>CM020981.1:7831679-12831679 GCA_010134655.1 Fragaria nilgerrensis
AAAAAAATCACAAAAAGAAATCATTTGAATCGATCCCAACATCTCCAAAATGATCACAAAGTCATGGATCACACAGATTTACACCAACAAATCGACAATGGGGCATTTTAGATATGATAGATGCCAAAGCTATGTTATCATTCATCCGTTATATGAGGCATTTCTCCAATTTGGGTTCAAACACTATGTACGTGACATTTTCTGTTACATGAACATTCCAAGTAAGAAGATCGCATAATGCATATACAAAAATCTCAATGTAGAAAACGGAAAATGCCACTTCTTTTGATCTCCGAATTACCGTTACACTAAAATGACACATGTCATAATAACATCGATCATATTACCACATAACTAGATCAAAATAGCAACATATTGAGTATGATAAGCTCGTAAAAAAAGGTACCAAATTTTAAGGTGACGATTGGGTCAGACCCTTACTATTGCTATTGTACCTGCATAGCACCTTGCACTTGACCACACTCCCATAAACATAGAACCCCGGCGCCACCATGATCCGAACCACCGAAGGTACCAACTTCCTCGCCTTGTCTCCGCCCATATCCTCCATATAAACCGGGTCAAACCCGACCCCGCTTTCGACCCGGAAAACCGGCAAGCTCGGGTGGACCGACGTGGCCAAAAGATGCACCAGCCCACACACTCTTGGAGGCCCCAAAGAAGGCCTGCAAAAGCGGTTCGGGCCAGGCGCGGTTCCAGCCCAACATCGCGACAATCTCGCTCATTTTCCTGTCGCAGAACCTGCTGAACTCCTCGCTGAAATGCCTGGTCCCCTTGATCAGCACCTCGTCCCACGTCAGCCCCCGGAGCACGTTAAACGACGTGTAGTTCGCCTCGCATTTCTCGACCGGGTTCAAGATAAGGTCCGCCGAGTTTTTGCAGAACCCGGGCGACTCGAACTCGTCGAAGAACGTCTTGTTCAGCAGAGCTTCGAAGTAGAAAACCAAGCTTCTTGGGTTTTTAGACAACGAAAGCTTGATGTCGTAGGGTTGAAGAAGAGCCGTGATCTTGTCGTATACTTTGGTTCCGGCCATGTGCCGGAGCTGCATAGTAAGGGACCGGCTGAGGAGCCGGACGGAGGTCCGGGCCTCGGAGACGGCGACCAGGAAATGCTCAACGACGGCTTTGTTGTTGTCGTTGAATCCGCTGAAGCCCTGTCGTTTGTTGTGAGCTATCTTTGAATACGGCGAATTTCGTGCGCATTCTTCAAGGCCGGACTTCAGTCCATGGCAGTAGACTTCGAGTTTGTTGAGCTTCTTCTCCAGCTCCGCCATCGAGTATTTCAGCCTAGAAGCTTCTAGANCGTGGTTCCAACTAGGTCCCTTGCTATATATTGTTATTTGTTAGCTAGTTAAAGAGATACTACTTCGTTAGACCTTGTTCATTGTTCTTAATTTCATCTAGTAGGTAGTGTTTGTTTTTATTTATACCTGCAGTTGTAATAATCATTGTGTGATGTTTAGTAATGATATCTGGGTTTAGCTGAGCTGGTATGTGTATGTTCAAGTAATAAAACATGATTCTTAGTTAATTTCGTTCATCTTCTTCAGTTCCATCTTTGTCAGTTTTGGCAACAAAGACCTTCATCATGTAGTGAGAAATATAACCAGTGAAGGAAACATGGGCTGCAAGGGCTTGATTACCTAGCCTTAATCGTTTAGGAAAAATAAATCAAAATCTCGTACATCGTTAAAGAAAAAATATGCAAGTTTTGGACTCGAGCAACGAAATAGTTGTGATCTACAAGGTTACCTTGTAGCCATTGTTAGCATCAAAATCTTTTCCACTTATTAGCTGTGAAACAATGAAGCAGATGTACACCTTGGACATGCCAACGTAAACAATGATGTATGTATCAATTGAGATTTCTTTCAAAAAAATTCAATTCAAACAAATAGTTCATAAAGTCACTTCTTCAAACAATTAGTCAAAAGAATTCCCTGAGAAAGCTAAGATCTTAGATTAACAGTGTGAAACAAAACTACAATGATAGATATTTCGACAACGTGCTTAAGAGCTCAACACTCAGAATCGTTCATGTATCGCAACCGCACCAGATAATCAAATACAATTCAGAAAGCCTTGAGAAAAAGAAAGTTTCTTATCTATTGAACATTGCCTTACAAGTTGAGAAATAATCTCTAACACAGTGTTTCTTTGCCTAGGACTGTATCATGTATCATCTGATGTAGAGGTGATTGTTCTTTCATTCTACAAAGACTACTATTCCAAACTAGGAGCCACTTCAGTAGGGTTGGATTCAAAGACATCAGGGCTAGATCCCTCTGGTTCTTCTAGCAACTCGCGGGACTGGATCGCATCCTTGTAAGTAGGAGTCTCCTTGAAATCAGTTGCCCCTTCATTGAATGTAGCAACAGCTGCAATTGCTGCAATAAGCTGTCCAAATCAACAAGAAGACGAAGGGAACAAACATTAGCCTCGTATGTTAGATACACTTCACCCCTACACTTCAGAGTTCAGCCATTTCTTCTCAAGCATTAACCAAATTTTCACAGCTAAAGCTTATCTATGACCTGACCAACAAGGAAACTGAACCAATAACAATTCACTATGAAGCTCATTTCTCATAAACTCTCATGCAAGGTTTTACATATTCGGATTACTAACTAATCAAGACACATAAGAATTTGATCTCCCCTGTTCTAATGTTCCTATCAGTTTTACCACATTCAAGACACAACAACCATGAACCAATCAAGCATGTTATGACAGAAAAAAACATCCACAAGCTCAGAAAACCAAACAAAAGCCAAAACTTTAACATACCGCAAAGCCAAAACCAAAAGCCCACAAGTACTCCACGAAGAACCCAAGAGCGTCCCACTGTTCACCTTCCAGAAATCCGGCTCGTCTCCCGGAAGCTTAGGCAAGAAAGCCATCATCAATGTTCTCCGCAGCGAGGCTTTCAATCTCCGCCGTACGTTGGTTCTCTTGGTCTTTGGTCGTGGTGTTGCTCCTCTTGTTGTTCTTGTTGTCGAGCCTCCCGGTTCGGGAGGTGAAGCGCTTGGCGGACACCACGTGGAGGGTTCTTCTTGGGGAGAGACGAGGGAAGAGGACGTGGCGTTGGGAGGAGAGGTGGTGTAGGGGTGTGTGGTGGAGCTTCTGTAAAGGGCTCTGGCTCCGCCGTTGGTGGTGCCACTGTTGGCTATGGTTAGAGCCATGAGTGGAGGAGAGTTGAGTGAGAGTGATCACTTCTCTCTGCTACGATTTGAGAGTGCAATCTTTGTGGATGAGTCGTTCAGGAGAAGATAATGCGTTGTGTTTTTCGAAATTGACCCGATACGATACGACCCGATCTGTTTCTCTATTGGATCATCCCACAGGCCCCAAATTCACCATGCCCAACACAATAATTTTTCCTCGCACTTCACTTCAGTCGCCCTCCAAGCAAATCCTGATTTGTACATTAAATTTAAACAAACAAAAATTAATTAATTCACAGAGAATTTTCATATTTGAATATGGCGTGTTATATTGATCAAAAGTCATAAGAGACTGTTACATACTCTTACGTTGTCATCTACTGATAGATAAGAACATAATATAAATAGCACCTACATTGATTGTATCTACTGATAGATAAGAACATAATATAAATAGCACCTACATTGGTTCATACGTACATATAAACATACATGCTCATTGGACAGATCATGTACATAGACATGCAGAGATCCTCCTTTGGACCACTTAGCAGTAGAGCAAAATGTGCATCAACTTCCTAAAAGGAAATTACTGTTCAAAATTATAGTTAATAGACTCCAGCCCAAAATTAAGCCTACCCCAACAACCACCAAGAAAGTTATCTCCAGCCCAATAGCTACCCTCCAATCCACCATACTCCCATCTAGGTCTCATCATGGGCCGGCCGGGCTGGCGCTCCAGCCCAAAATTTAAGCCTACCACGACAACCACCAAGAAAGTTATCTCCAGCCCAATAGCTACCCTCCAATCCACCATACTCCCATCTAGGCCTCATCATGGGCCGGCCGGGCTAGCGCCAGCCCGACCCTAAATTTTAGGGCTTAGGGTAAGGCGGGCAGGACTTTGACTTAGTCAACAAAACTTAGGACCGGGTAGGGTAGGGTCGAGGCTTGAAAATGTAAACTCTTACCCGCCCTAAAGGCTCATTTCGTTAGGCTAAAAGGGCCGGGTAGGACCGGCCTTTTAAATAGAGCCAAATAGGCCGAAATGGTCTAGTCTTATTTTATTTTTTTTCTCAAAATTTTCTCAAGGATTATATCACTTATATGTAATATACTCTATTTTTTAGTCATATTTAAAATACATGCATATACATTATACTTAACTTAGAACATGTATCAATAAATATTAATTTAAGTGGTTATATTTATATATCTCATGAACTATCTCTCTAAATCATCAAATTCAATCATTGTTTAACAAAGCAAAAAGAAAGCAAAGAAATAAAGCTTACAAAACCAATTACAAGAAAGAATATTAGTTGTATTGATCTAAAAAATAAGAGACATATTAAAAACAATAGAAAAAATTTAGAATTATTACGGCCTAAAGGACGGGCTTTTAGGGCCGAGCCGGGCTTGGTCTTAAAGGGCCGAATAGGGTAGGGCCGGGTTTCATTTGCTCAACCCTTACCCTACCCTATTTGAGAAAGGTTAGGGCCGGCCCACCCTAATGGAGGGCCGGCTAGGGCCGAAGGGCCAAATGATGAGGCCTACTCCCATCCCTGTCGTAGGGCACGTACTTCCGGCTTTTGCCGTGTGATGTTGACAACATATTGCCACGATTTACATTTTGTATCACATCACGAGCAATAAAACTACAATGAGTCATGTAACAATCCGCATAACGAGATATTATATGTCTAGAGCACGCTCTCACAGTTTTATTTTTGGTTCCCAATTCAAAACAGGTTGCATTACAAGAGGTGTGGGTTTGCACATATATATATATATATAGGACACAACCTTCCTCTTCGAGCGATGTGAGATCTCACAATCCACCCTCCTTAAAAGGCCGACGTCCCGATATGAGATCTCACAATCCACCCTCCTTAAGTGGCCCGACGTATCCGTCGGCTGGCACACTTCCAACGGGAAAGAAACTCATCATGAGATCAGCACTACATGTGATTAAAATAAGGGATAAAAGAAGACGATCAAAGCTAAATCTTGATGCTCAATAACTTGAGCTAAATCAGAATAGGTCACCGATTCACTATAAGAAATATGGCAATCAGTGAGGAAATTATTTGCGACGATTGAAAATTTCTTACAAAAAGTTAGAATTTACAAGAAATATATAGTCATCGCTTGTTTAAACATAAGCGAGTGAAGTATTTCTCACAAATTATTACGTTCTGTAAGGAATTATAAAATTCTTTGTAAATTCTGAGACGGGAATTGGCGGCATAACTTTTTGAGTAAAAATTCATCCAAGTTGGCGGGCCGAGATGCCGTCATCTCTTTTATCGATTAACAAGGAAGCATACACATTCCTGGCTAGAAAACCCATAAGTATATATATTAAAATATTAAAAAAAAAAACAAAACTTTTTCTCTCGTCATCACCACCGAAACTCAAAGCTCAAAGTTATTCTCTAGAAACTCAAAGCTCTTCTCTTAACCTCTAACTCTCTTCATCACCACCGACTCTTTTCTCTGATCATCAACCACCACTCTCGAGGCCCAACGACCCACTTCGATCACCCACTACCACCTTCAATTGCTGGCAACAATTGACCTCCTACATCAATCTAATTTGAAGACTCATCTTTTCAAATTCTAGCTATTTCATGTGTCAACCACCACAATTGCCTGCAATTACAAACTTTTGTAGCACAAATTGGGTAAGGATTTCATCCTCCATTGAATTCATTCGTTGATTCATATACAAAAAAAACTGAAATCTTCTTTTCGGTGCTTCAGCCTCATCTCTCAATCATCTCTTTTGCTTCAATCTCCTTCGACGTACTGCTTCTCTTTATCAGGTTCAAATTCTGTGGTTTTTACAGATTGATTATGAATTTGATGTCTAGGTTGCTTGATATTCATCTATAAATTGATCAGTTTCTGTGGTGATCATTTATGGGTTGTGGGGTTTTCACATATTGATTTTGAATTTGATGTCTGGGTTGCTTAGCTTGATCATCTATGAATTGATCAATTTCTGGAAAAGACCCATTTGCCGGAGATTTCTCTTCTCTGATCCTCTTCTCGTTGTTCCGGTTGTTCATGTCTCGTCTTCTTTCTTTTTTTCTTTGGTTTCTCTCCTCATCTCCTCCTCTATGTTTCCTCGTTTCGTTTCTCTTTTTTTTCATGGGCAATACAACAAGTTCATTTTTGGAATGAGAAGAATTGGTTTGGTCTTAATTGGATCGGAGGACGGTTGTTTTGATTTTGTAATCGTCTAAATTGTGAGATATTTGATTTGAGGTTCATGGTGTATGACTGCATGTTAGACAAGGATCATGAGGGAGAAGAGATTTGGAGTTTTGTTTTACAGGCAAATTGTCCAGTCGCAAGAATTCAAATTGATCTAATGATATGTGTTTTTTTGTTTGTTTTTGTTTTGGAAAAAGAAGATATCCATTCAAAAAGAAGCAAGCCAACCAGCCCAGTAATGGCTCAAATAGCTGCTCTCGTATTTTTGTTGTAAACTATATTTGTGTTTTCATTTTCAAATGCTATGTGTTTATCTGGGATATCAGTTTGTTTTTTTTTTTCAGGTAAAATGGGTGTTGATGTTCGTGGCTTTGTTTAGCTATACATACACAATGATCATTCTTTTGTTTACAGGAAAAAATGAAGCAGAGTAGAGAAGACAGGAGGGCAAAGCTCATAGAAGAGGCAGTCGAAGGTACTTCTATAGAAGTGTCTCTAAATGATGAGATTGCTATTATGGCCAAGGATTGTGGGAGAAAAGGTTGAAAGGTTCAGGGTGTAGGTTTTTTCCCTCGGATGGATATCCGGTCGACTTCATCCTCAATGCAAATAAATTCTGAATGGAATGAGATGAAAGGTACTATACAAAAATTGTCATCAACTGTAACTATATTGGAATCTGAGAATGCGGAGTTGAAATCCATGTTGCGGGCAGTATTTAGGAAATTGAATGGGAGTAACAACATAAATGATGATGTTGTTACACAAGCAGATGATATTGAAGGTAGAAATGACTTCTCTGATGGAAATTTAAGGATGACAATAATCTCCAGCAGGTAGGGTACCCACGGGTATTCGACCCTAACGGGGAAGATATACGGGCATAAACAGGTAGCAAGGATGGGGATCCCCAATATTCGGATTCTTAAATCGGGTACGAGGTGGGTATGGTATTTTGATATTCGTTCTCATCCCCACCCATTAAAGATGAAAATATTATTATATATAATTATATAATTTATTATTATATATATATTTATATATAATTTATAAATAAATATTTATGTAAAAAAATTTGTGATTCTCTTAATAAACATTTAATGGACCTTCCTTTTTATCATATTTTTATTCTCTTAATGAAATTTACTGGTATTGTTATGTTTTAACCAAGACTTGTATTTATTTTTATTGGATTGAAGCATGAAACTTATTTATTTTGGTATTTGATTTTAATTTCATACTTTTATATAATTGTATTTCGTATTTAAAAAAAAAATTAATATATAATTGTTAACGGGTACGGGTATGGGTATGTAAACGTAATCCCCAAAGAGTACGGGTACGGGAAATCCCTATTATTCAATTATGGGTACGGGGATGGGTACGGGGATGAGAAATGTAAAAGGTATGGGTACGGTATTTTGATCCCCGTACCCTACCCTACCTATTGTCATCCCTAGATGGAATCAATGATCTCTAAGACTCTAGAGAGCCTTGGGTTACAATTAAGTATGTATTTAGGACTTTTCTTCAATTTCATGTGTAGTTAAGGAACTATTTAGTCCGGATTACCTATGTTTTAGTTTGAAACCTTTTGGAATTACAATTGCTGAGCACTTTTCTGTATGTAAGCTTAACTTTTCTAATATCAGTTGACATGTTTAGTAACTCAATTTCTTCCTCTTTTACCTCAAATAACTTGTATGTCTATCTTGAAGAAATTCATATGAAAAAAGTATGTGGCAAAAATAGAAAAAGCTTCCTATTTTCCTATTTGTGTTCTATGAGGAAATCAAATTCCTCACATAACTGTATCTACAAGGAATACACATTCCTTGCAATGGCTAATTTATGAGGAAAATGTATTCCTCACATTAGTTGATCTGTGAGGAATACTATTCATCACAATTGTAAATTAGTGAGAAATTGTCATTCCTTGCAATTAATAATCAGTAAGGAATTTATATTCCTCGCAATTACTAATTTGTGAGGAAATTGAGAATCCTCACATATTGTAATCTGTGTGGGGGTTTAAGTGAGGAAAATTTGCGACGAATAGATTTCCTCGCTCATTAGTTTAAGCTGGAATATAGACATTTTACGAGAAAATTTATTCGTCGCATTTTACGTTTTTGTTACGTTTTTTGTTGTAGTGATTTGAATAATGATCGAGGTCTTGTTGTGTTTAATTTCACTTAAATCTGATTTCTAGATCTCCCATATGGAGCACATCTCTGTCTAGCTTAACCATGAAAACGATCGATTTTACCAACAACCACCGTCCTTATCATATGATTCAGATCCACGCACCTGTTTGCCATAGATTTGGTGAGATTTTATAAAAAACAATTAGTAATCTCGATGTCACACAAAACAAAACAAAAAGTTATCCTGATGAAATATTTTCAATCATCAACGTAAAATCATAGAGTTCATCAACTATTAACCAACAAAATTACTGTGCACACAAACAACATGCCAAAATCAAACACGTTCCGTTCAAATTTCATCTTTCCCTTTCATTTTCCTTCTTTCTTTCTGAGTTTACATACAGTTACAAAACCTCTCTGATATCAACAACTACAGCTCTCTACCTATTGAACCGTTTCCGGGTCGCATGCAAAACCAACCCAGAAAACTGGCCAGTTCAAACTTCAAAACGTTTCTACAGAGCAGAAAGCGACTCCGTCCGCCACGGCACCTCCGCAGCGCCGCCGTCGGAGTAGTCGAACAAACCACCCAACGCCACGTACTCCCCACCGACATTACTCTCCGAGTACGCACCCATTCCGAAATCGAACGCGTCGTAACTCGGAATAATGTCGTTCTCAAACCCAAGCATTCCGTCCAATGCGGCGGCCGGAGGACTCGCCGTGAAATCCGCCGCTTCCATTTTCCTCTCCTCCGTCACAGCTCCATTGTTGGTCGGCGGGAGACCTAGCTCGTCGTCCGAAGCCTCAAGCAAGTAACCGAGCTCCGGCTGAGACGACGGCGACGACTCTCCCGACCTCGACGCCGTTTCAACCGGAGGAGCAAATGCTGCTGGTGCCGGAACTTGTATCTCCTCCTCGAAGCTTTTAATGACCGATTCCAGCCCCTGAATCGCCGGGTCACGCTCCTCCGTCACGGCCTCCGAGTCGTCCAGTATGTTCAACAGGTCCTCCTGAATCTTCTTCGCCTCGGCCGAGTCCATGTCGAACTCCTCCGCGTCGACCGGATTAACTCGGGCGGCCGACTCTCCCGAGCTCGCATCTGAGTCGATCGAGCTGCTCGAATCGGCTCGGATGAGTTTCGCCTCGGGACAGAACTCAACCACATCGTTGTTCCGTCCCGAGTCATCTTCATCTCGGGACCTCTTCCCATTAGGGTTACTGTTAGCCATTTCCACAAGAGGGAGACAACAAAACCCAAATCTAGAGATTTATGTTTTTCTTAGAGAGAGGGAATTCGAATCTGAGTTCTCAAAAGGAAACAAAGTATGATGAGTGAGGTGGTGGAGGGGTGAGGTATTTATAGGGGGCAAGATGCAATAATATTAGTTATTGCTTTCTTGAGGGGGAAGGGAAAAAAACAATAGTTGTGTTTGAAAAAGATGGGTGGTGGGTGGTGGGTGATGGAGAAGGAAGAGGTTGGGATAGAAATTGGTAATATTTGGAGGGACCAAAACTGAAATGGGTTAGGGTTTAAGCTTTTAGGGTTTGTTGAGGAAGAAGAATGAGTGAGAGAGTTGGGAAATGCAGGCGGGGTTTAAATAATGGAAGGCTAAGGATTTTTTTAATTGGTGGAGAAGATAACGATAGGAGCGAAAGAAACCCTTACGGAAGTCTCGCGCTACTTTTTTTTTTTTTTTTTTTCAAAGGAATAAAAAAATTGCGAGATTTCAAATCTATCAATTAACTAAATTTAATAGGGGAGTTTGAGGTCCGTTGGGGACCCGACCGGGTTGGGCGAGAAATCATGTGGTTGGTTTTGGATTTGATTTTTGCTACATTTCTCATTCGAGTGTGCTTTGCTGTCTATTTTCTTATTCTTGAGCTCTTGACAATTTCGTGCTTTGCTTAAAATATCAAAAGCTTAACCCAATCAATCAACTAAATCGAGTAGTGCTTTACTTGATCAACTTCTTTTTTTGGACCTCCAAATTAGAACGACGATCAGGTTCTAGAGAGCCTGTCAATGTTCAATCTTGGAGCATGTTTGTTATTTGTTAATACCGTCGATTCAACACTAATGGTTCTTATGATACTGTTGACTAGAACACCTGAAACGAAACCGTGAATCGGTAAACATGTGCGAAATAAGACCGAAAATGTGCGAAATATAATAAAAGTACTATAAATAGTTGCGAGATAAACGTGAGAGACAAAAATAAAATGCGTGTGTTCTATGAGAAAACTGCAGCTCATCTTGCTTCAAGGCTAGAGTGTTCTATGAACTGGATTTATAATCCTCCTACCACTTTACTTCATGTTCTACAGTCAGATGCAGTTGCGGCTCCTCCTTAGTTTTCTTTAGTTTGGTTTCTGTTTTATGTTTCTAAGCCTTTGTGCTTTGCTTCTTTGTTTGTTTATAATGGTTTGGTTTTCAAAAAAAAAAAAAAATAAGTGTGTAAAATGTGGCATGAAACAACAAAACACCGTACGTAATGAGAATTATGACAACAAACGTGTGAAATTAAAATAAAATGCTAAAAACATGTGCGAGATAAATGTGGTTGACAATATCAAAATGCACACTGTTTATTATAAAAATGGACATAATATAATCAAAACAACTATATATAGTGAAAATTACAATGAGTTAGATAAGATACATAGCGAATTTATTTAAACTGAACCATATGTATATTATTGTTCAAAATGATCAATTTTTTGTACTTTGTAATGTATAATTAGATAATCCACATTGCTACTTCGTTTTATCAAAATCATACGGTCACTTCATAGCATTTTTAGACCAACAAACTATTTTTGTCGATTAATCATATCATAACGGTAGAACGTTCATAGTCACAAATAATAGATTTTGATTTAACTTCAATCAAAGTGTGTAGGTTATGATTCCGGATATAGATATTCAAAGTATGTTACATACGTGTGGGGGTGCGGGGGTGTGAGTGAGTTCATAGAATGCTTAATTGTATATCATCAATACTCATACGAGTCAATCAAATTAGGTATCTCTTATGGTTCCATAGTTCTCATATCAATTTTCTTAAAATGACTGATTTATTAAGTTTTTATAATTACTTCTAAAATAAATTATTGAGTGTTGTACATATTTTTCTCCTTATTCCGTGACATTTTCCGGATCCCATTTTGTATGTTAAGCATGAAAAGGTGGGATCAAATCGTGATCATGTGTACGATCGGAAACCACTAATAGCTTGGGGACAAACCCTAACAACCAGATGTGGCCACGTCCCTAATATAATCATTCATCCTTATCATTCAACAGACACTTCTGGTTCTATCTCTTCAGCCCGTAATAAGCTAAACAAAAGAACACTGTCACCCTCTGCATTGGGCCCCCACCCAGATTTTATGTAGGAGCGCCCACCTGAACCCTCACACCACCCCAACCTCTCCACCTGTTTCCGTACTCATTAAAAAAATTAATCAAACAATTAGGTGACGTAATTAATCGTATTGAACAAATGTTAGATTTGCGGGCCGTGGATTTATATGAGACCACGTGTATGCGAGATACGACCTCCTCGAAAAAGACACACGACTACTTGGCAAGCCGAACCTCAAAACCCGACTCCACCTAAACCGGCGCCGACAACGTGAAAAGTAACGGCTGGTCACGGCCCCCGAGGAAGGGCTGAGTCAGCTTCCAGCGGCGGCTTCGGCGCATGCACATCGCCACCTCACCCAGGTCCGGCCACGCATTTCGATCACCGCCCTGTGGTTATTACTAAAATGAACGTCATGAGCGGAAAGTGACACGTTGCCTTTTGTCTTGTGCGGTGGCGTGAGCCGCGCGCCAAAATAAATATCTAAGGCGGTGATATAGACATGGTTGTTTTCTCTTTAAGAATATTTTTTTATTTTTCCTGGTTTTTCCATGTCATGGATGAGAGCACACAATAATTTATAAATCAAAAGTTGGAATTGGGAAAATGGACCAGTCTTTTCTAAGGTATTTCTATCCTTATTGCATCCGTCAACCCTGCATAAATAAGAGTATAGGACCAGCAATATGTTTCAATAATAGCCCAGCATTTTTCTTTGCAATGACATTGTGTTATCTTGGAAATTTGATAGAGACTAAGAGAGATATGAAGAAGATGGAAGATAGTGACGACTATTCTTTGTACCAATTTAGGGAGGAGAAAAAGAAAGTTTCCAAATTAAACATTTACATGCGTTAGATATGATTTTTTCTTATCAGATAAGTAACTCTACAACTAGTACGTGAATCAAATTTGTACCTAGCCACTTACGAAAACGAGACTATATCAACGGACAAACAGTGAGCTTGAAAGAAAATATATAACAAATGAATTATTCTAACAACCCTCATATTGCTAGTTGCTAGTGAATTCTATTATTACTTCTGCTTGAAGAAAAAAACTAGGAGCTTCAAAAACTAAAAGCCCAAACACCTCTTGAATGGTGTACTAGAGGTCAGTCACATTCTGGTAACCACCCACTAGCAGAGGTCACATGCCTCAACTGAAGGTCTATGATGATGATCCATTTGGTTCCTCAAGGACCACATGTACTTGTTGGATTGCTTCTTGTGAAATATCTCCAATCCTTCCAACCAAGCCTCTTTCACTTGCCACCACCAACCCACATCTACATCATTTCCCTCTACTTCATTGCCATTGGTGATCTGATAGTCAAAATCATCGTATCAAAGTCACATGCTATCGTGGCTTTCATTCTGCCCAGTTGATTGTTGGAAGGTGTGGAATGGTGAATACAAGTTGCTAGTCAAAATCTACAGTCCTTGTTGCCATAGGAGTGGAATCCATGTTTTGGTTTGTACTTCTTTTTCTAAGTGGGTTGTACTATGCTAGTCTTTACTACCCAATTTCGGCAATTGGAATAAATATGTACTATAAAGTTAGCTGGCTACGTACCAATGAAAATTTTCGGTTATTATTTTCTCATTGTTGGACTCAGTTTTGATCGAACATTGTTGAGCATAACTTTTCTTGTCGGTCTCTTTATGTCGATCGTGTTGATCTATTATTTTAATATTTTTAAACTTGTACTTTTATAAGCTTTTATATTTGAAACCTTTACGACTAGAATTTCGAACGCTCATAATACATTAAAGAGATTTGAATATGACTCTTTTATTCGTAGCAATCTGAAAAATTAAAGTATAATTTTAGAAGTACCGAGATTGTTTGTTTGTAGCTACAGTAGTTGTAATAGAATCTAGAAATGCTAGATTATTTGTAATTGTAGGAGTAGATAACACTTATCCTTTGGCACATGTGACATCTTCAGTTCGAAACTTCGAATCCCTCTTTATCAAACTCAAATTTAGCTCCACCAAAGACTTTCAGATACTACATGGATTAACATTGACATTAATCTGCAGGTGTTGAATATATATGGGTGGCAAAAGCCGTGAGGCCCATGAACCCCCTTTTATCCACTGATGGGCGGCTGGGCCCAGCTCTCACCAGCATCATTCATATTTGATCCTTTTCCTATGAAGACGTACACACGTCATTCTTCATCTTTTTCTTTTCTTGGAAAAATTCTTAAATTCTCTGCCTTGATTGGTAAACCTTTGTATCCCATTAACACATTCACAGGT
This sequence comes from Fragaria nilgerrensis, assembly GCA_010134655.1. Taxonomy (NCBI): domain Eukaryota; kingdom Viridiplantae; phylum Streptophyta; class Magnoliopsida; order Rosales; family Rosaceae; genus Fragaria; species Fragaria nilgerrensis. Next base: position 7,845,872 of record CM020981.1, read on the forward strand.
CTAAAATGAGATCCAAGACTTTTGCTGCAGGTTGTTCCACTTTGAAAAAAAGGCCATCTAAGTTTTCATCAAAAATAAATAAAAAATCAATTCTTTGTGACTTTGCTTTGGTTTTACGTTGAATGGAATCGTATCAATTGCTTTGAGAAAAATGAAAATGCTCCAGAAGAATTTAGAGGGCTCTGGACAAATCAATCCCTCTCAACCCTATTTCAAAGGCAGCTAGCTAGGTGAACAATCTCGATCCGACTTTGAAGCTTAGATCGGTGAATGGTGATGTTTGGTTTTCAAACCTAATTAACCGTCTAACTTTATTATGCATTAGAAAGTTTTTACAATTCTAGCTAGGATTCAATATCATCGATGTCTATTCAAAAATGTTAGTTGGTTCATCAGTAACGTTCACCTGATTAGTTACTAACCAAAAGAATAATTATCAATCACCTTTAGATATACATCTAATGGTTTGAAGTATTATTTTAAAGTTAAATTGTTTTGTTTTTAACTCTTGAATTTACATCTAAAAGGTGGTTGATCATAGTTCTCTTAATTAACTGACCATATAAACGTTATTGGTTGGTTCACATATCAGGTTTTTACAAATATCATAACAGGGTCATGGTACATTGATATTTCCTCTTCGTTTATTGAAGGAAATAATCTAGTTCGAACATGTTTCTGTCATCTGAAGCATCACCCTATACATCCAAAAGTATATAACATTATCTCTTTGCTGGGCTTGTCGTGCAAGTAGCAAATGCATAATGACCACATTATGCTTTACTTGACGTGTATTTAGGCTTAAAGAAGACTGATGAAGGGTAAATCCACATCCATTAGCATCAATCCAACACATGACATAATAATTACAATGATCCTCTCCTTTAACTGGCTGCTAGCTTGATCCTTGCTCTTTGGAGTATATGTTCCTCTGCGAATCTGCGTCAACAATTCAAATGAATAATATGCCAAGTACTCATAGATCGCAACGTCAACAAATAGACACAAGTTTGATGAAACGAACATGCCCAAGTAATATGCTCCTCTTACCAAAGGCCTTCTCTTCTGTAATCGATCTGTTCACATCCCCTGCTGAGACCTTCTCAATCAAATTCAAAAAGAGCAACAAGCTGAGACATGATTTATGTTATCATGCAACTTAAATTCATAATGTATATGGTACGTAGGTGTATATATATGATATGTACACGTACACAAGTTTTATATCGATCAGTTAGTAATTCTCACTAATCCGATTGGCTCATGGATGTCATCTCCGGTGATAGATCCATAATTGGTTTACGTAATCAGGAAACGTGTAGGACGGTTGTGTCTATCACTGATACTTTTTTATGTTTGTAATCTGTTTATTTTGTATTGAATAAATGCAATTTCATTCTCAAAAAAATGATATTATGCTACTTTAATAAAAGACTCGATGGTTAACATGTCCCACAAATAAACCAAACTTCTCACTGACCCTGTAACCCTAACCAGGATTTAGGACAAGGACAGGCACAAGGAGTCGGAGATGTCAGAAACGCTTATTGCTCGGGTAATCAGCTGTGAGTCAACAACTACAAACCTAGTTTGAAATTACGAAGCAATTTCTCCACCCAGTTGATTGCATTTGTTTTCTGTCTTTGCCTTTTGGTGCTTGTAATGTAGTGAGATTAACAAAATATATAGAAGAGAAAATGGTGACTAATTCCAGCATCCTCAATATAGAGTCGTCTAAAACAATGGTAGAGAAATCTGGAAACCAATTATACAAGTGTGCTTAATATAAGGAATTCTATTGACCCCCAATAGTTACTTCCAAAATTTAGTGGGTTAGATTTGGATTTTTCCTCCCAGCTACCAGAGAAAGCTGATGTACCAACTAAATTCTAAATTTTCCGGTTTTTATGAACGACTAAATTCTATCACATCTTTTGCCTAAAATGGTAATGTGGTCACAATCCATGGAGTTCGAAAAAAGCCTACATATTGGAGAATATGTTTCTCGAAATTAATATTCTGTATTCCATCTTGAGTGAGAGACATAAAATTCAATTAACAAACATATTACACCTAGATGTGATTATTTATCAAAATCGAACAAAGGTATGGCGAATTGTATATTGCTAAGAGAAAAGGTCACTATTGAAGAGTTAAGAACATAAAGTATTCAACCTAGCTAGAATTCAATTACTAATTACAACTCTACCAAGTGTGACCAGCACGGCTCATCGTCTAAAAATTCAACAAGCCGATAAACTATATAAAACGGTTTGAAACCTAAGTGTTGGTCACACGACTCATCGTCCAACTTGACAAGAGTATATGTTACAACTTGACAAGAGTATATGTTCCAACTTGTTTATGATTGAGCGCAAAATGCTTTGATCTATCAAAGGTGCGAAATGCCAAGGCATTTTCCACCACCTAGATAAATAGCGAGTGATGGTCACCAACACTGACTTCATCTCCAAGAACACAAAACAAACGAGCTTATTAGTTGGGCTTTTCGACCCCCTTTTCACCCAAAGGCTTTGGGCCTTTAAAACACAATGGTCTGCGAGACTTGGACAAATCTTTGTCTTCACTTGGATTTATGTTTGTCCTTAATTAAACGACTAACACATCGGTCAGGCTTATGCTAATCATCAAAAGCTGGCGTTAATTTTGGTTAAGTGATAAGACAACTGAGTGGAATTAACAATGACGACCCCTTTTGTAGCTTCCAAAGTCTTCTCGTCTTCGACCCAAAAAAAGAGAGCGTCTTCTCGTCTTATTTCTTGGCAACCACTTATGTATTTTAAAATCCCTGGCCTCCAACAACTAACGATTCGATGTGGAAATTTTTTTGTAAGAAAACAAATTGGAAGTTGATTATTGTGACTCCACCCAACCCCCTACTATATAGTGATGATTAGTGAGTGATCTTCATTCGCTGGACCACCTATTGTTAATTAGTCCATGCACCCAAAATTGTTGGATGGTTCAATTCACAAATAACTAGTGTACGTAAGATGAAGGCAACTATATTAAGGCATGAGCAGAGCTTCACGTGCTCACAGATTCTATAGATTTTGTGCTTAACTACCGTAAGATCTGTGGAATAATATACTGAATGTAGGTTTTGCTTAATCAATTTCAAATTCAAACTTAATTAATACAGGCCTAATGAATTATTTGCTTAACCATCACAATTCGTGGAGTGTGTGGAACACATACTTGATTTAAGTTTCACCGTCAACGTTTATTATTGTTAAATCTCAATCTAATTTTAATGGACAGGAAATAAAAAAAATTCTAAAACACGAACTATTTATTAACTAATGGAACCAAAAGTATCATGTGTATGTCATCTAAGTTCATATATACTAAGGTCTTAGAGAAACAGAAATTACTGATGATCATACATTCATACTCACGAAGACAAAAATACAGGTCAGGGAAAAAAAACATCCTCCCCACTAAGAAAGTAAGAATTAGTCATGATTAAGGTATAGAAAATAGCCTACGCACAGCTTACGATTATTGATTGATAAACTGTACCAGGAAACAAAAACTAGTGGGGGAGGAGGAAAAAACAGAGGAAATTATTAAAGAAAATTGACTATAAAGTCATACGATGAACAAGCGACACCGAACACCTGTGCTCGCCGCCCGGGGAATCCACTGACACGACGTCGTACGGCAATTATGAATATTAGTGCCAGCTTAATTACTACGCAGTAGTAGTCTCTGCCTCCTCAACCGGCGCCTCGTTCAGGTCCAGAACCACCCCATTATTGTCAGCTAGTTCGGTAACAACAACCAACTGATCATGATCATGATCGTCATCCGAATTAGTTGCACTGTTTACATGATCGTCAGCATCAACCACCGGCAGAGTAGACTCCAGCGCCGCTCTCCACCACACCTGATCCCCGCCATTATTGTTAATATTGGTCTGAATATTTTTGTTATTATTACCTTTCTCAAAGTACTTGACCGCGGCCTGCATCCTCCTCACTATCGCGTAGAACTCCTCCACTTCCTCCTCCGTCGTTGACACCTCGTTATCGTCGGCCTTGATCATCTGCTGCGTTGTCTTCTTCCTCCTGCCCCCTCCTCGGCTCTTCTCCGTTTCGTCGTCACCGTCTTTCTCCCTCCTCTTTCTTGTCTGCTCCATTTTCCGCGCGTGTTGTCAAAATCAGACGAATACCTAAAGTGTTTTTATACCATGCCAAGTTTATTCCGTGAACTCTGATGTTGCTTTTGAGAGAGAGAGAGAGGTGTTTGTTTCTCTTCTCTCTTTTATTTTATGGTGGTGGTTGTGGTGATGACTGATGACGAAGGTGACTCTCTTTTATTCTAGTTTTGATTTTCCTGCGTTGGTTTCAGCCGCTGGATTTATATGGTCACGATGACGTCATGTAATTTCGTATGCTGATGGTGTCTGCCGCGGTCATCTAGGCTTAGGCGCGCCTCATGCTTCATAATCACGAGGGACATCTGCCTCACTTGGGCTTCCTCACGCTTTACGGTCACACTAGGTTTTCCTTTTTTTTTTCGTTTTCTTTTCCAGGGAATCAGTGAATTACTGATTATAAATAAAGTGTTATGAGCTTGTGGCATAGTGAGGTGCGAAGTCCTCATGTGTTCAAAATACGAACTATTTTTTTCAGTTTTAATTTTGTTAACAATATTAGAATACATGTATGATAATGCGACGTAGATAATCAAATTAAAATATTACATGTTAGTTGCTCGGTTCACTTATATTTTGGTGCGTAGAAGAATTTTCATAGTGACAGTAACAACACTTGAGTCTTTGAGTGTCATAGTGATTGCAATAACACTTTGAAAGAGGTGCGAAGCTCAATTTCAAAATTTGAAAAAAAAAAAAACGTAAGAGAAAGCTAAAAGCCGTATAGCGTATGTTCTGATTTGAAAAAAAGAACAAGAGCTTGTAATTGCATGCTAGAGATTCAGTGAAAAACCTAAAACCTGCATGACAAAATAATTGTCACATGGTGTGCGGTGAAAGTTTTTATAGCATAACTCATTTAAGATGACTTGATGGTCTTAAGAATTGTTTGATGTGTTAAACGACCTCTTACTTTAAAAGGAAAACTGATGTCATTGGACCAAATAGTACCGGGCGTCTCTCCTACTAACCAACTTGTGAAAACAGGCTTGTTCTGAAAGTTTTTGGTTTCGGGTGTGTCGCTTGTCTGGCGGCGCCTCCATGCTGGCGTTGGCTTCCAGCCTCATCGGTGTGGTTGGTTCGCTACCGGATGGGCGCTGGAGGCGGATCAAGATGTTGGGTAGGCATGCGTTGCGGCCTCGACGGTGAGGTTCTGCCGTCGCTTTTGGGTGGTGATTCGAGGCTTGATTGTGGTGAGGTGAGTTGGTGCGGTGGAGTGTTGAGATGGGGAGAATGAAGCGGCCATGGCTTGTCTGGTTGGTTTTCGGCATGGGTTTTGATCCATCGTGGCTTGTTCCGGTGTTGATATAATTGGATGGGTGTCTGCTGCTTCTCCGTGGTGGGTCGCGGTGACGTTGCTCCCCGGGTGGCGGCTGACGTCGACGCCGCGATGGTGGCCTTGCATCTAGGCCACACGGTTTTCTTTGGGCCAGATCTTTTGAAGGTTTTGTTGTTGGAGGTCCACCTGGGTATGGTTTAGGCCTAGGCTTTTATTGGCCTAGGTCTTTGGTTTGTGTAATCGGTAGTCGATAAATACCTCCCCTGGCTCACGATGCTGTAAAACCCAACATGAGGTAGATCGAGCAGGCCTCATCCTGGAAGCTACAGCAGTCTGGGCCGGGAGGGAAACACTCCATAGAAGGCCAAATAAACAGACTTCAGTAGTATATTTGTCCCACATCAAATAGCAGACAAGATATAAGTCAGCGCGGGGCTATAAATACAATGCTGAAGTCAATCAAAACGGTAAGAAATCTTCTAGCATTAAGAAGTTGGATGATGCCAAAGGGTTATGGCCACAGAAGCTCCCGGAAGCATTATGGGCTATCCGGACCACCGCCACAGAGTCAACAGGAGAAATGTCTTTTAGCCTGGCCTTTGGCACATAGGCTGTCATCCCAATTGAGCTGACAGTGTCATCCGGAAAAGTTGAAGGCTATAATGAGGAGAACAATTAACAGAAATGAAGAAGTTAAATTCCACCAACAGGATCCACCAAGTTCAAAGAGGCAAATAAATAAAGGCAAAACACCGGAGAAAAAAAAAAAACAAAACCAAGATCCACCCAGAGGTAGTCAAAAATAAAAGGGCCAACAGGAACCAGTAAATAAAATAGTAATATATCAATCGGACTACCGGGCAAAATTTACATCATCAGGAGTAGGCTCGAAGCCATTGTTCAAAAAATGAAATCCAAAAATTACAGTCCGGTATGATGCAAATTACAAAAAAAAAAAAAAAAAATCCTAAGCCTGGTCTTTCTCGGCCGGGTCACCAAGCTCCTCTTCATCCTCACTCTCGGACAGAACCTCATCATCTCCAACAATCTCAAGATTGGTCTCGGGAGGACCCTCCGTGAGGACAGGCTGGGAGTCTTGAGCTTTAGCCTTCGCCTTTGCGACGAGCAGGTTAACGATCATTCGGGGCTTGTCAAGGTACCCATGCTCACTCCACTCTGTGAACTTCTTCGTGATGGCCCCGTCTCGGGCAGCTTACAGAAGATCCTTTAGCTCTTGGGATTCCTAGTACTCGGCCACAGCCTGGTCGCAGCGAGCGGGGACAAGACGCTCAATCTCCGCGAGCTCGGATTCCTTCTCTCGGAGCTTACCCTCCAACGCAGCAACTTCACTTCGAAGCTTCTCAAGCGCCAGGCTCTGAGACTCCACCTCAGCTTCAAGCTCCGGGACCCGGTTGTCTTTGCTCTCCACCTCCTAAACATGGAGCTGCAACATGGCTAGTTTCTCAGCCAGCGTGTTCTTCTCCTTCTCCAAGGACCCATTCTCGGTTTGAAGATAACTCACGTGACCGTTCAGCTTGGTCACCTGCTCTTTCAGCTCAGGAGTATCCTAGCTGGCGGCGGTGGAGGAGCCGTTGTCCCGTAGGTTGCATCCGGGACTTCCAGCAACTTTGGGGAATCCAAGACACGCATGGATTGCATGTCCAGGTCCACCTCCGTGCGAGAGGCAGCTTCCCCCATAGTCAGGAGCTTCTCAAGGAGATCATAGTCTTTCTCCATATTGAGCGGGTGATTTGAACGCGGGACACGCCGAGGGATTTTACCTGCAAGAAATGCCATGAGTACATTGTTCCAACATGGTATCTAAAATAAAACAAAGAAACAACGCAGAAGCAACACGAGCAAGATATGGAACCCACCGGACAGTTTACTCATCTCGCAGTGTACCAACACGGCCCACCGGGTCAGGTGATATGAACTGCGATCCTCCTCGGTATTCCACGCAGCGAAAATCCGGGCGATGTGTTCCCGCTCGATCAATGTCAAGGAGTAGTCCTCATCCCCAATGGCCCGGAAATAATTAGGAACGGTATGCCGTCTCATCTTTCGCTGCCACGAGCCGCCCACCAAAACAACCTTAGCGTGCCACTCTTTATTTATCGAAGACGGGAGATCGGTGGCGATGGACTCGTAATCCCGTACGGTAAAGCTTACTCACATCGAGCTCCCGGCCTTCTTTGAGTACAACAATCGATACAAGGCGCGGAATTCGTTAATCGTGGGCCACCCATGTTGGATAGGAAGTACAAACATCCGAGTCCTAGGAGCTAGCGCCATTGATTTGGAGGTACCTGCCCGAGAGCCAATTGCAGCATGCTTAGTATGTACTGCATATATTGAGGAAGTGGGACCGAGAACCCGTTCCTGAAAATGATGTCGTGCACGGCGATGAAATTATCTTGAGGATCGCAGGCTAGTTCACCGGGACATAATCCACTCAGCGGGAGGTCGGAAGGAATGTCTCACTCCTCTTTGAATTGTTTGATCTCCTCGGGCGTGAGGCTACACGCCGGCTTGTCGCAGACCCTACCATCCTCCAAACGATGTAGGGTCCGAGTGATAGGGATAGCCTCAAAGACCACCCCCGCACCGCTGCCTTGAGCGGGAACAGATGAGTGGTCGAGACTCGAGCAAGAAGACTCGGAGGGAGAAACAGCCCGAGCGGGAACGTTGCGGGTAGGTCGTTGCAGATATCCTTCCATCCTTTCATCGTTATCAGCGAGAGGCCGCTGAGATGAACCGGATATACTGGCGTCAGGTGCCCTAGGCTCCATTTAACTCTAAAAAAAGTGGAGGGAGAGAACCCTAAGACCTATCAGATTACCAAGCTACGCCGCCGCCAACGAGAGGATGCATAACTCAAATGCGACCCGAACTCACAACCATTAAACCCAGAAACACAATAGGTTTGAACCAAAGAAACCTAACCCACCCAAACTGAAAAATTTGCACCCAAATACAGGAAAGGCAGAAAGATACTCACCAGATAGTGAAGGCCGGAGACTCGTCGGAGCAGGGATCGGAGCGCACCTCGCAATTGCAGACACCGGCGACAAAACAAACCAAACAAAAAGCCTTTCTTCTTTTTTTCTCTGCAAACTTTCGAAAGCCCTTCAAAGCAGAAAGCACGAAACGAAGAAGAAAACCAAGAAAATAGAGAACGCAGAGAGCAAGCGAAAGAGAGAAGGAGAGAACAGAAGACAAAAGAGGAATGAAACAGAAGAGTGGGAGGGGAGGCTGAGCATATATGCGAAATGGGGGGAAAGACGCCTCGGTTCTCTCCATGTTTCGTATTAAAAGAACATTTATTGCGAACGAGGAGATCGAGGCCGTCGAGCTCTATCGTAAGATCACCCCACGTGTCCCACTAAGCGGTAGCTTCTCGAGTAAGAGAAGGATGAAACGACGTGCATTAATTGCACGTCATTTTGTTCCCCAGCATAGTGACAACTGACGAACATGTAATTAATGCCCTGACACCACCAACCCAGAGCCAAAGAGCGGGATCCTGTATCCAACTCTCCAGGACCGGTAGTTCTTGAATTGAAGTCTAGTACAAACCAACGAGAGCCATTGCTGGTGTCCCAGAGCACCCGGTGAATAATTACCGAGAGGAAGACCGGGCAGACCCACCAGTAAAACCTGCGGGAATGCCAGGCTGGAATTAATAAGACCCGGAGAAACATGAAAATTGTGAGTCCTAGATAAGAACTAACGGGAAGATAAGTACAACTAACGATACCCATATTCCCGAGCAAGAACCAACGGGAGACACGCGCTCAAACAAAGGCATTCATACAACCTCGGAAACGTACCACCGGGAAGCATGGGCAACAACTGGAACCATGAGAATCGTAAGTCCCTTGTACAGCTCCCGTAGAGAGGAAGTTGGGCAGTTCATATCATTCACTTCACACGAAGAATAATAGCCTGATAACCCACACGGGGATAATACCCGCGCTCGAGCAAAAACATATGGTATGGAAAGGCTCGCTACCTTCGTCCATTGCAATAATAACCCGTTCAAACATGTCTTGAGTATGAACTTGGGGGGACTAGGAACGGGTACCCGTTGAAAATCTGACAAATCGTGGGTCATTTCTTCAAGTCCCCACTCAAGATGTGTTTTGAACGGGAACTTAGGGGACTTGTAATCGGTAGTCGATAAATACCTCCCTTGGCCCACGATGCTGTGAAGCCCAGCATGAGGTAGATCGAGCAGGCCTCATCCTGGAAGCTACAACAGTCTAGGCCGGGAGGGAGACACTCCACAGAAGGCCAAATAAACAGACCTCAGTAGTATATCTGTCCCACATTGAATAGCAGGCAAGATATAAGTCAGCACGGGGCTATAAATACAATGCTGAAGTCAACCAAAACGGTAAGAAATCTCCTGGCATTAAATACTATACCTACCATATAACTGACTTAATCATCGGAGAGAGAAAGATCGGAAAGTCCCGGTCAGTCTCCTCTTGCAGGTATCTAGTCAACGGCAATCGAGGGTTGAGATCACGCCAAAGAGCTTCTACGAGGTTTACGGGATCTTGCATAAACATTTTGTTTATAGGTTTTTTTGGTTAGTTTGTTGTCCCTCCTCTTTGAGCGAAGATTTTTGGTAGTTTGGTGTCGGTGGTTGTGTCGTGGGGTGAACTATAATTATTGTGTCGTTTCCAGGGACTAAATTAATGTCGGTCAGTTTTTGTTGTCAATGTAATGGGTAAGTTACATGTGCATATATTGGTAATTTTGGCATATAGTGTTTGAAGTGGTTGTTTCTTCTTGAGATTGTCTATAAGGATGTATCGATACTTCTGGATTAGGTCAGGTTACGGTTGAACCCCTATCGGTTATTGTCCACTGTAATCGTTAGTGTTTCAAGTAGGGAGGCGAGTGAGAAATTATTTCCACAATCGATATCTTCTATGAATGTAATATTGTTTTCCGGTTAAATGAAATTCTTGATATTTTCCTAAAAAAGAGAGTAAAAAATCAACGTTAATCACGAGGGATTAGGGTACTTAGGTCTTTGGTTAATGTATATAGTTACTAGCAGGTCCGTTAAAGCAAAGATTACTTTGACTGGGCTCTTGTGGGGAGCATGTTGTGCTCTTTTTACGTTATGTCAAGTGCAACCAGTCCTTGTTTATTTGACCATAGGGCACCATGATGAGGGACAATTTGTGCCCTGTGAACCACCACATCATTAGAGATGAAATCACTTTACTTTGCTTTCTAGCCATTACTTCTTTTGAATATCAAATTACTACCGTCAATTTAGTGTTTGAGATTCGAAATGTACGGTTATACAGTTACGCACTTATGCTATCAACAATGCACCATATCTTATTAGAACGGATGAATATTTTTTTAGATGTGGAGAAATAATTTTATAGATAGATAGAAGCTTAAAAGAGCATAGTTACGAAATAGAGTGTAGTTACAAGCAAATTGAATACGTGTAATATAATCTTTTTTTGCTAGCCTTAGGCCATAAATACACATTCACTATCATCTACAAACAGAACAAGATGTTATAGTAGTACCCACAAAAATGTCTCGTAGTCCACTTAATTGATATTTTGTATTTCGGGATTCGTTTTAAGCTTAAATCCTTCTTCAGTACTGCTACATAAGATTTGCTAGTGCACCTATTTAATTGAGAAAATCAACCAGGGACCTAAAAGCGAAACCCTGAAAGATAAGGGTTTCTCAGTGTGGGCAATAGTACTTGGACACAAATCTAGAAGACAGCTTCACCTACTATGAAGACCCAAAGTTTTTCAGCTAATATGGGCCTCTATCATGTGTTGGATTGCCCAACAAAAATGGGCTAACCAACAAAATTCGGCCACACATTAGGTCTCATAATTAATGAAACTGATTAGGCTAGAGTATTACTAAAATGAGTGATCTTTTTGAGAAATTTTATTCACACATCATAATATAGTTATTACACACCTCTTATATTTTTTACCTAATTTTTTCCTTAAACTTTCTCTTATACGCTCTTTATTTTACTTAATACACACCTTTTAACTCATCATCTTATTCTTTATGCCAACTGACTGCTCCATATGAATCTATCACTCTATTTTCTCACCTCTATGATCAATACTACCAATTCAACTAAAATCAAATTAGTAAGCAAATGAAGCTTAACAAACTATCAATAGAGACAAAGTGATTGACAATTATTATTATTTTTTGAGTAAAATTCATCATTGGTCTCTAAACTCTTGTGCCAAGGTCAATATGATACCTAAACTCTAAACTCTACCAATGTGATACCTGATCTCTTTATTTGACGTCAACGTCATACTTCCGTCAATTTTCATTGACGATTCCGTCAATATGGTCACGTGGCCTACACGTGTTAGCCAAAAACGAGGCAAAAGACTGAATTAACCCTTATTCCCTATTTTCCCTCCAAACTAAATCTTATATACTCGACTACTCCAATTCCCGCCTATTCAACTAAATTAATATTTATTTTCCCTCCAATTACAGACCAACTAAAAGAAGAATTATTTCACTACACAACTGACTTTTTGAACAACCTGTTTTGAAAATCCTTATTTCTTTCCATATCAAACTTACTTATCCATTAACTTGTTCTAAAAAAAATAAAAATATAAAAAAATAAAAAAATCTGTGAACAAGTTTAAGTCATTCAAACATCCAACAATGCATATCTTGAAAAAAAAGTGTTCTAAAATCTTCCACCAAGTCAATCAAATAGCCAATAAAAACCTCATAAAAACCCATTGTTCAAATTTGCAAAAGGTACTCACCATTCAATATCAAGAGTCATCCAAACCAACTTAACAATTACAAAATAAACTGAGAATTTGTCCAGGGCTAAGAACACATGAAAATCAGCAAAATAACATCAAAACGAGCCTTGCCTGGTTTATAATTATGCCCATTCGGATGAAGCTTGGCTTGGTTCCATAGCCTTAGGTGCTTTAGTCCCACCATTCCTTGCTGCATGATTTTGGCTACTTTGAGTAGGGGGTTAATTGTTGGTTTTTGAACTTGGTGTACCAGCTTGGTTATCAAAACCAGTTTCAACAGTTTACTTCATTTTTTTCCATGTCTTCTTGGACCTAATCACTTGGTCCATAACATTAGTAGCTTTCGGGGCTAGTGCTCTCTTAACCTACAGAAAAATGAAGAAACATATTTGAGCTTGAAAGACTGCCAACAACTACATTTGAGCATCTCAAGTAACATAACCATAACCAAAGAAACACAACAAGCTTCGAAAGCAATTTAACCTTATTATAACCTACAGAGCTAAGTTATAAAGGGCGTAACAAGCTTCTAAACAACTTATTATGAAGTCATGAACTCCCTCACATGTTACTAACATAAGATGTCCACCAACACAACCAGTAATATACAAACCAACACCAACCCAAGATGTCTACCAACACAATTAGCTTCAATCAACACGATCAAACCAAACCAATACAACCAACATATAAGCAACACATGTATGCAAAACTTAAAAGTGTGACAACAAGATTAAAACCAACAAAGCTCAGTGAAACCAACACCACCAACTTAAACACAACACACCAAATTTAACTCAAAGTTTAAAGACACATACCGTGTTTCTATTCCTTTTCTTAGAACCAACTCCAGCTGATGTTCCATGTCCCTGTTGCAGATAATGAGTTAAAGTTAATGAAAACACTTCAAAATCGCATGCAAAAAATTATTCTCATTATATAATATTTCAGAAAATTAACTTATTGTATTTGCATTATTTGTCTTGGTTATAGGACAACCTAGCTTGTTGTGTCCCTATTGCCCACAGATCTTACAACTCATTTTGATCCCTTTCTTAGATAGTTTCCCTTCTTTAGGAGCAGGCGGTGTTGTGTTGTTTTCTCCTGGTTCCTTATGCTTCTTAATTTTAGGTCTACCAGCTTGCTTCTTGTAGGGTGGAGGGGCAATGGGGTAGTCAACTTGATCCCAATCATCCTCCCCTGCAATAACATAGATGATTGGAGTGTAGGCCTCCTTGTACATGTTTGGCATGAGATAATCATCACAATATAGTGATGTTTCTTGCTTCTTGAATCTGATAGCACAAATAGCATGCACATAGGGGATCCTGCTAATCTGCCACCTTTTGCAAGTGCATGTATGCAGACCCAAATCAACTACATGCTTGCTCCCCATGTCACCAACTCCGATTACTTGAAAAAAAAAACTCTCCACTCCTATGTGCCCTATAGCAAGTAGCTCTCTGCCCAATCTTGTCAATCATCTTCTTAATTCTTGGACCTACAAAGTCCTTCCACCTATCATAAGCCACTCTTCGATTTGCATTCCTCACCATCATGTCCATTCTAATCTTCTCCAACATTGTGATGATAGGCTTATCTCTTGCTGGTAGGATGGTTGAATTAAAAGACTCACAAAGGTTGTTAAGCAAGATATCACATTTGCATTCCTCATCGAAAAACGCTTTACACCATTGTGCAGGATTCTTGTCTTGGAACCAAGTCCAGGCCTCCTCATCAAGTTCTCTCAGCTCATCCATATGCTTGTTATACCAAACCCTTGTGCTAGCTTGACCTAGCTGCATTCCATACCAACTGCTTTAGCCCTTCTCCTGGGTGCTTTGCCTTGAAGTTATTGTAGAGATGCCTCACACAGTGCCTATGTTAGGCATTTGGAAACAAACCTATGCAAATAAGAGATGCTAACAATTAGTTCAAAACAGTTCCGAAGCAAGAATAAAGTGATTAAAATGTGATCAAAACAGTTCCGAAGCAAGAATAAACAATTACTTACTTGCAATTGCATTGCCAAGCCTTTTTTGCTTATCAGTGATAAATATGTAGCTGCTATCTCTCTCAATCCTCATATCATCTTTCAGATACTCCAGAAACCAAGTCCAAGCTTCTTGGTTTTCCACCTCAGTCACTGCAAATGCAAGAACATCTCATTGTTTGCATCTATCCCTATTGCTGTGAGAAGCTAACCTGGATGGTGCCCTTTAATATGACATCCATCTAGGCCAATTAGAGGCCTACATCCCTTAATCCATCCTCCTTGCACGCAGCAAAGCAGAGGTACAACCTGTGAAACCTCCTCACAGTACCATCTATTTGTGTCTTGATTAGCACAGTGGATCCAAGATTGCTTCTTGATAGTTCCTTACAATAGGATGCCAAGTTGTTGTACTGATCGATATAGTGTCCCTCATTCATCCTCTTAGCCTTTCTCTTTGCCCTTGTGATAGTCTGCACCCCCACGTCCAAATTGTACATTTGTTTATGTGATTATGGATCCCTTTCCTTGACCAGTCCTCATCCACCAAAAGTTGTTGTTGCACTTCCTTTGCTATTATATTGTAGTCCAAAAAATGACTTGTCTGCACCGAAGAATATGTATGTTGGTTTATCAAAGACCTAATGGTGATTGTTTGACCCTGATTCTTCTTTGTGCTTGCATACAATCTGAAAGGGCACTTCCACTGACAATGCACCTCAACCTTGTTTGGAGTGTTCTTCTCAAACCACAAGCCAAGTTGATTTTTAATTGCAACCTCCCTCACTGCCTCCTTCAGTTGCTCATGGTTTGGGAATACAATACCTAACTTAAACTTTGGATTTCTCAAATCAACAGATCTGATCCAAGGTCTAGACTTCACCTTGTTCATGTCCCTCTTTGGCAACACATTTTTTTCATCATCCTCCTCAGTTCCATTTCCACTCAAACTCTCTAACTCATCAGAATCATTAGCACCATCTGAACAATTACCACCAAATCACATTTCTTCAAACTCTAGGACAACTCCTAGTTTAGTGACATTTTCTTCAAAGTCAGCATCATCATTGGAGCCAACCTCTTGGTCATAATCTGAATCAATGTAGAAATTAGATTCATCATCAGTGTCTCCTCATCATCTACCACCTCACAGTGCTTTTTGCCCTTATCCCTTGTGTTGTACTTCTACGCCCTAACCTTTCTCTTTCCCTTCTGTTGTGCTATTGATCTCGCTGTTTTAGCAGCTGATTTTGCTTTCTTACTTTCAGCCAACCGTTTCTCAGCTGCTTCTGCTAACTGTTGCCTTGCCCTTAAACTTTCTTATGCTCTCTTCTCAGCCGCCTCCTTTTCTCTCAAGTCTGAAACATCCCTCTTCTCTTGTTTTGCAGCCTCTCTTGCCCTCAATTCAGCCTTCTCTTTTGCCCTTGTCTCTACCTCCACAACACTCGAACCTTCAGTTTCTTGCCTTTCTATCAGTTCTGTAGCCTCTCTCTCAATGCTTTGGAGAAACTCCTCATTCTCCTTTTCTTTTCTCTCTCCCTCTCTCTTGCTTCTCTTGTTGTGCTTTCTTCCTAGCTAACTCCTTCTTTGCACTTGGAGGCCGCAGCTTCTTGCATGTTGTTGAACCCTTTTAGGGTTTCCAATAGTCCTTTTGAAGTAACTGACATGCCCCTGGCTTTCATTAGTATGCCCACTCAGTCCCTCCCCATCTTGCCTCTCATTTATGTCTTCTCCCATGTCCAAATCTGATACAATCTCAGATAACCCAGCAAATGTGGATTGTGTAATAGCCTGCCCCACATTCAGTCCAACACCTACTCCATCCTCCTCATTAACTCCACTTTCCACATTAACTTCATCTTCATCGTCTAAAACTAATATTTCTGGGCCCTCAACCACATTTATTGGCTCCACATTTTCTGATACATTCTCTTGCACTTCTGGTTCACCCCACAACTTCTTTGCCGTAAGGTTTGCCTCATATGCAGCTCACTCCTTCTGCAAATTTGTCTGTTTAATTGAGTTCTCCCATTTAGGGTTAATAGGTTTCTTCATGAACTCTTCAACCTGTGCCTTCCTTCTTTTGCCCCCACCTGTAATATACAAACTTATACACCTAGTCCTCGTGGGAATCAACTTCAGCATCTCAAGTACATCACTATCACTTTTAAGCTCCACCCAGCCTTCATTTGCAGTTGTCCCTGAAATTTTAAAGTGATATGAGATGGGGAGCTCCCAATACCCCAAGTGATAAGTTCAACTCAACCCATGACATCATCTCTGGGTCGACACCATCCATCCAAATCTTCCCCCTAGCTTGTTGAACTTTAGAACATTGTATTTCTTCGTACCATCTAGAGCCTTGTTGAAGAAGCCCCCATGGTGTATCTCCATTGTAAACAAATTATCAACAACTGCAATTTTAAGAACAGAAACCAAGTTTAAAACTTTTCTTCGAACAAAGCAGATTAAGAACCATAAATCTTATTTCAAAAAAAGAAAAAAAAGAAAAAGGAATTCAAACTACAGACCGAAGTATGTTTAAACTCTAATAGATGTATTTAGAACCCAGTTTTGAACCCCAATTTCTAGTTCTTTCCATTTCAAAACCCCTAACACATGGTCCTAAAATCGATTAGGATTGAAACCCTAATTCACAATGAACACTATACAACTACATTCCAACAACAAAATAATTTAATAACCCAGAACATAAAAAAGATCTCTTCAACCGCTTTTCTATTGTTTATTAAACCCAATTGGAATTTAAAAAATTGGTTTCTTTTCAGAATTGGTTTCGTCGTTTTCTTAACTTGCAAACCTTAATTAACTCCTCTTCTTCTTTATTTTCTCTTTCTTTATAGTGTTCTCATAGTTTGCAAGTACCACACCGCCATCTCTACTCTGTCGAGACTCGTGCCGTTACCATTGTCATCCGCGAAACCGGCAGTGGGATCTCAAATTCTTCAGGTTCTTAAACCCTAACCACTCTGCGTTCATAGTTTTGAAATCGCTATATATATCGATTGATTTGAATTCGAAAGGCTTATTGTTTCAATTAGTAAATTCGATTTGTTTTCTTCAACCTAGATTTCTTCAAAACCCTAGAAGTTACTAATGGAAGATAAACAATAGAGAATCGAAAAGATAGAAAATAGAGAATCGAAACTCACTGTCTTCTCGACGTGGTCCAGATACTCGAAACCAGCCTCACATCTTCGCCATCTCTTTGTTGAGGATTCGAATAATCCCACGTCGTCTGATTCGCTAGCAGTCTCAGAATCTCCCTTTTTGAATAAGATAGTGACTTGAGTCAAATTGAATCTTGATTTAGTTTTGAGAGAGTTTGGGTGTGTTTTAGATTAGGTCGAGAGGCTGAAATGAGAGTTAAATGAGGGGATTAGGTCGACTATTATTCTGTTGAAAATTGAATTGATTGTTTTGCCCTCGTTTTTGGCCAACTTGTGCGGGCCACGTGACCATATTGACGGAATCGTCAGCGAAAATTGACAGAAGTACAACGTTGATGTCAAATAAGGAGATCATGTATCACATTGGCAGAGTTGAGAGTTTGGGTATCACATTGGCCTTGACACAAGAGTTTAGGGACCAATGGTGAATTTTTCTCTTATTTTTTTTCCATTCAAATAACCTCTAAGATTTTCTATAGACCAAAAAAAACCTCTAAGATTTTCAATCAATCGAAATAGTATGAAAATTTGATATCACCAGGAAGTTACAGACTGTAGATTTCTTAGAGTTGTAGATTTGCATTTTCATCAAAGGGATAAAATAGTATTAAAAAAAGTTTCAAAAAATAGAGATGTGTATATATAAATCTGGTATGTGTGAATAAAATTTCGATAATATATGTTTTTAATGTTGTATAGTCGATTATACAAAGAGAAATTTTATTCACACATGGCTAAATACTAAATACACATCTCACACTTAATACAACACCAAATAACTTTATAATATTAACATTTTACTAGATACACATTTTTTAACTTCCTATACTAACCTCATTCAAAATATACCAATACTATTGTTTCTGCATAATCCCAAGACTACGTAGAAGCACGGTGGGACACGAATTATAGATAATCATGAATAAGAGACAACATGGGCAAGAGACACAAGGACATATAGTGGTTCATCATGTCATCGGAGGACATGGCTACGTCCACTTAAGATTCCACTATCATGGCCAATATGCCTTTAGTGTTACAAGAGCTCTCCAAGATGGAGTGAGTAGGGATCGGGAGGGAAAGAGAGAGGTATTCAGCCAGCCAGCCAGGGGCTTTCTATATATGGGAAGCCTTCCTTTTATAGCTAAGGAAAGTTCCCTCTTATTACATGTTACCAATGTGGGACAAAGTGCACATAACTATTATCAAAGTGTCTTCTTGTGGAGCTTGAAGGAACACCTTCCCGATGTGGTACCGATGATCTTTCACCATAGCGAGGTAGCCTGGATGTCGGTCTACTGGAAGTATGTCGGGGGCGGGGTCTTTCGTGGCCGGAAAACGGTTTACGAGGTCGTTACTTATGCTTGCGGTATATTTACATAGAACAACTATCATATATATTTTCTAAATACACATTTATTCCTTTTTTATATCATCTCGACTTAGAAAGAAAATAAAAACTTTCTCTCTCCTTGCTAAACAACAAGAAGACTTTTTTTTCTTTGCAAACTCAAGAGCATTCAAGCTACTCCACCATGATTGATCAATATATGTAGAATCCTTTGCATATTCATTATTTTAGACGTTTTGCACTTAAACGTGTTTTAGATCATTGCAAAACATATGTCAAACTAGATCACCAGTCTCTTTTGCTTGAAAACCTCGAGCATGGATACTCCAAATGTTTGCAGGATAGACAGTATCATTCTAAGACGTCTTTGCATGGTCAAAGCTAGCTAAAAACCTTCATCTGCTTGGGGAAATCCATTATTATGAATCATTAATAAACTCTTGCTCATAAGACCATGATTAATTCTTGATCAATTCGGTTAAAAATATACATATTGTCAAGTTTTAAGTTTGATACTTCATTATGTAGAGAGAAGAGAAGAAAACGTTAAAGTGAGATGTATTGTATTTCAAGTTTTCAATATTATTATTTAATTAATAAAGACATATTTTGGTAATTTAATATACTTAAACTTTTTGACGTTAGATGTATAAAAAAAAGTATGTGTATTTAATATTTAGGAGTGTGTTACTTACAAAGAGAAGATTTGTGCTACTAAATCAATCAAGATGGGTCTATTAATGAAAACTTACCAAAATTGAACTTGTCTTGTTCTCCTCCTACTAAATTAGTATTAAAAGGTCTTCAAAAGATAGAGCTTTATATTATTTAGAATCAAGGAGCATTGGGCTGGCTCACCAACACAAAAACTTGATTGGGCCTAAGTACATACATCGGCCCATTTACGAGTTAGAACAAAGCCCTTCTCAATAAAGCCTCAAAACTCCGGCGGCCCAAAACATCCTTCAAAATAAGGACTCAAAAAGAGTGTCCGAGTTTTGTCTTATCACAGTGAATAAAGCTGAACTGTGACGCGGAATCCAAGCAGGCAACAAAAGCCGTTACCAACTTTGTCCCTTCCCTCTTAAATGGCCACTGGGCATTTTAGTCCTTTGTGAAAAACAAAATACCAAACAGAGCACTCAACACAGAAAACCATCGAGTGAAAAACACTATACAACTGAGACTGAGAGGGAGTGGGACTCTTTCAAAGAGATAAACCCAACATAACAACAAAGAAACCAGAATCATCAACACAACCATCATCGTCAAATCTTGAGTAAGAATCAAGCTTTCCCTATCCTTCCTTCATCTGATTTTTCGTGGTTCTTGACTTGTTTTGGGAAAGCAAAATCTGTGTAATTTCTTTGTTGCTTGATTTTCTTGCAACGTTTTGGTTTTCCTTGCTTTGATTTTGATTTTCTGGTTTTTGATTCTGTAGACTCTTTCCTTTTTGTTTTCTAAAGGAAGAGAAACAGAGAAGGGGGTTGAGACAGGGGATTTATGTCGTCTGGGTTTGATATATTGAATGGAGCTCAGAAGAAGCTCTTGATTTGCTGTGATCAGTCTCTCTTTATCAAAGTCTCCACCTTTTGCATGCAATTTGGGGCTTACAGTGAAAGCTCCCCTGTTTCTTACAAGCCATTTAGATCACAAAGGTATGTGGGTTTCAGACTTTGGCAGGGTTTAATTCAGTCTATCTTGTTCAATGTTATAATTAATGTTCAAAGCTTGTGAATTTGGGGTTGATGGGTTTAGCAATTAGCAGTTTTCTTATTAATTTGTGAATGGTTTTTTGTTTGCTGTGATTTATTTGTTTGTTTGTGTAATCTTGATACAGGAATTCCTCTGGAGTGAAGTGCTTTGTGTTTTATTCCAGACGACTAGTTTCTTATTCACTGTTGAGACTTGGGTGTTTGAGGGTTTTGGGGATTTCTTGATACTCAGTTTTGGTCCTTTTGGAAGATATTTGAAATTTTGCAGCTTCCTTTGGGGTTTATCATTTAGAATTTCAAATTTTAGAATGCCTGGGATTAGAACCCAAGTCTTGAATCAAGATATGTATTGTATGAAAGTGATGGCAAAGCAATCAAGAAAAGAAGAGGATACAAGTATGAAGAGGAGAGTTCGAATTATGTACACTGATCCCTATGCTACTGATTCTTCCAGTGAAGATGATGAACAATGTAATGTTAATGAGTATCAATCTGTGCCCGGAAAAAAGGTCTTTGTTTCGGAGATTGTGGTTGGCGGCATGCAAGATGAATCATATGCCTATGGAGGTAGAATTGGTAATACCAAGAATTCTGATGGCAGTAACAAAAGTCAGAGATCCTCTTCTCTGTACAAGGGAGTTCGGCGTAGAAAATGGGGTACATATGCTGCAGAGATTCGTGATCCCTTTCGAGGGGTACGTGAGTGGATTGGCACTTTCGATACTGCAGAGGAGGCTTCTGTTGCCTATCAAAATAGGAGGCTTCAGTTTGATAACATGAAGTTAGAGTTAAAGAGAAAGATTGATTATGAGGACTTGCAAATATCAAACAAGGGATTTGAGAGTTCTCATTTAACAGATAAGTGCAATCATCAGTATGAGTGTCAAAGCTTTCATTTATCGGGGGACAGTCAAGATTCATCAGTAGCTGCTGCTCCTGCTAACGAGACCTTTACATATGAAGAGACCACAAGTTTGTTTTGTCATCCATCACCATCATCTGTGCTTGATCTGCCTCCTAGTAAAGCTGCACTTGGAGGCTATGAGCAACCTCTTTCTAAAGAAGAGCTATCCAATTTAAAATTTCCTGAAGCGCCACTATCATCACCATCAAGTGCTGAAGAAGGCTATGTGCTGCCACTTACTGAAGAAGCGCTATCCATTTTGAATGTTCCTGAAGTGCCAACATATTCAGCAGTAAGTGCTGAAGAAGACTTTCTTCAAGATAAGGTATCCAGTTTGAAATTTACTGAAGGGCTAATATTGTCACCAATAAGAACTGAAGATTTGGGATCTCTGAATTTGGGATATATGGACAGTGACATTATTGATGGTTTGGATCAGTTGTTTGTTGGTAGGAGTGACATTGTTGATCCTCCTGTGTATTGTGATGGAAATGGTCAGAATATCCTTCCTGCCCGTAAGTTTCTTATGAGTGACTTAGCAGGGTTTTGCTGGGATTGATTAAACCTGGATCACAGTGCTCGTAAAGTTTTGTAGTTGGGAATTACTAGTAGATACATGTTTATATTCAGTACATGTTTGAGCAGTTTTGAGGCTATCGGCATCTTTGTTATGAACTTGTGGAAGTGTTTCTTGGGTCTGTGCTCTGTCCAAGATTCTCAAACTCTCAGTGGCATGGATTAGAAAATTGAACCTTGTTTATTTCGCCAAATATATTATAGAAGTGCCATTGTATCTGTTTAGATTCTGAGAATTCAGAAAGAGACCCTATATTTGGAGTTTAAGTTTGTTCTCATCTCTGTTTCTTTTGTCTTCATTATAATCTTTAGGAAGAACTCGGAAGATGTGGCATCTTGTAATCTGTCTCTTTCCCCTCTTGTTAATATGCCAATGCCTCAAACAGTCAAACTCACCATAATCTCTTAGCTTAATGATCAAATTGCTCATTTTCAGCTTTTGAATGGTTTAACTACGCAAATGAAAAGAAAAGGCAACCTTGATATGTTTTCTCGTCTCTCCTGTTGTCCTTTCTTTTGGCCCCAAAACAGAAACCCCATGAAGGCCCTTGATCAAGAATTCAAGATACGAGGCATGACTATCTTCTTTGGCTCGTGGTATCTGCTGCACAATTTTAGACTCAAAACACTTGGATGGTTAAGAAACTAGCTATAAGAACATTTTCTCTCAATTTACGTAGAAACTCCAACGCAGAATCGATTGCAATCGGCATGGTATAAGCTTCAACTACAAAGCATTTGCAATCTTAACTTTACTTTCATCTTCCTCATGGCAACCACAACTCATTGCCGCATACTGCCGATGAACAGAAATCTAACAAAGCCGGTTTCTCATATTGGTCGGAGCGTAAATGTAATAAAGCGGACCAAAACCTATAGAATGTACACAGCCTAGGTAGCGGCCTAGTCGAAAGCTTCAATCAAAAATGGTTTCATCTCCGCAAAGCCAGTTCACACACAAGAGCAAGGTGAGTGCTCCTCCTTCTTGGACAAGCATACACAACACAAATTGAGAAAAGAACAATGCACTATCGTATCAAAAAAAAGAAAAGAAAAAAGAACAATGCACTATGGAGGATAAAATCCACAACACTATGCCCTCATTCTATAAAAATCCACCCCTTAATCCCATCTAATTTGTGATCCCTACGTTTCTAACACATGTATGTAAAACTAATGAATATTGTGTAATTTTAGTCATTCAAACCAATTTATACCATGTATGTATTATATCATCTGATCTTGACCATTCAATATATGTGTAGATACACGCAGCGTACCGAAAATACTATACTATTAATACGTAACATTTGTTACCATTACTTGGTAAAATTCATAAATATCAATAATTCACCCTTTAAAATCTAATAGGAAATATGAATGATAAAATTGGTAACAAAATAAGAAATTGAGAAAAGAACAATGCACTGTCGTATCAAAAAAGAAAAGAAAAAAGAACAATGCACTATGGAGGATAAAAATCCACAACACTATGCCCTCATTCTATAAAAATCCACCCTTAATCCCATCTAATTTTTGATCCCTACGTTTCTAACATATGTATGTAAACTAATGAATACTGTGTAATTTTAGTCATTCAAACCAATTTATTCCATGTATGTATTATGTCATCTGATCTTTACACGCAGCGTATTGAAAATACTATATTATTAATACGTAACATTTGTTTTCATTACTTGATAAAATTCATAAATATCAATAATTCACCCTTTAAAATTAATAGGAAATATTAATGATAAAATTGGTAACAAAATATTATGATTTAGCAAGATATATTATGTAGAATCCGAAATAAACTCCAAACCCAAACAACCTCTGCGAGACCGTGCCCCATGATGAGTAGGTGAAGCCGTCCATTGGTAATCTACGGGCAAGAATATCGATCGTCAGGTTATTTCTGAAATTGTTTCTGGTTCCTTTAGTTCTTAGTTGTTCAAAAGTATCAGAGAATAAAGATGCCCATACGCGCCAAAAAGAAATCAAGGAGAATTAAAACCATGCTAAACGACGATGTACTTGGCCTGATCCTTCACAAAATCAAGTGCAGAAAAGATAAAGAGTCGTTCTCGGAGGTGTGCAAGCAATGGCTAAGAGTGCGACGTCTAAACCGAAAATCACTTGGGGTTGTCGAAACCATCCCATTGAGGGAACTAACTAGATTCCCAAACCTAGTCGATTTTGGAACATGGATGCTTACCGCACGAAGAAAGAAGAAAAATAAACAAGCATGGTATTATCCGCGGGGCGACACCAGCCTCAACCTGATAGCCAAAGCATGTCCCGATCTCAAGACTTTGATGGTTTGCTATGATGACAAAGAACAGGTCCATGATGATGGTCTTTTGGGGCCAAAAGGTCTGCATGCTTTGGCAAATGGTTGCCTCAAATTGTCTATGCTTCTGTAGTTCTGTTTTGTGGGAGAAAGGTGGTGGGAATCCCGCAGTTGATGCTCTCTGTCACTCAGCACATAATTTGAAGGCTTTGTGTTTGCGAAATATTAAGCTCATCTCTGATCAAGCACTAAGAGCAATCGGGTCATCTTCCATAAGCACCTTGGAGTTGGTAAGTTGTGATAATGTTACTGATGTGGGATTGGGGTTTTTGGCTACCTCAAAAACTCTCAAGAAATTGGTCATCGATGGTTGCCGTAAAATCATTGAAACCGGGCTTGTGCTATTACGCAACATGTGCAACTTGGAGCACCTGGTGTTGTCATGGAGTCAGTTAACCGATGCTGGTTCATGGCCATTTCTGAAATTCGAACCCTCAAGGAACTGAGACCGAGTCCTATTGATATGCTGGACCTGTCAGACCGCACCATGGTCCCTCTTGCCGAGAATTGCAGCAGATTGGAAACACTTGAATTACATTATTGTAGGGTAACCGGAGCTGGCATTCGTGCATTTTCAGGTCATAAATGCTTGAAGTTTCTTTCAGTAATGTATAGGTCATCAGTGAACTTTGATCAATCTGATGTGGAATGCTTAGCGCTTGGATGCCCGTCATTGAAGTGTGTTGTATTACATGAGTCGTTAGAAAGGAGTTTTGAATCGATGCACGAGTACGCCAAATCTATCATGAAATTTGTATACTTCTCTAATATTCTTCCTCCTTTCAGCACCGGATTTTGGAGTACTTCACCATGATGATTTCATGTTTGCTAGAACCTTTGATAACATTTATTGATGTCAAGGAATTTATATATTTTGTTTCTGAACGATATGGATCATCTTCTATTTATATGCTTATTTTGTGAAAGCTACTGTCACTGGCATGGGTGCTTTTGTAACTGATATTAAAATGGTTGCTGTGTTTGATAGAAATAGCATTTTGCCTGAAGCTAGTTTTGCCACAGTGTTGGTCTTTGTTTAGTACTTTAGTTTATATATGATACTTTCTGAAATGTATTATCATTTTCTTTTGGACCTATAGTACTAGTTCCTTTTTATGTTGTTCAAATAGATGAGTACTAGTTCTCAATCGTTGATTGAAGATTTGAAGGTAGTTAATTTTCTTACTTAGAAGTTCCATTATTCTCTTGGTGAGAGGATTGGAAGGATTTGTTTTTGGGGATATACAATCTTGTTCTTTCAGTACTTGTAAATGTAATACGGAGGTTTCATCTACGCAAAGCCAGTTCACACACAAGAGCAGGATGAGCGCACCTTCTTTGCCATTTGCCAAGTATACAGAAGTTGAGAAAACAACACTGCACTGTGTATCAAAAACGAACACAAGTATGCGAACTAAACGGTTTTACTATAAATCAAAGATACATGAATATTTCATAACCAACGGTTATAACGAGCTTCAATTTGACACAAGATTGCTCAGTGTGAGAACAACAAAAATTACTTCACTTGTTTTCTTATATAGACTTTTTACCCCCTCTTCGTTTTTATTTTTTATTTTTTATATTTTTTACCTTTTTCCGTTTTGATCCTTTCAAAAATAGATTGGTCAACAAATCCCCTATACATAAAGGTCGAAAAGTCGACGATGCCGCAAAATGTGTAGCTTGGAGCAACTCAGTGTGACTTAAAGTTTGTCTCGATATTTTCCGCAACTGAAGATCACTGATATAGGAGGTGTTGCGATCTCTGGAATTCAGACACTTAGAGAAATGAGATTGTGTCTTGAGGGGGTCTTAGACGCCACCATTGCTGCTCTTGCTGATAATTGCCCCAAGTTGGAGATACTTGATATAAAGGATTGTCATGAGGTGAGGAGAGACGGCATTCTTGCATTTTCAAGTCATCAATGCTTGAAACGCCTTGTATTGCTTGGTTTGTGGGATTTTGATCTTTTTGATGTGATCAAAAGCATAGCGCTTGGATGGGGAGTCGGTTGTGGTGGATTCGAGCTTGAGGGTGGATCCTGCTTGGAGCTCTGAATTGATGCATGAACACACTAAAAGAGTCATCAAGTTCTCTACAGTTTATTATTGATGGACCAAGTTGCAGACATTTTTTTTTTTTTTGGCATACAGTTCAGTTTGCTAATGTCAGAATGAGTGTTAGTAACTTGCTAGTAAAGCAAGGACTCCCTTTTGGAATTTTTGACCAATTTCAAAGTTTTTGTCTATATTTTGATTATATGGTTAGTGTCAGACAATGATCTTTATTAGTTGTTTCTATATGAAATGGATCATCTTCGATGTCAATCCTATTTTGTGAATAAGCGAGTCTGATGATCTTGAATAAGGTTGCTTAGTGAATGATGATGATAATCGATGTGTTTTAATTTTCAGTGAGAATCAGCATTTTGCCTGAAGCTGGAAGTGTTCTAGTTTTTCTTTCAGCAACTGGAAGTTTTCTGTGCAACTGCTTTCCGAAGGAAAGCTACCAGAATTTAGACTCACTGGCGATTCAGTAATCGTCATTGATAGGTGCTGTATATATACAAGTCATCTTTAACTGATGATTCACTGGAAAAGGATATTTCACTTCTAATCCCAAAATTGATTCAAGCATACAACAGTCATGTTCACAGATACAACAGTACTACACATTCCCTTTCCCAATAAATACAACTGTTACTAATTCCTGAATATATCAGTGTTTCATAAGCTGGGTTTATCATGATGGTCGAAGCTTTAAGCAGACCAAAACTTTTAGAATGTAACCCCACCAGGTTAAGGATTGAACTGAAAATGGTAGTCAAGGATACTGCTGCAAGTGCTGTCATCTACGGAAAGCCAGTTCACATACAAGAGCAAGATGATCGCTTCCCCATCTCTGCCAACCAAAACTGAACTTGAGAAATGCACAACGATGCATTATAGAGAAAATCAAGTGTAAATGTCAACTTTTCTCAGACTTCTTAGTCTCAGCCCCTTACCACCTTATCACAGCATGTTTTCAGGCCAGGGTTTTTACTATGAGTCGTTAAGTAATCAGTTCACTTCCTTCTTTAACCAAAGAAGTTTATATTTCAATAACTGAATTCCTTCAGAGGAGCACTTGACAATGATTTACTGTCTTCATTGAAATTTCTTAATTTAATTACATTGCACTATTATTTCAGTCTACACAAATGAAGATGCTCAGAAGAATCGGCATTAAGAGATACCTTGCTGGGGAGTCCACTGGTTCCTTTTAAAATGTCGATGGGTAACGTTTCAAGAACTCTGACCGGAACAAGTTCCTCTGTATGCCTGCCACCCGATGGTTTCAGCAACCAGAAGTATTGAAATGCAAACAGTAAAAGCTATGCTTTTTAAAGTTGAATTAAATACCAAATATAATCAACAGTTCCCAAAAAGTTGGAGTGGTATGATGTTGCCAAGGGTTCTCCACACCTATCTCGTGTTCTCTTACTACCCTGGAAAAAAGCATAGAGCATGAGACAAATAAGGTATCTATTTTGAATATAACAACTCCCAACCCAAAGTCATAATTTTGTTGGAATTTTCCAAGATCAGATGATTACAAGTGGGTCACACTTGTGCCTAAATCCGAACATTTATTGTTCATCTGGTGGAATAAGATATAAGACAATATGAATCTCAAGCACAATCAAGTGCTTGAAAATTTAGTTTCTCTGAAGATGTAATGCTAGGGAAGAGTTAAGGTCTTACAGGTACTCCATGATATGCACTGCCCAGCTTTAGATG
Organism: Fragaria nilgerrensis; assembly: GCA_010134655.1. Taxonomy (NCBI): domain Eukaryota; kingdom Viridiplantae; phylum Streptophyta; class Magnoliopsida; order Rosales; family Rosaceae; genus Fragaria; species Fragaria nilgerrensis. The sequence continues at coordinate 7,874,012 of CM020981.1, forward strand.
GTGTTGAAGATGAGTGACTTCTTCACAGCCAGTTGCAAGCCTTACTTCTTCTGCTTTCCATCTATAAACGAATGGCTTTCCATACCTGGTTGCATTATACATGAAGGTTCTATACTGAGATTCAAATTCCATCTGTCCCGAAATACGTCTGCGGTCATGTTTTTGGATGTCTAACTGCAAATAAATAAATAAATAAAATCCAGCAACAATTGCAGATTAAACTCACACAATAGGGAAAAAGGATGAAAAAAGGTAATAGTAAAAAGAGGAGGGGAGAGGAGCTAATATGGACTCACCTTACATGAAGCTAGAAATTGGTAAATAGGACTCTGAGCATTTCATAAAAAAGAGAGTAAGGTATAAGATGATAATGAGGTATAAATAGTATACAAAGCATCTTAATGAATAAATTATATCATCATTCCGATCTCACCTGTGGAGTACTATTTAGGTCTCCAGCAATTATAACAGGGATAGATCCCCACTCTAGTGATAGCTTGTAAGCCTTTTCAAGAAACAGTCGGACCTACACCACGGTTTAAATAATGTTTAATGGATAATCATAGTTGATGATATTACAAGCAATATTGTTGCATAGCCACAATTAATGAAATATCGCAGTAGAGAATACCTGCCCTAGTTTAATATCTCCACGGTTAGGGTTGAATAGGACATGTATATTCCCAACCACTAAGCTTCTACAGTGGGTACATGGCCTCCTACATGTATGATTATCAGTCATTCATAAGACTACACTAAGATGTTAACCACATTCAAGAAAAATGATATGCAAACATAACAAAATAAACCTTACATTGATGTATCGGCAGGTATATCCGACTCTAACTGATCTTGCAACTAAGAAATAAGCGATTAAATTAGGCAATACATTTGGAAGCATAAATGGCCACACACATCTAATGAAATACACAAAACAGACTGGTTTTTACATCCACTGTATCTGAGTTATCACTAGAAGTCAGAGATTTAAAACCGCATAATGGAAAGCATAGCTTGACTGACTAAATAAACATGTATTGAGTTCCAAAGGGTAAAAAGGGACCTAACAAAAAAGATGCACATACTTGACAGAATATGCTACTTAGACAGGGATGCTACACAAGTACACAAACAGTATCAACAAAATTGCTCATCAATGTGCATTTTCAACTTATGAATACACATAATCCCCGATATGACAATTAAAGTAAGTCAAAGTACCTTTAAAACACAAAATTGAGCAACATTATGACGAAGGCCAAAACTTTGGAATTCTATACTTTCTGATGCAAAAGGCTAAACCTGTGTTCAATATATGAGTTGGGTAAGATCAGCACATGAAAATAAATCAATAATACATGAAGAGATATTAACAGCCCAACATGTGAGTAAGGTAAGCAAGCCTGTATTAAATACAAAACTAGATAGGCAACATAATCATTTACAACTATCCATCATGTTTCTTTTAGCCAACAGGCCTTCCCCAAGCAACTGAAACACCTAATGCTTTAATAAAATGAATATCAGAGAAAAATGGATCTAGTTTGAGGCTTTGAGAAAATTCAAGAATGCAAGAAACCTTACATGTCCTGCTTCCAAAATATAGCACATCCATCACTTGCTTCACCCGTCCGTGCCTGCAGTTAATCAGCAATCAAAAATCTGTCAATAAAGCAAGGTACTGGATAAGTAATTACACATTTAAAAATTGAAGCTACCTTGTGCACACCTTCGAAGCCATCTTTCCGAAACTTATGAGCTAAATCATCGAAACGATCAACCTCCTAAAACCCATACAAGTAACACATGAAACCAATCCAACTGATAACAGTAAGCAGCAAAAGAAGTAAAATACTTTGATTCACAGTCTATACCTGAAAACACACAATGCCAGCATTGTAACTGTTGATCTCTTTTCGTATAAGCCTCCTACGACGCTTCCACTTCATGTATTTAGGTGGCACATTACTATACATATCTGAGTGATTGGATGCATTATCGACACCCAGAATGTTATAAGACACAACCACAAACTTCTCTGCAGAAAGCACAAAAAAAAAACACACACATTCAACAGATTGATCATCCCTAAAGTAAAAACTCCAACACTTGAATAACATCAACCTCCCCTACAATTCAACTGAGTCTAATGCACACACAATCCTAAAGTAAATTTCCAAACTTTACAGTAAAGTTCCAAACTTTAGTTCGATATTTTTACCTCCATAAGCAGAAGAAGTAGAAGAGTTGCAGACCCATTCCCGAGAGCTCTCAGTTTCTTTCTTGCGAGATGTACAGGCCAAGAGTTGGAACCTATTTGAAGATGACGGGTCGGGTTGTCGGGATAGCTTTTCGGTTTCGGACTCCAAAGTTCTGCGCCTCCTTTTGTGATGCCCAGGCTGTGTCTGTTGCTGTTCTGCTTCATTGTTTACTGACTGTTTGCGTTTGGGACGCAGTATGTTGATGGTTTCTTCCATTCTCTGATTGAACGTTTTATGAGGGGTGGCGCGTCAAACGAACGCGCAACTTGAGATGCGCGGTACAGGGTGGTGGTGGCTTCCGAGAATCGGTAATGTGTGTGTGAAGACAGGGTTTACAGTTGGAACAAGACATAAATACCAATGGACCCAGTTACAATTTCAAAGCCCAATCTTTTTATTAATTAATTCAAGGAACGAAAGGACGACTTAAAACATGCGGGCTAGGCGGATCTGGGCCTAATGGGCCTGGCGGGGAAGGGAAACCCAGTCATAACTAATGAGGTAGAGTTTACATCAGAGTACATAACTAATGAGTAATTACGTGGACAACCACATAGATTATAATATTTATACACTCCCTTTAGATGTTCACCAATGAATGATGAAATTAGACGAGCATAATGTTGTCTCATTAAAAACCTTGTTAGGTAAGAAAAAACTGAGTGGGAGAAAAATAACCCTGGTCGAAGGAGAAAAAGAGTACAACGCGCATATGCCTTAGGTAGCATACTTTTGAATGCTCTTCCTGATAAGAATATTCTCCTGAACGTTGCAAGCTTCATACGCCGTAAATAACGGTTTGATTTGTCCATCACTAAAGTGAAACCATGCGTGTTTGCATATAGGGGCTTATCATGAAATTTCAAACCAACAAAGTTAAAGTAATAACAACAGCTAGAGCTAGACGATTATAAATATGTCTTACCTCATTAAGTCGTATGACATAATTCATACACTAAGTAATAGCTAATCAACATAAGCTAATTGACATTAAAGCATTGAAACATCATCATGGCGTATCCAGCCATACACATCAATATCTCTGTGTATGATACGTCTCATATGAACTCTATAAGAGCTCTGAGTAATTCATAACTTCCCAAGAGTTATAATATGTAGTAACATAATGATCATAATTCGAATTCGATTGTGTAGTCCGATCATAATACTCATTGAGGCAATTTTGATCACGTTAGCTATAACGGAATGAGTATATATGAGTTAACTTTAGACTATTTGATTCCATGAATTAGCTTCAAGCTCTCTCAAGTATTCATGGATCGAATTACATTAGAATCATTCATGTACTTGAATCATTTGAGGATTTGACAAGCGATACGCTTGTAATGACACTTCACTTCTGGGAATTTGATATATCAATGTGTCTTTAAAGGCCCTCGTAATATACAATGACAACATGCCATAAGTTCTCGTCCATGTAACAGTTACATATAACACTGTACTTATAGAAAAATATCATTCGTATAAGGGCAGATTCATAATCTCATGTCTTTTGTAAACATTAAATCATAGTGTTTTCACTGTGGTAAATACTTTTTGTATCTATAGGGTTAAAGGTCAAAGTATCTCATCACGTTTCAAATATTAGTTTCATTAGAATTGCCTTTTTCTAATTTGGCAATAATATGTTTTGTCGACATGCATAATGAAACGTGGTATAACATCGATTAGTACAGTTCTTAATGGTTTTTGGTAGCTACCATTTGTAAATTGTCATAGATGATCATCATTCATAGATCCAACACATTCTTATATGCATGCATTTTTGATATTGGGTACCCATGCCACTTCTGGGGCAAATATTGTCACTTTTAGGACAAATATTATCTAGCGAATGTGGATCTTTTACTTGTAATATCACGTAGACCATTAGATGATCTGTATAATCTTCCATTTTAGGAGCTTAAAACTTTAGACCTAGTGGATACATTCCACTCAAATTCACATCGTTATTCAAATGACAGTAGTCTTATTCTCCCCCTAACGACGGGAAGGCTGTCATGTTATGACACTACTACAAAAAAAGTTACAATGACAGTAAATTTATAACGTTTGTCTGAAAACGTCATTGTATACTTTTTCTATGACGTTTTCAGATACAATGACGTTTTCAGAAGCAAACGTCATGAATCTAAAATTGGCCTGAAATTTTGATTAACAAACGTCATTGTATGACTTGCTATTTGATGACGTTTTTCAACTGTCATCATTTTTATGACTACTTTTAAATGTCATAAATAATTTTTCCATGACCTTTAATAAATATCGTGAATGAAAAATGTCATACATATATTTCAACGACGTTTATCAAACGTCGTGATTGAAATGTGCCATGACATTTTAAAAACGTCATAAAATTTTTGACCTAGCCCGTAAAGTCTAATAAAATCATGGTATATAAAAAAGACCTAGCCCTTCACTCAATTTTCACTTTTTCTCTCCTAACAGCCGCACACTATTTCTCTTCTTGTCCTCACCCTCTCGAACTCTCGCCCAAATACTGCAAATCCTACCACCTCCGCTCTGAACTCAATGTCACCGGAGGAGTGCACCACCAGCGCCATCGACCACCTCACAGTGCCGCAGACCTCAGTTTCTCCTTCGTCAATTCTTCAATTTCATGGAGGAGGTGAGTGAGGCTGAGAAGGCCGAACCTTGGTTCGACTTCGGTCTCACCTACGCTTCAACTTCTTCAATGCAGGTATTTTTCAATCTCCCAAATCCTTTTCGCTGGTCTTGGGTTGGAGAATTGAAGATAAGATTTGGGTGAATCATTTTGAAGATAGATTAGGCTTGTTAAATTTTTAATTAAGCTTATTTTGGTTGATTTAGCATCTATAGCTGCTAGCTTCACGTACTTTGGAAACCTAGAAGCCACCTAACTCAAAGTCTTATCTCTTCCACCGTTTGCCTTCCCTTCTTTTTTTTTCTTTTTTTTCTTTCTTTCATTGTTCTATAGTTTGTTCCCGATCGAGATACTTACATGGGAAGGGTACCACTTAGTTCTTTTGGGTATTTATTTTAAGATTAGAAATTGAAGTGAAAACACAGAGAAGAACTAGGTTTGTTTCTGATTTTAGCTTTAAGAAGCTCGGATATTAAATAAGGGTGAGGTTTCCAGGTTTATGCTTTTTTTACTGCATCAATTTCTTACTTTGATAATATCCTTATTGATTATTACTTTGGAGTATTGGCCAAAATTTCTAGTAGTGTATATAACTATATATGATATGTTTTTGGTCAATTCAATGGTATATGAATTATAAATTTGATCGGTTTATGCCTTTATGGTTTGTCAATTAGTTTGGTTCAAGATTGATAATCATCTTTTGTGTTTATGTTCGAGTGTTAGGAATTCAAGAGGGGCATGAAAGATTTGATTGGCTTCTGCATCAGCAGGGAACTCTGGTTTCCCCAGTACTGCATGCAATGTTGCTCCATGCATCCTCATTGTTGCTGCAAGCACTTTGGATAGAGAATTCCATTCAAACGTAAGTATGCTGGTATGGTTCTACTTAATTTGATCAATTACTCAAACGCGATGCTATGTAAGTCTTCATTTCATTGTTTTGAGTTTAGTAGTTTTGGTGAGTCTCTATTGGCCATAAGAATCGGTGAAGTACTGGATTGGGAGAGCAATGGGAGTGTGTTTGGAATTTGCGGTCTTGTTTCATAATACATGTTTGTACTGCATTGATGGTTATTCAATTTCACTATAAAAAATATAAAAGGATTAAAATTTGATTGATAACTAACTTTATATTTTTGAGATACAGGAATATGCTCATTCTCAACCCTGCAAAAGCTAAATTCACCTGTCTTTCTAAAGATGGTTGAGGTACTTATATATATCAGCTTCTTATGTTTCCCCTTGGCTTGTATGTGTGGAATTTGGTTTTGTTCTATTTGATGGTTACCTACCTATGTCTAAATGAGATGTAATAAGCATTTTAGGGGCGGTTCCTTTTTGGTTTTTTTATGGAGACCTTATACCCTATGAGTTATTAGCTAGCATTTATCTTCTGTTAGTTGTTTTTATGTTGCAACTGCCTAAAACTGTTGCTTAAAGGGAGGATTGAGAAAACATAGATTATTAAGAAAAATAAATTTTAGATTTCAAACATGCAGTGTGGCTTATTCCTTGGCTAATATTTACTACTGGGTATTGTTTGAGTTTTGAATTTAAGTTTAGATATTTTATCATTTCACCCTTTTACATGAAGATCCACATACTAGTATTGCTCATGTCTATTACTTTCTGTTGCAACTTTGTGAACATTATTGATTTTAAAATACCCCTTATATGCAGGAAAACAAGGCAAGCAGCAGCTGCAGTAGCACTTTAAGCTGGTTTCTTTTGTGTTCTTTGTACTTGTTTTGTGTAAGTGCATATTAAATTTTTGCTTTATTATTATTTTCGTTTTGTAATGTAACTTGGATACTCACTTTGATGTGTAGAACTAAGGGTAGATATTTTAATGAAACTAGTAGTATATTGTCTCCATTGTAATGTGAAAACAAAGAGATATTTGATTTCTAAATTCAATTAGAAATCAAATATTATTATTTTTAAATATGGAAAACTATTAATCATGTTTGGAAATTGTCATAAAAGATGTTCACCGACGGTTGAAAAATGTTATGAATGATTTTCTATGACATTTAAAAAACGGACATTTCAGAACCGTCATTGAAATAGATTCAATGACGCTTATCAAATGTCATTAAATATATTTCACGACGTTTTACAAACGTCATTAAAAGAGTGGGGAAACCATCACTACGATTAAGACGGCAAAGTAGATGACGTTTGATAAATGTCACGAAACCCTTATAATAACGTTTTCCAAACGTTATGGAAACTTTTTCTGTATTAGTGATGACCATCCGTAAATATGCGTTTAAAGCTAAACCAAGTATGAGGTCAAAAACATTATATTCATTAGTATCAATCAAAATATCATTCTCTAATGACGTACCTACAACCTTTATAGTGTAGCCGTATTAGGAACTCTAACATTGTCTCATGAGATTCTCTTCAGGAGAACCATGTCACTTGGATACATGTGCATCCCACAAATCAAATGGGGTATAGAGTATTTGAGTTAATATGGACGGTCTCATAGATTTTAGTCCATGTTGATGCCTATGCTTTTAGCATATACAATTGTAAAGATCTTTTATCAAATCACTAGCTGAGACATTTCTCAAAACCAAAATGAGATAGTGGATGGACAACTCACACCAATTTACATTGTTCTTCAAGAACAATCTTTCTCCCCCTCAATAAAAAAGGAGTGTCTAATTAAGGTGGCAACGTAATTGCAAAGAGTATACTCGTACTCGTGCATCATAATTTAGACCAATTGTTAGATATCATTATCTATATTGATGCTAATATGACTCCCCCTCAAAACTCCAGGTTGAGGTTGGCAACATTAAAATTTCAAGATAAATTGTCTAAATATATATACTCAAAACTTAAGGCTCGAGTCTGCACGGTTAGAACTTCAAGTTCTTAGGTGAAGTGAACATCTGGGTCACACTAATTTGTATTTTGTACTCGAAGCTTCGAGTTCGAATTTTTACTATTAGAACTTCAGGTTCTACAGTACAATATTGAAACTTCTCGTTCAATATTACACACATTCAAAATTTATATCTTCAACATATAGGGTTGTTGGCCCGTCTGAATAACAATAAAATTTAAACAATAAATACAGTAATGAAATTGCATAACAAAATAAAAAACTGTAAAGAGCGAAAATAAATAAATTTTACATTGGAAACTTCCGGTTCCATGAATGAAGAAAATATACAGAGCTTCTGGTCTGATTAACTTCATATATGATGATCTTGTGTATTTCTCTAATTGTATGTACAGGAACATAACATCGTAATAAAGTGAGGAGCTTCTTGCCCCTATATGATTAGGAATCACAAGATGTGGTTTCAATGAATAATTCATAGCTATAAGGAACTTCTGGCCCTTGTTAACTACATAAGTTTTGCGAAATGCCATATCGCAATTTCGATTATATTACGGATGAGGAACTTCAGACCTCTATGATTCGATCAAGAGACTTTAGGTCTCGATCTATGAACACAAAGTTCACAAATAGATGTAAACATGTGTTTACTCTTAAGACATACAAATTGTATTATATTGTGAATTTATACAACCGAATCCAAATTGATCATCAAAATTCACATTGTCATGTAGAGGAGGGAACCTCAGTCACTTAGGGGGGTGTATTTTATTTGGATTCATACAGACTTATTTTAATCAACTGACTTTTTGAAAAGTCTACAGACTTTTGAAAAGTTCATAGACTTTCACTGATTTCTTAAAACCATCGATTTTTAATCACAGACTTTCACTGATTTCTGAAATCTACATATTTCATATGAATGACTTATGTAGATTTCATCATACTTACAGAGTTTCTCAAATTGATCATCAAAATTCACATTGTCATGTAGAGGAGGGAACCTCAGTCACTTACGGGGGGTGTATTGTATTTGATTCATACAGACTTATTTTAATCAACTGACTTTTTGAAAAGTCTACAGACTCTTTGAAAAGTTCATAGACTTTCACTGATTTCTTAAAACCATCGATTTTTAATCACAGACTTTCACTGATTTTTAATCACAGACTCTTTAAAACCATTGAAAAGTTCATAGACTATTTATGAATGACTTATGTAGATTTCTCAATACTTACAGAGTTACAGGAAAGAAAAAAAAAGATGCAATGATAAACACATAATGACACTGATTATAAATTTAGTGCTCGCTTATCTATCTAATTTCGATGCATACAGTTGTAATATTTGATTGAAATACATAAACATAGATAACAAAAAAAATTAGATTAACTTAACAACACGCATACTTGTACATAACCAAAGACACATGTTTTAAAGTGGGACATTAGATGTTCACAAGTTTAATTCATATACGCAAATATAATAATATAATCATGTGGTTCTAATATCAAGAGTTAGTAAATAATATTTAGGTTATCAAGGGTTCCAAGCATTACAATTGAAAGACAACAAAATGTTAACATTCAAAAAAATAAAAAGAATAGGTAAAATAGAACGTTGATAACACAAAATATTATAAAAAAAAATGATGTATCGTAGGATCAACCTATTCACATGTAAAGAGAAAGTCTGTCGTAGACTTTCCAAATCTTTGCTCTAGTGGATGGAAAATATTGGAGTTTGGTGTGTGTAATTTACACTACAGAGTCCACAATTATCCATGAGTTATTAATTCCATAAGTATGAATGATATTTTGAATACATCTGAACTTCTATTCATTTTAAAAAGTCTTAATTGAATACCGTAAACTTTTGGTGGAATTCATAATGATTTTTTAAAATCTAGTTGAATACACCCAGACTTTGATTGATTTTTAAAAATCTGTATTGAATACACCTAAACTTTCAAATTCCATAGATTTCTTTAAAACTTCTATTAATTTCATATACAATACACCCCCTTTAATTAATTCTGGAAGGCTTCCATCCCTCTTATAAAATTACATACTGATGATTAGATAGAAGCAGGTGAGTCATATACTCAGTATGTTGTATTGCTCCAAGGATCTTCTGGCCCTCGCAAAACGCATAGGTACTGAGGACATCATGTATATTCATAACTATTGGGGAAATTCCTGGCCCTCATATAATCGAATCAACAAATATGATATATTGATGGAATCAAACCTCCAGAACGATCCAGAAGAAAAACCATACCTTGATTTCATTGTGTCATGAGAGATTTTTCAATTAAAAGTCTCCAAATAGTAAGAACTTGATCTTTGCTCTAGTATGGAAATGCATTTCCGAAGTTTGGAAAGATATCTGTAAGTGTTTGTCCGTCTCTATCATCCAAAGATTGAATACAAACTAGATTTCATACACAATTTGGGATCATAAAAGAAAACTTGATTAAAGGTATCCACTATTGCCGTAAAAAAAAAAAAAAAGGAAGGTTCCTTCAACGTGGAACTAAAATCATGGCAAGATTAATAGACAAAATCGATGCAAGATTAATAGACAAAATCAACATGGAACTAAAACAAGCAAAAAAAAAAATTCTAATTGTATTAGATACCAAAGGAATGATGATCATAATCATGTGGNGCCTTGCTCTGATACCATTTAAAATGAATCTGAAGCTAATTATACCATATTTAGCACAAGCAATAACACAAGTCAACACATGTAGAACTTAAGACTTCCAGCGTTGTTGATGAGATTGTCTGTCTGAAAGCTAGGTCTTATGTTCTCTCTCATAATGTGCTCCTTAGAGGATAAGGACTGTATGTGTCTATACACTACCAGAAGAAAGGTTTTAGCCGACGAAAATAAAAAAACCAGGCCGACGAATTTTTTTTTCGTCGGCTAAAGTCCACTTTAGCCGACAATTTCCTTCGTCGGCTAATTTACAATCTTCGTCGGCTATGGTCAACTTTAGCCGACGAAATTTTTATTCGTTGGCTAAATAATTTTTTTCGTCGGCTATAAGTCTGTGAACTTTAGCCACGAAATTTTCAAAAGTTTAGCCGACGAAATTTTCAAGAGTTTAGCCGACAAATTTTCGAAAGTTTAGCCGATGAAAAATATAATTTCGTCGGCTAAAGTGCCTTAAATTTGCAGATTTGGACAACAACTCATCTGGAAAAAAAAACTATACGTAGATCCTTCAACGCAAAAAAGTTGTGAAATAAAGATATGACCAGAATGGTGAAATACGTCTATGGTTGAAAAATTATGGTATTCCGGTAAAGTCTCGGTGCCGATAGTTGACTTACCCTTATTATTCACTATGCTGCAGATTGGCATTTGGTGTCTGATTGACTATTGTGATACCTTCCGGAAGCGTAACGGCGCTACGAGTCAACTCATCGCTAATGCCATGATGTATAGGCTTTTTTGGCCATCTGAGTCCGTTTAGGGCTTCAAAATGCAGTTTTCTTATTTTCGATTAGAGTTGACCGTTGATCGAGCCCTTAACGTTGTCGGATCCAGTTGAATTTTTTACCATAGGCATCTTTCGTCATAATGATCATATCTGATGGTCGAATTTTGGTTTGTGAATTTTAGTCATCGGAATCACAACGTATCTACTATTTACTGTTATTCGGGTTTGGGAGCCCTATCGTCGGAAGGTAAATGTCTCAAAAATTTTATATGGGCAGTTGCGTCTCATCTACGTGAGAGTTTTTTGTGTGAAAGGTTTGACCAAACTACGTAATACAGAGGAAGATATGAGCGTTTTCGTGTGAAGTAACGATGGATTAGGGTTGATCGTTTCGATCGAGCCCTTAACGTTGTTCGAGCCAGTTGAATTTTTTACCACAACATCTTCGTCATAATGATCATATCTGACGGTCGAATTTTGGTTTGTGAATTTAGTCATCAAAATCACAACGTGTCTACTAATGTTTTATAACTGGTTTAATAGGTTATACAACTTTGTAAACCAACTCTACATAGGAAGCAAAATTATCAAAAATATCGTGAAATAAGATGTGTTCAGAATGGTGAAATACGGCTATGGTTCAAAAAGCATGTAAATCGGGTAAAGTCTCGGTCCGAAGTAGCGGTCAACCCTATTAACGTTATTATTCCCTATAGGGAGCCCTATCGTCGGAAGGTAAATGTCTCAAATTTTTTATATAGGCGGTTGTGTCTCATCTACTGGGAGTTTTTCGTGTGGAAGGTTTGACCAAACTACGTAATATAGGGGGAGATATGAGCGTTTTCGTGAATTTATAGACTTTAGCCGACGAGATATTAAAAAAGTCGTCGGCTAAGGTCAAAAACTTTCAAAAATTTTTTGGCGGTAAATCAAAGTTGGAGGAAAATTTTCAAAGGACTTTAGCCGACGATATATGAAAAGTCGTCGGCTAAAGTCGAAAAATTTTCAAAATTTTCAACTGAAATTTTTGGCGGTCAACCAAATTTTCAAAGAGTTTAGCCGACAGAAATAAGAATTTCGTCGGCTAAAGTTCTTTATATAGCCGAAGATGGATGTAAGAAGTCTATTATCTGCCGGATTTTCTTTTCGGCCTAGCTCCGCCGTCAAGCCACCGGAGACCGCCACACTTGTCCCAAAGCTTCGCCGTCGTCTCTACTTCATTGCTGGTAGGTGGTGCATCGAGTGGCGCCGCCGTGAGGGATAAATCGAGCTCCAAACTCTGTCGGTTCGGATTCGGTGTCGATCGAATTTCTCCTTCCTTAGGTCACCATTTGGTGAGTTCTATATATGGATAAGTTGAGTTTGATTAGTACTACATTCCCCTAGAATTTGGTAGCTCGATTCGGTGTGTGTGAAGAGAATCGAAGATTTGAAGTTTTAGGGTTTAAATTGGGATTTTTATATTTCAGTCGATTGACCTGTTTAGGCTTAGAATCGAGCTTGACTTCTTCTAGAAAGTTGTTCGAAATGTTGAGAAGAGATTCTGTCAAATTTTGGTCGTGATTGGAGGTGGCCGAAAGTTTCTGCAGTTTTTTTTTTCAAAACCCAGCAACTTTAGCCGACGATATTTAAACACTATATCGCGGCTATAGTATTTTTTAATTTTTTTTTATAAGGTTTACCGACGAATTATGCCATATTTCGTCGGCTATGTTATTTTAATAAGGTTTAGCCGACGAAATATACTAAATTTCGCGGCTATAGTTATTTTTAATTATTTATACACACTTAGCCGACGAATATCTTAATTTTTTCGTCGGCTAAAGTCTGGGAAAAAAACCGACGACATGTTTTTTCGTCGGCTAACTGTGGGACTATAGCCGACGAAAAAAAAATTTTGTCGGCTAAAGTCATCACCGAGGACCTTTTCCCGACGACACTATAGCCGACGAAGGCTCGTCGGCTAAGATCTTAGCCGACGAATTAAGATAACAGGCCGACGAAAATTTTTCGTCGGCTAAAGTGCTTGTTCTGGTAGTGTTATGATGAGAACAAGGACTTAAGCTCGTTTATTTATAGTGATCAACTAGTGCCTTGCCCATTAAAGATCCTAGTTGAATCCTATTAGATTTACCAAAAATTACGAGATCATTCGGAAAATATTATGGATTCTTGATTAATATGTAAACTATATATTATTTAGAAATTTCATATAAGTCTACCTTGAGACATTTTCTCTACATAAGTCCCCCTAAATTTTTTACCTATATAGTCCACTTTAGCCTAAATCCACCAACTCCAGTATTGTATATACCTAAAATACCCTCCTTACTCTCCTCATCCACAATCAGCTCCCTCGTCCACAATCACTCACTCTCTCTCTCTCTCTCTCACTCTCTCTCTCTCATCTCTTCTCTCTCTCTCTCTCCTCGCTCTCTCTCTCTCTCTTCTCTCTCTCTCGTCTCTCTCTCTCTCTACTCTCTCTCTCTCTCCGTCACAATCACACACACACAACTCGTCACCAAAATCGGCAACCAGCTCCGCGTCAAACCCGCCTCAACAAGGACTCCGTCGTCAAATCGCTCCGAATAAGTCCTTTTCCCCGATTTTGGTTCACCTAGCTTCGCCGGCATCGAAATTAGTAACTGATCGAGGTTTTTGCTTCCTTTGTATGGCTTTGGTTTTGATAGGAAGCTACAGTCGCGTTCGCCGAGCTAGAACAGCCTTCTAGCCCCAAAAAGAAGGAAGTCCTTCTCTCTCTCTCTCTCTCGTCGAAATACACCGCGCTTTGAAAATGCCGCCGACGTCAAAGTCTTGACGGAGGTGAGATCTCTAACGAAGGCGTTGGTTTCGTCTGCCGTCGCCTGATGAAGACCCCTAGTCCTCGACTGCATGATGCTTACGTTGCTGGAGGCTCTCGTTGAGGAAGATGAGACTGGGCCGAAACGACGGACTCCAATTGAGAAGTACGCGATCACGTTGATGGATTCCGATCAAGAAGCACCAGATCTGGTCGATGACTTGAAGGAATTTTTAGGAATTAGGGATGGATCTATGGTTTCTTCTATTTGATTATGGAATTGCATTTGTAGAGAGTTGTTATTCTACAATTCGAATGTTGTGTTCTTGTTCGATTACTTTTTCGAGTTTCTGGAAAGTGTTTATGCTTAAGCTTTAATCTTCTAATAATGTTTTGTTTGCTTTATGGAGTAAATATCTTGTAGTAATTTTTGTCAGTGCCGGTAGTAGCTTTTGTTAGTTACAATAGTAGTTTTTTGTTGGTAACGGCAGTACTTATATTGATGGGGGTAATAGCTTTTGTCTGGCGGTAGTAGTTTTTGTATATAGGGGTTGTGCTTTTGTTTATGTTGGTAATAGCTTTGTTGTGGCGGTAGCTTTTGTATATAGGGGTAGTAGCTTTTGTTGATGGCGGTAGTAGTTTTTATGTCGGTGGTGGTAGTAGCTTTTGTTGTTGGCTGTAGTAGCTTTTGTAGCTACGGATAGTAGTTTTTATTGCTGGCAGTAGTAGCTTTTGTTGCTGACGGTAGTAGCTTTTGTAGTCGGTGGTAATACTTTTCTTGCTAGGGATAATAGCTTTTGTTGCTGGCGGTAGTAGCTTTTCTTGCTGGCGATAGTAGCTTTTGTAGTCGGTGGTAGTAGCTTTTCTACTAGGGATAGTAGGTTTTGTTGATGGCGGTAGTAGCTTTTTGTAGTCGGTGGTAGTAGCTTTGTGGTTGGCTGTAGTAGCTTTTGTAGCTAGAGATAGTAACTTTTGTTGCTGGCGGTAGTAGCTTTTGTTGCTGGCGGTAGTAGCTTTTGTAGTCGGTGGTAGTAACTTTCTAGCTAGGGAAATAGCTTTTGTTGCTGGCGGTAGTAGCTTTTGTAGTCGGTGGTAGCTTTTTTAGCTAGGGATAGTAGTTTTTGTTGCGTCGATAGTAGCTTTCGTAACCGTCGGAAATCTCACTGGAAGCGGTCGGAGACATCGCCGGAGGTTGGCCGGAGTCCGTCGGAGACCTCGCCAGAGGTCTGCCGGAGACTTTCCGGGGAGGAGAGTGGTTGTTGACTATTTACATTAGTAGCATTTTTGTAAATATAAGAGAGAAAATCTAATTTTTTGGTTGGATGGCAATCTGTAATTTAGTTGAACTTCAATACCTTTATTTAGGCTTGGGTAGACTTATGTGGGTAAAAATATTTGGGTGACCTTTATAGGATAAAATGCCTCAAAGTGGACTTCTAGTAATTGACCCTATATTATTCACATATTACAGATATTCATTCCTTATACAACAATTTAGATTAAGTTTAATCAATTCTTTTATTTAAGTCACATAAAATTGTTAAAATCCACAATTATCTTTCAAAGCAGTTCATGATGCACATTGTGGATATACCAAAATACCAAGGAACTTTGGGTTAAGTTTAGCTGAAGTTTCACGTGAGTTAATAAGCAGATATGGAGGCAGAAAGCTATCAATCCAAGTGACCAAGTTGATTATCTAGACAATAACAGCAAGTTCATGGCAACTGAGAAGAAAGGGAATTCACCTTGTTGTTCACACATTTCAACTTTAAGTTGTATTATATCAAATTTAAAGAGGGGTATTGTGATCGCTGGCGTTCGATTTTCTAAATAAACAAAGAAGCACCAAAAGGGCAGTACTCTGAAGTTGATAAGCACCAAGTTTTGAGAAGCTTCATCCAAATGAATCCCTTTGCAAAGAATTATAGTTTCGCCTAAATACCTTAACTGAAAACCGAAAGGCCAAGAAACCAGTCATTGTAGGGTCAGTACTGAAATATCATGTCAAATGCTATAGACTCCAACGATAGAACTAAAATAGGATTTATCTAAATATCTGTATTTCTTCGATCACAGTCTCACTCTCTGTAGGTTACACTCTTGCAGCAACAGAAGAGAGAACTGAAGCAAATTCTGAAGTAATTAAGGGTCTTCCCACAAGATTTTGTTTTTTTAATATCGATTTCACTAGTTAACCCTGATTTTGTTTTTCAATATCAATTCCTCAAGATCATTCACCGTTGTGGGTTTCTGTTGCTGATTTAGTACCAGGGTTATCACTTTCGATCTTTTTTCCATTGATAGATTTTTGCCTACATGATTGCACAAACTTTGAGATTACATACAAATTACTTCAGGAATTGGTTGAGTATGACCCAAGCACAACCTAATTATATGTTGCTGTGGTTGGTCTCTTTATAACCAAGATGGACAACACGTACTGCTTCAAGGAACCACATCCATTCCAACCCAGCTTTTAATGCCTCAGTTATGGAAGGAGGTTTAAGTTCTTTGATGATATGGCCGTCCAAAAGGACTGGTAATTTTCTTTTTGTACTTGTAATATCTAATTAAGCGTGTAAGTTTAGAGCATCCAATCAAAATCAATTGACAATAAGTGGATTGAGAGGCCTGAAATTTATATTTTGGAAGTATAAGAACCATTGTGATTAAAAAGAAAGACCTGAGACAAATTGATTTTTGACACTAAAGTCCAGGGAGTAAACTGAATTTGAACCAATGTGATATATACATGCATGCTCATGATTTGAGATTTGAGATTTTTTTACTCAAATTCGTACTCATTTTTATGACCAGGAAATGTTATGACTGCAAGTGCTCACATAATTACTGCTGTGATTGGTTCTGGGGTTTTGTCACTGGCTTGGGCCATTGCTCAGCTTGGCTGGGTTGTTGGTCCTATTGTGATCGTGATGTTTTCCATAGTGACTTACTACACTTCATGTCTTCTCGTTGCCTGCTATCGTGATCCGGTCACTGGTAAAGAAACTCTACTTACTCGGGCTGCTGTTCGGAACCACCTTGGTAACTTTTATCTGCTAATAAGAGTTTGTTATTGTCAATCTTCTGATATAAATATTGTCAATCTTCATTGTGCTTGTTTTGATATCTCAGGTGGATTTATGTACAAAGTTCTTGGAGTTGTTCAGCGTGTCAATCTTTACGGAAGCACCATTGGCTACACCATAACAGCATGTATACAGCTGTGTAAGTTTAATCCCAATAAGAGATTGGTAATTGATTATTACATATTCTTTGGCTGATATATGGATCTTTGGTATGTGATCAAACAGTGCAATCGAAGGAATGCCTGCGTGCATAAGCATGGTGAGGGAAAACCGTGCCTGATAAACAGCAATCCCTATATGATTGCTTTTGGAGTCATAGAAATTTATTATCTCAAATTCCAATTTTGACAAATGTCG
Source organism: Fragaria nilgerrensis (assembly GCA_010134655.1). Classification (NCBI taxonomy): domain Eukaryota; kingdom Viridiplantae; phylum Streptophyta; class Magnoliopsida; order Rosales; family Rosaceae; genus Fragaria; species Fragaria nilgerrensis. The sequence goes on from CM020981.1 coordinate 7,891,483, forward strand.
TGGCTATCTACTGTTGCTGCAATCATGTCATTTACATACTCAGGGATCGGACTTGCCATTGGAATTGCTAAAGTTGCAGTACAAATATACTAAACTCAGACTTTGGAATCAGACTATTAGTAAAGTAAAACCAACCTTATGTTAATTTTCTGCTAAAAAATTACCAGAAACTGGAACAATCCAGGAAGTCTTACTGGAGTAACCATTGGAGTTCAAGTGACTCAAGCCGAAAAGATATGGAGGATCTTCCAGGCACTTGTGACATAGCTTTTGCTTACTCATTTGGCTATCGTCCTCATTGAATTGAGGTCTGTAGTTCCTTTCAGATTCCCATATATAGTTTTTCTACCTTCTCAAACCAGAAGTTTAAATTTAACTAAAACATGCATATACATGTAACTATTGCAGGACACGGTTAAATCTCCACCATCAGAAGCCAAACAATGAAGACAGCCAGTAAAATAAGTTTATCAGTCACATCCATTTTCTACATTTTGTGTGGTTGCTTCGGTTATGTGCTGCTTTCGGAGATTTAGCCCCCGGAAACATCCTGACCGTGCAGGCTTCTTTAACCCATCTTGGCTCATTGACATAGCCAATGCTGCCATAGTTATCCATCTTATTGGAGCATACCAAGTCTTCAGCCAGCCCTTTTACGCATTTGTTGAGAAAAAAGCAGCACAGCTTTTCCCTGATAACCACTTCATCACAAAAGACATCAAAATCATGTCCTACAAGCTTAACCTTTTTAGAGTGGTGTGGAGGACACTATATGTGATTTCAACCACTTTGTTATCGATGATCTTCCCGTTCTTCAATGGCGTGGTTGGATTTCTTGGGGCTTTGGGGTACTGGCCAATGTCAATCTACTTCCCTGTGGCGATGTACATTGCTCAAAAGAAGATACCAAAATGGAGCACAAGATGGATATTCCTCCAAGTTCTATGTCTTTCTGTGCTAGTTATAGCTTTACTAGCTGCTGTTGGCTCGATTGTTGGTGTGGTGGAAAGTCTCAAAGATTACAAGCCATTCATGACCAGCACTTGAGATTTTAGAGTTCTAGCTATACAGTATATATTCTGCTACTTTGATAATTAGAGGGGTCCTAATCATCAGGAGTTTAAAGGATGACATTGTGGATAAAACCAGATACAAGAACTTTCTGGGTCTAGGTTTAGCTAAAGTCTCATGTGAGTTATTAAGCAGATATGGAGGCATGAAAGCTATCAACCCAAAATCCAGTTGATTGTCTAGACAACAACAACTTCATGGCAACTGAGAAGAAAGGAATGTCACATTTCAATTTTAAGTTGTAATTTATACTCTAGTAATTCAAAGAGGGATATATGATGGATCCGGATCCTCTCCTAAATTTTTTTCTCTCCTAACCTACCTAACTTCTATAGAGATGACGACACATTCAAGTCTTATATTGACTGGTCTACTACCTCCACAACAACAAAATTAGTGACTTTACGGAAAAAACTTTATATGATATTCATCATTCCTCTCTCTCTATCTCATCTCTCTCTCTCTCTCTCCTCTCTATCTCTCTCATCTCTCTCTCTCTCTCTCGTCATCTCTCTCCTCTCTCCGTCTACTCTCATCTCTCTCGCTCTCTCTCATACATCTCATCCTCTCTCTCTCTCTCCTCTCTCTCTCTCGTCAAGATTCTCTCTCATCTCTCTCATCTCTCTCTCTCTCTCTCTCTCTCTTCTTCTGGATAAGAAAGATGTGAACCATATGGAAACCCTAAGACCTATTTAACTATATATTATAGCGTTTGGTGCGCGGTACTGTTCTTGAGAACAGTGCAGTCTCAGGCTTGGGCCGCATCTCGCTTGAGCTTGGGCTTTTTCTTCTTGTTTTTTTTCTTCCTTTGCCCTTTCGTGAGTCTTCTCGCGTTTTCTTGCCACAGAGAGAAACGAAGGTCCTAGAAAGGTGAGAGAGAAAAGCAGTAGCGGAGAGAGCGGGTGGATACGGAAAGCTTGGTTTTCAATCGTAGGGAGAGAGAGAAGAGGCAATTGGGGAGAGAGGGAGAGAGGAAGAGGAGATCAAAGAAATCATATTGTTTTCCTTTTAATTTGTTTGCAATGTAGAATCTATATATTATTTTTATTGAAATGATGTCTCACAATCATAGAAGCTTCAATCTTTTAAGTCTTAGTCTATCTATCATTTTAAATCACTGAACACTAAAGTCTTAGTCTGTTATTATTCTATTCCAATTATCATCTTAAATCAATGAACATACCAATCAGAATAATGTTGATTCCTTATCAATTATCTTATATGGCAGTGAGGATAAGATAAGGTAATGATGCAAATATATTTTGCTTGGTTTGGAATTCTTTTATGTTGGTATTCTTGGCATTCAAATGAGATTTTTTACTGTTCATATAACCATCAGATCTCATATTCGTTTAGTGTAACAAATGTAAATTCCAATGGCTTATATCACCTGTCTCTCTTCATCTTAATTATATTTCAATGGTTTCTTTCCTGCAATTTGATAGTGGGAATATCTCAAAACTGGAACAGTTATTTTCTCAACAAACTACAGTTACAGCTTCTGCTCACCAACTCCAGTTTCTTCTGCAGTTGTAGAACTAGCATTTTATAACTAAAATGTAAGCCATGTAAAAACTGGACTACCTTAATAACATGTAACATTTCTTGCTATTATTTGAGTTTCTTTATTTTCGCTCTTATTTGTTATTCATTCTGTAGCTTCTCTTTGCAACATTTTTCATTTCAAGCAAGTGACAATGTATCTTTTTCTACGATTATTACATTTGAAGCTTGGGAATAAAGAGGAACGAACCCGCAACAAAATGCGGTCTTACTGTCTAGTTACATGGTAAAGCACCAGGAAATGAAGGTAAAGATTAGTTTTTTACTACTCAACAACATGGATCGCTTGAGAATAATGGAAATTCTGGGAACCAAAGACAACAAAGGTAGTAGAATTGGATGGATACTAAGGAGAACCCAAGCAAAGACTAACGTAGCTTAATCTCATCTTATTGTTCGAGCTTCCCAAATCAGCATAAGAGATACATATCAAACAAGAGAGCAGACCCAATTGGAAGAATTTACTTTATGAGTTACAAGAAAATCCATAAATCCCCTTCTGAATTGATTCTATCCACCCACATTTCAAATAAACAAGACCCATGATATAATCATACTTCTTAAAGATTGAAAATTAAAAAAATGGATCCAAAAAGTGATAGAGATCTGTTGATTAACTTATCATTATAGGCCATTAGATTAAACCCGGACACGTGTCAACATCTTATGAAAAGCTTAGGTAGGTTAGGAGAGAAAAAAGATTAGGAGAGGATTCGAATCATGTATGATTGCTGGCGTTCGAAGTTCTTGACCTTAACTGTAGTACGTAACTGAAAACTAGAGAAGGCCAGAAACAAGTCCTTGTAGGAGGGAAGTTAGTAGTGAAATCTACTACTGCTCCCAAAGGAAGGCAGGGGTAAAATGGGAATTACGATACTCCCAAAGGAGTGTTACTACTACCCGCTTTGGTTGAGAGAACAGAAACCTGGTATAAAACAGAGAAGAAGAGACGGCCGCTGAAGCAGTCCCCGAGTCTCTACAAAGTCATGCTTCAACAGCAGAGCTCACTCTTCTTCTTTAAGCCCTGTTTGGTTCTCCCCAATACCAAAAACCCATTCTTCTCCTCCTCCTCTTCCTCCATGGACCTCAAACCCAACCTCCTCTCTTCTTTTTCTCACCACCACAGTCCGACCTCGGCCTTGTCCTGCCGGGCATCACGTGAACCTCACGTGACTCCTCCCAGGTGAGTTGGTTTTACTAAAGCATGTGTCTTTTTTCTTAGTGAGGTTTTTTTTTGCTCATCGGGTTTTTGTTTTCATTGGAATTTTTGTTACAGTAAGGATGGAGCTGTTCATGGATTGTCTGAGACCATTGTGGGTGTTCTTGGAGGAGGCCAGCTGGGTCGAATGCTGTGCCAAGCAGCTTCCCAAATGGCCATTAAGGTCATGGTGTTGGACCCAGAAGAAAGCTGCCCTGCTGGTGAACTTGCCCATCACCATATGGTTGGTAGCTTCGATGATAGTGCCACTGTCCAGCAATTTGCCAAAAGGTTCGATTTTTACTGAGTTGGTATTGTGTTTGCTCAAGTTTGAAAATTTAGAGCTTTGTTTTTGTGATTGAAGCGAGTATAATGTTGTGTTTGGTGGTTAGGTGTGGAGTTTTGACTGTTGAAATCGAACATGTGGATGTGGAGACATTGGAGAAGCTTGAGCTGCAAGGAGTAGACTGCCAGCCGAAAGCCTCTACAATCAGAATCATTCAGGTTTGTTTCTTCATTCTGCCAATGACTTTTCGGATTAAGTTGTTGTACAATTTTCACTGCATTGTGTCGTGTGCTAATCTTGGCAAGCATCGGGGTATGTGACAGGATAAATATCTTCAGAAGGTTCACTTTTTGGAGCATGGTATTCCACTTCCTGAATTTATGGAGGTTTGTTAGTTTTTATGCATAGGATTCATGGATTAGCCTGAGTGAATATTAAAGTTGCTTTCCGTAACCAGTCATGATATATTGCTTCTCGTAACATATGGCAAAGGCAGATAGATGATCTGGAAGGTGCCAAGAGGGCAGGCGACCGCTTTGACTATCCTCTGATGATAAAGAGTAAAAGATTAGCTTATGATGGGCGGGGAAATGCTGTTGCTAAGAGTGAGGAGGATCTTACTTCTGCTGTAACAGGTAACATTCTCTTTGATGATCGCTTCCTTGTTTTCTGTTGTCATGATTTTAATCTGTTATGTTTACTGCTGTTGAATTCAAGAAGTAGAACCTTTGCCCTTCTTTTAATCTCTAAGTTTGTTGCAGCTCTTGGAGGGTTTGATCGCGGTTTATATGTTGAGAAATGGGCTCCTTTTGTTAAGGTTAGTGTCTAGTGTTTATCATTGGCAACGACTTCGTTTGTGAATTTACTATCCGCATTTCTCTGCAACCATTTCAATTGCACACTTATTGATAACTTGTCACTGAAAGATCAATATATAGAACCAACTAGTAATGCAACATTGAGTATTTTCCAATTGTTTAGTATTACTGGTAAATAATAAAACATTTTGGGGAATCTAAATGCAGGAGTTGGCTGTCATTGTTGCTAGAGGAAGAGACAATTCTATTGTATGCTATCCTGTTGTTGAAACTATACACAAGTAAGCTGCACATTCAGTTTTACACCGTTTGTCATCAGCCAATGATTCTCTCTGCAAACCTTGTATATATGGAACAATATAAGATTCATATAATCAGTAGTTGGCACAGACGAATATTTCATGAAAGTTTGACCTTGTCTTGCAGGGAAAACATTTGTCATATTGTCAAAGCACCTGCTAACGTGCCATGGAAGATCCGAAAGTTGGCCACTGATATTGCATCTAGAGCTGTTAGTTCATTAGAAGGAGCTGGTGTGTTTGCAGTTGAGTTGTTCTTGACAGTGGATGATCAGGTACTATTCCACCTCTCATAACAACTCTACATTTTATTTGTTGTTTATTGGGTTTTTATTTTTGCTTCAGATATCTGCTGAATTCAACCAAGTTATGCATGTATTCACTTCTTTTCAGATTTTGCTAAATGAAGTAGCTCCTAGACCTCACAATAGCGGTCATCACACAATAGAGTCTTGCTACACATCACAGTACGAACAGCATTTGCGGGCTGTTGTTGGTCTTCCACTTGGTGATCCATCAATGAAGGCACCTGCTGCCATTATGTACAATTTACTTGGTGAAGATGAGGTGATGCTCTGTTCAAACTGAAATTCTCCATCTTTGTGCTGTTTGTGAATATTGACATGTTGATTTGTCTTGTTTGATTAACCGTAGATATCTTACAGAATATTTGAAAAATGTACAGTTATATACGTGCTTGTGGAATATCATCTAATCATGTGTTTATGCTTTTAGGGGGAAGCTGGTTTCCACCTAGCTCATCAAGTGATTGGAAGAGCCTTGAGTATTCCAGGGGCTACTGTTCATTGGTATGATAAGCCAGGTTAGATTCTGTTTATTTTCCTTCTGTTTACGCAAGAATTTTTTATTTGTTTTAACTGCTGTACTTTTTGTGTGTGGCAGATATGCGGAAGCAACGGAAAATGGGTCATATTACCATTGTTGGACGTTCCATGGGCAAGGTGGAAAAAGCTCTGAATGCAATGCTAAATGATGAAATATCTGATAGTCAGTCTGCTGGTAATGGTATTAGGGTGGTTTTGCAATTATGTTTTGGCTATGAATATGAAAAAAAACGTTGGGAGGAATTTTTTTTATTATATTAGAAGTGTCAACTTCTATAAGAGGACCAATCATTTCCATGTTAGGACTCCATTTACACTTCACTGTAGATTTCAACAAGTTGAGGTTATGTAGAAAACTTGGTTATTATCACATTGAATTCATTTGCCTAGTTTTTTCTAGATGCAGCCACACCACTTGTTGGGATCATTATGGGTTCTGATTCAGATCTTCCTGTTATGAAGGAAGCTGCAAAAGTTTTGAATATATTTAAAGTGCCTCACGAGGTTTGCTTCTCATCTGTTTTGGTTTTTCTGTAAATAAGTTACCCGTAATCTGTTATTTATGATGTTAACAGACTTAATTTTCAGGTTAGGATAGTTTCTGCGCATCGAACTCCTGATTGGATGCACTCTTATGCATTGTCTGCCCACGAAAGAGGAATTGAGGTCATCATTGCTGGTGCTGGTGGCGCAGCTCACTTGCCAGGTATTTAGTCTCTGTTCCAAACAGACTGCTGTAATAACATAACAACGTTGGCATTTTTTCTTTTTGGAATGATTTTTTTCATTTGTTTGCCTTTTCAGGAATGGTAGCTGCATCCTCTCCATTGACCGTTATTGGTGTCCCTGTGCGCGCCTCTACATTGGATGGAGTTGATTCGGCTCTATCTATATTGCAGGTATGTATTTGAAACTTCTTTTATGTAATAAGTTTCTGGATGGAAAAATGTAGTATTCTACTATCTTGCGGCCGTAGAAATATGAATTCTGAGGCATCCATGTGAGATTTTAAAGATTTAGGATCATGGATTGTCAAGTGCTGGGGTTTGGCATATGAGAGATGAAATTAGGTCAACTAGATGTAGACAACTTTTTTATGTTGAAAATGATATACAGTTAGGAGATTGTGATTGGTTTCCTTACTACCTTACTTTTGTTCTTTTTCTTTGTGTGACTTTTAACCATGCAGATGCCAAGAGGGGTCCCGGTTGCGGCAGTTGCTATAAACAACGCCACCAATGCTGGTCTGCTAGCAGTAAGGATATTAGGTGGTGGTGATCCTGATCTACGTGCAAGGTTGGGTTATTGCACTTTATTATCCATGTTGCAAAGTTTTTAGTGACCTGTGAATTCAAACTTTCCAAAATCGCTGGCATTTGCTAATGTGAAGTTAAATTAACTGCAGAATCCTCCAGTATCAAGAAGACATAAAGAACGAAGTCTTGGCAAAAGATGAGAAGCTACAGAAAGATGGTTGGGAATCTTACTTGGATCCTTGATATCCAAAGCAGTAGTTTTGTAGTTTCACTTTCTCTTGAAGTCAGTCTCCTCAACACGCTATTAAACAATGAGAAGTTGAATTCCACCGAACACTACAAGTATCTAAAAGTTTATTGAGACGCTGTACTGGCAAAAATTGAAGGTCTGTGCTAACAGAAAAGTTGATGTAATTTATTTGAAGAGTTCAGTAAAAGAAAATGAGGAAAGATGATGAGTCAGAAGAAAAGCCTCATATTTATCTTGTATCAGTAAGTAGTATTACACAAGTTTTGTCTACCTTTGACACTGAACGACTTGAAGGATTTTGTATGTTTTGGTGATATTGAATGTTTCCTCTTCAATTTTCATCTTGTGACAAAAAACTCAGCTTACAAGATAGTACAGTTTTCAATTCCCCCGTCTTTGTTCTATGCTGATAACTTTACATATACGTAAATGAATGAAGTTGAAATGCAGAGGTTTGTGAATGCTTTTGAGTTTGCCAGTTTGCTTAATCTCCAATATCTCCTATATCTCCGTATCTGAATACTGGAGGAAATGAAATCTGATCATTGCCGGAAATGAATGATGTTTCTGCTGCTGGAACTGAAACTCCATTATTGGAAATTCAATACTTGAGGATGAAGGTATTGCTGTATTGGGAGTTACGGATTGTGTACTTGAAATTTATGAATAGCATAGCTAGGTCCGGATGGTACTGGAGAGCTCGTCTGCATCTCCTTTAAAACTTTTATGGGTCAAGGTATCAATCTGAGTATCCAAGCTGATCATTCAGACTTCAACAACTTCTTCATTTCAATCAGAAGAAGGGGAAGTTTCATCTGATTGTAAACAAAAGAGTGCATCTGCAACGGTGGAAACTAGGACCTGAAAAGGGAAAAAAGACCCTTGAAACAAAGAAGCTAAAGCACATGTATGAATTATGTAGAACATGACCTCAATCCACTAGAAATGATTAGAACTCATGTAAATTAAATCTAATCGCGTATCTTAATCATCACTTATATATCATAATGTAAAACGTAAATCTAACAGTGAAATCTTAGATCGTTAACTTGTAATCACTTATATATCATAATGTAAAACGCGAATCAATAATGAAATCTTAATCGTTAACATGTAATCTGAACAACTTTAAAATAGTTTCATCTTACTTTATTTCACCCACGATAATTTATATATTTTAAAAAAAAATCTTTAATTTTCCTAAAAAGAAAAAGGTAATATCTGTATTTTTAATTATTATTATTTTTAACATATATACTTTATTAATCTGTAACTGACCCTAAAACCCAGAGAGAGCCTTAAACTTGAGTGATACGATAACCTAACTTCCTCTGAAAACCCAAAACCCTCCTCCTCCTCCGCTAAACACGACGACTGACTCTCACTCTCCATGGACGCGCGTCGCGCTTCCCGAACCGTCATCGACCCCAAGGTCCGCCACGTCGGCTTCTTCACTCCCTCCGCCGAAGCCTTACCGGCTCAGACCCAATCCGGACCCGCAACCGCCACCCCCTCTCCTCCTCTCTCTGAATCTCCGGCCAGCAACTCCCTCTCTCCCGTCATGATCCCCCCTTCGCGTCACCTTTCCGACACCGTCGCGATCCGCACCGCCGCCGTCCCGGTTCCGGACTCGGCGCTGCGGCGTGTGGGCTCTGGCGAGCAAGTTCCGGTGGGGAGTTATAATCCGTCGGAGTCGTTGCTAGGGTCGTCTCCGGTGGCCTCGTCGCCGTCGAGCAGGACCGGGGATGGGACTCTGGAGTTCTCCGAGGAGAACTCTGTGCAGTGGTACCGGCGAAGCGGCTCCGGCAAGATGGCCTCGAGTTTGCCCGGCGGTGGATTTGAGTCAGTCGCCGCGTTAAGAATGCCTCTTGAAGTTCCAGGTATGCTTCGTGTTTGATTGAATTGTGAAAATTGAATTGCTAGTTATATTGTATGAGTTTGATCAGTTGAGAATTTGATACGAATTGAGCTATAGAGAATTGTGCTGATTTTGTTGTGCAGGAAAAAGTGCAGAGGTGGTTCCGAAAGTGCAGAATGAAGTTCCTGCTAGTTCAGAGCAGGTGAAAGCTAAGCCAACTAAAGCTGAAAGGCGTGCCCTGCAGGAGGCTCAACGTGCTGCCAAAGCCGCTGCTAAAGGTCTGGACACGATGTCTCTGCTTTTCTCTTTGTATATGTGGAGCTAGAAGTGTTTTGCAAATGCAAATTAGTTCGGTTTGTGTGTTAGTGATTATACAAGTTCAAATGCAAATTCCGAACGGTAATGTGTGAAAACTTCACCTTGAAAGCAATATCTGGAAAATGAATTCAAAACGAGTTTGAAGTATTTGTGTTTTATTGACCTTCACATTTGATTCTAGTGTATGTGCAATTTCCCTGGGTCACGTATGTTAACCGCTTTTTTTTTTTTTTTCCATTGAATTTATAGGTGAGGGAAGAAACCCTACCCCTGTATCTGGAGGAGGAGCTACGAGTAAACCTGTAAAGCAGTATTCCCAGAAGAAAGAGATGCAAAAGAAAGAAACTACTGCCGTTGCATCTTCAGTGGTTGCTTCAGAAAAGAAGGGTGGTGATCGGCCAACAGATAGGAGAAAAGATGTTCCTCCTCCACGTATGCAGTTTGATGATAAGAGCCGAGTGGAAAAGGCAAAAAAGCGCTCTGTGGTCAATCAAACAGAAGCTAAAAACAGAGTTGAATTGTTCCGGCATCTGCCTCAATATGAACGAGGAACTCAGCTTCCAGATCTCGAGTCGAAATTTTTTCAACTTGATCCCATGCATCCTGCCATTTATAAGGTACACCCCTTTAGGATACTAATTCTAATTTTTGTAGCTTCATCATTAGTGCTTATTTGAGACAGCTTTCAATTTAAAGTACTACTATTAGTGTTTCAACACTTGAACTTCCAGATATTGGTCATGACACTGAAGGCATGCTTGTATCTGGTTCGACGTGTGATAACTGAATCATTGTTACTGTGTAGCTAAGCTGCTGGCACATGCATAGGAACACAGTTGATACCAGTTGTTGTGTCTATTATATATAGATAAGTAAGAGACACGAATAGATTGAGTATCAAGTTAGTTACAAAATCACAAGTTATTAAAGCTTCCATTAGGCCTCTGTGCACATACTGTTTTAAGCTGTTTTGATGTGTGAGGATATATAATAAGTTAGATAGATTTCCACGGACAAGTGTCATTCTTCAACACATGTCCAAAGTAATTTCAACCTCGTGTTGGTTCTTTTGTGTATATTGTTAAAATTTTCTATATGGTGCATATTTACAGGTTGGACTGAAGTACTTGGCCGGGGATATATCTGGGGGTAATGCTCGTTGCATTGCAATGCTTAAAGCGTTTCAGGAAGCCATTAGTGACTACTCTACGCCACCAGAGAAAACTCTTCTTCGAGATTTAACGGCAAAAATCAGTAGTTACGTCTCGTTTTTCATAGAATGCAGGCCACTTTCTATTAGCATGGGAAATGCTATTAGGTTTATAAAGAGCCGTGTTGCAAAATTGCCATTAAGCCTTTCCGAGTCTGAAGCTAAATCCACACTTTGTTCAGAAATTGACCGATTTTTGAATGACAAGATAATTATTGCTGATAAGGTAATAGTTAGGCATGCTGCTACAAAGATTAGAGATGGTGATGTTCTACTGACATATGGATCATCATGTGTTGTTGAGATGATTTTTCTACATGCCCATGAACTCGGGAAACAGTTTCGTGTTGTGATTGTAGACTCGCGTCCAAAGCTTGAAGGCCAAGCATTACTTCATAGACTGGTAGCAAAGGGCCTGACTTGTACATATACTCATATAAATGCTGTGTCCTACATCATGCATGAAGTAACACGAGTGTTTCTGGGAGCTGCCTCAGTATTATCTAATGGAACCGTATATTCAAGAGTTGGAACTGCATGTGTTGCTATGGTTGCTCACGCATTTTGCGTTCCAGTCTTAGTCTGCTGTGAAGCTTATAAGTTTCATGAAAGAGTACAGCTTGATTCTATTTGCTCTAACGAACTAGGTACGCTTATTTTGAATGAGACTGTGAGATAGTGTTTTTGTTTTGCTCTTTTATTTACTTAACCTGATGGAATACGCCACATCTTCATATTTCTTGCAGGTGATCCAGACGCTGTTGCAAAAGTTTCTGGAAGAACTGATGTAAATTATCTGGAGAATTGGGTGAATAAGGATAATCTGCAACTTCTGAATTTGATGTAAGTTTTCATATGATTTAATGGTTATAAACAATGGAACTATTGATTACATGTGTAGAAGATTCTGAATGTGCTGCTGCCCTGTAACAGGTATGATGCCACCCCAGCAGATTATGTCTCCATGATTGTCACTGATTATGGCATGGTAAGTCATTTCTGCCTTCTGGAAGATTTCCAGAACTTATCATAGTTAGCACCATGTATGACTTTGACATATTATGAGCAATTATCTCTTTTTAGTGCTCAATGGTAAGCACCTCAAATATTCATGTGCCAAATCGAAAATCATTAATTCTTTATGCGTTTTAAGGTGAAAAAGCTGCGCTACTCTTCTGGATAATTACTAACACTGATATTGTGTATTGCTTTACTGTAGATTCCGCCCACTAGTGTGCCCGTCATTGTACGTGAATATGGCAGAGAACATTTGTACTGACATCATTGGATGAATAAAGCACTGAAATGGACAGGATGCTTCTTACAGACAGGTGGTTGTTTTACCGAAGAATAAAACTTGATATTTTTACACATTGGATTGGGGACTCTCCAAAACCATATTTTTGATCGATGTTAACAACTCACGGTGGCTGGGTTTTGCAATATTCTTAGTAAATATGCTCAGTGAAGAGTGCATTTTGTAGCCTCTCCTGATAGATATGGAGGTGCTTTATGTATCATTTAGTTACTTATTTTTGTCAACTTGCCATTTTTGTCAGATATGGAAGCGCTTTGTTCAATACTGATTGAAATAGATACAACATTAGACCTGTTTGATTGGTATAGATGGATTAAACACTATTTTTTTCGTTTATGTATGTTCAATCATCTGGCGATTTTGATGCGTCTTTACTCTGGTTACACTATGCCAGTATCACACTTTTGAACTAAACATCTATGAAAACGTGGCCTAAAGTTACAACAAGGTACTTCAAAATAGTTACAATGCCATTTTTCCTCTTTGAAGTGGGATTAGTTCCCGGACCCTGCTGTTTCTGTCATTGTCTTTGTTTCTTCTCTGAACCAGTACTACTGTTATGATTGTCCGCACTTGATGCTAGTTCCATCAGACGCTCAAAATCTATTTCGGCTGTCCTACACTTCAACTTCATCCCGCTTTGTAACCACGACCTTATGCAAAGGAGAGCTTGTGTGCTATCATGTGGCATGCAAAATCGCTGCTTATCCATTTCAGCACCTTTGCCACAGAACAGTTCTTCAGGTGCCACTGAATTTGCCTGCACTGCCAAGAAATCCCGAGCCATTATAGAAAGTCGTGGGTAGCGCATACTATTGACCTTCCACCACTCGAGAACATCTGTTGCTAATGGAGCTGGAGGCTCTGACAGATACTGAGTGAGCTCATCAGAGGAATTGTTTGTGTTTGCCCTTCTTTTCTTTCTGGCAATTTCCTCTGCAAAAGAGACGTTACCTCCCTCCTCTATATCTTGATTACTATATCCACCAGCCATGGATGGGAAATGATTAATGGAATAGTTTCTAATGAAATGGGTTCTCGCTTCCTCGAGAAAATTGTCTGAATTAAGGCATCCAGGAATTAGCTCTCCTTTAATTCGAGGATCAAGAATTGCTGTCATGTAGGTAAATATGTTGCAAACCTGGCTATTGTAGTTTCTGACCTTTTTAGCCATGTCTTCAATAGCATTCTTCAACTCTGGATAAAGGTGTGAATCTCTGCATGCAGCAATCGTCTCAGAAATGTGATCCATGAAGAAGAGAACTAGCCCAGCTGTGGGCACCTTGTTTGTGCACATGTTTTTTATGGTTTTGTAGAAGGGTTGTAGATATTGATGCACATTATTGATTGCATTCTTCTCCACAGCGGTCAGCAGCATCCTACTGCCTAGTGTCTCATACTTCCTGATAAGGGCATCCATAGACTTGGAAGCCTGCAAAAAGAAGAAAAATTGTCATCTTTGTCACTTATCATAAGACATTGGACACACACACACATTGTTTACTTAGAAGAGGCTGCCCAACATCAAATAATGTATTATTTGCATCCGGAAAAGGCAGGAGTAATTTCAGCACAACATCAAGTACCTTGTATACAATATCAAGCATCTGATAGTTGCCACTCCACCGTGTTGAGGTATCAAGTGGAATTTTCCAAGTGCCTTCATGGTAAGCTGCAGTCAATTGAGTAAATTCATCTGAGATCTCTGATGATGCATTTAAACTAAGTGCAAACTCTCTGATCTTAGCAATTACTCGTTCTATGGTTCTCAATACATCATCTATAATCAAGCTCAAAGTGTGAGCAGAGCAGGGGATATAGCAGAAGTGCCCCACATTCTGACCATCCAAATCCTGCAAGGCACTCTGACTGTTATCATGGGTGCAGGAGAGTATCCTACTCTCAATGTTGTACAACCTAAGGACCTTCACTAGAGAGCTGTAGATCTCGACAACCCCACAAGGGAAAGGAATGTGACAAACATCAAGCATCGCCTTTTGAAAAGACCAGCTCTCATCAATCCAGTGACAGGTGACACTCATGTAAAAAATCCTTTCATAAGAAGTCCAAAAGTCAAGTGTGATGGAGACCTTTGAAGAAACATTGTCCAAAGACGCTCTTACTACTTCCTGCATACTCCTGAAAACATCACGAAATATTTTCTTGTAATCCTCACTCGGCCAGAGCTGTATCGATGGATTCAAGAACTTAAAAGAGTTTGTTAGCCACTTCTCTTCCAATGTGGAAGGAGGGAACGAAGCTAAAGCAAGCCATTTAACGAGCAACCAATTCAAGTGTTCATAATCCAGTTGAGTTGCTTTTGCTTGAGACTGAGACTGAGGCTGATGTTTCCTCATTACAGTGATGGGCTGTGGTGAAGGACTGGTGACAACAACATCCCCCGACTTATCGTACCCTGGATGCCGATTACCTAGGTGCCTCCCCAGATTGCCTAGATCAACATAAGTACATGATATAAGCAAAGGCAATGTGATACACTCCAACCCCCAATCTCCTAAAGAAATACATTAATTTGAATAGCATCATCAACAACTAGAATGGGAGCTAAGAAATTACCAGTGGCAGTAGCAATGGAGTAGCTTTGCCCACAGAACTTGCAGCGGCGGCTTTTCCCGTCCTGAGCTGTCTCGAAAAACTTGAGATAAACGGACGTCATGGTCTTCTTTCTCGGCTTTGTTGAAGGAGTAGCAGCATTGCCCTTGTCAGAAGAAGACCCCAAACCAATATCACCTACATCAATGTGGGGAATGACTCCCATTTCCATGATGGACTTGGGTTCCACATCTGCTGCACACAGCAACAAATCACAACACTTGAATCTAAACCCTATTCAAATTGGTAAGCATTGTCCGCTCTACCATCTCCAACTACATACAGAACAGACCATTATTTATTACCAGTAGTAAGGAAGTTTACCTTTGAAATTTTTGAAAGCGTTACTTGAAGTCCAGTCCATCTTTATTTACTGTTACTGTTACTCGGCAATCTCCCTTCACAGAAATTGTAATAGATGAAGAAGAAGAAGAAGGGTAGGAGCTGGTTTCGTTGGAAGGAAGAGCAAAAGAAATGGAGGGAAATAGAAAGAGAAAAATGGAATCGGATCGGCGCGGAGAGTGAGCCGGATCGGAGCCGAACGAAGAAAGAGGAGGTGTGGGTGTGGATGGGGGATATGAGCTAGCAGCTGAGCTTCTTTGAAATTTGTGAGTCTGGTTTTTTTTTTTTTTTCTCGAGCAGAGCCGCGAGCGACGCCTCTGAGCTTCTGACTCACTCGCTCGCTCGCTCGCTCTGAGGATCAGATCTAGAAACCAAGAAAGGAAGAAAGGGATGAAACTTCAAAAAAGTAAACGCTCAGATTCGGACTGAGGGAGAGAGAGAGATTTAGCAAGTAGCCAAGCGAAACTGATTGATCGGCTTTACCTGCTGGGCTTGGTTTAGGCTTGGCCGGCTTGAGCAAGTTGAAGTTGGTCACTAATTGATGAGCATCAGGCCCAACTGCTATATAGAGCAATGGATTGGGCTATCTGGCCTCATCGGCCCAGTCTTATACTTCTAGCCCAAGCTATCATTTCCCGCCAAATGAGGCAAGGGCAAAAATGAACACCCACAATCCACACTCCTTGTACCAGTCTCTAGAATTCGCAATAACAGAGATATGAAGGAATGTGAGGAACCTTGGCTCTCAAGTTTGAAATTTCACATTGATATAATAAAATATATAAATCAACTCTTAAAATGCGTTGGCGGAGGTAGGTCTCACAAATGTTTAAGCATGAACTGATCCATGAGTACTCAAAGTGTGATCGAGTATAAATCTCTGAATCAATTAACGACCGAGTGAACACTATCAAAGGTTTCAAATGGCGAAGTTGTATGATTTCATTATGTTATATTACGAGTTTGTGACACTTTTATATTATTATAATCGAGTCTCAATTTACTTAGCGTCTTTTTTTGTTATAAAGGACTCTATCTAATAATAATATACTCAATAATGGGTGAGATACCTTAATCACACACCGGGCTGTTCACCCAAATTATCTTACACATAATGAAAGGAGTTACACCTCATAGCTCACACCAAAGTTGAACATAGACTTACCAAATTACAAATTTGTCATTTCATAAGAATACACGAGCCCACCTTCTAGGTTGTTCACATGTTTAGTTTGGGACACCTCATTTATGTGGTCACTTAGATTCATCTCGAACTTGTTGACAAAAAGAAGATGACATAACCAGGTGTTATAAAACTCAAAATCACAAAATGTACATTATGTCAATAATTCCACTACTATTTGTTTGTGATTTGTGTATGTGGGTGTGTGTTATGTGAGATCAAGAAAAAAAAAACTAATAATTGAGGTCGTAGCAGAACCCATGCTGTGACCCCAAATCAATCAATTTTCTGTGCCCAAAGTGTGGCTCAATCAGCTGAACCTGCTCCCTGCCTAGCTTTCAAATAAGATTATAAAACAGTAACTGATGCTAATGCCTTTCAACCACTTCACTACTTGCTAGCCTACTTCCTTGAGTTCCTTCTTCTTCCCCTCCTTGATTTCCAGATGATGGCATAAGGGTTTGGGCAGATTTTGTATGGAATTTTTGGTGGAGGCACATCAGGAATCCTGCAATTCCATAGATTTCGTATACAAAAAATCAAATGCCATGGCTGAACTGTTACTTATAACCCAAGTCTGAGTGATGAGAGAAAGAAGCATGCATATCTTGAATGAAACTCGCAGCACAGAAGCATTGCTTGTGTTGTAAGAAACCAATAAACTATGAAATTAGGAAGGATATATGAACAATTGATCATCAAATGTGGTCAAAACAGAAGCCTTACTGTAAACCGGCAACATCAATCTGCGAAAAGTCTAAGTTGGTTGAACTGTCCAAGACTGGTGTTGCTGCAGTAGGAGCACTGCCCTTGTTGATCTTCAATGGTGAAGAAGGTGGTTGCTTGATGGCTAGGACTCTGCAATTCATGAAGTTGTTTGCAATATTGCTGCCTTGGGCCATTGCCAACCTAAATAAACCAGATGAATAAAAACACTGCCTTGAGTTGTATCATTTTCTGTTCTCAAAAAACCTAAATACTTCACAAGGATCCAAACATTGCAATCATAGATAAAAAGTAGAGCCTGCCTCATATTGGATTCCCAAATCTTTCTGAATCATTTTATCTAGTAAATGACAAGAATCTTATATAAACTATTAAGAAAGAATTTGTGTTCTGCATGTTTAAGCCGGTAGCATCTTTTTAATATGATTAGTACACGGTCTTAAACAATGTCTCAACTTCCATGCAATTGTTTTTTGTATCAGGACTAAAGCCATTTTTGAAATGACAGTCAAATCTAGCAGGTATTATTTGTTAATTATCCTATTTTATTAGAATAAACAGTACTTAATAAGGATTAAAAATATCAAGCATAGCAGGTAAATATTCCAAAGCTATGTAATTTCCAAAACAGAGGACAGATCTACCTAAACTACTAAACTTATAATATGTACATGCATGTGTGTGCAAACATTGAGACACTATATAGTTTGATGGATAAAATGAAAGGGGAGCATAAGTTGAAATTAAATAATCAGGTGAATATACACAAAGTTTAGAATAGGCTAAATAGCACTATGGAATATAGCATCTGCCTAACAAGGCTCACATTTCTGAATCTTTTGCCTAGGATGATTCATTGTCAATAACCAAAAGAGGTGTTTTGATTCACTGAAGAAGATGCCCAAAAATAAATGAGTAAATTGTAACCAAAAAATCAAAAAATTAAATGA
This sequence comes from Fragaria nilgerrensis, assembly GCA_010134655.1. Lineage (NCBI taxonomy): Eukaryota > Viridiplantae > Streptophyta > Magnoliopsida > Rosales > Rosaceae > Fragaria > Fragaria nilgerrensis. The sequence continues at coordinate 7,909,587 of CM020981.1, forward strand.
GTATATCTATCTCAAATAAAAGTGGAGCCCTAAAAGCTTGTGAGTATCTATCTTATATCACCAACCTGTCACATGCATAGTCACTCAAATGAACCATACAGGGTCCCCATTTCCCACCCAGGCCATGCTATTGCTAAAAGTTTCATACGAGATTCTGTAACTAAATCATATGGTACTGCGTTACATCGTAATAAGTAATTAGTTATTAGTTTAGTAATATTATATATAGAGATATATACTAACAAGAATAGGAGGGTAAAAAAAGTTTTTCATGGGTTAAGTAAATAATGTGAATTGATTCACCTAAACCTATCTGTCAGTTTGACTAGTTCTTTCTTGTAGAACTGGACCTTCCTAGGAAGGTCATCTAATCTGTGACTGCTTCCCATTCTGCATTGAATTCTTATCCCACTATCAACAACCCCAGCAAACATCTCAACAATAATAATGAAAATCAAACTCATCATATCCTTCTAGTCAAATTTGCTAACCAAATGTTCGTTCAAAATTAACTTACTTGTAGAGAAAGCTGTGATCATGGAGACCAAGAACGAGCTCAGAAGCCCCAATCTCCCTCACCATTGCTGCAATCTTCTTCCCTTCATCATCTCCTTCTGTCACAACCATTTCAACCTTTGTCTGTATTGGCATCAATCATCACATACACTGGTTTGATCATAAAAATTAATCAAATGGGCAACTATGTATCTGAAATGGGTACCTATATATACACTTAAAGTTTGCAACTTTGAAGAATCCCAACTTTGCTTGCTTACATTGGGGAAGGAGTCGCAGATGTCCTTGAAAGAGAGGGCAAGTCTGAACCCTTTCAATCTCAGAAGCCTGGTTTTGTTCTTGTTCTTGGATCTTGAACTTGGGAAGACATGGAGAAGAGTAATGAAGTCCCCAAATCGAATGAGGTTTTGGAGTGCCCATTTCAGAGCTGTTCTTGCTGCTTCAACATCTTCAACTACCACTACTATTCTCCTCACATCCATAATTAACCACACCCTCTTGTTTCTCTCCCCCCTTTCTCTTTGCAAACACAGATTATGTGCGAGTGTCTGTGAAAGTTGTCTCTGTCTTTGGTTCTTTTAAATTGGTATGATTTTGTGGATCAAATATCAATCAATCACTATCAATCACATTGCTGCTGCTACTAACTCACCCCATAGATGATGCTAATTAAATAATTAGTGTGGTGATTAAGCGTACATTACTATATTAAGCTCTGAGGTCATTGATTAATATGGCCAAAAGAGTACCATATATATTTGAGGGACATGACCAAATATAATCCAATAAATACGGAAATAAAAACAACAATCCAATAATATTACAAATTACAAAACAAATTATCATAAAATGTATTTGCTGCTAATAACAAAATGTGGTCCTATGAATGAGATGTCAAAATTTTCTAGTGGAGCACTGTTGTATTTCTCCATTGGTTTTAGGATTTTCAAATCATCTTATGCTTTTGATCGAAAAAATAACACAAGCCTGAAGATTATCATAGCCTTTCAAATGATTTTTCTGTTTTTAAGCTGCAATATATAATTGGCCTGCGATAGCATTTGACTTTGGCAGTGGATTTTGTTATGATTTGATGAGATTTCTTGTGCATTATACTTGAAATATGAAAGTTTTGGAATTTCAAATTGCATCGTGCCTGTTACTGATTATATAGGATCTTTTACACCTACAAATATGGAATCTATTTTCTTTCAAAATCAAAACCCTTACTGGAATTACATCCAAAATTGACTCCATCAAATTAAAATTCAAAAAACTTTCTGAGTTTTCATCCCTTAAATTCTGTAAACCATAACAATATAATCCTTTAATCTAGTAACTGATTAAAATGTTAAAATTTGAAAGAAATTAAGAAATTCACGAAAGAAGGAGTGGTGCTAGGTTTGAGTTTTCAAAAGAGTTCGGAAATGACGAGAGAAAAGCGATCGTGTCATAAGCAGGTTCTGGATTTCAGTCATTGTCTCCATTGTTGGTTTCCTGCTGCATATGTATAATATTCTTCTTTGTCCTCATTGTTGTGGGTTCCAACTGCACTAATTTGTAGTGATACTTCCTTCCTTCATTTGCTGCCCTGATAATATTATTTGCATCAAATCCATAAACTACTACTGAGCCTCAGCAGACGATAATATATATGAGAGCAAATAAAGGAAGTAGAATCCATATCAGCAGCTGCCAATGACTTCAGTTTTTGCAGGTCTTGCTTGGCTTCATCTGACACTTTTCATGTGCTGCGATGTATTGCTGGACCCCAAGTACCACGTAGCGTTATATCTTCTAGAAAGAAAAAAAAAAAAAAAAAAAAACTCATCATGCATATGTATGTTATCGAAGGATCCGGCTCCTCTAAAATTAGTTTTTTATAAAGTTAGTGAATTTCGCCTCATCCTCATCCTCTATATAATCTAATGATTAACAGGATAACCACATCATTAGATACAATTTAAATATTATTTTATTCCTAAATTGTCCTTGATTTGATATAATCTAATGAGGAATATTTTGTTTTATTTATCACAAATAATTTTTCCAAGATTTTTCTTTTCTTTTCTTTCAGATTGACATTATCTATTAGAAGTTTAGAACCCCATTCTTCTTTGAACTCGTATTGTTGACTTTAGGATCTGTGCTTCACTGGAAAATTTCTATGTACCATTTTTATATCCTTCATAGTTCATAGTTTCATACTTCATAGATTTATAATTCCTTGAGTTCTGGCACAATTGCATTGTGCGATAATGGACGCGTACGATGGCCACTAAATTATGCTTAACATATATAATCCATAATCAACACCAACAATTAAGTCAAATCAGGAATCAAGAATTCTATGAAATACCAATTTTGAAACAATCATCCCAAAACAAACAAAAAAATGGGGGTGGAAAAGAGTTAGAGTAGTTACTGATGATAAACTCATAAGGGAATGAAAGGGTAATGGGCTGGATTCGTCCAGTATTCTTTCATTGAGAAGAAATCAAAACCTTAAGATTCAAAATTGAAAACCAAAGAGGAAAACAAAATTATAACCACTGCTTCAGAAAAATCCTGTATTATATAAGAGCCGATTGTGTTTTTTTTTTTTTTTTTTTTCCAGTAGATGACTATCAAGTTAAGGACAATTTGGGAATAAAATAGTATTTATGTTGTATCTGGTGATGTGGTTATCTTCCTAACCATTAGATCATAGAGAGGATGAGGATTAGACGAAATTTACTAACTTTATAAAAAACTAATTTTAGAGGAGCCGGATCCGTTATCGAACCTTATGTTTCTGAATTTTACCGTTCGTAAATTTCATAGGAAACATGTTCGAGAGTTGAGATGTTTAAGATATCTTGTCATGTAATCTATAATAAAACACTCTTGTTCTTAAATGTTTGATTTCTATAGTACGTATTAATATATGTACGATTGTTACTTGTAAGTTAAGCGTTCTTTGAGAATTTATGGTTTAAATTTTAAAACGTCTCGTTTAATGATGGTATCTTGTGCATTTGTGGTTCTCTCTAGACACATCATACTATGCGTGTGAGGCACTTGCAAATTATTTACAAACGGTTTAGCATACCATTATCAACGCAATAACATTACAAAGATTAAATTGTTTTTACTATCCAATATAGGAAAGCTGAACTATGTGGAGGAAAGTTTCATAGTCTTCAAGTAAACTGCTCGATCCATTTCTACCAAAATAGAGGCCCAAAAGTAATTGGGCTCGGGTCATTCAGTATTCCCGAAACCCATTTCTCACCACCACCAAAGGGTTTAAGCTTCCCAAAACCTGATAGCTTCATTTTTTGCTCTCTGAAAATGTCTGCCTCGTCCTCGATGGCTTCTCTCTCAAGGAGACTACTCCTCTCTCGCTCTCTCTACCACTCAAACCCCAACAGCGTGCTCTTCACGCGCTTCTGCACCACCACCTCCTCCTCTTCAGATGGCTCCGACTCAGACGAGCCCATCACTCCGGACCTAGAGTCCGACCCGACCCTATCACGGCCCAACCGGAACCGCCGTTCTATCCGCATCCCGCCGCTCGAGAACGGCCTCGAAGTCGGCATTTACAAGGTACATTTCACGCGCCACCATTTTCGGGGCATCTCCTTCAATTCATGTTTTAGGGTTTAGGGTTTTGATTAAGCTTTTTTGGTTCAATTCGAATTTAGGGTTTAGGGTTTTGATTGCTGTTTGGTATTAGGCGATACTGGTAGGGCAGGTGGGGCAGACTCCGATGCAGAAGACACTGAAGAATGGGCAGACGGTGACCATGTTCTCACTTGGGACCGGCGGGATTCGGAACAACCGGAGGCCTTTGCAAATGGAGAGCCCGACGGAGTATGCCAACAGCTGTGCGGTGCAGTGGCACAGGGTTTGTGTTTATCGGGATGGTCTCGGCAAGGTTGCGGCGCAGAATGTTCTGCTTGGGTGAGAGAATGCTTCTTTCTTTAGCTTAGTTCATGCCTCCATTTGTTTTTCGTTCCGATTATCTGTGATGCATTGTTTGACTCTTTTCGGCACGAATAGTTGAATGGCTGAATAGGCTCTTTCTTGACTAATAGAAGTGAAAGTGGCAAAACTTTTCACTACAATAGTGTTTGCATCGGCCTATAAATTGGAAGTATTAGGCTGATTTTTGGTATTAAAATTGAAATGGGAGATGAAAAAAAATTGAGTGGAGATGTGATGAGAGTACTTCAGTTGCAGGATGTAACAAGTATGCAATGGGAACAAAAGGTAGATGGGGGAGGGTTAGGGGATGTAGTAATGTGGAACCTTATGATGTGAGCATATGTCATGGAAATCTATGTATTGAATTGAAATATTGCTCCATTACTTCATTGGCTTGTGGTCTAAGGTTGCAATTGACATTATTAGGCAACTCGTTACATTTTGAGTGTCTTCTTTCATTAATTTCAAGAAAATGTTAATGTTCTCCTGCTGCTGCTTCATCTTCAGTTTGATCATGTTCTGCTGCTTTCCTTGATTGTGAAATATTAGTTTCTTTCTTTTGAATTGAAGATTTCTAACGAACTCTTAGCTGGCAATAATGAATTGACTCCAAGATTTCCTTTTTTGCAGTTCAATTATATATGTGGAAGGCCATCTAGAGACCAAAATCTTCACTGACCCAGTAACTGGGCTTCTACGACGAATTAGAGAGATTGCTGTTCGGAAAAATGGTATGCGCTTGTCTAATTCAACTTTGCATTTATGATCTGCTTACTCACCTAAATTGATTCTTACTATTTTGCATTTACATTTTCGCTTTTTCTTCATGTTAATACTCGTTTCTGTAATTTGCAGGTCGCCTTGTGTTTTTGGGTAATGGAGATACTGCTGAGCCAGCAAGAAAAGGGATCAGAGGTGTTGGCTTCTACTGATAGTTTTGTTCTAAGCTGTATCAGAGGTTTTAGATTGATATTTGTACTTTTGTAATTGATATTCTGTTCTGGTGCTTCAACTCTTCAAGTAATTTAGACCCAGTGAATCCTTATGTGTTATGCGTTTTCCTACTGTTCTGGGTTCTCAAATCATATGATGGGTCCCCATAAGGCTGTCCTGGTTTCTTACTGCCACAAAAATGAGGCATTCCAATACATTTGGATAGGCCTTGGATCTTTCTTATCCACGTAATCTCCACACCCAAAAAGCAAGAGGAAATAGAGCTCAGTGGCCAAAATTTCATATTAACTAAACCCAGGGAAAATCAGACTCTCCTTTGCCATGTTACAAATCCCCAAATTCTTGCAGTCCTCCACTCAATGCCTTCATCCTCCGTTGCCGCAACCGCCACCACCCGTTATACAACTCCCAGGCGTACCTACTTCATCTTTTCGTTCCATCAAACAATGCTGTAAGCTATCACGTAGAGAACTTGCAATTCGAAGCAACTCTCTGTTACTTCTCCTCCTGGGTTCGCAGAGCATCGCAGTTTTCCTACCGTCTGAAGCAGAAGCCGAGGAGGACGTGGTTGATGGCAGTATCAATGCACAAGAACAAACTTCAAACGTGGTTGATGGCAGTGGCATTGTTGAGAGCAGTAGCAATGCACAGGAAGACGGTTCAAACGTGGTTGATGGCAGTAGAAATGCACAGGAAGAAAGTACAAACGTGGTTGATAGCAGTAGCAATGCACAAGAACAAAGCTCAAACGCTACTCCTACTTGCGGTGATAAGACCCCAACAAAGCGTGCATTTCTTGATATCTCAATTGATGGAGAGCCTATCGGCCGCATTGTCATCGGGCTACAAGAAGATGAAGCTCCTTTTGGAGCTGCTCGATTTCGAAACCTTGTCAGCGGAGCTGCTGGGGTGAGCTACAGAAGGAAAGAGTTTGTCAAAATTACGCCCAGCTATGTGCAACATGGTGGAGTGAGGTCTTATGGTGTAGATGCTGAGCTCGCAAAGAGCACAGGAAGCAGCTTGGCTGTTGATAAGCTCATTGAAGAGTGGGAGAGTTTATATGAAAAGTGTGCAGGAATCAAGAACAAGGCTGGCACTGTGGGCATTATTGTGAGAGACCCTTCAAAACCACCCCCGAAAACCAAACTGGTTGCGCGGAAAGGGAAGCTGGAGTTTGATCAAGAGGAGGTTGGTACGGCCCCGAACGGAACTGAGTTTGTGATTTCTACCAAAGATTCACCGGAGCTCGATGCTTCAGCTTTGGTGGTTGGAAGAGTTTTGGAAGGTATGGAGGTTGTGGAGAGGCTTGGCCAGGTGAAGACCGTGCAAGAGAACACCAGTTCACCTTATTTTAGGTGAGGGCCTCAACTCTATATCTCCATATATGCATACACATGTTACGCCATAACAACTTTATATAGAAAAAACGTAAGCAAACATAAGGAAATTTCCGCTCTTCGCAAACACATACCAGTCATAACGAGTGATCAAAATTAGTGCATCACGACCTTTTCAAAACAGATACAGGAATTAACGAAGCACAGTACAATGACATAAGAACTAAACCATCTGCAGCTTCTTACCTTCCAATCCTCCCCGACATCCACATTTGTAATGATACAGTTATACACTAACAAGCAATTGCTGTTTTGCTGGCAGGGTGGCCAAGCTGATTGGAGATAAGAGAGCTGTTGTGGCAGAAAGAGGATTCAACCGCCCTTACGCCAAGGTAGTTGTCACAAACTGTGGCCTGATGCAGTAAAAGAACACTTCCCAGCCCTATTTTTTGTTATAAATTTTTGTAAGAGACTTCCAGGCGATACATTCAATAATCTTGTCTTAGTCAAATCAGCTTCAATCTCTCAAAAACCTACATACCATGTTTCTTCAAATCGTAAGTTGCTTAATCGACCAGGTGAATGCTACAGTTTGATGTCTTTAATGCCCGTGCTACGCTCTGGCAGGAAAGGTATCAAAGGAAAGTCACAGGTCTAATCTTGTACAACTTGGCTTTCAATTGGGAAGGCTACAGTCTACTTCAATATCATAATCACAACACTTCTGGACCTGCTTGGGGACCCTTTCTCAAGCAGCAAAATAACCAATCAGCTATTGTTGTGGACTCTGGGTTACTGAAAGTGTGGGCTTCATTCTTTTCGGAGATGGAGACATGAACAGATTTCTAATCGAAGTAATGGGGTCATCGACCTGTACAAATGATCATCGGTTATATGATTATTCTTCTCACTAAAAAGTTGTACAACAAACCCAAAATATACATGCAAAACACAGAGACAACATGTACGCAATCGTGTGTGCATGTGTTAGGAAGGCTTCAATAGTACAGTTTAAGTTGGCTTCAGAAGTACCTTGATTATGGATGCAGATGAAGGAGAACACCCTTCTTGACGTTGTAAAGCTGACAGTGTTTGTTTCCATCCAGGTACATTACCTGTTGATGCAATCCAGGGGCAGAAATGTCTATGCTGCTTAATAGAATCAAACTCCATCGTGCCACCTGCTGATGCATGCTGAAGATCTTTCCCTAGACAAATAGACAAAGAAAATCATTTAGACCCACTTCTGATGACATACAAACAGTCAATGAGTGATGCTTGCTTACGATCTACACGAATAGACAAAGCAAATCAGTTGCACCCATTTCTGATATAGTCAATGAGGGAGTATTAGAGGGTCTATGTCAATGCTTCTAAATGTCATGAGATATATCCAGACAAACAAAAAATTGGACAGAAGTTTTTGTCCAAAGATGATGGACTTATTTCGTCTACATGGTTTCACTTTCCCGAAAGATACCTTATCAATGTGTCTTACTGTCCGGTCATGCTACTAAATGCAACTTAAAAAGAATCTTAAGGTTTTAACTATCAGGTTAACAAATCTTGTAACATTGCAGTTGACCACCAAACTTACTAAGCCGTCAGCTAACATCAGCCAACAGTTGATCTACAACAAGTAAGAAAGCTAAAACAGTTGGGCCAAGTATATTACAAGTAGATTTATAATTCAAAACAAGTATACTACTAGGCATTCTACTGGTCAGAAAAATGCTTACCACTGCATGCCACAAGTTCCTTGTTTACAGGAATCAGCAGTTTCTCTCCACTACCTTCATGGTTTGAGGTGCAATGGGCAACTGCACTGGTTTGCAAGCTAGACGGAGCACATGGAGATTCTTGAATCTGCCTGTGCTCCACAACTGTTCCTGAATCTAACAAATTTCCATTGCTAGAAGCCATCACCAGCAAGTTATTGTTGTCTTCACTGCCTTCATATGCGTTGTTGGCACCAGGTGATGTAGGATGACCAGGGTCCCTGACTTCTGAATTCTCCAATGCACTATTTGCTGCATTTTCTAGGTAGCATTCTCCCCCCTGAAGCAAGTTCTCTTTTTGGGGTCCAAATTGCATGTCTTCTTGATTAACAGATAAACAGTCTCTGAATTCAGAGTTATATGAAAACTGAGCTCTTAAATTCTGGCCAATAACAGGTAAGGAGATCTTTGCTTTAAAGTTCTGTTTTGTTGGTGTGGGACCCCCAGCAATCGTCAAATTTAAATTTGAAAATCTATCCTTTGACGATTTTGCACCATCTGAGCCAGCAAGATGACTTTCAGTGCTTGAAACATTGATTCCAGGATGAGCTCCAGAATTTTCTTCTGCATATCCAACTAAATGAAATAACTCAACAGGTCGTGGAACGGTAGTGAACGCCCATAATCCTACACTAGCTCCACAAAGCTTGCAATCTAATACCACAGAATTGGACTCAGACTGTAGAGCACTAGAACTGCTGAAAGTTTCATTTTCCTCAATTAGGTCATGATTACTAGCAGATTGCACACTGATGATAGGATATTGGCTGTTAGCAGCTAAATGAGAAGAACTCAAAACATTTGCCTTTGCTGTAGACTGATTCAACCTCTTCCCAGAGTCGACAATATAAGGTAGTGAGCGAGGTTCCCACCCGCATAAGCTTATAATCTTCTGTGCCTGCACAAAAACTTCAAAACATCACATGTCTGCTTAAGAAAGCAAGAATACTATAAAATCAGTAGTAAGAAGGAAAAATTGTTTTAAGTGAAGTAAGAAGATCAGAACTAACAGTGACAAAAGTACTTGCTATCTCAATACAAGTAAATAATAAGCAATAACAAAAGACAAGCTGATATATCAAAACTTTCAACACAACATGCAAAACAATTAGGACTGATATATGTGCAATAGAACAAGCACAAACCTGATAATACAACTTAGCAGACTCTGCACTGCCTTCATCATCAGAGTGTTCTATTCTAGAAATTTCAGCAGACCCATTGCCAAAAAATATTGAAGTATGTCCAAGAAATTGATCAAGCTGAGGGCATTTCATGTACTGAATGGCTGAAGAAGAAATCACAGGAAGAACCGGAAGTTGTAAAATCACAGAGCATCGCTCTTTAAACTTATCCACTAAAACTGGAGGTGGTGTAGGTGGGAACTCTGCCAGCTTTTCATCACAGGCATTGTCAATCCATGGACAAAGCATTTTATGTCCATTGTCCAGCTTTAAACTAAATACCAAAGCTGCTTTCTCAACTGAAAAAAGGAGACAAGAAATAGCCTTTGTTTAGTATGTATATAACCAAATATTTCTGCATAACTTACAGCACCGATTTAATTGATACTTAGCGTAAAGAAACATGCCTTGCTGCTGATTCCAAGATGATGGAGTAGAAAACAAAAGGCGTGCCCCACATGATTCACAGGCTATTATATCCACATCTATGTTGATCCAACCTCTCCTGGCACAATTTAAAGCACTTACCACCTGTTAAAAACTTGAAATATTATTCTCTAGCCAGAAAGAATGAAGTGTCCAAGGTATCAAATATCAATTCATCAAAAGTAAAATATAGCCTTAAGACATCTAAGGTGGGGAAAATGGACTTAGTAGTAACCTCTACTAACATCAAAAATGAAAATACACAAAAAGGGAGTTCAGATTAGACAACTGAGAGGTTGCATATTACATGTTCAAAGAAGCAGTTCCTCAAACTATAACCGTCTCTATGTGAAGCTCGGTTCGACAAATAGTCAAAACCAAACTAAACTACCAAATATATATGATTTGTAAATTTGTTTCCTGGTTTTACAACACTAACTTTGAGCTAGTCGCAGCATTGTCAAAACAAACTATATACCATCGCAAATGACTCACTAAACATAAAGAGTACCACATTCAGAGCTAACTCTGCTAGCTATGAAATCACTGCATAGAAGAATCCTAACCTTCGGCTTCGCAAACCAAGTCATAGACTTAAATGTAGCTACTCTCCTCATAAGATCCCCTCGGTCCCACGGCCTACACACCGGTGGCTGAGATGGTGAAGCCGGAGCTGAGCAATGCCGAAACCCCTGCTCTCTAACACCTCTCGATTTCGGCTCCACCAGCGCCAATGCAGACGAAGGATGTGCTCGCTTCTTACCTCTCGATGCTTCTAGACTCGATGAACTGTCAAAACAACAACATCAACAAAGCTCATATCATTCACCTAATAATTTCCAGCTGAATTTTCTTCATATATGCAACAATATCATGATCCAAACCTAGCTAGCTAAATTCCAAGCTAAGTTTTCTTCATGTAGGTTTTTTCTATTCAGTTCTTGAATCGAAAACCGAGGCGGCGATTCTGTGAGCTCCGCCGAGCCTCGGAAACCTAAAGACAAGTGTGAGCGGAGGAAAGCGAAAGTGAACGAACCTGGAGGTGGAGCTCGGCGAAGTTCTGGGAGCGTAGAAGAGCTTGTCCATGACGGAATTGAACCTCTTCTCGGAATCTTTCGCCATTTTGTTTCAGAGTTGATAGCAAAAGACTCCGTGTAGAGGATCCGATTCGAGTCGGCTCCTCCGTTTCGTCTACAAATGGGCTACAAAGATCTTGGGCCGGGTAATCTAAAGATGGGCTTTTACCAAAATTACATCGTGATTTTCGAGTTCTGTTAAGTAAATTTGTGTGATATAAGAAAATGTGATTTTGGGAAAAAATTGTGTGCTATAGCCTATAGACAACAGTTTCAAGAAAAAAAATTGTTTTGAGAAGTTTATGGAGTCTAGTTTAATCGAGATTTTAGCGTATTTAAATTATGATTTTTCTTAAAATTACTAGTTACAACCTAAGCAATAGGTTGAATACTTTGTAGTTAGCCTTAGAATTAGAATGACTTGGCCAGTATAATTTGATCCAAAACTAAATATTTGGGAAGTTGCCAAAGTAGTAGAAAATGACATCAGAAGTAGTAGGCCTGCACTTTGCTTTATGATAAGCTCCCATTGTTACAGTTCTAGTTAGATGACTAGCTAAGCTATGCTTACCTGCCTGCCTCTTCTAATAATAGAAACTTTCAGCAGCATTGCTGCAAAAACCAGTGCTGAAACTTCTGCCATGAATTTCATAACCCATAATCCTTTAATCCAGCCCAGATTACAAAGCTAGTCTATTCTGGATTTCTAGTCTACTATTGTTTTACTGCAGCCTATATTAGCTACATATATGCATGTAGTCTGTGTCAGTCTTACTCCTAAATCTGTATACATTACTTCTTTTCATCAGCCATTAAATAATTAGCTAACCCCCAACTGCTCTCCCATATCTATCTTTGTCGATACTTGATATTGCATTTGTAGCCTACAACTCATCCTAAAACTGACCCTTTTCATTTTGAACTTGCTTTCTTCACTTCTCTTTGTGAAGCATTTTTTCAAGTAGTTCTTCATTTTTACTAGTTACACCAGCCATGAAGCGTTTTGTTCTGCTCTTGTTCTTCTGGTGCAGCGGCTTTTTTGTATTGCTTGTAGTGCAAGCAGACCCTTCAGTTTCACCTATGCTGGAAAAAGAGCAACAAGCCCTTTACTCTACTATCCAAAGCTTTGTGGGGAACTGGTGGAATGGTTCTGATCTCTATCCAGATCTGTGTGGCTGGACTCCGATACAGGCACTTGTTCAAGTCTTGACATGCTACTCAATTACAATGTGTTAAAATTGAACCCTCTTTTGTGAAACTAATCGATCAATCATGATTCTTAGGGAGTTTATTGTGATCTCTACAACGGTTTCTGGTACGTTTCTGTTATAAACATTGGACCGCTTTACTACAACTATCTTCATTGCACACCAAATACAGAGTTTTCACATCACCTGTTCATGCTCAAGCACTTAAAGGTCCTCTCATTCTTCAATTGCTTCCTCTCACCGATTACAATTTCCCATTTAAACTGGGAAAAGCTTTCAAACAGTATAGAATCCTTGGAATTTCGATCAAACCCTGGTCTGATTGGGAGAATTCCAGACACTTTTGGTTACCTTAAAAAGCTGCAATCTCTAGTGCTGCTAGAAAATGGTTTACAAGGCAAGTTGCCTGATCAAATAGGCAATTTAGTCAACTTGAGGAGGCTTGTCCTAGCCGGAAACAATCTTTCCGGAAAGATCCCAGTCAGTCTTGGAAGATTGTCTAAGCTTTTAATACTTGATGCAAGCAGAAACCAGCTATCTGGTTCATTACCTGTGACTTTAGGATCTCTGACTTCACTTCTAAAGCTTGACTTAAGCAACAATATGATACAGGGAAAGTTGCCTGTGGAGCTTGGAAGGCTAAAAAATCTTACACTATTAGATCTTGGAAGCAACAAAATTTCAGGTTGGTTGGTTCGGTCACTTCAAGAAATAGTTTCTATGAAAGAATTGGTGATATCGAACAATCCAATTGGGGGTAGTCTCATCAGAATTCAGTGGGAAAATCTACACAAGCTGGAAATTTTGGACCTTTCAAGCACATTTTTGACAGGGCACATTCCTAATTCCATGGCAGAAATGAAAAGGCTAAGGTTTTTGGGGCTTAACAATAACAAACTATCAGGTACAATATCTACAAGGCTGGAATCTCTGCCTTGCATTGGTTCTCTTTACCTTTATGGAAACAATTTCACAGGAGAAGTTAATTTCTCAGAAGGGTTGTATCGGAAAATGGGGAGGCGATTTGGAGCTTGGAACAACCCGAATCTTTGTTACCAGGCTGAATCAAGTTCACCAAAGTATGTTCCTCATGGTGTAAAACCATGCCAGCAAGAAACAATTATTTCCTCTGATAAGTTTCCAAATTCCAAGTTATAGTATTGTTATTTGTTCTTCTTCTTCTTCTTCTTTGATGAATTGTAACCTTAGAGATCATCAGAATGAAATTAATGAAGTTATTATATTAACTACTACCCTGTCGGAAAAATAATGCATATAATTTCCTCTAATATAAGCAATACCTATCATATACTTGTGTACGAAGGAATCAGAATCAAAAATTTGACCCTACTTAATATTTTCTTGTTGTACAATCTATGAAACTGTAAAAGATAATGGTAATTACTTGGTCAAAGAACTTGTTCAGTACTCACTACTCAGTAGTCCATATGCTGATGATCTTTACCATGTGATCACAACCAGTACACCAGTGTACCAATTCTGCTAGCTTCACCAGTCCTTCCGAGCAGATCAGATCTTTTTAACATTTCATTTCAGAAAACACAGTGAGTTTGTTACGTACTAGAATTCACCGGATAAGGTTGTCCTTTATTTACAACAGCCTAGCATGTTTTGAAAAACAGTTGTACCGAGTCAAAGAGATAGGTTTTTTTACTCCACAAGCCCCACTACCTCCACTTTTCACTCCCATGAATCCTCACACATTTCTCTCAGCACTATCAACCACCTTCAACCTCAGCCCCTCCTATATAACCCCCCTACAAACCCTTATGAGCTTCATCTCATTGTTCCAAAGCTAGCCAGAGATCTAAAAACCCTTAAAAAGAGAGAGCTCCCTTTAAAAATCCAATGGAAACCTCCAAAGTGTTCGTCTTGCTTTTTCTTCTTTCCACCCTCCATTTCCTTGTTGTGAGTTGCGTCCAGTTTGAAGTTGGAGACACGAATGGATGGAAGGTCCCCAAATCCAAGGAGGAATACAACCAATGGGCATCGAAAAACCGATTCAACGTGGACGACACTGTTCGTAAGTGCTAGGGTTTAGTACTATCATATTAACCCTAACAAGTACTATTTGCTTGCTTCACATTTCTATTTACTGTGTGTGATGTTTTGGTGTCTTCTATGCAAACGCAGACTTCAACTACAGTAAAGACTCAGTGATGGTGGTGACGGAGGAGGAGTACGACAAGTGCAAATCGGAACGTCCGATCTTCTACTCCAAGGATGGAAACACCGAGTACAAGTTGAACCGGCCGGGGTTGTTCTACTTCATGAGTGGCGTGAAAGGGCACTGTGAGAAAGGCCAGAGGATGATCATCAAGGTCTTGGAAGTGGAACTGGTGAGCCCTCCTCCTCAGGCTGCAACAGAGTTGCAGAAGAAGAAGAATGGTGCTGCTGGAATAGCTGTTTCTTCAGCAACTGTTGTGCTATGCTTTGTGTCATTTGTTGCGGTTTTCATGTCCTAAATAATTGTTCTTACTTCTTAGTATGTAGAATTCTTGGCTGAGTAGGTGTGTATTTTATTTGATTAAGGAAGCATGAGAGAGACATGAACTACTATTTAACATTAATTATGAATTTGAATTTTATTTGAAATTTTTGGTGTTTCTTACTAGAATTCTGTTAGGAAACTCCGACGGAATCGCGCATGAATCTCAAAACCAAAATGATCAATTTCATGCCAAAGTGCTTTGCCACAATATCAAGTGACTCTGAGTCAATCTAAAGCATATATGTTCGTGGTCTTGATCCTACCAAGTTAAAGAAACAAAAAGAGAAGGTAATATTGTTAAAACAGAAGGAGCTATTCAATTTCAGTATTATTTTGAACTTCGATCACTTTGAAAGTACCGATCATAAGGTGGCAACAGGAGCCTGTAACTTCATCTCTTCATTGTGAATGTCCCAAAAACGTGAAAAATCAGTCACATTTCCATGCTTCACGTACCAAGGAGTCTCATATGTACCCAAAAAAAGGATCTAGGTGGAAGTCTGAAAATCAATTTCATAAGTATTTGAACCCCTACCTTGTGTTTGCATATAATATATAAGTATTTGAACTAAAGTAATTTCAATTTTCACAGAAATTTCAAAATCACGGGAATTATAATTCCTACAATTTAAATTTCATTAACTGAGAATTTCATTGTTCGGATTACATGATGTAAGTTTTACAATGACAAGAATTTATATTTAAACTAACCACGACGCATATTTTATGAGGAACTCAAGTCAGAAATTTAAGCTCCTAAATTCTACAATTATTTTCTCATAGAAATTACAAATTTCACATGATAAAAATCCAAACTATGGAAAGAGTTGGGAAATTAGGAATATTTTTGATTAAATTTTCAGAAATTCATCTGCATCCAAAGTTCCAAACACTAAAGAACTTTGAAACTTCCAACCACATGTGGCGAAGTGTTAGTTCATCCCTTTTTCTTCACAAAAGCAAGTATATATAAATAGTCACCTTATTCAAGGGCCCAGCTTCAACAAGCACTTCTTCATTTCCACTTCGTTAATTTGGACACCACTTGAAATCCCGTCAGCAAATAGTTTTGGCGATCGCGATCGTTTCTGCTGTGTTTCGTAAGGTTCTGAAAGTTCAAAAGTGATGAAAACTACATGTCGCCTTACACTTGACGACACTTTTGAGTGGCGATGGTGCTCTTTAAAGCAAATCTTATAAAATTACTGGCCCACGGGCTAGGCGGAATCAATGCGGGTTGGGCCTACACAGGTTGGAGGGTCCACCTTCAAAAAAAGAAAAACAAAACCCTCGGGTGTTCGACTCTTCTTCTCTCGCCGTCTTCTCTCATCACTCTCCGGCTAAGCACTGCCGTCAGCAGCTGCTCGGCCTGCTCCTTCTCTTCAGGTGCTTATTCGACTCTAAGATCCATCAAATGTGGCCATAGTGTATAGACAGGAAGTAGTCAAAAATACATGATTGGATTGTAACTATCATTTTTTTTAAGGTTTACAGTGCCTCCAATTCATGATAATTGTTACATCATTACAGTGAAAGGACCCCAAACCCCAGAGAAACTAAGAAGCATTTTGAATGGTTTGCATGAGCCAAAAAGAAAAAATAACAAAACTTGTGCAGAATTACTGCAGGGCTGCAGGGCAAGGCTCTCCTAATGTCTCACAAATTGTCTTGTATCATCTCCACCGTTTTGCCTTCCGTAAGGATTGCCAGGATTGATTCCATGTCGCTTTCCATCCACTTTGCGCATGTTCTTCCTAAACTTTGATGCACTGCTGTCTAAGTTTAAATTTACCTTGGGTGGATTTGAAAAGCAAAATGAAGAAGCAACAGCCTGTACGAACAACATAGCAATTAAATTAGAATTCCACAACGTTATTACAGTTCAAAACATCCAAGTAATAGAGATAAATATAGATTTTAGCAAAGCATCTTTTGCATTATCATTGTACAAAAAAACGCCAAGTACCTGGAGATCAAGTCGGTGAACATTAAAGATGTCCTTCATAGAGTGTGAATTATATGCTAATAGATAAGACCTATATGCATCTTTTGCTGCACGGTTCAGATGGTAGTTGTTGGCAACCAACTTCTCCTGCATCAGTAGAAGCAATTTAACTTAAAATATTGTGAAATCAATTATTATTTGATAGTTTACAATAAGGAATAGAAACATACCAGCTGAGATTGCACATTTTTTAACTTCTTCTCATTAAATTCATACTCTTTAACAGGGACTTTTGCATCCTGAAAACAAAATGAAATATGAAATACGAATGGAGAAAAAATTCCTAAACCTACAATAATTCTCGCATTAAATAGCTTCCACATTAGACTGAAACACAGAAAGTTGGTAGCTTATTAGGATTCTGTTTCGTTGTATATGTTGTTTTCTTTCTTCTTTTTCATCAGTATGAACTATACCTTCAAATACTTGAGAAATTGCAACTCTTCAGGAATAAGGAAAAGTAGTGCATTTCCTTTTCCACCTTCTCCACGAGCTGTTCGACCAACCCTGTGGATATATTCCTGCAAGAACCAATTCCATGGTAGTATTCAGCATATGAATTAACAAGAAACCAAATCGACTGAAGGCCTGAAGCATGTTTAAGAAAAAAATATAGCACACCTTGGGTTCATCTGGAGGATCAAACTGCACAATCCAGTCCTACATGCACAGGAAGACAGAAAGAAGCTCACGATTATTAAGCCTGCTAAACAAAAATCTTTCTAATGAAGAAGTATTCTGACATAGCATACTGTTCAATTAAATTTTCCCTATTGTGTATACACCTCATGCCTAATAACTAGTGAGACCACAGAGTGCAGGCGAACTAAAGAGAAAAAAGAACATACCACGGCAGGGATATCCAGCCCACGAGCAGCAACATCAGTACAAAGTAAGATTCCTTTCTCAGCTTTGCAGTAGTCAAAAAAAGTAGTTGTCCTCTTCTGCTGCTTTTGCTTTCCATGGATATCAAAGCAATCCACATTAACATATCTAAGAAGATCGGCGTGGAATTTCACCGAGTTACAAGAAGAGAAGAAGACCATCACTTTCTTTGATAAATTCTTCGTGAGGAAAGAATATAGCAGAATAAACCTCTTGGCACTTGGCACAAGACAATAGCCTTGTTGCAGCCCTTCATTTGTAACCTGAAGTGCACATAATCTTGTCAAGTTCTAAAGATTACAGCTAAAAAACATAAATAAATAAATCTATGAGTATGAATTAGACTTAAAGTTACATATGAATCTTCATGGGGAATCTACAAGACCAGTTGGATTCCTACCTTAGTTCTCCCATCATCAACATCTATATACATAGGCGTTGTCTGGAAGGACAAGCGAGCAAGATCTTCAACCTGCAGGTTTGATGGGAGTGGGCAGTATCATTAGAAGTAACTCAAGTAACATATGGGCAATGCAGTCATGTAATGAAGAGACAGAAAAACATTTTAGGAACTACTGGACTATAGCAGGATGTCAAGTTAATAAGGTATACTAAAACAAATAATTTGGAAAGCAACAGATTGACTGACTAACTGCCAAAGATAGAGATAAACACAAACCTTCTTAGTCTGGGTTGCAGAAAATAAAGCTGTTTGCCTATTCTGCACATTCAATAGAAACTCCGTCAGCTAAATCATATAAAAAGGTAAAAACCTATTTGCAATTGAAACAAAAACCACAAGAAAATTATGGAAGTTAATTTGAACTACTGCAGTCCTGCTACTAGAAGAAAACCAGAAACATAAGATGAGTGTTGGATGCATCATGCTTCATACTTGATGTCACTTATTAAGTGGCAATATCTTTTTCTTTTTTTTTGAATAATTAAGTGGCAATATCTTTCTGTTGTAAAAACAGTACAATTCACAAGTATCCAGTATGTTCAAATTATTTCAGTTAAACAATATAACAAAGTAAGACAGTCAATGCTAGTTATTTAGTGCAACTAAACTACCACTAAATCCCATGAAACCAAAAGAAGTTGATGTGAGCCGGTTAATGCAACAAGAGACTTCAGCAAACACAAACAGGCTCAACATAAACTATAAAGTAATCATACATGATTTGCATCATCAATACTTTAACCAATCATCTTATTTACCTTTGGCAGAATGTTAATAATTTGCTTCATTTCTTCCTCAAAGTTTGCTTCCAGTATCCTGTCAGCTTCATCAATGATAAGGCACTGCAAATCAATGAGAATAAAGAAATTAAAACTTGACAAATGTTGCAAGGTCATTATAAGGGCTGTGTCTCAATCAAAGATATGTCACCATTCTGACCAAGTTTTATAAAATTCCAAAACATCTCTCAAACTAGAATTCAGTAAGTAGTAAGTGACATGTAAGTACCCTTAAAGAAGAAAATTGAAACAACTAAAGCAACATGATGAAAAAAGTACCTTCAAGTTCTTATATACAAATCCCTTTGTGTTCTGTAGATGGTCAAGAAGGCGACCAGGAGTTGCAACCAAAAGGTTTACTCCTTTTGCAAGACGCTCCGCTTCTCCTCTTCTAGCCGAACCACCAATAACCAAACCAAGAGTCTGCGAGTGATTCTTGAGAAGGTCCTTGGCCACAGCATGGGACTGATTATTCCAACAGTGAATTGGTCAGGAAAGAACTATTCCAACTTCAAATGTAAATCTCCAATTGCAACAACAGATTTTGTTCTTTCCAACTTTAATTAAAAATAAACCATGATTTCTCATTTCAACTTTCTGCATATACATATATCATTCTTTCCAAAAGTAGCATTAAAGTGAGAAGTTGATGTTCTTAATGCAGAGATATCAGAAGAAACATTATTTGCAAAAACCCATCTCCAAGACAGGTACCATGAACGCTCAAAGATATGTAGTCCTAGACAATAAATGAACTAAAGACAATACTTGTAACAAGCACAAATTGGATCAAGGCTTGACTACATTAATACGAAAATGTTTGTTATACCCTTCATGTATGAGCACAAATACAGTATCAAACCAAAGTAACTCAACAGTAACATTATTATTTAATAAGCACCTGTATTGCGAGTTCCCTAGTTGGGCAAATGACAACAACACCAGTTCCATTGCGAGGCGAAAAGCCTGCGTTGTATAACAACTCAATAGCTGGCACTAAAAACGCCAGTGTCTTCCCGGAACCTGTCCTTGCAGCTCCAAGCACATCTTTTCCAATCAACAGCGGAGGAATTGCTCTGGATTGAATCTGCATTCGCAATTCGAAAACCTCATCACTCGATACAAACTCACATTAACAATCAGAAAAGCTCATTAATTCAGAATCAAATCGTACCTGAGTCATGTGCTGAAAGCCCAATCCTTGAATGGCCGAGAAGGTTTTCTCAGATAAATTCAAACTCTCAAAGCTCACTGTGCTCATAATCCCAGTCCCTCCACCACTCCTCACCTTCTTCTCTTTCTTCTCTTCCTTCTTCTTCTCCTCCTCCTCTTCCACCTCCTCTGCTTCCTCCTCCTCTCCCTTCAATTTCTGCATCTTCTTCCTCTTCTTCTTCTCCAATCCCTTCTTCTTAGATTGTTCTTCGCCGTCTCCAGTTTCCTCTTCTTCAATTTGCGGCTCCGGTTGCTCTGCAACTTCCGATTCCGACGGCTTCTTCGCTCTGTTTCTCTTGCGCTTCCTCTTCTTCGCATCGTCCATGGGAGATGCGTGGGAGTTTGGGTCGGCCATGGCGACTGGTTCTGGCGAATTAGGGTTTTAGGAACGGTGAGAAATGTAGGAGAAGGTGATTTTGTGTAGGGTTTGATCCTTAAGCTTAAACCCTAGTAGCTCGCCAGAGGTCTCGGGTTTGGGCTTTGACCCGACTATATATTATCTGTTTGGGGATCAAAGCCTGTTTTCAAAAGAGTAACAACATTTACAAAATAATTACATAATCAAATAGGCTGTGAGTCGAATCCACTTTTAATTTTCGTAAGCATGATAACTAGATGTATATATATCCATGATATATATATACACAACTGTTCTAGGATATTCTGTATCTTTCTAGATATTGTTTATGTGTGTCTTGGTTTTATGCCAATAAGATATGTAGTTTGACTAGATTTATGTATTCATTATCCATACTATATTGATATTGTGTAATTCCTTATATAAAGAGCTCATATCAATGAATGAGATGATGATTCTCTTGCTATCTCTCATTCTCTATAGTTTATATTTCATCACGTTATCATACACTTTGTTCTAACCCTAGAGTCAATAGCAAAGTTTTGTTTTCTAAACTCTAAAATCAGGCAGCCTTGTTTTTCCCGATTTTCGACCAAAATTCCGACCGCCTTCTGCCGCAATTTTATATCCCCAGAAAGCTCTCTTTGTCCCGGATCTAACGCTGCCGACCTCACCCTAAGAACCGGCCGGAAAGACTCCGAACCGGCTGCCGGAAGATTCCAGACCGCCGCCGCTACCGACCACCGGTTCACCACCTTTCCGTGCTCCGATCAACCTTAATTTTTGACAACAGCTTTCTCATCTAGAACTGCTCCTCCTGTCAAATTTTCAGCCCCAAATTCGAAGCAGAAATAGGCGAAACGTTGTTTCTCCTCTCGGCAGCCTCTAGAAACCAAAGATTTCAATATTGCTCGTCTTCCAAGGAAAGCCAGAAAGGTTCCCAACCCTCGGTCGAAGCCTGCAATCGACTCAAACTCATCAGAGCTTCTATAAACGTAGTTTATTTGGCAAACTAACAAGTAAGCTTTACTATTACAGTTATTTACTTTGGAATAACTCGGGGGGATAAAATCATTTCTCCATTCTCCATCACCATTCTATGCTTGGGATTTTGTGTGTGCATGTACCAAAAATCCCGGAATTTTATTCGCGGGTCAAGAGTGTGTTTGATCACTCTTGTTTTCTTATCCGGGTTGTGTATGATCAACACCGACCTATCACCGGATTGTGTTTGATCAATCCGAGGTCTTTTTTCGAATTTTGTTTTATCAATTCGCGGTTTTTCCGGATTATGTGTGATCAATCCGAAGGACAAACCATTAAAAACATTATTTGAGACCTCGATGTACTCACATTAGCAATAATGAGTGCCTTGAGAATTTTTTCGAAGTTATGAAACTATTCTCCTCTTATGGTTCGTATTGATTTACAAACAAGATGTATATTTTTACATCGTCCTTAGAAGCATGGCATATTTACAATCTACATGGTTAGATTGTGCCGTTTTGGTCTCTTCCAAGTGAAGATGACGCACGGCCTTGCATCCTCAAGAAGGATCGCCAACGTATTTCCGGTTAAGTCTTCTACCCTATAGCGGATTTTCCATCATCAATTGTTCAACTAAGCTCATCCAAGCTCAGTGTGTGTGATGTCTTAGAATTGTCCGAAATTAAGGAGATAGTGGTTTCAAGTGTGTCTCGCACTACCGACTCTCCATGGACATGTCTGGTCATACTGACTTGGAGTTACCGAAAGCTTTTAATTTTGGATCCCCCTATGCTATTAAACCAATTGCCGTCTTGCAAAAGACGTTGAAGACTTATCAAAATCGAAAAAATTATCATCATGATCGGATCCTCTAGGTCTTCCGAGTTAGTTTATTTTCATGTCAAGGAGCTTTTGCTAACTAGTCATGGAGTTTACGACCTTAGAACGACCGAAAGGACTTGGTTTTGATCATACACACGTCATTTTTGGCTAAGGCAAAAGCATACACGCCACCTGCAAGCTTCATAGCTTCGCACATGTCAATTCTGCGAAAAACAGCAATTTGTCCCTTCTAAACAGTTAACTTCGTTTGAGCTTTGTGAACAGCTCTGAACAAACCAAACAGTGAGCTTTATATCATTGGAAAGCTCTATGAGTCTAGTTTTCAGAAATTTTCGCGGTTTGTCAATATCTATTTTAACGAAGACGTTATGGCTGTTTTAGTGCGCAAAGGTCATTCTGCGCGGAAATTTTTATGCACTTTCGGGATTACAGCTTTTCGTAGCTTCTTTCAATCATTCTAAATGGTTCAAGTGAAACTATTTACTCGCCTATCTACTCTTTATAGATATGTCTCATAGAGACATTGAGTGCTTCGCAGATAATAGAACTATCCACAACATTCTAAGGAACCGGCGACTATCTCTGGATTTTGTGCCTTGTAAATCTTCTGTGACTACAATGATTGAATCATACCGGTCATTCAGGGACACTGTTTATCTTGAATCTTGATGTCTCATGGCACCATAATCAACGTCACAGATGCCCTCTATGCATTGAGAGGTAACCGAACTATGTTGAGCTTTAAAGACATTCATGCTAATGGTTTTCATTTGGTTTTCATTTGAAAACACATTGTGAGAATGAATAAGAATTCTTTTGTGTATACCTCCTCATGAATGCAAACTGAAGCGCATCTTTGAGAAATTCATGAGTCAATTTAGTGGACTGTATGTCACTATGATTCGAATATCGAATCACATGTTATCGTCAAACATGATATTTGGGACACCGACTCATATAGGCTTTGGTTTGACCAAATCGGTCATCCTGGAAAAGATATAATGGTCCAAATTTTGAGAAATTCTCATGGACATCCATTCTTCCGCTCAAAACGAAGACATTTGGGATCTAGCATCACCATGAAGCATGGTGGTGACTCGGGGGACATTGACGTCACCCAAACGTGACTCCAACTTCTTGGAGGTCGTCCGGTCAATTCCTCAAGCAATTGAGGTGCACCGGTCTTCCCTCGATGTCGCATTGGCCCACTGTAATACTCATTGCTTGTTTTGAAAGCCTATTATTTAGCTAAATTAGGAGTGAGACCCTCCTACACTAAATGACACAAAAGTGAACATTCTATTTTTACATCAAACTATGTAGATAGATACAACCAACTTGCGGACACCTTTTTATGCTTTATGGTGTTGGTTGAAGTGTTAACACACTGATCACGTGTTACACTATTATCTATTGCTTATGCTGCTTATATTTTTACGGGTTCACTACCCATTTTTTATAAAAGTTTATCGAGATATAAGTTGAAGTGCATGTCTTGTACCCCATGTTCACACGCAATACGGTCTCACCGAGGCTACGACCAAACAACTTTAGCTTGTCACTCGAACATTATTGATGTGCACCAATCATTATATTGCGTCTTGGGGCTATGCAATATTTGCATGCAGCTTTACTATTCATCTACGACCCACCATCATTGAATTTTGTTGTACTACAGCTCGTGACTGTGTACCAGGATGACACGAAATTGCAATTCTTGAGCTCGGCAGGATTGAAACGGATCTACAATCCTTGAGCTCAGCTAGATGTTATTTTTAGGTGCCAAATCGCATTGCCACTGCGTACAATGATGGGTCATTTGAGATGAATAAGTTTAGGTTGGATATGAACATCCACCTATAATCCACATATATAGAAACCTTGTTAGGCGATCTCATTCACCGCTAAATTGCGGATTGTCACTTTGATGAGACAATATTCCCGCCGTTAGGGGGAGATAAGAACACAAGTGTTCAAGTGAAACGACGTGAATTGTCGTAGTTTGTCCCCACTAAGTCTCATTTTGATCTCAAATGCTTAAAGTGTTAAAGTGACAAGATCACATACTGCAAATATGTCTGCAAGGATTGATGTCCTACAAAAGGACATGGCGCGACCAAAAGGACATGGCGCGACCAAAAGGAGTTGGTCTTGACGTCATCACCATGGATGGTGATATGGTGACGCCATATAGTGGCAAAGTTGGTGTCACAAGGCCGTGTGGCTCCCCAAAATGAGGGAGGCCTTAGGTTCGATACTTTCTCGTACTAGGAAGAAAGCGAGCTTGGCACAACCTGATCCATTGATCAGTGATACTCAAATTCGTCTCATGAAGTCTGAATTGTGATTATCGTTGGGGGACGCCTCAACGTCAAATCCAATCTATATAGAGATCTCTACGCACAACCTGATCCATTGATCAGTGATACTCAAATTCGTCTCATGAAGTCTGAATTGTGATTATCGTTAGGGGACGCCTCAACGTCAAATCTAATCCATATAGAGATCTCTACAAGTATTACACTAGTGTACATGAGGACGTGAGATCATGAGTCTACTATCGAACCACCCTTCGTTGATGGATATCAACTTAGTTGATTGGCTTAATGGAAAGATGTGATCCAGCATTAACAAAGAGATAAGTCCTTGGGCAGGTGATGCCGACACCGCAAGCTAAACCCTATCAACTATGTCTTTGTTAGATAGCGTATTAAGAACAAGAGCTTAAACTCACCTTATGGCACAAGGTCTCTCACTAACACGCACTGAGATCGACTACGATGAGATATGCTCTCATAATGGATGTCATTAAACTCCACTACTTTGTCAGTTTGGTAGTTTCCAAATAACTGAACATGTAGTCTATGAATGTGGCTATAATAATATCTCTACGGGATCAGAGATATACATGAAGGTCTTAAACGCACTTCATTCATCCGAATCAAGTGGCTCCAAACTACAGAAGGATGTGTTTGCTAAATATATTGAAACACACATGGACTTTACTTGATTTGGAAGGGATATGGTGAATTATGCCTTTGTGTATTCATTTCGGATTTACATGGACTCTTGATGGATCAAGAGATGCCAATATGTATCAACATCCGAAGAAAAAGATCTTGGGAAGACACGGTCTCGATAAGACACTTGATGACTGTATTAATGATGATTTTCCATCAATCGACTTAGGCGCTCTATAACTAGCGAGGCCTGGCCTACATATACTCTCATGATTAGTCAAGATCTTTGATCTAAAGAGAGATCCGTTATTTTGTCTAAAGCAAGATGACAAATATGTGTTAAGAGATAGAATTCCTATCGAAGTACAATAAGACGCATCAATGTACTTAACACAATACGAAAGATTTAACATCTCATTCGCTATGAAAAGTTGTAAAGCTAAGTGTAGCTATGCTCCCACGCAATGCTAATGTAATGGCAGTAACTCCTTTTTCAATACTTAATGTTATAAAAGGTTGAGGCTTATTCTATTCGTACATAAGAAAGACACATCAATAGCAAAATCAAAATCTGCCAAGTTTCGTAGGTCAACTTCCACAAGACTTATAGGAAATCTCACTCACTGAAAAATGGTGAAATTGGTACCATTGGAAAGGTCTATGTGTCTACTTTCCAGGGACATCAACCATTTGATCATACCTATCATATTGAGTGAGTTATGGCTGTTTTCGTAATGTATGACGAATCTGTCCGAGAATCTAATTTTGGCAAAACAGTCAACTTCGACGGGACTTTGTGAACATATCCTGATGAACTAGAATGTGTGTAATATACGGTTGGAAAGCTAAATGAGTCTAGTTTCTAAAGCCGTTTACGGTTCATATATATGTATTTCCTAGAGAATGTTACGACTGTTCTAGTACTGAAGGTCATGCTGCACGGAAATCTGATTTCATTTATGAACTTATGTTTTGAGTTCACAAGCGGTTTTCTCCTCAAGATCTAAGTGTAAAAGATTATTTGAGGACAATACGGTATAATTTAGTTAATCATTGCCTAATGTCACATTTGAAGACATGTTAAAGAGCATTGATTTGCCAAGTTATTGAAATTTCCGTGATTAGTAAGAATCAGGAAGAGCCTTATAATTGATGTAAAGATCAGGGGGAGGTGTAAACTTCAGGGGGAGTCTAGCACATACATACATGTCACTATCAAATGTGAATGGTGCGTTGTACTCTTTTTCTCCTACGATCAAGGTTCAGTTTTTTCTCCCACAGGGTTTTTGTGACTTGACGAGGTTTTTGACGAGACAACAGATCAGCACCACCGGCATATCAGCGCGCGGTACAAGGGGGAGTATTCTAGGATATTATGTATCTTTCTAGATATTTTTCATGTGTGCCTTGGTCTTATGCCAATAGGATATGTAGTTTGACTAGATCTATGTATTCGTTATCCTTACCATATTGGTATTGTGTAATTCTCTATATAAATTGCTCATATCAATGAATAAGATGATGATTCTTTTGTTATCTCTCATTCTCTATAGTTTATACTTCATCAACAACATACATATATAGTAATAGACATTGAGATACATAACACTAGAGTAACACTACATATACATCTTGAACGGGGTCGCAGTTATATCCTCATGTATTTCGCTAAGTACTCCAAATTTTTAAAAGAGAAAAGGGAAAGTTGTGATGGTGTGTCTTCAAAGAATTGTTGAGTGCCAATGATGCAAAGGCTTGAAATTCTAGATAAATTGGCATGTATGAGTTATATAAACGCAACTTTAATATTTCACCAAATTAGTTGATCATATAGATAAGCCGTCTAAAACAATTATTATATAATGTGTCATGTCAATATATGCATAATTAGAAGAGCCCCAACACAATCTCTTAGATTACATGTATGATTTTACTCAAGTACTTGGTGGCAAATAAATACCATAGTTTAGCAAAAGTGGCGCCAAAACCCACCAACCTTTGGTGTTTATATCTCAAAAGCTACGACTACCTTTTAGAGCATCTCTAATAATTGGTCTAAATTTTAAACTTATATTCAAATTTTAGGTCACCTAAGCTTATAATATTCATATAGATTTTTGCATCTTCAACCCATGGAGGCAAAACCTAAATATATTTAATCATTTTATATCATCATTTAATCATACATAAAGTGAAACCTACTTTTTTAATAATAAAATCTGATAGTGGCCTACACCCACTCATCCTCATAAATTATAAGTTTAGTCATATTTGGTTGAGTCAAAATATAACACATTTTAGGTAAATTATATTTTAGCTTAACTTGGGTAATAGGTTTGAGATGAGATTTTACAAATCCTAAACTTATTATAGGCTTTAGACCAAGGGTTAGAGATGCTCTTGTGATCAAGTTTCATTATTGAACAGACAATCGTGCTTAACTTACAAGAATCATGACTTGTGAATTATATTATTCTAATATGTGTCAACGCGTGCATGTATATCTATTGTAATTCTCATTTTACAATTCACACTTATGATTTTTTTTTTTTACTAAGTTCAATTTTATCAAATAAATAAATAGTGTGGATTGTAAATTTAGAAGTGTAAATTTTAGTTTTCTATCCATAAGTAAGGGTGCTCTAATGGACCCATAGAATGCATATATGCAAAATAAGCTATGTAAGTAGAATCATAGCCACTAATTGCCATTACATTCCACTTACCTACTTGAGTACGTACCAACATACATCATTTCAATACATTATTTTGATGACCACATAAGATAAACAAAAATAGATCCATCGTCAAGTCCAATAATCATAGGAATTGATTTGATGTAAGGGGTGAAAAAAATTTCAAATCACCATCATTACCGCGTCACATGAATTTTCATCCATACGCTAAATTAGTAAAATAGTATGTTATCCATGAAACACCATAAAAAGATGGATCTAAACCAAGATTTAAGAAATAAATGTTTGATACTGAAATCAAAACTCAAAATCACAATCCTTTTGCTTTATATTTACCACTTTTACCTTTGAAAATTTCAAATTAACACATCTTTTACAAAAAAAGGAGAAGCTTCCACGTGGGTCTCACCTGATCCCACATCTCTCTCCCTACCGGCTAGCAAGCCTGACAACATTTTTGACCGTTACAAATAAATGATTTCAAAAATATTGCTTTTGAAAAACCCTACCTCCCCTCCCCTCAATTGCTTCTTCCACTCCAGTCAACCCCTCACTTCAAACTAAACTGGAGCGCAGGTAGCAGAATCTGGAGTGGCAGTATCAACTTCTCCCCCAATCCAACGGCTCAAAATCCCCTCCAAATTTAACACCCAAAATCCCCAATCTTGATCTCCCCAAGCTTCTATTTCTGCTCTGCAAATCAGGAAAAAGCTTCAATCTTTCTGCAATTGGATCAGTTTAACCAACTGGGTCGCCTTCAATTTCATCCGGGCATGCGCGAAAGACTCGAAATCTCAAAACCCTAAAATGCCAGTATCAACTAGGTCACAGAGTGAACGGAAACCCAGGTCGGATTATCAAGAACAACAGACCCAGACCCATTTGAATAATCATCTCCCGCTGCGAAACCCACATCATGGATTGAAGGAAAAGATGAAAGCTTTGACTCTGCTCTACGAGCAGCAGAAGCAAGCCTCCGCAGCTCTACGTAACCCGTCGGAGCTCCGATTCGCGACCCAGAAAAACGAATCGGAGCTCCAACCCGGAAACACCCGAGTAGTCATGAGAGAGAACAACAACAACAGCAGCTCCACCGTTACAAGAACCTACGTCCTGCCTCAGCCTCAGGCCCACCACCACGGCGCGAAGGAGAATGCGGCGGTCGCCGGAGCCATTACCACCGACCGGATTCTCAGCTTCGCTACTTCCAATCCAAGAAAGGCCAGACCCCCGACGGTGGCGCGGCGGCTCTCGCTCGGCGGTCAGGTTTGTCAGGCGGCGGCGCCGGTGACGGAGATGGAGGAGCTGCAAGAATCGGAGACGAAATTTGGGGCTTCGGAGACGAAAAGGGTGGGGAGTGGTGGGAGCAGGATAATGGTGTATGTGAGGCTGAGGCCGATGAGCAAGAAGGAGAAGGAAGGAGGGTCGAGGTGTTGTGTGAGGATTGTGAACCGGCGTGACGTGTACTTGACGGAGTTTGCAAACGAGAACGATTATCTGAGGTTGAAGAGGCTCAGGGGTCGTCATTTCACGTTTGATGCTTCGTTTCCGGATTCAGCTTCTCAGCAGGAAGTTTATTCCACCAGGTCTGTTTTGGGTTTTCTGAAAGTTTTGGTATTCAAATGCTTCATTAATGTGCTTGTTTTGCTTCAGTTTTAGTTGATTGTGAGGTAAGTTTAACAAAAAGAGTAACCCCATTTGGTTATAAAGTTGTTGCTAATAATGTGTGTTAGAACTTAGAAGAGCTGAGATTTCCATATTTGACAGAAGTTATTGTGTGATTTGTGTGGTTTGGAACAACTTTGATGAACTTGTTACTTTCATGAATGAGGAAGGCTTGACAAAGAGGGTACCCTGTTTGTTTTTTCAGCACAGCTGAGCTTGTGGAAGCAGTTCTGCAGGGGAGGAATGGATCAGTTTTCTGTTACGGTGCCACGGGAGCTGGGAAAACGTATACAATGCTGGGCACTCTGGAGAGTCCGGGGGTGATGGTTTTGGCGATTAAGGATGTCTTTACCAAGATAAGGCAGAGGAGCTGGGATGGAAATCATGTGGTTCATCTGTCCTATCTTGAAGTATATAATGAAACTGTCAGGGATTTGCTCTCCCCTGGACGGCCTCTGGTTCTTAGAGAAGATAAACAGGTCTGCCTTTCTATCTGACTAATTTACTTGCAACATTAGAATGTGTCGAAGTTTCCTTATATACCATCAGGGTTTTACTGACCAGGAAGGATATAACTGGTTATTCAGAAATGGAAATTATTTCTCTAAAATGTACCAATATTTATGAAGGTGTCACTGACTAAATACATGAGCAATATGCTTTACTCTTAACAAATAGAAACATGTTTTTGAGTATCTTGTCACAGTAAATGGTAGCTCAAAATCTTACATACCACATTCATATATCTGAGAGACTTCTGATACATGGAACTATCAGTTCTTACCAATAGTTAAAATTCCATGATAAATCTTTAGAATCCGTGTTAAAGATACTTTTTTGAAATGTATATTACAGGGAATAGTGGCAGCTGGTCTTACGCAATACAGAGCTTATTCAACTGATGAAGTATGTTTGCAACTCCCCTTTTTTGCTGATCTGAATTTTGATAGGTTACTTATTGGTTTCCAGAAGGTAAATATTGTTTGGTCTTTCTTTGTCTTGTCGCAGGTTATGCAATTGCTTCAGCGGGGAAACCAAAACCGAACTACTGAACCAACTCGCTGTAATGAAACTTCTTCTCGCTCCCATGCTATTTTACAGGTAACAATAGAGCTCAAAAGTCATAACTTAAAATTTTATGATTCAGTTTTTTCTTTCTTTCTTATGCCTCTCTTCTGTGTCTAGGTTGTGGTTGAATACCAGGTAAAAGATGCTTCTATGAATGTGGTCAACCGCGTAGGCAAGCTTTCACTCATTGATCTTGCCGGATCTGAGAGAGCCCTTGCCACGGAACAGAGAACAGTAAGATCTATTGAGGGTGCCAATATAAATCGGTCACTCCTAGCACTTAGCAGTTGCATCAATGCTCTCGTGGAGGGAAAGAAGCACATACCTTTTCGAAATTCAAAGTTGACCCAACTTCTCAAGGATTCTCTAGGTGGAGCTTGTAACACTGTAATGATTGCCAATATCAGCCCATGTAACCTTTCATTTGGTGAAACCCAAAATACTCTTCACTGGGCTGATCGAGCAAAGGAAATTAGGACCAAGGTCAGCCTCCTAACATATGATTCTTCAATTTCCACTCATTCAGTTATGGTATCAAATGCAATCATATATCCAACTGTTGAAGTGTCACTAGTAATGCTTTAACTTTTTGTTTTACATTTTGTAATACTCTGACCCTTTGAGAGTTTCATGTCAGTATGTTGCTAGTTTAATTGAATTATCATAAGAAAAATGGCATTGGTTTTTTATCTTCCTCAAAATTCCATGCTTGGTTTTCTTCTTTCTCAACATGTCAGTTCCAAAAGTTGTGCTGAAATTTTAATGGCAATTCATATTGTTAAAAAGAATATTTACCAACTTACACAATTGCAGGCCTGCGAGGTGAACGAGGAAATAACGGAAGTTCCTGAATCTGAAACTGATCAGGCCAAACTATTACTTGAACTACAGAAAGAGAACCGTGAACTTCGAGTACAACTGGCACGTCATCAACAGAAGCTATTAGTTGTACAAGCACAATCCTTGGCTGCAAATGCGTCTCCAACCCCTTCTTCAGCTACCTCTCTCTTGACTCCTCCGACATCTGCCCAATCAAATGAGAAGAGAAAACCCAGACCATCTTTCTTGGCTGGGAATTGTTTCACACCTGACTTGAAAAGAAGAGTGGATCAGGAAGGAGTTAGAGAGCTTCAAAAGACAGTAAAAGCATTAGAAGCACAAATAGAAAGGATGAAGAAGGATCATACTTCACAGCTAAAGCAGAAGGATGATCTTATTCGTGATCTTTCACGGAAAAGTGAACAAACACCAGCACCAGCAGCGGGGAGGGAGGGGACAAAGAGAGTAGTAACAAGGGCTAGCTTGAGACGAAAGGAGCCAAGCACTGGTGAGTTGAAGAGTCCAAGTCATCGTTTCAGGTCACCAGTTCCAACAGCAAAAAAACGAAGCTTTTGGGACATAACAACCGCAAATAGCCCATCAGTTACTACACAAAATGGAAGGAAAACTAGAAGTCATGTTATTCGTGAACCGGCTGCTGCTCCCTCCATGCTTCTCCAGGTAGTCTAATTTTTCTCATTGTCTTTCCTTAACTACTTTCTGAAAAATTTGTATGGTTTCAAACACGCCCTCATATGAAACTTCGAGGAAATAATTAACAGGACCTATCATCCTCCAATGAAAACATGCTCTCCTTAATCTTTTATGTATGCCTTGTTTCTTTGTTCTGTAACTGATGCAGCTTGCCTATCCATGTTTCTGCTTTGTGATATTTTTTGCACCGCACCTCATCAACTATACCAGCCAGGTTTTGCACGACCAAAGGCCGAGCGACTGAAGTAACATAGGAGGGATGAAGATGAAGAAAGAGTGGTCTGAGAAGTGGAGAGATTATGTCATTCTGGCTAAAGTGACCGGGCTGTTACCTGGTAGAAATATTATTACTGGGTAGGAGCGGGGCTGCTGTTACTTTTATTTTATGTCATGTGCTGCTGTGATCAACCAGCCTTGTCATATCACAATGGAGATGGAATCTGAGCTGTTCATTACATTATTCTTTCTTCATAATGTTTCTTCTGTAGAGTCTGCGAAACACAGTTCATTAGTTCAATATTTTGTTCTTCTTCAGTGTAGTGTGTTACTTATTCCAAGCTCATGTAGAGATCATCAATACACTCCCAGATGAATGCATAAATGCTTGTTCTTATTGTTTTAGAAAAAAGAAGTGAGCACATCTTTTACCTTATTGCATTCAAAATCATGTAAATAACTGTGTAAGGTCAAGTTTTTTTTTGGGGTAAGGTCAAATCTTAAAACGAGCTCTTTCTCAAGTGGAGTTCAGACTTCAGACATGTTTCTAATAGTAAAAGTGGCTAGGTTACTTTTTTATGCTGGTTTTTCCTTTTAAATTATCTCTAATTCCAAATTAAATACTCATGATGCTTGAAGGACCGTTAAAATGGCTCAACCTCTGTAGATGACATGAAATACACTCATACATCAAAGAAAATTGATGTCAAAATGCTATGTCATACATAACTATGTGTCTATGTACCCTCCCAGAGGTAACTATATGAAAACAGGACTATTCATAAGAAAAAGTCGATCAGTTTCATCATCATCCGACACAAAAGTGGTAGTAAAAGACCAATCTGCTGTGTAGATGACTCACAAAAACATCAAACCCACCTTAACTGTTCATCTCTAAAGCCCTAAGTAGTAGTTACAAGATGTAGCAAACCCCTAATAAAGAGTTTGTAACAAGTTGCAACAGAAATTATGGAATGCTGTCATTCCATCGGACATCTTACTACTTCCTTGATGTGGAGATCATAGATACCTCGCTAGCCTTGGCATTAAGCTGCACTGGATCAGTACCAAGGAATAAGCTCTAACTTGCGAGGTTAGGTAACTGCTGTCTGCCGATGTGGAATCTGAAAGCAGGTGCCATCACTGGAACACAATAACGAAATCATAATAGAGTCTTGAGTATATCACAGTAACTATGAAGGGCATTCACTGCTCCCTGATGCAAGAGTAAGACTTGTAAATACGTTTGTTGCTCATATTGACTTCTATCTATATTACAAAGGCTCATCAGCTTTGCGCGCGCAAAAGAGGACGCCGAAATTGAGGGAAGCGTAGCTGAAGAGGGGTCTGGATTTGGCTGGGGATCGAGTACAATCCAGAACCTTACAATGAAGCTCTATATCATCCAAATGAGGCATATATGAAGCCCACTCTTTTAGGGGGATCTTCATCTTTTCTTGCAGACTAAGAGTAGTGCTGGAAACTAAAACAAGAACATCGATCAGTCGTAACTTTGAGATGAATGGCAGTCGAAACCCAAAAAAACAGTCTCAATGCAGCATTACTCTCTTCTACACTAGAAGCTGCAAAATGAGCTCCAGTGAACCAAATGGAATCAAGCTGACTACTGCTCTTACAAATCCATAGTTACAGATAAATAAAGATCCACCTCTCGATGGAAAATTCTACTGCGATATTTTTACGGTAATGTTAAATCCAAAAGGAGCTGTGCCCTTCGCTGAAAAAAGAAAAGAAAAAGAAATTACAGTCTGTGGGTGCCTAACTGCCTGTTAGATATTTCTCAATTGGTTTCTTTTATCAGTTTCATTTTTCCTTCTGGAAGTCTCAAGATTATCAAAACACTAAAACCATGGTGATGATGATCCAACCCCATTGTGTGCATGAAATACCAAATAAGCTCACCACTACAGCACCACTTGATCAAAAAGCTATTCCACTTCTAGCTAATCTGGCCCAGCTTCTGCTTAATTATATATCAATATATTTGTAATCAAGCATTTTAAGCTTGTTAACTTCCACTTGTAGATATCAGATACTGCGTCCTCCTGTCCAATTAAGGAAAAGATTAATGGCCACCTATAGATTAAGACATCAATTGATGAAGAAAAAGCTAAAGGAATTTCTGCATTTCAGGGCCTTCTAGTTGAGCTTAAAGTCTGAGCACATCATCAACTCTTCCGCGCACGGGGCTCAGTGTCTTTAGTCTGGTCCCTCATATGAACAGCTTAAATATGTTATCTGCTGTAGCAATCACTCTGCAAAGAAAGACCACCACTCCCAGAGAGACCAGAACTTTTCTTCATGGAGCGAGGTGAAGAAGTCCGCACGCTAACTTGCTTTGCTTGTTTACTTGTTATTGCTGCAGACTTATGAGACACTTTGCCTTAGACTAAGCATGCCATTTCATAACAACCGAACATGTGGAGGGGCCTGTTAGCTATTTACCTTAGCAGTTCTCTTAGATATGATGCAGGCATTTGGTTGAAGATTTTAATATTTCTAACAACAAACCCTACATATTTCATATCTCTCGTTCATTTATTCAGCAACTTTTATCTTAAGGTCACATAGCTATCTACATGTACGTTCCCAATAGACAAGGTACATTGGCCTACAATAATATGGCACCGCCCAACTACGGAACTGAGATGGCAGTAGTCATTATAGTCCTGATTTATTACAACCTTACCTACCTTAGGCCATAAGGGCAATGCACTAGAGTTCTGGGCAACACGCAATCAATTCAATGCTGTTCTTGGTGTGTAGTCTAGGAGTAACTTCAATATGTGCTGCCATTTCTGGGTTGTATACTAAATTATTCACATATGTGCTAAAGCCATGTACAAGAGAAGGAAATTAAAGCGGACCCGAAAGAGCACGATAGAAATGGAACATACGAAATGAACTCTATTCTGGTTTCAACTCTAGCTCTAATCTGAAATCAAATGAGATATATGATTGTACTAATTGAATAAATGATTGAGCAAAGCAGTGGCCTAACTTTAGGTAGAGCCACCACCAACTTTTGAACCCTTTGAAGAATATGATGGGTGGATGATCATCAACATGAACCTCGATTTCTGCGATAACATAATCCTAGCTTTAACAGATCCATTACCATCCTTTCAAATTCTCCTCTGGGCCTCTCCTTCCCATTATATTCTTTCTCATTGTAGTTGCAGAGAGAGGAGAAAGAAAAGGCATACACTTCATACATGAAAGCCTTGAAACTAGGATAAAAGGGGTAAACACTAGACAGACACTGGCACACCAGCACTGTAACATAAGCTACAGAACATGACCCAACTACCCTTGTAAGAATGTCATCTGCATTTCATTTCTGGGTTTAAGGATGTCATTTCAGATTGCTGATGCAAATTCACACAGTGAAATAGAATGTAAGCAGTAGTTATTTAAACTCAGTAGGGAATCAAGTGCCAAGGTGGAAAAGCAGTCAACAGGATTTACATTTAGGAGGAGAAAATGAAAAATAAAGAAGAACATACAAATAAAAAGCAGTCAAGTATAAGCAAAAGCCAAAATTCTGCTGTCAGGAATTGGATTTAGGTTTTCATTTTATATTTTGCTTTTGATGACTTCTATGATTACTTTAGTAAACTTATCTTGGGATCATTCTAACACAAAATTATATATCAAAAGAAATGATTGGAAACTGGAATAGGCCTATACTTTTGGACCAAATGCTGGTTTTTCATGGGATGAATGTGTGTGTGAATCACCATTACTGCAGAAAAGGAAACTAGTTAAACAGGAAAGGAAATGAATAGTAAAGCAAAAAAGAGACATCAAACCTATCATTGAAGCTATCCCATATAGAAGAGAGAGACCCACACAGACAAAAGGAAAAAGAAAATTGCATCTTTGTGTCATTAGATTTTTTTTCTTTTTGGCTAGGCCTCTGAAGCTATCTTATGATTTAAGCACAGATCTTTCAGCTACAGAGAAGAAAAGCAGTTTATATGTTTTACATATTCATGCCCCATGATTTATAATCACCAAAAACATTATGCAGGGGAAGACCCCTTACAAAAACCGAAGGAGTTATTGTACTAATCTACTGACCTGATGGTATGAAATTGAAGTAAAGATTTTTCCTCATTACCACTGACTGTTTACAATCTTATGTCCATCTCTCTCATTATATTACTTGCATGTTAGGTCGTATAACGAGAAAAAAAGAAAAAACAGTCATTTATTAGAATTTTATGTTCATCGCGTTTAGCCTTTTATAGTCACATGATGAGAGAGATAAACACATAATTGCATACAACCGGTAATATGAAAGAATAATATTATCTTCTTTCTTGATATAGCAAGTCAAGAATACATAACCACAAAACAAACTGAATAACATAATGATGGATAATTGGATATTCCAACAGCAATATACCAAAAATGGATTTACAAACTGAATCACAAGTTCCTCAGCTCAGCTGCTAACAGGGCATATATAACAGATTCATACATAATTTCTCCAACAATGTAAACAACAACACATAACAATAGCAAATAACTCCATCAAAAACTGGACAGATTAAGAAGCATTAGTAAAGATGACAATCATCATTGCATTAACATCAGGTCTCATCATCACTTAATTAAGGATTGGAAACAGCTATACATGTACACCTTCATGCCCCCCACCACCTACATCATGTTCTAATGTATTGCCCCCCACCTATACTTACATCATATGAAAGATAGACATAATCCCACTAACCATTTTCCCCAAATATTCCAACCTAAGAAAAAAGAAAAAAAAGAAAAACAAAAATACTAGGAGAGAACTAATTAGCTTCCAAACTCAGCTAAACAAGAGCTTACTCTTCAAGACTCAGTTAGACTCGAAGCAAGTAGATACTGAGTTCAGGAGCTCCATTGCTATCAGGGTTCATCATGTAGAAAGCCTCAGAGTCTCTGGACCCAACAACCCTCTCAAACTTGGCCCGCATGTACATAAGCTCACCATCTTCACCTTCATCCCCACAAGGCAACACCCCAGCACCCATTGAAATTGGCTCAACAGCCTTCAACACCTTCCACTCTTTGGGCCCACATTCCCTCCTGCTAGCAAACCCAGACTTCTTCCCATTGCAGTAAGTCCTCCACACAGGCTCCTCCAGCAACCTCCT
The DNA here is from genome assembly GCA_010134655.1 of Fragaria nilgerrensis. Taxonomy (NCBI): domain Eukaryota; kingdom Viridiplantae; phylum Streptophyta; class Magnoliopsida; order Rosales; family Rosaceae; genus Fragaria; species Fragaria nilgerrensis. Next base: position 7,947,391 of record CM020981.1, read on the forward strand.
CACAGCTGAACCAGATTTCGACTCCATAGTTTTCTTCTTCTCCTGATCTTCCTTCTCCTTGTCACACTCCAAAGCAATCCTCACTAGCCCAGAAGCCATTTCCTTCACCAGACCACTGATTGGAGTAGCAAGCTCAATCAGGAAAGCCGGGTGTGAGTTTGGGTCTCTTTGAAGAGCAAAATGCACATGCCCTTTCTTAGAGCCAAAAAGGGTCCCTATAACTCTAGACCCCAGACCCAGTGGAAGGCCTCCCCTGTTCTTCCCAAAGGCCGTGAGCACCGACCTCAGCCTCGATATTGCTGCTGCCTGAAGCTTCCTTCTCTGCAGCTGAATCACCTTGTGAGGAGTCTCCTTCCTCTTCTCTTCATCAGACACTGGTTTTAACAAAGAGGGAAGAGCATGGTCCTCATGGCCATGATCATCTTCATTGCCAACTTTGTTGGTCCAGTGGAAGTGTCTTTTGGAGGAAGAGTCCTGCAAGCTTTTTGCCATTGGTGATGGGTGTTGGTGTTGTAGCATAAGAGAGGAAAGCAATGAATGGAAGAGAGGCAGTGTTGTTAAAGAAGGTTGGTGTTGAGTAAAGACTTTAAAAGAGAGAGTGAGAGTAGTTCTGGTTTCTTCTCTTTTATTAAGAGGTGGTGGTGTGCTGTATCTACATTAATTCTCTCTTTGTTTCTAGCAGAACCCCAAGAGAATCCTGACAAAAGAAACACAGACTGACCCACCAAACTGTAACAATGGAGGTGTGGATTTTTATTGTTTTGAAAATGCAAATGAAGGGGAATCTGAGGAGACAATGGGGTTGTGATTTCACTTTCTTAGTGGGGGCAAAGCCAAAGCTATAAGGTGTGGTATAAGGATTTTTGCTTGACTGCACCCCCTTTTGACTCGAGTCACAAAACCAAACCAAAAACCCACAGTGGAAAAAGAGCAAAGCCATCACTATTCATCACACCAGACATGCTGATGTGAGCATTTCATAACCATGCCCCTGTCTTCTTCTACTGCACAGGTATGGAGGTGCTGGTGTTTATCCCAAGTTTCAAGTCCCTGAGCTCTCATGGGCATGGCTTATGTTGGGCGCAGAGTTAACATTTCGATCTTCACCTACCTGCGAACTGGCACCGCAATCGCAATGTTTGTAGGGGACCGCTACCAACTACACCATTGAAGCATCGCAATCAAAACGATTAGTTTTGCTCCACTAAAGGTTTATCTTATCAGTCCAAAGAGGAGGGAGATGTAAACACAGAAAGAAATCACGATGAGAAAGAAGCTAGAAGAGGGCTTTCTTTCGTGAGCATTGCAATCGCAGAGACATACCACACATTGAAGCCAGTGACTGCTAAATGCTAGCCAGCCATAACTAAAATAACGACACCGGATAATTTACATAATTGTGAGACCAGGATTCGGACAAACTCGCACTAATTACATTCACTTATAGACATGGATCCATAACGAGAATACAACTTAGGAGCATAGGCCAGCAAACTAGTCAAAATGATTTTGTAGAACACAATTGATGAGCGATGCTTTGCCTACGGTTGAAGGAAAATAAAGGATCCTAAAGAGTTAGCTCTCTAAACTTTGGTCTGGGTCTGGTTGCTTGGGCGCAGTTGCGCCTCCATTCATTCTGGCACGTGCCTCGGCAACATCCTCTGCTGCTCTGCCAAGGCTTGTTCCTCGGTCATCTCTGCTCCATTGCCCCATTTGACACTTTTAGCTACGTCATGCTGAAAAAAGATTCAACTCTTATCAGTACATTGTTATGTTGCAATTTCACTTCGTATAAACATGGATCCTACCATGGTAATAAGTTTTAGCAACTACAATCCTGCACTCTACTTGTATAAACATATTAAGCAAAACATGAGGAAAACTTACCACTGTCTCAATCTTGTGTTGTTCATACGCTGCATAAACTTCCTCAATGTACTCGCTGAACCCAAGGACCTGACAAAGAGTAAATCAAGTGTCAAAGTGCAGCCAATTGAATATGTACATTGTTAAACAGAAACTAATGCTAACTGTTTGCAAGATGTCTATGACAAGCTAACTGAATCACATTACTAATGCTGTGGTAGGCCTGTTAAAGAACACAAAAGATCACTAGGTAGTCAACACATTTCACCTGTGCTGGAGTATTCACCCCATGTCACCAGAGAACCATCTGTATTGTTGATTCATACCCTAATGAAATTACCAACCACCTTTTTTGGCCAAGTACAAACAATGATCACTTTAAAGCTCATTTAACAGATATGCCTTTTAAGGACAGATGACCAAAGTGACTATAACCATCCTATTTCAGAATTACAGAAAGAATGAACTACATCCACAAAGATGATGCAAGTAAACGATGCAGATGCATAGATTGATAGGGGCACAGTCGCATAATATGGAAACCCAGGTTCACTATGTACTAGAATCAATTAGAGGAACACACAGGGTAACAACAAAAAACAAGAACCAATATTGAGACATTGAAATATATAGGGAGAGTTGGTTAGAAACCTGTAAAGCCTTGAGCACGTGCTCAGGAGCTATTGTTCTTTTCTCCTCTCTGCTACAAACTTCATTCGACTCTGATGAAATGAGATTTATAAACTCTGCAAAGGCACAAAATAAGTATTAAATCAGTTTAAACAATAAAACATCTGCCACAGGTTATCATCCAGGCAGTACAAAAACATAGTGTTATGTTATTCAGGAATACATTAAATATCATTGGACTTCAAACTAGATGAGGGATATCACTACACATGTACCAATGGGATACCTAGCAAAGTGTCTGTGAATGCATATGCCAAAAGAAAAACATAAACAAAACTAGCCTTTCATTTATTCGTACCTACACAACACTCAATGAGAAGATCTTGAGCATCTCTTGCAACGCGCACATCTGGAGGCAACATCTCCTTAATAATCTTGGTCATGGTTGCTGAGAAGAAACAGTAAGTTTGCATCACTCAGTATGCATCTTCAAACTCAAAACTTAAAAAAGGCATAGCACATAATAATGTAATCTAAGAGCTAACCCTCTGATCCAAAAATAAAAATCACTACATGTTACAAGTATGCAGATATCAGATCGACTTTAAATCTTGGCACACATAGCACATCATGTAGACAATAAATGGACATTGAGTAAACGCAAAATTGCTACCCCAAACCAATGAGCAAACCATGTGGATCTACATAAACATCTCTTATCTAATTCAACAAAATGCTAGCCTGCTATTTAATTCTTTTTTAATTCTATTTACCAGATATAATCCACTGTTAAACTCCAATTCTCCTACGAACTCTTGCGCCAAAAAAAAAAAAAAAAAACGAATCCTGTAACACTGATAATCACCGAACCGAAAACACTGAAAATTCATAAGCAAACGGATCACATCAAATTGAAAATCCACAAAATCGATTAACCTAACTATCAAAAATAGCCACAAAACACAGAAAATCAAATCTATACCTTTCGGAAGCGAAGCGTCTTCTTTTGACTTTCCGACGATATCCATCGGCTCCATCCTTGACCTGCGTCAACCACAACAAGCCAAAAATCAATATAGAACCAAATAAAATCGAGCAAAACCTAACAGATCTGAAGGTTAGCGAGATCGGACTCACCGGTTGAATCGGGTACCGGAGGGCGTGAGTCAGACGGCGTAACACGACGGATCTGAACCGATTGACGAACCGAGTTGCAGGGGAATCGGAAGGAGGGACATGGTTGTTATATGGATTTATCAGACGAGGGCGCAGTTCATTGGTTCTTCAGGATAAGAGAGGCAGATCTCGCGAGCAGGCGATTAGGGCACAAACCCCTAAAGCGCGTTGATTTCACAATTTTGCCACGCGCTGATTTTACGCGCTTTTTGGTGCTTTCGCGCGGTTAGGTGGGTTTGGGGGTGTTGGCCACGTGGGAGGGGCGCGCGTCGTGAGGCGTAAAGTTAGTTGAAAATTCTAATTCTAGTAAAAGTGAAAGTAAAAGCAGTTTTCTACTGGGAGGTGTTACCTTTTTCTTTTCTGTTTTCACCAAGACTTCGGTAGCTAATTTCTGTCCACAAATGTGTCCACCAAGACTTCAACCTCTCCGGTTGAACCTAGGACCTACAATACTTACCAAGTAAAGCAAAGCCACCAGGTTGCAGATTCTCCGTACGCGTTGCAAAAAGGTGTTCCATCGGAATATATGCAACTTCATTTGGCATTGTTCATCCGAGTCATATATGTTTCTAGTAAAATCATCTCAAACCAAAAGTATTGTATTGAAATCTATGAATATTTGATTGTTTTTAATTATTATTTTCAGTATTTATCGGACAAAACAAATATTTTTTCAGCTAATTGTAATCGAAGTACATTTTGGACTTATTAATGTGTTCCAATAAAAAAATGTAACACATGACAACTGTTATAATCAACATTTAAGAAAGAAAAAGAAACACGTCTTCAACTAAACTACCATTTGAGGAAGCAGAAAAACAATTTTAGTAGTTAGTTAGTGCTAATTTTGATATGGTATCATTAAGACCTTAAAAGGAGGCCTCAAGTTTCAACATCAAGAATTTCATCAACAACAGTATTAATTGGAAAATTGTCCACCCAAATCACTCATATGGTCTCTCTTTTTTTGGGGAAAGACTCATTATGGTCTCTATAGTAGTGTATACCTAGTTAGTAATTGACCAATAGATTTATGGTCAGTCAACGTTAGATTTACATCAATGATTGAAAACAAAACAATTTAACTTAAACTTAATTATCTTCACCCTTAGATTTACATCCAATAATGATTAACCATGAATCTCTTGATCAATTACTGACCTTATAACTCCTTCAACCTCAGTTTTTTATAACTAGAGACTCTAATTCCATCAATGTTTTTTATAACTAGAGACTTTAATTCATCAATGTTTAGCTTGAAACATCAATGATTAGCTTGAAACCTCAATGATTAGCTTGAATCTCCTCACAACTTGGACACAATACAAGGAGTTAGCCTTTCATTTCTTTGTAAGGAATGAGATTAACTTTAATCTCTTTAGAATGGTTTCTCTAGAGGAGATTTGGTATAATTTAGTCATTTAGTGTATATATAAAAAAATGTTTTTAGCTTGAAATAGTAAGGCTTGATCAAGACAGCATAAACATGTTTAGCTTGAAATAGTTGAGCCTTGATCCAAGACAGCACTATGACTATAAACGGTAATGATTTTGGTTGGATATATAGAGCACTAATCCATTCTTCAACATAATTCAAAATAACTGCCAAGCCCCCTCCTGCTCCAAGACAATAGATCACTCACTCACTGGTCATCAAATGACATTCGCCCCTCCTCATGCAATGAAGCTAAATTTTGATGGTTCTGTGCATGCCTCTCATAAAGTTGATGCAGGTTTTGTAATTTGAGATCACAATGGACACCCTCTTGTTGCAGTGTCAACAAATCTTGGCTACTCTAATGTTCTCTTTGCTAAAGCTCAAGCTCTCAGACATGGCTTATTGCACTTAGCATCCCCACGTCTTTCAGTTTTCATTGAAGGTGACTCCAAAGTCTTATTAGATGTCATTACTGGCAAAGCGCAATGTCATTATGTGCAAATTAATCTTGGAGACTGAATTATTAGATTTCAAATTAATCTTGGAGTTGGTGAAATCTTGGATGTTAAAGCATGGGGTATTTTTCAAGGTCCGAAGCTGTTGATTTGAATATCAAAAACTTAGTGATTAAATCTGATTATGCTGTCTTGGTTCAACTGATGCAAAATTCTAACTTTGATATTCATTCTTTATTTTTCAAGTTTCGTGGTTGCAAAAACATGATGAACAAGATGGACGATGCTCAGCTCTCTCACATTTTCAGAGAGTGCAATGAAATACATAAAGAAAATATGCTTTCTACTTCCCCCAACAAATGTGTTATTGCCCCCAATACAGTGTCATACTGACCTCAGTAGGGATCTATACTTACATAATCCAGTTCCCATAAGACACAAAAACAAACTCAAAGCAGAGCATCAAAAATAGCATAGAGCATAAACAACAACTCAGAATTTGGTTCAAATCAATAACCCTATATCCCCAAATTGAACAAGTCCTATTGCTCCCTAGTAGGAAGTTTCTACTGACCACAATATGGTCCAGATGGACGATGCTCAGCTCTCTCACATTTTCAGAGAGTGCAATGAAATACATAAAGAAAATATGCTTTCTACTTCCCCCAACAAATGTGTTATTGCCCCAAATACAGTGTCATACTGACCTCAGTAGGGATCTATACTTACATAATCCAGTTCCCATAGACACAAAAACAAACTCAGAGCATCAAAAATAGCATAGAGCATAAACAACAAACTCAGAATTTGGTTCAAATCAATCAATAACCCTATATCCCCAAATTGAACAAGTCCTATTGCTCCCTAGTAGGAAGTTTCTACTGACCACAATATGGTCCTCTGCCCCTTATAGGAGTCATATTGACCCCAGTAGTAGGAGGTCCTACTACCCCAATATGGTCATCTTCCCTCTACTGCCCAATTAGGGACCTATAGTAGAACCCTAAACTTGAAACGAAATCCCTAGATTTTACATATTTCAACAAATGCAATTGCTATTCTTCTCAATTTTGACCATAAACAAGTTAAAATAGATGAATTACATATAGATTGAATAAAAAATTTGAAGGAGATTAAAGCTAGTAAAGAAATGGAGGATTACTTGGCGGAGCACGACGAGGTAGGAGTACACGACGAGTGAGAGAGGACCTGAGCGAGAGGACACGAATATGAGTGTGAGAGAGAGAGAGAGACGAGGTGAATATGAGAAATTGACAGAGAGAGAGGACACGCGTTGTGGTGTAAGTGTTAGGGTTTCAAAGGTATTATCGTCTTTTTCTTCGTTTAGTTGGCTAATGGGCCCCAAAGACCCTCCTACTGACCCCAGTAGACCCCTTGAAGACCTCCTACTGTCCCCCAAAGATCCCTCCTACTGACCCCAGTAGACATTGTTTTTTTGGACATACCTCCTCACTGTCTCCAGTAGACCCCCCCTACTTTTGTGGTTCATAAATTTTTCCCAGTAAACCCTCTATTTGCCCCCAGTAGAATTACTGCCCCCAAAGCCCTCCTAATGACCCAGTAGCTCTACTGTCTAGTAGAATGTAGACCCTTCATACTGACCCCAGGACCCTTGGAATACCTCCTACTGTCTCCAGTAGACCCCCCTACTGACCCCAGTAGACCTCTATTTTTCGTCGGAGCTCGGTCAATGTCATTGGTCGTGAGAATCTAATCATAGAAACTTTATTTTATAATAGACTTTTATAATAGTTTATTGTAGTTTATTTAATTCATTAAAGGTATAATAGTCTTTTTACTGTTTAAGTTGGCTCTTGGAAATTTTAAAATCTGATTTTGTTAGTGAGAATAAAATTTTTAAAATTAAGGCTAATGAGCATTTGTCCTTAGATTTTTCCAGTTTTGTTTTTTTTTTTCTTAATAAAACTTCTGGCAGTGTCGTTTTGAGTAAAAAAAAACACTCTAAAACCCTAGCAAACTCTCTCTCTCTCTCACTCTCTCCCACAGAAATGGCGCAGAACCTTCTCCGCCTCCGCCGAAGCGTCGCGACTATCCACCGTGCTCTATCCGCCACCTCCTCACTACCCTCCGTACCTTGCTCTTCCCCTTACTCTTCCTCCGCCGTTATCCAACCATCGCCGACCTTCCAGATCCAATTCCAATCTCGATCGTTCAGGTCGTCCTCCATCTCTTTCTCACGGCCCAATTCCAGCCCTGGTAGCTACAACCAGAATGAGGAGATTGGCCCCGACACCATACTCTTCGAAGGCTGCGATTACAACCACTGGCTTATTGTCATGGATTTCCCCAAAGATAACAAGCCTCCTCCCCAGGAGATGGTCAGGACTTACGAGGAGACCTGTGCTAATGGCTTGAATATCAGGTCACCTCTCTCTTCATAGTTTTTCGATAACATTTGCTTGCAAAATTGAGTTGATTGGTTATGTTATTGCTTGGTTTAGATAGGGAAGGAAATGGTTTTATGCGTTGAAACAGGACTGTCATATCTACTCTTATATTGAACAATACGCTTGGGAGGGTGATTTGTTTATCCAATGAGGGTAATTGATGCCTTATTGAGTAAGAAGCTGTGATTGTTGAACAAGAGACTCTCATGGACACAAAAGTCCCACTTGCTTAGTTAGAGGTGGATTGAGAAGATGAATGGATAGGTGTGGAGTCGGAATGAGAGATATAACTTAAGTGCTAGTGACTACAATGCACAGTTTAGTTGATATGACATACATAGGCCAGTCTTTATTTTTTTTTTAAATATATTTTTGGACAATCTGTATGGCGGTTTGTTTCACAGATTAGGGAATGAGTGAATTAAGCCAGCTCCCCGGCATTTGCATCCCTTTAGTTTTTAGTTTATGGAACTTTAATCGTTTCCTATTTATCAGCCCAGAAGCTTTCTTTCAATTGGAGAGAATTAGGGTTAGTTAGCTGCTGTTGCTATATGATTCATTTTGTGTCATGTGGTACTTTTACTGCTTATTTTGTTCTGTCTGGAGTTATGCTGTCATGAAATTATGATTATTTCTTGAGTGCTTTGTTATCATAGCAAGTTGATGGACGTCAATTGCCGGACAGGTTGTTTTATTTCTGGTTTCATTTTGGATATGATTCATTGTTTGTTTAATGCATTTAGTGATTAAAGTATAGATCACCAACTTATGCCTCAATGCTTCATCTTCTGCTTTAATATATTGAACCAGTTAGTTTGTTTAGTCATGGAACTTTAATTGGTTATTTTCTTTGTGATTCAGTCTGGAAGAGGCAAAAAAGAAAATTTATGCTTGTAGCACAACAACATATACGGGCTTTCAGGTGTTGATGAGTGAGGAAGAGTCAGAGAAGTTCAATGGTAATTTCATTTCACTATGTTACCTTCAATCATTCTGAGACTCTTTTCAAAAAGTCAAGATAGTCATGGGACTTGCTTTTCTTAAACAGGTCTACCTGGAGTTATTTTTGTGTTGCCGGATTCTTACATTGATCCGCAGAACAAGGAGTATGGAGGTGTGTTTATTTCTGTTAGAATGCTGAGTTGTAATCTATCAGAAGATTCAACCATGTGCTGGTTTTCATTTAGATTTGTAGAATAAGGAGATAATTCATCTATTTTTTTGAAAAAGCTTTCACTTGAAGAAATTTTATTTATTTATTTTTTGTTATAAATTTCAGGAGACAAATATGATAATGGCGTAATTACACACAGACCGCCCCCATTTCAGTATGAGAGGCAGGGCTCAAGATACCGTGATCGTAACAGATACGATCGACCAATGCCAAATCAGCAAGGGAATTCCTCATATGGCCAACCAGGGTCTCCACAAGGTGGAGGAAACTATAGGGCTTCACAACCGGGGTCTCCACAGCAGACTTATGGCTCACCCGGACAAGGGGAAAACAGAGGTCACACATCAGTTAATTCTCCTGGAGGGAGGGATGCATATCAGCCGGGTAGAGATCCAATACCTTCATATCAGGGCAATTACAACCAACAGGCGCAAAGGAACGTTCCACAAGGAGATCAGAGTACATACGCTCCTCCTAGTCAAGGGGAACATAGGGGTAGTGAGAGGACTTCCGGTTATGGGCAAGGACCGAGCTCTGGATCATATGGGCAAGGGCCGAGCGCTGGGTCTTATGGGCAAGGGCCGAGCGCTGGGTCTTATGGGCAAGGGCCGAGCGCTGGGTCTTATGGGCAAGGGCCGAGCGCTGGATCATATGGGCAAGGGCCGAGCGGTGGATCATATGGGCAAGGGCCGAGCGGTGGATCATATGGGCAAGGGCCGAGCGGTGGATCATATGGGCAAGGGCCGAGCGCTGGGTCTTATGGGCAAGGACGAGTGCTGGGTCTTATGGGCAAGGACCGAGTGCTGGAAGTTATGGGCAAGGGCCGAGTGCCGGGAGTTATGGCCAAGGACCCATTGCCGGGGGTTATGGGGAAGGACCAAGAGCTGGTGCTCACGTCCAAGGACCCAGTTCTGGCTACCCTGGGCCTGGAAATCAGAATTTCACCCAAGGGGAGCCAAGGAGCATGCAAGGAGAACAAACAAACTATGCACCCATGGGGCAGACAGGAACTGACCGAGTAAGATCTCTATATAGTAACTAAATGTCTAAACTATTTAACTACCAGAGTATCATTACCATTTGATGAAGAACAGGGAAATTTGTAGTGGCATGTTATGTAACTCATGCTTGTTTTTTGCAGGGAAGATATTAGTGATGTGTCACGCGCGGTAATGCAAAGAGGGATCAACGAAGGGCTCATGACACATTCCTTATCATGTTTGTTCACATGAAAATCGAACTTATTTGAATTTTCTTTGGGTCTTTGTGTGGTAAATAATGGGTCAACTATCCTCTGTATCCCTTTTGGACAAGTGTAGTCAGAAATTTTAGCTTTTCCTCTGTTTCATGAGCTTGAAATATTTACTAATGGAGTATAGAGGTTTTCTACAAGGTTCATGGAAGTCATTCCTTTTGAGATAAGCGTGGAAGTCATTCCTTTCAAGTTTTAAAACTAGTTCCTTTAGCTAAAGTCAGTAAAAGTATGAACCTGCAATGCCCTCAATGTTGCAGTCACTGATGGAACTGTAAAGACGACAAACCGAAGTGGCATATTTAAGGTCGATACTGGCAGAACGTTACTTATTCTCAACGTAATGACATATTTCAGGCCTCCAAAAGTAGATTTGCTGAGAGATTTACCGAAGATGATGTTTTGAAATGGTTGATCGTGGCAGAATGTCACTTACGCTCACAACGGTTTCCTTCTCATGAACGCATTGCAACGGTGGCTTCCCAGGTTCCGAACTTCCGATGCTTGTTTGTGGATGAATGTTTGTAGAACACAATCAAGCACTGTAGTCATTTGGAATCAATTTACATCAAACCACATGCAAGAAACCACAAGCGTTAATGAATCCATCTTGGCCTTTATCGAACTCTCATGACATGAGACTACGGATGGACATAAGTTCAACTGTTACCAAGTTTTCTCGGTGGATCGAAGTCGGAAATCAAGCATGATGTTATTGCCATGGAACCACGGACATTGGCGATTGCCTAACATTTAGCCCGTCTTTATGAGACTAAGCTCGCATATATCTAGGCTTCTCGGTCGACTTCCTTAGTGACCATCCACCACACACACAACCAAGAGGTGATCAAACAATGACCTTCCCGTAATCATAGAGAAAGAAGAGCTCAGGGTTTTTGTTTTAGTACTGTGACGAGAAATGATCGAAGTCACATGTTTGTAAAAAGCCGGTAATGGCCATCTTGCCCTTCTCTAAAATCAAACGTTTAAACCTAGAATACCCTATTATGCTATAAGTAAATAACATCAATTGTAATTACTTTCATTTTGATTATATGATAGATAATAAACTCATTGGTATAAATATTCCCGTACCAATTCCCAAACTCATTGTAAACGTGCCCATAACAGTTCACGACCACGTCTTGATCGAATACTGGGCCGGGTAAGTATAACAACCTTGGGCCTCCGAGTCCGTTACACGGGGCACACACCCTTCGTTATTTCGCTTTCTTCCACCTTTGCAGCTCGGAGGAGAGGGGCTTTTGTTTTGCTCGCTCTGCAACTCCAACTCCTCCAAAATCCTAATTTCCAAAACAAAATCTCATCTCCGATCGCATTAGATTTCGTATTCCGATTACAAAGCATTGTCCTCGATTCTCAAACTCGTAAAGAAGATGGACTCGGACGAAGAGGACTTCGTATTCTACGGAACGCCGATAGCTCGCGAGGATGACGTCACCACCAGCCGGAAGAAGAAGTCCGTCGCCGAAGCCTCCGGTCAGCTGCGCACTCTCGCTCCTTGGAAGCAAGAGGTAGTTCCTCCTCTGCTATTTCTTCTTCCTTATCTCGTTTTTTTTTGCTTAATGGAAGCAATGGAGATTACGACTATCGTGTTTGCGAGCTCGGCGGAGTTTTACTATCAGTAATTTTTGTCTAGTTGAGCTCGTATGGATTATTGAAGGCTTAAGATTAGGATGAGTTTGAGATTGTGATTCTTAATCTGTTTTGTTATTCTAGAAACCAAGCCCTGCGTAGCTATATGTAATGCTTAGAGCATAATTTAGACTATGACAGTCGAGAGTGTTGATACGGACAGTAATGATTTTATGTGCTTGGTGAGGTTTTGAATGAGCAAATTTGGATGAACATTCTCTTGTCTTTTTTCTATCTCTGCAGGTTAGAGATGAAGAAGGGAGAAGAAGATTTCACGGAGCCTTTAGCGGAGGGTATTCTGCTGGATACTACAACACAGTGGGCTCGAAAGAGGGTATTGTTACACATTCCTATGGACTAGAGTGCTTCATTGCTTTTCTAAGGTTTTGTTTATCAGGATTAGCTAATGGTTCATGTCATGTGAAACAAATGTGCAGGTTGGACACCACAGACCTTTGTGTCTTCCCGTAAGAACCGAGCTGAAGTCAAACAGCAGGACATTTTGAACTTTCTGGATGAAGATGAAAGAGCTGTATGTTTTATTTTGATCTTACATGGACCTGAGTTTTATCTCAAACTCTCTCAGCTTTTTACCTTCAGCTTTGTGAAGTGTTCCAGTTGTCAATATTGGAATTACGGCATTTAGTAAATGGTTAATTACATGCTTAGTTCTTCTGACAGTTTAATGGCATTTAGGAAATTGTTGTTTTTTCTTTTCTTGTTTGTTTGTTTGAAATTCTAACTCCAAAAGGACATGAATACAAAACTCTACTTGGTGAAAAGGCTGATTGGAATTTCGTGAAAATCTGTTCTGCTGTACAAGGGTACAGATGATTAGCAATAATCTTCCCCTTTTGAGTTGAATGAGATTCTTGTTTTTCTCAGTAAAACTTCGATCTTATTTCAACATTCTACATCAGAGATGTAATTCTATTTTTGATTATATTTAGGAATTGGAAGGTCAATCTTTGGGGACATCTTCGCAGTTTGATACATTTGGATTGACAGCTGCAGATCACGCTCAAAAACATGCAGAAAAGGAACAGCAGAAAAGGTTAATGTTGATCATGTGTGATCGCTGTTTGCTAGATATTCATGTCAGTCAACTTGATGACTAAATTGATTTTGCATGTATCATAGGCCATCAGCTATTCCTGGACCTGTTCCTGATGAATTGGTACTTCCAGCCACAGATTCTATAGGTATGTGTCCCGGTAATTTGGGATTAGCAATTATTGAAAATGTTTGCAGTTGTACATCATTTAATCCCAACTTGTCCTTGTCCATTAGGTGTAAAATTGCTGCTGAAGATGGGATGGCGCCATGGTCGTTCAATTAAGGATTCACATGCTGATGTAGCATATGGTATGTTTTGCAAATGCAAATTCAAGATTGTTTTCATATTAATTCTACTGTGCTTCTTTTCCAAGATATATTAATGCATTGTAAGTGGTTTTTTGAACCAAACTTGAACAGAATAAACTTAAACGATCTGGGAGAATGACTTATTTCATTGAACAACTACGTTGGCTAATATATAGCCTTACGCGGTAAAGTGCAAAGGAATGAGTCAACCTAGAAGCATATCACCCTACTTAATAGGGACTCGGATCCTCTCCTCATGTTTGTGTGCTCATATTGTCTCATAAAGCATTCTTAGCCGTTGGATCTAAATCAATGGCCAAGATGTCTTTATTTGAGGGTGAATGATTTTTCTTCATCTCCTTTCTCATCTATACTTCATACCTGAGCTCATCTCTCTCATGTGGTTCAACTCTCTCATCTATCCTCGTCTCTCTTCCTCACATCTACACCAGAATCTCTCTTCTTTCCTTGTCTCAAAAATATACCTCGTACCCCCAATCGAGCCCAGAGCGGGATGGGCTTTGACTTTCCGGTGCCGGAGAAGCACAGTTAAGAACGGGACACTTCCATCTCAGATGAATCGCCGTTGAACACAAAATCCTATCTCAGAGCTGCGCCAATTCTGAAGCCGAAATCGAACACGAAATCCTTTATCTCTGCGCCAATTATATTTCTGGGATTCTCAGCATAATCTGGAACTCTACGGGTTATCTCGGATGAGATTTTGGGAAGAGAGAGAGAGAGAGAGAGGAGATGAAGAAAAATCATTCACCCTCAAAGAAAGACATCTTGGCCATTGATTTAGATCCAACGGCTAAGAATGCTTTATGAGGCAATATGAGCACACAAACATGAGGAGAGGATCCGAGTCCACTTAATAGGGTACAATGAAACAGAAAACAGAAAGCAAACCTAAACAGCTAGGGATCCTAATACTGCAAGGAATCCCAATACTTGACAAGTGGCCTCTATTGGAGGCTGCAATTTAAAGAGCTTGTATGCATGCCGTAACTTTAACCTTTTCAAATAAGCATACAGTGCATAACCCCCTCCAACCTCTCCTCCCGCCATACTCCTCAAACCTGGAGAGTAAGATACTTCATGAAATGTGCATGTGTGCAAAAGTTGGAAGTGATATCATTGGAGGATTTAACTTCACATCTTTCGTAACAGATGCTCGAAGGGAAGGTAGAAAAGCTTTCTTAGCATTTTCTACTAATGATGCGAAAACACAGCTGGCTGACTCCGAGCCCATTCATGATAATTCTGAAAATTATTCAGAGCAGCATGCAAGTGATGATGTTCGATCTTCACAAAATACACCTGTAAGTAATCTGTTTTCTTAGCGTTTTCTTACGAGTGATCAGAACTGCATGTTTAGTTGTTTTCAGGTTATTAGCAAATGCACTAGATATCTATATCAGATGGATCTGGAAATTTATATACATGATAGTGCATGAGTTGTGCCTCACATCTTCTCTTTCAGGTTTATGTACTCAACCCAAAGCAGGATATGCATGGATTAGGCTTTGATCCTTTTAAGCATGCTCCTGAGTTTAGGGGTATGGAATTTTTTAGATTGGTGATTTATTTCTAGTTACTAATATGGATGTGTTCTGATTGATTTTTTTTACTTAAATTTTTATTTTCAGAAAAGAAAAGGTCACGTGTATCTGATAATAGGGGCCCCGGAAACAAAAGTTCTCTTTTACTGAAGAATAGTCTATTTGGCTTGAAGTGTAAGATTTATGATTCATGTAGTAGGCATTCCTTTTTTGCTTTATCATTGAGGTCACCATCCTATTATTCATTTGATCGCTTTGTTTTTTGTCTCAACTTATGGTTGATCTGGCTTGTCATTCATCAGCAGGAAAAGCTGCTCCCGGTTTTGGAATTGGAGCACTTGAAGACTTCGATGCTGAAGATGAGGATGTGTATGGCTCTGGTTAGTATTTCCTGGGTCAAGAGTTTGGTTATTATCGGTAGTTATCAATCCAAGGCAGGAATATATAGGTGTTATTAGAGGCATATGAATTCATTGCATAAACCACTCTGTTTTTTAAATTCTAGGATTTTGAAGATACAGTATAGCAGTATGGTTTATTTTGAGGCTGATTTTGATGCAAGAAAATTTAAACATATGGTTGAGCTGACACCTCTCATTTCACCTTTCATATGTTCTAACTTCTAAAATCTTTCACTGTCCCTCCTCTCCTGTTCAGGCTATGACTTTGAGGAGACTTATGTTGAAGATATTGATGAGCCAACAAAATTGATCATGGATAGTAAGCAAAAGTCTGTTCGAAAGGAACCAGGTGCTCTCTCTGGATTTAGACTGGCATCAAATACTGACTACCAACTTGAAAGGTAATTAGAGGTTTTAGTTTTCTGATACACATTTTTATTTTGTAAGTGAAAAGTTCTAGCTTAAAGTAGGAGAAACCAAATATAGTGGGCCGTAGATTTCTTTATTTATGGTTTTGATTTTGAAGTTTTTAACTGATGTCTACCATTTTTCCCTCAGTATAATGAGTTGTAACTTGTAGGTCTTTGATCATTTTGGTTAAGATAGGATATCCATTGGTACTTTAAAATTTAGCCTAAAACACTATTGATATATGTGGATGTACAACTATACAAGTTGCCACCTATTTTAACTGTTTAATATGCATGTGCATATACTGAAATTTGAACCTTCTGAATGATTATGGATGAGTCCATGATGAAGTTACATATACTTTACATAAAAGAAAATATGTTCTCACTTTCTATTTTTTTTTCTATTTTTGCCGAGTATATAACTGATAACTACTCCACTGGCATACCTTATAGATTTGATCCTCCTGTAGTTCCAAAGGATTTTGTACCCCAACATAAATTTTCTGGGCCCCCTGAGACTAGCTACAAGCTTGGAGATCCTGGGCCCCAGGAAGTCCCTCCTCCTCAGGATAATAATCTGAAACTGTTAATTGATGGGGTGGCAACTTTAGTAGCTCGATGCGGCAAATTATTTGAGGATCTCTCAAGAGAGAAAAATCAATCAAATCCAATGTTCAGTTTCCTTGTTGGAGGAAATGGTCATGAGTATTATGCAAGGAAGCTGTGGGAGGAGCAACAGAAGAGAGGAGATCAAACTAAGCTGCAATTAGATGGTAAATTGTCTCCAAGAACACAGAAAATGACAGCAGAGGGTCGTGGGAAACTTTTAGGGGAAAGGCCTTTGGAGCGAAGCTCTAAAGACTCGAGTACATCAATTTCTTCCACTGATGCCATTCATCTTCAGTACAATCTTTCAGATACATTTACTGATCCCTCATCATATGTGAGTACCATAGCTCTTTACTTTTGTGGTTTGTTTTTTTCTCTATCATATGAAAACCTTTACTAGTTCCATGTAATCCAAATTGCAGTTACTGACTTTGACTGCTCTATCACTATAAACTCTCTCTCTTTTTTTTTTTTTTTTTTTTTTCATACCCTTGATTGTCGCTTTTTCTGGACTGTGGAAGTGATGGATTATTCGTCTGACATGAAATTATGTATGTTTTGAATGTAGAGTGAAATTCCAGTAGTCGCAAAACCCTTCATAAATGATGCAGCAAAGCAAGAAAGATTTGAGCAGTTTCTTAAGGACAAGTACCAAGGAGGGCTTCGATCTACTGAGTCCGGTAGAGCTAGTCATATGTCAGAAGCAGCTCGTGCTCTTGAGAGATTAGACTTTGAAGTTGCAGCCGAGGCAATAAAAAAAGGGAAATGGAGTAAAGAGATATCCACATCACTTACTGGAGGGATGGAATTTACTTCTGGGGGATTGGTGGTATGGCTTTGTTCATATTGTTTTCACATTTTGGCTATGGTTATGCTGATTCTGATTTGTTTCTTAATATTAAAACAGCAAGCTAAAGATACTCAAGCTGAAGATGCGATCCTGAAGGAAGTCCATGTAAAACGAACAGAATATCAATGGCGTCCCTCACCTATCCTATGCAAACGC
Organism: Fragaria nilgerrensis; assembly: GCA_010134655.1. NCBI lineage: Eukaryota > Viridiplantae > Streptophyta > Magnoliopsida > Rosales > Rosaceae > Fragaria > Fragaria nilgerrensis. The sequence continues at coordinate 7,964,826 of CM020981.1, forward strand.
TTTGATCTGATTGATCCTTATATGGGGAAGGTACAGTCATATACTTTCTTCTAAATCTTGTTCTGTTTGTCTGCATTACTTGGTAACTCTCAAACTAGAGCATAAAGGACACCATTTACTTAATTCATTGTACTCCAGTGAACATGCTTTTGCTAAACATCATGGCTTGATTTTATGTTATTGCCTTATTGGCACTTGCAGCCACCACCAGCTCCACGATCCAAGAGTAAAATCGAAACTCTCATTTTCACATCCGATTCTGTAAAAGCGACTAAAGAAGAAGAAACTATAATTGTAAAGAGAGACTCATACCACATTCCTCAACCTGAGCCCCAAGGAACAAGAAAAGAAGTAGCTGACGATGAAAGTGGTGGTGAGATAGAAGTTGAAAACATTGAGAGGCCTGTTGACCTTTACAAGGTACTTTGATCCATACTTGCTCTTATTAAATTTAAAAGTTCATCGGAAGTGGTTATAAGCTTCTTAGTTCATTCTTGCATAGTGCTGTCCTGCATGTGTGATTCTCACCAAACAAAGGCCGTACATCATTTATATTATAGTACTTGTAGTGTTGTAATTAGAAAGTTCATCAACCTTAATATTTACTGTTTTTTTAACCAGCTCGATAATATGTGCAATTGGCGATAACTTTTCATCTATGCTCGTAGACTACTTGCACATCTTTAACTTATAGAACTGGTCTCTTTGCAAAAAGCAATAGCTTGTTTCTGCAAATATTGAATAAGTCCTGGTCGTTACTTAGTATGCATTGTGGATCAGGAGATCGTAGAGTTGTGCCAGTTAGCATAAATCTGAGACAGTATCTGCCGAGTTCGCTATCATTAATGTGCATCATGAAATATTCTGAACTGTGAGACTTTAACTCATTTGGCAGTTCCTATGTACATAATTTTGGTAGTGAAAAAAAAATGCAATAATAAGAGTATCAATGGAACTCAAAAGATGTATCCACTCACCTAATAACAGAAGAAACCCAATGTTACTATTTTTATGCAAATGGTGTTTATGGGGCCTGATAGTTATCTTCATTCCTGTGCAGGCTATCTTTTCTGATGATTCAGATGATGAAGAGGATATCTCTACTCCTAATGAAGTTAATCCAGAGAAGAAGGTTGAAGCAGCTAATACAACATTAAACCGTTTGATTGCAGGTGACTTTTTGGAATCCTTGGGTAAAGAACTTGGCCTAGAGCTTCCGCCGAGTTTCCTTCCTCAACAAACAAAACCATGAATTCTGCTCCTCCCAAAGAGATTGCCAATGCCAATTCAAGAATTTACAATACTTATCCAGTTGAAGAAAAACCTTCTTCCACTCTCAATGTCCCTCACGCCAGCAGGGAGATTGTTCAAGATCGTACATCCGAGAGAAAGGAAACTGTTAATGTTAACTTAATGGGTAGCTCAGCCAGAAGTAATAGCAAATACGCTGAGACTGCTTCTTTAGGCAATCAGGTTGATAGAAATAGCTCGGAGAAAGGACCTTTACTGGATAGGAAATTCAAAACACCCTCAAGGCGGCACCGAAGTTCCAGCAGCAGCTCATCATCAGAAGATGAGAGGAGTAGAAAACGCTCCAGGCGACATCGACATAGACATAGACACAGCGATTCAGATAGTGATTCATCCAGTGATCAACGAGACCGATACCATTCTAGGTCTAAAGGGAAAAAGAAAGGATCCTCACGAGAAAAGAGCAGTAGTAGCAGAAGCCACTCAAAACATAAGCGTAGAAGCAGAGACTCCCCCAGTAGATATGATTATTCCCCTGAGAAGGAACGCTCAGAAACCAAGACAGACAAGCACAGAAGGAGGGAATGAACATGAGGTTTGCTTCTAAGCTGGAATGCCAAATCGCATAGAATTATGGAGCATCCTGTCCTGAATAGACGAAGCTTCGTTTTCTTGCTCTTTTTTTGGAGGAATTTAAATATGAAATTAGATTGTACTTAATAGAGGTTGCATGGTCTATAGTTTCAGAAATTAAATTCTTAGACAAGTAACGATCATCTGCATTGTCACGGAGCTCGAATTATTACTGCTGCTGATGTAATGTTGTCACGTAATGTACATGTATAGTGTGCTGGTAATATTAGGCATTTTGTCCTTTTTGCTTCACCAATTTTTTCTTTTACTGCATCTCTCTTGGTTCAAAAGTTACCCATAATCGGTTAAATGATTCTTGCGTATTTTTCCTCTGAGAAAATAATATAATTCTGCAATATTCATGTAGACAAACTTGGTTGGCTTTGTTTTGGGTAAGAACAGAGTGTTACTTGTTAGTCAAACTTGATTAGCAAACCTGGCAATCATAGTGACAGTATTAAAACAACGATAGTGCCAGTATTAAAACAACGATTAGTGCATGTGGATGGTCTTGTTTGACCTTCTTACCCACCTAGCTACCTCCTCCCCCGTCACGTTTCCTAATAATGCCAGCAAACCAAAAATCATAGTTTCTCTCTTTTCCGTTGAAATCTGAGTGCGTCAGCTATGACGGCTATTTCATAGTATTGCTTATTTTGCTGACTCTGCTTCATTTCACAGCAAACCCGTTACTCTCTTACATGGTTATTTACCCTTTTAAGCATTAGCTAGGAATAATCTGCTTCACTTGGAAATCATTTGTATTTCTTGACCTTCTAGAAGACTTGGTCCGTACTCAAAAGCTTAAAACTCAAATCACAATCCAGATCACTAGGCCTATATCGAATCTGCCAGTTTCTATAAAAAGTTCAATATTCCAGTTTTGTTCAGATATTTTATTCTGAAACAAAACAGGGTTGATTGTTTGATACCCCCTCCCCTGTTTGGCTTTTCTGCCTTCTGTCAAGTTTGCTCAGGAAGTAGTTGAGTCGGGTTCTGTTTTCTTTTCTCTCTTGCTCAGATTGCGGAGCCCAAAGTCACTTTTCCATTTTTCCTTGTTCAAAGTTTGGTGCTTCTAGAGCTGCTTAGCTACAAGTCAAAGCTGGGAAGGTATAGTCATCTCTCTTTGGCCCTTGTTGAGTTGTTGTGCTTCACAGAAATAGAGAAGCAATAAAATAGAAATACTACTGCAGCTATACTTTCACTGCCTTATCTGTAGGTTTTGGGTATGAACTTCAGTTCCAAAAGATCTCCCCTTTGTTCTGGCTCTTGCATATTTTGGCTCAACAGTTCTTCTTCTCACAAGTTCATCTTGGCTTTTTCTGGGATTGTTGAGGTTCTGTTTCTGTAGTACAGTTGCTTCTGGGGAGTGGGGACTGGAGTTATTGAGTTCTCACTTGTGTAAGTTTCCTGGATTGGAGGAACTGAATCTTAGTGTTCCTGGAAAAACTTGTTGCTAGAAGTAGACTCTTTGAGTGGAACCAATTGTGTAATATATGGGTGGTGGTGGTGGTAGAAGAAAGAAGCAGCATTTCGGCAGAATCCATGCCTTTCAACGTGGAAAAGCATCCTTGGATGGCGAGCATTCGCAGATCGGAGGCCCCGGATACTCTAGAGTAGTCCATTGCAATGACCCTGAATGCCTTGAGGCCACTGCTAAGAACTATGAAAGCAATTATGTTAGAACCACCAAGTATACACTTGCTACATTCTTACCTAAGGCAGTGTTTGAGCAATTCAGAAGGGTTGCAAATTTATATTTCCTCATTTGTGCAATACTGTCATTTACACCGCTTTCTCCTTACTCGGCTGTCAGTAATGTTGTCCCTCTTGTGGTTGTGGTTGGAGTTACGATGGGAAAAGAGGCCCTTGAGGATTGGCGACGCAAAAAGCAGGTAAATTTTCTGAATCTTCACGCCATGTTTGATGCATTTCTTGATTTAAATTTCAATACTTTGCTGTAGTTAGTGGTTTTAGTAATCTTGGTGTCTAATGTAGTTTGTAATACTGTTCTTAGGATATGGATGTGAACAACAGAAAAGTTCTGGTGCATCAATCGGAAGGTGAATTTGATTTTACTAAGTGGAGGGATTTGAAAGTTGGGGATATAGTGAAAGTGGAAAAGGACCAATTTTTTCCTGCTGATCTTATTTTACTTTCATCAAGCTATGATGAAGCACTTTGCTATGTAGAGACCACCAATCTTGACGGGGAAACTAATTTGAAAATCAAACAATCTCTGGAAGCAACTTCTAATCTTCATGAAGATTCGAGTTTCAAAGACTTCAAGGCTTTGATCAGGTGTGAAGATCCGAATGCAAGTCTCTACTCATTCGTAGGGAGTCTGGAGTTTGAAGGGGAATCATACCCTCTTACACCTCAGCAGCTTCTGCTTAGGGACTCTAAGCTGAGAAACACTGATTTTATATATGGGGTTGTAATCTTCACAGGTCATGATACAAAAGTTATGCAAAACTCGACTGAACCACCTTCCAAGAGAAGCAAAATTGAGAAAAGGATGGATAAGATAGTCTACTTCTTGTTTTTCCTCTTAGTTGTGATGTCTATTGTTGGTGCTATTGTCTTTGGGGTTACAACTAGCCAAGACATAGAAGATGGGGCATTGATAAGATGGTACCTTAGACCAGATGATACTACAATTTACTATGATCCTACGAGAGCAGCAGTTGCAGCCATTTTGCAGTTCTTGACTGCCGTTATGTTGTACAGTTATCTGATTCCCATTTCCTTGTATGTGTCGATAGAGATTGTTAAAGTGCTCCAGAGCGTTTTCATCAACCAGGATCTGCACATGTACTATGAGGAAACTGACACGCCAGCTCGAGCACGTACCTCAAACTTGAATGAAGAACTTGGCCAAGTTGATACTATTCTATCAGACAAAACAGGAACCTTAACTTGCAACTCAATGGAGTTTATCAAGTGTTCTATTGCCGGGACTGCTTTTGGGCGCGGAGTTACAGAAGTCGAGAGAGCTTTGTCCAGTGGTAAAGGCTCGTCTTTTTTTGGAGGGGTGACAGAAGAAGAAGGCCAAGTTGAAGAATCTGCTGAAGCCAAGACATTAATAAAAGGCTTTAACTTTATGGATGAAAGAATAATGGATGGAAATTGGGTTAAGGAGCCTCGTGCAGATGTAATCCAGAAGTTTCTACAGTTACTCGCGGTCTGTCATACTGCAATACCTGAAGTTGATGAAGAATCTGGAAGAGTTTCATATGAGGCTGAATCACCAGATGAGGCAGCTTTTGTGATTGCAGCAAGCGAGCTTGGGTTTGAATTTTATGAAAGGGCTCAAACAACCATCTCCCTGCACGAGTTTGATCCTATGTCTGGAAGGAGAGTTGAAAGGTATGCTTCTTGTTTAACACTTTCAATTAATAAACTAAATAGTAAGTGGAACTATTTCAAATATTTTTTTATTTTTATTTTTTATGAAATGTTGAATTTGTTGATATATGCTGTTCTCAAGCTGTTGTTTGCTTTCTGTTTTTCAGATCTTATAAGATTTTGAATGTATTGGACTTTAGTAGCTCAAGGAAGCGAATGTCTGTGATTGTAAGAAATGAGGAGGGAAAGATACTATTGCTCAGTAAAGGTGCTGACAGGTTTGTAAACTCCTTCCTTTTTCTCTGTACTACAAACATAATCTAGCACTTTGCTCTTAATTCTGTATGGATGAAAAACATAAGAATCATAAATTCATATCGGTACTTTTATTCCACAAGCAGTGTCATGTTCCAAAGACTTGCAAAGGATGGAAGGGAGTTTGAAGAGAAGACCCGGGAGCACATTAACGAGTATGCTGATGCTGGTTTGAGGACTTTAGTACTTGCATATCGGGAACTTGATGAAGAAGAGTACTTTGAGTTTAACAAAGAATATACCGAGGCCAAGAACTTAGTTAGTGCAGATCGAGAGGATGCTGTGGAGGAAGTGGCTGAGAAGATTGAGAGGAACTTGATTCTTCTTGGTGCTACTGCAGTTGAAGACAAACTTCAAAATGGGGTATGTTTTAAACCGAAGATCAGCAAAACTACTACTGATCATGTTATTACTGCGCATATTCTATTCCAATGTTCATTTGTTGCCTAGTGAAAGGACATTGGTAGTAATTTTGTATATTAAGACTAAACATCAATTTCTTTGTGCCGGATAGGTTCCTGACTGCATTGACAAGCTTGCTCAGGCTGGAATTAAACTATGGGTTTTGACTGGAGATAAAATGGAGACAGCAATAAATATTGGGTATAGTTACTAACTGGACTCTGTATTAGCATCCTTTTTTATGTGTATAAACATTGTTGAGTGCTAACCATATGCTTCTTCGTATTTTTTATTTTGCTTCCAGATATGCCTGCAGTTTGCTTCGACAAGGAATGAAGCAAATAATAATAAGCTCAGAAACCCCAGAAGCTAAAGCATTAGAGAAGGTGGTGGACAAATCGAAAGTGGCCACGGTATACTATATTTCCTATGCAAGATTAATTTTAGAGGGTTAACTTATAGATAGTATGTGATTCATGCTGTAGTGCTAAAAATGGTTCTTTGATGATTATTTAGGCATTGAAAGAAAGTGTTATTCATCAAATAAGTGAGGCAAAGGCATTGCTTGCTTCACCAGATGAGAACTCCGAAGCATTGGCTTTGATCATTGATGGGAATTCACTCACTTATGCCTTAGAGGCAGATGTCCAGGACCTATTTCTAGATCTTGCCATTGGCTGTGCCTCTGTTATATGCTGTCGTTCATCTCCCAAACAGAAAGCACTTGTAAGTATTCCACCAATCTTGTATTTTTATTTTATTTTTAAATTTATAGGTTGTTCCCTTGTTGGTATAATTTATTTGCTCGCTTCTATGGTTTCAATAGAATTAATATGAAAATCTTACTTAAAATAAATGCAGGTTACAAGACTGGTAAAAATTAAAACTGGTAAAACAACTTTGGCAATTGGTGATGGGGCAAATGATGTAGGAATGCTTCAAGAAGCAGATATTGGTATTGGTATCAGTGGTGTTGAAGGAATGCAGGTAAAGACTTCAAAAATTTCACAAAATGCATCATGACTTCATGAGTTACTTCCATTTGGAAATTTTTTGGTGAATTCTCACTTATCGTTTCTGCCTATCTGAAATTTCAGGCAGTCATGTCAAGTGACATTGCAATTGCACAGTTTCGTTTTCTAGAGCGCCTGCTACTCGTACATGGACATTGGTGTTACAGAAGAATCTCGTCAATGGTAAGTTCTGTTCTTAAGAGAATTCAACTCATATATAGCTTTGTGATTACCATTTCTTGGACTACTGATTAATTGTAACCAAGTGCACTACAAAAAATTGACACAACCCTTTCTTGTTTGACAGATATGCTATTTCTTCTACAAGAACATTACTTTTGGCTTCACTATCTTTTTCTATGAGATGTATGCTTCATTCTCGGGTCAATCTGCATATAATGATTGGTATCTATCACTCTATAACGTCTTCTTCACATCACTTCCTGTAATTGCATTGGGAGTGTTTGACCAAGATGTCTCAGCCAGATTCTGCCTCAAGGTATGTCCTTGAGTACATGGAGATATTGTTATCTAAGATAGTGAAAACTTCATAGCATATGATCCTTATTGTCTATTTGTTTCGATGTAACAGTTCCCTCTCTTGTACCAAGAAGGTGCACAAAATGTCTTATTTAGCTGGGTCCGGATACTTGGATGGTCGCTGAATGGCATAATCACTGCTACAATAATCTTCTTCTCCTGCATCCTGGCAATAGGTAGTCAAGCCTTTCGCAAAGGCGGGGAAGTTGTTGGCTTTGAGATCTTTGGTGCCACCATGTACTCAATTGTGGTATGGGTGGTCAACTGTCAGATGGCACTATCCATCAATTACTTCACTTACATACAACATCTCTTCATCTGGGGTGGCATTGTGTTCTGGTACATATTCCAGCTGGCTTATGGTGCCTTGGACCCTTCCATATCAACCACTGCCTATAAGGTCTTTATTGAAGCATGTGCACCTGCCCCATTCTACTGGCTTGTTACACTCTTGGTAGTAGTCACTTCTCTCCTACCTTATTTCACTTATGCCGCCTTCCAAATGCGGTTCTTCCCCATGTATCATCAAATGATACAATGGATGAGAACAGATGGGCAATCAGATGACCCTGAGTTCTGTCATATGGTGAGGCAGAGATCAATAAGACCCACAACAGTAGGCTACACAGCTCGTATTGCAACGTCCAGACGCTTCGAAGAGGGTCATTGATGAATGCACCAGTTAATTTCCACATTCTTCTCATAGCAGTAGTGTACATTATCTCAAAAGTAAGATAAGCATTTTCCCTTGTATTATATGTTATCTAGTTCCTCCATATATTAGAGGAAAGGCTGGAGCAGAACTGATCAGCTCATGTCCTTCCAACTTTTTGCTTAGGATATATACTTGTATGGTCAGGCAATTGTATCATGTGTGATGATGAAGCATCAGATGTACAATATCACCAATATTTATTCAATTATTCATTAAGATTAGGTAATAATAACAATTAGTATTGCTGGTGTTTCATTCTGTGGCATCTGAAAAACAATAGGCCAACATGGGTTATTATGAAGCTGTCTGAAAATGAATTATCTGAAAATTATAATGTTTCTGTAGATGAATGAGATATGCATGAGAAGAGATTCTTCTTCAATAATTGGCATATATAAAACTAGTAGGAACAAAATTCTTGAAGCAATTTCATTTGCTGGCCAGAAACAAAGAAACATATTACAATCTACAGGACCACCAAATGAAAGATAGAACAAGAAAACAAAAGAAAACTTCTTGTCTATGATCTAAACAGTAATGGAAGCAGATCAGAATTTGTCTGGGTGATGCATCAATTGAGGTATGAACATGTTAGCTTAGACATCATAACGTTTCGGTCATGAGAGACCAAGGCCTAGATAACCTGAGGCAGACTTCGCCATTATGGTTGCAAATTCATTAAAGCTGATCACACCATCTCCATCTGTATCAGCCTCTTTGATCATCTCTGTGAGCTCCTTATATGACAAGGGTTGGCCCATTTTGGCCATGGATTTTGCCAGCTCTGCTGCAGTAATGTAGCCATTGCCGTCACGATCAAAGGACTGAAAAACCTCCATGAGTTGCTGCTGGTTTATAAAAATTTCCTCATTCATGTCAGGCAAAATGGCCTTGACCAACTCATCAAATTCAACAGAGCCATTGCCGTTTGCGTCAATGTTGGATAGCAGAACATGCATTTGGTCACCTGAGGGCCTGAGTCCTAGGGACCGGAGGAGCGCTCCGAGTTCCAGAATGGTGAGGCTGCCATCTGAGTCCATGTCGAATCTTGCAAAGATGGCCCTTAGCTGGTTGAGTTGCTCAACTTGTAATGCAGGCATTAGGACTAGTACTATAAACAGCAACGACACAAACAATGAAATGTGCACAATATGAGAAAAACAGATTGTGATTAACACAATGACTTTGCTGATTGCGGTGGTGGTGGTGGTGGCAGCAGAGGAGGAGGAGGAGGAGGAGGAGGAGAATAAGGGTTGTTGTGGTTGATTGATTTGCTTTGGAGAAATGGTGGTTGTTGTTTTGGTGGTGAATGATTCTTTGATTTGAAGGCTAAATTTAGTTTGTGGATACAACTAAGATGCTAAGTCGGTGGTTTTCTTTTTCTTATTTTGTCACACACATGGAAGGTTCTCTTTTCATGTGTGCTTCTAGGAAGGGAGCTAGAGTTTTGGAATTTCTACTGGTGATGAGTAAATATAGTCAATTGACTTGCATATCTTATGATTGACATTAGATCATGATTTCATACCACGAGAGTCGTAGAAAATTGTATCTTTATATTCCGAAACATGAGATGTAAATTAGATATTTTAGATTTTTCATGAGATCATTTTTTTCACCGTTGAACGGGTGAATATAGTACTGAACCCAGAAATCTTCCTATGATTAGGTAATTTTAGCATACCTGCCCTATCTCCTGCTCATTTGGGGTCAACATTGCATCATCTAATTGTTTCATTATCTCTATCTCTGAGAAATTTTTCAGTGTAACGGGAGGACCACGTGACAATCGCTTACATTCCGATTAAATTTAGACATGTGGATTTTCTTCATGAAAAATTATTTCAGTTATTTTGTTAAAGACTGTTAATTTTGGGTTTTATGTTGTTTTTTAAATACTAAACCCTAATCTCTAATCCCTAAACTTTAAACTCTAAACCCTAGACCCTAGGTTGAACTTGTTATATAACCCATGAATGTCATTTCACAAAAAATAAAAAATATTAGTTAATATTTTAGTTGTAAAAAATTCACAGGTTTAAATTTAATTAGAACGTAGGATTACGTCAGACAATCATGTCTCTTCTATCTGCATAGTAGGGCTAGGAAAATGAACAATCTATGTTGCACAATATTTGCTTAGGTCAACAAAATAACTGTCTGTTCTGGTGAATGATTCACTGAAAATTTGCCTTTAAAATTTAGAGTTCACTACCATAACTATCTGTTCCAAGGCAATGGTACCATCACTAGTTCACTACCATGCATCTAAAATACCTCAAAGTCTCAGAACTACAAGTAACAGTTTTGCAAATATAACTTAACCCTCTTGGGGAGGAGCCTTGTCACCTTGTTTAACCTTGACAACATCATTTCCTCGTTGGCCAGAACCCTTAACCTTTGTTGATCCAACTTCCACATCAGGATGAGGGCAATGATCGCCAGACAGACACCGAAACCTGCATTTACGCTTCAGCGATGCGAAACAGCTTCTTTGATCTCTGATGCCCTCCAGTGGTGTCAGCACAACCTGATCCCTGGTCAGGATTCGACCCAACACGCATGAAAGAAATGCAAGGATTGTTAGGACGGAGATGACTGCAAAGAAAGGGCCGATTGATGCAGAAGAACTTATCGGAACTGCTTCAGGAATCGGATTAGTACTCAAGCTCTCTCCTGCTGGCTGATAATTAGGCAGTGTTTGTGATGTTGTTGCCATCTCTAGCTATTTGTAATGTAAAAACAAGTCCATATAGATTGAATCATGGAGCTATATAAAAGCATCAAAAGGTACAAAGAAGCATTGTGTAATAGTAATCAAAGTGTTGATCAAGAGCAGAAATGAGTGGAAGACAACACGGAAAGGAGCTAAAGTAGTGACTTTTTTTCCTCTTCTTTTCTTTCTTCTTTTTAATCTGCTATGCTTTGAGGTAAGATATGTCTAGTTTGCTTAATGCAGGCCCTCCTCATCAAGAAAGCAGACCTTTCCTTACTCCTCTTGCATTTGTAAGTTGTTGTTTTGTATTATATCAATCTTCATTCTTCACACACCTTCCAACTCCTTACCACCAATGTGAAATTTACTTGAATCCATCAAAATCTATTTTCCCTAAACTTATACGTCATCAAAAAATGCATCCAAAATACTAGCATCGTTATTTTGAATACTTACCGGTCGATTTTTATACATTCTACTCGATTAAAGCTTAACCTTCCAATTTTTAATTTTGTCTTTTCCATTCTAAAAAAAAAAGAACCATCCAATTTTTTTTATTAACAAAAAAACCGAATGTAAATATATCACAAGGAACGGCCCAATGTTTTAGTGACATCAAATGTGACATTGGGTCCCAGCCCACGGTCCATGGTTGATATGAGCATATCTTCAGCAGGGTGGCTCCTACACCAATTATTATTTGTACGAAAATAGAATATGAGATGTGAAATTCATATTTTTATTTTATATTTTTAATCATTATTTTTATAGGAAGACAAAAAACAAGTTACTAAGGTTAAAATTTAAGTTATCAAAAATCAATCATTTCTCCGGCACAAATGACACGTCGTGTTCGTACCCCAGTACACTGTTCGGTTCGCTTGGTCACCAAATAAGGGTAATAACGTAAAATCCACATAGAACCCAAAGCAGCCCCCTCAAGGGAAAGTGACTGCCATGAATTGTCGTTTCCGTATGTGAGCAAACACAAGGAAAGAGAGAGCAGTAAAAAGCGAAATAGAGACAAGCGAAATATGGTTGATCTTGAGTTTGCTGGTTTCAATCTCTTTCTCTTCTCTCACTCTGTAACTGCATGCATCAATAATTCATATATATATATATATATTTATTTATATTTATATATATTGAAGAACCCGGATCTAAAACAGAGTTTCAGTGATTACATTACTATTGGTTGTTAGATCTGTGCTGCTACTTTGCCACTCACTCAGTTTGGATTTTTGTTCTTGACTTCTTCTTTTTGTTTGTTTGAATGTTTTGGGTTGTGGGATGGAGTCACTGGAGGCAGCGGTTCATCGATCTCTTCCTGAGATTTTTGTCTGTGGAAAAAAAGAAACACAAAAACATGAATAGGTCGATAAACCTCTGCATCCAGCGCTCACTCACTGTCATCTTCTTTCTTCTATATTTGTCCTGTATGTTTCTGGTTCTGTGTTTTCACAGCCTCTGGCTCTGTTATATGTCCAATAAAGGTTATATCTTTGAGATGTTATCTGTTTGTAGTTTAGTAATGTTGTTTGTGCAGTCAAATATTGAGCCTTTGGTATGTATTAGCCATTTGGATTAGGCATGATGATTTTGATGATCATGACCCTGAATATGACATTACCGATTCTGGAGATTCAGTTTCTTTCTATATCTAGTGATCCAGATAACAAAATAGAAGCTTTGGTATCCATCGATTGCTTTAAATGCTTTAGGATTAAGTGTTCGTATAATCTGTACTTGTAGACTTTGTGATGGAACTTCTTTTTAACTAGAGCTAGGTCCGGTTCCTTCCCTTTTAGATGAAGCTGTATATCCTGCTTAAGACCTGATCATTAGTGTTATGTTCTTTAAACATTGCTTGTCTCTAAGTTCAATTCTTCATTTAGTATATTTACATGCCTGTAAGGCTGTAAGTCTGTAACAGTTGTAGAGTAAGACTGTAATGGTCGTAGAGTTTACTTTAGTAATCCTCCTATGTATTTATCAATAATCAGGTATCTTTTCAGTTGCCTAGCCTCGCTCATTTCCTTCTTCTTATTCTTCCTTTCATCCCTTGTGTGATTTGGAAATGGACTTCAGTAATCCTTTTTTTTTTTTTGGGAGAGGACTTAAGTAGTCCTGGTAATATGGCTGCCAATTATTTGTCATTTTCTTGAGCTGGTGGTCTAAAAGTTTGAACTTGTTTCTTTCTTGTAAGGGAAAAAGTGTCTTCTAAAGAAAGGCTTCAATTGGGACTTTGGCAGACAGTTTTCATTACTGCATGGAAGAGGAAGGAAATGATAGTTATGGAGTAAGCCAAGTTGCTGAGAATTTTCTTTATTTGATTTACCCCTTTAGAATCTGGCATCAAACTCCTTGCAACTAAAAGTAGAAATTTCATTAAAGCAGAAAGAGGATTGTATTGTCTACCATAGGAATCAATCTATAGTAGAAAGCCAAGCATGATGTTAGCATGCTATGGATATTCTGATTTAGTGGTTGTAATCTTGCCGATTATGTATTAACTTGTGATTCGCATAGAAAAATCTGCCATTTTTGGTCAGGTGTGACAAAAATTTACCTCTATCATGTTAGTACTGGGATATTAGCAAAACAATTATTTGACTCTCCTACTAAGGAGTATCCTTATTCGATTCTTACGCCAGCAAATATCCTTGCTTGACAGTAGGAAAACAATTTCATTTCCATATTCAACAAGTGCAAACTCATGAAAAATACACTTGTTTCATTATTATTATTATTTGTTGTAAAACAAAAAGAATAGATTGAGAAAGGAGAGAAACAACCAAGAAAATGAAAGAATATGTGTATCTTATTTAGTAGGGAACCATTTCTTATATAGAGATGAGACCATGATGTAAATTACAATAACAACCATAGTCGGTTAATTACAAGAATGCCCACTAAGTAATAACTATTTACAACACTCCCCCTTGGGTATTCTCTGTCATTAGCTTCCTCTAATATGTGCTTCGGTGTTGCCTCGTCAAAACATTGTCAGGTAATAAAAACTCTATGGGACAAAAACAATCCTGGTCGAAGGAGAAAAGAGTACAACGCACAAGTAGCAGTGATAGTCAGAACCTTTGATTTCGGAGCGGTTTAGTCTGAATTATAAGATGTGAGTCTGTGAGAGATAGATGCATAATAGTTGTTACACCAAAACCTTGCCCGGTAAACCCAGTGGGACAAGTGGTCGAAGGGAAAAGATAAGCAAATGCATATATTTCAAATAAAGGCATCTTCAAGATGCAGCATAAGCAAGGTGACCAATTACATGTGTGCCTCATTAAAACATTGTCAGGTAACAAAACCCAGTGGGACAAAATAACCCTGGACGAAAGACAAAAAGAGTATACAATGGTCAAGAGTATGCTTCAGGATACTCCCCCTAATATTGACTCCCCTGAAAACTACACACTAGGTAAAACTACTACATTGATCATGCTTCTTGAATAACTTAATAGTCAACATGATTTAAAGAGGTTTTTGTTTCATATACCTCTAAGATTATTGTATTCCCTATAGTAAAGACATAACCAGTTGGGAATAAGCCTTGTGTGGGTTTACATAACCCGTGTCAGCATATTTAACAAGGCAAACATCATTCCAAGGATCATAGGCGGTTGATCTATTCCATGATGCCTAGGGATAGAACGAGCCATTTTCCGTCATACATTTAAAGTAACGGAAAATTGTCTTTTATGCCATTTACGGAGGCGGCGTGTTGACGCAAAGCTATATCTAGCTAACAAATTCACATCAGATGAGATGTCTGGTCAAGGCCATTTAACCAAGTACAATAATGCACCTATTGTACTTAGATATGAGTCTTCTAGCCTCAATATCTCTTCTTTATTATCTGCACGATAATACGGGTGTCTTTAGACCTCGGACGACTATAGGTGTGCTTAAATACTTTGTTTTATCCTCATCAAAGTATCTTAACATCTTCTAGATTTAATTTGATTGATGGACCAAAATTCCATCTACACTTTGCACGACTTCAGGTCGACAAAATAATATTTAGTCTCCTAAAGACATTCATCTCAAACTCTGATTTCAGGTGTTTTACAGTTTCCTTAATCTCTTTAAGAGTATCAGTCAAATTCATGTCATTGACATAAATTATCACAAATTACAAACCCGGAATTTGTTTCCTTAAAACACGCATGGACATAATCTATTTGTTCATATATCCCACCCCAAACAAATATTCACTTAGACGATTATACTAACTCCGTCTGGATTGTTTGAACCCCTAAAGTGAACTACTCTAGCAAATGGAGAGCATGTTCTGTGGTCTAGAACTATTTGCATTGGGTTTCAGAAGTCTTTCAGGAAACTTCATGTATATCTCTATATTCAAATCCCCATAAAGATAAGTTGTTACCACATTCATAGGCTGCTTATTCAGTTATTTGGAAACTACCAAACTGATAAGGTAGTGGAACGTTATGACGTCCATTACGGGAAAATACTTCTCCTCGTAATCAATCGCACGGCGTTGAGAAAATCCTTGCGCCACTAAACGAGACTTATATCACAATCTCGTTTTTCTCATTACGCTTCCTTACAAATACCCATCTAAACAATATAGGTTTAACATGGGTAGGTGTGGGAACAACAGGCCCATAACACCTTTCTCTTAGTTAAGGAATCTGATTTGACCTGGATTGTTTCTTTCCTTTTTAGCCAGTCGTCTCTTCGTTGAGATCTATCAATGGAGCAAGGTTCGATATCATCGCTTATTATAAATTCGGTGGCCACCGCAAATACAAACATATCATCGATAAATTCTCATTCCGATTCAATATCTCACAAAATTTACCAAGATTTTCTATTCTCGGGAGTGGGTTTAAATGTTGGAGCGTCCCCCAACTTCGTCTCTTCTAGGACAAACTCATAATCCGGATTTATCTCGTGAGTTGAATTGGTTTGAGATTGCGATGGCAAGAAGATTCATTTTGTGCCAAGTTTACCCTCTTCTAAGGATAAGAATCGTTCGAACCTAATGGTCTACCTCGCTTCTGGGCAAGGACTATGACTGGTTAGCCGCCATGGCCGTACCTCATCCAACTAGGACGATACGTCATACGGGGACATTTATCTTTGCAAGTTTGCAGCAGGTATATATGATCTCGTCACTTTAACTATATCTAGTAAAGTGTCTAGCATATTATGGGCTACACTACGTAGATCTAGGATTCTTTGCACTTCAACTAGAAGTAGAATTCTTTGCACTTTAACTAGATCTAGTGAAGTGTCTAGCATATTATGGGCTACACTACGTAGATCTAGGATTCTTTGCACTTCAACTAGAAGTAGAATTCTTCGCACTTCAATTTCACATGTGCGGTTTGGGGATCAAGATGAGACATTCTACACGTCGTTCATCAGGAACGCTCACATTCTTATCTCCCCCTAACGGCGGGAAGACTGTCTCATCAAAGTGACGACCGCAAATCTAACGGTATAGAGATCTCCTGTCAAGGGCTCTTAGGAGCACATAATGGATAGGGTTCATAATCGACATATATGCCCATCATTTGTTGAGGACCCGATTTTGTACGTTGTGGTGGCACAATTGGCACGGAGACTACAAACCCAAATACGTGTAAGTGCAAAATCATCAGGTTCACACCCAGTCACCAACTGTAACACGAAGTAAGACGGGTAGTAGTGGGCCTCAATTGGACCAATATGGCTGCATGCAAGATAGCATAGCCCGACGCAAACAGTAGAAGCTTGGTGCGCATTACCAAGGTTCTATATGCGAGACCATCTTAGGTTTGAACATAAGAAACTATATGTTTTACAAAACCCAAAGGATATGCAATAATCATCGAAAACCTTCGATGTAAACTCTCCGGCATTATCAAGTCTTATAGACTTTATGGGATAATCCGAGTGGTGCACCCTCTATTTCATGGGTGAGAGTTTAGCAAACGCAGCATTTTCATGTGGACAATAATGTGACATCTGATCACTTTCGTCGATGCATCAACCAAAACCATTAATATTTAATTGGTCCGTATGGTGGTTGGATATGTCCACGTATTTTCCCTTGCATCTTGTGCATAAAGAGATAGAATATATTCTAGTCTTTGCATGTGATGGTCTACTATTCAACATTCTTAACGAGCAGCTTGACATAATGTGTCATTAAAGACAAGACCCTTATTCTGAGGGGGATGCCCATGTGATAATTGAGTTGAGGATACGGTGCACCATGTGTTTTTCCTGGGTGCATCAAACTCTAATACTATAGCTAGTATTTGCTCGAATCATTTAGCTACTAGCTAATAAATTTGAATATATTCAATGTACGCTTTTGGCCCCCACATTCGAAGGTTATGCAAAGATATTACACCATTTTTCTGGTGGTTTCAACGTTTAAGCATTGGTTTCAATGAACTTACCTTTCAATAACGTTCTTCTAAAACGTAGAGGTATTTTGCCTCATCAGCCAGACGAGAATGCTCAGTTCCTTAATATTGATAACACAAATCAATTTTGATTTAGATTCTAGGGCATTAAGCCTTTTCATTTCAATATTCTCTAATTATGATTTGCTTCAGGCAAGGAAGATGTCTACTTCAAATAGTTTCTTCTGGAGACTACCAATTAACATGATAAAAGCTACCGATGTGATCATATCTGGTGAATTTTAGAATGAAACTTCAACTTCCTTAAGAGGGTAATTATCGAAACTACATGTTCGATTTATACATGAAAACTGGTTCATTTCTGAACTACCGGTTTATTTTTGAACTACCGATTCATTAGGTACATATATTTTCAAATTATAATCATGTAGCAATTGATGATATTAATTCCATGCTACTAATTTAGCATAGTGAATATATCACGTAAATATTTTCTCATAATAGTTGCTGTTAATATATTCACCATATTTTCAAATTAACTATGTGTAAATGCTTTTGGCAATTAACCACACATTATATATGGTGAATATATTAACAGCAACTATTATGAGAAAATATTTGAAGTGCCTTTATAGACATGCATAATGACTAGGTACAAAAAAAACCAGTGTCATTAGATTATTTTCCTTTTGTTTGATTCTGCTGGACAAAAAGAATTGACTTTAATTAAAGTGAAAGAAACAAACCTCTTCATACTTTACAAGTCTACGGGGCACAATCTGAGAGGTATGTTGGCCGGGCTCTTAGGTCCCGTAGAGGGAGAGTGGGCCTACTGGCTCAGAATGGTCTGCCAAGAAATACAATGTTATTAATCAACCCTTTCGGTAACTCCAATTGTATACAACCAGGTAAGCAATGATGAGGTGGTGGAGCAAGGCTCACTTAAGTACACAGCCTCAGAAGAACTTGCCTAGACATCGCATCCAACTAGATGAGCCTAGTTTGAGAAGAATTATAATCATTGTATAGACTCATGGCGACACATGGCGAGCTTCTGTGCTAGCATTGTAGCTTGCATCAAGTTTCTGGCTCAATTTCGTGCATATACAGGCTTGATTTAAGCTTCTGACTTAACATCATTAATATTCACCAATATAACATAAACCAATGCAATATATGTTATTAAATCGTAACAGACAAACTTAATGTGAAAGAAATTATATGAAACCGAAATAAATTAAATTATAAAGGAAACAATTTAATTCTCAGTGACATAATGTATATGCAATACAATTGGTATTTACTAAACCAATAAATGTCAATAACGTAGTGGTTACTTGCAAAATTAACTCATTTGCATCACCAATTGCTTCTGGCATTAATGTGTCATTACATACTCATAATAATTATCGATATAAACGATAACATAATTGAGAATTGATTAAATAAAACTGACGCAATTTGAATTTGGTAATTAACCGACATTTAATATATGGCATAAATTACTAAATAAATATCATTTATGCTGCGGTTAAGTACCAAAGACAATGAATTCAAATCTCGTTAATGCTTCTAGCATTACACATAAGTATTAAATTGGATGAATGCTTCTGGCATAACATTTATGTAATAATCGCGTAATTAAACACTAATGCTTCAAGCACAATTTATAGGGTTATAAATGTGTAATTGCTTCTGGCATTATACCCTCATAAACGTCAAATTGAAATGAATATGATTCTAATTCGTAATTGACATTAAATTAGGATCCGACATAAAGTCAATAGTAAATATCATTTATGTAGCGGGTATATGTTTAAATCTCATTAATGCTTATAACATTATGTATTACTATATTAGTAATAAATGAGGTAAATGCTACTGGCATAACGTTTATATAATAATTACGTAATTAAACCTAAAATTCATGCTTCTAGCATAATGAATTATAATGGCAATTATTCAAATTGACGTAACCGAATATTAAATTCATAACGTTTCTAACCATTAAGGTAAGAATATTCGAACCAACGATTAAAACTATAACGCTTATATATTAATTTGAGTAATAATTCCGCCCATTACGCTTCTAGCATAATTGATTATGATGGACATAATTTCGGCGATTATTGCGTAGATGTAACGTCTAGTATAAACGACCAAATTAATGGTTGCGTGCGTTACTTCTAGAACGTATTCATGTACTCGAATTTACACATAAATAACATAATCAGTGCTACGCGACGTTATACAAATGACGTTACATAATCAGTGCTACGCATTCATGTACGGATTTTACTGAAACCCATTAAGAGCAATATTAATTCATTTGTATCACTAAATGCTTCAGGCATAAATATTCCATATATGTAACCGTTGGTATAAATGACCAAATTAATGTTCCTACATTAGCGGTTACATGCATTATTTTCATAATGCAATCACGCTCTTGCATGTGTTCGAATGTCAGGAAAACAAGATACCGAATCTGAAGTTTGCACTACTAGGCATGTGATGGTCACTAATTTCAACGGCTACCGGCCGTTCGATGATTTTCATGTCATATTTTTCTTTCCAATATCAAAACATGAACACATTTTTATTATATAAACCAAAATAGATGAATAATATAAATTTGGTGGTTCATGTATCAAAGGAGAATATTTTACATGCGACTACGAATCAATAAGCATGCATATACAAATTTCAAAATTATAAACGGAATATGGTTTATGCTTCATGGTGTAGGTTTTCATATAATCATGGCTTGAAGAAATAAATTAGAATTAAGAATTGGAAAACTTTACTCAATACGGAGCGAGAAGGATCTTCATCTTAGTTGAAGTGTAAAGCTTGCCAGCCAATCTAATTGCTTCTTTATGATGATCCTGAACCAAGTTGAATGATCGTCCTTTGTTTGGTTGACCAACAATTTCAGAGCTTTTCATGCAACAACAAATTAAACTCAATGTTAGAACTATTAGTGCTGATAACGTGTTGTAAAACAAAAAGAATAGATTGAGAAAGGAGAGAAACAACCAAGAGAATGAGAGAATATGTGTATCTTATTGAGTAGGGAACCATCTCTTATATAGAGATGAGACCATGATATAAATTACAATAACAACCCTAGTCGGTTAATTATAAGAATGCCCACTAAGTAATATCTATTTACAACATTATTATTATTATTATTTTTTCAGGCCTTGACCGGAGATTAAACTGATTTTTAAGATAAACCTACATGACGTGAAAATGATGACCCAAAACAGAGGGAATTGATTCATCAATCATTACATCTCTCAGATTTCCAGGTTGAAGGTAATTTGATACCAACTAATCAACATAAACATTTTTGTGTACAGATCAGTTAAGCATCATAGACCCAAATCACCGGATAATGGCAAACACACTTCAGTGATTTGTTTACTGAATTATTATCCAGTACAGGGTCTATTGCTTGGTCTTTCATGCATACAGATACTCCCAGGAAGGATATGCTCCCTTTTTATTTTGTCTAATAGTTTGTCTGCCTGTTTGGTGCTGATAATGAAAACGACATTGACGATGGCTATGAATCTGAAACTAGCTATATGACGATGCATGGTGATTCATGGTGGGAGCGTTGACTGTGTGGTTAATGTGAACAACTGAAAATGACCACCATGGCGTTACATGATGATTCTGATTATTATGATAACAAAGACCAATTAGTCATGTATGTGGTACAAAAATTGCATTGTTTGTAAATTATATCTTAGGCAACTAGTTTTTGATCTTATCTTAGGCTATATTGATCCTACAAACAGAACATTAGTATACTAGTGTAATCTATGTGCTTCAAGTATGATACTATTTATATTCCTTCTTAACAAGAAAATGCTTCTAATTGTTTCAGTTAGGAGTCGTTCTAGTGAGGACCTCTATAATGAGGACTAGTTGAGGACTTTTCGGTTTATAGTTTAAAATATATATATTTTTCGATTACATCTTGGAATCTCATCCGTTTAGTTTTTAGGTCTATATGATTAGATCATTCCTACAAATTTTCAACCGAATCGGTGATCGTTAAGGTAACAAATTAGCTAGATCAAATTAATGGACGAACCAAATTTGTCAAACATAAACCGTTCAAGTTCATAATTAGTAAATCACACTATGAATGCCTTAACGATTTTCATTATGATTGAAAATTTACAGAAATGATCTACTCATAAATACCTATAAACTGAACGGTTAAGATATGGATATAAAATCGAAAAATAGGATAAGCCAAAAAGTATTTAACTAGTCCTCAACTTAAAAGTTTCATTAGAAAGAGAGGCTCCCGTTTCAGTTTGTGTGATTGGCCAAAGTCTTATTTTGTTTTCGTCCTCATGTTTTAGTTAGTCTTTGTTAGTTGTCTCGTTAAATGTGTTTATGCGTTAAAGTCTAACCGCGATAAGTAGATGAGATAAGAAACTTTAAGTGTGAAACCTAGAGAGGCTTAAAAGGCTATCTGATCGATCATCAACTATATCAAAGATAGGTATTTAAAAGTGCGTAGAGGATAGCCCTAGCTTGTTTGAATCAGATTAAGAACTGCAGATGCCTACAACTTATTCAATGTGATCGAGGCTGTAGCAATATGAGCAATAGGCTCTATATTGTTGTCCTTTTCTTTCTCTCAAACGATTCGATCGAACAATGTCGATCTCTGTTGAGTAATATGTTAAGAGATAGAAGCCAAACATGCAACAAGGTTAACATTGCATCATCCATCACGCTGCATAAAAAGGTGATTCTTTTTCTCATATATATAGTAATGAGACAGCACTATATATGATATAACCCAGAAATATATACTTAAAATTTCAAATATATATGTGAAATTTCTAGCTAAAGATTAATTAGCAAACGATTATCTTACCGATGGAGCCATATTCGTTTCAGCCACCATAATCAAATTTCATAAAAGTTAATGACACAGAATCAAAATACACAATAATTTAGTAATTATTTTCAAAAGTAGAAAAGAAAAAAAAAACATAATTAATCACAAGGACGTACTACACGACTATTATTCTCATCTTTGATCTCAAAACATGCTAGGATTCACCACAAAGCAACTTAATGAACGAAGTGATCGTCTATGGAGCCCTCTTGATAACCTTTTTCTTCACATTGATCATCATGAAGTAGCACTGAAAGAAGGAGCAACGACAACAGAAGAATAAACCTTAGAAGTACCAAATGGAAGTGCGCAATGGTAATCATCATAATCTCTAACATCACAAGCAGTACTTGTTGATGATGAAGAGCACACTATAGTTTCTTCAACAAGTGTATCAAAGTACTTATCGTTTGAATCAGATTGAGCTTCCTTTGATCCTATGATCCTCGATGATGATGAAGACCTTGAAATTGCTGCATGGTTCTTCATGATCGCGTGCTGAAGCAACTGATAAAGCCGCGGATTCTTCCTCAATATGTTGCAGTTTTCTTCATGTATGTTCATGAAGTTCATTCCATGCTGCTGATGAGATGATGGGAAGTTGGTCTTTGCATTCCTTCCTCTCAAAACCCTTGCAGCCTTATCATAAGCCAATGCAGCCTCTTCTGCTCTATCAAAAGTTCCAAGCCATAGTCTCAGATTCTGAGATGAGTCCTTGATCTCAGCCACCCATCTTCCTGATGGCCTTTGTCTCACGCCTAGGAATCTCCTTCCATTAATCTTTGCCTTTTTTGGAACCTTGATCACGCTAGCACTAAGACAACTACTCTCTTTGTTTTCATGGAAAGTTTCTTTTTGGTTTGGTGTTGAGCTCTCTAGGCTGTCCATTAGAGTAGGAGAGAAGGGTTTGGTTTAGCTTTGCTATGGATGAAAGGGAAGGGAGGGCATCTGCACCATTATTATAGAGTTTAGTGAGTACTATAAGAATGATGACAGGGATAATGGCATGCTGGCTGTCTCATTAGGGTTTGTTTGTATCCCAATTAGTAATAACATTATTGTAAGTAGAATTTCTAACTAATCTTGAGTTGGTTTACATAACGTCAAAAGAGGTGTTGATAAGCATTAATGTTTTGTTCTTCATTTAATTACTTCTTAAGAAAGAGATCGAGTGTGATATTATGGAAAGGAATGGGTGAGCGGTATATATATATTCTTGAGCTAAGCATAAATATATACAAATTGCCATCCTAATTGTGTACCTAATAGATCAGCAGCCTCCTAACTCTTATTCAGTTCGAGTGCGTCTTTAGTCTTGTACTACTACTAAGAATAGTAAGAAATAGTTCTAAGTCATGATATCTATAAATCAAAGTGTAAGTATATCTGTTTTTACTTCTCCCCTTAATCATCCCAAGTTTATTTGAAATCTTTTCAATGATCGAACAGTATTACTCTGATAGTCTAATAACATATATATAGGTTTTTATATATATATATATAGGTCAAAATTAGAGATATTTTTCATTGTGGGCAATTTGATTGAGAAAATAGAAAATGATATTATGATCAGTACTGTTAATATACTTAAATTAGCCAAGTTGGGTTGTCATTTTGTATAGGGCCAAACTAAAGTGCAGGATGCATTACTGTACTAGCCATGATGTCTGAATTCCAAGGGTTTTGGCACAGCAGAGATTAGGTTGAGAAAGATAATTTGGTTTGTAAATCTCCCTCATGAATGGGGTTAGATCCCTTCAATAATTGATGTGGTTCCAAATTAATCATGCAAATCTAGGGCTGGTTTAGTACTTTCACAAGAAGAGTCTGCCAGGTTGATGATCTGGGATGGAATATTAGCAGAAGTATACTTGCAGAAGTATCCAAATTAGCTGTGAGGTGTTGACAGAAGATAGGTTTTATTGTGATTAATATAAGTATTAAGCTTACTGTTCACCCCAATGAATTCCCCAACTGATATAGCTCCAATTGCTTGGAAACAAAACTCACACCTCAAAAGTCCAAAACCAAACACAGAACCTACAGTGTTTCTTTCCAACTTAATAAGTTAATATTCTTCCTCACATTGCTTCAAACTATAAAACACTAAAAGTTTGGCACTTGTCACATACTGGTTTATGTTTTTTAAGTCCCCTTCATTCAGAGCACACATGTTTTGTTTTCCTTGGATTACTTGTTGTTCAAATTTGAACGAGTACCTGCGGAATTTTTGTCTCTAAAAATTAATCAGAAGTTTTTAGCCTTCTTTTTGTTGGATTCTTTGTGTACTTTCTAGTTTTGGCCTCAGTTTCTTGCTCTTTTGTGGACATGGATCATCATGATTCCATGATAACTAGCTTGGCTGGTTTCCATGGCGCTTCTCTTAAAGCAACTGCAATGGCTATATAGCAAGGTTTTCTTGCTTTATGGTTTGTGATAAACTTGCTCCTTAAAGTTTCTTATGAAACTTTAGCCACAAGAGTCAAAATTGAAGGTTCACAATTGAGTCTCATGTGATACAGATAAAGAAGACTGTTCTAATTCTCATATTTCATTTACATATTAAGAGATGACCAAACTATTACAGTTATAATTATACTCTCTGTCTCTATGATGTTTTACCCATATATCTAGCTACTTTGTGGTGATTTATATCACAATCCATTACCAGTTCTCATATAGCAAGGCAGTCTTGTTGTGTGAAACTGTTCTATGCCTCATTACCTATATAGAGACCTTCATGTCATGCATGCTAGTAAGAAAATATGTGCTTATATATATGATGTAAAACCAGAGAAAGAAGGTTTACATAGCAGCTTGACTTGTTCATTGATACACTTCAACTGTTTTCAATTTTTCATAACGATGAGTACGCTTGACTGTCCACAAATGCTTATATATGATTTTAATCAGAACAATAAGGGAAATAAAAGAATAGCATAAACTTTGTCTAGGATTGAACTCTTTCAGCTCCCAAAATTCTCAATTGGATATCTCACAAACTTCTCTTTTGCCCATTTGTAATCCAACTTGAAAACTGGCCCGGTCCAGTCCTCTTTTAATTCCCACTGTATGAAATTTGAATCTAAATATACTGATGATTGTAATTTGTAAGTATTCTACTAGCTACCATACAAAAATCATTTTACAAACAGTCAAAACACAATTTGTCACATCATTTTACAGACAATATTTGTACTTTAGTCCCACATGTGAAGTTGATTCCTTTACAGTCAGTCACAATGTCTGATAGACTGATACAGCAGAGGAAGAGAGGTTCTATTAAACACGTACAGGAATTAGTCTAAGCTGATTAGTTTAGCAGAGTGCAATGCCAGTCTTCAAACTTATGTATGCAGATTGCATAGATCGATTAATAAGCTATGCGACAGAAATTTTTTTAGTCATATTAGTCATCGTAGCATAGGTGTATTAGCGATTCAGTCCTCAAATTTATGCAGATTGTATACAGATTATAGTATATTTCTGGAGCAGTCTCACGTTTTGCATAAATGCTGAAATCAAGCTGATGCAGCAGAAAAATAATATGAATTACAGTCATCAATATTGTCCAGTAAGCCCAAGTGATATACCTCGCTTTCTCACTGGCTACTTTGATTACTCACACTGCCATTTCATTGCATAAACATTCATAAATATACATAGGGGTTTTAAAGTTCTAAAGGGTTCTTTTTTGTTCTAACATAAAAATGTGATCAGTAAATTCTGCATCTCTGGCCGGTTAGATGAAAGTTGGGTGAAAGTCACTTTTACTACCTGAAGGTATAAGGATAGTTGGCAATCCTTCTATCCCACAAAACATCTGAAGTTACTATTCTCTGCCAAGAAGAACAAGCTTTGAAGTCACTAACTCCCTCATGGTCTCAGGTAAATTATGCATATGCATATCATGTGTTTTTCACAGAGGATAGCAGCACTGCTTGTTATCTAGTTCTGAGTCCTTGGTTGTCTTTGATTTCAAAGATCCTGTTAACATATTCTAATAGGTATGTGCTTGGCCTTTCAAACTGTTATGTGACAACTGAGGTTTTTGTAAAAGCCTTAGCGCTCAAATCAGTCATGGGTTGAGATCTTGTGTTTGTGCCAACCCGTGACCAAATGGTTTGCGGTCCAAGGCTCCAGTAAGGCATAATGATGCCCAGACTAAAGGTAACGCTAGAACTGTCTGAGTCCAGACCAGTTCTCATTGGCTGAGTCGTGGTCCACTGATGGACTGGAGTAAGAGGTTGTATAACCTTACTACTCCATGTTTAAATCAAACTTGTTTTAGGAAAGGTATCATTGTGTCCTTGAGTTAGCTTGTGACAGCTGTGTTGGATCTGCAACATATCACTTCTGTCCAAAACCTTTCTGAAGCAAGTTGGCAGCTTTGCTTGCGTCATTCCTTTGATGCATGTCTGCCTATATATTGTTATAGCTTTGGCTATGTTGGTTGGTTGTTAAAATTTGCTGCATTGCATTTTCATTAATTGAGTATAGTTTCATGTTTGCATTGTTCATGCTGCTCTAAGTCTTCCTTGTGATTATAAATCTTAGAGCTTGAACTAAAAACTCTGTTCATAAACTCATGTCATGTTGCATACTATGAGGGATGTGTAGTGCAACCAACCCAAGAAGTGTTCACGGTTGAATCAGCTATTGGGTAGCTGAATTCACGAACAAGGCTTCTGAAATCGTTTCCAGCTGTGGCTGCTTAGAAACAAAAGAGGAGATAGGTCTAGACTAGTTTGAGACTAGATAGGATAGCATAGTGTTGTTGTATCCCTGGATATGTTATTCTTGTAATAAGTCAGTCTTATATAGTGGAAATGTTTGTCCCTCAAGAGAAAAAGACACGCAATTTTTCTCCATGCTACAGGATTTCTGCGAGTAAAAAACATTCATGCGTTAATTGTTTATTTACTTACTACAAATTCGTGTTCTGTACTCTAAGATAACACAAGTCATTACTATTCTCTAAAACAGAAATAAATGAAAATTTGAAAAAGACATAGAATTTTACTACCACAAGCAGGCCAGGCCACCAAGATTGCTTGATGTATGAGTTGCTTTAAATATTAATGAAAATGACACATAAGATATCTCAAGCCTATGAGGCTATGATAGAAAATCCCTTTATCATCGGCCAAAAGTTTCTTATCTTGGCCACTTAATTCTCATCACAAACAAAATTCCCTTTTGAAACATCAGCCAAAGAAACAGTGAAACACACTCACTGAACTTTCCAAGTTTGTGTTGTGCCACTTTTTGAGAGGCTCAGGTGGCAAAGATGGCAGTGGAGATGGCCATCAGAGCTTCAGTCACCCAAAGACCTCATCTTTCTCCTCCTTCCTCTCCCTCACCATCATCATCATCCATACCTAAATTTTCTTTCAAACCCCAATTCAGACCCATCTCTGTGTCACTCCCAACATCAACTACCCTCTCTCTCTTGGCCCTCTTCACCTCTCCCTTTGAAGCCAAGGCCTTAAGCCTCTCCAAGGATCAAATAGTATCTTCCCTCACTGAAGTAAGTACATTCCATTCCAATGCATGAAAATATTGTTATTTACAGTGTTTCTAAATTCTAATTGCTTCTCTACTTTTCATTTCATTTTGTTTGGCACTCATTTGTTGAATTTGTATTCTTTGTTTTGTTAGGTGGAGCAGACAATTGATCAAGTTCAGCAAGTGGGTTCTAGTGTGTTTGACAACACAGAGCGTTTTCTTGAAGCTTTTTTAAATGCAGTGAAGCCTGGCATAGATGTGGCATTGCCAATTGCTAAGCAGGCTGGAGAACAAGCCCTGAAGATTGCTTCTCCTGCAATTTCTGAGGTTTCAAAGAAAGCTCAAGAAGCAATTCAAAGTTCCGGGATTGACACAGCGCCTGTTTACAGTGCTGCAAAGGTTTTTTCTTTGCTCAAGTTTTTACTTAGTTTGGTAAAATGTACATTAGCTAGACCATCCATGGCTGCAATAATGTGCATGTTTTAAAGTGAATTAAAGCTTAGTGTATAGTAGTTGATTTCAGTTGCATAGTTAATTGACTGGGACTTGTTTAGTTTTGACTTGAAATAAGTGGTTAGTGTAGTCTAAAACTATTAATTGGGGCAATGTACATTACCTGACAATTTTTAAAACATGAGTGAGGGATCCATTCAATTTTTAAATTGTATAACATTTGTATTGTAGTAGTTTTGAGTTCACTATGCAACGGACTTGTTCATCACTAGTGGAACATTTATACAAGTTTCAGAAAAGTATGGAAATTGAGATTGTAAATTGATGGATAACAATAAGGTGGATTTGTATACTATTCACCTTTTTCTTCCAATCAGTATGTTTATCGAGTGGTATATTTGGTCGCAGACAATAGGTGATGCAGCAGGACAGACCAGCAAAGTAATTCAAGATGCCAAGCCCATTGCGTCATCAACTGTCGAGACCATTTCGTCAGCAGATCCTGTTGTGATTGCTGGAACTGCTGGAGCAATATTCCTCACATATTTCCTTCTTCCCCCAATTTGGTCTGCTATCTCTTTTAACCTCAGAGGATACAAAGGTAAGTACAAGCTTATTGTGATATGATGTTGCTTCAAGAAAATCTATTGATACATAGACAATGTGAATTTTTCTGCTTGTATTGCAGTTCTACAATTCAAGTACTTAACTTTTGAAAGATATAAACCAGCTTAAAGACTACATATTTTCGGTTAATGTTATCATATTGAGACTACATGTTTGTCATGAAGCTGTCAGTGTAACATGCATGTACTAATAGCTAATGTGCTATGGTTGCACCACTCAGGTGCCCTCACTCCTGCTCAAACCCTTGATCTCATTTCTACAAAGAACTACCTTCTGATAGATATTCGATCAGAGAAGGACAAGGACAAGGCCGGCATTCCTCGCCTTCCATCTAGCGCCAAAAGCAAATTGATTGCTATTCCGTGAGTTGCATTAGCCTCAAACCCTTTTGTACCTCTTGTGCCTTTGTCTGCATGATGACAACGAATTCTGTTTTCCAGCTTGGAAGAACTACCAAGCAAACTGAAAGGCCTAGTCAGAAATGTGAAGAAAGTAGAGGCCGAGATAGCAGCATTGAAAATTGCTTACCTCAAGAGAGTTAACAAGGGCACCAACATTGTCATCTTGGACTCGTGAGTTCTTTCTTCAACCTCATTCATCATTCTTGATAATGACTTTGGATTATTACCCTCTTTCTTATTCTGCTCTTGTTTTTGTTTGGTGTACATGTGTAGTTACTCTGATTCAGGTAAAACAGTTGCAAGAGCACTAACCAATCTAGGGTTCAAGAACACCTGGATTGTAGCAGACGGGTTCTCCGGAAACAAGGGGTGGCTACAGAGTCGTTTAGGCACAGATTCATACAATTTCTCTTTTGCTGAGGTGATTTCACCATCGAGAATCATCCCAGCTGCGACAAGACGTTTTGGCACCACATTTCAGTCTGGTCGAAAGCTTCTTTCAGATTAACTTCAGCCAGAGCTTGTCTTCCTTTTTTTCTTTCAAGACGTATGTACTGGTTTGTTATTGTTCTCAATTAGTCGATCTATCTGTAAAGTTATGTAACTCATTTCTTTCCCTTTGTCTATATACTGTAATCTTCACGCTTAGAGCCTAGTGCTATCCGAAGTTACTTTATACATTTTTGATAGAGATCAGGCAGTTTCTCATTGAGAGATTTCTTCCTAATCATCACAAATAGATTAAGATTTTACTCTAATTTACAACGGTATGATTCGAACTGAGTACAAGGGTTCACACAAATTTAACCACACGTGGTAGTTTGCTTTCATATACTAAATTAATATATATTTGAGTCCAATAAATGTATTTATTTGAGACAATGCAACTCTCTTAGCTCATTAAGTTCTTAATATTGGTGAGATTTAAACCGAAAAACCTCTAAATCTAGTGAACAAACCAACACGCCACGACTCACTGGTAATATCCGTTTTCATAAGAGACATTTTTCACTGATAATATCAGTTTTCATAAGAGACATTTTTGCACATTAGAGTTAGGTAACATCGCGCAGCATAACGTGTCGCAGTAGGTGTGCCCATATTTGCAATACAAGAAATCACATGACCCAAAACGCAGAAATTTCATATTAAAACGACACACGAGAAATTGACGAGCCACCTAATAATTAAACCCAGCCAAAGCCGTTATCTTGCAGCTCACAATAGTCTCATACACACAGTCACACTCTCTCGCCGTCATAACTACCGGCGGCGAACGGCGGCGATGGCGCACAAGAGCCTCGACACCGTTACGGTCGCCGACATCGAATCCCTCGGGATTGAGCCTGAGCTCGCCAACAGACTCCATGGAAGTCTCGCTAAGATCATCGCCGATCACGGCGCTGCCGCTCCGGACACGTGGCGCAATATCACCGGGCACTTGCTCAGCCCGGACCTCCCCTTCTCTTTTCACCAGATGATGTACTACGGTTGCTACAAGGACTTCGGACCCGACCCGCCCGCCTGGCTGCCCGACCCGTATGCTCTCTCACTCTTTTGAAATTGATAATTAGACCGCGAAATGAACTCGTAGCTTAATTTTAATAATAAGCTTAAATTTTTCTCAATCTCTACTTTTTCTGATTAAAATTAGTTTGTTTGTGTTATTTTGGACTTCTTTGTGTAAGAAGAATCCTCAGGTTGACAGACAATCCTCAGGTTAAAATATATTTTTTTACTGCTTGAATTTATTGGCTGATATATGATTTGATTGTTATATTCTGTCCTGCAATCACTAAATTCCTATATGAAATAAATTTAATGGAAAGTTATGCATTAGCAGCATTTGTAGTTCTTATATGGTTTGACATGATGAAAAATTTGGAAAATTAACAACTTGGTTACTGTGGACATGTTAAAGTTTTAAACTTTACGAAGAATTAGAGTCAGACATGTTGGTTATGTGTATAGTTTCTGTAAACTTCTGAGTTTGTGTCTTGTTGTGTGGTAAGGGAGACTGCCGTTTTAACAAATGCCGGCCGGCTACTGGAGAGGCAAGGAAAAGAGTTTTTGGGTTCTCGATATAAGGATCCCATATCCAGCTTTTCTGACTTTCAGGAATTTTCGGTGTCCAACCCAGAGGTAGGATTTGTTTAACACTAAAGTTGCTTATCTTTGATTGATTTGTTTTCTAGTCGTTGTACATATCTACTTCCTGTTTAATGGTCAGGTTTATTGGAAAACTGTACTAGATGAGATGAATGTGTTGTTTTCCAAGCCTCCGCAATGTATTTTGCGTGAGAATCTGTCTGGAGATGGGCATCTATCAGTTCCAGGAGTTCAGTGGCTTCCCGGAGCATGTGTGAATCCAGCAAGGAATTGTTTGAGTTTAAATTCTAAGAGGAGCTTGAATGATACAATGGTAATATGGCATGACGAAGGAAAGGATGATCTGCCTTTGAATAAGATGACACTTAAAGAATTGCGTTCAGAGGTTTGGTATGCTATTCATGATCCTCTAAGCTTTGTCCTGTTGAAGTCATTTCCAACAATTTTAATAGACTTGAGTGATTTTATCTTTCTAATGAGATCTTCTTTTGATCTTATAATCCGTAGGTTAGTTGCACATGCTCTACAAGCACTAGGTCTGGAGAAGGGATCTGCAATCGCAATTGATATGCCAATGAATGTCATTTCCGTAGTTATCTACCTGGCTATTGTTCTGGCAGGTTATGTAGTTGTATCAATCGCTGATAGTTTTGCTCCTCCTGAAATATCAACCAGACTAAAAATTTCGGAGGCAAAAGCCATATTTACCCAGGTTCATACCCTTCTGTTGGAAAAGATGAAATTTTTTTCTTCCTCAGATTATGTGTATTCTGGCTTCATAAATTGTACCTTTGTGTTTCCTCAGTTTCTTTTGCTTTGTTTTTGATGGTAGGATGTAATAGTTCGTGGTGAGAAAAGTCTACCCTTGTACAGGTGAAGTACTGAAGAAGTTTAGCTATGAGATGACATAGTCTATTTCTGCTTTTGTTTTCAAATGTGCCTCATTGTAGTGTCAATTGTGCAGTAAAATCAAGGATGCTCAATCTCCTATGGCTATTGTTCTCCTTACAAAGGGTTCCAATTCCAGCATGAAATTGCGTGATGGTGACATTTTTTGGCATGATTTTTTAGAAACAGTAAAAGATTTCAAGTATGTACTCTACTTTATTATTGTTTACTTTTCACTTCTAATTTTTATCAGTGTGTAATTTAATAAGGTTATTAAGTGTACTTTATTTTGCTTTAGAACATACTATACAGTGAAGATATGCTTGATATGTGTCGGTGTTTCATTCATTTATATGAAGTTGTGATTCAGAATCATTTTGAAAACTCTTGGCGTACAAACTGAATCTAGTGTCCCCCTTCTGTTATGGAGTATGGACTAGTTTCTTCTTTAACCTTGTAATGCTGAGCTGGTGTGTGTATTGTTAGAATTACTTGAGTGTATCTTGAAAGAACCTAATACTCAGTGAGGCTCTGATTTTAATGTAGCATCTGTTTGTATTTCTCTCAATCCTACAGAAATGAATTCACTGCTGTGGAACAACCTGTAGAAGCATTTACGAATATCCTCTTCTCATCTGGAACTACTGGTAATTTGAACATTGAAGCTTAGCTTGACATGTGCCGCAACTCCACATTTTTACATGACAAAGTGAGTTTCTTTAACAGTCTTAATTGTGTCCTTGATGTGTTGTAGGGGACCCAAAGGCAATTCCATGGACCAATGCGACTCCTTTCAAAGCTGCTGCAGATGCCTGGTGCCATATGGACATTCGTAAAGGTGATATTATTGCTTGGCCCACAAATCTTGGGTGGATGATGGGCCCTTGGTTGGTATATGCTTCTTTGTTAAATGGTGCTTCCATTGCCCTATTCAATGGATCTCCACTTGGACCTGGCTTTTCCAAGTTTGTTCAGGTAATCCTACTATAGGTGAAAACAAAAATTGTTGGCTTTCACATAATAATCTGCATTTATGGTAAGAATTCTCACTAGGTTTTGTTGTTATTCATCTTGCTGAAGTTCCCCCCAGCTATATGCCAACCAGAATAGCTGCCCTTCTGTGAATGCTTGAATATATTAATGTTAGAACAGACCTTCCTATCTGCTATTTCAACAATTTCCTACTTGCAAGCACCATAAGTTTTCCCCAACATATTTGTACTCAACTTTTACCATAAATGCTTGAATAATATGTTTTGGAACTGCATATTGGACTCGTAACAAAATTGTTGCCCATGTCTATGGTATATTAGTCCACTGAGTGAAGTATAGTAGATTATAAGCATCCGAGAAGTGAATGCTTTCTGACTATTGAAACTGTTTATATCTGTCTAGGATGCCAAAGTAACAATGCTTGGTGTAATCCCTAGTATTGTTCGGACATGGAAAAGTACAAATTCTACTTCAGGCTATGATTGGTCTGCTATTCGGTAAGTTTAAGCTGCCTTTCTTGGTATCTACCGTATTGGTTTGAACATCTGGTTTCATGGGTTGTACTACTGTAACTTGTATAATGTTAATCATGAGTGGGTTGCTTTATATTATATATCCAGTCATAACTCTTTTTCTTTTCTTTTTCCTTCCCATGAAATCTGGTAGTTGCTTTAGCTCCACCGGTGAAGCATCAAATGTAGACGAATACCTATGGCTAATGGGGAGGGCTGGCTACAAGCCTATCATAGAGTATTGTGGTGGTACAGAAATTGGCGGTGCCTTTGTTTCTGGCTCAATGTTGCAGGCTCAGTCTTTGGCTTCTTTTAGCACTCCAGCTATGGGCTGCAGTTTGTTTATTCTTGGTACTGATGGAAGTCCAATTGTAAGTACCAACAGGCCTCAGCTTCGGATGAATTTTTTGTTTTGTTTTGTTTTTGTTTTTCTTACTCATCAATTTATACTAGCTAGTAAGTATTCAATAACTATGCACGGTAGACACAGATAATGTATCACACAATATCCCTAATTTCTTTTCCAACAATTTTGATTGGCTATTGCCATTGTTGAGTAATCTTTAATGATATTTTATCCTGTTTTTGGCTCATGCTTAGTTACTCTAATCTCCATCTTTTCTTGCAGCCACAAAATGAACCAGGGTTTGGTGAACTGGCTCTTGGTCCTCTCATGTTTGGAGCTTCGAGTACGCTGTTGAATGCTGATCATTATGAGGTTTATTACAAGGGAATGCCATCATGGAATGGGAAGGTAAACAACTTTATTCTCCACTCTCAAACCAGTATACCTTCTACATCACTTAAAATTCTGATTTTCACGTACAGGTTTTGAGAAGACATGGGGATTTGTTTGAGAGGACCTCCAGTGGTTACTATCATGCTCATGGTCGTGCAGATGATACAATGAATCTTGGAGGCATCAAGGTATAGGAAATATGATTTTGAAAAGGATCTGCATGTTGAATGTGCACATGAAATCTGACTTCCTTAGTCCTGACTGTTATCGGCAGATAGCACCGTTCTGACTTTTCTGTTTATTTTGATTGGCAGGTTAGTTCTATTGAGATTGAACGAATCTGTAATGCAATTGACACCAACATCCTCGAGACAGCTGCTATAGGCGTGCCGCCTGCTGGAGGCGGACCGGAGCAGCTGGTAATTGCTGTTGTGTTAAAGAACTCAGATAATCCACCAGCAGACTTGAATCAATTAAGAGCAACCTTCAATTCAGCTGTGCAGAAGAAACTAAATCCATTGTTCAAGGTATGCTTCTCACTGCTTTATTTTAAAAAACAACCTCAACCATCACATATCCACAGTCTATTACACGCTTAACATTTCCTCGTGGCTGCAGGTTTCTAGAGCTGTGCCTCTCCCTTCTCTTCCAAGAACAGCAACAAATAAGGTCATGAGACGGATTCTGCGGCAGCAGTTTGCTCAAATCGACCAAGGTGCTAAGCTATGAGAGTATGAGGGAAGAGTTGCTTTTGCCTTATACAACACCAAGCACTCTACTTGATACAGACAATGTTCATCCCTTTGTTATTCTACAATAATAACCTTCTTGTACAGCTTCCCCAATATATCACAAGTCTCTTCTGGAAAACTATATACAATCATTATAATCCATATATATTAATGTCTTCTGATCTTAGTCATCTATATGATACGTGTAAATACACAAGACTTTCCATCTTTTAATGAAAATTTTTATATACACGACAGTGGTGAAAGTTCACCATCAATATGTGGTGAAAATTTTTATATTCACCATCAATATGTGGGTTAACCATCTATATATATTAATATCTTACGTTTTTAGCCATTCACATGAAATTTAAGCAGAAAAATTATATGTTGGGCCTCTGGGCCACTTACATCAAAACCTAGAAGAAAAACACAAAAAAATCCCATTAAAAAAGCAATGATACCCTGTGGTCGTGCGTAGAGTAAGATAGTATAGGTCGGTTAGTTGTTGAAAAACACAAGGCAGCGGATATAGTTAATCAGAGCTCCGTTTTGACTCACAGCTATGGCGACCATGGCCTCTCTCGCCGTCGCCGCCCCCAATTTCACGACCTCCTTCCTCGGCAAGAAACTGTAAGCCCTCACTATATCTCTCTATTTCTCTCTGTGATTCTATAAATTGATTTCGATTATTTTTTGTTATTTCTAGTAGCTTTCGTGAAAATACGAAGCTGCAAAAGAGTTGCTCCTTCTTGCGAAACCCTAGGTGTGCAGCTACATCCTATGGAGGTATTCCTTTCGACCTTTTCTAGATGTATTTTTACTGCTTTGATTATGTTAATTAGATTACGCAATTGGATTCGGTTTTATTCTCCAAATGAAAATTAGTGAAGAATTTGATGGAAATTGCAGGCTTCAGCTTTCTCTAGGGACAAACGAACTTGGTTTAGTCTGCATGAATTGATTCAGTTATTGGTTGAGAATTAGTGTGACAGTCTTGGATAGGTTGTGTTAGTAAATTTATATGTCGAGCTTTTGAAGCTCCTTGTGAGTGTGTTGATGCCGTAATATGGTTTGGTGATTGCTGGCCATTGTTAATTTCTTCTCCGCATTCTGTAGGCAATACTCCCAAGTTCCCTCGGGTCAGTGTTTGGGATCCATATAAGCGTCTTGGTGTGAACCAGGATGCTTCTGAGGAGGAGATTTGGGGATCGCGCAACTTTCTATTGCAACAGTATGCGGGACATGAGAGAAGTGAGGAGTCAATTGAAGCTGCTTTCGAGAAAATATTGATGACAAGCTTCAAGCAGAGGAAGAAAACAAAAATCAACTTGAAGAGCAGGTTAAAGAACAAAGTTGAAGAGTCTCCACCTTGGGTTAAGAATTTGCTCAGTTTTGTGGAAATTCCAGCCACTGAAGTTATTTTTAGAAGATTGTTCCTCTTTGCATTCATGGGTGGCTGGAGTATTATGAACTCAGCTGAAGGGGGACCTGCTTTTCAGGTTTGTTCCAACTTTTACACACTGATCAGTAATGCTCTTTTGTTTTATCATTGTGCATCTTATCAGTTCTGTTATCAGAGTGACTCTTCAGTCATACTAATAAAATGTAGGATAAGTTGGTGAGATAGGAAGTATTGGACTTTGAGATAGACCTAGACCATACACCGCCTTTTGACAGCACTCGAGTGTCCTACTAAATAATAAGTGAATTTTAGAACTGCATGCTTCAAGTGCTTTTCCACCATAATAGATACTGCACTTTCCTCATTGCTGATAAATACAGGTTCAAATATGAAATATCATCTATATTTGGAATCTTGGTGCCCCTTGTTCTCTCACTTCTGTACTAAATGAAATATCTATTATTACAGGTGGCTGTGTCCTTGGCAGCTTGCATATACTTCCTAAATGATAAGACAAAGAGCTTGGCCAGAGCTTCCGTTTATGGGTAAGATTTCTGTGAATACTAACCGTGGCTACAGTTCTCTGCTCTCTCCCTCTTCTCATCTCATATTTACACAATGGTTCAATTGCAGACTTGGAGCACTCGTTGCTGGTTGGGTGTGCGGTTCGATCTTGATTCCAAATATTCCTTCAATGTTCTTAAACCCGACTTGGACTCTCGAACTTCTAACGTCACTAGTAGTTTATGTGTTCATGTTCCTTGCTTGCACTTTTCTCAAGTAAAACCATTTTGTCTGGACTCATCATACGAATTTATGTTATTCGGTAGGTTGCAAACTGAGCCAAACTCCATATTTCTATATATCGAGGTCTATGTTTTGGGGTTCTCTGAAACGTGGGAGTTTGAAGTCCCAAATTCCCAACTGTGTATCTCTGTTACAATCGTCTTCATCAAATGGCTCTCACGTTAGAAACATTCTTTCTGACTGGTTGTTTCTTTGTTTATGCACATTCATGTACGATTTGTCTATGAGGCAGAG
This sequence comes from Fragaria nilgerrensis, assembly GCA_010134655.1. Classification (NCBI taxonomy): domain Eukaryota; kingdom Viridiplantae; phylum Streptophyta; class Magnoliopsida; order Rosales; family Rosaceae; genus Fragaria; species Fragaria nilgerrensis. Next base: position 8,002,497 of record CM020981.1, read on the forward strand.
GCTTCATTTGTGACTTTATGATAGCGTTCACTCTTATTAGCCGCCGTTGTTACCAAGCTCCAATTCCATACTTATCAAATATTTTAAGAGTTTAATGAACTTTATGCCGGGGTACAGTGTGAGATTATTGGTGTCTCTTCGTTTCAAGCCTTCTAGCTTCGTCCAAACTCGTGTGTGCATTATCTGACACTGGATTTGATGAGGACAAACAGACGTTATAAACTGTAAAAGGTACTAAACAATATAATTCCAAGTAAATCATACGATGCAATGATTTTGATGAGCTTGAACAGACATTACAAATTGAAAGAAGTACTAAACAATATAACTTCCAAGTATATCAAATAACTAGGTTCTGCAGTCAAGATGAACGTAAAAAAGCACACCTACACGGCTAGACGAATAAGAATAATTCTAAGTTACATTGGCTAAACACAACTAACTAAAATCAACACTAGCGTTCAAGGCCCGCGGAACTTGCTGTTGTTGTAAGTACTGAAGCGATTGTTCTTGGTAGCACAGCAGCCAACGCAGTAGACAAGGGTAAGGAGGACAATAATACAGCAGTTGAGTATGGCGAAAGACCGCCACTGCTTGCGAATGTTGGCCAGAATTCCTCCTTTGCATGACTTGCAGTCGTAGCACAACCTGTTCTGCTTGTTACTCCAAGTTAGGCAGTCAGTGTCTGGCTCTTTAGGTCCAGACTTCGGAATCGCCCAGTATGTTGCATTCTTGAATTCATATCCGCAGTAGGATGGTGGCTTGCAGCAACCAGACTGTTTATATCAAACACACGTAAAAGCTTATGATTGGTACAAAGTTCAAGAAAGCATGGCACATTTTCACAATGTATAGAAATCGCATATATATGGATATAGTAAAAATAACGATGATGAATCCTGATACATGTATTCCATGCAAAACTTTGTCCACCAACAATTAGATTCTAAACTTGCTAATTTTAATGAATATTTTGCATACAGAACCGTAAATCGCTGACCACAATTTTGAATTACTTTGTAATTCAAACTCCAATTCATCAAAGAGTTAAGGGTTTATTTGTATAAAACTTGGATTTTTTAATTCGTATTGAACATAAAAAAAATAAAAAATATTCAGGTATCACACGACATTACAATTACAAGGGGAATCACAGAACCTAAATTGTCAGTTATCAATTCTTCAATAGAAACACAAAAAGAACGAAGAATCCCATCTCCTTTTAATGTACTCAGATAAACTTTACTGATTACCATATCTTTATTAGATGACAGATATCACATAACTTATATACCAAAGTCCAACTAAAAAGTTCGTCCAAAAATAAATATATCAGTAAATTAAAAAGGGAAAAAATCCACATACCTGAATCGGAGACAAGTTCTTCCTGAAAAAATCGGCCTGAGTCTGATGAACATCGCCGCCGAGACTCTTACAAACCTGAGCATCCACTAGACAGCTCTTGATCGGCTCCCAGTTTTTCCCATTAACAACGTAATGCTGAAGCCAATGCGAGAAGTCTCCGACCTTGTACTCCTTGTACCCTCGTCCCGACACGGCCTGTCCGATCCCCTTGTTCGTCACGAACAGAGCGAACACGGTGAAGGCGATGAATCCGAGGATGAGGAGAAAGACCAAGACGAGGTAGGTGTAGAGGAGAGAGTTGAGTTTGCAGCACGAGCCGGCGAGGCCGAGGAGGGACACGACGACGAAGATGAGTCCAGCGAAGAGGAGAGGGTTCTGGAGGACCTTCTGGCACATGGTGCCGCCGTGGAGGTGGAAGTAGATCGACGCGCCGATGGAGGAGAGTCCGAGGAGGAGGAATATCGCGTTCAGGATCCCGATCACGGTATTGCTTATACGTAACATTGTGAAAACGTAAAACTATGTCGCAGGTTGTCTCTGTCTTGTGAGAATTGTGAAATCAAACCCTAGGATTTGAGAATGAGAGAAACAGAGGAGACGGTTGTGTATTTATCTGGATTTCTGGAGTGAGAAACTGTTTTATAGAAGGAGTGGAACACCTACGTAAAACGGTTGCATTCGGAATTTGAATTTGAGACAAAATGGGACTTGGTTTTGGACGTGGACGATAGGTGGCGGGTGGAGAGGATGACACGTCAGCATTTCCGGTTGTGTGAGAGGGGTGAAAGGACCGAAATGGGGTTGGAGGGGCGTTTGAAAAGGGGACGTGGGATAACTGAGTCGTTCATGTACGTAGTGGACGCCTTTTGTTTAGAGGCGACGGTTTAGGGTTTGGTTGACGGGAACCTACGACTAGTTAAACCTAATACTTGTCTTGAATATACTTTGTTTGTGCTTCGTCTGTTTAGGTTTACACTTGTCGGAATATACCTTTTTCTTCTTCTTTTTTTGTTGTATCTGTGGATCAATGTGCCGGAGAAGTTGGGTATTTGGACAAAGAGAGCGAGCTAGGCAGGACCGTGTGTAGACGGAATGGTGTGAGAATGGTTGGTTTGGCATTGGAGAAGTGATTATTTTCGGAGGGTTTTTGACTACTTGATGCGAATTTGGGACATCTGTCTTTATGGTACATGGAGGGGATCGAGATCAATCGATAGTTGTTCGTAGCTTGTAGAGAACTTTGATATTTGGGGTTCGTGTTTGAAGTTCAACCTTATATTTTGGTGGTACTGATGACAATTGTTGGCTAATGATGAACAAAGCAGATCATTATGATAGAATCGAAAGAGATAGGAGTTAGATTCTTGAGGTGGAGTTTTTGTGGTAATTTGATCGGGGTTTTGTAGGTGTTAGATTGTTATAGGAAGAAAAGATGGACATAAGAAGAATGATATGATATATATGATACAGCCTCCATTTGTAAACTTCTTTGTCAACTATCTTCTTCTGTTTTTGGTATGTTTTGCTTCCTAGAATATAATCATATATAGCATAATCTGTTTCATGCAAGGGAAGTATGAATACATAATGTGCGGGCTTTGATCTTCAGGCTAACATGTTCAAATCGATTGATTTACATGTCTCGTGAGTGTGTATGTAACTATGTACGTTAGTCATTTCTACTAATTTTGTATAGACAAGGAAAGACTAAATGAGCGCTGCTCTAGCCCTCCGTGAACAAACTAAACCTGACAATATACAGATCAGAAAAACGTTTAGCATAATTCATTAATTGTCCTTGCTGGCCATAAAATTGCGACACTGTTGGGAAGACAGTACTATGAGAAGCTAGCGGCTTGCAACACTAGTACAACTAGCTGTGTGGGATTTCCTAGGGTTTAGGGTTAACATACATGTAGGAACTCAGGACAGCAATTCAGGTGCCTATAGCTTCTCCATGCCATTATCATAAAAGGATACGTACATCAACAATATATATACCTGCATTTCAGGTTTCTCTTCATTGTCGAATGATAATGATATACCTACGATAGTCATGAATCAATCATGAGATGCATTATTCAAGATCTTACTCGGATTACAGGTTAGTGAAGTATATATGAATATAGTGACGAATTTACCGTCAAGAATGAATGAACCTCAATTGATGAATGCATTATATTCAAAAAAGACTAAAATCATTTTAAAACTATGCATAATATAATTAATCTCAGTGACCCAATTTACATGTATCTTACAACGTTAAGTTATGATATTTATAGCTACTCGTATGCAGCCAAAAAAATATCGTAACCTTTAACACATTGTGTTCAAACTTTTCTAAATGTTAAAGATTATTTCTTTAACTTCACATCATCATTCATCACATTTGAAAGATGATTATAAGATTTGAACACATTGTGTGTTCAAACTTTTCTAAATGTTAAAGATTATTTCTTTAACTTCGCATCATCATTCATCACATTTGAAAGATGATTCTAAGATTCTGATTGATGTCTTAAATCATCAGGTACACTAAAGTTCCTTGGCGAAAGTCTCTCATCCAAGATCTCAAAAACTTAGCTACTTAGTTTGAATTGATATATTTTGTTTATGTGTAAATAAAAGCCAACTTCTCGCTAATGTTATGGCTAATTTAGGCTATTTCTTCCGTTCTTTTGTTTTATGGTCGAATCAGTTACCTATATTGATACAGTTTGCCTTCTACTTTGATCAAATTGGAGGTGAGTGTCATTGAGGTTTTTTTGTTGTTGTATTTTCTCTCTCTCTCTCTCTTATAAAATAAAAAATAAAAAATAAAAACTCATTTGAAAAGAAAAAGGAAAAAAGAAGAAGAAAACGAGAGATGTATATATGCCTATACGGGTCCTACCCGCTTCCTTTGCCAAAACCCCAAAAACCCAGAGTCGACGATGCAGCGACAGCTCTTAAACAAGCTCAGTTGGAAACCCATATATGGGTTTGCTCAGTTCACTCAAAGGGTCAGTCTTTCAGTTGTTATTGTTTCCGCATAAACCTGAAACTTGGTTGATGAATGGTTTTGGGTTTGATTGGTTTTGCAGAGAGCGATGCACGATAGGAACAAGAAGGCGATGGAGTTGATAGCCAAAGGGTGGGGCGCTCTGAAGGAAGTTGATAGAGTCATCGACTATTGCGAGCTCAACGATCGCCGACTCATTCCTCTATTAAGGGTGTGTCTCTAATTTACAAGACTTCATTTTTTGGTTCATTTTACATTTTGAGGGTGATGTGGTGATGGATTTTTTACTTTTTCAACAATTAAATATTGGTCTCAATGCGTTTGAGTTAAAAAGTAGTGGCAACCCAGAAAGTTGGTGTCTTGATTAGTAATGTGAATTGAAGAGGAAAATGTTCTTTCCGTTTTTGATTTCCATGTGTTCTTGAACGTTTTATATGCTTTTGTGTTTATGAGAAAATGTGAGAAACAAAGAGGAACCAAATTCGAATTTGGGTTATGATGGTATTGGCTTCTGGTTTTGGGAGGACATGTGAGGGGTAATGTTTATAACAAAAGGCTACTGTATAAAATTCATGATTTGCTCGATTGCCATCATTAGTCAATTTTCTGTTGATTGATTGTTGGGTAAAATCTAGGCTTCCAAATCAGAGGCAATATATGGAGTATCAATACACTCCCTCCCTTTCGATCACAGTATAAGCTTTTGTTTATGAAATGGGATAACAGAAAGAAAAAGTCTCTGTTCTGACACGATTCTTTTGATCGCATCAGGCAGCAAAGGAAAACTTTGAGTTGGCTCTAGAGACTGACAACTCTAATACCCATGCCAGGTATTGGTTGTCCAGATTGCATTTGAAATACCATGTCCCAGGGGCATGCAAAGCGATGTAAGTGTACTTGCTGAGAAGTCTTGCATACTTTTTTCTTCATTAGTTTATGTCACTTCACTGATGGTGGTCTGCATTCCCAACATTAATATTCTGTGATGTATCATGGGGCATACAAGCAAATAAAAGGATGTCATGTGATTGATAATTTAGCTGTTTTCTTCACAACAGAGGAGCTGCCCTGTTAGTTGAAGCCGCAAATATGGGTGATGCGGATGCACAATATGAACTCGCTTGTCGTCTTAGAGTAGAGGTATAAACTCTAAGAAAGTTTTATCACTGCTGCTCCTAACAAAATTTGTATGTGAAGTATGTTAGTTCTATGTGTTTTGCTCCCAATCTGTGAAATTTGATGACTCGTGATAAATTTTCCCGACTAGATCAATATTCTTTTGTTCCGGGTTGGAATTTTCCAATTGTTTTTATTGTACTTTCTTTTTCCTCTGAAATTCTTAATCATTTGATTATTACTTATGATGCTTGCTTGCTTGCTTGGGTGCTTTTTAGAATGAGCATGTGCAATCGGATCAGCAAGCTTTCCATTATTTGGAGAAGGCAGTTGACCAGGTAGTTTTCAGAATGTTGTTGCATATAATAGTGCTTCCAGCCTTCTAGAATATATTTCCAAGTCTAACTGGAGCTCGGTATTCTTTCAGTTGCATCCAGGTGCTCTCTACCTTCTGGGTGCTGTGTATCTGACTGGAGACTGTGTCAAGAAAGATGTTGCCTCTGCCTTATGGTGTTTTCATAGGGCATCAGAGAAGGTAATGAAGCTCCTGTTTCTGCTAACGCAGTTTTGGACCATGATAGTTATTGGGATTTATTACGGTAAACTATTGTCCTAGTTGGAGACTTCTGTTAAATTTGATCTGGTTTAGCAGCTATAGATATTTGTTGGGCAGAACTATTGATCTCTACATGGGCATAGGTTACTTGATATATTGTTTCATTTACCTACCTCATTAACTGAAAATGTTTACATATTTTAGCTTGAGCAGCACCGTCTTGTATTTACAATTGAGTGCTAACTGCTAAGTCAGTCTGGCTCTCACTCCCTCTTATAAAAGGAAGTGTCATTTTATTTTTTACAACTAGCAATATGTCATGCTCATAGGTTTGACTTTACGTAGAGATAGAATTGGATGCTATCCCAAAGTGAAAAAGAGAAACATAATTTGGGGGAGAACTATTTGCACACCATTGAATCAGTCCAACATGGTTATTATCTACAAAATAAATCTTGATAAGTTTGTTCAACAAGTCTGATCCTCTTACTCTACTGAGAATATCATTGTTTCTCCAACTAGAGCACTGTTTTAAAATGTTCTTTCTTTTAATAATTTTCAGGGTCATGCTGGTGCAGCTATAGCATATGGGTCTCTTCTTCTTCAAGGTCTGTTCTTCCCCACCATGCTTCTTTTGAGTACTGGCCATAGGTTCATTTCAATGAGGATACTTTCAATGAAGGGTGATTATTTGTATGTATAGGAATGATTGGATGCTTGCAGCCCGACTTGTATTCCATTCCCAATTTCTCATGAATTTTTACCCTTTAGTGTCATATTTGCATATCGTAGGTGTTCAAGTCCCAGAATCTGTGACAAAGTTAACTTCAAAAAGGGGTTCTTTAGCCAGAAAGGCAAGAAAAGATGCAGAAAGCCTTGTAAGAGACCAGGCAGGAATGGCAAGAGAGCGGTTTCAGATTGCTGCAAAAGCAGGATGTGATCTTGGACTGAAATGGTTGGAAAGACTTGACGAGGAAGAGAAGCATCTATTGACCGGAAACGAAATGGTAGAAGAAGCCTAAGGAGGAAAGAAGGTGTGTTAATCGTTCACTATACCGACCAGACAGTTTGTGGAGTTATCCTCGCGCATGCCATAATTGATTGGGGATAACTCGTATCATAACTGATTTGGGTCCATGTATACATGGTACAAGCCAATAAAAGAATTTAACTCGTGCTCTACTGGAGTACTGGGCATCTGCTGGGCATGAAGTTTGCTTGAATATCCTCAAAAGTTGTTATGATTCATGAATAACTGAAAATGATAATGCATTTTGTATATATATACGTGCATTTTTGACACTTCGCAATAGCCAAATGCTAGCACCAAGTAACAGATTTGCGGCGACAGTGTTGTGGAGCTTTTTGTTCATTAGGATTTTACATAGTATATTGTTCATTATGTGGTCGTACCTACTATGGTTTCATTTTGAAATCCTTGTAAACAACTTTCTAATTATCTGCAAGCAATCTCCTCATTCTAAAGTAGCTATCCGTCGTTCTGTAAATACATCACCTATTGTTGCACAAAGAAGTGCTGGGTGTTAGTCTAGGGGAGAGAAAATGTATGCCGAGCAACAAATGATTTTTAATCAGCTCCAACATCTCATATAACATCAAATTACATGATTTCATTGTATTGTATTAAATTATCTACATATATATATGTGAAAGTCATATCATGGAACAATGAAATACAAAAAAGAAATGCAATGAAGGTGAGTGTGCAACATGTATCATGCCCATGAGCAAAAAAGAGAGAGAGAGAGATTGGTTTCAGCTGAGCAATAAAGGTTGATTTTGTTATCAAAATTCGAAAGTGGTATAAACACACATTGGGCCATGTACCCGAGCCCAAACGTAGAAAACAACCCAATAAGCCCACCTAAATCCCTCCATCAACCTGTAGCAGCAGTTAGAAGGAACCCCACAGAGAAGAGTATATAACACATGCACACGTACCTACCCAGGTAACCCATCTGCCTCTCTTGGCATTCTTAACTGGCTCTCGACTCTCTCAAGAGACCCCTCCTTTATTTTCATCGCTCCTCGGCGGACTTTCCCACGCTCCTCCTTTTATATACCCTCCTAACTTTCCTCTCCCTCCAAACCCCCTCTCTCTCTCTCTCTCTCTCTCTCTTTCCTTTTCAAACAAACAAAAACAATAAAAATGGCTATGGCCACCCAACCCTCCACCACCCTCCTCCACAACCCCTTCATTTCCTCCAAACCCAAGCTCTCCGCCGCCGCGATCGCTCTCCCTCCACGGCGCCGTTCCCTCTCCGCTCAATGCTCCGTCGCCGTCGCGCCGTCCGCCGCGGTTAGAGCTTCCAAGGAGTACAAGGTGAAGTCGGTGAAGGCGAGGCAGATTATTGACAGCAGGGGGAATCCGACGGTCGAGGTTGATCTGGTCACTGATGATCTTTACCGATCGGCCGTTCCTAGTGGCGCCTCTACCGGAATCTACGAGGCGTTGGAGCTTAGGGACGGTGATAAGGCTGTTTATGGCGGCAAGGGTGTGCTCAATGCTGTTAGGAATATCAATGACATTTTGGGGCCTAAGCTTATTGGCATCGATGTCAGGTTAATTTTTTTGTTTTTACTGCTTACTGTTACTTGTCTGGTCATTATTGTAAGCTTTGGTAACTAATGTTCATTGATCAGTATGAAATGGAAGAATTTGATAGTTAGTTTAAGACTGTAGAAGTGATTTTTACGGCATTAGAGCTATTTACATGGCATCGTTTTTTTTAACTGTGGCTTGTTTACACTTTGGCAAGTTACACTATCTCATGGCTAGTTGTTGTTAGCCTTCATGATTATTTTGCTTGTGTGAATTGTATATATTTTTTTGTGTATGTATGCTGGTTTTGAAGTTTTCGCTATTGTTGTTTTGTAGAAATCAAAATGCTGTCGATGCAGTCATGTTGGAAATTGACGGGACACCAAACAAGTCTAAACTGGGGGCCAATGCCATTTTGGGAGTGTCTCTTAGTGTGTGCAGAGCAGGTGCAGGGGCAAAGGGAATTCCCCTGTACAAGCACATCCAGGAAGTGTCTGGAACAAAAGAGCTTGTTATGCCCGTTCCGGCTTTTAATGTTATAAATGGAGGGAGCCATGCTGGAAACAATCTTGCCATGCAAGAGTTTATGATATTGCCTGTTGGTGCCTCCTCATTTGCCGAGGCACTACGGATGGGCAGTGAAGGTTAGTAATTTAATTCTGGCTTTACAGAAGTGATGTTTCTTTTTGTGGTAAATTTGTCTTAAATCACGACTTTACTCAAAAAAGAGGATTGAAATTGGGAATCATTTTCAGAATACAATGTACTCGTTTGAATTTGTTATTTTGGTTAACTTCCGATATATAATTTAGTGACATGAACATCTAGGTTCACATAGACCAGAAAAGACTTGAATTTTAACTAGAGTCATACTTTAGTTTGTTTTCCGATTTTTGGTAATCCACAGCTGTTCTTAATTGCATGAAACAGTTTATCACATACTAAAGGGAATTATCAAGAAAAAGTATGGACAAGATGCTTGCAATGTTGGAGATGAAGGGGGATTTGCTCCCAATGTACAAGATAACAGGGAAGGATTGGTTTTGCTCATTGATGCTATTGAAAAGGCTGGTTACACTGGCAAGGTAGGACCACAGTGGCCCCTGGCATTGTTGTTTTCTTGCGAATTGATGTGAACTATTGTGTAATGTGGAATCAAAAACAATGATGCAGATCAAAATCGGAATGGATGTTGCTGCTTCAGAATTTCTCACCAAGGATGGCAACTATGATCTTAACTTTAAGAAACAACCTAATGACGGGGCACATGTGCGCTCACCTCAGAGCCTTGGTGACCTGTACAAGGAGTTTATCAGAGATTTCCCTATTGTGTCCATTGAAGATCCATTTGACCAAGATGATTGGAGCTCGTGGTCTTCACTTCAATCTTCAGTTGATATCCAAATTGTAGGAGATGACTTATTGGTCACAAATCCAAAGAAGATTTCCGAAGCCATTGGGAAGAAGGCATGCAATGCCTTGCTTTTGAAGGCAAGTATTTTTATTGCATCTCTCTCTCTCTCCTCTCTCTCTCTCTCTCATTTTATCTTATATAACACTAATAACAGAGATGAGATTCACATTTCAATTCCTTCAATCTTGATTACCATTCAAGCTTTGCCTATTTTTATCCATAGATGCGAAACAGTTAACAATCATTTATTCTTTATCACATTCTGGTATATCTGAGATAACTGTAGTTGTAAGACAATGTGTGCTTGACTTATACATATTATAGGCTTATAGCTAATAATGGCATTTGGTGGGAAAGTAAATTAAAGATACAATTGCGTGTATTGATTGAGCTCATTTTCTTTCTATGAATTGCAGGTAAACCAGATTGGCACTATCACTGAATCTATTCAGGCAGCACTTGACTCAAAAGCTGCTGGCTGGGGTGTGATGGTTAGTCACCGGAGTGGGGAAACTGAGGATAACTTCATTGCTGATCTCTCTGTTGGCTTGGCCAGTGGACAGGTTTATAAGCTGATTTCTTTTCGACATATCTGTCTGTATGATTTTGTTTTGTTGGAACTATGAAATTGATCCTAGCATGTTGTTTGTATACTTGTATAGATTAAGACAGGAGCTCCTTGCCGAAGTGAGCGTTTGGCCAAGTATAATCAGGTTAGCAAAAGCAGCGGAATAGTTCATTCCCTACTGTGTACTTTTACTTGAGTTCCACATGTGAATAATAATTAAACGTTACTACCTTAGCATCTATAGCCGGTTTTTAATCTCCTGTTATCTGTTCCCAATTGGTTTCAGCTTCTGCGTATAGAAGAGGAACTTGGTAATGTCCGTTATGCTGGTGAAGCTTTCAGAGCTCCTTGAGGGGAGGACTTTTACATGTTTCAGGCATGCGTTGGCCAAATCATTCATCACGTTTTCTGAGCTTCAAGTCCAACTAGGGTTTGTGGGAACATCTACAGAAATTTTTGATAGAGGTTAATTAAGTGAGATGTTATTGGATAATTCCATTTGCCGAAACGCCCGGAATAAGACACCACAAGTATCCATTATCTATGGAAATGTTTGTAGTTCAATAAAGAAGTTTAGTTTTCTATAATGTTTTAGTGTTTTGTATGGAATTGTAGACTGCTGACCTTCTCGTCAAGTCATCGTTCGAACTCTGTAGCTGTTATGTTGTACCAGAATGTAATGTATCATCACTATCATGTACCATATATTTCACCTCTACTTCCTTTTTACTTTTTGACGAAAATTTTAACCTCTACTTTACATCTCATAACATATCGTTGTCTCTGCCAGATGTACTGGATTAGCACAGAAAGACATAAAACGCTAAGCAATTAGTCCGCATTTCCGATAACTTTTAACTTGCTGGCTAATTGGCCAGAAGGAACATCAAAAATTCAAAATGACATACCATTGCAAGCATAAGATTCCTGTACACAAGCAATTCTAGAGAGGCAAAAGGAGATGGTGACACCACTGGCAAATCAAAATTGCAGTGTACAATAATAATACCATTACGTTGTAGCTACACAACTATCTATCTAAGTATGCAAGAAAGCTGATCACGATTCACGAAAGCCTTCACAAAAGAGCTTTTCTGCACAGTTGCAGCACCTTAGTTACCTCTGTTTAGGCTTCTGCAGTTCGACTAAAAACGAAATGCTTCATAGGGTCCAAAGCTGAATCATATACCTTAACAAGCATCGGCTCATTGAATGATCATCACTGGTTATTGATGAAGATTAAACCTGAATAGTTGGTCCAGTGTAGTTTCCCCCTCGCATATAGATATTAGGTTCTGTCTCAGCAAGCCATGCATAGTCCTCTTCTTTTGCCTCGTCTACCTTAATTTCTGTAGCTGCAATTTATGGGTTAAGCAAAACCACTCTTATTATTATTTCATTTTATTGTCATCTGAATAAATTCACAAAACAAAGAAAGCCTATGACAAGAAATGAAATTTTCTTACGGAAGGCAGTACATGGGTAGTCACGGTAGTATGTGCATTTTCTACCCAAATCTTCATTGTAAGGAGGAGTGAGAATGTCAAGAACAGCACACGGTGTGACTGCAGTGAAAGAATGCAGATTCCCCCCACTATTTGGGTACAAAACTGATGTCCCACACGGTGCCGTCACAACTTTGTCAACTGCCAGCTTTGCTAATCTTACTGCATTGGAGAGCACACAATCAATTACTGCATATTTTGACCTTGGACCATAAAGCACAACATAAGAAAGAAAAATCTATAGAGAACATTGTGTTTAGGAACTACAGGAAGAGCAATATGAAAATATTGTTAAGAAGAGGAAACCATGCAAAAGCTGAAATGACAAAGCAGACCTGGAAAATTATTTGATCCCTTGCTTTCCAGGGAAGGTTCCACCCAATCATAAGCTCTCACATGCAAAGAACCATACAGAACTTTGCTAAAAACAGTCATGCCAGGGTGATCATGAAGTGGAATGGCGGAGGAAGTAGGGAAACAGAATATACACATCTGCATATAACCATTTACCTAATCATTCAGTAATAACATAAGAGAGCTTGGAACAAAACAAGAATCTTAATCAATTCTTAAGTGGTAACTCCGCAAACACAGATGAATGGTGATTCCAACAATGATATCATGGACGAGTAAACACGATATAATCTACATAATATCAAAACTGCATTAAAAGAACCTCAATATATTTTACATGTGAATGTATGTGTGGTCAAGGCAGTAAGAACACAGTTACCAACAATGCTTTCAAAGTTTCAAAATAAAAAATCAATAACAACTTGGGAAGAAGAAAAATGAAAACTTAGCATTTCTATCTGGTAGTAGAAGTGATGGTCGTGAAGTAAAAATGTCCTTTCTGTTAAAAGCTTACCGTAAAAGTATCACCTTCATACACGTTCAAGTATGTTATTGGTTGAGTCCATCGAGAAACTCTATTTAGATTGTCAAGTCTGAAAAAACCGAGCCCTCGATCATCATCTGGATTTTCCTCTTGAAGTCCAACATCAGCAGGATGGACTGCGTCTGCAAATTCGTCAAGGAATGATAATTCATCATAACAAATAGAAACTTCAATACCATTCTGACTCAAAGATCTTAACTTTTAGATTCAGTAAACTTTAACAGGAATTATCATCAAGAGATAAACCTCTATAAAGTGTAGTGAACACAAATACAATCAGATAAAAGCAAAGACATCTTTGTACACTTGGCCAATCTCTGCTGAATTACTCAGTCAAGGTGTTCCCAAATACACCATCAAATCTATATTAGAGGTAGCTCACATCAGTTTGCATTACTATGATAACATATATATAAGGAACAAAACCCCATCAAGCACGTCGTCAGAAACAGCAGATAAAACAACTGTGAAAACAATGCACACATCAACGACATCATTTGCAGACCAACCTTAATTGCTCTAACTTCAACTTCACACTAACTATCACATCAAATTTCAATGTCAAGACTCAAGAGCTCACATCAAATTTCAGCGCAATTTGCAAAACCCAAAACAAACTCCCAACCCAAAAACTCACACACTTGAGAACAAACAACTTCACCACAAGACCAATTAAAACAAAGCAGAGAAATACCCAAAAGAGAAGAAAGCTTTTGGACTGCTTCAGCAGAAGGGGGAGCAGGCCCCGAGGGCGTAAACGTCTTTTTACACAGTTCATAGATAGCCTCGACTTTGGAGCTCTGCCTCGCCATGCTTGTCTGGCTCCGAAACACACCGAAATTCACTCTCTTTTCTACAAAACTCCGAAACTTATCGCAACCCTTCTGTAACATTCTTGGCCTCTCTTCCCACAACACACCCACCTCTTTCTTTCTCACTAAATCAGAACCTGGTTTTTCCAGTACCACCTCTATCCAGAGCCGTCTGATCCTCACACACGTGGCAGACAGGCATAATCCCACGTGTCCCCGTTGTGCAATATTTACTACTGTTATTTCATTTTCCAGAATCAAAATTCAAAGTCCTTCTCTTTCCCCAGAGACTAGATTTTTTGGGCGGGAAAATCCGAAACCCTAGTTCTGAAATTGGGGCCGGCTCTGAATGGGAGGGAGCGAGAGCGAGGCGGTGTTTGATTCGGTGGGCCTGAACCCGCAGCTGTTCATCAACGAGGTCATCAACACCGTCGACGATTTGGTCGACGATGCCTTCAATTACTTCCATGAGTGAGTCTCTCTTTCTCTCTTTCGAATCTGTATTTGGATCAAAGACTCGGTTTTTTCAATGATTTCAAACCCAAAATGGTAATTTCCGCGACGATTTTATGTACAGGGAAGCATCGACCGGTTTGAAAGTGCAAGGAACTGACAGAGCTCAAGATCTAGCCAAGGTACTATTTCTTTTTTCATTTCCAATTTATGTTTTTTTGATTTCTTAATTTTAAACTAGTGAAATTAGTGATAAAAAAAATTGTGGTTTCTTAATTTTGGATTCTTGTGGATGATTTGGGTTGAGGATTGTGAATTTGTGATTTAGTAGGAAGGTGCAATGTGACTTATTCTGAGTTCTTATCTAGTCTTTATTTGCTTATCTGCAGGGTGTTAATGTAATTCGGAAAATGGTTCAATCGAATGTTGATAAGCGGCTGCTTATGTGGGAGAAGTACTGTCTTGACCACTGTTTTGAAGTTCCTGAGGGGTTTGTGTTGTCCAAAAGTGTATGTCCTCTTCAGTTGAATTTATGTTGAGTACACGAAACTGATAACTTAATAATCTAAGAAACTGATTTTATAGGATGAATCACCTGTGGATAGTTCAGCATTTCAAAGTGCAGTCCGCGATCCAGAAGTGGATGCCCAGTTGGATTTGTTGAGGAACAAACTCTCCAAGGTAATTACAATCGTGTAAGATGATCACTTGTTTGTGGAACTGTAGTTTTGTTTTAATGGAGGTATGGTTACAGGTCGGTGAGGAGTCTGCTGCACTGAACCGAGAGCTCCAAATATTGGAACAACAGTCTGCTTCTAGTGACCGTTTATCTGCACTTGTTAATGAGACATTGCAGTTATATGACCAAAACTCTTTTCATGAGATGTTCCAGGGTAATAAACTAGATACAGATTTTATGTTGAATTTTAGAGTGCTCTAGAGTCCATTGATATAGCTCCTTATGATAATATTTAGGAAGCATGGGTTTGGATGTATGAAGTTCTTTCCTTTTTTTTTTTGTGTGTGTGATATAACTGCCTGTGTTAATACTAGTGAGTCACAAACAACTTGCATTTGTGATAATGAACACCATAAGTTCAGTAACTGCCTTTTCATCGATTCTTATCCCGTATCCTATCTTCCCTCTCATTCTGGAACTTACTTCATGTCAGTTTTTAACAGTAATCTATGCTTGGGATCGAATCATTGTTTGGTATGCTCTATGGGCATCAGTCTATCTAGAGCTTAGACATTACTCCTTATCAGCCCTATCGTAAGATTAGAGAACTGCAATCACTTGACTGATGTTGTTATCTTGATGTGTGTTTTTCTTGTTTGTGTTGAGTGTTCTAAGGCTTGGTTGAGGACTTCTTGTCCTCTACTATTGTATGGCTAATTTACTGATCTGACTTGGAGAATAGTCTAGCTGCTAGTTCCCAAATTGCCAGAAGTTTCTTTTGAGATTTTTTCCTTCTACAATTATGTGCAATACTCCTGTATGCTGTTTCAAGAGTTGAAGACTACTGAACAGGAAAATCCTTATAATTCCCATATCAAGGTTCTGTGTGTATCTATCTTTTGTTGTTGGGCCACTTGGATGGCACTAGCTGTTGATGAATTTTAAATCCAAACTCATTATAAATTATTGTTTTGGGCAGAGATGGTTAAAACGTCATCAGAACTTAAGATGAAAACAGCAAAGCTGATGACCAGAAGGGCTGAAAAAGTGAAACAGAATAAGATAGATAGGATCTACAATCGATACAAAGATTCATCTGTGATGAATGACAGCAAAGGTAACAGCTATAAAATGTTCATGAAAGTCTGGTCTTGCTAGCGAAATTCAATATTAGGGAAGATTGCATTTCCCTGTTTGTGCTACAAACTTACAATAGGCTCTCTTTTGCAGGCTTCTCTGGCGCAAAGTTGGAAGATCTTCAAGAATTCTTAAACAATATGAAAACAATGTGAACTATCCGTACTTTTTTTTTTTTCAGTCTTCCGCACACAATTTGCGCCATTTGACAGTAGCAGGTGTTTGTCCATCCAGATCAGCAAATTGGCAATGTTTTTCTATAGTATGTATTGCACGAACATGGATTTTAGGCTGATTTGCTGAGAATTATTGTGATTGTGAAATCTTATGCTTGTGAGATGCCTACTAATGATACTTGTGTTGACTTGTCAATGTTGTAGATCAACCCAGGTGAATATACAACAGACATTAATACGAATGATAATCATTCCAAACCCTAAACCCCCTTGCATATCTACATCCACAACCAAATCACAAGATCATCCACCAAATCACTACTACTGCCTAGGGGACTTTCTGAACTTCGTCATCTAAAGCAATCACTACTAGGATTACCCAATTGGTGGCAAACTACTTTTGTCACCCATTATGAATCTCGTCACCTAATTAAAATTTTCGAGCCAGCTAATCCAAACCCATAAGTCCGGAATTGGGTGATCGGAGGTGGTTTTGTTTTACTTTGAGGGTTGAGATTGAAGAGAGGAACAAGAGCAGAACTGCGCGTTTGGAGGCTGATGGTTTCAGGTCAGGTGAACCCGCATTACGCTCTATATTAAGAAATGTCAAGCCCCTTCATTTAAGGCCAAGACTGAAAATACAAACATAGAACAAATGCTCGTGTATAATTGACAACAAGATTATCATCCAAATCAATAGCTTTTCTCCTTGGAGAATGCAATTACAAACCAGTGATCAAACCGATAAATTGATGACACTTCAATTAATTTCTGGTAATTGTAGGCCTAATACTAATTCTCCATCTCTTACAGCCTTGAGAAGTGTACCTAGAATTTGAGATGATCAACAAAAAACATCAGCAATGCTCATGATAAATATATTCTTTTCACATGAGAGAAATCTTCAAATTAAAAAGATCAAATCCCAAGAGAAATCTCAAGAGAAGAGAAGAATCTTACATTAAAATTACAAGAAACTCTCAATGTTCAATTCCACATACGAGCACGGATCAGGAATATCAAAGTTCTTCAAGACCTGGAAAAGTCATAAAAACACAATTTGATCAATTAAATGTGTAGATGAGAGTATGCATGAACAAAAGCTTCAGATGCTACAGACCGTATCCATAATCTTAGCAAAAGAAAACATAATGATCTATACCTCAGGGTGCACAATACCAAAATTTCCAATTTGCTTCCCTTTATAATAGATGCTTGCTTGTAAGCCAGACAGAAACTCAGGCTCCTTCAGTAGGATGACAAAAGGGCGAGGGCATCATTATTACAAACCACAAAAGCAAGTGAAAGGAACCCTATAGCTAGAAGGACAATATACTCACCTTTGCATGCTGTAAATTATAGCCTGCATTGTTGCCACCAGGAACAAAAGCAGCCCCGAGTACTTCCATGATTCTATCCACCAGCCCATGAATCAACTGCAATCAGAAACCACCATGTAAGAATAAATATTTCTCATCACCACCTTCTTCAACAATTAAGTTGCTAAGACCACAATCATGCATATGATATATGTCACAAAACTTGTGGCAGAATGCAGCAATTTAAGAGCTTGGATAGTAAAAGAAATGAGCCAACTGTTCAAGTTAGAGGTCTCCCATAACAGTTAATAAACATACTAAAGATCGTATGCTAGAGAAAATGACTTCGTTATACATCACTAGGATTTTGAACTTGTACCTCAAACCCAGAGCTAGCCCCACAGTATAACGCTGCTAACTGGCGCCGGTTTGATGCACCAACATCTTTTTTCTCATCCAATATAGTCACATCACCCACTTCAAAAACCTATATAGTGAAGTGAAACAAGGTAAATAATTTTGAACCGAGTTTATAAGAAAAATAAATCTAGTAATAAAAATGATGAGAACAGGCAACTAAACCAAAATGATAACCTAACTTGTACCTTTATGGGCTTTGGGTGATCTTTGTTGTGACCCACGGATTTCAATATGCCAGGCATCAGAGTGGTCCGTACAAGCTCAAAATCAGATGAGCGAGGATTTCCAACAACCACGGCTTTTGATTTGTCATCTATACGACGTAACAAGTCAAAATTTTCTTTCCACGAGCACAGAATGAAATTCTGTACCTCCGTATACCCATTCATGGCAATCTAAGACAAGTTTGAGGCGTCAGAAGTTAAAATAATAAAAAAGTTAAAACCATGCATCCACTAATTGGAAGGACGGAATTTATTAACTTATATGTTAATGACAATTTTGTGTTCTGTACCTCAGATCGGAGCATATCGCTAAGCTCATTCAAGACAAGTGGCTTCACAGAAGCAGGCCTTGTTCGTGGTATATTGTTATAACCATATGCAATTGCAACATCCTAAACAGACAGAACATGCCTTGTCAAGGAAACACAAGGATTTGGTGTACTACCAGAAACATCAAAATGAAAATTCAAGTTCTACCTCCATGACATCACAAGGGTGAAGGATGTCACTTCTAGTTGGAGGTACAAGTACAGTGATAATGTCTTGGTTATTGCCTGATGACTGCTGTGCTTCTAATTGCATCTTATTCAACAAATCAATGACCTACAAAGTACGAAATGATGATAAGGAAAAGATAAATTATAATATATAGCACTATAAACCAAACCCGCTTAATATTTAAGAGCAGTAGTCTTTAGTTGCCCTAGTACATTGGCATACCTCATCAGCCCCCAAAGAGAGTCCAATTTTGCGATTAATGTATGACAACGAAACATCCATGTTGTAGACTGATAAATCAGGATATACATATGATTTTCCATCAGGAGAAATCACTTCAACAGGTTCAATCTCAAACTTTCTTTCACAATATGATGAAAATGCTGTCACCTAAAAACAGTAAAAAATTATGTCATGACCAAAAAGTAGAAAAAAATATATATATAACTAGCACATACATGCACCCATAATTTCAGCTTCTTACTATTGTGTTTAGGACAATCTTCGCCTTTGTCAAATCAGTCGCTGTACACTCTATGAATACATTCTTTGTCTTCAAAGTAATCGCTGAATGGGCACCATTAATAATGGGAGGCAACGACAAAACAGTTCTGCCAAAATGAAATTCACCTATCAATATTTATAGTGCTGTGTACTGTAAGGATAGGCAATTATACATTCAGTCCTCTTTATGAAAGACAATTATAAATGACCATAATAATCAATGTACAAGAAAAAATTATTGTACCTGTTGTTATCATATATAACAGGGAAAACCTTGGAGTTCTCTATTATGTGTAGGAACTTCTTCAGCTTCAAATCTGACTAAAAGATGCAAAAGAGAAAAAGGGATCAAGTTACTAAAATTAACCCATGTCACATTATTACTAGCTCAATGAAACACGATACTCAAGGAAGTACACATTATTTATTATATTCCATTGGTCTAACAAATACCAAATTTTCATTCAGAAAGGGAAAAGAAAGAGAAAAAAAAAATGTATTGAACTCACTTTGTAAAATTCCATGAGCTCATCAGCTCTGAAGTTCTTCACCTAATAAGATATCAAACGAACATAAAATCAGTGATATCTATAAATGGAGAAAGAGATTGCAAAAATATACTGCACATAAACAACTAGTTTGACCATAGGACAAGGAGCTCTAGTAAAACAGCAGAGCTTCACTGGTTTACAGTATAAACGAGAAGATGAACCACATACCAAAAGCTACCAAACCTATAATAAATCCCAGATACACCTCAGAAATATCTTTAACAGTAACTTTTTTGAAAAAAATAAAATAAAATCATTCAAGTGGAACCAGAGAGAGTCATATTCAGATTACCTGTTTCAGTGGCACAAAACTTATGCTTGAAGGTGGCAAAGCCTGAAAATGGAAAGACAAATGTAAGCAACTAGTAGTATTGACACTGTACCCGAAAAACATAGCACTCAAGAACTACTTCAGTGAGAACATGTGCATAGAATTCTTAAGAAGCAACAACTTAGGTGATCATTAACTATAGAACCGTTCAAAAGAGCTATTCTGCAAGTGTGTATTAAAACCATCACTAGCACACCAAACTGATTCGGTAAGCAAATGGTTTCAGGATTGGTGAAAATTTTCCTTTTTTCATTCCTAGAGATGAGAGTTGCAATATGAGATCTGAAGAACTGAAATAAACTTAACATAGGGTCTAAACAACTGGAAAAATATTTACCATATGATCCGAAAACCTATAAGAAAATGCAGAATACAGGAACAAGTATAACCAAAGCCCACCTCATATGAGAAAGGAGCTTGTATTGTGTCCAAATCATGAGTCCCAATGGCAACTAGGGTTCGTCGCCTGTAAAATAAATGATTATATGTAAAAACTTTACTATGTAAGACACAGAAAATTAAAAAAAGGTGTCAGAAGATAAGTCTGTAAACAAGAACATTTTAGTCAGAAAACATTACCGGCAGATATTTTGATGGAGCTTGTCTTGGAGGTCAATAAAGCTGTTATAGCTTGCTTCAGTGAATGTTATTCCTCTTAACACAGCACAAACGACATGAGGTCGAATCAAAGATGTCTGCAAGTGGTACAAACTTCCTTAGTAAAATAAAGGGTAGCACTAAAAATAAAAAGCATCTAAGAGAGCCCTTTTAGTCTCACACATAGCTACCTCTGGTTTCACATGCATTTTCATCATAGTCTCCTTGCTAATATTTGCCAACTTATATTGAGGAACCTCCTCCTTCTTTTCGAAGATACAGAGAGCTTGTGACAGCCCTTCAAGGCAAAGCAAATCGTATCTGCACATAAATTAACAATACTTTCACTCCTCTACATCAATATCAGATTACAATTTCTCAAAGTACACCTCGCTAGTCTGTATTTTCAGCTCACATTGATATCGAAATCAAAATCTAACTCATCGAAAGTAAGCTCACATTGATATCGAAATAACTCATCGAAAGTAACAATCAACCGATACATTATACGGAAAACACAAGTTCTCCATACCTATTAGCAGGAATGTCAATTTTGTATATAACTTCTTCATCTTCGTCGGCTTCTTCTTCCTCATCCAGATGCTTCTCTTTCCTTATAATCGCTTTCTCAGTCGTCTAAAACACACGCATTCATAATCAGCAGAGCTTCAATCATATATCACCAGTAGAAATTACAGAAACGAACAGGAATCAAAGTGCTTACGACGTCGTCTAGCTCGATTCCGAAACGGAAGCACTCATCTTCAAACTCTCTCTCAGCTTTCTCGCTCACTTCCTTCTCCTTCAGCTCTTCCGTTGCTGCCAGATTCAGCTCAAAATTTACCATCAGTGAAACTTTTTTCACCGTCAATACTACATCGATATCAAAATAAGAGAGCGAAATCGAGTACTCACTGTAACTTTTGCCTAGGGCGGCGAACAGACGATCCCGTCCTACGCTGACCGTCGGCATGGTGGACTCTGCTTCTTCCTTTCTTTCTTCTCCGATAACAAAGAGAGAGTAGGGTTTTATATCGCATTTTGCACCTTAGGCGTGAAAAGTCATTATCACCCCTAAGTAATCCGACACTCGTATCCGATGTGTTTCCGGAGTAACTCACCGTATCAGGCCATACCGGCGCGTACCCGGTGACTTAAATATTTGTTCTTGGAAACGCGTCAGAAAATGCCAGAAACCTATCCCTAAATTAAATAGATTACGGGTTACAATCATATTCATTTGGTCAGTAACTGACTAATGGATTCATGATCAACTCGTTAGATATAAATTCAAGAGTTAAAAACAAAACAACTTAACCTTAAAATAATACTCATCATTATTGGATTTACATACAAGGGTGATTACCCATGATTCTATTGGTCAGTGACTGACTAGGTAAATACTACTGTGGGGGTTAATAATGACTTTTGCCTTAGTGTATTGTCGCAAGTCTAATTGGGCCGATGTAAGGAGTGGCCCAGGCCCACATCTCTTAAACCCTTGCAATAAAAGACCTAAATCTCCGTAAGGTTTCAGTGTGAGAAAAACCCTAGTCTCCAAGAGAGAGAGAGGAAAAGAGATGGGCAGCGATAGCGAAATGGAGAAGTCACACCAGAAGGAGAGAGAGAGGAAGAAGACGCAGGCTCTTGCTCCGATTGCGAAGCCTCTCGCCGGGAAGAAGCTCGGGAAGCGAACTCTCAAGCTAGTCCGCAAAGGTATATACGCCGCCGTATATATACGTATTGATTACACTGTGATTGAAGTAAATTTGATTTGTTTTTCTGTGTGTTGTAGCTGCTGAACACAAATGCTTGAAGAGAGGAGTGAAGGAGGTGGTTAAAAGCATAAGGCGAGGTCAAAAGGGGTCAGTTTTCTTACTGTGTTTCTTTAACTGTTTTCGATTTCTCAGTAGGGAAAACTTTAGGAGATTAGATTGAATAGCCCCAGCGTTGATTCATGTAAACAAGTATGAGAAAATGATATAGTCAAGTACCTATGCGATTTAATCTGTTAATTCTGGCTCATGAAAACTGCTTAGCGTATAGATTGTTCCGGAGTCGGGTTACTATTGCGGTGTTTTGATTAAAATCTAATGATGGTGTATGCCTTTTCATTGTAATTGCAGGTTATGTGTTATAGCTGGGAACATTTCTCCTATTGATGTGATCACTCATGTTCCAGTCTTATGTGAAGAGGCTGAGATTCCATATCTTTATGTGTCCTCCAAAGAAGTAAGTTTCGGTTTAAAACATGAAGTGCAAAACATATAATTGTATGGACATCTCTACATGTTCAACAACTAATTAACCAAACATGATTCTATCAAACTTTTCTGTTGAACTCTATCAACTCATGATTTTTGAAGACTTTGTCATTCAGTAATACAAAAGCAGTGTTCTGATAATGTTAATGTCTACTTCAGGATCTTGCAAATGCAGGGGCAACAAAGAGGCCAACATGCTGTGTTCTGGTGATAACCAAGCCAACCAAGGGTGTGTTAGCACAAGAAGAACAAGAGAAATTAAAGGCAGAATATGATCAGGTTGCGGGAGAAGTTTCTGAACTTTATTCCTCCACACTTTTCTGAAGGCTGGAAAAATTTACTTGCCCTTGTACTACTGACTATTTTGTATTGAGGTTTTTCCTTTTTAGTGCCCCTCTGAGTGCGCTGGGCTATGTAGTTTATTTCAGAAAATATTAAGACAGAAATGTGTGTTTGTGTACCTATTGGAGTAGAACATCAGCATATTTGATTTTCTAATGGGAAGTATGAGATCCTTGTTTTAATGATGCTTCATCATAGATGTGCTTTCAAACATTATGAATACTCAAAGATGTCCACCTGAGAACCTGAGTCCATATGTTGCTTGCACTGCCAAATGAAACTAAGAATTTGCTGTGTAAGGATCTGTCTAATAACGGAAGATGGATCTGATGTTACTTGCATCCAAAAGTTTGTTTATAACAGTAATAACAGAAACTGCTATCCAAGTCTTACTATTTACATACGCTAAATCGAAAGATTTATCTGTATTTGCCTCCCTTCATCATGTAAGCAGGCTACACCTTTATTTGAAATGCAGAACTCCTGGCTCTTCCGTCATGAGGTTTATATATGTGGTATCAGAATGTATGCTGTGTGTTAGCTGCTTGGCAGTACATTACTTTTGGGAATTCAAACTCCTAAAGAGCAAAATACCTAAACCACCAATTGCCAAACCAAGTACAACAGGAACGCCAATGGAGTCGTAATCATTCATTCGGGCAGTACTATCTGCTCTTCCTAGGCGAAGTCTCTCGGCTGTGTACTCCCGTAAAAGGTTGCTCAAATTGTCTATTTGGTGCATGATCTGGCGTTGGCTTCTTGTGATTACTTGTATCTGTCAGAAAGTAAGAGAACAGAACAGATCAAACCACTCTAATAGACAGCATACAATAAAATCACGTTAAGTTACTCCAGTTTTATAAGTGTCAATCGTCCGAAATACCTCTTCCATCAGAGGGGACTCCTTGGCTAATTGTGAAGCAGATGCGGAGCTTGGCAGTAAGGTTCCTGTCAACGCACCATTACTTAATCCAGTAACAAAAACAGAAGTAGGCCCAGATCCATTGCATGCTTCAGCCTGCAAAGCCAAGTTTTGCTGGCTAGCTGAAGATTTTCTGAACGAGACCTTGGAGTTAAGCTCTTCAACACGAGAAGTAAACTCATCCATCCTCTCATTCAGCGTAGATATCTGTTCTGAAAGTTGAGTGATAACTCCCTGAAATAATGCAATACAGGTGTGTTGGTGACAAACAATCCCATATTAGAATTGAATTCTACACAGTAAGACACTATCAAAGCCATTCACAACGAAGAGTTGACATACCTGGTTTGAAAGTGTGGCGGGTGATTCCAGGGTTCTCCCATCAAACCTTCTATTGTTAACAGCAAGCCTTGTTAACTTGTCTCTGTGATTTGAGTAAGAGTGTGATATACCGCTGCCCAGCGTAGTAAATGTTTAGTTAAATGAGTCAATTTGGACATAAAAAACCATGCTGGACGATAACTTATTGGGTAGGAGTAACCTAAAGCCAATCAGAGTGGCCTCCCTTTTCTTTATATAAGTTTGGTTTTTCTTCTTTTACCCCATCTCCCTTCCTTGCCTTTTACTTTAATTTCCTTTCTATTCTGACCAAATAACTGATAATGAAAAGTACCGATTGAGATGCTTGCTTCTCCTATCTGCTGAGGCACGGGAAAGGGCTTCTTTAGGGCTTGAAACAAAATCATCATCTATGCTGAGTTTTGTCTTCAAATCATCCGGCAAGGCCTGAATAATGATCATGTTAGGACTATCCACAAGTAGGAGAATGCATGATCAGTTGAAAGAGTCATACACTCGTACCATAACATCATTTACAAGTTTCTCCAGCTGAATTTGTTCAATGTAAGTACGGGGAACATAAGAACCTTCCAGATTCAGCTGCTCTGCGATACTTTTAACATAGAGACGATCCTTTCCTTGCACCTTCATACCCAGTTCAATGTATTAGTGCTTAGCATTGCAAAACTCTCCCAGAAAATGATACATTTATAGTTTATAGTTTTCTTTATTCTTGATGATGTACATATATTACAGCTGACCATAGAACTCAATAGCTACCTAACCCTGGGCTCCGCTGCACAGACAATGTAATAACTACCCTAAAACTCAAATGTTTATGACATTTGTTTTTCTTTGTTGTCTGAAATCACACAATTTCAGTTAATCACAATATAGCTATTTTGTAGAAAATAAAAGCTCAGGAGGAAAAGAGGAAAAGGAAAACCAGTTGATCCCAGAACTGGTGTTTCCAACTTGAAGTGAGCTTACATATGCTTGCATACTTTACAAAAGACCAAACACCAAAAATCAGCATATCTCATGTCAGACTACTTCAAAACAATTATATAAACATCCCACAAATTCCAAAACAATCTCAACAATTGAATGCACAAAATGCCATGATACCTGAACATATTGCCGATTAAGCTGCTCCAACCAATCAGTTTTAACGCAGACCCTATCATCGCAGAAAACATGGCTGCTTCTTTTTAGGATGGCTGCAATTGTGTACCCCAGAGCCATGAGACCTCCAAGAAGGCGCACACTAACTTCAAAAGTTATTCTTGGTGATATTATGAAGGGACTATCTGAAACCCACTCCTGAAAGAGAGGTAAAACTAGTCAGAAATCCTTCTCTGGGACTCTGGAGACTATCTAGGATATCTAGTCTAATCTGGAAGTCTGGAACAAGCACATATCAGCAGAATCCTAAACACTAATCACCTGCACCCCATGTAACTAAAAGACAACCATGTAGACTACATGTACCCAAAGTTCAGTTCATTATATAAAATACCAAGGTTCCATGTGAAATGGGAAGGCACATTAAACTATCACTTTTTTACGACTAAGGACTGACGGTATATTTCAGGGCATCTAGGTTAAGCCTCACCACCACAATTTTTCAACCCCATGAGTATACAAAACTTTTACCGATGAATAAAATGAACTGAAAACCAGTGAGTAGAACTAAATTAGTTAATGTCAGATACTTCCAAGGCATTGATAACTCATATAGTTCATTAATTTGAAGTGCACAAGGAAAAAATGAAAAGGAAAAAAGCGCTTCTGAAATACAGCTCATTTTTTGATCTACAGAAGTTAGTAATGCATAGTGGTGGCTGACAAAGAAGAAGAGTCAAACACTAAGGGTAGCAAGTAAGATAATGATGATAATTACTACTATGTCCAGTAGAAAAGGAGCACATTAGTATGAGGAGTGAGAAGTCTCTCAGATTCAGGCAAATTCGAAATAAACCTTATAGATTGATTTACTTAGGATTGATAAATTCATCATTGAAAGTACCAAAAGGACACTAGTCGAATAAACTCATAAGGAACTTCGGTTTAAAAAAATGTCCAACCTCAAACATGAGATTGTATTTGCCATCCCTGTTCCTCATCCTTAGATACGATTGACATGCTTCAGGATCTTCACCTGGTGGTAACAGATATATGTCATAAGTTTCTTCTGTGGTTTCTTTGTGCTCTTCAGAAACCACAGCCTTGATTTGATCCACTGTCACTGTCCTATTTGACTGCAGTAAAAGGAAACATGACCAGTGAAATAGCCAGCATAAATATTTGTAACTTGAAACATACGAACTGAGTGAAAGAAAGACCTGAAAGAAAAAAAATTATCGCCAACCTTTAAAATATAAGTCGGATTCTGAAAACCAGTGAATGGATTGAATTTATTGGTGATTTTTATATGTGCTGTCTTGAGATCTGGCTCAATAAAGGCCTTGTACATAGGGTATACCTGTATCAAAATTATAAATATGAAGCGCCAGATCCTTTGTATGCCAATCATTCATGGTACAGAGGAGGAACAAATAGAAAATCTAGCACAAAATAAAGGGATAAACCGTTTCAGAGATTTGGTGAATAATCTCTTCAGGCTCTTGGCCGGCACGTTGGATGTCACGTAAAACACGTTTGACAAGATCAAAGTGAACTCCACCAGTTATAGATACGCGAAGATCTAGCAAAGGCCGCAATTTCTCACTTAAGGCATATATGCCCTCAATTAGTACAATACGAGAGCTAGGGACCTCCACTGTCCTGTTAGAAGCATGTGAATGACCAAAAATGTTAAGCAACATCAGATGACACACATGCTATTAAAATTAGTCACAAAGCACAAAAAGAAGAAAGCTAGACATGATAAGCCTCATCTACGAGTCAGTTAAATTTGGCATCGCATCAGCCATAATATAAACAAGTCAACAGCAGAAGCTTAGGCTTTGAATCATATAAATGGACTTTAAGGAGGATGGGGAGTTAATGTGGCCAACAATTTTCCACATCATGCATAAATGCACTACCTGTAACCTATGCGAGAGCTAGACTTGAAATCATATATTGGAACCTCGACTGCTTTCCCTGCTTTTAAGCCATGTATGTTTTCAAGCAATGTCTCATAATCTGTCAAGCGCGGATCTGTTTCAAAGCATTACAATCATTGCAGTGAGTGCTCTGATCTAGATCATTCATCGCACTAATTGATGATTAAAGGAAAGCATATAATGGAGGAAGACAATACAATTGCACTTTCAGTTTTAAGAAAATATAAACAGTTAGGTATTGAAGAATGATGCAGAACATAAGGGAAAAAAATAAATAAAAGAAAAGGTAAGAAATTGATAACTGAAAAAATTTAGTTAGATGATCCAAGTGAGAATTGCTTACCATCGAAGTTGCCATCAATGATACGACTAGCATCATTGTAGTTATCCATTGTAATGACAGCAATGCTGGGCATAAAGTTCAGCACCTTCTCTGTGAAAACACTCTTGCCTGCTCCAGAGGGGCCTGCTACTCCAACGAGTACTAACCCATCATTCTTTTGAGCCAACAACTGGCATGCCCGGATTACTATAAAGAAGCCTTTCTCAAATGACAGTGTATCTGGAATGGGGGCAATTTCATATCGGTCACAGTCCTTCCTTTTTACAAGTTGGACCTGATCTCGCAATAGACCAGAACGTGGCCTTGGCGACTCAGCACCAGAATTTGTATCTTGAGCCATTTAGAGCTAAAAGTCTAAAACTCTATATCATCCTCTGTGCACTGTACATACATAGTAAAGGCAGCATTATATAGAGAAGAATCAAACAGCAATAAAATTGAAGAACTTTTAACTGTGAACTAAACTCTTCTTGACTAAGGGATCAAAAGATCAAGTATATAATAAGCAACTAGCATTAAACTCCTTTTCAGTTTCAAGAAATTAAACGAACAAAGAATGGAACTTCAACTCGCACTCATTATAACAAGTGGGAATGGAGATACCCAGAACAACAAGTCATCAACAAACACTAATCCAAAAATTAATTTCACAAAACTATCAAGAGCCCATTTTCCCAAGAAGCATAAACATATATTTTCTATAGAAAACAGCAAATGTAGAGAACAATCAAACAGCAATGAAATAGCAGAACTTCAAGCTTTGAGTTTCTTTACATGACCAGAGGTAGAAGAAGTCCATGCTTATGATCAAAACAACTTGAAAAATGGTGATCTAAAATACACCGAAAACAGTGAATGAGGCACGAAGACCAAACCTGTCCAATAACGAGACTTGGGTCACAGTCGCTATTTTATCTCTGAATTTCTAGAAGACGTATTTGCTAGTAGATTCTGGGAAAAAAAAACTTAATGGGGTTGTTGTTCCTGCTAGGATTCTTGGCATCTTGTCATGTTTTGAATGGTTCTGAAGTTAAGAGGTTGACACATGGCACCCTGGTGGAGCCTGGTTTGGTCAAGTTTGAGACGTACGCGCGAGTAAAGATCAGCTGCACCAATGTAAGGTGTTCTTTCTGGCCTTGAATTTTACTGCACAGTGAATGTGAAAAGTACACAACTTTATGAAAGGTGTGGTCTTTTTCAGGTGTTGGTGACCTAAAGTTGTCAGACTCTTATGGGTTATCAGATTAGGATGAAACTCTGTACTCTGTACCAGATTCCCAATTCATGAACCCAATTTGGGCCTATCTTAAATGCTCCTCCTTTCTTACCCTTTACCCTTCTTTTTGCCTTTCTTACTTTTGTGAAGACTTGTCCTTTAGGAAGCCTGACGTCTGCAGTCAACACTAACCCAGTTCAGAGGATTTGAGGCTGAATTGAGAAAGAGAACTATGAACATGGAAGGCACGCCTAGTTCCCATGGATATTACATGCCTGCAGAGTGGGAACACCACTCACAGTGCTGGATTGGATGGCCTGTAAGTCACTTTTTCTCATCCATTCATATCAATTTTGCATCTTTAAGTTGATGGGTCTCTTGGAATCTATGCTTTCTGCTATTGGCAAGTTCATGTGAAATCCTGCCTATTGATTCTTTGATGGGTTTTGGCAAAGTTTGACACAGCAAACTGATTAGCTTTCTGTATTATGCGATAATGCATGACGTTTTGTCATATAGAAGGTTTAATCTACTTAGTTCAGTCTCTGATTACTATCTCATCTTCATTATGAGTTTATAGGAGCGCCCTGATAACTGGAGAAACAATGCAGTGCCTGGTCAGGCTGTATTTGCCAGGGTGGCATCTGCAATCTCAAAGTTTGAGCCTGTAACTGTGTGTGCCAGTGCTGCTCAGGTTAGTGATATTTATAAGAGATGAGGCTCTGAGAGTCTTTAGTATCTGCTGGTCTTTATTATGAGTGTCGGAAGAGATTTAAGTTTGAATTCATTGCACTCAGTGGGAAAATGCACGAAGTCAGCTACCGGAAAATGTCAGGGTTATCGAGATGAGTTTGAATGATTCTTGGTTTCGTGATACAGGCCCGACAGTGAGCTTCTTCTTCAACTCATTTGCGGAAATTCTGATTCGTTAGTAGGATATTCTGATTTTAATGTTGATCTTTGAAACATCATTTTTATCGTCTCTCTTTTTTTTAGTTCGTCATAGGAAGAAGCCCAGAGCCAAAGATTGCTGGCATTGATTGGACTTTTAACAGTTGGGGAGGTAGGCTTTTGAGTTATGAAAAGTTCTTATCTCTTTTGAAGTTATACAGTTCTCTATAGATACCATTTTATTCTTAATCTTTCAACCAACAGAACAGTAGTTTTTGTGGTCAGGGTATGGTTGCGTTAGAACTTCAATGCTTACGGGTAACTTGCATAATTGCATCTAATGTTTATTCTTGGTATTTGTAGGAGTTGATGATGGTTGTTATCCAGACTGGAGTCTTGACCTCCTTGTGGCACGGAAGGTGAGAAGAACTAAACAGATTTTATTTTGATTTATAGGACATTTGCTTTGTGTTTCTGAGAGACTGGTGTTTTCATAACACTGTTATCTGCAGATCCTGGCAATTGAAAAGGTTCCAAGGTTTCCACATTCCATGATTCTTGAAGGTGGAAGTATCCATGTCGATGGAGAAGGTAACAATCAAGACACTAAGAAAGCTCATTCTGTCTTCAAGTAAAGCTGTCATCTTATGATGATAATCATAACTTCCTTTTTTCCTTCAGGGACATGCCTCACTACTGAAGAGTGCCTCCTAAATAAAAACCGGAACCCTCATATGACCAAGGAGCAAATAGAGGATCAACTGAAGGCATATCTTGGAGTGACGAAGATTATTTGGTTGCCTCGTGGATTATATGGTAAGAACTCTACTTGGCTACTATCTAATGATTGGTTTACTTTCTTTTAGTTATGCATAGATTAGGTCACTAATTCTTAATTGAATCTGAACTTTCTACCAAAATGCTTGGCAGGGGATGATGATACTAATGGTCACATCGACAATATGTGTTGTTTTGTGAGGCCTGGTGTGGTTTTGTTGTCTTGGACAGATGATGCAACAGATCCTCAGTATGAACGAGCTGTAGAAGCCCTTTCCGTCCTCTGCAATACCACTGATGCCAAAGGTAGGAAGTTGGAAGTCATTAAGCTTCATGTACCAGGCCCACTATACATGACAGAGGAAGAGGCTGCTGGAGTTTCTCAGGTGAACACTGCAGACGTAGATTCAACTTTTACGATACTTAAGCTAACTCTTCGGTACATACTACTCGAGCGCATTTTACATCTGGAAATGTTGAGACATTGTATCTACATAGACTATTTAACCTTATATTGTTAGATTGGAGTTAGTACTAAATTTCAGAATATGTGGTGCGTTTTTTCAATCCTGGTGTTTGTTGTTTTTACAGGACGATGCTAAACCGAGACTTGCAGGCACAAGACTTGCTGCTTCTTATGTGAATTTTTACATTGCCAACGGAGCAATCATTGCTCCACAATTTGGGGACCAGAAATGGGATGATGAGGCTGTTTGTGTCCTATCTAAAGCCTTTCCACACTATGAAGTAAGCTGAGTTTTATCTTTGTATTTGATGTCAGGTTCTATGGTCCTCAAGTTTGAACTTGGTGATATTTTGATTCTTATGAGCTGCTTTGACTGTACAAAGTAATCACTAGTATCTGCTCTGCGAGGCTTAATATAGAATAGGAAACAGAACGGTCTTGATCTTCTCAATGCTATTGTAAACAAACGAGAGCATAGGCATAAAAGTTGTACATCAATAAGGATTACAATCCTCATGGCACTTCTTGATCATCATTGATTATTCAATTATGGCGTTTCTTTTCTATTGATGAAAAATCCCCGTGTTAATGTATTGTTGGCTCAGGTGGTGCAAATTGAAGGTGCTAGGGAGATTGTTCTGGCGGGCGGAAACATACATTGCATCACTCAGCAACAACCACGCATTCCTTCACAGTAATGTCTGACCATGGTGACATTGGTGCATACAGTGTAGCAAAGACATAAATTACATCGCTCACTTCATCAGTTCCATTTGTTTCTGATCCAGGGGCACTCTCAAGTAGAGGTGGAAAGTCTCCGAGTTATGCAGGCATTATTGCAACAGAGATGAGAGATATTGCGACAGTGCTAGTTGACTGACTTCCAGTGTTGTAATTGCTAATCGAAAATTGATCCAGGTTTATGAAGTTGAATAATTTTATGCAAACTTTTGGGCTGATACACTTGCATTTTAGGTTAGCTTTGAGCAGGTTCTCATTTAACTGAATCCAATTCCTTCACACTTTTTTCATGGAATCTGTTTATTGATACCTGCTAATCGAGTTCATTATTCACCTTCTTCATATACCTCAAGTTACCTGCAATTCAGTTTGGCAAACTGACTGACAGTAAATGATTTGGAAGTGATGTGAGGTGCACAGTCAGTAGCAAATACATCTTTCACTGTATTTACCAATAGTATGAATGTTGTTTGGTCTGCAGAGTTTACCTGGAAGAGATGAAACGAGAAAGTAGATTTGATCACCATTGGAGTTGACTGACAGCTCAACCATCTCCCTAAAGTTTAAGGGAGACCATAACCTCAATAAGTATCATATGATTTGAATCATTTGATACCAACCTTAGACATGGTCTCATCAATGAAATCGAGATATTTATATACACCCCATTCTATATTGTTCTTCCATATATGCAAGTATGCAACCCCAAAAAAGAAAAAACTTCATCTCAGGAAACTAAACTAGATGATTATAGGAGAACGTTAAGTATGCTAATCCTTTCACCCTTCAGGACAATTTTTTGATCAGAATATCACACCATCAATCAGTAGTTAGCAAACAATTTAAGTATGTTATTGTGAGAGATTGGGAGTTCGACTCACAGTATTATGCATTTGATAAAAAAAAATTAAAAAAATTAGAGACTTGTTCTAAGATATTTTATATATTTCTAGATACTTTTTAGGAATAAATATTTATGACACCCTGTAGTTTACACATAAAATCAGTTTTGTCCCTCACTTTTTTTTTTAAACTGGTATACCCCTATACTTTGAATTCTCAACTGATTTACCCTTGTCGTCAATTGAACCCGTTATGTAGCTGACGTGGCTAACATGTTGACACATATATGAGACCAAGGTATTGAGATGACAATTTTACCCACAGAGCAATTCCAAACCCATTTTGAATCTCCGGCCTCTCACTCTCTCTCCCACTTCTTCTCCCTCATCTCCCCACTTCCCCACCGCCCAAACAAAATGGAGGAGAAGAAGACCCCCCATCTCTTCTTTTTCACTCTCCTCCTCTCCCTCTCCTCCACCGCCCTTGACCACCACACCCTCCTCCTCCCCTCTGCCCCCTCTCTCTCCCAACCCGAATCCTTTTCAGAAACATCTGAACCCGACTCCGACCCATCTCCCTCTCCACCACCTCGACGCCCTCTCCTCCAACCAAACCCCCTCCTAACTCTTCCACATCCGCCTCCGCCGCGACTCCCTCCGCTTCAACTCCCTCACCTCCCTCGCCTACAACCGCACCCGACCCGGCCCACCCTCCTCCGGGTTCAGCTCCTCCATCGTCTCCAGCCTCTCCCAAGGCAGCGGCGAGTACTTCACCCACATCGGTGTCGGCTCTCCCCCCAAATACCTCTACATGGTCCTCGACACCGGCTCCGACGTCGTCTGGCTCCAATGCGCTCCTTGTAAACGCTGCTACTCCCAAACCGACCCGGTTTTCGACCCGAGAAAATCCTCCTCCTTCTCCTCCCTCCCTTGCTCCTCCCCTCTCTACTGCCACCTCGACTCCCCCGGCTGCAGCTCAAAGTCCAAAACCTGCCTCTACCAAGTCTCCTACGGCGACGGCTCCTTCACCTTCGGCGACTTCTCCACCGAAACCCTCACCTTCCGCCGCTCCAAAGTCCCCAAAGTCGCCCTCGGCTGCGGCCATGACAACGAAGGCCTCTTCGTCGGCGTCGTCGGTGAGGCTTGCCGAAGGACCTACAAAGCTGGAGAGCATCGAGCTCGTCTCACAAACTGGTTAGTTCTTGGTTTTAAAAGTCAGTACAGCCAGGGGTATATTGGACATATTATGTCGATGTTGCAGGTTTCTAGCTGAGTTGGAATCGCAGGACCGGTCATCTCAGCAACTTAACAGTCTTCTTTAACGGTCAATTGACGACAAGGGCAAATCAGTCTAGAATTCAAAGTATAGGAGTATACCAGTTTAAAAAAAAAGTGAGGGACAAAACTGATTTTAGGTATAAACTACAGGATGTCACAAGCATTTACTCCTACTTTTTATGTGTGTCTTGGTCTTATGCCAATAGGATATGTAGTTGACTAGATCTATGTATTCATTATCATTACATATTGGTACTTTGTAATTCCCTATATAAAGGGCTTCTATCAATGAATAAGATGATGATTCTCTATTCTCTTGATATCTCTCTTTGTCTCTAATGTTTATACTTCATCACGTTATTATGCACTTTGTTCTAATCTTAGAGCCAATAGTCCACCATTTGTTTTATGAAACCCTAAAAAGTGTTTTTTGGCTCCTCTGTCCGACTACCCCGCCGCCCGTTTTCCCGGTTGCCGTCCGACATCACCGGCTGTCGACGATTCTTGGTTTCCTTCGACTACAATTTTTGACTTCTTCAAGTGTTTGAAGTTTCGAAATATATGTTTTGAAACCCTAAACTTTTCCAAGTTCAATAACTCGGGGAGGATAAAATCATTTCCTCCCTTCTTCATCTCCATTCTATGCTTCAGATTTTGTGCGTGCAGGTACCAAAATCCCAGAATTTTATTCGCGGGTCAAGAATGTGTTTGATCACTCTTGTTTCCTTATCAGGGTTGTGTATGATCAACCCCGACCTTTCTCCGGATTGTGTTTGATCAATCCGAGACCTTTTTTCGAATTGTGTTTGATCAATTTGCGGCTTTTCCGGATTGTGTGTGATCAATCCGAAGGACAAACCATTAAAAGCATCGTTTGTAACCTCTATCGAATCTCATAACAGCTTGGTTTTGTATGCAAGAGCAATGTAACATTCTGCTCCTTTCAGTTTTGACGTACTCGATGCCTAAGGCAAATCTTCGCTTGGTATCTGTGGAATCTTTTATTGGAAAGGATTAAACCACATGAAACTATTCTCCTCTTATGGTTGTATTGATTTACAAACAAGATGTACATTTTTACATCGTTTTTAGAAGCATGGCATATTTACAATCTACATGATTAGATTGTGCTGTTTTGGTCTCTTCTAAGTGAAGATGACACACGGCCTTGCATCCTCAAGGAGGATCGCCAACGTGTTTCCGGTTAAGTCTTCTACTCTATAACGGATTTTTCATCATCAACTGTTCAACTAGGCTCATCCAAGCTCAGTATGATATCTTAAAATTGTTCGAAATTAAGGAGATAGTGGTTTCAAGTGTGCCTCGCACTACCGACCCTTCACGGACATGCTTGGTCATACTAACTTGGAGTTATCGAAAGCTTTTGATTTTGGATCCCCCTACGCTATTAAACAAATTGTCATCTTGCAAAAGACGTTGAAGACTTATCAAAACCGGACAATCATTATAATCGAATCATCTAGGTCCTCTGAGTTAGTTTATGTTCATGTCAGGGAGCTTTCGATAACTGGTCATGGAGTTTACGACCTTGAAAAGATCGAAAGGACTTGATTTGATCATATACACGACACTTTTGGCTAAGGCAAAAGCCTACACGCCACCTGCAAGCTTCATAGCTTCGCACATGCCAATTTTGCGAAAAACAGCAGTTTGTCCCTTATGGACAGTCAACTTCGTTTGAGCTTTGTGAACAGTTCCGGACGAACCAAATGATGATCTTTATATCATTGGAAAGTTCTACGTGTCTAGTTTTCAGAACTTTTTACGGTTTATCCATATCTATTTAACGAAGAAGTTATGGCTATTTTAGTGCACAAAAGTCATTCTGCGCACAAATTTTTATGCACTCTCGGGATTGCAGTTTTTTGTAACTTCTTTCAATTATTCTAAATAGTTCAAGTGGAACTATTTACTCTCCTATCTACTCCATTTTGTAGATCTGTCTCATAGAGACATTGAGTGCTTTGCAGATAGTGGAACTATCCACAACATTCTAAGGAACCGACAACTATCTCTAGATTTTGTGCCTTGTAAATCTTCTGTGACTACAATAATTGAATCATACCGATCATTCGGGGACGTGGTTTAGCTTAAACCTTGATGCCCCACGGCACCATGATCAACGTCACAAATGCCCTCTATATTTTGAGAGGCAACCGAACTATGTTGAACTTTAAAAACATTCCTGCTAATGGTTTTCATTTGAAAACACATTGTGAGAATGAATAAGAATTCTTTTGTGTATATCTTCTCATGAATGCAGACTGTAATGCATCTTAGAGAAGTTCATGAGTCAATTTAATGGACTGTATGTCACTATGATTCGAATATCGAATCACATGTTGTCGCCAAACATGATATTTGGGACACCGACTCATATAAGCTTTGATTTGACCACTAAGTCATCCTGGAAGAGATGGTCCAAATTTTGAGAAATTCTCATGGACATCCATTCTTCCGCTCAAAACAAAGACATTCGGAATCTAACATCACCATGAAGCATGGTGGTGACTCGGGGGACATTGACGTCACCCGAACATAGGTCCAACTTCTCGAAGGCCGTCCGGTCAATTTCTCAAGGAATTGAGATGCACCGGTCTTCCCTCAATGTCTCATTTGCCCCCTGCAATGCTCATTACTCGTTTTGAAAGCCTATACTTTAGATAAATTAGGAGTGACACCCTTCTACGCTAAATGACACAAAAGTGAACATTCCATTCTTACATCAAACTATGTAGATAGATACAACCAACTTGCGGACACATTTTTATGCTTTATGGTGTTGGTTGAAGTGTTTACACACTGATTACGTGTTACACTATTATCTACTGATTATGATGTTTATACTTCTACGAGCTCACTACTCATTCTTTAAAGAAATTTATCAGGATATAAGTTGAAGTGTCCTATACCCCATGTTCACACGTAATACGGTCTCACCGAGGCTACTACCAAGCAATTTTAGCTTGTTACTCGAACATTATTGATGCACACCAATCTTTCTATTGCGTCTTGGGGCCATGTAATATTTGCATACACCTTTACTATTCATCTACGATCCACCATCATTGAATATTTTTGTACTACAACTCGTGACTGTGTACGAAGATTGACACGAAATTGCAATCCTTGAGCTCAAACAGGATTGAAACGGATCTCCAATCTTTGAGCTCGGCTAGATGTTATTTCTAGGTGCCAAATCGCAATGTCACTGTGCAGAATGATAGGTCATTTGAGATGAATAAGTTTAGGTTGGATATGAATCTCCACCTATAATCCGTCTATGTAGAAACCTTGTCAGGCGATCTCATTCACCTCTAAATTACGGATTGTCACTATGATGAGACAATATTCTCACCGTTAGGAGGAGATAAGAACACAAGTGTTCAAGTGGAACGACGTGAATTATCGTGATTTGTCCCCACTAAGTCTCATCTTGATCTCAAATTCTTAAAGTGTTAAAGTGACGAGATCACATGCTGCAAATATGTCTGCAAGGATTGATGTTCTATCAAGAGGACATGGCGCGACCAAAAGAAGTTGGTCTTGGCGCCATCACCATGGATGGTGATATGGTGACGCCATATAGTAGCAAAATTGGTGTCACAAGGCGGTATGGCTCCCCAAAAGGAGGGAGACCCTTAGGTTCGATACTTTCTTGCACTAGGAAGAAAGCGAGTTTGGCACAACCTGATCCATTGATCAGTGATACTCAAATCTGTCTCATGAAGTCTAAATTGTGATTATCGTTGGGAGACGCCTCAATGTCAAATCCAATTCATATAGAGATCTCTATAAGTATTACACTAGTGTACATGAGGACGTGGGATAATGAGTTTACTATCGAACCACCCTTCGTTGATGGATATCAACTTAGTTGATTGGCCTAATGGAAAGATGTGATCTAACATTAAAAAAGATAGGTCACTGGGCAGGTGATGCCGACACCACAAGCTAAACCCTATCAACTATGTCTTTATTAGATAGCGTAGTGAGAACAAGAGCTTAGACTCATCTTATGGAGCAAAGTCTCTCACTAACACGCACTGAGATCGACTACGATGAGATATGCTCTCATAATAGATGTCATTGAACTCCACTACTTTGTTAGTTTGGTAGTTTCTGAATAATTGAACATGCAGCCTATGAATGTGGTCATAATAACATCTCTATGAGATCAGAGATATACATGAAGGTCTTAAACGAACTTCATTCATCCGAATCAAGTGGCTCTAGACCACAAGAGCATGTGTTTGCTAAATGTATTAAAACGCACATGGACTCTATTTGATTTGGAAGGGATATGGTAAATTATGTCTTTGCGTGTTCATTCCGGATTTACATGGACTCTTGATTGAACAAGAGATGCCAATATGTATCAACATCCGAAATTAGAATGAAAAAAATCTTGGGAAGACACGGTCTCGATAAGGCACTCGATGACTGTATTGATGATGATTTTCCATCAATTGGCTTAGGCACTCTATAGCTAGTGAGGTCTACATATACTCTCATGATTAATCAAGGTATTTGCTCTAAAGAGAGATCCGTTGTTTTGTCTAAAGCAAGATGACAAATATGTGTTAAGAGATGGAGTTCTCATCTAAGTATAATAAGTCGCATCAATATACTCAACACAATACGAAAGACTTGACATCTCATTCGCTATGAAAAGTTATAAAGCTAAGTGTAGCTATGCGCCCACGCAACGCCAATGTAATGGCAGTAACTTCTTTTTCAATACTTAATGGTATGAAAGGTTGAGGCTTATTTTATCCCTACATATGAAAGACACATCAAAAGCGTAATCAGAATCTGTCAAGTTTCGTAAGTCAAATTCCACAGGACCTACAAGAAATCTCACTCACTAAAAAATGATGAAATTGGTACCATTAGAAAGGTCTATGTGTCTACTTTCCAGGGACACCAACCATTTGATCATACATATCATATTGAGTGAGTTATGGCCGTTTTCGTATAGGACAAATCTGTCCGAGAATCTGATTTTGGCAAAACAGTCAACTTTGACGGGACTTTGTGTACAGCTCTTGATGAACCAGAATGTGTGTAATATACGGCTGGAAAGATAGTCTGGAGTCTAGTTTCCTAAACCATTTACGGTTCATTCATATGTATTTCCTAAAAAAAGTTACGGCTGTTCTAGTAACTGAAGGTCATGCTGCGCGGAAATCTGATTTCCTGCACGAATTTATGTTTTGAGTTCACAAGCGGCCTTCTCCTCAAGATCTAAGTGTAAAAGATCATATTTGAGGACAATACGACATGATCTAGATAATCATTGCCCAATGCCACATTTAAAGACATGTTAAAGAGCATTGACGTGCTAAGTTGTTGAAACTTCTATGATTAGTAAGAATCAAGAAGAGTCTTATGATTGATGTAAAGATCAGAGAAAGGTGCAGTCTAGCACATACATACATGTCACTATCAAATGTGAAAGGTGTGTTGTACTCTTTTTCTCCTACGATCAAGGTTTAGTTTTTCTCCCACATGGTTTTTGTTCCTTGACGAGGTTTTTAACGAGGCGACATATCAGCACCACTGGCATACTGACGCACGGCACAAAGGGGAGTGTTATAGGATATTCTATATCTTTCTAGATATTTTTTATGTGTCTTGGCCTTACGCCAATAGGATATGTAGTTGACTAGATCTATGTATTCCTTATCGAAACCATATTGGTATTTTGTAATTCCTTATATAAAAAGCTCCTATCAATAAATAAAATAATAATTTTATGTTTTTAGTGTTTATACTTTATAAAGACTTTAAATTTAGAGCAAAAATAAAAAGGGTAGAACTTGAAACGTAACCAAAAAAAAACTGGAGGGGAAAGAAGTGAGAGCGAGTGTTCCTGAAAACCAGCAGTCCATGTGTTTGGCTCAGATTTACATGGGATCTTTCGTTTTGTAATCACCAATATAAACTCCAAAACACAGTCAATCCTTTCTCTCTCGGTTTCCGATTCAATTCCAGTGATGAGCTCAGCTCTATAATAATACCCCTCTGATTCTTCATTCTTGTTTCATCGAATATTTGATGGGGTGTTCATTCTCGGGTCTGAACGCTCTGTACGACGCCGTTAACGGCGGAGGTGACGTCTGGATCAACGAGAACCGCTTCAAGATCGTGAGGCAGCTCGGCGAAGGTGGCTTCGCCTTCGTCTTTTTGGTCAAGGAGGTCGTCTCCGACTCCTCCTCCGCCACCTCTCTCGCCAACAAATTCAAAGACGCCTCTCACGTCTCTGGTCTGCTTTTCTATGTTTGCTGTTGTGATTTTGCGATCTGATTATGTGTAGATGTGAATCTGAAAATGCTTGTATTTGTATGAATCTGAATTGGTTAAAGCTTTGTTGTTGTAGTGTGGTTTTCCTTTGGAAATTTGTGATCCGAGCGTTTTGTATGAAGAATGTAGGAGAATTAGGTTTGGGCCTGAGAGCTGGGATGTGATACTATATTTTCCCCATTGGAATTGCTAAACTAAGTTTAAAATGTGGTTCATCGTTGCGATTTGCGATTTCGAAGTGTGCCTGCTGTTACTTCGGCTACAGGCACCAATTGTTTTTACATTTACTCCCTAGAATTTGGTAGTCGTTGCCATGCAGCTGAAGATTCTTTGATAGATCTAGGGTTGTGCTATATAATGTGTCCAGTTGGTATTGGATTTTCGATTGGGAAATAATATTACGTTTTCAGGTTTGAGATGTTTGTCTTTTCGTGTACTGGTTTGGTTGTGATTAAGTTATAGATGTGGCTTGAGCTAGTTGTTACTGTTCTTTTGCAGATGATGGAACTTATGCTATGAAAAAAGTTCTCATTCAGAACAGCGAACAGTTGGAGTTGGTGAAGGAGGAGATCCGAGTTTCATCGCTTTTCACTCATCCTAATCTGCTTCCACTTCTTGATCATGCCATTATTTCCGTCAAGGTTGACATCCTGAAATTCTATGGTCATAGTATTTGCCTGTTTTGAGTTGAGACGCTTCATATTATTACTACGCAGCTTCATATTTGTCCTTGATTTTCTCTAAGAGAAACAATAGAACTGGAAAAGTTAATATTGGAACCATATTGTTAAGGGTACAATGGAAAAGTTAATTCAAGTATCCTATATTTTTTTTCTTAATACTCGATGCAATTAATTCATCTATCCTATTTACTTTGGCAGCCTACACAAGACCAATCATGGAACCATGAAGCATATCTATTATTTCCAGTTCATCTGGATGGAACTTTACTGGATAATGCAAAGGTTATGAAAACTAAAAAGGAGTTCTTTTCAACCTCAGATGTTCTTCAAATATTCCGGCAGGTGAATGAAGATTTCATCCTATTTATTCCCCTTTTGATTAGTCAAAATTTCTCTTTAAAAAGAAGGGTAACATTTCATTCTCCCCTTTTAAGTACCTGATATCACATTAAAAGACTATGCTGTTATCTGCTCTAGACAATGCACAACTGGCACGTTTATAAAAAGGGTAACTTTGATGTTCTGTTTTTCCATGTTCCACAAGAATTACTTTATAACTAAAACATCGAACATATTTTAACTTTGAGAAATCGATGCCACAGCTTTGTGCAGGACTCAAGCACATGCACAATTTTGAACCACCATATGCACATAATGATATCAAACCCGGTAATGTCCTGATTACTCATAGAAAAGGGCAACCACCTCTAGCCATATTGATGGATTTTGGCAGTGCTCGACCTGCAAGGAAACAAATTCGCACTCGTTCAGAGGCACTGCAGTTGCAGGTATATCTTTTTTCACCTCTGTTTTTTGTGCATGTGCGTGTGTGTATGCTTTTTTCTTTTCTTCTATTAAATTAAGTGCAAAATGTTGTAGAATACACACCTTCAAGAAACATATGTATTTCTTTCATTTCATGACCTTAGCATGTCAATTGCACTATTGGAAAGGTGCTCAACCAATATGTGGGGAATGATATGAGGTCTGGGCTCTTCTCTTATCAGCAAATTTCAGAAGAAATTTAGTCAAGTGTTCCTTTTCTTGCTTGTTATGTAGGAATGGGCATCTGAGCATTGTTCTGCACCATTTCGAGCTCCAGAGTTGTGGGATTGCCCAAGCCAGGCAGATATTGACGAGAGAACGGATATATGGTCTTTGGGATGCACTTTGTATGCCATACTGTGAGTACTGATCCCGACTACTTACATTTGAGAGTCATATGGGGTGTGCCTTCTGTTTCACTGATGAATTCTTCTGTTGGCATTTGTTAAGAAACTGTGTGTATACATATATGCACATCTGTATCTTGCATGCATGTGGCATCTTTAGAGGTGACACCAAAGGTTTAGTTTTGCATAACCAAACACTACAAAGATAATGAAAC
This sequence comes from Fragaria nilgerrensis, assembly GCA_010134655.1. Lineage (NCBI taxonomy): Eukaryota > Viridiplantae > Streptophyta > Magnoliopsida > Rosales > Rosaceae > Fragaria > Fragaria nilgerrensis. Next base: position 8,045,073 of record CM020981.1, read on the forward strand.
ATCTGTGTGACCCTTTATGTTTGCTTATACTCAATTATTGTATCATATCCTCAATTCCTCATCATCATATCTGTAACTATTACCGCAATACTTATGCCTGATTCATTTTATAGGTATGGAGTATCTCCATTCGAATATGCACTTGGTGAATCTGGAGGGAGCCTACAATTGGCAATAGTCAATGTGCAGATCAAGTGGCCAGCTGGACCTAAGCCTCCATATCCAGATGCTCTTCACCAGTTTATTACATGGATGCTTCAGCCACAGGCTGCAGTCCGTCCACGAATCGACGATATCATAATACATGTGGACAAGTTGATTTCAAAGTTCTCTCAATGAGATAATATAGAATGAAATGAACTTTCTTTGCATGTGCTGACTTTTGCACATTTCAGCGAAGCTCCTTAAAGTCAGTTATCATGCAGCCTTCTTTTGTACTTCAGACTCGATAGGGCAATTGAATTTATAGTAGCCTCTCCATTATTTCACAGGTACTGTTCGAGTTAGGTTGGCAGTTTGTGCATTTGGTTTATTGTTAATGTTTTGCGTTCTTCTGTCTCAACTATTTGATTTTGTATTTGTAATTTATGGAACTCCTAGTCTCCTTTGTCTTGGTTTCGATGAATAGTGAAAATACAATAATTGTGATCCAAAATCCTGGCTTTCCCTCCAAAAGCTTGTAAAGTTTTTCGCTTACATTTACAAGGTAGCTCATTGTGTTGCATGTATCTTTCAGTTCAGAAAGGAAAACAAGAACCTAGTTGCTACCTTTTGAAGGTCTGAATGCTATCGATCCTAAAGCTACTATGCATTCTGCGCTTCGCTTTGCTAAACCAATGTGTGTTACACTCCCATGGAGGAGTAATCATGACATTTAACAAGAGAACAACAAAAAACCAGAGTTGTTCGAGAGGATAACAAATCATTTTTAGTCCCATCCTTCAACGAAGTTTGATTCAGTGATTTGCAACCCACCTGTTGCGGGAGGGAAGCCGAGAGCAGAAGTGTGCTTAACTTCATCACAGTGAAGTGACCCAAACCACCACACCACACCCATCTAGTTATTATCCCCGCCTTAGGATTTTCTTGAATTACAGTTTATAGCAGAAGAATATAAGCTTGAAAATCATGTGTTGCCTGAAGCTGAACAAGGAAAGAAATGAGGAAGAGTGAAATATTAATCAGGTCAAAGCCCTGTGTACGTTCATTTAAGCAGTGACTGTAAAATGAAACAAGTGATTTGCCTATCTCATATAGTATAAATAAGAGAAAATACCGTAATTTACACTTCCAAAAATAACTATGTAATACAGACTCGGTGACACCTCAAGCTATAGTAATGTTCTATAACCAATAATTTTGATATAGGGGAATCTGTGGTGGTTGTTTTATTATGCTTCCCAAAGCTTCGACCATGAATAATGAATCAAGTTTCTCTGCTTCATCCTACCTGTTCAAGCAACTGTGTCATAATATAATCAATAACACAATCCCATTTCAGATATAAAAAAAAAAAAAAAGGGTATTTAATAAGGACAAGTCTTGGAACAAACTTAACCTGTATGTATGATATCTGAATATACAGATTCACTTGCTGTATAATATTCAATCTGCATGGAGAACGAAATTAAACACTGTATAGATTGGCTAAAAGGCTAGAAACCGTGGTGATTATTCTTTCAATATAACCTTGAGATACAAAGGCCCCTCACGTTTAAAACCATCTTCGTATTGTCAATCATCATGCTCATCATCATCATCTTCGGAATCTACAGTCCACACGAAATACCATGTAAGAGGGGAAGCAACATATGCTGTTTCTTGCAGTAAATTTTTCTCCATACAAGTGAGAACCTTTATCCATTATTGTGGTGTTACTTTAAGATATAAAATCTAATAACAAAATCAACAGAAGTTAGTAGTTACCAGATCGAACATCATCATCAAGTTTCCCCCATGCGCGGATTTGCTTTATGAGCATCCAGGCCATCAACTTCCACCAATAGATATGAAGAATGAGCAAGCAAATTAGAAGAGTATTAAACAAGTAATAGTATATAGATCCATCCACCATGTGCTTTTCCTTGTCCAAGTTCAAAAGAGATTCATAACTGCCAAAAAGAAAATGAAGCAAAGATGAAACTTATAGTAGTAATAAGTTACTAAGTGAACAAGGATTAAAAGGAAGAGGCATAAGATAAGACATGGGCTCAGTCATTCATATACCAGAAAATAAGGACAGCAAAGAGGAATCTGTTACTTTTTGGCATGTTAATGTTTGTAAATTCACTGTTATAGTTCTGATGTGCATATTCAGGGGTGATTAAAAAACCATGTTGTATTGTCTAAAGAGGATATCCAACAACTATATCGTTACATTCTCTGTGCAGATTTGAAAAAAAAAAAAAAAAAAGTATCTGTGGAAATTAAACTCACCTGGTACTCCAAATTATCCAGAAGGGGAAGTAGATAAGACGTAGAATTGTCCAAGAAAGAACAAACATAACAAAAGAGACGCTGGCAATTAGTTCAAAGCCACAATATTTTGACATTTTTGCTATTTCTAAAAACACATCACATCCTTCATGAAGGGCTAAAATGATTGAGCCAACTCGGCAAAACCTGCAGGAATGAGACAGAAAATTAAAACATGGGAAAAAAAAAGGTCTTTTTGCTTTAACCTGAAACTAAAGAAACCTTTGTTTGGGAAACATAAGCATGCACCATGAAAAAGTGCGGATTCATACTACACTTCCAAGAGCAGTCTGAACACCAAATAAATAGCAAAAGCCCTTAGAAACTTGCCTCGCTATGTAAGAAAACACAATCAATATTGTTGTTGCTATATGATGAGCCATAGATGCCCAAAAGTCAGACCGCCTTGTTTCCCAAAACACCAAAGCAAAGCTGGAGTACATGTAAAACCCAGCAGAAAACATGTAGAGTGCCTTCAATTTTAATCTGACAATCAAGGAATAAATGTCAAATCATGTCCAGCCAGATGATATACAAAAAGAAATTATTTGAAGAATGAATAACTCATGGATCAGACATGAAAGTAAAATATCTTCTACTGAGTAAAGGGACGAACTTAGTTTTCTGCTCAGGCCAAACCTGATCGCCAGGCCCTACCCAAAAGTGTTTTGTGTTTGAGAACCAAGGCTCATTATATGTTATGGAAAGGGCCATAGCCTCAGCAGAAAAAAAGTATAGGCACTTCCATGCCGACTCTTTAAATTTATTAACTTTTTTCCGCTCTTCATGTGTCTCAACTTTCTTCTGTTCCTTTCCAGACATAAGACATCTCGCTAATCTCTGCAAAACACAGATGCCACTGAAATTGATTAAAACCTCCCCTTTTTCAAAAATAATAGGCAGTCACAAATTGTAATGCACATCAAAAAAGAGCTTCAGAATGTTGGGATATGCATTCCTAGCCAGTGCACGCAGTTGTTAATCTTGATAGCTTATGACTTCTAAACGACAACTAACTTAGGAATGAGGATTCTGCACCACAATCAAATGTGGACTGCGTGAGTTTGTTCACTCTTCTAGTAACCTCATCAGCATTTAGATTTATAACAATATACAGTGTCAATAAGAAAATGATTCATGAATGAATAAGCAAGACTAATCACCAAACCAAAACAGAGCTATAGACCACACCTAGTTATTAACGATACAGAGTTCTCCACAGAAGTTAAAACAGGCACCAATTCTGATCTAATCACTTTCTACCAAAAACATCAAACACCACAGTGAAATCAAACATAAAGCTTCAAACTTTATGAACTACATACGTAAGGGATCATGTATTGCAATACATTTCAGTTTTGAACAACATATTGATCACAGCCAAAAACAAGTACTAGTTCAATGCTACAATCAATCCAATAATAACCAAAAGCTTCAATAAAGTAAGAGCTGAATGAATGGCTAGAGGTACCTCAAATACGAAAACGTCAAGGACGAGCCTAAGAGAAGGGAAGAGGAGAACAAACAAGGGAAGAACCAAGAAGTCTCTGGGAACTGGGTAAGACTCCTCCTCCAAGTACTTGACCCAATCACTGAGACCCATCTGGATGAATCGAACTCGGTATTGGTCGAGGAGGAAAGACGATCAGCAAACTGGGATTTAACACCAAAAGGAAAGTAGCTTTGGTTGTGTTTGACTTTCGAAAAAGCCGAAACTTCGTGATAGACAGAAAGACTTTGACGGTTTCGACCACACAAAAAAAAAAAAAAAAAAGACTTTGACGGATTTGCCGTTGTCAAAAAAGACGATCATGTTTTTGTGATCCATTTTTTGTCTAACAGAGTATACCCACCGAGGATGACGTCGTAACCTCCCACTGCTACAACTAGAGAAGAGTGGACTAAGGACTACTTTTTTTTTTTTCTCTTTTTTTTTTCTAACAGGAAGACTAAGTACTGCTTGACATCTATCTTTGGCGAATAACGACGTGTGTTCTGGAATCTACGCAGTACGTTGAGTACTGCGGCTGTTTGGAGCACGTGTCAAGCAGCGGGTGGAGAAGTTTTTAGCGCGTGTTCTCTATGACTCTCGGTAATTCTCCTTCCGCGACGACGATATGGAGATGGGTAGCTCGATTTAATTGGGGAATAATGGTTTGGTGTGTTGAAGAAGCTTCAGTTTGGTAGAGGGGCTTTCGGATCTACAACCCCTAACTCAAATCCGTTGTGTCGAAGAGCTTATCATCCATGCACGTGATTTTTTGACCCAAGTAGATAAGCCACAGAACTTGGGTGAGAATCGCGAGGATTTCGACTCATCTATCTGTCCTATTATTTGGGTTTTGGAAGGCAACCGGTGATTCTGAATATGGGTTATGCGGATACGAGGCATGGAAGCCTGCGATTCCAATTCAGATTTGCCTTTTTTGAAATCCTTAATCACAACCTCAGCTCATTATTCTCCACACACCACCGACTCCTCACTTGATTCTGGTAAGCACCAAATTCCATCCTTCTCTTCTATTTGATTCAGTTTATGTTATTGTTATTTAATTTGCGAGCTGTGTATGAGCAGTAGGAAATACTTGGAGAATTTAATCAATGGGTCTGATATTGTTCAGAGTCTAAGGAGGATAGTATGATACCCAGCACATTTGATTAGCAGTTTCAAAACTGGGTTCATGCCTTTCGTGGCCAACTTAAATTACTATTAGTTTACTGGATGGGTTCCAAAGTTGGTACGTTGTTGTTGTTGCTGTTGTGAAGAATCAGAAATTACTATTAGTTTGTTGAAGGAATAAATGGCAACTGAGAAATAGAAGCTTTGCATGCACTTGCATAATATATTGTATTTGCTGCATAATTGCAAGATTTTGATGCTTTTGTTTAAATGCAAGCATAGCTTTTCTCTGATATATATGGCCCCACTTATGTGACTGTTCACTCTTCTCATGACTCACATTAGAACATTAGGCGAAAATGAAATACAAATTAATTGATTTCAGTCCAAAAGGAAAGAAAAAAGAAAGAACTAATTAGCTGATTATATATAGTTAGCCTGAGAGGCACCATTTTATTTGAGTTTGTGACTAGCCAGTGCTAGTCGTAAAATTGTCAGATTATGAATTGAGCGTCTTTAAGCTGCCGCATGCAATATATTTTATTTGAAATTAAAATGGGAATGTATAAATAGTTTATTATTAAATTATTTTTGTCCACTCACTCTAACGTTATTAAATGTTTTCCCCTGGGCCCTTTGTTTTAAAATGCCCAGTCTGCAGAGTTCGGATTGGATCTAGTAGGAGACGAGGCATAGTCACCCGTATTTCCACCACCTTTCACCAGTAGGTTACCTGTTTAGCCTACTTGTCTTTTTCTTGCTTCCGCTAGTGTCTAGTAGCTCTGAATACTTGGGTTTAATGTATATATTTTTGGTTGTGGGTGAAGGCTTGTTTATATTTTAGAATATTTGACGGATGATGTATATTATCTTAGATAATGTTTATTATCCTGTTGGTGATGATTGTTTTTGAGGAGCACGAAGGCTCCAGAAGTTAAGGTTGGATTTGGAACCTTTAGAAGTGTTTGCAGGTTTTTATTGGAAGGGTTGTCCATTTTCAAGGGAGGTTGTACCGAATTTTGCGGTAAATCTTTCCTTGGAGGTGGTCCCCACACGATTTACTCCGGGTTTAAGGTGAAATTCGGGACGGGTCGTGTCACTCTACACTAGAAGACTCCAGATAAAACTGAATTACTTAATAAAGTTACTGACAACTAGTTAGTTACAGTTTGGTTTATTTTCCTACAACAATGACATAACAAAATACCGCGGTTCCTAAACTCTATATTTCTCGCTCTGCCTAGAGTTAGGGTTGTTCAAGATGTGTGGATTCGAGATCCATGGCGGTACCCATGGTGGCCTCTGCTGCTTCTATAACAGCAAGACTCATCTCAAAGTTATCCATTTGAAATAAAGAAGAACCTATGGACCTGGGAAACCTTCGATGCCACCTTCGATTCTTTCAAGAGTGTTGTTCGCTTAATGTGCTGTCTCTCAACTCCGGTGGAGGTACATGCAAGATGTGATCGATATCTCTTCACTTTCATCAATGAAAGAGATGTGATCCGAGTTAAGAAAGGAGGACCATAGGTTACCAGAGGGCTATGATCCTCTTGAATGATTATGATGGTTTTTCTGATATTATGGTTGTGCCTCTTGATTTTTGTTTGGATTTAAGTTGAAATACATGAGTTACCAGCAACACTCACGACTGCAACAACATCGCGCCTAGTTAGGGAGACAATTAGATATTTTCTTCAAATCGATTAGCATGGCATCAATCGTTGTTTGGTTCATGTGTGTCTCACCCTCCCTCTCAATGATCTTGTGAGATTGGAAAGAAGAATTAGGGATTCCCCTATGGATCTTCTTAATGTGAAGTAGTTCCAGTATGAACGATTGCTTGGACGCTGCCTTGAGCCTGTGATTGCATAACATTTAACCACGACGACATTACTTATCCACGAGAGCAGGAGCTTTCTCAAGCTGCGTCCTCAACAAAGGTATCAACAATTACAGTGGCTCCACTGATTGTCTTTCACGGGACTGCCCCCACCTCCTTCTCGTTCCATGCTACTGTCGTTGCTCCCCTCCTTAAAGAAAAGAGAATGGTTACTATCAGGGAGGTCTCTGCCTTCCCGCTCTCTACCAAGATCACATGTGTTCGTAGAGGAAGGGAGGATGATGAAGCTATAGACGATAAATGTCCTCGGTATGCCCTATCAATGGTTCCTCTGTCTTTGAACTCTAATGAACTAGGGTTTTCGATTGCTTCAAATCGCAATATGAGAATCATTCGTATAAGAAAATCTCTCAAGAAAAAGGGCAGTCCTTGTGGCAACAGAATTAAGAAGAAGAGTCTGGGAGAAACTTTAGACTCCATGGCACCTGGCTTGGTGGTGGAGGAGAAGGAGGGAGACTGAGTCCGAAGCAAAGGAGGGTTGATTTCCTAGTGCAACTAGGAATCCCTACCAAACCCTAGAATAATTTTTCTCTCTACATGTACGATGAAAGGTACACCATGTGGTCTTAGCCCTCTAATCGTTGAGAGTTTAATTGTTTTTAGGCAGAGACAGGTTTTTTTTTTTTGCTTTCTAGTCATTCATAACAACCTTGTTTTTTAGATTCGTAGTTTGTAGCTTGGACTAAGTACTTTGCTTTGTGTTCGAGTGATCCTCGGATTATTCGTGCATTGACCGTACGTTATGGTCGTAATGATTTCAATCAATGAAATTTTTACAATTACCTCAAAAAAAAACCGCCAAGAAAATGAATAATATTACGTTTTGTTCAATCTAAAAAGAGGAATAAGGATGCATTAACTAATGAATTTCGATGAAGATGATAAAAAAAAAGTTAGCAATTCTCATGCTCACGGAGTAAGGATAATGATGTTCGTTACATAGTAAACTAATAGTATGCGTAAAATTATTATCGATAATGAAATCATGTCAAGTGACGTATATTTTGAATAAATAATCTATCAACATAATTTGGTGTTCATGACATGTCATAACATGCCAAACACCCCTTTTACAAGAATATCGAGCAAGACGATAAATGATTAGCAACACAATAAACAGTATCAATAGATCACTTATTGCATGAGTTTGATCCCCAATTTGAAATCAATCCATATATTCTTTTTTGGCCTGAATACCAAACCGTACCGAGCATTTGGATATCACAGGGTTCTTGTTTGAATTAAAACCAGGGCAGGTGTTGCATGAATAATTAAGTATCTCTCAGACAACACTGTACTATATATGAAACAAAACAATTTGGACATTTTTGTTGGGAGTACTCACAGCTGGTACTCTCAGCTAGCTGGCATGTTTCGCATTCATTAGGGTTTACATCAAATTGCTGTAGTCATGTAGCTCCAGATTGCGATTGTAGCTTTTCCCCCATGTCAAAAAGCATTGCATGCTGCAAAAGATACACCAATAATACTATATACTACCAGCTAAATTAGATTGAACGCACAGATTGATCTTTGTTAATTAGCCTGCTAGCTAGTGGATTGACTCTCGAATCACATGATGTTAGTGGTGTTTTATGATCTTTGATGATAATTAACGAGTTTTGAACATGATGCATGAATGTAGTTCACTTAACATTATTTTAATCGATACATTTGAGACTGTCTACGCCGGGCCTTTATACCTAGGACTTTTCATATGAAAGGAATATCAAAGTGACCAAGCTCAATGCCCAGATCGTGCATGTCCACGTGAATTGCAAACACATTTATATTGCAATAAGAAACTATTGCGTACAAGGTAATGATCAAAAGGAGAATAGTGAATCAGATCTGCAATCTATCTCTATCTCTCCTCCAACCTCCAGCTTTGACATTATTGTCTTCTTCAATTTACGACTCACGTGGGAAGGGGAAGGGAAAGACAAGAGGGAAGCAAATCAGGATGTGATCACCTCAAAAGGACAAGCAACAAGAACAATGGAGGGTCCTCTCACCTTCAAACTTGTCTCCTAATTCTACTAACATACAATATAGAACGAATAGAAAGGAAACAACCAGAGTTCGTGTTCAAAAGTGCTAGGGGGAGCAATGTGTGCCCCAAACCACCTGGATTCGACCTCTGATCTTCGTTGTGTTCTTGCCCTCAAGGACCCATTTCAAAAGAGAGTTGTCTATTTTCCATTGCAAAAGATGCACATATAAAATACTCCGGAACACTATAGAACTTTCGCTTAACGATAAACGAAAAATATTCTCTTCTTATCTTCATTTCGAACACTTCCCTTAAGAAAAAGGGCATTTATACCCCGGCTTACCAGAACACTGGAAAGATTTGCAAGTTCATAATGAAGACCAGCCAGCTCATGCATTGGAATACTGATCATATATAGAGGCCTAGCTCTTGGAACATAAATGCTTACATGCATCAGCTGAAGTAGTGAAGGTGAAACCATGTCATTTCAGAACTTATTACAGCTGCCCAGAGAAGTAAACTCACCCATATATCCAAATCTGCAAATACGATTCATCTTGCAGGAACAATAAATAAGGCATGTGGATATATTTAACCATGGTTCTTTTTTCATTTTCTGAATAGTTTAACCTTGCTTTTCTGATCCTGCTGATACAAAATTCAATATTTACGGCAACATTCACATGCATATAAGCAATTAGCAAGATAATCTATATATTATATGAGGAATTAGCAAGCTGGAATGCATATAAGCAATGAAGGTGAAGAAAATAATTGATCGAGTTGTTTGTTGTTGTTGTCTTTCCCCCCAAAAACACAAAAGATATCATCTTGCTTTGAGGAGACACACATGCATCATCATATTGGTGGAGATAGAGACATCTAACTTGATGAGTTCCTCACATTCAATTCTTATATATAGAGATATAACTTGGCCTGAAGATCTTTAAAATTTAAACCCTAGCTAAACTCAAGTAGTTCAGTTGGGTTGTGGGTGCTTTCAAAGCTTCACAGGTAAAAAGCCTGTTCATCTATAAATGAAAGACAAGATTGGTATTTAAGGGTGTGATGAAAGCTTACTGAGGTAGAAGATAAGAGGTCCTATAGTATCCCATTCTGTCTACCTAGCTAGCTGCTTAGATATTCATAGCCTAGTCTATTCTGTCTGTGTATTTAAGTCTCTCTCTCTCTCTCCCTCTCTCTCGCTCTCTCTCTCTCTACATATATATAGATAGATACATAAGCTTCCCTTTGTTATAATGAGATATGCAGAAGAGAAATTAATAGAGGAGATGAGTGTATCTTCTTCTGTTATGAGAGCCAATGAGTGGTGAGCAGAACCACCTCATGTCCTTTCAAATTTAAGAAAGCAAGCGTCTTTAACTGTTTGGTATACATGCCTTCCTTCCAATCAATCTCCTTCTCTCTGCAATAGTATGCAAGATGTATAAAGTTCACTTTCATTTACATCAGCTTCTACCTGTCTTCTTCAGCCCAGTGGATTAAGTCAGAGAATTGATGGGTATTTAGATTTCCAGGCGGTGTGGTCTGTGGTGTGATGAGTGAGAGATTTTATTCTATATATATACATGTATTCTAGCATCTAGCTAATTACAACTATTTAAGAGACTCTGGGTTAAGCTTTGTTTGTGTAGCTTGCAAAACAGAGATAGGTATGTCTTTTTGCTTCTTTGGTTTAGTAACTATACTACTACTACTACAATTCTTTTAGATGCATCTGCTACTACTTTGTGATGTTTGTTCTTGTTCTTGGTTATAGTTATGGACCCTTCCAAAATCTATGGAGGCCATCATGCAGAGGAAGAAGAATGTCAAAGCAGTGAATCAGGGTGGACAATGTACCTTGGGTCTTGCTTAGATGGTGAAAACGATCATCACCAACATGACAGTGATGATGATCAACATGATGGAAAAACACAAGGCTATTGTCACAAGGATGACAGTGATGATTCCATGGTTTCTGATGCTTCTTCTCGCCCAAGTACCCATCAGAGGTCCAGATCAGTTCATGCTGCAGGCAAGCAAGAAGAGAAGGCCAAGACCAAGAAGCAAAGTGCATCAGGAGCTGCAAGGATGAAAAGAGAATACAGTAAAGCATCGGAGAAGAAGGGGAAGATCATAAACTCTAAAGCTAAGTAGCTAGCTCACACGAGTACTAGCACTTCAGAAATTATGGGGATAAGGTTTGGAAAAATTAGGCAACTAAATGTTCTTCAAGTTCTTCAACTAGCTAGTCCATAGTTGTTTTGGTTTGTGTCCAGGTGGGCAGAAATAGGCTCACTTAAGAAAACTGGAGTGTAGTTTATTTTGACTAGTCTGGTTTAGTTGTCAAAGCTTTTGTTTTAAGAACAATATATATAAATATTTCTCTTGAAAAAATTGTCCATTAGCTAGAATATAATGCTTAATTGTTTTGAATTCTTTCTGGTTGTGCTAAATGTTTGTCACAGATAAAAGTGAGTGGTGCTTCTGCTTTGATTCTGCTACTGCATAATATGTATGGTCAAATAACACTGTACTGTCTGTGTAGCAAATAACACCTTAAAATGAAACAGTGTGTTCAAACTGATGATATCTAACATAAGGACAGAGTGGTGGGTTTGTGAAATCACCCAGGCTGGCTTTTAATAATGTCCAGGCCACCCACACAATCTACTACAAGGTTATTAACTTATTATAGTACAATTTCATTTGACCAAAATATAGAATATGGGGTATGCTTATGCTTCCTACTATATAAAAGCCAAGTATGTTTCTTCCTTTAGAGTTTAGACTAGAAAATTTGATTCTCTTTCTCCTAGAAGAAAACAGCCAAGTCTGGACATCATATATGGAATGAGTTGCATATGTTTAAAGGTAATCATAAAGATTAGAAGGTGAATTCTCTTTTTCATAACTTTGCCAAATTTTGTATCTTTCAACATGCAGTGAACAGAACTTTCAACTTCTGGCTTTTAGAAGCTTTTAAGATTAAGATGCTATCTTTATTCTTGCTTCTTTAAGTGGTATTCTCTGAATCCACAATAAACACATTAGAAAGATGTATCCCAATCCTAGCTTAGCTAGAGAAATGAACTCAAGATTTGTTTATATTGTTATTTCAATTTTGGAAACAACGAAATGACATCATGGAATCCCTTGTTGCATGAATCAATGAACAAAATTCAGAAAACAGAAGTAGAGCAGTAGATACTGAATGAACATCACTTGACATGAACAAACAATTTTCCAGTGAACATCATGCTATTGGAAAAAGTGAACATCATTCATTTGTCAAGATCATAAAAGTTCATCGATTGAGTAATAAGTACGTAGTTCCTGAGACCTTCACCACCTATCCTCAGAAAAGAGAAAGTAGAGCAGTAGATACAATCTTTTTTTTTTCTCATGAAGGTGCAAACACAAGGAACATGACTAATTAATTTGGTACCTTGACAGAAATGTTGAGTATAGCATATGCTAACCTCAAGTATAACTAGATCAATCAGAATTTTGCACAACGAAGCAGAGAGCACGCGACCTAGTAAGGGAATTCATCTCCATGACAACAAGGCAGTAGTAAGTCCAATCAATAATTCGGAACTGCTTAGTCTTTAGCTGTAAGGCATCTTGTTGCTTAAAGTCAGCAGCCATGGCCTCTTCAGATGGCTCGCTTCCAGTGTCTGCTGCAGCATTTGAAGTGGCAGTCCAGGAGCTGGTGGAAGTCCTCTTCTTTTTGGTAGGAGAATGGCCTTGGAATGTTTCCTGACTATCCTCAACAACTGTTTGGACCATATCTCTTTGTTCAATGGTCCTGACCTCATATGCACCATAGAAACCTCGACCCACAACACGCTCATAGTAGAAGGGATGGACATTTCAGACAAAGTTCCAGTCTGCCAATCATCAACGTCTCTAGGTCCAAGATGTGGAGTACAGGCTGCTCCGACAATGTAGGCAATAGTAGCATCATCCATTGTATAGTTTCCCTCAGGAGGAAACCAAGCACAACACCGTTTCTCCTCATGCCAGTCAAACAGCCAGGAGGGGCGTCCTAGCTTGTTCGATAGAATGGTTGAAATTCTCCATCCTTTTACATTCTGAATTATTCCTGAAACCAAATGATAATCCACAACATAATTCTCAATGTGGAATGGATTATCAGTATTCCAAGCTGGACTTCCATTGAGAATGGGAATATAAGTAGTGTCTCCAATACCTCCCTTAATGGGAGTAGGGCGAATAGCTGCATTCAGGCAGATGAGAAATTCATCATACTCTAGTGAATAATAATCTTCATGATGATCGTAATGCTCGATAGATATAAATGTGCATTCAAAGTGTGCCCGAACTGCCATGGAATTTGAAACGTATAGATCGTGGATCCATGCAGAGATATATGCTCTTGCTGCGTATGTCCAAGGGGAAATGCCTGCAGAAGGAGGGGCAAATGCTTCCACTAGCCATTTCAAATGTTGCCATTGACACTGAAAGAGAGGAATGTAAAGCGAGACCAGTTCATCAAAGATGGTTTGTAGATTTAAGGTGACACAACGCACGGGATGGTCGTACATGCAATCCAGGCCAATGTGACAATTATGGAGGAAGTTGCTTGCTTTTGACAAATCAGTCTGCACAATCTCTTCCATCTTATCCATTTCTACAAGAAAACATAGAACATACAGACCATCAACCCAACAAAACAGAAGAGGAACATCATGTGAGAATATACAGTAGTCTCAAAACCAATCCACCCAAGACATGCTCCAATTATGACCAACTACATATCAAAATCGAATATGTTTATCAAGTAATTTACCATATTATGTATTCTGGTCTGAAAGGGAACATCGAAAAAGTTAAAGAGTCACTTAGGCAGTGATGTGTGCCTAGCTAGTGGTGTTTCTGTGTGTGGTTGGATTTGTGCACACACCTAGTTCACTCAGCTAGAGCAATTTGTTCATATATAACTAAAACCATTAACCACAACCTTCACCTTATATAGTCCAAAACTAAAATCCAGAACTCTAAATTATTTGTGCAGCTCTTAATCACAAAATAACCCATTAAACAACCAAAAATTTAGCAGATCTTTTTATATTAATTCAGAAAAATTGCCACACTTTTCAAATTACATATGAACTATGTAATCGAAGAAACTAAGACTAATACAAAGGTTTATAACAAAACACACATACCAGTATATATTTTAAAGAAAACAACAATAGCTGGGAACTCACGAAGCTAAGCAACCAAAGGCCAAAAATAAATCCCAAAAGGCATGCAAGTCAAAACCCAAAATGCAAAGAAAAATCAACCATGACCACAATAGAACATATAGGGTTGTTCAAAGTGATCCAAAAGCAAAGTAGAAATCTGGAAAAAAGGATATGCAATTGCAGAGGCTAAAAACTGACTTACAGAATGTCTCTTGTGATGGCCGATCATTGAACGATGTTTCAGGATATACTCTCCTTTTGCACTAGAACTTGCTGTGGTGCTTTTAATTAAGTAGCACTCTTCAAATAATAATTATAATTAATAGATAAAAACCTCTTCAAATTTCGATTTTTCTAGGATGTTTAAAAGGTGTAGCCGTGTGTAGATAGAAAATGTTTCCCCTTACAATTTCCTCCTTCCCAAGAAAAAACTTAAAATAATTTAAAACACCTTCCCTGATTACTGTAAATGAATCATTCTTTAAAAGTTGTCCTTGTTTGTCAATATAATCCGAGCAGTACATCACTCTTTCTTGACATTCCAAAACATGCAACTAACACCATAAGCTAAACATATCTAACTGATATGTCAAATGAATGTCACAAAAATACTTAGTTGCATAACATTGCTAGCTATAAAATAAAATCCAATTTCATAATCGAACAGTGAGCAAGGTTCCTTGTTTCATAATCCCTCTTCCGCACAACATTGTGGTAATAGGTCCAATCTATAATTTTGAACTGGCAAACTATCAGCTGTTCGGCATCTTGTTGCTTTATGACACTGGCTGTGGATTCGGATGGCCCGCTTCCTGAATCTGTCAAAGACATTGAAGTGGCTGTAATTGATACAGTGATCAGAGTCTTCTGCCTTTTGGTGAGAGGGCCTTGATTTGTTTCCTCAACAATGGTTGGGAATGTAGGGAGAACTTGTCTTTGTTCAAGGGTCCTGACCTCATAATCACCATAAAAGCGTCGAGGTTCAACACATTCATAGTCCATGCTGTAGTTTTCAGTCACAGTTCCGTTCTGCCAGTCATCAACATCTCTGGGTGCAAGATTTGGAGTACAGGCTGCGCCGACAATATAGGCAACAGTAACATCCTCCATTGTATAGTTTCCTAGAGGAAACCAAGCACAACATTTGTCATCGTGCCAGTCAAACAGCCAGGTGGGGCGTCCTCGGTTGTGTGACACAATGATTGACATTCTCCATCCTTTAACACTCGCAAGTAATCCTGAAAGCAGATCACGGTTCAGGACAAAGTTCTCAATGTTAAATGGATTATCAGTATCCCAAGCTGGACTGTCGTGGAGTATAGGAATATAAATGGTATCTTTTGCTATGCCCCTGATGTGAGTTGGGCGAATAGCTGCATTCAGATGAATGAGAAATGTATCATATCGTAATGAGTAGTAATCTTCTTCATGCAAGTAATGTTTTAAATAATGAAAGCCAGAGAGTGTCCTGACAGCCTTGCAGTTTGAAACATATAGATCATGAATCCATGCAGAGATGTAGGCTCTTGCGGCATGATCTCCTGGAGAAACACCCGATGGAGGGGGAGACTCCTCCATTAGACATTCGATGCGCTTCTCCTGGCAATTGAATAGAAGACTGTAGAGTGAAACCAGTTCATCAAAGATAGTCTGGAGATTTAAGCTAACACAGCGCATATCAGAAGACTCGTGCACCATGGAAAAATGGTGAATTTCTTCTAGATACTTGGTTGCCTTTGACATTGCAGTCCCCAATTTAATCTCCAACATAGTCATATCTGCCAAAGTTCCAGTACTCGGATCATGAATCTAACAATGCGCACCAAAACACAACAGTATAGCGCATGCACACAAACATATGTACAAAAACAGTGGCTTTAGAAAACCAAGAAACAAAACCTCGATGTGATTTCATGGAACAATAATCTAGTATCCATGTTACTTAACATACCAAGTTAGATAGACATTACAAACCCACTTTATACAGTACCGAAAACTTAATCTCAATTCATAGTCCTCAACAGCTAAAGCACATTGTGCAATATAATTAAGCCCTAAGTTCCTAGTTTTGAGTCCTAACTCCTAAACACAATTCCTCACCCCATCAAAACAGCCACAACAATCTTCCTAGGTTTACCCAAATCTCCCAGAAACAGACCATACATACTTATTTCAAACAACACCAGAATAAGCAGCAACATGTAAAAACACAAAAAAACCCAGAAAGCAAAAGCCTTTAGTCCAATATGGCAAAGCCAAAGCACACCCAATTCAGAACATAAAATGTAAACAATGAACAATATAGATTCCAACCGGCAGAATCACAGAGTATCAATCTTGGAAAGAGAATATTCAAATTAGCAACAATCTGAATTCACTTACTGAACTGACAGACTGTAACTCTGTAGAAGCTGACAAGAGAAAGAGGAGACTTTTCAGGTCACTCCAATGACTCATCCCCTTTTCATCGAAGAAAAATTGACTCTTCAAATTTTCCATAATATTAAAAAAAAAATTACAATTTCGTAAAAGACACGTGGGGCGAGCCAAAAATAATGGTGACGTGGATAAAATCAAACCCCCCGGCCTGCTTAGGCCCATGCCATTGGGCTTCCGCCTAGCCCCAACATCATATCCCCTAGCCCGCATATATCTTTTTACGTTCTATTTTATCTTTTTACCTTAAAACAAAATTACAATTTCGTAAAAACAAGCGCGCGAGATATGACACGTGGGCGAGCCAAAAAATGGTGACGTGGATAAAATTAAACCTTGTCCATCTTCTTCTTCAACGTCTCTGCAAAATTCTACTCTTCATTTTCTCAGAGGACTGAGACTGAGAAAATGTCCAAGCTGATTCTCCTCCACGCTTCGCACCACCTCACCCCAATCCACACCCGATTCTTCACCTCCGTCGTCGGAGCCTCCCTCTCCAAGCCTCTCCTCCACTCCCAGTCCCTCCCTCTCTTCTCTCACTCTCCTCCTCTCTCCCTCCGCCGCCGCCTCTCCCTCCGCGCCTTCGACGACTCGTCGTCCTCCGCCACCGAATCGACCGAAAACGGCACCGTTTCGGCTAAAATCGACGCCGCCGAGAATGCCAAGGCCACGACGGACAAGGACTATCCGGGCGGCGAGTTTCAGTTTCGGGAGGCGAGCGCGTGGAGGAGCTTCGTCGTTAAGCTTCGGATGCTCTTCGCTTATCCTTGGGAGCGGGTCAAGAAGGGAAGCGTCTTGACCATGACATTACGCGGCCAGGTTTTTGATCCATTCTCACATTTTGATTTCGAAGTTTTGTATTTTAGTGTTTGATGTTGAATTTGATAGCGCTGTGGTTTTTTATTTCTCAGATAACTGATCAGTTAAAGAGTCGATTCTCTAGTGGATTATCACTGCCTCAAATTTGTGAGAATTTTGTGAAAGCTGCGTATGATCCTCGGATTGCTGGTGTGTATCTTCAAATTGAGAGCTTGAACTGTGGTTGGGGTAAGGTGGAAGAAATTCGGAGGCATATATTGGATTTCCAGAAATCAGGTACTGACTAAATTGTTTTATATTGCGATTATGTGTTTCGAAATTCTGTTTGTGTTTGAAGATGTGCATTTGAGCTTATGTGGATTGTTACAGGTAAGTTTGTTGTGGCATATGCACCTGCTTGTAGCGAAAAAGAATATTACCTTGCTTCTGCTTGTCAAGAGATTTATGCCCCTCCGAGTGCTTATTTTTCTTTGTTTGGTCTCAGTGTTCAGGCATCTTTTGTAAGAGGTCAGTTTCTCTGGTATTCTTTTCACCGTTTATGTATTAACTTTGAAATATGTATGTTATGGTTCTGTCGGGATACTTATGACTGAAATCAT
Organism: Fragaria nilgerrensis; assembly: GCA_010134655.1. Taxonomy (NCBI): domain Eukaryota; kingdom Viridiplantae; phylum Streptophyta; class Magnoliopsida; order Rosales; family Rosaceae; genus Fragaria; species Fragaria nilgerrensis. The sequence continues at coordinate 8,063,137 of CM020981.1, forward strand.
TACTGACTGAGGTTTGCATGAATTTTGGCTTTCAGGTGTTCTTGAGAAAATCGGAGTCGAGCCACAAGTGGAAAGGATTGGTAAATACAAAAGTGCTGGTGACCAACTTGCGCGCACGACAATGTCAGAAGAAAACTGTGAGATGCTGACAGCATTGCTCGATAACATATATGGGAACTGGCTGGACATAATTTCATTTACAAGAGGTGCTTTGAGTTTTGGTATTTTGGCTAATGTTGTGGTCTTCAAATAACCTACTGACTTACTAAATTTATCTGCAGGGAAAAAGAGAGAAGATATTGAGAATTTTATTAATGAAGGGGTGTACCAAGTAGAAAAGTTGAAAGAAGAGGGCTGGATCACAAACATACAGTATGATGATGAGGTATGGTAATGTGGTTACTGTTTGATGCATGTTGAGAAAGAATCAATATTTGTTCTGTAGATCAAACATTATAGAGAACTGGAGAGTGAGAAGGCTACTTCGATGTGTTTTGGATCCAGATGTTGTAGACAGTATTACTTAAACAGAGAGTTGAGAGTGTATCTAAAGTTCAGTTTCCCTCCATGCTCCTCAAGTTAGTCAGGGTATATTGAACTTCAATGACAGGGTAATTACCTGGTCCAGCTTTTTTATAATATGCAAAAAAATAGATATTATAATGGGGTTCTTACAAGTTACTAGTATTGGATATGTTAAGATTATGTTGTTCAGTGGTTGAAATTTGATAAGAAAGTCATCAGGAGGGTGGTTGTTCTTGAAAGCTTTATCTGTATATGATAATAGTCAGGAAGCATATAAGTAATTATGCACCCCTTTCAGGTTACTTCAATGTTGAAGGAAAGACTTGGAGTAGAAAAAGAGAAAAAGCTTCCTATGGTTGATTACAGGTAGTCATCAGTATGTGACTTCTGGTTTGTGGTGATATCGTATTTTTGAAATATAATGAAATATATTTGGTGTGATTGATAAAACTCGTTGGTTACTTCTTGATTGCAACAGGAAATATTCTAAGGTCCGGAAATGGACTCTTGGTTTATCAGGCGGCAAAGACAAGATAGCCATAATAAGAGCCTCAGGCAGCATTAGTCGTGTACGAGGTTCTTTTAGTCTACCTGGATCATCTATTGTTGGAGAACAGTTCATTGAGAAGATCCGTACTATAAGAGGTATTGTGGTGCTTCTAATTTAAGTTCTTCACTTCATCTGGCTCCTCTTTTCATTTACATGATGACTGTAAATCATGTAATATCTCGTGTTTTGGATTTGTGGACTTTTAGAACTGGTTATTTGCATCATGATTTGTTCCAAAATTTATCCTGCATCTCATGATATTCTTTTGTCCATCTCCAGAATCAAAAAGATACAAGGCTGCTATTATCCGAATTGACAGCCCTGGAGGTGATGCCCTTGCTTCTGATTTGTAAGTGCATGTTATATTAGCGTAATGGCATATGTGATCCAAAATTATATGATTCGCTGATGTGTTTATAAATATTGTTGAAGATAATAAAATATCACCTTGCTTTGTCCGTGTCTGCATGCTGTTAACTGGTTACCCTGATGTTTTAACTACTTAATGGTTTGCAGAATGTGGAGGGAAATCAAACTTTTGGCTGCATCAAAACCGGTCATTGCATCAATGTCTGATGTGGCAGCAAGTGGAGGATACTATATGGCAATGGCAGCAGATGCCATTGTTGCAGAAAATTTGACCTTAACTGGTTCCATTGGAGTTGTCACAGGTGAATATGTATATAGTTTATTTAAACTTGGTGAAAATAAAGTTGGTAGGAGTAGGAGTATTAAAAGAGGAAGTTGAGTGGATAGTATCAAAGTGATCTATATCCACCTTGGTAAAAGCACAGAGACACATCTGAATGTGTAATAGATATTTGTAATAATCATGTTCTTTATATGTTTGCGGTTAAAAGTCTGCATACCCTTTCGTTGGTATTCAGATGAGACCTTTATATTCTGCAAGTTGTAGTTGTCTTATAGTTTCCATATGTAGGTAAGTTTAACCTGGGAAAACTGTATGAGAAGATTGGCTTCAACAAAGAAATCATATCAAGGGGAAAATTTGCAGAGGTTCTTGCAGCTGAACAACGACCCTTCAGGTACACTCTCATTCCATTCTCTATTTTGTGCGATATTTTTTATAATCCTGGAAGGAGACAAAGTGATTGATTCTTTTTTTTTCTTCCTAATTCAGAGCAGAGGAGGCTGAACTCTTTGCTAAGTCTGCACAGAATTCATATAAGCAATTTCGCGACAAGGCAGCTTCTTCCAGATCAATGACTGTACGTTCCTGATTGAATCTTCATTTAGCTTTAGTTACTTTATTTTCACTCTGTTCTACCTGGAATTTGAATGTCCCCTTTATTACTTTGCCAGGTAGATAAAATGGAGGAAGTTGCACAAGGGAGAGTTTGGGCTGGTAAAGATGCAGCTTCTAGGGGTTTAGTTGATGCTATTGGTGGACTTTCTCGGGCTGTTGCAATAGCAAAGCTCAAGGCAAATATACCACAAGACACCGAGGTTGGTGACAAAAATCTTATTTCAGTGGCTACGCATATTCTGAAGATTAATATAAGTTGGTGCAGCAAGTTAGCTTCATAATTTCTTGTGTGTTATGATAATCTTGTGTTAAAAAAATGATCGTCTTGTGTTGATCACATGGTTTTATCAGTATATTTTGTAAAAGGTTGTATGATTGGTTTGTTCCAATTATTCCAGGTCACACTTGTGGAGCTTGCAAGACCCTCCCCTTCACTGCCAGAACTTTTAAGTGGCGTAGGGAGTACTCTGGTTGGAGTCGATCAAACGTTGAAGACACTGCTGCAAGACTTGACCTTTTCCGATGGAGTTCAAGCTCGGATGGATGGAATCATGTTTCAGAAACTGGAGGGAGCTTCTAATGCCAACCCCATCTTCAATGTGATAAGAGATTACCTTGGTTCCGTATAATCCGATTTCTTTCTTCTTTAGGCTATATAGAAAATTAAGGCCCTTACACGTTGATAGAGGATGTGTCCCTTTGAAAATTTGGGTACGATGCCCGTCCCAGACTCTTAGCCATTGGATAGGGGTTCTCAATTGTACAGCCATATATAAATTCAATTTGATCTATACAAAATTAGAATCTTCAGTCGTTACTTCTTTACAGTTGATGATACGTAGAGAACAAAGACATGCAACATTTCATTGGAAAAGAACATTAAAAGTATCAACTCAAGTTGTGAGACGCACAGTTCCCATATATCATGGAAAGGCACTGTCCAAATTGGTTAGAGTTGGACGAAAAACAAATGAAGTAGAAATTTAAAGCGTGATTCATTGAAGTCTTCACTTGATCCTTGTCCCTCGTTAGAAACTCTTCCATTGTTTGAACCACCTAAAAGTTAGAAAAGATATACGAGCTCATATGAGACGTTAGCGATTTATTTCCAAGGAAATCGTTTTGTTGGTTACTTTGCTATACCAAATAATGGAAGTAACGAGGCGGAGGCAAGGGAGGGCGAGCAGGGTCAATTGACCTTTCTCAATTCCTGAACTAACCAACTATTGGTTTAATATTTAATAATATATTAGATTAATGATTCTCCTAATTATATGAGAAAATATGAAAGCAAAGGAGAAATATGTTTAAAAGTTTTGAACTTATGCCCCCATTCACCCCTACAAGTCTATTAATTGGACTCTTCTCCACCGTCTTTAAATATATACTGCATTGTATTTATTAACTGATTAACTAAAGATGGTTCATCACATATATTGTATGGGTACCCCGTACCCATATTGTATATGTTAAGGTTTATACACTTTTTCTTCTTTCTCATGGTCAATCTCTCTTTGCCGTTTTAGTGTCTTCTTTGGTGTTTCTCACTTTTTCACCCACAAATGTCAAGTTAAAAGTCAGTTCGATAATACACTTTCTTTAGTATAGGCAAGATCAATCAACAAAGATAGCTCAAAGAACCGAATTCTTTGTCTTGCACGTAGATTCGATACACATAACCAATACGTTTTACTATGTGTTGTCGAGTAGTTTAGAGGAATAAGGCAGAATTATGATTTGATATAAGCTATGAAATGGCTACTCCATATGTGAATATATGTACCATGAATATATATATATACACACACACACATATATATACAGTCCCCTTTCAGAGAGGGATCCCTCTTTGAAATTAAAGTGAGGGACTCCTTATTTCGCTCACTTTCAAGTCGTATTTTTACATCTCAACCGTACAATGTCTAAAACACAGTGTGTAGATCATTCCTGCAAAGTTTCATCAAATTTGAAGATCATTTGGGTACCGAATTAGATTAAATAAATCAACAGAACAAAAGTTGTCCAAACAGAACCATTCGTGTAAATTACGATTACGGAAGCTCAAATGATTTTCAAATTTGATGAAAATTTGCATGAATGATCTACACACTGTGTTTTAGACATTGTACGGTTGAGATATGGAAATACGACTTGAAAGTGAGCGAAATAAGGAGTCCCTCACTTTAATTTCAAAGAAGGATCCCTCTCTAAAAGGGGACGGAAGGGGACTGTGTATATATATATATATATATATATATATATATATATATATATATATATATACAGTTTTTATCCAGAGCGAAGCTTCGCTTTGAAATTAACGTGTGAAGTTCCTTATTTGACTCATTTTTCGGTCATATTTTCACATCTCCATCGTTCAGTTTATTGATACTAATGAATAGATCATTGCTGCAAAATTCATCAAACTTGATGACTGTTAAGGTACCGAATTAGATTAAATCAATGAACGGATCATAAATCTGTCTAAACAGAACTGGTTGTGTAAATAACGATTATGAAAACCCAAACGATCATCGAATTCGATGAAACTTTGCAAAAGTGATCTATGCATTGGGTTATACCAATTGAACAGTGGAGATGTGAAAATATGTCAAAAAAATGAGTCAAATAAGGAACTTCACACGTTAATTTCAAAGTGAAGCTTTGCTCTAGATAAGAACTGATATATATATATATATATATATATATATATATGTATATATATATGTCTCTAAATAATCAACCCTAAAAGTCATAAGAACAACATATTTATATAAGCTAATATATGTAAGTTTTTTTTTCCCGTATAATCAATCTATGATTTGACGAAGTTCTTGTTTGGTATAATCGCCATCATGTAAGTTTTGACCCTTCTAATTAACTTGCATTTCTGGCTACGTCACTAATTACAGACCAAGAGTCCAAGATCGTAAGCCGGCAAGCAGGACAAATAGATTTGCCAAATAGATGAGGCAGGTGCCACATTTGTACCTCAAAGGACATGGAATGGTCCACCTTCCCTTTTGTTCCGGGAATTGGTGATCGATTTCAGAGTAGTTCCATTGGAGGTATGCTGCTGTGTTTGGTTCTTCCCTAGCAGAAAGAAGTTGAGAGAAAATAGTGGCTAATCTGGCGGACTCTGAAAATAGTGGCTAAAAAAACTTACATCAGTGACAAAGACGTTATTTAATTACTAAGAGTGGAAGTAATTACAAAAGAGGATATAGATGAAGCAGGTGACACACTTGAACCACAAAGGGAATGGAATTGTGATGGATATGTAGATTGACGTGACCCCAAAGAAAATGCCAAGCCGCTCAAGCACAAGAGCCATTAGGGGATAGTTGAAGTGAATGAATTTGCTCAGGAAGAAGCAAGTAAATGAAACTATGATGGTGAGTCCGAGGAAGCAGAAGATTACAGGGAGTTCAGAGTGGCTTTCTGCTGATAGGAGAGCCATTTCGATGGCGGAGGCCGAGCAAAACAGGACAAGTAACTTGGACCAGTCTAGGTTGTGGCTTCTAGCTTCTGCTGGTTGAGCAATTTCTTCATCATCGTCTGGATAATGTAAGCAGCCAAGTTTTGTTAGAATTTGGAGGGCAAATGCCTTCAAATCACTTTTAGTATACTTCATATTTAGGTTAGTATGCAAGTGCTGAAATTCTCTTTTGAATCATGCTTCTCTTATACATCTATATATAGGGACAGAGAACATAGACGTACAGTGTGAAGGAAGCTGTCGAGAAATTGACATGAGGTCCTTGCAAAGACGACAAGACACATGTTATGACAAGAATTGGGAGCACCATTACTATTCATGCAAACCCAAAACCAACTAAGTAGTACTTAAATATGCCACGGCGGCAAAGCGGCGAACCAACCCCGCGCAAAGCAAAATACCAAAATTGGTATAGTTACAAAACGAGGGAAACATTGCATAGAAAGAACCGTATCTACAGGAGAACGTTAAGTGGGACTTTGACTTTGGCAATACCTCTTCTCATAGTCACAAATTTGTCTCGACTTCAACAAGAGTACAAGCAGAAACTTATTTCTTGAAGTCTCCTACAAGTTTATTTATATCCTTTACGTACTAATTCACAGTTCCAAGCCCCAACGTTGCCCAAATTGTTTGAGAAATAATGCTTAGGGAACCACTTTTTACAAACGCACTAGAGTTCAATTTATGTGTCAGTTTATGTGGCATAACCATATTAGTTAATGAAATATTCTGATGAGGTTGCATGTATATATATATATATATATATGTATGTATATATATATATGTCAAATAAGCTGACACATTGAGTTCTCAAAAACTGTTCACCTAGCATTGTTCTTTTCAAGAATATGTGTCAAAACTCCATCGCAATAAAACTAGCTATGAGTTGACCAAGTTTAGTGGAAACTCAGGAAAAGGCTTAGTCCATTCAGTAATTTAAAACTTGATTCTTCTTTAAAAAATGGCATTGAGGTCGAAATAGTACAAAGTATTAAAGAGGAAACAATCACAACAATATATATAGCAAAAACGTGTGTATAGAACTAGAGCTTGTATTCTAGCTGGGAGACTTATGTCTTGTAAGCCAAATATGAGACTTGTATGAATGGAAGACTTTGGCCGAGCAAAATACAATGAACATCTTTGGCCAAATCCAAGTTGCGGTTTCTAGCCATCGGTGGTTGATCAATTTCTTCTTCGTCTTGATGATGAATCCAGCAGCCAAGTTTTGTGAGAATTTGGACGGCAAGGGCCTTCAAATCCATTTTGGTATTATACTTGATATTTTTGGTGTTGTAATGCTCCTGAATCATCATCTCCTTTTATAGTGTCCGTGAGTCTGTGACTAGCTCAGTTGCAGGCAATGTTTGACAATAGTGGGAAACATGCATGAGCCGCAATATTTTCCTTCAATTACCTCTCAAAAAAAAAAAAAAAAAAAACTTTGTTTAACTGATGAAAAACTGTTTTCAGTTTAAATAGTCAACAACTTCGGCGGTAACACAATTCAAAGATGACCCCCAATCACGCATAGCAGAATCTGATATGTGCTCGTACCTATTAAGCATGATTACAGCATCTGCCACGGGATGCTAAAATCAGCATGACATAAAGGTCATCATGGCTTATCATAAAAGAATATTTTATTATGGTTATGGAATGATTCAACCGAGCTTCTCATCCCACGCTAAGCAATATACATATACCATATTTCAAAAAAATTGATTTTGTCAACAGCAGTATTTCCTTGCTTTTAAGAAAAACGGCTATATTTCTTTGCTAACGGCTAGGTTTTAATGGTTTCTCTAACGTTTATTTTACAGAGGTCTATAAAATTTACATACTGCGACCATGTTCATCACATCAATTTTTATTCTTCTTCAATCTCAATCTAGTATCCATTACACCATGAATAATTCTCAGTTATCATCATCATCTCTTTCTTCAAACGGAACCGATGATTATTATTATCGGGTCATGACTTCATTTGATCAAAAGCAAGATTTATTATTTCGCACATATACGAATAATAATCATCTCTTGACGGAGTTGAATGACAATGAGGACGGCGACGAGGCCGAATCAAGACCCAGAGGAGCAGTTCCTGGTCATATTGTTATTAATCGTAATTGAGAAGAAGCGGCATATAATCTATATATAGATTACTTTGCTGAGGTTCCGCGATTTCTTGAAGAAAAATTTTGTAGGCAATTTCGAATGAGCAAAAGTTTATTCCATCGAATTGCAGATGCCGTCAAAGCTCACGACTATTTCTTTATGCAACAACACGATGGTATTGGTAAGCTCGGTTTGTCATCCTTGCAAAAACTTACTGCTGCTTTTCGAATGATTGCTTATGGGGCACGAGCTGATTCCCTTGATGATTATTTAAAAATTGGTGAGTCTACTGCAATTTGATGTTTGAAAAGGTTTTGTCGAGCTGTTATAGACGTCTTTGGAGCTCGCTATCTGAGAACACCTAACACCGAGGATGTCGCAAAACTTCTATATATAGGTGAAGAACACGGCTTTTCAAGAATGTTAGGGAGCTTAGATTGCATGCATTGGCGCTGGAAAAATTGTCCAACAGCTTGGGCAGGAATGTGTATGGTACTTTTTCCGAGCTCGGAGCTAGTATCCGAGAAGGTTTTGAAGAGACCATTATTTAATTTCGTAATTTAATAATGTGTAATATTATCTTTTATGAAGTAATAACTAATTATGTGTTAAACTAATTTAGCCCAAATATATTCAATATTAGACTCAAATGAAAGATCTCGTTGTGTATTTTGTAATGGTGTAATTTTTATTATTAGAAAACTTATAAAATTAAAGATTAATGGGAAAATTAAATTGTAACTATAATTAAGAAATGATATAGTTGGAATAAGAAAGATGGAACAAGGATAAAGATGGAACAAAAAGATAAAATAATAAAAAAATTAACTTGGTATGGCTTAAGAGAATATGGTATAGAATCTTTTGATTCATTATGCAAGTGTTTCCACCGTAAGGTAAATGTGATAAGACATAATTGAAATGGGTGGGTTTGCAACAGCTAGGTTTCTGTTTAACATCCAATATCATTTTTTTTTCAATTATTCTCAACGGCTAGTTAACATAAATTTTTAGAAATTCTATAGAAACCCAATCCCATGACCATGTTCATCACTTTATTTTTCTTTTCTTTCGAAAATAATTTAGTCCAAACATATTCAATATTAGACTCAAATAAAAGATATCGTTCGGTTCTTCGTAACAATATGATTTTTATTACTTACAAATTTATAAACATGAAGTTTAAAGAGAAAAAGAAATTGTAACTATACTTAGAGAAATGATACAAGTTGAATAATAATAAGGTTACTTGAAAACAAAAGGGTAAAATGGAACAAAAAAAGAAAATAATTAAAAATAGAAGAGATATACCATACCAAAAGGAATGCTATATATGCCTTGTTACTGTAGACGTAAGACAAATTTTTTTTTTGGGGAAACGTGGAATACCTTACGATGGGAGAAAGTTGTAAGGTATATATGGGGTTTAACCTTACGGTGGCAGATGGTCTTAGCACTAAGTTTTAGTCATGCTTTTATTATTCCCTTATAATTTGATCAGGAACATACCCACGTAATTTGAGCTCAAAAGAGAGAAGCTCTAGTGTCAAATATATATACACACTGCAGCAACATTAGATTTTTTTTTTTAGAGTATTAACGACGATATTTTTAAAAAAAATATTTAGTCCAAAGATTAATTCATATTGAGAAATTATGTCAGAACGTTTTCTTCACTTGTCACCAAAAATAAATTAGCTATTAACATGAGATTTAGATGGAGGGTACATATTGTAAACCCACACTGTAATTAGGAATAATAATAATACTATATATATTAGCACTCCCCCAAATCTAAAGATTAGTAAACGAGAGTCTATAATTAATTATAACCCTCGTGGTGAGTCACGTTGGCATTTGTACTCGACTAGACTTATGTGTCTTTTGGCATTTGGATGAGAATAGCACGCAGTAACATCAATGGTCCCAGAAAACAAAAGAAACTTAAATAGATATCACTGAAGTTCCATTTCCTATTTTTCTTAAAGGTTCCTGTTCCAAGAGAGGAGGGTAGGCTTGGAGGAGGAGTGATTTCTATTCCATTTCCTATTTTTATGTGTTCTAACTACGCCTTTCTTTCCACATCCCCAATCCCATCTCTGTTCTCAAGTTTGACACTTGTATGCTGACACAAGGCCGAAAAGAAATCAACTATGTTCTTGATCTGTTATTTGACTCGGTTACTATCTCTCAATGCACTAGTGTTAAGTAGTAACAAAAAGTTGAAATTAACTTTTCAAGTAGGAAAATTACTATCTCTTAGTTTGTTAAACTAATAATCATAGAGTAATTAAGTTGCAAACATTAGTGTTTGACATCTGATTTAACTTCAGTATCTTAAGTGATGCAGATCCGGCTAATGCAACAACTATCACTCGTGCAGTACGTGTGGCGGGGGCTGTGGCGGGAACCCCCTTGTTATTCAATGCTTATTATCAAACCCAGTTAACACTGTAATTAAGTAGGAAATTGTAGGCAACGTGACTGCAATCACATCGATCTAGATAGTTATTGGGTACGTGGTAGGTGAATTATGCAATTGCATAAACTTTAATATCTCTGCAACGTTTCAAACAAGTTAAGGAAGATAATATGAAGTCAGAAGTGGTTGATGTTATGACGATCTAGGTCTGCTTCAGTAACCTAGCCAAGGCATTTTTGGACAAATATGTTTCTGAAAATGAACTATTGAGTCACATCCATTGTTACTTTGTTGTTGGTTGCGGAGAAAATAATTTAGTTAATTTTTGGTTTGGCTTAGTGATCTGTCATCAGAATATATAGTACAGTGAATTTGAGAACATCTATACACAGAAGACAAAATTTGGAACGCTAGATGCAGACGACTGCTTATACAATCGTGTCATTCTTTATCAAACTTTGAAGGTATACAGACTAAAGGTATATATACAGCTTCTGTAACTTGATCATTTTTCTGGATCCGTTAAAAGAAATACCAAAGGTATACAGATCGACTAAAACTTTGAAGGTTGACATGGAGCTGCATGTCAGCGGTTGATCAGTCTATTATTCTTGATGCTTTACTTAACATTTTTGCAATTACAAAAAAGTATTGCAGACCAGCAGACGAAATATATAGATGAAGCAGGTGAGATTCCTGAACCAGGAAGGAAATGGGATGATAATGGCTATGAAGAAGGCAGTGAGTCCAAAGAAGATGCCAAGTCGTTCAAGCAGGTCAGACAGTTTTGGGTAGTTTGAGTGTATAAAGCTGCTGACAAAGAGTCAAAGACACAAGTAATGGCAAACAGGATTGCCATGGCGAGCGCGTGGAGGAGCTTCGTCGTTAAGCTTCGGATGCTCTTGGGTCAACAAAAAGAGAAAAAAGTACTCCCTGAGACTCTTTCTCCATGAACCGCTCTTTTTGTAGTACTTTTTTCAACAATTTTGTATATTTTCTTCTTTCTTTATATGAAAAAAAATAAAATAAAATCAGTTAAAGAGTCGATTCTCTAGTGCATTATCACTGCCTCAAATTTGTGAGAATTTTGTGAAAGCTGCTTATGATCCTCGGCTTGCCGGTGTGTATCTTCAAATTGAGAGCTTGAACTGTAGTTGGGGTAAAGTGGAAGAAATTCGGAGGCATATATTGGACTTTCAGAAATCAGGTACTGACTAAATTGTTTTATATTGCGATTATGTGTTTCGAAATTCAGTTTGTGTTTGAAGTTGTGCATTTGAGCTTATGTGGATTGTTATACGTAAGTTTGTTGTGGCATATGCACCTGCTTGTAGCGAAAAAGAATATTACCTTGCTTCTGCTTGTCAAGACTCAAGAGATTTATGCCCCTCCCAGTGCTTATTTTTCTTTGTTTGGTCTCAGTGTTCAGGCATCGTTTGTAAGAAGAGGTCAGTTTCTCTGTTGTTAATGTATGTTACGGTTTTGTCGGATACTTATGACTGAAATCGTTCACTAACTGAAGTTGGCGTGGATTTTTAGTTTTCAGGTGTTCTTGAGAAAATTGGAGTTGAGCCACAAGTGGAGAGGATTGGTAAATACAAAAGTGCTGGGGACCAACTTGCACGACAATGACCAAAGAAAACTGCGAGATGCTGACAGCATTGCTCGATAACATATATGCATGGGAACTGGCTGGACATAATTTCATCTACAAGAAGTGCTTTGAGTTTTGGTGTTTGGCTAATGTTGTGGTCTTTAAATAACCTATTGAATTCCTAAATTTATCTGCAGGAAAAAAGATAGAAGATATTGAGAAGTTTATTAATGAAGGGGTGTACCAAGTAGAAAAGTTGAAAGAAGAGGGCTGGATAACAAACATACAGTATGATGATGAGGTATGGTGTTGTGGTTAATGTTTCATGCATGTTGTGAAAGAATCAATATGTTCTGTAGATCAAACATTATAGAGAACTGGAGAGTGAGATGGCTACTTTGATGTGTTTTGGATCCAGATATTGTAGACAGTATTGCTTAAAGAGAGTTGACAGTGTATCTAAAGTTCAGTTTCCATCCATGCTCCTCAAGTTAGTCAGGGTATATTGAACTTCAATGACAGGGTAATTACCTGCTCCAGCTTTTTCAAAATATGCAAAAAATATATTACACTAGGGTTCTTACCGGTTAGTAGTTGAAATTTGATATTAAAGGCATCTGGGGAGTGGCTGTTCTTTTAAGCTTTTGTCTTTATATGATAATAGTCAGGAAGCATCTAAGTAATATGCATCCCTTTCAGGTTACTTCAATGTTGAAGGAAAGGCTTGGAGTAGAGAAAGAGAAAAAGCTTCCTATGGTTGATTACAGGTAGTCATCAGTATGTGACTTCTGGTTTGTGGTGATGTCGTATTTTTGAAATATAATGAAATATATATGGTGTGATTGATAAAACTCGTTGGTTACTTCTTGATTGCAACAGGAAATATTCTAAGGTCCGGAAATGGACTATTGGTTTATCAGGCGGCAAAGACAAGATAGCCTTAATAAGAGCCTCAGGCAGTATCAGTCGTGTACGAGGTTCTTTTAGTGTACCTGGATCATCTATTGTTGGAGAAAAGTTCATTGAGAAGATCTGTACTATAAGAGGTATCGTGCTCTTTCTAAATTAGCTCATCACTTAATTTGGCTCCTCTTTTCATTACATGGTAAATCATGTAACATGTCGTGTTCTGGAACCAAGAACTCTCAGAAATATGTTATTTGCATCATGATTTGTTCCAATCTTTATCCTGCGTCACATGACATTCTTTTGTCCATCTCCAGAATCAAAAAGATACAAGGCTGCTATTATCCGAATTGACAGCCCTGGAGGTGATGCTCTTGCTTCTGATTTGTAAGTGCTAGTTATGTTAGCGTAATTGCATATGTGATCCAAAAAATTTAATTTGCTGATATGTTGTCAGATACGGTTGCACAGAAGAAAATATTGTGTTGCTTTGTCTATGTGTGCATGCAGTTAACTGGTTACGTTGATGTGTTAACGACTTAATGATTTGCAGAATGTGGAGGGAGATCAAACTTTTGGCTGCATCAAAACCGGTCATCGCATCAATGTCTGATGTGGCAGAAAGTGGAGGATACTATATGGCAATGGCAGCAGATGCCATTGTTGCAGAAAATCTGACCTTAACTGGTTCCATTGGAGTTGTCACAGGTAAATATGAATATAGTTTATTAAATTGACTTGGAGAAAAAACAGAGTTGGTAGGAGGAAGATGATTGGATAGTATCAAAGTGATCTATATCCACCTTGGTAAAAGCACAGAGACACATCTAAATGCGTAATAGATATTTGTAATGCTCATGTGATCTACTTTATATGTTTGTGGTTAAATGTCTTCATACCCTTTAGTTGGTACTTAGAATTTCAGATAAGACCTTAAAATTCTGTATGTTGTAGTTCTCATATAATTTTCTGTTTGTAGGGAAGTTTAACCTGGGAAAACTGTATGAGATGATCGGCTTCAACAAAGAAATCATATCAAGGGGAAAATTTGCCGAGGTTCTTGCAGCAGAACAACGACCCTTCAGGTACTCTCAATGCATCCTCTATTTTGTGAGATATCTTTCATAACCCTGGAAGGAGACAATAATTAATTCAGACCAGAGGAAGCTGAACTGCTAAGTCTGCACAGAATTCATATAAGCAATCTCGCGACAAGGCAGCTTCTATGTTTCTGATTGAATCTTCATTTCAGTTTTACTTTATTTTCACCGTGTTCAGATATTAATTATCTGATCTATACAAAAATTAGAATTTCCAGTCGTACCTCTTTTTTCTTCTCTCTTTTGTTTTGGGTCAAAACACCCAGAAAGAAACTAAACAGACTAGCTAGCTTCATTACCCAAAAAAAAAAAAAAAAAAAAAGAGAAAAAAAAACAAGCTAGCTTGGCCTATCATCAGGCCTAACAGAGATATTTCCTTGTTAGAGTCACACCATAAAGATCAACAAGATAAGCAGAAGAGGCATGAATAGGAGGGCTATCAAACTCAATGTTTCCATAAGCATGATTGATACCTTGCTTGGCAAGGAAGCCCTGCAACCATGTTGCATTTCCCGTAAGTGTGTTTTAGGGAGAAGCTCTGAAAATTCCTGATCAAACTTTTGCAGCAACAAATAAGCGAACCCATTGTATGAATAGTAACACCAGAATCCAAAATCAACTTCACCAATATCGCAGCATCAGTTTCTACTTCAATTAATACGAGTAATGTGGCAAGTAAGAGCTTGTTAAAGGCTAAATTCAGCACCCCAAACTTCATCAATTCCCAAATTTATCTGAAAGTCCTTACTTCACAATCCACTGGAGCACCTAATAACTCCTCCCACACCAATTCGTCCAGAAAGACAATCACTTCTATACTGTTGCTGACCCTAAGTTATCAAAATGCAGAGCTAAACTAGCCGAGTGGAAAATTGGAGTTGCAAGATTACATGCGGTGATGTGGAAAAACAACGGAAGTGTCAATTAAATTAGGGAATTGAAATTACACTCCTCATTTTACGATTCACACTCATTATTTCCTCTTTTAGTAAGTTAAGTTTTGTCATTAGTAACATGTGTTTTGTCTCAGTTTTAGCCAACAAAAAAAAAATGTAAATTTCAGCAAGTTCAAGTGCAAAATCACCATAAATATTGTCAAAGATTACAAACCGGGAAGAACCAAGAGATCAGAATTAAGGAAATGGAAGTGTATTTTACTCTTTGTCAAAGATTAATTTCAAACCGAGAAGAACCAAGACATCAGAAACATGGGAGTTTTTTTGGAGCTAAAGATGCATCCAAAATTATAGTTCTAGATTCCTTTTCACACTGATATTAATCTGTGTGTAGCTTACTTTTGCTAGATTGTAATCTTGATTATTCCTTCCAAAAATAAACGCTGCGTTTTACAATCAAATAACGACCTCAGAAAGAGCAATAGCCACAAACCCTCCATGAGTATACTGTACAATATATATAACGTCTGTACTCTGTTACTGTAGCAGTAACTAACAAGCTAGGGTTATGCTCAACATGAACCCTAACGATGAACCCTAACGACTGATAATAGGTAGGATATTTTCTTTTGGCGGCTTTTTTTTACCAAACAACTCAAGGAAGTAAGAATGGAAGTAATTGCAAACCAAGATGGTAAACCAGCAGAGCGCATAGATGAAGCAGGCGACACACTTAAACCACAGCGGAAATGGAACACAGATGGCTATGAAAATTGCAGTGACACCAAAGAAAATGCCGATCCGCTCGAACACCTGAGCCGCTTGCTCAAAGTTGGAGCGAATACATTTTCCGACAAAGAAGCAAGTAAAGGCAAGTATGATGGTTAATCCGAGGAAGCAAAAGATTGCAGGAAGCTGAGAGTGGATCTGGGCGGAGAGGAGTGCCATCTCGATGGCCGACGCCGAGCAGAGCACAACAAGTTTCTTGCCCCAATAATCTAGCAGGTGGTGGTTCCCTTGTTTGGGCTCTGCTGGTGGCGGTGGTGGTGGTTGTGCCATTTCTTCGTCAGGAGAATCCTTCTGAACCCAACCCTTAAGTTTTGCAATGACTCCGAGCACAGATGCCTTGGCATTCTTCATAGTAAACTTCATTTTAGGGTTTTTCTTCCTCTATTTTATTCTGGGTTGTGTATATATTGTGGTTTACGGTGCATCTTAAATCGCGCGTTTAAATAATAGTGTGGTTTGCATATGTAAGAAGTTGCCGCGAAAAACCCCTACTTTACATTAAAAATTATGTAACGAGACAGCAGCTTGTTGTTGTATACGTAAGAGCATCTTTTACGATCGGCTAATTTCTTAGCCAAATTTAACTTATAAAATAAAAATATTCTATGTAATCTTTTTTAGTTTACCAGAGTCTCCTACCATAAGTTAAATCTTTAGCCAAATTTATAGCCTTTTAGCTTTAAAAAACACTCCCACCATAAGCTAAATCCAAAGGTAAAGCCATTTATTTTTCTTTTCTCATATATTTATTTAAATCAATAATTACTCATAAAAAAAATATTATATAAATATATTCAATATGGAGCTCATATGAAAGATCTCGTCAAGATCTTCGCCATGAGTAACGAATTTTTAATTTTGATGATAGTGTAAATTAAAAGGAGAAATGTAAAGTTGAATAAAATAACATTTAATTTTAGCTTACAAACTTTATAAGCCAAATTTGGCTTACCAAATAGCTCAAGCTAAATTTTTTATCTTAGAAAATGTAATTTAGCTTATGGTGGGAGTAAACATAAGCTAAATTTAGCTTTTTAGCCTATGATAGGAGATGATCTAAGGCCAAAAGAATGAAAGATGTTAATCGTTGTATATGTAAGGCCAAAGATGACATGGCACCCGTTAATCTTCTAGTTATGCGCGTTTAAATAGAGGAAGATGATTTTCTTTTTTTTTTAACAGGAAATTAATAGATTTGTGGAAATAGAGGAAAATTTTCGTCTAATCACCTTTTTCGTCTTCCTCTATTTCCTCAGTTGGGGCGCAAGCAGAAGAAGTTGCCGCGAAAAATCTTCGACGTGCAAATACTGTAATGAGACACGCCAGGTGGCAGCTCCAAGTCTAAAACCCGGTCAAACCGGGCTGCAAGTTGCAGCATGATAATCTGGAAAGAAAAGCACCATATAAGGTTTGAGGAGTCGTCTGCTTTACACCCCTCATTCATTTTTAGGTCAATAAGGTTTGGAAACTTTATGTAATAATGTACCGGCCACTAAAAATTAAATTGTGTTGGCTTCTAATTAGAGAGGTGTTTGGCTTTATTAGTCAAAAAGTTGTCCTTTATGTGATGATCGATGACAATGAAATTGTTATATATGGCTTATGTAATTTAATTACGTATTTACGTACTGAGGTTTGGAGGCTTGTAAAAATAACCTGCTACGTGCTCCTACTAATTGGCAATTAGTGTACTTAAGGGTCTTCGAGATATCACTTCAAAAATCTCCCTCGCTCCTACAGTTTATACCATTTGCTATATATGTTGTATGCACTACAACAAAAGTGAGCTAATTAAAGATACCATTATATAGCCACTTTTTGGTGAGTACATTCGTTTATTCTTACTCATATTCCAAATTGTTTGTTGAATAATTAAGGAGGTCCTCCACCATCTATGGGTGTCTACGTATCCAGTCTTCTCTCAATAAAGCGAGCAGCAGAGTCTCTACAGAAAATGTAAATGCCCATAGCATGAAGATAATAATTGGAGAGGAAAAAAGATGGTGTCAAAAATAGGAATATGAGTAAAGTGAATACGGAGGGAAAGGAAAAGAAGCTGAAGACTGAATAGGAAGGGGTCCGCTTTAATCAAAAATAGTTCGAGGAACAGGAAAGTGGGAAAGTGTTTAGATAACCGTGTAAGAGTGATTGAGCAGCAAAAAAAGACTGATCAAGGATTCGCCTTCGGATCAGCTAATTAAATATTAATTTTAATTGGCGGTGGTGCAAGTTTTATAACGGGAGATTGGGCATAAACAGTTAATATAAACCATCAATTGCAGAACTACTTTTCTTCGGCTCTGCTCTGCTTTTGCTGGATTTTATGTCTCATCGATCTAACACTATGGAATTGGAATCTTCCCGCTCCATTGGACGTCTCACATGTTTTGGCCGTTCTGCAAATAAACCGTAAGTTGATTCTTCAAGTTCAACAAGTAAGGAAGGGATTCTTCATAGAATATGCAATAAAGTATGTATTTAGGAAATTCTAAAGTGTTTTAGTTAGGATTCAGATAATATTGTATTGTACTCAGTATCATGAATAAAGGATATTTTTTGGCTGTGCAAAATATACTACTGGAGTTCCATTATCTTTCCTCTCTCTATATATGAAACAAAACTTCAGCACTCCTTTCTTCACACTTCACAGCCAAAAGGGTGAAGAAATCCAAAACATACCATCCGGTTTGTATTTGCTGGCCAAAACGTCGACAATAACATGGATGGGGAAGAAATGAATGGAAAATTCGTAACATGAGCGAATTAATAAGAAAATTCGTAACATATTTCACTTCTCAGAAATATCTTAATTCGTCTCAACTGCTTAATTAATAAGAAACAGAAATTCTAATCTTATAAACTAATTTATATACATTAATATACGAACAAACATATATGAGCGTACATTCTGAAATAATGATACAAGATCTAATAAGATAGGAGGACGACTGGACGAGGGCTTGTAATTAGTAATACTAAATAGTAATGTATGAGCTGAGTACGTAATTAAGCCTGGTTTTCGAAAATGTATATATAAGTTGGAATGAAAATACTAAGGGATCCCTAGTATGAGGGAGACGTCATGTGGATATCGAAGTAAGCAGTATATGCATATGTCAACTTCAGTAACATAAGAATGATAAGATATAGTCTAATGTCTTTCCTGATCAACTAATTATAAGCTACGTTAATCAAATTATTCAATCCATAAACTGAAAGATAAACAGATCGAGTATGCATGCATGCATATCTATGAAATTAATATAAACCGGAACGATCGATTGCATGTAACAGTAACTACTCAATGGTCTGGTCTGGTTTAATTTATTTATTTTCTTGCTCGCCAAGCGTACAAGCGGCTAGTTACAATTCCAAGAAGCTTGCAAAGGCCGGTTGCTGAAGCAGGTAACACATCTGAGGAAGCACAGAGGGGCTGAGATAACGCTCCTACAAGCTTGTTGTATACAGTAAGTTGTTGTGAGAGGAGATCGACGAAGTTATATTTATAGAGGCTAAGTCCTAATTAACAAGGTGGATTTTCTTATCCACGATGGAATGAAGTGGTGGATCGAGTCGGTCATGATTAAGAGAAAACTATGAGAGATACATGACTAGAGGAAGCACGCTTCTTTTTATTTGAGTCTGACGCAAACCAGCTTCTTAATTATCTTTGAAAATTTGGACCTCTCTTGACCAAAAAGATCATATTAGATCTGTTCTTATAAGTTCATTTTTGTATATCAATCTTCAATATAATCACAGATGTTTCTAATTCTTGTATCTTCTGTTCGATCATTTCTGGTTTAATTTGATGACAAGGACTCAGCTTAGTTGCGAGTGACCCCAATATTTGAATTCACGTACTCTATCTTAGCTAGCAAAGCAAAGGCAACCTCGAGTCTGGTTTGGTTCCCTTTTTTTTTTTTTTTTTGGGTCAATGGTTTGGTTGGTTCCTTCCCTTTCATATTTATTCATGGTCAACTCGTTTATTGCAACCACAACATCTGATTTGAAATGTTCATCTTAATTGTGTGAATGTGCTATTGTTTTTGTTTCGAGCATTTTGGAATGTGGATTTGATTACTGGAGAGCTTTAAAAAAGACACACAGCAAACATAAAAGGCCATGCTCGATGTATGCCTGTTCAAAATCACATAACGCCAGAGATTTGATTCGGAGTTCGGTGTACTGAGGATGGTACTTGGTAGAACGCCACAATAATTAGTGCATAAGATAAGGTCCATCTAGCTACCTAATCAACCAACAAATGCGTCACAATCGAATGACGTAGTTGTATAACATTGAACCATTTGATCACAGGCTACCAACGCACAAGTAATTCAAAGTATTAAATAGAGTGCATGTTTATATATGATTTGACTAGGGTTTAGTGATCCCTACAAATTAAACTAATAAGCACAGCACAAAATCATATATATTAAGATGTTTGTTAAAACTTGCCTGATAACCAATTTACTTTAGATTTACTAGTTGCTAATTAAGTTTCTCATTGATTAGATAGTCTAAAATACTAAATGATAATATCCATTTTAATCTTACAACAATTACATTCTAAGATAAGTATATATAGGATCGACCTGAGAATGCATCTTGCACTTTTTTCTTCAAATAACGCGTTCTTCTTGTTAGAAGAGATATTTATGAGATATGCTGAAGCTAGCAGCTACTGTTTCAATGTTCAGAAAATCTACTCCTTGATTTTGACTATTATCCGGCATCATATCTGGAAATGATTGATACTCGTATGTTTCACTATATAGATAGGTATATTCGTATATATATAGTTGAAATTTGAAGAACAATGATGCATGAATGCATTACTTTGATGAGATTGGAAT
Source organism: Fragaria nilgerrensis (assembly GCA_010134655.1). NCBI lineage: Eukaryota > Viridiplantae > Streptophyta > Magnoliopsida > Rosales > Rosaceae > Fragaria > Fragaria nilgerrensis. The sequence goes on from CM020981.1 coordinate 8,083,665, forward strand.
CGACCATGCATCTAGTCTCAGGTATTTAGATTTTGTTCAACATAACTATTACAACAGACAGATCCTCAAGGGTTTGGGACAAGTTTGATCAATTTCTTTTCTTTTCTTTTTTCCTTTTTTTTTTTTTTTTTCTTTTTCAATTTATGGAACTGGGAAAGAACAACAAAAAAAGATACTGAAGGTTGATCGACTTAAAACTGCTGGTTGTTGGTTATTGCAGACCAGGAGACAACATAGATGAAGAAAGAAATGAACCACAAAGGAAACGACATGAGCATGCATATGGCTATGAAGAAAGAAGATACTAAATCGCTCGAGCATGAGAGCATGTAGTGAATAGTTTGAGACTTTTTGAGTGTATGAAGTTGCTCACAAAGGCACAAGTAATGGCAAAAAAAAAAAATATATATATATATATATATATATATCAGTCCCTATCCAGAGCGAAGCTTCGCTCTGGAATTAACGTGCGAAGGTCCTTATTTGACTCACTTTTCGGTCATATTTTTCGATCATACCCGGTCAGTGTCTAGATACTATCGTATGATCATCCTTACAAAGTTTCATCCTTTGGTGATCGTTTGCACACCGAATCAGATAAAATAAATCAATAGAACAAAATCTGTCCAAGTAGAACCGTTGGAGTAAATCATGATTATGGAGGCTTAAACGGTCACCAAATTAGATGAAATTTTGTAAGTAATGGCAATACGATATGTATCTAGACACTGACCGGATATGATCAAAAAATATGACCGAAAAGTGAGTCAAATAAGGACCTTCGCACGTTAATTCCAGAGCGAAGCTTCGCTCTGGATAGGGACTGTATATATATATATATATATATATATCGAGATAACTCGTTTTTTTGAAAATATTACGGTTATTGGGATCTTAAATTTGTTTACTAGACCTCACTCGTTTTTTTGAAAATATTACGGTTATTGGGATCTTAAAATTTGTTTACTAGACCTCACTCTATTATGAATTATTAAATGACATATATCCTTATACACAATGACTCTTAAGGACAATAATTATATAAAAGAAAATATTATATTTATTTTCTTTAGACTTTCCAATAATAATTTATTATATTCTTTATTATTTTTCTTATATATTTTTGTTTTTTAATTTATTTTTATTAAAGCATATATATATATATAGTTCATAAGAGCTAAAACAATGATCAAATATCGATCATGTGACATAAAATTTTGTATTATGACTATTATCATACATGTTGAACGAAGTGCATAAGTAATTTTGTAAAAAATATATATATATATATATTTATTGATTATATATTTATTAAATAATTTATTATGAGGTATAAATAGAGATCAAATTATTCAAAATAAAAAAGAGAAAAAATAATACTTATAAAAGAGAAAATTAAAGTTAAAAGATATATAATAGTTCATGATAAAACATTAACTTGCATGAAAAAAAATGAAGGTAGGTTTGATAAAAAAAATGAAGATAGAGATAATGGATGTTCAAAAACGAAAGGTAAAAAAAAAAAAAGAGGTCTATTGAGTGAATAAGAGGTAAAGTAAGTAATTAATTGATCGAAATATATGTCAATAAATAACTAAGATTATGTTAGGAATTTGAAATGAGGTCTCGTGAGAAAATGTTTATATTGAAAAGTAAAAGGGAGGTGTAGAGAGAATAAGAGGTATATTGAGTAAATTTGAAGGTCCCAATAGCCGCACTACTCTTTGAAAATTTTCTTGAAAATAATTTCGAGCATTTTTTTTAAAATCTTCGAACACAGTTACTTTTTTCAATAACTCTAGTTTAACTCTGTAAACTTTTCTGAGTGAATGATTTTTTATTTTTTTTTGGCTGAGATGATACAAGGAGCTAGGAGGAAACAAAGATGGGAGCAAATACACAAAGCTAGCGGAGAGGCCAGCAAATACAGATCACAGTAGTAAAGCTTTACTTTGCTTCATATTTTGGCATCTGAAACAAGGTGTTTCCTGGTAAAGCCGTAGTGGATCCCCAGGGTTAGTTTGGGGAGCTAATGAATACGAAGACTTATTGGCTCCTCCGAATCAAACTTTTGGGAGTCAGCAGATCAGATGCATTAAGTTTAAGTGGTGAAAGCAGTTGAAGTAAAGCCATAGGGAAAAGGAGTGTCTCCACCTTTCATCGGAGGAGCTACCTTTTATGGAAAAAGGTGATTAATCATCAAATAGCAAATTAAAGTTACTGTGACAGTTTTGTTTTCGGTCTATCTTTTTTTTTGATAGTTTTGTTTTCAGTCTATCAGGAAAGGACGTAGATGAAGCACATTCTCGCGGCATATTTGTTGTTACAACATAGAATTGCAGACAAGGAAATGACGTGTAGATGAAGCAGGTGACACTTCTAAACCGCAGAGGCAATGACAATGAGGCTCTCCGAAACCGCCCGATGCATCCGTCCACTCCACCTTTGCTTCGTTATACGTTTGAACTTTCTTCTTCATTAGGTTTAGTTTCGTGAGACTTGGCTCCTCCTATATATGGTCCATAGTTCTCATAATCGCAGCCAATGAGTGTTTCTAATTACCGTTCTTGTAACTAATTGATGCATGTTGTCAGAGGTTTTGTTTAGCTAGTTTCTCCATTCTTTATTTCTTTAATTACTCGTAATAATTTTTTATGAATACCTCTCCTCTCATCGAGGTAAAAAGAAAATACGTTTAATTGTCTCTTCCCAAGTGGAACATGCATATGCTATGTCTTCCATATGTTTATAGTTAGTAGTGAATTATAGCTCAAGCAATTGATTAAACCTTATCTAAGTACTACGAGTCGTATAAGACGAGCATTGGTCTTTGTTCTCTATATAAATTGATCTCTAATAGGCAAGGCACTAGTTGATCTCTATATATAGACGAGCATTGGTCCATGTTCTCATCATAAGACGCATTCAACACCTATCTCATCCAAAGTGCAATTTGTGAGAGAAAACATAAGACCTAAGCTATTTACAGTCATGACAATTTCGGTTAACAACGTTGGTAAGTCTCATGTTCTATTTGTGTTAGATTGTGTTTATGTGTATAGACTAATCTTTAGTCTTATTAAATTCAGGTATTTTACTTTGAAACATAGAAATAAAAACCAACAAGAAGATCGATCTACCCTATATTAAGTAGCCCTGTTACATCATAGGGAAAATGCAATCTAGCCTAGAAAAGCCAAGAACAAAGAGAGAAAGTTAAGAAAGATAAGAGAATAAGATGTGAAGTTTGCTTCAAATATTCAAATATATAGAGATTTAAGGATAGGGTCGTCGACAAGTTCTTCCTTGGAGCAACATGGACTCATCCCCATTTTCCTTCAAATATATACGCGTGGAACATATATATCGATCCGAAAAAAAAAAAAAAAAAAGAGATCATGGAAGCTAGCTACAGACCCCAAAAAAGAAAAAGATCATGGAAGCTAGCTACAGACCAAAAAAGAGAAAAGATCATGGAAGCTAGCTACAGAACCAAAAAAAAACAGATCATGTAGGATTGTAAGCTAGCTAAGCTCCAATATAGGCCCCAAAAATATAAAAAAACAGGGTTGACTCAATTAATTAGGAATCTACTGACTCAATTAATTAGGAATCTGCTGACTCAATTAATATATGGTTGTACATCCTTTTTTTTAATTTTTTTTTATTGAAATGGAGGTTGTACATCCTTCTTCTAAAAAAGAAATAAAAAAAAAAGGAGTCATATCTCTATCTTTCATTACAGCAGCGATCTAGCTTTTACGGAAGAACGTAATCATCCAAGGCGCCATCATTCAATAGCAAAACAGAGTAATGTACCAAACAGGCAAACAGAACAAGTGACTATGATAATAATACATTTAAGTAATATTTTATTTATCCTTTTTATAATGTAAAATCATTTCTCTTCAATATTATATAAGTTAAATGTGAATTTTCAAGTCTATGTGAAGAAGAACCAAGGTCTCGTTTGTTTCGCGAAAAGTTGGCAACATGATAGAAAAATTGTGCATTTCCTGCGTTTGGAAAGACTTTCCTAATCGAAAGGAAAATATAATCACTTCCTTTCATTATTTCTTTGCATTTATTACTCACATCATAATATTTTATTATATTTTTTAAGAACTCTCCCAATGACTTTTCTTACTTAACTAAACATATACATAAAAATTTCTCTTGAAATTTTATCCCCGTTCACTTTCTCTTCTCATGAGAGAGAAGAAATAATTACTTTCTTTTCTGCAAACCAAACGGGCCCAAAAGTCTACGGTTTCTACGGTCTAATACTATGGCCTTTAAATATAAGTCACAAGTCGAGTATTTCTAGCTTGTTGCTTAATTGCTTAATTTACTTGGCATATTATTTGTTGTTACAACATAGAATTGGAGACGAGGAAAACATATATAGATGAAGCAGGTGACACTTCTGAACGACAGAGGCAACGATACCATGGTGCTCCACTAAGGATCCGGATCCTCTCCTAAGCTAGAAAACTAGCTGAGCTTCCTAAGCTTTACATCCCAAGTTACCACTTGTACAGATTTAAATCTAATGGCTCATATTGCTTGAACTCACATTCCCAATTCAGTTTTACTCTCTCTCTGCACTTCTACACTAATGTGTCCTCTCACTTCAAATGTACATCCTTCTCAGGCCTCTGCTTCATCCAAATGCAGACCTCTCTCGCTTGTTATACAACTTATACTCCTCCCCTCTCTTCCCAAGCTTTCCCAATATATCTGATGTTAGAGATCTAATCTTCTGCATGTGTCTGCTCTTTATGGGTTAGACAAATAGAAACAGTAAGCAGCCAAGATAGAGAAAGCAAAATGAGTGAACCAATATCTGATTCAAAACGATTATGGGGTTTCTGGGTTTATGATTGAAAAACAAATTGTCAGAATTTGATTCATAACAAAGTCACCCCTCTCTCTATGAGACCCACGAAAGTGGGTGTTTGAGAATAATCAAACTGAGTATTATTTGATTAACTGGGTGTTTGAGTAAATCCACGAAAGTGGGTTGCTTTGATTGGGTCTTATCAAATTTGTATGAAAGAAAGAGAGAGCTTCAGATTGAACGAGGCTAGAACTAGAGATGGAGGACTCAATTAAGGCCTGGGTTGATTAAGACGAAGAAGATAGAGAGAGAATGTTTGTTTGACTTGTGTCCTATATCCTTCACCGTTGGATCACGGTGCAAAAGAAAAGTAAATGAGCAATTAGATATGAGCCATTAGATGTGTCAATAGACACATGGCCGCATGTGATGCAAAGCTTAGGAAGCTCAGCTAGTTTTCTAGTTCAGGAGAGGATCCGGATCCCTCTACTAAACCGCATCCGCTTCGCTATACGTTTGAACTATTTTTTGAGAAGAACACCCTTATTCCATAGGGAAAATGATTTCACAATCGAGGCCAAATGAGTCTTCCTAATTACCGTTCTTGTAATTAAGGCCCTCTAGCTAGCATTGCCCTTATTTATTGACTAATCAAGAGGCTTTGTTCAGTTCCCCCTTTCACTATTTTATTTGTGTCTCTCTCTTCTTTTTTTTCTTGAATAAATGCTCCTCGTCAAGGCTTATAACAAAAGAAGCAGTGGCGCAAAATCCATTGATATAGTAGTGACATGTAATATAACTATATACGGATTCTATCTCATTGAAACATTGAAACAAAATCCAACAAGATCGATCTGACCTATATTAAGTAGCCCTATCACATTAACAGTAAATGCAATCTAGCTTAGAAAAGACATGGGAACGTTGCAGACAGTGCGCAAGTGTTGGTCGTATTTAAGCAGAGAAGGAGTTACAAAGAATATCGCAAGCCATGAGACTACGTAGACGAAGCATGCTATGCATTTGAACCAGACTGCAGGAAACGGAATAGTGATGGAAATGAAGAAGGCACTGACGCCAAAGAAGATGCCAAATCGCTCGAGCACCTGAGCAACAAGTGGAGAGTTGGAATGAACTGTCTTGCCTGTGAAGAAACACGTAAAGGCAAGCAAGATAGCAAGCTCCAGAAAGTAGAAGACTACAGGAAGTTGGGAGTGAACTTGGACTGAGAGGAGTGATATGTCGATTGCTGATGCCAAGCTATACACCACAATTATCTTAGCCCAGTCAAAGTTCTGGCGCCCTGGATTAACCTGATCAGCTTGCGCCACTGCTTCTGGGTCAGGAGGAGTTGGAGGACCATGAAATGAAACAAGCTGTTGAAGTAGCTGCAGCAGCTTTGTAATAGCAGCTGCAAAACTCATTTTGCTAGCAGGTAATTGGTGATGTGAAGATAGAAGATGTGAACAAAGAGAGAAAATTAAAGAAAGCTAATAGAATGTGAAGATAGGAGATGTGAAGTTTGCTTCAAATATTCAAATATATAGAGATTTAAGGAAAGGGTCGTCGACAAGTCCTTCGATTCTGTGGAGCAATTGACATGGACTCCTCCCTTTTCGATTCTGTGGAGCAATTGACATGGACACCTCCCTTTTCGATTCTGTGGAGCAAGTGACATGCACTCCTCCCCTTTTCATTCTGTGGAGCAATTGACATGGACTCCTCCCTTTTCGATTCTGTGGAGCAATTGACATGGACTCCTCCCCATTTTCCTTTCACTCCCTCTCCCTGTCTCAATCTCTCTTTGAAAGAAAACAGGGGAGGACTCGTTCGACATGTTGCGCAAGCAGGCATCGACAATCGATCGAAGAATTGCCCAAGTGGGAAAGCGACTGTTACTGAAACTTTGCAGTTTCTTTTATTTTTGCATTTGAGGTTACACTGAGTTGGTTATACAGCTTCCTCGAAGTCGGGTATGCCTATGTGGCATCGGCGAGACGGCGAGCTCAACGTAACTGTCAACGGTATGCGTAACAACAAAATCAAAGGAGCTCAACGTAACTGCCAATTTTAACTTGCTAGGATAGAACAGAAGACATACAAACTCCAGTGTCTTTTTGGTTTAGTCTGGTCAAAACGTCGATAACGAAAAGGTTAAAGAAGAAATGATAGGAAATTTTATAAATGTCCAAAGTTCAAAATCTCATGATATGAAGCTCAAAGTCGGTCCTTTGTGGAACGCTGCAATAATTCATGCATTAGAAAAGGTCCACCTCCTAATCACACGACGCAAGTGTCAAAATCAGATGACATAATTCCATTCATACGATAAGCAAATTAAGCATATTGTAGCCTAATCATTGAAGGTCGCATTCTCGGCCCACTTGGGCTTTGTTCGACTTTGGGCATTCTCTGCCGACTTGGGCTTTGTTCTTCTAATTTATGACACACTGCGCGTCTTGGGCTTCCAGCACAAGTTCTTGTTGTTATGAAGTAACTAATCTACATGTGATTTGTTTCTTGTTATATGAATTATGCAACTGGGTCACTGCCTTATTATCTCTAGAGATATGCTGCTGCTGTAATCTGGCTCTGGCATAGTCAACTTTGGAAAAATATGTTTCTGAAAATGAACTTTGAGACAGAAAAGGTCTGTTTAATTAGTGAACGAACTATGGCGTCATATTGATCCTGTCTTTTTGTGTTGTTAACCCTTTCTGTTCAGATCGATGTTCAAAAAATATTTACGTATTTTCGCTTAGTATCTAGCCTCAAAAGTCACAATACATATCGATGTAATCTAGCTTGAAACATTTGGAGTTTGAAGAAGAATGCTGGTGCATGCATTTCTTAGATGATCGAGATTGGAACATCTGGTTTGAGCGATTTGGATTTGGGACATGCACAACTTTATTCTTCTGGTGATCAGTATAACTATTACAACAGCCAACAGAAATCGTCAATGAATTAAACACAACATTTTATCGAACATTACACCTGGTGATCATACACAACACGGAAATATATTTAAAGCAAAACACATATCTTATTGATGAAAATTGACTTTGTTAAAGGTTGACTCTGAAACGCGCGGTAGTTGTTGGTACGCTGATCGAGTTTGTTTTTAATTAGTTACTGAGCATGTTTGTAATTACAGAAGAATATAACAGACCAGGAGACAACATAGACGAAGCAGGTGACAGTTCTGAACCAGGAATTGGAATGATAATGGCTATGAAGAAGGCAGTGTCTCCAAAGAAGACACCGATTCGCTCGAGAACGAGAGCAGGTTGTGCATAGTTCGAGTGAATGAAGTTGCTCACAAAGACACAAGTTGTGGCAAATATGATTGCAAAGGCCAGGAAGTAAAAGGCCATGGGGAGAGTGGAGTGAATGGACTGCAAGGCTATATCAATGGCCGCTGCCCAGCAGGAGACGGCGATAATCATAGGACATCCTATGTTGCGGTGGTGCCTATCTGGCTCGGCTGCTTCTGTATCAGGAGGACCATGACATGCTCCAAAAATTTGGGGCAGTGATTTGGTGATAACAGCAAGCTGAAAGGTCATTTTCCTTTTCTAATATATTTAATGGCTAAAAGACTGAATGTCGTCGATCCCAATTCAAAGTCTGGTTTCGCAGGTATATTTGTTTCTAGCTAGGAGCGAATGGAAGGAATTGAGAAATTGATTTCTCAGTACATAATCTAGCTAGTTTGAAGCGGAAGAAATACCGTACCTCTTCTAGTAAGGCATGGATAAAGGAGAAAATCAAAACTAGCAGAAGGAATGGATTGCGAAATTGAGATATAGAAATCAAGTACAAAAAGTCGTCCGTATATAGCGTGGGTGAAGGACTGAAGGTAGTGCCATGGCACCGTACGTGCGCGGAAGAATTGCGGTAAGCCCGTAAAATGGGTCCCACACTTAATCTTTCATAGGCCCTGCTTTCTTTTTTGTCAAAATTAATTAATATTCATGCTTGGGCTCCTCCTGCAAACTGACATTTCCCTGTCACATTTTGTTCGACGAGAAATGAATAATGAATTAAGAGATAAACTTAATTATAAGCGGTGCAAACAAAATAATGAACTATTTTGTCGTCGGTTTTTGTTATGAATTTAAGCCGACAAAAGAAAATAATGAACTATTTTGTCGTCGGTTTTTGTTATGAATTTAAGCCGACGAAACATCTTTTCGTCGGCTATACTCCCAGACTTTAGCCGACGACGTCCTGTGTCGTCGGCTATACTGCCAGACTTAAGCCGACGTAACAGAAATATTCGTCGGCTTTACTCCAAGCGTTTAGCCGACGGAACTGAGATATTCGTCGGCTAAAGTATATAATTAAAAAATTAAAAATAATTATAGCCGACGAAATAGAGTCTTTTTCGTTGGCTATAGTAGAGTTTAGCTGACGAAACATGTCATAATTCGTCGGCTAAACTATATTGAAAAAAAATAAAAATACTATAGCCGACGAATTGTGGCATATTTCGTCGGCTATAACTCCATTCCAGTAAAAAAAAAATACACAAAATTCTTAAATTACCATTCCAAGCAAGCTACAAAATACACCAAAACAATTCCATATATATAACCAACAAGAAGCACATAAAACTATATAAGGTATCAACTACACATGTTAAAGAATGAACAAATGACAAATGACTAACCAATTTGCCGGTCACACCATCCTCCCACCTGCTAACCAAATCGCTCTACCATGGACGGACCTACCTTGCTTAATTATTCCCAAGTCATTCATTTTTCATTTTTCTTTTTTTCTGTTTTGGTCTTATTTAAGCAGAGAATAGGAATTGCAAAAGAATATCACAAGCCATGAGACCACGTAGATGAAGCATGCTATGCATTTGAACCAGACAGCCGGAAACGGAATGGTGATGGAAATGAAGAAGGCGCTGACGCCGAAGAAGATGCCGAATCGCTCGAGCACCTGAGCAACTAGTGGAGAGTTGGAATGAACTGTCTTGCCTGTGAAGAAACAAGTAAAGGCAAGCAAGATAGCAAGCTCCAGGAAGTAGAAAACTACAGGAAGTTGGGAGTGAACTTGGACTGATAGGAGAGCTATGTCGATTGCTGACGCCAAGCTAAACACCACAATTATCTTAGCCCAGTCCAAGTTTTGGCGCCCTGGAACTGCTTGATCATCAGGCGGCGCCACTGCTTCTGGGTCAGGATGAGTTGGACGGCCATGAGATGGGCCAAGTGTCCGAAGTAGCTGCAGCAGGTTTGTAACAGCAGCAGGAAAACTCATTTTGCTAGCAGCCATTTGGTCGATCGCAGAAAAAGAAAATGGAAAGCCAAGAACAAAGAGAGGAAAGTAATCAAGTGAATGTGAAGAAAGGAGCGCTGAAGTTTTGCTTCATATATAGGGAATAAGAAAAGGGCCGAGACACGCGTGGCGCGTGGGTCTTTGCATTGGAAGTGAGTCGGTAAGTACGTACCTTCCTGGAAGTCGGGTCTGCCTATGTGGCATGGGCGTGACGTAGTTGGATGTGGAAGGTGATTCTAAATTGTAAGTAGAAAGCATCAATGCATCCCTTGGGACATCTGAGACGGAATTGGAGAGTAGAAAAGAAAAGTAGATATCCAAGACATGCCTCCATCCGTGGTTTTGAATTTGGTCTGGTCTAAACGTGGACAATAACATCGGTGGGGAAGAAATGAATGGAAAATTCGTAACATTCTCAGATCACATGACGCCGCCAAAGGGCAATATGATTTGCAATACGGTGAACAAAGGTCGATACTTTGTGGAACGCCACAATAATTAATTAAGGTCCACCACCTGATCGATCACACAACGCGAGTGTCAAAATCTCCATTCATTATATGAGCACATTGTAGCCCAAGTAATGTAGGTTGCATTCTCTTCAAATTTATGTCACGCTAGCTCTGTTCTTGTTGTTACAAGATGCATGTGGTTATGAAGTAAATCTACAAGTGATTTATATACACCATTTGACATGCATACTTTCCGGTCTCCATGATCTTCACTTCCCAGAAATATCTTAGTTCGTCCCAACTGTTTTTAATTAATAAGAAACAGAAATTCTAATCTTATAACGTAATGGATATATACATTAATATACGAACGAACATATATGAGCGTACATTCTGAAATAATAATACCAGATCTAATAAGATAGGAGGACGACTGGACGAGGGCTAGCTTGTAATTAGTAATACTAAATAGTAATGTACGAGCTGATGAGTACGTAATTAAGCCTGGTTTTCGAAAATGTATATATAAGTTGGAATGAAAATACTAAGGGATCCCTAGTATGAGGGAGACGTCATGAGGATATCGAAGTAAGCAGTATATGCATATGTCAACTTCGGTAACATAAGAATGATAAGATATAGTCTAATGTCTTTCCTGATCAACTAATTATAAGCTACGTTAATCAAATTATTCAATCCATAAACTGAAAGATAAACAGATCGAGTATGCATGCATGCATATCTATGAAATTAATATAAACCGGAACGATCGATTGCATGTAACAGTAACTACTCAATGGTCTGGTCTGGTTTAATTTATTTATTTTCTTGCTCGCCAAGCGTACAAGCGGCTAGTTACAATTCCAAGAAGCTTGCAAAGGCCGGTTGATGAAGCAGGTAACACATCTGAGGAAGCACAGAGGGGCTGAGATAATTAACGCTCCTACAAGCTTGTTGTATACAGTAAGTTGTTGTGAGAGGAGATCGATGAAGTTATATTTATAGAGGCTAAGTCCTAATTAACAAGGTGGATTTTCTTATCCACGATGGAATGAAGTGGTGGATCGAGTCGGTCATGATTAAGAGAAAACTATGAGAGATACATGACTAGAGAAAGCACGCTTCTTTTTATTTGAGTCTGACGCAAACCAGCTTCTTAATTATCTTTGAAAATTTGGACATCTCTTGACCAAAAAGATCATATTAGATCTGTTCTTATAAGTTCATTTTTGTATATCAATCTTCAATATAATCACAGATGTTTCTAATTCTTCTATCTTCTGTTCGATCATTTCTGGTTTAATTAATTTGATGACAAGGGACTCAGCTTAGTTGCGAGTGACACCAATATTTGAATTCACGTACTCGATCTCAATTAGCTAGCAAAGGCAACCTCGAGTCTGGTTTGGTTCCCTTTTTTTTTTTTTTTTTTTTTTTGGTCAATTGTTTGGTTCCTTCCCTTTCATATTTATTCATGGTCAATTGTTTGGTGATTTCGTCTCTCTTATTTGTAATGTTCATCTTAATTGTGTGAATGTGCTATTGCATGTTTTTGTTTCGAGCATTTTGGAATGTGGATTTGAGAATTTTGTTCTTCCCAGTTCCTTTTTTTTTTTGTTTCTTTTTCAATTTATGGGAACCGGGAAGAACAACAAAGAAGATACTGAAGGTTGATCGACTTAAAACTGCTGGTTGTTGGTTATTGCAGACCAGGAGACAACATAGATGAAGAAAGAAATGAACCACAAACGAAATGACATGAGCATATGGCTATGAAGAAAGAAGACACCAAATCGCTCGAGCATGAGAGCATGTAGTGGATAGTTTGAGACTTTTTGAGTGTATGAAGTTGCTCACAAAGGCACAAGTAATGGCAAATATATATATATATACACACAAGGCTTTTCAGGTGTGGACGTCCGCACCAAACTTTTGGTGCGGATTTCCATTTTTGGACCACTTCCCGATCAAATTTCCTCAAACTTCCTTCTAGACACTTAGATCATCTTGTGTAGATTATCTCTGCAAAATTTCAGCCAATTTGGTGATCGTTAAGGCTTTCAAACTTGCGTTACAAACCGACGGACATAATTCTATCCGGTTCAGACATATAATAGAAAAACGCAAGTTTGAGGGTCTTAACGATCTCCAAATTAGCTGAAATTTTGCAGAGATGATCTACACAAAATGATCTAGATATATCTAGAAGGAAGTTTGAGATACACAAGATGATCTAGAAGGAAATTCAATCGGGAAGTGGTGCAAAAAATAGAAATCCGCACCTGATCAGCATCGTATATATATATATATATATACAGTCCCTATCCAGAGCGAAGCTTCGCTCTGGAATTAACGTGCGAAGATCTTTATTTGACTCACTTTTTGGTCATATTTTTCAATCATACCCGGTCAGTATCTGGATACATATCATATGATCATCCTTACAAAGTTTCATCCAGTTTGGTGACCGTTTAAGCCTCCATAATCATGATTTACTCCAACGATTCTACTTGGACATATTTTGTTCTATTGATTTATTTTATCTGATTCGGTGTGTAAACGATCACCAAACTGGATGAAACTTTGTACGGATAGTCATATGATATGTATCCAGATACTGACCGAGTATGATCGAAAAATATGACCGAAAAGTAAGTCAAATAAGGACCTTCGCACGTTATTTCAGAGCGAACCTTCGCTCTAGATAGAGACGATATATATATATATATATATATATATATATATATGTGATTGCGAAGACGAGGAAGTAATAAATGGTTTATGCTAAATAGGGAATTAGGGAGAGTGCGAGACTAATCAAGTCCAAACACTCGTAGAGGCCCAAGCCATCCTCTAAGTCATATTTCGCTCCAAATGTTTCCCTCCACAAAATTCCATATGGATCAAGTAGGTGACACTCCTGCAAGTCCAGCTTCTCAAAATACCAAACAATGGTCTCACTGGCACCGCCACCACTCCCATTCTCATATCATCATCATCCTCATCCCCTCCTTCCCAAGCCCTCCATTTTCACTCCCAAAGCTTCACTCTCTTTCTCTCCCACAAAACCACCTCTCCCTCTCCCCTCCAAGACCTCACCCGCCTCTGCAACTCCGGCAACCTCCCCGCCGCCCTCACTCTCCTCCAAACCAACACCTTCCCCACCTCCCAGCACCTCAAAGACGCCATCGGCGCCCTCCTCCAGGCCTGCGGCCGCCACAACGACATCCAAACCGGCCGCAAACTCCACCGCCTCGTCTCCCAATCCACCATCTTCACCCACGACGTCGTCCTCAACACCCGCATCATCACCATGTACTCCATGTGCAACTCTCCCTCCGACTCCCGCCATGTTTTCGATGCCTTACCGAGAAAGAACCTGTTTCAGTGGAATGCTATGGTTAGTGGGTACTCAAGAAACAATCTTTACGCTGAAGCAATTGATACTTTCATTGAATTGTTACGCGCCGCGGAGTTTAAACCCGATAATTTTACAATGCCGTGTGTGATTAAGGCGTGTGGTGGGGTTTTGGACGTGGGTTTGGGGCAGGGGGTTCACGGGATGGTTGTGAAGATGGGTTTGGTTTCGGATGTGTTTATTGGGAATGCTTTGATTGCGTTGTATGCGAAATTTGGGATGCTAAGGGATGCAGTTAAGGTGTTTGACAAAATGCCTGAGAGGAATTTGGTTTCTTGGAATTCGATGATTGGGGGGTTTTCGGAGAATGGGATGTGTGAAGAGAGTTTTGGACTGTTGGTGAGGTTTTTGGAGGGTGAGGTGGGGTTTGTGCCGGATGAGGCGACGTTGGTGACTGTGTTGCCGGTTTGTGGTGGGAAAGGGGAGGTTGAAATGGGGATGGAGATTCATGGTTTGGCGGTAAAGTTAGGGCTGGATAAGGAGTTGATGTTGAGTAATGCGTTGATGGATATGTATTTGAAATGTGGGTACTTGAAGGAAGCGAGGGTTTTGTTTGAGAAGAATGAGAGGAAGAATGTGGTTTCTTGGAATGCTTTTATAGGTGGTTATTCTAGAGAAGGGGATGTTAGGGGAGCATTTGATCTTTTGCGGAAAATGCAGATGGAGGAGAAGGTGGATGAGGTCACTGTCTTAAATGTGTTACCGGCTTGTTTGAAGGAGTCGGAACTTTTGAGGTTGAAGGAGCTCCATGGTTACTCATACAGACATGGGTTTCAAGATGATGAACTGGTGGCCAACGCTTTTGTTGCAGCCTATGCCAAATGTGGGTCGCTGAGTTCTGCTGTGCAGGTGTTTTATGGTATAGAGACGAAGACAGTGAGTTCCTGGAATGCCGTTATTGGTGGCCATGCCCAGAATGGAGATCCAAAAAAGGCTTTAGATTTATACCTTCAAATGAAACAATCAGGTTTGGATCCTGATAGTTTTAGCATTGGTAGCCTCCTTTTGGCTTGTGCCCACCTGAAATTTCTTCAATATGGTAAAGAGATTCATGGATTTGTGCTACGTAATGGGTTAGAGTGGGATTCATTTATTGGTATTTCGTTACTATCCTTTTACATCCAATGTGGTAAACTTTCAACCGCAAGAGCATTATTTGATAGGATGGAACATCAAAGTTCAGTGTCATGGAATGCAATGATCTCTGGTTACTCTCAGATTGGACTTCCTGATGAAGCCCTGGATCTCTTTCGACAAATGCTGTCTAATGGAATCCTACCTAGTGAAATTGCCACAATGAGTGTGCTGGGGGCATGTTCACAGCTGTCGGCTCTTCGTCTAGGGAAAGAACTGCATTGTTTTGCTTTGAAAGCACGACTTACAGAAGACCTGTTTGTTGGTTGTTCTCTCATAGATATGTATGCTAAAAGTGGCTGGATAGAACAATCTCACAGGGCATTTGACAGTATAACCAAGAAAGATGCGGCATCATGGAATGTCCTAATTGCAGGGTATGGAATTCATGGACATGGAAACAAGGCTTTAGAGCTATTTGGAGAAATGATAAGGTTGGGTCAGAAGCCAGATAGCTTTACATTTCTTGGAATTCTAACTGCATGTAACCATGCTGGGCTTGTAAAAAATGGTATAAAATATTTCAACAAGATGCAAAGGTTATACGGAATCGAGCCGAAGTTAGAGCACTATGCATGTGTGGTAGACATGCTGGGTAGGGCAGGTCAATTAGAGGAAGCTCTGAACATCATAGATGACATGCCTGAGGAACCAGATACTAGAATTTGGAGCTCATTGCTTAGTTCCTGTAGGAATTATAATGATTTGGGAACGGGGCAGAAAATTGCTGAAAAGTTACTAGAATTGGAGCCCGAAAGGGCTGAGAATTATGTCCTACTGTCGAACTTATATGCTGCGACAGGGAACTGGGATGATGTAAGATGGGTCCGTCAAAGGATGAGGGAGATTGGCCTTCAGAAGGAAGCTGGCCGCAGTTGGATTGAACTTGGAGGGCAAGTGTATAGCTTTGTTGCTGGTGACAATTCCCTGCCAGAGTCGGGAGAGATTAGGAAGATGTGGACAAGATTAGAGGAAAGAATAAGTAAACTTGGATATACACCTAACACAGATTCTGTGCTTCATGAACTGGACTATGCGGAGAAGATTGAAATATTGAGGGGACATAGTGAAAAGCTTGCAATTTCATTTGGACTGTTGAAGATGAATAAAGGTGCTACACTGAGAGTATGTAAAAATCTGCGCATCTGCTTAGATTGTCACAATGCGGCTAAGTTGATATCTAAGGCTGTTGAAAGAGAGATAATTGTGAGAGACAACAAGCGCTTCCATCATTTCAAAGATGGTCTATGTTCTTGTGGAGATTATTGGTAAATCAATGAGTGCTCAAAATCAGACCATATTGTGTCAAAGGTATCAGCTCTGTAGATATGATTGCTACAGCTTTCTAACTCATCGTCACGTATCTGTACAACATGTAAGTGATAACCCGAACTATTTTGTAATATGAATTTGCAACATAAAACACCACAACTGTTTGTCACTGCACAGTAACTGGTATCTCTCTCTCTCTCTCTCTCTCTCTCTCTCTCTCTCTCTCTCTCTCTCTCTCTCTCTCTCTCTATGTTGTTCAAGTGTGACTTAAATTCAATGAAATCACATAGAAAATTGGCATATGTCTGATAGTTTTAAGTCGAAAAGTCCACATCAGTTGGAATAGCAAACAAAAGGGAGTCTTACAATGGATATGAGGTACTGAGGAGAACCCACAGAGCATTATTCATTATTGTACATTATACTTGATCTCATTACATTCTTCTTTATTTGCTCTGCTTTGCTTGCCTTTGTTTTTTATTATTGTTCTTCTTCTTCTTTAGCATAGAAGTAGTTACAAAATATTATCACAAGCAAGGACACTACATAGATGAAGCAGGTGATACATTTGAACCAGACAGGAAATGGGACTGAAACAGATATGAAGACGGCAGTCACTCCAAAGAAGACACCACAGTCTGAGCTACTTCTGGACAGCTGGAATGAATGGATATGCTTATGACAACACAAGTAAATGCAAATAAGATTGCAAGTGCAATGAAGTAAAAGATTATAGGGAGCGGGGAGTGAAGCTGAACGGATACGATAGCCATTTCAATGGCTGATGCCGAGCAAAATGCCACAATTACTTTTGCGGAATGCAGGTTCTCAGTTGCTTCTTTGTCAGGACCATCGATGTGCCTGATTTTCTGGAGTAGGAGGATTGTTTTTGTGACGAATGACTTTGCAGAGTTCATTGCTTGTTTTAGTCATACAGATGAAGGGAGGACAGAGAAACTCCTGTACTACTGGATGTTTGCAGTTGTAAGGAGACGATGTATATATAGGTAATGATTAAGCTATTTAATTGACGTTCCAAACAATAAAAAGCCCGAAATTTTGTTTTGATCGTTGCGGCGTTATGACTCCATTTTATCTGCAATCACGAATTGGAGTTAGACGATCGAGGATTTGGTTCCATCGATGCTAGTTTTTTTTTGTCTTGTGTGGAATGTGCGCCATGGTTCCAACGCTACAACTTTCCATCCCCCATATTCGAATCCATCCCATATTCTTAATTCTTTAAGTTATTTTCTCACTATATGTCAACGTACGAAAACAATGACTTACTTCTGATCTCATTGGAGACAAAAGTTAGCAAGGAAAAACAAACAATAGGAAGTTCAAGATTATTAAGGTGTTTTGGAAGTGGGGAGACTTGTATTAAGAGTAATGGCGCCTCCCATATAAGTTGCGAGCAACGCAACTTCAACAACTCTTTTGGTCATTTTGGATTTTCTCTGTTTTAAGAAAAAACTTGGTTGTTTTGTGTCCAAATATATTCTCTAAACACTATATCTAAATCAGGGATGCAATGTAAAAGAGATAGAAAACAACATTCCCTATATTCTACAACAATCTCTATAACTTTGAGGAAATGATTTATGGAAGAGTGATAAAATCTGTAAAATTGAAAATAAGTCTAACACTATAAAGTAACTTCAGTGATAGTGTCTGCAAGTGATTGAACACTAATAATTAATTACTAATTTAGCATCTAATCGATTGGGTTACTTGATCAAATCCCATTCTCATGCCAAAGATTAAAGCATAATAGACGTTACTCTTAAAATGCATATTTCAATCTTTTTTCTCATTGTTTTAGCAACTTTGTAATCTTACTATTACTCTAAAAAAAAATCAGACTTTGATTTCCATTTCAAAGTTTAAAATAAAATGTTTCGGAATATGTGATATATTACCTTGTTTCTTCCCTATGTTTACTCTATCATCGAATCTAATGATTAAAATACTTGAAAATTACATAAATTTGTGATGTTTGTAAACGGACTTCTATAGTCACTCTACTCATTCATCTCGTCGAGATAAAGTCAAAAATAATCTTTTAAATATTGTGTAGCGAAATAACTCTCTTTTCAGTCGAGAGCTTTAAAGTTTGATTTTCATATTAAATATTCTAACCGAGAGGTTTTAAGTTCGATTCTTGAAGTCATCTATACAAGAGAAAACAAAATTATTAATAAGAAGAAGGAAAAAAAAAACCAGAATTTTTCTTTTTCTTTTGTGTTTGCACAAATTGAAGCAGCAGCTAACTTTAGTTGTCTCGCTCTGGTCTAAACTCCAAAGCTCCATTCTTCTTCACTTTTGTTGAGAGAGCTTGGTCTTTGTTACTAGCTCAGATTCTGGAATGGCAAGTCGGCCGTCTCCGTCGTCTCCACCATCCTCTGCTTCCAACTCCGACCACTCCGCCACTCAACCCACCTCTCTCCCTCCCACGAATCCACACCCACCGGTTCAGGTTCACTCAATCTGTATATGTATATATAATGGTCTCTTTGTAATGATTTGTTCATGGGATTATCTTTTTCATTCCATCTTCTTAATATGTGAAAGGCCGAGGCTGTAATCACCAATGGGGTTCTCAATAATGTCGACGAGAAAAAGCCTGCATCTTTTGAGTGAGTTCTTCTTTCCTTGTATCTGTGAACAAGTCACTTCCATGTTTAAGCTCACTGTTGATGAAATCAGAGAGATCAGTTATAATACCATTTAGTTTGTTATTGATGCTGTTTATGAGATTGTTTAGTGAGCAAAGATTGAGACTTTGAGAAGAAAAGAGTTTGAAGGAGAGGACTTTTGGACATATGCTTATTATGTGTTTGTTATATTTTTGGTTAAGCGCGTATAATTTGGGTTTTCTGTGGAAAAAAATAAGTAGAAATAGAAAGGAGGAACTATATCAAAGCAGTTGGGTCCATTAAAGTTTGCACCTTTTACAATTTAGGCATAGGCACTGAAAATTAGCCTTACATTTGAGAAACATCATGCAAATTGATGGATTGTATTGTAGATGTAGAAATAACATATAAACCATGTTGAGTTAGATATGAATATGTTCAAGATTCATCAGAGAATTGGGCGAAATCTTGTGTGAAGTGATTGATTTTAGCAAGTTGTTGTACAGCATGGTAATTCAAGTTGTTTCATGCACGTCCAAATTCAGCTGTGAAACTCTAGTCATCTCTCATCTTCTGCCCTCCAATGTGTTTGTCTGTTTGAAGAGTATTTTAAAATGCTTTTATCTGGTTTTCATAAGTTATTGCTTCCATTTTTCAGCATTTGAATTTAAAGGCCTTTTACTGAGTTAGACTTTTATGCCTTCTTCTCTCCTTTGTACATGCATCATGCATGTACACAGACATAAATGGTACTGTTTTGTCTTATGCCAGAACAAAGTTTTCTAGTTCAGACTAGGGACTGGGGAGTAGTCTCCCAAATTACATCTTAAATTGGACTCTCTAGTGATAGCCACTTGGACATTTCAAATCTCAATCAGCATAAATAACCACTTGATTGAAATAAGGTGCTAGGAATACTCGTATTAAGTTGACTGAGGATTTCCCTCTGATGGATTACATAATTACACCTCATGTCCCAAATCCTCAGATCTCTATTGTACACAGATTGACAGAACTTGTCAATAGGCTTGAACTCAGTTAATTTATTCTTGTTTTGCTGTGATCTGGGGAGGTCAGAAACTTTGTCTTACTGCCTAGTAAATATAGATGTACCATGAATTTCATGCTAGAATTCGACCAACTGTATGTCATCCGATTACTACTTGTTTGTAGGCCACCCATGATCTAGATTTGCGGGTATTATCACCGTTTCTACTGTAGTTTGTTCGTTGCCTTTTTCTGTATCTGTTGTTCTCTGTGTGAAATTAGCATTAAGGTTCTCTGCTGCACTAGTGTTCTCTGTAATGCTTTCTTTATTCTTTTTATTATTAATCTAAAAGTAGACAATTATATCCTATGTTCTTTCTTTATGCTAGTGAGCTTCATACCGCAGACCACATCAAGAAGTTCAAGAAGTATGAAGCTGACTACACTCGTTGGTTGACTGCAAAATACTTCTCCAAGAAAACTCTTTATGGAGGTGTGCAACAACTATTTTAAATCTAAAACAGCTTGTTATAACTAAAGGTTATTTGTATATCATTATGGAAGTGTGCAACAATTATTTTAAATCTAAGACAGCTTTTATAACTAAACTTCTTTCTTGCAGGCAACATATTTGATGGAAATATGACAATACAGGATGAGGTTATAAAGTCAAGCAGGTATAGTTATAAAAGCATGCAGTTTTTAACTGGAGTTTCCAATACTTTTGCAGGACGTAATGGTTTTAGTTTTCTCGGTACAGGTGGCCTTGTACCAGATCATATGCAGATCCAGTACAGGGCTTTGAAGACCAGACCGGCAGCTGCTCAACTTCTACAACTACAGCTGAAACCTCGCCTAACTTATCAAATGGGAAGCATCCAGTAAAGTAGAGAAGACTGTTTCATGATTGTGTTCTTACATTTTTGAGGACCGATTAATAGGATTTTGTACATGGGCAAATATGCTTTGCATGCTAACAAATCACTGAAGGACATGGACCCAACACATTGAATATCTCTAATCCAGTTATTATAAATGTCTTGTATGTATTATTTTTTATATTGATGCATTTCCATGAATGCAGTTAGAAATCTCATGCTTTTCATTATATTGAGCAATATAGAGAGCTGCGGATACAGATTATTGAAAGTTACTGGATGATAAATATGAAACATCGAGGTGACGTCAAACGTCACAGGATGATCTTAGAATCTTTCTAAAGCTTGAATTGACTACATATATAGTGTAGTTAAAGGGTTACATCTATCAGATCAGTAAAGGTGACTTGAAGGGAAGAGACCGTCTCTTTTAGCTCAGCATTTTCCTGAAGAATCCGCTGGTTAACCTCTAATAGTCGGATCAGCTTCTCATATAGCTGGTTATTTGCAACGTAGAGCTGGTCCACTTCATGCTTGAGCCCTTGAATCTGCTTCTTCTTACGCATTCGCGACCTTCGTGCAGATTCCCTGTTGGAAATCAGTCTCTTGAGCCTTCTCTCATGGTTAAGGCTTTGTTCCGCTGCAGCAGTTTCATCAAAAACAGTGTTAGTGCTAACAGTGTAGGTGTGTGGTGATATGTCATTGAAATGAGACATGGGGAAAATCTGAGTACGTGGAGTTGTGGGGAGGAGTTGAGATGGAATAGTTTGATTAGCTAAGTGGTGGTGTGTCTTTGATTCATTTGGATCCATGAATAACTTTTGAGGTCACTAGCTGCAAGGGAAGAGAGAAAGAGAAGTTTCAGAATAGGTTTAGAGGAAGAACCAAAGTGATTTTTATAGTGAGATTCTAGCAACTACGTACATACAAGGACGCCATCATATCAAGAGTTTTGTCGTTACATGAAGATCATGATCATCAGAAGGCAATACCGCAGCCAGATATGCCTATTTCTGTAATATTGCGTCTAAATGTAAAATGACTGAAGGTAATGCATTTGCTATATATGTAGGGATTAGGAAAGGCTGATTCTTGAAGAAACTTAATGGTGAATTAGCAAGTCTAGTTTTGATCGATTCTAGTCTAGTACTTTTGAGACTTATAAAATCAGAAAACTAGGTCCTGATGATCAACCATACAAGATTGGATGGTGTTACCAATAAGACAAACCTTTGCAGTAAATAGAGAAAATGGATGATAATATGCAGAAATCATGTGCACCATTTTGCTGATATTGCGAAAGTTAGGTAATTTGTTGTATTTGATGTTTGTAGTTGGAAATTTTAATATACACCTTCAGACTTATCCAATGTTTAGACCATCATTAAACAGCTAGCACCTAGTGTTGTGCATCCTCTCATAACTTTCAACAACTGGGAAATGTGGGAAGCATCTTTCTTGAGGGAAAGTGTTCTATCTCAGATTCTGGGTTTCAACTGGGACCTCGATCTCTATTGATATTCAACCTGTGTCAATTTTCTTTACTCTATGATGTTTTAGATCCAGTATAAGTAAGTTTGTTAGTGGATTTTGATTGATTGTTTTGTTTCCGGTGAAGGCTTGATCGGTTCTGACAAACCATGATTAAACCTATGAATCCAGATAGCAGCATATTCTGTCTTCGGAAACAGGCAAAACGCTTCTGATAAAAATGTAGTACAAGACTACAAGCTACTTGTCATCAACCAAAACAAAACCAAATCGCTAAGTAAGAGAAAGAATAGTAATAACAATTCGAGTACTCCGCAATGTTATTACATCATATGCTTGAGTATTACAAGGAATCATCTTCCAGCAAAAAACAAGCATAACAAATGTCTATATGTTCAAAAGTAGTTAACATGATAACCATGAAAAATTACTCAAGTCATTGAACAATCTTATGCTACCGCCAAAACAAACAAACCATCACGAATCATATAATCCTCACAAAAGATAGGTGAACTCTTCCTCTCTTAACCCAAAGAGAGGTCCACTCTTCACCACAGCAGTACCTACATTTTCAAAAACCTAATGCTTCAAGAAAGACTTCAAAATCATATCTGTGGAAAGTTTAGACCATTAGCAGTCCTCTGGCTCCTCCTGCGCTCATAAGCAGCGTCATCGGTAGGCAGCTCATATCGACAAACTGGACATGTATTCCTAATGCGCAGCCATGGCACAATGCAATCGCCATGGTACCTATGTGCACAAGGTAATTTCTTTCCTTGTTCCCCAAGAGTAATATCATCCTTGCAAACAGCACAGAGCGCATTGCCCTTCTCCACATCCTCCTGAGTCACAACCAGCGAGGAAAGAGTCTCGACAACAGACTTAGCAGCCGGAGGCCTGCCCATCACCGCGGTCTCATTCTCAGAAAACTGCCCAAACAACATATCGTACTCAGCGGTGTAGATGTAGTCATCATGATCACCAGGGAAATGCTCAGCATCATGATCCAGCTCCGGATTCGGCTCCCAATTGCTGGAATTCAACAAAACTTCCCATTCCAAATTCCCCAAAGCCTCAACCCTCTCCACACTCACTTCCTCCTCCGGAACAGCTAATGCTGCCGAAAGCGCAACAGGACCCGACTCCTCCTCATTATCCGGATCAACAAACATCCCGAAAACCTCATCCACCCTGCCATCAACTTCCTCCCACTCAAACTCCTCATTACTCTCCCTCTGCTCCTCCAATCGAAGCGAATCCCAGCACAGAGCAACCCCGGTTTCGTCATCGTAATCACCACCATGAACATGTTCCTCCCCATACTCCCCCTCCGAATGCAAATCAAGCCCAATCACACCATTCTCATCCTCATCACTCTCGGATTCAAATCCAACAAGCCCCACGCAATTCTCAAACGGCTCCACCCTCCCTACAGATGACGTAGGCTCACCGGAAACCCTCCTCCCCACAAAGTAGTCATCTTCATCAACAGGATCAGCAACACCATCCCCATCAAAACAGTTCCTGAATTCTAACCCTAACCCTAAGCTCAAATCAAGATCAACCCCATCATCCATGTCACAATTCCCCTCCACAACCCCGAAATCGGAGCCGTCACCGGAAACCAAAACGGAGCGGGGGTTACCTGAGACTGCTCGACGCGCTGCTGGAACAGATCCATGACGAAACTGACCTGGTTCTCGCGGTCGGGGTTGGAAATGGAGTTGAGCTCCGAAACGACGTCGTCGTCGATGTGGTGCTCGGCGCGGTGGTACTGGGTGAAGATGTCGTCGTCGTCGTTGTCGTACTCGGCGTCAAAGTCGCGGTCTTGGTGGACGGAGACGAAGTGGGCCGGCGGGAAATCGGGATCGGAGGCGATGTAGAGGTCGAAGTCGTTGGAGGACCAACAGGGGAGGGATTCGAAGGGTGGGTTCTCTTCAAGGTCGTGGATTTGAAGGTAGGTCACCTCCGCCATTGATTTTTTTTTGTGTGTGGAAATTTGGGGTTTCTGTCTCAGAGAATCAGAGAGAGATTGTGAAGCGGAGCAAAAATTTCTGGGGAGATTTAACGGAGTGGGAGTGGGAAATGACGGAAATGCCCGTCTGGTTTTTGTGGTGATGGCTTGGTGGTTGGTGCATTTCAGTGCGCGGTCTTTTTCACGTTTTTTTTTTTCCGTGTTCCGGGAACGAGGGGACGAGAATATGTGTTTCACACTAGTTTAACGTGCTTTATGAATTTTTGTTTCTTTATTTTTATTTTTTTACACACGATTTATCGAGTTCTGAGGTCTTCATTCGAAACTCTCCCTATTGTAATAAAACCGTCTTATGAAACAAAATTTGTGGATTTGTTTGGTTGAATGTAGTGCAAGCGATTCATGTTATTATGACGGAAAATTAAATTAGTGCATAGTTAAATGATGTTTGGTTTGCCGAATTAGACCTCTTGCAAACAATTTTTGCCTTCTTTTTTTTTTCTTTCTAGAAGGAATTAGAGTTTGTTTGCTTAGACAATAAACTTGACAACAATGATCAATTATTTACTTTTCATTAAGCCAAGAAAACTAGAAAGGTGTGGTACACTCGTATATTAACAAGCTTGAGGATTACATGATTAAAATAGTTCATTGTCCTCTTCAGTGCTTGGTTCATTGGCCTACATTTTACCTTTTCTGTTGACATACATGCAACTCTCATAAAGAAAAAAAAAATTGAAAATTTATAAATAAAACTGATAACAAATTTTTATCAGGGAGGGATTACCTTGAATAATTCCCTCTCCTATTTAACCTGTGATTAAAATCTACTCACTTGACTGATTTCTTGAAGAAGGGATTAGATGGGCGGTGAGCTTTAACCTTGTCTACTTCATCCTTCTTCTCTATGTCCTGACTGTTTGTTCGCTTTAGAAATGGTTTAGATGGGCGGTCCTTGTTCATGTCACCTGCTGCATTATTCACCTCTGCAGCAGCACTCTCCCTCTCAGTCGTCTTCGACTGCTCAAGATCATTCACTACGGGAGTTTGCTTTTCTTGTGTTTTCTCTGTTCCAACAATAGCTTCTTGTGTTTTGGCTTTCTTTAGAAACATGGGAGCCGACAATTTTGGTGCTGGTAAAGGAATATCATTCCCTGATAACCTACTTTTCTCGGTAGAGGATGATGCATTGTAGTTTGAGTTAGGGACAGTTGTTTGCAATGGTTTATTTTCGGTGAGCAACCTTTCCTGTTAAAAGTCAGAAGAGCGTAAGAAACTGAAGAATCAAAATGGAAACATAGAGTTGCCAATGTGGCAAACCATAGTTGGAAGTATGGAGCTCATAGTTGGGAATTGAAAGCGTACCTCCAATATGCTATTGAACCTTTCAGCCAAATTAGGTAGCTTCAGGGAAGTAACAATCTTAATTGCACCCCTGACTGACTTTTCCAGGGATAGATGCTTCACAAGTTCAGTAGCCCTCTCCAGCTTATCTCCTGAAAACAGCCACCAGAAGCAAAACCATGACTTTTAATAACTGAATTTTTTTTTTTTCCTCAATTTGTTGGAATCAAGATTACTACGAGAGGATAAATAGTAAACCACAGGAAACACTCACCATGGCAGCAGGATCCAATAAGCCTCAATATACATTGATCTTGAGCTGTTTCCAATTTGAAAGCTTCATCATCAAGTGAACTGGTGTCCAAACCAGCAGCATCCATTTCTTCTATTTGCTTTTGAATCTGTAATTTAAATAAATGGAATCATCTCAGCCAGTGAACAGGAGTAGGTTTAATAGGTCACCAAGCTAATGAAATTGAAAAAAAAAAAAAAAAGAATGTCATCCCAGCCTCAGTCATCAATCTGGAGGGACAAAAGGACAAACCTCTATGAGATGCATGTTGTTTAGTATAAACGCATTTTCAAGGGCTTCAGCTCCTAGATCAGAGGATGCGAGAGGAATTGAAAAATTTAGTAGAGTGAGAACTGGTTTGGGCACCACCTGTAAAAGGAAGAGTGTCAAGATATGATTAACATAGAAAGAATACGAGACAAAAAGGTAGTGAGCTCTTACCTGGGGATACAAGTCGGGGCTTTTGCAGACTATACAAAATAGTTGTCTTGCATTCAAACCTACCACCCAATAGTTTTCATCTGGCTTCTTGTCTTTACAAGCACTGTAAGTCAGATATTTACTTTAGATTAAATGCCAAACAGAACTGTCCTGGGAGATTTGTATATGAAGTCATTCCAAATAAGTTCTTTAGCTGAAGAATTATAAACCTGAAGAGTGGGAACCAACTGCCACCATATTCACTTGTAAAAACTCTCAACACACCCTATGAACAAAAGATAAAACAGACATATTCAAGATTAAAAAGAAATATATCAGTCATAGTAATAGCACATTTTCAAAGGTAGAGAGAAAGTACCTTGGAGTCACAGGAGCTTAATTTCCCTTCTTCACTGAAGCCAAACCATGTTAAACTTGAACCAGGAGTCAGAGGCAGACGACCTCTAAGAGGCTGGCTACTATTAGTCATGTTAAGTACCCTAAATTCAAGCACCTGCATGTTTTAGAAGATGACAATTTTATATCAGAAATGATAGTACAATGAAAATAAGTACAAGCCATAAGCCAATAATAATGTATTGTCCTACTGCAGACAGCTAATTAACAAGAGGACAGTTAACGAAATCTACTTGAAGGTTATGGATTATGGAAATGGCATCAACCTGAACTTCAGGACTCGATAAAATTGGAATTCCGCTACATGTCTTGGTAAAAAAAATGGTGAACAGAGTCAGCAGTCTAAAATAAAGTATGACTGGAAAATCAAACCTGCTCATTTGAGGGAAGACAGTCTGAAGCATGAGTGACAATGGCAAGCTCATCCTTGAAGCCTGATGCAGTCACCACTGGTCCATCAAGGGAAAGAACATGTCTCTGCATTGAAAAGCATTCAGCGAAATAGATATGTTGAGAAACTAAACTTACAACCATTAACAATTGCTTTTTGCCAAATTGAGCTTCATTAATTGTGCAGTGAAATAAGAGTACAAGTTTGTCAGCAAACCTGCAAACCACCAATGGTGAAGATGCGGATGAAGTTTAGACTAGTAACTGCTGCCACCCAAGTTGTACCAAGGGCCACAACCTTCACTTCTTCCCCTTCCAATCGCATAGACCACTAATCTCACATCACATATCAAAGTCAGCATATACAAAAACTCTAACATCCATCATGGCCTAGGTTAATATTTGGATAGGCTCCATGTTTTAACCACCAGAACATTGCATGAACAATACTTTTGGAATATAAAAGTAAGTATCTAACCTCGCTATTGTTTGCCCAGCTAGTAAATGGACGATACATGAGAGTGCTCATGTTCTTTTCACCCTTGGAGGGATTTGCAAAAACACTACCATTCTCATTCAGTGAAGCCATTGTGAAGCCAAAATGGTCGGTCATTGACGGAACTCGTGGACCTCGGCTTGTGTCATGAAAATCTATCTGTATCCACATGTTAAAACATCAGTATGAGATAAAGGCACCTAGGCACTCCTTGTCTTGGAGTTCTGGCTAACAAAAACACTCTCACTGAAAGTGGCGTGTTGGGAGGGTGAGACACATGGAAGGAGGGAAAGAGCTTAGCAAAGTTAAGGCACAGGTTACCTCAATATGGGAGTACCCTTCGTATTCAATCGTAGTTATAGCTCCAAGCATGTTGTAGCACAAAAAGCGCCTTTTGCCAGGCTGCACAGGAGTAGCCCCTGGCTGAAATGCCTCCTGCATTTTAGACCTAGCAGATGACAATCTGCTTCTTATTCCCTCATTCCCATTATCAGTGCTTTCATTATGATGCCGCCGTGCTTTTTTATGGGATTCAACTTTAGGGGACAAACTAAAGTCATCATTATCATCCTCATCTAACTCTTTCAGAGCGTCAGACTGCTTGCTTAGTCTTTTCCTGCTAAGTGGCTTCGACTCCTCATATGTATCTTCACCAAGATCACTTAAACTACCAGATGTACTACTCTCCTGACCCTCGACTTCGTCTTCATCAAACAAGAGAAGACCATTATTAGGTTGATTCGGAACATCTTCAGTAGGAGATTTCATTGACGAGGGAATCACTGCTTCCCACACACCATACCTGCCCATACAATCAATTACAGCTAGGACATTGTCAATTGGCTTCCAAGCCAAGCTTGTTATCCTCTCATCAAATTTATGCCTGCCAATATCTTGCTTTCGATCAACATCCCAGATGAGAACCTGCTTATCCAAGGCAGATGTAGCCAAATATTTTCCATTAGGCGACCAGGCCAAGGCACAAACAGGCTGTGTATGTTCACCTCTCAGGGTAAAGAGCTTCTCAGCAGTGTCTTTATCATACAACACAACATCATTTCGCACTCCCGGGACAGCTAACAACCGTCCATCAGGACTCCAGCTCAATACATTCAATACAGAAAGGTCTAAACCAGAGTTAGGAGCTACGGCTTTAAGGGTGTGCAATATGCTTCCAGATTGAAGTTCCCAGTATATTACAGTCCCAGTTGAATCAATGGAGGCCATGTATTCACTTTGGGGATCAAAACCTAAACCAGTTACAGGTCCTTTGTGTGCTTTGAGAACCTTTGAAATTGTACCATCTACTGTGTTAATAAGCTTAATGCCCTCATCATCACCAGCAGCGGCCAAGAGTGTCCCTGACTTATTAAACGCAAGGGCACGTATTGGCAGCGTGAATCTGGTGATATTAGTCTCAAAGTCTCCACCTGACAGTCCAACCAAAAATTTAAACAATCATAATCGAGACACCATAACCTGATTAGCCATTGCAACAGTAGGCAAACCCCAAAAAACCACAATAATAAAACCCAAAATTTTGTAAATCTTGGAAATTAAAACCCATATGCATGCTAACATTCATATCTTACAGTGAAATGTTTGCAATCAGCTTCAATATTTTCAAAGATTCATGTGTGCAGTTACTAGTGAGCTAGTTAACCAAACAGATCCATGTAATTCTAAACAATTCACACATCAAATTAAATCTACCAATCCAATTTGACAAGACAAATTTCCCTAAACCCTAAAACAAGCCCCCAATTTCTCAAAATTGGCCAGAAATGAAAGTTAAGTAGAAATTACTGACTAGGAAACTTGTAGAGCTTGACGGAGTGGTCGACGGAGCCAGAGGCAAGGCAGGTGGCGTTGGGGCTCATAGCGAGCGCGGTGACGCCGTCGCGGTGGTTGCGGAGGAGCTTCGGCGGACATGAGGAGATAAGAGCGTTGTGGACGGCGATTGAGGCGTCCGAGGAGGAAGCCGTCACGGAGTGGAAGCCTTGCTGGTCCCACACGACGGAGCAGAACGACGGCTTTCCGGCGCTGCTCGCCGATTTGTGGATCTCGCGGAGCTTCACTTGCCGGACCTTCATGATTGGATCTCGGAAATTTCGATTGGGCTTCCGGTTTTAGATTAGTTTTGTGAATTTGTTTTGAGATTTTTGGTTGAGGCGGAGCTAATTGATTGAGAAAGGTCAGGGTTGGTTTTGGCGGGAAAATGGGGCTGGATTGCGCGGGTTTTCTTCAAGATATTTCCTCTTTGCTTTTGGGCTCGTTTGGCGTTTTGGAATGTACATAGATAGATAGGTTTCTTTCTCTTCTGTTAAACAACTTAAATATTATAACAACGGTGACACTATAAAAGTAAAACAAACCGTTAGACTAAATGGTACTGGGCATAACACATGATCGATGTTAAGACTAAAATTTTAGTTTTTAATTCTTATGTTCTTATATGAATTTGTGAAACCTAAAAGTCTGAAACCAATTTTTATTTATAAGAATCAAAGAAAGTGTGAATTTTCAGCTCTTATGTTCTTATCAAACTCTTCTTATTGATGGATCTCATAAAGCTGAAACCGATTTTTAATTATGAAAATTCAACACGAGTCACAAAACTATGATAACCATATGTGTTTTGAGATACTATGACACATCCAAACGCGTCAAACATGCCAAAACCACAATAAACATACGAGAGTGTACAAGCTCGATCGATCTTAAGGACAACAAGACCAAACCAACTTATTTTGGTTTATGCAATCCGGCCACTAGCTATATAGGAGCAACAATCTTACAAAGGAAGATATTGCATGCATGTTGCAATATATGATGCTTTCCGACCAGAAATGAAAACCAGTTTCTGTGTGTTTTCTTGTGGATTGAAGCTCATCATTGTCGGCGGGAACACAATTAGGTTTCTCAGTTTCCTGCCATGCCTAGCCTTTCTCTTGCTTTTCTTATATTCATAGATATATATGCCTGAATTCTTGTATGTCAAACGATGCCTTGGTACGCAGACTCGTCAAATTATATTCCATATATTAAGGATAATCGGTTCCATGTGACAGTCATGTTACAAAGGTAAACCAACTTCTTGATGGTGCAAAACTTTACATATCCACATGACATTCAGAATCCCTACATACTCGAAACAAATTTTTCCGTACATTTTCCATCTACAGGTTCTTGATCAATACCAAGAGCTAGCAGAACAAAAATGAAACACGGGATATATTGGTGTTGGAATGCGATTGAAGTTTACCAAGTCATACATAGCTAGCATTATAAGAAGCGCTCTATTAGTTAAACAAAACACAAGTGGTAGAACGTAGAACTGTAAAGAAAACACATGAAAATCTGCAGCTAGCTCGGACGAGGCAAGTCGGTCAAATGTAGAATATGATAGCTAGCTGAAGCAGCCTTGTATAAAAGTTAACAAATAAACCAAGAATAATCAACCTTTTTACACTTAAAAAATATTACATCGATCAAACCTAATAAGATCGAAGGTGTGGTGCATGTGATGCTCTTAGTTAAACTCACTTTTACCTGTTCATTTTACACCCACCTTATATATGTGTGTGTATTAAGTATTATATTTCTACCCAGAAGAAGACCAAAGCCTAACTAGGGTTTCTGTACGCGGCAAAACCAAGAGTGAAAAAGCAGACCTCGGCGATTGCATGCATGGCGGCAGATCGACAAGTGCTGAACACCGCATCTTCCACATTCCACGCCATGATCACAACCCTTTTGTCGATCCTCAACAAATATATAGTTTATAGAAGAAGCCAGTCGATTTTACAGCGGCATGCATTTTCAACTCTCGTCAATTTGAATGCGGCTTTGTATGTTCTTGGGGTTCTGAACGGCTGTTTCGGGTTTGTGTGTTTTGACCCTTGTCCCCAGGTAACCACACTGGCCTGCCATAACATATGTTTTATAACTAGGCACGGAGAAAAAGGCCGGTGTTGATAGTTGTAACTTTGACCTGGGTTTTGGCGTTGACGATCGACATCTATATATAAAGAGATCGAGGATGCTCGTTTAATTTGCCTTTCATACAATTCCTCTGAGTCCTCTCCGCCCCTTTCAAGTTAAACTGGCTAGCTATAGCTCGAGCTCATAAAGGAATAGAGCATAGATCAAGTTAACAACAATAAGATGGTGTCTTTAAGCTTCAATATTATCACCTTTATAGCAGTACTAATAATGGTGCTCCCTCTGCTACATGTAACACAGTCAGCAAGCACTACAGGTACTTGATATCAGAACATCCTTATATATGCATCAGTAGTTCATCAGTTGTATGTCTTTTTTGGTTTCAAGTATATATGCACATAATGCACTTGGCAATTTCTACTAATGAACTGTCCGGTATACTCATCTCTATAATAAACTGAAATTACTTCTCCTACTTCGTAGATATGAGTGAAGTACTGGCATCCGGTCATCATGAACCTAGCAAACTAGCAGTTGTGCCTAGAATCGGCACCCTGAATCAGAATCAACAGGTACCTTATTACGAGCTTTTTTCAACATAGTACAAGGTTTTTGTACACTTGATTAATTTGCTAATCCAACAACATCTCTCTAGCTAATAAATTTGACCCGTTTGCAGGAAATTTATGAAGTTTCAAACAGGAGATTTCTTGGAAGGAAGATGGTGTCTAAAAGGCTTTCGACAATGGTAAAAGCGGAAGTAGTATACTTGAATGGAGGACAGTCTTCCGGGAGTACTACGACTCCGTCAGGTTCTGCACTTTCGGTTAAAAACAGTATCGATATCAATGCAGAACAACAAAGATTGAGAAACATTAGTAGGGGTCGACGTCCTCATACTCACCGTCGTGTAGTGAAGGTGAAAATAGCTAGTAACTTTATACCTTTGAATGCTGATTATCATGTTCCAAGACCTCACCCGCCCAAGAATAACTAACTCAAGCAGCAGCCAGCAGTAGTCCTCAGCAAACAGTAACTAGTTGTACGAAGACTACAGAAAGTTTTGTTTCATCGATCTCTTAGGTTCTTCGATGTTTTGCTACGTATGATTATCAAGAATTTTGACATACGTACTTAGGTTTTGGATGTCATACTTGTATGTACTGAGTAGCTAGCGGTGTTGATCAAAAAAAGATTATATATTTCTGTTTAATTTTGTTTCTGATCAAACTTCAACGCACACGAGATAAAGGTGTATATTAAAAAGAAGCAACAAACACAATAAACTTACGAGGCCTCCCACTTTGCAAAGTTTCTAGATGAATAGGAATTACATGTGAAATATGCGCATCGGATGCAAAAGTCATTATGACCCTTCACTCACTGTCTTCCTTTCTCATCAGGCTGAAAAGCTGCATCAGTATATATTCAAATTCCCTACAACAGTACTACAGTAATGTGTTTCCGAATTTTGATCGAGGTGACAAAAGAAGAATATAAATCAAGGAAAAGTCACAAATGTTTGAAAAGAAAAGAAGGGAAGACCGACAAAATTATACTGCTAGATTTATGATAACTGAATTATTATAATCAAATTTAAATTTGGCCTCACTTTCCATTTTGTTTGGATTGCAAGTTATTACTTGTTTGTAATGTAGCCAAATGATCCACCAACCCGTCCAAATCCTTCACTGAGCTCCCACCCTCTTCCACGGCCTCTAATGCCGCTTTGCGCATCACCTTCACCCGCTCTCGCATCTCGACATGCTTCTCACTCACCGAATCCGCCACTACTCTTGCCACCACGTTTGAGTCGGGCACGGTCCGTGCACCCTCACACACCTTAATCCCTACTTTCAATTGTTCCACCAACAATGTGGAGTTGCTGAACTGGTCGGCCCCCATCGGCCAACACAACAACGCCACACCCGCCACGACTCCCTCAAGCACCGAGTTCCACCCGCAATGCGTCAAGAACGCGCCGACGGCCCGGTGCCTCAAAATCACCACTTGCGGGGCCCACCCTCGGATCACGAGCCCCCTACCCGCCACTCGGTCTTCGAACCCTAGAGGTATCGCACAATCCCCGGCCTCCACGTGTCCTCCCTTGGTGGGATCCTTCACACACACTACGAAATTGACCTCACTTTTCTCCAACCCAAACGCCAACTCTCTGAGCTGCTCTTTAGACAACACCGCCTGACTCCCAAAGCAGACGTAAACCACCGTCTCATCCTCCCGCGCGTCCAGCCACGACTTTATCTCCTCCACCGAAACCGTACTCGACCCGCCCCTCTGTACGGGCCCGGACGGGTCATCTTTGTCCGAAGGAAGCAACGGCCCAACAGCCCAAACCCGGTCGTGCCCCAAGTCCTTCCTCAAATGCTCCAAATAAAGTCCCTCCAACTCGGTGAA
Organism: Fragaria nilgerrensis; assembly: GCA_010134655.1. Classification (NCBI taxonomy): domain Eukaryota; kingdom Viridiplantae; phylum Streptophyta; class Magnoliopsida; order Rosales; family Rosaceae; genus Fragaria; species Fragaria nilgerrensis. Next base: position 8,117,765 of record CM020981.1, read on the forward strand.
CGAGTTCACCACCAGCCCCCAGCTCTCCATATTCCCACGAAACCCTCCTCTAATAAATTCCGAAACAGGGTCTCCCGCCACGTAAGACCTGAACACGGTGGAGAGCTGCCACCAGGGGTATTTCGGACTATTCGGAATCTCCGGGAACGAAACCACCTGACTCTCATCATTAGGGTCGTCTCTCTGAGGCATGTTCCGCCAGAGAGAGTAGATAACGGAGAGCGCGAAGGCCCCGGACGGCGAGAACTCGAACCTCTTGATCCCGAGCTCGACAGCGAGGTGGTGGGTCCAGCCGAGAAACATGTCGGAGATGATCGCGGCGGGAGGGTCAGGGTGGGACCTGAACCAGTCGACGATGGGGCGGTGGAGATCATGGAGGGCGCACATCATGGAGACGAAGGCTTGGATGGGGAGGTCCTTGACGTTTTCGATGCCGGGAGGGATGGAGGGGTGGGGAGGGAAAGGGAGGACTAGGGTTTTGATGGAGGGGTGGTTGGAGAGGATGGGGTGTAGGATGGGGAGGTTTTTAGGGGTGACGAGGATGGTGATGGAGACGCCGCGGAGGGCGAGTTGGTGGGTTAGGTCGAGGAGAGGGAGCATGTGACCTTGTGCAGGGTAGGGGAAGACCAGGACGTGGACTTTGCCGGTCGTCATGGTGATCGGAGTTGCTGTGTTTTTGTTGGTTTGGGAGATGTAATGGATTTGAGAGAGAGAAGATGGAGGAGGGGTTGGGTTTTGGAGGAAGGGAGACACGTTCATGGTGGAAGAGTAGGAATCGGTCCTATATATTTGGTGGGTGTCCTAGCTCGTCGTCGATCACTCTCTATTTTTTGGTCAAGAGAAGTAAGTAAGTATTTAAGTCTGAGATTTTTCTTTGAGGAAAATATTTTTAAGTCTAAGATTCTGAGGTGTATGACCATAACTAGGATTAGTAACGGACAATTGTAAATGTCTAGTTACGAAATATCGATGTACTAGATATGTAAGTTGCGTGGAAGTAAGAGAATATAACAAAACATATCAGGGAATCATACAATTAATCTCCCTGATCTTGAAAAATGTTGTTTTGGAATCAGATTCTAGTTAAGGAGAGTATATATCTGACCTGAGGAAATCATCAGATGCATTTCGAATGGCTTCGCCGTGAAGCGAATTGTGCCGCCGACAACGCGGCCTCGCTTGCCTTCCATAGTCTTCACATGGACGTACAGCTCTACCTAGGAAAGACCAGCTGGGTTTTTAGTCTTATCTACGTGTTTGGCTTATTTCAATATTTCCTTTCTGCTGTCCTCATGATTTAGTATTTGGTTACAATTAAGTCTTTTTTTTTTTTTTTTTTCTTTCTAATTTGGAATCTCTCTTGGTTCTCCGCTATCATTCATTGAGTCAATACTCAATAGTAGTAGAGTATGAGGAACCAGTCGTGGTTGAAACGTAACATCAGGTTGCACTGGTCGCCGTTGTTAACATGTAATTAACCGGCAAGCAACATAATACGGACAAGACAAAGTGGTATTTAATTAGCTAGGAGACTTAACCAAACCGATATTGGTGACTTAACCTACAAATCATCCGCTATGTACGATTCCCATAGTGAAATGTAGATTGTTGTTCATGTAAAAATGAAGATGTCATGCGAGCTAAGGATGAGAAAGGCATGCCCAAAGTGCCAAACCATGTGTCCTACCATTGTTTATTTATTTAAGGATAAAATATTGTATAGTTTTTGTGGTCTGAAGTCGACACATGTTTAGTATTTATGATTTTATTTTAAAGACAATGCCCACTAGCCCTAATTTTAAGAATTTTATTCCCACTAACAAAATCAGATTTTAAAATTCTCAATAGCCAACTTAAACAACAGAAAGACAATTATATCCTTAATGAATTAAACAAACTACAATAGATCATTATAAAAGTCTATTATAAAATAAAGGTTCTATGACCGGATTCCCACAACCAATGACGTTGACCGGGCTCTGGGGGCCGTTGACCGGACTCCGATGACGGTTGACCGGCTCCGGCCACCGTTGACCAGTTATGACAAAAGTAGGGGATCTACTGGGGGCAGTAGGACCACATACTAGGGGCAGTAGGACCACATACTGGGGCAGTAGGACCTCCTACTGGAGGCAGTATGACCTCCTACTGGGGTCAGTAGGAGGTCTGTCTAGGGGTCTACTGGGGTCAGTAGGAGGATCTTTGGGGGCAGTAGGGGGTCTATTGGCGGCAGTAAGAGGGTCTACTAGGGTCAGTAGGAGGGTCTATTAGGGACAGTATGAGGTCTTCCAGGGGTCTACTCGGGTCAGTAGGAGGGTCTTTGGGGGCAGTAGGGGGTCTATTGAGAGTAGTAGGAGGGTCTACTGGAGGCAGTAGGAGGTCTGTCCAGGGGTCTACTGGGGTCAGTAGGAGGGTCTTTGGGGCAGTAGGGGGGGTCTATTGGGGGCAATAGGAGGGTCTACTAGGGTCAGTAGAAGGGTCTTTAGGGGCAGTAGGGGGTCTACTAGGGGCAGTAGGATGTCTGTCTAGGGGTCTATTGGGGTCAGTAGGAGGTATGTCCAGAGGTCTACTGGGGTCAGTAGGGGGGTCTACTAGGGGCAGTAGGAGAGTCTTTGGGGGCAGTAGGGGGGTCTACTGGGGGCAGTAGGGGGGTCTACTGGGGGCAGTAGGGGGGTCTACTGGGGTCAGTAGGAGGTCTTTGGGGGCAGTAGGGGGTCTACTGGGGCAGTAGGAGGGTCTTTAGGGGCAGTAGGGAGGTCTACTGTATGGGTCTACTGGGGTCAGTAAGGGGTCTACTGGGGTCAGTAGGGTTACTAAGGTCAGTAGGACGTTCTACTGAGGGCAGTAGGACCCTTGATAAATGAGATTAATTTCACCAATTTAATGCTAATTACACTCTAATTACAATATTGTTTCAGCCTCATTATTCTCATTCATTCTAACCATACCGACTAAACAACAGTGAAGTTGTAACAAGAAATGCATGATTCTGAAAGAATAATGAACCATTCATTAGATATATGTTGCAATGCATTAGCAAGAAGTCTCCTCTCAGTATCACACATACTCATCCTTCCCCATTTGGCCACCTATTGAGGACAACAACTAAAATTGTTCATGTGTGTGTGTATATATATATTACATCTTTACAAGATATAGTGTCTGAACAACAATGAATCTACAAAGTCAAGCATGAAATAGTTTAACCAAAAAGCCACAAGAATAGAATGATCCCGAGATAATCTACAATTTTGAGTGAAGAGTGCTTTATTTAGGTATGTAGCTGTGTTTTTCTTGTTATAGACATCTCTTGTAAAAATTATAAACGAGACCAATACTCTCAAGAACAAAACTAAGCAGAAACACAGAGAAACATCAAAATTTTCTAATACATACATTTGTAAGTCAAATCCAGCGATGCGTCGTCACCACTCGCCGCCGCGGTAGAACCTCCGGAGAAGGACACCGTCTCGAGGCGCGTGACCACTGACTCAAGCCTCTGTATAAGCTTCTCCTCCTCCGCTCAAAACTATCTCTGTGGCTCTCTCTCTCTCTCTCTTGTGTTGTCTGTGTTTGTTTTAGATCTGATCTGTGGAGGTAACGAACGAGATCAAGACTTGCTGACCGAACGAGATTGCAAAGTAATGAAGAAGCAAAGTCATCGTCGTTGTTCGTGGAGATAGAGATTTGCTGACTGATTTGGATCGAGATGAAAGAACGAGACAATTAACGAATTAGGAATTGGAGCAGCAATTAATGGCGATGGCGATAGTAGGAAATTAGAGAGGCGGAATTGATGACGTGCTGGAGGTGTAGCTGATCTCCGGCGAGTCAGAGAGAGAGAGAGAGAGAGAGAGAGAGATTAGATCCGATAGAATTTGGATGGAGAGAGATAGATGAGAGAATGAGGAGAGGGAATGGCAGTTTTGTCTATAAAAATAATAGAAAAAGTCAAAATTTTGTTAGATGGAACAAACCACTAGGAATGTTATGGTTAGTGGGAATTTTAGATTCTTATTTTGTTAGTGGGAAAAAATTTCTTAAAATTATGACAGATGAGAATTTTCCCTTTATTTTAATCTGAATAGTTTTTAAAATCACGATTTTTTATCTAAATAATAATTATTATTTTATTTTAATTTAAATATTCTTTAAACTCATGATTTTTTTATCCAAATAGTCTGAAATTCGTATTCTGTTTGCCACAGGAACCGTGACTCTGGACATAACTATATCTAATAGATATTGGGCTAAAAAATTTTGAGCCCCAGCCCATTTCTTATACATCAAAACTCAATTTGGATTTTGGCGCAGAGAGACTGACTGAGCTCCCAATGGCGCGTGAAACAGACGACTCGTCCTCCCCCAACAAACGCCTGAAAACCCTAAATCCCCAAATCGAATCCCAACCGGATCTAAATCAACCCGAAACCCCGCCGGAAACCGATGATTCACCGCCCGACCGCTGCGCTATTTGCTTCTTGGACGACGGCAAAGCCGCCCGAGGCAAAATCGATTGCTGCGATCACTACTTCTGCTTCTTGTGCATCAAAGAATGGGCCAAAACCGAGTCACGCTGCCCAATTTGCCGGCGGCGGTTCAGCTCCATCCTTCGGCCGCCGAAAGTCGGCGTCTTTGTTCGTGAGCGCGTTGTTAAGGTCCCGGTTCGAGATCAGGTCAGTAATTCAGTATCAATTTTTACCAAATCTGTGTTTTCTGATTTGGGTTTTTTTATTGCTGAATTGGGTTTGTGGTTTTTTTTTACATTATAATGGGTTTTGTGGATTCGGTGAATTGGGTTTATGGTTAGCTTAGAGTCTTTAATTTTAATTTGCAGGGAGATAAATCGGGGCATGTTGATGCTTATGAAGAAGTAGCGTGTAATGTGTGTAGCTCAATGACAGACGATCATTTTATGTTGCTATGTGATTTATGTGATGGAGCGGCACATACTTACTGTGTTGGGCTTGGTTACACTGTGCCGGAAGGCGATTGGTTTTGTAATGACTGCATAGCTTCTAGGCCTGAGCTTGCCAATGGGAATGGTGAGGATGAATGTGGTATGATCCCAACAGAAGCTGTGCCTGTGCCTTGTGTATCGGTCTCTGATATTGTAAGAGAACCGAATTTCTCAGTGGTTCAAAGACCGGTGAGAATCACTCCAAATTCAAATCAGTCCTTGGTTGGTGCTCAAGTTGGCAGGCCAGCAAAAGCGCCACCAAGGGTTGCCAGTATATCAGCTGAATCAGCTGCAAGAACATTGGATAGGTGTCGAAATGTGCAGACTCGCATATTTACACTACGTGAGAATTGGAATGGCTTCCGCAGTGGTGCATTGAGCTTCCCTGCAAGTTCATCGAAATCAAAAGCAGGCTGCAGCGGTAGTCAAGAAAATGGTGTGATGTCTCATGAAAGATCAAGCCAAACAGAATCTTCATTATCTCCAAGTCGTCAGGAACTGGAAATTCAAGGTGGTTGCGACCCCCATGATATTGCCAAGGCATGGAAAATGCTGGAAAGGGCAAAGTCAAAACAGTGTATACATAAAAAGAACAGTAGTGGGGTTCAGTTGTTGCAGTTCTCAAAACTTCCTTTTAGCAAAACAAGTACTTCGAAGGAACAAACCAGTGCAAATCCATGTCCCTATAGATCAGGTCAACCACAAGCCTCGTTTTCAACAGGTTGTCAGCAAAATGAAGTAGGTTGTGGCTCGCGTGAGATTGTCAAAGCATGGAAAATGATGGATAGGGCAAAGTTGAAACAACATGTTGTTGAAAGCACCAGCAGTGCCCTGAAGCTTCCATCTAGGAAAGCAAATGCTTCACATGAAGCAAGCAATGTGAATTCAAGTTTCAATACATTGAAAAGCCAACAACTTGGAGCTCTGAATCAAGGAAGACCTGAAATGGAGAAGGTATACAAAGGTAAGGAAAGGCAGTCTAGGGTCACAACACAGGAGGCTGTAGAGTCAATCCTAGGCATTTCATGTAGTAATTCTTCACCAGGATTATTCATAGCTCCATATCCTAGGAACATGAATAGGTCAGCTTCATTACAGAAAAATCAAGGTGCACTGAGTATGGTTAATGAGCAAAATGGTTCTGCTTCTTCACTGATGGAAGGAACTTCTAATTCGTTTTGTGGCAAACCTGAGCTCAGTACATCTTCCGGGAACTTAGAAGAGGTCTCTGTGGAAAGCAGAGCAAGAAAAGTAGACGATGAGGCCAAAAGTGAGATCCAGTCTCTTGTCAAGATGAACTTGAAGCTTCTAAGTAAAGACCAGCGCCTAGGAGCTGATGCATTCAAACAAATTGCAAGGGCTGCCACACATACCGTCTTGGCTGCATGTGGTTTAGAGCATCATCACAAGTCTGTCGTGCACTCATCCTCAAGCTTAGTATGCCGCCACACCGAACAGCTTCAGCTGCCACATAAATCTAATCTGATGCGTAAGGCCTGCCGAGATTGCTTTTATGGGTTTGTGAAAGATGTTGTCAGTTCGATTCTGCACAATCATGATGGGTTCCGACCGCGGTTTTCAAGTCACAAACAGAAGTTGTAGCCCAGTTAAGTTTTATTTCGTCTTTTTTTTTTTTTTTTTCATAGGAGCACCATGTACTGACTGACTTGACCATTTTTTGTCTTCATAAATTGCACAAGCATGAAGCATGAATAAGATAGGAGTGATTTCCTATTACAAGTTGGATTACTAGATACTCTCAACTTGTTCAGGTAGGAATATAAATATAGACATGCGGCACAATGCCCTGGTTATAAACTTATAATCTTTTATTTCTCTTCAATTCAAGTCTCAGGTTTTCCCAAATTTCTGAAATCGCAATTTGACTGTACTTTGCAAGGGAATGGAAATAGGAGTAAGCAAACTGGTCAATGTCATCTCTTCTTTTACCAACAAAGTAATAGTACCATCTTCGGTTGCTGAGAATCAAGATCTCGTAAGAGAAATCCTTTCAAGATTACCTGTCAAGGTTTAAATGCGTATCAAAAGAGTGGTTTGCTCTCTTAAACGAAGAGTTTATTCTGAAGAACAATATTCTTAGTATACTCTACCTTCGCAGTCGTGAAGGTGGACATCATCATCACAAGTTCTCATTGCTTGACAGAAACGTCGACACACTTTCGTCACCTGCATTTTTCCTGGATCAATCGATTGAGAGCGTACATATTGCGGGATCTGATAATGGTTTGGTCTGCCTTCATCTTCTTGAAGATGGAATCGAAACGGAGCAAATCGTAGTATGGAACCCATTAACAAAACAATATAAGAAACTACCCAAGCCCTTGTCTTTGGAGGGGGAAGTAAAGGAGAAAAGAAACATGAGGGCACCAATTGTAGGTTTTGAATTCATTCAGGGCCATGGCATGGATATTGATTACAAACTGGCGAGGATTTCACTAAGGAATTATAGAAGACTTGCAACCCAAGTCTTCACACGAAGTTCTAAATCATGGAGAGAACTTGAAGACAGTAATCTATCATGTTTTGGGATTGATAAGGAGTCTTCCATTACTTTGAATGGAGTGTTGTATTTCTTGGCATGGGCTACTTATTCGAGGGGCCTCAACGACAATGGATGGAGAGTTTTCTCATTCAACCTGCATGATGAGGTGTTTCATAGCATACCATTACCGTCTGATAACAGTGACAGCAGATCACTCTTTGCATGGAACAATTTGGTTACTTGTTCGTTATGCTCTGACAGACTTAGTACCCAGTATGATGTTTGGGTGATGAGAACAGAATCTGGAGATGCTACACAAATGCCAACTAGCTGGAATTGGACTAAACAAGTTACTATGAAACAACCTGATGGATGGATCTATTGTTATCCCTATGGAGTTTGGGATAATCAATTTTTATCAAATGCCGACCTGGTAGTGACATAGGTGTATATCATCTGAAACATCTCTGTGCGTATGACCTTGGAAATCAGAGAGAGCAGGTGCTTATCGGACCAGAAAGGCTAGGTGGTTGCTGTCGTCAAGTGGTAGATTACGTGGAGAGCCTAGTTTCGGTCTAAGCAAATACCAAAGAATCCACTAGTGGAATTCTACTGGTTGTTTGCAGTACAATTCCAGTACTAAATTAGCAAGTAATACTTTGTGATCGTTTCTAGAGTATTGAGTATATAATGTCTCTTTGCTTTCTTTTTCTTTTAAATGAGAAATGAAGAACCCAATTATAAAACCTGCAATTCTATGTTACATTTATTTAGTACTTAGCAAGTAATACTTTGTGATCGTTTCTAGTTCGTGGTCTAGTTTTTTCGTTTGACAAGTGATTTATCATATGAATAATGAAGAAAAAGTAAAGATCGAGCCAATTCCTAATCTAATTTCTATATGATAAGTTTTCACGTCTCTGGATTGGATTATGTTTCCTACTCCTAGTTAGATTAAATTTTCTGGTTCTAGGTGGATTATTCATCTAGTTTTGATAGATTATGATGTTCCTTATAAATAATGGAATGCAGAACAATAAAACTGAAGACAAGCTGATAAACTGTTTGTGATTTCCGGTATCTTACAATTTGATATGGTGTCGCAAAACCTGGCTTCCTTTAAATCCAGGCAAGAGTATCGCAGGAACATCGAATTGGAAGAAGCGCGTAAGGCTGGGCTTGTACCTGCTGAAGTCGATAAGAATGGAAAGGAGATCAATCCTCATATACCCAAATATGTGTCTGATACGCCTTGGTATATCAAAACCGACGAGGGACCAAGTCTAGAGCATCAAAGAAAGCCAGAATCAAACGTGAATGGCAAGAACAAATCTCAGTATGACAGTGGTGCCAAGGTAATCCAGGCCCTTAAATATAGGAAGGGTGCATGTACAAACTGTGGATCAATGAAACATGATGCCAAGTCTTGCATTGAAAGACCGAGGAAAGTTGGAGCAAAATGGAACGACAAGCACATTGCCCCGGATGAGATTGTAGAGACCCTTGGACATCTCACCTATGATGAAAAGCGTGACCGTTGGAATGGATACAATCCATCAAACTATGCTCATGTTATTCAGAGATATGAATTGCAACAGGAAGCTCGAAAAAAGTACTTGAAGGAAGAAAGAATCAAGAAATTAGAAGATCAAGATGTTCATCATGATGATGATATGAGGGTGGATGAAGCCAAGGTTGATGAGAGCAAGCAAAGGGACTTCGCAAAGGTTGAGAAGCGTGTGCGTACAACGGGTGGTGGAAGCACTGGAACTGTTAGGAACTTACGTATCCGTGAAGACACGGCAAAATATCTTCGGAATCTTGATGTCAACTCTGCGCATTATGATCCGAAAAGCCGGTCCATGCGTGAGAATCCTAATCCGGACGCAGATCCTAACGAGCAGTTCTATGCAGGTGATAATGTATGGAGAAACACTGCTCAGGCTCTGGAGTTTAACCGGATGAACATGCATGCTTTGGAAGCATTTGAGAGGGGACAAGATGTACACATGCAAGCAGCTCCATCGCAAGCTGAGTTTCTATACAAAAATTACAAGAAAATCAAGGAGAGATTGACTACGCAGACCAATTGCACCGTTCTAGAAAAATATGGCAATGCAGCCAGTGGAGGAGAACTTCCTAAGGAGCTTCTACTGGGACAGAGTGAACGAGTTGTCGAATACGATCGAGCTGGGAGGATCATTAAGGGCGAGGAAGAAGCGGTTCCGAGGAGCAAGTATGCAGAAGATGTCATTATCAACAACCACACTTGTGTGTGGGGTTCGTGGTGGAAAGGTCACCGATGGGGGTACAAGTGTTGTAAGCAGTTTATGCGAAACAGTTATTGCACAGGTGCTGCTGGAGTTGAGGCTGCCGAGGCTGCAGTACATCTCATGGAGCCTTAAAATCACATACTACATGATCAGCTTCTTTTGAAGTGTTACTTTTGTATATATATGGATTATCTGTTAATTTAAATATTTCTTGAAAATGTGCACGATTAATTAGTACTTGTATAGCATCGCCAAATTCCAATTTTGTACGTACTTCGGAATACAAATAAGCACCACTACTTCCTACAAAATTTGGATCAAATACAATTAAGATTTCCTTTACTTGTGGTGCAAGTAGGAGTTGTATATTTTAACCCCGGATACACATAAACCCTAATTCGATCTTTTTTCCAAGCTAGGGAATGGAGGCAAGCCAAGCTTCGTTGGCCGATAGTCAAGACCTGGTGATAGAAGTCCTCTCAAGATTACCTATCAAGTCTTTACTTAGGTTTATGAGTGTGTCGCAAGAGTGGTATGCTCTCATAAAAAGCGCTCGCTTCATTGCAGTTCACCAAAAACACCTTCAACGCTTGAATCCTAATCTGTGCTTACTCTATGGTCGCAGCTTCAAACATACATATGATAAACCCCATAGATTTCAATGCTCGGCAAAGAAGATACACATTAATTTGGTGGCATTAGACCAGCCTGAAGGTGTCCAGCATGATAAGTTAATACATATTGCGGGATCTAGCAATGGTCTAGTCTGCCTTCATCCTCTGTACACTTCGAAGAATCCTGATCTGTACAATTCGAAGGAGAAAATCGTCGTATGGAACCCAGCAACAAGAAAGCATAGGTATCTTCCTCAACCCTTGGCTTTTAAGGGTCAGAAGGAGAGTACTCTTGATCGACCACTGTTGGGTTTCGGATTCATTAACGACAATGCAGCAGAGTACAAAGTGGTGAGGATTTCCCGCAGCATGGATCCTGATGCTGATGGAAAGTTTCCATACCTGACTCAAGTCTTCACCCGCAGTGAAAATTCATGGAGAGAAGTTAACAACCGTGTTCCGCTACACGACTATCACTTTGAATCATACTCTTCGATTTCTTCGAATGGAGTGTTGTATCGCTTGGCAAGGACCAAGTCTGATAGGTTTGTTTTCTCGTTCGATCTGCATGATGAGGTAGTCCACACCATGCCAATGCCGCCTCGTTTCAGCCCCTCTTTTCGCTGTATTGGCCAACAGCTCTTTACATGGGAAAATTCGGTCGCGAATTTAACCTATGATGAAGGCCAGTGTGATCTTTGGGTGATGAAAAAGGTATCCGGTACACATATGCTAACATGGAATTGGACTGCACAGTTTACAATCAAGAATATCATTATGGGTTTTCCATTATTGGGGATGATTTATATCTGTTTGTCAAGAGGCACGTCAAAGCTGGACAAGATCTGGTTACGTATGATCGAACTAAATCCAAACCAAAGAAGCTTTTCAAACTTGCGACAGGGAGTTCATACCGTCAGGTCGTAGATTACATGCAGTGCTTAGTTTCAGTATTCTAAATGCACCACAACTGAACTAATTAAAGGCTAAGACTCAGATGAATGGTATCAATTTATGTTTTTCAAAGGGATCTAGATCCAGTACTGCAGAATCTAGACAACATGTATGTATTTATAGTCATCAGATTGAGAAAAATGGCGACATGGCAATCAATTGAAAGAAATAACTCAGGAACAATTCGCAATGGAAACATAACCATATATTTACTTTTTCCCAATTTCTATGTTTTTCTTTCTTTCTTTTCTGATTTTTCTACAAGTTCTTACTGTGATCAAAACAACTAGAATAAGTCACAACTTGACAAGGTGAAGATAAGAGGGTAACTAGACATAAGATCTGACTTCAAAACTATCTATATGTTCCATATCATAAAATGGTTCTTTCCGTCATGACATTGTACCTCAATGCTGCAGAACTTTGCAGACTGTAACTCATACCTGTATTCAAAACGTGCATGATGTTCCGAGCCTCCTTCTCTGCCCGATGGTTGTAGACCTCCGTTTGCTGAAGGCGGGGTAAAGAAGTTCCCTGAACTTTTCAAGGAACAGAACCCATTCCTCCTCGCACATGTCAGCAAGTTTCACAAAGCTTGTTGAGGTGGGTAACTGGTCATTTGCACTTCTTCTGATTCCAGGTAGGGTACCCATCCGCTGTAGCTGGCCTGTCTCATCCACATTTAACTTTTTCAGAGACATGGACAACTTGGAAACAGGTTTATACCAATTTGGCTGGTTAATGATTCTCTCAGCTGTGACTGCCCTTATACCCAAGTCAACATTACCCTCTACCAGACTCTCATCTAGCTTAGGAAGCAAGTAGTGACTATTAGCACCTTCAGTTCCAAAGGGATATGAAAACTGCTTGAAGAGGAAACTTGGGATGTGAGGAGGATGATCAAGCCCTGCTTTATCGCACTCTATATCAGACAGAAACACATCGTTGTCTTCTTCAGCTGCAAAGTTTGACATGTTCAAATCTTCTATTATCCTCCTAGTCTCAAGGCATACAACCTCAAGTTCACTTGGCTTCTCCTCTTTGCTTCCAAACTCCCTGCTCATCATTTCACCTATCTCAGCAAGGCAAAGTCCAAAAGCAGCTGCTTCCTGGAGGAATATTGTGGAGAGGATCAGAACTCGAAGACATGCCTCACGAATCATGGGTAGTTCCATCTTGAGCATCTCAGAATCACGAATTGGATCAAGATTCTTTATATACTCAAGCTCGTCCTCTGAGAAAGGAACCGAAGCTTGAGGCCAATGAATCCATTCGAAATAGGGATCTTCCAAGTGCTCAGGCAAGCAAAGGCCATGATCAATGGGAATGAGCTCCACCTGACCAAATTCCCCATCAGGCATTTTAACCAGAATGTTCCCTGCATGCCTGTCAGTGTTAAAGATCCTAATATCTAAAATTCCTATTCTGTGAACACCAGCTACAGGAAATCTTGAGTTTCCATAGTCACCAGCATCAAAGTCATGAGGGATGAACTGCTGCAGAGATGCAATTTTGCTAACCTTCTTCTTCTGCTGAATCTTGTCACCATTGACACCATAATTAACATTGAAGATTGAATGTGTAACCTTAACAAGAACAGTCGGAGGCACATTAGCATAGTGATTGAGATCCAAAAGGTAGGCAGCAACTTCTCGAAACCCTGTTTCCCCAACTCTCACTGAATGCTTTAGTCCTGGCTGCCCGAGAGATGTGCCAACAAACCCTTTAGGATTGTTCGGTGCATAAGGCTCCTCATCTGTTGGTTTCACAATGGCAACACTCTCACCCCTGATGTTCCTGAAGTAGTAAGCACCACCAAGCCCACTATGAACAGGTATTGGTTCAATGCCCTTCTTGATAGCCACCACTATGTCCTTAATCAATTCATCAATACTAGCAAAGTACTTTGAACACCCTAGAATCTCAAGAGGTCCACTCCGATCCCACTGTTGAAGATTTTTCCCAGTAGGTGAGAGACAAGGAGTTGAGGAGCTCCTATGCATGACATTCCTTGCAAGCAGTAGCGGGGAATGATTACGGATGGCACTTAGATCATTATTTAATATTCGATCCCCAAATGTCAAAGAGCTATGGTCAGTAGGTACATTGAGGGCAAGCTGCAACTTCCTTTTAACAGTGTTGGCATTGTCACCCCTTTCCAACTCCATTCCCAAAACGCAGCCAGCCTCGGTCTGCACAAAGACACGCCTCCTCCGAGCAAGAATTCCTCTTGTGCTCTTACGGCACTCACCATTGAGCAGACCACTAACAAGACCCACAGCCATCTGCGTTTTAACAGGACTCTCCAACTTAGTAGGCATAACTAATGCTGTCCAAGCAGGATATCAAGGTGACAACAGGGTGCAAATTCTTCCGCTCTCTCAACAGGTGCCAACTGCTGGCACCAATTGAATGAGAGGGACAAAAGGCTGCAAGTCAATCAACCATAAACTACACTACCACTAACCTAATTCCTCACAAACCATCCCTATTGTAAATACAGGCTGTAGTCACGGCACTACATCAGGAAATCTTCGGTTTGACACTACTAGATTTAACCCCTGCCAAGAATAGGAAAATATACATAAGAAGAAGTAACACAGAGTCGAGAAACTACTTCTGAAAAGAAGATGAAACAGAAAATGCTGCCTTACGAAGGGTTATTATCACAAATAACCCCTACTATAGTATCCAATACTTGAAAACATACCACAAAACCACATAATAACCTGTCACTAATCTCACTTTCTCCATAATGCCATCTCATTACTAGTTCTACAAATAATTTTACTCTGGAAACACTTAGTTTCGACTACAAGCTCATTTCTTTATATATTCGATGGATTAGTGAAGACTGTAAGTAATTAAAGGCAACTAGCAGAAAAGGCACAAATCAATCAATATGATAGCTTGTTCTTGATGATCAACGGCTTATAATTCTCAAAAATGGAGACAAAAAAAAAAAAACCAGTAAAGTTGACCGCACTTCATATACAGAACAAGCACATCGATTTTTCCTGTAGTACTCGTCTGTTTGCTACAAGACGAACGCAGATATATCCAAAAATTGAACCGAAAACGACGAAGACCTAATCCGAATAAAAGAGCACGAACGAAACGGAGCAAATACGTAAACCAAAAACCTAGATTCAGGCTCTGAATTTATCATTATTGCAGTCAAGTAAGGGTTTCAAGATTCAAAAACTCACCGGTAGTTAAATCTTGGAGGCCAAGATCATCGCGAGAGAGACAAGAGACCGAGAACAGAGTCGGATCGGAGGCGTCGACGGAGAAGAATCAACGGCTTCGATGAAGCTAGCCGCCGATCAGGCTCTTCTGGTTTTCGGCTTCAATCTTCTTCTGCTCCTTCTTCCCCAAACTTTCTTTTTCTTTTTCTTTCTCTCTCTCTCTCTCTCTTCTGGAACTTTGTTTTCTTCTTACGAGACTCACATGAGCAGAGTGGTAGAAACAAACCCCTTTATATTTGTTAATTTACGATACACACCTGGGTTTGACCGCCCCCTTGAAAATGATCAGGACCGCCTTTGTCCTTCTGCGATTTTCAAATTTTGGAATATGACAAAGGAGGGCCGTCTGATGGAAAGAAAGACGTGATCAGGAGCGTGTAATTTGTACGCGCGGTGGAGGCAATGGGTGACAGTGTCATTGTCAGCATTTGTTGCAGGAGACAGGACTGCGTGTAATTGAAGCATTTATTGGGCAATCTACTTTCAATATCATTCTTGGGCCTGGGCTAAGTGTCAATTCCGGGGAATATGCAAGCCCAACATACTAGGAGACTTGGGCTTGAGAAAATAGCTTCCAAGTTCCCAAAGATATGGCCTTTGAGCTTTGAGAGGACTTTACATAAACTAAAAAATACCCACAAACATCTTTTCAAGATCTTAGATGGAGCAATCATAGGCCCAAGCGCAAATGGTTTTATTAAAGCCACAAATGCCCACTTGCCCGATAGAAACATTTGAGCTCTCAACATATAAAACACACAGTAGTGTTTATGGTCACCTAGTGACCAAATAAATCATGGTCAATCACTGTTGAATGTAAATCTAAGGGTGGGAAATATTATTTTAAAGTTAAGTTGTTTTGTTTTCCACTTTTGGATTTGCATCCAACGGTGATTAACCATGATTTCCTTGGTCACCTTACATCCAACGGTGATTGATCATGATTTTCTTGGTTACCTTGGTGACCATGTGAACACCACTGATAAGACACAATATCAAGATTTTTCATGTTAATTATAGAATGTGTGACATGAAATGAGAAGGTGGTGGTCCTAAGTGCTTAACCATAATGTGCTAAAAACAGTGTCCCAAGATTGAAGCAATAAAGATTGAAGCAATTGAAAGAATAGGCCCTTGGTAAGCTAATCTAATCCCAAAATGGGTAATATGCAGACCTCACTCACATACAACCTCAGGTTGCCACGTTTGACGCAGACACTTGTCCCACCTCATCCCCGGCCACGTCTCACTCAATAAGGACCAGGCAAAAGCGCATGCCACAATGCACGTGAGTGCGCCACGTCACTCCCAGCCCCACCTCTCACTTTCACATTTCAATGACCCATAAACGACAGGTCACTTGGGAAAGGCAAGCACATGCCCCCACTCATGCTCTTGTCACCTTTTTTTTTCTTTTTTCTTTTTCCCCCCTTCTCCTCTCTCGGGTCCCACCTCCGCTCCCACGTGACACCGTCACGAGAAAGAGAGAGAGAGACTCCCCGCACCGCCTAACCAATCGCCTAGCACGTGCTCTCACGAACCACTACTCTCTTGTAGCCTCCGAACCTACACGACCCCTATATATGCCCAATTGCGCCTCGCCCATGCCCACTTTCTTCTTCTTTTTTACTCCGTCGAAGTCATTTTCGACTTTTCCCACCTTCAACGGCGTGACGTGATTGTGATGCGGGGAAGGAACTCAAGGAAGGAAGGTCCCCACCGCACGCGAGACGGCAGAGAGTGGGGGAGAGGGGATAGACGGCAGGGGATGGGCGCACGTGAGAGATTACATGCTCACGTGCGGTGCGTAGCTCTCGTTCTCTACTTCTCTATCTCTATCGCTTCGGCCGTGGGACCCGTCACGTCATTGTAGAAACATACGTATGCTCTATGCAGTATCACATGGCTGGACTCCCAGTACAATAGTAGCACTATTACACCACCCACCAAAAACCACTTTTGAAGGTGACCAAATCCGCAACCCTACCTTCTATGGTCTGTGACTAAACGACACCGTTCTACATTTCAAAACGATTTATCGCGGTGCGTGACTTAACGGCTGCACGGTGACGGCGTTATTCTGACGATCCCCAAACCCGCCGTCTAATATTAAAGAGAGAGAAAACGGGATCGCGTAAAATAGTGGAGGATGGTGTGGAGGGAGGGGGGCCCGCCAACATCGCACGGTGAGTTGGCCACGTGATTTGGGAGGCTGACGATGTGGTAGGCAGACATTTTCTATCACGTGATGGGGTTGCGGATTCAACGGTGAAGCTGACACGCGTCCACCCGGAAAAGTCGCGTGGGAGATAAAATAATTAAGGGGTGCGTCTTAACATTAGTATTATAATTAAGTAATTGATTAAATACATTATCCTGACACGCAGAAACGATTTGTTAACTAATCCCTAAACGGATTCCTTAAGAAGGGAATGTCCATGTTACGCCGAAACACCCTGTGTGCTGCGAACAACAAAATCACCACCATCAAATTCCATCTTTTTATATCAAATTCTCTCTACACTTTGTTTTTAACTTCTTCTTTTTGAAAAATAAAAATATTAGTAAGTTTTAGCGCTTCATTTTGGTAATATATGAGCTATTTCACATCACATAAAGACAAATAATATTTCAAACAACATAACAAAGATGAATATTACTCGATTTATTATCTAAATACACGTGTATTGAAATTTACATATATAATATAATATGGATGACAAGTGAAGTTTTAGTTAAAACTTTCTTATATATTTTGTATATCTACTTCGAGAATGCATGCATAAACTTTTTGTTTGATTATGTTATTGTTACTGACATTAAAATGAAATTATTTTTTGTATATATGTATATTCAAGTAGAAGGACACAAGGTGCATGAACCCAGTGCGCTGGTTTTTTCAATATTCAAGTATTGGAATCTTGAAGCACTTTATTGCAAGTTATTTAAATTTGCATACACACTTTAGTATAAGTTGTTTAATATATGTAACCTGTAGGTAGGGCAATAAAGAAGTGGTCACTATAAGCTATTCATATTCTTTCAAGCTACTTGGCGCCTTTCAAATATGCTTGATTTTATTATAGATATTTCAAATAGTACTTACGTAATTTACATATTGCTTGAAGGGTCAATGTTCTTATGAACGTTAAACTTTGAACATAAAATTATAAGACACGCGTGTTTACATTGAGTGAGGTAAATATGGATTAACAGAGCCGGGTCAGGTCGGGTCGGGTCGGGTGATGATGATGGGGAACTGTAAGGGGGATTTGATGTTTTAATATGCACGTGAGGTAGGGGGTCAATTGTGGTTGGACCCATTTGCTCCGGTGAGTGACGACAAGACACGAAAGTGACGGCACATCACTTTTTCAGGTCACATCTTCGACCGATAAGATCTCGAGCGGTTGGTTGTGACTTTGAGCCACTACCAGTCACTACTCACTACGACCACCCGGCCATCATCTCAAAATTCTTAACCCCTAATTATTGATCTTAATCACTACACTAATTGACTGACTATTACATCCCACTATCCTCACCATTTTCTTTAGTGATTAGTTATGGTTTTACTCGTGTGAAGCTGTACAAATTTGATCAAACACGTGAAAAAAATACAAGAAAAAAAAAACATCTCTATGATTTCATTGTAAGTTCGTGATGAAATACTTAGATTTCGGGCACAACCAATCATATAATATAAAAGTAAAAACTGTGTTTTTTGTACGGAATGTGCGAAATGATGGTTTCAACCGAATTAACTCATCAATGGTTTTTTCTTTAATAGTCAATCAACAGATTATTTGATACTGGATTTTGAGGATCTTGAAGTATTTGATCAACAACCTGAACTTTTTAATTGTTAAGTTCCAGAACATAGTATAGAAGACAATTGTGTAAATGCAAGTCCACAATCGAGTTGTCGCAAGTTTTGTTGCGTAAAATTCAACTCCCCGACGTCAGAAGCTTATACATGCTCTCTTGCGATCCTTCAAGCGAGGTTGTGTTCTACAGCTTTCATAGCGGCCGGGGAAGTCGTCGGAGAGACCGGCCTAGCTTGGACGGCAGGAAACCCTAACCTAGGGTTGATTGTGGAAGAGACGATTGGGCTGGATCTGATAATTGGATTCCCACTTATTGGGACAGATGGGTTTGAGTTTGGGCCCGATAAGGTGGATGCATTTGAAACTGCTATTGGTCTTGGGCTGCTTTTTCTAATTGCAGATGCTGGTGAGGAGTTTTGCCCTAATTCTAAGGGCAAGGGCAAGACTTAGAATTCAGGTTGCACTCAGCCCGAGCATCGAAAGTAGATTTACTACTTATTTCTTAAGCTTATTAGGTGTACACTAATTGAGGTCTTAGGCAGCTAATATTCTATTCCAGGGACTTAGGTAGTAAATTTTGATTTCTCTTGATTCGGGCTCTTCTTGAGCCTATGTGTAATCAATAAAAGTACATGTCTTGGTGCTTGTAAGCCTCCCTCAACATACTTTATGGAGGACGGCATTTGGATGTACGTGTCTTTTGGCCATTAATTAAGCAATATAAGTTATCATTTTCAAAAAAAAAAAGAAAAAAGAGAAAAGGTAACTAAATCCTTAACCTTCCGTTTTATAGGTGTATTTATTGTTTCGCACAAGCAGTGGCGTAGCCAAATATCTCACTTAGAATGGTCAAATTTGATTAATTAGAAAAATCAATTTATTTTCAGTCACTCTTTAACAACAACACAATTTTACTTAAAAAAATGACACAAACGTAATTTAAACAATATTTTTGTTCTATCATTATCATCTCTAATAAACTTTGGATTAGAATTTCATGCAGGATAAATATTAAAAAAAATAAGATACTTTTTCTTTTGTTTGAGAGATAATGCATGTTGATGTATAGTAAACATTAATGTGTTGTTTCCATTTAGTAAGGTAAAACTTTTAACACGATTTGTATTAATTGGATTAAGTATCTGAATAGTATAAATTTTTATTTTATTTCATTATTGTTGAAGAATATTTAAGACTAATTAATAATTTATTAAGAAAGAAGGGTTGATTTATGTTTATTTCTACCGATATCCAAAACAAATGAATACTAATTACTTTTTAAAAAAATTTGAGAGGGTTCAATTGAACCCCTGCCCCTAGTTAGCTACGCCATTGCGCACAAGACTAAAAACCACGTAAATCATTATGTCCGCTCAATCAGAACAAATACAACGAGTAATTTATATAACCACTGACACCTCTATGATCTCAATATAACTTCCATGGATTCTAACATTGAATAATAAGTAAGAGACCATTGATGTTACGTGCAAGACAAGACGGCATTAGACGCATCAACGACTATGGAGGAGATGCACTGCATGTGGGGTTCGTTTGTTGTCCATACAAAATTTTTATCCTATCCTTTTGCTAGTCCTATTCCTATTCCTATTCCCGTTCATAGGAGGATAGTCACGTGTGCAACTTCTTTCTTGCACCCTATCTAACGTTAACTATAATCCCACCAACATTCACTATTTGACCATGGATCCGGATCCAGATGTTCTCATTTTCTTGCTGAGCTATTAAGCTTTTTAGTTTTTACCAGATTATAACACGTGTTTCCAATTTAATCTAATAGCCTATAATTTCTGCTAGAATGTCCCTCCTCTTTTCTTCCCTTTCTCTTTCGTCTGTTCTTGTTTTCCATGTCTTCTTTCTTTTCTGATTGTTTGTAATAAAATTGGAATCGGAAAGAAAGCAAAGTGAGGATAGAACTTCATGTCTGTCAATCCCTTCGCTTATTTCTTGACGTTAATCTAAATTGGAGGTGCTTCTGATTTCCAATCTCTCGTGTCAATATACACATTGATCTGAATTGGTTGTAAAATTGCTTGATGTTAACCTGAAGTGGATGTGATGTGTTTCTGGGATAGGAAATAGTGTAGAAATCAGTGGGTGTGTCAGATTGAAGGCTTTAAGCTTTATGTGAAAGTAGGAAATCGTTTGGGTTGATTTTGATGCATACATAGTTTATGCGTTTTGTGGTTTGAGCTTGGGATAGTGATTGTTCAATTGAAGAGTGTTGGTTGTTTTAGTTGAGGGCAAAACCGTAGAAATATGATTAGGTTGCACTGTTGTAGTTTGGGATATACTGCTCAGGGTATTTGCAGATTGAGCTTTGAAAATCGGGTGAGAACTAAGAAGTGAGAACCCAATAAAGGAAAAGAAGAACATAGAGAGAGAGAGAGAGAGAGAGAGAGAGAGAGAGAGAGAGAGAGAGAGAGAGAGAGAGGAGAAATAAAATCAGAAACTGAGGCGCGTTAGATCTAAGTTTAGACACGTGTCGTAATCCTATAGAAAACTTAGGTAGCTTAGCAAGAAAATAGACTCAGGAGAGGATCCGAGTCCATTTGACCATACACCATGTAATACATGTACTTTATTTCCTACCAAGACCTAGAATTTAACATGAATAGGAGTAGAAATCCATTTCCAATTTCTTATAGAATGAACTAGTAACTACTTATAATTATTGATCTTAACTAACAACTTTTAAATAATGATAATTCGAAATTTATAAACATGATCATGAGTTCATGACTCACCAAAGTTGAAAGGAAAAACCGTAAAGACTAAACATGTGTCATTTCTAGCTTCAATAATTTATGAACCTATATGGTGACTCCTAACAATAATTAGGCAATAACGACATGGTGTGAGCTTCTAAGAAAACAAGAGTAGTGCACTAATCTAATTCTTAATGATTTATCATACATGTGACTTTTAACTAATTAAGGATTTATCAATTAAGCATCTTCTTAACTAGGTGGGTGTCACATGACAATATTGATAATCTAAATTCTAGCTAGCTCACACACCATGTTCCCTCAAAGTGTATCATATATAATCCAATATACTTTGGAAAATCCATGTGTTAATTCATAATATTTGTTAGTATAAGGATTAATATCGGTAGATATAAACTTGTAGTACGAGTACGACTTGTGAAATTGAGAGCCAATGAGCCATGTTTGGCCATTTTAATAGGGTTTTTGAGAAAATACAGAGAAAGATAAATGGATGAAAGAGATATTGTCATTCCAAGCTGTATCATCGAATTTACATATGAATCCCAAGTGAATGCTCGCCATGATTGTCGGGGATTAAAGAAAACCCTAGTTACTAATTAGGGGATTCTTTGTAAACAAGATGACCCTAGCTAGCAATCACGCATAAGCATATTGTATTCGTAACATATAAGAGATGACAGAACTCATTGCATAATGTTCGACAATTATTTTGATGCAGCAAGTTAAGCTACAAACGTTTGCAACGCCTGATCGATCTCACCAACCAATTTTAAAAAGTTATGGATACAAAAGTTGGTCTATAAATACATCCATGTAATTTTCCATCAGCATATTCAATTGTTTTCATGTAACGACACTACATTTTTAACTTTCCACAACTCTAACTTGTTACATGTGTTTGTACGTTAACATTTAATCATTTACTTATGTAATTTATGTTGTAAATTTTGATGCGACTAATGATAAATTATACTTTTCTCATACATCTGCTAGCATTGCATTTAGTAAACTTATGAAAACAATAAGTGTAAAAAAAATATATATTTGTTGTATTCACTAAAAGTATATGAAATTATGAATAGTTGAGGGAGTATTATCGTTCCTTCTTATATTATTATTAATAAGAGTATGAGAATACACCGAGGGAGACATAGAACCTAAATCTCGTATTCCAACCTAACAGGAGACCCAACCCGTTTTTATTTTATTTTAAAAAAGAATAGTTAAGGGATTTTCAAGATGATATAACATTATCAATACAATACATGAACTTGTGTGACAGTAAATATATGGAGCGACTACGTTGATAAAAAAAAATGTTTTCATGTATCACAATTGATAACCTTGTAAACTCAGGTACGAGACTCTGATGCTTTAAATGTAAAACTGAAAAGGGAAATTAATGTGTCACATAAGAAACCAAAATTTACTGCGTAAAACAGAGGCCGAGCGTACGTAATGCTTGGTATGAAGGAGCAGGGTATCACAGTCTCTCTTCACGCTCCATGCACGTGCACTGTGGGCAATCCCAGAGCAGACCAGAGCTCTCAGCGTTGAAGTTAAAGCCAAAATAACCTGACCTGACTACTCCACCGGAGAAGAAGAAGAAGAACGAGGCGCACAGTACTACTCTAGAGTCACGTGACAGAGAGTGAGGAGGTAAAATAAGGGTTGACTATGTAACAGTAGAATGTTGACTGGCTTAGTAATTAATTAATTAATTACGGGAGCTGATCTGATCCAGAATGAAAGAGATGGAGTTAATTAATTAGTATTACAGGCTCTGCAGCTTATGATTAGTGCACAGATCCCGATTAATTGGCTTTTTTTTTTTCAAAATAATAAATATTACTGCTTATCTTCTGCATTGATCTCTGTGCCCAGAGCTCACGAGCTTTAGCCCTGTTTTTATGGTTGAGAGGCTTGAGAAGTTGAGAGTGGGAGAGTGAGGGAGCAGAGAAGGATGTTGGTGTTAAAGGAGGAAACGTCACGTGACTGTCCTTTGGGGTCATCTGCGTTCCTTTGCCGGGTAACGCGCGGGGCCTTTTTATCCGTGGGCCGTTCTCCCCGATCTAACCCCTTCAAATTTCTGTTTTTTTTTTTTTCTTCTTTCTTTCTTTGTCTCTTTTTTTTTTTTTGGTTACATTCTTTCTCTCTTTTTTCACTGCAAAGTTTCCCAATTTCGTTTTTGATTTTTCCACCAGCGTTTGAAAATGATTTAGGGACTAATAAGGAACGTCTAGTGAGCGTGAATGAGTGATAAAGTTGATAGTGGGTCGAACCAGCAATTTGAGCTTACCGAACCAACTATTTAAGCTGACGGTAAAATAATTGTCATTATTGTGTTCAATAGATTGATGAGGCCACTGTTTGAGTACAATGAATGCTAACTAATTGTATGATTACTATTTGCCGCCGAGATATAGATAAAGATACTTAGAAATAACATCTAAATCCTAGTGCGTATACGTGGCCAATCAGACAGTTTACGAGTCAAATGAGAATATACAAAAAACACATGAGTAAAAGTTTCACGCTCGTAATGTCAACCACATCGCTTGCATGACAATGCAAGGAAAGTAACGACTAACGTACCTCGCTTATCAAACTCCACAAAAGCCTCAAATTCAGAATATTCACGAACCTTACAAAACAACTTCAATAGAAAATTGTTATGCTCATAACAACTACATGTTTTTGTTGAACTTAATTCGACTGTATTTTAATAATTTATGTTATTCAAAAACAGTAAGTAATTAATTAAACTTCAATAAGTTTTATTATTTTTCTCATTTTTTTGGTTACAAAAGAACAATTGTCTTTCTCATTTTCGTTTGGTGAGATGCTAATTGTTACTGTAAAACAAACTAAAGTGTAATCCTATTATTTTCTCTAGAAAATGGCAAAAAATGCAGTTTCCTTTCATTTTCATCGGTGGACAAACGGACGTAACATAGACCTAAGCAAAAGAAAACTAATAGTTATCGGGATTGCCGAATCAATTAAAAAATAAAAACAAAATAAAAATGGGGATTGCCGAAAACATTAAAAATAAAAATCAGTGAATAATTGAGTTCCGTGAAGAACAGAAGCGCCTCACCCAGACAAGTCACCCCCCTCCCCGTTCCATCGCAATAACGCGCCGTTAAGCCCGCCGCAACGCCGTTAGAGAAACGGCGGGTTTCAACCTAACGGAAAACAGCCCATACAAATCGTAAACAAGTACACAAAGCAATGCAAACTGTATTTAACATCTCCAGCCAAAGCACTCCCACACTCTTTCACAAAACTCAGACTCAGAGAGAGAGAGAGAGGTCAGCCTCCGACCTCCGGCATCCAAATCCATCGCCGGTTTCAGAACGGCGGTAAGACTGATACGACAATTCCGGATTCGGAAAAGCATTTGAGCTGAGACTTGAAGTGATCGAATTGCTCGTGATTCGATTCAGGTTTGAATTTTTCTTCTTAATTGTTAGGTTGATTTCGATGATGCTGAAACCTTCTCTCCGGGTCGGAGGTGGATCCATACCCGGTTTTGTTTAAGGCATGAACGCTCTTACATAAAATGCTTCTGATAACACTCAACTTGTTCAAGGGCAGCAACTTTCCGAGCTTTTAGATTTTTCAATCTCTCTTTGAATCGGTTTTGGGTTCTGACTTGGTTTTCCGGTACTTCTTTTTCAGTGAAATATTTTCAAATTATCTTTTTAACTGACTGTAATTCTGGTTTGTTCGGTTTCAATTCAACACTAGAGACTGTTCAGATTTTTGATACTGAAATTACGTGGTGGTGATATAATTTCAGGCAAAGTAACCGACTGTTCAGCCGGAAAAGGTGAATTCCTCTTGGTTGGAGCAGCTGGTTGAGCAAAGGTTTGGATTTTGACAACGGTGAATGTGCCTCCAATCTTTTTCTGGAGGCACATAATATTTTCCACGGCCTCTGCACGGATCTGTGAACAATTCAATCAAGGATTATCTCAACTCCACTAATCGGGAAACTCTCTGGAATTTTCCGGCTTGATTTAACAAGAGAATTGTGTCCGTACAAATCATGGAGCTGCCTCAGCCGCGGCCCCTGGGAGGCGAAGGTAATTATATTTTGTTCGGAAACAGATAATGAAAAACGTGTTGTATTTCTGAACCTTGATTTTCAAAGTTTTATTGTAAAACAGGAAGAAAACCAACGCATGACTTTCTATCATTGTACAGTAGCCATTCAACCGCCCAACAAGATCCGAGACCACCTTCGCAAGGTATCCCTTTCCCTCCTCCACCTCTTTCTATTTTTGATTTCCTCGTCGAAACGATTCAACTCAGTATCATTTGATGCAGCCACATATGTGTATTTCGGGGGCCTTTGAGATCGCGTTGGAAATTGTTTTGGTTAGATTAAAAATAAAAAAAATGAACAACGGGGTCAAGGAACTCAGGATTATGCATGCACGTGACGAGAATTGAATGATGGATCTGGGCCAGGCCCACGAACAGGGGCTGCTGAAAAAAGGAGAGGACTAGCATTTCATGGGGGGTAATGGTGGGTCCCACGGGTGAGAGGACAAGAGTTTGGCATGAGCTTGGGGGGGGGGGGGGGGGGGGGTGTATTCACATCAAGCGTGGGCTTGTGAAGTGATGGCCGGATCATGTGTGTTTATTTAGTTTAATTAAACGCTTTTGATTAATT
This sequence comes from Fragaria nilgerrensis, assembly GCA_010134655.1. Taxonomy (NCBI): domain Eukaryota; kingdom Viridiplantae; phylum Streptophyta; class Magnoliopsida; order Rosales; family Rosaceae; genus Fragaria; species Fragaria nilgerrensis. The sequence goes on from CM020981.1 coordinate 8,143,581, forward strand.
TCCTCTCTATAGGACAAAGGGTCTGGTACTTTGTCATATTCATTGAAATCTTGGATCCGAAAACTGTGGGGTGAAAAATCAGATGACTGAATAATTGTGGTGGTCCCGTCACCCATGCATGTTTTACTGTTCTTTGTCTAGCTAGCTTCACTGATTTTACCTACCCTGCTTGGTTAAATCATATATTGTGGTGGAAGCTGAGCAAGAAATTGTAGAAATGAAAAGTTTACTGATGTAAAAACTACCTACAGTATCTCTATTTGCAATGTTTCTGTTGGATCCGGTGCTACATCTGATGAATAGGGTTTTTCCTTGTGTGATTATTATTATCAGGAGGTTTTCTTGAAACTCATGACTTCCTACAGCCGCTTGAAAGAATGGGAAAGGCCTGTGCCAAAGAAGAAACCTCGGTTGAGATTGTGTCACCGAGTAGAAGTAGTGTTGAAAAGCCTGCATGTAGTGTTGCGCAACGGCCAGCTTCTGTGGAGCACATTCTTCCCGGTGGGATTGGGACTTACAGTATAAGCCACATTTCGTATTTTAATCAAAGGGTTCCCAAACCAGAGGAGAACGTATTCCCGGTTGCTCCTCAAGCAAGTAGTTCTCATCATGAAAGGAATGATGAAAACTCAAACTGCAGTTCTTATGCTGGAAGTGGTTTCACTTTGTGGGACGAATCTGCAGCAAAGCAGGGAAAGACAGGGAAGGAGAATGTGGCAGAAAGACCAGGTTTAGGATGTAAATTTTGCATATCTGCATGCTTTATATATATATGCTGAAATTTCAGTTTGATCATTTTGTTGTTGCATGACCATCAGACATGGATTCACATGTATTAATATCATATAAATAGGGGAGAATATATGTTTTCATTTTGTTTACATGCGATGCAGATGTATGACGTACCTACTTGAATAGTCAGATTGTGAGTAGAAGTAGGGTTATCTTAATTATTACTATAGAAAGCAATACATGCAAACAAATCAATGGTATGCAAATAGCATGAAACTCATTGATGCTACTGGCACTTTGACAGGGCAATGGACATCGTCGGAAAGGCCATCACAGTCATCTTCCACTAACAACCGCAACTGCTTCAGCTCTCAGTGAGTCTGGCTGTATTTGAAACTCTAATATTACTTCTTGTTTGTGAAATATACATATTACTGATTCCGATGAGAAATGTGTATTTGATAATGGCTTTGTTGGAATTCGAAAACAGGTCATCTGGGCAGAAGAACCTGAGCTTCATGGAGATGATAAAGTCTGCCGCCAAGGGTTGCACCCAGGAAGACGAACTTGCCGATGAGGAAGAGTTTGCTCTGAAAAAGGAGATGTCGACCACTACTACCACCGCCACTACCCCGTATAACGGTATGTCTCATTCTTAGTACCAAGATTCAAAATAACTAATAATTCTTTAGCATTTTAAGGTCATAGTTTCTCTCTCTGTGAACTTGATCATGCTTAATTACTGAATGCACTATGAGGCTTTTGCTGGCATAGTTTTGCAGACCTGCTTTTCTTGGTGTTCAATCGTCCAAGTTTCTTTTTTCAATTTTTTTAATAAAAAGTAATTGGTGTACCTTACAGGAGAATTAAGGGTTAAAGTTGATGCTAAGAGCTCTGATCAGAAAGCTAACACTCCACGATCCAAACATTCTGCCACCGAACAGCGAAGGAGGAGTAAAATAAATGACAGGCAAGAACTATTTCTTCACAAGATAGTTTGGATCTGCTAAATCAGCAATACCATGTTTCATTCAGTTCAACATTCATCCTTTTGGGATGATTTATATGCGCAGAACGCTGAGAAATTCCCACTTTTGAGAAGTTTCATGGCTTCTCCAAAGTTTTTTTTGGTCATTGACATATTTTGGCCTCTGTATTACTAGTACTTTTTTCGAAGTACCTCTTGGATTTTCTCAGCATCTAATACATCCACCCTTAAAATAATTATTGCAGATTCCAAATGTTGAGAGAGCTCATTCCTCATAGTGATCAAAAGAGAGACAAGGCATCATTTTTATTAGAGGTATGTCATACATATATGCATATGTCTTCAACCTGTCCTTCACCTAAAATTACAAGTTGGATAATTGGGTTTTCATTTTTCTCCTGTTGCTTCACAGGTTATCGAATACATTCAGTATTTACAAGAAAAAGTAACCAAGTATGAGGTTCCATACCAAGGATGGAACCAAGATCCAGCAAAATTAATGTCTTGGGTAAATCCCTTTTACTTCTCCTTTAAAATTGTGTTCTCTATTGTGGAAGCAGTCTATGATGGGGCATTAAACTTGTAGCTAAATATCGATTGGTTGACGTTTGTAGCATGGTATTGAACAGGTAAACAATCAGAAGCTTGGTGAAAGTTACTGTGATCAATCTCGAGGTATGAATGGTGGACCTGCTCCTGCATTAGTGTTTGCTGCTGCAAAATTTGAGGAGAAAAGTAGTTCAGTGTCTCCTACTATCCCTGGAAGTGCTCAGAAACCAGTAGAATCTGATACGAGTACAGAAACTACATTCAGAGCCAAGGATCACCAGAGTGGAGTAACAAACAAGGCAATTCCCTTTCCCTTGTCAATGCAGTCCAATTTCTTGACACCTGTCAGGAGTGGTAGTTCAGCACCTCCATTTCCACCTAGATTGCCATCTGACTCAGATAACACATCATCTCATACTCGCTCCACGTTATTCCCGACAAAGACATGTACTGCTGGTGCTGGTGGAATTAGTGATAAGCTAAAAGAACATGAACTTACAATTGAAGGCGGACGGATTAACATCTCGAGTGCGTACTCTCAAGGGTAAGTTTGCTTTTGTTCTAACTTGCATTTTCAAATAATCAATCATAACATTTTCTTTGGAATACTTATAGTTCCATGATCTAAGCCAACAGACCTTTCTGCAATTGCAGCAGCGATAAAAATTGACAATATGTTGTAGTTTGTAGTTTGCTTTTGAAAATGCATGTTGGTTTATGAGTGAATAACATAAACGGATATTGGTGTTATGCAGGCTATTAAATACTCTTACACAAGCCCTGCAGAATTCTGGTGTGGATTTGTCACAGGCAAGCATCTCAGTGCAAATCGAGCTTGGGAAGCAAGCATGTAGTAGAATGGCTATACCGAAATCCATTGTCAAGGTAACTGCATTCATGCATCTGTGCTATGTGATGCCATTCATTAGTAATAGCTTCTTTTTTCCACTGAAGACATAGTGACTTTCTATTTAGCACAAACTCACCTAAACCATCTGTCTACTGTAGGAAAATGAAATTCCCTCAGGAAATAAGCACTCTAGAATTTCAGTTGGTGAAGACTCAGAACAAGCCCAAAAGAAGCTCAGGACAGGCAGAAACTAATATGACAAGTCTAAAATTATTTATACTATTTTATCTATAATTAATTCATTTTTTGGGAGCTCCCTTCAATTTCGAGCAAAGGGTAGTGTTTAATCAAGTCATCTGCTGGTTTATAACCTACCTAGTGGAGACTGAGATTGATTGTAAACGTAGAGTCTTACTGTTACAGTTAGAGTTTGTTGGGATCCATATATAGATTTCCCAACTGTTGTTGTCCAATTTGTAATCATGTTACTGAGAAGCTGCTTTTTCTGTTCAAGGCTTCCTCCCTGGTGTAAATTTCTTGCACTTTTTTCGTTTTATGGTCGAAAGAATCTTGCACTCATTATTGATAAACTATCACAGAATTATTTTCTGTTTTATGACTTTTTCGTATTTCTTTGGATTCAGTTTGGTCATATTTCCATTTAAAATTGCGGACTATAGCACACTACGTTTTGGGCCAAAACCACATTTTTCTAACTTTCACGAGAGAAATGTTTCATTCCCAGAAGATGATTTGTTATTGAACTGATGGAACAAGCATCTTTGCTATAAAAGAAAGTTTAACAAACTTGTAATAGAAGAAACCAACTGGAGTGCATGAAAGTCCAATCTCTCAATTAAAACAAGACTCAATCCGAGATCGCTTGCTTAATCTGTACACTAGTTAAATTACGGTTATTATTTAAGATTTGATTTCGTACCAACTCGCTATAACCAAGTTCAACACTAGTTAAATCGTTGGATCAGGTGCTGCTGCTGCAGATTAAGACATCTCGGATCCGGCGAATGAGGTCATATTATCATCTACCTAAATATTCTGACTTTCATCTCTCACAGTCACAATTACCAAAGAGCTTCGAAACCTTAAAAAACCAATAGAAAAACTTCAATTTGCTCCCATCAATTTATACATCACTATATCATCACCATCAGGAAATTAGTATTATTGACTTAAATTCAAGCAACAGGTTGCTGGGTTCCTATGTTTATGCCATCAACAGCATAATTTCATAACCAAGATTAGTTCCCAAGACTTTTCATGAGCTCTTCATTCAGTGTGGAATGTGGTTTTCTTGGATCATCCAAATATTGGAAGCCATAAACAATTTGGGGTTTTATGTACGCATCTCCATCATCAATTGCATATACTTTATCGAAGCGAGACGAAATAATAATGTTTAAAAACTGGGAAAATGAATTAACTTGTGTGCTTAACAAGGCATAATTATGATTTAGAAAGGGTGATCTAAACCAGAGTTGATGGACAAAGGGTGGAAACCCATTATTATTAGGTAAGAAAGCTACAATCACAACCAATATATTTTCCACTTTTTAAGGAATTAATTGTGATAAAACCTGGAGTGATAATTCCAATCATCAGAAAAGACAGAATTTTTCTTCATTATCAGTACCAGAACTCATGAGTTTCTGATTGCTAAATATAGAGCACCAAAAACCCATGGCTCTGCCTGCTATCACGTACTTGCCAGTTTGACTCCAATACTTTATAAACACAAAACCAGAATGACACCCAAAATGAAGGAAAAAAAAAAAATGCCCTAAAAAGAAATGAATGTTACCAACCAAGATGGAATCCAGGACCACATGCAAATTATTTGAAGCATCCCATTCCAATCATACCCAACCAAATCTCCATGAAGTTTCAATATCTTTCTCTATTAGGAAAATCCAATTTATTTTTCTTCTAAGACAAAACAAAGTGGCTACAAACATGGGAATCAGTCACACATATGAATCAAGCAGAACCCACCAAAGCCATAGAGCCAAACCACCTTAATCAGCATGGTTGACTGGGCCTTTTTACTAGACTTGTCATTGTCATATGGGGTTTTATCAAATCACAAGTATAACAATTTCCCAAAAATAATAAAAAACTCAAACACCAAAACTTGAAGTGAATCAGCCACTATTGGACATAAATTTCTGAGTAATCTGTAAAAATACATAACCATCTCTACCAGTCATTCTCTCTGTGAAAACAGGAAATATGAAGGGATGTAGTAGTATATATGCTAGAGAATCACAACATCATAGGTCTAGGGTCTAAAGAAACGAAGAGTACAAAAAAATTTAAGGAATATGGGGTTGACCTTTTGATGTTCTGCAGAGTTCCCGAGTAAACCAAACCTCTTTGCATTCCTCCACAGATGCAAATGCAATGCAGTTGCAGTTTAATTTGCTCTCACCCTGAATGGCAGGGTACGGTGGGTACCTTGGCTTCTATACATGATGATTTGGATGGATTATTTTGGCTTATATTAAAAAGATAAAAGAAAAAGAAAAAAAACATGTCCTCCAGTTGAGATACCATAAGATCCTCGGTAGGGCTTGGCTTTCTTCAAGTTTTAATACCCCACAATAATCTTTGGGTCCTTCATCTTCATATCAAAATCCTTCATTATCACTATACCTCCCCTCTCTGTGGAGAACTTTTGTAGGAGATCTGTGGAAAAATAGCCAACACTGCAGAACATTTTGTGAACTCCACAATCTTCTAACCATTATGTATAATCACGTACTACTCAATCGCCCATCTGATAATTGCTCATCATCTGACAATTGCAAACACTCTTCTGGGTTGGCATAGAAATAGTCCTCCTCTTTAGGCCGGTCTTGGATCGTCAACCTTTTAGTTGGGTTACCCATGCGTTCTGCATGAGCTTCCTTCACTGCAGATGAGAATTCATCCCAATTCAATTCTCCACTATTGTACTGGTCTATCAAATCAACAAGAAGCCTTCTGTCCAGCAAAATTGTCTTCTTGAACCCGAGAAATCTGAAGGAACATCAAAACATGAGAAGCCTTTAATGACAATTTTCACCTTGTATAAGACACAAGGAACATGCACTTGGCAATAAACTGAGAAACATATCATGACTCAAATCCTACCGCAGACAATATTATGAATTGATTGACCTTTGATGCCAGGATGCCTTGATATCAAAAATCAACAGTCCAAAGCCAAATAAAATTGCAGACAACACTGTTAGCACAAACTACCTGCGATGGCCTTCAACAACTTTAGCCATGTTTCCGTCATATGTGGGAACAAAGATATCACTCTCCAACGAGACGAGATAATCCAATGCTGCCATTTGGGAGGAGTGGTTTTGAAAGAACCTGAGGTCTGATGGTTCTAACAGAGTCTCCTTTCTGACCTGTTTAAAGAAATCAAAAGACACAATTAAAAAAAGAAGCAGAAAACACAAAGTAACCAAATGCTGCATAGAGAAGGTGATTTCAGATACTCACCAATTTCGGAAAAGCCTTTGCAAGACTTGCCATTCTCCTCTCAGCACCATAGATTTCACCAGCGGCAATATAGATCTGAATGTTGGGATCAATTTCAAGAGCACTCAGAGTGAGAGCAGTTTCTTCTGGTGTCAAAGGACACAAACCATCTTTCCTTTTGAGGTCAGAGTTTATTATTTTCTCTTTCCACCAGGGATAAGCATATCTGTGAGAAAATGAAACCATAACTCCATAAGACAGACTAAAATTAAGTTTCGAAAGCATTCTACATACATAGAATATCACGAAAGTATGTGCTACCTCATCCTTGTCAACTCTTCCACCTCCTCAGCATTGCAACCTTGGGTACAGCCAGAAAATGCCAACATGTCCATTTCATATCTAAGATGAAGAACTAAGAAAGGGCCATTTGCCCTTAAAAGGTTTATGACCCTTCTACCCAACTCCTCTATTTGAGAAGTGAATCTCAGAGCACTAAAATTTACTCGGCATCGAAGTCTCTGAATCTCCAAAGGTTGTCCATTATTGGCAAGTCTAGCATCAGTTCTATTTAGATGTACAATTTTATATTTTTGTATCAGAGGAAGAATCTGTATGAAACATAAGAGCACGACATTACTTTGAGAGAAGAAGTTTCACAAATACAGTAACAAAGCTTAGAGCTTAATGGATGCTGAAGAATTGCAAGAAAGACCTTCTTGCCTCACCATATAGAGTGAGGGGAAAGAATGAAAAGAACTCACCTGATTACGATAATAAGACATGTCAGACCAACTAACTGGTGGCATGGTATAAACCATTCCTAGTTCCACTCTTGTCTTAACCCTGGGAGGCAACTCTTTCAATATCCGAACCTCATCTCTCAAGGATGTGATGAAGTGATCCACATCAAATATGTCTTGAAACTCACTGCCACACAAGCACCCCAACAATCAGGTAAGTACTACAAACTAGTGTCGATAGTAAGTGCAACAAAGAATTGTTAGCACAAACAAATTGACGCACCTGGGATCAGCCCAAAGGACGTTTTATCAAGCTCGGGAACTACGAGAGTGACATTCAAATATCTTGCTATAGCAACCATGTCGCATATCTGCAGACATCACCACCAACAAGGAAATAAGAAACCAATAACGCTATAACATAGTAGTTTGATTAGCAAAAATGAAGTCATTGCTAATATACAGAGCTAAAACATCGCGATCGACAACTCACCGCTGCTCTCATTTGATTGAGTCCACCATTGCACGAAACCATCAAGTAGCCATTGTTTTGTACACCCCTAATGCCACAGCACACACAAATTCAGATTCAACAATTAGCCAACAATCCAAAATCAGCTCAAAAGAAGACGATTACCGAATCCTGTAACAACTCACTACAATCAAGTTTATCAATTTCATGAAATTTAACATCTGAAGCACTAAATCAGAAAAAAAAGACTGACTCTTTGGGGGAAGAACTCTGGCCGGAACGGAAGTCATCCGGTCCTGCAAAACCGAGGAAGCCACGGCACTCTCCTGAGAGAAGCAAGAAGGCCATCCTTTCAAAACCCTAGGCCCCCACATATCCCCCAACGCCGTCAATTGCACAACACACGTCCACAGCAACACCGACGTCGTCGCCCTTATCATCCACAGCTTCATTCTCGACCGAGAAGGCGACGCCGTTTGCAGCAGCGAGTTCTTCAGCTTCTCTCCTCCTCCTCCCAGCCCCTTTATCCCCATCACTCCTCTTCTCTCCTTCTCCACCTTGCACATCAATCTCTAAATCTCTCTCACTCCTCTAAACGCTGCGTTTTGCGATCAATGCCGGATCCAGAAAATCTCCTCTTTCCTTTTCCAGCTCCCCGCGGCTATATTTAGAAAGATCCGAAACCCGTAACCGTTACCGCATTCCACCTCGCCGCCAATACAACTGGACACGCTCCGAACTCCGATCTCCGGTAGACGCTGACTCAAACCGTAATGCCGGCCGGAATCCTCCCCCAGATCCAGCCGAATTCTCCGGCAACGCACTTCGCCGGCCGGCGATTACAAAAAGAGGTCGACGGTAAAGATGAAGATGAAGAGAGCGGTGGTGTCATGGTTGTGAAGAGAGAGAGAGAGAGAGAGAGAAGAGAAAGCAAAGAAGGCGTGGTGAGGTGCGGGTGACGTGCACCGACGGTGGTTTGTGTGGGCTGACACTTGAGAGACTCGTTTTGGGCTTTTATTACTGATAGGGCCTCCAATAAATGACAGCCAGCTATCATATCATACCGCCGGCCCCACGAGAAATACGCCCCTTCCACACGTGTCGTTCATCCCGGTGGACTAGACCGGACCTACGCCGACATTATCTCGCGAGATATTGGGTGGAGTTTTCGTTATTAATCACTAATCGGGGATTAAGGGATTCGCTAATTACTATGGAGGATTTTTAATCTAATAATCTTGTCGAGATTACGGCTTCTACAACGTGTGTCGCCGTTAATGCGTTGCTAAGCAAACTGTCTCGAGTGTCGGTTAGTAAAACGGCGTCGTTTGGGAGGGGCGCCGTACGTAGATCCTGCGGTGGTACTATGTCGGCTACGTGTGATGATCAGGAGGAAAGTGGGGTCCGGCGCTGTGGAAGAGTACAGTCAAGCTATCAAAGTTGGGGGATGTGGACGTTCCACGCGCCGGTCGTGGTCGCGGTCACGGGGGCTGGTGGCGACTGGAGCGTGGATGCACGCGATTCCGGTGGAGATAGTTTCTTCAAGGAGGTAAGGTGATGTTTTAGGGGTTTTGTAAAGGAACCTCTCTAGAATCTAGAGAAGGAATGTGAAAGTGATATAAAATGAGTTGAGGAGATAGGAGACTTCTTTTAAGAATGATTTTTCAGTAATTCATCTGGTGAAGGTTATGACATAGTTTGGCTAAATATATATACTTGTTTGTTTTTCACATGAGCGTAAAGTTTGTAACATGGATAAGTTGTTGATATTTTATTATGAGTTTGTGTTTTGGATCTTCAATGAAAAACCAAAAATAAAGAATGTTGGACACAATCGACAGCTAGCATAGTTTCATGATTCAAATTGTTCGTGTTTTAGTCATGTTGAGAATGTTAAACTATTATGAAATGTATCAACTTATTATGATATTTAGATGAAAGTCGGATCTCATTAGTCTTATCTTCAACTTATTTCAAAACAAATCACAATGCAAAAATACCTCACACGTGTAACCAGTTTTTGAATGTCTCCATCCTAATTGGGATAAAACCCCAAAAAAACATGAAACTCACTTTTGCAATTCCATAAATAACAATCCCTATAAAGTTTACCCAACACAAAAGCAACCATGGTATGCAATATTATGTACACAAAAATAGGGATACTAGGCACAAAAGAATAGAGAAATCAAGATATGTAGTGGTGCCTTTGTAGCTAGCTAGGGATAGTGATGCCTAAATTCCATTGTCTATGACCACAGCTATTGCCTATTAGATGATGAACAAATTGAAAGGTTGACATCCTCCATTGTTCCACTAAGGAAATAGGAGGCTGCAAATGTTGAACCAGTAGCTGACTCCTCGTTTTAGCTAACAAAATCTAGTGCACGTATTCATACTTCAACTCAATTTTAGATTTGTGCTGGCCACGCCTGAAGCATAATGTATGCTTATCCCATGCCTAAATTATAATTAAGAACTAACTATCTATCAAATTTATAGGTAACTAAATTATTGTATGTTAGTTATTTAGAACGAGTGTGCGACTAACATAGCGGAAATCACAAGTTCATATCTTGATTATCGTTTTCAGTCGCAATATAGCTAACCGTAAATGTTACTCTCCCAGGTAGCTAGTTAGACCAGATCAGACTTGACCTTGTCAAATTCTTTCATTCCTTTGGTCATGAAATCGAATAATACTGATATGGCATGATCTTGAGGACCATTTGAATAATGGAAAATGTCAATTTCCAGATGTGAAGTAATTATATTATGTGTAAAAACTTAGGTCCATTAATGTTGTCGTTAAGAATTTAAGACAACTCTCTTTGTTAATCTGTCAAGCTCAATCAAGTTGAATTGTCCAATAATAAGTACATATTACTTCCAACAATTTCTCCAAAGACTCTACTCCAGAAAGCTACATGCATCTTTGTTTTTCCCACCGACCAATATAGGATTCAGGATTACATGTTTAAGAAATGACCAAAAACACTTTTACATGAACAATGTGCAAGACATGTAAATGTTTAAGAAAATAAAGTTGAAATCAAGGTCAGCCGATTATATAAAATTGTTTGAAATGCCACTAATCTCTCTAAGATTTCACTAATCCAATTGAAAATTGGATAGTCACTTACCAAGAACTCAATCACTATCTTTAACCTTTACCATCTTAATCAAACAGCAATTTCTTTCTTCTTTGCTAATAGCCAATTCATAATAGGGTGTGCTTCAAAAATCGAAAGGAATCTACATTCCCTGCATAGTATGCCAACTATTTTCTAAATTGGTATATGACAGCAACGAGTCGAACCAAGGTTTTCCTCAAATACAAAACCATCTCTAGAAACAGAATGAAATAACGAAGAGGACAATACCACATCCCCACATCAAATTCCAATTTCCAAACCAAAATGAAGCACTGGGGACCCTGAATTATTGGACTGAAGAATTAATATGCATGGTTATTAGTTGGGAGCTTTTAATTGACGAGTAGTAGACGTAATGTCACACACACACACTAGGAAATCATCAACTCCATTATCAACTAGATTTCGAAGCATTTCAGTCACCTCATCATACAAAGAAGGAACGAAGCAAAGCCATTAACTAGATAGCTACCGTTCCAGAGAAAGATCTAGCTGAATATACTCTACATCATATTAGGGTTTTGCCAGAATCGGGCTAATCTTTAATTTCGATCGTAATTTTTCGACCTTATTTTTGCTAATTATTGGAGATCATTAAGCATGGTGCACCCTAGTTTAATTTGGGTTCTCATTACTTTTCTCAACCTGTATTATCTTGCTGTGAGTTACTTGGTAGCTGATATTAGGGTAAAGGAGTAGGTGAGGTACACATTTCATGTCATGCTTGGAAAGTTCTAGTCATGCGTATGGACCTAGTAGCCAATGAAGCCTCTTTTTCATCTACAGAAAATGATGGCATGGACGTTTTAACCGATCACAATGTCCGACCAAGATGATCGTCGAAATTGTTTTATTCCGGAGAGTTTACAATACATGTTTGAATGACCAAACGGAATAGTTGACTTGGTTTCTATCAAACTAGTGGGGAATCCTACTATATTATTGATCATATGGATCTTCAATCACGTTCCAGTTCGTTCTGGATTATTGTCCTTTGTTTTCCCTGACATGCTGTATTATTATCTCGTTTATGAACCAGCATGCTTCGAAGCTTTACTTGTCTTCCACGACTGGACGCTATATTTGTACAAGTCCTTCTGTTTATAGATTGAAAGCCATCCAAACCTGGTTTTACCAGATGATTCAAGCAATTTTCTCAGATTTGATCTCATTGTTGTTAGTCTAATTAGAATCTGTAGAAGTGTGTATCACGTCCTACTTATCAAGGCTAATTTTCAGTGGTTGATTGGTCTTCGTCATATGGTAGCATAAGCACATCAAGAACAACTGATATGTAAACATCAAATCCAATCTATCTCATTTATTTTCACATTCGTGATAGCCGACTCCAGATTGTTCAAGAATAATGGCGTCGAATTTCTCGACCCAGACAGTTTACTAGATGCGTAGATTGTTGTTATCAATACATTGAAAAGTATATGAATGACTAACGACCAAACAGAATAAAATCAAAGTGCAAGTTAGACTTGATTTGAAGTAAAGCCAACATATTAATAAGAATTAAATTCAGTTTACCCTCCTAATCTTTAGTGTCAAAATCAGTTCAGTCCTACAACTTTTTTTTAAATCAGTTCGCCCCTTCAACTTTCGTAAACACATCAGTTTTGTCCAAATTTTGAATTCAATATGACATTAGCAATCTGACAAGGGGACCAATTTTTAACAAAATGTCTAAAATGCCCTTATTTTTTATTTTTTCAGATTAATTGGAACTTAAAATAAAAAGAAATAAAAACTACATATGCTTATTCCATCATTTTGATGTTACAGACTTATTTTGTGGTTGATTTTGTTTTGTTGTTAGGACCATTTTTTTATACCAAATAAATGTTTTTTTTTCTTTAATAATATATTCTCAAATTAACTATTTTACCCTTCACTTTGATGTTGGTGACGTCATATTTTAAGATGAACTCAAAAATTAGACCAAACTGATGTATTTACGAAAGTTGAAAGGGCGAACTAATTTTAAAAAAAGTTGCAGGAGTGAACTGATTTTGACACCAAAAATTAGAGGGGTAAACTGAATTTAATTCTATTAATAATACAACTAATACTAATCTTCAGTTGAATGATTTTTCTTTTTCGTTTCAAGTGAATAATCGAATGTATTTACCGGGATGAAGTAGCCTCATGAGTAAAATTAACAACAATTAACCTCCACCTAAGGTGATAGCAAGGACAGCCTGAGTGGAAAAAATGGCCAAACACAGACAACACAAGTCGTTGTGACTTTTTGTGAAGGACTTCAATAAGTTGGAAAGAAATAGGCACCTTTTATCTTACAAGCAACTCTGACTGCTCAGGGAATCTCGGGTCATAAGGATCTAGTCTCCTCCATGGAAACAAATTGAACTGACTGTTAAGCAAACACCTGTACAAGTATAACCTCCAAGTTCCAAGGAACCTTCCCAGAAAATCTGAAAACCATGTAACTTGTATGTTTGAAGGTAACTAGAAAATTTGGTGCTGTCAACTAAACTCACTTGAATTGCTGATCTGCCTTGTGTTTTGAAAAGGTTCTTAGACAAGATCGAGTATTGCAATGATTTACGTTGTAGAGGAAAACCTAGCTCTAAAACTTTTAAAGATCACGATTAAACATCATTAGCATTCAGTTGTAACCTGAGAGGCTGAGAATGCATATCTTCCTACTTTCTGACTGAATATATATATCACATCATAATATATACACAAAAGGGGCAAAGAAGAAGAAATAATTAATGGGGGAATCTAGGAGGCTATGATGGACCTTTATTCCATTTCCTTGAATGGCCTGAAGCTGCTTCAGTGAAGCATCCAGTACACATGCTGTTGAGTCAAGCTGACAACAGTTTCATTCTTTACGGATTATGAGAGAGCCCTTCATTTCTCTTCATCCTGTGATTCCAGCAAGTTTGAAAGATGTGGCAGCATTAAAATTGAACGAATAATTAAGAAAAAATTTCAGTTTACCCCCGAAATCTTTGGTGGCAAAATCAGTCAGTCCTGCAACTTTTTTTTAAATCAGTTCGCCCCTTCAACTTTCATAAACACATCAGTTAGGTCCAATTTTTGAATTCCCCTCGAAATATGACATCACCAAAGCTGTTGGAACTGACAAGGGGACCCAAAATTGGACCTAATTGATGTGTTTACGAAAGTTGAAGGGGCGAACTGATTTAAAAAAAGTTGTAGGACTGAACTGATTTTGCCACCAAAGATTTGGGGGGTAAACTGAATTTAATTCATAATAGATGTAAAATCCAAAGAACAAATTTGAATTGCCATTTTAGACTGGTGACAGACGTATTAGAGCACCTATGATTGCCCAACAGATATATGCATGGTAACCTAAACCAAACTCTTGCATATTATCATTTATCAGGTATCATGTATGTCTTACTTCAAAAACTAAGGGGGATAGTTAGAACTTCAGCTTATACAAGAACACTCTTTTACTTCTCCTGAAAGTGGAAAAAGTTCTCATTCAGCAAGATACACACTATCTTAAGAACTAGAAAGAGAATTCTTTCCAAATATTGGGGAGCTGACTTTGAACTTTCACTTACTAGCAACATGACATCAGAGGCACAATATACAATTACTGAGTAAATAATACAACACTAAATTTGCTATTAACTGGAGCTAGGGAAATGATAGCTTACCAATCCATCCACTAATTTGTCAAAATCATCATCAATGTTCCCATCACCATCATCTGAAAGATACCAGATAGAAGATCAGTGTGTAGAAAGTTCACAAACGTTCAATAAATACCAATCTTGAAGTTGATCACTGCCCTCACCCTCTTAAGTCAAACAAATCTATATTGCAGGTGCAGCAGTACATTATCAGCATGGGGATTAAGTACAAGTAGCATGGCAAATCAGTACTGCCAAGCTACTTGCTTTGGTCATACTGATCCTCTAACTACTTGAACAGTGGTGTGATTGTCATAGGACTTGAAAAAGTGGACCACAAAAGGAAACAAATAAAGAAAAGCTGTAAGTTACCTGGATCATCATCACTATCTCCCAGGAGAAATGCATCCAAGTCTTGCTCTGTAGTTGATGAGGTTGAAGTTTTACTGTGATTTTTGTCTTCCTTATCCTCTGCTTTAGAAGTTATTTCAACTTTCGCAGATTCCTTTACTCTGTCATCTGGAAACTGTTCAGTTGACTTTAGATTAACATTATCCAGGTACCGCTTCTCATAGCTACAAGGAAGCATAAGATGGGAAAACTTATAACTTGCGAAATCAGCAGAGAACAAAAACCTAAGAAGCGCGGTAGTGTGAGATGGAATTGCATGAATATTAGGGTTTATGTCAAGACCTGGCTACTTACGGTGCCACATGATTGTTAACTAGTATGAAATATATCCTCCAAAATTTCCTTTCTGTCATAAGCCGTGGACACAATTCGTATCTTAATTTTGAGATTTCCTGCAAACAAAGACAGTCAAGTGCAATTTACGTCAGTGTTAAAGATGAAAAAAAAAACAGAGAAAGAGAAAGAGAGAGCAAAAACTGATACAGCCAGAAGCTGATCAAATAAACTAGTTTACAGATATATCATCAGTTGTCATCTAATTCTTAAATCAAAAATACTTTCTTTGTTTCTAGTCCTTTCAATCTCTGTGATTCGTTAATTCGTAACAACAATGAACTGACTGAGGCTACCTCGACATTCGAAAGAACAAGATGGGCATGCTTTTCTTGCCACTCTGTAAGATCCTGCCTAACATTTGTGACTGTTGGAACGTCAGAGAATTTCGTATCATCTACACAGTGCAAAACACAATCAGCAATAATGAATTCAAGAATCTAGTGCTTGATATCATCACAAACACTTCATCACCACACAGTAAACACCACAAACTCACAAAGCAAGTGCTTTAGATATTCCAAAGCAATTAGAAAGCACTTCACAAATCTTTTTCGAAAATCAACACAATCATCCTCGCCTTTTATTCAGAGTGAATGTGACATGGAGTAAGCCACAAGTAAAGTGCTTAAACTATGCTTCCACCAAAAACATGAGCTTAATCCACATCTTTAATTTGACAGTAAACAATAACAAAACCAAAATTAACCAGCATTTTCACACAAAACATCAACTTAATTTCTCCAACTTAGGCAAGTAAAATAAAGTTAAAAAGTTTACAAGCAACTTTCTTACATGACAGTAAAAAAGCACTAAAATTTCTTCACTCTTAATCAGAATCGAGCCACGTAAATTTACCTGGAATCGGAAAATCTTTGAAGGTGACCAAAGTGATTCCGTTAGCGAAGTCTCTCAACTCCTCGGTGATTCCAAACGCTTCCAGAACCTTCTCTTCTTCTCGTTGACTCTCCGCCGCAGGTAGCTGCGCTAGCGACGGAGCAAAGGCGTCGGCGGCTAATTTCTTAATGTGATCGGCTCGCTTGGAGGCCTCGGCGGCGATGATCTCCCTGGAGCGCTTTGCGGTGTCGGAGACGATGTCGGAGAGCTTCGATGCGCCGCCGATCGTGAGATCCTGCGATCGCTTCGCGGCCTCCTCGGCGACGCCGCGGGCTCTGTTCCATATCTCCATCGCGCTCTGACTAAAGCTCCGACGGAGTTTGCAATTTCATTCCAACTGTTTTCCGTTATGATCGAGTGTTTCGAGCTTAGAGAAGCATACGGGGTCATCCATTTCGGAGTTGACACGTTGGCACTATGTGGTTAACACTTGTCGTCATGAAGGGACTCTCACTCTCCGTCATCCCAGCTAGGAAATGGAAAGATGCGATCCTAACTATTCATATACTGAGACTCTCGTACATCGTCAAATATGTTTAAGCAAATAGATTTTGTGTGTTTTAGTTAAGTAGAATTAAAATATAATTTAATATTAATATTGTAATAAGAATATGAGTGCGGTTATTGAGATCTCCAAATTTGCTTAGTATACCTCTTATTCATTAATACACCTCTTTTTATTTTCAATATAAGCATTTTCTCACTAGACTTTATTTCAAATTCCTAACATAACCTTAGTTATTTATTGACATATATTTCAATTAATTACATACTTTAACTCTTATTCACTCAATAGATCTCTCATTCATTTTTTAATTTTTTACCTTTTTGTTTTTGAACATCCATTATCCCTACGGACCCTACCTTTATTTTTTAATTATTTTTTTCATGCAAGAAATGTTTTATCATAAACTATTATATATATTTTTTTAACTTTTGTTCATCTCTTCTGTATGTGTTATTTTTTCTCTGTTTTTTTATTTTGAATAATTTGATCTATATTCTATACCTCATAATATATTATTTTAATAAATATATATTTTCTATAATCAATAAATATATATATATATTTTTTTTTTTTGCAAAAATATTTATGCACCTTGCAAATATATGCGTTCAACATGTATGATAATACAAAATTTTATGTCAAATGATCGATATTTGATCATTATTTTAGCTCTTATGAACTATAAATATATATATATATATATCAGAGAGGATGTGAAGCGGACGTCCGCACTCCGGCTTAAAGTGCGGACGTCGTCCGTTCTCCGCCATCTCACGCCGGCGACGGGTTCTCTTCTTCCCGGACGACAGCACAGGCTTTCAGGACGACTTCTCTCCTTCCAGGACTGGCCGGCGACAAGTTTTCCGGCCAACCTTGATCAATCATGGTGTTTTCCGTCTAGAGCTTCAATCTGGCCGGAAAACTTGTCGCCGCCATTCCTGGAAGGAGAGAAGCCGTCCTGAAAGCCTGTGCTGTCGTCCGGGAGGGAGAGAAGCCGTCGCCGGCGTGAGATGGCGGAGAACGGACGACGTCCGCACTTTAAGCCGGAGTGCGGACATCCGCTTCACATCCTTTCTGATATATATATATATATATATTTATATATATGCTTTAATAAAAAAAATTAGAAAACAAAAATATATAAGGAAAATAATAAAGAATGTAATCAATTATTATTGAATTAGAAAGTCTAAAAAGAATAAATATAATATTTCTTTTTGTATAATTATTGTCCTTAATAGTCATTATGTATGAGGATATATATGTCATTTAATAATTCACAATACAGTGAGGTCTAGCGAGCAAATTAGAGGTCCCAATAGCCGCACTCTAAGAATATATGTATTTTTCTTATGTATTGTATCATCTATATATATAGGTTTATTCTATGAATAAAATAACAACGATATTCTCCTCAAATCTCTCTCTCAGTTTATTTCTCTCGTTATCAGACACTTTACTTTAACCGTGAGTAACCCTAAAAATTGAAAAAAATTATGCCGTCCGTCACCTAGAAACCAAAAACAGTGGCCACCGATCAATTGGTTTCTCTATGCGCTAACCCCTTCGATTACCATCAATGGCCGAATTGAAGAAGATGAGGCCATGATGTGTGGCCTTTCTACCAAGACAATATATACACGTGGAGGAATGAAAATAATTATAGGCGTGGTGGCATACAAAGATGATCAATTCCAGACCTAGATCTTCTTCAGCAAATGATGATCGAAATTGGGTCGATGTGTCTCTGAACACGAAAAGCTAAGTTTTCTGGATCGATATTTACACATAAATGTCACATATCTATAATTATTCGTGAGTCCGCGGCAGGGCATATATATTTTATAGCTCTATGATTTATGTTTAAGCATGACCTAGCCTACAGACTTACAAATAAAGGATATGACCACTGAAATAATACTTGTTACGTTTCCTTTGTTTCATGTTCTGCTATGCTCCAAATATTGTGTGATGTGAAATTTTCATTGCACACATATAATAGTCTTGCTTACATGAAGGAGGTGCTAATCATATATTAAGAAGGCAGAGTTTCTTTGCCTTGCAAAAGCTGACTGAAATCTCGGATTAGTTACGATAAGTACGCGACAATTCTCAAGAGACATAAACGTCTACATTGGCACGTGCGTGTATTAAGAATACCAAGCTTAGTTTTGTCCAAGTAAGCTTTAAATCAAAGTTCATGCTTTCTGAGAATTGTGTTTTATTGAGGATTTTCCAACTTCCCTTCCTCTACATCCTGACCCCTCTTATGGCGTGGGACTTTTGAGAAATAATTGAATCGTGGGGATTCATATGCTATGAGCATCGAAAAGAGAATTATGGCTATGAGAAAAATTCATGAGCCTCAAAACGACCATTTACACACTTAATTTTGGTCTAATCCAAATTTCTTGGAAGTAGTAGTTGTCGAGGAAGTATTTGGGACTGCGACACTAATTCTTCTTCTTGTTTCTCCAGATGTCGAAAAAAAAGGAGGCAAAGAAAATAAAGAAAAAAAGCCCGAAATTTACAAAATTGTACTGCAATGATATTGAATATCACCAATGGGTGACTGACATCGAGAACCACCTCACTGCCATGACTTGACTTGGCATTTGAAGATGAGGTATATATGCTACAGACATGGATCTAATAAGCATCAATTTTGAGCATTGTAAGGCAAGTGCTAAATTAGCTGCACAATATAAAGTATATAAATATATAAGAGAGCAAAAGGCTCATCATGCAGCTGAAGAAGAAGATGGAGATGACAATGACGTCAGTCTCACTATTACATACTTCAAATCTGGCAAAGAACACATTGATGTTGTAGATTTTGATTGGAGCATTTATTTTCCAAAAATATATTGTATAGGCTTCTATGCCTCAATAAATAAATGACAATTTGTCATAGCTCTTATTTTGGATTAGATTTTGATTACAAAACCTCGATGTAAGTTAACATATTAATAGAGTTTCGAATTTATATGAGATTTGAGCTCTATTCAAATTTTATTGCTGCAATAGCATACTACCTTATTATGGTATATGGTTCAAAAGAAAGAAATAATTCCATCATGAATGCACATGGTGTGGCAATATAGTCAAAAGGGTGACAAAATATTTTCGACAAAGAATTAAAAAAAAAAGTGAAATAGTCAATTATGTCAATTATGACGAAAAAGTCAACTAAAAAAGGTAATGTTCACCGTGAACAGTAACAACAGAAAAAAATGTTATTTATTTGTGTATATTTACACTAACATACTATATGTATTGAAGATATGTTGACTGATCTCCTATAATTTGTCAGTATATTACTTCAAGAGATTGAATATTTAAAGTTGACTACCCACACAATACCCAAAAGTAAGTAATCATTTGTGGAATAATGTCTTATAATCCTTTTGTGACTCAGATAATTGAATCATCACAATTGATAAAAAAGAGCAATAGACGGCTCAATTTCTTTTGTCTTTATGACACTATGATTATTATCATTAAAGCTCTTTATGCTCAAAGAGCTAATCGAACCCTTATCAGCACTAAAAGATATATTGCCAACGATTATCATGTGGAAACGCATAAAAGAGAATGGAAATGAGTTCTTTTGCATTACCTCTAATGACTAAGGATCTACACGAGTATTAAAGAAGATTATGTGTCATTAGTGGGTTAATTTGTAACCACTATTATAATTGTTGAATCCAACAATGTCATATGAGATGACATTGGGATTATGACACATATAGGCTTTGACATGACAGATTAAGACGTCATGGTCATAGTATGATGATCCGTATATTGAAAATAAAAAAAAGTCACACGGATATCCATTATTTTGAGTGAGAAGAAGCAAGAACCCAAAGAAAATGGTTCAAGAAGCATAATGCTACTTGTATAAAAATGCCGCCGCTCCCCCTAGGCGGCTCTGAGACATTTTTGATGCATATGTTGGTGCAATCATTCTCTATTATGCTTCTCAAGTCAATTATGACTTTATGGCTAAACCAAAATCTTCATTGGTTATTTCTGAAAGTCAATTAATCACTCATTTTGTAAAGCCTATTTCTTTGGAAAATTAGGATTGAGATCATCCTATACAAAGGACACATATATTCTCATAAGGTTCTAAATTACATTGAATCCAAGGGGATTCTGCGGACATATTTGATATTTTATGGTGTTGGTTGACGTGCATACACGCAAGTCACGTGTCGCACTATTGTCTACTAGTTATATATACTGCTTATAATATAACTTCTAGCACAAATTATATATTGGGCTCACTACCCATATCATCTCATTCAGTCAATTCGACTTGATAATGTTAGAGAGTTCACATCGACAATTTTCGATGACTATTGTACATTTTGATGGAATGATGTTTGATATCATGTTCCCATGTACAACCCAAATGGTCTCGCGGAAATTCAATATTAAATAACTATGATGGTAGCTTGAATTTTGGCGCACCAATTTTTCCGCGTGGGTTACGCGATTGCATGCAGCTATACTGATTCATCTACGAACCATCACCACTTAACCTTTTTTTATGCGTTAAAGCTAGTAACTTGCGCATTTATGTGCCAAAATTGCGTAACCACAACGCACTATGATGAGTTCTTAGACATGAATAAGTATGTATGTTAGGAATAAGTCTCCACCTATAGTCCGCTTTGTTGAAACCTTAACAGGCGATTTCTTTACCGTCAGATTTATGGAATGTCACTTTGATGAGACAATCTTCCCGTCGTTAGGGGGAGATAAGAACAAGAATGTTCAAAGATAACGACAGGAAATTGTCATAATTTATCCCCACTTTGTCTCATCATGATCCAAGCGCACTATATAAAAGTGTGTAGAATAATTGATTTTCATAACGTAGCAGATTCGATGCCTGATGCGTTATCTAATATTGTTAAAGTGACGAGATCATAATATACATGCTGCAAACATGCTAATAAGAATTAATGTCCTATTAAGAGGACATGACACCACCTAATGAAATTGGTATCGACGCCACCACCATCAAAATGGTAGCATAGTGACGCCATAATGTGGCATAATGGTGTCACAGGCCGTGGCTCCCCAATGAAAAGGAAGAGGCGCTATAAGTTCGATGAATACTCGCCCAAGAGAGTGAGTGAGTTTGACACAACTTGATCTATTGACCATTGATACTTAAATCTGTCTCATGTGAATATTTATGAATTATGGTTATCATTGGGGGACGCCTCAATGTTATAACCAATTCTTGAAATATAGAGATCTCTACAACTATATATTACACTAGTGTACATGAGGACACGAGATATTGAGATATTGAACCTTACTTCGTTGCAAACTGTCAACGTAGTAATAATTGGCCTAAAAGGAAAGAAGTGATCCAGGCTGAATTGCAAGAAAGGTATTTGGGTTGGTGATGCCGACATCACCAAGTGTAAAACTTATCAATTAAATAAGTCATAATTTGTTATAAAGCATGATTAGTAGACTCGCCTCATGGCGCAAGGCTTGTCATATTGCCAAGGGATCGACTACGAGGAGACATATTCTCTCGTAATGGATGTCATTACACTCCACTACCTTATAAGAAAGGTAGTTTCCAAAAACTTGACATGCATCTTATGAATGTGGTCGCAATATCTCTATGTGGTCGCAAGACCTATGGCTTTAGACCACGGAGCACGTTTACAATAAAGTTGTAACGTTCACTAAGTGACAAGTGACTACTTGATTCGCAAGGGATATGATGAATTATGCCCAATGCATGTTTATTATAAGGACAAGTTCCAGATTTGCAGTTATTGCGGTTTATGTCAATGACATGAATTTTAATGGACTCTTAAGAGATATGAGTATTTGAAATCCAAAAGATCTTGGGATCAAACTGGAATTCGAGCACCATAATGATGGTATTGTCCACTAATCAGCTTATATTATTAAATATTAAGGCGCTCTAATGATGATAAAGTGAGGCCTATAAGTATTCACATGATCGTTTGTAGTCTTGACCCTTAAAGTGATACGTTTCGTCCAAGGGATGATGGCAAACACGTTTTAAAGGTTGAATGCCTGATATAAGTACAATGAGCGCATTATTGTATAGAGCAAAATATACAAGACTCAACGTCTCATTCATATTGTGAACTTGTTAGCTAAATTTAGCTATGCGCTCACGCATTACCTATGGATTGGCATAAAATAATCTTCGGATACTTCTGATATCTTTGGCATATATATTTACATATATATATATATCATGTACGTGATCAACAAGAATGAGTTTTCTCATGATCAAAGTGAAGCAAGTTAGATATGAGGATAATATGGCATATCTTTTTACTAGATCACTGTCTAAAGTCGCATTTGAAAAACATGTCATTGGTATGCTTAATTTATCTAAAGCTCCTATGATTGTAGAATCAGGGGGAGGTGCAAAGGAGAGTCTGACACATACATGTCAATTTCAAATGTGAATGATGCGTTGTACTATTTTGTTCCTTCGACCAAGGTTATTTTTGCCCATGAGGTTTTATTGTTACTTGGCAATGTTTTTAATGAGGCAACAGAGAATACATTGAATGTATCATATTACTTTGACACGACACAAATGAGGTGTTTAAGAAAATATATTTATTGTGTGTGCCTTAGTCAAAGTAGAATCATAATATGATTCGATATCAATGTTGTAATATGAATATATGTATTGTATCATTTATATATAGAGGTTTATTCTATGAATGAAATAATAACGATATTCTCCACAAATCTCTCTCTCAGTTTATTTCTCCCGCAACAAAATAAAATTATAAATCATAATCATCCTAGTATATATTGTGTATTTACACGCTGTACATAAAAGACATTTATAATAATATGTGTCACAATGTCATATACGTCTAATTTGTATTAAGTTTAGATGAAACCAACAGGATTAAGTTTTGGGTTATGGGATGTCTGTTTTTGAATTGTTTTTGTTTTTGTTTTTTGAAAATGTCAATCACGAATTTCATATAATTTGGGTAAAACAAAAGCTTAAAGTAGTCATTATATACTCTACAACTATCATTTACAGATTGACAAGTAGTTGTGAGGCATGTCTCACCTCACCTAGTACATAAGATAATTACCCTTTAATCGTATTCACTCACTAAACAGGTTTGCATCACCCGAAAAGCTACCCGACTTTCTTTTTATCTTCTTGAAGTTCATGGTTCTTATGGTCATTTTAGGGCTCGGGACGATATACATCAAAAACTATGGCAACTGAAGATAGATTCTTGTTTATGACTTTATGTACATTTCAGAAGCTGCTTCAAAAATATCTACTTCCAATTATAGTGCTATGTGTTCTAATCATGGCAATTATTCCGATGATGTTGCTATAGTGAAGTTGTATTTTGTCTAGATAT
Source organism: Fragaria nilgerrensis (assembly GCA_010134655.1). Lineage (NCBI taxonomy): Eukaryota > Viridiplantae > Streptophyta > Magnoliopsida > Rosales > Rosaceae > Fragaria > Fragaria nilgerrensis. The sequence continues at coordinate 8,167,773 of CM020981.1, forward strand.
ATGCAATTTCACATTTAAATGAATGTGAGCCAAATGGACATACAAGTGGCTTTACATTTGACAAAACAGTGTACGCTTAATTTCTAAAAGCTAGACATTGCTCTTTAATTTTCTCTAATATCTTAACTAGTCGATATTTTACTCTCAGACGTACATAGTTCATTTCTAGGGAAACGATACAAACACATTCCGTATACAATCTCTCTAAAATCATTCCCCAATAGGCGATATATGCTCACACAATCACACAATTAGTATTCGTCGACAACTATGTTTAGTGTGATTCTTATATTCATTCAATCCTCAAGACTACAATCAATTATATTTTTGTTAACCAAATACAGTCATCATAATAAATTCATTTTTTTCAAGTAGATGAGTGAGGTAATCGACAAAGTATGCAAACACATAACACTCGTGTTCTGCTTGTCCCAGGGTTTATCTCAATCAACATATCAAGCAATGCATCAAACAAATTACAGCACAAAGCAACCATCAGCTCGAGATCAGGAAAAGTGGATGAGTTGGTAAAGAATTTGAAGATACGAGTAGCCATGAACTGGAGAGAAACAATTCTCTGGGTACCAATGGCAGCTTCTATGAGAAGGTCCAGTTGAATTGTATAAGCAATATCATCATTCAACATCACCACCCCGGTTCGCGTCTCATCAACTTGATTGCTTGGGCTTTGTGAAAATGGATATCAAGTGCCTCAGAAATATAATTGGGCTTGGCTGGGCACCATTTGTTTGGGCTTTGTAAAAATCTGCAGAATTTGTAACAGTTTCAAGCTTTCCTATTGCGATTCGTTCCTTTGCCAAAAAGATGGAGCAGGACTGCCTTTTATAACCTTGAGCATATATGTAAACAATTCCAAGTATCCCAAATCATAGTGGAAAATAAGAAAAATGACAATCTGCATTTCAAAGCAAACAAATTATAAGAATTGTGCCATGCATTTCGCCAATATGACTAAAGCAAAGAGAGAGGGAATACTAATATATCCAAAAATCTACATTGTCCACTTTGGGCAAGTAATGGATGTCCATACTCTTTGGAAATGGGATGATACAAATTCCCTGCAAAGAAAAAACAAGAGGAAGGAAGCAGTGAAGCACAACAAAGGTTGCAGACCTATATCCAGAAGGTTTTATGGGGTTTATAGGGTTTAGGATAATGGGTTGGGCTCCCATCATGATAGGTTTTCAAGAAAGCTACTGGACATAAATTGAGTCATTATGTTCATGTTTCAGCCGACTGGGCCGTATAAGCCGAGCCCAATCCGGCATTGGCACATACCGTGGAGATTTAGTGTCGACGTGATACATCATATTATAACTCACGAATAGTTGTTATATTACAAAAAAAAAAGATTTAAACTTTGGTCACCTCATGTTTTATCTTAACACACACAAAGATGTCGATATATCGATACACCGTCATGTCCGAAACGACTATAACGGTGGTACATCATTCACACGCATACGATGATATTTCTCATTCACCATATCTTATGCAATCTTAGAGATTGTGAAAGATGCGTAGCAATATGAGAGGACCCCAATGGGTTAACCTAATTTGCATCTATTCCCAAACGAGGGTGGCTTCCACTTATATAGCTTCCTCTCTCGAGTGAGAGAGATGTGGACAACTACCAGAAGACCTAATTTAGTAGGGACACCACCGTCCCACGAGCATGTGAAGCTGTTTCCATCATCATACATGTTCGCTCTGGCTCTCAAGCAAGTTCTAAGCAATCCAAATCAATCCCATTGTTTTCACTCTATGATTTTGCATCACTCCCTTTGTTTCAATTCAATTCCATTATTGGAGTTCTAGTGTGGAGTGGTACTTGTACTAGAGCAAAACAACAAAAACGTTACCCTCTCTATTGTTTGTATGTACTAACTAGCTACCCAGAGAAGTCGTATAGCTAGAGCCAGAGATATTTCCAATTTCGAGTTATTCAATGCACAACCTAGATAGTTTATGTAATTAACTATGTGTGTGTACCATTTGGTCCATTCATTTCCTTTCATGTGTAATCCTCCCAAAAGCTCCACTTGACGAATAGACATTTTTCTTGTCACTCCCTCGATCTGTCGGATTGCACTGCTTTGCGACCACACTTTGGAACGAATTTTAGGGAGTGATCAATGATATTTAAGAAACGATTTTACAAATATAATTTCTAGATATTAGTTATAAATACGTACCATTCAATTACTAACTGATCGAGTGTATCATCCGATCAAAATGTTTCATTAAACGACATAGTTCTGTCACATTAAGTGGATTCTAGTTAGTTTTATAAAATGTAGTTCACTTCGCATTATACTACCTGATTGAATAAAAAGTATTAAACTTCTGAAACACCGTACACAGCAAGAACTCAAGATCTCTACGAGTGGTGGCGGTGTGGCATCAAGCTCGATAGTCGGCACATTGTTGATCTCGTGTTCTATTAAATACACAATTATTGCATGTTAGAGAAAAATATCGTCGTGGTGTGACGCATTGATCGAGTGTACGTATAACACTGTAAGTATGTCAATGGGGACGGTTTGTATGGTACTATGAGTGAGACTGTGTTGGGGCTCCACCGCTTGAATGGTGGTGGACTGGTGGTTATGGCATAATCCGATAATGATCGACGGCGGTTGGTCGATCTGCACCTTACACGTATATATCCGTGCGTAGCAGTAATGTCATGCTGCTCATGCATGGGGCCTTAAGCAATGAACATTGTAGCTAGCTTAATCCTTATCCTTGCAGCATCACACCTCCAAGGTATAGACCATAGACTATAAGAAAATAACACTCTTCATTTACTCTCTTAGCTAGCTTGCTTGTTTGAACTATATATACCTTCCCCCTTCTAGTCCAAGGTGTATTTATATGTTGATAAATGTCTACACCTTCTATTAGTTAGATCTCTCTAGTTAAACAATTTCTAGTTTGAAACCAAGTTCAAGGTTGAATATCAGCACGATTTTCATTCGTATACATGATTGCAATTTGAATAGATAAGTCGCATTTTCTTGATCAATCAATGATCCACGATTATTTTTTTGTGTGTTGTAAGTTATGGAGTTGAAGAGACTTTTAATAGGTAAAAACACGAAGTAACACTTACCATTCCTTCCATCATGCAATCTAATATGTTCTCAGAGTTTCAATTGTACGTTAGTAAAATTCTCGGGCTTCATCAAAAACTCCAGCGCATGACAATATGACTTGAAGTGATAAACTATTAAGAAAAGTATATGAGATTGAACCAAATTCATGGCAAACAAAGATATTAGGATATAAACAACGAGATTCAAGTTTAAGTAACATATATGTTCGAGTTTTTGGATAACTATAAAAACGATTGTTTTGTATCACCAAGAGCCTTTCTAGTGAGGACCTTTAAGTTAAGGATTTTTCGGTTTATGGTTTAAAAGACCCAATTTCGATCACATTTTGACATCTCATCCGTTCAGTTTTTAGGTTTATATGAGTATATTACTATGTTGCACGGACACTCCACTAGGGTGGAGTGTCGGAGTGTCTGACGCTCCGACACGTCGACACGACCCCGACACGGCTAAATACGTGTCCGAAAAAGTTGACTTTTCGGACACGTCTCGGACACGTTGACCGGCTTCGACACGGCATTCCGACACGCCACGTCAGCGTTTCAGACTTAAAAAAAAAAAACTTCGTTATTAACTCGGAGGTCGCCGGAAAATCTCAAAACTTCTACTCTTCGATTCTCCCTCCTCATAGCTCGTCGTGGACAACCAAAGACATAGATAGGTTCTCCAAGTCGAGGTGAAGCTACCAGCACCTGTCGCCGTGGCCGGATTCGAAAAATCGCCGACAAACCCAGAAAAGCTTCTTCTTCTTCGAATCTCTCTCTCCTCAGCTTCCTATGGAAATCCAATACTAAAGCGACGTCTGGGAGGATGAGAAGAAGCTATCCATACCAGTTGTGCTCGTCGTCGTGGCCGAAATCCGAAGATCGCCGACGAACCCAGATTTTCTTCCTTTGCTTCTTTTCTCTCTTGCCGGAGCTCCTCTTCGTAATCCAACATCACAGCCACGTTGGGGACGACGTGACTAAGCCGTAGCCACCGGTTGGACGTCGGGAGATAGCCGAACAACAGAGAACTCCTCCAAGCTCCTTCGCTGCAGAGCAACTCAAGACCGAGTCAATTTAGGCTCGAACTGATTGAGTCCAAAGTCCAAACTGATCCACATTCGTATATACTCCAAAATATACGACCTAGATCTTGCAGTCTAATAAATCAAACGGTCTAGATCAAGCCACCTTAAAAATATCTATTTTTAATAAAATTTTAGATAATACCAACTTCTAAAAATCATTAAAAATAGCTCCAAAAAATCCTATGAACTCGTAACGACGTCTAGATTAATCCTATGAACTTATTTCATATTTTAGTATATTTTTTGTTTATTAAAAATACATAAATATATAATTTTGTTTGTCGTGTCGGAAACTCAATTTTTGAGTTTTGCCGTGTCGGCGTGTCGTGTCGCCGTGTCCGTGCAACATAGGTATATTATTTTTACAAATTTTCACCCAAATTGGTGTTCGTTAAGATAACAAACTAGATTATATTAATGGACGAACCAAATCTGTCAAATATAAACCGTTCAAGTTCATAATTGATAAATCACACTTATGAATGCCTTAATAAATTTCAATATAGCTGAAAATTTGAAGAAATGATCTATTCATAAATACCTATAAACTGAACGGTCAAGATGTTGATATAACCTCGAAATGTGGGATAAGCCGAAAAGTCCTCAACTTAAGGGTGCTCACTAGAAAAAGTTCCTTGTATCACCTATCACCTGCTGTACCGTCTATATAATTTAGACTAGAAAATGTTGATGATGGAATGTAAAATGACCAAATGCAAGGCACTTGAAGCAATGAAATCTCGATGGAAAGATTATATTCGCTATTTGTTCTTGAACAAAACGAAATGAATACATGATTTGGAGATTACAGGGTTAAATGATAAAACGGGGCGCACCGTAGACCGTTATGCATCAACAGACAGCCTCACGTCAGATGCGTCACACAGAACCGGCACCCACCACCAGTTACATCCCGCTACGTGGCGATCTCTCCTCCACTTACCCCCTCACCCGATAAAACCGGGGTGGCCGACAAGTAGACAAAACCCATTTTGCGGACGTTAACACCCTCGCACCCTCCTCCGTCCACGTGTCCTCCACCAACGGCCCGATCGCTATCCCATTTTTGTTCCGAGACTCCGACCCTCTTCCCGCTTTCAAGTCGCGGCAGACTGTACAAGGGTAGTTTCGTCTTTCCTCCTGACCCTGAACAGCGTTCAGTGTCGTACCGTCATTTCCTGTTGATGTGGGGCGAAAATCGTAATTCGCAAAACCAAAAAAGAAAATTCGAGAGGATATTTGTCGGTCGTTTAGATTTTAGAGCTTCTTCCATTTCCTTTCCAAACTTCTTCTCTCTCTCTCTCTCTCTCTCTCTCTCTCTCTCTCTCTCACTCGCAGCACTGAAGCAAACGGTGTTTGAGTTAAGATAGAGATATTGACATTCAATCTCCGCAAATGTGAGATTGGTTTCCAGCAAACAGTTGGCAAATACATAATTCAAGTTGATCGGATATATTCTCTACTTGAAATGCAAGATATTCAGCCGTCGTTCGGAGGGAGGTTCTTCGGCGGAGCCGGAGGCGGAGACAGGAGGCTACGGCCGCACCACAACCACAACCACCAGGCCTTGAAGTGTCCTAGATGCGACTCGCTCAACACAAAGTTCTGCTACTACAACAACTACAACCTTTCTCAGCCGCGCCACTTCTGCAAGAGCTGCCGCCGCTACTGGACCAAAGGTGGCGTCCTCCGCAACGTCCCGGTCGGCGGAGGTTGCCGCAAAACCAAGCGCTCCAAGCCGAAGTCCTCTTCTTCGTCGCCGGCATCACCGCCGCAGCCGAACAGCGAGCGCAGAGCTAGCTCCAACTCTAGCAGCGAAAGCTCGAGCCTCACCAACACTACTGCCACCGCAACGGAGGCCGTCTCGGCGCCGTCGTCCACGTCATCAGCTTCCAATCTTCTCAACATTCCAGACTCCAAGTTCTTCGTCTCCCAAAGCGGCGCAAACGCGAGTTTCGAGACTACGACTACTGCAACCATGCTCGAACAGAGCGCCGGCACAGAAATTGGAATGTTCTCAGATATGGGAACCTTCACGAGCTTGATCACGGCCTCGAACGACGTGCCGTTTGGTTTCACCAACATCAACAATATTTCCGTCTCGCCGTTCAGGGTGAACCAACCGGGTCATCAACAACAGCTGGTTGAGCAAAGCCAGTGGCAGCAGCAACAAAACAGCCAGGAAATGAAGTTGCCGGAGATGAACGGAGGAATGCTGGATCAGACGACGGCTCAGGTGGACTTATCGGTGTTTCAAACAAAAGCCAACGGCGGAGGAGGAGGAGGGTTTGGGTCGCTGGATTGGCAGACGGCCGGTGATCAAGGTTTGTTTGATCTCCCCAATACCGTTGATCATGCATATTGGAGTCAGGGTCAATGGACCGATCAAGACCCTCCCAGTCTCTACATCCCGTAAAAAAAAAATGCTCACTTTAACAATCTCAAATTTAATTTAAAAAAGAATTTGAGAAAATCTCATATAAACATTATGAATATGACTTGCTTTGTGTATGTAAATTTTTTTCATGTATAATTAATCTCTTGGTTTCTTGAGGATTTAATTTGATGATTTTGTAAGGTGTTCTGGGCTTTGTTCTTGCCTCTCATGCTAGTTTTACTTTTTTGGTTTTTGGCTTTGCCTCTGATGTATCTGGATTTAAATTAATCAAATTATATAAATAGAAAAATATTATAGTGCTTATGAACCGTGGTGGTTGTTATTAGTTGGTTAATCTAGTGAGATCAAACGAGTAGTTAAGTAATTAGTGGGTTTTGAGGGCGTGCCACGTCATCTTGTAACAGTCGGGAGATATTTGTTTTCTATTTTCCGGAGGGGATTTTGTTTGTACGGACCGAGCGGGATTAGGGGGCACACGTGGCGGGAGATGATGGGGGAAGTGGGTGGGGACACGTGGGAAAGGGGTGATGGGCCTGGGCCGGTGGGGGTGGGGGAGGTCGGTTCGTCGTGGGGCGAGTCGTATTCTGTGACAAGTACGAGTACACTACTACTTTTAGAGGGGGTTTGGGTGGGGCCCAGTGTTCTCTGGGGGAAGTGAAGTTGAACATGTGCATGTTTGGGCCGGTGGTGATGATGGTGACGTGGAAGCTGGTGGAAGCTAGGGGTGGTTTGGGACCCACGGTTAAGAGGGGTTTAGTTGGTTGGGTTGGGTGGAGATGTGGGGACTCATGAGTGGAGCTTCGTTAATTGGTTACGTATATTCTTCTCTCCCCACGACTCGCTCTCGTATTTGTTCGAGTGTATAGGAGTGCTACATTGCTTAACGGTAAGCTGTGACCTGTAAACTATTCAAAAACCTAACAATATTCAAGTCATAAGGTTGTATGACTTGTATCATAAATTCGTCCTCGACAAACATTGTACGAGTTTTGTATCTGTGAGTTTGCTCCGAGTTTTGTTTTAGTGTATGCTTCGCATTTTCATATCCTTCATAGGAAAAATGTGTTATAGGGACATGATACATATTGCGTGAATTCTTAGGTTTATACAAACCACGTGAGTTCTTATTATAAAACTTTTATTATGGTGTGGAAATAGCATGAATGTATATATGTGAAGATATTATCTTGATATGGTATATATATGTGTGTGTTTGAGTTCTTATTGTAAAAGTAAAGCTCTATTTTGTATGAAAAATGGCGTAAATTCACATGTGAGAATAATATGTTGATACATATGTGCGCGCGCGTGTGAGAGAGAGATATTGGAGAAAACAAAAGACAAAAATAAAAATTGAATTGAGTATCGCTAGTTTGATGTTATTTGGAAACTCCAACACATAAGGTTGCTCTCCGACCCAATTCAAACTGCTTACACACCCAATAAAAGTAAAAAGACGTGACTATATAACTCCTCAAAACATATATCTAATTGTCACGAACAATCGATTATTGGTTTTTTTTTTTTTCTCCAGTCATCAATCAATACGCCAATATGATATTCAATCATCTTTTTAGGATTTCTTTCTTTTTGTGATCAATGGTTTTCCTATAGTAAAATAAAAAAGTGGGTCAATAGCTATTGTTTAATTGATCATCCAATTGAGTTTGGGGAGTAATTTGCATTTTCTATTTTATAATCCACACCCTCACTTTTCTATTATAGTTAAAGATTTCATAAAAAAAACAAAACACATGTGAGTAGAGACAAAATTAAAGTTTTTTTTTTTTTTTAGGGAAATGAAATTTCTTTCATTGAAAATTAAAGTTACTTTAAAAGAAAAAAATAAGTGTGAATTGTGAACAGGGGAGTGCAAATTTCCACCCCTTGAGTTTATTCATTGCCAAGGTTCTTATTTTGAGCTACAAAGTCTTTGTGTGTTTCTAATTAAATCTCACATGAATTTGTATATTTAGCATGATGAAACGAATGACATCCCCTCAAGTGCTTCTTCTAAATTTGAATCTAAATTTGAATGTGTTGTTTCACTTTGGATGTGGATTTTCTTTAGTCACTTTTTTTTTATTCAATAAGGAGTGTAAATGGAAAATTGGATGTGGACTAACGGTGTAATGGTATTAGTGGCCACTTGTGAGTCGACTCGTTGTTGCATTTAAAAGCTGATGATACTAATTTATGATCTTACTAAAATTATCGAAGCATAACATTGGTTAAACATGAATTTCAATATACGTTCTATGTATTGCATGAATGCATTGGACTCACAAGGTGTGATGTAGTATTTATCTAGTTTCAACGTGTGATGTATTGTCTAGCAAAACTAGTAATGAGTTTATGTTCTTTGCATGAAACGACCAAACGGGGCAGACCTATATGATTTGTTTGATAAATGTATGAAACAAACTACTAAAAGTATAACAGGATTAGACTTTTTGGAATTTGGATATGCATAATAGAGTTAACAAATGAGAACTAAAAGGTATTGAAGCGATTTTAGTTTGGCCAAACACATAAATAATTGGGAAAAACATGTTCTTAGGAGCCGAAATGAAACTCAAAAGTGAATTATTGGAAACTCATGAAGCTGACGTTATCTGAGATTTTTCGATATAGATGAATGTGAAGCAAAAATAATGAGCTACACACACACCACATTGACACCAATGCCAACTAGCTGGTTAGCTTTTCACAATAGCTTCCATATGAAAATCCTTGAAGCTGTTCGTGATTTTGATGTTCATCTTCAACTTTGGTTTTGGATAATACCGGACTCTGTGGACTCCAGCCTACAGGGTCTCATTCACAGAATCAATCCCAATCTTGGAAATAATGACCAATTTATTGGTGTTGCTTCTGATTTTTCTCAGTAGCTGATCAAGCATTCAAATCCCTGGCTTAAGTGCTTAGCTTATAATCTATCACTCCCGTGCCGGTAGCAATTTAGGCAAGGTCACTCATTATGGTTGTGTTTTAAAAGCTGTGGTTCGAACCATATACCTCTTATATTGAGGATAATTTGATACTTAGGTCATAGGAGACGCTCGTTATATGTATAAATTATTTTTCAAAAGAAGAAAGGAATATGTATATACTTGATCAGCAGCTCTCCACATAGATGAGAATATGATAGAGAGATTGCTTGCTAGGTAGGGATGTGCAAACTGCAAATAAAATTGGTCCAAAGCCACCACAATTAGTTAGGGGCAGATGAGGATGTGGCCTAGGAGAAGCTTGATTGCCCAATTAAGAATGTCATTAAGGCCTTAATTAAGGTCTTAATAGGTTGGACCATGGTGGACTGGCATGGATTGTGACTACTCCATTTTTAAGATTCAATCCCACAGTTGGGCAGATGATGGGGTCATATGGGGTTGTTTGTGGGTCTTTGTTTTCTATTCTGTGAGGGATCCTTATCATCTTCATTTTCATCATCATCATCATGAAGCAGAAGACTTTTCACCAGTTGGTATTCTGGTGCACCATTTATGCTTGTTTGCCAAATTACTGGCACTTCCAGTTTGGACTAAACATTTGGCAATGGAACTTGCTGAGGCTGTTTAAGAATACTGATGGGTACAGACTACAATCATAGCTTGATGGCAGAGAAATGGGGAAATTTTTTTTGGTATAGGGTGATTTTTCGTACCAAGGATTTAAAACTGATAATTAGGTAAGAGTTTCATATATCATCACCTGAGGATTGAGTATATTAAGAGTAAGCTCTGTTTTAGTGCATCTATAAATCAGGTAAGTTAGGCAATAGGACCCCAACTACACTATTACCAAGTCTCAGTAGAAACCCAATTGCATATCTTTGTACAAAGAATCACTTTCTTCCACGCAATCTCTTTCTTTGATACTTCATTTTCAAGTAGACTACTGGCCCATTATAGGGTGATTTTTCGTACTACACTATCGAAAGCCTACAATTTACCCTCTAAGATCTGTTCTATCCTATGAATTCTCTTTCTGCAAAAGCATGTCCTAAATTCCTTCTACATCCTATGGCACTGCCAATGCTCTCCTCCAACTTTTTTGCAATAGCCCAGAACATAGATTTTCTTACCATCTTAGCTCTCAAACAGTCGAAAGATCCTTGGTTTGGAAGTTTGGAAACTCCAAGGTTTTTGATCCAAATTCTAACACCCTCTTCATTTTTAACTTTTAGCATTCCAGCATTTGCAACTGAACAAATTAGATGGACTAAACTTGTTACTATTATGAAGTCATTTGGTGTTTATATTTATAATCTGTAAGGCATGTCATAATGTATATAAACTAAAGGCTACAGAGAAATGGATTGATTATAATGGAAGATCCACACTATGATCGAGGGTGTACACCAAGAAATATAAGTTATGTGCAAGTATTCAGAAGGTACAGCACAGAAATCGCATCCCCCAACGACGATGCCTTCGTAATTGTTTCCTATCAGCTTCAGCCATTCTTACTGGACTGCCGGCCCATTCTGAGGATATTCTGTTAAAGTGAAAAATCTTTGAACTATCAAACACCATTACCAACAACTGAGAAAATAACTATAATACCTTGGAGGAGGGGCAAGCAAGACTTACATGGGAAATGTAAAAGACCTAGAGCTAGTTGTACTGCTGTTTGATCGGAAAGAGATGCTACCAAAACTTGGTATGGCTCCTGAGTATATCTCTAAAGGCCCTGAAACTGAGGAACCTGATTCTCCACGAAGATGCTGTTGTGATTGACTTGATTCTGTTACACTATCTGACATCCCATCTTCGGATGAATCCTGAGGATGACACTCCACACTTGCATGCCATACCTCTCTCCTTGCATTGTCGAGGCAATGCTGTTGTGATTGACTTGATCCTGTTATGCTAACTGACATCCAATCTTTGGACGAATCACTTTGTGGAAATATCTCTTTTCTTCTTGTATTTCTGCCGCAATGTTGTTGTGATTGACTCACTCCTGTTAAGCTATCCGACATCTCATCTTTGGAAGAATCACTTGATGAAAATGTATCCCTACTTCTTGCATTCTTGCTGTGTTGTCGTAAACTATTTGATCCTGTTCCATCTTTAGATGAATTCCGAGAATGACACTCTACACTTGGAGGAAATACTTCCACTCTTCTTGCCTTCTCTAAGGCAGTTTTGTGAGAATATTTGCTTCGCCTCTTTTCATAAATTGCCTCAGTTGAGGATAATACCACTGAATCTGACAAGACTGCCTTAGTTGGATCCTGTAGAATATGGATACAAATTTAACAGACCAATAAGTTATACAAGTATGCCCATCTCTAATCTGCTATCTCCAATACGAATATGACTGAATTTATATATGAACAGGAAATCGAGCATTGACTGTAGTGGGAGTTACAAAATCAGGATAACAGCAAAGACATATAACATCATAGATTCATGATTATCTGGAAAATGAGCAAAAGGAGACTTTACAATCTCCTATTTCTTCAAGGAAAAGCATTCGACTTAAATTAAATACAATTTCACACCAACAAGGAATGTTTTAAGCTAAATTTGCTAAGCATCGAGTTGAGACAAACATCATTCTGACATCTAAATACTAAACATTATCACGTAAATACGATCCCATAAAAGTAAATATTTTTAACGTTATATAAAAGCATAATATGAGGAAAGCAAGAATTGGTTCTACCTGTCTAATCTGAAGTAGTGTTTCAGATATGATCGTCTTGGTTGAATGATCACTTGAAGTATCATCTTTTTCTCCATAATTCTCTCCATCTTCAGTTGTCAAGTTCTTGAAACCACTTTGCTTGCTTACATCCTCCTCCCACAGTTGGTCGGATATATGTTTCGACACAGTGGAGTTTGATGACTCTGATGAGCACTGAGATTCTACAGTTAATTTGCTACTACTTTCGGCATCAGAGCTAACCATGCAAGAGACATTATTAAAATCTAAATCACAGTTCTCTTCCAAACATTTATTCTGAGATGGCACAACACTGTCAATGCCGATGTCCTTAACAAAAGGGTAACCACTATCTTGAAGGAAAGCAACCAACTCTGGTAAGTCATAGTCCATAGCAGCCTTCCATTTCTCATCTGAATGTGGACTTTGAACCACCTTGGGATTTTCTCTCTTACGATTGTCAATGAATTCATTGCTGTCTTTCAAACTGGTATTTCTTTGGACCTTCAGTCCTTCCATAGCTTCTGAGGTTTTGAATTTGAAAGACTTGAAAACAGGCTTGAACACCAAAGTGGGATCACCATCCATGGATTCCCTATTTAACAAGTAATCAACCCGAAGAAAAGATTAAAACTTGTCTGGCTACACAAAACGATTGGATGTAGGATAATCTCAACTTCACAATATGGTGATTCAATCAAACACCACACTGCAAAAGAAAACAATAATGAAGATGAAAAACTGTAAATGCAGAGCATAATTTCCTCACCAAATTTCAGAGGTGTCATAATCTTCCACAACCACCATTTAGGATTGTACTTTTTTGAAACTCAGATTTTGTTCTGTCTTTTCTTATCCAAGTTTTGTTTCTCCTTGTTCTTTTTGAATTTGCAAAATCGTTGCACCCTTTTGGATGTTTTGATTGAAATTTGATCCTTTAATTCAGGCTATCTAGCCATGAAATCAAATCACACTATTACTTCTCTATCCAGAAATATGAACCATTTAGGAAGTGAACAAATACTCGTCTTGGAAACAATAGTAAAAATGGTAATTTCCAAACCAATTGGTTGAACCTTGACCAAAGTCAATTGGAGCCCCAACACAAATGTGAAAATCATTAAATTTTCAGTCAAGAAAAATAGGTGCTATGAACCTTGTAATCTTGAATCGGGATATATAGTAGGAAACAAATAAAACCCCAAAGCTTATTTATTTCTGTTCAAAAACCCTTAGACCAAATTTGATACCCTAAAATCCTAATTCAGTCTTTTTGATCGAACAATTCAAACCTCATTTTTCTTTCCTTTAGGATTGAAATTACAGAGTAAAGACAGAGAATTTTGAAAAAGGTGAAGCATCAAGTACCTTGAAGCTGCATAACCTTACTGAGGAAGTTGATTTCCTTCAACTGGAAAATGAGATACGACCTTCATTTTAGAGTGTTCTTGCCAAAACAATGCAGGTACATATGAATCCCAGCCTAAGAGACCTGCATTAACAAAAGCATAGTGCTTTAGAGTTTAGAGCAATTAAAGATACAAACTTTGAGCGCTTATAAAGCTCTTTCGTTCAATGAAGCACTTATTTCATCTAAGAATCCACATAGCAGAAATGTGATATGGGAAGAAGGAGAAGCAAATAAACTCACCAGAGAAACTGCAGCTTTTACTGAACAGTAATACCCAAAACTCTGGATTTTGCAATAGGAGTGAGATTATGATTCTGACTGCAAAATATGAGATGAAAGGCATCGAAGATTATCTGAATTAGGACATTTCTTTTAATTTGGTATAACATTTGAACGAAGACAGTTCATACTTCATATACTTCATAACAAAAGCTGAAATGCAACAAGTATTGAATCTGTAGACTTAATTGTGTGACAAATCCAATCAAAGATACACATATGCATGACATGGGAAATGATGGAATTTGGGGAATTAGATAACATGTGTGTGTCAAATACAGTTGGGGTTATCATTATAGTTTTAGGTAGTATAATTATGTCTAGGTAAAGCAAGCACATCATATCAAAACCATGATTCAGATCAAAACATCAGGTAAGCTTAAATCAAAACTTCAATTTTCATCTTCCCAAAAGAAAAAAAAAAAAAAAAAAATCCATGAGTTACCTCTCTATCTCCCCAAGAACCTAAACCAAGTTCTTGACTGTCAGCTACTCTACATAGACTGGGTGAAAAACCCAGACATTTCATACAGTATGAAGAAGAAGTAGAAGAGAATGATAATACAAAGAATGAGGGTCATGTGTTATTGTGGTTTATATAAAGCATTTAGCTAGAGAGAGAAAACTGACCCATGAAGATTGATAACAAATAAAGGGACAGTTCAGATCATTAAAGAACCCATGAAGCAGGTACTAGTGAAGCTTTAGTAACTGAACTGTCACCTCACCAAATACCAACACAAATCTTCTAGGTTATGTCTCTTTTGGCTTCTCCTTTTCATTTTTGTTTGGGACAGTCCATCTGTCATGCTAAATCTCACCAATCTCCATTCAATAATTTCTAATTACTCCATATTACCCATAAAACAAAAAAACAAAAATTGGAATGATTATTATTTACTCCTCTTTTCCTGGCTTCCAAGGAGACTTTTATGGGTTTAGCGGAAGCATTTATACATAAAGGAGTACATTTTATTTGAAAATTGAAAACAAAAAAGAAATTTAATGGAGATAAAAAGGTTCATCCTTCAATTTTTTTTATTAAATAACTCACATATCCTACATATGTCATGATGTTTAAACTTGTGATCTCAAAGTTGTCAGTTAAACTCTTTAACTAACCAAGTCACGGCTCACCGACATGGTTCATCCTGCATTGAAAACAAGGTAATTTAGATTTTCACCTCAATTTCAATCTTAAAATACCAAAAATTAACCTAATACCACAATCATAGGAGGTCAGAGCTTTTTGTACTATGATTGTTAATGCTAAAATAATCTAATGATACTGAATAAGTGTGAAATGTTCTCGACTACAACCGACTCGAACACGATATGAACAAACATGACACAAGAGGATTAACAATGGACCGGTCCGACCAGGCCGGCCAAACAAAATTGATCCATTTGGCATCACCGAGCCGGCCCCACAAAATTTCAGAAAAAAAAAAAAAATTTAAATTCACATTTAAATTGTGTTAATAACAAACACCATTTAATTGGTAAGTTTTTGAAAACACAATCTAGAAAACGTTGGGTTGAAAATTACATTCCGGAAATGAAGCGGTTTTGAAAAAAAGAAGAAGTCACACACTGTCCTCTCCTACTCTTCTCGATTTTCTCGAATTCCAAGCTCTACTAGACGATGCAGCATTTCCTGGATTTGCAAGACAACCCGACCCATTTCGGCGATCCGAAATGGGAATCCAACTCGTCCCAGCTGACTCAGTCCTCCTCCTCCTCCGCCGCCAACGCCAACCTCGACCGCGTCCTCTTCCAGGACCTCGTCGAGATCGTCCCTCTCGTCCAGTCCCTCATCGTAAGTCCACCAAATCCAACCGCTCAATTTCTCAAATTTTGAAGCTTTTCGATTTCTGAATTTTTCAATATGGTGATTCAGGATCGGAAAGCCAGCAGCTCATTCACGCGCCGCGGCTCCGTCACCTACACCAAGACACCTTCCAGAGAATCCTTATCCAAAAAAGTAATTTTCTTGTTCCCAAGTTTTGAATTTTGAGTTACTTTTTACTGTGTCAGCTAATTTGGAATGGTGAATTGGAATCTTGAGGTTAAATTTTGGTGCTTTTTTTCAGTGTTGAAGTAAATGTGCTTGTTTTTGTAACTGTAGTAAAACAATTTGTAGTGAAAATTGTATTGGCAGTAATGAGCGTGATGTATTGATCATCACTTGCTCTTTTTAGCAAGAACTGAAATCGCTTCTTTTCGTTAGTTTCGAATCTGTGAGCTTCAGTTTTATAGGTTTTTTGTTGGTTTTGTTTTTGAGTTTGTGGCTACTGATAATGTGCATCATATATTAAATAGTTGTCTAACAGGAATGGGGCGCAATCCATTCCGGCAAGAAAGAAGAGGGAGAATGCTGGTAATAACCCTGATGCTGACAGCGTTTCGAGTATTTCCTCAAGGGATTTGGCAGCGGAGAAGGAGCACGAGGAGTTGGATGCGTTGAGGGTTCAGTTGGAGGATCTGCAGAGGAAATTGTTGGAGAAAGATGAACTTCTGAAGTCGTCGGAGATCTCAAAGAAAGAAGTGAGTTCTGTTCAAGCAAAGCTTGAGGTAGTGAAGCGCCAAGCTGCAGAAAAGGATTCTTTAATCAAGGCTTCTCAGCTACAGCTATCTGATGCAAAGGTACATATGCAATTTTTACAATGGAACAGAATTGGTGGTGGTTTGCCTGTGTTTCTTGCTCTCTTGGACACACAGGCAACTCTTTTTGCGAATGTGTTATTGACATATGTCTTTTGGCACAGATCAAGCTTGCAGACAAGCAAGCTGCACTTGAAAAGTTACAGTGGGAAGCTATGACATCAAACAAGAGTGCAGAGAAGCTCGGAGCAGAGCTAGACTCTTTGCGAGGAGATATTTCCTCATTTATGATCCTATTTGATGGCTTGGTCAAAACTGATCCCACTGCAAACACAGAAGATTATGATATTTCACCATGTACTGTGGATCATCTTCCATATATTGTAAGCTCATGACCCCTTCCCTTCTACATGGTTGTTTATATTCCTAGATCCTCGCATCCAGACCTTTTTATTAGTACTGTCTGATGTCTGGGTAGCATCATGTGTGTGTTGAGAAAGTTTGAGGCCATGGTTTACTATATGCATTATTCATTTGAGAAGTGTTGTTCAGGCTTCTGTATTCCTTGCAATTGAAAGACCCTTGCTTTTCAATGAACAGGAAGATTGGGATGAGACGCAGATGCGGAAAATGGAAGCTGCTAGAAAAGCTTACGAAGCTGCTGTTGTTGCTGCAAAAGAAAGGCAAGATGAAGAATCCATTGCTGCTGCAGCCAGTGCAAGGTTACATCTTCAATCGTTTGTTTTGAAAACCTGAAGTTATGGTGGGGAATTCAAAGGAGCCTATTGAACCCCTTTGTATGTTAGCTCCACTTTTTTCTTTCTTTTTCAAAGTTAAGAGTACTGGCTTCACACTTAATTGTTAGCAATATGTTATTTATATATAACTTAGCAGAGTGTGAATTCCTACTGATATCGTATCTGATTTCTCCCAAGATTTGTATCCTGCATGGTATGTCATGCTCATCATCGACACTTGGTTGGCTGGAGCCGTGCGTTACAATGCTGTATCCTAGTAATTTTGTATTGTGAATCACAACTAGAGCATGGTTATGCAACCTATGCTACTGCATTTGCATAATCCCCACACGGCCACACTTATGCTGTTTTGATCCATATTCCGAATCGCCAAGGGTCTCGGTGACCTTGTAACAATGAAGCAAGTGTTTTTCTGATTTGCTAATCTGAGAGAATGGTGCAGAACTGCAGATACTGCAGAACTTATAAGAATGCTACCCTAAACCTGAATTCCAATAACGAGTTTAGCAAGGTTCTAATATTGATACTGAGTGCATCTTATGATTATGGAATTTATGGCTGAACGCCTGAAAGCAGATCAACCAGTAACCAAATAGAAGATTAAGGCCTAATTTGCTGTTTAATTCACAGCCATGAGCATCTTTAACCCCTCTTGGCTCTTGCATTCGCTGGGCATGTTTGTATATCTCATAGATTACCATCTGTGTACAACTTGTTTTCAGTTTTGGTTATGCATCATTCAACTTCCTAATAATTTGGATTTTCATTTTCATACAATAATGTATTCTAATTTCTTGTCGTAGATAATTCAAAACGAATGCTTACGTGCTCTCGAACCAGTCCACTGCACTACATGTAGTCAATTTTTAGCTTCATTAAACAGGCAATACACCTTAAATCTTGAAATGGAGATGACATATAGCAGCTAAATCATGCATGGTTATGAAAGATTAGGAACATTGCTCTCTGTTATTGCTTCTAGATAGATATGAGGTACCCAAGTTTCAGAATCTACAACACTGAAACTGAAGGCCTATACACCGGGCCTTGTGCTTTCTCAAGTCCAGCCCTTCTGGTTTAGGCATGTGCACAGGACTCCCCGACCATTCCACAGCCAACCTGCATTCATGGATCCAATCCTATGTTAACTCTCATCTGTATTACTAATTAGGAAAAGCAGAGGAAAAAAAAAAGAATTTTTTTTTTGAGAGAGATAGATGCATAACAGAAAGTATTTCACAAGGAAAGAATGCGCCTACATACACAGGGAATGCGAAAGAGGCTGTGCTGCCAGCTGATTGATTTGAGTCGCTTGATTCGATAGAGACCTCACCCATGCTACAAGCAGCAGTTGCTTTTGTATCCGAGCACATATTCTTTCCTTTCTCACCTTCATTCTTTGAAACAAAAAAGAAAAGAAAAGGAAAAGGACATATTACATATATGGAACATTGGAGTTTTCTCTTTTGTACAAATGCTGCAGCCTTAAGAACACATAAATTCCATCTAGCAACCTTTTGGTCAAATATGATAAAATTGCCATCATTTGTAGGGTAAAATATTTATAGATTGCTGCACTTTCCAACTGTTTTTGTATTTTGGTCATAATTAAGCTGTTTTTATCAGTGAAAACATAGAATTTTCTAATTCAATGTGTTCAAAAAAAGAAAGAACTTAAAAACAACATGGTGCCTAACCTTTCGATTGATCTGCCTCGAGTTTTTTGATGAGGTGCTGTCCCTGCATTTCTGTCCTTCTGGTTTGACATTTTTCACAACTTCGAATTTTCCATCTTCTTTGAAGCAGAATACTATGTAGTCTTGATCTTCGTCTGCAAAATGTGGCAGCTGCCTGCAGCTTGATTCTTCATCACTACTCTGGTATCCAACTCCCCTGCAAGTACTACTACCAATACTAGTGCTAGTGCTAGTACTAGTAGTCTCCTTAACCTGTTTTGAATCATGACTCGGTCGCCTTCGAACTGATAGGATTGAATTTTTATGGCGTGAGGGGAACATGTTCTTGTTCCTTACACTCTCATTCCCTCCAGAATCGCGCTGATAATCGAAAGCCATGTTTCTTATCGGCAACTGCGGTGGTGTTGTAGCATAACGTCTAGGGTCATCAACTGCTTCATCATCTGAAAGATTTAGAGGAAATTGAAGACCAAAAATGATGGATAAGAATGTTTACAGAGAGCGAGGCTAATAATAATTACCTAGAGGAAACCTGCAAGCCAAGAAGCATGAAGCGCAGTCCTTCTTCACTAGCTTTGTTATTGTCCATGGAGTGCACATTTTGATCAGAGAAAAAGAGAGAGAGAGGCAGTTATTATCGGAGGAGGAGAAGAGGCAAAATGCAAATTTGAATTTGAAAGAGAAACCAAGGGGTTACAATACTGTTAAATCCATAAATGTTTCTAAAAATATAATGTTGGAAAGGAAAATTATAGCTGGAATTATAGGTGGCATGGGGAGCCATTCCCATAATTACTACCAATAAAAGACAATAATTCCTTCATTCATTACTAAAACGAAAAACACCTTCATTAATGCCAGCCTCCAGATTTTGATATATGTTGCTTCTACCCCTCCATAGATCCTCTCTGTGGGGTTCTGGGGGTGTGGGAATTTGCTGTTTTAGTTTGTTTTCGTTTGCTTCTTAGTTATTATGCCTTCTGTATTGTATTCCTGTTTCCCTCTGTTTCAATGAAGTTTGGTTTCAATCAACAAAAAAAAAAAAAAAAATATATATATATATATAGGCCCGTTCGAGAGCGGACGTTTCTCCATTCTCCTCCGTCCGGCGCCGACGACGGCGCGCCTCCACCCCAGCGGACTCCAGCAGCGTTCCCGACCATTTTCCCTCCCCGGCGAGTCCGTTCTTTTCTAGTTTTCCGGTGAGATCACCCAAAACTTCAAATAAAGTCGATCTCGTCGGAAAACTGGAATTCGGCGGACTCGCTGGGGAGGAAAAGTGGTCGGGGACGCTGCCAGAGTCCGCTGGGGTGGAGGCGCACCGTCGTCGGACGGAGACGAACGGAGGGGCGTCAACACTTTAAGCCAAGTGCAGACGTCCGCTTTGGAACCTTTCTGTGTGTGTGTATATATATATATATATATCTTGATTTATGTCTACAATTTTGATTTATATCTGAATCAAAATCAACAAGCTATCCAACAATTATATGGGAGTAAATTCAAAATTCCAACTGAAAATCCATATGAAAATTCCTTAGTAGATTTTAACATTATTCAAAATAACGAGCTATTCATTTTGGATTAAAAGAACACATTCTTAACGCTCAATGTTTGACCTCAAGGGCGACTTGAGTAGAACATGAAGTCTCTTCTAATTTTTTTGATTACAAGATTAGATGCTTCTTATAGAATTTGTAATCAACATTTGTAGTGTTCAACTGATTTTATTGTAAGGGTTTAGTTTTTTTTTTTCATGTGAACGTTCTTCTTTTAATTTCGCGGTTGGGTCCAAAGAAAAAGAGAAAAAAAGAAAGAAGAGTATATCGTAAGCTAGGGCGGACCAAACAGTACAAATACCGTAAACCAAAAAAATGAAAAAGAATGAAATCCCCCGCCAAATCCAGAAGCAAACCCTTAAACTGAGAATTTCAGACCTTCTTCTTCTTCTCAGTGGCCAATTAGGCGATGGCAGCCAGCCGGATTCAAATCACGGTCCGCACGGTGACAGGCGAAGCCACCACCGTCTCAGCCTCCGTCAACGACACCGTTTCGGACCTCAAGCTACTCCTCAACCACTCCTTCCCTCCTGCCACCAACTCCCCCAATTTCCACCTCTTCTTCAAGGTACCGATCCTTCTCTTAATCCCCCACTTTTCAATTTCAAAATCGCTGCTGAAATTACTAAAAATCAAAATCAAAAGCGTCTAATGAATCAACCGAATAGTTCTAAATTGATTGCGCTAGGGTTTTAGATCTGAAATGGTTTTGGTTTATGCGGTTACGGTGTGTCAGGGTGAGAAGTTGAAGTTGCAGAGTCGAACAGGTGCACTTAGTATTGAGCCCGGTGAGTTTCTAGTACTGGTCCCGTTTGTTAAGAAGGTTGCTAATAATCAGAGCCAGAAATGTGATCAATCTGAACCGTTTTCGGTGGCTACTTCTGCTAAAGGCTCCATGTCCAAGTTTGCGAACTCCATGTGGAGTGATATGATGCAGGACTTGTCGTATTTATGCGATGATTTAAGTAATGGAACGGCGAGTGTGTCTAGTATAGGGAGTTTTGATGTTGGAGGTGGAAGTGAGGATTGCTCTCGTGAAGTGAAGCGGAAAAGGGGCGTCGGTTGTGATGACATGATATTGGATATGTTGCGAGCTAGTAGAAGCAAGAGTGTTCTTGATGAGCAGAATTTTAGAAGGATTGTTGAGCTTTTGGAGTCAGTGAATTGTTTATCGGACCCATATTCTGGGGACTGCATGTTGTGGAGAAGAAAAGTTAGCTTACAAGGTTGTGGCTTGGGGCTGCATAATGGCAATGGTAATTCATGCTTGTGTCCGGATTGGTTGAAGAAAATCATGAAGGCTTTTGCTTTCTTAAACAATTTTTCTGCACTGGTTCAACTTCAGCAGGAGAGGACAACCTCAACTCTAGTGGAGCAAGCACTGGAACAGCTTGCGACATTTGGAGTTAAACTTGGTATGCAGGATGTGGAGAATCTTTCGTTTATTTCTCCCAAGGTAATTATATAATGCAAGTGTATATTAACAATAGCAATTTTCTTGTGTGATGTATAATAATTGCCATTTGAGTTCCAGGTAGTTCTTCTTTTAAAGGAGAATGCAGAGGCAACTTTTGGTAATGCCCTTGTTATTACTGAATGCTCAGCAGAACAGAACCATGGAGACAGAAATAATCATGAATCTGGTATAGTTGAATATCTGTTTTTTCTTTTCTTTTTCTTCTGTGTATTTCATAGTTGATCCAAGTATATGGCATTTTAACTGGAGAATTTCTTTTGTGTGGCCTCATTTAAGATTGCAAACAGATGGATGTATCAAAGATTGTCAATGAATTGAAGATGCATGAAAGTTCTTTCAAAAGTAATTTGTGGGAGGCTGTCGAGAGCCTAATGGTATGTCCCAATGTTAGATCGCTACTAGAGATTATTTGTTAGTAAAAGAATATTCTTTAATCAATCTGTCAAGTATACCTCTCCCCCGCCTGCGGCCTTGCAACTATAGTAATTATGGACATCTTATGCAGTTTATCAAAAGAAATGAGATTTCCTCGGAAGACTTTCTCATTTATGTGAAGGAATGTGGTGCTGCTGCAAGAGGAAATAAAGTGAATCAAGCAATGAGAAGCCACACTGCTTCAACTACTGATTCAGACAAAAATCAATCTGCGGCTTCAACCACTCGTTCCACCAAAAAACAGGCAGGATGTAATGTAAGTCTTCATCCTTATTTTACTTACTCAACCAGGTTGTTGTGTTTTGTTTTGTTTTTCTTTTTCTCATAACTTGCAAGTACATATGTCATACTCTATAGAATGGAAAAAGAAAATGAAGGTAAACTTGTAGCTTATGCCTCAAGGAGTTTATAAGCATCGTGTAATCTTTACTTTGGGAGATCAATAGACTTTTATAGCAATTTTTTTCTGAGCAGAGAACCGATCCATTGCTACCAGTTGAGATGGTTGAACATCTTAGAAAGAGGTTTCGAGCAGAGAAGGTTTTCCCCTATACTTTTTATATCTTTATTTGTTCAGATTTGTACCGTGTAAAGTGCGATTCACAATATATATATATATATATATATATATAGGCCGGATATGAAGCGTGCGCACCTCCGTTCGTCACCGTCCGGCGCCGGTGAGGGCGCGCCTCCACCCTAGCGGACTCCAGCAGTGTCCCCGATCACTTTCCCTCCCTGGCGATCCCCGACGAGTTCGCCGAATTCCAGTTTCCGGTGAGATCGACTTTATTTGAAGTTTTGGGTGATCTCGCCGGAAAACTGGAATTCGGCGGATTCACCGGGGAGGGAAAGTGATCGGGGACGCTGCTGGAGTCCCCTGGGGGGGGAGGCGCGCCCTCACCGGCGCCGTACTTGCGCACGTGCGCTCCACATCATTTCCGTATATATATATATACACACACACACACACACATAAACGTTCCAAAGCGGACATCCGCACTCGGCTTAAAGTGCGGACGTCCCTCCGTTCTCCACCGGACGGCTCCGACGATGGCGCGCCTCCACCCTAGCGGACTCCAGCAGCGTCGCCGATCACTTTCCCTCCCCGGCGAGTCCGCCGAATTCCAGTTTTCCGGCGAGATTGATCTTGTTTGAAGTTTTGGGTGATCTCGCTGGAAAACTGAAATTCGGCGGACTCGTCGGGGAGGGAAAGTGATCGGGGACGCTGCTGGGGTGGAGGCGCGCTGTCGTCGGAGCCGTCCGGTGGAGAACGGAGGGACGTCCGCACTTTAAGCCGAGTGCGGACGTCCGCACCAGAACGGGCCTCTATATATATATATCTATATATATACATGGTTGCCTGATAAGTGTGGCCTAAGAATGAGAACAAATATATTATATGCTGTAATTTTCTACAAGAATAATTGCATGGAAAGCACTGCACTTTTAACCTATGGATGCAGATCGTGCATGTTGAAGACATTGGTGCTCGGAAAGCTGTTCACGTGGAAGTTCCACAGGAACTAACAGAAAATATGAGATCTGCACTTCATTCTGTTGGAATCACTCAGTTATATAGTCATCAGGTATTGGTTTCTAGGTAACTGTCCTTCTGAAAAACACCAGTTTGTTGACCTTGTTTCATTTTCTTTTCTTCCATGCTCTTCATAGGCAGAGTCAATACAAGCCTCAGTAACAGGTAAGAATGTCGTTGTGGCTACAATGACATCCAGTGGGAAATCTCTTTGCTACAATCTGCCTGTCATTGAAGCCCTATCCCAGAGTTCCTCAGCATGTGCTCTATACTTATTTCCAACAAAGGTTTGTTGAATCTATGTCAGCATATTTATGAATGCAAGAACCATCATCTTTGGTATGACTTTAAACAAATTTCGATAAATCTAAATGCAGGCTTTAGCTCAAGATCAACTAAGAGCTTTCTCAGCCATGAGCAAAGGATTCTGTGGTAGCTTAAATGTTGGTATATATGATGGTGACACTAATCAGCAGGAAAGGACACGACTGCGTCAAAATGCTAGACTGGTATTTTTGTAAGCTAATAGTTGTTGTTAAGCTTCCCAGCTTGCTTCCTCTCCTGAGATTTAGGCTTTTAGCTAGTATCTTATTTTCTTGACTGCAGCTAATCACAAATCCAGATATGTTGCATGTATCAATCCTGCCGCACCATCGAAAATTTGGCCGGATTTTGGCAAATCTTAGGTTGGACTCTTTGAGTCACCTGCTCACTCCTTCATACATGTCTATTTATGTATGTTTATTTAACTACTTTAGCTATCTTTATTAGCATTTTTCCGCTTTTAATTATGAGCAATATGTCGGATTAAATTATTAATTAGTACAATAATGACACTACTCACACCAGGTATGTAGTGATTGATGAGGCCCATGTATATAAGGGAGCATTTGGTTGTCATACTGCTCTTATACTTAGACGACTTCACCGGCTCTGTTTACATGGTAGATCTTTCCCTTAAATTTTCCAAAGATGAGAGTATTTTCAGATAATTCCTTTGAAATTATAAAAATAAATAACCTTATGATTCTATTTTCAGTGTATGGAAGTACTCCTTCTTTTGTGTTTTCTACTGCGACTTCGGCAAATCCTCGTGAGCATTGCATGGTAAAGATTTGTTAGTGTTTGTATCGATCTTTTGTCATGATCACAAGATAAATCAACAATTCGACTTTTTGTGCACACATTTGTGTGACTTTATGTATCTGCTTCACATTTTCAATTCTCTTGGTCTCTTTCTGATCCTATTTGTAAGTAATTTAAAGCAATGGATATTTTTTTTTTCTCAGGAACTTGCAAATTTACCGACCTTAGAGTTGATTCAGAATGATGGAAGCCCTGCTGCTAGAAAGCTTTTCATCCTTTGGAATTCTGATGGCAGGTTGACAAAGATAATTGCTAGATGCTTTATTCTAAGAAGTGGTTTTCTCCATCTCTGGAGATCACGGTTTGAATACCTGATTTTATATTCTTGCTTGGAAAATCTAAGGGGCATCCTTGGGTGTTGAACTTGTGATGGGTAGTCTTAAGTTAGTGGATTTACTACCAAGCTACATTCCAAAGAACTGTCTGAATAGTTGTTGCTGTAAAAATGACTGGTTCTACATGCCTTTCTGTTCCCGTTATAAGACAGAAGACAGATGCTAAACTTTTTTTTGGGGGGGGGGGGTATAACTGTTGTGTTTTTGCATAGCTTTATTCAAGTGGTTTGTGTAAGTTTATCCTTTGTTAAAGGTGTTCATTAGGAAAATGTAGTAGTAGGAAGAACTGAAGAATAGTAAATACATGTAGTCTAATCCATATTGAACTAGGTGTGAATCATAGTACTTAAGAACCTGCTTGTTTGGAAACAGAAATTTTAAGATTCATTTGGCTGTATACCAATGCTTTAATGAAAGCTTAAATACTGGTACTGTGAGTTCATTAAGCTCCAAACCAGCATTCAAGCTCTGTTTCTTTATGTATGAAAAATTTCAGTATGACTTGTGGTTTTGGAGCTTAAATACTGATGCTTTAAGTAATCTTGACAGCCCGATTGAGGACATTTCAGTCCTCTTTGCTGAAATGGTGCAGCATGGACTACGGTGTATTGCGTTTTGCAAAACTCGCAAGCTTTGTGAACTTGTTTTTTGCAATACGTGAGTCTCATCAATTTCTTGAATTCACTGTCATATGACATGTTATGGCCTTGGAGCCTCATATTATTGTTCTTTCTCTGATTTAGGGAAGAGAAAGATGATCACATATGTTAATAGATTTTGGTTAATTGTGGTAGGCGTGAAATTCTTCAGCAGACAGCACCCCATCTGGCAGACTCTATATCATCTTATCGTGGTGGTTACATGGCTGAGGTTAGTAGGCGATTTGTCTGTATTGGTTTCTCTGTCTCTGTCTCTCTCTCTAGAGTTGGATTTGTAGTAAAGATCGATTTTAAAGGAAGAGGGGCCAGAAAGGATGTGAGTGTCTTTATGTGAGACTATGCTCTTTGTGTTTGGTACTTTTTAATTTTTTAACTGACAATTAGCGAGTGTAAACTGTTGATATCTTGTTATTTGATTTTGATTGATGGTAATTGGTTTGACATTGCTTGACTGGTGAACCAGGATCGGAGAAGAATAGAGAGTGATTTATTTAATGGAAAGCTTTGTGGTATCGCTGCAACAAATGCCCTTGAATTGGGTATTGATGTTGGACACATTGATGTAACTCTTCATTTAGGTTTTCCTGGAAGCATTGCTAGGTAGAGTGCCAAGTCATTTCTGTTTTGAACCGAGCTGAAACATGTTGCTTAAAATTGTATCAATTCATAATTATTTTCCTCTTTGGTATATGCATATAGCTTGTGGCAACAAGCTGGCAGGGCTGGAAGGAGAGAGAGACCTTCTCTTGCTGTATATGTTGCATTCGAAGGGCCCCTTGACCAATATTTTATGAAACATCCAAATAAACTTTTTGGAAGCCCAATTGAGTGCTGTCATGTTGATGCTAAGAACCAACAGGTTTAAAAAAATTTCTGCTGTTACTTTTAATTTGTGTCTAAAGAATAGGCAAGGATGACATGTTTTTTATACCTTACCTTTTGTAGGTTCTTGAACAGCATTTGGCTTGTGCTGCCCTCGAACACCCACTGAGCTTGTTTCATGATGAGAAGTTTTTCGGTTCTGGTTTAGACAGAGGCATAATGTCTCTTAAAAGTACAGGCTATCTGAGGCTATCTGAGAACAGCATTTGGAACTATATTGGGCGCGAGGTATGGCCCTTGCATTCCTGTAGTTTAAGTTCACTGTTCCTTCCATTTCAAATTTGTATTTTAGCATGCTGTCCTGATTCTCTATAGCAACTTAACATTTACTGTGTACTTTTCTTTCTAGAAAATGCCTTCACATTCAGTTAGTATTCGATCAATTGAAAGAGAGAAGTACAAAGTTATGGACCATCAAGAGAACAAAATCGAAGAGATTGAGGAAAGCAAGGCTTTCTTTCAGGTAAAGCAACTCTATCTGTTACCATGTTCTTTTCAGGCTTTCTTTGTGGTTGCCTCCTTGTTGAAAATGGATGAAGTGCTTTGGACATTGTTCTTTATCATATTTATCTATTTTTCATCGAGTATATTTGTCTCTTCGTCTCTTTATCATTTAGTTCTTACTATATGTTGATTCAGGTATATGAAGGTGCTGTTTATTTGAACCAAGGAAAGACATACCTGGTCACGAGCTTAGATTTAAAAGAAAAGATTGCTTGGTGTGAAGAAGCTAATTTAAATTTTTACACGAAAACTCGTGATCGCACTGATATTGATGTAGTCGGCTGTAATGTGGTATGCCAGGCTCTAAACATTTGTTCTCTTGTTCATTTTGTGTCTTTCCATAATCTGGTATTTGTGCATGAAATAGGTATTTGGTCCTATTTCTCATAGTATGGATACAGGGAAGGATGATTCTTTTTCCATCTGTCTTTGTGTTTTAAAGAATGCTTACCTGCTGTAGGCTTATCCAGCTCCACCTAAGCTTTCCAATCAGTTCTCCAGAACAACTGCCCGAGCAGATCCTTGCAGAGTAACAACTACATGGTTTGGTTTCTATCGTATACAGAAAGGATGCAACACAATATTAGATAAAGTTGACCTTCAACTTCCTAAATATTCATATGCGTCACAGGTAGACCTGAGTACATGTAACATTCTGCATAACTTAATGATTGTGTTTGATAACCTTGACTTGTTGTCTAGCTGTGCTGTGTACATAATCTGTTTCTTCTTTTCATAAAACAGGCAGTTTGGGTTCCGGTTCCGCCATCAATAATTGAAGCAGTGAAGAGTGAAAATCTTGAATACCGTGCAGGGTTGCATGCTGCATCACATGCTGTTCTTCACGTTGTGCCTTTGTGGGTCACTGATACTTGATATTAATCCATCAGCTTGATATTTTCTCAGGAAATTTATGCTGCATGAATTGTTTATTATATTCTTAGCCTCTTACAAGGAAAAGTAATGATTCTTACAGTTCCAATGTTTGTCGGTCTGACCTTGTTATGATGGTTTGAAATGCAGACGAATCATTTGTAACTTATCCGACTTGGCTCCAGAGTGTGCGGATCCTCATGAAAGCAGCTATTATCGGGAGAGGATTCTATTATATGATAAGCATCCTGGAGGGACTGGTATCTGTGTACAGGTAAATGAGAGGACACTCAATCCTTCCGAAGATACTTTATTTGATCAAATCCCCAGTGGTTGTTCAGCAATCATCATGGACGCTCTGATGTTTGATTATTCTGTGTAATTGAGGTGATCTAATTTGTTGACCCTGGGTGATACTAAAATAGTTTGGTCAATTTTTCTGTTCCGGTCTGGTTGTCCAGAAAGTTTCTGATTGTGGGATAGCAATGTTACAGATTCAACCAATATTTATGGAGCTCTTGGCTACTGCTCTGGAACTTCTAACATCTTGCCACTGCGGAGAATATGATGGTTGCCCCAATTGCGTTCAGGTCAGACTCACACTATATTTACCTTAATCCTCTCTTGCTCAAACATGAATCAAATTTAATAATTTTTGCATGTTGCAGAGTTTTTGTTGCAGATCATATAACGAGGTTTTACACAAAGATGCAGCAATTATGATCATCAAGGTCTGGACTCCAAACTTGCAGATCCAAATATCTTTACGCTAGTTTGTTTTCCATCTGCATTGACCGGTTTTCTTATCCATTAGGGTGTTCTGGATGCAAATAAATCTCCCAGCTCTTCCTGATCTTGATCAAAGCAACTAGAAAAGAAGAAAGAGATTAGTTACCGATAGAGGCAGGAAGGACGCTTCACCCTGCCCGACTTGCATTGATATTCTTGACAACAGCATACAATCATTACAATGGTTGTGCTTATTCATAGATCTATATAGCTAAGTTATTGAACATCAAAGGAATACAAGCACTACTGTTTTGCTGCAGCAAAACACATCAATCCATTATGGAATGAGATCAAATCAAACGGTTCAAAACTATAATAAAACTGCATTACCAGAGAATGTCATATAGTTATGTGGTAAGGAAGTGTGTGTGTGAAACAATAAAAAAGTGGCCCATACAGGTCTCGAACCTGTGACCTTCGCGTTATTAGCACGACGCTCTAACCAGCTGAGCTAATAGGCCGATTTGCTTGATTCACTGAGAACAAAACAGAAATTGTGTGTCTGCAACTTTGACCCCAACTGCTGACGACTCCCATGTCCCAATAATGCAGGTGATTTCCAAATTACCACAATGCCCCCCACACGGCCACACTCCTACTTCTTCAGTCAACTGAATCTCACGGACTGAGACACCTCAGATACTAATTCAGAGAGAGAGAGAGAGATGGGGTGGGCGATCGCACTCCACGGCGGCGCCGGCGACATCCCCCTCTCTCTTACGCCGGAGCGCCGCCAGCCTCGCGAGGCCGCCCTCCGCCACTGCCTCCAGATCGGCGTCGAAGCTCTCAAGGCCAACAAGCCTCCTCTCGACGTCGTTGAGCTCGTCGTAAGAATCCTTCAACCTCTTCAACTTTTTCTTTCTTTGATCGCTTCATGTAATTTCCGTGTGTGATTAGGTTCGCGAGCTGGAGAATATTCCGGTGTTCAACGCCGGGAAGGGGTCGGTGTTGACCAGCAACGGCACGGTGGAGATGGAGGCTTGTATTATGGACGGCACCAAGAGATGTGGAGCTGTTTCTGGGCTCACTACTGTGGTCAATCCCATATCTTTAGCCAGACTGGTCATGGAGAACACTCCTCACATCTATCTTGCTTTTGATGGAGCAGAGGCCTTTGCTAGAGAACAAGTTAGTCACTGATTCACTTTCACCATGCTTAATTTTACTTCAGTCTCACCAGTTTTACTGTATTGGTAACTTGGTTGTTATTGATCTTAGGGCTGTAGTTGGAAAGTGCTTCTCGAATAAGCAGTTAGAAATATGCTACTTTACTTTGGACTATTTGGTTACCTATGATGAATAAACAGAGCCTTATTAGCTTGCTTGTAGTACTTGGTTTGGTTTTGTATGTGATTCTTGGTATTGGATGTTTTGTATAACGACGGGTTGCTGATTTGCCAGGGTGTTGAGACTACAGATGCGAATAGCTTCATTACACCGGAGAATGTTGAGAGGCTAAAGCAGGCGATAGAGGCCAACAGAGTGCAGGTAGGCTTGTACTCTCTTCTCTTGCTCCTAACTCAGCTAGGAGAGTATGTGATTGAATTACCGCACTCAGCAGGGGATGTTAGATTTATGTTTGTGTAGTGTGAATGTTTGCGTGTGAAGTTGAATAAGATTAAGTTTTGTCGCAAATGTGCAGATTGATTATACACAGCCAATTCAGAAAGATGTGAAGGATAAAGCACCTGAAGCTGATGGCGATAGTCAGCTTGGAACTGTTGGATGTGTGGCTGTTGATGATCTTGGGAATTTGGCTTCTGCAACTTCGACAGGCGGATTGGTTAACAAGATGGTTGGCCGGATTGGGGACACGCCCATTATCGGTGCAGGGACATATGCCAACAATCTGTGTGCGGTTTCTGCCACCGGCAAAGGTGAAGCAATAATCCGAAGTACAGCTGCGAGGGATGTAGCAGCTCTTATGGAGTACAAGGGTGTCTCTCTTAAAGAGGCTGCAGCTTATGTTGTGGAGGAGAGCACTCCGAAAGGCAATGTTGGCTTGGTTGCTGTATCTGCCACAGGAGAAGTCACAATGCCTTTCAATACAACAGGGATGTTTCGAGCCTGCGCTACTGAGGATGGGTATTGGGAGATTGGAATATGGCCTTCTGATGTGCAAAAATGAGTTATATGGGTCAGCCGAAATCATTTTTAGTCAAGAATCTACTTGATCTATTCAACAAAATTGTGCTGTTTTTTTTTTTTTTGTATATTTTTCCGAAACCAACACCGTTATCAACTTGTATTCAATGTGGATTAATTCGAAAGTTTCCAATTACATAACAACACCATTTAGGACAGCGTCAGGCATTTAGCATCTAGCACCATATTCAGTGCACCAACTTTGTTTTCATCTAGAAGATTTTGTTTTATATCTTTGCCGCCGGCCATCATATTGTAATAATTGGTTGCCCGAGCGTTTAATTTAGAGTTTATACGCAAGGTGACCTAACTGCAATATATAGAATCGATTGATGTTTCAATTTTTTCATAACCAATTACATATTATATGCCAAGTTCTTTCAGATTTATGATATGGCTTCTGAATATGTATCAGCTCCAGAAGAAAAAGAAGATGGAAACATGACTAGTGTGACTAGTGTCCTTGGAGATTACGAAGAAGTTATGTCAACCCTTCCTAAACTGAAAGCCTGGGAAGGTGGTGATTTCGATTACTACCACTACCAAGGCTTTTGGCATATCAATTTGTTTCTTAAAGGTATGATCTGGGCACAGCAAAGTTTCAGGGCCAGAGATACTGACATTTTCTTAGTCACCTCTCCAAAAAGTGGTACAACATGGGGCAAGGCTCTCATGTCTGCTATCCAAACTCGAAACAATTATCAATCCCAATCCGATCATCCATTGCTCACAAATAATCCTCATAATTGTGTACCCTATTTAGAGTTTCAAGTTTACAATGATAACCCGATCGCCTACCTTGAATCTCTTCCCTCACCTAGAGTGCTAGCAACCCACAGTTCTTATGCATCATTACCAGACTCCATTTTGAAAACTTCGGGTACTCGGATTGTGTACATTGCAAGGAACCCTAAAGACGTTCTTGTTTCTCTATGGAAGTTTACACAGAAATCTGGACAACAAATTTCAAATGGCCAACTTGTGCCACCTCTTTCTATAGAAGAGGCATTTGAGTCGTTTTGTAAGGGGGAATCGACTTCTGGGCCTTTTTGGGATCATGTTCTGGGTTATTGGGAAGCAAGCAAGGAAAACCCTGATACGGTCTTATTTCTGAAGTATGAAGATTTGAAGGAGGACACAGGGGGATGTGTAAAGAGGTTGGCAGAGTTCATGCATCTTCCATTTTCGATAGAAGAAGAGAGACAAGGTGTTGTTCAAGATGTAGTAAACTTGTGCAGTTTCGAAAATTTGAGCAATTTGGAGGTGAATAAAACTGGGACTTTCGGTTTAACTAATCATCCGCGGGTCGACAACAACCTTTTCTTCAGGAAAGGCAAGGTTGGGGACTCCTGTAACTACCTAACACCTGAGATGCTCCAGCATCTTGACAATATCACAGAGCACAAGTTGGGTAGTGCTGGTTTGAAGTTTTAGAGCTTTTCTACTGTGTAATGATATTCACTGTTGGCTATTTACCGGAAATACATAACCTGAAATTGCAGCATCTTTTCAATATATGCTTGTTTTTTTTAGTGGCTTCGATCAATATCTGAATACTTGATCTATGTAAGATGACTATAATTGGTTAATTATCTGCTATAATTTAATATTTATGTGGTTGCATTAACCAATAACCATGATCAAATCTCATAATTGAGTATGGAACTCTTTATTAATCTGGCTTTCAGAAAGAAAAATAGCAAACAATTAGTTTTACAGAGTATGGGATTAAGTAATAATACAAAGCACAGACGATGATGATTCTGTTTAATCCATGAATTGAGGGTAAACTCTGCTCAATTACATCCATGAGTTAAAACCTAAAAGAGAAACCCTCCATGATTAGCTACCATAAAAATTAAAAAGAAGGGATAGGTTACATATTATGATCAGGATAAAATGCATCTCAAACCCAAAACAGAAACAAATCAGCAACCGTTCCTAACTTCCTATATAATGGGTTCTCGTTCATTGCAGGCCTATTGTGGGATAATGTACGTATATAAGTACATGACCTATTTTGGGATAACGTACACATAAAAATACATCAGAATGGTGAACCCTCTACCCAAAAAGCGGAATGTAAGAAACAAAAGCGTGATCCTAACAAAATATGCGTTGCATGATTACATTTCTGGAAGGGTACTATGTACATATAACAATAGCTAGAGCTTAGAGAAGAACCGAAAAGGATGCACACAACAAAGCATAAACCACGGCTGAATAGCCAACAGTGACATCAACCACGGTCTGAATAGCCAACAAGAACATGGTGTTCGGTGATGTAAAATCATACAACGGGCACATGTTTGAACATATGACCACTACTCGCTTCGATCAGCTTTGATATCAATTCCAGCAGGTAGTTCCAAAACCGTGGCAGATGCAAATCACACATTCGATCCATATGGCGAACTGAATAGATCTTACAAAGTGTCAATTGTGCAAACCTTAAAAAAGATAAGGACACCCGCAACTTCTCACAATCAGCACGAACAATAAATTCCATGAATTTTTTTTGAAAATGTTGTTGTAATTCGCAATCCACAACTTCTGACAACTATGAAATTGATGGAAAACAAAGGTTGAGAAGTGGAAATATGATATGTGGTACGGTGCTAAGGCCTCGTTAGATTTTTGAAGAAGTGCAGCCACGTTTTCCTCTTATTTTCCCTTCAACCAAGAAAATGTTTTATTTTATGTTTCATTCTCAAAGATAAGAAATGAACAATTTTTCTTTTATGGAGGTTACTTTCTCTAAACCAAAGCCCAATTTTTTTTTTGAGCTATACCAATTAATGTAGGGTGCGTCTATTGTCACCCCACAAACCATTTTGCTCACCCCACACGTTGTTGATTTATTGAAATACCAAAATACCCTAATGTAAAATTACAGCAAGGGACAATAAGTTGTTACAAATTAAATTTTTTTATCTTTTTGTTTTGGATGAACACAAATTTCATAACTCAAACCCAGATTTATCATATTCGGTCATGAGTCTGAAGACACTAGCATTTAACCTAAAGATGAGGTAAATTGTTTTTATTTATTTTTTCTTTGTTGATGATTCTTCTATCCTTTACTCATTATTTCTCATGGACAATTATTATACCGTATTTATGAATAACGGATAAATCAGTTCAAGAAACTTAGAAGTATGGAATGCGTTGCTACAAGAGATACATTTTTTTTTTTAAATTTATTAAATAACTCACACATCTTATATATGTCGATGGAATTTGAACATATGGCCTCAAAATTGTTAGTTAACCTCCTTAACCAACCAGACAACGGCTCACCGATACTACTAGAGATACATTTACAGACATTGTGCATTTTGATATCGAATGATACCATTGAGTTGTTAAATTTGAGAGTTTTTTCTTGTTCTTTAACTTGGATTTATACTTTCATGTGAATTTTTGTTCACTTGGTGATTTTACTTACATTGAGCAAATCTGAATTTGACAAAATATATGAAGATAATGTAGGGTGAATAAAGTAGAATTGAGAAAAGGGTTTTTTAGGTATTGTTAATGGGTGAACAAAGTAGACTTACAATTAAAATTATATGAGTGGGGTGTGAAAAGAATGTGGGGTGAGCAAAGTAGTTTGTGGGGTGACAATAGACGCACCCTTAATGTAATACCTCAAGTCTTATTTTATATGAAATCATGTGTTTACTAACATAAATAAATATTAGAATGGATGTGAGTCCTACTCCGTTATCAGAAATTGATTCATGAGTACCCGTAACTTGATAACAAATGAGGAACATAGGTTTAGTAATCATCTCATACAGACAGTGGTTTCACATGGTCACCTACTGACAAAAAAAATCATG
Source organism: Fragaria nilgerrensis (assembly GCA_010134655.1). Taxonomy (NCBI): domain Eukaryota; kingdom Viridiplantae; phylum Streptophyta; class Magnoliopsida; order Rosales; family Rosaceae; genus Fragaria; species Fragaria nilgerrensis. The sequence continues at coordinate 8,202,994 of CM020981.1, forward strand.
GTCAATCACCGTTAGATGTAAATCCAAAGATGAAAAACAAAACAACTTAACTTTAAAATAATACTTTACACCATTGAATTTGCATCCAATAGTCACTAAGTGACTATGTGAACAGTATTGCTCATACCGATTATTTCATTCTCTCTTTTATTTGTGTCTAATTTAGGGCTTTTTTTTATTTCAAACAAGTAAATATGTCAAGGACATTTTTAGCATGCGGTACGAATGATGAGTATTGTGATATTAGATATGGCCCTCCTCATGTGCAAAAATGTATTATTTGTGTCGGCGCGCTCAAATAATATGTGGTCAACCATCTACTTGGATGATTTTCATCTTGATCTGTGGAAGATGTCTATAAGGGCATCTTCAACCTTTGGTCTAAAACTTATAATAGCTAGGTTTAAGATTTGTAAAATCTCATCTCCAACCTACTACCCAAGCTGAGCTAAAATAGGATTTACTTAAAATGTGTCATATTTTGACTCAACCAAATAGGACCAAACCTATAATTTATGAGGATGAGTGAGTGTGGGCCACTATCAAATTTTATTATTAAAAAATTAGGTTTCACTTTATGTATGATTAAATGATGATATAAAATGATTAAATATGTTTAGGTTTTGCCTCCATGGGTTGAAGATGCAAAAACTTATATGAATATTATAGGTTTAGGTGACCTAAAATTTGAATATAGGTTTAGGATTTAGACCAATTATTGGAGATGCCCTAATTAATTGTGACCGGTGACGACTGCCGACCTCGAGTATAGGCGGGCAAGACTTAGGACATCTCTAACTATTGGTCTATAACCCAAATCTAAATTCAAATTTTAGGTCAACCAAACCTACAAATATTCATATGGGTTTTGCATCTCTAATTATAGGTTTAATTAGACCATGGAGTCAAGACCCAAACATATTTTAATTTTTATATCATTGTTTAATCTTAAATGAAATAAAAACCTAAACATATTTTAATCATTAATTGTTTTATATTAATAAACTATGACACTAGCCCACACCCACACACTCATTAATTATAGGTTTTGGTCATATTTCGTTGAGTCAAAATATGACACATTTTAGGTAAATCATATTTTAGCTCAACTTGGATAGTGGGTTGGAGATTAAATTTCATAAAACTCAAACCTATTATAGGTTTAAGACTAAGGGTTGGAGATGGTCTTAGATTTAGGGCCACATCTTCTTTTTTTTTTCATCAAATGCACAATAATTTGCTACAATATTGTGAGTTCAACTCACGACCTCTCACTTACAAGGATAGACTTATGTTACTAGCTAGACCAAATCTATTTTGGGGACCTCAACTTTTAATATATCTCTTTCCTTTTAAGTTGCTTGCCAAAAAAAAACACAATATATAATAGAAAAGAAATAGAGAGAGAACACGAACAAAGAAAGCAAAAATAAAAATAAAAATAAAAATCAGGTACATTTTCATGATCAATTAACGAGGATCAATTATTCTTATAATTTACTTTTTTATTTTATTTGGAGAAGTTAAATTCTGGAAGTAAATATATACGGTTTCAAGAGTTTCGTGTACAAATTAACTAATGAAGCACCATTGTACGTTATTGCTTATAGTACCAGTGTAAACATTTGTAAGCGTTTAATGATATATTATGAGAACTTGACTTTAAGTTTGTTTAAGTATTTTGTATAGTAAACTATATACTTTCTCTTCTACAAGATCAGGAACGTGGATTTGTGCTGGTTGCTTTATTTATAGAGTAAATGCCTATTTAGTACTAATTTTAAAGGTTTATAGCCCATTTCAATGAAAATCATTTTTCAATGGCCATTTACACAAATCTTAATAAAAAGACAATATTATCCACATATATCAAACTTTACCTCTCCTCTCTCTCATTTACCCGATCACGCTCTCTCTCTCTCTCTCTCTCTCTCTCTCTCTCTCTCTCTCTCTCTCTCTCTCTCTCTCTCTCTCTCTCTCTCTCTCTCTCTCTCTCTCTCTCTCTCGGCTGCCTCTCTCTCTCATCACCTCGCCTCCACCGCACCACACCAAATCTCCTCCGCCTGCGACGCCGCACCAGATCTCCTCCGCCTGCGACGCCGCACCAGATCTTCTCTGCCTGCGACGCCGCACCAGATCCCCTCCACCTACGACGCCGTCTAATCCTTCCTCCACCGCACCACATCTCCTATTCGATCTCGGAGCGACTCCGATCTGCGCCAAGCCGGCAACGACGAGATCGTGTAGATATTAGCGAGCTGCAACTCGGCTGGAGTTCGATCCGGGCTGGATCAGGCACTGCTTGCCGACATGAGGTGAGGTGCGTCGGGTTCGGTGGAGTGAGGTGAGGTGCGCCGGATCCGGGCTTGTTATGCAGAGTGAGGTGCGCCGAGTTCTGTGAAGAAGGCCAGTGTGCTCGCCGTTGGGGAAGGTGGGTGCCCAGAGAAGAAATAAACTTTATTTTTTCGCATCTAAGTTGATTTTTCTCCTTTTCAATGTGAATTATGGCATTGAAGCTACTGTTTTGCAAGTTTATTACCCTTAGTAAAAGTTTACTAGGGGTAGTAAATTTCATTTTTTTGCATCTAAGTTGATTTTTCTCTTTTTCAATGTGAATTATGGCATTGGAGCTACTGTTTTGCAAGTTTACTACCCCTAGTAAAAGTTTACTAGGGGTAGTAAACTTTATTTTTTTTGCCGGTATGCTTCCGACAAGATCCGGTGGGTTCCGGTGACATTTTTTTCAAAAAAATCCAGTGAGACTCCGGCGTCTCCGGCGATTTTCCGATCACCATCAATTTTCCGACGACCGGTGACTGGAATCCAGCGGCCAGTGTCCGGTGACCGGAATCCAGTGTCCGGTGTGCTTCCGGGAAAGTCTTCCCTTCTTCTTTTTTATTTTTTCTCTTTAAATAAAGGTTAAGGGTAAAAAAGTTTTTTAAAATATCATTTTATTGTGATTTTATTAAAAACTTGTGTATTTGGACACAAAAGAAGTACCTTGTATTTAAATGGGCTAACAAAAAAGATTATCATTGGAATAGAGTTTGACTTTTTTGATTTTGTGCAAATGGTATTTTTCCTTATTTATATAGTTGGTATTATGGTGGTCAACTTTGTTTATAATTCATAAAAAAAAAAAACAAAACACTTTGTTTTGATCTGGAATATTTTGTTTTATATCTTTGCCAGCTGTTATATGCTAATAATTCGTTGCCTTGAGGCTTTATTTTAGGAGTAATTAGGTGGTCCGGAGTCCGGGAACACCTTTGATACAAGCACAACGAAAAATTAAAGTTTTATGCTATGCAATTGACCTAACAACGCTATATATAAGATTGATTTGTAGTTTCTATTTCTTCAAAAGTTATAATTATCTCTCAAATTCTATGGCTTCTGATTATGTATCAGCTCCAGAACTCCCAGAAGGAAAGGAAGATGGAAACAAGGCTAGTGTCCTTGGAGATTGCCAAGAAGTTATCTCAAACCTCCCTAAAGTAAAGGCCTGGGAAGGTGGTGATACCTATTACTTCAACTATCAAGGCTTTTGGTATCTTCAGATATTTCTTGAAGGTATGATTTGGGCACAACAAAGTCTCAGGGCCAGAGACACTGACATATTCTTGGCCAGCTATCCAAAATGTGGTACAACATGGCTTAAGGCTCTCATGTCTGCTATCCAAAATAGAAATTGTCCATCCCAATCCCATCATCCATTGCTCACAAACAATCCTCATGATTGTGTGCCCTTCCTAGAGTTGCTAGCTCACAATGATAACCCAAACGCCTACCTAGAATCTCTTCCCTCACCTAGATTGCTGGCAACCCACAGTTCTTACGCATCATTACCAGACTCCATTTTGAATACTCCAGGTACTCGGATTGTGTACATTGCAAGAAACCCTAAAGACGTTCTTGTTTCTCTATCGAAGTTTTCACAGAAAGTTGGACAACTGATTTCAAATGGCCAACTTGTGCCACCTCTTCCTATAGAATTGGCATTTTAGTCGTTTTGTAAAGGGGAATCTAATTCTGGACCTTTCTGGGATCATGTTCTGGGTTATTGGGAAGCAAGCAAGGAAAACCCTGATAAGGTGTTATTTTTGAAGTATGAAGATATGAAGGAGGACACAGAGGGATGTGTAAAGAGGTTGGCAGAGAGACAAGGTGTTGTTCAAGAAGTTGTAAACTTGTGCAGTTTCGAGAATTTGAGCAATTTGGAGGTGGACAAAAGTGGGACTTTTGGTCCAATTAACAACAGCCCTTCTTCAGGAAAGGCCAGGTTGGGGACTCCAGCAACTACCTAACACCTGAGATGCTCCAGCATCTTGACAAAATCACAGAGCACAAGTTGGGCGGTGCTGGTTTGAAGTTTTAGAGCTCTACTATGTAGCTGATGGCGGACGCTTGGCTGCCATGGGAGTGCATCACTCTTCTTCAGCTCCATAAATTAGAGTTGGCATTTCTTATTTTCTTTTTTCTTTAAATATCTAGTCTGCTTTTCGTTCTCCTTGTCACTGTTGTTCTTCTTAGAAAAATATATAATAAAATCTCCAATGATTATGTACCCTAGCTTATCCCACAAAATTCTGTCAACTTCGTAAAGTAAGGAAACACCAGACCAATATTACATGCACATAAGTTGAAAGAAAATCTCATCGATCCACATACGTGCCTTGTCACGCAAGTGACCTAATGTTTTGAGTTTAAATACCTTGATATATTATTTACAAGTATATCCATCGATATTTAGTTCTTTCAGACATATAATGGATCAAGAAAAAGACCAACAAGCTAGATCAAAACAAGAATAATTAGTGGCATTCATGATTTCCCAGAATTGATCTCAATCCTCCCTAAAGTGAGAGCTTGGAGAGGTGATGATCAGGATTACTACCTATACCAAGGCTTTGGTACCCCCACGTACGTTGTTCCTTCAAGGTGTCATTTGGGCACAGCAAAGTTTCAGGGCTAGAGAAACTGACATATACTTGGCCATGCCACCTTTCCGAAGTGCGGTACAACATGGCTCAAGGCTCTCATGTCTGCTATCCAAAATGATATCGAAATTACCAATCCCAATCCAATCATCCATTGCTCACAAACAATCCCCATGATTGTGTGCCCTTCCTAGAGTTTCTAGCTCACAAAGATAACCCAAACGCCTACCTTGAATCTCTTCTTTCACCTAGATTGCTTGCAATGGCCACAGTTCTTCCCTAGACTCCATTTTGAATACTTCGGGCACACGGCCGGATTGTGTACATGCAACTGTACATTGCATTTGCAAGGAACCCTAAAGATATTCTTGTTTCTCTATGAAGGTTTACACAGAAAGTTGGACAACAAGCAGTTTCAAATGGCCAACTATTCGATCGGTCACCTCTCTTCCTACAGAAGAGGCATTTGAGTTGTTTTGGTAAAGGGGAACCATTAGAGTTGTGTACTTATGGTTTTCAACTTTAACACTTCTTATGGAAATTGGTTCCTATACTTTTAGAGACCGGTATTGTGGTTGTGGTGTATCATTGAAGAACTTATATTCTACCAAAAAAATTTCAAAAACCCTGGCTAGTGAATTGGATTGAACAGAATATATAGATACATGTACCTTAGGAGATATAGCAGCTGGTGCCCGGCCGAGTCTGGGTCGTCGTCGTCGTCGCTCGAGAGATGAGACAAGACTCAGGGTACGTTTACTAACTTGGAATGAAACTTATCATGATTTGGTATCAACAAGAATCGATATCAGAATATTTCATTCCATTATACTGTTTACTTACCATAAGGAATCAAAACATGAATAAAACTAAATTATGATTGATGTTGTTTACTTATCATATAGAATCGGAATTAAAACTAGTTTGATTACTAAAATACCCTTACAAGAAAGGAAGCTAGATGTTTGCAATTTTATTGTTCTTCTTTTCAAAGATGTAAATATTTTTGGATGATATATTCATCAGACCACCTAAACTATATATATTGGTTAATTCAAGTGTGTGTGTTTAAAGTTTTACAGCACAGATATGAATACTCATGAATGAAATAAAACCGAACGAAACAGAGAGGAGACGATAAACAAAAACAAAGAAGCTTATCGATCACCATGGAAGAGAGAAACAGACCTTGGAGTGCGCCGTCTTCTTTTCTATTTTGTCGTCGTTGTTTTCTAATCTAATAATATTTGGTCGTCTTCTCTTATATTATATATATATATATATATATATATATATCTAGGGTTTGGTTATTTAGAAATATTATAATTATGTGAGGATATTTTGGAGAGAAAAAAGTTGATTCCATTACCTTGATTCTGATACCCACCTCCCCCTTTGGGTATCGAATAAGGGGTTTTGTTAGGAATCGATTCCTGATAAGCAAGTGGGACCCACATCCATTCTAATACCTTAACATGTTAGTAAACGCCGGAATTCATCCATTCCGGAATCAATTACACCACTCTCAATTTCATTCCAGATTAGTAAACATGCCCTCAGTCAGAACGAAAAAAAACAACGTTGAACAATGGACGATAGACGACTCGCCGTTTTTGTGTTTTTAAATGGTGGACCCCCAGCCCGTCTAGCCGACCACGGCCCAGACCGCCTTAGACGCGTCTCGTATCCGCCTAACCCGCTAAAAGCCCAATTCGCTTTATTTATTTATTATTATTTTATTTTTTCAGAATGGCGACCGACGAGAACAGGCAAAGAGGGGGACGGGGAAGCGTTTCTTTTCCAGAGCAGCAATGCAGGTGCCTAACACAGACGCCCACCACAAGGATGGTATTAGAGGGTAAGAACCCTCTCCCCTATGTGATGCGTTTGATTTGTTTTGTATGATGTTCAGAATCTCAATCCATCTGGGTTTCTAGCTACTGATGCATGGGTTTGTGGTGTATGTTTTGGTGTGATTTTTGGAGGTTGCATTATAAGATCGATTTGGAGGGAACATGAGAAAAATGTAGGAGGCTAGGAATCAATAGAAAAGAGGAAAACTGGTAATGTTGTCGAGGAACATAGCGGTGCCAAAATTCTCTTGTATGACTCTAAAAAGAGGGAGTAATGCATAGCTTGAAAATTGAAATCCTTTAGACTACTAGGGCTACTCTTTCTTTGGTTCTTACTTCTTAGTTGTTGGTTATTTTCTTTTGCTTACAAAATTGTGAAATTGATATACTGGTTGCTTCTAGGAAGAAAACCGTATCTGATGAAGCTGGGTTAATTTTGCAAGCAATGGGGCAGACACATAGAAGAGGCATTTGAATATTGGTATCACGTTCTTGGTTACTGGGAAGCAAGCGAGGAAAACTCAGATAACACCTTATTTTTGAGGTACGAGGATATGAGAAAGGACACAGAGGAATGTGTAAAGAAATTGGCAGAGTTCATGCGTTATCCATTTTCGTTAGAAGAGAAACTAGGTGTTGTGGAAGAAATTTGGAGGTGAACAAAAGTGGGACTTCAAATTTAACGACGACAGTGATATCTTCTTTAGAAAAGGCCAGGTTCGGGACTCAAAAAACCATCTAACAAAACGGGAAGTTAGAAGTTGCTGGTTTGAAAGGAGTCATGCCCGTTGGCCCGACCCATAGAAAAACCCATCTTGGCCCGGCCCATAGGGCATAAGGCCGAGTTAGGGTGGAAGGTTCAAAGCCTCGGTCCGACCCGTTACATGCCCATTAAAGCTCGGCCGGCCAGGCCCTGTCCTAAAACTCATTTCAATTGTTTTATTAATATTTTTTATGAATTTATTAGTTAAATATGTGAACTAATTAATGCATTAAGTCATATTTTTTAATTTTTTTATTACATTTAGTTTAATCATTAACAAATCTGAACTTTTTTATAGTTTTTTGTTTTATTTTGATAAAATTCTATTAGATATATATATATGATAGGCCCGATTCGGCCCATCTAACAAGTCCGGCCCTAATAAGCCCGTAAGGCTCAGACCCATGAGCTTTGATTTTTTTGAATAACCCGGCCCGACCCTAAAATTTAAAAAACATGATTGTGGCCCGGCTCGGGCTTGGGCTTTTTGACGATCTCTAGTTTGAATCTAACATTTTTTTTTATTATTTTTTTGCAAGACAATTTTGTAGAACTTTACCACTGAATGCAAGAATGAAAATTCATAACCAAGGTTTAAGTTTTTTCTTTTTTCAATCTCACAATGACAACCTAGTGGTTAATGATTAGGATAACTGAAAAAGAGCATGGTTCAGTTGCATAATAACTTCAGGGAAAAAAGTAAAAATTATTACAATACTTGCTAGAGAACAAATAATTCTACAGCTTGCAGAAAGGGAAAAAGAAAACCCCATCCGCCAAAAATGAATCTCTACCTCCCCCAACTCTTCACCTGGTACATTTAAACTTCGTATTGTATAAAAGCAATTCCTTTTCTTTCAGAATACTATTGATGCAAAGGGAAAATGAAAACGAAAATCTGCCTATAAAAGTCGAAAACTTTCTACTTCTGACTCTACAATACGGCGATCACATCATCGTTTTGGGAGTTTAAAGTGGCGAAGATCGCATGAATATCAGCGGCAAATCAAGAGGTAGCACATATTAACTTGTGACACAATCTTGGAGATATGGGTGGCTTTGATTTACATATCGCTCCCAAAGAGGCTTATATCTGCCAATGGCCAACTTCAGCCATGGCTTCATGTAGCCATTATAGTGGATGACTGCTGCACTCTCAATCAACCGGTTGTCAATATTCAGATCATACCCCAGTCCTAATACATGCCATCTTCTATCAAGTGGTTCTGTCAGACCATAAAAAGTAAGAAGCCCAGGTGGAAGAGTGCCCAACTTCCAGAGAGTCCCATCAGCATTCTGCTCCTGCCAGTAATGGTACCGTGCAGTTGCATTCGCTTTCCTCCAAGCAATCAAATCAAAAACATTCATACCAAATGCCCATCCACATGCCTGTGGATCAAACTTCGAGCTGATGATTGTGTTTGAGAAATTGAGATACCTATAATAACGATGAAATGCTTCCAGACAAGTTTCCACTGCTCCATTCACATTTCCATGCAAATCCAATGAGAAAAGTGGGGTCAGATCCTTCTGGACGACAACATCATCATCAAGAAAAACTACCTTTTCCAGCTGTGGGTAGATCTCTGGGATGTAAAATCGGAGGTGATTGAGCAAAGATAGATGCTTAGGGTTTCGCAACTTTGTATCAACATTCAAATCTTGATATCCCCCAAAATAGTAGGCCCGTGAATCAGGATCAAGGAGCTGTTTCACGATAGGGGCATAAGAGGCATTAAACCAAGACAATTCCTCAACGTTCTGCACCTCTATGGTGGATCCTTTGAAATCATTGCTCAGGAACCATGCCTGCATCGTACCATAATTGACTCCATTGGTGACAATGTGGAAGACCAGCTGTTTTGGATGGTCAGCATTGGAGACAGTAGAGTTCACAACAGCAGAAGTAGCCAACGCATTATCTGAAAATATGCAGAAATGGTAGAGATTGTTATCCATGAGTCTGGGAGAGTTCCTCTTCTCATCTGCAAGTACTTGTATGGAAGCCTTTTTCAACCAATCAGCTGTGAGCTTAATATGTAGGCAATGGAGGCTTTTGGGTAATGCTTCAGCAGCTAGCTGTCCAAAAACAGTGCTTTGGATTGTTGCTGCATATGCACGCTCTTCAAGGGCTTGAATATGAGACTTCATTGTCATTATTGTGGTTGCAATGTCATAATGTGCATCTTGTGCCCTGAATATAAGAGATGATAGGCTTTTAATTATTGGCTCTGCTTCCTCTAATGTAACTGATTCCCCCCTCATGGCAGCTTTAGATAGCAAAAGTTGGCAACTTCTAATTTTTGTGCTAAGTTCCCAAGCTAGATGAAGGTTATTGTGCTCTTTGGCAATAATAACATAAGCTTTGGCAAGTGTCATTTGCTCAGCCAGCTGCCGGGAAAATGATCTAGCACTCGATATATCTTCAGTAAAATTTAACCCCTCATGAGCAACCTGTTCAAATCTCTCATTATTCTCCTGAAAAAGTGAGGTCACATCGGATTAAGACATCAAATGATTAATCTTGAGGTATTCCAAGCTATATCAGGAAGTTAACTATAAAAAATGAAATTACAATCAAGTTAGGGAAATACAGAAGAGAAAGAGAAATATGAGGAGGCAACAAGGCCAATGTGCACATTTAGGCAATTCAAAATAATTCTGAAGATTTAAGTGAAATCTCTACGAACAACAAAAGTCTAAGCACAAGGTGTATACGAACAACAAAACATTGCAAAAATCTGAAAATCTCAGATGCCCTTATTAAAAGGAACTCCTGGTACAAGAAACAGAGCCACAATCAGAAGAAAGTCACAGTTTCAGGTGAATCATGTCTGATTGTTGACAAGGTCATATTCTAGAATCATGACATTCACACCTTTATTGTTTTCCCTCAGATGCACATTACGAGTGTACAATGGGAGCAATCGACATCGATTGCTAATTTATTCCAATATCAGGATAAATTTCAGCAGAACTCTAAACGTCGGCACCTCATAAGAATCAAATGTTTTATACCCTATAAGACTCAAATGTTCAATCTATTAAAGGGGCACGGGTCAAGGGATTTCTTGATAGATCACAACAGATAAACTTATCAACTAACAAGAACTCTAACTTAAATCCCAACTACCAGTAAACAGCAGCACACTTCTACGCATTCATATATTGAGAAGTTGAGAATCCAAACTCCACGGAGCTCAGAGTTGCAAGTTTGTTGTCTACTAGTCAATTCATAATATAACTAACCACTAATACATCCATAATGCTGGTTCTCAATCAAGATACATTATTCATAGTTCCCACCATAACTCAATAAGATCATATCTATAACTTAAGCACGTAAATCCAATAAAAGTTCAATCACTGGACCAACTAGAGATCCCGATCAGAATGTTCAAAACCCTTCAACAGAAAATTCAAGTGCTCAATAGAAAACACAATGCCTAGACTTATCAACACAAACCCAAAATTTCATCGAAACAGAGCATCAAAACTCTCAAACAAACATGGCATAGGATCTATTGCTAAATCATGATCAACTGAATCAAGAAACACATTAAAAAAGGGGAGCTGAGTAGTTTCAATCATACCAATACGGGCTGTTCGACCCGATCTTCATTCTGGTTATGGTGCAACACAAACAGAACAAGACCAGCAACGGAGAAGAGTCCAAACAGAGCCCAGATCCAATACGAAAACCTCCTGCTTCGAACCGGGCGCCGATACTCGGCCGCCCGCCGCCGCATCTTGGACTAATCTCACCACCAAATCACGAATCCGCACCGGCCCATGACCCAGATTCGATCATAAACCCATCAAGACTCCACCTTTAACCATGTCAACCTCACTTGGCCACAGACCAATTTTGTCTCCGACAACCAAAAGTGACGAAAACCAACAGTAAGGCCTACTTGTGAATGCGTTAAAGGTCACAACTTTGTCTCTAACTCTGGTCTGGGAAGCTTTTGAATCAATCAGAGAATTAAAGCAAGACAAAATCAAGAGTGTTTAGCTGAAGAAGAGAGTAGCACAGAGATGAGAAGAGAAGAGAGCTTTTGCTGAATCCAGATGGTCTGTTTTTGGGGAGGGAAACAGAGTCACAGTCTCACAGGGGCATTAAGGAAAAGAAAGGCCCATATCACACATGACACCATGTGATGATTGAGGTATAATACCTCCTCCTATATAAACACCCTATAATTATATTTATGTCCATTTTAGTTCATGTTACTTACCAAAAGCTCCTGCCATAGAAATATAAAATACACACACATTTGTTTAGCTCATAAAAACAATTCTATTTATTGTATCTTTCTTTATTTTGTTAGAGTCAAATTAATCTAAGGCCTAGTTTGGTACAGCTTCGTTTTTAAAAAAAATCAGTTTTTATCCGAACTTTTAGATTTTATAGTGTTTGGTAAATGAAAAAAAAAAAACAGTTTTTTTTTAAAGTTACAGGTCACTGACAGCAACTTTTAGATGCAATCTGAAAGTTACTTTTGAAAGCAGCTGTCATTAAAAACACTAGAAATTAATAAATTTTATCTTGGCAGCACTTTTAAAACTAATATTTACCAAACACAAAACTGTTTTAATTCACAGCTGATTATTTTCGCAGTACAGCAGCAGCAGTTTTTTTTAAAATCACAGCAATACCAAACTAGCCCTAAGTGTCGGATCCGTGTATTCTTAAAACTTATAAGCAAATTGAATTTATTGATTCAACATAATGATGTTTCTAAAGATGAAAAAATAAAGTCGAAATATTTAGTAGTATAACAATAACATAGACTTTCGTGTAAAAATGAGAGAATCATAATAAATGAGTATACAAGCTAGCCAGCTACTTTTGCCAGTGAGTGCCATGAATCTACAATCTAAGGTGGAGTTTGCATGTAACCGGCAGTGTTGAATGTTGATAGCAGAGTAGGGTAGGAGGGTGTCTGTAATTGCACCACAGTTATTGCATCCAAATCAGTCTCCAACTGCCTACATGATCTATGATTCTATGTAAGTGTGCTCAATGTGGCTCCAAAGAGTAAAGCACACCCTACCCTATATAAAACTATGGGGTTTCCACCGACGTTAATGCCAACAGAGAATGAAGTCTTTAATATTCAACCTTATGAATAAATGGTAGACTGTAGGCTAGTACATAATCTGATATGGTCACTATGCCAGAAAGTGAAACATTGTCAAGTTCTTGATCAAATCTACTGAGTTCCTCTTGGTCTCTGATCAAGCACAATAGCTAGTTCAATCTCTCCAAATTGTTGAGGTTCAATCTCTCTAGGTGATTGACCATGTTCAGTATTAGGTGTGCTCCTCGGACTCGGCCTAATACTCTCTGCTCCAATTTGGCTTTGACTTTCACGCCTAAAAGTGTGGCTGTTGTGGTCTCTTAGGTCGTATTGTTTAAATAAGGCGCGAAGTTTTTTCCATGATGAATCATCTGAATCCGAGCTGATTAACATGTCCTTATGTTCATACAAGAATGTGCAAGCAAATATGAGTAGGGCTAGAAACGAAGCTACTCCAGCAATGAGGAAGAGACCCCAAAAGCTTTCAAGGCCAAGACTGTTGGAAGTGACCTTGCTATTTGGGTCTGGACAACTCGGGTGTCTGTTGAACCATTTGTCCTCGATCTTTTTCGCCTGCCCTCCCTCATTTACATTCAAGATTGCTCTCGAAACATCACGAGCCAGAGGTGAATCTTTTGGGAAGACCTAGAAATCAAACAAGAACTAGGAATGAATGAACCTGATCACATATATATTTACTTGTATCAGTTGTATGTATAAGAGTGGAAGAGAGAACAAACAAGTGAGTAACTTACAAAGCCGAAACCATCTGCCTTAAACGTTGGATCAAGCATTGTGTATTTCCAGCAATAACTTGCAATGAAAACCTTGATGTATGGTGTTTCATCAAAAGCAGCACTTATACCATCATTTGTACTCCCAAGATGAAAAAGTCGATGCAAGTCATCTGTGGAATTATAGGTCCTAAGCTTCTCATCCCGGAAACCTAGTTGCCTTAAAATGCCGTAAACAAAAGACCCTTCCTGAAAGCCAACATTGTCTCCATTTTTCAGAAGCAAGTTTACATCGCTAACAGTTGGTTGGAGCTGCTGAACTGTTAACATCGATGTTAAACTTGCAGTGTAGCTCTGTGTCAATATGAGCACTACCACGCACCATATGACCACTACGAATCTAGCCAAGTTGCTAACCACTCGCTCTCCTAAATTAACAAAGATCATGGAGAGCATGTAATCAATTAATGTGTATACAAAGTATTGATCAAAATGTATAGGTAGATTAGATGAAAGAACTTACTGTGTGCGAACACCATGGTTGAGAAAGCGAACCAGAAACTCGTGCCGACTTGGTATCGTAAAGGCCCTCGAAAATCCTCGTTTATCCGGTGTTCAAGAACCCAGACCACAAAGCCAATGAATATGAAGAAGCATCCAGTTGTTAACCAAAGATCCCAAGTCAATGGCTCCAAGAACACCCAAGCATTCTTACTTCTTTTGTCCTTAATAGGCACCAGCATGGATACCCCGGATTCTGTGTATGGCAATGTGAAGTCTACATACAAGGACCTGTTTGCTGTTATTGTTATATCTCCCACCGCAGCATCATAGTTCTATCAAGCACAAAAGGCCTTCATTTCAGTCAGCAATTTCAATGATTTTCTAGACCAAGTTATCCTAAAAACTGTGTTAGAGCAACCAAAAGACAAAACCCAAAAACGAAAGTAAAAAATCAAGAGCTCAGAATAAGATCATTACCCCTAAAAACACTTGGTTGACCAAGTCATTGTAATTACCAGCAGCTTCACCATCAGGCTGTGCATAAGCATATCTCTCATAAGAGATGTCATAAGGTAATGCTTGTATTACAGCTTCAAAGACTTCTAAGCAGTATCCACCCATGACGTTGGTTTTGTTAGTGCTACGATCATATGTCACATTCACAAACTCGTTAAACCCGTCTTTAAGTGGAACTAGAATCTTCAACTTTTTCCCATTAGTAGGAATCTGCCAACCTTTTGGAGCAGAGGAGGTGTCTCTGGGCCATATAATCGTTCCGATACTAGTATTAGAAGCAGGAGATCTGCTTGTGGAATGCAAGTTTCTCACTAGTCCGTTTTCTGGTGTCCAAAATCCAACCACGTTTTCTCCATTTCCAATTACATTCACAATCTCAAGAGTTGAAGATGGAAGTTGCCCATTAACAAAACTAAAGTCTCCTGAAAGCCCTCGGAAACTTGTACCTAGTAACGCTTGAACAAGTTGAGGACCAATCTGAGAGACACCGAATCTCTCTAAGTCATTGGAGTTACCAGAAACATTCATCTTTTGGTAGGTGAAGTTTTTAGTACTCCCAAGCTTCTCCACTGCTATGGCCAGTGCCTTGGCAGCATCATAAGCCCACAATCCAAACACATCCAAATTCACATCAACATCATTTGGATTGTCTTGTTGGAATCTCCTTTTCCATCTTACCCTGAAAGCCTCAAGCTTTTTCTTATTTGGGATATGAGTCTTTAATCCCAACACCCCTTGCATGTTTTCCATAATAAAAGATGAATTAAACCAACTAAACTCGTTTGAAATTGCATTGGTCAATATCCAAACATAGCCTTTATCCATCATCCCAATATCTCTTGCTTTCTTAAAAATTCGAGAGCCTAGTGAAGGAAACATGTGGACAATGAAGACCCTTGTTTGCATTGTCACCAACTTGTAAAGCTCAGCTTCAATTTGATCATCTGTCGCAGTCGGGGATATAACACTCCGATAAGAAATTCGAACATCAGTCTCTTGTAGAGCATCGGAGAGGTAAGGGATCACTCCTTCTCCAAACTCATTGTCGACGTAGATGGGAACTACTTGTCTCCAACCGAAGGCTTGAATGATATCACTTATGGCTTTCACCTGAGACGAGTCATTTTGTGCAGCTCGAAAGAAATATGGGCTCCGGATTGAAGTTAGTGAAGGACTTGTTGCTGAAAATGAGATTATGGGGACATGAGCTTTGTCTCCTAGGTTGATCATGAAGTTTGCTTGCATTGATGTTGAAGGCCCTATGATGGCTTGCACTTCAACATTCTTTATCAGTTCAAGAGCTGTAATGGTACGTTTAATGTTAGATCCCACCGGAAGATTATAATTAGTAATCACTACAGTACGTGCTAGGCAGAACGAAAATTGATGCATTCAAAATTGCATTATGAAAAACAGGGTTGTTGCTTACAACACAAGTAACAACGTATTGTAATGTCATATCTTATTGGGAATAAATTATACAGCTAGGAACAGCTAATGAATATATACGTACTTTGAAGAGAAAAATATATACAACAGGCCGGGAGATGTAGAGAAATTAGAAACTCTAGCTAACATGATCAAAAGGAAAAACTAGCTTGTAAAAGATGGAACTAATTACCTGCAGCAGCTGAAAGAACAACGTCAGTGGGGGAGTTCCTTTGGTGCACCAGCAGCCTCGTATTGTAATTCGGATGTGAATCATACCAGTCTGATAGGGCCATGTTGATGCAGCTCAAACCCATCTTTCCAAACCCCGTGTCAAAGTCAAGAACCACACCAACACTGAAATTAACTGGATTCATAGCCAAGCTTCTGTCACCTGTACAGAATAAGAAAAGTAAGAAGAGAGAGCAAATGGTAGCAATCTTCATTGTTTGAATTAGATTTGGATACTGGAGTTCATGCTGGCATGTATTTATAGGAATAGGATCGTGGCTATTGGGTTATGTCCCAATTGTCTGAAACATTCAATCAAATATAGTACGTAGTCCTTTAACTAGTTATAAAAGCATCGTCTGAAATTCTACGTAATTTCATCAGTAAGTCATACTTATATACTATTGCTTCTACGACGTGTATGTAAGACTTAATAAATACTACCTAGATAGTTGATAGGCACACATAGAGATTTATAGATTGCTTGCTGTACCATCTGTGTGTTTCAGTGTTTGGTGGTAGAGTCCTGAGTATGTTTATATAGTTCATTCTTCTGTACCTCTCCGATCCGTTGATGATGGATTGAAGTACAAGAATGCTGATCAACTTGGAATTTAATTTTCATTTGCTAACTTGTGATCACTGAATCGATAGTTTGACATTGGATTTAAAACTGGAGTTGACCCTCCAAACAATATTGATACAAAGAATGAACGGGATTCGAGAAACAAATAAAGCCATATTCATATCAAGGGTTTTGCATTAGAAGTCAATTATCTAAAGTCTAGAGTCTGGAAAGATCCCCCTTCTACAATAATGGTGCTTAATTTAAGTAAAGATTAAGAAGTTTCAAAACTTAAGATTAGGGTTTTGCATTAGAAGTTGATTATCTAAACACCGATTGCTGCTGAGGGATTTTTTTTTTTTTTTTTTCTTATCATTTAAAATAACTCAGATACTACGACTAATTATCAACAGGTACGTACACTGCACTTTAGCCGGCCTTGCTGCCCAACTGGAAATTTCTAAGCAAATTCTGATAATTCCTTTTGGACTTTTGAGTTGAGTTGAATGACGGAGCATCCCCGACCAGAATATTAGTTGACTAATGTTAAAATCAACAAACAACTAGGCATAAAGAACCGATGGTATAAACTTAAGTAAGCAAGTGACTTAGAGATAACGCAAATGCAAAGAAGACAACCAAGTCAGGGATATGATGACCGAAAATTTTCAGGATATATTAAAGAACAGATGGATCTGCTTTCTATTGGAACAATTCAGGCAATCGTATGTTTTTATATTACATGTCTACTTTACGAGGGAGAGGCACAACCACATTATTAATAAATTTTTATAAATAAATTTGGCTTTTAGTGCTCAGTTTACGTTTAGACAAAAATTAATGATATGTAGACTTCATAAACTCAAACTTAACTACATTATCACTACATGCGGTCGAGTTAATAAGAGTCTAGATGTAAAATTCTCATACCCAGAGAAAAGCAATTGATTTCAATAAAAAAAAAAGATGTTAGAGACACGATAATCCTATTTATGGACATGGAAATAAACCCTCTCACCATCAAACCCTAACAGTGAGAGCAATCCTCTCAAACCTAGCCATAGTCGTTACTACAACAAATCTTTTCCTCTCCTTTTTCATGTCATCTATCAACACTATTACTGCAAGATTTGTTGTCGATGTCGCTCTAGCAAATGGCACAAAGTGCTCCAGATTTGGGGAAATCAGCGGAGGACCGATGTGTCGCTCCTAATGACTAAAATATTAATAATCATGAAAATATCGATGGTTGGAAAAAATATTAAATATTAATTGAGATTTTATATAAAAATTGTATATTCTATAAAAAAAAAACTAAATATCAATATCAAATTAATATTGAAGTTAATAAATAAACAGAAATCTCGAAAAAAATTTGAGGATATCCACGATATTTTAGTCCTTGGAATATAGTCTCCATTCGCGCATTTGCCAAAATGGAGGGGGTTGCCGTTTTTGTCTGCAAACAACTCTATCTCCAGGATAGTATTTCTGGGAATCAAAATTTCGAATCTTTTTCTTTCCTTGTCTGTACCCAAGTGCGATTCAATTATTCGACCTATTTAAAATCCTTGTCAATTGAAAATCAAAAGTGTGCTATTTCTGGTGGTGGGAGAGTAACCCCATTCTCCGCCGCAGAAATACCACCCACTCCCATCTCTCTCCTTCTTTTCCAGTCGATACTGAATCTTACTTCAACCTCGTACTATATTTGAAGGTATGTAATCCATTCTTGTAAACCCATCTCACTTATGTTTCATAAAGTTCATTTCTTTATGCGGTTCGTTCACTCAAATGGAATATGATTGGATGTTATTATTGGTGTTTGGATTCTGTTTTCTGGGTTGTAGCTTTCATGGCATTTAAGAATTAAATGGTTGCTTCTTTGAATCTGTTTTGATTCTGATTGTGTTCCTTAAACACCCTTATTCAGCTTTTCACATATGACCTGCTCATTTGGATCACTTCAGTTTAAAGTCTGAAACTTTGCATCCGTTTGATTGAGATAACATGTTGGAGGTGAGGAACCTCGTGAAGGACACTAACTGAACTGGGCAAAGATATAAACTTTCTCATTCGAATCACCAATTGGACAATTTGAATAGCGTTTCTGCCTTGTTTGGATTCTTTAGGGTGGCCGAATAGAGCAAGAGAGATAGAGGTGGTTCGCAATGGGGAAACAATCCGAGAAGTTTTCTGCGGATTTTGTAATGGGAGGAATGGCTGCATTGGTAGCGAAGACCGCAGCAGCACCTATTGAAAGAGTAAAGCTTTTGTTGCAAAATCAAGGGGAGATGATAAAGAGAGGACAACTCAATAGACCTTATAAGGGTGTTGGTGATGGCTTTAGGAGGGTTTTTAAGGAGGAAGGCGTGTTGGCCTTTTGGAGAGGGAACCAGGCCAATGTCATTCGATATTTTCCTACTCAGGTACCTTATTTCCCTTCTATTTCTTTGATGAATTCATGTTTCTCATACAATATTTGAGCTGGATATGCTCTAGTGACTCATTGTTAGCCTGCTGTAATGTCATACTACCACATGCTCTTCTTGCACTTTCTCTATTTTGTATTTGTTTGTTTTACTTTCTACAAGAAAATTTGCAGATTGTATCTCAATTTTCTAGACTCCTTTTCGCTTGTCAAATTGTTTTTTCGATTACAAGTATCAAGTATGGTTGATGCAGCCATCATAATATAGTTCAAGAGAAGATGTAATAACTGGAATTGCTCATCAATTTTTGGAATTCATTTGAATCTCCATGTTCAAGTGCTTGTGTATTTCAGTTCTCCAAAGACCTTAAGTTTTTCTTGTAAATATGTAGTATGGAACTTCTTTGTCTTATGGGTTTGCAAAGCATGATCATGTTCTGGATTCCAAAGTCCTATAATTCATTATGATTTGGGTCACCATATATCATAGAGAAATCATCTAGTCTTCTAGTCTTCTTAATCACTTTACTTCTTGGCATCACATGCGAGTGGAGCTTTTAATATTCTGCATCTACTCTTAAAACTTAGCACTTGTTACCATGCTCTGTTCAGTTAAATGTATGAAATGTTTGATTTTACTTTTCTGTCCTACCAATTGTTATCACCAAACATAGTTTGGAATATATGTAGGCTTTCAACTTTGCATTTAAAGGTTACTTCAAAAGCATTTTTGGCCGCTCAAAAGAGAAAGATGGATACATAAAGTGGTTTGCTGGAAATGTGGCTTCAGGAAGTGCTGCTGGAGCAACAACTTCATTATTTCTATATCATCTGGATTATGCACGTACACGGCTAGGCACTGATGCAAGGCAGGGTGGAGTTAATGGTCGACAACAATTCAGAGGGATTGTAGATGTTTACCGCAAAACTTTGTCAAGTGATGGATTGGTGGGTCTCTATCGAGGATTTGGGGTTTCCATCATTGGAATTACTCTGTACCGAGGCATGTACTTCGGGATTTATGACACCTTGAAGCCTATTGTTTTGGTTGGACCTTTAGAGGTAAACATCTCCATTGGAAAAAAAAAAAAAAAAAAAAAAGCTTCCTGTTAGTCTAACCTTTCTTGGTTCTCATGCTTTCCATGAATTATTTGAATTTCAACAGGGAAAATTTTTTGCTAGTTTCTTTCTTGGTTGGAGTGTCACAACAGTCTCTGGGATCTGTGCCTATCCGTTTGATACTCTTCGGAGGAGAATGATGCTAACCTCAGGACACGGCACAAAGTATCGCAATGGCTTACATGCATTTCGGGAGATTGTATACCTTGAGGGTTTCACAACACTATTCCGAGGAGTTACTGCAAATATGCTTGTAGGAGTTGCTGGGGCTGGGGTACTAGCAGGATATGATCAGCTGCAACGACTTGCATATAAACATGGTTATTCTGTTGAGCCAAATCAAAGTGTTGTGAAGTGATAGTATGGACATGGCATATTTTGGAGCACGATAAAGAATTTTCAAGTGAAAATGCAAACATGGGGGTGCAGACACAATTACTCTCTTGAGCCACAACAGAGTTTTGAAGTGAATGCCTGATCATGAGATGTGTATACCAGGTTACCTCTTCTATTGAGAACGAAAGAAAAGGAAATATGAAAATAATTGAACCTGCATGACTAAGAAAGGTTGTTCACCAATTGGCACTGCTTCTTCCTGGAATGTCTAAAGGCTTACTGATATATTCTTTGTACAGTTGATCGAGAATATTCAATTATTCAATGTTTTGTATTCGAATTATATCTTCATAGTTGATTTATAGGCCTCACTGTACTCCTGAGTGAGGATGGAATATGCAAGATGTACGGAGAATATGATTTTGCTTCAGAAAATTCCCAACCCAGTGAGGGTTAGGTAAGTGACTTGCTACAAGTGATGGTTAATGCCAGCATACAATACAAAGTCAATTGGATTTCTTAATCTCTGTGATTAATCTAATCACGATGCATTATCTTTAAACGCTTTAGATGATTCTTCAAATCTTCGACTATGGCATGCCTAGTTGTACACTAATTTTCAGTTACACATTGTCTCTGCAATGTACCAATTTAATACTCAGAAGTCTGAAGCTGTTCAAAGTCCAAGGGTTTCATTGACATCCATCGTTATTCAAGCACGGTACTCACATCCATTATCTAAAAGAGTAATCTGAAACTAACTTAAGCCAGAAGCCAGAAGTTCTTGTGAAGCTTGGTGGTGATCAAGTACCCTCCAAGTCTTCTGCTCTTTCTCCTCACCGCAATAGTCATGCATCCGGCATTTTGTATGCAGTATTCCACAACCTCACCGCCTCCGGATGTTCTTCTCCTTCGCCTACTTATCCAGCACCTCTTGATTAGCTTCCACCACATTGACCTCTCTCTTCTTTGCCCAAGAACAAGTAGAGACACCTTTTGTTTCTTTGCTTCTTCCACAATTATTGCACCTCTTTCCTTCCCTTCAAGCAATGCTACCTCAACTTCCACCTGTTTAACTCAATAGTCAATACAGCCCATTCCCTGTGAAAAAATAGCAAAGCAATGTGATGTCATGCACTTACCCCAGGCCTCCTCCTTTGACATTCTTTTTTCATAGAGTGAAGAACCTCAAAAGCTCTTAAGTTAAGCTTCTTCGCATTTGAGTCTGCACCTGCAAAACCAATGTTGGTTAACAAGAACCTTAATTACGAACTAATCAATAAAGAACATGGTCATTGTGTCGAGTCTAACCTTGTTTGCAGGGCTGAGCTACATGAAGAAGCACAATGGTGTCCTGAGTTTGAACAGTGTGGGACAGTGCCCATTCAAGAGCTCCTTTGGCTTCAAGGCTCGAATCCACAACCACCATTATCTTGTTCCCCATCTCATCCCCATTTTTGACTCTGATTTCTTCACCAAAATCATCACTGCTATTGCTCAGAAACTGATCTGTTTTGATGGAATAGGAGGAGGAGCGTCTAATGCTTCTAGAGGCGGGTTTGGGTTTCGATTTTGATCCCGGAGTCCGGGAATGGACCGGAAAACAAAACACGCCTCGGCCAACACACAATCTTGCATATCTCCTACTCATTATGATTATGATGATTTTGGTTCTGGTTCTGGTTGGGAGCTTAGCTAACTTGGTCTGTTATATATATACGAGGAATGGAATAATTTAGTCTAGTATGCATACATTTGTTTTAATTTCCAAGCATGTAATTGATTCCATGCACAAACTGTTTACTTGGTTTTGTATTTTCAAATGGTAGGCCACATCTTGAACGTGCTTGGCATGAATATGAAGGCTTCAATGTATGTTCCTAATCATCTTATAGTTGAGCTTGACGTGTATGCCATACTATAGCTAGTAATAAAATTTCATTCTATACCATCAGCAATGTTGAGTAGTGTTTGACTTAATGCATGTCCCCAAACTGAAATGCATGGTGATTATCCTTCTTTTTTTTTCTTGTTTCTTTCTCTCCTTGGTCCAACATTATAGCGAGGAAGACATCTTTAACACAATGCTCACACAGAAGAGGAGGCAACAGCCACAGCCTACCGGTGTACTATATGACTTGCAATATTTTTTTCTCGATTAATGCGTGTCATTCTTACATATGGGTCATGCTAATTTTCTATATATATCGGATGTCCCTAGCGGACGCGAATTGCAGTCTCACGAAGTTGTCGATCACATTAGTTTTGTCTAATAATATAGAGGAAAGAATTTGACATGTTTACAAACATTTTCTCCTAGAAACAACTGATAACATACAAGATGCGGCACTCCCTCTTTTATTCGACTAGGGCCGCCCCTCAACCGTGACACCCGCCATTTAGCTTGACAACCGGCACTCCCTCTTTTCAAAAGTCACTGCATCTGCTGTCACGTCTCATCTGCACTCTGTAGGGCTAGATTTTACATATATGCAGTTTAGCATAAACTTTTGGGCACTTAATTCTTCATTACAAGTTGGTTTTGCAATGGAAAGTTATATATAGTCGTAGGTCATGATCGATTACTCTACTTGGACTAGCAAATAGAAGCTTGCACAAATCGCTGAATTTAGATCATGATCGATTACTCTGCTTGGATAAGTGTTTGCGGCTTGGTGCGTCTAGAGAAGTCAACTTCATATGATGTGCAAGGCAGAGGTGGCAGACTGAAGCATTATTTTGTTTTATAGGGAAAACTTATCATTCAACTCAATTCATTCCCATTATATGGGTTTGGCAAGTTTCCATGGATATGAAAATTGTTCCAATTTAATCACTACAATTTTGGTAAGACGTATGGGAAAGTATACTAGCTATAATGGTTTGCTGAAAAGAAGAAGAAAACAAAGAGATAGTTGTAGAGAAATCATTTAAGTCATTACTTGATTGATTTTCAATCAAAGACCAAGTACATTTTTCATTTTTGTTTTGATCCAATCATCAAATTCAAACTGAATTAGGCCTATATATTTTGGCCTAATTTCCAAGTGTTATCATACATACTTTGTTATTTTTTAATGAAATAAAAATAATGAATATTAAACTTGGAGTAGTACATATTGATGGATCGAATCAAGCTAGAAGCCAGAAATTCTTGTGAAGTTTGGTGCTGATCAAGTAGCCTCCGCCGTTGCTGTTCTTTTTCCTCACTGCAACCGTCATGCAAGCAGCATTTTGTATGCAGTACTCCACCACAACCTCGCCAACGCCCTCACCTCCACCGCCACTATGACTTAGCTGCCACCATGTCGACCTCTTTCTTTCTTGCCCAAGAACAAGTAGAGACACCCTTTGTCTCTTTGCTTCTTCCACTATCATCTGCCCCTTTTCCTTCCCTTCTTCAACTTCCACCAATGCGACCTCCACTAGCACCTATAAATTGAAACTCGATGGTTAATAATCCACACACACACACACACAGCCATTCCACTAGAGGAGTTATTGTTAGTTAATCAAAAATTGGACAGTAATCTATTTATTCTAAAGTTTGTGATTGCCTTAATTTACTTGGTTATATAAGTAGTACACTTGCATATAGATCAAATTCTAAGTCTGCCAGTATATATATTAATTTGCACCAATGGGCAGAATGTGGATTATTCAACTAGCTAGCTAGTCAACTTATTACTTGTTAGTAATTGGCCTTTGGTGATTCATTTATAAAAATAACTTAGTCTTATATGAACAAGTAAAATTTACACAGTACTTACCCCAGGCTTGCTGATTTGACAGAGATTTTTCAAACTGTGGAGAAGTTCAAATGCCTTTATACCATCAAACTTCTCATTTGTGTCTGCAGCTGCACTCAAACCAATTAACACTACTAATTCAGCGCAACATTACATGAAATATTTTTTAGAAGCAATGGTAAGGCTAATTTAAATTCAGTGAGCTAGTGATGATCGATCGGATAATAACCATTAGCTAGATGAAGAAGCAAAATGGTATCATGGGTTTGTGCAGTGTGGGATAGTGCCCATTCAAGAGCTCCCTTAGCTTCCAGGCTCGAGTCCACAACCACCATTATCTTGTTGCCAGTCGATTCCTCAGATTTTGGGTCCTCATGAGGAGACTCTTTAACCATATGGTTCAAGCCGGCTTCCGTAGCAGTCAACTCATCCTTGCTAAAGCTACTGTATCTGTTCAGAAGGTCTGTGCTCGAATGCTCTTCAACAGCAAGAGTAGTAGTGTTGACAGCAGCGGATTCATGTCGTTTAGATTTACCGCGGGGTTTCGATCGAGGGCTGGAAGGCGAAGAAACCCCGAAACACATTCTTGCATAGTTGGAACACATGATCGTTCGATTAGTGTTAATGGATATATGAATTTTGGTCGGGTGAAGTATGTATCTATATATACAAACAAGAACGTCTACCTGGAGATATAAGCTAGAGATTTGATACTAAAACTCTATCTTTTCTCGAAAGGTCATTTAGGATCAAGATATATTTTCATATTTTGTTTATTGGATTATTTGGCAAGTATTGTACAGTGTCGTAGGCCACTTCTTGGACGTGCCTGCCAATCTGCCATGACCAAGATTACGCATAGATGTGTCCAATATCTAGTGATATTATGCCCCCCATTTGGGAGGAGAACCGCACTGCAAAACAAGAAAGGGATCAAAATATACTCGTTGGTGGAAACCACGTTGGAATTAGTATAGGAGATCGATGTACGTTTTCATGATGTTTTAGGAATCGATTCCACGACTGAGCAAGGGTTCTATTTAAGATTATGAAAACTGATGTATGCATTTACGAGGTGGCTAGGTGCTTGTCTAATTTTGCTCACTTTATTCTTTATTCTTGCAGATCGAGTTGGGACTTGGGAATGTCAATTAAGCAAACTGGTAACAAACATTATTCTTGTCGAATTAATATCGACCAATTAACTAGTAGACCAGCAAGGCAGCAACACGAGCTAATAGAATGAAAGCCACAACAGATGTTGCATGTTTGCCTGTACAATGTTGTTTTCCCAAATTCGATTCCCCCTAAATATATGTATATATATCAAACTAAAAAAAAAAAATCAAACTTAGATAATTAGTTTGGGAGTACAGTTAAGTTCCCATGGATATGACATATATTCAAGTCAATTAATCCACCACCTATTAGGTTACTTCACTACAAGTAATATTACGTACGTACGGCAACAATTCCTCAGTTTGCTAAACCAATTACCTTGGTAACAAATTTGTAGAAAGTCATCAGTCATCACCCTACTAATCTATATACTTTATCCTTTTTTATTTATCTTGAAGAAAAAAAAAAGTAGAGATCTCTCTGCACAATCAGCAATAACGTTGTTGAGCATAATTTACTGATAATATAATTATCCATCTTAAGTTCTTAACTTTAATTAGTCCTATATATAGCTTCATCAAGATGTTTGAAACTTCTAGTTTTTTAGGTCTAGGGTTGGAAGAGGGAATTCATGTAGTATAGGTTTAGATTGGCCCAAGTTGATTGTTTTTCCAGCAACAAGTATGTGGCTTTGATGTTTAGGTGAGCTGAAGCTAGCTAGCTAGTTGGCCCGGACAGTGCTCGGAAGCAACAATGTATATCATCATATCCGATCCTTTCAACCCAGAAGGTGATCATTTGGCCAACCATACTAGTTTCAATAAACTGATCATGAACGATTGTATAATACCAAAGAAACTGTAAGCATCAGTCAAAAAAAAAAAAAAAAACTGTAAGCAAGATAAGTAGGAAGCAGCAAATCATATGCAAGCAATATAGAGAACCCTAAACCCTAATAATAATACAGAACTTAATTCAATTGTGATGAACCTGATGCATGCTTGCGTTCTTGAATCTATCACAAGTTAAATTTGAGAGCAGTGCCCTTAAAAACAATATTCAAATATGGCCATATATATAGATGTAAACAATACTACATACAAAGGTGATAGCTAGCTAGTTTTTCCAAAATTACTTACACCTGCAGAGTGCAGACACTTGATATTTGAGCTAGCTGGTGTACATATATCATATATGTAATTATAGACACAAATCAATACTTTGCTGAATTAATATATATAAATGCCTTCTATTCATTCAGGTGGCGGAGCATCCAAGGCGGAAGGACCGTGTTACTGTTGGCGGCGGTGGTGGCTTGATGTTGAGGCGGAGGTGGGGTTTCTTCATCCTGATCATAATCTCCCGAGGAGCCTCTGCAATTTAACATTTATCAATTCGTTCAACTCTCACATGCCTCTACATGTTAAACTAATTTCAACTCGAAAAGTCCACTACTTCCATATCAATATACTCAACAGAAGGACTGATCCTGGGTGAAAGATCGAAACAAAACCAATCGCAGTAGATCAGAACGTACCCGAAATTCATGGACCGCAATGCCTGAGGTAGAAGGGCACTGCTGGAGGAGTCGAAGCTCTGCCTCTGCATTTGCTCCCATTGTGACTGAGCCTGTGCTCTGCCTGTGCCTGTGCCTGCGCCTGGGACTGTGGAGCACTGCCGGCTACTGCTTTCTCCTTCTCTTTGACCTATATATCAGACGCATACGTACACATGGCTCAAGCAGCTAAGAGCTAGAATATTAGAATGGAAATTAAGGACGCTCAATTCTTAATTTTGACATTAATTCTTCACGTTTACCTTCTTTGTCAGCAAATTATTTTGCTCCTGCAACGCCTTATCCTGTCATGGAAAACAAATCCAATCCACCATATAATATTCAGATTATATATATATGCACATTTTAATTACATGTATACCTAAATTACCTGTCTTTTCTTACCTTCTTCTGGAGCGTTGAAATGGATTCGTACATAAGTTGGTTCTGTATGTGGTCAAACAAAAAATCATATTCCAAAATTTTTCTTAGACAGACAAAGAAAACTCATACACCCGTGTATAAATATGTAGAATATATGCTCATGATTCAATTATCACTACCCAATACTATCTGGTGTATTCATTGATGTTGTACGTACCTTTCTAGACCTTACGTGCTTCAGAGCAGAATCAAGTTGCTGCTCCAAATTCTGAAGCTGTTTCATACTTAAGGATTGTAGGTCTTCCCCCATGAAATGACTGCAAATAAAAACATGACAAAATGTAATGCTATTTATCATAACCTAACGAAAACGCAAATACTTTACTCATTTAACAAACTGGTGTTTACCTTTGATTTTTCTGTAAAACCTCCACCCTGGCTTTGAGCTTTGCATGTTCCAGAGTCCAGTTTCCCTATACAACATTAAAATTACGGAATAAGTAATTCAGTAACACAGGAGCATTCCCTTTGAGATGACAGTCAGGAGAGTGTGCATGGCATACATTTGACTGATCCTGATCCTGCTCATGATTATTTCCAAGGAGCTGCCTCTCTGCATATGAATATCTTTCATACCTTTCCAGGATTTTTTCCATGCTATCAATAAACGAATAACTGTTAGTGAGAACTCAAATAACCTTCAACCAGACTTGACACACATATGCATTTTCCTTCTTTAATTTTGCTGCATAATTAACAAACGAGTCAACATGAAAATGGCTTATAGTGAATTTGAGGTTCAATAATCCGGCTCCAGCTAACTTAGCTATAGATTTTTCTTGTGTCGTTAGCATTCAATTCTAAGCTCCTGGTAAGACATAAGAAATTAAGTAAGGGAGGGATTTGGATTCAAACAACTGAAACCAACATAATCTAATGTTGGAGTATTACGCTTCATTTGGTTATATACATATATACTTGTAGGTACCTAAATTTGTTTTCAAAGATTTCATATTGATGCATGTGAGTTTTTAGTTCTTTTTAGTCGAATCGATAATATTCCCGAATAAGCAAATAAGCAATAGTAACCTCTTAATGTCTTCTCACATGCATTAAGAAAAAAAAAAAACACCAACCCTCTTAATGCTTAGTAAATCCCCACACCCCATTTTGCATAAAGCAATAGGGGTCATTGGACTAACATATGCAAACATGTGATAAATATGTAAGTGTGTGTGTGTATATATATTGAAAGTAGAAGATCAAGGGTACATCAATATGTAAGTCTATCAGTCTATGAATGAACTAACATTAGTTAATTACTAAGATTGAAACCAATTATAACTTCCCGGGATAAATACAAACAAACTCCCTATGATTATATATTATTGGCACATTTGAACCAAACAATTTAATTGTTAGGGATATTCCATATATTATAGTTTAACTAGAATTCCAATAGTTTACATTACAATTGAAAGGGTTAACTGGTTCCTTTCCTCAAAATGATCTTAAGTGTAGCTTTATATCATATATATATAATATACCTCAAATACGATACTTTTTTAATTGAGCTGATCCATCGCATACATTCGATATCTTTTTCTATATAGATCAAATGATAATTCGTTCATTAGAATAAGAGAAAGTTACATGTACTTGAGATACAATTAAAGGGAACCATAGACAACCCCTAATTAAGGAGCCAATTCCGTCATATATATATATATATATATATATATAATCTTTTTTTTTTTTTTTTAGAGTATCAACGACGGTATCCTCAAAGGCTTTCTAGGCCCAGAGACTAATCCGCGCCGAGAGATCATGTCAGAACGCTTCCTCCCCTAACCACCAAAAATAAATTGAGATTTAACTACAATCTAGAAAAGCAAGAGATTTCTCCTTAATCAAATTGTTAAAAGCATATTGCCTTATTGTAATTACTTAATTAGTTTCTTCTTGTCCACATTCAACCGTTCATATTGTATACAAAGTTTACTGTTGGATCTTCTCAGGTGAATCAAGAAGACATGTATCAGCTTCAAATTAACTACCTCCTTTTAATAGAGGCACATATCCTCTTTGTGGTTCTATATAATAACAGTACATGCAGATACCCAGTATGTACATTTTCTCTGTGGTTACATTACCCTCCCTCCCTCTATATAGCTAGAAAACCCTTTTGTGGTTCTCTCTTATAACCCAGTGTCCCAGACATTAACTACTCAGGAGAGTAGCTAGGGGCCATGGGGACAAAAGAAAACAAAGAAAACAGAGGATGATGAAAGCTGGAATCGAACCCAGGTCAAGATATATAGGAGATGAAAATCTTTACTAAACCATTTGCCAACTGAACTGGCAAGGATATATCATAGATTTTTGTCTAGGCTTCAGCCCATATAGCCTCTCAAGTAGATCCGCCCCTGGGTATATGTATATGTATGTACATGTCCTTAATTTGTGTTTTCTTATAATCACAGCTATATATATATGCATAGTGCACTTCAGTGTTAAAGTACTATGCTGTGTAATAGAGCAAAAAACTGAAAGAAGATAGAAAAGGTACTCGGACAAAAATTTAGAAGCTATAATTAACTGATAATCAAGGACGTAAATTTGGATAATTGCTAGCTTTAGTCTCGATGGTAGAGCAAGAGAAAAGACAGCACAGCTATATATATAGCTCATTATATTTGAGTGTATGATCAGAAATCCAGGACAGTTTCTCTTTTCTTTTTGTTTTCTTGTGTATTATATTATGATGATGAATTAACAGATTCATACCGTACGTACCCCCACAGAAATACCCAGGATCGATCTCTTTACTCTCTAGTCACTATTCAACCAAGTCTTAAACAGCTAGCTGCTGCTTAATACAACTTTTTTTTTTTGCATGAATGGATTATATAAACAACTAAACACAAAAATAATTCAATACAAAAAAAAAACCTAGTAGCTTGCAGCTACTACTGCATGAACCATAAAATTGCCAGAGATCGATGAAAGAACAAGTATGGAATTGCTGAGTAATAATATGAATCTGAATGCCAAAGAATAAGAAGTTCGAAGTCAGATTATTACATACCTAGAATCAGTGGAGTACTCAAAGAGCTTGCCTTTGGTGGAGAAGACGATCAAAGCGACCTCAGCATCGCAGAGCACAGAAATCTCATGCGCCTTCTTGAGCAGCCCAGACCTTCTCTTTGAGAAAGTCACCTGCCTGTTGATCTTGTTCTCTATCCTCTTCAACTGAACCCTTCCCCTCCCCATGATAATGGATCTCTCTCTTTCTCTCTGGGAAACCAAAAAAAACCCAAAAAAGAAAAACACCAAGAAAATGGGAAAGAATTTAAGAGTGAGAGAGAGAAAGAGTTGGAAAATATAGATGGGGTTTTTTCTATATATCTAAATAGGTGGTCTGCTATGTCTGGGAGTGACTGATATCTGTGGTTTTATTATATGTAAATTTATAGGAAAGTTGAAAACCTCTGTGGGGTTGGATGAGCGGGTTTCCAAAACCGGAGTGGTTTTTCCCAAGGCGTTGTCAAGTTGCTATTGGCCGGAGCCTCTGTAACAGTCGGTTATTGGTCTATAAGACATGGGGCTCGAAACCACATATTTTCCTTATTTCAGCTTAATTACCAACGACGCCATCATCGTACGAGCTCGGGTTTCTGATGAAACACAGGATCTTTCTTTGATTTCTTCTTTTTTTTTTCTTACTCTTTTTTTTTTTTTACTTGTCTTTGGATGCTCCTTTCATGATGTTACTGGGGATTTTTACTATATATGTGTGTTCTTGGCCAAATATATTTTAGCACTGTTGTGGAGTATCATGCTGTGGGCACTATAGTGTTCGTTAATTTGTGTCAGGGTTCTCAAAGGAGTAATATGCTTGTCAATCCAATTTTTGCTTTAATGAAAGTGAGATATCATTGGATTGTAATTTGTACCCTTTCTTGAATTAGTCATGGGGCATGCCTTTCTACTTGCAACAAATAATTAATTGGATTTTAGCCTCTTTTGCGATACTAATAATAATCTTTAATATCGTATGTACAATACCAATTCATTGTGTCTTCCTACAACATAGTACACAATTTCGAAATAGGGTTTTGCTTATCATTCCGAAAGATCTACTAACTTTTGAACCTCATTTCTCTCTACAACATGTACACTTTATGTATCTTAAACCAGGGTGTTGTCTGTGTTGCCAAAAATATACTACTTCAATTTTGATTGTTTCAGTATTTCTTAGAGGCTCCTTGTTGACTTGCTCAAGTCATTCTACGCATTTTGGGAAGACGTATGAGTGGTGTTTGCTCAAAAACAGTCGGCAGGAATCAGTGTACACTCCTCGTTATACCTACAATTTTTAGCCATTATTTCTCTATACTCCGATATGAATGATAACTTTTTCTTCAAGAGAGAAAAGCAAAGGTATAGTACCAAGTACAATTATGAGAAATGAGATGATCGATTTCTTGCAAGGCTATAATTCTCTTCGGTCAAAGTAAAAAACGAGAATGGTTACCTTTGGTAGCAAAGGTTTACACAATACCCTTTCTTCTATTTGTCCGAACAGAAAAGGAAGGGCCACCTTTGGTAGCTAGAGGCCTCTAGTCAATTCCCAGGTTTCATTGAACATAACCTAGGTTTCATTTTTGTTTTGAATTTCAAGCTCGACTAGTCAATTCCCATATATGAAGAAACAATGCAAAACCGGTTAACAGTTATGTTTTTACCGCGCACTTAGAATATGGAACTTGCCATTTTACTATCGTGGAGTTAATTTCGATGAAGATAGGATAAGTTGGAGTCGACTCATCAAGAATCCCAGATCCATCTACGTACAAAGTGAGTTAGATATTAGTTTTACCAATCGTTTGCTCAGATTCAGAGGGGGTTCTTTTAAAAACAAAAGGGTATTGATTCCATCTATTCACGAATTAAAATTTTTATTCAGGGAAACCATCTAGAGTGAAAAGTTGATCGAGCTGCCTAGTATGGAACCCATATGTCTCATGATTCCCACCAACTTATGCTCAGCAGGTTTGAGGGGTCTTTTGGTTCGGCATGAGATTAGTCTGACTTTGATGGGATACTCTCGTGGATCTTGATCTGAACTGACTGAGTAGTATTGAGTAGTATTATATTGACTAGTGATGGAGTATCCATCTAATTAGGGTTGACGCCATAGTGTCCCTATATTCCAAGTCTTTTTCTGTTATGTATACTTGTTTTCAATAACCGTACTTGACTTGGACGAAACGATTAGTTCATTCATTCATACAACTTTTTTACTATACTCATAGAGGTCACTCATTAATCATTATGTTCTTGACAAACATAAATCGAAGTTACGCATGCACCTTGCTCAATTATACATAAAAACACTTTAGCCATTGATGTGTACAAAGTATATCCACAAATCAACGAATAACGATCGTGCAGCGAAGCAATGTACAAATTTCTGCAGGCCTTTGGTAAAAGAGCGGAAAACCAACAACTCCATTGCTCTAATTAAAGGAATCGATTAAAGTGTTGATCTTACACTGTAAAATAGAGACATGGAATGAAGTCAATGCACAGACACACACAAAGATGTTACTATTTTGGTGAAGGCATTCCTAGCCCTGTTTTCAAACTCAAACCAAACATGGAATTATAGTTGTGTTGAGCAAATAGTACTTGTACGTACCCTAGAGAAAAAAAAATTGCAATTCTTGTTCATTTTTTGCTAGGGGTCCAGGGTCCAGGCGCCAACTGTATTAATGAAAATAGATAGTCCACGTGGGCCGTGGCCCAGCCCAAGTTGCGTAGGAAGGGTTAGGAATCTTGTCCTCTCCCTTTTTTCCCTGCTTCGTCCGAATCAGGTAAGAGAGATAGGGACTCCGACTGAAAAGGAAAAGGCATCTCGTTACAAACCCTACGCTTAAAGGGCAAAAAAGTGCTCTATTTTTTTAGTGTACCATTGAACCGCTCAATACAGACAAAAAACACACAAACAAAACAAAATACGAATTAAAACTTCGAATGACCTGATTTAAGTTGATTGTGAATTTTGTAAGACAATTTGTGATAGCACATGCAAATGATTTGAAAGTTGGTTTGGTCATTAATGAGAAACAGTGTAGTTCTTGATTGAGACGGTTAACGTCATTATTGGCTAATTAAGCTTTTACGATAGGGTTGATCATGACTTAAGAGATAATTAAGTTCAACATTCGTAAGGATGGTGTAGATAAATATTGGTGTCCCATTTGATCTACTACACTGACTAGAAAGAGACCTTTGTCTAGTGATGGGATGCGATCAACAATGACATTTTCAGTGAAGAAGTTATTAGGGTTTGCAAAAGGCAAATTTCTTGTGATTCATCATACAAGGCAACTGAGTTGCCTTCTGATTAAGTGTCCCTCTTAATCCCTCACACGTCAAAATGCTTCGGAAGAAAGCTCTTGTTAGCGAGCGGGCTAATTGGATTCTATTTGAAGCATCCATACATCCATCCATCGTGGTTTGCTAATTGCTAGGGTTTAAGCTATTCCATTGTTTAAAATTTCTTTCGGCTTTGCATTTGAGTTTCTCTCGCTAAAACTCAAAAGTGAACAAACTTTATGAATATGATTATCTGGATATATAGATCAATGCATCTTCTATCTAGACGTATTTTCAAATTCTTTTCTTATAAATTATGTTTTTATTGGCATATTTGTTGCCATCAAAATTCAAAAGGGTGATTGATATGTAGTAGATTTTGTCCTAAATCACCCGCTCATGATCTAGGAAATAAAGATTTAGGGTTTATTTTCTAAGACACAACGAAATCAATTCATTGATGATAATCATACGACCTCTTTCGCTTGGAGGGATCCGAAGATCATCTATGTACATAACATTGCTCAAGTAGTGCACTACCGCACATGCATGTTACCATGATTCCTAACAAAATAGTGCGCTCCTAACTATGATCCTAATATGCCTTGTGTATTCATTATTTTTATAAAATGTTTGTTGCTTTGCTCGATATATAGAATATGTAGTACCCCGCAATCACAAAATATTTACTCTATTTTTTATTTTATTTTACTCACGAAGTTACGTACTTGGGGACTTTGGCGGTATACAGATGAAGGGCTTGACTGGGCAATGACCTGGTAAAATGACTTCCCCTAAAAACCCAGTTAGGGAACAACATCCCCATCTTCATCTTCTTTAAGAAAAGAAAAGAAAAAAAGGGAACAAGGGTGGGGAGCTTCGGTATTATTGCCTGCCCGCTATACATTCTCATGGGCTTTAGGATCAACGAAGCCAGAGCAAAGCAAAGCTGCACACAGTTTAACCATACAATACTACGAATCCATAAAAAGTTCTTTAAAATGTCAATACAAATTCAATACATGCAAATATAGATGTTACTACCACGTAATTACTGTTTCAAGCATAATAATTACAGTTAAATTGCATAGAACAAGTGCGTGGCTTGATTCTTGAAGAAGATGAAGCAACAGTTTCCATATCTTATTTCGCCATGCACATATTTATTGACAATCAAAAGTTGTCAAAGCATCCACCCAGGAATGAATCCATTCACATTTTGGCCTGGATTTCCTGCATTCATCTGCTGCTGCTGATGATGATCTGAACCCAATGGTGTGTATCTGTACCAACCAAAGTACCAAACAGTTCTATTATGAATACTTAAACAGCCAATACATGTCTGCCAATTTGCGAATAATCGAAAGATAGGTACCCCATTTGCATTGCGGAGTTGTTGTTTCCTTGCAGTTGCTGAAAGAAACCTTGCGACTGGGGAGGAAAACGGCTGTTGTGCTCATGAATGTTGTTTTGGCCATAGCCACCGTCCCATGCCAGACGAAGTGGAGCACCTTGCAGATTAGTTTCTTCCAGCTGTTGCATACATTTATTAATCAGACATGTATAGGAAAACCAAAGCTAGATTTAACTACATGACCGAAAGTAAGAAGAAGCTTGATTTCAACAAGTATCATTAATATCTTACCTTCCTCCTCAAGGATTTGTTAGTTTCAACAAGCATCTGTTCCTGCTCGATCAAATAATTAGAACAACAGTCATTATATATGATGTTCAAACGCATCTGCATCAACTTTGGAAGCAAGCAAATGCACGTATTGGATTTTCGCTTACCCTGTT
Source organism: Fragaria nilgerrensis (assembly GCA_010134655.1). Taxonomy (NCBI): domain Eukaryota; kingdom Viridiplantae; phylum Streptophyta; class Magnoliopsida; order Rosales; family Rosaceae; genus Fragaria; species Fragaria nilgerrensis. The sequence continues at coordinate 8,238,486 of CM020981.1, forward strand.
TTGAAGATCAGAAAGCTCGTCCAGCATAAACTGAGTCTGATCGATGAGAATAGAACAAGGGAAAAAATTCACATCAGCAAATTATAGTTTATTATCTCTTGAGGAATATATGCATCACAATCAGTTATCAGATTTGCAGATGTTGGAGTGATAATGAAGGGTCAAGATTTGTTAGGGTCAGAATACAAATTCATCTGCATGCTTTCTATGGAATCTAAATAGTCCCAACCAGAGAGCAATGGCTAGGTTTTGATGTATATGCTATTGAGCTTCAATCAATATGTGAAACTAATTCAGAAAAAATATCACCTTTGTTGACCTAATATGCTTGAGGGATGACTCTAGTTGATGCTCAAGCTGCTCAAGCTCCTTCGTGTTCAGTGGGCCCAAATCTTCTCCAAGAAGATTTCTGCATATTTGTAATTTGGGAATATCTATCAGTAATTCAGTACTAGCTAAGAATCTAGTATATATAACAATTTCTACCAAGTTTATTGAATGATGATTTGAAAAATTACAGCTTAGTAAACTTTAGCCTAGCTAGTTTGTATTACCTCTGAGATCGTTGGAGGACCTCCACTCTTCCTTTGAGCCTCAAATATTCCTGGTAACTGTTCTGCTTGAAACAAAATGGTAATGTAATAACTATTATTTGAATAGAATAGAGATCGATCAACTAACTTCTTCTCAAAAAAAAAAGAAAAAAAAAGAGATCACCTAACTTGCATACATGTATTAAGTTAACCACCGAATCGAAGAATGATTTAGCATTCTTAATTATATATGAAAGATTACGTAAGGTCATGGGGGAAGTGTTTGTACCTGAGTCTCGTTTACAGGTTGGTTGGCTTCCAGGGCACCATAACTGCACCTTTGGTACTTTTCAAGTGTTTTCATCATGCTAAAATACAAGTTTAAAACATATTGATCAAACACAAATCATTACACTTACACATAACTAAAAATCTGTGCGATTTCAATATAAGAAAGAAATGGATTACAGCAAATTATTTAATCACAAATTTCACAAAAACCTCATTATTAGAAGAGCCAAATGCAGGACTTTACGCTGTTATATATGTTTGCCTGAATAGGGCGAGTTAGGATGAATTCCACCTATGCTACGATTTGATTAAGAAAAATCTTTCAACATTCTATGAGGTCAAGGTCATGAATTAATCATCAACACTGAAGGAGTGAAAGAGAATAAAACAAAAATGCAAGGTCGGAATTTATGTATCGAGCTTTTTAAGTCGTTGATACTTCGATCAATCGCGCACTAAAGCACAATAGTGTGCAGCTAGCTAACACGACAACATGAGCAAAGAGTCATTCATCATTCCAAGTCGAGGTGAGAAACACATATTCATTGACGAACAAAATAATTCATCAACGGATTTTAGTGAAAAAGTGCATAGTCTATTCAAGTGTATGATGGAATGACATTAAAAGGAAGGAACCAAGCATTTTCTGATAAACTTAATATAACAATACCAAACTCAAATAACACCAACTGATAAGTTGGATTTGTACTATTAAAATGATCGAAAGACCTTGAATTTTCAAACTTAATTAAAGCATCAATTTTTTATATGGTTCAATTTATGGGGGAGCCTAAAGTAAGAACATATCCACACTCTCACACCCAAATTGTCTTGACTGGGATCCAACCTTAGAATAGCTTTTGGAGTTCTAGTTTGCACTAGGCCTCTTCTTCAGAGCTTTGTGCTAACTGCTAAGTTAAGTAAATTTCTTTCTTATCAGAACAAAATCTTCAAAAATCTGGAAGATGATTAATAAAAAAAGTCGGATTTTCCAAGGGGTAAGTTGTAATCTTTGGAGGAAGCATTACTGTTAGTCATATCACAGTTTAGCTATATTAATTCAGTTCAAGGCAAAAGCTTCATGATATGTAGCTTTAGAAGTAAAGACTATAAAGAGGCAGCCTTTTATATATTTGTTGGTGAAAAATCAGTAATTTAATTGCAACACAAAGTACAGCATGCAGAAAAATTACACATCAAGTATCAAATCACCTGGCACCGAATCATAACAGTGAACCGGTTATATGTCTGTCCTTAGTCTAGGAAATGACAAATGCACTGGAATAACTAAGTTCAAGTTGAGCTGATAAAATCAGATCGAGGCATCTTTTAACAGCATGAGTGAAAGTTTCAATGATCTAGCTTGTTCAGTTCAAATAAATAAAATTGGGGAAAAAAAATAGGATTCAAAGAAGATCGAGTAAAAAAATGTAGATATGTTAAACTTCCTATGCTATAAATAGAAAGAATTCGAAATAAGTAAATCCCATGTAAATTAGAGATCGAATTAGGAAATTCCTTGACGTGTCTAATAACTACTCCAAAAGTACAATCCAATTCAGAAAACCCATGTCTTTATTTATGAGACAATCTACTCTTACTCTTAACAACTAGTTTTGTTAATTTCTGGTTTGTTGCAACATGAACTAATTTAACCAAATAAGCATCAAATATCCAATTTTACGATTAATTTTTTATAGAAATATTTATGTAGGAAAAGACTGATTTTATAAAAAAAATGTATCAGAAACTTCAAAAATAATATCAAAGCTTTTACTAGATATAAGAACAAGAAAAAAGAAGAAGAAAATATGCCAGATCTTTAATTAAGAGACGAGCTCAAAAAAGCCTTTCGTTTTTCCTCACTTGCAGCAGATCAAATAAGATAAAGTACTAATGATTCAAGTAGAAAGAAGAAGAACGACGAAGAAAACATTAAGAAAAAAAAGTTTAAGAACAGAAGAAAAAAACTGGAATCTTGCTTAAGAAAGTTAACTACAAGCACACAGCAAGGATCGAATATAAAAACACAAACCACATAGATTTTGCATCCCTTAAATCTTGAGCATCCGTATGCTTCACTAATATTGAAAGCTTCCCATATATGAATAATCAGAATATATACATGCTAATATATATTCTGATATATATTGATACCTTAAGCTGCTGCAGAACTCATAGAGCTTTCCACGGCCAGAGAAAATAATGAGAGCAACCTCAGCATCACAGAGAACTGATAGCTCATAAGCTTTCTTGAGCAGGCCATTTCTTCTCTTGGCAAAAGTGACCTGCCTGTTGATTTTATTCTCTATCCTCTTGAGCTCAACTCTCCCTCTCCCCATTTTTCCAAAAAAATTAAAACCCAACTAACCACCCTTTCCTGATCTATCTATTTATCTCTACCTCTCCCCCTAGTCTTGGTTAGATCAGAGGTAGACAAAACTCTCTGAGAGGAAAGCTCTGTGTTTTAGGGTACCAAAAGGGGTAAAAGGATAAGTGCAATATGAGGGAAATGAGAAACCCCTAGAAAATAAAATAATATATATATCTGTTTATTCAGAACTGTTTATGTAAATAACGATTATGAAAACCCAAACGATTATCAAATTCAATGAAACTTGGCAGAAGTGATCTATGCATTAGGTTCTACAAACTAAATGATAGAGATGTGGAAATATGACCGAAAAATGAGTCAAATAAGCTTCACACTTTAATTTCAAAATGAAGCTTCGCTCTGGATAGAAACTATATATATATATATATATATATATATATATATATATATAAATAAAGGCATATGTATTTTAGCTTTGGCTTTATTATTGCCTACCTCCTCCTCCTCCTCAGGTACTGTACTGGACTGTAGAGGACATGTATGATATTTTAGACATTCTAGTGTATGATGATTCCATTCTCAGGTTTTTGCCTTGTTTCACTCTCTATGGTCCAGGTTTTCCACTACATCTTCCATTTATACATGTCAGATTTTTTGGTTTTCTTCTTTTTCATTTTGTTTCTGTGTATATTCATCTGCAGTAGTTTTCTGTAGTCTATTTTGTACATTTTGTTTATAGTAAAATTAGCAGTACCATGAAATGTCTAGGTTACCTTGTAATGCCTAGCGGACGTCGAAGAACAACCTTCGCAGGTGCATTCTTTCGGTTAAGAACACGTGTCGACTCGTAGCTATTGAGCACTCGATTCATGTCAGATTTCAGAGTCATGTTAATTTCTTTTCCTTTTTCACATATTCGTAATTAGTCTAAACTATCAGTCATAAAAGATTAATTGAAAGGAAAATTTACCTAATTAAGTTAACTAGATGAGTAGTAGATGACACTCTAGTTAGCAAACTAACAACCTTTTCAAGGACCTGATAACTGTAGTTACATTAAGAGAGGATAAACTAAGTATTGCGACCCACCAAGTACCACTTCTTAATTAAGTTAGTCACCAGTCTAGGAGGGTTCATGATCATATTGCCTTGCCTTGTGTTGATGCATACTAAACGCTTCTATAATTGGTAGTAATTAGAAGTATACAACACATAACAAATTAGGAGGACAATTTGAGCATGCATGCTTCAAAGTTTCCTAGTCTTGTAAGATCGATGGACTCTATTTCATTCATCTTGCATGCACTACTGGAATTCAACACCTAGGCCACATAACACATTCGTCTCCTAGGACCCAGTTTACGTCGCTGCGAATCCTAGCCGACGAAACGGTCGTCGCCTAAGATCCGTCGGCTAGGATGCGTGAAGTAGGTGTTTAGGTGACAAAAAGTTTGGCTCTGTCGACTAAGACGTACAATTCCTAACCGATTGACGTTTTCTAGCCTAACAGACGGGCATGTTCATAGCCATCACTCTTAAGCAACAATCGCTTATCCGTCGTTTGAGATCTTAGGAGACGAATCATCTTATTGTCTTAGACAACAAAAATTTTGGGCTTGTCGCTAAGTTGCAATCTTAAGCGACAAAACACTATCATGTTCATCTACTAAGACATCAACCTAGACGACGACTTTTATCCCTTTTCGTCGCCTATCACTACAACCTAGACGACGGAGCTTTACCGCGTTCGTTGTTTAGGAACCTTGACTTTCTTTAATTGATCCTTTTTTTTCACCATTATTTAATTATTTTGAATAAGAAATAATAATTTAAAAACATTTATAAACAAATCATAAATATAAACACTATTCATTAATAAGTAGAAAATTGTTTATACAAACAAGCTAAATGAAATCAAAAGTACGAAATCCTAAGTAACCAAAAACATCAAGGTGTCGAAGCTGTTGTTGTCGCTATTGTCATCGCCATTGTCAACTCAGGATATGATTGAGAATTAATTTTTTCTTTTTTTTATCTAGACATCCCAACCGATCGCGAGTTTAAAAGTTTTAGAACGTCAACATAGTTAAGTTTATACGAAAGTAGTTCTATGCATTGAAAATGCACTTCACCAACACTTATCAAGTCATACGTTGATACTTGCATATAGACATTTTGGTTTTATATTTGAAAAGTCCTTGTTGATATTATATATCGTCTATTTATGTTGCCGTAAATGCACATCATTCTGTTATGAATTAATTCAAGTACGTTAAACTGATAATTTATGTAGTTTTATTGATTTTTTATAGAAAATGTTTTTCCGTAGAGTTTTTATAGAAAAATTTAATTATAGGAAACTAAAAGATACCATGCTAGTGTAACCAAAAAAAAAAAAAAGATACCATGCTAGTAATTAACAACCACCTTGGAACTTGTAATTTTATTAGAGAAAACTTCGCTAATCTGTTTGACTAATGACAACTCGGTCTAAAAAAAAAAAGAGTGTACGTCGGTTGTCAACCAGTGGGAGCTAGCTGTGACAAGTGAGGTAGTAACGTGTCGAGCACCCACTGGTTGGTGTTCAATTTTGGTGCAACTGACAGGTGACGCTGATGTTTAAGATCGTACTGTAATTATTCCATTAGAGAACACGCGTCGAAGATAAACTACCTTATTAACCGACGGTAAAACGTACGAGGCTCGCTCCATCCATCCGTACATTAACCTGTTCCTGCGGAAACTAGGAGACACCTCCCAAGATAACTTTTAAGAACCAAACAGTAGTTTTCACACATATAGAACAACTCCAACAATAATTGTTATTTGAATGTGCTATTCTCATTTTAGCACCCTTTGTAACACTATTCATATTTGATTAATTTTCTATCTCCAACGATGAGATGTTATATGAAGATGTTATTCTCACTATTTTAACAATGAGGTATTGTATCATATGAATATGAATGATAATGGGTAGAGTAGGGTCAGGGGATCAAAATATCGTACCCGTACCCGTACCCGTTTTCATTCCTCATCCTCATACCCATTTCATTCTCCGTAATTAGATAACGGGGATTCCCCGTACCCGTCTCCTTTGAGGATTATGTTCTCATACCCGCTCTGATCCCCGTTAACAATTATGTAATAATTAATTTAAAAAAAAAAATTACGAAATATAGAAATATGAAAATAAAATCAAATAGATATATAAATAAGTTTCTTGATTCAATCCAACAAAAGTGAATACAAGTCTCGGTTAAAAAATAAGTTTCTATAAATATTCATTAAGAAAATCATAGTAAAAAAATATTACAAAAGATTTTACATAAATATCTATTTATAAATAATATATATATTAAAAAATAATATTTACATCCTAAATGGGTGGGATATGAACAAATATCAAAATACCATACTCGTCCCGTACCCGATTCAAAAATCTGAATATTGAAGATCCCCATACCCGTCACCCGTTTATCCCCATATATCTTTCCCGTTAGGGTCGAATACCCGTGTGTACCCTACCCACTGGGGATTATCGTCATCCCTACATATGAGGTGTGTGCATGTGGAGCCCACAAGAGCTGGTATTGGAAAAGTCTTGAATATAAGACTTGGGATGACACCGAGGCTATATTATTAACATCAGCACCTATGGTTGCTCTTACTAATTCAGGGGCTGGTCTTGGTTTTCAACTCCACCGTTGGGGTTGCCCTTACTAGGTGACCAAGGATTTTTGGGTAACATACCATTGTAAATTTGTAATTTGATTTCATACTTAATAATAAAAACATACACACATTATCTAAATCTAAATAGCACTACGATTACGATTACTTACTATTGTGGTATCCCAAAAACACAAACATGTTTGTTGTTCATTCTCAAAAAAAAATAAACAGACATGTGTGTTGTTTAACTCATGAGAGGCTTTCCATATTTTAGGTAAATGTCTCGCAATTAATCCTTTCTAGCTATGACCAAATACAATTTATACATTGTCTAATTGGTACTAAGATAATTTATCACTAGGAGGATCATCGTACCTCATAAAAAGATTTATTCTCTCTATGATTTCTTATCTTTTTATCGGATGCATGATATTTGTTGATTATTGTATGCAATTATATGAGATTGGATGGACGACACATTTCAAATCCGAAAAGACCAGTCAGCTATGAACTTGAAGAAGTTGCCAAACAGAAGCTCCATATATGTATTCAATTATTTTTAACGTCATACACTTATAATGATAGAAATTATAAAATAAGCTAGCTGGAATAGTACTACTCACCTGCAATGGTACAATCAGATATCACTGTTGTAATTTTGATGGGGTAGCTCTATATGCAGTGTAGTCATTTTCATGAATCTATCACCATGTGAAGCCATTGTATGGTTTCCGTTGACGTGCGGCGAAATGCACCGACTCAAAATGAACGACGTTACATGTATAAATATGATTTATCGTTACCACATAATTTAAATGATCATATTAAAAGAACACACCATGTGAGATTCGTGTATAACTTCATATAGCTGGAGATGAACTTATTTGCAACAATAGCGATATGTGCTATTTAAGGACCAGGTCAGGTTAACTAATCTTATTGTGTGTCGTTGTCTAAACTCAATTGCAGCTGAGTTATAGACTGTATTAGTAGCTGTCTTCCAAACTTGCTTCGATCAAGACTGTTCATGCATAGTCAATCTCGAGCAAAGCTGCTCCATTAATTTGCCCCAAATGAAAGGGTGCTCGAGTGTATTTCAATTTATATTTTCTTGGGTCGTGATCAAGTTTTGGTGTGCATAAAATTAATTTAGGAATAGATTGTTGCATATATTGTCTTTTCACTTTACAGTGAGATAGGTATGTCTTATGTGCATGTGTGAGTGGGATACTTTTTTGTTTTTGATATTATTTTCTTTTGAATTCATATCGTTTGTTTTTGATATTAGAGTATATCATGAACTTGTAAATGAAGATATTTTCCAGGAAAAAAAAAGTCTGTCAATTAATAAAGATAATTTTATTCTTTGGACTGATCTTATTCATACCACTTAGGCATTACGAGCTAATTTGATCCACCAATAAGATTAAAAAGCTAACATCTAGTTCCAGAGAAGGTTTGAGGGAGGAAGGACGTAGATAGACTCTTGTGGGGTGAGAAGTACTGGAAGACCTTCAAGAGATCGAAAACTATCATTTTGCAGATTTTGTTTCAAAATATTTTTGTTGTGTGATTTTTATCTGATTATTTGAATGTATTGTGTATTTAGGTGGAAAAATCTCATAGACTTCATACTGTGAGGTTTAGTCTTCAAGCTCAGTTATCATAAATCATTCAAATTCCGATTTCAAATGGCAGTATGGCACTAGTGTTTCACTGTTTTGTCTGGACGAGGAGCTCAAATACAGATGTGGACTTTGAAAACTTTTGAGCCTCGTAATGGGTCTTTTGTTTACTATTTCACAAATGGGCCGAAAGAAGCTTGTTTTCTTTATTTGGGCTGAAACAGATGGGTTAAAGTTCCAGCATCAATCATGGAATTCTGGTTTTTGATCTCCCCTTTCCTGATGATCTTGAAGAAATAATCTATGTGGAGGAGAGCGAGTGCCACTGCGTTGATTGTCTGAGGCCGCGGGCTACTAGATGTGGTACGGATGGCAGCGGCAGGTAGCTGCGACGCATGATGTCGGAGTTGGATTGGCGGCTGAGGAGGAGAGAGGGTAAACCATTGCTAGTTGGAAGGCTGGCGACGGGCCGGACTCGTGTAAGTTCCGCGTGGGTTCTTAACGGGTCTGCACATAAAGAACCCGTTAGCTTAGCGGCATTAACGGGTTGAGCCCGAACGGTTTGCTTGTTTCCATTGGGACCCGTTGGAACCTGCTTAGCCCGTAATTATTTTTTTTTCAAACCCGCTAAGGATTCTCGTTTTTTTAATTTTTTTTTCTTGAAGTTTTTCAGTTAACAGGTTCCAACGGGCTCAGCACGCACAACTCGTTAACTTACGGGTCTGGCGTGTGGGTCTTTTTAAGCATGTTTACTAAACGACTCAACATGCGGGTTTCGTGAGTGCTCTTGCGTGCGTGTTGGATGAAGATTTGAGGTGATACGGTGAAGTATGGCAGTAGGGTTAGGATCCAGATCTAGGACCCGGGTCCACTCTAGATGTGAAGTTGGGTTCGAGACGGGCTAGAGTATGGTCCGAATCTTGTTGTTGGACCTAGTGCCAATGGAAATGGTATTGGCCCATTTTTCCCTATGGCTATTGGTTCATAGGCCTAAAATTTTGGTACATGTTCCTGAAGGATCGTCTGCCAACATGACCATTTCTGAAATCACCTTTGACTGGCTTCGATCTGTTAGATGAAAGAATGTCCTCGTTTATGTGCCAGAAAGATTATTACCATTTTGTGCTTTGGAATTTTATTGGTAGTCAAATCACTGATTACTCACTTCAGTAAACGGTTGCATCCAACGTTCCGACACTATTGCATAGTTTTTCGTATGGTTTTTTTTTTTTTGGGCAAAGAATCCCGATTAAATATTATTATTGATAGAAATTAGATAGTACATCGAGGGGAACCTCGTGTCATAAAACAACCATCCTCTGTAAGAACATCTTGAATAATATCAGGTGTCTCCTCACCCAAAATTCATCTAAAAGTGATGATCTAACAAGGTGTGTAAGTCGATCGATTCACAACACCATTTGTTTCACGATAGACATGTCTAAAGATAACAATATCGAATGCCTCCAAATAAAAACTGGCCAAACTTCAATTCTTGCTTCGTATATTTTTCAATGCAATCATATATCTCTCAAAGAGAATCAAGCAGCTAGCAGATCGAGGCAGCAGCATAACTTTTAGAACTACGTACGTACATATATATTCAGGTTCAATTTGGTACCCAGGTTGCAACTATCTCATGCATGCGTCAATAATACTGATAGCCAGACGAGGTCCAGAGGTTTTGGAGCTTCAATATTAATCGATTACAAATCGAATCGATTTAAATTTTAAGTATATATTCTTCTCCTCCAAATTAAACTGTACGTAGTGTAGGGCACAGATGGTATAGAGGCATCGCCATTATTTTGAGGCCCGGCTGCTTCCAGTTGCAAGTTATTATCTTATTTATTTGTCTAGCTAGAATTTGCAGATAGAGACATCATCCTCCCCACCCACCCTAGTTCAGAGACATATCTGTGAAAGAGATGCCTAGCTAACCTTTTGTGAATCCAGAACATTATTGCAAAATGACTGGCCAAAAATTATTTGCTTTGAAACCTATTTTTTGTTTGGCTCGATCTGGAAGAATTAACACACCACATATATTTGGCTGGTATTGAGCTAGATGTATGTATATGGCTAGCATTTGCTGTACTCTAGATCTAGCATCGATCAATTGAAGATATATAGCTAGAGTTACTGCACTCAACTACGTTATATATTCTGCAACTCATTACAATAATTAAATTAAGAACATACTCAAATTGGGGAATTAGGAGAAACCAAGAATAACGTGAAAAACCCGAGAAGCCTTAGCGGACCACTTTGGCCATGAGTGGTTGTGGTTGTGGTTGGTTGGGGAGCAACTTTCTGGCTTTCTGCAAACGAAACTGGCCGTCATTATAGTTAATAATTTGGTATATGCATGGCCATGGTTAATTTGCTTTGGTGTTTCAAAATCAAAGTTTGGTTGTTGCTATGGCGCTCCTTCCCTACCAGCTTGTCTCTTCTGAATCAAAACTCTCTCTTTGATTAGAGCATGTGAACACACAGTCGAAATTCAATGTCATGTCTACGCATTATATATGTTTCTTCCCACGGTTCTCTTTCTAATTTGCCTGCTGCATGTATGATTATTCTTTTCATATTGAAAATTTGAAATTGAAGGACGACTTGTATAGTTGTATTGAATCAGTTTTATGTGCAAGCATGCAAATCTAATCTTCCCAGTTTCTAACAAAGAAGAAGAAAAAGTTAGTACTAGCTACTTTCGTATTCCGCTTTCGTTGAAGACTTAAATCTTTGTGCTGTTTAGGTATTTCATGTCCGTCCTTTCTAATGATTGTCTTCTTTGTTTGATTAGAGCAGGAAAAAGAAAACAAGGTATTTGTTTACCGTATAAACATTAATTATAGAGGATGATTGTGAAGATTCTTGTCCAGCACTTGTAAATTAGGCAGATGCAAGCATTTGCATTAGAATGATGGATTAGCTCACATGAGTGAGTTGCTGAATAATGTTCAAATTAAGGCGATCTAAATTAATTGAAGAAATTCCAGATTATTGTGTATGGTAGAGAACTTACAGGTAGATTAGTTCAAACATGTCATAATTAACATTTTAAGGACCATTATGTGCATTCACTTCTTTTCCATCGATAGCAACATGGAATTATGGGTTGTAAAGGATAAGTTTGAAAGCTAAACTAAAACATTAGGCAAACCTGTGCAAAAATTTGAAGGTCAAGTCTTCCTTTTAAAGCTAGAATTCCAATCACAAGGACTAACTTGCTCACATCCTCAATCAATCAAAGAAGCAAACTTACTTGGTTGATTTGTCAAGAAGGGAGGAGTTCTGGAAGATAGAGACTGTTAGGTAAAAACAAGAACAAACAGACAAAATGGGAGGAGCTGTTTGCAAAATTTGGTGTTTCTGGGGCCAGTCTTCAAGATCACAAATCAATATATACAGTGTTCAGACCAAAAAAAAAAATCAATATATACAGTGAAAGCTAGATATTGTTGACTGAGAATTGACTTGTTGGGTATCACTCTCACTCTATAATTGCTCCCCTCAGACTCATATGCATGGCTGTTGGCTTTTGGTGCAGCTTAGGGGAGGGACGGAGGGTCATTGTTTAAGCAGCCATGATTTCCATGCCATGCTTCGGACGCTTCTTTCCATAAAATTTTATTGATAAACTCATCGCTTTTGGGTCTTTGTGCTTCTGGTTTAGGTTTATAAATAATTGACTACTACCTCAGAAATTCTGTGTAACACTTATTTAAATAAGAAGTTGTTATAATACCGGTATCCTAATTTTTGTGATACGGTTAAAATGGTACACATATTTTTAAAATTCAATGTGGTATCTAAACTTCTATTTCGCTACCAAAAAAAAACCTGAGACCAATTTCCGTCACGGTGCCGTTTGTTTGCTGACGTGGCCGGCATGAGCCCCACAAAGAAAGGCAAAAATAACATTTTACACGGTATGCACCCAAATCAAGTCAAAACTCGACTTCCCTCCCCCCATATCCTCTCGAACTCCCTGTTCTCTTCTCTCTTCTTTCTGAAACCATATCAAGACTAAATCGCACCTGCATGTTCATTATTTTTTTCTGAGAAATATTCGATCAAAGGAGGGGAAATAGAGATTTGCTACTTTTGAAGAGATTCGACTGCAGAGAGTCATGGAGAGTAGAAAGATGTTTGAGATTTTCAGGAAATCTGGTCCCCCAATACAAGACAATAAGTTTCTTCTCTCTTTTCGAATCTCTCTTTTGTATTCTTCCGAATCTTGTCTTACTCTTCGTCGCGTATTGTTCTTCTTGGCATAATCAAAAGGTTCATCGAATTTGGGGTTAAAAATTGGTTAACTTCGAATTAGAGATTTATTTAGTTTAGGGATTTTCAGGTTAGTGGTTAATAAAGAATGGATTGAAGGTAATCGATCAATGCGTTCTGGGTTTTTAAAGGGTTTTGTTCTTGGACTGTTGTTGAAGACTTCGAATTAGGGTTTTCTTTTTCAATTAGTTTAGGGATTTTCATGTTAGTGGTTAATAAAGAATGGATTGAAGGTAATCGATCAATGCGTTATGGGTTTTTAAAGGGTTTTATTCTTGGACTGTTGTTGAAGACTTCGAATTAGGGTTTTCTTTTTCAATTAGTTTAGGGATTTTCAGGTTAGTGGTTAATAAAGAATGGATTGAAGGTAATCAATCAAGAGGATGTGTTATGGGTTTTTAAATGGTTTTGTTCTTAGACTGTTGTTGAAGACTTTGAATTAGGGTTTTTTTTTTCAATTTTTTTTTTATCTGGAAAACCAATTCAAAAAGGCTATGCTTACAATACTCTGCATTGTTTGAATTTTAGTTCTAGTACACTTGTATACCATGAAAATTTTCTACGGAGGTTATTTCGACAAGCAATTGGATGACACGAAGAAGTACAAGGTACCCAGGTTCAACAAAACAAGGGGAAGATTTATTTGGATGGGTTGGATCCGGAGAAAATTTCATGGGTGAAGATGAACACCATCGCATATACATTAGGGTACAGGGAGCAGCCACTATCCTATCACTTCAAAGTTCCAAAACCCCCTGCAAATATGGGGTTTATTCAGATAAAAAGTGATGGTGATGCTATAGAGATGGTGAATGCGATACCAAAGAAGAAGAGACAAATTTCTGTGTACATCACAGGTGGAGGAAAGAGGAAGTATCATGAAGCTCTAGTTGATTTTGATAAGCCTGATGACCCAGATTGGGAGAATCCTTTGAATAACCAAACTGCTAGAGATAAGGAGAGAGCTGCTTTTGAAGCTAATTTGATGGCAAGTCAGTTATATAGCAGCTTGGAGGGAATGCCTCCAAGATTGAAAATTTTGATGTGGTTTTAGATGATGTGCCACTACAGGAAATTTTAGGGCCAACAATTGACTTGGATGATGTTGTGGACTTAGATGAGAATGGAGAGGATGTAAATGGGGATGGTGAGGAGGTATATGGGGCTGGTGAGGAACTAAATAGGCCTGGACCAAGTCAAGGAACTTTTGCAGGTTTGTCTGATCTTGTGAGTGATTTGCACATGGGTGAAGAAACAACATTTAAGCAGTCCAATGAGAAAGTAGTTGAGAAAAGAGGAAGAAGGGTGAAACATTGTGTCAGAAGACCTTGGCCTCCTGGTTTTAAAGATGACCTAGTAAGGGAACATGAAGAGATAAGACAGAAAGAGAAGAGTTGGATGAATTAGCTAGAGTAGAGACTGAGTTGAGAGAAAGCCAAGCTGAAAATGGACTTAGCAGAGAGAAATTGAGACAAGTGCAAGAGAAGCAGAAGAGAAGAAGAAACAAGAAGAGAGAGAGAGAAAGCAGTTAGAAAAGAGGCTGAAAAGAGAGAGAGAGAGAGAGAGAGAGAGAGAGAAGGTGTCGAAAAGAGGGCATCTGAGGCATCTAAAATGAGGCAGCAATTAGCTGATGAGTTGGATAAGAGGTTGAAACAGAAAAAGTGAGACTGAAGAAGATGAGGAAGGGAACCTAATCAAGATGCCTACAAGGTTGGGTAAGATGAAGCTCTACCTTATATTAGATATGTGGAGATTAAAAATCCAAGTTTTAGGCTAGGGCTTTTATTTTCTAATGTTGTGCAACTAAGAAAAGCTGTCATGGAGTGTGCAATTAGGAATCAAATAGGCATGTGGTTTGAGAAAAATACTAAGAAGAAGATGCATGTGAATATCAATGGGGCTGCCCTTTTTACATGTATGCAAGCAATGTCAAGAGGTTTGATCCAGATAACATAGTTGTGAAGACATTGAATCTCCAACACATTTGCTCTTCTATGGTAACCAGTCATTTCTTGACTTATAGAAGGGTAGCTGAGGAGGTAAATGAGAGATTGTTGGTAGATGAGGATTGGTCTAGGAAGGGATACACAAGCATGTAGAGGACACCTATAACATAGATATTCCCATGCAGACCATCACAAGGGGTAAGAGGGTAGCAAGGAAGATGATTGAAGGTCATTACATAGAGCAATACAACAAGTTGGCTGCATACAGAAAATAGCTTTTGAGAAGCAATCCTGGATCCACTGTGGAGATTATGACAGAGATGGATGGACCAGTGAGAAGATTCAAAAGGATGTACATATGCTTCCAAGCTTGCAAAGAGGGGTGGATGAAGGGATGCAGACCTCTTATAGGGCTGGATGGATATCACATCAAAGGGCACCATCCTGGACAGCTTTTGACAGCAATTGGCATAGATGCAAACAATGGGATCTTTCTGATTGCATATGCTATGGTTGAAAGAGAGAGCGAAGAAACCTGGACATGGTTCCTTGAATATTTGCAGCAAGATGTAAAGATTGAGAGAGATAGCAGCTATGTGTTTATGACTGACAAACAAAAGGGATTGGATAATGCACTCAAAGGTACCTATTTTGTTCTAAAAAAATTTTGGTAACTATTTTGTTCTCAAAATTTTTGTCTAACCAACATTCCATTTGTTATTGTATAGTTTTATTTCCAATTCAGAGCATCGACATTGTGTGAGGCATCTCCACAACAATTTCAAGAAAAAGCACCTGGGAGAGGTCCTAAAACAGTTGATGTGGAATGCAGCTAGGAGCACCACTGTCCCTTGGTTCAACAAGCACATGGATGAAATGAAGATGGTAAAAGAGAAAGCAGTTGATTGGTTTGATGACAAGAATCCAAGCCATTGGAGCAGAGCATTCTTTAAGGAGAAGAAACCAAGTGTGACATACTTCTCAACAATTTGTGTGAGTCTTTTAACTCCTCCAACTTACCTGCTAGGGATAAGCCTATTTTGGCTATGTTAGAGAGGATTATGATGGATATGGTAGTGAGGAATGCAAATAGAAGGGTAGCTTGTGAGAAGTGGAAGGATATGGTTGGTCCAAGGATTAAGAAGATGTTGGATAAGGTTGGACAAAGAGCAACACAATATAGAGCACATAGAGGTAGTGAGTTTGTATTCCAAGTCACTGATTTTGGTGAGAATGGCAGCCAACATGCAGTGGATTTGAGTCTCCATACATGCACTTGCAAGAGGTGGCAGCTCAGTGGCATACCTTGTGTACATGCCATTTGCTGCATAAGATTCAAGAAACAAGATATTGCCTTGTATTGTCATGATTACCTCATGTTTACCACCTATATGCAAGCCTATACCCCAGTTATAAATTCCATTGTCGGGGAGAATGATTGGGAAGCAGTTGACTACCCAATTGCACCTCCTTTATTTAACAAGATTCCTGGAAGGCCCAAGAAAAAGAGGATCCCATCACAAGAGAAAATGGTAACCCAGCACCACCAACTCCAACTGAGGGGAAGTTGCCTAAAACTGGTGTTACCATAACTTGCAAACTTTGTGGCCAACAAGGACACAACAGGGCTGGATGTCTTATAACGAAAGCCAAGGAAGCAGCTTAAGCAGTAAGTGTCTAGTAAAGTCTCAACTTGTTTATGAATTTAATATGAAATTTATTTGTTTAGGAATCAGTATGTATAATTCTTAACTTGTTTTTTCTTTTTGTTCAAACAGGGAGAAGGAACATCTGCTGGTGGAGCAAGCACTAAGAAAAGAGTGAGATGTGGAGATTATGACAGAGATGGATGGACCAGTGAGAAGATTCAAAAGGATGTACATATGCTTCCAAGCTTGCAAAGAGGGGTGGATGAAGGGATGCAGACCTCTTATAGGGCTGGATGGATATCACATAAGGGCACCATCCTGGACAGCTTTTGACAGCAATTGGCATAGATGCAAACAATGGATCTTTCTGATTGCATATGCTATGGTTGAAAGAGAGAGCGAAGAAACCTGGACATGGTTCCTTGAATATTTGCAGCAAGATGTAAAGATTGAGAGAGATAGCAGCTATGTGTTTATGACTGACAAACAAAAGGGATTGGATAATGCACTCAAAGGTACCTATTTTGTTCTAAAAAAAATTTTGGTAACTATTTTGTTCTCAAAATTTTTGTCTAACCAACATTCCATTTGTTATTGTATAGTTTTATTCCCAATTCAGAGCATCGACATTGTGTGAGGCATCTCCACAACAATTTCAAGAAAAAGCACCTGGGAGAGGTCCTAAACAGTTGATGTGGAATGCAGCTAGGAGCACCACTGTCCCTTGGTTCAACAAGCACAATGGATGAAATGAAGATGGTAAAAGAGAAAGCAGTTGATTGGTTTGATGACAAGAATCCAAGCCATTGGAGCAGAGCATTCTTTAAGGAGAAGAAACCAAGTGTGACATACTTCTCAACAATTTGTGTGAGTCTTTTAATCCTCCAACTTACCTGCTAGGGATAAGCCTATTTTGGCTATGTTAGAGAGGATTATGATGGATATGGTAGTGAGGAATGCAAATAGAAGGGTAGCTTGTGAGAAGGGAAGGATATGGTTGGTCCAAGGATTAAGAAGATGTTGGATAAGGTTGGACAAAGAGCAACACAATATAGAGCACATAGAGGTAGTGAGTTTGTATTCCAAGTCACTGATTTTGGTGAGAATGGCAGCCAACATGCAGTGGATTTGAGTCTCCATACATGCACTTGCAAGAGGTGGCAGCTCAGTGGCATACCTTGTGTACATGCCATTTGCTGCATAAGATTCAAGAAACAAGATATTGCTTGTATTGTCATGATTACCTCATGTTTACCACCTATATGCAAGCCTATACCCCAGTTATAAATTCCATTGTCGGGGAGAATGATTGGGAAGCAGTTGACTACCCAATTGCACCTCCTTTATTTAACAAGATTCCTGGAAGCCCAAGAAAAAGAGGATCCATCACAAAGAGAAAATGGTAACCCAGCACCACCAACTCCAACTGAGGGGAAGTTGCCTAAAACTGGGTTACCATAACTTGCAAACTTTGTGGCCAACAAGGACACAACAGGGCTGGATGTCTTATAACGAAAGCCAAGGAAGCAGCTTAAGCAGTAAGTGTCTAGTAAAGTCTCAACTTGTTTATGAATTTAATATGAAATTTATTTGTTTAGGAATCAGTATGTATAATTCTAACTTGTTTTTTTCTTTTTGTTCAAACAGGGAGAAGGAACATCTGCTGGTGGAGCAAGCACTAAGAAAAGAGTGAGAGCAAAGGTATGTATCTGGTGGTGATTGTTGATTGTTGATTGCTCTTCTTGTTGTGAAGCCAACTATTGCTGAAATGCTTTGTTAACTGTTGAAAATAATGTTGTTGTTAAATTGTGTTGGAAATGTCTTGTTGAAGTGTGAAGCCAAAATGGTTGTTGAATTGTGTTGGAAATGTCTTGTTTGTGTTCCACAGGTCCAAAGGGCACCAGCCCCACCCAAGGAATCAAGACCTAACAAGGACCAGGTCATAAAGTCTAAAAAGGATGGAAGAAAATGAAGTTGGCAATAGAGGGTAGTTCTGCTAGAAATAGTAGTGGACCAGCTTCAACACACCTCCTAGTCAAAGCAGCCAAAATCATGCGGCAAGGGTGATACAAAGTGAATGTGCTTGCTTTTAAATTAGATTGTGTCATAATGTGTATTTCATCATGGTTTGGAATCAATTTTTTGCAAACAATGTGGTTCCTTGAGTTTTTGAAAACCAATTAAGCTTGAATTATGATGCATAGTATGTTTCTCATGTGATGTGATGTTTGTTTTGAATTTCTATGTTACATTTCCAGCTATTGCATAATATTTCTTGTCAGCAGATAAACACATCAGCAGTGCATAAACTCTGCTAAACTGATCAATGTGGTACCCAGAAAAATTCAAATTTATAGCTTTTTGGAGGGAAAACGGTTTTGGAGAGAGTTAGAAGGTTATTTTTGTCATTGCACTTTTTTTTTTGGTGGGGCTCATGCCGGCCACGTCAGCAAACTAACGGCACAGTTACGGAAATTGGCCTCAGGCCTTTCTTTGGTAGCGAAATAGAAGTTTGGGTAACACATTGATAGTTTTTAAATATAGATACCACTTTGACCGTGTCACAAAAGTTAAAGTATCGACGGTGCATTTTTCTTTTTAAATAATCATGGAAGTTGGTATGATAGGAGGGTCTTTGATAGTAGTGTGGGAAATAGTAATTCCTTTGGTCCTCCCTTGTTGAACAAACGAAAAGAAGGCGAAACCTCCCTTGCCTTCAACTTTTTCAGTTTCTTGTCCTACTGAATTGAATAAAGTTGCATACTTTCTTCTTCAATGGTTTCAAAGTCTCTCTTTCTCTCAAAATAGCAAGTTAGCAGCTACAAGCTCTTCCATAGAGTTTAGGAGACACTAAATTCTCATAGAGTGCAGGTACTTCTGCCTCAACCCCATTATTATACCTCAGTATTCTATACCCACTATTCCACCTTTACACTGGTAAAGTGATCCTCTCTCTATTTTGGCAACTTTTGATTTTCATGTCTGTTATTCTCTTTCGGTCAGAACTTGAATAGTTTTATCATGGAGTCTTGGCTTTACAATGAGCATGTTTACTATTTTTGCTTCTTGATTTTAATTCACGTGGAGTTCAGAGTTCAAGAAATTTCCTAGTTTAGATATATTTTTCATGGTACCAATTCTGATGGGATTTTCTTTTTACTCTATCAATTATTTGAATGATTTTGTACCTTCTAAGACGAGTCACATTACACACTGAACAAGTAGGATTTCTTATATGGACAAAAATCACAGTAAAACTCGTACTTAACGATTTATCTCATCCATATAAGCTCGTGGTGTGGCCATCACCAGTTAACTCAAAATGTACTGACCCTTTACTTGGTTTTGTGATTCAGAGACTATTAATTTTTAGAAATTGATTTCCTTGACTGCTAAGTCTTAATAATGGAGGAATATAAAACTGTAATGCATTCACTATCTGTATAATGCAGTTGCTACATGTAGCTGTTCTGAGGCTCCGGTTCACCATATAATTAGAATATCTCAAAATAGAGCTTTAATCAGAGTTACATTCTCTGAGAATTCTATCATTAGTACTTGTACTGCTCTTTTCACCTGTCTACACACTGCAGGCAGCAGTTTTCCAGGGACTATGTTCACAGCTGCTTCTTCGTCTGCCAAGATATACTCCCTAGTAGCATTTTGGATGCTGAGAATTACAGAACAGTGACTGGCGCAGGCGTGTAAAAGTGGAAGGTGGCACTCAGCATAGGCCTTTGTCAGGGGTGCCTGAAACAAATGGGCAACTGCATTTGAACCAGTCTTTTCTTATGATATTGGAAAACATATCCACCAGTTCATGTAGATGATACCAATAATCTTCCTAGTGGAAGCATACTCAGTGAGACTGGTAGTCAGTATCCACATGATATAGAAGCTTAAATTCTGGTTCACGTTCTTTTTATATTATAATGCGGCGCATTAGGAAGTGAAGGCTTCAATGATTTCCACACAACAGCATCAACCGTGCAACGATTATCGCGCATATTCCAGAGTCCGGTTTGTGCTCACTCTCTTCTGTCATCTCAATCACAGAACTCTACAAGCTATGCTTCAGGAATTCCTATTGCTCACCCCTCAGTAATGCCAGTCAGCCAAACACATTACAACCTCAGCCAAGTTTCTGATAAACTTTGTTCTCAGGGTTCCACAAGTGGGGTGTCAAATAAATTTCCTTCTTTGGGGGTCCCATGACGATATCTAATGGAAGAGATGCTAATGATTTTGGAACAAATGGGATTTTCCCAAGGATCACAGTTTTTGAACACCAAATATCGTCTATCGTGATGGTGGACTACTGTTGACTTGCTTCAACTTTCCTCAGAGCTCCAACGAGTTGATGATCAACGGCATTCCCTGCAGGTGAAGCAGGATATGACGCTTTCTGCTGCCTCCAAAGTCCGAATCATGTAAAGTGATCTGCAAATAAGGTAATTGGATTAGTAAATTTATTTTAACTGTGATGACTCGAGCACTATCCTCAGTATTGCTTTTACCTCTGAAGTGAAAGTGGCAAAGTGCATTGTTTCACTTGGCCACTTATGTCACATCCCTAGAGATCCCCACATAATGTCGAAAAATTGTTTTTATCTCATGGTATGCCAAATTGAACAGTAGATATGTCTGTTTGAAAGCTTTTGCATATCTGTTAATATCACACTAAGATATTCTTTCTGTGTTGAGGTAGAAAGCAATCCAGTGACCAAGTATTCAAAGTTGGGAACTAACCCCATGATCTCCAATGACAGTAGCACTTGCAGAGGTCAGGAAGGAACTTTTACCATACCATTCTAACCTGCTGCTTAACAACCTATAGTTAAGGAAGTCATATCTAAGAGATTGAATCCTCCTTATACTAGTGTAAATGTTCGCTTGTATACTTAAATAAATGATTTTCTAACCTCGTAGCTAGTTTCTCTTTTGTTCTCTTCATTCTTATGAAATTTCATGATAGTAATGCATTCAAGCTAACATCATTTATGGAATAAACCAGCAAGTTCGATTTGTTTACCATATTTCGCATACATGACAGTCAAGTTTTTTACTGTGCATATCAGAAGTGTGTAATTTGCCATATCAAAGGTACTAAAGATACAATATATCACACAGTTAATACCTAATGGCCATGTGAAAATATATGTATGCTTAATAGTAGATAGGTATTAATGTAGAACATGCTTTCTGGTGTAGAATATGCCTTCTAGTGCAGTTGATATGTTCAATCTGGTATGGTTTTATTATATGGAAGTTCTGGGCATGAATAATCTAATCTATCATATAATGCAACTAAGCAAGGGCAATAATTGTAAAGGATTGGTGGGTGCATGTGGATATAGTTCTAGGAATATGCATAAATGCTCAAATTACTGACATGCTGCTTCTTTCTGTCAGCTACATGCAATATTTAAACTCTAGTTAATCTCATTAGAATAGATTTTGCTGCTATTAGGCAAATTGTCATGTCTTCCGTCTGTGTTTGTGCGGGATAGATCATCATAAGCAACTTAACATCCTCATTATAGTGATTATACTGATTTGCTTGGATCTATACTGCTGTGAAGACAACAAAGGAATCTGCAATGTGAAGTCAAACAGGCTCCCATTTGGTTGGTTTTGTTCTGATAATTGAGGAATTTAGGAAACCTTCACACTCTCTATCTTAAAACAAGTCATTAAGTTCCCAATCGTGCCTAGGAGAAGTACCCGAGCGTCATTTGAGCTTCATAAATTCCTAATATAAGCTCATCAAGTTCCATTCGAGGGTAGAAAAAACTTCCAATGTATATCAGTGAAACTTGGTAGAAACTCAGTGCTATGCAGTCTATGCTCAAATGGAACTCGATGATGGATTAGTGGAAGTCTCTGAGCGACATTTGAGATACAAGAAATACTTGCATACGTCCACCAAGTTCGATTTGATGTGTATTGCTTCTTTTAGTCTTCCTTTATGTGGTTTGGGCAAGAACTTAAATCCTAGTGCCTTGAATCTGAGGGTAATTTGACTTCAGTAAAGACTAATAGAAGTCTGCAGCTTTAAATCCTAGAGTCCATTCTACATATTGAATCTTTCTGCGGCAACACAAGCTTTCAAAAGGAGCTTTTAACCATAAAAGACGCACGGCATCATTTCAAGTTCAAATTCCAGTCATTTTCGACAAAGCTGGAATTGTAATCTCAACCAGTGTCGGATTCAAACTTCGAAAAGACCATCATTTTGTGCAGCAAATTTGTCACTTGAAGTTGACACCTCTTGAAGATGCCATCTCATCTTTTGGCATAGTCTTCAGCTTTTTCTTTGTAGCTTTGTAGCCGTTGCATCTCCTCTACGAGATACCGAATAGAGATGCTATATAAGTTCGCAGAGAATGAACCAAAAGATTTAGAAGAAACAAACCCATAATAATATGCTATTACAACCATAACAAATTGTCCTCAAGTCATAGTTCAAATGAATAAATAGCTAATGCTTTGAAAGTATAAAAATACATAATCCGTCATGATTTATTTCTAAGCTCATATAGTAGTGAGATAATATAAGATATCTTATCCGACCTGCCAATAAATACTCCTAGCCAAACCAAAAGCTTGGACAAAATGGTGATCAGATCACCAACGAGCCTATGGCTTCAGAACAGAGATGATAATGGGGATTGAAAATCTATTTCGTAGATTTTGAAGGCCCATTGAGCTCACACTTTCCCTCCAGCCGGGTTCAACTCATCCCATGCTTCGATCCATGTTGATCATGGCATCTGCAAGCTTGATGAAGTAGTCATCAACCTTACCGAGTTTCGCCTTCACTTGCTTGGAGAGTTCAAGATAGCAGGCCTGAACAGTGGTGCAATCCTTGGGAGTGTAGCAGATTGGAAAAATGGGATCAACTCTTCCTGCCAGTAGATTCCTTTGTATTCCTTCTTAAGGTTAACAAAGGGGTTGCTGGCTTTGCTATGCCAGATGTAGGGCAATCCTTTTTCACTCCTAGGCCCAAGTGGTCACAAATGACCTATAAAACAAATAATGCAATCGATGTCAGGTGCTGAAATTCAAAACTAAAGAGACATTTTGATTGCAAAATCAATTAACTGTAATGACCCAAAGCAAAAAAAAAAAAAAAAAGGCAGAAACTAAGATCTATGGGATATACCTTCATGCACCATCCAGCCCACATATCGTCGTAGCGACCAATTGGCTGACCATCGCCATGAGTCCAAAGTACATAGCAGGGCCGATCAACTCACGGTTGAAAGCCAAATTCATCCCACACATGGGGAAGAGAGTTCCCTTGGGGATAGTCAAGACTGCATCCACAAACCTACAAAACCACAGGGACAAACAATCAGCAAATCTGTTACCCACAGAAAAGTTGTAAAAGTATGGCCATGGCAGAACAATGTACCTTGTGTTCCTCTCAAGAGCTTAACAAGCTGGGTGGGTGCATCATAATCCGGAATGTTGAGCCAGAGGCCGTGAGAAACAGCGGTCGGCACACCTTCACGAAGACTAAAAGGGTAGCCACGGACGAAATCTGTACCTTCACGGTACGGGTCGTACAAGGTGTTAAAGAAAAAGGGAGTCGATGGGCACAGAAGGTTCTGATGTGCTGCTCTAGTGCATTGATCTCTTTTCCAGTAGGATCTTTAGCGACCTGCATTGTCGCACCAAACCTCATGTCAAACCCTCAGTTTCAAAAGAATTTGACGACATACCAACAAACCCCAACACTAATTCCACCCACAGTTCAACTCAAGTTGCAGCAGCGGCCACTCATATTTAGGATATACAAATGTAGTCAACACTGTATGTTTGGTTGAATCTAATGCTTCAACATTAAGCAGAACAAGTCATGCAAAAGCTTGACTATCATAGAATACAAATAATATGGACCATGTTATCATTGCAATGAGATCGAAACACACAATGATTACGCAAACACTGTACATCACTGTCTACCCTTTTCCTCATCAAACAAGATCAAGCACAATCAAACACAATTAACATCTCTATGGGCAAGACAGATCAAAGCTAGTAGAGTCAGATCCAGTCAACAAAACTGGTTAAATTCACAAGGCGAAACAGTCAATGAAAACCAACACGGATCTGAGAGACTTACGAAGCAATCGTCGTCGATGGTGAAGATGTACTTCTTCTTGAGACCATGTAGCCGAAGCAGCGGCAGGCGGAGTCCTTGAAGGAGATGCGGAGGCTTTGGGGCCGAGAATACGGTTGATGTCGTTGCGGTTGTAGAGCTCGTAATCGAAGCCCTCGGGGCCTTGATGACCTTGGGGATCGCCGTCCTGGACGATGATGAGATGGTACTGCTGGAAGAAGGGCCTCCACATTTCCAAGAGTCCAGGTTTCGGATGGTGGGGATCACGATTCCAGCTCATCCTTCATCAGCGGCGTCGGGCGACCTTGCTGTACTCTGCCATGGCCGCTGCAATTCAGCAGGGAGATATTTCTGAGAGAGAGAAGAGAGTTCTGGTTTGGAGGTGAGACTTGTGTTGTGTGTGCGCTCCTGTCTATTTGAAGACCTTCAAAGTGGGGATGTGTTGTGGGTGGTCACGTGCCCAAAGAGGTGTCACGTGCCCAAAGAGGATTTTCTTAATTAGGGCTTTAATAAGTCCCTTAAATGAATTGTTACTTTTGCGTTTGTGGGCAAAGAGGGATAGATTTGGTCAAGTGTGTAGACGAGTCAAGAGATAATGTATCAAAAAACCAACACGGAAATTGATTTCTATGCATTTAAGACAATGTTTAAGAGAGTGAGAAAAATATCGACGTAGGTCATGTGTTGGTCTCTTCGTATACTATTTCACAAACAAAACAAAGACATTATAAATTGGTTTATAAAATTTTACTCGAGTCTGAATAAATTGATGTTATATGACTACAAATGTTGAAATGCATACATTCCCATATCAACATCTAAATTTTTGTATTATAATTTATTTGAATTGAAATTTGTTTAGTTCTTGTAGTTTGAAGTCGACGTCTGTTTAGTCTTTGTGATTTTATTTTAATCTGAATAATCCTTAAAGTCATAATTTTTCATCCAAATAGTCTTTATGGTTTTATTTTAATCTGAATAGTACTTAAAGTCATGATTTTTCATCCACACAGTCTTTCCAACATTTTCTCAGTTGAATCTCAGTTAAAGGCTATAAGGACTATTTGGATAAAAATCATGACTTTAAAGATTATTCAGATTAAAATAAACCATAAGGACTAAACATAATGTCGACCAATTGACTATACCATAGATATTAACATATTTTTACCCAATTTATTTTGTCAAATAAAAATTTCATATATTTTTTATTAAATAGTTTGGTAAGGTTCCATTTTCTTAATCAAAATTGAAGTTGAACGTGGGCAAGATTGCATCATTATCTTATTTTCTCTTTTTGTTCGTTATAAAACCAAACTACAATGAAGGAGGCGGCGACCTCTTTCAAAGTCGTTGGTGGCCTTTTCGAGTTGAGACTTCTCTTGATGCCTAATTTTTTTCCTTCACTGTCAATTAGTGTGTAATGTGGAATGTCTCTCTCTCAATGCAACCCATGATTCCCATTAATTATGGACCGTATTGTACTGGCCTTTGTCACAATAGGGAATCTGGATGGTGAAGATGTACTTCTTCTTGGAGACCATGTAGCGAAGCAGCGGCAGGCGGAGTCCTTGAAGGAGATGCAGGAGCTTTGGGGCCGAGAATACGGTGATGTCGTTGCGGTTGTAGAGCTCGTAATCGAAGCCCTCGGGGACCTTGATGACCTTGGTGGGATCGCCGTCCTGGACGATGATGAGATGGTACTGCTGGAAGAAGGGCCTCACATTTCCAAGAAGTCCAGGTTTCGGATGGTGGGGATCACGATGTCCAGCTCATCCTTCAGCAGCGGCGTCGGGGCGACCTTGCTGTACTCTGCCATGGCCGCTGCAATTCAGCAGGGAGATATTTCTGAGAGAGAGAAGAGAGTTCTGGTTTGGAGGTGAGACTTGTGTTGTGTGTGCGCTCCTGTCTATTGAAGACCTTCAAAGTGGGGAGGTGTGTGTGGGTGTCACGTGCCCAAAGAGGGTGTCACGTGCCCAAAGAGGATTTTCTTAAATTAGGGCTTTTAATAAGTCACTTAAATGAAATTGTTACTTTTGCGTTTGTGGGCAAAGAGGGATAGATTTGGTCAAGTGTGTAGACGAGTCAAGAGATAATGTATCAAACCAAATAAGGAAATTGATTTCTATGCATTAAGACAATGTTTAAGAGAGTGGAGAAAAATATCGACGTGTTGGTCTCTTCGTATACTATTTCACAAACAAAAACAAAGACATGTATAAATTGTTTATAAAATTTTACTCGAGTCTGAATAAATTGATGTTATATGACACAAATGTTGAAATGCATACATTTCCATATCGACATCTAAATTTTGTGTTATAGAATTTATTTGAATTGAAATTTGTTTAGTTCTTATAGTTTGAAGTCGACGTCTGTTTAGTTTTGTGATTTTATTTAATCTGAATAATCCTTAAAGTCACAATTTTCATCCAAATAGTCCTTATGGTTTATTTAATCTGAATAGTACTTAAAGTCATGATTTTTCATCCAAACAGTCTTTCCAACAATTTTCTCAGTTGAATCTCAGTTTAAGGGATAAGGACTATTGGATGAAAAATCATGACTTTAAAGATTATTCAGATTAAAATAAAACCATAAGGACTAAACAAATGTCGACTTCAAACCATAAGGACTATACAATATTTTACCCAATTTATTTTGTCAAATAAAAATTTCATATATTTTTTATTAAATAGTTGGTAAGGTTCCATTTTCTTAATCAAAATTGAAGTTGAACGTGGGCAAGATGTTGCATCATTATCTTATTTTCTCTATTTTTGTTTGGTATAAAACCAAACTACAATGAAGGAGGCGGCGACCTCTTCAAAGTCGTTGGTGGCCTTTCGAGTTGAGACTTCTCTTGATGCCTAATTTTTTCCTTCACTGTCAATTAGTGTGTAATGTGGAATGTCTCTCTCTCAATGCAACCATGATTCCCATTAATTATGGACCGTATTGTACTGGCCTTGTCCACTAATGGAATCTGAACCCAGTTGGGCCTCGACACCTGTCTCTTCTCTACCGACAATTTTGCCGTTAGATCTGGTTTTTGGGTTTTGACCGGGGCCGATGTCATTGGTCCACACTTGTCTACTTCCATTTACTAGCTAGACTCCAACCCAGTAACTTCGATCACAGTTTACAGTTACTAAGCTGCCGAGGAGACCGGAAGTTGCAAGTGGCTTCCGGCTTGAAACGTAAAATGTGGTTGTTTTAGCCCAAGTCTACGGTGGAATCAATTTGACTAACTCGACAACTCGTATGTGTGCAAGTCAGTTGACAGTAAACTGTAATGGGACTACGTACCAAACACATAATAGATGTGGTAAACTAGTAGCAAATGCATACATCAAGTGAGTAACACCCCATACCAAACTCCCTACTCTATTCCCTCCCATGGTCACAAAATCTAAACAAAATCCTTCCTCTGCTTCAATGGTGAAATGCAACAATGAAACGCAACACCCACGATGTGTACTATAGGATTATTCAAGAACTTGTACGACTTGTCGTTACGATGCCCACCAGAGCACCATTATTGGAAGAAGAATCTTCAAATTTCAGATCTGGGGATCGGCAATGTGAGTGAGATGGGTTTTGCATAACGTGAACAGAACATGTCTGTTTATTTTTCAAAATTTGAATTTGGGGCAAGGAAGGAAAAGGAAGACTCTGTCATATGATCGTCTGCGTATAGAAATAGGAAGAGACTGGTAGATCACCGACACGGTTTTTAGCCAACTGGTTTCCAGTGCATGCCAACTAAAACAACCCAATTCTTTTCACTAAAGATCTTCCATTTTGTAGTATTCTATTCCTCTTTTTGGCATTTTTTTATTCCTCTCCACCTCCATCTCCATCTTTACTTTGCAGACGATGTGATTTCCATGATTGCTCGTTACAGTTGGTCAAGTGTTGAACTAGATCTTGGTCCGTAGGCGGGTGGGTCGTGTTCTGTCGGACTCGGGTCGCGTCTAATTAATTTAGTATCGGAATTTATAACGTATAATCAAGTTGTGTTCAAATATAGCGTTTATAGATTCAAACTTGATGACACGTTTACTTATTTAAAATGATGAAAAAACTTATGAATTGAGACAATTAGAATGAAACAGAACATGATATGAGACAATTGAAAAAGAAAAAAAAAAATCAGCATGAGAGTGATTCATAAACTCATGTCCTTAAATCGAGTTAAGAGTTATTCAAACATCGATTCCTGATAATAAGGTGAGATTTACACTGATTCTAATATCTTTTTGTGATAGTAAACGCATGAATACTACTACACCTAATAACTATGATCTATTTATGTGTTATTAAATGCATGAATAGTTTTTTTTTTTTTTGATAAGAAAAACAAGAACATACAAACTACAGGGAGTTGCCTCTAAGGCATCCCGTTCCTAAGGAATCAAATCTAATACAATGAACAACTCTTCTAGGAAAGTTGTTCTCCCAAACTCTACCGGAGGAGTTTTGATGTCCATAGCTAGCAGTTGCATCCACCGCAAAGTTTGCTTCTCTGTAGATATGATGAAATGAGATTGAGCTGAAACTCTATGCAATTTTCCTAATATCATCCACAATTTGATGGATTCTCCAAGGGGGTTGATTTTCTGAGTCACATAAGAGTCCCCTTCCACAACAACATCAGTAAAACCTTTCTCTTTCGCACTGAGGAGACTATCCCTTAAAGCAGTGGCTTCCGCAACAGGGACCGACGTGCTCCCCAAATTCCTTGTGCTTGCAAGAATCGGATTGCCCTCTGAGTCCTTGATGATGGCTCCTAAGCAGCATAATTGCTTGAAACTGAACCATCAAAATTTATCTTCACAATCTTGTTTGGAGGGGGAAGCCAAGTGATGATTTCAAGGGGAAATGCATGAATAGTTTTACATCAAAGTGGTAATAGACTTGTCTTCAACTTTTCAAGGTTTTTATTTTTTTAATTTAATTTAATTTAATTTTTTTTTTCCTAAAGGTTTTTTAGTCCCAGAAGTTAATCACTCGAAAGTCGAAACTTGTGAAATGCTCAAATTATGCATAGCAACACAATGTTTGACCACTTTGATGATTTTGAGGTTTGAACTTAGGTTAAAAAACACACCCAACAGAATAAGAACCACTTACAGTGGCTCAAGCCTTCAACCTTACAAGTTTAACTTTTCTCAAATAAACCTTTGACGAAAAAGTAGATAAGGCCAGTTTAAATGGCCCAATCAGTTATGGGTCTAGTAACCCAGTCTTATCCAAGGTTGAACTTGGTTATAAAGAAGATCAGACTGGGCCTTGTAACCCAAACTGAAAGCACTGCACTCGTAATCTCGTATGGTACATCAACAATCAACTTTGCTTCCCCTTTCTGTGAATATGTAAGAAGTTGGCTGACCCCGTTAACTTGCTAATAAAATTTGAGCAGCCAAAATGCCAGGAGATATGGTTTTACCTATTTCTGATTCATTCAGTCTATACTCACGTACGTTGGTCAAGTCATTTCAGATGGCTTCACATTAGAACTGCTTCACCTTCATGAGGAGATGATCGATAAGATTTAGGTCCTAGTTTAAACAGCCAAATTGCAGATCACAAGCCCAGGATGGAGCTTAGGATGGACATGGGCGAAGAGGGAAGTGATCTGGTCCATTGTGGGAGCTCAAGCCACCGACCAAGGAGACTGTTCCAAATTCAAAGGTAACATCCCACGTTGTCGTAGGACTCCAACAGTTACTGACTTGCTTCCCGGAGTTCCTTACAACTAAAAGTTCAGCAATTGCTGCATTTCAGGTCAGTGTGGCCTTTCAGGCACTTCTAATAAAACTGTCACGGTTCCGAAGAGCTTTTTCTTGCTTGGTCCTGGACCAGGCTACACTTGCAGTGCTGCAACCATTATACCATCCACAGTTTCATTCTCACCTCGAGCAATGAGTTTGAACAACTCGTATGTGCATGTTTAGGCTAGTTGTAGAGAATTCTTTTTATTCTTAATTTCTGCAGTGTCGTGGAGCTTGACTTGCACTTACTCGCAATTCATGGCCTCGTAGCACCCAAAATGTTGTGTCTCCATGTCATCCTTTTACAATCCCATCATCATTCCATGTCCATTTTGTTCTTGCGGTTGTAAGGATGTGAATAATTGTGTGTAAGTTGCTTAATTATCCAGTTTTCCCAAAATGAAGATTAACAGCTCTAATTCTTTGAAGTTCTTTGAAACAATTCTTTGAACACTTTGTATACGCTAATATTGAAAAGAACGTAATGCAGTAACAATGACCTTAAGGATTCGAGCGTGGTAAACTCGAAACCACAGCTCCCGGGATTACAGCACAATCAATGTTGCAATGCACAGAACACATGTGCCCAATTCGAGTTCATTGGCATGTCAAGGCTAACTTGTAAGTTTTCATTTACTGGATAAACATATATTTAAATTAAGTTATGTCAAATATAGATCAAATACAACTAAGTTTTTCTGCACTAATTTGTTTGAATTGTGTTCGTATCCATCTTGATCTTCTCCTAGATCCACTCAGTTTTCTCTCTATTGATGAGATAGTATTTATGAGAATGATTAGTGTTTTAGCAGAGATTTAGATAGGCTTTATAGGCTGCTGTGCAGTTTCTTAACTGCTGCAGTTGGTACATGGCAATTCCTTTCATCAAGAAACTGTCAATAACTTCCCTTTGTCTTAATCATTATCTTGTCTTAATGATTCCACTTAGAATTCAAACTCAAATTCTAACAAATGTCCAACTTATATATATATGTAACTAATTCGATTAATACACATGAGAATAAATAAGTTATATTTAGTGTTTTAATACAAAAGCTTCTTCAAGACTTATAAATATAAGTCTAGTTCCATATGCAGCTCTTACATAACTACCGAGAGTATTGGCGCGCGAATATCACCATCACCAATTTTAACTACCAGATGAACTACGTAACTCATAATGGACACTTGTTGCTCAGCACCCAAATCTAAACAAACTTGCAATTGTTTCTGGTTATTTTCTCTATAAACCACTCAACAACTACGGCTCAATAAGTACGCCTAACTATGCTGTATTGCTTTTCTTCAAGGGCATGGTTTATCCAAGCTTTCCCATGTAAAGGTGATGCAGTTAGGCCGGCCTCTATATGGTTTTAGCATCATAAGAATGTAAGGACAGTGGTTTTAGATAGTTACTCAGGTTTTGGTGAACTATCTAAGTAATTGTATAGCCTCCACGTACTTGTGTGTTAACATGTGACGACATATGAGTAGAACATACACGATTAACATAACAGAGAAAAATTAAGGAAGCTAATTTGGAAATTCTAAACATATGAACATATATATAGCAGGTTCAGGCCGGCCGGCTTCATCAGGTCAGCAGGTTATATAGTAGTGTATCCTAAACTACTAATAGATACGCGTGTGTGTGCTTGGAAACTTGTCTGCAACTAGGCACTTACCTATTAGATTATGGATGCTTACGTGTGGGCTCATCACCCCCATTTTTATTGGTTTTGGTTCTAGTTCTTCGGTTTGGTTCTCGGTTCTTTCTCGTCAGCCTCAGCTCTTTCATGGCTTGGGTTTTGATGGTGGAATGTACGAGTTTGTTTGAGAGGAGTTTTCTCTGGGTCGTGGGTGTCTTTATGATGTGTGTATTGGGATTTGTTTGACATCAGTTACTCGGGCATCAACGCTCCGATTTATCACTCATCACCTCTCGGTTGCTGGGGGTGATGGCGACGACAATGTTAGCGATCTTGGGTGGTGGATGTGTTAGATTTGTTAGTTTTGTTGCATATTTATTTTCAATTGTAGAGTCTTCGGCTCATAGTTTATTGAGATATAGGTTTCTTCTCACTTTTTCTATTTTGATCGAGTTAGAGACATATTTTTTTGTTATTTGTAGCTTTTCGGCCTTGTATTTACAGGCTTTGTAATTAGGTAAGTCTCTTAATTAATGAATTATTCATTTCTCAAAAAAAAAAAACTACTAATAGATAAGCGTCAGAACAAATACATAAATAGGGAACCCTGAAGATGTCAACCCAGCAACAGTGACTACTGTGATGATTTATTACCCAAAAAAAAAGACTACTGTGATGATTATCATCAAACCAATTTAAGTGTAATCTGCAAAGTCAATCTGCAGGTTCATTGGCTAATCACTGGAACTTTGAGGTCACTTCTATGTTCACCAATTCTGTGCACAGAACCGCCGGCAGGATTAAGACGTCAGGATTATTGATTGTCCCAATTCTGTGCACAGTTCCGCCGGCAGGACTGCTCTATCAAGTATCAACTTCTCCCCTCACTATTGAATTCCAGTGGAAGATCTTGACATAGTCTACAGCTCCCTTCTTGGAATTAAACCGGTTTAGAATACATTATGACATGCTACATTACGCAAGAATGTTAACACATATGTATATGTATGACAATTGGAAAACTACAGTCTAACTAACTACCCAATAACAAACTCGGAACGTAGTGCCGCTAACAATAAATTAGTACTTTTTGGTTCAGAGCCTAGTTGCTAACTAGCGCGCTTATAAATATCCAAAGAAACATATGAACTTGTTCAGAAAGATCCCAACAAACTAAACTCTAAAGTTTAAACCTCGAGCCATGGGGATTACCAAGTCTAAAAGAAGCACATTATTTGCATATATCATGATTTTGGCAATATTTTCTTCTGCAGGTGAACTTTTGTATGAGAAATAGTACTTGAAGTAGGAGTATCATACCTCAACCTGCCTAGCTCATTGCTTAATCTAACTTGGCCTTGATCATGTTTCTAGTGGCTTATGATCCCTTTGATCCCAATGGAAGCATCAATATCAAGTGGGATGCTTTGTCTTGGACCCCTGATGGCTATGTGGTGAGCGCTTTAGAGCTAATCAGTTAACTTCATAACATATGCCAAACTTGAAACTAAACAAGGTAAATCGAATAACAGTAAACGCATGCTAGCTAACTTATCGTGCATATATGATTACTCAAACTCAGGCAGCAGTGTCAATAAGCAACAACCAAATGTACCGGCACATCACAAGCCCCGGATGGAGCTTAGGATGGACATGGGCAAAGAAGGAAGTGATCTGGTCCATGGTGGGAGCTAAAGTCGCCGATCAAGGGGACTGTTCGAAATTCAAAGGGAACACCCCACTTTGTTGTGAGAAAACTCCAACAGTTATTGACTTACTTCCCGGAGTTCCTTACAACTAACAGTTCACCAATTGCTGCAAGGGTGGTGTTTTGACATCATTGGGACAAGACCCTTCTAGTGCAGTCTCAGCATTTCAGATCAGTGTTGGCTTTGCAGGCACTTCAAATAAAACCGTAAGGCCTCCAAAGAAATTCTTTTTGCTTGGTCCTGGATCAGGCTACACTTGTAGTGCCGCCAACATTGTGCCATCCTCGGTTACCTTGTCACCTGACCGCCGGAGTAAAACTAGAGCAATGAGTAAGTACACTATTACTACTACTTCCCTGTTTAATTTTCATATCATTTTAAAATGGGAACTTGTAAAATTCTTGCTGTCTACAATTTTGGCAGTGACATGGAGTTTGACATGCACTTACTCACAATTGATTGCCTCTAAGAACCCAACCTGTTGTGTGTCCATGTCTTCCTTCTACAGCCCCTTGATCACTCCATGTCCATCTTGTGCTTGTGGTTGTAAGGATGCAAATAAATGCGTGTAAGCAGCGCTACATTCTCTTTGAGGCAATTCATCGAACATCCTATATTCCCTTCTTATCTAATATTGAACTAATAACATATGCACTTATGCAGGAATGACCTTAGGGATTCAAGTCTGCTACAATCGAAAACCTCAGCCAAGGAAAATGCACCACAACTGTTACAATGCACAGAACACAAGTGCCCGATCCGAGTTCATTGGCATGTGAAAGCTAACTACAGAGAGTATTGGCGTGTGAGAATTACCATCACCAACTTTAACTTCCTCATGAATTACACACAATGGACACTAGTTGCTCAGCACCCAAATCTCAACAAACTGGCTAATATCTCTAGCTTTCTTTATAAACCACTTACCCAATACAACCCCACAAGTAAGCCTACAATTTAATCATAACCTGCTAAATGATATAGTACATGTAATTCCTATCTCTTTCTTAAACAGCTTTTTATTGTGTTTAAACCTGCAGATGACACTGGCATGTTTTATGGCATAAAAACTGTGAATGACCTAACAAGGGAAGCTGGGCCTAAAGGATATATCTATACAGAGTTGATTCTTAAGAAGGACAAGAACACATTCACATTGGATCAAGGCTGGGCATTTCCTCTCAGGGTTTACTTCAATGGTGATGAGTGCTTGATGCCCCTTCCTGATCTATACCCATATCTACCCAACTCTGCTTTTCATAATTCATATCCAACTTTTACATTATCTTCTACAATGGCTACCCTTTTGGTTTTCGTATTGCTAGTCTCACTGTAATCTAGTCTGTACAATATGCAAGTAGGATAGCTATATATATCCAAGAGTCCCATCTAAGAAATGTGATGCAATTTCTTAGTTGAACAAATATATATATTTTTTTGGACAATAAGGGTGATATATTTGTATTTGAACAAATATATATACAACATCCTAATTCAGTAATTCTACTAGGGTTTTGTTTCCGTTACTTGTACAAGTAGGAATGTAATTTTATTGATCCCCCTTCTCCCTGTCATGCCTTGATTCCAGTAACAATACCATCCCTTTAAGATCTAGCAACGGTTTAGTCTGCCTTCATTATTGTCTCAAAGGACCTCCGACGTCGGAGAACATCGTATGGAACCCATCAACAGGACAACATAGGCTTCTTCCTGAACCTTTGTCTTTAGATGGGGAAGACACTTTCTCAAAAATTGTAGGGTTTGGATTCATTAACACCAATGACTACAAGATGTTGAGGATTTCACGAAGCAAGGATCGGACTGGTTATAATGGAGGGTTTACATCTAACACAAGTCTTCACTAAAAGCGAAAATTCATGGAGAGAAGTTGAGGCTTGTTTCCCATTCGATGATTACAAGTTTTATTGGCAATCTTCTGTTACTTCAACTGGAGTGGTGTATTGGTTGGCAAGAAGACATGTCCTTGGTACTAATAGTCGTGTAGCAGGTGATTATGATATTCTCTCGTTCAATTTGCATGATGAGGTAATCCAGAAGATAACACTGCCTTCAGAATTCAATGGTAATGTGTTTCGACTGTATTCATGGAGGAATTCGTTAGGGTTAGTAACATAGAGCAGGCCGGAGTGGAAGGGGCCGCGCACGAGTGATATTTGCACGAATGGTATTTGGGGGATGACAGAACAATTTGCAGGTGATGATGGATCTAATGGCAAGTGGACGAAACTATATACTATCATGCCAGGTAAGTATTGGTTCTTTGGAATGGGATTCCCTTTGGAGTTTGGAATGATCAGTTTCTGTGGGCGAAAAGGGACACAGCAGGTGAGAATTTTCTGTATGCGTATGATCCTGCAAGCCAAGAAGAGAGGAAGCTTTGCAGACTTGAAGATGAGATCAATTATGGTAAAGTGGTCAATTACAAGGAGACCCTAGCTCCAGTGTTGTAAACATTTTGTAGCATAGAGGTTTCTGTTTGAGGGGTTTTTGGCTCCATGTCCCCCTGTTCAATGGGACTTGATTAGATTTAGAATCAGAAGTTGC
This sequence comes from Fragaria nilgerrensis, assembly GCA_010134655.1. Classification (NCBI taxonomy): domain Eukaryota; kingdom Viridiplantae; phylum Streptophyta; class Magnoliopsida; order Rosales; family Rosaceae; genus Fragaria; species Fragaria nilgerrensis. The sequence goes on from CM020981.1 coordinate 8,274,658, forward strand.
TCAAACAAGAGTCTGCTTTTCTCGGAGTTTCTTACAACGCAAGTGCGTTACTTTTGTTTTACTTTATTTGAAATAATTCGTCGAACACATTACATATCTAATATGAATGTCTCAAACACCTCGATGCACAGAACGAGTAACAAGAGTGCCAAATCTGAATACAGTGGACACATGGCAATGTTATTAGCTTTCTTTATAAGTCACTTGTTCAATACAACTCAAATTTCAGGCTATAAGGAATAAAACTTGTACTTGAAGCAGTCCAGTATAGGAGTCCCAAGTCTTAACAGTGTGAAGGCTGTGGCCGTTGTTGGGCTGTTGTCTTCAGACCCTCCAGTGATCTCCCGCCAGCTTTTACATCATTGATCGTCGACACCAAAACTTGCTTCAAGATACAGAAACACAAACATATGCACCATTTCCATATATATTACTAATTGAATTTAAATAAGGTACCATGTGAAAGTGAGAGATAGAGAAAAAGGAGGGTATGAAAATATCAAATAAGATGAAATATCACATGAATGGGGTACCTAACAACCAGTAGGTGAGACATCCAGACATTCAATTCCACCCTATATCTCTTCTCCCTCTTCTTTTCCTTTTTAAGTACTCGCCGGAGAGTTTCTGATCCAGTGAAACCTGCTTCAGCATGGAACTCCATAACCAGTCTGATCCAGCTCACAGAAACCACCTTGAGGTGGTAACATGTTCTTCTTGGCTGAAGATCACATTCTTGGCCATGTTATTTTGTGTGCTAGTATCACCTACAGGTAACTTTTTGATAGCAAATACAAATCAAAAGTACATTTTCATTCTGTTACTAACTTGCTAATGCTTGCTTCCAATTTTTTCTTGTGATTTCTGTAGCGGCATATGATCCGTTGGATCCAACCGGAAACATAACGATCAAATGGGATGTCATGTCTTGGACAGCAGATGGTTATGTTGTAAGTTATCATTGTGGATCATTTTGTGTCTGTTCATTCATTTTCACACAAAGATCTTCTTTCCAATGATCATATGAATTATACTAGGCTGCAGTAATCATGAACAACTTCCAAATGTACCGGCAAATCGCAAACCCCGGCTGGACACTAGGATGGACATGGGCGAAGAAAGAAGTAATCTGGACCATGGTGGGAGCTCAGACGACAGAGCAAGGAGACTGTTCCAAATTCAAAGGAAACACACCACATTGTTGCAAGAAAACTCCAACAGTTGTTGACTTGCTACCCGGAGTTCCTTTCAACCAACAGTTCAGCAACTGCTGCAAAGGTGGTGTCATGGCATCTTGGGGCAGGACCCTTCAGCTTCAGTCTCGGCCTTCCAGGTGAGCGTCGGGCAAGGCGGAACTTCAAATAAAACAGTCAAGCTTCCCAAGAACTTCACCTTGCTTGGTCCCGGGCCAGGGTACACTTGTGGCCCTGCAAAGGTTGTGCCATCCACTGTCTTCCTCACAGCTGATCGTAGGCGAAAGACTCAAGCACTTAGTAAGAAAATCTTGCTCTCTAAGTCTAAGATCTTTGAAAATGTAAACAAACATCTCCAAACATATCATTCTAATCATCTTTGTGTTACAGTGACATGGAATGTGACATGTACCTATTCACAGTTACTTGCCTCCAAGAACCCCAGCTGCTGCGTTTCGTTTTCATCTTTCTACAATGAAACCGTAGTTCCATGCCCATCTTGCTCTTGTGGTTGTCACAATAAGAAAGACTGCATCAAGTAAGCCGCACACAAACCTATCCACATAGAAATAGGCCAACATATTCACACACCTGAACATAATGCAATTCTGGCTACAGGGGAGACTCAAAACTACTACAAAAGGCAGGAATCAACACACCGAGAAAGGATAACACACCATTGTTGCAGTGCACACACCATATGTGCCCGATCCGAGTGCACTGGCATGTGAAGCAAAATTACAAGGACTATTGGCGCGTCAAGATTTCTGTCACGAATTTCAACTACCGGCTCAACTACACTGAGTGGACACTCGTTGCACAGCACCCTAATCTCAATAACATCACCCAAGTCTTTAGCTTTGATTACAAGCCCCTTGTTGCTTACCAGTCCATCAGTAAGTTCCTTTGTGCAGCTACACAATGCTTATCGAATCAGCTTGAGTCTGATACTAACATGTTAAAGTTGTTGCTTGCTATGTGCAGATGACACTGGAATGTTCTATGGCATGAAGTTTTACAATGACTTGTTGATGGAAGCCGGGCCTTTAGGAAATGTGCAGTCTGAGGTGCTTATGCAGAAAGACAAGAACACCTTCACATTCAAGCAGGGTTGGGCGTTCCCTAGGAAGGTTTACTTCAACGGTGATGAATGCAGGCTACCTCCTCCCGACGCCTACCCTTCTCTTCCAAACTCCGGTCATGTAGATTCCGTTTCAATCTTAAAAATGGCAGCCTCTTTGCTTCTGATAATGTTTTGTATATATTGATCACATTTCTACCGAGGACATAAACTCTGCTATATTCAAAGGCCATTGCTGATGAGAGGTTAGTATAGAAGGTTGGTCGGTTTATCCAATGTGATAATGTGCTTGTGTGAGTTGTGTCAAAATGTAACCTACATTTGAATTCTCAGAAATGTCTGAAATTTTGTCAAAGCAAACCAGACGGCTCATTTTCTACATGTTTCTCTTGCAATTTCAATTCTGAAAACTTGTTTATTCCTGTTTTCATTCTGTAGAGTACAAATAGAACTGTATTTTCAACTCAAGAGGAAAATATATAAATTAATCACTGTTGTACAACACTGGTTCACTGAACAAAAATCATACATGAACTTTGATTTCTTCATGAAATATCTCGTAATGCTAAGAGAACATATTCACTATGGATATATCCTAAATAATCATACAACAGCTGAATTTAAACAAAAAAACGGCAGTAAGAATAAATTGTTTATACGCGTAACAGATTTTCAGGCAGAATATTGTAGCGACCATTAAACTGGAGTGCAGCTGAACCACTTGTATTGTAGAGGTCACAGCACCAACACATTTGACCCCATCAACCGGATTTCCATAAGCTTTAATGCAGACTGAACTTGATGGAAATACTACAATTCTTTTGACGTAACAGACCTTTGTCTAACCACTCACTATGCATAAGCCAATAAGAATACCAAAGATGCCACGATAGTTATGACCGGACGAAGTAGGGAAATGGTTGGTCTAAGACTGGCATTTGGTAACCACGGATAAGCATCTGGAGGTGGCATGACACAGTTATCACCGTTAAAATAAACCCTTCGAGGGAAAGCCCATCCCTTTTCAAAAGTAAAAGTTGACGTATCTTTCCGAAATAGAAGCTCTGACTGTGCATTTCCAAGAGGACCAGCTTGCATGAGCAAATCATTATAAAACTTGACTCCCCAGAGCATTGCAGTATCATCTGCACAATCACAATTTACATAGACAAAATTAATGTCAGGAAGTTAAAACTGCACCAGACAGTCAGAAATTTGATTGAAGTAGGGCACCAAAAACTTACTCAAGCCAGCATAAGGAGTCAATGACTTGTAATTGAAGCTGAAAATCTTGGTCAAATTATCAAAGTTGGGATGTTGAACAACAAGATTCCAGAGAGTGTAGTTCATTCTGTAATTGAAATTCGTAACTGTGACTTTCACCCTCCAGTACTCCTTGTAATTGAGCTTCACATGCCAATGGACTCTCACTGGACACATATGGCTGGTACACTGGACCAGAGGAGAATTAGCAGATTTTCCATTACCTGCTACAGCTGAAGCTAAGTATGGAGAGTCTGGCCTGCAAACAAGTGCCAGCATAAGAAAGATGTAGGATCTAGTATTACTACGAAATCTAGCTCGTGAACGTTAATAAAGTAATGCAATACCCAATAGAAGAATATGGAGGGGGAAAAGAAAAGCTAGATACACAAACACAATGATTCATGGGTCAGAGAACTTACTCTACGCAGCTCCCAGGATCTGTACTGTTGTTCTCACAACCACATGCACAAGTCGGACAGTTTACTATGGTGTCATTATAGAAGGATGAGAGAGAAACACAACAAGTAGGTGTCTTCTGAGCTAAGAATTGAGAGTATGTGCAAGTAATATTCCAGGTCACTGCAAAGAGATGATGAAATGTTAAATAAAAACATGAAAACTAGGTTTTTCACACCACAATTTAAAAAATTAAAAAATAAAGCCACACACAATTGACTTGCATCTTTATTGAACCATTTCGATATCTAAAGTGCACCTTGAAACTACACAAAATTTTCCCTGTGCGAAAACTATATGTACTGAAATGTCAACAGATACCATATTTAGGAGTTAGTTACTGCAGTCTAAATTAACACCTACAGAGTTTTGCACATCCGGGTTACTCTAAATGCCACCTTAGTCATCTCATTGCCCATACTCTCTTCATCAGTTATGAACTTATGATTAGTTAGGTTGGTTGGAACTTACTCATGGCTTGGGTCCATCTTCTTTTATCTGCTGTTAGATATCTGGTTGGCTTGACAATCGCTGCTCGCCCACAAGAATATCCAGGCCCTGGTGCTTTCAATGTGAAGTTTTTAGGAAGTCTAACAGTCTTGTTAGTGGTTCCTGCAGCACCCACACTGATCTGGAATGAACTTACAGCATTCCCTGGATCTTGGATCCATGATTGCATAACCCCTCCTTTGCAGCAATTTGCAATCTGCTGGTTATAAGGAGTTCCAGGTAACAAATCCACGACTGTGGGATCCTTCTTACAGCAATGTGGTACGTTGCCTTTGTATCTTGAACAGTCTCCTTGCTCAGTGGTTTGAGCTCCCACCATGCTCCAGATTACTTCCTTCTTTGCCCATGTCCATCCTAACGTCCAACCTGGCGCTTGTATATGACGATACTGCTGGAAGTTGAACATTGTAACAACGGCCTGCCAATCCAAACCATATATTTCATATCAGAAAATCAAGTATAATAATCTTCAGGAAGCAGAACTTCAGATGTGATTAGTCAACATTAAGAGGAAAATAACTCTAAATTCCTCTTTTACTGGATTCAGTTACAAGTAAACACAAATCACCAGCCGAGAACATGAATTATCTACAGGCTTATTTCATCTCAAGAAAGCTCTAAGATTACCAAAAACTAAGGAACTAAAATGTACAATCAGGTCTAACTCAATCATAATCCTGCTTCGAAAGCATCTAATAAAGGCAATAAATATAACATAAAAGGAAAGCTGGAGCTCATAAATACTTACAACATATCCATCAGGAGTCCAACTAATGACATCCCATTTAATCGTGATGTTCCCAAGTGGATCAAGCGCATCATAAGCTTCTGCACAAACATCCATCAAAACAAACATCAATCCTCAACATTTCCTAACACGTTGACTTCATTATATTCAATGATTAATACATCAAAACAAAGTTTCATCGGAAAACCAAAGTACTTGTTGATTCAAAGACAACTACTTCCACTTCGTTGTCTCAAAGGCATTTATACTATTACCAAATAGAAACAAATTTGGAACACCTATACTGGGAAATCCACTGAATCTTTCCCAAATTAGAAACAAATTGCACTACAAGATAGAAAGATCAATACTTTGATTTATGAAAACAAATTAAGAAGCAATTAACTAAAGCCCATAAAACCAAACTAGAAGAAAACTAGCAAGACTGTAAATTTAGAAGCATGGGAGAGAAAGCTTCAATCTGGGTAGTTACCTGTGGAAGTGAAAGTGAGGGAGGAAACCAAAAAGAAGAGCAGAATGGTGAAGCTGCTGAGTTTAGCTATGGATCCAGTGGCTGAGAGGCACTGGGACTCCATTTTCCTTGATGCAGATTTAGTCCAAACTGTGATTGATGCTTGAGCTCTGAAGCAGTTCAAGATCTCTGGTGCCAAGAAAAATGGAGAGAGAGGGAGAGATAGAGATGTGGAAATGGCCAACTGGGCGTGGCTGGTTTCTTTTTCACATGGCAAGTGACTTTTAAAGGTCACTCTAATCACTGTTTAGAGATTCAGTTAATACATTACTGGAGTTTAGTTATTGCTGCTGTTAGTGACACAGGCCCCTTGTTATTGACAGATATACCCCTCTGATTTATTTATTTTTTTCAGATATACCCCTTGTAATAGGTCTCTTTTTTTGGACTCTTTACCTTGTCGCATTTCGGCTGGCGGATCCAGAATTTTGTTTGGGCGGGGTGAAATGTTTATATAAAACGAAAAAAAGACCGAAAATAGGGTGAAATGTTTATATAAACTAAAATGAGGCCGTAAATGAGGACGTAAATACTATAAAAAGAACTTAAGTAACTATAATGTAGGTCGGCTGGTGCATACTTAGGTAACTTAGAAATAACATTAACTTTGTTTTCAATTCCGATCAATAAACCATCTAAGCACATCTGATTAACACTTCGAAAATAATAATTCGAGTCACTCGCTTGGATTCAATGTTATTAGGGTTGTTGATAGTCCATGAGTAACTAAAACACATGTAAATTGAGGGGTGTTATTGGAAATGGCTACAAATACATGGTATATATTTCATGGAGACAAAATGAGATTTGATATAAAATGGGTGTTGAAGCAAGACAGCAAAAGTGTATGGGCCACAAGGCATCCTTTAGTGTCGGTGGAGAGCAAATTCAATGGTAGCTTGTGCAATGGGAAAGAGATGTTTTTTGTCCAAATCTTTCTCCCAACGACCAAATTATAATCACAAATTGGTATTATATTCTTTGGACAATCATGCACTCTTTTAATTAAGACCCAAAAGAAAATAAATCACACATATAGAAGTAGGTAGTGATCTTAAATTAGTCGGTGTGAATATTCTATATACGAGTGTGATTGATGAGTTGATTAACTAACTAGACTAGGTACCAAACACATATTATGCTATTTCTAATGATCTAAACATATCAAAGAATGTATTGTTCTTCTACAACGCAAGTTCTTGTACTATCTGCAAAAGAAGTTAGAAGAAGTACTAACAACTTAACATTTGTATGCCTACATCATTTCATAAAATTCACTATAAAATTGAGAAGATTGTTGTTTATAGTATAGTGGCGTTGCGCTACATAAGAGTGTGTTACAAAAAAGGTTGACACACTCGACTAGGATTAGAGCTCGTTATTAAGATTGGTTCGAATAGCATATGAGATATGTCTTTTCATGATAAAATTTCGAGCGAATTTTAAAGGGATTAATCTTCTAAACTTGTCCACAAGAAGGGTATATTGACAATTTAGTGAAATGTGAAGGACCTTAAAATAAATCTCTCTCTCTCTCTCTCTCTCTCTCTCTCTCTCTCTCTCTCTCAAGTGTACATTGTCGTGTGAATCAAGTACAACACCATGACTAAACGACACGTCGCTGCGGAAGGATTTAGAACTCTCGGAAGCAGAAGCATACGGTTTGGGAGAAGAGGGGTTTTAGAGTGAAAACAAAAATGGAGAGCAGCTTAGAGCAGACTCTTCAAGATGCCAAGCTCTACAGAGAGCTCAATTCTCTCATTGTCGCCTATCTTCGCGACAATAATCTTCACCAGGTAACCAAAGTTCTCATCTTTTTTCATTGCTTTGATTTCTTCTTCTGGTTTAAGACAATGGTTCAGTTTTGGATTAGTAATCAAAGGTGTGAACTTGACCCAGCTGAGGCCTCATAAGCATTTGGGTCTCACAAAGTTTCAATCTTTTGGGGGTCTTGGTTAAGAGTGGTAGCATATTCAGTTGTTTTGAGATTGGTTTAGTAGTGTCAAGAAATTTCCTTTAGAAAATATGTGATTGTGAATGTTATGGACTTTTTGTTTACCCCATCGTAGGCTGCAAGTGCTGTTGCTTCAGCAACAATGACGTCACTGAATGTTGAAGTCCCGGCTAATACGCTTGTTCGGCTGGTTGCTAAGGTTTGGTTTGCATTTCAAGGCTTATTTTGAGTGTTGCATTTAGTTGGTTGTGCTCGAAAAAGTGAGTATTGGTGGTCCTAAGGTGATAACAGGGCCTTGCAGTGGAGAAAGATGAGGTGATAAGGGGGGTTTCTTCTCTTGCTAATGATTTTGGTACCCTGATACCTTCGGGATATGGTTCAACGCCGGCTCTTCGCACTGCCTCTATTGATTTTGGGTAATTACGTTATCCGAATGAGTATCCTAGCAAGTGGATTACTGGTTCTAAAGCATTTTGCTATATCTATGATGTGCCTGTATCTTATAGCTAATTAGATGGTTAGCATAATAACTCATAACTTGATCTGTCTGTTGTCAATACAGTGCTGTCCAGGAAACAAAAGGCTCGTCAAAGAGTTCCCAAAGCATGAGACACGCCATCTTTCGGAGCACAAGGTATACATAAATAGGAAATAGAGACATTGCATTACATATATATTTGTGTTAATTCGGGCATGATGTAGATTGGTTCTGACTGATGGGTTATACTTTCTAGAATATTGCCAGATGTGCCAGGTTTAGTCCTGATGGGAAGTTTGTCGCTACTGGAAGTTCAGACACGTCAATAAAGCTATTTGAGGTAATGCTTCTATTAGCTCTAAGTTTGGTTTTCTTTTCAACCATGGGCTGGATCTAAATCATAGTGATATTCTGTGTTTCAGGTTGCAAAAGTTAAGCAAATGATGCTTCCAGAGGCAAGAGATGGACCTGTGCGACCTGTCATACGTACATTCTATGACCATTTACAAGTAAATCAACCTTTCTTCTAATATTTGCCGCTGTGGAAATATTTCTTCTTTCATCCCACAAACATTGTTAAAAAAAAGCTTAAGAGTACGAGCCTCTTATGTTGAGTATGCCATGAGCCCATGACTATGGGAAGGAGCATTAAACAAAAATAAAAAGCCTTCAACTAATAGTATTAATTCTTAACTCCCGGATGTCCCTACTGTCTAATGTTATTTCAACGCAACTGCAGCCCATAAATGATTTGGATTTCCATCCTCAGAGCTCTATACTTATATCTGGGGCAAAAGATCACACAATAAAGTATGGATTTTTCTTCTCTCTCAGATAAAGTTGAGGTTGATTCCATATTGTATACCCCATCATCTATTCATGAATAAACTTTATGGTCTTGCAATGGTAGAACAGCATGTTTTTTGTACTCTAATTTTGTCCCTTATTTCCAGTTTGCCATTCCTCTCCTGTCAAAAACACTTGAAAAAATATCACATTAGCTGTAAACAAACAAGATTTCATTATGCACTCTTAGCCAACTCTTTTTGCTACTTTCAGGTTCTTTGATTATTCCAAAATGACTGCAAAGAGGGCATTCAGAGTTATCCAGGTTTGCTTGCATCTGATACTCTTGGATTTATCTCCATCGTTTAGAACTTAGAACTACGTTACTAAAAAAGCATAGTTTCCCTTGTCATGAACAGGATACACACAATGTGCGTTCAGTATCGTTCCATCCTTCTGGAGAGTTTCTTTTAGCTGGTAATATGCTTTTCTTTCTTGATTGTCAATGAAAAAAAAAAAAAAACAGCCTATGAGTTGGTATTAGCCGATGATATCATATAGTGATTGGACTTTGATGAGGTTCATGTCCAAATAATCACAGGGACTGATCATCCAATTCCTCACTTATATGATATCAATAGCTTCCAGTGTTACCTATCTGCAAATGCCCCAGAAATTGATGTTAACGGAGCAATAAATCAGGTATTGCTGACCTTATCTCTTTTAATTGCTTTAATGATCTGTTTTTCTGTATGAATCGGGTATTGCTTTAATGATTCTATTCCATAATATCAATTAAAGTATATATATATTTGCTCATCAGATCAGGTATTCAGCTACCGGTGGCGTGTATGTTACAGCTTCCAAAGATGGTGCTATTCGCTTATGGGATGGTGTAACTGCCAGTTGCATACGGTCCATAGATGGTGCACATGGCACAGCAGAGGCCACCAGCGCAAACTTTACCAAGGACGAAAGGTATGTATGTATCATATAATGTATCTATGCCCGGAAAGATGTCTGCTGAGAATCGACGTCTCCGCATTTAAGTTGTTTCATGATTGTTGGGTGACATGGACAACGAATTCATGTATCCTTCAGCATTTTGTTGTTCTATATGCGGAGGACTTGGAACAGTGGGGATATTTGTGTGAAAGAAGTAATATATTGTTGTGTTAGTTGATTCACTTCTGAATTTCTAAATCTTGATCTTGGAACCTTATCGTGGTATGACTTAAATGCTGGCTTTCTAGGTTTGTTCTCTCATCTGGGAAGGATTCTACTGTGAAGCTTTGGGATGCAGGCACTGGAAAACTGGTTAAACAATATATAGGAGCTGCACATACTCAATTAAGATGTCAGGTATGTCAGACAGACCTTTGGAGATTTATTTTTCATTTTTTTAATAAACAAATAATATAAGTACTTTTAGATTGAGCAGTGTGCTCAAGTCTTTATATTGATGTCGTTTCTTCCTCACTCCCCTTTCTTCTGAAAAGGATCAAGTATGCATTCCTATACCAGAGAAGGCTAAATAAGTCCTCTTCCCTAGAATGTACAATCCTGCAAAAGAATTCTTCTTGATCCAACCAATTATGAACCTTGCATTCCACTACACTTGAATATCCTTCCTCATTATCACGATCCCCCGGTTCCAGGGAATCCAAAAGACAATATTATCAAGTTTGTGACAACTGTTTATGTATTCGTTTTATAAGTGCTTTTTTACTTATGCAGGCTGTTTTTAATGATACCGAGGAATTTGTACTGTCCATGGATGAACCAAGCAATGAGGTTTGTTAACTCTTCTCTATCTAACTGGAATAGTGGTGCCTACATTTCAATTACTAAATCTAGGGTGCTTGCAGATTGTTGTCTGGGATGCTCTGACAGCAGAAGTAGTAGCAAGGTGGCCCTCCAATCATATTGGTGCTTTCCGCTGGCTTGAGCACTCACCAACTGAAGCGGCATTTGTTTCCTGTGGGACTGACAGATCAATACGGTTCTGGAAGGAAAGCCTATAGTTTGGGAAAGCAGCGGCTGGACTGTAGATTAGTATTTGATTAGGATACACTTGTGTCTGTAAAACTAGATCAATGGATAGAACCTGCACATGACCCAGAAACATTCTTAACCGGCAAATGACACCCAACTATATTGATCCCGTTTGTCTTGTCAATTCAACTGTTCTTTCTGTTTTGTTAATTTATGTGCCCTGTTCATGGCTCAATTCCTGGATACAATAACTCGTATTTTTTTTTCCCTCAAATAGAAGCGACTGCTGAACTCAGACCTATGAGCATGTACTACATGAATTCGAAAGCTTGACTATCATCTTAACACAAATAATTCTCCACCACAGAAACCTAACTATCATGAACAAGCAGCGAAAGAGAGTCCAATGCTAATGCCATAACTCGAATCATTAACTACGATTTTCACTATATGTAGTTTGGAAACACAGCTTCAGCAGAGTAAGCAGATTGCAGAAGAGAACTACAACGTCACATACTCACATATGCAAGTTACACTGTGTTCACTAGTGTGACATAAGTTTAGAAGAGTAAAGCTTGAGTTTGTAAAGCATGTGAAATTACTAGAGTAAAAAGAACACAGGAGAAACCTTTTATTGCCAAGTGCTTTCAATACTACCAGTATAGAAAGCGACACAATAACTTCGATGAAAACAAATCCCTTTGGAAACATGATCAAAACTCCAACATCTGTGATCAGAAGGGTCGATGCAGCCCTCTAATCGGCTTCTTCACAAACAGCAACCTTACTTGCTTAATACGTCTCCTCTTCCTTCGCACCTTATCACTGATCGTTGCCTTCACCTTCACAGGCTTCTCCCTCCTCTTAAAAGGCTCATGCAGCTTGTGCAGCCTCGGCCGCAGCTTCAACTGCCCCGGCTTACTGTCTTTAACCGCTTTATCAACCCGGTAATCACCTCCCAATTTGTCCATCATCAGCAAATAAACCTTGACCCCAGGCTCACACCCATCCCCCTTCATCTTCTTCACCATACTCACCGCATGATCAAACTTGCCCACACTACACAACGTCTTCAAAACCCGGTAATACACCTTGTTATCCACCTTCAACCCCGCTTCCTTCATCCTCTCCAACATTGCATCTCCCTCCGCAATCCTACCCGCCTTATACAATCCCCTTACCAACACAACATAAGTAGTCTCATTCGGCGCAACCCCCTTCTCACCACACATCCTATGAAACAAGCGCAACGCATCCTGCGTCTTCCTAATCTTACACAGACACCTAATCACCACATTACAAGTCTCCACATTTCTCGGCACCTCATTCGCTAAACGCTTCACCATTCTCTCGGCCGCAAAGGCATTCTCGCAAACCTTCTCCGCCGCCAACTTGACAGCTTCTGGCTCCAATCGGATCCCGTACTCCTTCTCCATTTTATCAAAGAACGCAACCGCCTGCGGAATCCTGCCCGCTCTGATCATCCCAGCGAAATTCGAAGAGGCGGTTTTGGGCCCGGCGAGTTTCCGGCCGGCGAGAATCGCGTCATGCGCCGCCTTGAAGTCCCTCCTCTCCCCGAAATGCTCGACGAAGAAGGAGAGGATCTCGTCGGCGTGGTCGAGATTGTCGTGGGAGACGAGCCAGGTGAGGAGCCCTAGAATCGCGCGGCGGTCGGCGTCGGCGGAGAGGCCGAGCACGGACTGGATTAGAGTTGGGGTCGGAGTGAAGCGGGGGAAGGTTGACTGGAGGCGGCGGGCGACGGAGGGGCGTCGGAGGTGGGGTCGCGGAGGAGTTCGGTGGAGAGAGAATGGGCTAGTTGGGCCGGGTTTGGATGGGCGGGTCGGGTCGAGAAGGAGGAGAAGGAACTGAGGAAGTGAAGGGTTGGTGCGGTGGTTATGGTGGGTTGGGAGTAGTGGAAATGGGTGGGTTTGGTTGAGGGAATTGGGATGTGGGTTTGGAGCGGTGGAGGTGAAGAGGTTGTGAGGTGGCGGAGCAGGACTCGCCGGAGTTGCAGTGGCGGTACACGACGCATTTTCAGAGAGAGAGAGAGAGAGAGGGTTTAAGGGTTTAGGGATCCGAAAGACGGGGGGGAACGGAACGGAAAATGGGGAGGTTTGGGCCATCACTACCGGCCCGGGATTCATATTTCCAGGCCCATTATAGCAGGCTCAACTGGGCTTGCGGTATATTTGACTCTCAAAATCAGGTCCTATGAAAATGGTCTCTTCCTCCTGATGTTTTAAAGCCTAATATTGATGGTTCAAGATTGTCTCATAATGGTTCTATAGCAGCTGGGGGATTGATTCGAAATAGTGATGGAGATTGGGTCTGTGGTTTTTCTGCCAATCTTGGTGTAGTAGATATTCTTGTGGCTGAATTGTGGGCATTTGCATTGGTTTGAAAATGGCAGCAGGGCAGGATGTAACCCATATTTTGGTTGAGTCTGATTCTGCTCTTGTAGTTAATCTGGTTAAAGGGGAGTGGGATGATACCCATCCTCTTCATGGCCTCCTTACAGTATTCAAAACTTTTTGGTTGAGGAACTGGAATTGCTCTATTATTCATATTTACAGGGAATGCAATATGTCAGCAGATGGTTTAGCTCATTATAAACACTTTTTGAACTTGAGACACCATTTTTTTGAGAATCTGCCTTTTTGTATTTTGGGTAGAATCAAGAAGACAAAAATGGTATTTTACAACCGAGACTTGTTATTGCTTAGTTATCTTGTTTTTGGAATCTTAGCCCCTCCTTGTAACCAAAAAAATAAAAATAAGAGAAGGTTTTGCTAGCTTTAAAGCTTTCATCAGTTCTGTGACTTCTGTCAATACAAAGAAAAGAAGTGATCGATGATTTTGTATCACACTTTGAGGCGATTTTCTTTTTGTTTGAAGAATTAAGATTTTCGGTGGTTACCGAGGGATATAAAATCGATCTCCGACCTAGCTAGCGTAGTTGTAATCATCTGATGCATCAATAATTATTATGATTATCATCATTGAGATCACAAAAATCAAATAATAATCTATCAGAAAGATCATGATCAGCAGATGGAGAATGCTGCACATAATTAGGCATGTCTATGAGTGGATCCCATCTTACACTAACAAAACAAGGATACGATAATTAACCAAAATTACGTACGGATCGACTATACAATATAATTGATATTGATGTATTATCCAAAGTATGAAACCTTTGACACTGCAAATTAATCAACTTTGGACTTAAACAATTCATGTGCCCTCCCAGAGGGTCTGGTTTTCTTCCTCCCTGGGATCACAAGGACAGGTCTTTATTACTTGATCCATGGTTCTAATGACACCACGCCTGTGCTCAAATAATTATATCGCAATTAATTAATTAAGGCTTAATCAAGCACTATATATAATCAAGGACCAAGTGGCCCTTTGTTAGGGTGAGAGCTAGCTTTTCAAGTGTTTAACAAAATAAAACATATGTTGGAGAAGCATCCAACAAGAACATATTATTGTGAACCCAATAAACAATGCGCGCAACACACCAGCCGCACTAGCTTCATTACTACTCAAGATCATAAAATTATATAAGCTTGGGACCAAACCCTTGAAATATAGTACAATCTATATATATATGATATCGTTTTAGATAGAATTAACATGGATTCTGTAATGATGGTGGATTTATAATGATTTGCTCATATGCTTGCTTCTTTAATCAGCCTTTGGAACCTGGCTAGGGTTTTCAAGACAGTATGCAAGTCTCTGGTTAGTTACTTGCTGTTTTTTATTGAACACTTGGGTACCCAAAATCATAGTACTCCATCTCATGGCAAAGCAATATGGAAAATATGCATATATGCTTCTCTAATCTCTAGCCTTTCGAACCTAGCTAGCTAGGGTTTTGAAGACAGTACGTATGCAAGTCTGATCTCTGGTTACTTGCTGTTTTTTTATTGAACACTGTACTTGGGTACCCAAAATCATAGTACTAGATCTCATGGCAAAGCATGAAGAATATGCATGCTAGCTTCTTATGTAGCCTTTCGAACCTTGCTAGGGTTTTCAAGACAGTACGTATGCAAGTCTTTGGTTAGTTGCAGTTTTTTATTGAACACTTGGCTACCCAAAATTATAGTATTCGATCTCTTGGTAAATTAAGCATGCAGATCGAATATGCATGCTTCTCTAGCCTTTCGAACCTAGCTAGGGTTTTCAAGAAAGTATGAAAGTCTCTGGCTAATTGCTGTTTTTTATTGAACACACTTGGCTAGCTATGCCCAAATTCATAATACTCGATCTCATGGAAAAGCATGAAAGCATGAAGATCATTTTGGGTCTACATATCCTACATCCATGTATACAAGTTCTAAAGGTTGTGATGATCAAATATACGAGGCTAGCTGTTTCTCTTTAGCTGTTCAAAATAGTATTCAGATGATTACCCGTCCTTACTCTACAGTCGTAACATTCACACTTAGTATTGATATTCAAAGGGTTCGATTTGAAGATATGATTAGTTGATGATCAACTGAAAGATAGGATTCCTTTCCGATGATGACCGATAATAATTCTTTTACTAAACACTAACACAGAACCTAATTAAATTCCCTCGGTAACCCACGAATTAGTCTTCGAATAATACTAGCTAGCTACCTAGAGATGCCATGCCAATTACTAATGGATCGTAATCCCTTACAAATTAACTTTCTGAATTCAATATCTTCGATCTGGTATATATGCTACATCATAATCATATATATATGTCGATATATAGTTTTGTGATCACAATGGCCTCGTTCTAGAGCCTGCATAGAGTCGATCATGTACATGCATGAAATATATAGTATGGTTTATTTTCTGGACATAAGGAGATCGATGACTTGAACTATGAGACCCATGCCAATTGGGTAAATTATTGTAGTTATAATATTAATGCATCGTACCAAGGAATACATAGTCTTTTTCATCTTTCTGGATTCCTGATCATGTCATTGTTATGTGGAAGATGATGCACACACCCTACACTCTGTACGGATAAACAGTATATGCCATTTGTTGACAGTATTCGATCGCGATCAATAAAATCCGGCCACCGTATTTGTAGAGTGAGCTTTCAGGGAGGACATCATCTTCTTAAGAAAAGTATTTTTGAGATATAAATTGATGATTTTTTTCTTTCTTTCTTCGAAGGGTATGTAAATTGATGATTAGAATTACCCATTTTTAAGTCTTCTACTTACATTCGAATTGAAAATTATTCAAATTAGATATTGATTTATGAGTACCATAATATCTATTGTGATGAGATCACTTGAGATTGCAAAGGCTATAATAGCTTACAGGAGAGGAATATATATAGCTAGGGATGGGTGCGACTGAGAAATGAGAATCATCAGTAAAAGAATCGAAGGCCAAAAGCAGCTGCTAGCTACTTGGTGCATCTATATATGTGGATAAAAATGCATGTAGATCGACAAAATACAATAGTGTTAGTTTAATTGGATATTCAAATCTGTTTTGCATCTTTCTTTTCATCAGCTGGAGAAAAGGAGCGACGCTTTTCACAGGCACATCTTCCTCGATCGACATATATATTCCTGAGAAGGATTAATTTGGATCATCCTCCTAAAAGAAGTGATCGACCCATGCATGTCGATCATGATGATATATGCATTATCATCATGATATAAGGTTCTTATTCCCAAATCATTTAAAGTTTCTGGCATTGCATGTAATGATCAAATCAAAAGCAGGGAATGAAGTCTATTCCTTTTGTTAATTTGATACAGGTCGCTAGCTAGTAGCCAGGCCTCAGTGTTGATGCTAATCATACAGATCGATGAATTGCCCATATATACTCCATACCTATGCTAATGATATATATGAGCAGCCTTAATTATTTTCTCTTGTTACTTCTTTTTTTTTTTTTTTTTGGGTAAGCGTAGAGGGCCGTCCCTCCGTTTATTGATAAAAAAATGTATAAGAAGCTGGAGGACTAGACCAATGCCAGCCTATAAATAAGTTATTTTGTAGAGAAACAAGTAATTACATAAAAAACATCAATGAACACATGACAAAGACATTAACAATTCGAAAATTCGGGAGACCAAGTGCATCTTGCCGGCAATGATCAACGATGGAAGGAGGAGGATCATCCCACCATGACATGCAAGTCAATGTCAACCCAATATTAGCAAGCGCATCGGCCACTGGACTACCTTCTCTGAATATATGAGAGGACCGAAAATGCATATGTGATATATGGTGCAAGCAATTACTCCAGGCCACCCGTAACCGCCAAGGAACATGATGAGGATCATGAAGATAATGAAGGACAAGAGTCGAGTCCACCTCAAGCCATATATGTTTCCATTCTCTTGTTACTTCACATTCAAAAGGCTATTATATATGTGCAGGCCAGGAAATCATAAGATGCGCACATCATGCAAGAATAAAATTCATAAATGGACTGTTTCAGACCAAATGGATCAATGGTTGCCTCAATAAGGACACAAATTCTAAAGCATACAGTATGTGATTCACCAAAACAAAAATTATTTGGACCACAACGACGGGTCTTAAGAGTAATACATGTTAACTTCAACGTAGTGTGAGACTTAACATAAAACTTTAATATAAGATACATTTTACCTTTCGTATAGGCTTAATATTGTCGAAATTTTCCCAAACACACATTGTTCAACCTGAACTACCTAATTCTCGTTTTAGTCAAATTACATGCATATTTGGTAACTTAATTAGAACTTGATTCTCGAGTTTTTTGTTTTTGTTTTTTGACTAATGGGAAGATTATGCATGCATATCATCTTACTACTGAACTTGCGTGCATGTTGATTGAATTGCACAAACTACATATACTACTAAAACATGCCACCTAAACTTAGTAGTTTCTTGGACTCGTACATCATAAGATAAAATGAAAAATATATCAATCCTGACATTCATGAAACCCCTCGCCTATATTTGCTGAATCTTCTTCTGCGTATCTACAATGAAAAATATATAATTTTTTTTTTCTATAATTAATGATGATATAGTATATTTTATTGTTATATTAAATGACGAAATCTCTAAAATGAAGAAGCTGTTGGATTTTGAGCATTATTTTTTTCGGAGATTTTAGCTTTTACTTCCCTATTTTAGAGAAATTTTAAGAAAGCTGTTAGAAATGCTCTTAGGCCTAGTTTGGTACAGCTTCGCTTTTAAAAAAAATCAACTTCTATTTGAAGTTTTAGATTTTATAGTGTTTGGTAAATGTAAAAAAATATGTTTTTTTTTTAAATTACAAGTCACTGGCAGCAGATTTTAGAATCAACTCTGAATGTTACTTTTAAAAACAGCTGTCACTAAAAACACTAGAAATTAATAAATTTTACCTTGGAAGCATTTTAAAACTAATATTTATCAAACACAAAACTGTTTTAATTCACAGCTGATTATTTTCGTAATACAACAACATCAGTTTTTTTTTTAAGTCACAGCAATACCGAATTAGCCTTTAGTACTGAACTTGCGTGCATGTTGATTAAATTGCACAAACTATAAATACTACTAAAACATATGTCACCCAGACTTATAGCTTATAGTTTCTTGGACTCGTACGTCATAAGATAAAATGAAAAATATCAATCCTGACACCCTATTTCTAAGCAAAAAAAAATTCTATGAAACCCTTCGCCTATATCTGCTGAATCTTCTTCTGCGTATCTACAACGACGAAAGGACTTAATAGATTATTTCTTGGCCAACTAGCTATATATATTTCTTCAGAAAAAACTAGGTTATAAATATAAGTGTAGTACGTTTAATCTCTGCACGCTAGCTAGGTCGAGATAAACAAATCACAAACTGGCATTGCATATTGATATATGATCGATGATAAAAGCTTCATGTCTACAAGTAATTAACATTCTAGCCAGTACACACAAACTGTTACCACAACGTATGCCCTACAAAGATATAGAACAATCCCAAAACCAAACAGGTACATTTTTCAAATTACCAAAAGCTTAAGAAAATAGAAATAAGGAAGAAAAAAAAAACTTCAAACTTCCAGCTGCAGCATACCAGATCTCACAAAGCAGCAACTTAATTAACAATTCAATCAGACCACCACAACCCTAGGAACAGCCTTGCAGACCAGAGAGTTCTTCATCTCCAAAGAAAGTTTCAGGTTCTCAGACAAGTCCACACCATCATCAGATGGGAGCCACTCGAAGCTTTGCAGCAGCACAGCAAGCCAGAGCTCCACGGTGGCCAACCCCAAGGCTTTACCAGGACACACTCTTCTTCCAGATCCAAAAGGAGCCAACCTCAGATCAGACCCCATTATGGAAACACTATCTTCTTCATTCATAAACCTTTCAGGTTTGAACTCATTGGCCCGAGGCCACACGCCCTCGTCGTGTGTGATGGCGAACATGTTGACCATCGCGGTGGTGCCGGCTGGAACGAAGTGGTGGCCGATGTGGGTGTCGTGGATGGCGAGCCTAGCCCATGAGAGGAGTGGTCCTGGTGGGTGCATTCTTAGGGTTTCTTTGACTATGGCACGGAGGTAAGGGAGATTGGGAAGGTCGGAATCAGATACTGATCGAGTAGGGCTGCCGATGGCGGTGTCGATCTCCGATTGAGCTTTGGCTTGGATTTCTGGGTGGAGAACCATCCGGGCAAGAATCCATTCCAGTAGGATTGCCACTGTGTCAGTCCCTCTGAAGATCATCTCCTGAAAATATGCAAATTTTAGGTTGAACATATGTAAAGGTTTCACAATGATACAACACTTAACATGAACAATAGGCAAATCCGATTAGTGTAATATTCTGAACAAACAGAAAAGTTCATTTTGCTATATAAATCGGTACAACTGAACAAAGGTGATTAAGCATCAGAAAGCTCAACTGTATATGGAATATCTCATTCCAAAAGAAAAACCAAGAGCATATGGAGAATCATATATATACATATGTAACACCTAGCTAGCTTTATTGGAAAATCTTAGACTGAGAAAAGTGCCAAAGCAATAACAAGCATATACAATTGATTGCAATATATAATAGGAGTACGTAGTGTCAACGAATATAATTAACATGAAATACTTAATTTATTTATGCAAAAATACTTAATTTCATTAACATTAAGATCCTAGTAAATGAGGAAACCGCAAATTTAACCTAGTTAATAAGCAAAATCAATTAATTAGTTCAAAACTGATCAGATTAACTTACCCACAGAACTGCAATCATATCAGAGTCACTGAGTCTGTTCTCCTTCTCCAAATCAAGAAGCACATCAACAAAATCCCCGGTACTTTCCGAAGCACCACCCAAAACTCCATTACTTTGAGTCCTCTTCACCCTATGTTCCTTTATGATTCTCCCAACAAAGTCATTCACTTTTCCCACCAATTTCGTGCACCTCTTCCTCACACCTTGCAAGTCCAACAAACTGAAAAGAGGAAAGTGGTCACTCCAATTGAAAAGCCCTAGCAACTCATACCCTTCACTCACCAACTCCTCAAGAACACGACCCTCACCCACTTCTCCAAACTCATAGCTCCTCCCAAACACACTCATCATCACATTGTTTAAGGAACCAAAGTGCAACACCTTCCGAACCTCAACCTCACCGTTCTTCAACATCAAAACCCTCATTTCCTCCACCATTTTTCGGCCGATTTCCTCCCTAAACCCTCCGAAATATGTGATCCTCTTCGGGCTGAACAAGTGGGTGGAAGAGATTCTCCTCAAGCCTCTCCAGTACTCCCCGAATGGCGCAAAACCCATTGCTTTGTGGAACAAGAGCTCGTACGCCGACTCTTTGATAGGCCGGTCAGCGAAAGCCGAGCTATTAAGAAGCTCTTTAGCCGTGTCTGGTTGGCTGGAGATGACAAAGCGAGTGAACCCGACAGAAAACGCCATTAAAGATTTTGCCCTTGAGGTCTCGGCAAGCTTGGCTAGGACTCTATGAGTAAGAGAGCCGGTGAAGGCCAGGACCAAGCCGAGAAGAGGGAGCCCGGAAGGGCCGGGGATGGCCGACCGGGGCTTAGGCTTGGACAGAGCCCAAGCCAGGCCACCGGGTGAGAGCCAGAAAGAGAAAATGAAGACGAAGACGAAGAGACAGAGAAAGAGCTCGAGGCTCAGAACTGATGAAAACCCAGCAGGGGGAATGAAGAGAGAGTTGGTTTCCATGGACATTTTTGAGTGTTACTAGGAAAATGAGAGAGGAAATCGAAGTGGGAAAAAGCTGAAGGAAGTATTTTTTGATGATGGGAAGAAGAAGAAGAGTGTGAGGTTTATATAGAAATTAAGTGAGTGGCTTTCAGGATTCCCCGGTAATTAACCATTTCTTTTACTGTGGTTATATGCCCCTGGGTTAATTATGCTTTTCTTACTTTGAAGTTTGAAGAATCAAAAACCCTACTTTGGGCCGTCTCTTTCGAGAAATTATGATTCTGCCCACTGTGCCAAGTTGGTACTTGCCTGCTTGGATTGCAAGCTCACGCATACGCGAGACTATAATGCCATTTTAGCAAGAAACGGAGATGGTAAGTTTACATGAGTTTATCATTTCTCGCTAAAATAACATTATAGAGTCAAATGTAAACCTACACGTGAGACTGTAATGTCATTTTACAACCTCAAATGTAAACCTACACGCGACATTGTTTTTCCAGTGGCATGGAAGACCGAGAGCTAGCAAAATCAATCCCACCATTTTGAGGTTTACGATTTCAATGCCCCCTGTTGATGAATGTTTCTTGCCTATGTTATATGTCACCAGTGATGCTAATTCTCCACTACAAGTTCCACGTTTTTGTTGTTGCCTGTTATCTGTTCTATAGTTTAAGAAGACAAGCTTATGTAAGATTGTAGACTTGTAGTAATTCTTGGCCGGATGTTCTGAACAGCAAGTCTAATTAATAAAATGTTTTCTCTCCTATCCTCAAAATCCAAGATCAGAAATTCAAACTACAATAGTAGTAAATAAACTATAGAATAGGAAACTTATCAAGTTTGAAATTTCGTTCATAGAGTATAATATATCTAAGCTCTCTATCTCGATCTCTCTTAGCAAGTTTGAAACTTTAACCTCTAGATTTCGATCGCCATTGATTCTAGATAGCTTGAAGAACAGGTGTTTGGACACTTTAATTTCAAAGCAATGTCTCGCTCTGCAAGGAAACTATATATATATATATATATATATATATATTATCAAGTCCAAATATCCTTATTTATTCAAAATGTACGGATTTTTTTAATTGACCCACTTTTAGATCATATTTTATCATCTTAACCATTCACATTATAGGTATATATAAGTAGATTATCTTTACAAATTTTTGTTTTCACCTACATTCCATTTTTTAGCAAACAATTTCAGCCAAATTGATAATCGTTAAGGTATCAAAATTATATGATTACAATGAACGAACCAAATTTGTTCAACATGAACCGTTTGTGTAATTCACAATTTTGAATACCTTAATGATTATCAATTTGGCTAAATTTTTGTAGAGATGATCTACTCATATATACCTAAAAGATAAATGGTTGAGATGAGAAAATATGATCGAAAAGTATGTCAATTAAGAAAATCTGTACCTTTTGAATAAATAAGGAGGTCCGTATCTAAAAAAAATATATATATATATATACAGTTCCTATTCAGAGCGAAACTTCATTTTGAAATTAAAGTGTGAAGTTCCTTATTTGACTCAGTTTTTGGTCATATTTCCATATATCCACCGTTCAGTTTGTAGAACCTAATGTATAGATTACTCATGCCAAGTTTCATTGAATTCGAAGATCATTTGGGTTTTCATAACCGTTATTTACACAAACAGTTCTGAATAGACATATTTATGGTCCGTTCGTCGATTTAATCTAATTTGGTACCTTAACGATCATCAAATTCAATGAAATTTGACAGAAGTGATCTATGCATTAGGTTCTACAAACTGAATGGTGGAGATGTGGAAATATGATCGAAAAGTGAGTCAAATAAGGAATTTCACACTTTAATTTCAAAATGAAGCTTCGCTCTGGATAGGAACTATATATATATAGTTCCTATCCAGAGCGAATCTTCACTTTGAAATTAAAGTGTGATGAAGTTCTTTATTTGACTCACTTTTCGGTCATATTTCAATATCTCTACCTTTCAGTTTGTATAACCTAATGCATAGATCACTCTTGCCAAGTTTCATCTAAATTGGTAATCGTTAAGGTACCGAATTAGATTAAATCAACGAACGGACCATAAATCTGTCTATTCAAAACTGTTTGTGTAAATAACGATTATGAAAACCCAAACGATCATCAAATTCAATGAAACTTGACAGAAGTGATCTATGCATTAGGTTCTACAAACTAAATGATGGAAATGTGGAAATATGACCGAAAAGTGAGTCAAATAAAGAACTTCACACTTTATTTCAAAATGAAGTTACGCTCTGGATATAAACTATATATATATATATAAACACGATCTTTCGATCATTTGAGTCGTATATGAGCTAGTTGTCAAAACTCGAAGGATGAGAATCTCAATCGTTACAAGGGGACATGTTTTCTAGCTAGGTAGCTTTTTATTTGCTCATATTTATGAGTTTTAATCCTCAAAAATTTTCAGTAAATATGAACTTTAACCTCTAATTAAAGAGGGATTTGAATTTTATTAGACTTCATAAGTAATTGTTGCATGTACTCATGTAGGACTATGCCCGCACTAGTTGCATGTATATAACCGCAAGATATCTTTTCACTACTAGCTATTTATCAGCAATACGATGACCTTAATTATATATATCTATAAGAATATTAGCTAGGTACATATATATGTATGTAAAATTAACAAGTCTTACGTTAGGTGTTGATAAAAAAAAGTACAAATTAATAATAGTAATCATCCATGCCGACCACTCACGATTCACATTGGAGGGTTAGGCCAAAATGAAATACAAATGATTTGATTTCAGTCCAAAAAGAAAAACGAAAGGAACTAAATGTTTAAATAGCTAGCTATATATACTTGCATGTACGTTAATTAGTACTACAAGGGTTGAATATGTTTCAATTGGCATTTACTGGGAGAGATATGCATGCTAGCTGCACTAAAGTTTGCCAATTCAAACTAATTAAGCTTCGCCCTAAACAACTTATTCTTCGATTCAGACATATATTATAAGACCAAGTACGATATTTCTTGGTGGACGTTAACATGTTGAGGTGTGTTTGCTAAATAACAACAGAAATGGAATTCCGGAGCCTATGGGAATTGTTTATAAGGTTTGGTCTTCTGCCTCCTGTCGATCTTTGATACGAGACAACCCTAACCCTGCACAGCATGTTTCAGACCAAGAGAACACAGAGACATAATGTTGAAGCGTTTGACTGCGTTGGATGAAGTAAGGTGGTATTGTGTTAAACAAACTTACTCAAATCGGTCGTAAACCCTAATTCCATTTCTCTATGTTTACCACATTACCTAATCAAGCATGCACTTGTTCCCTCACAGATCCAATCCGGGTTAAAAGTAATTAGATACCGAGTGATCATCATAGTACTGTGTAAACAAGATGATAATATTAGATTCTATAAACAACCTGCAGACAGTGCGTCATGTCATGCGTATCTTCTAGGTTGAATATCGAGTCAAACAACAGGATCTTTTACCAGCAGGATCTTGGACATTTGCTTGCTTTCTAAGTATATATATATGGTGCAATTACCTTGCTAGAACCAAGAAATTAAACAAAATCTAAGGGTTTTAGGATATTTTTTAATTGCTGGAAGAATACAACTTAATAAGCGGAATGACGAGCTACATATATACGTATACGTGCAGATCCTGATGAGTTTTGTATTTAGGGAATTAGGGTTATGATCTGCATGCATGAGATGTATACATATATATGATCCATACTATTGGTTTGCAGATCTGCATGATATACACACGCATACACACCTGACAGTGTACTAGACGAGGGTCCTTCAGGCAAGGCATATATGAGTGTGTGTGAGCACATAAATAAATTAAGAACAAATTGATGGGTATGAAAACTTAAAATCTCTGGTCTCTTGACCATGGCATTGTAGTACTTCTCAAAAAATCGAAAACCTATGAAAATGTGAGAGATTGAGTTACTATTTCAACGACTTGTCGGAACTATGCAGACAGAAAGAATTTTTGGTGTGGAGATGCTTGCATGTCAGGTTAATTCGTTTCTATTTTTCTTCTTGTTTTCTAAGCATGCATGAGAGTAGATACTCTCCGAGGCTACCTGTTCACATCGTAAATTAAGAAGTCGTGCTTTCTGTAAAACCAATTATATCCGCATCATATATAATCCAGGATTCCTTGGATGCAGTTCTTTGCTAGTTTAATCACAGAAATGATCAACTAGCTAGCTAAACAAACCAACAGATAGAAAGCATCCCTAAGGTTAGGGGGGACATCATGTACGTGGGTTTCGATATATAAGAGGAGGACGGTGCGTACCTGTAAACTTTTGAATCCCAGTTTTTGAATAACAAATCCAATGAGGAGCTAACCTCTAAAGGCATCAAATATGAAGAGAGTCAATAAGGTGGAGGGCAGAAGTCCGCAGAACTAGCTTGAGGAGGGAGCACACCACACCAAATCTTTGGGAAAACCAATTGGAAGGTTAATTATGTAATTACATGTTGTATGACAATCATACATGCATTTCGAAAGTAAAATCATAAATATTAATCTTTGTCAAGAACTACTACACGGTTGAAGTGTTCGGTAGGAACTAGGAATATATAGAAACAAAATAAAAAATATCCATCCTCTCCACACCCTTGGTTGAAGATCGAAAACATGCAAATTAATCTAGTTTTGACAGTACGTAGTATAGTTTGGAACAACAAAAGTTAGGTGACCCGGCCATGCCAAACCCTAAACGAATTAGCTTATGGTAGTCATTTGGGGGAAAGAGACTGAATTTTCTGCCAAACGAATAACCCCCTTTGCCTTTTGATTTTGAATAAGCATATATAAGAGTTAGATTTGACTTCAGATTATCGGTTTTTCCTTTAGCCAAAGTGGTTAAGGTCTTTGTCTTTCTCCCTAGTTATCGGGGTTTGAAAGCTGGTATTATATATGATTGTGGTGTGATGACCACAGCGGTGATGATCTGGTTGTGGTGGTTCTTTGTTCCTCCAACAAGTACTTCAGATTGCACCAAAAACAAATTTTCTTTTCAAAATTCTAGAACTTTCATCAACCTTGATTCAGAAAAGCCTATAAATGGTCGACTACTTGAGTTGCACGGACAGTGGAGAACTGGAGATCGTTGATATAACCCCAACTTTGTCGACCCCAACCACAAGCCCTAAATTAATTAGTAACTTTCATTCAATCCTTTGATCTGTCTTTCCAATTAGGAGCTTGCAAAATGGCAGGCTTAGCCACAAACTTATAGGGCCTATATGGATTGGAATCTAAAGAGGGCTTGAAGTTTATAAGCCCATTTAGATTCTAGTAGTAAAGAATCATGCCAAAAACTTGAGCACACACTCCCAAGTAGTAAAGGACCATGCATTTCAAATGTTTAAGTCTCCTTTTTTGAAATTTTCCACACCTCCCCCAATTCCATTGATCATCTGATGAATTGTATCCCCAGTAATTAGGATTTGAGTTCCCCAGTAATCCAATATCCATCACAGAGCTCTTTGATCCCAAATCTGAAAAATGCAGAGGCTTCTTTCTCTGAAATTGGCCTCAAACCTCCCTAAAACCCTCTCAAACTCCACCACCACAAGCTCTTCCCTTTTCCACTTCCAACCTCACAAAACCTTCTCTCTCACCAAACCACCCCAAACCCAGACCCAAAATCACTTCTTTAGCTCCTTCCCCACACACCCACTTCACCATCAGCACAAAGTTCCTGGCTTTCTCTCCAACCCATTACTCAGAAAGTTTTCTTTGAGGGTATCAAGCAAGAGTCTTCCGGATTGCAGGCGTGGTTTTCACCAAACCCAATTTCCCAAACAGAGTTTTAACTTCAAACCAAGTCAGAATTCTCATCAGGGTGTCAGGTATGTTACTATTTTCTGATTTGATTTCAATGAATTTTGTAGGAAAATGAAGGAAAGGTAGAAACTTTACCAGCTAAATTACTTTCCTGTGTGCAGAAGATCATTATGGTTTCAAAGGGTATCGAGCAATGACATGGTTTTGGGATTGATTACAGCTAATATTGTTGTTTTTTGTCTGTGGAAGATAGCAGACTTTACATTCATGTACCGTAATTTTACTGTGAGTCCTTAGTTTTGTATTTGTGTACTGACTCATTATAGCTGCTTAGTGTTCTAGTCTCATAATAATACTCAATTCTGTCTGAGCAGATCTCAGTATTTCAGTTCAAAATTGGACAAGTACACACATTAATAACTTCTGCATTTAGTCACAGTCAAATTGGGCACATCGTTTCTAACATGTTGGGTCTCTATCTTTTCGGGACAAATGTAAGCTTTCGTGCTCCTGATTCTGATTTTTTATTTTATTTTTGCTTACAGCACAATGTCATTAAATGATTCCTGTAAACTACCCAAATTTTGTTTTGAAATCCGGTTAGCTGGAGAATATATCATAAAGCTAAGCTTGTTCGAGATATTGAACTGATTCTTGCATTATGAAGTCGTATATTCATTAAGTTTCAATCATGTTCTCTGGTTTTTGTGCATAGATCAGATTGGAAGAGTTTTTGGGCCTGGATTTTTGCTCAAGTTGTATCTAGCTGGAGGTATTGGTGGTTCAGTCTTTTTCTTGGTGCACCAATTCTACCTGTCCTCATTGCCAGAGGTACCATGGTACTCAAGAAAACAACCCAACCAGCTTTGTGTGATACAACAATTATCAAGAATTAGTCAGCTTTGTAACCTTAAAAAAGAATTGTTATTATCTGCAGTAAAAATCTCTGACAAATTAGCTGGTACTGTTAATGGAATTAACTGTAATTAAGATGGTTCTACCCAAAATGCATCTTAAAATTGTCCAGTACATTACTGAATTGATGATATTTCAAAGCACTTTTTTGAATATATAGTACTCATATTCTCACGATCTGCTGTTTGCAGAACATGCCAATATCGAAGCTGCGGAAATCTTTTGATATCAGGCACCCTTTTGTTTTCCCAGCATCGGTAAAGTTTTAGCAACCCTTTACATTTGTGATTTGTGGTCTTTACATTTCACAACAAATTCGGCTTGTGGATTCTCTGTCATCTCTGTCTACTAAATAATATAACTCTTCAAAGGAATTTGCTTACTTTTTTGGCAGAATTAACATAGAATTATCCATGAGATGAAGTTTATAAATGGCAATCAGAATAATATATTTATTTTTCTGCATAAGCTTGGAGTTTGTATATCTCCTTACTTCTCCTATTATTAAAGAACTTTGAAGTGGGAACTGAGTGTCTGGTGTCAAATGTTACCACTGCTTCCGTAAGAAAAGGTACTGTGGAAGTTGGCTTATGTCAGGAAGATTTGTCATTTCTCACTACTATATAACTTAAAAGATTTAATGGGATTATGAGGTGCAATATGTATATTCAAATACTGTTCGTTCTGGCATACATTGGGTGAGTATTATAATGACAGGTAATGAACCAATTTATGCCTTGCACAGGGTTCCTTTTCATTGATTGTTTGACAAAAAGTTGACAAGCTGAAACTTTGATTAGCCATTATATTCTTTTGACAAAATGACATTTATAAGTCAAGTCGTTTAACTTCCGAATCTGTTTGGGAAATATATAGGGTGCAAGCGGTTCTGTTACTGCTACCATTTTGCTTGATATATTCCTCCACCCCACTGCTAGACTCTACTTTATCATCCCCGTTCCTGCCATGCTGCTGGTAAGTTATCTTCTATCAGTTCTACACTTCTATGTCATGTGCTGTACGCTGAGGCTATAGTGCAAATACTTGCTATAACTTACCTCTCTTTCTTCTATTTTAGGGGATGTTTTTACTGGGGCAGGATTTCTTAAGGGTGAAGTCGGTATGTTGGTTTCTCCCGTTTCCATTTTTGTCTATTGCCCTTGAAATAAAGTAGGAGTTGATTTTCATCACTCATTACGCTTTCAACAAAATCCTGACAATTAGACAATTAGACGTTGTTCATCATGCATTTATTCTGTCCATTTTACTGTTGAAGTGAGAAAACCTTCAACTTGGCATGACCAAAGAGCCTCACTGAATCTCGGTACCTGAAAGTTTTCATATTCGTGTTCACATGCCATCAAGCCACTTTCATTGTCATTTTTAGCAGACATAGTGATTATATAATGCTGTTATTGCAGGGATACATGTTTATCTCAGGATCCACACACTTGGGTGGTGCCACAGTTGCAGCCATAGTCTGGGTCTGGGTACGACTTTGGAAGAGGCGTCGTTGAGTTTAAATGCTGTGCAGCCTGATTACTTAGGCGTCATTTATCAGATGTTCTGAGTAGGAAACAATATAATTTATTGGGGTCAGGGCAAAAATTTAGCCCTCTTAAATGATATAATTTATTCATGAGATGGTGAATCATCTCCAACAAGGGAGACTATATTTAGCCCTTTCAAATATTTTATAGTTTTTCATTATATTTTTGAAACTTATGATTTAGTTTATTATAGTAACCATTTAATTTATATCAAAATTAATTTTTGGGGTGAAAATGATTTTTTAAGTAATTTTTTTTAATGAAATGAACAAGGTGTACATTAAAAAACTAATCTTTTTTTTGGTTGTACAAATGTTTTTGTTGGAAACATTAAAAAAAAAAACTATATAATTCTTCATCGTTGGATCTCAATGGTCATGGTCTATGACCCATTAGATTTTGTTTTTAGAAAACAACATCACGTGGGGTTTGTCACCATTTGAATTGCTGCATGATTTTTGTGGGTCTCAAAAAGAGCTTTAGGGTCAAATTGAGGGCCAAATTTAGACCTCTCCACTCACTCCGCTCCTCTTGCTCTCTAGCCCTTTATTATTGGAGCCCATTTTTTTAGAATTAGGGCCATAGAGCTCACTTGACCCTCCTTACTGGAGATGGCCTTAGGTATGACACATGAAACTGCTAGCCAGTGCCTTCAAGTAGAAGACTGAGATATATAATATGAAAGAGTGTTGCTATTAGGACCTCTAAATTTGCTCACTAGACCTCATTCTATTGTGAATTATTAAATGACATATACATCCTCATACACAAAAAGTATTAAGGACAATAATTATACAAAATGAAATATTATATTTATTCTCTTTAGACTTTCCAATTCAATAATAATTGATTTCATTCTTTATTATTTTCCTTATATATTTTTGTTTTCTAATTTCTTTATTAAATCATATATATAGTTTATAAAAGCTAAAAAAATAATCAATATCGATCATGCGACATAAAATTTTGTATTATCATACATGTTTTTTTTTTTTGATCAAAGTGAAATTTCATTTATGATTGAAAAACTACATCAAAGGAGTATAAAAGTGGCCTCATTAAACCCCCACAGAGGGAGGAAGAGTACCACACTCCAAACTACAATACTCAACTACTACCTTCAAGAAAGAACTAAAATAAAGGAAAGCCAATCCGGCTCCATCAACCACCAATATGTGGGATAAGGCATAGCTAATGCCTCCCTTGCAAGATCTAGGCACATAGCCCCAACTACAAACCTAAAAAGAATGCAAAAGAACCTTTGCTTCATCTAGAATTCCCCCATCAAAGCTGAAGTCCTCTTAAGTGTCATCTAAAGCTGCAAAAACAAATTACATGCTTGGGGATCCACTACTACTCCCATACCCGGAGATGCTAACACACCCACACACTTTCCCTGCTCATCTCTAACCACGCACCTGTTCCAAATATGCCCTTGTGAATATCTATTGCAACATCAATATTTAGTTTCAGAAAACCATTTTCAGGTTTCTCCCACTTCCTAGAATTGAAGGAAGGAGTCAATCCCACTGCCACCTGGTTTGTACTCGCCTCTCCCTCATTCACCTTTTGCACTCTTAATAAACCTTCCCACCAGACAGTAGCCTTAATCACCACATCTTGCGATCCTACAACATCATACCCATGCAGCCTTCTATTCCTCTCATGCCATATTTGCCATACCAATACACTAAACCATTCCAGTTCATTCTCTTTTGCAACCAGTGACACATGATTGAATAAACTCAAGAAATCAAACTCTTTCCACACCTTGCAGACATCAGCTAAAAAAGTTAATTTCCATACCTTTCTAGCAAGCGCACATTCCCACAAAGCATGCATAATCGACTCCTCCTTGAACCTACATCCCTTACATCGCCCATCTACACAAATCCTCCTCCTCTGTAAGACTGAGGCACACGGAAGAAAATCACAGCAGGCCCTCCATAAAAGAATCTTTATCTTGTTTGGCAACTTCAGTCCCCATAATCTCCTCCAAACCTTAAAAATAAGAGAATCATCGCCTTGAACACTTGAAGATGCTACCCTGCCTTTCTGTTTTTTTCTTGAACCGCCACCCAATATCCAGACTTAACCGAGTATCTACCATTGCGATTGTAGTGCCAAATCAGTTTGTCAACCCCTCCATATCGCGGTAAAGGAATCGAGAGAATGGTCATCGCTTCCCACTCAAGAAATTGGCTTCGAATAAGCTCCACATTTCACTCACCATTGGACATCATTATATCAGAAACTTTACTACCTCCAGCAAAGGAGATAGGATAAATAATCTTGAAACTATAAGGTTGTGGGAGCCACTTATCCTCCTTCAAGCGAATCTGAGAACCATTGCCGACCCTCCATCTCATTCCGGCCTCCAAAATTTCTTTTCCCCAAACCAGACTCCTCCAAATTAAAGAAGCTCCTCTACTCATCGAAGCTGATAACCATTCTTGATCAGGGAAGTACTTCGCTCTCAACAATCTATTCACCAAAGAATGTGGATTATGCATAATCCGTTAAAAACTCTTTGCGAGCATAGCTTGATTAAATAACTCCAGATCCCTAAACCCTAAGCCACCTTCCCATTTACTACAACAAAGTTTCTCCCATCTGCACCAATGCATTCCTTTCTTACAACCTCCTTTACCCCACCAAAAACTTATAATTTTTGATTGGAAGGCCTTGTGCACTCCTTTTGGAAGCCGGAAGACACTCATAGTATATGTAGGAATTGCCTACGCCACCGCCTTAATTAGGGTCATTTTACCAGCTTTTGAAAGAAATTTACTCTGCCAACCCACCAAGTGGTGATCCAATCTTGAACGCATATACTTGCAAAGTGCATAAATATTGAACGCATATACTTGTAAGGTGCATAAATATTTTTGTAACAAAAAAAATTAATATCTATCGATTATAGAAAAAATATATTTATTGAAATAGTTTATTATGAGGTACAAAATAGAGATCAAATTATTCAAAAGAAAAAAAATAGAGAAAAAATAACATGTACAAAAGAAAAAAAACAATTAAAAAGATATATAGAACAGTTCATGATAGACAATTTCTTGCGTGAAAAAAATAATCAAAAAATGAAGGTAGAGATAATAGATGTTGAAAAGCAAAAAGGAAAAGAAAAAAAAAACAAAGAATGAGATGTCTATTGAGTGAATAAGAGGTAATTAATTTATTAAAATATATGTCAATAAATAACTAAGGTTATATTAGGAATTTAAAATGATGTATAGTGAGCAGATGCTTAAATTAAATTGAAAAATAAAAAGAAGGTGTAGAGAGAATGAGAGATATAATGGGCAAATTATAAGGTCTCAATAGCCACACTCAATATGAAGTTCTGATGGTTCAGATACATTTTGAGAAAAACAAAAAAACAACTATTCTCTGTACTGACCTTGTTTCCTTCTTTCAAAAGCATATTGTGCATTTGTGCGTATGAAAGAATACTCGGAGAGACAGAGAATCAACTTGACCTTGACCCTTGGTGTTGCTTATACAAGTATATTACAACCTTACTATTTCCTTGGGTTTATGAATATTTGGATCTTACATATTCTAATTTCCGATTGTATATGAAGATCTCTGTCTCTGTTTCTCATGCTTCATTCCTTAAACCTTACTACAAGCAAGGTCCGAGTACATTCTTCTACTCTCATTGCAAATGATACTAATGTTCCTCTAAATTGTTAACTTGTCATTTAACACCAAACATCAATTTACGAACCGATTGATGGGTCGAACCGCGGGAAGTACTCACAACACGTGTCACATTAATATTGGCTGCCCTACATGGTAAGGGACAAAGACCTTCCTCCTCCTTTGGAGTCTGAGACACTCCAGTAGTCCAATTTGCTCAGCATTTGAACTCTTCAAATTGATCATCTTCTGCTCTCTAAAATTGAAAGGAAAGGAAATTGTTTTTCCCCAAAACCCACCAAAAGGAGCTTTCTTGGATTCAACCCTCACAAAATGCAGAGGCTTCTTTCTGTGAAATTAGCCTTAAACCTCCCTAAAACCCTCTCAAGCTCCACCACCACCACCACCACCACCACAAGCTCTTCCCTTTTCCACTTTCAACCTCATAAAACCTTTTCTCTCACAAAACCACCCCAAACCCAGACCCAAAATCACTTCTTTAGCTCCTTCCCCTCACACCCACTTTACCATCAGCACAAAGTTCGTGGCTTTTTCTCCAACCCATTACTCAGAAAGCACTTTTCTTTGGATTCCGCAAATACCCTTTTGAGGTTATCAAGCAAGAGGCTTTCGGATTGCAGGCTTGCCTTTCTCCAAACCCAATTTCCCAAACAGAGTTTTAACTTCAAACCAAGTCAGAATTATCATCAGGGTGTCAGGTAAAGTTATTGTTTTCTATCACATTTGAAAGAAAATGAAGGAAAGCTAGTAAATTTACAAATTATTCCTAGTTCTATTCTTCGGTAGCAAAATGCATTGTCTATTTTAGGCATGAATGAAAGCTATGAACTTTGATAACAGAGTATTTTGTAATTTTTGTTGTTGTTGAGGGTAGTGGATTGAACAGTGCATATATGCAATTTGTGATGACTAACTATTGTTTGTAATATGGGATTGAACAGTGCATTTCAATAACAACAATGCGTTTCATAGTCCTTTTACTTGTGACCATATTTTTAGTTTAATAGAAGGTCCTTCATGTGCAATAACTTATTTCTCTTGTTTGCAGGAGCTCATGGTTTCAAACCATATCGAGTAATGACTTGGTTTTTGGATTGATCCTGGCTAATGTTATTGTTTTCCTTTCATGGTGGATAGTAGACCCTTTATTCTTGTACCACAACTTTACTGTGAGTCCTTAATTGTGAATTGTGAAGTACTGTGTTGTTAACTTCTCCTATTCTGTCCTTATTTCCTGACATTCTTTGTGAGTTCTTCCTGGTTATGTACAGCTTCTTAGTATTCTCAGTATATAATCAGATAATATCACATTTCTAACTTCAGTTTCTGAACTTGTTCATTTTCTCTAAATAGACCTCATTATTCAATTTTATGCTTGGACACGTTCACACAATGATAACTCCTGCAATTACTCATGCCAGTGCTGGGCATCTCATTTTTAACATGATCGGACTGTGTTATTTTGGAAGGAATGTAAGCTCAGTTTCCTCAGAATCTCATTTTCTTTCTTGTTCCAGGTTCAAATTTTTCTTTAGTCACGTATATCATGACTGATTCCTTTTAAGCTACTGAATTTTGTGAAATATGTTTAGTCGGAGAGTGTTTCATAAAGCTAGGCTTGCTTGACTTATTAAATTGATTCTTGCATAGCCTTTATGGAGTTTCAATCATTTTCACGTTTCTTGTTTTGGTGTATTGATCAGATTGGTAGAGTTTTCGGGCCTGAATTTTTGCTGAAGTTGTATATAGCTGGAGCTATTGGTGGCTCAGTCTTTCACTTGGTTCACCATGCCTTCCTGTACCAGACCACTCCGGTACAGGTACACAGATTATCAAGGCTTTGTAAGCTAAAAAGAACAATTATCTGCCACTGAAATATCTTACCAAAAAAAAGTTGATGAAGTTAGCACATTATCAAGGTTATATGGGATTGTAAAGATAGAAGAGTTCTTCAGTAGATGATTAAATTGCTGATATTTCACTCCACTTTCACTAAATATGTAGTATCCAGCATTCTCACAATCTGTTATTTGCAGCGAAGGAGAGCAGAAATCCGTAACAAACCGGCATTTGTAAGCTATCAGCAACCCTTTGCATTCTGTTCGGCATTCTCAAAGAGAAAGAAAGGAGATTCTCTGTTTTTTCATATCCCAACAAATTTACTAGCCTACAAACCATGAAAGTGATGTTTTTGTTCTTTTGTCAACATTGGCATTCTGATCTTTGGGTTTCTAGGTCTGGTCTTCTCCCCTCTTTTTTTTACAGACTTGTGAAGTAGGAACTAGGAACCAAGTGTGAAGTGTCTGGTGTCACATCTTACCATGGTTCCTGTAACAAAAGCAAGTTCACTTCTCTCTAAGAGATATGTTAGTCCTCCCCACTGAATGGCAATGTGAGGCAGTCGCTTTATTCAAGTCACTGGCATAAGGGTGATTATGGAGTTGCGAGAGATCATGAATAATTCAAATGTCCACCAGCTTCATTCTTTTCATCAGTTGTTTGACCAAAATTGATCAACCTACTTTGATTCGTTGTTATATTATGCCAGGAACATCACATAACTCTTCGGTTTGTCTGTGATATTAGGGCGCAAGTGGTGCTGTCAATGCTATCATGTTGCTTGATATATTCCTCCACCCCGCAGTTCCTGCAGTGCTGCTGGTACGTTTTCTTATGTGTTGTGTGATTGTTGCCGCTATTATGCAAATACTTAACAGGTTACCTCTCTTTGTTCTATTTTAGGGGATCTTTCTAGTCGGGAAGGATATTCCAAGGATCATGGAGGTTGGTTTCTATCATTTTCATGCTGCTTGTTTTGTGTCTGTTGTTATTTTCTGTCCAGTGTTCAAGAGAGATAACCTAGCAACTTGGCATTACAAAGCAACCTCTCTGTTTCTGGTACTAGTAAATGTAGTGATAACATTATATTGTTATTGCAGGGAAACGCTCATGTCAAGGGATCTACACACTTGGGCGGCGCTGTAGTAGCAGCGATAGCCTGGGCTAGACTTCGGAGGGGGCTTCGGCTATTCTAAATGGTTCTGCAGATAACTTGGGCAACATTTTTTAGATGTTCTGGGTAGGGTATCCCTGCATCTTAACTATTGATCAGTGCCTTCCGGCAGGTTTTATATTACTGAATCATTCACCAACACAAACTTGGATATTGAACTTTTCTTAATGTAAGATTCTAATCATCTGATGATTTAGAGATCTATTTTAGGAATTACAAAGGACAAAGAAGAAAGTTTTCCTCATTTCCCTTTTCAATGGGAAAGCAACATAATCTATTATGATTCAACTTCTTGACTCGCGTCTTCTCATATACTGGACATCAATACTGTTGCTTACATTAAACCAGATACCGGCAGCCAAATCCAGTCATTGCTACTAGCTTCTTCATTCTCTGTCTCATCTTTCATATGCACCGTGATAATCATAATTACAAGTCAAAGATCACTTCTGGGCAAGGTGATGAGTAGATGTGAATCAGAAAAGATGGCTGATTCAAATACTTGTCAAAGATAGACATCAAAATAGTATATTTGCTCTAAATGAAGCAAAGGGTTGACTTATATCACTTCTAGTTTCTAAAACCAAAAGAATTTAAGAATCCCAGCCCTTCAGTTCACTTTCTTGCATGTCATGTTCAATCTTTCTGCCCAAAACCACCTCATCCCAGCCCTTTAGTTTGACAGATATCAGTCACTCATGTATCAGCAGTATGTACCCAAACTGAAAGGCAACTGCCCAATACCGTCGAGTATGTTCTCTATGCACCCAAAGAAGAATTCATAACGTTAAACAATTATGCTACCCATTCCCATATTACAAGATGCAGAAGTACATCTAATAAAATCGTTGGTATAATCAATGACCTAGTGATTCCATAAATGACTTTGTGTTCCTCACATCATCATTCGATTCTGGATAACTTGGTGGCTTAAATAGTTTCCATAGTCCAGCAGGATGTTGGTTTCGTACTTTACCATCTCCTGAAAGTCTTCCAAATATCTTTTCACAGTCCGGATATGGCTTCACATACAGGTTATAGAATTTAAGCCTGCTAGGCTTGATCAGACCCTTTAACCCCACATCGCAACCAAGCCCACCTTTTGATCGCAAATGCTCTATCACATTGAACCGAGGAAGGATTTGCTTCCTAAAATTCACACCCAAGTACTCCGGAACTTCAACCAAACAATGAATATTGAATTTCATCTTCTGTGTTAAAAACTCAATCTTCCTCTCAATGTCCTTTACATCATATATGATTGACCTCGGCTCCTTCCACAACACCTCAAAAGCCTCCCTACGTATCAACCCATGTTTGCACAAGCAGTCAACTCTCAACTTCACCTCAAAGCCAGCTCGGAATTCTCCATTACTGTAAATCTTCTCCTTGATAGGTTCCCTACATTTCAAAGTCCTCAACCATTCCAAACACCGCGAAACTTCACCCAATTCCATGCCTAGAACTCTTGGCTCTCTAACAATCTCCCTCCTGATAACATCCTTACCAAAGCCAAAATCTTTAAACTCACAAAGCAATGGCTTCAATCTATCTTCAACCCCAAATCCTAAAACCCCTGGAAAACAACAAAGAACCCGATCAATCCCATTCCTCGGAATCCCAAATCCCACCAAGAACTCAACTCTCTTACCTATCTCCCTCTCATTCATCAAAACCACTCCTGGAAACCCCTCTAAAACCCTACACACAGTACCATCCTTAAACCCTAAACCCCTCAAAGCCTCCACACTCCCAAAAACACCATCTGGGTCAATCTGAAACCTCCTAGATTGCTCCAAAACACTCTTGATCATCAATGGGGAAGCACCCGAAATCCCCAAATTTGAAAAACCCAATTCCCATTTCTTAAGAAACTCAAAATCCAAAACACCAGGGCAATCACATATCAATGAAACAAGGGAATTCTGATCAATTTTGAATGACAAAAGAATAACCAGAGACTTCTCTAACTCATGAAATTCTGAATTGAGTAAAAATTGATTCTTTGATATGAAACTGTGAGCAATGGAGGATGGGAAGCCGTACCTTTGGAGTAGATTGGAAATTTGCTGGGAAAATCTGGGGTTTGATGAGAAAGATTGGAACTTTTGGTGGAGGAGAGATGGGTTTTGTTTGGGGTTTAAAGTGAATGTGAAGCGGGTAAGTATGGTTCTGGTTAGAACCCTTAAAGCCATTTTTGACAATTCTGGGTGAGCACAGCAGAGACTGGGCGACTCGCTGCCTACTTGGCTACGTATATGCAATTAGCAGAGACCCGCTTTTACGCGGTAAAAGTAAAAAAACAAGGAGAAATGACAAAATGTGAAACATAAAACCTACAACTGTAAAATCCAAAACTTATTTGTTACCATGATCATTCATTCAAAATATGTAGACCAGAAAAACAAGTTATAGCTACTTGTATGGAGTTTGTTTTGTTAGAATAAGGT
Source organism: Fragaria nilgerrensis (assembly GCA_010134655.1). Classification (NCBI taxonomy): domain Eukaryota; kingdom Viridiplantae; phylum Streptophyta; class Magnoliopsida; order Rosales; family Rosaceae; genus Fragaria; species Fragaria nilgerrensis. Next base: position 8,313,247 of record CM020981.1, read on the forward strand.
TTTCGGTTGGAATGCCGACTATATTGTTGTAAGCGCAGCTTGACTTTAGCTTATCGAATGTTGTTTTCAATGATGTTAGTTTCTAGAGAAAATTATATAGTAACATACAATCAAATTTAATAACATAAAAAACCCATTTTTATTAATTTTTATACACTTTAGAGCATCTCTAATGGTTAGTGTCAAATTCTTAGGTCAAATTTGAATTTGGCACCCTGACTTGGCAATACCAATTTTGACATTTTAGTTCTCCAATGGAAAAGTTAAATTTAAACATTACTTTATTATTTTGGGTTGAGAAGAAATCGTAAAGATGAGAGAGAGGAGAGAGAGAGAGATGGGTTGCAGTGAGAGATGAGAGAGAGATATAGATGATGCACTTTCGAGACTTGGGATCTAACTTGCTTCTTGCACTGGACTTAATGTGAACATATGTCACACAACCAAAAACTCTCAAATGGATAGGCCTATCTCTTTTCCGCTCCATTTTTCCTCAGGTAGCAGATGATTTAATGGCACTGACGGTCCACGGTTAATTAAATAAGCAACAGTATTAACCGCATCAGCCCAAAACGTTTCTGGCAATCCTGCGTGTATCCGCATACTCCTTGCACGCTCATTCAGAATCCTATTCATGCGTTCAGCCACTCTATTCTGCTGTGGAGTTCCAGGAATTGTCTTCTCCATCCTAATCTTATTCTCTGCACAATACTCTTTGAAGCATTACTACAGTATTCTCCTCCATTGTCCGACCTCAGACATTTGACCTTCATCCCAGTCTCATTCTCTACGATCGCCTTCCACTTCTTGAAAGTACTGAAAAATTCCCATTTATGTTCCATGAAATAAACCCATACTTTTCTTGTGGAATCATCAATATATGTCACATAGTACTTTGAGCGACCCAAAGAAACCTCAGGTGCAGGCCCCCACACGTCAGTATGAACCAACTCCAGCTTTGAATCTTTCGGCGTCTTGCCACCCTTTGAGAAACTGACAACCTTTTGCTTCCCAAATATGCAGTCTTCTATGGTACATGAGGTATGGTCAATCATACCTTTGTTACCTAGTCTTTAGAAAATAACATTTTGATACCTCAAGACACCACTAGGTATCAAGTTGTCCAATTCATCATACCTCATGTACCGTAAAAGGATTTACCATTTCAGAGTACCACCTGCATCCCCTATGGCCCTTTCACACAAAAGTCACCTCTTGCAATAGAAGATTGAAGAAAAAAATTCAATTTACCCCATAAATATTTGGTGCCAAAATCAGTGCAGTCCTGTAACTTTTTTAAAAGATCAGTTCGCCCCTTCAACTTTCGTAAACATATCAGACAGTCTAATTTTTGAATTCTCCTTGAAATGTAACGTCACCAAAACCGTTAGAACTGACAAGGAGACCCATAATTCAATTTTATCCCCTTATTTTCAATGAAATACCCTCATTGTTTTTTTTATTCATTTTGCCAAATAGATGCATTTTTTAATAATATTTTGTTAAACTGAAGAGGGATAAAGCTAAATTATGGGTTCTTTTGTCAGTTCCAACAACTTTGGTGACGTCATATTTTGAGAGGAATTAAAAAATTGGACCCGACTGATGTGTTTATAAAAGTTGAAAGGGCGAACTCATTTAAAAAAAAGTTGCATAATTGAACTAATTTTGACATTAAAAACTTAAGGAATAAACTGAATTTAATCAAAGATTTAATGTCAAATTACCAAATATATGATTAGAGACACTCATAGGTCCCAACTCACAAGTCACCCCTTTCACCTCGGATCCGGATTCTCTCCTAAGAAACCTCTCCTAATATTGCCTAATAAGTCGATCTTAACCGTCCATTCATAATCAATGGCCAAGATCTTTCATGCCCACCAACTTCTCATTTATTCCTCCAACTCTCTCTATCGCTCAAATTCTCGTCCAAACTCTCTATCCATCTCTTCCTAGCTGCCGGCTCCACCGCCCGTCTCCGACGTCCTCTGCCGTCCTTTTGAATGCTTCGACTCCGGCGTAATAGAAAATTTGTTGAAGATTAGCTGGAGAGAGGACCCGAAGCTCAAATCTAAATCAAATCAAATCTAAAGAGATGTCTGGGAAAACAGTTGGCAGTATTTCAAACTTATTCTCGCCTCCCAAGTCCCAATATCCTCATCACTTTAATTAGCAGAACCCATTGGCTTCATCAAGTTCTATAAGTCACCCGGGGCACCAATCTGCTTCAACATGTTTTGGTTAAAACCACCCTTCTTAGGAATTGTAAGTCCTTTCATTTAACTCCACATCTCAGCAAGGAGCTTGTACTCTTCAAGCATCTCTATCAGTACTTCTCTTACCAACGATCATAACCTTGTGCAATTCGCCCTATACGAGAATCGGTAATAGTCAACTATGTTGAATTGCTTAATCATAGAAATCTTCTGTTACCTAAGCCGCCGCGGAGAAGGCGGACGCCGGAGCCCGCAGCTGGGAAGAGAGAGAGTGTTTGGGGACGGAAGAGAGAGAGAGAGAGTTGGGCAAGATTTTGATCGATATAGAGAGTTGGAGGAGTATGAGAAATTGGTTTTGACATAAGGTACGAGAGATCGTGACCATTGATTTGGAATGGACGGTTGATCGACTTATTAGGCAATATTAGGAGAGGTTTCCTAGGAGAGAATCCGGATCCTTTCACCTCTTGCATGGGAAATATTCCACCCCCTTACATTGCATTGATCTCCAACACAAGAAAGGAAGAAACTTTCCCCGAAACCCATCAAAGAGCTCCTCGATCCCAAACCTCCAAAAATGCAGAGACTTCTTTCTGTGAAATTAGCCTCAAACCTCACCAAAAACCTCTCAACCTCCTCCACCACCACAAGCTCTTCCCTTTTCCACTTCCAACCTCACAAAACCTTCTCTCTCACCAAACCTCCCCAAACCCAGTCCCAAAATCACTTCTTTAGCTCCTTCCCCACACACCCACTTCCCCATCAGCACAATCTCACTCACAAAATTCATGGCTTTCTCTCCAACCCAATACTCAGGAGGCACTTTTTGCTGGGTTCCGCAAATACCCTTTTGAGGGTATCAAGCAAGAGACTTTCGGATTGCAGGCTTGCCTTTCTCCAATGCAAATTTCCCAGACAGAGTTTTGACTTGAACCCAAAACGAATTTCTAACCAGAGTGCCTGGTAATGTCTCTGTTTCTGTCAAAGTGTGTGATTAATTTCAATGCAGTAAGGGAGTTGAACAAAGTTTTCTGCTTTTGTTTTGTGTGTTATGAAGTTTCATGTATGTGGGAAATTGGGTTTCTTTTTTCTGGTTAATATTTGAGTTTGGGTTATGATTAAATTGACCCATGAGAGAAAAGCAATGTGGTAGGGAACTGAAAGGACAACACGTTTCGGTTTTTGAATGGTGGACTGTACAAGTTTTACTGTTTATGTGTTGCCTGCTTTTACTCATCACAAAAGCTCCTGCATTCTTGACTGCAAATAGCCATTGATATCTTCTGTTACAAAATTGTGTATGACATTATGGTTTAGTATTATAATATGACTTATATCGTTTAGGCAATCAAGTAACTGATTTGCTTGTAGTTGGTACTTGCATACCTGATTATGTATTTACATTAGTGGGCAGATTAGTGTGGGATCCTTTTATGCCTTAATATCATTGCAAGTTGAAAATGTGAAGTTACTGTGTTTTTGAAATAAATAAAAATGAGTTCTGGTATGTGATAAGTTTGTTCACTTGCAAGACTTACTCAATATGAGTTATAACTAGGGTAATTTTGCTTTACTTGTGGATACGGTCTGCATTACAAATGAAGTATAGCTTTGCTATTTTGATATTCAGTTTCTGGTTCAGCTTGCTTCTTCAATACTGCTACAAAATAAGTACTCTTTCAAAATCGACGATTTCAAAGAGAATACTTCCAAACATAACAGCATATTTTGGAGTTTGTCTTCATACCATATTTGTCGTTTAATACAGTACATGCAAGATCCTTTCTGTGAATAACTTAGATCTTCTGTTTGCAGGAGATCATGGTTGGGAAGGTTATCAAGCAGTGACATGGTTTTGGGATTGGTTATAGCTAATGTTGCTGTTTTTCTTTTATGGAAGATAGCAGACCCTGTATTCATGTACAAGAATTTTACTGTGAGTTCTTATTCATAACTCACGAAAGTTATGAGTGCACAACTAAGGAAACAATATGTTGATGGACAGATTCTTTATACCTGCTCAGTATTCTTGTGGATGGTATTTCATTTCTAACTTCAATTTTGTAACTTCTTGATTTTCTCTAAGCAGCTCTCATTACACAATGTTACAAGTGGACGTCTTCACACGTTGATAACTTCTGCATTTAGTCACATTGATGTTGGGCATATCATTTCTAACATGATTGGACTGTATTTTTTTGGGATCAATGTAAGCTCATTGTCCTCATAAGTTATTTTTCTTGCTTGTTACTGCATCAAATTTTTCTTAAAACACATCCTAAAGGATTTCTGTATGCTACTATATATGTCTTGTATCATAAAGCTAAGTTTGCTCAAGTTATTTGTTTAGTTTAATCTCTATGAAGAATCTTGCTGATCTGGTTTTGGTGTGTTGACCAGATTGGAGGAACATTCGGGTCTGAGTTTTTGCTAAAGTTGGTATCTAGCTGGAGCTATTGGTGGCTCAGTCTTTTACTTGGTGCACTATGCCTTCCTGGCTGCATCATCAAAGGTACCAGGATACTAAAGAAGTAAAGATAACAACTTTATCAGTTTTCACATGAAACAACCAACATGAAGCATTGAGTCAGTATTTTATAAACAAAGATAATTGTCCGCAAGTAAAATTTCTGGCAAAGTAGTAGATACTGTAGATGGTTTAGTGGTTAAACTTCCCGAGAAGATTATAACATTATTAAGTAGATGTCAATTATAATTCAGTGAACTGAATATGGCTAATATTTCTCACAATCTGATTTCTGATTTTTGCAGAACCGACCATTTGGGATGATGGATGCTTCTAAGACTCCAACTTTGGTATGTTATCAACCAGGCTACTAAATGATAGTAGATTCTCTGCATAATTTTGTCCACAAACTTCATCAGCCTATGAATAATTACCAAAGGAAATCAAATCATGAAAGGGATGTTATACTTTTTTAGTCTGAATAATCCATCCAATGAAGTTATTAATGAAAAATCGAAATCTGAGATTTATTTTTTTGCATGTGTTTGGGTGTATATTTATTTCCCACCTCCTTACTTCTCCTTGTTTTATAAAGAAATCTAACCATTGAATATAAGGAAATGTACTGTGGAAGTTAACTTCTCTCCGAGAACATTTGTCGTTTCTCAGTTCGCACCACTACATAAATTATTGTTTATGCACGGCATTTAGAGGCGTTGTCTCTTTATTCAAGTCACTGTTTGTTTTCTGGCATATTATGCCATGCATAATGCAAGTTATGTTTTAAATGTAGCTTGTTATACAGAGGCAAGAAGGGATGAATACTGAATAGTTTCATATAGACCTTCATACCACCAGCTTCATTATTTTCATCGATTGTTTGACTAAATATCGACAACCTGACTTTGATTAGTGTTTTATGTTCTGTCAGGAGCATGACTTGAAAATCCAAGTTGTTTAACTATTGAGTCTGTTTGTGACTTTCAGGGGGCAAGCGGTGCCGTTACTGCTATCATTTTGCTTAATATATTCCTTTCCCGCACAGCTACCCTCTACTTAGAGTTTAGCATACCAGTTCCTTACAAGCTGCTGGTAAGTGTGCTTCTATGTTGTGTCATTTGTTGATGTCATTATGCAAATACTTAAATAAGTTACTTCTGCTTTTTCTGTTTTAGGGGATCTTTCTAATTGGAAAGGATATCTCAAGGACAAAGGAGGTATGTTGGTTTCTACCATTTTCATATTTCTGTGTGTGCATCAGCCTTCAAAATAGAGTTGGAGTTGAGTCATGATGATCATCACCCATTGGTTTCAAAACTAAACTTGAGTATTTATTTCCACAAACAAAAAAATAAATAAACAAAAAAACCTAAACGGAGTATTTTGACAATTTCATTTTGTTCACCATTTTGTTTGTATACTGCATATTGTTGTTCGGGTGTGATAAGCTAACCTCATTGTACCTTACTGCGCTTGAAACTTCGAACTCCATAACTTTCTTCCCCATGCCATCGAACCGCTAGTCCTCTGCTGTCGCTATTTTCTTGTATATATGACATTATATTTTTTGTTGCAGGGAAACAGTCAGATTTCTGGAGCTGCACACTTGGGCGGTGCGGCAGTAGCAGCCATAGCCTGGGCAAGACTTCGAAAGGGGCGTCGTTTATTCTAGATGGGTCTACAGATTACTTGGGTAGCATTTTGTAGATGCCATGTGTAGGAAACTGAGATGTTCCAGCATGTTAGCTATTAGTCAGTGCCTTCAAGTAGGTTTTCCTTCTCGAGTTATATTACCGATTCATTCAATGACACAAACTTCTTCCAAGACTTGTTCAACTTTTCCTAATGTCATATTCAGACGATTAGGAATAGCTGAGCTCTATTTAGTGTGGAAAGTGTTGCTTATTTCTTCTGTTTAAAGCATTTCATGCCTGTGAAAAGCAACTCTGGACCTTCAGCCAGAGAAAATAGTTGAAGAGGTTAGAGTTTGGGCCTACTCAATGGGCTTAGTGCAGGTGGTCTCGTGAGAATAGCTATGTTGGCCCAGTTTACGAGAAATTCAGTTTCATCCTGATTCGTAGGTGCCCAAAAGTCCAAAACATATTTTATATTCAAATACGTTATACGTTACTTCAAGCCTCAAAGTGTTTAAAAATTCATAGAGAAAATTACATAGTAGCACATGATCAAATTTAAAAATACAAAAACTTATTTTCAATAATATTTAGACAAATTAGGACATAAACATGAGGCCCAATAACAATAATACCAAGCTTGATCCTATTTTTCATAAATGACCAAAATACCCTATTTTACAATAAAATTACGAAAATTGTCACATAAATTTTTAAAACTAATATGCATCTTCATCCATCTGATTCAACCTCTCTCTCTCTCTCTCTCTCTCTCTCTCTCTCTCTCCTCTCCTGCGGCAGTGCTAGCGGCACTGGATTCGTGAGGCCGCTACCAAAAGGCAGGCCTTTCTCGAGAGAGAGGGAGATGGCAGCGATCTCGATGAAGTTCTAGAGGAGATCTCGATCTCACTTGGGAGGACTTGGAGGTCGACGGTGAGGGAGATGTAGTCGCCGAGGACGTTGACGGCGTATCCAAGGAAGGCAAACTTGGGCCGCCACGGTGGCAGGGGCGAACGCCTTGATGGAGGTGAAGCGGGGTTCGGGCTCAGTGTTGAGGATGGTGGTTCAGAAGGGAGGGAGATGGTTGCATCAGAAGGGGTTCTAGCTAGTCATGCTGCTACTGCTTCGTTTCTTTTCCAATCCTATTTTGAATCAATTCCCTGGGTGGACTCAACGGTGAAGATTGTGAAGGGGAAGGTGAGTTGATTATTGTTCACACAATTTCAATTTGATTTTCGTTGATTTTAGATAGGTGTGGACGAGTATAAGTCATGCTACTGCACATTCGGTAGTAGCAGTAACTATTCAGTGGTCTGTAGCAGAAGACCTCCAATCATGATAGTAGCAAAAGGCTTCCAATCGCGACATAGAAACTTTGTTTGGTTCGACAGTAGCAGATTCTTTAGTTCACAGTAGCAAAATGTTTGTAAACGGTTGGTGCAGTAGCAGAAATTTTCCGATCGATGCAGTAACAATAGATTTTTGGTTGGTGGCAGTAACAGCAGATTTCTGGTCGGCGACAATAGCAGCAAATTTCTGGTCGGAGGCAGTAGCAGCAAATTTCCAGTCAGAAGCAGTAGCAGGGAAATATGTTTTAATTAAGGAAAAAATTGTAAATGTGTAATGTCATATGACAACAATATAACAGTTTGTTCTTATTTGTTTAGTAATATGCTTAATTGACATTTTTGTCAATTGATATTTGGTTAGTAACTAATATGTAGTTTACTAAATAACATATTGCATGTATAAAAATGCGAACTTTTACGAAATGGTATTGGACAACAAACTTCACGTTTGATCTAACAAGAAAAAAAAATTAAAAGAAAAATTTACATCTTTTTATTCGTGTATAGACAACGTGTAAATACCGAAATACACAATGCAGTTTTAATGTAGAGACCAACGTTATTGTGTTGTCATTGTTCTAGGATATTATGGATCTTTCTAGATATTCTTTATATGTGCCTTGGCCTTATGCCAATAGGATATGTAGTTTGATTAGATCTATGTATTCATTATCCTTACCATATTGGTGTTGTGTAATTCCATATATAAAGGGTTCCTATCAATGAATAAGATGACGATTCTCTTGCTATCTCTCATTCTCTATAGTTTATACTTCATCAGGTTATTATGCACTTTGTTCTAACCCTAGAGCCAATAGACCACCATTTGTTTTCCAAACCCTAAAATCGGGCAGCCTTGTTTTTCTCGATTTCTGACCAAAATTCCGACCTCCCTCTGCCGTAATTTTATATCCCCGGAAAGCTCTCTCCATCCCAGATCTAACGCCGCCAACCTCACCCTAAGAACCAGCCGGAAAGGCTCCGAACCGGCCGCCGGAAGATTCCAGACCGCCGCCGCTACCGACTACCGGTTCACCACCTTCCCGTGCTCCGATCAACCTGAATTTTTGACAGCAGCTTTCCCATCAAGAACTGCTCCTTCTGTCAAATTTTCAGCCCCAAATTCGAAGTAGAAATAGGCAAAACGTTGTTTCTCCTCTCGGCAGCCTCTAGAGACCAAAGATTTCAAGATTGCTCGTCTTCCAAGGAAAGCCAGAAAGGTTCCCAACCCTCGGTCGAAGCCTGCAATCGACTCAAACTCATCAGAGCTTCTATAAACGCAGTTTATTTGGCAAAATAGCAAGTAAGCTTTACTATTACAGTTATTTACTTTGGAATAACTCGGGGGGATAAAATCATTTCTCCATTTTCCATCTCTATTCTATGCTTGTGATTTTGTGTGTGCAGGTACCAAAAATCCCGAAATTTTATTCACGGGTTAAGAGTGTGTTTGATCACTTTGTTTCCTTGTTCGGGTTGTGTATGATCAACATGACCTATCACTGGATTGTGTTTGATCAATCCGAGGCCTTTTTTCGAATTGTGTTTTATCAATTCGCAGCTTTTCCGGATTGTGTGATCAATCCGAATAACAAACCATTAAAAGCATTATTTGAGACCTCGATGTACTCACATTAGCAATAATGAATGCCTTGAGAATTTTTTCGAAGTTATGAAACTATTCTCCTCTTATGGTTCATATTGATTTACAAACAAGATGTATATTTTTACATCGTCCTTAGAAGCATGGAATATTTACAATTTACATGGTTAGATTGTGCCGTTTTGGTCTCTTTCAAGTGAAGATGACGCACGGCCTTGCATCCTCAAGAAAGATCGCCAACGTGTTTCCGGTTAAGTCTTCTACCCTATAGCGGATTTTCCATCATCAATTGTTCAACTAGGCTCATCCAAGCTCAATGTGATGTCTTAGAATTGTCTGAAATTAAGGAGATAGTGGTTTCAAGTGTGCCTCGAACTACCGACCATCCACGGACATGCCTGGTCATACTGACTTGGAGTTATCGAAAGCTTTTGATTTTGGATCCCCCTACGCTATTAAACCAATTGCCGTCTTGCAAAAGACGTTGAAGACTTATCAAAACCGGAAAAATTATCATCATGATCGGATCCTCTAGGTCCTCTGAGTTTATGACCTTAGAACAATCGAAAGGACTTTGTTTTGATCATACACACGTCATTTTTGGCTAAGGCAAAAGCCTACATGCCACCTGCAAGCTTCATAGCTTCGCACATGCCAATTCTGAGAAAAATAGCAATCTGTCACTTCTGGACAGTTAACTTCGTTTGAGCTTTGTGAAGAGCTCCGGACGAACCAAACAGTGAGCTTTATATCATTGGAAAGCTCTATGAGTCTAGTTTTCAGAACTTTTCGCGGTTTGTCCATATCTATTTTAACAAAGAAGTTATGGCTGTTTTAGTACGCAAAGGTCATTCTGCGAGGAAATTTTAATGCACTCTCGGGATTGCAGTTTTTCGTAGCTTCTTTCAATCCTTCTAAATGGTTCAAGTGGAACTATTTACTCGCCTATCTACTCCTTGTAGATATGTCTCATAGAGACATTAAGTGCTTCGCAGATAATAGAACTATCCACAACATTCTAAGGAACCGGCAACTATCTCTGGATTTTGTGCCTTGTAAATCTTCTGTGACTACAATGATTGAATCAAACCAGTCATTCAGGGACACGGTTTAGCTTGAATCTTGATGTCTCATGGCACCATGATCAACGTCACAGATGCCCTCTATGCATTGAGATGTAACCCAACCATGTTGAGCTTTAAAGACATTAATGCTAATGGTTTTAATTTGAAAACACATTGTGAGAATGAATAAGAATTCTTTTGTGTATACCTCCTCATGAATGCGAACTGAAGCGCATCTTGGAGAAATTCATGAGTTAATTTAGTGGATTGTATGTCACTATGATTCGAATATCGAATCACATGTTGTCGCCAAACATGATATTTGGGGCACCGACTCATATAGGCTTTGGTTTGACCAAATCGGTCATCCTAGAAGAGATATAATGGTCCAAATTTTAAGAAATTCTCATAGACATCCATTCTTCCGCTTAAAACGAAGACATTTGGGATCTAGCATCACCATGAAGCATGGTGGTGACCCGGGAGACATTGACGTCACCCGAACGTAAGTCCAACTTCCTGGAGGTCGTCCGGTCAATTCCTCAAGCAATTGAGGTGCACCGACCTTCCCTCGATGTCGCATTGGCCCCCTGTAATGCTCATTGCTTGTTTTGAAAGCCTATTCTTTAGCTAAATTAGGAGTGAGACCCTCCTACGCTAAATGACATAAAAGTGAACATTTATTCTTACATCAAACTATGTAGATAGATACAACCAACTTGCGGACACCTTTTTATGCTTTATGGTGTTGGTTGAAATGTTAACACACTGGTCACGTGTTACACTATTATCTACTGCTTATGCTACTTATACTTCTACGGGCTCACTACCCATTCTTTAAAAAAGTTTATCGGGATATAAGTTGAAGTGCATGTCCTGTACCCCATGTTCACACGCAATACAGTCTCACCGAGGCTACGACCAAGCAACTTTAGCTTGTCGCTCGAACATTATTGATGCGCACCAATCTTTCTATTACGTCTTGGGGCTATGCATATTTGCATGCAGCTTTACTATTTATCTACGACCCACCATCGTTGAATTTTGTTGTACTACAGCTCGTGACTGTGTACCAGGATTGACACGAAATTGCAATCCTTAAGCTCGGTAGGATTGAAACGGATCTCCAATCCTTGAGCTTGGCTAGATGTTATTTTTAGGTGCCAAATCGCATTGCCACTGCGTACAATGATGGGTCATTTGAGATGAATAAGTTTAGGTTGGATATGAACCTCCACCTATAATCCGCATATATAGAAACCTTGTCAGACGATCTCATTCACCGCTAAATTGCGGATTGTCACTTTGATGAGACAATATTCAACCGTTAGGGGAGATAAGAACGTAAGTGTTCAAGTGGAACGACGTGAATTGTCGTGGTTTGTCCCCACTAAGTCTCATCTTGATCCCAAATCCTTAAAGTGTTAAAGTGACGAGATCACATGCTACAAATATGTCTGCAAGGATTGATGTCCTACAAAAGGACATGGCGCTACCAAAAGGAGTTGGTCTTGACGCCATCACCATGAATGGTGATATGGTGACGCCATATAGTGGCAAAATTGGTGTCACAAGGCCGTGTGGCTCACCAAAAGGAGGGAGACCTTAGGTTCGATACTTTCTCGCACTAGAAAGAAAGCGAGCTTGGCACAACCTGATCCATTGATCAGTGATACTCAAATTCATCTCATGAAGTCTGAATTGTGATTATCGTTGGAGGACGTCTCAACGTCAAATCCAATCCATATAGAGATCTCTACAAGTATTACACTAGTGTACATGAGGACGTGAGATAATGAGTCTACTATCGAACCAATCTTCGTTGATGGATATCAACTTAGTTGATTGACCGAATGAAAAGATGCGATCCAGCATTAACAAAGAGATATGTCCTTGGGCAGGTGATGCCAACACCACAAGCTAAACCATATCAACTATGTCTTTGTTAGATAGCGTAGTGAGAACAAGAGCTTAAACTCACCTTATGGCGCAAGGTCTCTCACTAACACGCACTAAGATCGACTACGATGAGATATGCTCTCGTAATGGATGTCATTGAACTCCACTACTTTGTCAGTTTAGTAGTTTCTGAATAACTGAACATGTAGCCTATGAATGTGGCCATAATAACATCTCTACGGGATCAGAGATATACATAAAGGTCTTAAACGGACTTCATTCATCCGAATCAAGTGGCATGGCTCCAAACCACAAGAGCATGCGTTTGCTAAATGTATTGAAACGCACATGGACTCTACTTGATTTGGAAGGGATATGGTGAATTATGTCTTTGCATGTTCATTTCGGATTTACATAGACTCTTGATGGATCAAGAGATGCCAATATATATCAACATCTGAAGAAAAAAGATCTTGGGAAGACACGGTCTCGATAAGGCACTTGATGATTGTATTGATGATGACTTTCTATTAATCGACTTAGGCGCTCTATAACTAACGAGGCCTACATATACTCCTATGATCAATCAAGATTTTTGCTCTAAAGAGAGATCCGTTGTTTTGTCTAAAGCAAGATGACAAATATGTGTTAAGAGATGAAATTCTCATCTAAGTACAATAAGACGCATCAATGTACTCAACACAATACGAAAGATTTGACATCTCATTCGCTATGAAAAGTTGTAAAGCTAAGTGTAGCTATACTCCCACGTAACGCCAATGTAATGGCGGTAACTCTTTTTTCAATACTTAATGGTATGAAAGATTGAGGCTTTTTCTATCCGTACATAAGAAAGACACATCAATAGCAAAATCAGAATCTGCCAAGTTTCGTCGGTCAACTTCCACATGACCTATAGGAAATCTCACTCACTGAAAAATGGTGAAATTGGTACCATTAGAAAGGTCTATGTGTTTACTTTCCAGAGAGATCAACCATTTGATCATACCTATCATATTGAGTGAGTTATGGCCGTTTTCGTAATGTAGGACGAATCTGTCCGAGAATCTGATTTTGGCAAAACAGTCAATTTCGACGGGATGTTATGAACAGCTCCTGATGAACTAGAATGTGTGTAATACACTTTTGGAAAGCTAAATGAGTCTAGTTTCTAAACCCGTTTACGGTTCATTCATATGTATTTTCTAGAGAAAGTTACGACTGTTCTAGTAACTAAAGGTCATGTTGCACGGAAATCTGATTTCCTGCATGAACTTATGTTTTGAGTTCACAAGCGGCCTTCTCCTCAAGATCTAAGTGTAAAAGATTATTTGAGGACAATACGGCATAATTTAGTTAATCATTGTCTAATGCCACATTTGAAGACACGTTAAAGAGCATTGATATGCTAAGTTATTGAAATTTTCGTGATTAGTAAGAATCAGGAAGAACCCTATGATTGATGTAAAGATTAGAAGGAGGTGCGAACTTCAGGGGGAGTCTAGCACATACATACATGTCGCTATAAAATGTGAATGGTGCGTTGTACTCTTTTTCTCCTACGATCAAGGTTCAGTTTTTCTCCCACAGGGTTTTTGTGACTTGACGAGGCAACATATCAGCACCATCGGCATATCAGCGCGCGGCACAAGGGGGAGTGTTCTAGGATATTCTATATCTTTCTAGATATTCTTTATGTGTGCATTGGCTTTATGCCAATAGGATATGTAGTTTGACTAGATCTATGTATTCATTATCCTTACCATATTGGTATTGTGTAATTCCCTATATAAATGACTCCTATCAATGAATAAGATGATGATTCTCTTGCTATCTCTCATTCTCTATAGTTTATACTAATATTTGTCCTTAAATGTGTAAGATATTATGTAAAAGATGTATTTGTAAACTGAAATTTGGTTAGTAACTTTATAGTAATTTACAATAATTTCTATTCAAAATATGTAGAGTTGTAGTGAGAACAATTATACCTTCTTTTTACTCCTTACATAAACACATTTTTAGAAATAGAGTAAATACCTTCTATGGTACATGAGGTATGATGAATCATACCTTTGTCACCTAGTTTTTAGAAAATAACACTTTGATACCTCAAGGCACCACTAGGTATCAAGTCGTCCAATTCATCATACCTCATGTACCGTAAAAGGATTTATCATTTCAGAGTACCACCTACATCCCCAATGGCCCTATCACACAAAAGTCACCTCTTGCAGTAGAAGATTTAAGAAAAAAAAAAAAAAATCAGTTTACCCCTAAATTTTTGGTGTCAAAATCAGTTCAATCCTGTAACTTTTTTTAAAATCAGTTCGTCCTCTCCACTTTCGTAAACACATCAGTCGGTCTAATTTTTGAATTCTCCTCGAAATTTAACATCACCGAAGCCGTTGGAATTGACAAGAGGACTTATAATTCAGCTTTATCCCCTCATTTTTAACGAAATATCTGAAATACCATCACTGTTTTTTTATTCATTTTTTCAAATAAATGCATTTTTTTAATAATATTTTGTTAAACTGGATATTTTACCCTTCTGAAGAGGAATAAAACTGAATTATGGGTCCTCTTGTCAGTTTCAACAACTTTGGTGACGTCATATTTTGAGGAGAATTCAAAATTTAAACCCGACTGATGTGTTTACGAAAGTTAAAAAGACGAACTGATTTAAAAAAAATTACAGAACTAAACTAATTTTGACAGAAAAAATATAAGGAATAAACTAAATTTAATCCTAAATTTATTACCAAATTACCAAATATATGATCAGATACACACAGGTCCCAACTCACAAGTCACTTCCTTTCACCTCTTGCATTTGAAATATTCCACCCCCTTACATTGCATTGATCTCCAACACAAGAAAGGAAGAAACTTTCCCCGAAACCCATCAAAGAGCTCCTCGATCCCAAACCTCCAAAAATGCAGAGACTTCTTTCTGTGAAATTAGCCTCAAACCTCACCAAAAACCTCTCAACCTCCTCCACCACCACAAGCTCTTCCCTTTTCCACTTCCAACCTCACAAAACCTTCTCTCTCACCAACCTCCCCAAACCCAGTCCCAAAATCACTTCTTTAGCTCCTTCCCCACACACCCACTTCCCCATCAGCACAATCTCACTCACAAAATTCATGGCTTTCTCTCCAACCCAATACTCAGGAGGCACTTTTTGCTGGGTTCCGCAAATACCCTTTTGAGGGTATCAAGCAAGAGACTTTCGGATTGCAGGCTTGCCTTTCTCCAATGCAAATTTCCCAGACAGAGTTTTGACTTGAACCCAAAACGAATTTCTAACCAGAGTGCCTGGTAATGTCTCTGTTTCTGTCAAAGTGTGTGATTAATTTCAATGCAGTAAGGGAGTTGAACAAAGTTTTCTGCTTTTGTTTTGTGTGTTATGAAGTTTCATGTATGTGGGAAATTGGGTTTCTTTTTTCTGGTTAATATTTGAGTTTGGGTTATGATTAAATTGACCCATGAGAGAAAAGCAATGTGGTAGGGAACTGAAAGGACAACACGTTTCGGTTTTTGAATGGTGGACTGTACAAGTTTTACTGTTTATGTGTTGCCTGCTTTTACTCATCACAAAAGCTCCTGCATTCTTGACTGCAAATAGCCATTGATATCTTCTGTTACAAAATTGTGTATGACATTATGGTTTAGTATTATAATATGACTTATATCGTTTAGGCAATCAAGTAACTGATTTGCTTGTAGTTGGTACTTGCATACCTGATTATGTATTTACATTAGTGGGCAGATTAGTGTGGGATCCTTTTATGCCTTAATATCATTGCAAGTTGAAAATGTGAAGTTACTGTGTTTTTGAAATAAATAAAAATGAGTTCTGGTATGTGATAAGTTTGTTCACTTGCAAGACTTACTCAATATGAGTTATAACTAGGGTAATTTTGCTTTACTTGTGGATACGGTCTGCATTACAAATGAAGTATAGCTTTGCTATTTTGATATTCAGTTTCTGGTTCAGCTTGCTTCTTCAATACTGCTACAAAATAAGTACTCTTTCAAAATCGACGATTTCAAAGAGAATACTTCCAAACATAACAGCATATTTTGGAGTTTGTCTTCATACCATATTTGTCGTTTAATACAGTACATGCAAGATCCTTTCTGTGAATAACTTAGATCTTCTGTTTGCAGGAGATCATGGTTGGGAAGGTTATCAAGCAGTGACATGGTTTTGGGATTGGTTATAGCTAATGTTGCTGTTTTTCTTTTATGGAAGATAGCAGACCCTGTATTCATGTACAAGAATTTTACTGTGAGTTCTTATTCATAACTCACGAAAGTTATGAGTGCACAACTAAGGAAACAATATGTTGATGGACAGATTCTTTATACCTGCTCAGTATTCTTGTGGATGGTATTTCATTTCTAACTTCAATTTTGTAACTTCTTGATTTTCTCTAAGCAGCTCTCATTACACAATGTTACAAGTGGACGTCTTCACACGTTGATAACTTCTGCATTTAGTCACATTGATGTTGGGCATATCATTTCTAACATGATTGGACTGTATTTTTTTGGGATCAATGTAAGCTCATTGTCCTCATAAGTTATTTTTCTTGCTTGTTACTGCATCAAATTTTTCTTAAAACACATCCTAAAGGATTCCTGTATGCTACTATATATGTCTTGTATCATAAAGCTAAGTTTGCTCAAGTTATTTGTTTAGTTTAATCTCTATGAAGTGGTGAATTCAATCAAATTTCAATCTTGCTGATCTGGTTTTGGTGTATTGACCAGATTGGAAGAACATTCGGGCCTGAGTTTTTGCTAAAGTTGTATCTAGCTGGAGCTATTGGTGGCTCAGTCTTTTACTTGGTGCACCATGCCTTCCTGGCTGCATCGTCAAAGGTACCAGGATACTAAAGAAGTAAAGATAACAACTTTATCAGTTTTCACATGAAACAACCAACATGAAGCATTGAGTCAGTATTTTATAAACAAAGATAATTGTCCGCAAGTAAAATTTCTGGCAAAGTAGTAGATACTGTAGATGGTTTAGTGGTTAAACTTCCCGAAAAGATTATAACATTATTAAGTAGATGCCAATTATAATTCAGTGAACTGAATATGGCTAATATTTCTCACAATCTGATTTTTGCAGAACCGACCATTTGGGATGATGGATGCTTCTAAGACTCCTGCTTTGGTATGTTATCAACCAGGCTACTAAATGATAGTAGATTCTCTGCATAATTTTGTCAACAAACTTCATCAGCCTATGAATAATTACCAAAGGAAATCAAATCATGAAAGGGATGTTATACTTTTTTAGTCTGAATCATCCATCCAATGAAGTTATTAATGAAAAATCGAAATCTGAGATTTATTTTTTTGCATGTGTTTGGGTGTATATTTATTTCCCACCTCCTTACTTCTCCTTGTTTTATAAAGAAATCTAACCATTGAATATAAGGAAATGTACTGTGGAAGTTAACTTCTCTCCGAGAACATTTGTCGTTTCTCAGTTCGCACCACTACATAAATTATTGTTTATGCACGGCATTTAGAGGCGTTGTCTCTTTATTCAAGTCACTGTTTGTTTTCTGGCATATTATGCCATGCATAATGCAAGTTATGTTTTAAATGAAGCTTGTTATACAGAGGCAAGAAGGGATGAATACTGAATAGTTTCATATAGACCTTCATACCACCAGCTTCATTATTTTCATCGATTGTTTGACTAAATATCGACAACCTGACTTTGATTAGTGTTTTATGTTCTGTCAGGAGCATGACTTGAAAATCCAAGTTTTTTAACTATTGAGTCTGTTTGTGACTTTCAGGGGGCAAGCGGTGCCATTAATGCTATCATGTTGCTTGATATATTCCTTCACCCCAGAGCTACCCTCTACTTAGAGTTTATCATACCAGTTCCTGCCATGCTGCTGGTAAGTGTGCTTCTATGTTGTGTCATTTGTTGATGTCATTATGCAAATACTTAAATAAGTTACTTCTGGTTTTTCTGTTTTAGGGGATCTTTCTAATTGGAAAGGATATCTTAAGGATAATGGAGGTATGTTGGTTTCTACCATTTTCATATTTCTGTGTGTGCATCGGCCTTCAAAATAGAGTTGGAGTTGAGTCATGATGATCATCACCCATTGGTTTCAAAACTAAACTTGAGTATTTATTTCCACAAACAAAAAAATAAATAAACAAAAAAACCTAAACGGAGTATTTTGACAATTTCATTTTGTTCACCATTTTGTTTGTATACTGCATATTGTTGTTCAGGTGTGATGAAACTTCGAACTCCATAACTTTCTTCCCCATGCCATCGAACCCCTAGTCCTCTGCTGTCGCTATTTTCTAGTATATATGACATTATATTTTTTGTTGCAGGGAAACAGTCAGATTTCAGGAGCTGCACACTTGGGCGGTGCGGCAGTAGCAGCCATAGCCTGGGCAAGACTTCGAAAGGGGCGTCGTTTATTCTAGATGGGTCTGCAGATTACTTAGGTAGCATTTTGTAGATGTCATGTGTAGGAAACTGAGATGTTCCAGCATGTTAGCTATTAGTCAGTGCCTTCGAGTAGGTTTTCCTTCTCGAGTTATATTACCGATTCATTCAATGACACAAACTTCTTCCAAGATTTGTTCAACTTTTCCTATGTCATATTCAGACGATTAGGAATAGCTGAGCTCTATTTAGTGTGGAAAGTGTTGCTTATTTCTTCTGTTTAAAGCATTTCATGCCTGTGAAAAGAGCAACTCTGGACCTTCAGCCAGAGAAAATAGTTGCAGTGGTTAGAGTTTGGGCCTACTCAATGGGCTTAGTGCAGGTGGGCTCGTGAGAATAGCTATGTTGGCCGTGTTTACGAGTAATTCAGTTCTCATCCTGATTCGTAGATGCCCAAAAGTCCAAAAACATATTTTATATTCAAATACGTTATACCTTACTTCAAGTCTCAAAGTGTTTAAAAATTCAAATAAGGTAAAATCTTCGGAGCAAATTTTATGTTTGGTAGTAATCGAAATGTATGGTAGCCACCGTTATTAATTTCAAATTTGTTTATGATTGAATAAACAGTTCAGATTCTTTCTAAGAAAAAAATAAACAGCTCAGATATAACGCATTTATTATGAGTTGAATTTATGACCTCTCACATAGAAAGAAAAACTTTTACGAAATGGTATTGGACAACAAACTTCACGTTTCATCTAAAAAGAAAAAAAAAATTAAAAGAAAAATTTATATCTGTTTATTTGTGCATAGATAGCGTGTAAATACCGAAATACACAATGTGGTTTTTATGTGGAGACCAACGTTGATGTTGTCATATAATTTTTGACATCCACATATTTATGTATAAATACATGTCTGATAAAGAATAAAGTGTAGAGACAAAAAGATAGCAAGAGAATCATCATCTTATTCATTGATAAGAGCATTTATATAGGGAATTACACAATATCAATATGGTAAAGATAATGAATACATAGATCTAGTCAAACTACATATCCTATTGGCATAAGGTCAAGACACACATAAACAATATCTAGAAAGATACATAATATCCTATAACACTCTCCCTTGTGCAGTGCGCTGATATGTCGATGGTGCTGATCTGTTGCCTCGTAAAAAACCTCGTCAAGTCACAAAAACCCTGTGGGAGAAAAACTGAACCTTGATCGTAGGAGAAAAAAAGTACAACGCACCATTCACATTTGATAGTGACATGTATGTATGTGTTAGACTCCCTCTGAAGTTCGCACCTCCCCCTGATCTTTACATTAATTATAAGGCTCTTCCTGATTTTTACTAATCACAGAAGTTTCAACAACTTAGCATGTTAATGCTTTTTAACATGTCTTCAAATGTGGCATTGGACAATGATTAACTAAATCATGCCGTATTGTCCTCAAATGATCTTTAACACTTAGATCTTGAGGAGAAAGCCGCTTGTGAACTCAAAACATAAGTTCGTGCAGGAAATTAGATTTCCGCGTATCATGACCTTCAGTTACTAGAACAGCCGTAACTTCCTCTAGTAAATACATATGAACAAACCGTAAACGATTTTGGAAACTAGACTCGTTTAGCTTTCCAACCGTATATTACACACATCCTGGTTCTTCAGGAGCTATTCACAAAGTCCCGTCGAAGTTGACTGTTTTGCCAAAATCAGATTCTCGGACAGATTTGTCCTACTTTACGAAAACGGCCATAACTCACTCAATATGATAGATATGATCAAATAGTTGATGTCCCTGGAAAGTAGACACATAGA
The DNA here is from genome assembly GCA_010134655.1 of Fragaria nilgerrensis. Lineage (NCBI taxonomy): Eukaryota > Viridiplantae > Streptophyta > Magnoliopsida > Rosales > Rosaceae > Fragaria > Fragaria nilgerrensis. The sequence goes on from CM020981.1 coordinate 8,333,759, forward strand.
TCTTTCCAATGGTACCAATTTCACCATTTTCCAGTGAGTGAGATTTCTTGTAGGTCCCGTGGAAATTGACCTACAAAACTTAGCAGATTCTGATTTCTCTTTTGATGTATCATTCTTATGTAGGGATAGAATAAGCCTCAACCTTTCATACCATTAGGTATTGAAAAAGGAATTACTGCCATCACATTGGCGTTGCGTGGGCGTATAACTACACTTAGCTTTACAACTTTTCATAGCGAATGAGATGTCAAGTATTTCCTATTGTGTTGAGTACATTGATGCGTCTTATTGTACTTAGATGAGAATTTCATCTCTTAACACATATTTGTCATCTTGCTTTAGACAAAACAACGGATCTCTCTTTAGAGCAAAGATCTTGACTAATCATGGGAGTATATGTAAGTCTTAGTAGTTATAGAATAGAATGTTCACTTTTGTATCATTTAGCGTAGGAGGGTCTCACTCCTAATTTAGCTAAAGAATAGACTTTCAAAACAAGTAATGAGCATTATAGGGGGCCAATGCGACATCGAGGGAAGGTCGGTGCACCTCAATTGTTTGAGGAATTGACCGGACGACCTCCAGGAAGTTGGACTTATGTTCGGGTGACGTCAATGTCTCCCGGGTCACCACCATGCTTCATGGTGATGCTAGATCCCAAATGTCTTCGTTTTGAGCGGAAGAATGGATGTCCATGAGAATTTCTTAAAATTTGGACCATTATATCTCTTCTAGGATGACCGATTTGGTCAAACCAAAACCTATATGAGTCGGTGTCCCAAATATCATGTTTGGCGACAACACGTGATTCGATATTCGAATCATAGTGACATACAGTCCACTAAATTGACTCATAAATTTCTCCAAGATGCGATTCAGTTCGCATTCATAAAGAGGTATACACAAAAGAATTCTTATTCATTCTCACAATGTGTTTTCAAATGAAAACTATTAGTAGGAATGTCTTTAAAGCTCAACATGGTTCAGTTGCCTCTCAATGCATAGAGGGCATTTGTGACGTTGATCATGGTGTCATGAGGCATCACGATTCAAGCTAAACCGCGTCCCTGAATGACCGGTATGATTCAATCATTGTAGTCACGGAAGATTTACAAGGCATAAAATCCAGAGATAGTTGTCGGTTCCTTATAATGTTGTGGATAGTTCCACTATCTGCGAAGCACTCAATGTCTCTATGAGACATATCTACAAGGAGTAGATAGATGAGTAAATAGTTCCACTTGAACCATTTAGAAGGATTGAAAGAAGCTACGAAAAGCTGCAATCCCAAGAGTGCATAAAAATTGCTGCGTAGAATGACCTTTACGCACTAAAACAGCCATAACTTCTTTGTTAAAATAGATATGGACAAACGGTGAAAAGTTCTGAAAACTAGACTCGTAGAGCTTTCCAATGATATAAAGCACATTGTTTGGTTCGTCTGGAGCTCTTCACAAAGCTCAAACGAAGTTGACTGTCCAAAAGGGACAGATTGCTGTTTTTCGCAGAATTGGCATGTGCGAAGCTATGAAGCTTGCAGGTGGCATGTAGGCTTTTGCCTTAGCCAAAAATGACGTGTGTATGATCAAAACCAAGTCCTTTCGGTCGTTCTAAGGTTGTAAACTCCATGACTAGTTAGCAAAAGCTCCCTGACATGAACATAAACTAACTCAGAGGACCTAGAGGATCCAATCATGATGATAATTTTTCTGGTTTTGATAAGTCTTCAACGTCTTTTGCAAGACGGCAATTGGTTTAATAGCGTAGGGGGATCCAAAATCAAAAGCTTTCGGTAACTCCAAGTCAGTTTGACCAGGCATGTCCGTAGAGGGTCGGTAGTGCGAGGCACACTTAAAACCATTATCTCCTTAATTTCAGACAATTATAAGACATCACACTGAGCTTGGATGAGCCTAGTTGAACAATTGATGATGAAAAATCCGCCATAGGGTAGAAGACTTAACCGGAAACACGTTGGCGATCCTTCTTGAGGATGCAAGGCTGTGCATCATCTTCACTTGGAATAGACCAAAACGGCACAATCTAACCATGTAGATTGTAAATATGTCATGCTTCTAAGAACGATGTAAAAATGTACATCTTGTTTGTAAATCAATACGAACCATAAGAGGAGAATAGTTTCAAAACTTCGAAAAAATTCTCAAGGCATTCATTATTGCTAATGTGAGTACATCGAGGTCTTAAATAATGCTTTTAATGGTTTGTTATTCGGATTGATCACACAATCCGGAAAAGCCGCGAATTGATAAAACACAATTCGAAAAAAGGCCTCGGATTGATCAAACACAATCCGGTGATAGGTCGGGGTTGATCATACACAATCCAGACAAAGAAACAAGAGTGATCAAACACATTCTTGACCCGCGAATAAAATTCCGGGATTTTTGGTACATGCACACAAAATCTCAAGCGTAGAATGGAGATGGAGAAGGGAGAAAAGATTTTATCTTCCCGAGTTATTCCAAAGTAAATAACTGTAATAGTAAAGCTTACTTGCTAGTTTGCCAAATAAACTGTGTTTATAGAAGCTCTGATGAGTTTGAGTCGATTGCAGGCTTGGACCGAGGGTTGAGAACCTTTCTGGCTTTCCTTGGAAGACGAGCAATCTTGAAATATTTGGTTTCTAGAGGTTGCCGAGAGGAGAAACAACGTTTCGCCTACTTCTACTTCGAATTTGGGGCTGAAAATTTGACAGGCAGAGCACCTTTGGATGGTGAAGCTGCTGTTAAAAATTCAGGTTGATTAGAGTAAGGGAAGGTGGTGAACCGGTGGTCAGTAGCGGCGGCGGTCTAGAATCTTCCGACGGCCAGTTCAGAGACTTTTCGGTCGGTTCTCAGGGTGAGGCCGGCGGCGTTGGATCCGGGACGGAAAGAGCTTTCTGGGGATATAAAATTCCGGTGGAGGGCAGTCGGAATTTAGGTCGGAAATTGGGAAAAACAAGGCTGCCCGATTTTAGGGTTTTGAAAAACAAATGGTGGGCTATTGACTTTAGGATTAGAACAAAGTGCATGATAACATGATGAAGGATAAAGTGTAGAGACAAAGAGATAACAAGAGAATCATCATCTTATTCATTGATAGGAGCATTTTATATAGGGAATTACACAATACCAATATAATAAGAATAATAAATACATAGATCTAGTCAAACTACATATCTTATTGACATAATACACATAAAAAATATCTAAAAAAATACAGAATATTCTAAAACAATATCATCTACTAACAATGTTTTATTTTATTTTTGTGAACTCAACGGCGCATTTAATTCTAAAACGAAAAACCATATCTCATTTTTACCATTTTTTTATTCTTTATTACCCCAACTGCATGATACCACTCCCAATAAAAACAAAAATCCCACTCAACTCCCCCTGAATGAAAAAAAAAATTCATCCCCAAAATTTCACATCTTTCACTTTTCTACCAGCAGCTCTCTGTTTCTGTTCTGAATTTGTAAACACCCAGAAAACCAAAATGAGGTGGGAAAGGGTCCATCTTCAAGCTCAGCACCACCCACAAGAAGGAGTGTCGCTTCAGAATGGCATATATGGCCCAGGCAAGAGGTGGGGCCACACCTGCAACGCCATTAAAGAAGGGAGGTTGCTCTATGTCTTCGGTGGTTATGGCAGAGATAATTGTCAGACCAACCAAGTTCACGTCTTTGACACTGGTGGGTCTTCCCCAGATGCTCAATTTTGTTCTTAGATTTCTGGGTTTGTTTGTTTTCTGCTATTTCTGGTCGCCATTGTTGGTTTCTTGATTGCTGTGGGTGAAAGTTTGGATTTTTATGATGTGTTGTGTGGGTTAATGTGCATGTTGGGGTTTAATTTGTGGGATTATGTATCTGTCTTCCATATTTGGACTGGGATTTTCTATTTTGTGGATTCATGTTATACAAGACTAGTGGTGGGGATTTGGTTTTTAGGGTTTTATTTGTACTGGGAAGTTGGTTTTCTTTTGGTTATGGAGATTGTTCATTTTCTGATTGTGAGTTGCTGAGTGCAGTTACGCATACATGGAGCCAGCCAGTGATAAAAGGCACACCTCCAACTCCAAGGGACAGCCACAGTTGTACCACTGTTGGTGAGAATCTATTTGTGTTTGGAGGCACCGATGGGACGAACCCGCTCAAGGATTTGCATATACTCGACACTTGTGAGTGATTTCTCTCCTGTATAATGCCTTCCTTAGTGTCTTTTGATGAGCTACAAGTTCTAGCCACAAAATTTAGGTGGAGTAACTTAATTGGATGTTATGTATTTATTCTGCATGTGGTATGTGCAGTATGTTTATGGGATGAATCTAAAAAGTTTTGAACTCACAAAGTTTGCCAACACCATTATATTGGAGTCTTTATTACCTACTTTTGTGCTGTGCATGTTGTGTCTGTACTTGCTTATGTTCCTGATGCTTTTTGTAGCTTCGCATACATGGATATCTCCAACTTTAAGAGGTGAGGGGCCAGAAGCTCGTGAAGGCCATAGTGCAGCGCTTGTTGGGAAGCGCCTATTTGTCTTTGGTGGCTGTGGAAAATCAGCAAATAATAATGAGGAAGTCTACTACAATGATCTGTACATCTTGAATACAGGTATGCTTTCCTCATCTGATTGTTAGTTTGGATTATGCATTTACTTGCGCTTGAGCATCCCCTGATAAATTTTATACATGATACAAGTTTAATCTTTTCTTCATCCTTCTTGTAGAGACCTTTGCATGGAAAAAAGCTATAACATCGGGCCAGCCACCATCTCCTCGTGATAGCCATACTTGCTCATCTTCAAGGAACACAGTGATTGTGATTGGTGGTGAAGATGGGCATGATTACTATTTGTCTGATGTCCATATTCTCGATGCAGGTAGTGTTATTTTCTTAGATTCTTTGACCATTACAAAGTGCATGAGACAGCAATCGTTCATTACTTCATTAGTTAATATTGTTTGTCTAGCTTTGGAATGTTGTTTATGATATGTACTTTTAATAATAATGGCGTCACTGAACTGCATTAGATACGCTAGTGTGGAGGGAGCTGAACACTTCCGGCCAATTATTACCACCCCGAGGTGGTCATTCTACGGTTGCTTTTGGGAAGAACTTATTTGTTTTTGGGGGATTCACAGACGCACAAAGTCTATACAATGACCTCTACATGCTTGATGTTGGTATGTGATTAATACTTCTCCAAAACATATTCTAGTATTTCCATATATGTATGCATACATGTGTGGACCGTATGTGAAGAAAGAAAATCTGAATTTCAGGATTGAGATATGTGATAGGAGTCATGGGAGTATTTTACACTAGTTATATAGATGACCACATATTTGAGTTCTTGTAGCTCCCTGTGGGTCTATCGTGGATATAATTGAATAAGTTGATTCTATTTTTCTTCAAATGTTTTCACTGAGATGCACTGGCAGGACCAGGCCTCAATGTTATGGCTTAATTTACCTGTATATATTTTCTTTTGTAAAAAGTAATGCTAGGAAAAATTTAATGCTTTTGCGCTGTGGAAGTTAGGAAATAATTCCTTTATTATTGATGTTATTAAATTTATTAGAAATGTTAAAAGGATAGGTGGTTCATGGGTGGAGATCCATTCAATAAATGTTTCTTATATTATTCCATATTTACATAATTGGTGATATCGGAGGAGCAGGGATTTGATTTTGACCTTGACTGTAACACTAACTGTTCTTGACCACTAGAGTTACAAGCACCATATATCATTTCTTACCTATTTAGAATATACTGAACTGATTCAAAAATAATTTATTGATTTCTGAAGACACTCAGAACATGCACTGCTTGTTCTGTTTTTCCCTTATCTGTTGGTTTGGCTACATTTATGGAGTATTTGTCGGTTCTGATATCTCTATGTCTACTTGTACAGTGTGTTCTAGCTCCTTTTATGTGTTGGCTCAATTATAAATTTGCTTTTTTAATGATACCACTACTTTATTCCCAATGTCGGTGCAGATACTGGCTTATGGACAAAGGTGACAACTACAGGTGATGGACCTTCTGCTAGATTTTCGGTTGCTGGGGACTGTTTGGATCCTGCAAAAGGAGGTGTTCTTGTGTTTATTGGTGGTTGCAATAAAAGTCTTGAAGGACTGGATGACATGTATTACTTGAACACAGGTGAAGTGAGAATTTTTCATCATTTTCCCATGAATAGTGCAAGTATCTGCCGCACTACTAAACCTGACAACACCCCACCCATCTTCCTTGATATAATCGAGTAAACAACCCTAAATCAGCAAATCGAACATTCACTATCGAGCTCAACATAGACCACTGAATACCCACATCCCAAATCCCCACAAATTGCACATCACGAAATAGTGAATGTTATATTTATTATCGTTTAATTAAAGAAAGTGCTTCTCATATACCATAAGCTTGGATCTGTATGGTAAAAGGAGAATCTTCTTCTCCTTAATTGAAGATCCTATACTTCGATTGTTTCCTTTTTCTCCAGATATTATTGCTATCATTGTTCATTTTGATTTATTCTCACAAAAACTAAGAGTCAGGATTTTAGTGTTCCATGTTCGTGATGCTCTTTCGGCTTTCATACTTTTTGAACCTGTTTCTTTCCCTTCTCAGTATTTTCTATGTAGTGTAAATCATTTCCTTATATCGACCATGAAACTAGGAATTACATAAAGCAGCTGACTTTTGTTGGGACCATGGAACATTTCCTATTATATAACTAATGAACTTTTGAACCTGAACTTTACCCTTCTCAGTATTTCCTATTATATAACTATTGATACTTTGGTCACGACCGAGCTTCCTTGAGCTGATCTGCACTGGAGCTTTGCAAATTAAATCTTTCCAATTCCAATACATCATAGATATTTTCTTATTGCTTCTTCTGAGTACTCCTTTTAAGGCTCGAGTCTTTTCTCTCTCTCTCTCTCTTTTTTATGTTCTCTTAAAATAAAATCCTTTTTGAATTAACATTGTTTCATTAAACCACTGGGTAACTTTGGAATTTCCTGGTTTTAAATGGAAGCTCCCTTGAATTATTTTATTTGTTCATTTTAGATACTTTTGCCATAGTATGAAATTTGATAAAAGTTTTGCTGATCTGATATAATTTCTAAATTTAGGACTTGTCAGAGAGAGTGAAAGGAGGCTTGAAAAGTTATCATTGAGGAAGCAATTAAAGCTAAAGTGCCAAGAACAAAATCTCACTCCAATTCATGACAGAGCTCTTGTTCCAGTTGGAACTGGTGCTGACATTTTCCAGCATGGGACAATTTCATTTTATGGCCAACCTGGTGAGTATACTTTTCCGGTTAGAGTCTCATCGGCTTTGCATATACGTCTAGAAGTCCCAAACTTTGTGCTTTTTCCTGCAACTATTGTCTAAGAGATTACTATCATTTTGTGTTTGGATTCTTACTGTCCCCTGCATGCATATGATCTAAATACATTTACTTTGTCCTTGGACGGGTTTTCGAGTGTGCTCGCCATATCTTCAATTATAGGAGCTGAAATTTCCATCCTTAAGGTTCTGCTGCATGATTTAGGAGTTAACGTATGTATGCAGATGACTTTTATTGGTTATCTGTTACTGCAGGTGAACAAGTTATCCCATTGAATCAGTCCACGCCGGCAAAGAGGTCATTTCAAGCAAAGGTTACTGAAAGGTTGTTTGATGGATATACAATTGAAACTGTTATTGATGGAAAGCCTCTTCGTGGTGTATTGTTTTCCAACAAGTCAGAGTTCTGTATTCCCGCAGCTCCTAATTCCAGTAGGTAAGTAATGGTCAATCACGATAACGATATATCAATCACTGCTGCTCCCATGTAGAATTTTTAAATTTAAATATGATTTTGTGATTGTAACTTCAGGAAGCGGGGTGCCAATGAGGTTGATGGGATAATGTCAAATGGTGGTTGTAACAGCAAGTCAACTGATTCTAAAGGCATCGGCCAAGAGGCAATAGATCTCAGACAGCCAATCAATGCTCAAGAACAGGAGTCCACATCACAAGAGATTGCTAGCGGACAGGTCTTGGAAGTGTGCTGTTTTTGGCAATCTTAAAAGTTTACTTGAAGATTTCTTACAACAACACTGCATCCCTTTGCACAGTAAATTTTTCTGATGTGAAACAATGTGGACTATTATGCAGGTTTCTTCTAACCCTGTGCAGTTGGTGAATCCCTCGAATCTAGGAGGTGCTCTAAAATCGAACACTGAAGGTCTAGGAAATGACAGAACCGTGGTATGACTGTAATGAGCATTTAATTTCTGATAGTCTGTTGGAGGCTTGCTGCATTACATGCACATAGGCATGCATTCATGACATTTTCTTTGATACACATTTCATCATTACCAAGCTTGGTTAAAACCAACAGATTCACATAGAACTAGTATTATTTTCTCATCTGGTAGCATATACCTATTAGATATGAATGGTATAGATTCGTTTTGAAAATCAGCATATTCATTGATTCAGAACTTCCTTTTATCGTGCCAGTTGTATGTACTTCAAATCACATGGAACATGGAAACCAAAAAGATCAATTACATGATATTTTATTTTTATTTCATATATACGTATATATACATAGTTTTTCATTCGATGACAGACCAAAATGATTAGTTGCCATGGTGACCTTAATGAATCTGACTTAACTAGTATTGCATATTATCTTCTGATGAGCTCATTAGCTGTCCGATTTTGTGATGACAGATAACAACCGGAGGAAACAGTGCAGCAATATCTTAACTACAGTTTGGTTGAGGATTATCTCTGAACATGCCCCAAAGAAAAACCACAGCTATTTGTACATTTATCATGTCAAGGCGATCATGAATGCATGTGACGTAGAGGGGGATATACAGAATTTGCTAAGTGATGTAATCTGTCACCTTCAAATATTGCTAGGTCTAGGATTCTAGTTGTATGTTGTACTCGTCTAAACCTAGTGATTAGTTCCGATTCAACCCGCTTCATACATTGTGGAAGATGAGGTTTTGTATCAGAAGTTGGTCGCTTTCTTTCTGTAGCATAAGAATTGCTATTGCAGCTAATCACATTCTGCTTCTGGTTCTATTTCCATGAGAATCTTTGTCTTGTTATCTGTACAATCTCTTTTGATGGAAATTAATCTTAGAATATTTTCTCAGGTCGTATTTGGCACTTTTTGTACCAAGGAAATGTGGTTTCTTTATATGTTCATGTCTTGGTGTTAAACATTGCCTCCATTAGAGAAGCCACAGAAATCCGCAACCTTGCAAGCTAATGCCTTGTAAGTTTGTAACAAGGTTTACTGAATACTGATATTGTAAGAGTTGGAACTTTGGGATAGATCGGAAGAGCTTTTCCTTAGCTTTTGAAGGGATTAAGAACTTTGGTTAAACACTGAGGGTTGAACTGATGACCAAAATCATTTTACATATACTGGGATATATCAGATAAAGAACTCTGGTTAAACATTGAGGGTTGAACTGATAACCAAGATCATTAAACGCATGAAATTTAACTGTAACAAAGCCGGAATGCAAATTCTAGCTGCATGAAGCAGTACAGTATTACAGCATAATAGAAATCATCTACATGAGGTCTCAAGGACCAGAACTGACGATTCCAACATCAAAAGGCCTTACTGGCCACCACCTCCAAACAGGTAATCGAGAGATGAACCCCCACCAGGAGCTGCATGGACCTTTGTGGATGGACGATCCTGTCAAGCAAATTTTCAAGAATCAGCAGACTAATCAATGTAGCAAGTAATGCAAACTACAATGAGAATATGCAATGTCTCAGAACAGCATAGGTGTGCATAGATCTCAAGTGCAAGGAACAAATTTAGGTCTTCTCAGCACTACCATATCTCTGATAATGTTATCTATCAGCCATTTCATGGGCCTGATTATTGTTTGATGTTCTTGATGTTGATGTTGATGTTCATAACCCTAGTAACTAACAAGAATGTGCGCACTGCGGTACATACACACATACAGGTGGCCAAGAGGCCCAAGCATGGAAACCTAAAAATCGAAAATTTGGAGCATCACTTCTAAAGCACATTCCCTGATACTGATATTGCCAATCACAACTTCAACAATCTAGTTATTTGATTCAAAGTAAACAATGATTGAGAGCCAAAACATACCGTGAGGAAGTTTCCACGGTTCTGGCCATCAGCTCTAAAGTAGTTGTTTGAAGTGTTCCCAGGAACACCTGCTGGAGTCTCCTTATTGATCACTTCCGCAGGTGGTGGTGCAGCAGCAGTAGGCTTAGGAGTAGGTTCAACCTCCACCTGAACCTTGGGAGTTTCAACCTTTTTGGGGGCGGGATTCTGACCTTCTTCTCCACCTCCAAAAAGATAGCCCAAAGAACTGCCTCCCCCTCCACTACTCACTCCACGACGCATGCTGCCTTTTTAAAGTATAGCCTGCACACATATTTCCACCCCCTTAAAACAATTAACCAACCTGACGACAACCAATAACAAGCTATGACTACTATGTCCTACAGTAGCAAGCAGTAAACTATACTCAGGATCACAAAAACCACAACAAGAAAAAAAAAAAAACCTTAATACATGACATGCCCTCATGCCACAATTCATGTCAAAACCGGTACACAAAAAGTTTCATGAATAAAGAACACAGGCCGGGAAAAGCAAAAGAGTCTCATCTCAAGTTTTACAGATCTCTACATGCCGACTCGTAATGAGATAAAGCATTCAAGATATTAGTGACATCTGCAATTAAGATTACGAAACAAAAATCTCTGCCTAAACAAAACCAACCGGTCTAACCATGAGAATCCGATACTAACAAAAGCACGAAACCATGTCTAAGCAGCAACGTAATCTAACATTATCACAATAGGTCCACTAGAACTTCCACAATTCTGCTCCAACAGTCTCAATACATAAAAATTCTACAACTGATTTAGCTTTATAACGCTTAATCGAATCGAAAACATGCAACTCCATCATCAAAAATAACAAGAAGATGCAAATGCAGGGCTGTAAATTGCGAAATTATGCAGAAACAAATGCCATTTCTGAACGCGAAATCGAAATCCAAGTTCGAATAGAGCAGATCTACAGGAATCTAGGGCAAAATGGAAGCCCTAAATTGGGGAAAATGAAGACGAAGAGAGAGAGAGAGAGAGGCGGTTACCTGAAAAGTAGGGTGGATTTGGAGAGTCAGATCTGAGTCGCGAGCGAGGAGTGTGATATGAGTAAGAGGTAACGTTTATATATAGGGAAATGAAATTCAAAATCGCGTGGGCTGTGGGGTCGTTGTGATCTTTTTCTAGATATTTTTGGAGGTGCTTTTGGGTTGGGCTTCAAGGGTCGCTTGTCGGTGTGTTAGGTGGGCTGATGTCTATTGGGCTTGAGATTAGCTTCGACCCAAACGGGTGATGCTAAATGAGCAAAAATTTTCAATTCACATCACATCACATCACATCACTTATGTGAAATATGTTGTAACCTATCTTGCACGGACACGGCGACACGATACGGCACGACACGGCGACACGGCAAAACTCAAAAATTGAGTTTCCGACACGGCTTAGACACGATAAATAGAATTATATATTTATGTATTTTTAATAGATAAAAAAATATTAAAATATGAAATAAGTTCATTACATTACCAAATAAAGTTCTAAATTCAATTTATTTCATAACCATAAGAAAATAAGTCAAGTGCATAACTAATACCATTAAAAAGAGCACCTAAAACATAACATTAAAGAAAAACAAACTTGAGCAGTATCTTGTTTTAAAAAAGGGCAATCTCTAGCACAACAGCACCTAATAGACAAAAAGATGAACCAATATAATTATCATATCCATAATCCATCCAAATTTGTTATTCCCTAATTGATCTAATGTAAAATTGATATCGATAAATACATATGAACAGGTGAAATCAAACTTAACATAAACTATATAGGACTAACAACATCTGCATATTATTAAAAGCAATTTCGATATATACACATGAACATGTGCAAATCAAACTTAACAGAAACAATATTTTGTCTCACAACATCAGCAAATTATTGAAAGCGATTACTAGCTCCTTGACTCAAAGTCTCAAACTAGTTACTAGCTCCGATTTCAGTAGCAGACTAAAGCATACGCTCATTAATCCATTACATCAATACTAACAGTAAAATGCAAAATGAATTATCAGATATAGGAGGAAAATAAACTAACATTAGCAACGGCGACGACGACAGCGACAACGACGACGGACGGCAAAGAGAAGAGATCAGATCGGTGAAGAGATCGAATGGGTGGCGCCGTGGCGGACTGGCGACTGGCGAGGCGAACGGTGAGAATGGGAGGCAGACGGCGAACGTCTTCTTCAAATCGGAATCGAATCGGTACTCGGCAGAGAGAGGAGAGAAGAGTCGGCAGTGTTGTCCTTAATCAGAATCGAATCGAATCGGTACCACGTAAAGCTTGTATATTACAGAGATCGATTAGACCAATCAATCGAGTATTCCAGATAGATGAAGAAAATGAATCAGAAAACAAATCAACATGCCCGGCTTAATAAGCAATGGATCGAATCCGGCAGAGAGAGGAGGGAAGAGTCAAGAGATAAAGAGATCGAATCTGTCTCTGCTAGTGCTGCGCATGCCCCGGTTAGATATTGTTTTTTTTTTAATTCTAAAACGCTGACGTGGCGTGTCAGAGCTGGTCAACGTGTCCACAACGTGTCTAAAAAGTTGACTTTTTTGACACGCCACGTGACGTGTCGGACACGGATTTTGCCGTGTCGACGTGTCGGAGTGTGGAGTGTCCATGCAACATAGGTTGTAACCATATACATGTTAGGTTTTTCTCAAGTGTATAGTTTGCACCAATCTACTCAACTATGTAGTCACATCTCTCACATATTTTATTTTGTTGATTTTTTTTAAAGTAAAAAATGCATCGGTATTATTGAATTATGCCAATTGAGAATATGTGTACTACTCATGCTTTACGAGTGAGTAAGTTATGCCATTTGAGAATGTGGTGTGTACTACTCGTGTATTTGACGAAATATGAAACTTCAGTTAAAAACATGTGTTAAAACAAATGTATGTGATTGAAGAATGATAAACGTAAATTACTTCACGAATCACGAATAGCAAGTATTGATCTTTACATATAGCAAATGTTGATCTTATTATTTTCAAGAGTCAACTTTTATGAAAAGTTAACACATACGATAGAGCGATGCATTTGTTTTCATAAACATTATGGGAAAACATCAACCACTATAGATAACGAATCAATGACGGTTATGCCGTACATGACATTACATAACAATTGAATATGTCACACGATTATTTATATTTTTTTTTTTTTTGAGAAAACACAATTTGATAATACAAAATATATCATCATTTATCTAGTTCTATTTGGTCTAGCGGCATAGCCTCCCCTTAACAAGTGAAAGGTTATGAATTCGACTAACGAAAGACTAGTTGTAGCATTTGAGTTGTTTACCCGATAAAAAAAAAACATATCATCATTGTAAGATGACCTCCACCCTCTGATGGCAATATGAAAAGCATATCGTTGGATTTGATTATGCTCGTCAGCATATTGCGAGCTAGTTTATTAGTTATTTGATATTTCTTTATCTTCATGATATGTCACATGTTGTAAAATAAATACTAATAGAGTAGTCGATATGACACTTTTTGCTAGTATGTATGTGTTTGAATACATTAACTTGTAATTTAAAGGTGTTTATGTGTATGAATACATTTTTTGCTAGTGTGTAATGTTTCATAGATTGTTCATTAATCGTACCGGTTTTTATTTATAAAAAAAAAATTACAGATAGGCACATAAAAAAATAAGAAAAAGAAAAGCACTCGACTTTTTCTTCATTCTCACGCAGCTAAACGCAGAGTTAGAAGTTCCGATTAGTACCACACAGAACAACCAGGGTTTACAGAAGTTCGATTCCTCACACTCTCACTCAAACTTGCAGTATTACCATAACCAATTCCAAAACCCCCTCCCAATAACTACGAAACCTTCAAATCCCAAGTCGTTTTAGGGTTTATCTTCCCAGCCTCCATATCCCTCCGATTTCGGTAAGTCTTCTCGCCTTTCGAGATTTTACTTATTTGGTTGTCAAGAGTGGAATTTGGATTTCCCCGAATGCTGGTTTTTATAAATTCGGAATGAAGAAACTGAATGCTTCTAATGCTTAAAGGATTTAGGGATGTAGGAATTGGTTGGTTTGAGTTTTGGATTTCGATAAGACTCGTTTTCGATATACACTGTGTAAGTTGTTTATTTTGGTTTTTGATGAATTCAGGAGAAGGATTTGCTGAAGTTAAAATCTGTGCAAACTAGTTTTGATGCAGGACACCTAGAGTATTGGAGGTCTTCATCGAGTTGAGCCATCTGCAATGTATGGCCAACCTAATTATGGTCCGCCGTTTGCGCAGGGTCAGACACCAATGCCACCTGCAAACCAGCAGCGTCCCCTGCCCCCGCCCCCGCCACCGCCTCCCCTTCATTTCCAACAAGGCTCTCCGACAGCACCACACAATGTAGTTACATCTGCTGCCCCACCGCAGCCGGGTGGTCCTTATTTATACCAGCACGGTTTTGTTCCCACTGCTCACCAAAGCCCGCCTGTTCCGTTCAGCGGGATGATGACTACAGGTCCATCGTATGGTGGAAACACATGGCATAACGTGCAACGTCCTCCAACTACAGGAAACCAGAATTTCCAACGGACTCATCCACCGGCACTTGTGACTCCTCATGCTGCTCCTTACCCAAACATGTCACAGGCTGCAGTACCACATGGAGCATTACCGCCTCCTCCCCCTCAAGCAGCATCTGCTCAGTCACCTGCTCCACCGTTGCCCACCGCTCCTTCACCTTCAACTTCATTGCCAAACCTTGATCCTGATCATGGGTCTAATAAACTTCCCTTGAGTGAAATGAGGGGCATGGATAACGAAGTCACAGCCAGTAACAATTTCGAACATTTCACATCTGTGCATGAGGGCTCTCATAATGTTCAAGGTGGAAGTGAATGTGAAAAAGCAGGTTCTCTTGCTAGAGATGGAGTATCATCAAATGGAAGTGTGATGTTGAACATTTCTTCACCTCCACCTAAGCCATCAGATGACATAGTTCATAAGATTGATTCTATCTGCCAGCTTAGTGCTATGATTGAAGGGAAAATTGAATCACCATCGAAGTCTTCGCAGATTGACTCTTCATCTCAACCTGACCAGTTTATGGTTTCTTCAGGTTATAGCTTGCCTGCTGATTCTGACATGGAGATGGAAGGTTAGTATACTTTAAACTTAGAGTTCTTTTTCCCAGTATCCATAAGTCTGACTGTGACATTTAGTGTACATGCTAGGAAGGTAGTTATTTGTAGGATTATAATTTCTGATCACCACATTATTGGCCTCCTATTGAATTATGTTTTTTGCATAGTAGTACGGAAGGTTCGTTATTACTTACTAGATATTCCCTTTTCTCCCCAGTATCTATATGTTCATCATATAATACTTATTGGTAGGCAAGGTGCACATTTGGTAGTACATAATTATTGATCACCATATATTCAGTCAATTATAAAATTCTCATTTCATACAGAAGTATGCGGCTGATATTTCTAGTTTTGGGGCTGGGAATCTCCTGTGCCCATGTTGACCTGATATTCTAATTGCTTAGTGTTGTGCTCTGTACAAACTCTTTGATCTTTGTCATGTATGTTTCAAGTAACTGAATGAGAGCTGACACTTTGATTTCTTTGGATGGGTTCAAGATGATATTACCTTGTCTGACGGAAATCAGGAAGTTCATAATTCATCCGACGCTCTGAACCGCATGTCTGATATCAATTATGGGGAGCTTGATGTCAAAAAGCACCTACATGGAGCACAGAGTTCACCAGAATGGACTGATCCCCAGGGTATTTCATTTGAAAAGGTGCCGTCCTCTTTGTCCGAATGCCAATTAATAATTCAAGGGGCAACATCCAGAGTTGATATTTGTTCAACTGGAGCTTCTGAATCCCCTCTGGCAAGTCAACAAGCGAAATCTTCGATTCCCAAAGCTGATGATCGGAATAAACTTGATGCTTCTGCAGCGGCTGAGGCAACAAATTCAGATGGGTTTTCTAACCATATTACAGTTAACAGTCCATTTAGACTTCTACAAGACTATGCCTCTGAAAACAGTTCAGAAGATGGTGATGTTGGTATACCTCCATCATCAGTTACAACTAATGTTAAAAATAGTGCTAAAGATGCTGGGTCTCAGTTTGAGATAGGATCTAAGAACCCATGCATGACTGATAAAATGTCTGGGCTGCAATATGAATCCAGAAGGTCTAAATTATCCTTGGATACAAAAAAAGATGTTAGGAGTACTGATACAACATTAATCATTGAGAGTCATGAGGCTTTCCAGGGAGAAGATGCATTGAATGGATCTCCTATTGATATCGCTTTCAAAAGGGATAAGTCTCAAGAAGGGAAAAAGACCAAGTCTGAATGTCTGCCAAAGGTGGATGAGTATGGAAGATTGGTCAGAGAAGGTTCCAGTGACAGTAACTCTGATGGTTCACGTTATAATAAGAGGCGTAAAAGAGGCAGAAGCCGCAGTCGTAGTCGCAGCCGTAAACGGAGCCGCAGCCGCAGTCGGTCTCCTCTTGACAGTAGGAGGAGGAGGAGTCCTCCGAGGAGGAGAGAGAAGCGAAACCGTTCACCCAGGTACTTCCTACAGCTTTATATGTGTATCTTTTTGGTTGTCAGATTATGGAGACTTAAATTTTAAGATTTGGGCAGCGTGGGTGTTTGCTTGTCATAGTGATAAAGGTATTACTGTGAGTCATAATATTCTTCTGAATTATTGGTGTTTCAGTTGGTCTTCTAGGAATCAAAGAGGCAGGAGCAGGTCTCCCACATTTAGCCGTGCAGGTGAGTTCAGAGATGAAAATAAGAGACAGGACAGGCGCCACATTCCAGAATGCTTCAACTTCCTTCGAGGCAAATGCTCCCGTGGAGGATCCTGTCGGTATATGCACAGTGAGCATGACCGAAATGATGGTTCATGGCGCCATAGGAACAAGCAAAAGCATCTAGAAGTTCAGTCTAGTGTGAAGAAATCTAGGATTAATGAAGAGATTGAAGATAGCTCTGACATGAGACTGCATGGTGAAGCCAAAGGTCAGGAGATGCAAATCTATCCTGATATGATCACAAAAGATGGTCAGTTTAATGATACTGATAAAACTGATTACAAGAGTTCTAAAATGACAGCTGCTACAGTGCAAGTGAAACAAACTCTTCTCGGGAAGTCGGAGGAACACAGCGCTCACAATCCTGAATCTCACCACCCATCCGCTGAAATGTTGAGCAGTGTTGATAATATGAAGTCACGGGGTGATACTTCTCAGGCAATTGAACAATCTCGAAGCATTAATTTTGCGGGAGAGGTTCGAAAGGCTTATTATCCGTCTCAGCAGATGGAAGCTTCTCTTGTATCTGATTCACCACCTGATCGACCATCCAAGACTTCTCCATATAAGGTTTCTAGTATTGAGCCTGCAGCAGATGCAATCTTATCAACTCAATCATGTCCCACCGAAAGTTCTAATGCTCAACCACTTTCATCAGGACAGTTTTCATCACAGTTTTTGGCTCCTAAAGAGTCACCTCTGCCCGGTTTTTCTGCTGCAAATAGTCCATATCCTTCAAAGTTGCCTCCTCCTCCTCCTCCTCCTTCACTATCACAAGGTACCAGTGTTGCTCATGTGCCACAGTTGCATAGGGACTACAGCCAGAGGCCACCCTATCCAGTTCAGTCCATTCCTACAGGAACTATGCATGCACATGCTTATCAAGGTCCCTTATCCAACCAACCTTCCCAATTCCCTGTATCACAAGAATCAACTTGGCCATCCTTGCCACCGCCACCTCCACGACCACCATATGATTCATCTTTAAATCCAGGAACTGCTGCACAAGGTGCTTCTTCACACTTTCAGCAGAATCACTTGGCTCCAAGGAGTGACTTCAGTTCTCAGAGTTCTATAAGGCCTTACGGCTCTTACCCAACTGAATCCCCTCATTCTAAGGGTGAGTTTCTGCATCAGATGTATCCTACATTGTCAGAGCTTCCTTATCCTCTACCAAACAGGGAAGATTTCGGATCAGGCAATCCGTCAAATCAACCTTTTGGGGGCCCTGATCATATGAGAGAAGATCGCTTTACACATGCTCCTGTGCAGAATGTAAATCCTTCACACTCTTTTGCTCAGGGACACACGCACCCTCAACCCCCACCTCCTTCGCAGGAATTAACGAGGATCAAGATGAAAAATTTCTCTGGCGACAATTTCCCATCCGGGGAACTTTTAAATTCATCATCACAAATTCATCCTCATTCACATAACCAACAGCCTAGCTATGGTGTTGGTGATAGCATATTGGGTGTGCCTGGGAAGACTGGTGTACAATACCCTGTAGGTGGTAGCATTTTGGGTTTCCCTCGGAAAGATGGGCCCATGTCCCGATACCCTCCAGATATGCCTGACAGAAGTCAGTTTTCTCAAGTTCCTGATTTTGGGGCATCTAGAATTCAAACACATCATAATCCTTATGCAGCTACTTTTGAGCAACCATTGAGCTTCAAGTTTAGTTCTAACACTCTCATTCAAGGAAAGAATGCGCCTGCTGGTAACATGTTTGATACACCGGTCCAAGTCCCAGTCGATGGGCAAGGAGTGGGCAGTGCTGGATCAAGACAGACAACCTCCTCGCCAAGTTCTGCTGGAGCTGTTAGTCAGCTTTTGCGCAAGTCAGTTAGTGAGCAGTATGATCCACTTTTGGACAGCATTGAGCCATCAGGAAATCCGCTCAATAAACATGATCAGAGCCAAAAGCATACAGCCACCAATGATTCAAATATGATGGTGAGGTTCAGTGGTTCTTGTGAGCCATTAGATGTGGAAGAGAACAAGAAACATACAGAGGTTGGCCCTGTTGCATCGGCTACATCTCTGGATAATGACGGCTATGGTGAGACAGCAGATGCAGAAGTGGGTGTCGTCGAGGATGAGAGTCTTAGTAATGATGATGGTGGAGCAAACATGGCTGTAGGAGAGATGGAGATTGATCAGGTGAAATCTGGAGGGAAGAGCAGGAAGAAAAAGGATTCCAGGTCAACTAGACTTTTCAAGAGTGCTGTTGCAGATTTTGTAAAGGACCTTCTGAAGCCATCATGGCGGCAGGGTAATATGAGCAAAGAAGCCTTCAAGACCATTGTTAAAAAGACTGTTGATAAGGTATCTGGAGCCATGAAGAGTCACCAGATACCGAAGTCTGAGGCAAAGATAAATCACTACATTGACTCATCTCAGCGGAAACTAACAAAGCTTGTGATGGTAACTACTTTTTCTCATCCCTTTACTTATGCCCACCTGCTATGTCTTCATGCCTTTCAGCAATTTTCAAATAAGATTTAATAAAAACAAGGAAAATGTGATTTTTCTTTTCAACGATTAAGGAAATTGTGATTGAACAGCTTTAAAACTTGACACGCCTGCTTATTCTGAATAGCAGGCCATTGTCTGAACTTACTTTGGCTCTTGGTTGCTTCATTTAATGTTGGGCATGAAAAAAATGAAGAATAAGGAACTTCTGCAATTTTACTATTGTATTAATAATAGATTCATGCTTTTAGCTTCATCCTGTTCGCTGTAACTTCTGCAGGGTTATGTTGATAAGTATGTCAAGGTGT
The DNA here is from genome assembly GCA_010134655.1 of Fragaria nilgerrensis. NCBI lineage: Eukaryota > Viridiplantae > Streptophyta > Magnoliopsida > Rosales > Rosaceae > Fragaria > Fragaria nilgerrensis. The sequence continues at coordinate 8,353,568 of CM020981.1, forward strand.
AGACCTCAGCTATGATTTGATCACCCAGCAGAAATTTTGACGAGGCGTTGCACAGTTTTTTCGAGTCGGAACTCCTCCATAGGCATCGAGAGCTCGCGGATAAATAGGGAATATGAACGAACTCTTGCTTGTCATAGATCTCGGGTTTCTTGTAAAGTTAACCCTGGAGGGATGTGATTTTCGGAGTGACAGAGTTAAATGACTTCCAACCTTGCTTAAGGTACTGTGGCAGCTGCTGAAGATGAATGTTAATGTCTCTTCGAATATCATTATTGTATATTTCCGATTTAGTAAAAGATACACGTTCATAAAATGGACACTGTTTATTAATATTACAGATCAATTTCAAATTGAACCTCTTTCTTCTTTCACAATCTCCTGAGGTACCACCAATTGCACCCAATTTCGAAGGAATATCATGCTGAATCCAATGCTCTCGCAACTCTAATTTCGGCTCTAACAGAGTAACAGGTGAATTTTGCTCTAAACAACTGTGAACAGTGCTCAAGGGTCTAGTAAAACAGTAAAAGCCTTTCACTATGGTACCTTCCTTGTAAAGAAAGTAAAAGTAAAAAGGTACAGTAAAAATAAAAGGTTAAAGAAAAAATTAAGGAATATGAAAAGGCCCAGGCAAAACGAAGCAAATCAACAGTTGGATTTCTAAGCAGCCGCCCATATCATATCCAGTACCCAAAGCTCGTAACTTTCATTCTCCTCTCATCAGAATTAGGGTTTCTGCGGACGACGATTCAGGTGCTCCCATTTGCTAATTGAGCTTTTAGATATCTTTTGGTATTGATTGTGGTGATAGATACAGGTTTCTCTTTGTATTCGATTCTGGGTTTTCTAGTTTGAATTCTGTATTCAGATACTTCCATGGCTCTACTGGGTTTTCTGGGTCCTTGTTACTTTGTTTGATATCTGGTAAAGTTATAGACTTTAATGAATGCTTAATATTATGCTGGTTTCTCGTTTCGAATTTGAATCGTTCTAGCAGTATTGGGTTTGAATGAGTATTGGATTATTTGTATTGCTGAGATTTTGGGCTTGCTTGTTTATCAATGCATTGTGTTGGGTTCTTAGTTCTGCTTTGAATAGTCATTTGTGCATTCGAATAATGGATCCTTTTGTTTTATTATGTTAAAATGAGCAAAGCAGGTATGTTTTAGCTGCTGAAAGATTAAGTGCATTAGTTGAAATGATCACCAAGTAGGATTAAGGTTATTAATTCAAGAAGTTCCTTTTGCTTTTTAATCTTTTTATTTTTTCTTTGAACTTATTGTTAGCACTTGGGAGCATCATAATGTTCTGTTGCTAATGAGAAATCGTACATGTCGCTTTATGCAAACTTTCGTCTAAATACTGTTTCGTGATCTCTGGTTGTAGGCATATTCAAGTTCTTACTGTCTATGTCATTCGACTCCTGATAAAGGAAGAGACAAGATGGCGGTGGAAGATTTGTGTCCACTGACTTCTGAAACTTGCACAGTACCGAATTCTGAGAGTCCTCAACCGGACGTGGAGCTGGGTAGTTTACTGAAAAAGAAGAGAAATAAGAAGAAGAGGTGTAAACTTGAAAACAGTGATAAGAGTTGTGAAAGCCCCTCCCTACAGTCTCAACCTGTGCAACTCTCAGATCAAGAAGCATCACAACCACTTGGAGAGAAAAATATCACAATTACCGATTCAGAAAGTCTTCAGTCAAATGTGGAGCTGAGTCTTTCCACAAAAAAGAAGAAGAAGAAAAAGGAAGGGTGTGAAACCTCTGAGGCCAATGATACAAGTTGTGAAAGTCCCTCCCTGCAGCCTCAACTTGTACAACTCTCAGATCAACAAGCACCTCAACCACTTACAGAGAAAGTTGCTACAATAACAGATTCAGAGATTCCTCAATCAAATGTGGAGCCGGGTCTTCCCTCAAAAAAGAAGAAGAAGAAGAAGAAAAAGAAAGGGTGTGAAACCTCTAAGACCAATGATACAAGTTGTGAAAGTCCCTTCCTACAGCCTCCACTTGTACAACTCTCAGATCAACAAGCACCTCAACCACATACAGAGAAAATTACTACAATAACAGATTCAGAGAGTCCCCAATCAAATGTGGAGCTGAGTTTTCCACAAAATAAGAATAAGAAGAGGAAGAAGAAGAAAGGTTGTAAAACCCCTGAGACAAAAAATCAAGAGGTAGAAATGTCACAACCCATTGAGGCCGTACAGCCTCAACTTGTACATGTGACAGATGAAAAGCTAGAAGTTCCACAACCCATTGAGGATTTGAGTTTCTCAGTGAAAAGCAAGAAAAGGAATGGGAAGAAAAGCCATAAACTCCATGACTGTAAAAATGAAGTCTGCGGCGTTCCTGTTATGGAAAGTGAAATGCCAGCAGTGGATCCATGTATACAGCCTTGTGTTGAAATATCATTAAAGCAGCTTGTTACGGAGCCACTTGTGGAGGGAGTCAGTACAACAACAAACTCCAAAAGTCCCAATCCCAATGCAGATTTCGGCTGCTCACAAGAAACGAAGAAAAAGAAACAGAAGAGAAGCCACAAAACTAACAAGGATAAAGAGCTATTAGTGGAAACAATGATGGCAGAAGCAGATCCATCCTTTAAGCCTTCTCTTGCTATGGTCTCTGAACAAGAAGCACAGATTTCACAACCACTTGTGGAGGGAATGAGCAGAACAGTAAACTCAGAAAATCTCAGGCCAAATGCAGATTTTAACTGCTCACAAGAAACAAAGAAGAAAAAGCGAAAGAGAGGGCACAAAACCAGTGACAGTCTAGAGGTGCCGCCACCACTTAGTACTGATGCAGAACCTCATGTGGAGGGAGTGAGCGTGACAATGAATTCAGAAAGTCACGAGCCCAATGCAGATATTAGCTGCTCACAAGAAACAAAGAAGAAAAAGCGAAAGAGAGGGCACAAAACCAATGACAGCTTAGAGGTGCCGCCACCACTTAATACTGGTGCAGAACCACATGTGGAGGGAGTGAGCATGACAATGAATTCAGAAAGTCTCAAGCCCAATGCAGATATTAGCTGCTCACAAAAAACAAAGAAGAAAAAGCAAAAGAGAGGGCGCAAAACTAGTGACAGTAAAGAGCTATTAGTGGAAGTAATGAAGCCGGAAGCAGATCCATCTCTCCAGCCTTTGCTTGCAATATTTTCGGAACATGAGCTAGAGGTGCCACCGCCACTTAATACTGATGCAGAACCACCTGTGGAGGGAGTGAGCGTGACAATGAACTCAGATAGTCCCAAGCCCAATGCAGATATTAACTGCTCACAAGAAACAAAGAAGAAAAAGCGGAAGAGAGGGCGCAAAGCTAGTGAAAGTAAAGAGCTATTAGTGGAAGTAATGACACCGAAAGCAGATCCATCTCTCCAGCCTTTGCTTGCAATATTTTCTGAACATGAGCTAGAGGTGCCACCGCCACTTGATACTGATGCAGAACCAATGAGTGTGATAGTAAACTCGGAAAGTCCCAAGCCCAATGCTGATATTAGCTGCTCACAAGAAACAAAGAAGAAAAATCGAAAGAGAAAGCACAAAACCAGTGAAAGTAAAGAGCTATTAGTGGAAGTGATGACACCGGATGCAGATCTATCTCTTCAGCCTGTTCTTTCTGAAAAAGAGTTAGAGGTGCCACTACCACTTAATACTGATGCAGAACCACTTCTGGAGGGAATGAGCACAACGATGAAATCGGGAAGTCCGAAGCCCAATGCAGATATTAGCTGCTCACAAGAAACAAAGAAGAAAGATCGAAAGAGAAAGCGCAAAACCAGTGAACGTAAAGAGATATCAGTGGAAATACTGACGCCAGAAGCAGATCCATCTCTTCAGCCTTCACCGGCAATACAAGAGGTAGAAGTATCACCACTTCATACTGATGCACAACCACTTGTGGAAGGAGTGAGCACAAAAACCTCAGAGACCCCCAAGCCCAGTGCAGCATTTGGTTGCTCACAAGAAAAGAAGAAAAAAAATTCAAAAAGAAAACACAGAACGAATGAGGATAAGGAGTTATTGGTGGAAGTAACGATGCCAGACACGTATCCATCTCTTCAGTCTCCGGTCTCAGTATTCTCTGAACAAAAGGCAGAGGTGGCACTACCGCTTAATAATGGTACAGAGTTGAAAGAAACCAAGATTGACGAAGTTCCTTCCTTGTCACATTTGTCTCCAATAGCTGATTCTGAAGTAGTTGCTATCGGAAGAGAGGGCAATCTTTTGCAGATGTCAAAATCATCACCTGAAAGATCTCTTCTCAACTGTTCTCAGAAAAAGCTTCTCATTCTCGATATTAATGGGCTGCTTGCTGATATTGTCCAGATGGAGGTTTCTATCCCCAGCAGTTTTAAACCAGACAAAATAATATCTCGGAAAGCAGGTGATGTTTGATATTAAATATCTAGTGAGCTTTATTCTCTTAAAGTGGTGTGGAACCTCACTCTCTCCTCTTTATTTCACAGTTTTTAAGAGGCCATTTTGCGATGATTTTCTACAGTTCTGCTTTGACAGATTTAATGTGGGTGTTTGGTCTTCAAGAACCAAGTAAGCTCCAATCTTGATATATGTACTTTTTCCAGTTTTTTATTTGTTGGTATATAATCTTTTACGCCTGTTTTCAGGAGAAATGTGGACATTTTTATAGACTTTCTTTTGGGGGACTCCAAACACAAATTACTCTTTTGCTGGGTAAGGATTAGAGTAAATTCTGGTTGTGTTAAGCTGATCTTCATTAATTCTGCTTCTGGGAAAATAGGATCTTAATTATTTTTATTTGGTTCTGCAAAATAGGTTCTCCATTATCTAAATCAACCACTTTACAACTTTGTTGTCATGTTTATTGCTTTTGCAGAACCAATCGCACTGCACTTCTACCAGGTTCAAGACAGAGGAGAACAAGAATAAGCCCCTCGTGTTGAAAGAGCTTAGAAAATTGTGGGAGAAGCTTGTGCCTGGTCTTCCCTGGGCGAGAGGAGAGTACAATGAATCCAACACATTATTATTGGATGATTCTCCATATAAGGCTTTGTGCAATCCGGTCAGTTACTTTACTATGACATCTTAAATTTTTCTCTCAAGGATGCGACTGATTTTACTATGAGGTTGACAGCTGATTTAATTCTTCATCTTTGTTCTTTTTATCGTTTAGGTGAATACCGCCATATTCCCCACTTCATATCAGTTCAGGAACAGAAAAGATTCTTCATTAGGTGAGACAACATCACAGTAGGTGTTATTCTCTTTTTCTTTGGAAATGTAATAAAGATAACCAATGCAAACCTGTACATATGGGCATCGTACACATGAAAGCAATGCTGTAATGCTGTAGGTCAAAATGTTGTCCGTGTGTTGCGTAGTCTTTCCATCATGCCCTTTAAGCATTTTGTCTGTTTTGTGTACTTTTCCTTCTTTAGAATTCCAATTTCAATTTCCAGTGGAATTTTATGATGGTTCTTTTTTACTTCTAAGTCGTCAAGAAGTGTAACCAAAGAAATCTGTAATTCTCATTATATTTAATGTGTTTATCATGTTTTTGTGTCCTTTACTCTTTTTCATGGTTTTGGTTTAATGTCCAGTTATGGACCCAGGATTTTAGTCAAAAATGTGGCTTAATAGACTCATAGCCTGAAATTGTTGCTCTCTTCTTACTCAAGTTTAACAAATAAATTGCAGTGTGGGTGCTTGTAGGCTAGAAAATGCTAGAATTAGTTCATTGTTTTAGAATTTGCTACACCTTAGATGTACTATTCAAAATAAATAAATACATAATTCAGTGGGTGCATCAGCTCCTACTGGCCATGGGGGCTAGGCCTGCCAGTGCTAATGTCTTAGTTTCCCTATCTTATGTACTCTAAAATAAGATCGTTTTTGAGCAGGATTGTGATCTTATATCATACCTTGAATTTTAAGATATAATTGTCGTATTAGTGATTTTATTCACTAAAATAAGAGTTCTACTGATTGTATTAGTTTTACATTATGACATGCTGTAATGTGATCTTTCTTACACCTGTTCATCGCAGGACCTGGAGGCGATATCCGTTCTTACTTGGAAGGGTTGGCTACGGCTGAGAATGTCCAAAAATATGTGGAACAGAATCCACATGGTCAGCAACCCATAACAGAATCAAATCCTTCTTGGAACTTCTATAGGAGAGTTATAGAGGATGTAAAACCCTTGAGATGACTTCAGCCTTTTTCATGCCTTGAACCCATCGATGGTTTGCAGTTCCATTCCATACGTAAGTTTTCACATTAACATGTATTGTTGTGACCTAATATTTTTTGTTGTCCCAGTTTTGCTTAAATGAGATGTACCAGGCATATTGCTTGTAGAATGTTAGGCTAGATCAGAAATTTGATTCCTAGTTCTTTAGTAAACCTGCGCGCACCAATCATTTTTTGTCATGTGCGCATAAATTTTGTTTATTGTTGGTCAATGCACTGAATAAGCTTTGGCAAATGAAAGTTCAATCTTCGTAAGTGCCTCTAAAGATGGTAGGTCCTATCTCTCTCTTTAACATTCGTTTGTCATTGTGAACTAAAACACACGACAGAGGCAGAGTTGTGAAATTGTAGCCACCATCTTTAAACTTGATGCGGATAGTTGGGCTTGTTGACAGTTGATAGAAATTTGTTACCCAGCCACCATGTTCAGCAAATCTTATACTTTGAGTTTGAGGAAGATCTTCCGGGGTTGCTTTGTTATATTTCCAGCAGGGATACAACACCAACCAAATATGATTCCATGTGCCTGCCTTGTTTCAGCCATCAATTACCGTTATGCTTAGCTTGTTTGAAATGTACATCTTTTGCACCAACCAAAATTAAACCGGCTTCTATAACCAGAAATTGGTCCCTGCTTATTTATATGGCCGGTTCAAAGTGACAGCTACTGAAGTCCATCAGTTAATGAAGCCACATTTCTAGAATCTCTTGTGTTGTTTGTTTGCAAGTTTTTTGGAGGCTATTATTGGTTGGCACATTTCTAGAATCTCTTGTATTATTTTGTAGCCACCATCTTTAAACTTGATGCGGATAGTTCATGAAGGCCGCATCAAGTTTGTTGAAGGCTGATTTTTATTTACCACGATGATCATCTTGGAATCTGCTGCTACATCTGGCAAATCAATTGCTTGACTTGGTTTCAGAACTTCTTGATACTTTTCCATGTTCAATATTGCATACATTCCAGCCTTTCCTTAACTTTTAGATCGATGAATTACTTCTGTTCATCATAAAATTGTTTTTCTTTGTTAGATAACACGTACTGTTAGCCAATTATCTCTCTGTCCCTCCCTGCCTCCTGATCACAATGCCTCGTATTATTGATTGGACTCCTTGTAGGGCTATTGTTGATTGTATATATGTACTCGTGGGGGATGAGGAGAAATTGGAAAGGAAGAGGCATAATGTGGTAATCAAACTTAAGTGCAGATAGCTAAAGCTGTGGGGGTTGTGGTGAATGAGCAATGTGTGTTCCTTGAGATATAGGTTATGATGATTGAGATGGATTAGTTGGTGTTTGCCTAATAGAGTTGAGGCATAGCACGTGTATTAGTTCCTTCACTTTGTGAATGTGGCCAAAGATGCAACTCATGCAAGCATTCATTTGCTCAACTCTTCCTCTGGTTTAGTCATCATCAACCAACTATTATAATATCACACTCGCCTTTTCATTTTGGCTTCTTTTGGTTCATCGGCATCAAGTATATATCAACCTTTCTAATTTATACGCAGATGCATGCAAGTACTTATTAGCTAGCAAGCACATGCATCCTAAGCCTACTCGAAACAATCATTATCAGATACCATTTCTTCTTTAGAGTTCAAACAAATAGGAAATGCTGGATTTACAAGAGTGGAATTTACTAAGTAAATGTGATTAATAGAGAACCCATGAAGATGATCAAGCTCTTCAGGGTAATATCGAGGCTATTAACAAAGATTAACCTAAATTGTATCTAAATCTCACTTGTTGTATTTAGACGCAACAAATGCAATGGGTGACTTTTTTTTTTTTTTTTTGTAGATAGAAAAATGGTGACCGGATGAGTTACCTCTCCGAAGTCGGGAGCAATTTTAGGTATGGCCTCTCTCAAAAAAGATGTTTCTCACAAGCTGGGATTCGAACCAAGGACCTCCTATTGCTAAGAGAATCATTGCAGCGTCCATTCCACTTGCAACCTATCATGCTATTGTTGTAGTCTTTTCGACCACATGAATATATCTCCCTTTCCCCTAAAAAGCCCTGTAATATATCTAATTTTCAGTTATTTGAAGGACATAGAGTGAGTCGATGTGGAACAAAAACTAGAGGCTGCTGAGATTGACATAGCATTTTCGTGGTGGAGAACCATGTGCCTAGAGAATCTGACACAGAATTCCTTCCCATTTCCTAGTTAGTTTGACAATATCTGTTGTATTATTGTTTGTGGAATCTCCATATTTTGGGACCAAATTACAATGGCACAAGCCACATCTTTGATGAATACATATATACTGGGGTAAGGGAAATAAAGATGAATCATCCTGTGGAAACTTCCTTATCCTTGGATGAAAAATTATCAACATGAAATTAATGTCTTGTATTATTTTCATTGTTAGTCTCTTTTAAGTAAACAATATTATGATGACTTCAGAGATTAGGTGCAGGACACTCTTATATTCATCATGGTTAGCATGTATTTAGATGATTCCATTAGCCAATAATATTCTGTAACTTAGAGACTCCAACTGCTACAATCTCTTAATTATCTCTTCATATATGAACTATACTATTGAGCTTATATATAAAAACTGTATAAGAGTTGACTTTGATTTTTTTTTTCAATTGTAACGGTAAATAAATAAGCAAACTGTTTAATGTAATAATATTTTGCTGTCATTTTTATCTGAGTTCTATTAATAAAATATTTTTTTTCAAAAAAAAATTTCACTTGTATTTTTTTTTATAAACAAGAGTTTATGATGTTTCAAAGTATTATTGAAATGACATTTAAGTTTTAATCAATAATTGAAATTACCAGTTACGATCACCATATACACAAATATAACAACCAGTTGTCCAAGTGGATGTTATTCAATTCCTGGATTGATACCAGCAACCACTCATCAGTCACCAGTCACGCTTCTCACGTTGAAGCCTTGTAAAAGATTCAGCCTTTTCTTCATTTTTTTTCAATTGCATTGGCTTACTTGGTGAATTGGGTTCCTTCATTCAGTTATAGAAAGTTTCTTACTTTTTTATTTATCTTTTTGATCTGAGAAAGTTTCCAAGTTCGTTCTGCTGGGAATGGTGGTTGTGGTAAATGAGTGCCCACCATTGGGGACTTCTGCAGTTATAGATAATCTAACTCCGTCTCACTCACTGACAATATCACATGCACATGCAGACAGCTGTTGTCCCACTCACATATTCATCCCACATGGATTGTGAGCCATCTGACCCACAAACACTCTTCCCTTCTATGTAGAAGCTTTCATTTATTTGTTTTTGCTGAACTCTTTAACTCTCTCACAAGACTGGTGAACATTTTCCACAAAATAACAAACCTTCCAATCTGTTTTGCTATTGGGGAAAGACATCTCTTCTTGGATCTGCAAAGAAGATTCCTCTACATGTTGCGTTGGTTTTAGTTTCTTTTAGGCAATTCTGATGGTAAATGTTATCTCTGGGTGTTGTTCTGTGCATATTCTTGTGATGGGTCCCTCCTGTTTCTCTGGTTCTTGTACAAGGCATTATATTTTGTGAGTTTTATTCTGTGAAACCAAATAAGGTTTCTTTCCCTCATTGGATTTGATCTGGTTTGGTTTTCTGGGTATACATTTTTTCTTTGTTTAGTTATCTTCAGTTGTTGTGAAGTGGAGAGATTGGGGACATAACCCAAAAAAGGAAATTGTGTGGAAGTTGTGATCTGTGATTGAAAGGACTATTCTTTATCATCTGTGGGCTGTAAATTGTAGGGGAAGTGAGCTTTGAGAAGATCAGTAACAAGCAGGTAATTCGATTCTGTACTAGCCGTGTTTGGAACAATAAGGAAAGTGGTCTGTTCTTTTATGGTTAGTGAGGCTGAAATAAGCTGCAACTGAGCTATTGGCTTTGCATTTTGTTCAAGTCCTTAGGGAGAAAGGGACAAAAAGGAGGATAAGTTACGTATTTCTTGTACTTGATCTGGTTATTAGTGTCAGCTTGTGTAAAGGTCTGAGGTGTCTGAATCTTACAGCTTCTCAATTTTGTATATCTTGAGAATGGATAAGACCCCATTTCCAATTGCCTGAAATCAGTGAAATAGGTTTCAGAGGCTGTAGAGGTGTGGCAGTGAAAGATTGTGCCTTGGATTCGAATTTTGGGGAATCTGCATTGCTTGAAGAAAATTGAGTAGATAAACTACAAAGTGGGGAGTGAATAACTGATTTGGACAGAAGAGGTGGAGATGGCTGCAAAACTTCTGCATTCTTTAGCTGATGACAACCCAGATTTGCAGAAGCAAATAGGATGCATGAATGGGATTTTCCAAATTTTCGATCGACACCAAGTCCTCACTGGTAGGAGGATTAGCCACCACAAGAGGTTTCCTCCAGGTAATTTCCTAGTGGTGAACTCATTTCAAACCACTCTTAGTTTATGGTAACATCATATTAGATTTTTCTCTTCTTTGTTGCTCCAGGCTTCTTCCTAGTTGCTCTAGCGCTTTTAGCTCAATCACCAACCCTGTCAATAATTATAGATTTGTCTATATGTTCTTGCAGATTTTGTTTTCTTTTAGCAAGTTTAAAGATTGACAAAGTAGCCTAAAACATCTAATTCATAGAAATTGGTGCCTAAAAGGAGAGTAATGCAATGCAGCCTATAACATCTTATTCTGTAGATGTTGCAGCCTAGGATGAGAGTCTAGTTATGGATTGACAACTAATGCATTTATATGTTTCACAGGGAATTCTCACTTCAGCAATGGTGGCCTGGAAAGGGAGACCAACAATGCATACCATCGGCAAGCAATAACTGTAATCACTCATTCACTCTCTACACGATGACTCCTTTCCTTTTAGCAAATCGCTTAGAACTATGTTTCTGGTAGCTTTAAGATACATACACATCAGTTGGATAATATTTCCTGTGTGGCCTTCGACGTTGATGTATGTATGTATTTAGAGATATCCTTGAACTATAAATTTTATACAGCTTTTAGATAACATGCATGTGATTGACTTAATAATGTATAATGGTTCGTGGTTCTTAAATTGAATAGTCTAATCATTCGGGTATGGCTGTGCATATTCAGTCTTATGCTTAGTGGAATGGCACTGGAATCCATGAATCTCTTTGTGCTTTTAGCAAATTTTACTCGTCTGAAACTGATTTGTGTTGCTTGGAATTGCAGGACATAAGTTCGAACAAAAATGTGAATGAGAAACACGGACTCTCAACAGAGTCATCACGGGCCTCTTTCTCGTCGACTTGTTCGTCTTCTTTATCATCTCTGGAGTGTAACAGAACAGCACAACCAGGAACCTCTTCCTTTGACAGAACCATTTTCCCTGAAGAAACTCCCCCAAGGGATTCAGTGACTAACCACTTAAGTACCTCCCCTAGAGTTGGAAGGCAGTCCCTTGATCTCCGTGATGTGGTAAAGGACTCGATGCATAGGGAAGCTAGGGGACTATCACTGAAAACTACAATCAAAGATGAAGCAGCGGTAATGCAGTGAACCGCAGAGACTCTCCTAGACCCTTGCAGCTTTCTAAACCAACGGATGGATCCACTGGAGTAAGGACCAATGACAAGAAGAATATGCCTGCTGATCTCAGGGAGTCTCTTAGAGTTCTTGCGCAACTTCGAGAAGCACCTTGGCAGTATAATGAAGATAGAGACCATCCAAGATCCTCATATGAATCCAAAGATAGTTTTTGGCATACACTTCCAAAAGATGCTCCACGATTTTCCTATGATGGGAGAGAGATGAATCGTTTATCCTTTGAATCAAGAGACACCTTCAGGTCTACTCCCAAGCCAAAAGAGTTGCCGAGACTTTCACTGGATAGCAGAGAAGGTTCGATGCGCAGTTCCCACACCGACTCAAGATCAAATCATCTTTCAAAAGGTTTTCAGAATAGTGGCAGCTCCAATGGCAGGGACCCTGGTCTACCTCAGTCAGCAGGAACTCAGAGTCGACCTAGTGTTGTAGCAAAGTTGATGGGCTTAGAAGCATTGCCAGATTCTGGTAGTAAATTAAGTCTGATCAAAACCAGCCCAGTTGCAGAAAGTGATCCTTTCTCAAAACCACTGAAGACAAACAATCTATACAGGCCTATTCGTGCTCCTAACTCCCTGAGAAACTCTCCGAAAGAACCAACATCACCAAGGTGGAAGAATCCGGATCTTGTAATGAGACCTGTTTCAAGTTCAAGGTTTCCAATTGAACCAGCACCTTGGAAAATGCAGGATGGACATCGAGGTTCTCAGAAACTATCTTCCAAACCTGTAAATGCTCAAGTAAGGACCCAAAACTCCTTCCCTTCTGTTTATAGTGAGATAGAGAAGAGATTAGATGATCTGGAATTCAAACAATCTGGAAAGGATCTTAGAGCTCTTAAACAGATATTGGAAGCAATGCAAGCAAAAGGGCTGTTAGAGACCAAAAAAGAAGAGGAAGCTTCGAATTTTGGAACTCAAAAGGACTGTGAACCAGAATGTTCTAGTTCCAATCCAAACCCAAGGTCTGTGAATCAACGGAACAGAAACAGCCATGCTATGTCTTCCAGAATTAAAAGCTCTGATTCCTCAAGAAATTTTGATTCCCCGATTGTGATCATGAAACCTGCAAAGCTTGTCGAAAAGTCGGGTCTTCCCTCTTCATCAATGATTTCAATGGATGGCCTCTCTGATGTCCATACTGCTCCTAGAAGTGGAACACTAGACAACAGGAGGGTTTCAACTAACAGCAGAACAGCTAAAGATCATTCTCCTAAGAACAGTAGGAAGGACTCTTCTGTAGGCTGCACTGACAAAAAGCCAAGTGGCAGGAATGTAAAATCAACACATTCTCTGCCAAAGGAAAACAGTGCAACACATTCAGCAAAGAGCTCAGGATCTGTGAGCCCAAGACTACAGCAGAAGAAGCTTGAGTTAGCGAAGCCATCTCGTCCACCTACCCCGCCATCTGATACAAGAAAACCAAGAATCAACAGGCAATCCAGCAGGCAATCAACAGAATCAACTTCTCCTGGTAGAAAACTCAGACCAAAATCTTCCAACTTGCAGCAAAGTGATGACCAGTTGAGTGAGATAAGTAATGAATCTAGAAGGTCGAGTTTCCAAGGAGACGACATAGATATGGAAGAGTCTGACATTGTACGAGTTACTGATACAAATGATAGCCAGAGTCCATCTTTGAAGGCTTCCAAGTATTTAGCTTCTCCTTCAATGCGACAGGTAGGTGTCGTACTTGATATTATGTTCTGCTTCCAGTCATTCCAGTTTGAAAGTTTAGCTTATATGTTTTGTTTTTACTTCTCAGAAGTTAACTGCAAGGTTAGAAGAAGATGGATCTGCTGTGGAACTCGCTACAACTGCTCCAGAACATCCTAGTCCTGTCTCTGTACTTGATCCCTCAGCATATAGAGATGATGCTCTATCTCCAGTAAAGCAGTTGCCAGATGCCCTCAAAGGTACTGTTTAACTTTTTTTCTTACATTAAACTTGGATGTGGTGATGTGGTCAAACCTGAAATGATCGTACGTAAGATGAGAACATGTTATTGCATGGCTAAAGTCCCAAAAATAAATTAAAAGTTTCAACTCATTAGATTGATTAGATTGAGTTGAACTGGTGGTACTAATAATGTGTTCCTAATATACTGAAGGGGGCGGTCCTTATCCGTAGAAAAGTTTAGTTGCTACATGATTGCTACGTTGTGATTTTGCTGAAATGAGTGGACTTGAGAAGCTATGTAGTGTCTGTACCACCATTAACCATGGTGTACTATAACGATATAACATTGTATGACCCACATATTGATCATGGTTAAATTTGTGTATGCAATCGTACATTAGAAAGAGCATCAATTCTCACTTAATTCATTTGATGGACAGGTGATGATGCTGAAGATTTGAATCTCAGAGTATGTGAAGATCAATGGAACCCTGCAGATAATCTTGCCAGCGGTGGGTCTGGTGTTACCTCAGAGATCAATCGTAAGAAATTGCAGAACATTGAAAACTTAGTTCAGAAGCTTAGACGATTGAACTCTAGTCATGATGAAGCCAGAACAGACTATATTGCATCACTATGCGAGAATTCAAATCCTGATCACAGATACATTTCTGAAATATTGTTAGCTTCAGGTCTCCTGCTTAGAGACCTGGGCTCCAGCCTGACAACGTTTCAGCTCCATCCCTCAGGTCACCCCATCAACCCTGAGTTGTTCTTTGTTTTGGAGCAAACCAAGGCTAGCAGTATGCTTGCAAAAGAAGAATGTATCCCCGAAAAGGCAACTCAGGCAAAGCAAGAGAAGTTTCACCGGAAACTCATTTTCGATGCTGTTAATGAAATTCTTGTTGATAAGTTGGGCTTAGTTGACATCTCTCTTGAGCCGTGGTTGAAGCCTGCAAGACTGGCAAAGAAAACCCTCAATGCACAAAAGCTTCTTAAGGAACTGTTTTTCGAGATAGAACAATTTCAAGCCAAGAAACTTGAGTGCAACTTGGAGGATGATGATGATGGTTTGAAAAGCATATTGTGTGAAGATGTGATGCACAGGTCAGAAAGTTGGACAGTGTTCCATGCTGAGATTTCTGGGGCAGTCTTAGACATTGAGAGGTTGATTTTTAAGGATTTGATCGACGAAATTGTTATTGGTGAAGCAGCTAGCTTGCGAGCCAAGCCAGCAGCCAGGCGTCGAAAGCTGTTTGCTCAGTGATGATCTTTCAGTTTGCCATCTTCTTTTTTCTTATCTATGGTGATTTGATTATTTTGTGACAAACATCACAATAAATCTATGTGTAAGATCTATTGTGTTGTAATTCATGCTGCCTTGTAAAGAAGGTTTAACTTGTCAAAGTTGTCAAGATACGTACTTTGGAAGATTAATATATAAGACCCTTGTTTCTTCACTCACCATGTTGAATTGCTGTATCACATTGTTTCACTTTCACAGAAGCTGTTTGTTGTCTTATCTAACTACAAGAAAGTGTCGTGTTTGATTGAAAACCTGATTATTAAGATAAATTTATAGGACATTTATATATTCTAGCACAACGGGATAGGGATAGAGAAAGAGGAAAACCTGAAATGGTGGGAGCATCTCTGCTTGAACTGCTTTATCAATTATTTTAATATGCTAAATAAAGAGAATATCTTAATTCTAACAACAAGCCTCCGTAGCATAGTGGTAGTGCGTTCGCTTCGTAAGCGAAAGGTCGCGAGTTCGATCCTCGCCGGGGGCTTCTATATTTTGTATCATTAAATTTGATTTTTTTTTTTTTTCACCATATCCAGTTCCAGTTCTTTTACTTTTTTGCCTTCATTAGTAATTTGATTTGGGTTTTTTGCTTTCATTAATAATTGATTTGGGTATTACTCTGCATGTGTGAACAGTTTATATGAAACTGAAAATTGTAAAAAAAATCTGAGTGAGACGTTCATCACCGTTGTTCAATGTACATTGGTGAAATTAACGTGGTCCATTCCCTAGTGACAGTGAAGACTAATAAAAGGACCACGAAAAATTCCATAAATCTGAGTACGTAGGAGGAGTATCTATCAGCATGCCTGCCCTACACACTTTTTTCTTTTTTAAGGGAAAATGGAAATATATTTCCTGTCACAAGTTCATGCAAGCTAGGGGATCTCAAAATCACATATATCGTTGCTCAGCTGACTTCTAAAGAGCCTGCAGCTACCGCCCTACACATGTTTCATAACATGAAAATATAAATTATAATAAAAATTTATGTATTCATCGTATATAAATGATATACGTCTAGTCGCCCATTCTTTTCAACTGGTCTAGTCTTTTTTTTTCTTATGGAAAATACTTGCGTCCAGAGTCCAGACTAGTATATATGTACGCGTGCGTCCGAACTCACTCTTATTTACCTATTTGGCGAATGTAAATCATAATCTTAACCGTTCAAAAATTGATAACCTCTGTAAAATATCAATGTAAACAAAAATTGTTTTGCTCAGCTGAATGTATCAAACAAATGGACGACTGATCATGAGATTGCTAACTTTCACCAGAACTGTCCATTTGTTTGGTGCAATCGGGAATCGCGATGGGCTAATCAAACTATTTTTGTTTACATTGATTTTTTGCATAGGTGATTTTTATCGGTTAATTCAACTTTTGAACGGTTAAAATTATGATTTACATTCGTAAAAGTATGTAAATAAGATAGAGTCCGGACACATACGTACATACTAATCCGTACGCAAGTATTTTCTTTTTTTTATTGTCTTGAAAATAATTATTAACCATAAATTAAAACTCATCGAATTTAACAATAAACATAACTTATCTCATCTTAATTCGAAGAATTATGTTGAAGCATTCTCTTTGTTTCATAGGACCACAAGTCCACAACCAAAGCCTTCTTCTGGGACATATGCCACACCAGACATAGACGTATATAAAGGGTTGGGTGTGCTTTAAAGTTTCTTGGATCTCTCAGCCAAAAGAAAAATGTTTCTTGGATCCTGTAACATAATGCAGCTGCTACACTACTAGCTGCAGTTGATAAGAGCTGAGCCTGCTGAGACAGACCAGACAGACTGAAGGACTGACTGACATGACTGCCTTCCTCTAATTGTAAAGTCAGTACGTCTTCTCTGCTAGCAGCTCTCTTCTTGTGGACTCATGTTCTTTCCCTTTCCTTCTCAGAAGACTTGCAGATTCCAAAAGCTTCATTTTCACATTATATTTTACTGCTTTTCCTTGGAGTTGGGAAGTTGTAACTTTGTTTAATTACTAGCTTTGTGAAAGATTATTATGGACTTTAACAATATTACGTGACTTTTAGTTCAAGTAATTGATTAAGTCTAATCTAAGTAATACGAGTTGTATAAGGAATGTAATATTGGTGATATGTAAATAATATATAGTTTACATATTGAATAAGGAATCCATAATATCTTCTGATATGATTCTCGTAATCTTTGATAAATCTTATAGATCAACTAGGAATCTTTAATGGGCAAGGCACTAGTTGATCACTATAAATACACGAGCATAAGTCCCTCATCTCATCATAAGACGTATTCAGTCCCTATCTCATCTAAGGAGCATAAGTCTCTGATCTCATTATAAGTAACAACGCTGGTAAGTCTTAAGTTCTACATATGTTGATTGTGTTAATATGCTTGTGCTAACTATGGTATAATTAGCTTTAGTTTTCTTTTACTTTGTTCTCATCAGAATATAAGGAGGGTACAATCGTAGGTCATGTTTTGCTTTCAGGTTCTTTGTTCTACAAACGTTGATACTAATAGATGGGAAATTGCTTCTCATGTGCAGTAACTGGGTTATCTGGCCTGCTGCTTAATCAGTTCAAATTTGAAGAAACTACACCAGATAGCACACTTACCAAACATATATTAGTTAACAGTTAATATTTAGTTGACCAAATTAAACATCAATAGTGTCGATCGGCATGGATTTCTTTTGGTTTCAACAGGCTGAAGCAATGATCTACTTAGGTCTCTCTCGAGTAAGGCATACATCAGTTTGCGCGCGCGGATGATTCACTTTGCTCCCATGCAGCGAGTACTAACTTATTAGTTACTACCGTAACTCGATCCACAAGGCAGTAGCTAGCTAGAACACTGTATGTTGATTAATAGTATGAAGTAATGATTCATGCAGATATATAACTACAGTGACAGTGAATATCGTCAGCTGGAATCGATCCTGACATCTATATACAGCTAGCTAGCCAATTACAACTGCGGTGGTATCCCGTATCCATTTATATTGTTCATAAAGTTTCTGGACCCAAAAACTCAGCTGTGGTGAAAACATACTCAAGCATGTGATCAACCTAGTTGCATATGCATAGCATACGTAGGGCATAAGATGTATAGGTATATATTGATACAGGCTCATTGATTTGATCCTCTAAGAACTGTTCGAGCTTTTAGATAGTTTCATAACTAGCCTACTCGATCAGAAGCAAATAAGAGAGAGAGCTGAAGGGCGTGCAGTACGTTACTGTACGTACGTAGGTAACTAAAACTAGGGTTCAAAAAGAAAAAGATCTATAGCTCATTGGAGACTTACGCCAGCATCTTCTTCATCCTCTTAACTGTTCAAGCTCAGATAGTTTCATATTTTCATGCCTGCTCGATCAGAACTCAGAAGAACACTGTACATGAGAGACACAGTACCTAGGGTAATAGGGTTCCGATGACAAAGAAGACTCTTATATTTGCAAACTGGAATCATGCAGGCTTAAAATTGTGGACAGTGCTTGAATCTTTATTTCACAAATACAATATTTATGCCAGAACAATAAGTACGACCTAGCTAACTAGAACTATAATGACCATCGATCTAGCTTGTGGATCGAGAGAAATTAATTGATCGAGAAAGACATGCACTGGCATGGATCGTAGTACCAAAGGATAGAATCAATCAAGAACGAGTTGTGTATTGATGATCCGCTAGGATATTGAACAGACCGAATTGGCTCGATCTCTACTGAGTACTACTGATCATTGGGACGATCAAGCTTTCAGTCAGTTCTATACTTAAACGGTCCATAAACAAACCAAATTAGAGAGACACATGCAACAAACACTACAACACCCATGCACTTATACATGTAGTTTAATCAATACTAGCTATATATATATACACACACACACACAGCATAATCAGTATTTATAGGGTATACATTACATATATTTATAATTATAGAGTAGAGAACCTGCATATATATACAACGTACGTACCAAATTGACTTCACTGTACGTGTATCAAGAATGACTTAACAATGTATAATGTAAATCAACCACAATTAACCACAGTGTACAGATATCTTCAGCTCTTATTCTCTTGCTTAGCCTTCAAATTAGCATCGAAACTCCTATATATGATGATCAAGGATCAATTACAGCACCAAATGTGGATGTGTCGGCCTTGATATAAGTAGTAACAATTCAAATCAAGAACTATTCATATCGATCGATCACAAGTATGCATCTGTTTATAACGTACATTGTCATATAGTTACAAAGTAATTCACTATATAAAATCATAAGCGGATCGACATTATAATCGATTACTATATGTAGGAACTTACATGCATGCATTGAGGAGCTGCTAATAGCTAGCTAGCTTTAGGAACCAGTATCGTCCTTGTTTGGTTGGCTTGATGATGCATTATGGTTTTGCGAATGGAGCTTCAGATTATCCAATGTTGGAAATGATCTCAAAGATGAGCCGATCGAATATTGAAGAGAAGGCATGAGAACATTATTAGGTGCAAAATTCTGTGAACTAGTACTTGCTGAGCTCAACAATTGGATCATATGGTTACTGGTTTGTCTAAGTGCAGGCTGCTGATCATTACTGGTACTACTGTTCTCTACTACTGGGGTAGTAGCGGTAATGTAGGGAGCATATGGACCAAAGAGTGAAGGTACCGGCGTAGCTGTTGATGGACAGAAGAACAATTGCGAGCCAGATGCCATTGGCATTGAAGTATTTGAAAATGATAAGCCATTGTTACTACTCATCATATGATCCATTTGAGGTACCAGTGGAAATCCATGACTACTGCTACCAAACTGAGAAAGAGACAAACACGAAGGCTCCGAATTGTGATTTTGAAAGTAGTTGTTGTATGCCATGGCATTGTTCAGCAATCCAGGTATTGAAGAAGGCATATTGCCTATCGGAAATAACTTCTGAGCCAAGGCTTGATCATCATGATCTTTGATTGACTTTCCTTTACTCTCATCAAGTACTACTTGCTCAGTAAGTCTTCGATTCACATCAAAGAAAGGAACATTAAGAGGATTTAGAATTTGCTGCTGATGTTGATGAAATTGATGATGAGCAGTACTAGCAGTATTGAGCAAACCATGATGAGGAAGTAGTTGGAGTGGTGGGAGCTTTTCAATATCATCGTCAGTAACTTCAAGCAACCAATCTATTACCTTGCTAGGTTGGCTAAGACCAAGCCTGTCTTGAAGGTCATATAATTGAATTGCTGTTGGCACTGAAAGCCTAATTCTTCTGTCTCTCAATCCCCTCACGGTTGAGACCTTGCTGTGCCTGTCTTTTCCGCCAAAGGTTCGCGAGACACGCACAATCCTTGGATTTCGAAATCCAGACCATTGCCTTGAAGTAGTAGTACTAGATGAAGCTGCCTTGTTATAACCACTCATAGTGTTTCCATCATTGTTGTTTTGGCCCTCTTGCTTTGCTTGAAATCCCTTTCCCCTGCTTGGATCAGTTATCATTGTTATTAGTTCTGATCGATTACAATAATCTGAATCGTAGTTTCTCCCCTCCAATTATCCGCGAACAAAATTGTCCTACCGATCCTTGAGTTCCAAATTCAGCTGAAAAGAATATAATAATAAGAGATAAGAAAGTACGTACAAAATTACAAATGATTTGCTGAAACCGATCTATTATATATTGATCCTGCAATTCTACAACTATATTAAGTGGAATCAATTATGAATGTACTATTTTGATTTCTCTGGAACATTAGCACATTTTATTAAAAAGCAATATGATTTCAGTCAAGTAAGTGTGTTATAATGACCAACTAAGTGTGTATAATCTTCTCTGGGAAGGTGAGGACGATTTGCTAAGAAAAACCCATGCAGTTTGGAATTCTTATCGAGTGAAAGTAATATTGATCCGAAAAATAGAATCAATTGTGTTGATGATGACCAAATTGATCTTTTGAAAGAAAACTATTCACTGAAAGAGCACTGAAATGAAATCGGATTTTCAAAATTGAATAAAAGTTTCAAAACTCAAAAGATACTGATCACTCTAAAAAGATCGAACTATGATGAGGAAAAAGCTAGTTGGAATTCGTATGAATTGATTCAAATCCACGAAACCCTAAATTACCTTGCGCCGATGAATCCGTGTTAATTAGGTCAGAAGATGAAGAGTGTACTCACATCAAACTGGAAACTGAACTCAATTGCAGTAGCTCGCTCGCAGCTCGCAGAAGCTCATGTCCAGATTCGTTCTTGGTTTGCAGAAGTGCAGAGCTCCAAAACTTAAGAGGATACAATAAGCAGGAGAAGAAGAGGAAGAAGAAGAGAGAGCGAGAGACAGAGAAAGGAAAGATGCCCCACTTGACTGTACGTGCTTTAAACTCTTATCTCTTGCAAAGTTCTTACTGCTATACATATTTGTATGACATACATCAAGTCGTGTGCTATACATATTTGTATGACATACATCAAGTCGTGAGCAGTCCGATCGTTTAGCAATTCAAAATTAAAGACGATCAGACAACTCACGGCTTGATACATCTTATACACATATGTTGAGTAGAAAAGTCATACATGTACAAATATATAGCTCATTTGCAGCAATATCTTAGCTGCAGATATAGCAAAAAGTAATTACCACCATTTTGGTAAAGGAAACAAAAGATGCCATGGTAATTTTACCATGTTGCATGGGAATTATATCAGAAAAGGAAAAGGTATGGCGGTGTTACAGCCACGTGGCGTCCATAACTGATGACAGATCAATCATGCAAATTCTACCTAGGGTAAAAACTAAATAGTAAATCAACCATGATTCACAGATGGGATCACAGACTGAACAATCAGTTTGCTTAATCGATGAATAAGTTTGGTCGTAGTTTACAGTATGAACTACAATTAGTACAGAATTAATACATATAGTAGACGACTCCTCCTTATGTTTGGTTAATTCTAAACGGGACCATCCTAATAGTTCTTTATCGGCAACTACAGATACCTAGCTTAGCTTTACTGGTGTATTCCACAAAGCATAGATTGATGAAGATGATGAATATGCATGCGCCTGTAGCCACCTAGCTGAGATTAATCGAGAAAGCTAGCTTAACCCTCTTTCTTATTACTGCGTAATCTTAACATATATAGAAAAACAGATGCAAATTAACACTGCAGCATAGTAAAACGTTGATGAAATCTTCATTGAGGAACTAGGGTTTGCAGTATATAGTGCTCTGCTAGCAATGGGAGAATTGATGTAGCTCTATGTCGGGAAATTAGATACAGCTACGAACAGAGAAGAAGAAGAAGATGAATTAGAGTAAGCAGGGATTAGGGGGTATTGACAGATAGAAATGTAGATGTTGTAGAGGAGGCCGGGACCAAAGCTGGTTTCTTTAAAGCATGCATCCACTGAAGACTGACTACAGAGAAGAGAAGGACCACTACTACTAGTCACAGAGATGTGGCAGTGAGATTTGCACGATATACAAGTTGCAGTTCGCTTTGCTTTCGTAATTAACTTCACTATTACAATCTCTAACTATGTATGTATAGCTAGGAGTAGTTGTGATCTGCAAATTAAAGCCCTTCATACATTATATTCGTGCTGATGTAAGTACTGGCCAAACAAACATATACTAGCTCACAAGTTTGCAAAACAATTGAGGAAAAAAGAACCTAGCTCTAGCTAGCGGTACTGTGTTTGGTTATTTCAATCCAAATATAGTTTGTATTGTAGATAGCCACACACACAATTTCAGTGCATGATATATAAGAGGCTAGGTACTTCCTGTGTTAGCTTACTTAGCTAGGTTAGATTCATCTTGCATTTATGAAAATACGAATAAGTCTATCAATTTACAGCTAAACTTGGAATATTCACCAGAATAATTGATATATATATATATATAGAGAGAGAGAGAGAGAGAGATAGTAGTTGTTTGCTTTCATTAATATGAATGCACCTCAATAATCAATCAAGTGGAATCTTTTCAACAAAATAATTGATCGAGGAAGGCCGGTGTTAATTATAGACTACAGTTGCAGACTTGCAGTGATTCAAAAGCTGAATGAACGAACGTACTAAATCTGATTTTAATCATCCCTCATCTATAGCTCTAGCTAGCTACTTTCTCTATCAAGTCAGAGAAACTCACCAGCCGACACCATGACATTTCCCCATGCCATGACTGTTTTACACATTTCATTTCTAGTAATTTATCATCAGCAAATGTTCCTCCACTTTTAACCAATTTTGGAGCAATATAAAGGTCATGATTCCTCTGAAAGTCATTAGCTAGCTCAAAAGAACATATACAGAAGTAAAAGCCAGCCCTAATTAACGTAGCTGTTCACATTTAAGAAGCTTTGATTATTTTTACTGCAGGTTTAGGGCGTTCATTAGGAAACCCAGAAGTTATAACTAGCTCTGTGTCTATCTGCTGTAAACTAGCAGAAAAAGAAGTGGTGGGTACGTTTCACGAGAAGAGTCGTTTTGTCTTTCTTCCCGGCTTTCATATTTATAAATTCTTAATTTCTCTAGCTAGCCCAGACTGCAGTACGTAGTGTTACTCTTTGTTCAGGAAAGTGTGGAAACCCATTACTTCGAGTTTTAAGAGCCACAACACCCCCAGCTCCACCAATACTTCGTTTTCTTCATTTATTTCCTTTTTGTATATGCTTGATTTGTTGGGGTACATAAAGAATGAAGAAGTCATGGACTTGATGAGAAATCGATCTCCTTTGTGTGTGTGTGTGTGTGTGTGTGTGTGTTAATTATCTATCATATTAGGGAAACCTTAATCAAGTATTAGAAAAGAACTGATCATCAAGAGCTAGTTGACAAATCAAAATGATGAAATATGGAGCCAAAGAGGGAGAGATCCATATAGATCCACCCAAATTTGAATTGTCTGGTGTATTTAGCTATTTGCTGGGACTCTGCTGGAAGAGGAGATATAAGATCTGGATAGGTATAGTCTCATATGGAATAAAGATATATATACATATATTGTAACTGAACTCTTAACTCTTCACAAGCGCATATATCTAATGTGTGTGTGTGTATAGAGAGAGAGAGAGAGAGAGAGAGAGAGAGAGATTAAGTCTTTATTTGTATGTATAAATCGCTGCTGCTTCTTCTTCTTCGATCTTCTTGTCTGTTTTTCTGACAGTGAAAGTGACAGTGGCAAGCCCTAAAGGGAAGGGAAAAAGAAGGTAAGAAACACTTAACGGCGAGCAACAGCAATTGATCAGAACCAAAATTAAATGCTGTATGTGCTCGATCGGGGTGTGAACTGTGAAGTCTATCTGTCTGGTGAATATAATGCAAAGCTGCAGCAGCTTGATATACAGCTTCTGCTGCAAGAGAGAGCTTTGTGGCCTGGCCACCAAAGAGAGGGAAAGTAAGTGACAAAATTCAGTGAGGGCATTCTGGGTTCAGAAAAGGTATGGTACTGGTGCACCGTTGATCATGTTAACTTCAAGGCATGATAAAGTAATGCAGGCAAATATGCACTGTAACTGATGATAGTCTAAATCCAATATCTCCTAGCAAGTGGTGAGTTTGATTACATAAGCTGAAGTTTTTATGTTAATGTTGTTGTAAGCTAGCTAGCTTAATATACTGTAGCAAACATATACTGTATGGTTCATTCAAAAAAAAATAATATACTGTATTGTGTGTACTAGATCTAACATTTCACAGGATTTAAGTGTGTGCGAAATGAGGGTAAAAATAATTGGGAAGCACTTTTAAAGAGAGACAATGTAGTCTTGGTATTGTGGATGTTGGATTGGAATATCATGGTAAACCCTAGCTAGCTCCCGTCAAGTGACTTGTAACTTGTAAGGATGAGGTGTATGAAAAGGTTAACAAAGTCCCAAGGCTAATAAGCTAGCTAGGAATAGAAAAGGGAAAACATGTAACCAAAGGGAGGAAACCCATGTGCGGCACTGTTTTCGCCGTGCACGGTGGTGGTGGTGGTGGACGTCTTCCGATGACCTCCAAAGTATATAGATCATAAGACCAACCTTGTGGATCATGCGCTCTATGTGGTACGGACTCTAAAATTGTTCCGAACAACCTCGGGCGAATTCCTGAATTGGGTACAAACATCCAACATTGGGTGCGTACGCCATTGTGCTTGCCAGATATCATTGAAGTTGCTTAAAAAGTTCACCTTATAAAAACACCCTAGTTCTCTTGGCTAATCTGATCGAAACGTCACTGCATCAGCAAATAATGCATAGAGTATGATGGACATTCTAGTCCAATTTAGACTTTAAACTTTCGGCATAATTGTCAATTTGTTATCCTAACTTTCATTTTGGTGTCAATTTGCTACCCTAACTTTTATTTTAGCCAATTTGCTACCCTACCTTTTCATAATTAGCCAATTTGCTATCTTAACTATTAAATCTGTCAATTTGCTACCATTCCATTAAATTTGCTACTTTAGGCTTTCAAGAATAACCAATTTACTTATTAAAATTTCAATATCGACCAACTTTAACTTTCGATTTTCAGAATTAATTCATGTTTGGATAAAAAATAAACAAAATAAAATGACAAAAATGTAGCAAATTGGCTAATTTTGAAAACATAAGGTAACAAATTGACAGAAATAATAGTTAGGGTAGCAAATTAGTTAATTGTGAAAAGTTAGGATAGCAAATTGGTTAAAATGAAAGTTAAGGTAGGAAATTAACACTAAGGTGAAATGTGGGGTAGCAATTTGGCTAAAAAGCCTAAACTTTCTAAAGAGTTCATTACGGCTGCGTTTGGTGCAGCTTAACTTATTAAAAAAGTTGGCTTTACTTATTCTTGAGAATAAGTGACTGAAAAGCAAAGTATAGCTGAGTATTTGATAAACTGACTTTTAATATGTGCTGTGAGTGCTAAAAGCAGTGGAAAGTGTTTGGTAAATTAAAATTGGCTTGTGCTTTTTGTTTGTGGAATGACCAATTTAGACATGGAATACAGTTTGCTAATACTATAAATTTTTCTTATGATTAGTTTGATTTTTGTTCTTTTTTTCTTTGAATGAGTTTAATTCATGGTGAATGGTGATCATATTTGATCATACTGGCTTAAAGTTTTCAAAAATGGTAACTAAAAACTGAACAGCAATGAAGATTTCTAGGCCAACAACAGCTTTCTCATTCATTCTCAATATACAAATCTCATATACTACATTAGTTTTTATTCTGAACACATAAATCTACATGCTCCTCGGCATGATACCTTGAGCTCTTCACATGATCTTTTTTTCCCTAACCAAACCAGCAATAAAGAAATTGTGCCCTGGTATGCCTCTCCAAGCATGGAGACTCATTGCCTTCAACATATGCCAATAGTGTTGATATGCAAGTTGTATCCTCTCCTAAATCCATTACAAGATGACAAACTTGAACACTTCCAGTTTGCATGCAGACTTATGCTTGCTTGTTCCACTCTAAAAAACGGCCAGGTCTATAGCTCTCTCTTTGCTTGTTCTCTTTCATGGCTTATTCTCTACATGTATAGAAAGTAATAATATATAAACATAAGAAAACATATCAAAGGCAACATGAATTTTACAATGAAAAAATTCATGTTACATGGCATAAGAACAATGATTCTTGTTCTGTGATCAAATCAAACGATTTTATTTCGTTAAGAACATATGCAACATCAGTAGTTCCACTTTCCCAACCTCATAAGAAATTGGATGCAATAGATGCAGAATGAATGGATGGATATGGAGAATGATTTCAATCTTTTATAGCCTTTACTACAAGCTTCCTATATGACTAGTGCCTACTAGGTAGCTTCTGGTTACTTTTAGTTTCTGATGATTGGTTTCAGTTGTAAGTAATATATAGGATAGAAAATTTGGGTTCAGATGACTCTGCATTAGACACTGTGTTTATTTGAAAATAGTTTGAATCAACAGACAATCTAGCAGGGATGACTTGCTTTCAATTTCTCTTAGAAAATTGGGTAACTTGGCAACAGACAAAGTTTAGTAATGAACTATACCAGATACATACAATATATGGGAAATAGAACAAAAATAAAAATAAAAAATAAAAAAATAGAACTGGATAGGTATTATGATACAGAGAAAGAAACAAAGAACTACAGACAATGTACACAAAGCTTTATTCAAGCAAATATATCCCAACTGTATAAAAAGCTAACATGGCAACACTGAATCTTATCTACCTATGTAGCTTATTGAAAAACCCACTCAACTAAACTCACGACAAACATACAAATCATTCAAGGACCTCCACATACGAGTAAAAATAATCAATAGGCAGCCAAGATAGTATCAGTCTTGGATTTAAAAATTGCACTCACAAAGCTTTCTCTAGAAGTTCATACACACTTCAATTGCAAGGTCGGAAACAGAAGTTGCTAATACCGGCCTATACAAAAAATTCACACAACAAGAAAAACCTCATTCATTTGTTAAACACCAATGCTTAATATAAGCTTATTATGTATATATGATTCTAAAAAATCAAGAGTTATAATTCACAGTTAGATAAGAAAAATCATACTAAGAACTATAGAAAAGACTTTTATTGTTTATTTCTCTGCAAATTCCCAATAAATGGCACTAATCAGAAATCAAAACCAAACAAATTCTAATTCTTTCAAATACAATGTTAACTCAGAGCACAGACTTGAAGAGTTGTCTCGACGATTTTCTAGGCACAGTTATCTTCAAGACTTTGTGGTCGGCGTCGTAAACTTGGAGGAGGACGGTGACCGGCTTCGTCATGCTCACTATCACCACTCAGATCTCGTCAGCGCGACGATCTGGATTGGCTGCGATACCGTCAAGAGACAGACAAGAGGGAGAAACAATTCATCAAAACCCAGAAAAACTATACAAGGTTGTGTTTGCTTAGAGACGAACGAAGTGGGAGATATGAAATTTTTTACCTGTGAGCCTTAGTTTCTCAAATTTGCAGAGTAGCTGCAGACCTCAAGGTTAGAGTCGAACAGAAGGAAAGAATGGAGGCGGAGGAGTCGATAGCTTTTTATCAAGGTTCAACGTGTAATTTATTGATATTGAGAAGGACACCCAATGTCATTTAAAAATTTCATTAAACTTGCACGAAAAAAAACACGCTGACTTATAAGTGAAAGGAGGGTATGACCAGCTTCTCCTTTTCTCTATAAAACACCTTTCACTTTTTAAAAAAGTAGCTTCTTTTAAGAGTTACCAAACACCAAAAGCTTCTTTGCTTATAAGCACAGGAGCTTATAAGCCCCCCCAAACGCAGCCTACATCTCTGTCTATGATTCTATGGACCTTAGAAACTAGGTTAAGTAGGGTTAGATTTAGTCTAGAAGCAAAAGGTTTGCCAACTATGGTAGTCACAAAACACTGGTTTAATTCTCAATCATCAACGGACAAGCATTAGGATCCACTCTAAAGCAAGAAGAAATGTAGAATGACCTGAATTGTTGGAACTATAATATTACAAGAGTGACTATCATCTATTTGGCCAACAGAAAAAGAATCTGAAAAACGGGGAGAGGACTATGTAGAAATATGAAAGTGGAACTAAGATCTCCACAACATAGGTTCACTTTTGAGAGAAAAGTCGCTCCAAAGTCCAAAGGGACCATTCCAGTGAGGAAAGCAAATCAAGAGGTTTCACAAAATGTAATGAACTCTTTTCTGTCATCCATTAACCAACTGCTGTTGCATTTGGGTTTTATACAAATACATTCTTCGACAAACAAAGGGAAAAATAGGGTTGCAGAAGCAAGTACACTCTTTATTTCACATCAAACCAGCATAACAATAACTGAAGGGACTAGACGAACATGTATCCTAGCATGAGACCACCTCGTTAGTGTCAGTTCCACTAGTCCATAAGCCTGCAAGAAACCAAAATGCTAAGAGTCAAATAGTCGGGACTAGCACATAGTACTATTACAATTACATGATCAGAATAAGCAAAGCAACAGCAAACAGAAGTCCAGAGAGAAGAAGAAGGAAAAAAAAAAGGATGTAACCAGAAAAGCAATATACAGAGACTAAAAAAAAAGGGAACGAAAGAGAGAAACAGGAAAGGGCATGTGGATATCCTCCATTCTAGTGTACTTTAGACAATTTTATGATATCCTCCATTTCATAATACATAATACATCAAAGAAGTACATTGATTAGCTCAATGAAATGGAGCAGTTGAAAACCATCACCAGAACTCATGGTATACGGTCAACTATGAACAAGCTAAATTGATGGGGTAAAACAAACACCTTGCAACATTAGATCATTGTTATCCAATCTCTTCTTCAATTAAGTTTACAACATAGATAAGGATAACAGTAAAACTAATCAGGCAATGTAGCCGTATCTTTGATCCTCCAATGAGGTAGGGACAATGCCTCCAGGTTGAAGGAGTAAACTAGGGTGTTAGTACTCGACTTACTATCACTAGCTGTCTAATAAGACTCACTGATGGGAACATCTCATAGTTTCTGAACAATAATGCCATAACAGTGAAACATATAAAAGGTTCAACGAGATAAGAAAAAAATCTAATTCAGTAACATAGAACAAACAATCGCACTGATAAAAAAGTACAGCTACAATACCTCTACAAGCAACAATTAAAACCCAATCAAAATTTGGTAGACATACGCTTCCGATGCACCAATCAAACTTTGGTCATCAATCTCATGAATTCCCCAGCACCAAGGGAGGCACACGCATACTCGACAAACTCAACAACTGTTACTAAAATCCCCCAACACAAATGGCTCTCAAATCGAAACTCTAAGTCATCACGCTATGATAAGACAACACAATGCATACCATCTTTAGAAACAAAAACTGTTTCAACACTCCCCCAACCTACATTTGCATATAGATAACCTCATTTCTACATTTCACCAATAATTTCCATCATAATCATCAATTTTTCTCAGAAATTATACTCAAAACTCTAAAATCCCAAACAAAAATCAAAATTACGATTCAGCAAACCTTACCTGGTTCATCTACAATATCCTCCACCTCTGGCATTGTAGTCCTCCTCGACGAAATCCACCAAGTACACCGGCGGGAAATCCGAGGCGGTGAAGGTCTTCTCCTTCATCTGCTTCTCCACGTCGGCCTTCTTCAAAACGGTGCGTTTGATCGGGGGCCGGTTGCGGCGCTGGTCGCGAGGGAAGTACTTGATGTCGAAGACGTGCTCGGGGTTGGCGGTGGGCACGCAGGCGGCGACCTTCACGGTGGCGGGGCACTCCAGGCGGTACTCGGTGGCGAGAGGCACGGCGAGTCGGTATTCCGGGTCAGCGCAGGGACCGGTTATCTCCCAGGGCTTCTTCACGTAGCGCCTTAGGGTTTGGAGGAAAGACGACGCCGTTTTTGCCATTGGAGATTCAGATCAGGTGGTTCCTGAGAGAAGAGGGGTGTTCGTCTTTGGGGAAGAAGAAGTTTTGTGATGTACACGTGTTTTATTTCATTTTGTTTCATAACAACAATTTTCACCTATTTTTTGAAGCTTTTATTTTTATTTTCTATTTTTTGGTTATTACAAATACTTCCATCTATCAGGGACTAAAATTTCGGTTTTCGAGAAAATTTCAAAAGTTTAAAAAATAGATATTTCGACGAAAATATCAGAAAGTATCGATATTTTGAAAAGAAAGATAAAAAGATTATGAAAATATATATATAGATAGGTTATATATAAAAATGTCCTAAATATTACTCAAATGCTAACTTAGCAGGATTAGATAAGGTGTTTGGATGACAATCGGACAACCGAGGTTCGATTCACATGGGCGAGCCTTGATTTTTCTTCTAGTTTTTCAAAAGGGTGCTGCTAAATGTACCCAGCAAACTATTTACACTCAGCAACATGATAAAATCTCTAAATACACCTAACAACATTCCAATAATGCCCTACTTTTGTTAAACCCAGCAAAACTCATAACTAGTAAAAACCCAATTTCTTCCTCAAGGAAGAATAATAAGCTTTGGGAAGAATCTTCTTCAACATTTTTCCAATTTCTCAAACACATCCGCGGGGAAACTCATTGGAACTCGCTCTGCTGGACTCCCCCAACTCGCCGCCGCTCATCTCACCTCCTCCCCGACTTGGCTCTGACCCGAATTCCTGAGATATTCCCCTGAGTGGTCAAACGTCGGCGTCACCGATACCGTCTGCTTCGAGGTCACGCACCTCATCGTCGTGATGTGCCGGAACTCAAAACCGGCCGAACAAGATCAGGAAATTGTCAGCCGGGTATGGAGCTCAAATCATTGCTCTGAAAAAAAACAAAAACAAAAACAAAAAAAACCCAAAACAGATTACAGAATTGTCCTATGGGCGGTGTGAGGAATCTCAAGCACCAGGCTTGTTGATTGGTGGTTTTGGGGAGCAAAGGGTCATGAAATTTTCAATCTAGCTAACCCAGCTTTTCTCCTAGGACGTGTAGGCATATTATGCTACCAAATACCAGTTGTTTGTTTTGGTTATTTAGAGGCACCAGCAATATAAACACATTGTTTTAATTTAGAGAATTGGGTTATATATAAGGAA
Organism: Fragaria nilgerrensis; assembly: GCA_010134655.1. Lineage (NCBI taxonomy): Eukaryota > Viridiplantae > Streptophyta > Magnoliopsida > Rosales > Rosaceae > Fragaria > Fragaria nilgerrensis. The sequence continues at coordinate 8,385,111 of CM020981.1, forward strand.
TGATGGGTTATATATAAACATATACAATATGTATTTAATCTTGTATTTAATCTTGATGATGGGTTCTAGTTTAAGGTTTTACTCGGATCAGTCGGATGCATAATGTTTTCAAATTGTTCTGCTGGGTACATTTAGATTGTTGGGTTCAATTGCTTTAAATTTGGTTGGTTGTTTCGTTATTACTTTAATTACTATGACTCTTAATGTCATTGTGCATGAGGACAAAATTGTCTTTTCATATAAAATTGTTTTGTTGGATCTAAATAGCAATTTGCTGGGTACATTTAGCAGCACCCTTTTCAAAACTAGGCCGAAAATGGAGAATTGGGCCGCATTGGTGGCAAGATATACTCAATTTGGCAAAAATATCATGGTGTAACCAAAATATCGCGATATTATCGTTGTATGTAAGATTAATATCGCTGAGTGAAAAATACGAAATTATCGATATTTAAAACCTTGCCATCTATATATCTTTTTTCATACTTTCATTGTTACGCTTTTGAATACTTTCACCCCGTTAATATCAAATTTGGAAAATCTTTAAAAACAAAAATTTGACACTTTTGAGTTGAATGTTGTTACTTTGAACTACTGTTAACAATTGTTTTGTGGATGATTCTTGATTTGAACAATGATTTTGTGGGGTTGTACACTCTTGGGCAAAGGTTAGTTAAGGTCCTCTCGTTTGGCGGCTCTCCACATCGGGCGGGCTTGCCTCGTCGTTGCAGTGAGTCTATCGGACATGTGTTTGATGGCCTATGGCCTTCTGGTTATTAGATATGCATCAATTTGAAGTCGGACCTTTGATTTGGTCTGTTTTTTGTCGTTGTCTCTATGTGGCTCGGGAGTCGTATGGACGTATCAAGGTGCAACATGGTATGTGGTCTGCCATCAGATGACGGTGGTAACCGGTAACTTGGCGTCTTGGTGCAATCGAGGTGTTGTCGGCGCTTTTGAGATCGGGTCTGGTGTTTTCGAGTTCGAGTCTAAGAGGTGGTGGCAGCTTGTTCGCGGTGGTCCTTGAGGCGGGCGGCGAACGAGTTGTGGGAGATGGTAATGGAATTGGGCTAGGTTATTAAATTGGGTTTTTTGTCTACTTATGGGTTGGGCCTAGTTAAGTAAGGTTATTAATCCAATTTTTTTTAGGTTTTTAATCTTGTTGTTGTCATTTTTAGCACTAACGGATCAACGAGAGTTCAATTGAAATCATACGTGTAAAGTGGTGTGGTTGTTCTCTTGTAGTGGGTCTATCTTCGCCCTTCGCCCTTCGCCCTTCGCCCAGTTTGACTATTTCCATGGTTTTGATCGTCTATCTCCAATGACTGAAGATATGTCACGGTGGCCATGTGTCGCGTCTTGGTAGTCCACCGTATGTGACTGGAGGTATGACATCGATGAGCTTGTGCATTCTACTTCTTTGAAATAAGACTAGATTCTTGATTTTTGATTTCTTTTGACTGATGTTGAGCCTTCACTTCGTGGTGGATCTCATCCACTCCTTTGGTGGACTTCATTCGGTTGATATTGAGTATTCACGCTCCGTTTCGTGGTGGGCTTCATCCACATTTTTGGTGGACTTTCTCCGGCTGATGTTGAGTTTCACACCATTTTGATTTTTTTGATATTGAGAATTAGAAGCACGAATTTGGCAAAATATTAAATGATTACGAGAATGTCAAATAGACTAGCAAATCATTAAAGCCAACTGAATGTTGGCACACTCAGATATGAGAATAAAGTGTTTTAACTATGGAAGAAATGGTTGCCCAAAAGGCTGTCTAACTTGATGTGGAGATATCGTATCAAAAAAAAAAAAAAACTTTATGTGGAGATAAGCGCTACACACTCTAAACAAACTTACAATATGCAAAAAGATGATCAATTGTTTCAATATGATTTGAACAAAAGGGGCAGTGAGTTGGGATATGCACTTGGAAATGAGAGATAGAGAGTTTCTCAAGTCTTTAATCTATCACGAAACAGAAGCCACGAGAAATTTTTTACCTTCAGAGGCAGTTTTAACTTCCAATTTTTTTGCAAAAACCGAGCATTAGCATGAGGACATTTATTTGCTTTAGCCAACAAGCATAACAGATAATATAACATCTAGACGTAGAAGATTCCCAAAATAAATTAGTCTAATCTAGGTGTTAAAGGAAGAGGAATCCCATAATTTTGTGAACCAAATTTAATGGCAGAGTTTGTTGAAGTAAACTAGAATGCTAGATGATCCAACTTATTTGGAATAATCAATTTGAATCATAACCTCCATAGCCAAGCCAGGTCAACCTAGTTAAAAATAAAATTCACATCCAGGTCAAGTGGAATCAAATTACTGAGAGGCACCAAAGGGATATGGCAGGTAACTATAGTTTAACTGCTGTACTTTTCTTTGTCAGAAAATAAGTTTGACTGCATTGTACTTGTTAATGTTTGCCACAAACAGAGAATCTTTACATTTTTTTTTTCACCGTAAAAGAAAAGATAAGGTACGGGTAATCAAGTGTACTTCGTGTTTTTAACCTCATGTACACGAAGCAGTGGTTTCTACTCTACTGTTTTTCAATCATAGAACTCAGTACATGAGATTAGTACATAACACATGTACTTACAATGATTGAAATGGTTTGTATATTATTTGACAGGAATTGAGAGCGTTAAGAAATTTCTCGTATATAATACTGACTAAGTAACGTGACAACATTTTGTTTACATCTTGATAGTTTAAGTTAGATTTATGTTTCAATTTGTAAGGAGGATTCGGGTGAATTCACATTTATTTAACAAAGATTTTTACTGAAAAAAATTACTAGATAGAAATAAGAAAAAGAAAACAAATCCTAAAAGATTCTGCTTAATCCTTTTCCTTCCCAAATCATGATCTAATTCCAAAAATTATGGATATTTTTCCATACTTGGAATACAGTCTTAACCTAATCATAGTTTTTTTTTTTTCAATAACTAACCTAATCATAGTTTTATTCAAGAATTAGAGAGCACGTTTACTTACATGGAATGAAATTGAAAAATGAGGGAATGATTCCGGCAGAGGAGAATTCCAGTGTTTACTTACACATAATGAAATTGGAATGGGTGTGGGTCTCATCTCCTAATAAGGGATCGATTCCTTGACAACCCTAAATTGTAATACCAAGAGGGAGGTGAGATTATGAATGATACCATCATGAATGAACTTTTATTTCGAAAATACCCTCTTTAATTTTATATGCTAATAATATTGAGGAATTTGTTTAAGACGCTAATAATTTCAATTTTTTTTTCTTAAAGTCTTCTTTTTATATGCTAATAATATACTATTTGTGAAAGTTGTTTTATTTTATTATTATTTTTTTCTATTTACTAATATGTATAAACGTATGCCCTAATTTTGTTGTTCAACCCTTGTAATTTGAGATACACCCAAAATGCTAGTACTAGGTCCAAATGATTTTGATAAATCATGGTAGAAGAGAGTTTATGCAATGACGAAATTGCAATATACACAAGTGCACACGTAGCCTCTGTATTATATTATTAATATGTAACTACATAATTACAATTAATACACTAAATAGAAATAGTCTGTTTGATTTGTTGATTATACATAACTTATCAACTGAGACAAAGAAAAACAAAACTAGATCAACAAATAAAGAAAAAATTGTGTTGAGAGTGATCGAAATGTGGAGCTTATATATTTTTTTTCATGGGTATTTTAGTAATTAATTACATTTATGTTCTAATTTCATGTGGGAAGTAAACAACTCAATTGAATTGAAATCTCCACATATTATTCCATTGCGTCTCCCATTCCTTCCGTCTTTCATTCCTGATAAATTTCATTCTAAGTAAGTAAAATCCAAATACCCATTCTATTGTGTATTCCAAGAACACTGCAAAGGAAATAAGAAATAGAGAAAAACCCTCTCAATTTTTTGGTTACAAGAGAAAAACCCTTATTTTAATTACCCAAGTCTTAAGCCCTTTTTTTTTCTTCTTGTGATCTCATCAAATATATAAAAAAGCTCCAGCATCTTTGCTCTCTCCTCTTCTCTTCATATCTACTCTTCAAGTACTTACTGTTCCTTGTCCCTTGAGCTTCACTTCAAGCCCCCACAGATCTCTCTGCCTCCAAAGCCCAGATCACTTCCAACCAGGTCTTCACTTGAACCCACCCTTCAATGTTTATTCTCATCTTTTACTTTTACTTGTTAAACATACTTTGATCCGCAAATATCATGTCTTTTAGGTCAAGTTGTTTGCTTTTATTGGATTCTGGTGTTGGTATGTTCTTTCCCTTTTGTGGGGTTTTGGGTTTTTGTCTTAGTAAGGTTTTAATCAGATACTGGTTGTGTTCTGGGTCTGGGTCTGCTGCAGTTTCCAGCTGACCCTTCTTGTGCTGAGTTCTCAATCTAGCTGTTTCTGGGGTTCTGTTATTTTGTTATGATTCCATTACTTTTGACTGTGTTAAAATACTTGTAATTGTTTGCATATCCATGCGATTTGGGTATTTATATAGGCATTTGGTTTTACTATATGGTTTGTGATATTCTACTTACGAGTTACTTAAACCCTACTGATTAGCTTAGAGTACTTGGTCTTGTCTACTATCCTGGTCTCGTATAAGATCTTTGTTCTGTTGGGTATTCTTGCCTTAAAAGAAAGAGAGAAGGAACTACTTATGAGGAGTTGGATCCAGGCTGAGAATTTGGGCTCGTTTTGTGCGTAGCACATAGAAGTCGTAGAACTACCATTCATAAAGGCAGTTAGGGGTTGATCCAGGTTCATAGCTTATACTTCGTTTTTTGATCCTCAAGGGCAAAGCATTCGTGCAGTATGCGGTGCTTAAAGTCCTCTCTGTACTTATTCTGGTTTCAGATTTTCGCACAAAGTTATCACTTGGCTGATTCTTTTGTTTATGGGGTATGATAACCTATCGCTGCTGTTACTGTTTATGGAATCTGAGTATTGCTTTTTAAATAGAGTTTTCTATATTCCCTATGTAATAAGTCCGTTTTAGATGCATTTATTTGGTCAACAATCGTTGGAATATGTTGTTCTCTTCTCTTTAGTTATGGCTTATCCTTGTTAGACATCCAAGTGATTTTCGTAGTAGCTTCCTCTACTAATTCATAGATTTTGAACTCTGTAGATAGCCATGCAAGAAGCAAATTTGGCAAATCCTACCCTTCCTCCCAGTGCTCAGCTTGTTGGCAATGCCTTTGTGGAGCAATATTACCAGGTCCTTCACCACTCACCAGAATTGGTGTATAAGTTTTATCAAGATTCAAGCGCTTTAAGCAGGACAGATATCAATGGCAACATGACAACAGTCAAGACGATGGATGTAAGTGTTTTAGGTATATGGTTATGGTCCTAGTTCAAGTTCACTCTAATGCCTGAAACCAGTTATGTAATTTTATTACAGTGACTGCCAAATACATGACGTGTTTGTTTCGTATGCTAAACATGAATTCATCAACCTATCTCTCTATGTTGCTGATTCAGTTTGGACTGAAGGATTTAGGTCAATTAGCTGGATTATGTATATTATTTTTTTTGGTTTTTTTATGTTGTTGAAAATATTATGGTACTTTTCATCCTATAATACTGTGTTCAGCTTTCTTTGAATGAAGCCAAGTAGTAGACAAAACACTTCTTAAGAAAAGATTATGCGGAAGTATGCAGTTTTGGCTTTATCTTTTGCAGTGGCATCAGCTTTGTGATTTTCCTTAAGAAGTATTTTAAATAATGATGGATTTGAAGTTTTGTTGTGTGCCTCATAACTAAAAGGTGTTGCCATCGGTATACATGCTACAGAGAATTACCAGTATAGTTCATCATTCTGCAAACTTGGTGATCTTCTTGTTGGTTTTTGAATGTGTTGTGAAAGTGCATCTTGGACTAAATATACTATTGGAAGAATGCTGAACTGTTAATGTAAGTATGAAGTGTTGCATTCGTTAACGTAGAATATTCTTGGAACAGGCAATAAGGATAAAGATTAAATCCTTAAATTACGAAGAGTATACAGCAGAAATAAAGACTGCAGATGCTCAGGAATCTTTTGAGAAAGGGGTCATTGTTTTAGTGACTGGATGCTTGACTGGAAAAGACAACGTGGGAAGGAAATTCACCCAAACGTTCTTCCTAGCTCCACAGGAAAATGGGTACTATGTCTTAAATGATGTTTTTAGGTATATCGAGGACAATGAATCATCGCAGACAAATAGTGTCCCGGTTAACACCGTTGATGAAAGTGCTCCAGTAGCTACCTCAATAGCAGAACCAGGTGAGTTCAACCTTTCTTTTTTGGTATTTCTTTGGATTTGCTTTAGCCTTCATTTTCCAATTGCTTCAGTGTTTGTCTCCAGAACCTACTCAAGCTCCTGAGCCTCTTGTGGTGGAGGAACCTGCAACTTTTGTTGATGAGGATCCCAATAATGTTCCTGAAGTTGTTGATCCTTCAGATATAGAGGAAGGATCAGTTATCGAAGATGAGGTTGTGATAGAGGAGCCCCTGATTCAGTCAATTCAGAGTAGAGATCTTCCAGAAGTTGATCCAATCCATGAAACCCAGGAGGATGCTCCGAAGAAGTCATATGCATCAATTGTGAGTTTAGGCTCATTTTTCTTGTTTTTCTTTGGAGCAAGAAGATCTTAATTTTTTTTTTTATGTCTAGTCTATTTTGCTGTTATTTAATGCAATTTTCATTTAGGTAAAGGTAATGAAAAATAGTGTCACATCTAGTCCTGTTCGTGTTACCCGACCGAGGACAGTATCTGCAAACACTGACCATCCATCCGTTGGCTCTGCAAAACCTTCTCCTGCACCAGAAGCATCAGCTCCTAGTGGCGATGCTGCTCCAGAAAGTAGCAATGCACATGAGGAAGGTGAATAGTAATCAGTGTCAAGATTCACTTTTTTTTTTTTTTAATAAAAAGTAGCCAGCTTCTGGCTGGATTGCTAAATTAACTCTGTCAAGACCCTGCCTAAGTACTCATGTACTCTTTCATCAAGGAAAAGAAACCGAGTTCTGATTTATATTGTATTCTTTGAAGCTGAAGGTCACTCCATACATGTAAGGAATTTGCCGTATGATGCAACTGTCGAACAACTTGAGAAGGAGTTTAAGAAATTTGGGTCTATTAAGCGGGACGGGATCCAAGTCAGAAGTAGTAAGGTATGATTAACTTGTTATAATGTGCCCTTCCAAGTGCAATGGAGAATCTTTTGATGTAGGCTTACATGTCATATAATTGGTTTATTGCAGCAAGGATTCTGTTTTGGCTTTGTTGAATTTGAAAGCGTGAGTTCCATGCAAAATGCACTTGAGGTATTGGATTTTACCTTTGTATTCCACTTTCATTCTTTGCAATAAATTTCTTGTGGTCTACCTTTTTAGCCCTATGATCCACTCCCCAAAAGAAAGACGCAAAGTACCATCTTAGCCTCCAGGTTATTGGCATTAATGTGATGACTGTTGCCTAAATGAAATTTATTGGCATACTTATATCTGTTTGAGAAAGAAGTGGGGCAGTGGTTGCTGTGTTGTCATGTCACTACAGGCCAACATGACTTCATCATCCCTCTCTCTCTTTGTGGGGTGTTTAAAACTTCCAGCACTAGCCTCTACTTTACAAAAGTTATGACTTATGAGGCATTAACTGAGTGCCTTTGTGCTTTCCTGTTACTGGCTCTTGAATATTGAGTAAATGTTTACAAAACATTTTCACTTTTCTCAACTTATTTTTTGGATTATTGGTTGGTTTGGGTTAGTGGCTAGGAAAAGGCTACCAAAGAAAAATGAATGATTATGTACTTACAGCTACATTAGTTTAAATTCCTATTATTTTAACCTCTTATGTTTAAGAGCTACTGCCCTTAGACCACTGGATTACCAGTTTCCAACTATTTTACTCTTATATTTTGAGAGCTACTGCACCTAGAGCACTGGATTACAAAACCTTTCAGTGGTGACATTTTATATGGTCGGCCTATCCAATGCAAGTGCTTGCGCTTGAAATCCAAGCATTAATTAGGTTTTCATTTAATTTGTGAAGTGGATTATTCTTTTTATGTAAGGTTTACTCGTAAGAAGTAGATTGATCAAGAACTTGTTCCTGACCTAGCTTAAAACTAAGACGTCATGGCTTTGCCCTGTCTGTTCTTGCCTTTCGTTGGTTATTTGTTTCTTCTGATCAGCATGACCAGTTGACTTGGCTTGTTTGTTCAGCCAATTTAAACTTGTTGAAATTCATTTCAGGCTTCACCTATCATGATCGGCGATCGTCAAGCGGTGATTGAGGAAAAGAGAACCACAACCCGAGGTAAGCCGATGAACTTTTTATGTTTCCGGGTTATAGAAGTTAGAAGCTTTCCCCAGTCTCCTCTCTTGTTCCTGACATATGATGTAGAACTGACTAAGTTGACGGTTACTGCAGTTAGCAATGGTGGAAGAGGAAGGTTTTCTTCAGGAAGAGCTGGCTTCCGAAGTGACTCTTTCAGGGGTGGTCGTGGAAACTATGGTGGTAGCCGTAGTTTTGGCAGGAATGAATTCAGAAACCAGGGTGAGTTTCAACGATCCAAGTCCTCGGCTGGACGCAATGGCGAGGGTTATCAGCGCGTTAATCCAAATGGCAGGGGTGGTGGTCGCCAAGGAGCAGCAAACAACCGCAGTTCTGTTCCTACTTGAACGCATGTGAAAGAAACTGGATAGAAGATTTTTTTGACACAACCAGAGGGGGTCACATTTTTCTTTCCTTTCCTTCAATTGCTTTTTGTTGTTGGATAAAAGCAGTGGTATTGTGCCATTAGAAATTTAGGTTTTCTTTTGGGTATTACAATTACAGGAGATTCTGTAAGATTATGTATTTTTAACCCCTGTTCTCTCTTAGCTTAATCCTATAGAGCTATGGGCATGAAAAATTCGTGTTTGTTTAATGTATTCATCCATAAAAATAATGTATCGACGTATTCTTGTATTCTGATGATGAAGATTGAGAACTTCCTTCCATTTTCTGATATATGCTTGTTACCATCTTATATTACAACTTGCAACTATCTTAGATAAATCACCAGTAATGAGCAAGAAATCGCAAAGCGCTACCTAGCTCATCGAATTTCAGCTTGATTTCTGCAAGTTTGATACAAAATTTGATGCACCAAAGGCTGCAGAACCACCCACCACAGAAACAGCAGCAACCACAGCTTGTACGACCACCTCCCAAGGGTAATCCTCCGGCACAAGAAAGACAGACAAAGGACCCAAAAGCAGTAGTCCGAAGCTCAAAGTCAGCAGTGCCCCCGGAGTTCCAGGGTCGGTTGCTGCCGACAGGACTCCAAATTCTTCTGCCTTTGATAGCAGCCCGAGTTTCTCTATCGCCGACAGTGAGAGGCCGGACTTCTCTGCCGCCGATAGAAGGCCGGCTTTCTCGGCTTTGGTCAGCAGCTTCAGTTGCTCCACCCTTGTTAGTAGCTTCACTTGTGTCGAATTCTGCATTGCAGTGTTGCACACATCTTAATGTCACAAGTAAATAGGTTTGAACCAAAATGAGACCATGGTGCTAATACTATGGCAAACACAACAATTTTAACTAGGTAACTCCATGAGAGTATCTATATTTGAGCCTCACTAGTATCACGAGTGACCAAGATTAACTATGTAGCGACTAAAAACGCAAAACTTGTTAACCAAATGATCGAATTTTGAGATGCACTAGCCTTTTTTGTGGCTGCGCGGATCGACGTCCGGGCAGGCATGGATTTGGGTCTCTGCGGAGAAGTGTACAGAAACGGCAGCACACCTCTACTGCCCGAAAACGCTTTGGCCTCCATAGCTCTCTCTGCTCAAAAATTGTTTCTTCAGAAAATATCATATGGTTGGTTTTGAGCTTCAGAGTAGTGATGGACAAGGCAGATGAGGTTCCAACGACGACGTGGCACCATGTGGTTCGGCGTACCCTTTTTCCTTTTATCTTTTAATTTTCAATCATTGAAGGTTGTTTTGGTAATTTGGGTCGGCTATAAGTACCCTGGTTGGCTTCGATTACATCTCAAAAACCCCAAAATCTAAAACCCTAGGAATTTTGAGTGTGTTGCTCTCTGTTTCGATCTTCGATGGCGAGCTACGGGATCTCGGTGGAGAAGACCAAGGCTTTCTTGAAGTCGCAGTACCAGAGCGAGGAGAAGTGGGCTCACAACATGGTAATAACTCCTTTCTCAAATCGCTCTCTGCGTTTCTTTATTTGTGTGAACAGTTCTTTGATTTTGATTTTACCGAGTATTTGGATTGTGAATTCACTGAGTTTGATTTGGTGTATGAATTGTGAAACCTCAATTTGATTAGAGATTTTGTTTAGGCAAATTTGGAATGCTGAAGCTTTTGTTTAAGATAGAGTGAATCTCTGATGTAGTTTAGTTTTGGATTAGTAATTATGGGTTAGTGATGGGTATAAAGGAATATGTGCGCAGTTTTGAGCTAAGAAGCAAAAATTTTGAGTTCATATGGGTGGTTCTGTTATCGAATTTCAATAGTTGATGTGTGTACTCAATTTCTATGTCGTAGAGTTACCAAGTGGCTTCTGGGTGCTGCTTGGTTGTGTGACTTGTGTTGTGACATTTTCGGTTGTTGCTATTTAGGCTTGCGTTAGATCAGTGAGGTACTGGCAATACTTTGTATTCTTTTGTTTATCTAAGATGCGGATCGCTATGATAATTGCTATTCTGTTTCTGACAAGGTTAATATCAGAATGGCATTGTCTCTTTGAGAGAAGAGGAAGCATGAATTTTATAGATATACATGGATGCATTGATTTGGTGACTTTTGTCTATATAGGGTTGATCTTGGTATTCAGTAGACTTGTAGCCTGATATGTGTGACTGAGAATTCTGTGTTTTACACTGACCTAGTTTGTATATCAATCAGACATTCGTCTGTTTGTTTGAGGAAACAATAAAGATCAAGGAGTTAATGTTTGTGTTTCTCTCTTGCAGAAACTGCTTCGTGCTCTCGGTATGTTTGCAGGATCGGTGATTATATTTCGGAGTTACGGTGATATGATGGCAATTTGAGTGCTGATGGAGAGCTTAGAGAAGCTTAGTCTCCCTCAAGTTCTACTTTAGAATAATTTTTGGATTTTGAAGGAGACTTACCCACCGAATTGTTGAATGTTTATTTCTATTAGACCATCCAAATTTTCGTTATTATCGTTTGCTTATGTGAAAGAGTATGCTGCCCTCTATTTTTTTCACATAGGGGACTATTTAGGGTTTAGGGCCAACTATATACCATCTTCGGGAGCTATTTCAGGCCCAACAAAAAATTAAAAACATTTTCAGGCCCCAATAAAAAGCACTTTTAGGCCCAACAGAGAAAAGTACAATCGAGCACTGACAGCAAATTAGCAAATCGTGTGGAGGTGGACAATCCAGTGACGTCACTCCCTGCGGTGGAGATCTTCCCACGTATGCTGCGGTCTACTTGTCAACAAGACTTGCTAGTGTAGTGACGTCTGCATCTACACGACAAGTGACGTCGCTCTAATAATACAGTCCACGTGTCACAACCTGATCCATTCTCATGTCATCAGAAGCACAAGTTGGGAGGTCACTGTATAGAAGCCCTTGTGCATGGCCCACACGTTACATCCGGATCCCAAATTCTTCTGATTCCTCGCAATCCAAATTTACTGCCTTCTTTCACCGTCGTTAAAGTACAGTAAATACCCAAATATGGAGACATCTAGTACACAACCTGTATTTTCACATACATACATAAATGGTCAGGATTAAAGAAAATAATATAGAAACATGGTGGTCAAACATATAAATTGTTATGAACAATTAAGATTGTGTCGTGTAAATACACATTGTACATAAACGAATTTTCTCCAAATATGAGGCTAGAATACTAGTATAGTCTTGAATTGTAAGGATATTTACCATCTTCAACTTGGTTCACCTCTCCACGACCGAAAAAATAAAACCTGGTTTACCTCTCATGGTAAATTATAGGCTCTCTTTTATTAATTGCAAGTTTGGCCGCAACTTTGTATGTGTTGTCGTGTTGATATATGAGGATTTTGGGTATAAAATGTATTGGAAATGACGTAAAAATGTCACTGATTTTGTATTTAAAGTTTTAGACCATGGTAAATAGCAAAAATTTACTGGATTTTATCATAATTATGATGCAGTTTCTAATTTTTGTAACCCAAAACTAAAGTATCAATATGCTTACACTACTGATCGAATGATCAGAGATACATTTACTGGTTTTCTGAGCTTATAATACTAAAACCACTAAACCAAATCTGTCTAACAAAACCAGCAAATAATTAAACACGAAAGTCTCACGGAAATGAAGAATACAAAGCAGATCGAGATCTAAACATGAATAATGCATAAATCATGAGGAAATGCAAGTAAAGAAAAATTAATGTGAGCTTCTTAAAAGTTGTTACAAACTTAACCAGATCTGGCAAACCCCACTAATCCGATAAGATCAAACTGGATTCTAGAAATGGCAAATGTAAACCATGCATGAAGAAAAATGCAAGCGATCGAAGAAAAATGTGAACCATGCATCAAACCTAATTTACATCTGGCAAACCAATCAACACGATAAGATCAAACTAGAGTTTAAAACCATTTGAGAAAAGTAAAATGCATTTTGGTTTTTGAATCCGCCCTCGGGAAATTACCACAACAAATCAATAAGCCAAATGGCTTCCATGCTAGTAAAGAAAAAATGTGAGCTTTACAAGTCTCTCCCCCCATACGACACGTTGCATTAACTCTTGGGCAACAGAGACTTCTTCTCCGGTCTGAGCAGGTTTGAGTTTCAGATCAGAGTAGTCTACGGGTTTCGGCCACAATCTAAGTGTCTTTTTCTCCTTGCATGCCAAACCGCCCTGGTTGATCTTGGTAATTTACTACCTGGGCGGCCAAAGTTCGAAAGTGGCAGATACAGATCGAGATCATCACCACAGCTAGTTACAGGTGGTGGGTGAATTGAAGCTCATAGTCTGCAACTTGAGAAGCACTTGTTACTCGCACCCTATAGGGCTCCAGTGTCTCTGTGCCTGCTCTGGTTATGTCCACGTGGACTCTTCGATGTGCGTTGTCAATTGTCACCGGTAATGCCAAAAGCAGAGAAGAAGGGAGAAGAACTCGCGACGGTTTCACTTGTGTCACCTCTATTTAATCCCCCTCACTATCTGTCTCTCCCTCAGATGCATAGCTAGCTAGTCTCTCAAGAAAGAAGAAGAAACTCTAGTGAGAGCTCTCTTCCTTCTTCTTCTTCTTCTTTCCTAGAGTTGGCACAAGTCGGTGCCCACCGGCCACCTCCAATCTCTTACATTGTGGAGGTCCGGTGGGTACTCGATCGGGTCACTTTTGCCGTCATTTAAAAGGATGACAAAGCAAGTACCCACCGGTCACCATCAAATCTTCCAGAGGTCGAATCTTCCAGAGGTCGAAACTTTCAACTTTCGAAAGTTTCCACCTCTGGTTGTTTTTGAGGGGGACAGCTTTGCCATCCCTAGTCTTTTGTGTTTCAGTTTTTCTGTGACCGATGAAGATAGTTCACAAATTTTTGTTCATGTTTTGTGGTGAAGGAAAATGGCGGGACAGCAGGAGGAGTACGATCTCGGGCTCTCACTTGGTGGACTGTACAAGGGAAACTCCGCTGGGGCCCACAGGGCACGCGCTGTGTCGGAGGAGAATGCGGTGGCGGCGGCGGCGGTGGCGGCGCCGAGGGCCGGCAGGGCGGCTTCTCTGCCGACGGAAAGAGAGATGGAGTTGATGAGGGAGGGGATGACTGAAGTTCAAGCTCTTAGCAGGGTGATGGCTGCAAGCTTGAAGCTGACTATTCAGAAGGAGAGGACTGACGGAGCGCCGGCGCCGGCGGCCCGGCTGCCTGGACTGGTTTCTGCAGGAGGTAACTTCATTATTTAATTGCTTTTTGATATTGGAAGTTTTATTTTTGATCTTATATATGCATGTGCTATTTGGTTGATATTGTGGGCGTCTTAGATTTTGTTGGTTGATGTGGTGAATTGAGAGAGGTTTTGGTTGCACTTTTCAATTGTTATGTTTTTTCGATCTACGAGGTACAGTAAAGAAGATATGTATTCTGTCGAATGCATCAGAATTTGCTAAAATGTTTTTTTTCATAGAAGAATTGAGTATATCTATGGTTTTATATGGTTTTTGAAGAAACTGTATGCATGTTTGGATGCCTGGATGGTATGGAATCTTTGTATCATATATATGTTGGCTGTATAGATCTAGGGAAACATATTCTGGAACCAAATTTAGAAAGAGGAACAATCACATTACTAGGGAAACATATTCTGGAACCAAATTTTTTTAGAAAGGCTAGGAATTATTCATGCATGGGGAAGTATTTTAGGGACGTAATTAATTCTATTTATTAGTTAGTATATCCGCATATTCGATTTTGTGATGAAAAGTGTAATGCCTATATTCGATTTTGTGAAGTGTAATGCCTAGGGTACGTAGATGGTGAGCGGATCGAGAATTAGGGGAATCCTCGTCAATGGTGACGACATTATGATTGGGTGTTAACGTATCAAATCTTGCAGATTTAAGCTTTCCGACAAAATTAAATAGAATGTCAATCGGACAGTTATCGAAAGAAAAGGAAAATAGATTTGATATTTAACTCCATACTGATAAATGTTAAAGAAAAAGGTCTAGGATCCTCTATATCGACAAAATTTTTGGAAGACGTACGGTCTAAGTAGCAAATTCATTAGCAAATCGACAAATTTAATCAAGAAAAAATCTATATCCGACAACGTATCGACAAATTAGAGAAATGTTGCCATATTTGTACACTTTACAGGTTTTTCTATTCTCTATTTTTTTTTAGGGTAAGCGTAGAGGGACTAACACCGTCCCTCCACAAAAATTTATTGATAAAAAAAGGTACAGGTTTTTCTATTCTCTAGGTTTTATGGTTTACCTGATCCATATATTTTCATTTTGATAAGCCAATTGCGGGTGATAAGTCGTTGATGTATGCCTGTCGATATTAGCTTTCACAAGGATCATTACTACTCCTTCATTGTATTAATAGCATGCATTCACCTTTGTTCTACATTATTCCTCTTAATTAACTCTGAATTAATCTAGCTAAGTTCCTTGCAGGATCAGGACGCCTGGCTGCAACAAGCAGCACAGTCAGTGGTGAGCTTATGTCTACAGACGGGAGCTCCAACCGGCCTGCAGTGACCAGCTCAATGATAGCCAAAGAGAATGCTGATGAGCCTCAACAAGATCCACCAAGGAGGGATAGACTCTATAATCGCAATGTTGCAAGGCCGATTAGGCGCTATAGGAGGAACACCATTATGCCTCATGTGAAAACCATTAGTGCTGATGGGAAGAGGGTCGAGGGCTATTTGTACAAGTATCTTACAGGAAAAGTGAGAATCGTATGTCTTTGCCATGGCCTTTTCCAGTCTCCAGCAGAGTTTGTCAACCATGCCGGAGGCAATGTGGTCGGAAACCCCTTGAAGCAAATCACTGTTTCCATTTGAATAACTATGTCTATCGTAGTGGCGATGCGATCGGCCCCCTCTGGGATGTTAAGAAATGAACCTCCTCAGTTAACTAGCTTGTAGTTCATCATTATAAATGGACCTTGGGTAATTAACTTAATAAAGCAATTGTCTATGTTTGGAGGGCATAGACTAACTTATATATGCATGTAGAGCCGTTGGTTGGTTAAGGTATTTAACTGACAACTTTGAGGTCATGGGTTCAAATCTCATTGACACCGGCCGGCCCTAAGGTGTGTGAGTTATTAATAAAAAGTTTAAAAAAAAAAAAATATATATATATATATATTTGCATGTAGAGACCCTTAATTTTCCTGCTGTTTCAGTTTCGCAAATATTCGGCAGTTATGTGCTTAATTGGGTTTTTAAATGGTTCATCCTGTTTGTGTTTGGCATGATTTTCTTAAAAATGTACGAAGCCTAAGGGCTGGTTCAACCTGTCTTTATAATCTGTTTACATGCGTCGCGTCACTAGCAGGCTAGCTTGGAGCCAAAGAAATGATACAATCCCCTCTCAAGGTTTGTGAAGATGCGAGTGTTTTTATCTTAAATCCTAGCTCGTGTAAGATGGCAAGTAAATATGAGTGTTTTTATCCTAAATTGAGTAAATTCTTGTGTGAAATGGCAAGTAATTTCTTTTTCAGATTTGTAACAGAACAATACAATGAGTAAATACTTGTGACACCTTGTAGTTTACACCTAAAATCAGTTTGTCCCTTTTTTTTTTAAAAACTGGTATACCCCTATACTTTGAATTCTCGACTGATTTTCCCTTGTCGTCAATTGAACCCGTTATGTAAGACTGTTAAGTTGCTGAGATGACCGGTCCTGCGATTCCAACTCAGCTAGAAACCTGCCACATCGACATAATTGATGACAGGACCGGTCATCTCAGCAACTTAACAGTCTTACATAACGGGTTCAATTGACGACAAGGACAAATCAGTCGAGAATTCAAAGTATAGGGTATACCAGTTTAAAAACAAAAGTGAGGGACAAAACTGATTTAGGTGTAAACTACATAGTGTCACAAACATTTACTCCTAAATACAATTATATATTATTCTACAAAAAGAAAGAAGGTTTGTAACATAAATTCAACAAGCTCATTTCAAAAAGGCCTAAACACACCATATACAAAAAGTAACAAATAAATCATATGGCATTCCCAAAATCATTTAAGCATAGCAATCTCGTAATGTCAGCAAAATAAGCCTGAAACATGTGAAATGCTATCTGTATTTTAAGTGTCGGTTTCTAGGTTTGAGTAGGACTTGTATTGATAGGTTTAATACGTATCGTATCATTTATATTATTAAACGCGTCGTTTTCTTGAGTTGGGTGTTGTGGACACCATAAGTTTCTAAAAAATTTATCAATCCAAAATGAGTCGTATATATTACTTTTTCTTTTAATTTTTAATTTCGTTTGCAAATTCTGAAACAAGGGAGATTCAAATTGTCTAATGCCACTGTTTTATATACTTAGACCGATCAATCTCAAACCCAAAGCTATTTGGTAAATTATCTCAAATTGTTAATTTAGTTTTGAATCTTTTATTTTAGTATAGTATACATCTCATCCTACTAAAATCAGAGATGTTGCTGTTTATTTCGACTACAAATCTACAATGACTCCTATGTTATCTTCTCCTTTGTTCCCTCATTTGTTTCACACGCTTCTAATCCAAAAAACTAGTATCAATATCATCATCCAATTCAATCAAAAAAAAAAAAAAACAATCATCGTCCAATCACGTCACAAATGACAAAAAAACAGTTCAGTCCAATGCCAACTGGTCTTGGTCCTCCAAAGAGTCCCAACGGCTCTACAAAAATATCACCCAATCAGAACCCTTCAAGTGTCAAACAATATTCGAGGAATATTCTTTGGTTCAACAGCTAGATCCAACGGTCTCCCACATCACATTATAAAGAGGTCTCGCTCACACACGATCCTACCCCCATCATCACTTTGAACTTTCCCAAGCGCACGCTTCTGTGATCGTTTCAGAAGAACCCAGCACACTTGGAGAAGCTGGGCCAAGAGCTCCATGGCTGCTTCTCACTGTAAGCTTTGAACTTGACCCCGAAAAAGTGATGGGTTCCATGTTTTCAAGTGTTGTTTGTGTGTGAATGATTACTGGTGTTTTTTTTTCAGTTTTGTGAAAAATTTGATCTTTTTTGGTTTGGTGTGGTGTAGTGATGAATTGTGTGTTTTTGAGTCTTTTTCTTGCTGTGGGTGTGAGTTTTGCATGTGTTGTGTGAATGGTTACTGGGTTCTCTCAGTTCTCTCAGTTTTGTTGAAAAATTTGCTCTTTTTTTTTTTGGGTAGTGTAGGGATAGCATTTGTGTTTTGAGTATTGTTGTTGGTGGTGGTGCAAGCTTTTCAATGTTTGTGTGTGAACTGTTTCTAGGTTTATTCAATTTTGTGGAAAAGTTTGGTCCTTTGTGGTAGTTGGTATGCTTCTGATATTGGCTTTCAATCTTGTTGATTGTTTGCCTTTGGGAATTTGCTTATCTGGGTTTGTTTTGATTTTTTTTAAGCTGGCATTGACAGTATTAACTACCTAATTAGGTGATTGGAGAGGATATGAAGCTTTGCATTTTGGGCAAACTTGGTTGTAGTTGGAAAATTCCTTGATTTTAAATATATATGTAAAATGCTACACCTTTATGATCTTTTGTACTTACTGAACGTATGCTTTGTTTTAAAGTAAGATTATTCTTTTGGTGTATTCCCCAGGAAAATTTCCTATCATTACTTTCGAGGAGTTCATTTCAATTGCACTGGACGCACCCAGAGTTGTTGGCATATATCCTGAGATTAAGAATCTGTATGGTCAATCAACATGTGAGTACCCTGAAAGCTGCACCAAGAATGGTTGCACCAAACCTGATTTGGTCATGCATTTCTCAATCGCACTTGGCTAATGCATGAATTTATGACAGGTAAAGTGGTCGGATGGTAAGAGATTTGAGGACAAGTTTGTGGAGACACTTAAAAAGTATGGATACAAGGGTTCATATATGTCGAAAGATTGGCTGAAGAAACCTGCATTTATCCAGTCATTTGCTCCAACTTCACTTGTTTATGTATCAAACCTGACGGACTTGCCCAAGATCTTTTGATTGACGATATTTCAATCCCTACTCAAGACACTAATCAGGTTTGTGTTCCCCCTAGTGTGTTTAACTAGGATAAACTCTATATAAACCTTCAAATGTTTTACTGTAATTCTGCAATTATTCACTAACTTTCTTAAAATTGATGAGTGCAGTCGTATTGGGAAATCACTTCAGACAGCTACCTTAGCTACATTAAGGATTATGTGGTAGGCATAGGACCTTGGAAAGACACTATTGTTCCTGTAGTAAATAATTATTTGCAAAACCTACAGATCTGGTCTCCAGGGCTCATGCACATACCTACAGGTAGAGCTTCTTCTCTGTTTATGTTGCTTTTCGGGTAATGTGGTCACTTTTGTTTGCCTTCTTATAATTTCTTCTTGATTTCAATCCAGGTACACCCATTATACATACAGGAACGAGAACTCCTTCCTGCACTTTGACTTTCATGAAGATCCGTATCAAGAGTATGAGTACTGGTTTAAGGAGATAGCGTTGATGGACTCTTTACAGACTTTACAGGCAGCCTGCATAAGTATCAAGAATGGACCTCCTTTAATCAAAGTGATAACAATAATGCATCAAAGTTATTGCATCAAATAGCATTGCTGGTCTCTTCCTATACAAAGGCGTGAGTGAGGACATTGTGTATCATTTTATCTTGTAATAAAATTCCGATTTCGAGTTTTTTTAGATTAGCAGTACAGTTGCCATTTTCTCAACAGTCTCTCCATGCCATGACGAAATAGTCAGAGTCATTGTTAATATTAATTATCAAATAATGTTACGGTGGACTTTGAGGATAAGACTGATTTGATTTCTGTTTGATCTGGGGACTCCGACATCTGCATAAAAAGAGTCAAAGAAATAAACATGGGCAATGACCAAGGCCTATGTACCACAAATGCATGTTTAGGCAGATAGGAAATTAGATGCATATAGTACCATGGAAGGTGAGACATGGACAATCTTGGAAAGGCTTGCGTTTAAGTAAACGTACCAAAGATTTATTAGCTTGCTTACTGTTTGCTCAAAATTGGTCAGGCTGCTAAATGTAGGTGCAAATACTTGCTACATAGGTTAGGTCCGTATTTATGTATTGTCGTTCCTTTCGTATGTAAGGAAGCTAAACTATAGATATTTAGCTTTTAATCTAATTGTATCAATAAGCAATTTCAATGAAAGATTTAGAAGTTAGAGTAGTGTTCATATGAGGAAAAAAAAAAAAAAAAGGAAATGAATTAGCAACTACAAATAACAACTTTTGTACAAGTCAATCACAGGAAGGCTATATAAATAGATAAGGTTTAATACATTCTGGAATTCAACAAGATCATCTGTACTGGACTACTGGTCTTAAGGAAAACGGCATACACAAGTCATGTCATGACAACTGCCTTCCCCAAGATGACAAAACAAAGCCAGTAACTTGAGGCAGGGATACCAAAAGTGAATTGCCAGTAATCCTCATCTCTTGTTCTCTATGGGCTCTAGACCACAGTTTCACTGAAAATAGAGCGCAGGCAGTAATTTAAGAGGCCTTCATCTTCGATATCTCTTCCAGCATATATTTGGATTCAGCAGCGAAATCAAGTGGAGCAACTGCCCTGGCAGTTACCCTTTGCCTCTTCTGGTCATTGTATTCATTCTGAACAACACTGACCCTGAAAAGATGAGGAACCCAAGCAGCTTGTTTCAACTTAAGTTGATACTCGTTGTCCTCCTGGAAAACGTGAAAAATTTAGAAATTTGAAATCATATGCAACTTTTAAAATATGAATGCATGTGCAATTATATACCTCTGATCTCAATTTATCTAGCTCATCTGCAGAGCACCCAATAATCTTCTCTGCTTCATTATTGAACATTGAAAAGATATACATCACCAGTTGCATCCTAGCTCTTGCAAGTAATATATACCTGGAAAGAGAGACCAAAGATAAATGAGATGGAACAGAACTGTAAAACACCAACACAACCAATAGCAACTATACCATGAACTGTCAAACCCAATGCGTCTTACCTTAGACTGCATTTTCAGCAATTTCTGGCACCCTTCACACCAGTAAACCCATCACCTTAGTCACCTTTTTGTTGCACACTTTGCAAGCCCGGTACCAGAGAGTCTGATCAGACTTGATGGGGCCTATATAAGCTTTAACACTGAAAGCACAGGCTGCACAAGAAAAATCACAAGATCACAAATGAGTAAGAGAGCCTACCACCTTGATTCCTAGGAAAGTTTGGAGAACAAATTTTTATGGTTAAGTAACCATTTCCATGGATTTCACATGAAGGGAACTAGTATTACCTTGTCCTCTCCCAAGGATGGGTTATCTTTCAAATGAGACAGGGGGATTCTATCAGAGTACATGGACCATGCTCCACTATTGGCTGATGGGCTCATACCAGAGCAACAGATGCCATTGAAACCTCTTTACCTTCAGAATCATACCTGTCAAATCAAACAGTTATAATGGATACCACTGAGATAGGAAGAGAAGTTAAAACGCTGCCGTGCAAGAACTTACCAGGATTCAAACTCTTTGCTTCAGGTAAATCTGGATTCACCACTATTGAGCTCTTGGACAACGTAGACAAGGATACACCTACAACAATATGCACAAAAGTCTGTTAAAAATAGGAATATCTTTTCTATTTCTTCAGAAATTACACAATTTAATTGTCCAAAAAAAAGAAATTACACAATTTAGAACACTATTCTGAGTTATGATATAAATATTCAGGCTACCTTGATAGTCTCCAACTCTAACAGATTTAATAGCGGACTACAGGCGATTGATTGACTATGTCCAGCAATTCCTGGCCAACACCAGTTGCAAGATCATTCCATAAAGAAACCACAACCACTTTTTCCTGCAGTTGAGATGCCGATTGGTTGTCAGTCCAAAAGAAAGGATGCTGATTGTTTGTCAGTCCAAAAGAAAAGGATACCAATTGTTTGGTATAAAACATTGACATAGAGTTGCAGTAGCAAGTAGACATACGACTCATCAGCAATGGTAATGTCACGCTTTGGGATACTCTCATTGTTGCTCTTCCTTCTAATACTCATTGTAGGAGACACACTTGTAACAACTCCAATAACATCTGAGACACAAGGCAACAGTTCATAACAAGGATTTAGAAAACCACAATCTAAAAGACTAAAACAGATGTAGAAGTAGCTACTTACCCACAAGCACCTTTGGTACATGGGGGCCCAGCATATCAATTGGGACAAAATCAAATTTTGTTTCAGGAACAAAAGCTTCTTCATTGCAGACTTCATCCACCTCAGAATTCTCATTTAAAGTCATTCATAATCATTTTTTAATGTGCTAAACTTCTTGTTAGCCAGCTTTAGAGACCCCTTTGAAACATAATAACCTTCCCAGTTCAAACTTTTCAAAAAAACTTCTTTGCAGCTTCATTGAACATTGTAGCTTGAATTTCAGTTCCCTACAACAAATTGAACAAGATTTAAACACAAGTGAGAAACAGTAAGCCACATATATAACTGAGGAGCATTGGAACAACATAAACAAAATCTAATTCCTGTTTAACTTACATCTTCATCTGTTAACTCCACATTGAAAACACAGCCTTGACCTCTAGCATTCGTGTAAGTACGCATGGGTCCCTTGTTTGTTACACGAACCTTTATAGTCCAATTGCCTTGATAAGGATCAAGGACACAATAGGATGAACCCTTCTGGTCATTGCCATTCGTGCAGCCGGGGCCATACTGAATCAATTCACAACATATACAAATGGTTAATGCAATCAAGCACATCACCGAAAACTCCAATGACAACAGATTGATGACAAACAAAACACTCACTTTCCATTCTGCTCATGCATAATCTGATTGGCTGATTTAGTCACCATGTCTTGCCTAGGCTTCAAAATAATCCCAGCCTGCTCTCTTTTCACCTCATTTTACTAACCTCACTCTAATCTCCTCCTCAGGAGCAGGCGAAAGCATCTCACATTTTATCACAATCATACATCTGAAACAATAAATTCCAATTAACATATGAAACCCAAACACTTCAAAAAGCATCAAACCGCGAGACAGAGAGAAGTGATATGCTTACTTTTCAGGGCTGACGGGAATGTCATTAACAGTGTACTGAAGAATACGAACGAGGCTAAGGTTCTGAAAATCCCCAGAGTCAACCATTGAACTCAGATTTGAGCTGAGAATCCCCTTAGCTTCATCTTCCATCACTAGCAGTAAACCTACCCAACAGATCAGTATGAATTAGATCCTATTTTTATTAGGGTTAGGCTCCAGATCCTAATTGCAGAACACCAAAAGAACCTAGAACAAGCACCTTTTGGTTAACATGGGGGCCCAGCATATCAATGGGGACAAAATCAAATTTTGTTTCAGGAACAAAAGCTTCTTCATTGCATACTTCATCCACCTCAGAATTCTCATTTAAAGTCATTTCATAATCATTTTTAATGTGCTAAACTTCTTGTTAGCCAGCTTTAGAGACCCCTTTGAAACATAATAAACCTTCCCCAGTTCAAACTTTTCAAAAAACTTCTTTGCAGCTTCATGAACATTGTAGCTTGAATTTCAGTTCCCTACAACAAATTGAACAAGATTTAAACACAAGTGAGAAACAGTAAGCCACATATATAACTGAGGAGCATTGGAACAACATAAACAAAATCTAATTCCTGTTTAACTTACATCTTCATCTGTTAACTCCACATTGAAAACACAGCCTTGACCTCTAGCATTCGTGTAAGTACGCATGGGTCCCTTGTTTGTACACGAACCTTTATAGTCCATTGCCTTGATAAGGATTCAAGGACACAATAGGATGAACCCTTCTGGTCATTGCCATTCGTGCAGCCGGGGCCATACTGAATCAATTCACAACATATACAAATGTTAATGCAATCAAGCACATCACTGAAAACTCCAATGACAACAGATTGATGACAAACAAAACACTCACTTTCCATTCTGCTCATGCATAATCTGATTGGCTGATTTAGTCACCATGTCTTGCCTAGGCTTCAAAATAATCCCAGCCTGCTCTCCTTTCACCTCATTTTTACTAACCTCACTCTTAATCTCCTCCTCAGGAGCAGGCGAAAGCATCTCACATTTTATCACAATCATACATCTGAAACAATAAATTCCAATTCAACATATGAAACCCAAACACTTCAAAAAGCATCAAACCGCGAGACAGAGAAGTGATATGCTTACTTTTCAGGCTTGCCGGGAATGTCATTAACAGTGTACTGAAGAATACGGACGAGGCTAAGGTTCTGAAAATCCCCAGAGTCAACCATTGAACTCAGATTTGAGCTGAGAATCCCTTTAGCTTCATCTTCCCATCACTAGCAGTAAACCTACACCAACAGATCAGTATGAATTAGATCCTATTTTATTAGGGTTAGGCTCCAGATCCTAATTGCAGAACACAAAAGAACCTAGATCCAAAAATTCAAAGCTCGATTTCACTACCCAACACAAACCCAAAAACAAAATCCCTCACAAAATAAAAAAAGATGAGATCTTGTTTGAAACTAGAGCGAGAAAACACGATCCGAGCAATACCCATGAAGAATCAAATCATTTCCATAACACAAACAGTAGTAGTAATCTAGGGTTAAAATTTCATCCAGCAAAATCCAAAATCGAATGGATGGGTAAAACACGAAGCTTACATATAACGGTTGCCGTTACGTCTGAGATCGAGGATCTCGACCACGATCTCCGGGATCGGACTGGACCCGTCCGGCGATGGGTTCGCCAACAGCGTCGAAATCGCATCTGGGGTTGGTCCAAGCTTGGCCATTTCTCTCTCTATTTCTTCTGGGTTCTCTCGCTCTTCTCTTTCTCTATTCTTCTGAGATATGAAAGTCTGCGAATGGGTTTGGGGGGTTTTGTAGTGTTAGGGTTTTAGGCGGGCGATTTTGAATTTTTTTCCCGCGAAACCAATTGCGGCGCCAAGTTTTAGCTTTCGCTGGTTTTTTTCGGATTTGTGAACTACGCGCGCCCTCTGAAATTTATTTTGACTCGTTTTACTTCTCTGTCCTTGTGTTGTTTCCCGAGTTACCGGCAACCCACTGGGAGCTTGATTCATCCGTTCCATTTTTACTTTTTATTAAAAAGATATTTCAAAAAAGTGGAGAAATCCTTTGGGCTCACTGTGCGACCACCTCACAGTCGTGCGACCCGTTTTTTTTTTTTTTGGCACACCAACATCGAAGGTCCCTGGGGCTTCTCCGACGAAGCTTCTTCTTCCTTTTTCGACGCCGTTGAAGGTCTCTGCGGCTTCTCCGGCGAAGGGTCGTATAGCCCTGCGACTTCTCAGGCACGGCAGAGAGCATGCACGGACCACCACCTTGGGCTTCGGCAAGCGGCTGGGACTTTGGATTGCCATATGTGAAATATGAGAGGGTTTTTGGTTTGCATTGTCATGGTGGTCGACGACGGGTCGAAGAGGAAGGATGAAGAAGCTTCGTCGAAGAAGCCGAAGGAAGAAGATGAACGCCTTTGACGCTGGTGTGAAAAAAAAAAAAAAAAAAAAACGTGTCGCACGGAAGAATTTCTCAAAAAGTGATAAGCAACTATGGTATATCATTGAGCGGTGCATGTGAAATTCTTCGACTATCCATTGCGGTATATAGTGTTGGATACAATTGCTTGACTTGAACTTGTGGAAATTAGGTCTTTGCTTGAATTTTATCCAAGACTTGAGGAACTTAAAGTTTCTACTTGATTCGTGATCGAAGTGTACTTTATAGTTTAAAAATTTTAAAACCGAACCATATATGCCAATAGTCAATAGATTGAGCTCGGTTCTAAAGATGGAGAAATGTGGTCTGGGAGGATGGGATACAAAGAAGGGGATAGTGATGGTAAGGAAGGTTGCTCATGAGGTCACTAAACTACTTACCCCTAATTTACTGGTAGAGGTGGCAAACATACCAACTCGGCCCATTTGATCCGGTTTGGGTCGTGCTTGGGCTAGTCCAAGTCGACTCATTTTTTAACGGTTCAGATTTCAGCTGGTCCATATACTCGAATATTTACAGTTACATAAAGGATATGGAAGATGACAGTAACATAAAGGAATGTCTTTGCATATATTGTCATGGATTGAATATTTACATTCCAGACGGTGTCATGTACGTTCGTGTTACCTATTGTTACTAAAAACATATTAACATCAAATAACATGTCTGAGTATCTATAAGAAAAGAAAGGAGGAAAGGAAGAAAGAAACTACAAGACTAGAGTTTTGTACGGGGTATTTTCGATTCTTTTTGTTCCGATGAAATTCTATCACTACCCTCAACAATGAATCTTAGTTAAAGTATGAGCAACAAGAGAAGCAAGATAGCCATTTGTGCTTAACCGTAGCAAGGATTGATTTCGAGGGCTGGGATGCTGCATTTGGTGTGCTGCTTTCTCTAGGTGTCTGTGGCCGTGAATCTATTCGTGGTGAATTTTGCTTTTGATGTGGTTGGCCTCGTGGCGAATATTGTTGCTTTTGCTTCCCTAATCCATCTATTTTCAGTGAACTGCTTCTATCGTCAGTCCCTGCCAATCTGCATATATCAAGAATATATTCAGCTCTTTGCTCAACATTATGGAAATATGCACAAATAGTTGAAAAAAAAAAAACAGCTTTTACTAAAATACTTGCTCTTGTAAATGCTTGACATATGCTATTGTTACTGCTACGACACTTTAAGAAAATTACTAAAAGATTGAAATTATTCTGATATATGTGGGATTGCCGGCAGTTAAAACTTTGAAGGATGCATGCAAAGCTATTTACTCCAATGTTTAAGTTCTCCTAACTTATGCAGGAAAGTATGGAAAACCAGCTACTTACATTGGAAATGCAAATGATTTAGTACTGCCATTGGAAGCATGGGACGTGACAGATGGACTATTGAACTTGTTGTCGGTGAGGGATGGACTGACTGCGTGATTTTGGAGGCGCGGCGATTGGCTTCCTTTACTGTGATTATCTGCTGAAGATGATGGACTTCCTCTGCTATTATTCTCCCCTTGTAATGATGGACTTGCTTTGCTATCATTTTCGGCAGATTCCATTATAACCTGTCTCATAGTCTCTACGGCTTTTGCTTCAGTTACTCTTGGACTTGGTCCCTCAACCAAACTGCGGCTATTTTGGGTAAACTCAACTTGCTTATCCGGAGGTTGGTTACTCGAAAAGTCTATATATGACATGTTCAGTTCTCCAGGCATTCCCAACTCACCGGATTTACCTAAGTAGGAAAACTGTTCCCTGGTGAAACTCATGTTACCCATCTGAATGCTGAATAGGGATTCATTGGAAGCAGCACTCCATTCCATTGGGGCTGCGGATGGTTTTCTAGCAAACACATAGTCAGGGATCCTGTACCCGGAGGCACTAGTAGTGTCACTAGGCCGCTCCATCACCTGCGTAAGAGGAAATTGGGTTGCAGCTGGATCATTTCCCAAGCTCAACTCATATGTCCTAGGTGTAGAGCTGCCTAGCAAATCCTCATCGGTGTAG
Organism: Fragaria nilgerrensis; assembly: GCA_010134655.1. NCBI lineage: Eukaryota > Viridiplantae > Streptophyta > Magnoliopsida > Rosales > Rosaceae > Fragaria > Fragaria nilgerrensis. The sequence continues at coordinate 8,412,385 of CM020981.1, forward strand.
CTTGCACTTAGGAAAGAGCGGGTGGTGGATGGATTGATGATTGCATTGGCATTATCCGAAGAAGTTACATCATTGCTCACATCAACTACCAAAGAGGCAGCAGTACTTGCGGGGGTGTTGGGGTTTAAGACTTTTCCTGTAGATGCAATTTCACTAGAACCTGTAAGCGTCTGATTTATTTTCGGATCTGTATTCCCTGTGCCTTTGTTTTCGGGGGGTGCTTGCAAATGGTCTGAAGATGATGGTAATGGTGAGGAAGAGGGGCTTGATGTTATTCTCTCGTTCGCAGATTCCATAACTTAAAATGTCTTGATTCTCTAGCTCCGGTGGTCCAAAACCATCGGATCTCTGTAAAAACAAAAGGAACAAGCATTAGATCGCATTGCGAGAATTCAAATGCAAACACATTGTTGAACGTTACATATCTGAATCTTAGGTTATACGATGACTACAAATTATATGAACCCTGATATGTTTTACCACCAAAATCATAGGAAAAAGTAAGTAAACGAAATTACACAAAGAGGAGAGGAGTGTGTTCTAGGATAAGATAAAAACTACAAAACGCTAATGTCATTGAGGGATTGAGAAACAAACCCCTAAATGCATTCATTCAATTGAGAACAGAAAGCTAGCAGACTACATTCATATATGTGTTCAATGTAACACTCAATTTCCAAAAAAAAAGGGTTTCCCTCGCATGAATTTGATGAGAAACATTATGTAATCATTGAATACATATTTTAAAGGAAACAAAATGTGCACACACAAAGAGATAATTAGAGATTGAGATGAAAGCAGACTCCACTAAATAGTAAGCGATATGTGTTTACAAAACTTGCATGCCAATTACCAGCACTGTGGATTTAGAGACCGCCAATCTCCGGCAATGATCCCGGTGATGATGGCATGAGAATCAGCAGTCTCAGTTTCGCCTTGGCGCCGAATTAACCACCGTACCTACGGAGGAGTAATGTGTAAAATTGAAAATTGGAAAAGAAACCAGAAATTGGAACAGAAAACAATTCCAGAACAAACAAAAAAACAAAACTGAAAATGGTGGAAAAGGGAAGAGAGATAAAAGTGGAGGAGGTTAGAAGGCCTTGCATGGACATAGGCATTGCTTTCTGTTTCGTTCTGTTCCATATAACAACCAACTCTACGCGTCTCTCTTCCTAACTATTTACTAAATCTCAGGCTGTCTTTGCCCTTTTGTCCCTTTGGCATGTAAACTTCTTCTATATATGAAAATTGTTTGACTCATCTCCAAAATTATTTACGTGTTCTAAAATGCTTCTTTTAGTTAAAGGGATACTCAATGCGGAATCAAAACATTTTACCATACCAATCATTTTTTGAGCTTAGTCTCTTTCTCTTCAGGGTATAGATTATTTCCATATTATTAGATTTCACAACTATGTCAATACTATCATAGAAGAAGTCCGAAATTTCATCTGCCACCCTTTCATCAGTAGTCCTTGCTTCTTTCTTAGACGAATCAATTAATGTAACACTGAAGTGAAGTGATACAGGCCACATTGGTCTTAGAAGAGAGGAAAACGGGATGTCTGACCGCAATGTAATGTCGCGGTTGTGCCGGATTTATCGAGCACCCTCTTGTATATATAAAAGCATAGAATGAGACCTTGATTTCGAATTCAGCCGTTTCTTTAACTTCTGCAGACTGTTATGTCAATCTATAGATGAATTACAAATAGGAACCGAGTACCTGCTGGTTTTCAAGAAAGAAACTACATGTGTTATGGGAACGAGCAACAATATTGTTGTAATAATGGTACACAGAAGACTGAATAGTAGAGAAACAGTGCCACTTAAGAACCTTGATAAATGAAATAGGAAATTTGATCAGCAACTTTAAAGAGTTGACCAACTTCATCTCAGTCGATTATCCCTTTAATTGAAATTAATTACTCATAATCACCAAAACATTTTTTTTAATTTCAATGCTAATCGACTGAAATCATCGCCAACGAATTGAAATCCCTATATAACAAAGCACATGATTCAATTTTATACTTTATCTAATTCACAGCAAACTAATGAATCCCAAAATTAATGATGTCCTAATCAAATTAGCAGACTTTCCTATGACAAAGAAAGCAATAATGTAGCCAAAATATAGAAAGGGAGGGAAACCGCATATCAAATTCACAATATTTCTTTTAAATCACATTCCATATTAAGAATATAAAATAAGGAAGTTAGCCCAAAATTTCACTCGTCAATTGATTAGACTTTTCACTCTAGGAAGCTCCTTCCCTCGACGTTTTTGCCATTTGATTTTTCAACTATTATTTTCATTACATTTTTTTAGGTCTTCATCAAGTTCATTTCTTGTTCAGCATCACTTGTTAGCATGGCGGATCACAAATCTCTTACTCGATTAATCAAAGAAGAAGAAGAAGAGGAGGAGGAAATAGAAGCTCTCCATGTTCTTGCACCTAGGCAAATAATAAGGAATTGCCTAACGGATGCTTTGAAAAAAACCATGATGGATTTGGAGTCTCAATTGTCTGCCATTGTAGCAATCCCTCAAAGCAATGCACAACCACTGTCCGAGTTCGACAAGCAGCTCAAGAAAGCGGAGCAAAAATTTGTTCGTTGGGAATCGAGGGATTTGATGATATGGGATTCAAGTCCGGTGGAAGCTTCAAAGTACCTGAAAGGCATTGAAGAGATACAAAGCTTGATTGAAACTATCGGAGGCTTGTCAGCGGATGAGTATGGTAAGAAGAAGAAGAACCTTCTTTACAGGGCAAATAGTGTGTTGAAGTTGGCAATGTCAAGGCTAGAGGATGAGCTAATCCAAATTCTCCTTCAGTACAAGCAATGCGCCGATCCAAGTCACATGTCTTTTCGTTTGTTTGGAGTTGATCAAATAGGGTATGATGACTTCTCACTTGCTTCAATCGATGAAAGATCGAGTGAGATATCATCGGAGAAGAATAATAATAGCAATGAATCAGAGGATTATGTGGTGGATCTGGTGCATCCACTAGGAATGCCTCGTATTAAGTCCATTGCAAATGTTATGTTTGCTTCAAATTTTGGGGATGAGTTCTGCCATGCTTTTGTCAACACGAGGAAGGAAGCTTTTAATGAGTACTTGTTCGATGTTCTTGGTTGGCAAAAATTCAGCATAGAAGATGTGCACATGATGGAGTGGACAAGCTTGAACTCGGAGATGAAGAAATGGAATTGGATAATGAAGATCGTCGTGCGGGTCTATCTTGCTAGTGAGAAGCGTCTATGTGAAAAGATTTTAGGGGAGTTTGGATCTTTTAGCTCATTTTGCTTTCTTGAAACAACAATGGATACAATGGGGTGTCTTTTGAATTTTGGTGTTGCCATAGCCATAGGGGCTCGTAGTCCGGAGAAATTATTTTCATTTCTCGACATGTATGATGTTCTTGCAAATCTTCGAAGTTATATAGATGCTTTGTTCACAGAAGATGCAGGATGTGTCATAAGAAACCAATCTCCTGAGATTGTGAAGAGCTTAGGAAATTTGGCAAAGACAACGTTTGTGGATTTTGAAAATGTCATTGCTTCCAACACATCAGCAAGTCCTTTCTCTGGTGGTGGCATTCATCCTCTCACTCGGTATGTCATGAACTTCATTAAGACTGTTACTGACTACAGTGATACACTTAACTTGCTTCTCAAGGATCAACACATGGAAGGATCAGCTGCTGAAATTGAGTTTGAAGATCAGAAATGCATTTCCCCTTCGACGCTCTCTCCGACATCTCTCCACGTTCTGTCAATTATTGGGATCCTAAAATCAAACCTTGAGAGCAGATCCAAATTGTACCACAATGAGGCTTTACAACATGTTTTCATGATGAACAATCTCCATTACATGGTTCAGAAGATCAAGAACACCAGACTCGAGATTCTTTTTGGAGATGAATGGATAAGAACACAGAAGAGTAAAGTGCAGCAACATATGTTAAAGATTATGTGAGAGCTACTTGGAGTTCAGCCGTTTCCTTGTTAAGAGATGATATTCGAGTGCCACATTTTCTCTCAAAGAAAAGTTCTAAAAATAGGCTCAAGGCTTTCACTGTTGCTTTGGAGGAGGTATACAAGATACAGACAGGATGGTATGTACCAGATCATGAGCTTCGGGAAGACCTACAAATTTCAACTTCACAGAATGTAATCCATGCTTATCGGAATTTTGTCGAGAGGGTCTCTGTAAAATACAAGATCACCGACAAGTACATGAAGTACACTGTTGATGACCTGGAGGAGCATCTTCTTGATCTATTTGAAGGGTCACCGAGATTATTAAACAAAGCATCTACATGCAGGAAGTGAAACTTTGCTTCTTAGTTATAGTGTTTTGTATCTTGTTTTATAAAAAATATATAAGAGTGATTTTAAATAACATCTCAAATAACTTAATACACATCTTTATTATTTGATATTTCAAATCAGATTTGATTGGTATGTTAAATGATCAAAAAAGACATATGTAATTAATACAATTTAAATATTAAAAACAAATTTATATTTAGAAACTAATAATGTGAAATATAAACCAAATTAATATATTAAAAAAGAAAACTTATTTGGGTACGGCTATTGCAACCCCACCAAATACTTTGTTCACCCCACATTTCAATTTTAAACTAAATATTCCAATACTAACCCCACAATTAAGAATTTTGTGAAAAGATAATATTAAACTAAAATCTATAAAATCCAAACAATAACAATTTTCTACATCTTTACATCGGAGAAAAAAAATTGTCTACATATTTCAAATCAGATTTGAGAATCACTTTAATCTTCAACAAGGTGGTTATACAGTGTGATGAGATTGTTCGTTCTTATTTTTATTTTATTTTTGGCTTCAAATATAGTCTTATATATATATACATGACCTTTTCACTAAAGGATCCCTTTTTTTTTGTTTATATGAGGGATGGGGGATTACACCAACTTTTCGATTATATTTTGAATCTCCACCGTTCAGTTTGTTGGTCCTTATATATAGATCAATTCTGTAAATTTTCAGCCAATTTGGTGATCGTTAAGGTGTCGAACAAGATTAAATCAATAAACGAACCAAATCTATCAAACATGAACCGTTCATGCTTATAATTATAAATTGTAGTTTTGAATGCCTTAACGATTACCAAAATTTCTGAAAATTTGTAGAAGTGATCTACTCATATAGAACTACATGTTGAATGGTGGAGATGTGATTTTGTGATCGAAAAATTGGTGTAATCCCCCATCCCTCATATATGTAAAAAAAAGGATCCCTTAGTGAAAGAGCCATGTATATGTGTATATATATATATATATATATATATATATATATATATATTCATAATTGTAAAGAAGGAACTCAAGAAAGAGATCGAGGAGAACATATATATGATGTATGTGGTTTGAGAAGAACGGAAGTCTGCATCAAATATATTGATGTGTATTTGTATATATTTTTAAATTTTATCAGATTGAGGAAAATAAAAAAAGAAAATGAAAACCAGATTTTCTCAAAATTTTAAGGGTAGAACTGAAACGTTAAAGGTGAAAAATAAAGAATGGGGTAAACTAAGCATTTAGTGGGGTGGAAATAGCCGCACCCAACTTATTTTTGGAAACTTATAAAATGAATTAGAACAAATTAAATTTTTAAGATCGAGAATTTATTTAGGGAAACTATTAAAGTAAACAAAAAATTTGTAAGGAAATTTGAATAATCAATTAATTTCTTTTTTGTCCTTAAAAAATTCATAATTACCAAGTTTAGTGTCAAAGTGTCAAACGATGTAATTGTTATGCATATGAACACCTATTTCGTTATATTTCACATATTTTCTTTTTCACCCAAACACACTATTCAGATATGTATTTTTCATCTTGTTTATCACTTTCATGTTTAAGAATTTGAAATGAACAATGAATTTGAAATGATTTCTCAAGAACTAACACAAGTAATAGATATGAACATCTAGAAAATGTTAATTTATATAAATATATACTAATTATACAATAATAATAGTGTTAATATAGTCACATAATATGATATTTCATGGATTTTTAGATTAAGGGTATTTTAGGTACTTTGAGTTGTGTATTTAGTAAAATATATGAATAAGAAATTAAATAAGTGGTGTATTGAGAAATAGATATTTATTAAGTTATTTAGGGTGTGTATATAAAATTTCTCAATATGCAAATGCAAGTGTTTCCAGTCTTCTTAAGCAAAACTAGGCAATAATACACTGATGTTTATCAGCAACATATTTCTCCTTCTGCAGCAACATCATTTCACGTCAGGTAATGTGCTTTGTCATGTTATTGACTTGCGCTGATTTTATAGGTTCTTCAGATGCTATGAGATTTCGTTTACGTCTCCACAGGCATATAATACGAGGTATTCCGCATATTTCAGGGAAGTACTTAATCTGTCATGTGCAGAAGCGATATTGGGAACAAGAAGAAAGTTCTTGCTTGAATCTATTAAAAGAAATGTCTTAATCTCAGCCAGAGAAACATATACATTCTTGGACTAATAGAAGTTTGTTTGATGCAAACCAAATTTTTTTTTAGTTATCAAATTCTATTACCCACCCTGTGCCAAATTATATAAACTAGTCATTCTCGATGTCTCTATATACTAATGATAGACTCCATGCAGAGAGATCTAAGGCTTAAATCACTAAATATTCTCCTTTTTTAATTGATGAATAAACCTAAGCATAAATGTTTTTGCCAAATACAACAGTAAATCAGTGAGTACACATAAGATGGATACAGAGAAATGAATATGCAATACATTCTGAAGCTAGCTGAGAATCTGAAATTATCAACTTTACAAAAGCAAATCACCTTTGGAAGTGAAGCCCCGGCAGTAACAGGCCCTGTATGCATGCTTTTTGTAACTGGAGCAGCATGAGGCTTACATGTTACAACTATCTATCAAAGTAGTTGAGGACAGGCATTTGGACCACAATTTGATCTTCGATCTTCCTCCCAATGTGCATAGTTACCATCTTCCAAATCTAGTCATTATTTCTTTGACGCCCAAGTGTGAGGAGCTAGAAACCATAATCTAGCGCATCTCAAACCAACTTTACTAAACAATGTAGATTCTGAACAAGCAACCACTGTGTAGTACGAGTGGCAACAACAAATCAATAGTATCACACATCATATTCTGATGCTTTATGCAGCTGCTCGTTTAGCTTCTACAACCGAATCCATATCTATCTCTAAAACATGATGAGATTCAAAGTACACTGTACAACAAAGGCTTCAAGCAAGAACCGGGTCAGTACATAAAACAGTACACCAAGCATTATTGACACAGGAAGAGCTGGCAAAGCTTTCTGATACAAAGCCAGCAGTATCAAAGTAACTCCCAAACCGCCTATAATAGCGAGATAGCAAGCATACACTGTCATAAAATCATACATCGCCGCCCTCCCAACTAAAACACTATAGAATATAAAGTCTCCCAATCCCAACTTGATTGAACCAGAAGATCCCAATCCAATACCCTCCAGCAACATACTTTCACCCAACGCAGCATCCTCCAACCCGCGCTGCTGAGCACTTGTTATCTGCTCTAGTAACGGCGCAGAGAGCTCTTGACCCCTATCCGCAACCCTCCCCTCTTCAGCCCCAACCAAACTCGACTCATTCCTGTTACCAAACCCAACACTAGCATTCACATTAGAGCTCAACCTGGAACTCACATTCTCACCTAAACCAGAACCAACATTGTCATTATTCTCACTCTCACTCCTCCTATCTCTCCAAACCCTCCTCGGACCCTGAGACGCCACCACAGGCCGGGCCTCATACACCAAAGCCGGAATTTCCTCGTCTCTAGAAATCGCAAGCTCAACCAACAACCTCAGCGGCCCAACAGGCAGCAAAACCGCGGCGAGATCATACAATGCCATGGCCACCAACAGCACCCAAGTAGTCCATTCCGGCAACAACGTAAACCAATAAGCAACCAACATCCCAATCACAACCAAGTAGCCTTGTGTCACAAGTATCGCCATTTTCGACATGAACACAGCCAACACACCCACAACGGCAAAATTAAACAACACAACTAAAAACGTGACGCAATCAATCGGAACATTAAAATCCTGGATCAGAAACAAAGCAACCTCGCCGCCCATAAAGCCCAAGACAATAAACGAGGAGAAGCCCATGTAGGCTTTCAAGAACTTAGTGCATCTGAGATAGAACAGAAGGACCAAGACAAATGTGACAAGAGTGATGACAGCCACGAAGACAAGAGAGTTCAGAAGGGCACCTACGAATTTGTCCCAGGTAGAGTCTGAGGTTGTCTCCGTGTAAGCAATGGTGGCAACGGAATTAACGGTCACCGATGAGTCTGAGCTTAAAACTGAGACGAGGATGACGACGAGGAACATGCAGAGGGAGACCGGGGTTATAATTCTGACGAGTTCTTCGCCGAGAGTTTCGAGGATGCTTGTGGGTCTTGGGTTTTGGGCCATTGGGTGGTCGGGAATTGGATCCATTTTGGGTTGTTGGGGTGATCGGAGTTTGAGATTTTGGTCGGGGATTTCAGGAGTTGCGACAGGCGAGTGTTTGAAGGTTTTGGTGCTTTGACCAAACGTTCATGATGACCTGATGCTGTTGGGGAGCAGTTCCTAACCGTTGATTTTGGGTGATTTTATCAAACCAATTTCTTGGTTTTGGAATATCCACAATAAGTCTTGAAAATAAATGATAAATTTAATTAGGGTATTAAATTCAATATCATTTGGTATAATAATATAAGGGAGAAACTGTGAGCTCGACTATGAAATATAATTCGGTGTAATTATAAGTAGTTGATAAAGTCTAACGTGAACCGATGACCCAAGTAACAAATATTTGTTCTTATTCGGGTCGAATTTTTAAGCCCTTTGAACAATCGTCTGATGCGAGCGTGCCAACACCTTAAGGAAGTGTGTATGTCTGGTTCGCGCGCTTCTCTTGACTTCTCTTCAAACGGATGTGAGCAAGAACGGTTAGTCTTGCTGCTGGGTTCTTCACAACGACCTAGGATGACTCCTGAGGATTTACTCAGTAACAAAATACGATAAAATAAAGATATTCGCTAAGGATATCTCTTTAACAATGGGATGGACTGGTGCTCGCGACGAGGCTTTATGGACTGGGGGTGGACTTTTTGCTCGCGATGAGGCTTGATGAGTGAAGCGGGATTTGCTTGCGATGAGGCTTTGGTGGTGCTCCCTGGAGAGGCTTTTTTGATAGATTGGGTGCTCTTGGGGAGGCGTCCAATTTGTAGTGATGCAAAGTTTATTTGAATTGTCCGGGGGGGGGGGTCTCTCATTCCCTTAGAACCTCCTTTTATAGAGAACTGAGCGGCTAGGGTTCGCGAATGACCTGTTAACCGAGGCGATCAGATCTTCTAATTGAGTTAGGAAAGATACTTTCCTAGTCGAGCCTTCTGACAACATATCTTTGAGATATCCTGCAAATCTTCTGCCAGTAATTACCCAACGTGACAAGAAAAGAAATAAAGATATTTGGATCGCGGGTATCGGTCCATGGGCTAACTTACAGATAAGATAACTGATATAAAATTAGGCCCAAACATTGCCCCCAGGCCTTAAGATCTACGCCCGGTTTACCAGACGTGATCGAAGAGGGCTAACCTTTCAACTCCCACGAAAGGCTTCCTGTAATCCTGAAAGGGTATGTCTGTAAAAATGCTAACTGAAAACCTGTCTCGCGAAGAGACACATACGTTTCTTTCTTACTCGAAACGCAACGTTTTGAAGAACCCTTTCAGTTCTTTATAAAAAACCTTGAACACTTTACTTTTCAGACATCAAATCCAGAAATGGCTCCAACACCTCTGACCGCTGAGGGCTCTCAAGAATTCAAAACCAGAATGCTTGGCCTGAAACCCCATGATTCTGCAACCAAATCCAGTCTTAACCTCTTCACTGATGCCACAACAGGCTTAAGGCCATGGATGGACCCAATACCTCTTTCAATTCGCGAGGACTATCAACATGCAACTCGAATCCCGATCGTAGCCTTCAGAAAATTTGCGGCTAACTTCCGAAAATGGCAGATAAGCCATCAATCTATAAGAATAGGGGTGTGGCCCTACCTCTTCGCGTGCATGCACTTATGGTACCAGAAGCGCAGAGCCATGGATTTAGAGAGATGGCAACATGCGGGTATCGTAGATGCAATTGATTTGAGCTTCCAACTTCAGAGTACATGGGTGAACAGGGCTCCGATGATGACATCAGCTTGTTTCTGGGATACCTCCAGCAACAACTTCAATTTATGATTCGGTCAAATGGGTATCATGTTGCTGAACTTGTATGCGATCACAAGCCTTCCAGTTTCTGACAAACCTTACCAAGAGATCAACTTTGAGGGAGAGGTGGTGGCCTTTGAAGCTGACCCCAATCGACGCTATTTCTGTAAGTCTTATGAATCCTGGGCTGATCATTATATTGCTCAAAGTGGTGAGGCTAGTGGCATCGCATTTCTGGAACTGTGGCTCACTAAATTCATAGTCTGCACTAATACCCAAAAGATCACTGATGCCTGGGTTCGCGCGGCCACCCTTCTATTTAATGGCCATAAGCTAGGACTAGCCCATATGACCCTAGCTATGCTATACCGAGCCCTTTACGATCTGTCCCTTCACCCATTCAACTATAGTGCCCCCCCTTTGGCTGCAAATTTACATTGTTCAGTTCAGGAATCCCCAAATCAAAGATTTTTCAGAAAATCAAGTGCTAGGAATGACATTCACCGGAGTTAAAGCCCATGATCCTCTTGATTATTCTGAATGTTTCCAACACTTGTACACCCTGGATGCTTCTGCTTTGGATGTCAGCGAACTAATGCTCAACCGAATGTATCCAGAAGCCCTGGCGAAAAATTTTATGTGGGGCACCACTCATTCTCTCGAAGCCCTGAATCTATTCGAGCAAGCTATATCCATTGCCGACCTGAGACTTCCTGATGATGTTGGCTTTGAATTGTACGCACCAAACCATTTTGCTCGCTAACTCGGTTTTCAGCAGGAGATCCCTTCCCTCTATTCGAGAGTGTGAACATGTATACTTCTTAACGCTTGAGGAAGAAAGGAAAGAAGCAAACCGATGACCCTCCCTTTCAGTCTAGCTTTACTCGTTGCAAGGTGAAGGTTCGAAGTATCAGTCTCATTTTCGCCAGCAAGGAAATCAGTCAAACCTACAATGCCTGGTGGTCTATGATTTGTGGCGACTTCTGGACTATAGATCCTCTGTATCTTTTTAAGATCATCTTTGTTAATGGTCAGAGCCTGATCCTCACCCCTGCCTCCACAGGATTAGGCTCTCTTTAGCGAAGGCACCTCTACAAGTCATGTACCAGCAGAGACAACAACAACGAATCAAGAAATGGTTGAGGATGATGAGGTAAAGCTAATCCATTAACACCTCAAAGTCCCCTGTTTGGTGAAAACACTAACTGTTTTATTCTGACCATGTAGAATGAAGAAGATACCCCGGAACCCTGCCAGCCCTCATCCTCACAAACCCCTCAGAAAAGAAGAAGAGAGGAAGCTTCGAATTCGGAGGACGAACCAGAAGTTCCATTGGTATGAATCTTGTGACAAAATAAAATGCCTCCTCCCGTGTTGCATTCCAACTTTTAATGACAATCTGAGCTCTACAGATTCGCAGGCGAAGAAATGCAACCCCAGCTGATGAAGATATCACTATCTTGGAAAGAGACCCCGAAGAGGATGACCTCGTGACCCTGAATGAAACACTCTACAACATCTTACTTGTTTGCCATGCCACCCCCATAGCTACCATGGACAATTTAGGGAACCGGGTCCCTTTTGGCCTTGTTGAAGAGACTGATAAAACGTCTGGAGCTGAAGCCTCAAATGTCCGTGAAGGGAAGAACGTCACTCAACAGCAAGGTGAAACTGTTGTTGACGAAGGAGGAGCATTGACACTGCTCGCGAATGCCTCTTCTCTTGGTTATGACACTGCTCCCCTGTCTCCAACAACAACCCCTATGTCTGCACCTGAAGAAATCACAGTTGCCCACGTTGAACCCGATGAACCAAGAGTTACAGTTGCCGTGACTGAAACAAATATGGTAGAGGACCTGCCCCCCAGGCTACTGAGGTGCATTTCTTGAAATTCCCTGAATATCTTCTATCCCTGAATTACAATGCTGACTGTTAAGATCTGCAGGAAATTGATCTAGAAACGTCTGATGTCGACGCTGCAGCAGAAGCAACCTCTGAAAGAGAAGAAACATTTTTGGTGAATAGCGAGCTTCCAAACACTACTTGTTCAGATCCTCCTATTGTGTCATCTCCCCAAATGTCTATGGAAGCAGCTCTGATGGATGCTCTTGAAATACCTTCACTTGCCCCGAAGGTGGTTGCTGCTAAAGACTTGCTGAGTAATTTGGAGCAGATTGACCTATCGGACGAAGAAAACATATCTCAGATCTCCAAAGCCATAGCGACTCTGAGGTCTTGTGCGAATGCATCAGAGATAAAGCACCTGGACAACCTTGAGTTTCATCTTGACCAGATTCCTGACCTCCAAGATAACTTGCAACTAAAGGAACAGATTGCTAGCGAACGCCTCCACAGGCAAGCAACCTTGGAGGAACAGTTTAGGAGTGAGAAAGAACAACTCGGCTCTCAGCACAGTTGGATCCTTTCTGGGATTGATGCAGAAAGTAGATCTTTGGAACAACAACGGGCTGATATTGAAACCATGATTGCAGTTGCTAAGCGAAGGAAAGCTCAGCACGTCCAGTCTGTTAAAACCAAGATCTCAGAACTTCAAAAACTCAAAGAAGAAACCCTTGCTGCTGCTTGGGCAACCAACCAGGCTAAGGATGACACTGAAGCCAGTCGGACTGACCTGAAGTGAACCTTGCTCGATATTCATCTTCTGGGCAAACTTGTATGAATATGTATGCAATCATGGGCCTGTTTCCTGGGCTTTATTTATAAAAATATTTCCTTTCATGTCCATTATATTATTCAAAACCCTAGACAGTTCAGTCAACAAACCCAAGCCTGAGCCCAAATCATTAACTCTAACAGTTATGACTGGGATCTAGAAAGGCACCCATATCACCTTGATTCCCTCACGCCTGCACAACTGCCCAATATAACGTCTTTGAAAACTGCAGTGTTTACGCAGCCTTACTTGCCGCACGACACCACGTCCACCATACAAACTCCTTTATTTAAGAGAAATGCTGTTAAGCTTTCCTGCAAACCAACACATTATGGCTCCTTCTGCTTCCATCTTCCTCCTTTACTCGAAATTCTTTCCCCCAGATTTCTCTAGTTTCTAGTAGAAACCCTTGAGTCTATGCAGGTGGATCTTGCCCCCCCCCCCCAGTATTGTTCGCTGGAGGTGGGTCTTCGAATTCCCAAACGTTGGGGAAATACTTCTTAAGGTAGCGGCCATTGATAGGATTTCGATGAATGTCACCATCAATATCCCTAAGTCTGTAAGCACCATTGCCATAAATCTGGTCAATCAAAGGGACCTTCCCACTTAGGGGACCATTTTCATCGACCGCGCAACTTTTCACCAAGGGGAAGGATGACTTTCCAAACCAAATCCCTAACCCCAAAACTCTAACCTCGAGCACACTTGTCATAAATCCGAGCTACCTTCTTCTTCTCAACCACCAGATGATCCAAAGCAGCCATTCGCTGGAGATCTAAGTCCTCATGCTCCTGCCACATTGCCTGCACATAATCGTCCCCAAGTAACTGATGCTGCTCGCAAACTCGTAGTGATTGCACATTAATCTCCAATGGAAGTACAACATCATGTCCAAACATTAGTGCATAGGGTGTTGTTCCAGTATGAGTTCGCTTGGAAGTCCTATATGCCCATAACGTGTTGTCTAACTTATTATGCCAGTCACGTGGGTTGTCTGCCAGCATTCGCTTCAAAATGGACAACATAATCTTGTTGCTGGCTTCTGCTTGACCATTGGATTGAGCGTAGTAAGGGGTAGAGTGTAAGAAATTAATCCCATAGTCACTGAGAAACTCTTGAGTTTCGTCAGCCATGAAAGCTGCCCCCCTGTCTACTACCAAACACTATGGGATGCCATATCGGCAGATGATATTTTTGAAGATAAACTGGCACACAGTCTTTGCTGAAGCATCCTTGATCGGTTCTGCTTCCACCCACTTGGTAAAGAAATTTATTCCAACAAGAATGAACTTATGATGCTGGGAGGAGGAAGGATGAATTACACCGACAAAGTCAAGAGCCCAGCCTCGCCCTGGCCAAGGTTTGATAATAGGTTATATAGGTATGTTAGGGATATGTTGAACCAGACCATGAACCTGGCACTCCAAGCAACCCTTGGCAAAACTGATGCAGTCTTTAAGGATAGTAGGCCAATAAAAACCATGCCGGCGAATGAGCCAACGTATCTTGGGACTAACCTGATGTGAACCACATACACCCAAATGCACTTCGCACATGATTCGCTTAGCTTTACGTCCATAGACACAAAGGAAGTCAACCCCATCTTCGCCCCTTCTCAATAACTCGCCACCCTTCAACACATAATTGAGGGCAAGGAATCTGATCCGCTTATTGGTTACAGTAAAGGGTTGATCAAATAATCCATGATAGGTTGCCTCCAATCAACGTCCAACGCGTCAACCGTTGCAACTAACCATTCACCATTGTCCTCCTTCCTAGCCATAAATGAGGGTAAGGTCCGCTTTTCAACTTTCAAAATTCGCTCGAGTACGCCGTCAGCCAAACTGATTCCAGTTGTAATTTGGGCAAGTTCATTAGCCGCAAAATTCCGTTCACGAGGGATGTGCTCCAAAGACACAGTAGCAAACCTATCCAACAACTCTAAAGCTCTTTCAGGAAAGGGACCAGCGTGAAGCTGATACATGGGAACTTCCCCCCTAACTGATTGATGACCAACAAAGAATCACCAAGTATGTCAACATCTTGTGCGCCGAGGTCAAGTAACATCTCCAGTCCTATAATGACAGATTCATATTCTACCTGGTTGTTCGTGCATCTCCACTCAAACTAAAACGAATAGGAATATCTACCTCCAGATGAACTGACCAACGAAATGCCAGCTCCAGATAGCTTGTCAATATTGGAACCATCAAAATATAAAGTCCAAGGTTGAAGAGAGACAACCCCAATATCCAAATCTCGAAAGTAATGGTCTTCAGCAATAGGATGGTGAGGAGAAAATCAAAGACCGCTTGACCGGTCTGTGTTCGAAGTGGTGTGTATTGCAAGGAAAACTCTGATAAAGAAAACATCCACTTGCCAATGCGGCCATGAAGAATAGGCCTTGTCAACATATATTTGACTAGGTCGGTTTGAGCTACTACCACAGTTGTAAAAGAAAGCATATAATGCCGGAGTCTACAACCTGCAAAGTGCAAAGCTAATACCTGGCCTCAGCATCCAAAAGGGTCCTACTCAAATAGTAGATGACATGTTCGATGGTTTGACCCTCTTGATTAGTATCATCTTGAGCCAAAAGGCCTGCAATAGAACTCTCGCAAGCTGAGATATAAAGCTTTAAAGGAATGCCAGGCTTAGGAGGAATGAGAACCGGAGGATTTGCCAAATACTCCTTTATTCTATCAAAAGCTGCCTGATGGCATGGTTCCCAGACAAATTCCTTGGCACCTTGTAGTTTCAACAACGAAGAAAACGACTTAACCTTCCCAGCTGAGTTTGAAATGAATCTTCTAAGGAAGTTAATCTTGCCTAAAAGTTGTTGTAACTCCTTCTTAGTCTTTGGTGTAGGTGCATTAATAACAACCTTGGCTTTGTCTCCCGGCACCTCAATGCCCCTCTAATGGACAACAAAACCCAAAAAGTCCCCTGCTTGTACCCCAAACACACATTTAGCAGGATTCATTCAAAGTCCGTGCGTTCACATGCGCTCAAACACTTTCCTGAGGTCTACAATATGGTCTTGTTTGACTTTCGATTTGACTACCACATCATCTATATAAACCTCCAAGATCTTACCAAGAATATCATGGAAAATCAGGTTCATAGCTCGCTGATATGTGACTCCAGCATTCTTCAGCCCGGAAGGCATTACCACATACTCAAAAGCTCCTATGAAAGCTGGACAACGGAACGCTGTTTTATGTCTGTCTACTTCAGCAACTGGAATCTGATGGTAACCAACAGTACCGTCCATGAAAGAAAGCATCTCGTGCCTAGCAACAACATCAATGAGCATATCCTCCATAGGCGTACACATCCTTTGGAGTAGCCTTGTTCAAATCTCTATAATCCACACAGACTCGTATCTTACCATTCTTCTTACGAACAGGGACTATGTTGGACAACCATTCATTATATTTTGCTACCCTGATGATACTGGACTTGAACATCTTTTCCACTTCTTCCTTCACGGCATCCATAGTTTCTGTCTTCATTAGCCGTGGCTCCTGCTACACCGGCCTTTCCCCTGGTGTGGTAGGCAAACGGTGACAAACTAACTCAGGTGACAAACTCGGAATATCTTCATATTTCTCTGCAAAACAGTCTTTAAACTCTAAGAGCAACGATATGAGCTCTTGTCGTTGCTCAGGTTCCAACAACTTAAGTCCAACCTCCATGGGCTCCTCTTTAGTTCCCAGGTGGGCTTTCTCTACTGGATCTTTAACTTGAGGTGGAGTATCATCTAATGCAGCCGAAGCTGGTAAAATAACCTCTTCCTCTTCATCAATTACTTCTAACACATCTTCAGGCACACACTCAATAGTTGCTAATCGTTCGTAGGCTTCCCTTTCTTCCATATGTACAGCCAAACGCTGATGCAGAAATTCGAAGGCTTGCAACTCTTCCTCTTCTAATTGTGTTAACATTGATCACTGGTTGGGTTTGGCACCATGAGGCTAGGTCGAGATGTATCAAATTTGACCTGAGAGAGACCCCACTGTGCTAATTCGGTGGACGTAACCCCAATCGATTTTCCACTTTGGTTGATACCGACCACTGTCAAAAGGCGCAAATTGCTGCTGTAATATTCTGCACCTATCTCATTCGCGGACACAAATGGCTTAGGGTCAGCCTTAACCAACTCCGCGCGTCCGCTAGCCTGGTCCCACATGAGTACATGAGTAACTCCTGATGCATTGACGAAGGTACACAAGAAGCTCTGTGGATCCAATCTCTGCCCAAAATGCAGCTATATGGAGCATTATAGTCAGTTATAAAGAAACCTTGTACAATGTTCGAAGGTCCCACCTTCAGCCTAACCACTAAAATCCCTAAGGTCTTCGTAACTCCACCAGCAAAGTTCTTAACAGTTATAGCTATCTCAATCACATATGACCTCTTTATTCCCAGCATAGTCATTGTTTGCACTGTCATGATGCTCACTGCAGCTCTAGCATCTATCAGAATCTTACTGACTTTTGAACCATCAATGTCTGCTGTAACGTTTAGAGGGCGAAGGTGCTCTATCGATCATTGCAGGCGAAGGCCTTAAGAACATCATGTACCATTCCTTCATGGCGTCTGTAATCTCTGGAGGACCATTTGTTGACGATTCTTCTGCTGATTCCACTGTGACTTTCTCCAGTTCTGACGTGACTTCATTCACTGCTTCTTGGGACTCAGAAACAGAACACACTGCTCTTGCCTTTGGCAGAGCATATTTGGAAGAGATGACATAAACCATGTTGCAATGCATCTGCACCTCCCCTTCCTCTTCATCTGAAGAGATGTCTTCATCCATGGTCAACTTTAGTTCATTCTCCGCCACTTCCACGACAGGTGTTGCATCCATTTTGGCAAAAGTCTGGGCCATGGTTGAAACCAACAATGTATCCGTTGTGTTGTCATTTTTAGCCTCAGGTATAGGCTCTGTCATTTGCTGAGTTAAAACAACCTCAGTACTAGGTTGAGTCAATTTAGGTCTCCATTGGAGCCTCCTTTCTTACACCCCTTTCCTAGGTGTAGGATCTGACTTAAGTCGTTTCGCTTCAAGTTCTGTACTAGCAGGTTTAGTTCCCAAGTTAGAAGATGCAGACTCACCTACCGACACTGGTCCTAACCTTTCCAATGCAGATCACCTTTTAGGGGACCCTGGTGTGCTAGATAACCTCTTGAAAGCACTTCCTCTAGGAGGTACAAGTGGCTCTGCCCCCTATTTCTCTTCAATGGCGCATAAGGTTTAACAGCGAGCCTATCAATTGTCTTTCGCAGTTGTTCTGGTGTCTGACTTAGGTCTTCTGGCTAAATTAAACCTTGTTTCAAAGTCGTTAGCTTCCTTTTTGCTCTGCCATACCTCTTCTACATGTTCCTGATCTTGGTGTGGTTGATTTCAATAGTCTTGCCTTTCTCCTTAATGTACCAGGTATCATCTTTAATTATATTCCTTGATGCTGAAGGTATATAGGGTTTCATCAAGACATATTTCCGACTCTCTGGTGCAGGTCTAACTATTGATGGTCCTGCTTGTGCATTTCTTCTATACAGGTTGGATTCGTGGAACCAGAATCTGACCTCCGATTGTTTTAATGGCCCAGTAGGGTTGGCAGGCTGATAATGATCCGGAAGCGAATGCTTGCCTTGACTGCTGTTTCAAATTCATCGTAGGACACCGAAATTCCACATTTGACTTTGCACCTGGAGCATAATACAACTTTAGAAGCCTCAGGAATGGCTTCTTGCTTGTCCTTTTCGGACGTTTCTTCAACTTCGTCGCTCTTGGCCGACTCTTCTACTACTTTACGGTCAGACTTCCTCTTCCAGACCACATCCACCATTACGACATGTAAATCCACTACCAGTGGTCCTCTCGCATAGCCTTCCTCTATAACCAAACGTCCCTCGTTGAGCCACTGTTGCACCTGGTCTTTGAGCTGCACACACTCAGAAGTATCGTGAGTCCATGCATTATGAAATTTACAATACGTTTTACCTGTCAACTGCTCTTCTGGAGGTTACGTCCCCCAAGGAATGTTAAGTAAGTTTCCCTAAATTAACTTATCCAACAACACATAAGCTAGGTCTACATTATAAGTGCAGAACTCGTACTTGGACTTGGTTTTGGATTTGGGTGCCAGGACCACGTCTACCATGGCTACTGCTGGGATCACATCCATCATGGCTATTGTAGGGAAAGCATTCTCGTCAACCAACGACACCATCTTCTCTTCATCTAGGGTCACAACCCTCTCATTAATCCAAACCTGGATTTGATCCTTCAGCTTCACACAGTCCGCGGTGTTGTGATTCCACATATTATGAAATTTGCAATACTTCTTCCCCTTTAGTTGTTCCGGCGTTGGAAGTTGACCAAAATCGTGCTTTGTTAGCTTTGTCTGAAGAAATCATCTAGCACGTCATGGGCCTAGCAGGCTTCTTGCTAACCAACTCCAAAGCAGCTACTTCATCCTCGTCATCATAGTCCATGCTGTAACGATGAGCAACCGTCACAGAATAATATGGGTCTATATGGGAATAAACGGCCCCTACAATTCTATGTCGGTAGGGCCCAAATCTTCGTTTCAAAGTTCCAGGTGTGTATGCTCGAACTGGTTTCCACCACTACCTTTGTCGTTCGGTGGAACCACTTTGACAACTATCGTCCCTGTTGGTTTCATAGTAGGAACTTTAGCACCCGATGATCCTTCAGTTGGTGAATTTACTTCATACTCGACGTCCTTCTTGCGCATGTACTTATCTATAAAGAATGCGTCTATCTTCTGGACAGTTTCTGCGACGCGCGCCAAACTCTCGGCTTGGTCACCTATTTTTTCCCATATCTGGGCAGTGTTCTGGGCAATACCAGCGTTCAACGACTCCTGCAACGACGCCTGTAACGACGTCTGTAACGTCTTCATGTTTGCAGCACTTGCAGTCACACTTGCGGTTATGCTTGCATTCAACTTGTCAAATGCCTCTGTGAATTGTTCTCGAGTGACATACTTTTCAACTCTAGATCCTCCAGTCATCGTTTCGATACTGAAACGCTGGTTAACTTGTTCAATGGTAAACCCTTTGCACCTCAAAGTATTGTGAGGTTTACAATGTGAATGTTCCAGCAAGGAACACTTAGGATATTGCTTACTATATATGTTATCAGCCGTAATTTTGCTACTGATGTGTCCCACTGACGGGCATGCCAAATTGTTCGGGTTAGATTTTTAAGCCCTTCGAACAACCGTCTGGTGCGAGCGTACGAACACCTTGAGGAAGTGTGCCTGTCTGGTTCACGCGCTTCTCTTGACTTCTCTTCAAGCGGATGTGAGCAAGAACGGTCAGTCTTGCTGCTAGGTTCTTAACAACGACCTAGGATGACTCTTGAGGATTTACTCAGTAACAAAATACGATAAAATAAAGATATTTGCTAAAGATTTCTCCTTAACAATGGGATGGAATGGTGTTCGCGATGAGGCTTTATGGACTAGGGGTGGACTTTTTGCTCACGATGAGGCTTGGTGAGTGAAGCGGGATTTGCTCGCGATGAGGCTTTGGTGGTGCTCCTGACGAGGCTTTTTTGGTAGATTGGGTGCTCCTGGGGAGGCGTCCAATTTGCAGGGATGCAGAGTTTGTCTGAATTGTCGGGGGCGTCTCTCATTCGCTTAGAATTGTCGGGGCGTCACTCCTTTTATAGAGAACTTAGCGGCTAGGGTTCGCAAATGACCTGTTAACCGAGGTGATCAGATCTTCTAATTGAGTTAGGAAAGATACTTTCCTAGTTGAGCTTTCTGACAACATATCTTTGACATATCCTGCAAAGCTTCCGCCAGTAATTACCCAACGTGACAAGGAAAGAAATAAAGATATTTATACCGCGGGTATCAGTCCATGGGCTAACTTACAGATAAGATAACCAATATAAAATTGGGCCCAAACAAAGATCATAATTTCAGAAAATAAACAAAATTGAACCCTATTATTCCATCTTTTGACCTTATTGTTACCGTCTAGAATTATCACCCCGCACGGGAGGGTTTCAAAGACAATTACATAACTTCTCCTCCTCAAGTTTTAATTGCGAGGTAGTTAATGTAAAATTTATGGGGAATATTGACGACGAAACAAATGCACCTTTTAGAGTTCCGTTTATAAAGGTTAGAGTGGTAGTCATTTTATATAGTGACAACAAAACAAATGCGTTGTCTAGAAGTCCGTCGAACAAATTTCACACTATCAACACATGCATAATGATTTTAAACTTTTGGTTAGTTAGTTTATCATTACAGATTGGATGCAGAGACGAATGCAACATAGTTTACTTAAACACAAAATATATAGAAATTTACTTATCGGAACTGTCACATCCCGACTCTTAAATTTTTACCTTATTTACTAGCTTGGTAATAATAAGAGTTTTACCATCTTCGTCAATGAGTTTGTAGTTTAAATAGTCCCTAGAGAGGTTTTGAGGGACAATTATTTCAGAGGAAATATTCGTAGGAGGAAATTGTGACGACGGTAAAAATAGTAAATTTCAGCTAGTAAAAGATAATTTTTTATTATGGTATTTTTATTGGGGTGTTTTATTTTATGGAGTGGGGTGTTTTAAGTGTGACTGGGCCATTTTTGGGGTAAAAGCCCACACTCCCTCACTTCTATCTCTTCTCTCCCCGATTTCTCTCGAAGCTTTCTCTCTCACTCTCACTACCGGAAGCTTCCCGCCGTCCGCCCGTCGCCGTCCTAGACCGGTGACAGCCCCCCTAGCGCCGTCGTGAGAGAAATATCGGGCCCGAAATGTCCGACTGCCCAAAGCCCTCCGTCGCCGAAACTTCCTCCTCCGGCCACCGATCCGGACAAGCCTTGTATGGTTTTGAAAGTCTTCAACCCGGTTGCCTTGCCCTAAAAGGACTCACCCCGGTTCGCTTCAGGTGAGGAGAAATATGAAGTTGAAATTTCTAGGGCTCTTTTGCTGTTTTTAGTCGATTACCCTAGTTAGGCTTGGAATTGATGTTTGTGCTAGTTAGGAAAGTTGTAGAGGGGGTTGAGAGGAAGATGCTGTCAAAATTTCATAGGCATTAGAAGTCGCCGGAGTCTGCCTCCGGCCGTCGTTTGGGAGATTATTATGGTTTTAAATGTGGAATATTAATGGGAGTTTTGGACGCGTTTGTTGTTTTCCGAAGTTTGGTATTTTTGGCGATTAATTAATGTAGAATCCGGCCGTGGGATTTAAGTCGCCGTTCTGGGGATGTTGTATTTACGGCTGCCGTTTATGATATTAAAGTTTGGATCGTTTCGATTTAGGAATATCGAAGTTAGGCGAGAATGAGCGTGGTTACGGCTCATGTTTAATTTGCCTATTTTTGAGTAATTAATAGATTTTTGGTTGGTAATTTAATTTTATATTTAGAATAGGACGTGAGGAGACTCAAGCAGAAGAGACCTCGGATCGACGTCAGACTTAGGCCTAAAGTTGTGAGTGGACTTTTGTTTTAAATAATATGCATGCGAAATAATTTATGTTGTTAGAGAATAACCGAAATTGAGAATTTCGGTGAGTATATATATATATATATCCATATTTGGATGATTATGAGAATAATATGTATTTAAAGAAATGCTAGCTAGCTATACGTGCTTTTTCACCATAATGAGGAAAAATTTCATTATGGTGCGACGTGAGCGTTAGACGCAATCGTCGTAGCCTTATATAAATATAAGAATTTATATAGGGGATATGCGCGTATATATATATATAGACACACACACTGTCTTTTCCACCATAGTGAGGTAAAATTTCATTATCGTGCGACGTGAGCGTTAGACGCAAGCGTTATAGCCTCGTGTGAATTTCTATTTGTCTTTGTTGTTTCAAGAAAATTCATACAAGGGATATGATGAGTGTAATACATACATATTTTATTTTAGCCTGAGAGGCTCTATTTTTATGAAGTGTTGGTGACGAGCGCGGCTAGTCACGTTTCGGTTAATTCTGTAAATTTTAAAAGCTTTTGAGCTTGTTGCATGCCGTTAAATTTTTCCACTTAAGTTAATCGGGAAAACATAAAGAATTATTTCTTTTAAATTTACTTTTGTCCACTCACTCTGACGATTTCAAATGTTTTCCCATGGACTCTTCGTTTTAAAAATGCCCAGTTTGCATGTTAGCATAGTTGAGGTCGGGCGTACATGGAGAAGAGGCATAGTCATTAGTATATCTTCCGCTCATTTTTATATTTCTAGTTCCGTTCCTCTTAAATATAATTGCTCTGAACCTGTGATTGTTGGTTGTGAGTTTTTCTTATTAAAGTGAGTAAATAAATTGGGAGATGTTGTGATTTGGGGAGCACGAAGGCTCCAGGAGGAGACTGTTATAGATTGATTATTTTGAAGTGTATGCATGTATTATTAGGAAGGGTTGTCCATTTTGAAGGGAGGGTATGCCGAATTTTCGGTAAACTTTTCTTGAAGGTGGTCCCTACATGATTTACTTCAGATTTCAGGATAAAATTCGAGGTGGGTCTTGAGAGTACTTAAACTCGTACACACAAGTATGGTAAGACTATTGACATCAATTTTGTTTCAAAGATTTTTTTGTTTCTTGTGACAAATTTTGTTTCAACTTAAATCTCAACATTCCACGTACCCTCACCCCTAATTTCTCCACCGGCTTCCGTCACGGCTCTAATCCAACGGCCTATGTTTTGCCTCCTACTTTCAACGGTCCACAATCCTCCACATAACCAAGAGCCTCAGTCTCGTTTCTCCTACATAAACCCCTGTGATCAGTAGGGTTTTACAAGTCTCACAGAGTCTCAGAGAAAGCAGCGAGCTTGGTACGAACCTCTCCTTCATCGATTGCTCACTCCGAATTGCGAATACGATTACAATTGTGTTTTTCATTTGTTTAATTTCTATTTATTTATCTTTTTCCGGTTCTATTTGGTTTGTCTTTGTTTTCTGTTTGTTCGATTATTATATGGTTAAGAATCTTTAGGGTTTTCAATGGCTTTGGTAGAAAATGAGAAATAGGAAATTGTTCTTCCTGGGTTTTGTAAAAGACCCAATTTTGGGGAATCAATCAATGGAAATAGATAAATGAATTGTAGCTTGGTTTTGGAAATTTCTGCAAAATGGTCTCCATAGGCAAAATGGTTTTGGAATCAATCAGTGGAAGTGATATTTATAATCGGTGTAATTTGTGGGTGCGGTGATTCGTGTTGATAACTCAACATAGGCAGTCATTTTTCTGTGATTTTTCTGCATATTAGTATCGACATGCATGTTTGTACTTGTGACACAATTTTAGAGTTTTTTTAAGGGGTTGCTTGGACAATGTGCTATGATAATGATGACTCGTGTTTTATATGCACTGTGAACTACTGATCAAGACTTCTGTTCTTGTGGATTCTTTTAGGTTACTGCGATGGCTTTCTTAAGTAAGTTTGGGAATGTACTTCGGCAGTCTGCAAGCAAGCATATCAACTCTGACTTGTCTCCCTTCAAACTGTGGACCCATCAGGCTGTAAGATGCATGTCGTCCATGGGAAGCTCAAAGGTCTTTATAGGAGGTGCTTTTACAACCCCTTGATGTTATCTTCCTCTTTTCCGCATGGGGTGATTTTGTGTTGATAGGGTATCAGTTTTTATAATGCAGGTGTATCATATCAGACAGATGATGCCAGTCTGAGGGAGGCTTTTGGAAGATATGGTGATGTTCTTGATGGTATGTTGTAATCTTTATTCTGAATTCTAGAAAAAATTATACCTCGAAACTGGTCTCTTTATAAATTGATTTTGTTTCATTGTTCCAATCATATGTAAAGTAAACACTTTTTTAGAATTTCTGCGGTTTTTTTTTTGGGTTTATATTTTCTATGTTAGCTTGTTGCAGTCATTTTTAATGTGTTAAGTGTGGATGTTCATTTCTTTCTTCTTTAGTATACTCACTATACTGTATACATGGTTAATCTGCTTTGGCAGTGTGTCTCTGGTTCATTTCATTCAACTCACAGAGAAGATAACTCTCAAAATTCCTAAGTTGTATATGTTAGAAAGAATATTTTGAACATCCCCATAAGTTAATGCTGACTTAAAATTTCTTTTCAGTTTTATTTGTTTAAAATTTGAATGCTGATTGACTCGATAAATGTTGTAGCACGAATCATCACAGACCGCGAGACTGGCAGATCAAGAGGATTTGGATTTGTTACTTACGCTACACCTGAGGAAGCATCAAGTGCCATTCAGGGTTTGGATGGGAAGGTAACTATTGCTATTTTTTCTTGATGCCTTTCTGTGAATGAAATGAGCCAATGGTGGCTTTCATTTCAGCTCTCTTGTTTTGTTTTCTTTGGAATTAAAAACATCTTATTGATCGATGCTGAGTCCATGTGATTTCATGCTTAATAGTAAATTGTTTTTGCAATGGACGTGCACCAGGCTTTAGGATGAAATGAGCCAATGGTGGCTTTCATTTCAGCTCTCTTGTTTTGTTTTCTTTGGAATTAAAAACATCTTATTGATCGATGCTGAGTCCATGTGATTTCATGCTTAATAGTAAATTGTTTTTGCAATGGACGTGCACCAGGCTTTAGGATTCAGTCATGGCTTGTCTCGTCTTGTGTTTCTTAAGTGGCTAGAATGTTGAAATATATTTTACAGCATTTTGGTCACTTTCTGTTAATGGAATTTGCTAATACTCCTAATAGTGGCTAAAATGGATTTCATAATCTTACCTGATATTTCTGAAATGGAATTTGAAGTGTGAGACTTGAGGGATATTTTGATTTGAAAATCCTGGCCGAAAACCTCTTTTTTCTTTTCCACATCAAAAGGCCTCCTGTCAAATGGAACCCAACTTCATGCATACCTGCATCATTAAGTCTACATTTACTGTTTTGAAAGCAGTGTCTAAACTAGCAAAATTCTTGCAGGATCTTCAAGGCCGTATAATAAGGGTGAATTATGCAACTGACAGGCCTCGTGGCAATTTCAGTTATGGTGGTGGTGATGGTGGTTACAGTGGTGGCTACGGGGTGGCAGTTATGGCGGTAGTTACGGGGGTAGCGGTAGTTACGGTGGTGGCAGGGGCGGAGGTGGCAGTTACAGTGGTGGTGGAGGCGGAGGCGGGTACAACAGCTTTGGCAATGACAGCTATAGTAGTGCTGGTAACTATGGAAGTTTAAACTCATTAGAGGTTGCTAGTGGTGGAGGATTTGGCAACAACACAGATTTTGGTCCTCCCAGCGGTGTTGGTACTGGTGGTGCCGATAACTTTGGTGTTGGCGGCGGTGGTGACAATAGCTTTCCTGACGGGGACGATCAGTTTGGCTATCAGAATAGGGCCTGATATATTATTAGAACTTCATGGGAATTTAGTTCGCCTCCCTGATTTGTTACAAGTAGATTGTTCCGACTTATTATTTTGTGTTGGATTTGGCTCTATGAACATCATGCACGTCTTTCTGCTTCTTCAATGAAGAAGCTGAGTTCTGGAAATAATAGTACTGGAGTGTCGGCTTCAAATTTTCATGTGTTCCCAAATACCTTGTGTTATGAACATGAATCATCTTAAATTCAAGTAGAATTCATATCCTATTAGGATTTGGGAGTAACTCTATACTCTTATAAGATTAGCAGTCCGGATTTTCCCTTATTTATTCTCTGTTTGGTGTTTCATTTTCAAAACCCAGAAACACATTGAGTGTTTCAATTTGTTTCAATTTCAAAACCCAGAAACACAAAATCAATCGAGGTCATGGAGATGGACCTGAAGGAGACCACGTTCTCTGCCTCCTTCCATGAAAAACACGAAAACAAGTTGCAGGATACATGGCCGGAGGTCGAATCATCTTTAGAATACTATGGCATTGCATGCGCTTTGAATCTGGCTGAGCGTTCTGTTACAATCTCAACAACCACAAGGATTAAGGGCCGAAACTATTTGATCAAGGCTACACGACTTGTAGAACTTTTGACAACAACTTATGTTCCACCACATATGGCAATAGAAATACTGCACAGTGATCGGAAACATATCCTCATCAAGATTGGGAATCAAGAAGGTGGACTTTGCTCAAAATTTGGGATAGAAAGGAGAAAATTTATAAAACAATGGGAATGTCTTGCCAATTCCCTAGAGGCAATTGCAGCACGGACGGAATGCAATCTTTTTCTTGATGAAAACAGTCTTACTGCAGTTGGTTCAGCTCCAACAACGGTCAGGCCCTTAACTACATTGTCCACGACACGAATCCAGAAACTTCTATGAAGAGGTTGATATGACAACCCTTACACAAATACGGGGCTGTTGAACTTCAACAACCAAATGTCGATGACACTGGAATGGAGAAGGATTTATATGGCATGCCTGAACTAACCACATACTGTTCATCCATCATAATAGACCGAGAAAAAGAGGTGCAAGAAGCTTGGCCATTTGTGCATTGGTTCTTGAAAGGATATGGCATATCTTCCACACTGAATACAGCTGAGCGTTGCTTGACAATATCAACTACCAGAAGGACTATGTATCCAGGCTGGGAATGTTCTCGAACTTTTGGCTCAAATTAGTATTCCGGCAACTAAGGCAGCAGAAATTCTAAATGGCCAGTTGCAATATGAAGTCATCAAGACTTGGTTTCAGTATGGTGGACTTTGTACAAAATTTGAGATTAAGGAGCATGACAAAAATAGGGAACGGTTGAAGCGCAACTCAAAAGGCAGTTGGACGCCTTCTGAAATGTGATATTTACATAAATAGATGCAGTGTGGTTGCAGTAGGGACTTCAGCTTCAGGATTGAGGCTGTTCAGGTCAACTGTGGAATGCTGCTTTTTGAAAAACGAAGATCCTGTAGCTGTTGCGAGGAGGTTAAAGCTGGATCATAAACTGTGCCGATTGATGAAGAAATTTCAAAGTGTGTGTTTGTGAATATAATGGGCTGGTCTTATAGCATAAATTATCTTAAAAGTTAATTGACGCGAAAAGAAACGTTAACATATTTATTGGACTTTCATAAAAAAAACGATGCTATAAATAATATTGATCGTGAAATGATTGTTTCAATTTCTTAATTTTATTATTGGTATAACATCAAGTGTGTTGTTTTTTTTAGAATACACATAGATATGGAGCTTCACTACACATGTTAGTTTCCCATGGACAGACATGGACACAGTTGGCCTCATTTGATCCACTGTTACATTTGTGGCATGCCAAGAATGCAAACCACAAAATATACAATCCAACACATATTAGCAAATAATATTCCTTTTTTCACATATATATTTTTAAAAATAAAAAAGAGATAATAATAATAGGGCGAACCCTAAATTGGGAATTTCACCTGAAAAGTCCTCGTGGCCCTTTTTAAACCCTCGTCTCGCCCCAAACCCTCGAACCCCAGCACTCAAAAACCCTCTTCTCTTCTCTCTTAACAAAATCCCTAATTTCTTCTCTCTTTCAGCCTCTACTACTTCGTCAAGTAGTATCATCAGGTACAGCTTTTTACTTCGTTTTCGATCTTGTTTTTGGTTTCATGGATTTGATTTCTGTTATTTGTTCTCGCTATGTTCGAATTTCGTTCCGGGTTTTGTTCTTCGGCTTCAAGTTTGAAGCTTTATGATCTCGTACAGTTTGTGTTTGCTGGGTTTGTGTTTATTGTACTAGTTAGGGTATGGATTGAGTGAAAGTTTGAATCTTTCAGAATATTACACTGTTTTCCTGAAACCCTTAACCCTGGTTGTCTCGCTTTTGATTGGAAGTGAAATGGGGAAAGAAAAGTTGTGTGGAGCCGTATACCTTATCATTTTTAAGAAATGGAGTGTGGGGTTTTATTGGAGTCATGGGATTGAAGCAAAACTTGATTAGGGTTTTGGTTTTGGGGTTTTTTGTGGTATGGGTGATATGAGAAATGTTGATTGCTCTGTTGAGTGCTATGTATTGAATTTGATTCTTGAAGCTTGTTCATGCGTTGTGCTCTGTTGCAGGCTGCGATGGCGTTTTTGAGTAAATTCGGCAATATACTTAGGCATACTGCAACCAAGCAGACTCGATCTGCATTGGCTCCTTCCAGGCCGTCTATCTTTCAGGCCATAAGATGCATGACAACTGGGGCAAGTTCTAAGCTGTTTATTGGAGGTACTCTCCTTGTTGCTTCAATAAGTTCGCTACCCTCTGGGATATAATGTGTTTACTGGGTTCTCATTCCTTTTTTTTTTTTTTTTTATCTTTTAATGCAGGTATTTCGTTTCAGAGTGATGAACAAAGTTTGAGGGATGAATTTGCCAAATATGGTGAAGTTGTTGATGGTACATGATGATCCTAATGCTCTGTTTTATTTTCATTTTCAGTCCTTGCGTTGGTTACAGAAGTTTGAACTTTAGTGCTAACTGACTTGATAAATGTTGTAGTAAGAATCATCACAGACCGTGACACTGGTAGATCGAGAGGATTTGGATTCGTCACTTACACTTCCAGCGAGGAGGCATCAAGTGCCATCCAGGCATTGGATGGTAATGTAAGTATTCATATCTCATACCTTAATGTTAACTAATTCAGCCATAGTACCTACTGAATGAATCTGAGTCAGAATTTAAAGTGGCTTGGGAATATTTTCATGTGGAAGGGAAAAAGCCCTATTATAATATGAAGTTGTGATTTCTATTATCCAGTGAATCCAATTGATATATACTTGTTACAGTTTCAGCTTCATGTATACTGTTCTGATTAGTTCCACATGTAATACTTTAATGTACGTTGAATACACAATATGTTGAGTTTAAAATGCAAATTCTGTTGCTTCATAATATATGCATCTTCTATATCATAGTTGCTGAATCTAAATGTCACAAAAATTCTTGTAGGAGCTTCATGGCCGCCGTGTAAGGGTGAATTATGCTACTGATAGGCCTCGCAATAACTTTGGAGGAGGAGGTGGTTATGGTGGTGGTGGAGGATATGGAGGCGGCGGTTATGGAGGTGGAGGTGGCAGTTATGGAGGTGGAGGCAGCAGTTATGGAGGTGGTGGCTATGGTTCTGGAAACGCTGATGGTGGATATGGTGGAAGTGGAGTTGGCTACAACAGCAGTGCCAATTATGCATCTGGAAACACTTTTGACAATGCTGGCACTGGTGGTTTCGGTGCTACTGACAACAGCTTCTCCGCTGGTGGAGCTCAATTTGGAGAGGAAAAAAGTGGTTTTGATGAGCCATTAGAAGGAAATAATAGGGATGATGATGACACTGCTGACTTCGAGAAAAGGGCCTGAATTTTAAGAGATTAGTTCTCTTGTCTGCAGTACCTCAAGTAGATTGTTTTTGTCAGAACTTCTAGTGCCTCTCTCCTGTCATCCCTCTGAACCTTTTATTTCATTTGTGTTAAATTTGGCGTTGAACTTAATGCACCGCTTGTTGTGCTTTATCAAACCTGAATTCTGGAAATAATTGTAATTCAAGGTTTCCTAATTTGCTTGGTAATTATTTTAAGTGTCCGGAGTTCTTTAGTCCTTTCATTTGCAAAATATAATTTTGCAAGTTCTTTGATAAATCAAAATCAAAAGTCAGGAGTTTTGATGAACGTTCAGAACTTCACATGCATATGCACTTATGCAGCTGTGAAATATTTATGTAGAGGTGCAGGAGATGATGTCCGTTTGCCAAGAGGAAAGAAAAGAGTGAAATGACTGATATCCATTCTTAATTTCACAAGGCCTCTTGCTTGAAAAATTAGCAGATAAAGATAGTCATCACGAAACCAACAATGTGAGAATGAATCATTGGTAGACTCGTTAAACTGTAAATTCAAGAATACCTAACCTCTCCTATATTTTGTATAGTCTATACACTTGCAAAACTTAATTTGGTTACAGTTCAGATGTCATAATCATTCATCGAAAACAACCACTTCTGCGCATTCAGGACTACGGGAGAACCTTTCTTGGTCTTCTCCACAATTTGCTGTATTAGTTGTTTCTCCATCTCATCATCAGAATGGCTATTCTCATCCTCACCGACAGGATAATCAAACCTGGAAATGTGCTCGTCCCCCAACCATTGCTCTTCCTCTAAGGCAAAACGCACAATGGAGCCATTAACATCAAAACTTTGTTTGCGCATTTGATCTCTGAATGTTCCAATAACTTGACAAGGTGAATTCTCCTCTTCTGACTCACTGAGCTTCATCAACTCTTCATAAGCCTCATTGTACGCATCTAGAGCTTCCCCTGCTAAATTCATGACTAGAGGCTCTATGATGGTTTGGCTTTGGTCTTTGGAATTACTACTTTCTTGGACTGTGGACTGCACACAACTGTTTGAGAAATCCCCCGAACAATCCTTATGGTCTGATTCCACAACACGGACCTCCTGGCTGCTCTGATTCCACAATGCGGACATCATGACTAGAGGCTCGGTTTGGCTTTGTTCTTTGGAATTAGTACTTTCTTGGATTGTGGTCTGCACACAATTCTTTGTCAAATCCCTCGAACAATCCTTATGCTCTGATTCTGCAATGCGGTCCTCCTTCTGGCTGCTCTGTAGTGCTGCCTCAAGCTCCTGGATACGTTCCTCCAGTCTTGATTGGATAACTTCATGCAGACACAAACTAAGCTCTCTAGGAGAAACTGCATAGTTTCCATAGTGATGAGCAGTAGAGGTGCTGCTTGAATTCTCTTCTGACTTCGTCTGGGCAACAGTGTGCCCACCAACCATTTCAGCTCTTAATTCGCCTTGAGCAAAATCTGCCATCAAGTCTGGGTCAAGCTGCACAAATTTTAACTCTGTTAATGATTAACACAAGTTTGAGGAGATTCCAACATCTGCCAAAACATCAAGCACATGCAGTTGTACAAAACATGTAGAGGTGAATTACAATCATGTTCAGCAAAAGATAGTTACTGGAACTGAGGAAAGAAGGAAAATAAAAACTTAATGATGGTTACTAAGCAACAGTTCTACCAAGCGGAATGAAAATACAGGTTTTTCTTCACTACCTCCACCTTTCAAGTAAATTGGATTCGCCCACAAAAATTCAGTAAACAAAATTAGTCCAGTATTTACACAACTCCAGTATTTACACAACTGGGTTAAACCTAATAAACACAGATCTAATGTAAAATAAAACGATAAAGCCATGCTGCTTAAACTTAAAAATTGCAATGATAAACAGACTTCGTACCTCATCAAGATCCGTTAATCTTCTCTCCAAAGTAGAAGTATTCATGTTCAACTCCAACCTCTCAAGTTCAGCTTCAAGCTCTGCCTCTATTTTACTCATTGACTCTGAACTCTCCTCAGCTTTCTGCTCATACGAACCTCTACCATCATACTTGTCTATATTCTGTTCAGGAGAAAAAGGATTTAGGGCCCTGTTGAAAACCAAATTGTCACAAGTATCCTGTGACCCATAATTCTCATTAGCTAGCTCCTTCACCATTACTGAGTCTTTCATTTCCAGTTCCTCCTGCAGATCTTCAACCAAGCTCTCTGTCTGCTTCAATACGTTTTTCAACTTGTCAACTTCCTTTCTATTTGCAATGAAAGAAGATATTACACCAATAGAAACCCCAAGACAGAGTAGAACTGCTCCATCTGGTGAACCTGATGAAGGTACATGCATTAGGCCATGAATTGTCATAGTGAGACAAAAGACCATTCAAATAGCCAGAAAATAAAAATAGTGTACTAGAGAAACGATAAATATTAACATTTTTATTATTTGATGGTTCTCATTATAGTAGGTTATATAGTTGTTTTAGTCAGATATGCCAACATCGGGATATTATTGAGTTAAAGTTTTAAACCAAAAACAAAGCTACCCCAAGAGTAAGAGAAGAGTCCCACCTTGAATATGCAAGTGTTTTCCGCTGGCCATGTGACTGGAACTGCTGGATCTTTCAGTCTGCCCCTTCACTGTCTCTATTTTCATCTTCTTTGGGAGATCCAGAGAACCAAGTTTTGGTAGTGGAGGAATCCCGGAGGCATTTTCATTTGCTTTTAAACGGTCTTCCATATGCAGCTTATTTTCCTCAATTCCAATCTCAGCACTGAAATGGTAACCATTAGCCCTGCTAATTATACGGCTTCCATCACTCACAATCAATGGTCTCATACTTGGAGCGGATGGTGAAGGAAGGGTAAGCACACTTGATTCAGCATGCTCTTTATATAATTGAGCCATCAGACAACTTTCTAAGGAATTAAGAGGCAAAACAATATGCCCATGTGAGTGTTCAGTTCTTAAAGACCTTCTGTTCCTCAGAGGAACATGAAAAGAACCCTTTTCTCCATTGGAAGATTTGGGTACCACACCACCAGTATTGTCATCAAGATCATTACTTTGCCTACTTTCATCTCCATTCTCATTACTGTTTGCTTGGTACACTGGTGATATATTTGATAGAGAAAGTAGATTGCAATGTTGGTAACTGACCAGGCTTGCCAGCTTCTCACCATCATACGACCCACTAGTAGATGCCACTTCAGTGTCAGAAACACCTCCCCATATGTTAATATCGGCTACTCTGTCACCCAGAACTGGTTTTCTATCCCTGTGTCTGCGGAACGAAGAAGTTGGGGACTCAGATTTCTCAAGATTTGCATCCCCAAAAGAAAAATGTAACAAGCCATCCTTATCCCTCTCCCTCGAAAGCTTCTGCCAATACTTGGTCAAATATCCAGCACCGGCAGCTGCTGCAACAACCCACAAATCCATATCGGCTCTCCCTTCTGACAAAGAAAGCCTAACTTAATACCACAGCACACACACTCTTCTCTTTCCCTCAATTCTCAATACCCAATAACCATATACTCCCATTAAGCCAAACTTCGAACCAATGAATCAAAACACTCTTTGTAGGTTCACAGAAACCTCTGATTACATAAAGAAAAACTGAAACTTGAACCAATATCCAATCCCCAGTTCATCAAAAACAGAACTTGAGCTGCCAATTCTCAGCATCAAAAGCTGGAAAACCTACTTCCACAGAACAACACAACAGTAAACAAGCATCAACATCCAACTCCCCACAAACTCAAAAAAAAAAACCTCCAATTTTCTGCAAGAACAAGAAAAATACAATCGCACAACTAAACTCCTCAATCCACAGAAGAAACCAACCAAGGGCAACAATATAAACAACATATATAAAATTCTAAACACTACCCACTTCACAGCAACCTACAAACACTAAAACCCATCACTCAAAAACCCATTACTGAATCAAACTCATTAGCAAGAATGTGAAAATGTCTGAATGCTCTGAAATAAATAAAGACTGGAGGAAAAAGATAGAGACTTTACGTTGAAAGAGGATGAATGAGTGAAGCCAATCCAAAAGCACAAAAGGGTGAGTTGTGAATCTTGAAGAATTAGCACCCGCTGCTCTGTTATCTTCAGGGCTCCGATACAACCCACAACTTCTTACATTCGGTAAACGACGTGCTTTCTTTTCTCTTTTAACAAAAATAGAAAATTTTGTTATTCTGACCGTATTATCTTTCCTTTTCGGTCTTTTCTTCTATTTTTCCTCAAGGTTTCATGTATTTTCCCTATAATTTTTTTTTTTTTTTGAAAACGGATTTTCCCTATAAACTTTGGAAGAAGGAAAAAGAATCAGTTTGCTAAACGTGGGAGAGACAAATACATTAAAAAACATACCATTAAAATGTATGTAACTTGATAAATTGATTTTAAGTTATGACATGCTATGTTTTATTCAAGTTTGTTTTCTTAATTCTGTTTGGGCCTTAATTTCTCACATACTATTCACATTAGGTACATTGTACTCTTTGATATAATCGCCCCAACAGAAAATGGGATTTGAGTAGATTCATCTATCCTTCCAACAAACAGAAGTGGAAAGAACACAAGTGAAAAGGATCAGCAACCACCTTCTTCACCCCACCTTATAAAAACATGGCACTGCATCAAAATCTGGTTGTCATTTTCCTATAATCTCAGTTTTGACATCCTTGTGTAATTTTCTTGAAGTCCTTTATGTGAAAAGGATAGGGACCCTAATAGGGAAAGAACACAAAAGTTGAGGGAGACTTTGCCACTTTGGTGCTTAACATATGACTTTACATAGGAGTATAGGACTCAGACCAAGCAACCCACATGGATATTGGACCCCTAAACAGCCCCACCGTTCTCCACCGACTAAGAAGTGCTTCACATTTAAATAATTTAGCAAGCAACTGGATGAGTGTAACAGCTTTTTTTATTGGATATGAAAACAGCAGTTGAACTATGATGATATTGATACCTGTCAATGTTCCTTTAGATATAAGCCATTTCATTTTTCACTTGCATACCATATTGAAAAGAAGGATGATAGTGATACCATGAGTTTCATTTATTCTCTGTTTTCTTTGGATGAATGAAGCCCAGACCAATTCAATGAGTTGGCCAACCAACAGCTTCTGATTGATAGAAATATGAAGTTCCTCAAGGACCTCAACGGCTCAACCCCAAATTCGACAATAATTCAAGGCTTAATTCATGTGGGTTGTTTATGGGGCTTATGGCATGTCCAACATTATTAAATATTCAAACAAGTCTGCAGAAATTAATCCAAGGATTTCAGGGTAAAGATATTGATCTCAGATTCATAATGTACAAGCTTTCAAACTAGTATCTGCAACAACATGTTTCACACTAATTGCCATACTCATTTCTTAAGCACAGCATCCTAAGGACCACCTATGGCTCTCTCACTCTTTATTCATCTTCTTATACACGAAGCACAACCTACCTTGTAGAAATAGGTCTCATATAAGCATATAATGCAGCGGGGCAGGCAGCTTCATGGAGAAATGATAGCACAAAATAAATAATCAATGGGCTCAGATTAGTAGAGGCTACTCCAAGGCACTTATCAACTCTTCGAAATTAAAAACAAGCCAATCAGCCTTTGCTGCGACAGCCTCTCGATGCTGAACACCAGCATAGCAGATGAACAAATCAGCACCTCCAGGTTGACGAGCCTGGAAACAGTTAAACACAATATTGATATGACACTTCATGTGCAAGTTTAACAAGAACATTATTATTAATCACGCTAACATAACTGGACTCATTTTTCACATAAGTTCAATCGACAGATCATTTTATCAATATACAAAAAAGATAATGGGCAATCCTCATTCTTTGCTCTTCCTCCCCCCCCCCCCCCTAAGAATACTGAACCAGTCTTCATTAAAAAATAAAATAAAATACAAACCAGTCTATTATAAAGTTTAGGAGAAAATATCCTTAATATTTCAATCAAGGAAGCCTGATTATCATTTAGTTGTATGTACAAAACTAGATGCAAGAAAGTAAGACGCAGATAGATGTTTGAGTGATTTACTTACCTCGAGATCAGTTGCACCATCCCCAATCATGACTAATTCCTTGTAATTATGAGCCTGAGAAAACAGTTTAATAACCTTACCAGCAAGATACTTGACAACTAATTATCAAGCTAAAGACAATAGACCAACCTTCCTTATCCGTTGAACTGCAGTGGCTTTTCCCCCACTCCTTGAAGTAGGCTCATTTTCGTCAAAGCCTATGAACTCTCCATTACTTCCAAACAGTAGTTGATTGGCAAACACATTTTCCGAGGGTATCCCAAGAATTAATGCAACAGGCTGTAGAAATAGTCAGTTAGTAATGAGACCACAGAAAGAAGATACTGTTACATTTGAGATCCCATGTATCAGAAGCTCTTTTTTGAGTGCCAT
This sequence comes from Fragaria nilgerrensis, assembly GCA_010134655.1. Classification (NCBI taxonomy): domain Eukaryota; kingdom Viridiplantae; phylum Streptophyta; class Magnoliopsida; order Rosales; family Rosaceae; genus Fragaria; species Fragaria nilgerrensis. The sequence goes on from CM020981.1 coordinate 8,449,112, forward strand.
GAATGACAATGCTAGAAACAAACAACCCCTCTCTAGATAGAACCACGGAGAAAAATAAAAACCACCTCCAGAAAATTCACTCTAAGTGATCCACTTATTTTTCAAGTAATTCTAATTTTCCACTGACAAGTGATAAATGAGACCAACAAAGTAGCAGTATAGAAATGGACTAATGCACCATTCAGAAGCCTACATATATCATTTGACGGAAACCTCCAGAGACCAGGTAGACCGTTGTTCCATTAGCCTTCAGCTTGTTGACTAATTCGGCTATGCCAGGAGAAATCCTACATACGAATGTATACAAAGATTAATTCCAAAAACATTTTCTTTGGCAATTAATGAAAATACTTTATCCTGTTGTCTTCAGGTCACCCTTCTTATATGGTGTCATTTAAGTAATCCACTTGTGTCAATAACGACAATACTCTATCTTGAATCAAACTTACAAAAACATAAAAGTCATGCAAAATTTATCAAGAACCAAAGGCACTCCTTGAGCAAACAAGGAGGCAGTATAACTCAAGATACTTAAAGGAAGCTTAACAGAAGTCTCCTACCTTGGGGGCCTCTTTTCAAGATAATCTTGTAGTTGAGACAGGGATGGATTGAACAAAGACAATCTGGCAGCCAAAGCCTCCTCAAAAGGTACTGAACCACTCATTGCCCTGGAAAAAAAAAAAGAGAACTGCAATTTAAGACCAAAGTTGTACAATACAGAACAAACTAAGCGAGATCAATAGCTAATTCCCACCTAGAAGTCCATTCTGCAACAGCCTTTCCAGCTCCACAAAATTCTGCAAGTTCATCAATGCCTTCATCCAGGCAAACCGTGCTATCCACATCAAAGCACACCGCATCAGCATTTCTCCATAACTCAAGAACCTCTATAACCATTAAATACAAATCAAAATATGATTACATAAGCTTACACCATTAATCCTAGGTGGGGCTATTATATATTTTCATAAGAAAGCCTAGTGTGCAATTGTTCTAGCCTTAGGCACAAACTCTTGCAATTAATCAGCAAGCAATAATAAACCCTGGAGGCGAACATCACAGCATTCGAATAATCACATCACCTTTAGAAGGTAGCATGTTGCCAGAGCGGCTTGATGGGGTGGCTTCTACCGGTTGAATCGAAGCAGCAATTGGCTTGAGTGCTCTTTGTTGTTGTTCTATCCCAACATGACTTCTATTTCTATACAAACTTCTGGCGAATTGCACTGAAGATGTAGGAACAAAAGCAAGGTACTTTTGCTTATAATGAGTCCCAACGGTGGTGATTCGTGACGAATTCACCAACCCTTCCATGAATATCTGCTTCAACCAAATCAAAAATAATACTCATTCACTCCAACACTCTAAAGAAGTCGCAAAATGCATACCAATCTTACAAAACACAACGACCCAATTACAAATTAACACAACAAAGAGCTAAAGACAGTAAATTTATCACATCCAATACATAAACATATTACAGCTAAAACCAGAACGTTCATATATTTATACGTCAAACTAAACCCAACTCATATTATATGAACTTTCCTTTCCCTCACATTTTCAGGGAGAGCAAAACAGAGCAAAATGCCAATACCAGTCTCAAAATTTAACGCAAAAGTCACAGAGGAAAAGCAAAAGATTGAATATTTACGAAGGAAATTGAAAAAGAAAAGACAAGGAAGATTGAAATGAAGGTTTACCTGTGTAGATGTTACAGTGTTTGTGTTTGGTTTGGTTTCTCAGATCTAGCTGTTCCTGTCTTCTCTGCTTTTTGATATTTTTTTTCTGGAGCTCGCTCTCCCTCCTGTTTATGTTTGGTGAAGGAAATTAGCTGCAAATCCGCCTGAAAACTTGACTTAATTACGAAATTAACCTTGTATAAACGGCATTTGGTACATTAGGTTAACGGGTTCGGACCGGAAAAAAGTACGGGCAACCCGACCCATTTGTGACCGGCGATGGACCACTCGCCATATGGACCAGGGTTGCAAAACGTGTTGGCGCCGTTAACCTGACCAAACCCTAAAACTTTTTTTGTCACATTGTGGCTGGTCGAGAGCAATTTAGGTATGATCCATTTTTAAAAAGTGTTTTTTATAAGCTCTAGAGTTCGAACTAGAAGACCTCATTTTCCTCTACAATGTTTGCTCCACTTGCAGTTTTCGGAGGTTTTTATCACGCAAAATGTGTTAATATTTCTAAAATTTTTGACCAAGAAATATTTCTGAAGTTTCTTCATAACGTAAGTTAACCATCACACATATGTGAGGATCTTTGATCAAATTATCAATCCGACTCACATTTCCTAGCCCAAATTTGGTTTTGTACAATCTTAATTTTGAAAGGCCTTTCAATACCTGCAGAAGACAATTTTGGGCAGAGGCCTTCTATAACACAATTGTCACGTTGAAAGCAAAACTCGACTCTTTGCACGACCTCACTAAGAGTAAGCTTGATGTGATCTCTGAACAAACTTAGCTGTTCTAACATGGTTCTGTTCCGCAAGAGATGGAATTCTCTATCAATTGCCTGATTCTTACATTAGCTTAATTTGCAGCGGAAGTTTGGTGTTGGGTGCACAACACTTAACTATGCATACTCATCTCCACGCCCTTTTTCTTGCATGGTGAGACATGTCAAGGTGTGAGCTTCTTTTGGTTTTAGCTGTTGAGAAAAATTGATATAAGCTCTCATTCACATCACAACCTTTTCATTTCCATGATTTCTTGTCTATAAGTTTAGCTTTCTTGTCTGCAAGCTTAGCTAGCTACTCTACCTGCTCTCACTTCCTTTCTGCTCCTAATTTTTCAACCCCTAGCAAAACATCTTACTTGGCTTGTTGCTGCAGTTTCCCACCCAATCCCGAGAAAGAATAAAACCTCTCTTGCTTAACTACTGTACCACTCAAAGAAAACAAATTGCTATACTAATACCCTCTTCTTCTTCTTATTCAAAGAAGAGAATGCATGATATTTGTCAGCAAGAAAACCCAATAAGTACCCACATTGATCACAAACCACATTTCTTTCTTCCCATGAAAACTTGACCACCATGTATCCATCAATGGAGGCACAACCAGCTTCGCTATCACCATCTTGCAGTACAAATGATAACCTTATGCTACCTTCTTTCTCTCCGGTTTGGACTGAATCCGATAAAACAGAACCACTCCAAGCTGTGAACCAGGAGGAGGCATCCATTCACATATCAGATATTGGATTGCTGAGATTTATGGAACTCACTGCCAGTGGTGGGATGAGGTGGGAGGATGTAGAGGACCGGTTTGACAGGCTTGCCATCACCCTGGAGCAAACTGAACCAGTTATAAAATGGTCTGATTTTGGTTTGTGCATAGGTGAGCAAACTTGTATTTACTTTTAAGGTTTCTGATACAAAATGAGGAGCCTTGGCATACATGAACAAGTGACTTGTATATTACATATGTCAATCATGATATTGATCGAATTTGTGCTCAGTTTTCTATCTTTTATGCACACTTGACTTTTGGTAGGGATGAAACAGTCGCAAGAGTTTGCTAATCAGCTACTAAGGGCTCTAAGGAAATGCAAGGATCGGAATTTTGGTATAACAAAAGCTGAACTGCAGAGTTACTGGTCTCGTATGACTGACCCTTGCTTCAGTTCAAGGATGCAGATATTCTTTGACATGTAATGATCATTTGTATTATAATGTTCTATATCCTTTCTGCAAGAATAGTAAACTCCATTTCTAAATTTTTGTAATTCTTTTCAGGTGTGACAGAAACATGGAGGGAAGAATAACAGAAATAGATATCAAGCAGGTAATTTGTGTTTCTATATTTCTTAGATTTAGGTTTATAAGGGGTTGAGCATCAGTTTTGTGCTGGTGTTTACTTGTTTCCTTGGAATTTGGGATTTTCAGACTATTACACTAAGTGCTACTACAAATAAGTTATTTTTGACACCTGAGGAAGCAGAAGACTATGCTGCTTTGGTCATGGAGCTGCTTGACACTGAAAAAAGGGGCTACATTGAGGTACCTTTCAATAGTGGAAAAATGGATTCTTCAAAAAACAAAAAATACAAATTGACTTCTGAATGTTTGTGACTATCTTGCAGCTTCCACAATTTGAGACCCTCATCAAAATGAACTTATCAAAGGCCTCTTTCTCACATAACCACTTGTCAATCAGACATGATCCCTATCACAATTTTGACCAAGTTCAAGAGCCAAATTCCAGGATAAATATTTTGTTTCGAACTTATTGGCGACGAGCATGGATAGTTTTGCTGTGGTTGATCATATGTAGTGCACTCTTCACTTGGAAATTTCTACAATATAGGCATAGAGCAGCTTTTCAAGTAATGGGGTACTGCCTATCCTCTGCCAAAGGTGCTGCTGAAACCCTCAAATTCAACATGGCTTTAATTCTCCTCCCTGTATGCCGTAATACAATTACATGGCTCCGAAGGAACCGTTCAATCAACTCGATTATTCCATTCAATGACAATATCAACTTCCACAAGGTAATGTTGCTCTTAGTCATAGCATAGCTCTAATATTAGAAACTTCCTCCACAAGAAATGTTTTAAGCTACTACTAACACTGATGTTTACCTTGTCTATGTATAGGTCATAGCAGGAGGGATAGTAGTAGGAGTTATCCTACATGGTGGTTGTCACCTAGCCTGTGATTTACCAAGAATTAGTGAGTCAGATCATGTAATATTCGGGCAAACAATAGCTGCCCAATTCGGGTACCATCAACCATCATACTTTGAAATATTGACCACAAAGGAAGTGGCATCAGGAATTGGTATGGTGATACTAATGGCCATAGCATTCTCACTTGCAACACGATGGCCGCGCCGGGGGTCACCTTCACTGCCAAAGTCAGTCCGGAATGTCACAGGATACAATACCTTTTGGTACTCACACCACTTGTTCATTCCTGTATATGCATTGCTCATTTTTCACTCTATATTCCTCTTCCTTACAAACAACGTAACTGAAAAAACGGTAAGCCTTTCAATTAGTCCTTGTGTATATGGAATATTAACTTCATAAACTGTCATGATGCTAACACCGTGCTTCAGCAGACATTGATGTACATTGCCATTCCAGTTCTGTTATACACCGGAGAACGAGTGTTTCGAGCCATAAGATCTGGATTCTATGAGGTGGAAATGTCAAAGGTAATATGCCAATACCATCACCATCCTTGTTAATTTGAAGCAGTGAGGTTAAAGTTTTTTCTACTTCCTTCTGTGCAGGCGAGTATTTATCCTGGAAAAGTTTTGTCCCTCAAATTGCACAAACCAAAAGGTTTCAAGTACCTGAGTGGCATGTACATATTCATTCAATGCCCTCAGATTTCACCATTTGAATGGTAAGTGTGTGTTAATTTTCTCCAACCATATATTCATCAGCCTTAAGATTAAAGCTAAGCAATATAATATATTCTTCAGTCTTTACCATGTTCTTTTCTCATTTCAGGCACCCGTTTTCGTTAACTTCAGGACCAGAAGATGACTACCTAAGTGTGCATATCAGAACTGCTGGGGACTGGAGTTACCAAATATACAGTCTTTTCCAAGAGGTGAAGTGGAAAATATTGTTGGGGAAAATGAATGACAAGTCTCAATTCTAACTCTCACTTCAACTTTTTTTTTTTATGAAATTCTGCAGGCAACATTATCAGGGCTTAACAGTTACCCTAAAGTACACATTGATGGACCTTATGGTGCTGCTTCTCAAGACCATATCAAGTATGATATCATTGTTCTAATCGGTCTAGGCATAGGCGCTACACCTTTCATTGGCATCCTCAAAGATACTGTCAATAGTGCTCAAAACTCATCACATTGTGATCATCATGTATGGTTCTTAGTTTTTACTTTTCACTTGAGAAATTTGAAAAATACTCAAAAATCCTTCTGATGGCTATATTCGACATAGTCTGGTTGCAGAGAATGCAGCTCAAGAAAGTCTCCACTAAAAGTCTATCTTTTTTGGGTCACAAGAGAACAGAGCTCCTTTGAATGGTTTAGAGACATCATGAAGGAAATATCAGATTCAAAAGAAAAGCAGGTAAAAGCCTGCAAAGGTTATACTTTCATTGCAACTGTTCATTAATGAAGTAAGGTTTACCAGTCTGCAATGTGCACTCTAATAACTTGTGGTGATCATTCTTTAGTCTATTGTAGAGATGCACAGTTTCTTAACTTCTGTTTATCAAGAGGGAGATGCGCGTTCGGTTCTGATAAGTGCAATACAAGCATTGCATTATGCCAAAAATGGTATTGACTTTGTCTCCCGGACTCCGGTAAGTACTGCATCATAAACCCTTTGTTTATACATCACTCATCAATTGGTTAGCACGGTGCATTTGGGGTATCTATATACTAGACTCTGCGCCTCACTGAGTGAAGGTTTCTCTAGGAAAGCATTTTGATCTTATTTGCGACGAAATTTTCAGGTAAGAACACATTTTGCCCGGCCAAACTGGTCCAGCATCTTCTCAGAATTGGCTTGTAGACACAGAGGAGCACGGATTGGTAAGGAACTCTTGGAAAACAATGAGATATTCTGTAGATTGGTCATTGCCATAGCTAATTTGGAGAGTTGGGTTTTTTCTTGGACAGGGGTTTTCTACTGTGGGGCTTCAACCTTGGCAGAAGAGTTGCAGGGAATGTGTACCAAATTTTCGACCAAAACTTCCACAAGATTTGTATTTCACAAGGAGAATTATTAACAAAGATTACACAATTGTTTGCATCTGTAGTTCTGTACCAAATCCACAAGCTGGAAATGAGATTAGTCAAAACACCCCCGAGTCTATCTTTCGTCCACTTTTGCACAAAATATAATGTTCCATACCAAAACCTCATCACAGAAAGAACTGTTTTTTTTTGGTCTGAAATCACAGAAAGGCTCTGTTGTCGCATGAACATTTGTCAGCTTTATGAAAATGAAATTTGGGAAGAATGTTGATGCCCCTGCGAGTATGAAACACTGGCATCACTGTTGTATCAAAAAGACATTACAATGGACATACCCACACAAAATTCTCTTTCAGCACCCGATAATAGTATGCATTAGAAAACGAAGGTGGCCAACCATCAAGAGACTTTATCACAAATGAACCGATACAATTTGTACAATCCTCAATATATTGAAATGGATTTCTCAGGTGCGGAACTCAAAAAAAGGGAAAGGAATCCCAGAAACATCAATTTACTGATCACTGGTACAATTTTAGTGCCCAGAATTTGACCCTGGAGTAATTATTAGAATAACAAAATGTCAAAATGATTCTCAAAGGTAACGTCTTTAAACTTCAAACCACAGTTTTTATTTCGTCACCATCAGATAAACTAGCCCTCCAGTGCTGATGCTCCAGATATAATCTCGATCAATTCTGTGGTGATAGATGCTTGACGGGTTCTGTAACAGATGATCACAGTAACAACCAAGATCAGTCATTTGAACCTTGAAGAAGAAAAGAATGTCTAAAAAATAACAAAATAGCTTATACTAAAGATATAGCTAAAACCAAAAGAAAGTAATCTAATTAAGCAGATAAGTCCAAACAAGACAATTATCTATTTATCTTTATACACACAAATTTAGGGTCATCGGATACGTGTGCCTGTGTGCATGCAATTGTATTGAGAGGGGGTAAGAAAGTGACCTGTTGTAAGAGAGTGTGAGGCGATCAAGCATCTCTCCGGCATTTCTGCTTGAGCTGTCCATAGCAGACATCCTGGCTCCTTGCTCACTGCAAGCATTCTCCAGCACACCATTGAACAAGACCTGTTCAAAATATGAAATTTTTCTTTATGAATAATGAGCAAGAAAAAAAATTCAGTAATAAATCCACAACGTGACAGTGGTTCACATTTTGTGAACCCAAAGGAATTGCTTCAATGGCAAAATATGAAAAAAAAAAAATTATCGCTGGCCCTGGCCCTAGTGAATATCAGCTCCCACAGCAAACCATGATTAATGCATTTACTAGTCTAAGTGTTCGAGTTCAGCGACACTGAAGTCCTTGCATGATGGACAAAATATATTAATGCCAGAAAACGGTCAGGAGCTGCTATCCAGCAATTTAAGCAACCAAAAAAAAAGTTATTTCAGGCCCAAGACTAACATCATCAAATCAATGCAATTTGAAGTGAACTGTCCAATCAGGTCAGGGTATTGAGAATGATTCACACTAGAACAAAAAACAATACAAGTGTGGCATATATACCTGGGACAATTTAAAGGAAGGACTTACACAAGAAAATTGGAACTCTGTCAGATTCTGTAGAATTTCTGACTTTGACTCACCACCTTCAACCTCATACGAATCTAGGTCACCAAGCGTTCCACCAGCTTCAGACTCTTTCTCCACAATCTATGTAAACATTTGGAATCAATTATTCACTTACCCGAAATCTGAACATAAAAAGGTGGGTAATATTTATAGTATTAAAACATTCTTATTACCTCTGGAGATAATACAGTAGAAACAGTTGGCAGAAATGCGACGACTGACTGAAATTTATTGAAGACAACTCTCAAAGCATCGTATTCCACATTTTTTAAAATGTCGTCAGCTATGACAGATACCTGAAAGGACAAAAACTACACTGAGAATGATTGCAAGAACTTGTCAAAGTTTAACACACATCAAACCAGTATAAATCCACTTCACCATTTAAAGTATGAACAACATATGAATCAGTGTTTGAGGAGATTAACCTAAGCTAATGCATGGAACTCAGACAACGTCGCATGACACTGACTTGAACTAAAAGTTTGAAGAAGCCTCAATGAAAACTTGTTAAGAGTCAAATGTCAGATGCTCTTCATGTATATAAAAGTTACAGACTGACAGCTGGCAGAAAAATTATACACATACACACATATACCAGCATGCATAGGTGCAGCAGTAAGACAAACCTTATCTCTCCTAATCAATAAGGTATAAAAGCAAGGAACAGAAATTGCTAACCTGGGCGTAGTTCAAAGGATTCTTCTGCAACTCAGTTATACTTAGCTCAATGTCCTTCTTTGAGTCACGAATCAATTGAGCTTTTGCTTTTTCCCCCAAAATTACATATTTTGTTTCTTTGTCAGGACCTAGGACAGTCAAAAGAAGAAGAGATGGCATTAATGTATACAACTTTTGGAAAGATCAAAACACTAACAATCAGCTTTGCGGCTCCAAGATATACCAGCATTCAACTTGTGCATTGCCTTGCTTATTTTGACCGAAGTAGAGTTGATTCCACCACATAAACCTTTGTCTGAAGAGACGGTAACAATAACATCCTTCTTAACTTTGACACCTAGCATGGGAACACAGAAACAGATAATGAGGACATTTTAAAATGATATCAATATGGATAAACATATATATGAAAGATATAAAGCATATAAATAGAGTAATTTTTAAGTTCCAGAGGAGCTATGACTTGGCAATAGTAACAGTCTATCCATTAATAAAAAAAAATATGTTGGTACTCATCAGTACTGTTAGCCAATTTGAACTACCTTTGAACGACAAAATTAAAACGCTAGGTAACAAATGAAAGAGTCTGAAATAAAAATAAAACTTGAACAGCATACATTATGCTGGTAAACTTACTGGGGGTGTCGCCAAGAAGTGCTGTGAAAGGCTGCCACAGGCCACGAGAATTCTCAGCTTTGGATTGAATAGCTCGCAGCTTTGAGGCTGCAACCATCTTCATAGCCTTTGTAATCTTTTGAATACTCTTAACACTCTTCATCCGGTTTCTCACTGTATACAATATCAGAAAACCTCATTATAATTGTTCTTTACAAATAACTGAGGAACCAAAAGTATATTGCAAAACGTAAACACAATAACTAACTGATGGAAAAGGTCCAATACCGATTTGAGTCGAAATTGAGCGTACTCCAAGTGGGGCCTGCTCCCTGTCCACCCAAACCAAAAGATATAGTTATATCAAATGCAGACGCAGTGGAAAACAGTAGCAAGAAGTATGAGGAACGATTAATGTGTAATCACCATTGACAGCCAAAAACAAAAACTTATGAATTGACATACTCTAATTATAACTAACCAAACATTCACAGCACATTATAACCCGATATTATACTCGGTACTCAGACTACCATTTTCAGTTTTCAATTGTTAATTCCAAAGATAAGGCAGTGTTCATGTGTTTTCTAAGACCACTGATTTCATTTCTCAGATAGTTCAACTCTTTCGAAAACGAAAAACCTAAACCTGAATATGGCTGCTTCTCAATTTTAGGGTAAAATTCACAATTACAGTGCTCCACACAATTCATCGATAACATCTAAGATTTTTTGACTGATAAAAATCAAACCGATGTCAATAAGAATGCCAAATGCAACCACAAAGGAGAGGATTTGAAATGGGAACGTACTCGGCGGGGAAGATGGAGGATCGGACGGCGGCGATTGGACTGGGGGAGACGGCGAAACGCCTCCCTTCGCGTCTGAGAGCAGCCATGGCCATTGCTTTTGGGATCGGCGGCGATCGAATTACAGGAAACCCTAACCCTAGAGGAGCTGGATGTTCAGATCCGAAGACTAAACGCAGCGAGCGAGCTCCGGTGCGGTTTCAGTGAAGAAATGCGTGCGTGTGAGCTACAATGACCTTTTTGGGCTTTTATGTGCTTTGATGCTCTACAAATGGGGTTGAGACGACGTCGTATCTTCGTTGTAAGACGCGCCACCCAAACCTCACCACGTGTCAATCCAGTGGCTAGGTAGCACAAATCTTCGTACAATCTTTTCGGAGGGTGTATTTGCAAAAACGAAAACTCGAGGGTTCAAAACCGAAATCACATAGAGGATCTACGTAGGTTGTAAGCCCGTATCCCGTAGGAATAAGGATACGCCCGGATACATATTGGATATGCGGATACGTATTAGATATGCGTATGAGCAGTCCTTTCGTGTTAGGCACACATTTCTCGGGTACAACTGCAAAAACTAAAACTTAATAGTCATTTTATTTATATCTTTCCATAACCTAAAAAAAATGCATGATAAATACTGTCAAAATCCAATACTACATAAGTTATTAAGTGAAGTCTTCCATATACAAAGTATGAAAGACCTACACCTAAATTAAAATAGAGCATCAAAATTTCGTATAATCTTTTAAGGAGTCTAACTGTAAAACCGAAAACTTAGAAGATTCAAAACCGAAACCACATAAGGGAGTTACATACATTCTTTAAGAGCAACTCAACAAAGAAGTCAAATCTACGTACGTGGCCATCTATAACGGTAAGAAATGATAATTTTTAGCACTCTAACCAATTAGTTAAATATGACGTGTAAATGACTTTTTAGTTCAGCCAGTCAAGTTTGACACAGCCAAATAAAATGGTCTTTTATCTTTTATTGTTTATTCTCTCTCATTCTCTTAGTTTCTTCCACCATTCTCATCTCACATTATTATATTAATTTATTTTAATATGTTGGTTGGAGTGCAAAATTTATCAAATAGTCAAATCCAAGTGAGATGTCAAACTTCAAATTTGAGAGTTGCTCTAACTGTATCTTGTAGAATACGGATACGCTCAAATAGATATCATATACGCTCGTACAAGTACCGGATACATATTGGAAACGCCCGCATATACACACACCGGATACGTACCGAATACGCCCGGACACGTATGGGATACGCGTACAAAAATTTGGTGAAACCTTTTCGTGTTGGACACACATTTCTGGGTTATCGCGCCGAGATAAAACCCTCCTCTCACTATAAATCAACAAATCCATAAACCCTAAACCAGAGAATGGCGACCTCGAGCGAAGCACACGCTTCCGTCATCACCGCTCCGAGAAGCCTCTCGCCGCCGGAAAAAACTCACCAAAACTTCTTCGGTAAGCCTTCAAATCCATCCACACCTCAACTAAATTCAGCCTCGCATTTTCGGAATTTAATTCTCCGATCGAAATTTTTGAATTTTCTGTTCTTGATGATAGAAATGCATGCTCCAGAAATTGTTGTTTGATTTGGTTTCTGATTTTGTGATATGGTAATGCAGTGTGGAGAGAGTTTCTGTGGGGAGGTATTGCTGGGGCGTTTGGGGAAGGAATGATGCATCCAATCGACACCGTCAAGACTCGGATTCAAAGCCAGTCTATTTTCAGTGCAAGTCAGGTATGGAGATGTTACTTATGTTTTGTTTGTGGTGTATTTGGTATGGTCATTTTTTCGAGTAATGGATTCGACAATGTTTGATGATTTTATTTGTTTCACATGCTGCAGCATCAAAAGAGCATCCTGCAGATGGTACGAACAGTCTGGGCTGTTGATGGATTAAAAGGTACCCTCACTTTTCATTTTCAAGCATATACTTGTGACGCGTCAGCTTTGGATTTTGAACTATAAGGGATTTGTTGTTTTCTTGATTTACTGTTGGTGCCGCCTCAGAGCGTGCGGTTTTTGTTAACTGATAATCCTGTAGGTTTTTATAGAGGGATAGCTCCTGGTGTAACTGGTTCTCTTGCAACTGGAGCAACGTATTTTGGTGTCATAGAGTCGACCAAAAAGTGGATTGAAGAGTCACATCCAAACCTTGGGGGACATTGGGCGCATTTCATTGCTGGAGCAGTTGGTAAGATCTACAGCTCTCAAAACTTTGATATCAGTCGTACTGCTGATGTTCATGTTTATCTTAGTCTTCACATGTTGGAACAAATTGTCAGACTGTTAAATGTTGATAGTATTCAGTATTCACCATTGATCTTAAGAACTTCAGATTTTGGGTGACATTATGACATTTGATTTTATTAATGATAATTTAGCTGTGTCTAAATTGTTTCAGCTGACTCCGTTTTATCCTAGATTTATTAGCTATTTTGACTTATCATTATTACTGTGTCCTTTTTGGTTGTTTATAAACATAAACAACTTTGTTCTCAAAGAGAAAATAACCTTAAAGCTTCTGTTATGTGTCTATGTATATGTATAGCACCTTTGTTTTGAGGTGAAGTCAAACATCCAGTATAGTTGTTTGACTGCATTTACTCAAACACAACATGAATCACCCTTGTGTGTTCGTACATAGAATTTTGATTGTGCTGGTGCTGTCATGCACTCTATGCAATTTGCTGGCAAGTGTTGTTTGTTTCCGATATTAGTAATAGCAACATTTATTGTGGACTCTTCAGCCATGATGTGCCTCAGGGGACTCAATATGCATATCTTTCTTTATGTATTTCAGGAGATACACTTGGTTCTTTTGTATATGTTCCATGTGAAGTGATGAAGCAACGCATGCAGGTTCAAGGGACAAAGGCTTCTTGGGGTTCCGCTATGCTGAAAGATAATATCTCTATGAAGCCTGGTATCCAAATGTATGAATACTATACAGGGATGTTCCAGGCGGGCTGCTCAATATGGAAGGAGCAGGGGCCAAGAGGATTATATGCAGGGTACATATCTCAACAATAAACTCGATAGTTGTTACATCTGATCCTTTTTCCTATGTTTGGTACTGTTGTTACTGTAAACTATTGGAGGCTGTTGCCTGTTGATGACTCAACCATGCATCCCCACACCCGATACTCATAAAGGGACACACATCAAGCATGAATCTGTACATACTGTATATGAATTGTGATCATAACTTCGTCTTCTTCTTCTTCTTTTCTTTTTTTTTTCATTTGGCAGATTCGGGTCAACACTTGCAAGGGATGTGCCTTTTGCAGGTCTGATGGTATGTGAAATTCTGATACTATGGTCAATTTGTTTGACTTTACATCAGTTGCTTCTCAGCATTCGCACACGTATGATAACATATAGGATTGCAACTTTGCAAGCTCTTAAGAGTGCATTCCTACTTTGTTTAAAAGGAAAAAACATACATGCTGTGACATTCTTTCTTATCTTTAATGACTCATAGGCGATTAGGTCTCCAAATGATTTAGTTGTTACCACTCTTTTGCTTTGCCGTATTGAGTACGGTTCTTATATCTAGTTTGTTAGTGTTGTTTCAAAGATTTTGTTTGCACCATGCAGGTTATGTTCTATGAAGGCTTGAAAGATTTGACAGAGTATGGGAAGAAAAAGTACATACACAATCAGAATTTCCATATTAATAGTTCATTGGAGGGACTTATACTAGGAGGACTTGCTGGTGGTATGTGTACCTTGCTTATGTTTTAAAAGTTATGTATCATCTGCTTGGTGTACGTTTAAGTATTAAATTCAGCAATTAGAATTGACTGAACTCTAAAGGTGATTTATACTTGCATGATACTGTACAGGCATGAGTTCTTTTCTTACCACTCCCTTTGATGTGATCAAGACAAGATTGCAAGTACAGGGATCAACATTGAGGTACTGATCCATTATTCTTGTGTAATTCTAGGAGTATGATTAAATTGCTCCAAGCATCGGATGCAATCATCTTTCACGGTCAGTTATAGTGATGTTGCCTGACCAAGGCTTTAGCTTTCTTTATTAAGGCAGCTGTTGTGCATGTGTATACTGATCACACTGACAATCACCATTAAAACTGTTTACAAGAAGACCATACCCGCTATCTTGGGTATTAGCATCACCTTACAAGGGAGTATTCAGACAACATACTTTAGTAATGTTTGCAAATACTGTAAAGCTTTTAAGAACTCATCTTGAATGGGAAGGGAAATTTGATCAAGTAATTCTCCTTTTGATCTGGTATATCAGAAGTGGAAGTTAAAATGTGGTAGCAATACGCTGGTTTGGTTTTTTTTTTTTTTTTCCTAATGTTCTGAACCATAGGTACAATGGCTGGTGGGATGCATTGCGAAGCATTTGGATTACTGAAGGTGCAAAGGGAATGTTCAGAGGTAGCATCCCCAGGGTTACATGGTATATTCCAGCTTCAGCTCTTACATTTATGGCTGTGGAGTTCCTCAGAGACCATTTCAAAGAGGGAGTGAGCATTGATAGCGTGCAAGAAGTTGCTAGCTTGACGGTAGATAAAAAGAATTCACCTTTACAAGGTTCGGTTTAAGAAACTTATACTGGGTATTTTCCCATTGATCCCATCCAGTTTGTTGCACAGAATGGATCCAAGTAGTCTTCAGATGAACAAGTTACATTGTCAGGCGCAGTTTACTGAATTTGCTAGGATGAACATCTAATCTATTCTACTACATTTTGGTGTATATATTAAACAGTATTTTGGTGCTGATGAAAACAACTTGGTAACTGCAAAAAAATGGTCAAAAGAGCAAAATATGAGTTATTGGGCAAGTGGCTGTGTTTTTAGTTTCAACGTTTACAAGGAGACGAACAAATTTTTATTATTTGCTCTCTCCCTGATATTCAACTGGAGGCTTTCCTAGTACTGTTGGGAGTCTTATAATCCCATAATCCTGATGAGCAAGGGATTTGTGCGCGTGAGAACCATCAGCAGCTACGGTGGCCACGCCCTTCAGCACAGTAGCCGCTTTCTCCCATAAAGGAGTCGGAGCTTGACAATGTTCACACCACGGCGCGTAGAATTCAACCAGAACAACTCTGTTCGTCCAGAACCTTGGACGTGAAGTTGGATGGAGTCAGCTGAAGCACTGGTGATTATGGTTTGTAAAGTGCATCACAGACAATGAAGACGAAGAAGAAGAAGAAGAAGATTGGTACAGCTCGAAATTGGTTCTCTCCCCTTCTCAATCCTAATGAAGTCACAATTTGAATCCTAAATAAACACAAAAAGATCCTCCATGAGAAATCTAGCTACTTAGGGAAGTAGATTTCTTGTAGGAAGTCATTCCTTCCTCAATGAGGATTAGGGATTCCATTGCCTATATAAACAAGTCAGCTCCCCATGCATTCATCAATAACTACACAAGCATCAAACTCGTACGCGTCTGTTCCGCCCATCACAACAACAATGGTGAAGTCCAACCAGAAGCACTTCGTCGACTACTACGTGCTCTTAGGCTTCCAACCCGAAGACCTCGAAGCCATCCTCGACCCCGAGGAAGCAGAGCGCTATGTCGAAAAGGCTTACAAAGAAACGGCGAGGAGAATCCACCCGGACAAGGTCAAAGTCGCCGGCCTCAACGAAGCCGAAGCCACCGCGAAAAAAGAAGAAGCCACCGCAAACTTCCAAGAGCTCCAAAAGGCTTACGAGATCATGAAAAACCCATGGATGCGAGCCGAGTATGACAAGACGCGCAAAAAAAACTCCACCCCGGAAAGCTTCAAACCCGGCCTAGTCCCCACCGAGGGTCTCAGATTCTCCGGCTACTCCGACGAGGGCAAGGGATTCTTCAAGGTGTACGGCGACGTTTTTGAAAACATATACGCCAACGAGGTTGCGTTTCAAGAGATGAAAGAGCTGCCAAAGGACTCGGAGAAGGTGGTGAAGCGACTGAAGCCTCGTCCGGAGATAGGGGACGAGCATAGCCCTTATGCGGCGGTGGTGCAGTTCTATAATTTCTGGCTTAACTTCACGACGGTAATGGACTTCACGTGGATGGAGCCGCATGATGACTTGTCGGAGGCGCCGACGAAGAAGGGAGCGGCGGTGATGCAGCGGAAGAACGTGAAGGCGAGGAAGAAGGGGAGGAATGAGTATAATAATAAAGTGAGGAGGTTGGCGCAGTATGTAAGGAGGAGGGACATTAGGGTTTTGGAGATGATGGCGAAGAGGGAGGAGGAGAGGAAGAGGGAGGTGGAGGAGGAGAAGGAGAGGAGGAGGAAGTTGAAGAAGGAGAAGATGGAGAAGGCTTTGGAGTATGAGGAGCCGGAGTGGACGAAGCCGGTGGAGAGGAAGAGGAAGTATGGTGTGGAGGAGAAGGAGGAGGAGGAGAGGGAGGAGTGGGAGTGTGTGGTGTGTAGGAAGGAGTTTAAGAGCGAGAAGCAGTGCTTGAATCATCAGATGTCGAAGAAGCATAGGGAGATGGTAGCAATGTTGATGGGGTTGAAGAACAAGGATTTGGTTCAGGACGTGTTGGAGTTGATGGAGGAGGAGGATGAGCTTGATGATGATCATGTTGATGAGGTTTTGGAGGGAGAAGCTGAAGAAGAGAGTGAAGAAGAGCTTTGCGAATGCGTTGACGAAAATCTAGAGCAAAAAGGTGGTGAAGAAGTCGATAATGATGAAGTGGAGGAGGAGGAGGAGGAGAATGAGATGGATGTGCTAGAGGCAATGGTGGCGAGACAAAAGACTAATGTAAGAGTTGGTGAACCAATTTTTGAGCCGATGGCGACCATTATTGATGTAGAGGAGGATGAGGTGGAGCATGAGGAGACAAAGAAGAGGGATGAGAGTGCAGAGAAGAAACCGAGGAGGAGGAGGAGTGTGAAGAGTGGTGGAATCAATGAACATGATGATAAGAAGAAATCGAAACCGGATTCCGGTGAGGAATCTTGCGTCGACAATGGGAGTGAAGATGAGCAGAAGAGAAAGAAGGGAGGGAAGAAGGAGAAGAGGAGCAAAAAGAATAGCAAGAGTAACGGTGAGAGTGAGGTTGCCGGTGTGAAGAGTTCCAAGTCTGGTAGTGGGGGACCCTATGCAGGGAAGATGAGTAGATGTCATCGTCAAAAACTACTTAATATTTTGTTGTCATTTTCATTCTTCTTTTCTTCATGTTCCGAGATCTTTCTTTTTCTATTTTTTTTTTTATTATAGAAATTGGTTGTGAATCCATGGTTTTGGTTTGTAGATCACTCTCTCAAAGAGAGACTTGGTTGTGTGTAATGACTTTCTGTTGTTCTTTTTGACGATGGATGAATGAAGTAATGAACATCTGTGACAATTGTTAAACGGGCTATTCATATCTTATTAGCACAATTGTTAAACGAGCTATTCATATCTTATGCAGCCATTTCCTTAGTAAACTCTATGAATCAACTTCGTTGAATGCGTTTATCATCGAAAAACCTTTGTTGAATGCTTCACAATCCAACCTTTGTTTATCGGATTCGGATTCTCTCCTAACAATTGTCTCCTAATACTACCTAATAAGTCAATCTTGATCTTTCATTTTTGACCAACGGTGGAGATCTCTCCAACCTATCTCAAAACCTATTTTCCCATATACTTGACTCATCACTCTCTCTTACCCTCAAAATCTCATATCGTTTATCATAAGGAAAAACTATATGTCTTTTTCATCGCTCTCTCTCTCTCCTGTTCCTGAAGTTCCGCCTCTCTCCGCCAGTCAACCGCCGGGGTTAGACTCCTCCTCTCCGGCGACGGCACGGCCTCTCTCTCCGGCACCGACACCTCTCTCTCTCTCTCTCTCTCTCCCCGCAAGTTTGAGATTTTTTTTTCTCTGAAGATCCATTCCTCCTCACGATTGGGATTTTCAGGAAAAAGAAAAATTCTTCTGGAGGTTTTTAGGTGCGTTATTATTACTTTGCATTGCTGCAAGCATGACTTTTTGTTCATGAGTATCATATATCCTTAATTCCCAGCACTGCTTTACTTTTGGCGTTGGTTTTTTAATATTTTTTTTTAATATAGGTTGTAATAATGAAAGAATCTGGCGAAGAAACTAACACTAGTTTGGAGCAATCGATGACCAGTAACCCAGGCTAACGAATTTTCAGTAACCCATCGTTTGAGAATTGAAATTTTCAGGCGGCGTCCTCCGCCTCTCTATCGGCATCCTCTGCCTATTTCTCGGCGTTTCTTTTGTTTGTTGAATATAGGATTCGAGAATGGAAGACTATGCGGAAGAAACTAACACTTGTGTGCTCAACAATATCTTAGCTTTGATTAACTGAACTTTGAGTTCGTGTGTTGTGGCTCCAGTTTTAGAGAGAGGTGTCGGTGCCGGAGAGAGAGGCCGTGCCGTCGCCGGAGAGGAGGAGTCCGACGCCGGTGGTTGACTGGCAGAGAGAGGCGGAACTTCAAGAACAGAGAGAGAGAGAGAGAGCGATGAAAAAGATATATAGTTTTTCTTTATGATAGACGATATGAGATTTTGAGGGTAAGAGAGAGAGAGAGAGATGAGTCGAGTATATGGAAAAATAGGTTTTGAGATAGGTTGGAGAGATCTCGACCGTTGGTTGAAAATGAAATATCAAGATTGACTTATTAGGTAGTATTAGGAGATAATTGTTAGGAGAGAATCCGGATCCTTGTTTATCATCCACATTGTCTGAATGTCTAAACTCATCACAATTCCTACGTATTTAGGAATCAATTTTTCATAAGGAAATTAGACTTTTACGCCTATTCTGTAACTAAATGTGTGTTTGGATTGCGGGTCAAGTCTTGAGAATTTAATCAAAAATAAAGAATTCACAATATCTCAAGATTTTTTCCATCGTTTAAATTTTTATCATGTGAAATTAACAATTTTTATAAAAAAATAATTATAAAATTTAAGAGTTTAAATTCATAAAATATGTGTCATTTATCAATTCCAAACACAACAAAGCAAGTAAATAAATCCTCGTAAAAGTTACACTCGTAAAAGAGCAACTTTCCAACGCACTATGAAAAATGACATGCATTGCGGTGACCACCTTAGAGCATCTCCAGCAATAGAGTTAAATTTATTGCTAAATTTGTCAACATTTAGATTTAAAATAGTAATTTTTGAACTTTTGCTCCAGCAGTATTGCTAAATTGTATACATTAGTTAAGTTTAGTTAGTTGTCTCTCCAAGATTGATAAATTTTTCAATTTTCTCTATTAATTTCTAAATTTATCAACTTCTTAAGTATACTGCTGGAGTAAAGATTCATTTAAAAATTGATAAATCTCTAATTTTTTTCAATTTATCAATGCTGCTGGAGATGCTCTAATATAAGATAAAATACGTCAATCACTCTTAACAAACCAAATGAGAAAATCCCAAATGGAGCGGCGGTGCCACTACGAGGTGCTGGGCCTGGACCGTGGCTGCACCGCCGACGAGATCAAATCGGCCTACCGTAAACTCACCCTCCAGCGCCACCCCGACAAGCTCATCCCCACCGGCATCTTCCAGGCTTGTCCTTAGTTGTTGAGGTTAAATGTGCAGGGCTTAGGTAAATAGACATCCCATGGTATGTTGCTGCTATCTACTACCTACCTTTGGTATAAAACTGGAAATTATGATGACAAAGAAACTTGAACACTAATGCTTGCGATGATGATACTTGATTGATGCCTGCTTTTTGTTGGAAGTTTTTTTTTTGAAGTGTTAACTCATAACGACCATACACCGCACTTTGTTTCAGAATCTATAAAGGTTTTTATTAGGTGCTTCATTCCATGGTTTGATTTAGTGAAATTTAGGTCTCACTGGATCTTGGTTACTTACTGATTGCCTTGTTCTTTGCTTCTGCTTATTTGTTCCGTTTATTAATTGATCATACTTCCCAAATCAGGCAACATCAAAGAACTCTAGCAATGCATGTGACACATGCGGAGAGGAGTTTGGATCAAGGTAAATAGTGACATCTGAATCCCTATCAGTTATAGTCTTAGTTTTCTGCTGTAGATGTTAATTTAGATGTGGATGATATTTCTCATGACAGGAACCAATTACATAAGCATTTAGGTGACACTGGACATGCTTCACTGAAGAAGTGAAGAACCAACGACAGAACCTTACTGAAGTACACTATGAACCGTAGAAGAGGGTTGTAGACATTGATTGGCGGCATTCTTTATTATGAGCATTCCTGACTGTTGCTTTCAGGGTCAAGGAATGCAGTCCCTCCAGGACCCCATGACTTGAGTAAATTCGCGACCAAAGAACAAGCGATGAGGAAAAGTCTTCCACATGATCTCCTTTGGCGGAGTTTTATCCACTGAACCAGCGCATGGCTTTTAGTCACCAAACATAAAGAATTATTTGGGTACTAGATTAATCAACTTAATTAACGGTGATTACCATAAACCCAGATTAATCCTTCCCCTGGTGAAGATGTTGTTCAGATGGGTACTAGATTTTTATAACATGACCCCTGATAGTAGGAATAAAAACTCTCTAGACTTGAATAAGTTCTTTTTACAAACTCAATCAGCAAAGGATAGAGTAGAACCCTCAATCAGCCAGAAACATGGAAGGTAAAAGAAAAATATTCAACAGATGAGGAGTGTTATCAACCTGCATCAAATCCAGCAGAGGCTATCCTGCTCCAGGTCCTTCTCCAATCATAGTATAGAAACCATCATCCGTACGTAGCTGGATAAAAACTTCCAAACTCATGCCTGAAACCAAAGCACAGCTCCAATGGTCACCACAAGAATGTCAACCTTGATTTGATGCGAGACAAATTCAACCAAACAAGCAACAAGCTAAAAGTTCTGACGTCTAATTTTTTGTGTATGCTACTCATAATAGTTAAGATTATCAGCTCAAAGTTCTGACATACCTATGAACTGAGAAGAATAAAACACGAGGATCCTTCCAGAACATTTTTTGAGTAGCATTACCGTGATGCACATCCCAATCAACTATCAGTATTTTGTTGATTCCCAATTCTGGCTGCCAAGCAGAAGTATGCACATGATCTCAGATTACAACTTAACAAGTGTTTACCAAAGGCTTGTTGTGCTCTCCACAACATCAGTTCTTATGTTCCAGCTTGATGCTTCACAATCACCATCAAGCTGAGGGAGGATGTTAGTGTATTAAGTACTAATTGTATCCAATTAGTAGTAAGAGTGTATAGCTGTTAGTTAATTAGCTAGCTTAAGCTCATACTGAGCCGTAGATAAGCGACACGTAGTTGTTCTCTGTGGTGTCTTAAGACATCATATATTTGCTGTAGCATCACTCTTTTCTTCGATCAACGAGAACCACAGTTTCCTCATCTTCTGTATTGCTTTCTTCTTCTCTAAGCTTTTACATCATACATAGTTCTCCACAGAAAAGAAGAAACAAAAAAATCAGAAATGGCTGTAATTAACAGGCTCCGGTTGTCCCTAAACCAGTTTCAATTGCTTCTTCTTCTCTCATTACTGTTGCCCTTGTTTGCAACTTCATTGACCTTCAATTTTCCCAACTTTCCCTATGGCGTTGCCAATATATCAATGGAGGGAAATGCTTCAGCCGATGGCTCTCTCCGCCTCACCAATAGTGCTCTTGACCAGAACCTAAATTCCAGCACCGGTAGAGCCACCTACAAAGAGACCTTCCTCCTCAGACAAAACTCCACCGGAAAACTCGCTGATTTCACGTCAAGTTTCACGTTCGCCATTAACTCCGACGACAGAAGCATCTTACCAGCTGATGGGCTGGCATTCTTCCTAGCGCCGGAAGGGTCCTCACTGGACAGCATATTAGGGCAAGGTTGCAGTCTTGGCCTCCCTGTCAACAGCTCGCTGGAAAACTATACCAAGTCAGGAATATTGTACTTTGAATACCCGTTTGTCGCCGTTGAATTTGATATCTTCCTCAACGTAGACTCAGGTAATAGATCGATTGATTTGGGTCTAAATGACACTCATGTGGGCATCGACATCAACTCCCTCAAGTCGAACGTCACCGCGCCGTGGGATGGTGGGAATTTTACCACTGGAGAAGAAAACAATGCCACGATTAGTTACAACTCCACCTCCAAGAATCTTAGTGTTGCATTCACAACGATTCAAAACGAGGTCCAGGTTATCAGAAATATTGATTTCTCAGTTGATCTGCTCCAATACTTGCCCGATAGAGTCATCGTTGGTTTCTCGGCTTCAACGGGTCAACAATTTGCTCTGCATAAGGTCATTTCTTGGAGCTTTGATTCAACTTCATTGGCAGATGAAAACATCACATCAACTCTTCCTGCGCCAAAGTCAGGAAATGCCTATGTTGGACTTCCTGCGCCAAAGTCAGGAAATGCCAATGTTGGACTAGTAGTTGGGTTGGCTGTTGGGGGAGGTGTTATCTTGGTTGGTGTGTTAGGTTTCGTTTGGTTCCTCTTCTGCAGGAAGAGGAGGGAAACAACTGGGGAAAGTACTGATGATGATACTAGGGTACTTCATGATTTGGATCCTGAAGAATTCGAGAAGGGGACAGGCCCTAGGAAATTCTCCTACAATGAATTGGCCCTTGCAACTAATAATTTTGCGCAGGGAGAAAAACTTGGGGAGGGAGGCTTTGGTGGAGTTTACAAGGGCTTCATCAAAGACATGAACGCGTATGTAGCTGTTAAGAAGATATCAAGGGGTCTAAACAAGGGTTGAAGGAGTATGCAGCAGAAGTGAGTATCATTAGTCGACTCAGGCATCGGAATCTGGTGCAACTCATCGGTTGGTGCCATAAAAGGAAACTCCTACTTGTCTACGAATTCATGCCCAACGGTAGCTTGGATTCTCATTTGTACAAAGAAAAAAGCTTGTTAACTTGGGAGGTAAGATTCAAAATTGCACATGGATTGGCATCAGGGTTGCTCTATCTACACCAAGGATGGGAACAATGTGTGCTTCACAGAGATATCAAATCCAGCAATGTTATGTTGGATGCAAATTTTAACGCGAAACTTGGAGATTTTGGTTTAGCCAAACTTGTCGACCATGGAAAACTATCTCAAACAACAGTTGTGGCCGGTACCATGGGCTACATGGCAATGGAATATGTTGCAACGGGAAAGGCTAGCAAGGAAACAGACGTCTACAGTTTCGGGGTAGTTGCTTTGGAAATAGCTTGCGGGAGAAAACCCACCAGGTATGAAGAGAATCAAATGAATATGGTGGAGTGGGTATGGGAGCTCTATGGAGAAGGGAAAATTATTGAAGCAGCCGACCCAAAATTGTGCGGGGAGTTTGATGAGAAGCAAATGGAGTGCTTAATGATTGTAGGGTTATGGTGTGCTCATCCGGATCACAACTCTAGGCCATTGATACAACAAGCAATCCAAGTGCTTAACTTCGAAGTTCCACTGCCTAATCTCCCATTGAATATGCCGGTGGCCTTTGCTCCTCGGTTATCACTCTCGATTTTGTATAGAGGTGACACTACTAGTGGTCAAAGTGAGTCTTCAGGGTATGGTTCTACCATCAACTCCTCAGGGTATGGTTCTACCATCAACTCCTCACAGTTCATCTCATCTTCGACCTCAAATTCGAATCCAACAGCAGCTTCTTGGTAAGGGAATTCGAATCCAACACAAGACATTTCAGAACCTGTTCTTGGTACGTAGTCCTCAAAAAGTCATTTTTGCACAAGTCATTGGTTTTTAATTTTTCTAGATTTCAATTTGCTCTCTGTTGTCCCAATAATGTTTCTCATTTCATTTACACAAATTTATAAACAATGACGGAGCCCATGTAAGACGAGTGGGCCCTTGCCCCAAGTAAAATTTTGAAATATGTTAGTTAACTTTCTTTGTGCCTCCTGTCTATAAAAAGATTAAAATATCGATATCGGTAGATCTATCGGTACTTAAAAAAAAAATATCGAATATATCAGAGATATCTGGGAAAAAATATCAGGATTTTAGATAGATACATAATTTTCTTTGATTATTGCTTTTATAGGTCTTCTTTTTCCCAAGTCAATAGCATGAAAAATAAGAAGAATAAAATAATTAATGTTGCTTTGTCACGACAACTAATCTACTAATCTACTATGGAAACAATTGGTTATATCATCACCATCTGCTTGACTTGACTTGATAAAACAAATAAATTATTCAAGACTTTGTCCCTAGCTCTCATTCCATTTTCAGGAATACCAAATGGAATGCCAACGATTAACACGAAACAAAATATCAATCTTTCTCATTTGCCACACTTTGCACGGCATTGACTAGCAATGGTCCGTTACTGCTATATCAGAGCTACTAGTCTTTTGATTATGACATTAGAAAACAACAGCTTTATAACTTGATATTCTTCTTACGAGAATAGTTCTCACAACTTGAGAAAGACCCTTGGGGCCAGTAATGGACTAACGGTATATTCCATACTTGGGGCCAATAATGGACTAATGGTACGTGATGGTAAGCTACGTATATTCCAAGTTCGATTCCAACATGCATGCATACATGGTGATACTGATAGTCAATCGCTTACCATCCGCGTCATGATCATATATATTTCCATGCATGTATATATGTGTTTCCATTAATTTCCAGCAAATATTGGAGACGACAAGTCTGGAATTATAAGCTAAAGGAAAACAAGTTATGGTACCACTTCATCAACTGAACTTATCAGTTATTACCGAGGTCATTATACTAAAACATAAAATGAATCGTCACATTGACATAGAACAATTAGTTAGCTGCTTAATTAAAATTATCGATGAAAATAAAAGTTGTACTACGTACATCGATGCCCACCAAATTAAACTTTTGGTTTTGAATTACTCATATTCTCATAGCATATTTTCGTCAGTCATCTATATTACACCTATTTTTCTATTATATTTTTGAATCTCCACCGTTCAGTTTGTTGGTCCCTATATATAGATCAATTATGCAAATTTTCAACTAATTTGGTGATCGTTAAGATGTTGAACAAAATTAAATCAATGAACGAACCAAATCTGCCAAATCTGAACTGTTCATGCTTATAATTATAAATCGTAGTTTTGAATGCCTTAACGATCACCAAAATTTCTGAAAATTTACAGAAGTGATATACTCATATAAAACTACATATTGAACGACGGAGATGTGATTTTGTGATCGAAAAGTTGGTGTAATCTCCCGTCTTTTATATATGTCAAAAAAGGATCCCTTAGTGGAAGAGTCCCCATCTTTCATATATATCAAAAATAGGATCCCTTAGTGGAAGAGTCATGATATATATATGATAATCTCGTTGGAGCAACCGACTGTTTCTTCTATAAGTGGATAGTAAGGATGAATCCAACTAGATGACTGATCACTGACTTCTGCGCATTGATTATAGCCATAAACATTATTGCCATATTGATTGTTGCTTTCTTGAGATTCATTTGAGGTTTCAGTCCCACTACCTAAACTGATAGACCCAAAACTTAGCGCAACTGAAACAACATCTTGATCATCATTTGCACCTCTAGTCCTCCTCCTCGGGGGGGGAGCTAAGTTAGGACCAAAGGGTGCCATGTCACCCTTTACTCTTTGGTTGATAAGTGATTACTAACTAGGAAGCTATTGATTTAAGAAAAATTTAAAGTTGATTATGCTTGATGGCACCCCCCAAACAAATATGGAAACCACTCATGCAAGGAACACAAATGGGACGTGGCAAACTTTGCACTCAGTTCTTGGCTTCTTACTTTCTTAAATGAATAAAATACATGAATTAATTTCAATCTATAATATATTTCCAATTTCATAACTAAAAAAACTAAACTTCAAGTTGTAAAAGTTTATTATATATCTATTCAAAAAATAAAAGTTTAATATATTTGTTTAGCAGTTTGTGCAAATAAAATGCAATGACATAGATCGATAAAAAATAAAATGCAAGAACAATTTGACCCGAAAAATTAAAAGATGTTACAGGAAATATGACAATTGAAACTTGTCTACTCATTCTCATTAGAAACCCTCTTTATATAGAGGTGAATTACAATGGTAGTTACACGCACATAATGACGATAATTAATAGTAATAACAATGTACATAATGACTGATATAACTAATTGAGCCGTTACATCTGTTAATCACTAATTCTTTAATCTACTCTAGTCAGTTAATTTGACGAAGACACACATAAGGTATTTTTCCTTCAACACATAAGGTATTTTTCCTTCAACACTCCCCCTTGTGCCAGGTCAAAGTTAAAACAGTCCATGGGGTGTTGCCTCATTAAAAACCTTGCCAAGTAACAAAACCTAGTGGGACAAAATAAATCTTGGTCGAAGAGAAAAAGAGCACAACGCATCTTTGTGTGTTAGACTCCCCCTGAAGTCTACACTCCCCATGATACTTACATCAATCAAAGAAGTTAGGAACATCTTTGCATTCCTTCGTTTCTCACATGCTTTTCAGATATAGCTTTAAGTTGTGATTTGAGAAACAAGTATGTCTTATTGTCCTCAAACCTTACTTGTTTTACTTGAATCTTGAGGAGAGACTAATATTTCTCACAAGGTATCGTCGTGTTCCCAATGACGATTACATAACCAGTTTAGGAACGATCTATTGACCATAGATACCTAACATTAGTGAACCCCAACCAAAACGTCGTTTGAGGTTTTGATGTAGGGGATTACAGTTCTATCTGCATTCCCTTTCATCTTTTTATAGGGATAGGATGAACTCAAGTCAATAGTTCATTTAGGTATTAGGATACGTTCTTTATACCTTCCAATGACACTGCGTTGGCACTTGAACAAGTTCAATGAGAATGTAATACTCGGTCGTGTTCATTGGGCTAAGTACAATATTGCGCCTATTACACTTTAGAGAAGAGTTTTCATTTCTCTACCCTTCTTCATCATCTTCCTTTGGACGAAATGAATTTTCCTTTACATCTAAACATCGACCGATCAATGGGAGTGCTAACAGTATGCATTTTATCCATGTAAATCGCCTGAGAATCTTTTGGACACATGCAGACTAGTGAATTTGTATTCCAAAAACTCGTTATTAACCGAGTTCCCCAAGATTATTCATCTCAATTCAGATTTTATATAGCTCGCGGTTTCTCTTACTTCATCAAGAGTACATACTATGTTCATATCATCAACATAGATAGCTATAATTGTAAATCCGGAACTTTTTCCTCTATGAGTACGTAAGGGCATAGTTCATCATTTCGTATCACTTTCCACTCAAGTAGTCACTTGTATAAAGTAAGCGTTTCAATTCTAATTACAAACGCACTCTATGGTTTAGAGTTACTTGAGTTGGATAGTTTAACGCCATCAGGCACTTTTATGGATATCTCTCAATCAAGATCCCCATGAAGATAAGCAGTAACCACATAGATGAGCTGCATTTTCATTATGGGAGATTATTTCTCCTCGTTGTCAATCCAGAACGTTGCAAGAAACCTTGGCGCCACAAGGCGAGCCTTGTCCTTTAGGGCTTCATTCTTCTCATTACGCTTTATGACAAAGACTTATTTATGTCCTACGAGCTTTACACTTGGTAAGGTTAGCACTACCAAACCAAATACATGTCGCTTTGTCAGAGAATCTAGCTTTTCCTGGATCTCACCTTTATGTAGGCCAATATGCTCTTTGTTGATATTTTTCAACAGAGCGTGGTTCGATACCTTCGTGCTCTATGATTCCTTGAGCAACAGTGTGAATCATCAATGTGTATATATTCTCGTAATCTGTTGAGATTTTGTCTCTAGAATCATTTTAAACATCGGAGCGTCCTCTAGTATTGATTCATAGACATAACTGTAATCAGAGACAATCTCATGAGAGAGATTCTTTCCATTGATGAGGTTGTGCCTTACTCACCCAATTCCTTTAGGCAAGTATTGATCGAACCAAGTGGCCTATCCTTATTCCCTTAGGGAGCCACGGCCTTAACCACACCTCCACTAAGTGTGGTTGCGTCGCCTCTATCTGCGGCAACGTGCCCCTCATTGGGGACTTTTAACCTTGTAGACATTTGCAGCAAGTATGTATGATCTCGTTACTTTGACAATATCTTTAAACGCATCAGGCATCGAAACTGTTACATTCTAGATATTGAGTACGTGGGGATCTAGATGAGACAGAGTGGGGACAACCACGACAATTCATGTCGTTCCCATAGAAAATTCTCTTTCTTATCTCCCCCTAACGACGGGAAGACTATCTCATCAAAGTGACATTCTGCAAATCGAGAGGTGAGATCGCCTGTAAAGGTTTCGAATAGCGGATAGTTGTTAGAGGTTCGTATCCAACAGATATACATATTCGTTCTTGGTGACCCATTTTGATGCGTTGTGGGAGCGCAATAGGCACATATGTTGCACAACCAAATGTGTAAATCTCAGGCTCATGTCTAGTTTCCAACTGATATGCATGAAATGGTTGGCTGACAGTGGGCCTAAAAACGAATAAGTAAAGTTACGTGCAGTATTGCATAACCCCAAGCAGATATAGGCAGATTGGTGCGCATAACCAGTGCCCTAGCCACCCTCTATGGTGGCTTCTGCGAGACTATTGTGAGTATGCATATGGGGTGTCAAGATATTTTACATTGATCTTGATCGTCATGCAATAAGCATCAGAGTCTTTTTGATGTGAACTCTCAGCATTGTTAAGTCTTATAGGCTTGATCAAAGTTTGCAAATGCAGCATTTCTAGTGGATAATTATTTGACTTGTGACCAATGTGTCGAAACGTCCTCCAGAACCATAAAGTACTGTAATGGTCCGCAATGCTGGATGGATAAGTCCACATATCACATTATATTCTTAGTAAGAATGTAATATTTTTGTTATCTTTAGCATAGGAAGGTCTCGATCCTATTATTGTTAAAGAATAGGCTTTGCAAAATGAGTGATATGCCTTTGAATTAATCAATAAGGCATGGTGGGAGGCAAGTTGCGCATCAAGTGCTTTAGAGTGCAATGACTGCATTAGAGTAGCATTAGCTAGGTCCGGCTAGTGTTTTATGGTCACGGTCAGCGTGGTCACCTTGCAATGTGACTAAGTTTTGTCCCATTTTATTATTCACTCAAATGAGGGGATGTCCGTTTGAATTCTTCAAAATATAGATCATCATGTCATGACCAAGTTGTTTCTATGTGGTCATGCTAAAGCTTGTGTGAGACAATATCCTACATTTCATTGTAGGTGACTTATTAGGTTCTTTAAAGTGTGTTTCCGTTCACATTTATATGAGATAATTTCATTCCATTTCATTCCTCAGTTGGTTTTCATATGATAACCGTTGGCACAAATATCTTTTAAAATTTTTATGAGGTTCGATTAGCTCGTGGTGCATACAAAGCTTATATGACTTAAATATTGTGCCGTTAGGCAACAAAAATCAGGCAATGCCTCGTCCTTGTAAATTAGTGTAGGTAGTCCCACTAAGCACCATTTTTCTCCTCCATACATTCCTTACTCCTCAATACATTCCTTACAAGTATATGGGACTGGATAGGATTTGAGAAATATATATACCCCATATTCCTTTAGGGCATTTCTATTTAAGTAGAATGATATGCTTTTCATTCTAATAATTTCTCAATTTATTTGGTGGACACATTGCTTTGCAATTCTAGTGTTATATCGAACCATGTATATTTGTAGTAAATAAAAAAAATCGAATAAGTTCAATGCTTTTGAATATAATTCGGAACATAATGGGCCAACGATAATCAAATCAAGGTCTCATCTAATTCATCAAGCAATATCCACATAAACTGTAAGACTAAAACAACAGTCTAATTAAACAAGAATATCTTAGAAAATTAATAACAGATTAACCGAAGTCTGAAACTTTCTTGGATTGACATCCGCGTCATCTCTATCTTTTGTATGGCAAGCCTCTAGGTTTTTCAATCTTGGTGTTGAAAATACTTTTTCAATTCCTCATGCTTCCATGATTCTCTATATTTTCTATAAGTCGCAGCTAATTCTTTGTTAGCTTGCAATGTTTATATAAATATTTTTGTTGATTCACAATGATGGCAGGGTACTTGACTGCTCATGTCTCTTCTCATAGAGACCCTCTTTCACGTAGTGCTTTTACATTGTACATTGTTCCCACATGTTTTTAAATGATTGTATAAATCTACACGTACATGGTAATTACCCTTTGCTTTGGGATTTCTTTTACTGTTCATATTTTTAGGAAATGTCTTTATCCTGACCGACCTTACATTGTCGTTTAAGAAATGCTAATTACTACTTGTGGAAAGTTGTTTCCGTAATTTTACCATGCTCAAGCCTTGATTGGCTTAAAGGAGGAACAAAAAATGGTACTCAAGTTCTGCAGCGATGATGGTTCAACCATCTGTAAAATAGAGTAAGAAGAAGATATATTAGTGGCGTAGTCTCAATAGACATCCACGAGTACTATAATATTCCAAGATGCAGAATCTTCGTTTCAAATGTGAAATTTCGTTATCACAATAAAATTTACTGTTTAATAATTTTTTTACCGTATAAGTTCATGAAATTTCATTATCATTTCTTTTTACACAGTCATAAAGACATCCACGGTAAACAATTTCCAAGATATATGAATTAAATTTTAGGACCAAGATTCATAGTGGTCACGTTCTTTGTCGATGCTTTGTGAAATTGCTTCATCACAAGTTTATCATTTTGATGCTATCAATTTGCTTCATCATAGCAACACAATTTATATGATATGCTAATAAATAATCATTTAATTAAATTGCATATACATAGCATATAACATTTTTGAATAAAACATAGCATATAACATTGTAATATGTCACAACGATTGCAAAATAATTTTGTCAAGTAACATGCTAAATATCATGTATTAGCATAAAATTTAACGAAAGCGGTAACGTTAACGTAAATCATACTTGTGAGTCTGCCAAATAGACTGCGTATGGAGCGTTAGCCCTCACAATTAGCATTTGAGTTGCCACATTTCAATTGGGTTGTCACCACAATTTACATTTCGATCGTCACATGTCAATGAGCACATGCAAAACCATTAAGATTTATACGATTAGTCACATTTAATTGTAAATAGTAAGTAATAAATGGTGTTATTATAACACAGTAAATAACTTAAACAATAATTACTTTTCTGTTTTACCAATTTAATTTCCATAAAACAGTAAACAGTAAAGAGTAAATCTGTAATAGTAAACAGTAACTTGAAAAACCATCACATGGTAAGTTTGTGAAATTACCTTTGTAAAAATCTGATTTACCAGAAAGGTTAAATCCACATTTTCTGGATCTGGTCGTTGATCCGGGTTCGCTGGGTCGAGATTTTCCCAATCGAAACTGGGCTCGTTGATATGGGTTCGTTAATTTATTTAAGGCAAGCACACAATGAGGAAACATGAAAATCAAAAGGAGAATGAGTGTAGAGATGCTGCTATGGCAGCGAGAGAGAGATTTGGTCGCCGGTTCGGAAATTTGCCGGCCAATTCTGGTGAGGGAACGTCGGAGGTGATGATGGGTGCCCAATCATTATTTTGGGTGCCTAGATCATTTCGGAGCGGGTCAGATCTAAGAAGTGGTGATGGTGATTTTCTCTAATTGCTGTGAGCATGGCAATGACGGAAGGGAGGGGAAAAAATGAGGGGTTTTTTTTTTCTTTCTGTTTTTCTTTAGCTATCAAACTCAAAGCAAAGCAAAGTGCTGATAACGTGTTACAGGAAATATGACAATTGGAACTTGTCTACTCATTCTCATTAGAAACCCTCTTTATATGGAGGTGAATTACAACGGTAATTACACGCACATAATGGCGATAATTAATGGTAATAACAATGTACATAATGACTGATATAACTAATTGAGCCGTTACATCTATTAATCACTAATTCCTTAATCTACTCTCGTCAGTTAATTTGACGAAGGCACACATAAGATATTTTTCCTTCAACAAAAGACCAATAAAGCTTCATTTTGGTACATGATTCAATTTAATTACTCAATCTTTCTTTTAAATAAATGTAATAACCAAGTAACGCGATGCATACCATGACCGATCACCATCGATAAAGAAAAAGCTTTCTAAATCACTACCTATTTAAAATGGAGGAGAATTTACTGGAAAAATAAGAGCAAGCGAGTAATCTTAATGTACATTGACAATTGTGCTTAATAAAATATATCGGTAAGAATTAGATCAATTTTCATTTAACTATATATTAGCCGGCCCTCTTAAAAAAAATCATGGCTCCGCCTCTGCTCCTCCCATACATGGTATCCTCTTGTGCTCTATACCTAGTACTTCTAAAATCATGATCATGATCTTGGGAGGCATAATTGTAATTTTCTTCATATGAAAAATTGTTCAATCCTCCCACTGTAAAAGATTGTTCATATTCATTCAGATATACTCGAGGGAATTACTCATCTCTTAAATATTTGTTGGAATGTGATTTTTATTTATGTGAATTTTTTATATATATATTTCTTTAATATATCAAAGATATATCATAAATATCCTAAATATCGAAGATATTTCCTATATATCGGAGATATTTAACAATATCGGAGAAATATCAGAGATACGGTGGAAAATAAGATATTTACTCCTCTAAATATTTCGGTTCTTAAAAAAATAAAATATCGGGAGATATATCGGATATATCGCAGAGATTTTAATCCTTGAGTCTATATATCATACATGATGGTCTATATATGAGGACTTGGTTCCTGCATACAAGTAAAAAGTTGATTCTCACCACTTGTCATTCTTCTTATCTTCATAACATCATCATATATATCACATTAGCTCAACAAATACAATTCTCTCTCCTCTCCTTCTGCTCAATGCATATCTTTCTTTCTGAATTTCTATGCATTTTCCTTAATTTATGTTAGTTTTGTTTTTCCTTATGACTAAAGACTAGATCGATCTTGTGTTTGATCTTACACATCGATCGTGGATACAAGTACGTCCTCTATTTTGAATAAATTTTCTATTTTTACCCTAATATTCTTTAGTTTTATAGCTTTTCCATGGACTTGGCTTCTCTGCTTGGGAAATGTTTGCTAAGATCTGCTTGGATAACTCTAGGAGGTTGCGACGTCAAACCAACTCAATCTAATGGCTATGTAATTGACAACAAGTCTTTCATAAGGAAAAAGCCATAAAGAGCTAACGCCGTTTAAGACTTTTGATATATCCTGCAAAGTTTATTCAATATAGAAGCTTATTCACTCGAAATCGGAGTACTTCAAAAATCCTTTCATAAACACATAAACTTTTCACTCCACTCCAATTCACTCCATATTGGAGTGATAGGCCAAGAACAAAAGTTTACAACTTCAAAACCTTGAACAAGAAAAAAAGGAAAATAAAAGACTACTTGTCAATAGCTGGTAAGAACATCAAACTTTCGAGGAAGAACATAAGAGCAATCTCTTTCGTCTGGTAAACGAACGTAGGTTGGGCAGGATAAAAACTTCTCCCAAAAGTTAGCATCTCTACCATCACAAACATGAGCAAAAAAGAGGACTGTTTTATGTGAATATGATATTTTTGTATTACATCGGTTCCATTCCTTCCTTTTTTAAGAAACATCGGTTCCCTTCCTGATTTAATTAAGAAAGAAAAAATTGAATCATTTAAGCTCCACCCATCAAACCCAATCAAAAAAGTAGTTATCTTTGAAATTCTACTCCATCAATTCAGAATTCATTCATCCAATCTCCCAACAAAAAATGTCCCAATCCAATGAACTAGGGACCCAAATCAATTTGATTCAAAGATGAACATGACAGAAGGAAAAGAACTAAAAAGATGCATCTCACCTAGTGTTAAACGCTTCCACCTAATCAGTCATTCAGACGATAACTGACTTGTAAATTTTTCACCATTATCAATTGAGGGGAAAGAGAAAATTGGGCAAAAGAGGGAGGACTCAAGAGAGTGAAGAGACCTGAAGAAATGAAGATGCAGTGTTAACGTTCAACTTTTAACGTCGACATCTAACCTTGATTTATGGAATTTTCCTTATTCATAATCGTTGTCAGTTTAATAACCATTAGATTGGGTTAAGCTAACGTGGTAGCCTCCTAGAGCTATCCAAGCAGATCTTAGCAAATTTTTTTTATGACATAAGAGTTACAGTAGATTTCGATGCCTGAGTTGACTATCAAAAAAAATTTCACTTACTCTCTCATAGTCTCACATTAATCTCTCTTTCCCATACATCTATATCTTAGGCTCTTATATGTATAAAAGCCATCTACTTCTACAATTTGTTAACTCGATAAAAAAAAACACTTTTCTAAAAAAAAAAAAAACTTATGAGAAGGTATGGAAAAGGGACTTGGCTTCTCTACTTAGGAAATGTAAAGTACGTACAAGACGTAATGTTCATAAGGACTTACGGAAAAGACGATTTTGTCCTCACTTACGTCATAATTACAGTCCTACTATTATTCCTTAAATTATAGTTTTGCCTCTGCTTTTTAGAGATGATGATTCTGCCCTTACTTACGTCATAATTACAATCTTGTCATCACTCTCTAAATGATGATTTTGCCCTCATTTACGTCATAATTATAATCTTATCATCACCCTCTAAATTACAATATTACTCTTTCTTTTCTGAATGACGATTCTACCCTTACTTACGTCATAATTACAGTCCTGCCATCACCCTATGGATTATAGTTTTGCCCTTGTTTTTCTATAAATTTACGCTATTGTCATCCGATGATTTTATAATTACCATTTTGTCCTCAGTTTTTTGGTAATTTACTAGTACTAATTATTGAGCCTTATTGCCCATTCCAATGAAAAAAATTCATTGCTCATTTCAATTAATTTTACCAAAATTACTTCTTATCCCTAACCTAACTATTTCAAAACTCTCCCTACACCTCTCGTTCACGATATGTCTCTCTCTCTCTCTCTCTCTCTCTCTCTCTCTCTCTCTCTCTCTCTCTCTCTCTCTCTCTCTCTCTCTCTCCCCCGCAGCAGAGTGCGGGTAAGCTACCTAGCATAAGATAAAAGAAAAATGATCTAAACAGTGTCCGACCTTTCAAAAAAGCTAACTTTTAGTATCTCACATTTGAAAAAATTTAAAACCGTATCTCACGTTTTTAACTCGATTGAATATTGGTATCATAACCTATTAGCTCCGTTAAAAAAACTAACAATCAAAGGTTAATTTCGTCTTTTCCTATCAAAACATATATATTTTTCTTCTATTCTTTCTATTTTCCTTCTTCTCTCTCTCGCTCTCTCTCTCTCTCTCTCTCTCTCTCTCTCTCTGTGAATATTTTAGATGTTGGCTGCTCATGAACGCAACCCAGATCCACAAACTTCAATTTTGTGGTTGTTCATAGTTGGCCATTATTTCAATGTCATTCTATGCAATCAATATAAGAAAAGAAATCAATTAAGAGGGTACTTTTGGAGTGTGATTTGAATTAGGAAATCTTCAAGCTCTTGAAGGGTTAGATTCAACTGGGTATCTTTGATTTCGAGTTCTTGTTCTTCCGGGTGGTGGGTTTGGTTGGAATTGACAAGAGGGGTACGGTGGTGGGATCGAGGTCCTCAAGAGCTTGAATCTCTCCTCATTTGAATCAAACCCTTTAGATGCTTCTACAAGGTAAAGAATAGCAGAAACCAAAAGATGATACTATAATTCTCATGTGTATGTGTGTGTTGGCTGATGAATAGATGTTGTAGAATGACTTTTGTTATTTCCGCATAAAGTTGTTTATGGTGGTTCTTGAAACAATCACTTGCCGTCATTTTCTCAAGCTTTCATGTATCTAAACCTAGGGTAATAGGTTTGATCCAATTGAGGAAAGCTTGAAGCTCTTCAAAACAAAAAAGATTTTTTTTTTTTTGAAGACACAAAAAAAAAAGTTTTAAGACTAATAGGTTTTTTTTTTTTGGTTTTTTATTGTTTATGCAAAAAAGAAAATAAAAAATAAAGGTTAAATTAGTCATTTTACAATAAAAATATGACAGCCGTCAATGTTCTTAACGGCGGTAACGTCTTTATATATCAATCTTTAATCAGGTTAAGAATGTGAGATACCGTTCTGAAATTTTTTAAAAACAAATCACATATACATCCTTAAAAAAGATTTGAAACACAAATAAATTCACTTGTGTTGTTGTTAAACAAATAAGGACATTTTTTAACAATTAAGAACAATCTTTTCTCTGCACGTCATGAGTCATGGTTTAATTTACCAAACTAACTCTACACTAATTAAATATGCTTCTAGAAGAGAAAAGTCTCTCCTTTTGAGATTTTTCAGTAAATGGAATACAGTAGCATATTTTCAATAACTTGGTGTAGTAGCAGTTAATTCCAGTGCAGTAACAGGGGTTAACATTCCAGTAGAAGTAGTAGCAGGGGTTAACATCATAATAGTAGTAACAGTTAATTCCAGTAGAAGTAGTAGTAGAGATTAACGTTTCAATAGAAAGTAATAGCAGGGGTTAACATCCAGTAAAAAGTAGTAGCAGGGGTTAACATCTCACTAGAAGTAGTAGCAGGTTTATAGTGGCTCAGCTAATGTTGACACGACCCGCCCGAATTTCACCCTAAACCCGGAGTAAATCGTGCGGGGACCACCTCCAAGAAAGATTTACCGCAAAATTCGGTACAACCTCCCTTGAAAATGGACAACCCTTCCAATAAAAACCTGCAAACACTTCTAAAGGTTCCAAATCCAACCTTAACTTCTGGAGCCTTCGTGCTCCTCAAAAACAATCATCACCAACAGGATAATAAACATTATCTAAGATATTATACATCATCCGTCAAATATTCTAAAATATAAACAAGCCTTCACCCACAACTAAAAATATATACATTAAACCCAAGTATTCAGAGCTACTAGATACTAGCGGAAGCAAGAAAAAGACAAGTAGGCTAAATAGGTAACCTACTGGTGAAAGGTGGTGGAAATACGGGTGACTATGCCTCGTCTCCTACTAGATCCAATCCGAACTCTGCAGACTGAGCATTTTAAAACAAAGGGCTCAGGGGAGGACATTTAATAATATTAGAGTGAGTGGACAAAAATAATTTAATAATAAACTATTTATGCATTCCCATTTAATTTCATAGAAAAATATACTGCATGCGGCAGCTTAAAAATGTTCAACTCATAAACTGGCAATTTTACGACTAGCACTGGCTACTCACAAACTCAAATAAAATGGAGCCTCTCAGGCTAAACCATATATATTCATATATTCGTATGTATCTACACTCGTCAGACTCCTTGTATGAATCCTAGAAACAATTCAGAAAAATAGAAATTCATACAAGGCTACAACGTTGGCGTCTAACGCTCACGTTGCGCCATAATGGTATTTTTCCTCATTATGACCGAAAATGGACGGTGTACATATACGTGTGGACTCCCTATATGAAAACCTAAATAAACTGAAAAAGAAAGAAGTTTTTATATAGGGCTATGACGCTTGTGGCTAACACGCACGACACGCCATAATGGTATTTTACCTCATTATGACGGACCAAGCACGTATGGCTAGCTAGCATTTATATACATACTATTCTCATAAAATCCAAAACATATATATCCACCGAAAATCTCATTTTCGGGATCTCTCCAAAGGAGGAAAAATTATCAAATGGGCGAGAAATCAATAATCTCATCAAAAGAAATAAATGATTAATAAAATCATTCATCGCATGCTTTTTATTTAAAACAAAGGTCCACTCACAAATTAGGCCTAAGCCTGATGACGCTCCGAGGCTTCTTCTGCTCGGGCCTCCTCACGTCCTGTTCCAAATATATAATTAATTTACCAACTGAATTCCAGTATTATAAAATAGGCAAAATTAATCGAGAGCCATAATTACGCTCATCATTGCCTAAGTTCGATATTCTTAAATCGGAACGATCCAAACTTTTATATCATACTCGGCAGTCGTATAAACAACCTTTCTCAGAAATTGATTTAAATCCTACGGTCGGATTTTACATTATTTAACCGCTTAAATACCAAACTTCGGAAATTCATAAACCTATTCAAAACTCGTCCGAAAATTCTAAAACTCATTCCATTAAATTCCTCATAAAAATCTCCACCAAAAACAATTTTTCCAGCGGCGGCCGGCGACCAGCTCCGGCGACGTCCAAATTCTACCAAATTTTAACAGCAGCTTCCTCTCATCATTCCAAACAACTTTCATAACTATCACTAAGTCCAATTTCAAGCCTAACTAGGTCAATCGAACGAAAACATCCTAAAAGCCCTAGAATTTCAACTTCGAATTTCTCCTTACCGAGCTCAAGAGGGATCGAGCCTTTTGGAGGGGTTGTTGCACGGGAGGAGAGCTTCAAAACCGTACCAAGCTTGCCCGGATTGGTGGCCGGAGGAGGGAGTTCCGGCGACGGAAAGCTTAAGGCAGCCGGAACTTCCGGGCGACGTCTCTCCCTCACGGCGGCGCTAGAGAGGCTGCCACCGGTCTAGAACGGTAGCTGGGTTGGAGACCGATCGATTGGGACCGGTGCGGCGGTCTGGGGCGGACAGCGGAGAAGAAAATCCGGCAGGAAAAGAGAATCGGGAGAGAAAGAGAGAGAGGAGAGAGAATCGGGAGGGAAGAGAGAGAAATATGTTGGGCTTGGCCCAACTGGTTCCAACCCAATATATACCCAATCCAAAAATTTAACACCCTAAAAATAATACTCTAATAAAAATTACCTTTTACTAGCTAAATTTACCATTTTTTACCGTCGTTACATTTTTCTCCTACGAATAACTTTCCGAAATAATCGTCCCTCAAAACCCCTCTAGGGACCAATTAAACTATATGTCAATGTCGGAGACAGTAAAATTCTTATTATAATCAAGCTAGTAAATAAGATAAAATCTTACGGGTCGGGATGTGACAAATGTAGTAGCATGTTTTGCTGGAAAGCTACACTTCAAACAAATGTAGTAGCAGGGTTTTAGTTGTTTAACTAGTGTAGTAGCAGCTTCAGTAAGTGCGGTAGCAGGTTTTCAGTGGCTCAGCAAATGTAGTAGCAGCTATTTTCAGTATGTAAAATAATAACAGGTTTTTAGTGGTTCAGCTAGTGTAGTAGCAATTACTTTCAGTAAATGTAGTAGCAGCTATTTTCAATAAATATAGTAGCAGCTATTTTCAATAAATATAGTAGTAGCAATTATTTTCAATAAATGCAGTAGCAGCTATTTTTAATAAATATAGTAGCAAGTTTTCAGTGGTTCAGCTGATATAGTAGCAACTACTTCCAGTAAATTCAGTAACAAAGCTATTTCCAGTAAATGTAGTAGCAGATTTTTAGTAACTCAGCTAATGTAGTAGCAGTTATTTTAAAAAAAAATGCAGCAGCATGTTTTTAGTGGCTCAATTAGTTGGTAGCAAGACTAGCAACTATTTTCAAAATGCAGTAACAAGGTATTACCGGTAGAGTAGTAGCAAGCTTTTAGTGACTCAGTTAATATTGTAGCATCAACTATCAAAAAATACAATAGCAGATATTTAGCGAAATCAATTAACAATAGCTTAATTAACACATATTAATATAAACTTCATCATATTATCTTGTCTATAAATTGTTATTTTAATGTGTAAAAATAGATTTATTTCCACATCATGATTACCGAACCAATAGCAATTAGATGATCAGTATGTAAAAGGGTTTTGTATAACAACAACAACAACCTTATTGAGGACTTTCATCAAACACCTTATGTGTATAACTTCCATTGTGCTTAAAAACCAAAAAAAGATAATCAAATCTTTTGAACAAATACACCAATTTGCCTAAAATCAATACAAGTTTCCCAAACAAAATCATGATCATTATTGAATCAAATCAAATAGACCAAATTCTAATTTGGAAATGGGACATGGAGCAAATCTGGAAAGAAAAAAAAAACGAATAGTAGCAACCACTCACTCGTTATCCCTTTTGGATCGAAGACTTCGACGGCGATCGGGTTCCACAACCAAGTCGTTGAATCAGATCGCTGCCCAATTGTTTTCTAATAATCCACCACTAATCCGATCAATTGCCTACGATGTCCAATGAAGATGAAAAAGAAGAGTACATATGCCGTTGGTTTAATGATGGAGGAGTACGCCATCGGTGCAACCAGTTGGCCTTTGCGGTAGATTTCTTAGAGAGAGAGAGATCAAATCAGATTGAAATGGTGAGAAAATAAAGAGTGTCATGTAGTATAATTTTGTTACAAAACTGAGCATTATAGTCATTTTGTATTTAAAATTTAGATGAAGTCTTTCGCTATTTGATTTTTAGCCTGCACTTTGTTTAAATCTTTGTAAATGTCATTCTCTAATTTTTTAACCTGAGATACAAATGTTAACTTCTCGAAATGATCGGACACTAGTGGGACCATTTTTCTTAACATAAAATACGTCAATCACTCTTAACAAACCAAACGAGAAAATCCCAAATGGAGCGGCGGTGCCACTACGAGGTGCTGGGCCTGGACCGCAGCTGCACCGCCGACGAGATCAAATCGGCCTACCGTAAACTCGCTCTCCAGCGCCACCCCGACAAGCTCGTCCCCACCGGCGTCTCCCAGGCCGACGCCAACGCCCAGTTCCAGGAGCTCGGCCACGCCTACGAGGTCCTCTCCGACCCCAAAGAGCGCGCCTGGTACGACTCCCACCGCTCCCAGATCCTCTTCGCCGATCCCTCCGCTGCCAACTCCGTCCCCGACTCCGTCATCCCCAACCTCTTCTCCTTCTTCTCCACCACCGTCTTCTCCGGCTACTCCGACTCCGGCAAGGGCTTCTACAAAGTCTACTCCGACGTCTTCACCAAAATCTACTCCAACGAGCTCAGCTTCGCCCGGAAGCTAGGGCTCGGGATCGACGCCGTGAGGGAGGCTCCGGCGCTGGGGAATCTGAAAAGCGATTACTCTCAGGTGACGGCGTTTTACAACTACTGGCTAGGGTTTTGCACGGTGATGGATTTCTGCTGGGTGGACCAGTATGACGTCATGGCGGGGCAGAATCGGAAGCTGAGGAGGTTGATGGAGGAGGATAACAAGAAGCAGAGGAAGAAGGCGAAGAGGGAGTACAACGACACCGTTCGGGGGCTGGCGGAGTTTGCGAAGAAGAGGGATAAGAGGGTGATGGATATGATGGTGAAGAGGGAGGAGGAGAGGAAGAGGAAGAAGAAGGAGGAGGTGGAGAAGAAGAAGAGGATGGAGAGGGAGAAATTGGAGAGAGCTATGGCGTATGAGGAGCCGGAGTGGGCGAAAGGGGCGGAGGAGGACGAGGAGGAGGTTGAGGAGGAGGAGGAGGAGAGGAAGAGGAATGAGCTGTATTGCGTGGTGTGTGGGAAGAAGTTTAAGAGTGAGAAGCAGTGGAAGAATCACGAGCAGTCCAAGAAGCATAAGGATAAGGTTGCGGAGTTTAGGGAGTCGATTGGGGATGAGGAGGTTGATGAGGAGGAGGAAGTGGATGATTTAGGTGAGCGGATGAAGGAGGGTTTGGAGATTGGAGAGGAGGGAGTGAGTGGCAGCGAGGATGAGTTTCATGATTTCAGTGATGAAAGGCTTGGTGACGAGGACGATGATGATGATGGTGATGATGATGAGATGGAACTTCTTCAAGCAATGGCGGCCAGGCACAAGAGTAGGGAAGAGCTTGACGATGATGATGATGATGATGATGAGGGTGAGGATGACGATGAAATGGAACTTCTAAAAGCAATGGCAGCCAGACAGAAGAGTAGGGAAAATGTTGGCGAGGCAGTTAAAGTTGATGACGGTGATAGTGAGAGTGATGATGAAATGGATGTTCTTGAAGCAATGGTGGCCGGGCGAAAGAGCAGGAAAAATGCAGCTTCAAAGGTTGAGGTTGAGGTTGAGGATCCCTTGGTGACCGGTGTTCATGGGGACAGTGATATCAATGGTGTAGAGTCCGTTCCTATGGAATATGAGAATCGAAAGCCTCCCAGAAGGAAAGCAAAGAGTAAGAAGAGTGGTGGAGAAACAAAAAGAGTTGATATGAATGATATTAGTAATGATCAAAGTGAGGCAGGTGAAACTGATAATTCTGATATAAAGGAATCCACATCTGATTCTATGGCGGAAAAGGAAAATGCGAGTAGTAACGATAAACAGGATAATCAAATAGCCAGAAAGAAGAAATCTTCAAAACAGACTGTTGAGAAGAAGAAAGAGAATGTGAAGAAAGAAGCCAACGGCAAATCAAAGAGCTCTTCCAAAGGGAAGAAAGCTAAGGTAAGATAATCAGCTCCTTTTGCCTCAGCTTTATAACCACAATTCTCTAGATATACTCTACTGAGGATTGAATGCTTAATTTGGAACAACTTGTATGGCTTGTCCTTAGTTGTTGAGGTTAAATCTGCAGCGCTAATCGGCTTAGGTAAATAGACATCCCATGGTATGTAACGTATGTTGCTGCTATCTACTACCTACCTTTGGTATAAAACTGGAAATTATGATGACAAAGAAACTTGGACACTAGTGCTTGCGATGATGATACTTGATTGATGCCTGCTTTTTGTTGGAAATTTTGTTTTTGAAATGTTAACTCATAACGACCATACACCGCACTTTGTTTCAGAATCTATCATATAAAGATTTTCTTAGGTGCTTCATTCCGTGATTTGATTTAGTGAAATTTAGGTCTCACTGGATCTTGGTTACTTACTGATTGCTGCTTGCTCTTTGGTTCTGCTTATTTGTTCTGTTTATTAATTGATCATACTTCCCAAATCAGGCAACATCAAAGAACTCTAGCAATGCGTGTGACACATGCGGAGAGGAGTTTGGATCAAGGTAAATAGTTACATCTCTTGATGCAGTGCATTACATCCCTTTTATCCTTTTGACATCTGAATCCCTATCAGTTTTAGTCTTAGTTTTCTGCTGTAGATGTTAATTTAGATGTGGATGATTTTTCTCATGACAGGAACCAATTACATAAGCATTTAGGTGACACTGGACATGCTTCACTGAAGAAGTGAAGAACCAACGACAGAACCTTACTGAAGTACACTATGAACCATAGAAGAGGGTTGTAGACATTGATTGGCGGCATTCTTTATTATGAGCATTCCTTCATTTGGAAAAGTTTCAGAAATATGAAAGGGTCTCTGCAGCAGGGAAACCATCCCATTCTTTTTGATAACCTGAGTTGATGCTACAGAAGTACAGATGCAACAAGCAAGGGGCATGTAGGCAAAGCAGTTGTCTGCATAGGATTTGTTAAAGCAACCACCTCTTTCAGTCTTCACCAAAGTAGAAACCACGGAAGAAAGAAATGATAGATAACTACAGTCAACTTGCCTTGTATGCTGATAAAATTTTATTAGATGGCACCCCTTCTTTTTTGTTTGAAATTCACAATCTTTTGTCTTAAATGGTTTCTTACGATTTATAGGCCTTAAAAGAAATTGAAAAACAAAACCGACACATGGCACCAAAATGATAATCATTGGCAACCACTGCAATTGAAGCATAGAAAAGTTTTTGAATATCCGATGAATAAGCATCTACACGATCCTATCCCAGCAATTGGATCCCAGCAATAATGTTACACTGTTAGATTTACAAAATACTGCAACGATAAGAAGTTGCAATCCAGTTCACAATGCTTTAGTAGAAGCTTCTTGTATGTAAGACATTGCCTCCTCCTGCGAAAGCTGCTCTCCTTCCACCAAGCCTCTCACTATTGTGTTGGCATAATTCTTGGATGGAGCACACAATGCAAGCTCTCCAGATTTGAAGCCCTCGATGTCTGATGGTGTGCACCTGCATTTTAATTTGTTAATGCAATCAGATCCGATACATCATAGAAAGAAGACCGAAATTGAAGACTTTGCTACATACGTCATAGTCAGTATGGGAATGTTGTGCTCCTTGCCCAAGTAGACAACATTACGGTACCAACCCTTCTGAAACAGAGTCAAGCACAATCCGAGCAGAGTTAGGAGTCTAATAAAATGTGTACGCTTTTGTTGCGAAAAACCAACTGGCCAAAAGTGAAAACAAGTTTAGACATACCTCTAAGCAAACCTCTAAGGAATTAGGTCCTTCACCTGTGATGGACTTTAAAGCAGCCAGGTCAAACAAAGGAGAGCTCATGGCATAGCGTCCCACATTTTCCTGCACCAACAAATCATTAAACTGCTCAAGCCTGCAAGAAAACACAAGCTTCAGTACACAGTACCACTGGATAAACATAAAGCAACAGGACATAATAGATTCACTAGTAGTAACGTACGTAATTCTGTACAGACACATGTGAGTTTTATCCTGACTGTTGCTTTCAGGGTCAAGGAATGCAGTCCCTCCAGGACCCCATGACTGAGTAAATTCGCGACCAAAGAACAAGCGATGAGGAAAAGTCTTCCACATGATCTCCTTTGGCGGAGTTTTATCCACTGAACCAGCGCATGGCTTTTGCAAACCATCCACCTGAAAGCCATCCCAAGGATGTCAATAAATGGAGAGGAA
Organism: Fragaria nilgerrensis; assembly: GCA_010134655.1. Classification (NCBI taxonomy): domain Eukaryota; kingdom Viridiplantae; phylum Streptophyta; class Magnoliopsida; order Rosales; family Rosaceae; genus Fragaria; species Fragaria nilgerrensis. Next base: position 8,494,061 of record CM020981.1, read on the forward strand.
AAAAAAAAAAAAAAAGAGGACATCATAGACTAAATCAGATAACATTGACGCTTACAGAATAATGTTCAGATTTAGCGTGAAAAGTACTACCTGTCCACCTTGAATATAGCAAAGTAGTCTTTTCAACCACAGATTTGACCCAAACGCAGCATACCAGATGTCAACTTTTGAAAGTTCCGACCTCCAGGTTGCCACATGATCTGGAAATAGTTCAAAGCTCAATGTAGGAAAAACAGACCATCGACAGCATTTTCTAAATTTCAGTTATAAACTTACCGCGAATACTGTCATCAACTTTCAGCTTTGAAAGGGGATCTATAATCTCCTGAAGAGCTTCCTCAAGATTTTGAGATACTTTTGAACTTTCGTGATCCTCCTCCGCTTCAGAGTCAGAGCTTGAGGTCAGATCATACTAGAATTGCAAAAAAACTATCTTAGCATGTTTTTGGGGAACAAAAAATACAGTAAAACAGAAGATATAATAAAGCGACAAAGATATAATGGATGAATGGATGGATCAACAGATATGAGAGAATAAAGCACTCCCAAGTCCCAAGTGATTTAACAGTTTTTCTAATTACCATTTTTCACCTATGAATAATAGTACTTAACCTCAGATGAAATCAACAACAAAGTACAGGCAACAGAAGAGGAAATGTACCGCAGCTGGAGCCACCTTATTGATCAACTCCTCTGGCAATTCATCTGCAAGTGACGGCCAGTAAGCACTTAATTTCTGGCGAACCTGAAAAGAAGAGTGCAAATGCATTAGTCTTATGAAGTACACAATTAGTGAATTACAAGTAAGAAAAGGATGACCCAGCAGAAAGGATGTCAACCCAAAAGAACAAAAGTACTAAATCTTAATTTACCGCTTGTATCACACGCCATGTAGACTCAAATGGGTACGCCTCTGAAGTTCCAATAATAGGTTTGTCCTCTAGCAGAACTTCAACACAAGCAAGCATTGACTTTGCGATAGACTCGAAATTATATCCTCCTTCTAAAGCCAACACGATCTTTCCATTGGCAAAATTCATCAACTGAAAGACGAAATCATGAGCATCACAATCACTATATAACAATACTGATGGATAACTTATTGAACTGGACAGACAACACCAGAAGAGGCAGAATAAGAAATTAGATTAAATTGAAATACTACCTTCTTCAACATAACTGAATATCCATATGGTGTGATACGACAGCCACCCAAAGGATCACCAACAGCTGTTACAGGCAATTTCATAAAAATATTAGTATACCGGGAGTTGCCAAGTAAATATTACTAGCAAGTTACCAATGATTTAGTCACCAAACATAAAGAATTATTTGGGTACTAGATTAATGAACTTAATTAACGGTGATTACCATAAACCCAGATTAATCCTTCCCCTGGTGAAGATATTGTTCAGAGGGTACTAGATTTTTACAACATGACCCCTGATAGTAGGAATAAAAACTCTCTAGACTTGAATAAGTTCTTTTTACAAACTCAGTCAGCCAGAAACATGGAAGGTAAAAGAAAAATATTCAACAGATAAGGAGTTATCAACCTGCATCAAATCCAGCAGAGACTATAATTAAGTCAGGATTGAATTCTTTGGCAACTGGAAGCAAAATATGCTCCCAAACCGCAAAATAATCAGCATCTCCACATCTACCATTTTCCCAAGGGACATTAATGTTATATCCTGCTCCAGATCCTTCTCCAATCATAGTATAGAAACCATCATCCGTAGCTGGATAAAAACTTCCAAACTCATGCCTGAAACCAAAGCACAGCTCCAATGGTCACCACAAGAATGTCAACCTTGATTTGATGTGAGACAAATTCAACCAAACAAGCAACAAGCTAAAAGTTCTGACATCTAATTTTTTGTGTATACTACTCATAATAGTTCAGATTATCAGCACAAAGTTCTGACATACCTATGAACTGAGAAGAATAAAACACGAGGATCCTTCCAGAACATTTTTTGAGTAGCATTACCGTGATGCACATCCCAATCAACTATCAGTATTTTGTTGATTCCCAATTCTGGCTGCCAAGTATGAACATGATCTCAGATTACAACTTAACAAGTGTTGGGGGAAAAGTTGAATTTTTCAGAGCTTCAGTCTCAAGCAAAAGAAAAAGGATTAGAAAGTATGACTAGAAACAATTACAAATATAAATCATCTCTTACCTTTTCATTTAAAACATAACTTGCTGCAATAGCTACATTGTTGAAAAGACAAAACCCCATAGCTTCATCTTCTTCGGCATGATGTCCTGGAGGCCTGATAATAGCCACAGCAGAGTCCACTTCTCCCTTTGCAACTCTTTCAGTTACCTAATTAAGGAAACACACATAACTGGAATTATAATGTTGAAATACACTACACGACATGCACTCAGACAAGAACATGTGGAAGTAGCTCATTTGTAACGGATACGAAAGTTTTTTTTTTGATACTCTAACGGATACAAAAGTTGCAATAACTTTGCTACCAGGGGCAGATCCGCCTTCATTAATTATACTTAAATCAAATTCTGGATAAAAGACTACCATTTTCTTCCACAATAGGTACATTTAAATCCACACCGTTTCATATAAAAGGAAACACAAATACTGCGGTCTGAAGTCTAAACGATCATGAATCACTCTCAATGCACCAACTACACTAATTACCTCAATGGCAGAGCCGGCGGCAAGATAGGCAGCTTCAGAAGTTCCTTCATTCAAATATATCGAGTTCAAATTAGACGCAATTCGATTTCTTCTTGAATCAAACTGTCTGGAGCTTATTTTCTTAACCAACTTAACATGATTTTGGGAGTGAACTGCCAAGATATGTTTGTCTTCAGCTTCTTTGGCTTCCAAAAGAACACACCTGAGAAATAACAACAATTCAGAATTTAGGTCTCTAAGAAATGCCAACTACCCAAGTAGCATCTCACCCACAAACAACTTTATATCAGAATTCAAAGTAATGAACTTTATATCAGAATTTCCTTCTACTAATTCAAAATAGTTTCAGTGATTATCTCAGAAACTTAGACCTATCAAAGTAACAAACTTTGATCACTAATTCAAAGGCACGGATCCCCAAGACTTGTTCTTTTCAACTTCTTTTTGTTTTTCTACTTAATTTCAGAGCAACACAGAAGAGTTGAATTATGATGAAGAATGTGGTGTACCTCTGAGGAATGGAATTGGCTTGGAGTTGGTTCCAGATGACCTTAATCCGGTCAGGGTTTTCCGGGTGAGGATCACCGTCCGGTGTGGAGTGCTTACACATCCTCTCGTCGTATAACAACCCTACCTTCCGTTGACTTTTGCTCGCCGAGTCAACACCGCCACCAACCTCCATCTTGGCTCTGATCTCTCACTCTCTCTCTCTCTCTCACTCTCACTCTAAGCCAACCCTTCTCTTTTCCTTTTTCTGTTTTAATTTTGTGGTCTTCCCAGTTCCCACTCTCCGTTTTCAACTTTTTTGTTTTTACCTTTTTACTCTTTTTATTTTTACTTTGGTTGCTTTTTTACTTTTTCCCTTGCTCTTTCTCTTTCTCTTTCTCTTTTACTTTCGATAAGAGAATTAAGTTTGAAATGAGTTCTTAACTTCTTATAAACTTCTTCAGGTTCCTTCTACCAATGTCCAATACAACAAATGATCAGATTTTAATCTGATCATGTATCGGAAAAAATGATACACTTCATAGTTAAATATACTATTATCGAAAACGACCTAACCTTGACCAAAATGTTGAGTCTTTTTCACTTTTTTATTTCTCTAAAGATCGTTAAACTAATTCACTATCAAATAATTCAAATATTAAAGGCAAGTACAAAGAAAAGATGCAGACGAGGCTAGAAATAGTAGATGGAGGCAAGTATTTTGAGCCAACAAAACAAATCCATAGACAACATGAGTGACAACAACTAATCTCATTTCAGTGACCTGTAAACTGAACTATTTGTCAACTATAGCAGGGTAGCTCTAAACATCTGACTCTAACTCTTGAATTGTGTGTACTATTGGAACTGATGTGGTGGTAGTAGTGTCCCTGTAATTCCTTTCTAGCTAACTATATTCTTCTGTGGTTATCCATCTCTTGTGCAGAAGGATTCTAACTGGCTATGTCCATGATTGATAGTTGAAGACGTGCCTACCAACCATTTCATCCTCTTCTTTTTCCAACTTCACTTGCTGCAGTGCAGGTGTGGTCGTCATTGCTGAAAAAATGTTACAACGATAGACCATATGAGGAAGTTCCTATTTTAAGAAAGAGACTATAACAGTTCACAAACGTATACAGTACCTGATGATGCAGAAGTATCCGAGTCCTTCAGCTGTTCTGATTTAACTCCTAAAATTTGTTTAATAGCAGTATCTAAAGCCCTGACTTTGTCTTGGTAATCAGAATACTCAGCCTTGGTAATACGCAAAAGTTGCTGCACGGGAGTCATTGTAGGCTGCTGCATTATAGGCTGCTGAGACATCCTGCTAGGGCTAGGAGTGGATGTATCTTTCAAAGCCATTATAGGCTGCTGAGACATTTTGCTGGTGGTGGATGAATCTTTCAGAGCAACTACATCAACACTTCCCACCATCTTTCCCCCAACCATGTCAACTTCCATATCTTTCGAAGTCATTATAGGCTGCTGATCTTTCGGAACAACTACATCAATACTTCCCACCATCTTTCCACCAACCATGTCAACTTCCATATCCGCAGTAGTTGCGCTATCATCCATGTCAGCTTGACCATCACCTTTAGGACGAAAGATCCCCCACAAGAAATTTTGGGTCTTTGGACATGTAACAGTGTCTGCAAAACACAGGCCATCATATTTACCAGTGAGATAACAAGCACAAAGAAAGCACACTACCAAAGACAAAAAATTTGCAAGAACTTATGAACAAATATGTTGACACCCTGTGAGACTTTCAGTAAAAATTTAATTAAAATTACAATTTCTCTACAAGAAAAAGCTTACCCAGCAAGTCTAAACGCAGCTGTTTAGATGTATATATAAGCAACTCCACGGCATCTACTCCATCAAAGTAAATTCTCATGACTGAATTTGTTGTATGCATGACCTCAAAAAGTGAAGCATATGTCTCTCTTGAGCTACAGATCAGCATAAGAAGTATGTTCAGAGAAGATGGTTCTGTAGAACACATTCCATATATAAGCATGCAATGGAAGCCAAAACAGACCTGGCAATGCTATCATCAGGGAAAAGGTATAGTGCAACATCTTCAATTGCAGGACACTCATTGTGGAACGGATCATCCCAAAGATGCAATCGAGGAAGCAAAGTAGCTTGAAGAACAGAAGGCATTTTTTGTGAAAAGTCAAGTACTTTACGATGAACCTTACTGGGAAGTTGTGCCTGGAGCCCACCAATGAATTGAGCAGGTTTATCTGCATCATAGATCACGAAGCCTCCCCTAAAGAAAGATACGTAAGTTAAGCTTTTGAAAGCACTTAATAACTGAAAATTATATATCACATCATGAAACAACATATACACGTTAAGGACCTCAAAATGGTATAAGGATCATTCTTTCAATCGGTATGCTTCAACACATATAAAATACTACCAGCTAGCAACGGTGAGGGTGGATAACAAACGTGACAACCATATATCAGATATCACACACATTATACAGCTTGACAACAAAGTTTATATGAAACTGTAGAAGATGTCTATATATATGTGACACAGCAGCAAAGAGGCCCCGGACAAAGTAGTGTGTTTACAACTTTGAATACCAAAGTTACACCACTAGAATATTAAGTTACTTTAAACTAAAAATCATACTGTTTAAGCAACTTCTTTTTTATCAACTAATAACTTTGGTATTCAGATCAGCATATGAGAGCTTTCACGATCATGAAGAGACAATATATAAAGTAATATTTTAAAATGGAGAAGTTATTTACTTCCAAGTAGCATGCAGAGCAGGAAGATAGGAGCGATACAGATGGAGACTAGAAAATATATTGAGAAGGTCTCTTTCTTCATCATCTGAAAGCTTATGTTCAGCAGCAGATGCCTCACCACCTAAAGCAATGCAGTTCAATATTTAGTAAGGCAACTAATTACCAACCAAACTAACAACTGAGGTAAAATTTCAATGTTATGACAGGATATTATTGCTTAGAAAGAACTAAACGCCGACACATACACTCCACTTTTTGATTTCAGCATTGACTCCCAATTGAACTTAAAGTGCTCTTTCATATCAAATAATTCGTAATAAGAAATAGTTGAAGATCTGTTTTACTTCTTTAATAATACAAACTAGATCCAAGCCAGTTGAATGTAGAAATGACTGGAGATTATATTTTACCTGAACTCATATTTAGTGATGAATCCCTTGATGATGATGGTGCGCATGATAGTTTGTTCTGTTCCTTGACTATCTTCCTACTAGAAGTTTCAGCTCCCCGAGAAAGTACTGATGCAATCTTTGGTTGTACCTCGATACTGTGCCCTTTTGTGTGTGTTCCAGGTGACCGCTTTTCTGAAATGGAGATACATCAGTGCTATAACACTTCCATCTCTATCCATTCATGAGATACAAATTACTATAGCAAGATTACGATATATCACCTTGTGAATGTTCTCTAATTTGAGATGCTTGCTGATTAATCTTGGAGATGCTGAGCATCTTGGGAGGCCTGCCACGTCTAGGAGGTGCTACACTTCGTGAAATGGAGAAGGGACTGCCCTTTTCTGAGATGGAAATGTTCTGCTTCTTAGGGGGCGGCCTGCCACATTTAGGCTGTGTCACATCTGAAGGTGCGTTAACCCTGGATAAGGGGGACTTTGGAACAGAAGTTTTGAACACCACTGAAGACTTTATGGGTGATGTTGATTTTGTCCTATATAGCTGTTGGACTTCTTCATTGGTAATGAACCTCACTTTTCCACTCGTAACAGCCTTTTGCCTGCTAGAGTGAGCTTGCCACCCTGAACTATTGTGTCTTTTGCTGGGGCTTGCTAAATGCCTACCATCATAGTGGGCTATATTAGTGGATGATGGTAATGGGTCTCCCTTAGTACTAGGTTTCGAAGAAAGCATCCCGTCTTCCTTAGTGCATGATTCACAAACCCATTTATCCCAATTCTGATAGGAAAGATTATCCCGCATGCAATAACTGGAAAATAAGAGATCACATTACAACATGCAAAAGTCAAGATATATACTGCAGAGAATACAGTTACAGCCAGCTGAAAAAACTTATAGTGACATGCATTATCAAGATGAAAAAAGGATCTTAGGGAAAGAAAGATGAATATTACTCATGGGGAAATGCAATAAAATGAAATTATGAAATTGAGCCTCCATCTTCCTTGTTTTCCCTCTCCTTTCCCCATATGTCTAAAATGTATTTTTGAAAGTACTTCAGCAACAAAAGTGTTCAAGGACAAGACATCAGACCATCAAAATTGTGGTTTTAAAATACCATATACATGAGGAACGCACGAAGATGCACGTAAAATTTAGAGTAAGTCTGTTTAGCAGAAACCCTTTTTAGAATGGTTTGTTGTTGGGAAAGTTTATTTATGATTCATTAGTAAACTTTGTGGGCTTTGGTTTCAACTGAATTTGCGGAACACTAGTTTTCTCTATCCATGCTGATTGGAAGCTGCTGTTACTTAAGAAATGGTTTTCTCTTAGCTGCTATCTGATGGTAGTTGCAAATTATGATTCTGATATAAAAACTACTTGTTCACATCCAATATACTTCTATCCATCTTTATTCTTTAGTGATAACCTTACACAAAATGAGCAAGTAAGAGATATGTTAACCGGAAGATGCATGGAGAGAGAGAGACAGAGAGAGAGAGAGAGAGAGAGAGAGAGAGAGAGTGAAAGAGAGAGAGTCATACAGATGTTCACGAGCTAGTCTGCATTTAGAGCAAGTTATAATTGCTTCTACAGCAATACCTTGATCAGTATATCCACCACATATATCACAGGGTCTGTCCTGAAAAGTCGAAGAGATGCACAAAAAAAAGGATAAAAAGAATAAGAAGAGACCATGGATATACAGCATATTTCCTGAAAAGAACAGCATGCATGCATTGATATTCAGCCAATTACACATGAACTTTCCACCATTTTCACAAGAGCCATCTAAATATGATAAATCTTTTTTTATATTATTTCATTTCTTCAGATATACCAAAATTCCACATCAGTTCAAAGTTCAAACTTGAAAGTGTGTATAACCAAGCCATCAAGCATATAATATTTTCTCATGCTTACTAATAGCATGTAACAATCCCTTGCTTGTTTGAACTTTGAATCTTAACAATATGCTGATTAGAAACTCCACTAAATTCAATGTAAAGGTTTGTCTCAAACACCTCGATTGTAAAAAGCACAAAAACTTAAATTATCTTGCTCACACCATATTGAGCAGAAAATAATACAACTATACAAGGGACACCACCTTTACTTTCTTTGACCTTGGTTGATCTTCAAGTCAGACTAATATTCTAAAACTTACAAGATTTACTATTTGCACACTGACAGCTTCATATTCTGCAAACTCAGAAACTTTCAATTACAAACCCTGAGGAACTTACTAATTCCTCCGAATTAACACTTCTGGACCTTCTGTTAGTGCCAGAGCCACTCACTGGTGAAAAGCATAAATCTCAAATTACAGAGGTGTTCATGCAACATAATCATCAGATTACCATCATTATCATATATTCACTTAAAAATAAAGGGCAGTGAAAACAAAATTGAAACTTTCTCGAGAGAAACAGAGGCACAGGATCACCTAGCTTCTCTCCTGTAGTAATTCTTATTATTATAAAATCGATGTAGTAATAAATAAACAAAATGAAACTTACTCCGATGCACCATTTAGATGAAAAAGATAACAAACTTACGGATTCTACATGAACAGTTGAACACACAACGTAAATCAGATCAAAACACAAAATTTACCACAAAACTATCTAACAGTAAAAGAATCAGACTTTAACAGTAAATATTGACAAAAATTGCACAAACGATCAAGAACAACCATTTTGTTGCAGAATACGCTATCGTTCTTGAAAACAGAAGAAAATAGGAACATACATTACAAAATGGAGTACAGAGGGTAGCAGAATAGGGTTAAGATTGAAACTTTAGGGTTTTTACCATGTGGGTCTCAGTAATTTCGAGCTTCTTAGCTCCAAAGCTTTGATCTTTGGTGAGTTGGTCCCCTTTTGCTGAAGCTAGTGGGCGGAGTTAGTGGTCGAGTCACCACTCAGTGACTCACTCAACTGCTACCAACGACCAAAACAATGAACAAGGTCTCAGAAAAAACAGAGCTTTGATCAAACAAAGTATCAAAATGGGGACTGGTTTTTGTTAGTGGAGGAAAATGAGGGTGTGTTGGTTTTGCTCTCTAGGACATTATGGCCGATTAAGGGGCTCTCTGGTTGGAATGGAGTGCCCAATTTCAGTGAGGGGACTCTGTTTTGTTTGTTTCGTTTCAGGTGGCTTTTGGAGAAAATATTTGTGCGTAGTAACATGTAGCGTTCCGGAGTACTAAAACTTTGAAATTCGGAGTCGTTAAATTACTTATGAAGTGGGACACACCGCAAATCTAACGGTTGGTTTCGATAGAAATTTTTTTGACTATGGTTTCTGTCAAATCAGAGAAATGGTTTTAATAAATGTAGTTAACAGCTATGAACTTGATTAACTAGAAGCATGTAAATGATCTTCTAGGCTTGGTAAATGGAGGAGTTCTTCATGATCCTGTGGTCCATAAATATCATTGGTTAATGTGACAAATATTTGTGGGCCTAAATGACAAAAAAATTGAGAAAATAAAAATGCACTACTTCTAGGAGAAGCAATTTACCTGAAATGGAAAAACAGCAAACCTGCATCCAGAAAGTTTTTAGCAGCAACTAAGCAAAGTGCTAAGATTGCAAAGAGAAAAAGAAAAGAATTATAATTTCCCTCACTAGTCACCAACCTATATCATAGGTCGTTACAAATTTACAATCTTTTAACATGAAAAACATAGTAGTTCAAAAAGATATGCTGCAAGGCAAAATTCACTGTAGATAGCTTGACGATAATGGGCCTGGAAATCACACTTGGACTTGAGGTCTCCACCTTCGAAGTTTCAATAGTTTTAGTCTTTTAAATATGGTTATCTTAGGCCTAACTAGATGCTTCTCTCTGTGGTATGTATCAGTTTCACCGAGAAAGAACAAAAGAAAAGAAAGCAAATTCTCAAGTAGAAAGAAAAAGTATATCTTCCTCCATTTTATAGCTCAATGTTGCAGGCCGAAATTTATTACTCTTGTTATTTTCAGCAAGTGCAAACTTAGATTCACGAATGTTTGATACACACAAAAAAAAGGGAAAAAATGGTGAATCCGTTGGGTTTCCTTTTCCTTTTTCTTTTTCACTTGAAAATTAATTGTTGCGTACTTCTGTATTAACTTAGATTCATGAATGAAAAAATTTATATATTTCGTGTATAGTAAGTGCAAGAAAGCAAATTTCGGTATATTAGAAAATTCACGAAAAAATCGGTGGGTTTGTTGGGTTTATTTTCCTTTTCAATGAGAAAGTCAATTAATACGTGTTAAATTAGATTCATGAATATAAAAAAATTACATCTTATCATATATGAATAAAACAAATTCTTGTACATAACAAATGGGAATGCCCACCACGTGTCGGCTGAAATTAACATTGATGGGGCATTTTACAGTAAGGATGGTAGCGGAGGCATTGGGGCGGTAGTGCGAAACGATGAAGGTTTGGGAGTTGCGGCATTAGCTAAGCCGTTCTTACAAGCTCACTCCGTTTCAAAAATGAATATGTGACTTTTGTTAATGAAAAATGAATATGTGAGTTCTTCGTCTGAGGTCCATATTATGTGGCTAGATATGTTACTTTCTCAATACCACACTATGAAACATACGAGATGACAAACATATTCATTCTCTCAAGCCTCTAGCTATTTCACCCAGTTGGTAAATGAAAATCAAAGTTTGAACACTACGTACATCAGGTTTCAACTAACTAGCTACCTACAAGGATCAGGGTTATTTCCATGCGTGGTCTACAGTTCAACCAGCACCTGGTTGGAGTCTTTTCTTCTCTGTATCAAGGAGGGCTTCATCCTCATCTTTCACTTACTTGACTAGGAAGACAAATGAGAAGATGAACATCAAATGTCCAACTAACAGCATGAGAAGGTTCTTATCCAAGAAATGGAATGTAACACTTGGAAAACTAATTCCTGATGATTCACATACATATCTTCAGCTCTTCCGAGTTCAATCTTTTGAAACTACTACATCGGCCATTCCCACCATCTTTCCATCTACCATGTCTACTTCCACATCCACGGTACAACTCCCAGTGTCTTCCATGTCTGCTTGACGATCATCTTTATCACGAAATATTCCCCATAAGAAGTCTCCTAGCTTAAAATTTTCAGTCTCTACAAAAAGCAGAATTTCGGGTGATCATGAGATCGAGCTTTGCTGTACTACTGTGCATGCAAGTAAATGCATAAGAACTACTCAATAAGGCACCAACATCACTTGGCAACCAAAACATCAAGGAAAGCAAGAGAAAAATGTGTTTGTGTTTGCTTTTTCCCTCTATTAGACTATTACCCCAGTAACAACAATTTATAACTACGGCCTGGTTTCCTTAGAACTCTATCAATTTTTTTTTTTTTGCCAATTTTGACGTATACTAATTAATAACTATGTTGATGGTAGATACGGCAATGAATCTAATCTATAACAAAAGAGAAATTGTGTAACAATTGCAAATAAATTCTAGAGTCATATAAACACTGAGATCAGTTTAAGAGGACGTCTGTAAGGATAATGCTTACCTGATGAGTCCAAGTGTAGATGCTTAGATGTAAATATCAACAACTCCACGGCATCCATGGCCTCCACACCACCAAAGCAAACTCTCATCACTGAGTTTTGGGTATCCATGGCTTCAAAGAGCCAATCTTGGCTCTCTCTTGATCTAAAAATCAGCCACGTCAGAGATAATATGCATGTTCAGATAACATGTTTATACAAATATGTTTCAGATATAGTCTGTACAATTAGAAGCCAAAACCGACCTGGCACTGTTATCATCAGGGAAAAAGTATAGTGCAACGTCTTTGGGATCACAAAGGCATTCATCTTGGAAGAGATCAAGCCAAAGCTCCAATCGGGGAAGCAAATTAGCCTGAAGAACGGGAGGCATTTTTCGTGAAACTTGATAGGTTCTATGAAGAGCCCTTAGGGGAGGATATGCCTGGAACCCCTCAATGAATTGATCTGCATCAAGAATGGTAAAGCCTCCCCTAAAGAAAGAAACACCAGTGACATGTTTTGAGAGCTGATTTGATAAAGGTAATACACATCTTTTAGAACAAAGATTACAAAAGCAAATTAAGACAAGTCAAGGAACGATCAGACGTGAATTTACAATATGTAACATTCTAAAAGGACATGCTACTCACTTCCAAGTAACTTGGGGACCTGGAAGATATGAATGATACTGAACAGCACGGAACATATCCATCAGTAGTTCTCTTTCTTCATCATCTCTATAGTTTTGTTCAGAGTTATTAGCCAGTGCGGGATCTTTATCTCCTTCATGGGAACCTTGATCAAGATGCATGCACATAATTAAAATGTACTCATGGTTTGTTTCATGCCTTTTCTTTTTTCTATTTTAACAAAACAATCACTCTAATTATTGTCGGAGAAATTAGTTTACTGGAAATGCTATTACTCAATGAATGGCTTGATGATGGTGGTGTGACTAATACATTGCTTGGTAACATGACTCGCAAACCCATTGGTCCCAATCCTTAAATAGCAAGGAATGATGAACCCGCATGCAATAGCTGGAAATTGAACATCACAAGATGAAAAAGTCAAGATAGTGGAGAAAATACAGTCACACCAGCAGAATCAATTATGAAGATAAAGCAGGGATGCCCATGGAACATGACTCGCAAACCCATTGGTCCCAATCCTTAAATAGCAAGGAATGATGAACCCGCATGCAATAGCTGGAAATTGAACATCACAACATGAAACAGTCAAGATAGTGAAGAAAATACAGTCACACCAGCAGAATCAATTATGAAGATAAAGCAGGGATGCCCATGGCTTTGATATCAACTCTGTTTGACGAAATACTATTTTTCTTTCCCCATGCATGCAGATTTGAAGGACGCTATTGAGTAAGAGATTGTTTTCCTTTAGCAATTTTGTGATGACAGTTGGCTGCTAAAACCTTACTATCACACCTATGATATCGAATTACTTGTTCATGTGCAATGTACTGGTTTCAATTTTTATTACCAAGTTTTCAGTATTCTCTGCTTTACGCTCCTATTAACAATGCTCGGAAGCCATTGTACAGTTGTTGATTGAGACAAAGAAAACCAATTCAAGGAGAGGAGTCATACAGATGTTCACGATTTATTCTGCATTTACAGCAGGTTATAATCAGTTCTTCGTGAGCAATGCCTCGATCAGTATATCCACCACATATATCGCAGGGTTTGTCCTGAAAAGTTGAGGTACACATCGTAAAGAAATAAAATAAACATTAAATAAAATAATTTAGTCCAGAAGAAATCAATTATACAGTGATATCTAATCTGGCTTTCCACAATGTGCACAACAGCATATAAATTCCAGTGTTTTCTTCTTCAGATATTACAACAAGTTTACATCAGCTGATTCAGCTCTAGCTTGAAAACATATATGACACTATGGATTTGCATTCAATAACTATGTGTCACGTATTATGCTAACAGGGAATATTGTCCCATAGTCTCATACTATTAATGTGACTACATCTTCTACACAAATCAAGCATGATTCCAATCAATCGTGATCTTCCTAATTGATTGTAGAATCATCAGTTTATGTTTGTATTCATTGCTATGCATAATTGTAGCTATTTCCTAGAATGTCATCAGTAGGATCTGTATATATGCAGAGAATGTAAAACCAATTATTTCAACTGAATACAGAAGGAATCAGGCGGTTCATATTTACTTTCTAAGTTTCTATTATTTTTGGTCATTATTCTTCAAGTTGCATTCATACATCTTTCGTACTTGCACAAAGAGCCCCCAATAATCTTACCAGTTTTCTAGTTGCTGACTGCTCCAAATTAACACTAGTGAAACTTCTGGTAGCAGCAAGAGTCGCTCACTAAGCTAGTGAAAAGACCAATCATCAAAATTACAGAAGAACAGTTTGTATATTACTCTGCATGACGATGGATCGGAGTTCAATATATAGGTCTTTTATGAATCAAGATCATGAGATTACCGTCTTCATTTTTGCTTACATGTTCTTTGCAGATAAGAAAAGTTTGATATCAACTTAGTACGAAATGAATGAATAAACTTACTCCAAGGCAGCCAATACCAAAAAGAAAGGAATATGTCTCACTCTCACCCATAGTCCATAACAGCCACCAGTAGTATCTACTATATAGTTATATACATTCACAAGGCAAAAAAAAAAAAATGCAGGAAAGCTGATATTACTTAAAAAAATGCAAAAAAAATAAAAAATGTAACAAGACGAGCATTGTTGCAGCATATAATATGGGGGAGTGGTTCTAATGAGGAAAGTTGGTGGTCCTCGTAAGAACCCCTCCCTGTAATCTGGTTCTTGAAAAGAATATGCATTTGAAAAGTGGCAGCAGACAAAGAATGTGATTAAGCTTTAGGGGTTTCAAGGTCTTTTACCATGGATCTCACTCACTGAAGACTTTGAACTTTTAAAGCTCAGCAGCTAAATATTGTAGAGATGAACAAGATGATGGGTCTGAGAGAGAGAGAGAGAGAAAAGAGAATTGATCAAATTCTCGGGAAAGTGAGAGGTTCCATTTCGAAAGAGAATGAAATGGATCTCCAGAATCAAAGCTTACCATTTCATTTCCAGAATCAAAGCGACGAACAACTTGTTGAGGTGGCCGAGGTTGAGGTCGGCGGTGGTGCGGTGGAGGTGGAAGTGGACGGCAGGAGGTCCTTGTTGGAGATAGCGGCGGACTGAGTCTTTTTTTTTATTATTATTACTCTAGCCTTAAGTGTTTTTACCATATTACTTGTGTTTTTTGGTCTCAAATTTTTTTGACACAAACGCTTGGAATTCCATTTTGTATTGCAATTAATTTCAACAACAAAAATGTAGTTAATGTCAAAAACTGAGTAGTCGTTAAAAGAAAAATTCTCACTATTGGTGTTGATTGCTGGTTTGTTAGAACGCGCCTCACGCGCCTTCTTTATCTGCCCATCTCTAGCTTGCCACTGAATTGGCCAATTTTCTTCCTGTTTTTCTTTCAATCTCTGCCGTTCTCCTCTGTTTTGGTGGCGACGCCGGTCTTCACTTTCTCCGCCCTTCCTTCTGGAAGTGGCGGAGTTTCGAAATCTTCGATGATTCAATGTAAGCGTGCTAAATCTGGTAATGACATCTCTTCAGATCTGGAAGCTTTGCACATGGAGGACCTTGATTTTTCCTGTTTTCAAGCTCCACCTCCTCAATCCTTGCCGAGCTATGCATCGATGCTGAAGGATCCGGTCAATCATTTTACTTCAACTATGGCCGAGGACTTTGAGTTCACCGAGAGAGACTGCACTTATTCTCAAGGCAAGCATGGCCTGAATGTTTCGTTTTCAGAGAAGGTTCACAATAAGCTGGATTTTGGCTGGAGGTGTTCTGTCATCATCAAGCTCATGGGTAAACCTAACTCCACTAACACTTTTGATTTTATTCTTAAGGGTTTGAGACGTAAATGGCAAACTAAAGGGGGTTGGCATATGATTGATTTGCCTAATGATTATTTCATTGTTAAGTTTAACCTAGAAGAAGATATGAATGAAGTATTGTGCGGAGGCCCTTGGATTATTGCTGGTCAGACTTTAATTGTTCGAAGATGGAGCCCTGAGTTTGACCCTATGATTGATGTTATTGGTTCTATGGCTCTCTAGGTTCGAATATGTGGCTTACCTGTTAAGTTTTTCAAGAATTATGCTGTTGAGAAAATTGGCAAGATCCTTGGTAATGTTGTTAAGGTTGATCCCATCACTACTGGTCAAGCTAGAGGTAAATTTGCCAGAGTTTGTATTGAGGTGGATCTAAGTAAACCCTTAAGGCCTTTTGTTGAAGTTGAGTCGGTGGCTTATAGTGTTATCTATGAGGGTATTTCTATGATTTGCTTTGAGTGTGGGTGTTTTGGTCATTCTAAAGATAAATGTCCATCTATTGTGGTCATTCTTAATTCTTGTCCTTCATCTGATGTGCCTAACATTTCTTCTAATGATGTTGTTCCTGATGATAATGTGAAGATGTCTCATGAGATGGATGCTTCTAATGAGCAGCCTGCTATTATTAAGGATGACATGGGGCCTTGGATGTTGATGAATTATAGAAACAAGAAGAAGAATTCAAAAGTTGGTGGTCAAACTAAAAGCCCTTCTAAGGGATCCAGATTCTCAGTCCTTCAAGATATTAATGTTGCTGCTGATAATGAAGCTGAGACCATTGCTGACATTCATACTAATTCTTCTACTCCTCCCATTGTCAAACTTTGGACCAACTTCCAAGATAAACTAAAGAATGTCCCTAAACCCTCTGAGCCTGCAAATTCCAAACCTTTTTCCTCTTTGTCCAAGAGTAGCAAACCCCCTTCAAAGATTGTTAATGACCATGTGCACTTTTCTGCTGACAATTCTTCTATTGATAAAAGAAAACCAATGAGTGATGTTTCCAACAAATTGGTTGGTGGTGGTGTCCCTAAATCCTCTATGCATTATCAGAGAAAGCTGAAGAGCTCTTCTATTTCTTCTACTAAGCATCAGTCTCACATTCCCAAGAAACTTTCCTTTGATGCTGTTGAGATGGATATCTTTAGTAGAAACTCTGCTGCGGACTTTGGCCACTGCCCTCCTGAGGAGAGGGTTGAGGTATGCAACTTAAAATCTTCTTCTTCTAATGATGATACTGATACCTCTACAGTTATGGATGACTCATCCAACTTTGTTGAAATGACTTTTGCTTCTAATAGCTCTTTGAATGGTGATGCTACCTTGCCTTCCAATAATGTGGAAGGTATGGTTGATTCTTAATCTGATTTTCATCAATTCCTCCATATCGTTATAATGTTTAAAGCCATTTTTTGGAATTCAAGAGGTGCTGGGAGTGATGGTTTTAGGTCTGCAGTTGCAGACTTGATCAAATTTCATGTTGTTGATATTGTGGCTATTTGTGAGCCAAGGATTTAGTTTGATAGAGTTAAATCTGATTTTAGTCATATGGGTTTTCCTACTTCCAGAATCATTGAAGCTAGAGGATTCTCTGGTGGTATCTGGCTTCTATGGGATAATAATAAAATCAAAGTTGATTTTGTGGATGAGAGCTCTCAATTTATTGCTGTCAAAGTTTCCATTCCTAGAAAACCTCCCTGGCTTTTTACTGTGATTTATGGTAGCCCTGATCACTCTATTAGAGCCTCTCTTTGGGAGTAATTGGATAGGTTAATGCTTTCTACTAATCTTCCTTGTTCTTTCATTGGTGATTTTAATGAGCTGGTTTCTGCGGCTGATAAGAATTTTGACAGTTTATCTAGTAGATTTGGTGGTCTTAGAGATTGGATAAATAGAAATGGCTTGATTGACATGGGTTTTCAGGGCTCCTGTTACACTTGGAGCAATAATAGAATTAAGGAAAGACTTGATATAGGGTTTTGTTGTACTGATTGGAGATCCATTCTTGATGAGGCTTTTATTAGACACCTCCCAAAGACAAGATTTGATCATTGTCCCCTCCTTTTGCAACTTCACTCCAATAATGCAGTCAATAGGAGTGCTTCCCCCTTCAGATTTCAAGCTATGTGGGCTAATCATAATGAGTATTCTGAGTTTGTTTCTAGCTCTTGGAATTCTTTTGATGGTAATTTTCAACATAAAATTTCTCTTCTTTCTTCAGCTCTGTCAAGATGGAATCGAGAGGTTTTTGGTAATCTTTTTCACAGGAAGAAACACATTCTTGCCAGAATTGGTGGTATTCAGAAAGCTAGAGATCGTTTTGAAAATCCTTATTTAAGTAACCTGGAATCTACTCTTATCCAAGAGTATAATAATATCTGTGAGCAAGAAAACTTGTTTTGGAGGCAGAAATCTCGTGAGAAGTGGCTGCAGGATGGTGATAAAAATACCAGGTTTTTTCATTTGACTACTCTTGTGAGAAGAAGAAGAAGAAATAAGATTGAAGGACTTTTTGATGCTCAAGATGTCTGGCACACCGACTTAAATGATATGAAAAATATTGTTGTTGAGTTTTTTACTAATCTCTTCTCTATGCAATCTTTTGATGACTCCATGTTCTTTATTGAATGCCTCTTTCCTGACATTGACAATCAATGCATGGATGCTCTCTCTATGCCTATTTCCTTACTCGAAATTAAGCAAGCTCTATTCTCCATTGGCAAATTCAAAGCTCCTGGCTATGATGGATTTCCTGCATTTTTGTTTTAGCAACATTGGAACCTTTGTGCTAATGATCTTACTCAAGTTGTTACTGAAGCTTTTAGAACCAGTTCTATTCCTCAAGGTTTGAATCATACCATCATTGCTTTGATTCTAAAAATTGAGGGACCTCAACACATGGTAAATTTCAGACCCATTAGTCTTTGCACTACTGTTTATAAAGTGATTCCTAAAATCATTGTTGCAAGAATTAGGCCTCTAATGCAAAGTTTGATTAGCCCCAATCAAGTGAGCTATGTTCCTGGTAGAAACATTTCTGATAATATAATGATTGCTCAAGAACTTCTCTTTAAGTTTAAAAAATCCTCTGGCAAGTTAGGATTTTTTGCTTGGAAGGTTGATTTATCTAAGGCTTATGACAGATTAAGTTGGGATTTTATTGAGATGGTCTTGTATGAAGCTAAGTTTCCTCAATCTCTTGTTAAGCTTATTATGCATTGCATCAAATCTGTGAGTTTTCAAATAAGCTTTAATGGTGAGCTCACTAAGTCTTTTCATAGTCAAAGGGGTATCAGGCAGGGTGATCCCCTCTCTCCTTACATATTTGTGCTTTGCATGGAAAAACTCTCATATTTGATTAACTCTATGGTTGATTCTGGACATTGGAGAGCTGTTAGAGCTTCTAAGTCTGGCCCTAAAGTTTCCCACTTATTCTTTGCCGATGACTTATTGCTCTTTGCTGAAGCTTCCTCTGAGCAAGCTAATCTTCTAAAAAGATGCCTTGATTTGTTTTGCTCTTTATCTGGTCAAACGGTGAGTTATGAAAAGTCCCTTATTTTTTGTTCTCCTAATACTTATGAGTCCATGGCTTCTGATATTAGTTTCATTTGTGGTTCTCCTCTTACAAATGATTTGGGTAACTATCTTAGAATGCCTCTAGTCCATGAGAGAGTTAATCAATTCATTTATGCTAATATCTTTGATAAAGTTCAGAGCAGATTATCAAGTTGGAAAAGTAAAACTTTAAGTATGGCAGGAAGACTTGTTCTTATTCAATCTGTTTCTTCTGCCATCCCTAATTATGCTATGTAGACTGCTAAATTGCCCTCTAGTCTTTGTGATAGGTTGGATAAGCTCAATCGTGATTTTCTATGGGGTGACACTGAAGATAAGAAAAAAGTTCATCTAGTTAACTGGAACACTGTTTGCCAACCAAAACAACTTGGTGGTCTTGGCATTAAAAGAACTTCTTATATGAACCAAGCAATGCTTGTTAAAGCTAGTTGGCGTATTTGGCATGAGGATGCTGGTCTTTGGACTAGCATTTATAAATCTAAGTATCTGAAAAATCAAAGTCTTGTTGATGAGCATTTTATACCTACTTCTGATTGTTCTAATACCTAGAAGAGTGTTATGCATGGTGCTACCTTGCTCAGGAAGGATCTTTCTTGGCGCATTGGAGATGGAAAAACAATCAAATTCTGGTATGACTGTTGGGCTCTTCCTACTGCTCTTATTTCTTACGCTCTACCAAATATTCCTATTAATCATGTTGCTACTGTGTGTGAGTTTTGGGATGATTTTGGTTGAAATCTTGATCTCTTAGCTGTCTCTCTCCCTAGTCATGTTGTTTATGTTATTATTAATATTCCAACTGGTTTTGAGGGTTGTGGAGATGACACTAAAATTTGGGCTGCCACTTCAAATGGTTGTTTTACTGTTAAATCTGCCTACAACTCAATCTTTGATTTTAATCAAGCCACTGATCCTCAGTGGAAAAAGATTTGGAGTTTTAATATCCCTCCTAAGCAAAAGACTTTTCTATGGGTGATTCTGCATAAAAAAAAACTGTTGACTAATGTCTAGAGGGCTAGAAGAGGTTTCACCAGTATCTCCTCATGTTCCATTTGTAATGGTGCTGCTGAAACTTTTCTCCATTTGTTTAGAGATTGTCCTCAAGCTCAGTTGGTTTGTAATACTATCTCACCTGCTTCTATCTCTAATTCTTTTACTCTTGATTGGCAAGGTTGGTTGCAAGATCAGCTTAATTGTAAGCTCATTACTCATAAAGGAATTAAGTGGTGTGATTTTTTCATTGGAGTTTGTTGGTTTTTATGGAAGTGGAGGAATAAGAGAATTTTTGATACCAGCTTTGTGTTTCCTTCTAATCCTGGAAAAATTATTTTAAGTGCTGTTGTTGAATGGAATTTTGCTGTTGTTAAGGCCAAAGTGGTAATGGACTGTGATTACAACCTCCTTACTTGGAAAAAACCTCCTGAAAATTTTTACAAGCTTGATGTGGATGGTTCTAGATCTTCAACATCTGGAAAGATTGGTGCAGGAGGAGTGATTAGAGATCATAATGGTCTTTGGATCACAGGTTTTCAAATTAATCTTGGCATTGATGCCATTGTGGATGCTGAAGCTTGGGGCATATACTATGGTCTAAAACTTGCCATAAATTTAAACATTATGCAGCTGGAGATTGAGTCTGATTCTGTCATTCTGATGAATCTTCTCCAACGTATTGATCTCTCTTGTCATCCTCTTGGTTCTCTCATTGTTGGTTGTCATTTTCTCAGCTCCAACATGAATAATACTAAATTCAGTCATATCTTCAGGGAATGTAACATGATTGCTGATTCCCTTGCCAAGATGAGCATCAATCATGCTCCTGGCCTCATTATTCTGGAAGAACCTCCTATCCATGCTATGTCTGCTTATCTAGACGACTTGAATGGTGTTGTTAGAGCTAGAAGAGCTAGGAATCCAGTTGCTTCTTAGTTTTTTCTTTTTGCTGTTTTTTTCTGGGCCTTAGTGCCCCTTCTGTAACTAAAAAAAAAAAAACTGAGTAGTCGTTACTCTTGATTCACTTCAACTGCAATTAATTTGTTCGTAATTGAAACGGAAAATGCTTATTTGCACAAAAAAATAAAAGTCAAACCTCTGACAATAAGACTTTTGATCCTAATTGAATGAGAGATTAACTTATTTGTGCCCATGTATAAATCTTTATTAAATTCATAATAAAATAATATTTTTGAGACACTTTTACCCTTGTGTCTTATACACATTTAGAGAGAGAAAATGGAAGAGAGAGAGGACTTTGCCGGAACCTTGCCAGACTCCGGTGACCGGTCCACTGACTCCGGTCATCGGTCGTCGGAATCCAGTCTCTAGAATATTACTGACCCTAGTAAACTTTTTATCCACCCCAATAACATATTACTGACCCCCAGTAACTTTTTATCCACCCCAATAACATATTATTGACCCCCTAACTTCCTAACCACCCCAATAACATATTACTGATCCCCAGTAAACTTCCTATCTACCCCAAAACCGATTCACCTGCACCAAGCCCAGTCTTCATGTGAAGTTTCCAGATTTGGGATCAGAGAGAGAGAGCCTCGTCGGCGTCCTCATGTCCGATCTAGAGAGAGGAGAGAGAAGTTTCTAGATCGGGGATCGAAGAGAGAGAGATCTAGCCTCGTCGGTGCCGAGTCCTCTTCACGTCGCCGGAGAAACCACCCAAACAACGCCAGCGTCGCTCTCAACTGCATCGTCATCGTCAGAGAAACCACCCAAACACATCCCTCTCAACCGCTTGGTGGATCGAGTTCACCTCCGCCGTCCTTCTCCAGTCCCTCGCTTACCTCCCACGTGCCGCCCAACGTCGACTGCGTCCTTCTCTGCCTCGGTTCTGCTAACCGGGCTCTAGTCTCGCTCTCGCTGCCGATCTGGAGATCTGGCTGGTTCACATGGACGCCTCCTGCGCGGAGGAGATTACTAGAGAGAGAGACCAGAGAGATGAGAGAGAGAAAACATATCGTGAATGAGAGGTGTAGGGAGAGTTTTGAAATAGTTTGGTTAGGGATAAAAAGTAATTTTGATAAGATTAATTAAAATGAGCAATGAATTTTTTTTTTATTAGAATGGGCAATAAGGCTCAATAATTAATATCAAATGGGCATTATTCCTAATTGAAATACATAGATTGGTTAATGAAGGGTTGTTTATGGATCCTCATGTTCCTCCATAAATTATTGTATACAAATCATCAATGAGACAAATATCTTAAGCAAGGATTAAAATATTGACAATCATGAAAATTTCGATAGTCCAAAAAATGGATATTTCGATAAAAATATCAAGAAATTATCGATATCAGTAGATTATTGAAAAAAAGAATGATAAAAATAGGATATCTATGTATTATTTATCATTACCATATTGGTATTGTGTAATTCCCTATATAAAAGGCTCATATCAATGAATAAGATATCAATCTCTTACTATCTCTCTCATTCTCTACAGTTTATACTTCATCATGTTATCATGCACTTTGTTCTAACCATAGAGTTAATAGCCCATCATTTGTTTTCTGAAACCCTAAAAAAAAAAACGTTTTTCGGCTTCTTTGTCCGACCACCGCCGCCTGTTTTCCCGGCCGCCATCCGACATCACCGACTGCCAATCCCTTGGCGGTCGCCTACCGATGATTCTTGGTTTCTTCCGTCTACAATTTTCGACATCTTCAAGTGTTTGAAATTTCGAAAGGTATGTTTTGAAACCCTAAACTTTTCCAAGTTTAATAACTAGGGGAGGATAAAATCTTTTCCTCTCTTCTCCATCTCCATTCTATGCTTGGGATTTTGTACGTGCAGGTACCAAAATCCCAGAATTTTATTCGCAGGTCGAAAGTGTGTTTGATCACTCTTGCTTCCTTGTCCGGGTTGTGTATGATCAACCCTAACCTTTCTTCAGATTGTGTTTAATCAATCCGAGGCCTTTTTCCGAATTGTGTTTGATCAATTCACTCTTGCTTCCTTGTCCGGGTTATGTATGATCAACCCTGACCTTTCTTTGGATTGTGTTTGATCAATCCGATGCCTTTTTTCGAATTGTGTTTGATTAATTCACGGCTTTTTCGGATTGTGTATGACTAATCCGAAGGACAAACCATTAAAAGCATCATTTGTGACCTCTATCGAGTCTCATAACAGCTTGGTTTTGTATGCAAGAGCAATGTAACATTTTGCTCATTTGAGTTTTGACGTACTCGATGCCTAAGGCGAATATTCGCTTAGTATATGTGAAACTTTTCATTGGAAAGGATTAAACCACATGTTTTGACCCCCATGCTAACAACCCTAGATGCCGAGATTTCACATCTCATGCGCTCAAAGTTTTTGATGCGCCACATCGTCAAAAGCCTTCAATAGCAATCTGTGCAAAAAGTAATGACCACAAAATATTGTGGAATGCACTTATGGAGCGTTTCTTGAAACGTCCATCTAACTCAAGTTGAGTTATTAAGTCAAGTGGACTGCTTACCACCTTAATTGACTACATATTGTCGATGATCTTTTGTGGCATCATGATCCATAATATTTAGCGAATTCGATCATCATCAAGTTCTATAGGTCCTCCAAGTTGGTTTGGAATTACCAATGAGACTTGATTTTGATCATACAATTGCAAACAGAAATTGTACATACGCTAATGCGATAAACGTATTTGGGATTGTCCCTTAACGTGGGGAACAATATGGGTCACAACAACGGCAGAAAACGTCATGCCGATTTCTAGAAAAGACAGGGAGGTGTCGCGGCCCTAATGGCGACACTCCTGGTTTAGATACCAATCTGTCAAAACTACTCATGTCAGCTCATGACAATGCAACCGTTGTGGATCTCCGGATCACTGGTTCAAGATTGTCAAGTTCATCCTCAAATCATGAATGCATACAAAAAAAAAGGTACGGAAAATCAATATGAGGACAAGAACGTCATCCTCATGATCGCGGATTTTAAAGATTCGGATCCAGCTCTAGCTACTTCTGACTTTAACGTCATTGGCTAGATCGACTTTGATTTTCTTTCCAAACTATATGTAATAAGGGGTCGTATCGACGTCCTTTGTCTATTTGAGACATCGATGTACTCACATTAACAATAATGAATGCCTTGAAAATTTTTTCGAAGTTATGAAATTATTCTCCTCTTATGGTTCGTACTGATTTACAAAAAAGATGTACATTCTTACATCGTCTTTAGAAACATGACATATTGTGCTGATTTTGGTCCCTTCTTTTGAAGGTGACTCACGGCACCGCATCCTCAAAGAGGATCGCCGACGTGTTTCCAGTTAAGTCTTCTACCCTATAGCGGATTTTTCATCATTAATTGTTCAACTAGGCTCATCCAAGCTCAGCATGATGTCTTAGAATTGTCCGAAATTAAGGAGATAGTGGTTTCAAGTGTGTCTCGCACTACCGACCCTCCACGGACATGTCTGGTCATACTAACTTGGAGTTACCGAAAGCTTTTGATTTTAGATCCCCCTATCCTATTAAACCAATTGTCATCTTGCAAAAGATGTTGAAGACTTATCAAAACCGGACAATCATCATGATTGAATCCTCTAGGTCCTCTAAGTTAGTTTATGTTTATGTCAGGGAGCTTTTGCTAACTAGTCATGGAGTTTACGACCTTGGAATGACCGAAAAGACTTGGTTTTGATCATACACACGTCACTTTTGGCTAAGGCAAAAGCCTACATGCCATTCGCAAGCTTCTAAGCTTTGCCAATAACAAATCTACGAAAAACAGCAATTTGTCCCTTCTAAATAGTCAACTTCATTTGAGCTTTGTGAACAGCTCCAGACGAATCAGACAATGACCTTTATATTATTGGAAAGCTTTACGAGTCTAGTTTTCAGAAGTTTTCATGGTTCATTCATATCTATTTTAATGAAGAAGTTATGGCTGTTTTAGTGCGCAAATATCATTCTGCGCGGAAATTTTTATGCACTCTCGGGATTGCAACTTTTTGTAGCTTCTTTCAATCTTTCTAAATGGTTCAAGTGGAACTATTTACTCTCATATCTACTCTATTTTGTAGATCTGTCTCATAAAGACATTGAGTGCTTCGCAGATAGTGGAACTATCCACAACATTTTAAGGAACCGACAACTATCTCTAGATTTTGTGCCTTGTAAATCTTTTGTGACTACAATAATTGAATTATGTACCGGTCATTCAGGAACGCGGTTTAACTTGAATCTTGATGCCTTATGGCACCATGATCAACATCACAGATGCCCTCTATGCATTGAGAGGCAACCGAACCATGTTGAGCTTTAAAAACATTCATGCTAATAGTTTTTATTTGAAAACACATTGTGAGAATGAACAAGAGTTCTTTTGTGTATACATTCTCATGAATACGGACTGAAATACATCTTAGAGAAGTTTATGAGTCAATCTAGTGGACTGTATGTCACTATGATTTGAATATCGAATCACATGTTGTCGCCAAACATGATATATGGGACACCAACTCATATAGGCTTTAGTTTGACTAAATTGGTCATCCTAGAAGAGATATAATGGTCCAAATCAAGGATTAAAATCTCTGCGATATATCTGATATATCCTCTGATGTCTTCTTTTTTCGAAGGCCCGTTATATTTATAGGGGTCAATATCTTATCTTCCACCGTATCTACGATATTTTCCCGATATTTAGGAAATATCTATAGGGGTCAATATCTTATCTTCCACCGTATCTACGATATTTTCCTAATATTTAGGAAATATCGTCAAATATCACTGATATTTAGGAAATATCTCCGACATTTATGATATTTTCGATATATCACAGACATATTAAAAAAATATCTGTAAAAAAATTGAAATGATATCCAGAAGAGAAGTAATTCCCTCGAGGTGTATCCCAATGAGGAGTGGTGGTCTCGACTCTCGAGAAGAGCATGATTCCTTTCGAGATATATCTGGATGCAGATCGATCTATTACACAATTATCAAACTTGGAGATGAGTGGACAGTGGAAGAATATTTATACTTGAGAAAGAGAATGAGTATAAGAAAGAGAACACAGGTGTACTGGTGAGACCGTGAGTCCATGACATAAGATAGAGAACACAATTATAGAGATGAGAAACACACAGAGAGAGAGAGAGAGAGAGAGAGAGAGAAAGAGAGAGATATGTGAGTCATGTGACTCCAACGTCCCACACTCCCACCATATCTTGAGTGATTACGATCATGCCTCTCATGATCATGGCTATAGAAGTACAAGGTATGGAGTGCAAAATGATACCATGTATGGGAGGTGGACTAGAGGTTCAAATGATGATCAAGATGTTGCTTCAGTTGCGCTAAGTTTTGATTCTATCAGTTTAGGTAGCGGGACTGGAACCTCAAATAAATCTCAAGAAGGCAACAATCAATATGGCTATAATGTTTATGGCTATAATCAATGCGCGGAAGTCAATGATCAGTTATCCAGTTGGATTCATCCTTACTATCCACTTATAGGAGAAACAGTCGGCAGCTCAAAAGACATATATGATTATCATATTCAACACTACAATTTGTACTATATGAGTCATATGTCTTGGTCTGATTATTGTACTTTTGTGGACCAGCGTGTGTCTTATGACTCTTATCAATAACCTAGATTCTCATTTTAGATGTAGATGAAGTTGATGTTTGTAATATTTATATATAAATCTAATAAATTAAATATTTCAGAAAAAAAAAAAATTCTTCCCAAAATACCGATATTTTTTCCTGGGTTTCCCCGATATATCCGAAATCTCCCTTTTTTAAATGACCGATATGTACACCGATATTGATATTTTAATCCTTGATCCAAATTTTGAGAAATTCTCGTGGATATTCATTCTTTCACTCAAAACGAAGACATTTGGGATCTAGTTTCATCATAAAGCATGATGGTGACGCCATAGTTGTAGAGGGCGGCATACGGGGGACATTGACGTTATCCGAACACGGCTCCAACTTCCCGGAGGTTATCCGGTCAATTTCTCAAGCAATTGAGACATACCGGCCTTCCCTCGATGTCTCATTGGCCCCCTGTAATGTTCATTGCTCGTTTTGAAAGCCTATTTTTTAGCTAAATTAGGAGTGAGACCCTCCTACGCTAAATGACACAAAAATGAACATTTCATTCTTACATCAAATTATGTAGATAGATACAACCAATTTGCGGACGTCTTTTTATGCTTTATGGTGTTAATTGAAGTGTTAACACACTGGTCATGTGTTACACTATTATCTACTGCTTATACTTCTACAGGCTCACTACCCATTCATTAAATAAGTTTATCGGGATATAAGTTGAAGTGTCATGTATCCCATGTTCACACGTAATACGGTCTCACCGAGGCTACGACCAAGCAACTTTAGCTTGTCGTTCGAACATTATTGATATGCACCAATCTTTTTATTGCGTCTTGGGGCTATGCAATATTTGCATGCAGCTTTACTATTCATCTACAAGCCACCATCATTAAATATTTTTGTATTACAACTCGTGACTGTGTACGAGGATTGACACGAAATTACAATCCTTGAGCTCGGCAGGATTGAAACGGATCTTCAATCCTTGAGCTCAGCTAGATGTTATTTTTAGGTACCAAATCGCATTGTCACTACGTACAATGATGGGTCATTTGAGATGAATAAGTTTAGGTTGGATATGAACCTCCACCTATAATCCGCATATGTAGAAACCTTGTCAGGCGATCTCATTCACCGCTAAATTACAGATTGTCACTTTGATGAGACAATATTCTCACCATTAGGGGGAGATAAGAACACAAGTGTTCAAGTGGAACGACGTGAATTGTCGTGGTTTGTCCCCATTAAGTCTTATCTTGATCTCAAATGCTTAAAGTGCTAAAGTGACGAGATCACATGCTACAATTATGTCTACAAGGATTGATGTCTTACGAGAGGACATGACGCGACCAAAAGGTGTTGGTCTTGACACCATCACCATGGATGGTGATATGGTGACGCCATATAGTAGCAAAATTGGTGTCACAAGGCTGTGTGGCTCCCCAAAAGGAGGGAGGCCCTTAGGTTTGATATTTTCTTGCACTAGTAAGAAAGCGTGCTTGGCACAACCTGATCCATTGATCAGTGATACTCAAATCCGTCTCATGAAGTCTGAATTGTAATTATCGTTGGGGGACGCCTCAATGTCAAATTCAATTCATATAGAGATCTCTACAAGTATTACACTAGTGTACATGAGGACGTGGGATAATTAGTCTACTATCAAACCACTTTTCGTTGATAGATATCAACTTAGTAGATTGGCCTAATGGAAAGATGTGATCCATCATTAACAAAGAGATAGGTCCTTGGGCAGGTGATGTCGACACCGCAAGTTAAACCCTATCAACTATGTCTTTGTTAGATAGCGGAGTGAGAACAAGAGCTTAGACTCACATTATGGCGCAAGGTCTCTCACTAACACGCACTTGGATCGACTATGATGAGATATGCTCTCGTAATGGATGTCATTGAACTCCACTACTTTGTCAGTTTGGTAGTTTCCGAATAACTGAACATGCAGCCTATATGAATGTGGTCATAATAACATCTCTACGGGATCAGAGATATACATGAAAGTCTTAAACGGACTTCATTCATCTGAATCAAGTTTCTCTAGACCACAAGAGCATGCGTTTGCTAAAGGTATTGAAACGCACATGGACTCTACTTGATTTGGAAGGGATATGGTGAATTATGCCTTTGCGTGTTCATTCCGGATTTACATGTACTCTTGATTGGATCAAGAGATGCCAATATGTATCAACATCCGAAGAAAAAGATCTTGGGAAGACACGATCTCGATAAAGCACTCGATGACTGTATTGATGATGACTTTCCATCAATCGGCTTAAGCGCTCTATAACTAGTAAGGCCTATATATACTCCCATGATTAGTCAAAGTCTTTGCTCTAAAGAGAGATCCGTTGTTTTTTCTAAAACAAGACGACAGATATGTGTTAAGAGATGGAGTGTTCATCTAAGTACAATAAGACGCATCAATGTACTCAACACAATATAAAAGACTTGACATCTCCTTCGCTATGAAAAGTTGTAAAGCTAAGTGTAGCTATGCGCCCACGCAACGCCAATGTAATGATAATAACTCTTTTTTCAATACTTAATGGTATGAAAGGTTGAAGCTTATTCTATCCCTACATAAGAAAGACACATCAAAAGCGAAATCAGAATCTGCCAAGTTTTGTAGGTCACATTCCATGGGACCTACAAAGAATCTCACTCACTAGAAAATGGTGAATTTGGTACTATTGGAAAGTTCTATGTGTCTACTTTCCAGAGACACCAACCGTTTCATCATACCTATCATATTTAGTGAGTTATGGCCATTTTCGTAAAGTAGGACGAATCTGTCCGAGAATCTGATTTTGGCAAAACAGTTAACTTCGACAGGATTTTTTAAACAGCTCCTGATGAACCAGAATGTGTGTAATATACGGTTGGAAAGCCAAATGAGTCTAGTTTCCAAAACCATTTACGGTTCATTCATATGTATTTCTTAGAGGAAGTTACGGCTGTTCTAGTAACTGAAGGTCATACTTCACGGAAATCTGATTTCTTGCACGAACTTATGTTTTGAGTTCACAAGCGGCCTTCCTCTCAAGATCTAAGTGGAAAAGATCATTTGAGGACAATACGACATGATTTAGTTAATCATTATCTAATGTCACATTTGAAGACATGTTAAAGAGCATTGATATGCTAAGTTATTGAAATTTTCATGATTAGAAAGAATCAGGAAGAACCCTATGATTGATGTAAAGATCAGGAGGAAGTGCGAACTTCAGGGGGAGTCTAGCACATACATACATGTTACTATCAAATGTGAAGGGTGCGTTGTACTCTTTTTCTCCTACGATCAAGGTTCAGTTTTTCTCTCACAGGGTTTTTGTGACTTGACGAGGTTTTTGACGAGGCAACATAACTGCACCATCGGCATAGCAACACGCGGCACAAGGGGGAGTGTTCTATGATATTCTATATCTTTCTAGATATTCTTTATATATGTCTTGGCCTTATGTCAGTAGAATATGTAGTTTGACTAGATCTATGTATTTTTTATCCTTACCATATTGGTATTGTGTAATTCCCTATATAAATGGCTCGTATCAATGAAAAAGATATCAGGGCATGTTTACTAACCTAGAATGGAATTAAGAGTGGTGTAATTGATTCCGGAATGGGTGAATTTCGGCATTTACTAACATGTCAAAGTATTAGAATGGATATAGGTCTCACTTGCTTATCAGGAATCGATTCCTTATGAAACCTTTTATTCGATACCTAAGGGGGGAGATGGGTATCAGAATCAAGGTAATGGAATCAACCTTTTCTCCCCAAAATATCCTCACATAATTATAATATTTCTAAATTACCTAACCCTAAAAATATATATTATATTTTAGGGGTATTTTGAATTCATTTCTTGTAGGGGTATTTTAGTAATCAAACTAGTTTAATTCCGATTTCATATGGTAAGTAAACAACATCAATCGTAATTAGTTTCATTCCTGTTTTGATTCCTTATGGTAAGTAAACAGTAGAATAGTATGAAATATTCTCATACCGATTCTTGTTGATACCGATTCATGATAAATTTCATTCCAAGTTAGTAAACGTGTCTTCAATCTCTTACTATCGCTCTCATTCTCTACAGTTTATACTTCATCAGGGTGAAATTTATGAGCGGATATATATAAAAATATTCTAATAATAACCAAAAAGCATCTCAGCAAGGTTGGCTGGGGAGTTTCAATTGTCTTTGGACAACCAAGGTTGGAGTCTCACATGTTGTGATTACCTTTTGTACTAATATTTGAAATCTATGCAATATTTTGATCGGGTCATCATCGTCGTATTATCATGCATGTATTATAATATCGTTAACAAAACTAGAAAAAAAAAATAGTTCTAAATGTTTCCAAACAGAGGAAGTGAGGACTTGAGGTCGAATAAGAGGTATTTTTACTGTGGACGCTTAATTTGATCGGACCAAAAATGAAAATGAAAAAAAAAATTATGGTTTTTTAATCTTCATTTGATTTTCACATACAGCGATTTGAGAACTTACACATTAATGATGCAAATGCACATTGGTGCGTAGAATCCGCTCACCAAACCGGATAATGGTTAAACCGGATAATATAACCATGAAACAGTGCATATTGAATCAGGTGTGAAATCGTAACCTGTGCTATCGACACAAAGGAAACAGTTCTAGAAATATAGCCAACTTGGTACATTTATCATCAAGCT
This sequence comes from Fragaria nilgerrensis, assembly GCA_010134655.1. Classification (NCBI taxonomy): domain Eukaryota; kingdom Viridiplantae; phylum Streptophyta; class Magnoliopsida; order Rosales; family Rosaceae; genus Fragaria; species Fragaria nilgerrensis. The sequence goes on from CM020981.1 coordinate 8,525,743, forward strand.
TAAGTCACATATGGTTTTTCTACATGTTTAGTAGTGCAATGCATCACTGCTTAACTAGTCTTTCTAATTCCAGCAGATACATCTCTAACCAATTCTTCACAGCACATCACAGCAGGAGTATACATATGAGTAATGAACTTCTCAGCTCATGTTGTGAGCAGAGCAGCATCCCCTGCAGCCAACAGAGGCAGTTTAACCTTCATTGAGTGGGCTTGGGAGTCATTGGTAAGCTGGAGAGGGCAATACAGTCCCCACAGGAAAGACTTCATTTTCAATCCTAAATCAACAACGACATAGTTATCAATTTCATGCCATTAACATGCACCGAGACTCAGAATCCATCTCCTCTTTTGTTCATTCCTAAAATTTAAGCCAAAATTAAAGAGAATATGAGTAATGTTCCATGGTGAGGTTCATGATTTAGCCTCTTTCTCACTTCCTTTTAGTTGTATGAGACTTAACCCTTGAGCATAGTATTTCACACAATATTTTGCAGAGTTAAACAAATCATACTGAAAGTTCTGAAACTTACCAGAAGGATTCAGATGAAGCCTCTTAGAAGAGAAAATCAATAGACTGATGCCTTTTATAAGACTCCTCAGTATAAGATCTTGCGTCTCCATAACTTGCACAAGGCTGCAGTACTGCTCTTTGGACCTAAAACGATTGAGGGATTTCTTAAATGACAAGGCCTCATCTATAAGAGATTGCATATACGTTAAGTGAATTAGAAAGTTAGTTGACCTCTCAAAATTTCCCGGGAAAAAGAATAGTGCAATATCCTCTATGGTGGGGCTTTTGTTCGAAAAGATTTCTTCCCATACATTGCAACAAGCGAGCATAGTACACGGCAGCACATTAGGCATCAGGTTTGTATGCTCTAGAGCTTTACGACAAACTTTTCCAGGAAGATGAGCTACAAATCCATCATAAAATTGTATGCCTGTATCCTTAAGTAGGATCTCAAGGCTTCCACTACAACAGAAGTATCATCATCATTAACCAATCAATGTTGATATAAACAAACACATTTTCTAGCTCAGCAAGCAGATCCACAGATATATTCTTTCAGATTATCTTGCATGTCTTTAATAGTTGGAATGAGTAATGAGTGTGCAATCTTATAAAATATAAGTTACTCACCACCATGTAGCATCTAAAACCAGGCAGAATGGCAGATTTATCTCTGTTTTGGTTTTGATGTTTAGAAGGTCAGAGACAATAGAGCTATCTCCTGAGGAAACACAAGTTTGGTTAGTAAACACCTAACATCTAACTGAAGGATCATACTGCACAGAATAAAAGCAACAATAAGAAACAATTCCGAGAAACCTTTTTTTACCTGAAAAGTTGATGAGTGGAGCATCCTGCAACTCTTTCTTGCATAGATTTGGATTCTTATACTCGATAGAAGTATCGATATCTGAAAACAAACAAACAAACAAACACAAGGGGATCAAATTTTATAATTCATTGATGATATTCGATGATGCAGCAAGTGATTTTGACCTTGTGTTCCTCAACTTTTCAAGAAAAAATTTCCATGCAATCAATGTCAGAGTTTTCATACATTTTAGTTCAGCAAATGGTTTAGACTCTTGCTTCTCAGTGACTGAATTGATTTCTTCAGTGCCATGTCCAGTAAGTTCACTTTTGCAAGTAACCTTCACCTTTTGGAAAGATAAATCTTTACGGGTATGTTTAAACTCGTTGGAAGGCCATCTAGACATTGTTACCATGGTATCTGTTTGGACAGGCCTGCGTCCCATTTACTTGGTGATGGAATATCCACTTTCTGAGATCTATATGGCATTTTGACATATTTGTCAAACTTTCCCCTGGTTCTTGTTGAGATTCGCTTTGTAAGATGACCTGAACTGCCAGACTCTTCAAATAGCCTTCTGGAACCCACAGATCGCGACATGTCTCACTGAACCAAATTTCTGGAGAAAATAGAAGTACTTACATGCAGTAGCTGGAACAGACAGTGACATTTTCAGTTCAAGACTTCAAGTGTCACAACTGGCTATACAAAATCATAATCATTTTAACATTGTTACTGAAAGCAAAAAATAATCGAATAACAATACATACACCTCTCTGACTCCATGAGTACACTCATATGATTGAATAAAGTTTAAGCCTGAGTAGCATAGTTATCAAAACAGAAGACTACAATATCATCAGAACTGCACTTTCTTTACTCCAAGGGGAACCAATTGAAGAAGTAAGTACGTAAGAGTACATGCATTGAAGTAATGGAATAAGCGCATATAAGATCAAGAACATGCCACAAAAAACACAGATTCACATATGTTCACATGTATGTGATCAACGACACTCTACACCGTTACATTTTGTGTACATATGTTAGATGAGAGAGACAATCTAGGGAGTTTTGGGAGTAAGGATTAATCATACATTCGTATTTGGGTATGTGAAGTTGGGTATATAGCAAACAATAATGAATAAGTTCACTTCAAGCCCTTGTACAAAAGTTTTGATTTGATCATTTTAAGAGACAGATGAAAGGAAAGAGATGGTATCAGAATTACCTCTTGTAAGAAGAATTTCATCCAGCAAGGGCAAGCAAACAGCATTTAAGCCAATGTGTAGGACCAACCAAAATCAAACTCAACACAGAAATCTAAACTCCTGTCCAACCAACTGGTGCTTTTATCTGCAGCCAGACATATGCTCATGGAGAACAAGTTCCTTGGGAAGGCTGTTCAGTGCTAGCCATCTTGGTATTGTAAATTACAAACCCAAACCTTGGGGCTTGTATTGTAAATTCGATTATGGTGATGAGATAGAGGTGTCTATATTGCACTTCAACATGAACGGATTGTCAGAACAATGCACTCTTGACCGCCCACATTTCAATTTCGAAGCCTTGCCCAAGAAGAACCTTATTTTTCGTACTAGTGAGCTCCATAATGAAGGAACTGAAACAATAAAACCAGATTACTAATCGAGAATTAGGTCTAATATCATCAAATTTTCCTTTCTCAATCTCTTCTCAGACTAAAGTACTCACATGAACCACAACATGATGAAACAATTAAACCAACAAGCACTGAGTTCAGAAAAAAGGAAATGAAACTACTTCACAGACAATTGATATTTTCAAGCTGCATATATAATATATATGAACATAGACACCACCCAGTTGTAGCTATCAGACGGCAGAATAGGAAAGCTTGCGGTAAATAAAGAATCCGAGAGTACACTTGTGTGAATTAAGAACGACCGTCACGCATTACAAGTAAAGTTTGAAACATAAAGAATGAGAATGATTAATGAAGATGAAGAATCCAATTGAATCAAGTCTGTCTTTTTTTTTTTTTTTTTTTTACCAGGCGTGTGGGTCAGTCTTGGTTCACTCGTTCTTGTGCTTCCTCGACTCTCATGAGATAATTGGACACAGAGCCGACAGAGTTTCTCTATGAGTTTGTTCAACTTCTTTACAAAAGATGCTCTTTCTTATTTTTCCTTTTAAACATCGACAATTTTGTTCAATTTAGAAACCCAAGACTTTCCTAAATCAATTAGGAAGTCCATTAGTCATGACCAAATCAGTCAGCCATGGACCAAAACCTCAACCTTATGATTGGTCAACAAGGCATCAAGGAAGCCCCACAAGCTCAACCTCCACGGCCAAAACCGAAGTAGCGTCAGGTCAATTACATAAATTGTCCTTATATTGAGGTCGAGTTTCCTACCTTCAGCGGGAAAGAAAGACCCGGACTACTGAGCCCTTGAAGCAGAAAAGTTTGGCGAGTTCTATCTTCCCCCATTCGAACAATCAATTCAAATTGCTGGGGTCACATTTGAAGGAGAAGTACGAGTCTGGTATAGGTCAAAGAAGATAATCCGATCAAGACCATATATGGAGTGATAAGCCTGAAGATGTTGAGGATGCATAACTGTTGGCTAGAGGTTACGAATGGAAATTATTTTCCTGTGCCAACCAAGAATAACTCCCAAAGCCGTAAACCCTAGACTAATTTAATGAGGGTGACTGGGTATCTGTGAGGGAATGCAGTGAGTGAGGTCATAGGCACTGTCAGTGCTTAAATTTTTATTCAGCCTTGGGTTGTGATAAGGGCAAATTGCTCCACTGTGCTGGAAACCCGTGCAGGTGCTTTAGGCTTGGTGCTGAAGTAGATTGTGTGAAACCTTCCTTCGGTGTTGGTCGATCTGTTGGATGTTCATGGGTTCTGCAGTGAGTCAGTGACTATTATGTGAGGCGAGTCAGGCCGGATTGTGACAATATGCTTGGGGCTCAATGGTTGGAAAACTTGGAAAACCTTAATGACATCAAATTAAGTAAGCCCTGGTGTACTATGGAGTATGTATGGGATGGTGTCACTCACCAGCTGCAGTTGAGAACTGAAGACAAATAGACAATACAGAAAACATAATTCGTTCTTTAATAACCGATGTTGGTGTATTTCTATTAGAGGCTGTAGAATTGTGTTTCCATTAATTGAAAAAGATTTACAGTAGCCGGATATATACGGATCCTATAGCTAGTATTTTAGGAATGGTTACAAATATGGAAAACAATTAATACAGATCACAATTGATGATTCTACAATGAAATTAGGAAGATAACAACTGATGGGAATCATGCGTGATTTGAGGAGAATCCATATAAGCTTTAATACCTTCATTTTGTCTGGTAAATTTAGAAAGTTTTGATACTAGTGATTGTTTTCTTCCAGAGCCTTCATATATTTTCTTGCTGAACTTTTGTCGGTTAGAATGGATGGATTAGATAGATAGACCTTCAAGGATAGAATGTGGTTAAGACAACCTGATATATGACATTGTAGAAATGCTCCATCTTCTTAATCCTAGCTTTCTGGATGAGAATTGGGGTCTCATTATGTAGTTCTCATGTTTTTTTTTTTTTAAATAAATGTAGTTCTATGCTATGATTGCTATCTGATGCATGTTGGACTAACCTGTCAAAGGAGGTTGGGCCCTGCCCTTTTCAACTTTTGAAGTTGATCCATGCATCCAATGGCAAACTTGTAGGCCCAAATTGCTTTAACCTATAATAAGCTATAGGGAAAATCCACCCAATTCAAACAAACGCCCAAAAAATAAATAGTAAGAACAAAATTGTGTCATTGTCATGACAAAGATAATCTTCAAGGAGGAATGCTTCTCACTTTGTCGCATATATTCTAAAATAGTATGTGCGCCTAAAATAGTGGAGTCTGCAGATAAAGAAAATGGTGGGGAATCTGAATATTCAAGTAAAATTTATAAGAAATGAAAATCAGAGACTACTTCAAAATATTCTGCTGAATAATTATTGGTAAATTCAAGAACTCTGAACTGGAGAACAAATGCACAACGATCGACATCCCTGAAATGTCAGACCATGTAAAAGCATGCACATTATAAAGTTTGCATTTCTTCTTTTCTCTTTACTAGTAAAAAATCGGGTGGAAAACTATGGCACCATGTGAGCTGAATCTTCTCTGTTCCTAGTTCTCACAATCTCTCACATTTCTTACACTGGGTTAGACTGAAAATTAGGGTCGATTCGGTTCGGTTATAGGGGTGTTTAGCACCATTATCTTGAGGCTTAATTTTCAGACAAGTTATGGGATGAACTTCCTTGTCAATATAAAGTGAAGTTGGTGAGGCAATTAGTTCTTCATTCAAAGCTCTACGCTAACTGAAGCCTATATAACCAAAGGTGGACCAGGGCAGTGCATAATGGAGTCTGCAATTTGTGCAGAGACATCCCAGTCATGTCTCTTTCCTTTGAGGAAAGTGAAGTCCAAAATTTCGGAATCACAATATAGCCGTTAAAGCTCCCAGCTTTAAAGCTTAATCCCTATCATATGTGGTTGGCAGATGCAGAATAAATTTTCCAAGATTTTCTGTCAGATGTCATGTCCCACTCTTGGAGTTACAGAGGAAGTAGATCTAGTCCACATTTCCAGCAAACCATGGCATGGTGTGCTCATGTTACAGATCTAACAACGGCTAGCTTAAGAAAATACCAAGGTTTGATTGGTTTAGTTTATAAACTTATAATATATATGTACACCCTAGCTAGCACAGCGTGATGCACAATAATCACAAGGAACCCAACACAAGAAACAACATCATAATAATTAAGAGAGAAATAACCTTAATACCAATGAGTGCCAAATACTCATCAAATTAATACACTAGCTAGCAGTACACTCAGATTGGATCTAATTTACAAAAACTGAAAATAGTTGAAGACAGAAAGATACGCTTCCTTAGTCTCACTAGCAACACCATCCAAATTCCAAAAGGAATCAAAAGCCCCTCCACTCTTGCCCGTAGATCTTAGTAGGATGGAGATAGAAAACAAAAACTTAGCAAGGCTGTCCTAAATGATCACCTATAATCAACAGCAGCATCACATGCATATACGACTGCATACTGAAATATAGCATCATCCAGGATAACTTGCCCTACCCCACCTCTCAAGATTTCATATCAACCCCACCAAAGCATCAAGCCTGAACAGAATAAGGTTATGAAAGAAGAGAACAAACTAGTAGTGTCGATGAGTCTAATCCCAGCACTGTCATCCGTGATGCCAGCTCCAGATGGTCCTACTCCGAATACTCCAGGAGTTGCAGTATATGGAGTGGCACCGGTGGTTGTTCCAGTGGTTGTTCCGGTGGTTGTTCCAGTGGTTGTTCCAGTGGTTGTTGGTGTAGTGCCAGTAGATGTGGGTGTTGTACCAGTGGATGGGGTCGTGGTGCCAGTGGTTGGAGTACCAGTTGTACTGCCGGTGCTGAATGAAAGAAAGAAAACAATATTCAGTACATCAACCACAGAAAGTAGAAGTGTAGAACTGCCGAGACCCAAGTTGAAAACACATGAACATCAGTAGCAATAGCATGGTAACTGAAACCAACACTTTGTGGAATAGAAACCATGTGGCATTTTTGTTCTCCCCTTCAGAGTACGGGTCCTATATACTCCTACAGCTTTGAGATGTAATTATGGCACCACGTTATTATTGGAATTCATCTAGTATATTGGGTTGTTTTTCAGAACATAACAAATATATTAACACTGATATATTTCCTAAACCTTTGAAGCTTCCAAGTGTATAGGTATACCATTTTCAGCCATTAAGATATACAAATAAAACACATGACATCATGTTTAGGATGTATAGATCCCTCATGTGATAGAACAAGAATGGCATTGCGTTGCAATTGTATTCTAGGGCGCTATACAGTTGGCAAAGCTTTGAGCTGTTTAAAAAATATAGGACTTGCAGATTACCAGTGGACTCAAAGACAACAATAACAATTCATTACAAAATCAGGATTTGTGGGAACATTTGCAACTATTTTGACTTGAGAAATACCAATCTATTGATACCCAATCAATCAAAATGTAGTTCGGAGAAGATAATTAAAGAGTATGAATATAAGTCGATCAAATTAATTGATTACGCTCAAACACTCTAAACCACATCAGCATACTTTTGCTGTGACATGCTTATTAAAGTACAGCTACATTGGTCAATGCTAATTAGATTAAGGCATAGCCTCAAAGGTCATCCCAGAAAGCTTTTTAATCAAGGAAAGCAAAAGTATCTGCTAGAGTTTCCTTAAAGATATTATAAGATGCATGCATCATAGGAAGAAAACAAAAAAGAGCAAAAAAAACAAAAACAAAAAAGAGCAATATACATATGTACTTTTTGTTGTTACAAATAAACTTTTTTTTTCATCCCTTGAAAAAAAAAGTGAGTTTAGAGTAGTGATCTCATATATATGGTGGACTGGGACTAGACATACTGGCACAGCCATCAAGAATTCAAAACTTCAAAAGTTGGCTCAAATCTCAAAAGGTTTGCAAATCCCAAAGCTTTTATATCATGTAATCAGAATATGTCTTGTCCCACTACGAAAGTTGTACTATGCTTTTTATAAGGGACAAAGTTCTGCCTATCACAATGTAGACAAAAACCCTTTCACCACGATGCACGGTGGCCATTACTTTTCAGATTTTTACCATGGGTCACATACCACATTGGCAATGTTATGTTACCCAAAAGCCAATAAAGGTACTACCATAGTTGGATTAACAGGACCAATTTGTTATTTGGGGCAAGTAACAAGTTACCCTTTTGCACTGTTCAATTCAGAAATACTAATCCTTTAGGTAAAAAGACATTGGATTCCAACTATTTGTAGCATCTTTTGCAGAAATGAGGATCTCAGAACTATTGCACAAAATGAAGGACCTCCACCACCAATAATAGAGGTGGAGGAAGTCAGGGACATCATCATGCAATACAATACTAGTCAAAATACTCCGGACTCATTTCAGAATGGGAAAAAGGATGACAGGAAAAGGGGCTCATGAGCTGAAGTATCTGGGCAAAAATAATTTAAAGTATTATCATTCTTTCAAAAAGCACCGATTTTCAATGATAAAAGCAGCGGATGCCTATCCCACCAAGGGGAATTTTTGAATGTAGAAAAAGAAAGCCCTTTAATTTAGAGGCCCCAATAATACCCGAGAACACAAAGTTAAGCTAGCTAAGCTTCATTATTAGTGTTCTTTCGGCCCTTCTTAAGTACCCAAAACCTTGCCAACCTAAATTGTATTAAATCCCAGTTTCAGCAATGTAAAAAATAAGCCATGTAAAAAAAAAAACAGGACTTTGTAGAAATAATGTGTCCGCCTCATCGGTTAAAAACACTCAACTTGAAAGCTACAGTAAATAAAAGGGTAATGCTGTAGGTGTGAGGAGTAAATGCAGATTGCTTCTTTGGTAGCTCTTATATCTCAATTATAGTATGCTACTACTGTTCCAGTCCATATAATCATTTAAAATGTGTGGTCCTCTTCAAATCACAATGTGAAAAGATTTACTTGGAATATTAAAAAAGACATGTAAAACAGAGAGAAAGGTCCAAAATCATACCTGGCGCTAGATGGGAAAACACAACCAGTAACGCCTGTAAATCACCACAGAACAACAATGTAAGGAGTTAGTTAATTACCACACTGATCTGAAAAAGAACACGAAAAAAGGAGTGTAATGGGGGGCTTACTGGGATCGGTTGTAACAGGGGTTGCGGTGCCGGCAAAGTCACAGGTGCCTGCAGCTTGGCCCTTCTTCTGGAAATAGCTGTTAACAGCATAGTCACAGTGAGCTTTAACAGTGTTGGGGTTGTAGCAAGGCCCATTTGAGTGTATGGGGTTACAGTCGGCCCCCGCTCCACAGGCATAGTCCAATGTCTTCTGCAATACTGCATCACTTCCAGTCTTGCACACACACCAATTGGCACCTAAAATAGAAGTACTCCCACAAACGAAATCAAAATTAAAAAAAAAAAAAAAGGAATAAACTTTTAACAACCAAAAGGCAGAACCAACACATCTAAGAGCAAAAGATCAGAGTTTTCTGTTCTTACATAATAAAATTAAAAACAATATTCGGATATGAACAAGAACGAACTACTTTTGGGTACTTGTAGAACAATTTCCAGCACAAGAAAATGTCAAAAAAAACAAGCAAGAAACAAACTTTTTGAAAGAAAAAAGATCCTGGGTGAAATGTCATCAAATCTACATAAGATCCACACATTACTAGTAAGGACAAGTTTAATCTTTAAAAAAAAAAAAAAAACATATGATTTTGGGGGGTTCATGACTCAAGAAGAAAACATGGGGCAAATAGAGAGATGAAAAAAGCTAAAGAAGAGCAAGGGGCTTACTTGACTGGCCAGCCATGGCCAAGAGAAGCAGAGCTGCAAAAGCTAAAGCAGCCATAGTTGAACAGAGATAGAGCTGTGGCAAGTGTTTGAAGAAGCTTAACAAACAATAATGGTGCTGAGCTCAAACCAGATGAAGAGAGAGAGAAACAGAAGTGAGAAGTGGTATGTGGTAGAGTGAGAGAAGTGGGGGTTAATATGAAAAGGATTAAAAAAACTGGGACTTGTAAGATAGTGTGGTGATGTGGACAACTTGACGGTGGCGGTACTGGCAACTGTGGGAACGTCGTGTCGTTTTCTGAGGTGGTTCTCTAGAAAAACTCAGATGGTTCAGTACTTGCTGCTGTTGCTTCTTTTTAACCTTTTTTACAGTTTTTGAAAATCGACAAGGTTTAGTGGCATGGGGACTAGTAAAACACAGCCGACGGCCTTGCTCTCTCGAGCTCTCTGTCCAGGTTCGTAGGGTTTTGGGTGGTGCCTCGGCCTCAGATACGAAAATAATGCTTAGCTTAGCTGTACCTGTAGACGTACTGCGTACTCTACTCTCTTTCTGGAATACTGGGAATTATTGTGTATATATACACAGGGGGAAATATAGAATGTTGGAGAGGATATGTGCTCTCAGACTCACAGTCTCACACTCTCACTCTTACATTTTTGCATCATAATGTAATGCATGCATTGATGCATTTGTGTTCTCAAAATTGACAAATTAAAAAAAATAAAAATTAATCAACAATAGTACAATACTGTCATTGTAGATAACTAAAATATGCAACAAACTTGTTTGTAGTTGACAAGTGTCTTTGAGGCCATAATATAGGAGGATTTAGCTCTACATTTCGTTAATGCATCATTTGTGTTTCCATTTTTATTTCTCAATTCACTTAATATTTGCTCGTCACTTTAAAAACTTTTCAGATCCATTACAAACTACAAAAATATGGAGGTGTCAACGAGGAATTTTTCTGTCCTTCAGAAGGTCCAACTCAGCATGTCCAATGGTCCTTCTTGACAAATAGAAATTCGTCACATGATTTTTTTTTTTTTACACTTCATAACAAGATAAAAAAAATTACTGAATTTAACTAAATTAAAACCAAACAAAATCAAACATTTATAAACAAAAATAATCAAAAGATAAAAACAGATTTGTGTTGGCTGCAAAACCCATATCTTCTTTGGCTACTGCAAAATCATGATCTTCATTGTTGACTAGAGTTGTTGCTGCTTGGGACTGTCTCTCCCAGCAATTCTTTTTTCCTTATTTTCTATTTTTAATATTTGGGTTCCGGGAGACTTGAATTTTGACATTTGTACATGCATGTGAGGGTTATCAATCTATTGATTTGATCTCAATTCATTGAAAAAGAACCAACTATTAGGTAAGAAAAATTGGGTGTTCATCAGTAGATTAAGCTATTTATTTTTTTATTTTTTTTGGAAATTAGTAGATTAAACTCTTTGAACATGCATGCTTCTCGGTGTTGATCAGTAAGAAAAATCCAAAGTATTTGGGATTTAGTATGAAACATTTTCTTGATAACAACCCCAATTCATGTGTTCTATGAGATGGATACCCAGCATATCTGTTTTATTAACCTTTTTTTATGAATGTTTGATTTTGTTTGGTTTTAATTTAGTTAAATTCAGTAATTTTCTTTTATCTTGTTATGAAGTGTGAAAAAAATACCACGTGGTGAATTTCTATTTGTTAGGGAGGACCATTGGGCATGCTGAGGTGGTCCTCCTGGAAGACAGAAAAATTTCTCAGTGTCAACTTGTAATGTATCGGTGAGTCGTGACTTTGTTAGTTAAACTGTTTAACTAACAGCTTTGAGGTCATGAGTTCAAAATTCACTAACGTATGTAAGGTATGTGAGTTATTAATAAATAAAAATAAAAAAAAAACTTGTAATATCTACTACTATAAAGCCAGGCCCTCAAAAGCTTTATCAAAATTGTGAACTTCTATAATTACCCTTAATAAACCAACTAACACAAATAAAAACAAGGGATGTTATAATAAAAGCAAAATAAAAATAAAAATAAATTAAATAAATAAATAATCATAAAAACTATTGTTTAGTAGAACAAATAACTATATAATACAGTAAATTTATTTAACCGCTCATGCTTATTTTTAATTGATCGTGATTGTGATTCCGTGCAAATATGCACGAGTAAAAGGCTATGTAAAAGAAAGTTGCATCACATATATGTCTATAACAGAATTTCGTTGATAATTAGTCATTTTATACCAATGTCTTAAATATCAAGAATATTGCAGATAATTTTGTTTTTCTTTTACCCAGCAACCTTATCTTTACCCCACAAGAGAATATCGTGAGAAATAATCGAAATTTCGTGATATTTTGGGGAAATAACGAAATTTGCACAAAATTCATATAACCCACGATATCATGTTAACAAATTGGCCCAAATCTTTATATCTTCCTTTTAAGTTTTACCGATGTGGTTGGCCCAAACCCAAATATCCGTAAAGTCTGACCTCAATTTCGCGCCGTAAGCAAAACCCTAAATCGGAACCAGAAGACGGAAAGCAAACTCTGCCGGTCGAAAAACTCAACAGTATATGATGGTTCAGCTTCCGCGATTGACAAGCTCTATGAGGGAGCAACCCTTCGACATCGACCAGGCCGATCTGCAGCGCAGGCTCATCCTTCAAAACCAGACCAAGCCTCGCCAGTATGTTATCTTCGCAGTTCAATTTTGCCTAGCCTACTGTGTTTTGGTCCTAGTTGAAATTCACAATAATTAATCGTACTTATGTAATAAGAATTCACAATAATCTAAAGACTACATTTCTACATAATACATCTACCTTATGCATTTGCAACCAAATGAACTTTTAACTTCCTAGCTACTTGTCCATTTGAAGTTAAAGTGATCGTCTTAATTTGCTCGTTCTTTCACCAAAGCTTTTTGTGGCGAGTGCTACAATCTTAATCTTTCTAGATAGAAACTTGCCCATTATACGAAACAAAGCAAATATATTAACAACTGAGTCAAACATGGTTTGAAGTCAAAGTCATCAAGCACAACAGCCTGAAAAATGTAGCTCTAATATCACTGAATCGAAACGAAACAAAGCAAATATATTAACAACAGAGTGATTTGATTACCGGAATCATAAAGCATAACAACACATTCATAAAGCACAATGACACAATTGAAAAGAAACAAAAGAAGAAGAAGAAGAAGAAGACAAATAGCTAGAGTCCACTGCAGGTGGACTAGCATATCGATCATGTTAGATTCACCCTAGCAGTTGATGCATCTTCTGCACAAGACCATCAATGTATGAGCTCTCAAGCCCTTTACTGGAGAGAAACTCTCTCCACTTAGCATGGTTAGTCTTCACCTCCTTTCCAAGCTCGCTGTCTTGATCCATCACAGCTTTCACAGCTTTGCAAACCCCTTCCTTGCTAAACAAGCCATCTTCATCCCCTTTCTCAACCTCAACTCCCACTTTCAGATTGCCACTCATCATTCTCGCATTCATGATCTGGTCTATTATGTTTGGCAGAAACACCAATTGGCATTCACTCAGCAACCCCTCGTTTAAAGACCCCGGACCGCAGTGAGTCACAAAGCAACCCACAGATGGGTGTTTCAGTATCAAAGGCTGTTGAACCCAACCCCCATAAACCACCCCTTTTCCTTTTACACGCTCTTCAAACCCTTCTGGCAATGCCAACTCAATTGATTCAACTCCGGTTGGCGGTATTAGTGCAGCGAAGAATGGCAAACCAGTAAGCTCCAAACCCGATAGTAGTTGTTGCAGTTGTTGCTTTGTGAGAATGTATTCAGTTCCAAGAGCACAGAATATCACAGTTCTCGGTTCAAACCCTCCGAGCCATCTTGCCCATTTCTCTTCCAACTGCGAACTCGGGGGATCCGACATCACTAGCCCAGCAAGAATGACTGGCTTCTTCACCTGGATTTCGATATAGTTAGAATATGGCTCTGCGAATTCTCTGCAGCTTGGTGAACAAATTGCATCACAATCACTGAGAGAGGTCACTATGCGTTTGCTGAATGTCACCTCACTGCCATATTCCATGTTCAACATGGCATCAAACGCTCGAGCTTCGTGAGTTTGTAACTTGATTGAAAATGCTTCATCCAATTGATTTTCTGTGGGCAAGACTAGACTTAAGAAGTACCATACACTTGCAGGATTGATTATGAAGTAACATACTGATTTGATATTCGTTCCTAGTCCACGCAACAATGCAGGCAACCAGTGACTAAAATCGAAGAAGACAATGTCAGGCTTGAGTTGGATGAGAGACTGTTCGATTTGGGGTCTAGTGAGGTCCATGGCGGTGGCAAGAAGAGAGCCCAAAGAGAGATCAATGTCGGCTGTGGTTTCAGTTCCCGGAGGGAGGCCATGGACATGAGGAACATTGAGGGGAATGAAGGTAATGAGATGAGGGTGGAGGTTATAGTGCTGCAGCTTGGATTGAGTTTTGAGAGGTACAAAGAAGGAGATCTTGTGGCCTCTTTCTGCCAGCTTGTTGGAGATGTGGAGGAATGGAGTCAAATGACCCACAGCAAACCATGGAAACATTGCAATATGCAAGGTGGTTTGGTCACTCATGTTTGGACGAAGTAAGCAGATATCAAGTAGTTGCCTGCATGTAATTGCTTCTGTCATACACATTATATAGAGAACGTACTGATCTTAATTTGTCCATGCCATTCACAAGATGCAATTCAATTATTGGAACCCTACTTATAGTTGGCGGGCAGGAACATAATTAATGGGAAAGAAAGAAGGGGATTTTGTGGCCTTGGTCGCTCTGAAAGTTTGTTGGAGATTTTGGTAATGGGTGGGTTAGCTAGTACTTGTTCATGATGTATCGATCACAAAGCAGTGCAGGTAAGTGGGTAACTCATAAAGTCATAAACACAACTTTCAAGGATATTGCATTTGCAACCACATATTGAACAAAAAAGGCTATGCAATCAGTCATGGGAGAGGCCCAGATATGCAAGCGAGCCAGTAACATTAATCAAACGTACATGGTTTTGGTGGAAACTATATACTTTCTGTCCATATGCATGTAATGCAAGCAGTAATATGACTATAGACTAGACAGATCGCTTTATGAAGCCTAGTTTTCATCGAGTCGCTTACTATTTCTGCATATAATTGCAATCACTGGTACTTACGCGCGGGTAGGAATGCTAGTTAGGACACTACCACAAATCTGGGCTACAAACTACCTTTAACAATGGTGTGAATTGGGGTGTTCGACACCAATGAATGGTAGGCAAAAGGTTTGGCCACGGCCTCTCTCACCAAAAGCATCAATAGTTGCCATTGCTGGCGTGGCTCAGTTCATGAGGTCACTTTCACTTTTTTGGTGTCTCAGTTTATGGGTATTGTTTGCTTCAATGGTGACTTGCTATATGGTTGAATAGTCAAGCCTGTATCTTATCTATATCACTGTACCCATTTGGGTTTGAATTCAATTGTTAGTTTATTTCATCTACTGATCAAACAAGGAACTGGTATTCTGGTAAAGATGTTCAAACCTGATTTCTGGTATTCTGGTAAAGATGCCGGCATAAAACCACCAAATAAGTAAACCCAGTTTCAAGCAGCCGATGTAGTATTTCCAGTATAACAAGAACACGATTGTGAAGGTTTTAATCCAAAATCATATTTCGACTTTCCATCTTCAATTTGCTTGTCGCCGGCATGATATCTTGACATCATCGGAATTTTAGACAAGTCAGAATCTCTTGTAGCCAAAAAATAAAAGCACAGAGAAGTAACCATGAATTAAAAGTTAGAGTGTTTACTGACCTTGCAAGCATCTGATCTAGTTTGATTTGCTGGGTTTGTGAAAATTTGAAGAAAAAGCTAGACTGAGAGAGAAAAGATGGAGAGAGATAAGGCTGAGTAAAGAGAACAAATAAAATAAAAAACTATTCCTGATGGAGCGACCGAGAGAGAGAGAGAGAGAGAGAGAGAGAGTAAAGATTATGTGTTAATTATATAGATGAGGGCATGAGGCATAGGTGGAGCCGTAGAGGACTAGAAACTTGGAGAGTAAAAAAAAACCAAGTGATGTTGGTGACCTTCAATAGACACCAATGAATCAACACATAATAGGGTGGTAATTTGGACCATGTTGAAACCGACCGACCAATTATGTACCAACCGTATCAAATAAATTGATATGTCAAGTAGTTGGTAACCGATTTAAATTGATATGTCAAGTAGTTGGTAACCGATTTTTCGGTATAGTAGTACCGTATCAAGTTTGAGGAGTCGGTTGGTACGTGGTACAAGTTTTCTTAAAATACAGTACACCGTGTACCAACCGAGTTATATTAAAAATAATTAAAACTACTAATCAAAGCCGTCGATTTGTGAAGATGAATCTCCATCGTTGATCTAACCCAAAGTAAATCATGTCAGCACCTAATGCTCTGATACAAACTGTCAAGACCCACCTCGAATTTCACCCTGAAACCCGAAGTAAATCCTGTGGGGACCACCTCTAAGGAAAATTTACCAAAAATTCGGCATAACCTCCTTTGAAAATGGACAACCCTTCCTATAAATACTTGCATACACTTCAAAAGAATCAATCTATAACCCTCTACTCCTGAAGCCTTCGTGCTCCCCAAATCACAACATCTCCCAATTTATTTACTAACTAATAAGAAAACTCACAACCAACAATCACATGTTCAGAGCAACTCTATTAGTGGAGAAAGAGACTAGAATTATAAATATGAGCGGAAACTATACTATTGATTATGCCACATCTCCATGTACGTCCGACCTCAACTATGCAATCCTACAAACTGGGCATTTTAAAACGAAGGGCCCAAGGGAAAACATTCGAAAACGCGTTAGAGTGAGTGGACAAAAAAATAAATTAACAAATAAAATATTTATGTTTCCCCAGATCAATTTCCAAGGAAAAATCGAATGCATGCTGCAAGCGATAAAACTTTCATCTCATAAAATATTGAGCCTCTCAGGCTCTAAAATATATGTATGTATTTACACACATCCATATAGGACTACTACGCTCGCGTTCAACGCTCACGTCACGTCTTAATGCGGTGATACACTACGCCATTAAGGTGGATAGACGGGTGTATAAATATGTGCCCATACCCCCTCTATGAATTAGACACTCATATAGGGTTACTACGCTCGCGTCCAACGCTCATGTCACACCATAATTCGACTATATACTACGCCATTAAGGTGGACAGACACATATGGCTAGCTAGCATTTATATACATACTCTCCTTAATATACATATTTATACTCACCGAAAATCCCATTTTTCGGTAATTCTCCAAGAGAAATAAAATCGTCAAAATTAAAATGACGTCAAAATGCTCCAACAACATTAATTGTTCATCCATGAACCATAGCATGCATATTATTTAAAACAAAAGTCCACTCACAACTTTAGGCCTAAGCCTGACGTCAATTCGAGGTCTCTTCTGCTTGAGCCTCCTCACGTCCTGTTTCAAATATAATAATTAAAATTTACCAACCAAAAATCTATTACTTACTCAAAAATAGGCAAATTAAACATGAGCCGAAACCACACTCATTCTCGCCTAACTTCGATATTCCTAAATCGAAATGATCTAAACTTTAATACCATAAACGGCAGCCGTAAATACAACCTCCCCAGAACAACGACTTAAATCCTACGGCCGGATTCTACATTAATTAACCGCTAAAAATGCTAAACTTCGGAAAATAAAAAACCCATCCAAAACTCCTCCAAAAATTCCATAATTCACAACAATAAACTCCCCTTAATATTCCACATTTAAAACCATAATAATCTCCCAAACAACGGCGGCCGGAGGCCGACTCCGGCGACCTCCAATGACTACCAAATTTTAACAGCAACTTCCTCTACAACTTTCCTAACTACCACAAACACTAATTTCAAGCCTAACTAGGTCAATTGAACAAAAACAGTGATTTGAGCCCTAGAACTTCAACTCACCGATTCTCCTTACCTAGTTCAAGAGAGGGTGAGACATTTGGAGGGATGAACGTACGGGAGGAGGGCTTCCTTTTAAGCCTAGCACCTCCGGCTATGGCGGCCGAAGGAGGAAGTTCCGGCGACGGGAAGCTTTGGGCAATCGGGATTTCCGACGAGTTTTTCTCCCAATCGACGGCGCTAGGGAGCCTCTCACCGGTCTAGAAAGGGAGCTGGGTCGGAGGCTGACCGATTGGGACCGGTGCGGCGGTCTCAGGAGGCTGGAAGTCCGGCGGGAAGAGAGCTCGGGAGAGGGCTCGGGGAAGAGGGAGAGAAGAGAAAGAGAGAGTGGGCTTTTTCCCACTAAAATGTGACCCGGTCCACTCCTTAATACCCACACTTCAATTTAACCCAACTCCAAAATAACACCACAAAAATAATACCTCAATGAAAATTACCTTTTACTAGCTAAAATTTACTATTTTTACCGTCGTCACATTTCTCTCTTATGAATAATTCTCTGATACTATCGTCCTTCAAAACCCCTTTAGGGACCAAATAAACTATAAATTCATTGACGAAGAAGGTAAAATTTTTACTAATATCAAGCTAGTAAACAAGGTAAAAATTTAAGAGTCCGGATGTGACAATATGTATCCTTTGTTATGTTCTTTATTTGTTCCACTGATGGGGAATATATAAGGGTTGCAAGGTGAAGACTTAGTGTGACATATCGATCTTGAACCGAAGGATACTCTCGGTGAAGGGTTGCATAGTGTTATGAACTTGGAACATAGATCTAGCACAAGAGTGCACAAGAGTGTTGAACTTGAGGAATTACAGTGAATATAACAAAACAATCTCACCACTACAATCATGCATCTGAATCACTAAGTGTATTGTACATGAACTTGTCGGAAACTATGTCTTAAATTCATACTATGCTGAAAAAGAAAAGAAAAAACGAACAATGTTTTGTGAATGTTTCTGAATGTATTGGAGTTAGTATCAGCAAGTCCTTGCTTGATATCCCGGGCTATTGAAAAGAAGACCTCCTACACATTCAGATTTGTCTTTGCACTCTGTAAACACATGCCCAAAAAGCCAAGGTAGATCACATCGAAAGCTTACTGTCTCAAAGAAATTGATGCAGGAAGTGCTTGACCTTAACAATCCACACTATTACATTGAGGATATGTGCTCTCACTCTTACATTTTTGCATCTCATAATGCATGCATGCTATGCAATTGTATTCCCTTAACAACCTCGAGGGCAAACGATGGGACAATAGAGTTAAGGTAAAGTGTAACTATATTAAGAAGAAGAGTTATGTATTGGAAGCACTAGCCTTTGTCATTTGTAGATAACTAAAACGAATTGAAATTTGCACTCTCAATTTTACAATCCACACTATTTTTTTCCTTTTACGGTTAAAATATAAAGAGAGAAAACACATACATGTTATTATAGACAAGACGTAACTAATTCAAAGAGGAAATCAAAAGTGTGGATTGTAAAACATGTAGCACAAATTTCGATTCCCTAACTAAAATATGCAACAAACTTGTTGTAGTCGAGAAGTGCCTTTGCGGTCATAATATACGAGGATTCGGCTCTACATTATTTCAATGTGTAACTTGTGTTTCTATTTTTATTTCTGAATACTTAATTTTTTATCATAAAATGTGACAAGACTCGGTTCTCGCACTTAATATTTACTTGTCACTTTATAGTATGATCTACTATAACTAATTATGGGGTTGTCAATTTATTAACGTAATAGAAAATTACATTATACACATGACTATAACCATGAGTTCGTTAATAATGAGCCATGTTAAGCAAACCTAGCGACCCTAGATGCTAGACTCATCTAAAGAAATTAAACATTGCTCCATAAATCTATAACTTGGGCCCGGTCATCGGTTCCTTTCAACCAACCGACGTAGCTGGCCCAAACCCAAATAGCTGTAAACCGGTTCAGAACCCGTACAAGTTACAGTGCTGCTTCGTCTCTGAAAAGTCTCACAACGCTTCAGAGTCCGAAGCTCGATTTCCCTCCTCAATTTGGCGCCGTAAAGCAAAACCCTAAACCGGAACCAGAAGACGGAAAGCAAACTTCGCCGGCCGAAAAACTCCACAATGTTGGTTCAGCTTCCGCGATTGACAAGCTCTCTGAGGGAGCCCTTCGACGTCGACCAGGCCTATCTTCAGCGCAAGCTCATCCTTCAAAACCAGACCAAGCCTCGCCAGTACGTTCTCTCCGAATTTCAATTTCGCTTACTGTGTTACGATACTAGTTGAAATTCTGTTAGTTTTGGTCGAAAATCGAAATTTGATTTTTCTAGTACTTGTTTTCGTAATCGCTACGCCTTTGATCTTGTGCTTAGTGCTTAATATGTGTTTGGAATGTTTGAATTGATGCGTGTAGATCATCGAGCTCAGTTGATGAGTCGGAGCTTGCGCGAAAGATAGTTTATAGATGGGAGGAAGGTAAATGATAATGTTTAAGAAGTTTGATGTGAATGTTAGAGTGTATTTGGGAGTGTTTAATGTTAATGGAACTTGGAAATTTTTGGAGCAGCTTCGTATGAGCTGCGGCAAGCTTACAAGCAGTTTATTGGAGCTGTGGTGGAGCTGATAGATGGAGAAGTTCAATCCGAAGAGTTTCGTGAGGTGGCACTCACCGTTTACCGGATTTTTGGCAGGACAGAGGAGGAAGGCAGTGTTGAAACTAATTTTTCCGGAAAAAAGTTGGTGCTGTTTCCCACGAACTAATCTTCTTCTTTTATTATTAGACATTAGTTTGCAATTGAATTTATGCATGGATTAAGAGGAAAAGAAAAATTTCAAGCATTGTGATTGTATTTATTATTTTGAAATGCAGACAGGAAGTGCAAATGCTTTTGGGTCACACAGTCTCAGATGCCAACATGCGGAAAGTTGCGTCTCTAGCTCAGGAACTTTCTGGGATGCAGTCTAGTGATCATGGGATTACACTTGTTTCAGAAACGCCCGTGAATGGAACTCATGACAATGCAGAATTTGGTGCCGACCTGGTTTTTCATCCACCAGCTCGGTTTTTTGTAGATGTTTCTTTGGATGATGGGGAGTCATTTTGTGAGGAAACAGCTGGACCCTCCTCTTATTATGAAGGATCATATGGTGACAGTGGCTTGATCGGTCTTCATTCTGCTACTGATGGGCGCGGCATCAATCTGAGTTGGCTACAAGATGCATGTGATAAGATAACAAAAAGTTCTACACAGCTTTCTCGAGATGAACTGGCGATGGCCATATGTCGGGTGCTTGATTCTGACAAAGCTGGTGACGAGGTAAAGGCTAAGAGTTCATATATGTTGACTGTAATTAGTTTCATTCTTGAGATTTTCTACAATACTAATTCGATTTCATTCTGATTGTAAGCTTTTTTTTTGTTTTATCCAATAAAGATAGCAGGTGACTTGTTGGATCTTGTGGGGGATAGTGCGTTTGAAACCGTTCAAGACCTCATATCAGTAAGAATCTAAATATTCTGGTGTTTAATGTAATCTTAGATACTTATGGCTTGCCTTCAACAAGCACGAAAAAACAAATTCTCTTCCCACAGTACTCTCTTTGTATCCTAACATGTGTTATCAGGATCTTTATCGCACTTCATTTATATCTTCATTTTGTAGAAAAGAGGCTGCAGATATATTCTCTAAAGATTTGATCTTATCAACACTCATTTCTTAGTTATTGAATGGACTTTTGTTGGCGAAGTAAATTCTAGATTTTCTCTTTGATGAGTTTACAGCTAAAATCTTGTTTTCTTTATTCTCTTAAATTTCTCAGCATCGAAAGGAACTTGTTGATGCGATCCATCATGGGTTACTAGTAATGAAATCTGACAAGTCTTCTTTGACCTCACAACCTCGCATGCCTAGTTATGGCACACAGGTAGAGCTGGTTCTCTATAAAAACATGTTCCCATTACTAAATAGCATAATAAAAGCAACATGTAGCATTAAACAATTTCACTTGTCTTTCAGGTGACTGTTCAAACAGAATCTGAACGGCAGATTGATAAGCTTCGCCGCAAAGAGGAAAAGCGAAATAGACGAGGCACAGAATATGGCACTGATAATGATCTGGCTGGTGTTAATTTTTCTTCTCTACTACAAGCAAGTGAAAGAAAAAATCTTTTTGATGATCTATCGGTGCTCGGTGAAGGACTAGCTGTTAATGCTCTTCCTCAAGGAACTCAGAGGAAGCACCATAAGGGGTATGAGGAGGTCCTAATCCCTCCAACACCAGGAGCACAAATGAAACCTGGAGAAAAGCTGGTAAGAATCTGCAGTTCGTGTTCATTGTACTTTGTGATTCTCATTCCAGTTTTATTTACTGGTTCTCAATGCTTTTACTTAGATATTTAAAAATTAGATTTCCACGGTCATGTAATCATGTAACAACTCAATAAACAAAACAAATGACTTTAATAAGGACCTTCAGGTAACTCAGAAGTGACACCAGTCACCAGGTGAGGGTTGGCCATTGTAAATTATTTTATGTACTTCATAACAATGAACTAAACATGTCTATTCTTTTACTTCATAGGTAGACTTGCTAAATTTAGCATACAGAATATTTGTAGACACATGCTATTTTTGTACATCTTCTCTCCATGGGTAGGCTTGAACACAATGCATTTACAAGTATAACCCTTCAGATAGTACTTAAGGAGAATTATATGGCACATGCTATTTTTGTCAACGTTCTCTTTGAAGGAGGCTCGAACAGATTGCATTTGACTTGTAAGCTTTCAGATAGTACTTACTTTAGGAGAATACTTTAGGAGAATCATGTGAAGCATGCAATTCTTTGTAGATAGATGGACCGACCTACCTTATAAATGAGTTTGTGATGCAAGTGGAGTTGAGTGACAAACTGGCCTATATAAGTTCTGCATTTACTGTGGTTTAACAGATAGCCATTACCCTGGCATTTTACTGATTAACTTCTGACCTTGATTGCTTACCGTCACATGTTGTCAGATTGATATAGCGGAGTTAGATGACTTTGCTCAAGCTGCTTTTCGTGGATACAAATCTTTGAACCGCATTCAGAGCCGCATATATCATACTGTTTATTATACAAATGAGAATATACTAGTAAGATGTTTTGTTCATTGATTTTGTGAATTGCAATTTGCAAACCATTGTAGTGAAAGCATGTGTCTGAATCTGTTCTCCATAAATTTGCAGGTTTGTGCTCCAACAGGAGCTGGCAAGACAAACATAGCTATGATTTCCATTCTACACGAGGTGCAAAGATTGCCATTCCTATGTTTCTGTGATTATTCTGTTTCTCTTTAGGCACCCAAAAGAAAACAGCCCTTTTCTCTTGTTACTTGGAGATGGTGAAAGATTCACAATTTTGTTTTTATGTTATCTATGATTCAACTTGGGTTCTTTGCACAGTCCTCTGAATGGGATGTGGGAGAGGCTTTTTATAGTAATGCAATATATTTTCCAACAGAGTTCATCTTTTAAAAATATCACCTTGGCAAAAAGCAGGAAGAAAACTAAGTTATTGGCTGCTTTAGTTATGTGCTATGTATAGTAAATCACCTTTCATGTAGAAATCATTTTATTCTGTTTGCGTGGTTCAGTATTTCGTACTTTCGTTTAGGATTCATATTCAGATTTAGATACTGACTGAGGTATATGGTGGCAGATTGGACAGCACTTCAAAGATGGTTTCTTGCACAAAGATGAGTTTAAGATAGTTTATGTTGCACCTATGAAGGTTCCTCCCATATTTTACTCTCTTCCTTTTTTTGAGTGGGTGAGGCAGGAAGTGGGCATTGGCTTAGTGACTTGTCGCTGATGATAATGTTCTTTTCTAGGCGTTAGCAGCAGAAGTCACATCAACTTTTAGCCAACGATTATCTCCATTGAATATGACTGTGAGAGAACTTACTGGAGATATGCAACTTTCTAAGAATGAGCTTGAAGAAACTCAGGTCAATTGATCCACCTTTGATGGCTCAGTTTGCTGTCACATGCATGGAATAGCAAATATTATTACTATTACAAACTAAGTTTGTTTTTGTATCTTGTTATTCAGATGATAGTTACAACACCTGAGAAATGGGATGTAATTACACGCAAGAGCAGTGACATGTCACTTTCAATGCTGGTGAAGCTCCTAATAATTGATGAAGTTCATCTATTGAATGATGATAGAGGCCCTGTTATTGAGGCATTAGTTGCTCGGACTTTACGCCAGGTAATGTGTAATCATTAGTGTTCTTACTTCTTGCAGTTAAATAATTATTTTACCAGTTAAGTTTGATTGATTCAATTTGTACTATTAACTTATGTACACAAAGGATGTTTTATAACTCGCGTGGCTCTCGGTCCTTATCTTCTGATGTCTGGTATTAGCTTGGACTAACACAATACACATGTGTATTTCATATTTAGAGCAAGTCTTAAGTTTAATCTATTGAATTTTTGGTGAATCTTTCAATGCATTTAGATTTTCCGACTTATTTTTGACTTATGTAACGGGATTCGAAAGTTTGCCTAACATCCACTGGACCCAAATGGCCAAATGTCACGGCTGTTAGGAATGAAAATCAATGTATATCAAGCTAGCATATTCCTAATGTGCAAATCCATCTTGCTCATGAATATGCATTGCCCAAGAGGCCAAGAGTATCACTTTGCAATCAGCAAAGTACAACTGGAGCTTAATTTATAAGGGATGAGAGCAACAATGTATAACAAACTTACAATTATAATAACAAATACAAATTAAGAAGTATATTGTTTGCCAAGTCATCCAGAAGAGGATAGTTTCTTCAAAAGTGTTATGTGATAGCGGCATGCTATGAGTCTATGACTGCCTGCAAACTACGTATTTGCTTCTTATGTTTTGATTTTTCCTTTTGGTTTTGTTTTGTTATGTGTGACAGGTGGAGTCTTCACAGTCAATGATACGCATTGTTGGACTTTCCGCCACTCTACCCAACTATTTGGAGGTCTCTTGGCCACTTACTAGTCTAATCTGTTCAGGGCCTTTAACTGCCATACTTTGAAGCCTCTCCTACTTACATTTCAAAGTTGAACTTCTTATAACAATGTAGGTTGCACAGTTTCTGAGAGTGAATCCAGAGGCAGGACTCTTCTACTTTGATTCTAGCTACCGTCCAGTGCCCCTTGCACAGCAGTACATTGGCATTACTGAGACAAACTATCCAGCCAAACTTGAATTGTTGAATGAGATATGCTACAAGAAGGTGTGTGTTTCCTAGAGATATCTTTTGTGCCTCTTATGTTGGGAATGCTCATTGAATGATTATTAAACACTTGTTTCGGCCAGGTTGTTGAGTCACTAAGGCAAGGTCATCAGGCAATGGTGTTTGTCCATTCTCGAAAGGACACGGCAAAAACAGCTCAGAAGCTGGTATGAGCCTTATCCTTTTAGGTTTGCTTTGGCTTAAAATTCTTGTTTTCAAGTGTCGATAAGAAACTAGTTTTGTTGCTCAAATCAGTATGCATTCTTGCTGCAAGAGAACTCCCTATTTATTTGCACTCTTTCTTTTCCTTATGTGATTTCTTTAGTGTCATTATGTGATGTATGTTATATGTTCCTTCCCATTATCAACTGATACGACATATTTGGCAGGTTGAACTTGCTCGCAAATTTGAAGGACTGGAGCTCTTTAAGAATGATCAGCACCCACTGTTTTCATTGAAACAGGCACGTAAAAACATCCCTGGTTTTCTTCATCATATTGATAATAGTGTTCTTTACTTTTTGTTCATAGATGTCGCACTATGCATTTCAGAGGGATGTTGTCAAATCCAGAAACAAAGATCTTGTTGAACTTTTTGAATTCGGACTTGGGATTCATAATGCTGGGATGTTACGTTCTGATAGAGTTCTGACTGAGCGCCTTTTCTCTGATGGACTATTGAAGGTAGATACATCTAGTTTCCTTCCGTACATCATATCATCAATTTCATATGTATAATGTTAAAGAGACCACATGTAACACATTCAAACAACCTGATGTGGTAAATGAGGTGGACATTCCACATAATTGACAAAAAAATCTCACATATTTCTTTTCTAATACATTTTCTTCTCCATTAACATTTCTTAAGATTTTCCAGCCGATTACATGATGTGGCATGTACCATTATGCTTTTTGTTTGGTTGAAACATGTGTCTTCTGTTATTTTCTTCTGTAGGTACTTGTTTGTACAGCAACTTTGGCATGGGGAGTAAATCTACCAGCTCACACTGTGGTGATAAAGGTTTGTGCACTTATCTAAAAGTATTATGTTTGTCCATCTCTTAAGTCTTACATTTGGTAAGTATATATAATGCAACATTATACAAATGGACTATAAATTGGTCGCTTTTCTTTCAAGTTCTTGCCTTTTTGTTTCTGGTGAAGAGATTTACATGTCTCTAGTATATAGTATTAAGTTTAGACATCTTAATAAAGGAATAAGTCTTCCATAGTGTTTTTATCCTTGTATGCTTAAACCATTGCTCTTTCTCTCTCTCTCTCTCTCTCTCTCTCTCTCTCTCTCCCAAATTTAGATAACTTTAATGGCAAGATAGTTTAATTTAGGGATGCTCCTTTGAGTGTAATTCAATTTGAATGGGAAGGATATTATTTAATGAACTCTTTATACACATTGACGTCTTGTTCATCTTTCACAATTGGATTATTTTTTTTGTTACAATAGTTCCTCTATCCTACACACACAAAAAAAAAAATATAAACTATTATGTTTAAAGTATCTTGTGTTCTTTTCCAGGGGACCCAATTATATGATCCAAAGGCTGGTGGGTGGCGAGACCTTGGAATGCTTGATGTTATGCAGGTAAACCTCTTAACTATTGCTCTTATCTCAATTATCAAGTAAACTTTGACATCTGTTTCTATTTTATCATTATTTTTCTTTGTACTCATGACATCTTGCTTTCAGATATTTGGACGGGCTGGGAGACCGCAATTCGATAAAAGCGGTGAAGGCATTATAATCACGTCTCATGACAAACTGGCCTACTATCTGCGGTTACTGACGAGTCAACTTCCTATTGAAAGTCAGGTATTTTTGTAGTTTACAAAATGTAACTAATGTCAGGCAGGGAGATTTTTAATTTTATTTTATTGTTATATAATCCATTACTACAAGTGTACTTTGCGGATGGGTCAGTCAGTTTGAGCGTTCCTCTTGGACCTTGTTGCAAGTATGTTGTCAACTTTAAGAATATCTTTGCATGCCACAATTTTATGTCTACTGTTGTATGCGACGATATATTATGAAAATTACTGGTTGCCTAGCTGCAGAATTTGGACTGTATATACTTGAAAGTTCCAAACCTTTTGCGTCCTTGAAGTCTGATAAAGAATTGCACCTAACTGGGTGAAGTGCACCAACGTTTTGTGAAATAAATTGATGGGTTCATGACTTCATGTAGTTTTGGTTAACCCCGACAGTGCAATTTATTCATAGAAGTTTGCTTTATTTTATGCTTGACTTTTTTTAAAGAAAGAACTCGTATCAAATCAGGGGAGAAGGTGTCTGGTGATTAACTTTCAATCCTAACAACAACCAAATAAAGTATCTAAGAAAAAGAAAAAAGTAACAACGATGATACAGAGGACAGAGAAATCTATAGTACAAGGAACTACCTAGAAATTTGGTAGAAACTGATGGCCCTGAATTATTGATTATACACTTTATTTCTATTATCAGTCACTAGTCAGCATTAGTTGATGATCTAAAGCAACTAAGTGGTGGGTCATATCTCTCATGTATGATGATCTGGATGTGTGTATTCGTGTACTTCATTATGTGTGAACATACTGTACTACTGCAGTAGAAATGCATATTTCACATTTGAGATTCATGATCTGATTCTACTTGTGGCATTTTTGAAGTATGGGTGTAGTGGTGATAGTGATATTATTCATGTGTGCTTCAAAGAAGTATTTTTCTTTTGTTCTAAATTTTGATTCTGCTTGTTTGCTGATTTGATCTATCTAAGACTATGTCAAGGTGCTTTAATTTCCTTACCTTTTAAAAATTGTCCTGTATTTTCAGTTCATTAGTTCCTTGAAGGACAATTTAAATGCTGAGGTGGCACTTGGTACTGTCACCAATGTCAAGGAAGCTTGTGCATGGCTTGGATATACATATCTTTTTATAAGAATGAGGCTTAACCCTTTGGCGTATGGTATCGCGTGGGAGGAGGTACTGTATGTTGATTCTACTTCACCTATATGATTGACCAGTTGACCCTTATTGATGAATTTTCTCCAAGTACATTATACTTAGTTCACTTGAATTTTGGTGCTTATACAGGAAAAATTTCTTTTGTGTTTTGCAGGTAATGGCAGATCCTTCCTTGAGTTTAAAGCAGAGATCACTCATAGCAGATGCTGCGCGGGACCTTGACAAAGCAAAAATGATGCGGTTTGACGAGAAAAGCGGAAATTTTTATTGTACAGAGCTTGGTCGCATAGCAAGCCACTTTTATATTCAATATTCTAGTGTTGAAACTTACAATGAAATGTTGAAGCGTCACATGAATGAGACTGAGGTAATTGTATTCTTTAATAAACTTGTATTGGATTTGTGTGTTCAAAATTACCATTTTCTGAATTTTTTTTAAATGAAAGTATCTTAACAAGTAAATAATGGCCTCTTGAGATGCTGTTTATTATGGGCTGACCATGCGCCTGTTAAAAGATTGAGCTGGAAACTCGTAGTGACTTAGTTGAGGGAACCTATTAGAGACTATAAAAGTGTGTCTTCATAGGAAAACTATATAGGTGATCCATCCATGACTGGTAATATCACTGTCTTGTGATGTTTGGTATCATTGTGCTCTTCTTGCTGGTCTTACAGGTAATTGACATGGTAGCCCACTCCTCGGAATTTGAAAATATTGTTGTTCGAGAAGAGGAGCAAAATGAGCTTGAGATGTTGGTGCGGAAATTGTGTCCACTAGAAGTTAAGGGTGGTCCTTCAAATAAACATGGAAAGATTTCCATTCTCATTCAGGTTACTGTTTGGTCTGGAACTGGTACCAAATACTCTTATAAAGTTGATCAATACTTGTTGTCTAATTTATGACTTGTGTGCTCGGCAGGTGTACATATCTAGAGGCTCAATTGATACCTTTTCTTTGGTTTCTGATGCTCAATATATAAGTGCAAGCTTGGCACGTATTATGCGGGCCTTATTTGAGATTTGTTTGCGAAAAGGCTGGAGTGAGATGACATTGTTCATGTTGGAATATTGCAAAGCGGTGGACCGCCAAGTTTGGCCCCATCAACATCCTTTCAGACAATTTGACAGGGATATCTCACCACAAGTTTGTCCTTCATACCTTTATCCTATTACTTACACAAGGTGTAGTTCAGTGTTTAAAAAAAAGAATTAAATTTAGTTTACCCCCATGAGGTTTGGGAGTAACTTCATGTTAATCCCTATACTTCCAATTTCATCAGTTTACACCCTCAAACTTTTGAATTTTCCTCAACCGTGACCAATGTCCTATCTTCTGTCCAAATCAGACGTTAACTGCTGTTGATTTTAACTTTAACTGTGGGGCCCATATCTAGAATTAACGGTCAATTCAAACGGAATTTGGGCACGACAGACAGAAATTGAAGAGTTCAGGGGGTAAACTGATGAAATTAAAAGTGTAGGGACTAACATGAAGTCACCTCCAAACCACAAGGGGTAAACTGAATTTAATTCAAAAAAAAAATGTATTAATGCTTCTATTTGTACAGATAATCCGAAATCTTGAGGAACGAGGGGCTGATCTTGATCGCCTATATGACATGGAGGAAAAAGAGATTGGAAAACTGGTCAATTATGGGCCTGGAGGAAGGGTATATCTTCTTTAATGTGATGCTTTAAACTTCATGTGGTGCCGTATGCCTCAAATTGTTAGAAATTTGCCCAATGACTTTCTTTCTTTTGTGTAATTGAAGAAGGTTAAGCAACATTTGGGATACTTTCCATGGATCCAGTTAGCTGCAACCGTAAGTCCAATTACCAGAACTGTTTTAAAGGTAAATCCTTGTTATGAACCTTCAAATTTTGTATTTTAATTTCTCCCTCACTAATGTTTTAATGCTTCACAAATTTCATCTTCAAATCCTACTTGATTAATTTTAATTTTCAGGTGGACTTGCTTATTACGCCAGACTTCATATGGAAAGATCAATTTCACGGCACTGCCCAGCGTTGGTGGATTCTAGTTGAGGTGCAGGCCTGGATCTTCTATCTGTTGAATTTCTGAGGAATGATTGCCAGTATGATGTAATCTTACATCACTTCGATCATCGCCTCATATACCTTACATACTTAACTAGCAGAATTAGACTATCTGTATATTGTAAATCATGTTATGTTCATCTACATAACAGGATTCTGAGAATGATCATATCTACCACTCAGAGCTGTTCACTCTGACAAAGCGGATGGCTAAAGGGGAACCCCAGAAGCTCTCGTTCACTGTACCAATATTTGAGCCACATCCGCCACAGTATTATATTCGCGCTGTTTCTGATTCTTGGTTGAAAGCAGAGGCATTCTACACCATTTCTTTCCATAATTTAGCACTCCCAGAGGTAAGAAAATTTCAGTGTTTTTTTTTTTTTTTTTTTTTTGCCATGCAAGATAGTCCTGCCAAAAGGTTTGTCTCCTCAGACACATATGCTTTCTTCAGGCCCATACTTCACATACAGAACTGCTAGATCTGAAGCCTCTCCCTGTGACATCTCTTGGAAACAGTACTTATGAAGCATTGTACAAATTCTCACATTTTAATCCGATACAAACACAGGTTTGATTCAGCGATTCTGCACCTTTATTTTTTCTTTTCTCTTTTAGGCTGTATCCATTACATTTCAGTGACATGACATTGTTTCTACAATTGGGCAGACTTTCCATGTGCTGTATCACACAGACAATAATGTATTACTGGGAGCTCCAACTGGAAGTGGAAAAACTATTTCTGCTGAGCTTGCTATGCTTCGTCTCTTCAACACCCAGCCTGATATGAAGGTACATTATTCATATTTCTTAATGGTACACAGCGCACAATTTGATGAACAATATTTTAATATCGTGGTTTGGTGAGAAAGAAATAAAATAGATTTTGAGGATTACAGGGAATAAGTATTGATATTGGCCTCCTTTAGAAATGAAGGAAAATTTTATTATCAGATTTCGTGCTTGGAGTTCTGCAGTTGGCTCGTTATATTGTATGGATATGGAATTTGTCAGGGCCATGGTTTGCTACCACTAATCTTGGATTTGAACCCCCTCACATTACCGACCTACCTATTTGCTAGAATTTCTTGTCACCTAATTGAGTAATTGTAGAGTTCAGAAAGAGGCTTCAGATTTGAAGCCCAGGTCTGCTACGTGAAATTTTTTTTTTTTTGTTTCTGGGTATTGTATAGGTTCCATTTAGTGAAATTTTAAGAAAACATTGGGAGAATCACAATATTTGAAAGGGAAAGGGTTGGTTTTAGAGGATATCAGTTGGTGCTGATCTGGGCAAAGACATTACTTTCAGTAATCACCAAGTCTTACGCCTTCATGGCTTCATATTTGTCAAAGTGATGGACAAAATTACTGAAAGGTTATCTTACATAACAGCTTTCTCTTGGATTTTCATCATATCGATGTTTTCTGTGCAGTATAAAATTGTTAATGGCTATTAAGGTTCCGTATTGTAAAGCTTAACAGTTGGGTGTATGATCTTGGCGTTCCACTACTGTTTGGAATGCTGTTTTGTATGGTAAAGTGACGTTTGTGAATTGTTTGCTGTAGGTCATTTACATAGCACCCTTGAAGGCTATTGTTCGAGAAAGAATGAATGATTGGAGGAAGCGCCTTGTCTCTCAGCTTGGGAAGAAAATGGTATGGTAGTTTCTTTCTTACTATCACTATTACATTATTTTATTTTGCTTTTACCATATCTTAACTTGTGGTACTGGTACTGGCGAAATTGTTCCATCAGGTTGAAATGACAGGAGATTATACTCCAGATTTGATGGCCATCTTGTCAGCAGATATCATAATATCAACTCCTGAGAAATGGGATGGTATCAGTCGTAATTGGCATAGCCGAACCTATGTTAAAAAGGTGCAATCATTTATACAAAATCTCCTCTCTTTTTTAATTCTTTCAAGAAAGCATTGTATTTCTTTCATTAATTGGTTTTCTTCTCAATTCATTCTTTTTATTTTTACAGTTATTTCTACTAGCATCTGAAATCATGTCTTAAATTATGGTTTTATCTATAGGTTGGGCTTATGATTTTGGATGAGATTCACTTGTTGGGAGCTGACCGTGGGCCTATCCTCGAGGTATTTATTTGAAAGTTCCAGTGCTCTTAGCTGTACTACAAATTTCAATTATATGTTATTTAGCTTCTAGACTAATGTTTCGGAACAGAGAAATGTATGTTTGAGTGCTAGTATTGACCATTTTGTTTTATTTTGTAATGATATACTCATCTCAAATGCTTCAGGACTTTTTAACTACCCAACTTAAATAAGCAATTCAACTCATATAAGGACTGGATGTAGATATTCCTTATATATGTTAAAAATGAAAATAAAAAGAATAAAACAAAACAACATTAGCAAGCGTTGAAATCTGCACCATTGAATTCCACTGAATTGTGAGATCACATATTTTGACATAGTAGTGAAGTTATAAATTAACTGGGGTTTGTGTATTTCTCTCAGACAAGAGTTTCTGTTCCATTCATCATGTGTGTAGTATTACAAATTCTTTTACCTTGAATAGCTGACTCTCATTTATTAAAATTCCATTGAACATCCTAACCCCAGATATATTGTTTCAGGTTATTGTGTCAAGGATGCGATACATATCCTCACAGACAGAGCGTGAAGTACGGTTTGTAGGGCTTTCTACGGCTCTGGCAAATGCAGGGTATACCTCTCTGTATCTTTGATCCTAATATCTTGCTATAGATCCTACTTTCAAGTATTCTAATCTGTCTATGTCTCTGTCTCTGTCTTGACTGTAGTTTGCAGATTATTTAGCCAAACATTCAAATTTGCATTACTTATCAAGATAATTAAAGTTTTGTTATCGATATATTTTCTGGTATTCTTGGGCACGCTTATACCACTTTTAGCGAAGTGTTTACTCATTGCAATGCTTATTTCTCTAATTGTGCTTTTTCTCTCTTTTCTTTTGGTCTAAACATTGTCCTAGATTTAGACATTTTGTTTTAGTAATCTCTTGTCAATTCTTTTCTCGACATTAATCTTTTGTCCTTTGAATTATATAGAGATTTGGCTGATTGGTTGGGTGTCGGAGAAACTGGACTCTTCAATTTTAAACCAAGTGTGAGACCTGTACCCTTGAAGTTCATATCCAGGTAAGTGGATTAGGTTCTCATGTAGTGTTTGACTATCTGTAGTATTTATCTTCACTCTGTCTGTTTCATCTTATGTTATATCAATATCTTTTCCTGGGCAATACAGACATCCTTATTAGTTGCTTTGCAATTTACTATCAATCATCCGTCTCTTATTTCTTGTTGTCTTGGTCTGTAGTGCTTAATTTTGGTTTTGTCTAGGTCTCTTATTAATCTTCTGTCTTTATGGAAAAAAATATACATTTCTGATATTAAGGGAAATAATGCATGAACCTGTTGGCACTTGGTGCTAGATATACAATGCTATCTATAGTTGGGTGGATATGTCTATAACTAAAATTTGTGTTGTGTTTGTCTTGATCTATGCATGTTTACAGTTTTACTTCATAGTAGTAATATGTCAGTTTCTATAAACAGGGATATCCAGGAAAGTTCTATTGTCCAAGGATGAATAGCATGAACAAACCATCATATGCTGCTATATGCACCCATTCACCAACAAAACCGGTTCTAATTTTTGTTTCATCACGTCGCCAGACAAGACTTACTGCATTGGACCTCATTCAGGTTGGATTTAAATTCTATAATAATGCTGGGGGTATAAAGCACTCTATAAATATGACTGATCATTTTTTCTTTTTTATTTGGTAATTAAAGTATGCAGCTTCGGATGAACATCCAAGGCAGTTTCTTAGTATACCAGAAGAAGAGCTCCAGATGGTTCTTTATCAGGTTGCTGATAGTAACCTGAGGCACACCTTGCAATTTGGCATTGGATTACACCATGCTGGTCTGAATGACAAAGATAGATCCCTGGTTGAGGAGCTTTTTGCAAACAACAAGATTCAGGCATTTCTCCTTTACCTAAATAATCTGTAGGAAAAGGAATAGACAAATATCACTTTCTTTCACTCTTTATGCTAATCAGGTATTGTTCATCATAATTGTAGGTATTGGTTTGTACTAGCACATTGGCATGGGGTGTAAACCTTCCAGCGCATCTGGTTATTATAAAGGTAAGGCAACACTTGTGTGGCACGTTTTTGGATTTTTTTTCCAAGTATAAGGATACTCCCTTTCAGGGATGTTTTGGTGTTTTAAATTATTGGAGTTCTACTAGCTGTGCACCAAATGTTCTCTGTTTTACGCTCCTGATTTCCACCGCTTTCAGAAACAATTTTGACTAGATTTTATATTCTCTTGCAGGGAACAGAATTTTTTGATGGGAAAACAAAGAGATATGTTGACTTCCCAATCACAGATATCTTGCAAATGATGGGTCGTGCAGGTCGCCCACAATTTGATCAACATGGGAAAGCTGTCATTCTTGTTCATGAACCCAAAAAGAGCTTCTATAAAAAGGTCAAATTTGAAGCAGTGACTTTATAGTTTATATACTTGGTGATATTTTTTAGGATCAGGATGTAATTTGTGGTTTCATGAATTGCAGTTTTTATATGAACCATTTCCTGTCGAGAGTAGTCTGAGGGAACAGCTGCATAATCACATCAATGCAGAGATAGTTTCTGGCACAATTTGCCATAAAGAGGATGCATTGCATTATCTGACATGGACATATTTATTCCGCAGACTGGTATGGTTTTAGTCTCTGTAATAAGTATATAAAACAGTATGGAAACAAATATGTGATAAGTTAAAAGTTAAAACCCTTTTGTGTTGATTATAATTGTGCTATTGTATTTATTTATTGAGCCTGTCCAAGATCTTTTGTGGAATTTTTTTTGCTACAGATGTTTAATCCCGCTTACTATGGCTTGGAAAATACTGACGCCGAAGTTTTAAGTTCTTATTTGTCTAGGTAATAGTAAATTCCCATTTCTTATGAAAATTTTATCAATCAGAACACATCGCTATCTTTTGGTGGCATTGATTACTTACTGCTTTATATCTGCAGCTTAGTGCAGAACACATTGGAGGATCTGGAAGACAGTGGATGCATCAAGATGAGTGAGGACAGTGTGGAGCCAATGATGCTGGGTTCGATAGCATCCCAGTATTACCTTAGCTACTTGACCGTATCAATGTTTGGTTCAAACATTGGCTCAGATACCTCGCTTGAAGTAAGAAACGGTTCTTGAAGTTTTTTATTCAATATTCCAAATTCTAACTTTTCCACTTTATAATACTCAAAGAGGTTTTCCTTTACAGGTATTCTTGCATATCCTATCTGCTGCTTCTGAATATGATGAACTTCCTGTTCGCCATAACGAGGTAAGTTTTTCCTTTTTGCCGGTACATGTGTACTTAGTATGCCTTTTAGATAAATATGTTGTGCATACAATATGCTACTAGCCTACTACAGATGTTATTCTTTACAACAATGCAAAGAGGACCTTAAGTTCTTCATTGGAAACCAGTAATTTTGGCGGAGAGTATTCCTTGCAACCAATTTATTTAATCAGCATACACACAAAAGAGACGCGTATCTTAATATTATTACGTATTTTCTTTGGTGATAGGAAAATTACAATGCGGTGCTGTCAGAGAGAGTTCGATGTAAAGTGGATAAGGATCGACTAGATGATCCACATGTCAAAGCAAATCTGCTGTTTCAGGTTAGACTTGTCTTCAACCATCAGTTCATCATAGCAAACATGAACCATCTGTTGTTTTTTGTTAATTCCTCTCTTTTATTTTCTCACCTTATATGAATTTTTTTTCAGGCACATTTCTCTCAGTTAGAATTACCAATTAGTGACTATGTCACAGACTTGAAGTCAGTTTTGGATCAAAGTATACGGATTATCCAGGCTATGATAGATATATGTGCCAACAGCGGTTGGCTTTCAAGTTCAGTTACATGCATGCATCTTTTGCAGATGGTCATGCAGGTATTCTTCTCATTAGTTACAGTTCTAACAAAATAAGGTCTTAGATTAATGGAGACGAGAATATCCACAGCTAACAGACCAATAATTGGCTAGACATGTCAGAGATGCTGAATTTCTGTGAATTTTGTTAGTTGATGTCTTTTTCATTGTTGTTGATGATATATTTTAATTTTTCATTCCAAGAAAAAAATCCTCCTTCCTGTTTTGGTTCTTTCAAAGTGAAATGCCTACAAATGTTTTAGGGCTAGCTGCCCAGCACTTTGAACCTTCTACTATAGAGAAACTGCAGGAGTAAGTATTTTTGAGGATTTTACACTGAAGAATCAACAAGAGAAACCGATACCTTCCTACAACAAAACTTTTAGAGAAATCGATTACCTATCAGGTGGTAAGATTTGCCTGATGAATGATTGTAATTGAGCAAATAAAATCTTAATCACTTTTAAGCAATGAATTGTTTGATTAGTTATTTATAAAAATGTCAATACTTGTTTTTGAAATTATTCATTGGGTCAGATGGTTAGTACTTAGAAACGTGTGTATCCACCTCCTTTCCTCATTATTATCCTTTTGGGATTTTTTCAGGGCTTATGGTTTGATGAGGATTCTTCTTTATGGATGTTGCCCTGCATGAATGCTGAACTTGCTGACTCACTCTGCAAACGAGGAATATTCCGTGTACAGCAGCTATTGGAACTTCCCAAGGCAACTTTGCAGAACATGATTGGAAACTTCCCTGCTTCAAAATTCTTTCAGGTGTGGACTTCTGATATATTTGTATATACTTTGTTTGGTTAAGACAAGGGTGGATGGGGTTGGTTGGTTGAGCATATAGAATTTGACCTGTAGTCAAAAAAACCATCTTCCCCTTATTTTGTTTGGTTAAGGGCAGTGGGTTGGTGAGGCAAAACTTATGATATGTGTATCTGGGCAAAACTTATATATATATGTATACGGACGGAGCCGTTCAGAAGCGGACGTCCGCACCGTCCTTAAAGTGTGGACGTTCCTCCGTTCTCCACTGTCCGGCGCCGACGACGCCGTGCCTCCACCCGAGCAGACACCGGAGGCGTCCCCGATCACTTTCTCTTCCCGGCAAGATCGATTTGAAGGTCTGGGCAGCAACCTCCACCCAAAACTTCACAAGATCGATCTCACCAGAAAACTGGAGTTCGGCCGACTCGCCGGGGAGAGAAAGTGATCGGGGACACCTCCGGTGTCCGCTCAGGTGGAGGCACGCCGTCCTTGGTGCCGGACGGTGGAGAACGGAGGGACGTCCGCACTTTAAGGGCCGTACGGACGTCCGCTCCTGATCCGGCCTCCATATGTATATGTGTGTGTGTATACACATACACAATATATATTGTATGTGCGTGCATGTGGGTGTAAAGACTTAAGATGACTGTGATGCATCAAGTTATCAATCAATTTTGGAGTTTTGATGCTTGGCTTTCACCGCGTGCAACTGACATATAGATGACGTAACATGTCTAGTTGGTTCGTCACGTTATTAATTAAAATATTAGATATCTTCTCTTTGTTCTCTCTTGTTAGCCATCAAGCATGTCAACTGATATCAGTAGCTTGACATCTATATCTTTTGTTCTAACAGGATCTGCAGCTGTTTCCACGAATCGAAGTAAAGTTGAAAATTTTATGGAAAGAGGGTGGAGAATCTTGCTCTTTAAACATCAGATTGGTGAAGACCAATTTCAGAAAACATAAATCAAGAGCATTTACTCCACGCTTCCCTAAGGTAAAACTTCTTGTTCTAAACTAGTTACCAGCTAGTTACCAGTGCGCACCAAACTAAGCTCAACATTTTTATTACAGGTGAAAAATGAAGCATGGTGGTTGGTACTTGGGAACACCGCAACGTCGGAACTATATGCTCTGAAGAGAGTATCTTTCTCTGATCACTTGGTTACTAACATGGAGTTACCATCAGATTCAACCACTCTCCAGGTACAGTCTAGCTTTCAATTTTACTGATGTAATATCAAACTGCTACAAATATAACCATATTTATGTTACTTTCAGAAGACGATCACTAAAGATAAACAAGGGGTTAGTGTTACAATCGAATGACCACTCACAGTAATTATAACTGCATACAGCAGAAAGAAATTACGTTGCATTGTAGATTAGTGTATATGTTGCATTGATCTGTTGGTTGCATTCTTATTGATGTTCTTCTCAATGTTAATAGTTTGTGGAATTGTCTTGCTTTATTATCAGTCAACGTCTATGTATGTATGTATCCTGTAGTGAGAGGAGGACATCTTTCAGATATTTCAAAATTTTTGTTTGCTGTTTTCTTCAGGGGATGAAACTGATGGTAGTATCAGATTCTTATCTGGGGTTCGAACAAGAGCATTCAATATCAGAACTTTAAGGATATCAGCAACCAGTCTAGCCATCAGTAGATAGCCATATTTGCTTTGCCGGCCATTGCACATCAGTCAGCAAGGTTGTACAGCATAAGTGTCTTGATATTAGATTATTAGTTGTGGATGCCCTTGCAAAATAGTCATATTTGCTTCTTCTATGAGTTTAGAATATAATGTAACTCATCTATGAGTTACTATGACCCTCCAACATACGAAAATGAAATCAAATCACCAGACTAAATCGTACTGGGCAAAGATGAATGGCTCAGTTGGGTTAGTTGGAACAACGGGACACGGTATTGCAATTTGTGAAAAT
Source organism: Fragaria nilgerrensis (assembly GCA_010134655.1). Classification (NCBI taxonomy): domain Eukaryota; kingdom Viridiplantae; phylum Streptophyta; class Magnoliopsida; order Rosales; family Rosaceae; genus Fragaria; species Fragaria nilgerrensis. The sequence goes on from CM020981.1 coordinate 8,564,518, forward strand.
ACAAACATGAATTACTCCTTTAGCTAAATCATCCAAGTGACAGAAATGCAACTGGCAAGCAGAAATAGTAATGAAATTACATTTGCTCTCACTAACTTCACAAAGTTGCATTTACAGTTTTCACCCAAAGGGTGTATGGTTTTCATTTAATGCGCTAACATACCCTCGAAATGCAAATGGTATCTTATTTACAAGGTATTCAAGGCAAGGCTACAGTTTACCAAGGGGCTAATCCCAATCAGCATCAAAGAACCCTGCATCCTTCATCTCAGAGTAATATGCATTATCCAGAAGAAATTCTTCTTCCTGTAAACAAGAAAACATAATTCTACATGAGTATCACTTTCCAGAAAATTCAGAGTCAAATATATTGTTTAACCGTGAATTTGAAATGATCACCTGGAAAAAATCTGCCAGAAAGGTTACATATAGAAATGGAAGATAGAGAGAGTGGTAACATATATCTGTCAAATTGTACAACCTGCAAGAGATACATAAGTCAAAGTTTTAATCGCAGTTAATGATATAACTTTGTCGTAATTCAAATTTTCAACAAATCTTTAATTACCAAATGCCAAAACCAGCCCCGATTCCAGCAATCCCACAAGCCAACAAAGTCACAGCACCAAATGCAAACATTATGAGAATGTAGTTGTAGAAGGCTGGTCTGGCTGCAAACATGAGAACAGAACTACATGTTAAATTGGCCAAACTTTTAAATGAAAGTTGTGGCAATAGAAGAACCAGAAATGTACTTACGTGGAAGCTTTTCTCTCCATTTGGAGAAATGCACAAACAATATGAAGCCATAAACTGCAGTAAGCAATAATTTGTGGAAGAACCATAGGCCCCACAAGGCTCCAGTTATACCTCCAATACCAACCTTGAAGAGAGGGACGCCAAATCCAAATACATAGATTGCCTGAAAATGGACAAGGCTTATAAACTCATCGATGTAAAGATGGTCCGAGTAACATACATGGGGTGATAGGGGATAGGAACACAAGCATATGAAAATAAGAATGGGCAAAGAAGTACGAAGACAATTAAATCATACATATATAAGGCCTGTTTTAGAGTGTATGTCCTTTAATAATCCCTTTGGTGGACCTCCACTCTTCACCATATGATCTATTGAGCTAACTATGTAAGCTGTGTATATATAATCTTCCATTACCATTTTACACAAGCAAAAGGTAACAGTCAAGAGTGTTAATTGTCAAGTTAAAACAGAACACACTACACTTCTTGAAGACCAAAACACCAGGTGGCATTCATATCCAATCAAACCCTGGGTTAAAGAATATGATCTTTTGCTGAGATCATTCAATTCCTCATTCTAGTACCGAAACAATGCATATATGCTCGGAGGCAGCAAAAGAATTTTTGGTACATAGATGGAAACTGCAGTAACAGAAATTACTACAAAGAGATAATATTATCCGATTCAGACTGTAGATAGCTGAACTGATTCAGTACTAACCCGCTCAATGATGCCATAAACAAGTGGAAACTGGAACAAGAGCACCCCACATCATACACACAGAATCTACTGAAAACAATATGTCATATCCTAACGATTAAGCCGAAATCACAACAAGAAGAAGCAAGTAGTCAACTATGAAATGCATTTCCGATATCCCCGAAACAAAGCTAGTACCTTGAGCAGCATATCCACACTCACAACGATCCCGGAGATAAGGAAAGTCTGAGCCAAAGCATCAACCCCACTTCTGTAATTATCCTGGAGCAAAAAAGCCACCAAACTAATCTCCAAGCACATCATTGCAGAAGCTGTGAACAAACACAGCACATTCCAAGCCACCGCCTTTCCACCAGAGCACTGCCAACCCTGCAATCCAAAACCACCAATTTCATCACAAACCCTAAAATTCCAAATAAAAAAAATCCCTAAAACTAAAACCCTACCTGAAGAGCGGACCAGGCGAGGTTGAGAAGCGCGGCGACCCAGACAAGGGCATAATAGGAAATCATGACGTACGAGCTGCCATTAGAGAGCTTCTTGAGGTTCTTCTTGGCGTGGAAGGCCAAGTAGAGCAGGAAAAGGAGGGAAGGGACGACGAGGATGGCGTCGTACCAGAGGCCATGGCAGTTTAATGAGGTGGAAGAGCTCCGATCGTCGCCGACGACGGTGGCGGGGAGGCTCGGGATCTCCGCGTTGACCGAGGCGTTTAGGTATTCGGTAAGGTTTGGTGTTGTTGACATAGCTCTGGAGAAGGAGATTGCATTTGACAAGAGAAAGAAAGCACTATCTATTCAAGACGATGACGATCGAAGAGAGCACTGGTTTTGGTAATATAAAGATCACCAAGATCAAAACGACGTCGCTGTTTCCGTTAAGGAGTTTATAAAGATTTGGTTCATTCTAGCTAATGTCAATTTGACCTTAAAGATTTAGGTCATGCCTAATGTCAATTTGATATTAACGATGCGGCTCGTTAACATGAGACTATGTAGGGGTGGTTGCAGTGTGTTACGGTACGGGTTAAAGCTAAATTAGAACGAGTTTATTGATTGTCTGATAATGAGCAAAGAATATCTGCCTTTCTGCTAAACAAGATGTATTGAACTTATAATTCATCTCTTACGGTTTGGTTTTTTTTGCAAACCATACAATGTTCGTCCAATTCATCCAAACATACACATTACAGTAGGTAGTTGTGTGAAAGTAACGTGATGATAAGTTTTCATTTAATATATGCATGTTCCTCAACCGAGATTTCACTAAATAGCTAGCTACATATATCCGCTCACATTCATTTAAGATTTTACACACAATTTCAACATCATAGTTGAACACAGTGGCGGGATCATTCATGTGGCTATCAGGGCTATAGCCATACCCAGGTTAGGCCACAACCCAAATTAGCCCACCAAACCTCACAGAGTATCATTCATCTTCACGCTCTCATCCTCCTGCTTTCTCTCCTTCTCCTCCTCTCCTCTAGACTTCAGTCCTCCGCCGTCATCTCCACCGTAATCGACGCCGGCAACAGACCTCACAGAGTATCATACTATCATTCATCTTCACGCTCTCATCTTCCTGCTTTCTTCTGTCCATACAAAATTAGCCATACCCACTGTGAAATCCTGGTTCCACCACTGATTGAACATTAACATCACCCATCAACATTTGTCGTTTTGTAAACAATACGTGATATAACAGAAATCATCCTTTTAAGATTTTATTATTGTGAGCCATATACACCACGCATCGGTTTTCTTTTGGTATGAGTGAGCAGAAATTATCTGATTAACTTTACTTACATTCTTTTAGCTAAAGTCTGGTACATACATCATTCCATAAGCTATATCTATTTAACAAATGAAAGGAATAATATAAAAGAAAGTCTCACAACCTATATCAAAAAACATGCACAAATATTAATAAGGTAATATGAAGGTTTTATATGGCATTTGTGATACAAATTTGAAAAAACCCTAAACATTTAATACGGGGGGTAACAAACTGGCCACACAGAACATTAGCTCTCCAATTAAGATGATGAAGTTTTATAAGCATGTGGGGCTAGCCGGGTGCGCGGGTGCATCATTAACGGTGCAGCTCGTTGTAGAGTGAGCCCAAATGCTTCATCCATGTTTAACTTCTCAGGTGTCCCATCCGCCAAGGTCCAATCAAACGCATGGACCAATGTTGCAGTCATCAAACTGACCATACGGAGGCCCAAGCTCATCCCAGCACATATTCTTCTCCCAGCACCGAAGGGTATGACTTCAAAATCATTTCCTCTTATATCAACATTAGGCTTTTCACCGCCCGGTAAGAACCTTTCGGGCCTGAACTCCAATGGTTCGGCCCATTCAGCCGGGTCACGCGATATGGCCCATACGTTGACCAACAACGTGGAACCCTTCGGGATGTGGTACCCGTTGATTTCACAACTCTCGGCCGCCATACGAGGCAACGAGAGAGGAGTGGATGGGTGAAGCCGGAACGTCTCCTTGATAACGGCATGGAGGTAGGCGAGCTTGGGTAGGTCCGATTCTGTCACGAGTCGGTCATGTCCAACAACATCGTCCAGCTCTTTTTGGACTCGCTCTAACATATGAGGGTGCTTAATAAGTTCGGCCAATGCCCATTCCACCGTGCTCGATGACGTATCAGTGCCAGCTGTGAACATGTTCTGCATGCACATAACGAACATAATGAGTTAAAGATATAGTAAAGCTTAAACGCACGTTTCCATAAACATAAATAAACAAACAAAAACATACAAGACAAGACACTAAACTTACTCTCGTTCCCGTAATTTGAATAACAAAATTTACCTACGGTAAGAATGTGGCTAAAATTACTTGAAGGACAAGCTTTTTTCATCCAACATTCCAACCTAGGTTAAATGATTTAAATTAAAGGATTAAATTTAGTTTACTCTCCTAAGGTTTGGGGTTAACTTCATTTCAGTCCTCGTTCTTTCAATTTTAAAAATTTACCCCCTAAAGTTTCCAATTTTCATTAACCTTGCTTATTTACTAAGATTTATTCCAATTTGAATGTTAAATGCTAACATAGAATCTTAGAAAAAAATCACAAAGTCTGATTTTTTATGTTACATGACTGTTTTAGCCTTAAAATGAGTCATAAAGTCAAAATTAACGTTAAATTTTGATGGAATCCTAGCAAATAACCAAAGTTGATAAAAATTTAGACATTAATTTTGACTTCATAACTCCCTAAAAGGGCAAAAATAGTCTTGTAACAACATAAATTGCATTTTATGACATTTTTCTAAGATTTGATGCTATCATTTAACCTCTAAATTAGACGAAATTTTAGTAATTGTGTCTGATTTATGAAATTTGAAAACTTTAGGGGATAAATTTTTAAAATTAAAAATATAAAAAGTGAAACGATGTTAACCCTAAACCTCAGGGTAAAATGAATTTAATCCTAAATTAAATCTCTTGACAGTAACAAGGTACAAGTGATGTATATGTGTATCGTCGGCCACGTGGTTGGGGAGTAGCATTGGAAAGGCAAGGCAACCTGATCGGGTCCTAGTTCACTAAATGTCGAACAGGCACTATCACACACAAAGCCCACATGACCCATTTATTGACATTTCGGGCCATTTCAGTCAGGACCATCAAATCAAAATTAAACGTAACTGTAAACTTAGGGTTTGAGTCAAATAAAGAGAGGAAAGAGACATGAGAGAGCTCCTGTTCGGAAAAAGAAAAAAAAAAGAAAAAAGAAAGACATGAGAGCTTACCAAAAGCAGAGCCTTGATCTCGGTGTCGGTGAGCTTGGCACCTTCACCGTCGGCGTCTTCCTGGAGGGAGAGCAGAGTGGTCAACATGTCGACGTGCGCTGCTGTGCCGGTGCTCTTCTTGTGATCCTCGACAATGGCCGTCAAGAAGTCGTCGAATCTCTTGTGGAGCTTCTTCATCTTGGACGCCACGCCTTGCAAGTCAAGCCACTCAAGGCAGGGAATGAAGTCACCTATGTTGGGCACTCCTGCCAACACCATCATCTCCACCACCATCGATTTGAACTCGTCCGCCTTTGGATCGTCACTGCCGCTGCCGTCGCCGAATACCCTCCGCCCTACCATCACTCGCCCTAGGGCGTTGACCGTGCACAAGTTGAGTAGTTGCGCCAGGTTCACTACCTTTGACCCTGCATTTGCTAAGGCATGCGCTAGCACAGCTACCTCCTCCTACAATTATTTTGCATAATTAATTAATTTCTCAAAAAACATATATACATGTAATCAATTCAGGAAATCCTAAGTTGAAGACTGATGTCTGTGTCACTAACATTAAAAACCAATTTAGTAAGCATAGGCTACATATAACGCTGCAATCAATGAAAAACATTTAATAATTATTACTGTTTTTTTTTTTTGATTGAATAATTATTACTGCATGTTAATGATATCATTATATAAGAAATTAAGTTAAACTGTTTCAAACTCGATGCTCTAATTTTTTCATAATTTTTAATAACACGAAGAATCATGTCCCAAAATTAAACTAGAATGAAGAACCTTTTTTTTTTTTTTTTTTTGCTAAAAATGAAATGGTCAGAAATATGCTACATGTAACTCATATAAGAATTAAAGGATATCTATAAAATTACTGCTAATCAAACTCAAAGCTCAAATTTTCACACGATTTTAACCAAGATAAAATATGACAAATATTCAAGTACGTGGTGATGACTGATGAGTGAAACGCTCGATCTAGTCGTTTCTGACCCCGAACGTTAAGTAACTTGAAATCTTGACTACTTCACAGTTATTATCAAACAGTAAATTTTAATCGAAAAAAAAGGTTGAAATTTCAATGCCCGGAAACGAAGCAGTGGTACACGTAAGAGTTTCAACGTAACGCAGCTGGTCAATGTTTTTACCTGCCGGACGTGTTTAAGATCATCCAAGGCCTTGCCGGAGAATAGATGGACGGAGCTGATCTTCCGGAACTGGCGCCACCGTGGACCGTAGGGCCTGAACACGAGGTCCTGGTAGTTGTAAGCCATGTACTTGGCGCCGGAGTTGGGTGGCCGGCTGGAGAAGTTGGCGTCGTGAGTCTTCAAGAACTGAGACGCTACGGATGCTGATGCCGCCACGACTACGTCAACGTAGCCGAGGCGGAGGTGCATGAGCGGGCCATGTTTCTGCGCCAACTCCGCGAGAGAGTGGTGCGGAAAAGGGCCCAAGTGAGGCAAGTTCCCGACGACAGGCCATGGTTTGGGGCCAGGAGGGAGAGGAAGCGAGCGACGTCGGGATTTGCCGGAGAAAATAAGCCGGAACAGAACCACGGCGACGAGAAGGGTGATCGCTGCTATGAGAAACATGGTTGTTTGTCTTTGTGTTCAATATGAGTCGATATGGTGCGGAAGGTTTCTTACATAAATAGAGAAGGATTGGAGAGTGAGGTGTGCGGATGAGTTAGTAGGTTACAACGTGTGGGTTAGGTTGGAGTGTTTTCCAATTCATCTGTACAAGTGAATGGTAGATGCACTTATTTGAAGGTCGGGTATCCCGTGGAGGAAAACTTAAAAAATCACTTATGGTCGATTCATTTCATAATTTAAGAAAAGGATATCGACACTAGGTTATGAGTTATGTATGACTTTTCATTCTTGAATTTTATATATGCAAATACATAATCACAAGTCACAAGAACATTTCCATACTGTTATTGTTGTTTTTTGTTTGTTTTTGTCGTAAAATATCTAAAAATAATGGGAGAGAGATGTGGAGGAATCTCAACCCTATTTGACTGATCAATTTGTTATCATTTTGCTGGTGAGGGTAAGAAGTGTACATTAACCTTCTCGTTTTTCTGTCATCAAAAAAGAAGACCCAGCCTTCTTGTTTTCCTAGTGGTAATTAAATAAGACAAACCCCCTTATTTTCTTAGTCAGTTTCTATTGATGGAATGATGGGTCAGAAGTAAATGGCTCATGTCATCTTAACAAACACAATTTGCCAAATATAAGACTTTAGGAGTTTATCTATTAGAGGTTAAGATAATTTTAAGAAACAGAAAAAGTTTATTCGATTACGTTACTTTTAATGCGTTAAATGTTATTGATTACGTACGTTACAACTCTAATTAGTATGACACTTCACGCAGGAGCGGAACTACACTCTGGCCCGGGAGGATCCGGACCCCTGTTAAGGTTTTTTAATAGTTTTAATTAGTCTTAATAAAAAGCTTAATTATGACAATCTTCCCTCAATTTTAATAATGAACCCCCCTTAATTAGCCAAACTAACAAGAAAGGATTTCTTTCAAACTTCACATTTGGTAAAGCTTTGATTTTGTTCAATCTAATCATAATATCAAATTTGGTTCCTTCAATTTCCCTTTTGTATTCCTTAACTCTTTTTTATGATAAAATTTAATGAGATGTTTGTTTTTTGTTCATACTTTAAAATTTAATTTGAATTTTAATTTGAACCCCTCCCCCCAACCTTAAATTCCTGGCTGACGACTTCACGATCGTTTGAGTGCAAGTGTTTCCTTTTTCTTTTTTGTTCTCAAATGCATATAAACCATGCACTTATTGAATCGATTCGATGTGTACGTGCATCTTGGCTCGTAGGGAGTCGTAGCAATAAGCTAAGATAACTACTTCCCTTGTTTTGTCTAGGTTTCAGCAGCGCGCGGTTTATAACTCTCCACGCCCCCACAGCATTATTGACTCGTTGTGTCTCTGCATGCAAAGAACTAGTTTGGTTCGTGGCTTGAAATGGAACGTACACATATAGCAACCAAAGATATATGGGTATCTATATGTGGAAAATGTTGACAGTGTTGTTCACTGTTCACCGATCTTCATCAGCATCTTAGGCAGTTGGAGAATCGATCTGAGTTTGATTCATAGGTTTCCAATACTTTCCAGGCCAATACAGTTCGTCTCACAAAGATCAGTAGACTTGTATATATACGACTAGCAAGTAGTTACGTATAACTGAAAGTAAAATACGTGCATATTGCAAGTTATTGTTCTTGGGTACGTACCTTGGAATCTTGGATTCTAAGTATATGGCTAACTGATCACACTCTCGTATCAGTTGGTTTATAACTCTCCACGCCCCACAGTAACTGAAACCATATATATGAACTACGTACTGAACTAGTGACTCCGCAAACTAGAGCTACGATATCTCCAGCTCGATCGACACCTCTCATCCTACGATATCTTGAAGCTTAATATCACTCGAGTATTGTACGTACTAAGTACGACTACATCATCAATTAGCTCTGAGATCTGGGGTATACGTACGTAGCTTTCATGAATTCAATCTACCTTAATTTGTCCCATATATATGTATTTGCTAATCAACTATCTCCTTCCCTAATTAAATCGATCATTTTCATGCCACTTGAGAGCGCGCAATTAATCCGTTTCCACTTACCAGCCACAAGAAGGTTTGGTTCGTTATCCCAACTACCATAGACCCCAAGTTCTATGTAAATATGTGAATGTTGTGCAATTGAAATATCAAAGTTGGTCCATTACTAGTGCCTAAGGATCGTTTCAGATCCCTGCAAAGTTTAGAGGTCTGAAGTCGCAACAATCGCAATGTAATTGAAAGAAATACAGAACTTAGTACCTAAAGGGATTATTTGACGTATGATGCAGATTTACACCTAAATAGAAAATTAATGCAAGAACATCAAACCGGCTGCACCACAATTCCAGAACATATAGCTCTCCGGTTAAAATGATGAAGTTTGGAGCTAGCCTGGTCACTTGGTGGCACCTTATCAATAAATTTCCAAAGCCCATTTCGCTAGCCCAGTTTGTGAACACAACCAACAGTTAGTCATGGTAAGTTCATACTAGTCTTTGTCCCGCGCGCTGCTGCAATAGTTTTTGTGTTTAATTAGTATACATGATATTTTTATCTGATGTCCTGATATGATGCTTGACCACAAAAAGACACATTCCCAATAATATCATGACCTGTAATTCACATACATGAATAAATCTGAGATTAACAAAACACCACTTACATCCAAAAACACAAATGGAACACTTAATTATTGCGCATATATTTACCAATTCGATTTCCAGATTCAGAGTACTGTGGGAACGGTTCTGTTACTGCTCTAACATCACCACGCTGTTTCTTATGACAGTTTGCTCTATTACTGCTCAACCCCTCATCAAACTTTCTCAATCCACCCGAATCTCCTAAACCCATGATACTTTTAAGCCTTGCACTGATTCTTCTCTTTGGTGCCATACCTACAAAACAATAAATTAATCACTCAATACAAAAACAACAACTGAACAACTGTAATGCAAACCCCAAAGCACCAATATAGAAAACTGAAATACATACATATTCCAACTAAAACTAAACATTCTCTTTTCATAAATAATAAATAACATAAGAATAAAACCAATGATGAGGACAAACAGACTGACATTAATGTCTAAAGCTTGAATTTCTTACCTGAAATTAAAGGAGATTGATGGCCAACCTCTTGCAAACCAGTTGTCTAAAACATATGCAGACCCGCGAATCTGAAATAAAACAATCATAACAATGGTCAAGAAGCTAAAATCTATAAGCTACAAAGGTGGACAGCTGAAAAGAATCTGAAACACATATACCAAAACAGAGGTGGTAACTGAATGTAACCGAGTCTGAAACAAAAACCAAAAATAAAATAATAATAATAAAATCATAGCAAAATAAACCAACTTTCCGATCATAAAAAAAGAAAAAAGAAATTAAAAAAACAACTCAGTACAAAGAAAGAAGCCTTCAACTATAATAGGCACACACTCAAATAATAATGAAACCCTATAAAGCCATCGAAGGAAACAACAAACCCAACGTGTCTAAAAGTCTATGCATTTCTTGATCGAGGTAATCAATGAACTTCTCACATAATATGGCGATACAGAAAGCTGAACTCAGCTCTAGTTTAGTTATCAAAATGACCAGAAATTTCAGGAAAAAAGAAGAAGATTTATCTACATAATGTAGTATGAGTGGCATTCATAAAGACACATAGGAGTGGATACATGAGAATAATATTAGCCCTTTTTCTGATTCAAATGATTCCATATATTTCTTGGAAGAGAATTATAAAATTCATATCCACACCATATTGATTCTAATAGACTGATACACATAAAACATGTGATTATCCACCAACAGACACAAATGGAGCAAACTAAACCAATTGATTAGAAGCATCTCACAAAAAAAAAAAACACAAATCGATTAGGAGCATCAGGGAAAAAGAAACAAAATATCCCAATTCGGGTCTATGTAGATCTTTTTTATTAGCTTAGTTAAATCTATCTGTTAAACTGAACATTCTTATTGGTTTTGATAACTGTGAATGTTCCTGGACACCATATAAATGCTTATATAGACTTGATTTTCATGACTAATAAAGAAGGCAAACAATCGCACACACCCAATTTGGATATAGAAGAACATGCAACCACTGGCTCGTAACAATAAAAAAAACAGCTTATATCCATATACATCTAAGATATATGAGATGACTGATTTGATAATAACAACGAAGGTCTATTCTTCTCGGAGAAGATAATTGAATCTAATTAGTACTCTGACACAGTTTTAACCAACAATGGGGCCACGAACCCCCATTCTCATCCGAAAACCAAACCCGAAATCTCTCCCCTTGCCTAAACACCACAAATCAGACCCAACCCCAATCTCAAACCCTCCAAGACTCTTACAAATCCCAAACCTTTTCACCACCAAGACTCAAACTTTCCCTAAAAACTCACAAACCCAGATGCAGAAAACAACCCCAGCTCAGAAAAAACCAGCAAAAGCTTCCCAAAATTGAATTTTAAGAACACCTCATTTGGCCTCTCTTCTTCCTAATGAAACCAGATTAAGCAGCAAATTAGAGAAACCAAAAGCTTCCCAGAACCAGAAAACAACAGAAATGCTCAAGAAAACTCAAACCCAGCAAAACAAAAGAACATGCAAGAACAAAACCCAGATGGGAAATAAGGAAGAGAAAGGCTTACAGAGATTGAAAGACGCGGCCTTTTGCTGTTATCTTCTGCTTCGTTGTAGTTTGTTGACTCAGAAAGTTTGCTCCTTTTTTAAATATTTTTGATCTTGATTGATCCTTTCTCTCGGTTTTTTGCTGGTAACAAAGTTTTTTGGGGTCAGAATCTCAGAAAGAGTGTGGGTTTTTTCTGATTCTGGGCTCTCTTCTCTCTCTGAAAGAAGAGTCAAGTCAAAACTAAAACACCCACACAAAACCCGATCACGTCGATTTTCTTTTTTCCTTTAATCCCTAGAAACCAAAAGGGAAAAAGGGGATGTGATTACTTACCTGAGAGACAAAGATCATGCACTTTTGAAACCCCCAAACGTTTGAAGAGGAACACACTTTTCAGTTTCCAGCTCTCCTCTCTCTCTCTCTCTCTCTCTCTTCTCTCTCTCTCTCTCTCTCTCTCTCTCTCTCTCTCTCTCTCTCTCTCTCTCTCTCATCTCTCTCTCCTCTCTCTCTCTCTCTCTCTCTCTCTCTCTCATCGATTTCAAAAAAATGAAGAAACTCAGCTACAGAGGTGGCGGGCTGCTGTGCGGTGTGCGAAAATTTCTCGAAAAAAAAAAACAGGAAGAAAGTGAAAGAAAAGAACAGAACGATAAAGAACAAATAAGGCCCAAAACAACAAATAAAGACTGAGTGGCCCATTCTGGCAACAACACAAACAAATAAGCCCAAAAAACTTAGCTACAGTAACTCAACTTTAGTATATAGTAAATTTCACCAAGGAGGTAATGTAGATGCAATAGATGAGCTCACATTTTTACTATCAACACTATGGACTACGACCATCTCCAATCCCAGTAACAAATAATTCCAATATAAACCAATAACTTCTGTTGGTTCAATCTTTAAACTGGAAAGGAGATGCTGATGTGAAAATAGTGTAAAGAAGTTTACATCCTAGACATCCATACGACTCATGGATACTGATTTGCACAAGAAAGAAGAGAGATATCAGCGAAGAGTGTAACAGAAAACCACAACTTTAAGCATGAAAATAAATCTATTACAAGCAACGAAGTTTCGCTTGGACACCGATTTTACAAACCAAAGACATCATCGATACAGATTACAGATGACGAGCACTACAAGATATTGCAAAACTTCCACACGTTACACCCCGGAACACTAGTAATGAAGAAAAGGTTTACGCATCCATGTCTTCGTCCTCATCCATTTCCTCAATCTTCATCTTCTTAACTGCCTGATGAGCGTCATCGTTCAACCTTGTTCCATTTGGTAGTTGAATCAGCACATCCGATTTCTGGCCGGTGACAGCATTAACCAGGCCTCCATTCTTCTCAACCCGTAAACCAACTCGCCTCCATTAGCTCCTGCGTCTATGTACACAGTAGAGTTCTCATCTATCTCTTCTCTTATCAGCATTCTTGACAGCTCTGTCACCACTCTCTTCTCAAGCCATCTTCTTATAGGACGAGCACCATAAACCTGAAATAATGCAACGTTTAGTATTTCAGTGTAAATGCATAGCAAAGCAAATACTGGACTCGAGAACTAGAATGAAGTACTTACCGGATCATAACTCTCATCCAGAATATAATCTAATGCTTTATCGGTCACCCCCAAAGCAACACCCCTCTCAGCAAGTCGGACAGCTACATCCTTCATTTGTAGCCTAGCGACCTTTCTCAGTTGCTCACGTGAAAGAGGATCGAAAACAACTACCTCATCCAGCCGATTCAGCAGTTCAGGCCTAAAGTGCGTCCTCACCTGTTCAAGTAAATGTCAAGTTAGATCTGCAATAGAAAGGGAAACGAGAACCTATAAATAGTTCAAACAATTGATCTCTGGCAAATACCTCTTGCATAACTCGATCACGAGCAACTTGCATTGAACACTTGCCCAGTAAACCAGTTAGGAGATGTTCCGCCCCAAGGTTTGAAGTCATAATGATCACTGTATTCCTAAAATCAACTGTACGACCTTGACCATCAGTTAATCTCCCATCATCTAGAACTTGCAGGAGAGTATTGAAAACTGTAGGGTGAGCTTTCTCCACTTCATCAAACAATATAACACTATACGGCCTCCGCCTCACAGCCTCCGTGAGTTGTCCACCTTCTTCATGACCAACATATCTGTAGAAATATAACATCAGTCAGACTCTACTATACAGAAATGCAAGAGCAATTGCCAAAAATAAATCTCTAAGAATGATCAGACAAGGCATTTGAACAAAACTTACCCAGGAGGAGCACCAATCAGACGTGCAACAGAATGTTGCTCCATATACTCAGACATATCAATTCGGACAATTAGATTTTCGTCATCGAAAAGTTGCTCAGCAAGGGCCTTTGCAAGCTCAGTTTTACCAACACCTGTTGGACCCAAGAAAAGAAATGATCCAGTTGGTTGCTGCGGTCTGCCTAATCCAGCTCTTGATCTCAACACGGCTTCTGCCACAGCATCCACTGCCTGGTTTTGACCCACCACCCTCTTATGCAATCTCTCACCAAGTCCAATTAACCTATGTTTGTCATCCTGGCCAAGCCTTGTTACTGGTATGCCGGTCCAACGGCTTACAACCTCTGCAATGTGATCTGGTCCAACAGTTTCAGTCAACATCAAGTTCTCCTCTGTGCTTCCTTCAAGCTGAGCAATGGCAGATTCCACTTCTTGAATAGCCCCATAACGCAAATCAGCAGCCCTGGCTAGATCATATCTTCTTTCAGCCTCTGTTAAAGCAAATAAGAGCTCCTCACGCTTTTGCTTAAGCCTTCGAATCTCATCAATCCTCTCCTTCTCTTTTCTATACTTCATCATCAAGGGTTGGAGCTTGTCCCTCAAGTCATCAAGCTCTTTCCGAACCTAACATCATAAAACCAATATAAGAACAATGAAACTACAAAATAGACTAAGTATTTCCATCAACACATAGCTAGATTCAACACTTACTTCAACAAACCGAGCTTTGCTAGCTTTATCCTTTTCTTTTTCAAGCGCATGAAGCTCAATTTCCAGCTGCATTCTCTTTCTTTCAAGGATGTCAATCTCTTCTGGTTGACTGTCAAGCTGGACTCTCACATTCGCACAAGCCTCATCGACTAAATCAATTGCCTTGTCAGGGAGATGGCGCCCTACAAAATAAGAACAAAGATGTAAACACCAAGAACAGCTCTACAGTATCATATTAAACAACTTGCACAAATCAGCTGGCTGCAAATTATACCTGTGATATATCGACTCGACAGTTGCGCAGCCATAACCAAGGCTCTATCCAAAATTCGAACACCATGATGCCCTTCATATCTCTCCTTCAAGCCTCGTAGGATGCTAACCGTATCCGGAACACTGGGTTCCGCCACATAAACCTGCTGAAACCTTCTCTCAAACGCAGCATCTTTCTCCACGTACTTCCTATACTCCTCCAGAGTCGTTGCCCCAATGCACCGGAGCTGACCTCTAGCGAGCATTGGCTTGAAAAGGTTAGCAGCATCCATAGACCCCTCGGTTCTACCGGCACCAAGAACAAGGTGGATTTCATCAATAAACAGGATCACCTTCCCTTCAGCCTCCTCTACTTCTTTCAACACAGCCTTGAGCCTCTCCTCAAACTCCCCTCTATACTTGGCGCCCGCCACGAGAGCACCCATGTCCATGCAATCAGCCTGACATCAGCCAGATTACTAGGAACATCCCCTCTCACAATCCTCTGAGCCAAACCCTCAACCACCGCGGTCTTCCCAACTCCAGGCTCTCCAATCAGCACCGGATTATTCTTCGTCCTCCGCGAAAGAATCCTCACCACCCTCCTTATCTCCTCATCTCTGCCTATCACAGGATCAAGCTTCCCAGCCTGCTCCACAAGATCCCTCCCATAAGTCTTCAAAGCCTGAAAATTCGTATCCCCAGAAGCACTCTCCACTTTCTTCCCCTCTTTACCCCTCAGCTTCTCCACCTCCGATCTCACCTTCGCCGCCGCAATGCCAGCCTCCTTCATCAAATCCCCAATCTGCGAGTCCTCCAAAAGCCCCAGAATCAACTGATCAACAGCCAAATGCGTATCCCCTCGGGATTTCTGCGCCGACTGCGCCCTCCGAATCACCTTAATCAGAGTAGTACTCGCCGGCACTTGCTCCGGCGGAGGCGTCTGCGACGGAAGCTTCTTCAGCGCCTGGTTGAAGACTCTCTCCACCGACTTCGGAGACTCCTCGCTGCCGCCGGCATTGGCAATCGCCTGACGGAAAATGCCGGCGGGGTCGGAGATCAAAGAGGTGGCGAGATGGAGGGGCGTGAACTGCACGTGGCCGGCGTCGTTTGCGAGTTCGTGAGCGGCGGCCAGAGCCTCATTGGTCTTGTGTGTGAACTTGTCAGGATTCATTCTATTTTTAACTTTCTATTACCTGAACGAAATAAGCAAACCCCCAATCAAAAATCAAAAACCCAGAAATTCAAGCTAGTTCATGATTGATAGAGAAGAGAGGAAGAGAGTGGCGTACCTTGTAAGATGAAGAAGATGATCGAACACCGTTCGGTGTGTATTGGTTTTCGTGAAAACAGTGTTTAGAGTCGTTTGTGATTCTTCTGATATTCTGAAATGGAGAGTGAGAGTGTGGGAAGGATTATAAGGAGGGACGTCTGGCTGACACGTCGGCTTCAAGAAAGTACTAGACGAACCGAGAAGCTCCGGGATTTTTCCGTCTTTTCGTTTTTTAAGGGCTTTATGGTAAATTCGTCTTATGGGTTGCTTTTGGCAATGTTTTGTGGCCCACTAATACAATAATACAACGTGCGCCATAATTCCTGTCAGGTTTTTGGGTTCGGTTGGCGGAAGACTGGAAGCTGCTGGATGATCGGAAAATGATCAGAGCAGCTTACTTTTTTTATTCCGGTAAATAGTAACTTATACCACTAGACCGATCAAGTAATCGTGAGCGGTAAATAGTAACTTATACCACTAGACCGATCAAGTAATCGTGAGGTAAGTGTAGTTTAAAGATTCTTATATAAGACAGGCGTACCACATGGCATGGACAAAAACCATACCATGCAGTGAAAATGTGTTGACGCTCACTAACCGAAATGATGGAAAATCGAAACCATGGAAACCCTTAATAATTGGTTATTGTATTTGATAGAATTTACAGCTGATAGCAATGTAAAGCTTTCTGAGATAATGAGAAGAGAATTACATTTTGTGAAATGCTACAGTTTTTCTTCGGGAGAATGATAATTGATAAGAGAAGAACACAACTTTCTTATGAACCAAATTTGCTATCAAGTATCCATATTTCAGGCTTCAAATAAATGACAGATGCACCGAGTTCACATCCTTTCCCATATAACAAACTTTTGTTCATATATACACAAAACACTGCATAAATGAGTTGTAACGCCACAACGGACACAGGACATCTGAAACAAAATGGATTTCGTGACCACCTAGAAGATTTGACATTTAAGTTTGTCTCCATTTCATTCCCAGAATGAAGGCAGGGTAGGGCGGCCTAGTAATCTGCATTCTGCAAAATTATGCGTAAGCTATTAGTAACTATGTACACATATAAGCTAGATTTATCATTTATATGATCATTACAGACATAAAAAGAATTGATGAATATATAATAGTTTGGACTTGTACTATATAAACAGTCATAAGGTCATAAGTAGGAAAATAAAATTAAACAGTAAAGAGTACCATTCCTATCTCATATTACAGGACCAAAACTAAATTCGCTGAAAAGATATTACTGGCAGAATACTCACATGAACTCATCCAAATGGATTACACTATTCCTCATCACTGTCGTAACTACTGCCATTCTACGATGTGTTGTAGCCTTCCTAGGAGGAGAGTCTTCATCTGACTCAATTTCCTTGCGCTTGAGACCATGTCCAGAGCCCCTAACTCTTTGTTTAGGCTCCTATAAATTTATCAAAGGAATAGGATTGAAATTACAAGTAGATGAAACTGACAATAGTTGTTAACTGAGAAGGGCAACAACAAAACATTATCAAGCTACAAATATAATGAAAACTTAAGTTGCAACTATAATACTATATTCAACAAGAACCACGGCCAAAGGACAAAAATGCACTAGATGCTGATGAGTGTAAAACATCGCAAACACTAATAGGGTCATATCAACTCAAACAAGTCATTTCTTTAGCAAACCATACCTTTGACTAAAACACATACCAGAAAACTAAAACAGAGAATATAGAAGCCAAAATGATACTGTCAAGATTGCCATATAATTGATAGAACAAACACCCAGAAAGACCATATATATATCTTATAGTACTGATATAACAGATCCGTGTGCTGATACAAATAGCACTGAAAGTACTTCTATTCAAAAGAAAATAATCATACCTCAGCCTCCTCCTCTGATGCCTCATTTACTCCTGCCTCTTCTTCGTAATAATCTTCCTCGTCTTCATATTCCCGGCTCTGGATCCATGCCCTCTTACGTGGAGGAGACCTCTCATCTTCTTCCCCATCGGTTTCATATTCAGACTCACCTCTCTCACTATCAGATAGATCCAGCTGTTGCCGAGTAGATCTAGAAGTTGGAAAGGATGACTTGCGAGGTAACTCTTTAGGTCTCTGTGCCTAAATTCCCAATGAATAAGAATCAGAATTAATACATTACAAGAAAAAATGATAGAAAGAGACCTAGTTCTAGGACCTTCTTAGCATTCATATGCGTTTTCTCTGCTCGAGCTTCTTCCTCCTCAATGTGGCGGCGTGAACGACGACGATCAAGTAATCGTGAGGTAAGTGTAGTTTAAGATTCTTATATAAACAGGCGACATGGACACAAAAACATACCATGCAGTGAAATGTGTGTGACGCTCACTAACCGAAATGATGGAAATCGAAACCATGGAAACCCTTAATAATTGGTTATTGTATTTGATAGAATTTACAGCTGATAGCAATGTAAAGTTTCTGAGATAATGAGAAGAGAATTACATTTTGTGAAATGCTACAGTTTTTCTTCGGGAGAATGATAATTGATAAGAGAAGAACACAACTTTCTTATGAACCAAATTTGCTATCAAGTATCCATATTTCAGGCTTCAAATAAATGACAGATGCACCGAGTTCACATCCTTTCCCATATAACAAACTTTTGTTCATATATACACAAAACACTGCATAAATGAGTTGTAATTTAAGTTTGTCTCCATTTCATTCCCAGAATGAAGGCAGGGTAGGGCGGCCTAGTAATCTGCATTCTGCAAAATTATGCGTAGCTATTAGTAACTATGTTACACATATAAGCTAGATTTATCATTATATGATCATTACAGAATAAAAAGAATTGATGAATATATAATAGTTTGGACTTGTACTATATAAACAGTCATAAGGTCATAAGTAGGAAAATAAAATTAAACAGTAAAGAGTACCATTCCCTATCTTCATATTACAGGACCAAAACTAAATTGCCTGAAAAGAATTACGGCAGAAAACTCACATGAACTCATCCAAATGGATTACACTATTCCTCATCACTGTCGTAAACTACTGCATTCTACGATGGTTGTAGCCTCCTAGGAGGAGAGTTTCATCTGACTCAATTTCCTTGCGCTTGAGAACCATGTCCAGAAGCCCCTAACTTTGTTTAGGCTCCTATAAATTTATCAAAAGGAATAGGATTGAAATTACAAGTAGATGAAACTGACAATAGTTGTTAACTGAGAAGGGCAACAACAAAACATTATCAAGCTACAAATATAATGAAAACTTAAGTTGCAACTATAATACTATATTCAACAAGAACCACGGCCAAAGGACAAAAATGCACTAGATGCTGATGAGTGTAAAACATCGCAAACACTATAGGTATATCAACTCTCAAGTCATCCTAGCAAACCATTTCTTTGATTTCACATACCAGAAACTAAAACAGAGAATATAAATTAATGCAAAATGTTTCTTGAACTTCACAAGCACAAATATTTAGCAATGGCATAGTCCTGGATAAAATTATGCCACTATAGTAACAAAGAAGATACTGTGCATGTGTTTTAAGAGCAAGTAGATCAATAGAAAACTGAATTCTACTTCTTCTCATGACTGACAGTTTGAGTGATGAGAGAGGAGAGAGAGAGAGAGAGAGAGAGAGAGAGAGAGAGAGCGAGCTGTGTCATTAGAAGCCAAAATGATACTGTCAAGATTGCCATATAATTGATAGAACAAACACCCAGAAAGACCATATATATATCTTATAGTACTGATATAACAGATCCGTGTGCTGATACAAATAGCACTGAAAGTACTTCTATTCAAAAAAAATAATCATACCTCAGCCTCCTCCTCTGATGCCTCATTTACTCCTGCCTCTTCTTCGTAATAATCTTCCTCGTCTTCATATTCCGGCTCTGGATCCATGGCCCTCTTACGTGGAGGAGACCTCTCATCTTCTTCCCCATCGGTTTCATATTCAGACTCACCTCTCTCACTATCAGAGGATCCAGCTGTTGCCGAGTAGATCTAGAAGTTGGAAAGGATGACTTGCGAGGTAACTCTTTAGGTCTCTGTGCCTACTTCATATTCCGGCTCTGGATCCATGGCCCTCTTACGGGAGGAGACCTCTCATCTTCTTCCCCATCGGTTTCATATTCAGACTCACCTCTCTCACTATCAGATGATCCAGCTGTTGCCGAGTAGATCTAGAAGTTGGAAAGGATGACTTGCGAGGTAACTCTTTAGGTCTCTGTGCCTAAATTCCCAATGAATAAGAATCAGAATTAATACATTACAAGAAGAAAAATGATAGAAAGACCTAGTTCTAGGACCTTCTTAGCATTCATAATGCGTTTCTCTCTCTGCTCGAGCTTCTTCCTCCTCAATGTGGCGGCGTGAACGACGAGAGTCGTGATAATCTTCATCATCATCCTGAACAAAGTGATCAATAAGAAACCCAATTCAGATGTGAATAGATAATTGAAAGCAAAAAAGATCCAGTATATGTGATTGCAACTGATAATAGTCTTCTGCATGCACCACAAAAGGAGTAAAAACAATACTTGCGTTCTTCAAATGTCATAAAATGAAAAGTGGCAGACTAATCATGGTGAAGGAACCTTGAAGTAAAAAAGGGACAATAATAATGCAATACCTCACTAAGAGCATCCTCCAAGAAACCAGGTGAAAGTTGGCGCCTCCTGTCGACATTGGGGTATATTTTCGATTCACCACTTCTCCCTCTTTCGGTTAAGAAGTAAATTAGCTCTGATTGTTTGACTTTCAGCCTACACCACCAAACAATTATCAACAGAAATGTCCACAACACTATACCAAACAATCACAAATAGGCAACACATTACCCTTTCTTTCTCCTCCTTTTCTCTCTCAGGATCGATGTCAGTAACACAGTTCTTAACCTTGTACACACTTTTTTGTCGAGAATCAACCAGAGCAGTCAATAGTCTATGTGAATTTGAGGCCAAAGAAACGGCATGACCTCATCTTCTTCATAACCCTCCTTGTGATTGGAGGATCCCCTGTAAGTACAATGCAATGGTGATCAGGAACAAGTTCTCTATCTCTATAGAGACCAACACAGAATATAAACTATATACTACTTCTTGGCAGACAGTTCTAACATTTCCTCAACCTGTTTAAAGCATTTCCAGATTTCTGATGAACCCCGAGTTGATCACAAATATATTGGTGTATCACACGCAATTATTTGGACTTTACCTTTTCTGCCTGAGAAATAGGTGTGCTTGATCATGTTGTGCATCTTGCACTGATATATCTAAAACTTCATTCCCAATTAATAATTGCAAACTGCCATCAGACCATCTTACAAAGCGTGCATTGCTCTCACACACTACAAACACAGAAATAATCAAAACAATAAGGACATGTATGACCATTAATAAACATGAAACTTCTAAAACATCTGCCCGTTAGAAAAGGAGAAATTTTATCATGGAAAACACAAATGAAAAGGTGGATATAAAGCTAACAGAAAGCACCTGAAAAATCTTAAGAGATAAAGAAAGAATAAACCCTAAACATATAGGCTAAAAGCCTCGTGTCTCTCTAGCTAACAGTTTCAGCTACATAGAAGAAAGGAAGAGTGTTCCTAAAATCAGCAGTGACTGAATAGAGCAGACAGAACAGCCATGAAGAATCAACTATTGCTTCAAGCTGAAACACGGGAATTTGGAAGACCCAACTAACAGTTAACAAATTGAAAGATCAAAATGACCACCTCGCAAATGAACAAAGGACAAAATGACAGCAAATAATGTTCATCGACTAAAATTCAGGCTACATACTACATATGTGAAAGCGTATGTTGTGACATATGTAATTAAGTGAGCAAAAATCTTTCTTATGCATACATGACTAGTGTATTCAGAAAGATAAATGTGCATGTATAGCAGGTTAGAGTAATCACTTACAGATACTCTACCATCTGAATTTCTAACTTTCCTCCAGCGTACAATATGTTTCTCCAGACGTATACGTTTCTTAGTTCCAGATTCATCTGTCACAAACGTGTCTTCCTCCACATATGTCTTTGGATCAAACTGTTTACGGTCAATGCCCATGATATTCGAAACTTTGATCATGTTCATCTACAGAAGGTCAGAAGGATGCATTTCAATCACACAATGTTCCACCAATAAAATGTTCCAGAAGGATGAATTCAAAAAAGACTTGGCTTTGATATGATTAATATTAATATAATAAGCAATCTTAAACTACACCACCATCATGATACATAGTCTGACATAAAAGAGATAATGTCCATCCTAGAAGCTGATAAAGCAAATTATTCACAAGTGATCACACCATCTATAATCAAAATACAAACCTTTTCGGGATGAGCAGGAGGGGGACGCAATGGAATCTCTAGCTCTAATGGGGGACCGACAGGTCTCTCCCTAGGTTTAACGTCCATATTTTTTCCTCTTCTGACTCATATCTAGCATCTTCATCCCGCATTGCATCCTCTATTCTTGGACTCTTGTCATAGCTCCCTTCCTCTTCCAGAGGAGATCTCTGAGGCAGCAAAACCCTCGTATCATTACAACTGCAATATTAAAGTTCAAAGCTTTCTAACATTCATACTCACATTTGAATCATGCTCCATGTCATCCCGATGAGCGTAGCGTGGTCGATCATCATCTTCTTCTTCTTCTTCAGAGTCATCACCAAATACATCAACTACAGCAGAATGCGCATTACGAGTCTGGTCTTTCTCCTCTGCAGGAGATCTGCTGTTAACAATTAGAACTCAATCAGTCAGTCGAAATAACTAGCTGCTTGCTCAAAACATGTGTACTACAAGAAGCTTATAGTAATTTTTTTTCTTTTCAGGAGACAACAATTACCAGAATGATTGATAATAATATATAAAAATATTAATAAAAAAAACTATGCATATCCGCGAGAAGACATAAGTAAGTGTCGCTTCAGATATGTTTCTTCAAATGCAACATGTGTAATATAGAAATAGAGAGAAATCTAGTGATTTACCTCAGAGTTCTAGCCTGATTAACCTCATCATCATCGTCATTGTCATGGTAGTGATTTTCCTCAGACCTCTCGGATCCAGTCTCAATCACATTTCGTCTCCGGCTTGTTAACTCTTCTTTTCATCAATGTCAGTGTTACCCTCACTCTCTTCTCTTTGGATTTCCACTTCCTGAGACTCCCTTTCCCCCTCACTTTCTCCTGGATCAGGATCCGCTTCATGTGGCTCCCCTTCACTCTCTACTTCCGCCTCTCCCTGGCCCTCCACTTCACCTTCACCCTCAGGCTCCAGCCCTCCTCCATCGTCCTGAAAACCAACACCATCACAAACACATACATAAGCAAAGCGCACAAAGCTGCTTGCATTCAACTTTTAACAACAAAAAGCGCATAGCTCCTCCTTTCGTCACTAATAACTTATAATCATCACCGATACTCGTATATAAATCTCATTACTCTCCCTCTCCTGTAATTTACATATTTCATTACTAAATCATACTTTTCCGAACATCAAGCGACTAACAGTGATTGATTTCTTGAATCATATTTAAGTTTTGTGCATAATCTATGCAAGATGCAATGAGATTAATCCATAAACCCTAACAGCAACAGTATATAATCCTGAACAACAATTCTTTTACATTCATACAAAACTGTAACGCTTGAGCTGAGCTGCGATTAGCTTGAGCTAGTATATAGCAAGGTCTAAAAATCAAAACGCTAAGCAATCGAGATGATGAAATTGGGGAGAGAGAGAATTTACAGAGGCGTAGTTGGGCTGGGGATTGGACTCGTGCTCGGAGTCGACCTCTTCTTCTTCTTCGGATTGTTCACCAAAGAGGTTTTGCATCATCTGGTGTCTCTTCTCTTCCCCCATCTCGGAGCTCTCGACTTTCGACGCGGCGGATCTGGCGCGACCTGCTGGTTTTGTTCGTCCCTGCCTGCGTTCAGCTCCGATTTCTTGTTTCTTTTAGGTCTTTGTTTTTTGTGGCCCCGATAATAGTGCAGGGATTTTCAGTTAAATAACAATGATATTTAACTATATTTCCCAATCAGATTTTCTTTAGTAAATTACATTTTAGTTACTTAACAAATTTCAGTTTACAATATATCATTTACACATTATCTTACACATGTAAGGACAAAATTTTACAATTAAGGACAAGTTGTTATGTTGTTGACATGTGTCAACTACAGATTTACAATTTATTTTCCCCCTTCATTAAAATTAAAACAGAGTCAACTGAACTAAAAGGGAGTCAATCAAGTAATGTCGACTGCTACTGCTGGCTTCTACTACGTACCAATCAGCCTGCTACTGCCGATTTATACTACGAATCTGCCTGCTACTGCCTACGTTTGCTACTCATCCCACTCTGCTACTGTCGATCAAGTAATGTCGACTGCTACTGATGACTTCTACTACCAATCAGCTTGCTACTGCCGACTTATACTACCAATTCATCTGCTATTGACGACTTCTATTACCAATCTGCCTACTACTGCTTACGTTTGCTACTCATCCCACTCTGCTACTGCCTACTTCTACTTCTTCAGTTCTCAATTCTCAGTCTAACTAGCTGCTACTGCAGATCTTGAAGCTGACTGCTATTGCAGATCGTGAAGCTCGTTGCTACGCTGACTGTCAATCGCGAATCTAGCTGCTACTACTGTAGACTGCGAAGCTAGCTGCTACTACCAAGAAAAGTTGAAAATTGTCCCAACCAGTAGCAAAATGTGCAGATTCTCACCATCTAGCTGCTACTTGTGCAATGTTGCTGCAACTTGCAAAATCTAGTTGCTACTGTGAAATTCTAATAAGATTCTCCACTATCTAGCCATGAATCAACCTGCAACTAGAGCGTAGATCTTACCAACATATGTGAGAAATCAGGTATCGATGAGTATTCGTCTTCAGAGATGTGTGGTGGAGGACGAGGTGGAGATCTCCGGCAAAGATGAGGATTTGTTGACCTGAGATCGCTCCGACGACGTTGAGGCAGTGGCGTCCTTATCGAAACAAATTTTACCCATCGATAAGAACAGTTGCAATACCCTATCAAGTAGAACAATAGCATCAATTCCTTGTAGCCATCTCCATCGATAGCCTCTGCGGCCACAGCTTTCCCCCCTGTACTCCGAAAAAACGACGTCGGAAACCTCGAGCCGCTCCCCGGCAACAACGGCGACCTTTTCCCAGCTTCTCCCCACACACCGCGGCATGAGATCGCCGCTCTGCTTCACGATGTCGGTCTACTACTCCGTGAATCTAATCGGTTGATAGGCGGCGCAAGACTGACCCGAAGCTTGATCTGATGCAGCTGGAGAGAGAGAAGAGAGAGAGGAGATAGAGGAGAGAGAGAGAAGAGAGAGAGAGAGAGAGAGAAGAGTCTCATCTCTATCTCGAGCTCGATCGATAATCTAGGGAGATGTAGAAAACTCATATATCGATAGATAGATTGGAGTGGCATATTGAGGGAGGTTGGGCATTTTCGTCGTTAATTACGAATACTCTCCGAAATAATGAATAATAATTCGGGTACGGTCGGGATGTGACAGATGGAGTGGCATATTGAGGGGAGGTGGGGCATTTTCGTCAATTTAAATGTAAAATTCGGGTCAGGCCTGCTACTATTTTGTTTTGGGCCTGGTTTATGTCTTAATTTGTATAAATATTATAGTAAGTGGTCTTTTTGTATATGGATATTCGGTCAATAACTTAAATGTAATTTTCTCGATTTTCTTCTACTTTATTATTTAAAAATAATAATAATAATAATAATGATAAATCATAATAATAATAATAATGTCAAGTCGAGACATTCGATAATTAAATTTGTTGTAATGATTTAATAATTAAACTTCATAGCTTTTCAGTCTACTTACCATAACGACATTAAATTTTCGACTTTTTATCATGTGATCAGACATTAGTATACTACAGTAATGATGAATCACAAGTTAATAAGATTTTCGTTAACGAAGTGGTCTACTAGTGAACTCAATGAACACTGCTTCCGCAAATAATTTTTGATGAATCATAGTTAATAAGATTTTCGTTAACGAAGTGGTCTACTAGTGAACTCAATGAACATTGCTTCCACAATCAATTTTCTATGTTAGGGCTGGTGTAGCGCCCAAAATATCATTTTCGTGGCTTATGATCTAGTGGCATTGTGACTTTATTTGGTGATTTTACATTTTTATGCGATAATTGTTCATGACTTCGTGTTGTTTCAATGAAATGTCAGGTGGTTTTGTGTGGCGGTTGTTCCCGGTGCTTCATATTTTTTTTGTAGTTTAGGATCAAGTGACATAACGATTATATTTAGTACTTTCATACTTTCATGTAATGACTGTGTATGCCTATATGGTGTTTTAAAAGGTGTGGGCTGCTAAAATATCATTTTCATAATTTCAGATCAAGTGATGCAATGACTCAATTAAATAATTTCACAGTTTACATGACAATTGTTCATGATGCTTCAAATAATGTGGATCTCCAAACTATCATTTTCGTGTTTTATAATGCAATGACATAACGACTTTTTTTTTTTTTATTACAAATGACATTGCGACTCTACTTAATACTTTCATGTGGCAATCATTCATCGTGCTTCAAAGGGTAGTTTTATGGCTAAAATACTTGTATGGATGTGTAGCGAGGGTCGGTTATATGGTCACAAGAGGTTTTTTTGTTTTGAGAATGACAAGAGGTAATTGCAATGACTCACCGCGGTAGGGTTATTTAGAAATTTGTCATGACATTGTTATTGTAGACATTTGCCAAGGTAGGGCACAAATGCTAGCAGCACGATGTGACATGTTGTTACGATTTTTCATTGGGATGTGGCTTTATGAGTATAACTTTATTCTTTTAGTTGGATGCTAAGTTTGATGAGAGGGTTTAAATATATTTATGACTGGTAGTCTCAACAAACTTTGGATAAAAAGAGAAAGACAATCATCATGAGAGGTACTACTTACATGGTAACTTTTGTTTAGTTCATCTCACTTATCAAATCGACCACCAACGATAACACAACCCCTCATGGATTCTTTTGGTGTCTTTTTGAACCAAATAAATTTTCCAAAATTTGCAACGTTGTAGAATTTTGTTTGCATCTTTCATATCACGTAATTAATTCCAATTGACCACCAACATAACACAAGCACCCCATTCTCCGATGCCTTATTAACATAATTCAGATGAAAATTCTTGATTTTTCGGTATCATAGAATTGAACTGCATGTATTGGTCAAAATAAACATTAAATTAACGTACTGAAGTAAAAAAGAATATGTAAGGAATATGTTATTTTAGTGAAAATTCCGGATAATGTATCTTCGTCAAAATAGTAAGATGCAGTAATATTTTTCCTCGAGCTAAAGATGTTCATATACAAACAGGTTGAAACTTGAGAGCTGAAGAGATGGAGGGAATTCTGTTGTGCTTAGAATTTGAAAAGTTCCAATAAAAAAGTGAATAATTGTAACAATAATATGATTCCATAAGCACAAAATTCACGTGGCGAGATATACTTGCAGGAACACCAAACTCTACCTCTACCAACAATCTTTGACGCTTCCCCTTTCCCCCAACCCCGGTTCGGATCCAACCCGGCCCGTTCGTCACCCGATCCTCAGCCTCGGCCCGAGCCTCACATTTGTTTCTCTGTTCGTTGAAAATTTCGCACTATTTCGATCACTTTCTCTCTTTTCTCTCTCTGCTATCTGAGCTCAAAAGCCAACCCCATTTCTCTCTCTCTCTCTCCCTACCTCTCTCTCCGATTCGAACCCCCACCGCTTCGGTCGGCGCCGGACTCAGAAGATCAGCTCCGAGCTTCATTCCCCGCCGCGCAGCGTCACTGTGAGTCTGCAACTCTCTTTTGAAACCCTAATTTTTGTATCCAACACGACACCGTTTCTGATGCAAATGCAAATCTGCGCTTTCGGTGTGGGACTTTATAGCTGGGCAGCTCATTCGGAGCTTGTGGAGCTGTAATTGTGGTGCTCCGGTTTCGATCTTGTGTGTTTAGCTGTAAATGCGGGATGTGAATAAGGAAAGAATTTAGGAGCTCAATAGTGTTAAACACTTGCTTAGCTATTCTATTTTGCTAGGGATACTCAGTTTCGTTTGGCTTGATTCTAGAATTGAATGCGGAAGGTTTCTTTCTTTTTCAATTTTTCGTGGTAAAGCTAATCGGAGAGGAAGGTTATTATGTCAGATTTGGGCTGGGTTCAAGAATTTCGCATAATATGGAGGCATTGGTCACCTCTTTTCGGCCTTTGTTCGGGTGCGGCACTCTAGAGTGCAGTGAACCCCTGGCCACTGTGTATTCCTATTTTTCCTCCATGACAATTACGGAGGATTTCTAGCACTTTAAAGTACTTTCTAAGTTATAAATGATAGCTGACATTTGTGTTTGTAACGTATAAATGTTGTTTAAAGGAATAGGGTAATGCTGGTGATATCTTCCTAGTGTGTCATGTCTGGAGAGGATGCGTCATATTTTCTCTCATTGTCATACTGCTCTGAGGTTGTTACATAGCCTTTTAGTTGCGGCAAGAATAGGTAGAGAAATAGGGTACCTTTGTGGTACATGTGGCTGTATTCTTTACTTGTTCTGTTCATTGGTCGTGGTTTCTGGTGCTCTACATGTGTATTGTTTGGGTGAATGCTGATGGTTTTTGGGTTTGTAATTAGGTCTTCCATTCTTAGATAATGTTTTTATACCAAAAAAAATGGCCTTTTAGATGCAGCAAGAATGATAAACTGTCAAGATTTGAAACTGGGAGGGCTGGCATATCAAATTTAATAAAATTGAAAAATCTTTATGCAAACTAATCTCTTCATTGAGAGCATCATTTTGCAATAGAAGTTTTTCACTTGGTTCTGTCATTTAATAGAGAATAATTCTAGTGTCTGAAACCTCCTCTTATATTAGGATATCTAAAATGAACTTGATAATCCTTTTATGCAAAGAATCCCTCTGTTGATAACAATTCCTATTGTGCATATGTAATCATAATTTAGTTGGATTTAGAGGTGCTAGTATATGCCACATGAATATGTTAAAGACAGCTATGTCGTCTGGGTTTGTTGGTTTCCTCTACAAGAAAAGCTTTTAGAAAAGTGTCACGGAAAAAAAGTGGTAACAGGAATCACCATCATGGTTGTATTTGATAGTTGTCATTCTGCTTTTTATGTATGACCTACTTGGTATATGCCTAATGCACTCACATGGTTGTATTCAGGTTAAGTTATTTGAACTGAGGACATGGCAGTTGGAGTAACTCTAAAATATATTGGAATAAGGTTCAAATGTGATTTCTTTTGATAGTATTTTATATGATTTGTGGTCTGCTGGATTGACAAGAATACTAAAGCAATGAACTCTCTTCATATTTTCATCAGGTAGTTTTTTTCTAAAGAGAATTTTAGCTGCTGCAATTTTGTGGCCGGATTATCTATGCCTGGAAACGAAGTTGGAGACAGGGTCCACAATTTCTTTGGCCAAGAGAACTTGTCACAGGGTCAGCGTCATCCGCAGGCCACTGACGGGAACTGGCCTGGTCTAAGTAACAATTTGTGGGTCGGAAACCAGCTACAAGTTGGGTCTCCTGTTAATGCAAGTTTGAAGAGTTACAATATACAACCAGGTATCAATAACATTAACTCTCGACCAGTTTATTTCTTTCCATTTTCCTTTTTTTTTGGGGTTTGGGGGGGGGGGGGGGGGTCTATCCTTCTGTATTAGATAAGGATTTTTAATAATGTTGTTTGAGATGCCAGTTTTTGTTGCTAAACATCTCTAATCCTTTTTAGTAGCAGATTCTGAGAGAGGACATGGGAGTCCGTCTTTGCATGTGCCTCATAGTTTGAATTTTATGCAATCAAATCTGAGACCGGAGTTTGGCAGAGTTCAGTCTCAAAGTCAACAGCCAACTGCGAATGGCTATATGCACGGGCATCAGATGTTCCAGACAAGGCAGAATGAAGCTAACTTTTTGGGAGCAGATACAGAGTCTGATAAACAAACTTTAACATCTAGAGGATTGTCTACACCTGAATCACGAGGAAGTGGTCCTGAACATGCTAAAAAGAATTCGGCGAGATTGGAAACTTCAGACTCTCCAGTTGGTTTTGATTTTTTTGGTGGTCAACAGCAAATGAGTGGTCAGCATCTAAGTATGATGCAGTCTTTGCCAAGGCAGCAGCAACCACATATTAGTGACATGCAGCTACAAAGACAGGCAATGTTCACACAAATTCAAGAATTTCAAAGGCAGCAACAACTTCAGCAACAACAACAGGCTTTTGCGAATCAAGCTTCCTCAATTGCAAAACAGGCTGCTGGTAATCACTCACCAGCCCTGATGAATGGTGTCACAATCAACGAGGCATCTAACAATCAATGGCCACCTACTGCTGTGGCAGGTAACACCAACTGGCTGCAGCGTGGTGCATCACCTGTTATGCAGGGGGGATCTAGTGGACATGTATTGTCCCATGAACAAGCTCAGGCATTGCGCTTTATGGGCTTTGTCCCTCAACAGGCTGATCAATCTCTATATGGTGTTCCCATTTCTAGCTCAAGTGGAACACCAGGTTCATATCCTCATTTTCAAATGGATAAACCGGCAATGCAGCAGATTTCGGTCAGTCGTAATTTATCTCCAGGTAATCAGTACGCTGCATTTTCGGGTCCGGTCAGCATGCTAGGTGGATCTCTGCCTTCTAGACCGGATTATCAAGGGAAAAATACCGTTGGGCCTACAGCTGCTCAAAGTATGAACATGCATCAGCTAAATTCCTTACAAAGAAATGAACCCATGGAGGAATTCCAAGGGAGGCAAGAGCTAGTTGGATTGTCAGAACCATCACCGGAGAAAGCTGTCAGGCAGGTTGCACCCTCACAGGGTGTGGCTACCCTAGATCCAACTGAAGAAAAGATTTTGTTTGGTTCAGATGATAATCTCTGGGATGCTTTTGGCAGGAGCGCCAACGTGGGAATGGGAGGTTCTAGTATGCTGGATGGTGCAGACATTTTTGGTGGACTTTCTTCTGTACAAAGTGGAACTTGGAGTGCTCTTATGCAGTCTGCTGTTGCAGAAACTTCTAGTGTTGATGGAGGTCTACAGGAAGAGTGGTGTGGCCCTAGTTTCCGAAATCCAGAACCTCCAGTTGGGACTCAGCAGCCCTCAATTGTTGGTGATACTAACAAACAACAATCTGGTTGGGCTGGTAACAACTCGCATTCATCCTCTGACTTGAATTCTAGACCCTCCCCTCACTTTGCTGATGCCAATAGGCCCAGTACCAGTGGTAGTTTCTCTAGTATTCAGGGATTCCAGCAATCAGGACCTAAAACTTTGCATGAAAGAGGAGATGTTTTTCAGACTGATTCTTCTCACAGGTTTATTTCACAGAGTCCTGAACAAGCAAGTAAATGGTTGGACCACAACTCTCTACCGCAGCCACCCACAGACGGCAGTCATAACAACTATGGAACTATTAGTCGTTCGTCAGGTAGAGAAATAAATGCAAATAGCATTTCAGGTTCTTGGAACCGTCAAGAAAGAAGTTCTTCGCATAATAATGATAACCAGCCAAAGAATATGTCAAATGGTTGGAATTTTACTGAATCTGTGTCAACAGATGGGGGTACTAATCTGAAAAATCATGGGAATCAGATCTTATCACGATCTGCTGAACATGGAGATCTTAAGAGAGGCATGCATGAGGAAATGAGTCGTGCTGCTGGTATGTGGAAGACTGATTCTGCTCCACACTCAAATGTTGAAGTGGCACATCCAAAATATGGAAGCCCGCAAATCAATAGAGAGGGTTCAAGTATAAACAGTGCTGCTAAATCAAACTCCAGCACTGGAAGAGCTTACCAAGAAAGTCAGCAACATGTTGCAAACCGTCACGATTTCTGGACACCTATTGATTCTTCAGTGAACACTAAAGGAGGAGAGGCTCTGGGAAAAAACCAGCATCATCTGGACAAGAACCACCTGATTTTGGAGTCATCCCGGAACAATTCCTTGGACAAAGGGGTAGTGGAAATGCATGATATGGAGAACAATAATACAAAAGAGAGTTCTAGTGAAACTTTTTACCCTAATACATATCACCATACTTCCATTGGGGGCGTGAAGGAAAGTGCTGTCTCAGATGCTGGCGATTCGGATACTCTACCTGGAAGCAAACAACACTCATCGGGCAATGCTGGTCGCAAGCCTTCGGGAACTCGCAAGTTTCAGTATCATCCGATGGGGGATGTTGGTGTTAAAGTGGAACCTTCTTCTGGAAGAAAACACGTGACACATTCACAGGCTATGTCCCAGCAGGTCTCTCGAGGATTCAAAAGTCATAACCAAGGGAGTTTTGGGCAGTCAAAATTTATGGGTCATACTGATAGAAGTTCTATGGATAATGAAAAGGTGATTATAGGTTATTTATTTATTTATTTTTGAGAATGAAGCCAAATTCTTCATTTAAATTTTCTTGATTAATTTTTTATCTCCTTATTTGTCTTTTATTCTTCCTTTCCAACTCTTGATTAAAAGCATTTTGACATTTTCTTCCAATTTGTTGCATTTAATTGGTGTTCAGGTTTTGGATGAGCCACCTTCAAAAAGCATGCCTCCAGGTTCTGCCCCAAGTATGTCTACTCCATTTGACAGATCTACTGGTAATAATGACAATACCCCAAACAAGGCTGCACCATTATCAAGGTAATTGAATACTTGAATTTTGCTACCTGCCCATATTTTATATTTGGTATTAGATAAAACTTTCTTGCTTCATTTGTTAGGTTGTGTTGTTACCATTTTTCTTCATTATATTCACGAAATGCTGCTCTGGAAGTCTATATTCTATAATTCTTTGAGGTTATTTTAAGAGTTGCCTATACCTAAAAGAGCCAGTTTCCAGCCTAATTTTATGTCATGGTTTTATTTGGAACTCATGTTTTTTTTATATGCTTCTACATACGAGTTGATTGTAGATCATCTGTGTATCACCTTGTACTTTCATTCTCTTCAATAGATTGTTTTGACTCTTCAATCCGTTGCAGTCAACATATGCTTGAGCTTCTTCACAAGGTGGACCATCCAAGGGAGCATGGTAATGCTACTCACTTCAGCCCTTCTGATCACAATACGTCATCTGAGATGCCTGAAGTGGAAACTTCTGATGGATCTGTAGGTCACATTCAGAGAAATCAATCATCTGTCTCTCAAGGTTACGGTTTACAGTTGGCTCCTCCATCTCAACGGATTCCACTTGTAGACCATTCCATGTCTTCTCAGAGTTCCTCACAAGCAGTTCTGGGTTCAGGTGGTATCCATTCTGATATGGGAGAAAAAGGGCATACATGGTTGGCCTCAACAGCATCTGTTCAGTCCTTGCCATCCTCTCATGAAGCATCCCAAGGGGAATTAAGAAATAGTCTCTCTGGTAGCTCAGGAAAAACAGGAAATAAGGCCCTGGGCCCCCAATACCATATTCAGGGAGGTTTTTCTGCATCTTCCGAATATGGTTTTCCTCATTCTAGAAGTCAGCTTGAAAATCAGCACACAACTGCTGCTAGTGGCCATGTAATGGCAAGCCATTCTGTTAATATACCTTTTGATAGGCTTGCATTTCGTCCACGACAGTTCGGTGATTCTTTTGAGAGAGCTCAAACTAGTCAATCTCCTCCTACATCAGTGCAAGATAAAACTGAAAGTGCTTCACAGGATAACCTTACTTCTGCGGAGGCATCACATCTGAATATTTCTGACCAGTCCCATTCAAGAGTTGCTGCCCCAAAAGTCCCAGAATCAGATACCGAGCCTGCTGGTACATCCGCCCATCAAGGTGCTGTTTCTAAAGTGTTAAAGAATGTGTGGACCAGCGTTCCATTTCAGCAACCCCTAGTAAGTGCTGAACCTTCCAAGGCTCAACCTCAGTTATTTAAATCCCAATCCCAGCTTCAAACAAATAATCATTTGGTAACAACTTTCCATGGTTCACCAAAGCTCAATGAGCAAGATACCCGGGAAAGAGGGAATGGTTCCTCTGCATTTGGTGTATATAGTTCAAACTTGCAAAGCTCTGGTCCGAAAGAGCAGCCATTCAAACAACACCCTGGGCGACAAGTTTCACTTGAGAACATTCAGACTGCCCAAAAGACCAATCTTTCACAGGGAAAAGAATCCACTGCAAATAATTACTTTGAGGCATCTGCTTCAAACTCTGCTGCTACCCAGAGAGATATTGAAGCTTTTGGCCGTTCTTTAAGGCCAAACAACAGTTCCCATCAAAGTTATTCCTTGCTGAACCAATCACAGGCTATGAAAAGTTCGGAGATTGATGGAAGTGATCATGGTGTGGAGAGATTGAGAGGTCCAGATTCTGGTGTGGAGACTCAGCAGGTGAGTCCCCAGGGAGGGCAACATTTATCTTATCATAATACTATGATAAGAGATTCATCAGCTGATCATACCCCAGTTCCTTCTGGAGATTCGAAAATGCTAAGCTTTGCATCCAAACTCGGGGATTCTCGACTTTCAAATGCATCTAGTCAGGAAATGTTCGCATTAAGTCGGAAGAATTTTCAGAATTCCTCCAATGGTAGTAATGCATCTGCTCTTAGAGGTGAACAGTCTCAAGTCAGTCCGCAGATGGCGCCGTCCTGGTTTGACCAGTATGGAACCTTTAAAAATGGGAAAGTTTTACCGATGCATGATACACTCAGAGCCACTATGAAGTCTATGGAACAACCTTTCATTGCTGGAAAACCGGTTGATCTACATGCTCGTGAACAGATGGAGAAACCCATTGCTACTTCCAATGCCAGTGCTATCCCACAGAGTTCAGCTCTGAAACCTATTTCGAGTGAGCAATTAACATCCCCGCATTTACTGCGTCCTGATGCAACTGATGAAAGTTCAACTATTGAGAGACCAAAGAAGCGTAAAAGTGCTACATCTGAACTTTCATCATGGCATGGAAAGCTGACCAAGGTTTCCCGAAGGCTTCTAAACATGAGGTGGTTTGCAGGACACTTGATGCATATTAGAGCTCGATTTGTTTTTTTTTTTTTTTTTGAATAAAAAAACTAAATTGGCTTTCTGTCTAGGAACTTTTCTTAAAATGCAAGGTTTGTTTTTTGCAGAGCGGCAGATGCAGAGTGGGCTCGAGCAACGAACCGACTGACTGAGAAGGTTTGTCTCTACTTCGCTCACGTTCTCAAAATTAATCTTTGATATCCTGTAGTTCTTTTGGAGAACTAATTGCTTCATTTTTGTTGACAGATGGAAGATGAAAGTGAAATGATTGAAGATGGACCACCAATGTTTAGGTCCAAAAAGAGGCTTATCTTGACGACACAGCTTGTGCAACAATTGCTGCGGCCTCCTCCTTCAGCAGTTCTCTCAGCAGATGCAAGCACTTCCTTTGAGAGTGTAACGTATTTTGCTTCTAGACTATCACTAGGTGATGCCTGCAGTGCAATCTCATGCTCTAGAAAGGATATTCCAACCCCATCACCTCCTGACCTTGCAAACCAGTAAGAGTTGTTTAGAAATTGTTTTTTTTTTTTTTTATCCCTTCACAGTAAGCAAATGTAATGATGGTTTATTGCTTTTGTAATTGTCAGTGCATACTAATGCTAAGTCTTTCAAAATATGATTTCTAGTTTGCCTGAGAAGCTTAAAACACCTGAGAGAGTTCATCTGTACTTCCCAAAAGTTGTGGAAAACTTCGTTGACAAGGCAAGGAAGCTGGAAAATGATCTGTTGAGGTAGCTTTAATGACCTCTTCTTTTAGTCAGAATACACACTAAATTGCAGCTTGACCACACAATTGAACTTGGATACTAATTAGTTTCAGCATTATTTGGTTCCTGTGTGTTTTTTTAATATTCTCACTCTGGTATAATGCTATTCGATCGACTGATGCAGACTGGACAAGAGAACCTCTATCTTAGACTTGAGAGTAGAAAGCCAGGATCTGGAGAAGTTTTCTGTCATCAATCGGTTTGCTAAGTTCCATGGGCGGGCACAAGGTGATGGGGCTGAGGCCTCCTCATCATCCGATGCTCCTGCAAATGCTCAAAGAACCTGCCCCCAGAAATATGTTACAGCACTTCCAGTGCCTAGAAATCTGCCAGACAGGGTACAATGTCTTTCACTTTGATCATTAATTGATTATTTTTTCCCTCTCGGCCAATTGTCTCTTCAACCCTCTTGAATCTCTGGTACACCTTTCAACTCATTTAATGGGGCATGCTTCACAACAGCAATTTCACAAGTGGGGATGTAGGAGGAGAATGAATTCTAGAATGTCCCCTTTAAGTAATGGAGACTTCTAGTTCTTTGCAGTTTAGACCACTGATGTCCTTTTTGAGAAATATAAGATGGTCTCTGTATACTATGAAAGTTTAGAAAGTAACTGCTATGCCCCATCAATTTTTTTTTTGGCTCAAGGGGAAGGATAGAACCGCAGACTGGTTACTCCAAATTGTACACTTCTATAATTCAAGTAATCATGTGTGTTCATAATCCTAAGCATGGGAATTCATAATTGAGGTATTAGCTTGCGGGATATGTTAGAAGGGACTTCATGGTGGTAAGTTCAGGAATTTTCAATCCTGATACAAGAATTGATAATTTATTTTGGATAAAAGCTTTTGCAAGTTGGCTGTAGGAAACCAAGTGATTATGAGTTTTAGAAGTTGTTTGGATTTGAACTCAGTTCTGAAGAAGCTGAAGATGGTTGATTCTCTGTAATGTTTCTGAAGGGGCCTGCTTTTTGTAATGTGGAATTGTATTCATTTCTTTTAGGTTCCATCTGAATATGACAATCACTAGGTTGATTATGAGTCTATAGAAGGCATAACATATAGCGTAGTCCAGTACGCTGCATTATTTTTCAGAGTCGAGTATACATGATGTTTCTGCAACACCTTGTGATCAGTGGGTAATAGGACAGTAGGAGTCTGTACACAAGGTTCCTTTGTTTACATGTTAGCTTTTAATATATGATAGTGTATACAGTACATGCAGTTCTCTTTTTGTACTTTCATGGTTGTCAAGCTGGCTTCATTTCACCATTATGGTTCTTTTTCAATAATTTTGCACAGTAGACTTCGGAAAATTAAGTCTCTTTTTTTGTTTATGCGCATCATTTTGAGAATAATGCAGGCAATACATTTTGTTATGAAGCCTTCTCGTTTCCAGTCTTGTTCCAGTAGTTTAGTGTTACAAATTTGCTATTGTACAATGTTTATGTTGGAAAAGGCCTCTGGAGGAAACGGTCTGTGTGGAAGGAGGATCGTTGCCTATATGCTACTATAGGCATGGAAGTTGATTTTCAGTTATACCCCAGTCTCTACCCGACTGATACGAATACAATTGATGAACTCATTTAGGGTTTTTGAAGCCTTTTTAAGTGAACATATGGCTGAAAAGGTTTAGTGTTTTACAGAGCGACTTCTTTGGCTTTGAAGTATGGTTTTCCAGATGTGGGGCTGGTAATGACTTGCGCATCTCAGTTAATATCTTGTACTATAAGTCTAACTAATTCATAATGTTGATTTGCATTTCTTTTGGAGAATAATAAGCAAAACTGCAAAAGATAAATGTAAAATATTGTATGTTCTAACTACAGTGCTAACATTGCTTTTCTAGTATTTTCGGAACAATTCGACTAAAAGCTTCATGTTTTGCATTCCTTATCCCATTGAAGACCAATATGATTGAAAATTCATGATAGCATGCCCAGGGCCATACTTCTTAGTAATCAGGGTTGCTTGAGAACAATTTGGATCCGACTCCGTAAGCAGTGTCAGTGGTATTCAAAGCATTGGACCAAAGCAGTGGTATATACATATGAGAGAGATGTATATGTATCCCATGTGTTATGATAAATGCGAACCGACATCTTTCTTTTCTTCTCTACATCAAAATGTATTGCTTAAACAAACGAGCTCGAGAGAGCACCCACTATGACTCATGTCATGTTGAGAAAGAAAGAAGTTACAAATACTTCATGCACCTTCATGCACGGGATTTCATCAGCATAACACGGGAATTCATCAGCATAGTTTGTACCATAACATAATTGAAGTTACAAATACTTCAAGTTACACTCCTATTTATCGGCAATGTGGACGCCTAATGCTGTTGTGGCAGTTGATTCCAGGTTCAGGGACTCGCACAAAGTCCAGCTTCAAGTATTTTCAAGCATGTTCACACTTCACACTTCACAAGCACAAGCACAAGACACCATACACCATACCAGTATCAGATCTTCAGCCTATCAGAAAAATAAGCACTCTCGTCAACGACTCTTCCAGCGTGTCTCCTCAAGCAAGTTTACAATGTATTTCCTCCCCAACTTCTGCAAAAATTTCGTCCACCCTATCAGGAAAAGAGAAGAAATAAATGAAACCTTTAGGCACGAAGTCTTACTTACCAGACAAAGAGACATGACTTGACATGTTTATCAATTACTGAAATCAATATTCTCATAATGGGGATACAAACCCACTTCATTCTCACCTGTGAGAATCTATGTTAACCTCTACGAGCCATGTTGTTAGATAAACCTGCAATCATGAAAATGTTGTGGTAATTAAATTGATGAGCATAGTACATGCATACAAGTGTCTATTCTACTTTCTAAACAACAATGAAATTCATGCCTGCAAAACATCATGATCTGGCTGCTGGTTACGTCGAATAGCCGGCTTATCAGATTTATGACCATGAAATCTTGGATAGACTGGTTCACAAGTTTCCTCAGATAATAAGTTGCACATACTCAAATCACCAAATTCTCCTGGATAAATCTCTTCAGACCAATGCAAAATGTTAGCCGGTGAAACTTTGGAACCAACTGACAGTAATTCCACCACAAGCAAACGCTGCAGAGACCAAAAGCACCAACAAGTGTAAAGAAACAAACAAGATACACATAAGGAAGATGCTAGATAAATATAAAATTTGCACCCACAGACACAATAATTTACCTTCACATTTAGCTCCAACATAAGCATATGAACAAGCTCCTCTGCCACTTTCTCTGATATAATTCAAAGATAAGAAACTACTAGAGAAAAATAATCCAAATAATGTGGAACTAATAATAGGTTTAAGACAGACATTTTCTACTTAAACCTCAATCTTATGACAACTGACATATATTGTTGGCATTTTCAGCAGCATGCAATTCAAAGGGAAACACATAGACCCACTTATATATCTCTTATCGAATTATTATTACCGCTTTTTCCATCCATATAGGATGCTCTCATTTTGGTTAAATACAGTTCATCAATTTTTCTACCATTCTCATACAAGTAACCATTTCCATGATTGAACAAAACCCCACAAATCCATCATAGTAATATGTGATTGTTGATTGTCCATCTAGGCAGAATCAATCAGTTACTATGATAAAAAATGCATTGCAGAAAATGTATATTGTAGATGTACCAAAGCAAGAGATCGACCAAAATGTGAAGACTGGAATCCCACCACCATCTCCAGGATCATTATTATGTTCTGAATAGCCAGAAAATTGTAAAAGTGGACTATTGCTTGACCCTTTGACAAAGCATCTCATGGATCTACTAGTTTTAACCATGTTAGTTACAATGGAGACCTGTAGAAAACATGAATAAATTAAGTAAATAAAAATACCAACTGATCTAGTAAATAAGAAAAATTCCCATACTATCATTCTATACAAATATGCACCACACATGTATGGATTCGAACTATTACCTTCAATGCATGTTCATATAACTACTTAGAATCTCTAATTTTGTCAAGAGAAGAAAAATACAGTAACAAGTAAATTTTCTAGTTGCATATTGTTTCTAGTTCCTTATCTTTGGTGGTCGTGGAGAAGTCCAACACCATATAGTTCTATTGTTGAAAAAGCGGGCACATTTCAACTATACCAATATCCTACTTGAAGCTTAGCACTTGAGAATTTGATACAAATATTACCTAACACCGAGCATGAGTCTTCTCTCAATTTCCTGACCATATCCAACTTTATTAACCAAAGAGAACAAACAAATGGAAAAGGACGTGTTCCACATTCCAAAAGAACTCGAAAAGAACAAACAGAAGTTGGTAAGAGCGTGTACCATGTCCTTGTACGAGGATAAAAGCTTGTGCCGATGAAGTTCCTGAAACACAACACAACCAAAAAAAGTAGATTAACAAGAATTAGCAAAGGCAATATAGGAATTCACCATGATTACGGCAATACAGTGTCATGAAGTCACGCAAGGTTGATTAATCCATGAACTCATGCAAACTCTTCCACACACTATATTTCATATATTCACTTCCAAAACCTTGATTTTCCACTCTCCCATTTCGCACTCCAGACTAGTTGCCTATTTTTCGATTAATTATCATAAGACGTTACAACTCTCAATGGCTTTTGAAGCTACATGATACACTCATTTACCCTTAAAACGATGACATAAGCGTAAAATTCTTATTCGCATCAAAATATTTCCATATGACAAAAGTGACAATCAAGAGCTTAAATATGAGTAAAGAAATAAAACCCAAGTTAAAAAAAATAAATAAAAAATATTACCTTCTGTTTATGTAACTTCTGAGAAGCCTTCTTTACTATTTCCGGCATGTCACTGAGAACCCCCAACTCTCTCGAACCCATGTACCTGATACAATCACCATTTCAAAACCACCACAACTCCAACTCCAAGAAAGAAAAAAATAAATAAACAAATAAATCTAAAGCCATGTTCTTTGGGAGTTGAATTACTTGACGGAAAGATAGGCGTTTACGAGCGACGTGGCGTTTGCTCGTCCGTTAGAAGAAGCAGCCTCCCATTCTTGTCTCAAAGAAGCTAACTTGGACCACTGGTTTCTCAGGTTGCGCTGCGCAGTGGGCCTCCACAGCCGAGCAGACGACGCCGCTAATGGGCTTTCCATCGGAGTTTGGGGACTCGGGTCCGTCGATTTCGGAGTGTGAGGAGTTGCTGGGGTTGTAGCTTCCATTGTTGAACTGAAATTTTGGAGGTTTGAAGAAGAATAAATATGACACTGTGAAAAAAAAAAAAATATATATATATATATAATAAAAAATTAAAAGGAAATCGCTAGGCGGTGGGCTAGGCGGACAGTAAGGCCCGCTAGGCGGTTTTCAAAAACTCGGCCCAAAACATATTTGTCGCATAAGCCCGGTAGGACCAAAAGATATATAAAATTTTGTTTTTCGTATTAATCAGTAGACTTCCGAGTTCCAGCTATCTGAAACTGTTTGGATCGAGAGAGGTGGAGGAGTGAGGTCTTAGAGATGTCATCCACGGCAGCGAACGATCCACGTCAGCCGGCGGCGGCGAAGCGCTACGTGCCGACGGCTGTATCTCCGGAGGATCTACCGGTGGATTACTCCGGCTTGATCGCCGTGGTCTTCGGCATCGCCGGCGTCATGTTCCGCGTGAGTGCTCTGATCTCTATCTTGTTGTTTTCCAGTTGCGGTTTGAATGCTAGGGTTTTGATTTGATTGATTGATTTGCAGTATAAGCTGTGCTCGTGGCTGGCGATCATATTCTGTGCTCAGTCACTGGTGAACATGAAGAGCATTGAAAACGACCTCAAGCAGATCTCCATGGCTATGATGTTAGTACAGTCTTACTTATTTACAAGTTACTAGTGTGAGTTTGTGTATGAATTAGTTGTGAATTAATTATGAGATTTTGATGTGGTTGTTAGTTTGCAAATTTGTGATGTGATTTTGTGATTTATGGTTTCAGGTTTGCTATTATGGGATTGGTGACCAACTACTTCGGACCGGCTCGACCAGGTGCACCTCCGAAGACCTCAAATTGATTGGAGCTAAGAGAAGAGATGTAACAGTATGCAGTTTCGTTTAATCTGATTACAGTTTTAGTTTTATGGTTTCCGAGTGTGGTTTTAAGTTTGGTAATGGACTATCAATTCTATTTTAAGGAAAAATCTGTGTGGTTCTGCAACTGTCTCTTTTATGGCTTTCGATCTCATGCTAATGTTGTTGAAAGTAGTTTTAATCAACTATGCCAAACTAATTGATGAGGAAACCTTGTGTCATTATCTGATTATCATGACTGTTGGAGACATATCATTGCTAACTGTTGTTGCAAGTGTTATATGACTTTTGTTTACATCTGTAAGTGCGTATCTTCCCATTATAACAGTCTGTGACCATCCTTTTACTGTTGGTCCTATGGATAGTGTTTGGTTTAAAGAATCTGAATGAACAAAGGTTCTCATAAGAGATGCATGACTATTGATAATTGTTTAATTATCTTCATGCAAAGCTGATGTTTGAAGGTTGGCATAACCACCTTTTGAAAATGGGTGAATGCTTCTTTATAATATTAATATGAACCCTAAAAATATGTCAATTCTTTATTAGAGGGTCTTATATTTTAAAGCTGTAGAGAGGAATGAGATACTTAAACCAGTGGAAAAAGTATATGTGTTGCTCTTTAAAAAGAGTTCTTGGTTAGTTGGTGCTGGCCTTAGGCCTTGTTCATTGAGCTCATAGTCTCCTCTTCTTCTTCCTTAGTCTCCTTCTCCTCGTTATATCTATACATATATCTGTAGTTCTATATACATGTAACATTATCTGGGCCAAATTCATAACATCCAGCGTGTGGGAGAGATTACAAAAATGGAAGAAGGAAAGATATCCAACTCCAATCCACAAAATTCAGATAAAAAAAATGCTATCCATATGCTGCTTGTTTCATACCCTTTACAAGGACATGTTACACCATTCATAAAGTTGGCATACCTAATTGCTGGTCGCGGAGTCATGGTCACACTTGTCATAACAGAGTTTGCACATGCACGTCTGATGGCTGCGGAGCCAGACTTGGATAATGAGAGGAATAAGGTCAGGTACATTGCAGTTCCTGATGGATTGTCAGAAGATGATGCACGGAATGATGAAGGTAAGTTGTTTCAGAGTATATCCAAAGTCATGCCTGGTCATCTGAGAGAAGTCTTAGAGAAGGTCAACATGGAGGGTAATCAGGTGACTTGTATCATAGCTGATCCAGTGTTTGGGTGGGCTTTGGAGATTGCTGAAACGCTGAAGCTGAAGTTGGCGATCTTCTGGACTTCTGCCCCAGGAGTTTTGGCCTTGATACTTAACATTCCAAAGCTTATTGATGATGGGATTATCGACACCAAGGGTAAGACTGTGTGTTATGTATATTGTAGAACTAGTTTGTTGTCTTCTAGACAATTTATAAGAAATAGAGAAATGTTTTCTGATGGATAGTTTATGAACAAATTTTATCTGATGATAGTGTTGTTTGATTTATTTTCTGATTTAATTTAAATGAACTGTGTAGGATCTTCAAAAATTGATGGGAAGGTTCAACTGTCACCAGACCTGCCACCACTGACTAGTGCAGACTTTCTGTGGAATTATTCAGGAAAGCAGTCTGGGGAGACCAATTTCCAATATTGCTCTGGCATTCAACGAAACATGAAGCGTTGTGGCTGGCTTCTGTGCAACTGGTTTCATGAGCTTAACCCCCATGTTGCTAATTTAGTCCCAAACATGTTTCCACTTGGCCCATTACTGGCAAATGGAAAACCTGCTGCTAACCTTTGGCCAGAGGACTCGACTTGCTTAAGCTGGCTCAACAAACAACCTGCTAGATCAGTCATTTATGTTGCATTTGGCAGCATCTCAGTATTCAGCCAGCACCAGATGGATGAACTTGCATTAGGCCTTGAACTTGTTGGTCGACCATTCTTATGGGTTAAACGTTCAGACGTCATCAAATGCGGTTCTTCCAAATACCCGGATGGGTATGAAGAGAGAGTGGCGAACCAAGGCAAGA
This sequence comes from Fragaria nilgerrensis, assembly GCA_010134655.1. Lineage (NCBI taxonomy): Eukaryota > Viridiplantae > Streptophyta > Magnoliopsida > Rosales > Rosaceae > Fragaria > Fragaria nilgerrensis. The sequence goes on from CM020981.1 coordinate 8,608,441, forward strand.
TTGTTCAGTGGGCACCCCAAGAACAGGTGTTGGCTCACCCATCAATTGCTTGTTTTCTGACTCATTGTGGTTGGAACTCGATTATGGAGGGCTTAAGCATGGGCGTCCCCTTCCTCTGTTGGCCATACTTTGCCGATCAGTTTTACAACCGGAGTTGCATCTGTAATGGCTATAAAGTTGGTCTGGCCTTGAGCCCAGATGAGTATGGAATTGTTACTAGGCATGAAATCAGAAGGAAACTGGACAGTTTGGTTGCCGATGATGGTATACGAGCCAATGCATTAAAGCTGAAGGAAATGGCTCTTCAGAGTATTAGTGAAGGAGGATCTTCTGCAAGGAATTTGGACAACTTCATTTCACAGATGAAGCAATGAATGAGGCATCAAGATCATGATCACCTGTTTATAAATAATCAAACCCCATAAGCTAGTGCTCGGTTCTGGCAATTTTTTTTCTTCTAATCAGTAAATTGTGTACCTAATTAGGGGATATTTCTGTTTCTATCAATCCAAGTATCCAACACATCCTCATTATTTTCACATCTACATAACCAACCTCTCCTACATTGTTGATTCTACAACAGCACAAGCAATGAATCATCAGCACCAAATGTATGCTACTGAAGCAATTCCCAGATCATACAACAAAAATACATAAGAAGAAGAATTTCATTTCTCTATCGATAAGAGTTTATTGTAATAATACACCTACAAACTTCATCGGAAAAACAATATACCCGGTATATTGTTTTTCCGATGAATGAAAAAGAATAACAAACACTTGCAGCCTTATTCAAATGAATGAGATACCTAGCGATTGGCTGCCAAAGAATTGTAAAAAATAATAAGTAAATAATCAATCCTCGATCAAAAACCAGTGTAATCCATTCCTCTCTGTAATTTTCCCAGCACCACCCACTCTCTTCTTATCTGTAAATGGTACTCGACCATTTTCCAGTGAGTTCTCTTTGGTTTTTTGGAGTGACAACTTCCGGAGAAGTAAGTGAGGACGATCTTGGTGGCAAAGACATTTCCATCTTTACTGTAGATCGGGTTTTCTGATCCGCTTGGTTTCCAAAACCCTATCCCGTTTCCGACTTCTCGAACATTTCTTCTTCTCTGGGCATGGCTGCAGCAGCTGCCACTATAATTTTCATCGTCTTCGTGTATAAAGAAGAACCACTCCCTCTCCCCATTAGAGAACGTCACTGCATTGTTGAAGTAAAATACTGGTCAGCCAAATATGTTACTCAAACTGAAGCATATAGAATATATCCATGCGCATAAAGAATATATGCATGCGAAACGATGCGACTGCGTATATATAAACCTCTATATTTAAAGACTCGATTTAAGTTGGAGCTGCATTACGAGAAAACCTATCTAGATTGCTAATAATAGCTAGCTAGCATATATACATGGGTGATACAAAAAGCTAGATATACACGTACACTAAGAAATCAGTTCAGTTTCGTACACGTACACTAAAAAATAATAGAGTTTTACACTACGTACACTAAGAAATCAGTTCAGTTTCGTACGTTCTTGGAACTTTATTTTAAGGAAAAAAAAAAAAAAAAACCAAATAACTATGTTTGGGAAGCTTATGTCTAAAGAATTTGAGATATATATTGAGTCTAGCATGTCACTCGAAAACTTGTTGTTTCAAAGGTTTTGAGGTTAGGCTCGCAGAGTGAAAAATAGGTTAGAAGAAGGTTCAATGATATTCAATATATTCCCATACATATAACACAAATACGTCTCTCTCGAAGTTGTGTTGTATCTCATCGATTCTTAGGTAAAGAATGTCATATTAGGTAAAGGGTTCATATAGGTCATGGGACTCGATCTGCATTCCAAAACCCTAGCCTACTCCATTTCCGGTCTAATATATGGGAGATCCTATACACATGATCACGACATCGTCCTGATCGATCAATAGCATTTGTCATGATCCTAAATGGAGGCTTCTGTACGTGCTTCACTAAAACTATTAATCACATATATATTTCACCATCTTCTGCCTTCTTAGATTACCTGAAACAAAAACATCATATTCTATAACTCATGGATGTCGGTGAATATATAGATTCCTCAACTTACATAAGCTAGCAGCATGCAATATATCATGCATATATTGAGATTCATGAAACGAAAAGGGGAAGGGAGAAGGTAACAAGCTATAGTATACCTAGATTCTTCGGATGGTTGCTGTAAAACCGAGTCGCATCGATCTCCTGAATCGCATCAGCAACTGGTACAGCTCTAAAACAAGCTTTGTTCATGAGATAGTATCTGACCAGCTCTTCATCTGTTGGCATAAACCTAAACCCAACTGGAAGCAGCAAATCAGAGCTCATCACCACTTCTCCTTTCTGGGCTTCCATACTATATATTCCCTGCTAAGACTTGGAAATGAGATTGATCCAAGGAGATGGGAGCTCTCATATATATAGACGACAGTGGCGTGCGTGTATATTTGACGTGGAAAATGAATCCTAGTAGGACTTTGATACATAAATTATAAAGACAACACAAGAAGGTCTCTGTTTGTTGATCACTACGATTCTCACTGTGTGTTGTATAGCTGGAAGCTGGGGAGATTAGAGTGGCGTTTACTGTTTGGGTTTGACCTAGTCATGGATATGCCATCGAATGAGCTAGGAAGAGACCTAGTCATGGATCATTATCGAGCTATATCTGTGTATGTTGATCAAACCAAGAAACAAACATGAGAAATTTACGTGTCCGAACGTAAATGTCAAACGTGGGCAAATATATTTCTACCTGGTAAAAATGTAAGGAGTTTGTGTCTTGCGGGAGAAGTGGTGTTAATTATCAGTATATCTGGATAAGGTTGAGTATTTGTTACAGGAACATCGGAGAAGGAAGAGAGATCTCATGCTAGAGAAATTGGAATGCAGCACGTGTGTTTTGTTTGGCTTTCATGTTGTTTTTACGTATTCTAATTTTTTATTTTTTTATTTTTTGAAAAGATCATTCTAATCGATTAACCTAGCTACAAATTAACTTGCATCCATGTAACATCTTGGAATTTCAAATTTATATTTTTAAAAGAAAAATATTTTCCGAGCCATTTTTATTTCGATTTATATTATTCTTTCATCAATTCTTTCGAATTTTTTTAAATTTTTTTAGTTTGTTGAGTTTTGTATGTCTTTCGAACCCATATAATTAACCTAGACATCGTTACGAGTTCGTAGAATTTTACAGAAGCGTTTTTGAATATCGGAGCTATTTTTAATGATTTTTAGAAGTTGATATTATCCAAAAATTTAATTAAAAATAGAAAATAGAGAGATCGAGTTGATCTGGATCGTTGGATTTTATAAACGATTAGATCTCAGCCGTCAGTTTGGGACTATATAAAAATATGGATTAGCTTGTACAACGTCAGAACACAACTCAGACCGCCCTCGGTCTCAAGCTGCTTTGCAGCGACGACGGAGCTCGGACCTCCCTCCGCCGTCCGGTCACTTCTGAGTTCTGACACTCAGTCCACTAGTTCATCTATTTGATCCAGGTTTTGATTCATTAATTGATTATTGATAGCATGTAATTTATGTTTACAGTACTTAAACCAGCTATTGCACGCAGAGCATTGACATGAAACAAGGCAACGGATACTAGTTAGGTAACTTTTGTGATTTGTTTCAGAAACATATACTAGTTGCTGCGTCCCAATTCCCAACTTAATCTGTATGTTCAGATAAAGAATGCAAGCTATTGCATCACATATAAGAAGCAAACATGTACATATAGCTGCTAGATAGGAGAAGAGAAGAGAAATTAATTAACATGAACTGTAAGATAAGTGTCCGACAGCCTCTTTAACTCCCTGGCCACTTCTTCCATTGTTGGTCTTTCTGCACTGCTCAACTTGAGGCAATGCTTTGCAAATTCTGCGACGGCTCTCACTTGTTCTTTGTTTTCTTCCTTAACTTGCGGCGCAAGAATCTGATACAGGCCATCATGTTTCTCCATGGACAAAAGGAAATGACAGACTATGATTCTTTGATTTTCTTGTCTAGATCTGATAAACAAATACAGCCGACATCGGTAGTTTTAGCTGCAGCCTTCAGGGCTTATTGTTTCAAAGATACTGGTAAATAGACACCCAAACTTATAAGAATACTATGCAGCCTTCAGGGCTTATTGTTTCAAAGATACTGGTAAATACACCCAAATAAGAATACTAATAGTAAACATATTAACCTTAACAATAGAACCAGCACCAATGAGAATGTTTTGTGGTTTCATGTCACGGTGGAAGATGCGGTTTGAACTTTGAATGGAGATAATGCAATGCTCTCACCTACAATATTTGGTAAACAGAAAGTTATCAAATCCTAACCGGAAAGGTATGACAATTAGAGATGGGATATAAACTAGCAATTGCTTGAACGGAAGGTGCTTATCATCCTCAAGAATCTCAAATAGTTCACCCTGCGTATCAAAGAAAGTCCTTGATATTTAAACATCTGCAGAGTTTCCTACTTTCCACAATAACATGCTAGTCTAGAAAAACAAATACAGTCAAAATAAGGTACTTTAGATAAGGAAGAAATCAACACTTCTGCAAACTCTGTGACAACACAGAACTCTTGTGGGCTTTCAAAGGAATCAAGCATTTCAATGATATTTTCATGCTTCAGCTTCCTTAGAATCTGCAGATTTAACAGCAGATTACATCATACAACAGACAACAATTAAAACAAAAAACAAAAAACAGAAATGAGCATTAACCAAATCAAAGAAGATGTACAGATTAGATTTGAGTAAACATGAGCCTAGTACCTCAATTTCTTGTCTTAAATTTCATAATGAATTTCATCGCAACAGTCTGAAAAACAGCCACAAAAACATGTAATCAGAGAAAAAGACCAAAACTAAATAAAATTAAGTTTTCAGAAATGCAGAACATAAGTACCTGGCCTGTGAACTTGCGTCTTCCCTTGTATACCTTCCCGAAGGAACCTTCACCTACAAGCTCAATTACATGATAATTCTCGACACCCATCCTTCACAGCTGTATGTACACCTCTACCCTTTACAGTCCTGTAAGTTATACATCACGTACAGTCTATAAATGCAACTACAATCAAACTCACTCATGAACCATGATTTACCAATCGAAATTTGGAAACAAAATTACTCAACTAATAATGATATGCAAACTCAACCATACATAAATTGAATAAAAACTGCTAGCACAGTAAAATCAAACTAGTTTTGATTTAATCTTCCAACAAAATTACCAAATATAACGATCAAATTTTTACCAAATCTAATCAAAACTTCTAGATCCTGAAATATGAAACCAAAACCAAAACCCTAACCTTCGTACCCGTCGCCATAACCCAACCCCAAACCAAAAATATTCGAAAGCAAAGATCTAGGGCTAGTGGTTACGAAGACCAGTGAAGCGAAATAAATGAATTTAGTAGATGAAAACCAAACGAAACGAAGCAGAATTAATGGAGGAAAACAGTACCTTGAGCTCCGATCTGACCATAAATGGAATTGCTATCAATTTCAGAGAGATTGAGAGAGAAGCGAAGTAAAGCTGGAAGTGAAATTATATATATATATATATATATATATATATATATATAGTCTCTATCCAGAGCGAAGCTTCGCTCTGGAATTAACGTGTGAAGGTCCTTATTTGACTCACTTTTCGGTCATATTTTTCGATCATACCCGGTCAGTGTCTAGATACATATCGTATGATCATCCTTACAAAGTTTCATTCAGTTTGGTAATCGTTTGCACATCAAATTAGATAAAATAAATCAATAGAACAAAATCTGTCCAAGTAGAACCGTTGGAGTAAATCATGATTATGGAGGCTTAAACGGTCACCAAATTGGATGAAACTTTGTAAGAATGATCATACGATATGTATCTAGACATTAACCGGGTATGATCGAAAAATATGACCGAAAAGTGAGTCAAATAAGGACCTTCACACGTTAATTTCAGAGCGAAGCTTCGCTCTGGATAGGGACTGATATATATATATATATATAGTCCTTATCCAGAACGAATATATATATCAGTCCCTATCCAGAGCGAAGCTTCGCTCTGGAATTAACGTGCGAAGGTCCTTATTTGACTCACTTTTCGGTCATATTTTTCGATCATACCTGGTCAGTGTCTAGATACATATCGTATGATCATTCTTATAAAGTTTCATCCAATTTGGTGACCGTTTAAGCCTCCATAATCATGATTTACTCTAACGGTTCTACTTGGATAGATTTTGTTTTATTGATTTATTTTATCTGATTCGGTGTGCAAACGATCACCAAACTGGATGAAACTTTATAAGGATGATCATACGATATGTATCTAGACACTGACCGGGTATGATCGAAAAATATGACCGAAAAGTGAGTCAAATAAGGACCTTCGCACGTTAATTCCAGAGCGAAGCTTCACTCTGGATAAGGACTGTGTGTGTGTGTATATATATATATATATATATATATATATTTGAAAAACGGTGGATGAGAAACCCTAGTTAAGCTTTTTTTCATTTTTGAAAGTTAAAAATTTTCAAAATGAATTTGAGAGGGCTGTGCGACTGAGTGTGATTGAAATAGCATGTCGTCGTTATTCAGAAAGCGAGGCATATACTAATATAAAGTCCAAATCCGAATGGGAATGGGAATGGGAATGGAAACAAGAATGAGAATGGTATATATAAGATCGAGGCCTTGCTCCTTTGGGATCGAAGTAGCAACCGAATTGAAGGAGACGCCAAACCCTTATCGAAGCCAGCGATGACGACCATGAGGCTCCAACCCTCGTCACCGGAACTGATACCCACATCCTCACCACCGGAGCTGACCCCGGCGAAGAGGCCGAACCCCACATCCTCACCATCGGATCTGGTCCTCGCATCCTCACCGACATACCCAAACCAAGCCAAGAAGGCGAAGCCGGACAACACCGATCTAGATTATTCAGACGAATATTTGACTCCTGAAGATCGAAATCTCCTGCCAGACGAATTTTGGAGTAAGAGTATGGACGGCTTCGTCCAAGCTATGATGGAAAAAGTTCCTAAATCTTGTGCGGGGTTAAAAAAGAAGCTTCCAGAAACTTTACCAGAGGGATGCACATGGGGTTATTACGTCCATGGGAGTGGAGTTAGAAGGTATGTTGTTAAGATGTTTTGCTTCTATTGTGGTGCGGCTCACTTGGAGGAGGACTGCCCGAAGAAGGATACTCAAGAGGCCAAGCCTATACTCAATTTCCCCATCTTCCGCCCCAAGACCAAGTAATGCATTGTGTATGAGTCGTGTTTAACCGTCTACATTACTTATCTCCCTATATGAATGTATGATGTTAGCACTTAGCAATCCTATGATCTACCCAAGTCTTCTGGATATTGGGAACTTAGTCACAGTGTGCATATGGACTAGGCTAAAAACCTATGGTTGTTTAACTCGTAATAAGTGGATTCTGGCTTCATGTAATGGGATATGTGTTGTGGCATGCTTTGTTTACCGGTCCATCTTTCTTGTGATCTTTCTTGTCGACTCTACGTGGAGTGTTTGAAATTGCCATATTTTATGTAGCCTAAAATGGCAAAACATATATGTTTGATATTACATACCGACGCTATACATGTACCAAAGACTAGAACCTGTATGTAGTCATGATCAAAGCCAAAGCCATATAATGTAGTCAATGTTGATCATAGCCATATAAACTCAGTTGTGAGATTGTTAATTGATCGTTGTGAACTGTTTGATAACCTCCTTCACCACATCACCTACTTGTTTTTTAAGCTCTTTGATCTCCTGGTCTTGATTTTTCTGCCCGTGCATCAACTGTTGAGTGGAGGTGGTCAAAGCTTCTAACATCTTGTCGTACCTCTCCAAAATTGGAGTCATTGTGGAACCTGAAGCTTGATGGGATGCATAGCTTTGTGTAAACCCCCCTTGAGGACGCTTATTAAATCCTGGTGGTGTACGGTTGTTGCCTTGAGATGCTTGAGAAGGTCCAAGGACGCTGTCGTTGTTACTCCACCGGAAGTTGGGGTGATTCCTTGATCATGGATATTGAAAATATGGATCGTTCTTTTAATGTTGCCCTCCTTGCTGAAAATTTCCTACAGCATGTTGCTCCTCATCCTCGTATAATTGAGGGCAGCGATCAGTTTGGTGACCCTCCATTGAGCACACACCACACACCATGGCTCCATGCCAATACTTGAGATAACATAGATGTGAGATTTGATAATTGATCTTTGATATCAGTATCGTTACCTCCCTTTGACGACAATGTCTGGACACGTCTTGAAGAATTATTGAGTTGTCGTGCATTCAATAGACGATCAGCTATGAGCTTCATTCTATCCTCTTTGTACTTGTCCATGAACGAACCTCCAGCTGATGCATCCAAGATATCTCTCTATGTGGGTAAGAGGCCATCATAAAAGGCAGTCAACAAGCTTTCCTCACTCAAACCATGTTGAGGGCATTGAGTAAGCAAGCTCTCCTCACTCAAACCATGTTGAGGGCATTGAGTAAGCAAGCTCTGGAACCTCTCAAAGTATTCGGGATATGACTCGTCCCATCTTTGCTCAATTCCGGTAATTTGCTTTCTCAACGCTATAATTTTTGAAGTGGGAAAGTAATTCTCCAAGAATGTCTTGTGCATGACGTCCCATGAGGTTATATAGCCATTTGGAAGCCTATACAACCAAGTCTTGGCCTTGTCTGCCAGAGAAAACGGAAAAGCCTTCATCTTCATGATATCCTCATCTGCATTCTCTGGTGTCATGCTTGAGTAAATAAATTGGAATTCTTGGAGATGCAGATTAGGGTCTTCATTAGGTAACCCGTGAAAAGTGGGTAGCTTATGGAGAAAACTAGTTCTGAGCTCGAAAGTCCCTGTCTTTCCTGGAGCCGGTTGAGGGTAGCGAATGCACGATGGAATACCTCTGCTATTAGGGACGTTGAAAGCTCCCTAATGGTCTTCCTTGGTTCTACCGGTTGTTGTGGAGGTGGCAGCTGCAGCTGATCGTTTTGTGCGTCTCCCATTTGGAATCAAAGTGGGGCTGATGGGCTCGGCCTCTTCTTGAGCAGCTTTGTTTCTCCTCTTGCCAACCTTCTATTCTCTCGAAGTAACTTCTCTATTTCAGTATTCAAAGGCACTAACTCACCCTTCGGGTTGTTCCTTGTATGCATACACAGCTGAAATTCCCTACAAAACACGTAAAAGAAAAGCTTTAGCAACAAACAAAGAAGAAAATCAACTCTAAACAACTAATGTGCAAAAACTAAAATTTTACAATCCCCGGCATCAGCGCCAAAAATTGGTACGGCTAAAATAGCCTCACAATTTAACCCTGCAAAAGATTGTCAATTGTAGTATAAAGAAGCCAGGATCGCTCAATGCCAGAGATTGAGGGTATTTAATTTCACACACAAAAACAATGTCACAAAAGTGTACTGTTCTTAACGAACAGCAGACAAAAATATACTTAACTACCTAACCTACACTACTCAGAGAATTATGAAAATTTATAGACCTAAACTAGACACCGAGAAGAACATGCACACAAAATTTCAGGGGATTTGAAGTTCATTTACTATTCTAAATAAATCACTAAAAATAGAGGACAGAAGAATAAGAAAACTAGATTGATTTTTGTAGTTTGAAAAATAAGACAAAGAAGAGGTTAGGGATTTAGGAAATTCACCACCGAATATGCTGCAAAACAAAGTCCACACAACTAAGATTCCAATTACCAAATCATGAAAATGTTCAATCAAGAATAAACCGTGAACGTACTGCGTAAATTCTTACTACTTCCCTTAACCACTTAAGCAAGATGAACGCACCGTTACTAAGCCTTTAGAATAACCAATCAAGGTATAGACGTTATCCTATCAACCAATTATTCTAAGCATTAAGATCAATGGAAGTGATTGAACAAGTATGCAAAACTAGTGTGGAACGCTTACCTAGCATGCAAGTCTCTCTACTTGGTTTCATCTATTGTCCTATAGGTTTTACTACCTTGAATTAAGCCGTATTAACCGTTTAGGAGATTAAACAACCTAATTTTATCCCCACTCACAAGTTCATAATGTTCTATGTATGCGTCCATGAACATAAACAAGCAAGAGTTATCTATAAACCAAAACCAAACAAACAATCTATAACTAAGCAATTACAAAATCAAGGTCGTAAAACAAAATTTATTGCATAATTCGGGGCTTCAAACCTCCACCCCTAACTAAAATAAACTAGCCACACATCGTTGTAGAAATCACACAGAGAAAATAAACTTCGAAAGTTAAAGATTACAAAAGGAAGAAGAAAACTGTGAGTGGAAGGAGTTGACGATGATCTTGGCGACTTTCCCTTGATGGAATCTTGTGCGATCCAACAACGTGAATGCTCTCTTGCAGGCTGACGGCTTAGAAAACGTTATGGTATTAGGGTTTTGCCTTAAGTAGTCTCCAAGTCTTCAAAACTTCCTTTTCAGACTATGTTTCCTTCTTTGACTATGATCAATGTTTGGGCTATCTTTTGAATGTCTTCCACATATAATCTGGGCTTGGCTTTTGGGAAAATTATAGTACTGATGTCACTCTTCAAAATCGTGTAAAAACCCCCAAGAAAGCTTCTCAGAATCCAGCCCAAGCACTACCTCGAACTTGACTGCTGCACAGCTTTCCCGGAACTGCTGAAATCCTGTCCAACTTCAATGCTTCATAAATCCCAGATTCCATCTCCGATTTGAATGATTCTTGAGTCCAAATTGATCTACAAATGCTCCTCTATAAATATGGGCAGTCACCTTGGTGAAACCATTCTCGAAACCGCATGTAAATAGGCCTTGAAAACCGGAGAAAATAAGCAGAAACCAGTTTTCAGCTTTTTGTGTTTGCAGCTTCTGTTTTGGTGAAGTGGTTCCATCACCTTTCCTTGATATTTTTGAACATGTGAATGATCAAACTCCATCCTTGACATCTCTACTTCCTATTGCAAGCCTTGCTTGCATCACTTGAGCACATATTTGCATTATCTTGCTCCACGAAGTACCTAAGAAAATAACAAAGTTAAAACGAAAAGTCATTTGCTGTTCAAACAGAGTAAGCGGTCCTGCGAGTCGTGAATTGATCCTCACAAGAAGGAGGTAACTTGGGAAAAGCGTACGGTACATCAAATGAAGAATGCACGGTTCAACTTCCTCATGTGAGGACTCAAAACTAAAACCTTCTCCATGAGTGAAGTAGTACACTACAAAAAAAAGAAGATTAAAATTCATATACAGAAAGTTTTCTAGCTTATTTGGCCCAGAACAAAAAAAGATACTAACTTGTATATAAACTGATATTTAATAAAGTTTATCGAAGATAGATTACCATGTATTGGGCCACCAGTGTTATTTGAACGCATGCATGCATAAAGCTCGGAGATTAATGAAGCTTCTCTGGCTTGATCCTTAGTCATTAGACGATGAACACCCCTGATAAAACATTATTAAGATATTAATATAAAAAGACAATAAAAACAATAAAGAAAACAAGAAAAACTATTAACAACTTACGTATTGTATAACATATGATCTGCACAAACCGATCCCGAACCAAGCACAAGTCGTTGTCTGATTTCAAAACTCTCCATTGAATTCATTAAGACACTCCAAATCGTGTAGCTTAGCCTCTTCCAAAATTACCTTAGAGTTTTTTTCACCAACAGTCCCTCAACTCTGGTGTACCTACCAATGTGATACCTCAACTCTTAATTGTACCAATGTGATACCCAGACTTTAGTATTGCTATCATTGAAGTACTTCCGTCAGTTTTTTTCAACTTCTCCGTCATCTTGGTGATGTGGCAAGTACGTGAGGCCCACAAAGAGGGTTAAAAGACAAAATTAACCCCATCTGAGAGGAGCAATGTTTTTCCCGCCCTTTACCATGAGAAAGACACCCAACAATTCCAATTTTGGCGCCAATTTTCCCTCCCTACTCCTTAATTTGTGTCTCTTATCTAAACTAAAGAACTACCGCCAACCAGTCGACCACAATCTGATAAAACCTAGATCAATCTCATTTTCTATTTTTACCCTAGCACTTGTTAAACTAACAGAATAAATATAGAAATTTATATGGAACATCTCATTTCCACAATCTCATATGAATATAGAAACACATAACTTAACGAAATTCAAATACATGTTTAAGTACCATTAGTTCTTACAAGCAAAAATCATGGCAGATCAACATAAATACTGTTCCATGATGCATAATATGTTATGCAGCACTTAATACACAACCTTAACCAAAAGCCAAAATAACAGGTGAAATCGTTATAAGTGCTGCAATCAAAATAAGTCAAGCTACGATTCAAAGTCTTGCCCACTCTGAAGAACCTTGGCTTGGTTGCAGAGGATGGGATGCTTCATTCTGTGAACCTCTTGCAGCAACATTTTGACCACTTTGAGTGGCAGCTTGCTGTCTTGTTTGTGAAGATGATGCAACAGCACTAAAACCAGCATTTCGTTCCATAGATTCTTTGACCTTCTTCCATGTCTTTCTTGACCTTATGATTTGGTTCCTCAAACTAGCAGCCCCCTGTGGAAGAGGTGGTCTTCTGGCCTACAAAGAAATCAGCAATAGTATAATAAGAGTGGTTAATTCGATCCTATCATCACTTAATTCTCACATTAATTTTTTAACAAATAATAAAGAAATATTTTCTCAGAATCAGTGGTATAGAGTTTTCAGAGTTTTTCATAAACCACATACCTTAGGGTTTCTTTGCTTTTTGTTAGCAGTACTTGTTCCTGTTGAGGTTCCTTCTCCCTGTTAATATTTTGACATGAGTTAGTGATCGAAATAATGTTGTGAAATGAGATGTGACTTAAACTTAGTCTGAAGTACTTACAGTTGCAGCTGCCTTTGCTGCCTTGGTAATTGGACAGCCTAATTTGTTATGTCCTTGCTGGCCACATATTCCACATGACATCTTGATTCCAGTTCTTGGAAGTTTCCCATCTTTAGGAGCAGGTGGTGCTTTCTTCTCTTTCATCTCCCCTGGTTCCTTGTGCCTTTGCATCTTAGGCCTACCTGGTTGCACCTTATAAGGAGGAGGTGCGATGGGGAAATCCACTGGCTCCCAATCATCCTGCCCCGCAATTGGATAGATCATTGGATTGTAGGCTCGCAAATAAGTTGAAGACATGAGATAATCGTCACAGTAGAGTGATGCCTCATGGTTCTTGAATCTTATCGCGCAAATGGCATGGACACATGGTATCCCACTTAGTTGCCACCTTTTACATGTGCACTGATGTTGCCCCAAGTCAACTGCATGAACACTGCCCATCTCTCCGCCTCCAGTGATCTGAAATATGTAATCCCCAGATCTATGTGCTTTATAGCATGATGCCCTCTGCCCAATCTTGTCAATTATTTTCTTGATCCTAGGACCAACTATGTCCTTCCACTTCTCACAAGCAACCCTTCTATTAGCCATTCTTACCATCATATCCATTCTGATCTTTTCCAACATTGTCACAATCGGCTTATCCCTAGCTAGCACTAATGAAGCATTATAAGACTCACATAAATTGTTTAAGAGGATATCACACCTCGAGTCCTCTCTGAAGTAAGCCCTTGACCACTGAGCTGGATTTTTGTCTTGAAACCAGGTCCAAGCTTGCTCACTCAACTCTTTTAGATCTGCCATGTGTCTTTTGTACCACACAACTGTGCTTGATCTTGCTGCATTCCATACCATTTGTTTTAGCCCTTCTCCTGGATGCTTGGCTTTGAAATTATTATAGAGATGTCTTACACAATGCCTATGCTCAGCATTTGGAAACAAATCTATAAAATCCCATTAAGATATTGTTAGTGAATAAAGAATCACATTGTAATGGAATTAATAGCTGAAAGTAAAGAAACATACTTGCAATAGCATTTCCTAGCCCTTTTTGTTTGTCTGTCATGAATGTATAGCCGTTATCCCATTCAATCTCCAAATCCCACTTAAGATATTCAAGGAACCAGGTCCAAGTGTCTTGGTTCTCCACCTCTACAACAGCATAAGCAATTGGGTACATCCCATTGTTCGCATCTATCCCCACTGCGGTCAGAATTTGCCCTGGATGGTGTCCTTTTATGTGACACCCATCCAAACAAATGAGAGGCCTGCATCCCATCTTCCAACCTTCCTTACAAGCTGCAAAACATATATACATTCTGTGGAATCTTCTAATTGCACCATCCATCACTGTCTTGATCTCAATAGTAGAGCCTGGATTGCTTCTTAATATCTCTTGTCTGTAAGACGCAAGATTGTTATATTGATCAATGTAGTGCCCTTCATTCATTCTCTTTGCTTTTCTTTTCGCTCTACTGATTGTCTGCACCCCCACCACCAGATTAAACTTTTTCTGTATATTGTTGTGTATTCCCTTCCTAGACCAATCCTCATCAACCAATAGGTCATCAGCAATCTCTTGTGCAATTCTGTCAAAAGAAACAAAAAAAAAACAATTGAATTTTTTACACTAATGTTGCATTGAAAACAATTGAAAAATGAGACTACTCTATCTTTAAGCACATCAATCAGAGGAGTTAGAAACCTGTTATAAGTCAACCATTGGCTTGAATCCACCGGTGAGCATGAATGATCATTGTTGAGAGTCCTGATGATCATGGTATCACCCGCATCTTTCTCTGTGCTTGCATACAAGTTGAATGGGCATTCCCATTGACAAGAGACTTGAACTTTGTTTTTCGAATTTTTTTTAAACCACAAGCCAAGTTGATTTTTGATGCCATACTCTCTTACACCTTCTTTCAAATATTTTGAATTTGGGAATGCATGACCTAACTTAAATTTAGGATTTTTGAGGTCCACTGATATGATCCAAGGAATTATCTTTACTCCTTTCTTGAGTTTTTTGGGAAGTGGATTACCATTCTCATCCTCTTCCGTTTCACTCCCATTTAGATCTTGAAGCTCATCAGAATCTCCTGCTTCATCAGAACAATATCCTCTGAAACCCATATCTTCAAACTCTTCAATAACTCTCGGATTGGTGACATTTTTCTCGAACTCAAAATCATCAAACTCATCATTGTCAAGATCGTAGTCTGAGTCAACATAAAAATCTGAACCCTCATCAGATTCATCATCATCAACTATAACCTCTACTTGCTTGCTACGCTTACCCCTTGTTTTATATCTTTTCTCTGCAGGCTTTCTCCCACTTTTGTTAACCTTCTGAGCTTCCACAGACCTTTTACCCTTATCCTGAGGCCTTTTCGCTAGTTTACTTGCATCAGATTTTTCCTTGAATTTAGCAGCCAACTCCTCCCTAGCAGCAAATGCCTCTCTATATCTCTCATCAGCAATCTCCCGTTCTCTTTTCTCAGCCTCTTCACTTGCTTTTTTCTTAGCCTCTTCACTTGCTTTTTTCTCACCCTCCTCCCTCTCTAGTCTCTCTAACATCTCACTGTCACCTGCACAAGCTTCTCTCTGCCTCTTCTTAGCAGCTTCATATTCACTCTTCTCCCAAGCTTCTCTATCCTTCTCAAGAGCCTCTTCTCTCTGCCTTTTCTGAATCAACGCAAGTTTTTTGTTCAATGCTGCAGTAGCAGAAATATCAATTCTCCTTGCCAAATACGTTTTAGGTACTGGCTGTTGCACAGTACTATGACCCCTTTGCCCCTGCAACTGAGAAATATCAATTCTCCTTGACATAATATTTATCATAATTGATATATTTTAGATGTCTATCAGATAAAAATATTAGGTGTGTTTTATTTAAAACCACTCTTCAAAATTAGGTGTATATGAAAATTCCCCTTACATTAACAATGACAGATTACATTACAAATCATCACAAATTATCAAGAAACAAATACACAACTTATTGTGTGGATACCTAAAAAAGTGATACATGATTGAAACAGCTGTATTATACACTCTTATTCAATTCATTTAGGTGATTCTCGGCAACCAAATACATAGAGGTTTTGAAGAATTCATAAACTTACTTAGCAGTTAAACAGTACACGTAGACGATTCTACTGAGTATATCTTCTGATTTAATTGATTCAACTGAATAATGTATCAACAAAGATTTGTTGCCCACACAAAAATTGAGCTCAAATCAAATCGATCTAATTCATTTTCAAGTCATTCTAAATCCTCACCAACCAAGCATGGATTGGAAGAAAGTAGAACTTGTGTATCACACTAAAAAGTTCGAAAACACAAACTGAATCCACTAAATCAAATCAATTGCAAGTAGATCTAGATCTGAATTCCAGAAATTTCATCGCAACCTAACAGATTACAAATCGATACTGAAATTGAAAGGATTGAAGCTTACATGTTTAAGAGCGGAGAGAGAATCGGCCATGGCGACATTGGTGATGTTAGTTGGGATTTGGTTCTGCTTGCACAGAGCCTGGAGCGCCTTCCTGGTGAGGGTGTGGAAATCCATGGATGATCAAAACAAGCTGTTTTGGTCTCTGAGAGGTGGCGAACTGAGATAGAGGACTTTGAAAGTGTTTGGTGAGAAATGAGGGAGGGATTGAGGTGTATATATATTGGGGGAGAAGAGTGTCGACGATTGGAAAACCCTAGAGCTTTAGACCGTTGGGAGTGCGATTTGAAATTTGAAATTGTTGCCTATATTTTATATTTTATCGTCTCCTCATAAAGACTCTTAAGTTGAGGACTTTTCGGCTTATTCAACTTTTCAATCTTATATCCACATCTTGACCATTCAGTTTACAGGTATTTATGAGTAGATTATTTATGCAAATTTTCAGCCATATTGAAAATCGTTAAGACATTCATAAGTGTGATTTACCAATTATGAACTTGAACGGTTTATGTTTAACAGATTTGGTTCGTCCATTAATTTAATCTAGTTTGTTACCTTAATAATCACCGATTTGACTGAAAAGTTGTTGGGTTGATCTACGCATATAGACCTAAAAACTAAACAGATGAGATGCCAAGATGTGATTGAAAAATTGGTCTTTTAAACCATAAACCGAAAAGTCCTCAACTAGTTATCAACTTAAAGGTCCTCACTAGAAGAGCTTCCTATTAATGGAGTCCGCAACTTTTTAGGTCTATATACGTAGATCAACCCTACAAAAATTTTGTCTAGCGCATTGTGTTCTTGTTTTTTGGTAAGAGAATTTGAAGATGAGAAAAATCAGCTGTAATATGGACTTGGGTCATTGGATTCATTTAATGGACTTTGATTTTACAATTTTCGATTCAGTTAACCAAGTTATTTTGGGGTTTTTAAAATTTAGAATTTAGAAATTTCCGCATTATAAGTTATATCGTTGGATCGTTACCAAAATATAATTTTTGACTTCACTCAATCGTCAATGACTATCCTTTAACTTTTTTTTGGTAATGCAGTACACGTCCTTGACAAATACAATGGCATTTTTCCTACTAATAAGGTTTAGCTTGGGTCTATTTGAGAATGGCTTAGACTGATAATACTATTTTGGTGTTTCTTACAACGAATGTAGCGTCACTTAACGGAGTCCGCAACTTTTTATTTTTTTAAGTTGACATTCAAACCCTAGAGTTTTGGTATCATGTACTCATGAAGGCTCAACATCAATGAGCTAGTTTGACTTGTTTCTCGTTTATGTCTATTCGATATATCGATATGAAATTCATATATGAAAAAACCAGTCATTACGTTGATTACATGTTAATGCTACACAAAGTGGATAGTTGCAAAGTTTCTCAAAATTGGGCACAACGATTTTATGCACATATGCACCCAAGTTGTTTGAAGGTGAGTATCATCTTCGGGCACGTACCTATAGTTATCAACGATGATCACACTAATCGTTTGTGTTTTAAGGTAGATATGAGCCATGGAGGCTAGGATACAAACATTTCAAACACTAATTTGGGTTTTTAGACCCAAATATTTGTTTAGTCGACTTGGGAAAACCCATAAGAGTACAGTTACATTTATCGTGCAAACTTGATCAATGTTATCATTTTAACTTTATTATTATGTTCACACAGTCAATAAATGACTAAATACACTTTACTTAACCACTCTTAAATTTACCTCAAATAGTTGAAAACAGTTCAATTATGCTTAAAATGATTCTTACCATCATTGAGTTTACATCCGATAATAATAGTTGAGTATGAATATTTTGATTGGTCAATGATCAAGTGAACATGACTAATCAACTTAGGTTTAGATTATGTGGCTACAAAATATGGTGTTTGGAGGTCAAGCCTTCCTCGATCGCCTACAACTGCGTTGTGTCGAGTGTAGACTGTAGGAAATGGAAATGGGTTATGGGTGGAAAGAGTTTAGCCCATTTATAAAGAAGGATGGCCTTAATGAATCTACACGTTTAAAGTGTCGCCCCAACAAAAGAAACACATCTATGCTGGAAGAGTTGAGTGAAATGTGGATGTGTATTTTGTATGGGATCCCTTTCCATGCGTTAAAGCATGGATACATTAAAAAAGATGCTTTTTTGATCCGGTTAAGATTCCTTTTTGGCAGGCTAAGCCGGTCTCGTTTTGACTGGCTCTACAGGTGTAAATCGGTGATTGACCCATTCGTTTTCTCAAACGGTAACACACATCCCTAGCTCATGTACCGTCATTGTTGTCTCCGCCTCCCACCTCCGTCTTCAACCTCCCAATCCCCAGTGCAAAACCCTAGCTCATCCCCACCGTGCAAAACCCCCTAGATCATCCCCTTCATCCTCTCATTCAAGCTCCCGACTTCCATCTTCTAGATTTGTGATTCACGTTTCTAACATCTCTTCTCTACCCATGGCGCCGAAGCTACCTAAAAGGCCGAGCAGTTTTAGGGCGAGCAGTTCTACCACCGAAGGAGGGACTCGAAAGAGCATCCGACTTGCGGGTTCTAAACTGATGAGTTCAGTATCATATGAGGTTCGGCCGCCGCCTCGGCACTATCTCCCGCCTCCGAACGAGTTCTTTTAAAACATCTGAAGAACAACATTGCGAGTTCGAGAAGGTCTGAGGTGTCGAACAACCAAGCTGCCCCAATGACGATAGAGGACGAGGAAGAGGAAGAATAAGAGGTAGAAGTCGTAGATGTCGAAGAAGATGATGAAGAAGAGGAAAAAGAGAAAGAAGAAGAGCTTAATGAAGAAGAAGAGGAAGAAGATGACGAGTTTGCCGAAGAAGGTCAGCAAGGGGAGGAGAGGCTGGTCATGAAGAGGAAGAGAGTCTCGGGTCGTTCCTTGAGCTACTTCAATTACCTGTAAGTATTAGGGAAGAATGTAAACACTCTTCCACTTATTTATATGAGAGTAAATTACACTTTAATACTAATATAAGCTTTATTTTGTCCATTTAAATGTTTTAAAAAAAAATGTGTCCACTTCATGAAATGTGCTTTATTGGACAAAACTTTTCTGATGAGCTTACTTTTAACAATTTTTTCTGTCGAAAATACCCTTAACCTGTGGACTATATATACCAGACGAGATCCATTTTCAAATTTCTGTTTTGAAGAGAGAGAAAGTTTACGATAGGAGAGAGAGAGAGAGAGCGATCTCGCGCTCAGAGAGGACCGACGACGTTGTTTCAGATGACGATTTCGAGCCAATTTCCCTCGCGGTTTTCCGGCGGCAGCATAACCTCTCTTCCCGTAGCAGAATTACGTAGTAAATGGAGCTAGATCGGGCTTTGGTTTGCTCTTCGGTTCCTACTTGGTTTGAATCTCTTCAATTCCTCTTTTCTTTATGTTTTTAGTTGAATTATATGTCGCTTCTTAAATACGCTTCGTTTGCATGTTGTTTCGAAAATTTCTGGATTTTTTGGACTTGTTACTGGGAGTAGTAATGTTTGCGATCTATGTCTTATTGTTGTTTTTAATGTTTTTGCTGTGCTTTTTTTTGTACTTCTAGCATATTACTTATATTTTTCAGTCTATTTTTGTAGAAATTGACATTTACTGGGGGTAGTAATATTATGATCTGTGTGTTTTTGTTTTTTAATCGTGGTTAGTTGTTGTTTTCATTGCTTATTATTTGTATTTCTAGCATATTACTTATGTTTTTCAATCTGTTTTTGTAGAGATTGACATTTACTGGGGGTAGTAACTTATGGACCTGTGTGTTTTTGTTTTTTTTTACAGGAGCATTGTTGGTTCTTTGTGTGTTCAATTGTTTTTTTTGGCAATGGCTTTGTCCTTCTCCTCAATGAGCTCATGAATTATTCAGACCTTATTCAATCCATCCGAAAACGATTTAAGTTTTAAGTTTTCGTCCAATGATTCTTTTCACCTTGAGTATTCATCGCCTGCTTGTTCTGCCATCTATTTAGATAATGAATCTGATTTTAAGATGCTCTTCTGCTGTGCAAAAATTTATCATATGGATAATGTAGTAATAACAGTAGTCAAAGATGTCGGGAAAAGTTGTTCATCAACTAGTGTAGTGGTTGATGATTGTGCTGAGATGATAGATGAGAATGACTATCTAGGTGATACTTTTAAGGATGGACCTCAGAAGTTTTTTTTGTCGGATGAATGGGGTTCATATTTGTCACATGCTGGGCAGAAGTTTGAGAGCATTGCAGACTTTAGAGATAAACTGAGGAAGTTTGTTGTTCAAAGTGGTTTCCATTATGTGCTATCTAGGAATGATTCAATTTACGTTAATGTTGTTTGTGCAAATCGTGATGTTGACCACTGTGGCTGGGAAGTACTTGGATCTGTTGCTTCTATTAATCAGTGATTTTACATTACGCGGTTTAATAATATTCATACATGCAGAGGTATGATAAGGAATCGTTCTCATCGACAATTAGGGTCTAAAATTGTTAGGACCTGCATTGAGTCTATTGTCTGTCTGAATCGTGGTTTGAAGCCCCGTGAGATCATGAGCAATTTCAAGTCCACTTATGGTTATGAAATTAGTTATAAGGTTGCTTCAAGAGCAAAAAAAAGGTGTGTGGAAAAGATGTATGGCTCGGAATGTGATTCGTTTTCTATGTTAAGCTGGTTTAGGGAAGCTGTGTTGGAGACTAATCCAGGTTCTTCAGTTGTTCTTGAAGTTGATGAGAGTACCGAGAGGTTTAAAAGGGTTTTTGTAGCTTATGCCGGCCAAATTCAGGGTTTCAAGTTCAGCCTACCTGTTTTATATGTTGATGGTGCCTTTGGAAAGAGCAAATACAAAGGGCAGATTCTTGCTGCAACTGGAAGAAATGGAAACAAAGGTACCTCTTGTTATTTTACTACCCCTAGTAATTGTTAGTAATTTTTTCATGTTTTTAGTTGTACATGTTATGTTTTTGGAGCGAAATGCTCCCGTTAGCTGTGCAGCGGCACGCTGCTTTTTATGTTTCTTCTCTTTTGTTAACCTTTCGTTTTGGAGCGGAACGCTAGCCCTAGTAATTTTGAAAAACTTCATGCTTCTGATTTTTTTTTGTTAGTCTTTAGTTTTGGAAAGGAACGCTCCCATTAGCTGTGCAGAAGCACATTTTAATGTGTATTACGGCCTTTGGGGATATTGTTTTGCAAGTTTACTACACCCAGTAGAAGATTACTAGGGTAGTAATCTCTATTTTAAACGTTACTACCCCCAGTAAACTTTATTATTTCGTATCTAAGTTGATTTTTCACTGTTTTAATGTGTATAATAGCCTTTGGAGATACTGTTTTGCAGGTTTACTACCCCTAGTAGAAGCTTACTGGGGGTAGTCAATTATATTTTTTTGCCGTTATATATTTTACTACCCCCCAGTAATTTTTGAAATCTTCATTCTTCTGATTTGAATATGTTTTCTTATAGTTTTATGGTTTGTTAGACTTTCATTTTGGAGCAGAATGCTCCCGTTAGCGGTGCAGCACGCTGCTGTTTATTTTACTACCCCTAGTAATTGTTTGTTTGTTTTTTTATTATGCAGGTTTCTTTCCCTTTAGCCTTGTGTTTTTGTGATTCAAAGACTGAAGAAAACTAGTTGTTTTTCTTCAAGCACTTGAAGGCTTTGTTGGAACTGTAAGGAAGGATTATCACATTCATTAGTGATCGTGGTGTTAGTTTGTTGAAGACATTTGATCTCATTTTTCCTGGTAATCCTCATCTTTACTGTTATCATCATTTGCGATACAACCTTAGTCGAAAGTATAAGAACAAAGGAGGGGAAATTGTTGTTGCTGATGTGTTACAAAAATTCTTTAAAGTGGTTTATGCATCGACTGAGAAGTCTTTCTACTTCCATTTAAAAAATTTGAGAGATGAGGGTGGTGCTGCTATTATTGATGAATTCATAAGGGAGATTTCATTGGAACATTGGTGCCGTGCTTTTTTTAAAGGTTGTCGGTATGAGATTATGGCAAATGGTATTGCTGAATCCTTTAATAATGGATTGTTGCTGAGCATTCACTGCCCCCTTTCGCTATGTTAGATCAAACAAGAATGAAAGAAATGAAGATGATGTCAGAAAGGAGTGTTGAGTCGAAATCTTGGACTACCAAGCTTACTCCTAAAATGGAAGAGGCTGAATGAGCAGCTTGATAGGTCTCGTGTGTTTAGGGTGATTGCTTCCCATGAAAATGTTTATGAGGTTAGGAATGATAAATACTCATATTCAGTGGACATTTCTACTCGTACTTGTTCATGTGTGAAGTGGCAGATTAATTGCTTCCCATGCGCTCATGCACTTGCTGCTATACAAGGTGCAAGACTTGATGTGTATGATTTCAATGATCCTTATTTTACTGCTGAATACTATAAGATGTGTTATAGCTTTCCTATTGCACCTTTGAGTAACGTGGATGCCTCTTGTTCTTTCACTGAGGACTTTATACTACCTCTTGTTACAAAGAGGCCGGCTGGGAGGCCTAAATCAAAGAGGATAGCATCTGCTGGTGAGAAGAAGCTGATTCGATGCGGTCGTTGTAATAAGATGGGCCATCATAACAAGAAGAGCTGTACGGAACCTTTGAACATGTTGTTGTAGTTTCTTGTACATCATTCTGGTTGTTAGTGGATGTTTGGAATTTGTTGTTGTTCGGATGTTTTTTGAACTATATTCAGATTTTTCTCTATTGTAAGGATTTTGATTGAAGATTTTTGTGATGTTCATTATTGTGGAATTTTCTTGACAATATTATTATGTTCATCTGTCCCAAGCATTAAAGTTCTAAGAGTCAGTAACTTTACACAAGATCTTTTTATTTATTTATTTTTTTTTCTGTTCTTCCCTCCCAAGTAATAAACTTTACTGGGGTTAGTAATGTTTCTAAGTCGTCAGATTTACTTGTTCTGCAGCCTAACACATACTTTACTAGAGGTAGTAAAGTTTCCAGAACCTCAGTTTTTGTTGTTCTGCACCCTAGAACATAACTTTACTAGGGGTAGTAATGTTTCTAGAGCATTAAAAAACACAACTATGAGGGTAGTAATGTTGTTCTGCACCCAGTAATAAACTTTACTGGGGGTAGTAATGTTTCCAAGTTGTCAGATTTACTTGTTCTGTAGCCTAACACATACTTTACTAGGGGTAGTAAAGTTTCCAGAACCTTAGTTTTTGTTGTTCTGCATCCTAGAACATATTTTACTAGGGGTAGTAATGTTTCCAAAGCATCAGATTTTGTTGTTCTGCACCCTAACACATACTTTACTAGGGGCAATAAAGTTTCCAGAGCATAAAAAAACACATTGCTGATGGTAGTAAACCATTACTGTACTAGGTATTAAATTCCCTTAAATTTACATGAAAGTTTCAAAATAGAACTTAAAATTGGATCTCAGTCTTAGTTGTGATATCTGTCCACAATTCTAGCAAAAATTACATAAATCATTTGTTTAATTTCGCAAACTCCTCTAACATCTTCTTCCTCATTTGGTTGTCGCCTTCTTGGTTTGGATCCAACCCAGCACACATTGCCTCCATATAATGTAGAACAAATGGACCACAATCAGACCTGCCATAAATCAAAGGGCTAACTATGTTAATAACTTATTTTGACTGAGAAAATAAATCTGAATATTAATGTACATTACTACCCCCTCATTTATAATGTTCTACCCCCCTAACAAAAAACATTTACCAGGGGTAATAAACTCTCAAAGCATCTGGTTATGTAATTATCAACCCTAACAAACAATGATACATGTACAAGAAGAATATTCATGTACTTACGATGATACATTTTGCTGAGGGCATGTGTGGTCTTCGGTCAGTTTGTATGGTTTGTGATGGATGTTATGATCAATAATCCAACGTCTTGTCACCTTTTCGTCCTCTGTCATTTTCACTATGTTGCTAGGTTTTCTGCCTTGACTGTCCTCGGGTGCGTAATCAATCGCGTAATCTTCCCTGTATTCATTCTGGTCAAGGTCTTGGCTCAAAGAAAACACAGTTGTATAATGTATAAGTTTGATGAACTCCTTGATGTGCTTCACATGTATATTAAGCAACAAAACAATTTTTAAACATTAGTTAACCTTAACAATTGAATGCTTTGCATTTTTTTTAATAAAAATGTTTTGATTGTTTACTCACCACTGCTTTTGCATTTTTGAAGTGAAAGTTGTCTTTTTCTTTGTACGGTGTTGGCAGCGAAGAGTTCATGTGATAAAAGTGTTTCTTGATGTTGTTAATCAGCTGCAAAGTGTAGTGAAGGTTGGACCCGTGATGTAACGGAATGAAAACCATGTGCTTTTCAAACAGGGTCCAAAGCGGGTTATAGAAGTTTTCCTCCATACAGAGTTCATAACCACTTTTGAAGTCTCCAGTTGTTCCTCCATTTAGCTTGTGCAGTTCCAACATTGTTTCATGCTCTATCACATCCTTCTGCATTTAAAAAACAATTTTATATGGGTAGTAATCTTTCGATAGCAAAACATAATGCTGTTTTGCATTCAAAAATATTCTATGAAATGTATTAAATTTACATGAAAGTTTCCAGATGGTATCCTCAATCATTATAGAGATCAAATGAAAGAAAAATAAATATACATACCAAAAACTTAATTTTACTACTCCTAGTAATCTGCTACTAGGGGTAGTAAACTTGCAAAACAATATCTTGATGAAAATATAAGTTTTATTGCCCCTAGTAAACTTACCACAATCTCCATGTTCATGAATCCAAAAAGAAGTTTGGCAGTTTCTGCCCTTTCCTTCAACAACCTCATGTACACTTGCAGACTTTGCGATCATAACAGAAGTCAATATTATTAAATCTAAACTTCACTGAGTGGTGCTAATAAGGTAATATTATTTATTTTTTTATTACTCACACTCGACAATGTGTCTGAGTGTTCGATGATCATTTTCAAGTCACTCTTTGATAAACAGTGCCAACCTTCAGGACATGTCCAGTACGCTTCACTGTAGAAAAACATTGAATTCATACTCCAATTAAAACAAATATATTTTTGTAATTTTGCATAAGAAAACTGTAAAGTTTTATATAATTGAAATTTACTCTTCCTTTTTGTTCGGGCGGGCTTCAAACCATTGTTTGTAGTGCATTTTCAAATCGTCGCCTAGTGAATCCCATGTACTGTTGTCACACTTTAGATTCTTGATTATAATTTTTTTGTGGACTTGAATGTCTTTTGGAGTGCCGTACTCCCAGTCAGGGTCCTTTGTTTTCTTGGCGTTTCTAGGGTTCAGCTTCACATTTTTTTCTATCGACATCGGATCCATTGCTTTCCTCTTCTTGGAATAAGTATTCATCTCTTTATCCTCTGTTGTTGCTGTTTGTTCGGTTAATGAAACTTGGGACTGAACTGTCGCAGAGATGTCATTGTCCTTTTTTGTTGCTGATTGTTGGATGGATGCAGCTTGGGACTCAATTATCTTATCTAAATTACAGATGTCATCCTCTGTGAGTGGCAAGTCCTCATAGTCCATTACTGGAGATATGTGATTCAGTGATTGTTCATCATGTATCACAGCCTTTACAAAATAAAATAACACATGTTATTCTCAGATTTTAAACAATAACAAAACGTTTACTACCCCTAGTAATAGTTTGCCTGGGTTTTACTACCTTGTAACACAGGCAAGCTTCTGGTTGATCATCTGCAGATTGTGTTGTTTGTGCAGTTCCAACTTTGAACTTGACTGTCAGGCTTCTGTTCTGGTTTTCCTGATTTTTTAATTTAAAAAAAAATATTAGTTAACATAATAAAGAAAACAGAATAAAGTAAAAAATAGTCTTAGTTATAGTGTAAAGTATCATCTTACATTCCCTTTTGTTTGTTCATCTCCTTGGCAGCCATACTCTTCTCCACCGAATTGCCTTTTCTGCTTGGGAGGTCCATTTGCTGAGGATTTTGCTTTTTTAAGCTTTCTCTTCAGAGCCTTGTTGAGGCTCTCTTGCGCCATTTTCTCCATCTTCAGTTGCTTTATTTTGTCATCGGCAAGCTGTAACTTGTGCACGTAATCATTGATTCTATTATGGAGTTCTTCGTTTGCTTTGCCGAGGTCTTTTAGCTTCTCATTCAAATCTTCTGGGATCTCCTCCTCCAAGTCTGTCAGTAGTGTCTTAAAATTGTTGCCCACTCTTTTATTTTCTTCCACTTCTTGCTGGCTTGATAAAAGAACTTGAGACCAAATACATACAGATAAGTATGAAGTTTACTACCCCCTAGTAAACTACTTTTTTCACAATCAGGAAAAAAAAAATGTGACTTACTACCCCTAGTAAATGTTTACTGGGGGTAGTAAACTATGCCAAACAGGTTTCCTACCCACAGTTAACTATGCCAATAGTCAACTATTGATTTAGAGATGGTTATACAGTTTACTGCCCCTAGTAAACTTGATATCATACACTAGTAATAGTTCACTAGGGGCAGTAAAGTATGCCAATGCACTTTTATTTCATTCCTTTTTCACTTACCCATTCTTCAAAGCTCGGGGTGCCATGTTCGTCTGGGGTGCCATATTCCTCTGATCCGGAAGTGCTTTCTTCCTCATCCTTCCATGGACCTTGAGCAACCAGTTCATGTTTTTTGCAAAAATAAGATTTGTTCAGTTTTTCAGAAAAAACATCTAAGTACAATGTTGTATAATATTTGGAAAACCAAAAACCAATTTTTACCTCAAGCTTTTTCGGTCTCTTTAGATAGTCGCTTCCATAGATGATGCCATTTGTGGACCATCTTACAAATCTTGGCATATCTGCTTGTTTCTTCTGGATCCTTTTCTTGATTTTTGTACGCTCCAAGAAGCAGTACAGAGGAAGAACTACGCAACCATTCAGACCCTTTGGCTTGCCCTTGACATGCTTTTTCACTCCTTCATGGAAGGCTTCAATCACCTTTCTTGACCAGTTTATTTTGTTTATTGCTTCTAGGTCCTCACATGTCAGCACCATTTGCCATTCAGTTTGGCTTCCAGATGTGCTGAAGAAGAAAGTAGCTAGTAGGTACATTATGATCAAGGAAGCAATTTTTCTTGGTTTTGCCTCCTTGTTCTTAATCTTGTTGAGCTCTTTTGTCAACTTGTCATGGATCATCTTCCTAAAGATGGATCCTTTCGTTTTGCCGAATATGGTTGACTGTTGGCTGCTCTTCTTTTTGCTGGAGATTTTCTCTTCCTCATTTTCACCTTCTTTTGTTAATCCAAACAAAAGATGCACATCTTCCTCTTTAATCTCCATTTCTTTTTCTCCAAACATGAACTTTTTTGTCTCCTTGCAATAGTGCCTCAATAAAATTTCTATATCCAACGCAAATCTGCTGACCTGATCCGCAACGATGCTCCTGGTTCTAAATGCATTAATCATTTCACCAAAGTAAGTTTGACTGATTAGCTGCTATGCTTCTGAGAGGATTTTGTCTCTGTGACTCTCTATTAATTTGAAGAATGTTACCAGAGTACATTTTTGTTGAGTGTGTGGAATCTTTTCCAGGTCCTCATCATCGTCCTCCTCCTCATCCTTGTCATCCTTCTCTATTTCTGCCACTTCTAATGCTCTCTTCTCTATAAAATATTGTTCCACTTCTTCTTCTTCTTCTTCTTCTTCTTCTTCTTGTCTCACTCTTTTTTGTGGAACCTTCAATTTTTCCCGTTGTATATATGAGCGCAATTTCATGCTTGTGTTGACCGACGTAGATGGTGAGGTTTCCTCAGACTCTGGAATAGTAACAAGTTGCCTTCGTGCCATCCTGTATATGCAAAACACCAAAGTTTTACTACCCCTAGTGATCCTGTCTTTATAAACTACATATTAAAAAGTTTACTACCCTTAGTAAATTTCAACTAGGGGTAGTAAACTTGCAATAGAACATCTTCAAGGCCAATATACACTCTGAAAGAGAAATAACTGATGTGCAAACAAAACTTTATTTTACTACCCCTAGTAACTTCTACCGGGATAGTAAACTTCTATTTCCAACACCATTATACATATGCAGACCTAGAAAACAACTCGCATTCAACAAAATCAAAGTTTTACTACCCCTAGTATTGAACATAGCCATTAGACACATCCAGACAGTGGAAATAACTGACATGCAAACAAAAATTAAAGTTTACTACCCCTAGTAAAGTTTTACTAGGGGTAATAAAGTTGTCACACCGTTTCTACATTGCCATAAAACACATTGAAGCAGAGAAATATGAACCCAGACAACATTATTGGGGGTACAAACACAGATTTATGCTAGGGTTTCTTTTCACCTGAAAAAGAAGAATTTAGCACGATGTAGTGGTGGCGATGGAGTGAAGCAGCGACGGCGATGTACTGAAGCAGCGAAGCAGCGCGTGGGGATGGGTGCTGAGGTCTTGATGGAGTGAGGAGTGAGGTAGCGGCGTCGATGGATTGAAGAAGTGAAGCGGCGTCGACAGAGTGAAGTGGTGAGAACTGTTGAGAAGGAATTAAATTCGGAGTGGGTTCGGTGGGAGAGGGTTATTAAGGCTGGGGTATAACTGTATTTTTACTAGGAAAATTGATTTGGGCTGTGTAATATGTTTTTGATTGGTTTGGGCTAGGAAAATGTATTATTTGTGCATTAGGGTTTTTTTCTTTTATATGAAATGTGTCTAGTTCCCCCAAAATTAGTCTATGATTGATTGAAATTGATTGAATGCAAAAATATTCAACACAAAGAAATGAATCCACCAAGGAATTTCGATTACATATTTCTCGAAAATGGAAGGATCTTCCGTCTGAAGAGAAGGAGCAGTATGTGTTGTCGCCATGCTCAGAATTCGTATTGTGATCCAGATTCACTCTTGGTCTATCAGCCCAAAGACTAATTCGTTAGGGTCCCGGGCAGCCAGCAAGACATTGCAACCCCTCATCTTGCCACTTTTGACAGTGTCGTGATTCGGACGTAGGTTGAGGAACACACCCAACTAGGCAAGAATCACTAGACTACCATGCAATGGTTAACTTTCATATCTTGTTATATCGAGCTAGATTGACAAGACGCGAGTATTGCTTGATTTTTTTAGTTTCCTCCAATATTCTATCTTTACATTGCATGTAATTTACTAATAAAGATTATAACTTAGAAGCACATGGTACTCTGGAGTCACAATATAACAAGTGTCAAGTACTAATAACTTGTATCAAGCAGTGTCACAAAAAACCCATGAACCAATTGCAGACGTTTCTGATGAACAAAACAGTATGAAAACTATGAATCATCAATTCATTGATTGAAAGACCAATAAAAATCACATGACAATATCGTGATTCGAACCTAGGTCGAGGAGCACACCCAATTAGGCAAAAACCACTAGACTACCATGTAATTGTTAACTTTCATATCTTATTATATCGAGCTAGATTGACAAGACGTAAGTATTGCTTGATTTTTTTAGTTTCCTCCAATATTCTAACATTACATTGCATGTAAAGAACTAAACTTTGTTTTACTAATAAAGATTATAACATAAACACATGGTACTCTGGAGTCACAATATAACAAGTGTCAAGTACTAATAACTTGTATCAAGCAGTGTCACAAAAAAAGGATACTAATAACCCTAAACCCATGAACCAATTGCATACGTTTCTGATGAACAAAACAGTATGAAAACTATGAATCATCAATTCATTGATTCAAAGACCAATAAAAACCACATGAGCACACAAGCGGGCTGGGCGAGACAGATTTTGGGCCAGAACCCCAGCCTTATCATCGAACCCAACAACCAAGCAATCACAGCCCAGCCTGTTATTCGTGAAAGAAACGAAGGGCAAGCACGTACTTTCATTCAGCAACCACAATGGACTCCCCAAATAAATTAAACCCTAATCGCAAACCTCACACTCCTCTCTCTCATAGGCACAAGTCGCAGGTGAGCTCCGCCGCAGCAGCAGAATAAAGAAGAAGAAGCAGAAGCGAAAAATGGCGACGGCTAACAAAGTCAAAGATGTGTCCCCTCATGAGTTTGTCAAGGCCTACGCCGCTCATCTTAAGCGATCCGGCAAGGTCAGTCTCTCTTTCTCTCTCTCTCCTGAGGCTCTGTTTATATGCATGTTTGTGTGATTCTGCAATTACTGACTGTGTATGAAAGGATCTGTGTAGCTTTTGCGTTCAAAATTTGGTGTTATTTTTGGTTGTGCTGTTTGAGTTTTTTTTTATATGGCTTTCGAAAATGAATGGTAGCTATTTGATACGGCTGAGGGGGAGAAGAGTTTGAATCTAGTATAGCGGTTTTCAATTTTGAATAGATGTAGGGATTGGTTTGTGTGCTTTGATGACTGTGTTATCTGCAATCTGTTTCAGATTACCTTACGAAACAGTTTCGTGCTCATATTTTACCTCAGCTGAATTGGTATGACTAACTAATTCTGTGTTTTTACGGGTCATCTGAAGAGAAAGAGAAAAAAGATAGAGGCATTATAACGGGCTTCAGTTTCTTTGTTTGAAATACAGTTTTAGGTGTCCTGCTCTCAGGATGTAATTCAGTGGTTGGACCTATTATGTCTTGTTTCTGTCTGAGTTGGTGTATTAGCTGCTCTGTGTAGATTTATTTCCTTAGCGAACATCATGTCCGCTTCTCTTGAACGATAAACAAATTTAGTGAAAGTTTGGTTATGTTGCTTCCATGGATTACTTAATTCTCATAATGCTATGTCTTAAATTTCTTTCAAGAGTTTGAAAAGTGTTGTTCTGTCTACATCAGCTGTTATTTGTTGCAAGCTGTAATTGCTACTTTGCTGATAACTTATATTCTACATTGATGTAGATTGAGCTCCCTGAGTGGACTGACATCGTGAAGACTGCTACATTTAAGGAGCTGGCTCCTTATGATCCTGATTGGTACTTCATCAGAGCTGGTATACAGATTGCAGATTTCATCCTCCCTTTATCCACCCCACACACAATCTCTCATAATTATTGGAACTGTGCCGTGCATTTTTTCATCTTAAATGACTACTCTTTGCAGCATCTATGGCAAGGAAAATCTACTTGAGGGGTGGTCTTGGTGTTGGTGCCTTCCGTAGGATCTATGGAGGAAGCAAGAGGAATGGCAGCCGTCCACCGCATTTCTGTAAGAGCAGTGGTGGTATTGCTCGTCACATTCTTCAGCAATTAGAGCAGTTGAAGATTGTTGAGATTGACCCCAAGGGGTATGTTTCTTTCACATAACTTCAGTTTTATGTGTACATTTTTGCAATATCTATTGTTTGACAAGTTGATTTCTGAAAGTAGTCCTGTAATTCTATGGTATTAAACAATTTTGTTCTGTACAGTGGAAGGAAAATCACACCCAGTGGTCAGCGGGATTTGGACCAAGTTGCTGGACGGATCGTTGTTGCCATCTGAGACATCAACTTACATGGCTTGGTTATGCAAAATGATCTAGGAACTATTTGCTTTTAAGATTGAGAGAGACAGATATGGGATGGTTTTTGATTGTTGATGTCAGACTGTCACTTTTACAAATGAGTATGGTTTCGTTGGTTATTATTTTTCATTTCAATGTAGTAGAGTACTATGTCCTTCCTAGCTGAAGTTTTGTTTATGAAAACCTATTCCTATTATCTACAGCTTGATCTATCTACATGGTTTCATATTGAATGTAAGCTCACACCTTACATTTAATCTGCAGTTGTCAACAAATGTTTATCTTTCATACCGAGAAATTTGCAACTTTCTGCTTATATATTCTTCACGATTTGCAACTTTGTCCTTGTATGCTGTTTCTTTTAGAAATCGCTCTGGCCTGCTCACATTAGCTTATACAGGTTCTCTCGAGTTCCTTAACAGGATGTAGCTGAGTTTCATGCAAATTGCATTTTTGGTATATCTGATGCAATATAAGTCATCAGCCAAAATGCAACCATGAATTTGCAACCATGACAATTCAAGGCCAGAGATCACAAGTAGGCATATTTCTCACCTTGCGGAGCTAGTCCATTCTTCAAATGTTGAATGGTTGAGCATGTCGTCGGGGGAGTTTTGTTTATCCATATGGAAAAATGTTTTAAGCACAGGATCCATTTATCCACAAATATAATCCAATCATTTGATACAACCCATATTTGCCTTAGTAGAGTCTTTCAGTGACATGTTTTGGTCCTTTTTGTGCATGTTTGTTTTATGAGACTAAATGAGACTGTATTTAATAAGTTAATAAGAAGTCTGGTGTTACTGGGTATTAAAATAAATAAGGTTACATAACACCTTGTTTTCATTTTGACCTCCTTAGATGATGTTATTGTAAGTACTCAAATATGTCATCCTTAAAAAACACCATTTTTAAACTATAAACTAAGCAAATTACCCTCTAATTTCATGTAACACCAAACATAGATTAATATTAGACATCTCACATAAGTACATGACAGTCTTACAAAATAAGAAGGTCTAATGTAGTCCCAAGTACCAAACGTGCATTTTCCCTCTTCCCGATTACCTAGTGAAAGTGAATCATCCGCTGAGGAACAATGTGGTTGGTTACTTGGTTGATTTCCTTTCAATGGATACATTTAGACTTTTTGAGTCCTTGTGTGCCATTCAAACTGGTTCATACAAGGTCCTAATCAATAGCCAATACTTGAGGCTAGTGACTATTACATTAGTTACCACTTCACATTGTACATGGTTTTACAGTATGATTTTCTAAAATAAATATTTATTTTCTGAAATACTAAAATAATCGAATATCGAGGTTGATAAAAAAGAAAAAAGAAAGAAAATGGGTATGTCGGCCAGAATACGGCACCGCGGGGACCCACAAAGGGGTCTCCACCTCAGTCGGCAAATAGATTCGTAGTGATACCTCGACGCGCCCTCTCTAGAGCACCCACCACCTTCCCCATTTAGAATCTTAAAACCCAAATTAATTAAAAAATAAAATAAAAATAATAACATTACGAAAGGCATTTGCTTTGTCCCTGGATTTGAGTTTTGCACTTGGATTCCTACACTCTTTAGCTTCCTCCCTCTGCGCCGATCAAGAGCTAGGGTTTCCTCTCCTCGCCTCTGCCGCCGTCACTGTAAGTTCTGGTTTTTCATTTTTTAATGATCTTTATTTTCCTGTGATACAATCAATTTTCGCTTCGGATTTTCACCGTATGTATATATATACACGCTAGAATGTATCTATGTGCTTCTGTTTGCTGGATTACTTGCTTTGTTGCCTGAGAATATGGAGAAGAAACTCAACTTGTTTGTTGCTTTGATTTTATGATATTTATTGATTTTACCGCAGCCTTGATTTTGTGTGGATTTGATGTAACAGATGGAATTTGATATGTAATTTATGGTGGAGATTTATGTAGTATCAACAGTGAAGTAGATAATGACATAATGTGGCTTTTGCCTCTGAATTTCGAAATGTTTTTGGAAATGAATGAGTTCATCGTATTGATTGAATTCTGTTTCGAATAGGTTGGAGTGGTTATGTTATCATAAGCGTTGTTCGACCTGAAGGATCAGTCAAGTCATTTGATGAGTCGGGTGGTTGAATGAGTTTATAGGTTGTATCCGTTTGATTCTCGTACTAATTAAGCTGGGAGGGGAGTTGACAGATTATGTACTTGTGTATGTAGAATAAGGAGGTGGTGACTGAGGATGGATGAAGATGGAGATATGGATTTGTTTTTCTCCAATTGGAACAACAAGAATCCGACTGATCGCCTATTTATTGTATCTTGCCTTGTTGCTGCTCTAGTCGGGATTCTGACTATAGCCTATTCTGCATTCCAATGGAGGAGAAATATCAATCTAAGTTGGATGAAAGCCATAGCCAGGTCAAAGAAAAATCCAAAAGCACGTCACAAAGTTCCTGTAGCTCCTCATACTTGGGTTTTAGAATCTGTATCTCGCGGAAAGAACTTTAATTGCTGTGTTTGTTTCAATACCACTGGCCCTTCTCAAACCCTTGGGCCTCTGTCAGCTTCAGACAGTTTTCTGCACCGTTGCAGTATTTGTGATGCAGCGGCTCATCTAGGATGCTCTTCTAGTGCACAAAATGACTGCAAGTGTGTATCCATGATTGGTTATGAGCGTGTAATGCACCAATGGGCTGTCCGTTGGACTGAGGTTTCAGACCAACCCGATGAGACTTCTTTCTGCAGCTATTGTGAAGAGCCCTGTAGTGGTTCCTTTCTTAGCGGATCCCCAATATGGTGCTGCTTGTGGTGTCAACGACTGGTACATGTTGATTGCCACAGTAGCATGTCCAATGAAACTGGTGATGTATGTGATTTAGGTCCGTTCAGAAGGTTGATTCTATCACCCCTTCATGTTAAGGAATTGAACCAGACTCCGTCAGGTGGATTTTTGAGCTCAATTACTCATGGAGCCAATGAGATAGCATCTACAGTGCGTGCAAGTATTAGAAGTCAGAGCAAGAAGTACAAGCATGGAAATACAATCTCTACTGGGACTGGAAATAGTGGCAGTACTGGGGATATGTCTACCGAAAGCACAGCTGATACTAATCAAGCTGTTAATGGTTCTCATGAAATGGAGGAAAATTGCAACGGTGCTGTGGATGTGGATTTGCAGCACCGAGATGCTGATGTAGATAACAAATTGGATTCTAAGCCCAGTATCCAAAAGAGCTCATCTATGAATAAGAAGGAAGAGTCTCTACGGATGAAACAAAGATTTGAGTTAATTGATTTGTCGTCTGATGCAAGACCCTTATTGGTTTTCATCAACAAGAAGAGTGGAGCTCAGCGTGGGAATTCCCTGAGACAACGTTTGAACATTCTTCTCAACCCCATCCAGGTTTGATTTCTACGGTGTACTTGCTTTACGAAATAAAGATTGTGACCTTCCAGCCTATTCCTTCAAAGTGGCAGGA
Source organism: Fragaria nilgerrensis (assembly GCA_010134655.1). Taxonomy (NCBI): domain Eukaryota; kingdom Viridiplantae; phylum Streptophyta; class Magnoliopsida; order Rosales; family Rosaceae; genus Fragaria; species Fragaria nilgerrensis. Next base: position 8,643,752 of record CM020981.1, read on the forward strand.
AACTGTAAAGAAGTATTCTCTAACTGCTGAGTGCTAAACATTTATCAGTATGAGATATGGAGCTATGTATCAAATTGAATTACATGGAGATTGGTGTAGTTTTCTTCTCTTCACATATGTTATATTTTACCGTCTGATTCTTGTGTGATCCGTGTGTTCCATGTAGGTATTTGAACTGAGTTCAGCACAGGGGCCAGAGGTGGGTCTGTACTTATTCAGAAAGGTGTCACACTTCAGAGTTCTTGTTTGTGGGGGAGATGGTACAGTTGGCTGGGTTCTGGATGCCATCGAGAAGCAAAATTTTGTCTCTCCTCCTCCAGTTGCTATTCTTCCTGCTGGAACGGGGAATGATCTGGCTAGAGTTTTATCGTGGGGAGGTGGTTTGGGTTCAGTGGAGAGACAGGGAGGCCTTTGCACTGTTTTGCACCACATAGAGCATGCAGCTGTAACCATTCTTGACCGGTGGAAAGTAGCAATTTTAAGTCAACAGGGAAAGCAACTTCAACCGCCAAAATTTATGAACAATTATCTTGGTAAGTTATCATATTAGCTTAGGTATCTGGTTTATAAGTGGTATGAACAATTTTCGTTGGTTCGATTTGTCTGGCATTTTATATTTTATTTTTTGGTTTATATGTTTTTATCTGTGCTCTGGCTCAACTCAGAGTTCAGTTAAACTCGCAGAATAGTTTTGTGAAGTCTCTGCTTGGCTTTACATCTTGACACCTCTTATTTTCTGTACACACTGAATATAAATTGAGTTACAACCCCAAACTTGTCAATCTACTGTTCACTTGATTTTGGGGTAATCAAAGCTAGCCCATCTGATGTAAAAGTTACTACTGTTCTGTGAGTTTGGCTTATCATGTCATCTGGTTTTGGCTCAATATGTTTTTGGTTGGGATTCAACATGTAATTAGTACTACCTGCATTAGGATTATTACTACTTCAGTGTTTCTTTATTTCTGCTCTACATACTGTATCACTGTGTGGACTATCATGTGCTCCCACTGCTAACCAGCTCTGGCAATCTTCATTTGCAGGAATCGGATGTGATGCTAAGGTTGCTCTGGACATTCATAATCTTCGTGAGGAGAACCCAGAGAAGTTCTATAATCAGGTAATGTGAAGCCTTAACCCAAATATAGTTACAGTTGTTTAAGATCAAACTTCCCCAAGGAACGGAGGCTAGCTATGTGATGGTAACTTTTGAAAAGGGAAGCAATTGAAATCAATATCATACCATGTGGATCACATTTTAGATCTATTATTTTTTTGTTACTAATTTGATTTAGAGTCGTAGTTTTAAGCTATTCTCTTTCAGACTTTGACCTGTTTTTAATTGTTATATATACCTGCAGTTCATGAATAAAGTCCTTTATGCAAGAGAAGGGGCCAAGGGTATAATGGATAGAACATTTGTAGACTTTCCTTGGCAAGTTCGGGTTGAAGTAGATGGTGTTGAGATAGAGGTCCCTGAGGTGAGTGTGGATAACACATACTGATTTCTAATTCCAAAATCATCACTGCATTTCTTAAGCTATGGATGGTTGGATAAAGGATGGTTGGCAAGTTTGAGATTCTACGTGTTGGACAGTCTCTAAGATATAGATAACTTTGCAGGATGCAGAAGGTGTACTTGTTGCTAATATTGGAAGCTACATGGGTGGCGTAGATTTGTGGCAAAATGAAGATGAAACGTATGATAATTTTGATCCGCAATCCATGCATGACAAAATTCTTGAGGTTGTGAGCATATCTGGAACATGGCACCTTGGGAAACTACAGGTAAGTTGGGTTTATGGTTTTACAAGTTTGGTTTATCCAAGTATTAGGATATGAAACTTCTTACGGTAGTTGATATTCTAGCATAAATAATTGTTAGGCAATTTTGAGTACCTAGTTATCAACTACAGTGCATAAGTTTGATTAGTCAATTCAAGCTTGAACTATGGAATTTGGGATGTATGTGGAAATGTTTTCTGAATTTTTTTGTTTTGTGGGAACAGGTAGGGCTTTCTCGTGCTCGCAGACTTGCGCAGGGCCAGTCAATTAGGATACAGCTTTTTGCGGCATTTCCTGTTCAGATTGATGGGGAACCTTGGTTTCAGCAACCTTGTACATTATCGATATCTCATCATGGCCAGGTCCTCCTCTCTCTCACTGTGTTTTCTTGCTTCTATGTATACTTGTATGAAGCGTATTGATCACGCTGTAATGTTCAGTGTCAATAACCTTCAACTCCTGTGCAGGCATTCATGTTGAAGAGGGCTGCTGAGGAGCCACTTGGTCATGCAGCTGCCATTATCACCGATGTCCTTGAGAATGCTGAAACAACCCATGTAATCAACGCTTCACAGAAGCGAGCTCTTCTTCAAGAAATGGCTCTCAGACTGACATAGCAGTGGTCCATAGGTACTTCAATTAGTAATCAAAGTTTTGATTGTATCTCCTTTTCTTTTTAGAAATATTCACATGTTGTATACCACCATATCACCTCATGTATCTTTTGTTTTGTGATCTAAAACACGATGCTTCTACCTGAAAGTGCGATTGTATATGAACCTTGTTTACCATCAATGAAAGAGAGATTTTGTCATACTTTTACTTTGGAGTGAGATTGTCATGCTTTGTTTTTCAGTCTTTACTTCAGTTTACATGGCTATATGAATTGGAAAAGGCATATATTACAAGGCTAATGATTCCAGTTGAGGTTGATGCAAATTACATATATATTGGAATCTGCAGAAGTGCGTGCTCCAGTTCACTTCTTGCACACTCTCTCTATTTTTGGCTCTTTAGAAGGGTTTCTCTCTCCTATGTTCATAAAAATCCTATATGTAAGAAGATTTTAAAGCTATACATCACTGAAAACTCCAACAGCTACATCTAACTGCTTAATTGTTGAGGAGAGGACCTTATTAACCTTCAAATGTTCCTTTGCTTGTTCCTCACAAGACCTCGCTTCACTTTATTCCATGCTCTTGACACAAACCCCTTTGTAGCCTCTGTGCTCGACTTTCTCTCGCAGGCTGTAGACACCTCCGAGCACAAAATTCTCTTTGGTGCCTTAACGCTTGCTTTGCGCATCCGATCCAAACCTTCTCTGTACAAGGGTGAATTGAAGCAGTACATGTAGAGAGGTGAAGTGGGTGCTCTCGAGCCTTGAATCGCTCTGTTAAGTTGTCGAGTCACAGCTCGAAGCTCAAATGAATCGTACAGCGTGCTGCCATTGTGCTGGGGACTTAGTTTCCATATCGGGGTAGCAACAACTGTCTGGGTTTGATGAGCTGTTGTGGTTTCACTTCTTTGTGTCTGATCTTCCTTGATTGAGATTCCTAGAACAGTAGCAAGATCTACTTGTTTTGAAGCCTCTCCCATTTCCTTTGAGAGAGATGGCTTTTTGGTTGTTTACTAGATGTTTATGTAGGTGTTTATGAGCGGATGGAAGTTTACCTTGTAAGTAACGTTGGTTTAGAGAAGGTTGACAAGATCTTACCTTGTGTTATACGTCTTTGAAGAGCATGTTCTCACATGAAGGTATCACTTCGATTAATCAAGGTAGTGTTAGTCATAATAGTCATCGATTACAACGTAGACTTATATAACACTACTTTTCTCGTACTAATTTGTTTGAGAGCAATGCTAGATGACACGTAAGGTGATGGGTTTTACTGAGATTCAGAAAATGTGGTTCAGTTAACACTATTTATTTTGTTTGAACAATGTTAGGTGAATATAGGTAAAATCTTGATTAGAAAAAATACATTTTACCGAGTGTTTTAACAAGCAAATTTCTTATGAAGCTTTGGAGAAGGTTCTAATGAGGACCTTATAATGAGAACTAGGTGAGGACTCTCAAATGAACGGTTGAATCAGTGTTTTAAACATTAATTGATATTTTTAAATTCCAATGTGTATGTCATCTAACCGTTCATTTGAAAGTCCTCACTTAGTCCTCAATAGAACCAATAAAAGTTTACAAAGTAACTTCGAAGCACCACTAAAATGTATTTACAGAAATAAGGGTGTACTTAATTTTTCTTGATCAATATACTAGTGCATGATTTAACTATTGCTATTATTATTATTATTATTATTATTATTATTATTATTATTATTATTATTATTATTATTATTTTGTTTTTTAATTATATACCCACTCATCTTTAGTTCTTTACATATGCTAATGATGAGTCTAGATCTAAAAGAGACCTCTTTAAATTTTTAAAGTGAGGATGTTGTTAGTTATATATTTTGACAATCAAAGCCACTCATTCTTTAGTTACTTACCCACATATGAATTCTACAAAAAATTAATCAAAATGAAAAACGTTTAACCATTTGATCAGCACAATATTCGTTTTAATTTTATCTAACGCCTACAATTGTTTACGTCAATTTGAACAACTAAATGACTATGAAATTAGTTGAAAATTTGTAGACATATATCTTGCATATGAATCTAGAGGATCAACGACTGAGATCGTTAAATGAAATAATCTACTAATGTAAAATATTAGAAATTCTCAAATTCTTAAAATAAGAAGATCCTCTTTACATCCTCACTTTGCTAGTAAGAGTGAGAATCAAACCGTACCATTTTAGTTGTTAAGTAATAAGTAATTCTGCAGAAGACAAAGCTCTAAGGTTATATAATTCTGTAAAATCCAAAGCCTTTGAAATTGACCTCAGGAAAATAATAAATCAAAGTATTATTCGAAAGGGATGCATCATGCATGTTAGTGCATCACTTTGCTGTAATCTTATAAACTAAGCAAGTAAACATGCATATATATGGCTTAGATCTACTTTCTTTCTTTAAAACTACTCCTTTTCCTCTGTCTTCTTTGAATCTACTTTTAATTTGTAAGACATATCATTCTTATTCTTTTCAGAATCTTTGATTTTCCATCTATTAGTTTCTCATTTCATTGTTCCTTACGCTAGTATCAAATGAAAAGGAACTGCTAGCTTCTTTTTAAGTACAGCAGGAATGCAGGATATATAAATTACAGTTGCTTTTGCCGGTATCAGCCAAGTGTTGGATCTCAAATGAGTACCATTATACCAAGTTACCCTAATGCCAAGAAAAGGCATAACCCATTAGTAATCCCTAACTTAAATGGCTCATAAAGCTCACCTTTCATTTGGTCTAATGACTTCGTGCTCATAGTTGGGAGCTGAGATCGATGGCTGAGACTTGGAACATCTGGTCCGAAAATCGGAAATCAACTTGCACCATATCAACATTACAAGTATCAAATAAGAGTGAAATTTTAGAGTGTACTTCAAAATGACATATTTTAGAGTCTTTCACTGTAAGAAAAAACTTGGTATGTAACATGATATTTAGTATCTCATCGACATTGGCAATTCAAGTTTATCACGTAAATGACCTAATTCTTTATTAGCTTACCTCTATACTGAAACAAATGCCCTTCCTTTTATGCAGGATTCATTCGAGGTTCCATTGATACCAGAAACAACTTACATCTCATAAATAGACTTCTAACATATTTGCATTACTAATAATTAATGGTTGCATTTCAGTCAGGAACTCATTCCAAAGTCAAAAAACTACCACATTTATGACCATTCTGGATTTCTGGTACTTTGGTATATACTATGTTGCCCCCAGCCTCATTTTTGTCCAATACAGTAGATTTACCCAAACAAAGAATTTGGGGTCCAATAAATATTGATGAACTTGGCATATATATAATTACCAGTAAATAGCCACCAGAACCAAGGGCAAAAACGTCCGGCCACTGTTTGGAATGCGAACAGTAAGCGGCACCAAGCGCTATAATAACAGTTAAATATATAATATATGACATGATTGAAATCAAAAGAAAAAAGAAAATAATCTGCTAAATATTGGTAAACAATATGTGACTGCATTCATTTGATGAAAGGCTCTAGCTTTTCTATATAATATGATCCTTTTGTAGTTTACTTCACGTTTTGCCATAGCTTTCACTTTGTTTGTTATGCTGATTTGTGGGCATTTTCTCAGGTATGCACACGTTAATCTCATTGATTTGGTTTCTTCTGAACTAAATCAAGGTGATTATTAAGCTAGCTAGCCTTCTTTTCTTTCAATTAGTTTTAGCAAAATTTCACAAATCTTTCATCATACTCAAGCATGCATTCTCTGCACCCCACCTCACCAATCACCTGTTTCTGCACTTTGAAGCTTCCCTGTTTTTACTGGGAATGGTAAAAATAACGTGGGCGCTTATTAGTTACAGTCCCATAAACACCAACTTATTATTCATTCTTGTAATGATAACGGGCATGGGCGTTTCACGCGTTGAGGTCCAGCTTTTTACTCACTTTGAGCAGCCATTGCCCATTGGAACATGACGTATAGGTTCTTGTTGTCAGAAGAAAAATTGATATGAAAACTGTGTTCTTGTGCAAAAACTGGTTTTGGGTACTCATGGAAATTTGACTTTTCTGATGATAAGTGGTTTTTTTTTTTTTTTTATTTTATGAGAAAAATGAAAGTGGGTGCCTCAAGTTTTTCCCTTGATTGTTACTGAAAGGTGGTGTTTGGAAACGTGTTGAACGGTGCAGCCCCATTTTTCTAATAGCCTGACTTTGCTTTAGTTTGTGAAAGTGAACAGGTGTTAGATCTTACTACTTTGGTTTTTTGGGTATATAAGAGCCTCTTGCTCTTTGCTTTCCCTGTAGTACCTGGTGTGTCTTCTATTCTGAGCATTACTAGCTTCCAAAGGTTACAGGAAGAGAGAGATATTTAAGGTACTTACTTGGGTCTGCAACTTTAAAGCCAACACTGAATTCCGTTCATTCTTTTGTTGTTGTTCAATTTGGTTTGGTACTGCTCCTCGGTTTTCAGATTTAGTCAAAATTGTGCCAAACTTAAGGTCAGATCTTTTCGTTCTCAGTACCAGTAGAAATGCATTACCAGCCAAATTAGGCAGCTTTTTACTAATGGCGTAAATTATAGACTAGCCCAATTTAGGTTCTTGATATATTTTGGGTATAAATTGCTTCTTGATTGTTGTGTTTCTACCTCAAAGTTCATGTTCAAGAAGCCTTCTTTACATATTTGCTGCATTTTCAGGTTCTTAACACAATGGTGAAGATCTGCTGCATTGGAGCTGGCTATGTTGGTGGACCAACCATGGCAGTGATTGCCCTCAAGTGTCCAGCAATTGAAGTAGCAGTTGTTGATATCTCAGTATCAAGAATTGCTGCCTGGAACAGTGACCAGCTCCCAATTTACGAGCCGGGTCTTGAAGAGATTGTGAAGCAGTGCAGGGGGAAGAACCTCTTCTTCAGCACAGCTGTGGAGAAGCATGTTGCTGAGGCTGACATTATCTTCGTTTCGGTTAACACACCGACCAAGACTAGAGGCCTGGGGGCTGGCAAGGCTGCTGACTTGACATACTGGGAGAGTGCAGCTAGGATGATTGCAGATGTGTCCAAGTCCAACAAGATTGTGGTGGAGAAGTCGACGGTTCCGGTGAAGACTGCAGAAGCCATTGAGAAAATTTTGACACATAACAGTAAAGGGATCAAGTATCAGATTCTGTCAAACCCGGAGTTTCTTGCTGAGGGGACAGCAATTGAGGATCTGTTCAGACCTGACCGAGTTTTGATAGGTGGGAGGGAAACTCCTGAAGGACAGCAGGCAGTGCAGGCACTGAAAGAAGTGTATTCTAATTGGGTACCTGAGGACAGAATTATCACAACTAATCTATGGTCAGCTGAGCTGTCGAAGCTCGCTGCAAATGCCTTCTTGGCGCAGAGGATCTCGTCTGTTAATGCTATGTCAGCTCTGTGTGAGGCTACTGGAGCAGATGTCTCACAGGTGGCTCATGCTGTGGGGAAAGACACCAGAATTGGACCCAAGTTTCTTAATGCTAGTGTTGGTTTTGGAGGGTCTTGTTTCCAGAAGGACATTCTCAACCTGGTCTATATCTGTGAGTGCAATGGACTGCCTGAAGTTGCAAACTACTGGAAACAAGTGATCAAGGTGAATGACTACCAGAAGAATCGATTCGTTAACCGAGTTGTGTCTTCCATGTTCAACACTGTTTCAGGCAAGAAGATTGCCATTCTTGGGTTTGCATTCAAGAAAGACACAGGTGACACTAGGGAGACACCTGCCATTGATGTCTGCAAGGGCCTGCTGGGGGACAAGGCACATTTGAGCATATATGACCTGCAGGTAACTGAGGAGCAGATCCAGAGGGATCTGTCGATGAACAAATTCGATTGGGATCATCCGATTCATCTGCAGCCAGCCAGTCCTATTGGAGTAAAGCAAGTCAGTGTTGTGTGGGATGCTTATGAGGCCACCAAAGGAGCTCATGGTATCTGCATTCTTACTGAGTGGGATGAATTCAAGGCACTCGATTACAAGAAGATTTACGACAACATGCAGAAGCCTGCATTTGTGTTTGATGGAAGGAATGTTGTTGATGTTGAGAAGCTGAGGAAGATTGGATTCATTGTCTACTCAATTGGGAAGCCATTGGACTCTTGGCTCAAGGACATGCCTGCTGTGGCATAAGATGGTGTCTTCTCTTAATAAAGCTTTACACAGATGTCTCTGATTCTTTGAATTTTTGTTTTATTTTTCATTTTCAGTTACTGTTCTTGCCTTTCAATATGTGTAAGTAGTCATGTTTTTTTTTTTAGCTGTATAAGTCTAAGCTTTAAATTTATATAAAATAAAAAGAAAATGTTGCTGTTTAGGAAGTATATGAATATTGCATGCTTCTACTACAGATGGAGCAAACTAAACACTTTACACAAAAAAGATGATAACGTCATGCCCCAAATTTTGTTATTGTTTTCTTATTTTGGGTTTTTTCATTAAATAAAATAATAAACAACTCAAATATTACGATTTGCATATTCATTGGCCTACAACTATTTCATCATCGAGATACAAGTACATGGTATAAGGATGGGAGAGTCTAAAATAACAACTCACTAGCAACTTGGCTACGCTGCCTGTACCGAATGTAATGTGGTGTTCCAAACTGGTTCGGACACTTGCATCCAAACTTTCCTCTGTTTGGTTGGGCTTGAAAAAAAGAAGAAAACTAAGACCAATTAAATCCAGGCCCAAAGCCTGTTCTATATAATCCACAGAGGTTTCTATTCGGACCGACTCAAAGCCCGCACTTCCCTTCATGATTTCGCCGCTCTTCTTCTCCGTGCTGTCGCTGTAACCGTTCTTCCCCAAAACGACGACGGATTGTTCGACTCCGGCCGGCCACCGCATTCTCCGCTCCTTCCCGGTTTTCCTCACGTCCGGTACTCTACGCTTTTCTGCAACGAATTATTCTCTCTTCCCAGCCAAACCAAAACCCTAGAAATCTCTGTATCATCCCTCAGGTGAGCTACGGTTATGGAAGTTAGGGTTTCAGTTTTTTCTGATTTCGATTTACGACAATTCGCAGAATTTCGTTTTGTAATTGGTTCATGAATGCAGTGAGAATGGGGAGCGAGAGCAATTTGAAGACGTGGGTTTCCGATAAGCTGATGACATTGCTCGGTTATTCTCAGCCAGCTGTTGTGCAGTACATTATTGGAATAAGTCAGTTTTAATCTCACTCTCTTTGAATTTGCATTTACCAGTTTCTGTGCTGAAGTTAGGGTTTTATAGCTGAAGGGAAGCATTTTGCTCATTATTGTTTCTGATGAAGTTTTTCAATTTTTTGTAGCTAAACAAGCAAAGTCTCCGGCTGAAGTGGTGGAGAAGCTTGTAGATTCCGGGTGGACCTCCTCGTCCGATACACGTAAATTTGCTCAGGAAATATTCTCCAAAGTGCCCCACAAATCATCTGGACCGAATGTGAGTTCTTGATTAGTTGAAAGATGTATTTTCTTTTTGGTCTTAGTTTTGTTCATTTAGGAAATCATGTAATTTTTCGCATGTTACTTGTCTTTGTTGTGTGTATTAGGATTATCAGAAACAAGAGAGGGAAGCCGCGATGTTGGTGAGGAAGCAGAAGACATATGCTCTCTTGGATGCAGATGACGACGACGACGAGGATGATAAATCTGCTGTGCCAGTAGTTTCTGAGTCGAGGAAAAGTGATTCCCATAAGAAACGGTTCAGGAAGAAGGCCTCGAGTGAAGACGACGAAGACGATGAGGTTGAACCTTTGAACCTTTCAGATGAGAAGAGCCTGTTTTTGTTTCTCTTGGTAATTGTTGGTTTAACTTGGTGCAATGCTGCAGGTGATTGTACACCAGGAAGATGTGAGACGGGTTAAAAGACGAACTTCCCCGGATGAAGATGATGGTTCAGAGGTTTGTGCTTGTATTTCTATCAATAATATTTGCTTAACTCTTTTAATTGAAATAAATGTTAATATGATGGAACTGGAGATAAATGTTAAATGAATTGATAGGGTACTTTAATACACTTGGCTGTCTGATTGGTTCGTTTACATTGTTGTTGCTGCATAAGCTCTGTTATCTCTGAGCCACACACACACACATGTCGGTATATTCATGAGCCTCAATCTACTGAGGTTTAACTTTACATTTATTTCTCTGGTATAGGTTTCTCCTTTGATTTCTTTACCAGTAACATGCACTCTTTTTATGATCAATGTAGTCGGAAGAGGAAAGGTTGCGTGATCAAAGAGAGCGGGAGCAATTAGAGCGCAATTTAAGGGAGAGGGACGCCACAAATACACGAAAGGTAAAATTTATTTCTGAAGAGTTTTAGTTAGTCCCAAGCGAGTAGAAGTTATTTGAAAGATGCATCATTCAAATCATTCATTGACATTATGAAAAATTTTGAGCTGGGTCTAATTCCGCAAATGGAATTTGAATAGCCTTTCGCTAGCTTAGCAACTCATAGATTGCACTATGACTTCTTGTATTTGCTTTTTGATTATTAGTTTATTACTAAGAAAAATTACATGCATCTGCATAACATTGCTTCTGTATGTCTTGTTACTAAGACCCTTTTATCCTCCGGCAGTTAACAGAGAGAAAGTTATCAAAAAAAGAGGAAGGTACTACAATTTGCAGTAATCACATTCATATTTCGCAGTTAGTTCTTAAGCGTTTGTATCTACATGTGCCAACACTATTACAGTTGGATATGGTTGTAATATATGTTGTCTAATACTGCTGCATTTTACTGGACAACAGAGGAGGCTATTCGGAGAAACAAGGCTTCAGAGAGAAATGAAACTGAAGATTTAAGGTTTGTTATTATCAATACGTCATGAACGGTTTACTAGCAGGACCTGCAAAATCATTTTTCAGTCATTCTTATTGGTAGATCTTTATTCTCACTGGTAGAATTGTATTCCTTTGATGGGCAAAAGAAACCTTAAGTACTACTGAGGAGCGTTAGTAGGAACGCAGGCTACGGTTTGCTCCCGTGTGGTCAGGAATTTAAAAATCCTGACGGTATCTCCACAGCTATTTGCTAGCGTCGTGTCCCTAAAGATTGTTGTGCTCAGCATGAGGCCTTAGTCTCAATCTTGGGTCCACGAATTGTTTTGCAATTTCCGATTTTCCGGGTACCAAAAGGACAAAATAATAATAAAAAACTAGATAACTTCAAAAAGTTGTTTTGTAAAGTTATGCTACCCTAAACCTTTTTCTGTATGATGTTTTGTATTGTTATTGCTATAGAATGGGCAATTCTATTTAGCAAAAAAGGGGTTCTTCCTTTTCTGTGTTCATGATGTGACATTCTTTAGTTTATAGTTCTCCTCCAACCTGCATACTTGGATGAAGAACTGAGTTTATATCAGTACTTTGGCCAATCTCCTTATAGGGTTTCACTTTGCCTTTGGTAACATTGTGTCAATAGAAAGTCATTGTAGGCTCTGAGATCTACACAAAAAAAGGTCTTGTTTGTGGATGGTTTAAGTGGACAGACTTCTAGTTAAACTTTTGTTTTTCAATTTTAATATTTATAATGTTGGAGCCACTTATTGTTCGTATTTTTTTAATGTTTTCTTTGGGGTCAAATAGCTTTATACCTATGTTCTTATTTTATTTGTTGAACTGGCAATTGATTATGATCTTTATATGTCTTCAATTGTCTTTGATGCAGAATAGTTTCAAGACAAGAGTATTTAAAGAAAAGAGAGCAGAAGAAATTGGAGGAAATGAGGTTTGAAAAAGATATCCATTTGTTCTACCAATAGTTACCGGTGCTTGCCAAAAAAAAGAAGCAAACCTGTATTTCAGTCATTTAAAACATATAATAGCATGGCCAATTTCGCTTTTCTTCCCCTATCCCCTAAATTCTATTGTTGGCATGTATTGCAGAGATGAAATAGAAGATGAGCAATACTTATTTGAGAACGTGGAGCTCACTGAAGCGGAACGTCGTGACTATAGGTAAAATTAATGTTCCTTATTGGTTTGCTGATTTATGTTCTCTGAATTTTTCTTTAAAAGTTGATATTGCGTCAAAACTGTGAAACCGCTAACATTTTTATTAGGGTATCGAGCATTGCTCTGCTAACATCTTGATCTTGTATATTTATGGGCTGTATAATGTCACCTGGTATATTTGGAAAATTCAAATGCATTTATACTTGGTTATTATTTTTCTCTGATCCGACCTCTCATATTACTTTGCCACCAGTTATTTGAGCTATCTTCTATATGTCTCTTAGTTTTGTGGGTGATGATCCTTTAGTTTTGTTCTTTATTTTGTTATTAAAAATTGTGGCTGTGAGAATCCTCTTCATGGCTATCAGAATTGAGTTCTGTGTTTGTCGTTAAACAATAATATGTGAGTCATGTGTTAAACATTCAAATGATAAGAAAGAATAAATAATAGCTCTCGTGACTACGTGTGGTGAGACTTGCATTATACTGGGTTAAACTGAAATTCACAGATTTTATGTTTACACAGTTACAAGAAGAAAATACTCGAGGCTGTAGAAAAGCGGGCAGTGGAGGATGAGAATCAAAATGAGGTAATCATAAGTTTTTGTTTTTGTGGCTGTGACGTATCAATTGTTATCATCTAATCATGTGCTATACCCTTCACTCTTTTTCAACAACAGTACAGGATTCCTGATGCCTATGATGTGGAGGGGGGTGTCAATCAGGAGAAGAGGTTTAATGTGGCCTTAACACGTTACAGGTGTTTAGTTATTATAGGCTCACAATTACAAAATGTTCCCCCTCATATATTACACTGTCATATATGAATCAATAACTGAAATATTTTGTTCTGTGTTGACTGAGTATTGTTTTGTCTAGGGACCTGGCTGGGGAGAAAATGAATCCATTTGCAGAACAGGAAGCTTGGGAGGATCACCAAATTGGTAGGTTCTTTCTGTAGTTTTTTGCATATTCTTATGTGCATTTCTGGTCACAAAATTTTAGACAGATTCAGAGTTTTATATTCTGAGGTCATCATCTTGTAGGAAAGGCAACACTGAAGTATGGTTCAAAAAACAAAAAGCGATCTGATGAGTATCAGTAAGTGTACAATTCTTCTTCCTCTTACTTCTGTTTTACTTGAAATGAACCATCTTTAGTTGCATCCGTTAATAAGTGAGATAAATTAACTGCACAGACTTGTTCTAATAGCTTTTCCTTTGCTTGTTTGTGCACGTGTATTGTAGGTTTCATAACTAATCCTTTTCTTTTTTTATGTTTAGATTTGTATTTGAGGACCAGATTGATTTTATCAAGGCATCAGTAATGGATGGTGATCAGGTATATCTAGGAACATTATCAATTGTGTATTCACACCCTTAACTGGTAGAGGAATCTCATTTTCTCTATTTTTCTTAATGCAGTTTGAAGATGCGGAACCCACTGATTTACTTGAGTTGAGAGCGAAATCAGAGTTGGAGAAGCTCCAGGTTGCGAACCAATTCCTTTTCTTTATCTGTTTCCTACGTTTTCTTTGGCTCTTTGCCAAGATGTTTCACTCTTTTTATGACCGTTCTACATGTTTCTCTCGTACAGGAGGACAGAAAAACATTACCCATATACCTTTATCGTGATGAGTTGCTCAAAGCTGTTGATGACCATCAGGTACCATTAGATTTTCTGTTATACCTCTTGGACTCGGAACAAATTTCTTTAAGCACACTGCAGTTAATGATATATCTGGCGCCAAATTATGTACATTATTGATCCTTGGCATTTAAATATTGTTATCGTGGTTAACGAAAGTGTCTTTGTAGGTTCTTGTTATTGTGGGTGAAACCGGTTCTGGAAAAACTACGCAAATACCTCAGTATCTTCATGAGGCCGGATACACAAAACGTGGAAAGGTGTAAGCTTTGTTTTTACAATTCTTTTCCTCTTCTGATGGAAATCCAACAGTGTTTTGGTGTCTTCTTGAGTTCTTGTTGTGAACATTTGGTAGATGAAAATATAGTTGAAATAGACAGATGAATGGATATTCCCTTGTAATACACGTTTTGCCAATCTATTTAATCATGTTGCTAATCAAAGCAAGATTGTCTGTTTTATTTTATTTTTTATTATTTTATATCATGCCGCAGACTACTGATCTATTAAATTTTTTAGTAGCTATTATCCAAAAAAAAGAAGCTTTTTTAGTAGCTGAAAGTTTCACCCTAAACCCCAAACCCTATTTTGTGACGTATAAAGTTTTTCTTACAGATACAATCTATGTCTCTTAATACATTGTGGACTTGTTATTACTGATGTTAAAAATTATTAAAGGTAGTTTGGGTTATAATCTGTTGTCTTTTCTTACAGATTGGGTGCACACAGCCACGACGAGTTGCTGCTATGAGTGTTGCTGCAAGGGTTTCTCAAGAAATGGGTGTGAAACTTGGGCATGAGGTATTCAACTTCTGTTGAAATGATATTCGTTGCTCATTATTCTAAGAAGTCAATAAGCTATGATAAGTAAACAGCAATGCATGCATCTCTCTCATTTTCAGTTCTTATAATATCACTAATTCATGTTTATCCCCTTTTGAAAAAAAAAATCATGTTTATCCAGTTTCTTTTCTGTATTGAAAACTGTACCTAAAGATAGGGGGTGTATTTTTATAACATATGCAGGTAGGTTATTCCATTCGTTTTGAGGATTGCACATCAGAGAAGACGGTTTTGAAATATATGACAGATGGGATGTTGTTGCGAGAATTCCTTGGTGAACCAGATCTGGCAGGCTACAGGTATGTCAGTCTATCACATTTGTGGTTGGATACTTGGATTGTTTGCATTTGTTAATTTAGTGTCTGCAATTTTCAGTGTGGTTATGGTGGATGAGGCCCATGAGAGGACACTTTCAACTGATATTCTATTTGGATTAGTAAAGGTAAGCACTAAGCAGTAACTCTTTCCTCCTTTCAAGTCATTTCTTATAGAAATATTGAGGGACCTGTCAGCTTTCTCTAAATATGACGAGGCATTCATGTACCTTTTTGGGGGGGGGGGGGGGGGTGGACAAGAACTGGTTTATTGACATTGATCACATATTTTGCCTTTTTTGCTGCTTAAATTTCAAGTGAAGGGTTTGCTTCTTCTTCAAGGAAACCTCAAGCATAAGTTTGGCAAATTTATCTTATGCTTTCCGTTTGGAGAGCTGATCATAATATTCACTGGACGCACCCTCTAATTTTCTTATTAAAGCATTATAAAATGATAAATATATTCTGTGTCTTTGATATCTAATGGTCCTTGCTTTTTGCATTAGGATATTGCTCGATTTCGACCTGATCTTAAACTACTTATCTCGAGTGCAACACTTGATGCTGAGAAGTTCAGTGATTATTTTGATTCTGCTCCAATTTTCAAAATTCCGGGGCGGCGTTATCCTGTTGAAATAAATTACACAAAAGCACCAGAAGCTGATTATTTGGATGCAGCAATTGTGACTGCACTGCAAATCCATGTGACAGAAGCACCTGGAGATATATTAGTGTTCCTGACAGGTCAGGAAGAAATTGAAACAGCAGAAGAAATATTGAAGCACAGAACAAGGGGCTTAGGGACAAAAATTGCGGAGCTTATTATTTGTCCTATATATGCAAACCTACCTACAGAGCTGCAAGCCAAAATTTTTGAGCCCACACCTGAAGGGGCAAGGAAAGTTGTGCTTGCCACAAATATAGCTGAAACTTCATTAACTATTGATGGGATCAAATATGTTATTGACCCAGGGTTTTGCAAGATGAAGTCATACAATCCAAGGACTGGGATGGAGTCGTTGCTGGTCGCTCCCATCTCAAAGGCATCAGCCAATCAGAGGGCAGGTCGATCTGGGAGAACGGGTCCTGGAAAGTGCTACCGGCTATATACTATGTTCAATTACCAAACTGAGTTAGAAGATAACACGGTACCCGAAATACAGAGGACTAACCTTGCAAATGTTGTGCTCATGCTGAAGAGTCTTGGTATCCATGACCTATTACATTTTGATTTTATGGACCCTCCACCATCAGAGGCATTACTGAAAGCCCTGGAACTGTTATTTGCTCTAAGTGCATTGAATAAAGTGGGTGAATTGACTAAAGTTGGTAGAAGGATGGCGGAGTTTCCTCTTGATCCTATGCTATCTAAGATGATAGTTGCTTCTGACAAGTACAAGTGTTCAGACGAGATCATATCCATTGCTGCCATGCTTTCCATTGGTAATTCAATATTTTACCGTCCAAAGGACAAACAAGTCCATGCTGACAATGCACGGTTGAATTTTCACACTGGGAATGTGGGAGATCACATCGCATTGCTCAAGGTCTGTTTCTATTTCATTTTTTCTAATAAATTCTGTACTCTGTTGAACATGTCATGATTTTGGGACTTTGGGTATTGCCAAATGGTAAACCTCTATGTTTTAAGTTGTATGATGAATCAGATACGGTCAGTATGGTTCTCATTAAAAAAGTTGCACCACATAGTTTAGAATGGTTACTGACCCAGGTGTTTTCTTTTTCCATTTCTTTCTTCAGGTGTTTAATTCATGGAAAGAGACTAATTTCTCAACACAATGGTGTTACGAAAATTATATACAGGTATAGTTGATATCCCAAAGTTGCACATTCTGTTTTTCATTAATACATGGGTGCTATTTTTGGATAGTTGATTCCTTGTTAATATGTTGCAGTGACTATATCAATTGATACGTGTCTTATGGATTCTTGATCAACAGTGTTCTTATAATTTGTAATCTGGAAAATTTACAGGTCAGGAGTATGAAGCGCGCTAGAGATATCAGAGACCAGCTCGAGGGACTCTTGGAGAGGGTCGAGATTGAGCAGGTCTCAAATCTTGATTTTGAAGTTATAAAGAAGGCCATTACATCTGGTAATCTACTGTTACTGGTAGCTACTTTGATATATATGCTTTCGATTCTTTTTCTTATATTTTATTTATCCATTTTCTGAAATGTAATGTTTGTTATTACTTTTAGGCTTTTTCCCTCATTCTGCAAGACTGCAAAAGAGTGGAGCTTATAGAACAGTCAAACATCCACAGACTGTCCACATACATCCTAGCTCAGGGCTTTCTCAGGTAAGAAAGCATTGTCCTGGTTCCTACTTCCCATATGAGTATTTAGTCTATGACATGCTATGCATTGAATATGGAATTGGGTTAACCTCTACGAGGTGATGGTTGAAAACGGTTTTGGGTGGTTACTTTAAAGTAAAATTCCATTAAGAGCTCTCACCACATCATCATATACAGAGAAAAGATGATGATGTACGCAGTAACAATTACCAAAACGCAGTCATGTTTTGTACTTGTATCACCGCTTGATTTTTACTGTTCTGTTCTTCAGGTGCTTCCAAGATGGGTCATATACCATGAGTTAGTGCTAACAACCAAGGAATATATGAGACAGGTATCTGTCTGTACTTTCTATTTTGCATCGGTCTTTCTTGCATGTTATCTGCATTACAGCTAAAGCCTTGAAATCATATTACAGGTAACGGAACTGAAGCCAGAGTGGTTGGTGGAAATAGCTCCGCATTATTACCAGCTAAAAGATGTTGAAGACTGTATGATTTCTTCTCTATCAATCCTATAACTCGTTGATTTTTATATTACGAACTCCTTGTATCATCTGATTGTGCGAAATGCTAATATGCTTTTTATAAATTGCAGCAGTGACAAAGAAAATGCCTCGTGGAGAAGGACGGGCATCATAGGATGGGAACTTCAACAAAAATTGTATATAGGAATGGTGTATTGGTATGGTAGAGCGAAAGAAGCCTGCAAATACGTTTTTGTATACATGAACTAGTTAAGTAGAGCCGTCACCCCTCAAGACTTGGGGATTTTGCAAAAGAATGTGAGTTGATTACTTTTAGAGTAGTGTTTAGATCGAGATAGAGATCGCTGACCATATCATATGTACACACTCGACTACTCGAATATTACTAAATACTTAATTTATTGTAGCTTAGCAGCTGATTTTGGCAATTAAAATTGAGTTACAGTGAATTTGAACCAAAGTTATGCAGCTTTATGTTTGAGTCTTCAAATGCCACCTTTGACTCGAGTCCGTTCGTGAGCTAATCCGGAGTTCCAGACCCTGGACCAAAATTTCTCACCTTAACTATTTGTTCTAAATAAAAAAGATTAAAAAGCCATTAAAAAGAAAATATATATTTATTTTTGGTACAAATTTTGGTACAAAAATGACGGTCGAGTGAGTTACCAATTTAAGGACGGATATTATCTCCGATTTCGAATCAGAAATCTCTTATTGCCAGAAAAATCATTGTAGAGTGGCTTGTTATCTGATTCGCTCAGCTACATGTTTTTTTTATACCAACCCTATTTGGACGAAAAAGAATATTCTTTTATGATGCAAAAGGAGAGAATGTTGATTTTTAAAATAAAAAAATAAAAAAATGTTGGATCATGTTGGATTAGAAAAAAGAAAAAAGAAAAAAAAAGTGGGTTTTCCCAGAAAAACGCGGTTTAGTTTTGGTCGCTGAAAATAGAGATATGAGTCGTTGAAAATGACAGAGGTACTTTGTCTCCAGAACTCGGAGCCTTCTCTCTGAGACCTAAACCCCTCTCTCTTCTCTGCATTCCATCCAATCCCATTCTCTCTCGAAGAAGAAGACGAGGGGGATTAGCTCCAGCTCTTAACATCTCTTACCGTTTGAAATCAGCAAAATTTGTAGGATCAATTTCGGCGCTGACGGAATGGGTTGCACTTCCAGCAAAGGCGTCGACTCGAAGGCGTCCAGGACGGCGCGGTGGCGATCCACCGGCATTGTTGGTCTCCGCGACTCTAAATTGAAGGCAATTCTCTCTCTCTCTCTCTCTCTCTTCATATTTGTATTTGGTTGTATTTATGGGTTGAATTTGAATTAGCGGAAGGGATAGGTTCGGTATTAAATGTTGGGGAGGCTAGAGGTGGAAGGTTGTTGGTTAAAGTTTAATGGAGTTTGGTTTATATTGGTGGCTGCTGTAGTTAACTTTCTTTTTTTTTTTTCTTGTTACAAATTAAGAGAGAATGTTAGTGGTAGAGATTGCCTGTGGTCTGCTTCAGATTCAATTGAACTCGAAAGAGAGCTCACTTTTGGTTGACATGAAAAATGAGTGATTAATTAGGTGCAGTATGGTTGGTTTAGTTATTGATTATGATATACTGTATCCTAGAAATGCATGCATAAACTCATTCCCCGTATGCTGAGCTTCTTTGGATAGTCCTCACTCGGTTGAGTGATATCGCTTGTACATGTTGGTTGCTTCTGAAGAGGTGCTTATATTGTTTGTCTAAATATTCCTTGTTTTTTGGTTTGGAACAGACATTTCCGGATGAAGTTCTTGATCTGGAGAGATCAGTACGCACTATTGATCTGACACACAATAAAATAGGTATGTGCTTTTCTCTCCGTAAGGCATCTGATTTTCCACTGAATTATCTCTGAAGAAGGAACTTCACTGCAATAACTTTTAACAGTAGAGGTTTTCTACATGCAGTTGATATTCCTATGGACATTGGCAAGTTAATAAATCTGCAGAGACTGGTAAGAATTCATATATTTGACTTTCGTCCATGTACTATAGCTCTGTTTCCTATATTCATGATTCACAAACAATTTTTTCATAAGCGATATGGTACAACATAAATTGACAGTGATTGGTTATTGTTTACATGAACTATATTCTTTTTGAATATTAACTGTTATAATTTGAGTTGCTCTATCTTTCAGGTCTTAGCTGAGAACCTTATTGATCGACTACCTATGCATGTGTCAAAATTAGAGTCCCTGAAAGTTATGACGCTTGATTCAAATCGAATTACTTCCTTGCCTGATGAATGTAATTCTCTTCTCTACGTAAGATAATGCTATGTTCAATTTGGCTTCCTTCAACTCATGATATTGTCTGCAGATCTCATGGGTTCATTGTAGCTTTTATAGTCTTCGTCACAGGTTCAAACTAACATGTATGTTTTCTTGTGGTCAGTGGGACAATTGGTTAGGCTTGAGCAATTATCAATTTCTAAAAATTCTTTGTCATGTTTGCCTGAGACTATCGGAAGCTTGCGCAATGTAAGTGCCTTGTGCTTTTCAGACTATTGGAAGAGTACTAAATGTAACCTAGTAACTGCATTAAGGAACATGGGATTGAAATGTGTCCAAAGAATGTTGTAGGAACTGTGCAACATTATTTCTTATGAAATACCCAGGATCTTATATGAATTTTTGATGCAGTTAGTGCTGTTAAATGTATCAAACAACAAGTTAAAGTCTCTTCCCGAATCAGTTGGGAGTTGCGCTTCTCTAGAAGAATTACAAGCAGATGGTACGTTTAAACTTTTTGCTATTATTCTTCCAAATGATGTTGATTTATAGGGTGATGAATTCTTATTATAATGAAGAAGTGCAATATATAGTTTTGGGTAGTAATTGGATACCAGGTATCTAAGGCCTCAACTTATCCCTTTCTGCATGCATGAAACTTCATAGTTTACTAATTGATAATAGCAATGTTTCCTTATCATTATAAACTCTGATGATCTTTGCTCCACTTTCTTATTCAAATTTAATTTTCTTGTTTTTCTATTGTCTGTAAGGTTGCAATTCTTAAATTTTGTTACTCATAACTACGATGATTCTTAATGCTTTCAGATAATTCAATTGAAGATCTTCCTGAATCCGTCTGCAATCTTGGTCACTTAAAGTCGCTTTGCTTGGACAATAATAATGTGAAGCAGGTATTGTACTTATAGTTCTTACAATGTACGAGCTTTTTGCTATTCAACTTTTTGTTTGTGAGATTTTCAGCATATTTGATTGAGAAGTTGAACTGTTTAATGGGTTTCTTTTTACCGGTCCGACTATAATATATTCGCATTTGGATTTTGTTTTGCCATCTGCCTACTTCGGATGTTAGGGTTTGCCACTGTATAACTGTCAGTGTTTACCACTCACCATTTACTATAGGATTTTTAATTGCCGAAGCTGGCCAAGACTTGGTTGACTGACAACTATGTTGTTGTACACAGATACCGACCAATCTATTGAAAGACTGTAAAGCTCTGCAGAATATTTCCCTGCACGGAAATCCTATATCAATGGATCAGTTTCAGCAAGTATGCCCCATGTTCCTTTTGTGGTGTTCTACTTCTGCTCCCCAGTCTTCTTTTAGCAATAATTATTTGTCGTTATGAACTTTTACCCCTGATACAAATACAGATGGAAGGATTCCAAGAATTTGAAGCAAGGAGGAAGAAGAAGTTTGACAAACAGATTGACTCAAATGTAATGATCAGTTCTAAAGGCCTTGATGAAGGTGTTGATCATTGAGGGTATGGCTCTGACATGTGGAAACAGTAAGTCTATACCACACTTGCTAGTCTTTGCACAAACAAATTTAACATTGTGACCCAAGACTGTCTTTTGTTTCTCTTGCATTGTATGAATGACCTGATAACTTTTACTTCTGCTGAACTGATGGGATGACAGAAGTCAAGTCGCCGAGGCCATTTTGATTTGAAAGCAGGGCTCGTTTCATGGATGCTGTAACTTCATCTAAGCTTTTTCTGTGGCTCGGGGGACAACGACATTGCTGTTCATAATCTTTTTTCACATGCATAATAAAAAGACATCAAGCACTACTACTGTTTTCTTCAACACTTGCTTCTTACTGGCAAGCATGTATAGAAAGGGTGGGAACTTATTCGAAAATATAACTTAATTTTGAGTATTGTGATTCTTAGTACATATACACTTGTATATGTTACATCTATCGGTACTGAGAGAAAAGTGATCGAATACAGTGAAATTATTGAATCTTGAATTCAAAGCTCATCTTTCTCAATTTCTTTCTCAATCGGTCAATCCTAAGTCCTCCTGCAAGTAGATTTATTGGGTGTATGATCCAATTTCATTTGGACACTGGATGGTAGAGACTGAAAGCTAAAGCTGATACTCAAAACATCGAGCTGAAATGTCGATGCCTAGTAACAAATCGGTCTTAACCTGTGGTATTTCTGGTCATCACGAATAGATTAAGATTTAAATTCTAATTATTGTTGACAGAGTAGAAACATGAATACGAGCTCATTGAAAATTTGAGATGTACACGAAGATAAAAATATATAAAAAATGTTAAAGAAAATAGAAAAATTAATGAAAGAAAATAGGCAAAGAATCTTCTGAGAAAGGCCATATTGTCACGTGCCGGCAATAACGTCATAATCTGACGGGTGACGAAAAATCTTAGGATCACGTTTTCAATTCATGGTCCCACTTTCCTCGCAACTAAGCTCCACGTGTCAGTCTCTCCAGCTCTCTCGTATAAGTTCCAAATCACCACGCGACCCTTCATATACCTCTCATTGTTTTTTGGGGATAGTCCTAGTCTGTCTCTCTCTCTCTCTCGATCTCTAACAAGGGCATTTTCCGTAAATACCAACCACATACGTGTCCCTTTTCGCTGTTTTCCTCCTTCTCGGATAACCACTTAACAAAAAAGACACGCCTAACCCTACTTTGCCCCTTTTACCTTATTCGCCGCCCCTCTTTTTCGATCTCGATCAATTCTCCGCCCGATTCGTCTCCATCTCTGTTCTTAATCCCCAAATTGATCCCAGATCCATTCGATTCGTCTTCTTCCCTACCGATTGATCCCTGTTTCGACTTCGGCCGTTTCCCAGATCGGATTGTAGGGTTAGGGTTTCAAGAGATCGTCGATCTTCGTCTCGGTTCGTAGATCTAGGCTTCGATTTGGTGGGTTTGCAATTTTTGTTTCGATTTTCGTTTTGAATCTGTAATTTTTCTGGGTGTTGCTGTTTGTGATTCTGGGCTTGATTTGTTTATAGATCTGGTATGCGTTGATGGTCTTGTATGATAGATCAGGTGCAATTTTGTATGATTTGTCGAGAATCGTAGATCTAGGGTTAGGGTTTTCTAAAATTTGGGGCTTTTGATTATTTTGTTGAATGAAGCTGGGTAAAAGTCAGGATTGTTCTTCGTATTTTTTTTTACCTTTTTTTTTTAATAAAATAAAGGCTTTTTCAATTTCCAAAATTATTGCAAATAATAAAAATTAGACAATTAAAATGATTTAATTGAAAATTATTTCCTTAAATAGATATGAGATGGTCAACATGTTCGTACTTAAGGCTGCCTTTAGAAATAACAAACGCAACTTATATTTTACCAAATTGCCCTGTTAATAGTTGTCGAAAAAAATTGCCCTGTATGTTTCTCTAAATAAGTGGCCCCACAAATATTATCACACAAAGGAATCAGAATTCGGATGACTTCCGATTTCGAACATTAAATGTCAGGGATTTGAGAACTTTTATTGTATAGTGCATCTGGTGTCATAATCATAAATGTCATAGATACTGTTCATAGAGGTCAAAAGAACAGTTAATGAAATAGGATATGGTAGTTTCGTTTCAGGGAAGTTTCTATTCACTGTGTGTTTGATATGAAAGTACTTGGTTAAACTGCTTAAGTTCCTGCATGCTTGAGTTAAGATGTGTTTCAGTATTGATGAAAGGTTCCTGCTGTATAATATTATGCTAGTTGTGTAAGATGGTATTGGAATTCTTACCTCTTGTTTAACCTTCTGTTATGATTGCCCTGCAGATTAATATGGTACAAAAGCGTCCTCTTGATGACGAGCAAATATTTGTTTCCTTCAAGCACCCAAGACAAGTGGGACATAGTAAAGAGCTAGTTTCTTTTTCAGAATCTGTGTTTGCTGGAGATGTCTTTAAGCCGCAGACTTTAGGTGAGGGACTATAGTCTCTGTTAATGCATGAGGCTGTAAAAGAGTGTTTGTTTGTGTGCTAGTGTTTAAGTTCGACTTTAAATACTTCGAAGATTTTGTTTTTCATTCTTTTTCCCAGTCAATGTGTCCTCATATGGCTGTATTGGGTGGAGCTAAAGAGGTTTGTTCATGTAAACTGTCATTGGAACAGATTCTAGATTTGGAATTTGGGTGGGTTATTGAGAAGACATTTATGCTTTTTCTTATTTGTAAACTCAAAGGTGTCATGTTTTCTGAGTTTTGTTAAAACTGTATGGTCATATAAAAGCAGCTTGATCTTTCCCTTTTCTTTTGTTATATAATTAGACTGAGATAAGTTCTGATGTTTGATTGATAGAGGATGGATTGGAAAGATGCACCAATGGGGGTGATGAGAAGCATTCTGGTGATGTCTATGCTAGTCTTCCGACAGTTGGGGAGGATATTAAGGCCAGTGCACCTGGAAGCTTTACTAACTCCGCCAGCACAACTCGTGGAGAAGATTCTTTTCCCCAAGCACCATGTCATGGATTTTATTTCCCAGAGTACTTCAATCCTGAGCGCCCAATAAGGACTTTGGCTTCCGAGGATATTTATTCTTTTCTGTTGGATCACTCTCCGAGGAAGTCAGCCTCCATTGGACCAGAGCATCAAGCTGTTATTCCTCCGTGGGGTGCACATGGAGTTAATAATACTTCTAGTTCAAGTCATCTAGATACGTCTCAAGCAGTTGTTGACTCTGACCTTGAGAATGAGAAACGACTGATGGGTACTTGTGTTATTCCAATGCCTAATTCTGAATTATCAACTGACTGTGAATCCATTGTTGGAAGAGGTACAACCGATTGTAGCTGTGGAGATAGGGCTTCTATCAGATGTGTCAGGCAGCACATTCTGGAAGCAAGAGAAAAACTTGTAAAGAACATTGGGCCAGAGAGATTTGCGGAGCTAGGATTTTGTGACATGGGAGAGCAAGTGGCTGAGAAATGGAGTGATGATGAGGAAAAATTATTCCACCAGGTTGTTTTCTCAAATCCAGCATCATTGGACAAGAACTTTTGGGACAATCTTTCAGCTGTCTTCCCCTCACGAACAAAAATGGAGATTGTCAGTTACTATTTCAATGTCTTTATGCTGAGGAAAAGAGCTCGGCAGAACAGATATGACCCGGTAAACGTAGACAGTGACAATGATGAATGGGAGGGGAGTACTGTTCACGGTGACAACGAACCTGGGGTGACAGATGATGATGACTCAGTTGTTGACTCTCCTGGATATCAGAATGATCCTGGGTTTAATAAAAGTTGGGGTGGTGATATGCAAGAGTATGATGAGGATGTTGTGGATGATGCTTATGATAATGTAAATGTAGATATTTATGGTGGAAGCAGTAAGCAGATATCAGATAGATGCCCAGGGAATTTGATTAACAATGGTGATTCCAGTCCCATAGTTCAGTTTCAGAAAAACATTGCTTGGGATGAAAAGGGAGATCAGGAGGTCCAAGACGATTCATGTACTTCCTTTGAGGCAGGGGTTGCCTCCCAAGATAATCAGCTGAGGTCTGAAAATGGAGATCATTGGGAAGTTGGTTGTTTCAATGGGACTAGCAAGCTAGGTGACCATGAATATGTCTTGGAGCCTTGTGATGCTAAAGTTTGGGACGCTGGGTATTCCACTTGCCGAAAAAATAAGGTGGACTTTTTGCCAACTTGCAATATGATTGAAGAGGTTTTTGGAAAAGATTCTTGGAATAGCTACAAAGCAAGGGATGGTAAGAACTTGAGTTAGTGTTGCTTGTCATATCAAGATGGTTGGAAAGCAGCATTGAGGACTTGAGGTGTTCATATTCCGTGAACCATCCGAAAGTTTTTCCGCAAATTTTTTTCTTCAATATTTTAGGTTAGTTGAGTTTTTCCTTTATGTACATTTCGTTCAGTGGGAAAAGGAAGCCTGGCATTCCTGTGACATAGTGTATTAGAAGGTGAATCGTCTTCATATGTTTAGGTCTTCTTTATGTTTTTTCTTTTAGCTAGGGTGGAATTGGAAAGTTCCCTTCATACCATCATAAAGCGATCCAGAATTGCCATCCCTGTATGGTTTCTGGAAGATATACTGATATTGTAAGCACAACTCTGTACGGCAGTTCTGTGGTGTAGTTTTGTATTATTTTCATAATGAGAAATCATTACAAAAGTTTTTTGTGTTGAATTGTTATCGAAGAGAATACAAGTTTTCCAGATTAGGCAATTGTGGTTTGTGAAGATAAAAAGCTACATTGTAAAGAAGTGGTAAAGAAAAGAGTTGTTGATCGTTCTGTTTCAGTCAAAAAGATAGATGACTTCTGAGGTCATATTGCAGCATTACAGTGCTGCATTTTCCTTCAAAACCATGAATGTTTTACTTTCTTTCGATCATCATGTGAAAGGTATACCACACCATCTCTATTGCAAGCTGACTCATATGGACTTTTGGTCTATTGATCAGTTAACTAAATACTCTTTATCTCTGTGAAGTTGCTGGTAGTTTCAGAGATAAAGAGCATTTATCTTCGAACCAAGACCGGAATTCGAATATTTCCGACTTCCCCACCTTCCTTGTAACTGAAGAAATACGAAATCAGGGGAGAAAGAACAGAAATGTTTTGCAGAATAAAAGAAAGGAAGAAAAGAAGATCCTGGATTATGATTCATTTGGTTTGCTACTATCATGTGAAAGTAACAACAAGGCTAAAATGTCCTATATGAGCTAATCTTTGATTCCATCACCCACATGGCTTTAGATAAGGAATATGCAACTATGCGGAATAGACCTCTTGCTTGATTAGTGAAGTAAAAGGCATGAAACAAATAAACAAGGTTAATAGTGCCAGGAGGAGGAGGAGGAGGTAGCCTAACCCCCAAACCAACCTCTTCCAACCAAAAGGCTAAGCTAAGGTAAACCATGGATCCCACAGTATGACCATATATGCTACTTTTATTTCTCAAAAATATATAGTTTGCATTCTCTTTTGAAGCTCATTGACTCTTTTGAGTGACCCCTAAGCATTGCTGGTGGTGAGTGCTTGCTCACTAACACATGCACCATTATTACTCATATGAAGAATACACATGCATCTTGATCATTAGATAATATACATATAAAAGGAGGGTAGTGGATTTGTAGTTGCTTCATAGTAGTACTCACACAAATACACACTCATAAACACTATCATGTAAATTAGATTCATAATAAACATACTAGCACAGAAAGTCTTGTAGAGGCAGAAGTCCCATTCATTCAGGAAATATACTTTTCTCTAGGTCCACTCAATTCTGGTTCTTTTCTCACTATGAAGCTAATGAAGGTGTTGCTTGCCATTCACAGTTACAGCATTCTGGTAAGAAATGCCCCAACCACCATTAGATTATGGTGTAATTAAAGCTTGATAGTATGCTTATAATCCATGCAACTTCTTAATGATTTCATATCCTTTGATCACTCAAAGAAATTTCTTAAAAAGGGTATGCTTATAAACAAGCAGCTTAAATTCCAATATTTCTGAAAAAAAAAAATCTGTGGGAAGTTCAGAGTTCCTGTCAACAAAGCGGGTAGTTCAACAACTAGTGTGCAATTTGGCATAGATAAGCCTTGTAGAATCAATAAAATCATGGTGTGGCTGCCAAAAAGGCATTGCATTCTAGTCACCTATACAATCCCCACTTCACCTTTTCCTTCTCTATATCATATATGTAAGCCTTCAAAAGTCATTCTAGTGAATATCTTCCAACCACAAAGCTACACCACCCAAGTGTCAATGTGTCATGTTTAAATTAGTAGGTGGGTTTAGTCCAAGTTTCTTAATTAGACTAAGTTTGACATGGAGATTATACCTAAGAGGTTCAACACTGTACTATTAAACTTGATGAGTGATGAAAAACTAACTTAAAGTAAGAACCTTAGGAGTATATGGATATTTTGAGAAACATGAGAAGTGGATATGGAGTAGAACAAGTGGAAAAGCACAGATGTAACAAAAATGGAAGTAACGCAATGTTTCTCCCATAATGGTTTTTAGATTTGGTCTAGAATTGATGGTATGGAAGCTTGAGCAAAGCATAAAGCCAAAGTGGGCGGCATCTTCTTATCCCAAGTGACTCACTCTAGCTTATACATATTACAACTTACAAGGTATGGCATGAAACAAGGAGTGGCCTGCGGCCATTCTTTCATTTGAAGGAGTCTACTGGTCAGTTTCAGCATCACTTTTTGAGGGCCATCTCTCTTGACTCCCAAGTGAAGTTTTCTGTGGTCTACCATAAGTATTTCACTTGCATACACTTGTGTACTGCACAATTGTACAGTATGCATCCGAAAACTAGATCTCCACCCTTTTCGGCTACTATTCATTGTTATTCGATGATTGAAACTGTTTATTAGTCGGATGAGTTATCTAAATTTTGCGTAATGTAAGTCGGATAAAATTGAAAGAATAAAAAGATAGTGTAACGCATTTAGAAATCGTATCATGTCTATCATCCAAACGTGAATTTATTGGATAAATTGCAGTGATATATCATTACATAATTGGCACAACCATAGCAGTGTGCAGTACATATGCTAGGCCAAGATTTCATGAGTAGCTGCACATGTTCTTTAAGCAAAGAAGAATATTAGTACAGAAAGCACCCGTGAAATGTCTATAACACTTAATCCATACAATGACATCTAATAAAATCAATTAGAAAACAAGAGCCTAAACAGAAAAGAAGTGTAATCACAGATGACATAAGTTAATTACAGCTAAACATTGTACTAAAGAGCCGGCAACAAGGGCAAAAAAGAAAGGGGAGTTTGCAGTCAAGTGTGATTAGTTGTCGCTAATAAGACATTAACATTGGGATTAAGGCAACAAAAGCCGGCTTAATGATGAATTATTAGGCCGGCATTGTTAGTGTTTGGCCATGCTTGCTGCCCAATTTCTGACTTTGTTGTAGGGCTGCACCCACAACTCTAGACATGCAGCATGTACTAGTACTGGTACTGATTTCTTAACTAATGAATCTGCTTGTATCAAGGGGTTACTAGTTCTTAAATTAATCAGAAAGATAGTTTGTGTTATTAAAACTATATCACCCCTACCTAAGCTAATTCTGTTTCATTGGAACCTTTTTCATGAAGAAAGTCATACAGTAGATCTACTAGCTAGGGTGGTGTTCTGTTATTAGTATTTTTCAAGAAATTCTTTTACATTAATTGTGACTATATTAATTAAATTTAGAAATCGGAATGCGAATAATGTTATCCTAAAGTATTCTCTATAAGCTATTTGACCTCTGCATATTATCAGTGGCTAGGCCTCATCATTTGGCCCTTCGGCCCTAACCCGCCCTACCCGGTCCTCCATTAGGGCGGGCCGGCCCTAGCCCTTCTCAAATAGGGTAGGGCAATTGTCAAACAAATGAAACCCGGCCCTAATCTATTGAGTCTTTTAGGGCCAAGCCCGGCCCGGCCCTAAAAGCCCGCCTTTTAGGCCCTAAAAAATTCTTATTTTTTCTATTATTTTAATATGTCTCTTATTTTTTTTAGATATAATACAACTAATCTTCTTTTTTGTAATTGATTTTCTAGCTTATTTCTTTGATTTTCTTTTGCTTCGTTGAATAACGATTGTATTTTAATGATTTAGATTTTAGAGAGATAATTCATGAGATATGAGTATAACCTCTTAGATTAATATTTATATATAGATGTCCGAAGTTAAGTATAATGTATATGCATGTATGTTAAATAACAAAATAAGGTGTATTACATATAAGTAATATAATCATTGAGGATTGAATTAAATTGTAAGAAAAAGAAAAAAAAAATGACTTAGCCCATCTCAGCCCTATTTAAAACCCTAACTAAATGGGCCGCTAGGGCGGGTAAGGACTTGCATATTCAAGCCTCGACCCTACCCTACCCGGCCCTAAATTTTGTTGACTTTGACCGAGCCTACCCCACCCTACCCTAAGCCCTAAATTTTAGGGTAGGGCCGGCCCTAGCCCGGCCCATGATGACCCCTATCAGTGGCTTGTGAGTAGGACATTGTTAATATCCACATAATCAAGAGATTCATAACTTTGCACAAGGAATATTGGTTAACCTGGTTATTCTTGTTTGATTGCCCTTTTGTATATGAAATTTAATACATTTTGTATTATATGTAAGATCTGAATTCATGGACCTGTCTTTTTTTTTTTTTAAAGGATAACTTATATTGCTTAATTAATGGTCAAAATGTACGTACATCAAAATACCGTACTCCACAGAGTATGTTAAGGGAGGCTTATAAGCACCAAGACAGACACATTAACTGATTACACATAAGTTCAAAAAGAGCCCGAAACAATAGAACACAGTCTCACTACCTAAATCTCTGGAAAAGAATATTATAGCTGCTTAAAACCTCAATTGGTGTACACCTAATGAACTTAAGAAATAAGTAGTAAAACTAACTCTAATGTTCGGGCTGAGAACAACCCAAGACCTGCGTCTTGCCCATGCCCATAGTAGTAGGGCAAGCCTTAACACCAACCGCAGCTGAATCCACCTTAGTGGGCCCAAACTCACACTCGTTTGATCCAACAGGTGGGAGTCCAAACACCAGATCCAGCCCAATCAACTCAGCGGTGGTCAACCCTAGGTTAGAGTATCTCGCCGTAGAAGTTAGGTCAGCCTCTTTGACGGCTTCCCCAGCCACCGTGAGACCCTGCCACGCTTGAAGCTCCAATCCAATCTTTGACATGTAGGCACCACAGCCAGATCTAATTCGTAACCACCATCTAAGTCTTCAGCCTCCATCGCTGTCGCCATAGATTCAGGCCAACAAGGAGGTTCACGACCTTTCGCAGACAAAGCTTCAACAAAGGTCGTCGAAACACGTCCGCCTACAACACCCTCCACTCCCAAAGAGCGCCTCTGCTGAAACTTTATGAAAAGCTTTGCCGGCGATGCCATCATGGACCTGCCTTGTCAATATTATTTCCCAGAAAAGTTACATCCTTGTCAATATTCAAATAATGAATTTCCAAATTACAGATTACTTAATTAATCTGCCATTTACTTACATGTTAGGTTGAAAAGGGTTTTGAGTACTTGAGGCTTCCTGACTTCACAATCTGTAGGAGGTGATATAATATTTCACGGGTGCGTCTATTGTCATCTCACAAACCACTTTACTCACCCCACATGTTGTTGATTTATTGAAATACTAAAATATTCTAATATAAAATTACAGTAATGGACAATAAGTTGTTACAAATTACAATTTGTTTCTTCTATTTTATGTTTTTGTTTTAGATGAACACAAACTTCATAAACTCTAACTCAGATTTATCATCGGTCGTGAGTTTGAAGACACTAACATTTAACATAAAGATGAGGTAAACTGTTTGTGTTTTTTTTTTCTTTTCTTTTTTTCTTTGTTGGTGATTTGTCTATCCATTTACTCATTTTCCCATGTCGACTTTGTATCTAAATTTTCATAAATAACTATTGTACCGTATTTATGAACAACACATAAATCAATTCAAGAACTCAAAAGTATGGAATGCATTGCTGCTAAAGATACATTTACAGACATTGTGTATCATGATATCGATTGATATTATTGAGTTGTTAAATTTGAGAGTTTTTTCTTGTTCTTTGACTGACATTTATATTTTAATGTTATTTTTTGTGTTCAGCTGGTGATTTTACTTACCTTGAGCAAATATGAATTTGACAAAATATATGTAGGATGAGAAGAGAATGTAGGATGAACAAAGTAGAAATATTGATAAAATGGTATTTTAGGTATTGCTAATGGGTAAACAAAGTAGACTTGTAATTAAAATTATATGAGTGAGTGTGAAAAAAATGTGAGGTGAACAAATTAGTTTGTAAGGTAACAATAGACGCGCCATATTTCATTTATTTCAAAAAATAACTTCCAAAAGAAAGAACGTGTGATGGTTACAAACAGAAGATTGGGTTGGTGCCAGATATATACCTGTGGTAATTACCTGCCCAATTGCCCTTTGAAAGGCATTCTGAAATTAAATCAGAAGCAGTGAATGGTACCTTACTATGCTCTTATTGTGCTTTTCTTCCTATATATTTCAAAGGTTACCAAAACATCAACATGATTTACTCCACCCAGGATGAGGTTGATCATTTTGGCTCTTGCTGTAAATTTGGATTCTTATAGTAACCAAAAATAAATTATGAGAGGCATAGAATATGGTGAAAAGCTAGCTAGCTAGCATCATACACAAGTGTTGTAATATATTCCTGGACATAGCTGTACTAACTACTAATACTATATTTCAGTTTAGCAAGGCAAATGCACCATCTCACAGATACAACAATTATACAAACTCCCAAGTCCCAAACACCTTATCCCCAATTTTTGTGTAATTATTTTTTGGGTCATAAAGTAGATCCTTATATCTCAAGTGATCACTAACGGTGGAGAGACTCCAAATTTGTTTTGAAACAATTTACTTGGCTACTCTAAAACCGGAAAGATTCTTCCATACGGTGGTTAGATCAACAGATTTTTCCGACTATCCGGTAAAAAACCACCTCTTAATTTACTTTTCCACATGTCAGTTCCGCCTCGCTAAAGACTTTCTCCTAGAGCTAATAACGATTAATCTCTTATATGAACAAAGGTAAATGTAGAATGCTATGCTTTGGTTGAAACTGAAGAAACAATGGCATTACTTTGACACTAAATAGGTACATAAGTTACAGAACAAATGAATCAAAACCATATTTTTTATTTTAATGAAAGCTTTGAAGAAAATAAAGAAAAAAAGTATAAACGGTCTAAGAGTAGAACCTTTTCAGTTGCTCTTTGCTTAATAACAAGACAAAGGAAGGAATAGTTACAAGGAAGAAGAGGCAGCCTAAACTTTTGAAAGCAAAGTCGAGCGAGTTGGGTTCTTCATCTTCTTCTTCTATGTTTTTCTGAGAGGATTATTGGCCATTGGATTTTGGGTTTGCTAGCTTTACCATAGGATTTCCAGTTGAGTACACGTGCATGTCTGCTAGCTTTACCCTCTCACACTCACCACTTTTATTATCTTTGCTTCCATGCATGGATTTCTCCTCCAAATATAGTCAAGCTCACAATAGTCAGTGAGAGAGAGAGAGAGAGAGAGAGATAGAGAGAGAAAGAAACGCTCGCTCTCTCACTCATTCTTTTCTCTCTTCTTAATTTGGCTTCTTCATCCCACATCACTAGCTAGCAACAATGACCTCATGATTTCTCTTCGAATTACACATCTTTTTCTCCAGTTTCAACTACCCATCTAAGATGCTGAGCTCTCTCTTCTACTAAATTGTGAACCAGAAAGCTACTAGCTGATTTCACTACCAATCTGGTGAATCATGTATTGATTGATTGGTTGTTCTTCTTCTTTCACTCCATGTTTGAGCTTTTTCTCCTTGATTCTCTCATCTGGGGGGTTCTGTTTCATTAGCATTTGGGTTGTTGTAGTGTGATGAGATCGAGAATCCCCAGATTTCACCAAGTTCTGTGATTGGATTTTCAAGTCTCTGGTTAGCTTGTGTTTGTTCTCTGTATTTCCTATTTGTTGAGTTAAATTATTAGTTTATTCGTAGTTCAATGGAAGAAGATCAAGAATTCAAGTATTTTTGCAAGTTGTGTAGCAAGAGCTTCCCCTGTGGCAGATCTCTGGGTGGTCACATGAAGTCTCACTTGATCAACAACCATTCGAGAGATGATCAAAAATTCATCAACAGCAGAGTTGAGGTCTCGTCTCTCGAAAATTACACTGAGAAGGGCTTGGAAAGTGGTCCTCAAGCAGGTTATGGCCTCAGGGAAAATCCGAGGAAAACTTGGAGAATTGCAGGTTCAAGTGAGGAAACTTCAGCACTATGCAGGGAATGTGGGAAAGGATTTCAGTCATGGAAAGCTCTGGTTTCTCATATGAAGTCTCACTCAAATTTGACTACTAATAGCTTTGAGAACGAACAAGATTCTTGGACTAGCAGTAAACTTGTGGACAGCCAATCTGAAAATGAGACTACTAATACTACAAGGAGAAGAACTGCAGCATCCAGGAGAAGAAGAACAAGGTACGTGGGCACAACTACTACAACCTCATCTTCTAATCCCTCTGTTGTAAACAATAATGCTTCTTCATCTGTGACTGAGATTGAGCAAGAGCAACAAGAAGAGGTTGCTTGGTGTTTGATGATGCTCTCCAGGGATGTGGGTCACTGGGGTGGTTTGAACTTTGTTGCTGATCATGATCACAGTACCTCTGATGACAATTCAGGGTTTTCGGATGCTCCATCAACCCTCAAGATGAATCGGGTTTCCGAAATCAAGGATGCTACTTTTGAGACTTTTAAAGTGAAGAAACTAAAGAAGATGTCACAAGAGGAAGTTTGTGTTGGTGGGTTTTCCAAGAGTGACAAAGCTAAGAAGAATTTGATACTTGAGAAAACTGAGTTAGCTGAAGCTCAATTGGGTTCTAACAAGTTCAATTCAAGCAACAAGAGAAAGCTTCAATATGCTTATGATCATTCTTCTAAGAGGAGTAAGTATGAGTGTGGTACTTGTAACAAGGTGTTTAGGTCATACCAAGCTCTAGGAGGCCATAGAGCTAGTCACAAAAAAATCAAAGGATGCTTTACTTCTAAGATTGAGAGCAGTGAAAACACCGCTGAGTTTGACACAGACCTTTCCACTGATCATCCAGTTGCATCTGATCACATTAAGCTCAGTAATCCCATTCATCATCAAGATGTTGTTGTAAAAGCTGAGAGCATCAGTACTAAGAGTAAGGGGCATTCTTGTCCAATTTGCCTAAAAGTTTTCCCCACTGGTCAAGCATTGGGCGGTCACAAGAGATCACACTTGATTGTTGGTCCAACTGAGAGCAAGAACAACCAAAGCACCATAGACATTCCGAAGCCAGCAACTCCTGAAGTTAGAAACTTTCTTGATCTCAACCTTCCTGCTCCTGTGGAAGAAGAGAGCAGTACCAACCATGCTGCTGCTGCACAAGCCTTAAAGCCATGGTGGGCAGGAAGCAACCATAAGCCTTATGAGGCTCTTGTTTCATAGGTCAGTGTCCCTATTCATGCCAACACTAATTCTCAAGTTGGTGCATAAATATATATATATATATATATCTCGAATACTCGACTTGTTAAAGAAGCAATATTGAGAAACTCTTACTTCATACTTCGGCTATGGTTTACAATAAAGAATCGAGGATGTACAGATACATATTTCTCGATATCGATTCATTAATTCTTTCAAAGATTTCGAACTTTGCTGAGGCCTAGCTGCTCATTGCTTTCAAACTGCTAAGCCTCATCAAATTTTCATATCCCATGCATTGTCTTTACCATAGTTTTCTTATACTTTCACCTTGAAACTTGAATACTGTAATTCATGAACTTCATATTCTGGTGTAAGACAGACATGTACTTCTTTTATGCAGAAAGGTAATCTGTTTGGAGTAAATGAGTGAGGTGTTGAAAAAATTGGGATACATAACTAGCTCAAGGTGGTTGTTTAGTCACCTACCAATAATACCATTAAACATGACAACCCATCTCACTTGTTTATTTCCTTTCTCAAACTTAGTAGTATTGCCAAGTGATGCTTATACTTGTCTATGCTAAGATCTAAGCTCAGTAGAAAATGATGGCTCCTTTATAAAAGAGAGAAATTGGACCACGACAAATCTACATGACTACATACAAAGCATAAGTGATCACTTAAGCACGCCAACTCTACTGGTCTCATATTTTGTTCGAAATGAGTCCTGACTCTCTCTAGTAATTTATTAAAATTGGTATTGTGGTCACCTTTTGAGTTTTGAACTTCTGATAATGCATTTAAGTTTGAGGCTTTCGTTTAGCAAGTGTATGGAGAATCAAGTCAGAACTCAGAAGTGGTTGGTTTCTTCATCAGTTTGTTTCACTTGCTCTCTAGTACCTGGCAGTTGGTAATTCTTGTCAAGCAGCTCATAATGAAACAATGCTTTGCAATTGCATATGGTAAGGCTCTCAAGTCTTCATCAAGTGACATAGGATAATTTGAAATGTGTTTGCAATTGCATATGGTTACTCAGCACTACATTACATCTCCTTATTTTTAAGATTGTCCTGGACTCATGTAGGTTGTCTTAAGTTATACTAATATTAACTCATGTTTGGTGGTGTATGGGATTAGAGAGTAGTTTGATTAGTTTATGGTTTAGAAAAATGGTGTTATCTAAGGATGACCAATCTTGAGTATCCACCATAACACCATCTAAGGAAGTCAAAATGAAAACAAGGTGTTACGTAAATTCATTTATTTTAATACCCAATGACACAAAACATGATATTTACTAAACCGAACTTCGTATTTAGCACAGTCTCACTTAGTTCTAACAAAGAAACATGCACTCAAGTTCTAATTAAGTGGTACAAAACACAATGTGTGTGTAAATAATTTTTACTCCCTCCGATTTTTTATATAGGTCGTTTTAGGTTTTGAGTTTTGTTTCAATATATAAGTCGTTTTAGCTTATATTTCCTAATTTATCCCTGAGCCACAATAATGACATGGTGAAGTGAAGAGTAGTAATAAGGAAATAAAACTTTAAATAGGGGTTAAATTATCATTAGAATTTTTTCTTAATTTCTGTGTAAACTCCTAAAACGACTTATATAAAAAATCAGAGGAAGTACTTTTTTTTTTGGAAAAAAAAATCAGTTTTGAGCGGTTGATGTGAGTGGTGGTAGCTGTGGAGCAATGATGATGCTTATTTTTCATTTTCTTTTATCATTTTGTAATTTACAATTTCATCCTTGCACATTTAAACTTTTTTAAATGTTTTTTAATACATGATTATCTCAGTGCAAAAAGATTATATTTAGCTACCACACCTCATCTGTTACTACTCTAAGTCCGGTTATTAGATGCAATTTCACGAAATTGGGGTGAAACATGTGTTTACACCACTAAAAGTTAATATTTTACTGGATAGTAATTGTTTAAATAAATATTAATTAAATTCATGGTCCACGTCATACCGGCGAGTCTGAAATATTGGGTTTACAAGTGATGGCCCGCCAACAGAACCATACGAGCTATATGTACAGTTCGCGTGCGAGATGACTTCGCGTAGGAAAAGAACTTCGCGAAGAATCAAGAAGAAGAGTTCGCATACAAAAAGGTGACTAGATGAGGCGAGCTCCGCATGGTTGTTTGATTGGATAAGAAAGCAATATCCTTAATTGCTTAAAGGACTATATGGTCATGTGTGCATATGAAGGTCAGAATGTCTATATATTGATTAAGGATTCTAATCCTTATTATATTTGAGTGCACATCCAATAGTACACGTTCAAGTCTCCATGAGGTGTTCTAAGTCAACTCTTCTACATAGAGACAATTAGTTACTTCGCCGAAGCATAAACATATCAAGCAAGTGATTAATATTACATACGCTACATTTATCGTTGAAGACTTTTACAAATCTTTGACTCGCTTTAGGCCAACACCTGTGGCTCTAAAATAAGTCTACATACGTGATTGGAACTGCGTCACCCAATTACGTGATTACTAAGTAAAACAAAACCTTGTGCAACTCAACCGACTATGCAGCAAAGAACAAATCCTTATCAACAATTAACAAATTCGCCTCTATATAAGGGAGTTTGAGTATCTGGTCTAACACACTACACAATCATCTCATACAAACAACTACAAACCTTCGATCTAATCGAAACTTGACGCTAAAGCACTTTGCCTTGCCTTAACATTTCAGAGCCCATTAGGTCTCGCCATGCCTATTGTCCCATTGGTTGCTCAGCTCGCCCGTCGAGTATCGATTGCAAACGAATAGGAGGCTGCTCGCAATTCCTCGTTCATGAGGTGGCATCGGAGCCCGCTATCGTTTGGTTAGGAAGTCTAGACCAGCGCACCGTTTTACTTTCTGCGTCCGCGCGGTGGCACGTCGCGCATCCCTTTTTAGCATTTGGACCCATTATTTATCTTTTTATCCTTGGTGAGAATTGTGACCAAGAACAAATGAATAAACAAACCATATTATCAACTTCAACGAAAAGATCAAGCTGCAATTTTGTTGTACGAGATGTTTCACTTATAATTGAATTCATATGGTTTTCTCCAACGTTCCAATCAACATGCAAGTCTTATAAAAGAAAAATAATATCATACATGTTGTAAATATAGAAATAGTATAAACAAAACACATATGTAAATTTAACAAAACAAGAGGTAAACTCATAAATCATGAGTGTGGATGATAAGCAACAAAGGTTACACCAACATCTCGTAGACCATTATGGAGTTTTCTAGAAATAAGAAGTGAACTCGCGCTGATAACGTGTTGTAAACTAGAACTTACTTTTGTTAAGAATAAACTAACCAATAGATAGAGAATGGGAGAATGGAGTGAAATATCTTATTGATTCCCATATGTCTTCTTTATATAGAGAGAAAGATTACATAGCAAGTCTTCATACTATTAAGATATTGCATATTAATCCTAAGAGTATTAATGGACACAATACATTTTCTTTCTTTTAATGTTAACCTATACTATTTTTTTTCCAGCCATGGTTCCTAAAGCTTTATCATATTACATGAATGCAGAAAACATGATTAGAAATCAACACAATTGTTGAGGTAAATGAAAGTTCATGATAATTGTAATCTCTCTAGTAAATTTGTTGTATATAGTTTTCTTAGAATTATTGTGGATTCAAACCAAAGCCCAATTCTATCCCGATTCTTGTTGCAAGTTTGAACCGAAACTCCAAGCCCAGATCAAGAGCTCAATACTAATTAAGGAACAGTTCTCAACGACGCGTCGTATAATTTCACCAAATTCCCTCAAGTATTTAACCCGATCACTCGCTCCCAAATAGCCAACTCGTTGATTATTTTCTCATATTTCTGGACCAAATGTCTAATGTAAATCAGCTTCTTCTTTGCCTCTGAATATTCTTCTAATTTCGTCCAATCTACAATCGGCAAGCTAGCTAATTATAAAGCATGCATATATGTGTGCACTGAAATTCTCTGTGTTATTCTGGTAGTGGTGGTAGTCTGGTAGAGACTAGAGAGAATTCAGCTTCAAGTTCTTTGATTCGCTTCACATATATGCATGCATTTTTCCTAGTTCTGTTTGCTGAATCGATTCAGTTGTAGCACTATTTGATTTTCCAAGTTCCAGTCAGTAAGACAGTAACTCTTTATGTTGTTTGCTCATGAAGAATTAGGGTTTTTTTTAAAAAAAAATAAAATTATTCGGCTGTCATATGTCAAAAATTCCAGATGTATGAAATCGACAGCAGTTCATTGACTCTTTAGAAAGAGTAGTATCATCCAACTCAATCAGAAACAGAATATAAATTAGGGTTTCACCACTGGCCGGCTAACATATATATTTTCAATCAATGATTTCCTCTCTTTTTTCTTTTGAATGAAATTAAAATTTCAAGATCAAAGAATGAGAGCCAGGCCTTCTTCAAGACGGGAGGAGAAGATTTTGAACTCGATTCTATCAAATTTCTTCGCCTGTACTAGAGTGCGTGACTCTTGTGCCTCTTAGGATGCGGCCTTTGGAACAGTTAAAAGAGGTAGTGGTCCGGTTTAGGCGTGCCTCGTTGCAGGCTGAGATAATCTTCTTGGATAGATATACTCAGACTTGAAATGCATATATATTTTAGAGCACAAGAATTAGAATGAGGAATGTCACAGATGGGGTTATGGCTATTGGAACCAGAATGCAGACTTCATGTGAAGGAAGAGACCGAACAAATATGATTTACATGCTTTCAAAGGGGTACTCATTGCTTTATCAACCTTGTACAAAATGCTAATGGTGCTGCAAAGGTTTCTTTCCAAAACATATTGATCAGGTTTGTTTTGCTATGATATACAACTAGTAAATATTATATCACATGCATTAACACACCCGGTCTTACCCTGATTAGTGCTAGTTCTTTATATATGCTCAATCAGGGACCAAAAAAGAAAGACCTCCAATGTTACTACTTCAAAAGGACATCTCAATCAAATAATAATAATATGCTCCAAGTTGCAGCAAATCTCTTGAAGAAGTTTAACTGCTAAATAGTAAACATCATAGGTTCATGATTGGTGACCAAACAACGTCACCAGGTGAGTCTCAAAGTATGGTAGAATTAGGTCTACATTCTTCATATGGTAGTTGAAAACTAGAAAAAATAAATATAAGCATTAAGGGAGAGAAGCATCATGGCAGCTAGACATTCCAATTTCCCGACTGAGGGTACACAATTCTACTCAATCTATCTGGATTTCTGTCTTAATTCTTGAGTTGATCGACTCAGTCCTCAGCTGTTTTCCTTTCCCCTAAACAAAAGCAAGAAAAAGATGATGTGTAAATAGATTTTGCACAAGCCAGACGTAATGGAGCATAGATTTACAAACCAACCTGTGATGAGGTGCAGACAGCATCTGTCATGCGGAAAATTTCAACTTCAAATTCAAACTTTTTGGCATTGGTCAACACAAAGACACAAACATCGCCCATTTTCAGATTATTGACATGTGCAAATTCAGACCAACCAGCTTGTAATCTGGTTATCTTCTCAATATAACTGATCCTGACAAGAAAGCTCCTTTTTTTTTTAGAATTGACAAGAAAGCTCCTATTAACCCGAAGGATGACATAATTAGGGCGCCCATTAATAATATGTCTCTCAGCAAAAGTGCGTGGAAAACTCTGAAAAAGAAACATGCATGTGAGAAAACTTTTGAAAATAGATGGTTTGTCACACAGATATAGTGATTATCACAATATAGAAATCAAAAGATTGTAATGGATATAGAAAGTTCACCAGATAACTTCCACCGGCATATGAGGCACACAAGGAAACCACAAAAGAATGGTGGGTAGACTCAGATTGGAAAGCATTAGCTTTTTTTAGAGCTATAGCATTTAGGGTCTTTTCGTCTCTAGACAAGCATGGTGCTTTAACAATAGAACTTGTCCAGTTTTTCCTTCTCTTGTGAAGCCTCGAAGCTATTGTTCTTGAGCCTGGTGGAACATAGTTAACTGCTTCACTAGAAGCATCATCTCCCACCTCCTCGTCTTCAGTTTCTTCCTCATCTTCACTTTCATCATCACCCTCCTCATCATTCTCATGATCCTCATTATCAGAAATGTCTGCAGGTAAGTCACAGTGGATGCAATATATAGCATAGTTAGTCTCTTTGGTACTTCAATCATATAAATTGAAAAATCGATTGATAACTTGCCTGGTGATAAGGTGCGATTTGCTGCTTCTTTTGTGTGAAAAATGACAACATTGATTATAACTCTGATGTCTTTAATCAACATAAATGCACACAGATCACCTTCTTTCAAATTATTATCTCGCATAAATTCAGACCAACTACCATGTAATTTGCATCTGTTGGTAGCAACATTATCACAAGTCAATTTGACCCGCCAAGTTCTCACTCTGCAATCTGAAACCCGAAGAATAACATCACCAGAGTTCTCAATACGAGGCTTCACTAGCATGGTGAACTCTGCTGGTAACCACTGAAATTTAAAAAAAAGGAAAGCAGGAAAAGGACAATTAGACAATATCTTTCCTCAATATTCTGCTCGACACTCGAACACACACACACACACACACACACACATACATATAAGTTTGTAAGGCCTCACCACAAATTTAAACTTGATGTAGGAGGGCTTCATGGAAACCAAGAAAGCAGAAGGGTTTTTTAATTTGAATTCTTCAGCTCTGATGCGAGCTCCCCACAGATCCTTTTCTATGAATCTTTGTGAGCTAGAGGTGCCTCCTCTT
Organism: Fragaria nilgerrensis; assembly: GCA_010134655.1. Lineage (NCBI taxonomy): Eukaryota > Viridiplantae > Streptophyta > Magnoliopsida > Rosales > Rosaceae > Fragaria > Fragaria nilgerrensis. Next base: position 8,685,839 of record CM020981.1, read on the forward strand.
TCTTTCACTGCGCGAAAATCAACTTTCCTGGTTAAGATTTTAATCAGATGTACATTACATACTAGAAACAGAAAATACAGCAAACATGGTACAACAATAACTACTTGATACCCTACTTTTCATTTCTGAATTAGACCAATGTGCCTCTTTGTTTTTCATTCTTGCTTACCACTCAAACTTGTTTTGTACTTCTTTCGAGGCAGAGGACTTGAAACTGGAGAGTCGTCTGAGATCTCAAGAGATACATCATAATCTTCTTCATCAGGTTCTTCTGTTTCAGCCATTACAAAATACTCTCCACATGTATTTCTTCCAAAGATATCCACATGGAAGTGTGAGTTTCCAGCATAATGGAAGACTAGAAGTTGCCCGTATTTTAAGCCATTCTGTTGCAGAAATGCATTCCACCCCTCCTGGAAATAGAACTTGTTATTGGCCACTTCCACATGAACAAGCCAAGTTCGGGCTGCGGTTTGAAGTTGGCACTGGTGAGGCACGTTTCCATGGAAATGCTGGAGAAATTCTGTTGGGATTTTCTGTAACAAGTGATAAAACAGGCAAGTTAATTATTTTCACAGCATAACACAATCTGACTCGAATATGAACAATACATAGGTGTCCATAGACCTCCCCCTTAATACAAATGTGAGCACATTTGGAGAAGAGAAACAAAACTAAAAGGCCTCAAACCAAAATCAAGTAACTGACCCCAAAACTCCAAATAACAAAAGTAACTAGGGGCATATAACACAGGGCAAGTAAGTGTAAGACTTCAATGGGAATTGCACAACCCACTGTGCAGTAAACATGCAATCTATTTGTGTTTTCAATCAAAATGATGATTCAAAGCTCATGTTTGGATCAGGGAAACAGCAAAACCCACTTTGATTTATAGTTTTATCTTTTCTCTTGTTCTTTGTCTCCTTTCCAAATAATACAGGACTTTTAAAATAATTTTATGAGAACTCAAACACACAGTAAAGGCTAAAGAGTATAGAATTTCATATTGTTTATCAAAATAATTAAAGCTCATATTTACTCAGGTAAACTACCAAACCCACTAAAAGCAGGGGTTTGTATATATCTTTCGCTACCCTTCAGTTTAGATAAAGACTATCTGAATTTGAACATCCAACACTCCAGATTCAAATTTCCTATTCTACTCAACGCTCTAATTTGAGCGAGAGAAACTAGACCGACATTGAAATAAGAACAAAGTCAATATCTTCTATGCTTCACAGTTCTTTACCAGAGTATTCACACGAATATATGATATTCGAAATGAAGAAAAGATTACATGGGGAGCCTGGACTTACGAGCTTGTTAGTAAACTGATGACCAGGAACAATTTTGAAAAAAGAGGGTAGCTTTCCTCTGGTTGCCATCAAGATCGTTGCTTTCTCTCACTCTTCTCAAATGGCGGACTAACTGGTCTCTTTTCTTCTTATGTTGTCTGAGCACAGAAGAGTGCAAATGACATAAGCTTTGTGAAATACAACTCTACTTTTGACGTTGTTTTTCTTGTTCTTTACAATTATCAAGTTTTATTGCACATTTACTGCTTGCAGCATTAGTACACAGCTTTAAAGTTCAATGCAGAAAGAAAAAATGTCATGTTGTAATGAGTATATAGCAGTTGCAGGGAATTGATTGAAGTGCTGAGGAAATGGAGCAGAGGAGTTAAGGGTGAGTGAGCTTTCAGAAAGCAGGTAATGACTTACATGACAGAGGCAAAGAAATAAAAGCTTATTCAGTACCTCACCATATCTCCCATAAAGGATACAAGTCCCACCACAGTCCCTCATTCAATATTGATGCTGCTGCTTGGGGTAAGGAGAAAAACCTCACAGCTCTCCGAATGATGGTCCCAATTCTCCTTTGAATCTGATTCAAACCATCATAAAAAAATCAAGGCAAACGCCGTTGGAAAATTGCTCAAATCAAATAAAGATTTTACCTTTGAGCCAAAGGGCCTCGCAAGTTGTGAGGAACAAGTGACCGGAGGTCTGGATTGCCATGCCCTCCGCCTTCTTGGTCGGATTCTCATCGGCGTCTCCATTTTCGGCGTCTTCTTCAGTTTACTTGTCTTGCCGTTCAGTTTGGTTGACCTGGTAACTTATTTGGTTGGGCTTTTGATCTTCCTGGCCTGCTATTTGTTTAATGAAATATCTTTCCCTTTTTTTTAAATTATGTTTATAATTAAAATTATAACCATAATATCATCCTTTAAATCCACGGATCTTATTTTCCATCGATCTTATTTTTTTAACGTGATATTTGAAATTTAATTTATTTTCTTTCCTTTTTAATAAATGAGTTTCAATAGGAAACGAATTATTTTCTTTTAATTATATTCTAAATAGAGAATAGTAATCATCAATTTTCATTTAGATAGATTTCATAAATTGATGTAAAGAAAAACAAAATAAAAAATATTTAGTTTTTAATCTCAACCGTTAGTTATTGTTAGATCTAATAGACAATATTCTGGTTATAATTTTGATTATAATCTTGTATGCTACAGATCCGCTCTTTTGATGAAATACTAACATTACTAATATTCCAGCGTGAGCGGAATAGTTATATGTGATATGAACTAATGATGATGTTGACCTATGTTGCAGACATTGATATGGCGACATTGACATGACGCCGACATGATAAATCTAAAAATTCTAAGATCCGACACGGTTTGGATACGACAAATAATTAATATATTTATGTGTTTTAATACATAAAAAAATACTAAAAACATGAGCTCAACCATATGTCAACGTAAAGACGTTGTAATTGAATGGAGATTAGGAAACCCAGTGACTAATTTGAAGCGGAAAAAAGAGATTAAAGAAGAGAGGAAGATTGGAAAAAGGAGATTAAGTTGCAGTCTACAAACTAGAGAGAAATTTTTAAATGCTACGGGTTTAAGGTATAGGGCTTACGGTTAAGGGTTTTAAAAAAATAATAAAAAAAACCAAAATGATCTTTAACAAAATAGCTGAAATAAATTTTTGTGAAGAAAATCCACATACATAAATCTGATTAGAATGTAGGACCACGCAATACTATCAAGGTTTCTCCAAACTAATTTGGGCCCCCATAGTATTATCCTGGGTCTTGTTGCATAGTCTGAACTCTGAACCCAAATCCAGCCCACATCCCCTGAAACACATGAAGTCCAGAACAAACTCTCTCTCTCTCTCTCTCTCTCTCTCTCTCTCTCTAAAAATCTCTGCAATAACCAAACCAAACCCCAAACAGATTCCAGCTTCTCTTCCAATTCCACACGCCCAAATGTTCAATTCCAGTTTCATCTATCATTACCCCAACACCACCTTCGACCCCAACTCTCAATTCTCCTATTTTCCTCCGCTAGCCTCGTCTGATCACCCACCTGGAGTCGACCCACTTCCCAATTCAGCCCCCTACCCATTAACCCATGCTGCACTCCAATCTCAATTCCCATTTGGTCAAGACCCAAATCCAGCCTCACACGCTTGGCTTGTCAACCAAGCTGACCCAATTTCATATGTACCTGTAAGTGCCTCCCTTCCATTCAACTCTTTGATCAAATCTGTTTAGTCTGTTCATGTTACTTTAGTAATTGCATAAATGTAACATACATGGCATTTGAAGATTGAATTTTTTTTTTGGGTGGTTTGCAGTCAATAAAATCTTTGAATGAGAGCTTGTTAGTGCCCACAAATTATTCGTGGAATAGCAATTGGACAAATCAACCTAATGCTGCAGAGAGCTTTCAACAGCAAACCAATGGTATGCGATTTCGTGTAAGATATCTCTGGTATTGTTTGTAATAGCAAAACAGTGTGATTGGCAATGACAAGTGACCACTGCTGCAGCGTTTCCAGGAACGTCCAATGGTATGGACAATGTCAGTCTGCCTAGCGAAGTGAGTAGCATGGGCGGGCAAGTGATGTATGGGAGTACAAGTGTGGTTGCTGGTGAGGAGTTGGGAACAAAGAGAAGGAAGCTTATAAAAAGTGACGCGGCGGTTGGTTTTCCAAAGATTTGCGAAATGTGCAATGTCACTACTAATAGCCCTGAAGTTTACAGGATGCATTTGGCTGGGAGAAAGCATGCTGCTCAGGTGAATACAAGTATTTTAACTAGTTTTCATTTTGTATTCTGCTGCCTTGTTTACAAATTTGTACTTGTTTGTTGTTTCCATGGTGGTATGCATTTGCAGCATTTGCTTTGTTTTCCGTAGGACTATGATAGGGATTAAGTCCAAAAGTTAAGCCAACTTCTATCTCTGTTATTGAAATTTTACTGCTAGCTCAAGTTCTTTAGTGTCAATGCTAACCCTTGTGCCTTGAATTAAACAAGTATCTGTTTTTCAACCATTGTCATTGTATATTATATATTGACTGTTACTATTTCAATTTATGTTGTCATATTAGGCTAACTTAATGCATGGAAGGGCTGGGTTGAATTCTGCTCCCAAAATCCAATCCAAGTCCAATGGCATTGTAAAGAAAAATCCCAACAGAGTCAAGTTTCCTCAGTGTGTATGGTGTGAATATTGCAAGATATTCTGTAACAGCCAGGATGCCTATGGCAAACATATAGTTGGAAGGAAACATCAGAAGAACTTGGATCAACTCAAAGAGTTGAAGAACAAAGGGAGTGCCCCGACCACAAATGTTCCATCAGGTGCAATAAATCCACAAACTGATCCCATGGAAAAGGTTTCCCACTCAAAGGCTCCTTCCAAAGAAGATTTGGAAACAAAAAAGCAAAAGGTTATAAGAGAAGGAGCAGCAGCCAAGGAGGTTAGAACGTGCACTATTTGCAATGTGGTTTGCAACAGCCAGATAGCTTTCAGTTCACACCTTTCTGGTCATAAGCATGCTGCAATGGTGGCGAAACAAGTAGCAGGTTCCGGTGTCTAATTGCTTCGGACAACAACGGGGACATCAACTTTAGCATCCTTTAACAGTTGAAGTTGCATGCATTTTTATGCGGTATGTGTACTGGTACCCTTCACCAATTGGATGACATGATGTAATCCAAAGGCCATTATTATATATGTGTTGGCCTTATTCTTGACAATGTTGTAAAGTGAGGTGGTTTTGGGTGAAGAACACAAGAGTCCCTGTCTATAAAGTTGGAATGACTTAACGGTCCGACCTAAGTATCCAGATTGAAAGACCTTCTCCAGTCTGTAAAATTCTTTGTTTAGACCTTATTAGAATCAATCCTCGAATAATTCTCAGGAACAGCGAAAATTCTTCTATGCACTAAAATGCAAGTGAACCGAGTAATTAATATACAGTATTTTGATCCGGGCATCTACGTCGCACTACATGCATATATACTAATACCGATAACAAAATTGAAAAAAAAAAGTCTCAAGTGTGTCAAACTAAGGAGGTGAGAACACTACGTTGAAGAACATGTACTTTTATTATGTGTGTTTAATTTGATTAAATCAAAAATGAAACTAAAAAGAAGAAATTTAGGGTCTGTAGTCTTCATTCGATCTTTCCATAAGACGATTTGAGCACCTACACCTTGTAGTCGGTAGTTGGGAACTACCTTCCCCGCCCATAGACCAGTAATGAAATTTGCAGATACGATGTATATCCTACTTTGCCATGATGAAAGATCATCGGTACCACATCGGAAATGTGCTTCTCCAAGCTCCACAAGAAGACACAATAAGAAGATATATGTGTAGTTAGTCCCACATCGGAAACATGTAATAAGAGGGAACCTTCCTTAGCTATAAAAGGAAGGCTTCCCATATGTAGAAAGGGACTGAATCTCTCTCTCCCGATCCCAAAAGCCTATTGGCCATGATAGTTGATTCTAAAATGGATGTAAACATTTGGCGCCGTCTGTGGGAATCATTACAAAAAGTCACGTTGCTCTATTCCACCGAGAGGCATTCCACCAAGATAGTCATTCCAAGAGGCATTCCACCAACACATGGAAGCAGACCAACCAGCAAACTTATGAAGGAATGTCAGCCCATGGTGTTCGATATATAGGCCCAAGGCATCGGGCCCAAGCCATCAGGTGGCATAGCATGACCCGCCCGGGTCCCTTTTATCACCGGGTCATCACCAAGAGGCCAACTGGCCTGTGACCGACTCCTCCAGCCATCACCCGGAGATGGCTCATCGGGATTTGGGTGAGCTCGTGTAGCCACCAGGATAGTCTAGTCATGTCGGCCAGGAGCTTCGCCGGTGACGACCCACTCCTCCCACTGCCCGCTCCGGATTCGTCGAGCTCTTCAGGCGATAGTTCTCGGGTAGGCAACACCGATCGGCCGGTATGGCAATAGAAAGGGCGAGGGGCACTCTTGTAGGGTCACCGGGAGGATTGATGAAGCAACCAGCCAACCAGCTGGGATCATCTCCACCACTCGGGATCGGCCTCATGAGCTTTCCTGGGTAAGGTTCGTCAATCAAGTGCAAACGGATTCGCCGAGAACCGACTTTATCTTGGTTGAGTTCAGTCTGCCAGGTCTGATATTGAAACGAGCCAACGGGACCCGCTGCTCTCAGTCCTGGAGATCATCTCCGGGAACCTCAATCAAGCATCCATCTCTTGGTTTAATTCCCGCTTTTGACTCGGGATGATAAGGGAAATCCTATCTGAAAGAAACAAAACGGTGTTGATCTGAACACCCAACATCTTACTCTGGGCACCCGCAAGCACCACCAGGCATCTATTTCTTGTCAACTCCAAACTCCGGACTTGGAATGGGTCACTCGATCCGCTGGCATCATTCAACCGCCGAAGAAGCTGTGTTCGGTTTGGTACCCACTGAAAAATTGTTATGGACACCCGGAGCTACTTCTCCTGCAACAGCCAGCATGTATATTTGCTTCAAGCACACGGGTGTTTGCTCGGAATCAAGGCATTTATTCCACCGGAAGTAGTAGAGAAGTCGAAGGAGAGAATTCACTAGAAGACTGAGTTCGGATGGAAAGGGAGCTCGGATAGTAAATGAATATGGGAGTGACCTCAGTACCTCACTATGTTCTGGGTCCCGGTGGCTTTAAAACTAAAGTGCAAAAAAAAAAAAGGTGGGGTGGAAGAAAGAATGAAGCAGAGAGGGAAACCTATAAAATCCCAAGCAACATGATACTACCCTCCCGGCTCCTAACTTGGAAGTGTTAAATCGAAGTGTTCACAGTTCACACTTCCGGGTCTACTGGGTGCACCCATTCAGCAGCTTACTACAAAGATAAGTCCTTCGTTTTATTATCTTTTATCGAAAGTTCAAAGCATGTTTCACGTATAAGTTTGTGGAAGTATGCATGCTCGTGATGACACAATGGTATCTGATATGAGTTTAGGGAAGTATGCATACATGTTATGGCATCCTACTAATATAACACCCATGCGGCATATATATCATTATTTATGTGTTATTGGCATTCGACCGAGAGATTGGCATTCGACGTTCAATATTACACAATTGCATGAACCATTATGCTTTTCGACAATTATTATGCCATAACAATACTTGGTTGGCCCCATAGTGTTGATCAACTAAACTATGTAAGTTGTTAATATCATTTGTTCATTGTGAATGTACAATAATCCTCACCTGGCCGAGTAAGTTTTGAGACCGGGTTTCAAGAGAGACTTTTTTGTCTTATCGGCGGACTTAAAGATTACGGTGTATATCATGAAAAGTAAGACCCGGAATCAGCAAGACTCGTTCAACACACGTCCTGAGTACGAACTTGGGGGGACTGGGACCGGGTACCGGGTACCCATTGATAAATGACTGGTCTATGGACATTTTATATATCAAGTCTCCACTCAAGATGTGTCTTGAACGGGAACTTGGGGGGACTTGTGTAGATAGTTGGGAACTACCTTGCCCGCTCATAGACCAGTCATGAAACTTGTAGATACGATGTATATCCTACTTCGCCATGGTGAAAGATTATCGGTACCACATTCGGGAAGGTGCTTCTCCAAGCTCCACAAGAAGACACAATAAGAAGATATATGTGTAGTTAGTCTCACATCGGAAACATGTAATAAGAGGGAACATTCCTTAGCTATAAAAAGAAGGTTTCTCATATGTAGAAAGAGACTGAATCTCTCTCTCCCGATCCCAAAGGCCTATTGGCCATGATAGTTGATTCTAAAGTGGATGTAGCCATGTCCTCCGATGACATGATGAACCACTATATGTTCTTGTCTCTTGCCCATGTTGTTTCTTGTTCATATTTGTGTTCCACCGTGATTTTACATAGTAACACGGACATTCATCAAAGCGCCTAAATCCACTTGTCGACCCGACCCGACCCGACTCGAACGATGTGCCAGTTAGCGCCCAACTCAAAACAACTCCACGGACCCACTCTCAAACCAAAATCGCGCTGGCCATTCTTAAACCCAACTTCATCATTCTTTTCGAAAACACCGAATTCTTCAAAATTTGAACTCGTTTCGATCAAATTTCCCAAAGCCGAGACTTTGATTCATTTCCAGAGAAACCCTAACCCAGATCGCAGGTAAGAATCTTTCTGGGCCCATCCTCTCAGTCCCGTTTCATTTTTCTGCTATTAGTTGAATGTGTAATCTATAGTCATAGTGAAGCTTTGCATTTTGTGATTGGGTGAACCGTTACTTACTGGGTTCAGTTTGGTTTTGAGTTTTCTTTATTGCATATTAATATGGTCTGGTGTTTACTAATTGAGAATGTAATGCATTTTTTTTATACTAATTTGGGTAATTTCATTCTCAGAAATCATGTCAAACAGCAGCAGTGACAGCTCCTTCGATATCGAGGAGCTCCTACAGATTGGGTCAAGATGCAGAGAGGTCTGGTTTCTGCTTTTTAGAAGTAACAAGGAATTAGAATATCGGTTATGTTGGGCATCAAAATTATGAATATCAAGTGCAATGCATAGCAATTTACCGTGATTTATATCCAACCGACTGGTTTGAGACAGTGAATTTTGCATACTTACCAGTTACCCAGACACTTCCTTTTTGTTGTGTCAGTCCATGTACTGGTATGTTTGGGAGAAGAATTTGGATCGTGTGTTTCTGAAACTAAAGGCTACATGGATTTTGTACCAATCCACAAGATTTTGATTTGATAACGTTGTTTACATTGTTTGATATCATGATGATTGCTGTCTTATTTATGTGTTTTTTGTGTATGCAGCTTAAGAAAGAAAAAGACTTATTGAAAGAATCACAATCCCAAAGCTTCGGGCTGATCAGGGTAAATTTTATATCCAGGATATGTTGTCTTTTCATTCAGTATAATGTAGTTGTCTACCGTGCATGTTAATAGGTAGACCAGTACCTTATTCACTCTGTTGACCCTTATCTTTCTCTTTTTCCTTAGCTAAAGAGCTTCTCGTCCAAAATATTGGCATATTTCTGTTATGGTATTAGTTTGAACTGTCCACAGTGAAGAAGAAAAGTATTTATGCAAAAATATTAATAAGTTATGAAGAAGTTATATTCTCCAGCAGAGTATCTAATTTGAGATTTTGTTCATTCAGAGTTTGGATGTACATATGAAGTCATTATCTGAATTCCGCACAGAAGACAAGAAACAAATTCAAATGTTAGAGAAAGAACTCAAAAACTGCTCTCAAGAAATAGGTAGTTGTTCATCTAATTGGACTTTCTTTCTCGATAATTTTTGGCTTTTGTGTAACTATGCATTCTATTTTGTAATGATCTCCCATTGCATATTTGTAATTTGTAGTTTATTTCTAGTGGATCATTTTACTAGGAATGTCATATTATCAAAACTCTTATCATGACCCTTTTGAATTTAACCCATCAAATCATAAATCACAGATTACCTTCAGGATCAACTGAATGCGAGAGACACAGAAGTGAATCTTCTGCAAGAGCATGTACATAGCCTTGAGTTGAAATTAGCAGACATGGAGAATTTACAGGTGATAGTTGACAGGTTAAGGGATGAACTGAAGAAGTCCTATTCAGAGTGCTTGTTCTTAATGCAAGAACTGGAAAGCAAAGAAGTGGAGTTACAGAACTCAAATTTGTTCATAGGGAAACTGGAGGAGTCAGTTTCATCCATGTCATTAGAGTCTCAGTGTGAAATAGAGAGTATGAAGCTTGATATGTTAGCCTTGGAGCAGAGTTTCCTTGAAGCTAAAAAAGTCCAGGAAGAAACTGTTCAAGAAAAAACTAGGATGAATGAGTTAATTCAAGAACTTGAGGTTCAATGTCAGGATGCTCAGAAAACTGCTGATGACTTATATATAGAAAATAAGGAACTAAGGAAGAAGCTTGATACCTCAGAGACAAATACCAGGATCTTTTGTCAGAGGATTGAAAAGTGGCTGGAAAATGATAGATATGAATCCAAGTTAAATGAGCAAGGTGAAAAGTGCACATTTCCAACAGATACGAGGTATGCATCTACTAGAAATTATTATCAGTCTTTGCCGAGTAGCGTATAAACTACCAGTCTACTAATATTTATTTAATTTTGTCAAGACTTGCTGAATGAGAAGAATATTTTTTTTTGCTCGACTGCTCTGTACTCATGCACCTGCATTTATTTGATACTTTCTCTATCTTACTTTTTTATGATTATTTCTGAAGCACTTGTGGAGAAGTATTGGAGCCACTTTTTTCCAAACTGGCAAAGGTGCCGGCACCAGATGCCAATTTCATAGTGAAGATGAAGGAGATGTCACATCAGATACATGAATATGAACTTCTTGTGAAGCAACTAAAGGTATGATATGCATACCCATGGAAGTGACTGGTAATTACTATCTTTCATCCAATACAGAATTTTTTTGAACAATCTGGGAAACAGTTTTCCACCATTGCTATTTCAAGTGTATATAGATCAAGGTTTCAAGCAAGTCCTTCAATAGGTTATTGTCCTTTCAGAGTTTCAACATTTTGTTAGTTGATTCTAACTTCGATGTTACATTACTTGTGGTTCATAGGAAGAATTGAGGGAAGAAAAGTTGAAGGCAAAAGAAGAAGCTGAGGATCTGGCTCAAGAAATGGCTGAGCTCAGATACCAACTTACAGGCTTGCTTGAAGAAGAGTGTAAGCGTCGTGCTTACATTGAACAAGCATCTCTACAAAGAATTGCTGAGTTAGAAGCACAGGTATATGATGTTTGTATTTGCAGTTTTCTGTTACCTGTGATATGACACTAAAGTTCTGAAATGTATAAAGTTTGATTTTGTGGTAAGGTTCATAAAGCACAGACAAAATCCTCTACCTGTCTCCTCAGTCTTGATGAATCATAGTGGTGGATGGTCCCCAGTTGCGAAATTTAATTAATAGAAGTCCATAAGGTTTGTTTTAATCCTCCTTAATTACGACCAGTGCTACTCCATCCCTCTTAATTGATTGATCTTTGTGTCATGCCTGCATGAATGGTCATATATTTGCTTTTTATTTTGGAATATGAATATTATGCTGACTGTTTGAGGCTTGTTGAAACTAGCGCAGGCGTGCTATAAGACAATTCCAGATTTGAGTGATTTGGTGAAGGCTATGCTTAGGAGGATGGCTGGCTTTCATTCAACCTGCATCTCTTTCAGCTACAAGTGCAGAGAAATCCTGGGACAAAAAACTGACACAGATGACGCAGGTCAGTCTCCCAATCGGAACACAACTTAAGACTGAGATGAAACTTATTTTTGTCGAGAATCTCCAACAGGGTGGATGGTAGCTAGATTGGATTTGATGAAACCCATTCAAGAAAAAAAAAAAAAAACGAAAACAAAGAAGAAGCAAGACTTCCATTTGAATGTGATGAATCACATTAGTGAATTCAGTGACACATTAATTCACTGGAACCCTTGTAAGTTTATCCTCATTGTATTGTGACGATCTGTGCTACCTATTCTGAAGTGATTTTACAAAAATTATGGTGGTGAGAAAGCAAGATGTGATCATTCTTTGTGTGGTCTCAGACATTGTTTAAATTCCAAAATTGATATATTTTTTTTATAGAATTACAAATGGAATTCTATATTACATCACTGGAAATCTAAGCTGTACTAAAGCTAAGAACTAGCTTCACTGCTTCAGCTTCTCATCGCAATGGAGGTCCTTCTAGTCTGATGTAGTCATACATGACTCCTACGAAAGTATTTTCACCTCTTGTCTGAGTAAGATACAGCGTGTTGTTTCCTTCATGCAGTTGAGACCTTGGTACGTTAACATTGAACAGCCAATACAAACCATGGATTCCATGCCTTGCTATAGCATTGTCCTCTCCTATCCGACCTGTTGAGAACAGAGCTGGCATGTTTTCATAGTTAACTCGAATCTGCAGCTCTGCGTACTCAGCCGAGGCCAATGCCAGTCGGAGCATATAATCTCCGGGAGCTGCCATTTTAGGAAGCTCAAATTGAATCTGCCATGTGGTGCCAACCATTTCTTTTCCTGTATCCCTAGTCGCTTGAGCATAAAACCAATTATAACGGTAATCGCTAACACCAACAGTGTAGACTAGATCATGTTCAGGGTATAATTCTCCATAACGACCCCAAATCCCATACTGCCTGAACTTATCTGACTCATCTGAATGATTATTGTTATCGAGTTTGTTCAGCAGGGTTGGATATGGATCCGGTATGTGAAACTCGGCAGAACTCCGGTCAGGGATGCCAATTTCCCATAATGTAGGACCAATTCTTGGGGGCCAGTAAGTAAGCTTCTGCAACGTGATTTGACTTCCTGGTTCAATAGTAATCTCGTCCTCATATTTGTAATCTCCAACAATACCGGGAACCCATGCATACAAGTTATAGTTCCCAGGTCTAACATCCTTGATGACAAAGTAGCCATTTTCATCTGCTCGAGTCCAAAACTGGTATCCCTTGCTTTCTGTTTGCCATGATCCCACTTCTCCAGGTGCAGCCAATCCCACATAAGCCGAGCTTGCCGGAACGAGGCTGGTGCTGTTAATGGACCAATCGTTTACTTGTAAGTATCCGAAAACCGATCCTCGTTGGTACGAAGCAGGAAAATCCGGGCACTGAGTGAAGTTGTAAGGCCAGCTTCTGATCTCTTCAAGCATTTGCTCTTTAGCATTGTCCCAAAGTGTGGTAGTGGGATCACTATTTTGACCAGCTTGATTAAGATACACAAATACAGGTCCATATACCTTTTTCCATGGTTCACCTTGTTGGAATACCAATCCAAGTTGTTTTGAAGCGTAATGACTGCTAGAGAACACACACATTGTCGTCGGACCGACGTGGGAGGTGAGGTCCTGCTTCAGAGGTCCACCAGCACGAAACTCAGTACTTGGTGTGATCAGCCAAAATCCCACAGATGACTTGGTACTAATCCAACCATGGACTTTGCCGTCTTCGTCTTCAGTTGAGTACTGATACTTGTCATCCACTTCTCCATAAAATTGAGGATTGCTTGTTGCATTGCTTAAAAGCTTAGCTTCAGGATAGGCCAGTTGCTGACTTAGGCTTCGGTCGTCAGCTGTTGGCATGAACCTTTTTCTAGTATCCGATACCGCCATGTAGTTGAATTGATCTTGCTGAAGCTTGAAAACTAGTCGAACGTCGTTTATGGCCAGCTCCGGCCACCCTTCATCTCGCTGGAAAATGGCGTATGCATAGAAGCCTGAACGACCTCGCTGTATTATGTACCTTTTGTCGACTGTTAAAGGGATCATTTGGTCATTAGAGAAGGAAGGATTGTACGTGTTGATGAAAGAAATTTCAACATGGTCTTCAGTCGCAGAAATTACTCTAAATTCTGTTCCCTGAAATCCGTAAAGCTTGCCCCTCCACATCACATCCCAGTAGGCTGTCTGCTTGGCTTGTTTTTGAGTAAGTTGTCAATTACGTGATATTTGATTCCTGAAATCTCACCACCAGGGTTAGAAAATGTGAGTTGGACAACGCCATTGTCCAATACAACCTGGCTAGGAGGGTATGCTATCTTTGCCGCATGGTACCAATCTTGTGTACTGGGGATATTGCTAGTCCTGAGGGCTCTTCTTGGGATGTTGCTGTGGTGTCTAGCGTCAACGGAGAGACAGAGGAGACTAAGTATCAGCAATGTTGTGCAAAGAAGCCAACTGCTGCGCTGCCTCATGTTCTTCACAATCCTTAAGGCGCGCGCAGTAGTAGTATATCTTGTAGTAACAAAAACTCTCAACTCTGATGCAATTTTTCTGTGATTTCAGTCTTCTCCAACTTGGAGGTCTATAGTGAAATTCAGTGAACAATTTAGAGAAGTAGTTAAGCTGGATCAAACTAGGAAATATAAATCCTATTGAAATATTCGGAAAGTAAGTAAGCTAGCTGGAACAATTAGGAAGGTAGCTGAACAGATTGGAGTTTAAGGTTGAAGTTGGAAATATAATCCAATTAGGAATCCTAAGCTTGACTGCCGGAAGAGAATTGGAACTAGAAAAAAGAAAACCTAATTCAACTAGGAGTTGATAGAATATTGACTGGGAAGTGTGTAGAATTTCAACACCGGACTACAATTTTCTATTGGGAAGTGTATATGTTCACCAATATCAAGCTGTTCGATATTATCGAACAGATTAGCCATGAAGAGCTATCCCTGGAGAACAATGTAAAAGAAAAAAGTTGCACAAAGGCATAAGATGCTTAACCAGGCCTATAGCTATCAACGATTTTATTAATTTTTTTTTTTTTTTCAAAAACTGATTGTATTAGAAGATTGAAAGGATAAGAAAAATAGCTAAACAAAAGTTGAAAACACGATCTTTATCGATATATTTCCAACAAGTTGATCACCTATATGTCAATGAGATTTGTAGAAATGTTATATGCATCGATCATTCATTAAATAAAAAGCATAAGAAAGTTGACTATGATCATCTCATGGAATAGCATGCCCAGTTTAGGTGTATTACAGTCTTGTTCCGAAGATGATGCTTTTGATAGTGATGGTTTTGGCAATTTAGTTGCTGCAAGTTATGAAGGAAACCCAATACTTCTACTTCTGTCTTTCGTTTCATATCAGAAAATTATATCTTGCCCGAGTCATCTGACTTGCCTCCATTCTTCTGAAGACTATGAAAACGATATTCATTCATAAGAAGCTGGCGGTATTACAAACATTAGATATTCACCAACAACTGGTGAAACCCTCACGAAAAGAAAATGAACGATCGAAACCTGGCTGTGTTTTCTCAAAACTAGCTAGAACAGAAGTATACATAGGCATGATATACCACTTTATACTAACAGATGTGATCTATCTGCTTCATCATGTTTGGAAAGCTTCCTCTCTTTCAGGCTTTCAGGATCATCATATTCACTCTCTATTATAAGGAATGAAGACGACCAAACTTATGAAGTGGTTTCATGAATAAGTTGCATTTTGATCTAATTTTTGATATGTAGATCAAAATGATTCCATTGTTCTTGACTTCTTGGTTCCATAATATCCTTTCAATTGTCATAATAGCCTCTTTATTTGTCTTCTATCTCCCTCATTTTAGACTGGAATTGGAAATCGAATTGACAAATAGCCAATGGAACAGCATACCCTGCCGTAGTGTTGGCTCCATTTCTTGCTTAGATTATTTTCGGAGAGGCGTTTTCTTTGAACAGATGTGTGGAACATGATGAAAAGATCCCAATTGACTGAGTTACAAAACTCGTATCATGATCATAGTTATAGCGTTTTGCATTAAACAAAGATATAGAAGGGAATTGACTTTGTAGTTTATGCAAATGCAATTGCCCCAACTAGCCAAAGGGATAACATCACTATAAAGAACTAGTCCAGGTTTATTCTCCTGGCAAAGACATCAAAGTACGTACCAAACAACTCCTAGTTTTAGGATAAAAACCAATTTGGACTAGTTCAGCTTCATCCGGTCATCTTTAACCTTCAGGGCTTCAATCATACCTAACTTTGTAATTTTTTTAGCCTACTAATTTTTATCTACAGTTGGGTGAATTTCAAGTTTGATGTATTTATACATGAGTTTGTCTCCCATACCATATGGTATGACATGTCTATTGCAAATGTGTCAAATTGTATGACACATATGAGCTTTTCAAGGGACAAATGGTCATTACATGATCATTTAGTTGTTTCTTCGATCAATGATAGCCACACATTTTGTGAGACATGCTATATCATTATCAATTGTTTGTCAATTGTATTAAATTGTAGTGAAATTACTTATAAAAACTAACCCTAAATCCTTCGCCACCTAATCAAAAATCATGCACCAGAATGTACTTATCTACTTGAATTTTGATTATTTTTAAATTCAATAAATGTATGAAAAATCATGTTCGATTTTCTACTTACCATTACATCCTCTAAACTTACCTAATTCTAACTCGGTTTTTTTTTTTTTGGATAAGAATTCTAACTCGGTAATCCTTACTTCGTAAGAAACTACAAGGAAGGAAACAATCAAAACTCTTGTATAGAAAACAAAAAATTAATCAAAACCAAAACGTGTAATGATTTTCTTAATAAGCCGTCTTGATTTAGTTGAAAATTATAAGACACGGTGGGACACCAAGCAACGGCAGCTTTTCAGTTTCACGCTCTCAAAATCAAACGCGACGACTTCATTTTACTGAGCCCGCCGTGTTCTCTTGCCTAGTCTTCCTTTGAATCCACCCCCTCTCTCTTTCCCACTCTCCAAAACCCCCTCTCTCTCTCTCTCTTTCTCTGTATAAAGATCTGGGCTTTTCTCTGAAGCCTCCATCTTTCCCCCCACATTGGATGCGATTTCAGGTACCAAAACTCGTTTCTTTTCGTCGATTCTCTATCTGGGTTTTGATTATTACGCCTTGTTTTCACTTGGGTCTTGTAAAGTTTTGATCTTTTTCTTGTTGTTATCCATGTGCTCAACTGCTCCTAGTGTTTTCTTGCGCATCAAAGAAGACCCAATTTCTGTATATGGGTTTTTGGGTTTCTTTATGTTCTTTGTTTTGTTGATGAGGATTAGGAAAAGGGTATCTTTGATTCTTTTGTTCGTGTGTTGTGGTGGGGTTAAAGTAATGGAGAAGGTAAAGTCAACCCAGGTCAGAGGTTTGGTTTTGTGGAATACCCAATTGGTGAAAATAGGATAGAATAGATTCTTTTCTCTGTTTGATTGTGGGTTTGTTTTTGTGTGTCTGATTTTGGTTTAGATATGATTGATGCTGTTGTTCTTGGTATGAATTTTAGGTTATTTCAACTGTTCTGCTCCATTGGAGTTTTCCATTAATTTGTGCTGCTTGATTATGAGCCTTTCAGTTTTCATGCTTTAGGGTATTCAAAAGTTGTTCTTGTGCTGTACTGGTCATGTTAGGTTTTTCCTTGAAGGTTTTATACGTATTGCTTAAGCGGCCCTTTTGTGTTTCTCACATGTTCTTCTTGTTTGCTCTTCCAGGATTGTTGATCTCTGTACAGATTTTGAAAGTACCATAATTTTTTAGTTCGTTAAGACCCTGATCTTTACCCCGTTGGCAGTGTAACAAATTGTGCTTATTTGACTTCAAAGATGTTTGGTTTAAAGAAGTCCCCGATAAGGGCTGCTAAGCACAACTCAGTTGACCCTCTGTATCCTGCGTCCTCCAGCTCAAACCCATTTGATGACGAGCCTGCTCAAGTAAGACAGAATGCGAAGCATGCACTTGTTGGACAGAATGCGAAGCATGCAAATGATAAGCAGGCACTATTTGGTCAGAATACTAGCACCAATCCTTTTGATGATGATCAAGGAAAAGAGAATAATTCTTCTTCATACAAGGGTACTTATGCAGAGAGAAACAAGTCCAAGAATGATTTCCGTGATTCAGGAGGCCTGGAAAATCAATCTGTGCAAGAGTTAGAAAGTTATGCAGTGTATAAGGCTGAGGAGACTACAAAATCAGTCAACCAGTGCCTGAGGATTGCTGAAGATATACGTGAGGATGCTTCCAAGACTCTGGTCATGTTGCATCACCAGGGAGACCAAATAAGAAGGACCCACATGGTTGCTGCTGACATTGAACAGGATCTCAGTCGGGTATGGCTTCTTGTATTAAATTGAAAGTGTCAACAACAATTTAAATCTATATGAAACGATGCAAGTATCATGTTTATTATTTGATATCTACCTATGGAGGTGATAGTTTGTGTACAAGAGATGGAGTAGGAAATATGTAGAAGATGACATTTTCTGTTTGATGCACATCCATTTTTTCTTTGAGGCTTTCAGCCTTGAGAAGCCACTTTCTTTCTCAAGGTTATATAAAGTAACCATCATGTATTTATACATCTTTAAGTCCCTCCTTATGCATTGCACAATAGCTTCCCATCATACACTTCTCTTAGCCAAAAACTATACTTCTTTCGGTTTGTACTCCTTCAATGAATGATTTTACTGTTGTTTTCGGTATATATGATGATATGCAGTGAAACTAACTGTTCATACTGTTTATTTCAGGGTGAAAAGCTTCTGGGGAGTCTTGGGGGCATCTTTTCTAAGACTTGGAAGCCAAAGAAGACTCGCACAATTAGTGGCCCTGTCATCATGGAAGGTTAATTTGCTTCCCTTTATGTCCATCAATCACCTGCTCTTTTGTTGGTCCCGAAGACAAAAATACCATTTCGAAAAAGTAGTGGTTTTTTTCTTTCATTTTCTGTCTTTGTTTTTAAATTTTGAATTACTTGCTCTATGCAGAATCTGCAACCAAAAGGAGCAGCCACTTGGAGAGGGAGAAGCTGGGACTGACTCCCGCACCAAAGGGATCGTCACATTCACGAACACCACTTCCTGAACCCACCAATGCCCTTCAGAAAGTTGAGGTTTGTAGTTCTTATGACTTTTTTATGTGCTGATAGTACATTGTTATTTAAGGTGACAGTAATGAATCATGGATGGATCTGTTTGCGATCCATAGACCCGTTTTTTACCCTTTTGGTCAAATTTCCTGGTTCTCAAACTCTCTTTCTACTCCCTGTTTTAAGCAATCGCTTTGCTTCTTAGACGGTCAATATAGGAATCACATGTGGTCTATTTCCTTTAACTTATGTATTGATCTGGTGATCTCATATTCCTCATTGGCTTAACAGGTAGAAAAGGCAAAGCAAGATGATGGCCTGTCAGATTTAAGTAATCTCTTGGGAGAGCTAAAGGATATGGCCGTTGACATGGGGTCTGAAATTGATAGGTGGGTTATGATGATTCATTCTATCTTAACTATTTTGTGCAATAACGAAGTATATTTGACTAATTACTCCCCATGATAATTTCAGGCATAACAAAGCTATAGGTCATATGGATGCTGATGTTGATGAGCTCCACTACCGTGTTAGAGGTGCTACTCAACGTGGCCGACGCTTGCTCGGAAAGTAGAATACAGGGTTGTCCATGGCAAGGCCTGATGATGTGCGCTCCTTCAATGGTGTCTGCCCTCCATTTTTTTACGAGTGATGGATTCTGGTCTCACTCGTGTATCTGGATTTTGTATACAACTTTTGACGTCATTGTTTGATAAGGATACATTCCCATTAACAGGAATCTGTTATCATTTACCCACCCAAATATTGTTAGAACATGATCATTGACTCTATGAAATATTAGTAGATACGTGTACTGCAGTATTACTACTTGATCGTAATATTCTGCATTTGGTGTTGGTTGTTAGCTTTAACTGGAAATCACACAAAAGAGATAAAATCACAGAATATATGGAAAATTACTCTTTTTGTGAACACCAATGCACCAACATTGCAACCAAAGCAATGAAATTTCAGTTTATTATCAATTACTCGTTTTCATACTAGTGCGCTGTAAATCATCTCATGGATCGGGGAAACAAGAAAACTGGAAAGCGAACTACAACAATAACCACTCCATCAACACTACTGTGACTATTAAGTTTTAATGCTCCACAAGAATTTTCGCTTAGAAATGTTTCAGATAGAGGGCCGAAGGCACTACAAAGCTTAAAACTGTAAGGAATTTGTGAATGGATACGGTATATAGTTTTCTTTTTCTTTATTCTTTTCGGTTCTTCTGAATTACTTGTATGTTCTAGACAATATACAATTGCTGAATTACCATTTGCTCATAGATTCCGCGAGCAAGTACTATATAAGCTTAGGGGGTTGAGAAAAGAAATCATCCACAAGCTGGAGCCTCAAAGTGAGGCAACACAACAAATTTGATGGAGAAAGAGGTGATCGATATAGGAGAATTTACGGGAACAATAACAGGTTCTAATTCCGGGATGTTTCCGTCCTCGGTAATTTCCAATGGAACCCCATTGAGGGCCATGATTTTGCTTCTAAGGTTCCCATCTTTTGGAGTTAGATGGTATTCTTTCCTGTGTAACGGTCCATCTGATGCTTTGAGACCAACCCATGAAACTGTCCTCTTAAGACCATGAATGAATTTACTTCCTTTGCCAGTGCTTCTTGATCGATCAGCTCTATCAAGCTCCAGAACATTTTTAACATTGACAATGAAATCGGTCTGATTGCTTAAATTTATGAGGAGTACAGTTATACCGGCCTGCAACGTTATCAAAAAGATAGTCAAAAACTACACTATAGGAATTAGGAAAAATATGCTTGGCTGCGTTCATGTTTTTTCTCTAATCCACCCAAAATCTACAGATAGTAGACTTACACTTCCTTTTGAACAATGAGCATAAACGCGCAAATGCGGCGCCCCATTGCGGTCAACCTTGAGAACACTTTCTCCCATAAGTCGATGCCACAGAAGTGCACTGTTCATTAGAAAGCATTTGAACATATGATTCAGGATTTGACAAGTATGTCAAGTAAAAAGATATCCTTTATATAGTCGCACCAACAATCATGCTTTACCTGTAGTAATCAGGGTTGGGAACAAATGAGGTTCTGTTGAGAAGGCCGTAGTGCCCACCAACTAGGGACTGCCTGCAATACACTGCAGTATTGTACGTGGCCGACATCCCAAGCTGATCCAAGTACCTGTAGTTCATATATGAATAGTAATGCAGTCTGTTAATTACGGAAAAATGTATCAAACAAATGTAGATTGCTTTTTTTTTCTTTTTTTCTTTTTTCCCTGAAAGCCTAAGCTTAAAATGGAAGATACAAGATGTAGCATGTAAATTGGCAATCATACTTACCAAAAGCTGTTCACAAATGTGTTTGAGACATTAAAACCACCGCTGTTATAGGCTCCTCCGGACTCTCCGACCCATATAGAAGCCCAAGGTCCATTGTGTCTCACTGTCGCTGCAAGACTATCAAACGTACCAGATATGTGGTCCAAGTAAGACGGATCCAATATCTTTTGCATCAAGTTGGGATCAACACCTAACAACAAGAGTTGAATTGTCAAATAGAGGAGACCAATCAGTAGGCTGCATAATAAGTGGAGTTAAATGAATAGATTGAACTGTTATAAGTTTCCCACAGTATAAATTTGACTGGAGTGGATCATCTAGACATCTTTACCACAACATAAAGAGGAATTCCATTTATTATCTTCTTTGAAGATTACAAGGTAAAACAGAGGAAGGTTTCTTAACGTCAATAGTGCAATAGGACTGAGTTGATCTGTAGGAAAAATGATCAGTATTTTCCCTTATATAATAGGGATGCATCCTTCTAATTGTTTACTAAGGTTGGTTGGCATACAACTTAGTTTACAGCGGGAAAGGGTCTCCTGCGGGTGTGTGCACACACTCTTATAACTTGCATGCTGTGCGTTATAAAAATTTTGACATGCAAACTTACCTGGACCCAAATTGTAAATATGCTGCGTGACAACATCAACTACACCTGAACCAGAAACCTGTAGAAGTGTGGCAAACCACTTCTGATCAAAGAATCCACCAGGTCCTACAACTGCAGGCTTTATGTGGGAGTCATTGTATAACTGGTTGCCAATGTGTTTAAGCTTGATCAAGTCTTTTCCATATTGTTCAGCTCCAACACTAGCTCCAACACCTTTGCCACAGAGCTCATTACCTACAGCAAGATAGACAAGAATATAAGTGAAGCAAAAACAAAACCAGTGGCAAAAAAGATGTTCATATCTTTTCAAAATCATACCCAACTCCCATGAATTTATCTGGTAGCCCTTCGAAACAGTATAATTAATAAAATCATAAGCGTTTCTAGAGTCCCAATCTCCAACCCAGACACCTGCGCCTTTGTGGTGCCTCCCTGACAGTGCATTCAAGCTAAATGTGACGAGGGGCCTGAAAATGTAAGGTACAGATCATAAGTCATATAAATAGGATATATAAAGAACAACAGTCCAACTTTCTTTTATCCATATTTTTGCTTCTCTACTGAAAGTTCATAATTAAGATATTTAACCTTGTCTTGCTGAAAAAATGGTTAAGCTCATCCCATCTACTCATAGGTAGACATCCTGTAGAAAATCCAAACAACCCGCCTTTCTGCTTTCTGAAAGGATGACAAGGATATTTCAAATCTCCCACACCATACAATACTTGGTCTTGCAAGGAACCCCCGATTCTGATCCTCAATTGATTGAAAGCTATATCAAACCACCGTGTAGAAGAGTAAATTAAGTTTGTAGATAATAGCCAATGACACTTGACTCCTATTTAAACAGCGAGTGAAGTCTAAATGATGCAAACTTAATTATTAATACGGGTTGACAGACCTTGAATCGACTTGGCAAGCAGAGGATGAGACAAGTCCTGGCAAAAAGAAAACCATATTCAGTATTAGTTTAACTGATTTTCTGACTATTTGACATGAAGACCCAAACACAGGTATCTCTGATTGCTTACCAAATTTAATACAGATGCAGATCCCCATGGACAGTGGTTGTAGTCGCATTTTTCATGATTCCACCAATCCAGAGTGGCACAGACAAAATTGTTATCAATATGTGCAATAGCTACTGTCCCATCAACTACAACGCTAGCATGTCCGACTTCTTTGGCCAAAAATGTAGGCAGAGAAACCAGAAAGAGAATCAAGGAGACACAGAGCTCCATTTGTAAATCAACTTCTAGCTTACCCACTCAGCTGATGGAGATTAACTGCAATAGGAGAAAGATAAACTTTGGAATGTGAAGCAGATAACTGTGCTAATTAATACGACCCAATAATAGCTGGTAACAAATAATAATGCAATACAAATGGGAAAGAAAATAAAGAGTTTGGATTGCATTTTTCCCCAAAAGGATTGCATTAAATTACAACTTCTTGCAAAATTTTATGGACAGAAATGTAATTGTTTTCCCAATCCTGAACTTACCAAACATAAGAAAGCAAATATTTTCCTCTTCTCAAGCCTCTATTGATCCAAATCCATTCATTACCACTACCTGATACCAAAGCAAAGCATAAACATTCATTACATTACCTGAAGAGACACAGATTCAATCATAACAATTCCAGATCTCAAATGCAATATATAACATCAAAAGGAACATGATTAACAGCTCTTATCAGACCTTATCATATATAAAACAACACATACAGCTCTGCCAAATACCTAATCCAATACCAGTATGAACAACCCCAGTTCAGAGCTACCTCAAGTAAACCCAAAAAACACAACAAATTCTATTCTATAACAAGTTTTCCTATAAGAGCAGGTATAATCCAGAATCCAAGAATCAGTAGGTAAAGAACAAAATCAGAAGCAACCCAGAAACTGCTTGATCAAAACAATCCAAACCCACATCAGAACTCATCTCAAAGCTTAAAACTTTACCATCAACGCGATCAGTGAAGCTCAAACACAAAGCATGCACCTTCCTTGAAGCAAATCACATCGACAATGTGAAGCTTGTTAGTTGATAAACAAGCAAATTTAATCTTGGTAGGCCTCTCAAGGACGTGGGTGCGCCGTTTGGTGAAATGGGTCCATCAAAGTTTGGAAAGTTAGAAAGCTTGTGGTTTAGTTTAGGCATAAGGACTGTTAGAGGTTCCATTAGTACAGTGAGGTGTAGAATTCGGCGAAAAAGGACAAGGTTTCTGAGTTTAGATGTGAGTAAGTAGGCGGACTCAGAGGGGTCCAGTGAGGGCAGTTGCCCCCAGTAACTTTCAATTCTGCCAACCAGCTTCTTATATATACGAATTGTTATGTGATTTTTTCCGCGGTCCCGACTTAACGTATACATCAATTATTTAATGGACACTCATTCCTCTCCAGAGGCTTTCTACCCTTAACTCTTTCTTTTTTGCCCCTATTTACATAATTTTCTGCGTCCGTCACTATTTAAGATTAAGAAAATGATGAAGTACCAATAAAATACTAATCGAGATTTTTTTTTGATAAAAAAGACAATTTTCATTGATAAAATTAGCTGCCTAACTAGCTTGAAAAGTTACATAATAGAGTATGGTGATAAGCAAATCGGAAAACATAAAATAAAGCTTGGTGACAAGCATATTGAAACACCTCCATATAACATATTTGGAGTGTAGTTGAGCTATTTGAGAGTTAAGATAGCCTAAAGCCAGAGTGGTCATTAAATACCCGTCTGCTGCCATCTATAGACAGAACAAGACGTTGTGGTAGTACCCACGGTGATAAATGTCTCGTGGTCCACTCATTTGATATTTCATGCTCCGCATAATAACCTGAATCATCTTTCAGAACTACTTCAGACAATTCAATAGTCCAGTTGTCAAAGTATTCGTATCTTGTCGGAACAAAACCTCCAGGATCCCAAATTTGGAACCCTAGTAGGCGAGGGCTCATCAATATCACCCATAAGTGAGCTAAAGTCCAGATTAAAGCTTCAAGATGGGTCCATATTTCAACCCACTCCCATTTTGGTGCCAAACCTCCACTGGGCTTCAAAGCAGACATGTCATTGGACACCCAGCCTGATATGGGTCTTGAGTTGAGCTTGGGCCACGAAATTGATGTACGTACCCTACCAAAAAGAAGCCACCCAGCAGGCTCGCCGCTCACCTCCAGCCTAAAATTGGTCATCGTCGTCTTGCATCGTACACACAGTCTGTCATGCCATATGCATCCATTCCATGATTGTTCCAAGATTCAGGTTTGGAATCCAATGTAACTCTTTCACCTACGGATTCGCTGTCGGGATTCACTACATCAACATCTCCCATCACCGCCCTGAACCTTTTGCATCGCCTCGTTACCACATACACCAAATTTTCTCTATGTTTCATCATTCTCTTGAGTCGCGCCCGTCTGGGTCGGATTTGATCCGGAGCTTCATGTTCCTCCATCAACATGTGAGAGGCCGCGAAGCCCCACTTCCATAATCCAAATCTTCTTTGAACGAGAATCTGCTTGGAGATCAGGGTGTGGAGGAGGTTTCTCCATTTGAGAAGGTGGTTGACATCTATCACCAAAGTTGGATCCCCAAGCATAGACAACATGGGTGTGAGAGCCTTGTACAGGCGGCCATGAGAGGCTTGGTGTCGGAGAGACTCTGGCTTGGTGGCTGCGCAATTGCGCGGTGGCCTTAGGGTTTTGGTGGCTGCGCTACTGAGCGACAGCCTTAGGGTTTGGAGAAGACCCATCCTTTACGATTTTTGTTTATGCTGATATTTTCATTGACACTCCATTACTAGTCAAATATTGATCGAGATTGTTATGGTATATTGGTATTTTAATGTGAAAGTGAGAGCTTTTGGTTGGATTTGTGTGATATTCCATTATGTAATTAAGGTGCGAACTCGACTTCGGTAATAAGCCGCAATCAATGTGACACGTATTCATTTAAAAAAGGTTGGCGGTAATATAAGGATATAACATGGGGTTTTGGGTTTTTTTTTTGTTGTTGAAAGGCACAAATGCCAATTAGTTTGTATTAGATGTTCCAATAATGACGCAGCAGGAGTATGGAGGGCTAACCAGCGTTAAACCCTAATAAGGGGAGAGCCTTCAAGTGAAGAACTCTATAGGACCAAAACCTGGAGCGCACCAGGGACTAAGAGTAAAACTCTTAAATTCTGAATTATAATTGATAAACTGCATGTTAGCTACCTAAAATGGTGCTTATATATGGGAAACAAAACCCTAGGGTGACTAACAACCAAACCTAAAAGCCCAAGGATTGAATTAAAACAGAATCCGAAATAACTAGGAAACATAAAAATCCCGAAAACTAATAAAACGCTGATTTGAAGTCCAAAACAAACTCGGATGACCGAAAAAGCCCATACGCTTCCGGAAAGATATAGTAATAGTCATTCGGACACCGAACGCCAAATCTGTAGCAAACCGAGTTTGGACCTGCAACGATCGATCTGTTCCTCGATTTCTTCTGCCATCCGTCCTACATCAAATAAATACACCACAATGAAGAGATACAAAAGACCCTAGCAAAAGAGGCACATAGGCCTAGCATAGAGGCACATTGACTCAGCATAGAGGCACATTGACTCAGCAAATAAGGCACATATGCCCAACAAAAAATAAATAAAACAACTAACAAACTGGCTCAAATACAAATTAGCCCATAATTGAAACACAAACCCTAGCATACTAACTAGCAGCCGCAAGATTCCAGCTGCTCCACGTCAGGAAATCTACCGCTGCCGCCACCTCCATGCTGCTATTTGAAGAGGACCAGCCACCATGACACCATTTTGCATCCTTCCACACCGATTGGGACAAAAAGGCTCAAGGACACCCAATAAACACCAAGTAACATAACAGAGTGTGATTGCAAAAGCAATCGAAGCCACACGCCTTTGTAGAACGAAAATCCGCCAACGGGCATAAGTTCGCTTAATGGTGGAGAACAATGCAAACCTGGAAGCACTAGTAGCCAATACCATCCAAATAGAACAAGAAGACAATTTGAAAGTAGATCAGGACGAGATTAGAAGAAAATTGATGAAGAGTTGGCATGATTGGGATGTATGAATGAAGAGAATAAGAGGTGGAAATGAGGTGCAAGCGGAGAGGATGAGAGTTGTTCTCATCAAGTGAAACCCCATAAGGGCAGAACGGATTGGAGGAGAAAAGAGATTGAAAATGGGTGAGATTGGTGGAGAAAAGAGGGGAGGATGAAGGAAAGGGCTTGCATGTAGAGGGTGGGGATGGGTGAGATTGAGTGGGTGGGGATGGAGGAAGAGATGGGGGTCGGTGGACTCTAAAAATTCTAGCTGTGTTGAGAAAATGTCTAGAGAGAGACTTCTCTCTCTAGAAATTTTCTGTTCTGTTCTAGAGATAGGAGTTTTGGGTATTTGACATGTTTGTTTATGATTATTGTTGACACTTGTCCATCTCTTATTGATGTTTGTCACCAATAAGTGATCATAACTAGTCACCCAAGTTATTTCTTAAGGTGCGGGTTTTGAGTTTCATGTGTAAAGACTAAAGACCTCTGTTTTTACCGTATAAGTTATGCCAACACCAAGATCTTCTCCTAGAATAAAGGTCTTTGGTATTGTTGTGAAGAATGTTTCTGAGGTGTGTATGCTTCATTGTTTGACTATGGTTTGGTTGATGATTTTCAATTCATTCTTTTCTTTGTCTATCTTTTTTGGAGATAAATGAAATAATTTAATAATCAAGGGAACAAGCTTTATTACGACACCTGTAAAAACGAGGCCGAATAGTACTACAAACAAAAAACATGTGTCTTCAGCTCGATCACGTAAGAAAGAATGAGAGGAAACCAATAGCTCGCTAATCTATGGGCCAAAGACCCTACAAGCGAAAAAAAAATACAACAATACCAACTAATCTACCACACCCACCACTCATGTACGTTAACATTGTCGTCGTCATCATCACTAGCAACTGTGAGATAATGAGGAATGTTAAATTAGATCACTGATGCCTGAATAACTGATGCCAAACAAATGTAAAAGGACAAATCATATGGAACTTCACAACCCAAAGGAATAACTTTCTCAAAACAACACCATACAAACCACCATAATACCCAAGTCATGAGAAAAAGAGACTGACGAGAGAGGACAAAGAACCGTATCCAAGAGCCAAATCCAACAAGGGTGATAAACCCACACGTGAGCACCTATAATCTAATAGGTAAGTGCGAAGTTGCACTTTAGGGCGTTTAGGCACGTAGCCACACAAACTCACATGAAATAGTATATGGGTTGTTTTGGTGTTGAATGACCAATAATCTGTGAAAAGTTGGGATCGATTGACAACGGTTTGAGCAACCGAGTCCTCCCGTGCTGGACCAAGCTAGAATTATCCACAAAGGGAACATACGACTAGCGCGACGCCGCCACGCCACATGTGAGCCTTTCTGTCGAACCATCGACTCTGACACGCCCTCCGAACTCTTGCCAAATCAAGCTCCTTCTCCAATGAAGCAAACTGCCAGATCTATGAAAGACAAGCACAAAAACAACTTGATTCCCTTCTCTGAGCAACAAATACAGGCAACCTTTCACCCGTGCTCGCCGGCGATCTGAGAGGCATAGATATCTCGAGAACCACTTCAGGTGCCCTAGACTGCGTTTTCACGCGTACGAGGAGAGCCGGTGGACAAACATCCCCTCCCAAGCCGGAACACAGCGGCCAGGAGAGAACAAACCTCTCTACTCTTTTTTCACGCGTACGAGGCACGTTCTATTCTAACCTAGAGCAGCGCATTTTCTTTTCTTTGGCTATCTACTTTTTTTTTATTTCAAAAAAAAAAGGCCGTAGGCCTTACAATTGAACTTGATAAAAATATATAACAATTTACAAATTTGTTAGGTTGCCTTATACAAGAACTCCCTCTTTTCTTTGCCTAAGCTGAAAGTTTCCATATTCCAAGGTAAAATGAAGATCATGATTTTTGGGGCAGGCCAAGAGTCAGTGAAAGACAGACAATACTGTGCTTCAAATGCAATTCTCTGAATACATACTGTATACATTTCTCATTTGGGTCTTTTGTCTATTACAAGAAATAGGCAATAATAGATGCTATTGTGTTACAGTCAAACAACTAAAACGTCCTTTTATCATCTATGCACTCAACAAGTCTACAAGAACAATAACAACAGTCTTGCAGAATGCTGGTTCCCAAAAATGGAATTTCCATAAGTTTATTCTGTCAATTCTAAAGTACAACAACAATTGTTTTTCCACATGTATCCTATGAAGTTAAAATTTCAAAAGATACCTTTGATATGACCTCTATATGAACGGCGTCTTCACCCAGATGTCTATATTCTGTTATTCCAACAGTCACATAAGTCAGATGCAGATTCAATTTCGAAGCAAGCTTCAGAGTGACAGTTTAATGTTGTAACTTGGAAAGCAAAGCAAGAAGGCCAAAAGAATTCAGCATGCGCGCCCAAGAAGACATTACCAGTCAAATTGAGAGGGATCACCATGCATAAGCTCATACTCCGACGATGCGAGGGTTCTCAGTAGAAAAGAAATTTTCTGCTCTATCAATGAAGCTGATAGGAAATCTACAATGCAGCATCATAGAGGCAGTTTCTGACGATGGAAGAATCTGCTTCGGAGCCAACTCTTCACAAGTCTTCATCGTTTTACTTTCCCTATGGCTTCTCATCTTGCCATTTCTCATGCTGTTTCCAGAAGCAACACCCTTTCCGGAAGAAACCCTAGAGTTCTTGTTATTGTTACGGCAGGATCTTAGGGGCACATCATCTGCTGGGCAACTGTCCACATTAGAATTGGATCTAACTGCTGGCAAGACGTTTCTGCAAGATCGCAACAGGGAGAGTAGCATATCTGTACTCATTTCCTGCTGAACCACACCCTTGTTCTGCTCACACCCGTAACAGGCAGCAACCAGTGTGCCAGCCAAGACTGGCATCAACTCAGGATCACTGAAGAACACAAATGGCAAATCGCATACCTGACCTCACCCACTAAATAGTTAGTTACTTAGTTTATCCATACAACTCGAAGATGTAAAAGTTTGTAGGGAAGCTTTGACTGACCTTGTGAATGATGGTAGGACTCTTTCCCCAACGAAGGACAGCTTGATTCCCAAGGTGGAACAGGGCAAAGTGACCAAGGAGCAAAAGAGATTCAAGCAAAAGCAGCCCCACCTGAGACACAAAACATCATACAGAGATAAACAGAACGTTTGGAACTACTTTAGAGCCGAATAACGCTGTTGCTACTAACATAATGAATCGGTTACCGGATCATTAGCTACTTTCCACTTGCTTGTACAATGAGAAAGCAGGAAACTCATTAAATGGAAAAATTCCATTTTTAGGTCTGGCCTAGCCTGCAAGCATATCAGGAAAGTAGAAACAGAATAAGCTCATCATGAATAGTTTCAAGATGACATTAAACAGAGCCATATATAAAAAAATTTAGTTAAAAGGACCTACTAGCATTCTCTGCATGAACTTCAGATCCAGAAGAGCCAAATTGTTCAACACCTTCAGTACTCCAGTTGCTACATCTTCAAAATTAGATGGGAGGGCATCCGAGGCCTGAAACAGAGTAGAAGTTTCTCTGTACATTTAGTTTACAGGTTCAATATACATAACCATGATGCCATATGTAGAGAGCAAGGGTAATTGTATGAATCTAAGTATTCAGCCAAAGATTGGCAACAGGTGAACAGACCCAAGATTTATATTTAGTCAATGTGGATGAATTTGCATTGTATCAAAATCTGTAATATCTACCACAACTATTTTTTGGTAAGATTAACACCAAGCATTGGTAGCACTAAATCAGTGCAGAATCAGAACCATCAATTCAAGAAGACAATAAAATCACCTGTTCAGAAGACAATCTATTGTTTGCCTGTAATAGCACAGATGTCAACAGAGAAGGGAGACTGACAACCCCTGTTTCTGATACAGCTGATAGAAGAAATGCTACTGGTTGCTGCAAGGTCACACGGTTATCATTCTTATGTTCTGCACCATTATCCACCAAGTGTTTCTCTTCCTCCACTGATGTGAAAGGCTCCATGATATCATCATTCACCATCTTCTGGGGTCCATCTGAAACATCTGTTTTGACTTTGTTAGCATTGTTTGCTTCAACCAGACTATTACACTGCTCTTCGTCACTACCCTTAACAGCAGATAGTGACTCCACAGATTCATTTATCTTACACATCTCATCTACTGGTCCATCCTTTGGTACATCTGGTAGATGTACAAATTTACCACCATTCACCAAAGATGATGGAGGTCTAAAATCTTCCAAGGTCAGAGTTGGAGGAAGATATTCCGAATTATCACACTCAGCAACCTTAGCCTCTTCACTTCCATTTCCAAGCAGTATTTCAACAGGTTCGTATTTCCAATCAATAGAACAATCAGTTTCAGACCTGGAAGTTAAGACAACCAACAAATGTATACTTAAGATAATTGACGATGGAAATGGTGACCCTTCCACCTGGGGTCGATCATAAAGGGCAAACAGATCTCGCAGCCGCTGAATAACTTGGTAGGAAATCAGCAACTCCAACAAACTATCCCTCATTTGAAGCTGTCGTTCATCAGAACTTATGTGGCTGAGAATTGTTGTTACAGTCCATAAATAACCATCCAAGACCTCAGATATTGATTCAAAATTTTCAGCTGACGTTTTGGTAGATGGGAAGTTAACATTACCAGAAGGATTCAAGGATACTGCTATCTTTATGTAGCTCTCAAGGGAAGCAGACAACATTGGGATGATTGGGGGCAAGAGATTTTGTGCAAGAAAATAACTCCTGTTTGTAGGGAGAGATAACACCACCCTCAAGAGTTTTAAAAGATGAATTGTCACCTGACAGGCTTCAGGTTTTGATGTATGAGAAGCAGGCAGGGCAGATGCTATAAAATCAATCAGACCAGCTTGCCGGGAAGCCTGCAGTTCCAGCTCCTTTCCCTCCAAATACTATGTTCATAAAATGAAAAGCATATCAGCATTTGCAAGTCAAGATAATCATCCCATGAGTACATTAAACTTAAAATCCCTACAGGAACATCAGAAAGGCAGAGCATTTGCAATCATAAAATATTCATTAGAAAATAAATCCTAAGAATAATAACTTTTCAGCACACTAATTAGCAGATCTAGATCTTTCTTTTTCGAACAGTGGCGTGTTCATTCTAGATAAGAGAAAACGGAAACATGGTATAATTTCCATAATAATGATCACTAACTCTACAAAGAAATGCTTAATGCAAACATCATAATTTATATTAGGCTATCCAGAATAACAACTTGATAAGCCTCAAAACCAATGTACCTTGATCATTTCAGCTGTTATTAACCCAATGCTTGCAGCTCCTTCTTTTCTTGCTTGTCGGAGTCTTTGAAGTTCTTGAAGCCATCTCCCAATCTTTGCCCTTGCAGTTCCCAGTGCCGTTCTGTATCCAATGCCAGCATTTTCAGCACCAACAGGAGGCTCAAGAATTTCATATTTTAGAGCCATAAGTCTCTGTCGAATTTTTTTAATCCTCCGCTTCACTGAATGTTGTGCTGTATTATTGCTTTCCGCAAAAGTGCTACTTCCTAAGCCTGAGAAACTGCTTACTTGATAATCATCGCCTGAGTTAATTGATGATGATCTTCCCTGAACATCCTTGTTTATAGTTCGACGCAATAAAGGTGAAGATTGATCCCTGAAATCCATAGAAGCTCTCTCTCGTATCTGCTCCAGGTAAAATTTTCGGCGCTGCTCACTTTCACGTAATCTCTCTGCCAGTTTCTGGGCCAGCAGTTCAGCCTCCTCCTGCTGGGCTTTGGCTCTTTCCTCCTTCCTCCGAAGTTGTTCGATAGCCCTTGCTTCACGTGCTGCACTTGATGCTTTACGTTCCTCCTCCCTTCTAATTTGAGCCTCTTCCTTTCTCCGCTGTGTTTCAGCAAGACGCTGCAATTTTTCAGCTTCAATGAGTTTCCTCCGCTCTAAAACAGCTTCTTCTCGGGCCATATCCTCTTTTTGTTTAGTTCTTATCACTTGAAGTTTTTCAGCTCTCCTCAGTTCTGAATCATGATGCTTCTGGCGCAAACTGAGCTTTTTATTTTCTTCGTTTAAGGAAGTTATGAACTGAACCTCTTTAACTTTGATGCTTTCATCACCAGCTCTCTTCACCCGTTGAGCTAGATGTGCTTCATGTCGAGACTCACTGCGTTGATGACGAGCATGCATTCCCTCCCGTAACTTCATATTTTTGACAGCCTGCAATTCATTAACTCTATTCATCTTTTCAGAACTACGATGAAGCTTCTGAGCTCTCTCATTCTCTAGCTCGCTTCTGATTCTCATAGCACGGGCATGCTTTTCTTCTGCCTCTCTCTTCAGATCCAAACTAGTTTTTTTCTTCTTCTCAGGGGACATTAGTTTGTCATGCAACATTCGTGCACGATCAGCACTTTTCCTCCTCATGCCAGGTGAATGTGACACCCTGGAAGACACACGAGAAGGAGATGAAAGAACATCCTCCCAATTCCTCTTCTCCTTCCAAGCATCCATGGATTTCCATGGAGCTGAGTTCCTCTTTTCTTTGTCTTTTTCCAAAAGCAGAATTTGCCTTTTGGACTGATCAGTCAACTTGGCATTTTTTTCAACACCATATTCTGTTGACAGTTTGTCTTTCCTAGCAAGCAGCTTCTCGGATTCAGACATAGAGCCAGACTGTTCTCTCTTAGTTTTTCCAGCAGCAGAATTATCCCTAGGAGGCAATCGAGATGCATTAACAACAAAGGCAGATGAATTCTGAGAGAGGCGCCCATTTTGTACCAACTTTACTCTGCTCGAACTGCTTGGTTCAGTATTCTGATTCCCATTCAGGACAGCTTCAACAAGATCTGAACCTCCACTATGTCTTCTTGACTTCATTGTTGATTCTTTAGAATTAAATTTCCCGTCATATCTTGCAGGTGACTTATTGAGGTTATCACTAGATTGGATATTTGTGTACTTAAGGCCCATAAGTTGAGCGTCATTTGCTGCACTAGCTCTTTCTTTCTGAATTTTCTTAAAAGCCTCAAGAGATGAGGACAGTATCTCTGCTTTGTGTGCGGAAGTTGTCATTCTTCTAACCTGCATGTGACATTGACTAGGAGTTTACTAGATTTTATCATTTTCACGATTTCAAAAAGCGCAAGAACCCTGTCATTAACATATCATAGTGATGGAAAAAGAAAACATCAAGGTCTCAATTTCACATCAAACTGAGAATAACATGTTACTGAGCAGAAGAAGGGTAGCTTACCTCCCAAGAAAGAGCATGTGGCCTCCGATGGTCACTTTTCAAGGTGATGGGCACCCCATCAATCAACTGAGATGGTGCCTTTTTTATTTTCTCAAAATCTTCCACTCTAGTGTTCAAATCTCTGAAATCAGAGCGAGCCTCTTCAAGAACAAGAATTGCCTCTTTCATCTGCTCTACATCGCACTCTAGTTCACAAAGAAGGTAAAGCTCATCCACAGCTCGGTTAAGATTCTCAAAGAGATAGCACCAAAGTCGCTGCCTAAACCTTTCTTTGCTTTCACCGGTGTCACAATCTCCAAGGGCACTCATATTTGAGTTTGATATATAATGTCCAGATGCTGTGAGCGTAGGATCTGCACAAATTTCAGGGTCGCTCTCTGGTGCATCTAAGTCATTATCTTTGGAGATATGAACTTCACTTGAGCTGCCATCACGTCCTGATTCTACAAAAATTGCAGGATCACGTACCTCAGTTACAACCACTGGAGCTTCAACTTTCCCCACTGTTACACCCTCTTCACAAGATAAAGCGCTAGCACTTACAGGATCATCAGTGACTGCTTCAACTTTTTCAGTATGTACATCCTTGCAATTTAAAGTACTGTTATCCACATCAACCATTTTGTCATTCAGAATCGGGTCCACAACATTTTCAGCAGATATAACATTCACCTCCTTGCAGTTATCTTCATAAAATTGATCATTATTATTCACTGGAGCCGTCTGATGAGAAACAATATTAGCATCTGCAGTTGCTGCAAGCAGTTCATTTTCTTGAGAATGTGCGGAAAGAACAAAACTATGACAATTCTCGTGCTCTTTAGAGGCCATCAGATTTTCATCTCCAATAGCACCAAACTTGATTCTGGTGCCGACAAGGTTAGTATGAGGAAGTGCCAAACTCTCATCCTCTAGATCGCCCCACTTAATTTTATGAACCACTTCAGAGTTATCACTTGCAGGGATCTTCTCTGAATCTCTAGTTTCACCATCAGGATTTGTAATAAATGGAGGTGACATGGGACATTTAGCACCTTGCTTGTCGATGCCAATATCACAGGGAACAACCGTTTCACTCTTATCTGGCTTGGGGATGGAACCTGTATCACTTCCCTGCCTTTGAACAGCACTATTTTCCCTTGCCTTTGGAAGCTGGGATCTGCGTTTGCCAGAATAATTCCTACTGTTTTCACTTGATAAAGGGTGACTACTCGAACAGTTAGCATTCTTTGCAGAACTTCCCCCAACCCAACTCTGTAGAGACAACTTTGAGCTACTTCTGTGTTTCTGGACAGGAGACAACCAAATAAAGTAAAAATTTAAAAGCATGTTACTGACACCTAATGAAACAATTAAATTCTGGAAAACGTGCAAATCTGCAATACAGGTCAATATCAACATGAATCTGTTACAGCTAAAAATCTATCAGCTTTATATTATTCTAAAAAAAAAAATATGGCTGAAGTCCAATAGAGACAACAATGTAGCACATTTTAACAAGTAAAAGTCCTCAGATACAAACAATTCACTGTTATAATTTCAATTAAACGATTATATATAAGAAGCCAATATCGACATGCAAAGTTGAACTTCATAATCAGAGTAGCCACCTCCTTACCCTAAAAGATGATCTAACTTCCAAAAGTAGCACATTGACATGATGATCACAAAGAAACCAACATTTCCAGGTTCACAGTTCAGCTCAACTTGTTTATTACAATGAAGATAAATGCCAAGAACAAAGTTGTACTCAGCTTCAATTACAATACAACATCTTCAAATGGGTTTTCTGAATAATATAAATTGACCTTAGACTCAATTATTCACTCCCCTCATTCAAATTACAAGAAATGCAACATTGAAATACTTGATGTTACTTTACAAATGGAGCAAACTGAGGCAATAAAAACCCAAAAAAGCACAGACCTTTTTCACTTCAAACCACCCAGAGCCATCATCATCCAGAGCTTCTCCACTGTTCTCCATTCCCAACTGATCAAACCCCAGATCATCAAAAAAGCCCCAATTTTTACATTAACCCAACATCAAAACTCACTTCAATCACACAACCAGCATCAAAATACACGATCTTGGTTATCAAAAACGAACTGGGTATTCCACAGAATCCGGAAACAAACAAGGAATGTGGAAAAGTTTGAAGCTTTGGTTGGTTTTGTATGTGTGAAGAACTGAGACAAGTGAAAGAGAAATGGGCAGCTGAGAATGAACAAAAGGTCTGTTTGGAAAATCGGAATTGAGAATGTGGGATGCGAATTTTGAGGTTGATTATTGGGAATTGGGAGGTGGGTTTTATTCAAAGAATGGTTTTTTTTTTTTGGTTTTGGATTTTGGGGAAGAAGGAGGGAATTAGAGAGAGTTTGGAACGATGGTCGGCGGCGAACGAGTTTGGTAGCCTGTGATTGTGCATTTACGAACATGCCCACACAGCTTTTAATTTAATTTTAATTTATTTTAATTTAAACCCTCAATTTAATGTCATAACATTCTGTAGTCTACGCCATTTCGTGGTGTTGGAGTGGAAGATTTAAGTATTACATGACAGAAAATGCTTGCATATATATGTTTTCTTCTAGGTTGGTGAACTTAATACGATAGGACAAGTTCTTTCGATGTACTAAGTTTGACGAAAATTGTTAATATGTGTTTCGTTGCAAAATCCTAAACCTAATTAGTTTCACACAATACATAAAATGCCTACTGGGAAAAGAAAAAAAAAACAACAAAGGAATATTTCATAGGGACAATGCCCACTAGGAGTTTAGGACTTTCTGCTTTTGACCAAAAAAGAGAATAGGACTTTCTGCTTGCCAAAAAGGGTGCGAGCCAGGTTCCGGGCATCTTTCAAGTTTCAGGATGCAACAACAAAGCAATCTGCTAATTTCCCCTTTTCTATTAGGAAAAAAGAAAAAGAAAAAAAAAAGACATTTCTCTCAATGTTTGAATAGGAATGCTGTTTTCTATGCAGCTGTATACAGAAGGCTACTATAACTACATATTGATGTCTTCTGTCTTTGTTTTTTCTTTTTGGTTGAAATCTATTGATTATCTTGAAATAGATGATTCATCATCCTCTGCTATAGTTCTATGCCTAAATCAATCCAGTGTGTGCTGAACACCAAGGTTACAACAAACAGGCGCATACTCTAAATAGACATATAAGAGAATTATTCTCCACCCAGGTGCTTTTCTACTGTGGGCGTCTTCTCGCTATTGGAGGCGTCTTCCAGCTCTTCATTCATCGTTGTAGCATCCACATAATTTGCTAAAGAGTATGCACTCCCAGGAACATTGACTAAAAGTTCGTTATCACTTAAATTCTTCTCTGTCTCTGAATCCCCCTGGTCCTATAATCAGGTAATGTGAAATCAAATTGCAATCAAACACTACAACACATAAATATAATTGCATATTCAGACCAAGGATTTAATCCCTACGAATGGGAGCTGAACTGAAAAAGGAAGAGAGGTCGCTCTTAGATGTTTCACCAACCTAATGAAGCTGCAGAAGAATCAAAACTTAGCCCTAGATGGAAGACTGACCGCACTAGGCACCTAATATTAGTCTTCGGAAAAAAGGGACCATTTCCCTCGAACAAGAGGTTCTTTATCTTCTATGCTATGGAAGTTTCAACACAAAAATCCATTTTTTGTGATTCAGAGGACAAGTCTATCCAAGGTCAAATTGGACTAATATACAAGAAACTTTGATGCTTAAGGTACAAAAAGAATTTTTGACAGTATACCTACACAGCTGGTCATTATTTGAAAGGAGATTGACTTTGTTAAAACCAAATACTACAGGAGAACTGCTAAATGTTAAGGAAGCTATCAGCAATAATGCACGGCCTAACTTTGTTCATGCAGGGACAGCTTAAACTGGACAGTTGCCTCTGGCAGTGGCAGGCGTCGTATCAAAAAACAAGAGTTAAAGACACATTTCGGAAAGAGAAAACAGAGTACTAGTTTCAGGACATACCTTTAGATTGATCTCTGTGTCTTTGTTTTTCATGTCACTCATGATTTCTTTCAGTTGTTTCTTAGCCTTGCTCCTTGTTGACCGCCGTTCAGCACATTGTGCTCTAGTAACATCAAAATGACAGGCCACACACAGAGTCCTCATGTTCTCTAGCCTGCATTCACCTACAAAATGTTTGAATATTATCAAATTAGAAAATAAGAGTTCAAGTTTGAAGCATGCAAAATGTAGAAGATAGATTATTGTGTGCTGTAAAGATGAAGGCATCCTCCAAAATTACAGAAGAATATGAACAAGAGTAGCTGAAGTATTGTTGTATAACTACCATTTATAATAAGAATATATGGTCTGCTCGGTCTATATCATAATAAAGTTTGGCGGATTAATTTCTTACAAGTTAGCAGTCATGTATCCAGGTATCAGAAGTTCAGAACATATTCATGAAAATTTGTTTAGGCACATACCTCCACCAAGATAGACAGGAACAAGGTGATCTGCATGCCATGCATTTCCCTCAGTTGGATCCTTTACAAGCCTCTCAAGCCTGCAGGATGGCAACTGTAAGTGTTTGGCCTAAAGGGTATTGTTTATATCTTATACATGTAAGAAGATTTTTAGATGCATCAAACAGATATAAATATGTTTAACTAGTTGCATGACAATCTGCATCACTCACTACAGTTGCACTGTCTTACTATTGCAATACAGTCTAGCATATTCAGAGAAGCATGGGAACAGACAAGAATGTAAGAAATTTTTATAACCCTCTGCAGCAACTAAATTTCAAAGATAGTCATCAACAATTGGACTTACAACTTCTTCAGCCTTGCCACTCTTGGTGCAAACTTTTCAATATACTGCCTCCGCTTTTCATCAGATAAAGGTCGTATGTGCTCCACAAGTTTATGACAGTCCAATTGACAATTTACACAAACACCGCGTTCTAGTTGAAAAAGTTCCTGAGAATTGTGAATATGTGAAGTTATGAAAAGTAAGAAAATGCACCAAGTAAATGACACGAAGAAAAGATAAATATCCAGAAAGAACCAAAAAAATTCAATTATAAGTATCATATGGATAAAATCAAAGTACAACTGAAAAGTATATCTGAACTTGACTTATAAAAAAAAATTAAAAAAAAAAAAAAAGAGTTCATGTCCCTACATGACGAATAGATCTGTTACTAGTTCGGATGCGGTACTCTCCATAACAGTCAAGATTACAGAACAGGTCTTCAATATATTCAGGTTCCTTGGCATTGTGGCCCCTGAAAAAAAAAAAAATGTGTGATTGTGCAACACAAACAGCACATTAACAGATCATTTGAACAGGACTTACTCGCATGGTGTTTGGCAGAGTTTACAGAGAGGTTCATCAGTCAAAGTGTAACCCTGAGTGTATTGCTTCTCCTTTTTTCCATAGCCACTACGCAGGTGGACCTTTTTCCACACAGCATTTGATGGTAAGGGTTTGCTAATCTCATCATAAGGTGTAGATCGGCGCTTGCTTCGGCCCTTCAGCAGTCCCTGTCATAGAAATGAAAATAATTGTTATGTATCTGACAGCAAATTGCTCCATCTCTAGAAATTATAAGGAAGTACACTGAAATGAATTAACAATACATTCATCAGAGCAAAGAACGAGCAATTTTTCCCAGAAAGGATAATCAGACAAAGGAAGTTCAGAAAGTACCGTTTTATCGTGGTTAGTGCCTTCACACAGAAAGCACAACTCAACAGACAAAGGAAGTTGCAAAGGCTTTCCAATTAATTTCTTTTGTTCAATGGGCCTCAGTTTCTTCCATTCTTCATTGAATGCAAGAAGTGCATGCAAATAAGCAGGGTTATCCTTGATCGAATTTAAAGCTGTTCCTTTAATACTTTCAGCAGCAGAAGAATATAGTGACTGAAGTTTCTCTGGTCTAAAATTTTCAAAAAGTGGCCTTGGTCTTACATCCTCTCCTGAGATGCAAGAATACAAGTGCATCCTACCAGTGTATTGACTCACCTATAATTCACATAAGAAATTTTTTTAAAATAAAATAAAATACTAATTCTATTTAACCATATGTACTTTGACGGTGATGAAAAAAACCAATAAAATTGTTGCATTGATATAAGAACCTTGAGCATTAATAATTGTTTGAAACGATATTCAGATGTTAGAGAAAGTCAGAAAGGTAACATATCATATTTTCACATGAACCAGCTTCCAGCCTTTGACTAGTGTAAATGAGAATCTGATAACCAGGACACAGTTTTACCTCAAATCGAAGAGCATCTACTTGGTTAATGCCACCTTCTCCAGCTTCAATTTGCTGAACAGGTTCGTCTACGTGTCCTTTGATTGGCAAAACAGATCCGTCATCATGTCCTTTGCTGGTCTGAGAGTTGATTCCATCTTCCTGCTTCTAATTCATAAGATACACTTCAATTGTATAAAACAAGTGGACCCAGAAAACAGAGGAACAATTCAAATGTACCTTATCTAGTGATTCCTGTCCAACTCTACCTTCACCACTCTTATTAAACTTACAGGAAGACACTCTCCATTCTCTAATTTTAGTCTCAGGAACAATTGTTTCCAATTCCTCATCTGAAGAGATACTGTTGTCCATATCCCAATCAGAGACCACATCGTTCTGTTTGACCAATAAAATTAGTATAGAACATCCAACCAAAAGGACTATTGTAGGTTGTAACTACAAGGGATTAATGAACAAAATTAAATCTCTTAATTCAAAGGAGTAATAATAAATATCTTAAAATTCCACCTTAACAGAAGTTTCAGTTTGTGATGAAATGCCATCAGTACCATGATGTCCTTCAGATCTCTGAGGAATGTTTGGCACTAACTTATCATTTGACTCAGAAGGCTTCATAGCCTTAGCTAAGCAGTCAGAACCAGGCACTTTCATTACATCTGCAGAGAACTCACTACCCTCTGACTTTTGCAAAATAAAATCTTCACAATTATCAACTCCACGTAATGTCTCAAAAAAAGAAACATCTTCAACCTGCAGCCCCCAAAATATGACATTAAATTCTACAGAGAAGATCAAAACCATAACCTCACTGACAAAGACATTAAAATAATCATGAAAAGTAAGCCAAATAAACTACCATATATGTCCTATTGTACTTGATCTTTCCTAACCTTCGTACAAACCCCAAAGACTCCTCAGTAACTGCTTCTGATAGAAAGCCTACTATTAAACTCTATAAACAATTAACGATAACTGTTTATCCTTTTTAGAACAGCATTTTTCACTCAGTAACCCTCACTTATGAAGTCTAGAGTTAGTTGCCCATAGTTGTAGACAGTGCCAACCTCTGACATTATGAGCTGTCCAACATCACAAAAACTTGACACGTGTCTAACAATATTGAACATAGGAGAACTGGATTTCGGACAAAGGGATAATACAATATGGGCTGGTCTAAGTGTCATGAACTGAACTGGTACTAACTTACTATATATTAATTATATGCATATAATTATTTGACCAA
This sequence comes from Fragaria nilgerrensis, assembly GCA_010134655.1. Classification (NCBI taxonomy): domain Eukaryota; kingdom Viridiplantae; phylum Streptophyta; class Magnoliopsida; order Rosales; family Rosaceae; genus Fragaria; species Fragaria nilgerrensis. The sequence continues at coordinate 8,727,403 of CM020981.1, forward strand.
ACACAGAGTAAACACCAAGGGGTTGAAAGGAGCATTCAAAGATGAAATGTACCGCTATTTCTTGTATTGCGTCATATTTTCCATTTGTTGTAGATGAAACACGGCTCAAACTCCTGTTCAAGTACTGCCAATGTGACTCATCTATGGTATCCTGCACTATGCTAACTCATTAGTTCAAGAGTATGTGTTATGTGTCGAAACAACTATGAACAAAAGTAACAAGCACCTTCCCAGTAAAGAAGTAGATGTTGACTGCATTTCTTTGCCCTCGCCTGTGAGCTCTATCCTCAGCCTTCAATTATTTTCAGAAAAAAACATATAAATTAGAAGCAAGCCTGAGAGTTCACCAAAACAAGAAGACAACTTCACTATTTTATACCTGAAGCATCAAAGATGGGGACTGAGGAAGCTCCAAGAAGACAACGTGTGTTGCTGATGAGAAATCAAGACCAACACCTCCCGCGGTAATACCAACTATTGCAATCTTAACCTGAACAACATAGACCTCATGTATTATTAACACAAACCACACTGAAGAAATGGGATAAAAGGCAGGACTCGACAGAAACTCCATGATCAAATGAAACAGTACCATATTATTAAGTTCATGATGCATAAGTTGGGAAAAAAAACATATTGCATTAGTTGAAAGATTGTAGATAGATCAATCGAAACCACTGTGGGAATATTTTTTGTGATGGTACAGCTGATACTAACCTCAGTTGATAGTTGGAATTTTCGCACAGCTAACTGCCTATCTGTAGCAAGTGTGTTTCCGTCAATCCGGACAAAATTTATCTCTTTCTGGAGTATGAACTCCTGAGAATTTAGAATAATAGACATATTAAGGAATTTACTAGACAAGATCAACATTCAACATATGCAAATGAACCATGGTATGAACTTAAAAACAAGAAAGAGAAATAATGTGTTACCAAACACTACGGAATGCTGGTAAACATTACAATCATAATCAAAAGTATATGTAAAACCACTATACCAAGTTACCGACCCTAATATATTTTTCCAATTTCACAAAAACTAAAACAAACATCCATTGGAGCAGATATCCAAGATAACTCCACTGGAGCAACTGTCTTAATTTAAAAACAAGTGAACTCAAGGCATTATCAGATAAATAAGAAACATCAATTCTGAAGAATACCTGTACTCCATCAAGAACTTTATGGTGATGTGCAAATATTAACATTTTATGAGAACTGGAATCTGACTCCAAGTTTGCCACCACATTTGACTCTGCAATGACTGGATGAATAGAGAGCCATTCACGAAACCCGGCTAGCTTTGCAATACCTAATTCTTGGTAAGAAAGTTGCTTTGATATGCAGCAACCTATATTATCTGGAGAAAAGAATGAGGGTGTGAGAGAGAGAGAGAGAGAGACCAAATGAGTGTATACAACAATGAAGCTTAGCATTCAGTGATCAATGCTAATTTCAAAGATATGCGAAATTCAATAAAAACAAAATCAACCTATACACTGTTCCGCAGAACCTTAAGTATATCATGTACCTCTTTAGTACATTAACAAACCAATGGTTTTGAGGCAATGATACTCGATGCTTAATATAGAAAGTAACAAAACAAGAAATTAAACAGTGTCCTTTGACATTTGAACTTTATTTGTAAACACAGAGGGAAAGAATACTTTAATTTACCATTTGGTTCATCTAACTGCTCCGAAGATACATCTTCATTGCAACTCTTTCCCACCCTGATAGCAGCCTTCGCTGAAACTATATCTGATTTCTTCAGTACAACTTGTATAATCTGTCGGCGTTTGGGTGGTAGCTGAGATAGGACATGTTCCTTCAAACGTCTAATCTACATTTAAGATTCAGATAAAAAATTAGATTTGAACAAAAAGCATCAACGTTGAAAATTATACGAACCATGAAGTCCAGCAGGAATACTTTTAATTCCTAGAATAAGATACGTGGATTTTAAAACAAAGAACTAAAGAACAGATTATCCTGACCTTCACATGGAGTCTACAAATAGTATATCATCTGAGTATAATCTCAAAATAATCAATAAATAAATTATCATCAACCCGAACCATATTATCTCATAAGGTATGAGCACATAAGAATTCTAGGATCGTGAACAATTTCTGATTTGAGCATAGAATTTCCACATTTATTTTCAATAAATAGATAAAATCAAAGTTGTGCTGTATTCCGAAACTGTCCATATCTATGCTTTTGGGATTGGCACTTAACAATGACCTTGATAACACTCAGAAGTTAATTTTTAAAGATAATTACTAAAAGGACTATATCATGACTTCAGACAAATAAGAAGAGTGGCATCCAAGTCTAAGGAACAAGAGCACACCATAACTGTTTGCTTGAGTAACATGTTCAACTCCTCCAAACGAGTACCCTTTGAGAAATCCTGCAGCAACAATACCACGGAGTATTTCATTACTTAAGTCATTGGATATGATAAAAGATCTTAGTAGTGTAGTCTTATAATGTGTAGGTAAAGACATAGATACAGATTTATTATATATTTACTGAGGAAGTTAAAGCATCTGAAATAGTCAACCACAAGGCTCTTTGGGACAAGACAGAAAAAACATTCCCACCATGGCCAACTGTATCAAACAAGAAACAGGAATCTTGCATCATGTTTAAGACATGGATGCATCAACAGAATGCCATTTCTTTTTCTTTTTCTTTTTTCTTTCCAAGGGATTGCAAAACACAATGATCATAAATCTTAATTAATAGGCAGCACAGAAAGAGCACTTCTCAAGAAATCAATATGAGAATTATGATGGATACTCCATATGTTACCTGAAAAATTTTCCCTTGGACGCCCCAAACAAATTTGGCATCACAGTAAGTTTCAGCAAACTTAAACTTGTCCTTTCCCAGCAAACCAGGCCTGTAAAGAATTGAGATGTAAATGAATGAATCTAGAGATAACCAATCCAAATAGGAGTTCGACCATGCGAATACTTACCATAGCATATCTATCTGATGAAAAATGTCAAATGGCCTATAATCACCTAGGAAGATACACAAAATGATTAACTAAGATGCACCAAACAGGGGTTTAGTAAGGGGAAGAACAAGAGAAGGCTATAGAGATAGCAACTTAAAACAAAAAAAGAAGAACATTCATTCCAGAAAGTATCAAGAACTGCAGTGCTTAAAGGCCTGCAATACAACCTTGACAAAGAAGGTGTCCCCGATAGTAAAACTATGCGCTTGACCTTTCTTGCCACATCAAGAACAGCTTGTATCTGTAAATATACATTATGACAATTAGCATATAGTAAAGGCCTCTGGAGTTAATTTACTGAATCAGTAATTGCTAGGAAAAATACAAATGAGAACAATCTAGGTACCTCTTTAGGTTCTGATTTTTTTTTCGTACATCGTACATGGTGGGATTCATCAACAATCAAGAGAGCCCATTCTCGATCTAGCATGCTCTTTTGCAAATGGTGAAGCATTGTATAAGAAATAACCACAACTCTAGGCCATTTCTTTAAATTGGCAGGATTGTTTTCATGACCAAAAACTGGATTTGGGAGGACATGTAAGAAATCAGTCATGTTTTACAAGTAATGTATAATGTGGAGATGTGTATAATGTGGAGATGTAAAACAATAAAACAAACAAGTATTTGATGTTACAATGAGTACCAAATGGTTGGTTTGTTAAAAAAATAATAATAATAATAATTAATAAAGCATCAATCCAACTTAACAAGAGACAACTTTAAAATACTGAAAGTATTTACCTAGATGGATGTCAGCAGGCAAACAAAAAGGAAGCCAACGCTCTAATTCTTCTGCCCATGAATAACGCAAAATAGCTGGGCAAACAACGAGAATAGAGCCTTCACTCATGAAGCAGCATGCAATAGCAATAGCCTGGGAGGAAAAATTTGAAATTTATACTTGCAGGCGAATGTTTAAAATGCAGGAGATACACTTTGTTTTTTGTAGATACTCTGTACTCTGTGTGTGTCTGCCTGAATAATGCAAAGCTAGAGACTATTGGAGTAGTTTAGCACTCTAATTCCCTACAACTACATTATAATACCTCACTGCTGACTCATTGCACCCAATGGGCATATTATCATCAGTCAAAATCCTAGCGCCGTCAATAAGAATTGAAAGGCATATAGTTTCACATTACATAAAACTACCTGTAGTGTCTTTCCAAGGCCCATTTCGTCTGCAATGAGACATCGTCCACCCCTTTGCAAACCAAATCTAACACCCTCAAGCTGGAAAGGCAAGAGTGAATCAAATAGCTTCTTTGGCAGCTTCCCAATCAATTCATCAACCTTATCATCCGACAAGTGTTCTGGCCTGCATGGTACCCACTTCCCTGTGATATATGACTGTGAAAGCCTCTCCACAACATTGAAAGTAGTCCAAGGTATCTCTTCAATGTCAATGCCATTGTTGCTCCTCAAACATCTCACGACTTGTTTGTACTCACTCAGCTTATAAACACCAGCCTTTCCACCACCGTGATTCTGCGTGTAGTGTGATGGCATCACCTAATACAAATGCATAACACAAAATCTTAAACACAAAACTCTTAACTACTTAGTACTTGTGATTTTCATGGATTCTAGGATGGATGGTATAGTACTTAGAAGTTAGAACTAAGCCTTTTCGCAACAAAATAACCGAAATTCAACAAAACCGAAATGCAATGTCCTACATGCATGCTCATTTCACATATACATTTTCACATTCCAATCAAATCAAGCTCATAATGACCACTATACGACACAGTTGAATATTGTGATTTTCATGGTTCTAGGATGGAGGGAATAGTGCTTAAGAGTTAGAACTAAGCGGCCTTTTCGCAGCAAAATCACCAAAATTGAACAACACTGAAATGCAATTTCCACTCATTTTCTTACCACCCAACAAAAAAAGAGACATTTAAATTTTCATATTCCAATCAAATCAAGCTCATGATGACCACTATAAAATCAACAAGTGCAGTAATAAAGACTCAAACTTTAGGTCAAATTCAGCATCAAAATTTCGCAAAACCCAGAAACCCACTTACATTAGCCAAGCAATCACTCAATCTCCTCGCGCACTCTTCCTGCCCCGGAAATGCGAACCCTTGAATTCCGACCGGGGTGGCTGAGAATGAGTCCGGCGAGCAGATTTCGAGCCGGACCCGGAACATCTGGTTCTCCACAACCGGGTTGACCCGTGAAATTTCGGATCTTGAATCGACGGCGCAGCGAATTGAGCTCGGGTTGAGGTCCGGAGAGAGCTTCCGGCACTTGAAAAGCGACCACGGGTCGGGTTGTTGGTGGAGGGCGGAGGCGGAGGCGGAGGCGGAGGAGGATTCGGCCAAGGCTTTGCGTTTGGCTAAGGCTGCTAATCGATTCGCTTCGGCTCGCTTTCGCTGTTCTTCGGTGATTTCCATTTTTGGGGATTTAGGGTTTTCAGGGTGTGTGTGTTTTTTCAAAAGGGGCTAAATTGCGCGGGGAATACCAGTAACTGAACCAAGTGTATTTAAAAGTCTCTTTTTCTTTTGTTTTTCAAGTGTATTCTCAATGTATTAATTAATACAATGTTGTTGAAGGAGAAAAAATAACGAGAATAACGGTCTACTCATTTATTGATAGAAAGACTTATTTATAAGCATTACATAGAGTCTCCCGAAGGATCTAGAAGATCTATCAACTATAATCTATTCTAATAAGGAAACTAGATTAACCAATCCTACGTGTATTAGGGCAAGACACATAACAGAAGAACGGAAATATAATTTCCTTAAACATTCACCCTTGTGTTGCGTCCCTAATACGTCACGGTGCTTATGGTGTTGCCTCGGTAAAAACATTGCCAAGTAAAACAAAAATCTCGTGGGTAAAACAAAAGACTTGGACGAAAGGAAAAAGAGCACAACACACCAACTACAATTGAAGATAACATGTGATGCATGTAAACTCCCCCTGATGTCTATACAACGACTCTCCCTGATTGGTAACTCAATCTCGGAGTACAGATAAACGGTGCAAGCCAATACACTTCACATACTTCAAAAGTAGACTTGGGCAACGATTTAGTCATTAAATCCAGCCACAGTATCCTTAGATCAGACCTGCTATAGTTAGCATTATTTTGATCTTAAAGGAGAAGGTTGCCAAACAACTCAAAACATAAGTTTGCGTTGAAAATCAGATTCACGCGTGACATGACCTTCGTGTACTTAAACAGTCATATCTTCTTCGATAAAATAAGTATGGATGAACCCTATAAAGTTCTGGAAATTAGACACACGTAGCTTTCCAACCATATAAGGTCCATAACCTAGTTCATCTTGAGCTGATCACAAAGCTCTGTCAAAGTTGATTGTTCTGCCAAAGCAGATTCTCGGACAGATCCGTCCTACTTTACGAAAATAACCATAACTCACTCAATATGATAGGTGTGATCAAATGGTTAGTGTCCCTGGAAAGTAGACATATAGACCTTTCCAATGGTACCAATTTCACTATTTTCCAACGAGTGGGCTATCATATAGGTCCTGTGGAAGTCAACCTACAAAACTGGGCAGATTATGATTTCGCGTTTAATGTGTCTTTCTGTAAGGATGAATAAGCCTGAACTTTTCATAGAAGGAATCACTATCATTACATTGGCGTTACGTAGGCGCATCCAGCCACTACCTTGATGTTCATTCACACTCATCTAAGAGGGAGCGAAGATGCTCAACCGCTAGGAAGAAAGTTGAAAGACTAAGGAGAACTTGGCCTTACAAGTTTATAGTGAATGAGATGTCGAGTTAAGCATATTGTAACAAGTACATGAATGTGCTACTGTACTTAGATGGAGGATTTCTCCTAAGACTTCTTTGTCATATGGACGAAACATGTATGCTCAACACTTCGACTGATCAAGGGATACATATAGGCATAACTTCATCGTCCTTTAGCTTGCCTTAAGCCGACAGATGAATAAACATCATCAATAACGGTCCTCACTTTCGAGACCAAGTATTCCCATGATCCTTTCATTCATAATTTTGGATCAGTGACATCTCTTAGTTTAACAAGAGTTCATCACGATTCATCCATAATTTACACGCAAATAGGCATAATTCTTCATATCCCTTCCCTAATCAAGTAGATACTTAACAAATACCTTGCAAACTCGCTTCATGGTTAGGAGCCACTTGATTTGGGTGAAAACTGATCTATTCAAGATCTTTATGTACATCTCTTAGTTCCCAACAGAGATAAGTTGTGACCACAAGCTGCATGTTCAGTTTTTCGGAAACTACCAAACTGATAAGGTAGTGGAGTGCAATGACATCCATTACGAGAGTATATCTCATCGTAGACGATTCCAGGGCGTTTGTAAGAGACCTTACGCCAGAAGGTGAGTCTAAACTCTTTTTCTCACTACGCTTTCTAACAAAGACATAACTGATAGAGTTTACACTTGGGGTGTCAGCGTCACCTAACCAAAGCACTATCTCTTTGTTTAAACTGGATCGCATCTTTCCATTTAGGCTAATCTACAACGTTGGTATTTTCTCAACGAAGTATGGTTCGATATCAAAACTCATTAAACCATTCATGTACACCGGTATAATTTCTAAGTGTAGAGATCTCTATACGGATTGGTATTGACATTGAGGCGTCCCCCAATGATGACCACAATCCAGTATTAACAGACGAATGAGTATCATTGATCAAATGATCAAGTTGTGCCAAAACTCGCATTCTTCCTTGGCGAGTATTATCGAACCAAGTGACCTCCCCCTAAACCGTGGGAGCCACGGCCTAGCGACACCATGCCACCATCTATGGGTGACGACATGTCCTCTTATCCGGACAGCAACACGTCCTTATCCGGACATCAACACGTCCTTATCCGGACATCAACACGTCCTTATCCAGACATCAACACGTCTTTATCCGGACATCAATCCTTGCAGGCATGTTTGCAACATGTATATGTGATCTCGTCACTTTAGAAAACTTGATGAGACACAGTAGGGACAAACCACGACAATTCCAAGTCGTTCTACTTGAACATTCTTGTTCTTATCTCCCCCTAACGACGGGAAGACTGGCTCATCAAAGTGACATAAAAGAGATCGCATGTCAAGGTTCTTATATAAACAGACGATAGTCGGAAGCTCATGTCTTATTCAAAGATAATATTCATCAAATAACCCATCATTATACGCTTGTGGAAATGCAATTTGGCACATACAACATGTGGACGATATAGATTGCAGAACGTTAACTTAATCTGTTAACAAATATGCATACCGTTACAACCGTAACATAAAGATTTGAATGATGGTGGGTAAAGATGAATAAGTAAAACTATGACCCTGCTACAACCCATAGTCGTTGGTCTTACAAGTCCAAAAAAACCACTAGCCTCACCGCCGGGACCGGTTAAAAAAAAACTGGTTGAACCGACCGCCAATATGACCGGACCTCTGTTTTACGCTTCCTTTAACGGTTCACTATCCTCAAAAGCTCCAAACGCTACCCAATTTTGTAAGCAGGTAGACATGGGAGTTAGAATTCGGAAACCGCCAGCCTCGATGACAGAACCGGCCGAAAAAGTACCGAACCGGCCGTCGGAGTCGCCGGACATCCGTGAACACATATTTCGAGCGGTTCACCACCTTCCAGGTCTCCAAATGCCACCAAACTTTGTGAATAGGTAGGCTCGGATGTTAGGAATCAGTGGCCGCAAACAGAACCTCAAGAACAGGTTTAAAAATTGGTGAACCGGTTCTCAATGACTGGTCTGCAGGTTGAAAACTGAAAATTCTAGGTTTTTTTTCAACTTTTCAATCATTGTTAAGGTTCCCCATAACATCTAATTGTTATGGCTTGAGTTGAACCATTATGAACATCACCATAGCATTATTATGCCTCAAAGTGAATAATGAGAAGCCATCTAGGCCAACATCTTATGTATCATTCTTGTATAATCACTCACAGAGATTGCAATTAATGTCTTACTTAGTGAACAACGACTGAGCATCTTATGTATGTTAGTCTCTTCACATTGTCTTTAGCGTAGGAGGGTGTCGCTCCTAATCTTTGCTAAAGAATAAGCTTTACAAAACAAATAACGAGCATGGCCAATGTGAGATCATAGAGGGTTCTTTGGCGTCATATTTGCTTATGAAAGCATGAGTAGTGCATCCATTGTATAGGAGGATGACGCAAATGGCTTTAATGTCATCTATAAGCCGTGAGCATTGCTCATAGCTCCACCAAGTTATATTTTGGTGAGCTTTGATCTCAATGGTTACTTTGCTCAAAAGAAAGGATGTATGTGAGAGTCTTTACTCTTTAGTATACGGATCATCAAAACACGTCCAAAATGGTCCTGGACGATTTATGTTAAAGCTTTCATGAGTCGATGTCTCAATTCTCATCATTGGTGACAATAACCGATTCAATTAACCGAATCTTAGTGACTCATGAATGTTACACATTCATTATAGTGATACATAAGAAATTCTCATCAATTCTCACAATGTGTTTCCAAGTGATAAACGTTGGCGTGGATATCATTAAGTTATAGCACGGTTCGATTGCTTCCTTATGCATAAAAAGCATATGTGACTTGAAGCATAAAGTCATTAGGCATTGAAACGTGAGCATTAATCCGCTCTGATTATTTGTGATGATTTAGTCATCGTAGTCATAACGGATTTATAAAACACTAAATCCATGAATAGTTATCTATTCCTTACAATAAGCTAAGCACTCAATCTCGCTACAACACATTCATATACCAAAATGTAGAGACAACAGTCTTATGTCAAGACATAGAAACCGAAATATGTTTACAATTTCGATGGAGATTGAAAAAAATGTATTGGAATCCTTTAGAGTGCGTTACATGACGTATAATACTACGAAGATGGACAAAACAAGGCTTAAAAACATGCCAAAACTTGGCAAAATTGGTCATGAGCACTATACATAGGGCGGCACCACCGCCAACGGCTCACTATTGGATCTTCTAGAGAAAGAGGAGGATTTTTCAACATCCAATCTGGATGACATTTAGCGTAACGCAATTTTCTTTTTGCAATTATGAATCCGCTCAAGAGTGTAGAAGACTACTCTTGTTTGTAATGCCTTTGCAATTGTATAAGTGTGCATTGTGCCACACTTGACATTACAAATCCTCTTTTGATCCAAAAACCGATGTGCATTGCGCAACATCATGATATGCCAAGTGTGCATTGCGCCACACTTGGTTTAAATATGATGTCCAAGTATGCATTGCGTCATACTTGGTGCGATTTCAGCCTTTATAAACGTCACCTTATAGTAACTGGTGGTCTTTTGTAGTCTAATGTAGTGTCATGTTGTAATGCGATATATTGCATTACATATAGCTTATGTAAATCGAACCATATGTGCAAGACAAAATTCGAATATATATGCCAACAATTATAACGAGATCTTGACCATGAATTTAATTCAAAATATAACGACTAAGTAACTTTAGTCAAATATGTGAGGAGTATGCCTTCACAAAACTTGGAAAAATAAACAGATTTGTAGTCACTTAGACTATTAAACCGAAGTCATGCTCTTCATATTTTCCGCAATGTACCTTTTGTTTTTAAAATCCGTAACTGTGAGAATAATGTTCTCATCTGCTTCTATATAGTGAGTTTCTTGTTTCAAGAACTCCATATATTTCTTGTACATTGACCATATTATTTCTTTCTTTGCAATTAATGAACAGATGTAGAACCACATCAATAACAAAATTTTTCTTTTATTTACTGGCCCAATCTTTTTTATGACATATAGGGTTCGAGGCGTTGCCTCTCCCTCTTTTCAGAACTCGTGACATGAAATTTGCCACTTTTTTTTTTATGTCAAATTTAGAGCTCATGTTTCGGTCAAATATTTCAACAACAAGATGGAAGATTAACTATTATCGATATACGATAATTAATTCCAAGTATTGAATTTGGTCAAAACCATAGTTTATGGTAACTCAATTCGATATAAACTGTGACAAATTCCGTCACAAATCGATGTAACGTGACAATTTCAGTCACAAATCGATGTTAACCGTGACAATTTCCGTCGCAAATCGATGTTTGTCCCTTTATTAACCGTCACATATTTCAACTTTGATATGAGGGGTCACAATCCCTCAATATCGTCCCACGTTATAAAGAAAGGTGGGATGTAGAAGAATGCTACGAAGCCCGGCTATGAAATTAAAATTCAAAAGCGGCAACGTTTATAAAAACTTACGTGCTAGTTTGCCGTGTAAGAGAAGTTGCCTTTGTAATTTTTAAGCTTACTTCCTGCGTACTCTCGCAATTCCATCGCGATCCGTCGCGTGAAAAATTTCATGAAAAATAAAAACATATGGTTAGTCATATTCACCATATATATAAAAACAGTAAGCAGTAAAACTAATTAAATAGTTACTACTGTAAATAAACTGTTTTTACTTATTAGGTAAAAACTTTTTACCCGGATAGGAAAATTTACCGTTTTGCCCCTCTTATATTCAGTTTGGAAAAGAAAAAACGGAGCGGGTCGGATCTTCGAATCCGGGTCGAGCAGAACCCGATCGGAGCTAGGCTGGGTTGGTGTCCGGTGGCTGCAGGGCTGCCGGCCGTGCGTGTAGCGGCGCTTGGGGTGGTGAGGGTGGGTGCCGGTGGAGCTCCGAGATCGATGCACGTGGGGTTGGGTGGCCGTCGAAGTCGTTGGGCTAGCTTTGCCGGATCGGTGGCTCGTGGACGGAGGAGAAGGCGTGCGAGCGTCGTGCCGGGGCAGCACTAGGTTGTCAGTGATCGACGGTCGACAGCGAAGGGGCGGCGATGATGTCGGGTAGGAGGTCCGATCAGAGCTGTTGTGAGGGAGGGGCGCCGTTCGGAGCTGGGCAGGGACTGGGTGGGCCGGAGAGAGCTCGCGTGTGCAGCGCTAGGGCGATGTTGCAAGTCTGGGGGCGGGCGTTGGAGGCTGAAGGTCGCCGGGGCACGCAGTAGGTCCTCGGGCCCGCTCGAGGCAGAGGCTCGGCTGGGTCTTGGGTGGTAGAGGAGGCTGGTGCGGTTCGCCGCCGGGAGGAGCAGGCGGAGCGAGGCTGCCGGCTCTGGGTTGGGTGCCCAGAGCAACTTTCTGGGTGCCCAAGTCAAAATTGATGGGTATGGGTGCAGAAAATTTTAGGGTTTCGTTATCAAACTCGGGATAGAGCAAAGTGCTGATAACGTGTTGAAGGAGAAAAAATAACGAGAATAACGGTCTACTCATTCATTGATAGAAATGCCTATTTATAGGCATTACATAGAGTCTCCCGAATTATCTAGAAGATCTATCAACTGTAATCTATTCTAATAAGGAAACTGGATTAACCAATCCTACGTGTATTAGAGCAAGACACATAACAGAATGACAGAAATATAATTTCCTTAAACAAATGTAAAATTACTTTGTTTTGTTCTCTTATTAGCCGTAAGGAAACGATAAGGACACGTTTACTTATTTAGAATAAGATTAAGAAATAAAAAAAATTATTTTAAAGTAAGAGAATTTCAACTTTTATAAGCTTTAAGTAAACATTCTGAAATCGATTTTCTACCGTCTATCCATTCTCCAATAATGCAATGCAAAACTAGTTATTGAGATTATGCATGATGCAACTTGATCAATGATGATTTAGAAAACTAGTTTCTCGATATGGTTTGTCAAGTTATAATCACTATAATGACGTCAAATTCAGAAATATATATGATGTGAATGATACTTAAGTTCGCACGTAACAAGATTCACTTATTATATTAGAAGTATTCACTCAAACACACATCTAATTATTTTAATGTATGTTGTGTTTATATACAGTAATACAGATCTGGTCTTTTTAGTCCTGAATAGGTTGCTCTTGGTTATAATAAGAGTAGCAATCGATGAAGATCTTGTAGTTCACAGCTCCGTAGTGTGTAAACCCCCAAAACCAAGCAAACCCAGATGCCTCTCATTCTTTCACAATCAAGTAACCAAATTACCTTATTGCCCTTGTCCAAAACTAGGCAAAACCAACCACACACATCTGCTATAGTACCCAACCTTGCAAGGAATGGGATCATCAGAGCTGGAACATCTGGCTTGGATCATATATTCTCTTGCTTGCTCTGGTGGGCCATCAAGACATTGAATTTTACATCATTATTACTATACCATTCCCTTCAAAGGGTATAAGGAATCAAAAGAACAGCTAGCTGCACAGAATGGGAATATGGTGATTGGTGAATCCAGGATTCCATTTCCATTACCAAACTTGAACAACACTGCTGCATAAAACTTTGACTACTATATGCAAGATGGCTTTGTGCCAAACATGGTTTATATGGAGAAAAAAGGCAAGCATGGACTTAAAAATGGAAACAACTTGTTAGTTCAGACTTATGTGAATGTGCCTGTGAAGGGAAAATCCTTTGCTTCCCTAGCTCTTCATAGATGTCCATGCATCCAAACTACAAGGCATAATTTCACTTTGCTTGCTTCTTAGTTTTCTGTTCATGGCCCAAACCTGATATAAGCAGCATCAATCACATTGAAAACCAGGAAACAGATTCTGTCATAGAATCAACAATAGTTCAGGTTGTGAAGAACAATAATCTGATGGAGAAGAGATAAGGTACTTGTAGCTTCCTGCCCTCTCTTATATTCAAATTTTGCAGCTTCTGACATAACTAAGCCATTGATTTCCAGAATACATTAGTATACTTTGTTTCTTCCACAAAAAGTTGGTTCCTGCTTCTGCTTCTACATATTTTCAACATCGGCAAAATCTTGGAAAGCAGCAGCAAGGATCAGATCCCATTAAAAAAAGAAGCCTTTTTTTATTTTTTTTATTTATTGAATAAAGAAGCCTTCATTTCAACAAGCAGAGTTTTTAGGTAATAAAGTGGCATACTTTCAATAACCTGAGTTCTAGTAGCTAGTCTTAGTTAAAAATAAAATGTAATGTTCTCTTGTATAGTTGATCCATATGTGGAATAGAGAACCAACATAATCACATAAATTATCAAGAAACTTTCAGTGATTAACTTCTTATTGTAGATAACAAGGGGCAAAACTGGTCAAGACGGCCGTTTCTGGGGAAATCAGTATGGATTATGATTCACAAGAGAGCGAGTTTGCAACCGCTGTAGCAGCAGCTGCATTTGCCATTCACTCAATGGAACAAGCTGAATTGCAGTACCAAAAAGAGAGGAGGAAAAGCCTTGAAATCACAAGGACCAATACTTTGCCGGATACAAAGATGAGGCCTAGTTCTGGGGCAGCAACTAGGCGATTATCAAACAAAGGAGCAAATAGTACTAGTGGTAAGTTTTCAGCTGCACAAATTCATTGTGTTCTTTATTTTTTTCTCTTTTATAGTGAAATGGTCTCGGAGAATTAAACAGATTGAATTTAATAGGTGGAGCTTCAATGAAAATGTCAATGGGGCAGGACCAAAGAGCATTGGACTTGGAGAGTGTTTTTCCATCTAGGTATGCAAATCGTGGAAACTCTATAAGCCCTTCAACTTCTGCAGCTGGAAATCAAAGCCGAAAAGGAAATTCAAGAGGACATGGCAATGCAGTGGAAACCAAAGCAGATGCTTGGGAGAAAGCTGAGATGAAGAAGATTCAGAATCGGTAAGGGCTAGTATATAAACATAAGGTTGTTTAACCAACAGTCTAAAGAAATGATCAGCTTCTCATTTGTGTAATGGCAAATCCTTGATATGTAGGTATGAAAAAGTGAAAGCTGCAATTCTTGCATGGGAAAATGAAAAGAAGATGCAAGTGAAATTAAAGATGGAGAGGAGAAAGGTACTGTTTTAATTAAATTATGTTGTTCTTTAGTTTTAACTTTGTGAAGACAAATGATAGCAATAATTCGAATTATGCACTGTTAAATTGCAGAGAGAAATGGAGCAAAGAAGAGCAAGAAACATGCAACACTACCAAGTTAAGCAAGAAAGGATTGACCAGATAGCAGGAGGGGCAAGGGCACAAGTGGAAGAGAAAAGAAGAAATGAAGAGTCCAAGGTTAAAGAAAAGGCAAAAAGAATTAGAGCAACTGGCAAAGTTCCTGTTACATGCTTCTGCTTCACTTGTTACTAGTCAGAAGATGGAAACACAATAGTAAATACTGATAAAGTTGTTTAAATTGTGAATGATGAAAATTATGGAAGGAGAAAAACTATGTATTTTATCTGTATATCAAACTGTAACTATACACTTGTGGCATCTCTAAACAAAAAAACCCTATAATCACATCATTATATAAACCCCTTTGGGCAGCTACTCTTGAATTAGCACATGAATAGACTTGTTTGTTTTGGTTAATGGTGTAGAGATGAAAGTATTGAAATGGACAACTTCCATATGAACAAGAGTATAATAAGTCCAAGATGTTGATTTAGATTTGGATATGGATATCTAGAAATGTCATTTCCTCATTCTGAGTGCAAGGGCACTATAGCTGGCAAATGGATGAAATTACCTCCATCACATACATCAGCCGAAAATGACAATCTAAATCGATTGCTGATACACACGACAGGAATAGAGAACGGATCCAACCAGAGGCAATATTGTTTGTAAAAATCAGATCATAACTAGAAGGAAGGCAATTGGCTTCGACCACATAAGTAATGCTTAAGCAAGACTGTAGTGGACCTTCTTACCCTTGTCATTACAAGTTGGTACACGCCCACAAAATCACCATCGATCACAACTTAACAAGATTATTCCTTCAACAAAAGCTTGAAGACAAGTAAGTATGAGAACACATTGTTCCTGGAGATGGAGCAAAGTGACCCCAGCTGCAATCCTTGCAGTCGACATTAGACTAAATATGATTACCTCATTTTGTCTAGGCCGTAACCATCTAGGCAAACACTAAACTAACAATTAGGACATACACTTATGTTATAGATTGAATGGTAGCTAGTCATCTAGCGGCAGATAGTGAGAGACTACTGATATGTAAGGAGAGAAGAAGAAAGTAACTGTATTATACTATCATGTCAAACTATAAGAGAACAGCTTATTAGCTAACCCGAAACCACCTTAAAAAGAAACTGCATCAAGTGCAAGATTCTTATGTTTTTCTTCGAAAGCATGCATCAGATTATTTTTCTTTTTCAGAATATCAATGTTATGGAAGAAAAGATGATGCATATATGACAGTTAGGAAGAGATACTTGAGACAAATAAATATGAACTTTCATATATGATAAGAATGATGAAGCTACAGTCATCTGAACTCCCAGAAATTAACTTGTAGGTGTATTATTTATTTGTTGGGATATCTCATTGCTCCAGTGGGCAAAACTGTTTATAGCTGACACTTCAGTTGTAAACAGGACCATACTAGTTTTGGTCCACACTTGTCACCACGCGGTGCGATAGGGTTCATCTAGATGTGTACTGCAGGAGTGCAGATGCAGGGGATTCCTCATATAATACCTGGTTTGAATGAAGCTGACAACTCTTTGTACCAAAATCACTTATGCACAGAGCTAGCTAGCTATATTATTGATTTTATATAAAAATAGAACAAAACGAACTGTAAGATCTGATCATGGAATTATACTACTAATAGAGGGGCAAAGTCATGATCTGCAAGTGGGGGAAAGAGATAGAGGGGGTGTCAAATAGTCATTGACTCAATATGTCAACCAAAACATATCTCTCTGTCAAAGTTAATGTGTTCATAAGTTGAAATCTTGAATGATGCTATGATTTAGATCAACCAAACGTGAGGTTGTGTTCAAGTGAAGTGTGAAGGCAATTTTCCTCATACCTACACAAAATATGGAGCATCTTTTCTTATTAATATTTTTCTTGTAAATAGATGATTATGTGAGTAGAAATCATGTCGGTCACCCTAGCAGCTAACTCGATTTATCAATAAGAAAAATCAGTACTGTGATTATCAAGAGGAAAATCAGTACTGTGACATGCATATGAGAATTTTGCAGAAAATGAAATTATCAAGATTCTTGAATTGATATGTAGGTGTTGGGAAAGCAATGGGGAAGGTTTTCGATAGAGCCAATGCATATCCAATTTCCTCTCCCCAGCTTGGCATGTTTTGGCTACCACATGTTTTGTGTAAAATCTCCATCACAGCAATATATTGTGACACTGACTACACACAAAAATTAATGAAAAGGGACCATAAGACAAAGAAATTATTTCTTGGAGAGTCCAAAATAAATCCCAAACTCTCATTCATAGTTTCAATGAGTGAGTACAGTTATATATATACTGAAAATATAGTATACAGAAAATACAGTTCAGTGTTGGAATAATCTAAGCGAGAAAAGAACAAGTCGAAGAAGCTGAAGAGAGGAATAGATCCTCTTGATCCTGTCAACTATATAATATGCAGCAGCAGCAGCATCAGAACAGCCCCAACATCACTCATCTAGTCCCCTTGTAAGCACCATATTTACTCATCATATATATAATGCATGTATACCTTTCATCATCAATTTAGTTCGATTTCCTATACTTTTTTTCTTCGTTTTGTTTATAGAGTTTGGAATCTGGATCATCGATCCGAGAGAGACCCAGCTTTGTATTTCCATTACTTCATTTTCTTTCTTCTTCTTCTTCAAGAGATCAACCATATGTAATGATCATGAAAACACAAGATCTAAGAACCAGTAATTCTCCTAGCTAGTTTCCATATTGGTGCAATTCAACTTGGTTTTCTTCTTTGCTGCTACATACTACACAAACAGTTTCTTTTTCATTGTTTAAACTTCTAGACATTTTTCTCAGACTATCTGAAATAATTCAGACTAATCATTGCAAGTACAGGTCTGATTATGACGTTACTGAGCTAAAATTGGAAAACGGTCATTTGGCAATTCATGGGCTTGGTGGGATTGTTCCCACTGCTCCGGCAAAGCCCACTTGGAGCAATAGGGCTTGTGACACACTGGAATCAATAGTCCATCAAGCTACATGCCACAAACTACCTGAAACAAATTTAAGCTCAATGGCTGCATCCTCCGGTGGAACATGGACTGACGATTCCGGCCAGCAGCCGTTGGCAAACGGTTGGATCAGGAAACGTACCCGGTCGGACTCCGACTATCATGGGAAAAATGTTAGTAGTACTAGTACTACTAGCAATGTTCATGAAGAACAGACCGAGTACCAAATGGACAATGATACTACTCTAAACACATGGACTTCTTTTGAATCGGCTAAGACCAAAAGCAATGACGACGATTCCACTTGTCATGAGGGGTTGGTGAGTGGTAACATATATTTTTGTATTCATTATCAAAGTTTATACTTCAAATATGTATACTGATCATCAAAATCTCTTAATTATGTCCCATTTTAATTAGGAAAACCAAGATGTGGAACGAGAGACCACAAAAGGGCATGAATCAAGCCGCTCAAGATCACGACCACGGCGAGTTGCTGCCATTCATAATCAGTCAGAGAGGGTATAGATCTTTCTTTCTAGCTATACCATGCTATTTATAACTAGGCATCCAACAAGAAAGTATGTTTAACATAGTGATGCAAATTAAAATGGTACTTGTTTTCTGTAGAAACGAAGAGATCGGATCAATCAGAAAATGAAAGCTCTACAGAGGTTGGTACCAAATGCCAATAAGGTGAGAGATGCATTTTGAGAATTAGCACAATTCCATTTAGACATATTTTGTGTGGTTTTTAATTCTAGCTACTTGCTACAATATTACAGACTGATAAAGCTTCAATGCTTGACGAGGTGATAAGATACTTGGAGTTACTCCAAGCACAAGTTCAAATGATGAATAGAATGAGAAATGATATGCAGCCCCATATGAATATGATGATGCCTTTAGGATTGCAGCAGCAGCAGCAGCAACAGCAGCATCAAATGTCAATCCTAGCACGCATGGGAATGACTCCGGTTGTTCCTGGCGCGCTAGGAATGGGAATGGGAATGCTCAATGTAAGCAACATGGCAAGAATGGCTCCTCATCAATCTCTACAGCAGCAGCTCATTCATCCTACAACTGCATCATTTCTTCCACCCTTTATGGTGCCCCAACTGATGCCACCAAAGCCTGATCCTGCCACAAATGCTAATTCAGACTCTTTTGCTGATCCATATTGTACCTTCCTAGCACAAGTAAGTGTGATAACTAAACATGGTTTTAGAACAATTAGATTAAAGACTGACTGCCAGAATAGTCTAAAAACCGGTAAAGTGAACAAGATTCGATAAACTTGGGGATCACAAAGATACCGATCAATGAATGTTTGGGGTCTGGGATTTTGGATTTTTAACCTGAATCTTGATTGATTTTGCAGCAGCAATCAATGAATATGGACATGTTCAACAGGATGGCAGCAGTGTTCCGTCAACAAGTCAATCATCAATCGGCAGCAAGCAGCCCATCACAGTCGAAACATTAAGAAGAATAAGAAGTGATTGCCTTGGCCTAGTTGGCACAAGCTGTGACTTCAAAAAAAAATATCTCTGTTGCAAGCCATTATTAATAAGTTTTCCATATTGTATTTTATTTTCTCTGCATATATTTCACAAATGTGGATTTCGTTACTCTTGCTAAATGGATCATCAAAATACCTAGCTATTTTCGGAACATGTACGAGTCATCCTATTTTCGGATGACTCTAGCATTGCTCATGACTGTAACTCGTAATCTCCAATAATATTAGCAGAGACTATAAGTTTAGACTACCTGAAATGAATCAAAGAGTAAAATAGAGATCTTCCTTTTATCGCTGAAATGAGCAGTATGGATGCAGAAATGGCAAGCACATAAGGCTAATAAGCAACCACAGCCAAATACAATCTTTATGTAAAAATGGCAGTGGTAATACCACTAATCATAATATAGGGAGGAAGGAAAGAGTCGCTTGATTATCAAGAATCCAGCTTTGCAACTGTTCTTTCACAAGCACAGATCCGGTCTTCCATAAGCAAAAACTAAATCAACAAAACCAATAAATACATAGAGAATATGATAATACACTTCACCCTTTGGGGAAAGCAATAGATAGCAGTCACAACTCAGAGAACCATCTCACCTTGCTTCAGTTTTCATCCATCTATGTCTCTGCAGCTTCACAAATTCTTGTGGCTCCTATACCATATGAACTCCAAAACTACTTTGTTCATCACTTTTTTTTTCTTTTCATTTTTCTTTACAAACATGTACAGAATAAGCTATCATGTATTTGATTATATAAATCAACATGCACCTGCCTTTGCCGCTGGTCTGGTGTCCTGAAGAGAGATCACAGTCTCAAAAGCACCAACCAAGGCCTTGACTTTACTCTTCCTAGTTTCGACAAGCTTGCTAGCCGTCTCTTCAATCACATTGTTTAACAATTTCTGATCATCTTTCTTTCCTTTTACATCTTGGTGTCTCAAAACCACTTTCTCAGAATTGCTTTGTATGCCATTCGAAAGACCAACACTATTCCCCTTCCTCCTTAAGATCTTCCTTGGCGATTCTTCAACTTGTTCTTGGTTTCTCAGACCAACTTTCACAGATTTGAGTTTAGCACCATTTGTTTGATTGTCATCAACTTCCTTGCTCCCAGTGATTGCCCTTTTGAAAGAAACACCATTTGGCTGGCGATCAACAAGTTCCTTTTTTAGAATGCTGACCCTTTTGATACCAGCACCATTTGTCTGATCATCAACTTTCGTCTTCCCAATGATTTCCCTTTTGATAGCAACACCATTTGATTGGCGATCACCAACTTCCTTCCTCACAATGCTTACCTTTTTGATGATACCAGCAGCATTTGACTGTCTGTTATCAACTTCCTTTCTCACATTGCTTCGCCTTTTGATGATACCAGCACCAGTTGACTCACTGTCATCAACGTCCTTCTTCCCAATGCTTCCACTTGTGATACTGTCTTCACTATTTTGAACCTCCAGCGCTGAACTTGCTCGCCTGAACTTGAGTCTCCTTGGAGTAATGTTCTCAGGCTGAAGTTCAATCACCCTACCTCTCCGAAATGACAGCTTTCGGGATACACTGTTTTGGTTTCCAGAGCCAAAAATTGCAGACTTCCTAGGTGTAGTCTTGTGCTGCACCTTTGACTTTCCTATTGGCTCCACAGTTTTACTTGTACCATGCTGAGAATTGACACCATTTAATTTATCGTGAGTGGACTTGGGTGAAGAAATGGACATGGATGATGAGGTTAACGATGGAGATAAAGATTCTTGAGTACCATGTCGAGTACACCTCAAACTCTTGTTATCCTGGTCTAGAGGAGCAGCTGATAGAGAATGAGCTACATTAACACGTTTCAAGTGTTTCTTCTCGAAGGATGGAAAAGATCCAATTCTACCAATTCCCTTCCTTGCACGCTCCAAGCTATTGTTTTTTCTTTTGCCTTCAACAGATACAGGTGACAATGGCGATGGCTTAGGAACACTGACACCATCTGGAGTTGAGTCCACAGTATTATTCTCAGTACTTGATTCAATGACATACAAAATCTTTTCTGGCAAATCCTTATCACTTGGTGGCTCAGGTTCAACTTTTCCAGAATCATTTTGATCTTTCACATGAGAGAAGCCCTTAAGGTTATAAGAGCTTCTGGGATTCACGTTGGAGTCTCTCTTATTGAAGTGCTTGGAAGACAAAGAAACAATTTGCATCCCCATTGTCTGTTTTTCACCCGATAGAGAAGCCCTTCTATTATGGTTTCTGATACTTCTATTTCCTCCAGTGCTTGAACTGTCTGCTGCTTCCTTGCTCTTTCTGGTTCCAATGTTTCCTTTATGACGTGAGCCTTGCTCTACCATAGAAACAAAGGAAGGCATTTCATTTTTTGAAGAAGCAGTATCTTTCTTTTTCACTGATATAGCTTTCTTCTCCATAACAGCAGAGTCATTGAGTTTCTGAGTTTCAGAATCTTGAGAAGGCTTAGAACTGTTTCTTGATACCACTTTACAATTCATCATGCTGTGCACTGATCCTGTGAGGGAAGATGGCTCTGATAGTTCAGGTTGTTCCTCCTCTAAATCCATGGAGTCTTCCATAGTAACATCAATCTCTTTCTCCAAAGAAACATTTATTTTCTCTGTCACTGATACAACATTTTTCTCTGTGACAAAAGACTTGTTAAGTATCTGGGCTTCAGAATCTGGAGAAGGCTCATGACTGGCCGTGGATTTCACCTTAGAAGATGGCTCAAATTGCTGACGCTTCACCCTTGAATGAATGGAATCTTCCATAGGAACATCAACTTCCTTAAAAGATGAAACCTTTTTCAGAGGAGTTCTTCCTTTCTTTGTCACTGATATGAACCTTTTCTCCGTGACAAAAGAATCTGGAGAAGGCTTAGAGTTGGTTGTGGATGTCCTTTTCCTCTCAGCTTTAGGAGATGCTACCAAATTTTCATCCTTTCCATACTTGCAATAATCATGGCAGGATCCCATCGAAGCTCTGAGATAACGGGATTGGATACTTCTAGCAATAGATCTCCTTCTGACATCAGCACCATTGGCCTCTATTCCCGCCGGGATCACTATGATAGAGTTTCTTCTGATGTCACCACCCTCGGGCTCCATTTCCTGTGGGATACATGCAATAGAGTTCCTTCTCAGATCGCTGGAGTCCATTTCATGTAGGATCACTGGAAAAGAATTAGCTTGTATATCATCACCATCAAGCTCTATTTCCTGCATAGTCTCAGGGATAGAGTTCCTTCCTACATCACTGCCTTCGAGCTCCATTTCCTGTGGGGTCACTGGGATGACATCATTGGACTCATCAACATTAGACTCCATCTCCTGCGGGATCACTGGGATTGAGTCAGTGTTAATATCATCAGACTCATCAGCCTTAGACTCCACCTCCTGTGGGATCATTGGAATTCTGGAATCATCACTATCCGACACTATTTCCTGTGGGATCACCGGTATAGACTTCCTCCCGATTTCATCACCATTTGGTTCTATTGCCTGTTGGATCACTGGGATAGAGTTGTTAATGATATCACCACCCTTTGATTCCATTTCCTGTGGAACTAGTGCAATAGAATGCCTTCTAATGTGACTGACAGTGGGTTCTTTTTCTTGTGGAATCACTGAGATAGAGTTCCTTCTGCCATCCTCACAAATAACCTTCAAGTCTTCTAGGATCACTGGGATACCGATATTCCCAACTTCCATTATGAAGAATATGACATTGCATACTGACAACCCTGTAGAAGATCAAAAATTCCCAAAAGAGAGTGTGAGTAGAGACTATGAAACCGCAAAGCTACACAATATCATATCAACACCTTCCCTATTGAATTCGAAGTACAAAGAAAAATTGAAGCAGAATCTGAAGGTCTTAAAGCTTCACAAAGATGTCTTCTACATAAGATATGAATCACAAAATTCTACAAAGATTTACTTGAAATAATTTCCTTACTTCATGCAACATGTTGAAAGATCAGTAGTCAAAGTATCAATTCCTAACAAAGTGACCCCATCTGAAAAGGTTTACCTTACAAGATTTCTTTACAAGGTATATTTGTTCAAAACCAGAAAAACATATGAAAAGAAATAATCACAACAAAGAATTCAAACAATGAACAAAAACCAGACCAAAAGATGCAACGAATGAAACAAAGATTCTCTGCATTACAAACACCAATGCAATACAATAGAACAGATCCTTGATAAACAACTTTGCAATTCCCTAACTCAACAACTAATTGAGAAATATTAATCCACATACAGGCCCAGAAAGAAATAGACAACATATCTCATCAACCATTATCAACTGAACAAAGACCCTTTTTCAAAACTTAACAGAAATCCTATTGTGTTTGTTCATCAATACCATTATAAACTGTGCAATATATATGTATGAATCAGCTGTTCATCAATACCATCACAAAACATCAATAATTTTTCCAAAACACACTAAAGATGATTCATTTCATACAGAAACAACCACAAAGATCCTTCTTTGACATCAACCATGTAATCATAAGCATAAAACAGATAGAACCCAATTGAAATTCGTCAATAAAAAAGCTAACATTGTAAGAAAAAGAAAAAAGGATCACCAAGATCATACCTTTTCCTTGTCTCTCACCCCAACCCAAGAAGAGAAGAACCCCAGAAGGGGGATGTATTGGTTGCTTCAGAAAGAGTGGTGATTTATTATGGGAATAACAGCAAACGCGTTTGTTGCAACCAAATTATACCCAAAAATCAAGGACATTTATCAAAAACCTCTTTTTGCCGCGGAGAGAGAAAGTTCTAGAGAGAGAGAATCTTTGAGCCCTAGATAGAGGGACAACAATCTCTGTGAATATGATATGTGTGATTCCACGACAAAAACGCGCCAATTATATAGGCCGTCTCTCCATCATAGTAGTTTATACTCTTCCACTTTTGCTTTTGTTTATTTCCTTGCCCAGAATTACCATAGAATATTAGTGCGTAGAATATATACCAATGTATATGCTACATTTGTGAATGCCAAACCATATTCATTTCAAAATTATACGAATATGCAATGCACATGCATATGAATTATTTTTCCATATATTTAGAATCAATTACGCACGAAGAATAATCATTTTATGCATAGTTGCATACCATGAGAAATTAAGAACATGAAATCTAAGGGGTATATGTGTGTCAACTAATTAATATTGACATACCCAGTTTGGCAGTTTCAAGTAGAAAAGATAGAGGTCCCTGGAGTCCAGGAAGAAACTTGACCAGGCTAGGGAGCAGTGAGAGAGTGCAGGCTAGCTGTGAAACAAGTTAAACTTGAACTAGAACAGCTTCACCGTCTTCGATTTAGCTTTAGTCCTTTTTGGTAATTTCATTTAAAGGGTGTCAGCCCACTATATCATGACCGCCTAGGCCCGCGTCGTCTCTGCCTAGCCCGCAAAAGGCCCAATTCGCACTAATTTTTTTTTTTTTTTTTGGCTGAATGGCGATTGGCGAATGGCCACTGTGAGTCTCTCCGATCGATAATAACAGGCAGAGAAGGGAAGCCATTGTTTTCCAGAGCAGCAATGCAGGCGTCAACAACATTGGCTTCGCTGCTGCTTACTAATTACTAGAGATTCTGGGAAGCTTATAATTGTCTTCATTTCTTCATATCGATGTTCGTGGAGCGCCATGTACGTCCTCACATTAAACTGATATATATCCTGCAACATTCATGCTTGCTCTCTCAACTCCTTCCTCTTCTCACTAACTACTGAGCTCAGCTTACCAGAAGATCCACAAGATCGCAATAGTCCAGCCAACCACCCACGAAACCATGCCAAGAGCCTAGCTCTTCCACACCAAGTACTCTTCGATCCCATCTCGATGTGTATTATTACTGTATAGTGTACAGAACGTCAGACATTGCTGAAACTAGCAGTTTGGTAGTGCATGATTGATATTGAAAGCAAGGCCATGATTATGATTCATTGTCGAGCTTGGATGGCTTAGAGCCTTAGAAGGTTATGTACTTATGGAGTATATATATCTACTCCATGTAATTTAACTTGCAAGCTTTACATGCATAAAGACCAATCGTATCGATCATTGCTTATTTGCTAGCTAGCTAGCTAGGATATATATTGAATGATAAATGACATTTACCTCTACTTGCAGACTTAGAATGCACACTGATAATAGATTACCCAAATAGTGAATCATTTCCATCATTCCATGCCAACTGGTTTCTTACTCGAATGGATTCAGTTTTACCTACTAATATATGTGTAAAAAGAGTGAGATCGAAGAAAAGGACATGAAATGAAAGAGGAACGTACTGTCTGCATGTACTCGACTCAATGACCACATTTGGAAGTCAAATGAAAATGAGGGAACTGTGTTGAACAAATTAACATGTCTACTGTTTCATGATTGCTCATGTTCCCCTTAGCTTCAAGAAGTGCTTTTAGAGGAGACAAATAATCTAAGCTACGCATTGATTCATTATGTCACGTCTGTCTGTTTCCAAACTTGCAAAACCCTCTTGATCTCCAACATCATTATGAACCAAAATATATATCCATATATAACTCCAAAATCTTTGAGCAATCTTCAACAACAAAATACAAAGGGGAAATTATTGATGCAAAAAGCAGGATATCCCGACTAATCTTTATAAGAAGAAATCTTTGCAATTATCTTATTAATAAATATGCTTCAACTCAATTTATACTTGTTCATGATTATCATCTTTGTTTATAAGGTTACTGCATGCATGCTTTGGTATTACGCCATGCATTAATCTCACAATAATAGGTATTTTAAGTAGTTTGGGATGTGTATTAAGTATAATATTAAAATTAAAATCTTGATAGGTGGTGTATTAAGTAAGAGATGTGTATTAAGAGATTAAAGATGTGTATTTAAAATTTCTCGAATAATATAGGTGGTTAGGATACCAAAAATAAGAGAGTTTTTGCTCTAGATAATTGAGTCTAGAATTATAAAAGATTAGATCCAATCTCCATCGAGGAAAAAAAACTACCATTTTCTTTTAGATCTGCTTGCTTAAACAAAGTTCCCTCTACTATATATATATATATATATATATATATATATATATATATATATAAGCCCTCATCACCAACACCATACCAAACTTTCTCACATGCTTCTTAGTTATATTTTATATTTCAGTCAAACTACCAAACCAACTAGACCACAACTCGCTCACAATTCATTAGTTATGATTGTATTTCAATCAAGCTACCAAACCAACCGGACCACAACTCACTCACAACTCATTGACAACCGACTAACATTTTTTGTTCATCGAGGAAAAACTTCCAATTTCTTTTAAAAAGATATATCCCCATCTGCTTGCTTAAACAAAGTTCCCGCTATAAAAGCCCTCATCACCAACACCAAACTTTCCCCACACCCCCATCAAATCAAACTCCACACAACCAATAGAAAACCCATAGACACAACAATGGTTTCTGAGAGGTATCAATGCAAAAGTGTGTGTGTAATTGGGGCTGGACCGTCGGGCCTTGTTGCTGCAAGAGAGCTGAGGAAAGAAGGTCACAGAGTGGTGGTGTTGGAACAAAACCATGATGTAGGAGGTCAATGGCTGTATGACCCAAATGTGGAGGGAGAGGACCCTTTAGGAAGGAACACTACTAGTCCTACTACTAGTACTAATTCTCATCATCTCAAAGTCCACAGTAGTCTTTATACCTCTTTAAGGCTTACATCTCCTAGAGAGATCATGGGGTTCACTGATTTTCCATTTTCAGTTAAAAAGGATAGAGACATGAGAAGGTTTCCTGGGCATAGGGAACTTCTTTTGTACCTTCAAGACTTCTGTGACTGGTTTGGATTAAGGGATTTGATTAGGTTCAATACTAGGGTGGCTTATGTGGGAATGCTGCAGGATCATGTAACGGGATGCCAAGATTTGAAATGGCTCGTTAAGAGTGTGCAGAAGAAGACCCAGATTGTGATGGAAGAGGTGTTTGATTCTGTGGTTGTTGCCACTGGCCATTACTCTCAGCCTAGATTGCCTTCCATTAAAGGTACGTACACTACATTCCTATGAATTTCTTTATTAGTATGCAACGTTGTTTTCGATCTCTCCTTTCTTCTTTTCAATCTTGTTGATCTTGTTTAGGAATGGATTCATGGCAGAGGAAGCAAATGCACAGTCACATTTACAGGGATTCCAAGCCTTTCCGCAATGAGGTAATTAACCGGCATGTATTTGATTTATTAGAGTTTTTCACTAGTTCATGATGTTTTTGACGTTCAGTATTAATTTCTGGTTCAAGGTTGTGGTTGTGGTTGGAACTTCACTAAGTGGGCAAGACATATCAATGGAGCTAGTAGAAGTGGCAAAGGCAGTGTACCTCAGCGCAAGATCCATGAACAAAATCTCTGAGGGCTTATCCAAGGTCATTTCCAAGCATGATACTTTGGATCTTCGTCCACAGGTACTAACAATCACATCGATCTCATGGTTACACCGAAAGAGAAGGAAACCTCTAAGCTGGTGTAGTCCCAACTTAATTTTCTTCCCTTTAGTTTTCACCATAAGTTTATTACA
This sequence comes from Fragaria nilgerrensis, assembly GCA_010134655.1. NCBI lineage: Eukaryota > Viridiplantae > Streptophyta > Magnoliopsida > Rosales > Rosaceae > Fragaria > Fragaria nilgerrensis. Next base: position 8,755,508 of record CM020981.1, read on the forward strand.
TGTGTGATGTTAGTGATCACTTTTAACTGCACAATTCATATGCAGATAGAGTCCCTTCAAGAAGATGGAAAGGTATTGTTTGTGGATGGTTCTTGGGTAATTGCAGACACTATCATCTACTGCACAGGGTAAAGTTCCATTCCAAAACTATTTTGGTACTGTTTAGAAGACACAATTATAGAAACGAAATGATTGCTTAGGAAGCAAGCTATCAATGCCCTAAACTGTACCAACTTGACCTTGACTGGGAGATTTTCTCTGGGTCCCTGATATGAAAAATCCAGTGACTTCTAAGTGAGTTGTGACTCGTGACTTGTGTGTGGACCTTTGTGCAGGTATTCATACACATTCCCATTCCTTGACACCAAAGGAATAGTAGCTATTGATGATGACAGGGTGGGTCCTTTGTATGAGCACACCTTCCCTCCCTCACTTGCTCCTTCTTTATCTTTTATTGGCATTCCTAGAAAGGTAAAACTAAAATTGACACATCCAATTTGTTTTCTTCTTTTTCTTTGGCCACAACATATATAGCTTTCATGTTCATCATATGTATGTTCCATCCAGATCATAGGGTTCCCTTTCTTTGAGTCACAAGCAAAATGGATAGCTCAACTGCTATCTGGAAAAAGAACATTGCCATCATGGGAGGAAATGATGCAGTCCATTAAGGACTTCTACCACTCAAGGGATGTTGCTGGCATCCCAAAGTATCAGACTCATGATATTGCAGAGTTCGAGGTAAAAATGTTTGTTACCCCTGATAGTGAAAACTGATATTTACAGACTATTTTTATCTTGTATACTTGATTACCACCGTGATTCACGTTGCTTGCATTCTAAGCTATCTGTCTAGTATCCTCTAAAAAAAAGCTATCTCTAGTAGGCCTAAATCGTTTTATTGTTCTTGCAGTATTGTGACAAATATGGAGATCATGTTGGGTTCCCACATTTAGAGGAATGGAGGAAAGAGCTTTGTCTTTCTGCCTTGAGAAATTCCGAGACCAACTTAGAAACATATAGAGAATCGTTGGATGATCGTGACTTGCTTCAAGAGGCTCTTCAGAGTCCACATTTCACTCAACAAGAACAAGGAGCTCAAGATTTTCCTCTGTAAAAGCTAAATTATTCTTGGTTGTTTAAATATATTACATGCATTTGTTATTTTGTTGAAACTTGAGAGGAATTACTATTAAATAAACAGTAATGACACAAGAAAATAGCTTCTGAACATTTGTGTTTGTAAGAATATCCTTTTTTTACTCTAGTTGAAGTGACAAGATTATTATTATTTTTTTCTGCCTTATGAATTGTAACTAAAAATGAAACCTTCTAAAAATGTTTGATAAATTTGACTGGAGAAAAAGAACTCTCATAGTCCTACTGTATCAGTTTGCCAAAAACACTACAATCAGTACAATGAATATATCATTCTGCAAAGAGGGGACTCTCATGCATGAATGTCATGGCTTACTTTCTGGGAGTTCTATCCACCCCAGCTTATATACCCAACCCGACCCACATGTATGAACTCTGAAGGTTTGGAGGACATGTACAAAAACCAACCTAAAAAGTGACACAAACCTCCCAAAAGAGCATTAATAAGAGACTATTTGCCATTCATTTCCTATACCTTGCTACCCGGATTTCTCTGCCCTCTACGCCCCCTGGTTACCTCTCCCCAATCAATTAGGCTTCTCCTCTCCCTTTCCAATTGCCGTTTAACACCAATGCGATTCAATGGTGATGCGGCAGTACTCTCTTTCACATTGGAAGCAGAAATGGTGCACTTCCTCCTCCCCCTTGTCAACCCAAATTTAGCTGCATATCTTACTGATCTTGTTTCAGAGCAATCAGCAGAAGCCTCAATTAGTGTTCCTATGATCTGAAGATCCTCACTCACCTCACACCTTGACAAAGATTCAAGGCCCGGGAGAACTTCCTTTTGGAAGTTCTTCGTCTGTTGCATTCCTTTTCTTGGCCGACCCTTTTTTGGCTGACTTTGTGATGAAGCTGTCACGATCACTTCCTGTTTGTAGTCATTACCTATACAGCAGCAGCTCTCTTCCACCTTTTTCTCTGGTAGCATCAATGTCATGGCCTCAAAGTAGTCCATTCCATCAGGTAGAACCACCTGATTATCATCACAGCCCACCTTGTGTTCTAGACTGCCTAAAACTGAAGACGCTAAACCAGCAAACCACTTTAGGGAATTAAATAAAGTTTTAGTTGGTCTACCGGTGGTCCTCTCAGAAAAAGTATGACACACAGATGATGAAATGGAAACCAAACATTCTGCTGCAGTCCTGAACATTTCCTCTTCCAGATGCACTTCATGTCCTGACAATTGAACAGGTGTGCCAATTTGTTTTTCAGTAGAGTCCATTTGCTGTGAACACTCTTTGGTTTCCAGATCGTCATGTCCTGACAATGGCAAAGGTGTCCAAATATGAGTTTCATCAGAGTCCATTGGCTGAGAACAATCTTTGCGCTCCAGATCATCTTGTCCTGATGGTAAATGGGTCTCAAATTGATTTTCATCAGAATCCACAGTCTGAGAACAATCTTTGTTTTCCATGTTTGACAACGGAAAAGGTGTCTCAATTTGATTTTCATCAAATTCTATTGGCTGAGAACACTCTTTGTTCTGCAGACCTCCCTGCCCTGACAATGCAATAGGTCTGTCAATATGTTCATGAGATTCTGTTGGCCCATAACACACCATACATTCTAGATCTTCAGGTACTGACAGTGGACATGGTGCGTCAACTTGTTCATCAGATTCTGTTGGCTGAGCACGAGCACGCACCTTATGTTGAAAATCTTCCTGTACTGACAATGGAATAGGTATCTCAACATGATCTTCATCAGGTTCTCCTGTAGGTGGAGAAGACTCCCTGTTTTCTGGAGCTTCCAGTCCTGACAGTAGATCAGGTGTGTCAACTTGATTTCCATCAGATGAGACGCCTCTTGGTGGAGAACACTCCTTGTTCTCTGGACTAGCAGGTGCCTCCAAAAGGCTCTCTGTCGAAGGAGATGATATTGCTGAAAACTCATCATCATTTATGGATGCGTTCAGGTCAATCTGAACTCCAAACTCAACATCATTTATGGATGAGTTCAGGTCAATTTGAACTCCAGGACCTCCATCTTTCTTAAATTTACTCTTTTCTACATGTTCATCGGCAGTTAATTCTGCTTCTTTGATGCGTACCGAATCATGAGGCACATTTAAATCAAGTAGCACAGCTCTTTTGCAGTTCTTGACATCTTGAACTGAGTTCTGATGGTGATTGGAGCTTGAGACATGATAACAGTGATCACCCGAAATGTAAGGTGTCTCACAAGTTGAAGAGCCATGAATTCGTTCCCTCAAGAAGTCACTTGCCTCTGCCTGATTTGAATCTTCACATCCTTTATCAGTTTTCCCATAATAATCAAGTTTTGGTCTGTGCATAGAAAACCTCTCATTAGAACCTTCATGCTTTTCTGTTCTAAGTGTTTGGAAACTCTGGGAATCTGCCACATCCAAAGAACAGCTAGAAGGCATGAAATTCAAGTCTATGTCCTTTTGAGCATTGACATTTGCAGAATCCTGCAAGTATCTGGTCGTTCCATGAAGTTCAGGCACTAAACCGTCTTTAACTCTTATCAGATTATCACAACCGATGGCTGGTGGCTGATCCCCTGAGCTGTTGGATTCTAAATAAAAGCCATTGATAAAGCTACTGTCAGCAACCCTACCATCATGTTTTGTACTAGACCTCAGATGCTTCTTTAACTGTAACCTTTCACCCTCAAGCCCAGGCCTTTGTGTTGATGATTTACAGTTGTTACTGAGTGGTATAGAGGTGTCGACAATTGGGGCGCGTGTCAAGTCATGTATAGGTTTTCTTAAACCTGCAAAGCATGAGGACCCAGAATTTTCCATGTAGTCACGAGGAATATGTTGAGATGATGTGCACATCAAAGCTCCACTTTGTCCAGATTGATGACCACCTTTAGAACCAGAATTTCTTCTGAGGTTCTGAACACCAATCGTTGCTCCTTCACTCGACGAGTTTTGGCAATTGTGAAGGGATGACGGTTCATGTTGCTTGAGCTTCTTATGTAATGAGTTAGATGACGAGGATAAGTAATCTGCATAAGATTCTCGAGGCAAAGTATTGAAGCTGCTTTGAAATTTCCCTGAAAGGATAAGTGCTTACCATATAAGAAAACTACGAGTCATTAAAGCTATGCAGACAGATTTAAGTGACTGACTTTCAAACCGACTCTGAAGCATATGTGATAAACAACACTCTAAAATTAAAATGGGGAAACTTGAAATGCTCACCAGCATTGTGATTACAAGACAACAACAGCTCCTGTTTGCTTTTTGTGCCTTGCAGAGGAATACTTGAGTAAGCCTCAATGTCAGTGGGCCCCACAAAATGATCGGATGTAGGAGCTCTTTCTTCCTCTAGCTCATACCGATGATTTAAGTCAACCAGACCTTTTTCTAATGATGCAGCACTTGAGGCATAGTTGGGAACAGAATTGAATCCATTAGTTGCATAACCATTGCACACAACCTCGGGAATTTTCTTAGTAGGATAACTTGATACCTCAGCTGCTTCAGAAACCTTTCCATCTTCTAACAGTTCCTTTTCTTCACTATCAATGTATATTGTATCAGGTGGAAGTTGAAGGTCCAAGTTCTTCCGAGATTTCTTGCATTTAGATTTCAAAAATCTACGGTCTCCTGAATGGTCTTCAGATTGAATAGGATATGAGCATGCCTGTATGTTCCTCTTTTGAACAAAACATGAAGGTGATTGGATATTTTCAGCACCTGAAATAGATAATTGACTGCATGCGGGGATGTTGAACATCTTTTGAGTACAGACAAGCGAGGTTTGAGACAAAGAAGTAGTCTGCCTTGAAGCCTCAATGCCCAGATTATGTTTATCTAATTCATTCCTTGTCATGCCCATTAATTCTCTCTGTCTTCCATATAGACAGTGGAGGTCCAGAATCTGGGTGTCACAAGACATTTCAGGAAAGGTGTTAATTGTTCATGCCATTAATTGGTTGTGAAAAATATATAAAAATAAATTAAAAAGCTAAAAGAACTGAAACTAAACCCGAAACAAAAAACAGAACACTCAAGTCAGTCAAGTGTAAGTTCATGTGATGCTTTCAAGAACAAAATTATATATATTATGACTGAATATCTTCCAATAACTCCAGTTAATATCTCAATGAAACTAAACATGCAGTAAATTCTTTACATGAAGAGTCGCAAAAGTATACCTGATTTTTAAATATCATTTCTTGATTGAGCATTGTCTGCTTGAACACCTCCTTGTAACACCCAACAAGCTGGTCAGTAGTTAAATTATGATTCCTCTCACTGCCATTAGCACTTGAGTTATGATTCATTTTGGGGATATATACTGGGGTAAAGCTGTTGCATGGAACATGAGCTTCCATTTCCAGCAAGTCTGCATGTATTAAAGCACAAGTTTACTGAATAACTCAACAACATATAATCTCAGTTCCACAAAAAAGAAACCATGCAACTATCAACAGAAATTAGAACTTTTTCATATTGTATGGCATTATAAAGAGACTAATTCACTATGTTTCTTCCCAAGACTTTTTCAATGGGAGTTTTGGAATTTCAAGGGTATGAGGCCTCAATAACAGATAATGTGGATGTCAGGATTACTTACCCTGTTTAGATCAATTGATAGAAAACGGTTTTACTAGCTTAAACACAAAAACCATAGTCCATCACTGAAGCACATTTCAGAAAATTTTCCAAGCAAAAAGGAAAACTGATATGTTTTTAAATTCAGGCGGCCAACAGAAACATCTCCTAAGATAATGCTGGTGAGCCAGAGAGAATCCACATCTTAGCAGCGGTCTCAACGCTGGACAAGATGCTGATACTGAATGGCGAAAGCTCAACCAACTCATATCGATGTGTTATAAAGGTTCCCACATATCTAGCAGAAAAAGTTTTAAGAGCAAACCGAAATGCAATAAACATACTCCAGTACTACTGGAAACAAATCCAAAAGGCCGAAAAGCATCAAGCAAAGTCGATACCAGGCTAGAGTAATCTACCAAATGTTCACTAATTAGTAATTAGCAGCAGAAAATTACAACTCCTCAAGATCAAACAAAGCATGATTTTGGCAACATGGTCTTCGTTTTGATCATTAATACATCCCCATGAAGAATCCATTGGACTTTTCCCTCAAAAAGTGTAAACAACAAATCATAAATTCCAAGAGAATCCAGACTCAGACACCAAAAGCCAAAAAAACCCAGTATTCATCAAACCAAATACCCAGACAAGGAAGTGAGAACACTGAAGAAAAACACATATCTCATCTACAAAGAAAGCTTCACAGACCCAACAACGAAACCATCAAACACTGAAAAACGCACATTCATATGTCCATTAACAAACCAGATAGAGAAGATAAAACCGAGAGCAGATAAAGAAGAAAAAAATAGTGTATCACACTTTTTCTCTTTTACAAAACCCATCAAAGGCGTAAGCTCTAATCGCTGAAAAACGAATCAAAACCCGTACCTGAATTCCGATGCATGACTCCTCCTCAAAAACCCACAAAGCTTGATCATTCACTCATTCCCAGTATTCCATTCATGCTGGCTTGTTCTGCAACCCAAAACAAAGAACAACCCAGAAAACCAAAACCCATGAACATCAGAAGAATCAGAACAGAACAGTAAACCAACACAGCTCAAAGCATCAAAAGCCAGCATTTTGGGAAATAAAATATAATAAAGATGGAAGCTTTGGGATCCCAATGGGCCATTTTTTGACAAGGAAGATTTAGAGAGAGAGAAAGAATGAATTTTAGTACCCAGAAAAATGAAATACACATGAGAGATGGAGAGTTGTCCTCACCCATTGTTTTGTGTTGTTTCATTTCTCTCTTCTCTTCCCATTTGTGTTTGTTTTTGGATTTTGAGCGAGTGGGGATTGTCTTATGAGGGCCCTCTAGATTCTCTCAGCCATTTCTGAAAATCAATATTTGGTCATTTTTCGATATTATTGGGAAAATCAGACAGTACCTGTAGCCTGTAGGAGAGAGTATGCAAACCGGATTTTACTGACAGTAGTACCAGCAGTACTGGTGTAGCTCCGTATATATAAAGAAAAATCAAAATTGCCGTCATCTCCACCTAAAGAATCTCTCTTTCAGCTAATTTATGGAGAAAAACAAAAACACAAACCCAAGAATTAAATTAAAATTGGTTTGTTGAACAAGCGTTTACCTCGGAAATGTAATATGTGACGAGATGTGATTAATTTTGCAAGTATACACGAAGCGGTTATATGCGTTACTTAGTCAACATGTATATCATTAAAATGTGAGTTGTTTTTAAGAAGATAAAAATGATTAGTTTTTCACGTCTTCATTCAATGAACCAAACGAGACCTGAATGGTGATAAAATAAATATAAATTAACTGTTCTCGGGTAAAGAATTCATGTTAAAAGTAACCGTTGTGATATATTTGTTTTTCAAATTAAAAATTTGAATAAACTCGAATGGATGAACAACCAATCATTTTCCCTATAGGAAAACAATAGTTCTTGACTTCATCTCAAGACACATGAGTCATGACAAGCCAAGCTTGGTTATTTCTCATTTGGTTATTTCTACAAATAAATTCAAAAATGTAGAACTAATCATTCATTAATATGTTCCCAAAAGCATGACACGTTTAAACAACATTCTAATCAACCCCTTGATCATGGTTGCTAGTACATCATAAGTTCATAACTACTAAAGACTCAATCCTCACAACTAACACGACAAGAAGATAATTACTTTATTAACTTGTTAATCTAATGAATTAGTTACAATGCTCGCATCACATCTATCTTGTCACTAAACAAAATATCAAGAAAAGAAACAAAAACAAAGAAAAAGGACTAATTGCTATATAACTGAGGAGAAAAACAATGGGAAAAATACAAGAAAGAAAGACTTCCCTCAAAAGCTTCTATATGGAAAAGGACATTGTAAAGCTTATTGGAAACATTTGTTTATATGAAAGTCAAGAAATGTAGAATAAGGTTTCAACTTGGAGCTTAAGAAACCCTAATTATCAATTCTCTTTTTATTTCCCTTTTTAAGAGATAAGGATAATCCTTGTGATAGACTTTATTTTTTATTTTTTTTGAATCTAAAAGCTAGAAGGTAGCCCTCACGCCGTTACTATTACTGAAATCGCAGAATACAAGGGGGGGACATAAAGCCTAAATCCCATAATACAAGAACACCTAAAAACAACATCAAGAGACCATACACAACCTATGCATTCAAGCAATAACAAATTAGCAAAGAGCGTATCATTGACAACTCTATTTGCTTTACATAAAACATGGCGACATAACAGAAAACTAAAACTCATATGGAGTCATAAAAGACTATGTATATTTGCTTTCCCATCATGCGAAGATTTCACTCTGGCATAAAGAGGCTGCGACCATTTGATTAAGCAAAGAACTCGCTGCCTCAATAACGCAATCACGGCACTCTGCATGAGCTTGTCAGGACATATCCGACATCGCCCTTTAGTAAAAGAGCTTATTGACGGTATAGAGCCACACCTCATTAACCAACTAGAAATTACTGAATGAAAAACAAAACAAAACATAATTAAAATAGTCCAGGATGGGCCTAAAAAGAAACCTAGGGAGAAGAGAATCCCTTGTAGTCAGCCACCATCGACCTAGTCCTACTGCTACCTCCGTCGTCGTCGTCCATACCCTGTAACCACCACCCTCCCTCAAAGGGACTATCGCTCTCTAGAGCCCGACCACCACATAGCTCCTTGAGGAGGCCACGATATAGACCGGGCTCGTGCCTAGATCCGACGAAACGGAACCAATCCGGATCAAAAACTTATTCGATCCGCGTCGCCAAGCCGTCATGATCTCATCTTCATCCGTCTGCTTCCAGATATGTAGTTGCCTATCCTCTCGCTGACCAACCCTGCAAGTAGTAGACGAATGCATGCCGGCCCCAATGAACCCCATCCCTAACACCGTACTTGTACTCGCCTCAACCTCACCAAACAGGTCGCCGAGGGAGCCCGGTAGCACACCAGTCGACATGAAGCCGATGAAGACCCGTCCGACTACGGCAAGAGGGCTCGCCGCCGGACAGGGGACGCTTACTCTTGTTTTGGGTCAGACGTTCACGCTCACGGCGAGATAACTCTCAATTTTTAGAGAGAAATCCGTATATTGGACACTTTTCAATGTTGTGATAGACTTAGTTATGCATACATAATGTTTGACCTTTTACAATGAAAAAAAGGCAAAAAGATGGTCTCAATATGTAAATATGAATAGAGAATGAGTTAGTGTTGTGTGAATATATAAAAGCTTAAGGGCCTTATTTGCAAATATAGTAAAATGGAGGGTTGGAAAAACGAATCCTCGGTAGAAGTTTTATGGGGAGAAAATATGCGGCGGGCCCGACTCGTCCAATCCCCGATGTCGATTTGCATCGAAAGTCTTGGACTTTCCAAAGTTTTTTATTTTTATTTGGGTTGCAATTACTGATGTGCCATTAATAATGGAGGATGACGATAGTACCCCCTTGACGTCACTCTCTCGTGCGTCTCGCTTTCACGGGCCACATTTTCTTTACCTCTTTTGGGCTTTTTTTTTTAAATAATCTAACAAGTTATTATGATAACTTTGAGTAAACCCTAAAAAATGTCATGTGAAATTGGGTGGATGTGGCTATCTTTCTCTTGTTTTGAATGATCTAGGATCTAATATAGTGCAACATGCTTTTTTGATACGAGAAACGAAATATGTCACGAGAATATATCGTGGGAACGATATTTACCAATTATTGAGATAAGAATTCTAAATCAATGAAAAATATTCCTTTTGATGAATAGCCGGGTGACGTGGATTGTGATATTGATGGAATGGAATGTTAGATTATATGTCATAGTGATTATGATTACCACAAACTATTATTAGGTTGTTGAAATGATGGTCAATAAATCATAAATGATGTGATTGTGATGCTTGTGACATAGTCATGATTTTTTTTTCTTTTTCTTGGTAGACGAATAGTGTTATCTGTTTGGAAATGGCCCAATACTTCTCTTCAGACATTATATATTGAGCTTTGCATGATGACCCATCTCATTTGAGATTATGAACTTGTGGGCGGATGCTTGATGGCCCAAGGACCCAAAAAAACTCTTGGAGTTCAAAGTTTAATGTAACATATTACCCAAAACTTGTAGTAGTTTCATTATTGATGAAGGTTTTCTCTTGATACCAAACCAATAACAATGAACATCTAACCACCACTGCCGAGTACACTCAAAATATATGGACAAATTCTCTGAAGTGTGCAAAACATGGTAGAAAACTAGACATGCCTTGTGGCCAACAGACTCCCAGGAAAAGCCATGGGTCACATTAAGCTACCTTAATAACCACTATGGATGGTTGGACTGTTAGCCCTACATGGAAAATGACCAATTGATATTTGATAATATGGCATGTGCATCAAGTCCCTACCTTGTTTCATTCTTCATTCTAAGCTTCAAAGCAATGACAGGATTGACAGCTAGTTTCTACTTATCAGATAACTCTGATACATACTCCACCTTATTCTCATTTCTCAAACAAGAAGCAAATTTCATAGATCTTGTAAACAAAATAAGATTGTACTCAAACACACATGGAAAATGAACCAATACATAAATAGATATAGAGAAAGGTGGTTCTTCAAAGCTAGCTAGTTGGTTGAAGCTGCAGCTGGTGTTTGGTTGGTAACTGGGTACTTCCTAGCATTCTTGACAATCTTACTGAGTGCTGCTTGTCCAAGATCAAGGCCGCAAACATCGGCGAGCTGGATCAGATAGAGCAGCACATCAGAGAGCTCCTCTCCTAAATGTTCTTTGTCATCAGAACTCCAGTTTGGTAGTCCTCTTGCAACTTCACCCTTCCACTGGAAGATCTCAGACAGCTCCCCAACCTCTCCAACCTGCAGGATAATATATACAATATAAAAGTACATATATAAACAAAAACAAGAGGCTTAAATTGAATTATCTAATATAGTTTGATAATTACTTACTAGTGCTAGAAGGAGATTTCTAGGACTGTGGTATTGTTCCCAATCTCTAACTCGAGCAAACTCAGCAAGCCTGTCTCTCAGTTCCTGAAGTGAAACATCTTTGTTTTCATTTCTTGAAAACTCATAAGAGCTCCCCATTTTCTCTAAATTCTACTCCTAGCTCTCTTTCCTACACTTTGCCTCATGCACAAGCAGCACAACCAAATATATAAAGACAGAATATATTTGGAATTTTTATTTGAAACTAAAATGCTATAGTGGAGGGGTACTTGATGGAAAACTTAAAACAGTAATGATTTCAGGTATGACAAAGATGTCCCAATCCTATCATTCATGACTTGAAATCATTAAAAAAAAAAATGACTAGGAATGTGGCATCAGTAGGTGCAAAACTTCAAGTAGGTATTTTAGGCTTTAGCTCATTTATAGTCTCATCTATACCTCCACAGTCCACAGAATATAGTCTCAAATCCTTTGGAATCCAGCTTTGTTCCTCTAGAGTTTTGGATCTATACTCCCACCATAGAACTGACGGTGAATTTTGCTTGCAATCACGGATTTCAAGAATCATAAAAGATTTTGTTTCTCTATATGAACATCATTGGCTTTATGTTTGCTTCTGTAAACCCGGAAATTGCGATTCTAGAGTGGATAAACATGAAAACAAAGCATTCATGTCCCTAATCCTATGATTTTGAAGCCAGCTAAGACCTACTGAAGGGAAAAAAAACTTGTAAAAGGAAACAGTGTTTTGCTTGCATATGCTTTAAGCTTGTGCTGAATTTACTTTTACCCTGTCCTGATCTCAACGAGTACAGAAGTGAAAGAAAGCTATAGTTGCCACAATATCACAACAGTACAGTGGTGCTTCCAAGAGCAAAATGCTGGAACACTAAACTTAGGCTTGAGCAGATGTTAGGAGAAAAATACATGTTTATATACAGTAAATGACTACATGAAACTGTTATTATTCGTATCCGAATTGCATTGTTGATTATTGTTGGATTCAGATTCATATGAAAGAGTGTCGGCATTTTCAGAACCATTGTCTGTAGATTCAATACATAACAAGTATGAGCTCCGAGTCCCCATCAATCTGATTCATCTTTCCACCATAGGTGTCTGTAGCATTACTCTTTTCTTTCTTGAAATCAAATGAAAAGTTCAATTCTATTTTCAATCAAAGTAGACTTGAATTGAAAAAAGTAAATAAAATTTCATGTCAGCCTCAAGTTTTAGATTTTGAAATGATTGAATTCAAGAATGTTCACTTTCCTGCTGTTTACTTATAGCATATGGACATGAGACTATTTTATTGTACTTCCAATAAGTAGTAAAAGATTGATATGTACTTCAATCGCTCTTTCTTTGAAACTTCAGATGCTAAACTTAACAATTTGCTTTCCATAGTCCTGTATGAATCTTTGTAATAGCGATTGGTTGAGGCTTCCCAACTTTGGTTTATGTTAGTTTTCATTGTTCTGTTACAAGTTTTAGGTTTGTTGTTTGTTTTCGGTGGGAGTAGAGCTAGGTCTTTCCTACTATGGTGTACTATTTCTTGAATCTTCAAGTTGGGAAATCTCCAACTGACTAGCTATTCACTTGTATTTCTCTACAAATGGTATCTCATCGAGGTTGGAAAGTCAGTAAAAGATTAATAGATAAATAAAAAATCTGAGCCTTTGTAAGGAACAAATTTGTACTGCACTGCACAACAAAATTAATGAGCAATTAATTTTCAGAACCTGTAGCTTGGTTGGGACTCGGGAGTTCTCAAGTGTTCTTAGGTCTAAGAGTGATCAACAGCAATGTACAAGCTCATGTGAAAATTGAACTCAGAATCTGAAAAATCAAGAAGAGCTAATGGACCAAACTGAGTTGATTCTGTAACATAATGAATGATATCTGTTTACAAGAATAGCTACAGAAACAATTCTATGCACAAAAATGTGAACTATAAAACATTTTTAGCATTATATATGGACATTCCCTAATATTAAAAATTATCAAAATGAAGGAGGAGAACCATAACTAAAATCCCCTTGGATATTGGCAATCTTTATCAGCATAGCTAAAACTTCCTTCATGTTTGGTCTGGACTGTGGTGCCTCAGCTGTGCACTTTATGCCAACCCTTAGTAACTCACACATCTCTTCAGCCCCATCAACTAGTCCAGACCCCATAAGCATAACTGGCATCACAGAACGATTGAATCCTAACCGGCCATTTCCCATCACCCTTCTGGCCCATTCCACTAGACACTCCTCTCCTCCATCCACTGCTCTCCTCCCAGTTGCCAGTTCCATTGCTAGGACTCCATAACTGTACACATCGCCTTTCGTTGTGGCTTGCCATGTCTGCCCATATTCTGGTGCAACATAACCAACGGTCCCAGCCACCATTGTGCTCACATGACTATCCCCTGCATCAACAATTCTAGCCAGCCCAAAATCTGTTACTCTTGCCTTCCCATCCTTATCTAGCAGCACATTGCTAGCCTTCACATCACGGTGTACAATAGCAGGGTAGCACTCGTGGTGTAGAAACACCAAGGCTCTAGCCACATCCACTGCTACATCAATCCGCCTGCGCCATCTTAGTCTTACTTTGTCACATATAATATCCTCCAAGCTCCCACCTTCCATGTACTCATAGACTAATATTTTGTCTGAACCATCATGACACCAACCATGAAGTTGCACAAGATTTGGGTGAGGCCAACCAAACCCATTTCCAGTAAGAACTTCCATTTCGGCTCGAAATTCTCTTTCGCCTTCAAGTCCTTCTCTTTGAAGCTTCTTCACTGCTACTTCTCTACCATCAGGCAACACTCCTTGGTACACAGTTCCAAACCCTCCCCTCCCTATGATCCTCCCTTCTGAAAAGTTTCCTGTGGCCTTCAAAATGTCAGCATGTGTGAAAGCTGTTTTGTCCAGTCGAATGACTTTGACAGTATCCGATAGCCAAGGTGATGAAGAGTTTGAGCTTGATGCAAAGTCATGCCGGTATTTACCGTGTGACAGCAGATACCCTTGTGGCTCTTCTGCTGACCCCTTCATATGTAAGCACATTATAAGTGAAAAGACTCCACATATCAAGAATGTCAGTACTAGCCCTAAAAACACCAAATAAGTAGCAATCTTTGCAGGCTTTTTCAGGTTTTCAGTTGGTTTGTTTCTTGAGTGATCTGTGGAGTCGGTGATAAACTTCGGAAGGCTAAGTAGAGGGTCACCAAGGTAGGACTCCTTTTCAAACGTTGCCAACTGCCCAGTTGAAGGAATAACACCAGATATGAGTGGATTGTATGAGACATTAAACTTGCTTAGCTCAGTCAAGCTGTTTAAGCTTACAGGAAATGTACCAGAAAAGTTATTGTAGGACAAATCAAGATTCTGCATACACTTGATGTTACCAATTTCCATTGGGATTTCGCCCGAGAAACTGTTATCGGTGATGTTAAACACTACAAGTGGAATTTGTCCAATCCCTGCAGGGAGTTCTCCAGTTAATTGATTGAAAGCCAAATTGATCATACTAAAATTGTGCATCTCACCAATCTCTGGAGGGACCTGACCTGAAAGCTGGTTCCCACTCAGTTGCACATAACCTGAGATTTGCAATGTCCTTACTGCAGAACCAGCTACACATATTGGGAAAAGGCCATGTCCTTTAAGTAGTCGATCCCATATGCTTCGACAACTTTTCCTGGTTAGGATTGTGTACACAAAACTGAATGGAGGGTAGTCTGCTGGGATCCATCTCTTCATTGCTAAGCACTCCCCGGATCCAGCTACGATCTGATCCTTGTTCTCATTGTTTGATTCAAATGTTGGACCAGGATTTGTCCCAATATTCATCAACTCATATGGGATTGTTCCATTGAGCTTGTTGTTGGAAAGGTTCAGCCACAACAAGCTAGTACAATTCCCTAACTCCCTAGGAATTGGACCTGTTAGAGAATTACCAGCAAGCATCAACCACAAAAGAGACCTTAACTTTCCTATGGTGGTAGGAATTGACCCGGTTAGGCTGTTGAAAGAAAGGTCCAGTGCTTGGAGCTGTGTCAAATTTTCATACTCTGGTGGTATAGTTCCATTGAATTGATTGTAGGCGAGGAACAAGTACTTCAAGCTTGACATTTCAGCAATTTCAACTGGTAAAGAACCTTTAAAGTTGTTGTGACTGAGATCCAACCGAGATATATTAGGTAGCTTGAGAATTCCAGATGAGTGTATGCCACCTATGTATGAGTTTGAGTGCAGCACAAGAAACTTCACCTGCGTAAATCTCCCAAAAATCTCTTGTATATCTCCACCAAAATTGTTCCTGCTCAAATCCAAGAACACCAAGTTGCTCAAATTCAAAAGGGCTTCCGGGATCACTCTAGAAAAACTGTTATTTCCCAAGAACAGAGTCTCCAGACTCCAAAGGCTTCCAATCTCAGATGGAATCAGCCCTGTAAATTTGTTCCCCCAAAGATTCAATGTAACCAAATTCCGGCAATTTGATATCTCCTTTGGAACGTCACCAGAAAAATTGTTTACTGACAGGTCTAAACTCACCAAGCTACAAGTGCCATTGAAAATAGAAGGCAAAATAGCCCCACTCAGATAATTCTCAGACGCAGAAAACTCCCTAAGCCTTGTGAATCCAACCCACACATCACCACTGAAATTGTTTAAGCTGAGATCCAAGTACTGCAAATTATAGCACTCATCAAAGTACTGGTCAATTCTACCAGTGAAGTTATTGGAAGACACATTTGCCACCACCAAGTTCTTGCAAATTCCAGGGAAGGTCATCTTCATATCCCCATAAAGCCTATTCTCAGCCAAATCAAGAACCTCCAATTGACTCAACCCCTGCAATCTCAGCTTACCTTCAAGAATGTTATGTGACAAATTCAAGTACTTGAGGCTCTGGCATTGACTCAAGTCCTCCGGGATAGCTCCACCGAGAGTGTTATCCGATAAGTCCAGCTCCGAAAGCTGTGTCAAAGCCGAGAAGTTTCCGAACATCTGACCTGTGATTTTGCTGTCAGTGAGATCTATTCCGGTAACTCTACTGTCACCATTGCATTTAACTCTAGGCCAATCACAGGGGTCGATGCTCTGGTTCCATTCGGAGTATCTGCCTTGGTTTACTTTGTTATGTTCCTGAAGAAAAGCTTTAAGGCTCAGCAGAACTTCTATGTCTGTGTTTAGAGAATCTCCAGCTACAACTTCAGCTGTGATTACCAATCAAAACAGAGTTGCAGACTCTATTAGGTAATATCTAAAATTTAAAAAAAAAACAAAACAAAATCAACCTCGAAAAACGAAACTATGAGACTTCTGACAATGTCTGACAAGTGTTTTGATAAACACAATCTTTCTCGGGAAATGATCAACTGGGTTGAATTAAAAACACTAAAACAACAAAACCCAGATAAATATTTCAACTTTTCAACATGAACAAGTACCTGTGATCATGATGATGAGTGAGAATATGGAAGAACAACACCACACTGAGCGCCATGAATGAGTTTTCGAGTTGCTGTACATGATTTTCTGACCTCCACTATGATCAAGAAGCTAAACAAAAATGAAAGAATTGTGAATTTGATTGAGGGTGCGTAAAGATTAAGAATTTACAGGTTCATGAAATGTGGAAGTTTGAATATGTTTGTGGAATGTCGTTGAAGACACACAGAGCGCCTGCAAATACAGACTTGGATCGACGTCCTTCTCAATTTTGCTTCTTCTATTTCATTCACACTTTTCAAAAATATGTAAAAAATGCATTAAAAAAATTGATTTCCGGTCTGAAAGCTCTGGTTGGTTAAGATAGTACTAAAGGGTGTGAGCCGCAGAAGTTGACCGGTTCGCTTAAACCGGCTCGGCGATTTGACTCGGAGACAGAAAAGGGAGTCTTTGTGACTACCATATATATTGGTATGCTTTCACGTTGGTTTGTTTGGACTTGGATTCTAGAATTGTCATGGTCTTCTCCTTCCTTCTTTTGCACATAAACAGAATCATATTATATGCTCGAAATCAAATTTGGTGGAAATTGAACTAATATTGTGTGTTGCTTTCTATCAATCTATGGAAGTTTACAAGCAGAGAATGAAGCAAAGGCAGAAAGGGAATAACATCTTCCATGAGTCAAAAGGGCACTCATGGTTTTGGAGTTGGTTGCAAAATGTTTGAGAACTTACAATAGAAAGTTGTATATACAGTAGTCTTTACCTTTCGTTAAAAAAAAAAAAAAAAATAGAGAAAAGATTAGAGAAAGACCGGTTTAGCGTGTATCTTTGCTCTCATACCAAGTGTATAATGATGAATTTCGCATAGAACTCGAAAGCGGTTAATATCTACAATCTCCGCAGACTAAAATCTTTATCTCAGCTTTTAGTTCACTATCATTTGAATTGACATAGTATATGGTTGATTTGTGTCATGGTGACTCACCTAATAACAAATTACAATCAGATGCTGACAATGGTGAATAGATTAGTATGTTAATGAACTTGCAAAATTTGGAGTGATTAAACTGTTCGTTTGGGTCATTGCAATCTGAGACACACTATCCACTAACACCTGAACATTTTCCTCATGGTCGTATAGCGAGAAGAATCAGTTCAAACTCCATTATTGGCTATATATTATAATTAACAAAATCTAAATCGGCAGCTATATAATTGAAAACTTGGACTAATAATGTGGTGAAAAAACAAATCTTGAATTCTTTGGTAAGTTCTCATTTTGATAGCAAGGCAATCTTGGTCGTTGTTCTTCGATAAAGGATCAAAGAGATCCGTACCATATATCAAACTATGATGTAGGTACCTCAATTCCCAATAACTTCTAAGAAATGGAGCCTCACGTACTATCAGTGATGGGGTGCACATCGATCTGCTTCTTAATCTGGACTATAATTTCTGGTCTTACTCACAGTATGTGATCATGCCACGCTTTTCTACACATCAAGCCGAGATTTGGGAAAATTCTATCTCATGTATATATATATATATATATATATATTTTTTTTTTAGAGTATCAACGACGATATCCTCAAAGACTTTCCAGGCCCAGAGACTAATCCGCGCCGAGGAATCTTATCAGAACGCTTCCTCCCCTCTGGCCACCAAGAATAAATTGGGATTTAACTCTAATTAGCGTCGATTGGAATTCAAACTTGGGTATGGAAGTTCCACACTTAGGCTCTTACCGGCTAACTCGACCACCTGTGGTGGTTGTATGGTTCTATCTCATATATTTATGTATTCAGGTGTTTTTGGCATGGACCATCTAGTCAAAAATGGCTGTTTTCCAATTACATCATAAGCATTTTTTTAAATACAATCTTACACATAAACTGATCTTAAGTTTACTGTTATTCTAGCCTAGTGCATGTTATACTATTTGCGGTTAGGGTACGTGTTGACCAAATAGTTCTAATTCGTAATACGTACGTAAAGTGTTTGATTGAAATTAATCTCTATTATTTTATTTTATTTTAAATATTAAAATGATATATTATATAGAAAATTTCATATATATCACATTTTCAACATTTTTTTTCTTCATAAGGCCACCTTAAATTTTTTACCTATATAAGTCCACTTTTTAGTTCAAACCCATCACATACTTTGTCCGTTCTACCTAAAATACCCCTCCTCTCACCTTTTCTACCGAATCGTTTCACACACACAATCTCACCCTCTCTCTCTCTCTCTCAACCTTGGACCTCCGATTCTGTTTCTGACGCCGCCGTCGTCGTCGATCATCCTCCGGCCACCATCTTTGTCGGCCGCGTCGCCTCCTAAAGCCAAAAGCGACAGCACCTGAGCCTACTCTGCTCTAATTTTCTCAGCCTCTACAACTGCGATGGTGACATCACCGCCTTGATCGGCCTCGACGACGTCGTCGTCTCACCTCTGCTTACGCGCCTCAATCGTAACGACGACGAAGCCGATCACTTTCTACAGATGAAACCCTTGACGCCTGGCAAGTACTCTAGATCTGGATTCTCTTTGAGTTTTTGTGAGGGTTTGATCGGTGAATGAAGTTCGGTATTCGATTTTTTCCGATCGCGTTGGAATTTGATTAGGTTTAGTTTGAGTAATCTAAATTGAGCGGGGTGTGTTTATGTGATAAAAGAAGTGGTTTTGTGTAATTGCTTTTGTTTGAGTTCTGGCTTTTGGTTAATGTTGCAGGTTATGAAGATGAAGCATGTGAGCGTTTGACGTGTTGGTGCAAACAATGCATCTCAGGTGAGCAGAGCATAGTTATTTTCTAGATTGTATTACTTTTACCAAGAGTAGTTTCATTCTTGTTTCAGTGGTTAAACAAGGAGTGAAGTAATCTACATTAACTGGTAATAGGATTGGTATTTTAGGTCAAATACTAATATTTTGTTGTGCATTTGTTCTTGCAGAAATCTCATGTGAATTTGGATATTGAAGCCTCTCTTAACCAAGAGATCATTCGGCTAACCAAGAAATATTTGAAAGAAAGTCGCATGCTAATCGAGAATGGCAAAACCACATAAGTAGCTTTATAGAACTATTGCAGTAGACTTTCTAAACTATAACAGTAGCTTTTTTAAAGTACAGAAGTAGCTTTATACATAATTATATCATTGTAAAAAGCTACATAATTTTAGTATTTTTTTAATATCTGTACGTACTAGTATCTTTTCAACACGATAATAATATTTTGTATATACAATCAAAGCGTTTTCAACTTCTATGCTAGTATTTTTCTCAATCTCATATGAGTAGATTTTGTTGCTGGTGGTAGTAGCTTTTGTTGGTGGCGATAGTATCTTTTATTGGTTGTGGTAGTATATTTTATTGGTGGCAGTAGTATCTCTGGCTGCTGGCGGTGGTATTTTTTTGTTGCTGACAATAGTATTTTTTGTTGTTGGTGGTGGTAGTAGCTTTCTTTGTTATGGGTAGTAGATTTTGTTGCTATCGGTAGTAGCTTTCTTTGCTGGTGGCAGTAGCTTTTTTTGCTATCGGTAGTATCTTTTGTTGTCAGTGGTAGTAGCTTTTTTTGCTGGCTGTAGTAGCTTTTGTTGCTACCGGTAGTAGCTTTCTTTGCCATAGGTAGTAGCTTTTGTTGCTATCGGTAGTAGCTTTATTTGCTGATGGCAGTAGTTTTTTTTGTTATCGGTAGTATATTTTGTTGTCAGTGGTAGTAGCTTTCTTTGCTGGTGGTAGTAGCTTTTGTTGCTGGTGGTAGTAGCTTTCTTAATTTTCTGGTGGCAGTAGTTCTTTTTGCTATCGGTATTATCTTTTGTTGTCAGTGGTAGTAGCTTTCTTTGTCGGTAGTAGTATCTTTTGTTGTCAGTGGTAGTAGGTTTTGTGGTCGCTAGAATCCTCACAGATGGTCGGCCGGAAAGTTTAACGGAGGTTGGCTGGAAAGTTTGTCGGAGGTCGGCCGGAGACCTCGCCGAAGGTCAACCGGAGATTATTTGTGGTTGTTGACTTTCTAAATTAGTGGTATTTTTGTAAATATAAGAGAAAAATTCTAATTTTTTGGTTGGATGGCAGTCTGTAATTTTGTTGAATTTTAATACCTAATATAAGACTGTATTTGGGTTTGGGTGGACTTATGTGGGTAAAAATGTTTGGGTGGATCTATATGGGAGAAAATGTCTCCAAGTGGACTTTTATGTAATTGGCCCTGTATTATTATTCTCAAGCCAGATAAAACCATTACATATCCTCCCTCTACCGACAATGGGTAGATAAAAGTTTGTGACCGAGTCATAGTGATACATAGATTAGACTCCTCATTCAACAGTACCAAATTCACTTATTCAAGCGCGCTTACTACGAGTGCATAACAGACATCGTAGTAGGTCAAATTTAAATAGATTAAATCCCAAGAGCCCAAGATCCAAGCCCAGGCTCAAAACAACCCAACCCCAAATTTGGGTGACCCATGGTGCAAACCCGACTAGATGAATCGAACGTCGCCGATAGCCCCTATCAGAAACCCTAATCCGAGCATCTCCGCTCGTCACCACCGCCATGAACGTCGACATGATCAAATCTGCACCAACCATCTCCAACAATCTAACATGGTTTGGATCCCAGATCTGACCCAAACCCAACACACCACCTGAAACTTCTGTTTTGGAGCCGTCTCCCCAAAAGCCAAAACATTTGTCTCAGCCATTTGTCGGATCCGAACCCTAGGGTTCAAGGAAGAAGAGCTTCGAAAGACTCCGAGGCTCCCCATCAGTCTTTCCGCTTGATGAGTGTCGTCATCGCGAACCATCACCGTCACCTACAGAGACTGACCTCCGACTAGATTGGCGACCTCAGTCACCATCAAAGAGACCTCAGCCTTGCCATCACCTTCTAGATCCAGTCTATATCCCCAGACCAGATCCATCACCACCGTAATTCCAAAAGATATACGCTTCCGGCCAACAGCTGCAACCCGAGCATGGATCTAACGATCCACCATCAAAACAACACCCTCAACCGGAGCCATGGAAAAACACTATCAAGATTCCAATGTCGTTGGGTAAGAAAACACAGCATTTGCCCCACCACGTCGTCGTCGTCCCGCCGTCACTTGGTCTGGAGAACACGAGGCTTCAGTTCCCTGCAAACATTCTGAAACCTAGGTTTCGCACCACTAGGTCGCTCCGCAATTTGCGGAGGCCCTCTCATTCTCTTCAATTCCCTCTCATCCTCTTCAATTATGTAATTAATTTCTAATTCACCAAATTATGAACTATCATAATTACCCTTAATGAAACAAACTGAAATAAGTAAAAACAAAGATCATTATAGTAAACAACAACAAAAATAAACAAACGAATATACAACATAAAAGATGATTGAGGAAAACTAAACCAAAATTAATCTCTCAAGTTTCTTTATTGGTGATCGTGATCTCGTACAATTGTACGAGTAAAAGGCTAGTGTATATTTAGAAAACTAGCTAGAGCAATGTAATAGAGCAAACTGACACTTATATTTTGGAAAAAAAGAAAAAGAAAAAAGATTGTGTGGATTATCGACCATAGATCTTTCCAGTTTTCGTGAACAGTGAGTATACGTACCCTATTGTTTTGTCAAAATGTGAATTGCAAACTGGGGCTGTTTCTACTTTCTCTGGTTCATTTTCTTTTTCCTGCACAAATCTCTTGTTTACAAGGGACAAAGTTCGTAGGCAACCAAACATACGTACTAAAGAGTCCAGATCGTTGTATGATATGATTAATATAAGATAAGAATATTGCATATACTTAAAATGTCAAGACTCATCCCGAATTTCATCCTGAAACCCGAAATAAATCATGCGGAGACCACCTCCAAGGAAAATTTACCGAAAATTCGGCATAACCCCCTTGAAAATGGACAACCATTCCTAAATAAAACACCTGCAAGCACTTCTAAAAGTTCCAACTCCAATATAGATTTACTAATCTAACCAAAATCATATAACCAACAATTCACAGTTCAGAGCAACTCTAATTGAGATGAAATGAACTAGAAATATAGAAATGAGCGGAAACTATACTATTGACTATATCTCTTCTCCATGTACGCTCGACCTCAAATAAGCTAACCTGCAATCTGGGCATTTTTAAAACAAATGGCCCAGGGGAAAACATTTGCAAACGTTAGAGTGAGTGGACAAAAATAAATTCAATAAAATATTTATGCATTCCTATTTTAATTTTCATGGAAAAAAAATGCTGCATGCGACAATTCAAAAGCGCTCAAATCAAAAACTGGCAATTTCTTGACTAGCCCTTGCTAGTCTTTAAAACTTAATTAAATGGAGCCTCTCAAGCTAAATTATAAATAAACATATACATGTATGTATTTACATTCGTCAGATTCCTTGTATGAATTCTATGAAATAATTAAGAAAGATAGAAATTCATACAAGGCTACGACGCTGGCGTCTAACGCTCACGTCGCGCCATAATGAAATTTTTTCTCATTATGACGGAACTAGACATATGTATATACGTGCAGACCCCATATATGAAAACCTATACGAAAATAAAAGAAAGTAGTTTTCATAGAGGGTTACTACGCTCGCGTCTAACGCTTGTGTCACGTCATAATGAAATTTTACCTCATTATGACGGAACAAGCACGTATGGCTAGCTAGCATTTATTATACATATTATCCTCACAATAACCACATTAGTCTAAAAAATAATGAGAATTGCCAAATATCCAAAAAATCATAAATCTCAGCTGAAGAATATTTGATCAACAACATAATGCATCACATGCTTTTAAATTAAAAACAAAGTCCACTCACAACTTTAGGCATAAGCCCGACGAAATCCAATTCGTCACTCTAGTGAGGTGTCCTCAAATCCTGGCACACAAACCAAGCTTAGGACCAAACTCCAATTTCAGAAAAAGTAATACTTAAATATATAACCCAAAACTCTTCCGCCTAACCCACTACCCTCTCTAGGGTTAAGCTTATCGGATTCACGCCAAACTTCAACCACAACTGTCACATCCCGACCCGTAAATTTTATCTTATTTACTAGCTTGATTATAATAAGAATTTTACCGTCTCCGACATTGAGATATAGTTTAATTGGTCCCTAGAGGGGTTTTGGGGGACGATTATTTCGGAGAGTTATTCGTAGGAGAAAAATGTAACGACGGTAAAATAGTAAATTTTAGCTAGTAAAAGGTAATTTTTATTAGGGTATTATTTTTTTGGGGGTGTTAAATTTTGGATTTGGGTATTTTTAAGAAGTGTTGGGCCGGGTTGGTGTAAGGCCCAAAACACTTTTTTTTTTCTTTCTTTTCTCCTCTCTCTTTCTCTCTCTTTTTTCTCTCTTTCTCTCCCGCGCTCTCCCTTCCTCTTCCCGCTGCCGGAATCTTTCTCCGCCCGTCCGCCGCCGTCCGGCCAAGCCAGGCCGCCGCACCGGTCCCGTTTGGACCCCCGCCACCTCCTCTCCCTCCCCGGTCTAGCACCCGAGCCTCTAACCCGCCGGAGAGAAGAAAAACCCGCCGGAGACGCCGAGAAGTTTTTCGCCGGAACTCCCTCCTCCGGCCACCAATCCGGGCAAGCTTGGTACGGTTTTGTAACTCTCCTCCCGTGCAACAACCCCTCTAAAAGGCTCGATCCCTCTTGAGCTCGGTAAGGAGAAATTCGAAGTTGACATTCTAGGGCTTTTATGATGTTTTCGTTCGATTGACCTAGTTAGGCTTGAAATTGGACTTAGTGATAGTTATGAAAGTTGTTTGGAATGTTGAAAGGAAGATTTTGTTAAAATTTGGTAGAATTTGGACGTCGCCGAAATCGACCTCCGGCCGCCGCCGCCGTTTTGAGGTTTTGTATAATTTTAAATGTGTAATAATTAGAAGAGTTTAATGAAGTGAATTGTGGAATTTTCGGACGAGTTTTGAATAGGTTTGTGAATTTTCGAAGTTTAGTATTTTGGCAGTTAAATAATGTATAATCCGGCCGTAGGATTTAAATCAATTTCTGGGAAATGTTGTATTTACGACTGCCGAGTATGATATAAAAGTTTGGATCATTTCGATTTAAGAATATCAAACTTAGGCAATGATGAGCGTATTTATGGCTCTCGATTAATTTTGCCTATTTTATGAATACTGGATTTTAGTGGGAAATTAATTATATATTTGGAACAGGACGTGAGGAGACTCAAATTGGAGAGACCTCGGATCGACGTCAGGCTTAGGCCTAAGTTGTGAGTGGACCTTTGTTTTAAATAAAAAGCATGCGATGAATGATTTTATTAATCATTTATTTCTTCTGATAAGATTATTGATTTCTCGCCCATTTGGCAATTTTTCCTCCTTTAGAGAGATCCCAAAAATGAGATTTTCGGTGGATATATATGTTTTGGATGTTTATGAGGATAGTATGTATATAAATAAATGTTAGCTAGCTATACGTGCTTTTCCACCATACTGAGGTAAAATTCCATTATGGTGCAACGTGAGCGTTAGACACAATCGTCGTAGCCCTATATAAATATAATAATTTATATAGGGGATATGCGCGTATATATATATACACCGTCTTTTCGGTCATAATGAGAAAAATACCATTATGGCGCAACGTGAGCGTTAGACGCCAGCGTTGTAGCCTTGTATGAATTTATATTTTTCTAAATTGTTTCTAGGATTCATACAAGGAGTTTGACGAGTGTAAATACATACGAATATATGATTATATATAGTTAGCCTGAGAGGCTTCATTTTATTGAGTTGGTGACTAGCCGGAGCTAGTCGTAAAATTGTCAGTTTTTGAGTTGAGTACTTTTAAGCTGCCGCATGCAGTATATTTTTCTATGAAATTAAAATGGGAATGCATAAATATTTTGTTATTAAATTATTTATGTCCACTCACTCACTCTAACGTTATTAAATGTCTTCCCCTGGGCCCTTCGTTTTAAAATGCCCAGTCTACAAGATTGCATAGTTGAGATCAGACGTACATGGAGAAGAGGCATAGTCAATAGTATAGCTTCCGCTCTTTTCTATTTATTTATAGTTCATTTCCTCTCAAATAGAGTTGCTCTGAATATGTGGTTGTTTATTATAGGATCTTTGTTAGATTAGTAAATCTATATTGGGAGAGGTTGTGATTTGTGGGGAGCACGAAGGCTCCAGGAGTCTATAAGGTTGGATTTGGAACCTTTAGACGTGTTTGCAGGTTTTGGTTTGGAAGGGTTGTCCATTTCCAAGGGAGGTTGTACCGAAGTTAGCGGTAAATCTTTCCTTGGAGGTGGTCCCCGCACGATTTACTCCGGGTTTAGGGTGAAATTCGGGGTGGGTCGTGTCAACAACATCATTTCATTTATTTCAACATTCTAAAACAATAATAAAGGAAATCCAACGGTCGGATTCCACCCCAATAACCGCCAAATTCACCAATCTTTCAAAAATTCAAAACCTATTCAAAACTCTTCCAAGAATTCTAAACTTCATCCCATTACACTCCCTTTAATATAACACACTTAAAACCATGAAAAACCCCTTAACAGCGGTGGCGCCGCCGTCTGCTCCGCCGGCAGGGGCGACCTCCATGCCTACCAAATTTTAACAACAACTTTCTCTCAACTTACTCTACAACTTCCTTTACTAGCACAACACCTAATTTCAAGCCTAACTAGGCCAATCGAACAAAACATTAAATGAGCCCTAGAATTTCAACTCCACAATTCTCCTTACCTAGCTCAAGAGGGAGAAAAACCTTTGGAAGGATGAATACTCGAGAGGAAGGCTTTCTTTTGAGCCAAGTAGCTTCGGCTATGGCGGCCGAAGGAGAAAGTTCCGGTGATGGAGGGCTACGACAGCCGAAACTTCCGGACGAGTTTCCTCCCGATCGGCGGCGCTAGGGGCTCGGTCACCTACCCAGAAATGAAGAAGAGAAGCTGGTGGTTCGATGGGGACCAACTTGGCGCCGGAGCTGGCCGAACAGCGGCAGGCCGTGGTGAAGAATACCGGCGAGGAAGAAGAATCGGGGAGAGGAGAGAGAGTCGGGGAAAGAGAGAGAGAATTAAGATTTGGGCTTTCCAAACCGGTTGCCCAACCCACCATTTAAAACCCAACACTAAAAATTAACACCCAAAAATAATACCTTAATAAAATTACCTTTTACTAGTTAAAATTTACTATTTTTACCGTCGTCACATTTTTCTCCTACGAATAATCTTCCGAAATCATCGTCCCCCAACACCCCTTTAGGGAACAATAAACTATAAACTCATTGACGAAAACGGTAAAACTCTTATTAATATCAGATTAGTAAATGAGGTAAAAAATTAAGAGTCGGGATGTGACATAAGATACAAAACAATTAAGCACAAAAGTTCTCAATATACCAGACAGAAAACCAATCAAGAAAATGACTTAAAAGCTGTTCTATTACATCATTGCCGCATACATATAGTATTTATGTAATTAACCAAATCGTTAGAAAGAAAATAACTGGTCAAAGAAACATGTGTTTGGTTTTTCTCATGGGGTTTGATCAAGATATTAGATATGAGAGCTAGGGTTAGGGTTTCACTTATTTCCAATGCGACGACGACGAGTCGTGTGGGTCATAGGACTCGTCGTACGTAGGTGTATGATATAATTAAGGGTCGGCCGACCGTCGTGATATTGGACTTGGCTTCACGGCAAAGGTTAACTGGAACTTTTCCATTTTCTGATTTTCATCATATAAGACTCGATCACTGTATGTTCACGATGTGGGTGGTTGTCACTGTTTATATTCATGCATTTTTCAAATCCAAAGAAAATCAAAGTCAAATTAGAGGACGACGTCGACTCCATTAATTTGTCAATTATTCTGTGATTATTCTCTTCTCTCTGTTGTTGTTGTTGTTGAGAGCTCTGATCTTGTCGCTGGGGTTGTTGTTCTGATGTATATCGATCAATCAGTGTTAGCCAGAGCTTGCCCGCCCTACCACAGAAGGTGACGAAACAAAACTAGCTAGCTAATTGATTCCTAGCTACTACAAAGTTTCTATTGGACCATATGTTCAAATTCAGCTTGTCTAGCACTAGAGCATGCATGCTTCCAAAATAAATTAATAATTGCATGCACATAAACTTGTAACTAACTTACCGGACCAAAAATTGACCGGAAGACAAACATCTAATACTGTAGAGCCATTTACTTGCAAGCTAGGCAAAATGTGAACTGACAAAATATTGGTCTTGATCGGAATTTTTGATGCATTGCCGGCCTATTCACTTACACATACTTGGAAGGAAAATAATTGACAAGTAGCTTAATTGCTACTTGATGGTTATTTAGTAGTAATGCCCTAAATCCTAATAAAGAATCTTTGAGAAATACGAAGATGTCAAAGTTTGATTTTGTTTTCATTTGGTTGCTCAATTATGCAGGTAAAATATATAATTCTTTACAATATGGATTTTTGTAGCTATTAGTTCCTCTTAGATTAAGAATACAAAAAAAAGAAAGAACAGTCCAGATGTGATATAGATATATAACAAAGTAACATTACAACAGTACGAGACAACAACATGGAGAACAACTTTGAAAGGGATTCGCCTGTAGGAGACTAGATGCACCAAGATATGTTGCCACTTGATCGAATGTTAAGTTTCCCAAACACTCAGAACAGCAAAATTGATCTAGAACAGCACAGGCCGGTACGTATATGTCTTGTTCATATATATGATAAATATGCTGAAAGCCAATGAATCATGACGAAGACTATTCAAGATAAGTTTAAGCTATATATGTATCCAGGTTTAGTCAAAGGCTGAAAGCCACAATATTCGAGTGGTTAAACCAGAAATTTAGTAGGCCAATGAAGTACGTAGCCTAAACAGATTAAACCACCAAATTAAACCCCAAAAATTTCATCCCAACCATAATTGTTTAAGATCCGTGAATCATGAAGAAAAAGATAGAAGATAAGACCACCACGAACGCATGCAACATTCAAATTGGACTCGCATGTCGTCTATCCATGATTATTAATTTAGTTAAACCCAGAAATTAACCTTCATGCATCTTTAGTCTTGAGCAGCAGAGGGGTTATTATGTGAATTTTCCAGTCAAAATTAATATACAAATACATGATGAATTAATCTACTAATCTCTGTGGTCAAGCATGTACAACAATCCCATTCCCTATATCACCCGTGTGCAGAAAGTTTTGTATTTTCAATCTTACAACAACGATGTTTTATTTCATATTTGAGATCGACGGGTCCTTGAATTGCATGGAATTCCCGCTCACATGTGGAGAGATCCTTGACCTTTAAGCCTATTGAAGAAAAAAAATAGGATCACAGTTCATACGTACAGTACTAGCTAACTATGATTGTTTCGACTATATTCAAGCTTTGTGTTTCTTTCAAATGCCTAATGTAAAATTAATCTGTTTTTATATAGGAGGCTCATGATCCTTTTTCAATTATTGAACAAAACTAAATAGCCTTGCTGCTTCATAAATTTCTGCAATCCGTCGGATATAGTGTAATTGTGATCCTTCCTACTTGCGCAAAGTTTTTTTTTGGGTCGAAGTTGCAATATATATTCATAAAGAAGCCAGAAGGCAAATAATTTCTCCAGCAGAAAACATCCGAAAAAGGAAAACTTGAAGCACTAATAGCTAGCTCTATTTACAAAAACTTGCGCAAAGTTAATTTGCACATACATATTCATCAATCCTAGCCTATTCATCATCAACTAATAGATTTCAACGACAAAACATGTTAGATTGTTTAACACCTTAGTACTAGTGTAAACTTGCTGCTGCTAACTGCTAAGGATAGTGAGGAGATTGAGGTTCCTACCAATGTCATCATTGCATGGTATTTTATCATCAGCTACCGGAACTTGACTTCCCTAGACGATTTTCATCACATCATGAGAGTCTAGACGACCTGCATAACGAGCAACTAAGATCAGAACACTACAGTACACTTCACAATTTAACAAGCTCTCATGGGTATTAACATTAACAAACTGGAAGATCAATGCAATCCTTCTTCCATCTGGCACGCAAAACAACTATATGCCATCAGGCAGGAGTTAAGCCCCAAAAGACAAAACAAAGAGTTCACAATGAAAACATATATATGCATGTCACAAAGTTCAGAAACCCTTGGTTAATTTTGAATCCTAAGAAATGTTAATCAATATGTCCTCAGAAATTCAATCAACTAGATTCAAGATCACATAGTTGATCATTAATAGCTAGATTGAAACATCAGGCATGAGGCATTGAAATCGGCATAAGGGGCATTGGTGATTGATCTCCAGCCACTGAACAACGCAATCTCCATGATAGAAGTGTTGGCAAGGCAAGCAAGTAGCTTCAACTCCTGCTGCTTTAAAGTCCTCCATACAAATAACGCATAACCCGGCATGTCTTGCAGCTTCCACACTCTCGAATCTCACTTTCTCCAACTCCTCAATTGCAGATTTACTTGTTGGGATGGTCATGGCCATATATGTTTCCATGGATTCTAATGTAATCCTGTCAATCTCCTCGTTACCATTATCATCTGTGTCCATGTCTATGGAGAATTCAAAATCCATCAGTAGCATATCCGATTCGAGCCCTAAATCATCGTCATACTCAGTATCATATTCAGTTAATGAACTATAGAGATATTGAGGCGACAAATTAGTATCGACATCCTGATTAGACGCCTCAATATCCCTATGGTTCATCAGTTGAACATCCTCAATAAGATAGTCATTATCGATATCTATTTCTGTCAACGCAATCAACTCTTGGGCCAATGCATCGGCATGATTATTATCATGATATAAGTCATGTAACTCATAAGATAACCCGGCTAACATTGCATCCAAACAATCTCCCCATTCCATCTCGCAATCATTATTACTTGGCTCCATGTTTAAATCAATACCTCTTGGCCTTGTAAACCTATCATTATCAAAAGCCTCATCATCCGGGACAGTATTTAGATCTATGGAAGCTGCTTCACGTCTTATGGTCACATCAAAATAGCCACTAGTACTGCCTGCAGTGACGTCCATGTTCCCAAGGCTAAGAAGCTCAGATATGTTTGCAACAATATTTTGCTACACCTGTGGTGGTTCACCCATGTCTCCAAGAACCCTAGTGACCTCAGCGAACTGAATATTATGGTTGTTGTGGAGGAAGGTAATGGTTTCGCCCAGTTCAGTTTCAGATGACTTGTAGAGATGGATATAGACGGGAAGACTTTTAGTTTCTGTGGGATTGGAAACCACTTTACCTCGGTTTGGTAGTCGGCGTGGTGGTGTTGTATTTGGTTTACAGAAGGAAATGCTAAAACCCTAATGAAAAATCGACAACTTTTGATGGATGTTCAATCTCTCTCTCTCTCAGCCTCTCCTAATCGGTTTGATGAATTGTTTGGTTTCATAGTTCTGCTTTTATATAGGAATTGCTAAATCCTTGTTATAGTTGGAAAGAGATTCTTTATTTTTAATTTTTGTTTGACCAAAAAGATTTTGTATTTCTGTTAGGGCTGCGGATGGGCTTGGAGAATGGAGATCAATGTTGGCGGTCATGTTTTTATCACAAATTATTTACTATTTAGTGAACATTGTTCAAAACCTTCATAATAGCAAAGAGTGTTCGTGTCAATGATATATTCTTCACAGGAAGATGATCACTTAGAATTAACAAGCAATAGGAGAGCCTATTCCCTGCACCACTGGGACAGCTGCACCAGGACGCCTAAGAGCGCGTGCAGGCTAAACGACGTTAGCTGCGAATGGCCTTTTTTTCTCATCTCCCTTGATTACACAACCATCTGCCCATCTCCTCAAAACTGAAAACCACATCCAGATCTTTTCCCCTTTCTCCTTCGACCGCCAAATCCCCCTCTTTAAATCTGCCGCCCCATGCCCCCATTCTTTGACCACCTCTGTCTCCTCGAGTAATGTTACCGGAAACGCTCATCTTGCCGGCGAATCGCGTTCCGGAACGCCCGTACCCAATCGCGGGGCGTTCGCGATCCGGAGCGCCATGTGAACGATTTCTCCCCTTTTGCTCAAACGACGGCGAAGACAGATCTGCTTCGGATGTCACGGATTGTCGGAGGCTGTTTTGCTTCGGAGAAGATACATCAAGAAAGGAGGGGTTGACAGCGTCGTGGTGGCGATGGTGTTTGATTTATATTCAAATTGGTGTACTGCAGATTGATGCTTGCCGGGAAAGATTACAAAATCTCCATTAAATCCGGGAGAGTTCACGGAATAACTCACCAAACATGATCTAAGATTATTTGAAAAACAAAATTAAAAAATTAAGAGAAGCTTTCCTTATCATTTTTTTAATGTTAATTGTTATTACTTATTTATCCTTCATAAGGAAGAAGGTTGTCATTGTATACTAACAAGGGGTATTTAGGTAAACTGAAAGTATTTATGTTAGTATATTTATTTATCATATTTTAATTTATTGTAAATTATTTTAATTAAAATTAGCAAATATATCCTAACGTATCGCATTTTGTAAGAACTAGCGTATCGCGTGGTGTTGAACCCAGAACGTGGCCTTCTAGGTGCTTTATCAGTACCACTTCCTCTTTCTCTAAATCCAAAAGTCACTGAAGCACTTGCTTTGTGGTATGGAATTGAGTACGGAAAGAAGCTGGGAGTATCAAATGTTGATATAAGAGGTGATGCTCTAAATGTGCTTAATGGCTTAAAGACACAATTGGGACTTCAACGAGATAGGAGGCGTTCTTAATGCAGTTAGGTTGATTATGACTGATTTTGAGATAGTTTCGTGGAAGCATATGAAGAAACGTTTCAATGCAGTAGCACATGAGCTAGCTAGAAGGGCTTTATCATTAGCAGAAGGTAGGTTTTGCCAAGAGCAAGGGCCTGAATGGCTCCTTCAGTTAATTGTTGGTAGTAATGTTTGATGTATTGGAGGTTCTCTTTTGAGAATTATTACTCATATGACTTTTGGTCTGAAGTTAATAAAATTCCATTTCAATCAAAAAAAAAAAAAGGACTAGCGTACCGCGTACCCTGTATCTGTACCGCCACGTTCTGCGTTTCTAGCAACATCCTCGACATCCAATAGTAACCATGACCAGATCCTCTCCACGTCATCGTCATCTTCATCTCCCTCCACGCAAAATTTTCGAAAATCTTGTGAAATAGGATGTGATCGAAATAGTACAATACAACTAGAGATGAAAAATCATAAACTTTCGATAACATTTAGGCCCCGATAAAAACGGTCAACCCTAATTACGTTTAGGCGCTCCAAAGGGGAGCCTAACCACCGGAGGGTCAAATTAACAAAAAAAAATTCATGGGATCCTAAATCTCATATATATGAGCTTCTTGTTTGAAAACGAGAAAAAATAGGATCTTGCAAGATGTCGGTCAACCGCGTTTCGTGTAAAAAATAAGGTATATTTAAGGTTGACCGATTCGATGAGGGGCTTAATAAATCCGATACGAGGTGGATTTTTTCAGTAGACCTATTTAATTACCATGCCTACATCAGACGGTGGAATTTTTTTATTTTCACGTATTTATAACCACGGATCGTCACGTGTCTACTAAAGCGGTATAACTTGTTTAGTATGTTATATTCAAATGTATATCATTGTAAACTAACTATACAGAGGAAGCAAAATTTTCGAAAATCTTATGAAATAGGATGTGATCGAAATAGTGAAATACAGGTAGAGATGAAAAATCACAAACTTCTGGTAACGTTTAGGCCCCGATAAAAGCGGTCAATCATAATTACGCTTAGGCGCTCGTAAGGGGAGCCTACCACCGGAGGGTCAATTTAACAAAAAAAAAATCATGGGATCCTAAATCTCATATATATGAGCTTCTTGTTTGAAAACGAGGAAAAATAGGATCTCGCACGATGTCGGTCAACCGCGTTTCGTGTAAAAGACAAGGTATATTTAATGTTGACCAATTCGATGAGGGGCTTAATAAATCCGAAACGGGGTGGATTTTTTTCAGTAGACCTATTTAATTACCATGCCTACATCAGACGGTGAAATTTTTATTTTCACGTATTTATAACTTTGGATCGTCACGTGTCTATTAAAACGGTATAACTTGTTTAATATGTTATATTCAAATGTATATCATTGTAAACCAACTATACAGAGGAATCAAAATTTTCAAAAATCTTGTGAAATAGGATGTGATCGAAATAGTGAAATACTTGTAGAGATGAAAAATCACAAACTTCCAATAACGTTTAGGCCCCGATAAAAACGGTCAATCATAATTACGCTTAGGCGCTCGTAAGGGGAGCCTACCACCGGAGGGTCAATTTAACAAAAAAAAATCATGGGATCCTAAATCTCATATATATGAGCTTCTTGTTTGAAAACGAGGAAAAATAGGATCTCGCACGATGTCGGTCAACCACGTTTCGTGTAAAAAACGAGGTATATTTTAGGTTGACCGATTCGATGAGGGGCTTAATAAATCTGAAACCGGGTGGATTTTTTTCAGTAGACCTATTTAATTACCATGCCTACATCAGACGGTAGAATTTTTATTTTCACGTATTTATGATCTCGGATCGTCACGTGTCTACTAAAGCGGTATAACTTGTTTAATAGGTTATATTCAAATGTATATCATTGTGAACCAACTATACAGAGGAATCAAAAATTTTGAAAATCTTGTGAAATAGGATGTGATCAAAATAGTGAAATACATGTAAAGATGAAAAATCATAAACTTCCGGTAACGTTTAGGCCCCGATAAAAGCGGTCAACCCTAATTACGTTTAGGCGCTCGTAAGGGGAGCCTAACCACCGGAGGGTCAATTTAACAAAAAAAATTCATGGGATCCTAAATCTCATATATATGAGCTTCTTGTTTGAAAACGAGGAAAAATAGGGTCTCGCACGATGTCGGTCAACCGCGTTTTGTGTAAAAAACGAGGTATATTTAAGGTTGACCGATTCGATGAGGGGCGTAATAAATCTGAAACGGGGTAGATTTTTTTTTCAATAGACCTATTTAATTACCATGCCTACATCAGACGGTGAAATTTTTATTTTCACGTAATTATGACCTCGGATCGCAGCGTGACTATTAAAACGGTATAACTTGTTTAGTAGATTATATTCAATTATATATCATTGTGAACCAACTATACAAAAAAAGCAAAATTTTCGAAAATCTTGTGCAATAGGATGTGATGGAAATAGTGAAATAGGACTAGGGAAGAAAAATCATAAACTTTCGGTAACGTTTAGGTCTCGATAAAAGCGGTCAACCCTAATTATGCTTAGGCACTCCTTTACCGGAGGGTCAATTTAAAAAAAAAAATCATGGGATCCTAAATCTCATATATATGAGCTTATTTTTTGAAAATGAGGAAAAATAGGATCTCGCACGATGTCGGTAAACCGCGTTTCGTGTAAAAAAAAGGTATATTTAAGGTTGACCGATTCGATGAGAGGCTTAATAAATCTGAAACGGGGTGGATTTTTTTCAGTAGACCTATTTAATTACCATGCCTACATCAGACGGTGAAATTTTTATTTTCACGTATTTATGACCTCAGATCGTCACGTGTTTACTAAAACGGTATAACTTGTTTAATATGTTATATTCAATTGTATATCATTGTGAACGAACTATACAGAGGAAGAAAAATTTTCAAAAATCTTGTGAAATAGGATGTGGTTGAAATAGTGAAATACAAGTAGAGATGAAAAATCACAAACTTCCGGTAACGTTTAGGCCCTAATAAAAGTGGTCAACCCTAATTACGCTTAGGCGCTCCTAAGGGGAACCAAACCACCAGAGGGTCAATTTAAAAAAAAATTGATGGGATCCTAAATCTCATATATATGAGCTTCTTGTTTGAAAACGAGGAAAAATAGGATCTCGCACGATGTCGGTCAACCGCGTTTCGTGTAAAAAACGAGGTATATTTAAGGTTGACCGATTCGATAAGGGACTTAATAAATCTGAAACGGGTTGGATTTTTTTCAGTAGACCTATTTAATTACCATGCCTACATCAGACGATGAAATTTTTATTTTCACATAATTATGACCTCGGATCGCAGCGTGACTACTAAAATAGTATAACTTGTTTAGTAGATTATAGTCAATTGTATATCATTGTGAACCAACTATATAAACAAAGCAAAATTTTCAAAAATCCTGTGAAATAGGATGTGATGGAAATAGTGAAATCCGACTAGGGAAGAAAAATCACAAACTTCCGGTAACGTTTAGGTCTCGATAAAAGCGGTCAACCTTAGTTACGTTTAGACGCTCATAAAAGGAGCCTAACCACCGGAGGGTCAATTTAACAAAAAAAAATCATGAGATCCTAAATCTTATATATACGAGCTTCTTGTTCGAAAACGGGAAAAAATAGGATCTCGCACGTCTTATTTACATTTTGCATCATGTATTATTTAACGAAAATAGTTTTTCTTATCAAGATTTGCAGGTTACACCTCTAACAAGCTTGGAATACATGGAATTCACCCCTCTCAGACCATCAATTCATGTTGCTCCTCCGCAGGCCCAACTGCCGAGCCCACACCCAACATTAATCCACGGCCCAATAACCACCTCAGATGCCCTACTCGATTCTTCTTCATCAACGACGCCTTCAGTCTCAGTTTCCTAATCCCTCCCACCAGACACACCTCCGGTCATCTCGGCGGCGCTCCCGGCCTCACCTCCTTCTCTCAACCTCTCATCGGACCCATTCATCACCTACACACGCCGAACGCGATCCGATTCAACTCACTTTGCCTCCGCCGTCGCGCCGCCGGAAACCGCCACTGTTCCACCTTCCTCGGTCACCACTGCCATGATTCCTTCATCGGCCACCACCACTCCACCATCCGCATCAGTCATCCCCAACACTCCGCTCCCAGCTCCGCCTCTCACACCGTCGTCGACTCTGTTCCGGCACCGTCGGGTTTGTAATGTGGCTCTTGTCCATGAGAAGATGAGGATCGCTTCCATCGTCTTGGTGGATGAGAAAGGAAATGAAATGGGAGATGAATGGTGTGCGGCGCTCGTCTAAGGAAAAAGGGTGCAAGAATGGTTGATGAGGCCGGTCTGTGGTTTTTTTAGAGAAGAAGAGAGTAGACTCAGTAGAGGGAGGAGCTAAGAAAAAGGTGATGATTGATTCTCTTGCATATTATAATGATATACAAGGGCCTCCCTTAGAAAAACGCAGTATAAATTTACGGAATTTTTATAATTGATCCAAATATGGTCACTCATGATCGATACAATAACCATTCAGACTGACAATTAAATTCAAGAAGCAATATATGCCATTCACATGAACACTAGCTGGCCTAAACTTGCACAGACCAAACTAGAATTTCAAGTCAAGTACCTGACCTAGTGGGGGGTTTTCCTTTTCTATTTCATCGTATTCAGGAAGGCTAAATTCTTGAGGAGCATGATATCCATATTCTTTTGGAGCAGCTACCTCCCTTAATGCATTAAGAGCAGCCTTTCTCTTTTGCCTGTGCTCTCTCCATCGCCTTATCTGATCCTCAAGTCCTGCTTTAGCTGCCTCAGCAAGATCAGCCCTCGTAACTGCCTGTTCTGCTCGGCTCCTGAAATGCGATACTTTTTCCGAAGCAGCCTCCAACTCCTTCTTCAACCTTTCCAACTCAGACTTATGTTCTGTGGCACTTAAGCTTGACTGTCTTGTAAGACTGAGTTCATTCTCCAATGACAAAGGAATTTGATCAGCCTTCTCGGCCTTCTCAATCAAGCACTCATATTCCTTCAAAGAAATTGTTATGAGTTGTGCATCATCCTTTTGGTTCCTCTCTTCTTGATCTTCTTCAGCCTTGAGTTCTTCAATTTCGGAAGCTTCAGCATCCTGAAATTGTTCATCATCAGCTTCTTCCTCTACCCCATCAACTTCTTGTTTTAACATTCTGTTCTCCTTCTTGGCATTTTCGGCTTCTATTGCTAGTTCCTGAATTGCAAGATACATCCCTGACTTCATGTTCTCCTTTCTTGCTTCGGCTGCTTCAGCTGCTGCAATTTTTGACCTTCCTCTATGCAGCTCAGATTCCAGCAGTGCTATCTCCACTAGTGCATTGCTTTCCCTTTGTTTGATCTCGCCAATCTCACTTCTTGCATACAGTAACTCGCCAGTTAGAAGTTCAACATCAACCTTCAAGCCATTAGCCACTTCATTAGCATTTATCAACTCTTGTTTTAACTTGTTCAATTCCATTTCAAGTGACTCAATCAAAACTTCCTGATCCAGGTTCTTTCGTTCCTTCCCTTCCAACTCTTCCTGTACCACTTTCATATTATCGATAGCATCAGAAGCAGCCTTCTCGGACAAAATGAGTTGATCATTTAGCTCTTTGATCTCATATTTAAGCGTTTCAATGTACTCAGACTTGGAAAGGAGCTGATTCTCCAACTCCTGAACAGCTAGTGTTTGTGTTCTCATGTCTTCTAGCTGCTCCTGTGCTTTAAGAGCAGCTTGTGTAGCTAACTCAATCTCAGCATCTTTCTCTGACAACATTGCCGACTTCTCATTCTCGGCCTCAATGGCAGCATCTTTTGACATGAATATTGCATCATTGAGATCTGCGACATGTCTCACTAGCTCTTCCGTCCTCTCTTTTTCCATGGTGAAAGCAGTCTCCATCAATTCCGCTTGCGTTAAGGCCTTGAGCTCCGAGTCTCTTGCACGCGCGAGGTCAGTTTCCAAGCTAAACAGCTCGTCTTGTGTGGCCTTCAACTCGCTAAAAACGTGCATAAGCTGCTCGCGTAGCTTGGCAGTTTCCGAAAGCTGATCATCCATCTCCTTCACCTTGGACTCGAGTTCCTCCACACGAGTGCTAGCCTCTTTACATTCTCGTATGTATGCATCTCTCTCAGTCTCAATGCTTTGAAGCAGAGTGGATAGCTCATCTGCTGTGTACTGATGGTGTTGCAGCTTAAGGAGAGCTTGCATGTAGGCGGCATCCTTTGCTTCCAATTGGACCTTGTAA
Organism: Fragaria nilgerrensis; assembly: GCA_010134655.1. NCBI lineage: Eukaryota > Viridiplantae > Streptophyta > Magnoliopsida > Rosales > Rosaceae > Fragaria > Fragaria nilgerrensis. The sequence continues at coordinate 8,794,155 of CM020981.1, forward strand.
TTGGCCAAATCCTTTAGTATACCTTCAATTTCTCTCTCTTTCTCACTCTCCTTCTACCAAAAACAAAAAACAAAGAAAAGAGTACAAAATCAAACATCATCTTAAATCCCACACATTATATATCAAATAGAAAGATTGGAACTAATATATAGGCATAGCAGACCGAAATTCAAATTTGTAACCCTAGCAAATACCAAATGAAGAAATACAAATTCAAATTCAGAGAAGAAATAAAAATTCAGTCTTGATTTTATAAGAATCAATGCAGCCATGTTAGCATCTTCACCTCTATACCTTTAGGCAGAAGTACCTGCACATTGTTGCTTAATCAAATACATGCCCAGATCGGAATGATCATGTTCACATCTTTTACAAAGGAAACCACAGTAATTAACTATCACAGTTCAAACTTCAGAACCAAGAAAATACCAATATATACAACATTTAACTAGACATTACTTTTTAGGATTCAGTAGTTAGTAGTACAGAAGTAACGTTCAGATCTTACATCGGTGCCGGTAGGGCGGGGTCTCCGGTGATCAGCTTTATCTTCAAACAAGGACAAAGCAGCCTGGACTGATTCAATTGGTTTGGTATCAATCTCACCCATGTTTCCCACTCTTAAAACCCTACAAGAAAATGGGTACAATATTCAACTGTTCAGTTAGTAAAAGACCAGTCACTGCTACCTCAAAATCCATTCATGAAAGAACAAGGGTACCTGAAACTGAGTGAGCCAAAGTAGGAAGTGGAAATGAGAAGTGAAGAAAGCAAGAGATTTGCAGGCCATTCATAGAGTGAGGCATTGTTTTATGTGTCTTGGATTTCGGATTTGGTGTTTACGAAGTTGGCCGGAGCCTATCTGTGTTTGATCCGCCTCTGCCTTGTGATCACCAAGACGGCAAAACCACAAACCTACAACTTTTGGCACTATTTATTTGCAGTTATTTGCTTTCATCAATATGCTGTTCTTGATTTTCTGCAACGTATATTCTTCCATGACAATGGAATATAGTTGAGCAGGTGACGTATTCATATGTGTATGATTGTATATGTTTGGGCCAGCTTTGCTTGGGCCTTTAGAAGTAAAGTACAGTAATTCCAGCCCAAACCCATAATTGAATCGTAGTTGACGTTGATAGAGGCCTAATGGGTGCATAACAAGGAATGAGATTCCCCGTTTGTTTTGGGATTTTGACGTTCTTAATACAAGTTTTTTTATTTTTTGAGGAAACAGGTCAGACTTTATTGAGAATCAGAAAAATTACATAATTGGAAATTCAGCTGCACAACAGCTTGTATAAAAGATGGAACTGTAAAATAAAAAATCTCTCTAGTAAGAGAAGAAGAATGAGCCGCCATTGAATGTGCCACTTGGTTTGCACTGCGTTTGGTATAAGCAATTCGTATGGAACCAGATAAAAAGGCACCTATATCATCATATAATCTCCCTAAAATGGAGAAATTGTTCTGTTGATTATTCAGCAGCTGAAGGTATACGCCTTGTGCATCAGTCTCAATAACTGCCGGAACAAAGTGATGCATTATAGCAAACTGAACAGCCTGTTTGCACGCAAGAGCCTCCACATGCTCTGCTGAAATCACACCCTGATAAGACTGTCCTCCTCCAGCCAAAAATCTCCCATCAGAACCCTCACCACAAATCCAGAACTTCCTATATTCGTATTCTGAAAAAATGAGCCATCTACATTGATCTTTACAGTACCAATTGTTGGAGGCTTCCATTTCTCACTCCCACCAGCCTTCATATTTACATGTTTCAATGTCACCAACCGAAATTCATTCAAACTAGTCATTGAGCCAATAACTACATCCATAGGTGTACCAATCTTTTCATTCCATACTCGGTTGTTCCTCTCTTTCCATACCCCCCACAATAAGTAGATCAACTCACCAAGATGCACTACTGACAAGTCTCTAACACAAGTTATTAACCATTCCAATAGGCTCAGTTGATACAAAGTAGGATTAAGACAAACCTGAGACAGAAGTCCTTGTGATTGCAACACTAGTCTTGTGAATGGACAATCTCTACACAAGTAAAGAGTAGACTCCATCCCTTGTGTGCATAGTGGGCAGAACAGAGACTCCAGCACCACATGCTTGGATGCTAATCGTTCCAATGAAGGTAGAATATCATGGCAAACTCGCCATATATGAACCTTAGCACCATTTGGAATAGCAACCTTCCATAATTTCTTCCAGAAAGCCACACTCACATTATATGAGTAAAAGGCTGGCAAGAAGGTGACTGAGAGAATGTGTACATGTAAGCCGTTTTAACTGTGAATAGTCCGTTCTTTTCGAAACGTCATACCACTCGATCAACTATATCACGGGATACATACAAATTTGTTCCCCACCTTATTTCCCCACTTTCATCCTCACCCACCCAGATGCATGACATGTGTCTATTTTTATTTAACTCACCTAACCATGGTTAACACTTAATATGAATCTCAAATTAATTTATTTATTTTAGATTTGTGAGGTTGGACATTTAGGATTTTAAGGTTTAGGGTTTTAGGGTTTTTTAGGGATTAGGGATAAGGTTTGGGTTTAGGGTTTAGGGTTTAGAGTTTAGGGTTTTGGAGTTTTAGGGTTTTACTTAACTATGTCTAATCATGATTAAAAATATGCCCTAAACCCTAACCCCTAACCCCTAAACCCTAAACCCTAAACCCTAAAACCCTAACCCCTAAACCTTAAAACTTAAATGCCCAATCTCACAAATCTAAAATAAATAAATTAGTTTTATATTCATATTAATTGTTAACCATGGTTATGTGAGTTAAACAAAAATGGACACATGTCATGCATCTAGATGGGTGGGGATGAAAGTGGGGAAATAAGGTGGGGAACAAATTTGTATCCTTATACCAAGAGTTCTTAATACAAGTTTACTTGCCTTCTAAGATTAAGATTAGACAATTTGTATATTTCTTCTGATATGTCAACGTCTTTCGATATGCCGCGCACCCTAAAACAAAAATAAGATAAAGTATACACATTGCGTCTTTGCAATCTATATTTCACCTTTGTGTTAGATTGCTTTTAAGAGAAGGAAAATGAATGTTTAAATTTGACGAAATATTTTTGTACGAGAAACTACTGGACAGGGGCATCAAAATCATTTTGAGCACGAAACAATACCCTAGAAAACACAGTTTTTCTTTTTCCTTTTTTTTGTTTTTTTGTTTGCTAACATAGATACCATTTAGTCGAATTTTTTGAATTTTGACGTATTGTTCCTACAATTAATTTCAAAATTGCGTATGTCATCGGTCTTCCTCAAGAAGTTTATTGAAAATTCAATTATTTATGGGGCGCCGCTCAGTTGCCATATGATTATGACTCATTTATGTATGTATTTTTTCTCATAGACAGAGATTTGCCGAGGCATTGCTTGGGTGGGAGTGTGAGACAACTACTACTACTACTTCCATCTTCTTCCTTGTTCATCAAACTCAGAGTGAGGAGATAGCCTGATTAAAGAATGGAGAACACTCTGACAAAAGTTATTGGGAGCTCTTGGATTGCTAAGAAAGCAAAAGAAGAGATCAACAACATCACAGATGACCTCTCTGTAAGTACTCACATGCAGATCGATCAAGTTTCACACTTTGTAATTTCTTCTTCTCTTTATCATGGGTATATACATAAATAGGGCTTTACGTCTTTACCTATTTGAATGATATAAATTGATCTCTACAAAGAGCCAACTCCTTCTTCTCTTTCTTCTTCTCTTTTGGTTCAATGGGATTAGACTTGAAGATTGTGGGGCTCTAACAATGATGCTTCTGGTGTTCTACCCTTCAGTTCCCTTGTTACCAATCTTCATAGCTGATTTTCTATCATGCATCTTAAAGGGCTTTCTTTGGTGTGTGATCGATATTTTAGTAATTTGGGAAACTTAAAGCATTTAGGTTGATTCACACATTTGTATGTACGTGTTGTCTCGTACTATTCAATTTCATGTGATGAATATGAATATACACTATTGCATAATGATTCCTTATGCAACTCTTAACTTGATCTTGTTATTTTCTGTTGGTAATTTCAGTCTCTCTCAAACGCTGTGGAGGGAAAGGCGAAATGGGTGTTCAACAAGCTTAAAGGTATGCTGCTGTATTAAATTTTCTGAGCTCATTCTAGTGAACCTTAACTACAAAGAAACTGTGGATTTATCGATTCCTGAACGTTTGTCCTTTTGAAATTTCAGATGTTCTTTAATTCATCTTTCTTTAATTGGGGGACTTTTAACACTTGAGAGGGAATAGGTACTTTAATTTTATTAGAATTTGAACAATGCACCATAGAGGCAATTTAGCAAGACTCTAAGCATGTCCTGCATAATGCAAGGATATAAAAACTGAGATGATGGAAGAGGTTCTTCTTTGTTCTGACTAACTATCTGCCTAACCATCTTAATGAGCTTATAAGTACTTCCTAAGAATATTAATTAACTTATCATAGTATCAGATTACTAGAGATCAATTTTGGAGAGAATGAATCTGGAACAATTTTCAAGAGATGGCACCCTTTTGACTAAGGATACTAGCAGACTGCATTAATCTGCCATATCTGTGCACTTGCACCTAAAAAAGCTGAAATTCACGCTTCTTTTCTTAAGGAACTTTGTAGAAATCTAATCTGATTTCATAGCAAAATTGTGCCTAGCAAAAATAACCACCAATGTTTAATAGTAGTTGAGCTTGCTAAACTCTTTTCTCTAACATATCTTGGTGTATGAAGGAGTACTTCAAACTCATCCAACATTATGGATGAGAAATACCACTCACCCATTGCTAGTTAGTTGAGTGAAACTTGTCAATGCTGTTACCCAATAACTCTCTCACTAATTATGGGCTAACCTTCAGTCCTTCATTATGAGTTGGTGAGGTGTTTTAGAAAAATGCCTTTTTAAGACTTCTCAACACACTAGTCAGAACTGATTTAGACCACTAACCCGATCTGAGAGTTACTTAATTGGGTACTGTTTCATTGAGCCATTTAATTTAATCACATCAAAGTGATCAAACCATATTTCTATGCTTAGTGTAACTTTCAGCCCAAGTAAAACTAGGATGCAATTTCAGAACACATGAAGCTGACCATAAATTGTGCACTTATTTTGCGCAGGCAAGCCACAAAGAACGTTGCCAGAGCTTCTCCGATCGTACAACCTTCCTCCGGGCCTATTTCCCCGGAACATAAAATGCTATGAGTTCGACGAATCAAAGAGGAAGCTCATTGTGTACATGAACTCTGCCTGCGAGGTGAGCTTCAAGGACTCGTCTGTTGTAAGGTACGGGGTTAGAGTCAAGGCATCATTGACAAGGGGAAAGCTGGATGCAATAGAAGGAATGAAGACAAAGGTTGTTCTGGTTTATGTCAAAGTCACTAGTGTAGCAGTAGAAGGCTACAAGTCTGATAAAGTTTGGTTCACTGCTGGCTTGAAAAGATCAAGACCAAAAGATGCCTATGAAATGCCTCGTGATGCCTCCGGTGTTGAAGAATTTTAAGATTCTTTTTTGTCACATATTGATTTAAGTGACACAATCGTCACTTCGTCACTTACATTCTCTGGAGCTACACTATTATGTTGAAGGCTTAATTTTCGACACAAGCTGATGAAAAAAACGTGAATCCTTGGTTATTGTAGGATTTGTGATGAGAATTCAGATCACAAAACTGCAGACAACCCGAACAGATCAAAGAGATTGGTAGGGATGGATCTATCAAAGTTTATCAGCATATGAAACTAGTACATTTCGTTATAGAAATTAATTAATGGTGTTAATTAATCTGCTTGATTTTTTTTTTTTTTGGGTTCTTTTTACACAAGGAATAAAACATTCACATCATCCCATGCAAGAATGCAGGCAAACTAGTAATCGAAACAACTCATGACCCGTTACAACGCAGGAACAGACCCAAAGTCGGCCCAATATAGGAACACTGATTATCTTTGGGTTAAATGCTTTGCCCAGGTGAACTTTGCAGAGTGAAACTTGGTTCTGGAAGTTGGAACTTGTACAACATAATTGGATTGTTGAGAAAAGAAGGGATATTATTATAGTTAAAATGTAAAAAAATAATACCGATAATTTATTCCAGTTGCACACAATTAACATAAACATACACGATAAAAGAATGGAACAACAAAAAGTTGCTAAAAACACGAATATAAGAAATGGTAAAAAGATGAGAGAATAAGAAGTCATCTAGGAAGAAAACTACGAATGCCTTGGAAACACATTAAGAAAAGGTAATATCTGGAAACTAATATCATGATTGATGAATTTGAAACAAAAAGTGCTAAAACTAATATCAGATAACACATCATACAGTCAATGGAATTGTTCTCTACTTTGCTCCCAAACACAGGAAATTACATCTAATTCAATTTCAAGCTCTGTCCATCAGAGGTGTTACAAATGGGGTCTCCCCAGCGAGAGCAAGTTCACCTTGAGGCTCGAATACAGATAGGCCTCAAAGAGTTCGATAAAATGAGTTCGATAAAGTTTATATGTTGAACCTTAACTAATAGGGAAAATTCTGTTGTACCAACCGGCATAGCCCCCCTGTTGAACGGCACAGATCCGTCCGGTATGCTATACCGGACGGTACAACAGACGGATCCAACTAATAGATGCTAGTTAGTGATCATCTACCACACCCAGACCCAGTCTACAAAAGGGTTTAGGCTCCAGGCTCCTACTTCCTATATTCCTTCTTAAAGTAAATAAAAGTGCGAGTAAAGATATTCCCGTATCTTGTAAAAATCCTCACATGCTGGACCTTCAATCACAATTTGCTGTGAACCAACACCACCACCCTACAAAACAGACATATGCTTCTGCAAGTCAAGCTTTACATCCTAAATGGCTCTTGTAGTTTGCAAAAGTCTAGTATACATATGCAAGTGTTGCATTACCTTATGGCTTGCATCCCCAACCTTGCCTATTGTCACATGTTCACCACATCGGAAAGCCCCACCAGCAAAGGACACCTGTCAATCAAGGTCATTGAACGACGATAGTTTTCAGAATACTATTTTCCAAGAACTTTATCTTATATCTGGGCTTAAAAACATGAAGTTGAAATCATTTGTCATGTTACTGAGTGAGGAAATGCCTGAAAATGGTACCTGGACACCGTTATCAGCAAGAAATTGCTTGAAATCGCCCATTTTAAAGTCACCAACTAGGATCGGTTTATGTGGTTGAGCTGCAGTTGTAAAAACAGCATTTCAGCTTCTGTCTTCCTTACCTCAGAACTGAACCAAGCTATTTCATTCTCTCCAGCTGTACATTTACATCAAAATGGTTAGGAAGGATAAGACATAGAAAACACAATACATCAAAATCATTAGGAAGGATAAGGTACAGACAACATAAGTTGACACTTCAATGCTTACCTTCTTAAAGATTATGTCACTCATGAGCTGGAGTTGAGCAGGGTTGTAAAGACAGCTTTTCATCTTCTGTCTTTCCTTACCTCAGAATCGAACCAAGCTATTTCACTCTATCCAAGCTGTATATTTACATCAAAATGGTTAGGAAGGATAAACCATAGAAAACACAATACATCAAAATCACTAGGAAGGATACGACACAGACAGCATAAGTTGACACTTGAATGCTTACCTTCTTAAAGATTATGTCACTCATGAGCTTCTCGGACAGTTGTACCTGCATCACAACATCATGAGAAATGAAGAAAATTGTGATTCTGAGTCACAGATCACAAATAAATGAAGAAATTCTGTGATTACCTTATAAGCACATAAATCGGACATCACATCAATTGTTTCTTCTAGTTGAGGAGCATATACATGAGGGCAAGCATGCTTCAAGCAGTGTTGCTTCAGATGTTCAGTGGCCTCACATGAACCAAAACCTTACAAGAAAAGAAGTACACACCATAACAATAAGTTAATCTCACATCAAATTATAACAAAACATTTACAGAATGAGCTGAAGCCCACAGACCATGAGTGCATTCAAGAGCTGATTGGATGAAAAGACTTTTAGACAATAACTGAACAGTTATCTGATTATTTATAGCCCCTCATATTGTGCATTCCAAAGAAAGTTGGGTGAAAAAAAAAAAAAACACAGAAAAGAATTATCATACAAGCTTTAGAGGAGCCGTATGGGAAAGAATCTATTTAGCAGATCTCCCATCAGAACCACCCTCAAAGTCCATATATCAGTGAACACTTCACAAGTACCTGCATTAGAAGGGAGAAAACTGCAATATACAACTTCGTATTAGAGAACATTAAGAATAGTAAACTATAAACTAATTTAACAAGCTTCAACTTACAGTCAATTCATTTGACACAACTTTCGAAGGCCTTGAATCGAGAATTACTAGCAGTGGCTTGATCAATTTTTACATCGATATCACCTCCAACCTGAGATGGATGATGAGACTCAAATATAGCACATAGACATAAACTGCAGACTAATACTTACAAATCTATGTTTCAAAATTTGAGGAACATTTGACATGAAGAAGCATGGAAACGATTCTTTTGAAAGACTCGTGAAGAAACCAGTTAAGGGGGACTTTCATTATTCATTACATGCATGTCTCATCAACAGGAAGAAAGGGGGGTAAATAACAGCAGCAGGACATTTCAGGACAACAATCATCAAGACGAAAAACACAATGTGCCTAAAACTCCTCGTGTGTTGGGAGCTCACAGCAGCTGTAAATTCACTTTTGCGACTATAAGGCTGGTTGTCCAAAGCATTATAGGCAACTGTTAACAGAACAGCAGGGCGCACAAACAAGGACTGATTAATTCCATTCAAATGTCTGACAAAATATCCACAGCCGAAAGTAGTTTAATCTTCTTTGCATATTGTTATTACGAAATTGAAATGCGGCAAGTGATTGAAGGAAGAGCAAGGACTTAGGGACTTGCTTTTCTTTTCGATGGTTGAAATCGACAGCATATATAACATCCTCCCCATCCTTAATTACTCCTTAGTAATCTTCCACACAACAGATGCCCAGCCAGCCACATGCGAAACGACCTCTCCTTTACACACACATACACATTCCTCCATAACTTTCTACACGAAATCGCAACGAGAAAACCGTACCAGTAATATGAAGATGATGCTGAATCAATAATTAACATTGAAACTTGGTGCAATACCTCAGTACTTGCTAACATTGCATACACAAATTAACACGGAAATCCACAATTCGACCAGAAACCCTACCTTGCGTGAGAGGCCCTAGCCGGTAAACCGGCTCGGCGGAGAGTTTCCGGAGAGAGAAAGATTAGGTCAGAGGAGAGAGGTTGGAGACGGCGGAGGCGAGCTCAAAAAAGCAGCTAAGGAAGAAAACATGGAAAACAGTAAAACCAGAGGAGATTCGTACATATAGGAGAGAGGAGGTGTAACCGTAAACCAGAGGAGATTCGTAAAAGAGACAGAATAAGGAGCTGAACTGCAGCAAAAACTGATTCCTACCAGATTAATGGTGAACGGAGGTGCAGATGGAGAGCAGCTTGATGTGTGTTGATCCATGGGCTTCAAGAGCCAACACTCTGGCAGTATGGATCGATCTCTACATTTTGTTTGCTTAGATTTATTCATGATTACTTAGATCTGTTACTCCATCTAGTATAAATATATGTGAGGCTTGATCGATCATAGGCTTTTGCTTAGTTTCATAGTTGATTTACCAGTAGTTACTGCAGATCTAGCTGTTACTCTTGTGTATATATGTGAGGCTTGGTCGATCATTGTTTTGCTTAGTTTTCATAGATGATTATTTATATCAGTAGTACGTAGTCTGATAATTAATGCAGATCTGTTATGCTCTGGTATATACGAAGTTTCATAGATTTTCATAGATCATGGTTTTGATTGATTGCAGAGATGATGTATCAATGTGAGGAGAAGAACTGTGGGGATCAATTCACAGACAAGAGGCAGTTTATCAACCATTGCAAAAATCATGAGAAGGCCAACCTGAGAAAAAAGGTGGAAGAATCACTTCCAAACCACTCAGCACCAACAAGGATCACCAGGTGAAGGAATTTCATTGTGCCAAGTGCGGGTCAAGCTTCCAGAAAAAGAAAGGCCTTGAGGAGCATCTTAGGGACACCAAGCACACATCCATAATCTAAGTATCAGCTACCGCTCTTCTCTTATTACTTAATAACCTAACTCAGTAGGCAAGCATTTCAGCTAAGGGGAGATTTATGAAACCATGTTTTGTTAATTAGGAGCTTATATTTTCTTTTCAATCTGCTGAAGAACATGATGTAGTATGCTATTTCTTTCTGGTATTTGATTGACTGTATTCAGTTTCTATATATGTTTGGTTTCCAATGGATGATAAGGTAAAGTATAAAACACACTAAATGTTCAATGATTTGAGCAACATTAATTCAATAATTAGTTCCTCATGTATCTGAGAGCAGTGCCACAGCTAAAAGGTATGGTAGGGGCGGGACAAAACCCAAACTCAGTAGTAGAGGGTGACTAGTACCTCCAAGCCTCCTCAAAAACGGCCTACTCCAAAGTCGTCTCTAGGTTATCCTCCAGATTACAGCCCTCCTTCACTCTCAACCTCACGAAAACGACGTCGTAGCCGACTGGCCTGCATCCGGACTCAAAGGGAGCCTTCAGTTTCCGGCGCCCGCTCCCATCCGACGCACCCTTCGCCCATTTCCAGGTTACCACTGGAACTGAGCTTCGTGGAATCGATGATGCCGCTACACAGTGCAATTGCTTCGGATCGGTTGATATCGAGCTTGCCAATTCAGTCTCAGTGCTGGGGATTAGTTCCTCAAGGAATTTCAATGCCTTTACGAGAGCACCTCTCTATCGAGTTGTCTCGCAGAGATTTTGTTTAACGGCAATGTAGGGCTCATGCATGTTGACAGTTTTATTTATGGATTTTAGTAGCATGATGTGTTAAACAGTTTACTGGGCATCAGTGCTTGTAGAATTTCATCTCTGTTCCTGCTGAACCAAGCTTGCTTGCTTAATATATATCAACCTGGCCTGTCAATTTTCAAAGTTGTTTGTCGACACTGTCATTGTAAGGTGATTCAAGTACCATTTGAAGACTGCTGGACGTACAGTTGCTTATTTCAGAACACTCTTATTGCAATACTTTCGGCATAATCTTTGAGAGGGGGTAAGGTTAAGGAGCCTGAGCCTCTCTGAGCCATGATTTGAAACATGTCGGATCTCATCATAGGGTAGTAGCCATAGTTGAATTCCTATATAACCTCTCTGTTTTCCCTTTCAAATGAAAATGCTTGATGCATATAAATGCCTTAGTCAATGCCTCATATGACCTTGTTCTCGAACCCAGAATGTCTTGTAAGACGTTCGATTAAGAAATGACTAAAAAAGGTATGGTACGTAGGGGCACTACGTGCGCGCTTACATCAAACCGAAGAGGTTCGCTGATTAATTATCTTAGTGTCAACTACAATAAACAATTGTGAGAGAATGGAGCGAATGAGAGACTAGCTAGGGAGCTTACATTTGGTGGCAGCGTTATGACTGATCGATGACTCGTGACATATATTTGTGCATGTCCATCTACCAGATATACATTACTCTGCCGAACATGCATAGTTTAGCGAAAGATTGTTGAGGTCACAAACGAAGGATAGCTTCAATGGCGAGGTCATTTTACGTTGTAGAGAACCATGCATGCATTTTGTCATTAGTTTATGAAAGGTTGCTTTAATTAGATTACTTTTTTTTATGTATCAAAGGCTAGCCATGCATGCATGGGAGTTTCAAAAAATTTAAAAATTAATTAACCATAGAAAGAGCCAAGAATTATATGTGAACAATGTTCAGAGAATATATAAAAACACAACACATCTGAAAGCCGAAGTTTTGGAGGGGCTGATGAGGCGTCACTCGCCGGTGCATTTCGTGCTGCCGCATTCCGTCACGCACGACGTCGTTGTGGAAGGTCATGTACGTGGTTCCGAAGAGGGGGATGGTGAATTAATTTCATGGTACCGTGGCGGCCGGATATGGGGTGGGACGAGAAAGTGTGGGAGGAGCCTATGGCTTTCAAGCCGGAGAGGTTCTTGAGTGGTGGTGAAGGAGAAGGGGTGGATACAACAGGCTAGGGAGTAGAGAGATTAATAAGATGATGCCGGTTGGGGTTGGGAGGAGGATTTGCCCTGCCCTTGGTTTGGCAGTGCTTCATTTAGAGTATTTCTTGGCGAATTTTGGTGTGGAATTCGAATGGAGAGGTGTGGAGGGAGAGGAAGTTGACTTGGCGGAGAAGCAAGAGTTCACTATATATGGTCATGAGGAATCCATCCATTGAAGGCTCAGATTTCACCCAGACTCTCAGAGTGATATAAAGGTCAGAAAGTCTATGGGTTTTAATGTTTAATTACGAGTCAAGTTTATAGGTCGACTCTGGTTTCTAGCTGGCTTCCTTTCTGATCGATACCTTAATCTCCATCATTAACCTTCATATTAGATCGAAGGGAAAATGTCCATTAGCTCTAAATTTACAGATTTTTTTCCCATTAACAAAATCAGAATCTAAAATTCTCATCAACCTGTAGACTCTTAGTGATTTATTCCTACTAACAAATTTTTTAACTTTTAGTGTTTTTTCCCGGGTCTATTATCTCTTTTCTCCGACCTTTATCTCTTCTCCACCAGATTTGTTTCCTCTCTCTTTTCTAGATCTACTTCTCTCTCTCTCTCTCTCTCTCTCTCTCTCAAAAAGAGCCGCCGTCATGACATCGCCGACGACACCTCCGTCTTGACATCACCGACGACGCCTCCGTCTTGACAACGCCTCCGCCTCGATGACGACGACGACAATGCCAATGCCTCGACGACATGCGTTTGGGCGTCATCTTCAACTGCGTTTTCGATTTCAACAATGAAATCGTCGGTGACGTCGTCGATGTTGGAGAAGACAACCACAATCTCTGATCTCAATCGATTTGCTCCAATCACCCCCCTAAACGCGCTGAAGCAGCCTCTGTTCATCTCCTCTTAAACGTTGTGTCGTCATGGCTCGATCTGTCGTAGTCAAACTTTTTTGGAGTAACTATTAGGAAATTGGGGGCTCTGTCGACGCTGGTGGGTATTGGGGCCAAGTAAATGGCGGATCCGCCAAGTATCCACCTCAGAATTGTTTGTGGACTTGTAGCTCAAATCAGCTATGCTCTTGTACCTATGGTAAGATGAGTAATACTACTGTCTGCATCTGGTGTCTGCATCTGGTGAAAGGAATTGAAATCTGAGTGGTGGAGCTTGAAATAGTATAATGGCCTAGTATAATATGCGGAGAAAGCTACTCATGTGTTTATACTTGTATGCTACTACAGTACTACTCACCTTGGAATTAAGTTAGTATTATGTATTTATGATATGTGTGGTCATTGTCCACACTTGTATTTCTTGATTAATTTGGTTCGGGTTCATTATCGATGAAATTGTGTTTTTGGTTTTTATTTTGGCATATTGTTCCTAATAGAACCCTTATTGTCCATAATAGATCCTCATAGTGCCCTTAATAGACCTCATACTCCCTTCAATATACCCTCCTACTGCCCCTAGTAGACCTTCATACTGCCCCCAGTAAAACCCCCGAACAGACCCCAATAGACCTCCTACTGCCTCTAGTAGACCCTCCTACTACCCCCAGTAAAACCCCTGGACATACCCCAATAGACCTCCAATAGACCTCCTACTGCCCCTACTAACCCTAGTATGAGGTCCTACTGCCCCTAGTAAGAGGTCATACTGTCTCAATAGGTGGTCATATACTGCCCTCAGTAGGAGGCCATACTGATCCCAATAGAGACCTGTTATAAGTGACTAAAACACAATGACCCCTAGAGTCCGGTCAACGGTCGCCGGAGCCCCGTAGACCCTTCTACTGCCCCCAGTAGATCCTCTTACTGCCTCTAGTAGACCCCCTACTGCCCCCAGTAGACCCCTGGACAGACCTCCTACTGCCCCTAGGAAACCCCCCTACTGTCCCCAGTAGACCTTCCTACTGCCCCTAGTAGACTCCTTGACAGACCTCGTATTGCCTATAATATACCCCCTACTGCCCCAGTAGATCCCTGGACATACCTCATACTGCCCCCAGTAGATCCCCTAGCTTTCGTCGGAGCCGGTCAACGGTCGTCGGAGACCGGTCAACGGTGGCCGAAGACCGGTCAACTGTTGTCGGAGTCCGGTCAACGGCCCCCATAGCCCGTTCAACGTCATTGGTTGTAAGAATCCGGTTATAGAAACTTTATTTTATAATAGACTTTTATAATGGTCTATTTTAGTTTATTTAATTCATTACGAGTATAATTATCTTTTTGTTGTTTAAGTTGGCTTTTAAGAATTTTAAAATCTGATTTTGTTAATGAGAATAAAATTCTTAATATTAAGGCTACTCATGATAACTTGAAAGCAGTATCCATATCGGTAATCGCTATGCTCTTCTTCAGTAGCTTCTTGGCACGGGTGTTGTAAGGTAGTGAAAACTTTTGAGTTCTGAAGTTGTAAACATCAAAATCAGTTGGCACATTCCTAATATTTAGGGAGTCAGGGTCCCTATCATCATTGAAGTATATGCAATCTGGTTTATATCCTCTAAAGTTGGAAGCCGATACTGCTATCGGAGAGTTCGCACCCAAAAAGAGAGCAATACCTCCTAAATTCTTTTTTTCAACCCACTCAAACTTATCGACATCTAATCGAAAAACTAGAAATTTCTTTGTCTTACGTTTTTCAAATTCGACATCATATGTCACAAACCTTTGAATCATCAGCCATTCTCTCTCATTTGTACACACAAGATAGCAATTGTGCGGCATTTCACATAGTCCAAAACCGCTTGCAACCAACTTTACATCTGAATTGAACTGACTAGTAATATCGAAGGATAACAGGTTACCAAGAGAATCCACGGTATAAAATCTATCTTGATCAATACGAACAATTTGTCTACATTTACCATATCCACGAGTTTGTGGCCTTTCGCCAATGTCAGTCCATCTTGTGTCTTTGTTAAGTCTAATAAAAGATAATTGGCCGGACATCAGATATGAAACCACAACAATGCAATCATCTGGATGTAAGACAGGGTCTGCTGAAATTGTAGCAGATATGAGAAAGCCTTCATACTCTAAGCCCTCATAATATCCGGGAAACTTTGGATGAACAATTGGAGGAAGTTCAATGATTGAATTTTCCTTTTCTTTCCTTCCTTTAACCCTAAACAACGGATTTATTAGCGCTATTCCAAATTTCTCATCCATAGCTATTAACCATCCTTTTGATGATCCACAAAACCGCTTATAATTAGATGGCACCGTGACTTGCGTATCAAGTACCTTATTATCCATGACGTTGTATAAATTCCATGTGTCTTCTTCATCCGCATGAATCAAAAGCATTGGAGTGTGATGAGAATTTGACATTATCTTAGCTTGTTGGTTTCGAATGTGGTCTGCTGCACATTGCCATGACTTGCAAACAACGCTAAATCGCAAATAATCTGATGGTAACTCTAATTTCTCTGAGATTGAAATTAGAATATAACTTGGCAAATTTTTCCAATCTGGATACAAACTTTTGAAACCTATAGATCGAGTATGTAGATGAGTTTTTGCTCGGTGAGAAATTGATTATTGCGTCTCTTGCAAATCTCCGTAGCTTAATGCCTCCCTCTATTTATAGATAGACACTTCTGCTACCTCTCCTAGTCCATTAAAGACTAGGATTGTAAAGAACCCATTCCTTATAGGAATTCATAAACCCAATTATCTTCGATTTGCCTCCCTTTTTTGTACTTATTTGATCGACCTTTTAGATTCAAAACATATCTGTTATAGATTCAAAACATTGTTTACGAATCAAATCCCTAATTGGCAGGCATGTCTTCAAGCAATGGTGGAACCAAATCGGGCTCCGCCGATTTGGGGTAAGACTGTAAGAGGGTCAGAGAATCAAACCGCTCACTTGCTGGGCGGAAGAACCAAAGATTGCCCCTTCTAATGAACAGGCCGGCTATTGAGTCTTTTAGGAGCCTGTATGGTGATCATCCCTTTGTCATGACAAAAAAAAAAGTGATACTGTCTTTGCTGGGCGTTACCATGACCGCATTGAGGATGACTCTAGTTCTCCTGGTTGGCATGAGGAAGAGGAAGACGGGGGACGGTCGGCGAAGACGGCGCCGTTTTGGACTAAGGATTGGTGGGCGAGGGAGCGCGCGGTTGGAGATGAAAATGGCGGGACGGGAGCAATTTGAAAGGTGATGATTGGGCCGAAGCGGGCCTGGAAGTTGCGATGATGGGAGATTGGTTTGCGGAGTAAGAGGAAGCTGCTGATTATGGGGACGTTGAAGGGTCCCGGCGGGAGGTACTTGGTTTTGAGGAAGAGGGAGAGGACTGGTCTGATGAGGAGAGTGATGAGGAGGGTGGTGAGAATGAGGAGCCAGGTTTCCATGGTGGTGACCGTGAGTGGTTTTCTCAGTAAGTCTAGTATATAAATGCATGTGTAATGTGTTGTGTCACCTCATGGCTTGCATCCCCAACCTTGCGTATTGTCAAATATTCACCACATCGCAAAGCCCCACCAGCAAATTCAACCTGTCAATCATGGTCATTGAACAACGATAGTTTTCAGAATACTATTTTCCAAGAACTTTATCTTATATCTGGGCTTAAAAACATGAGGTTGGAATCATTTGTCATGTTACTCACTGCTACCTGCATGGCTGCATTAGAAGGGAAAAAACAGCAATATACAACCTAGCATTAGAGAACATTAAAAATAGTAAACTGTAAACTAATTTAACAAGCTTCAAACTCACAGTCAATTCACTTGAACAACTTTCGAAGGCCTTGAATCGAGAATTAAACTAGCAGTGGCTTCGTCAATTTTTCCATCGATATCAGCTCCAACCTGAGATGGATGAAGAGACTCAAATATAGCACATAGACATAAACTGCAGACTGATACTTACAAATCTATATTTCACAAGTTGAGGAACATTTGGCATGAAGAAGCATGGAAAAGATTCTTTTGAAAAATCAAAATAACCGGAAAAAAGTAAATCACATGATGACTTTGATTAACAATATTTACTTGAAAGACTTGTGAAGAACCCAGTTAAGGGTGAAATTAAGAGCTGACAATAGAATTTCAACATGACTGATGTTAAACCCTCAAGAAATTGACAAAGATGATCAGCCACATCCTTCATCCAAGTTAACTCGGAAGCTATTTAAATTTAGAAATCAAAATTCAAACTTACTGCAGATAGTTGGCAATAGAAACTCACAAGCATTGATCCTTGGTTCATGTCTTCGTCCCTGATAACATAATCGTCCGGATTTATGACTTCACCAAAGGCATCCCACTCAGAATTATTTTCATAGGAGCAACGCTGGTAGAAGGAGGAGTAAATCAAAAATGTCTCTGCATCCACCACCACGCGGAACCACTGCTATAGAATCAAAAATTCAAATTATATACACCATACGTGAGATGTAGCCAGTGTAATTCATAACTTTTCCAAATAAAGAAGCTTTGAGTGCTTACAAATCTTTCGAAAAGTTAGCAGATCAATATTACAAGTTTATAATTACTATCATTTTTAATATACCATCTGAAAGGGATAAGAAGAAATTAAAAAGAAAAAAAAAGGGATAAGAAATCAGAAAAATAAAATAAAAATGAGCCATCTGAAAGCAAAACGAGCCATTGGGAATCGAATCCAAGTCACTCAGACCAACAAAAACCAACTTCCTCAAAGTCTCCCGCCAAGGAAAAACCAGAATCTCCGTCAACTGTTGCAAACATTACATATATTACCCTGATAAAGTATAATGACAGAAAAAAGATTTCGCCGGAGGTTGGTTGCCTGAGGCGGCCGCCTCAGACTGCAACCCTCAGGGCCGGTCCTGTGAGGAGCTGAACTGCAGAATACTGATATGCAGCAGATTAGTGGAGCAATGGTGAATGGACGGAGGTGCGTTGATGGGCTGAGGGGTCACAACACTCTGCAAGAGAAGAATTAGGTCAGCTAATTAAGTACATAAATAAAAAGAAGAAAAGAAATAGATTTTTTTAAAATACACGTGGCGCAATGCGAGGCTCCATCCAAACGCACACTTTTTCTGCACAACAAGTGCACGTCTCGCTAAATTCCTTACCTACACATATAACGAACCACCACCTCGCTCCACTCTCTCATATTTCTCTCTCAGTCGACTCTGCTTACTTCCTCTCGCTCTCTCTCCTCCAAACCTAGCAGTAAGCTCGATCTCTACTTTTCAATTATATATATTTTATGCATGCATCTGATAAATGTTACTCTAGCCTGTTAGATCGATGTATACTCAGATCTGTTGCTCTATCTAGTAAAGCTTAATCGGTTTAACATATTAAGATCTCTTTTTCCAAGATAGACAGGTTCTTTAATCCTATATTTATGGTCCTCAAGGAACAGGTCAACGCCTTAAAATTGGAAGAGGGTGAGGTGAGATTTCTGGAGAAAGTAGTACTTTTCAGAAGCAATACACAGCGCATGGATGCTTGGGATAATGGAACCTCAATACCTCAAGATGAGCTGCTCAAATCCAAGGCATTAATTAGTAGAAGTTTTGCTTATATTCCAATTCTATCCAAGCAATTAAAAGCATACAAGAACACTCCTTTTGTAAATATAGTAAAATAATAATGGGAAAAATAATTGAGGAGATGTAAAACTTAATTGCTTTAATTGAGAGAGAGAGAGAGAGAGAGAGAGAGAGAGAGAGAGAGAGATTGGTTTAGGGTGATGATATGAATGTTAAGGGTTTAGGGGGAATGAAGAAAGCATTTTGATGATTGGAAGCCAAAGGAGAGGCTCCTGATCCGAATTAGAGATGATCAGATACGTTTTTGATAAGGCGTATATAATTACCTACCTAATTAATCTCAAGGGAGACTTTGAAAAAAAAAAGGATCTTAATTAAGAGAAAAACTAAAGAAATAACTTCTCCCTATAAATTCAAAAATCATCTGTTTGAACATATGCGAAAATCTTCAGACGTTTTTCTCCATAGTAAAGCATCTCCTCACTGATCTCACATACCAGCGACACCGCCACATTCACTTGCTTCCCCTATAGCTGGTATGTATGTCTCTTTTTTCTTGTTTTTTTTATAAATAACTCTGATTTGATTATTTTCAGTTTTTCTTTGGACTTTCTCCTTTAAACCCTGAAAATAATGATGTTGTTTGCTATTCACAAGGGGTTTGATTTGAAGATTACCCGTTTACATCGATCCTAACGTAAATACCATTCCTCATCTTCTAACTAGACTTCATTTTTCTTATGAAAGATCGATAGAGTTTCTGTTTTAATTATTCGCAATGTGAGAATTACTGATCATGTGTTCTACTTATCAGATGCAGAAAACAAATTAAAGAAGAAACAGAGAGTATAGTATATACTGTGAGTCATGGCGGATCAGCTTATGGAGATCCCACATACTACTGGAGCAAGTTTTGCAAAGACTTGCTTCAATGGGTTCAATGCCCTATCAGGTTTACTATTGTTTCATTCACTTCAATTTTTGTTCCACTTTTCTTCAAACTATTGCTTGGTTAATCAGACCTAAACTTGTTTGTAATAGGAATTGGATTGCTTACCACCCCTTATGCACTTTCACAATCTGGATGGTTAAGTCTTGGTCTTCTTTTGGTTATGGCTATAACAACTTGCTACACCGGGATCTTGCTCACCAAATGCTTGAACACCAATACATCAATGAAGACGTATTCCGACGTCGCTTTCCGGGCATTTGGGCGAAACAGTAGAATATTTGTATCCATTTTCTGATTTTCTTATACCTCGAGGTTTACCTAGTCCCAACGGGATTGTTGATAATGGGGGCTGATCATTTAGTTAACTTATTCCCACACCTTAAAGTCAACGGAGTCAATTTAGGTGGACTTCATGTGGGAGGAAAACCATTTTTCACAATGCTTGCGGGTCTGATAATATTACCTTCAATGTGGTTAAAAGACCTGAGATTGCTTTCCTACATCTCTTTATGTGGAATACTTTCGACCATTGTTATCATCGGCGGCACTATTTGGGTTGGTATCGATGGAGTAAGGTTCTCCGGATCATTAAGCTATTCGAAAACACCGAAAATAAAACAAAAAAATCATGCACAGCAACAAAGCCTTGCATTGGTATTGATGGAGTAGGGTTCTCCGGATCATTAAGCTATTCGAAAACACCGAAAATAAAAACAAAAAAATCATGCACAGCAACAAAGCCTTGCATCATCAATCAATAACACATGCTACTTAAGCTATCGAAAACCGAAGTCATGCTTCAATCTACTTTTAAGATCATTAAGCTATTCGAAAACACCGAAAACAGATTAATTAATCTTCCAAGTAACCAGAAGATCGAATGAAACGAGATTAGATTATTGAGAAGAGAGTGATTCACTCTTACTTCTTATCTCCTCCGAGAACAATGGCAGTGGGCCCACCCATATCCTCCGAGGCGGCGGCGGCGGTGGCTTCGAGAGTCCTCCTAGCCTCTGCGATCTCAGCGTCGGTGAAGCCCTGATCGGTGAGCTTGTTTTCCAGCACGACGAGCTTGAGCTCGATCTAGCTAGCGCTTGCGGTCATGCTCGAGGATGTCACGGTTGGGCTTGTTGGGGACGCCGGTCATGCCTTGGTCGGCCTCGAAGCCTAGCTCGGGAGTTACCGTTGGCCTTGCCGGTCTTGGATTTGATGAAGAACAGAAGAACAGAAGAACTTGTTGGTCTGGATGTCGCCATTGGTTCCCGACCCTCTCGGAGTCTGTAACCCTATGCCGAACGCAGTGGCGGACGCAGGGTAATTAAAACCTCAATGGGGGCAAGTTTTAAGCGACTCATTCTTGAACGAACACACTGCAAGAGTCAAAGTGGGACGACGACTGTCGACCAATGTTGTGGGATTTTGAGGGTTTTGGACAGAAACGAAGAGAAGGAGAAACAAATAGAAATATAAGGGCATGTTTACTAACCTGGAATGGAATTGAGAGTGGTGTAATTAATTCCGGAATTGATGAATTCTGGCGTTTACTAACATGTCAATGTATTAGAATGGATGTGGGTCCCACTTGCTTATCAGGAATCGATTCCTCACAAAACCCCTTATTTGATACTCAAGGGGGGAGGTGGGTATCAGAATCAAGGTAATGTAATTAACTTTTTCTCTCCAAAATATCCTCACATAATTATAATATTTCTAAATGACCCAACCCTAGATATATGCTTCGCTCTGGATAGAGACTGTATATATATATATATATACAGTCCCTATCCAGAGTGAAGCTTCGCTCTGGAATTAACGTACGAAGGTCCTTATTTGACTCACTTTTCGGTCATATTTTTCGATCATACCCGGTCAGTGTCTAGATACATATCGTATGATCATCCTTACAAAGTTTCATCCAATTTGGTGATCGTTTGCACACCGAATCAGATAAAATAAATCAATAGAACAAAATCTGTCCAAATAGAACCGTTGGAGTAAATCATGATTATGAAGGCTTAAACGGTCACCAAATTGGATGAAACTTTGTAAGAATGATCATACGATATGTATCTAGACACTGACCTGGTATGATTGAAAAATATGACCGAAAAGTGAGTCAAATAAGGACCTTCGCACGTTAATTCCAGAGCATATATACAGTCCATATCCAGAGCGAAGCTTCGTTTTGAAATTAACGTGTGAAGTTCTTTATTTGACTCATTTTTCGGTCATATTTACATATCTCCATCGTTCAGTTTATTGATACTAATGAATAGATCATTGCCGTAAAATTTCATCTAACTTAATGATTGTTAAGGTACCGAATTAGATTAAATCAATGAACGGATCATAAATCTGTCTAAATAGAACTGGTTGTGTAAATAACGATTATGAAAACTCAAACGATCATCAAATTCGATGAAACTTTGCTAAAGTGATCTATGCATTGGGTTATACCAATTGAACGGTGGAGATGTGAAAATATGTCCAAAAAATGAGTCAAATAAGGAACTTCACACGTTAATTTCAAAGCGAAGCTTTGCTCTGGATAGGAACTGTGTGTGTATATATATATATATATATATATATATATATATATATATATATATATATATATAAGAGAAGACGACAAAATATTGTTAAATTAGAAAACAACGACGACAAAATATAAAAGAAGACGGCGCACTCCAATGTCTGTTTCTCTCTTCCATGGTGATCGATAAGCTTCTTTGTTTTTGTTTATCGTCTCCTTTCTGTTTCGTTCGGTTCTATTTCATTCATGAATGTTCATATCTGTGCTGCAAAACTTTGAACACATGCACTTGAGTTAACCAATATATATAGTTTAGGTGGTCTGATGAATATATCATCCAAGAATATTTACATCTTTGAAAAGAAGAACAATAAAATTGCAAACATCTAGCTTTCTTTCTTGTAAGGGTATTTAGTAATCAAACTAGTTTTAATTCCGATTCTATATGGTAAGTAAACAACATCAATCGTAATTTAGTTTTATTCATGTTTTTATTTCTTATGGTAAGTAAACAGTATAATAGAATGAAATATTCTGATACCGATTCTTGTTGATACCAATTCATGATAAGTTTCATTCCAAGTTAGTAAACGTGTCATAAAGGGTTTTGGAGTTTTGGGTGTGATCCAATGATTCCAATCCCACAACTGATGGGTGTTGTTATTAACACATCCTGACCACTTTTGTTTACAAACTACCTAAATTACTTTTATTTAAATTTTTTTTCTGTTTTTATTTTTAACAACTACATTATCTTGAAATCTTAAACTCACTTGCATAAACAGTCATTCATCCGTCAAAACTCATCTACTTTAAATCAAAACCCACTTTGCGTAGACCCGTCATTCCTCTCCGTTGAAATCTATCAACTTCAAAGCAATCATGGAAGAAGACTTCGAAGCAATCATGGAAGAAGAAGAAGAAGCAGATTTAGACCCATCTTTTGAGAAGTTATATCTTGATTTGCAGTAAGACACATTAGAAGATCAAGACTTAGTGATCATTCGAACCCCTTAAATCAACGTTCATGAAGATTCTAAATGATGATTATGTATATTGGTGATTCTAGGGAGTATAGATCTATGACTTATGTCATATCTTGGTCTTCATCGTATATTCTCTCTCTATCTCTCAATCTCTCTCTCTCTCTCTCTCTCTCTCTCTCTCTCTCTCTCTCTCTCTCTCTCTCTGTTATTTCAGTCTTACTCGTTTTTTTGACTGAGTTGATTGATAATATTGAAATTGTTATGCTTTGCTAGTTTTGGTTATGCGATTGCTTCAAGCTATATTGAAATTTGTTGATACCCAACTTTTGTTTGTATATATAGCTTTTTGATTAGAAAAGTCTTAGGGTGTTATGTTCCGGCTAAGTATAATTAACCTAGTTCTTTCTCTTTATCCCGTTTTCTTATTCTATATCAAACTAAAATGACTAAAACCCGATGCTAGAACAGAACAATCTTATTAGCAGGAAGTGAGATAAAATTTAGAGGTAGCTGAAACAATCTTATTAGCTAAAGCATATAGTTAACTTCATGTTGCCTTCAATCCTTTGTATGATGTCCAAAGAAAAACATAAACTTGACTACATAATAAACCTGGGAATGTTTAGTGTTGGAGGGGTATTGGTACTTTCATACATGATTCAATAGAGAGCTAGCCCATAGATACGTAAGAACATAGTTCTGGTGTTGTTTCAGAAAATTATGTAGTCGACCTTCAATAAACATACCATAGACCATGTTAAGCCTTTACTAGTGAAGCATCATTATGGCTTTGCCTTTAATTCGTAACTACATTGTTTATTTGTGCTACCTTTATATTTCTACTCACCTTGGGCGATAAAGATGGCTTGTTAACGTTGTTTAATTTGCATTACTTTTATATTATTTTGGTGACTTTATTTATGAATGACTTTATATTTTGGTGTTTTAGGAAGTCAAGTAGAGATTAATGAAGTAAACAAAATGAGTTCTTTGTTGGAAGTAAATCTTAGGGACAATGCCCACTAGCCCTAATTTTAAGAATTTTATTCCCATTAACAAAATCATATTTTAAAATTCCCAAGAGCCAACTTAAACAGCAGAAAGACAAAAATACCTTTAATGAATTAAAAATTATCATAGATCATTATAAGAGCAGAAAAACAGTTATACTTTTAATGAATTAAATAAATTATAATAGACCATTATAAGAATATTATAAAATAAAGTTTTTATGACTGGATTTCCACGACCAATGACGTTGACCAAACTCCGGCAACCTTTGACCGGGCTCTAGGAACCGATGACCGGACTCTTTGAGGTCAACGGGCTTCTGAAGCCGTTGACCGGGCTCCGACGACCGTTGACCGGCCTCAGGGGGCCGTTATGCTTTAGTCACTTATAACAAGTCTATGTTGGGGCAATATGTCCACCTATTGGAATCAGTAGGACCTCTTACTAGGGGCAGTATGACCACCTATTGGGACAGTATGACCACCTACTGGGGTCAGTAGGGGCAGTATGACCTCTTACTAGGGTCAATAGGACCATCTATTAGGGTCAGTATGACCCCTCTTACTGGGGTCAATAGGGGCAGTATAACCTTGTACTAGGGTCAATAGGACATTCTACTAGGGACAGTAGGACCTCCTACTGATGGCAGTATGACCTCCTATTGAGGGCAGTATGACCTCGTATTGAGGGCAGTAAGACCCTTAAACTTAACTGTGTGCTTCAGTTACTTATAACAAGTCCATATTGGGGTTAGTATGACCACCTATTAGGGTCAGTAGGACCTCCTACTTGGGGCAGTAGGACCTCCTATTGGGGGCAGTAGAACCTAATATTAAAGAAAACAAGCATCAAGACTCGAGTGATTAGAACCTAATATCACCTAAGTTCTTTCTCATACAAGATTTCATCACCGCAGGTTACAAGAAAATCCATCCATGCACGAACACAAACCAAGCATTGTAACTCAAATATGACCACCACTATATCTATCAAGATGATACCATCTATTGGAAATATGTTATGAATAGTGAAAGTATTAGTCTAGAAGCACAGGATACTAATCCCGGATAGCTCAAATCTGTAACCCAATTCCATATCATAGAGAATCAGAGGAAGTGATGAACATATAATAATTGTACAAAACCTCACCATAAACCCCGATATATATCAAGCTCGAAAAAGGCTCATATAACTCTACAACTGACAATGCAAACAATTTTCAATGTTGTTAACTATTTCTATTCACCAAAATTGCAGAACAATTTTGATTGAGTACCGATTCCTGCTACAATTTTGATTGAGCACCAAAATTAACTATTATCTCCCAGCACCAATCCTTGCACACCATCACTCAATTTCAAATTCATCTCACACACATAAAAAAAATTGTATACAAAATTTGATTGAGCACCAACCTGGAGGCCGGAGAGCGCGATCCAAGCGAAGATCGGCTCGACGGCAGCGTCTTTGAAGAGATTCTAGCGGAAGGAGAGGTTGGTGAGGTTGGAGAGGGTGGCAATGCGAGTGTCCAAGGAGGAAAGGCGGTTGGCGGTGAGGTCTAGCTCGGTGAGACTCGACGGTAACTCAACCGAGTTGAGGTCGTGGAGTTGGCAGCTGATGAGATTGAGGACGGTGGAGGATGAGTCGTCATCGTCCTTAGCAGTCGAATCGTTGTGATTCAGTGGTAGCGGTTTGGCGAGATGCAGAAAAAGATGGAGAAGCCGATCTCCTGCACGGTGGACGATGACGGCCTTGGATACCTCGACTACGACCTTGGAAGATGACCGGAGGGCCTTCGAAGATGATCAGACATCCGTGTCGGAAGCAGCTCCCAGAGAGAGAGAGAGATCTGGACAGGAGAGAAGAGAAAAAGAGAGTGCAAGGGTATTTTGGACATCAAAAATAGATTAAAAACTGAAAGTTTGGCTAGTAGGAATAAACTCTTAGACATTATAGGGTTAGTGGGAATTTTAGATTCTTATTTTGTTAGTGGGAAAATTTTTCTAAAAAACTGGGCGGAAGGGAATTCTCCCTAAATTTTAATAATCGAGATGATCTTCTTACTGCTGTTCATAAAATTGCATCCATGGAAGGGTTTGTAACTGTTATAAGAAGATCAAAACTTGATAAGAGTGTGTTCGTTGGTTGTGATAAAGGTGGTAATTACAGAGACACTAGGATGGTTCCACTAGAGAAGAGGAAAATGAAGACATCAACCCGCCTAAGCAACTGCCCTTTTGAAATTGTGGGGAGAAGAAAACCTGAAGGTATTTGGAAGGTAGATATAAAAAATTCAACATATAACCATGAACCTTCAAGAGATATGTCTGGGCATCCTTACTCTTGTCGGTTTTCAAAAGAGGAAATCCTGAAGATTAAAGAAATGAGTAAGGCTTGCAAGCAATAGCCAAAAACATGTATAATGAAAAGCATAGAATTATAAAAGAGTATTTAGCAGGTCGTACGATTATTCAAGCCTTATTGGAAGAACTCGGTCAAGCTGGTTTCTGCTATAACATTGAGTATGATCAAGATGGTCAGTTGACTCATTTGATGTTTGCTCATCCACTTTCCATTGCTTTGACTAAGAGCTATACAAATGTCTTTGTGATGGATTATACATACAAGACTAACAAGTACAAGATGCCATTACTAGAGATTGTGGGAGTCACAAGCTTTAATACATCTTTCTATTCTTGCTTTGTATTCATGCAAAAAGAGGAAGAAGAGGACTACGTGTGGGCTTTAACAATGTTTAGTAAATATTAGAAGTTGATGTTAATCCATTGGTGATCATATCTGATAGGGAATTGGCATTGATGAATGCTATCAATATTGTCTTCCCAAGAACTGTCAACATTTTATGTGTGTGGCATATAGAGAAAAATTTAGCTACAAACTGTAAGCGTCATTTACCAGAAGAAGCTGCCTGAGTTGCTTTCATGTCTACATTGTCTACTTTGATTAACTCTCATGATGAAGCATCCTTTAATGAAGCTTGGATTAATTTTGAAGTGGAGTATCAGCAGAATATAGCTATTCTTAATTATATCAAAGGTACCTGGCTTCCATTGAAAGAAAAATTTATAGTTGCATTGACAGGAAAGGTTGCCCACTTTGGTAATCGTGCTACATCAAGAGGTGAAGGTGCGCATTCAAATATAAAGAGATATCTTCAAGTTTTAAGTGGAGGTCTTGGTGAGGTAAAGGAAAGGATTTGTCTTGCCATTGAAAATCAGTTTCATGAGATCAAAGCTCAACTTTCTAGTGAGAAGATTCGACATCCACATAAAGTCGGCATTCCTTTCTTCAAAGAACTCATTACTCATATATCTACATTTGCACTTGATCAGCTGTATAAGCAATATGAATTGGCAAAGTCCAGCAACCTTTCATCTCAATGCAAGGGTCACTTTTACAAAACAATGGGTCTTCCTTGTGCACATATGATTAGGGAGACGGGTTTTGAAGCATTGCAATTGAACAACATCCATGACCAATGGAGGATTGATGCAAGATCATTTGATTATGGTGGCAAGCTTGGATGATGGAGATGAGATAAATGTTCTTTTATTTGAATTCAAGTCCAAGTATGAAACAATGTCTCTTACTCAAAAAGACAATAACAAAAGGAAACTGGCTCAGTTTCTTAGTGCTTCTCTTCCATTACTACTGGAGCCTAATGTTCCCCTCATAAAGGTCGTCCATTAGGATCAAAAAACAAAAAAGAATCCAACTCTACAAAGCGTGATCCTTCAGTTTTTGAGATAATTGAGGAAAAGTCTCATAAATATGGTCGTTGTCATCTTGGCGGTCATAATGCTCGTAGATGTCCACTTAAAAACAAAGCTACTTAGGCTTCCTTTGGTCCTACAAATCATGCCTAAATAAAGTTACTAATGTAAGTTTTGTTTATATATATATATTGATTCTTTTAGCCACCTAACTTTACTGAATGTTAGAGATGTCTACAACTCTTGCACAATAATTATGATCTTATTAGCAGCTACTTTTGCAACTATATAATAGTTATTTCATTGAGATGTTATGCTTGTATTTCTTTGATGTCTCCATTCATATTACCAAAAATTCTTGACACTTTAACTATTATTGAACAGATAACCAACCGGGATGGTGAATCACCGTAGACTCTGACAAGCTAGAGTGGTGGCAGAATATGTTATATCAGTACAAGAGCAATTTTGATACATAATGGGATATGTTCAACTTCTTATTTAGATTTATGGCAATGTTTTTATTGTGTAACAGATTTAGTACTCTAGTTGTCTTAAATCTAACTTGACCGTTCATGTTTTTTTATTAATAGCAGTTGTGGTTTAAGATGATCCTTATGGCATTAAATTAGTGGTTTTAGAATTCAGATTTATGGACCAGATTGTTTTAACGTGAGAGCAGCAAGGTTTTTTTTTTTTTTTACCAGGGTTGTTGTTCAAATTATTCCTCAAATTTGAGGTTACAAATATGCAGTATTGTATTGTACAAATATTAGCATCTGATCGACAGTTAGGGCTGCAATACTACAATAATAGTTTTAGCTAGATTTATTGTAAAAGAATTGATTAAATGTATTAATGATGGGTGTGTGAATAGAAATTTACTGTACAAGTGAGTTTAGGATTTCAAGATAATGTAGTTGTTAAAAATAAAAACAGAAAACAAATTTAAATGAGGGTAATTTGGGTAGTTTGTAAAAAAAAATGGGTCAGGGGTGTGTTAATAGCAAAAAAAAAGTGTGTTAATAGCAGCACCTTTATATCAACTACTATTATATATGTAATGTTAAAATAGATGTGTACCAAAGTAAAAAGTTGGATACAGAGGTTAAGCAGGAAAGAAAATATATATATATATATATATATATATATATATATATATATATATAAAATGTATACTCAGGCGTCATTTGTCAAAATATGAGTGGGGCAGTGGGCCCTCACTGGCCCCCGCTATTGTGCCGAAGTACATATCGGAATCTAAACCCTAGATGAATTCGAGAGGAAAAATAGAAAGCGCGACGAGATGTGTTCGCTCTTTCTTTAAATAAGTGAAAGAGAAAAATATCTAAAACATTTTTCAGATGGCTTACGCAATATAAAGGAAACTAAATAGATAGAAAAAGAAAAAAAAATCATAAGGGCTATGCGGACAGTCTAGGCGGTCCATAATGTCATGGGCCTAACACACTGTGGGGTCCATCATTTAAATGGAAAAATTGAAAAGAAAAACAAATCTCCACACTATGACGGTCCATAGTGTCATGAGTCTAACATACTGTGGGAGTCCATCGTTTAAATGAATTAAAATGGAAAAATTGAAGAAAAAAAAAAATCATGTGGGCTTGGCGAACACGGGCTGCGTCTA
The DNA here is from genome assembly GCA_010134655.1 of Fragaria nilgerrensis. Taxonomy (NCBI): domain Eukaryota; kingdom Viridiplantae; phylum Streptophyta; class Magnoliopsida; order Rosales; family Rosaceae; genus Fragaria; species Fragaria nilgerrensis. The sequence continues at coordinate 8,823,668 of CM020981.1, forward strand.
GGCGGTCAGGTGTCATATGGGGCAAAACGGGTTGGGGCCCACCATTTTAAAAAGTCGAAAAAAAAAAAAAAAAAAAAACTAGAACTATGTCAGTCTCTGGTTTATAAACTAGGCAGAAGGAGAAGCAGAAGCTTCAAACTTGAAACTCGGATCCATGTCTGTAAGTCGGCCAGGTCAGCAACAACCTGGCAAACAAACCTCTTCGATCAGTCTTGCAATCTAATACATGGTCGATTAAAGCAACCATCTTTCACCATAGTGACAATACCCAGTTTCAACACAACATCCTAGAATTTATAGTTTGATCTTAATTGTGGTTCAAGGACCTGAGATTGCTTTCCTACATCTCATTATGCTTGATACTTTCGACCATTGTCATACTGACAGGACTTGTTGGAGCAATTCTTTGCGTAACGATTTCCATCTTGCTTCCATGCGTATGCTACTTGAAGATATTTAATCTATACCAGAAGTTTGATGCCGAAGTTTTGATTATAGGGAGCATTATGGTATGGCTGTAGCTGTTGGTGTGATGGGTACATATGCATATGTTAGTAAAGTGACTGACTGATGTTTTTCTACCGGATGTTCTGGATTGAGAACTATTCGATCGATGTGATCCTATATAACTTCTTCAAATCTGACAGTTATCTTATGATTGTCCAACTGTCTTAAACTTGATCAAGCCAAGAGCTTTTGGACTCCAAACCACTTCTGCAGTTCTATCTTCCTCTTCTGATAACATTACACATATCTTAATTTCATGTAGTTATTTTAGTTTCATAGAGATCGATAGAGTTAGACTATTCATTAAGTTCTCTTTTTCTAAGATACATGTCAAATGCAATGCATGCACTGCATATGTTTACAGCGAAGAAAGATTTGTTTCATAGTTGTTTATTACTAACCTGAAAGTGAACTAGTGATATATAACACAAATATATAATATGTATTGCTGTGGTAAGTAGTTATTTCCACTAATATGTCATTGGCAATGAGAAGTAGATCCTAATATTTGTACATATATACTTCCATACTTCAGCTCAGGTGAAACGGTGAAAGATATGAAGCTGTATACTATAGTAAATGAAAAACATTAGTAGAGACTATAAACTAGTAAAAGCATGATAAATATGGGTAGAGACTATGTATAAACTAGTTGATGGAACACAAATAGTTCCGGACTACTTCCAGCGGTGACAACATCAAACAACATTCAAGATTAGGACTATAGATTGATTTGAAAATTTGCACACCTAGAATATAAACTTCGACTCTGTTACTATATCGTAGATAACTCTGTTACTATATCGTAGATAACTCTCGTGTCGATATTTAAGTTTATGAAATCATTATTTTTTTTAGGAGTTTATGAAAAATTCATTACACTAGGTTAATGTTGCATACTATTCTAAAAAAAATAAAAAATTCATAAGAATCTTTAAAATGTGTAGAAGATACCTGAAGAAAGAACGATCAGAACAATTGCTATATAGCAAGGGATTTTTTTTATTATACTAACATACATCAATTTTTAAGTTCTCCGATCACGACTTGTATGTCATATAAATACGTATATAATCCGAACCCATACAGCAAGTAACGACTCGTGTCTTCAGAGTAAAGCACAATAGAACTTTCGAAGATCAGCTTCTTCATCTGTTCTATCTCCTATTCGCTCTCACAAACCAATCAGAGGGAGAGATAGAAAGACATGAGTAGTTCCTCATCGCCTCATCGTTCTCGTGGTGGCAGTAACAATAGTAGTAACAGTAACAGCGAAGATAGGCCGCGATTCTTCGACCCAAAAGCGAAGAGCAAGTGCTGGTCAAACGCCGCAATAGTGCCAGGTCGACACCCTGAGCGGTGGCGCAAAGACGCCGCCGGCAACATTGTCTGTAAGCGCTTCTGCAACTGCCAGGGCTGCCTCTGCTTCGAGTACGATCACATACTCCCCTTCTCCAAAGGTCCCTACTTTTCTCTGTTTCTCCTTCAGTTCCTTTTTGGGATTTACATTAATTATTTTGATCTGGGTATTTGGAATTTGTCAATTTTAGTGCATATACTGGTTGCTTAAGCTCGTTATTGAATTGGGTTTTTTGTGCTTTGCTTCTCAAGTAGTGTAGTCATGTCCAAGATTGAGCTTTGTAGTGTTGGATTGCTTGGTAGCAAGGAGAGTAATGTTGTTTACTTGATTTGGCATTTTGGGTATGCAAGAGCTTAGTAATGTTGGGGAATAAGGCTTCAAAGCTGTTGTCTTTTTGTTTCTCAGTTCACAATAGACACTATGGGATTTTCTTTGTTTTGGTGGTGATTTTGTTGAGATTTGGGATTGTCATGTAGGTGGTGAATCTGTAGCGGAGAATTGTCAGATTCTTCAAACAAGAGTGAACAGATTCAAATCAAACAAAGAGCAGGTCGACGAGAAAGAATTGAAAGGTTATTCTTGTGATGTCAAGTTTACAGGTATGTGTGCTGCCTTGTTTACTTCGTTCTTTTGTATTAGTTGAATGTCCTGTTCTGTTTAGTTTATAACTTCCTAGAGTTCATTTTTGTGTTGGTATCTATTGCTTCTCGGGAGGTACATTACTACAATACTACTCTGTCTCAAGTTACAGAATTAGTGTTAAACTTTCTGTCCCAGAGTATAGAAAGATTGTGGACTTGACTAATCTCCTGTGTCGTCAGTTTCTACTTTCCACGATGATCTGGTCATAGGTCTTGCCAATAATAATCCAAACTTAAGATGCCTTTCTGAGGTTAACTCAAGATTATGATTTGTTTGGTGAGCTATCTTATTTGAAGCCCTCCTGGCCTTTGGAAGCCATTATGCAAATTTTTAAAGCTACATCATTTTCTTAATGTAGCACTTAATAGAACCAGTGAGACATGCATCTTTAACTTGCAGATAACGAGCTTGATATAATTGAAATGGCTGTCTACGGGGATGTGATCCGGCCAGGAAATCAGTGCCGATGCAGAACTGTAGCTGAGATGCTTGGCCAGGTCAAGTCAAAAGACAAAACTGCTGCTTGCAAATTGCCGCATAGCAGTGAGGCTCTATAACAAATAAGGCGGAGTACCTGATTCCTTGAATTCTTGCAGGCAATTGGAATGTAGTGATTTCAAAAGGAGGATTTGGATAGTCATTTGAAAAGCTAAAAGCATTAGACAGAATATATCCATCCGATCAACATATACTATACAGCTGAATAACTTTACATTTGTGACTGTAACTTTTGGTCATCTTGATAAGTCAATGGAAATGGAACAAAGTATTGCCATTTAGCTTGAACTTCAGTATCAGCTAGAGGCCTAGAGTTCTATTGAAATGCATAATTCAAAGAAAGAAAAAAATCATCAAATAATAACATGCTGATATCAAAATTTTCGGTTGTACTTGGTTACAGTCTAGAGTTTTGCTTTCCTTGTTGTTGATGCAATTGAATTCCTTAATATCTCCAGCAGATCTGCTAGTACTTGAAGAATGTGTTTCCTTAACCCACTCAATGCATTTGCAAATGTTTTCACTTTATGTTCTTATAGAAAAGTATTTTGGCTGAAGTAAGTTTTCTATTGATACTGAATGATATATATACAGTGTACAAGACTTGCACAGCAAGTAGTCTCCAACGTTCTAGGAGATAAGAAAGGCAATACAATATTTACATCTTGTACGTATCAAATCTAAATCTGTCTACTGATACACAAACCCAACCTATTGATACACAATGATCTAATTTCCAATACTCCCCCTCAAGTTGGAGAGTGAATGTCAAAAACTTCCAACTTGTGCAATAGAGTTTTGAACTTCTCTCTCCCCAAAGCCTTGGTAAATATGTTTGCTAGTTGTTGTGAAGAAATGACATGTCGAGTAACAACTTGACCTTGCATAATTTTATCTCGAATAAAATGACAATCCATTTCAATGTGCCTAGTTCTTTCATGAAACACTGGATTTGCAGCGATATGCAATGCTGCTAGGTTATCACAATGCAAAACAGTAGGACCCGAAATAGGGAAATGTAAATCTGCTAATAAATAGCGCAACCAAGTGAGTTCACAACATGTACCTGCCATTGCTCTGTATTCAGCTTCTGCACTTGATAAAAAGACGGTTTTCTATCTCTTAGTTCTCCATGAAATCAAAGAATTGCCCAAGAAAACACAATAACCGGTAGTCGAACGACGGGTAATAGGACAACCCGTCCAATCAGAATCACAAAAAGCTCTCAATTTCAATGAATCATCAGACTTGAAAAATAAACCTTGGCCTGGAGTAGATTTCAAGTAACGCACCACTCGAAATGCAGCTGCCATGTGAGATTGCCTAGGATCATGCATGAATCGACTCAGAACATGTACTGAGTATGTGATGTCAGGTCTTGTAATCGTCAAATAAATCAATCGGCCAACTAGACGCTGATATGCTGCTGGATCTTTAAGTTGTTCTCGTTTGTTCGAAAGCTTGCATTCTTCCATAGGAAAATCAATAGGTTTAGCTCCCAGATATCCACAATCCTTAATTATTTCTAAGGCATATTTTCTCTGAGATATATAAATTCCTTTCTTTGAACGAGCTATCTCAATGCCTAGAAAGTACTTCAAATCACCAAGTTCTTTGATGCAAAATTGAGCATGAAGAAACTGCTTAGGGGCATTTATTGACTTTATGCAATTCCGTGTAATGAGGATATCATCTACATGTATCAATAAAGCAGTAAGGGAAGTACCATCTTAGCGCACAAAAAGCAAATAATCGGCTTTGGATTGGGAGAAACCAACAGCAAGAATGGACTGTGTAAACTTTGAGAACCATTGACGGGATGCCTGCTTTAAACCATACAACGACTTGTTGAGGCAACATACAAGGTTCTCCCCCTGTCGCCGAAGACCAGGAGGAGGGGACATATAGATTTCTTCAAGCAATTCACCATTAAGGAATGCATTGTTGACATCCAACTGATGTAAGGACCAATTTTGGCTAGCAGCAAGTGCAAGAAGGCAACAAACAGTGACCATTTTGGCGGTGGGAGAAAATGTGTCATGGTAATCAATCCTAGCAGTTTGAGTGAACCCTTTAGCAACCAATCGCGCCTTATAGCGCTCAATCGAACCATCAACATTATACTTGATTCTATATACCCATTTGCAGCTGATGGGATGTTTACCAGGAGGTAAGGGGACAAGCGTCCATGTGTTATTGCCAATGAGAGCTTCAAGCTAAGAATCCATGGCTTGTTACCATTTAGGGTCAGTAGCTGCAACATCAAAGGAAGAAGGCTCCACAATTTGACTAATATTAGCCACATAAGAATGATGCCTGGGAGAGTATCGATGGTAAGACAAATAGTGACATAGAGGGTATCTCGTACCTGGTGGAGGACTTGGAGAGGCCGATGAGTTGTGGTGTGGAGGCAGCATCACCTGCGAACAAACGTAGTCTTTGAGGCGGACGTTGGCTTCTCGAGAGCGTTGAGAACGACGAAGCGGCTCAGCGGGAACAAGGGAAAGAGAGTCAGGGAGGACAACATCAACTGGAGGAAGTTCGGAAGGGACGTTCCTAGCGCCGACGGAGGAAGAGAGGACGACGCCGGCGGAGGAAAAGAGGACGACGCCGACAGAGGAAAAGAGGACGACGCCGACAGAGCAGAGGTTTCGAAATTGGAAGGTGGAGGCGGATTGGGTGACAGAGATGGCGGCGGATCGGTGGAAGGAGAAGGCAGCGACGGATTGGATGGGAGAGAAGTTGGTGGTGAAGATGTGGACGGCAGATTTTCTGAAATTGGGAGAGAAGAAGACGTGTTTTGTGGTGGACTAAGGAAAGGGTCAGAGTCAAAAGGAAGTGGAATGGGCTGGGCCTTTGAATGTTTTGCGGCTGGGCTAGGGTTTGGTAAGTGGTGAAACGTGCCCTCAAGAAAGATCACATCTCTGTTAGTAAAAAATTTTCGGGTTTCAATATTGTAAAGTTTGTAAGCTTTCTGTCCCATTGGATAACCCAGAAAAATGCATTTGGTGGCACGAGGAGAAAATTTAGAAGATGGATTAGGAACGGTTGCAAAGGCAACGCAACCAAAAACACGCATACGAGAATAATCAGAGGGCTTGTTGTAAAGTATTTCGAATGGAGTTATCTTGTTGAGTAACAAAGTAGGAAGACGGTTAATGGTGTAGACAGCAGTGAGAACACATTCACCCCAAAAAGAAATAGGTAGATGAGATTGAAAACGAAGAGCACGAGCTGTTTCAAGAATGTGTCTGTGTTTTCGCTTGACGACACCATTTTGTTGAGGTGTATAGACACAAGAATGTTGGAAAATTACTCCTTATTCGAGGAAAAAAATTTGTAAAGAAAGGAACTCAGCACCATTGTCAGAACGGAATTGTTGGATTTTGGTGTTAAACTGAGTAGCAACATAATTGAAAAATTGACGAAGTATTGTTTGTGTTTCACTTTTATGACGCATCAAGAATACCCATGTAAAACGAGAAAAATCATCAACAATAGTTAAAAAATAATTAGCACCAGAATAAGAGGGTGTTTTATAACGGCCTCAAATATCACAATGAATAAGGAAAAAACACTTGGAGGTTGAAATTGAACTAGGAAAAAAAGGTTGACGAGTTTGTTTCGCCAATGGACAAACGTCACATTTATGACTAGAATCAAAAGAAAAATTTAGCTTACTATTGGCTAAATATTGTAGACGAGCAGAAGAAGGGTGCCCCAAACGACGGTGCCAAAGATCAGAGGAAATCATGAGATTACAAGTGAAGTGGGAAGAAGGAGAAGTAGAAGCCAAAGCCACAAGGTAATAGAGGTCACCACGTCGCTTACCCACACCAATCATCGTCCTCGTAGCCAAGTCCTGTAAAATACACCAAGACGGAAAAAAGTCACTGAACAATGTAAGTCATCAATTGTCTTTCCAACAGACTTAAGATCAACTTTGAAGCTCGGCACACAAAGAACATTATTTAATTGGAATGAATCATTAAGCCGAATGGAACCGGTCATAGTAGTTTCGGCCGTGGCTCCATTGGGTAAAGAAACTGGTGCTAGAGAAGGATTCTGATCAAGAGGTAATGTGATGAGTTGCTCCACTATCAATAATCCAACGATTAGGAGCGACCGGTAACAAATTTGATGAAGAATGCGGTAAACCTGTACCATTTGCTTGAGACGAAAAAACAAGCTTATTTTTTACCAATGTCATAATATGTAAGCATTGTTCAGCGGTAAGATGAGGGGAAATTGGTTGAAGTTTCTGCATGGTAGAATGAACTGAAGCCATGATAGACAAAAGAGAAATCAAAACTTCTAAAAAAAAAAAACACAGACTGATCAGAAATATTATGATGATTTTAGTCCAAGAGCGTTGTGCTCTGATACCATATAGAAAAGTATTTTGGCTGAAGTAAGTTTTCTATTGATACTGAATGATATATATACAGTGTACAAGACTTGCACAGCAAGTAGTCTTCAACGTTCTAGGAGATAAGAAAGACAATACAATATTTACATCTTGTACGTATCAAATTTAAATCTATTTACTGATACACAAATCCAACTTATTGATACACAATGATCTACTTTCCAATAGTTCTCATTTCGATCCTGTAATGGCTTTGCCATTTTCAGCTGCTTCAAAATGGTTGCGCCTTCTTGTTTAACATCGTCGGTGGGATGTAACAATGTTGAAAGCAACCCGCCAACGATCATTAATTTCTCATAAAAAGAAAACCTGTCGATACTCGTAAAATGTCTCTACAACTCCACTGCCTCCACACTAGGGCAATGCTCCTGGTTACTACAAATTACCCTGGAGATGTTCCAAGCTGAATTTTACTCCCAAGTCCCATCACTCTAGGGCTCTGAATGCTGAATTTCGCTTGTTGTCCAAGCTACCAGCAACAAAAGGATCAAACTCTGAAACACTAAATCCCTCCAAGTTGGTCTAAAGGATCAAAATAATTCACTTGTGTGACTCTTTTTGCAGAAGTATTGTCATATCAATTATCCAATCAAATGGAAATGGCATCAGTATTTGTCATTGTGTTTCTTCCAACTTGGGATTGAAGTTGAGTTCAATCTGGGTTGACCAGTGACACTGATTACAAGGAATCTACAAAGACTCGTGCCTTTTTAACTGTCAACTAAATATGAATGTAATCTCTGTCTTGATGCGATAAAGTCTGTGATGGACTGATGGCCAAGAGCAGCATGTGACCAACCCTGCAATTGGAATCTTGGTTGATTTAGTTTGATCAATGATTCTTCTCAGAACATTTGAACTAGTCATTTTTCTCAATGAGCATCTTGAGTAGCTTATTCCATGCTAGAGAACAGGACCGCTGTTTTGTTAAATGTAAGACTCAGGAAACCAGGTCATGGTCAGTAGCTAGCAATTTGGTTAACCAAAAGAAGAATTTAATTTCTAGTTCGAGAAGAAAAGGATGGTGCATTGACTAAAGACACCTAGCTACCTTGACCCATGATTGAAGCTCAATTCATTCTATTACAGGTAATCATAACCTTGATAATAAACCAATTACTTTGACCTTCTGTATGGTTTTATAATGGGAATTCAGGATGACTAGCAGTGATTTTCATAATTAAGCACCAACAAATGCACAAGACCAAGCATTTTGGGGCATCCAATCATTCTTTTAGTGCTTTTCCAGATAGAATGTGCTAGTGTCAAATGTCAAAAGAGAAAAATGTACATATCAAGGTATGTGGATGGTTCTTCTATGTTTGGCTACCACATATGATATATTGTATGTTTTCACCTAAGGAGACATGGAAGTAAATTAAGCTACTCATAACATTGACTTGATGAGTGAGGGTTGGTGGACTATGTCTATTTGTGGTGACACAAGTAGACCTAACTCCAACTACATGCTTATAAAGAAATTTAATTGGGTTTGAATTGCACAGTTATACATCATAAAACTATGGCACTTCCAATTTTAAAAGCTTGGTCTCTTTTTGAAATTAGGTGTTGGGTTCCATCCTACTGCCTTGGTCAATCCACAAAGTGTGCTAATGGTGTTTGGTGGCTCATTGTTAATGGTTTTCTATATAGATATGTTCTTTTCCATCATCTCATGCTATTGAGTAGCTTTGTACAATGAGGGATAGATCTTGATTGGATCATGGGAAGCAGCAATCATAATTTGAAAGAGCACACTCACATGCCAACTTACAACAATCATGGATCATTTGGAGTTATCTTCACTTGAGAAGAGATACTTTTATCAAAATTAAAAGATCATCTTCTTAATATAATATAATCACAAAGTGTTTGGTGAAAAACTAATGGCAAAGGTGCAGAAAAACCCTGAACCAGAGAATTTTCAGTACCAGCTTCTGCTTATAGTCTGCAGATCAAGGATCTGAAGCCTTAGTAAATGTGTGACTAATTCCAATGAGCACGAACATCATATAGGTAGAACTGTCTTCCAATTTATGGGTTAGTTTAAGGTCAGTGACTTGCCCCAAGTGCACACATATCTATCATTGTACTGCAGGAAATGCGTTGCACTTACAAACAGAGTGTTCTATAGTGCTTCGAAGTTGAAGTTGAGATTGCCGAGCGGAAAATTCTACGAGTGCTGTCCTTTAAGTTCAAGTAATTTCTGTTCATGAAAACCCGGGTATTCAAGTAACAGGATCACAGCTTTACATGTGTGCTCACTTTCTTAAACTTTATTAAAGAGCAGCAGTACTTTCGCACCTAACCACTTTATACATATGTATTCAGCAATCGAATTCAAACCCCACAAAAAATTGATTTCCAGCATCTAAAATTGGGACTGATTAGAGATTGAAGAGGAGGTCAATGTCATACTGTATGTTCACAATTACATCACATTGAGAGACTCCTACCATAACAAATAGTAGTCTCTTTTGATGTAAGAAATTTCATTTTCTCAGTAGTAGGGTGGAGAGGGCAGCTGCAACAAATCAACTAGTCGTGCTTTTGAGGAATGTGAAGTCTCAATCTAAGTTGGTTATGAAGGTGCTTGTCCCATTGTTTTCGGGAACCATATGAAGTAATCAAGTGATGTCTCAGAAGATCGACTTAGAAGACACTTACAAAAATGAGTTGCAAGTGTCTATGATAAAAAAAAGTATAGATTTGTTCATGTAAAATTAGGATTCATTTCAATTTATCTTCCTTGTCGATCCCATTGTTTTCGGGAACCATATGAAGTAATCAAGTGATGCCTCAGAAGATCGACTTAGAAGACACTTATGAAAATGAGTTGCAAGTGTCTATCTTGTCGTATACGTATATACGATGATAAAAAAATATAGATTTGTTCATGTAAAATTGTGATTCATTTCGGTTTACCTTCTTGAGATTTGAGACAAACATCATGTTAGATTATGTAGTTTCAGTTTAATTAGTAACACATACTTTTTAATTTCATTAGTGGTATCCATTTTCTTAAGCTCCTTCCAAATTTGTCTTGAAATGTTCGTTTTACTTCTTCTAATGGTTCCCAAAGATCATATTTACCGTCCTATTTGGATGGAGCTCAACAAATTAATATTTGATGAGATTGAAGAGTACAAAGTTGTTATGCAACTGTTTAGTGTGTGTTCAGACTTTTAGACAATATTATAAACCATGTGGATTACAAAACAAAACAAAAGTGAGAAAGAATGATTCAAAATCCTAGAGAGGTAGTTGCATTTTTAGGAGCAACATGTAGCAATTGCATAGAATTACAAATCATTGTATAAATTTCACCTTTCTTCTTTACCTTTCCCTTTCCCTTTTTCTTTATTCAACTCTCTCTGCTCCTCTTCCACTATCAACCCATCTCATACTCATACATCTATGACCTATGATCTACTTCTAAACCCTAATCAGGGTTCCACCCATCTCATACTCATTATAGACTATTAAAACCGAATACATGACATCTTATACTCAAATTTAACACCTAGATTTTGCATCTCAATAAATATTTTTTCTTTTTGAATAATACAAATAACACATCTCAAAAAAAATTATTTCCAGGCAAAGACAAAAATATAAGAAAAACACAAAAACCTACTCATTGGTCAACAACCACCCACGACCCAACCGACATCCTCACGCGCTATCTTATTGGATCACCAATCCAAATCCCCCGGACCCACCCCACTCGCCAGCCCATTTTTTTGTAGCGTACTACCAATTTCGAAAAAACACAAAATTCCAAATCCAAACAAAACCAGAGAATAATCTCAAGTCCCTCCAAATCCCAAATTCCCCCGTATTTCCCATTTCGTAACCGAACAAAAACAAAAAATAAGCAACCATTTTTTTCCGCGGATCTCGCTGTCTTTTTTAAATTATAAAATCCATTATCTCCCGCAATCGTCGCGGAAAATCAAAAGTGACGGGCAAGAAAAAAAAAAAGACGGGAAAGTGAATCATTTGGTGAAAGGAACAGCAAAACATTCTATCTTTGGGAGTGTGTTTATATATATAACCCAATTCATCATTTCTGCTTCTCGCCCTCTCCAATTCCCCAGTTCCAATCTGCATTTCGGGGACCCGATCCGGTCCGTCGGGTTCGGAGGATGGGGTGCGTGAGCTCGAAGCAGACGGTGTCGGTGACGCCGGCGTTCGACCACTCCGGGGACAATGTCGGGAATTCGGGTCGGAGCCGGGTCGGGGAGGTGGTGAAGAAGAAGAAGAAGAAGGTAGGGGGTGAGTTGAGTGGGAGCGAGTTGGGTGAGTCAGCGAGAGCGAGTTCGAATAGGAAGAAGAGCGGCTATTCGGAGTCGTTGAGTTTCCGGTTGAGTAATTTGCAGAGGTACGTCGACGGCGAGCAGGTCGCCGCCGGCTGGCCGGCATGGCTCAGCGCCGTCGCCGCCGAAGCCATTCAGGGCTGGGTCCCACTTCGCGCCGATGCCTTTGAGAAATTAGAAAAGGTAGAAATTGAAGTTTGGATTTTTGTAGTATGAACAAGATTTTAGCTTTTGTTGAAAAATGTTAAAGAGTTTTGGAGTAGTGTGGGATTTGGATTAGTGCAGATATTTCTGATTGTTTTTATTTAAATTATATTTCTTTAAAAGAAAAAAGCTTGCATTTTTTTGGAGTTGTAACTAAGAAACTTAAGACTGATTAAGAACTGAAGAAGGTGAAAGCTTTAATGGTGCTGTAAACTTGTAGTTCATTAAGAATAAGGTGTTTCGATTTTCATTTTGTACGTGTTTAGTGACTGTGAGTTTGCTGTTTTTATCAGCTTGATTCTTGTGTGTTCTTACTGAACTGCAAATTTTGGTACAGATTGGACAGGGTACGTACAGTAGTGTGTTCCGAGCGCGTGATCTGGAAACTGGGAAGCTAGTTGCTTTGAAGAAGGTGCGGTTCGACAATTTTGAGCCTGAGAGCGTCAGGTTTATGGCACGAGAAATTTTGATTCTCAGAAGGCTTGACCATCCAAATGTCATTAAGTTGGAAGGCCTGATTACTTCGCGGTTGTCGTGTAGCATATATCTTGTGTTTGAGTACATGGAACATGACGTTACTGGACTTTTGTCTAACCCCGACATCAAGTTCAGTGAAGCACAGGTTTGCAGTTTGCTTGCCTTGCCCTTGTGAGTACATGTTTGTTGCATATCATGCTGGGGTGTTTTGAGACCAAGCAATAGTTTCATCTATTGTTGTTATCTAAGCTCTTGCTAAAATGGTTGGTGTTGGTTTTGTTTGGCAGATTAAATGTTACATGAAGCAGCTGTTGTCTGGACTTGATCATTGTCACTCGCGGGGTGTAATGCATCGCGACATAAAAGGATCAAATCTTCTGGTGAATAATGAAGGAATTTTGAAGATGGCTGATTTTGGATTGGCAAACTTCTGTAATTCTGGGAATAGGCAACCCCTTACCAGTCGTGTAGTGACTCTGTGGTATCGTCCTCCTGAACTTTTGCTTGGATCGACTTCCTATGGAGCTTATATCGATCTTTGGAGTGTTGGCTGTGCATTTGCCGAACTCCTGGTTGGGAAAAATGTTCTTCAAGGGCGAACAGAGGTGATTGATTAATCAAATTTGGTTTTTGATTATAATGTTAGTCGTTTAGATTTGACTGAAGTATGTTGTTGAGATAGTTTGGTACCTTTAAAACGTTAATAGGGGTGTCTCTGGACTTGTTTTATAGGGAAATGATGTATGTTCTGCACATGCAGAGACCTCCGTTAGTTTAGGTGGTAAATGATCAATATGTTCATCAACACAGCATCATTAATGCAGAGTCCTCCATTATAGTTATGCTTTACGCAAAGTCTGATTCTCTTAACAAATGCATCAGGTTATTAGAACAACTAGGTTGATTCGCTCATCCAGAGTATATGCATATGCATGTTGAGATTTCTCACTATTGTTAGTTATCATACTTTGCTTTGATTCTTCCAGTTCGACTTCTTAAACAATTTTCCACTGACAGGTTGAACAACTACACAAGATTTTCAAGCTCTGCGGCACCCCGCCGGAAGAATACTGGAAAAAGTCCAAACTTCCACATGCAACTCTATTTAAACCCCAACAACCTTATGACAGTACTCTGCAGGAGACCTTTAAAGATTTGCCAGCAGCCACTTTTAACCTGTTAGAGACTCTTCTTTCTGTAGAACCAAACAAGCGTGGGACTGCCTCCTCTGCTCTTGCATCTGAGGTAATCATGCAAGATAATGGAATTGTTTAGTCTTGTTTGCTAAAACTACCAATTGTACACTCACGCACACAAGTTAATGTCCGTCACTATTTTGTTGCCAAACCTTGGTGTTCTGAAGTCTTTTTTCATTATAGAAGTGACAGTTCTTAATTCTCGATTTTGAACTTTATGCATTAGCGTTTTCCTTTCTCTCATTCCTCCATTGTGATTCTTGTTCCTGATGCTCTGAATGGAGCATGAAGTGAAAATTTCTCATATTAATCATTGATCTTCCTCACACAAATTCTCATAAGCATTCTGTATATGCCACTTACAGTATTTCAAAATGAAGCCTTATGCCTGTGATCCATCAAGCTTGCCAATTTACCCACCTAGCAAAGAAATTGACGCGAAAAATCGGGAGGAGGCAAAGAGGTGAGGGTTCTTTTTCTCTTTTATGAGGAATTTACCATAGTCCTAACCAGAAGATGAATATTGAAATTTTGTACCTCCTCCACTGAATTATCAGGAAAAAGATTGGTGGTAGACTTCGTGGAGAAACAAGAAAGTCAACGAGAAAATCACTTGGAATAAGTAAATTGGCTCCAGTCGAGGTCTCTGTCTCTTTCATCCTCTATGTTATATGTAGACCTGTAGAGATACATATTTTTCATTGTAAATGATCTATATTTCCTTATCTTGCAGGACATCGCAACCCAAATCCAAGGTTCATATAAAATTAATGGCACTAATGGACATATTACCAAGCAAGAAAATGGTATCATAAGCAGGGAGTTGCCAAAGCCACCAGCTTCTAAACCAGAAGAGGCTTTACATGTAAAGAATGCATCTCAAGGAGATGTTCCCTTCTCTGGACCATTAGAGGTTTCTACATCAAGTGGCTTCGCATGGGCAAAAAGACGAAGAGACGATGCTTCTAGAAGATCTCATACTCGATCTATCTCAAAAGGACACATATTTAACACGGTAGAACCTTCAATTGCAGTGCATACAAGGAAGAACTTCGACTCTAAGACACATGAAAATGGTGAATATAGAGGGTGTACCGACTCTAGAGGATATGATTCATATGAGGTTGCAAAGCTAGCCATGATGAATCAATGGGGAAAGCTTGGACGTCCAGATTCATTTGATGCTTCTGATGGGTATCACTCGCAGGAACTATCGTTGGCACTTTATCAGAGAGAGGAAAGGGTAGCTGCTACTAAAAGTGATCTGGTGAGTTTATGTAATATGAGAACCATATGTTCTGTGTATATATGTATATTACTCAACTTCATTAACCTTGTTAAATTTTGGTTTTGCAACAGAGTTTTCAACTTCATGATGATGGAGACAAGGTTGAATTTTCAGGACCCTTGTTATCTCAACCATATAAAGTTGATGAATTTTTAGAAAGGCATGAGCGCCAGATCAGAAGGGCAACGCGGAACTCATGGTTCTATAGAGGTATAAGATTCTAGTACAAGTTCAGACTTACACTTTACCATGTAGCTCAGTATTACTATTTGACCAAGATTATCCTCAAGCAGCATAAGGTCCTAAACTAAAACTTTTGGTGGTTTTTTTGCTAATTAGTATGACTTCTGAATTTGCAGGTAAGAAGCAAGGGAAGTGAGTTATCTGATAGGTTCTAATTGACTGCATCAAGAAGAAGAAGAGAAGAGGAGAACTCAACATGAAAACAGAAAATACAAAGTGTCAGCCTGGTAGATACCATTTCCATACTCTGACTAGGCTGCTATATCTTATAGTTGAGAAACTGAAAATCTTCACCACCATTTCACTATAGAATATTTTGGAGAGGTGAGAATGGTTAGAATGATTACATTTCTCCCTTTTTTTTGAATCTTTTTTTTTTTTGCCTGATTTATTCTTTCTTTCCTAATCTTTTGGCAAAGCCCAAAGCCAATGTATAGAATCTAGATTAGTAGCAAAAGCCTTGCTTAAGTTCTTGTCATGCCTCTTTACTTTTTTTGTTTTTTTTATTGAAAAACAAACTTTATTGAATCAAAGAGGTTACATCAGATTGTGGATAAGTCTCAACAGAGACCCCCCTCGCTCAACCTATTAGTTAACATCAACCAACTCATGTAGCCACTGAGGCCATTTTCTCTGCAGTACATAGCTTGTGTCCTAGTCAAAGCTGATTGAGCAAGTCTATGAGCTACTATGTTCAGCCTTTTCTTCACATGCTTCCATGATACCACCTCAAACTCACGCATCATAACTCTTAACTGCATCAAGAACTCCTCCAATCTCGCTTAAGTCCCAGCCATGGGTATTTAATCCATTCAAAACATTGAGGGCATCTCCCTTTACCATCACTCTTGACATACCCAACTGCTTGCAAAAATTAATCCCATGCCTCTTTACTTATCCTATGGCCTTGGTTATTCTGAAGTTATGGCTTTTGGGGAAGAGAACGTTTGAGATGAAATTATGGGCTTTTTAGAAAAGGAAAGAAAAGACAACAATATGACAGAGACCTCCTAGAGTCCTAGCTGATCCCATAATCCTCCTAGCCCATAGATATCTTCTAAATATCCCAAACTTGATATGAATATGTGTGTTTCTGGAACTGATAGCAACCACCTTGGCAGCAACTACAGCTTGTGAGCTTTGTCCTGGAGTCCCATGTCCAAGAATCATTGTAATTCCAGTTATGGGGAATCCAGGTAAAACCACCAGGTAGATGCAAAAAATTAGTTCAAGGGTTGCAAATCTCTTTCAAATCACAACTTAAGAACATGCAGAAGTGCTAGCAAGCTCAATAACAATCAATCAGCATCAACAAGTAGCTGGTGAGCTCGCACCAAACGAATGAGGA
Organism: Fragaria nilgerrensis; assembly: GCA_010134655.1. Lineage (NCBI taxonomy): Eukaryota > Viridiplantae > Streptophyta > Magnoliopsida > Rosales > Rosaceae > Fragaria > Fragaria nilgerrensis. The sequence continues at coordinate 8,840,179 of CM020981.1, forward strand.
CACGTACAAACCCACAATAGCAAATGTAAACCTCTATTTGGTCTTGTATTTTTTTTTATTAAAGAATTAAGTTACAAAATACAAAACAAAGCCTTGACAACAATCCCTAGTTGGTCGAAGTTAAGAACCGAGGAGGCCTCCGCAACCACAATTAAAGAAGCATGGAAACATATAGGATCCAAACATATATTCTCATTGCCTAAAGAAATATCGAAAGTTTGCTTCACGAAGAATATGCAGGGAAGAAAATCGGCCAAACAAACCCTAAAGAAGCCAGGTCAGGGACGACTGGGGAGGCCAGTCTGATGCAGCATCCATTATTGCAAGGCAAAGTGGAACAGGGTTAGGCCAATGTGTCACCACCATGGGAAGATAAGGGATATCCCAATAATTTGGATGAACGTGGGTCCTTGATTGTAATTAAACCAGAGACGTTGAAGCAAATTACCGACACCCACTGTTACCCATAATTACCTTAACAGAGACATGACGGGTAAAAGGGTTCAGGTTTTCCGGCAAAAATCCCAGATCGGGAAGGGTGAGATCTCGCTTTCATCATCATAGTCATCTTCCCCCGAATAGTAACATTCTTTCACTGAAATATGCTACCGGGGAGCACATGCCATGCATGCAGTGCCCGCAATCATTTCAGGAAACCTCTATGATGATGATGATCATCGATCTCTGACCCTTTTATTATGTTGACTTTTTGTTAAATGCTTTGCAATAATGCATCTACTTGAGCCTCGTGGTATCATAGTTTGGATCATGTACGTACCACACATGTGCTTCATTGCTCTTGTACTCTTTCTTTCATTACAAGAAATTTAATAAGCGATGGGGTTAACCCCTTATTATTGTGAAATATTAAGACGATTCCATGTCTCTTGATTTCCTGGTAAATTTTGCTTTCTATACATAATGCAATGAGTTATTCCAAAATTCTATCGACTTTATTCCATACCACACGTAAACACATTACTTTATTATATAAGAGGAGAGGATGATTCAATTGTTTTCTTTTATCTTCATCTTATTTGTATTGCGAACTTACTATGAATGAAGCAAACATTTACATCGGTAACAATTTTGTTTTTTCTCGATGTGGTTCGCGTCAATAATAGTTGAAACGACCAATTTTTTTCCTATTGAAAGTGAGATAGCAAGTCACATTGGTTACGTTAGCAATATATATATATATATATATATATATTTTAGATAGGGGTTACTTAGCAAGTTATAACACAACCACTCATTTAATATTCAGATCGAGATTCACGAGACTAACCCAACAAAATGACTAATTTTCCGCTGTAAGCGCACGAATCCGGAGACCTCTTAAACTTACTAGTCATAAACTGGTAGGAGTTGAGACTCCAACTTTAAACATTAATGGTTTCTAACAACTCAAGCAAGTTTGCCACATGAGTTGATTGAAACGATCAAAAGCTATAATGGATATCTAAACCAAAAAATCAACAAAAGCCGTCCTTTTTCTTTTTTTTTTTAGAAAAGGCACCCCCTAAATAAATAGGTCAATCAAAAAATGTGTTGAAAGAAAAGTAGCTATATGCTTGAATATGACCTTTCATGGATTGCTTGTCCAGCACCCTACATTAATTATCCACCGTCCATTCCTTATACCAAGTAAAAGTAAAAGTAAACGGTGATCGGTACCTTAAGAAACTAGAAGATCTTACATCGAAGCCTGATTGGCCGGCTCCAGCTTCACAGCACGTGATCAAATCACGTGGCTCCTCCAATCTTTCCGTCACGTGGTTCCAGTGGCTAAACGACAGCGTTAAGCACTCCGGAGCAGCTGTCGTATTTAGGAGAAAGAGCAAAAGGGCACGTTTCGGGAAACGTAGAGGAATAGAAGAAGAAAGAAACGTCTCGTTGGATGGGATGTGGTGACGTGTCGTAAGCAAAAGGCAGCTAGTAGTCCTAGTACCTAACGATGAAAATCACCGTGGGTGAGAGTGGCGCATTGCGCACACAACAGTGGCTAAAGGCACAATTTGGGGATTGATGCCGGATTGGTTGTTATAACGAGCTTTCCACGATAACCATTAACAAATACGATTAACCTTGCCTATCAGCCAGTGAAATGTCTTCGATACGTGGTGGTGTATCCACACATATAATATAGACGATTAAAATCATATAAAATTGATACCTTCTTGCATATAAATGGTTAAAATACATCGTTACAAACTGAGCATGTAAGTATGTTTCTCGTATTAAATTTGAATCACGAAGTTGTCAAAATAACAAAGTATTGTCTTACATTGCATATCATTTCATATACGACAATTAAATATATTAAAATGGTCGTGTTCTAATGTAAAGAATGATAAATAATATATATATATTTTTACCAAAACAAGCTGTAAAAATAGGAACTAGTTTTCAACATTCTTCATGATATGTGTTATTAATACGAAAGACGTTATGATTAGCCAAAATACAACGGTAAAGCATGATTGTAACGCATCCGTAATTCCATTTCAAATTCTCTGCCTTTTGAATCCCGACAGAGACAGTAAAATCATTAATCAATCTGACTATTTAAAACCTTCCTATTCTTTTTACCAAGACTCGCAGATTAACTCCAAAAAACACAGTAACAGTACTCCATTATTTAATATGTTTTACAACTAATCCCCCTTCATTAATAACCAGGAGCGCGCGTAATTGCCACGTAAGATCGTCGTCTCTAACAAACAAAAATCAAAGAGAGCAAAAAATTTAAATCGGAAAAGAAAAGAGAAAGCGAGAGTTGCAGACAAGGAGGACGGGTCTAATAGTTTTCTCCTTTTCAGTCCACTACGCTTCTCTCTTTCTCTCTCTCTACAATTCCCAATCCTCTCTCATTTCCTATTCTCCAATTCCCAAACCCTCACTGCCACAGTTGTCGTCGGAAATTCCGAATTCCGGTTTCGGTTTCCCGTCAATTGGCGAATTCCGGCTTCGTTTCGCCGTGAGAGGTGTGGTTTCGTTTGGACCAATCGGGATCTGGCTGAGCTTGTTCCAGGGGATCGGAATTGTGATCCAATTGGAGCTTCGTTGAATTACCGTTTTGGATCCGATCGTGGAAGAAACAGCGCCACCGGCCGATGGCGCTGTTCCGGAGATTCTTTTATCGGAAGCCGCCGGATCGGCTTCTTGAGATTTCTGAACGGGTGTACGGTACGTCGCCGTTTTCATTGTCTTTCTTCCACGATTCTTTGCCCTAATTTTGGCTGAAATTTGAGCTCGAACATGAAATTGTGGTTTCTTTGTGCTCGGTTATGGATATTTCGGGTGGTTTCGGGACAATGGGGATGGTTATTGGTCTAATTAAGAGTTTCGCTAGGGTTCTTGTTGCAATGTGTTATGCCTGGTGGTTGAATTTGGTGTCAAATTGTGGTGTGTGGTTATGCGTAGAGTCTTTTTGCGTAATTCAGCTGAAAGCAGCTGGGGCAGAGCTGTAGAGTTGCAAGAGAAGTTTGAAGGAATTGAATTCTAGTGCTTATATACTGAAGAACTATGAGGCCGGATTGTATTGCACTGATCATGTGATTGGTGTTGAAATTGAGCTGAATCGAGAAAGAAACTGTTTAGTTTGAAGCAGAAAGGCTTTGTCGAAACTGAGATATATTTTCTACAATTTATTTAATGCAGAGACTTTTGTTTGGTGATGCTCGGTGCATGTTCTATCACTCAAACCTCTCTAGTTTTCCTTTAAGAAGGGGGTAAATTGTTTGATATACGTCATGGAAATTGAAGTTTCTGCAGTTTTCATTTTTCTTTTTCTCACCTTTTTTTTTATTGCCTAATTACTCTGATAGTATAAGATTGAGATCTTCTTAGCGTCGATGGGATTGATTCTCATTTTTACTTCTCCTTTAATGCAGTTTTTGACTGCTGCTTCTCCACCGATGTGTTGGAAGAAGATGAGTACAAAGTGTACTTGGGTGGCATTGTAACCCAGCTACAGGACTACTTCCCCGATGCTTCTTTCATGGTGTTTAACTTCAGAGAAGGGGATAGACGGAGCCAAATTTCAGACGTGTTGTCCCAGTATGACATGACAGTTATGGATTACCCTCGGCAATATGAGAGTTGTCCACTGCTGCCACTGGAGATGATTCATCACTTTCTTCGATCAAGTGAAAGTTGGTTGTCATTGGAGGGACAACAGAATGTACTGCTGATGCACTGTGAAAGAGGAGGATGGCCTGTGCTTGCCTTTATGCTTGCTGGTCTTTTGCTATACCGTAAAAATTACACGGGGGAGCAGAAGACTCTTGATATGGTTTACAAGCAGGCTCCTAAACAGCTTCTCCACCTGTTGACTCCTTTAAACCCACAACCCTCGCAGCTTAGATATCTTCAGTACATTTCACGAAGAAATCTGGGTGCTGATTGGCCTCCATCAGATACACCACTATTTTTGGATTGTTTGATACTTAGAAACCTTCCACTTTTTGATAATGGAAAAGGTTGCAGGCCCTTCATACGAGTTTATGGCCAAGACCCTTCAACACCGGCTAACAGAAGTTCTAAGCTTCTCTTTTCAAATTTAAAGACTAAAAACAACACTCACCATTATGTACAGGTAATGTCTACTTCTTGCAACTCAATCGGATATATAAAATACGGTTTGAAGCATTCTTATGAATCCTAATCGCAGGCAGAGTGTATGCTGGTGAAAATGGATATCCGGTGTCGTGTTCGAGGGGATGTGGTAGTCGAGTGTATCCACCTGGATGAAGATCTGGTTCATGAGGAGATGATGTTCAGAGTTATGTTTCACACAGCATTTGTACGGTCGAATATATTGATGCTCAGCCGTGAAGATATTGATATTCTTTGGGATGCCAAGGAACAATTCTCAAAGGACTTCAGATCAGAGGTATGTTATTGTTAGCCTTATGTGGATCTCCTTTTCAGAACTTTTGGAGTTGAATGCATGCTCAAATCTGTATCAGGTACTTTTTTTGGACGCTGATGCCGTTCTGCCTAATCTCACCACAGTTGTGGCAAGTGATGATGGAAATGACACAGGGACTGCTTCACCGGAGGAATTTTATGAGGTGGAAGAAATCTTCAGCAATGCCATAGATGGGCAGGACCTGAAGTTGGCATTTGATACTGCACTGATTCACAACAATGCGCCTGAAAATATAGACCAGAAAGAAGTCTGGAAGGAGGATACAGAGCCTCACTCATTCCAAGACTGTGCGTCAGATGATGGGAACCACAAAAAGGACAGACGTGTGGATTCTACAACTGATGCGGTGAAGGACATTGCTGTGGACGATGTAAAATACAAGCTGGAAGAGGTGAATTCCAATCTGGATGCAGTGAAAGACATTGCTGTGGATGATGGGGATACAAACTCGAATTTCATCTTAATTTCTGCTGATATTCCAAGTCATGAAGGAACTAAGGAAGTGGCAGAGGAGGTGTGGGAAAATTTGGAAGAGATGAAAGATATAATGGAAGAGACCAAGCTCATACAACAAGCCGAGGTCTCTAGACCAAAATCTGAGAAATTGCAGCCACCTACTTCTAAACCTGCCGTGAACACAAAAACAGCTTCAGAAACAATGCTTACAAAACAGAAGGCTAAACAGCAAGAAACTCAGGGCCCTTCAGCAAGAATAGCAAAACCAAATGCAGTATCTAGGTGGATTCCTCCTAACAAAGGCTCACATACTAATTCAATGCACGTTTCATATCCACCATCAAGATATAATAGTGCACCAGCTGCTTTTGCCAATTCCACTGGTTCAAAGGATACAAATGCTAACGCCAGATTGAAGGCTTCTTCTGTTAATACTGCATCTGGAACTGCAGCAAGGGATGTGGCAAGTAAACTGAAAAATAGTGATGTTGAACCTTTAAAGCATTCAGAATCTGCACCAGACACGCTTGCATCCTGCCTGCCATCAACCGTTCCTCCAAATCAAGAGACACATTCGTCCTCTGTTCCCACGCCACAAAGCCCACAGCAAGTAGTGTCCGTTCCACCACCACCTCCTCCTCCTCCTCCACCACCACCTCCTTTACTAGGTCATAATGTGGTGTCGTTAAAGTCCCCTTCTCCCCCACCACCTCCTCCTCCACCTACTAGTGGGAAGGATACTGGTATACCTATGCCCCCTATAGTTCCACCTCCTCCTCCCTCCCTTAAAGCTATTGGCCAAAATAGTGGCGGTATTTTGCCTTCACAACCTTCATCATCCCTGTGGAAGGTTGGGTACTCTACAGCCTCCAGGGGTTTGCTGGGAAGTACTCAACCATCTCCCCCGCCTCCTGCACCTCTTTCTGTTCAGGATGCTTTAAGTGCATTGAAACTTAGTGTTGGGATCCCTACACCACCACCACCTCCCACACATGGAGCCCCACCACTGCCACCACCTCCACCTCTTTCACGGGGAGCTCCATCTCAACCACCACCACCACCTCCTCCGCCGCCACCACCACCTCCAATGCAAGGAACTATACCTCCACCACCTCCACCTCCCTTACATAGAGCTCCGCCTCCCCCACCCCCTCCTCCTTCGTATGGAGCTCAACCACCACGTTTAATGCAAGGAGCTCCACCTCCACCTCCTCCACCACCGCTTCCAGGAGCTGCACTACCACCACCACCTCCTCCATTGTATGGGGCTCAGCCACCACGTGTAGTGCAAGGTGCACCATCTCCTCCTCCTCCACCACCACTTCCAGGAGCTCCACCTCCGCCACCACCTCCAATGCATGGAGCCCCACCTCCACCACCTCCTCCAATGTATGGTGCCCCACCTCCTCCACCCCCTCCAATGCGTGGGGTGCCACCTCCTCCTCCTCCACCACCTGGTGGTGGTCGGGCACCCCCACCTCCTCCCCCACCACCTGGTGGAAGTCGAGTACCCCCACCACCCCCGCCACCTGGTGGAAGTCGAGCTCCCCCACCTCCCCCGCCACCTGGTGGAAGTCGAGCTCCCCCACCTCCCCCGCCACCTGGTGGAAGTCGAGCTCCCCCACCTCCCCCTCCACCTGGTGGAGGTCGAGCGCCCCCACCTCCCCCACTGCATGGAGCTCCACCTCCTCCACCACCTCCAGGAGCTCGTGGTCCTGGGCCTCCTGCTCCACCTGGACCTCCAGGTGGTGCTCCACCACCACCACCTCCATTGGGTGCCAAAGGTAATGATGCAAGAGGCCTTCCTTCTGGAAGAGGGCGTGGATTAGCACGTCCAGCGATGGGCCCTTCTGCTACAGCACCTCGAAGATCCTCTTTAAAACCACTACATTGGAGCAAGGTGACGAGGGCATTGCAAGGAAGCTTATGGGAAGAACTGCAAAGACATGGAGGAAATCAAATGTATTCCATTTTCTGATTTAGTTGTTCATTTCCACAGTAATCTGGAGTGGACCTCCACTTTTGGGATTTGCAGACTTCCTCGCTACTGCTTGCAGTCAATAATTGGAATCTTCCATGGTTTAGGTCTTACAAGGATGATCACTGCCAAAAAATCAGCCAAATGTTAGATATTCTTTTTATCTGCATATGGCTGACCAAATGGCAGCCAATAGGCTGATTATTTGGAAGTATGATCGTTGGAGACAATTCCAACTAATTATTGAACTGCAGCACAAAAGTGGAAGTCCACTCTACTACTGGCTTGATTTATTACACTTGTCATACACAGTACTGGTCATACAAACATGTCTCAGTATTGCTCTGTTCCAACTCACTAATGTTCTCTCTTATATTCTAGTGCACCTGAGTTTGATGTGTCAGAGATAGAAAGCCTTTTCTCTGCAACAGTTCCAAAAGCTGCTAACAAATCTGGAGACCGACGCAAGTCTGCTGGATCAAAACCCGACAAAGTCAACCTGGTAAGGTTATACAGTTGAATAGTTTGCTCTAAAACAATTATTTCTATAAAGGTTATGTCTGTGTCAGAGAATAAAAACTTCATACTTGTGAATGTACAAAATTGTCTTTCATCCCTCCATTTCTCGGAGTTACTATTGCTCAATGGCAATCATATTGATTAATATTGTCTGTGTGCGATGATACTGCATGTTGGCTATACTGTTAGTTTGTCTTCTTGAGAAGAAATGTTTGTTGAAGCAGAAATTTATTATATGATTCTCTGTTCAAAAAATTATTTTTATTTCTTTTCTATTTTAGCAGTAGTGTAAACCTTGAAGTTGTTACTTATCTACTGTTTTACTATGATCCTCTTCATACTATTTACTGTAGATCGACCTGAGAAGGGCAAACAACACTGAAATTATGCTCACTAAAGTTAAGATGCCACTTCCTGATATGATGGTAAGCTTCTCATGTTTTCATGATTTAGTTTCTGATGGGGAATGGTGATTTAGTACTTTAGCTAATGATGTACTAAACTAACATTTTTCAGGCTGCTGTTTTAGCAATGGATGAGTCAGTATTAGATTCTGATCAGGTGGAAAATCTAATTAAGTTTTGTCCTACTAAAGAGGAGATGGAACTTCTGAAGGTGCAGTTTCTATTTGATCATCAGTTTTTTTTCTTCTATATTTTCATCTATTGTTTTTTACTGGTGCTCACTTTGCAGAGCTTATTCTTTATGTTTATCCTGGTCACTTTTATATGATTCTCATCTTATTTGTATTTACTTTCTTGGTTCTGATTTGCTGTTTTGTATGATTGTATAGAATTATACTGGCGACAAGGAGACCCTGGGGAAGTGTGAACAGGTATCACAAAGTCACATGTCTTGACAAGATCATAATATCTTCTTAGTTGTATATTTGAACCTTTTTTTTTTCTATACATCCTTCCATGTTATTCAGACCATATTGCTAATAGCATGTGCATATTGTATTGAAATTTTTCTCCATTGTTTTTACAACAAGAACTCTTGTTAGAATGTCTAATTTATGGACATGCTTATAATGTTTCAGTATTTTTTGGAGTTGATGAAAGTGCCTCGGGTGGAGTCAAAACTAAGAGTATTTTCTTTCAAGATTCAGTTCAGCGCACAGGTTTGGTGGTATCTCTTATTTTGTCCTGATGTCAATAAGTATATCCAACCATGTGTTTTTTTTTTATCATGCTTTAATTCTTGACCTCGTTTTCAGGCCTCAGAATTTAAAAGAAGTTTAAACACAGTAAACTCTGCATGCGAGGAGGTATGTCACTACTAGCAATTAATTCTTTCCTGCTTTTTATAGGTAATATATGGAGTTAATTATCTCTCGTCTGTTAAATCAGGTCCGAACTTCTGAAAAGTTCAAGGAAATTATGAAGAAAATTCTTTTTCTTGGGAATACATTGAACCAAGGAACTGCAAGGGGTAAGTTATAATGAAACTGTTTCTGGGTTTAGAGGATCTTAAGATCGTGTGTTATATGTTGCTTAAAGTACATGCTTAGAGCTTAGTTTATTTTATGTCTCCATGAGCAGCATAGTCAATGCTGTAGACTGGAAATACGAAGAATTTTTTTTCGTTTTATAAAGCAGTCTTCTGGTCTCTTGTTTGTTTTTAGAAACTTGTGTACATCTGTTTAACCATAAGGTGACACCTTGGGTGTACCACGGTTTTGCTGTTCCAAAAAATCGAGTACCGCAGGATCAAAGAGAAAGCGATTTATCAAAACTTAGCAAGATTTTCTTCTATAGTTTTTTTTTGGTTAAGCATTGGTTTAATGTTTTATCTCGATGCATCTCCATTTTTCTGGAACTGTGTATAAATTGCTGAAGCTGATGCCAAGGTCTTGCTCATGGTCTTTTAATGTGACTAGGAATTTATCCCATACAGCTTCCTTTGTCACCTGAAACGAAGGAAACACATGTCACATGGTGTTTATAATTCCTATCCACCCTTGTTGGATTATTTTGATGTTATTACTTTTTAGTTTTCTCACATACTTCTTTATGATATTACAATGCTGTTTCATGTAGTACTAATTTCTTCCTGGTTCTGCTTACTGATTTGATTTAATCTGTAACAGGTTCTGCTGTTGGGTTCAAGTTGGACAGTCTTCTGAAGCTTGCTGATACTCGTGCTTCTACTAGTAAGATGACACTCATGCATTATCTCTGTAAGGTATGTTTTTCTGTTTTTTTTTTTTTTTTGTTTTTTTTTTTTTTAAAATTTGGTGTCTCATAGATTCTATTCTTGTTGATCCAATTATATTATTGATGTTATAAGTTCATAGGGACTATATGTATTTGTTCCGGTTAGAAACTGGCATGTTGAAGATATATATACATATATATGTATTTGTTCTTGATAGAAACTAGACACTCTGTGAAGCATCATCAGATGTTTCTTGTTGATTTATTTGATTTCCGTTATTCCATCCCCACAACAAATGATAAGGAAAGATGCTCAGTCTGTCCTTGAGATAATAGTATCAGCTCGATATGCTTTGTTTTGATTTGAAATATGGAGACTCCCGAGGTTAGATCGAGGTCGAAAAGGAATTTTAGTAAACCTAGTAGATGGAAATTTGAATACAGGGGATGGGAGTCAGGGACTAAGCTCCATCTCTCTACTTCAATTAATAACTTAGAGACTTGGATATCTTTTCCCAAGATATTAAAAATTTTCACATCTTTACTTGGATTGCAGTAGTTTCTTAAGTAGGCTATGGGGCTTTTCTTTCTGCAATATTGGTTACTTGATATGGACATCAAATATTTTTATTAAACTGGTACATGAGAGATGACTGCTTGCAAAAAGGTGCTTTTACTTGCCAAATACTTCTCGATACAAGTTTCTTTCAGATGGATTATTTATCTCTTTACATGTGGCAATTTTTTTTTTGAATCTCAGATTTTGTTTCCTTGTATTTTAGGGTCTTGCTTCCAGATCTCCTGAACTTCTTGGTTTTCACCAGGACCTTGTCAACCTGGAACCTGCATCAAAGGTGCCCATCTTTTTCATGGGTGTTAATCATAGACATTTTAGTTCAGTGTTGTGTGAAACAGATCTTTCTTTCATGCAGATACAACTGAAGTCTTTAGCAGAAGAAATGCAAGCTTTAATCAAGGGGTTAGAAAAGCTCAAGCAGGAGCTGGTGGCATCAGAAAATGATGGCCCTGTTTCAGATGTTTTCCGTAAGGTATGCAGTCTTAATTATTATTATTATTTTCCGTTTTCTCCCGAATGATTTCAATGCTTTACAAAGAACCTATCTGTTTTCTTTTTATTTTCTGTGTGGTAGCCTAACATTTTATATATTTTTCTTTCCTTCTTTTATTGTTGAAATTTCTAGACATTGAAGGAGTTCATTACTGTTGCTGAGACTGAAGTGGCATCTGTGACGAATCTATATTCTGTGGTGGTAATATGCTAATTATGAACTGTCTCATTGTCAGTTGCCTTATATTATGATTTGTCACCCAAATTCATGACATTTACTTTTGGTGGACAGGGTAGAGCGGCTGATCAACTTGCATTATATTTTGGTGAGGATCCTGCCCGTTGCCCATTTGAGCAAGGTCAGTGGATGTGATCATTTTTTTTTTATAACGAAGTTCTTAACTGTTTCAGACTGCTGCCTTAAATGTATGAGATTGAGTATATTCTTAGGAATCCCAAGAATTATGTTTTCATCTGGACTCTTTATGTTCTGTAATTCTGATGCTAACTTCCATTGTCTTGTTTGGATAACTGCAGTTACTGTGACTCTCTTAAACTTTGTGAGGCTGTTTAAGAAAGCACACGAAGAGAATTGCAAACAGGCTGAATTGGATAGGAAGAAAGCTGAGAAGGAAGCAGAAATGGAAAAGGCCAAGGGTGTTAACCTTACAAAAAAAGCAACAAAATAGTGTGAAGATTATAGTCATTCTACCACTGCATGAGTATCGAAGTCCTACCATACAGCAGAGTTCGGCTGCAATATTGCTAAATAGCAGTGGCAGGGGGGGGTATTGCTTCTAGGACGACCCTGGTGAGAATCCCTTTTCTCAGTACTTGTGCCAGGAAAAGCCCTCGGAGATGATTTGGATGAGGGGAAACGGGCACTACTTGAGTCCTGCAGCCTTTGAACTATGCAAGAAGCTTAGCTGTACATGCTTGACAAGATGTTCAATAGAATGATGGTCAACTGATCAATGACATTGGATTTTATAAAGACCGGACTTTGGCATCACTTTCATTCGGCAGCTCTCGATCATTAATTGAGAGGCAATGGTATCCCTAGAGTTCGGATACCAATCAGACCTGGCCCCCTCTGGCATCCTTCTGATCATTAATTCCGGAAGGCTTGGTTCAGCCTTGGCAATATGGTTTCGGCTTTCACCATGCTAGCTGCACAGATTCTACAGCACCAGGGAAGATGCCATCGGGATTGTAAAGTAAAGCACACGTTCCTGCTCACCGCGAAACCATGTACAAATCACTAACCCTCTCCTTAGTTTAGAATTCAATTGATTTTTCCTGTAACATATAAATTAGTTCCCTTGATCCCCCGTGTTCCATTGAAATTTTGCATAGGATGACCCAGTTGCATTAGATGTTGTATAGTTATCAGGTTCAGGAGACTAGAAAACTAGTGTAATTGTAAATTAACCAATAGGCTGACGTAGAAACATTGTTCCTCATTTATGGTTATCATTTAGTTAATACTAATTCATGGAAGTTCATCAGAATAAAACGTATTTTCAACAATGTGCTTGCAAAATTAAAGTTGTTTTACCAGTTGTGTATGTCCTTGATGATTCTTTCGTGCCATTGCGGCTACTTCCATAACTGGCAATGCATCTATTTACCGTCCACCCAGGTACAGTATGTGTATGAGCATGCTTTTTGCTGCTTGTATTACTGATCCAAACAGATGCTGGAGTTTTATATTGAAATTGCATCTCGCAAAATATGCCAATTTTGAATGATGTTGAAGTTAAAGAATACATTCTGTGAATATGTAAACCGTCCTCAACAAAGGGGTGATGATGTAATTGAGCAGTGTTAATCCATAGCTGAAGTATCCAGCAGGACAGCACAATCGTCTGTTTCATCATCTCTGTCCGGCGCGCCATTATTTCCGGTGCGTAAACAATGACGGTTTTTGCTTCCTCCTCCAAAATTTGCTGAACTTGTGCGCGATAGATACCAATTGTAATGGTCTTTGGCATTTCTTCCAATACCGGTTCTCCCTTCTACTTTGATGTCAGATTTGGTCATTCAAGTTCGTTTAGGAGCCAAATGGGACATTCTGGATCCAAAAAATAAATTAAATGGGACGTTCCAATGGTCATCGCTGCTGGAAATTGTTTCATTTTCGTCCAATAAAGAACCAGAAATACTTCTGAAAAACTTGCTTTCCATGATAATACTTAACTACTTACTTCTGACGAATATCATTGATAAATCCAATTTTTTGAAAAGAAAAGCATCATAACACGAGCATCTATTTTTATGTTTGTTCCTACTTATCGGTGGCTATATGTCCTTGAACGGATGGTATATGAGTATGTTTGTGTAGTGTGGTACTCTTTCTAATAACTTTGTGGTTGGGTTTAATGTGGTCACTACTCACTACATGTGGTTTCTTATTCGAAAGAAAACATACTCCTATTCGATAAGGGTAAGAAAAAAAAATTGTCCACTACAAGTGATTAGACAGTAACTGTTATAATGATTAATAGACAGAACTGGAAGTTCCCATTTTTGTATTTAAGGTAAAGTTCCATCCTGTTTTCCCTAAAGTAAATTCATATTTCTCAACCACTCCAAGTACAATTACATTGAAAATTTTCACCTAAAACTAACTACAAGGAAAAAGAAAAAAATAGAATTGGAACGTACCCATGGGCAAAGTTTGTGTACAATTTTCGTTTCCTGTTCAGAGTTTGTCCTCTACTTTATGCCTGGAAAGTTGCCTGGTGTCATTACCAAGCAAAAAGAAATCAACTTTGAAGATACAATCATACAAATTCTTCATGATAATTTGTAATTCCTCTAAAGAATAATGAAATTTAGAACCCCAATCCATTCATGAAACTTCCTTCAAAGCAGTCTTCAAATTGGTATATCCACCACTTTCTTCATCACAGTATTCAACCCAAGAACTTGTCTTGCAGCTTTTGAAGAACATGAAGCTGACAACTGTGTCAAGAACCACAAGAATTGAGTACAAGTAAGCAATGAAAACTCCCTCCAAAACCATTGAAGATCCAAGCTTTCCTTCAAAATGGTAAGCCCTTACAACCCTGTATTGGAACAATGCCTCAATTGCAGCCAATCCAAGCTGACAGGTAGAGCCAAAAACAGAGCAGTTGAAGTTCTTCCTCTGATCACTAAACAAGCCTTGAGAATTGTTAAGTAACCCCCACTTTTCTCTGTCCCTGATAAAACCAATGCCATGTTGCATATAATAAGAACATTGGCAAGAACAATGGAATACAGAACTGCCCCAGATGCTGATAAGAAGAGAAGAGTTTTGGGTGAGTCAGAGAACCCAAATCCCTCAAGAAAGTTGAAGGCAATGAATAGGAGAGAAAACACTGTTGCATTTGCAGAGAGGATCAGGAGGGAGTTGCAGAGATGGGTTATGATAATTGAGGGGTAGAGAGACAGTGCAAAAGAGAAAGATGGATTCTTGTGGAAATTGAGGGCTTGGATAATGGAGGCTTTGGTGATCAGGAGGAAAGTTAGGGTGAAGGGTAGTGAGAGAATTGAGGAACAGATGGTTTGGGAGAGTTTTTGGGTGAGAATTGTGAAGAATTGTGAAGAGGGTGGGAAGCCTGCTGCATCGAAAAGACTCTGGAGGCGGTTGTGGATTGTTGGGAATAGAGATGAGGTTGAAGGAACAATAGCTTGGGAAATTAAAACTGAAACTGAGAAGGGAAAGGCTATGAGTGCCACAACTGAGGTGAAGTGCTGGTAGTGTTGAAGGAAAGTGTGGATTGATCTTCTGAGAATCTTGGTGGCTTTTCCCATTGCAATTCTTGGGTTATGTTCTTCTTCTTGCATTACAAGGGAGAGAAGAGAGGGAGAGGGGATAGAGAAGATCGGTGAGGGATGTTCAGGCAATTGGGTATTATATTTGAAGTGGAATTCTTAATGATTTCTAATTTTGTTTAATAATGTCTCTTTCTTTCTCTAATGGTAGGTTAGATAGGGGAGACTAGGAGGATGGGTGTTTTGGATGCTTGGGACTGGCCAACAACTAAAAACTAACCAATTTTACAGAGGTGGACTTGTTTTGAGCTTTGGAAAGCTTTGTTTTCATCAAAGGAACTCTTTGGACTGTATTGTGTTCATCTTTGTAATCTCCAAATCTCCTACAATGTGGTGTAGTTTTTGGGTAAAAGGGCAACACATTATGAGCACAAGAAACTTAAACTTGTGGCATGGCTTTTGCTGATCCAAAGTGTGAATGCCTGCTTTTGGATTTTGCTTCTATTTCCATCTAATTTGATGTTTCCATTGCACTCTTCTTTTTTTTCTTGCCTTCTTTTTTGGTTGCATGATGATCAGCATCAAGAGTTATGACTATTATTTACTTTGCAAGTCTTTGTGCTTCTCATGAACAAAACTGTGGGCTCTACATCCCTTGAATCTCAAGATTAGGGCACTTAATTGCTTTCAATTTTTAGGTAATTTTGTTATATTGACATGGTTTATAATGATTAACACAGCAGAAATTTGAGATGTTTTTCACTTTTGGGAATCCTATATATAAGAAGGTAGTTCACAATTTTGCCCAACTCATCTCATACAATATTGGTGATGTATCCAACTCTTGACCATGAGCTCCTAATCCTCTATCGATCTATTTGTTTTGAATTCAAATCGATCAGCTTCTCCATGACTACCTAAAAGTGCCAAACTTACTCGGCATTCAACTTGTTACTTGATGAATCACATTCTATTAACAAGTAGAGTTAAGCCTCTATAAATTAATATCTTCGGGGCTAGCAAGATTATTAAATTATCGAGGTCAATTTTGCCCTAAATCTTTATTTAAGGACCGGCAAAAAGTATTAACTAATCGAGATTATTAATTTATCGAGTATTAAATTATCGAGGTTTAACTGAGATCCATGTATTAAAAGAACAAATTGAAGTGTATAAATGATAGTTTTTCCCAGTAAAAATGGTACATATTATGTAACTATATACAAGTGAGGGATCAATAGAGTAGTTTGGAAATTAGGGACTGAAATTCCAAGATTAATGTAGTTTGCGATTCACGCCACTGAGTAGGGCCTTTCTTGATTTGTAATGTTTCACATGGCATGCAAGTATGAATATATGATTCTTAGCTTCCAAGATAGTTAGCAATAATAACTACGTACGAAAGAAATTGATTTTGAAATGTGGCAAATTCTTAAAATACAAATTATGGAGTAGACTGAGATAGGTTACCTTCTATTCTATCAGCAATTATCCTGGAAAATATAATTAATTAGAACACCTGTCATCATTTGTTGAACCGCTCTCATCACCGTTCATTTTGCAATTCACATCCATCAAGTGATTAATTAGGGTTCCATCAATCTCATTTTTTTTCGTAGACAAGTACACTAACTAAAATTTACTAAATGAAGTGATGCAAGTTTCTAAAATAAAGTTCATGATCGAGCACAATTTAGCTCGCTAACTTTAACCATATTTGCAATTGTGTAGAGTAATTATAATCTATTTATTCGGACAAATAAGAAGGACGAGACTTGAATTCTTATATTGGTATTGTACATAAATATAGGTATGCTTGATGACTTATTTTCATCTTCGTCTTCTGATCCTTACGACTCACAACTTGATTGCTCATGATCACGAATATATTTCAAACTTAACATTAGTGATCGAGAAACTTTTTCTGTTTAAATCTGTAATTTTGAATGATAATGCTACATATATCTCATAATACCCAATCGTTGTTCATCAATCCCCCTCATGTATATTGCAGTTTATATATAATTGTAGAGATGGAACAAGACTTGAGGTATAGCTAGGTCAAGTGGGGAACCATATTACCTAATAAGGTCCAAAAAAAAGTTGATGAGTTATCACAATTCATATCATAGAGTTGGTGCGCAGACTTTTGATATCGACCACGGATTGGAATTCTGCCTACTTATTCTTCTTCGGTTAGGGAGCTCTGCATATCATACATAATCGATGTGGCATTTCCCATTCAGTGGTATACTTGGGTTCAAAGGAATACAAACTGATATCTGCTTTGCTTTCTTGTTTGCTTCTTCTGGTGAACTGTCTATGTTTTTGGTGACCTGCCAACTCAAAGAGGAAAACGAAAAATATAAAAATTTGAAGCATACTAGCTCATGAGTAACAAGCTAGTTAATCTACAGTAATTAACTGCAAATGATTTTACATCATCCTAATATATATGTCAAGGAAACTAATCGGTTGCATGCCTTCCTAGCTAAATTCACCTTTAAATCATAAACCCTACATTTAAATTGTTAATTCTTGGTCTATCTATACTTGTATACACAAAAAAAAACTAACATTACTATTAAGTTTAATATTGCTTCAACAATAGCTAATGGTTTAGAATTGCAGGCATGTCACATGTGTGGTAATGCAACTAATTAAGATTTTCTTTTGTTCTTTCTATCAAAGACAAAGAGCATAATAGAAAAACACCCTATAGCTAATAGAGACTCAACTGTATATAATTTCTATAATAATTGAGACCCTAGACTTTCCTACATAAATCATTTCTTAGGTTGAAGAATTGTGATTAATCAAGAACACACATATTATATATAGGCATATGGGTGTGTGACTAATTGCATTATCTTTGTGATGCCATTTCATTTTCATAGGGTTGTTTCATTCACCAAACAATTATTCACAGCACTATTCCATATAATTTCATTACGTTCTTGTGCATGGCTGTCATTTTTTCTTTTGGTCGGAATGTGGGTTGTCGATCACTTGCAAAACAGCAAGACAAATTCATTTTAGCCCTATATATTGAGCACTGATTCTTCAATAATAGAATGTCAGCAACTCATATTATTACCATCAGATGATTAGTACTGTACATCAAAATGAAGAAGATATAACTAAATAAATGAGTGGTTTCGATCTTTTATGTATGCACATGCATCTGATTTGAAAATCTATTTTATTTTATTTTTTTAATACTTAAAATGAATACAAACAACATAATGACAACTTTGACACACCATAAAACTACGTTGTATGCACTTCTTAATTACTAGTTTTCCATGTTACGACTTACGACCGTCATATGAGTCCATGAGTCCTTACTTCAAAATCATTGAAAACACCTATCTTCTTGGATTAATTGATCGAGTTTTAATAAACCCTAAAGTCCTAAACACCCTAGTTTTACCCAGAATCAGATAGAACATTTTATCTTGTCTTAAACATTATCTAAATGTATTGTGGATTACGTACGTTGTTATTTGTTGGAACCTATCCATCCAAAACAACTTGCCTAATTTATTCAAAGTATCCAAAAAATAATTGGAGAGGATCTATTTAAATATATAGCTTAATATCAAAAATTCTTAATCAAGACAGGAGGTTAGAGCATAATTGATTCACTAATTAAATCAGTTCAAACTTTTGTGTCAATGGGTTAAGTCAACTGTCTTTGAAGTAACACCAATTGATGTAGCTAAGGAGATTTAGATCTACCAAACAACATATATAATCTTGTCTCATATATGAAAAATGAGAAAACCACATTGCTTAATTACTCTTTTGATTTTGCTAGCACTTTCACTTAACAACGTACCTTTCGTAATGATAACTAACTTCTCATATCTAGGTGTTGCTTGGTAAATTTTGTAGCTCTAGGTTGATTAGTGCTAATTAATATTTCCTGAAAGAGAAATGAATAGTATACTATGATCTCTAATTTGAAGAGTGGAGAATTTGCGGAAAGTTGCAAAATGATAATAGAGCCATGACAATTGGGAATTCAAATGGGGCCAAGTAGCAACCGGTAGTTCTGTCGCTTCTGGGTAAGCTTGTAGCTATGTAGCTCACTGCATATGGGGAGCTACATGCTCTTGTACCTGGAATATCTGTCATCAGTGACATGGAATAGACTTGACCTATGAGCCAATTAACAGTTCTATATTCACACCCAAGAAAGTAATTAGGTTATTTTCAGTTTCTTTTAAAATTTTAAAAGATGTAGTTTAACGTTATTCACCCATCATTTCGGCCACGAACCAACTTGTAACCATGAAATATATTACATGTTTCTTGCTGTTCACGCAGAATGTCTGGGATTTGTTGCTGGTATTATCATCACTGTTAACTAAGAGGAGAAAGCAGATTCAACGTAGTGTTTATGAAACATATGGGCTCAATTTGAAGATGTATGAGTAGTTCAACTCGAACCATAGAACTGTATGGTCTACATAACATGATTTGAGAAACCCAGACTCTGTCTTCATGCCTTTTGTATTAAATTAGAGACGTCCTGTCAAATTAGTTATCTGGGCCTCTTGTGGGAATCAGTATGAACTCATATACTCCTGCCCATACCGCAATGACCCCATTTGGGCCCCTTTTGTCTGAAGATTGACAGGGCCGAGACTATCATTTGATCTTCTCCAAGTACAGTTCAGTGAGGCGGAATCCCTGGCCACCCCAAACAATTTCACTCCCAAGTAAGCATGAATAATTTCGTCCAAAAAAAAAAAACGTAAGCATGAATAATCCAAATCGTGAGGCGTGGGTGCGAATGAAAAATTCTTCTCAATGGGACAACTCGAATCGTAACATCCCGAAAAATTGTAGCATATAATATGTCGAACTTAATTAAGATAGTTCAAGGTTTATTTCACGATGTGAATAACTAAATAAGTGTTTATTTCACGATGTGAATAACTAAATAAGTGTTTCACCGTGGTTTTAAGGATTTTGCATACAGTGAAATCGTTGATTTAAAGATGTGATATTGAAGTACACGAAGTCACGGATTTGTGTAGTTTTCGTTTAGATTATATCCTGTTTAAAAGTATATGGAATATGTGTGTAAACTCAATTCGGAAAATCTATGCTTAGTTAGTTTTGAAAATGGAAGAATTATGAGATGTGGAAAGTAATGTGTTGACAAGTGACATTGTGACTCCGACATACAAACTACATATTACGAAATTTAAATGTCTGAAATTAGGAGAACTATAAAGATAATGAAAAATTAATATGATGCAATAAGGTATGTAGATTAATCCACCGTTTAATTACAACCGTCCGTCCATTTGAGTTAAATAAGAATGAAAGGAAAGAGAGAAAAAGGAAGGGTTTTTGGGGAGATTGAGGGAAAAAGGAGGAGAACACTAACAAGACAAGCACTTTAGCCGACGAAAAAATTTCGTCGGCCTGTTAGCTTAATTCATCTGCTAAGATCTTAGCCGACGATCCATCGTCGATTAAGATTTCGTCAGAAAAAGGTCGTCGGCGATGACTTTAGCCGACGAAAACAGAAGACGTCGTCGGCTATAGTCCCACAGTTTAGCCGACGAAAAAAATGTCGTCGGTTTTTTTCCCAGACTTTAGCCGACGAAACAATTAAGATATTCGTCGGCTAAACCTTATAAAAAAAATTAAAAAATAACTATAGCCGACGAAATATAGTCTATTTCGTCGGCTAAACCTTATAAAAAAAATTAAAAAATACTATAGCCGACGAATATAGTATTTAAATATCGTCAGCTAAAGTTGCTGGTTTTTGAAAAAAAAAACTGTAGAAACTTTTGGCCACCTTCAATCACCACCAAAATTTGACAGAATCTTCCTCTCAACATTTCAAACAACTTTCTAGAAGAAGTTGAAGCCCAATTCTAAGCCTAAACAGGTCAATTGAATCAAAATATAAAAATCCCCAATTTTAAACCCTAAAAACATCAAATCTTCGATTCTCCTCACACACACACCGAATCGAGCTACCAAATTCTAGGGGAATGTAGTACTAATCAAACTCAACTTATCCATATATAGAACTCACCAAATGGTGACCTGAGGAAGGAGAAATTTGATCGACACCGAATCCGAACCGGCGGAGATTTGGAGCTCGATTTATCTCTCACGGCGGCGCCACTCGATGCACCACATGTCCATCAATGAAGTAGAGACGACGGCGAAACTTTTGGGATAAGTGTGGCGGTCTCCGGTGGCTTAACGGCGGAGCTAGGCCGAGAAGAAAATCTGGCAGGCGAAATAGACTTCTTACCATCCACCTTTAGTATATAAAGAACTTTAGCCGATGAAATTCTTTATTTTCGTCGGCTAAACTCTTTTGAAAATTTTAAAAATTTTGGTTGACCGCCAAAAAATTTTGGTTGAAAATTTTGAAAATTTTTCAACTTTAGCCGACGACTTTTCATATATTTTCGTCAGCTAAAGTCCTTTGAAAATTTTCCCACCGCCCAAAATTTTTTGACCTTAGCTGACGACTTTTTTAATATCTCGTCGGCTAAAGTCTATAAATTCACGAAAACGCTCATATCTCCTTCTATATTATGTAGTTTGGTCAAACCTTCCACACAAAAAACTTTCACGTAGATGAGACGCAACCGCCTATATAAAAATTTTAAGACATTTACCTTCCGACAATAGGTCTCCCCATAGGAAATAATAACGGTAAATAGGGTTGACCGCTACTATCGGCACCGAGACTTTACCCGATTTACGTGATTTTTGAACCATAGCCGTATTTCACTATTCTGAACACATCTTATTTCACGAGATTTTTGATAATTTTACTTCCTATGTAGAGTTGGTTCACAAAGTTGTATAACCTACTAAACAAGTTATACAACATTAGTAGACACGTAGTGATTCTGATGACTAAAATTCACAAACCAAAATTTGACCGTCAGATATGATCATTATGACGAAATATGTCTATGGTAAAAAATTCAACTGGATCCGACAACGTTAAGGGCTTGATCGAAATGGTCAACCATAATCCATCGTCACTTATCACACGAAAACGCTCATATCTCCCTCTATATTACGTAGTTTGATCAAACCTTCCTCACGAAAAACTCTCACGTAGATGAGACGCAACTGAACATATAAAAATTTGAGACATTTACCTTCCGACGGTAGGGCTCCCCATATGGAATAATAACGGTAAATAGGGTTGACCGCTACTATCGGCACCGAGACGTTACCCGATTTACGTGATTTTTGAACCATAGCCGTATTTCACCATTATGAACACATCTTATTTCATGATATTTTTGATAATTTTGCTTCTTATGTAGAGTTGGTTCACAAAGTTGTATAACCTACTAAACAAGTTATACAATATTAGTAGACACGTTGTGATTCCGATGACTCAAATTTACAAACCAAAATTCGACCATCAGATATGATCATTATGACGAAAGATGTCTATGGTAAAAAATTCAACTGGATCCGACAAAGTTAAGTGCTCGATCAAAACGGTCAACCCTAATACATCGTTACTTATCACACGAAAACGCTCATATCTCCCTCTATATTACGTAGTTTGGTCAAACCTTCCACACGAAAAACTCTCACGTAGATGAGACGCAACTGCTCAGATAAAAATTTGAGACATTTACCTTCCGACGATAGGGCTCCCCATAGGGAATAATAACGGTAAATAGTAAGACACGTTGTGATTCTGATGGCTAAAATTTACAAACCAAAATTCGACCCTCAGATATGATCATTATGACGAAAGATGTCTATGGTAAAAAATTAAACTGGATTCGACAACGTTAAGGGCTCGATCGAAAAGGTCGGAAATAAGAAAACTACATTTTGAAGCCCTAAACGAACTCGGATGGCCAAAAAGGCCCATATTTCATGGCAATAATAATGACTTTGACTCGTAGGGCCGTTACGCTTCCGGAAAGGTATCACAATAGTCAATCGGACACCAAACGCCAAATCTGCAGCATAGTGAATAATAAGGGTAAATTGCATTGACCGCAACTATCGGCACCGAGACTTTACCGGAATACCGTGATTTTTCAACCATAGATATATTTCACCATTCTGGTCATATCTTATTTCACGACTTTTTTGCGTTTGAAGGTTCTACGTATAGTTTTTTTTTTCTCAGATGAGTTGTTGTCCAGATCTGCAAATATAAGACACTTTAGCTGACGAAATTATATTTTTCGTCGGCAAAACTTTTAAAAATTTTGTCGGCTAAAGTTTACAGACTATAGCCGACGAAAAAAATTATTCAGACGACGAAATTAAAATTTCGTCGGCTAAAGTTGACCATAGCCGACGCAAATTTTAAATTAGCCGACGAAGGAAAATTTCGTCGGCCTGGTTTTTTTATTTTCGTCGGTTAAAACCTTTCTTTTGGTAGTAGAACTACAGATCTGTTTTGTCGACTCGACGGAAGCATCTGACTGGGACTCATTATTTTGGTGAATTAGTGGATGTATGAGGTTCAAATTTAATCCTCTCTCAACACTCTACTTATCGATATACTTGATTTCAACCTGAATCGAGTTTTGATCAAGTTCTTGTTTTGGGTTTGTCGGCATCTTTTGGGGGTCATCGCGTTTGATGGAGATTGTGACGCTTTTCGATCCTACGAAGCTGCAAGTTGTGGAATGGTATTGCCGCGGTGGTTTTAGCTACAAATCGATCTAACTGAGTTTGTGGGATGTGACGAAGAGAATCCCTCTCTCTTGCTCGATTTGGACAACCACACAACTCACGTCTCTCTGCCGATTGGAAAAAAATTGTTTTGAAGTAGTAGAGCTAGTCGAGGTTTGGATTGATGCACGCACCATTAGTTCACTTAGACGGCCAAACGCTCCATTTTCTCCTACTCGGATGATCATGAGTTATTCATGAAAGTTGTTTGGATTTGAGTCTACTACTTTGTATCAAAATTTCAGAAAGATTTAACGGCTAAAGCTTCCAAAATCGAGGTAAAATTAATGACTCTTCATGTAAAGAAAAACCTATTTTTAGGTATAATGAACAATTTGTATTAGCTTTGTGATTGCATGTTCTTTACCCTTTTCGAATTTGTATTATTTGCTTTTAGTTTGGGCTGGGATGTGATACGAATCATGTCACATATACGATAATCCATAACAAAGCGATACGTGTGACTTTTTTTATTTACGTCTTAATGCTGAAAAACAGATATATCACAACTCATGCTAAAACCCGACCAACATCACATGCCTTTGCGGCTTCACCTTGCTTTCAACTAGGCGCCACACTTTCTTCTCAACAAGCCATCGTTGGCACCGGCTTCCACATCTACACTTGCGCTCGTTCCACAATGACGACTACAAACCCTCCAATCCACACTACAATGTCGATTGTCAAGATGCTCTTCAACTACCACTACTACTCAAATTCAAGCTTGTTCTTCTGGTTGTCAAGAAAGTTGAGTCGGACGTGCGTCATTGATCTTTGGATCCAGTCTTACCCATCTCTTTCACCACTAGGTCGTGTTTCACTATGAATTACGGGTGAGATATAAACAGAGGTTTGGAGAACTTAAGGACATAGGTTGTCACATCCCAGTTCTTTGTGGGTATTTACAGTTGGTGTTACTTGGACCTTTTACCGTTTTGAGTAACCGTTTACTATTTAAGGCTCTAAAAGTTGACATTTTCTTTTGTCTAAAATTTGGGAAAACTTTCTTCATGAAAGTCGTAGAGGACGTTAAACGGAGTTCGTGGACACACAGCACGCTTAAAACGGAGTTCGTATGAAGAAGTTATGATCTAAAAACGAAAGTTACTATTTCAGTCAGGAGTATAAAAATGGAAACTTACCGGATGAGATAAGGTAGAAAGTAGAAAGTCAAAATCTCTCTCCCTCTCCTCTCCCCGCAGCTCCCCCGACCTGAAACTTTTTGGTCGCCGTCCGACCGAGATAGGAGGCGATCTTGGTATCAAATTGAAGCTCAGAGCATCCTTTACAAGTCTAGATATGTGGCAGCCCGTGTCGCGTCGCTATGAAGGAGAACGACCCCGGGAAGCCTCAGCTGTGCGCGGAGGTGTTCTTTAAAAGGATTGAAGAATGAAAATCGGAGCTGCCGGTCTCGTCTTGAAGCTCTCCCTTCCAGCAGCAAACCCCTAAAAGGATTCGACCTAACTCGAGCTAGGTAAGGAGAATCGAGGGTTTGAAATTCTAGGGTTTTATTGTGTGTTTTGGTTCGATTGACCTAGTTAAGATTAAAATTGGACTTTGTGCTAGTTAGAAAAGTTGTAGAGCGGGTTGAGAGGAAAATGCTGTTAAATTTTGGTAGGCATCGGAGGTCGCCGGAGTCGGCCTCCGGCCGCCGCTGCCGGTGGAGCGCCGCCACTGTGAAGTGGTTTTTCAAGGTTTTATATATGTTATATTAAGGGGAGTGTATTGATGTGAAGTTTGAAATTTTTGGAGGAGTTTTGGTTAGGTTTAAGATTTTTCAAAGATCGAGAGTGTTGGCGGTTGTTAGAATGAAAAATCCGACCGTCGGATTTCCTTGGTATTTATTCTAGAATATTAGAATTGATGAATTAAGGTTGTGGTGGAGTTTGGTGAGAATCCGGTAAGCTTAGCCCTGGTAAAGGAGTTGTGGGTTAAGCGGAAGAGAATTGGGTGTTTATATTCAAGTATTTATTTTTCGGAATTTAAGTTTGGTCCTAAGCATATTTATTGTGCCAGGATATGAAGGGAACCTCGCTTGAGTGGCGATGCGGATATCGTCGGGCTTATGCCTAAATCTGTGAGTGAACATTTTGGTTTTAAGAAAATATGCATGCAAGATTCTATAATTTATTATTTTATTTTCCGAGCGTATATTATAATTTCGAATTATGAAATGATCTTAGAATTTATTTGAGATTGATGCATTGATTAAGTGTTGGTCATATTTATGGATTTGAGCTCGGGTTATTATTTCGATATTTGAGTTAGATATTCTTTATAAATTCCGGATTTCATTATAATGGTTTTATTGGTGGACTTTGAGATTTATAAAAGAATTCTGAAAATGAGATTTTCGGTAGTTTGCCATTTATAATTTTCGCATTTATTTGTGGAATATCGATTTTGACCTTGAGAATATTTTAGCGAGTATTTTGGTTTGAGATATTAATTACGATTTTTATTTGTTAATTAAAGCTCGCTTATATTATGGTTTTGAGAATATTTCGACATGTGAGACACGTCATTGAGTGTTAATTTAATTTCTTATGATGATTTTCAAGTATGGTTGTGAACCATACCATTCGTATGATCTTGGGGAAGTTTAATGGATTTAAGTGATTTTGTATGTTTTAGTCACCATAACATAGGGTCGCTTGTATTGATTATTGCTAGCTAACCTTTATTAGTGGCTACTCACCATAGGTGAGTAGAGCGCTTAACGTGGGACGCTGTGAGTAGCCACTTAACGTGGGACGCTATTATAACCTGAGAGGCAACCGATCGGTATTTATATTTATCTGATAGCTAGCCATTATTAACGACTACTCACTATAGGTGAGTAGAACACTTAGTGTGAGACATTATTATAGCCTGAGAGGTACCGACCTGAGCATGAGAGGCTCCTTTTACATGATGATAACTCTTCCCCATATTTTATTTTCTCAGTTAAGTAATTGATTAACCAACGGGGCTGGTTTATCTCTTTTTACGAGATTTCTTTATTTAATTAACCAGCGGGGCTGGTTTGTCCATTCTTATGGGTTTCTGGATTTGAGTTATTTGATTTATCAAAATTGCGTGCAGCTAAGTTTTTAAAAGTTGAAATGTAGGAAAGTATTTAAATTGGGTATTTGTTAAATTCTTTAAATTATTTTTGTCCACTCACTCTAACGTTTTTAAATTACTTTTCTCTGGGTCTTTTGGTTTTAAATGCCCAGTGTGCAGGCTAAGTTTTAATGAGGTCGAGCGTACATGGAGTCGAGACATAGTCAGAGGCTGCTTTCGCTCAATCTTTGTTCATTGTTATTATTTCATTATTAGATATGCTCTGGTAGTCAGTTAGTGAATTAATTCTCTGTTGTTGGTCGTAAGATTATTATAGATGAGTAATTGTTATATTGGAAGGTGTGATGAACTTGGGGAGCAGGAAGGTTTCAGGTGTTGAGGATGAATGTTTGGTTATAGAAGTGTTAAGTTAGATTTTTTTCAGGTAAGGGTTGTCCATTTTGAAGGAGGGTTATGCCGAATTTTCGGTAAAGTTTCCTTGAAGGTGGACCCCGTAGGATTTACCTCGGGTTTCAGGGTGAAATTCGGGGTGGGTCATAACATATGTTGTCCTTTTGGTTTGATCTTATGATCTATCTGATTTTTTTTTCTAGCAATGTTGACGTGGATGCAGAAAGTCGCATGTGTCGGTTTGTGAATGGGTGGTCGCATATGGGACGTTGTGTGAAGGCCTCACAAAAGAATATCTCAGGTTCGAATATTTGTAAGCACTAATTTAATAACTATACCAGACACTAAACATAAATAAATAAATAAACGAATATATGACATGACGTTTAATCCACAAATCTGATTTGCAACACGTCAACTCATCGCATGAACGTACTTGAAAACTAGTACAACTTAATTAGTATAAAACACGAATTTGAGTATCTTTATCATGGATGATATTCTTAGACGGCTGGCCGTACGCTTAACCAATCATTATTGCCTATGCATGTGAGTGTTTTCGGTATTTCATTATAATTGAACAGCGGTAGTTTTAAATTACAATTAACAAAATAGAGAGATGTGATTGGTACCACGTGGTTTATGAATTTCTCTCAACATTTTATTTGAAATCTACATACTAGTATTGTCTCGCTGATCAAACAAACATATCCG
This sequence comes from Fragaria nilgerrensis, assembly GCA_010134655.1. Classification (NCBI taxonomy): domain Eukaryota; kingdom Viridiplantae; phylum Streptophyta; class Magnoliopsida; order Rosales; family Rosaceae; genus Fragaria; species Fragaria nilgerrensis. The sequence continues at coordinate 8,867,943 of CM020981.1, forward strand.
AAGCTGATCTATATAGCACAAAATATATCATGATTTCTTAATGAAGGTATCATGTACGCATGGAGAACAATCGACGAGTGATGTAGACAAAGCTCGTACCTTCCAAAACGATAAGGACAAACCAATCTCTTCGGACCCTTCCACACCCATTTTGACTTTTTCACCTTCACATCAGTCAACCAAAATACTTGCTTTTACTCTGCTATTCGTTTTGACTTGCTAAGCTGTACTAGCCGTAACATAGTACTAACGATTAAGGAAACATAACAAGAATAATTAGACTATGCTTTTGTCTATTAAACCAAGGTTAGTTGACTTCAAAACTTCCCAAATGGCACCAACTGAGACAAAGTGTGATTACTCTGGCCGATGCATCTTTCACTTGGCACAACATTATGGCCACCAAAAACCATAGAATCAAATAAAACCAATTCGAACTATACCTTATATACAATAATGTGGATGTAACCAAGTCAACGTGGCCAAATTCCAATGTAGCACACCCCCTATATGAAACCAAGTCACTCCTAGCCAAAAACATTGCCGTAGGCCCTTTGAAATTTCAAGTTGTTGACCCATTTTTCCTTTCAACTTATATTAAATCTTGTGTCACGCACAATCACATTAGATACACTAAAATATCAAAGCTTGGACTAATCACTAGTGGAAGTATGTGATTGAGTTTTGGTGCCCTTAGACGGTTGCCGTTTCCATTAATCCCCCACCAACGGCATCAACACGACGGCACAAGAATACTTATATATGCTCCCTCACACTCTCTGTCTCCAACTCATTTCCATCCATCTCTTGCAAAATCTCACAATGCTAAAGCCGTCGATCGCACAACTTATAAATCGCAACGCAATTCTCCGTTCTTCCTTATCTCTCTTCCTTTTCCCAAACGTGCGGGGGAAATACTGAACTTCCCAATGAGATGACGCCACGTGCGCGATAGGTCAACGTCAACGAGGACCAGGTGAGGCTGCGGCGCAGGGGATCTGAGAAGAGAGAATAAGGGCCGGGGGAGACGTAGTGAAATGTGGTCCGTATAACAGAAGAAGGGGCGGAGGGACGAACACGATGACTCTAATCTCAGCCCATTTCTTTCTTCTTCTCTATTAATCGCTTCAAAGCTTGAAGCTTTCAGTCTCACACTCTTCAAAGACTCGAGCTTTTTCAAGTTTCGATTCGATTCTTGTTGAGCTGCTGATGTCTGCGGAGGCGGAGCCGTCGTCGACGGCGGGGTTCGTCAGCGACGGCCCTGATGACGTGGAAGACTACATTTCGGTGACGACTCTTATCCTCTACCTCTAACTGTGCGTATTAGTTTATTTTATTTTTTTTAGATTTTTTTGTTAATGTGAAGAAATGAGGAGGAAATTTAGTTGGAGCGTAGAAAACTAGGGGAGGTTGTAATGAGGAAATTTAGGTGGAGAAATTGAAGCTTTTTCGCGGCATTTTAATATGAGTTCTGTTCATGAATTGGTTTTTGTTTTGTTTGTTTCATTTGGAGGTTTGTGTGGAGTGTTGGGTTGCTGGGAAGAGTTTAGGTGGAAAGCAAGTTAAAGATTTGAGCTTTGGTTTGTTTGCTTGTTTGCTTTTGCTTGTAATTTCACTCTATGCCAGCTGGAGGTTAGTTAGTAATTCCCTGGAAAATGGAGCATTTGATGAGTTCATGTTGAAAATGAGGTGTTGATTTTGATTGTCGAAAGTTATGGTGTTTGAGCTGGGAATTTGAAATGTGGAATGCTGTGCTTTTGATATGTAATTTGCTTGAATTGAGAATTTAGTTTTATGTTGAGAATGTAAGACTGTGAGAGGGAATCTTAAGGGAGGCAATGTTTAACGTGCAGGCTAATGAAGCAGAACCGGCTCTGCCCTGGGACATATTTAGTCATGTATTTGATCTAGTGCAGAAGGGAAACCAGGCTTTTCGAGAGAATCGATTTGAGGAGGTGAGAATTTGATATAATAAATTTTGTTACTTGATTTGTGTAATAATTCTTCCAGGAATGGAGAACTAAACTCGAGCGGTTTTCTTTTAAGTGATTAACATGGTTATTATATACTCTATGATGTACCACTTTGTATAAGTAGTTATGTTGACTATGAACTCTTATTTCTCCTTTACTAATCAATCAAGTTACTTTCATCAGGCAATTAATTGCTACTCAAGAGCCAATAAAATTAAACCATGTGACCCTGTTATTCTTGGCAACCGAACTGCTGCCTATATCAGGTTAGTTTTTTTCAATCGCCTTTTATGGTTAAGCAAACTTTCGTATCATTAGCTTCAAGGTGTGATTTTCAAGCACCTTCTGCATGCATGACTTCTTACCTAATTATTGTTACACTACTGTAAACCCATCGCTAACAGGATCAGTAAATTCCTTAAACGCATACCCGCATCGGCTTCTGAATATAGAGCACGGACTGGATTGGATCCCACAATACATGCTGAAGTATGTCTTAATGGTTCATTGTTTATGTATTAGGACAAACAATCATTTTCAAGTTTCAACTATATACCCTTAAAAAAAACATTCTAAGTTAAAATATTTTTTCAGCTTGCTTTAAAGGATGTTGAGAAGCTACTCAACGTCCGAAGTAATTCAGCAAAACCGTACATGTTGAAGGCTGAAGCTCTAAGTTTGGTAAGTGAGTGTTGCTTACTCGTTTTTCTTATTTTAGTAGAAGGGGCTATTCGATTGCTCAAGTGGTTGTGAATTGATCCTCCTCGAGTGTACTTTTTTATGCTTATTTAATAATCAGTTAAAATCATCAATCTTTTTATTTTTTATTTTTTTATTTTATATGGGTGTATGTCCGCCCTATAATAGATTTCTAGGGATTGGTTGTCCATCATATTAAAGCTAACCTTGATTTAAATTTGCAGCTGGAAAAATATGAAATGGTCCGGGATGTTATATTATGTGGTCTTCAGGTCGACCCTTTTAGGTAATACATAACTGTATCCATTTTGTTGATTATTAAACAAAAACTAAATACCCACCGGCTATATCTTATGCTGTTTCTGAGTTTCTGGTGTCCTTTATGTGTTATTCTGTAGCAATCCTCTTCAGACAGCTCTTCAGAATTTGGAGAGACTACAAGTTCGCCTGACTAGCCATAGCAAACCAGAAAGAAAAGCAGAACGGAGTGATGATTTTGATTGTACATTATGTTTCAAGTTACTCTATGAACCTGTGACAACCCCTTGTGGACATTCTTTTTGTCGATCGTGCCTATTTCAGTCGATGGATCGAGGTGAGTGTTTTGCTATTATTCAGTTATTTCAATTGTGCCTGCCACACACACATATCCTTCCTTCACTCATTTGATCATTGACCTGTGATACTGATCTTAGGTAACAAATGCCCATTATGCCGAACCGTTCTATTCATTAGTCCTAGAACATGTGCGATCAGGTAATTTGGCTCATGTGGTATTAATTGAATGAGATGCTTGTATTCATTTACTCATTTAGCAACAAAAGCTTTGCTTTATTGTTGTTTCCCTGCCTATGCTATTTATAATCAAGCATGTCTCTGCACATCTAGGCAGCAATCCCTGAGAATACACTATATAATGAAGCTGGCATTTGGAAAATAAAATATATAATATTGAGATCTGTGGTTCTACCCTCTGTCACATAAAAGCTTTAACCAATGTGAAATTTCTTACCTGTAAATTTGTATTTAGGCAATCAATTTAGTGAAGTGTTTAAATTGCTGTCCTGTTCACCATGCAAACAATGCTAGGCTTAAGGTTTCTTAGTATGAAAACTTTTGCTGCTTGTTCTTGTCTAATTAATGATAAAGCCTTTCAGATTTATTAATATTGTTGTGCCTTCTACTAGTGTATAATCTGTACTCAATTTCTATTTACTTTTACCAGTGTGACTCTTAATGACATTATACAAAAGAACTTCCCAGAGGAGTTTGCTGAAAGGAAGGCAGAGAATGACACGATGACAAACTTTGGTGTTGATTTGATGCCGCTCTTTGTAATGGATGTTGTCCTTCCTTTTCAGAAGTTTCCACTACATATTTTTGAGCCTCGATATAGACTTATGGTAAGCTGGTTAAAAGTTCCTAATATTCACACATGGTTTCTACAAAATAATTCAATATATACTTCATTTGGCAGCAGATCTATGCTTATAAGCTCATTTAGCAGGATACTATGTACCTGCTTGTTACATTTGTAACTCCCGTAGGTTCTTCTGTTTAATATTTGATACTTCAATGACAGGTGAGGAGGATAATGGAAGGCAACCGTCGCATGGGAATGGTAGATTATTGTTACTGGTCCTTTTCTTTCCCTTTTAACTTTTAAGGTGTATCAAGGTTGACCAAATTGAAACTTCCACTGATTGAGGCTTATCTAATGGTCTAGGTCATAATCGATTCTGCAACAGGTTCCATAGCTGATTATGCTTGTGAGGTGGAAATTACTGAGTAGGTCTTTCATCCTGCTTCTTTCCTCAATTCTTTTATCATGTAAATGTCATCTGCAAACTCGGTATAAAAAAAAATATATATTTATTTTTTTAATTTTTAAAAAACAAAAAACTGATTATAATGGTTATCTGTGTGTAGGTGTGAACCACTTCCAGATGGGCGTTTCTATTTAGAGGTTTGATACGATTGCTTTCTGCTCAAATTTTTCATGCATTGTGAATGGCTAAAACTTTCTAGTTTACCCACTTATTTCATTAACCATCATTCTTCTCTTTTTGGTGTTGCAATGTAGCCGAACTTCCAAATAAAAGAAATGCTTCTCTAAGATACCTATATTTTTATGTTGGCACATATTTTTGCTGAAGTCATGATGTTTGTCATATTGAATGGTGTATGTGTGTATCTTTTCACAGATTGAAAGTCGCCGACGGTTTTGCATAATTCAATCTTGGGACCAAGATGGGTGAGTTGTCTTATGATTTGTCTAGCTATTCACTTGTGTAGTTACTGCTCTCGTTCAATATCTCATCTTTGTAATATAATTTCAGGTACCGAGTTGCAGAGGTTGAATGGGTACAGGACATATGTCCACCGGAAGGATCTAGAGAGAGAACAGAAGTAAGTTTATGATGGTTTTGCTTCACATATTGATTTTCTCTGTACAATCGATTTGTCTTTATTATTATTATTATTATTTTTGTAGTATGAGAAGCTTGTGTTGAATATGATCTGCTGCTTTGAATTTTTTTGTGTGATACATTATTTTATACTTACTCATTAGATGCCAAGTTGTGGACTTTCAATTACATTTAGCAACATATGACATGGTGACGGATAAGGCATCTTATATTTCATGTACCCTATCCGGTTGTGATTCTCAAAATGAAGAGATTTAATACAAATTAGGTCGAGTATTAGTCTTGCTTAAACACTGTATAGCTAATGCATTAGATTTAATTGTAGCATTCATCATTTTGGTTATACCTCTGTGCTCTCACTTCTATATCCTGTACAGTTGCAGGAACTGACAAATAACGCGGCAGAATATGCTCGTTTATGGATAGGACGGGGTAAAAGAGCTGCAAGTCGAGGTATAGTGTTGAATCCGGTGATGGCAGATTAATTGTTACTAGAGTCAAACCTTATGGGATAATGTTGTTTCTCATTATATATACAATAAACTCCTGCCTGAAAAACTGGGGAGGAAATGCTCTTATTTAATGTTGACAATAGAACTATCTTTAAGATTACTCTGTAATGCCAGTGTACATAAGAATAATTAATGTTCATATTCTTATGATGTGTATCCCTATGTACCCTTTACAGATCGAAGACGACTTGAGAAACTTCTCAGTGTAGAAGCAATGATGCCATCAGTTCAAGATCCTGAGCGCTTCAGCTTCTGGGTAAAATGTTATTTATATATTTACTTTTCTACTTATGTGCAACAATTGTATCAATACAAGATCAAGCTATTAACAGTTATGTCCAATGCAGCTGGCTTCCCTTTCAAACCGACGTCCTCACGAAAGATTGGATCTCTTACGGTTGAGAGATACCAAAGAGGTAGGAATTGCACTATTTTGAGATCTCATCTAATGCCAGTGCCGCATTGAATTTATTCCATGGCATATGAAGAACAGACCTCCAAAAGAGGAGCAACTTGGTTGTTCATGGCATATGAACAACTAGTAATATCTACTCTTGGTTTTCATATACTGAAATGTTTTGTATCCATTTTTGGCTTTCCAGAGAATACAACGGGGACTAATATATCTCAGAGCAGAAGAGCAAGGTTGTCAAGTGCAATGAGAAAAGCTGTAATATCAGGGTCAGTTCTTCATTTCTGTTATTGAATATATTGTAGAATGTATACTTCTCATACAAACAAATTGTATACTCCAAAATTCAACATTCTTTGATCCACCAAATGCTGGTGGATCCCTGTTCTTTGTTGTAACTTTTCAGGATTAGACCCATAGTCATAGAAATAAAATCCAATATTTTTACCAGCAAATCCCCTGTATCATCTTCTCACTATATTAGTCAGTTGAATATCTAGAGTGGAATGAAAGTGTCAAGTGTTTGACCTTCTAGTTCAAGAGTTGACTCTTTGGAAGATCCCAACCTACATTGGCCTGCATCTTTTAATATATATACTCTTTTGGGTCAGAAGCCGCCCATCTCCCCCTGACACTTCCCTTATGTGCTTGCAACATTGTTCTTATGATTGATAAGACAAATTTTATGTATGCAGCCCTATATGCTATATACTTTCGTTTTTGCATAGGATATGCTACAATACTTAATATATATATATATCTATATCTATATATATATATATATATATATATATATATATATATATATATATATCTATATCGAGGGCCCTTCCAATGAGGGATCCATTTTTTTGACATATACGAGGGATGGGGGATTACACCAACTTTTCGATTATATTTTTGAATCTCTACCGTTCAGTTTGTTGGTCCTTATATATAGATTAATTCTGCAAATTTTCAGCCAATTTGGTGATCGTTAAAGTGTCGAACAAGATTAAATCAATGAACGAACCAAATCTGCCAAACCTGAACCGTTCATGCTTATAATTATAAATCGTAGTTTTGAATGCCTTAACGATCATCAAAATTTCTGAAAATTTACAGAAGTCATCTACTCATATAGAACTACATATTGAACGGTGAAGATGTGATTTTGTGATCGAAAAGTTAGTGTAATCCCTCATCCCTCATATATGTCTAAAAAAAGGATCCCTCATTGGAAGGGCCCTCTATATATATATATATATATATATATATAGACAGGATCAGAAGCGGACGTCCGCACGGTCCTTAAAGTGCGGACGTCCCTCCGTTCTCCTCCGTCCGGCGCCGGCGACGGCGCGCCTCCACCCAAGAAGACTCCAGCAGCCTCACCGACCACTTTCCCTCACCGGCGAGTCCGTTATTTTCCGGCGAGATCACCCAAGTTTGAAGTTTTGGGTGATCTCGTTGGAAAACTGGAAAAGAACGGACTCGCCGGTAAGGGAAAGTGGTCGGGGACGCTGCTAGAGTCTTCTGGGGTGGAGGTGCGCCGGAGGGTGGAGAACGGAGGGACGTCCGCACTTTAAGCCGAATGCGGACGTCCGCCTCTGATCCGGCTCTATATATATATATATATATATATATATATATATATATATAAATGTCAATCCCTTGAAAATCATTTCGATAATATGGGGTCTCGTCAATTAGAAGTTAGAACAGATTCTAAAAATCATGCTTTGGCAATGGTGAAATGGTCATGACATGATTTGACACAATTTTTGAGTGTGTTAAGTGGATTGGCATGACTACAAATTTGATTGATCATCTTCATAATAAAAAGAGAAAATAGTATATCCATCTTTATTGTTATAACAATTTCGTAGTGATAAACAATATTATAGAAACTAGAAAGCAATTTTGGGGCAGAGGGTTAGCTCTACTTCAAAACGGCATACACATAATTTTCACATATAGTGTTTGTGTCCAAAATAACGTCTTACTTAACACAAGATTAGATCATTATCACAAATAAGATGATGTATTTAGTAGCTTGTAAGGTTCAACGCATACATCGCTGTACTCTCAACTTCTCTCTGTTTGTTTTACCAATTCTATCAAAAACTCGAACTAACAAAACAATGGAACATTCATCTCTGCACGTTTTGGCTCTGCTTGCTTCCAACAACCTAGATCTCCATCTTCTTCCTCCTCTATCTCAACCATTTTTATAACAAAAATCCTCCAAAACCCACGTTCAGTTTCTCCTCCACAATCCCCTTATCTGAGCTAAACCGCCAGCATTCTTGATCATAGCTACCATTCCTTTGCCATGATCATCAATGCTCCACCACCACCACCTCCACCTTTGCCATAGACGCCGCCTCGAGACTAACCTCATTGTGTAGATAATGGGGAGAGTGACAAATGGGGCATCATCACATGTTCCTCCACAACTCTCCCCCTTCTTTCTTTTCCTTCTCTTCCTGTTCACATTCTTCACCAATCTCATGCACATTGTCTCAGCCAAAGGCCATTCACATTCAAATTCTGGTACGTTGACATTCACTCCTTCTGATAATTTCCTCATCGACTGCGGCGCTCCCCAAGAAGCCAAGCTCCCTGATGGCAGGACGTTCAAATCGGACCGTGAAACGGCTGACCTCTTGTCCACAAATGAGGACTTTAAGGCTTCAGCTGACTCCATCAATGCCAATGTCTCTTCATCTGTTCCACCAGATTCAAAAGTTCTGTTTCAAACGGCGAGGATCTTCTCCGAGGATTCCTTGTACACATTCCACATTAACCAGCCCGGCCGCCATTGGATTCGCCTCTACTTCTATCCTCTCTCGCACCAGACATACAACCTTTCCGACGCAGTTTTCTCGGTGCAGACAGACAAGTATGTTCTCTTGCACGACTTCTCTGCCTCGGACAAAGCCACATTGGTGTTCAAAGAATACCTTTTCAATGTCTCCGACACCAGATTCTCCCTCCATTTCAAACCAAAGAAGAAGTCCATTGCTTTTGTCAATGCCATTGAGGTTGTCTCTGCTCCTGACGCTATCTTCAATGACTCTGCCACCACTCTTCCCATATCCAACGACTTCAACGGCTTGCAAGACTTTGCTTTCCAAATCCGGTACCGGCTAAACGTTGGAGGGCCATTGATAACACCTCAAAATGACACTTTGCAAAGGACTTGGGAGCCAGATACTGCATACAATGCATTTCCACAGGGGTCTCAAAACGTCTCAGTGGCTCCGAATATCGTCAAGTATCCCAACAGTGGAGCTAACTCGTTGATTGCGCCGAATTGGATCTACGCAACTGCTCAACACATGCAGGATTCTTTAACAAACAACCAGAATTTCAACCTCAGTTGGAAGCTGAGTGTTGAGGAGGACTTTTCCTACTTGATCAGGTTACATTTCTGTGACATCCTGAGCAAAACCCTTAATAACTTGTACTTCAATGTGTACATCAATGGCATGGTGGCTGTCTCCAACCTTGATCTCTCTTCACTCACCGGCGGGCTAGCCACTGCTTTTTACAAAGACTTTTTGCTCAATTCCACGGCGGTCTCCATCTTAAACAACACCATCCACATTCAGATTGGTCCTGGCACTACTCAGTCCGGGACTCATGATGGACTGCTTAATGGAGTAGAGGTCTTGAAACTGAGCAATATAGCAGAAAGCTTGGATGGTTTTTTCGCCGTTGATGGGAAATACAAGGGTCCGGTGAAATCATCAAAGACATTGAAGATAGCAGCCGGTGTGGGATTGGGAATGGGAGTGACGGCAATGTTCTTAGTTGGTGCGGTCTACATAAGGTGGAAAAGGAGACCTCAAGGTTGGGAAAAGAAAGACAGCTTCTCATCATGGTTGCTCCCTTTACATTCTGGTAACTCTAGATTGTTCTCCAAGTCATGCAAGGGTTCTTCTAGACGATCAAGCAGCGTTTTCGGCTCACGCAAGAGCAAGAGTGGCTACTCAACTTATCTCTCTTCCATTTACTACGGCAGGTCTTTCACTTTCGCTGAGTTACAAGCTGCAACTCAGAATTGGGATGAGAAGGAGGTGATCGGAGTTGGGGGGTTCGGGAAAGTGTACCTTGGGGTGTTGGAAGGTGGTACTAAGCTTGCTGTCAAACGAGGGAACCCCAACTCTGAGCAAGGCATTAATGAGTTCAGAACAGAAATGGACATGCTCTCCAAGCTAAGACATCGCCACCTTGTTTCACTGATTGGATTTTGTGATGAGAATAATGAGATGATACTGGTGTACGAGTACATGTCTAATGGACCCCTTCGAGACCACCTCTATGGCTCGAACCTGCTTTCATTGTCGTGGAAGCAAAGGCTCGAGGTTTGCATTGGCGCTGCTCGTGGCTTGCATTATCTGCATACTGGTGCAGCACAAGGCATCATCCATCGTGATGTCAAGACAACAAATATTCTCCTGGATGAGAATTTTGTTGCGAAAGTCGCTGATTTCGGACTGTCAAAAGCTGCTCCATCGTTGGAACAAACGCATGTCAGCACAGCTGTGAAGGGAAGTTTTGGTTATCTTGATCCTGAGTACTTCAGGAGGCAGCAGCTTACTGAGAAATCCGATGTCTACTCTTTCGGTGTGGTTCTTTTCGAGGCATTATGTGCGAGGCCTGTTATATGCCCCACTCTGCCAAGAGAGCAGGTGAGTTTGGCCGAGTGGGCAATGCAGTGGCATAGGAAAGGCATGATTGAGAAGATTGTAGACCCTAAAATCGCAAGCTCAATCAACACTGGTTCGTTGAAGAAGTATGTAGAAGCTGCAGAGAAATGCCTTGCAGAGTATGGTGTCGATAGGCCTAGCATGGGAGATGTGCTGTGGAACTTGGAGTATGCTTTGCAGCTTCAAGAGACAACCTCACAGATTGATGCTCAGGAAGACAATACTTCGAGTCTCATTTCTTTGGATAAAGCAAGCGAAAAAGACGAGACAAACACAAAGGATGGCTCTGCTGTTGGTGGTGCAGTGAGCGAGGATTCTGTAGTCACAGCTGGTAATCCTTTGTTTTCTCAAATGAATGTGCAGGGGAGGTAACCAGGCACTATCCCAGATTCACTACTTTTTCTATTTTCTGGGGTTTGAAGTTCTATGCTCCCTGCTGGAGTAGTGTGATCGAGTCATTTAATGTTTGTGCATTATGTTCCCCCAGCTTTGTAATTAGCTTGTAGATAGATCCACCTCTTGGTTTCTTATAACCCTTCGGATTGAGTTTTCGATAGCATTATCTTGTGTTTTTGTACTTTTTATAATGTACCATATTTCTGTATAATATCATGAAGCACTGAAGCAGTTCACAAAAGTCTTCACATGATAACAGAAACTAGAATATCAAACAATGAACAAATTTCCTGATAACAATAATCATAGCTAGACTTTATTAAACTATATTTGAATCAATGCTAGATAATATACTGGACATGAAACCATGAACTGAAATACAAGCTAACCACTAAGACTGTGACTGGCATATATCATGAACATCATTGCACGTCTTACGTCCCTCCATTCATGTACCAAACTAGACAGCTTGAGCGCCAAATCTTCTACTTCGATGATTGCTTGAATCCCTGTTTCTCCATCCAATAGTTTGCAGAGTTCACACCGGTGCATGCGGTTCCATTCTAATCAATATTGCAATCCACAGAAACGATTGGAGAATCGGATTCCAGTTACAGTCAGTTCTGTTGTGAACAATTTACGCGCAGGCATCCATAGTAGCGTCTGCAACATCCCAATATTTTCAGCTCTGCTATCAAACTGATCATCCTAATTCACCACTCCAGCAGTTAAAAACGCTACATTTCTTCACTCAATTAGCCGGTTTGGAAGCCAGAGCTCTATGCCGAGCCACCAGCACTTCGTTCAATTGCGCGATTTGGTTCAGCAGCTTACTAATCTTCTGCACATGACAAAAATCAAAACTAAATAAAGCGACAGCATACAAAAGAAGACAAAGCCTTTCAAATCGATAGGCGAAACAGATAAGACTATAAAAGCTAAATCTCTCACACCAGATAGAACCAATCTAACACAATGCAGTAGATTCTTCACTATATAAACCAAATGCATAACACAAAATTCAACTGAGGCAGCTCATCAAACACTTGGTGTGCAACAATTTACCTCATCTTTCTCCTTGATCACCAACTCGCAACGCCTCCGATACCGCCTCTGCTTCACTCGCAAGTAAAACGACCACACCATAAACACCACCGCCACAACGCCCAACCCAGAAGAAAAGCCCCAACCTTTAACCAACCCACCAATCCCCAAAACCCTAGAACGCAGCAAGCCGACTCCAAGACCCACCCAGCTTCTCAATTCGCTGCATTTCCCGACCTGGGTGTTGACCTTCGTCAGATAAACCGGGCCCGATTCGTCGGAATCGGACGGAGAAAACGAGGAGAGTGAGGAGGAGGAAGAAGACGAGAGTGATGGGGAGGTTGGGAGGTGGAGGTTTTCGTGGTTTATTGGAGGGAAAACGGAGGAGGCGGAGTCTCTGATGGCTACCATTGACCATTCTCTGGATTTGGTGTTGGAGATTTTCTGCCAGCGTTTGAATTCTGAGCCGTCTGGATCGAATTCGAATTGGCCGCCATCCATTTTTTACTCTCTGAAAATTTTGTGATGTTTAAATCTGGGTCTTGCTGGTAAAACACATGTTTATCAAGTACTGTGGGGCGGGTATTAACGACTCTGATCACATTTACTCGCAATCATATGAATTTTGACTCTTTTTTTATGCGTATATAATTTAAAAAATAAAAATCGTTACACTTTTCGGATTTGAGTCGAACTCATGACTTTTTGAAAATGAAACATTGTACGAAAAGTTTATGGTCAATTTCAAACCAGCTGATACTTTGATAGTGTATTGTAGTTTAGGAAATGAACATTACGAATTTGTTTTATACATGACAATTTTTACAAAAAATTGCATTGTTTTTGTTTCCTTGGCAAATTTGCTTGATTTGTTTGCCTAGTTTAGCTTATTTTGTCATTCATGTTTGATCCTTGTTAGGTATTTTGTTCTCATTTAAGACCATGAATCAAATTGGCTATACTGGGAAACACATGAACAACATTGACCACAACATGAGAAATTTTTCTGTGTTACCAAATTGGCTATACTGGGAAACACATGAACAACATTGACCACAACATGAGAAATTTTTCTGTGCTACCGAGGACCATGTCAGCATGCCTAATGGTCCTCCTTGAGCAGTGAAAATTCGACATGTGGATCTTTTTTAAAACAACTCAGATAAATATACTCATTAATATAATACATCAATTGTTTTCATTATTATTATTTCTCAAAACAATTGCAAGCGCTGATTCCGAAAACCCAAAACTCTAGTCTTCGTCTACCTCGACCTCCATAGAAAGCTTAGAGACAGCTGCTTCTTCTCATGGAAACTAAAGAGTGGAAGGAGAATTTGAAACCAAAAACAAACAAAAGGAGGAGTGGGAGGAGAATCACATCAAGGGATCTTGACCAAGTTGATGGGAGGATTGTGGTTGCAATTTGAACCTTAGAATTACAAGTCTGAGAATTTTGGGTTTCGATATGTTCTACAGGAAGAGATGTGGCTATACAGTTTTGGGTGGGTGCAACGTGGTTGCTTGTTTGCTAAATTAAGTTGGCTTGAAATTTTGTTCTATCATGACCTCTATGGATTCTATATATTTTGGAATGTTAAAAAAAGCATCAATCCGTCCCGCAAATCTCTCTTGCAGTGTGGGTACTTATGGTTTTGGTGGTGATGGCGGGTGAGATGTGAAGAGGAAGAGAGATCTGCACAAATAATTAGTATTAACAAATGAGTAGATTTATCATATCATTCATATGAGTTGTTTTTTTTTTTAAATCCACTTGTCAAAATTTCATTGGTCAAAGAGAACCATTAGACATGCTGACATAGTTCTTCTGTAGCACAGAAAAATTTCTAACCATAATTACTAGTTCCAATAATGAATTACTATTTCCATTTTCCAATAATTAGATTTGATGGTTTGATAGACAAGCCATCAGTTAGTAAAAGGTGTCATACAGCATCATTTCTTTCAATTCTGATTCTTCCCCATGATATACAGCATCATTTCTTCTTCTTTACCTATATAGGGACCCTATTCCTGGAGGGAAAAGGTACAGTTGGTATTTGGGATTCATTTGCAAACCTAAGAAAATAAAAAATTTAAGTAAAATAGAGTGAAAAATGAAGAAGAAAAAGGTGGCCTGGCAAGCAGGACTTCTTAACCTACTATCACCAAGAGCAATTTTAATATCCGACAATGACACAATCAGTAGCTCAGATTAAAGACTTTCCCTTCATCTAATGGAAACAGCCACTAACAGCTAGAGCCTGCAAATCGTCATTAGGATTTGCAACATCCACGGACTGATGAGGAGTTACTAGAAGCCCTTTCATATTGACAAAGATACTACTTAACGTCTTAACTAATCAAAGTTTGACAGCATTTTCAAAGGTTGACAGCTTCTACTGAACCAGATATTAGCATTAGACTGGTCAACTTTGCTTCAAATTGGTACATGTAATCTAAAACAGATATTGTAACAGGATGCAATACTCGGATTAGCAGGAATAAGATGATTCAATTACTGATGCTTTCAGATATAGATATATTCAAGAATGTAAATGTACAGATAGTCGGCTGGACAAGCTTGTCCTACCAAACAGTTGCCCAAACTTGTTACTCAAAGCATCACCACTATACGCGGGAAAAGAAAAGGAGCGAAACCATGAAGACTCTGAAAAGCAAGGAGTGAGATAGACTTGTTGAAGCAGGGAACATTAGTATCATCATACAGAAAATGTGACTTCACTATGAATAAGATGCACTTGTGAATAAGGATGTGGATGCCACTAAGCATAGTTTGCTCTAATGGGATCTCAAAAGCTTGAATTAGATAGTCTAAACAATTTCGTACAGCTTGTTGATAACTTAAGCACTCTTGCAGGCAATACTGAAATATCCTCCACACAAAGCATTGCTTGTTAGAATCCAGGATGCAGAAAAGGTCATTTTCCAATGCAATAACTTAAAAAGGAAGTTAGCAACTTTCTGAATACCAAACTTCCTAGTTACTTCCTGCAGGATATAATAAATGTCTCTTCTCTTATAAGTACTACCAACATGCCCCAGTCAATGAACCCTACACCTAAAGCTTGCATATTTGCAGAAATTTTATGAATAAAGCTTTCAAGAGACTAAGAATAAGTGGAGCATCATATGATGCTAACTTTTTCAGCTCCACAGTAGAAAAGACAAGGAAAACATAAGAAAGTATGCTGAAATCAATAAATAAAATTCCTTTAAGGATTACTTGAACACGATACAATGATGATTTCAAGACTGTGAAAGAATTCTACTCTATTGTTCTTGGAAGTTCAAAACAAGGTGGAGGGACAACAGAACAAACAAATACAAGTAAAGATGAACTGTTATCAAATGTAAATCTATTTTAACTGATGTGTTACATCATTACCTATCAATTTATCACACACTGAAGATGTCTTACTCACTAGCTGTGCGATCCACCCTGCACTGGATGCCGCCGAATATCAAACTTGTTGACAGCCTCCAAGGGAGTGGCCGACTCATTCCTGATCCTCTTGATCTTAGGGCTCAACAAGCCCCTGTGCCTAAACCCGTAAAGCTTAAGCACCTGGTTATCAGCAAAATTAAAAGCCCTCTCCATGCTGCTCAAGCACCTCTCCACCGGATAATCCCCATAACTACCACAAGGCTTGCAACCCACAAAATGTGTCACAAACGGCCACCTCTCATCCCCCAATCCCGGATGATACTTCTCTATCATCTCCTCATACCGATCCACCAATCCAGCCCAATATCCATGCAAGTAGTACGAATTCTCCACGAAAACCTTCTCCATCCACAGATCCTTCTGCGAAAGCAACAAATATATCAATGCAGACTGATCATCCGCCTCAAACGCCGGCCTCCCCTTCAAATAGGCCGTCAAAACCTTCCCGGCCTCCTCCCTAATCGGCCCCTTAGGCCCCATCGGAGCCCAAGCATCCAGCAAATCCAAAGACCACTGGCAATTCCTAAACAAGAAACTCCCCGTGTTCAAAGCAATCCAAGACTTCTGATCAAACAACAAATCCGGATATCCATGAATCACAAGATTATGCTTGTCATACTTGGCCAATGGGATCTCAAACACCATATCAGTAAACATTGCATCACTATCCATCCACCAAATCCACTCCACCTCGGGGTGCGAAAGCATCAGCTTCCTAATTAGAGGCAACTTGGCCCAATACCCGGCGAGCTCCATATCTAAATGAGCTAAATTATACACAATCTCAATCCCATGAAGCCTACAATAATCAATCTTATTCTTTATAGCCTTCAACAGATAATGATCCCCAATCGGGTTATCACAGGGCTTAGGCGGCGACCCGGTAACCAACAGAACCCGAGGCTTACCGTTCACCAAGTTCGGAAACTCCGGGTTGGACTGAAGCCATTGGGCTCGTTCGGAGTCCCAGTTTCCGATCTTGGGGCCGAGCGTGTAGGTCACGTTGGGGTTAGTGGTGATCTGAGTGCCGTTGAGGAACTCGTCCGGGTCGGCGTCGGAGCGGATCTCGGCGAGGATCCGGTTCGTCTCTTCGATTAAGTTCTGGTTGACGGCGTCGGCGTCGGAGGTTCCGAGGTTGCCGACGCCGATGGTGCCACGTAGGACGAGGATGGTGACGAAGCCGCAGAGGATGGTGATTTTGATGTTGTTGAAGGTCTTCTGGATCTGGCGGCCGCGCGGGAGGGCCGGGCGGGATGCTCGGCCGGCGGCGGCGGCGGCGGTGGTGGTGGGGAGGCCGCTGGAGGTGCGCTTCTGGGCGGATATGAAACTGTCCTGGCCCATTTCTTTGGGGATTGAAAGTTGAAGTGTTATAGATGAAGAGAGAGAGTAGAAGAGGCTAGAGAGAGAGGGCGGAGGTGGCGGTGGGCATGGCGGAGGAGGGAGCTGGGAGTTTGGTGTGTGGAGATTAAGAAGAAAAATCAAGAGAGTGCTTAAGACATGTGTCCAACACCGACTGTCGTGGGGGGGTTTATGCTTTCTTATTTCTAATTTTTCTTTTTCTTTTGGTATTTTTCATTTTCTTATTTTCTTTGTTGTCTGAATTTTCTTAAAATTGGCCCAGATGGGGTTGGATCTGGTGATTTGGAATGATTCGGGCCCGAGTATATGTGTTTACCCTAAAGTAGTTTTATGGTCAAATCTTGAATTAATTTTTGGAGTATGCAAAGTTTGGATGCTCAACTTTCCATTGCATTTGAGGAAAAATAGTTGTGTCATTTCCTTTTGTGCAAAGATTAATGCTTTTAATTGCTATTTTCTTGTCCTTGGAGTTGAATCCATTTCCTCTTTCGCCTTTTCAATTTCAAAAGTAACAATCTCCTATGATTATTAATAGAGAAAATTAGATAAAAACTCAAAATACTAGACCTCTTTTAAGATAAACTCATACATATTTTTCTTTCATTTTACACCCACTCCACATAAACAAACTTACCATATAGAGCAAATGTCTATAATTAATAGTTTTATTCATTTTTCGGTTTCTCTGATTTGCCCTTCAGACGGTAAAAATCTAAATTTGGTATCTTTCTCAATTTTAGCATCATTTTGAAACTCAAATACTGAGCTAAAGTTTAGTTGGATTTAACTTTGTCATAATCAATTACGTTTTTTAATTTCTTACCTTGTTATTATTAACTTGAGTGTATATATATGCTATATACAGAAGTATGTCATTTGTAATAGAATGATTTTTTTTATTTTTAAGCTCACATTTGATGTCTCTCTACATAATCGAAAAATGTCTAATTGTAAGGTACATGTTCTTGTTCTTTGATTAATTTTCTTTTTTTTAGGTATATTATTATATCATTTTCAATCCTGATCGATTTTACTCTCAACTACTTACATTTCTAATGTACCTATTAAGTAAGACATGATATGATAATATACCTAAAAAGAAGAAACTCAAAATTGGGTTTAGGGTATAGGATTAAGGTATAGAGTTAGGGTATAAGGTTTAGGGTATAGGGTATAGGGTATAGGGTTTAGAGCATAGGGTAGGGTATAGGGTATAGGGTATAGGGTATAGGGTATAGGGTATAGGGTTTAGGGTTTAGGGTTTAGGGTTTAAAGATCAAAATAACTAAAATGGTTTTTCATCATAGAAATCCACATGTCAAAATTTGAATAGAACAGAGGATCACGTCAGATTTCACATATTCATACGCTAACAGTGTAAAATTTCTTCATTTTACTACAATAATCAAATATCTTATTTATATTATATTCTACCTTATGTATAAATCATATAATGAATTCCTTTCACCTAGATTTTTTCATAAAAAATAAAGAAAACTGCATGATTCTTGTAAGGGGGGTGTATTGTATTTGGATTCATACAGACTTATTTTAATCAACTGACTTTTTAAAAAGTCTACAGACTCTTTGAAAAGTTCATAGACTTTCACTGATTTTTTAAAACCATCGATTTTTAATCATAGATTTTCACTGATTTCTGAAATCTACAGATTTCATATGAATGACTTATGTAGATTTCTCCATACTTACAGAGTTACAGGAAAGAAAATAAATAAATAAAGATGCAATGACAAACACATAATGACACCGATTATAAGTTTAGTGCTCATCTATCTAATTTCGGTGCATACAGTTGTAATATTTGATTGAAATACATAAACATAGGTAACAAAAAAGATTATATTAACTTAACAACACGCATACTTGTACGTAAACTAAAGACACACGTTCTAAAGTGGGACATTAGATGTTCACAAGTTCAATTCATGTACACAAATATAATAATATAATCATGTGGTTCTAATATCAAGAGTTAGTAGATAATATTTAGGTTATCGAGGGTTCCAAGCATTACAATTGAAAGACAACAAAATGTTAACATTCAAAAAACATTGAAAAAAATAGGTAGAATAGAACGTTGATAACACAAAATATTATAAAAAAATGATGTATCGTAGGATCAACCTATTCACATGTAAAAAGAAAGTCCGTGGTAGACTTTTCTAAATCTTTGCTCTAATGGATGAAAAAATATTGGAGTTTGGTGTGTGTAATTTACACTACAAAGTCCACAATTATCCATGAGTTATTAATTCCATAAGTATGAATGATATTTTGAATATATCTGAACTTCTATTCATTTTAAAAAGTCTTAATTGAATACTCCTGAACTTTGGTGGAATTCATAATGATTTTTTAAAATCTAGTTGAATACACCCAAACTTTGATTGATTTTTAAAAATCTGTATTGAATACACCTAGACTTTCAAATTCCATAGACTTCTTTAAAACTTCCACTAATTCCATAGACTTTGATTGATTTTTAAAAATCTGTATCGAATACACCTAGACTTTCAAATTCCATAGACTTCTTTAAAACTTCCACTAATCCCATTGATTGAAAAATTTTAGTGTTAGAAGAAAAACTCATAATGAAGGTATTTAAGACAACATCAATTAGGTTTATTTATTATGTTTATATGTTATACTCCTTCCGATTTTTTATATAGGTCGTTTTAGGAGTTTGCACAAAGAATAAAAAACAATTCTAATGACAATTTAACCCCTATTTAAGGCTTCATTGCCTTATTACTACTCTTCACTTCACCATGTCATTATTGTGGCTCATGGATAAATTAGGAAATATAAGCTAAAACGACTTATATATTGAAACAAAACTCAAAACCTAAAACGACCTATATAAAAAATCAGAGGGAGTAGTTGAATGGTGGCAATTGTGTAAAATTTAGAAAAAATAAGACATAATATGTATCAATTATGATACATTTTAGATGTCTATTAAATATGAATATTAGATGAGTTTTATTTAAAACCACTCTTAAAAATTAGGTGTATATGAAAATTTGTGAACTTAATGTTGAAGGAACTACTGTTTAGTTCTAGACAGATCGACTTGATGTCACATTTGATCAAAGCCTATAAAGTATTTCTCATCCTCTACAACAGCACTAACTACGGCACACTAATTCACCAAAAAAAAAAAAAACTATGGCACACTATAATGTGATAGGGATAGTGATAGTTTAATGCCACCGAATGTGACTTCTTAAGAAACGTAAGGTAATTATTTTTTTTAACATATATAAATTTCATGAACACATTTACGGATTCATCTATTCATATTGAAATACATTATGTTAATTTGAAATAATTTCCTTAACGAAATTATATATTTTGATAGTATTGCATCGACACTGGCTGGCTAGCTTAGATCAATTGATGTGTAATTTCTAAATTCCTCCGAAGTTTCTCAGTCATCCGCGGTCGTTCCACCGTCGTGTGAAGGCGGCGTAGCTAGCTCTAATCTAAAAAAAGCGCGTGAGGTAAATCCATCTTCCAGAATTCTGTAAACTATTTTTTATTTTTTTCTTTTGTGTGTGTTAAGGTGGGGATCGGATCACAGATCAGTGAGATGTGCCTCCAGGTGGTTTGATCACAGGGGGACCCACAAGATCAAGTTAAAAAGCCTGTCCTCATCCCCATGCATGTGTTATGTTTTTACCGCCTGTCCTCTTCTTGTTTGATTCCTCATCCCCTATTTCCATTTTTTTTCTCTTTTTCTTTTTGTTGTTGCTTCCTCTGTTCTTGATGATTCCATTTCTCAACAAAAGAAAAAAAAAAAATCCATGCCTACATCAATCCGGCCGGTGGTTGTTTGTTGCAGTGCTAGGGCGGGGCGAAATGTATGAAACTTATAAATAGAATGTATATAATAATCAATGTACATATGTTAGCAAGTTTTGCATAGGGGAGTTGGTTAAGGTGTATATACCAACCTCTTGGACATCTAAGGTTCGTTCCGCCCTAATTGTGCTTTCAGTTTTGTCTTAAATTTTCATATTGGCGGCGAAATTAAGACAAATATCGTATATCGCCAATATAATCGATTTTAAAGACTTTGGTTGAGAGAGACATTTTATAGAGATTTTGTTTTTTATATATGTTTTTTAGGGTCTAATGAGAACCTTACAATAAGGACTAAGTGAAGACTTTCTTTAATTGATATTTTTAAATTTTAATGTCCATGTCATCTGACCATTAATTCAAAATTCCTCATTGTAAAGAGAAATTTTTTAGTGTTCCCGAATGATCACATGACAATCTGACGTGTGGATTTTCATGATGAAAAACTATTTTAACGATTTTGTCAAATACCATTTTGTGTTTCTTGACCCTAAACTTATACTCTAATCATATACCCTATACCCTAACCCTTAAATCTTATTCCTTAAACTCTATACCAAACTCATAAAAGACCCATGACAGTCATTTCACAAAATATAAAAAATTGTAGTTTATATTTTAGTTGTAATAAATCTACGTGTCAAAATTTAATTGGTAAGGAGGACTACATCAGACTGCGACGTGATTATTCATGAGCATTTAAAAAAAATTCATTGGAGAGTAGGGTCCTTATGTGTGTTATTGTGTATTTCTTTCAGGGAGATGTTGATAGCGGGAATGAGTTTCATTTAAAGTGGCATAGCGGATCAGTGATTGAAGCAGAAGCCACTGCTAGTCTTGCCAGAATTGAATTGGGTGCATGTCTGGAATTAATAAAGATTACGGTTGAGATTGATGCAAAAGAAGTGGTAGCAGAAATATTATCAAATCAGAGGAAGGTTAGCTGGAAGACTTATCTGATTATACGACATATTAGATCCAAGTGCTCTGGTTTCAGAAAGTGTCACTGGGAATGGATACCCAGAGAAGCTAATGTGGTGGCTCATGCTGCTGCTATAGTTGAAAATGATTTGGTGGATCCTCTGTGATGGGCAACTCAGCCACCACCTAACCTCACTCTTGTTTTGAGAAATGATGGCCTACCCTGCCCCCATGTAGAAGTCTAATGAGCTCGGCAGCTTGTCAGAGCTTCCTTTTTGTCTCAAGAAACTATCGATATCTAGATCAATACTGGGTTTAGACGATTGGTTTTCTTGTTGTTTTTACCCGTAATTTGGGCCCTTGCTTTGGTCTTTGGGCTTTGACCCTTAATGAATTCATTATTATATATATATACACACACACACACTAAAAAGGTAGCCCGCGTGTGTGTAGCCCGCGCGCTGTAGCGGGACTTATTGGTACTAAGCTGTTTTTTTTTTCTCTTTGTTTAGAAATGCAACATCACTCATCAACTCTACTTGAAATAGATAGTAGAATTTGATTGTCAAATTTACAATGAAAATGCAATGATGGATACACATCACTCTAGAATTTAAAGTATTGTGTGCTTGTTGATTACATGTGAATTGTTCTAGTAGCTGTTGTATTTGCTTCTTGGGATTACTAACTATAAAAATACACTTGATCACGGTGATTAATCAGGTTGCGAGTTGTCAAGAATTAGCTCATGTCACTCGTATATATTCCGTAACTTTGAGTCAGCACTGCCGGGAGCTTCAATAACAAAATCATCAGAATGAATCATCATGCTGCAGAAACAAAAGGGTCAAGAAAAAGTTAAAATCAAATTTCAGCAATCATGTTAGAAAATAGAATGATGTGTATTCAAATTCAATGAACTCTAGTAAGCTGATTGACAATGTTTTCCTACAGAAATTGAAAATCTCAAATTAGTTCCTCAAACATGTCTTAATAACATTCCTCAACTCAACCACCACAAAATATTAAGTGGTAATCATTATGAGACAATGACGTAATCTATAGTTCTATATCAACCACCACACAGAGCTCGACCTTGAAGGGCGCCGTCAACTCTGCCAAACCACATCTAGAAGATCACCCTCAGTCCAACAACATGTCAATTGGAGTCAGAGAAAACTTTTGCCGAGATCCATGATTGAACGTAAAATAGACGAAATATTAACATGTTCCTACCCGCATTTTGCTTAGTTATTTCCTCAATAATCTCATTTTGTGTTTCTATTTCGTATGTAGGTACCAGTGAGCAAAGAACACTGAAAACAAGCTAAGGTGGATGAAATAAGCGAAAAATGAGAAGAAACATTCCAAATCCTACTAGGAGAAGGAATCCCACCCAAACTAGGAGTCCTGATGACACGAGGAGTGCTTAAGAAGATTCCGGAGCAGCATGGATTAGAGGGTCTTGGTGAACGTTTCAATCAAGAATCAAGTCCATAACTCCTCTAATCATATCATAGTTTCGGCACCCCTCTAATGTGGGAGCCTTGAAACCGTGAGCAAACCATAGCCTCCATATGCCGTGTTCGTTATCATCCATCACTCTTGAAGAATCTTATGCAGAGCTTCTTTAAAAGTGTAACCATTCCCTTATCTATTTTGCTTTCGGTTGTCATGACTTCTTTAACAATTATAATGTTTTCTTTGTAACATTTGAAGTTTCGAATCTTTGTTATGATTGAGTTTATGTTTTGATATTAAGTTTCCAAAAGCTATAAAGTATTGAGACAATTATTATGTTGCATGGACACTTCTGAGGACGGAGTGTCAGAGTGTCTGACATGACATGACAAGCCCCGATGCACTGTCCGACACGCCACTGTTGACTTTTATGACACGGCCCGACAAGCCATGTCATCATCCGACATGCCACTTCAGCAATTTCAATTTAAAAAAAAAAACATAAACCAAAAGAAAAACTATCACATCGTCTAAGCAGCAAAAAAAAAAATCAAAAAATAATAATAAGAGTGTTGATATATGATATATCTCTTGTAGCCAATGTTTAATTAACTCTAATAGTCTGATCTAGTTTATAAACTACTGCAACTTAATCTCCTTTTTCCACTCTTCCCCTCTTCCTTCATCTATCTCCCTTTCCCACTTCAAATTAGTCACTCGGTTTCCTAATCTCCATTCAATTGCAGCGTTTTTTTGCTGATAACCGCATGCGGTCTCGAGCTCTTGTTTTTAGTATTTTTTTTACGTATTAAAATACATAAATGTATTAATTATTTACTGTGTCCAAGCCATATCGGATCTTAGATTTTTTGAATTTGCCGTGTCGGCGTATCATGCCGTGTCAGTGTCAGTGTCCGTGTCCATGCATACTTATTATTCTATCTTAAGTAGAACAATGCTTTTTATATGATGAATTTTAGTTTGCTAAGTTTGAGAATATTTTATCTTGTGTATGCTTGTTCTAGTTGTGTCCGGTAATCAGTTAGGGGTTTGCATATGCTTGCATTTATATTAGGGTTATACTGTGTTGGTAGTTCGGAGTATTCTTGGGTGACAAACGGGTTTACTTACGATTATTAGCATAGGGTTAGTCTTGATAACGTAGTGGAAAAACCTATAAATAAGCTAGGTAACTTAGTAAAGAGTATGCGTAAATTACTTGTTCCGTTGGTTAACTTCTGGTATGCATGGCTTAGATCGAGCTTTCATAAATCGTAATGCATTGGTAATGTAGTTGGTTAGGAAACTGATCATTCTTTTTAGCTTTGCATTCATCAATAGAATAGAAAAGGTAGCAACCTTTGTTCTACCACCTCTTACAATAGGACGGCCTAGGTATAGAGTGGATGTTTATGATTCTAGAGCTCTAATCGATCTCATTCATCTGTATATTTAGTTCTCGTATCTATGGTAGGTTTAACTTGTCTTATACGTTAATAGTTGTTAACTTATTCATTACATCTTATCCATCCATCTCATTCACCTTGATTCTGATTTGATCGATCACATGTTTATATTAGGATAAAATCATTAGGAAAGAGCTAGAATAGAAAACCAACTTTCAAACCCCCTTTTATCTTGTAAATTGTAAAATGTATTTATTTCTCTTTAGACTGTAACACAACTCAATCCCCGGTTAAAAACGATACCTTACTTGCTCTTACTACAATCGATAGAGTTTTTAAATTGTGACGTGTTTATTATTTGCTTAGTATTTGTATTGACTAATTTTTAGCGTCGTTGCCGGGGATTGATAATGTTATTTTCTAAAGTATATAGGATAATTTAATATAGGGTAATTGTTTTATTTTTGAAGGCTTAATATAGGGTAATTGTTATTATGTCATAGTTTCAACGTTGAAGTGTGAGTTAGTAGGAATACTAGAGTTAATTTTTCAATGTGATTCATCTTTTAATTATTCAAGTATAGCTTAGTACGATTTGGTGTCTAGGACGGTGTATCTTTATAGGTTGTGGATTGAGAATAGCTTGGGACTTGACCCATTGCCAAAATCTTGGGCTCTTTAGTTCATTTTTCTTGTCAAGTCTAAAAGGTTGCCCAATGAATAATTTAAATTTAAAAGATATTTATATTGAGGAATGAATTTCTAATTCTTCTAATTTATAATTTAATAATTTATAATTCAATATTTGATATGTAAATTGTAAAATGTATTTATTTTCTCTTTAGAATGTAACACCCTTTAATCCCCGATTAAGAACAATACCCTACTTGCTCTTACTACACTCGATAGGGTTTTTAAATTGCGACGTGTTTATTATTTGCTTGGTATTCGCGCCAGCCAATCCACTACTTCAGCTCTCAAACCGCCTCTGCTTATTTAGTTCTCTTAGAACTAAACAAAAAAACTTTCAACTAAAAGAGAATTAGAAGAAGCTAATAGGACTTTAAATAAATAAAATATTTTATAACTTTTGTTATGTTACAAAGAAGCATGATTTACCCAAAATAGACTTAGTATACATCATCTTTGCTAAAAAGAAAACAAAGAGTCCATAGCTACATCATCTTTGCTTATTTAGTTTGGCAGTACTCCATAGCCTAACAAAAATATATATAGCTGCAAGGTATTGGAAATTTGATATTAGTATATGTTTTCTTAAACTACATTAGATCATGTGCTAAACTTGTTAATACATCATATGTGAGAGATATAACATCGGTCCTACTCGCCTAAGAAGACACCTATTGTCACAAAAAACGGGCTTGAGACTTAACTAAGCCCAAGAAACCTACACTCTTCCTTAAGGGCATAACAGTAATACACTATCTAATAAGGGCAAAATAGTACTTTTAAAGTATAAATAATACATGTTTCCACCTCTCATTTGAGTAAGTCTCCATCTCCACCCTATTCATACTTTATCTCTATTCTCATGTAGCTGACTTAGACATCGGAGGATCGGAGGGTCGAAGGTCGGCAAACTCGGTCTTCTCTTTTACGCCGTTTGCTCATGATTTACAGGTTGTGGATCTTGAAGATGGTGTCTCCCTGCATTTCGTGTGATTCTTCCTTCTCGAAAATCACACCGAAATAATTGACGCTAGAAGGAGGGCGTGGCAACTCTCATATAGCTCACCATGAGCATATGCATGATCTTCCCAAAATTCCTTTTTCTGGAATTTTTCATTTTCTCCGGCTGACGCTTTTCTCTCTGCTTGCACAGCTCTCTTTGCTCACACTCAAGCACTCCAAGAGCTCACCGTTCACTTATCCATCTTGGTTCTAGGTGGCCGGCGTAAGATTCGAACCCCTTGAGCTTCTGGCTTCAATTTACAGTGAAACATGAGGAGAGAGAGGAGAGAGAAAGTAGATCTGGGTTTTCTCTCCCCTCCTCCACCAGTGTTTACAGGCGCCACCGCCCCTCACCTCCGCCATCATCGGAATCACCGACCTCAGACAAGTCTCCTCTAGACTCTGTGTTCACCGACGACACTAGAGAGGAGCTCACGCGCCGTCGCAACGCGTACCCAGATTTATTCTGGGCACCCATGGTCTTCATTCTTAACTCTGAGTCGGTTGTGAGGCTCTGGATTCATTAGCTAGAAAATACAGAGAAAGAAACCACACTTCACTTTCCCTATATGGTTGACAAATTCTGAAAGCCTTCATGCTTCACTACCATGGCTATAATCGTCCCGGCATCCCGACAGCAACACCGCCCACGGTGCACCAGAAATGGTCATAAATCTTATCTGGGCACCCATTCCAGTAGCGACAACAGCCACGCCACAAGTCAATTACGGCGGCAACGCAAGGTCCCGGCAGTGATATGCTCTCTGTCTCGCGACCCCAATCTCGGCACCACCATTCTATACCGAGACCCAAACTCGGCACCCATCCGTCCAGCTCCCGGCACCTCTCTCCAGGGATCTCGGAACCTAAACCCCGCACCCTCCTCCTCGGGTCCCCGCCACGAGTACCCGACACCTCCCTCTCGGGACTTGCCTTCGCAGTCAACAACCGCCCGGCACCCCTCTCCCGGGGACACCCTTCCGGGTCTCGGTGCCTCTCTCCCGAGGCCAAACCTCTCCTCCTTCCGGGTCTCAGTGCCTTTCTCACGGCTGAGTTCAAGTCCCCAGCCTCCCCCGGCTCCCGGCAGCCCCTCTCCCGGCAGCCCCTCTCCCGGGCTCACGACGCCCCCAAATCTTTGTCCCAGGACCAGCCCCTAGCTCTCCCGACTCTCGGCACAGATCATTCCTTGGTGTCGGGACTCATCTTCTCGGCACCCCCCTTTCCTGGTTCCCAGCACAACAACGCAAAAAAAGGGAAGGGATAATCATAGTACCTGGAACTCGGAACCTTTCCGGGACAACCAAACTCCAGCTCCCGGCAGCTCTCCCAGACTCCATATATTCAAGGGATGATCGGGCTCTGTAACGAAGAAGGTGATTTTACTTTATTCTTTGTCATCATTGCACACAAGGATGTGCGATAAAGCTATGGTTTTCACAATGATATATGCACTCTAGACTAGAGATACCACGTGCAAGCTTTGCCTCCCCAAGACCATATCCCATTTACTAATGTGCCAGTGTCTCGGTGCGTCTCAGTGCAGACATCAATGCAATTATATATCTATTATCTAATACCAACTCTTGGCCTCATACATCAGTCACGGGACCCTCCAACTTGACTATATATGATGTGCATTTTTAAAGCCCCAGCCACTACACTACAGCAGACATTTATATGGAATTATACATGGAGCTAATCACAATTTTCTAATACTCTAGACATACTATGGGGCTGTAAATGTACAATTGCCCCTACTCAACCTCCTTTCAAATAATGGGGTTTATGATAAAGACCATGCTCTAATTGCTCTCCCACCATTATCAACTGGTGCGCTTTGTTACAGAAGCTCATTTTTCTGGTGCGATCGTCGACTTCTCTTCTCCTTAGATTAGTACATACATATTATCTTTTGGTAAGACATTAATAGTATTTTTCGATGAACTCAATGATTGAATCTTATCATCAATTCGACAACTCTATCAGGATTATTATGCGGGGAGCTTAATGATTGAGTCCTATAACCGGTCCTGCTACCCCAACAAGATTCTTACATGAACTTTGAAGGCCCTTTTACCAACATGGAGTCTTATATCGACAACTCTAAATTTTCTACAATGCTTATAACGGCACTATATGGCTTCAGATAAGTTTTACTTTATACTATTTAAGTGAGTTATTATCATACAAATAACATGTCTCTCATACATCATAATATTCTTGAACATGTTTATTACATGTCATAGAGTTAGCAAACACTCTTTACCACGTACACATGTTACATATATTCTCATGTACATGCTAAATACACATACTTATAAACCATATGCAAACCATATGACACTTCTTACACATAATTACAAGTCATACATGTTATATATCTATGATTTTATTCTCTCACACAAGAGTCGTGATCATGGCACGACACCCCACCGGTCAGGAGCCATGCAACTTACGCTAACAAAACATAAATGAAACATCATCGACACTTCATTTCACACGGCACACAGTCACGCTGACCTTTTGACTACGCCATAGACGGCTACACATACCACGAGTGTACACAGCCAGCACCCTAGTGTGCAATCTCAGCTTATACACACAACAAGTGTAAACGACCAGCACCCTAGCGTGCAATATCAGGTTATACACACAACATGTGTAAACAACCAGCACTCAAACATGCAATCTCAAACTACACACATCACGAATGTACACAGCCAGCACCCTAGGGTGCAATCTCAAGCTACACACGCCAGGAGCTTATATAACAACCTCACCTCGAGGAAAGATACCTCATCATGATCTTTCATGGCACCACCCCTGCCATGATAACTTCTCATGACACCACGCAATCAGATCTATATAGTACCACTATAATATTTCAACAACATCTTCCAGTACAGTCATGACATATTCTCAAAGATACACCTGTCAGTCACTCCTTGTAGCGACTCCTTGCGATTGCTCTCCATGATAGGCGACTCTACTCTCCATGGTCTTTCCACGGCCTCCTTATGGCTTCTCTCTGGTTCTTTTTGTTTTTATTTTATTTTTTTCTCTATATATAGCATGGTCTCTATGATCTCTCCACCACTACTCCCTATGGTTACATGTTGGTTGCTCACATATAGATAGACTCCATGACAGCTTCTTATGGCTTTCCTATCTTCATGACATTATGTGCTCTCATAGTTACACTAAGGTCTTTGGTTACTCCACCATCATTCTCCACGGTGACAGTTTACGGTTATGCCACACGGTCACACCTCATAGTTACACCTACTGGCTATACCTAATGGCTAAACCTCATAGCCACACCTCTCGCTACACCACTTATGATCAGCCCCTTTATGATTACTCTCCAGAATATCTCTCCACAATCACTCCTCCAAATGTGAGGTTCTGACACCTCGTTACTCCAAATACACAAGGCTACAACACCTATCAGCATAATATCACCATACATAAGCCAACTGTGGTGAGTACGCTCCCCGACACATGCATGGTGTCAAATAGCCAACTGTGCCAACATGTACACTCCCCGGGCACATGATATCAGCCACCCGGGATGAGTCTATGAACATTCCCCGGTGCGTGACACCTACAAGACACCAAAGTGCTTAAGGCACTTCTTGACACATGACATTCCTCGTTTCGGTGCCCAGCCACCATGATCTTTCCCAGCACTGGGGGACTTGGGCAACAACCTTATATGCTGACATTGACCACGCCTCCGTGATACTCGCCCTGCCTACTCAGTACCCTTGCCATAACGACACTCACCACGACTCGGCGACACTCCCTGCCTCATCAGGCACCCTTACCACGCCTCATGACGTGCTCTTGCTACACTTTGGCAACACTCGCCTTGCCCTATCGACATCTTGGCCACGCTTCCTAGCGTGCTCTCGGCATCTTTGCCACTCTTCCTAGCGTGCTCTCGCTATGTCATAGCGATAGTCACCCCTTCTTCGACAGCTCCTTACATGCCCTATCAGCACCATCACTATGCCCTAGTGGTACCTCTCGCCATGCCTCAACGACACTTCCTCCTTGCCTCAGTGGCACCCTTGCCATGCCCAAGTGGCAACACTAGCCATACCCAGCGGCACCATCGCCATTCCTCAGCGGCACTCCTCGCCATACCTCGACGACACACCTGCCTCAATGGCGAAATGGTGAATTACATTTGGTTTGATCTCATAAACAGGTACGTAGGCACTCTAGCACCCACCTAGAGGCAGCCACAAAATATGTCACCACAATCTCCCCTTGGAACACGTACATGCTAGAATAGCTCAGGTAACTAGAGCATATAGCTGATACAAATCAAAGGCTACTAAACGCCTAAGGCATACAAGCATGCTGGTACCCGTTACCCACCCGAGATGCTCACTAGAGTTCCCACACCTGACACTGAGCGGTACCTAAACTTCGACCCCCGATCGCCCTGCAATCTCTAGACACTACACGGGAGCAACGGTCCCGATGTCTCACATTCATGTTTCTATCTCCTGGCAAGATATCATGACATCACGATTTCTCATAACGTGACAGAGCTATATAGCAGCACATGACGTACCCCATTTAGAGGGAGCCGGTCCATCCCCTCCCTTGCATGGGGACTTGGGGGACTGGGGACTGGTTATGTCGCCACTAGTAAAGCTCGTACTCCTGATATTCTATCAGATAAAGTCCCCACCCAAGAGAGTCTCTTGACCGCGGACTTGGGGACTTGTTAATACATCATATGTGAGAGATATAACATCGGTCCTACTAGTCTAAGAAGACACATATTGTCACATAAAACAGGCTTGGGCCTTAACTAAGCCTAAGAAACCTACACTCTTCCTTAAAGGCATAACAGTAATACACTCTCTAATAAGAGCAAAATGGTACTTTTAGGATGCATCCACTATATCTCTATAAATACATGTTTCCACCCCTCATTTGGGTAAGTCTCAATCTCCACCCTATTCATACCTTATCTCTATTCTCATGTAGCTGACTTAGACATCGGAGGGTCGAAGGCCGGCAACCCGGTCTTCCCTCTTACGTCATTTGCTCATGATTGACAGGTTGTGGATATTGAAGATGGTGTATCCCTGCGTTCCGTGTGATTCTTCCCCCTTAGAAATCACGCCGAAACAAAACTTATGCTTCATGATTTTCTTGAGTATTACTGATTTCAAAAGCTTCCAGCATGTTTTGCCTTCCTTCATGTATTGTTTTTGGATAAAGCCATTTGATTAAACCTGCAACATTTACACATTGTTTTTGCATAATCCCGGAGACTATGTAGAATCACGGTGGAACACGAACATGAACAATAAACAACAGGGGCAAGAGACAAGGACGTATAGTAGTTCATCATACCATCGGAGGACATGGCTACGTCCACTTAAGCTTCTACTATCATGGCCAATAGGCCCTTGGTGTTACAAGAGCTCTCCAAGATGACATGGAGTGAGTAGGGATCATCATCCCTCATCCTTTCTACATATGGGAAGCCTTCTTTTTATAGCTAAGGAAGGTTCCCTCACATATTATGTTTCCGATGTGGGACTAAATACACATATATCTTCTTATGATGTTTTCTTGTGGAGCTTAGGAGTGCACCTTCCCGACGTGGTACCGATGATCTTTCACCATGGCGAGGTAGCCCGGATGTTGATTTACAAGTTTCCTGACTGGTCTATGGGTGGAGAAGGTAGTTTCCAACTACCGACTACACGTCCCCCCAACCCGGATGTTGGTCTACAAGTTTCCTGACTGGTCTATAGGCGGGGAATGTAGTTTCCAACTACCGACTACACACATCAACAAATCAAAAAAATATGATAATTACACAAAGGATGTTATTTTGTCTCAAAGTAGAAAGCTTGTGTAACACCCGAAAAATCCGACCAGCTTAATTGGATGTCGTTCGGTAAATAGTTCATCCACCTCGATGGTTTTAGAATGTACTCGAGGATGTTTTCAGAATTTTTTTTAGGTCAAGTCCTTATTTTAAGATTTATATATTAAAATACGTGACATGACGAGCACATGTGATTTTTTTAAAGAATGTTTTGCAGTCCTGAACTATACGTGACATGAATTCTCGAAAATTCATTTGAGATAAAAGAAAAATATTTAGTGTAATCTTGACCGTAGAAATTAGGAATTTTCCACCGTTTAATCTTTGTCGTACATCACTAAATAATGGGGCTTAAATGGGCCACCGACCCGTGGCCGACTCAAAGGAGTCTAGAAATATATAGAGCTCTCCAAGTGAGCTCTCGACCAACCGCCAACACGAAATCGGCTCGACCAGCGTTCCTCCGTCCATCTACCATAGACCGAAAGACGGGTATCATTCTCTTCCTCTTGACGACGATGACAGCCTCATGTTCTTGGATCACACATGCTTTTGCATCATATGAGGAAGGAGAATTGAAGTTTTGAAGTTTGAGTTTCTCCAGCTATTTCTTTAAATTCTGGCGACTTCGGCAACTGAGTCTTCTGCAAGTGGTATGGAAATCGATCCTTTCGTTCTCTTCTACGCCTTGGTATAATTAGCTTCTTAATTCGATAGAGTTTGATTAATTGTTTTATCTGGGATTTCTCTCGGTTCCATTATGAACGACGATGCCGGCGACCAATCTACTTCCTTGGTTCGACCTCCACCTTGCTTTCACCTGCAGCTGAACAAATAGGAGATTGTTAAGCGTGGGGATAGAAGCTAATCGAATTCTGGAGTCTGCTAAGAGTGAAGAGGTGTTGGGCAGGGGGATCGATAGCATACAACTCAAATTCTGAAGGTATATATAATGATGCTGGAGTTGTAAGGGTGATTAGGTTATTTGGCGTGGAGTATATGTGAGCCATAATTGAGGGTGGGCATGCGATGTCAGCGTTTTGAATTCCCCCTAAGCTTGCTTATGGTAAGAGGTGAGTCACTGAGCTTGGAATCTTTGTTTACAATTGATAACAGAGGTACCTTGATTTGGTTGGTTGTTGAGACTTACTCAGATTTTGATTATAGTAAGTTTGTCTCTTGTGTTGCAAAGTGAACATCTTAATTGATAATCGTTGGGAGCTAGAGTTCATATTATAGTTGAAAACAAGTGTATGATTGTCAGCCAATTGGGAACTGGGAATCTGGAACTAGTTATATGTTGTTTGGTTAATCTGGTGTTATGAACTTCGGTGTCCATAGTATATCTAAGGGATTTACTATGGTTAGAGTGTTGAGTAAAGTTAAAGTCTATGCTGCACGTGTTATGACGAATGGAAATATAACAAGATGACATTATGATTTTGGATCAATTCTTCTGTAGGATTAAGTTCATGTTGAGACTATGGGTGTCCATAGTAATTTTAAGATGAATTACAATGTCATGAAATTGTAAAAATAATAACTTGGTTGAGATGTTTATTATGGCATAGAAATCGAATGTTATTTCGATTTCAAGTTAAGGTTTGGTAATGAGAATCAAATGTGGAATTTTTACGAGATTGGTCAAAAAGGACTAATGAATATCCATTAGTCAAAGTTGATTTGGACGACTAGAATTTAATGTCGTGATTGTTTATGTTTATTTGATAAGTTGTTAACGATTGAAATGTCGGACATTAGGGACTTCAGTTACCCATGGAGCGGAATGCTCGAGATTCTTGGAGTTCGTGAGGAAAGCCTCAGATTCCAGGTAGGGGACCCGAAACTTCTTTGATTACTGGTTTTATTTTATAAAATGTTTATGCATATATGATGTTGCATGGTCCGGTTATCCGATAAAAATATGGTAACCGGTGTTATGAGATATTGATGGCTTGAGAGTGAGATGAGCATAGTGTCTACCTTGGGTTTGATCCCCTAAACCTCCGGAGGGGTCTTTATGGACGGAAGAGTGTCCTACATCCCTTGTGGAGTGGCACTGCTTCTAGGTGATAGGGCGTTTGTGGACACTCTCGCTACACTTACCTGTTGTACACATAGATAGTGAGGTAAGTTGGGTAGTGGGTCTAAAAAGGACCGGCCATCAGGTACAGTTTTATGGTGCCGTATTTATTTGATCATATAAATGTTTTTGAAAGTTTGTCGTTCATTAAATTTTTGGATTCAATCTTGTTTTTATATTGGGCCCTATGAAACTATTTCTTATTCTGTTTTTAAGAGTTCCTTGAGCAGCGAGGACGAAAGCTCACCCCTACAACAGTTTGTGGATGCAGGTACTGTGTACTGGGACGAGATAGTGGCGAGGGGTTGGGTGTGCATATTTAAGATTGGTAATTTGGTTTCCATGATGTTTCCTTTATTTTTGTGCTTGAGTTTCTTGAACCAAATTTTATTTTGTTAACCTTGTTATAATATCACTCGTGATTCAATTCCTTGAAGCTCGTTAATTATTGGTCATTTTATATCAGGTTTTGGTGAATGAAAGTATCTTCAGGATATAAAGATTTACACCTCAAAATATTTTCACGCTTGAGTTGTGTTTTTCTTAAATGTTTCCTTAAATAAACTGCCTAGCGTTTCTCTTGGTTTTCTGTTTTAGAGATTCGCGGCACTGTGACGTGCTTAAACTGAGGAGGTGCAGTTTGGGGCGTTGCAGCTTGTGTGTAACACAAAGTTACACATGTTTTACACTTCTTATCATATACCAAAGTGTGCAACCACAATTTTACTTATGTTTTGCATATAGTTACCCTATACCAAAGTGTGCAACAACATTTTTGCTTGTGTTTTGCTTATGGTTGCTGAATGAGCAGCCTAAAACTTGGTCTCCAAGTTTAAACTTGCTGCTGGCAGATAAAGATGAATTCCAACTGATTTTTTTATAGACATATCTGACAAGCATATTCACTAGTATAAATAGAGGTCTTCACATGAAGTAGTAACAAGTAGAGAAGTTCAGAAGTTAGAAAGAAAGTCAGGAGATAAAATTTAAAGTAGAAAAATTAGTAGAGGTCTGAAGCATGTGTTAGAATATGGTAGTGAAGTTTCAGTTTTGGTAAAACAGGTTTGAGGTAGGGGAAGTTATGGGGAATCTCAAGTTTTGTTTTATAAACTTGTTATCTTGCTTTTGAGTGGTATATGTTGTTGCTAAAAATAGTTATTGTGTTTAGCTTTTCAATATATTATTATTTGATCTTATGTCAACATCATATCTGATGTAAGGCTATCACTTGAAAGGGACCAGCTACGTCTGCCTTTGTATACATGTAGAGAGAGAAGCCCCTTCAATGTTATATTGATAAAACAATCTTATGGCAAGAAGACACTGGTGACCAAGGATAATACAAGAGTATCAACAACAGAAACCTAAAATATGTGCATACATGTTTAGCATATTGAAATTACATGGATGAGATTTGTTCTACTGAGTCTTTTGGCTCATCCCTCTATGAATTTATGCAAATATTACACTTAAGGGATAAAACTTGATGTCTAGAAAGAATATGAAGTCTAGGAGGAGGAGTGAATCTATAGCTTGTTGTTTTGATTCATGTTTGTGTAATAAGGCTTATTTGCTAAGTTTACTTTCATGTTTGTTGTAAAAACAATACTTATGAAATAAAGTTCTCATTTACCAAGTCACTCTGATTCTAAGTTTTTCACATAGCTTCTATTTGTCAAAGGTTCTCTTATCTTTGACAAATCGAGGCTATTCACGTCCTTACCTGAAAAAAAAAATTCTCAATTTCTGGGTCAGGTTGTGACAGAAATCGACGCCATCCTTGCTTGGTCTGGGCAAAAGATTGTCGTCGCCACAATGCGAAAGCCATAGGTTTCACCTTCTAAGTTGCTCTGGAGAACATCGCCACTTAGTTAAACATACAATCAGAACTATGGATGTTGATCTGGTGTGTTGGAGTTGCAAGAGTTGGGTTGATGTTGTTTGAATAAGAAACTATTTTGTGTATGTTTCACTTTTTTCTTATTCACACATTTATATATATATATATATATATATATTGAAAATAAAATTTAATTGACGTATCAATCACTTATCGTATCATAACATATTTTTATTTTAACCCTTTAGTTTTATACTGATACTCGTTACCGTGCAACATAGTGCAATACCTATTCGAATAGACATATTAGAGTGTCATAAAATTTGAATTTTTTAGGTTTGTTTTTTAATCCAAGACGTTTTTTTTTTTTTGAAAATATCAACGACTGTAATCTGAAAGACAATCTAAATCCAGATACTAATCCACGCAGATAACTTGTGTCAAAACACTTCCTCTCTCCGGTTACCAAAAATAAAATGGATTTAGCCAAGATATTTTAATAATTGGGTTTTTTTTTTCCGACAAGAATAATTGTGATTATTAAGACATGCTTATTTCATTTTATTTACTCAACGAATCAAGACTAGAGTCCCACAGACCGATCATCCCCAGTGGTTGAAAATCCAGAGACCCCTTTATATTAAACAAGACAGAGTGACAAACACAGCACCTTCTCCTAGTCACCAACATCAATGCTCGCTTCAGTTCACCATCTTCCTACAATTGCAAGCTCTCTTCTGTTTCCCTGCTCACATGGTCCTCCCTCCCGTCTTCTTCTTTTTTTCATTTCCTTGAGTAGCTTCACCCGTTGCTATTATTCAAGCTCTGTTTGATCATCTTCAGGGTATCCTAGTCCAACAAGGCAGTTTCCACCAACTGGGTTGGACTTGAACAGAGCTGTGATCAAACTGAGAAGACCAAGCAGTCTTAAGGCCAATGGCTTCTGTGAGCAATGGAGGTGAGCCTGAAATTGGGGAGCGGCTTTATCTGGGAATGGACTTTGGAACTTCTGGAGCGAGGTTTGCTCTCATTGATAAACGAGGGATAATTCGGGCCGAGGGAAAGAGGGAATACCCTCTCTTTAAGGTATGCTACATTTGCTTTAGGACTCCATGTTTGGTTCTTGGCTTGTTTATTTTCAAGTTTGTTGATTCTGAGAGCTATGTACTCAATGATTGTTGAGATAGAATGATTTGAAACAATTTTAGAAATGATCCAAAGATCAAAATTTTGTGTTATTGAGGTGCATGTCTGTGTGTACACATAACATAGATGATATAGTCATTATAGTGAAATGAAGTAAATCCCTTGTATGGATGTCTGTCATCAATAATTGATTAAACAACTTGAAAACTTTTAGTTTCGAGCATTTCTTATGAAAAAAGAACTTAGAACTCATTGTGATATTGTCATGAGAGAGAATTCCACCTGTAGATAATGGTTTCTGACATTTGTGGAAGATGAGTCAAATAGCTGTTGGGCAATTGGTTACAAAATTGTATGGAAGTTTTGGCTCAACATACAATTGGGTAGCTGAAAGATTCAGAAGTTGAGCACTGTGGACCTGAGATGAAGAATGAAATGCTTTTCTGAATATTTGTAGTATATTTGCTTGCCCAATTAACTGAGATTTGCTTTCCATTGTCT
Source organism: Fragaria nilgerrensis (assembly GCA_010134655.1). Classification (NCBI taxonomy): domain Eukaryota; kingdom Viridiplantae; phylum Streptophyta; class Magnoliopsida; order Rosales; family Rosaceae; genus Fragaria; species Fragaria nilgerrensis. The sequence goes on from CM020981.1 coordinate 8,905,731, forward strand.
AGATAGAGTGAAGAAAAAATGGATTGGGCGTGTTCATGGAAGGCGACACTCTTCTCACTTCTTGGAGACATTCCATCTCATCTTCGAAAACTGGTTGCTTCCATTTCCATTGATGGGACTTCTGCGACCACTCTCATTGTTGACAGGTGAATACCGTAAAACTTTGATGCATATGCTTGCTCTAGTGATATCCTATTGTCCACATCATGATGACTTTGATTATGCAGCAACACAGGAGAACCATTCTGGAGACCTTTCCTTTACAATGAGAGTTGCCCTGATGCTTTACCAACAGTTAAATCTATCGCTCCTCCAAACCATACAGTCTGCTCTGGTTCCTCTACTCTGTGCAAGCTTGTCTCCTGGTGGGAGAATGATTCTCCAAATAAAAAATCTGCACTATTGTTGCATCAAGTGGATTGGCTTTTGTGGCTTCTTCATGGAAAGCTCAGAGTGTCTGATTATAATAATGCTTCTGTGACACTTTTTTGTAGTTTATGTTTACATCTTCTAGCTTTGATGCATTACATTTCTATGTTTGGATAATGTAGTTCCATTTATATGCTTCAGGTTGGTTATGATCCGGAGCTTGAATCCTATCCACCCTGGCTACTCTCTCAGCCCTATTCAAAACTGTTACCTTCTGTTAGAGCTCCAGGAACTTCAATCGGTCATTTGAAAAAGGACATAAGATCAGAGTTTGGTAAAGTTTTCATGCAATTGGCTTGGTAATAGCACTTAAACATTTAATGCGGATCATTGACCTTGTACATTAGCAACTTATAATATAGGAAAGCTTTCAAGAAAAGTTCATGTGAAATGAATTCTAAATACACATTCAATCTTAGAAATGTTTGTTTTTTATTCCTTGACTGTACGCTTCCACTGGTCCAATTTTTTACTCTTTAGCACAAAAATAGAATACCTGTCAGGCTTTTCAGCTGATAAGCTTGTGTGCTCCTAATGCTGCTAGTCAAATTAAAATTATACTACGTGTGGTAGTTGTTCAATTGTATACTGGAAATGGTACTCAAATTGCGAAGGTATCTGATAGGGCAATTCATTTGTATCTTTTTATAAAGATTCTAACGTTCAGATTAAGATTTATGATTGAGAAATATTGCAAGCCATTGAGTACATATCTTAAGCATCTTTTATATCAGTTTAACCTGACAACATATAAACTATGTAATTGCAGGTTTTCCAAGTGATTGTGCTGTATGCACTGGAACGACTGATAGTATAGCAGCTTTTTTAGCAGCTCGTGCAACACAACCTGGGAAAGCTGTGAGTTCCTTCTGTTCCTCTTACTCAATTGGAGGTTTGTGTATGGCATTGCCTAATGGTTAGGTCATCAAATCATATGATTCTTTATTTTTTTTTTCTTGAGGCCTCAATTCGTTGAGCTTATTTTATGCATGTCTGCATTTCCCCACAGGATTGAGGCCTCAATTCGTTGAGCTTATTTTATGCATGTCTGCATTTCCCCATCCTGTGCAGACAGTTAAAGTGCTGTTTTGTAAGTTGTCAAATGTTGCATTTGTATTGTTGCTTCCAAATATACATATGTCAATTATCAGTTGTATTTATCAAATAATCTCAAAATTGGTATCCAGGTAACTTCTTTGGGTTCAACACTTGCCATAAAACTGCTGAGCACAACTAGGATTGAGGATGCACGATTTGGGGTGTACAGTCATCGCCTTGACGATAAGTGGCTTGTTGGAGGTGCTTCAAATACTGGTGGAGCAGTTCTCAGACAAATTTTCACTGATGAGCAACTGGAGAAATTGAGTGAACAGATTGATCCCATGGAAGCTTCTCCTCTAGACTACTACCCACTGCAAGCAGTTGGTGAGAGATTTCCAGTGGCAGATCCGAATATGGCTCCAAGGTACTTGGTTTTCCTGTACTTCTCCAAGGAACTAGGAAATAAATCTACGAGCAATGCATGGTTGCAAGTAGTATCTTTTTCACTTATCATTAGATCGTAATGTGAATATTGTCAATCTTTTGCCTAACAAAAGCATTACACAATAAGATACCTTTTTATAGAAAACGTTAAATAATAGCTTAGATGTTGGAAGCAGAAGCCAATGACCACATCTTTTTCTTGATAACAAAGTAGAAATAATCAGCTGCAGATTATTGATTTTCATTCCTGTGCAGATTACTCCCACGTCCAGAAAGTGAGGCGGAGTTTTTGCGTGGGATTCTTGAATCTATTACACGTATAGAGGTAAGAATAACGGACATTGTCTTCTCTGTAGTGTAGTTTGATCAATTATAGAAATTCAGGTATGATGACTTTAGAACCTTCTAACTTGTACAATAAGCAGGCAAAAACTTACAACTTGCTCAAGGAACTAGGTGCAACCCAAGTTGATGAAGTCTTCACAGCTGGAGGTGGTGCCAGAAATGAGAAATGGACAAAGATAAGAGAGAGAGTACTTGGTTTGCCTGTAAGTTCGGCAATTCAAACCGAGGCTGCATATGGAGCTGCTTTGTTGGCTTTGAGGGGAGTTCATGAAAAATGAACTTGTTTATGTAAGATTATATTTGTATAGTTATTGCTTTGGACTTGACTACTAATTGGCCTACTGAATAGCTTCTGATTAAGTAGCCCTACGTTCTAAGAAAATATTGCATCAGTAAGCTACTTTATTAATTTGTTACACATTATTTTTCTCATATACATATTTGTCATATTTATCTTTAAAAGCATGCCCCTGGACTCTCCAAATGGAAGGGTCGGCCTGATCTGTCTCATTTGGACTAAAGCTAACCAACCAAAATGATTATTGAAGATCTATCTCTTCAACTTTCTAATGCACATTGGTTTCAATGGAAAATATATGCATAATTGCCACCATATGCTATATTGTTTTCTCTGGTATTTGAAACAGATGGTCAAGTACATTGATGCTAAGATTCAGCTATCGTTGCTGTTTTCCCCGAAGTCCCCAAAATGCAGAAAAGAAAAGTAAGTGAGAGAGCAAAGCTGAGGAAGTCAGGATAACACATTGCTTTTTCTTTCTCTCTTCTGGTGAGTGCTTTCTCTACCGAGGTAATCTTCATTTCATCTCTTAGTTCCTTCGAATGATCTCAACTTTGTCTCAATTTGGTTCCTCCAAGTATTGGATTCGTCATGATCACCATCTGAAATTTTAGAATTTTATTTTGATTCAACTATCGTGGTAATGCTTCTTTCTTTTCTCTGATTATTCCCCATATCTATTACAATCAATTTGCTTTTGCTTTTGTTCTCTTGGGTACACGTTTAATTTTTACATTCATACAGATTGCAGATGAAACCAATATCTGTATCTATTATCCAGAGGACATGGGGTTTGTGTTAAAAATTGGAGCTCCGATCAGGAAATCTGTGAGAACATGTTACAGATCACTTTTCCGTCATCCATTTATCGTGGCATTTCTGCTTTTCTTGACATTTCTGCACAGATTCTTTCCTTTTGCATTTTCTCATTTGGTGACTGCATCCCCTGTTTTGGTCTGCTCAGTTACTCTTCTTGGGACCCTTTTGATTTTTGGCCAACCAAACTTACCCAAAACCGAAAGGGAAAAGAAGATCACTCATGATTTTGCTTCTCTTAGAACCTGGGGTTCACCAGATGAAATTGTTATTTCGGAGAGGAATGGGAGGTTGTTTAGAAACAAGTTCTCAGGAAAGAGTGTAGACGAAGTGAGTTGCAGTAGATACAGTAATGATCCTGAAGGTTCAATTGGTTATGTGCCACTTATTGATGAGACATTTCATTACACTGACAGTGAGAAGAGAGAATTAGACAGTAAGGAGTTGGAGAACCACAGGGTCATTCATAAGGAGAAACTGGGGATTAATGGCATAACAAGGGATGTGAAAGCTATTGGGAAGCCGGCTTCCCTCAAATGTGATCACTCGGAGTCGTCACAGGGTGGTGGTGGTGGTGATGATGAGGCTTCGGATTCTGGCTCAGACCGAGCAGAGAGTTCGTCACCAGATGCTTCAATAGTAGACATCCTTCCAATTCTTGATGAGCTACACCCACTTTTAGACTTAGATGCTCCAATACCTGTGCATATGTCCCCTGATGATTCTGGTATTGAATCTAATAGGAGTAATGATGGCAGTAACGAGTCAGATGACGAGGATACTGTAATCCAGAGTAGAGGAGTAAAAGAGTATGGGGTTGATGATAATGATGGTGATGAAGAAGAAGCACATGATGGTAAAGAAGATGAAAGCAAATCTGCAATCAAGTGGACAGAGGATGACCAAATGAATCTCAGGGACTTGGGGAATTTGGAGCTTGAAAGAAACAGATGCTTGGAAAACCATATGACAAGGAGAAGAGCATCGCAAAGAGACGAGAAGAATCTGATAGAGTTAGATACTTCTGAAAATCCCTTTAATAGTACACAAATTTCAACAACCAGACACAATCCATTTGACCTTTCACATGATGATATGGGGTTGCCACCCATCCCTGGTTCTGCTCCGTCAACTTACTTACCAAGAAGAAACCCCTTTGATCTTCTGTATGAGCCAAATGAAGAGAATCCTGAGCTCAAGGGAGACCATGTCGAGCAAGAAAATTCGACATTTCTCCCCACTAATACAATCTTCTGTAGGCATCAAAGCTTTAGACCATCCAGGTTAGGGGATGCCAAGCAAGAAAGGCAAGATCTTAAGTGGAGACCTGTTTTTGTACCAGAACAGTTGGCTTCAGAAGGAACAAGCTATTGCTCATTCCAAGGATTACCAACAGAAGCTAGTGATTCAAAGTTGAGTTCCATTCCTGATACTGAGTCGGTGAGTTCTGGAGAAGATCTGGATGAAAGAAAGTTCAGTGAGCACGTTAATGAAGCAGAAGTGATATCCAATATATACCAAGTTTCGCATCTTGTTAACCTTAGAAGTCATTCCTTTGAAGATCTAGATCCTCTAGAAATGGAACGGTCTGGGGAAAAAGATATCCAGCATGATGGGTCACAAATAAAATTGGGCAAGGTGGAGAATGGGAGTACAAGCTTGCCTAGTACAGGAGGATTGGTTATTCCTGTGGAACCTATTACTAATCCAACTCATTTGGGACCAGAAGCATTTGAAGATAAAAGCAGCAATAGGTCTAGCTCATCATTGTCATCAGAAGTGGATGAAGAATCTTCAGATTTAAGGAAAGATGGATCTAAAATTTTTGAGCCATTTGAGACGGAAGTGCAAACTATGAGTGGAATGGTGGATGACTCTCCACATAAGCCGCCAGTCTATGATACAAGCCCCCCAGGATCTGCAAAGGTCCTTTCCTTTAATTCTATTTCTTCTGATATTCAAGCAGAGATATCTAAAGTGGTTTCAGTTCCATCATCAGCTGAAATGCGTGTTCCCTATGTAGAACAAGCCCTATATTCAGACTTGCATGGTGAGAGCATAGAGAAGGCTACTTCAGGATATGAACAGATTGGTGCCACCTCACATGTACATGCATCAGTTGAAAATGAAAGAAGCTCTGGAGAATGCAACCAACTCTTCTTAACATCCTCTCATTCAGATGTACATGATGATCTCCCAAAGAATTTGAATGTGAAAGTAGTTTTTCCGAATTCTAGTCCACAGTTTGTTTCTTCAAAAGACAAGATGCCAGCAGAGGAGAAAAACTGATCATTGTCCGGTATGTCTAAAGATCAACCATCTTTTGATGATCATAATCCACTTCCTGTAAGTCATGCAATCATTGTTCTTTATTGTATTTCAGTAGTTATTTCAGTCTTGTTAGTTGAAATACTTGGTTAAATTGAATGTTTTTCTTGTTATTGCTTGAATTGTCTAGCAGACTGCATTATTGTTACAGATATGTAACAGATTATCTTTGTTTTTGAAAAGTAGTGTAAATTAAAACTAGTTTTATTTTGCTATGTGAAATGTTTGCTGTTCTATGCAATATTCTTTTTAATGATTATGCTGATTTGTCTAAATTTTTAGAGCTGTCTGTTAACTGAATCTTAGTCCTGTATGTGTGGGAGAGAACAAATTGGCATCGTAAATATCAAATGAAGTATTTTCTGTAATACTTTATCTACAGTTACATATGCTTTTTCGTTTTTTGATTTTTTTAATAAGGAATTACAATTCTGTCACTTTGGAGTATATTTTTATATTATACAAAACAAACAGCAGAGGTGTTTTTCTATAATTATTATTATTATTATTATTTTTTCAAGTTCACTTTTTGTTTGCAAATTTCATTTTCAGTTTTTCGTTGTTTATAACAAACCTTGTTAAATAATCTTTTGTTTGATCACGCATGTTTTACCGACCAAAAAAAAAACTCTTTTTGTTTACTCATAATACTTCACCACAACATTCAACTGTATCCTTTTTTTCGTTGGATCATGCATGTTAGTTCCCATATTAATTCACCAAACATAAAATGGTCTGGATCCTTTCATCCTTTCATGTCTAATTGTAGGAGTTGTTTTAAGTAATTCCATGTGGTCTTAATATTTTATTGGAATCTTGTTTTCAACCATGTTTACTTCTCTGCATTTGGCAATTGAATTTCCATGATTCTGCATCACATATATAATGCTTGATCGTCTGCATATGATATGTACTTTTGAATTACTCAAACCGACTCTTCTGGTTCAGATTAGTCATTTTTTTTTTTAGTAATAGTTATTTCCATTAATTATGTACAAACTTATAGGAGTCTAAAAAGGTTTTTTTGACATTATAGGAACCACATATTGTCTTATTGGAGTCAAAAGAAGATTCAAGCATCAAGGATGTAAATGTGGTTGGAGTCCAAGACCCCAGTTTGAAAAACTTATCTCCTGTGAGTGCTAAATCCACCTCAACCGAGGTGATAGAATTAAGCAACAAAGCATCTGGTGTTCAAGAAACTATCAATACTCATACTGCTATGGAGTATTTATCAGAAGCTAATGAGCTGCCAAAACCATCAAATTCAAATGATGGATCAATGGACATAGGAACTAATGTAGTCGATAAAACTAATGCAGTGGATTCTGCGGAGATTGCATTAAGCAATATAGGAACAAGTATACAAGAAACTGTCGCTAATCTTTCTCCAAATCAATTCTCAGAAGCTAATGTTGGTGAGCAGACAGAACCATCAAATGCACAAGATAGATGGTCAAAAGTGGAAACTAGTGCAAAAGGTTCTACCAAGGAAAATGCATCAAGCAACACAGAAGCTGCTATTAAAGAGTCTGCTGCTACTCCTAATTCTTTGAAGAAAGTTTCAGAAGATATTGATCCTCAGCTTCCTGCTTCATCAAATTCCAAGGATGGTTCGACAGAAGTTGGAACCAAAACTAGTTCTCCCAACAAAGACTCAGAAGCTAATGATCGTGAGCTGCCTAAACCATCAAGTTCAAAGGACGGGTCGACAGAATTTGGAATGAGTGCAAACGACTCTACCAAGGAGATTGAATCCATTAATACAGGAACTGCTGTTCAGGAAGCTGTTACCACTCATAGTACACCTAAGGAGGATTTATAAGATAATGTTGGTGAGCTGTGAAAACTATCAAATTCAAAAGATGGATCCACAGACGTAAATAATATATTGGGTTCTACCAAGGACATAGTGCTAAGTAGTGTAGGATCTGGTGTTCAAGAAATGGCCAAAATTCCTGTGAAGCAAGTCTCAGAAAGTGATGTCAGTAAGCTACCAAAATCATCAAAGGACATTTCATTAAGCAATACAGGATCTGGTGTTCAAGAAACTGCCACTACTATGAAACAAGTCTCTAAGAGTGATGACAGTGAATTGCCAAATCCGTCAAAAGATGAATTAGCAAAAGTAGCAACTAATGTTGTAGTTGGTTCTACCATGAGTATTCAAGAAACTGTTCCTGCTCTTCCGAAGCAAGTCTCACAAGGTAGTTTCAGTGAGCCACCAAAGTCATCAAATGATGCAGTGGGTTCTGCCAAGGAGATTGCATCAAATACTATAGGAACTGGTGGTCAAGAAAGTGAAGAAACTGTCTCTACTCCAACTCCGACAAAGGAATTGTCAGAAGCTAATGTTGGAGAACTGCCAAAACCATAGGATTCAAAAGATGGACATAAAGAAATAGAAACTAATGCAGTGAGTTCTACAACTGAGATTGCATCAAAAGATAACATATCTAGTGTACAAGAAAAGTTTACCACTGACCAAAGGGAAGTCTCAGAAGGTAATTTAATTGACCTGCCAAAAACATCAAATCCAAAGGATGGATCACTGGAAGTAGCTACTAGTAATGCAGCGGTTCTACCAAAAGTGTTCCAGAAACTGTCACAGGTCCTCTGAAGCAAATCTCAGAAGGTAATTATAGTGAGGCACCAAAACCATCAGATTTAAGTGGTGGATCAACAGAAGCTGGTACTAATGCAGCGGGTTCTACCCAGAGTGTACAAGAAAGTACAACTACTTTGAAGCAGGTTTCACAAGGAAATGACAGTGAGCTGCCAAAACCTTCAAACTCAAAGGATGGATCACCAGAAGTAACTAATGCAGTGGATTCTACCAAGAGTTTTCAACATACTACCACTAATCAAGAAGTTTCTGAAACTAACGTTAGTGAGCTTCCAACACCTTCAAATTCAAAGCATGCGTCGACAGAAGTAAGAACTGATGCAGCAAATTCTAGTCATTCTACCGAGAAGATTGCATCCAGAAGCACGGGAACGAAAGTGCAAGAAGGTATCACCTCTCATACTGCTAAACAAGTCTTGGAAGGTAATCTTGGTGAGCTGCCGACACCATCACATGCAACTGACGGATCCGCGCCAGAGGTAGGAACTAATGCAGAGGATTCCACCAAGAGTTTGTATGAAACTGTACACTACTCGGAAGCAACTTTCAGAAGGTAATGTGAAGGAGCTACCAAACCCTTCAGACTTAGAGGATGGATCAACCAAATTAAGTTCCTAATACAGTCAATTCTACCAAGAGTGTTCAAGAAACTATCACTAAACAACAAGTTTCAGAAGATAACGTTGGTGAGCTTCCAAAACCTTCAAAGGATGGATCAACAGAGGTAGGAACTAATGTAGTTGATTCTACCAAGAAGCTTGCACCAAGCAACATGGGAACTGGTGTACAAGAAAGCATCTCCGCGCACACTGAATAAAGTTGCAGAAGATCATGTTGGCGAGCTGCCCAAACCATCAAGTTTAAAGGATGAAGTGCAAAAAGTAGGACTTGATGTGGTTGGTTCTACCAGGAACATTCCATCAAGCAACACAGAATCTGGTGTTCAAAAAAGTATCACTACTTCAGAAGCTGATGTTGCTGAGTTGCCAAGACCAAATTCCGAAGGTCATGTTGGTGAGGTTCTAAAACAATCTATTTCAGAAGAACGTAATGCTGGTGAATTGCCAAAACCAACAAATGCAAAGGAAAGTAATGCCGGTGAGTCGCAATAACCTGCAGATCCAGAGGAAAGTAATGCTGGTGAGTCGCAAAAACAAGCAGAATCAAAAGGATGGTTATGGTGGTAAGTTGTTATCAAAACCATCAACTCCAAAAGAAAGTAATCCTGGTGAATATCGCAGACCAAATAGTTCAAATTAGTAAACTGCGAACGTAGTAACTGATGGTGGTGAAATAAATCAAATTTACTAACTCCTTCCGTATCCACTTTGTAAACAATTATGACGTAACATACGAAAGCATCGAATGTTCCTGCAAAATCGTTTTCATTTTAGGCTTTGAATGTAGTTCCCTTGGTTTGGTTGAATTGAATATAGCAACTCTGTTCCGCATCCTATATCAAGCTCATATCCTTATAGAGATGGACACCTAGACAAACGTCTAACAGCACCTCAACTTGCACCCCAACTTGCACCCAAAAATCATGAATGTCGATCTTCAACCATGAAATTTTGCACTTCTAGCAATCATATTAGGTGGATTATGCTTTTTAAAAGCTAGGGACGCTCGATTTCGTTATATGCTTTTTTAAAAGCTAGGTCGATATGCGCATTGCATAATTTCTTTCTCGCTATCAATAAAACTAACTGGTACAAGTTTATGAATGCGGGTTAATTACATATGAGGAGGAATCTTGCACTTATTATTTGCATTTGCATTCGCATTCTGCTCTCCAGCGAATACTATAAAAATGTATCATTTTGGTGCCCGCAAACGATTTACAACTCCATATCTTAACGTGCTTAATTAGTACAAGAGTACGTCTACTTGAAATTGCCTCGATCTCTCTATTATTATTGATAGACCATATATAGTGATCTAAACCATATGTATTTAGCGTCGGTAGGCAGATACCATCCGGCTATCTCTATCTCCGGTATGCATATCCACCTACACATTCTGGATTCTTTTGCACTTTTGCTTTGATCTTTTAGGTTTGTTTCGTTTTGTACGTGTTAGCTAGGCGTGCGTGGATTGCGCTAGCCAGGGCGCACGACATGTAGCTTTCATTTGTTTGTGTAGATTTTCTTCGAAGGAAAAAGATTCTGAGCTTCTGATGCAAGATTGTGTTCAATAATGACTGGGTTTAATTCGACCTCAACTCCACCGAGACGATGACCTGTGCGTGTAGTCGGAAATATTTTTCATTATTATAACAGATCTTTAAAAACACAAAAGTTTATATCGAATAAAATATATACTTGGAAATGTCGATGACCACCACCATTCAGGCATTCAGCGACTAGGAATAGAAACCGAATCTCGCTCCAACTTTACTTATAATGGTCATGTGACCTATCACAATCGAGCCATGAATATTGTGTATATATATAATTGAACCTAAGATATGACCAGATATTAAGATAGATCAACTTAAGAATCTCATGCAAAACTCAGACGTAGCATGACCGACAAACCGACGAGATCACTGACGTAGCATGCTAACTAACAAAGAAACACAACAGTGAATAAACCCTAATCTAATCGATCAACGTCAACCCCACTTCACTAGAGCTAAAAACTCATCGATCGTATTCATAATTCTCAGCTGAGCAACCCTACATACGCACGCACATCTGGCGATCTCCATCTCCGGTATTTATGCATATGCACGCACACATTCTCCTTCGTGTGAATGGTAATGATAATGATAAGGATAATGATAGTGTTTAGTGGGAATTTCAAATGATAACGATTGAGTGGTCGAGTACACCCTCACCTGACGTATAACTGATTAACTGAACAACAACACAACAACGTCCAAATTTTGTCAATCACAGCTAGGTGGGCCGGCCCTAAATTAGGGCTTTGACGTCTACAAATATTCACTTTCTCACACATAATCATTTCAATATGTAATGTTTTTGGAGGCTAGGCTGCTTAATTAATTCTCTTAATCAGAACCATACTATTATATTCTCTTCGTAAAAAAATTGAACCATACTAGATTTGGTAATCAAAAGCAAGACGCAGATCGAAGCCATAATCTTTTTACAGATATATATATGGAGCAAGTTTGTACAGTTGGAGCATGCGAAATTGCTTGGACACTACTTCTCTATCGCAGATTTGATCTCATCGATCGATTACTTCAGGCCCCGGCCGGATTGAATTCAGATTCGGTTTACACCTCTTCTCGATCGGTGATTATGTTCTTGTTATTGTCCAAAAGGATTAATTGATCCATCATTACCCTGCAACATTTAAGTGGTCTAAACTACTATCTAAGAGACAAAAAGAAACCAGAACCACCAATTCAGACATCATCATTAAGAGACAAAAGCCTATCAGGCAAAGTTGAGTTTGAAATTTGTGACAACGTGCGCAGATATACACGTCTTTATTGTCTCACTCCCTTAGTTCACTATAACTATAAATACATTCACTCCCATAAGCTTCGATCATCCTTCTCTCACTCGATCTCCTTTCCTTTCGCCAGCCTCTGAATCTCTCTGTTCTTACTGCCTGCAGAGATGTCTCGTTCCCTCTCTCTCTTCCCTGAACTCACGAGGAACGGATATCAAGAAGCAGGTGCATCCTCTACTGGTAAGGAATGGATTTCAGTTTGCTGTTTTTAATTGTTAGTTCTTGTTCATTAGTAGTGTCCTTGTAAGTAATGGCACCGAAGTGATTTTGTCCTTGATATATCAATCTTTAATGCCTTTCCGGAATTTTTCTTACAGCGGTTCTTAATCACCCAATTGAGTACCAACACCTGATGAGACCCCGCGGCGACGTCTTTTTTAAGCAGCTGACGGAAGCGGATGTGAAGGACAGACTTGTAGTCACCAAAAAAATGGCCATGTTGTTGATGCCTCGGGCAAATGAAAGTGAAATCAGAGTTTTAGACGACATTGGTGACACATATCAGTTCATCTTGACCGCAAGAAATGGACCGTATCCGAAACCAACTTTCCAGAAAAGAGCTTGGAAATCCTTCATGAAAAAAAGAAGAGCCAAATCTGGCGACCGTATCTATTTCTGGCCGGAGGTGAACGAGGTTAAGGGTACAAGCTACCGCATCGAGCTCATGCAGTTCATACATGGTGTTTCTCCTCACCCAGAAGGTCTTGGAAATTCCAACTCGCCAACTGCATTTCAAGAAGACCCCTCAGATTTGAGCGCTTGGGCTGCTCATGGTGGTCTAAACATCTAGGTATATATACTAGATGCTGTGTGTAATGAACACCTTATTTAATTATAAGGTTGAGCTCCCATCAAAAAAGAAAAGAAAAGGTTGAGCTGCTTCTTCTGTTGTTATATAATGTTGGTTTTGATAAGCAGGGCTAGCTCTCTTTAAGGATTTGATAAGAGAGCTTCTTTGCTTTCTGAGTGTTGCTGCTGTTTTCTTCCAAGATAATATATAAATGGTGAGAATATTATTCTTACATTCCTTTTCTGGCATTGAATAAGGCTGCGAAAACGACTAGTACGTACATGCATGCATGCATCTTCAGATCTTCTGTTAAGAGTATATATAGGTGCCAGCTGGCCCAGACCCAGGCCCAGTTCATGTGCATAACTATGACTTCTTCTGTGTATTTTTCCAATGATATCGAAACCATTTTCCAATACAAATTTTGCTTCTCTCTTTTCTCTTTAGTTTTTGTTCGTCTTCCCACTTTTAGTTATGAATTCAAGTTCTCATTATCAGACCTTGATTTTTAGCATCTTCAACCATGAAAAGTTTGCACTTGTAGCAATCATATTTGGTAAGGTATTAGGTGGACTATATGCTTTTTACAAGCTAGGGAACCACGAGATCCATCAACATATGAGGACGAAAATTAGGTCGATATGATTTCGTTATTAGGTCCATATCTTAACGTGTTTAATTAGTCCAGCATCATTTTATCGAGAATTGCCTCGATTATTATTATTATTATTATTATTATTATTATTATTATTATTATTATTATTATTATTATTATTATTAATAGACCATGGTGTCTAAGCAATAAGATAATTACGGACGGGTTCAAAGATTTGAGAGAGCCATTACGCTCTTAAGACACTTGCAGTGACACCCCTATATTGTAATAACTGTATAATGAGCTCCCAACTGATTGGTGTTAATCAAAGTCTTGAATAGGTCGCAAAAGCCAACTTTATTATAAATAAATTTTGCATAAACGTCGACTCTGATGATGGCCATAGTCTTCTTCTAAACAAATTATTGTGTAGTTGTGGACAAAGAAGAATATAGTTTCAAAGAGTTTTGTTACTGCAATGCATACTAAATTATATTATTGTGGGGTGTCCGTATCTAACTACCAAATTCTTCTGAATACTGTCATTTCCTCCATAGTCCCAAGTCGCATATCTACAAAGACAAACATAATCCAATTACACAAGATATTGTCATTCAGCTCCCAAAAATATCTTGCTATTGGGTTTGACCGATTCATCACGCCCACCATTCGATCAGCAACTAGGAATTCTCTCGATCAACTTTACTTTTACATGCTAAGTTTCTATCACAATTAATCCCGATCACAGGGTATAAGTTATTTTATTTTTATAATTAATATTCACTTATTATGACTTTGAGACATCAAATATTCTATCTTTATCAACCACTCACAAGACCACGCACCGAGTACTTTCCAAGTCGACAATGAGCATTCGCAACGAGAGTGTCGTGAATGACGGTAATGGAAGCATTTGAAGACATTTTTGAATTCGCACCTTTGGGCTATGACGGTTCTTGGCTTCTTTCCGATCTTTTTACTCTCCCTTTTCATCAATCAAGCATTTGGCGACTCAAAGCAAGAACCGTGGACCTAACACAGCACCGGGCTATGCTGGTTCTGTTCCGGACACTGCAAAGAGTTGGCTGGTTGAAGCGTAGCATGCCTTAATCAATGCGTATGATCCCACAATCTTTTTTTTGGAAATTAAGGAAAGAATAACTAGTGCTTTATATATATACACAGCCCGTTTCAGGTGCGGACGTCCGCACCAATGGTTTTGGTGCGGATTTCTATTTTTGTACCATTTTTCGATCGAATTTCCTCATCTCCACCGTCTAGTATCTAGATAATATTGTATAGATCATCTCTGCAAAATTTCAGCCAATTTGGTGATCGTTAAGGCCCTCAAAATTGTGTTTTTCTGGTATAAACATGAATCGGACATAATTCAGTCCGTCCATTTGTTTTTCGATTTTGAGAGCCTTAACTATCACCAAATTGGCTGAAATTTTGCAGAGATGATCTACACAATATTATCTAGATACTAGACGGTGGAGATGAGGAAATTCGATCGAAAAGTGGTGTAAAATGGATATCCGCACCAAAACCATTGGTGCGGACGTCCGCACCTGATTAGCTTTGTGTGTGTATATATATATGTATATCAAACCAAACTAATCAAGGAGGAAATTAAAAATCAAACTCGATCATTAGACCAATCCACATTACATTATTGACAAGTTGAGGTCTCTAATGACCTCGTATATATATGGAAGGGACTCACATCTAAGTTTTCTTCCTTTCAATATGTAATGTTTCTAGAGGCTGCTTAATTAATTTTCTTAATCAGATCAGTCTCCATTCAAACCAAATTCATATGCGAACTCAAAATGTCCGTTATGTGGAGTATTAGGTCATAGCAAACAACGTTGCTTTGAAACAATTGGGTACCCGGATTGGTGGGATTTCACCCTAAAACCTCGAAAGAATCAAGAAAAAGCTATCATAACTGCTACAGAGGAAGACCAACCATCAAATGACTCCAATGTCGCACAGTCATGTTTGAGTGGTAAGGTATCTATGAATAGTTCCTGGATTATTGATACAGGAGCATCAGATCACATGTGTAATGATCATAGCCTCTTGAAACAATTAAAATGATCGGATTACATTTTTTAAGGTAACCAATCTAAGATTTATCATGGTCTATTGATATTGTTCATGCTAGGTTGAGTTTGTCTAAAAATAGTTGAATGTAATCTTACATCTTCTTTTACCTCTTTTATTTTCATTGTTTTTTTTTTTTTTTTTGGATTTTGATTGTGTATTTTGTTATGTAGGAATTTGCAGGACAACAATATCTGTATAAGGATAACGTTAATGTCTTCTTAAATCAACTTTTGACTCTCTTATTAAAGGTAAAGTTGACAAATTTCAGTACCCTTTTTGAGGTTTTTGTTCAATTCTGTTTTGAATTTTGTGGTTTGATGTATAAGTTTGTGTCACATCCCGACCCGTAAGATTTTATCTTATTTACTAGCTTGATTATAATAAGAATTTTACCGTCTCCGACATTGACATATAGTTTAATTGATCCCTAGAGGGGTTTTGAGGGACGATTATTTCGGAGAGTTATTCGTAGGAGAAAAATGTAACGACGGTAAAAATGGTAAATTTAGCTAGTAAAAGGTAATTTTTATTAGGGTATTATTTTTGGGGGTGTTAAATTTTTGGATTGGGTTTAAATTAGGTTGGAACCAGTTGGGCCAAGCCCAACCGATTTTCTCTCTCTTCCCTCCCGATTCTCTCTCCTCTCTCTCTTTCTCTCCCGATTCTTCCCCCCTGCCGGATTTTCTTCTCCGCCGTCCGGCCACCAGCGACTGCCGGACTGGTCCCGTTCGGACCCCCGCCGTCCCCTCTCTCTTTCTGGGCCGGTGACAGGCCGTGTAGCGCCGCCGTGAAGGAGTAACGCCGCCCGAAAGGCGCGGCTGCCTTGGGGTTTCCGTCGCCGGAACTCCCTCCTCCGGCCACCAATCCGGGCAAGCTTGGTACGGTTTTGAAGCTCTCCTCCCGTGCAACAACCCCTCCAAAAGGCTCGATCCCTCTTGAGCTCGGTAAGGAGAAATTCGAAGTTGAAATTCTAGGGCTTATTGTGTGTTTGCGTTCGATTGACATGGTTAGGCTTAGAATTGGAGTTTGTGGTAGTTATGAATGTTGTAGAAGAGGTTAAGAGGAAGATACTGTCAAATTTTGGTGGACATTGGACGTCGCCGGAGCTGGTCGCTGGCCGCCGCCGCTGGAAAAACTGTTTTAGGTGGAGATTTTTATGAGGAATTTAATGGAATGAGTTTTAGAATTTTCGGACGAGTTTTGAATAGGTTTATGAATTTCCGAAGTTTGGTATTTAAGCGGTTAAATAATGTAAAATCCGACCGTATGATTTAAATCAATTTCTGGGAAAAGTTGTTATACGACTGTCGAGTATGATATAAAAGTTTGGATCGTTCCGATTTAAGAATATCGAACTTAGGCAATGATGAGCGTAATTATGGCTCTCGATTAATTTTGCCTATTTTATAAATACTGGAATTCAGTTAGTAAATTAATTATATATTTGGAACAGGACGTGAGGAGGCCCGAGCAGAAGAAGCCTCTGAGCGTCATCAGGCTTAGGCCTAATTTGTGAGTGGACCTTTGTTTTAAATAAAAAGCATGCGATGAATGATTTTATTAATCATTTGTTTATTTTGATGAGATTATTGAATTCTCGCCCATTTGTTAATTTTTTCTCCTTTGGAGAGATCCCGAAAATGAGATTTTCGGTGGATATATATGTTTTTGGATTTTATGAGAATAGTATGTATATAAATGCTAGCTAGCCATACGTGCTTGGTCCGTCATAATGAGGTAAATACCATTATGACATGTCATGCGTGTTAGACACAAGCGTCATAGCCCTATATGAAAACTTCTTTCTTTTTCAGTTTATTTAGGTTTTCATATAGGGAGTCCACACGTATATGTACACCGTCCCTTTTCGGTCATAATGAGGAAAAGTACCATTATGGCGCAACGTGAGCGTTAGACGCCAGCGTTGTAGCCTTGTATGAATTTCTATTTTTCTGAATTGTTTCTAGGATTCATACAAGGAGTCTGACGAGTGTAGATACATACGAATATATGAATATATATGATTTAGCCTGAGAGGCTCTATTTTATTTGAGTTTGTGACTAGCCAGTGCTAGTCGTAAAATTGCCAGTTTATGAGTTGAACACTTTTAAGCTGCCGCATGCAGTATATTTTTCTATGAAATTAAAATGGGAATGCATAAATAGTTTATTATTAAATTATTTTTGTCCACTCACTCTAATATTATTAAATGTCTTCCCCTGGGCCCTTTGTTTTAAAATGCCCAGTCTGCAGAGTTCGGATTGGATCTAGTAGGAGATGAGGCATAGTCACCCGTATTTCCATCACCTTTCACCAGTAGGTTACCTGTTTAGCCTACTTGTCTTTTTTTTACTTCCACTAGTGTCTAGTAGCTCTGAATACTTGGGTTTAATGTATATATTTTTGGTTGTGGGTGAAGGCTTGTTTATATTTTAGAATATTTGACGGACGATGTATATTATCTTAGATAATGTTTATTATCCTGTTGGTGATGATTGTTTTTGAGGAGCACGAAGGCTCCAGAAGTTAAGGTTGGATTTGGAACCTTTAGAAGTGTTTGCAGGTTTTTATTGGAAGGGTTATCTATTTTCAAGGGAGGTTGTACCGAATTTTGCGGTAAATCTTTCCTTGGAGGTGGTTCCCGCACGATTTACTCCGAGTTTAGGGTGAAATTCGGGGCGGGTCGTGTCAGTTTGGGTATTCATATGCGATTCTATAAAAGTTTGACAACACAATGCAAATTCATGTGAGTTCATTTAAGTTTGTTTGAATGTTATGTTTGGTCATGACCTCTCATTAGGCATCCATATTAGGTGCTCTAGCTTTGGGTTGATGTTTTGATTTAGGGTCTCCTAAAACTTGCATAGTCAATCTCATTGTTCTCTCTCGCTCTCCTAAAACTTTCATAAACTCTACATAGATATCTTCATTTGTCCACAAAACTTGATAACAATCACATCTATATTGGTACCTATTCACATCTATTTATTAGTGTTGTTTTCTCTAATCTACATGTTAATAATTATTTAATTTAATGTGACAGGGAAATTGGCGAACCAATATCATCCTCAACAAGCAAGAATCAAAACTAGAAGTAGAAGATTAACTAAATGTGAACCCCATTGTGTATATACAACTTTTGTTCAACTTATCTAAGTTGTGAAAATGCAGAGTTATGATTGCATTTTTGGCTAACAGCAAAGCATTTTGTACAATCAAAACTGGAGTTAACTTTTTGATCATGCTCCACACTATGCTCTTTGTTTGCTATTGCTAACAATTAGAGCCTTATTATTTTGAACTGAATGACTCTAGCTTCATTGTAATATATGTTCTTTGCTATTAAATGCTATTTTCTGATCTTCATTTTATCTTTAATTCTTCAAGTATATAAATAGACAAAAGACCGCGCTTTGCCGCGGGAAACTATTCTAGTAGTTGATATAGTTTGATGCTAGTTTGCTAATTGCAATTTGAAATGATTGCATGATGTCCAAAGTAATTGAAACTTGAAAGGACAGCTAGCAGAATCGATTTAGCTAATGGTTCTATATATACTTCTGTACGTTAACAAAGAAGTTTTGGTTTGTTGATCTTTAATGGAAGACATCTGGGTTGTGATTAACGATCTCTTGACAAGTTTTCATTTTGCTCTATCAAATCTTTGACATGTTAATGGGAAGAGAGCAATATATATGTATAATTTTTAGATAGTATTGTCTACCTTTTTTTTTTTTTTTGATAAAGATAGTATTGTCTACCTTATTACTTATAACTTGTAAGATGGATTTGTGTATTATATAAATTCAAGTACGAGTAATAATGTCATGCAAAATGTGAATGTGATAGACCAGATAGAGCTAGTAAAACCGCCTTTATTGTTAATTGATAATTACTTTTGTCCAAACTAAGAATCTCAACAGTCAAAGATATATGACCAGAATCACCAGATAGTGCAAAAAGATAGATCAACAATGTTAAGCTTTTGGCCTCTTGAGCTTGGTGAGAATGGTTTGGAATGTGTTGTTTGGACTTTGGAGCAGGGATGTCATTGTTCGAGCTAGCCGCTTAAACTCGCGCCTCCGGAGTCTCTTCTTCCGAGTGGGACGTCTCAGTGTGGTCTTCCGGCCTGCAAAATGTAACATTTTCGTGATCAGGTTGTGAATTTAGGCCAATTAGTTAAGCCATATTGTATCTAATTAGCATCACTTACTAGAACAGTGGAGTCTCTAGCAGCTAGAGAGCCACAATGTCAGCACAAGACACAGTGCTTGGACACAATGTCAGCTAGATTGTGATCGTTGTATAAATTACACAAGCTATTCTCTCAGTCAACTCCCAAAAATGACTTGCTCTTGGGTTTGACCTCAATGATGACTGATTCATCACGAAAGATCGATTTGTTGACCTCACCATTCAGAGCAACTATCAGCATCACTACCTTCTTTTTTTTTTGTTGATGAATCAGCATCAGTACCTATCTAGCTAGTGATCTTGTAGGTCTCTTGTCGGTCATAAAAATTATCACGGCTGTGATTAATTGACAAAATTTGTACGTTGTAGTTGCATGAGTTTGCTTGATTAGGTTCAGTTTTATAGTCAACCCCACTTCACTAGAGCTAAAAAGAATAACTAGTGTGATTTATAAAACGATATGATAATTTGCAAGTCAAACTAAACGGTCAAGAATATTTAAAGGTGTTGATACATAATATGCATTAACTTATAGTATAATTTTCTTTTAAACTAAAAATAAAAGAATACAGAACAAAAATAAATAAAGAACATTTTCTTAAAAAAACAAACAAATTAACTCAAACTAGCTAGAACAGCTACAATAATATTTCAACTCTTGTCACTTACAAATAGGCCGGACCAAGACTAATGTTGCTACACAAATGTTGGTCGTCTTTACAACTTGAAGTTAATTAACAAGTCATTTTAGATAGGCGTGTGAGCTTGCATGAGCTTCCATATATGATGCAAGATTGTGATCTCATTCATATAGTAGCATGACCCCACCATATATTGATGATAAGCCATATCAGCAATATCATCGGACTTTGCGATCACGCGTTTTCTGGTAAGATATCAAATTGTCTCTGAATATTCTTACTTTCCTGAATCTTTGGCGTCCGACAAGTCTGCGAAATGAATGTTTATATACGAGATCCATCGACTCCACTTTTAATTATTTTTTATTGATACAACTCAACGTACTTTCAATGCTACTCTCATTTTGGTTGATTTACAAGCCGTCCATGCATCGTATATATATATGAAATGGACTCGCATCACAGTTTTCTTCCTTTCAATATATAATGTTTATGGAGGCTAGGCTGCTTAATTTATTTTCTTAATCAGAACCATACTATGTTCTCTTCTTAAAAAATGAACCATACTAGATTTGGTGGTCGGTCAAAAGCAAGACACAGATCGAAGCCATAATTTTTTTTTTACAGATATGGAGCAAATTTGTACGTACAATTGGTCAATTGGAGCATACTATGTACAATTGGAGCATGCGAAAAAAAAAAAAAAAGCTTTACATGGCAAGAATCAAAACCAACTAGAAAGTAGAAACTATGGAATCGCTTAATCGATATCATAGCGCATCAGTTTTCGCTCGACATAAATGTAAACTGAAGTATGAAATGATGTTGCTCGTGTGTGTGTGTATATATATATATATACAGATTTTCTCAAGTGCGGATGTCCGTATTTATTTTTACGGTGCAGACTTTCACTTTATACTTATTTTTCAATCGAATTTTCACATCTCCACCATCTAATTTTTAGATACTAATGTATAGATCATCTCTGTAAAATTTCAGCCAATTTAGTTATCAAAGTCTTAAATAGGTCGCAATTTATTAGTGTTAATCGAAGTCTTGAATAGGTCGCAAAAGCCAACTTTATAGAGGATGCGTTTATACTAAAATAATATTATTTGTTAAAACTTTAAGTAAAGATTTGTTCATTTGGGCAAAAAAGAAAACTACCTTATATTCAAATGGGCTCATAAAAAAGATAATTAATGGCTAAAATTAGTACTAAATGGACATTTTTCAATTTATTAAATAGAGAAGCGCAAGATATAATTAATTATACATTGTCATGCAAATTAGCTTACATCATTGATTGACGGTGGTTTACGTGTTGTATAGGTTCTCATCAATATAGGATTATATAACCTAATTAAATTAAGGGAAAATACCCATTTTAACACTAATTTGATAACTGCTTTAAAAGATGGAAGAGGGCAGTTAGTCACGTTAACCATTCAAAGTTAACGTCCACAGACGACCGTCTTTCTCCATGGAACGGAACCCACAGACATGCGTTCTTCTCTGTCTTCTCAATCGGAACGGAACCCTAGACGAATGTCTCTCTCTCTCTTTCAATCATTAAACCTAAACGGCTCTTTCTCTCTCTCTCTCTCTCAACGTCTCTTTCTTGATCATTAAACCTGGACTCTCTCTATCTCTCTCTCTCTTTCTTGATCAATCAATCTTGCTCATTCTATATCTGCGGCTCTCTATAACCTAGACTCACTCTTTGTATCTTTTGATCCTTCAATCTCATCGAGAGTCTTGATTATTGAATCTGATCGAGACTCTGTCTGTTCAGTATCAGTATCGATCCCATCTGATAAGGGAGTGTTTGTTCCTGTCGCGCTGAATGTTCTCCTATTTCACCCAGTTCGGTGAGTTTTGTTTCTTCATGATCTTGTTTCAGTTCCATAGTCTCATGGTGTTTGTTTGATGCCTTGTTTTAGTTCCCTTGTTTGATTTGTGAATCTAGTACATATTGCTTCATATAGAAAACACTACTATTTTAGGTCTTCTTTTCTATTGTCATGATTCATGATTCATTCAAAAGAGGTAATCTGTGAATTATAGATAACATGTGAATCATAGATTTAATAGATTGTTTCATGAAAGAAGTAGTTTAACTCATGTAATTGAGTAGACCAATCAATATAACACAAGCGGTTCGTCATTGCTTAATAAGTCTACTATTTTTTCGTAATTTTCTACTTTATATACGGTACACATCTTAATAAGAAAGTAATCGTATATACTGATACTGAAGTTGAAACATAGGTACAACTAGCGATGGATGCGTCTGAGAATGGAAAATAGCCGAATAAGGGTGTAGAGGATGTGGTAGTAGATGTTCCCGAATTTGGAAGCCTGACGATCGTCGATGTGCGAGCTTTGACCTTCGAAACAGTGGATGAGGTAGAGAGATTCTACTCTGCATATTCAGCAGTAGTTGGATTTGGATGTAGGAAGGATGACAAAGGAGAGTCTAACGGTTTGATTCGGTGGAGGCAGTGGGTCTGCTGCAAGGAAGGGACTCGAGATAAAAAGTACTTGGAAGCAGATGGTTTGAGTCGTACTCCTCGAAAACATACTAGGGTGAATTGCCAAGCTAGATTTCGGATCAATTACAATGATGGGAGTAGAGTTTATATGGTGAAGATATTCGTTCCAGAGCATAATCATGAACTAGCTACTGGGAACCAAATTGCATTCGTTCATGCTCATCGTCATGTCAGCGACGCAGCTTTGGCTCTGACAAACACAATGACAAGGGTTTCAATCAGACCATGTCACACGTATGAGTATATGGTAGAGCAGGCTGGGGGATATTCAGTAGTGGGATTCACCATGAAGGACCTCTACAACTAGCTTGACCAACAACGACGGACCTCCCCATTTGAGAGTGATTTCGAAGGAGTGCTTTCCTACATGAGAGCACTGGCAGCAAAAGACCCACACTTCATATGCAGATTCACTACAGATTTGGAAGACAAGTTAGTGGACATTTTTTGGCGAGATGGGCATTCCTTTGTTGATTATCAGTGTTATGGGGATGTGCTGATATTCGATAGCACATACAGAACCAATGTCTACAACATGCCATTGGTTTTGTTTTTTGGGACGAACAACCATCGAGGTAGTATTATTTTCGGTGTTGCCCTTATTTCGGATGAGACTGAGGAGACATACACTTGGTTGCTTCGTACATTTTTGGAGTCGATAAATGGGAAGATGCCAAAGGCGGTACTCACAGACAGTGACGAGGCCATGCGTAAGACAATTGAAACTGTGATGCCGAAAGCAAGGCACCGTCTATGTATTTGGCACATAGGTAAAAATGCCTTTAGTCACTTAAAGTCTAAGGAAAAGTTGAAGGCTTTTAACCGATGCGTGAGGAAGTATCAAACGGTTGAGCAATTTGAAAGGTTGTGGCAAGAAATGATTGATGAACTTGATGTCCATGACGATATTTGGATCGGGAATATGTATGAAAAGAGAGACAAGTTTTGTCAACAAGCATTCTTCGGTGACATATTTATGGCCGGAATGAGAAGCACACAAAGGTGTGAAGGCATGAATAAAGAATTCAAGAGGGTTCTTGGTAAAGGGAAATCCCTTGTGGAGCTTGTTGCGTTGGTGTACAGATTACTTATGAAATTGAGACACAATCAAGAAAGGGATGAATTTATCAATATGAATTCCTTTCCTAGTGCTGTAACTCACTTAGTAGATTTGGAGATACAAGCCTCTTCTATATTCACACACGATGTGTTTAAGTGGATTGTAAGAGAGATCAAGAAAGAGAGCTTTATTACACTAAAGCAAGGAGTATAATGTCATGAAGATGGTAGTCGTGTTTACAAGATATCAGTTTACAAACGGCCTGAATTTGACCACACTGTTGTTTACCACCCTAAGAAAGAGACTGACAGTGCAGAAGACCTGATGATGGTGTGTTCTTGTAGAATGTTTCAGTACAGGGGAGTACCATGTCGTCACATGTTCACGATGATGAAAAACGAACACATTTTTCAGCTTCACAAGTCACTGATCGTCAAGAGATGGTCAAAGGACGCAAGAACTGTGTGTGAAATCCCTTATCCTGTCACATCCTGACTCTTAAATTTTATCTTATTTACCAGCTTGATTATAATAAGAATTTTACCGTCTCCGTCAATGAAGTTATAGTTTAATTGGTTCCTAGAGGGGTTTTGAGAGACGATATTTTCAGAAAATTATTCGTAGGAGAAAAATTTGACGACGGTAAAAATGGTAAATTTTTAGCTAGTAAAAGGTAATTTTTATTAGGGTATTATTTTTCGGGGTGTTCTATTTTTGGAGTTGGGTTTGTTGTGGAGTGGGTATATGGATGTTGGACTGGGTGTTAGAGGCCCATTTCCCTCTTCTCTTTTTTCTTCCCGGTTCTCTCTTTCCCCGACTCTCCCGCTACCGGATTTCTTCTTGGCCATCCGCCGCCGTCCGGCCACCATCCGCCACCGCACCGGTCCCGTTCGGTCGGTCTCCAACCCAGCTTCCATTCTAGGCCGGTGAGAGCCGCCCTAGCTCCGCCGTGAAGGAGTTCTCACCCCGTAAAGGTTCGGCTGTCGTGGTGGAGTTCTCGCCGGAGCTCCCTCCTCCGACCACCAAAGCCGGTGATCTTTGGCTCGTTTTGTAGCCCTCCTCCCGTGTAGCAACCCCTCCAAAGGGCTCACTCTCTCTTGAGCTAGGTAAGGAGAAATTCGAAGTTGAAATCCTAGGGCTCTTTAGGTGTTTGCGTTCGATTGACATAGCTAGGCTTGGATTTTGAGTTTGTGCTAGTTAGAAAAGTTGTAGAGGGAGTGGAGTGGAAGCTACTGTTAAAATTTGGTAGGATTTGGAGGTCGTCGGAATCGGCCTCCAACCGCCGCTGCCGGCAGAGCCGGCGCTATTTGGGAGTTTTGTATGGTTTTAAATGTGTAATAATTAGAGGAGTTTAATGAAGTGAATTGTGGAATTTTTGGATGAATGTTAGATAAGTTTGTGAATTTCCGAAATTTGGTATTTTTGGCGGTTAAATAATGTAGAATCCGGCCGTAGGATTTAAGTCAATTTCTGGGAAAGGTTGTATTTACGGCTGCCGAGTATGGTGTTAAAGTTTGGGTTGTTTTGATTTAAGAATATCGAAGTTAGGGAATGATGAGCGTGGTTATGGCTCTTGGTTAATTTTGCCTATTTTGTATAAATATTGGATTTTTAGTTGGGAAATTAATTATATATTTGGAACAGGACGTGAGGAAGCTCGAGCAGAAGAAACCTCGGAGCGACATCAGGCTTAAGCCTAATTTGTGAGTAGACTTTTGTTTTAAATATTATGCATGCGAAATAATTTATGTTGTTAGAGAATAACCGAAATTTTGAATTTCGGTGAGCATGTTTATATATATCCATATTTGGATGATTATGAGGATAGTATGTATATAAATAAATGCTAGCTAGCTATACGTGCTTTTCCACCATACTGAGGTAAAATTCCATTATGGTGCGACGTGAGCATTAGACGCAATCGTCGTAGCTCTATATAAATATAATAATTTATATAGGGGATATGCGCGTATATATATATATATATACACCGTCTTTTCGGTCATAATGAGGAAAAATTCCATTATGGCGTAACGTGAGCGTTAGACGCAAGCGTTGTAGCCTTGTATGAATTTCTATTTTTCTAAATTGTTTTTAGGATTCATACAAGGAGTCTGACGAGTGTAAATACATATGCATATATGTTTACATATATAGTTTAGCCTGAGAGGCTCCATTTTATTTGAGTTGGTGAGTAGCCGGAGCTAGTCGTGAAATTACTAGTTTTTGAGTTGAGCGTTTTTGAGCGGTCGCATGCAGCATAATTTCTTTGAAAATTAAATGGGAATGCATAAAGACTTATTTTTTTATTAAATTATTTTTGTCCACTCACTCTAACGTTATTAAATGTCTTCCCCTGGGCCATTCGTTTTAAAATGCCCAGTCTGCAGAGTTCGGATTGGATCTAGTAGGAGACGAGGCAGAGTCACCCGTATTTCCACCACCTTTCACCAGTAGGTTATCTGTTTAACCTACCTGTGTTTTCTTACTTCCGCTAGTATCTAGTAGCTCTGAATACTTGGGTTTAATGTATATTATTTCGGTTGTGGGCGAAGGCATGTTGACATTTTAGAATATTTGACGGAGGATGTATATTATCTTTGTTGGATATATGTGTTGGATTAGAAGTTGATGTTTTTTTATGACCCGCCCTGCCCCGAATTTCACCCTGAATTCGGAGTAAATCGTGCGGGGACCACCTCGAAGGAAAGATTTACCGCAAAATTCGGTACAACCTCCCTTGAAAATGGATAACCCTTCCAATAGAAACCTGCAAACACGTCAAAAGGTTCCAAATCCGACCTTAACTTCTGGAGCCTTCGTGCTCCCCAAAAACAATCACCACCAACAGGATAATAAACATTATCTAAGATAATATACATCATCCGAAAATATTCTAAATATCTACAAGCCTTCACCCACAACCAAAAATATATACATTAAACTCAAGTATTCAGAGCTACTAGACACTAGCGGAAATAAGAAAAGACAAGTAGGCTAAACAGGTAACCTACTGGTGAAAGGTGGTGGAGATACGTGTGACTATGTCTCGTCTCCTACTAGATCCAATCCGAACTCTGCAGACTGGGCATTTTAAAACGAAGGGCCCAGGAGAAGACATTTAATAACGTTAGAGTGAGTGGACAAAAATAATTTAATAATAAACTATTTATGCATTCCCATTTTAATTTCATAGAAAATATAATGCATGCGGCAGCTCAAAAACGCTCAATTCATAATCTGACAATTTTACGACTAGCACTGGCTAGTCACCAACTCAAATAAAATGAAGCCTCTCTGGCTGAACTATATATAAACATATATTTGTATGTATCTACACTCGTCAGACTCCTTGTATGAATCCTAGAAACAATTTAGAAAAATAGAAATTCATACAAGGCTACAACGCTGGCGTCTAACGCTCACGTTGTGCCATAATGGTATTTTTCCTCATTATGACCGAAAATGGACGGTGTATAAATACGTGTGGACTCCTTATATGAAAACCTAAATAAACCGAAAAAGAAAGAAGTTTTCATATAGGGCTATGACGCTTGTGTCTAACACTCACGACACGCCATAATGGTATTTTACCTCATTATGACGGACCAAGCACGTATGGCTAGCTAGCATTTATATACATACTAAATTCATAATATCCAAAATATATATATCCACCGAAAATCTCATTTTCGGGATCTCTCCAAAGGAGGAAAAATTGTCAAATAGGCGAGAAATCAATAAATCTCATCAGAAGAAATAAATGATTAATAAAATCATTCATCGCATGCTTTTTATTTAAAACAAATGTCCACTCACAAATTAGGCCTAAGCCTGATGATGCTCCGAGGCTTCTTCTGCTCGGGCCTCCTCACGTCCTGTTCCAAATATATAATTAATTTACCAACTAAATTCCAGTATTTAATAAAATAGGCAAAATTAATCGTGAGCCGTAAATACGTTCATCATTGCCTAACTTTGATATTCTTAAATCAAAATGATCCAAACTTTTATATTATACTCGGCAGTCGTAAATACAACCTTTTCCAGAAATTAATTTAAATCCTACGGTCGGATTTTACATTATTTAACCGCCAAAATAACAAACTTCGGAAATTCACAAACCTATTCAAAACTCGTCCGAAAATTTTAAAACTCATTCCATTAAATTCCTCTAATTATTACACATTTAAAATTATACAAAACCCAAAAACGGCGCCGGCGGCGGCTCCGCCGGCAGCGGCGGCCGGAGGCCGATTCCGGCCACGTCCAAAATCTACCAAATTTTAACAGTAGCTTCCTCTCAACATTCCAAACAACTTTCATAACTATCCCTAAGTCCAATTGCAAGCCTAACTAGGACAATCAAACGAAAACATCCTAAAAGTCCTAGAATTTCAACTTCGAATTTCTCCTTACAGAGCTCAAGAGAGATCGAGCCTTTTGGAGGGGTTGTTGCACGGGAGGAGAGCTTCCTTTTGAGCTAAGGCTCGCCAGCTATGGCGGCCGGAGGAAGGAGTTCCGGTGAGAAAACCGATTTGGCAGTCGGAACTTCCGGGCGGCGTCTCTCCCTCACGGCGGCGCTAGAGAGGCTGCCACCGGTCTAGAACGGTAGCTGGGTTGGAGACCGATCGATTGGGACCGGTGTGGCGGTCTGGGGCGGCCGGACGGCGGAGGTCGGGCGGTCGAAATTTCCGGCAGGGAGAGACTCGGGTGCGGGAGCGGGAGAGGAGAGAGAGAATCGGGAGGGAGAGAGAAATATTTTTGGGCTTGGCCCAACCGGTTCCAACCCACATATACCCAATCCAAAAATTTAACACCCCCAAAAATAATACCCTAATAAAAATTACCTTTTACTAGCTAAATTTACTATTTTTTACCGTCGTTACATTTTTCTCCTACGAATAACTCTCCGAAATAATCGTTCCTCAAAACCCCTCTAGGGACCAATTAAAGTATAACTCAATGTCAGAGACGGTAAAAATTCTTATTATAATCAAGCTAGTAAATAAGATAAAATTTTACAGGTCGGGATGTGACATTTTATCTTGTTGGTGGTGATTGTATTTGAGGAGCACAAAGGCTTCAGAAGTTAAGGGTGGATTGAGAATTTTAGGAGTGTTTGCAGGTTTTCGTTAGGAAGAGTTGTCTATTTTCAAGGGAGGTTATACCGAATTTTGCGGTGAATCTTTCCTTGGAGGTGGTCTCCGCACGATTTACTCTGGGTTCATGGTGAAATTCGGGGTGGGTCGTGTCATATCCGGATCAATCTATGCCCAGAGAAGCATCGGAAGTGAGCAGGTATGGTGCTCTAACTGCCGAATGCAATTGATTGTGTTTTTATGCTTCAAAGACAGATGCAGGGTACAACTTGTTGCATAAGGTGATCAGTAGACTCTCATCAATTGTGGAAGGTTTTGCCTAAGAAAAAGAAAAAGTTCAAGCTCCGGCCACACCCAGCAACATGAAAGGTAATGTTGTGAGAGACCCTATCCCGGTTAGGACCAAAGACAGAGAAAAAAAATGATAAGAAGACTGAGGCTCCCAGACGACCAATTAATTGTGATTATTGCCAAGGTATTGGACACAACAGTCAACCATGTAATGTTAGGAAGGAGAAAGAGAAAGCTGAGAAGAGCAATGAAAATGACGAACGAAACACTGACCCTCGTCCTTTAGTTGCAACACCTGCAAAGAGATCATGTGGTTATTGTAAACGATCTGGACACAATACTCAAACATGTGATGTTAGGAAAGAGAAAGAAAAAGCTGAGAAGACAAACAAAAATGTTGTTGGAACAAGCAATGATCCTCCTCCTTCGGTTGCGACACCTGCAAAGAAAACTATTCACTGTTGTATGTGCAAAGGAGCTGGGCACACACTGTAGATGCCCAAACAAAAACAAAAAAGGAGACGCCTCCCCCACATCTGAGGAGTGATTTCTTATCTTGGTGATATAGGTGCCGATCTTAGTTATAGTTGAAGTTCAGATTTCTTGTACTCTGTGTTTGGGATTTCATTTTACTTTTCAGTAATGTTAACGAGAATTTAGATTTCCTTGTTATGTTTTCGATTTGTGAATGGTCTATCTCGCTGTATGACACTTTCTCAGAAAGTCTACATGAAGTAAAGAAACTGTCCGTAAAAGAAGTAGATGATTATGTAATAACTGTAGAGCTAATAAGGTAACACTATGAAGAACACATCTCCAGAAAGTCTACATTGTATCGTGCTTTTATCATAAACGAAGAGTATAACGTCTTTGCAGAAAAAGTAGCCCATTCAATACTGTCGAACAATTATCGATCATCCACTATTGTAAGGTTTACGATGATGGAGCACTAGTAACCTTGCATGAATATAGGCTGTAAACTGAAATATATTGATGTAAGTAGATGGTAATGATGTACATAATTATTACAATGGACATAATTAATGATTATCATAAATACATGGATTATTTTATGTTAATAAAAGCACACGGAATTTAATGTAACATTCATTTTAGTAGACCAATAAGGAAATTATTCCTATTTGGGATTAGGCCGGGTTTGTGATGATGGATAAAACACTAGTAACCTTGCATTTATATAGGGTTAGTTTATGATGATCGAGCTCTCTAGTCACCATATAGATGTCATTTTAGCTTTTTAGTGTGGACAAGCACATTGTAATTAATCTCCTACTTGTTATGGGATTTCCACTTCAGTCACTATTATATGTTCACTACGCTTATATATGTGATGGACCCCCATATAAAATTCATTTTATATGTTCACTATGCTTATATATGCCGCAAAATCATATATGTTGAGAGAGAGAGAGGGGTCAGTAGAGAGAGAGAGAGAGAGAGAGAGAGAGAGAGAGAGAGAGAGAGAGAGAGAGAGAGAGAGAGAGAGAGAGAGAGAGAGAGAGAGAGAGAGAGAGAGAGAGAGAGAGAGAGAGAGAGAGATGGCAGAGCACGACCTAACCCCGCATTGTATCAGTATGCCAAATTTCAGTTTGAGTGCGGTAACTAATCTTGTGCTACTGATTATCTGTTTCAGTACATGAGTTTATGCACCAACAACGAGAGGAGTCTCAGTGCTTTGTGGGGAAAGCTGGCAGCTAAGATACTGATGCAAAACTGGGATATTACTCTTGAGGAGCTTAACCTCCTCAAGGAAATGATTGATTCCAAGAATTTCAGTTCGCCCCTGATTCAGGAGTTTTTGACATGTGTTTATGTTAATTATGACATGTGTTTATGTTAATTATGACTTTGATGGTACACAAAAGAAGATGAGTGTCAATCTGGTGATATTGAATGATCCCTTCCTTGGAAAGCGAGTTGAAGAAGGCAATTTCACTATTGTACCATTGAGGGATGAATTCCTTGAAAATGCTCGTCTATTTATCCCTTATCTTTGATACTTACTGCTGCGCACATACATCACTGCATTTCCTTGATCTAGACTGAGATTTGAATTACTAGAGGTTTTGTTGACTTGTAAGTAGAGGTTTTCATTAGTAATATGAGGTTTGTCAGATCAAACTGTAATTTACTTCCCCATGATTTATTTGTCTGTACTTTTGGAGCTAATGTGTATGGAAATTATTTTCTTAGGGCTCGAGTTTAATGTATATAGTGCTTATGATCGATGATGGAGCTAATGTCACCTGTCCCGTATATAGCATTTGATGTTTATAATGTTAGAGCTAACGTCACCTTAAAGTATGTACGATTTCAAATGTCGTTTATAATGTTTGATTTAGTCTCTATATAGTATCTGGAACACATCATTTTTATGTGTTACCAATGTCGGTTTATGGTTCAGGGTTTAGGGATTAGGGTATAGGGGTTAGGGGGGTCTGTGTGCAAGATAAAGTAAGCATAAGCACAGTCAAAACCGGAAATTATAACCTTGACTTCGATAGAAGAGTACACTTGTCTCTCTATTTGTGTAGTAGGCGTGATTTTCGAAATTTCTTCTTTCCAAAATCTTCCTTCACGCGGTTGAAATTTGAAATTTGGACGCTTGGACAGGCGGGCATTTAGTGGTTAATATGTTTTCATTTTCCCTTTCATTTTCATTTAGCGGGACTTTCCATATTCATCTTGAATTTTGTATTGAAACTGAAAGGGTTTTAGACACAACACATAACCCTAACCTTAAACAAGTTGTATAAACCGCACCGGCGTAAAATTCTTTGCAACTCATGTTCTCTTCTCTGTAAACTCTAAATTGTGAACGAACGTTTCAGAAGCTATGGCCCGACAAAAGCTGACCACTCGCATGACCGGTATTCCTCGTTACCGTCATGGTGCTTCACCTCCGGTGAATGAAATCAGCCGTAGCTCCCCCTCTCATGGTGCTTCACCTTCAAGGTCTTCA
The DNA here is from genome assembly GCA_010134655.1 of Fragaria nilgerrensis. NCBI lineage: Eukaryota > Viridiplantae > Streptophyta > Magnoliopsida > Rosales > Rosaceae > Fragaria > Fragaria nilgerrensis. Next base: position 8,937,868 of record CM020981.1, read on the forward strand.
TCTTCAGATGCAACTCGGTGCCTTACACCCGTTCTTGCGGTATATACTGGTTGCTCTATTTTGTTCCTTTGTTTATTGGTTTCTTAATTTGTTGCTAAATTAGATTGTCAATTGATTATGAATTTATGTATGCAAGGTCTCGTCATCTTCCTCGCCTTCTCGTTCGTATTCTGAGAGAGGCACATCATCTAAGAGGGCTATGCTCTCCCCCACACCATCCAATAAAGGCAAAGGCAAAGCTATTCCGGTATGTATAAGTCTGGAAATCTGTTTATCTGTCCTGAAATGGTGTCTGAATAGATTTCTCAATTGATTTATGAATTTATGTGTGCAAGGTCTCGGCATCTTCCTCGCCTTCTCGTTCGTATTCCGAGAGAGGCACATCATCTAAGAGGGCTAGGCTCTCCCTCACACCATCCCATAAAGGCAAAGCTATTTCGGTATGTATAAGTCTTGAAATCTGTTTATCTATCCTAAAATGGTATCTGAATATATTTCTCAATTGATTTATGAATTTATGTATGCAAGGACTCCTCATCTTCCTCGCCTTCTCGTGAAAAACCATCAGAATCGCTTGATTCATTCGTACGACGGACTCATGAAGGGATACCTGGATATGTACACCACCCTCTTAGCCCCCCACCCTCACACCCCATGACAATGATGGACGCTGTTGCTGCCCTTGAAGATGTCCTAGCTCAGATTCACATGTTAACTTCATCTGTCAATGCAATTAAGCGTAATATTGAAGACCGAATCAACAAGGCAGCCCGAAAGTAATCTAGGGAGAGGAGAGGAGTCGACGTGATCCTTGATTTAGTGTTGATCAGTTTGTAACAATTTATGTTTTGGTTATGTTTCTTCAACATCGGTTATGTTTCAGTCACAATTTCTGGAAATCATTTTGTGATAGTGATTAATTAATATTCTATCAGTCAGTCCTTTATCGATTGCGGTATCGAAGGAATTAGGGTTGAATTTCAATTCAGTTTCCATTTATGACTAGTCGTTTCGTGCAACGATATGTCAAGTTTGAAGAACCTACCAACATCTCATTTCATTGGTAAAATCGGTTTTATATGTCAAGTCTGCTAATATCATATGAAACGTTGAGCAAAAAAAATAGACCATCTTGACTTCACTAACTTGCTAAATTTACATGTTTACTTATCAGAGGGTACCTTCTTATGAACGGTGGAGTGTACTAATTTGCTGTTAAATATTCATGAAAAAAGTAGACCTATTAGATAGTGTTGTTTGGAATTTCTGATTCAAGAGTAAATTTTTTTCAAGAAAGAGTATGGAATCCTCATGCCACCACTCTGACCCATAGTTATACATGTGTTTGATTGTAAAATCTTACAATCAGCTCCACCCTCCTGTTCTGAAGATTGAGCTGGCTAAAATCATGTCAAGTCTGCTAAAATCATGTGGAACGTTGAGCAAAATTTTGCTTCACTAACTCGCTAAATATATACTTGTTTATTGATGAGAGGGTATCTTGCTTCACTAACTTGCTAAATATATACTTGTTTACTGATGAGAGAGTAAATTCGTTTAATTATTCTTATGAACATTAGTGTTGTTGGGAATTTCTGATTGAAGAGTAAATTTTGGTCAAGAAAGAGTATTGAGTCCCTTGTATTTTGGGTAGTAAGCGTGAAATCTGGATACATATGTGAAGAGGCAAAAAAAAAAGGTTTATTGATAGTGCACATTTAACCAGATAGTACCTTCATATGAGGTGGTTTGTCATTAAATCAGTACATTAAGGCCGAGGAAATGCACTTTCACATTCCATGTTTACAAAACTGTATCTGCAGTCTTTTCGTTTCTTAAAAAACATTCAAAAAAAAAAAACACTCCTTTCAACATCTTGGAGAGGCGACTCCTCTAATCAAGACGTGCCTCTTTGGTACCTTAGCCCATAGTTTCATTCCTCTATAAATACAGTGCTTCAAACAATGATTCCCACATATCTAACTTATCTTCATAAGTGTGCAGGGTATCATGGTTCAAAGAAACAAAAGAAGTCATGGTAGAAACTATAGTCCATGAGAAACTCATCAGCTCCAGTACCGTTTTGCTCTCCAAGAACAGAAGATTTCAGAACTTACACAACATGTTTTTCAGATCAACATGCAACTTATCGAAATCCACACTGCCTTAGGACATCTCACTAAATCCATTATGGAGTTGGAGGCCATAAGGGATGCACCTCCCTCCGTATTTAACAGACGTGGCTGTGTGCGCATCAACGTGGTTGCAGAGATCCAGAATCAAGCATTCACCAACGAATGTAGATGTTTGTTGGAGTATTGCTTATGTTATCAAGTACTTTTTTTTTTTGGCATGTAAGTGCATCAACACAAGGAAAAATGAATGTTGTATCCGTTTTCTTATCGAATTGTAGTATCTTTTCATTATTAATGTCGGTCTGGGGTTTGAATGCATTGAATGCATACTTTACTTTGTCATAATACTTCAGGAAATCTACTTCTACATAAAACCTTGGCATAAAACTAGTAGACTTGGCATTTCAACAAAGTAAATTTTTGCGATACAGGATTTGGCAATCGATCATGGGATTGATCATATACAAGTTATAGTACTACCACTACCAGGACATGTACTTTAGCCGACAAAAAATTTTCGTCGGCCTGTTATCCTAACTCGTCGGCTAAGGTCTTAGCCGACGAGGCTTCGTCGGCTATAGTGTCGTCGGGAAAGGGTCGTCGGCGATGACTTTAGCCGATGACCCTAGAGACCGTCGTCGGCTATTGTCCAGACTTTAGCCGACGAACTATTTTGTCGTCGGCTTTTGTTCATGAATTTAAGCCGACGAAACAGACTCTATCTTTCGTCGGCTATACTCCCAGACTTTAGCCGACGACGTCCTGTGTCGTCGGCTATACTGCCAGACTTAAGCCGACGAAACAGACTCTATCTTTCGTCGGCTATACTTCCACACTTAAGCCGACGACACAGGACGTCGTTGGCTATACTTGCAGAATTAAGCCGACGTAACAGAAATATTCGTCGGCTATACTCCAAGAGTTTAGCTGACGGAGCTGAGATATTCGTCGGCTAAAGTATATAATTAAAAAATTAAAAAATACTTATAGCCGACGAAATAGAGCCTCTTTCGTCGGCTATAGTAGAGTTTAGCCGACGAAACATGCCATAATTCGTCGGCTAAACTATATTGAAAAAAAATTAAAAATACTATAGCCGACGAATTGTGGCATATTTCGTCGGCTATAACTCCATTCCAGTAATAAAAAAAATACACAAAATTCTTAAATTACCATTCCAAGCAAGCTGCAAAATATACCAAAACAATTCTATATATATAACCAACAAGAAGCACATAAAACTATATAAGGTATCAACTATACAAAATCTAAATGGTCTAAATCAATATCCGAATCTGGGGCCTGCTGGTGAGGAGATTGCGGCGGCTGAGGTATCTCTATAGGCGCAGGCATGGACGGAGGTGGAAGTCCCTGAATCTGGGCAGCTGCCAAATCCTGGAAGTACTGGAACATCTGCTGCTGCTGGGCCTGCTGGGCTGCATGTAGGGCTCTAGTATAGGCTCTATATTCGGCGAACTGGGCGGCATGAGCGGCAGCCTGAGCGGCAACCTGAGCAGCCTGAACGTCAGCCTGAGCGGCAGCATGAGTGGCTTGCTCTTCCTGTAGTCTCTCAACTTCCGACTCTAGCTGAGTCGTCCTGCTGCTAGTCGAGGCTGCCTTTCGTTGAAATCCTGGAGTGGTCTTCAAGACCCCCTGGCCCTTCTTTCCTAGACCCCGGCAGTAGAAGTTGTTTTCTCGCGGTGGGAAGACTGTGCCCATGATCCTCGCCCCAACCCTCGGATCTGAAGTGTCGATCCGGGAAATGGCTTCGGACATCTCTTCCTCCTGCGTGTCCAGCCATGTCTCCCTCACTATAGCACTCATCACCTCGTCACTAGCATCCCTCACCCTTGCCTAATTGGATAGGAAAAAAATATTAATTAACATTTTAACATATATATAAGTAAAATTAAAATTTCCGTAAAAAGGAAAGATTACTTACTATATCCTCCTGGGAGTCAGGATATGCCTTCTCGTACGTATAGACGTACTAGTTGACCTTTGGATGTTCCCTGGCCGCCTCGTCCATGAAGACAGCGAACGGTTTAGAACCGGCATGATGGTTCCTTGTGTTGCGTTACCGGTTCTGAGCGTTCGCCTGGGAAACCGCCTTCAAAGAAAAAAGTAAACTATTAGTAAAATATTTTAAAACGCACGTACTTAATGATAAATTAACTAATTAATTTATTTAAATACCTGTTTACGAGGGTTGTTGAATTCTGATGTCAGAAGCCAACGCCACTCGTACTCTCTGTACTGAAACTCAGCAGGGGTAGCAGAACGTGCGTTCCCGTGCGTAGTCCAATGGGTCCGCAACTCGTTCTTCCACTCCTTGTACCTATAGATACAACAAAAATATTAGAAATATTATTAATATGACATACAGTTTTGTTTTTTCATTAATTTCCCAACGTACCTTTCCCCATGCACAAAGTCCGCCCAGCTGCTCTTCAAGGGCTCGGGAACCTCAAACCACACCTGCATTTAACCGTTTATTAGTTTAGTTTTTCCAGAAATCTACAATGTAATACATAATATTATTCAGGCATTTTGTAAACTCACCGACATCGCGTTATGGACCATGTCTTTAACCTCCTGCGGGACCTCGCCCCAGTCTGACCACAATATAGGGACTCTATCCCTAATGAGCGCTCCCACGCGGCCGGAGTACGTCCTCGACTTCCCGCCCGATACTACGTCGCCATCCCCGTCAGTACCGATAACAATCCTCCCTGAGGTACCGACGATCTTCTCCAGAGCCTTCCCTGTGACGGGGCCTCTCTTCTTCTTTGCCGGCTTCGCTCCGACGGTGCCTATGACATGATAAACCAAATTGATTATTAAAATCGGAATCGGAGAATTATAAGAAAACAAATCATTCGTCTTTCATTACCTGAGGGCGAGGACGCGGACGCGACGGATTCCGCCTCCGATGATGATACCCTCGCGGAAATAAGAGGCGTATCAAAAGGCACGAACCGGTACGCCGCTGATGGAGCCACTGGCAGGGGCAGTGGATAAATAGGCGTCCCTGAGTCATCGACTACAGGTATGGCCGGTATCATCCGCGGAAGGAATAGGTGAGGCGGCGGCATCTGTACCCCAGATGACCCACTATCCGAAGAAGTAGGAGCTGGAGTGGGCGCCCGGTGTATCTCAGGCATACGGGGTGCAGACACCTCCGTCTGAGGCTGAGCGAACAACTGCCTCGCGGAATAAGGGAAGCCCCGCTGCCTCGATGAAGGGGGCACCTCCGGCTGCCTCTGCGCCGTTTGTAGAAGGCTCGCATGTCTAGCTGTCATAGGGCCCTGAAACGACGTCTGAGGGTTGCTAGAGGTTCCCTCAGACGATACGGACCTTTGGCCCTTCGAACCCTTCGTCGATCTAATATTACCGCTCATCCTATTTAAAATATTAATTTGAATCAAGGCCACAAAATCAAAAAATGCAAACTCATTTAAAAAATGTATAGGAATATATACACTTCCTAAATACTAATTTTCACTTCCTAAATTTTACACATATTCACTTCCTAAATATACACTTCATAAATAAAAATATACACTTCCTAACAACACCACAACATTGCAATTAACCGGAAAATCAAAGCAAACACAAAATACAAAACAAATATATACATTTCCTAAATACTAAATACAAATATACACTTCCTAACAACACCACAACATTATAATTAACCGGAAAATAAAAGCAAACACAAAATATAACTAAAGCTCAAAAAACGTACTCGAGGAGGAGGAGGGAGGACCGGAGCAGCAGGAGGAGGAGGCCGGCCGGCCGGAGGAGGAGGAGGAGGAGGCCGTGGAGGAGGAGGAGGAGGAGGAGTCCGAGACCGGGAGAGGGAGAGGGAGAGGAGGCGGAGACCGGGAGAGTGAGAGGGAGAGGGCGGCGACCGGGAGAGGGAGAGGAAAAGGAGGCTAGGGCATACAACCAGTCGAGCTGGGTTATACCCGAACACTTTAGCCGACGAAATAATAATTTCGTCGGCTAAAGGTAATAATTTCGTCGGCTAACCGAACACTTTAGCCGACGAAATAATAATTTCGTCGGCTTAAGATAATAAACTCGTCGGCTAAGGTAAAAGTCGTCGGTTAAACCTTTGAAATTCGTCGGCTTAACCTATGAAATTCGTCGACTAAACACAAATTTCGTCGGCTATAACCTTTTAAATTCGTCGGCTTTATAATTTTTTAAACATTCGTCAAACTGTGACTGCTGCTCGTGATGATCAAACTTGAGAACGAAAATCCGACCGTCAGATCTGACCATCATGATAAAATACATGTATGGGAAAAAATTCAACTTGATCCGACAAGGTTAAGGGCTCAATCCGGACGGTCAATCCCGTAAGTCAAACCCCTAAACGCACCGAAAAGGTCATTGGACTGTCTAAATTACGTATTTTGGCCGGACCTTCAACTGAAAATAGTTTCAAACCGATGAGACACAACAAGTCGTATAAAAATTTTACGCAAAATAACCACCGAAGATAGGGCTACCCATAGGGAGAAAGAATGGAAAATTACATTGACCGTAACAATCGGCACCGAGAAATGACCGGAATACCGTGATTTTTCAACCGTAGACGTATTTCACCATTCTGGTCATGTCTTATTTCACGACTTTTTCACGTTTGAAGGTTCTACGTATAGTTTGTTTTTGAAACGGAACATTTGCTTAACACTTGGTAAACAAGTTATACAACATTAGTAGGCATGTTCTGATTGTGATGATCAAACTTGAGAAAAGGAAATCCGACGGTCAGATCTGACCATCATGATAAAATACATGTATGGGAAAAAATTCAACTTGATTTGACAAGGTTAAGTGCTCGATCCGGACGGTCAATCCCGTAAGTCAAACCCCTAAATGCACGGAAAAGGTCGTTGGACCGTCTAAATTTCGTATTTTGGCCGGACCTTCAACTGAAAATATTTTCAAATCGATGAGACACAACAAGTCGTCTAAAAATTTTACGTAAAATAACCACCGAAGATAGGGCTATAGTATGTAACAGAAAAAGTTTAGGGTTTAGCCGACGAATACCCTAAATCATCGTCGGCTATACTAGGTAAAAAAAAATATAAAAATTAATAAAGCCGACAAAATATTAGGGTATTCGTCGGCTAAGATGGTTTTAGCCGACGACTTTCATTTGAATTCGTCGGTTTTAAGATCTTTTAGCCGACGAATTCCTTTTCAATTCGTCGACTATAAGTTCTTTTAGCCGACGACTTCCTTTTCAATTCGTCGGCTATAAGTTCTTTAAGCCGACGACTTCTAGTATTCTTCGTCGGCTAAGACGGTTTTAGCCGACGACTTTTAATATAATTCGTCGGCTAAGAGAGTTTAGGCCGACGACTTTTGTTGTATTTCGTCGGCTTAAGTAAAAAAATACAAACCCTAAAACAGAAGGTTTAAACTATACTAATTTTCTGTTCATATATCACCAAAATTCATATAAAATAACAGAAATATGAATTCAACATATGTAAACTAGAAATGAAGGTAATACAATCTTTTTTATTACAAATTAATGTATTACATCCGAAGAAATTAAAACTAAGGCTCGTAATCGGAATCATCCGATGAGTCTTCTTCGGTGTCAGAATTAATTTCTGGTAATCTATGCCTTTCCTCATCGTTTGGTGTCAGAATTAACACTTGTTTTACCGATGTGGCAAAAACGAACGGGTCATCTTCGTAAGAACTTGTAGCAGTGTTCACTGATAATATTCCGTACTGATCGGTTTTCATGCTCTGCGGGCTAGTATCAAACCATCTACACTTGAAGAGGTGCACTGTCATGCCTTTACCGTAAACGAGTTCCACCACTGAATCAAGAACACCGTAATAGTCAACTCCATTCCGCCCACCATGCGCCATCACCCCAGAATTCTGTGTTCTCCGTCTGCTGTCTCTCTGTTCACATATAAATTGCACGCCATTCACCTTGCACATCGGATAAACTCTTGACATTATCGGCTTCATCGCTAGAAGTCTTAGTTCGTGCGACCAATTTGGGTGACCATCAAATTGAATATGGTTCATCTGCAACCAACCATTCAACTGTAAATATGGATAATTATGCAATAAACATAAATACGTACAGAAATATTGAATTACGTACCCAGCCGCCAAAATAGTTTGCGAACTCCATGTTGTGGTACTCGAGATCACCTTGAATGTCTGGACAATATAGATGGATGTCTTTCCAGTATTCAACTTCTGGACAGTTAATCAATACCCACCAGGGGCAATCACTAGCTTATGTGGTTGCAACTTGTAGGAGTCTGGCAAAATTCCATAAACTTCAACATCACTGGAGAGTATGGAAAGAGTGAACTTCGGTACATCTACCGGCATGGCTTCGTCTGTTTCCTTCAACGTTCCTAAATACAACTTCATGTAGGTGACGCACTCGTGCGCAATATATGCTTCAGCTATACATCCTTCAGGCACAGATTTATTAGCCACATAATCTTTGTAGTCTCCAAGTTGCCTATAAATCAAGTTGCAAAGTGTTATGATTATTGAACATGTATATATATTGAGGAATTCAGGTGTAAAACACGTACCTTTCCATGGGATACATCCAAGTGTAGTATACTGGACCGGTAAGCAACAATTGCTCGGGAAGATGGATCATCAGGTGAGGCATGATGTCAAAAAAATTTGGAGGAAATATCCTCTCAAATTTACACATGATATAAATGATGTCCTCTTGCATTTCCCGGAGGTTAGATTTTGTCACTTCCCGTGTGCATAACTTCTGGAAGAATCTTGTCAACGCTACTAACGGCTCCACCACCTGACGGGGAAGGAACGGTCGAATGAAAACAGGGAAGAGACGTTGTAGCAGGATATGACAGTCATGACTCTTCAACCCGTACATCTTATTGTCCCGGAAGTTCACACACCGGGCTATATTTCCTGCATAGCCTGAAGGATACTTCACACAACTCATCCACCTGAAAATTACATTCTTCTGGTCAGGCTTCACGGTGTAAGGAGCTTGAGGCATTTTTTTCTTCCCTTCTTTCAACCACAGATGTCTTTTTAACTGCATTTTTTTTAGATCAATGCGTGCCTTAGGACCGTCTTTCGTCTTCCCCTCCAAGTTCAGCATTGTGCCCACCACACTGTCGCAAACATTCTTTTCTATGTGCATCACATCTAGGTAGTGCCTGATCAACAACTTACTCCAGTATGGGAGTTCCCAGAATATGCTCTTATGTGTCCAGAATTTGTACCTGTCAGGTCTTTCAGGTATTGCCGCAACAATATTGGGAAGATTGCTAAGCTGCCCAAAATCGTACTCATTAAGCACTGCTAAAATTTCTTCTCCCGTCCATCTTCTGGGAGGCACACCGTGTTCTACGGTCCCATCAAATGCCTTGTCATCGAACCGCCAATCGTGATTATATGGAAGGAAAGCACGGTGACCCAATCTGCATATCTTGTTGCAATGACTGCTGCTCCCCTCATCGCTAAGGCACTCTGGACAAGCCTTGTATCCCCTAACAACGTTGCCCGACAACATCCCACGGGCAGGAAAATCACTGATGGTACCAACAACCATGACATGCATCTGGAACATCTCGTGCATGTACTTGTCATAAGTGGGATGACCAACTTCCCACAAAAACTGAAGCTCTTCAATCAAAGGTCTCAAATACACATCGAGACACTTCCCTGGATAACCGGGCCCCGGAATCAACAAACTCAACATATTGTATTCCTTCTTCATGCACATCCATAGAGGAAGGTTGTACGGTACCAAAATCACCGGCCATACACTGTATTGAAGACTCATGTTGCCAAAAGGGTTGAACCCGTCGGATGAGAGCCAGAGCCTCACATTTCGGACCTCTGACGCAAAATGAGGAAACTCCCTGTCTATATGCTTCCAAGCCTCCCCGTCAGCAGGGTGTATAAGGGTATCTTCGTCATGCAATTCCCTATCAACGTGCCATCTCATAGCTTTGGCCGTGTGTGAAGACATGTACAACCGCTCAAGCCTATCCCTCAATGGGAAATACCGAAGTACCTTCACAGGTTTCCTATTGCCTGCAGGAGTCAGCTTATACCTGTCAGTGTGACATACCGGACATGCGTCAAGCCCACCAATGTCATTCCCTTCTGGATCTTTACCCAGAAGAGAACGCAGTCATATCTGCATGCATGAATCTTGATGTAGGAAAGCCCAAGATCTTTCAGGATACATCGGACCTTACGATGAGTGGTAGGAAGACGATGACCGTGGGGTAGCATCGAAGCAGTGTACTGTAGATAATCATCAACAGCCTTCACGGTCAATTTTGTCTCAACTTTAATCTTCATTACGTCCATCACACTTTCAAGAACGGTCTTCTGACAACCGGGGTACACAGGAGTCTGTTGGAAAGCAAGCAGTTTGTTGTACTTTTCAATACCAGTAGTGTTGACAGCTCTAGGGAAGGGCTGCACCGGGTCAGGCATATACTGTCCTTGAGCGCATACACCGCTCTCATAAGGAAACATGTCGTTGTTGGATCGTTGGATGTACTGCCCGTCTCACAAAATTGCCCATGATCATGCGGACCCCCTGATGATGTTTCACCGTGATATAACCAACATGTGTACTTCTCCCAAAACCCGTTACTCCTCAGGTGCTGCCATACTTTGTCAATGGGAAATCGATGCATATCGCTGCGACACCGACATTTTGTGCACGGGCAATAGAAAATTGTATTCCCGTTAGCATTAGCCAGCACATATTCTATAAAACTCATAACTCCTGCACCGTATCTTTTGTCCCATTTTGGAAGCGAAATCCAACTCTTATCCATATCCTGAAAATATAACAAAATATATATTTATAACGCTGCTAGCTAATTATTAATGAAATTTCATGCCATATATAAAATCTCAATTCATTTACTATATATTCTACGTACTACAACTAATTAATAACAAATTAATTAACACACACACAAACATATATATATATATACTTAATAATTACATAACAATATTATATATATATATATATATATCTACATCATCACAAAATCATCATTGTGGTATATACCATCAACACAATATTATCAATTAATTAATATATATATATATATCTACTACTTATAAACAACTTAATTCATATATATTATATCAAATCATCAACCAAATCGATCAACATATATATATATATATATATATATATATATATATACACATCCAACATACTCAAAATCAATCAACTCGATCATAACAATATTATATATCAACATCATCACAAAATCATCATAAACTCATATATATCATCAACAACTTCATACCATATCAACACAATAATATTAATATAAATTAATTAACATACATATATATATATATATATCTACTATTTATTAACAACAAATTAATTCATATATATTATCAATTCAAATCATCAACCAAATCGATCAACACATATATATATACATCCAACGTACTCAAAATTAATCAACTCAATCACAATCAAAATCAATAAACTCAATCACACTTAAAATCGATCAACTCAAATAAAACTTAATTAATCAACATATATATACATATAGGTACCTATATATGGCTCCACAAACTAATTATGGACAGATTTCGACAACACCCAAACGTTTTCTCCCGTTTTTTCTTCTCCCGTTTTTTTTCCCAGATGAGCTGCTGCTGTCCAGATCCGCAAATATAAAGCACTTTAGCCGACGACATATTAATTTTGTCGGCTAAAATTTTAAATATTTCGTCGGCCATAGTCTGTGAACTTTAGCCGACGAAATAAATCATTTTTTTTTCGTCGGCTAAAGTTTACCATAGCCGACGAAAATTTCACTTAGTCGACGAAAAAAAGTTTCGTCGGCCTGGTTTTTTTTTTTTTTTCGTCGGCTAAAGCTTTTTTTCTGGTAGTGTACCAATAACACCAAATCCTCAAAAGAACACACAAGCTCTACAAAATAGGAATCGTACAGACATAAAGTACTAATCTACATTTAACATCCTAACAACCATCATCACATCAGTCCTTCTCAGGTGGGCTTCAATTTCTTCGCCGGAGATGCCTGGGGAGGCTATTCCGCATACTGTGATTGAGAAATTAGAGAGGTCATTAGATTCAAAATTTTGTCCATCTTACCGGTGACTTCATGCGCCGTTTGATCTTTCACAAACAGAGAAGGATCTACCTTGGCAACATTGGGTGAGGTGTCAATAGGGGTAGGCGTATTAATTGAATCATGTTTAGCCTGAAGATTTCACTTGATCGTTTGTAGTAAAAATGCTTCTCTCCGTCTCATAGCCATTTCTCGCTCCTCTTCAATGTTTCTTCCATTTTTGGCCCTTTTCTGTGGCATGTTTGATCCAAATGATTGTTTGAGAGATGGATTATCGTGATTGCAGCAACATGCAAGTATGGATCTTTCTGAGCAAGTAGGATTTAGAGGTAGATTTCGTGAATTAAGGGAAGGGATGGGTTTTTTTGGTCAAAGGAAGGGATAATGGAACCCGAATTCCATGAATGGTTTTGGGGATTCCAACAACAAGCAACGATGGGGTGGGCGGACTGGGCTCTATGTTAAATGATGGGCCGGCCCATCAATGTCAAAACATGCAAAAAGAAAACTCTATCAGCCCATACCATTTTTAGCCCACTTTGTGTCGCATGATGTTGGAATCCCAAATTTAACCTCTAATTCCCGTAATTATGATAATCCACCTCTCCTTCCCAGATTGACGATAGTTCGTCCTCAAAATCCTTATTTGTCCTGTACCCCCAAATTGAAACCCCTAACGCTGGTACACCCATACCCTAAATCACGGTAATCTACCTTTCAATCAATAATTCCTATCGAAGATGCCACCGAAAACGGCTAAGAAGGGAAGAAGTATCGAAAAGGAGCGAGCTATGGCTTTGAGACGGTGGAAAGCACTCCTTCTAAAGGTGGTCAAGCGTCGTAGACTTGATGTTGGCTCGGTTGCTCCTCGTTCCTCTGTGAAAGATCCAAAGGACCTTGAGGTCACAAGCAAGATGGACAAAATTCTGAGTTTACTGAGCTGTCTAAGTTCTCAAACACAGAATGCAGAACACCCTCCCCAGGTGACACGACCCACCTTGAATTTCATCCTGAACCCGGAGTAAATCGTGCGGGGACCACCTCCTAGGAAAGATTTACCGCAAAATTCGATATAACCTCTCCTGGAAATGGACAACCCTTCCTAACGAAAACCTGCAAACACTCCTAAAATTCTCAATCCACCCTTAACTTCTGGAGCCTTCGTGCTCCCCAAATACAATCACCATCAACAAGATAATAAAACATCTTCCAAATCAATACATATCAATCGAAAATCTCATTTTCGGGATCTCTCCAAAGGAGAAAAATTACCAAATAGCCGAGAAATCAATAAGTCTCATCAGAAGAAATAAATGGTCAACAAAATAATTCATCGCATGCTTTTCAATTAAACCAAAGGTCCACTCACAAATTAGGCCTAAGCCTGATGTCGCTCTGAGGCTTCTTCTGCTCGGGCCTCCTCACGTCCTGTTCCAAATATATAATTAATTTTCCAACTAAAAATCCAATATTTATACAACATAGGTAAAATTAATCGAGAGCCATAACTACGCTCATCATTGCCTAACTTCGATATTCTTAAATCGAAACGACCCAAACTTTAATACTATACTCGGCAGCCGTAAATACAACATTTCCTAGAAATTGACTTAAATCCTACGACCGGATTTTACATTATTCAACCGCCAAAAATACCAAACTTCGGAAATTCCCAAACCTATCCAAATCTCATCCAAAAATTCCATAATTCATATCAATATACTCCTCTAATTATTACACATTTAAAACCATACAAAACTCCCAAACAGCGGCGGCTCCGCTAGCAGCGGCGGCCGGAGACCGATTCTGACGACCTCCAATTCCTATAAAATTTTGACAACATAATCCTCTCATCATGCTCTACAACTTTCTTAACTAGCACAATAACCAATTCCAAGCCTAACTAGGTCAATCGAGCAAAAACATCCTAAAAGCCTTAGATCTTCCTCCTCAAATTTCTCCTTACCTAGCTCAAGAGGGAGTGAGCCCTTTGGAGGGGTTGCTGCACGGGAGGAGTGCTAAAAAACGAGCCAAGGATCGCCGGCTGTGGTGGCCGGAGGAGGGAGTTCCGACGAAGGAACCACCACGGCAGTCGCCGCTTTCGGGGGGAAGAACTCCTTCACGGCGGCGCTAGAGCGGCTATCATCGGCCTAGAATGGAAGCTGGGTTGGAGACGGACCGAACGGGACCGGTTTGGCGGCGAACGGTGGCCGGACGGCAGCGTACGGCGGCCGAAAAGTTTCCGGGTCGGGAGAGCTCGGGAGAGGAGAAGAGAGAGAGAAGAAATGGGTTTGGGCCTCACCCAACCGGTCCAACCCTATAACTATACCCAACTCCACCAATAATTTACACCCCAAAAATAATACCCGAATAAAAATTACTTTTTATCGGGTAAAATTTACCATTTTTTACGGTCGTCACATTTTCTTCTATGAATAAATCCTCTGTAATAATTGTCCCCAAAACCCCTCTAGGGACCAATAAACTATATCTCAATGCCGGAAACGGTAAAAATTCTTATTATAATCAAGCTGGTAAATAAGGTAAAAATTTAAGGGTCGGGATATGACACCGGGCATCCCCGACGAATAAATTGAGGCCCCGAGACGGCTCACAAAGTCTGGTATGAATTTGTGGATTTGCATTAGTTTGTGAGTTGATCCATTGTGACTCTTAGACCAATGTTTACGGTCTCATCCTTTTTGATGGATTACATTGGAATTTAGTTGTGGGAATTTTTTTTTACACTAGTTTGTGAGCTGCCGACATTGTGTTTCTGGTAGGATCCTTCATATGGAAGAGATACTCCGCCAAAAAAAGGCCCCAAATATTCCAAAACAACGTAGATTGACCCTTTCAGAGTCAATGCTGATAGAGAAGAGACTGACAAGAGACCTGTCCTCTTTGTTTACGACACAGAGACGGACTTACAACTGAGCGAAACCATCGTTGATAGTGCTAGTGACTGCATCTTTGCCACTAGAGATTCTGTGAGGACACTCTGACCAGATGGGTTCGTCAATGACGACATTATTACATTGTTTGCTGACTATCTATGGCAAGAACGTAGAGGAGGCAATAGCGTTTACTTTACAACCTACTTCTGTCGGAAGACGATGTAGTACAGTAAAGAGTTATCTTCAGGACATGTTGTCAATGGTGTAAGTTCGAAGAAGTTGGGTGTGAGAAGATTTGACAATGACATGCTTACATGCAAAAAGGTATGTCACTAGTTGGCTTCGCTTGTCAGTGAGATGATCAAACATAAACTACATGTTCACGTTTAATTATTCTTACAGATTTTCATACCCATGCACGACATAAAACATTGGTACATGTTGGTGGTGCGTCCTGATGTCCAAATAGTTGAAGTGTGGGATAGCTTGAGATGTAGCAGGAGACGGAAGGATCAGTGCAAAACCGTTGTGAGTGATTATGTTTTAATCTAAACAAAAAAAAATGACTCTTAAGCCTTGTATTCAGTTTATGTTATTGGGATTTGGGATTGTGCCTAATGTTTAATGACTGCAGCTCCTAGCACTTGACATGATTTACGGAAGCGTGGAATTCACTACGAAACCCTTCGGGCAGGAGAAGAAAAATTTTGCAGACTTCACCCTAGATGAGCCAGCTCATTCCCTAGAACAGGAGGGTGGAGCTGATTGTGGGATTTTTACAATGAAACACATGCAGAACTATGGATCAGAGTGGTGGCATGAGGTAACCAAAATGTCTCTTTCAATCTTAAACCTAAATTGTATGGCAAGATGGTACTTGAATCAAATATGGACTTTCTAAAACAATGTAGTTTGATTCGCACACTATTCGCATGAAATTAACCATTGACTTGGTGAGGAGCAAATTCAACGCTCCCTAATGGATCGAGGGAGCGAGAAAACCATTGACTTGCTGGAAATGGATCGAGAAAACCATCAACGCTCCCTAATGTAAGAACTGGATCGTAGGTCCTTTTTAGGCTTCTAATCCCTAATGTAGATTAGTACTGATAGTTTTGTAGATCATGTTCCCTATCAAGTTAACGCTCAAATGAACCAAGAATAATGATACTGATATGGTGTAACATGTTTCACGTATTGTACGTACTGATATTGGTGTTACCTGTTTCATGTATTTTACGTACTAATATTGGTGTTACCAATAGAATCACTTGTCATATGTATTGGTGTACATGTTTCACTTCCTCGTGAAGAAGTGGAGTTCATATGATACTGCATAAAAGTAAGAAAAAAACTTCCAAGCAATAAACTGGCCTGCACAACCCACTGCTGAACTTAGATTACACTTTATTATGCCAACAACGATAATGACTCAGTCTCATCTAAATAGAGAGTAGTTACATCCATAGAGCACTTGCTTGGTGAAAGTCATCAATATCTGGAGAGAATTCGGGGTCTAAAGGCCACCACCAATAGCATGCTGGAGGGGAATTGGAATTCCCGTCTTCAAAGTGATGCATTTCATGTTCCCAATAGCACAATCCACAACTGTATCTCTTTACGTTGTCTGGTCCAACATTGTACAAGTGTGCGCAAGTGCCGCATGGTCTTTTAGTAACATCGGCTATATGAGTGCAAAATCCTTCTATCGCAGCAGAACACTGATGAGTTTGCATAGGGTTGACTTCCTTCTCCGAAACAACTTCATGCTCCACATCTGGTTTTGGGCTTAGTCGGTGTTGGCTTGCTTCTTCGACATCCACCATAGCATTCTTCAGAACAGCTTCATGCTCCACATCTGATTCTTTTAGGTTAGACATCTTTCAACAAAAAGATTGTGGTCACTGAAGCACTCTTATATACAAATGTACTAGGTGGGAATTGTGATTTCAAAGTGGTTCAAATTGATATCAAATTTCAAAAGTAACCGCTATCCACCAAACTGAAAATTCTAACTTGTCCCGAACCAAATTTTTCAAATGCCACCATCCACCTCAAATTTTATGGATCACCAGTGTGCCGTCTATCCCAGCCGTCAATCCTAAACCCTACTCTTCATCTGCATCGCACAAGGTTGAGGAACCATAAACAATGCCCATTGGCCCAAACCTGGAACCCTAACTTAATTGGTTTAGATCAACGGAGATGGGATATTTCAAGGATGGGACCTTCCTTATTTTACCTCAAATGTAATTCTTGGAGATCTTCCAACGTAAGCACCTTCTAAGTAAAGATATTGTTTCCAAGTGTGACTCTTCAATCTTATACGTGCATATCACCATATCTCATGTAATCATCATCAGATGCCACTAGTAAGGAATGTAATCCCAGTTATATACTTAAAAGCAATTAGGACCTCTTTGCATGATATCCTTCCTTGATCACGTCTTCTTAACTAGCATGAAACACGTCCATATTGCCTTTTCCATGAAAGATCTTCCATGCTGCTCAATATCGGTAACCAAACAATTATCCATAATATTGCAAGGGGTGAGGTTGAGTCTACGTAGTCATGATTTACCTATACAATTGCTCATGATTTAGGTAGACCTATGTCCTACAACAAGTGGACTTATTTTACAATTTTTACAACTTATTTTCCTTATTTTTTGGAATTTTCTATGCTCATGATTTTCCTATACATTGCTTATGATTTAGGTAGACCTCTGTCATCCAACAAGTGGATTTACCAATTACCCAAGACGGCTGATCAAACCCCAAGACGTCTTATCGGTTAAATCGAGTTGGTCACCGTTTTATTATTACCGCTTCGTAAACAGGCTTGACTATTCGAATGGGTAAGGGTTAATGCAACCTTGCCTTTTCGCTTGCCTTATAACCTCCTTTGAGTGAAAGTTTTCCACCAAACCGCTATCACTCATTAGAATTCCAGTTTCCAGCAGACCAGATAGTACCTTTCAAGCCAAACTTGTCAATGGCAAACACAGCTTCCTCTCTTCCTCTGTTCGTAGCCAAGGTTAACAAAGCAGGTGTCAATGTAACTGAATTGGTACGAGTGCTCTTTATCTTATACTCCGGTTGCATTTTTATTTTTTTTACTAAACCATCTACCAATCATAATAATTTGTTTGACGTTGCAGGAGATACCCCGGTCATTTTCTAACAAATACATGGTCGGTGATGTCGAAAAAAAAGGTGTTATCTACTTAGACGGTTATCCAAAAGACTGGCCAGTTTCTGTGAAACGGGGTCATGAGTGGGTTGAGTTGCGCAGAGGATAGGGTGTATTTGTGAACGAAGTTATACAGAACGATTCTGAGGCCTTCCTTGTGGTGGATTACATGGGAGACATGCAATTCAAGGTTAGGGCATTTTACTCGGATGGAAACATTGTCGTCGACGTTCCCCTTTGCTTGAGCCGTCTACATGCCTTTGGATTTTACAGAGGACCCCGGCCTGAATTCTTTCGGCGCGTAACCCATGCTTCTAAGCGCCCAATGGTAACTTTCTTCAACTTTCACTATATATTGCATTAAAGTTCAATTGTGGTTTGTCTTGAGAGTGTTCTTATTATTTTATGCATGTTATTATACACAGATCAATGCTCACGGATCATTCCACAAACAACTTCTTGATGTTGGAATGGATCTGTTTGAGTTTCACCTGAAGGCGGCGCCGGTGATTAAAACGATCGTGCAACTTACTCACACAAACAGAAACTATATTGAGTTCGGCACTAGGTGGAACACCTTTTTGGCGTTGTGCGGGATCCAAAGTGAAGATTTGGTCATTTTAGAACTAGTTCCAGATCGCATAATCAGTGTCTTGGCATTTCGCCTGGAAGACAAGGGGCCCGAGGGGGCCCTTCTAACTCCTCTGTCAACAGTTGATGCGAATGAATCTTCGTCGGAAAGTTATTAAATTTTCAAAAATTTTCAATGCTGTCTTTAATTTCATCTTTCCTCCTTCAATGTTTAGATCTTTCGGACGTCTTCTGTTATGTATGATATTATATGTTTCGTTTATGAACTATAAGGACATGTTATGTGTTTTGTAAAAATAGCTCCATATGATATTATGTTTATTATGTTTTTCGTTTAAGAACTAGAAACTATTAGGACCTCTACCTTGTCTTGGTTTTCATTTCCAGAATGTATGATGAGGGATAATGAACACCATGTAATCAAACAAAACAGGTAGGTTAATATTCGTAAACCTTGTACACAAAAGAGATAGGTAATTATTCGTAAACAAGTAGACAATTTTCTCTCACAAAAAAAGTAGACCCTCACTCGTAAATAAGCAGACCGGGATTCGTAAACAGGTAGATCTCTCAAGAATTCTTCAAGTGTCTGTGAATTTTGGACACTTTATTGTTGGTCTACTCATGGTGTGAGTTAGTGGTTCGAAGCGTTGTTACACCATGTTCACAAAAGAGGTAGGTTATTGTTCGTAAACAGGTAGACCATTTTGTCTCACAAAAAAAGTAGACCGTCACTCGTAAGTAAGCAGACCGGGATTCGTAAACAAGTAGACCTCTCAAGAAATCTTCAAGTGTCTATGAATTCTGGACACTTTATTCTTGGTCTACTCGTGGTGTGAGTCAGTGGTTCGAAGCGTTGGTACACCATGTTCACAAAAGAGGTAGGTTATTATTCGTAAACAGGTAGACCATTTTGTCTCACAAAAAAAGTAGACCCAGACTCGTAAATAAGCAGACCAGACTTCGTAAACAGGTAGACCTCTCAAGAAATCTTCAAGTGTCTGTGAATTCTGGACACTTTATTCTTGGTCTACTCGTGGTGTGAGTCAGCGGTTCGAAAATCTAATACATCATGTTCACAAAAGAGGTAGGTTATTGTTCGTAAACAGGCAGACCATTTCTCTCACAAAAAAGTAGACCGTCACTCGTAAGTAAGCAGACCGGGCTTCGTAAATAGATAGACCTCTCAAGAATTCTTCAAGTGTTTGTGAATTCTGGACAGGTTAGTGTTCGTAAAGTACACATAATAAAGTAGTTAATACGTTGTAATAAAGTACACATTTCATGTGAATAATGTACACATAATAAAGTAGTTGATACATAGTAATATAGTACACATCGCACGTGAGAGGATGAGGTTTTGCAATAAGGGGACATAGGTTCTACCAACGGCTATGCCGAACACTTTGGACATTACTCTTTCTGGTGCGAGGTTTTACAGTTTCGTGCACTTGTGGTTTTCCGTTTGTGTTGCTCTCGGTCGGTTCAATCTTCAATTGCTTCAGGACTTGTACATTCTTTCCGCGCTTCTCAGTCTCTTGATTGTTCTGAGACTCTTCAATCTTGTTTTCCAGTTTCTTATTCTTTAATCTTTTTTTGATGTTTCTACACATCATTTGCCATCTGCTGTTGTATCCGTTCCTTATCAATTTCAAGGTTAGCTCTTTGCGAACCTCTTTTGAGTTATACTGCAATGCATAAATTTCAATGAAGTTAATGCCCATGCCACTAATTACCATTCAAATTCTCTAGTAGAAATTAAAAACATACATCGGTCCACCACTTTTGACCATACTGCTCCATGTGTTTGATTGTAAAGATCCCGCAGTCATCAATACCCTCTTGTTTAGGACATTGTGGCGGCTTAAAAATGGGAAAATCTTCAAATTTCTTAGTCTTCTTCACAAGAGGGCCGAAAATAATGTCAAAGACTTTCAGCTGTTACATTATGAAAGAATAACCATGCAACTGAGTATACAATGTTAACGGGATTATGACCACAAAAGGCTTCGTGTGACTTACAATATCTTTGCAGTGATCCTTGCGTGATTTTTTGTCTCCAAGGCTATCCCAGTATTCTCCTGTCTCGTTATCTATACGCACAATAAAGAGATACCAATGATCTGAGTCATGGATTGGTATGAACATCTGTTAAAAAAACAAAAATCATAATGTGAGACATCATAGAAAATCCAAATATCACTCAACCATATTGCTTATAAAAACAACTGCAAACTAATCTTTTTGCAAAGAGAAAGGTATTTACTGTAACTTTTTACCCACATTTTCTTTGGTGTAAGAACTTTTCCTAGCGGTTTTTCATACGTACAATATGATTGTAGCTTATTGCTGAAAAAAGTGTGGAAATAAACATTGTCTCCAGTGCAAGTAGATAAGAGGCAAATATGGTCACAACCTCATCGTTAAGCCATATGTTCGGTAAGAGAGTCCTAGCACTACTCCTCTTACAACTCTGACCATTGCACTCAGCGAGAATCAATTCACTGCCAACTCCATTATATATATAGTCCAGGACTGCTTCGTCATCCACATCCATGTTAACATCAACCTTAAACTCCCTAACCTTCTGTTTATCAACATTCAAGCATGAGACCTCCTTCTCAACATTCTGAAAGGGGTCAGTAAGATCAATAATTTTATCCCTCTGTTTCTCAACATTCAATGTTGAGGCCTCCTTCTCAACATTGAGAAAGGGATCAGTAAAATCAATAATTTTATCCCTCTGTTTCTCAACATTCAAGCATGAGGCCTCCTTCTCAACCTTGAGAAATGGGTCAGTAAGATCAATAATTTTATCCTTTTTTTTCTCAACATTCTTTTCTGAGGCTTCCTTCTCAACATTCTTCCCCATAATATAACTCTCTGAAACCTTAATCGGTTTAAAGATATATCTACATGGACTGATCACGGATGATTCAGATGAAATATCCACGGATGTAGAATTCTTTATCGACAGCTCCGGTGACACCTAAAAAGAGGATCAATGTAACTTTTATGTAAATTTAGGTCAATTACTAAGCACACAATTATGAAAAGGCAGATAATCCACATAAGAAACAACAACTCACACCTACCCAAATTATATGTAAACCTTCTTTTGTTTATACAGAAACATGACACTGTAAAAGTAGACTTCAACAACTATGTTTGTAGACCAAATGAGTTGTCATGTTAGCACACATTTTTGTTGTTACAATGATAGTTTCTAGACATAGAGTTCAACTTGTAATTATTACAGACATGATAATAACATTCAAAAGGAGATGCTGGGAGAGCATTCCAGCTCAAAAAAAATATTATTACGACACAACAAATATAAGGATGAAATGCATTACTTTTTTTCCTTCCTTCAATAAAGAGGAAGGATAATGCACATAAGTTGATACAAAGGAAGAAAGAATGCACATAGAGTTCAACTTGTAATTATTACAAACATGCTTACAACATTTAAAAGGAGATGTTGTGATAGCATTCAAATTCAAAAAAAAATACTACTACAACACACAAGGACAGTCAAAGGAAATGCATTCCTTTTTGTCCTTCCTTCAACTATTAGGCAACCAGAACATCAAACACACAACAAGAAAAAATAAAATGACCGGAATCCATTAATGCCTTCTCTTTCTTTTGTTTACCTCCTTGTTTGGAGTATCTCTGGCAGGTGAAGGTGAAGATGAAGCATTGGTGGGGGGGGGGGGTTAGATGTAGCAGCTTTTGAAGGGCTTTGTTGGTTTTCTACTGTTGCATCCTTGCCCAAGTTCACATTCTTACTTACCATTTTTTCCAGCACGGACAGTATCATCCCCAACTTTTCTGATGTCTGAGCTTTGTACTCCTTGTACTCCTTGAAGCTTTCCTCCAAAATAGACACCCTATGAGACAATCCCTCATCAATTGCTTCACTTCTTCCACAAACACGATCACCGGGCTTACACACTTCTATTTGGGCAGACATCAACCCGCCTTTGCTTTTGGTGTAAGCCATAACCTTGTCGGCCTGTCTATCCCCCCAAGCTTCAACTGGGTACATTGACCTGCCCACATAGTGATTAGGTGCCATCACGCAGTCAAAGTAAAAAAGCTGCAAAAAGAGGATGCAGCCGCTGATGTAGGTCTGCCTCCCTTGTGGATTATTGGAGGTCTGCGTGTCTTGGGGTATCTTCTAGAACTCACTAATTCCTTTCATCAAATACTTGAAAGCGTGTTCAGACCAGTTGTATGTGCGTATGAGGCTCGTATCCCTCAGCGGCAGCAGCCACTTCTGTGGTATCATTAGGGAGGCAGAAGGGTTAAGGATTGTGCACATTGTGTAAAGCAAAAATAGCCGCTTGAACTTCTCATCCACCGGTGCTTCTTTATTCTTCAAGTAGTTCTCCACATCCTTCAAAACCATCATTGATTTGCCTTCCTTTGTAGAGAACTCTCGCACTATACTCATGAGGTCAGGGTTATCTTTAATAGGACCTACAAAGTTCACCTCTTTCCCGGCATTCTCAATCCCATCACTCGACTAAAGTCATTGGGAGAGATTTCCAATGTCTTCCCGTGAATCTTTATAGTACATTCAGCAGGGTCTACACACTCCACAAGATAGCGCACCGTGCTCTTGCGCAGCCTCTTCCCAGCAATCTCCAGTAAAACACCAAAACCAAGAGCTTTACACCCTACCTTTTGCTCATCACTAAACCTAGAAACTAAGTTCTTGAAACATTCTGGAGAGCATCGACAGTTTATGCTAAACAGATCCACAGAATCCTCAGTCCCAACATCGTCCTCTAATGGATTTGGCTCCGGCACGTACTTCTGCTTCTTCTCCAATGGAAGATCTTTCCACTGCTGGGATAACTCCAAGCGGACCTGAAACATAATTAATCTATCATGTCAGCATCAAAAGGAAATACATCAAGATTAACATTTCATGTAAGCAACAACTTCCAAAGAATACTAACCGTGCTTAACTTCTGTTGCGGATGTGATTGTTTGTGTTGGATGTTACTGCATAATACCAAATACATCAAGGTTAATAAAAGAAGTCTTGTACTATTTATGTACAATACAAAAGCTAACAAAGTCACAATTTAAGACCTCTAAACTGATGAATAAACATCACCAATATATACACATTCAAACAAGAAAAACTCCACAAACTAACCCCACTAAGGTAGTTCTGAAATATTGGTATAGATAGGTTGCTGCTACTAAAACAAACAAATAGTAATTGAACCAAGTAGACCATGTCCTTTGTAAAACCATCATCAGTCTAACAAAGTCACAAGTTAAAGACATAATTTAGTCAAATCTCACTCTACTTCTGTGCTAATACACTTCACATCGGATTGGTAACATGTTTACTAGTTTGAGGTAGACTGACTCAAGACCCAAGCATCCTAGTTTCACACATTTATCAAACTCATTACACCAACTTACTCTACTTATGTCCTGATACACTTAACATCAGATTACTAACCCACAATCCATTCTCAATCAAAATTCTCAGAAATTCACACCAAATAGCTCTCATAAATCAAATTGGTAAACATGTTTACTAGTTTGAGGTAGACTGACTCAAGACCCAAGCATCCTACTTTCACAAAGAGGTTTACAATTATCACACTCATTACACCAACCTACTCTACTTATGTTCTGATACACTTAACATCAGATTAGTAACCCACAACCCGTGCTCAATCAAAATTCTTAGAAATTCACACCAGTTAGAATATACTTACATGTAATTGAACAAGCTCGAACCATGATTGGCCCTCCTCTTCTTCCCAATATGAACAAATTTGCATGGAGAGATGAAGCTCCCGTCCTTTCTGCTCTGCATAACATCTTCATTAACATGCATCTCGTTTCGACACGCAGAGTGGTGTGAACTTTACTCTAGTTTTGAGGTACTCTTTCCTTAACATGAACCGATTCCTCTGCCCCTTCCCTGATTTCGGGTCTCGAGGACCCAGCCACAACTTCTTTTGTAATCTCCCAATCACTGCAGATTCATTCACCGAATCCGTTGCCACAAGTCTGTTGGATGCCCCCTTTTTGGAGGGTCTTCCTCGTTTAGGGTTTGCTTTATTGGCCGCGGTCCGATAGTCAGAGATTGTGTTTTCGCTGCTGCTTGGAACACGACCCTGGAGCCTACTACTCCTTCTCGTACCTCCCTCGTCTACCCCTAAATTCTGGCTCTGATCAACCCCTTAAGTCGGAGGGTCAGTCTTCTTTTTAGGGGGCATGGTTAGGGATTCAGAAGGGGAATCGAGGGTTTAGAATTGACGGGTTCGGATGTGGATGCGAGATGAGAAAGAGAGAGAGAGTGTCTGAGTTTGAGATTGGGATTGAGATTCTTGAGATTTTAGGGGTAAGGTTGCTTCTGGGTTGCTCTTTGAGAGAACACAAAATTCGAGAGAGGGAGAGGGTCTGAGTTTGAAACTGGGAGTTGGAAGCTGAGGGAGAGAATTATTGAGATCAATTGAGTTGGGTTAAAGTCCCGAAACTTTAAAATTTAAGTTAGCTAACGGGGTTAGCAAGAGTTAACTAACGGGGTTAGTGTGGTTAGTTAACGGGATTAACAGGGTTAGTCAACAGGGTTAGTCAGTCATCTAACAGAGTCATTGCCACCTAGGCGCCAACTAGGCGAGGTATGCGTACCTCAAGGCATGCAAGGGGATCCCTATAAACAAATCATTGTGTAGTTGTCATTGAGAAAGAATGGTTCACAAAGAAGAATGTAGTTTCAACCGTCAAAATAACTGCAAATGAGACGTACGAAACTTGGTTAATTTTGAATCGATATGCAAATATTCAACGAGTGGACAACTCCAAGAACATAGAACAGAAAGCTAACAAATTAACCAGTTTTACGTCTCTCTCTCTTGAATTAAGAGTCGAAAATGGAAATCTTGTTGTTGAGTTTCAAAGAAATAAAATGTAACATGTTTGATATTTTGTTTATATAATGAGTAGTTCTATTCATAATTCTCAGTTGAGCAACCCCACAACGATATATACGCACATCCGGCGATCTCTATCTCCGGTATGCATATGCACCTACACATTCTGGATTGTTTTGCTTTAATCTTTTAGGTTTGTTTCTTTTTGTGTAAGCTAGGGCGCACGACTTGTTTAATCGTAGCTTTCATTTGTTTGTTTCTTTTTGTACGTGTAAGTTAGGCGTGCGTGGATTGCGCTAGCTAGGGCGCACGACTTGTTCAATTGTAGCTTTCATTTGTTTGTGTAAATTTTCTTTATTCTTAATTATCTGTGACGAAAAGAATCTAGTTAAGCTTCCATGACGCAAGATTGTGATCATTGACCACCATTCGATCAGCAACTAGGAATTCTCGGTCAGCATCAGTCCAATGCCGCTCCAACTTTACTTACATGCTAAGTTTCTATCACAATTAATCGCAATCACAGGGTGACTTTGAGACATCAAATATTCACTTTCTCACATAGACAAGTATTTGTTTGCATCACTTGTAGGCCTGTAGCATCTTAGATTCTTATAATCAATGCGTACGTATGATCCCGCAATCTTCTTTTTTGGAAATTTGCAAGCCAAAATATCCATGCATCTCTAATTGATCGATTCCTTTGCCGTCTCTTACTGTTAATGCATTGCATCTTCCAACTATATTATCTCTATCGCTATCTAGCTACCACATCAGTGGCTCCGATTGTACCACATCAACCAAACAACAGCTAGCTAGCTGCAGCTAAGCTACCTGGACTTTATTTTCCTTCTTGAAGATGAATCAAGCACAGTAGCTGAAGAATAACCGTACGTTAATTCAACCACAAGGCCGGCCGAGCAGGATTTCAACTCCTATTGATCCTCCTTATCTGCAGATATATTCCTATCTTAGTTGCAGCGAAATCCGACCAAGGAGGAAATTAAAATCAAACTCATTAGACTAATCAAGGAGGAAGTTAAAATCAAATTCATTAGACCAATCCACATTACATTATTGACAAGTTGAGATCTCTGATGACCTCGTATATATACGTGTAACATTCCGATTTTCAAAATTTCTCAAATCAATTTTTTCTTCTTAGAAATAAAAAGTAGATGTCATCACGAGTTCGTCATATTTTTCGGTGAATTTTTTTGAGTTCTCAGTCTATTTTTAACGTTTCTTTGAAGTTTCGTCAATATACTCATTAGTTTGGTGACATGGCACTTCCTCATTGGTCAAAAGACTTTATTTAGTGAGCAAGACTCACATGAGTCATCTTTCATGTTGTCATGTAGTGGAAGAAAGTGGGTGTGGACAAGTGTCCACTTGTCATTGGTTGTTCTATTCAAACCGACCCTAAATGTCGGCTCAGCTATGTGTATATATGGCTGATGCATTCAGCAATTGTTCAAACGTTCTCTCTCAATTTTTCTCTCTTTAGCTTTCTCTCTCTAGATTTGCTACTAAAGTTCGATGGACTGTAATTCCGATTTTGAATCTACGAATTCACCCTTTACTCTTTATTTCTTTCTTCTCACAAATGCTTTCACCTTATTCTTTATATGTGGCAGATCGATAGGACCGGAGTTGAACCAAGCCCAATAGAGATGTTTAGAAGGTTTCATGTCTCTGCTCCTAAAGACGGAAAGCCGGAACATTGGAAGAGTGAGAAGGCAAAAGATCTTTATGTATGTTTTTACATTTTGTTTTTTAATTCTCATTGACATAATAGTACGTATTTATGTTGGTTATGTATGTCTGCATTGAAGGAATCTATGGAACTGAAAAAGAAAATAGATGAAGCTTTGGGTGGTGACAAATTGGATGACTGGGACATATATAAGGAGGAGGTCCTCAAAGAGCCCAAATGTGGCAAAACACTTGGCTTAGGTGGCGGAATGGAACACCTGAAGCTGTGTGTGGTTCGAGTAGCAGCCAAACTTGCAATAAGCATTTGTGCTTAGAACGTGAAGAGGAGTTTGGACAAGTGAAACATAAAGTTGAAAGTCTTACGGATGAGGTGGCAGATTTGAAACAACTCATTCAAGTTTTGCTTGCAAGAGAATCAACCTCTTCGGTAAGTGATTGCATATCATGAAATAATTGGACCCCAAAGTAGTTGCAATTCTTATGGTTTTTGTTTTTCCCCTCAAGTTATAAGTTTAGTTTGTTTGACATGCTATCAGCGTTTTTCCCCAGAAGTTCTTTGATTGATTTTGGTTAAGCAGGAATGAAGGCTACATAGTTAGTGTGGAGCAGGCTTTTTCCCCCCTTTCATTTAGTTCATGTTTATTTTGCTTACATGGTTTTTGTCATCCCTTGATAGAAATTGTTTTAACATGGTTAGGCATATGCATGTCTAGTTTTGTTGTGTTATTCAAGTATAATCTATAACTTATTTTTTGTGTTACAGCAGCTTGGTTCCTCAAACTCACCTACAACTGCACCAATCTCAAAATCTGCTCATGGAGATTATGAAGCATGTGCACCTTGATCTCTAGCTGCTAGCAATACAAAATGTTCTGGAGAACCCCTATTCTATCAATATGTAGCAACATAACCTCTAAATTCAGCTTTTATTTTGGTATTTTATCTCGTAGTATTTTTTATTATTATGGATATTATAGTTGATGCTATTTTCAAATGTATTAACAATGTAGTTGAATTGAGTTTGATTTCTATGAATCTTCTTGGTCTATATTTTGTTCCATGTTTTAGAATCCAAGAAAATTATAATAATTAAAATTGAATTGGTGGGAAAAATAATTAAAATTAAATGTAATTTTTTATAATAAAAAAAATCAAATGTAATTACATTTATAGAAAATATTTATTTCGACGACATTGTTGGTCGAAAATCGTAGGAAAAAAAATTACCGACAACAACTACAATTGGGAACAATTCGTCGGGAAAAAGTTTTTCGACAAGGAGATATGTCGAAACTAAGTCGTCGGAAGTTTATTTTCTGACAAATGTATGGTCGAAACTAATGCGTTGAAACTAAAACTATTCCCGACGAGTTACCGACGACTTATTTTTGGACGAAACAAATAATAAGTTCCGACCAATTTTCGACGAGTATTTTAGTCGGAAATAAGGAAGAATTTCCGACGATTCGTCGGAAAGATAGTATTTCCCACGGGAGTATTAGCGACGCCTTCCGACGAGGAATATTTTGTCGGAAACAGTATTTCCGACGAGAAAACAACTTTTACCGACAATTTTCATTGTCCGAAATTACAATGTGTGTTGTAGTGGAAGAGCTACGAGTTCGTATCAATGTTCTCTTTTTATTCTTGAAGTTTGGGTTAGATCCAACGGTGATTTCTAGATTGTTCGTTTTAGGAGGCTCGGTTTACGATCGATGTTCTTGGTGGGGATTCGAATTATCGAGGTGAGTGGATTTGTGTAATATGTTTCAAATATTCTTATTTGCTATTAAAATAGTTGAAAAACATGATTTTGATCTATTTATAAAATATCTCTCTATTTTCTAGTGAAGTATGTTGATTTGCGAAATGTGCGAAGTTTATATATAATTATGTGTTGGATCCATTGTTTGACTAGTCATGGAACATGTGAACTTCTTGATTGGTTATGCCGAAGTATGGATATGACACACGGAGGTATAGGACTTGAAAGTCATTAGGTTTCCGTGGGGATCACTACATTGAAGGATATCCAATAAGAACGGATTGTGCGATGTGATGAATTGTTTGATGCAATGTGTATACAATATACGCATTTTGTAGCGTGTGTAAAATGACATGACTTTGCGAACACATTACATTGGTCTACTCACTGAGCGCGTGGTTTTGCTCATCCACCCATCTCTGATATTTTTTGCAGAAAAGTACTTAAGTTGTACCGAGTCGGGAAAAAGGTAGACGAAAAGCCTAGGGTGAAGTGAAGATAGTATTTTGTTTACTTTCCGCTTTGTAACACTCGTTCACGTCTCGAAATCGGCGTCCGCTGTTTAAAACCAGCCGACGTCGGGATCGGGGTGTGACAACATGAAAGGGACTCACATCACTGTTTTCTTCCTTTCGATATGTAATGTTTTTCAAGGCTGCTTAATTAATTTTCTTAATCAGAACCATACTATATTCTCTTCTTGAAAAAATTGAACCATACTAGATTTGGTGGTTAAAAGCAAGACACAGATCGAAGCCATAATTTTTTTACATATATGGAGCAAGTTTGTACGTACAATTGGAGCATTACTATGTACAATTGGAGCATACGAAAAAAAAGAATGCTATTACATGGCAAGAATCAAAGCCAACTAGAAAGTAGAAACTATGGAATCGCTTAATCATAGCGCATCAGTTTTCGCTCGGCAGAAATGTAAGGTATCTGCAAACTCAAGTATGAAATGGTGTTGCTCATCTCTACTAATTGGGACGTCTTATTAGAGTTTCTAATAATCTATATGATTATTAGTAAAATGAGGCTCCTTTGAATAATCAAATGTTTTGTATTAGTATTAAAGAAATACGTTCACCTCAAAGTCCCTCAATCCCTAGTGGTACAAATCCGTACAATCATCATGGTAGGTAATAATGTAATATGTTCGGATTAGGATCCTCGTCTTGGCTATTTCTCACCTCGGCTATCCTCAGCCTCTAATCTGAGCCGTAGATGAGATATCTAATGGTTGTTGATAGGCCACATCACCAAAATGCATTAAATGCAAAGTTTTAAGATTTCTATGTTAACAATATACTTAACATCATCCAATTATGTTCTCTTTCTCAGTCTTCTCATCTTCCTCCCTTCTCAAAACTAAAATCGAACATTATTCCTCTTCTCCATTTCCTAGTTCTACCAATCTGATCTTCACAAAGACCCAATCTTTCTTCACTCAAAAGCCTCACTGTCACCAACTGTGCAAAACTCACTTCTCAATTTCATGGGTATATGTCTCTACTCTCTCCTAAAACTATATCAATAATGAAATATCAAATATTACGAATCTATAATTAAATATTGCCTTACATGCTCCTGCATCAGACTCCCTTGGTTGGAAATAATTCGTCCTCGAATTTGAACCATTGATGTAGAAAATCCAGACAAAATCTTCCACTACTTTAAATCTTCTTTTGACAGATTCGCTTGCGATTGAATTTTCTTCCTTTCCAAATAAATAGATATTTGGAATAAATGTTTGATCATGATCCAATAAATTTTCTCTTCAACTTCAATCTAGCAGTCCCAACATTTCCTCCACCATCCTTGATTTGATTGACAAGATTAACTACGGATTTGGGAATCTGCATGATGAAGTCATTAACTCTAAGAAAATCAACAAAATTATTGTCAATATCCTCCTTCATCTTCATCTTCTTCCACACCACAATTGCCATAGCAAGCCTCACAAAAACAATCATCATAAATCGGTGGCTTACTAAAATCCACAACACCATCTTTTTTTTCTTTTTCTGAATTATTGCTGACTAAAAAAAGTAAAAATAGAATTTGAACCTTCATAGTCAAAACTAATAGGCTCTTCCCTTTCATCCGACTCACACAACGGAGCACAACAATGAAATGGGCCAACGCATATCTCCCCTTCGGAACCATCACCATCTTGGTTGAAAGTTTCGATGCGATAAATACGTTGATGATAGGTGGTAACGTCTCTCGCCCCGTCAGAACTCTTACGACCCCGTCGTCAAGCTTCGATGCGAACGATACGTACCGCAAGTTGCTGAAACATCCTTTTGATTTCAGCCATGTCACTGTTGACGTCACGATCCTCCATTCTGAAACCTTCGCCTCTTCACCCGACCTGAGACATGGAATCCACCAAGCTCTCGTCAGAGCTTTGATACCAACTGATGCGGATCACGTATCGAGAACATGCCTCCAACAGTCACTCAACAAACACCAGAAATAAGGATCAGCGAACTCGTAAAAAAAGGCAAATCCATACCGCAAATAGACTGATTTTTATTCATAAAACAGAAGCTCCCTAACAACTATTACAATACTCATATTTATATGGGTTACAATACTTGGAAAATAAGTAGCTTAAAGCTAAAAGGAAAGCTAATTAAACGTAAATCTTAATAATTATAAAATAACTCTCTAAAACTATATCAATAATGAAATATTGTTCTAGGATATTCTGTATCTTTCTAGATATTCTTTATGTGTGTCTTGGCCTTATGCCAATATGATCTGTAGTTTGACTAGATCTATGTGTTCATTATCGTTACCATATTGGTATTGTGTAATTCCCTATATAAAAGGTTTCTATCAATGAATAAGATGATGATTCTCTTGCTATCTCTCATTCTCTATAGTTTATACTTCATCACGTTATCATGCACTTTGTTCTAACCCTAGAGCCAATAGCTCACCATTTGTTTTCCAAAACCCTAAAATCGGGCAGCCTTGTTTTTCCTGATTTTCGACCAAAATTCCGACTGCCCTTCGTCGGAATTTTACATCCCTAGAAAACTCTCTCCGTCTCAGATCCAACGCCGCCGGCGTCACCCTAAGAACCGGCCGGAAAGGCTCCGAACCGGTCGCCGGAAGATTCCAGACCACCGGTTCATCATCTTCCCTTGCTCCGATCAACCTGAATTTTTTACAACAGCTTCCCCATCCAGAACTGCTCATTTTGTCAAATTTTCAGCGTCAAATTCGAAGTAGAAGTAGGCGAAACGTTGTTTCTCCTCTCGGCAGCCTCTAGAAACCAAAGATTTCAAGATTGCTTGTATTCCAAGGAAAGCCAGAAAGGTTCCCAACCCTCGGTCGAAGCCTGCAATCGACTCAAACTCATCAGAGCTCCTATAAACGTAGTTTATTTGGCAAACTAGCAAGTAAGCTTTAATATTACAATTATTTACTTTGAAATAACTCGGGGGGATAAAATATTTTCTCCATTCTCCATCTTCATTCTATGCTTGGGATTTTGTGTCTGCAGGTACCAAAAATCCCAGAATTTTATTCGCGGGTAAAGAGTGTGTTTGATCACTCCTGTTTTCTTGTCCGGGTTGTGTATGATCAACCCCGACCTATCACCGGATTGTGTTTGATCAATCCGAGGTCTTTTCGAATTGTGTTTGATCAATTCGCGGCTTTTCCGGATTGTGTGTGATCAATCCGAATGACAAACCATTAAAAGCATTGTTTGTGACCTCTATCGAGTCTCATAACAGCTTGGTTTTGTATGCAAGAGCAATGTAACATTCTGCTCCTTTAAGTTCTGACAGACTCAATGCCTAAGGCGGATCTTCGCTTGGTATCTGTGGAACCTTTCATTGGAAAGGATTAAACCACATGTTTTGACCCCCAGGCTAACAAGCCCATATGCCGAGATTTCACATCTCATGCGCTTAAAGTCTTTGAAGCGCCACATCGACAAAAGCCTTCAATGACAATTTGTGCAAAAAGTAATGACCACAAAGTACTATGGAATGCACTCATGGAGTGTTTCTTGAAACGTTCATATAACTCTACTTGTTGAGTTATTAGTCAAGTGGATTGTTTACCACCTTAATTGACTACATATTGTCGATGATCTTTCGTGGCATCATGATCCATAATCTTTAACGGATTCGATCATCATCAAGTTCTCTAGATCCTCCAAGTTGGTTTGAAATTACCAACGAGACTTGATTTTGATCATACAAACGAGAATTGTATATACGCTAATGTGATAAACTTATTTGGGATTATCCCCTAATGTGGGGACAAAAATATGGGTCATGGCAACGGTAGACAATGTCGTGTCGATGTCTAGAAAAGAGGGGGAGGTGTCGTTGGCTCTAATAGCGACACTCCCGGTCTAGACACCATTTTGTCAAAACTACTCACGTCAGCTCATGACAATGCAACCGTTGTGGATCTTCGGATCACTGGTTCAAGATTGTCAAGCTCCTTGAAATTGTGAATGCATACAAAAAGGTACAGAAAATCAATATGAGGACAAGAACGTCATCCTCATGATCATGAATTTCGAAGATTCGGATCATGCTCTAGCTATCTCTGACTTTGACGTCATTGGCTAGACATTGATTTTCTTTCCAAGCTATATGTAATAAGGCGTTGTATCGACGTCCTTCGTCTATTTGAGACCTCGATGTACTCACATTAGCAATAATGAATGCCTTGAGAATTTTTTTTTCCGAAGTGAAACTATTCTCCTCATATGGTTCGTATTGATTTACAATCAAGATGTACACATACATCGTCCTTAGAAACATGACATATTGTGCTAATTTTGGTCCCTTCCTTTGAAGGTGACTCACGGCACTGCATCCTCAAAGAGGATCGCCACCATGATTCTGGTTAAGTCTTCTACCCTATAACGGATTTTTCATCATCAATTGTTCAACTAGGCTCATCCAAGCTCAGTGTGATGTCTTAGAATTGTCTGAAATTAAGGAGATAGTGGTTTCAAGTGTGCCTCGCACTACCGACCCTCCACGGACATGCCTAGTCATACTGACTTGGAGTTACCGAAAGCTTTTAATTTTGGATCCCCCTACGCTATTAAACCAATTTTCGTCTTGCAAAAGACGTTGAAGACTTATCAAAACCGGAAAAATTATCATCATGATCGGATCCTCTAGGTCCTCTGAGTTAGTTTATGTTCATGTCAGGGAGTTTTTGCTAACTAGTCATGGAGTTTACGACCTTAGAACGACCGAAAAGACTTGATTTCGATCATACACACGTCACTTTTGGCTAAGGCAAAAGCCTACACGCCACTTGCAAGCTTCACAGCTTCACACATGCCAATTCTGCGAAAAACAGCAATCTGTCCCTTCTGGACAGTCAACTTCGTTTGAGCTTTGTGAACAGCTCCGGACGAACCAGACAGTGAGCTTTATATCATTGGAAAGCTCTACGAGTCTAGTTTTCAGAATTTTCACGGTTTATCCATATCTATTTTAACGAAGAAGTTATGGTTATTTTAGTGTGCAAAGGTCATTCTGCGCGAAAATTTTTTTGCACTCTCGGGATTGCAGCTTTTCGTAGCTTTTTTCAATCCTTCTAAATGGTTCAAATGGAACTATTAACTCATCTATCTAATCCTTGTAGATATGTCTCATCGAGACATTGAGTGCTTCGCAGATAGTGGAACTATCCACAACATTCTAAGGAACCGGCAACTATCTTTGGATTTTGTGTCTTTGTAAATCTTCTGTGACTACAATGATTGAATCATACCGGTCATTCAGGGACGCGGTTTAGCTTGAATCTTGATGCCTTATGGCACCATGATTAATGTCACAGATACCCTCTATGCATTGAGAGGCAATCGAACCATATTGAGCTTTAAAGACATTCCTGCTAATAGTTTTCATTTGGAAACACATTGTGAGAATGAACAAGAATTCTCATGAAATGCATCTTAGAGAAGTTTATGAGTCAATTTAGTGGATTTTATATCACTACGATTCAAGTATCGAATCTCATATTGTCACCAAACATGATATTTGGGACACCGACTTATATAGGTTTTGGTTTGACCAAATCGATCATCCTAGAAGAGATATTATGGTCCAAATTTTGAGAAATTCTCATGGACATCCATTCTTCCGCTCAAAACGAAGACATTTGGGATCTAGCATCACCATGAAGCATGGTGGTGACCCGGGGGACATTGACGTCACCCAAACACGGCTCCAACTTCTTGGAGGCCGTCCGGTCAATTTCTCAAGCAATTGAGGTGCACCGGTCTTCCCTCGATGTCTCATTGGCCCCCTGCAATGCTCATTGCTCGTTTTGAAAGCTTATTCTTTAGCTAAATTAGGAGTGAGATCCTCCTACGCTAAATAACACAAAAGTGAACATTCTATTCTTACATCAAACTCTGTAGATAGATACAACCAACTTGCGGACACCTTTTTATGCTTTATGGTGTTGGTTGAAGTGTTAACACACTGGTCACGTGTTACACTATTATCTACTGTTTATGCTGTTTATACTTCTACGAGCTCACTACCCATTCTTTAAAGATGTTTATCGAGATATAAGTTGAAATGTCTTGTACCCCATGTTCACACGTAATACGGTCTCATCGAGGCTATGACCAAGCAACTTTAGCTTGTCGCTCGAATATTATTGATGCGCACCAATCTTTCTATTGCATCTTGGGGCTATGCAATATTTGCATGCAGCTTTACTATTCATCTACGACCCACCATCATTGAATTTTGTTATACTACAGCTCGTGACTGTGTACTAGGATTGACACGAAATTGCAATCCTTGAGCTTGGCAGGATTGAAACGGATCTCCAATCCTTGAGCTCGGTTAGATGTTATTTCTAGGTGCCAAATCACACTGCCACTGCGTACAATGATGGGTCATTAGAGATGAATAAGTACTTAAATTTAGGTTGGATATGAACCTCCACCTATAATCCGCATATGTAGAAACCTTGTCAGGCGATCTCATTCACCGCTAAATTACGGATTGTCACTTTGATGAGACAATATTCCCGCCGTTAAGGGGAGATAAGAACACAAGTGTTCAAGTGGAACAACGTGAATTGTCGTGGTTTGTCCCCACTAAGTCTCATCTTGATCTCAAATGCTTAAAGTGTTAAAGTGACGAGATCACATGCTGCAAATATGTCTGCAAGGATTGATGTCCAACAAAAGGACATGGCGCGACCAAAAGAAGTTGGTCTTGACGCCATTACCATGGATGGTGATATGGTGACGCCATATAGTGGCAAAATTGGTGTCACAAGGTCGTGTGGCTCCCTAAAATGAGGGAGACCCTTAGGTTCGATATTTTCTCGCACTAGGAAGAAAGCGAGCTTGGCACAACCTGATCCATTGATCAGTGATACTCAAATCCATCTCATGAAGTCTGAATTGTGATTATCGTTGGGGGACGCCTCAATGTCAAATCCAATCTATATAGAGATCTCTACAAGTATTACACTAGTGTACATGAGGACGTGGGATAATGAGTCTACTATCGAACCACCCTTCGTTGATGGATATCAACTTAGTTGATTGGCCTAATGGAAAGATGCGATCCAACATTAACAAAGAGATAGGTCTTTAGGTAGGTGATGCCGACACCGCAAGCTAAACCCTATCAACTATGTCTTTGTTGGATAGCATAGTGAGAACAAGAGCTTAAACTCACCTTATGGCACAAGGTCTCTCACTGACACGCACTGGGATTGACTACGATGAGATATGCTCTCGTAATGGATGTCATTGAACTCCACTACTTTGTCAGTTTGGTAGTTTCTGAATAACTGAACATGCAGCCTATGAATGTGGCCATAATAACATCTATACGGGATCAGAGATATATATGAAGGTCTTAAACGGACTTCATTCATCCGAATCAAGTGGCTTCAAACCACAAGAGCATGCATTTGCTAAATGTATTGAAACGCACATGGACTCTACTTAATTTAGAAGGGATATGGTGAATTATGCCTTTGCGTGTTCATTATAGATTTACATGGACTCTTGATGGATCAAAAAATGCCAATATGTATCAACATCCGAAGAAAAAGATCTTAGGAAGACACGGTCTCGATAAGGCACTTGATGACTGTATTGATGATGATTTTCCATCAATCGGCTTAGGCGCTCTATAACTAGCAAGACCTACATATACTCCCATGATTAGTCGAGATTTTTTCTCTAAAGAGAGATCCGTTGTTTTGTCTAAAACAAGATGACAAATATGTGTTAAGAGATGGAATTCTCATCTAAGTATAATAAGACGCATCAATGTACTCAACACAATACGAAAGACTTGACATCTCATTCTCTATGAAAAGTTGTAAAGCTAAGTGTAGCTATGCACCCACGCAATGCGAATGTGATGACAGTAACTCCTTTTTCAATACTTAATGGTATGAAAGGTTGAGGCTTATTCTATCCCTACATAAGAAAGACACATCAAAAGTAAAATTAGAATCTGCCAAGTTTTATAGGTCAATTTCCACGGAACCTACAGGAAATCTCACTTACTGTAAAATAGTGAAATTGGTACCATTGGAAAGGTCTATGTGTCTACTTTCCAAGGACACCAACCATTTGATTATACCTATCATATTGAGTGAGTTATGGCCATTTTTGTAAAGTAGGACGAATCTGTCCGAGAATCTGATTTTGGCAAAACAGTCAACTTCGACGGGACTTTGTGAATAGCTCCTGACGAACCAGAATGAATGTAATATACGGTTGGAAAGCTAAATGAGTATAGTTTCCAAAACCGTTTACGGTTCGTTCATATGTATTTCCTAGAGAAAGTTACGGTTGTTCTAGTAACTAAGGGTCATGCTGCGCGGAAATCTGATTTCCTACACAAACTTATGTTTTGAGTTCACAAGCGGCCTTCTCCTCAAGATCTAAGTGTAAAAGATCATTTGAGAACAATACGGCATGATTTAGTTAATTATTGCCTAATGCCACATTTGAAGACATGTTAAAGAACATTTACATGCTAAGTTGTTGAAACTTCCGTGATTAGTAAAAATTATGAAGAGCCCTATGATTGATGTAAAGATCAGGAGGAGGTGCGAACTTCAGGGGGAGTCTAGCACAAGCATACATGTCACTATCAAATGTGAAGGGTGCGTTGTACTCTTTTTCTCCTACGATCAAGGTTTAGTTTTTCTCCCACAGGGTTTTTGTGACTTAACGAGGTTTTTGACGAGGCAACAGATCAGCATCATCGGCATATCAGCGCGCGACACAAGGGGGAGTGTTCTAGGATATTCTGTATCTTTCTAGATATTCTTTATGTGTGCCTTGGCCTTATGCTAATAGGATATGTAGTTTGACTAGATCTATGTATTCATTATCCTTACCATATTGGTATTGTGTAATTCCCTATATAAAGGGCTCCTATCAATGAATAAGATGATGATTCTCTTGCTATCTCTCATTCTCTATAGTTTATACTTCATCAAATATCAAATATTACGAATCTATAATTAAATATTGTCTTACATACTCCTGCATCATAAATAAACCCTCCCTCTTCATAGGAAATGATCGATGGATTAGAGCAAATTCACTCGTTGGGTTAAAATGAACATAGTGACCTGAGTCACTCTAGGTTACTATGACTATGCAGCAGTTTTCACCCATCTGAAATATGAGATTGCTGCTATGTGGTAGTGACTATTTATTAAATTAAAAAAAATATTTTTTAAAATGTGAAAAATAGTTTTAATTGTAAATAATAGCAATTAAAAAAATAATATGACTTATTTCTTATTTTTCTGATTATTTTCATAATTTTTCTATTTATTTCTTAAACAATTATATATTTAAAATGGTTAATAATTATTTCCTAAATAATTTATTTCCTAAACAATTATATATTTAAAAAATTAATTCAAACCAATGGTCCATATTATAACGCGTGTTAGAAGGGGTCTTCCCTTCTTTCACAAACCAATGCATTCGTCGGTGTTGGTGAAGCATGAAGAAGGCGTGTTAGTCTTATTGCTGATGTCAGCCATGTGCACCCATGTGTGGGGTTGCTGGGCTGATGTGGCACAAGTAACCTGGGTTGGATTTCTCCTCCAACCTAGGTCACTTCTTTCCTCTAAAATCTTACCTGGGTTGAATTGGGGAAACTCATTTGTGGGTGGAAGGTGGGTTTTTTTCCTTGGGTTGGATTGTCTAGGTGGCAAGTAACCCAGGTTGAATTTTTTTGAATGGGTGGACTTGCTCTTAGAAACAATACAGTTAAAGGCTTATCCAATTGATTGGGTTTGGTCATGGGTGAGTTCTCTTGCGCATCGTCTAGAGAAGATGAAGGATTTTCGATTGATTGGGTTTAGTATCAGGAACAAAACATTTAAGGATTCGCAACCACCAGCAAAATCCCATAAAGGATTTCTCATATTGCTCTTGAGTGACTGAGATCCACAATTAGCGAGTCAAATCTGGTATAGTTTTATAAAAAAGATCTAATCAGAAGAGAGATTATTAGGGATTACAGTGGCTTGAATTTCATAACTCTTTAGCTCATCAGAGTGCAGGTGAGGAGGAGAAGGTGAAAAAGACTCTTGCCAGATTGGGATGAAGATGAGGAGAAGGAAAAACGTCGAGGAACTTACGAGGCAAAAAAGAAATTTTCTAAACAGCGTCTAAATACAGTTAACATAGAATTCTTAAAACGTTGCATTTATGTACATTTTGGTGATGTGGCCTATCAATAGCCATTTGGATATCTCATCTATAGCTCAGATTAGAAGCTGAGGATAGTCAAGGCGAGGATCCTAATCCAATATATTCACCTCGAAATCCCTCATGGTACAATCATCGTAATTTAGAATATCTGGATCCGGTTGACAATTGTGTGAGTTTGACTCTGTTTTGGGACCAGCTAGGTTGCCTTTATTGGATCGCGAGGTGTGAACAAATATTCTTTTGTTGTTAGCTTTTACAACATTCGTCTCTTATGGAATTGGAATGTACAAAACTACAAAGACATCTCATTGAGCATAACGATGATCTTGATTTTATTCTGGAGTTCTATAATTTTTGTTTGTTTTCATGCACTTCTGCATTTTTGAAAATTGGCTTCTCCGATAGATCACAGATCCATTGCTCTGATAAACATATAACTCAGATTAATTCTCTACATCATTCGTGTTGCTCGCAGTTACGATCTGGAGACGATGAGTGATGTATTTGAGGGGTACGAACGCCAATACTGCGAGCTCTCCGTCAATGTCTCAAACAAATGCACACCCACCACCATTGTTGATGGAGGTATATATAAGTCTAAAACCCATTTTCTATTTCGTTTGTCTGAGATTAGCATGCATTTTGGTTTTTTTTATTGGTAATTCAAGCATGTTGTACTGATAGGCTATGAGGGTTTGTAATAGACTCAGAATATATGTGCATTAAGAATTAGGTGGTGGTTGTGACTTGTGTGAATCCTTGTATTGCAGAACATAGGAAGCAGAGAACTGCAGAGATGAAAGCTGCATTGGATGAAGCTGATGATTTGGTAATGTTGCATCCTCAAATCCATCTGATATGTGTTTGTTTCTGTGTTTTGTGTTGTTGGATTTAATGGGGGTGCTGTTATGGAAATGCTCAGATTAGGAAGATGGACCTCGAGGCAAGGAGTCTGCAGCCGAGTGTGAAGGCGCCGCTTCTTGCCAAGGTGAGAGAATATAAAACCGATTTGAACAACTTGAAGAGCCAAGTTAAGAGAATAACAGCACCAGAGATCAGTCCTTCAGCCCGAGACGAGTTGTTGGAGTCTAGGGAAGCAGATAACTTGACGGTACTCCTTATCTCTCTTCCTATCTGTGTGTATTGCAGGTTGTGACGAGTTTCTGATTTGTATGCGTTCCGACTATGCATGAGACAGGCCTCGAATGATCAGAGAGGAAGGTTGTTGATGGGAACAGAAAGAATAAACCAGTCGAGTGACAGAATCAAGGCGAGTAGAAGAACCGTGCTGTTAACCGAGGAGCTTGGCGTTTCGATCCTCCAAGACTTGCATCAACAACGCCAGTCCCTTCTACATGCCAGTAACACTGTATGTTGGTACATAGGAATCCATTGTTTATGTGTTGTTAGCTCTCGTAAAATGGCTAGTGATGTGGTTCTTCTTCCTTTGGGTTTGACAGTTGCATGGGGTAGATGAAACTATTACCAAGAGCAAGAAGGTTCTGGTAGCCATGACAAGAAGGATGAGCAGAAATAAATGGACCATGGGTTCCATAGTAGGAGTTCTCGTCCTTGCAATCCTGCTTATTCTTTACTTGAAGATATCACACTAGGCTTGTATGATTTGATTTGAAAATGTCTCTCATACTGATAATAATCTCTCTTCCCACCCTCTACTTTTTACCTCAGATTTTTTTTTTTCTGTTCTGGGTGATGTATCTATTTGTTTTTCATACAGAATTTTAGGATATACAAAATGAATAGAAGCAATCAAGCACTCTTAGTGAAATGAAAAATGGCAGTCAGTGTTTTATCTTTTTCTTCTAGAGGTGAAAGAAAGTTATCCCTTACACTGACGTACTATATTGATAAAGCATGAGATATGGGATGATCATCTGCCGTTGGAATGATTGAATGAAAAAAAAGAAAAAAAGAAAAGGTAATAACCGAAAATGGGTTTGCCTGCTCATCCTAGTCCCTGCTGAAGTAAACAAAACATACGGGGGTCGATCAGAACATGTAATCTTTGATCGCATTCCCATTCTTAGTATGCTTTGTTTTACTGAGCTAAAGAAAACGGAAGAGGCTTGGATTATGAACTCCTAATGAACGTAAAATTTCATACAAACAAAAAAGAGAAAGGAGGAATGTTATTTGAGATCTCAAACATCACAAATAAATCTGAAAGACTAACCCATCGCCCGTTTGGATTTTGATGAATAAACGATGAATGGTTTCCACCCAGTTTGTGCTGGAATGAAAGTTGAAGAGCCCAGACATGACACATCTGAGCTTGGGTTGCTGAACAATGAGCAGAGGGATACTTTTAATTGATCTAATCTTTTCAACTTGATAGATATTATAACCAGAAGTTTGCATCCTTGATCAACTCCATCCAATATGGTGATGCTATCAGGACACTTCGCTTGAAAGTGCAGCACCAATTCCTATCATCCAATTAGTGAATACCCCAAGACGCAGGAACTTCCTCAACAAACTTTCTACAACTACAAGGAAATTATTGCACTTGGGAACTAAAAATAGTCTGCCTCATAACCAGCAAGAATGGATGACTTCAGTATCAAGAAGCAATATCTTCCGGTAAATAATCCTTCATGCAAGCTCTTCATCATCCTTCTCATCTTCATCATCCTCATCATCATCAAGAGAAGCAGGTTGCCCATTGAGATCAACATCTACACCATTTACCTTCCTCACAAATTGTCCCCTTACACGAGGCCTCCTTTCGGCAAGTTTTTTACGATTAACATACCTGATCTTTTATCAAAGCAACGCTCCTTTCTTTTCTGCCGAAATTTAATCAATGCTGCCTCTCTTCTGTCAACCTTGTTTAATTTCACTTCGTTGGAGGATGAGCTTCCGAAGGATGGCCATGAAGGATTGTTAGGCATTTGACCAGGTTGTAAGCGTATACTGAGCGGATAGTAGGGGAATGAAGTCATCCCATTAACATGTGGATGGCAGTGTGGTAGATGACCGTAGTGTTGCATAATTGCAGCTGCGGCATGATTTTGCATGTCATGCAGATTCTTTTGATACATTTGTGTCGATGATGACCCCATAGCTTGATTGACAACCCCTGACATATAGTAGGGATACGAAGCCTGGGCAGGTGATCCAGAAACATAGTGCTGATGTTCGTTTCTTGGATGCTCAGGCACTTGAGAGGACCTGTCTTCCTCATTATTCTTTTGATGCTGAAGTTCCATTGATCCAGGTGGGGTGCAAGACCTCTCCAATGAAAGAGAATCTGGGATGCTATTACTGGTTGGAAAGTCATCTTCTTGTGAATAGCTTTCCCATGCTTCTCCATTTCCATCTACTTGAGGAGATTCATCAACCACTTGTTTACATGCTGGATGTGGCTCTTCCACTCTTGACCGTTCAGAACCATTATCCTTCGTATGGACTTGGGAGTTGTTCTCAAGTGTGCTTGATTTGACATAGGTAAAGAAGGCAGATGACCCCCCAATCTTTAGTCCGCTCTTTTTTGGGCCTGATGAAAACTTTCCTGCAGAATATTACCATAGAAATGGGAAAGGATTATCTCAAATGCCAGTGATGAAGATGAGATGTTGAAAAAATCATACTGCTTCTAATCAATTCTGTGTTTCCTCACATCACTGAGGTCAAATTAATGACGCAACAAAATACAAACTACTTTGTCTTGTAGAACATGCATAACAATCTTAAAAAAAAAAAAAAAACCAAAGACGTTCATGACTCTGATAGAACAGACATTCTCCTTGTCATATCAAATACAATATCTACAAACAAACCTAGTTTGGAAGAGAGAGAAAACAAGAAAGACTGCAGTCAAATGCAGACTTAATGGTCAACATGACAGTTAGTAAAATACTCGAAGCCTTTGAGGACGAGTATCGAAACTTAGAAGTCTCACTCTTCTTCTTGA
Organism: Fragaria nilgerrensis; assembly: GCA_010134655.1. NCBI lineage: Eukaryota > Viridiplantae > Streptophyta > Magnoliopsida > Rosales > Rosaceae > Fragaria > Fragaria nilgerrensis. The sequence goes on from CM020981.1 coordinate 8,981,890, forward strand.
ACACAAGTGGATCCTGACCATATAAACTACAAGAATATAATGCAGACACAATCTTACACAGCTTTAAACTGAATCATTAAGACTGGTTGATCACCAGAAAGAGGGTAAACTGAAAAGGCATAAAATCACATCTAACTAAAAGAGATGTTCTGACCAAATAAATTGAAAGGAATACAAGCTATACAAAATCTTGAGCATGAAAGAACAAATTTGTCATCAGTTCCAAATGTGAGAAAAAAAACTACCAAACAAAATCGTAAGATTGAAGTATTTGCTATATTGTGCTACTGTCATGATATAATTGACTTGTTTCAAGTTTTAACTAAACTACACGAATCAAATTATTGACTGTCATAAAACTGCTGTCTAAATTTGTTTTTTCGCTCAAAAGCTATGAAACAGAGATAAAAGATATTTCAGCCAGGAGATGCCCAATCTTAAAAACAGCACATCAATTGCATAAGTGACTCACCAGTTTGGCGGTCACTTATTTCTGGAACATCACTCTGAAACTCTAATTGATCATCCAGTGGAGGCTCCGTAGCAGCAGCAACAGCAGCCACAGACTTGAGAAAGAAAAAGAATGAGGAAAGCATACAGAATCCATTCAGTCAATATGATTAGCATAGCTAGTAGGCAATCTCGAATATAAAGGAATCAAATCCATGATATCATGCTCTATTGCATCTCAATTTTCAGGTTCTAAAACTTAACAGAAATTAAATCAACTATATGAAATTTGATTACCCTGCCATTTATGTATATTATAGATGTTACTGATTGGCTTACATAACACATACAAGTGTATGTATTCATAGGTGTTACAGATTAACCAGAAGTCCTCTGACATGTATTTTGAAGTCACATGCACTCCTTCTCTTTGCCTTTCTAGTTCTGTCTAAGCAGTTATGATTGCACCAGCCACCTTAGTCAAACTCAAACCAAATATCAAGTTCACATTTTGCTCTTTGATAATAATGATCTAGTTTCCGTGGAGCTATTAGCCCACATTTCACGGATTTACTTTCTTATTTAATGAACAGTCAAAATTTAATATTTTATTGAACTTATCTTTCTTTTTATACTTTTTTTTAAATAATAAAAAATAATAAAATAACCTACTATCTCTGGATCGGCATTCTTCTGAGACTTATCTTCTGTATCATCCGAGAATGAGTTCGTATTAGGATCACTAGGATCTGATACCACCGTATCGAAGTCATAACTCAACACGTTCTTCTCTGCAAGTCCAAGCTGTCAAATATCAATAGGAAAAAAGTGTTATACTGATATAAAACAACATTATGATGGCAAAGAGTTGCATGCTAGAGCATAAAAATTACTCATAAATATGGAGGTTGACAAGAGATATCACTTATTAACTGAACCTTTAGAATAGAGGTTACTATAACTTTGCAAAGAAAAGACCAAATATTTCAATTGCATGACATGACCTACCCAATTCTATAAACTGAGCTAAGAGGCTTTATATAGCTTTAAAACAACATCAACTTATATTATATATATTGCTCACTGCTGACTTGCTGGCATCTGGATTGTGTCTATGAATCACTGTTTCCCTTATTTTAACTGAAAAATTTGAATACAGCATAAAGCAATGCAAAAGATTGACTGGAGAAAGAGGTGGTTACGACATCAGAGAAAAGAAGAGCATATATAAAGTTGCACAAACGAACCATGTGTCTTCTTCTCCACATGTGTGTCCACAAGTTCAGAAGCTCATTAGTTCGTAAAGGCTTTACAAGATAGTCTGCCGCTCCAAACCTCAGGCACTTAACAACAGTAGATACCTCATCCTGTGCCGACATCACTGACCAAAGCAGAAAATTTTAACAATCAGTTTAAGCCATAATGTTCCTTAAAAGACCAAAATTATCATAAGGAAACATCAGACATAAGAACAAGAACTGCTTACTAATCACAGGAATGCGCCTCAACTCTCTATGTCGGGTGATGTACTTCAACATTCTTGTCCCTTTTCTCATTGGAAGGTCAACTTCGGCAAGTATGATATCAATATCAGGTCCCTCTGCATTCAATGCATCGATCACCTGCCGAGGAGACTTCACCGAAGTAACTGCAAAGCAAAGAAACCATAAGACATCATGGAACACAAACATCACCTTACAAGGCATGTATATATGGGACCGGTAAACGAAGCTAGTCTCTCAAAAAGAGCAAAAATAACCAAGAAAAAGCCAAGAGAAAACTGTACTCTCATGTTCTTGCTGATACGAAAGGAGTCCCATGCTTCATACAAAAGTAATGAAATAACAAAAGGATACATTTTAAGCACCTAAAAACATCAGAAACAGAACAAACACAAAGATCTAGTATGTTTAATCCATCTATATCAATAATTCACAACGAAAACGATATCACATGCAGCAATTGGAGATACTTTTATTTACAGTTGAGCTTATCCCTGTAGTCAACTTCAATTTCATTTCGTTTGATCATAAATTTTAACATTTTCCATCTCAACCTTCGAAAATCAAAAATTTCCAGCAAAATTGAAAGCAAGATAAAGCAGATAATCATAATCAAACTCATCAGCAAAGTAAAATAGTGAAAAGTAAACCTTGATAAGAGCATTTCAGAAGAAGCCTAAGAACTTCTTCGGAGCTCGACTCATCGTTATCGCAGAGCAAAATCCTCACCTTGCTCCTATCTATAAACCCCTCACCGCCGCCGCCGCAAACTTCAGGTCCTTTGTTCAAATTGAGCTCCTTATGATGATCCATAGCTAAACCAAAGCCAACACTATAAAACCTCCATGCACTAAAACCGCCGATAAAAATTCTAGGGTTTCCGATTCCTCAGTCGAACCCGGTCCGCACATTCACACACCGCAACAGCGAGCGCGCAACCACCGCGGCCACGTCATCGTCGCCGCACTTCATACAGGAGAGAGAGAGAGAGAGCTAGCTGAAGCCTCTAGTACTGAAGGAAGATGAAGAGGACTGATCGGACGGTTGGGATTGCGCGGGAGGAGAGGAGGTCAAGAGTTGGATCACCGGCCAGAGGCGCAGGTTAGTGGAAACCAGGAAAGAAATTATATCCGGTAATCCATGGATTTATGGGGAGAAGGTTTATCTAGACATTTATAGAGGGGATTTTTAGGATAATATTATATTTGAGGGGTGCTAAAGTGCGCCAGGGGGGGGAGAGTAGGGTGCGCAGGTTAGGGAGAGTGGAGACGTGGACAGCTGAGGGACAAGGAAAGGAGAAAAGTGCAAGAAAAAGGGAAAAGGGTAAGGTTAGGATTGTTTGGTAGATATTTCAATCCATTGATTGATTGAAGGGAAAAAAGGACAGAATGGGAATGTTCAGGTCCTAAACCTAATTATCTCTAGCTAATCTTTTGTCTGCTGCTAATCGGTTCAGAGAAATGTAATCCGTAATCCGTTCAAGGGTACCAAACGAAGCGCGAGCTACAATAGAGGTCCGCTAGTGGCATGGTTGTGTTAAACAGATCTGTATGCTACGAAAACGAGACTTCTTAAGTTCACATACTCGATAATTGAATAAAAGAGTGAGAAATGTAAACGTCTTTTGGAATAGATGCGGTTGTGTTGGAGACTTCTCAAGTTCGTAAACTTGAAAATAGAATTGAAGCGTCTTTTGAAATAGATGCGGTTGTGTTAGAGACACAAATATTTCATTTTACAGCTATATCTTGGTGGTGCATAATTATATATATGATAATTATATTTATGGCTGGATAATGTAATAATCATTGATAAAAAAGAAAAATATACGAATTTTTGAGAATGTCATTGTTTTATTTACGTCTTAAATACATATTTTTAATATTCATGCTATATCGTTTTTATAAAAGACACCAATATGACATAGTAAAAAGAAAAACGTGCTTATTTAGTGTAAACAAAAATCATTACACATGCATTTTTAACACAAATATCATAAACTTATCTCAACATATTGAAATGCCTCCCACCCTTTACCCATTCGGGTGATTAGCATCGATATTAAATCAGTTGCTATTTGCTAATCATCATTGCAGACCAGTTTGGTCATTAGTGTCATCACATATATGCAAAGGGGTACTTATTTCCAGTGTCAATCACATCCCTTACCGGAATTAGAGCATGGACGACATTTTAAGCCACATGATTTGTATTGAGAACTCTTAAGAACATCAGCCGCATGTTTATATATGCTTACCAAAAACATGGTTAAACAGAATTAGGTGCAAACTTTGCTGGATCGAGGGCTCCATAATGGCTTGCCAAACAAGGCACATGATGATCAAAGAGACTAGCAAACCTTTAGCTTGTCTCAACTATATTTCTGTTTAGCTATAAGCAGTTCTGTTTGAAAGCAATGACTACGGCATGGTGTGTCAGTCGGATTTGGATTTACCAACGTGCGTTACGTTGTTAATGCATGACCTATACATTGAAGTTAACTAAGAAGGTTTGATTGACTAATAAAATCAGATCGAGTTTGCGCGAGTGAAGCGCAGCGCAGTGCTTTCTCCGAATTCAATCTTATTTTCATGTTTTTCCCACTAATTGCAGTACGTTGTGTTTTGTCAAGGACTCAAGGGATGATTCATTTGTATGTGTAGAAAGAACCAGGTTCAGACGTTCAATACAATAACAAGCATGCACAGACTAACAAGACAGAAGGATTTCACAGATGGAATGCTTATTTTCCAGGGTAGAATTTGGGTTTTGAAATCCACCGATTTTCCTAAGTTTATTAGCTAAATAAAGATCAGCTAATTAAGGTTGCTGTATTTTACTTTGACGAGGCAGACAACATATATATGCATCGCATTGTCTCCTCTGGGAACAAGTCTTTATGTGTTATCTGAGATGGAAAGGTTTGCTGTCAGTTTCTTGGCTTCACTCGGAAGTCGGAACCATCAGATTAGAGCTATGAAATAGCCATATTTAATCTATAGAGTGAAATAACCATCGAAGATCATCCCCTATAGAGTGAAAAAAGAACAAACCCAAACACAAACGTTGATGACTATCATAGGCTACAAATAGCAGTTCTTTCATTAATGTATCGTGAATTGCGGAAAGATTTGAGCACAACAGTATCATAAACTGAAAGTTATAAAGATAAGATGAGCTAGCTATTTATCAATCAAATTGGAAGGCCGCTCAGCATTGAGAGCATGCATCCACAACCTTCACAGCTGAGGGTACATAACTGAAATTACTGCACAATACACACACAAACTAAGCAAATCAATTCCCGCTGGATCAAATGCAGAAGACTAGTTAAGGATACAATTGAATTGAATTGAATGACAATTGAATTGAATTGAATGAATTGATATACACTGATAATAACAGCAAGTTGTAACTAGTCCAGTGTCCAATTTTCTTCCCAGCTCCCAACATATATTAGTATGATAGTGGCTTACATGGATTATCAAGCATGAATATTCATCTGTACTATGCTATGTAGTGAAGGAAGTTCCAAATTAAGAACTTTTTTTTTCTCTCACAATCATAGAGATTAGGAGGATAAAAACAACAAGGAAAGTTTAGTAGAGGCTTACTGGTTCCTGAAATAGGTCGGTAATGTCTTTCCAGCCTCTTCCTCCTCACATCTGAAGGAAGGCCAACTGCGGTAACAAATGGTCAATCAGAAGTAGAGGTTGCGGATGCTCTGAATGCTACCACAATGAATCGAAAAAAGAATGGTTACTACTCACTCGGCATTCATAGCATCCACAACTCTACATCTGGGGAAACTGATGAGGTTGCAACTAGAGAAAGCATATATTGTTCTAGCATATATATATGCTCGTGTGCCTATATATATATATATATATATCCCATAATCTATAATTCTAACAATGCAAAGTGGCTGATCAACATGTCTGCCATTGTCATTGATATGGATCTCTACTTTCTCCATTTCAAATAAAAAAAATACGTACAATGCGTAAGATGCACATCCACAAAGAAATCAATTCAGTACCCAACCAAACGTTTGGTCTACCAAAAGTTTCTGTCTGCTTGGCCAACATATAGTTTGGCCTGCACATGGATCATGTTTACACCCAATAATCCAAGACGGAAGACACACTCACAATTTGGAAGTGATTATTGTAGCACGCTGAAATGAATATTTACTTATTTAGTGATACAATACTATAGTGTCCAGTACAGGGTTGAAGTGAAAGTCCCAGACTCCCAGATACTTATTCAGTCCTCTGCCATTGAGCTATGTTCATTCTGCACTGATTGTTCTTATTTTCCATGGATAATAACCCTAATTAATGCCTAAATACCACAAGTCCACAATGATCAATTCTTTAACACAAAATATTACAATACTTCTGCATAAACCCTCAACCTAGCAAAGATGTAAAATGGATATTAATTATTAAGGAGCTGAAACAAACTACAGAAAAATAAAATAGAAAAGAAGAACAGGAAAGATTAATGGGAAGATGACAGGTGAACAAAAAGTTACCTGTGAATCAGTATCCCCAGTTTCACTCTGTCTACCAGAGCTAGGGGGTTCAGTGTAATTAATACTTTTGTCTACCAGAGCTGGTGGTTCATTTTCGAATCAGAAAAGGCATGAATCAAAAGAAGAAACTGGCTTCCATTCATGTGTCATGTATGTTCGTTTCTTTCATTTTCGCTGATGCGTTTAAGTTTTAACATTAAGTGTGAAGAATTTTTGGGGGCTGATGATGTGGTCTAGTTTAGGTGAAGTTCTCATTCAGAGTTTTGTATCATCCAGTTCTGTATGGGCAGAAAAGTTGCTTCTAAGTGCTTCAAATTGGAGGCCCGAGGTGGGTTCCTTGCTGAGTTCCCCTCATGTTCAAGCCTAGCTAGATGACTATTTGGATGACTTGAACATATGATGTCATGGAATATTGTGGAGAAATAACACTAGATCAGTAGCTAAGTGGCGGATGATAAAGGTATCACAATTTGTATAGCAACATCGGACCTGACATGGCCTTGAATTTCACTAATGGATCATATGCTCATTTTCTTCAGTGAACAACTTGTTTAAAACTTCACAGATATGCTACAGTTTATTTGCAACATTACTTTCAGCTAATCTTTCTAGTTCCTTTTTGATACATACAACTTTTGCATCGTATTCTCTAGGAACTCCTCATCGGTGTCATTACAGACAAAGATATTGCTGTTCTCTTGACCTGCAGTTTGGAAGTTGTTCTGTGGCAACCAGTCAAGTACCTACAAGAGAGGAAAAGAATGAAACATGTAACTGAGTACTGTAAGATGCATCGGGAGGCTTAGCTGATCACATTTCAAAGAAATGAGCACAATGTGGATCATACAGTTACGCAGACAAGATGCATTCTGCAAAGTATCGTAGCTAGATGCCTAGATGAAGTAAAAGAGATTTTTTATGACTGAAACAAGAATACTCCGATCTCTGGTAGAATGCCAGAATATTACTAGTCACAAATTGTTATGCACTGCAAAAGCTAGCTGCATACATATGTATCCATGAACATCAATTTTGGTGAAAGACACCCTACCTTAGGCTGCCTCCAGCTGTGCATCCACAAGTTCAGTATCTCATCGATGCATAATGGCTTGACCAGGTAATCGGTTGCGCCCAATCTTAAGAAATTGAGAAGAAAAGAGGACTCATGGTTTGTTGACAGTACTGCAATAACAAGTGTGATGCAGTCAGTGGTTTAAAATCATATCCACCCTATGTGCAATGCATAAAGTTGTTTTTCAAATACCAGAAATATGAGAAACTGAAAAATAGTATGCTGCTTACTGATTACTGGAATACATTTGAAATGCCTATCTTGCATGATATACTTCAGCATCGTAGTGCTTGATTCTAGTGGGAGGTCGACTGCAGCAAGTATAATATCAATGGAAGACCACTCTGCATTGAGAGCATCCACAACCTTCACAGCTGAGCTAACTGATATTACTGTTGCAGAAAAGGTACCTGTTATCAGCAGTACTCCTGCCGACTAGACAGACAAATAATATCATATATAAATGCACTCAAGAAGCCATTGATATCAACCCAGAAAGGACATGTTTACTACTGAAAATCTTGCAAAATATCTCTACAGTACAGCCTTCACTGTCTGCCTAAGAAACAATTATAGTAGCTAGTTTATATAAACATGTAGAAGAACACCAAGTTGCATATCCAGACTGCATTTAATACTAGGAAGTTACTTCAAACTTTTTTTTTCAGTCAATAACGAATACGGAGCTGTATTTTGATGCAGAGAGAAATGATCAACTTGTAGTACCCTGATAACAGCATGCTGTCAGTAGTGTTGAAACCTCTTCACAACTCTCAGCGTCGCGGTCACACAACAAAATTTTTACTCGACTACGATCAATGGAGGTTCCACTGTTCCTGCTCTTAGCTTGGCCGGTCATCTGCTTGCACTCCTCCATTGACAATATAGTTTACAATCACGTACAAGGTTAAGATTAAGATGAAAATGCATGCAAGTTCTATGAAGCATATAAACTATGCCAACCAAGAGTTTGGTACACCAAATTCTTAGGCTTGCTTTTCAAATTACACACATGTTTATATACAAGGCTAGATATAAACTTTCACACATGCAAATGTCCAAGCCTCAACCTAACTGCAGCTAAACCTCACAAATCCTTAAAGTCCTGTTAAGGACCAACTCCCATTTTCTATTAGTAATCATATGATCTCCTCTAATAACTATACTTTTTGGACCAATATCAAACTTCTTTTTCATGTCTGGTCGTACTTGATTATCGAGACGAGCTTATAAAAGGAAATAGAGCTATCTACCAATGAATTGATCAAGTTACAACCTCCACCTGGATATTGCTAGAAATCACTCAAATCAGTAGAGAAGAAAGAAATGCCCCAGATCGAAGATTTTCCCATTCACATGAATTTAGCATCACGTTTTAAATGTGTCTATCACATCCTTTACCAAACGACCATGACAAGCACATGGTGATTCATCCAAAAACAGAGAGAATCTGGGTTTTCTTAAAAGGGAATTGCTTTGCTTCACATGCTGCTACCAGAATAGTATCACATTCATGTGGCTAGCATAGTCAGTGCCCCATGAAAATATTAAGTACATGATTCACACATCCAAAAATGAAAAACCAGTCGTATGTTAAATAGTTGGGCAAACAAGTTCAAGGCCTTGGTGCAGCTGAAGTGCAGAGGTCTGCACGTTTAGGCTTTCCAAAAATAAAATGAAACTGAAACAATGTACGGTATATAAATCACCTGAAAAGATTTTATAAAAATAATGAAAGTATTGAACATCTATTGCAGTTACAAGTCACAATAATCAGTTGCATTCCTATTTTCAAAAGCTAGCCTGCAAGTTAATCTATCTGGGAGAAGTTTACAGAGCAATTGGCTCCCTAAATAAATTAGAAAGACAATTTCATCCATCAATTGGAATGAATGATCAGTTTCTTTGCCACCAACCTAATGCCTGCACTCTGCTGATAGTCATATGGATCCAAAGAGAAGAACACATCCATAAACATCCCTCGGGTGAACAAGGCACTAAGTTCTGAAGCATCAAATTTGGAGAAGACTAGTCTTTGATCAGTGCCAGAGGGCTCTCTTTGATATATCTCTGTGGCGTAGATCGCAATGTCCCCGCATACTGCAGTTTGTATGCTGTGGAAGCAGAATAGGGAAGAAAGAATACATCAAGACTTACATATCACTGCTTCCATTTGCTTTTCAGAAATAAGAAAAAATTCAAATCCGAATCTTGTATGTGCCATGCTTTTTCTTATTAGAGGGTGGAGAAAAACAAAAATGAAAAGAGTAGTAGAACTTACTGCAATCTCACAGTAGGGTAGTTGTAGTAGCCCTCTTTGCGGATCACAACAGGCCTCCATTCAGAGCTACTGCCAGAATCCAAAGACAACTTCTGTGCAAGGCCATCACATGCATCAAGAACTTCACATAATTTTGGTGGTGCATCAAAGACAATATTCAGCCGTGGTCGGCCAGCGTGATCAAAAAACTTTGCATTGATTCCAAACCGCAATTTCATATGACTGCAGCAAAGCTGCAAAGTGGCATCTTTGTGTAATAACTTTATCCTTTGAATCCCACGATTCAGTGGAACAAGTGAAGCACTGATAGAAGGAATGAAAACTTGATCGAGCTGTAAAAATTCCATGGTGGCATTACAGTTGTTGGTCACAGCAGCATTGACAGAACTATTGGGAGACTCTTGTGCAGGTGTTTCTACCATGTTCATGTCTTGCTGATCTAACTCTTTCTTCACTTCATCGATAAATGCGCCCATGTCCAAAGGATCAGGTCGATTTGTGCTGGACTCAACAGTCTCAAGCAAATCAGAGACTTCTTGTGTGGTCTCAGTTCTAAGGGATGTTATTGGATGATTGTCCCCTGTTTGGTTTGAAATATTGTTGTTCATGCTCGAACCCTCAGGAGATAACTTTCCACCACTTCGGCTTCTTGTTGTAGCATTTGGAGAAACCCAACTGTTCTCTGTTAATATGTCCGGGAGGCTTGACTCCTGCAAGGTTTTAGAGTTAATGTTAGAAGTGACTTTAACCATAGTCTAGAAAACCCCAATTGTAAGGATATCAGGCTATTATTGTTTTGACTCTAACATTTCAACCTCATAATAACAAGTGAATATATAACATGTGACATTCAACTACTGTATCATATTATTAAGAAACCTATCAAGTAAAACTCACATAAATACGTATATATTAATGCCTTTGTATCAAAATCTGAATATGTTCTACACTACTTTCAGAATTAGATCATTACCAAGAATAAAACCGTAGCACAATATTTGAGTACTTCAAGATTCATCCGAACATCATCCAAACTCCTGAACAGTCATCATATAAAACATTATTGTTTAAGAAAACCAAAGGCAGTGCGACAATGAGTGATGTAATCCCCAGTAGGTTTCCAAGAATACCTGTGTGTCTGTTGTCCAAGACCAAAATATGTTGCAAGACTGGCCATCTGCAGAAATACAAATAATCATGAATAACACCTACAAACTGTACAACTTTTCGTTCTCAAAACTAACGACTGATTTTAAGAATTTAATCACATGACATTAACTATATACCTTCATGTTACCAGCTCTCCTTCCAAATCGCTGAGTCAACAAAGCCAAAGAATCAATTGTACCTTTGGGTTCTGGTGCAGGCCGACCAATACTTGCAAAAGCCTCCCGGATCCGGGGACAATCAAACCTCAATATGTTATGACCAGCCCATATACGTCCTGCACAACCACAAAATGAAATCTCATTAAAATTCAAAGAAAACAGATTTAATATCACCATCAAGACAATTTAAAGCAACAATTGAAAACTCAAATTAGCTTATACAGTGGCTGATAAAACATAACTTTTCTGATTCCTTTTGTCAATCTACAAACCAAACACAAAACCAACACAGAACAAAGCCTTCCACTTAAAGAAAACAAATTTCACACCATTTCTTTTCAACCAAACACCGAATCGGAAAGCGAAGAAAGAATTACCCTACTTCAATCAATTCAGCTCATTTTTCATATGTTCATAACCAATCAATGTTAACTATCACTATTCTGATTCATTTCTTTAACTTTCCAGCAACAAAACACAAAAATCAACTGAAAAATGCACTATATTTCTATACTTCCACTTCAAAATCAACCGATATTTTACCGCAACAAAAAATAATAATAAAGAAGCGAAATTGGAACAAACCATGGAGTATATCGAAGACTCTGTCGGCAATCTCATCGAACCTCGGCGCGGCTATAACGGCGTCTCTGGTAATGCCGTTACAGCGCACCGACAAGGAATTGATGGAATTGAGGTCGGCGGGTCGTATGAGAGTGGAGTAGCTCTGGAGCTCAATCAGCTTCCTGGGGCAAACAAGGATGGATCCGAATTCCAATAAAGCGAAGCCCTGACCGGGTCGGGTCGGCACCGTCGTCTCCACGTCGAAGAAGGCGATCTCGAACCTGTCCTCGCCGCCCTGATTCGTCATTTGTCTTCTTCTTATCTTTCACGACGAACGAGTGCAAAGTTGTGCTAGTGCCCGCCAAGCTGAAACTACTGTTGGTTTATAAAGGGCTTGCTTTGGGCTTGTGGCCCAAGACGTAATCCTTTATTCCTTGCCTTGGTGTAGGACCAAAGCTTCAAACAACCTCAGTAGGAAGAAAGAATATGAACACATCTCAACTCTCACACGTATACTTTGACCAAGTTGATCTACCTAGCTATGTGACATAAATTGTGTTTGGAGTTTCGTTTTATTATTGGACTGATGCATCAGGGACATTTTAATGATTAATTTAGCTTCTTTTTTTTAACAGAGGACAGACTAATGTCCAAACCTCTATAGAGTTTTTGTTTTTTGTTGTTCTTATTAAGGAGTTAGGCTTAATATCCCCTTCTTACTTTTGTATTCTTTTATTTAAAAAAACAAAAACCAATATACAACAAAAAGCACCCTACCGAAAACAAAAGTTAGAGAGTCCTATATAGTCTCTATGGCAATGAGATAGAATAAAATGCGGAGGCAAATCCCACCATATCAAACTATTTGAAGAAAGGCCGCAGTTAGCAAAAGCATCTGCTGTTTGATTACCTTCACGAAAAATATGAGAAGAACGAAAATGCATATGTGATATCCGATGTAAACAATTCCCCTACTCAACTCTTAGCTGCCAAGGCACTAAATGTGGTGAGCGAAGAAAAATAATAACTAAGGAAGAATCAACCTCCAACCATACATGTTTCCAGTTTCGCACCCATGCAAGCTCAATAGCTTTTATGACTGCCATAACCTCTGCTGCCACCGAACTCGCCATATTAAAATTGAAGCAAAAAGCACCAAGTACTCCACCTCTAAAATCCCGAAATATGCCTCCATAACCCGCTTGGCCCGAAGAGCTACGCCAAGCACCATCAGTGTTGACTTTAACCCAACCAAATAATGGAGGATGCCAATTGACTTCCACAATGCACGGAGCTTTACTAGGCTTGCAAGGGACACCAACCTTCTTCAGAATGGAAAGGTCAAAAACCCCATTATTCATACAGCCAGAACTGATTTTATTAGAAGCAACCACTTGCCCTAAAATCAGATTACAAGCCTTACTGACATTAGGTTGAACTCCATCAAACCTAGCTTGGTTCCTGAACTTCCAAATACACCACAACGTAACAACAAAAGCAGTGAGCCATAACTCACGCAATTGAGGGCTACGACTATGAACCAAGCCTGCATGCAACATGTCTAATAGAGAACCATGATGAGCACCCAACTGAAACATTGCTGTTAAGATTAGGGGTGTTATCGGTTTTATTCGGTTCAGTTTTCACCTAAAACCGGAAACCAAACCGAACTAAAATTTCAGGTCGATTCAGTTTGGTTTTTTTTTTTTAAATGTAAACCGAAAACCAAATTGAACCGAACGGTTCAGCCCGGTTCGGTTTTTTTGATTTTTTTTTATATAAAAAAAATACAAATTTCTGGTAATTTGTTTTTTCAGTTTTCACTTACCTATCGGAAAACCGTCGATTTGGAGAGAGGGCGGACTGGCAATGGTGGTGGTGGCGGACTGGCGAGAGGGGAGAAGAGGGCGAGGCCGGAGAGGGGAGACGCCAGAGAGGAGGGCGAGAGGCGGAGGCCGGAGAGGGGAGTCGGGAGGACAAGAGCACTTGGAGAAATAGAGAAAGAAAGATGAGGCAACTGGCAGCCTGTCCGAGAGGCTGAGACGCCGGACTGTCGGAGAAGAGGGCGACAGGCGGAAGGCGACAAACGGAGGCCGGAGAGGGGGGCGAGAGGCGGAGGCCGAAGAGGAGAAAGATGGGGCAACTGGCAGCCTGTCCGAGAGGCCGAGACGCCGGACTGCCGGAGAGGAGGGCGACAGGTGGAGGCCGGCGGAGAGGAGGGCGACAAACGGAGGCCGAAGATGGGGGCAAGAGGAGAAAGATGGGGCAACTAGCAGCCTGTCCGAGAGGCCGAGATGCCGGACTGCTGGAGAGGAGGGCGATAGGCGGAGGCCGGCAGAAAGGAGGGCGACAAACGGAGGCCGGAGAGGGGAGTCGGTCAGTCGGGAGCACTTGGAGAGGTTGAGAAACAAAGAAAGACGAGGAAGTGAGGAACTGGCAGGAGTGGCAGCCTTGTGGTTTTCGGCTGAAGAGTCTTCAGTGAAGACTAGGGGTTTTTTTTTTTTTTTAAAATCAAAACAACGTCGTTGACCGTTGACTTCGGTTCAAACGGTTCAGTTAGATTTTTACCGGCCTTAAACCGAAAACCAAACCGAAAATATCTGGTTTGGCCCGGTTTTTTTTTTTCGGTGTGTTTTTTTTTTATGCGGTTTTTTCGGTTACGGTTTGGTTTTCGGTGCGGTTTTTTTCGGTTTTCGGTTTCGAAGTCACACCCCTACTGAGCATTGCCAAACTGACGATGCAAAAAAGCAGGAGAGGAATATGTGCTCAAGAGACTCCCCATGACGATGACAGAGAAAACACCGGGATGCCATGGAAATGCCTCGTTTTTGAAGGAACTCTTCAGAAAGAACTCGACCCTTTAAGATTTTCCTAGCCAACAGAGACATGCGTGGAGGAATAAAATTCTTCCAAAGCAATTTTCCCCAACTAACAACAGCAAATTTAGGATGTAAAAAATTATAAGCATCACGAGCAGAAAGTACACCTGAAGCAGATGGAGTCCATATGAACTGGTCGTCCTCATGATCAGTTAATGAAATAGAAACATTTTGCTTCAGAAAGTCACAGAGGCCAGGAAAATGCAATTGTAATATTGTGAGAAAATTCCATGCACCATTAGAGATATAATCTGCCACCAATATATTAAGTTGGTTAGCCTCCCTATCATGTAAGCCAAACAACTCATACAAGGGCCTGCCAATGAAGTTATCTTTCCAGAATAAAACTCTCCTGCCGTTACCAATTAACCACTTGCCATTTTCTAATATATGAGGCCATAGGTGCTTCACTCCAGGCCAGATTGAAGAAGTAGCATAAGATCGCCTCAATTTTCCATTTCGCCAAAAACGAGTACGAAGTAAAGTGCATCCATCTGAGACTGAAGTAAATACATCCCATGCCTTCTTCAGAAGCAAAGAGGAATTAAAAACCCTTAGCTGTTTTAGACCGACACCACCTTCATCCAATGGTGAACAACATTGCTTCCAAGCAACGAGAGGCACACCACGAGCATCAATTGAACCAGACCATAAAAAGTTACGACACCATACCTCCAAACGTTGCAACAAAGATATTGACCATTGATAAACTTGAAAGGACTGAATTAGCATACTATAAATTGTAGACTTGATTAACTGCAACCTGCCAACCATGGAGAGCATGGAGCCTTTCCAACTAGAAAACCGAACACGAATCTTGTCTGTAATAGGCTGAAAGTAAGACGAGCGTGGCTTCCCCCGAAAGATAGGCACATCCAAATAAGTAAACGGAGTTGAACCCAACTTCATTCCCAAAGAAGAGACAATAGAATGTTGCCTCCTTTGGATGTGCTTCCTAATAAAAACACTAGATTTAGCTCGATTGATAATCTGTCCCGAATTCAGACCATACTCTTCGAAAAATTGCATAATAGCATTCAGACTACGTTGATCACCCCGACAAAAGACAATTACATCATCCGCAAAAAGAACATGCGAAGGAACACGAACACCCCGCGGAGAAGAAATAGTATGAACCTGACCTGTGATCACAAGGTTATCAATTCCTTTGCTTAAAACCTCTTCTACTAGATAGAATAGCAAAGGAGAAAGAGGATCCCCTGTCGCACACCTCTACCACAAGAGAAATAACCTTCTAAGCTGCCATTCACTAGGAGTGAGAGCTTTGTAGAGTGAAGGAGAGCTTTGATCCAACCAAGAAAAACCTGTTGAAACCCAAAAGCTTGCAGGACAGATAACAAGAAATCCCAAAATAAAGTATCAAATGCTTTCGTAATATCCACCTTAATTGCCACATTACCACCATAACACTTATTATCCAGCAAATTGAAACACTCTGACGTGGACATAATACAATCTGAAATTTGACGACCAAGCACAAAAGCATGTTGTTGTGGAGAGGTGATTCGAGAAGCAATAGGAGCTAGACGAATTGAAATAATTTTCAGAATAATCTTGAACACAAAATTAGCAAGTGCAATTGGCCGAAATTGCATAATGGTATCAGCATGATCAACCTTCGGGATTAAAGTAATAAGACTAGAGTTGAAAGATGCTGGTAACGTACCAAATCTGAAGAAATATTGCACAGCTGCCACTACCTCATCACCTACAATTGAAGCCATCTGGGCCTGGAGCACTAGCTGAATCCATGCCCTTTACTGCTGACAAAACCTCCTCATGTGAAGGAAGAGCAATAAGCTTCTCATTCTCTAATTCTGTAACCAAAGAAGGAATAGTTCTTGTGACAAGACCAGTATCCTGACAGCCTCTTTTGTTAGAGAAGAGGTTCATTAATTTAGCTTGATTTCAAGCTAGTCTACATCTGTATGGAGCTATTATGCTTATAAATTCAATATCTGTGGTTAAACAAGAGAGCATAAATGAAATGTTAGTTAGGGTGCAGTTTAATCTGTGAAGCAGGCAATGCAAAGCCAAGAAATCAGAGAGAATAAATGTTATGTAATGTACAACGGTACTTTGGAACAAGTTTGGTTTTTCTCACTCGTTTTCCTAGTCTTCAAGGGAAAGCGTATCTAATATGTCTGGTTCGGTGCCTTCTTGCTGGGTTTGCCCTGTGATCTCGCCGAGCATTTCATAGATCAAAGATTCATGTTTATGGGTTCTATCACCTGCCACAAAACCATGAACAGCTCTATCGATTTGAATCCAACTTCGGCCTGGGGGCTTCTTCACGCCCATCTGAACCATTTTCTGTCTCACATAAGCAACATCTAGCCATCTCTTAGCACAAGCATACACATTTGATAAGAGCACAAGATACCCTGCCGCTTGGTCAGGGTCAAGTGCAACTGTTAGCTTTTGAGCTACTAGTGATGCAAGCTCAGAATTCTTGTGAAGCATGCAGCCGCCAAGGAGAGCACCCCACACTCCGTCGTTTGGCTCCATTGGCATAGTTTCCACAAGTTCATGAGCTTCGTTTAGAAAACCAGCACGGCTTAATAGATCGACCATGCAGCCATAGTGCTCAATCCTTGGTTCCAGTCCCCAAGTCTGCGTCATGAACTTGAAAAGCTCTCTGCCCTCATCAACTAATCCAGCATGGCTACAAGCACACAACACCCCAAGGAATGTTATTTCATCAGGTTTTATATCATCAACTCCCGAGCTTAGCATCAACCGAAACATACGAAGAGCTTCCTCCCCGCAACCCTGCTTTGCAAACCCAACTATAATGCTGGTCCACGAGACAGTGCTTCTACTAGGAATCTGTTTGAACACCTTATAGGCTTCATCAACCAAACCACAACTGGCATACATGTGAATGAGTGCATTGTACAAAGTCACCAACCGCGACTTGCCTCTTACACACAATCTCTCCTCAACATACCAATGAATCCACCTTCCCAATCTCAAATCCCCAATTTCAGCACAAGCCGACAACACCGCCACTAGCGCAACCTGGTCCGGTTCCACATTCGCCCTCCTCATCTGCCCAAACAAACACAAAGCCTCCTTCGATCTCCCATTCTGAGCACACCCCGCAATCAGCGTCGTCCACGACACCACATTCCTCTCTGGCATCTCATCAAAAACTCGCCGCGCCGCATCAAAATCCAAACTCCTTACATACCCACCAAGCAGCGCATTCCAACTGACAACACTCCTCTCACGCATTTCATCAAACACCTGGCGTGCATACCCCATACCACTACTTAACCCTCCACCCGCTGCATACAAACTAACCAAACTAGTCTGAATAAACACATTACAACCAAACCCACCAACCAAAACTCGCCCATGCAACTGCTCACCCTCTCTAACCAGCCCTGACCTAGCACAAGCACTAACCACATACAAATATGTATACCCATCCGGCTCGGCCTCCGTCGCCACCAGCCTCTTATACAACTCAACCGCCTTCCTCGGAGTTTCGCTACCACCATATCCTCTGATCATCTGGTTCCACACAGTGATACTCGGATTCTCTACATTCCCAAAAACTCGGAGCGCATCGTTGAGACGCCCAGAAGCTACATAGAATGCTACCAGCTTAGAAAGAATGTAGCTTTTCTGAGCGAAACCGTGAAGTAGAATTTGTGTATGGATTTGTATCAGATTTTGGAGTCTGCTGCAGCTCCGTAGCAGATGAAACAGGCGCTGCTCTATAGCTCTTACTCCCATCACCAAATAAAACTAACTTTTAACTTTGTTACCATTATTATTGTCGAAAGTTGGAATATCACTCACTCATGTGAGAGCAATGCTGAAGCTCTCCCGTCCTTTGGTCCGCGCTTTCGGCACATGCTCCTCTTCTTCTTCGCATGCCGATTCGGTACTAAATTGCAGGAGTCCTGCAGAAGCACTCGAAATCTTCAATTCCGCAACGAAACAAGTCGGCGCGAGAAAGGATTTTCAGCTGTATTCAGCAATTACGCATGTGTTGGTGAGTGCCAAGCTGTATGTTAAAGCCAGGTTGTTGATAAAAGAGCTCATACAGGATCTTCAGAAGTCCTGTAAGTCTCGCCGTGCCTGTGAGTTGGTTTACAATGCGCTTAACGGTTTGGAAAGGTCTAGAGTGTCTCGGAATGTGTTTGGAGTTTTGATCAATGCGTTATCTGAGATGGGTCTTGTGGAAGAGGCTTTGCGAGTGTATAGTAATATGGGGGTGTTGCCAGCAACTCAGACTTGTAATGCGCTCTTGGCTGGGTTGGTGAAGAAGGGTCAGCTTGATTCGATGTGGGAGCTTTATAATGATATGGAGTCTCGAGGATTGACACCTAGTTGTGTTACATATGGTGTGTTGATTGATGGTTGTTGCAGAAAAGGTGATCTGTTGAATGCCCGTAAGGTGTTCGATGAAATGCCTGAGAGAGGGATTGAACGGACAGTTGTGGTGTATACTTCTCTTATTCGTGGCATGTGCAGTGAGGGTAGAATGGAGGAAGCTGAAAGCGTTTTTCAGACGATGAGGAAAGATGGTGTGATTCCAAATTTGTGGACTTACAATTGTCTGATGGATGGGTATTCCAAAGTGGCTGATGTTAGACAAGCTCTTGTGTTGTACTCGAACTTGAGAGGTGATGGCTTGCAGCCGAATGTTGTCACGTTTGGTATCTTAGTTGATGCATTTTGCAAAGTAGGTGCACTCATGGCTGCGAGGAGCGTTGTAGGGTGGATGGTTAAGTTTGGTGTTGCGCCTAATACGTTTGTGTACAATGCTTTGATTTATGGTTATCGTAAGGTCGAAGATGTTTTGCAGGCAGTGAATTTGACATTGGAGATGGAAAAGTATGGTATTCTTCCGGATGTGGTCACTTACAGCATACTAATTAAGGGTCTATGTTCCATTCATAGAGTGGAAGATGCATATCAGTTGTTGAAAAACATAAGGGAGGGAGTTGCTGCAAATGCTGTTACGTACAATTCACTAATCGATGGGTATTGTAAAGATGGCAACATGGAGAAGGCTTTGGAGGTGTGTTCTGAAATGACCAAAATTGGTATAGAACCGAATGTCATCACCTTCTCTACTTTGATCGATGCTTATTGCAAGATGGGGAACATGGAAGCTGCTATGGGTTTGTACTCGGAAATGTTAGTTAAAGGCCTTCTGCCTGATGTGGTAGCTTACACAGCTTTGATAGATGGCTATTTTAAAACCGGGAACGTGAAAGAGGCTTATCGGCTGAGTAAAGAGATGTTGGAGGCAGGCCTCACCCCAAATGTTTTCACTCTTAGTTGCTTGGTAGATGGCCTTTGTAAAAACGGAAAGACTTCTGATGCAATCAACCTCTTTTCAGAGATAACTAAAGTTGATTCCAACACAGATGTTACCAAGGATATGGATGGCTACTTCTGTTCCCCAAATTATGTGACTTATACGGCTTTAATTCAGGGTCTGTCTGTAGACAGCCGGATTTTCGAGGCAACTAAGTTCTTTTTGGATATGAGAGTCAGTGGTTTGAGACCAGATGCATTCACTTACGTTGTAATGTTGAAGGGGCACTTCCTAGCGAAGCATGAGCTTGGCATCATGATGCTGCATGCAGATATGACGAAGATGGGTATTATTCCCAGTGCAGACATAAGTCCAGTTTTATGTAGGGCATACCAAGAAATCGGTGACTTAAAATCAGCAGAAAAATATTCTGAGACCTGGCATTCATTCAGGTCTTTGCTGTTTCACATTGCGTGACAAGCGCTTTCTTGGTCATGAGGGTCTGAGCCTATAGCCCTACGCAGTTTGAGATGGAATTAGGACAGTATATCAGGTTGGGGCTCAGAAAATACTTGTCTCCTGTGTTATTGTGTTATTGATAGGGGAAGGACCGGCATTGTTGAATAGTCCAATGCCATTACTGAGAGCAGCTGAATGCAACTTTTAAGCACAGTCGATTAGTCTTCAGCTATAAGGCTATATTTTTGTTTTGGTTATTACAATATTAGAACTTGATGGTTAAATGTACATTTTCTTTTTACATCAAATGCTTTCACAAGTATATACAAGAACACCAATCATAGAAAATTTTGCATATATGTAAATATTGAGTATGAATACTCAGTTTTATTCTGAAGTATTTTTCAGAAACTTGGGGAAAAGGAAAATATGTGAGCTTATTTGGTTTCTGGTCCATTTATAGGTCTCACCTTTTTGCACTTTTGTCAACTTTGTCTGGCCATGTTCAGTTGTTGGTTCCTTTTCGTTATCAACCCAACTTTCTCTTCCTTATATTTTACGGTAGCCAATATCTGAACCATCAATCCAACATAAAATTATGACCATGACATTAATTTCATTGAATGAATTTCTAGCTAGTTTAGGTTTCCAAATATGTTAATCTCCCTGTACCTTTGATATTCCTTTCCGTACAACTTTCCAGTGATCCGACGCTGTTTTGGGTCATGGAGAGCGGAGAGCTTCAGAGGGTTGGAGTCCTTCAACGTCTTCCACTGCTTGTGATCAACTTCGTTGCTGGGACTCTGGTTCTGCTTTTTGCACTCGGTATATATTTCAAGCTTTTTTTCGTGATCAATTTTGGTTCTTTCTAGCTTTTTTCGTCTTCAAAGTTTTGAACTTTGATTCATTAGGGTGTTTATTTTTGTGGAATACCATATTTGCTTCTGGGTTTTGGTAATTGAACTGTGCTTTTCTTAAAGTTGTTAGCTTTTAGCTTCTGGGCATTTTTTTGTCATTTTTCAATAAATGCCTTGTATAATTCCAACTTCCAAGTGTCCCCAGTTCTTGATTTATCTATCTCTTCCCTGTTTGTACTGCTTAGTCTTTGGAATATGGAATGTTTAAGGTCTTGAGGAGCACCTAGTGCAGAACTTGATGATGTTAATGAAGAAGATTCAAGCAGAATGAACATGAGTGATAGGTCAATAACTGAGTGTGGACTGATATGGATCTTTGTATTGTTGTCCTCTTGCAGCTGGATTTTTCGCAGGAGGCATTGCCGGTGCTTTAGCTGGTAAGGTTTCTGACAGTGGTATTGTTCGTGGAGCTGGATTGGGGGCTGTTGCTGGGGCAGTACTCTCTGTGGAGATTTTGGAAGCTTCACGTGAGTTATTGCATCTTGGCCCGCCTGGCTCACGAAGATCTTCATTGATGGTTAGCTACTATTCTCTGGGGTATCTGTTTCTCTTTCTTTCCATCAGTTGTTTGCTTATTCATGAGTTCCGACCTGCCAAGGTGCAGAGGTGCTCGTCTTCTTGATGATCGACTGATATCATGTTTCAGCGAGTACCGTTTATAATTGTAATTCAAAGCTGAAGCTTATTCAAACGTAGGATCATTATAGTTTTCTTTCAGCAGTGCTGTGGATGGTAGCCTTAACTCTTTACCTTCAGACTGACTCAATCATTTGGATTCAGGCAGAAATTACAGAGGAGCTTATTTGTTGGAGGTTTGAGGAGGAAAACTTACCGCCGCCAGAAGTGCTAACTGCTAGCCATTGGCAGGTTTTCACTAGTGCCCTTATATTTCTCTTTCAAGGAGCTAATACCTGTTGTAGCATGCATCTGAAATGTATAGGTTCATATAGACATGCCCTGTTTCGATGTTAGTAGGACGTGGATGTGCTTCCCATTTTATTAAAGCATCGATTACAATTTCTAGCTGGTATCTTGCCATTTATTTTTCTCCCTAATCTTTCCTTCCTAGATCTTTGACATGAACCTAAAATCTGTTCAACTCAGTCAATTTACAGCCTGATGTTATTCTCTCTGTCGCATATCATCTGATTTTTAAACTGGAATCAGCAGGTTAACTTCGCTAATCATCACCATGATGAGATTCATGATGGAGTCGTTGAAACCAGAGGGTTGTCAAGGGATTTGCTCAAGAAATTGCCATGTCATGAGATTCTGGGGGATACTAAGGCAGCTCGGGTTTCCTGTTGTACAATATGTTTGCAGGTCATAACTCTTTCTAAATAGTCTTGAACTGTTACTGTGGGAATGGCTTGATGAATACAGCTATCTCAAATATTCCCATTTTTGTAGCAAAGAACTAGTTGAAGATGACACAGTGTTGATATTAACTCAACAATGTGGTATGTGCAGGATCTTGAAGTGGGAGAAACTGCAAGGACCCTGCCACTCTGTCAGCATACATTTCATTTGGCTTGTGTGGACAAGTGGCTTGTTAGACATGGTTCTTGTCCTTTGTGCAGACAATATGTGTGAAAGAATTACTGCCTGGGTTTGTGTACAAATGTGTTTCTATAGGCAATACGGGGAGGTGATTTAGTGTAGTATATGTTGGTTATCTGTAGCTTAGCCTTTGCAGTTGGGGAGGTGCTTGTGGAATTTGTGCGAAGCTGTATATATGTATTGGAAATATGATCTCACGGTTTCTGATTATGTATTGACAACAGCCCCCTCTTGTGGTAGCAAATAAATTGTGTTGCACAAAAGCAGAGCTTATGGATACGCCTTGAGTAGTGAAACTGCTTGCTTCGTCATAAACTAATAACTGGCATGATTACTGGGTTTCAGTTTATTTTGTGAGGCCAAAAGAGGAAAATATCAATGAACTTTGCATTAAGCAAGGTAGTATACTTTTGAAAAACAAAGCATACTCCACAAAGCAAGGCAAGCGAGGAACAAGAAAGAGAAAATGAAGTGCTTCATTAAGATGGAAGGATCAATTACAGAGCCGAGGGCTTGATGTTTGAATGATGAAATTCCTGTAAAGGATATGGTACA
This sequence comes from Fragaria nilgerrensis, assembly GCA_010134655.1. NCBI lineage: Eukaryota > Viridiplantae > Streptophyta > Magnoliopsida > Rosales > Rosaceae > Fragaria > Fragaria nilgerrensis. The sequence goes on from CM020981.1 coordinate 9,005,296, forward strand.
AAACCTATATATCAGTAAGAGCACCACAAATTTGATTGCTTATTTGTTTATCTCTATTCTCTTATGAAAAATATACTGCAAGAAGTGTGAGCACATCCGAGGAGAAGATGAAGTGATGAGTACGCTTTCTAACTCGTTCAAAATGTCTGCAAATATGAACATAATGTTACAGGGGTTAGTCACTAGATCAAAAGAGGACCAAAACCACACTTCGCATCATTCAAAACACTACTTGTCATTGTTCAAATCCATAATTATGTATCATGATCGATCCACTGTTCATATCACGCTTGGTATTTTGGTAAAAAGGATTGCAAATATGAAATTAACTGGGGAGAATTCATTCAGATACCCTGAATGATGTAAGGCAACATATATGGAAATTAAGATAAGAAATCACCTTTTGCAAACAATGGGTCATTTGGATGTCATTTCACACTGCAACTGCTTCGGGCCGTTTGCTGGTTTTGATTCCTTTTATGGCTGTAAATGGACATAAAAAGTTGATACAAAGATTGAATTATATTAACTCATCAGGATTTTTCTTTTCCCAATAATATTCTCTTTAACAACAATATAGAAGTACTGAGATTTATTGGTACATACCTGCAGCATAATCTTTAGCTCCAAAGACAGCAGAACCCGCAACAAGAGCATTAGCTCCAGCCTCAATAACCTGCCACCATAAGAAACATTTGCAAACTAGATAACATCAACATAATTTGAATCCAAAAGTTCGAAAAGAAGGTAAATTAGAGTTTTTGATAACTTTTAAGTGCTCAAAAATAAGACTTGTATACTTGTTATTCTAGACATAGAAGAGTTCTTGGACCACAAACCTTGTATGCATTTGCTGGAGTAACTCCACCATCCACCTCGATCCATGGGTTCACACCCTGCGGTAACAACAGACAAAATGTGAATACCTTCATTTTATTTTAAGTGCAAGCAGACTCCCATAAATATGAGAGAGAGAGAGAGAGAGAGAGAGAGAGAGAGAGAGAGAGAGATTATACTTTCTCCACACATAGTCTTCTCAAGTCTGAAATTTTCTTCACTTGGCTCTCTATGAAGCTCTGGCCACCAAAGCCAGGGTTTACGGACATAATCAAAACCAAATCAACCGCTGAAACATGCAAGAAAACAGTCAATATTACTTCATTTCACCAGAAGATATACTTAGTATGAAATGATTCAGATATATTATCTTTGCACTCTCCCTTTCCATACATGAATTCTATAGAAATCATTTCCTTTCAGTATTACCAAAACTAGTTTCTCAACATGTGTGTAAGACATCTTTGCAGCACACACCTCTGATTAAGTTCAGTCTTAGATCTTTTTTATTGATATTGTCCAGATTTTCTTCTTCTTTTTATTTATTACCTCAACTATTTTGGATCCTAGCCTGTCAAGAAGGCTAGACATGAAAGCCAACATAATCCCATAAGCAAAATGCACATTAAGGGAATGAGCCTTAACAAGCAGTATCCATTTCAATAATTTAAAGGGCAGCGAATAAATGATCATAATTAGTGAAGACAGGAGAGGATATAATAGTTTTGAAAGAAAACTCACCATCAAGGACATACTCTATTGCACTTAGTGGGGTACCAGGGTTTAGGACAACTCCAGCTTTAGCTCCCAGACTCTTTATCTGAATTGTACCAAAAGTAAATGAATATTAGAAAAGGGTTGTACCAAAAGTAAATGAATATTAGAAAAGGGCTCGTATTTCTGATAATGCTCCATGGTAGCAGCTTATTTATCATAATGTTTAGCTAGTTAAATGGTGTCTACAGTGTCTAACTCTCTGTCGTTAAAAGAAAAAGAAAGGCAAATTAAACTGAACATAAGCATGCAACCCTAGCTCTGGATTCACCATCTGTGTCTGTCACACTTCTTCTCTTCTCTCTAAACATCGTTTTGAAGGAATAGAAACCAATAATATAAGTGCTTTAGCATGAATTACAAGGTTAAGGGAAGAAAATCTTACTTGATTAACAGCTCGGTGCAAATGGATGGTGGAAGATTGTTCACAATGAACACTGACTATGTCTGCTCCAGCTTTGATAAAATCTGGCACTCTCTGATCGGGTTCCACAATCATCTGCAAGAGTTCAAGTCCACATCAGAGTTTGATTCTCATTCAACAGTGAATGATCCCTATGAAATCATACATATAGAAGAAAATTACCAGATGCACGTCCAAAGGAAGATCTGTTACAGGGCGCAAGGCATCAACCACTAGTGGTCCAATGGTAATGTTTGGAACAAAACGACCATCCATCACGTCAACATGAATCCAGTCACAGCCTGCCAACTCTACAGCTTTTACCTATATAAAGTGACAGTCAAACTCTAAATCCAAATTGATATGAAAATGCCACAGAAATGGATTACTGCTAACAGTCTCAAACTTATACTGTTTATACGTCACGGAAGAAAAAACTGAGTGAGAAAAAGAACTGAAAAGAACCTGTTCTCCCAACTTGGCAAAGTTAGCAGAAAGAATCGATGGAGAAACAATGATATCGCTTTTCGAGAACCTATCAACCCGAGATGTAGCCTTCACCACAGTCTTACCTTTCCTCCTGAAATTAAACAATAGTAATTAGTAAAGGCACTCTCAGATTAGTAAATCCTCATTATCTTCCTTTCACCGAGACAATTTCCAATCCACACTCTTGCAAAAGCATAACTAGAAAATGCAAAGCACAACTTTCACAAAACCAGTTTATCAAACTGAATGAACAGAATATTAAACAACTCAGCTCTAACATTCCACATACAGAAGAAATCTTATGTGTAGATTCATTTGCAATCTACCCATCTCAGAAACTAAAATCCTAAACAGAACTAGACAATTCACAACACAAAGTAATGACTTTCTGAAGTGGCTTTCATCCAAACTCACAAAGCTGCAAACTTTATGATTCAAATCCAAAGAAAAAACGAAACCCAACATGAATTCAATCAATAATGTTAGAAAAGACTATACCTTGTGAATGTAAGAGAATTGGGTTGTGAAAGACATGGCTTTTGAAGCTTGAGACCAAGTCCAGTGATCTGGGACTTGAGAGTTGATGAACACAATGAAGCAGCAGACATCTTCTTCTTCTGAATCTGAAGCTGTCTCTGGGCTACTTCAACGGTTTGGTTAGGTACAAACGACTGAGAGAGAGAAAGGCTTTCTTCTTCTTCTAACTTTCGTTCCCACCAATCTTTCAGAGGATTGAAATTGAAAAAAAGAACAAATATCGGAGAAATTTAGGATAGCCCAGCGGAAGACACGTGGCGTCGCGGTTTTTCGGTTTTGGGATTTTCTTATCTGGAATGGTTGGCGCTCTACGCCGTTGTAAGAAAGAAAGAAATGGCCAAATCCAGAGTCTGGTCGACGTTTGCAAAACAGACTTTGGCAGATGATCGTAGTCATGGACTCATGGTACATCTTTCTTTTGTGAAATGGTAAAAGTCATTGCCACAATTCTGTTTTACCTCGTGCACATTCTTACTATTGAATGTGCAAAATTTTATATATACAGGGGTGTAATTACACAACGTATCTTATTTATTCATATTTATTTATATGTGGAGACTATCATGCACATCATCTTAGTCACTTATATAGTTATAGACGTTCTGTTTAAAGTGTGTGCCCGCATCTCTAGAGTTTACAATAAAAATTTGTCACCAACGTTGTTTACAAATCGCAATTTCAATTCCTTTTTGCCTTGTAACCTTTTTCCTGCCCATCTGACGAGAAATGTTGCCATACTTCCACCATGTACATTTTACTGAACTGATTTCTCTTATTAAGGAACATATGTAAAAAAAAGCTTTTTCTTGTTAAGGTATGAACTATTGTCATCATTCAGAGCATCATATTTTTTTGACAAAAAAAAGAGCTTCATGCTATGAAAACAATAAAATTAAGACATATATGATAGAATTCTGTAAAATAACTCTTTAGATATGAAATTAATTGTCATAAAACAACCAAAGTCCAAAGAAGACTGCACCGATTCTCATCATCACCGACGTTTTAATTATATAGTTTCGATCAACAATTCAACACCAAATCTTAGTCTATATATTTGAACGTGTCACCCACCACGGTTCTTGTCCCTCTTCTCACTGGAAGCTCACTTCTAGAACCCAACTCTCCCGCTGATCCAAATCGACCCAGATCCGAATACCCATTTCCTCAAACTAGACCTGAGCGGGGTCTGGGCACTACCCAGATGATGATCCTCACAGAATGAAGAGGTTCAGTAAAACCCTGAACGGTGATGATCCATCAAACAACTCGGATTCGGGTACCCGTAATGCTCTGAGAGACCCGGATAGGAACGCCGGGTTGAGCCCAATGAGGGTGATGGGGATCTTTATAGCTTGCTTGATTCTGTTTTCGGTGCTGTTCTCAGTCAATGTGGTTCTCAGAGACCCACCTTCTGATGCTGCTGTTCATGAAGCTTTGAAGGCTGGAGTTCTTGAAGTTGAACCCAGAAAAAGTAGGTGACTTTATCTTAGATCTCTTGTTTAGTTGTTTAGTGTACTGTGTAAGTGTGTTTTCTGAAGTTGTGTTGCTCTGCCTCTGTGATTTCTGCTCCAAGTTTTGATCTTTGTTTGATTGGATTGCATGGTTTTTTTTTGTGTGATATAATTGAAGCTTTTGCATGAGCTGCGTTATAGTTCTTGATGTATGGTACTGATTTTGTGAGGAAGTTGAATTTGGACTTGCTTGAACTTTCTCTACTAGGATTCCGCACCCCATTGTGAGAAATGAAAATGAATGTTGCTCATACTATTTGTATTTTTGCCGATTTGTTGTTGTTCTAATGGTTGGTTGCTCTGTCATCATGCTGAAGAATGCAAATTGGTAAAAGATGGACGTAAAGATCTTGGTTTTGTAATGATTCCATGTTTCTATTTTCCAAATTTTGATTTATAAACCCCATCGTTTTCAATTTTCAGCTACATTCTCTCTGTTTGTTGGTTAGTTTTGTGACTTTTGTCTTTTTCTTTCAAATGCTTATTTTGCCACTTTCATATTGTAAGCAATCCAATTGAAGATATCTGTCTACTCATGAGTTACTTAATAAAGCTGTTTATAAATCTTTTTTCATTTTGCAATTTGTAGGTTCGGATGATCAAATTTTTGATCATGTGGAGGTACCAAAGGATAAAATGCTTGGCGGCCTTCTTGCTGCTGGATTTGATGAAGGATCTTGTGTCAGCAGGTACCAGTCAGCTTCTTACCGTAAAGAAATGCCACACAAACCTTCTTCTTACCTTTTATCCAGGTTAAGAAGGTATGAAGCTCTTCATAAGCGTTGCGGACCTAATACTGAATCCTACAACAAAGCCGTAGAACAACTCAAGTCTGGTCGTCGTCTGACCTCCTCGGATTGTAACTATGTGGTATGGATTTCTTATAGTGGATTAGGAAATAGAATACTTACACTAGCTTCAGCATTTCTTTATGCTCTCCTGACAAACCGGGTACTGCTAGTGGATCCTGGAGTGGACATGGTTGATCTATTCTGCGAACCATTTCCAGAAGCCTCATGGTTCCTCCCCATGGATTTCCCCATTAAAAACCAGTTTGACAGCTTGGATCAGAAATCTCCACATTGTTATGGGGAAATGGTGAGGAAGAGCAACCTCACAAATAGCGAGCAGTCACAGCTGTCATCTTTTGTGTATCTCCATCTATCCCATGATTATAATGATCAAGATAAGCTTTTCTTCTGCAATCAAGATCAAGATTTTCTTGAAAAGATACCGTGGTTGATCGTGAGAACGGATAACTATTTTGTCCCATCTCTTTTCTTGATCCCATCTTTTGAGCAAGAACTCAACAGTCTCTTTCCAAGGAAAGAAACAGTGTTCCATTTCTTGGGTCGTTACCTGTTCCATCCTACAAATGTGGTATGGGGACGTATTACCAGATACTATCAGGCATATTTAGCTAATGCAGATGAAAGAATAGGCATCCAGATCAGAGTCTTTGATACCGGGACCGGTCCATTTCAACATGTGTTTGATCAGATCGTATCCTGTGCGTTGAAGGAGAATCTGTTACCAGAAACCAACAGGCAGGACCTCATAGTCCGTCCATCAGGAGCTCCAAAGTCTAAAGCTGTGCTAATGACTTCTTTAAGCTCCGGATACTTTGAGAAGCTAAGGGACATGTATTGGGAGCATCATACTGTGACAGGAGAGGTAATTGGCATTTATCAGCCTAGTCATGAGGAGTATCAACAAACTGAGAAGCATACGCACAACCGGAAGGCATTGGCCGAAATGTATTTGCTAAGCTTAACGGATGTGTTGATCACAAGCTCATGGTCGACTTTTGGTTATGTGGCACAGAGTCTAGGTGGGCTGACTCCATGGATACTCTACAAACCGGAAAATAGGACGACACCTGATCCTGCTTGTAAGCGAGCAATGTCAATGGAGCCGTGCTTTCACGCACCTCCCTTTTACGATTGCAAGGCCAAAACAGGAGTTGACACAGGTGAACTAGTTCCTCATGTGAGGCATTGTGAGGATATGAGTTGGGGTCTTAAATTGATTGATCCATCCGATGAGTTGTAGCTATCAAATCTATTGTTGTTGTTACAGTATGTATGATGTTATTCTTACAGTTTGATCATGAAGTGCATCTTGTAGGCCAGAGATGTCAGATTTAGTTAGTTCTTGCAGCAACAAGTTTAATATTTTGTCGGGCAACTTTAGAAGCCTTTGAAATTTTTGGGTTATCATACAGACTTCTGAGAAGAATGAAAATAAACGAGGGTCGTTTTCATAACAATTATAGAGATGTAAATCACACTTTCCAGAATGTGTCTTGCAAGTCGAAATCTTCTTCAACTAACTGGGACATATATGTGAATGTACAAAGAAATTCGGGCATTCCTTTACAGAACCGTAGTCTGACTCGAAAATCTTTCTGAAAGTAAATACCTAGTGAACAATTCTGTCAAATTTAAAGAGGGCCAGAAGCTGTTATCTTTAGTTTGAGGATATCTTTAGTTCGAAAATCTTTCATAAATATAATCGGCAGTGATCTCTGTCAGCATCTGTAAATACTTTAGTATGGGATTAGTGAGCATTGCTCTTTTCTGTTCTTCAAACTCCAAAACAATTCAGCAGCATTTCTACTGATCAGAGTCGGAACCTGATAGTGGCATTTCATAAGAATCTCTGGGTTCCAAATCAGTAATGGAAGGAGGTAGGTCTTGAGTAGATGCTGCTCTGGTGCAGTCCCTCCTCCTTCGTCTACTTTTATCCTGTAAGATAAAGAGTAGCGGACATTAAGAAACAGGTCAGCCGCGTAATCTAGATTGCAGAAAATGTGAAATAAACACACTGGTAGTTGACATGCAAAGACCAGTAACATGCGTAACAAATTTGAAGTGGGTGAACTAAATCCAAAAGAAAAGGATAGCATATCTAAAAACTTGTTGTTCACCTGGGAATTTGGTTGATTCGAAGATGGAGTTGCTTGACTTCTTCGAAGCCAGATGTTACCGAAAGACATTAGTGCTGCCAGAAGTAAGATGGGACCAATTCTAGGATCTTCCATATGATCGTATACTCCACGTAAAATGCCAATGACACTCTGCTTCAATGTGTTTGTTGAAGGAATACGTTGCACACTGCCAGACCATATTGGTTCTGAATCATCAGCAACCAGTTGAGGAGTTCTTGTTCTCTGCAATGGAAACAGGTATGACATGCCAAGTAAGCTCTCAAAATCAGTAGTTTACATTACTGCTAATACAAGTAGGCTTAGTATGTTTACATAGTGAGGAAGTTCTCTGGAATCACCATCCTTGATTATCTGTGAGATCCATTTGGTAATCTGCAAAGAAAAAAGAAATGAAGAAAAAAAGAGAGAAAAATTAAAAGAGAAGCAACAAAGTTAGAATTACGGTGTGCTGTCCCATATGAGGCATTGTACTAACTGACCAATTCACAGACCTAGAGCTTGAATCACATACCTCTGAAATTTCATCTGAACCATTGTACTTCGCCACAAGCTGTGCTGCAGGATCTAATTCCTGGTCTTGAAGTGAATCCCATATGCTTTTTGGCTTTCCTTCTGGTTTCTCACTCTCTTCTGTTACATTCCTTTTGTAACGTATAATAAACAACTTAGGCACATCTGTCATATCTGTCCTTGATCCACAAGTTTCATAGCTGGTTTCAGATTGGAGGAAGAAGAGACAATATTTCTGAAAAAAGAAGTTAAACGTTTAGCAAGACACAGGAAGAAGTAAACAAATAGTTACTCAGGTAGTGCTGCTATTTTGCGAATGATTATTCCAAGTAGCTTTTGATATATACATAATAAGTTTTAAAAAAAAAAAGAAAAAAAAAAAGGAACTAAAAATGGAAAAACAAGTACATGATATTTCCTCTTTTAAATTAAACTGTTTTAAATTCATTACTGTATAACATTTTATGTTGGTGGCACACAGTTGATGAAAATATATTTCAAGACCAGGATAAAACAGAACGCGAGAGGGAGATAAGCAAACAACTGATATCCACCTTTTGTGCTTCCCCATCAAGCCAAGCAAATGTGAGTCGTTTACTTTTAAGTGCATGTGCTGCTGGTGCCGTATATGGTTCTTCATCAGCTGGAACTGACTCAACTTCATTCAATAAATTTTCTTGAACCCTGCTCATGGTCTATCAAACTCTATGTCATTTGGATCAATAGATATATTTAACAAAAAAAAAAGTATTTATTTTGAACATGAATCACTTGAACGGTCAAGCCTTGAGACTTGACAAATAAGTTTGTTCCAGTAAAAAAAAAAAATATCAGAAATTAGAGCAATGTAGACAAAGAAAAAACAATGACAGGAAAGAACATACTCTACGCATTTGACTGAGTTGTGGGCTATGCCTTCCAGCTATAACAGCACAGTACCAAGTAACCGTATCGTACCCAGCACTTGAATAGCCATGGGCATCACAACCCAATTGCATAGACGTTGTACTCCTCAACTGAGGAAGCTCTGCAACAAAAAACAGTGAGAAATCAGAAACAGAAAATCTTTGCTACAACCATCTCATAAAGAAAACTACTGTAAAAGGACAACAAAATTACCTAGCTCTTTATTCTGTTCGATTATATTTAAGAGACGTGAATTGCTGAAAGACCCTGCAATGCAGACGCAGTGCATTAGCTATCATATGAAGCACAAACTTGTTTGATCAAAAGGATCTGATGATAAGAGAGTAATCATGCCATGGTACACAACAGGCTTGACACCAGGATCTTTCACAAACACTATAGCAGGTGCAGATTCAACTTCAAACCTGTGACAAATAAAACAATTCTTAATCAAATATGCATAAGTTTTTGTAACCAAATTCATGATAATATATTAAAATCAACCGGCTATATCACACAACACCTAACATATCCTCTCATATGAAAAGTAACACAAGGAATAGACACTCACGAATTGAACCAAAAGGAAGATTCCTCTTCTCGCCACAGTACAAATGCAAAAGAAGCATAGGCCCAATAGTTTTTAGCCGCTTGGCGTATGAATGGAGCTGCACGCTCCCCTGTTTTTGAGAAGAAAATGACTTTTACCTATGCGCCAGGAGAAAAAATAATAATTACATTCAAGTATCCAAAAGTATCGTAAACACAGGAACATCTTGGAGAGACATCAATATACTGAAATGCATTACAAACTCATGTTAACATTAACATACTGAAAAGTTTCAGTAATAGGAAAACTACAAATTTCTCAACTTGTATGAGGCTGTGGGTGATTCAAACACCTCAAAACTCTGTACCACATTTTTCTACTCAAGGGATCTAGTGAGACTACATAACTATCAACTATGATGCAGAACGAAATCCTTGAAGCTTCTAGTTAATTTCTTATGTGAGAATAAATTTGACCAGCAATCAACTTCAAAAAGAAGATTGCAACGAAAAGCCATCATACGAACAATGCAGAAATTATGAACCTGATTGTACCTTATGAAGACTGACTTTTGCTAGAAACTTCTCTGCCTGAAATAGAACAGATTCAATTTAGACTGAATTCATTTCGAGGTATGTTAAATGGTAATAGATAAGACGCACATGATACCGGAAAAAAAAAAGAGGGTAAACTAATTACATGTTAAATGCAGAAGAAAAGAAAATTCTTGTTAGGATTACCAGTGACTCCTTTGAGTAGTAAAGAATACGAGGTAAACCGAGGATGGTTGTTGCAAACCAATCTGTAATAGAATCAATAGAGGGGCCTCCTTCATACCTATTATAAAAGATTCATATGCATCACATCACTAATCAAAAGGAACTTGCCCTTATATAACTATAGAAAAAAAGTCCAATTGAATTGAGTTTGAGACATTGTATAAATAAATTGAGTTCTTCAATGCTCTACGTGCAGAGAAATGACCTTATATCCAACTATAGTCTCACCTAATAAGGCACTTGGCACTTTTGCATCCCTGGGGAAAAGCAACAAAAGAAGGAAGGCCTGGAAAATAAAATTATGTAGTTAGAACTTAGAAATAATCAACAGAAAATCTAATGATTTCAATAGGAAGAGTTACTCCACCCAAGTAAATTCCATAACCAAATTTATAATGAGACTAGCATTGTAACCCTTAATGCTGGCACCAGTTAACATGCTATTAGATCTAAGATGAACATTATCGTTCACTCAAACATAAAAGTATATGATTGGAAGTGAAAAAGTATTCTTAAAACCTGTGGGATACCCACACCCAATACAACAGATACATGATGCATATATATTAGGCATCTTTCTTAGCCCAAAAACAATTAGCACTCTCCTATTTTATTTTTAAGCACTAATTTCATCTATTTAACTATTTGAATATCTCAACTTTACAGTGTTTTCAGTATTCATTGAAGAAGCCCAGAAGCTGCACTTAAATGAAACACATAGTTTGTTCAATAACAGCATGCCAATTTGATCACTGGAGTAACAAGCCACCTACCATTCCTGAAAAAAGGTTGTCCAGTTGGTTTTCTCTCAGCAAGATATGTTGCTAGCTGAATCTCTTCGAGATCTATCTGAGCAGCATTTGCCACACCATCCAAGAAACCAGCTGAGATGGAATGAGGAAAGAAAAAACTATCAATATACATCTATCAATGTGTGTGTACATATATATTATATACATGTGTGTGTGTGTAGAGAGAGAGAGAGAGAGAGAGAGAGAGAGAGAGAGTTCATTAGTGTTTTTGAGAGACCATTTCAGATTTCACACACACACACACGCACACACACACACACACACACATATATATATATATAAATGTGGTGCTTCAAAATGGAAATATACCAATTCTTTTCCAGGCCTGAGAAAATTGATCACAGCTTTTGCTCCCAAATGAGCACAACTGATTCAAATTACAAGGAAGTTCAATCAAGACAACATCATAAGCTGGTTATAATTCTCATTACATACAGAATAAATGATCTTACCTTAATTAGGCAGGGCTTGTTTTCCTGAAACATGGTCTGGAAATCCCTAGAGGTAAGGAATGGGAGGTTATGATCTTCAGAATCTAATACAAAGAGAAAATTGTATTTACTCATAAACCAAGAAACAGAAAGAATTGTATCACAAATCATTTAATTGAACAGGAACTCAAAAAAGTAATAGTAAATACTAAAAACAGTTTCAACATGATTAACAGCGTAAATCCTTGACTAACCTGAAGCAGCAGACTCTAGTAAGGGAATGTCTATACGTGAAAAGCTTTCTCCAGCATATTGCCTTTTGAGTTTCTCAATTACATCCTATCATCAGAAACAATACAGTGAACACCTGGATGCTTACACAAAAGAACAGGGATGACAGTTCAAGCTAAATATGTCAGTAAAGTTTTGATGTCAACAAGGCTGTGAATGAAGGCAAAAACTCACTATTTGCTCCTCAAAGCCAAAATTATCGTAGTTTCTTTTCCATGATGGATTTGTCAGCAACTCATAGGCATATCGAATCTGCAAATCATGTCCCAATACCATAGTTAGAGAGAATAAGCCAAATACGTACTGACTACAAAATCTACATATTCAAAAATCATAGATAAAATTAAAATACACACAATCAAATACTCGCAAAAACTAAATGTCCTTGTTCACTAGCTCTTTATAAGAGCCTTTCCACTCGTATCAGCCTAGTAGAGATATATGCAGTATTCAATCCCATAACGTCACAATTCTTAAGGCAAAACAAAGAATCAACTGACCTTTATAAACTCCAGAGAATCAGGAGCTTGCGCTTCGGAATTCCTGAAATAACAAAAAGTCGACAAACTAAAATCACATTCAAGTTCATAGATGAACAGGTTTTCAAAATTCGATATACACAGAAAATAATCAAAGCTACATAACAATGCATACAAATTGTGACGACATGGCGTATCAAAGGAGCGAAAGGAAGAGAGAGTTACCAGGTTGAAGAAACGTTGTCGTATGCCTCCTTCACTTCTTCAATGGAGCTCTGACTCCTCAAACCAAGTACTGCACCATTCAAACAAATTGAGAGAGAGAAATTTACAGAGAGCGAGAGAGAGATAGAGAAAGAGAGAGTTACCGTCGTAGTGAGAAGGAGGGAAGGATTTGGGGATAACAGAGAGCTGGAAATACATGGCGGCGACGAAGAGAATCAGAGGCATGGAGTAGGATCTGATCGTCGACGTCATTGACGAGCTCTTCGCCGTCGCCGTCTCCGTCGGTTTCGCCTTCGCCGCCGCGGAAGCAGCCGGGATTGCCATGATGCTCAATCGCCGGTGAGCGAGTGAGAGAAAGAGAGAGTGAGGACTTCTCAGCGTTAAGCCCAAAGGTGAAAACGACGGACTTGGAAGCAAGCACCGCCTTTTAAAGTGGGGAGCGATACCGACGGGCTTTCTAACCGGATGTGGACACGTGTCCTCCGGTGGATGGTCAACCAGGTATTGTTAAGGAGTAGAGTTGGAATGTTTGTAATACACGCCAAGATTGGGCCAGTCTTGTGCGCCGTTTGCTTTTATAGGGGGAGGGGGGGGGAAGTCCAGCCCATTAAACATGGGTTAAATTGTCAAATCGTGACAGTTTGAAGAGTAGCTAACCTCTTTAGCACACAAGCTAATTAACTTTTATTGACATCGATACTAATTAAAATTCATTTCACACTGCAATGTGTTTTTTTTTTTTTTGGTGAAGGGGAAATATATTAAACAAAAGAGAACAGAACAAAAGGGACAAACCCCCAAAAATCAAAAAGAGCTGAGGAGGGCCTGAAACCCATCTGCCACTAGAACAATCATGAGAGAAACTAGGAGATTAACTATATATCCAATTCGCAGGACAAGAATCACACAAGGCAAGGGCAGCAAGATGATCTGCTGCACGGTTCGCCTTCCTGCTAGTCCAAAGCCAGCTGATTTGCCGGGTTGAAGAAAAATACCGGGCTTACGAGAAGAGATTGAAAATTTTCAATCCTTTGGGGAGTGTTTGACTTGAAGCCACTGCAATGTGTTTTTTAATGGTGGTAAAAATCGACCATCAATAGTAGTATTTCACTATTTTGAGCTGCGACAATTATATTTTGCCACCTTATTAATTAGGACAAAAAGTTCTCAGATAATTACATACAAAAAAGGACGCTCTTGCTAACTCTCACCATAAATTGGCGAGGACATACTGAAAATAAAATACAAATTAAAGTTATAATTATATTGGAGAAACCGCCTAAACTGAACATACGATACAGATACTATATCGATCGATCATTTAGTTCAAATCCAGCTTGCTCGCTCATCGATCATATATCGATCGATCACAGTTTCACATATACTGTTCCAAACTCCGTGCATCCCCAACCTCAAATCCAGCACTGTTATGATTGTGCTGGAGTATTAATGCCTCCAATAGTTCACCATATTCATTATGAGTACCATACTCCCCAAAAACTTCACTAAAATCCAGAACTGACGTACTGGTTATCGGAGCCATAAACTGATCATAGTTGCTAAGCAAACCCTCAACGTCAACATTACCAAATGAATCAACCTCCTGCCCAACTTGGATGGCACTACAAATACCACCACTGCCTGCAGCTAATGCTGACTTTAACAGTTGCAGGATTTCGCGTGCTCTTTCGTTCATGTCAGATACAGGAGCTTGGTCATTATTGATGAGTAGCTTTGACTGTCTGGCAAACCTAGCTTCTGCTTGAAGCCGAGCAGTTTCCCACTGAGCTATGTGGCTGAGGTTTGAGAGGTTTTTCGGGTCGCCGCCGTTAGCAGAGGCAAGGATGGCGGTCTTGGGTTTGTGGGTCACAGGATCAAACCCTTTCTTGGCTAACCTCTTCTTCAAATGTGTATTCCAGTAGTTCTTTACTTCATTGTCTGTTCTCTTTGGTAACTGTGCAGCTATGGCCGACCACCTGCATTGATACATGCCTATACTCATTAGCAGTTAGCAGATGGAAGAAACACATGCACTATATACTACACGATACACCGTACGTACACCATCTTAAATTTCACATTTATTTTCACTCTTGTATCCAAATTAAGCATTGCCGGGGTTGGCGGGAAGAGTAACTAAGAGCAGAGATTCGTAGTACGTACCCTGTAGTTTTCAGGTCCCCAATTATGTCCATGTCCAGGTGATCGATCATGACATCATGTTATCGATCACGTATTCACGTACGTTTTCTTGCAACGTATATACGTACAGCACACTTGTGCTTTTTTTTTTTTTTTTTTTGTACTTTATCAAAGCATCAATCGATCAAAGACCAACCGATGGATCCTTAATCTTGAGTCGAATAATGAATGAATTAATCAAGATTAAATTTAGCAACTAATAATTACCTGTTGCCCAGAAGTGCATGAAGGTGAATGATGGTCTGGTCTTCCTGCAAACTGAAATTTCCTCTCTTAATATCAGGGTTTAGGTAGTTTTTCCATCTTAGCCTGCAGCTCTTTCCACATCTTTGGAGACCTGTATAATACGTAGAAAAACAGAGGTCAAAGAAACATATCTACAAATTGTGGCTGCATATGAAAGATGAGAGAGAGAGAGAGAGAGAGAGAGAGACACAAGTATTTACCAGCTTTCTGGGGCAAGGAACGCCAGCTTCCATGGCCATGTTTCTGAACGAAAGAGAAGAGCTTCTCGTCTTCCTGAGTAGTCCATTGACCTCTCTTTATTCCAGGAGATGCAGCAGTGTTGGATTGCTTTCCCATTACGGGTATATGATGATGATATGAAAAGGGAAAGTAAAGGTTACAGTCTAGACGAAGATCGAGTACGTAGTACGTACGTGAGAGATCACAGCATATGCTTAGCCAGTACCATTTCCTTTTCTTTCCCTTTCTGCAAGATCGATTTAATTGATAAACAAACACGACCAAGAATGGCCAAATTTCTCTACTATTTATGTTACACAGCAAAGAAAAACTAATAATTATAGGTGATTACGATATGAAGCTTATTGGTCCTATCTTGACCCTACGTGTCAATTACACCTTCTTCTTCTTTTCTCTGGTTACAGGGAGCCCTAAATAGGTTGGACCGCTGGAGAGCCAGAACACAGAAATGTAAGTTGATGATGATCAACACGACCTTAATGATTCTATATATTATGACCAATAGTAGATTAGTAGCTAGCTAGTTAGATAGTCCTTCATCTGGTCCCTAACTTTCGATATTACTACTCGGTAGTCGGTATTATACAGAAAATGAAATAAACAAGCTTGAATTCTGATTCAATTAAAACGATTCAATGCAATCATAAACCCTAAAGATACTCTCTTAGAAAGAAAACCCGGCCCTAAAAGATACTGACATCTAGAAATAATTCCTAATCAATATTCTGAATCGCTTATCATCTTACAACCGTCCCTGTGTGTCAAACTCGACCAGAGTTTTTCAAGGTTTGTAATGAATTAGAATTATTAAAGGAAGCTAAACACAACTGAAATCTGATGCAAAAGTTGAAGAAAAACAATTTCATTATGGCGAATACAGAAGAAAATGTCACAAATCGAATAGGAAGGATAGCACACAACCCAAGAGCTTGGAGAAATTTTTCTCTCTTAAGCATTTTTTTTCTATTGAAAATTGTGTATATAAAAACTAAAAAACAAGACTTTTAAAACAAGAATAAAGGAACAAACTATTAAACTAGATAATCATGGAGAACAGCAACAGCAGCATGGAGCAGCATGGAGAACAGCAGTAGCGGCATGGACTAAACTTAGAAAACTAGATAATCACCATGCTATAATCATGACAATCGTGATGCAGTCATACTCTAAAGATCTTCAACACTCCCCCTCAAGCTGGATCAAGGGGATTTATTGATCCAAGCTTGCCAAGAATCAAGAGAAACTGCACTGAAGGAAGAGACTTGGTAAAAATATCAGCAAGTTGATCAGCACTTCTGGTATACACTGTTTCAATTACCTTGGCCTGCACTTGCGATCGAATATAATGACAGTCTACTTCAATGTGTTTGGTTCTTTCATGAAAAACTGGATTGGAAGCAATGTGCATGGCAGCTTGATTGTCACAATGCAGAGACATAGCATCAGTGACAGGGAAGCCAAGGTCAAACAATAAGCTCTTAAGCCATATTAACTCACAAGAGGCAGACGCCATAGCTCTATATTCAGCTTCTGCACTTGATCTAGCCACAACCCTTTGCTTTTTACTTCGCCATGTAACTAGGTTCCCTCCAACAAATGTGCAAAAACCTGTGGTGCTTTTTCTGTCCACTGCATTCCCTGCCCAATCAGCATCAGCATATCCAACAATGCTAGTATGATGATTTCTTTGGAACAGAATACCTCTACCAATTGACCCTTTCAGATATCTCAGAATTCTCTTGACAATACGCAAATGAAAATCAGTAGGAGAGTGCATAAACTGACTGACAATGCTAACTGCATATGAAATATCAGGTCGAGTGATAGTGAGATATATCAATTTGCCAACTAACCTCTGATAAGGACACACATCAGAGAGATGAGCACCCTCAGTATCCAGCATAAGTTTACTGTTAAGAGGAGTGCGAGCAGGTTTGCAGTCAAGAACTCCAGCTTCAGACAGAAGTTCAAGAATATATTTTCGCTGGCTGAGGAAAAGACCCTTTGAAGATGCAACCATCTCAATTCCCAGAAAATACTTGAGAGCTCCAAGGTCTTTCATTGCAAACTTGGCTTGCAGAGAACCTTTAAGAGAATTTATCTCAGCAATACTATCACCAGTAATGATGAGATCATCAACATAGATCAAGACCACAAGTTTCATGCCATTCCGCATCCTAACAAACAATGAGGAATCGGCACTACTACTGACAAAACCAATATCTTCAAGGACTGAGCTGAGTTTGGCATACCAGGCTCGAGGAGACTGTTTTAAACCATAAATGGCTTTGTGAAGCTTACAGACCATCTCAGGGTGGTCAGAAAGTTCATGACCAGGAGGGAGTTTCATGTAAACTTCTTCCTCCAGGTCACCATGCAAGAATGCATTCTTTACATCCATTTGATGCAAAGACCAATTTTGATTGACAGCAACAGAGAGTAACACTCTTACAGTGTTCATTTTTGCCACAGGTGCAAACGTTTCCTTATAGTCTTCTCCATAGGTCTGAGTAAAGCCCCGAGCTACAAGTCTTGCTTTATGCCTCTCCAAAGTCCCATCTGCATGGAGCTTTGTTTTATAAATCCATCTGCACCCAACAGCTTTCTTCCCTTTAGGCAACTGCACAAGACTCCAGGTATGATTGTCATCAAGGGCCTTAAGTTCAGTATTCATAGCCTGCCTCCAAGCTTCAACTTGACTAGCCTCTTGAAAGGTTTGAGGGTCAATATGACTGTCTATGGCACTTAAATACGCAGCATAAGCAGAAGAAAACTTTCCAATATCCATATAGTGTGCAGCAGGATACCTGGAAGTGTAGGACACATAATCTTTGTGTCGGACTGGAGGATTTCTAGTGCGGCAGGGATTTCTTCTAGGAAGAGTTGGAACAATGGAAGCATCAGCAGCAGCTTCAGGTTGATTCTCTGCAACATCGTGACCGAGAAACTCATCAATGGCATCATGAGCCTCAGTACCAGCATCAAAACTAATAGGTGGCTCAGGAACACGATCATTCCTGATCAGACTAGGAGATAATTCCATTGCCACATCTGTACCAACATTTGGAACTGGAAATAGATCCGTGTAAAACTCCCCCTGAGTGCTTGTATCCAACTGCTCAGAAAAAAAAGGAACAGTCTCATTGAACCTGACATCTCTGGAAACAAATTTCTTCTTACTAACGGGATCATAGCAACAATACCCTTTCTGAGTTGAGGAATATCCCAGAAAAATACATTTGATAGCTCTGGGATCCAATTTATCTCTATGTTTGGCTTGAACATGAACATAACACACTGAACCAAACACCCTCAGATGAGACAAATCAATTTTCCTATGCTTTAGAGCTTCCAGAGGAGACCTTGAATTCAGAATTCTACTGGGAAGGCGATTAATAATATAGGTGGCGGTAAGAACAGCTTGAGACCAAAATCTTTTTGGTACATTAGCATAAAACATCATAGCCCTTGTTTTCTCAAGCAGATCCCTATTTTTTCTTTCTGCAATCCCATTTTGTTGTGGTGTTCCAACACAGCTGGTTTGATGAATGATCCCATTTCCATTTAAAAACTGAGACATTTTATGGGACATATATTCTGAGCCATTATCAGATCTGAGAATTTTAATTTTGGATGAAAATTGAGTATGCACCAGATCATGAAAATTTTTAAACACATCAAATACTTCACTCTTAAACTTCAATAGATACAACCATGTAATCCTAGTAAAATCATCAATAAAGGTTACAAAATATCTAAACCCATCAAAGGATTTTAGAACTGGTCCCCAAATATCAGAATGGATGATTTCAAATGGATTACAAGCCCTAGAGGCAGAAGAGTTAAACGGTAACCTAGTAAACTTAGAAAAATGGCAGACTTCACAGTTGTGGACTTGTTGACTGAAGGAGGGAAACAAAATGGATAACACCTTCTCTGATGGATGAGCTAGACGGTGATGCCACAACAGATGATCAAAAGAGCTACTGGAAGATGCTTGAAAAACCAGGGAAGGTTTGGACACATAATACAAACCATTTAGAAAAACTCCTTCACCAATCTTCATCTTGGTGGTGATATCCTGAAAAATCACGTTATGAGGAGAAAAAATGGCTAGACAATGTAGAGTTCTCACAATTCTACCCACAGATAACAACTGGAAAGGAAAAGAAGGAATGTATAAGGCATCTGACTCTATGTTCTTTGAAAAAAGATTAATTTTCCCTTTTCCTAAGACTTCTGCTCCTTTCCCATTAGCAACAGAAACATGAGAAGATAATTTTTCAAAATCGTGCAAATTCTCAATCTTATTTGTCATGTGATCTGTGGCTCCAGAATCAATAACCCAAAAATCACTCTCAGAATTTATAATAAGTGCAGTCCTAAAAGCAGTCAAGATACCTGAAATATCACTGTCCTTGACATGGTCTGCTTCTGCAAGAAATTCTGAGAAGTTACTGAGGAGAGCATTGTGATCATGCTCATTCAACTTCTTTTTCTGTTGGAGAAAAACAGCAAAGTCGTTGATCAAACTACATGGATTGGTGGTAAAGTCCACGGACACAGAGCTTGGACTTGAAGCAACTAGTGCAGCACTAGGACCAGCAACTGAGCTAGAAGAGGAAGACACTGAATACGCCTTGGCACTCCCCTTAGCCTCTCTCTTGGCTTTCTCTTCAAGGAATTTCACCTTGAGTTCTGGAAACAATATCCAGCATTTATCTCGGAAATGATTACCATTGCAATGAGTGCACTTGCCCTTCTTTCCCTTGTACCCTCTGTCATCAGACTGCTTATAGCTAGACACATAGGCACTGGACTCAGCATGATTAGTCCTTATCTCCACATTCATAGCCTCCCTTCTAGTTTCCTCCCTTCTTACAGTAGCACAAACAGATGAGAAGGAGGGAAGCACAGAATTCATGAGGATGTGACTCCTCAGATCTTCATAATCCGGGCTCAGGTTGGCTAGGAGCTGGAAAACCTTGTCTTCATCAGCTCGTTTGCGCAAGATAACTCCATCCGTAGTATGAGGTCTGTACAGATCAAGCTCATTCCACATGCTAGTTAACCGCCCAAGGTAATCAATGAAGGGTTTACCTTCTTGCTCAAACTTAGCAATATCCTTCCTTAGCTGAAAAACACGAGCAGCATTATTCTGATTCCCACAGAAATTTTCAATCTCCTTCCACATAGAACCTGCAGATGAAGAATAGCTGAAGATAATTGCCATTGATGGCTCCATGGAGTTGATAAGCCATGCTCTAACAAGTTGATCAGTGCTCAGCCACGAATCGAAACCTTCAGTACCAACTTCTGGAACATCAACTGTCTCATAGATGTAACCAAGCTTCTTCTTGCTTCCAAGAGCTAAGGTCACTGCTCTGGACCAGTGAAGATAATTGAAACGATTCAGCAACACTGAACACAAACGTTGATTCGGGTTCCCATCATGATCAGAAGATCCAGACCCAGAATTAGGAACAGAACCAAAAGGATTTACAGTTGACGAGCCATAGTCCTCCATTGAAAAAGGTAGAAAAGGTAAGATTTAAGAAAAACGAAAAACTGAAAGCAGAAGCAGGATACTAATGATCCTGCTCTGATACCATGAAGAAAAACAATTTCATTATGGCGAATACAGAAGAAAATGTCACAAATCGAATAGGAAGGATAGCACACAACCCAAGAGCTTGGAGAAATTTTTCTCTCTTAAGCATTTTTTTTCTATTGAAAATTGTGTATATAAAAACTAAAAAACAAGACTTTTAAAACAAGAATAAAGGAACAAACTATTAAACTAGATAATCATGGAGAACAGCAACAGCAGCATGGAGCAGCATGGAGAACAGCAGTAGCGGCATGGACTAAACTTAGAAAACTAGATAATCACCATGCTATAATCATGACAATCGTGATGCAGTCATACTCTAAAGATCTTCAACAAAGTTGCTCAACTGCTGCAACTAATATTTAAAGTGACTGATTCAATAAGTTTATGAAGCTGCATTGGATCTGGCGCGTCTACATTGGTAGTTACTATTAATCAACAGACAATAAGAAGATCGAATGAGAGGTAGATCGAGTAATAAACCGTTGATAAACTTAAGAAGGCAGAAAAAGAAAGAAAAGAAAAACCAAGTAAAAGACGAAGTACTGCAACTGGTGTTGGCAAATGACAATATTGGATCCGGATTACGATGTCTGATATCATAGGTTCGTTAATTAATTAATAAACGAATTTACAGATTGAACAAGTTAAGGCCGGATTTGGGAATCAAATCGAAGCATAAAACTATCGGCAGGCTTCTGCTGAAAGTAGCTTAGATTTACTTTTATTTTTTAGGTGTACTAGCTAGACCGGTTTCGTTATACTAGCTAGTTTTGTACACCAATGAGGATCGACAAAAATGACATGACAATTGCTTAAATGAAACTCTTACCCAAGTTTCAGCTCTAATATTCACATTCTTTCTCTCTTTTTCGAGTTTAAAAGGGCAAATTGAAGTTAATCTCTGATTATTAAGTATACATATTCTTGATAATGCCGGATTGTATCAAAATATATATATATATATATATATATATATATATATATATCAACCGAACAAAATCACAATTATAAACGGAACCGTTCGTGTAAATCACAATTACGGAATCTTAAATCATCTCTCTAAATTGGTTGAAACTTTGCAGTAATGATTTACACATTATGTTCTAAACACTGAACGGTAGAGATATGAAAATGTGACCTAAAAATAAACGAAATATATATAGTTTGTTTGGCTAATTCTTTTAATTCTTCTGTTTTGGAAGATGATGATGGACTAGAGGCTTTTTTCTTTTTAAAAGAAGATGGTGACTCAATTTTCTTCGTAGAAGAAGATGGTGACTGAGGAACTGGCTGAATGGAAGCCGGAGTTTTTGAACTCGAAGGAGTAACTGAAAATTCTTTACTGAATTGGGTAAGGACTCTTTCAGTATTGAATTTGTCCCACCATTTGACTAAGAGTTGTCTTAGAACCATGTGATTTTCAAGTTTTATACTGCCATTTGAAAATCCAAGGGATTTTATATTTGGTCATAAATTGGAGAGTAACTGGAAATCTTTTCTCATATTCTGAGAAAGTTATGACTGAATCAAATGTTTTATTGCTTCCGTGTTTTTGGTATCAGAGCCAAAAGCCTGATATAGTTAATCATTAAAACCTCCAACCCCAGGAGGCGGACTACCGCCCAGGAGTGGTTCTGGAGTTTACTTCTTATTAGCTTCTCAATCCCTAAGTGGCGGACTACCGCTTAGGAGTGGATCTTGAGTTGATCTATTTTGTTTTACTTATTTTGTGAAGTGTTTTGTTTGCTATCCCTGAATTTTAAGGATTACAGATTTGTTTTCTTTTCCTTATTTTCTGTTAAGTCTGTTATTCTCTCCAACCAAACAATAAGTCCAGGTCCAAACACTAAGTCCCAGATGAGGCATGAGCGGATGCGACATGAGCGGAGTCGAGTGAATAGTGGTCTTTAGGATCATAAGCCAATGATCTTAAATCCTACTATCCTTTTAGTTTTGGTCTAGTTTTCTCTTCTCTTCCCAAAATGAGTCGACTATTTAGATCCAACTCAGTCGCTTCTAGTTCGTCTAGGTCCTCCCTCAATAGGATTCCAGACATAGTCAATGAAGAACAAATAGAGTATCAGTCAAATGATAACATAGATATGAATGACTGGAATATTCTCAGAGTTCCTAGTCATGAAATTTATAAGAAAAAATGGAGTCTTTCTTCATTCAAAAGTGAACACCATATTAAATCCGTAGAACAAGTTTATGCCCTTAGTAAACAACATGAAACTTACCAACTTTTCAGTCCTGAGTCAATTAAGAAACATAAAAAAGATGGTCATAATTTCCTCCATATTGGATTAGTTCAGATCGGTGTTAAACCTTTAACTAGAAAATGTCTTAATGCCTCCATTCTTTGATATTTAAGAGATGCAAGGTTTACTGATTTTAATGACAGTACCCTTGGTTTAATTGAGTCAAGTCTGTTTAATGGTCTAGTCCATTTCAATTGTTTCCCAGATTTTACCATTAGCCTTAGTGACCCTCATATCCTAAAAGCTTTAACCCTCAATGTTAAAACTTCAGGATATCATGTTCTTGAGGGAACCCAACCATTAGCTCTAATTTATAGAATCCATTATAAAATCACTGGCACAAACATGAATTTCCAAGCCATTAGTAAAAGCCCCAAAAACCAGACTCTCTTAATTCAAAGCAGTCAAGAAAACGCTAATATTAGCGTTCCATACACAATCAGATGGTCAGATGTCCATCTTCCTTCTGAATGGTCTCTCACTAGTGAAAACCAGCCATCCAATGCGCAACATAGTCTTTCTGATTTAGACTGTATTTGACACGACCCACCTCGAATTTCACCCTAAACCCAGAATAAATCGTGCAAGGACCACCTTCAAGGAAAAATTTACCGCTAAATTCGGTACAACCTCCCTTGGAAATGGACAACCCTTATAGACTCCTGGAGCCTTCGTGCTCCCCACAAATCACAACCTTATAGACTCCTGGAGCCTTCGTGCTCCCCACAAATCACAACCTCTCCCAATATAGATTTACTAATCTAAAAAAGATCCTATAATAAACAACCACATACTCAGAGCAACTCTATTTGAGAGGAAATGAACTATAAATAAATAGAAAAGAGCGGAAGCTATACTATTGACTATGCCTCTTCTCCATGTACGCCCGATCTCAACTATGCAATCCTGCAGACTGGGTATTTTAAAACGAATGGCCCAGGGGAAGACATTTAATAACGTTAGAGTGAGTGGACATAAATAATTTAATAACAAAATATTTATGCATTCCCATTTTAATTTCATAGAAAAATATACTGCATGCGGCAGCTTAAAAGCGCTCAATTCATAATCTGACAATTTCACGACTAGCACTGGCTAGTCACAAACTCAAATAAAATGGAGTCTCTCAGGCTAAACTATATATAATCATATAATCGTATGTATCTACACTCGTCAGACTCCTTGTATGAATCCTAGAAACAATTCAGAAAAATAGAAATTCATACAAGGCTACAACGCTAGCGTCTAACGCTCACGTTGCGCCATAATGGTATTTTTCCTCATTATGACCGAAAAGGGATGGTGTATATATACATGTGGACTCCCTATATGAAAACCTAAATAAACCGAAAAAGAAAGAAGTTTTCATATAGGGCTATGACGCTTGTGTCTAACACTCACGACACGCCATAATGGTATTTTACCTCATTATGACGGACCAAGCACGTATGGCTAGCTAGCATTTATATACATACTATTCTCATAAAATCCAAAACATATATATCCACCGAAAATCTCATTTTCGGGATCTCTCTAAAGGAGGAAAAATTGTCAAATAGGCGAGAAATCAATAAATCTCATCAGAATAAATAAATGATTAATAAAATCATTCATCGCATGTTTTTTATTTAAAACAAAGGTCTACTCACAACTTTAGGCCTAAGTCTGACATCGATCCGAAGTCTCTCTAATTTTAGTCTCATCACGTCCTGTTCCAAATATATAATTAATTTCCCACTAAAATCCAGTATTCATAAAATAGGCAAAATTAATCGAGAGCCATAAATACGCTCATCATTGCCTAAGTTCGATATTCTTAAATCGAAACGATCCAAACTTTAATATCATACTCGGCAGTCGTAAATATAACCTTTTCCAGAAATTGATTTAAATCCTACGGTCGGATTTTACATTATTTAACCGCCAAAATACTTAAACTTCGGAAATTCACAAACCTATTCAAAACTCGTCCGAAAATTCCACAATTCACTTTATTAAACTCCTCTAATTATTACACATTTAAAATTATACAAAATCCCAAAACGGCGGCGGCGGCGGCGGCCGGAGGTCGATTCCGGCGACGTCCAAATTTTACCAAATTTTAACAGAATCTTCCTCTCAACATTCCAAACAACTTTCATAACTATCACTAAGTCCAATTTCAATCGAACGAAAACATCCTAAAAGCCCTAGAATTTCAACTTCGAATTTCTCCTTACCGAGCTTAAGAGGGATCAAGCCTTTTGGAGGGGTTGTTGCACGGGAGAAGAGCTACAAAACGAACCAAAGATCACCGGCTTTGGTGGCCGGAGGAGGGAGCTCCGACGAAAGGGGCAACCGGCTGCTAGGGGAGTTTCCTCCCCGTTCGGCGGCGCAACCGGCCCGGTCACAGTCCAGAAAGAGAGAGGGGACGGCGGGGGTCCGAACGGGAGTGGTGCGGCGGCCTAGCTTGGCCGGACGGCGTCGGTCGGAGCTGGAAGAAATCCGGCAGCGGGAGAAGAGAGGGAGAGCATCCGGAGAGAAAGAGAGAGGAGAGAGAGAAAGAGAGAAGAGAAAGGAAAAAAAAAAGGTTTTGGGCCTTACACCAACCCGGCCCAACACTTCTTAAAAATACCCAAATCCAAAATTTAACACCCCCAAAAAATAATACCCTAATAAAAATTACCTTTTACTAGCTAAAATTTACTATTTTACCGTCGTTACATTTTTCTCCTACGAATAACTCTCCGGAATAATCGTCCCCAAAATCCCTCTAGGGACCAATTAAACTATATCTCAATGCCGGGGACGGTAAAAATTCTTATTATAACCAAGCTAGTAAATAAGGTAAAAATTTAAGGGTCGGGATGTGACAGTATTTAACAGTTTAATGATGGCACGGTAATAATTAATTTTCAAAACTCTAGGATAAGTCAAAATTCAAGAATCCAAGAAATAGGAAATTCCTCCAGACACTCTTTTGCCACTGCTAGACATTCATTTGCTGGCTCCACTACGGTTGAAACAATGTCTAGACAAGAACAAGACTTAGATAAAGAAATAAAAAACATTAGAATTAGAGAACTAGAAGAAGAATTGCAAAAACTCAAAATTAAACACATTAGAACTACTTCCCAAATTAGTTACCCAAACTATACAGAAAATGAATCTCAAAATATTTCAGCCACGGATGAAGATCAAACTTCTCCAACTGCTTCTGATTTTTTGGTTACTCCACCACTAAATCCTCAATTAAGTACACTTACCCAACCTTTTGTGATCAACTATTCTAGATTAGATAAACACTTTGAACTAGAAGAAAATATCCTTAAAAGAAACCTTTATAGGATGAAGTTCCCTTTCATGGATCAACGAAAGCAATTATTTCGTGATTGGCAAGCGTTTATGCTTGAAACAAAATCTGAAATATTCTTTCTTGATTTTATAGACCAATTAAACAACCAGAAAATTCAAACATTAACAAAAGCAAGATGGAAAACCTCTAATAATTCAGTCCTTTCCAGTCATCCTCATGTTGAAACAATAATAATTGATCATCTTAACAGTCCAATCATAGCCTCACCCTTCAAAATTGCTGTAGAAAATCCAGAATCTAGGAAAATTAACCCAGAAACTAAAAAAATTATTGAACAGAATAATTACACAAACCAAAGTCTAGTAACCATAGGAGCCCAATTAGATAAAATAGAAACAAAAGTTGACAACATATCTTCTAAAGTTAACATTCTACCACAACCTAAAACAGAAACTCCTTTAGTTCATTTTAGTGAATTAAATAAACATTCTCTAAAGCTTACTTCATCAATTCAAAAGATAGAACAAATGTTAGAAAAATTAAAAACTGAAACAGCAGAACCTAGTAGAATTGCAGTAATCCATACCCAACAACACTCTTCATCCATTTCTTCTGATAGCGATTCTAGTAATACTAGCCAAATTCCAGAATTAGACCAAATGTTTCAAACTTTAAAACTAGACAGAATAATTCATCCAAAGAAAAGACCTTTTAAAACTTGGACATAACGTCTTCTCCCCTTAGATATACAACCTACCAATCATCTTAATAATCAATTTTCCGTTTCTTCAGACAAAACTTATGAATGGAACATTGATAATCTATCAGAACAAGAAATCCTAAATAAATTGCATCACATGTCTATGGCAGCCAATAGTTATGTGACTAATCATAATTTCAGCCAGCCTGAAATTATTGACATACTCTCCACAGGATTTACAGGAATGCTTCATTCCTGGTGGGAAAAACATCTCACTTCTGACTCTAGATCATTTATTAAACATGCAATCAAACGTGATGAAGATGGAATGCCCATCTTTGACGATCGCACAGGAATAAGAATTTCTGATGCCGTTGATACCTTATTCTACACAATCATCCAACATTTCATAGGAACTCCTAGTCATATTACATCCAGAATTCATAACCAACTCAGT
Organism: Fragaria nilgerrensis; assembly: GCA_010134655.1. Classification (NCBI taxonomy): domain Eukaryota; kingdom Viridiplantae; phylum Streptophyta; class Magnoliopsida; order Rosales; family Rosaceae; genus Fragaria; species Fragaria nilgerrensis. The sequence continues at coordinate 9,032,798 of CM020981.1, forward strand.
AACCTTAGGTGTCCTACCTTAAGTGATTTCAAATGGTACAAAAATGTTTTTATTTCCCGAGTCATGCTTAGAGACGATAGTAACCAACCTTTTTGGAAAGAAAAATTCATAAATGGTCTTCCAAAATTATTTGCTCATAAAATTAGACAAGTCCTTAGTAATGAAACATGTCATATTAACTACGATTCCTTAACCTATGGAAATATAATTACAGTTATTCAAAAAGAAGGATTAAAAATGTGTATAGATATGAAACTAAACGCTCAAACGAAATCAGATAAGAAAACAGCTAAATATAAACTAGGAAATTTTTGTGAACAATATGGCTTACCTCCTTTACCTCCTTCAAGGAGAAAAAAGACAAGCAATAAGTTTATTCCTTATCATTCAAAAAGAAAATTTACACCGCATAAAAATAATTTTGAACCAAACAAATTTTACTCAAAAAACAAATTTCGAAAAAATTGGTCCAAAAAACCAAATCACCAACAAAAGAGCAAACCTTTCGATAAAAGTAAAACAAAATGTTTTAAATGCCATAAGACTGGTCATTTTGCAAATAACTGTCCAGTTAAAAGTACTATTAATCAACTAAAAATCAGTGAGGAAGAAAAAGAAAAACTCATACAAACTTTAGAATTACGAAATACTAATTCAGAAGATGAAGTAAGTGAAGATGACGTCTCATCGATGAGATCTTCTTCCTCTGAATCCAATGAACATTCTTCCCCAGATATTACTTTTGGGTGTAAGGATGCATGCAATTGTAAAACAATAAATGTCCTTTCCAAACAGGAAGAACAAGAAGAACTATTAATTAATTTAATAGGAAAATAGACAACCCTGAACTTAAAGCAGAATACCTCAAAAAATTAAAAAAACTAATTACCCAAGAAAATATCATTAATCCTCCCTCACAAAAAATTGGCTTTACTACAACTTTCGACAAATTTTCTACTAGTAAAAAGGAAATAACAATCCAAGATCTACAACATGAAGTAAAAACAATCAAGAGTCAAATACATGCTTTACAACAAACACATTCAGAACCTATGAATGACAATAAAGAAATTAAATAAGAATTAAACTTACTAAAAATAAATAACAAATTTCTTAAATTACAGGATCCCCCTGAAAATCAGTTTCCAAATCATTTCCAGGAAAATATTGAAGCTGAAACCTCTGAAAACAATACTATTAGTACCATACGCCAAATTCAACATAAAAAATGGTACACTACCGTCCAACTCAAAATAAAATATTTCCAAAAAACAATAATAGCCCTTATTGATTCCGGAGCAGACCTTAACTGCATCCAAGAAGGCTTAATACCTTCAAAATACTTTAAAAAAACAAAAGAATCTTTACGATCAGCCAATGGAACAAAAATGGATATTAAATACGAAATCCCTAAAGCCTATATCTGCCAAAACAATGTCTGTTTCAAAACTTCGTTTGTTTTGGTTAAAAATTTAACAGATAAAGTAATTTTAGGACTACCTTTCATTACTTTAATTTACCCCTTTAAAATTGAATATGATGGTATTATATATATACACACACACACACACACATATATATACATAGCTTCTCAACTGCGGACGTTTATGTTTATTCTTATGGTGTGGATTTTCACTTTACACTCACTTTTAAATCGAATTTTCACATCTCCACCGTCTAGTATTTAGATACTAATGTATAGATCATCTCTGCAAAATTTCAGTCAATTTGGTTATCATTAAGGCACTCAAAACTACGTTTTTCTGTTATAAACATGAACGGTTCAAGTTCGACAGAATTATGTTCATCCATTGGTTTAATCGAGTTTGAGTGTTCCTCATTTCGTTTATTTTTAGGTCATATTTTCACATCTCCACCGTTCAACGTCTAGAACATAGTGTGTAGATCATTCTTATAACGTTTCGTTCAATTTGGATATCATTTGAGTACCGAATTAGATTAAATAAATCAACATAACAAAATTTGTCCAAACACAACCGTTCGTGTAAATCACAATTAAGGAAGCACAAATGATCTCTAAATTAAATGAAACTTTGCAGAAATGATCTACATACTATTTTCTAGACACTGAACGGTGAAGATGTAAAAATGTGACCTAAAAGTGAGCGAAATGAGGAGCACCACACTTTAATTTCAAAGCGGTGTCCCGCTCTGGAATGAAACTATGTGTGTGTGTCCACACACACAATGTTGATCAGGTAAGGACCTCCTTACCTTAGCTAAGGTAAAAATTTCTTTATTCGACCTACTTCCCGATCATATTTTTCTATTATAGCCAGCCAATATCTAGATATACATGACTTGATCATTTCTGTAAATTTTCAACCAAATTGATAAACGTTAAGACATTCAAAACTGTGATTTAGAATTACAAGAACGTATGGTTCAGAATAAACAGATTTGGTTCGTTCATTGATTTAATACATTTTCGATACCTTAACGATAAAAAAATTAGGTGAAAATTTGTATGGATGATGAAGTCATGTATATCTAGATATTGGCTGGCTATGATCGAAAAATATGATCGGAAAGTAGGTCAAATTAAGAAAATCCGTACCGATTATCTAAGGTAATTAAGGAGGTTCTTATTTGAAAAAAAAAAAAAATATATATATATATAGGCCTGATGTGGAGCGCACGTTCGTATTGTCCTTAAAGTGCGGAAGTGCCTCCGTTCGTCACCGGACGACGCCGACGACGGCGCGCCTCCACCCCAGCGGACTCCAGCAGCGTCCCCGATCACTTTCCCTCCCCGGCGAGTCTGCTGAATTCCAGTTTTCCGGCGAGATCACCTAAAACTTCCAACAAGATCGATCTCGCCGGAAAACTGGAATTTGGAGAACTCGTCGGGGAGGGAAAGTGGTCGGGGACGCTGCTGGAGTCCGCTGTGGTGGAGGCGCGCCGTCGTTGGAGCCGTCCAGTGGTGAACGGAGGCACCTCCGCACTTTAAAGACTATGCGGACGTGCGCTCTACATCGTTTTCGTGTATATATATATATATATATATATATATATATATATATATACATACATACACACAATCCTTCTCTGCTACACACGTCCGTATTTATTCTTACGGTGCAGATTTCTATTTTAGACTCACTTTTCAATCGAATTTTCACATCTCCACCGTCCAGTCTTTAGATACTAATGTATAGATCATCTCTACAAAATTTCAGCCAATTTGGTTATCATTAAGGCACTCAAAACTGTATTTTTCTGTTATAAACATGAACGGTTCAAGTTCGACAGAATTATGTTCATCCATTGGTTTAATCGAGTTTGAGTGCTTTAATGATAACCAAATTTACTGAAAATTTTATAGAGATGATCTATATATTAGTAACTAAAGATTTGATGGTGGAGATGTGAAAATTCGATTGAAAAATGAGTCTAAAGTGGAAATCCACTTTATATATATATATATATATATATATATATATATATATAAATGCAGAGAGACTGTATATACATAAGAATAAATGCAGAGAGACTGTATATATATATATACAGGAACGTTTAGAGACGCACGTCCGTGAAATTCCTATTGTACGGACGGACGAACGTTAACCGTTGGATGGTTCCAATAGCATCTAATGGTGCATGTTGGTTAACACGTGACCATCATCTTCTCTCTTTGGAATTATTGATATCCAGAACCACACAAAAACAACCGATTCATCTCAAATGGCTTTTAGCCTTTCAACCATTTGAGGCTCCAGAAGTACTTATCTGCTCCAGAAGTTTCTCACAATTGTAATCGAAAGTAGATAAGGGCGATGACGGTTCCTCCATGATGGATCAAACTATGAACGAACCCAACCCATGAATAATCTTTAGAAGATCTGTTTCTCGTTTGTAGTTCTCCTTTCTTTCATCTTTTCCTTCTTCTAAATCAAATTTGATATTGATCCAGACCCATATTCTTCAACTTCTTATCTCATAATTCTTTTTACTTCACCCAAATTTGGATTTGTGAATTGGATAACCCAGATTTAACTCAAAAGAGAAAAACTCAGATTTTATGATAGATTGATGTTGAAGATACTAATAGGTTGATTTTATGATAGATTGATGTTGAAGATACTAATAGGTTGATATGTCAGTGTTACTTGAATCTTTACTTTGGAATTATATTTACTGTTCTTGAATCTAGAGAGAGAAAGAATTGTATTTACGAACAGATGCATAAAGCTTCTTTAAAAAGAATTGCAACATCATCGTTTGATCTCATTAATCAAATTCAACAGCTGACGTTCGTCCGTCCACACAATAGGAATTTCACGAACATGCATCTCTGAACGTTCCTATATATATATATACAGAGATGATGTGAAGCGGACGTCCGCAGTCCGGCTTAAAGTGCGGACGTCGTCCGTTCTCTGCCATCTCACGCCGGCGACGGCTTCTCTCCTTCCCGGACGACAGCACAGGCTTCCAGGACGGTTTCTCTCCTTCCAGAACTGGCCGGCGACAAGTTTTCCGTCCGGATTGAAGCTCTGGACGGAAAACACCATGATTGATCAAGGTTGGCCGGAAAACTTGTCGCCGGCCAGTTCTGGAAGGAGAGAAGCCGTCCTGGAATCCTGTGCTGTCGTCCGGGAAGGAGAAAAGCCGTCGCCGGCGTGAGACGGCGAAGAACGGAGTGCGGACGTCCGCTTCACATCAAAGTTTCTCCTTTGTTTTTTCTTTCTGTTATTAGGTTTAATAATATATGTGGCCGTTGAGGAATTAGTCCGAACTACAGCTGTTCATTCAAAGAATCAGTGGATTCAAGGCAAAGGGTCCCTGAGATCTCAGAAACCTTTCAATTATAATACGTGAATGCTCACAGATCCAGCTGGTCTTCAGGTCCCATATATACTCCATATAACATATATGTTCTTAAAAACGTGTATGTGAATGCGAGCTCGCAGCAGCACTATCTTAACTTGCCCTCTCTATATAGTACGTGCTACACGTGCTATATATACAGAGAGGATGACAGAACTTACTCCGAAAGCAACTGTTCAAACTTATTAAAGATAGCACAGGACAGTATATCCTTTATTCACAGCAGTGATCCTACAAATGAAAGAAACCTAACAATGGCAAAGAAAGGAAAATGAAAGCTCAGTTTTTCCCTTGCTCATTTTCGCAACGCGTCCGTCTCATAAAACCAGGGACCAGGAAATGACCTAATTTCTTAACTAGCTAAATTGGGACCGATCGAAACGAACCAATTCCATCAAACTTAATAGTACTGTTGCACAGGTATTTTTCCCTTACAGAACTGTTCGGGTTAAATAGTGCTGCTGCTGTTGCTGCATGTTAGCTAGTTAATTATTTTGGATCTAGGTAATGCGTAACTACTCAGGCCAAATAGTACTAACTAGAGGTAGGCGTCTAATTAGCTCTAGCTTATTGATCATGTATGTGTGTGTATATATATATATATATATATATATATATATATATATATATATGCGAAGCTTCATTTTGAAAATTAAAGTGTGAAGTTCCTTATTTGACTCACTTTTCGGTCATATTTCCATATCTTCACCGTTCCGTTTGTAGAACCTAATGCATAGATCACTCTAGCCAAGTTTCATCCAAATTGGTAATCGTTAAGGTACTGAATCAGATTAAATCAACGAACGGACCATAAATCTGTCTATTCAGAACTGTTTGTGTAAATAACGATTATGAAAATCCAAACGATCATAAAATTCAATGAAACTTGGCAGAAGTGATCTATGCATTAGGTTCTACAAACTGAACGGTGAAGATGTGGAAATATGACCGAAAAATGAGTCAAATAAGAAACTTCACATGTTAATTTCAAAATAAAGCTTCGCTCTGGACAGGAACTGTAACTGTATATATATATATATATGGGCCCTTGCACTAAGGGATCTATTTTTTTGACATATACGAGGGATTGAGCATTAGACCAACTTTTCGATCACAAAATCACATCTTCACCGTTCACTTTATAGGTCTATATGAGTATATCACTTATGCAAAATTTCATTCAAATTGGTGATTGTTAAGGTTTCGAACTAGCTTAAATCAATGGACGTATCAAGTCTACCAAACTTGAACCGTTCATGCAAATCGTTGTTTTGAGCACTTTAATGATCACCAATTTAGATGAAATTCTGCATAAGTGATCTACATATTGAGACCTAAAAACTGAACGGTTAAGATTGAGAAATGTAATCAAAAAGTTGGTATAATGCCCAATCCCTCATATATATCACACAAAGAGATCTCTTAGTGGAAGGGCCATGTATATATACATATATATAGAGGGTCGATCAGGAGCGGACGTCCGCACGGCCCTTAAAGTGCGGACGTCCCTCCGTTCTCCACCCTCCGGCGCGCCTCCACCCTAGAAGACTCCAGCGGCGTCCCCGACCACTTTTCCTCATCGGTGAGTCCGTTCTTTTCCAGTTTTCCGGCGAGATCGATCATGTTTGAAGTTTTGGGTGATCTCGCCGGAAAACTGAAAAATAACGGACTCACCGGGGAAGGAAAGTGGTCGGGGACGCTGCTGAAGTCTTTTCGGGTGGAGGAGGCGCGCCGTCGTCAGCGTCGGAGGGTGGAGAACGGAGGGACGTCCACACTTTAAGACCGGTGCGGACGTGCGCCTCTGATCCGGCCTGTATATATATATATATATATATATATATATATATATATATATATATATATGACGTCCGCACAGCCCTTAAAGTGTGGACGTCCCTATGTTCTCCACCGGACGGCTCAGACGATGGCGCGACTCCACCCTAGCAGACTCTAGCAGCGTTCCCGATCACTTTCTATCCCCGGCGAGTCCGCCGAATTCCAGTTTTCCGGCGAGATCACCCAAAACTTCACACAAGATCGATCGATCTCGTTGGAAAACTGGAATTTGGCGGACTCGCCGGGAAGAGAAAGTGGTCGGGGACGCCGCTGGAGTCCGCTAGGGTAGAGGCGCGTCGTCGTCGGAGCCGTCTGGTGGAGAATATACAGTCCGGATCAGAGGTGGACATTTGCACGCCCTTAAAGTGCGGACGTCCCTCCGTTCTCCACCGGACGGCTCCGACGACGGCGCACCTACACCCGAGCAGACACCAGCGGCGTCCCCGATCATTTTCTCTTCCCGGTGAGATCAATTTGAAGGTCTGGGCAACAAGCTCCACCCAAAACTTCAGACAAGATCGATCTCACCGGAAAACTGGAATTCGGCGGACTCGCTAGAGAGAGAAAGTGATCGGGAACGCCTCTGGTGTCCACTCGGGTGGAGGCACGCGTCGGCGGCGCCGGACGGTGGAGAACAGAGGGACGTCCACACTTTAAGGGCGTGCGGACGTCCGTCTCTAATCCGGACTGTGTGTATATATATATATATATATTATCAGGTCCAAATATCCTTATTTATTCAAAAGGTACAGATTTTCTTAATTGACCCACTTTTAGATTATATTTTCTCATCTTAACCATTCACATTATAGGTATATATGAGTAGATCATCTATACAAATTTTCAGCCAAATTGATAATCGTTAAGGTATCGAAACTATATGATTACAATGAACGAACCAAATATGTTCAACAGGAACTGTTCGTGTAATTCACAATTTTGAATACGTTAATAATTATCAATTTGGCTAAAATTTTGTAGAGACGATCTACTCATATATACCTAAAAGATTAATGGTTGAGATAAGAAAATATGATCGAAAAGTATGTCAATTAAGAAAATCCGTACCTTTTGAATAAATAAAGGCTTGTTCGTTAACATTTTACAAAACGATTCTCATAAAACTATTTTACGAAACGAAACAATAAATTATATTTCAAATTTTCATAATTTGAGGATGTGTTCGGTAATGTTTTTATTAATAAGATCATCTTAAGAATCTTTTTTTCGATGAGACCATCACTCCTATCAATATTAAATTGAATTAAGGCTTTATTCTGTTCTTCCATCCACATGTCTGCCTTTCTTCTTCTCTCTGCCAAATACCTCCATGTACTGATGTACGTGTCTATGCAACAAAGTGCATGTATAAGAATGCAAGTTTTCAATATGAGCAGTCAATGTTCTTCTTTTATGCTAAGCATTCCACCTATTCCAAACCTCGATCTGGGTTTATACAGATCTAGCTTAAAATCGAGTTGTTCGGTTTACAACTAGAGAAAAGGAACAACACGAAGGAAACTATGGGATTCTGTATGTCTTCTCTCTTTCAAATTAAAAAGAGCTTTTGAATGTTTCAGTTAATAAACGACATATCAAAGAGATCGAAAATCCAACCATATATAAGAAGTTATTGGAAGATCCAGCATCACAACAACAACAACATAGCAAGGGTTGTGAGAAGAGAGGGCGAGATTATAGAGATCTTGGTTGAGGCCGTATGGATAACAAGATAAGTACGTAGAGTTGGCATGGATGGATTTTGGGTTAAGCGATTTGTACTCGAAAATAATGAAAACGAGAAAATATCGTTTCCGAAAATTACACGAGAGTTCAAAATTGTATTGCGAGAACAGTTCTCCTTGTTTTCAGAAATTATTACACCGAACACGTATCATGCTGTTTTTGAATTCATAATAAAAGAGACAATATCATGAAAAAGATACCGAACAGCCCCTAAGGAAGTCTGTATCTGAAAAGGTATGTGTATATATATATAGTTTCTATCCAGAGCGAAGCTTCATTTTGAAATTAAAGTATGAAGTTCCTTATTTGACTCACTTTTCGGTCATATTTCCACATCTCCACCGTTCAGTTTGTAGAAGCTAATACATAGATCACTCATGCCAAGTTTCATTGAATTTGATGATCGTTAAGGTTCCGAATTAGATTAAATCAACGAATGGACTATAAATCTGTCTATTTAGAACTGTTTGTGTAAATAACGATTATGAAAACCCAAGTGATCATCAAATTCAATGAAACTTGACATGAGTAATCTATGCATTATGTTTTACAAACTGAATGGTGGAGATGTGGAAATATAACCGAAAAGTGAGCCAAATAAGGAACTTCACACTTTAATTTCAAAGTGAAGCTTCCCTTTGGATAAGAAATATATATATATATATGTATCTTTAAATATATATATACCTATACATGTATAGGTAGGTATGTATGTATGTATGTATAAAGGATCATCATTAGTTACCAGGGGTAGCTGGCATGGGTACATATCTATTAGCTTCAGAACCTCGAGATGAACTTGCACAGCTAGCTAGCTAGCGTGAATCCAGATAAGATTCTACCTTTAAATGTATAGGATATCTTTCATTTACTAACAGTGGTTCATTAATTTATAGTTTACCCTGCCAGCTCCGGCCATTTACTAATTAGTAGCAGGTGGATGCCAAATTATTAGAACGTACTGGTGTTGGAAGATTGCATGTACTTTCATTGTGATATATATATATATATATATATATATATGAAGATCATCACTATCGCAAACAACAAGAGTCATCGCCTCATCAGCATGAGTTGTCCAGGTCTAGCATGAGATAAATCACCGCCGGCCGGCCAGCTAAAGTTTACCGATCAGCTGCTGCATGGCAGTACAGTAAAGAATGAAGAAAGGGAAACGTACGATGGTAAATGTTTTCAATATCAGCACTTGCTATTCCATTCATTCCGTCCAACGGAAACTCTATTCCCCATTTCCCCAGGCCAGATTCTCAGTTAGGCAGGCAAATAATTACTACACATAAACACGTACACTGCGCGCAGTGTAAGAAACGTCTAGACACAACTTAAATGACTCCGGCATGTCTTTCAAATTTACTTTCCCTCACCTATATATGTAACTGTAAACCTGAATGACTATTAATACTGACCTGCAAAGCTGCAAACCTGTATATATAAATATAATTGAGGAAAATGCAGAAACTGCAGTAACAACAAATAATGTATAGCGTGGATCTTATATATCTAAAATGAGTTTATTCTACATATTTTGGGTTGCTGACTGAAAGCCTGAATGGTGCTCGTTCTGTCTTCTCGCCCGTCTGATTATGTACATTCCTCACGCACAGCAGAATAGAGAATAGAACCAGAAAAAAAAATGAAGGAAAATAAAAACTGTTGTACGTCTAGTATCAGGCTCAATTCTCGGGAGGTACTACAGATTTGTTGACCCTTTGCCTTCTTACCATGTCTTGTTAAGTCGAATTCTGATGTTCTAAGTGATCATACGTACTTATTTATTTTTTAGAGCAGATCATACGTCTCATCATCATGGAAAATTGGAAAGGGGTTAATTTAGAGAGTCTTGCATGAAATTTCATGCAAACTAAATGAGAAACTGAGATCATTTGTTAGGGGAAGAGTCATATACATATATACAAATAAGTTAGCTAGCTAGAAATTTATTGCTAAATCAATTCAAGTTCCACATACGTAGGGCTCAATCCTGACCTAGATCACGTTGTAGATTGCCAGGTTTTTAAGACCCCATACAAAATTAGTCAAGTTCCAAATGTTTGCCTAAAGAATTTCTGCAACGAGCTTACGTTTGCTCATAAAGGGCCTGATTATGTGCCAATTAATTTGCCTAAAGAATTTCGATCTGCAATGACTTTTTTCAAAATACCTTAATTCTTGAAGAGAGTGTATGGGGAACTTTGTGATGAGGTACTAATTCCCAGCTAGCTTAAACAACAATGATCAATCTAGCAAAAACGAAAGATGTCGATCCGAATTACATTGTTGGTTTTTTTTTTTTTTTGGGATTATGTCTTATATATGCATGTAAAGATAGAGGACGTATGGCTAGAATTTTATTTTCAGAAGAAAAAATTGAAGACCGATCGGGAGAGATTCAAAATATACGCTTGTTGTTCATCTTTGATTTTTGATTCAACATGTCTCTCCTTAATTAATCTAACTTAATGACATGTTTACTAATTTGAAATGGAATTGAGATGACGGAATTGATTTCGGGATGAGTGAATTTCGACGTTTACTAACATGTCAAAGTATTAGAATGGGTATGAGTCTCACTTGTTTATCAGAAATCGATTCCTTATAAACTTCTTAATCTGATACCCAAATTTGAGAGATGGGTATATCAGAATCAAGATTATGGAATCAGTTTTTTTCTCCCTATAATATTCTCACATAATTATAATATTTTCAAATTACCTAACCCTAAAAAATTGCAAACATTTTAGCTTCATTTCTTGTAAGATATTTTAGTAATCAAACTAGTTTTAATTCAAATTCCATATGGTAAGTAAACAACATCAAACGTAATTAGTTTCATTCATGTTTTGATTTCTATGGTAAGTAAACAGTGTAATGAAATGAAATATTCTCATATTGATTATTGTTGATACCGATTTCTGATAATTTACATTCCAAGTTAGTAAACGTGTCTTAATTCTTGTTGCCTTAAATTTCTTACTGAGCAGCAGGAATTGGAAACATGGAATTGAATGTACGGATAGTTCAGAAATACTAGCTAATTCATAATCAAGCGCAACCATGATCGATCACCTCCTCTTTGTCCTCTATTAGCTTTATTACTTGAGGCAGGTGTTGATCGAATATTTTATTGATCTTCAAGAACTTGGTCGATCAGCTTACCGAAACATAAATAGGTTTGTCATCAACCCCTCGCTCATGATCACATTTTGACAGTCTGCACTGATATCATCACATTGTTCCCAAGCCCAAGCATCCGCTACATCAACCCCTGTGTTGTTATAATTCTGCTGGAGTAGCAGCGCGTCTAATATGTCACCGTATTCTCTAACACCACTCTCCTCTGAAACATCACTGAAATCCGGAGCTGCTGACATGGTTAACGGTGGAACATCAAACAGTCTATCATCATTACCAGGTACCCCGTCAAAGTTAACGAATGAACCGACATCAGTGGCACGACCAACACCACCGGCTTCGACGCCACCTCCATAACCTGCCGTTAATGACTTTGACATCATTAGGGTTTCCCATGTTCTTAGATTGAAGTCAAGGCACTGTGCTGGTGGTGGTGGTGCAGGTTTGAGTAGTTTTGACTCTCTCACAAATCTAGCTTCTGCTTGAAGCCTAGCACTTTCCCACTGAGCAATGTGGCTGATGTTTGAGAGGTTCTTCGGGTCGCCATTAGCAGAGCCAAGGATGGTGGTCTTGGGCTTGTGGGTTACTGGGTCAAACCCTATCTTGTCTAATCTCTTCTTCAAATGTGTATTCCAGTAGTTCTTGATCTCATTGTCTGTTCTCCTTGGTAGGTTTGCAGCTATTGCTGACCACCTAATACACATTTACCGAACAACTAATAAGCATCACCATGTTTGTATAATATCGACAATATTTGCACTGCTTAAATAGTACTATAATTTTTTTTTCAGAGATACTATAGGTAAGAAACTAAGAACTACGAACACTTTCTAAAGATCTCTAATCAAGAACATATGGTGCTGCAACTATAGCGAACATATGGTGCTGCAACTATAGCCCACATCGATCTCAGTTCCTACTATTCAAAATCACCTTCTCAATCTCTAAATTTAATGTTCAAGTGTAGTTGAACAGATTAAATAGTGATGGGTAACAATAAGTCAAACTAGGGCATCACATATAAGTTAAAATTAATTATATCGATATCTTTCATTTATTTTTATTTTTTTGGATCGAAAAAATTATATCTTTCATTGTAAGTTGTCCATATGTGTTTACGGTTGTCTAATTCGATTATCATGATCATCTCCACAAACTCTAGCTAATTCGGCACAGTATATAAATCAAGTAATCAGATGGATATGTGGACAACATTCAAGTTATCAAAACCTACAATATAATGAAAATCATGAAGTTAGTATAACCTATTTCTGATAAAACTAAGAACTAAATTAGAAATTGGTAACCTGTTGCCCAGAAGTGCATGAAGTTGAATGATGGTCTGGTCTTCCTGCAAACTGAAATTTCCTCTCTTAATATCAGGTCTTAGGTAGTTTTTCCATCTTAACCTGCAGCTCTTCCCACATCTTTGTAAACCTATCATACGCACATTCCAAAACAACAGATGCTAATTAGAGAAACATACTATTCACAGTTGAAAAATGTGTGTGTGTGTGAGAGAGAGAGAGAGAGAGAGAGAGGGTACCAGCTTTCTCGGGCAAGGAACGCCAGCTTCCATGGCCATGTTGTTGAATGAAGGCAAAGAGCTTCTTGTCCTCTTGAGGAGTCCATGGCCCTCTTTTTATCTTCGAAGTTGCAGCAGTGCTGCTGTTAGTTGAAGTTCTGGATTTCTCCATGATGAGAATGAGTGTGGTTGAGAAGGACTGGCTATGTAGCTGCCGCTGCTACTCTTGATTTCCTTCCCTTTTCCGGGGTGAGAATTCCAGACTGAACGTATGACGGGAATGGCCGCTTTACAAATTTATATTGGTTGAAGCAACAGTTGGAATTAATTTCTTTATGACCATATTACCCTTTCTTTGTCAGGACTCAGGACTACTTTTAACAATTTGGGCTGCATTGTTAGTACGTACAATACTACAGTATCATATTATCATTGTCCCACGCGCAGCTTGATATTAATTTGACACACCAGACACCGATTCTGTGAACTTAAACTCATTCCAAGATCTTCACAGACTCGGTTAAATATACATTTGATTGGATTATTTTTTTTGCTATTTAATTTGCAAGCTAGATGCGTTCTTCAAATAGGCAAATCCGGATACTCGGATGAACTGTTTTTCGGAGCGGTTTTGATGCAGTTTCTGATAGAACTCTAATACTAGTAAATCCAGAGGATCATACCCAAAAAAATATGCCGAATTTAATTGAACTAACCTAAGTCTACACATAACAATAGCTCAATACGAATACATTTGTTCTGTTAGCTCCGTGACGGACGCTATCAGCTAACACATTTTGGATTTTTGGTCATAACAGATCATTTCTTCTTCTTCAGAGAAAACAAGTAGGTTGACAATTACCCAAAGAGAAATCTATATGGTTAATGTCCTTCTCCTCTCTAGCTATTAGAACTAAACGTTTCAAATACACTTCGTTGAACATGCAAGTTTCTGTTAATCTATAAACTGTTTTAATTAATTTCCAGTTCAATAGCTCGGAGCTTGGGATTTGAAAGTGGGTGGAGGAGATCTGATCTGGTGCCTTGACACGAATGTCCTCTGTTTATTATGATCCATCACGTAAATTGCTCGATAAAAAGAGATAGAAGTACATGATCGATTTGTTTTGGATTGAATGACATTAGGTTTGCAAATGATGACAAAGTGGGGCATTTAGTACTGGTAATTTTGACTTAAAGCTCCATATATGTAAGAGTTCTCATGAACATCCATGTTTTCAGTGTAAAATGGAATGATGATTCTACGGCATAGTGAGTACGTAAGATCTCCCAGCAGGGCAGAGAGTTTCAAACAGTTTCATGGAAGCCAAGTATCAGATCTCATTTCAGAGCAGAGTATTCTGATATCACATCAGTGTTATACAAGGAATGACGGAAACATTGTACGTACTACTTTTGTCAAAGTTGACGATGATGATCAAATCTTTCTGGAAATATATACCAGGCATGCATGCATGCAGCATGAAGCTAGCTAGAGCAGTCTATCTTAAATTTAGGATCAATATATTACTAACCAAGAACGCTTAATTATTGCAAAGTTCGAGTGGAATGATTGCATTCTCAAATTGCGTAAATGGTGATGATGATCATCGGGAACGGTAAGATCGTCAGTATGTGAATTGTCCAAATCTTATATTAATTATTTACCTGGCTCTACTCGGGCACTGCAAACCACAATAACAATCAGTGACTAACTGAACGGCAATCCAAAGAAAAAAACTGACCGGCAATCATAACATATCTAGATTTGTCCATCAGTCCATGCCATTCCATTCCCATCCAAAACCCTGAAAGTTTGCCGAAAACTTTAATAAAATGTAAATATTTTCCAATATTTACTACGTACGCAGAAAAGAAAGCCAACTATTCGGGTTCTGCTTATAGTTATTGAGCATATCAGATATTTAGATTTGATATATAATGAATTTACTGTAAGTACTCTGCAGGTAGCTGAAGGCCACAAAGCTCTAATTTATTTCTCTATTGTCTATACAGTCTCTCGGCTCTCAGCTGTAGATATGTACACAGTGAGCTCAGTTAAGACGTTCGAAACAAAAAAGGGGTGTCTGTCCATACAACTACAAGCTAGCTAGGTCGACGCAGGCATTCATCACTCTCTGAAAAACCAGGCTTGAGATAAATACATGCAGAAACGTCTTTCACTTCATATATTGATGAAAATTAATCCCCATATATATATATGGTAAATTTTACGCAAATGTATAATAGCTTATATCTGCATACTTTATTGCTCTGAATTGCTGTTCAACTTGTTATAGCTATCTAATTCAATCTGGTGCTGCATGATTTTTTTAGCTACCTTTAGAACGTCCATTGAAGACACAGAGATATTTTTTTCGACAGCTCTGGAACTACCTAGAACTGTACGTGCTAGTGATGGGGAAGCAGAGAAAGGAGAGGTTGGGATTAATTGGACCTATTGTTGTTATGCAAGCTAGCAACACCATCTTGATTAATTGTACACGTGTTAAAGGTTGTTGCTCCAAATTCATAGATACTGATTCTTGCATGTATACCAACCAATATTAAGGCTCATGTTTACACTGTCGTCGTACAGATTTGTATGCAAGATTCAGTATACATGAATTTTGATTATTACATAAATATATATATATATGTAAATATATATAGATATTATCAAGTCCAAATATCCTTATTTATTCAAAAGGTACGGATTTTGTCAATATAACCACTTTTCAGTCATATTTTTCGATCATAGCCAACTAGTAACTAGATATATATGACATGATCATCTCTGCAAAATTTCAGCTAAATTGGTGATCGTAAGGTATCGAAACTATATGATTATAATGAACGAACCAAATCTATTCAACATAAACCGTTCGTGTAATTCACAATTTTAAATACCTTAATGATTATCAATTTGGCTAAAATTTTGTAGAGATGATCTACTCATATATACCTAAAAGATGAATTGTTTAGATGAGAAAATATGATCGAAAAGTATATCAATTAAGGAAATCCGTATCTTTTGAATAAATAAGGAGGTCCGTATCTGAAAATGCATATGTATATATATATATAAACGATATATAGAAACGTTCCAAAGCGGACGTCTGCACTCGGCTTAAAGTGCGGACGTCCCTCTGTTCTCCACCGGACGGCTCCGACGACAGTGCGCCTCCACCCGAGCGGACACCAGAAGCGTCACTGACCACTCTCCCTTCCCGTCAAGTCCGCCGAATTCCAGTTTTCCGGCGAGATTGATCTTGTGTGAAGTTTTAGGTGGAGGTTGCTACCTAAACCTTCAAATCGATCTCGTCGGGAGTGGAAAGTGGTCGGAGACGCCTCTGGTGTCCACTCGGGTGGAGGCGCGCCGTCGTCGGAGCCGTCCGGTGGAGAACGGAGGGACGTCCGCACCAGAACGGACTTATATATATATATATATTGATTAAGGATAAAATGTAGAGACAAAGAGATAGCAAGAGAATCATCATATTATTCATTGATATGAGCCATTTATATAGGGAATTACACAATACCAATATGATAAGGATAAAGAATACATAGATCTAGTCAAACTACATATCCTATTGGCATAAAGCCAAGATAGACATAAATAATATCTAGAAAGATACTGAATATCCTAGAACACTCCCCCTTGTGCCGCGCGCTATGCCGATGCTGCTATGTTGCCTAGTCAAAAACCTCGTCAAGTCATAAAAACCCTATGAGAAAAAAACTGAACCTTAATCATAGAAGAAAAAGAGTATAACGCACTTTTCACATTTGATAGTGACATGTATGTATGTGCTAGACTCCCTCTGAAGTTCGCACCTCCCCCTGATCTTTACATCAAACATAGGGCTCTTCCTAATTCTTATTAATCACGGAAATTTCAATAATTAACTTAGCATGTCAATACTCTTTAACATGTCTTCAAATGTGGCATTAGACAATGATTAACTAAATCATGTCGTATTGTCCTCAAATGATCTTTTACACTTATATCTTAAGGAGAAGGCCGCTTGTGAACTCAAAACATAAGTCTGTGCAGAAAATCAGATTTCTGCGCAGCATGACCTTCAGTTACTAGAACAGCCGTAACTTTCTCAAAGAAATACATATAAACAAACCGTAAACGGTTTTGGAAACTAGACTCATTTAGCTTTCCAACCGTATATTACACATATTCTGGTTCATCAGGAGCTGTTCACAAAGTCCAGTCAAAGTTGACTGTTTTGCGAAAATCAGATTTTCGGACAGATTCGTCCTACGTACTTTACAAAAATGGCCATAACTCACTCAATATGATAGGTATGATCAAATAGTTCATGGCCCTAAAAAGTAGACACATAGACCTTTCTAATGGTACTAATTTCACCAATTTCCAGTGAGTGAGATTTCATGTAGGTCCCGTGGAAGTTGACCTATAAAACTTGGCAGATTCTGATTTCGCTTTTGATGTGTCTTTCTTATGTAGGGATATAATAAGCCTTAACCTTTCATACCATTAAGCTTCACTTAGCTTTACAACTTTTCATAGCGAATGAGATGTCAAGTCCTTCGTATTGTGTTGAGTACATTGATGCGTCTTATTGTACTTAGATGAGAACTTCATCTCTTAACACATATTTGTCATCTTTCCTAGACAAAACAATGGATCTCTCTTTAGAGTAAAGACTTTGACTAATCATGGGAGTATATGTAGGCCTCACTTTCGTTAGAGCGCCTAAGCCGATTGATGAAAAATCATTATTAATACAATCATTGAGTGCCTTTTCAAGACCGTGTCTTCCCAAGATCTTTTTCATTCTAACTTCGGATGTTGATACATATTAGCATCTCTTGGTCCATCAAAAGTCCATGT
The DNA here is from genome assembly GCA_010134655.1 of Fragaria nilgerrensis. NCBI lineage: Eukaryota > Viridiplantae > Streptophyta > Magnoliopsida > Rosales > Rosaceae > Fragaria > Fragaria nilgerrensis. The sequence continues at coordinate 9,050,785 of CM020981.1, forward strand.
AAATCCAGAATGAACACGTAAATATATAATTCACCATATCCCTTCCAAATCAAATAGAGTCCATGTGTGTTTCAATATATTTAGCAAACGTGTGCTCCTATAGTCTGGAGCAACTTGATTTTGATGAATGAAGTTCGTTTAAGATCTTTATGTATATCTCTGATCCCGTAGAGATGTCATTATGACCATATTCATAAACTGCATGTTCAGTTATTCAGAAACTACCAAACTAACAAAGTAGTGGAGTGTAATGACATCCATTACGAGAGCATATCACATCGTAGTCGATCCCAGTGTGTGTTAGTGAGAGACCTTGCACCATAAGGTGAGTCTAAACTCTTGTTCTCGCTACGCTATCTAAAAAAGATATAGTTGATATGGTTTAGCTTGCGGTGTCAGCATCACCTGCCCAATGACCTATCTCTTTATTAATGTTGGATCACATATTTCCATTAGGCCAATCAACTAAGTTGATATCCATCAACGAAGGGTGGTTCGATAGTAGACTCATTATCCCACGTCCTTATGTATACTAGTGTAATACTTTTAGAGATCTCTATATGAATTAGATTTGACATTGAGGCGTCTCTTAACAATAATCACAAGTCAGACTTCATGAGACAAATTTGAGTATCACTGATCAATGGATCAGGTTATGCCAAGCTCGATTTTTTCCTAGTTCGAGAATATATCGAACCTAAGGGCCTCCCTCATTTTGGGGAGCCACACGGCCTTGTGACACTAATTTTGCCACTATATGGCGTCACCATATCACCATCCATGGTGATGGCGTCAAGACCAACGTCTTTTGGTCGCGTCATGTCCTTTTGTAGGACATTAATCCTTGCAGACATATTTGCAGCATGTGATCTCGTCACTTTAACACTTTAAGCATTTGAGATCAAGATGAGACTTAGTGGGGACAAACCACGATAATTCACGTCGTTCCACTTGAACACTTGTGTTCTTATCTCCCCCTAACAGTGGGAATATTGTCTCATCAAAGTGACAATCCACAATTTAACGGTGAATGAGATCGCCTGACAAAGTTTCTACATATGCGGATTATAGGTGGAGGTTCATATCCAACTAACCTAAGTACTTTTTCATCTCAAATAACTCATCATTGTATGCAGTGGCAATACGATTTGACACCTAGAAATAACATTTAGCCGAACTCAAGGATTTGAGATCTGTTTCAATCTTGTTTGAGCTCAAGGATTGCAATTTCGTATCAATCCTGGTACACAGTCACGAGCTGTAGTACCACAATATTTAATGATGGTGGGTCGTAAATAAATAGTAAAGTTACATGCAAATATTGCATAGCCCCAAGACGCAATAGAAAGATTGGTGCGCATCAATAATGTTCGAGCGACAAGTTAACGTTGCTTGGTCGTAGCCTCGGTGAGACCGTATTACGTGTGAACATGGGGTACATGACACTTCAACTTACATCCCGATAAACTTCTTTAAAAAATGGGTAGTGAGCCAGTAGAAGCATAAGCAGCATAAACAGTAGATAATAATGTAACACGTGACTAGTGTGTTAGCACTTCAACTAACACCATAAAGCATAAAAAGGTGTCCGCAAGTTGGTTGTATCTATCTACATAGTTTGATGTAAGAATGGAATGTTCATTTTTGTATCATTTAGCGTATGAGGGTCTCACTCCTAATTTAGCTAAAGAATAGGCTGTCAAAATGAGTAATGAGCCTTGCAGGGGGCCAATGAGACATTGAGGGAATGCCGGTGCACCTCAATTGCTTGAGGGATTGACCGGACGGCCTCCGGGAAGTTGGAGCCGTGTTCGGGTGACGTCAATGTCCCCCGGGTGCCGCCATTTACAACCATGGCGTCACCATCATGCTTCATGATGAAGCTAGATTCTGAAAGTCTTCTTTTTGAGCGGAAGAATGGATGTCCATGAGAATTTCTCAAAATTTAGACCATTATATCTCTTCCAGAATGACCTAAATTGGTAAAAGCAAAGCCTATATGAGTCGGTGTCCCAAATATCATGTTTGGTGACAACATGTGATTCGATATTCAAATCATAGGGACATACAGTCCACTAGATTGACTCATAAACTTCTCTAAGATGCATTTTAGTTCGCATTCGTGAGAATGTATACACAGAAGAATTCTTATTCATTCTCATAATGTGTTTTCAAATGAAAACTATTAACATGAATGTCTTTAAAGCTCAACATGGTTCAGTTGTCTCTCAATGCATAGAGGGCATGTGTGACATTGATTATGGTGCCATAAGACATCAAGATGCAAGCTAAACCACATCCCTAAATGGCCGGTTCATGATTCAATTATTGTAGTCACAGAAGATTTACATGGCACAAAATCCAAAGATAGTTGCCTGGTCTTTAGAATGTTGTGGATAATTCTACTATCTGCGATGCACTCAATGTCTCTATGAGACATATCTACAAAAATAAGTAGATAGACGAGTAAATAGTTTCACTTGAATCATTTAGAAGGATTGAAAGAAGCTACAAAAAACTGCAATCCCGAGAGTGCATAAAAATGTCCGCGCAGAATGATCTTTGCGCACTAAAATAGCTATAACTTTTTTGCTAAAATAGATATGGATGAACTGCGAAAAATTCTGAAAACTAGACTCGTAGAGCTTTCCAATGATATAAAGTCCATTATTTGGTTCGTTTGGAGCTGTTCATAAAGCTCAAACAAAGTTGATTGTCCAGAAGGGACAAATTGCTGTTTTTTCGTAGATTTGGCCTTGGCAAAGCTTTGAAGCTTGCGGATGGCATGTGGGCATAAGCCGAAGCCAAAATAACATGTATATGATCAAAATCAAATCCTTTTGGTCATTCCAAGGTCGTAAACTCCATGACTAGTTAGAAAAAGCTCCCTGACATGAACATAAACTAACTCAGAAGACCTAGATGATTCGATCATGATGAGGATTGTCCGGTTTTGATAAGTCTTCAACGTCTTTTGCAAGACGACAATTGGTTTAATAGCGTAGGGGGATCCAAAATCAAAAGCTTTCGGTAACTCCAAGTCAGTATGACCATGCATGTCCGTGGAAGGTCGGTAGTGCGAAGCACACTTAAAACCACTATCTCTTTAATTTCGGACAATTCTAAGACATCACACTGAGCTTGGATGAGCCTATGATCAAAATCAAATCCTTCTGGTCATTCCAAGGTCATAAACTCTATGACTAGTTAGAAAAAGCTCCCTGACATGAACATAAACTAACTCAGAAGACCTAGATGATTCGATCATGATGATGATTGTCCGGTTTTGATAAGTCTTCAACGTCTTTTGCAAGACGACAATTGGTTTAATAGCGTAGGGGGATCCAAAATCAAAAGCTTTCGGTAACTCCAAGTCAGTATGACCATACATGTCCGTGGAAAGTCGGTAGTGCGAGGCACACTTAAAACCACTATCTCTTTAATTTCGGACAATTCTAAGACATCATATTGAGCTTGGATGAGCCTAGTTGAACAATTGATGATGGAAAACCGCTATAGGATAGAAGACTTAACCGAAAAAAACGTGGTCGATCCTCCTTGAGGATGCGGTGCCATGAGTCACCTTCAAAGGAAGGGACCAAAATTGGCACAATATGTCATGTTTCTAAGGACGATGTAAGTGAACATCTTGATTGTAAATCAATACGAACCATAAGAGGAGAATAGTTTCACTTCGAAAAAAATTCTCAAGGCATTCATTATTGCTAATGTGAGTATATTGAGGTCTCAAATAGACGAAGGACGTCGATACGATGCCGTATTTCATATAGCTTGGAAAGAAAATCAAAGTCGATCTAGCCGATGACGTTAAAGTCAGGGGTAGGTAGAGCTGGATCTGAATCTTTGAAATCCGTGATCATGAGGATGGCGTTATTGTCCTCATATTGATTTTCTGTACCTTTTTGTATGCATTCATAATTTGAAGGAGAGCTCGACAACTCTTGAACCAGTGATCCGGAGATCCACAACAGTTACAGTGTCATGAGTTAGCATAAGTAGTTTTGACAAATTGGTGTCTAGATCGGGAGTGTCGCCATTAGGGCCGGCGACACCTCCCCCTCTTTTCTAGACATCGGCACGGCATTTTTTGCCGTTTCTGTGACCCATATTGTTGTCCCCACATTAGGGGACAATCTCAAATACGTTTATCGCATTAGCGTATATACAATTCCCGTTTGCAATTGTATAATCAAAATCAAGTCTCGTTGGTAATTCCAAACCAACTTGGAGGACCTAGAGAACTTAATGATGATCGAATCCGCTAAAGATTATGGATCATGATGCCACAAAAGATCATCGACAATATGTAGTCAATTAAGGTGGTTAGCAATCCACTTGACTAATAACTCAACAAGTAGAGTTATATGAACGTTTCAAGAAACGCTCCATGAGTGCATTCCACAGTACTTTGTGGTCATTACTTTTTGCATAGATTGTCATTGAAGGCTTTTGTCGATATGACGCGTCAATGACTTTAAGCGCATGAGATTGTGAAATCTCGGCATCTAGGCTTGTTAGCCTAGGGGTCAAAACATGTGGTTTAATCATTTCCAATGAAATGTTCCACAGATACCAAGCGAAGATTTGTCTTAGGCATCGAGTATGTCAAAACTCAAAGGAGCAGAATGTTACATTGCTCTTGCATACAAAACCAAGCTGTTATGAGACTCGATAGAGGTCACAAACAATGCTTTTAATGGTTTGTCCTTCGAATTGATTATACACAATCTAGAAAAGTCGCAAATTGATCAAACACAATTCGAAAAAGGTCTCGGATTGATCAAACACAATCCAAAGAAAGGTCGGGGTTGATCATACACAACCCAGACAAGGAAGTAAGAGTGATCAAACACACTCTTGACCCGCGAATAAAATTTCAGGATTTGTACCTGCACGCACAAAATCCAAAGCATAGAATGGAGATGGAGAATGGGAGAAAACACTTTATCTCCCCCAAGTTTATTGAACTTTGAAGAGTTTAGGGTTTAAAACATACCGTAAAGTTTCTTCGGAAAAAAACTCAGATTTCTTGATCTAAAGCTTGATCGGCGAAACCAGAAAAGAAGGCGGAGCTGACGGCTGGGAAGCGGCGATCGAGAGCAGCGACGGCGTTGGGGCCGAGGCAGGGCCGAGAACTTCTAGTTTGAAAAAAAAAAATTGTTTTTAGGGTTTGGAAAACAAATGGTAGGCTATTGGCTCTAGAGTTATAACAAAGTGCATGATAATGTGATGAAGGATAACGTGTAGAGACAAAGAGATAGCAAGATAATCATCATATTATTCATTGATAAGAGCCTTTTATATAGGGAATTATACAATATCAATATGGTAAGGATAAAGAATACATAAATCTAGTCAAACTACATATCCTATTATCCTATTGGCATAAGGTCAAGGCACACATAAAGAATATCTAGAAAGATACAGAATATCCTAGAACTTATATATATATATCAGCGGAGCTGTTCAGAAGAGGACGTCCGCACAGACCTTAAAGTGTGGTTGTCTCTCTGTTCTCTACCGTCCAGCGCCGATGACGGCCCTCCTCTTACCGAGCGGATACCAGACCTCGATTGTGACATTCCTCTTGCCGGTGGACTTGTCATATACCAGTTTGCAGTCGCCGTTATTCTTGTCTGAAGTTTTGGGTGGAGTTTGTTGTCCAGACCTTCAAATCTGATCTCCATGGCCTTCATCTTCATGGTAAAGTTGTCGAGGATACCTCTGCTCTCATCCGGCAAGAGAAACGCCGTCATCCGCGCTAGACGGTGGAGAACGGAGAGACGTCCGCACTTTAAGAGTAAAGGTGGTGCGGACGTCCGCCTCTGATCCGGCCAGTTTATATCAGTACGTGATGAATGAATTTGAAATGATTAATTCTACAAGAAAATTATATGTTTTAGGAGTAAATGCTTATGACACCCTGTAGTTTACACCTAAAATCAGTTTTGTCCCTCACTTTTGTTGTTAAACTGGTATACCCATATACTTTGAATTCTCGACTGATTTGCCTTTGTTGTCAATTGAACTCGTTATGTAAGACTGTTAAGTTGCTGAGATGACTGGTCTTGTCATCAATTATGTCGATGTGGCAGGTTTCTAGCTGAGTTGGAATCGCTGGGTGGGTGGGTAGGTGGCGGTCTAGGCGGTGGTGGCGACGACGACGGCGTTGGAGTTGGAGTTGTTGGTGTTGTTTTCCATTGATGGTGTTGAAGATGGGTCTGCTGCAGTGTGGAATGCTTTGGGACTTGATCAAGATGAAGGTGTTCTTCCGGTGACTTGGTCCATGGCATAGTTAGCTAGCTATAGCTACTTCAGTAGCATATGAGTATGAGATGAGATGGAGGAGGAGGAAGAAGATATGGATACTCTACTGGGTTTTGATCAATTTGGTATGAGATGAGACACAGGAGGAGGAGGAAGAAGGCGGAGACAAGATTGGGTAAGGAATAGCAGGATACTTGCTTTAATTAATTTGGTGCACTATCCATTAGATCAACTCATTTAAGATCTAACGGTCATCACAGTTTCATCCTGTTTTGTCCCTTAAAAGTTAGTCTGCAGGTGAGCAGCCTTGATATTTAGCTAGCGAGAGAGCTAAAAGTTAAAATAGCTAATCACTTGCTAGTCTGTTGGAGCTGGTAAAATTAATAAAAAAAAAAACTAAACTCGTTTTTTTAAAATGGTTAAAAAACTAATATAAAGAGTCTGATAAAAATACTTTTATTGTATTAACGAAGAGGGAGTAAGAACATACATATGAGTTCATAATTCATATTGTCGAGTATATAGGAAACCTTGACATTATTGAGGCGTATACAATTCGTGGGGATTAATTTAAATATAACAACATTTGATGAAACAGAAACTGTATGTGTGAGACAAAACGGTAAGCTCCATTTTTCAAACAATATCATTAGTACGTGTTGAGGATCTTGTCGTGCAGGACTCAAATTCTCTCGTGATTGGAGATTTGATCGAGCACATATGTCATAAACTAAATCCCACGTGTTTAATAAAATGATATCCATAGATGGTGTTTTACAGCTCGATATAACTGAATGCATCGTCAACTCATCATCTCAAACGAGCTAGCTAGCTAGAGGAAAGAAACAGTTGAACTAAATCCCATGGGATTGAACGCATGAATGAGTCTGCATGTCGATAGATAACATAAAAATTACACATAAACCCAGCTCGTGTTCCTTCTTATATATACAACACGATCAATTTAGGTTTTACTTCAGATCTTTGTTTCAGTGAACCGGAGGACGTTTATGTTAGAACAGTATGCCAGGACAATTGTTTTTCTTCCTGCAATTTTTTTCCACCGGCCTTCCATGATTTTAGTATATGTCAACAACCTAAGATTTCATCTGTGTTGAAGATTGAACTGATATTGACTTAATTAAAAGCTAAAATTTGATTAGTCAAGTAGTTGTCATGAAGTAGAGGCAATGAGTCATAACATTACGCAAGAGCTAGCCAACAATTTGTTGGTAGGGATCAGCTTGTTTTTTTTTTCTCTGGTCAATAGGCTAACCGATCAAATCATGAAAATACCTGGATGCATATTTCATATTTGTGTATTCACAGGGAACACCAAATCAATCTTCATGATCTTACTCACACTATAGTACAGAGACACTACTGTCTCAAATACTCTATAGATAAAGTCAATGAAAGTTTTTCTTGCATTCTTGAAATTCTCTATCGGGTCGGGTTTTCAATAGGTCTCCGATGCCATCTGAGGAAACTTGAGGAGAAAATGATGACACCAACGCGATTTTCCGACGTCCTCTGGTGTCTGATGTAGAGATGGAACGGAGATGATGATGTTGGGGATTTCTGTCCACAGCGGAAAAATTGAACACAAATGTGCATATATATGATACTGCTTGCGAGGGTTCTGCAGTTCTTCTCTAACATAATAGAAAAGGATGTATCGATACAAATTAGGATGAGAAGGAGCAGAAATTTTGTTTGAGACTCGAAAATGATACTGTAATTCCTGCTCTCGATCTACTTCGTCGACTCGAATGTTACAGTTTCTTCACTAGTTTGGGGAGCTCCAAGAGACTGAAATCGACCTAATCTTCTCAACTCGTACTCATTTTGATTCTCTTTCCCCATTTCCTACTTTTGCATATTTATGTGTCCCAAGAGAGAAAGGAGACCAAGTCAACACTGGAAAACACCCCTAATTAGATGAGTTCTCCTCCACAGCTAGAATCTGATCGATAATCCAAAATATTGTGATAAAAAACAATAAACACTGAAACTGATCCACCATACCCTGAGTGAGGTCATGGATTGCATTATAAATTTCCCAGAGGACTAATGAGGTGCAAGATTGAAGCAACTAAAATATACAAAATAAGATCATTACCACCAACTGAATCTCATTCTCTTGTGTCACCAATATTGTACAGCACCCTTCACAAGAATGATGCCAATATCCAAACAGTCTCAACGAGATTTAAATACACAAACAGTTTCATACTATCAAATCAAAATAATTTCTCACAATACTACATAACATAGGCTTCACTTTCATCAAATTCCCTTAATAATTCAGAGAATTTCTATTCACAGACCCACACCACATCAATCAACTCACAAAACGTTAACAATAATAGGCTAGTAGCTGAAGCTAGCTGTTCTTCTTTCTTTCACTACACATAACAGATTCACATCCAAAAGCTATCTTGATCATCAAATGGCCTTCTACCTATCTCATGATTCGCCATGACAGAAGAGATTTCAGGGTTCACATCAGTAGTAAGACCTGTTTCTTGAGACACACTGATCATGTCCCTCTCTGTTTTGAAGCTCTGCCTCATGAACGAGACATTGTTCTCAAGCAAGGCCCTCAGATGGTCTTGCATTACAACCGAGCTCGGAAACTGGAAATTGGCCGATGAAACTGGAGCAGAGTATTGATACGTGACTCGTGGGAAAGCGTTGTTGTTGTTGTTTGAAGGATTGGATGAAACAGAGAAGAGAGGATTGTTGTTGTTGATGTAATCAACAATCCCTTGGTTTCTTTGAGAATCAATGGATTCTTGGTTGGAGAAGCAGGGCACGTAAGTCGACTCTGAAGCAGGTCTGGTCTTGGCGTCATTGTAAGGCGCCGAGTCCAGCAAAGGTGGCAAACCAGTTTCAGTTCCATGAGAACCCGAATTCGGAAGTCCAGAGATATGGACTTTTTTACCACCGGCAGATTTTTCAAAGACCCTACAAATCACCCATTCATTCTGCAAATTTGAGATCAAATTAGGGTCAGAAACAGAGGAAAACAGAGGAAATTAACATATAGTTGAAACAGAGGGAAACGGACTAAGAATTTACACAGTGACTGGAAAACAGAGTAAATTAACATAGTGAAACATACATACCTTTGCAGATTTGGGGAGGTTGTGGATTGAGAATTTACCCTCCAATCTGTATTCATGCATGACCCAGTTGCTCTTTTCACCTTTTGGGGCTCTGCCTCCGTAGAACACAAGGGTCTTCTTCATGCCAACTAGGGATTTCCCTTTGTAAATTTCCTTGTCTTTCCCGGTAGCTTTCCAATATCCAGCCTCAGTTGCTCTGTTTGTCCTCAGACCAGTCGGATACTTTCTGTCTCTCACACAGAAGAAGTACCATTCCTTTTCTCCCATTTTCGCTTTATCTTCATCCACAGACCAAAAACCAAAATCATGATAAAGAATAACCAAAACTGCAACATCAAATCGAATTGGACATCGAAACTTACATGGCAAATCCCAAGGCTCGGACTTGTTCAAGTCCACATCCCCAATTGCTTTGCATCCGAAGTTGGAATCGATAACCTTCTTGTGAAGGTAGTGAGAAATAAGCTCTTCATCGGTTGGGTGGAATCGAAACCCGGGTGGTAGATCAATCTGATTATCTTCCTTGAAATTTCCAGCTGGAAGAACAAACTTTTCCATTTCCTGCATCATTGATACCTTAAAACCTCACTTCTAGCTTTCCTCTCCAAAACCTCTGTTTCTTCACAATCTTGGTTTTGATCAACAGGGCATGGTTTTCAAACTCAAACCTCAATTTATACAAATAGACTCCTATCTGGGTTTCTCAGACTGCAATGAGTTGTGACCAACACAGCTTTCAGCTAGCTCACAGATTTTTGAAAACAGGAAACAGAACCGAGTAAGACGAGAAGCAAAAAGTATGTTGTCAAGGAGCAAAAGAATAAAGCTGGAGGAAAATAAGAGAAGCCATGGAACAAGTTTGTGAGAGAGGGATGAGATTTTAAGAGAAAGAAAAGGACGACGAGGAACAGAAGCCCCTAAATACTGGTGCGTTTGGAGAGAAAGAAACGTGGTATGGAAGGTAACTCGGGTTGGGTAGGTCCTTTTAGCTTCTGTAACATTTTCTCTGTAACCAATTTTGCCCTCTTCGAATTTGACCAAAGACAAATGAACCTATCAAATCCAAATACTATATGCACTTGATTTTAATTGATTTTATTACCGATTTAATATGTTTCAGTTTTGTCAATGCCTTGGCTAATTTCAACTAATTAGATTTTCTAAATTCAAGTAACTATTTGTTCATTATAATCATGGTTTTATGATGTAGATATATATGAATTGTTGCGGTGTCATGAATTGTTTATAACAGTCTACGTACTATGAATTTTGAAATTTTCATTATTCACGTCTTTAACGACACGATTATCGCACGTAACGTATTAAATACTAGATGGACTCTGAAATTAACAGAAATAAATAGAGCATTAATCAATGAGAACTACAATCATGATATGTAACCCTTAATAATAAATCAACATGGATATATACATTAGATTCACATGCATTACATATTAACATAATACAGTTACACTGTGTAACTAAGACAATGGATAATAGACGCAGTTGTCCATACGTGAATTGATTCATTTCATTTGATAGGATTTCGATGTTACTGAATTGATGTTGCTTGTTCCAATGAATACAAGAATCATAGGCATACATCATAATACAGTCTCTGTTTTGTAGCAGTGAACAACATTATGTAAGCTCATTAGCGATAACAGCTGTGTGAGTGTGAAGGCATATAATTAGTCAGGTCATGCAAATTAGTTAACAAAACACACTTTAATCATGTCTAAAAGACCATTCTAACCCCCTTCTTTTCATAAGAAAAATCACAAATATGTGAAATGGCGATTAGCCGACAGGGTACTGCACAGACTTTTTATGTGATTGTTACTGAAAAATGACATCAAATTAGGTCGGAAATAACTTCAATAAAAAGTAGACAAATAATCTTTTCTAATTATCTTTTAGTGGCGGATTAGTACTAATTAATATGATCATAACAGATAATTTGGTATGATATAATCGGTGACAACACCAATTAATCAAAGCTCTCAACTCTCTTGCAAAGGGTGATGTAAAAGGTGCTCGATCGGAGATTAAAGCCATTTAGTGGTTAATGGTTAGGTGAAAGAAAGTTTGTTAATGCATCTAAGCTAATTTGTCCAATATGATTAGAAGATTAGTGCCAACTTTCAACAATTTGAACCTGTAACGTTTGTTGTTTTTCATTTATGGTTAAATGTAGGTTCTCTAATATTGCTTTAAGGAAATTCCAATTTGACTTGAATTCATAAACATCTTCATAGGGCCTCTTTATTTATAAAACTTTTACACGTGAAGGATGCATATTATATTGGGCGATGATCACAAATTAGTATGATATATACATAGTGATCGGTCGAGCTGATCATCCCTACTTGACAAATTCAAACAATAAAATAGAAATTCTGAATTTCCCACTACATTTATAAAACAATTTTACCATTCTATTTGTCAACCATATATCATGTAAGTACGATTACTGTTTATGATCATTTCAACAAACTTGACTAAACGACAAAGTTCTATAAACAAAAATAAATTGTAACGGTGATATATCGATTTCCATATTAACTTATCAATTTTTTATCTAGAAATTGTTGTACACGGTACAATTTCAACATATCTTGAAACTACTGTGTATCCATATTTAAGTTAAAGATCTTAACCATTCATATGATATTTTGTATTTACACGTTGTGTACTAAAAAGTGTTTTATGGCTTTTTACCATCCACAAAAAGTAAAACGTATGAAGTATGATTTTCTGAATCGCTAGCTAGGTCAACAAATTTTGGTCACCATGAGGATCAAATCAAACCAGCTAAATTCCATGTTATTTTTTTTTTCTCCATATTGTTTTAATCTAAAAATCTAAAACCAACTTGGCCAATTAAAAACCTGGCTCCTTAGATTGGCCAGTGTTGGTTTTAAATCTAATTAAAAACCTGGCTCGAAAGCGGCCTAAATATCTCCTTAGTGTGGGCTAAAAGGGGTCCTAAAACGAAGTTCGCAATTGACCACCAAAGTTGCATTCAGAATTGATTCCTAAAGTGAAAGAAAATACTCAAATGCAGGTCATTTTCTGAGTGTAATTTGTGATTGTAATTTGACCCTGTAATGATTCTGATTGCGTTGTACATGAAACTCGCACGGCCACTTTCGCCACTCCATGGCTTTCTTCCAAAACCGGACTTTCCTTTTCAGGAAACATTTCTAATCACCCCTCGACGCGTGTGCTAGGGTTTTGGCTTTGTCCCAAGACTTCCAATCCGGTCAGTGATCTATAAAAGATAGACTAATGGGCGACGTCCTTATCCCGCCCATGTATGTATCACGATAGCCAGGATTGGACAGTACCGCCACACCTGATCATAGTCAGCTACTCGCCACCGGCCTCTTCGATCTGGTTCGTCAAGTTCTTGATATTTTATTAGTCAGACTTAACTAAGCCAGGACTAAACTAAACCGTAGGGCTGACTGTACGTGAAGTATAACCCTTGCGATTGGGTCGAGAGCGGCAGCTGGCTTCTGTTTCCTTGGTTCCAACAAAGGAGCAGCTAGAAACGTGGCAAGTCTGGTTTGGTAGAGAAGCCTAGACTGGGAATATTATTGGGGAATTTGATCGAGTTACGCAGAGGTCATTCTTTGAATATTGAAAAACCAGATACCGTACTCTAATCTAAACTTGATAGGGATTATGAAGAAGACGAAGATCTTGATCACCCTTAATGTTATTCAACGTCTTTTTTTTTCTTTTTTTTTGAGATATTGATGAATGAAAATGATCGACTCATTTTGATGCGCTGCCTAACTCCGGACCACTGGATGTGATTGGAGTGATGGAAAATATCTATATGTATACATATATACGTCGGCTGGATTCTATTGCATTTGTACGTGGCTTCTTCACAATCACATTAGTATACTCTAAATAATTTGGCCCTGTTTTCGTTGAATATAGTACTCTGTTTTGTTTTTCTGGACTACTCGATCAGCATAATTAAGCACCCAGTTGTGGCAACCAATACGAGTTACGAACTCACAAACGTGTTTAACATTTTCGGGGTGATGACTCACTAATCACTATGGTCATGTTTTCTATGTTTTGGTGAGAGGTAAAATTGGGGGATTAGATTAGGCCAGAATTCCTCTACGGGCCGGGGGAGATGATTATAGGATATAATTTGATGTTGATCGTTGACAATTTCCGAGCTATGTACTAGTCGGAGAAGTTTTGATAAATCTTATTAGTCTAATTGGCCATACTTATTTATAGTCAAATAGAAGCAAGCTAGCTAAAAAGGGAATCCAGATAAGTTAATTATCCTTAGGTGTAAAATATGTGTAATTCATATTCAACAAAAGCAGACTCAGAAGAATCTGGGGTGGAGCATAAATAAAAAGAAGAAGATAAACTGTGACTGGATGTGTTTGTAGGGAAAATGTGAAGCAAGGGAAGAAGAAGAAGAAGAAAGTTGCACGTACATGCCACGAAAATACTATAATATCATCTTGTTCTAATATAGTAAAAGATGTTCGTTTATGTCAAATTAAGGGGCTGGGAAAGGGTTGGGATTAGGAGGGAAAGAGACGTATATATAAGAAAGTTGTGTGTGAATTTTCATGACAAAAACAAAATAGAGAGAGTCTTGTGTTGCTCATTTCCCAGTTCAGACTCTATCGCATATTTAGAAGTACAGCAGCTCCCTGATCGATTGAGTCTTAATGGTTTAGGAAGGTTTTAAACTGCTAGTCTCAAACTGCTTGTCCTCGATCATCCTAAAAAAGAAAAACTGACATGCCAATAAATCCAACGTCGAACTGGGCAACCATTTGAGTTAACTTAGCAAGTCACATTAATAATGTAGTTTCGATCCTGAAATCTGTTATGTCAATAACATCAAATCATCTCAAAGACGCACAAAGTTTAGGAAGTCAAAAATCTGACTTTGAGTTTGGTACAACTAACGAGCAACATGATCGATGATGTCGAAAGGATTTTTGTTTCTATGTTTTAATCATACATTAAGAATGTAGCCAGGGCCTCCTCACAGCTAGTAGTCTTGTACTTTTTGTTTAATCCAGATCTAGAATTTGGAAGTACAAAAATATAGTGATATGTGGCCTTATATTCAAAGGATTGACAACAACAATTCCCTAATAATTGAACTGTGTGGGACAAAATAACCAAAAGAAAAGAGACCGGCCTGATCGACAAACTAAACTAAGGCAGGTGAATTCAAGCTTGTCCTACAGGGCTTACTTTGTCCTCCAAGATATTAGATAATGTCGACCCTAACCTAAATTGAAGTAAATTAAAGCTCTAGCAATTCTTCCCTAATAGTGATTGATGAAGACAGAAGGTGATCAATAATACATAAGGCAGGTGATCATTACACAGCTTGAACAAGATAGCTAGATCGATGCAGTTGTGTCTCTTTTTGCAGAGATTTCCATAACAAGTCTCCCATTATGGCATCCAACTACAATTGGTTTATTACAACTATATAGCCGCAGCGTAAAAATGCAAATGCATTTTGCTTCTTCTACTACTTAGACTAGCTAAACTTGAAAGCCAAAGCAGAAATGGCCATTTGAGACTTTCGATTGAGTGGTTTTTCAAGTGTTTATCTGAGTTGTTATTACGAAGGGTGATCAGACATGGCATATCTGCAGCGCAGACCAACTTTGGTTGGAAGCTTGCCCTAAAATAGAAACTGTCAATCTGTTATTTACCATCGGAGTCTCAGCACACCATGACTGCACTAGGATATGCACGAAACCAAACCCACTCAATGCTTCTGAAGGCAATTCCAACCATAGAACAAACCGGGTTGATTTTGCAGAGATGCATAAACTATCTTTAGAGACCAATCCAAAAGTATGCATTCCAAACAAGGAAAAAGTAAATCAAAAGTAACCGTCCATTGCTCGAAAGGGAATCAAAAGATAGAATCCACATTAGCATCATGTTCTAAGGTGCGAATCAATAATTATAATTTCATTGAAATGGATCCAAGTCTTAGCCATAAATATTTCATCTGGTAATTCAAAGTTTCAAACTGACTATAGTACTATACGGTCATTTCACATATTACAGTAATCTAAAGTGCGTGAGTTTGGTTGATGAAGGAACAAGACATTCCGAAATTATGAGCAAAGACTATCAGATTCAACCAACAGTGATTCAGTGAAGCACTACGGATGTATGGTTGCTATGTTGGGGCGAGCTGAGTCTGTGGAGGAGGCTTACAGAGTTACAGGTTGATAAGGAGCATGCCGGTGAAGTGTAATGCGTATGGAGGGCATTGTTGTCGGCGTGTCTGTGGAGGACATGGTTGATATGAGGTTGAGCTTGGAGAGAAGGTCAGGAGTCATCTTTTGGAGTTGGATTCAGATCATAACAGTGATTACTGATTACGTGCTTCTGGCTAACATGTAAGCAAGTGTAGGCGAGTGGAACGAAGCTATGACAGTAAGAAGATCAATGCAGGACAGGGGAGTTGAGAAACCAGAGCCTGGTAATAGCATGATTTTTTTTCGTTGACCTGGTAATCGCATGATTGGTGCAGATCTCCGTATGAGGTTGAAATGAAGGCTCAGCCCTAGACCCGGTTCCAGTTATTTTATTTATAAAAAAAAAAAAAAAAACCAAAAGAGTACATGAAAGGAGAGGGGGACATAGAGCAAAACCCCTCCCAGAAAAGAAAAAAAAAGAACACTAAAACCTGAGATCTACTTAGTAATTATTTTCTTTGGTAGAACAGAATATGACATTATATTCAAGGACAAAGTAGTCTTGGAGCAATGTATTATACAACTACATTTAAAGTTCTTGTTTTGTTTTTCCCCATATCGGGTGAAAACTACTTGGCAAATGCAGATACAGACCCATGTATTATACAACTACATCTGAAGTTCTTGTTTTCTTCTTCCCCATGTCGGGTGAAAACTACTTGGCAAATGCAGATGCATACCAATATATTCATCTCAGAACTGTTCTCTGAATGTGTGAGCTTATCTAAGCTTAAGTTTGTTTCTTTTGTTTCTCTTCCTGCCACTCTTTGATATTGGCTTCTATCTTTTGTTTCACGCTCGAATGAAACCCTGGATAAGGTTCGTAACCAAAGGCCGTTTGAAGGACCTGCATGATGTAATAATAGCATATTTAAGTCATCATTTAAATATAGAAACATCCCGAATTCAGGTACGATTTAGGAATTACCTCAAGCAACACAAAGAAAGGAGCCATCAGAAATGCTTGGACGAGGTTATCCAGAAGAGCCGGTGCTCGTTTCTGAAAGCAATCATTATGGTTAGATGCATTATTTAGCCTCATTTCAAGTTTCCAAATCATTATGTGTGATGCGAGTCATGCGACTATGTTCAGACTCAGGAATATGGAAACAACAATATTGGAAAATCACTAATAGTCACCTCAAACACCCCATGGCCTATGAACTGTCCAGCCCAACAGAACAACTGAGCTGCCAAAACAACCTGAAAAGCAAGTCATCAAACATTTAGGAGTTTGATTTTCAATATAAAACTCTTAGCCAGAAAGAGCAATGCAGCTCCTATCTTTAGCTAAGAAAGGAATTTGTAGTTTATAAGACCTCCATGTAGTGATTAACAACTTCCCCTGCACCAGCAAGGAATGTAGAAAATTAAACCTGTTGGTACTATATTTCGCTTATCTCTTCCAAAGACCATATGATCAAAGTTCTACATTACCCAGAAATATTTTGAAGTCCAAATCTCTGAATGATAAAATTTGTTCTATATGTCTTGCAGGGCAGAGTTCACTCAGTTCAGCAAGTTTCACAGCGGTTTTCCTCTTCAATGAATTAAACCCTTTTCCCAAACCTTTCCTCACTGGCTCACTATAACATCTAGTATTAAAATCCTGTTGCAAACTAAAGGCCAAGAATCACCAACTGTACATATGTACCACAATTGTGTACAAGAAACAAATCAGACTACTGGGATGGACCTCATAATTGTTCTGAGCATAGTAACTAATCTCCAATGCCACAACTAGAACTTGGGCTTGCACCTATATTCAAGTTGATTTAGAGAATTTCGGACAGAAATGTAATTTCTCCATTGAGACACCTCCACTCTTCCACAAAAGACATAATCAAGAGTCAAGACTTAGCACTGTATGATCGAAGATACAATGACTACCCTAATGTTCCCACCTTTTCCAGTAATGAAGCAACAAACATCTTAAGTGTCCCCATCTAAATTGTTCTGTAATGCATGTGCATTTCATCTACTGGAATAGCACAGTGATCAACAATGTTTCTGGATAGGACCATATCTTTGAATTGCAAAACCAAACAAAGTCAAGAACTTCCCAACTCAAATTGATCTAAACCACATCTTTTATACACAGCTTCAAAAAAAAAAAAACAGAGAGCGAAAATTCTATAAAGAAATTAAAAAAAAAAAAAAAACCATGTGAGATCAAAACAGTGATAACATAACCAAACAACTGAAACAAGCTGAAAAAGAAAGCACATACCTTCCACGCCAATGAAAACCCAAGTCGATTAGCAAGAACACTGGCTCCAACCCAGCAGAAAACACAGAGCAAAGCAGCCAAGGACCCAGCTTTTTTATCCAATCCAACATAATACAAAGCATAGATCACAGTGAACACAAACCCGAAATTGAGATAAAACCCAGCTGGGAAACTGAACAGGGAAGGTGTGAAGTAGAGAAGAACAAGAGAGGTGAAGAGAATAGGCCACACAAACAGAGTGTGGATCAAAATGTTAATAGGGTTGCTGTGATATGCGCCATAGAAGGCAAAGTGGTTTTCAAGATCAAACAATCCACTCCTCCCCATTGAAATTGTTTCTGGTTGGAACTGAAATGACAAAGTGGGTATGAAAAGGACGAAGAAATAGATAGACGGCCGAACACGAAGACAAGTAGCGCATTGGCTGCAACTTCAACTCTGTTTGACTAAACAAGATAAAATTGCAAAAAATAAAATAAGAATTGGCCCATGCAGGTCTCGAACCTGCGACCTTCGCGTTATTAGCACGACGCTCTAACCAGCTGAGCTAATAGGCCAGTTGATGAATTTTGACAAATTTATTTAATTATTTGGTCTTATACAAAAATGTGTAAAATAAGGGTGGATGCAAATGGTTATCTTATCCACTTTCCCCTCTGATCAACAAAACACAAACCTAGATTCAAATCTGTACTACTTCATCTTCTCAACTAATAATTCAAGACTAAATGGCTGAAGCTATCATGGGCTTCACCATTACTAATCCACATATTCACAGCTCTTCACTCCAAACAACAAAAGTGGACATCACCCACATGACCTCATCTACAAGATTGGTAACACTTCCAACCTACAAGAGCTTATGCTTTAGACTTTACATGGTGGAACTGCATTTACTAATGTGAATAGTACCCTTCTTTTGCAGCTTAGGCAGTGTTCAAGTTCTGAGCTTTTCGGTGGGTGCAAGCAGGTACTTACTTATAAGCAGTTCTTATATTTCCTAGCCCAAAAAAGAAAGGGAATTTGAGTACATCAAATCATGTAGTGCAATAATTTGGTAATGTAGGATTGGTTGTTAGGTAACTATGATGTGTTGAATTTGTTTGCATAGCTTGAAGTTGGGAAGAAGAGCAAAAGAGCCCCTCTGAGCAGAACCAATGCTTTCCCAGATTGGCCTCTAATGGCAGTTCTAGTGGAGCATATTGAAGGCCAAAGAGACTTTATTACCCACAAATCCATTGTGCATCTTAGTGATGACTCCATAAAAAGTGTTTGTAAGTATTAGTTCTTTATCATTTCATCAGTTCTATTTCTTAGTTTCTCATTTAATTTTGCCACTTCCATTGCCTATTTGTAGATACTGCTTACATCATGTTCACTGTTTGGGGGTGTTTGTTCTTTGGTTCCATGAAGGTAAAGCACTTAATAAACATTATAGTTGCAATTTCATTGATTTTGGAGATAATTATTCCAATAGTTCAGACATTCTTGTTTTAGGATCCATATTATGATTCAGAAGTGTACAGAGAAGATGGAGGAGATGGTACTGGACATTGGATATATGAGAAGGTAAACTTACTTATCGCTACACTGTTTCATAAGTTTTTCAGTGCACTACTTGGTCAAGTTTCAATCTTGAGCTAAAACATAAATCAAGTAAAGCTCAATTGCTTCTTGGTAAAGTTTGGTTGATATTTGACCAACCATGTTGACTGTTGTGGCCAGCCTTATTATTTTGATTCTAGCCGATGACAAAACTTGAAGCAAGCTTGAGTAGCTTCAGCTTAAACTTTAAACACATTGGTCACTGACCTATCTTGTGAAGTGGTTTTTGGCTTGTTTTTGATTCAATGGTACTCGTTTTGGCAACTCCATGTATAACAAATGTAACTGATGTAGAATGACTTAATGGTGATATGTAAATATGCAGCAAGAAGACATTGAAGAATCTGCAAGATCAGAGTTGTGGAGGGAAGAGCTGATTGAGGAGATAGAGCAGAAAGTTGGAGGACTGAGAGAGTTGGAAGAGGCTGCTAAGAAGGAGGAGCAGCTTGTGAAGTAGCTTAGTCATTAGTTTCTTATGAATTTGCTGATGAATACTGCTTCAGTGTTTCACTCTTATAAATATCCAGATGTTGTATATACTAATACCATATTGAAGGTTCGATCTCATTGATTAGTTGGAAAAACAAACATAACTACTACTCTGCTAGTGTATGTGTCTCTGGAAATAGGATATGCTTAAAGCAAATATAACACAAAAATCTAATCTGATGTTCAGTCGAGATATATCTGCTAGCTTTCGGTGCATATATATGAAGAAAGTGCAACGGTTTCAAAGTTATGAATTCAGTACATGTTTTAGTGCTTTAACCATCAAAAAAATGCATCATCTTGCTTAAAAAGCCTTTCATAGATGACTAGTGCAAAACCTAGTAGTTGGATTATATATAACTCAATCCTGCTGCACTAATATGTATCAATAAAATCTTGATTTGTGGAATATGAGAAATTTATATAACTTTAGTTGCTCACATCCTGCATCAAATATGTTTGCAATAGGCTTCATTTCCTAACTATCTGTCATTTGTGTGATAGATTGAAATTCAACTGGACTCTTTCAGGGCTTTGAAGGTCAGTAGATCAGCTGTGGAGCGAAAATCCAAGAAAAGAAAAAAAAAAAAAAATAATAAAGGGTATCCACTTGGTGATATGGTGAATTGAAGTATGGGAGGACATTGTCAATGTTTGGTTCTTCTTTCCCAGAATCATGGACTTGTTCGGGGAGATACCCTGGCCATGGCCCTTGGTTTTGGAAAAACAGTAATGTTCCAAATCCAAACAATGGGCCAATTTTCTATAACAAAAAACAATTCCATAACCTGTGGGTAGCTAGCTAGTATGATCAGTTCTATCCCCCAATGAAATCACAAGCCCTATCAAATATCAATCAGAGAATCCCAAAGGGGTTGAACTTGAAACTGGAATAAACAGATCACATGCACCAGTAGTGGTGGTAGCCTTCATTATCTATGTGCTCTCACTGTCAGGCACCATAATACTACTCTATATCCACAGAAAATATCTAATCTAAGCTAAGCTAAGCTAAGCTAAGCCTCTTTCATGCATGCCCTCCATAAATGAATGTAGGTTTTGAACTGGTCCTATATAAACATGTATCAAAACCATATTTTAAAGGTGCAGATTAAATAGATCAGTCAATGTGAATCACCTTCAACTCTTCAAGTTACATGATATATATTCATATACTTTGATTTCATTCTCTTTGAATCCAATATAAATTAGACATCTCTTACTCCAACCGCAGCTGGCTTGCAATTGCCTTCTAAGAGATGCTTGATCTCAATTTAAGTAAAGGTAAGGTTTACAGTACTCCTTGGTATCATCAAAATGTTAATTTAGAGGCAACTTGGTTTCTTTAGGATTAGGGTTGGAGCCCTTGTATCATCATGAATCAGCAGCACATGAGTGATATCCTGATCTGATTTCAATCCGTAATTATTGGGTTTATCTTAATTAAATTACTTAATCCATGACCATATGGGATTCGGCTTCTCTGCTTGGAGAAGCAATGCTTGGACATGGCTCCTAAGCTGACACGTCATCCATCAGCAATCCAAAGAACAATAATCAAATTACTCTAAAACAAAATTCTTACACCATACATAGCATGTCATTCTCTCTCCTCTCTTTCTGGTGTTGCTTCCGTTGAGTCCATCTGCGGATGTGCGCGGTGGTGATTGTACGACGCCGGCAAGAGGGCAAGTCTCCGACTTTGAAAACGAGAGAGAGCCGCACGCTGGAGGAGCTCTGACGCAAGCCTTGACGAGCTCTAAGGATACCAGATGTTGTGTTGCAATATGGAGATATGATCTGGGTTTCACTGAAATTGGGTGGCTGTTGCTTGATTTAAATCAGAACGGAAGCTCAAAAAGCAGATGATGATTGATGATGATAATTATCATTTCCACCAAATTTAGAACTTACACACACGATCATGCATCTGGAACCAAATCAGAAACCACAAATCCCAAAACCCCTAAATAAAGCTCATTCACAAAACACCCAAAGCCATATATTCCATTTCAACCAAAACCCAGAAAAATTCCAACTCTTTCAAACATACCCAGATCACAAACATCATAAAAATCCAAACTTTCCAAGTAATTCACAGAGATTGATACAGAATAACCCACCTCAGGCCTCCCTGCGTTGACTCTTTGAGAACATACCCACGATTTGCGAGAGGTGAATTTGGATCACTAATAACTTTACCGAAACAAAAATCACAGAAGAATTTGGATCCCGGTAAACAAAAGAGGGGGATCCTTTGATTAGAATTGTGTTTGCAGTGACTAGATTCGGTGTGGCAGTGCAAAATTGTGTTTTAAAGTCCTTTGATTATTATCCGTTAGATTGGTTCTAGATGACGTGTCAGCTTAAAAGCTGTGTCCAAGCAGATCCAAGCTACTGCTTGTCCGAGCAGAGAAGCCGAATCCGACCATATGGTGGTTATATGCTGCGATCTGTTCAACATTTGTCATTATCATGATGTCTAAGCAGCACTAAGCACAAAACATCTCCTGGTTTTTGTTTTATTAGCAAGATTAATTGGGAAAACACCAGAAAACAAACAAAGTGCCTCGAATCATGTCATGGCTCGCATAGTCATGATACCACGTTTCCATTCTCATATATATGAAGTAATCTCTGTATGAACTTAAACTTTTCACTCAGTTAATTCCCAATCAAGCAACTCATCTAAGATTCTAAGATTTGAATACAGTAACTTTGATCTCTCGCAAGAGTTACTGATTAGAGCCAACTGTCAAGAGGACAAATTTTTGCTGGCTTGCTTTAACCTCATTTTTCCATTTTTCAACAAGAGTAGCCAAGTTTCTATTTTCTTGCCCACAGGGCCACAGAATTTGGCCCCAGATCGTTTTCTTGACTTCACTATCTTTGGTTTTTTCTTCGACAATAGTATTTGAGGCACCGACTTCTGTCTCATTGGATTTACATCTCACATCAATCACATGTGCTTTTTTACTTGTCTCTAAACTTAGACTATCCTCTTCATGGAAAGTTTAGCTCAAGCAGATCATGAAAGTTATTGTGACCTATGTAACCAAAAAAAAGAAGTTATTGTGACCTAAACGCTTGCGCCACAACCCTAATTAAGACATCATTACCAACTTTAATAGGCCTTACCATTAGTGGTTTTTTTGTTTCGATACAAGGAATAAGTCATTAGTGGTTTCTCTTCTCTTGCGTGCATTTGTGTAATTGCAACAAAATAGAACCCCCTAGATTAAAAGAAAATACCTATGTAATTAAGCAGCATTGGATCAATTAGCAGAGAGGGAACTCTTTTAATCTCGGACCAAGATAAAGGTAAATTTGTACAATGTTTATGAACACATTATACAAATATGATCCTCTATATCCTTCAAATAAAACTACAAGAAAGTAAATTTTCTTGGTTAACTAAAAAAAACGCATAAAGTTAGATTTTGTTACCAAAATAGCATCTCAAAAACATCATATTAAGAAAGACAAAGTTATTAATTTACTCATGTCAGTAAAAGAAGAGTCATCTTATCCAAAAATTTTGGAGAGGCAGACACAGTCAGCTAAGCGGTTCCCATCATTATAACTGCCGAACATAATTCCGGTAAATATAGCAAGACACAAGGCCAACTTAATCCAAAACCTTAATTTTATAGACACTTGCTAAAATTCAGTGCGAGATTTTATCCAAAAAGAAAAAATGCGGATAAGGTAAAATCCAAATCAGAAAAGACCCACCTACCACATTTTCTATATACAGCTTCTTTCTATTTCTCCCCCTCCTTCCTCCTCCTCCTAGTTTTCCAAGATTAACATCCACAGCTCTCTTTTTCTCTCCATCTGTCTTACCCAATTCAAGCTAGTCAAAAAGACCGCACCTTTTGGCTCATAAAGCTCAAGTCTTGATCAAGATTTTGAGGGATTTTGATTCAAGAAACCAAGAGGTGAAGTGGGTTCTTGTGGGTTTTTGCTGTTTGTGTCTGAAAAGGGGATTCAGATTTGGCATATTCAACATGGCAATTGCTTCAAAGTGTGGTTTGTGCATTTCTGGGGTTCATGAGATTAGTCTGCGCTCAAAATCCAGAGAATCAAATTCCAGAGCTTTTCCTGTTTTGGGTGTTGAATTTTTGGGAAAACCCATCTCAGATCACAAGGGCTTAAAGAATTTGAGGGCCAAGCCCCCCAGAAATTTATCTGTTCATGTATGTAAAGCTTTCTGCTTTTCAAGCTTATTAGCTTTAATTTTAGGAATTTTTTGTGTTCAAGTTTTACATGTTACTAATGGTGTGTAAATGTATCTGGGTTCAGGCTCAAGCATCAATCTGTGTAAGCAAAGCTATGAAATGGTGGGAGAAAACCCTAAAACCCAACATGGTGGAGATCCATTCTGCTCACGAACTCATTGATTCTTTGCATAATGCGGGTGATAGATTGGTTGTAGTGGATTTTTACTCACCTGGTTGTGGAGGTTGCAGAGCTCTCCATCCCAAGGTATATTTCATAAATTCATAATTCAATTTAGAACTAAGAAATTTTTCCTTTTGAAAAATTTTAGAACGTCTAATTTTAGCTTGGAGCATTTTGGGATATATGTTTACCAATAACTTTGTGAATTTGTTCAGATCTGTCAGCTTGCTGAACAGAATCCAGATGCAATTTTTCTCAAGGTTAACTATGAAGAGCTCAAGACTATGTGCCATGGTCTCCACATTCATGTGCTTCCATTCTTTAGGTTTTATAGAGGCGCTGAAGGGCGAGTGTGTAGCTTCAGCTGCACCAATGCCACTGTAAGCGTTGCATTTCCTTCAATGTTCCTTCAATGTTGGTTTGTCATAATCGATTAAATTGGTGTGTATTTATGGTTGAATTATGCTAATTGGATTTGTTGCTTTACAGATCAAGAAATTCAAAGATGCATTAGCTAAATATGGGGCTGAGGGTTGTAGTCTTGGCACTGCAAAAGGTTTAGACGAGTCTGAGATATTACACTTGGCTGAGCTAGGTGAGATATCAGCAAGATCTTCTCCACCATCAACCAAAGAAGAGAGAGTGGAGGAGGGGGATTTGATCATGAAAAGTATAGATTTGTCTGGTGTTTGGAGTAATGTTATCCATAACCATGACATAGAACTCGCAGAAGAAGAAAGTGCCTTCCTGAAGATTTGAAACAGTTTAGGCATGTTGGAGTAAAGCAGCTCCAGTTTTGTGACTTTTGTCATATCAATTTGTCTGCTTGGTGTTGTAAATATATCACTATTAGGTTTTCCATAAGCAGGGTTCTGATCTTTTTTACATAGAACCCTGCAAGTTTGGTTAATCTGTTGTTGGATTTGAGATTGTAGTAGATCTGATTGAGAGCTTGATACAGATCTAGATTGTTACCTGTGTCAATTTGTTTTGGTTACCTACAATATATTAGTGAATCTTGAATGGGGTCATGGCAATGATCTTTTTCCAAGTTAGAAACTTTCCTGTCAAATAATTCCAGCTATGAGTCTCAGACCAGTTCAAAACATGAGTAAAGTTGATATGAGTTGGTTTATCATTTGTGGCCAGCCTTGAATTGTTGACAATGCTGGTATTCTATGAACATTCAAAAACTTGGATTTTTCTTTGTTCTACATTTTGAATTTGAAAATGAAAGCAAAGCTTTGGGTAATGATTTGGCTCTTTTGGAGGTGGGATCTTCTTCACTGGGATTTATCTGTCCATTGTGGGAATCAATGTGGGGGTTGGAGGTTAACAAACTAATTTCCAAAGCTCTAGATATTCCTTTTTAATGCCATTTTCCACTTCCTCAAAAGTTCATTTCCAAAGTTTAATTCATGTGAAAAAACTCATTTTTCTCATTTTAACTTTGTAATTGGTTGGTGACAGAGAATCTAACATCTGAAATAGTGTGTGACAATTGAGGTGTATATCAAGTCCCATCATTATCATGCTAACTCAAAAGCTAAATTATTTAGGTTAATGCATTTTCTGGTATGATTGTATGAATTGAAATAAGATATGTAAGTTTTTTCTTTTTGAGTAAAAACCAAACATAGAATTCGAGTTACTAAGGTAAATTTGGAGAAAGAAATGTTTCAACCAACAACTCCAACAAAGAAAGAGGTATTCAATTGCCAGACACAATAGAAAACGCAAAGTTGAAAACGAGTTTTATGAGACAGATACAATGGGAGTGATGTGGATGACCCAGAATCCGACTCAGCATGGGTCCGAAGGAGGATATAATAATATGACTGCAAAATCTGAAACAATGGGCAAGTGGTTTGAGGCACCATCTATATCATTTGCAGTATATAGAAGCTCGATCTGTACTGAATCCATATCCAATCCAGCACACAGTTCGGTTTTCAGTTTCCTCTTCCATGATAATGGATAGGGGAAAATGGATATTTCTCTTTCTTCCTCCACATGGAAATTCATATCATAATTGGTACAGGCTTGCTCACCATATGAATTGCTGATATTCCACCACATATGACTTGGCAATAATCGTTCTCTTTAGGTGCAGCACCTTATTTACCACATATAAGTGATTTAACAGTCTGTCATGTGTGTTAAATCATCATTCACTCGAAGCTAAAGTGGTTTAACAGTTTAACTTATAAGAGAGTGTTTTGTATGTGGTTTTTACCTAATTCAACTTCTTGATATGGTTTTCTCAAGATACAAATCCATCAATTATGTGTTATAGAAAATGATTGGTTTCATCAAGAACTGATCAATTCGGCCACACTAAAATTACCTTTCAAGTGGTTTTCATCATCCAATTAGTTATAGAGAAATTACTGCTTATTTAGGACGCACATATTGTCATCCAATATGTTAGACACCAGCATATATTCGCCAATTGAACTGTTTCAATAGAAAAATTACAAAAGAATGAAAAGATAGAACACAATACACATAACAAACCGAGAATACCAAACTTAAGAAGTAGCAGAATATATCATAACGAGGACAACAATGAGAAACAATATTTTCAAGCAGCGAGTGAGAAAATATAACCAAACTTGCAATTCCTAGTATTTTCCTAATCTTTATTCATAATAGAATGGCCGGAAACCTAATCTAAAAGCTGGATTACAATATCAATCCCATCATACTCGCTCTGAAGAACTCCCTCTTCTCTAGTTATAAACCAACCACTCATCTCCCTGAATGAAATTCTGCACGGAATAAGCATCAACATGCTCGGCCGGAATCTCACTACTCCACTTCACCCTCCCGGCCAAATCTGCCCCCGGTCCCGAGTTCCCATACTCCCCATAGTAAAGTGTCGCCAAAGCAAACTGGTCACTCCAAGGCATCCACCCTTCCTTTGAAACCAGACCTTCCATGCTACAATTCAAGAACACCGTCCTCGAAAACTCCTTCCATGGCCTCCCTAAGTAGTTCAAATGCACTTTGGGGTCCTTTTTGTACAACTTCATGTACTCTTCCGTCCCGTTAATGAAGCAGTTCCGGAACACGAACCCCGTCGCTTGCGCCGGGTCTGTCCTGCCGTGCGCCGTCACGGCGTTCTTCTCCCCTTTCTCTGGGGTCACTTGCCTAGACTCGATGAGGATGGTGCAGTTGTCGAACATGGCAGCCGCATTTCCGAATATGAAGTCGACGTTGCCTTGGATTCTGCATGACTTGTAGAGCTGGCGGTTGCTACGAGCGTAGAGAGTGTCTTGGTGCCCAAGGAACTCACAGTCCTCGATGATAGAGCGATCACTGTCTGATCGCAAAGCCACCGCCTGGTGGACCTCCTGCTTTGCATCTGGGCCGGCCTTGTTCTCAAATGTGACGCCGCTGGCCATGAAGCCGTCGCCGTAAACAGCCACGGTGGCGGAGTTGTACGTCCCAATTCCTGGCAGGCCCACATACAAAGACCCCGTAATTACTGTTTTGCCCATGCCTTCCCCTAGAAACACAACATTCCTCTTCTCTAGAGGAATCCCAACAATCTCTTCATACACCCCGGCATTTATCTTAATCACAAAAAATTCATTGGAATTTTCCGGCGCCGCGTCCACCGCCGCCTGTATGGTCCGGTAACAGTCAGTTTTATCATCCTTACAAACAGTTACGTTCACCATTAGATCTTTTGGTACAGAATAGTCTGACGAGGAATTGTTAGAGAACGTGACAGGCCATAATCCGTCACGCTCGGTTTTGGGCGGGGCCCAAGACTTGGTGTCGTTTCCAAAGTTTTCATACGAAAAGATCATGCTGAGGGCGTTGCTGGTGTCGACGGTCAGGGAGTCGTTGATGAATGACATGGTGGAGATGACCAACTGGGTGTCGTTGGCGTACTTGAAGGCGTACCAGCAGTCAAACTGGTAGATCAGGGCGGAGCTCATGGCGGCGCGTGCGGTTTTAGTCCGGCCATTTTTGAGGGCGTCCTGGGAGAGTAAAATGCGGTACTCGGAGTTTTGTAGATTAATAATGCAGTTTTTGGCGCCGGTTGTACGGTTCACGCTGCCGGCGGCGGAGTTGAGAATGTCGGCCACCATATTTTGGGCGGTTTTGAGGCCGTTGAAGGAGACATTGAGGGCTAACTGGAGAGTTTGGAGAGGGCTAGGGTCAGAGGGAAGGTCATGGGTTTTATTTGACAAGGAGGCCTTGCAGGTGTCAGGGAAGCGGGTGGCTTTGCAGGCTTGTTCGATCGGAGATGAGGCGGCGAGTTTGGAGTCCGAGAGGAAGCCAGTGGCGGAGGAAAGGGTGAGGGAGAGAGTAAGGGTGAGCGTGAGGAGAAAAAACCGGGATGCCATTGACTCCACAGAGCAATTGTAATGTTTTGAGATTTGATTGTTCTTAGGAGCTGTTAATAGGCAATGCAAAAATTGAAATTAGGGAAGTTAATGAAACCTAGCGTTACCAGGATAGCAACAAGATCCCGATAAAAATAGGAAGGTTGTTGACTTGTTGTACCCGTATTAAACTATAGTTAATTTTCACAGGAGACAAAAGTTTCACAGGCAATGTATCCGTTAGATTGTTCTTCATGAGATTTTATACCATATAAAATACGTTGATACTTAATTGGGTCAAAAGAAATGTAGTAATCCATTCCCCAATCACAAAAGGTAAACTTAATCTCATTAATCAGTGGTCATAATGCAGATCCCGAATTTGGTTTTCTTTGAATTTTTTGTTGAGATGATTATTAAAAGTTGACGTAATGTATGAAACATGAACGGATTGTTCGTAAATTTACAATGCTCAATAAATACAAATATTATTAGGTTTGGAAGCATTTTCCGGGTTGCTTCCATCAATTTGGGTCGGAGTACATTTGACATAGAGGCGCACTGCGGTATAACAACAAACATGAACCTCATGGCCCAAGGGCCAAATGAATATGTCATTACCCAAAACCACTTAGTACCTAGTATCTCAGCTATATTTAGATGCTACACTTAATATGTTTATTTCAAATGGTTCATGGGACCTAACTACTATTGAGAACTTTGACAGGATCACCTTGGATAATATACGATCTATTCTCATCTCTGTTGCTAATAAACAAGATGAAGTGATTTGGGGCCTTACTAGCTCTTGGATTTATTTATTTTTTATCAAAACAGCTTATGGCCTTCTGATCTGCTTTATACTGAAGTCCATGGCCACAGATATGCAAAACTCAGCAGCAGGCTTTGTAGTTCGTGACTCCTTAGGCCAACCCATCCTTGCAGCTTCAAAAAAACTCGGGTTTGCTAAAGTCCATGGCCGAGGCACATTCTGAGAGAAGGTTTACTACAGCTTTAACAACAACATCTATCATTGAAGGCGATTCTAAGATTATAATTAATGTCTTGAACTCTTGATGGGTCGAATGAAATATCCTTGGCGAAACAAAGTCCTTGTGCATATGATATCCGGCATATCACCAGCCAGTTTGCAGCTGTTTCATTTCATCACATATTCACATATGAAGAAATCATACGCACAAGGAAGCGGGTGTCGGGGAATGAAAAAAAAATGTCACTCTGTTTCTGATTCTTGTATTTGGTTGTCTCAGCTACCTCCTCAAGCACAGCCAATGTTGTTGAGCTAAAGGGTTCTCTTTGTAACTTCTAGTTTTTCAATCAAAAAAAAACTAACATGGCGTAAAGGAATGAAATGAGTTCAGGAGAATTTACAACACGAAAGCAAGTTTAATGAGACGTAACTTTTAACTGGGTTTAGATGAGCAAGTGTCTAAATTAGTAAATGTTGATGAGTCCTGGTCAGTAACCGGGATCAATATTTTATTGCCAACAAACACGAATTGCTCATAGTTTGGTGTGGGGTAACCTAAAAAAGAGTTGTGTTTTAGGATGACCAGTTCCTCTCGGATGTTTCCCATTGTATCAGTTTTGGCTAAATTAGTTTCTCAGAATAACAGAATCACAAAGTTCTTGATTGAACTCAATTGTATCTCTGGTACAAACAGAGAACCAGGCACCTGGAGAAGCACAGAATCTTAGTTGTCAGTTGAAACAGAAAATAAAATGACGGTGATATTACATTGAACGAACAAACAAACTCATTACAAAGTCAAGAATATTGATTGTGAAAAAAGCCTTCATATACTATCCAGCGGTGTGAAAGTAATTTCATGATGTGCTTTTGGAGCCAGTACTATGTCAAGCTTCCACAAAAACACATTTCAAATCTCCGTTCTTTGATTCAATCATCAGGCTTCTTCAAAACAATGGCATAAAAGGAAAGACAACACCAAAATCATGACACAATTGTACCAACTTCAACAAACAAAAATCAAAGACATCAAGAACAACAACAGATGGATACATTGCCTCAGAGGTAGTGACAACAATGACATGTATCATCATACTTGATATCTGATAATACGTGCATAAATGCATCATCGGCAAAGAATAAACAATCAAAACCTCTGGATTAGAAAAATCCCCAAAAGGGAGAATCGGATTCATACCTTTAAAAGGTTCAGAGTTTCAATTTGAAGGAAAAAAAAATAGTTATATGCATCAGAGAGATTCCCATTAGAACAAGTCATCAATCTCCGTAGAGTGCAGATGTCCCTGTCTGTTTTCTCATCACTTGCAACCCATAGAAACAAACAATCAAAAACAACAAAAAGCCAGATCTGAGCGAAACATAAAAAGACCATAGAAAATATTGCAAAGCCGGTTGCCTCAGAAGTGAAGTTCTTTTCATAGAAGTTAATCTGCAAAGTATATTTAACACCATCACAGGCATCGGCAAAAATCACAATACAAAACAGAACCGAAACAGGAACAAGAACAATACTAGATTACTACCAAGGAATTGATAGGCCAAAGACCAAATACTGGTTCTGGGTTACGAGCATCAAACGTGATAGCAGAGGAAGGCGCTAGAGCAGAGGAAGGCGGGGGGAAAAAGAAGATTGTGTGTTAGGGTTTTAGGTTGTAGTGGGTATATATAGTCGCAGACTGGGCAATTAGGGCGCAACACTATAGTGCCCACTTCGATAGTCCATTCTCCATAGGAATACGGACAGCTTGTTAAAAGGCCCACAGTTAGTTAAGTTAAAATGCCTCGGAATTACAAGCCCAATGCCGTTTAGCCTACTACCATAATTCTTAAGTAAGAAGTTATGAATTCGACTTACAATAGACTCGTTGTAGCATATTAGTTATTTATTTGATAAAAAGAAAAAATGATCTTGTCCATTAAATCTAGTAGTCAAATATTGTATCTTGGACGTTTGACGAGTGGAACACTCTCCTCTACCTCTCCTCCAATTCTTTCATTTCCGAGTATGTTTCCTTTATTTTTCTTTCACCTTGGTTCTGAGAAACCCTAAGAGAGAGAATGTGAAGCTTCGAGAGGTGAAGAAAGAGAGAAGATATGGGTTTGGATTTTAGCAAATCACATATACATTCCCTAAAAAGATTTGAAACACAAATAAATCCACTTGTGTTGTTGTTAAACAAATAAGGACATTTTTTAACAATTAAGAACAATCTTTTTTCTGCATGCTATGTGTCATGATTTAATTTACCAAACTAACCATACACTAATTATATATGATTTTAGAAGAGAAAAGTCTCCTTTTAAGATTTTTCAGTAAATAGAATACAGTAGCAGGTTTCAAATAATTTAATTTAGTATCAATTAATTTCAGTAAAAGTAATAGCAGAGGTTAACATTCCAGTAGAAGTAGTAGCAAGTTTAATTTACCAAACTAACCCTACACTAATTAAATATGCTTTTAGAAGAGAAAAGTCTCTCCTTTTAAGATTTTTCAGTAAATGGAATCACTACCAGAAGAAAGGCTTTAGCCGACGAAAAAAAAAAAACCAGGCCGACGAAGCATTTTTTCGTCGGCTAAAGTGGACTTTAGCCAACGACATTTTCCTTCGTCGGCAAACTGAAATTTTCGTCGGCTATGGTAAACTTTAGCCGACGAAAAAAAAATGTCGTCGGCTAAAGTTCACAGACTATGGCCGACGAAATTAATACGTCGTCGGCTAAAGTGCTTTATATTTGCGATCTGGACAGCAGCAGCTCATCTGGGAAAAAAAACGGGAGAAGAAAAACGGGAGAAAACGTTTGGGTGTTGTCGAAATCTGTCCATAATTAGTTTGTGGAGCCATATATAGGTACGTATATGTATATATATGTTGATTAATTGAGTTTTATTTGAGTTTATCGATTTTGATTATGATTGAGTTTATTGATTTTGATTATGATTGAATTGATTAATTTTGAGTACGTTGAATGTATATATATATATATATATATATATATATATATGTGTTGATCGATTTGGTTGATGATTTGAATTGATAATATATATGAATTAATTTGTTGTTAATAAATATTAGTAGATATATATGTTATTAATTAATTTATAATATATTATTGTGTTGATATGGTACGGTATGAAGTTGTTGTTAATTAATTTGTGTTAATATATATTAATTGTGTTAATTATATATATTATATATATTATTGTGTTAATTTGTGTTAATATATATTAATTGTATTAATTGTGTATATATTGTTGTTAATTAATTTGTGTTAATATATATATTATTGTGTTAATATGATATGTGTGTGTGTTAATTAATTAGTTATTAATTAGTTGTACGTAGTACGTAGAATATATACTAAATGAATTGAGATTTTATATATGGCATGAAATTTCATCATTAATAATTAGCTAGCATCGTTATAATTAAATATATATTTTGTTATATTTTCAGGATATGGATAAGAGTTGGATTTCGCTTCCAAAATGGGACAAAAGATACGGTGCAGGAGTTATGAGTTTTATAAAATATGCGCTGGCTAATGCTAACGGGAATACAATTTTCTATTGCCCGTGCACGAAATGTCAGTGTCGCAGCGATATGCATCGATTTCAGTGGTGGAACTCGTTTACGGTGAAGGCATGACAGTGCACCTCTTCAGCGATATGTCAGTGGTGGAACTCGTTTACGGTGAAGGCATGACAGTGCACCTCTTCAAGTGTAGATGGTTTGATACTAGCCCGCAGAGCATGAAGACCGATCAGTACGGAATATTATTGGTGAACACTGCTACAAGTTCTTACGAAGATGACCCGTTCGTTTTTGCCACATCGGTAAAACAAGTGTTTTATCTTGATGACCTTGCTAAGGGTGACGCGTGGAAAGTAGTCAACCTTGTGCACCCTCGAAACATTTACCGGGCGCCTACACTTGGAGAGGCCGAAGACCAGGAAGAAGATGTTGCGTATCAAGAGCCCAACGCAATAGGTATTCCTAACTCCTCTACCGTTCGCCTTAATAATTTTAAAGCGGGTCGTTCGGTGCGAATTCATGATGAAGAGCCAAGGCTTATTGATGTTGATCCAAATCAAGAAACAGACGAAGACTCTGGCGATGAGGAAAGACATAGATTACCAGAAATTAATTCTGACACCGAAGAAGACTCATCAGATGATTCCGATTACGAGCCTTAGTTTTAATTTCTTCGGATGTAATTGTAGTCGGTAGTTGGTCCCACATCGATAATATGTAAAAGGAGGGAACCTTCCTTAGTTATAAAAGGAAGGCTTCCCATAGACATAGAGAGGAGATAGGATGATAGATGATGAATATCTCTCCCGATCCCAAAGGGCCTCTTGGCCATGATAGTGAATTCCAAGTGACGTAGCCATGCCCTCCGATGGCATGGTGAACCACTATACGTGCTTGTCTCTTGCCCATGATGTTTACTATTTATATTCGTGTTCCACCGTGATTCTCCATGATCCCAGTCTCCGGGATGTGCAGAAACAGTAATACATTAATTTGTAATAAAAAAGACTGTATTACCTTCATTTCTAGTTTACATATGTTGAATTCATATTTCTGTTATTTTATATGAATTTTGGTGATATATGAACAAGAAATTAGTATGGTTTAAACCATCTGTTTTAGGGTTTGTATTTTTTTACTTAAGCCGACGAAATACAACATAAGTCGTCGGCCTAAAACCTCTTAGCCGACGAATTATATTAAAAGTCGTCGGCTAAAACCGTCTTAGCCGACGAAGAATACTAGAAGTCGTCGGCTAAAAGGACTTATAGCCGACGAATTGAAAAGGAAGTCGTCGGCTAAAAGAACTTAAAGCCGATGAATTGAAAAGGAATTCGTCGGTTTAAAGATCTTAAAGCCGACGAGTTCAAATGAATGTCGTCGGCTAAGATGGAAGTATAATGGAAGTCGTCGGCCAAAACCATCTTAGCCGACGAATACCCAAATATTTCGTCGGCTTTATTCATTTTTATATTTTTTTATCACATAGTATAGCCGACGATGATTTAGGGTATTCGTCGGCTAAACCCTAAACTTTTTCTGTTACATACTATAGCCCTATCTTCGGTGGTTATTTTACGTAAAATTTTTATACCACTTGTTGTGTCTCATCAATTTGAAAATATTTTCAGTTGAAGGTCCGGCCAAAATACGAAATTTAGACGGTCCAACGACCTTTTCCGTGCATTTAGGGGTTTGACTTACGGGATTGACCGTCCGGATCGAGCACTTAACCTGGTCAGATCAAGTTGAATTTTTTCCCATACATGTATTTTATCATGGTGGTCAGATCTGACCGTCGGATTTTATTTTCTCAAGTTTGATCATCACAGTCAGAACATGCCTACTAATGTTGTATAACTTGTTTACTAAGTGTTAGGTAAATGTTCCGTTTCAAAAACAAACTATACGTAGAACCTTCAAACGTGAAAAAGTCGTGAAATAAGACATGACCAGAATGGTGAAATACGTCTACGGTTGAAAAATCAAGGCATTCCGGTCATGTCTCGGTGCCGATAGTTGCGGTCAATCCAATTTTCAATTCTTTCTCCCTATGGGTAGCCCTATCTTCGGTGGTTATTTTGCGTAAAA
Source organism: Fragaria nilgerrensis (assembly GCA_010134655.1). Classification (NCBI taxonomy): domain Eukaryota; kingdom Viridiplantae; phylum Streptophyta; class Magnoliopsida; order Rosales; family Rosaceae; genus Fragaria; species Fragaria nilgerrensis. The sequence goes on from CM020981.1 coordinate 9,086,198, forward strand.
TTTTTATACCACTTGTTGTGTCTCATCAATTTGAAAATATTTTCAGTTGAAGGTCCGGCCAAAATACGAAATTTAGACGGTCCAACGACCTTTTCCGTGCATTTAGGGGTTTGACTTACGGGATTGACCGTCCGGATCGAGCACTTAACCTGGTCAGATCAAGTTGAATTTTTTCCCATACATGTATTTTATCATGATGGTCAGATCTGACAGAAGGATTTCCGTTCTTAAGTTTGATCATCACGAGCAGCAGTCACAGTTTGATGAATGTATAAACAGTTTGTGTTTAGCCGACGAATTTCAAATGGTTAGCCGACGAAATTATTACCTTTAGCCGACGAAATTATTAAAATGTTTAGCCGACGAATTTATTATTTCGTCGGCTAAAGTGTTCGGTTAGCCGACGAAATTATTACCTTTAGCCGACGAAATTATTATTTCGTCGGCTAAAGTCTTCGGGTATAACCCAGCTCGACTGGTTGTATGCCCTAGCCTCCATCGTTTTCCTCTCCCTCTCCGAAATTCGCCTCCGCTCCCTCTCCCGGTCGCCGCCCTCTCCCTCTGCCTCTCCCTCTCCCTCGCCCTCGACCTCTCCCGCTCCCTCTCCCTCTCCCTCTCCGGCCCCTCTCCCTCTCCCTCTCCGGCCGGCCTCCGCTCCCTCTCCCTCTCCCTCTCCCTCCTCTCCCTCCGCTCCCTCTCCCTCGCCCTCGCCCTCGCCCTCGAAATTGAGACGGTCCCTCTCCATCTCCGGCCTCCTCCATCTCCATCTCCGGCCGGTCCCTCTCCCTCTCCATCTCCGGCCGGCCGGCCTCCTCCGGCTCCTCCTCCGGCCGGCCGGCCTCCTCCTCCTGCTGCTCCGGCCGAATTCTGCTGCTGCTCCGGTCCTCCCTCCTCCTCCTCGAGTACGTTTTTTTGAGCTTCGGTTATTTTTAATGTTGTGGTGTTGTTGTGTATATAATGTTGTTGTGTATATAATGTTGTGGTGTTGTTGTGTATATAATGTTGTGGTGTTGTTGTGTATATTTGTATTTAGGAAGTGTATATTGTTATTTAATAAGTGTATATTTGTTGTGTATATTAGTATTTAGGAAATGTATATATTTGTTTTGTATTTTGTGTTTGTTTTGATTTTCCGGTCAATTGCAATGTTGTGGTGTTGTTAGGAAGTGTATATTTTTATTTTTGAAGTGTATATTTAGGAAGTGAAAAATAGTATTTAGGAAGTGAAAAATAGTATTTAGGAAGTGAAAATTAGTATTTAGGAAGTGAATATATTTTTTACATTTTTAAAATGAGTTTGCATTTTTTGATTTTGTGGCCTTGATTCAAATTAATATTTTAAATAGGATGAGCGGTAATATTAGATCGACGAAGGGTTCGAAGGGCCAAAGGTCCGTATCGTCTGAGGAACCTCTAGCAACCCTCAGACGTCGTTTCAGGGCCCTATGACTGCTAGACATGCGAGCCTTCTGCAGACGGCGCAGAGGCAGCCGGAGGTGCCCCCTTCATCGAGGCAGCGGGGCTTCCTTTATTCCGCGAGGCAATTGTTTGCTCAGCCTCAGATGGAGGTGTCTGCACCCCGTATGCCTGAGATACACCGGGCGCCCACTCCAGCTCCTACTTCTTCGGATAGTGGGTCATCTGGGGTACAAATGCCGCCGCCTCACCTATTCCTTCCGCGGATGATACCGGCCATACCTGTAGTCGATGACTCAGGGACGCCGATTTATCCACTGCCCCCGCCAGTGGCTCCATCAGCGGCGTACCGGTTCGTGCCTTTTGATACGCCTCTTATTTCCGCGAGGGTATCATCATCGGAGGCGGAATCCGTCGCGTCCGCGTCCGATCCCTCAGGTAATGAAAGATGAATGATTTGTTTTGTTATAATTCTCCGATTCCGATTTTAATAATCAATTTGGTTTATCATGTCATAGGCACCGTCGGAGTGAAGCCGGCAAAGAAGAAGAGAGGCCCCGTCACAGGGAAGGCTCTGGAGAAGATCGTCGGTACCTCAGGGAGGATTGTCATCGGTACTGACGGGGATGGCGACGTAGTATCGGGCGGAAAGTCGAGGACGTACTCCGGCCGCGTGGGAGCGCTCATTAGGGATAGAGTCCCTATGTTGTGGTCAGACTAGGGCGAGGTCCCGCAGGAGGTTAAAGACATGGTCCATAACGCGATGTCGGTGAGTTTACAAAATGCCTGAATAATATTATGTATTACATTGTAGATTTTTGGAAAAACTAAACTAATAAACGGTTAAATGCAGGTGTGGTTTGAGGTTCCCGAACCCTTGAAGAGCAGCTAGGCGGACTTTGTGCATGGGGGAAGGTACGTTGGGAAATTAATGAAAAAACAAAACTGTCTGTCATATTAATTATATTTCTAATATTTTTGTTGTATCTGTAGGTACAAGGAGTGGAAGAACGAGTTGCGGACCTATTGGACTACGCACGGGAACGCACGTTCTGCTACCCCTGCTGAGTTTCAGTACAGAGAGTACGAGTGGCGTTGGCTTCTGACATCAGAATTCAACAACCCTCGTAAACAGGTATTTAAATAAATTAATTAGTTAATTTATCATTAAGTACGTGCGTTTTAAAATATTTTACTAATAGTTTACTTTTTTCTTTGAAGGCGGTTTCCCGGGCGAACGCTCAGAACCGGCAACGCAACACAAGGAACCATCATGCCGGTTCTAGACCGTTCGCTGTCTTCATGGACGAGGCGGCCAGGGAACATCCAGAGGTCAACCAGTACGTCTATACGTACGAGAAGACATATCCTGACTCCCAGGAGGATATAGTAAGTAATCTTTCATTTTTACGGAATTTTTAATTTTACTAATATATATGTTAAAATGTTAATTAATAATTTTTTTCCTATCCAATTAGGCAAGGGTGAGGGAGGCTAGTGACGAGGTGATGAGTGCTATAGTGAGGGAGACATGGCCGGACACGCAGGAGGAAGAGATGTCCGAAGCCATTTCCCGGATCGACACTTCAGATCCGAGGGTTGGGGCGAGGATCATGGGCACAGCCTTCCCACCGCGAGAAAACAACTTCTACTGCCGGGGTCTAGGAAAGAAGGGCCAGGGGGTCTTGAAGACCACTCCAGGATTTCAACGAAAGGCAGCCTCGACCAGCAGCAGGACGACTCAGCTAGAGTCGGAAGTTGAGAGACTACGGAGAGAGCAAGCCGCTCAGGCTGCTCATGCTGACGCTCAGGCTGCCGCTCATGCCGCCCAGTTCGCCGAATATAGATCCTATACTAGAGCCCTACATGCCGCCCAGCATGCCCAGCAGAAGCAGATGTACCAGTACTTCCAGGATTTAGCAGCTGCCCAGCTTCAGGGACTTCCACCTCCGCCCATGCCTGCGCCTATAGACATACCTGAGCTGCCGGAATCTCCTCACCAGCAGGCCCCAGATCCGGATATTGATTTAGATCATTTAGATTTTGTGTAGTTGATACCTTATATAGTTTTATGTGCTTCTTTTGGTTATATATATGAAATTGTTTTGGTGTATTTTGGAGCTTGCTTGGAATGGTAATTTAAAAATTTTATGTATTTTTTTTTATTACTGGAATGGAGTTATAGCCGACGAAATACGCCACAATTCGTCGGCTATAGTATTTTTATTTTTATTTTTATATAGTTTAGCCGACGAATTATGGCATGTTTCGTCGGCTAAACTCACTATAGCCGACGAAAGAGGCTCTATTTTTTAATTTTTTAGTTATATACTTTAGCCGACGGAACTGAGATATTCGTCGGCTAAAGTCTTGGAGTATAGCCGACGACGTGTTGTGTCGTCGGTTTAAGTCTGAGAGTATAGCCGACGACGGTTTAAGTCGTCGGCTAAAGTCTGGGAGTATAGCCGACGAAAGATAGAGACTGTTTCGTCGGCTTAAATTCATGAACAAAAGCCGACGACCAAATGTTTGTCGGCTAAAGTATGGACAATAGCCGACGACGGTGATGGGTTCGTCGGTTAAAGTCAGCGCCGAGGGCCCTTTCCCGACGACACTATAGCCGACGAAGCCTCGTCGGCTAAGAGTTTAGCCGACGAGTTAGGGTAACAGGCCGACGAAAATAATTCGTCGGCTAAAGTACTTCTCCTGGTAGTGAATACAGTAGTATGTTTTCAATAATTTAGTGTAGTAGCAGTTAATTTCAGTAAAAGTAGTGGCAGGGGTTAACATTCCAGTAGAAGTAGTAGCATGGGTTAACATCCCAGTAGTAGTAGCAGTTAATTCCAGTAGAAGTAGTAGCAATGGTTAATATTCCAGTAGAAAAGTAGTAGCAAAGGTTAACATCTCAGTAGAAGTAGTTGCAGGTTTTCTGTAGCTCAGCTAATGTGGTAGCATGTTTTGTTAGAAAACTACACTTCCAACAGACGTAGTAGCAAGATTTTAGTGGTTCAGCTAGTGTAGTAACAGCTTCAGTAAGTGCAGTTTCAGTAAGTGCAGTAGTAGGTTTTAAGTGGCTCAGCTAATTTAGTAGTATGTTTTGCTCGAAAGCTACACTTCCAACAGATGTAGTAGCAAGGTTTTAATGCTTCAGCTAGTGTAGTACCAGCTTCAGTAAATGTAGTAGCAGGTTTTTAGTGGCTCAGCACATGTAGTAGCAACTATTTTCAATACGTGATGTAGTAGCAGCTTCAATAAGTGCAGTAGTAGGTTTTTAGTGGCTCAGCAAATGTAGTAACGACTATTTTCAGTACGTGATGTAGTAGCAGATTTTAATTGGTTCAGCTAGTGTAGTAGCAGCTTCAGTAACTACAGTATTAACAGAAAAATTCATTTATGACTGCTACTATTGATAGGAAAAGTTCATTTATGAATTATGCTACTGTTCGGTTCTACTACATCATTTGTCATGGTCTCTCCTGTTGTAGAGCACTTGTACCTGTTTTTATTTTTTTGCTACTACACTTGATGTACTCAGTTGTAGTTATGTTACTGCACTCATGTTATTCAAGTTTCTGTCATTACATGAAGATTGAGTCTCATCCAATTAAACAGTTCTACGCATTCATCCATCCAATGTCATCTACCATATATTCATGTGTTGTATTTTATCTGTACTGAGATGTACAAGGGATGCGATTCATATGAAGAGTGCAAGTACTGAGATTCATAGTTAGCAAAGTGAGAGTGACAGAAAGTAAAATTTTATAGCAGCTCCAATTAATATAAGCACCAAACTATGATTACTAGAAAAGCAATCGCAGCCGGGGAACAAAATCTGCGTGGACTGCTCGCAAAAGAATCCGCAATGGGCTTCGGTCTCCTACGGTGTCTTCATGTGCCTAGAGTGCTCCGGCAAGCACCGCGGCCTCGGCGTCCACATCTCCTTTGTCTGATCCGTGACTATGGACTCCTGGTCCAAGATCCAGATCAAGAAGATGGAGTCCGGCGGCAACGAGCGCCTCAACGCCTTCCTCGCCGGTTACGGCGTTTCGAAAGAGACCGATATCTCACCAAGTACAACACTAACCCTTCTAGCGTGTACCAGGATCGGATTCAAGCCTTAGTCGAAGGCCGGCCCTGGGATTCCGGGACCGCAGGTCGTGAAAGAGAGCGGGAGAGAGAGAGAGAGAGAGAGAGAGAGAGAAGTAGGACGAATAGAAACGACGGCCAGGGTATTTTGATTTGAGGTAGTGGTAGTTTTGTAGATATTTTTTAAAAAAATGGTTTTTAGGTATTTTACGTATAAAATTGCTGACAGGGCATGGTACTATACACTCTGGGTCTGGGCTTATGTCCTTATTTGTTTAAATCTGTTGAAATGTGAGTTTTCTGTTTTATGCAACTGTTTAGTATAGTGGGATGTCATTTTCTATTTGGATTTTGGGCAAAGTTTTTATTTTTGGGAAATAAATGTTACTCATCGGTCGTACAACCCATTCAATTAACCCAAATTACTAACTTGCCAAAAGCCCTGTGTGGTCAAGCATAATACAATATGAAACAAAATTTAGACCTCAAATAGTCATTTTTTCTAAAAAAACGAGATGCTAAAAACTAAAGTCCAAACAAGTGGACAATCTGAAAACTATAACTAATAATAAAACTTACAAAGAATTAAGTCGACATTTGATCTTAATTCTCCGCATCTGCCTAGAATAGCCTTCTACCCGTCAACACAGTAAACAACTGTTGATACCCGAAAAATTATACACTTTGTCACGCGACAATTTGTTAAGCGATTCATGCAAAAAAACTCATAGTCTTGGGTTAAATCCATAATTTTTACCCGCCAAGAAAACATGCCCATTGATGTGGACCCAAGCCGCATCCACGCATCCTTAGGGCTTGTAGAAATGGGTGTGGTGTGGAAGGTTACAGAGACACATGACGCTCGTCCATTGGTTTAATGTCATTAATAGTTTCGGTCTTGGGTCCGAAACTCAAGCCCAACGACCTAAATCGATGACGAATTGGTGATAACAAGAGAATTAGACTACTCATTCCCAAAACCCGAAATGCCTTTGAATCCAAAGCCCAACACCTTTTCTTTTAGAAAAGCCTAAATCCTCTTCTTTTAGGAAAGGCCCAATCTCCTTTTGCATTCCCATTGCCGAACCAGATACCACTTCCCTCTTTTCTACCCGCAGCAGTACGGTGGCAGCTTTACACAACGGAGGAGTCCCTTTCACTCCTAATCCGAAGAAGAAGAAGGTCTATGATTGATTCCAAACCAACCCCTTCATCCTTAAATGACGAGATTGCAAGTTTCAAAGTCGCTTTGTCAACCTCGTTCCCTGTTTTTCGTCCCTGTAGCCGTCCTTACAGTGAGATGACTCTCTCATCTTCTGAAGCAAGCTTCTCCTTCCCAAAGTTCTAAAGCCAGAATCACGTGTCTGAGGGAGGGAAATCTTTTACCTATCAGATTAGACCTTGTAAGCCACCGTAAAAACCTACAAATTAAGCCCTATAAAAGAGGGGCTTGGGGCTGACAATTCCATCCAGCAATAATCCATAAATCCCCCCATAAACACTCGAGCCCTACTTTCATGCCCTCAAGCAAGAAGCCTCATTATCCTTTCCCCTATTCTAAAAACCTAGCCTTTTCCAGAAAACCAATCCTCAAAACCAATCCAATTATCATCACTGCGATGTGTCTTTAGCTCCCACACCAAGCTCACGCTACAAGCTCGTTTTGTTGTTTGAATCACATACAAGATTTCTCATTAATCGGATTATTGGGTTAGTCTTGGCCTAGTCATGTTTAATTCAAAATGAACCCTCACAACAACATTGAGACAAGTTCACGTTGCAACCTAGATAGGAAGAGGAAGATAATAGGCATCCAAAGCCCAATTCCTTAGGCCCCATAAGAAACCTAAGAAGCAAGAGGCCTAACAGCCCAAAGCCATTCGTCTTCCTTCCTCTGTGGGTCGACCACCATACCAGACACGAGATGTCGTCTTTTCACCGCCATTGTAGCGGCCAACCTCGATCTTCCACCATTCGGTCCAATCTCTTAGAGAACTAAGTCGCGCCCCACAACATCGAAAAGCAACCTGACCTGCCGCCTCTAAGCAAGCAACAACTATAGCTGTGCTTCCTTAACCTCTAAAAACTGCTCAGGAATAGCAATCAGTCATATCCGAAGCAAACGCCTCCTGCTAACCCATCGTCTTCTCCTACCTTGGTGACCAGAATATAAACCGACGAACCGACTCCCTTAGAACATGAGAACCTGTCACACCCCGGTCCCGACATCGGTGGGTTTTAGGCACCGGACGTCGATCACGAGACTTGAACGAGTGTTACAAAGCGGAATGTAAACAAAAACACTATCCTCTAGGCTCGTCGGCTACCATTTCCCAACTCGATCAAATCTAAGTACTTCTCTGCAAATATTAGAGATGGGTGGGTGAGCATAACCACGCGCTCAGTGAGTAGATCAATGTAATATGCCCGCAAAGCCATGTCATTTTACACACGCTACAAAATACGTATATCATATACACATCACTTTAAACAATTCATCACATCGCACAATCCCTTCTTATTAGATATCCTTCAATTTAGTGATCCCCACAGGAACCTAATGACCTTCAAGTCCTATACATCCGTGTGTCACATCTTTACTTCGGTATAACCAATCAAGAAGTTCACATGTTTCATGACTAGTCAAACAATAGATCCAACATATAATAATATATAAACTCTACACATTTCGAAAATAGACATGCTTCACTCGAAAACAGAGAGATATTTCGTAAATAGACAAAATCATGTTTTTCGACTATTTTAATAACAAATAAGAATATTTGAAACATATTACACAAATCTGCTCACCTCGTCAACACAAATTCCCACCAAGAACATCGATCGTAAATCGAGCCTCCTAAAACGAGCTATCTAGAAATCACCATTGGATCTAGCTCAAACTTCTAGGATAGAAAGAGGACATCGATACAAACCCGTAGCACTTCGCAGATTCAAAATCAAAGTTACGGATCAAAAAAATCAAAAGTTATGATCCATCGAAGTTTAGTAACAAAAACCCTAGAGAGAGAAAATTTAACGAAAGAAAGTAAAGAGATAAACTCTCCATAGATGAAATGAACAAAGCAGCTGGCCTCTCTCTATATATAAGCTTAGTAAGCCGACTTGAAGAGTCGGTTGGAGTAATGGTCCAAAGAAAAATGGACACTTGTCCATTAGAGAAGAGAAACAAACTCCATGTCTTGACAAATCCTATGACAAGACCAAATGCTAGCTAGCTGCGTCAATGCAATGCAGCCCTTAACTCTACACACAGCCAACCTAATCAGGTCAAGTAGTACTAAACAACAAATAGAAAGCTACCATGTCACCACTTAAATCATTGAAACTTTAGAAATCGTTAAAAATAGGTCGGGACTTTAAAAAATTCATTGAAAAATACGATGAACACGTGGCAACCTCTCCTTTCTATTTCTAAGAAGAAAAATTAATTTTGAGAAATTTTAAAAATCAGGATGTTACAGAACCAATAACGATATCAACTTTCAAATGAATCCACACAACGGAGACGAACACCGTTCCAACTTAGTGCAACCGGTAGGCAACCGTCCCTATCATCTGAAACTAGACGCCTGATGACAAGCATATTGGCTGGAGGCGAAGGAAGATGTGCCACCACTGCCTTGCTCACAAAATCTAAGGGTTTCGTTGTAATTTTTGGTCCTATTCGTACTGCTTGGTTTATAAGAAAAAGTTGACATATGACGTTTTGGTTTTATTTTTGTGAGAAATGAATAGTTCATTAATTAAATACAATGCCTATAAACTAAACAAAGAGCTGAAAATGTATTAATAACAAGAATTAAATTCAGTTTACCCCCTTGTGGTTTGGGGATGACATCATGTTAATCCTTACACTTTTAATTTCATCAGTTTACCCCCTGAACTCTTCAATTTTTGTCTGCCGTGACCAAATTCTCATATTCTGTTTGAATTGACCGTTAATTCTAGATACAGGTCTCACTGTTAAGGTTAAAATTATCATTTGACAAAAAAACTAGTGAAAAAAAAAAATACAAAATCCTTCCTTTTTATCCCTAACTAAGTTGAAAATTTTCTAAGCTTTGGGTACAAACGTAATTTAACTCATGAGATTGGGTCCACATCAGCAATTAACGTCTGATTTGGACAGAAGATAGGACATTAGTCACGATTGAGAAAAATTCAAAAGTTTGAGGGGTAAACTGATGAAATTGAAAGTATAGGGATTAACATGAAGTTACTCACAAACCTCATGGGGGTAAACTGAATTTAATTCTAATAACAAAGAGTATGGGTCTTCAACTAGATCAAACTAGAAAGAGTGCGTAATATATGGACTAGAGGCTCTACAACCAAATGTAGAAATACAACAGTACTAACAATTCTACCACACCCACCACTCATACAACAGTACTAACAATTCTACCACAACAGTACTAGCATGTAGTAGTCATCGTCACCAAAAGCCATGAGGTAGTGAGGAGTACTAAATCGAAGCATTGATGCCGAGCAACTGATGTCAATAAAACCCCAATGCACAAATCATATATAAACCCACGACCTAGATGAAGACCTCCCTCAAAACAACATCATACAATATCCAAACCCTAGCCATGAAGTTGTGGCTGATGAAAAAGGACCAAGAGCCAGATCCAAGAACCATATTTAAAGAAAAAGGAGGGTGATGAACCCACGTGTGAGCACAGATAATCGAATAGGTAAATGCCAAAATACACTTTAAGCGTGCAGCCACACAAACTCTCGTGAATGTTATTGCTTATGGTTGATGAGTATTTTGGTGTTGGGTGACCAATAATCTAAAGAAAAAAATTGGAGAAGACCTAGCCATTATTTAATATTATACTATTTTCCGTCGTACTGTTTTACTGTTTAAAGTACTGTTAAGGCAATTGTTCATATAGAACAGTTTTGGGCCTCTGTGCTGGACCTGTCTTTCTCACCTTTTCTCTCGCTCGTCATTGATGAAACTTCTAGAGTGATCTCAATACCTGAAGCTTCCAGTGCGATCCTTCATTCTTCATCTCTGCGCCTAATTTTTTATCTTCGGTTTTGGGCCTTCGTTCTTCATCCTCACGCCTTATTTTTTCTCTTCGGCCACCTCTTAGAAGCTTCAAGACCATCAATCTCAAGATTTCGTCTTTCATCACTGCGCTTTGCTTTTCCACTCTCAACATCGACTGCCCTCGCCGCTTTGTATATCTCTCTCTCGATCTCTCTTGATCCCTCTCCCCGCTTTGCATCTCTTCTTCTCTCTCATCATCAAACCGAAAGAACCATCCAGGATTGATATCAAGATTTCGTCTTTCATCATTGCGCCTCACTTTTCCACTGTCACCATCGACTGCCCTCGCCGCTTTGTATATATCTCTCTCTATCTTTGTTGATCCCTCTCCCCGCTTTGCATCTCTTCTTCTCTCTCTCCATCAAACCGAAAGAATATCTGTCGAAACTGGATTGAATCTCTTGATCGACTTGCTTCGATCGCTCGATTTTAGCTGTAAATTTTATAACCCAGGCTTCAAATCGACTTCTTTTTAGGTTTGTTCCCTGATTGATTGGTTTCCAATTCATGTTTATATTTTTTCTTTTCTCTAATCTATTGAGGCTTTTGATTGATGTTTTCTATGCTCTGTTTTTGGTGGATGCATCATGATATGCGTACTGAGTTTCGGGAGGTATCATGATATATGTCATGGGTAGTGAGTTCATTGTTATGGGTAGTGAGTTCGGGAGGTATCATGATATATGTCATCATCATTATCTTAACAAAAAGCACAGATGAAGCATTTCAGTTTAATAGATTAGTTTAAAGATGATAACTAATACCTCTTTTAACTGTTCCATGAGATTTTGTTGATGATTCGTTATCATTTCTTTTCACCTGGGAAATAATCTACATAACCTTTATGTTCTGTGGGTTTTGATACTTTTGATTTCAAGTATGGTGATACTAATATATTGTCATAGTAAGATTGAAATACTATGAGTATGTGATTTTAGTTTGTTTATATTACTAGACTTTAGTGGCGATTTGGAGCAAAAGATTTACCTGCACACTAAGCAGTGGTTGCTGCTTCTTCATCCACTAGCTCTATTAGGTATGATTCGTTCTTGCTTTAAATTCATTGAAACTATTATGTATGATTAGTTCTTGCATTTTATAACACAAACAATTGTGTCTTGCCTTTTATCCAGTATAGTTTCAGTTCATTGAGTAGTGTTTGGTTTGTTTATTTGTAACTTGCTGGAACAAATATGCTTACTGTGGGATTGGTGGTTATGGGTGCAGAAATAAACTCAATTGGTCAATTAGAATCGATCATAGTTCCATCTCAATAGTCTCAGTTTGTTGTATTAGGAATTATTAGGTACGCTTTTTCTTTGTTAGGTATGTTTTTTCTATATCAAGTAAATATAGTTACTGATCACTTATAGGGTAACCTGAAATTGTTGTTTTTCTTTGTTATAAAACTACTTACCTTTGTTATAGGGTAACCTGAAATTGTTTTGTGAAATTTGATAGAGTAATTGGAGTTTTGGAGCTGGACAGTGACTTAGTATTCCTACTTTTGTCTTGCTCAGTCTATATCTTTGATTTGCTCTTCCTTTTGTAGGTAGCTAAATCAGGCTACAACTTCAACATTCTGTATATTTGGAGCAGCCATTTCTTGATATATACTCGGCAACAATTTCTGCCAAGCATGCGTAGAACTAAAACATTTTTAAAGCTACAGTTTAAGCAACTGATCATGTTGGACGATTAGCGTTTTTTAAACCAACTCCAGTTGCAACTACTTCCTTTCTCTATTATCATTTATCTACAAACAGATATCCCGCAACAGAGCGCGGGTATAATTTCTAGTTGTTCACAAAGGTATGAAAATCACCACAAGGGTGACTTGAACCCACAAACATGGAACTCGGGATAACTTAAAACATAAAATAAAGAAAGCAATTAAAAAAAATCCTCATGTAGATCCACAACCTATTTCTAAGCCAAAGCCAAATCCAAAACCTAGGCTCAGGCCCAAGCCCAATGAACATGAGGTCAAAGCCATACTACAGGCCAAGGTTGACCAAGGGAAAAGAAAGCCCACAACATTTCGGCCCAGATTAAAGGTATTCAGTCCCATGGAGCCATGGTACCAAACCGCAGAACCAAAACCAGACTGTCGTTCCATTGTTGTCCCCTACGTCACTCTGTCAAGATCGAACTCCCGCCACCAGCACGGAACGATTATGCCTACCATTCACTCACCAGCCTTCATGATCGAGACTCGATTCAATATCCGAGTTAAGATCTGGAGAAACCCCAGCCTTAAAGACTCTCCAGTGAGCCACCTCGTCGAATCACCGACTCTAACCAGACCACCGACTTCCTATTGTTGATATCCTGCTTCGCTACACCTCTTAAGCACTGTCGATATTAGAATGTTGCTTGCATCAGAGAATCTGCCGCCTTGCTTTCATCATCCTCGACTGCAACCAACCTCCATCAGCAAACGATCCCAACTTTCAGAATACCATTAATCCGATCAAACCAGGTTTCACCCACCGCCCTAACCAGACAGGACCCAAAAATAATACCCTCAACACATGTCTAAGATAGGTTAGCTGACAAGACCCTTTCCCCCTACAAGATTTACTACGGCCACCACGGATTCCTCATCTCACATTCCTCTTAAACCAACAACAACAAACGCGTTCATCGACGCTTATCTGACCCGCAACGTCGACTTTCAAAAGATAAGCCGCCAGCTCTTAAAGACCTCAATCTCTCCAGCCACGTGACACCAACCCCATCGATCGAGAGTGAAACCGCCTCGATCAATAGACCAACTCTCACCCCATAATAGATCTCTTCTAGCGATAATGTTTGTGGACGCACCGTCGGAGGGAGGCTACACTAGGTATTTGAAAACCGTAAGACAACGTCGGAGGGGGTACCAGCCAAACATGCAATTGCCACATGTCAGACATTTGCGTTCTTTCAGCCTTGATCCATAATTAGGAGTAGTTTTCCGGTGAAAAACACGGTTTAAGTCTTTAAGTCTATATAAGACGATTCTTATTCACTATTCAATGGAGTATTAGGGTAGCTCCAACCGTGGGTGTAAAACCCAGGTCTTGGTCTTATATAGGGTTTATTCATCTCTCCTTGGAAATATAGGACCAAGTCCTATTCTCAGTCTCAAATCTGAGACAATTCCAGGACCAAGATTCGGGGCCCACTGATATTGGGCTGGGTCTGTGCTGCTACAGAAGAGACGCACTTGCTGGAGATGGAAAAAAAACGCGCGCGCGAGGAGAATGAGGGTTGACCGGACGCGCGCTAGTGCGCTTCTCTTTGGAGTTTCCTTACACATAGGCCCCCTACTGAGCAAAGCTGTCGCCATTTGTCCATTGGAGACCACCAACGGCTACTAAATGGATGACTCAAATTCATGTAAATATCAAATTGGGAAGTAAATCATCTGTGTCGAAAATCCCTATGCTAAACTTGTGCCACATCTAATATTTTGACACGTGTCCTATCATTTAACAGAAGATTAACTTTGTTGAATTGTTTACTTTGAATTACTTTATCATTTCTATTAAAATATAAAAATAACAAAAGAAGAGAGAGTCTTTGTAGCCTGTAGGCCTCTTCCTCTCATCTTCTTGTGCACCAAAGAATCAAAGACAAAGGATGTCATCCCTTCTTATCTCTTATTCACTCTTTCTCTCCTTTTTTCTCCTCGCCATGTGCTATCGTTTCATAACTCATGTCTTTAGCCATTGCTTAGCCTTTGTCTTAGATCTACACTGTGTCTTCAATGATCATAATTTTACAACTTCGAACATCGTGGCGATGAAGAACTGAAAGAGAGAATTCCAAACAAGGTTGTGATTTAGGCGTTTAGCATGGCAATGGAAGAATGACAAGTACGAATTTGATCGAAATTGGAGTGAGATGAGATTAGCTTATGGGTATTCTAAATTTTATGCCCATCATCGTATTTAATGGATTTGAACTAGATCCATGTCTACTTCTCCACATTTCGATTTGAGGTGGGATTTGAATTTTGGGGTTTCACTGGTTAAAAGTGTGAGTGGGTTTTTTTGTGTGATGAGCATGACAATGAAGATGATGCATGGGCAAATGGAGTTGGATTTGAGAGTTGATTGCAGGGTTTTCTGGGTCAGGAGAAACTATTTTACAAAGGAAAAGAAAGAAGGAGAAGTCCCTTTCAAAAAAAAAAGGAGAAGTGAATGCCCAGAATGATGAAACGACAGAATAAAACATGTATTTTTTTGTTTTACTTTTAATTGAGAGATAACGATAGATTAAGCTCTGTTAAGTTGGTTACAGGTGTCGCAATTTAAGTGCTGGCACAAGTTTGGCATAGGGATTTTAGGCACAGGTGATGTGCATCCATCAAATTGGACGGTGCTTGACCACCTCCTGACTACCTGACTACATGTTGATTGCCCAATTATTTACTCAAATGGTAAGAAACAAATCTGACGGCCCAAATTGTTTTAGTTAAAATATCAAATGGCCAGAATAATTCCATCCTTATTAATTAAACTCGTTTTGACCTAAAATATAAAATAAAAAAATCCATGCTTGTATTCAACTTTGGATATTTTTGGACATAAGAATATTTAAAATTTTGTGATAAAAATAAAAATAGTGAAGTTTTATTTATTTAATAAGTTTACCTTATTTTTAATATAATATTCATAAATATACCACTTAAAACTTATTTTAATCAACTAAAGTGAATATAGGACCTCATATAAGATTCATTGTTGGATATGAGAAAATGAGTCTTATATGAATAGTGTAATAAGAGGTCCTATAATGGATATAGGACTATGGTTGAAGTTGCCCTTAGTTCGTACTTTTTTTATCACATATTACAACTTCGTGAGTAGAACTCACAACTTCTCATTTACTAATTAGAGACTATGCCGCTAGACCGAATGATATTAGGCTAGTTCGTACATTTTTGCTAAAAGGTTTAATCTCATGTTTTGCCTAAATTGTTTAGTGAAAGCTAAATACAATTTCTATATCAATTTATTACCCATGGTTTAGCATTGCTAAACGCGTTCCTTGTTTAAAAAAAATTAATATCATGGACAAGATCTTTGAAAAAGTTTTAGATTTACTCTGTGTAAAAACGTTGCGTTTTATTATTTCATTATAGTAACGTAATTATTGACTATTTTTCAAAAAGATATGGCATTCATTGCTTTTATTTTTGAAATTACTGGTCTATAATAGTCCAGTAATACATGAGTAGAGTGGACTACACAAAAAATGGGGAAAGCGATAATCTTCTAAATTATGTGTGGTCCCAACATGAACTCTCTTAATTTTTATATCTTATTTTAAGAAGAAAATAATTAAGAATGAAACTCATATGTGAAAATAGTTTACTGTTTCTTAAACCATGTATTCTCCCACTATTTTTCAAAACCACGTATTCTCCCACTGTTTTTCAAAACAGCGGCACAATCCACTGTTATTGCTTTTAAAAACTGTCAATCTAGAATCATCGTATAACCTATAAAAAGGACTCAAAAGGAGTATGTTGTGCACTCAAGTTTTCATTTCTCATTATCTTACTAATTTCGTAGTTAAGTTCTATTTTCACAACATAAATTATGATAGTCGATGTTTTGAGAATTATCAGGTGTGAAGGTGAGAGGAAGATGATGCAGCTAAGAAGATCTTTATAGCAACTAGATCAATCATCGAATCTATGATTTACCAGATCAAAGAGGTATGATTCATATGTTATTTACCGAAAAAATCAATGATTGGTTCAAAAACTCTAACAATAAAGTTGTGCTTAAAATATGGTTCTCTGCAGTATTTCACACATGTACAATCGAAGATTGCAACGAGATCAATTCCTGAAATTGTTAGGTTTATCCTTTACGAGGCACCTAAACAAATGAAGGAAGCCAACAAAAAACGCAAAGCGATAGGTGTATCAGTGAGTTATATCATGCATGTTCCTATTATACAGTAATAGATGAATTGAAAATACTAGGAACTGATGAAGTGAAAGTAATTTGAGAGTAGAGAATCGTGAAAGATGTGTATATTATTCATTGATAGGAGCTCTTTATATATGGAATTACATAATACTAATATGGTAAGGATATGAATACATAGATCTAGTCAAACTACATATCCTATTAGCATAAGGCCAAGACACACATAAAGAATATCTAGAAAGATACAGAATATCCTAAGACTTGATAGCCGACGCATACCTATACTTTTCACATGTTTCTCAAAAGTAGACTTAGGTAAAGACTTAGTAAATAAGTTTGTTGCGTTTTCTTCGGAACTAACTTGGTTCAATTGAATGTTAAGAAAAGCCTGTTGCTGTTAGTTGTAGAAAAACTTGGGTGAAATGTGCTTTGTATTGTCACCCTTAATGTAACCTAACTTCATTTGCTCAATACAAGATGCATTGTCCTCATAAATGCATGTAGGTTTATCAGTTGTAGAACTTAATCCATTAGTCCCTCTAATGTGTTTAATGATTGATCTCAACCAAACACATTTCCAAACAGCTTCAGGCAAAACTATAATCTCTGCATGATTTGAAGATGTCACCACTAGAGTCTGCTTAGTAGACCTCCAAGATATCGTTGTATTCCTAATAGTGAACATATAACCAGTTTGAGAACGTCCTTTATGAGAATCAGATAAATATCCGGCGTCGGCGAAACCCAGTTTGAGAACGTCTTTCATGAGAATCGTATAACCAGTTTGAGAACGTCCAGCAGGGTGTCTTGACATAGGACAAGGCGGCGGTGGCATGCTCGGCATTGGACCTGTGTCCAGTAGCCGTGCCGGCGGCGTCCATGGGAGCGGTCTGGTCCCTTGGTGGATCGGTGCCGTGTCTTCCATGGGCCATAGGACCATCTTCTGTCCTTCTTGAATCAGTGTAGGGAAAGAACAGTCCCAAGTCAATGGTACCCTTAAGGTATCGAAAGATGTTCTTAACTCCAGTCCAATGACGTTGGGTTGGCGCTGAGCTAAATCTAGCTAATAAGTTGACTGAGAATGCAATGTCTGGTCGAGTGCATTGAGCTAAGTACAATAATGCGCCTATTGCACTAAGATATGGAACCTCTGCACCCAAGACCTCTTTGTCGTCCTCTTTCAGACGGAATGGATCTTTAGTTATATCCAGACTTTGACCAATCATAGGAGTGCTAACAAGGTGCATCTTGTCCATATTAAATTGCCTGAGCATCTTTTGGACATATGCAGACTAATGGATAAGAATTCCACAGACTCGGTGCTCTAGTTCAAGACCTAGGCAAAAAACGAGTCTTCCCAAGATCTTTCATCTCAAACTCGGATTTCAGATAAGCCGCGGTCTCTTTGATTTCATCAAGAGTACCGATAATGTTCATGTCATCGACATAGACGACCACTATTGCAAATCCGGAACTTGTCTTCTTTATGAACACGTACGGGCATAGTTCATCGTTCTTATATCCCTCCCTAATCAAGTAGTCACTTAGACGAATATACCACATTCACCTGGATTGCTTTAATCCGTAAAGTGGGCGTTGCAACCTTATAGCATACGCACTTCGTGATTTAGAGTCACATGACTTAGGTAACGTAACGCCATCAGGCACTTTCAAATATATCTCTGAATCTAGATCTCCATAGAGACATGCCGTAACCACATCCATGAGTTGCATGTCAAGTTTTTCGGACACTACCAAATTGACTAAGTAACGAAAAGTTATGACGTCCATGACCGGAGAGTAAGTCTCCTCGTAATCAATTTCAGGGCGTTGTGAGAAACCTTGCACCACAAAGCGGGCCTTATACCGAAGTACCTCATTCTTTTCATTACACTTTCTAACAAAGACCTATTTATGTCCAACAGGCTTTACACTTGGTAGAGTTAGCACTACTGGGCTGAAGACCAGTCTCTTTGTTAGAGAGACTAATTCTGCCTAGATCGCAACTTTCCATTCAGGCTAATTTGCTCTGTTTTGGCATCTGCAACAGCGCGTGGTTCGATGTCATCGTGCTCAATGATTTCATAAACCACAAAATAAGCAAATATATCATCGACATGGGTTGATGACTGGTTCATCAATTCATAAGTGTTATCATAACACATGGCTATCTCTATGTTCTCTGATGTTGACATTGATCCTAAGGCGTCCCCCATAGATTCTAACATTAATTCGTGGACATAACTGTAATCAGAGATGATCTCATGAGAATGATTCTCAACATCGATGATCAAGGGATTGACTTATGCCTTGTCGATCCGTTTCTTTCTCGGACGCGTGTCAACCGAACCAAGTGGCCTCCCCCTTTTCCTTTGGGGAGCCACGGCCTCCATCCCTCCACTGTGGGCGGCGCCGCCGGTGGCAGCAGTATCGAGCCCGGGTATGGCCGTGCCCTTTTTAGGGACTTCGAGCCTAGCAGGAACGTTTACAGATGGTATATCTGATCTTGTCACTTTCGCAATCTCAGAGAAAATGACACGACCCGCCCCGAATTTCACCCTGAACCCGGAGTAAATCGTGCGGGGACCACCTCTAAGGAAAGATTTACCGCAAAATTCGGTTTTTGAAAATGGACAACCCTTCCAATAGAAACCTGCAAACACTTCTAAAGGTTCCAAATCCAACCTTAACTTCTGAAGCTTTCGTGCTCCCCAAAAACAATCACCACCAACAAGATAATAAACATTATCTAAGATAATATACATCATCCGTCAAATATTCTAAAATATCTACAAGCCTTCACCCACAACCAAAAATATATACATTAAACCCAAGTATTCAGAGCTACTAGACACTAGCGGAAATAAGAAAAGACAAGTAGGCTAAACAAGTAACCTACAAGTGAAATGTGGTAGAAATACGGGTGACTATGCCTCGTCTCCTACTAGATCCAATCCGAACTCTGCAGACTAGGCATTTTAAAACGAAAGGCCCAGGGGAAGACATTTAATAACGTTAGAGTGAGTGGACAAAAATAATTTAATAATAAACTATTTATGCATTCCCATTTTAATTTCATAGAAAAATATACTGCATGCGGCAGCTCAAAAGTACTCAACTCAAAAACTGACAATTTTACGACTAGCTCCGGCTAGTCACCAACTCAATAAAATGAAGCCTCTCAGGCTAACTATATATAATCATATATTCGTATGTATTTACACTCGTCAGACTCCTTGTATGAATCCTAGAAACAATTTAGAAAAATAGAAATTCATACAAGGCTACAACGCTGGCGTCTAACGCTCGCGTTGCGCCATAATGGTATTTTTTCCTCATTATGACCGAAAAGACGGTGTATATATATATATACGCGCATATCCCCTATATAAATTATTATATTTATATAGGGCTACGACGATTGCGTCTAACGCTCACGTCGCACCATAATGGAATTTTACCTCAATATGGTGGAAAAACACGTATAGCTAGCTAGCATTTATTTATATACTATACTCATAAACATCCAAAATACATATCCACCGAAAATCTCATTTTCGGGATCTCTCCAAAGGAGGAAAAATTGCCAAATAGCCGAGAAATCAATAATCTCATCAGAAGAAATAAATGATTAATAAAATCATTCATCGCATGCTTTTTATTTAAAACAAAGGTCCACTCACAAATTAGGTCTAAGCCTGATGACGCTCCGAGGCTTCTTCTGCACGGGCCTCCTCACGTCCTGTTCCAAATATATAATTAATTTACCAACTAAATTCCAGTATTTGATAAAATAGGCAAAATTAATCTTGAGCCATAAATACGCTCATCATTGCCTAACTTCGATATTCTTCAATCGAAACGATCTAAACTTTTATATCATACTCGGCAGTCGTAAATACAACCTTTTCCAGAAATTGATTTAAATCCTACGGTCGGATTTTACATTATTTAACCGCCAAAATACCAAACTTCGGAAATTCACAAACCTATTCAAAACTCGTCCGAAAATTCTAAAACCCATTCCATTAAACTCCTCATAAAAATCTTCACCAAAAACAATTTTTCAGCGGCGGCTCCGCCGGCAGCGACGGCTGGCGACCTCCAATGCCCACCAAAATTTGACAGCATCTTCCTCTCAACCTCCTCTACAACATTCCTAACTACCACAAACTCCAATTCTAAGCCTAACCATGTCAATCGAACGCAAACACACAATAAAACCCTAGAATTTCAAATACCGATTTCTCTTTACCTAGCTGAAGATGGAGGGAGCCCTTTGGAGGGATTGAAGCACGGGAGGAGGGCTTCCTTTTGAGCCAAGGCTCGCTAGCTATGGCGGCCGGAGGAAGGAGTTCCGGCGAGAAAACCGATTCGGCAGTCGAAACTTCTGAGCGGCGTCTCTCCCTCACGGCGGCGCTAGAGAGGCTGCCACCGGTCTAGAACGGTAGCTGGGTTGGAGACCGATCGATTGGGACCGGTGCGGCGGTCTGGGGCGGCCGGACGACGGCGGTCGGGCGGTCGGAATTCGGGCGGGGAGTGGCTCGGGTGCGGGTGCGGGAGCGGGAGAGGAGAGAGAGAATCGGGAGGGAGAGAGAAATTTTTTGGGCTTGGCCCAACCGGTTCCAACCCACATATACCCAATCCAAAAATGTAACACCCCCAAAAATAATACCCTAATAAAAATTACCTTTTACAAGCTAAATTTACCATTTTTACCGTCGTTACATTTTTCTCCTACGAATAACTCTCCGAAATAATCGTCCCTCAAAACCCCTTTAGGGACCAATTAAACTATAACTCAATGTCGGAGACGGTAAAAATTCTTATTATAATCAAGCTAGTAAATAAGATAAAATTTTACGGGTCGGGATGTGACAGAAAAAGTCAGGCATCATATCTGCTACTTTCTAAAGTTCGAGAATACATTTCATTTCATTTTCAGTCTGTGAGGTGCGGAAATCATAATGAGACAGAGTGAGGACAAACCACGACAATTCATGTCATTCCACATGAACGTGTTTGTTCGTATCTCCCCCTAACGACGAGAAGAGTGTCTCATCAAAGTGACAATCCGCAAACCTCGCAGTAAAGAGATCACCTGTTAATGGCTCGAGGTATCTGATAATCGTTGGAGATTTATAAGCAACGTAAATACCTAATCGTCTCTAAGGACCCATTTTAGAACACAGTGGAGGCGTAATTGACACATAAATCGAACAGCCGAAAATGCGTAGATGCGAGATGTCAGGCTTATATCCAGTGACCAACTGGTACGCACTGAATGGTTGTTTAGCAATGGGTCTGAAACGAATAAGTAAGACTGCATGCAATATTGCATAGCCCCATGACGCAATTGGGAGTTTGGTACGCATTACCAACGCTCGAGAAATAAGTTGAAGTCGCTTAATTATAGCTTCGGCGATACCGTTTTACGTGTGAACATGGGGTACAAGATGCTCGACTTCAATCCCGATATACATGCAATAGTCATCAAAAGTCTTTGATATAAATTCTCCAGCATTATCAAGTCGAAATAACTTAATTGGATAATTCAAGTTGACACGACCCACCCCGAATTTCACCCTAAACCCTGAGTAAATCGTGCGGGGACCACCTCCAAGGAAAGATTTACCGCTAACTTCGGTACAACCTCCCTTGAAAATGGACAACCCTTCTAATAGAAACCTGCAAACACGTCTAAAGGTTCCAAATCCAACCTTATAGACTCCTAGAGCCTTCGTGCTCCCCACAAATCACAACATCTCCCAATATAGATTTACTAATCTAACAAGTATCATATACGACAACCACATAATCAGAGCAACTCTATTTGAGAGAAAATGAACTATAAATAAATAGAAAAGAGCGGAAGCTATACTATTGATTATGCCTCTTCTCCATGTACGCCCGATCTCAACTATGCAATCCTGCAGACTGGGTATTTTAAAACGAAGGGCCCAGGGGAAGACATTTAATAACGTTAGAGTGAGTGGACATAAATAATTTAATAACAAAATATTTATGGATTCCTATTTTAATTTCAAAGAAAAATATACTGCATGCGGCAGCTCAAAAGCGCTCAATTCATAATCTGACAATTTCACGACTAGCACTGGCTAGTCACAAACTCAAATAAAATGGAGCCTCTCAGGCTAAACCATATATAAACATATATTCGTATGTATCTACACTCGTCAGACTCCTTGTATGAATCCTAGAAACAATTCAGAAAAATAGAAATTCATACAAGGCTACAACGCTGGCGTCTAACGCTCACGTTGCGTCATAATAGTATTTTTCCTCATTATGACCGAAAAGGGACGGTGTACATATACGTGTGGACTCCCTATATGAAAACCTAAATAAACTGAAAAAGAAAGAAGTTTTCATATAGGGCTATGACGCTTGTGTCTAACACGCACGACACGCCATAATGGTATTTTACCTCATTATGACGGACCAAGCACGTATGGCTAGCTAGCATTTATATACATACTATTCTCATAAAATCCAAAACATATATATCCACCGAAAATCTCATTTTGGGATCTCTCCAAAGGAGGAAAAATTATCAAATAGGCGAGAAATCAATAAATCTCATCAGAAGAAACAAATGATTAATAAAATCATTCATCGCATGCTTTTTATTTAAAAAAAAAGGTCCACTCACAACTTTAGGCCTAAGCCTGACGTCGATCCGAGGTCTCTCCAATTTGAGTCTCCTCACGTCCTGTTCCAAATGTATAATTAATTTCCCACTAAAAATCCAATATTGATAAAATAGGCAAAATTAATCGAGAGCCATAAATAAGCTCATCATTGCCTAAGTTTGATATTCTTAAATCGAAACTATCCAAACTTTTATATCATACTCGGCAGTTGTAAATACAACCTTCCCTAGAAATTGATTTAAATCCTACGATCGGATTTTACATTATTTAACCGCTTAAATACCAAACTTCGGAAATTCACAAACCTATTCAAAACTCGTCCGAAAATTCCACAATTCACTTCATTAAATTCCTCTAATTATTACACATTTAAAATTATATAAAACCCCAAAACGGCGGCGGCTCCGCCGGCAGCGGCGGCCGGAGGTCGATTCCGGCAACGTCCAATTTCTACCAAATTTTAACAGCAGCTTCCTCTCATCATCCCAAACAACTTTCATAACTATCACTAAGTCCAATTTCAAGCCTAACTAGGTCAATCGAACGAAAACATCCTAAAAGCCCTAGAATTTCAACTTCAAATTTCTCCTTACCGAGCTCAAGAGGGATCGAGCCTTTTGGAGGGGTTGTTGCACGGGAGGAGAGCTTCAAAACCGTACCAAGCTTGCCCGGATTGGTGGCCGGAGGAGGGAGTTCCGACGACGGAAAGCCCAAGGCAGCCGCGCCTTTCGGGCGGCGTTACTCCTTCATGGCGGCGCTACACGGCCGGTCACCGGCCCAGAAAGAGAGAGGGGACGGCGAGGGTCCGAACGGGACCAGTCCGGCGGTCGCTGGTGGCCGGACGGCGGCGAACGGCGTTAGAAAAAATCCGGCAGCGGGAAGAAGAGAGGGAGAGCATCGAGGGAGAAAGAGAGAGAAAGAGAGAAGAGAAAAGAGAGAAAAAAAATGGGTTTGGGCTTCACACCAACCCGGCCCAATATCATAAAAATACTCAACTTCACCAATTTAACACCCCAAAATAAAATACCCTAATAAAAATTACCTTTTACTAGCTAAAATTTACTATTTTACCGTCGTTACATTTTTCTCCTACGAATAACTCTCCGAAATAATCGTCCCTCAAAACCCGTCTAGGGACCAATTAAACTATAACTTCATGTCGAAGACGGTAAAATTCTTATTATAACCAAACTAGTAAATAAGATAAAATTTACGGGTCGGGATGTGACACAAGTGGTGAGCCCGAAGTTTAATAATTTATGCTAGGAGTTTTGAAAATGCAACATTACATGTGGACAGGAGCGCGACATGAGTCTAACGCGTTGAAGCATCCACCAGAACCATAAAGTATCAAAATGGTCCACATTCAGGATGGATGGGTCCACAAATATCACCTTGGATACGATGTAGAAATTGAATGTTCTCGGTATTATCTTTAGCGTCAGACGGTCTCGATACTACTTTCGCTAAAGAGTACGCTTTGCAAAACGAACGATGAGCGTTTGAAAGAGTCAACGACACATCAAGGGAAGAACGGTGTGCCTCAATTGCTTGAGGGATCGGCCGAGCGGCAGCCAGGAAGTTAGGGCCGAGCCCGGGAGACGTCAAAGTCTCCTTTGGGCCGTGGTGACCATTTGAGGCGTTACCACCATGATTCAAAATGATATCATTTCCCAAATGTTTTTGTTTTGATCTGAAGAATGGATGTCCATGAGAATCACGCAGAATTCGGATCATCATGTCCCTTCTAGGATGACCAAGTCGATCATGCCAAAGCTTGTATGAGTCAGAGTCCCAAAGATCTTGTTTGGTGACTACATGAGATTCAATAATTCGAATCGTACTAAGGTGAAAATCACTAGATTGGCTCATGAGTTTCTCCAATATACGTTTACGTCTGTATTCATGAGAAGTGATACACAAGAACTCAGTTCCATCTTCACAATGAGTTTCCAAGTGAAAGTCATTAGTGCGAATATCCTTAAAGCTCAACAGGGTTCGGTGCCCTTTTGGGGCATAAAGAGGTCTGTGACGTGGATCATAGGGCCATGAGGCAGAAAGAAGCGAGCGGTTCCACGCCTGAGGATCACAGGAGAAGATCCAATCATTGTCGTCACAAATGATTTACAAGGCACTAACTCAAGAAATAGTTGTCGGTTCCTTAGAATTGTGTGGGTTGATCCACTATCTGCGAGGCACTCGATCTTTCCAAGAGACATACCTACAAAAAAAAGTAGATATATGAGTAAATAGGTCGATATCGAGTCATTTAGAAGGATTGAAAAAGCTAAAAGTAACAACAATCCCGAGAGTGCTGAAAATTTCTCGCGTAGAATGACCTTTGGGCACTAAAACAGTCATAACTCCTTCGTTAAAATAGATATGGATGAACCGCAAAATGTTCTGAAACCTAGACTCATAGACTTTCCAATGATATAAAGCTCACTGTCTGGTTCATCTGTAACTGTTCAAAAAGCTCAAATTAAGTGACTATTCAGGGAGGACAGATTACTGTTTTTCGCAGATTTGGCATTAGCAAAGCTTTTGAAGCTTGCTGGTGGCATGGAGGCATATGCTCAGTCACAAGGACGTGTTGATGATCAAATCCAAGTCTAGAGAACCTAGAGGATTCGATGGTGATCCGGTTTTGCCAAATCTTTAACGTCTTTCACAAGACGGCAATTAGAGTAATAGCGTAAGGGGAATCCAAAATAAAAAGCTTTCGGTAACTCCAAATTAAGTATGACCAGGCATGTCTGTAGAGGGTCGGTAGTGCGAGGCACACTTAAACCACTAGCTCCTTAATTTCGGACAATTCTAAGACATCATACTAACTTGGATGAGCCTAGTTGAACAATTGATGATGGAAAATCCGCTATAGGGTAAAAGACTTGAACTGAAAAACACGTGAGTGACTCTCCTTGGAGTCACGGGGCCGTACGTCACCTTCTTTAAGGAAGAGACAAAAGAGGGCGTTGATGCCATATTTTCTAAAGTAGATGTAAATCAATTTGAACCATGTAGAGACAAGAAGAACCAAAAAGAAATAAACTTTCATTAATGCGCTAAAAAGAGTACATAAGGGTCTCAAAAAGAAATTGAGAAGAAAACTAAGCATGGCATGCTAACAATGCCTTATTACATCATGACTTGTAAAAGGGAAAACAATCTAGCCGGTGACGTCAAAGTCAGGAGCATCTAAGTCAGAACAATGTCCATTGGGGTCTGCGACCTTGAAGGTAACATTATGTTCAACTCCATTGTTTTCAGTGGAATTGACTTCCACCAATTCCTTGTATTTCTTATATGCGGCAACAACATTTACAGAAGCGCGACCGCTTTTGTACCAGTAGTCCTTGGACCCACATCTGTTGCATTGACCATCAAAGGCAGAAGAAGAGTGAACATGCTGCTTTCGAGGATGAGCGGCGCCGCCCTTTGGGCCGGTGACACCGGTGTCTCGACGCCATGTGTTGGTACGGCCACTAAAGTCATTACCTTGTCCCTGAGAACCAGAAATTTTTCGGGTGCCTACATGACGTAAATTATGCTGATCATTGATCAAGTTGTTCTTTTCTTCCATAAGGAGTTGCGTCATTAAGCCGCTACATGTAGTAATCCTCTTATTTGTGAACTCAAGTCGATATTGGTTCATTATGATCTTAGCAGCTGAAGAGAAGGTCGAAAAAGTCTTTTCAATCATGTCGGCATCACTTTTCTCGACTCCACATGAGCTCAGTTGAGCTTGTAGGCAAAGCATATCCCTGTTGAAGTCATCAACCTTCTTGTAATCCAAAAGGTGGATTTCATCCCAGCAAGCAATTAGTTCTAGGAGCAAGGTCGAATGGATATTGTCGAAGCATTCGGCGAGAGCATCCCACAGATCTTTTGGATCATGCTTCAATTGATACTGCCTGCGCAATGTGGGATCGATATGCTTACGAAGGAACATGAGCGCCTGAGATTTTGTTCTCTTGTGAGGCGGTTCCTAAGTTGGATCGGGGAATATGGTCTCGGTCAGTTCCTTAGCGATGAAGGTCTGCTCTATGTCCGAGACCCAACGATGGTACTCAGTACCATAGGCGTCGAGTACATCGAATTCAATGCCTCTGTCCATCTGCATATAAGAGAGAACAAGTCGTATTAGTTTTCTGTAGAGACCCAAAATGATACTCAAATACGATGTTTTTTATATTAGTTTGTCTCTCTAGGGTTGATCAAACACAACCCTAAGTGTCCGGAGTCGATCAAACACGACCCGGAAAACTTGTGTGAAGGTGATCAAACACACCTTCAAAATAGCAATAACCAAAGTTGATCAAACACAACTTTGGACCCGGGGAGGACAACTGGGATTTTTAAACTTGCAAAAACACCGTCCCAAGCATAGAATGGAGTAGAATAAGAGGAGAAAACACTTTATCTCTTCCGAAGTTATTGAACTTTGATGAGTTTTAAGGTTGTAAAGAAGACATACCGTAAAACTTGAATGCTTGATCAGGCGAGAAGAAAGCAGTGGAGTGGACGGCCGGGAAGCGGCAGTCGGAAGGCGACGGCGACGGCAGCAGCAGCGACGGCCGAGGCAAGGCCGAGAGTCTTTGGCTTTGGTTTTAGGGTTTGGGAAAACTATTAGCTCAAGGGTTCAGCCAAATGTTGATAACGTGATGAAGTGAAAGTAATTTGATAATATAGAATCGTGAAAGATGTGTATATTATTCATTAATAGGAGCCATTTATATAGAATCGTAAAAGATGTGTATATTATTCATTAATAGGAGCCATTTATATAGGGAATTACACAATACTAATATGGTAAGGATATGAATACATAGATCTAGTCAAACTACATATCTTATTGGCATAAGGCCAATGCACACACAAAGAATATCTAGAAAGATACAGAATATCCTAAAATATGAATGCCCAAATAGAAACTTAATTATATTGTAAATATACATGTTCACCATAATTGCAATTCGTGTTCTTTTTAGGATCCGGCTAATGAGGGGGAGTCGTACATGGAGATGGTTTTACGTGTAGAATGGGATGCTGAAAGATCAAAGTGCTATCATAAATGAATTGAAGGATCTTAAAAGAAGCAAAGAAGAAGAAAGTAAATGTTCATAAGAGTATATAATATTGCTTATTCGGTCCAAGAATGCTAGTTAGGATTAATCACTACAAGTGGCCTATGTAATACTCGAACAAATTTAAACGTTTTCATATATTTAGATATGTATGAGCCTCGAAATCTTTATTGATATTAATCGTAGCTATTTTGATAAATTATTTATCAGTCAATATTAGTGATTATTGATTGATCTGGTATAATTTTTCGTGTGACCTCAAAATTATCTGATGAGTTGTAACCAAAAAAAAAATTATCTAATGAGTTAAAGTGGGATTGTTGAAATGTATTTTTGAACCTTGGTGGGTAATAGAACGCTAGAGAATTATGAGCCCTAAAAAAATTATCGAGCTAACTATGTCGAGATTGTTCAATAATTATTTATGATCTTGATTGTAAAGTAAATTCTCGAGGATGTTTCTGAGAAATTTTCGCAACGTCAAAACCTTGATATAAGATTATGATATTAATGTATACGTAAGGACAGGTTTGTGAGAATTATCCGGGAATTTTCCAGTGTCCTGAGCTATTTTCTATGAAATGTTTAAGTTTAGAAATTATAGAAATTCATTTAAAATAAAATAGAAAAGGCACGTTGCAATCTAGATCGTCCTTTTTATTATCGATTGATCTGAGTCGTTCATATCAAGTATAAACTGGGACGAGGTCGGTGAAGGAAGGGCGCTTTGAGAACTCTTGCCTTATTTTAGTAAGTCGGCGAACTGGGTCCTAGATAATCAAAGTATTGGAGATTGGGATAACGAGAGTTCTAGACTGAACTCGAATCCTCGACTCTTTACTTTCCTCAAAACACCGACCTTCCATTGAGACGGTATCGGGGTGCTCCACCGCCAGACAACATCATGTCTGGCCACTTTATGACAGCGTACCGGCATCCAGTGGCGGATCCAAGATTTAAAGATGGGGTGGGCTTGAACTTTGGGCCGAAGGGCAAAAAAAAATAATTTCCAGTATAACCATGCTGGCTGAGAGTGAAGAAAGATGGGTAATGGACTAATGGGTTGTATGTGGAGGACCAAGTCTCCAACAAGCTTTCTAGCAGCCGGAAAAAGGGATAGGTGAGGCGGAGCCGCGGAGGGCCGGACCGTCGGAGGCGAGTCATCACTATCGGGGAGGAGGCCGGGAAGAAGGAGATTATGGTGGAGCCGTGGAGGACTGGATGGGAGTGGAGGCGGAGGGAAAGAGGGATAACCGGATAGCCGGGATAGGTCATAGGTGAGTGACTGAGTGGAGGCGGAGGGGAAGAGCAGGGAAGACTTTTAGACGTAGTGTTTAAGTTGATTAGTTGAATGACTCCTTCTTCGGTGAAGGAGGTTGGGTGGATGAGTGATGAGTGATGATTGTGGACTTGGGTAGTTAGTGGGGTGGGTTGGGCTTTGGTGGGTTGGACTTGGCTGGGCATATATGATATATCACCCTAAAAAAAAATATCTATACCTAGGTTTTTTGTTTTTCCCCCAATTTTCTTGGTAGGGCTTGAGCCCTTCCCACTTGTGAACTGGATCCGCGCCTGCCGGCATCTTTAGCTCTCTCTTGCGGCTCAAAGAGGAAAAAACAAGAAGCTTTTGGCACCACCGACCTCCTTCACTCTCTCTCTACCAACCTATTCAACTACATCCTCTCCCTTTCTTTTCAAACAAAGTTCTGGCTAAGGAAATTAACTCATTGATTTTAAAGATGACTCTATCCTAATAATGGGTAAGTTTAATCGGTACGATTTATATTTTCAGGAAACCTTAATTTTAAATTATTGTTTATTAATATGGGTCAATGTATTACAGTTTAGTTGCTTCTCAACCTAGGTTCAAACCAAAAAGCTATCATTGTGCTCCAAAGCATATGAAACATTTCACATGCGTTGAAAGTAGAAGAAGCATTCGAGGTGCGCCCTACTATTGTCATAAAAAAGTAGAAAAAAGAAAATGGCTAAATATGTAAAACTGTGACACAATGGATGACAACATTGGTTGCTTCCATTTTCTATCTAATGTAGCTTAGCTGTACGTTACTAACACAACGATTTTGATAAATGCATCGTGGTAAGTAAACCTGGCCTTCCTCTAGTCATTAGTCGATAAAGAATTAAAGATTATAACAGTTGACATGAGATGCAATATAGTCCGAAACTAAAACTGAGTCGATCATGTTGGTGGCTCATCATACACTCAGATCACTGTCAATGATTTGTGAACTCATTCATCCCATTCCCAAATAACAGTTACACTTCTTCACTTCACAATTCATATTTGCGTATTAGCATTTAGCTGGGATCTCTCATACTAACAGAAAAATTCCAAATGACAAGTCTGGAGAGTTGGTGGCTTGTTGCGTCCTTGACAGTAAGCTAAAGGGTATAGCTCCATGCTACAAAAGTACAAATACAAAGCCAAAAGGAACAAAGGCATGCCAATTCGACGATTAACGGCAGTTATTTGTTGATATCAATATGGCTTAGTAGCTTGATCAAAACTACATGATGCAGCACACCTATACGAATTGCACATCCTACAAGTTCACATAATTTTTCTATATAAAAATACTTGTTTGTTTTAATTTCGATGTTATCAGCGTGTGTTAAAGATAACTAACTATTCTTTGAAATAATGTATTTTGAACTCGTAATAAACTTCAAATTTCCGACACTAAACCCGTAATAATATTTATCGAAAATAAGTACATAATTTCGCTACATGAAGGTTATCTTTCGATCTCGATGTGCCTGATCGTGCTTAAGAAAATATCCGATGAAATATGTGACCGTTTTCACGGCATCATCATGGTCACTAATATCGCTTCTTTGGCACCATAATAAGGAATCCTAATTAAAAATTGTCGAAGTCATCCTCCTGGTCACTAATGTCACAACTTTCTAGATCTTCATCAGACTCATCAATGGGTACTATTTTGCTAGCTTCAAATCTCATAGAAGGAGATACTAGTCTGGATGTTGATTTTGCACCAGAATTAGACGTCACCATCCCACATCGTTCTTCCTCTGTTTTCAAATCACCACGAGGCAAGAACCACTCCATGGACAACGCCTTGACGTCCAAACCTACATCTTCAAGTTCCCAAACCAATTTCACTTTTCTTCTCAAAGAATGGCCTTCCGAGCTTTCCTCACGCAACGACACACAAGTACTGACCCTGTGTGCAATGTTCACGCCGTCGATGGCTCTGTAATCTTGGAAGTATGACTCCATTGTTGATTCCCAGTCACTATGCTTTCCCAAAGCTGTCAACCTCAACCTTAGCCGACGAGAGTCTTCTAGCTTCACCAGGAGGCCTGTTTTCTGGCTGAAGTAGCCCAAAATGGTGTGTCGCACTGTCTCTACGTTGTTGCTGCTGCTTAGTTTTGAAGGTTCAACCATCAGTTCAAGTATGAAGCAGTCCTCTTTGTTTATTGATTTGTCCGCAAACCAATCTGACATGCTGAATAAATTTGCTGTTATCCTCGGATTAAGACCCTGAAGGAGAGGTCCAAGGGGAAGAGGCGGTACTCGATACGCGTGGGAGTAATGCCAAGGCAAAGACGTCTTGCCATCACTCCCCGTGCTAACTAATTTGTGGACAGGAGACAACATTAGGTCCAAGCACCATAGCTCCCCCTTTTGCCAAAGCAACCCTGGCATTCCATGTCCGCTGCCAACGCTAATGGACTTCGGGCTTCCACTCGCCCTGTTTGACATCGTGATCTTCACATTGCCTGTCGCAAATAAGTTTTCCGATGATGACAAAGCCTTCTCCCCGCCCACCGCCGCTACGTACTGCTTCACAATGTATTTAGCCCTGGCGAGGGGTTGGTGACAATCGTTGTTGAAACTAAGAGTAGCTGGAGTCAAGGGGGCACCAATAACTTCAAGTAAGCTAGCTAGTGTCGTGCCATCGCTAGCCATTGACGTTGATTTCTTTACTGATCTTTTTGATTCAATCGATGATTTCATTCTGTTCCATAGCTTTGTTGTTGTGTTCTTGCGAGGGACCTCTAGAATTGTGTCCGATTTCATTCTGTTCCTTAGCTTTGTAGTGTTCTTGTGAGGAACCTCTAGAACTGTCTCCAAATTGGGACGATACTTCTCCATGGTAGAAAACTAAAATTGCGCAAGAACGTTTAGACGAATAGAAACATTGAGAAAAGTCTATCATGTATATATAGAAGTGTATAGCGGTGGCTCATCAGGATTCAGGGAATCCTAATTTTACTAGAAATAATAGGCAAGTAAGCTGGCATGATTTTCCTATCTCAAGGAGAAATAATAAGCTGGTTCTGTTTCTTTTTAGGAAAAACATGATTTGGGAAATATAATTGGCCTATGATTATGTATGCTTCCCAAAGTTGACTCAAGGTATCAAGTACAGTTTTCTGTCCTCTTCTTTTCTCTTTTACTGATCCGAAGAAAACATGGATTTTGTTTTAAGGGTAACCTTATAGGCTTATATGACCTGCGAACCCAACTCCTCTATGGCTCCTGTTTGGTCTAAACGAGGCACATCTTACTGAGCATAAGGGATCTTTCTGTAAGAAGAGCTATGTCCTACACTCCTATGTGTACTAATGTGTAACAGACTCCCAACGGGGTGAACAAGCATAACCCCAAGCATACAGTCGAAACATCAACCAATCATCCATAGTTACTTCAATTTCAATTCATACAATCAAAACAATAACTAATCACCCTTGTATTCTATCAGCAATTGTAATGTTATCAACCCTTTATTCTAAATTTCTTAGATCATCACCATTCTCTAATAGGAGAAAAACAATGCCCTTCAAGTTGAGAACGCATAATATTCAGCAAACAAAGAGAAACCATATAAATAGGGAGAGCAAGATCATCAAATAAGGCACAAGTGCACACAACAGAAATCTTAAACAATAAGAACCCAAATCAAAACCAAATCAAGTTCTCGATTTCATAACTCATAATGTCAAAAACTCATAACCCGATTTCCATAACACTACAACAACCATTGTTTCTCACTAATCAACACGACAAAACATAAACCCAGTAAACAAGCAAAGAACATAGCTTTTTTCCATGGTTGAAGACAAAGACGAAGACCCATCAACGCAACCTTCTTGCTTCCCTCTCGGACTCGAGCAGGGTGAGGATATCGCCCTCCCGGACCGGTCCCTTGACGTTCCTCATGATGAACCGGTTCTGGTCGTCGAGAAACTTGACTCGGACTTGGGTCACCTGTCCTCTGGATCCGGTGCGTCCCATCACTTTCACAACCAACGCGTGCTTCACAGTCGATTCCATGCTGAGATTTGTGAGCCCGAGACGAGTGTCTGAAGGAGGAGGAGGCGGCTGGCTTGGAGGTTGAACAAGATGAGGGGTTGAACAAGTAGGGTTTTTGTCTGAGATGGAATGTAATATAGACACTTGACTTGCAATTGGGGGCCTAATGTTTTTCTTATTCCAATTTCTGCCCCTGTATTCAGTGTGTTTTTTACTTTTTTTCCTTTGTAAATATGAGAGGCCCCTGTCTTTTGTTATTTAGATAAATGCACATTTATTTATACTGCCGCATTTAACAGCTGTGCAGTTAATAGATGGCATCTTTTACTGCCTAAATGCAAGGCAAGGAAGGGAGAATGTAAATAGTGAGATGAAATATGAGAGCAAAAGACATGGTAAATAGTGGCCATTCTGTTGGTGGAACCACCGCTGAGTATGTCTCGCATGCTCCAGCGCACGTGTTTCACTAACAAGCTACACTGACGTGTTGGGACTGCAAATTACCTCGCAATATGGGTTTCAATCTTCTCAGTTGATTCTGGAACTTGATGTTTTGAATGTGGTTCAAGACATGGATAAGGAAGAGTTGGACTTGTCTGTGCAGATTATGCTTTTAGAGAAGGTGAAGTCTATGTTTCATCTCTTCACTTCAGTTGTTTGTACATTTTGCCCAAGAAAATGTAATCAGGCAGCGTATGTATTAGCTAGGAACGCGCTTTTATTTCCTGCATTTCCTGTTCGGGTAGAGGATACATCTCAATAGCTATCCCATGTACTCAGAGTTGATGTACTTATCTAAATTACTTATCAATGCAATTATTTAGCTTTTGTCTATTTACAATAATTTCCTAATTTTTTAGGAACTCTAGATAGGATCTTGATGCCTGCAGATTATGATGTTTCAGTTACATATAGATAGTGAAAACTTCTGACGCACCGTAATTGAGCGCCTTGACAACAGAAGTTTTCATGCAAAAATTATCTCTATGTAAGGTAAGATTATAGTTTGCTATGCTCATCTTTGATGAACGACAGTGTATAATGTAATGGTATGTGAATCACCTCAATCTGTTGGAGTCTGTATTTGTGTCATTCTAGCTTGCGACTATCAATACAATAGGTTATAGGCCCGCTTTTGTTTCAAAAAAATAAATAAATAAATCTCAAAGAAAAAAAGAAAAGAAAAAAAAAGCTACACTGACGCATTCCTAGACCGCGTACTTGGGCAAAGTGTGAAGCTTCTAGAATGAGTGCGCTCCAACTGCCCGGCTCTAAAGCGCACCTATAGAAGGGACTCTTGGCTCCCCTGTCTAGCTAGGTATATGCTAATCTCTAGTCACACTAGATTCCATTCCATTTTCTTTCACTATGGATCCTAACTTGAGCGTTAGAGAGGTGATGCCCTGATTCGTCCGTACGCCCTTCTGACCACTCATTGTCATCTTGTAAGTAGACTTGTAAATTGACCAGATCTGGAGCGGATCGACCTAAATTCGGATTCGGATCCAAAATTTCTATTCGGATCCGTAATAGAAATTTTGGATCTTGATTCAACCCGTTATCCGCCGGATCTTTGATAGCTAGATCCAAAAATTCGGATCTGGCGGGTTAACGGATACCCGACCCGTTAATCCGATCCTTTTATAATAATAAATATTTTTTAATTTTAAATAATAATTTCTTAATTTTGTCATAAATTTTCATAAAACACTAATGAAATATTATAACAAAATAAAGGTTTACATCAAAAGTTGAATTACATGACCAAAATACTCCTTAACAATAAACTGATATATTCAAAATACTAGACCTCCAATGTATTTTAGTAAAGAACATAAAAAGAACATAGGCATTAGTAACCTTCATCTTCATCAAATGATCATATTTTAGATGCAATTTAGATGTTTAGGTTATCCAAATAATTATTATATGATTTAATATTTATCAATAATATTATAGTTATAAAAATATTATTTAATTATTTTAAAACGGATCCAGGTCCTTAACGGATCGAATCAACCTCGATCCGTATCCGATCCGTTTAATAAATGGGTTAACGGATTCAGGCTCTTAACGGATCAACGGGTCTAATTTTCGATCCAAACCCGTTTAAAAACCACGAATCCAACACGGATCTATTTACAGATCTACTTGCAAGTCTCCGGTTGAATTATAGCGAGTGCGCTTTTTACTGAGCAGAATCTCCTGGAGTCGAATAAGATTAATCCTTGGGACAACAGGCGGCATGGCCCAAACAAAACTACTAGAGTAACTAGAGTACCATTCCGGGTCGGCCCACTTGATCAGGGCCGAACTGCCTTTAATTATGGTTTATGGATATTGTTGTACGTACTATTGTACTCAAAGTAAAGTATAGTGATTAGACGTTTAGGTACGTCAAATAAAAGCTGCTTTAATTAATTAACATTATCTTAACAAAGATTAAAAGGCGCCGAAAAGACTAAAGGACCCCATCGTCAACTCAAAACTTGGACATTTTGTCTCATACATGCATGCACTTTCAACGGTTTTCCTAACGACTTGTCTTCCTCTAGTATATATGCCTTTTCTTGTTTTCCATTCTTTTATTGATCGAGAAAAAGAGTTTTGTCACGCGCGGGAGCGCCTACTAATGTATGGATTTGAGACTTTGAGTTAATCTTATTTCTCACAACTTTCCACAAATTAAATGTATGGATCTGTGACCTTAATCCCTCCATTAACGGGGAACAATTAGATAAATATCGTTAAAAACCCTAGCTAATGGCATATACATCACGGCAGTGTCCTTGTCACGACAAAAATGACCATACATTGTATGTATGTGCTAGCTTGAACGATCGTTAAGAATTTCGTAGTTACTCCTAATTGAACAAAGTAATTGCTCTTCCAAGTCATATATATAGGAATATAAACTAAGTAACTACATGCAATGCATGCATGCTATTGATCGGGTCAGCTTCAATTCAGCTAGGCTCAACAAAAATCTTATTTAGAACTTTAAGTACAATGTACAACGCAGATATCAACATGGCAAAACAAATTGGACCTAGCTTATATTGATGATCATATATAGCTCACCACATATAGTGCATCTTCTTAATTGATTCTTTACTTTTTTGGGTGAAATACTAAAGAAATTATAATGATAAACTCTCGGTTATATACAATGCTCTCATCAATTAAACCAAGTTTCATTTTCATGTCCAAGTAAGCTTTTATGCATGATTAATTGATTATAACAGATTGATAACAAAACTTAGTTTTATTTTGCTTCTGTTACTGAAGAATGTTTCTTGTTTTAAAGTTGCCTTTGTGTTCCGCAAATAAGCTCAGTTATAAATAATAATCTGACAACTTTTTCCGCTGGTATAATCTTTTCGTGTCAAGTTTCTTATTTGTAATCCTTTTTGCCGTCTTTATATATATATATATATATATATATATATATATATATATATGGACCAGCAATTACATGATATATGTATTATTCAAATTCAAGCGAGAAAAACCAAACTTGCTCATGTAAGTTGATCAGTATTTCCAGCTAGCTAGCTGTGGATGCATGCCCTGATTTTTTGTATTCGGTTCGTTCAAATCTATGCGCTGCCTACGCCATACTCACTCTGTAACCCCGAACAATGGTAACCGTGAACAAACTGAAGAAGCTGCAGGCTAGCAGCTGCAGCAATACCTGCACATAATACTGTCTTGTATTTTTTAAAAACAAAACGTACTTATGAATTTGAAGGTGGTTTCTATCTGCACCCACCTGTAGACCTGAAAATTACACAAATGGAGAAGCGATCGAGGATCCCGAAAGGAGGCCTTACATGCACAAATCTTCGTCTGCATGTACATGAATGTGTCAATATTTTCCCAAAATTTGTGTTTCTCACATATAGACAGATAGATATTTTCTTGTGATTTAGAATCCGCGAGTGAAAAGGAAATAACATTAGAGAAGAATACAACAAACAAAGTTTAAATGAGCTTTCCGGAAAACAGAGAACGAAAAGAATCCAACGTACAGGTGTACGTTGTGAGAATGATCGATCGGTCTTTCAAATTCATGAAACCCTTTCACGTTTCTTTTCGATAATGATCGATCGGTACGTCTTTCATATGTATGTGGCATCACTTAGTTTCAACTCCACCGATATATCGATCTTTTCATATCACTTCTAGTTTCTTTTTCTTCTACATCGATCAAAAGCTTAGGAAACCAAGCCTAGGAGCGAGCTCTTGGTTTGGAATTTTGTACTTCTACCCCTTCGTATATTCTCGTATTAATTCATTCCATCAGCGACCTAAAACCTGTCTCTGTCGAATGGATACAAGATTACAAGGCCTAGCTAGCCATCGAGTCGTTTCCTAAAAGATACAGACAAGTCTGGTTGAGCCGTTTAGGTCTATTTTTAGGTTACTACTATATCTTCATATATACTGATGAAAATATTATATACATATATAAACATATAACTTATACATCGATCCGACTGAGAAGATAGGATAAGATATAGGTGAGCCAATGATCGAACAATAATGCACAACCCTAGCTAGCCTCGAACTGCGAAACTCCATCTCCATGTTCAAAATCTCTATGGATTCTCTTATATGCATGTATAGCTATATATATATATATATATATACATATAGACTACCGGATTCGATATACTACAAATTATATGAACAACAGAGTGCTTCATCAGGAGGCTATGAGTTTTTCAATTATATGTACAATTATTTTAATCTATTGGAAATTGCAGATGCATGCAGCTACAAATGATTTATGAAACTATTTATGATATTGTAGCTTTTGCAGAATCAGTTGGGGATGAATAAATGAAATGTAGTAATGAGCTCATTGAGTTGTTGCCGTTCGTGTTCAGTTCGATTTGTCAGTTTTCCGGTCCACCCCCACGTATCTTACTAGCTCAGTGTCTCCCGAGACCAGAGAGCTAGCTCAATATAGAAATTCCTAGAACTAATTCGACGATTAGTAACTCTGAATTAGCAGTGTTAGATTGATCACATATGTAACACAGTAACTGATTAACACTAGCAGCTTAATCGTAATTCGTCTGGAAGTTTTATGTACGTGTTCGTCATCACCCACGGTAAGAGTAAACAGATCGATCTGCAAAAATTGCATCACCCATGTGAATGATTCTCTAGCTCTCTGCCTCTGTGCTAGGTTTTGTTTCGCAGTTTAGCCAAGTGCCAAAATGATGACACAGTACGTGATGAGAAACCTGCAGCTTAATTATAACTATTTGAGATATTTGTAGCTACCGATATTCATCTATAAAATTCATATATCCGAATTGCAAGTCAAAGAAACGTTGCTATTTAAGTATAGTTGTTCACAACATGAACATTGAACTATATTTTGCAGGTCAAGAAATTCAGCAGACACATAACATGGTTTTGTTTACGAGTATATGTGTCGGTTTGAATGCGGAAAATGTTTTCAAAGATTAATGTATCACTTGTAATATTCAGAAAATATAGAAACAAATATTCAACGATATTGTACTTTAGGATTTGACATCATTTACGTAGCTTCTGGAAGTGAAACAATCAAAGAATATTATTTAGGGTTTATGAAAGTTTGTATATGATATTGCGTGTGACTTAATCTTCCACGTTCAAACCATATAGATGGAATAACTAGCATACTGCATGAGAAAGGAGAGTAATGCTAGCTACTTTACTCGGTAGTTTCCACTTTAATTAGTTTATGCAAAAGTTTAGAATTAGTTGGAGTTCGATGAACTGGTAGTTACTTTCAACTTTATAGACGGCTACGTAGAATACTTTTGAAATCAACAACCACTAATTTTGAAGTTTCATAATAACTGTAGCCGGATTATTGTGCTAGTCCTCTTCGATCTTTACCTTTCTTGACTACGCACATACCAAGGGGGCCGGGACCATGTGAAACTAAGTTACAATTTTCCCTAGTTGAAGGTTGATTTGAGAGACCAGAACCAGTTGCAATTGTAGAAGGAAAAATCAAACTCTACAAGGAAATTAAGAACCCAGGCCAGTTGCAATTGTAGTGAATGATATCTAGCTACCTACAATTACTCAATTAGTCGAAGACCGAATCAGTTGTAGACGATCGAGCTAGTTCTAGTGGGCATGCAACTGGGCATGGCTGTAGCTTTAGCTACCGTAGTGTGCGAAAAGTCGATAACTGCGAAACCAGATACGGGTGTGGAACCCTAGCTAGTTCAGTCCTTCGAATCTAGATATAAGTTTCAAAAAATACACACACAGAATCACAGAGTGGTTTCTCATCAGAAGCAGTCTGTTGGTTTGGTTTGGTTTGGTTTGGTTTGGTTTGGTTCCACAGTGAGTGCAATGCAACAGATCATATTATATATATATATACACACACACATATATATAGATGTATATATGTATCTAATGTGTAAATCTTGCAGATGTGACTGTAAAACCGCTTGCATTGCACTTGGCGGTTTAAGGTCCCCACAGCTCAAAGGGAAAAGTGTCAGTTAGTTTGGGGTGACGTTGCCTGTTCAAGCGAGGCTCTAGCAGTTTCTACACACACTGTTTCTCATCCAAGCTCCTCCTATATATTCCCCACCTCACCCCCTCCATTTTCCTCACACCCTCAGCTCCCACCTTCCTCCATTTTGCTCTATTTTGGAAGAGGTCTCTCTTTTGCTCTATCACTTCCAAAAGGTACTGTGTGTGTCTAAAGCCCTTCCTTAACTTGTTTCACTGCTCCAAGCTTAGAATTCATCAGATACAGTATCAATGTTTTTCATCAAACTCAAAACGTTGTATTTGTGTACTGTTATGCAGGACAAAATGTCGAAAATAGTGATTCTTCTCTTGGGGCTTCTTACTCTGACCCCATTGTTTGCTCATGCTTATGATGATGGAGGTTGGGTTAACGCCCATGCCACTTTCTATGGTGGGGGTGATGCCTCTGGCACTATGGGTAAGTTCTTTTTTACCATGTATTTTTGTTTAAGTTCTCTTTTACCTTTTACCATGGGTACGGTGATGCCCAAATCTCAATCTTCTTTTGAAGATCTGCATGTTATATAAATTAACAACATGCATGTCTAACTAATATTTGCAGGTGGAGCTTGTGGGTATGGAAACCTATACAGCCAAGGGTACGGCACAAACACAGCAGCACTAAGCACAGCCTTGTTCAACAATGGCTTGAGCTGCGGGGCTTGCTTTGAGATCAAGTGTGTCAATGACCCCAAATGGTGCCTTCCAGGCTCTATTTTGGTCACTGCCACCAATTTCTGCCCTCCAAACAATGCACTCCCTAACAACAACGGCGGCTGGTGCAACCCTCCTCAGCACCATTTCGATCTCGCCCAGC
Organism: Fragaria nilgerrensis; assembly: GCA_010134655.1. Lineage (NCBI taxonomy): Eukaryota > Viridiplantae > Streptophyta > Magnoliopsida > Rosales > Rosaceae > Fragaria > Fragaria nilgerrensis. The sequence continues at coordinate 9,127,163 of CM020981.1, forward strand.
CCGTCTTCCAGCATATTGCTCAATACAGAGCTGGAATCGTCCCTGTCTCCTACCGAAGGTGCGCATTTCGGACTCGTTTTAAAGATCAGGGCTATGAATTTATCTATGATCGAATTTGTTATAGCTTTTTAAAATAATCTAGCTAACTTTTTTTCTTTTCTGCTTGAACTGAACTATACTATTGAAAGTACAAAAACTTAGCTAGCTGCCAAAGCAGTGTAGTCGACAGCTAGCTTTTCAGGTCTTGAAAGTTCCAATTTCGATCCAACAAACCGTTACGTGTTTGTGAGGAATCATTTTGTATTTTTTGTGTTATAAAACTTCATCATTATGTATATGCTTATATATGTGTAGGGTACCTTGCCAAAAGAAGGGTGGAATCAGGTTCACTATCAACGGTCACTCATACTTCAACCTGGTCCTAATCACAAACGTTGGTGGTGCTGGTGATGTTCAGTCTGTTTCCATCAAAGGGTCAAGAACTAATTGGCAACCCATGTCTAGGAACTGGGGTCAGAACTGGCAGAGCAACTCTTACCTCGACGGCCAAAGCCTCTCATTCAAGGTCACAACCAGTGATGGCCGCACTGTGGTCTCTAACAATGCTGTTGCGGCCGGATGGTCTTTCGGACAAACTTTCTCCGGCCTCCAATTCCCGTAAACCAAACAAATCGAAGACGAATAAGAAGAAGAAGAAGAAGAAGAATAAGAAGCTACAAGTTTTGTTTAGGTTAATTTAGAGTCGATTTATGAGAAGGGCTTATATTAAATGGTCCTTGTCGTCGTTTTGATCTGCTCTCATTTGTAAAGGGGCAGACAGAAATTAAGTTAAAATTTGGCAGCGGTGGGCATTAGAGTACCACCCGCCACATTTTGTTAGGTTTTGTTAGTTATTTAGCTAGTGTGCTCTGGTTGCTTTAGGCTTTGTTTAACTTGTCTATGAAGCTATTGTAATAAGCTTTAGTTTCCTGCTGCATTGTGTGTTTTTCTTAGTCGGAATTGTTTAAGTGTACGACTTTTTGTTCTAAATAAAGTCTCCTCTCCCTCTCCAAGAAGTTGAGAACAGGATCAGTGATCTTTCTATTGATTTATTGCCAAGCATATTTTATTTGTTTATCATGAGATTGGCCATATTGGGCCATTCCTAGACCTCCAAGGTTTCAAAGGTGGGTGCTGCTAGCTTCTACATTACCAAATACCAAGTGGGGATTTTGGGGGAAGAGAAGTCATATTGGGCTTGGGTATCCAAAAGTAGCTAACCAATTTCAAGTAAGAAGTCCAACGACATGCCCTAAAGGGTCTCAAAGTACCAGTGTCATGGTATTTTAGAATTTGTGCACCAAATGATACTCGAAATCAATCGACCTCAAGGCGTAAAAAACTAAAAATGACTTTAACATCATGAGCAAATGATCTTTAAATTACTCTATTTTGGTTCTGTTATAAAGATAAACACTTAAATTTCCAAATTTATGTACTAAATATTTTTTCTGCAACCACTATAGAGTTAGGCGTGGAACGTCCACACTCAAATTTGAATAGTTTCTGGACCTAGAAAGTTTTGTATGGAAACAAATTATACAAATAAGTTCTCATACAAATTACTCGACACATATGTGTGATCTTGAGGTAATTACTTGCTAATGCCTAGTCTAAGCCAGCCATTTGTCATCACCCGATAGGACTACACAGATTCCACGTGGAAGGAGATTCTAATCCTCATATCCAAATCAAATCTTAACACGTAGAAAAAGTGGACCCCGCAACATCTTTTTCTACCAACAGCAACAAAGTAATAGATTTGTGGATACAACCCTAAGATAAAACGATAAGGCACAAAGGGCTTCCATTGGCCAATCCAAACCCCACAACCACATCCTCACCGTCGGAGGCAAAAAATCAGGCCATCCAACGATCAGATTCTAGCAAAGAACCACCACCACAACACTGAACACTGTCATTGACTCATTGACATGATATAATACAAAGCCATGAACACAGACACCATATTGTACATTTTGCTTTAGCCAAACCACCTTCCCTCTACCTGAAAATTCCATTTTCTTGACCCAAATTCAGGTAGAATAGTATGGCAACCGTCACGACTCAGGCGTCCGCGGTCTACCGGCCACAAATCACCTCGAAATCGAGGTTCCTTACCGGCTCTTCCGGCAAGTTAACTAGGGAAGTGGCTTTTAGGCCTGTGACATCTCCTTCTGCTAGTTCTTTTAAAGTTGAGGCCAAGAAGGGTGAGTGGTTACCTGGCTTGCCATCACCAGGTTACCTAACTGGCAGGTACTTAATCAAGCTCATACAAATCACAAGAGTTACTATATGTGTTTATAATATGTGACATCAGTTCTTACATGTCTTGGTTTGTCTTTGTGCCTCAGTCTTCCTGGTGACAATGGGTTTGATCCTTTGGCACTTGCTGAGGACCCAGAGAACCTGAAATGGTTTGTCCAAGCTGAGCTTGTGAACGGTCGTTGGGCTATGTTGGGTGTAGCTGGGATGCTATTGCCTGAAGTCTTGACAAGCATTGGGATCATTAACGTTCCGAAATGGTACGATGCTGGGAAAGCTGAGTACTTTGCTTCTTCATCCACCCTGTTTGTGATCGAGTTCATCTTGTTCCACTATGTCGAGATCAGACGGTGGCAAGACATCAAGAACCCAGGAAGTGTGAACCAAGACCCCATCTTCAAGCAATACAGCTTGCCTCCAAATGAGGTAGGTTACCCTGGTGGCATCTTCAACCCTCTCAACTTTGCACCTACTGAGGAGGCCAAGGAGAAGGAAATCGCCAACGGTAAGTCTTAGAAAACAAGCTTCAAGCTCGATTTTGATCTGAGGGCTGTGTGTAAACTAATTTGGTTTGAACTTTATGTATATGCAGGGAGACTGGCAATGTTGGCATTCCTGGGATTTGTGGTTCAACACAATGTGACTGGCAAAGGACCCTTTGACAACCTAGTGCAGCATCTTTCTGACCCATGGCACAACACCATTGTCCAAACACTAAGGGGCTAGATCCATCAAAAGCAAGCAAGAAATGGAGAAAACCTGTTTTCATTTGTTTTGTAACAATGATTTAATATGGCTTTTGAGTGATGAAATGGGAGTGAGCATCAATGTAGACAAGGTTTTACCAGTGTACAGGAACCGTCATGGCAATATGGCATTATATTATTATTACCATTCTCATTACAGTTCACTAATTCATTCTCAAGATTTAATTTTTTTTTTCCCAAGTAGCTCAAGACATGATGATGTTGCTTTCATTTTCTATAAGTAATAATTTACAATTTGGGATGCTCCGAAGGTTCCAAAGGAGTTCATATACAGATAAACTATGATCCTATATATCTTGTACAATATATATATACATGTTAAACTAAGCCCCAAGGAGTCAATGAGCCATTGAGCATCAACGCTCTTGGATACCTCTTAAGATTTCCTTCATCTGTTTGGTTTGTGAGGCCTGTAAAATTCTGCCCCCAGCTACAATCTCATGTTTGGTTGCTACAAGAGAACAGAAGTCATAAAATGACAAAATACAATGAGAACGCATGAGATCCACACATTTGAAATATCTCATTTAGTATGGGAAAACAGAGCGGAAAAAAAAAAAATCAAAGGAATACTTTACCTGCTGGTAAGTATTCTCATCGTATACAGCAATGCTGCTAGGCCTGGAAGATGAAAGCCAAGAAGGATGCTCGTCACCGTACAAAGATCGAGGCAATTCGAAGTTGGTACTTGCTTGATAATCAACTGAATTTGTTGGTAAGTTCATTTCTAAACCAGACTTCAATTTTTTATCGTCTGGCACATTAGGATTGCAATATGATGGATACGCATACTGCTCGCCAAGTTCTGTACTCAAACAAGCATTTATGTCATACTCATTCAAGCCACAACCTCCTTCCATACTAGGAATTTGCCCCATATTATCAAGTTGTCCTGGATCACCAACCTCAGATTGTTTACCAGTGCTAGTACTAGTGCTGGCGCCACCGCCAAAGTAACTATTAAATCGTGCTACAGAGGCATTAGTAGAGCAGTCCACATCTCTGTAAAAAGAGGTCAAAGTAATAAGCACAGTTAGATCCATTGAAAGGGAAAAGAAAACCATCTGCGTACCAATTGGAGTAAATTACAATATCATTGGCACAGAACATTTTCAGGTGTTGGTTCAGCAAGGAAGCAGTAGACTAACCTATGAGGCAGAAAGGTTGCCTCGTTGGGTAATAACAAATGTTGATTGTCATTATTCAAAATCCAAGGTATAGGTTGAGTTTCTTGCATACTACCCACAATTAAAGATGAAGGCATCCCGTTTTGAAACTGCAATGCAACAAAGTCATTTTCAGATTTTCTCAACGTGTGAAAGAGGCATTCTGCATCAGCTAAAGCATTTGTTACCTGGCTTGTGCAATTCAGTGAAGCTAGTTGATGTTTTTCAAAGTTTTCCTGACAAAAGATGTATCCAGCATGTTAGAATGATAAGGGTCTATTATGGGCGTCTCAGAAATTAGCAGTGGCCACCCTCTGGCTCAACATTTTTAGGTGGTTTGGGTGCATCACCAGAGCTTAAACTCACCATGACGACAACCCATCTAAGAAAAATATGCTCTCTGATAAACTCAACAAGTTAATGTCTTCCACAGTACAGACGATAGTATTTAGTGGGCAATTCTTGTAAAAAGAGAATGATACCTTGTGCAGACTTGTTCGCCTTATTGATTCGTTAAGCATGTCTTCCATCTGCCTTAGCTGTTCTACATCGTCAACCTTCTCTGGATTACTCCAAAAGCTGAAGAGGTGGAAAAACTAGCATATATATTATATGACACCAATCTCCAATTTTAATGCATATATCTCACTGCCCAATAGGGTATAGTGACTCCTCTATACAGTTGATCAGAGTCTGTCTAGAGTCCAGAAAATCAGCTCATCTCCAATCCAACTAACTTGTCTAAGGCTTTTAAACAACAACTTCAAAACAAATGATGCCATATCTATAATATGAGTCATGAACACATGACCTAAATTGATTCTGAAATGTAATTTCGCAGACAATTTCTTTTTCCTCTTCCTTTGGTTAAGTATTGATTCGATACCACAAATGACACATTCTAAAACACATTTTATACGACGCATTCTTAATATGACCTTCAAGACCAAAAGAAAAGGCAATACTTGAACAACCAAAAGCTCCAAAGGTGCACCTCAGTCTCTTATGCAGTTCCGTGAGTTGGCTTTGCATTTCTCTTGCATGATTTGTCAGATCCTGCCAATGAAAATTATACCAGAATACATGAGTTTTCATGAACAACAACTGGAAAAATGAAATATGTTAATGCTGATAAACGATATATACCTCAACTGTCTGCGTGCTGCAAGAAACAACAGAAGGGAAACAGTTAAGAAAAAAACCGAACAGAGTAAAAGGAAACGGCAGATTTGATAATATATTGACATACCTGGAACCCACAAACTCTTGTACATTTACATCGTGGTCTAACTTCTTAAAAGTTTTCTTCAGTACCTATATCCTCAAAGAGAACACCAAAATGCAAGTATAATCAGATTAAAAGACAGCATAGTTTCTCTTTGTTTAATGTAACCAAAGCCAGAGAGACATTTGTCCACTATATACGACAGTCTTACCTCAAGGCTCTCCAATTTCCTGTTCCAGTGAAATGGAAAAGCAGTTAGCTGTAATGCCATCCAAATTCAATCAAGCTAAGGAGATTCCAAATTCAATGCAAGTATTTCAGTACCTTTTCGCCCTCTCCTGTGGAGTTAAGTGGGCAAACTTTGCAATAATGTCTTCAAAATTGCTGAGAAAGTCGAGAAATACCCAACAACGAAAAAACGCTACATCAGCATACAATATGGAAAAAGCAATAATCAAACTCCAATTCCGGCCTCAATTTAGTTTAGTTACGTTGAATTTGCATAAAAAAAAGAAGATTAAAAAGCTCAATCTATGGCCTCAACATTTTGCTTTCAACAATACCTACGGTACCAATGCATTATAAATCACCAGAACAATGTATCAATTGATTGTATACTTGGTAGCATACCTGCGCTCCCCTTGGAACAATGTAGGCCTTCCAGTCGGGGAAAACATAAGAAGTGTAATGTCCACATCACACAAGATTGACAATTCCTTGGCCTTCTTCAAGATGCCATTCCTCCTTTTTGAATAAGTAACCTGCCGATTTCCACTGCTCTCCAATTTCTTTATCTTTAACTTAACCCTTCCCATCCTACAAATCCATTCACCAAAACCCTTATGAAACACCAAAGATTGAAACCCCTCAATGCCTAGATAATGCAGATAAACTCACTTTAGCTATGTCACAAATACACAGTTCTCCAAATGAAGCTTTCATCCCAATTGCACCAGCACTTGACAACCATAAATGAACCCTCTTTCGAATTTCTGTCCTAACCCAAAAATGCAAAACAATCCCAGAAAGATGATCACAGATTTCTAAAAGACCCAGATGGGAAAAGCACAAAAGGAAGAAGCTTTACAAACACCCACAAAGGAATAATTGAATCTTGAAGAAAATGGTAAAAAGAAAACTCAATGGCAAACCCAGAAAGGGTAATAGTAAAACAAGATTGGAGGGAAAGAATCAAAGAAATGGGTATGGAGCTTTGAGCTTACAAATTTGAGCACGACGGGTCAAGCTGTGATTTCGGTCGTGAAAATGAGCAAAACCAACCAGCAGAAATTTACTGCAGAGAGAGAAACAGAGTGAAGGAGGGAGAGAAAGAAAATGAACGGTGCGATTTGGCAAAGAAGGTTTGACATGCATGGCTTTTAGTACCGAAGACAAAATCTTGGGCTACGGTTTTGAAGAGCTTCTCCGCCAAGAAAGCTTACATGGCCTTCTTTGCGGTTATATTACCGGGTCCAGTGGCATTTTTCTTTTCTTTAAATTTAAATAAGAGATAAAGAATCGAGCTTATGACCTCTACCAACATATATGATCTAATTTTAACTGACAAATAATTGTAATTTTTATCGCCACATATGATTTGGTATGTATGATTGTGATAGAGATATATGATATAATTTTAATCGACAAATGATTGTGATCTCTATCGCCACATATGATTTGGTATGATTGTGATCTCTATCGACACATGATTTGGTTTTGCCACATGATTTCGTATTATTGAGATCTCTATTATGATTTGGTTTTGCGATGTTGTTAGGTGTTGTTTGTTTCTCATTGGAAAATGTAGAATTGAACACTTCAGAAACAAATGTTGAAATGGAATTTGCATTTTACTGATATCCAAAATATACAACAATTCTTTGGATTGAGAGAATAGGATTACACTTGGTGACAAGTTGAAGGGTGGCATCACTTGGATAGCTCCCTAAAGAGTTTATGAACAAAGAATTTAGAATTTCATATTACATTACAAAGACGACTGAGAGAGAGAGCTCGCGGATTGAGAGGCTAAAGCTGCTTCTTCTAACTCCTGCCTTGTCAATAGTCTTGTTGAGGGCACAAACTTTGAGTTGGTTTCGAATGGGCCTGTATGTTCAGATTCTACTGAGAATTCAGCACTGATTGCCGCGACAGTTTTCTGGATGAAAACTGATCTTGGCACGTAGTCCTTCATGCGGCATACAAATTCCAAATGATCCCTAGCCTGCAAAGGAATAAGATGGATTTAGATATCAAAGTACTAGTCACGAGTCTTTAACTAGTAGTCATCTGATAGATTAAATAAGCTGTTAAACACAGGTTGCACCCAATTCAAATTTGAATTGTGATGGAGGAATACAGAAAATCATCATTTCATGAGGCTAACCAAGTGGTGGTTTAAAAAATCATTACATCAACGACCTACCTTTTTATGAAGAAAATGAGAGCAACATTAACCCCTTCTGAGTTCATTTGAGGAGAATCATCAATTCTTTTGGTTTCATTCAAATTTTAATTCTTGCCAAATTTGTTCATTAACACAAGTTTCTTTTGTATGTTAGCAATTCGTAACCCTATTCATAGTGTATGTTCAATGTTTTAAATTAATTGTTAGTCTGTTACTTCTATTGAGGAAGTGTCCCAAAGTTTGATCCTTAAAACTTGAAAGACTAAAGAAATCAACAAAGATCACAAAGCACTAAAAACTAATACGATGACACAAGCGAATAGCCTACCAATCGATATTTAGGAACCCGTTTTGGATGCTTCAGGTATGCCATGTTTCTCTCCTCATAGTCCCATAGGAAGGATGTGTGGTGGATCCACCGATCTTTAGTAATAGATTGAGCATTCCCACCAAACTTGCGATTACCAAATACATAATCTGGAATCAGATAAAACCAAGTATGCTGTTAGTACATGCTTCAATTCCTAAGAATATTAGTGTAGTAAGAGTATGCCGTGGTGCCAGTAACATAAACTCCATATGAACTATGAAGTAATAGCCCCAAGCATAAAACTAAACTTGATGCTACATAAAAAGATATAATGATGAACTTTAAGTGAAACAAGCAAGATCTAAAGATGGATGAACAAAGAAAAACAAGCAGTTGAACACATCGAATTGCCAAATATACAATCCTACATACCTAAGCACCTTATTAGGAATAATGCAAAAGAGTTCATTAAGTACCATTTTCAAGAAGGTAAAAATCACCAAATCTTTTGAACACTCTGTTGTACAATTGGCTACTCCAAGACATTATAGGTCGCGGATAGAGTTTCAAGCCAGGAACAGCATCCCTGTTGCATATGAAAGTGACAAATATGGTGCCATGATCAACTGCAACTGTGCCTCCTCCAGTAAACCTTTTAATGACAGGAACCTGATCTCGTAACACCAGATCAATGTCAAGAAGCTCTGCAGGTTTTCTACGCAGAACACGGAACTCTTCATAAATCCCAGTACAAAAAAAATACACAAATTAATGCAAACATGCTCAAACAAGAATGAATATGAAGCTCATCTGACCCTGAAATACCCATGACAATATTACGATCATTTGTGCCATCATTTATAATGCACCAATTATCAGACGAGGTTCGCAGCAGCCGCTCCTCTAAATGAAGCTGCTGCAGAACGGGAGTTCCTTTTAATCTGATAAGGTTCATCAATGGAAGCCCAACATTTCTTTGAGGTATAGCCATCCAAATTCACCAACTACAACAAAAGACACAAAAGACCCATCATAATACAGAACTCTACTAATGCACTCCATTAAGGGTCTAATTAAATCACCAATGCAGCTAATTGTACTTGCAGCATCATCATTTATCAATTCATTGTTTTCCTTTTCCAGAAGAAACCAATCTTTGAAAGAATAATGTAAGAGAAACAAAGACCCAGTAAAGATGTGAACCTTAATTTTGGGTTTGGAAAGAGGAGTAATATTCACCTGTTTTTGGTCGTCGTTCACTGAAACTCTGAGGGTCGAGGAAGATAAAGCCGGGGATTGTAAATTCACGACGTCGAGAAGCTTTGGTTTGTGGTTGAGAATCTATTTAACTTTAAAGGACGACATTTGGGCCAGCGAGCCCAGCGGCCTCTCCTGGTACAATCACAGCACAGAAATGTTAAGGCCCGTAGGAGATGAGGTTCAAGAGCAACTCCAATTTTTCCTCTGTAATTTTTGCATTATAGGGGAGCAAAATGTTAATATTTGTCTTGAGGGTTCAGTCAAAAAATTTGTCTTGAGGGTTGTACTTGTATTTCTAGAAGTATTCACTTAGGATATGAAAGAAGATTTTAAATCTCTAAACGTTTATGAGTATTCAATAAACACACGAATTGTTAAAATAAATAAATAAATGACGGATTTATACAAATTTTCTATTACAATTTAGTAAAAAAAAACAAATTTCCATCGATCCAACCCTCTAAACTCACAATTTCTGTGGATTTATAATTTTTTTTCTTTTCATTATTTTACTCTCTCTCTCTGTCTGTCTCGTCTCCTCTTATCTTGTTCTTCTTTTATGTATCTTTACATATATTCTCTATAAAAGTTTAGCTTTAGAAATCTATGTGAATCTAGAATATTTTGTAAATCTGCATAGTCTAAGGATTCTTTTTGAATCCAAGAATGATAAAAATAAAATAAAAAAGGTCGCAAAAATTTAAATACAATCAATTCTAACATATTCCCTATTTTACGACAATCTTAAAAAATCTTTATATATCTTCCTTGGGATTTCAGAGATTTGCTGTAAGTTTAGGAAATATCGTTTTTTCCTCTTCACATTCTCTATTTAGGGTTTAGAGATAGTTATCGAGAATCTGTTGTAGTGAAAAGAACTTATTGTTTAAGGAAATTATATTTTCGTCCTTTTGTTATGTGTCTTGTCTTAATACACGTAGGATTGGTTAATCCAGTTTTCTTATTAGAATAGATTACAGTTGATAGATGTTTTAGATCCTTCGAGAAACTCTATATAATGCCTATAAATAGGCCTTTCTATCAATGAATGAGAAGATCGTTATTCTCGTTATTTTTTTTCCTTTAACATGTTATCAGCACTATGCTCTAACCCGAGCTTGATAACGAAACCCTAGAACAAACAAAAAAAAACCCAGAAAATTGCTCTAGGCACCCACCTTCCCTGAGCAACATCTGCATCATCACAGCAACCCTCGACGGAGCCGATCTGATCCCCAGCAGAACCGAACCGAACCTCAACCCTGAGCGCAGCTCGACGACCTCCTTCCCTGGCCATCTCCTGCCCCACCGCACAAGATCTGCGACCTTTCCCGTTGCCGCCGCTCTCGCAACCCAACGCCTCAACCTTGCACGCTGCCCCCACAAGGCTGCTGCCTAAAGGAGCTGCTCCGAATCGCCCTCGACCTAGCCTTCACGCGCGCAACCTAGTCCCTGACCGGCGTCGCAGCCATAGCTCCGAACCGGATTTGCTCGACCCAGATTTCAAGATCCGACCCGCCGCATGTTTCCGGATGTGACACTACTGATTGTACGAGGGGCAAAACGGTAAATTTTCCCCTCCAGGTAAAAAAGTTTTTACCTCAGAGTAAAAACAGTTTATCTACCGTAGTAATTCTTTAATTAGTTTTACTGCTTACATTTACATATATTATATGATGAATATGACTAACCATATGTTATATTTTTCATGAAACTTTTTGCGCGACAGATCGCGATGGAATTGTGAAAGTATCTTCACGGCACACACTCATGAAAATTGCAAGGGCAATTTCTCTTAAATGTAGTTTATTTAGCAAACTAGCAAGTAAGCTTTTATAAAAGTTGCCGCTTTTGAATTTTAATTTCATAGCCGGGCTTCGTAGCCTTCTTCTATCCCCACCTTTCTTATAACGTGGGTTGATGTGAGAAATTAGGACCCCTCATATCAAAGTTGAAATTTGTGACAGTTTGACAAGTCACGGTATTATGACGAAATATTGTCGTGGTTAATAAAGGGACAAACATCAATTTGCGACGAAAATTATCGATGTTAACATCTATTTGTGACGGAAAGTGTTGCGGTTAACATCGATTTGTGACGGAAATTGTCACAGTTAATATTGATTTGTAACGAAATTTGTCACGGTTTACATTGAATTGAGTTACCATAAACCTTAGTCTTGATCAAATTCAATACTTTGAATTAATTATCATATATCGATAATAGACAGTTTTCCATCTTGTTGTTTGAAATAATTGACCAAAACATGAGCCATGAATTTGACATAAAAAAAAGTGACGAATTTCGTGTCACGAATTCTGAAAATAGGGAGAGGCAACGCCTCGAACCCCATATGTCATAAAAAAATTAGGCCAGTAAATAAAACAAAAATTATGTTATTGATGTGGTTCTACATCGGTTCACTAATTGCAATGAAAGTAATATTATGGTCAATGTATACAAAATATATAGAGTTCTTGCAACAAGAAACTCTATATGGAAGAAGATGAGAACATTATTCTCACAGTTACGGATTTTAAAAGAAAAAGGTATATTGCAGAATATATGAAGCATATGACTTCGGTTTAATAGTCTAAATGACTACAAATCCGTTTATTTTTCCAAGTTATGTGAGGCATACACCTCACATATTTGACTAAAGTTACTTAGTCGTTATATTTTGAATTAAATTCATGGTCAAAACCTCATTATAATTGTTGGCATAATTATTCAGATTTTGTCTAACACATATGGTTCGATCTATGTTAATGCAATATATTGTATTACAACATGACACTACATTGCACTACATTGGACCACAAGTTATTATAAAGTGGCGTTTCTAAAAACTGAAATCGCACCAAATATGACGCAATGCATATTTGGGCGTCATAATCAAACATAGTGTGGCGCAATGCACACTTGACATATCATGATGTAGCGCAACGCACATCGTTTTTGGATCAAAAGAGGATTTGTAATGTCAAGTGTGGCACAATACACACTTATACAATTGCAAATGTATTACAAACAAGAGTCGTTTTCTACACTATTTAGCGGATTCATACAATTGCAAAAAGAAAATTGTGTTACGTTAAATGTCATCCAAAATTTGATGTTGAAAAATCATTCTCTTTCTCTACAAGATCCAACAGTGGGCCGTGGCTGCTCGATCACGACCAATTTTGCCAAGTTTTGGTATGTTTTAAGCCTTATTTCGTCCATCTATGTAGTATTACACGTCATGTAATGCACTCTAAAGGATTCCAATACCTTTTTTTTTCAATCTCCATCGAAATTATTAACATATTTCGATTTCTATGTCTTGACATAAGACTGTTGTCTCTATATTCTGGTATATGAATGTATCGTAGAGAGATTGAGTGCTTAGCTTATTGCAAGGAATATACAACTATTCATGGATTTAGTTCTTTATAAATCCGTTGTGACTAAGATTACTAGATCATCACAAATAATCAGAGCGGGTTAATGCTCAAGTTTCAATGTCTAATGACGTTATGATTCAAGTCACATATGTTATTTATGCATAAGAAAACAATCGAACCATGCTATGACTTAATGATATTCACGTCAACGTTTATCACCTGAAAACATATTATGAGAATTGATGAGAATTTCTTATGTATCACTATAATGAATGCACAACATTCATGGGTCACTAATGTTCGGTTAATGGAATCGGTTATTGTCACCAATGATGAGAATAGAGACATCGACTCATGTAGGCTTTAACATAAATCGTCCGGGACAATTCTGGACGTGTTTCGATGATCCGTATACTAAAGAGTAAAGACTCTCACATACCTCCTTTCTTTTTGAGCAAAGTAACCATTGAGATCAAAGATCACCAAAATACAACTTGGTGGAACTATGAGCAATGCTCACGGCCTATGGATGACATTAAAGTCATTCGCGTCATTCTCCTATACAATGGAGGCACTACTCATACTTTCACAAGCACATATGTCACAAAAGAACCCCCATATGATCTCACATTGGTCATGCTCGTTACTTGTTTTGTAAAACCTATTCTTTAGCAACGATTAAGAGTGACACCCTCCTACGCTAAAGACAATGATATACAGAGATTAGCCTAAACAAGATGCTAAATCGTTGTTCACTAAGTAAGACATTACAATGTCTATGAGTGATTATACAAGAATGATACATAAGATGTTGGCCTCGATGGCTTCTTACTGTTCACTTTAAGGCATAATGATGATATGGTAATGTTTACACTGGTTTAACTTAAACCATAACAATTGGATGTTATGAGGAACCTTCACAATGATTGAAAAGTTGACAAAACCTAGAATTCCCGGTTTTTCAGCTTGCGGACCAGTCATTGTGAGATCCGGTTCACCAACATTTAGACCGGTTCTTGAGGTTCTGTTTATGGCCACGGATTTCTAACATCCAAGCCTACCTATTTACAAAATTTGGTGGCATTTAGAGATGTGGAAGGTGATGAACCGTGCAAAAAAAGTGTTCACGGATGTCCGGCGACTCCGAATGATGGTTCGTTATATTTTCGGCCGGTTCCGTCATTGTGGCCGGCGGTTTTTAAATTCTAGCTCCCATTTCTACTTGTTTACAAAATTTGGTAGCGTTTAGAGCTCTGGAGGATAGTGAACCGTTAAAGGAAGTGTAAAGCAAAGGTCCGGTGATGCTGGCGGTCGGTTCAACCGGTTTCTTTTTGGTCATTCCCGACGGTGAGACCAATGATTTTTTGGACCTGTAAAACCAACGGCTACGGGTTGTAGCAGGGTCATAGTTTTACTTATTCATCTTTGTCCACAATCATTCAAATCTTTATGTTATGGTTGTAACGGTATGCATATTTGTTAACAGATTGAGTTAACGTTCTGCAATCTATATCGTCCACATGTTGTATGTGTCAAATTGCGCCTCCACAAGCGCATAATGATGGGTTATTTACGATGAATATTATCTTTGAACAAGACATGAGCTTCTGACTATAGTCCGCTTATATAAGAACCTTGACATGGGATCTCTTTTATGTCACTTTGATGAGCCAATCTTCCCGTCGTTAGGGGGAGATAAGAACAAGAATGTTCAAGTAGAACGACTTAGAATTGTCGTGGTTTGTCCCTATTGTGTCTCATCAAGTTCCCTAAAGTGATGAGATCACATATACATGCTGTAAACATGCATGTAAGGATTAATGTCCAGATAAGAGGACATGTTGATGTCCATATAAGAGGACATGTCGTCACCCATAGATGGTGGCATGGTGACACCATAAATGTGGTAGATGGTGTCGCTAGGCCGTGGCTCCCACGGTTTAGAGGGAAACCACTTGGTTCGATATATACTCGTTAAGGAAGAATGCGAGTTTGGCACAACTTGATCATTTGATCAATGATACTCATTCGTCTGTTAATACTGGATTATAATCATCATTGGGGGATGCCTCAATGTCAATACTAATCCATATAGAGATTTCTACACTTAGAAATTACACCGGTATACATGATGACGTGGTTTAATGAGTTTGATGTCGAACCATACTTCGTTCAGAAAATACCAACGTTGTAGATTGGCCTAAATGGAAAGATGCGATCCAGTTTAAACAAAGAGATAGTGCTTTGGTTAGGTGACGTCGACACCCCAAGTGTAAACTCTATCAATTATGTCTTTGTTAGAAAGCACAGTGAGAAAAAGAGTTTAGACTCACCATCTGGTGCAAGGTCTCTCACAAACGTCCTGGAATCAACTACGATGAGATATACTCTCGTAATGGATGTCATTGCACTCCACTACCTTGTCAGTTTGGTAGTTTCCGAAAAACTGAATAAGCAGCTTGTGGTCATAGCTTATCTCTGTTAGAAACTAAGAGATGTACATAAAGATCTTGAATAGATCGATTTTCACCCAAATCAAGTGGTTCCTGACCACGGAGCGTGTTTGCAAGGTATTTGTTAAATATCTACTTGATTTGGGAAGGGATATGAAGAATTATGCCTATTTGCGTGTAAATTCTGGATGAATCATGATGAACTCTTGTTAAACTAAGAGATGCCACCTAATCCACAAAAAGACACATGCATTAACAACGAAATCAGAATCTGCCCAGTTTCGTAGGTCAACTTCCACGGGACCTACATGATAGCCTACTAATTGGAAAATGGTGAAATTGGTAGTATTGGAAAGGTCTATGTATTTACTTTCCAGAGACACCAACCATTTGATCACACCTATCATATTGAGTGAGTTACGGCTATTTTCGTAAAGTATGACGGATCTGTCTGAGAATCTGTTTTTGCATAACAGTCAATTTAGACAGAGCTTTGTGATCAGCTCAAGATGAACTAGGTTATGGACCTTGTATGTTGGAAAGTTACGTATATTTAGTTTCCAGAACTTTATACGGTTCGTCCATACCTATTGTATCGAAGACGTTATGACTGTTTAAGTACACAAAGGTCATGCCATGCATGAATATGATTTTCAACGCGAACTTATGTTTTGAGTTGTTAGGCAACCTTCTCCTTAAAGATCAAAGTAATACTAAGCATAGCAAGTCTGATCTAAGGATGTTGCGGTTGGATTTAATGACTAAATCGTTGTCGAAGTCTACTTTTGAAGCATGTGAAGTGCATTGGCTTCCGCCGTTTATCTGTACTCCGAGATTGAGTTACCAATCAGGGGGAGTCATTGTGTGGACATCAGGAGGAGTCTACATGCATCACATGTTATCTTCAATTGTAGTTGATGCGTTGTGCTCTTTTTCCCTTCGACCAAGTCTTTTGTTTTACCCATGAGGTTTTTGTTTTACTTGACAAGGTTTTTACCGAGGCAACACCATAAGCACCATATCGTATTAGGGACGCAACACAAGGGAGAGTGCTTAAGGAAATTATATTTTCATCATTTTGTTCTGTGTCTTGTCCTAATACACGTATGATTGGTTAATCAAGTTTCCTTATTATAATATATTATAGTTGATAGATGTTCTAGATCCTTCGGGAAACTCTATGTAATGTCTATAAATATGCATTTCTATCAATGAATGAGAAGACCGTTATTCTCGTTATTTTTCTCCTTCAGCACTTATTTTCTTGAAAAACTCAAATATGGAGAAGCTATTGGAGTTAGAGACAAATTTGTTTAAGAATAACCTCTTGATGTGTTCATCCAAATGCATAGTGGATTTAACTGTCAAGCAAGTTGCTCAACAATTTTAAATAGTAACAAACTTATAAATCCTTGCATGCAAATAGATTTGTTAAATTCAAAAATTCTATATTTCTGTAAGTAGGATTGTTACTTACAGTGTTACATTATACATTTACACTGATTCATGTGCTTATAAATTCGATTTGCCAAAACAAACAAAAAAATGGATTTGGTATTCTCGTCTTCATAAGTAAGAAGTACTAAGTTTCACTTTCTTTTTTCTTTTGTTGGGAACTAATCTAGTCTTCCCTAGTATGACACCAACAACTGTGATATCATCAATTTTTCCTCCTACATGATTGCGTCCAGCCTTCCTAGCAGCACTTGCAAAAGGGGAATCATGGTGTTTGTCCTTGGACTTGTATGCAGCAAATCTTCCTATCCTCTCTGCTAGCTCCTCTGGTTTTTCGGTCTTAAAATCATGATGATTCATGATATATCCAATCTCATATGGGACCACATTGTCAAACAACCCATCAGTTGCAACTACTATGACATCTTCGGCTTCTATCAGATCAATAATCTCGATCTCATCCGCCGAGTCAGGATCGTCGCTTCTTTTTCCATTTCCTTATTGGTATTGGACTGACCTCGTATCTTGTAACTAGAGTTGTGATTTTTCCTGAACGTACACCATGAAACCGCTCTCACCAATGTTCGCAGCATGCAAGGTTGTCGTGGCGAAGGATCATACTGATCCATGTTTGGTGTTCTTGAGAGAGACAATGCAAGCCGTGGAGGATCCGAGTTTAATGTGTTTGGTGTTGGTGTAAGCTTCCTCCAATACTTTTATCGGGTTGATTTCTTGCCCAGCTTTGTGGTGATTGTGGACAGCCTTTTCGGAGTTGCGCATGAGCTCCCGGGAGTACTCACCGGCATCTACTCCCTTTGATGCCCAACTACCAACACCGTCCGCCACCCCAATGGTCTGCTCTTCTGCACAGATGAAGTGAGCATCCTCACCTTTTTTGGGTAAGTAGTATGCGCCCAAGTCCATCTTCAACACCACCTCTTCAACATGGCCTTGAAGTCTTAAATACCGATCATACCATCTTAGTATCTTCATCTTCGAGTATACCCACAATCCCTTCACTTTGTCCATCTTCTTCATCTGGCTAGCTTCGTAGCCTTCACCCAGCTTGTCTAGAGCTTTTATATATTTTTGTTATATATGTTGCTCTGGTGCCTTCACTCGTCTCCCTGCGTTCAAGTCTTTCTTAAATATAAAAAGTATAAAGATATATATTATGGAAGTAAATGCATAATCCTTTGGAATCCTAGTCCTTTTTTTGCTTATAGGAAACTCTCCTTAACGTTGTGTATGGATAAAAGAATTTCAATTTTTACAAAAATTTTAAAATCATGGGAATTACAATTTCATGAATTTAAATTTCATTAATTGAGAATTTCATTGTTTGGATTTCATGATATAAAGTTTTAAAATGACAAAAATTTGTATTTATTAGGCTAACCTCAGTCAAGGGAATTAACAAATGACACATATTTTGTGAGGAATTCAAGTCGGGAATTTAAGCTTCCAAATTCCACGATTATTTTCCCATGGAAATTGCTAATTCCACGGGATAAGAATCCAAACGGGAGAAACAGTCTTAAGAAATTGGGAATTCCTTATTTTTGATTAATAGAAAATGACATTCTACCCTAAACAGTTGTATAAAACAGAAAAACCATCTTTCAACAGATTTAAACAAATAAGGACATAAGCCCAGACCCATAATGCATAGTACCACGCTATGTCAACAATTTTTTATACAAAATACCCAAAAAACCAATTTTTTTAAAAATATCTACAAAACTGCCACTGCCTGCCAAAATATCTTCTCTCTTCCTCTGATCTGCCATACTCTCTCTCTCTCTCTCTCTCTCTCTCTCTCTCTCTCCTGACCATTATTGCTGCCATCACGTCGTGAAATGTCTCGTCGGTCTCTCTAACCCTGGCGGCAGCCGTCGATAACGGCGACTTGCCGATAAACTCGAAACTCCTCCTTTCCTCCGCCATCTTCAACGGCGAGGACGTCGACCCCTTCGTTCGCAAAGATCTAGCCTCTCTCTCAATCTTCTCTCTCTCGGCGAATTGGGGTTGAAGTTGCCCCAGTAGGTTTTTAGTTTTGCAGAACTGAAGTTGTCTGGATTTCATGTATTAATGCTCTTTGAAGTTTTTGCCCCCATAATCATATCATCATAATACCTCTCATCTCTTTTTTGATTTGACTTTTCATAATCCCTCACGTGCTCTCATCTTCTCTTTACCCACTATCTTAGGGAATGCTGGTTATATATTAATAAATTGTACTTAAGTGCTCTGGTTAACAACACACCACCAAACCTCTACTCTAAAAGAAGACATGGGTGGGTATGGTATGATTTTTTTTGCTTGCCCCCATATCAAAAATTTATTGAAGTTGCTACTACACTAGTTCACACCTCATCAATGATCGACGACTTTAAAACATGATACTGCACAGACTGAAGCTGCTACTACACTAGTTGAACCATTAAAACTCTGCTACTAATCCTACTATATTTGTTAGAAGTGTAGTAGCAGCTAAATCTCCAGTTTAACATGTTACTACATTAGTTGAGCCACTAAAAATCTGCTACTGTAATTATTGAAGCTGCTACTACACTAGTTAAACCAATAAAAATCTGCTACTACATCATGTATTGAAAATAGCTGCTACTACATTTGCTGAGCAACTAAAAACCCGCTGGTGTACTTACTAAAGCTGCTATTGCACTTACTGAAGCTGTTACATTAAAACTCTGCTACTACATTTGTTGGAAGTGTAGTAGCAGCTAACTCTTCAGTTTAACATGCTACTACATTAGCTGCTACTAAACTCCTCCTCTACTAAAAACATGTTACTACACTTACTGAAGCTGCTACTACACTAGCTGAACCACTAAAATCTTACTACTACATATGTTGGAAGTGTAGCTTTCCAGCAAAACATGCTACTACATTAACTGAGCCACTAAAAACCTGCTACTGCATTTACTGAAGCTGGTACTACACTAGCTGAACCACTAAAACCCTGTTGGAAGTGTAGCTTTCCAGCAAAACATGTTGCTACTGCATTAGCTGAGCCATTGAAAACCTTCCTCTACTTCTACTGAGATGTTAACCTCTGCTACTACTTTATACTGGAATGTTAACTCATGCTACTACTACTACTAGAATTAACTGCTACTACTACTGAGATGTTAACCCCTGCTACTACTTCTATTAGGATGTTAACCCCTACTACTACTTCTATTGGGATGTTAACCTCTGCTACTACTTCTACTGGAATGTTAACTCATGTTACTAGTTCTACTGGAATTAACTGCTACTACACTAAGTTATTGAAAATCTGCTACTGTATTCCATTTACTGAAAAATCTCAAAATGAGATACTTTTCACTTCTAAAAGCATATTTAATTAGTGTAGGGTTAGTTTAGTAAATTAAATCATAACACATGACATGCAAAAAAAAATTGTCCTTAATTGTTAAAAACTGTTATTATTTGTTTAACAACAACACAAGTGGATTTATTTGTGTTTTAAATCCTTTTGGAGAATGTATATATAATTTGCTATTTGATTAAATTCCCGAGAATTCACCCGCACCCAAACACACCTAGGTGAACCGAACACAATTCAATTCCAATAATAGGTTTCCTTGAAGTCTTGGGAGTAGATCAAGTTACATCATAACAAGTCATCCTGTGAGCAAGCGCTTCTAACAGCCAACTTAATTAAACATTACAAGTTTGTAACATAGCTAATCTTGATCAGAAGATTTCAATCAATTGCTTGCTAATCTATTTTTTCTTGGGTCGAAATTGGACGGCTGATCAATTTTGGTCTTGCTAATTAAGTTTATGAATGTATGACATCAGCCCTTTCAATCTTGAAAGATTTCAATCACTCTCTAATTTTTTTTGCCACTGATCAGCTTGTTTACTCTGCTGTAAATCAACCTGTGAGTTCTGTTTTGAGTTGGCATATTCTTGAAGGATTAGTGAACAATAAATATATACTTTGCATACTTGTTTTTAAAATAGAGCTTTTCTCATTACTCCTTTTACAACTTAGAGCCTTAACCTTGTATATACAAATACATGACATCGGAAATCTATTTGATTTTAGAACATAAAGAGTAGAAAGAAAGAAAGAAAGAAGGAAAGAAAAGAAGCAAGCAGTGCGTTAAGTTTGAACTATTAGCTAGGCCACTCTTCCGAAATTTTAAGACGAATTTGGGTTCTTCAATTCAGCAGAAGCTATCTTCCATGAGCTTAACAAATTCTTCAAAGTCTATACGTCCATCTCCATTTTGATCGAAGGACTTGATCATTCTTTTGCATTCTGACTCCGAAGCTTGGACGAAACCTAATACATGGAGAACCTTCTTGATCTCCCCTGCATCGATGAACCCATCTGCATTTTCATCAAACAAATGGAAGGCTTCTTTCACTTCCTCCAAGCTGGGTTCCTCCTCAAGCAAGTCAGCCATCTCCTTAGCCCCATTATCATCCCATAAACTTCCCAGGTTCTCCATTACCGTTGCCAACTCTCGTAAACACAGTTTCTTGTCACCCAAGTATTTCGTGTTCTCTTCGACACCTACTCTCTTGTAAATGCAAGCTTGCTGGGTTGTGATTTTGGTCTGATTATCGCGGCAAACATTGCGCAGACCAATATTAAGCAAGTAACTTACAAAGAATTGAAGTGCATACCTCAAACTTGACAAGTGTAGCAAGAATTGCACAATGAGCCACTTAATAATCATTATGAAAAACAGAACCCCAACAAGTGCAAGCGAGCTGCTGGCAATTGCTTCATCCATGAATGTCTTCTCCATTTCTGGGTGGGAATAGAAAAACTGAAATGCTTGACTGATTAGTTGGGTTAAGACTTGCCAATGGAGTGTGGAAGCCACTCTTCGGTGTTATATAGACGTATAGAACTACATGAAATGAAAAGTCATTCTGGAGAACCAGCGTTTTGGAAAATGCAGTCACAAGTGATCCAAATTTCCCTGAAATTATAACCAAAGACTATTACTGTGAAATTTCCATACAAGTTAGGAGTTCGTCACTTTAAATGTTTAATCAAATTATTAGGGTTGTTATGTGTGGAAACTTCTGTGTAGTCACCATGAGTACTCGGGCTCTGTGAGAGAGACAGAAATGCAAAAAAAAATTGGGTGTAGAGTTGCACAGAAGTTGCAGTGTGAAAACGATCAAACATGTCCAAGTCTTCTGCGTAGGCAGGACTTATGATCCATACGAAACAAAGATTCTCAAGTTGCAAATCCACGAAAAATACAAAAGAAAGTGTCCAATGTTAGCATCGGATTCTATATCACCAAGTTTTGATTGATTTTAACAGAGGTATGGATTATTGACTACAGTTTATCATACTTCCAAGTTTTTTTTTTTTTTTTTTTTTTGTCACTGGCTTGCACATGTTTCTTGTTAATGTGAAACTCTGCATTATTTTTCTTCTCTTTGGAATTTGATCCATTCGGGTAGGTCTAGTGAAAACATGTTAGGTTGCAAATAAGACCAGATGTTGTATGAATTCTTTTGGTATTAAGAGGTCTCTGTTCGAATCTAGTTTTTGAAAATCATACCCGTCCTAAACATAGGTCATACATAAATTGCTCATGAGCCCGGAACGTTCTAGCTCAATCAACCACCATTTTTTAACACCAAAAAAAAATTGGAAATTTTGTTCCTCGTTCCATAATCTTCCCAAGTTAGTTATGTTCATATTTTATCACATTTACTATTCCTCTCCAAAAAAAAAAAAATTATCACATTTACTCGTCCGTGTGAGTCGAATTTCTTCACCAGCAATATGCTTTCACTGTCTCCCTATTATAGTATCCCCGGCATTCCATCTGGGTCAGGTGGGAGTGGATGTACATCGAGGTTTTGTTTTGTAGCTGTTGTTGTCTTTTCACTTGTTAACAAGAAAAAAAAAACATCACCACTAGCCCAAATGATATAGGGTCAAGAAAGGCCCCAATAAAATGGGCTTATACTTTTGCATGGCCCATTGGGTCGACCCGGCCCAACGATTCAGTCTGATAAACTTAGAGAAGCAAAAACCAGCTGAGAAAGATGAGGCCAGCAAGCAAAGAACCAAAGCGCCGGAGCCGCCCTTCATCTCCGTTAAGGGACCGAAACCCAACCTCGCCCAGGTCTCGTCACTCCGGGCCCACACCACCACGAGCCTCTCTCCTCGATGACGTCACCGACTTCAACAACCCAAGAAGCTTCCCGAACAATGTGAAGAAGCAATGCTGGGAGAAGGCGGAGAAGATCAAAGGGCGGGACCCAGATCGCTGGCGGCGGGACCCGCTTGGAAACACCGTGTTCCGGAAGCTCGTGGGTTGCCCCGGTTGCTTATGTCATGATTACGATCACATTGTGCCGTACTCTAAGGTGAAGTCATAGTCTTTTGTGTGTTTCTGTTTGTGGGGATTGCTTGGTTTGAATTGGTTTTGTGTTTTGTGAGGTGGGTTTGTGTTGGTTTTGGAGATTATGGCTATGTTTGTGATCAAAGTTCTTTGCTTTTTTGCTATATATTGTGCATTCTGTTTGGAAGATGGTACATTTTGGAAATGCTTGTGTTATTCAGTTCCATATGTTTATAGGACTCAAGAAGTTGTGTTCTTTTGGTCTATGGCGGTGCTTGGAATATAGTTCAGTTGCTCAAAATGGATGTTTGTAACATGGTTATCTGAGACTAGAAGTTGCTCAAATGGCTGGATTCTGTTTTATGGTGATAATTCTTGTATACATTATGTTATAAACTTATAATGCAGCTTTATTAGTATGAATATGTATGGCTTTCTAGTTTAACCGGTTTTTGCGAGAATATGGACAGCTGTGATGATATAGGATTTTCGATCTGGTCTAGGCCTTGAACAACCTTTAATTACTATTTCAGGAAATTACTCTCACTGGGTGTAATAAAGGTATATGGGCGTGTGAATTGTTTACCAGGATAGTGCCTCAGCTAGTTGTAGGATGGTCCAAATAATTGTGAAACATAATATGATAGGATTTCTAGAAACATAATCCAGGAACTAATGTGCACTCACTGAGGCATCAGTTGCCCAGGAGGAGTGTATATCATGTTTTAGTGAGAAGCTTCTTTTGCAATCTCTATCATGGAGATTAAATGGTTGGCAGAGCTCAGGATTCTAATTGGCTTGGTGCGGCAGCTTTGTGACAACAGTCTGAAAAATTTAGGGACGAGAGTTTCATGTGCCTTATGTTCTTGTGGATGGAGAGGGAGAGTGTTTTGAGGAGATATTAGGAGTGAACATTCAACACTCCTCATTTTTCTATTTCTTTGCACTTTTAATTAATGTATGCTTCTTGTGTACTTGGATGACCCATGTTAGCATGTTTTTGAGTTTCCTATATGTAGGTAAAAGCATTTAACTTTATATAATAACCTCGATAGTTGAATTGCTTGGCTTATTTTTTTTCCTGTAAAACCATGAGTCCAGAAATGGAGGAATGATTTTAAATTTTTGACATTTCAGGGAGGAGAAAGTACGCTTGAAAATTGTCAGGTTTTACAGGTGTGGACGTATTCTCGCTTTAGAAGCTTGGTGTATTAAATAAATGTTATATTTTTAATTATTATCTGCTATCTCTGGTCCAAAAAATACCATTTTACCTGTGTTTATAAATAATCTTGCTACATATACCTCCACTACTCAGAGATGGTTTAGCAAATCAGCAAGCTGATATCTAATGTGGCCAATAGCATCAAAGAACTACTGTAGAAGAGTGCAGGACAGAGTTGTATGTTGTGTGAAATCCTAGTTTAGAAATGACTGTTAATCAGCAGAGTTCAAAAAGTGATGAACCATGCAGATAAACCTTATCATTTCTCTCTCAATGTCAATTTTAAGTCATTCACTAAATCTCACCAAGGTTGCACATAACATCTTCATCTCATTTTCTTTTATGTGTAGCCTGTACTTCACTTGCGTCCAAATTTTATTGGAACTGGAGTTCACCTTGGTTTTTCTAGTTTCTGTATCCCGTCTTAAAGAACAGAAAATTTTACCCTAGAAAATATTTTACATTTGTTAAAAAATCTAAAATCATATGTTCTTCTCTTCCATACTGTAGGCAAAAGTGAACAGATCAAAAGGAAACCGAACAGAGTTTTCCAGGGCTGAGCTCATACAGAAAAGTTCTTACTGTCGGGTTCAGGTATCCCATGAAACTCCAAAAACTTGCAAATGTCCTTGAGAGGAAGAATTCAACTAATTGAATAACAGATAACAGAGTTTCTTTTACATGCAGGTCGTGATATGGATCTAATTGAACTGTCAGCCTATGGTAATGTCAGTCCTGCAAAAGAAGATTCATACTGTCGGGTTCCAGGTAATCTCAAAAAACTCCTGAAGTCCTCGAGGGGATGAATGCAACTAACTGTAACATGTAGAAGTTTCTTGAAAGTGCAGGTCGTGATATTGATCTGATCGACTCAGCCAAAGGCAACATCCGCAACGCACAAGAGTTTTGGGGGTGTACAATCCAATAATCTGTTGTGTACGCATTAAGTTCTAACATGGAGACTGGAAAACTAGGTTCCAGTCATATTTGTATCAAGCTGCATAGAATGTCATTCAGTGATTGTAAGAGGAGCAGTATGAGGACAGTCCATTTACAAATCCTCACGCGCAAGGTTAGCTATCTGTAAAGTGAAAACCATAGCTTGTTGATTACACTTGTGATGGATGTATGCATGTTCATGATAAATGAAAATTCTTCCTTGACAAACACTGACTTCTCACTTTAAATTTGTGTTTAAGGCTAGCTTTAAGTGTACCTATTAAGACAGTAGCATATCGGTAATCACCAACTTGAACTAATCATCTTTAGCTCTTTAAGAAAAGATAGAAAGTTGGCTTATATATATGTGTGTGTGTGTGTACTAGTAGTTTGATTATAAGATAGATTACTCAATCAGACACCTTCAAACTCCAAACGTGGTGTTCCTTCTATAGAGGAAAAAGAAAAGATGAAAGAAAAAGTTGGATGTTGGTTCTCTTTTCTTGCTTTCTGTGGGAAAGTGAAGCTTCACATCCCACTTTCTTTTAAGTGCTTTTTCATGTTTTTTTTCTTTTCCTGAAGAAGCATTTCAAATGTTAGAAGAAAAAAGCTAAAGAAAGTAGAGACACACACTTGAAAAACTTTTTGTTATTCTCTGATTGGAAGCTCCACTATGATGCCTATACACGTTCCACTTCCATTTGAATTCCTGTGATTTTTATGAATGATCTGTGTATATGTATTGATCGTCATACGTTTACTTGGGTAATAGTCTACAATACTACACAGATTTATTTATATCTTGAAATATGACGAAGTGTGTCGTTAAACACAATTACTAATGGCCAAATTATTCAGAACTGAATAATCACATTTTTTATCCTCTCTTTTTAGTCAACTAGGATACGATTGAACATATAGTTTTGGAATAGATATGTTTGAACTTTCAATAAAATAAAGAGCACTAGGCTGGAGGATAAGTTTATAGTGGGAAATTGACTCTGACCCATAATGAAAAGAGCTGCATTTCCACGAACAATGCAGAGAGTCAACATTAAACTAATAGGAGCACTTGGCCTAATTGATCATATCATTTTCGTAGTTCATAGACAGTGCTATTATTGCAGTCGAAATCGCTGACCAGATTGATACAATTTTCTCTGAAATCTTTCATCAAGGAAAATGAACCAAGTATATGAAACTCCATAACCTGGTTCTCTAATAATCGACATCATACACCTAACTGTAATCAGTCCTATACCTAATTGGTACAGGTTAGGTGTTTGTCTTATAAACTGAGACCAAATCCTCAGAATTATCGCTAACTGAGTTTTTGTGGCCAAGTGTAATCTGGCTTGAGTGCTTTAGTGAAACAGTTTGTGCTGTCATCTTCACTGAACAAGAATGAAGAGTTGTAGAAAGACTACCAATTGGCTATTCTAGAAGTGTTTCTGCGGACATGTTCCATGTTCAACTTCTTACGATTAAAAAGGAAAGAGCTGGGGAAGCCTTTTCTTTCCTTTTCCCTTTTTACTCGGGTGAAATTGCTAATAATGTAAAGCCTTCTGTATGAAGGGTCTGTGGAAAAGGTAGAATTTCGTGTTAGAACAGTTAGATTGACATGACTTAACCAACCGTTTCCTTACTTCGATTTCTTGACAATGTGACTTATGGGTGATTAGTTAGAAAGAGAGGTCAGTTCCTTCTAGGGTAGGGACTAGGGATATATCATTAGCATTGCTGCATTAGGCATCAGGTACTTGTGATCCACAAAAAGTCGACCTTGTAAGGTTTAAAGGTTGTGTTGTGTTCAAGGTTTAGTTTCGATTTTAATGGAAATTCTGGTACAAAAATCTAATGGATATAAGACAGTGATACAGATATTGAACAAACCCTGTCATTATTGTCTTCTTTGTTTCCCAGAAACTTGAAAATTAGGCATATGGATGAAATGGGATGGGTAGTTGCTTTCGTATAGAAAAGGAAAATAGCAAAAAGGAAAGGAATTAAAAGGAGGGAAGAGTGCCAAAAGGATTCATGGCATTATGTGCAATTTGGGTCCCCTAACAACTCATCTTTACATAAAATGTGGCCTGAATTGCTTGGTTGCACCAAAATATCTGTGTATTTATAATTTCTTGATTGGTATGAGACACACGTGTTTGATGTTGATGTATCTACCAAGGTGCTTTACAATGCAATTAGGTATATTCATTTCATTTCATTCCACTAAGGTAATCCTATGATCCATAAGTTTTTTATTGAGTTAGGACTTGGCACACTTTCCTGTTCTCAGATTGCTCAAGTTAATATGTCTTATCTTTTACCTATGAGTCTATGATTAATCTTGCTTCTTACAGTTTTTCTTTGTAATTATTGAAGGAGAAGAAAACAAGAAGAGAGCAGCAAAATATCAGGCAGGCCCTGCAGCTCAACTTGCGTGCAAGTTGCTTAGGTCCTTTGCTGGTGAAAGGGAAAGCAATTTGATCCTAGTGCAATATTTATTCAAGTTTATCTACTCAATGGAGCCACTAAAAGATCAATTTTGTTGGTTTGTCTCCAACTCCATTTCTGCTTAGGGCCCCTTCTTCGTTAAGCTCCACCTTTTGATCTAGAATTTAGATTTAGAGCAAGGCCAACTATAATGCCAAAGATTTTTCTTCTAGTTTGAACAAAGAACTATAGAGAACGGAAGGGAAAGAGAGAAAAGTTGATGTTAATTTTACAGCTCTGCATTTCAAGATATGTACATGAACAACACAAACTTAGAGTACATCAGAAGGAATCTGTGCATGCTGTTTGTTACAAGAAGGCAAAATTAGTTTCCACTAGAACTAGTTTCCCTATCTTACTGAGGAAACCCTAGAGTTGAGACTGGCCGGATGGGGTTAGCTGTCAAAACTCATTCGAGAGACGATTGAATCCAACCTCACTATTCCAGCTTATGCGAAAGTGTAACACCATAGCGTAAGTGAACCAAATTCAAAAGCTCTCGTGGAAGTTGAGTGATCTAGACAAGGCTGCTGGGTTGGCTAGCATAGCCGGAGAGGTTTCAAGGACATGTTTCTTTTGATCACCCTTTGATTGTGATTGGAAGGCCTTGAACAGCCCTTTCCCTCTGCTGATGCAATCGTTCTTGATCCCAAGTGTTGTCCAAATCGAACTCTTTGCAGCCTCACTTGGGTCATCAATCCTTAATGTTTTCGGAACCAGAACACATCCATTTTTCTGTTTCGATGGCTCTTCTTTCTCCAAGTGAACTTCTGGTCTGAGAATCTCTCCCTCCCTTGAATGCTTCCCCAGAGTTGGAGAACTTGAGGCAGAGTTTGGAGACTTCTGATTTGGAGAAGCAGGCTGTGGATTGAACCAAGGAACTGGTACTTGGAAAGGGACGCCACAGTTCCAATAAGGTGCAGGAAAAACTGGTATAGGCATTCCTGGAGGGGCAAAAGCCGGTGGGGGAACTGCGGAATTCCATTGATACGGCCAAGGAACACCAGGAAGACATGGAATATGTGAGGAGAAGCCATTGGCATTTGAAATTTGTGGTTTCGAAGCTGTTATATCATCACCATTTTCTTTGTCCTTGCAAGGAGCTGGAAATACTAATTCTTCGCTCTTATGGAATCCATTTCGAGTAGTACCATTTAAGACCTTTTTATTTGCAAGGTTTAAAACAGAAGCCATGGAATCACAGACAGGTGTATCTACGCCAAAGCTAAGGACTCTGCCATTGCTTTTCAGTCCAGGGTGGTGAGCTCCATTTGGAGCATCCATCCGAGCTACTTGAAGAGCATCAGAAATTGTGATCTGGCGATAGTGTGAGGCAGAGTTCTTGTTCTTCCTACGACCAGCTCCTACAGGCACATTCCTCATTGTACCGCCTGCAGTCCAGTATCTTTGACAGGCCTTGCAGAAATGGCGCGGTTGATTGACATTGTAATTGTTGTAGTAACAAAATTTAGTGTCCATGCTATTGCAGCGAGGGCATGGTAGTATCTTGTCAGGCTTCTTCAGGGTTTTCTCTTTCGAGTTGGTTGAATCATTCTGTTCTTTCTCCGGAGATTTTGGTTTTGCGCTTTCTTCATCGATTGAGGGTGTCTTTGGGTTCACATTACATTCTGGTAGCATTTCCATACTGGTCGAGTCTTCAGTTTTTGGAGAATCATCTTGTTCTTCTATGCTCTCAGTGGCTTTTGTTGATGGTGAATCCTGAAGTTTCACAAGTATTGAAAAATCAGAACAGAAGCAACCAGTGTGATAATACCTTTGATTAAAAGAAAATTAGGAAAAATTGAGTCCTTTTTCTTTTGGTTTTTAGTTTCTCTGTAGTTTTCATTGACATAATCAAAGCTATAGAACATTCCAGATATAGATTGACACCTTGTAAAATGAAATCCAAGAAATTTTAGGAAATTATTTTCACAAAGACTAGCGAAAAGAAAAATATCAATAATGAAAACAACAGCTTTCTTTCTAGCTTGTGGTTGTGAAGGTATGGCTGCCTAACAGATGGAAAAAGCAAGAAACCACTAATTTCTAATGGGGCATTCAAACTAAACTATGGGGGAAATTTAAATCTAATTGAACTCAACAGACCAGAAGCAGAGAAAAGTAAGATGATGACTTATCAATTCATTGAAGCAAAACAGAGTGATGGAAACAGATATTCCTCTCTTCCTAGTTCTTCAAGCTTTCCACTTTCCAAACACAAAGACTCAAACGAATTCCCAAGTTCAAAACAAAAACAGTAGTGAGGCAACAGTTTGCAGAAGTAAGATTAACCCATGAAAGCTCTCAGCATTTCCACAAAAGGGTCCCTCTTAGATTTTCCAAAACACACCTCCTCTCTCTCTCAGATTCACACAAACAAGTGTATAGAAGCTAGTGTGCATGTACGTTACCTTGTCTTCTACATCCTCTTCTTGATTATCAACTCGTTTTTCCTCTCTGGCCAGCCAAGTAAACCTCAAGTCCTCGTCGTCGGCGCCGGCCGGAAGCGGAATCTTCATGCCGAAAAGCTTGATCGCCGGGTCCTTAGCTTCGAGCAGCATGTTGTTATTTTTTCTTTTTCTTGTTGTTGACTACTGTAAAAAACGCGCGACTTCTTTCTTGGATGTAAGAGCCTCTTTCGCACTGCCTTTGGCTTAAGGAATGAGATTTTGATCCGTTTAAACTTTAAACTAAAACACAGAGAGAGAGAGAGAGGGTGGATGCCACATCAGCCAAAGGGTTTGATTCTGAGCCACAAGTTCCTGTGGCCTCCAGATTTTCTTTTTCATTTCTCTCTCTACTCCTAATTTCTTAATACTTAGATTCTCTCTCTTTAACAGGGAGCTACTTCAGCTTCTGCTTCTGCCGCATGCAAATTGGGTGCTATCCAACATCGACCTTTTCCTACTCGTCAGAGTTTTCAATTCATGGGAACTTGTATGTATACTTCCCCCTGGCTAATAGTGTTGATAAAGGTGCATAACGAAAATCTCGATCGGTTTAAAGTTGATTCTAACTTTAGTAATTAAAAAACATTTGGAATTTATATAAATCGCTTTTGAGTTATGTAAGTGTATATTCGGCGCTGTGAAAACCTAAGACCTCCAATTGGTTTGTCTGTGCTCGTCCGGTTGCACGGCAGCTGCGGCGCAGGCCTCTGGTCTCGCCAACGTTCGTTGAGTGTGGCCGGACGGGATGTGTTTATTGGAGCACGCTCCGACGTGGGTTTGGGGCTGAGAGGGTGTGGTCCATGGCTTATGTCCATGTTGGCGGCGGCACAGACATCGAGTTTGTGGGGGAGGATGGGATCTCGAGGCAAGAATCGGGTGTGACGTCTGATCTGGGGCATGGCTTTGTGGCTCCGATCTCGCTGCAGACTCAACTGCAATTGAATGGCGTCAGGATCTGGTTCGTGCTGCGGAGGAAGGTTTTTCGGTGAGTTTGCATGGGTGGGGGTTGTGGTTGTGGGGATGTTGTGGATGGGCTCAGTTGGAGACGTTGGTCCGACGCTGGTCGGGATCTGAATGCGGCAGATTACAGGTTTGATGGAGGTAATTGGGCTGTCTAGGCTGAAGTTGTCTTGGGCCGGGATTCAAGGCTGAACTCGATTGGTCTTGGCCCAGTGACGGGTTTGCTCTTGTTCAATAGTGTTTTGGGCCTGGGGCCTCACTTTGGGTCCAATTCACTTTATTATTTTGCATTTTATTAATGTGTTATTTATGTTTTTTTGCATTTTAATGCTAGTTCTAATCAGCTTTATGCCGTCAATAATACCCTATCAATTCATGGTAGGGCAAAAAGGGCTTTGTGCCGGTATATGCACCTTGTGTGCCCCATTTACTCTAGGTAGGCAGTGTGTCTTTTGTCTCATCAAATGGTCGCAACCTCCTAGCGGTCGGATGAAATTAAGTATCGTCGAGTTTATTCTCCGGCGACAACATAGTAGGAAAACTGTTTTATTGGATATTAGAATATGTAATTGTGTTACATGTCAACTAATCTTTCCATTATGTCACCGCTATCTCAAAGCAAATTGAGTCGTCATTAGTGTAGTTCTCTTTACTAGTAGGTGTTTGTTTGAGTACATGTACTTCGTAGACATTCTCGATATTATTTTGGGACTTCATTGTAATCAGGGTTCAAGCTTCATGTCCCCCCTCCCTTGTATTTGACAGTTTCATTAATGAAAACTTAAGGGCAGCCACAACAGCATTTTATTCAAAAAAAAAAAAGTGTATGTTCTTTAAGGGGTACCATTCTAAGAATCGACACTGTGTGTGTTTGAGCTTATCGGAATAAGCACTTCAAATAACATAAAACACGTGTTGAGAAAAATAACATTTAATGCTAGAACTTATGCAGCCGGAAGAATTTGATTTGAAAAAGCATCTCTTCATTTCTTCGATCTCGAGAGTTAGGTTTGTTTTAATTTGAGGGTTTGCGGTACTTTGGTAACTAGCTATAGAATTCATGTCATGCCTACGAGTACGTATTTCAAATGAATTATCCGTCAAGATAAAATAACCTACTCGAGATATTAATTTATTTTGATCAAAGAACCATCCTATTGTGCAACTCAATCTCTAAATTAAACAAAAAATAATAAAAAAAGAAAGAAATAATGTAAAAAAAAAAAAAGAAAAAAAAGAAAAAAAGAAGGAGCCTCATACCGAAACCTAGAGTTTCGTGCAGCATGGCAGCGGAGGCCTACGACCCTCTGTTTGCTTCAGGGCGCCTTTGGTGCTGAGTCTTGTCAGTGGGAGAACGAGGCGGTAGTGATCTTAGCTCCTAGTGTTTGGTTCGGAAAAGTGGAAGACGACACTAGTGTCCTAAGGCAGATTGTTTCGACGCCTACACAAGACACGCGGCGAAAGTTGTGATCGGTGAAGGTGTGTGGTGCGCAGAGGGAGTAAAGTAAAAGCTACCGCCTTTGTTGAGTGCAGCTTCAGCCTTCGCGGCAGATCAAATCTAGATCTCTCTACTGTAGCTTCAGTGGAGGTTGCTCTCGTGTAGGCGGAGGAATTTTCTGATCTTGTTTCTTCAGCGGCGGGGCTTGAAGCAGCAGAGCCAGGCAACAATGACCATGTGGTCCAGGGACGAGGAACCACCGGACTGAATCGGTGGTAAAATGCCTCTCCAGCAAACTCGCCGCCAGTCCGAATTAGATGGGAGAGAGGAAGCACTAGTTGGGCCTTGGTCTGCTGGGTTGCAACCTGGTGGGCTAAGCCTTGAGCTCTACTTTTCTTATCTCTCTTCAATTTGATTGGGGCCTGTGTTGGGTTTTGAGGGGGAGTGACAAATCCCTACATAATTGCATCGAAGAATCTTTGATGGAAAGGTACACCGAAATGGTCTTTAGGCCTCGATTCATTAAGTTTGGGTACTTTAGTTAGTTATGTAGGTTATTGCTTTCTAGGCCAAAATAAATCCTCATGTAGACATTAGTTTTTGAGTTAGTATTTATTTGTAACTCTTGTAGGTTCTTTGAGTTGTATCGGAGCTATGCTCCCAGTTGACCAGCATTGGATTTGTATTGGAGTTTAACTCTCGCTCGTCCCATTAGTTGATTTAATATATGGGCTTTACGCCCCCTGGAGTAATATTTATTTCCATAAAAAAATGTAAAAATAAAAAAAAAGTCTCCAAATGACTTACATAAGTCTCTTCTTGTAAAACACAAAACGTACACTTGCACCAACATGGCAACATGATTGTTGAGTTCAATAACATAGTGCACTTTCCCATCGACAGTTGAATGAAAAAAATTGACATATTTAAGGAGTTGAAATCACTTAATAGATACTTAGCCACATGTAATGTCGAAACATAACGATAATTTATCCCTTTTGATCATAGAAGAAGAACAAGAAGAAGAAACCAGCTCTTCCAACGTTAAACATGTTTAATTTATCAAAAAAAAAAAAAACGTTAAACATGTTTAAGTGAGAAGCTTACCTAAGTTCCCTTTAGATACTCAACACGTATCCTAGTGCGCGACACGTGTAAGGCATCCACCAGTTCAGCTCCACTCTTAATATTTTTTCTTCTTCTTCATAAGCCAAGCTCCGTGAGGCTGACACGCGTCCCGTATCAGTGGAGTGGGATTTTTTTTAAAAAACGTGATTAAGTACGATGTACACGCACGTAGGGAAAAAACAGCTTCCGTCCTTTCGGTTTAAAGGTCATGTATTGGCTTGGAACTTTGGATTAGTATAATCACATAGTTGATATCCGAATTAGACTATTGATTAAACAAGCCTAATTCTGAAGAAAAAGTTATAAGAGTTGAGTTGTTAAACGTCGAATGGTTTCGTTGGCGGCTTAGGATGGTGTTTAACATGATTTAAAATTAAGATAATTATGCCTGGTAGTTTCATTTTGATTTTGACAGGATGATTAATTATGTTAAGCAAGTGATTAGGATGGAAATTAGAATAAGGAATTTCATGGTCATTTGTTGTTTATTATTTGAGTAAGTTTGCTTTCAAATGGGTAATTAATTGATTAGGAACATCTTATGAAACCCTTTTCTAGTGATGCATTCTACGAGCCCAATGGGTACTCTTCCCCATTGACACGCGGTGACTATTAAGGTTTCTGAAGCCCAATTTATCACCAAGTCTTTTTTGGTCGACAGCCCAATTTGTACTACTTCCTTGATCATATTTGGCACTTCACCGTCAAGAATTTCTTTTGATGCTTCTGTCCAAACTAACCGGTCTGCTATTGGGTTTTGTTCCGGGATGTTAATGGTAATTCATTAACGGCAGCTGACAGGCATAATGGAGACACTTCGATATTGATGGTTGAGGCTATAGCTCTCAAGGAAGCTTTACAGATTCTCTCATGAGCTGATGAGCTGGTGGAAGGAGACTCGCATATTCTGATTGACTGTCTTAATGGGAAGGCTTCTACTCCATGGTGTGTTCATTCTCTCATTCAAGATGTTTTGTGACGTACTTCACAGTTTCAAGCTTGTTAAATTCGACATGTTTATCGTGAAGCAAATTTCGTGGCCGACATGCTAGCCTCTTTGGGCATTGTAGCATCATCTCCTTTAGTTTAGTTTTACTACTTACCCCATTCTGTGTACCCAGCGCTCCATTTGGATCAGCTGGGGGGGGGTCTTCCTAAAAGTTTCATATTGTAGTTTGTTTTATGTAAAACTTTCTTTATCTATTGAAATAATTTATTTATTTTTGGTCGTATGGGAGCAGCAATGCTGGAAGCCTAGGAGAGAATAATTAGTTGACCAAAAAAATAGGAGAGAATAATCAAAGCGCGCGATTCATGAGTGGATCTTAGTAAAGGGTGCTTTTAGATGTACTCAGCAAATTTCTAGATACACCCAGCACTTCAATATTTTCCAACTTTACCCTTGATTCTGATATACAAACCCAACAATAAGAACAGTTGGAGAAAAAGAAAAAAAAACTGATCTTTTGACATTCCAGGACCCCTTTCGAATTCATATATCGGTAAATACATGCAAACAATAATTGCTTCAATTTTATTTTTGTTGTTCCTATTGATATTTCAATAAGATCCGTCTGAAAATTGATGTGTATATATGAATCAGATATGACATTTTGAATAAAAAAGTTTTTGTTTTCTTGATTGAATGGAAAAGTTGCACATCTGAGACATAAAGCATTGTCTCTCTCAATTTATCAAATCATACTTAATTATACTTGGGCATATATAGAAGTTGAGATTGAGGAGTTGCTGCAGTGAAGTATACAAATACATCCGTGAAAATGATTAATTTGAACGGGCACATATAGGAGAGAGATCATCGCCCATAAAAGACAGCAATTAACAAGACTTGTGCTCCTTGATTGCAGATCTTAGTTGTAATGATAGAGAAGACATACATGAATCACATGATTATATCAATTACATGTTTTCTGGGTTTGAATAGTGATTACTGGGTTTGAAATGTATTTGCTGGGTGTATCATAACAAAGATAAATTTAGAAATTTGGGTCCAAAAAGTTAATTGATGGGTGCATCTAACAATTTGCTGGGTACATCTAGTAGCACCCTTAGTAAATTGTAACATCAAGAATCAATTTTGTCACTTATAGTAGTCTCATACCCTTAAGACACGCCGCATGTGTGATTGGTTCGGTTGTCATTTGTATTTTGAATTGTTTTTGTTGTATTAATATATTTCTATTTATTTTACCAAAAATATACGGTATATTTAATGATTTTATTATGAGATTTAATATTTTTCTAGATTCATTTCAGGTAATCCATAATATGGTGAAACTTAATAAACTATAGTAAAACAGTCATGACAATTTGTTTGCTCCGAGAATTTCTATGAAAGTTTTGGGATTATGCATGTCTCGATCTCCTAGCGTGCGAACACTGATCGAAACTTGGTGGAAATAAGAGAAATTGTTGGTTATCGATGGAAGTACTTATTTTCTTTAGAATGACGATGTCTTCTTTCTCCCTTCTAATACATTTATAAAGAAAACTTGGCATCATATGTAGGAAAGGTGAGAAAACTTCCTCTGAATTATCACACCATAACCACATCTTCAAACCTCCTCAATCCCTTTCTGGTCTGATAATAATCCCATGGGTACCTCTGGTCTGATAATAATCCCATGGGTACCTACACAAGTGTGATCATATGTAGTGAAAGGATTGACTAGCCTTGAGAGGGTATGTACCAGCTTTACTGCACCAGATCCCTTCAGAATGGGTTGACAATATATAAAGCTAGCATTATCATGCATGATGAAGCATGCTGACAATTAAGCAGAAAGCAGTGCTTCCGAAAATTCAGTGTGCCCGTATTTGATGCCTTTAGCTTTTGTAACTTTCTCAACCATTTCGGTTCGTAAGGCTTTTAAGGTTCACATTGTTTCCTACTTAATCAGTATTATAACCTTTGGCTAGAATTGGCTGTTACATCAGCTAGCTTAGTTTGCCTAATCCACGATCCTACTTTTACAGACATATCATAATTTGGAAACCATATACATAAGTGGGCAGTCACCAACCCAAACCTTTGATAAGTATGAAGTCAAACAATATATAGATCTCAAAAGCCAAACAGATCAATCCTAATTCTTCTACTGAATTAGTTCAAAAAGAGTATAATTCTCATCAGTTTCATTTACTAATAGTAATAATTGAACAAAAGCTCATTCGATTCATAACCCTAAAACCTAATTAAGGATCGATGCTGCTTGAGCTAGGCACAGTGTGTTCACTTCGATATTCTCATGTAGAAACTAAAACACAAAGTTGGTATTACAGATTTACAATATGAGGTAGTCGATCTGGTAGTCTTTTTAAAATTTTGCTTGGAATATGGGAGGAAATTCCAGACTGCAAATATTAGTTTTATGACAGTAACTTTTTCATGCATGTATTTTAGAGAGAGCAACTTCCATGCTGCCCAGCTCGCAAAAGGGGTTGTGACTTGTGAGTGTGAGTCACTCCCAAATTATAAAACGAGCAAATTGTCATTTGGGAATTACCAAACACTTGTCCATCATCTTAAACTACACTCACCTCAATCTCAAACAGATCTATTTTTTAGTGACCTAACACCACCCATATATCATCTGCATATGCTCTACACATATATATAATCCAATTCAACCAGATCTTTCTTATACTTTTCTTGCTAACCAAGGTATTAGTCAACCAAGTCATACTTGAATCCCAAACTTGGCACCACATTTAGTGGCTGTTGTTTATTGACAAGCCCTTTGCTTTTACTGGATTTCTCTCTTGCATTCGATTCAGTATCATTGAATTGAGCTCCAATTATGAATCCCACTAAGACCCTTGTTCACAAAACCCCCAACTTAGTGCATGATCTCTCTCAAGTCTTGCCACCCCATCATTCTTGTGTCACCCTCCACTACTAATTTGCACTACTACTTACTTATTGTGTGTGCAGCTACCTAGCTAGTGTGTCTCCCTCTTTCTAATTTCGTATTCCACATATCAAATTCCACAGTCACGATAGACATCATCCATGGCTCATTTCAAACACTGTGATTTGCAAATTGCAAAAGGTTGGAAACGCGTACGGCCCCCACGAAACGATCTGTGGTTTCTTTCCTCCTTTTTGACTTTAAACACTATAATTGTTTTCTCCACAGCACAAAACAAGGTCCAGATAGGAAACCCTCAGTGTAATTTCATGTATAAATTGAGTACTACTGCCTTTTTTGGATCAGACGACTCAACATTCATTCACAGTTTCACACAAGCTTGCTTCATCCTGCTGCTTACTTCAAGATCATCAGCAATGGCTTGCAGTACTACTCTCCTTCGTCTACTTGTTATCTTGTTAGGGTTTTCTCTCCTCATCTGCGCTAATGCTGTCCCAGTTACAAGTAATTTTCTTATATTAACCACCTTTTCTCATACATTCTCGTTCTTCTTCTACTTTGATCTTCTTCTGACTTGTTACTTTTCTTGCAGGAATCGGAGGCTTGAATAAGCATATCGGACCTGAAGTTCATCAAACCGTTGCAGAGAATAACAAGCCGGTATATATATATATATATTGACTCGATTGACAAAATGGTTTTCTATGTCATATATAGTGAGGTTTAACATCTTCTTCTGTCACTAATATTGTAGTTAATTTGTATATTTGAATGCAGATGATGACAACAGAGATGAGATTTTCTGAGAGGATGGATGTGGAGCTTAATGACTATCCGGGATCAGGGGCCAACAACCGCCACACTCCGAAGCCTCAATATGCGAGATGTGTTGATTGCTAAAGAAGAATATTTCTTCAGTTGCAAGTGTTTATTTATCTGCATGTGGATTAGATCTCTCTCTTGCATGATCACTGATTTTAAGTTTATCATTGGGCTGAAATTAGAGGGGAATGACTGTAACAGTAGGAGTAGATGAACTAGGTGATCGAGGTCTGGATTAGTATACATATATAATTATATATGTACCAAGAGGAGTATGCATGGATGGAGAGTAGTATTGAAGTACGAACATCAGTACTGTACTGAAATGGATGTGAAAGATCTAGCTGCTTTCTATCTATATAAATCCAGTTGATAAATTGGGCAGTTTATGCATGATTTCAAATCCTATATATGTTCCAGTTTTTTACTGTAATCGGTGATTCCCTCATTTCCCTGCAGTTAATGCTGGCTTTTTACTAAGATGATCAAGGTACATGCAGCTAGTAAATGTGAAACTAAAACAGAAAAGACCAACGTAAAGTTATATAATAGCCAAAAGGATGAGAAGTTGAGAACTGCTTTGCTCTTTGTTCGTTTTTTTTTAAGTTCCCACAGGCTGTTAACTTGTTATTGGAGAAATAACCAGTTCCTATATAATGTCAAATTGTTAACAACTAGCTAGACGGAATGGCCATAAACAAGCATTTTAGGCCAATGATCCAAAGCATATATATGAGACGTCGGGTCTAAATATCTCAAAGCAATATGGATCTCAAAGAAAGTGGAGTAATTGTTTTCTGGTAGATTTCCACTTTGATTGCCACTAAGTTAGAACATTGCTGGAAAGCTTGCAAGCACAAAGTTTGTAATGGAATCCTTTAATTATTCAAACGTATCTGCTATGTTCCATATATACCCTCTATCCATATATATATAATAAGCCATATGTTGGAGCTATATATAAACAACATATGCTGATCGATCTTAATTAAATTCTTAATAGACAAAAGTTAAACTATATCCAAGTAACTGATACAGAAGAAAAAAAAGTCATTTGCTGAGAATCGATCTCGGGTCCGAAGTTTAGAGCAAACTGAACTGCACATCCACGAGGATGCCCTTTAGCCATTGTTAAAAGACGATACTAACCTTCATCTGAGAAGACTCGCCGTCATCGGGTCTTGTGAGCTCTGACTCTTGTAGCGGCGGCATCCGACCACCCAGACTCGGCCAGACATCAGCCGAGATATGGGATACGGCATTATACGGGTCAGATACGGCCGGATACGCTAGGATGCGCGTATGGGTACAGAGGGGTAAAAAAGACATTTACCATATAGGTTTGAAACAAAAGCAAACACGACGTCGTCTTCACAATCCCCAAATTCGAATTGGGCGAACTCTGCCACCAGCGAAATCAAAATCCCCACACTCTGGCGACTCTGCCAAACCCTAGAGTCACAGAACCGCCGTAATCCGCAGAAACAAATCTCTCAAGGTAAAATTGTCAAACCTCACACTCCTTCTCAATTCAATATTAACAAAACCCTAACATTACCAATTTGGGGGTTTCGTCGTTGACTTCAAATTTGCTCTGTTTCTCTCTAATTTTTTATCCAAGATCACAACTTTACCGGCAGATGTCTAGCGCCAAGAGAACGCAGCTCGATTCCGACGCTGACGGCGACAATGACGTCATCAAGTTCCAGAAACTAGGGACTGTGGATTGGTCCTCGTCAGCCGCCGGAGAGCAACCCCTGCCGGAGTATTTGGCTTTCTCTCCGCGGCGGCCGAGAGTGGTCCTCACGCCGGATCAGCACAAGTGGTGCTCCCAGGCTCTCAAGGTGTTCAAAGACAAGCTAGACAAGCCTGGCCAGATCAGCCGGGAGTTTGATGAGCTGTATGAGCGAGCTGTGGTTGACAAGAGCTGCAATGTGGGTCTCAGCAGTGCCAACTGGAGGAAGAATCGGTACGACGAGATCTTGCCGTTTGATGAAAGCAGGGTTGTTCTGAAGGGGAGTAGTGGAGGTGACTACATCAATGCCAGCTTTGTGATGACTAGCGCGTCTCGTTTCATTGCTACGCAAGGTCCTCTTCCGAATACTTATGAGGATTTCTGGGAGATGGTGATGCAGTACCGGTGCCCTGTTGTCGTTATGCTTACTAGATTGGATAGCGGTAAATGTGGAGACTATTTTCGAGCAGAGGATGAAAGAGATTTTGGAAATGTGTGTATTGTCACTAAGTGGATAGGAAGTAGTGAGTCTGGTGGGAGTAGTTCTTCGTTAGTGTTGAGGCTTTTGGAGGTGAGGCGTAAGGCGGGTCAGAGGAGCCGCCTGTGTCTGTGTTGCATATTCACTATCCTGAATGGCCTGACCATGGAGTTCCCGCGGACACGCATGATGTTCGTGAGATTTTGAAAGGATTGATATATCAAGTGGAGCCACCGGAGCTTGGCCCGATTGTGGTGCATTGTAGTGCAGGTATTGGGAGGACCGGAACATACTGCACGATTCATGATACAATGAAGAGAATTCTATCTGGGGACATGTCTGCTTTGGATCTTGTTGGTACAATAGCCACATTCAGGTCCCAGCGAGATGGAATGGTCGAGACTCTGAAGCAATATCAGTTCTGTTATTCTGCCATTGTCGATGAGTTGGAGGACCTCATCTCGAATCATGGAGATAACAATTGAATAATGGAGTTCAGATCAAAAGAGGCGGCTGCATCAATTACATTGCTCATTGTGATCATTTCTTTCCTGGTGAATATTTTTCTTACATGCTTTTAGCCATTGTTAGTTTCTTATTGATTGAAGTAATCTTTTGCCAACCTTCCTTCGAAATGTCATTACATTATGTAATCGGTTAATACTGCCATGTTATATAGTTGTAAATGCAGCACAGAAATGAAAGATTATTTTTCCATCTTATAGCATTGCTTGGATCCTTGGACTATTTTTAGGTCAGGATTCAGGAACTAGATAATCACATAGGTTGATGCTGTTCTCTGGTCTGTACATGTTATGACCAAAGAATTTCTATATTTTATATGAACATGCTAGAAAGAAGGAACATACTGAATTTTAACCCTGTAATACAAATACGGACAGAATCAGTCTCACTTCCTTTTGCTTAAATCAATCTGCCAATAAACTCGCCAGGGATTTCCAGAAAAACCAAACCTTAGGTGGTTTTTGGTTGAACCAAGTTGTCCTAACATTTCAAGTAAATCAGGCTCTTGTTATATCTGACGATAGTCCAGTTAATGATCATTGATATTGAACACTTCACGCGTTTCACAGAATCAGTACTACTACTAGTTCCATGTCTTAGATCCAAGAAGGTTGCAACAGGTTCATTTTCACTGCTGTTACTATTGCGGATTCGATCTTTGAAAACTCCGGTTTGGATTTGGTAGAGTTGGTGTACTTCATTTTGACTTGCAAAGTAATTGCATTGAATAAGCATACAGGAATTTTAGGATGTAAAATTGATGGTAGACAACTTCAAACAAACATGTAACTTAGCAAGCTACAACCACCAAAAGCTGATGTATCGATGCAGATGTCATAGAGTTTTCTGGTTTTCCCTTATGTTAGTTTGCTGGTTTTCTCTTATGTTAGTTTGGTACAGCTGTACAACACAATTCATGTAACAGGTCACGATTATATAATATTTGAGTTTAAACCTGATGGAGATTAGTGCGTGTTTGGAACAAACTACTATAGGCTCTTTTAAAAAGGAAAACCTTGAACAATAAGAACTTAAGAAAAATACATATTTCTGTTTACAAGCCGTAAGGAAAAACTGTGTAATCATCTCCAAGCAAGAAACTGTGTTATGAAATAATAAGCAGTACATCTGATTAATCAAGTGGAATGCACACTCTGGCTTAATTTAAGTATTCATTCTTAATGTCTTTGTTAGTCCTGATCTGGGGATGGAGCAATTGCTGGTGCTGAGGAAGGAG
Source organism: Fragaria nilgerrensis (assembly GCA_010134655.1). Taxonomy (NCBI): domain Eukaryota; kingdom Viridiplantae; phylum Streptophyta; class Magnoliopsida; order Rosales; family Rosaceae; genus Fragaria; species Fragaria nilgerrensis. The sequence continues at coordinate 9,169,579 of CM020981.1, forward strand.
CATTTCCCTGATCGACACGCGTGAAACCGAATTTCTTGATGAGCTCAGTAGCAATAAGCTGGTTAGCGCTATCCGACGGGTGGTACTCATCCCAGAATACATATTTGCTTCTGTCTTTGCATAGTACTGATGCAGGCACACATGTAAGAGCCGGTCTTATTCTTCCGAATGAGCAGCATGGTGAGTCTGAATTACTGAATCCTACAGAGGTTGAAGTTGAATCCAAAAAAGAAAGTTAAAGATAGAAAATTTCATTATCAGAATAAGAACATAGTGATGACAAGCACATTAAAATACCATATTTGCTTGGATTGCTAATGACATTATTGACAACATCATAAGCATCACCAAATCTGTAGCTGGAGTTAGGAAGTTTGGCGTTCAAATCGTCCATTATTTTGCTTCCAGCTTTGTTGAAACTGAGAGCTAATTTGTTTGTTCTGTCTACACAATCCCCAGATGTACTTAGGACCCTCTGTAGTGGGATACAACCCATTGGTCCTAAACCAAACACCATCAGCTGCCTTGCCCCTAAAGTATGCAACAGCTACTCAAAAGAACACAAACATACAAACAAGTTAAAAAAAAAAACATAATAATATGATCAACAAGCAGAATAGAACTAACTCTAGCTTGATGAGTAGAATCAACCTGAAGTTGTGCCTTTAGTGTTTCCATCAAGTAGTCGATGAAGCTTTGGTCGTTGTAATTCCATGAATCGCTATAGACTGGCATCAAGTAATTGTTGATGAAGTCATTGCTGCCTAAAGCGACTACGTAACGAGCTCCTTGGAAGTACTTGTCTGCTGCCTCTTTTCCAATTTTGCTCCTTATCAATGTTTGTGTCCCTATAAAAAGCTCGATTTGCTTGGAGAGTGAAAACCTTTGAATCTGCAAGAGGTTAATTTGAGCAAGGGCTTAGGAGGGTACATGTATAAATAGTTATATATCTGTTTAATTAGGATTGCAATCAACTTACAAATAAGCCACCAGTTTCATTCAAGATTCCACCACCTCCAGAAGCATAGTTCACTCCATTTTCGAGTATCATGTCTTCGGTTAAAGATGGGTCTAGAAATGCAGGTGGCCTCGGGAGACCCATGTTATCACCTTAACGAAAGAAACAAACAAGTATAATTCATCAGCAACAAAATTCAAAAACCAACATAAACATAACCAACTTTTTCAAACATAGCCCCCAAGCAGTGCTCGAGGCTCAAACTCTCTCGAGCATTACTTTTGCAGGGTCAGACAAAGGTGTTACCTATAATATCAGCAACTGTTCGACCATTAGAGAATCTCCCATTAGGCAAACCATTACCAAAATCAATACCATACCAGGGGAGGCTTGCTTGGGCGAGGCTCTTGCTCAAGTACTTGTTGTTTCCAACATCCGAGAGAGAATCGCCAAATATAAATTGCACCACTTTGCAGCTGTAACCATCGATCAGGATGGCAAAGATGGTCACAACCAACACTGCTACTCCCACATTGAGCTTCATGGTTTGATAGTAATCAAGCAGATATGTTGTATAGGCCTTATTTCCCAAGTAGAGGGAAGATGAATTTTTCTTGGATTTGAATACATGTGCAGGCTGGGGATATATACGAGTGAGGGAATGTTTTCGAATTTCAGAGAAACAGAGGGTAGTTTAGCTTGTTGGATATACCAACTCAACTACCTTCATTTTGGTTACAAGTTATATACAAAGTTACAACGTTATCAGTCTGAAAATGCCATATGTTAATCGTATATAGTAATGTGAAATGTAAAGGCATGCTTGTGGGTTCACCTACCCATCTAGATTTCTTGAACCGGAACATCAAGTAATTGGGAATCTCTAGCTCTTTCAACATGTTGGGCAAACCATATATGTGCCTACGGAGAATGCACTCTCTACTTTTGGAAGTTGAGTGATCTGCATTTCTATCAAGTAATGAAGTTCAACGCCCCCAAGGCCCCAACATTTCCTTCGCTTCTAAAAATTTGTGTTCCCTTCTTAGTTTGTACCTCTTTTGCATCGTCACTAGAATAGGAAGAGATGTACCCATTTTTTACCAATTTGATTGTTCGACTTTTCATCCTTGTACCTCAGTGGATCATGTCAATTTACCCACATTTAGTACTAATTTTATCCCCTCATTATCCGTTTCAATAACAATTTTTTATATTAGCCCATTTAAATATAATGTTTTTACAAACAATATTATTTTAGGACTATTTTGCTCTCACCTCTTAAACATGCATAGAGAGAAGACTTGGCCGGAACCTCACTGGTCATCGATCACCGATCGTTGGACTTCGTTCACCGGAATCTCGCCAGTCGTCGGTCGGCGGAATCTCACCGGATTTTTTTAAATGTCACCGGAATCCACCGAACCTTGCCGAAAGCATACCGCACCATCGATAACGTTTTATTGAGGGGCAGTAATGATGAAAAATGTTTTGTTGGAGGGCAATAAACTTCTACTTATTTTACTGAGAGCAATAAACTTCTACTGAGGTCAATAAAAACTTATCGAGGGGCAGTAATGATGATAAATGTTTTGCTGAAGGGCAATAAACTTCTACTTAGACTTTACTGGGAAGCATAAATTTCTACTAAGACTTTATTAGGGGGCAATAAACTTCTACTGAGATTTTGCTGGAGGACAATAAACTTTTGCTGAGGTCAATAAAAACTTAAATAGAAGGCAATAAAGATGAAATATCACCACAAAATCCTCAAATAATGTATACAATGCAGTGGATCATGTCAATGTCCACCTTAACTATGTCCATCTAGTTTGACAGCTACAACAATCCAGAGATTGGACTTCTATATTTTCATTTTTTAATGGTAAAAAACTTAATTTATACCTTAGGAACTGAGAAAGTAGATCAGAGGGAGATCTATTTGCCTCTACACAGACGACGACGTCCAATGGGAGGTCTTGACGACGACAGACTTGACACGGAGACGAGGATCGACGACGACAGATTAGGCGGAGATGAGGATCGCCAAAGAATAATGGACGTGGATCGACGACGAACGACAATATGGGAACAACAAGCAAAACAACATCGTGGTTGACGATCGGTTCAGAGAGAGAGAGAGAGAGAGAGAGAGAGAGAGAGAGAGAGAGAGAGAGAGAGAGAGAGAGAGAGAGAGAGATTAGATCTGAGATTTTAGTTGAATGAGAGAGAATTTGCATCTAAGATTTGAAAGAAATGAGAGAATCTATTGAATAAAAATAAAGGTATATATGTCTTTTTGTTTTAATTTATTGGAATGAGCTTTGGACTTTTTTTTTTATTAGATTAGGGCCTGACTTTTATGTTTTGGTGCAAAAAGGCATTTTTTCTCTTTTCCTATGTTACTCATGTATTGAAAAATTTCTCTAGTTGTCCGAAATCCAAGTCACTTCAAATTTTAAGCTTAAAACTAAAACTAACCGTGACAAGTTTTACCGTTTTACAAAGCTCCCAGTACCACAGTAAACTAAACAAACTTGATGACGTGGCAGATTCTCAGTGCTTGCATGTATGATAGTAAAAGTACACAACGTGGCATCAACTCATCCCCAAGAAACTCCAAAATCAATAAAACTCCAGACAAAAACCAAACCCGAAAATCTATCCAGATATCCCCATAAGATCCCAGCCCTCCATTCCCCCTAATCCAACGGCCACCTTCCCCTCTCATATCCCAAACCATATCTCCCTAAAACATGAACCTTCACACACTCCTTAGCTCCACCACTCACTCCACTCTCTCCACCACCCAAAATGGCCTCCATCGCTCTCAAATCCTTCGTCGGCCTCCGCCGCCACTCCGCTGTCGAAAGCCCCAACTTCACCTCCCGGTCCAAACCCATCTCCTCATTCCCATCAACTCCCCGAACTTTCCGCGTCCTCGCCGCCAAAACCAGCCCGAAAGTCGCCGGCCGGAACCTCCGGGTCGCCGTCATCGGCGGCGGCCCCGCCGGCGGAGCCGCCGCCGAGACGCTGGCCAAAGGCGGCGTCGAGACGTTTCTCATCGAGCGGAAAATGGACAACTGCAAGCCATGCGGCGGAGCCATCCCGCTTTGCATGGTGGGGGAGTTTGACCTGCCGTTGGATATCATTGACCGCCGCGTCACCAAGATGAAGATGATATCGCCGTCCAACGTGGCGGTGGATATCGGGCAGACGCTGAAGCCGCACGAGTATATTGGGATGGTGCGGCGCGAAGTGCTGGATAATTACTTGAGGAATAGGGCGAGTGAGAATGGGGCCAATGTGATTAACGGGCTGTTTTTGAAGATGGATGGTCCGGCGAAGGGAGATGGGACGTCGCCGTATGTGTTGCATTACACCGAGTATGACGGCAAGGCCGGCGGGGTTGGTGTCAAGAAGACTTTGGAGGTTGATGCTGTGATTGGAGCCGATGGGGCTAATTCTAGAGTGGCCAAGTCTATTGATGCGGGTGATTATGAGTACGCCATTGCGTTTCAGGTAATTTGAGAATTTCACATTGTTTTGATTTGTAACTGGTTTTGCATGTAGGAAGTTAATTAATGAGCTAGAATGTGTTTATATTGGACTTGTTTGCAGTGAATTTGCTCACTTAGTGTAAAGTTTAGTGCTTGATAGAGAAGTCTGTTGCTTAGGGAGAAAGCGCTCATTGTTGTTAAATTGTTGGTTTTTCTGTGTTTCAGGAGAGGATCAAGATCCCTGATGACAAAATGGTTTACTACGAGAACTTGGCAGAGATGTATGTAGGTGATGATGTGTCACCGGACTTTTATGGGTGGGTGTTCCCAAAGTGTGATCATGTGGCAGTGGGAACAGGTACTGTGACTCACAAAGGAGACATCAAGAAGTTCCAGCTAGCAACAAGAAACCGAGCCAAGGACAAGATTTTAGGCGGAAAGATTCTACGAGTGGAGGCACATCCGATCCCTGAGCACCCCCGCCCACGAAGGCTAGCGGGGAGAGTGGCGCTAGTCGGTGATGCAGCCGGGTATGTGACTAAATGCTCAGGTGAAGGTATCTACTTTGCAGCAAAGAGTGGAAGGATGTGCGCAGAAGCGATAGTTGAGGGATCAGAGAATGGGAAGAGGATGATAAACGAAGGGGACTTGAGGAACTATTTGGAGAAGTGGGACAAGACTTACTGGCCAACTTACAAGGTGCTCGATATCTTACAGAAGGTGTTTTACAGGTCGAACCCGGCGAGAGAAGCGTTTGTGGAGATGTGTGCAGATGAGTATGTGCAGAAGATGACCTTCGATAGTTATTTGTACAAAAGGGTGGTGCCTGGGAACCCATGGGAGGATTTGAAGTTGGCTGTGAACACCATTGGGAGCTTGGTTAGGGCTAATGCACTTAAGCAAGAGATGGAAAAAATTGGTGCTTAGAAAGCAGGCATCGTAATTTGTCTAAATTTTTTCCGGTCTTATGTAATAAGTACAATCTCATTGGAACCAAGATCGAGTGTAATTTTATATTGTATTACAGAGACTCAGAGAATTTGTAGTTATAATGTATGTGGTAATGAATTGTTTTTGGTATGCGAGTAAGAGGGTGTATTTGTAGTTTGCCATGGTTTGCGTTGGGTTTTACCGACTATTAGGCTATTAGCTTCCTCACTTCTACTCTCCGGTTCGCTCAATAGGTAGCTTAGTATATATTGCGTCTAGCGATTTATGTCTGATAACCGGGTTTATCTATGACATTATATTTCTCTGACTTATTGTATAAGTGAAAAAAGATAGAAGTATATTGAGCAAATGTCCGACTTTTGTATGCAATTAAATTGTCAAAGAGACAGAGAGACGAATAAGAGAGAGTGCGGAGAGAAAAGAAAAGGGGGCAGCGGCGCATCATCTCAAACCCTTATATATACCGGCATCAATGACAACATTGTCTAAACAAAAAAAAAGAGTGACAACAACATCATTTCATGCAATCCATTTTAACATTGCCGTAAACAATGAACCCTAAACTCACAAATAACATTTAGTGGGTTTATAGTTTGAGGATTTACGTACAACCTTGCGCCATCATACAAACATGACCCTGTGACGAAAAATGATGTCTTTCATTTTGTTCTACCTAAAAAATTGACATAGAATGGAAAAGTGATTGCCTAGAAAAATCGTGGCCGTCAATAGCAAATATCAGAGAAGCAAAAGGAACAAATAGAGAAGATTCGATTGCATATTGGCAAATTGAAATAAAGAAAGAAAGAGCCGTGTGGTAGGTGTTGGAAAAACTGGGGGTGGATTCGTCCGAGGCCCATCGACGGAGTTTCTCACATCTTTCATTTAACAAAACCCGACAACACTACAAAACCCACGCACGCTTTATAGTCCTCTTCCTCAATTTCGCCTTCCTCACTCTGTCTCTCTGAACTCTTCTCAGTCTCTCTATCTGGTTGTTGTGGCCGTTCAACAACTCCAAAGGTTAGCTTCCTCGTCTACTTTCACGATTCGATGTCGTTTCATTTTTCTCTAAGAGATCTGTGGGCTCTGGTTTCAGATCCGGTGGGCTCCAAGCTCTAATCTTTTTCTTCATTTCTTGCTTTCTGAAACTGATAACTGATTCAAATTGTGATATTTGATATGGGGTATTTTGTCTGTGCTCAATTAAGATGCAAAAATCTGTGCTTTTTGTGTATCTGATATTGGGTTTGGGGTAATTTTGTTAAAAATATGTGCTTTTTTTTTTGTGTGTTCGAGATGGCAGCAAAGTTTAGATTTTTCTTGTGTAATACAGGGTGTGAGAGATGGCAGCAACATCAGCAGCTACCTTTTCCGTCGGAACTACCTTTTCCGTTGGCCGGAAAGGAGTGTCAACCGCACAGTCGAAGCCTTGTGCTTTGAGGTTCACCACCCAAAACCCTCTCAAGAGTTTCAGTGGCCTTAAGGCGGCGAGTGGATCGTTTGCATGTGAATCTGAGTCATCATTCTTTGGCAAGGAAACCACTGCAGCTATTCGAGCTTCTTATGCTTTGAAAGCGCACAAGGAAGCCGTGGTGGTTCAGCAGCCGCAGGCATCTTATAAAGTAGCTGTTCTTGGAGCTGCTGGGGGGATTGGCCAGCCTTTGGCGCTTCTCATCAAGATGTCTCCTTTGGTGTCTTCCCTGCATTTGTATGATATTGCCAATGTCAAGGGTGTTGCGGCTGATCTCAGTCACTGCAACACTCCCTCGCAGGTTCTTGATTTCACGGGAGCTGATGAGTTGGCTAAGTGTTTGAAAGGTGTGGATGTGGTTGTCATTCCTGCTGGAGTTCCAAGGAAGCCTGGCATGACCCGTGATGATCTCTTTAACATCAATGCCGGAATTGTGAAGAACTTGATTGAGGCTGTTGCTGATAACTGCCCTGATGCTTTCATTCACATCATCAGTAACCCGGTCAACTCTACCGTGCCTATTGCTGCTGAGGTTATGAAGCAGAAGGGTGTTTATAACCCAAAGAAGCTCTTTGGTGTTTCTACTTTGGATGTGGTGAGGGCAAACACATTTGTTGCTCAGAAGAAGAATCTGAAATTGATTGATGTGGATGTACCAGTTGTTGGTGGACATGCTGGGATAACTATATTGCCCTTGCTGTCGAAGACAAAACCCTCAGTCAGCCTCTCTGATGAAGAAGTTGCAGAGCTGACTGTCAGGATTCAGAATGCTGGAACCGAAGTTGTGGAGGCAAAGGCAGGTGCTGGGTCTGCAACATTGTCAATGGCATATGCTGCAGCTAGATTTGTTGAGTCGTCTCTCCGTGCACTGGATGGAGACAGTGATGTCTATGAGTGCTCGTATGTGGATTCAAATTTGACTGAGCTTCCATTCTTTGCTTCAAGGATTAAGATTGGAAAGGAAGGAGTTGAAGCTTTGATACCATCTGACCTCCAGGGTCTGACAGAGTACGAGCAAAAGGCTCTGGAAGCACTTAAGCCAGAACTGAAGGCCAGCATTGAGAAGGGTATTGCATTTGCCAACAAGCAACCAGTGGCTGCATAGATGCTAGCATCCGAAGCTCCTCATTCTAATGACTGCTTTACAGAGGGATAGAAAGAAATCTGGTTATTTTTTTCTTCGGATTTTGCTTTGCATCAGTACTTTCAATTTTGTAGAATGAAGTTTATATCATTCCATTTTTCTATGTCGAAGCACTTTGGGGAGGACATATAGAGTTGCTTCTGTTGTTGTAGATGAAGGTAGACAGTTTTGAAATAACTTGGCTCCTCAATTGGTTGTGTTTAGGTATATCATGTATTTCTCCTCCCGCTGCATGTTTGCAAGAGTTGAGCTAGTCTGTGATGCAACAAATAAAGTTTTACCTACTTTCATGACAGTCTACAGTTTTGAATTGAGGCTACAAAAACGACTGTAGTGTATCAATTTGACCATAAAAAAAATGGCTACAAAAAGGTACATTCGATCGGCAATTTCAGCAGTGTTCAGTTTTGAATTAGCAAGAGCTTCCACATTATCTTCCAATTAATCTGAAATTTTGAATCTCATATCTTTTACTGTAGCTTTTCACTACCATACTCTACAGTGTTACTTATCTGAATTTCTACAATGATGCTCACATGCCGTAGTTCTTGAATGTTCCTACCAATAGCCATTGCATGAGCAGCGTCCCTCCCGAAAATGATGAAACCGGCTGCGGTCTCTAACAATTATCGTCCTGTTATAAACCCCTGAGAGAATCATTGCAAAGTTGTGGCAATCAACACAAGTGCGAAGATTCTTGGCCACTCTAATTGTCATGCCAGGTGGAGTTGCCAGCACTCCGAAAGCAATAGCTAGTTTCTCGCTGTGATAGGAGAGTGCATATCCCTTCTCTGCTGCCCCCAAATTGTGAAGTTCAGAGGATACATCAGCAACATAACCAGCAATCTTCAGCTGACTATTGATCTCATCTAGCATTCGGTAGATTTCGTCCTTCCTTGGATGCAAAACATCATCCACCAAAAACTCATGGACTGTTCCATTCAGTATGATTGTGCTGCAGCCTGGTGTAGTTTGAATTGCTTTTTCCTTCATAAACTTCCTCAATTCAGTTAACTTCTCCCAGTTTTTAGCTGTCGAGTAAATATTCATCAACAGAACATAGTCCCCTGCCTCTTGAGCCTTGAGTTCGGTCAAATGATCCACCACACGTTCCCCAAGGGTTTCAAAGTTATGAATCCTGCAAGCCCCAAGTAAGGTCCTCCATATTTTCGAATCTGGTTTGATATCCATCGACATTATAAGCTGATAAGCTTGATCAAGTCGACCAGCACGACCCAATAGATCAACTATACACCCATAGTGATGGATATTAGGTACTACTCCAAACTCTTTACTCATGCGCTCAAAAATATCCATTGCTTCATCAACCAACCCACAATGACTGCAAGCAGAAAGCACACCAGTAAAAGTCTGTTCATCAGGTAAAACACCCATTCTCTGCATCTCACAAAACGCGTCAACCGCGTCTCTACCATACCCATTCACTGCAAGCCCAGAAATCATTGCACTCCACGAAACCACATTTCTACCCCGCATTCCCTTAAACACCTCATAAGCCTTATTCAAACACCCACACCGCGAATACATAGTAATAAGAGCATTACACAGATTAGAAGCGCCACCATAACCATGTTCCTCAATGTACCTATGAACCCTTTCGCCAAACTCCAACGCGTTCATGTTTGCACAAGCTTGCAGCGTAAGTAAACAAGTAACATCATCAGGCTCACATCCGTAGCTTCCGCTCCGCATAACATCAAACACACCCAGAGCGTCCCTGCTGCGGCTGTTATGCAGAAAGCAAGAAATCAACACATTCCAAGCAACAGTGTCTCTCTGAGGAATTTCATCGAACAGCTTACATGCAGCATGATACTCCCCACAAGTCGAGTACAGGTTCATCAGAGCTGTGAGTAAGCGACTATCTGAATGATGCCCATCTCTAACAATCCTAGTTTGCACCTGAATTCCTACTGATAAGCATTGCATTTTAACACAGCACTGGATTACGAAGAAGGACGACAGCGAGTTGCAACGAAGCCCTCGCCGTCTGAAGTCTCGGTAGAGATGAATACCCTGTTCGGGTGAATCACTCGTGGAGTAGGCTCTTATGAGAGTGTTGTAGTGAATGGCATTGGGTTTGGGGATTTGGGCTAAGAAATGGCGGGAGTAGGTTAAGTTTTTGAGTGGCGGGGAAAGCGAAAGGAGGGAGAGGAAGTGGAAGCAGATAGAGGAGTCGAGAATGAGAGAGATTTGGAGAATGTGGGCGTGGATTTGGAGCAAATGGGATTTTTGGGAGCATGATTTGATGAGGGAGAGGAGGGAGTCTTTTCGGGTTTGAGCGTAGGAGATGATGATGGGTTTGGTCTGGTTTTGATGGTCATGGGGTTTCAGGGGGTTTTGGATTTGGGAATGGTCGAGGGAGGTTTGGTTAGTGGTGAAGAGTGAGGGGAAGGTGGAGGTGAGACGAGTAGAGGAGATGTTGTGATGTTGGAGATGGGCACAGTTTGAACGCAGGGACTGTGAGATTGCAGTCATTTTCAGCTCTTTGCTTTCTCACATCGCTGTTTATATATTCTTGCCATTTTTTTTTAAAGAGCAAGAATTTTGGGAAATTTGTATCCTAACTTCTTTTTTAAAAGAAGCTAATATTTTAATATCTTAAAAAATTTTAAAACGGTATCTCACGTTCTTGTTATAACCTAAAATTAATACCTATTATTATTATAAATTAACTAATTTACCCTTATTTTTTATTTTTCATATAATAAAAACCAAAATCCCTATAAACAGCAAGAGAGAAGAAGAGGAGTAAAGTTTCCTTTGTAAATTGAAACCCATATTGAACGGTGAAGGAGAGACTGACTATGAAGGGGGTTGTCGGTGAGGGGTTTGGAGTCACATTTATATTCGGGTTTGGTTGGGTCGCCGGTGGGGGATTTGGATTTGTATTTGAACGGATCTCCCGACCTCAAATTCGCCTTTCAAGGTGAAATTAAAAGAGCTCGATAAGAGCAAGGCCAAATTACACGATCTCGACGGAGGTTAACAATGGTAACGGAGTCCAGGTCAACAATGAAGGTCGATTTATTTGTACAACTTTTATTCAAAGTAAGTTTGTTGGCTTTAGATTTGGGGATAGGGCCGGGGGATTGTCTTCTTCTTCCCTGGAATGGAAATCTGGGTTCTAAAAATATCATAGGATAAGTAAAAGAAAACGAATAAATAATGAGAAAGGAGAGCAAGATTTACTGCAAACCTTATCTGTAAATAATGAGAAAGAAGATCTCAGCAAGGTTTACTCTGAGGTGTTGGAATAGGGGACTCATCAATGTACATGTCTATGCCGTTTTCTCCACTCTCATACATACTCAGAATAGCCATTACTCTTTGTATGACTTGCTCTATGACCCCAAGAGCTCTATGAGAATGGAAGGTCTTGTTAACATCGATATCATAGGATTCGTAGCCCCGAAACCTGGATCTGAATTCAGCTTTGTACTTCTCACCATTCCTCACACTAATTCAACCTTCTTGGGTTCATGTATATACTATATAGTACCCAGAATCAGAATTGTCAGAAACCGTAACCTCTTCATACAACAATTTTTCCTCTCTTGCTCTCTTCAACTCCATAACATCACTCACTTTAGCAGCATAACTCATACCTCTCTTAGTACTAATTCTCATATTAATAGAAGATGACTTGCCCTTCAAAATTACAGAATTGTTATTTGAAGACTCACCAAACGAATTCACCCCCTTATAACCCGAATCACGAGACAACATCATCAAACTAATAGCGTTCCTGCTGTTCTTGCTTAACTCCAAAACCAGCTGGGGTGAGAGTGAGAGAGAGAGAAAGCGGCATGTCACCGATGAGATATCGGTTGGTGATTCGGAGAAAAACCGACTGAGAGAGTTACGGTGGCACTACCAGAAGAAATGATTTAGCCGACGAAAATAAAAAAACCAGGCCGACGAACTATTTTTTTGTCGGCTAAAGTCCACGTTAGCCGACGAAATTTTCCTTCGTCGGCTAATTTAAATTTTTGTCGGCTAAAGAATTTATTTCATCGGCTATAGTCTTTGAACTTTAGCCCACGAAATATTTAAAAGTTTAGCTGACGAAATTTAAATTTCGTCGGCTAAAGTGCTTTATATTTGCAGATATGAACAGCAACAGCTCATCTGGGAAAAAAAAACGGGAGAAGAAAAACGGGAGAAAAAGTTTGGGTGTTGTCGAAATCTATCTATAATTAGTTTGTGGAGCTATATATAGGTACGTATATGTATATATGTTGATTAATTGAGTTTTATTTGAGTTGATCGATTTTGAGTGTGATTGAGTTGATCGATTTTAAGTACGTTGGATGTATATATATATGTGTGTTGATCGATTTGGTTGATGATTTGATAATATATATGAAGTTGTTGTTAATAAGTAGTAGATATATATATATATATATATATATATATATATGTTAATTAAATTATAATATTGTGTTGATATGGTATGAAGTTATTGATGATATATATGAGTTGATGATGATTTTGTGATGATGTTGATATATAATATTGTTATGAGTTGATTGATTTTGAGTACGTTGGATGTATATTTGGATATATATCTATATATATATATATATATATATATATATGTTGATCGATTTGGTTGATGATTTGATATAATATATATGAAGTTGTTCATAAGTAGTAGATAGATATATATATATGTTAATTAATTTATAATATTGTGTTGATGGTATGAAGTTGTTGATGATGATTTTGTGATGATGTATATATATATCTAATATTGTTATGTAATTATTAAGTATATATATCTGTGTGTGTGTTAATTAATTAGTTGTAGTACGTAGAATATATATTAAATGAATTGAGATTTTATATATGGCATGAAATTTAATTAATAATTAGCTAGCGTTATACATATATATTTTGTTATATTTTCAGGATATGGATAAAAGTTGGATTTCGCTTCCAAAATGGGACAAAAGATATGGTAAAAGAGCTATGAGTTTTCTGGAATATGCGCTGACTAATGCTAACGGGAATACAATTTTCTATTGCCCGTGCACGAAATGTCAGTGTCGCAGCGATATGCATCAATTTGTGATTGACAAAGTATGGCAGCACCTGAGGAGTAACGGGTTTTGGGAGAAGTACACATGTTGGTTATATCACAGTGAAACATCATCAGGGGGTCCGCATGATCATGGCCAATTTTCTGAGACGGGCAGTACATCCAACGATCTAACAACGACCTTCATCAACGACATGTTTCCTTATGAGAGCGGTGTATGCGCTCAAGGACAGTATATGCCTGACTCGGTGCAGCCCTTCCCTAGAGCTGTTAACACTACTGGTATTGAAAAGTACAACAAACTGCTTGCTTTTCAACAGACCCCTGTGTACCCCGGTTGTCAGAAGACCGTTCTTGAAAATGTGATGGACGTAATGAAGATTAAAGTTGAGACAAAATCGACCGTGAAGGCTATTGATAATTATCTACAGTACACTGCTTCCATGCTGCCCCACGGTCATCGTCTTCCTACCACTCATCGTAAGGTCCGATGTATCCTGAAAGATCTTGGGCTTTCCTACATCAAGATCCATGCATGCAGATATGACTGTGTTCTCTTCTGGGGTAAAGATCCAGAAGGGAATGACCTTGGTGGCCTTGACGCATATCCGGTATGTCAGGCATACGCATATCCGGTATGTCAGGCATATACTGTGTTCAATCTAACCTCCGGGAAATGAAGAGGACATCATTTATATCATGTGTAAATTTGAGAGGATATTTTCTCCAAATTTTTTTAACATCATGCCTCACCTGATGATCCATCTTCCCGAGCAATTGTTGCTTACCGGTCCAGTACACTACACTTGGATGTATCCTATGGAAATGTACGTTTTTTACACCTGAATTCCTCAATATATATACATGTTCAATAATCATAACACTTTGCAACTTGATTTATAGGCAACTTGAAGACTACAAAGATTATGTGGCTAATAAATCTGCGCCTGAAGGATGTATAGCTGAAGCATATATTGCGCACAAGTGCGTCACCTACATGAAGTTGTATTTAGGAGCGTTGAAGGAAACTCTGCAAACCATGCCGGTAGATGTACCGAAGTTCAATCTTTCCATACTCTCTAGTGATGTTGAAGTTTATGGAATTTTGCCAGACTCCTACAAATTGCAACCACATGAGCTAGTCATTGCCCACTGGTGGGTATTGATTAACTGTCCAGAAGTTGAATACTGGAAAGACATCCATCTATATTGTCCAGACATTCATGGTGATCTTGAGTACCACAACAGGGAGTTCGCAAACTATTTTGGCGGCTGGGTACGTAATTCAATTTTTATGTACGTATTTATGTTTATTGCATAATTATCCATATTTATAGTTGAATGGTTGGTTGTAGATGAACCATATTTAATTTGATGGTCACCCAAATTGGTCGCACGAACTAAGACTTCTAGCGATGAAGCCGATAATGTCAAGAGTTTATCCGATGTGCAAGGTGATTGGCGTGCAATTTATATGTGAACAGAGAGACAGCAGATGGAGAACACAGAATTCTGGGGTGATGGCGCATAGTGGGCGGAATGGAGTTGACTATTACAGTGTTCTCCATTCAGTGGTGAAACTCGTTTACGGTGAAGGCATGACAGTGCACCTCTTCAAGTGTAGATGGTTTGATACTAGCCCGCAGAGCATGAAGACCGATCAGTACGGAATATTATCGGTGAACACTGCTACAAGTTCTTACGAAGATGACCTGTTCGTTTTTGCCACATCGGTAAAACAAGTGTTTTATCTTGATGACCTTGCTAAGGGTGACGTGTGGAAAGTAGTCAACCTTGTGCACCCTCGAAACATTTACCGGGTGGCTACACTTGGAGAGGCCGAAGACGAGGAAGAAGATGTTGCGTATCAAGAGCCCAACGCAATAGGTATTCCTAACTCCTCTACCGTTCGCCCTAATAATTTTAAAGCGGGTCGTTCGGTGCGAATTCGTGATGAAGAGCCAAGGCTTATTGATGTTGATCCGAATCAAGAAACAACGAAGACTCTGGCGATGAGGAAAGGCATAGATTACCAGAAATTAATTCTGACACCGAAGAAGACTCATCGGATGATTCCGATTACGAGCCTTAGTTTTAATTTAGAGGACATAATACATTAATTTGTAATAAAAAATAATGTATTACCTTTATAGTTTACATATGTTGAATTCATATTTCTGTTATTTTATATAAATTTTGGTAATATATGAACAGGAAGTTAGTATGGTTTAAACCTTCTGTTTTTTTAATGTATTTTTTATACTTTAGCCGACGAAATATACCATAATTCGTCAGCTTAAATCATCTTAGCCGACGAAATAAGTCATAATTCGTCGGCTAAGATGAGGTTAGCCGACGAATACAGTAATATTTCGTCGGCTAAACCCTAAAACCTAAAACCTAGGCCGACGAATACCCTAATATTTCGTCGGCTTAACCCTAAACCCTAAACCCTAAACCCTAAAATTTTTATACGACTTGTTGGGTCTCATCGGTTTGAAACTATTTTCAGTTGAAGGTCCAGCCAAAATACATAATTTAGACGGTCCAATGACCTTTTCCGTGCGTTTAGGGGTTTGACTTACGGGATTGACCGTCCGGATCGAGCCGTTAACCTTGTCGGATCAAGTTGAATTTTTTCCTACACATGTATTTTATCATGATAGTCAGATATGATGGTAGGATTTTTGTTTTTCAAGTTTGATCATCACAATCACAACATGCCTACTAATGTTGTATAACTTGTTTACCAAGTGATTAAGTAAATGTTCCGTTTCAAAAACAAACTATACGTAGACCCTTCAAACGCAAAAAATCCGTGAAATAAGATATGGCCAGAATGGTGAAATACGTCTACGGTTGAAAAATCATGGTATTCCGATAAAGTCTCGGTGCCGATAGTTACGGTCAATGTAATTTTCTATTCTTTATCCCTATGGGTAGCCCTATCTTCGGTGGTTATTTTCCGTAAAAATTTTATACGACTTGTTGGGTCTCATCGATTTGAAACTATTTTCAGTTGAAGGTCCAGCCAAAATACGTAATTTAGACGGTCCAATGACCTTTTCCGTGCATTTAGGGGTTTAACTTACGGGATTGACCGTCCGGATCGAGCCGTTAACCTTGTCGGATCAAGTTGAATTTTTTTCTACACATGTATTTTATCATAATGGTCAGATCTGACGGTAGGATTTTTGTTTCTCAAGTTTGATCATCACAATCACAACATGCCTACTAATGTTGTATAACTTGTTTACCAAGTGTAGTAAATGTTCCGTTTCAAAAACAAACTATACATAGACCCTTCAAACGTAAAAAAGCCGTGAAATAAGATATGGCCAGAATGGTGAAATACGTCTACGGTTGAAAAATCATGGTATTCCGGTAAAGTCTCGGTGCCGATAGTTACGGTCAATGCAATTTTCCATTCTTTATCCCTATGGGTAGCCCTATCTTCGGTGGTTATTTTCCGTAAAACTTTTATACAACTTGTTGGGTCTCATCAGTTTGAAACTATTTTCAGTTGAAGATCCAGCCAAAATACGTAATTTAGACGGTCCAATGACCTTTTCCGTGCGTTTAGGGGTTTGACTTACGGGATTGACCGTCCGGATCGAGCCCTTAACCTTGTGGGATCAAGTTGAATTTTTTCCTACACATGTATTTTATCATGATGGTCAGATCTGACGGTAGGATTTTTGTTTCTCAAGTTTGAACATCACAATCACAAGGTGCCGAATGTATAAAAGTACTTTAGCTGACGAATTTCAAAGGTTAGCCGACGAATTGCAAAGGTTTAGGCGACGAATTTCAAAGTTTAGCCGACGAAGTAAAAATTTCGTCGGCTAAAGTTACACGGTATACAGACGAAGACTCAGCGCTCGACAGTCTCCACAACGCGTTTCAAAACCCTAGCATCATCCTTCCGCCTCCCTCTCCCGGCCTCCTGCCTCCTCCGCCTCCTCTCTCCCGGTCTCCTGGCTGCCTCCTCCTCCGCCTCCTCTCCCTCTCCCGGTCTCCCGGCTGCCTCCTCCGCCTACTCTCCCTCTCTGCCTCGTCCGCCTCCTCTCCCGGTCTCCCGGCTGCCTCCTCCGCCTCCTCTCCCAGTCTCCCGGCTGCCTCCTCCGCCTCCTTCGCCTCCTCTCCCTCTCCTAGTCTCCCTCTCCCTCTCCCAAATTCTCCAGCTCCCGGTGTGCCTCCAAGGTTAGCGTTTTTCTTCTTTTTTACTTTTGATTTCGAATTGATTTTCACCTATGCTTTTTGTTACCATATAATTTCCCATTTTATTGTTATGATCAAGAATTTTGATGGCTAAAGACGTTACATTTTTGTGGTTAATTTATGTTTAGGAGATTAATTGAATTCATATTTTTGAAGAAGTATAATTTCAAAAATATATATATTTCACATTATATTAAGTGTTTAAATTTAAGCATGAACATAATGAAAAAAAAAAGGACAATATGGAACTCGTTTACTTTTTCAATGTTGCCTCAACCTTGAATTAACGAGCAACATTGAATGAGTGTATACCTCAGCCTTGATTCAAATTAATTTTTTAAACAGGATGAGCGGTAATTTTAGATCGACGAAGGGTTCGAAGGGCCAAATGTCCGAATCGTCTGAGGGAACCTCTAGCAACCCTCAAACGTCGTTTCGGGGCCTCATGACAGCCAGACGTGCGGCCCTTCTGGAGACGACGCAGAGGCAGCCGGAGGTGCCTCCTTCATCGAGGCAGTAGGGCGTCCCTCGTTCCTCGAGGCAGCTGTGGGCTCAGACCCAGACTCCAGTGTCTACACCCCATATGCCTGAGATACACCGGGCGCCCACTCCTAGTCCTACTGCTCCGGATGGTGGGTCATCTGGGGTACAGATGCCGCCGCCTCATCTGTTACTTCCGCAGATGATACCGGCCTTACCTGCAGTCGATGACTCAGGGACACCGATTTATCCATTGCCCCGCTAGTGGCTCAATCAGTGGCGTACCGGTTCGTGCCTTTTGATACGTCTCTTATTTTTGCGAGGGTATCATCATCGGCGACAGAGACGGAATCCGTCGCGTCCGCCGCATCGCCCTCAGGTAATGAAAGATGAATGATTTGTTTTCTTATAATTAATAATAAAGGGTCTCCGATTTTAATAATCAATTTGGTTTATCATGTGATAGGCACCGTCGGAGCAAAGCCGACAAAGAAGAAGAGAGGCCCCGTCACAGGGAAGGCTCTCGAGAAGACCATCAGTACCTTAGGGAGGATCGTCATCGGTACTGACGGGGATGGCGACATAGTATCGGACGGGAAGTCGAGGACGTACTCCAGTCGCGTGGGAGCGCTCATTAGGGATAGAGTCCTTATGTTGTGGTCAGACTGGGGCGAGGTCCCGCAGGAGGTTAAGGACATGGTCCACAACGCGATGTCGGTGAGTTTACAAAATGCCTCAATAATATTATGTATTACATTGTTGATTTCTCGAAAAACTAAACTAATAAACGGTTAAATGCAGGTGTGGCTTGACGTTCCCGAGCACCTGAAGAACAGCTGGGCGGACGTTGTGCATGGGAGAAGGTACGTTGGGAAGTTAATGAAAAAACAAAATTGTATGTGATATTAATAATATTTGTAATATTTTTGTTATATCTGTAGGTACAAGAGTGGAAGAACGAGTTGCGGACCCACTGGACTACACACGAGAACGCACGTTCTGGTACCCCTGCTGAGTTCCAGTACAGGGAGTACGAGTGGCGTTGGCTTCTGACATCAGAATTCAACAACCCTCGTAAACAGGTATTTAAAAAAATTAATTAGTTAATTTGTCATTAAGTACATGTGTTTTTAAATTTTTTACTAATAGTTTATTTTTTTCTTTGAAGGCCGTTTCCCGGGCGAACGCTCAGAACCGGCAACCCAACACAAGGAACCATCATGCTGGTTCTAGACCGTTCGCTGTCTTCATAGACGAGGCGACCAGAGAACATCCAGAAGTCAACCGGTACGTCTATACGTACGAGAAGACATATCCTGATGCCTAGGAGGATATTGTAAGTCATCTTACGTTTTTAAATTTTTAATTTTACTTATATATATGTTAATTAATAATTTTTTCCTATCTAATTAGGCGAAGGTGAGGGAGGCTAGTGACGAGGTGATGAGTGCTATAGTGAGGGAGACATGGCCGGACACGCAGGAGGAAGAGATGTCCGAAGCCATGTCCCGGATCGACACTTCGGATCCGACGGTTGGGGCGAGGATCAAGGGCACAACCTTCCCACCGCGAGCAAACAACTTCTACTGCCGGGGTCTAGGAAAGAAAGGCGAGGGGGTCCTGAAGACCACTCTAGGATTTCAACGAAAGCAGCCTCGACCAGCTGCAGGACCACGACCACCAGAACGACTCAGCTAGAGTCGGAACTTCAAAGACTACGGGAACAGCAAGCTGCTCATGTTGCCTATAATGCCGCGCAAGCAACCTATAATGCCGAGGTACATGCCATCCAACAGGCCCAGCAGCGGCAAATGTTCCAGTACATGCAGGACTTTACAGCTGCCCAGCTTCAGGGACTTCCGGCTCCGCCCATGCCTCCGGCTATACCGCTACCCCAACCGCCGCAGCCGCCGCAACCTCCACAGCAACCTCAGCAGCAGCCCCCAGAAGCGGATATTAATTTAGATGATCTAGATTTTGTGTAGTTGATAAATTATATAGTTTTATGTGCTTGTTGTTGGTTATATGGAATTGTTTTGGTGTATTTTGCTTGGAATGGTAATTTAGAAATTTCGGGTTTTTTTTTTATACTGGAATGGACTTATAGCCAACGAAATACGGCATAATTCGTCGGCTATAATAATGTTTCGCCGACGAATTATGGAATGTTTCATCGGCTAAACCCTCCTAAAGCCGACGAAATATGGTCTGTTTCGTCGGCTTTAGTTATTTTTTATTTTTTTATTACATACTATAGGCGACGAATATATTAAAATGTTTCATCGGCTAAAGTCTCAGAGTATGGCCGACGAAACATTTTAATATATTCGTCGGCTATAGGCTGAGACAATAGCCGACGACGGGTTATAGTTTTATCGGCTAAAGTCATCGCCGACGACCATTTCCCAACGAAACTATAGCCGACGAAGGCTCGTCAGCTAAGATCTTAGCCGACGAATTAAGCTAACAGGCCGACGAAACTTTTTTGAGTTTCATATCAAAGTGTTGTGCTTGGATTCTGAGAGAGTTATAGAATTTGATTCATATGGTTGGTTGAATATGCAGGTTGTGGTTTGGAATTGTGTTTGACATCGACGAGAAAAAAATGTTTAGTGAAAAAAAGGTTAATATATCAAAAGGCGAAAGTACCCTTCAGGTGTTAGTTTCTTTAACGGAGGTAACAGTTGTAGGTACTAATTTTAAGTCGGTATAAGAACGTAAGATACGGATTTGAAGTTTTCTAAACGTGAGATACCAAATGTTATCTTATCAAAAAGGTCGGACATTGTTTGGACTATTTTTCTTTTTATTTATATTCAAGTATTTGGATTGAGATGCTAAATTGGTATCTTGGTATTTTTTTTAGAAAATTTGAGTATAAAGGCAGGCTTGCTATGCAGCCTGCTTTCAAGCCGCAATTTTCAATACCATCACCCCATGCAAAGCACGTGCAATTACATGTTAGTGTATATATGTCATATAGGCCGACACAACAGACAGACCCATTTTCTTTTTATATTTGTAGATAAAGATTTGACTTCGAATTAATTGTTGCCCAAGATAAATTAAATGTATAACCGTATTGAGATTTATGTTTCATTTCAATCAAATTTAGGTTCGTACAAGTAACATGTTCTAAGAGAAATACAGACACTTCACTCGGTTGTTCTTGTTTCTATCCTCGCCTCTTCATCCATGCATTATTAACTTCATGAAATTGTATTTTCCTTTTCCATATTAGGAGTATGTATGAATTATTCTATGAACGAACGATATTTGATAGAGGGTAGTGCTAGAGGACTTTAATAAGGCCTAAAATTTGTGACCTTAATCTTATGTGTCATGCCATGTAAGTAAATAAAAATATTTATTTTCAATTCCACATAATATATCTTGCCAAATCAAAACATTGCATTACCAATTTTCCATTTCTATTTCCTTTTACATTTTAAGGGGTGAATCAATGATATTAATGTATTTTATTAGGTAATGGAAACAAATATTACATATTAATAGCAACCACTAATTATATATAATATAAAGAATGTTTCTTATATCAATATGAAGATTAACTATTTTTTAAATAATAATTAGTTTTGTCAAATAAACTATAACCCTAACCCTAATTCGTCCAAAAAATAATTATAATTCATCAAAAAGAAAACACTAATATAAGATAATTCGGATATAATTCATTAAAATTTTCTATAATTCGTTTAAAAAATAATTTATATACAAATAATTTCTCTAAATGATTTACATACAGATTATTTATATAATATACATGTATTTTTTTATAATAAATGAATATAAATATATAATATAATGTTATTTTGATGTTATATTTTTATATTTAATTAGATATTTAAAAGAGGGAAAGCTAAAATAATTTTATTTTTCAATGAAAACTGAAATTTATTAAAATCATTGTTTGAAATGGACCAAATAGTAAGATGATCTTTATACTTAAATATTACATGGCATAAGATTTTTAATATGTGATTTGTCTAAATGATTTGGTATGTCACGTGGATTTAAGGCCTAAAATCTTAGGCTTTAATAAGGCCTAGAATCATTTCCCTTTGATAGATATGCATCTAAAACAGAAAAAGAAAAAAACTAAAACTAATTCAACCGTCTAATTGACCGACCATTTTCTGTAACAGGGTGCTCTGAAGAGGAAGTAGTCTTTCAGAGCCCAGTGTTCAAATCAAGCTATGAAAAACTAATTTAACCATGTGTGCAAACCCACAAAAACAACCTAAAAAATCAGAAAAACTAAACAACTGATCTGGCTGTTATGATATTCCCGTTTATTATATCATCATGGTAGCGGAAGATGAAAAAGAATCAGACAAAAGCGACTTAATCTCTTCGTCTTCCTCGTCTCCTGGATTGTCAATAATAGTCATGGACTTCCCTCCACGATTATCAACAATGCTGAAATTAGAAGAATGGGGTGGATAATCAATCAGATCCATCCCCATGATCTTTCTCTTCTTGTAGTTGGCCTTAAAACAAGCCTGTCTCAACCGCTTGGTATGGTGCTCCAGTTGCATATCCGGAGCTTCCTCCATCAGCTTCTTCTCCCTCTCCAACAACTCGATCGCATTCCGAAGCTTCTCTTCATTATTGTCATCTTCTTCCTTTCCCAACTCCTTAAAAACAATCAAGGAACGTTATATTTTCTGATGGTGATGAAGAAACTGAATTGAAATATGTCATGCTTATGTTACTTTTAGCTAGGTACCTGAATGTTCACCTGAATGTTCCGGATTAGGGTTTGGAGGCTGGTGAGTTTCCGATGAGGCCAACGGCGAATACCCAACTCCCGGCACCTTTTCTTCAAAAGAGTCAAGCCGACGTTGAGTTCTTTCGCTGCTTGAGTTATAGGCATGTAAAAGTACTGGGAGATTGTTTCCCTAGACAACAATTTTGATGATGAATAGCTTCGAGTACTGCTACCACTTTTCACTTCGTCTCTCGTGCATCGCTTCTTATGCTTCCTCTCTTCACCCACATGTTCTCTATCACCGCCATTTTGATCTTCATTGCTCGTAAGCAGTAAAATAGGCTGCTGCTTTTCTTGTTGCTGTTGTTCTTGTTGATCATGATCATGATTAGGGTGCTCAAACCCAGAAGCGAACACCTCATTGTGAACTACATTCTCAGTCTCATTATTGTCTCCAAACAAAACATCATCTCCTACACGTTCATAATCTAAATTATTACATAAAAATTTATATAATGAGAAGTTTACCCTGAAAGTTTAGGGCATATATGTAAATGACTGGTGATCACCTTGAAATAGGCTTCGGATAGGTTGTATGTCAAGAGATGAGTAAAGAGGGTCGTGATCATGGAGATTCAGACAGGTCTCCATGAAAGGAAGAGCGTCAACAAAACTATAGTCTTGCACCATCGGCGGAACTTCATTTTCCCAGTCCAGTACTGGAGCATAACCACTTCACCACCAATCAAGAATCATAAGGTCAAATGTTTAAGTACCAATGAAATCAAAGGACTGTAGTTAGATCAAACAATAAACACGATACCTGAAATCAGCAGGAGAAAATTGATTTGCAAATGAGAATGGGTTTTCATTGGAAACCACCCAATTAGGTTTACTCATGAGGGAATGACTTTGATGGTGACTCTTCACTGTCCACATTGCACCCAAATCGAGAAAGAGAGGAAGAGATTAATGGCCGGCAGTGAATATATATAAATGTGCAGAAATCTGATCGACGATGACTTAAGGAAGAAGAAGAAGAAGAGGCAAATAGTGAGTGTATATATAGGCTCATACATTTACATATATGCATGAATCCGCACAACTACTAGTGTTGTAATTAATTATTGTGTTATTGCTGTGGTTTGTGCGCGTTTTAATGCTTAGTGAGAGTTACAAGAATGTAGTATTAATCACGTCCTTAATACAATTTATTATATTTAGAGGGCTTATCATTAGCCTACATACGTGAGCCGCCACAGCTCCTCCTCAATCTTTTTTTTCATTAATATTAATTATTCCTTCTTTCTATTTATCTTTCTCGATTTTGGCTAGATATGTTAAGTATTAGAGTGAATTAGTGAGTTTGTTACATGAGTGCATGCTTGCCAAGCCTGATTTTCCTTCCAATTCGGACACTATAAACTTGGACTTATTAACATGCCTGGAAATAGTCGAAATACCACCTTATATTTGGCAATGACATTTCAAAAAGGAAAAAAGAAAAAAATAAAAAAAACTTTCTAGAGGCGTATATGCATATAACGTACCAATAATCATTTACAAGTTAAGGGGATGTACTGATTAATCATTTTTGGATGAATTAGAATTGATGAAAGTTATTAGTGAGTGGGGTGAGAGGGGAGAGTTACTGCTTTATACCAATAATCATTTATAAGTTAAGGGGACGTACTGATTAATCATTTTTGGATGAATTAGAATTGATGAAACTTATTAGTGAGTGGGTCGAGGAGAGAGTTACTGCTTTATAATTTATCTGCGCATTATTATCCTTCATTAATCATGCATCACTTTATATCATCAGTTAGAAATATTGTGATTAATAATGTAACCAATAGTTATAGCCAACCATTCTTCTATATCGTGCATCTTAATGCATATGAGATTATGGGTAGTGGTGGCTGATCCAGTAATCGATATTAAAACATAAAAATACATGGATTATGAGAGATGAACTTATGAATGTTTAAGAAGTTATGATTGATAAAACAATCCACAATCTTCATTAAAGATTAGAGATTGTGGAAAATCTGAATTTTGGAAATTCTATTTTTCAATCTCAAAACACTAGCCAATACATAGTTGATGACAAATACCCAAAAGTATATACCCCCCACCAATTAGGGTTACTCATGAGGGAATGACTCTGATGATGACTTTTCACTGTCACTGCACCCAAATCGAGAAAGAAAGGAAGAGATTAATGGCCAGCGGTGAATATAAATGTGCAGAACTCTGATCGAGGATGACTTAAGGAAGAAGAAGAAGAGGCAAATAGTGAGTGTATATATAGGAGAAATTTTTCAGTGCAGCCGTAGGACCACATGGCAGTGACACGTGGTCCTCCCTCATCTATAAGGTCTTGACATGTGTAGGTTAACAATCAATGTTAGTTCACCATTAGAACAAAAAAATAAAAAATAAAACAAGATTTTGTTTTTCTGGTTTTATGATTGAACTCTCTCACAATCAAGCTCATCCTTGCCGACAAGCACTTGGCAAGAATCAAAAATGCTCTATGCAATCTGGGTTCAGATCTTTACATGGAATTTTGGTTCATTATCATCAACACGAAAAATCAATAGGTACCCAAAATTGATATCAAATCGTCTTCTGTTTCTGGGTGAAATTTCATAGGAGGATTCATTGAGATCTGGGTTGTATTATGGGTGCATCATTCTTCAAAATTAATATCAAATCAATATTGATACAGATTTGGGTTTTAATTTGATTTCTTGTTCTTAACCACAAATCACAATGATCCTAAAGTTCTTGCTCTATCCCTTGAGAACCCCTGGTTCCTCATATACCTTGAGAATACAATTCCTCACATCCGAGATGATTAGAAGAAGACGGGGAGAAGTAAATATGATTTCAGATGTATAATCTCTTCTTTCAATCCATGCCCAGGATCTATGGACAAAACCATCATCTTTTTTCTTTTGATATGAACAAAAGAAACCATCATCTTACGGACAAAACCATCATCTTAATGGAGCCTCTTGTCTTCATGTTTCTTTTGATCTGGTAACAACAACACCTTCTCAAAAAAAAAAGAATAAGGAAAAAAAAGTCTGATCATAACGGTGTCAAAAGGAGAAGAACTGAGATTTCCCCATTTGTAACTTACGTGTAATAGGTATACACATGTCAAGACCTTATAAGTGAGGGAGGACCACGTGTCAGTGTCATGTGGTCCTACGGCTACATTGAAAAATTTCTCGTATATATAGGCTCATGTATTTACATATATGCATGTGTTACTGCTGTAGCTACTAGTGTTATAATTAATCATTGTGTTACTACGTATTGTAATTTGTGAGTGTTTCAATGTTTAGTGAGAGTTATAAGAATGTAGTATTAATTACTTGCTAAGTACGTCATCTAATACAATTTATTAGATTTAAAGGGCTTATCATTAGCCTACATGAACGTGCGCTGCCACAACTCCTTCTCAATTCTTTTTTCATTAATATTAATTATTAATTCTTTCTATTTATCTTTCTCGATTTTGGCTAGATATGCTTAGTATTAGAGTGGATTAGTGAGTTTGTTACAAGAGTGTGCATGCTTGCCAAGTCTGATTTTCCTTCCAATTCGGACACTATAAACTTGGACTTACTGACATGCCTGGAAATAGTCGAAATACCACCTTATATTTGGGAATGACATTTCAAAAATAAAAAATAAAAAATAAAATAAAAAATTTCTAGAGGTATATGCATGTAATGTACCAATAATCATTTACAAGTTAATGGGACATACTGATTAATCATTTTTGGATGAATTAGAATTGATGAAAGTTATTAGTGAGTGGGGTGAGAGGGGAGAGTTACTGTTTTATAATTTCTCTACGCACTATTATCCTTCATTAATCATGCATGTAACGTACCAATAATCATTTATAAGTTAAGGGGACGTACTGATTAATCATTTTTGGATGAATTAGAATTGATGAAACTTATTAGTAAGTAGGGTGAGAGGGGAGAGTTCACTACCAGGACAAGCACTTTAGCCGACGAAAAAGTTTCATCGGCCTGTTAGCTTAATTCGTCAGCTAAGATCTTAGTCGACGACACTAGAAGACGTCGTCGGCTATTGTCCTAAAATTTAGCCGACGAATATCTTAAATGTTTCGTCAACCATAATCTGAGACTTTAGCCGACAAAACATTTAAGATATTCGTCAGCTAAAATATGTAATAAAAAATTTAAAAAAATAACTAAAGCCGACGATAGTCTGTTTCGTCGGCTTTAGAAGGGTTTAGCCGACGAAACATGCCATAATTCGTCGGCTAAACCTTTAAAAAAAAATTAAAAATACTATAGCCGACGAATATCTTACATGTTTCGTCGGCTATAAGTCCATTCTAGTAAAAAAAAAAAATACCCGAAATTTCTAAATTACCATTCCAAGCAAGCTGCAAAATACACCAAAACAATTCCATATATATAACCAACAACAAGCACATAAAACTATATAATTGATCAACTACACAAAATCTAGATTGTCTAAATCAATATCCGATTCTGGGGGCTACTGTTGAGGAGGTTGCGGCGGCTAAGGTAGCGGTATAAGCGTAGGCATGGGCGGAGCCGGAAGTCCCTGAAGCTGGGCAGCTGTAAACTCTTGCAAGTACTGGAACATCTGCTACTGCTGGGCCTGCAGGGTGGCATATACCGCGGCAGCATAGGCTATCTGGGCAGCGATCTGGTCGGCGATATGGGCGGCATGAGCGGCAGCCTGAGCAGCATGAGCGGCAGCCTGAGCAGCTTGTTGTTCCCGTAGTCTCTCAACTTCCGACTCTAGCTGAGTCGTCCTGCTATTGGTCGAGGCTGCCTTTCGTTGAAATCCTGGAGTGGTCTACAAGACCCCCTCGCCCTTCTTTCCTAGACCCCGGCAGTAGAAGTTGTTTTCTCGCGGTGGGAAGGTTGTGCCCATGATCCTCGCCCCAACCCTCGGATCTGAAGTATCGATCCGGGACATGGTTTTGGACATCTCTTCCTCCTGCGTGTCCGGCCATGTCTCCCTCACTATAGCACTTATCACCTCGTCACTAGCCTCCCTCACCTTCGCCTAATTGGATAAGGAAAAAATGATTAATTAACATTTTGACATATATATAAGTAAAATTAAAAATTTAAAAACGTAAGATGACTTACAATATCCTCCTGGGCGTCAAGATATGTCTTCTCGTACGTATAGACGTACCGGTTGACTTCTGGATGTTCCCTGACCACCTCGTCCATGAAGACAGCGAACGGTCTAGAACCGGCATGATGGTTCCTTGTGTTGCGTTGCCGGTTCTGAGCGTTCGCCCGGAAAACGGCCTTCAAAGAAAAAAATAAACTATTAGTAAAATATTTTAAAACGGACGTACTTAATGACAAATTAACTAATTAATTTTTTTAAATACCTGTTTACGAGGGTTGTTGAATTCTGATGTCAGAAGTCAACGCCACTCGTACTCCCTGTACTGGAACTCAGCAGGGGTACCAGAACGTGCGTTCCCGTGCGTAGTCTAGTGGGTCCGCAACTCGTTCTTCCACTCCTTGTACTTACAAATACAACAAAAATATTAGAAATATTATTAATATCACATACAATTTTGTTTTTTCATTAACTTCCCAACGTATCTTCCCCCATGCACAACGTCCGCCCAGCTGTTCTTCAGGTGTTCGGGAACGTCAAACCACACCTGCATTTAACCGTTTATTAGTTTAGTTTTTCGAGAAATCAACAATGTAATACATAATATCATTGAGGCATTTTGTAAACTCACCGACATCGCATTGTGGACCATGTCCTTAACCTCCTGCGGGACCTCGCCCCAGTCTGACCACAACATAGGGACTCTATCTCTAATGAGCGCTCCCACGCGGCCGGAGTACGTCCTTGACTTCCCGCCCGATACTATGTGGCCATCCCCGTCAGTATCGATGACGATCCTCCCTAAGATATTGACGGTCTTCTCGAGAGCCTTCCCTGTGACGGGGCCTCTCTTCTTCTTTGTCGGCTTCGCTTCGACGGTGCCTATCACATGATAAACCAAATTGATTATTAAAATCGGAGACCTTTTATTATTAATTATAAGAAAATAAATCATTCATCTTTCATTACTTGAGGGCGATGTGGCGGACGCGACGGATTTCGTCTCTATCGCCGATGATGATACCCTCGCGGAAATAAGAGGCGTATCAAAAGACATGAACCGGTACGCCGCTGATGGAGCCACTGGCGGGGGTAGTAGATAAATTGGCATCCATGAGCCTTCGACTGCAAGTAAGGCCGGTATCATCCGCGGAAGGAACAGATGAGGCGGCGACATCTGTACCCCAGATGACCCACCATCTGAAGTAGTAGGACTCGGAGTGGGCGCCCGGTGTATCTCAGGCATACGGGATGCAGACACCTCTGTCTGGGTCTGAGGCCACAGCTGCCTCGAGGAATGAGGGACGACCCGCTGCCTCGATGAAGGGGGCACCTCCGGCTGCCTCAAGGAATGGGAAACGCTCGGCGGCTGCCTCTGCGCCGTCTTCAGAAAGGTCGCATGTCTGGCTGTCATGTGGCCCCGAAACGACGTTTAAGGGTTGCTAGAGGTTCCCTCAGACGATTCGGACCTTTCGTCGATCTAAAATTACCGCTCATCCTGTTTAAAATATTAATTTGAATCAAGGCTGTGGAATCAATGGCGGAGCTAGAAATTTATCATAGGGGGGGTTCATATAAGAAGTGCCGATCATTATCGGAAAAAAAAATGTACCGATTATTCGGTCGTATAACTTAATTACTATATCATAAGTTAAAATTGAAAATATAATAACATAATACTAATATAAAGTTTTTAAACACCGGAATTAATAATGTAACAATCATAACGTTATTAAAAAAAAATAGAGGTAGGGTTCACCGACTTTGCCCTGACTCTCGTGTAGGGAAGCCTCCCTCTTACCTAAACTTCTATGTAACAAAATAAAACTATCAAAACCAACGTAAATGAGAAAGAGAAACGTACATTCATCCAATTTTTCATCAACTAGCTAGTCAATTACGGGTAGCTAGCTAGTTTTTGGTCAATCTTTCTATCATCAAGTATTTGGAAAAATATATAGGCGTCTTGAGCATTTATTCCATAGGTAGGTTAAAATCATAGAAGAAAGTGAATACACTGTTCGGAATTAGTCATATATGAACAACTCGTGGGCAAAGACTTAAACATAGATATAACAATAGCACTGAGCCACTGACTTTGAATCTTTTTGATGGTCCTAAACCCGAAAACAAATCGAAAACATTGTATAAATAGAAGCTGTTAATATTCGAAAGGAGCAACAAGTTTAATCATCATACCTGTGAGGAGGCTCGAGAACGGCTCGAGGAGGCTGTGGAGCGTGAGGGCGTGGCCGCCTCGTCGGAGCAGAACGAAGATGGCTCGAGGAGGCCGTGGAGGGCTCGATCCTTACGGTGGAGGCTGTGTAGCGCGGTGAGCAACAATGGAGGCGATTTTTTAGGGTTTTGCCGAGCGCTGTGGAGGCTGTCGAGCGCTGGGTTTAATTATATGCCCTATACCTTTAGCCGACGAAATTTTTACTTCGTCGGCTAAACCTTTAAATTCGTCGGCTAAAATCTTAAATTCGTCGGTTAAACCTTTGAAATTCGTCAGCTAAACTTTGAAATTCGTCGGCTAAACCTGTGAATATCGTCGGCTAAAGTACTTTTTATACATTCGGCACATTGTGATTGTGATAATCAAACTTGAGAAACGAAAATCCGACCGTCAGATCTGACCATCATGATAACATACATGTATGGGAAAAAATTCAACTTGATCCGACAAGGTTAACGGCTCGATCCGGACGGTCAATCCCGTAAGTCAAACCCCTAAACGCACGGAAAAGGTCATTGGACCGTTTAAATTACGTATTTTGGCCGGACCTTCAACTGAAAATAGTTTCAAACCGATGAGACGCAACAAGTCGTATAAAAATTTTACAGAAAATAACCACCGAAGATAGGGCTACCCATAGGGAGAAAGAATGGAAAATTGCATTCACCGCAACTATCAGCACCGAGACTTTACCGGAATACCGTGATTTTTCAACCGTAGACGTATTTCACCATTATTGTCATATCTTATTTCACGACTTTTTTGCGTTTGAAGGTTCTACGTATAGTTTGTTTTTGAAACGGAACATTTACAAATATAAGGCACTTTAGCCGATGAAATTAGCCGATGAAAGTTTAATTTCGTCGGCTAAAGAATTTTTAAAGTCGTCGGCTAAAGTTCACAGACTATAGCCGACGAAAAAAATTATTTAGCCAACAAAATTTTAATTTCATCGGCTAAAGTTGACCATAGCCGACGAAAATTTAAATTAGCCGACGAAGGAAAATTTCGTCGGCTAACGTGGACTTTAGCCAACGAAAAAATAGTTCGTCGGCCTGGTTTTTTAATTTTCATCCGCCAAAGCCTTTCTTCTGGTAGTGGTTACTGCTTTATAATTTATATGTGCATTATTATTCTTCATTAATCATGCATCACTTTCTATCATCATTTAGAAATATTGTGATTAATATTGTAACCAATAGTTATAGCCAACCATTCTTCTATATCGTGCATCTTAATGCATATGAGATTAAGATGAAACTTATTAGTGAGTAGGGTGAGAGGGGAGAGTTACTGCTTTATAATTTATATGCGCACTATTATCCTTCATTAATCATGCATTATTTTCTATCATCGGTTAGAAATATTGTGATTAATATTGTAACAAATAGTTATAGCCAACCATTCTTCTATATTGTGCATCTTAATGCATATGAGATTATGGGTAGTGGTGGCTGATTCAGTAATCGGCATTAAAGCATAAAAATACATGGATTACGAGAGATGAACTTATGAATGTTTAAGAAGTTATGATTGATAACACAATTCACAATCTTCATTAAATATTAGAGATTGTGAAAAATCTGGATTCTGGAATTTATGTTTTTCAATCTTGAAACACTAGTAAATACATAGCTGATGACAAATACCCAAAAGTATAACCCCCCCAAATTACCAAGCTTGCTCATTTGCTTTTAGAGATTGCAAGAATTAATTTTGATCCATCACTTTCCTTTTTAAACCAAGTGGGTTTTTTTGAGCTTGAACTAAGCAGAGCGAAAAATGATCACCAAGCAACAGCAAAATCCATTAATAATCAAAATATGGGTAATACAACCGTTTATGCTTTTGATATAGAAGGGAAATAAGCTGGTCCAAAACTTTTCTTCTTCAAGCCTTTGGGAAACTCGAACTCCAGGCAGGGGAACATGATACTATGATTCAGTTTCTTCCCCTGCCCCTTCCACGGCCACGCCAACTTCCTCTACCCCCACCACCCTTGCCACCGCCTAAGGCTTTGTTCGCATCACCGTGTGCTTTCATGTTCTCTGGCAAGGGAAGTATATGATCCACACACTTTCTGAAACTAAAATCATCACTGGCTCCATCTTCCCTAACAAGGAAGTAGCACCTACTTCTATACAATGGATGGAACCGGACTTGGAAAGCCTGGATCCCTCCACCAATCTTTTTATCAGGCTCAGAGTGACCCTTCTTGAGCAAGTCCAGCAAAACCAGATATTCATACTGCACCACAATACAATTCAATCAAACAATTCAAGAATATAATAAATTAATAATATGTAAGAAATGAATTAACCAGACATTTTGTCAAATGATATTTTAATATACATTTCATCAAATTCAGAAGCTATAGACTATTTCCACCAAGCATTTTTAAAGAAAATATTATACATGTGAGCTAGAGGGTATCATCATGATGTAGAAGAAAGGTGAAATAACATGTATGATTGATTACCCATATACAAGATGTTGCTCCTAGTTTATGATACCTTAGTGAAAACTGTAAGCTATACTTTAGTACGATGATTACCCTCCAAATCCTTAAATCCAGAGTATAATTCAATACTTAACAACCCAATGTACCCTAAATCACTGTCTGTGAAACACCAAAACTAGAGATATCAACTCCAACACGCAAGAATGAACAACCAAATTTCACCTTTATAACTAGGGTAACAAGCACAAGCTACAGGGCTCCATTGGAACAATTGAATTACCAAAACCATTCTAATATCTCAATTATATACCAAAACAGAGGAAAAACACAAGCCAAAACCAAATTTCCCAAAATCAGCTCAACCAAGTTAACCCCATTCTTTTTTTCCATACTTTCGAAACTACACCCTAAAACAAAGTTAATGAAACACTAGAATCGCGCACGTCAATTACAACCCCATCTACAATACAAAACTATCCACAATGTATATCAACACATGCATCCAAATCCTAACTCGAATATCAACCGCTACACGAATAAGCCCCCAAACACACTAAATTCACACGCATTAACAAAACAAGTTTCAATATTAGCAAAACCAAAACAGAGCTCAAAAAAATCAAACAGCTCTAGCTTGTTTCTGTTACCTTATTGATATTAAGATCGGTGGGCCAGTAATGCAGGAGCTTATAGAAATAGTCGAACATCTCAACAGCCGAACCGAAACTCTTCGGACCCAAGCTGACCCGACCCGCCCCGTTCTCTCCTTCCCCTAACTTCTCCAACCTTTGCTCCTCAGCTGACTTCTCCTCCACCTTCGCCTTCTTCGCCGCGCCGTCGCCGCCGCTCTCCTCCGCCTCTTCTTCCTCCCGGGCCCGCTTAGCTGTGGCATCGCCGTTCTGGGCCTCGTCGATATTTTGGGCAGGGGCGGTTTCGAGGTCCATGTCCTCAGCCGCGGGGTTGGTATCGGCGATTTCAGCGACGGTGGTCTCTGCCATGATTGATTGGGTTTGATGAGAGTGTGTGTGAAGCTAAAACCCTAGGTTCTTTGTCCTCGTTATATATAGACTTCAGTAACGGGCTTTTTCTTTAGGGCCGAATCTGTCTCACCCGATATTTCCATATTTTGTAATCTTATTGATTCTCAACAAAAAATATTTTGTAATCTTTTCTTTTGCCAAGTAATTTCCAATTTTGTTTGCCTCTTTTTTTTTTTATGTTGTATGAAAAAAAATTGTTCTCCTAATATCATTTAGTAATTTCCATTATGAACTTCAATTTTAAAAATATAAAGAATGAAAGACTCGTTCGAAATCTTGGGTTCCTCTAGGTTGAAAGTTAACTTGGATGGTGTTTATGATCATGTCTCTAAATATGATGGGGTTGGTGTAATAGTAAGGGGACTTTTCTGCTTCGCTAGTTGGAGGTGTGTTTTTACAGGTTGAGCATATGACATCATGAAATTGGTTGAGGTTACAGCAGGTAAAATAGCTTGTGAATTGGCTGTTGTGACCAATTATTATGGAGTCGGACTATCTCGAATTGGTTCAGGCTTCGAAGGTTCTTGATGATGATATACAAGATTTTGGGCAAATTAAGGCCTAATTTGGGACTGCTTTTGAACCTGCTTTTAGACCAAAAGTGATTCTGGGTTGAATTTGAGGTGTTTGGTATGACTCATATAACTGATTTTAGAGAAAGTGATTCTCCCAAAATCAAGTTTTGGAGAAGCAACAATGGGGCTGCTTTTGGAGTTGTTTCTGCGGGAATCTATCAGAAAATACGGGATTTTTAATGAATTTTATCTTAAATCAAATTTTGTCCTCATTCCTTATGGTAAAATTACACTACCCACCAACCCTCTCTATCTTCTCTTCATCGCCCCTATTCTACTGTTCTTCTGCTGCTCTGCCTTCAAATCTCTAATCCATATTCAAGAAAAACAATTCTCATCAAAAACTTGGTTGTTTTGTTTTTGTTGTTGTTGCAGTATAGCTATCACCTAGTCTACCAATTTTTACCAATTTCTTTTTGTTCTCACAACACTTTTAAAAACAGTTTACCAAACACCTCAGCTGATTCCTCTCACAACAATATCAGAAGTGATTCTGCTCACAGCAATTTCAGAAGTGATTCTGCTCACAGCATAATAATCTCAAACTGGGCCTAAGTTATATCAAGCACAACCTTATGGTTCTTCCTTCTTCATTTTTCGTACATGTGTATAGAGATGCTAATACGGTGGCTCACATAGCTGCAAAACTAGCTCTCAATTCTGATTTTTATTGATGAAATTGTTCATGATTTTTTTTTTATCTTCAAGTTCAAGAAATATTACTCTCCCAAAATAATATTAATATTTAGTCTTTATTTTTTTGTGTTACAAAACGAAATTGGTGAGAAAGTAAGGTATCACTTCAGGTTCGAGGGTTGGGAACACTATGTATGACCTTTTTTTTTATACGTAGAGGTATGACCATCCCATAAGTGATGTGTTCCACAAGATGAAGTTTGACTTACAGCCTAAGCACTTTTTCACTTGACCAACCCCTCTGTATGTTTATGTTAATATCAATAATCAACTTCACAAAAAGTCGAAATTTTCTTCCTTTTCTTTCTAAAAAGGGTCTAAATTACTTACCAATAAAAAGAAATAAGGAAATCTTCGGTGCGGCAAACGCACCACGTGGCTGATGCTACTAGCCACTCACAGACTTCCATGTGGCGCTTTTGTCCACGTCAAACTCTGCTGAACAAAGAGAAGAAAAGGAAATCAGAATCTCATCTCTCTGATCGAATCACAGGATCTTTTGCTTGATTTAAATATCAAATCTATCCTTAGCAAGTCGGAAGGGGTTCGGTTGAAACTCCTTGATTTAAATACCAAATCTTTTGCTTTGCCCAGAAACTCCTTCACTACTTTGATTTAAACCCCACGAAGGCAATTGGATTCCAAGCCCTTGGATTCCATTATTTACATTCAAAGGGTTAAGGATCGCTAACCTGAGGATATTGCTTCAGGTTGGGACGATGTAAACTTCAAGTTTCCTATCTTAGGTACATGGCTTATGACCCCAAATCCATCTCTTTTTACCTACTGAAATCTTTTTCTTTAATTCCATTTAGTTTTGTCCCTCACTTTTGTTTTTAAACTGGTATACCCCTATACTTTGAATTCTTGACTGATTTGCCCTTGTCGTTTTGTTTTTAAACTGGTATATCCATATACTTTGAATTCTCGACTGATTTGCCCTTGTCGTCAATTGAACCTGTTATGTAAGACTGTTAAGTTGCTGAGATAACCGGTCCTCTCATCAATTATGTCGATGTGGCAGGTTTCTAGCTGAGTTGGAATCGCAGAACCGGTCATCTCAGCAACTTAACAGTCTTACATAACGGGTTCAATTGACGACAAGGGCAAATCAGTAGAGAATTCAAAGTATAGGGGTATACCAGTTTAAAAACAAAGTGAGGGACAAAACTGATTTTAGGTGTAAACTACAAGGTGTCACAAGCATTTACTCCTTTCTAGATTAACTTGATTCTTGTTAGATTACATGCAAGTTCAATCGGAGAAGAGGAGAAGATGGAGATCTGGTGATTTGATCGGAGAGATAGGTTTCCGATTTCCTTTTCTTCTTTTTCTTCAGCAGAGTTTGTC
Organism: Fragaria nilgerrensis; assembly: GCA_010134655.1. Lineage (NCBI taxonomy): Eukaryota > Viridiplantae > Streptophyta > Magnoliopsida > Rosales > Rosaceae > Fragaria > Fragaria nilgerrensis. Next base: position 9,205,631 of record CM020981.1, read on the forward strand.
ATGGACAAAAGCGCCACATGGAGGCCTGTGAGTGGCTAGTCGCACTAGCCATGTGGTGCATTTGTCGCACCGAAGATTTCCTCAAAGAGATTAAGGGCATGTTTACTAACTTAGAATGAAACTTATTATGAATTGGTATCAACAAGAATCGGTATCAAAAAGAATCGGTATCAGAATATTTCATTCCATTCTACTGTTTACTTACCATAAAGAATCAAAACATGAATAAAACTAAATTACGATTGATGTTGTTTACTTACCATATAGAATCGGAATTAAAACTAGTTTGATTACTAAAATACCCTTACAAGAAAGGAAACTAGATGTTTGCAATTTTATTGTTCTTCTTTTCAAAGATGTAAATATTTTTGGATGATATATTCATCAGACCACCTAAACCATATATATTGGTTAACTCAAGTGCGTGTGTTCAAAGTTTTGCAGCACATATATGAACACTCATGAATGAAATAGAACCGAACGAAACAGAGACGAGACGATAAACAAAAACAAAGAAGCTTATCGATCACCATGGAAGAGAGAAACAGACCTTGGAGTGCGCCGTCTTCTTTTCTATTTTGTCGTCGTTATTTTCTAATCTAACAATATTTTGTCCTCTTCTCTTCATATATATATATATATATATATATATATATCTAAGGTTGGGTCATTTAGAAATATTATAATTATGTGAGGATATTTTAGGGAGAAAAAGTTGATTTCGTTACCTTGATTATGATACACACCTCCCCCCTTGGGTATCGAATAAGGGGTTTTGTCATGAATCGATTCATGATAAGCAAGTGAGACTCACATTCATTCTAATACCTTGACATGTTAGTAAACGCCGTAATTCATTCATTTCGAAATCAATTACACCACTCTCAATTATATTTCAAGTTAGTAAACATGTCTTCAAAAATAATGACTTCTCTCTTTTGGACATAGCCCACCTACTCAAAGACAAGACTCCATGACTGACGTCTGTTACTGTGAAAAAACGCGCTGAATTGAAAACACCATCTGAGCCGCCAAATTCCACCCAGACGGTTAGAATTTCGCTACGTGTCACCATCCGCTACAGATAACCACAGACGATCTTGATTCCTGCTTCGGACAGGGGTTACCGAGCCTAGCGAGTCTTATCCGAAGCTGGTGCGGTGTCCCTTCCAAATTTAATTACATTTCTTTCGAGGTGAAGAAGAAGAAGAAGACGAAGACTTTTTCAGAATAGAGAAAACAAATTTCCAAGCTCAAATTCTAGGTCTTTTCCAGGTACTTGTGCTTCTCTTTTTTCTTCTGCTAAATTCATCTCTCAAATTCTTGAAAATGTCTTACTTGTTGATGTAGAAATTTTGCGAAGGCGTTTATATTTTGATCGCGTTTTGTGAATTTTTGGATCACCGATTGGTAATTTTTTTTCTTCTTAAGTTTGTTTTGCAATTTGTGATAAAGTTCGAGAATTTATGGTTGTAGGTGCTCAATTTTTTTTATTTTTTATTTTGGAAATTGAGTTTTTGCTGAGCTGAAATGGTTGAATCTGTTGGGGTCATGAAGAAAAAGTGATGTTATATTGATTTAATTGCTTGAAATGCAGGATTGATTTCGTTGTTTTGAGTTTTGATGTGTGATGAATCTGAATTTTGTTTTCGAAAAAAAATCGGGATTAAGTGTCAATATTTTGCTGCATTTGAATCCAGGACTGGTTAATTTAATTTATCCTGATCATACCTGATGCATAGGTATATTGTGAGCTTTGTGTTTTGTTGAATTTGAGCCGGAAGGTCTCGGAATTTAATGGTTGTGGTGATTCTGTCTTGTCGGTGCAGGAGTTTTTGTTTGAGAGAGAATGAGTGATCACCTGGTGTTGTGTGTTGACCACTTCACGAAACCTGACAGTTTGCAAGCACCGAAAGGGACTGAGACTCCGGGATCTTCTCTGGAGGCCTCGTCGTCATCAGCGTCCCAATCGGCTGAGATACCGAGTTGTGCAATTGATATTAAGGGAGCAGGGGAGACTGTTGTATCTGAAGAAGAGGAGCCGCTGATTCAGACTGTTGAATGTCGCATTTGCCAGGAAGAGGATGGCGTTAGTAATCTGGAGGTCCCCTGTGCTTGCAGTGGCAGCTTAAAAGTATCGTCTGATTCATTGATGCTCATATAGTTTTATATTTGCAGTTTTGCAACCTTTTTTATTTTTCCTTTTTGGGTGGGGGCAAACAGTTCTTTTGATTCTTATGAATTTGAATTGGAAATTCATTTACAATAATCGGTCAGTAACTTGGTACTTCCGAGAGTTAAATTCTTGAAGTAGGTTGTTCTTGGGCATATATGTTTGATTGTTGTTAGTTCACATATTCTTTTCTCCCTGGTAGTAAGTGACACCTTCTATACTGCAACCTGAAGTACTACTTGACATGTGCTGTTTATTCTTTTTTCTTCATGTTTTGATTATGCTGAGAGATTTTAGCTTGTCTACTTTTCTTCCTGATTTTATCTGTTCTTTTCTTTTTTCACTATCCAATGGATTATAACAAGCTTTTTATCCAAACTAAGAGTTTGGTATTATGCTCTTTGTCCTATATTTACCTAAGAATTGCAGTGCTTTCTTGTATATTAAATCAATGGTTTAGTATTAGTATTTTAATCCAAGCCTCTAATTGTTACTTCTACAATTCCAGTATGCTCATAGAAAATGTGTTCAGAGGTGGTGCAATGAGAAGGGAGATATCATTTGTGAAATTTGTCATCAGGTAATTCGCTGTAATCCATTGCATATACAGTGGTCATTTTCAAGAGTGTTTATAGAATTTGTTTCATTTCTATGTTAGAGATTTATGGATATTCTTTGTATTCACATAAGTAAAGCTATTTAGAAGCTATCATTGTCATGCTTGTCGACTTCTTTGATTGCGAAGTATCAGTATTTTGGTGTATCATGAGAAGATTAGTGTTGTCTTATCAATTAACTATGATAATGCATCTATGCAATTTATTGAGCATTTTTTGGTAACCTTTGATGATCTCAATGGTTGATTGAATCTTTTCCAGTCATGAATTGCACAGTTTGTGTTCACTATGATGAAAAAGTTCTTTTGATGCAGCCTTACCAACCTGGCTATACTGCCCCATCACCTCCTCCTCAGTCTGAAGACACTACTATTGACATCAGGCAAGTATATAATTTAAATATGCTTTTGAACTTGTTTAGCCATGGGATTTTGACAATCTTTTTATTTTTTTGAATTAAAGATCCGGGAATGTGTATTTATGATAGGGCTAATTGTATGACAATCTTCAGGCCAATATGGTGTACACCTTGTCTGTTTTGACCTTTTATATTTTGCTTCTTGAATTTGTCTGACAGTGAGGGCTGGACAATCTCTGGTACCCCCTTGGATTTACGTGATCCTCGACTATTGGCAATGGCAGCGGCAGAACGTCACTTTCTTGAATCTGAATATGATGAGTATGCTGATACAAGTGCTAATGGAGCAGCTTTTTGCCGCTCTGCTGCTCTAATTGTAAGCCACAATAACCCTTGTCAATACTAGTGGAATGGTTTAAATTTTTGAAAAGTTTTCTTTTTCCTTGTGAATCTATTGGAGGATGAGCAAAATCAACTCATTTTTTTATCTTGTGGTCTTTATTAATATTACTCTACTCATTAACAGTTTTGTTCACCTCTTTAGTTTACTAAGTTTTCTTCATGGTCATTTGGTTTGCTGTAATTGGTTGGCTTTCTTTTGGTTATGCAAGTTGCATGTTGCATATGCAAATGCCCATATTGAAACCTTGGCAACTCTCAGTTGAACAAGAACAGTGTGTCATCTTTTCCTGGTTGAGAAGTTTCTGTTATCTACATTGACCTTTCTCTCTTTGTTTTTTGGCAGTTAATGGCTCTTCTACTCTTGAGGCATGCTTTGACTCTTCCCAATGGTGACGGGGATGATGATGATGCTTCTACATTTTTCTCTGTAAGTGCGGTATGGATGTTTAATGAGTCCAATAAATTTGACAATTTTGCACCATCTAACTCCAATGATTAATTAACAGCTTTTCTTACTCCGAGCTGCTGGTTTTCTTCTTCCCTGCTACATTATGGCCTGGGCCATCAGTATATTACAACGTCGAAGGCAAAGACAGGTTAGTATAGGCTTTGCTGTTTTTGCAGCAACAAATACTAAATTATCTCTTTTCTCGTTTCTTTTTTGAACAAGAAGATCACATCTATGAGATTGGTTCCATCCGAAGACTGAATGGGATTTCTTCTCCATGCTTCGACTGCACTGAAAGAATTTAGAAAACTTGCGAACAATTTTACTTGTCATCTACAAAAAGTTTTCTGCTCTTGGTAGATGATTGCATGCTGTATAATATTATCTTCTTGAAGACCTTTTGCCATCAGTGGTGTTAATACGAATCATATGACTATTTATTCAGATGGGGCTTATACTGTCTTGTCCTTTCTCTTTTTGTTTGTCTGTATTGATGCATATGATTCACTGTAGCACATAGTGATGCATAGCTTCTAGAATGACATTGTTGGTTGCAGGTCGATTTCAGTTAAAATAATGCAGTTTCCCTTTCCCCTCTTTTTTTAAATAACATTTTAATCTGTTTGTCTATTACTGTTTATCCAGGAAGCAGCAGCACTTGCAGCAACTGAGGTTGCATTTATGCTACAGGCAGGGCAACGTCGTGGATTGCAGTTCACAATAGCTTCAGGACCTGCTGTGACTCCCCATCAGGAGCCAATTCAATAATATCAGTGCTCCACAATTCTGGCGATGTTCTTTGTTTGCGAAGAGAATGGGAACTGAGATTTGAGCCTATTGTTTTTTATGCTTAGTAGCAGTGAAGATGAAAATCTTTAACGAGTATCTGTATCCGTAATCACATTTTTTAATACAGCTCACTTTCTTTCGATAAATGTTATTTTCCAATGCTATGTATATAATTTGGTTCTCAAGTAAACTACACTTGATTCAGAAAGTGTATTTTTCACATATTATAAAACTATCTTGGATTTCATGCTTTAGTTCTAGTTAGTTTACTGTTATCTTATTTTATACTGCTCATGATGATGGAGTATTGTAAATACTTGGCAAGCAGCCAAGCATGTACTTAGCCTTCATTATGTATCAGTATTCTTTTTCATCTTATATTCCCTGTGCTTTTATTATTTGGTTCCTTTTGGTTTCAAACCAACAAAACCGGTCTCTGCTCATCCTATCTGCATTTTGTTGATTGTTGAGGTGAGGGACTCGTTGAAATGTTGCATTATATGAGTTTATTGGAGGATCAGATAAACTCGTTGCAGTTTTCCATTTACATGAATCTAGTTTTTGATTCATGCACCATTGCTGATGTTAAATTGATGTTTTGGCTTTCAGCCTTGTAGATTCCTTGCACCATTGCTTTCTTGGATCCAGATGAAGAACTAACGTTACACTGTGATGTAGTTGTTAAAGTTAAATGTGATGGTGAAGAATGATTTGGAAAGCAATAGTGCATTCAGTTCTTTTACTTTAATACAGCTCTCAAAGCAGAGATCAGGGATCTAAGAGCTTAAATCCAGTTTGGACCATGACCAGTCCACGTCCTCCATAGGTTCTGGTAAGTTTTCGAAAATGAAAAGAACAGAAATATAAAGAAAATGAAGGTAGAGAAAGAATGAAAGATGGTCTTCATGGATAAGTGAGATCAATATAAAGAAGAAAAAAGAAGAAGAGGAGAGGCCAGATATGCGAGCCAAAATGGGTTTCCTTTGAAACTTTGAATGAGGTAACTTAGGGAGGGAGAGCTGAGCAAGCCAAAGAGAGCAAAGAAAAGCATAAAGGAATTCCATTAAGCACAAGAAACCAAGACTGTGATTTTTGGTGCATGGAGAGAAGAGCTTGGAATTCTAAAGCTAGATTGTTAGCTTAAAGCAAAGTGAGTTTGGAACATAAAGCCATTACTTGGTTTGTTGTTTGGTTTGTTGTTTTTGGAGGAAGGGGGTTACTATTCCCCACCATTACTCCAAGTTCTCTACTTTTTATGGCTTTTTAATTGCAGTAGCTATCTTCTTAACTCTTAAGGTAGTATTTCCCAAACCCTAAAAATATTCCTCAAGGTGATGAACAATGATGCTGTAGTCTGTCTTTGTACCACTTCCTGTGAATGTTTCTTTATGTACTTGGTGGTTTGATATGTTTAGTAACTAGAAACTGGGTTTTTTTAAATGATTACATTTCATCTCAACTTAGCTGTGTAGGTTTGGGTTGAGCCACGTATTCAAAGCATTTAGCATATGCTTTAGGGAGCAAATCTTGGGTATGGAATACTATTTACACAACAGCATGCATAGGGTGACATGGCAAGTTAGGAAATTAGTCTAGAAGTTGATGGAACTTGATGCTAGTCTTTGTTTGGTGAGAAAGAGCGAGGCAGATGATAGATGGATGAAGATATAATGCAAAACCAAATGACAAAAGATACTTGGCTTCCCAAGGATAGTGTTCCAAGTTAACTTTTCATTCAAACCTGTCAGAGTCTTCTAAAACAGCCTTATATTGCTTCTATGGCAGGCTTATGATTGAGGTGAATCTAAAACTTCCCTACATGTTCTGGCCTTCTGGGACCTCTATTGTGCTTTATGCTTTTAGTCTTCCAAATCCCATAAAAGGCATACCCTTGGCTTAATCCCACAGGAACGAACCATAAGAAGGAACCAAGTCTCAAGCACACTACTCATTTCCTTATCATTGCTCGAAACACAAATACCTACACTACTACCACTCCATCTCTTGATTCTGCAGAGAGCAATCAAACATGGGTGTTTTGGCTTACAAGGGGGCCATTCTTCTTGTTTGCATTGCGTTTTTAGCTCTACAGCCGGAAAAGGTTTCCGGGTTAAGAAGCATGGATTTGGCTCTGAGATGGCATAAAGGGCACTTCTCATTTCTTAACAGTTTGCATGTTGTTAAGGCTGTTGCTGTAGAGAACTTGCTGAGCTTGGCGCCTGCACCTGCAATGACATTTGATCCAAGTCAATCAAACAAACGAAAAGTTCGAAAAGGATCAGATCCCATCCACAACAGATGTTGACATGCTGATGCAGTTTCTGAATGCCGGAGAACTTTCAGGGAACAAGAAGCTGTGGAGGCTGTAACTAATACAAAGTTGGTTGGTTAGAATTCTATATTTTCGCTTGTTTTAGTTAGTACTGTTTTTTTGTTGAGCTGAAGAACTGCAGCTGATCGGAACAAGTCATCGAGTGAGCATCATCTCTATAATGTATAAACATAGGTCCTAACCAATAGATGAATACTTTGAGAATGAAGATGCTGGCTCTCACAGAATACATGCATTTCTGATTTTTCTATATAAAAGAAAAGATTTTATATTACTGTCCTGCACCTGTGAGCTCTGACTAGTTTTGCAACATATTGCCACAACCTTGATTGTTTCACACTTCACAGGCATTGTAACAAAGATTTCTGCGTTTTCTCTATAAAACAACCAATGCTTATACAAGGGTAAAATATCAGAACACAATCATGAGCTCGAAGGCTGTCATTTCTCTTGAAATAACTAACATTCCCATTCTGAGTGCAGTTACTGTAGTGAAACAGGCGATCAAAATCTCACATATTATAGCAAAAAAGGAACAAACTTTTCATTGATAGTGTCAAGAATAAAAAATGAGCTTGTAAGTATATAATATCTACCACTCGAACAAAAAGTTGATGTTTCATAAATGATGCAAAGGTAAGACCTGCATACATCAGACGCTCTGAAATGGACAATGCCATTTTGTTCTTAAACAAGTTGAGACCTGTCATATCTCCTCTTCCTGTGATATTTAAATTGTACAGATGATATCTTGCGAGAAACTGCCTGCCAAATCATATCAACAGCATCACCAGGCAGGGAGGGATACTGATATTCGAAATGATGTACAACTTCCTTCAACCTTTCCCACATTTTGGTCCACTTCTCTTCATTTATTCCTTGAAGAAGTTTCAGCAGGTAACCCTTCTTTATAGCATCATCCCCACGAACAAATATGCAAAACTGTGAGTAGTCTAAGACATCTTCAAATGGTAGCTCAATCTCATCACTGATTATCACTGGAACACAATGACTAGCAATGGCATCGAATAAGCGATTTGAGGATGGGGTATCGCCAGCTATATTTAAGCAAAATTTCGATGAGGCCATTCCTTGGGTTGCCTTGCGAACACCGTTTCCTCCAATGCTACCAAAACTGAAGTCAACATCTTTCTCATCTTTTAGAAGATAATACAATTCTTGTCGAATTACTCCTCCCTGTATCAATATACAAAGTAAATATTACATTAATTAAGTAGATATTATCAGGCTATTCTACTATTCTAAGCTTGACTAGTGTTTCATCAGAATAGTGTACGACATAAAAGGAAAGGGAAGAACAATAAAGCAGCTAAAAAGAGCAATCACAATAGTGCATCAAGAAATCATAACTAGCAAAACAAAATTTGAAAATCCTAATTGGCGGATACTTCATAACAAGATCAAATTCAGGGAAGTATGATCAGAACAAATTCCATCATGCAATTTAATTCCAAATAAAAGAAAACATAAATAAAGCATAATCTGCTAAAATTATTGAGACATTTGAATCATGACGCAATACAACATCATATCAAAAATTGAATGAAACATGATAAGAGATGAAAGAAGGAAAGACTGACATCTTTTCTGTATATTGCTCCTCGGAAATACACTAGTATAGGACGCTCCTTGAACGTGGCTGATTTGCTACTGGGAACAGTCTTCACCAAATGTCTGTAAGGAGCGATTATATCCTTCCCAAGATTTGCTATTTCAGCAGGATATCTTCCAAAATCTGCAAGCACGAACATGGCAGAACCCAATTTCTTTCTTGCATCCAACATGCTATTTGGATGATGAGAAACTATTAAATGATCTTTCCCACCCTTTCTTTTCCATTCATTCCGGCCCATCAAAAACTGCACCAACTTGTCCTGCAACCTCTTGTTGACACTGACTTTCTCCTTCTCATGAAGCTTAGAATGCCGGTTGTAGCTCAGAGATGCGAAGAATGGCACAAAAATAAAATCAGCTTCTCTTGGATTGTGCACCCTGACTACTGTACAAGGTCTAACCACATTTACGTTATCTGATGATAAAATATCAAGGGTGAGCCAATATTCTATACTGTGCTGTAGATTCAGCCCGCCTGGGTAAGGTGGGATGTGCTGTGGCCATGTTTGATTCTCCATTTCTTTCCAACCCAATAACCCAAAGTGAAATTCAGGAGGCAAGTCATACATAAATACCCTCAAAAGAGCCTGCTTCGAGTCACAAACCATGTTCTTTCTACCTACAGATCCCACTTTCTTGCTTGGATTGGAAACTTGACAAGCTGATTCACTCATTCTTTTCAAGGGTTGTATAGCATCTAATTGGGGAACCTCAGAAGAGAGGAAAGGACATTTAATAGGTTCCTTTTTCGCATGGGGCTCAAAGTACACAGATGTGCCATTAACAAGCATAAGCTCAAACACTGATCTGGGAATGAAAGATGTATTTCCAGATTGAAGAAGGAACACAGAAGAAAGAATTAAAAGGAACACAGAAACTGTTATCAGGGAGGAAATGAACTTTGAGGGAATCCTACTCTTTTCTGACATTGATGATATTCAGGGCACCAAACTCGGCTAACAATGCAATCAATGAAATTCACCTAAATAGAAATTGCTCCAGCACAATATAGAAAAGACAATGCCCATCAAATTAGCTTCTTAACAGAATAGGTTGATCAGCATAACTATATGGAAGGGGGGACACCCATCTCGAATGAGAAGCCAAATTCTTCTTAAACCTCAGAAGGGTTTTAACAAGGACTGAAAGCTATCTTGGAACCCATTGCCAATCTACCTATCTCTACAACTCTACAACCATGAATTCAAGAAGAAATTCTTCCTTCTTAAGGCCAGGGTCATAATCTAATATGTTTCAACTCAATAAAGATAGAACCTTGAATTTCTGGGAAAACCAAAGCCTCTCTCTTGAAATCACCACTCACCAGAGCAACAGAGCTAATCATAAATCTGCACATAGAGAATAAACACTGATTCAACAGACTACTTCTTCAGCTGAATACCAGAATCCATGATTTGGGTTCTTGATTAGTTGAGCTACATGAAAATTGCCACACAAAAACACAAACAGAGGAATTGAGAAAAAAAATATTAAAAGCTAAACTTTATATTCATCTGGGTATCAAAGAAATCAAATATCATGAACTGGGTCAGTTAGAACTTACAAAAGCTGCACCTGGGTCAGTTCTGAAACTTCACGGCATGCATTGTGCAATATATTTCCAGACCGCAGAGGGACTAAGGTCCAAGAGACTCGTCGAACACAGAGAAGGGCCTGAACAAAGTCCAATTATCATTTGCTAACTTTTCTTGTGGACTGTGACTTCTGAATCTGATTAATACTTTATATCGATCCTTTTTGGGTGTTCACGAAGTGGACAACAGAAAGAGCATGACTTTAAGAACCTTTCTCGTGTCCGTATGCTTAGAGTGTTTGCTTAATTTTTTTTTTGGGTCTGAGCAATCATAAGATTTTATTTTATTTTTTTTTCTCAAAAAGACGCGGTTATTTTCATCCTACAGTCTTTACTATTTTCTTTGTTCATCGTACATATTTATTTCATCATACATTTTTATTTTAACTTATCCCACCCATTTATTTTTTCAGAGATATCCTTATAAGACATATCATATTAAGAAGTTTTTTAATAAAAAAAAAAAATTATTTAATTATAGCAATAAAAGCCAATAAAGTTTCTTAATCAACAAAATCATAATATGATCCTTTCAAAAAAAAAAATCATAATTTGATTTAGTTCCTATTTTTATTAATTAGTTCAATTTTGGTCTACTCTAATAATTTGATTCATGTCAAACGTTCGTACTTTAACCGTTATTAGCAATGAATTGAGAAGAGAGATGATATTCTGTTTGTATTTTAAATATTTACTATCGTTCAAAATGATACTGTAAAGATGAATCAACGATGATGAGGAAACAAAAATAAAATAGATTCAAATACGGGTACAAGTTATCCAATGAGATATTAAGTAGTTTTTGTATATAATTAATTGGTTATGTATTTAGGCTTTCTTATAAATTTGCATTTTATAAAATTAATGTATTTATTAGTCGTTTTACACTTATATAGTATATTCTTTCAATAATTGAAATATTAGTATGATGAACAAAAAAGATAATAGGATGAGAATAGCCGCATCCTTAACCCGTGACACCTCAATCACATTGTGATTAGTTTAAACAACAAGAAGCAATGGAACATATTCGAATTCAAAGTACTGAATTAATAATTATTGGACGGAAGATGTAACATGGCCAATAAACACCCACCCCTCATGAGCCTCTACAGGGGGAAAGAATGTGATTCATCACCTAATAAGGCATATGCATCATATTAAACTCTAAGACATTAAGGATAACAAGCTAGATATTTTTTTTTTTGAGGAATATATCTTTAATAATCATCATAACGACGGTTTGAGGTCACTCTCAAAAGCTGATTAGTTTTCGTTTACATCCACTGCTCACAATTTTGGACTCAATTTGATAAAAACAAACAATGCATACCTACATCTAGAAAAGAAATGGTACCGACTCAACAAGAATGAAAACACAGCCCTAAAATTCTATAGCAAATGACATCCTACTACCCTAAACAGTTGCATAAAACAGAAAACTCACATTTCAACAGATTTAAACAAATAAGGACATAAGTCCAGGCCCAGAGTGCATAGTACCACGCCCTATCAGCAATTTTTTACGCAAAATACCTAAAAAACTATTCTTTTTTAAAATATCTACAAAACTGCCACTACCTCAAAATACCCTAACCGTAGTTTCCATTCGTCCCACTTCTCTACCATTTTCAGATATGAGAAACACCGATTCTCTCTCAGAAAATCCCAACCACCGCCATGAGACTCCAGATCGGCGAAGTTATTACCAATGACAGACTTTGTCTAGAAGCCGCTCTTATGTTTCAGGTTGAAGAGAGAAAACACCGATGACGGAATTGCAACTGTCCAGTCATCCAATCGAAATCGTCCGGCAAAGGAATCTGAGAATCGAATCGAATCGCTGGGGAAGGGAGAGATGGACCTTGTCGTGGTCGACGACTCACATAGGTATGATATTGGCTTCGTCGAGCAGATTAATTTGCTCACGCCCCGTTCAAAATTCCTAGTACCTCGAAGACTCGAAGTTATTGCAAACTCAAATTGCAAGACGGTATGTATTGTAATTTTTTCTTGTTTTTGATTGGTGAGAAATCAACAAATTGTGTTGATTTTTCTCTCATATATGTTTTTGATGATGATTTTTATTGTTTGTTATAGGTTGGGTTGTCAATGAAAGAGAAAAAAAAAGAAGGACAGTAGCAGAGTTGACAGTTGAAGGAGTACTACAAGCGATAGTTGCAAACTGTAGAAATGCAGTAGCAGAAATAACCATCAATATTGTCTCAATATACAAGGTAGCAGAACTGGAAGAATGGAGTAGTATAACTGGAAAAATGTAGTAGCAGAACTAGAAGAATGCATTAGCAAAGATAACATTTCAATATTGTCTCATTATGCAAGCTGTAGCAGAACTGGAAGAGTACAGTAGCAGAATGTAATAGCAGAATTGGAAGAATGTAGTAGTGAGATAACCTTTAATATTGTCTCAAATATACTAAGCAGTAGCAGAATTGGCCGGACGACGACGACGAGTGTTGCAGTAGCACAGCTGGACTATGGTGAGGCAGTAGCAGAAGTGGGCAAGTAAGAGTGCAGCAACAGACTTAACGAGTAAAATTGCATTAGCAAGCCCCTTAAATATGCAGGGCTAGTTTGGTAAGAATTAGAGTATAAGGCAGTAGTAAAATTGGAGGATGAATCTTCAAGCAATAATAGTAGAAGTGGATAACTACAGTAGCAGAAGTGGAGGATAAAGCAGTAGCCTTGCTACTACTTCTGTTGGGATGTTAACCTCTGCTACTATTTCTCTTGAGATGTTAACCCCTGCTACTACTTCTGCTGGGATGTTAACCCCTCTTACTACTGCTACTACACTAAATAATTGAAAACCTGCTACTGTATTCTATTTACTGAAAAATCTTTAAAAGAGAGACTTTTCTCTTCTAAAAACATATTTAATTAGTATAGGGTTAGTATGGTAAATTAAACCATGACACATGACATGCAGAGAAAAGATTGTTCTTAATTGTTAAAAACTGTCCTTATTTGTTTAACAAAAACACAAGTGAATTTATTTGTGTTTCAAATCTTTTTAGAGGATGTATATGTGATTTGCTAAAAATTCTAAAACAATTGGACTTTTGCCTTTAACCCAATTGCATTTTTCTTTTTTGCTGAACTTGGGTTGGGCTAGATTTTCAACTAAGGTGACGTGAGCTTGCTTCTACACGATTATATTTTAAGGCTATTACTACATTCATGACGAGTGTAAGGATACAACACAAAGATCTAAGGCTCCAAGCTCATCAAGGCATATGCTGTGAATTAGGGTTGTGTTTTCATTCTTGTTGAGCCGGTACCATTTATTTTCTACATGTAGGTTTGCATTTTTTGTTTTTATTAAATTGAGTCCTGTGAGCAGTGGATGTAAACGAAAACTAATCCGCTTTTGAGATTCACCTCAAACGAACGGTCGTTATGATAAATATTAAAGATATATTCCTCAAGAAAACAAAGAGTGTCTAGCTTGTTAAACTTAATGTCTTAGAGCTTAATATGATGCATATGCGCCTTATTAGGTGATGAATCACTTTCCTTCCCCCTGTAGAGAGGGTCATGAGGGGTGGGTGTTTATTGGCCAGGTTACATCTTCCGTCCAATAATTATTAACTCAGTACTTTGAATTCGAATATGTTACATTGCTTGTTGTTGTTTAAACTAATCACAATGTGATTGAGGTATATAATTTGTAGTGAACTTGAGTAATTAAAAGCATCTGACATCTTCCCCCAATCAAAATGGTTGGGGATGAACTTGTTGAAGTGACAAACGGAGAAAGACAAGATTGATAGTTTAATTTCAACTCTTTTTCTATACAAAGGCTAATTTCAACTCTTGAATCACCCACCCACCAAGAGCTGTGTCAATTTACGATATGGCAGTCTTCGATTGGAGAATCCTAGATAAAGTCGAAACAGGCATGCATACTTGGTCACTTGAGGATCATAACATTTTTTAGAGACTGAAGGATGAATTTAGAACTTGAAATTATAACAACTTATTAGAAAGTGTACGTGTGTTTGTGTTCAGTTGTCCGATTAACTGCATGTTTATCACAGTGTCTTGCCCTTTAAGTGAGCAGGCAGGTCACTCTAACATGACAAGCATCCACTTTTGTTTAATATTCCACAAAATTTACCCATATTATACTGTGTTTTGTTCAACCTCTTGATATACATAATCTGGATTTGAATAGCCACTGTAAGCATATATAGAAGTAATATGACAAATCTTATTAATAGATCAAGTAAAACACAAATTCTGTCAACGCTAGCTCTCATTTGGTGGTTTTTTCTTTATTTTAGAACCATTAGCCCAAAGGAGCGATTAATAATGGGAGTACAAAGATTATAAATGGATTAATTTTCTGCTCAACAGGTCATTGAATTTTGACCCCAATGAAGGAGCTGAAAGATTATATATCTTGCAGAATAATTCTTTGGCTAAAATGATATTGATGATTAAAAATTCGTAGGGTAGGCAATCCCTTTGGTTCAAGGGCACTTGGGTCCTCCTTGCTGGGTCTTCCAGTTGTTGTAGCAAGGGCACACAGCTTTGTTACCATAGAAGCCTGGAGGAACACACAGACACTTTGCGCAGCATTTCTGGCAGAAGAACATGCATGGCTTGTGGTACTGTGTTTTGCTACATCTCCTTGTGCACTGTGATGGGCATTCTGATAATTCAATTCACAAATTACATCACAGTGAGAACTGAGAAGTTGAAAATATTAACATGCATGTGGTTATACAGCTTAAAACCAAGAAGCTAGATGGTAAATCTGTTACTTACGCGAACTCTTAAGACTCCCAGGTCCGTACCTTGCCTGAAAAATTACAGTTGAGTTTGTTTGTCAGAAACTGACCGTTTTAGCCGTAATGAGGGTGAATGAACAGAAGAGAAGGAGCAACTTACACTGTCCAAGTGATACTGGGTTTCTGCTGCCATGGAAATCCCAAGGAGAGCTAGAAGCAGAAGGCAGAGAAGCTTAGCCATGGCCATTGCTATCAGTACTATCAGCAAAACAAGCTTAGCAAGAGAAATAGGATTGGTTCAAGGATGTGGTGTGGGGCTTGGTATATTTAGATCTCAAAATGAGATTGGCTATTTATAGAGATTTGAGGAGGGATGCCCAACAAAGATCATGTTACTGCCTGATCCAATGATGCTATGATTCTATGGCTGCTTATTGTTTAGAAATTTAAAGTACATGGTTTGATCTGTGTTGTGGTCATATTCCCAAATTGTCCCATCCATACCCATAATTCATAGCCTTGAAATGTTGTACTTTAAAACTACATACGAATTCTAATTATTATGGGTAGTCTAATTCGACTTATTAATTTCTTTCTTGAGAGTTAGGTTCCTTAACATGTCTGGTTCTTGTTTATGTCCATGGATTAGGTACTACTTAGGTTCTTGGGTTCTTAGGTCTAAGTTTTCTGAGTTTTTTTTTTGCACGGTTCAATTATTTTGAGCCTAAGAGAACGGATCGTGTTTTATGCTGTACTTTTACTTTCAGTTTATTAATGGAGTGACGTCTCTATTTAAACAAAGTAAAAAAATCTAATTATTGGGTATTTATGATGCTTCTTCTCTCCCTAAACCCTAGCCCCGATGGCTCGGAAAACCAACCTCTGGTATCAGCCATGTTCTCATCATATATGGCCCTCATCGTCGTCCTTTCAGGGCGATCCTAAGATCGGCGAACAAGGTTTGGCTCGATCGAGATTCGAGACTACCATCAGTAGTGTTTCTCGCAAAGGTGAATTGAATGTGGAGAATGCAAATGTTCAATGACCCGATATGTGGAAACTTTGTCCGAGCAGGGCTAGGCTCTAGACATATCCATGTTGGATTGATAAATGTACATCGAGTGTTGTTTGGGGTGGTGAGATTTCGATCTAGGGTTCGAAGCGGTGCAACTCCAGGTCAATACTATATCGGGTGCCCAATCTTTTTTGAAGACCCGATAAAAATGATGGTTGAGCATTGTTTTCTTAATCTCTGGTATAAATCACAATAACAACATTTCAAGAGTGGTAAAATCACATAATATTACAGAAGGGTCTAGAAGTAATTTTGGAAAGGGTGCGCTATCACTAGTACTTATCTAAGTAACATGGGACATTCGTTGGCTGTGGACAAATCAGTGTGAGTTGATAAGTGAGATGACGACGGGCACTCGTTACTTTTATCATGGTCCCCTCAAAAAACTAATACCCATTTAGTTATACCCTACACAAACTTCTATCCTACTACTATATACTCATCGTTATCCACCTTTAGAATTTGTAATCTTGTGACGTGGAAAGATCTTATGGTGAGTGTGCAGATTATAACATGGTGCGCCGGTGCAGGGAAGAAGGATCGGAAAATAATAGGAGAGGGGTCCTATAATTGACAGTGGTGGGCACCGGCCATGTGAGTCTACTCGGAGCACATGTGATGACCCAAACCACGTAGATATGTGCCAAAAACGACAGCGGATGCCCCATCTTCTCCTGTCGTCTGTTTTTGTGTTTTATTTTTTTAATTGTTGGAGTGGGCCTTTCTCTGGCCTCCAGAATCTATTGAGATGGTGGGCCTCTGGGAACTAAAAGTTTTCTAATTTAGTTGGGCTGAGTGCCGCATGGCCCATCACACTGCACGTTTTTCATGTACGCTAAAATGGAATATAGCTTCGTACGTAGCCTTAATTCGTTTGATCATATATACCAAATTGATTCGTGATTGGTGAGATGTCACTTTACATGTACACTAATCATGGTTTTCCTCTCTTTATTGGTGGAAGTGACATTCAAATTTGAACCAAAAGGAGTCTTCAGTAGGGCAGCTCAACATGCATGAGGTGCTAAGAGAGAGTAGGTGGTATTTGTATATGTGGGAATATTCTAGGATTGAATGCGTAATCTAGTCTAATTCCTAATCCCTCAATGCTGGGACTAAATTGAAGAACATGTGACAAGATTAAGATCAAAATGGTGCATTCTTGCAAAATAGCAATTGCAAAACCTTGCAGGACTCAATATCTGGAGTTTCATCCATTTGTGTTCTATCTAAATCCAATATGAAGGAAAAGTAATAGAGAGAGCAATGTCAAACAAACACACAGCGATGACACGACAAGATTAAGAAAGCACCACCGAGTTCAAACGAAGACAAGAGAGCGTATGTAAGGGCAAGGATAACACAATGTATGACATAGACCTAGCAAGGGGCAAGGCTTACTGTTAGCTGTTTTGGTTGGAAATACATGCACCTAAATACTTGGTGTATGTGGAGAACAACTTGAGAAAGAGTCTTGTTTAGGTATCCCATCAATATCTCACGCCTAGCTCTCAACTCGATCTCAGATAAGAGATTCATCAGAGACATGACATATTGGTCCAGCTCATGTAAGCTCTACTGACTTTGATAATTAAGTGGCGTGGCCACCCAATTGTGGTAGAGAAATAGTAGCCTGTCTGTCTTGTTCGGTTGTCAGTATGCCAATGGGGGCAAACGTACATGCAAGCTATAGGCTTCTACTGCAGCCACCCCATGCCATTCGTACTTGGCTAGCTCCTGCTGAAACAAATGCTCATTGTATGGTTTTGGCGCTTGATGCTGTAGTACTGATGATTGCTTGAATGAGATAATTTTGACGCTGTTCCAACACATGCACGTTTGGCATTTCCTCGGGGCTAGGGCATTGATCAGGTTGATCGAGATAGATCGAGGACGCATTTTCAGCAGTAGTTTATTTGAACTTTGGATACCCAGGCCAGGCATGTGTGCTACCATATACAGTACATGTATATCTACGTATATATGTATATGTACATATATACGTAGATACATGTTTCATCATGTCTGTAAGTTATCTCTGATCATTTCAATTTGAATGTTATCTCGATCTATCTGTTCATATCCAGCCTATACACACACACACATACTATACTGTGGAACTTGATCAATCTGAGCTGAGTTCCTGCTGTGTTGGATCAATATATCAGTAACTTTTGGTCTGAAGGAGCTAGCTTTCGGTAGTTTAATCCTAATTAATTGATCTGTATATGCAACAGCCTTATGAAATATATATTTTATATGCATACTTATCTGGCATGGAATCTTTCATTATAGTATCTGTCAAAGCTGGCTAGAGATCGATCATGAGGTGGGTCGATCTCTATATGAATTATAAACAAAAACATCAAACATGCATACATACTTATATATTATATATCTCGAAGATTTGATAGGTTTTGCTTGCACCATCCAATTTGCCTGTTGTCGATCATGAAAGTGCACAACATAGGACGACATTCGGAATTAAAGAATATTGAGAAAGGGAAAGAGAGAAAACAAGATAACAAAAACTATGAGTCCCAGCCAGAATTCAATTAAACATATGAAACCAGTGGTCTTCAACAGATCGAGGACATGGCCCAACCAATCTAATCAACACACTACGGGGTAATGATTCTGTTGCTGGCTTGGATGAAAAAGAGAACAGGATGATTCTTTAATGAGATAGATAAAGATATATATAGTTGCATATGTCTCTATTGGCTTCTCCAAACATATTTCAGTACTTAATGTCTACCACTGGCAATGTGCTTGTACTCGATAATATTCTAATTTTCTGTTTACACTTAATGTATGAGAGAGAGAGAGAGAGAGAGAGAGAGAGAGAGAGAGAGAGAGAGAGAGAGAAGAGTAACCGAGCTATGTTCCAGCTTACACCAAACTTGATCATGACCTACGTACATACAATCTGAAAGACATCGTCATTCTAGAGCTAAAGTGGTGATGACATAACTAAAAGGTTTTGTACCCTTCTTTGACTAGTTTCTTGATAACACACACACACAAACCCGATTACTACATGCATTATAGCTTTTATTCTTAAGCAGGCTTCCCCCTACTCAAGTCTTAACTAGAGCTTCTCACAAATCCATGGTGAAAATTAGGGCAGGTTAGAATAATACATGTGTATGTATAATTATATATATGCTACATGCAGTGTTGCACAGCTGAATTGTGGAAAGCTTATATTGTATATGATTCTACTGCATAGCCAGTTATTTAAATGTGCAAGTGCCAATTGAAAAAAGAGTAAGGGTCCAAATGTTTCTGATTAAGTAAGGACAATCAAAAGCGTTACCACTAGAGCCACACTATGTTTAATATTGAGCATTCTTTCAACTAACCTACTATATATATATGTTATCTTCTATTTGATTCCATCAAATTAAATCCACTAACCACCGAAAAGTAGAGGAAGGAGGGACACAACAGTACTATAACAGCATATAGTTTCTGTTTTTGTTTCTGTGAGGCGGCTTGAACAAGTTATCAAAATTGGTTGAAGCTGTTCATAGATAGCATGATTGGATGTGTGGACCTTTCTGAAAATATAGCATAATCCTAAGATATAAATTGTTGTAAGAATGATGAATTTCCTTTTTACCACACATAATGGTATGCAGACGTCTTGTATGAAATCATCAAGATTATACACAAGGAAAGAACTAGTAGAAATAATCAGGAAATTTTAGGCTTCTGCACTAGTAGAACTAGCAGACTATACATTTCTACATTGCGCTTGCTAATGGAGAATTCGAAACTGGGGATAAATTTAGAAAAGAAAGAAAAGGAATTCATGAAAAGAAAGCATAATATTAATAAGGAAGACATGCGAACATGTAGAACATGAATATTGAGAAACTTTTCCTTTTGACAATCAAATCAAAGTTTGATTCTCATCTTAGAGTCATATACATAGAGGTTGGCAAATCAAATCAGGATTCACAATCTTTGGCATCATTCAGTTAACTACTTTCAGAGAAATCAAAGACCCTTCTTCATTCAGTCCTATACACGCGGTTCAATTATGAAAGCACAGGCACTATTATTGTTGATAAGAATTATTGGGTGGAGTATACTCACAAACAACCTCCGTGTCCACTTCCCTCCGGTGAAAATTCCGGTGGCAGCCGCAAGCAGCACACGTCAGCGCCTGCGCCGTGCCGTCCTCCCCACTTGCCATGAACTCTCTGCATCCATCCACCGCGTACCCTCCGATATTCGCAGCGTGATTCTTCTGGCACTCCCCATACCTCACAGTTCTAACAACTGAAGATGAAGTACTGCTTGAGCTCCTCCGGGACGACCCATCTCTTCTGACTACCACTTGCTGTTTCTTCATCAATTTCTTCGGATCAAACCCTAGAAATCGACTTTCTTAGTCGATTTGATGAAATGGGATGTTGGAGACTTGGAACTCGATACCTTAATTGATGTACCTGCAAGAAAGCTAGCTATATAAATCTATATATATACACAGGCGCCCAACCACTATAAACCAGAAAAAAGACAAAAGAAAAAAAATCATTTTTGTAAAAAAAAAAAACGAAAAGAAAAAGAAAATGGCTATGTCTGTATTTAGTTGATGCCTAACCCTAACCCTAGCAGCTATACTTAAACATTTTGACATACTTTAATCTATACTGGTAGCTTAATTAGTGTGCTTGGTGTAATTCCAACTAGCTGGCTTTAGAGAATAGGTTAACTAGAGACAGCATTTTCAGCAGCCCTTATGATTTTACCAGCACTACCAAATTTTTCAAGCCTGGACCTTTGGCTTTGAATATGATATACAGTACTGAAAGCCAAGAACAGTCATCGATGTCGTCTTGTCGACTAATCACGGGCTAACACGTCCAAATATACTGTCAAAACGACAAGTAGTTTAACTCTTTGTTCTAAATCAAAGTAAACCAGTTAGGTTACCCATATCTCTTTTAGTCTTATTAAAGAATTTTCTCCATACCGCACTGTATTTCAGTGACTGGTTTCCATGGAAATCAAACTCAAAAGCCCCTTGTCCTCATATTAAACTCTAGATTCTTCGATCACTGGCTCTCTCTTTTTTATTCGGTGAAATTTCAATTCTGGTGTTGAGGATCTGGAAATGATATCTCAACTGCAATTCTGCTGTATCAATAGCAGTTAACGTCAAATGTGATGAGTGATCAACCCTGGATCGATTAAGACCAGAATCACTAGGAGCTGCTGTTCATGAGAGCTTAGGGTGAACAAACTAATCTTAGATTCTAATCTGTGATTTTAGTGGGTCTACTTGGATACTTAAAGACAGGTCTGCTAGGACCCTTGAGTACTGTGAACAACAACTCCTGTCTAAGTATTACCAAGATCCAGTTCTTATTAGTATTCCTCTCCACTCCTCCTCTTATCTAAAATTGCCACATTTCGATCTCTTTCCATCAAATCATCGAATACAATCATTACTTCTTTTTTTTCAATTTCAACGTCAACAAGATGCTATTCAAATCTGATCTTCTTTTAACTAAAAAAAATACCTAGCTTGTGGAGTCTACGCATTGTTATAGTGATATAAGGAAATTTTAAGATCTGCTAAATATATTATATTAAGGTATGAATTCTGTTCAAAAGTGTTGCCATCGATCTTTCTAAGACTGAGATTTCAAAGCCACTTTGTTAAAAACTTAAAACTGAAATAAAAGAACTGTTATCTTGTCATCAACCGAAGCACAGTTAGTGGGTTTTGAAATTTTGTGGGGTTATTGAATTGAAGCGTGCACACCGGATAGAAACACAGAAATCAGGCATGAAGATCCACCACCATTTCATATCATAAAATCATATCAAAGTAGGTAAACAAGCTAGTTTTTATTTATTTATTTAACTACGTACTAAGTACTAACTCACACACGCTTACATATGTTAGTGAAGTTTGAACTCATAACCAAGCAGATCACGGCTTACTAAAATAAAATAAGCTGGTTAAGATCAACAAGTACAATACACACAAGATACAGGAGATAATTACATGTACTACATATAGTGTTCCCATATAGTAATTGACACCATCTAGCTAGATTAATACTGAAGTGAGGAGGGACAAACATACACATGTGGTTGTCAATCAGAAAAAAGAAGTCCACTACTCAGATACATGGATGGTTGATTACACATTAGCTCTAAAATACAAAATTAATATATCATCTCAATTGTATTCCACAAATTAATTTGAGGAGAAGATTGATCGCTCGAGTTGGTAGTGCATTTGTACGTTGGGATCGATAAGCAACCACAGAGTTTCATTCTATCTATCCCTCTTTGTCAAGATGTTGGTGCAATATATGTAGGCAATCTATCTAGCTAGCTACTAGCTCGATCTTAACTCAAATGAAGAAGGATGCAAAATGGCCCGATTAATAATGTATTTGCTTACTCAATCGATCATCTTTACTTTAAATGGTTGAAGCTAATTAGCCAATAGTGCCCTGAAAGGCTTTTGCCACAAACATGCAAGAAAAAAGGCAAGATGTACGAGTACATGTGTGCAGCTTAACCAAATAGAGCTCATCTTATGTATCAGCTTATTATATGATCACGTATTTAGCATTATTCATGCAGATTTGCTTGGATTCAGTATTTCATTCTAGTTTCTTTCTAACTCGTAGGGCACAGAGGCACATGACATTCAATCACGAAAGAAGCTGAGACTATGAGAAAACAATGCTAAAAGTATATCTCCCACCAAGTATGAGACTATGAGAGGGTATATATGCAGAAAGATATATGCAGAAAGATGATCGTCAGAAGCTCTGTTCTTTGCTTTTATATATAAACACATTGTATTTTATAAAACAATGATCAACATGATCGATCTCTCTAAAAACAAATTAGGGTCCACATATCTATCTAAAAAACGAGCAAGCACTCACATTATTTGATCGAAAAAGTCAGATGATTGAAGTGGATTGTAGACAAATAACATCTTGTTGTTAATTGATTGGACAATAATTAGACGGTGTATTTCGAGTTGCATGCCCTTCAATCCATCAACCATATTAGCACCACACACATATGCTCCAATTGGGATTATTTTAGCACTAGCTGTGTAACTTGTTCTGGATTTTGCCTAAAGCTTTTTATCATAACCAGAGAAGACAAGGTACCCACCCCCACTACTCCTAATTTCGTTCTTTCTTTCCCTTAGTTTGGTGACCCATTTTGATGATTCGATCCATATACCAAACAATCTTTGGCCTTTCAAAAACAGCTAAAAACTCATAAATGAAGTCTCTAACTAGAATTTTGAATCGAGGACTCAAATATTCATTTATATAAAAGCGTAATTCATACGTCATCAAATTTATGATAATTTATTTATTTGTTTTCCTTTCTTTATTACGTTCATCATCCATTTACTTTGATCTAAATGTCATCACATGAGTAACAAAAAAAAAAAACTCTTAATTTAAGGGCTAGGTTGAGATTGATGTGACTTTTAAAATTAAAAACTGTTTTTTTTACTAAATGTTTGAATATAATCAGTTGTGAATTATGTCTGATAAATGTAATTGTCAAAAGTAACCCCACTCCAATTGTCTTATATTCCTTGAGAAGACCAAAACCTAGAACCCTAGGTTTTGTGTAGCAACGGCGGCGCCTCTCGGTGGTCTGTCTGGTCTAGGCGTTTCCGGCGTCGCTATTCGGGTGGTTTGAGATCTTGTGTGAGGTGCTCTTTCTTGAGATCTAGTAGGGTACAGAAAGCTGAAGCTTGGAGGTCTGATGAGGAGGAGATTGGAGGTGTAGTTCCGGTCTGCGAGGGTGGTGCTTTTGAGGACTGAATTTCAGGGTTGCCAAAAGGTTGAGGATCAACTGTTGGGGCTGTGAGGAAGGCCGGCGAGTTTCCTCGATCCAATGTCGTGTAACGGCATCGGGTTCTGAGTTCTAAGCATTGGTCGCAGTTCACTAAGTTCTTGGTGTGATGTGGTTCGCGCGGGGAGACCGCCAGACTGATTTGGAGGCGGCGGTTGTCTCGGGTGGTCTGATCTAGCGTCCGACCTGGTTCTAGGGTTCAGGCGGGCTGAGGGGAGAGTTGGCATGTGGGAGTGGGTTAGGTCCTTTTGGGCCTGGTCCATTTTCCCTCTTCTCTCTTACTTAGTTTTGTTTTTGGGGTAGAGTTTCTAGGTTTGGTTTACTATGAGCGAGCTTATTTCGTAGTCTTAGTTCAAGGTTGTTTACTGTTCTGATCAGTGGAGGGGTACACCATGAAAGTCTCTAGATCCCAAGCTCATCTTGACGGATGCCGAGAATTAGGGTTATGTCGAATAAATTAGTTTTTAGATGTCCGTCTTTTTTGGACGCATTTTGTTTAGTTTTTTAGTGTCCGCTTTTTGGACTTTATTTTCTTTGTAGGATTGTAGTTTATTATTATCTTTTCGGATGATAGTCTGGCTATTAGTCAGTTGAACAGTTGATGTAAATAAGGGTCACTTGAGCTATTTCGCCCACGGAAATAAAATTCTTTTTCCTAAAAAAAAAATGTAACTGTCAAAAAAGTGTTGTCAACACATAAAAATGTTGGAAAATTAAACAAAATCATTGGAAGGTAGAGTTAGCCTACAATGGGCTAGCCATATATGTGCTGATATTGGTAAAGCACGGGCTATAAATTAACAATGTGGCCAACTCATCTATGAGTGAGGCCTATACATATTTTGTCCAAAGAAAAACTTGTCTGAAAAAAAGAAAGAAAGAGGCCTATACATGTCATCGGCCCAACATTACATTTATTTCTCTTTTATATATATTTTTAACAAATATAGAAATGTATAACTATATATGTGTTCTAGGATATTTCTTATATGTGTTTTGCCTTATGCCATCAAGATATGTAGTTAGAATAGGACTATGTATTTTTTATCATTATCATCTTGGTACTTTGTAATTCCTTATATAAATGGCTCATATCAATGAATAAGATGATGATTCTCTATTCTCTTACTAGATCTCTTTGTCTCTACCATTTATCCTTCATCACGTTATCATGCATTTTGTTCTAACCCTAGAACTAATAGCCCACCATTTTATTTTATGAAACCCTAAAAAAGCGTTTTTTGGCTCCTATGTCCAACCGCCGCCGCCGCCGCCTGTTTTTCAGGCCGCCGTCCGACATCACCGGCTGCCAATCCTTTGGCCGCCGCTCGCCAACGATTCTTGGTTTCCTCCAACTACAATTTTCGGATTCTTCAAGCGTTTGAAGTTTCAAAAGGTATGTTTTGAAACCCTAAACTTTTCCAAGTTCAATAACTCGGGGAGATTAAAATTCTTTCCTCCCTTCTCCATCTCTATTCTATGCTTGAGATTTTGTGCGTGCAGGTACTCAAATCCTAGAATTTTATTCGCGGGTCAAGAGTGTGTTTGATCACTTTTGTTTCCTTGTTCGGGTTGTGTTTGATCAACCCCAACCTTTCTCCGGATTGTGTTTGATCAATCCGAGGCCTTTTTCGAATTGTGTTTGATCAATTCGCGGCTTTTTCGGATTGTGTGTGATCAATTCGAAGGACAAACCATTAAAAACATCGTTTATGACCCCTATCGAGTCTCATAACAGCTTGGTTTTGTATGCAAGAGCAATATTGTAAAATTCTACTCATTTAAGTTTTAACATACTCGATACCTAGGGCGAATCTTCGCTTGGTTTCTGTGGAACCTTTCATTGGAAAGGATTAAACCACATGTTTTGACCCCCAGGCTAACAAGCCTAGATGCCGAGATTTCACATCTCTCGCGCTCAAAGTTTTGAAGCGTCACATTGACAAAAACCTTCAATGACAATCTGTGCAAAAAATAATAACCACAAAATACTGTGGAATGCACTCATGGAGCGTTTCTTGAAACGTTCATATAACTCTACTTGTTGAGTTATTAGTCAAGTGGATTGCTTACCACCTTAATTGACTACATATTGTCGATGATCTTTTGTGGCATCATGATCTATAATCTTTAGCGGATTCGATTATCATCAAGTTCTCTAGGCCCTTCTAGTTGGTTTGGAATCACCAACGAGACTTGATTTTGATCATACAATTACAAACGAGAATTTTATATACGCTAATGTGATAAACGTATTTGAGATTGTTCCCTAATATTGGGACAACAATATGGGTCATGGCAACAGCAGAAAACGCCGTGTCGATGTTTAGAAAAGAGCGGGAGGTGTCACCGGCCCTAATAGCAATACTCCCGGTCTAGACACCGATTTGTCAAAACTACTCATGTCAGCTTATGACAAAGCAACCGTTGTGGATCTCCGGATCACTGGTTCAAGAGTTGTCGAGCTATCCTTCAAATTGTGAATGCATACAAAAAGGTACGGAAAATAAATATGAGGACAAGAACGTCATCCTCATGATCGCGAATTTCAAAGATTCGGATCATGCTCTAGCTACCCCTGATTTTGACGTCATTGGCTAGACATTGATTTTCTTTCCAAGCTATATGTAATAAGACGTCGTATCGACGTCCTTTGTCTATTTGGGACCTCGATGTACTCACATTAGCAATAATGAATGCCTTGAGAATTTTTTCGAAGTTATGAAACTATTCTCCTCTTATGGTTCGTATTGATTTACAAACAAGATGTACATTTTTACATTATCCTTAGAAGCATGGCATATTTACAATCTACATGGTTAGATTGTGCCGTTTTGGTCTCTTCCAAGTAAATATGACGCACGGCCTTGCATCCTCAAAGAGGATTGCTAAATGTGTTTCCGGTTAAGTCTTCTACCCTATAGCAGATTTTCCATCATCAATTATTTAACTAGGCTCATCCAAGCTCAGTGTGATGTCTTAGAATTGTCCAAAATTAAGGAGATAGTGGTTGCAAGTGTGCCTCACACTACCGACCCTCCACGGACATGTCTGGTCATACTGACTTGGAGTTACCGAAAGTTTTTGATTTTGGATCCCCCTACGCTATTAAACCAATTACCGTCTTGTAAAAGATATTGAAGACTTATCAAAATCGCGTATAATCATCATCACTGAATCCTCTAGGTCCTCTGAGTTAGTTTATATTCATATCAGGGAGCATTTGCTAACTAGTCATGGAGTTTACGACCTTAGAACGACCGAAATAACTTGGTTTTGATCATATACACATCACTTTTGGCTAAGGCAACAACATACATGCCACCTGCAAGCTTCACAGCTTCACACATGTCAATTCTGTGACAAACAACAATTTGTCCCTTCTTGACAGTCAACTTTGTTTGAGCTTTGTGAGCAGCTCCGGATGAACCAGACAATGAAGTTTATATCATTGGAAAACTCTATGAGTCTAGTTTTCAGAACTTTTCACAGTTCATCCATATCTATTTTAACGAAGAAGTTATGGTTATTTTAGGGTGTAAAGGTCATTCTGCACAGAAATTTTTATGCACTCTCGGGATTGCAGCTTTTTGTAACTTCTTTCAATCCTTTTAAATGGTTCAAGTGAAACTATTTACTCTTCTATCTACTTATTTTTGTAGATATGTCTCATAGAGACATTGAGTGCTTCGTAGATAGTGGAACTATCCACAACATTCTAAGGAACCGGCAAGTATTTCTGGATTTTGTGCCTTGTAAATCTTCTTTGACTACAATGATTAAATCATACCGATCATTCAGGGATGCGGTTTAGCTTAAATCTGGATGCCTCATGGCACCATGATCAACGTCACAGATGCCCTCTATGCATTGAGAGGCAACCGAACCATGTTGAGCTTTAAAGACATTCTTGCTAATGGTTTTCATTTGAAAACACATTGTGAGAATGAACAAGAGTTCTTTTGTGTATACCTTCTCATGAATGTAGACTGAAATGCATCTTAGAGAAGTATATGAGTCAATCTAGTAGACTGTATGTCACTATATATGATTCGAATATCGAATCACATGTTGTCACCAAACATGATATTTGGGACACCGACTCATATAGGCTTTGGTTTGACCAAATCGGTCATCCTGGAAGAGACATAATGGTTCAAATTTTAAAAAATTCTCTTGGGCATTCATTCTTCCGCTCAAAATTAAGACATCAGGATCTAGTTTCTCCATGAAGCATGATGGTGATGCCATGGTTGTAAATGGCGGCATCCTAGGGGACATTGACGTCACCCGAACACGGCTCCAACTTCTCAGAGGTCGTCCGGTCAATTCTTCAAGCAAATAATGTGCACCGAACTTCTCTCGATGTCTCATTGGCCCCCTGCAATGCTCATTACTCGTTTTGAAAGCCTATTCTTTAACTAAATTAGGAGTGAGACCCTTCTACGCAAAATGACACAAAAGTGAACATTCCATTCTTACATCAAACTATGTAGATAGATACAACCAACTTGCGGATACCTTTTTATGTTTTATGGTGTTGGTTGAAGTGTTAACACACTGGTCACGTGTTACACTATTATCTACTGTTTATGCTACTTATACTTCTACGGGCTCAGTACTCATTCTTTAAAGAAGTTTATCGGGATATAAGTTGAAGTGTCATGTATCCCATATTCACACACAGTATGATCTCACCGAGCCTACGACCAAGCAACTTACGTTGTCGCTCAAACATTATTGATGCGCACCAAAATCTTTCTATTGCGTCTTGGGGCTATGTAATATTTGCATGCAGCTTTACTATTCATCTACGACTCACCATCATTAAATATTGTTGTACTACAGCTCGTGACTGTGTACCAGGATTGACACGAAATTGCAATCATTGAGCTCAAACAAGATTGAAACGGATCTCCAATCTTTGAGCTCGGCTAGATGTAATTTCTAGGTGTCAAATCACAATTTCACTGCGCACAATGATGGGTCATTTAAGATGAATAAGTTTAGGTTGGATATGAACCTCCACCTATAATCTGCCTATGTAGAAACCTTGTCAGGTGATCTCTTTCACCGCTATATTGCGGATTGTCACTTTGATGAGACAATATTCCTGCTAAGGACACAAATGTTCAAGTGGAACGACGTGAATTTCCCCACTAAGTCTCATCTTGATCCCAAATGCTTAAAGTATTAAAGTGACGAGATCACATGCTGCAAATATGTCTGCAAGGATTGATGTCCTATCAAGAGGACATAGAGCAACCAAAATGAGTTGGTCTTCATGCCATCACCATGAATGGTGAAATGGTGACGCCATATAGTGGCAAAATTGGTGTCACAAGGTCATCTGGCTCCCTAAAAAGAGGAAGGCCTTTCGGTTCGATATTTTCTCGCACTAGGAAGAAAGCGATCTTGGCATAACCTGATCCATTGATCAGTGATACTCAAATCCGTCTCATGAAGTCTGAATTGTGATTATCATTGGGGGACGCATCAAATCCAATCCATATAGAGATCTCTACAAGTATTACACTAGTGTATATGAGGACGTGGAATAATGAGTCTACTATCGAACCACCCTTTGTTGATAGATATCAACTTAGTTGATTGGCCTAATGGAAAGATGCGATCCAACATTAATAAATAGATAGGTCTTTGGGCAGGTGATGCCGACACCGTAAGCTAAACCCTATCAACTATGTCTTTGTTAGATAGCATAGTGAGAACAAGAGTTTAGACTCACCTTATGACGCAAGGTCTCTCACTAAACACGCACTGAGACTACGATGAGATATACTCTCGTAATGGATGTCATTGAACTCTACTACTTTGTCAGTTTGGTAGTTTCTGAATAACTGAACATGCAGCCTATGAATTTGGTCATAATAACATCTCTATGAGATCAAAGATATACATGAAGGTCCTAAACGAACTTCATTCATCCGAATCAAGTGGCCGGCTCCAGACCACAGGAGCACTCGTTTGCTAAAGGTATTGAAACGCACATGGACTTTACTTGATTTGGAAGGGATATGGTGAATTATGTCTTTGCGTGTTTATTCCGGATTTACTTGGACTCTTGATAGATCAAGAGATGCCAATCTGTATCAACATCCGAAGTTAGAATGAAAAAGATCTTGGGAAGACACGGTCTCGATAAGACACTCGATGACTGTATTGATGATGATTTTTCATCAATCGGCTTAGGTGCTCTATAACTAGTGAGGCCTACATATACTCCCATGATTAGTCAAAGTCTTTACTCTAAAGAGAGATCTATTGTTTTCTCTAAGAAAGATGAAAAATGTGTTAAGAGATGAAATTCTCATCTAAGTACAATAAGACGCATCAATGTACTCAACACAATACAAAAGACTTGACATCTCATTCGCTATGAAATGTTGTAAAGATAAGTGTAGCTACGCCCACGCAACGCCAATGTAATGGCAGTAACTTCTTTTTTCAATATTTAATAGTATGAAAGGTTGAGGCTTATTCTATCCATACATAAGAAAGATACATCAAAAGCAAAATCAGAATCTACCAAGTTTCGTAGGTCAAATTCCACAGGACCTACAAGAAATCTCACTCACTGGGATAATGAGTCTACTATCGAACCACCCTTTGTTGATAGATATCAACTTAGTTGATTGGCCTAATGGAAAGATGCGATCCAACATTAACAAAGAGATAGGTCCTTGGGCAGGTGATGCCGACACCGCAAGCTAAACCCTATCAACTATGTCTTTGTTAGATAGCGTAGTGAGAACAAGAGTTTAGACTCACCTTATGGCGCAAGGTCTCTCACTAAACACGCACTGGGACTACGATGAGATATACTCTCGTAATGGATGTCATTGAACTCCACTACTTTGTCAGTTTGGTAGTTTCTAAATAACGAAACATACAGCCTATGAATTTGGTCATAATAACATCTCTATGGGATCAATCCTAACGAACTTCATTCATCCGAATCAAGTGGCCGACTCCAGACCACAGGAGCACGCGTTTGCTAAAGGTATTGAAACGCACATGGACTTTACTTGATTTGGAAGGGATATGGTGAATTATGTCTTTACGTGTTTATTCCGGATTTACATGGACTCTTGATGGATCAAGAGATGCCAATATGTATCAACATCCGAAGTTAGAATGAAAAAGATCTTGGGAAGACACGGTCTCGATAAGACACTCGATGACTGTATTGATGATGATTTTTCATCAATCGGCTTAGGCGCTCTATAACTAGTGAGGCCTACATATACTCCCATGATTAGTCAAAGTCTTTACTCTAAAGAGAGATCTATTGTTTTCTCTAAGAAAGATGAAAAATGTGTTAAGAGATGAAATTCTCATCTAAGTACAATAAGACGCATCAATGTACTTAACACAATACAAAAGACTTGACATCTCATTCGCTATGAAATGTTGTAAAGATAAGTGTAGCTACGCCCACGCAACGCCAATGTAATGGCAGTAACTTCTTTTTTCAATATTTAATAGTATGAAAGGTTGAGGCTTATTCTATCCATACATAAGAAAGATACATCAAAAGCGAAATCAAAATCTACCAAGTTTCGTAGGTCAAATTTCACAGGACCTACAAGAAATCTCACTCACTGAAAAATGGTGAAATTGGTACCATTGGAAATGTCTATGTGTCTAACTTCTAGAGACACCAACCATTTGATCATACCTATCATATTTAGTGAGTTATGGCCATTTTTGTAAAGTATGACGGATCTGTCCGAGAATCTGATTTTGCCAAAACAGTCAAATTTGACGGGACTTTGTGAACAACTCCTGATGAACTAGAATGTGTATAATATACGGTTGGAAAGCTAAATGTGTCTAGTTTCCAAAACCGTTTACGGTTCGTTCATATGTATTTCCTAGAGGAAATTACAGCTGTTCTAGTAACTGAAGGTCATGCTACGCGGAAATCTGATTTCATGCACGAACTTATGTTTTGAGTTCACAAGCGGCCTTCTCCTTAAGATCTAAGTGTAAAAGATCATGTTTGAGGACAATACGGCATGATCTGGATAATCATTATCCAATGTCACATTTGAGGACATGTTAAAGAGCATTGACATGCTAAGTTATTGAAATTTCTGTGATTAGTAAAAATCAGGAAGAGCCCTATGATTGATGTAAAGATCAGGGGGAGGTGCGAACTTCAGAGGGAGTCTAGCACATACATACATGTCACTATCAAATGTGAAGGGTGCGTTGTACTCTTTTTCTCCTAGGATCAATGTTTAGTTTTTCTCCCACATGGTTTTTATTACTTAACGAGGTTTTTGACGAGGTAACATATCAGCACCACCGGCATACCAGCGCGCGGCAGAAGAGGGAGTGTTCTAGGATATTCTGCATCCTTCTAGAATATTTCTTATGTGTATCTCGTCTTATGTCATCAGGATATGTAGTTAGAATATGACTATGTATTCTTTATCATTACCATATTGATACTTTGTAATTCCCTATATAAATGACTCATATCAATGAATAAGATGATGATTCTCTATTTTCTTACTAGATCTCTTTGTCTCTACCCTTTATTCTTCATCAATGAATAAAATGATGATTATCTATTCTCTTATTAGATTTCTTTGTCTCTACCCTTTATTCTTTATCAATATGAGTTTTTTTTTTGTTTTTGATAATTACTGTATATGGAATTGAATCTGAGAGTTAAACGCACACAGGCACAGCCACACACTCCACAAGTGTATATTAACGCATGCAATTAACATGATACACAAGTTTGGTAATTCTTCATCGATCTAGGAGTGATGATATTAATTGTGCCCAGTGCCCACAAGCAAGTATATGCTGGCTGCAGTTCATGACTGAAAGATGATGATATATAAGTTTGTTGGCATCACATTTCATTACGGGGTACGTAATGAACAGAACAATTCGAAAGCTCAGCTCGACCATAAGAATTCTGTGAGATCGATTAGGAATGGTCCCAGATTGAGGTCTCAACGGGACCAATTAGGTCACCATTGTTTATGCTTGTGAAGCCCCTACGATCTCCATCACCACATGATTTACATAACTTTCAAGTTGTTTAGGTTTTTCTCGAAGGGATATTCAAGTTTTTTAGGTTTTTCTCGAAGGGATATTCCAGTTTTTAGGTCTGATATATATATAGAGAGAGAGAGAGCAAAAACCCCAAATCCTGCTGTCTAAATCGCACATGCTTGTGTCCAGTTTGATTATGAGTTAGTGTGAATTGTTTTCTAAGACGTCCCTACTCCTTTTTCCTTAAATTGATTATGATCGAGATAAGCGGGTTTTGTTTAACCTTGTCTTTGTTTTCCATCTGTTGGTAACTATCGGAAGCTTGGAACTGATAGATCGATGAGTCATCATTTAGCCAGTAATGATCGATTAATTATTTTGTTTTTCGCCTAAGTTCGTATGCCACCAGGCTTGGGCAACAGTGCTTAGCGACGAAAGTTTTGTCGCATAAGTGACTACATGACAAAAAGTAGCATTTAGGTGACGAAAACAATTGGTCGCCTAAGTCTTTTATTCTAATAGTGTAATGTAAAGAAAGACTCCGGACATATATTATAGGGTTGTGTGTACGTGATCAACCCTCGTGAGACAAACCAAAGTAATAAGCATCGTATTTGAGTATCCTTTGGGTCTCTATAAAAGAAAACTAATACGACTTGGCTTTTTCTTGTGTGCAGATGGACAAAATAATAGAATTTGATGTCCTCGACGGCCATGGTAACATATCACTCGATACCAGTAGGCAGATTGCATTGGTGATGGTTGGATTAGATATATGCGTGTCGAATCATTGCGATATAAGAAATTGTCTGATGGTGTGAGGTCTACGTAGGGGTGAGTTCGGTTTTGTTCGGTTCGGTTTTCACCTAGAACCAGAAACCAGACCGAATAAAAAATTCGGTTCGGTTCGGTTTGGTTTGGCATTTTTTAGGTCTTGAACCGGAAACCAAACCAAACCGTGGTTCGGTTCGGTTTCGGTTTTTCTTCTTCTTTTTAAAAATAATTTTTCTTAAAATTTGTATGCTTTTAGCTTATTAAAAAATTATCGTATTTTAGGTACTTTTTTTTTCTTCCATTACTTGTTTTTATAAGCACATATAATATATCAATAAAATTTATGGCAATGATTCTTCAACAAACCAACAATCTATAAACCAAATAGATATTTTGAAAGTTTAATACTCAATAATTTTAAAAGTATTGAGAATTGACCACATTAGCACACCATGAAACCATATTTTTAAAACTTTTAAGTTCATCTTGAACACAAAATATAGACTTCATAGTTTAAAGTCCATCCAAATAAATTCCTTTTAAAGTTTAAAAATCATAAATTTGAATAAAGAAGAAAAAAATAAATTAAATATTATAGTCCGTCATCTAAAGCTCGCAAGAATGAGGTCTTCGATTTTAGAGGTAACATATTACTCCATATACTTCACATACACGACACCTAGAATATTTCTATATGGACATAAAACGAAAATAAAAAGCAAAATATTAGAAAAGATAAACATATAATTATATAGAACATAAAACCTAAAATCATATTCTTCAAATCAAATATTTAATAAAAAAAATGAAAACAAAAAACAACATCGCTTTAGAGGGATTCGGTTCGGTTCGGTTTTTCAAGGGCTAAAACCAAAAATCAAACCAAACTAATGAGGTTCCGTTCGGTTTTTCTTAATTCGGTTTGGTTTTTTCCGGTTTCAGTTTGGTTTTCGGTTTTCAGTTTTCGGTTTCAAAATTCCACCCCTAGGTCTGCAACAGCGGGGTTTAGGCGGCGGTTCAACAAAGGGGGAATGGCGGCGCGAGGGGTGGTCCATCGACGGTGGCTGCAGTAAGGCTTGGCAAGGTTTCGCTTGCAACTGGGTTTCCCCTAGCTTTCTAGGTTCAAGTTTGGGCATGTGTTCTCCTTTTGGGCAATATTACTATCTATTTTGTTTCTGTTTCAAGTCCCTATCTAGGTGTTGTAGGGAGAGACGAGGTGAATTCCTATGTGCGCACTCAAGGTTCTTTGTTTGTTCTAGAGTGGAAACGATTCTTTATCAAATCGATGTAACCTTGTGCTCTTAGTTTGAGTATGAAATGAAGTGCATGTCACTAGAGAATGTTGTAGTCAACATAGTGGGAAGCAGGGGTTAATTGTCATATGACTTTGCATAAGCTTTAGATTTCCGGTATATATGTCACCGTTTTGCAGCAAATGGAGTTTGCCCACATATGTAATATGTCACCTCTTGCTAGTTCATGCTTGTTTGAATATATAGGAATCCTACTGATGATTATACGAGAGCTCGAAACCAGTTACAAAGAGAATCCCTTATGACAACCTAATTAATGAAACGAGTTCATCCATGACTAAATAAGATAGAGTAATGAAACTAATTAATGAAATATTAAATAGAACAAAAAAAAGGTTAGCGAGCTAGGTTGTCACTCTGGCGAGGAACATGGGTTCTCATGACTTTGGCTTAAAACGTACCAATTACCAGAGTCCACGGAATCTATACATTTCCATAGCACTTTAATACCTGTTGTCTCTCATAGCTTCCTTGGCTAGCTGGAAGAGGAAACTTCCTTCGAGCTATCCTCAAGGCTTCAATGGTGTGGGAGTTCGATTTATTATGTCCATGGACTTTCTCCGTCAAAACAAGTCAAAAACTAGGGGTAGTAATTTCTGCCTTGAGCAGCCTGCAGTGGCACCGTGCTTTGTCTGTGAATTGGAGAAAAAAAAAAAAAAAGGTACTCTGTAACAGCTAGCTCGTTAGGTCAAGCATTGGTCATGATCATTACTCATTAGGCCATCAATTATGACTATATGGAGACTTATCATCGGTTCAAATGTGAAAGTGGAAGGAAGATCCAAAAAATCTCATTAAGTGCATAAACACCGCTTGCACCGTTCCTTGGCGAATACGGATTATTATTTGTGAGATCAGAGTTTTAATTCTCTACTTTCAAGCTATTGAATTTCGATATGTTTGGAGAGAGTCCAACTTTCTAGTTGATGCAATCGTAAATCTTGGTCATACTACTAATTTGCAACTTTCTAGTTTAGGTTAATTATTTGCGTGAATTTTCCTTGTAATCTTCTTTGTTTTATTCATCGAAAAAAAAATCTCCTATCTCTAGCCTTTACCTTTGCTTCAGATCGATTTCCTTAGAACAATTGAATCATTCTCAAATTCTCATTGTCCCATTTCTTTACGATTTAGCTAGGTTACTATGAGGAAGAATTGGTCAACGATTTCCGCTTAAAGTCAAAACCTTCACATGTTATGTGATTAAGACCTTGTTATTTGCATATAATTCCCAAGGCAACTCGTCGATCCTGATTGCTTTGGATTTTCTTATGTCGTCTCAGTCAGTCTCACTAAAACCAAATTACTAAGTGATTAAGATTTCGATAATGAAAGATGAAACCAGCCAGAAAGGCTGTTATATGGAGTTCCACTAGTATAGCAGTCAACGAGCCCGATCGACCAGAGTAGAAAATCTAATGCATTTTTACGTCGGCGTCGAGAAGAAACTCATTCAAATTAGTACACTACTATGACTATCACCCGACTATTTTCATTAATTAAGAGAAAACTACACTAAATAATCACACTTAGCGATGTATATTTCTCACTTGTCGGGGTCCTTTGATTGCTTGCATTTCATCGTCGTCAAAAACTCTCAAATTCAAGATATATAATTGGTTTCGACCTCTATCTAATATATATTAAAAATGCAACGATACGTCCGTATTTTTAAGACTTAACATCTTCAGTTTGAAAGAAATATCTACATTGAATTCCGATCACTTGATATGTTACAAATGCATATCTCGCAAAATGTATCAAATTCTTGTTCCTATCTTCTTGTAGACATATAAAATTTAACGATAATAATAATCGTTGAATTATTCAAACGGCGTGTGGGCCCAACAAATTACATACGTGGCTCGTGAGTTGGCTAAGTTGAAAAGTCGTTGGAAATGACAAGTGGCGACGTGTAAATGGTCGGTCGACAAAAAAACCTTAAATCCCGACTAAAATCAATTATTAAATGTCGATCGATAATCAGATATCAATTAAATTAAATTGATTATCGAAAATGGAAGTCAGATATTTAATCCAAAGCAGTTATAGCTTATCGGTCGTAACTAAATCAATCAATTAAGACTGATTGATTTAATTATATTAAAATTAATAATTAAATCAATTAATCAAAACTGATTGATTTAATTATTACCGTTAAGGAAATACAATTAATTCGGTGTCTTCATTACATGCCATAAACAGATGCGTGTTGACACTATAAATACCCCCTCTCATATCAAGAGGAGGACTTCCGACAACAGAGAGAAAAATCACTCCCGAGAACTCAAGAAGAATCTTTAAGTCATGCTTCTATATAATAAGGGTGCATTACAATTAGTCATGCTCAAGATTTCTTCGTCCTAAATTAATCTCTCATCGAGTTGAGAAGTAACGTTTGTTATTGTCCAAATTATTTTGCCTATATATCCATATTCATCGAATTCATAGTCTGGAAGAACTTCTGATGAGAACCTTATGAGGATCAAGTAAAGACTTTTGAATGAACAATGAGATGATATGTATGTTAGAATTTAAAAATATCAACTAAAACCTAAAACATTCATCTAACCGTTTCTTATCAGCTTAGATTGTATGCAATTGGATCATTGGAGAAATAATCATTTTCATATCACCCTCACGTTATGCACGCAGTAACTTCTGTGTTTGGTGTAGTGCCTCCTAGCCTATTAGGAATAATGATCACCATCATCAAATACTCAGCGAATTCTTACTCTACCTGCAGGATTAGTAGACTCATTTTGAAGATAATCAAAACTTTATGAGGGTGTGTATGCACCTATAGGCATATATGATGCCTTTTGCGAAGTTTCTCTGAACTTATTCAGCTCTATATTGGCATTTCTAAACCATGAATTATTAGCTGAAATAATAACCAATATATTTTTTTGTTTTGGTGAGATAAATCATAACCTATATGAAACAAGAGCAAGTATATATATAACAGTGAAATAGTGCTATAGTCTGGGGAAGACTGTATTTAAGCCAAATCAATGCGTTATTAATACTGAACCTACCAATCAATTAAGAAGCCAACTTCAGTTTCTCCTACCGACAGTACTTCATAGTAACTCATAACATAATGGATCCTAACATAATAGACTAAAGTGACACCCCACTAATTAACCCGTGTATCATCAATTCTTGCTTATCCACCGTCCCCGTCTTCCAAAGCTTAATTTACCTTTCTCTTGTGTCACTATGATCAAGCAATGAATTTTTTCCAATTCGATCATGGGGTGAAAATGAATAAAAAGATAAAAAGGAAAACATGCAGCTACTTTTCATTATTTTCCAGAACAAATATAGCTAGATATACTTTTAATGTACATTTTTTGTTCCTTCGATTCACTTGGCGAGTGTCATCTTTCTGCATCTCACGCAAGAAGAAAAAAGAGAGACAGGGAAAAAAAGAAGAACAAAAAGCAAGGTTACAAGGCTAACAAAAGCCTAACTTGAGAAAATTAAAACAAGGAAAATGGAACCCTAAGATGGGGATGGATGAGCGGCTTTAATCTGATATTGATTAATTTTAAAACAGGATATCTTGATCATGAGCTTGATGTGCACTAGCATCATCTAAGAGCCACTTCTCCAGCAATGTGAGAGGGACTTGATCAGCTGCTGCTGCTGCCGTGGCCGTCTCCTCTAAATTGGGCTTGCTTTTGTCTTGGAACATCATGAGACTAGTATTATTATTGTTAGTAGTCGTACTAGCGTGACGATGATTATTTCCTGCTGATAACTGAGTCGAAGCATTATCGGATAATGTGGTGGAGTTGAAGCTACTAAACAAGGAATCGAAACCCTGGTGGTCTTGATGGTCCGGCGTGGTAGTTGTCCCGCTATGCGCCCCGTCGGTAGTACTAGAACATGAACCGTTGCTGAGCATATTCTGATGATGAACATGGGATTGATGATCGTCCGATGAGTTTGTTCGAACTTTTGGTGAATTTTTCATCCAGTTTTCGAGCAATCGAGCAATGTTTTCGGTGTTGGACGCATATGTGGATGCTTGGTGAGTTCTAGTAGCGGCAGTAGTACTAGTAGTGGCATTAATATTGGAGAGCGAGGGCTTTAAGTCTGGCACATGGTGATGATCATGACTTGGTTTGTCAAGGGAGAGTGCCTCACAAAGGGCTTGTTTGGCCATATGGATATCTGTTTGGAGCCTTCTCTCCCACTGACCCTTTGAAATTGGCTGCTGTGAAGTACCTGAAATGCCATCCTCAGCACTACCTGTCTGAAGCTTTCTGAGCTTCTTCTTCAGGTGGGTGTTCCAGTAATTCTTAATATCATTGTCTGTTCTCTGAGGAAGGTAGGAAGCTATGGCAGCCCATCTGCACCCATATTCAATTTAATTTTTCATCAATATCTAACCAAGTTTTAATTCCATTTTTAGTTTCAAAAATCCCAGCATCACTCTGGATTAATTATAATAATCAAAAGAACAACATATAGAATCTGACTATTGGGATTAATTTGGGAGTATCTAACCCCCATATTCAAAGACATTAGTTAATTAATACTAATAATCTAATCAAGTCGAGACACAAGAAATTCACAGCCAAGAAATATACGTGAACTAAGGCACATCCAAGATTTATAACATGGTGTTTGAGTTTTAATTATTACAGAGAGGTTTGAACTTTCATGAGAAGTGAAAATATTACCTATTACCCAGAAGAGCTTGGAGGTGGATGATCATCTTCTCCTCATGGTCGGTGAAGTTACCGCGTTTGATGCCCGGCCGGAGATAATTAGTCCATCTGAGCCGGCAGCTCTTGCTACATCTCATCAAACCTGATCATTGATCAAAACCATCACTGTT
The DNA here is from genome assembly GCA_010134655.1 of Fragaria nilgerrensis. NCBI lineage: Eukaryota > Viridiplantae > Streptophyta > Magnoliopsida > Rosales > Rosaceae > Fragaria > Fragaria nilgerrensis. Next base: position 9,245,655 of record CM020981.1, read on the forward strand.
AATTACTAGAAACTAGTACTTGATTATTTAGGAATAGTGCTGTTAATAACCTAATATACTTGTTCAAGAAAAATTAGCATCAAACAGGCATGAATCTGGAACATAGTTTAAGAAGAAGAAAAGGATGATGAGCCAGCTAGAAAGGAAATAATTATGAACTAATTTAACACCACTGTCCATGGCCAGAAGCTATGGATGACTTTAATGCTTCAAACCAAACCCCCATTTATAACCTTACAGAAAACAAGACAGAGTAAAAAGTACAGGCAACCCCAGAAAAAGAAGATGATGATGATATAAAGTTATAAACTAACACACATGTCCAAATAAAGAAAGAGCAATTGTCATAATAATTAACCAACTGACTTGAAATGAAAGAAGGCAGCTGGGTAGATCAAAAACCAAGTACAGCACCTGTGTTGGTAGGAACTGATCTCCAATTCCCAGGTCCGTGTTCTTGAATGTACGACACCAAGATGATGTCTTCCTCCGGCGTCCATGGTCCTTTTTTCACTCCAACTTTGTCACAGCAAGGTGGCCTTCCCATTTAACCTAATTTCTCTGATCTAGCTTCAAGGCTATAAGTTCCGAAACTCAAATCGGAACACGACCTGGGCTGAGCTAGCTGTATAGTTTATGAGGATGAGGATGAGGATGAACCGATGAAGAGGTAGTGCGATTGATGTTGCTCTCTCTCTCTCTCTCTCTCTCTCTTTTCTTTTTATAATGATCTCCAGAATCTATCTGGTAAAAGGATGATCAAGGAAGAAGCAAACGTCCAAGGCAATGGTTTGGCTTTGTCTTGTGGGTATTTATAGAGAGGCTAGAGAGGACTGTGCTGACAATGAATTGAAGGAAGGTAAATGGATTTTGTGCAGAAGTGTACTAAAGAGCTCCAATAAGAGTCAAAACGAGACAGCAAAATAAGCATTTACTCGAATTTTCCTGCAGCTGTTGCGAAAAGTCAGCCATGCTTAGACTCATCGCTAACTTCATCACTCTTGAAAAACTGTGTGGCATTCATTGGGGCTACTGTGGTGGCAGCAGCACCGAATACAACCCTAATTTACTCTCTCACTTAAATTACCGAAATGCAACCCTATTTCTACTGTTCATTACACTTTCCATAGTGAGTTCTTTCAAAATTAAACCCTAATCATTGTCATGAGAGCATGATTTTGACGTACGTTCGGTGTTTTCATTCTCTTTGCAAATTTTTCCATTCCTACGAATCATGATTAATGTGGTGTGATCATCAGACAGTGCCTATATATGCATACACTTGGATCGATTTTTCAACTTCAATTAATGGTGGTTGAGCATGAATTTTTTACTAACCATGTCAACGTGCTCGATCGTGAACTATTAGGAGGGCTCAATTTCTTCTTGAAATTAAGGTGACTGAGATAAGGCTCGATCTAATTCCAACTCCAAAATAACATCTAATGTAATCCGATGAATTCTTCTCAAGAAAAAAAAATTCCGATGAAAGCTTTGCGGGAGGATCATTTATATGCAATTATGTATGCATAAGCTTAATTAATTGAATAAAATGGATGAATTAGTCTAAGTTTGTGGGGATCATATATGCAGGACCAATCAATACTCCTTGATAAAACTGATTGGTTTATTCTTTCATTTCTGATACTTAACCAGATAATGGGTAGAGTGTTCTTTATTAGGTAGGTCCATCTTCTTCAGATTGTAGAGTAACACGTATACTTTGCTCATGAATGCAAGCATACTTAATTTTTTTTCTACGTATAGTCATCTCCAATCATGTATAAATATTTTTTAAAAAAATTCATGAATAAAACTATAATTAATGGTGTATGCTACATCTACAATACAATATTCCATTATTTGTAATTTAAGAACTGAGGATTTCCAATTTTCCAGTTTCCACCCACCAACTCGCTTTGAAGGGGTTGTATTTTTGGGTCTTTCTTCTTTTCTTTTTCTGAAATGGATTTTGTTTATAAAATCATGTGTGCCGAATTGTTTGATTCTTTAGTTCGAAGTATTATGATTGCTCTATGTTTCATATCCGATATTCGTCATTTTTATTAAAAAAGTTTGAAAATAAACTGAGGATTCCATAATCAAATAATAAAAAAAAAAATTGGTGATCATCGATCTCATATGCAAAATATTATCAACTTATTTTAAAAGTATTTTACATTTGGTTGATTTATACAAATTTACTGTAAATAAAGAATAATACTAGATGAACCACATCTTTTTGCCCATCAATATCTCACATTTCATGATAGTTAAAGTGACATACGTATGTCATGTGGTACTTTAAATGATGGTTCACTTAACATTACTTGTAAATAAATTCATAAAAATATTGTATAAAAATTCTTTATTAGTTACATGCTCTTGGTTTAAGTGAAAGCGACTATACATTATTGATTAACATATAGTTCTACAGTGTATTTAATCAAATAGTCAACATGCAACTATATATTGAAATCCTTCAATGTATGATAAGTACACACTCTAGCTAATCTTGAGCAACATTGAAGCAAACCCCAAACTAAGTGCAGACAAATACGTGAGGGTTGTTCACACCCTCCCATATAAGTAATGAACGCACTGGAGCCAGTACAGCTAGCTAGAAATTTCATTGCAAATTTGCAATATATATCTTGACTAATCAATCTAGATTCTAGCTACCTCGACTACGTTTAGCCATGATGATCTGACTAATCATGCACACCAGCAACTTTCTAAACCCTAATCAAGCAAAACCAGATCAATCTACTTATAATAGTACGTACCTAGTTAGGATCATATATTGACTAGGTCACCTTCTATTTTCTGTTGGTCTTCCAAAACTGCTTGTACATATTATAGAGCTAAATATTGAATAGGTTTATACCGACTTTGGTTGTTTGTTTGAGCTAGCTAGTCTGCTAATACAAACCGATCCGATTTACATTTTTGGTGTTGGACATCCAACTCATGTCGAAGGTTGATTGATATAAATTCGTACCAAAGATGGCATTCTTGCCCATAATTGAAAACAAATTACCAGAAAAAACTCCCAGTCTCTTACAACAAACAAATATAAGATTATAAGAACCTGGCTGTATCAAAGAAAGAAAAGAAAAGAACCTGCAGTAAAATCAAAGAGCGGTGAATAATGATGCTAACAGGATGAGAGTGGAAGAATTTAAGTTCTCTAAAAATATGCTTAAATGAAATACGCTCAATATTCAGCAGCTGGATTTTGTGTTTCACGCACCCGGATCACCTCCAACCTCCAACCAATTTCACACTCGATCGCCATTGATGTTGTAAATACGTATTAGTTTAAAATCACGTAGCTTCGACTAAAACATGGTCAAATTTCTATTGGCATAAAAAAAAAAGGGGGAAAAACATAAGGTTATGTTAGACGTCTATTGAACATGGATATTAGCATGAAGTGTATATTGGGCCTGGGCTACTAGACATTGAATATGAAAGTGAGAGTGTATTAGCACCTACTTATTAAGATCTAGTTGTGGATTCTGTTCACCAACAAAAAAAAAAGTTGTGGATTTGTCAAAACTCCGATAAAATGAATAATATCATCTACAAAAAAAGAAATTGAAAAGAACTATACATGGGCAATATATCAAAGGTATTAGTCGATGACCCGGTAGTTGTTGATTTCAGCCATTTATATTTGTAGTCAACATTTTTTTTAATAGTAAAAAGTGTTATTGATGTTATCAAGCCGATCACTTACAGTTAGATCAAATTCAAGTGAAGTGGCCGTCTCAGACTCTCAGTTAGTTAAATTGGGTCTTCCTAATTTTCGTTTTCGTTAATTAATTGGAACACTTTGTGATGGAACAGGGTATGCCATGTTCTCACTCTTGTATTTTTCTTCATTCTTAATAAATCTCTTACCTCGCGTTTGGGAGGTTTGAAAAAAAATAAAATAAATGCTTCTCAATCTTTTAAACAATCGACAGTTATCAAAGACGGACTCTAAAACCACATACATCATGTGTACTTGAGTGGTTTATATGGTGTCATCATCCCATCTATTCAGACACGCAGCGCGGAAAACAGTCGACTGTGACAACCTTCTCGACAAATAAACAATTCAATCTATCAACTAAACAAAAAATGTAATTTTCGATCCCTCTGCTGTTTCCAGTGCAGACATAGTTTAGTTATCAAGTACAGTAGACACAGTTTATCAAGTATGGCAAATTGCTCCCAGATTGGGATGGGATTTAAGTTGTCTCAATGACTCGTGTTTGGAAACTTGGATTGCTACCCAAACAGTGGAATTGTGGATATAACAAACTCATATTCGTGACCTAACCATAACCTTCCCCGACATATTTAATTTCTGTTTGAATGGAAGTAAATTTTATTTAGATTTAATGACTGGAGCGGGTAATTTCTTAATTATCTAGATTAGAGTATCCTTTGAATTGTTTGATATTTTGAGCTTGATGAAGATGAATGGTAACTATCGTCCATATCCATACGTAAGTCTGATGCCTCTGCTTAGGTCTAGGGTATTTGACTCTGTACGTATATACATAAGCAGGACTGAATCAAGACTCAGAAATTGACTGGTACGTTCAAAGTTCAAATTAGCTACTACTCTAGCCATGACCATGTCTTACATAGAAGAAAAGAGATCGAGATATTGATCATCGATGATATCAATGCCGGCCTGGATTATCCATCGAGTTATTTGTTTGGTTTCTTGACGATGATGGTAGACAAGAAATATGCAGAGCCACATGGACGCACGAAACCAAGTCCAAGCCATCATGTTCATAATGAATCAACACACAGAGCCAAAAGAGGTTAGAAAGCTGCACTAGCTTTCTTCGTTTATTCGACTTATACGGTACAAACTGAACAATCCAACAGTGATCATATACAGAGAGTTTGTTAAGTTTGCCTCGAGATTTCATGGCACTGCCACACGTATGAGACAACAATGTTGCCATCTTTGATCTGTTCAGGGCAATTCACGTTGTGAGTTTGTGACCAAGTATTATGCAGCAAGCTAGGGTTCAAGAAGGGGTCTCCCAATAACTTACTGTTCGTCGTTGGAGCGATTACGTTTTCATTCAATATGACGTATAATTTGAAGGGGTCCAACAAGAGACCGCTCGTTTGTCTCTCGGTCACTTTCATTTGGTTGTTCAACCATTCATACTCTACGTAAGCAACCTGGACAAAACGAGGACTGAAATATCAAAGACCCTGAAAATATCAGAAGTCTTGAGGTCGAAATAATACCAACAGAAAAACTAAATAATTTTCATGTAAAAATGACTAAAACTATACTGTAAGTACAAATGATCGAGGATGTTAATGTGTTTAGTAAGGAATCGAGACTCGTTTGAAACAACAATTACGAAGAGAATTTCGATTATATTCTAGGATGATATTGAGATTTCAGATTCAAATACATGATTATGCAATCATATATGGTGGACCGATCTAATGAATTCTTGATTAACATGTAGTTAGTGATGAGAACTCAGAGGATTTTATGAAATAATTAAAGTGAAGTGATTTAAATTAGTTAGCATTGGGGTCTTAAGAAGAAAACATATGCAGTTCATGAAATACAACACTGATTGTTCACATGATGTACCCGCCATACAATTGTAAGGTATTTCGCCATTTCTCTCGAGCTCTTCTTCTTTTTATTCTTGGTTCGATTTTTCGACCATTAGTTTTTGATATCTTTTTGTGTTCTATGACTGTACTTTTCATTAGGATTTACAGAAGCACTTCTTGTGATTACAGAAGTACTAGTTTTTGTTTCAGTTATTCGATATACTCAAAAGTGTTCCAACCACTAACCCCATAAGGCATGGACGCATGCATGGTGATTAAAGTTGGGGAGAAAACGATTTGAAACAAACACCTGCAAAAAGATTAGTTAGATCGATGTGTCATCTATGAGTGCTGCATTATAGAACCGAAACTACAACCGATCGACGTCCATTTCCAGACTTTAAGAAGAACACGATAATTAGTTTCTTTCTACAATGATTGAGCAAAATCTTGGTTTCTTTCTACAATTAGTTAACTTAGGTCGTTTTACTTCAGATTTAAGACATAAGTGTCCACAAACAACGTCATTATTAATTCGTTGTTGTCATTGTTTTGTGGTCGTTGAATTGCTCTCTCTCTCTCTCTCTCTCTCTCTGTTATCTTTCATATGTACTAATCAATATCGTTAGTGTTTGTGCAGAAGTGGCTAGTGATCATTCGAAACACCGGTTCAATATTCCTGCTGTTTTAGTCACCCGTGCTATAACAAGTATGAAGTTTTGACATACACAAAAGATATCGTTATTAGTCTGTGTGATTCCGAAAGTTCAATCTAACCCACCGATTGATTGTACCATTGTTTCCATTTTCATCAAAGAAAAACAAAGAAAAATAACCAAAACAAATGAACAAAACCTTGCTGGCTAGAATGCTTGACTGAGCATGTACATGTGATTTCTCTTAGCTCTCAATTTCACGCATGCCCTACTAATTAAGGCCACAACTAACATACATCAACATGTACATGTCCAAAAAAAACAACATATGCATTCGTCTCCAAAACCATATGAAATTTTAGTATGAAGACTGCATTTATTAGCTTATTTTAGTAAGTAGCTCCTCGATGGATCGCTGAAGGACTAGTACGTTATTATGAATCGAGCAACCTCAATTCTCAGATCAACTAGTGTTGTATACTGTTACTACGTACGTAGTACTCCTATTATTGTTAGAACCTATTTGTCACAATATATTATTTCATTCCAGCTATACATGCATGTATCCTGACTAGGCCGTAACGAGTGTTTGATAGTAATGTAACACGAGGATATCGTTCTCGTGTTATTGATTCCACCTCCCATGTTGCTACCTGAATGAACTTAATCGAGGAAGACAATATTAGGAGACGCATTGCATTCGTCTCTTTCGTTGAAAGGGATTGAATAGTAACAAGTGGCGCAATAATACTATCTCATTGTGTGATCCAAGTGTGCAACAACGAAACTGCATAATACATATTCGATACGTTAAATCCATGCGTACGTAGTGTAATTGAAAGTTCTTGTAATGATACAAGCTTCTTAGTGATGGCTCATTTTGGACGTTAACGAGTGGTTAAGTTGAGTCAATATCAGTTACAATGATGTTCTATGAGTCATATTTGTCATTGTTTAACCGAATTAATCGCCCGATTATATTAAAATATGACTGAATATTGTAAACCGAGAAGAGGGACCAAATCAAGACTCTTCCATAGAAATGCTGATGCGAACCAAGTTTATTGATTGAGGCATTCTTTCTTTTTTGGTATTGCGAGCTAACCTATGTACTTATTGTAAATCAACCTGCTTCAAGAACAACCGGGACAAGAAGATCTCGAGCGACGTATGCTTGCTCTAATTTTCATGCCCTACTTATCACGTACCGAATTATCAAGTGTACATGATTAGTCGGAATAAGATGGACTCACATATATCGTTATTACCGATGCCATGCATCGATCGATATCAGTTAACGAACTTGTCACAATATATGCAGGTAATGTGTCTTAGTTACGGTCCCATATATTATGTGTTGGTTTGACAACAATGTTAGATCGATTACGTCCATTCAAGTTTGATTTTTCATGCATTACTATGCATCGGAGCCCTAGCTCCATGTCGGTGAGGCGGCGGTTGTGTGATAATAAGATGAGGTAATTACATTGGATCTAGCTTGATCATCAAAATAAAAGAAGAAACTGTAAAAAGAATCAACAAATTAGCTTTATGTATTGAGCTTTTGTTTACATCGGAGGAGATTCAAACTACTTATCTAACCCTAAATTAATCTAGTCCTACCCAAATCTCTAAATACAGAGTCTCCTAACGAACATATATAAACCATCAACATATATTATTTTGTTTTCTCTTTTTATTCCGACTAAATTTGCTCTTATTTTGTCCGATATCATTAAGAACATATGAAGACAAGACAATTTCAGCCATTGATCAAAAATTTGTTTTACGATTAAAGTCGGCAAACAACGTACATACTAGTATTGCCTCAAACACAAGCACAACAAACGTTCTCTCCTTGTCACAAATTAATTTCGATCAAGCAGTGCCACTCCCACTTACAAATAATAATGCATTTTGGGAACATACGGAGAGTCTCATGACGAATATATATAGACCATTAACATTGTTTTTTATTTTTTTTAATACCAACTAAATTGACTCTTACATTGTTCGATATCATTAAGAATTAACGATAAGACAATTTCAGCCATAGATCCAACTTTGTTGTTTACGATTAAATTCAGCAAACAACGCTCTAGTATTGCCTCAAACACAAGCACAAAAAACGTTCCTACCTTGTCACAACTTAATTTCAATCAAGCAGTTCCACTCCCACTTACAAATAATGCGTTTTGGGAACATACGGAGAGTCTCATGACGAACATATATAGACCATTAACATTATTTTTAATTTTTTTAATACCGACTAAATTGACTCTTACATTGTCCGATATCATTAAGAATTAACGATAAGACAATTTCAGCCATGGATCCAACTTTTTGTTGCTTACGATTAAAGTCAGCAAACAACGCTCTAGTATTGTCTCTTACATTGTCCGATATCATTAAGAATTAACGATAAGACAATTTCAGCCATGGATCCAACTTTTTGTTGTTTACGATTAAAGTCAGCAAACAACGCTCTAGTATTGCCTCAAACACAAGCACAAGTGACAACAAACGTTCCCTCCTTGTCACAAATTAATTTCGATCAAGCAGTGCCACTCCCACTAAAAAACAATGCGTTTTGGGATGAAATCAACAATACATTAGAATGTGTGTGATCCATACATGTAGTTGATAATTCTTCCAGTTCTTGAAACTAGCAGTGTGTGAACCTACTTAGCCACTTATGGTACATACATACCTAAATATAGTTGTATAAGACACATTCGATTAATAAACTAAACTCGATGAGAAAATACCTATAAATGAGCTTTGAAATATCTCAATTCGTGAATTGTCTGTGTATAAATACACCAATTATGTATACGAGAATTCTCCGATGCATGTACGAGGGTCTACCTTGGAAAGTAAGTAAGTGTCATATTCCACCAATAATTAGATTGATTACGACTTCATTTCCATCCTGGCACTGAGGGCTTTCCACGATTTTGGTCTCCTTGTTAGAGAGTACCTAGGGCATACCTGAGTAATGTTTCTAATAATGGATTACGTGCATATTGTTTCAAATATGAAAATAGAAAATATAGAATATATCGATCTGTAGGGATTATACTGCAACTCTGCAAGGCCATGGCTTGGTGATCGTTCAGTAGTAATGACTAACGTCAAGCCTCAAAGTTAGATCGGATCGGATGGAGTTTTTATTTTTCATTTTGTTTGATCAGTCAAATCAATCCTTCTCATACGAGTCATGATCTTTATAGTACAATGTAGCAAATATGAGGACGACAACAAATTACTAAAATTAATACAAAAAAAAAAATTTATTATCATCGAACGTATATTAGATAGATCGATTTTATAGAATAAATATCGACGTATATATGCCAAACTAAGTTGACGTTAATAACTGCTGAACTTAGATTATGAAATTAAGCGTCATCTTTAATAAAATGTCACGGCTAAAAACATACATGACAACCAATAAAATTTAAATTATATCTATAATTATTAAACCAACGTTTCATAAAACTGATCGTATCTAACTTATTAAAAATCGCAAATATTACCCAAATGTGAGGGCTATGTCGATCGAATTGCAGCTCATATGATTTGCCCAACAAACTTCATTCTAACCAGACTTTAAAGATGGTTGGCCAAATTCATCTGTCAGAGAATTTGAACATAGAATCATACCCAAACAGAGTTAAAAACGTAGTCTCTCTGTCTCTGTCTTTTTCTTACACGTGTACTACAACGTTGGGCCTTGTGGAGTTACAACTTGGAGCCCACCATCCAAAAGGTACATTTTATATTTTCGTTATTTAAAGATTGGCCCAGTTGAGAAATTGACTACGTCAAACTTTACCAAAAGAGGAGATAACGGAGGTTCGAGGGGACGACGTCGTTTTCTAGTTTAAAGCCAAACCCGCGACCCACGTGAAGTCGTGACACGTAATGAACGAAACCCCATCTCTCCCGACAAATGATTCAATGTTTAGTAGAGGCTGGTGCTTAGCTATATTGTCAAAATTATAGGAGAATTTCACACAACTATATGCATGAGTCTGAAAATTAGGAATTTCGAGAGATTAATGTTTATACTATAGTTTTGAGTGAGATTTAGAACCGGCTAAGATGCATGTATTAAAATAAAATATCGAAAACTTGTTATATTTTACCTCGACACTTGTAAAAGACGAGGAATTTTGAGCATTAAAGATATAAATATGTATTAGATCCTGATTTTCTTATTACATATGTAGGCATCAGCATTAGCGCACAATCGAATCATGATCAATTGTTTTATTCGTCATCGTACGTAACATTGCGCACACAATTACAAAATTGATTTGATTGTCCGAAAACATATCAAACTTCAAAAACGATTGCGAGTCTTTGTGTTTCCTTAAGTGACAATTTAGAAAGAGAAATGTTTTGGTCGGAGCAAAGTACAGTGCAATATATATGCAACTGATCATCTAAATTGATTTAGACTCTAGTAGTTATGATCACTCGAGATATGCTAGTAGCTAGCCTTTATCACACAAACAGATCAGAAACATAAGTTCTTTACAGTACTATTGTTTTAAGATATCTATCTATCATCTTAGTGTCACTTTTGCTATCCTATATAGGTTTATTTTAACAAATTGGCTAATTTTGAATCATTTGGTATCAAATTACTTGAAATAAAACATAGGTTACGAAAAAAAACTTAAAGTATAGCAAATTGAAACTATAGTATTCTAAAGAAAATGGGGATAAAAAAAATTACACATAGTAGAACCTAAAGCAGAACGTTATGCCCATCTTATATCCCCACTTTCATCCCCACCCACCCAGATGCATGATATGTATGTATTTTTATTTAACTCACCTAACCATGATTAACAATTAATATGAATATAAAATTTATTTATTTATTTTAGATTTGTGAGGTTGGGCATTTAGGGTTTTAAGTTTAGGGGTTAGGGTTTTAGGGTTTAGGGTTTAGGGTTTAGGGGTTAGGGTTTAGGGTATATTTGTAATCATGATTATACATAGTTAAGTAAAACCCTAAAACCCTAAACTCTAAACCCTAAACCCTAAACCCAAACCTTATCCCTAATCCCTAAAAAACTCTAAAACCCTAAACCTTAAAACCCTAAATGTCCAACCTCACAAATCTAAAATAAATAAATTAATTCTAGATTCATATTAAGTGTTAACCATGATTATGTGACATGTCATGCAAGGGTGGGTAGGGATGAAAGTGGGGAAATAAGGTGGGGAGCAAATTTGTATCCCTCGGAAGGTGTACTCAGTCGCATCGGGTATGTAGGTTTTATGTTTTTATTGCATGTTAATGATCTTTCGGGATCCTCATCTGATAATGTTTAATTTGCATCATCTTCCAACTAAGCACACGTTTGAAGATGTGACTATCAAGTATATATGAACATCTCGTCAATCCAAATCTTTGCTTATGTTGTTTCTTGTTTCTTTGTTCCCATTGGCAACAAATTAATTAAATTAAATATATAAGAACATTGGATACTTTTCTGCCTCATTAATTATCACAAAAATTCAACAAATTAATTAGACAAAATTTGAAGCACGTTACTATACATAGATATTACTAGGCTTGGGAACGGTTCCAAAAACTGTATTTTTTGCTAGAACCGGAAAAGAAAAACCGGTCCGGTTTTAAGACATTTTGTTGTCGAAACAGGCAGGAATCGGAACCGGCAAAAAACAGGCCGGTTCCCGGTTTTTAAGGTTCTAAATTTTTTTTGTAATCTCAAATATAAAGTTTCAGAATTCTTCAATGTTCAAACTTCAAACTCTAAAGATTCAAACTTCAAACATCTCAAATAACGTTCTGATTTCTGAATCCAAACAAACAAAGTTGGTACGTAGGTTTCAAACAATCCCAATTAAGCAAAGTTCTAAATTCCAATGCAAAAGATAAATAAAAAAAGTCTAGATTGAATCACTGAATACAAAAACAATAGACTTCATCATGTTTACTCCAGATTTCCCAGCTTTATTGCCTCCATGTAGTCCAGTTTTAATAGATTTCAATTCAGGTTGGTTTCCTGCACAAAACACTAAGTCAATGAAATTGAATGAACTATGTGAGCCAAACACTTGATCATCAAAACATATCTCAAGAAAATACCTTAAATATATAGTTTTGCTCTTTATTTCTTCTTAGCAGCCACTTCATGAGCCTTTGTTTTACCTCCTACAATAGTTTATGATTTGGTTAGCACTAATAAAGACAAAACTTGCATGTATATATACCATATTCCAACAATCTAACATGATATCAAAAGCAGAGCAGAAAAAGAATAAAAACAAACCGAAGCTTTTATTAGATGCTTTAGACACATCCACGGCTGATGAGGATTTGGCAATTTTAGAAGACTTTGAAGCAACAGCTTCAGAAGCTTCTTGTTCCTTGTTCTTCTTCTCTTGGTCTTCTTTTTCTTGTTCTGAAAATTGAGAAATCAGACAGATGCGTAAAGATAGAGAACTAACCAGCACACAATTATTAACAAAATATGTAAAGTAAAGAAAAAAAAAAGCATAGCACACCTTCTTCAACTGCTTCTAACCAAGCCATTTCTTCAGGAGTAGACACATAAGCCAAGTTAGTGTTGCTGTCACTTTTCAGCCAATTTTGAAGGCAAATGAGAGCTTAAACTGATTTTGGAGTTAATGAACTCCTATGTGGATCAATAACTCTCTTTCCTATGTTGAAGCTTGACTCACTAGCCACAATACTGACTTGAATTGCAAGAACATCTTTAGCTACAGCTGCCAAGTTAGGGTATTTAGATCCATTCAGCATCCACCAAAGCAAAAGTTGGAATTCTTCTTTCTTCTTATCTGCTGGTGGCTTTTCTATGGGATCCAAAAGATATCTGTCGACCTCATTACTCACCACCACAAACTCATCATCTTCAAGGACTTGCTCCCAATCGGCTAACATGTCTGCCACTTTTCCACATACTTTTTGAGAGTCACAACCGCTGCTGCTACCTGAACCAACTTCAGTTGAACTTTTGCTTTTCTGTGAGCTTGAATATCCAATAGAGGAAACATACAAGTCTGTTAGATCCACCAAAAGTGTTTTAACTTGATCAGATCTCCTCATCACCTCCAGATTATCAAACTTCAGCATTGTTTTGTAAACTCTCTCAAAGTTCTTTAATTTATACCTTGGATCCAACACTAATGCAACCAAAAAAAGTTGGTTAATGTCATCAAAGCTTCCAAAGTATTTGTTATACTTAGCCCTCATCTTATGTGTCATTTCCTTTAGAACCTTATCAGCCCTAGTTTAATCAGACTTCAATTGTCGGTTGAGCAGTTCGTCAATCTCAACGTTGATGCCAATTATGTCACAAAATGCTTTTGGTGAAGCCGGGTGATTTGTAGCACTCACTCTCAAGGTTGTTTGATGAAAAACTCCAAGAAACTTCACAAAAACACTTGCATTGTTCCAATCAGCTTCTGTTGGAGGCCCTACCCTCTTCTTAGAATTCTTTTGCACAACAACATAATCTTGTTCTTCACCTTCCTCATCCTCAGGTTCCTTCTCTTCATTAAAATAACCCTTATACTTGGAGTACTCATCCTCAGCAAGACTGTCAAATGCTTTTCTAAGCTTCGATGCAGTGTCCAACATAATGTATGTCGAGTTCCACCTTGTTGGCACATCCAAGACACATATTTTCTTACAGTCAACATCTTATTTTTCAACACATGCCTTGAATTCATCTAATCTAGCAGATGAACTCCTTACATATTTCACTGCATTCCTAATAGAAGTCACAGACTTATCCAGTAAGTTGAGTCCAGACCTCACAATTATGTTAACTATGTGAGCCAAACATTTGACATGCAAATACTTCCCTCCGAAAAGCTGTGTCTTCTCCCAATTGATCATTCTTTTTTTAATGTAGTCAATGACTACTTTATTCGCTGAAGCATTATCGACATAAATAGTTAGAACCCTCTCTATGTTCCAAGCTTTCAAACAAGACTCAAGTATGTTCTCAATAATGACTCCTTGGTGGTTTGGAATCACACAAAAATTCAGAATCCTCTTTTGCATTTTCCACCCATTATCAATGAAATGTGCAGTTAAGACCATATAATTTATGTTCTGCACAGATGTCCATGTATCAGTGGTCAGACATACACAATGATTTCCTAATTCCATCTTCAACTCTTCCTTCTTGGAAGCATACATAGCTAAAAAATTCTTCACTATCACCTTCCTACATGGAAGTGGTTTCCATTTAGGAACAACCACACTGCAAAAGTATTTGAAACCTGGTCTTTCTATGGCACTAAAGGGAAGCTCATACATCACTATCATCACAATAGCAGCTTCAACACATGCATCCTTACTCCAATGCCTAAAACCTATTGCACTAGAATCATCTTGACCATCTCTACTCAAATGAGTCTGCCCCTTTTCTTCATCATCCCTCCCCGGATAACCCTTACAAGACTGCTCTATGTGTTTCATCAAAGAGCTAGTACCATTAGCACTCGAATTAGCAGCAAGATGAGTGTTGCAATACTTGCATTGTGCTCTTGTGGTGTGTCCAACCACCTCCTCCTTTCCATCCACAATATCAGTGAGAGGGTGCTCTTCCTTAGTAAAATACATCCACACCCATGATCGCAGCTTCGTGTGATTCAAAGACGTTGTAGACTTGGTCTTCTTCTCAGCCCTTTTCCTCTTCGCAGCAGATTTCTCTTTCGCATTGGAACGTTGGGGTGCTTGCTCTTCTTTCTCTGAATTAGTTGATTGAGATAATTCTGAACTCATAGGTGAAGAATGAGTTGGGATTGGGATTTGGGACATATGAGTGAATGAGTTCGACTGAGGACAATAGAATTGAGAAGGGAGGAGGCGAGGTAGGGTTTTCTCTCTTTATATAGAGTAGCTAGGGTTTTTTCTTTTATATAGTTGCATATATATTGGTTCTAACGGTCCTAAAAGTTCAGCAAATTGAAGAACCGGAACCGGGAAGCACAAAACGGTCTGGTTTTTGTAAAATATATATATATATTTTTCAGAATCGAATCGAACCGTTAGTTTTCGGTGCGGTTCCACCGGTTCACACCGGTTCTCAGATCCCAAGTCCCAGGCCTAGATATTACATCATATACATAGGTATATATGATCGTTAGTATACATAAATTCTTAGGATTAGGTACCACTTATGGACAGCACAGATGAAACCCTACGAAAATGAAGGGGGGGGGGGGGGGGGGGGGGGGGGGGGTCAAATCATCTTAGTAGTTATGGCCGGGGGTCTTTCTCACATAAATGCATGAATGAATTGTGCTAGCTACAGTTCTTACTGATTTGATGGGATGGGATACGTAGTTACGTACACAACGACAGTAATCATAGTACATAGTATCATCTCTACGCCGTACTCTGGGGAGCTAGCAAGGTCTGGAGAAGCTTGCTCCACGTAGTGTACCTTTACTTCAATTATGGTAATCATTCTAAGTTTCATGGTGTTCTGGAAATCTGGAAGCATATGGGGACGTCTGAGTTGTAATGGGAACATCTACATAAGTCGATTGATAAATTAGTACAAACTGTACAAACTCAGCAGTACTGCCATCAAGGGAGTCATTTAAGCTAGATCGACATACTGTACAAATTAACTCCACATATACATAAGTCGATCGACAAATTAGTTTTTAACTTATTCATGTATAGTACATTAGTACATGTGAAATGAATGATATATGTACGTAGTTGGGAGAGGTATGAGCTTAGTGGTTAGTGATAATTTTCGACTTTGCTACAAAATCTTTCTCCTACGTACTATGCATTATTGATTTTTGATCTCTGTATTTTGGTTAATTTACATAAGTTTTCACTTTGTATTGTAGCTAATTGGTGAATCGGACTCTTGTCATTTTACACTTTGATGCGTATTCTGATTACTAAATCAAAGAAATCAACAAATTTTCAATTGTTCTCTAAAATCCAAGAGGAGAAATATATTTCCCACTTTTTATTTTTTTGTCAATGTCATCTGATTAACCATGCTTCTAAATTTGCAAACATCTTAACTTCATAACCCCCTCCTCGCACTCAAATCACAAAAGCATAAGTAATATTAAGTGGATGCCTCAACCATCACAGGTAGTCGAGTTGGTAAGAGCTTAGGTATAGAACCCCCATACTCAGGTTTGAATACCAACCAATGTTAATTGTAGTTAAATCCCAATTTATTTTTGAAGCCCAGGAGGGAGGGGGGAGGACGCGTTTTGACATGATTCATCGGCGCGGATTAGTCTCTGGGCCTGAAAAACCTTTAAGGATACCGTCATTGATACTCTAAAAAAAAAAAAGAAAAAAAACTGATGCGTCCTCCCCAAGATTTCATCAAGATAAACTTTGATGGTTTAGTTATTCAACAAAGTTCCAATGCTGATGCTGGTTTTGTTTTGGGAGGTAGCTCTAGGTGTTCTCTTGTTGCTTATGTTCGTCGAATTGGGAAAGACAACGTCCCCATCGGAAGCCACAAACTCTCAGAGATCTTCTCAAAGCAAAACAGTTAACTTACCCAAAATCATTGTCGAAGGCGATTTGTTCTTTGGCCGTCAACTGCATCGATGGAAAGTTTAAGATCCTTGAAAACTACTGCTTATCAAAGATATCAGAACTATTGATTCCACCTTTTCAGCAATATCCTTCAACCATGTTCTTTGATAGACAAATTTTGTTGCCAATGCTCTTGCTACTTTAGGCCATAGCTTGGACAATCCTCACATTTGGGATGTGAATTTTCGTAGCCCATTGATTCTTACACCGGGCCTCCAGACTCTTAAAATCGGCCCAACTCCAAACCACTGCTGTCTAAAATAGGTGTTGCTTGCAAGTCACAGACTCGCAGGGAAGTGAGGGAACTATCCTTCCAAATAACTGGGGAGGCTTGGATAGTTGGATGCAATCATGCATATGAAACAAATGCTTCAAAAAAAAAAAAAAAAAGCTTCAAACGGAGACAAGATTTTTCGTTACATTGGAATGGATCGAATAAGCCCTCCCATTTCTTTATAATGTCTCACCAATCAGGCTAGCTCTAAAGACTGAACAAGGAATCATGTATGCTAAAAACACGAATGAGGATTCTGGACATGTCAGACCGGCGAGTGTGTATCAGCAAAATGATAGAAGAAAAATGCTTATGCAGATGCACATATGTATACAATTCCTAGGAGCATAACCTTTAGTGTTACATGATCTGCAGTATTGCAACTTTTCTGATCACAAAACTGTTGTATAAGGAAAACCATATATTTGGCAAAGCGAAACAAACTCTAATCTTTGGATTCAAAGTTTTCTTCCAAGAACTGGTAAAGCTCCTCAGCAACTATAGCAGGATACTCCTCTTGCGGAAGAAGAGCGCCTGGCACCTCAATAAACTTACTCACTCCTTTGGCTTCCCTGAGAGCCTCCATTTCTGCTTTTGACCTCTTTGGAGAACCTTTAGTGGACACAACAAGAACTGGTATCTTTTTGTTGCCCAT
Organism: Fragaria nilgerrensis; assembly: GCA_010134655.1. NCBI lineage: Eukaryota > Viridiplantae > Streptophyta > Magnoliopsida > Rosales > Rosaceae > Fragaria > Fragaria nilgerrensis. The sequence continues at coordinate 9,263,441 of CM020981.1, forward strand.
ATCTGCAAAGAGTTCAAGAAATTCCTCTCTAGATTGTACAGCGTCAAGAAGACCGGTCAAGAAAGCAGCAGGTGCATAGCGAGCACCTTTCCTTTTGGTTAAGGCATATCTACTTTCAATAATTCCAGGAGTCACATTGTCAGGATTTGAATATACGTGGGATTTGTACTGAGATTCAATTGATTTCTCATTGCTGACCAGCATGTTATACATCATCCAGCCTAAAGCAGGGGCTCTTAAGGTGCCTCTAAGCAGTCCATACCTATTGGTTGTGAACAAAACGGAGAGATCATTCAGTTTCATGTAACAGATAGAAGCAAAGGAACAGATATCGTGTGTGAGTCCACGAATAGTAAACTGAATTATATGAATTAATTGATCTTTCTCTGGGCCATGCCTATGCAGAACAATTATCGTAATTTTGGGTACCAATTATGAATCAATAACTAGCATTTTTTCATCAGTATTTGAGGTTCTCAGTAGGTACCTTGTTTCCATGCTAGAATCTCGACCAAACACAATAGGAAGGGGACCTGCCCAGGTGGGTGCAATAGCAGCTATCGCTTTAGGTTTGACTGCACCCCGCTTTGCTGCACGGATAGTTAGAGTGGCAGCATGTCCTCCTCCAAATACCACAAGATCATTTTCTGGTTGACAGCAAGAGTATTAGCAAGTTAACTTCAAAAGAAAAGACTTGCATATTAGTGTAGCTTCATCATAAGGAGAAAAACTCCATGAATGAAGTAAACAAAGATCCTGTAAATATACTTGATTTCCACCATTACAAGCCGGAGGGAAGCACAATGGCAGTTTCAAGTAATTAATCCAGTTAAGAAGCTCGAGTCAAACATATGCATGCTAAAAGAACAGTGCTACTATACTTCTTGCTAAAAAGATATAGAACATAGCAAGCTTATTAAATGATATCTTAAGTAACAATCGACCAAAAGAAAGTAGTCAATCATCAACCTGAGCCATTTAGAGGACCATCTGGTGAATTGATGAAGTCGACCAGAAATTTCTCCATGACATCAGCAGTGTAGTCCATCTTTGGCCTATCAGAGTATCCTAGACCAGGCCAATCAACAATAGTCGCTCGCCAATTAACATTACCAACTTGCTGAACAATATTACTTGCTACTGATCTCCATTCTTCAACTGTGCTAACATCAGAAATCGTTGGTATCATAAGGATATTCTTACAAGAACCATCTCTCTCCTTTTCATACTCCTCATAGTATATGTTAATAGAATCATCCTTGAATTTCCATTGCCAATTATTGGTCTGCAACAAACTACCATCATTCATTTGTGAGGCAAGGTAACAAACATATAGCACTTAAAATCTCAGATTTATATCAAAACATCTCTTTACACAGAACCCCTATGCCAATTTGAAAATTACAGTTTCCAAATGTTGTTGCACTTATACAGTGAATGCGCCATCGACTTCTAGTGAAATTTGGTTCATTCACTAATAAATAAAGGTATGCAGACATCGATTAGAATGGAAGTTTTCGTCTAGGTTTTCACAGAATTTAGTATGATATGTAACTTGTGTATCTTATGTCTCATCTTGCTATGTAGAAATGCTGAAATTTGCACTCCAATTTGTATATCATCTTATTACTTAGTCTAAAAAATTCCCCCCCTAAATCACAGACAATTCATTCAGTTTTCTCAAATTTCCAATACATTCATTATTCAAACTAATATAGAGGTATAGAAGCCACAATCACAACCTAACCTTTAAAACCCATAAGCAGAACGAATAACAAACACATGAATAAATTGAACTGAAAACAAGAAAGCATCTTCTGATAAGAAAAAGGTGCAATTGGGTCTCTGACCTTTGATGGAGCTGACGCTTTATCGTCCACAGAGAGCTTGGAGTAGTCCAAAGTGGTTGAAGCCCTAACCATTAGGGTTCTGTGGAAGCAAGCAGTCTGAGACAAATTGGGTTTACGGATTCTGCAGGAAAGAAAAAGGGAAGGTCGTGAACATGTATTGAATGCAGCAGAGAACGCCATGGACATGTTGCAGAAATGGAGAGAGATCGAAAATTGTATCAGGGTCTCTGTGAGCTTGGCGTTTGGGAGGAAGATGCTGACCACTACTTAGTTACTTGGATTTTTCTGCTGAGATTTTGAGAACCAGATGAGATTATGTGTCTAGAATAGTTCCAGCATTATCAGTCAAACCAAAAGCTCATAGTTTGTTGACTTTTCCATATCATGTCTTTGGGCTATGAGAACTTTGGATTTGGTAAATAGTGAACTGGCAATGGTAAAATGTAACATCAAGAGAGTTGAACAAGTTTGTTCCCTTTTGATTTGGAAGTAAATTTTGAGTTTTCCTCATTCCCTCCGGAGATTCAACGGCTTCCTTTGAAATTGTTTGGATCAATGACATAACTCATTTGGCCAAACTGTTGGTATCCTTCTTTGTTCTCTTGGCCAAACCCTTTTGATTTACAAGTATATTCCTGTTATGACTTCTGTGCTCTCTTAACTTACAGAAGCTATACTAATTCAAGTGGTTTGTTAGTCCTGGTCACCAGTAGTCGTTGCATGAACAAGAGCCGTCTTTGAAGGAGTGAAAGCGGCTTCTATCTCTCACAACTATCTCCGATCTATAGACCTTAGAAATCAGCTTCATCACTGTATGGCAGTCTCTACAAACCCGCAAATTCTTCACTATCCTTATCATCCTTCCTTCAGGCAACCTTGCCAACCCAAAAGCTACTGCAAGTTTTTCACTGTGCATGAACACTGAATCTTCTTTGTCCTCCGCTTCTATGTCATGCAAAACACTCCCAACCTCCGGCAAATAACCTCCACAAACACGAAGTTTCACCATTATCTCTCTCAACTTCTCATAGGCCTCTTCTGTAACCTTATTTGATTTATCACCGGCCACAAAACTATACATGACCTTGTCAACTTCTATCACGCTCCAACCCGGAGTTTTCTTGATCTTCTGGTCAGCCATTGATCTTCTTACAGCAGCAACATCCTTCCACTTACCTGCAACAGCATACACATTTGACAAAAGAACATGGTCACCTGAATTGTCAGGGTCCAGTTTGGAAAGCCTTTCCTTCACTTGTTCTGCCAACTCAACATTACCATGAATGCTGCAAGCCCCTAGAAGAGTTCGCCAAATAATAGCATTAGGAGATATTGGCAACTGACACACAAATCATAGGCTTTCTGCAGTTTCCCAGCTCGACCATATAGGTCTACCATACAACCGTAATGCTCAATAGCTGGTTCTATACCATACATTTCTCTCATCTTTGAGAAATATTCACATCCTTCGTTAACCAACCCAGCATGACTACAAGCATACAAAACTGAAATGAATGTGATCCCATCAGGCCTAACTCCAGACGCTTCCATCTTGCGGAAAACTTGTATTGCTTCTTTTCCATTACCATGCATTGCAAGTGCCGCTATCATTGAAGTCCAAGAAACAACACTCTTTCTCTCCGGCATTCTTTCAAAGACCAACCGAGCCATCTCCACATTCCCAGACTTAGAATACATATCCAGGAGCGCATTATTGACCGAAATCAACGAAAGAAATCCACCCTTCTCCACCAAACCATGCAAAACTCTCCCAAACTCAACCGCTCCAGCCTGCGCACAAGCAGACAGCACCCCAGTCAAGCTCGCCTCATTCGCCCCAACTCCCTCCCTCTGCAGCTCCCCGAAAAACCCAAACGCCTCATCAAAACAACCGCTCTGCGCAAACCCAACAATCATAGTACTCCAAGACACATCATCCTTCACCGGCATCCTCCAAAACGCCTCCCTCGCCAGCGCAAGCTCACCCGCCTTCACATGCCCCGCAAGCACAATATTCCACGAGGTCGAATCCCTCAACGGCATTGAACCAAACACCTCCTCCGCAACCTCCACATCCCCACACCGAAAACACGCCGTGAGCACCGCGTTCCACGCCACCACATTCGGCTCAGTCATTTCATCAAACACCTTGCGTGCATGACCAACACTCCCACACTCGCCATACACACTCACCAGAGTGGTCCCGACGAACATATGACTATATAGTCCATGGATAAAAGCCTGACAATGCAGCTGGGTCCCTCCACTCAACGACCGGGAATTCGCCGCGGCCTTGAGTGTGAAAGCGAAAGTGAAGCTGTCAATGGATACCATATTTTTACGCCGCATTTCACGGAACAGGAGAAGCGCATTGTGTGGATTATCGGAGTCGGCGAGTCCGCGGATGAGGGTATTGTACATGAAGGTGTCTGGGTTGGGGAAATGAAGGAAGAGGCGGCGAGCGTAGACGAGTAAGTCGGAGATTGTGACGGCGCAGTGGAGGAGGAGCTTGCCGAAGACTAATGGGTCTGTGTCGAGGCCGGTCTTGTGAACGAAGGCGTGGATTTGCTTCACGGTTTTGAGGGTTTTGCATTTGGGTAATAAGGAAGAGAAAATATGTTCGGCGGTGTTCATTCTAGGCTCAGCACAGTTTGATTGGTTCAAAAGCCTGAAGGCTGAAGCTTTTTCGCGCTGTTTCTGGAATGCTTCGACACCGGAACGGGAAAATTTTGGGCTGAAACCCGAGCCCATAGAAAACCGAACCGAAATGTAAGTGATCGGAACCGAACTGAGAAAATTGAAAATGATAACGAACCGTAAATGATCGACATTGAATAGCGTTGCGACTGATTCGATATACACTTGCATCAACACCTATTAGGTGATTTATATGATAACCAAAACGTGTACATATTATTTTCCAACTGTTATTTATGTTGGTTTAAGTGCACTCTGATCTTATTTCTGTATTTAATTATTATTTTTTCAGGTTTCTACAAGGTATGATTGAGATTAAGTTTTTACAAAACTCAGAGTTTCAAAATCCAAATGTTAAAGTTAGAGCATCTCTAATGGTATGGTTTTTTTTGCCTCAACAGCTAGTTTTTGACAAAACCACAATGCTCTAACCCAGAGGTCAAATCTACATGGTTGCTACTGTGGTTGACGGTTCTCAACTTCACTGTCAAATTTGACATCTTCAATTCAAGATGTCTTTGTTTGTTTATCGTTGTTTAACTCTCTCTTCTTTCTCTCTCTTCGTTCTCTCTATAAATTTGACATACCCATTGGAGTAGAGATTGTCAAAATAGACTATGGCCACATCAGCCTTCAAAATTATCAAATTTTGAATTTGACACAAACCTTTTGGCTGGAGATGCTCTTAGAGGTTATGATTGACGGTGTCATATTGAAAAAGAAAAAAGAAAGAAAAAAGATAAAACATACTTGCCAAAGCAAAACTGTACCACCTACTACCATCTCGTCTAGTAACATAGTTTCTCGTTCGTAAGTTGGAAGTTGTAAGTTTAACTCGCATAATACTAGTTCTAGTTTATGAGTCGTTTATTTTCATAGAAAAACAAAATAACCAAACCGAGCCGCGAGTCAAAATTGATTCGGCTTGGTTCGGTTTAAACAACCTCCCAGCCCTTTGGGTAAAGACCACGTGGCTTAATCTGGCCCGTTTACGAAAGCACGACACAGCCGTTGGATCCTAGGGCAACTCAGCCTCCTCCTCTATCTATCATTTAGGCCACTCTACCGCCATAACAGATTAACAGAGTCGAGTGAGAGAGAGAGGTCAAAAATGGTGCAGAGGCTCACATACCGTTCGCGCCATAGCTATGCTACCAAGTCCAATCAGCACCGGATCGTCAAAACCCCCGGTACTTCTTTTCGTTCCCAGTTTCATGCTTAGCTTTTAAAACTAAAGCCTGTGTCTTGGTCGCTGTAAATCTGTAATCACAAGTAAAAAAGTTTGCATCTTTTGTAATAAAAATCCAATCTTTGATAGACGTAGGCTACTTTAGTTTGATTATCTCACTTCTTTTTCTTTCTTTTGTTAATAATCTTACCTTTTTTGATGAATCTAATGTGATAGTAGAGCTTAGTTGTATGGTAATTTGGCTAAAGTGTTCGTGTTCTATGTTGGGTGCTATGAAGTTTTGGAGTTTGTAATTTAGTAAAAACTAGAATGAGAGAAATAAGAAGCTGCATTGTGCATTTAGTTTATGAGAAAGAGTGGTTGCTGATTTGCAGTTGGAAATGTTTATTTCTTGTTGTGTATTACTTAGAATCAATAAAATGTGATATGAAATTGCCTTCATCCATCCTTTTCGGAGTGTAATTATTTGATTGGATGTTTCTAGTTGGAAAGATGATGTTGTTGAAGTTAATATGGAACCTATTGTCCATATTGTGTTATGTACTGTCTGTCGTTTCAATGCTCTAGAAAGTAGTATTTACTGTTTGGTATGATCTTTTCATTGTTGTGGTTGCATTTGAATTCTGCATTGTAAATTTGTCTTCTGTTAATTTTGTGCTTACCTCATGGCTATAATTGATATGTAGGTGGGAAGCTTGTGTATCAGACCACTAAGAAGAGAGCAAGTGGACCCAAGTGTCCTGTTACTGGAAAGAGAATCCAAGGGGTACGTTGATTGCTTGAGCTCTTGAATTGTTTACATGGATTTTTTGTTTTCTCTCGTGTTGTTTTTCTGTGCTGTTATTTTGAATTTCAGTATGGTGTCTCTAGAAGTAGTATTGTTTGTTAGATGACATTCACAGATAAACTTATAATGGCAATATACTGTTATCAGCAGGGCCGGTCCTGAGTAATCGGAGGCCCTGTGCGAATTTAAAGATGTGGCCTATTTTACTTTGCATTTGATATTTACCGCAAGAGAATATATGCCTCTCCAACAGTGCCTTGATTCTTTCGCAACACCAGTTACAATATCGTTTCTGTCCCTACCTTAATAAGTGATAGCATCAACAATACTCTGGAAATTATGAGGTTACATACTTGCATATAGATTAGGAATGACGATAGGACATGTAAATAAGCATGAACTGATATCATGTCATGATTAAATGAAGCATGAAAAGAAAATAACTAGCAACCCTAGAATAAACAGGTTCATATATTTAGTAATAGTGCAGTACATTTTCAATCAAATAACTATTGTTTAGCATAATAATGTAACAATAAGAACTAGAAGATGCATACAATTATCCATGAATGTTCTATGTGAGGATATTTCAAAATTTTCAATTGTTAACACTTAATCAGAGTTTAGGCACTATGTTCCCTCTGGAATCCATTCTATTAATAATATGAATGGTTAGGCGTCTTCCCCTAAAAAAAGAACTAGCAGACGGAATAGAAAGCAAAAAAAAATGGTTAGAAAGCAAACAAAGAAGTGTTACAATAGGAATAGCAAAGAGAAATGGTGGAAAGAAAAGAGATAAAGCAGAAGGAAAAAAAAGGAAAAAGAAGGGCAAAAAGTAAAAACAGCTGAAAGAAAGGAGGAAAGCAAGAAATAAAGGTAGAAACCAACTAACTTGTGGAAAGGAGGACTCAAACTTGGGTGGTTTCCGTAAAAAAACACGATGTGACCAACTGGTCTACAATTGCAACTATTGACTTAAGGGCTTTTTTGTATTTGTATCTGCATATAAATTATTTGAGGCCCCCATAAATTGGAGGCCCTGTGCGGCTGCACAACCAGCACAGCCCCAGGACCGGCCCTGGTTATCAGGTTAAGCAATGTGGTCTACTACATATGATTGTTGATGAACTTGTTCCAAGTAATGGCCTATAGTTTTCGTTTATAGGACCTTATATGCTACCATGCTGATATGAAGTTCCATAGTTCTTTCCTCACTAATTAAAGTCTTCTATGTAATTTTGATGAATCATGAATTCTTGCATGTGCCAGAGTTTGTGATTTAGATCGTGCCATTTGTGTCTTAGTCAAGCAATATCATGTCATTTGAAACTACATGCAAAGTTGTATTTTCTGTGTTTGCAGGCCTTTTGATACTTGTAATTCTTACTTATTGCTATTTGCAGATTCCTCACTTGAGACCTGCTGAATATAAGAGGTCTAGACTATCAAGGAACAGGAGGACCGTGAATCGTGCCTACGGCGGGGTTCTGTCTGGTGGAGCTGTTAGAGAGAGGTTTGTAGTTCTAGAAATTTATGTGTTTGATCACTTCTTGTTTGATGGATTTACAGATGCAACCTTTTAAAGTTCGTTTCAATTACTTATGGTTTCCTGGTGATTTTGCAGGATAATTCGAGCCTTTTTGGTGGAAGAGCAGAAGATCGTGAAGAAGGTATTGAAGATTCAGAAGGCCAAAGAAAGAGCAGCATCAAAGAGCTAAGATGCTACAGTTCATGTTTTTAATATTTGTTGATCTGCATGCTAGAAATTTTGACATTTATTTGAGAGGATGAAGATTGTTGCAACAATGTTTGTTTTCATCAAATGCAGACAAAATTTTTGAACTATTTTCCCCTGAATAGTGTTTGCTATGATATCTGATACTATGTTGCTTCTGCTTATCTTATTTCTGGCCTCGATGAATGATGTGCCAAATAAAATAAATTGTAGGAGCAAGACGAATGAAATTGGTTTCTGATGAATACCAGTTAACATCATACAATGTGCCTTAGGGCATTATTGCAAACACACTAGCACAGTCCAGCAACCATTAAAAGTGGTTCTGATATCTTCACTAGTGAGAACCAGACAGATTCGTATATAACCCAGTCCTTTCACTTATTTTTCAACAAAACCATGAAAAAAGCACGCATCTAAACCAGCTATCCGCAAGGACTAGCTGATTGATATTGTTTGGTGCGCAACTAATGTGTCACCTTCCACATAACGTGACTGGTTAATGTGATTCAGTCCCTCTAGCTTGATTGTTGGTTTATAATTTTGAAGGAGCTCAACAAGCTTGTCATGAGGAGGGCTTATTTGTTTCACCAAGGGATGTTATTCATGGCGGTGATCCATGAGAACAGTAATGGATACCTATCCGGATCCATCGTTTTGATACCAAACACTTCTTCATGAACCTTATGAGTGCCGAATGTGACAACCATCAGTATATCTAGAAGTCCCAAATTCTCGCCATTGGTGAACGAAGCACCTCCTGCAAGATACTCCTTCATTCCTTCTTCAAGTGCTCCCACTCTCTCAAATACGTCCTTCACCGCTTGTTCTAGTGCTTCACCCTGTCCCTGACTTATCACTACTCTGTAGAAGCTCTCAAACAACTGTATCAAAAAAAGAGAGACAAATTATGGAAAATCCTGTCAAACCCTGTGATGTGCAGTGTTGGTGCCAAAAATCAGCATCTCTCACCTGTTGCTGGATAAAGCTAGCCCAGAATCGAACTTTGGCTCTTTCATAAGGATCTTCAGGAAACAGCTTAGGAGCAGTCTTCCAAGTTTCGTCAATGTATTCTAGGATGATGTACGACTCGGCTATAGGCTTCTCATCGTGGACAAGCACCGGAACCTTTTTGTGAATTGGATTGTATTTGAGGAGCAATCGACTCTTGTTTGTCAAATCTTCTTCTATGTACTCATAAGGTATGCCTTTGAGTTTGAGGGCCACTTCCACTCTCTTGGAGTAAGTACTTGCCCACATTCCGTGTAGTTTTACATTGCTCTCTCCTTCCATCTCAGCTTCTAAAAAGAACAGCCTAGATGTTCAGGCCTCAGGGATGTGTGCCTTATATAGAACCCTTTACCTGGGAAAATTTGACCCGAAAAATGTAGCATTTAGTTTACCGGTACACACCGGTAGCAATATTTTAAGATCATTAATATAAACAATACAGAAGATAAGGTTTCGAATTTGACTAGTCTTGTCTCCATTTCCCTTACTTGCATGACAAGTCCGTCTAAGAAAGAAAAATGCTCTGGACCTTTAAGAGTTTCAAGAGACCAGAGCTTTAGTCAAGAACTCAACAATTAAAAAAAAAACAAAACAAAACAACAACACACTCAAACAGTCACACGTACACCAGAACAGACGGAACTTCACCTTGACCAAAAGATTAAGAAATAGATAGTTACACAATTTTCTTGGTCATTAGTCGTAAACAATCGATTTCTATATTAGTTATACTTTTCAAGTGAAGCTGTGATCCAAAAAAGATTAGTACTGAGAAATTTACCAATTACCAAACACTGGCGATTAGCTCATTGACCAGGAAGAGAGTTCTTATCATCTTTTCATTTCAACATATACATACTATATATTCATTCAGCGTTTCAAGGAAGTAAGCTAGCCTCCCACGTCTTATTACATATACAAACATACAATGTGCCTAATGGCATTATTTCCAACAACCTCTAGTTCTTAGCACGTAACGAAAGGGATCGAACTTGCTGATCAATATAGGTAGATGATCAGTGTGATTCAGACCCTCTAACATGAATTGTTCGTTTAATGAATTGAAGGAACTCAACAAGTTTGTCATGAGGAGGTTGTAATCCCTTCATCAATGGATGCTCCTTCAAAGTTGTAATCCATGCGAACAGTAACGGATTCCTCTCCGGGGCCATCATTTTGAGACCAAACACTTCTTCATGAACTTCGTAAGCGCCAAATGTTGAACACATCAATATGTCTAGTAGCCCCCAATTCTCCCCATTAGTGAAAGAAGCACCTCCTGCAAAATACTCCTTCATTCCTTCTTCTATTGATTATTAGCCTTTAATTGATAAATGGGCAAAACCCAATTAGGAGGCCCATTGGTGATCACCTGGGCATTGATCTAGGTTAATTAGGAAACATATATAGCTTAGGTTTACTAGGGTATATTGTCACGGGATGTGAACTTCGCTTCTCTACCAACCGTGCGGCCTTAGAGTTGTTCACCTCCTCGAACTCTCTAAGTCAGCCTCTCCTTCACGCAACGGAAACAAGAGCAACACAAGAGAGCAAGAAAGCTTGAAAGGAACACTTAGCCAATGTGGGAGAAAGGAACTTTGTATTAAGTATGAGAGCTTTTTACAAGGCTTTCTAGGATTGCAAGGATTGCAAGGATTTTTGGATTGCTAGGATGCTTTGGCTAGGAGCCTTCATCACCTATTTATAGGCATCCTTGCCCTTACCTAAGGTTCTAGACTAATCTAGGACATTACATATAAAGACAAAGTCTAGAGACTTCTACATGTCTCTAGGAAAGTCCTACAAAATCTATACAAGGCTTTAAGTGTTCTAGAGAGTTCTAGGGAACTCTAGTTGCTTGAGCCTCCTCAAGGGTTCTAGAGATTTCCATAGTCTCCTAGAGACTTCTCAATGCACTCGGACACCTCCGAGTCTTTCAACAACGATCTAGAACACTCTAGTGTGCTTCAAAATTATCCTTGGGCAATGCTTGCTTCAAATATGCCCAAGGAACTTGGCGGTCGTGACATTCTCCCCCACCCAAGTCGGCGACGTCCTCGTCGCCCTTGCGAGCTCCTCTTGCTCGAACTCGGCGATCTTGTCCTTGAATTGCCACAAGGACTCCTCTTTCTCCCAACTAGCCTCGGACACGGGCAGCCCTTTCCACTTGACAAAGTATTCGGTATACCTTGGTATCCGCTTCTTCCGCACCTCGCGCTTGGCTTCGATGCTCTCCACCTCTTTGTCAAATGAAGTGTTCATATAAGCGAGAGCTCGATGGGACTTACCTTGTTCGGATGCTTCGGCATCTCCATGATAAGGCTTCAAGTGGCTGACATGAAACACCGTATGAAGCTTGGTGTTAGAAGGTAGTTCCACTAGATATGCCGCCTTGCCTACCTTCTTAAGGATCGGAAAGGGACCTTCATACTTCCGTAGCAAACTCTTGTGAAGTCCCTTGTTCGCCTTGTGTTGTGTTGGAATAACCTTCACGAACACTAAGTCGCCACTTTGGAACTCCAAGTGTCGCCTTTGCCGGTCCGCATACTTCTTCATCCTCTTTGAAGCCTTCTCTAGTTGCGAACGAGCGAGCTCATTGGCTTGCTGCCACTCCTTGGCTGTTTTGTATGCCGCGGGGCTACTTCCCGTGTAGCCGGTCACCAACGTGTTTGGAATCAAGGGTTGTTGTCCCTCCTTGATTCTTTCTACGAGGTTGCTTTTAGGCGTAAGCACGACGGGTGCTAGCTCGGCTTTCCGGCTTAGGGCATCCGCTACCACATTCCCTTTGCCTTGCTTGTATTCCAACTCGATGGAATGATCTACCTCCCTCCTTGGTGGCTGCCTTTTCGGCAACTCCTTGGGCATTTCATCTCCAAACTCCTCAAGGATTGCCTCTATTGTCTTTGACAAAGGTTCAGACTTTCCTCCAACCTCCTCATCCATCTTAAGGGTTGCTAGGAAAGTAGACTCGCCCTTCTTCCAAGCTTTGGCGAGTTGCATGGCGGATAGAGTCCTTGTCTTTTCCCTTGCTTGCCTCGCCACGGGCACCACGCAAGGTAATTCTCCATCCGCAACAATGCAAAAGATGTTATAAAATGGAATGGGAAATGCTCGTACCTTGTCCATAAATTCAAGGCCGATTACCACGCCATAGTCATCCATCTTGACCACGGTGAAGTCGACTTTCTCCTTCCAAGCACCGATGTGAACCTCCACATCGCGTGCTACCCCAACAATGGGTGTGGCAGGTGTATTTACCGCTTTCACACTGCCCGACTCCTTCGTGACTCGGAGGCCAAGCTTCCTTGCTTCTTCCGATGTCATGAAGTTGTGAGTTGCTCTGCAATCCACCAAAGCACAAACCATCGTGTCTTTTGCCTTGACATCGATGTAAAGCGATCCACCTTTCGCTTGTTGCCTTGGTTGAGGGACGCTAGCCTTCACGGCATTGAGCAACCGGATGCATCCCATCCTTGATGCATCGTCTTCCTCTTCCTCGATCCTAGACTCTTGCAAGGTCATGGATTTGAGGGCTTTCTTTTGAGGACAGTCGCGCATCATGTGAGGCCCGTCACATAAGTAGCACTTCCCTTCCCAAGTCTTGCTTGCGGACTTGTCGTGCCTCTCGAACCTCTTCACCTTCGGCTTGTAGCTTGACTCGGGCTTTTCCTTCGGCTTTGGCACGTCTCCCCCACTTTCCTCATAGTTAACCTTCTTCCCCTTGAACTTGGTGTCGCCTTGGTGGCTAGTTTTGAATTCAATGAGGGACTCGGCAGCGGCAATGGCTTGTGACAAGGTCTGCACTTGTCTTCTTTGCAACTCAAGCTTTGCCCAACTTTGTAGTCCACTCATGAAGTAAATGAGCTTGTCCTCCTCCGTCATAGTGGGCACTTCGAATAGCAAGTTAACAAATGTGTTGACATAATCCTTGACGCTACCCGTTTTCTTTAACCACCTAAGCTTCTCCTTGGCTTCATATAGAGCATTTTGGGGATAGAAATGCAACTTGATATCATTCTTGAACTCCTCCCAAGTATCGAGAGAGAACGTACCTTGCTCGATTTCCATGCTCCTTCGACGCCACCACATAAGGGCATTGTCGGCTAGGAACATGGTAGCCGTTGAGATTTTGGACTCGTCATCCTCAAGCTTTAGATACTTGAAGTACCTTTCCGTATTCCATAGAAAGGTGTCAAGCTCTTTAGCTTCCCTCTTCCCAATAAAGGATTTGGGTTTGAAAGAGTCCAATGCCTTCATCTCCTTTGGCCCTTGCGACTTACTCAATGCGGCCTCTTTGCATAGCGCCCAATCTCCCTTGACCTCCTTCACTTCCTCTCGGAGGGCTGTGAGCTCGGCGGACATTGTGTCAAGCTTCTCTCGGACCTCCCCTCGGATCTTATCCGCCATAATGTTGAGAGCGCCGTGCATTTGCTCTCGCAACTCTTCCACCATGGCTGCGAGATCCCCCTTTGTCACGACGTCATCGTCAAGTCGAGTGTCAAACTCGACCACGACCGATTCCACCTTACCGAGCCGGGCATCAAAGGCAGCAAGTACCTCCTTATGGGTCCTCTTGGTGCCGACGACAGCTTGCTCCACCGAAACACCTTCTCCGGACATCTTTCTTCTCTTTGTGTTGTGCGCGAGCAACTAAGCTCTGATACCACTTGTCACGGGATGAGAACTTCGCTTCTCTACCAACCGTGCGGCCTTAGAGTTGTTCACCTCCTCGAACTCTCTAAGTCAGCCTCTCCTTCACGCAACGGAAACAAGAGCAACACAAGAGAGCAAGAAAGCTAGAAAGGAACACTTAGCCAATGTGGGAGAAAAGAACTTTGTATTAAGTATGAGAGCTTTTTACAAGGCTTTCTAGGATTGCAAGGATTGCAAGGATTCTTGGATTGCTAGGATGCTTTGGCTAGGAGCCTTCACCACCTATTTATAGGCATCATTGCCCTTACCTAAGGTTCTAGACTAATCTAGGACATTACATATAAAGACAAAGTCTAGAGACTTCTACGTGTCTCTAGGAAAGTCCTACAAAATCTATACAAGGCTTTGAGTGTTCTAGAGAGTTCTAGGGAACTCTAGTTGCTTGAGCCTCCTCAAGGGTTCTAGAGATTTCCATAGTCTCCTAGAGACTTCTCAATGCATCCGGACACCTCCGAGGCTTTCAACAACGATCTAGAACACTCTAGTGTGCTTCAAAATTATCCTTGGGCAATGCTTGCTTCAAATATGCCCAAGGAACTTGGCGGGTCGTGACAATATATATATATGTGTGTATTGCTGCCTCTGAAACGGTGTGAGAGAGGAAATAGTTAACCCAGAGCAGTTTGTTTTCTCTATCAACAGGGAACAGTAAGCATTGGGGTTTTGGATTGAGAGTATTATTATCATATTTTATTGTATTCTTCACAACAAATCCAATTGTTGTAGTGAAATTTATCGCCGGCTTCGAAAGTAGACGTAGCTCAATTACATTGATTGGGTGAACCACTATAAATTCTGTGTCCTTGTCTACCTTTTCTTTTATTTGTTTCAATCAATATTCGGTTTGTATCGCTTCCGCATAACAAACTGGCATCAAAGCTCTTGTTCTGAATTGAGAGTTGATTATTGATTGGAAAACATGGTTGACGGCGTTGTTGACGAAGATAAAAAGAAAGGGATCCATTTGCCTTTAGGTTCGAGTTCTTCACATGCTAAGCCATCAATTGGCAATGCCAAATTTGAAGTTGAGAAGTTCGATGGAACAAATAATTTTGGCATGTGGCAGTGTGAGATGATGGATGTCTTGTGTCAACAAGAATTAGATATAGCTCTTGAAGACAAACCAGCAAATATGAGTGAGGCGCAGTGGAAGCAGATTAATAAGTGGCTTGTGGTTCTATCAGATTATGTTTTGCAAAGGATGTGAAGTTCTTTATCATGAGGGAGACTTCGGCAAAGGAGTTGTGGAAGAAACTGAAAGACCAGTACATGATAAAGAGTGCTGAAAACCGGTTTCACCTGAAGAGGAGGCTTTTCTGATTTGACTACAGACAAGGTATTTCTATGTGTGAACACATTAGCGATTTCAATAAGATACTTGCAGATTTGGTTAATTTGGATGTGCAAATTAATGATGAGGATAAAGCTTTGTGTTTGCTAAATTCTCTTCCTGACGAGTATGAGCATTTGATTACAACTTTGTTGCATGGAAAGAATGAAGTGAAATTTGATGATGTATGTAATTCATTGATTAATAATGAATGTTGGAAGGAGAAGCGGTTGCAAAAGGTGTCAGGTGAAGCACTTGTGGCAAGAGGAAGATCTGATGATAGAAAATTTGGTGGAAATAGAGGTAAATCTCGTTCCAAGTCCAGAGGTAAATATCCTGCAAAAGATGAGTGAGCCTTTTGTCGTCAAAAGGGGCATTGGAAGAAAGATTGTCCCAAGTTGAAGAATAAAGACAAGAAGGATTCTGAAGTGAATGTGGCAAAATTTGAAGATGATGATGATGACTTCAGTTTTGCATTGAGTTGTTCATCAACCATTGAAGATTTTGAAGAAGATGAGATTGATTTGGCTTTAGCAAGTTCATCTGCACGTGATTATTCTGATAAGTGGATTATGGATTCGGGTTGTACACACCACATGTGTCCTAACAAGGAATGGTTCTCTGCTTTAAGGGAACTGAATGGCGGAGTAGTTCTTATGGGAGATGATAGTCCTTGCAAAACTAAAGGGATTGGTACATTCGTCTCAAGATGCATGATGGGTTGTTAGAGAATTGACTAATGTTCGGTATGTTTCGAATTTGAAGAAGAATCTTATCTCTTTGGGTACTTTGGAATCAAAGGGGCACACAATTACATTGAAGAATGGCGTTGCTAAGGTTGTTTCCGGTTCACTTGTGATGATGAAGGGTACTAGAGAAAGAAACTTGTATTTTCTACAAGGGAGTACTGTGACAAGTGAGACAGCAGTTTATGAGATTACAGATGATGATGACACTACCAGGTTGTGGCATATGTGACTTGGACATGCTGGTGAAAAAGCAATGCAAGGATTGGTGAAGCAAGGCTTGTTGAAAGATGCAAAGTTGTGCAAATTGGAATTTTGTGAACATTGTGTTTTGGGAAGCAGACTAGAGTTAAATTTGGCACTGCAGTTCATCAGACTAAAGGAGCTCTAGACTATGTTCACACAGATGTATGGGGACCTACCAAAACGACATCTTTGGGAGGCATGCATTATTATGTCTCTTTTGTTGATGACTTCTCTAGAAGAGTATGGGTGTACACCATGAAGCATAGAGACGAAGTCTTAGATATATTTATGAAGTGGAAGAAGATGATTGAGACTCAGACCGTCGGAAAATTAGAGGCTCAGGTCAGATAATGGTGGTGAATATAAATCTGATCCATTCTTCAAATTATGTCAAGATGAAGGCATTGTGAGACACTTTACAGTTAGAGGGACACCGCAACAGAATGGGATGGCAGAGCGCATGAATAGGACTTTGTTGGAGAAAGTCAGATGTATGTTGTCTAATGCTGGATTAGGCAAAGAGTTTTGGGCAGAGGCAGTCACATATGTAGGTCATCTCATTAATAGGTTGCCTTCTGCTGCAATTGAGGGTAAAACTCCTATAGAGGTATGGTCTGGTAAACCTGCTACTGATTATAATTATCTTCATATTTTTGGTTGTCCTGCTTATTTTCATGTCAGGGAAAGCAAGCTTGATCCAAGGGCCAAGAAAACAATATTCTTGGGATTTAATGATGGTGTTAAGGGATTCAGGCTTTGGTGTCCAGATGTGAAGAAAGTTGTTGTGAGCAGAGATGTGACTTTTGATGAAGGTATTATGGTTGATCAGAACAGGCAGAAAAATTCTCAAGAGCAGAGAATGACCACAGAGAATTTGCAGCAGGTGGAGGTACAGAGAAAAATTGTTGAAACTCTAATTGATCCAGTGAGTCCTACAGTTGAGTCAGATGATTCAAATAATAAAGACATGAGTGTTGAAATTGAGGCTCCAGCCCAAGAGCCTACACAGCAAAATGGACCTATTGCAACCAGGAAAGGAAAAAGGAATGCTCAAAAGCCAGCTTGGCTGAATGATATGGTGACTTATGCACTTCCTATTACTGAAGAAGAAATTCCTACTACTTATGAAAAAGCTGTCGTACATGCAGATTGTGTAGAGTGAGAAAAAGCTATAGGTGAGGAGATGAAGTCTCTTCACAAGAATAAAACATGGAAGGTGGTTCAGTTACCACATGGGAAGAGAGCAATCGGTTGTAAATGGGTGTTTGCTAAAAAGGAAGGATCGCGGTACAAGGCTAGATTGGTGGCTAAAGGCTACATACAAAAGAAGGAATTGACTACAATGAGGTATTTTCTCCTATTGTTAAGCATTCTTCTATTCGTATTTTGTTAGCCTTGGTTGCTCAGTTTGATCTTGAGTTAGCACAGCTTAATGTGAAAACTGCTTTTCTACATGGAGAATTAGAAGAAGAAATTTACATGACTCAGCCAGAAGGGTTTAAAGTTGCTGGTAAGGAAAATTGAGTTTGATAAATTTATGTCAGGTCAAAAGTACACTAGAAGTCTTTATGATCTGTGTGTTTATTTTCGCAAGCTACATGATAGGACCTTCATTTATTTGCTCTTATATGTTGATTGCATCCAAGAGCAAGGTGAAGATAGATAAATTGAAGTCACAATTGAGTTGTGAATTTGAGATGAAGGACTTGGGAGAAGCTAAAAAGATTTTGGGCATGGAAATTGAGAGAGATAGATCAAGAGGCCGAATTTGTTTGTCACAGAAGAAATATTTGAAGAAGGTACTACATCGGTTTGGTCATGGATGATAAAACTAAACCTGTAAGTACACCTCTTGGCTCTCACTTTAAGCTTAATGCTACTATGTCTCCTAGCACAGATGATGAGAAGCAATATATGGCCAAAGTTCCTATGCCAGTGCTGTTGGTAGCTTGATGTATTGTATGATGTGTACTAGACCTGATATTTCACAGGCCTTAAGTATGGTGTGCAAATATATGCATAATCCGGGTAAAGGCCATTGGCAAGCTGTGAAGTGGATTCTACGGTATATTTTTGGTACTGTGGATGTTGGATTAGTGTTTTAGCAAGATAAGACGAGTCAATATGTCGTTGGATATGTGGACTCTGATTACGCAGGTGATTTGGATAACAGTCGGTCTACTACACACTACTGAAAAATGTCACTTAGGCGACGGAATTAAAAATTCCGTCTCCTAAGTGGTACTTAAGCGACGGAAATTTCTACTTAGGAGACGAAACAGTTTCCGTCTCCTAAGTTGTCCTTAGGAGACGAAATATTTTGATTTCGTCTCCTAAGAACGACTTAGGAGACGAAATTTCATTCCGTCGCTTAAGCACTACTTAGGAGACGGAATATTTTTACTTAGACGACGACATTTTGAAAAAATAAAAATTAAAAAATTTATATGAATTACTTAGGAGACGGAATTACATTCCGTAGCCTAAGTAGAACTTAGGAGACGGAAATATTTACTTAGGCGACGAAATATTTTCTAAAATAAAAAAAAACAAAAAATTATGAATCACTTAGACGACGGAAATAGAACATTTCGTCGCTTAAGTTCTAAAATTTGAGCGCCCATCTTCCCGCGTAAAATTTCATGAAAATTCAAACCAAAATTTTTCAAAACATATCAATTCTTTTAAATCACACACTCACCAATCTTATTAATAGAACTTAAGCGATTCTCACTCTGGGAAACACATCTTTTCCCAGAGCTCTCTCTCTCTCTCTCTCATGCCGGCCTCTCTATCCATTCTCACCACTCTTTCCTCCGTTGCCACCTTCAACTACACCACCCCCACCAACGCCACCTCCAACTTGATCTTTTACAACTGCTCTTCTTATTCTACAAGCAATGGATCCAGCCTTTGAACAGATGAACCGAGCACTCCTTGTTAGCCAATACACTGATCTCGATCACAATGAAATGATAGATGCAATGATGCAATAACAAAGGAATGAGAGTTTTTCACCAAAACGAAATATGCAGCAGTGCTGCAACAAGAACACAATGTGTCTATAAAAATATCAAAAAACTCTGCCTTCCAAGATACAACTCAATCATATATATATGGGGAAGGACTCCCCCTCAACTGAATCACCTTTGATTCCTGATTGAGATAAACAAGGAAACAAGAATCAAATAAGTTATAACAGATATGCATTTCATATACTTTCCTAACAGATAAGCATTTATATTCCTAAAACATCTCAAAGATAATTTAGACAGATTTTTTACCAAATATAACCTCAATCTTCTCACAATTAGTTATAAAACATGCTATGCATGAAATACATTTACCTCATAGATCAAGATCAGAGTTACTGTAGAAAGATACTGCAGTCAAAAACCAGTCGAGCAAGACCTCTCCTGGTTGAGTTAGGAAACTTGAGCTTTCCAGATTCTTCTTTGCTCTTAGGTTGAATATGATTGCCATAACCTTACAATTAATATGCATCAGAAATATGTTTTTGTGTTAGATTAGATATATTACAGTAGCACTTTTTTTACCTGTTGCTGGAAAAAACAAGCCCAGAATCGAACTTTGGCTCTTTGGTAAGGATCTTTAGGCAGGAGCTTAGGGGCAGTGTTCCAAGTTTCGTCAATGTATTGTAGGATGATGTGTGACTCGGAGATGGGTTTTCCATTGTGGACGAGTACAGGTACCTTCTTGTGAACTGGATTGTAGTCGAGGAGCAACTGGCTCTTGTTGCTCAAATCCTCTTCAATGTACTCATAAGGTATGCCTTTGAGTCTGAGGGCTAGTTCCACTCTCCTGGAGTAAGTACTAACCCACATTCCATGTAGTTTTACTTCGTTTTTTTTTCCCTCCATATATTTTCCTCTACTCAAGTACTGGCTTACTTCTTTGTGTTCAGGGAGGTGAGCCAGCTAGCGAGCCTTTATATGTATACATAGATTTCATCATGACCAAGATCTCTCATGTTTGATTTGTTGCGAGTTGCTGGTGAGTGGTGAATAGTCAAACTTGAAACCGTTGTCTATACTTGTAGGCTTCCTTGTTAACTGTTAAGCAAGCGATATTCTAAGATCATGAATATACAAAAGAATGGTTGAAAGGTAATCTCAGTAGCTAATTGGGAAATAAGGGTTGCTTCTACAAACACGAAAGCATCGTTCATATTTTCTCAACACACTAAGATAGTTAATATATAGTTATTGTATAATTTGTTCTCCTCTGCCATCTCTATTTCTTGACTTCCTGCCCAGATTAATGTTCATTTTACTCTATTAGTTGCCGGTCAATGGTCAGACATCCGAGTTTTTATCTATGTTTATCAACTCATTGTCATCACCAAGGTAAAAACAGCACCTACTTGTTTGTCTAAATTAAGATGAAAATGTGATCGAGCCTAAACCACTTATTATAATAAGCTTTTAAGGAATTCCGAATAATATCATAAATCATACATGTATTCTAACAAACACTAACTAGCAAAACTTACTACCGTAATGATATACCCTCAATTTCTCTACCACAAAGAGAGACTGCACTTATTTAGAGAACACGGCATTAAGAACTTTCCTTAGAAGATACTTAATCATAGCCATAAGACAGAGAAAAATTATACAGCAGATCGAAAGCAACTTGATCAAGAGATATAGCTGAAGAGACGTCGGCTCATCGGAATTGCCTTCTTGGCCATGGATTTCGGTTGGCCTTGCCTTTCGACAATTGGATTTGGGTGGCAGATAGGACACTCATCACGACTGAGCTCGAGCCATGGAACAGTACAATGTTCATGATAAAGGTGTAAGCAAGGCAAGCGAGTAAGCTTAACACTTGGATTCTCAAAGTCGAAGTACTGCTTACAAATGACACACATTGTCCACCCAGCACAAGTATCATCTCCTAATTCTAAACGATCAAGTCTCTCCAACTTCTTCATGGTTGCTGCAATAGTTCTTGCAGACCTATTGTTCATTACCACCTCTTCATCACGCCAGCGAGCATAATTATTCAGATTATATTCCAAAGTCCATTCGTATATGTCTACATTAAGAAACACATGATGAGGCAGCTCCTCCATGAGCGGCACCACCCTATGATCAAGTATCTCCGCAACGATAGTCGAGTACTGCTCATCTCCTTCTGGAACACCCATGCTTTTAATGATCTCAGTGATTCTGCTGATCATCAACGGCGTCGAAGTGATGACCATGGTGGCTCGGTCAGTTTCGAGGGTTCCTGGATCATCAGAAACACCAGCGTCAACCTGTATCTCAATGTTTCTTACAACATTTTTGGTTAATTTGTAGTGATTAAACTTTATGGGAATCTGAAGTTGTCGCTCATCGGTCACGGCTGGAGCTTCCTTATTTGTTCTCCACTCAACTTTGCTAACATAGCAACGACGGTGGGTCGTTTCTGCCATCAAATTAGTATAAGAGCTTGAGATTGCGTACAATTTATATCAAAACAAGCAGGATGGAATAAACGACCACACTCGATGGTATCTTATTTATAGCATACGATTCTTACCTAGTTTTCCTTGTTTTCCTAGTTTTCCTAAATTTATCAGAAAAGGAACCAAGTGTATATGGTAAGTATTTTATTGGACATAATCTTCCTGATCTTACTTGGCCATAGGGTCCTTGGTGAAGAAGGAACTGGTGTGTGTGGGTCGCCTGTTGCCATGCATATATTTTTCTGTAGATAATGTTTGCATTGTGTACTGATAAGGAAGAATTTTCATAAATATATTCAGTTTACCTCTTTGAAGTTGGATCGATATCATGGTAGCCCATACATCAGTAATCCGTACTCATCAGTTTCATCAGCTATGTTCAGCTTGTGGAGCTTTATCCAAATTGGACGTCAAACTTGACGTTTGGGAATAAACCACTATAAGGAGTAAAATAATCATTTCAAGACAAATCTGATATTTTCACCTCCCTTGATATCTTGTTAGTCCCTGGAGTATCTACCTAATCAGTAACATCATTGTACTTTTCAATTTCATCAGCTATGTCCAAATTGGAGTATTGGACGTTAAATATGACGTTGGGGAACCATTTTAGGGAGTAAAATGATCAGTTCAAGTCAAATAAATATGAAATATTTTTTGAAATGAACATTTTAGCCTTGATATTGGGTCTCTACCATTAATTTAATGTCTAATTTGAATGGAGCTAAATGAATTTTAAAGGTACAGATGTGCTTTTGAGTAAGTTAAAACTAAATGACTAACATGATGTTGACCTCATGATAAACTCAAATTGCTCTCTCTTTCTCTCTCTCCTCATGAGAAAATTTGATCACCTTTTTTTTCTTTTGGGTAAGGGTAGAGAGAAAAACATCGTCCCCCATAAAAATTTATTGAAAAAATAAAAAAAGTACAATAAGCTGGAGGACTAGGTCAATGCCAACCATATAGTGTCAAGACCCACCCCAAATTTCAACCTGAAACCCGAAGTAAATCTTGCAGGGTCCATATTTAAGAAAAATTACAGAAAATTCGGCGTAACCTTCCTTGAAAATAGACAACCCTAACCTGAAAATACTTGCAAACACTTCTAAAAATCCAACTCCAACCTTAAACTCCTGGAACCTTCGTGCTCCCCAAATTCACACCTCTCAAAATATTTACTAAACTAAAATAAACCCACAACTAACATTCATAGGTTCAGAGCAACTCTAACATTGAAGGAAATAAACAAAATATACAAATAGGCAGAAGCTATATAATAGACTATGCCTCGTCTCTATGTACGCCCGACATCAACTATGCTAATCTACAATTTGGGCATTTAAAACCGAAGGGCCCAAGGGAGAACATTTGAAAACGTTACAGTGAGTGGACAAAAATAAAATTAAAAGAATCGAACAATTGAATAAAACTTTATGCTTTCCCAATTTAATATCTTCAGAAAAATTGCGTTGCATGCAATAAATAATTTAACTCATAACTCAGAAAATTGACATAGTCTGAAATACACGACTAGCTCTGCTAGTTTCCAATACTTTATGATATTGAGTCTCCTACGCTCTAGTATATAAGTATGTATTTATACACGTCCATACTCCCTATATGAATTTTTTTCTGGATTTAAGAGTTCTTATAGGGCTACTACACATGCGTCTCACGCTCACGTCACACCATAATGGTGACAGATAGACATGTGTATATACGTGCCCATACCCCCTATATAAATTAATACATTCATATAGGGCTACTACGATTGCGTCCCACGCTCACATCATACCATAATGGCTGCTAATCGCTACGCTATTATGACGGACATGCACGTATGACTAGCTAGTATTTATATACATATTTTCCTCATAAAATAAATATATATATCTCATTTTCGGTAACTCTCCAAATTAAAGAAAATTGCCAATTATAAAAGAAGAAACATGTATACAACTCCACCAAAATCCCATTTTCGGTAACTTTCCAAATAACGAAGTTAACAATTAAAATAAGAATATTTACTTCCAAAAATAACTTTGCAGAATATGACTCACGAGAGGAAAACTTATTCCACAAATTAATATTTTAGTAATATAAAATCATCCATATAATATAAAATCACTGCATGCATTAGATTTAAAACAAAAGTCCACTCACAAGTTACGCCTAGCCTCCCAATGCTCGGGACATCCTGTTAGCCAAAAAACCACCCTCAAGTATAAAAGATACAAGTAATAGTATAGGGAATTAAGAAAGGTTGTCAAACCCGTGAGGATTAGATTCATTTCACTAGCTAGGGTGTTAACCTTAAGAGAGCTAGAATGTGCAAATGTACAATCACAAATCTAAACACACAAGGAAATCTAGGCTCATGGTAAGTATGTGCAACATGGAGTAGTGATTTGATTTTGGGTTTTTGAAGTAATTAACTAAACTAAATTAAATTACTCTAAACTAAACTAGTGGTCTAATGAATAATGATGCTAGGATTCGAATTATCTACCACTAACATCTCTTACAAGTATTGATGCAAATCAATATGAATGATGCTAAGCTAACCAACCAATTTCTCTCCTTGCATCACTCTCGGGTATGACAAAAGACATGCTCTTTTTGTGGTATCAAGCAATCCCTCTCGGATGTAGTGCTTAACTACTTAAGTCATGCATTTCAATCCGGTTAGACATCTAGTGCATTACCCGAAGTGCATAAAGTTTGGAGATGAAGAAACCATGCAAACCAACCAAGCTTATCTCTAAGTGATTGTAATTCACAACCCCTACATGCATACCTAGTGTGTTTTTCATGCTCTAACATTCAAGGTTACCAAGCTCTAAACATCATATCATGACATAATAAACATATGCATTCAACTCTTGAACTAGCATGTAGGAATGTTAACTAAAATTGCATCACATCATATTATAACATCAATTCATACAAGATTGATTAGGGCTTTCAACCCTAACCCCACAAAGTATTACTCACTCATAATTACATAAACAAACTCCATAATCAAATCAAACATCAAATAGATCTAGAGTTTAAGGGAGAGAGTTGGCTTAGTGGTGTGTCGATTTGTCCCCAAACTCACGTCTTGGTGGTGATGGTGAAGGTGGTGAATCCCTCTCCTTCTTGCTCTTGAAGACTTGATGATGAAAGGTAGTGAAGCTAGATCTATGATTTGTGTGAATATATAGGTGGAGTGGATGGAGAAAGTGATATAGGAAAGAGAATGGAGAAATGGTGTAGTAGTGGTGGTGTTAATGGAGGTTTGAGATTAGAGATGGTGGTGGTGATGGAGGAGATGGAGTTTTGTGGTGAGGCAGAGGAAGAAGATGAGTTTGGATTTGGAGATGAAGATGGAGGTGTTTGGTGGAGATGGATGAAAAGAGAAGAATGAAGTAATTGGGTGTATGGGTGGATCATTCCACTATAAAGGAGAAAAGAAGAGAGAGAGAGAGAGAGAGAGAGAGAGAGAGAGCGAGAGAGGAGCGAGATCGAGAGAGAGAGAGATAGCGAGAGAAGAGACGCGAGAAGGAGAGAGAGAAGCGAAGCTTCTAAGAGAGAGAAGAGCTCGAGAGAGCTCTCTCTCTCTCTCTCTCTCTCTCTCTCTCTCGCTCTTCCTCTCTCTCTCCTTCTCTCTCTTCTTCTTCTCCCTTTTTTTTTTCTTTCTTCTCTTCTTTTTTTTTTTTCTTCAGAGGAAGAAGATGAGTTTGGATTTTAGAGAATGAGTGATTGGGTGGATGGGTGGATCATTCAATATAAAGGAGAAAAGATGAGAGAGAGAGAGAGGCACCCCCTTGATTCAAATCGGATAGGGAGAATGGGAAGAGCGTGAGAGTGATCAAAAATTCTCAAAGGTCAAGAGAAAAGGTAGGGAAATGATGGCATATGTTAGAGTAGGCAATGATGATGTTTAAAGCATGATGGTGTCTATTATCCAAGGAATAATATGATGGAAGTAAAGATGTTACTCCATCACATTTGTCATCCTTACTCCTCCTTCATGGTGACCAGAAAAGTCATGGCACCACCAAAAGTGGTTGTGAACCACAGTTTGTGCTGCCAATAGTGGTGGTTCACCGAATCCGGAAATTTACATTTTGCTCCACCTTGACCGTCATTCTTCCTAGCTCCGAATCTCCATATTAATACAAAAAATGCATGTTTCCATCACTCTTACACTTTTCCTAGATAAATAGAAAATGATTTAGTCAAAACTAAAATGAACTTAAAAACAAGACAAATTCAATATTTAGGGAAATGAAAATATGTATAAAATATAGTCTAACACACCCCTCGAGCGTCTCCTCCAAATATCTAAGTCCTTGAGTTAACCCCACGCCTGACCATAAATTGTAGGACAATCAGTCGAACCGTACTTTGAAACAACTATTGACTCAACGACTTTCCTAGTTTGACTAGGGTTCCTCGGTTGACCAGGATTGACAATTATTTGACTAAGGTTGACCAGTTTACTACATTTCCAAAATTAGAAACTTTCCAAAATGGGAAAGTTCTCCAAAATATAAACTTTCCAAATATGGAAGGTTTTCTTAAGTCGCAACTATTACTTTACTAAAAAGGAAACTACAACACTAATCGAAGAGGAACTTGAAAACTACCTCAACGGTCGCCGAATTCTGCCCTCGCCAGAATCTCTCGCCGGATCCTGGCAACTTGCTGGAATTTGGCCATAGCCTCCCCGTAACTCCGATTCACCAAGTTCTCGACATACAACAATGGAAACAGCCAAATCAACACCTCAACAACACAATAAGCACAGCACAGTAGCTCAAATTTTATCCCCTACCTTCAGTCTGCCGAACACTGAACCCAAGAATTCCCTTTCGTTTTGAACACGAATCCAGAAGCTCTTTCTTGCCGAGACTTAACCTCCATCGAACACCTAGGCTTCCTCAAACGAGAAACCACGCTTCCCTCGCCGGCAGTAACTCCCTTGCCGGATTCTGGGTTCAGTCATTCCTCCAACACACAGCAGTATCCCTTCTAACCTCCCTCCGTGTTCGTTTTAATCTCCTGGAGGGAGAGACGATGCCGGGAAGGATAAAAGAGACGCCGGGAAGCCTCGCCGGAGACTCGCCGGGAAAACCCAGAAAAACACAGAATTAGGGATTAACGATTCAGGGTTCAAATCGATGAAAATAAAGAACCAGAATGTGAAGAAGGAAGAGAGGAAGCTAACCCTGCCATCTACTCGTCGGCTCATGGCCGGAAATCTCTAGGATTTGCTGGAAACAACCGCGCATCTTCGACGTCAATCTCCTTCATGAGTGAGTGGATGTGCGAATAGAGGATTGGGTTTTGTAGAGAGGGAAGAGAGGATCATTTTGGTGGTGGTCTTGTCGCCTGAGGTGGCCGTAATCGGCGACGACGCCCCGGAGACAGAGGAGGCAGGCGGAGAGAGGAGAGGGAGAGGGCTGGGCTCAACGCTCGAGTTGGGTCTTTTCCTTTTATGCTTAGTCCAACGGCCAGATTAATCCATAATTTCTTAATTTCAGAAAAATTAATTATAATACTAAATTTTCGATAAAATGTAGAAAATACCTCGAAGCTCTGAAAAAAAATCCGAAAGCACCGGTGAACTCGTGTTGATGCTTATTATGACATTGGGGCCTTAAAAGAAGAATTTGACATTGTTGAGTTCTATTCAAATTGGACGTTAAATTTTGAACTTGGGGAACCACGGTAAGGAGCAAACTGATCGTACAAGATAATTAAATATGATATTTTCACCTTCCTGAGCTTTGAGTCATTATCACTTTAGTCCTTGTAATTTTTATTTAATTAGTAACACTCATGTACTTTTCAATTTCAACCACTATAAGAGGTAAAATAAATCTAATATGCTTTTAAATTGACCATTTAAGCCCTTATATTGACTTTCTAAGAGCATCTCCAACATCTTCTTCATTTTCTCAATATTCTCTATTTTAAGAAAGATTTTGGGTGTTTTGTTCCAACAGATTTTCTAAACTTTTTTCAAAATAGAGAATGTAAAGAGAGAGAAACTCGAATTCCTCATATTTGCAGCAAACTCTATAATTTTAAAAAAAGATTTGGGGAATAATCATAAATTCTCTAAAATAGGGAAGCTGTTAAACCATCTACAACAGGTTCCTATAAATTTCTCTAAAATGGGGAAGCAAAAGCCAAATCTTTAAAAAATTTATGCTACAACTCCAACAGCTTCTTCATTTTAGAGATTTCAACATTTATTGCAAAAATAAAAATGCTACATAATTATTAATAATAACAAAAAAAAACATATTTTCATTTTAACATAAAATACTCAATAAAATTTTCTAGATTTTTGTTCTTATTGTTGGAGCATGTGAATAATTAATATTTAGGCAAAGAAAACTTTGCTGCAAATTTGGAGAATGAGTGTTTCTCTTTCTTCCCCATCCTTATTTTGGGGAATGAGATGGAGAAACTGTTGGACCACAAAACAATCTAATATTCTCCAAAATTGAGAAAATTAAGAAAATGAGGAAGCTGTTGGAGATGCTCTTAGAGTTAGAAAAGAAAAATAGTTCAAAGGTTTGACTTTTGCTTCCCTATAATTAGAATAAAGAATTTATAGGAAAGCTGTTGGAGATGCTCTAACGTCTAAGAGCTTAAGAAATTGGTTGCGGCTGAATTGAAAAGTATAGGGTGTACTAATAAATTAAAATTAAATGGACTAACATTATGTCAACCTGAAACCTTAAGTGCTAAATTGAAATTGTTTTTCTTTTAATGAGTAAAATATATCAAGAAGACAAGCTGAAAATCAACAAGCCGGTGAAACAATTGTACTTTCTCCGTTAGCGCACTCCCCTACCATTAATCTCACTAGTCGCGGGGCCATCATCCTCAATGACTTGCATTAGACAATTAGACAATTTGGCCTTGAATCAATCGATCACAAGGGTATTTCGGCGTGTTTGTGTTTTGGTAGGTTTTCGTTTGCAACCTCCTTTTTAGCGCATTTTGCGGTGAAAGAGGTAGCGCGGGTGTTCTGGTTTATGGTATTGTGAATGGAATACCTTGATTGAAATCATAGAAAAGATGAATCATCGAAGACTACTTTAGCATTGACTGAAAAATGCAGTCCAGGTTTTCCTTGGGTTTGGGTATTTAAAAGTCTGAGCGTTAAAATGAAAAATGAAGAATATGTCAGCTACCAAATGCTATGAGAGGCAATTAGCTAGAGGTCCTTAACATTTTTTGATTAGTGTGGTTTTTCAGATCGGGTTAGAGGTATGACATCATGGAAACCTGACTCGAGGAGCATATTTGATTCCATCTTCCCAAACGACGGTGACATCGTAAATTCTCCATCCTTGTTTTTCAAAGGAGGAGTTTTGGTTTGGAGGAGATGTTGTTGGTCATTGTGTTCGGGACTCGACACGGCGGTGACGGGTAGTCGGTGTTTTTCTTCCGTGTCTTGCTTGTAACTGTGAAGGAAGGTTGGGCTAGGTTAACTGTTTTTGGCTTATATTTAGTTCATTTTAGGCTTTGGGCTGCTATTTTTATTTTTCTAGTTTTCTATTATAATAAATTACTTTCATTAGGATTATGTGCCTCATGCGCCTCTCGACTTGTGAGTCTATTTTTTATGGTAGTTTTAAGTATCTCTAGCGTCTCTAGAGTAGTACCGAAGGAGAATATCTGTTATTTCTACGTATTTGATTTTACAATGAGTAGGATATTTCTATGCATCATTAGTGGGTACTACCACTTAACTTCTTGACTGCTTTCAATGACAACGACATAATATGTAATGGCCTATTCTATCATGTGATAAATATATGACTGACAAAATTGTCTTTAATTCAAATTAAAAACCTTGGGCCCGAACCGGCCTAATTTTTCAGGCTCCAGACTTTTGACAATTTTAGGACCAGCCCGGCCTAAACTCAACTTTAGACTCATACTCGAAAGGCCGATTGCATCATGACGGTGTGCTAAGACCATTATGACTTATTTCAACAATTTGGCCGTTTAGATTTCCGTGTCTTTCGGCGTTGTCTGTTTCCGGCGATGTATGCTGGAAGCCTGGTACACAGTTTTGTGATTTTTCTTTGGGCCAGGTTTGCATTATTTGGGCCTATGTTGTAAGCTTCATTTCTGAGGAAGCTTCAACACGTTGATGACGTCACTCCCCGTTTTATATTTTCTATTTAAATAATCCCCGCTACTCTGAATCCACTTTATAGTTCAGTCCGGCTTCTGATCACTTCCCACATTCCCTGTGGGACCTTACCACACTCCTCCTCTGCCTCCTTCTTCTTCTTCTTCAGAGTAAACCCTAACTTCAGCATCCATGGCGCCGCTTCCTGGAGCACGTCCGGCGAAACTCGTACTTAGTCGGCGACTGTCTGAACGAGGTTTGCACCTTCTTTTTTGGTACAAATTGATGCAATTGGACTGATTTGGAAATAATGTTCCAGGTGAACTCTTCGGATATCCAGATTTTGCGGGTGAAATTCTTAGTGAAAGCCACTGCGGAGGTGAACAAATTGCGCTTGGACGAGGCACAAATCCGTGCTTGGCTCTCAGAGTGGGACAGAGATATCGATAGCAACACGAAGGTCTGACAAGTGAATTCTATTCACCACGAGTTTTATGTGAATGATTTTATAAAATTCTCTGGCTCATATCTCGAATTTTCATCGCATACTGATCAGTGTCAAATGTGGGAGCATGGAGCTATGGCCCGTGCTGAGATCGAGAAGTATTCCATTTGTTTGAGGACTTTGAACATGACACTATCCGATGAAGAGGTGTGTGAGTTTCCTTAGTTAGATTCCTGAGATAGATAAATGTTATACAATGCAACAAGTGTACTATGCTTTATTGTGCTTGTCTTGGTAATTTTAGCTTGTTAGGATCTTTTTTCCAAAAAATGATTTTATCTATGTTGTTGGTATTTGTACTAAGATTGAAGAACTAACTAGTACTGTGCTTCTGGTGTTGTTGAACATCGTTGATAACCAGGGGTGGTCCGGGTGGAATGAAGTACACCACAATGTCCTCCCGAATGGAGTTGGAGAGGTAATTTTCATTTCCTAACTCAAATTAATCTCTGGAAGATGTTGACTATGAGAAACCATGTATATATAAGCCCTGCTGTGTGTTTTGCTACAATTGTCTGCCTGTGCAGATGTGTTTGGCCCTATCTTATAAATATTGTTCAATTATGTTTGGCCCTTGTTCTTGACTACAATTGTATGCTTGTGCAGATGTGTTTGAATCATTAGTTTTGCCCCAATTTGTTCTCTGACCAGATTTAGACTTTAAGGAATAAATCAAATTATAGCATTGTCTTTGTTTGCCACTTTTTTTTTAGTGAAAACGATCATAATTATTGTTCATATCTTACATGACTTGCATTTGGTGATACACACATGCACTTATCTTCCCTACAGCATATTGTCACAAACTGTTGTATTTTTCTTTTGCTCTTTTGTTCTAGGATCAAGAGGAGACCTCTGGCTCACAAACTTTGGTATGTGACTATGTGATATATTCACCTAATGCTTTTCCTCATATTATCCTCTTACGGTCTTACCTACCTTTAGTGCCTTCAACCATTAGATTAGCTCCAGATTTTTGGTGCCACAAGTGTCTGTTTGCTCCAAATCAAGCATACATTAGCTCCAGCTTTTGACTGCCTTTCAATCTGGGCAGCTTTCATTTATTTCTTTCAATTCTTAAACAAGTTGCCAAATCATTCTCTGTTTCACAGCTTCAGTATATCAATGATGCCTGAGTGATCTATAGCAAATCATTGTATGTTAGCATATTTCTAGTATATATACACTATGGATGACTAGTGAGCTCATTTTACACATTAAAGTCTCTGTTATCCTTAGTACATTAGTAATTACAACTTAACAATCTTGAGCTAGCTTGAACACGTCAATTCATCTGAAATTGATCTTATTCTTGTCTTATGTATGAATGTACTATAGAACTGATTATCACTAATAATCTGTGCTTGGTATGTGTGCAGAATGACCTGGATCATGTTGCTGCGATGGAAGATGAATGTTGGGTGAACATGGTGGCTGCCATGATAATTCTGATTATGTACTTTATCTGGCTGTTTGCATAAACAAAACTTCTTCTATTGTAATCAGATTTCTTAGATTATATGTTTGGCGAATTACGCGCAAGATATGCTACCCGAAAAATTCTTCACTTATAATGCGGAAAGGATACAGGTTGTTGAGAAAATTCAGAATCACCAAGAAGAACACATGATAGGATTGTGAAGTTTCTCCCTAACCCAATAGTAAAACAATTACTGTGTGTATATTAACACAAATAGGAGCATTAAGCTAAAAACTGAAAGCTACTTCTAATATATCCCTATATTTTAGAAGGCATAAGGATCACACGTTACATTGCCTCCGCTACAAAATTAGCATTTTGGAAAATTGAGCATAAACAACAACAACTGATTACAATAAGCATTTAGATGGAAATTCTGTCTGGGATTTTAGTTGGGTCAGATTTTTTTAACTGTCTAAGCCAAGGAAGAAAATTTCGGTGATTACGGAAATTTCGACCCTCCAAAATATGAAAATTTCGACATAAATTTCGGGGATCGATTGCAGTAAAAAAATGAGAAAATTGACAGAAATTTGAAGAAAAACAAGGAAATTTTAAACCAAACTTTAAGAGATGTTTGTTTTCTATATTATGTACTATATTTGAAATGAAAACCTTGAATAAACATTGATATGTAGGGAGTTGTAACAAGTTAAGGTGAAAATGTGAGTGCTGAACCGTTAATAATTTTTAAAAATTTACTTTAAACATCTTTTTTTTTAATTGCTAGAAACCCAAAAGGAGGCTAGGCCATCACGCCTTATATACATATAATACATTTCACATGGAATTACATGAGTACTTTAAAACCACGTAGAAGACCTATGAGGTACACAATTTTAACTTGCTTGGTGTTAATAAGAGTTTTACCATCTTTTCACTTGCATGGTGTTAATAAGAGTTTTACCATTTTCGTAATGGATTTATAGTTTCAAAGGTTCCTTGAGATATTGTTGACTTGTTGTAAGTTGATTAATTCGGGAAAATTTCTATGTTGGAGAAATTTGTAACATCCTAGAATTTCAGTTTTCTATTTTTAAAATAAAAATTATTTACTAGCTATTTTTATTTCGATTTCTATTATTCTTTGTAGTTTTTAAAAATTATTTAAATTTTCGGTTAGTCAAATTTTGTCTTTCGAGCTCATAGGATTAACCTAGACGTCGTTACGAGTTCGTAGAATTTTTCGGAGCATCGTTTGGACATCGAAGCTATTTTTAATGATTTTTGGAAGTTGGTATTATCCAAAAATTTAATTGAAAATAGAAATTCTATGTCGGTTGAATCTCAGCCGTTGGATGGTTTTTATATAGAGGAAGAGAGAATGGGACCAGATCAGTTCAAACCGACCTCGACTTCGTCTCCAGCCTCTCGCCAGCGACGGATCGACCCGAATGGTTCTCTGTCCTCCGGCAACGGCGAGGAGCAAGGCGGGTGGCGACGGCTTCATCTCGTCCTCCCCATCCTCCCTGCGGTCTCTATTTTGTCAAAGGAGCTTCGGTGAAGGAGATTCGAGCAGAAGAAGGAGAGGCTGGGTTCGCCGGCGAGTTTACGATTCCGGCCAAGTCGTGGTATCTCACTGGTGTGGATCGCTTCGTCTCCTCATCCTCGACGTCCCTGGGGCTTTAGCTTGTCTAGACGAGGTCAGATGAGGGAGAATCGAACGAGAGAAGCTTCTGAGTTTTTTTGGTGAGGGTTCGGTGTTTTCCGGCAAAGTTGTGTTCGACTCAGGTATCAATCTTCATCTACTCGTCGAGCTCTACCTGTTTATTTGCTTGAATTCGAGATTGGTTGAGGTTTGGAGGAAGTTGGGTTTTAGGCAGTGGAGGACTGCCGTACGTGCCGCTATGCACGGCGGCGGTTTTGGGAGTTGGTTTCTGGCCTCATTAGTATATTGAATTGGTGTGAGTGATTGCAAATGCTTGAATTCGGGAATTGGAGGAGTTGATGATTTTGGGTTTGTCGTTCATATCAGGTCACTGTGTTTGGTGTTTGCAGCAACAGTATGTGGTTGACTTTTGATTTTGGTTGTTTGATATATTGGATTACAGTGTTGAGAATTTGAGAAGTTGGATGATCGGAACTCGGAATGTATTGTTTTAGTTGGAAGGTGTAGAACAGTAGCATTGTTATTGCTGTTTTTCTGGGTGCTTTCAACGGTTTCGGCTATATATCGAAAGCATCGAAAATCTCGCGATATATCGTGAAATATCGATAGTTTCGGACCAAAATTTTTGGGGTGAGAAAAAAATTTCGGTGTGTGAAAAAAACGATATTTTCGACGATATTTCGGTGAAAATATCGATTTTTTCTTCCTCAACTCTAAACTGTTATGTTTTCTTTATAATTGTCTTTATTTGCACAGTTTTCACTGCACAATATCTAAGCTGTCTAATTGTCTTTATTTACAAGATACTACGTGGATGATTAAGATTAATAAAAATATTTTATTTTTTAGAAGAAATAACTTTATTAATAATAGAAGAAAATTACAGTACAACAGTATAAGGGAATGACGGATAATAATACCTACACCACAACACACATTCACATAAAGATCCATGTGTGTAATTACTATTTCTGTTTGATTCAAGTGTCACTTTTAGCTAAAAAGAAGCAAAAAGAAAATATAGATCGTGGCCCAAAAATTAAACTCGAAACGCAAATGGAGATAGCCCCGACGTTGATGACGTCACTGACGTTTTAAAATTTATATTTAAATAAACCCCGGCCGCTACTCTGAATCCATTTATAGTCAGTAGGAAGTACGGCTTCTTCCTATCACTTCCCACATTCCCTGTGGCACCTAACTACTCTCCTCCTCCTGCCTCCTTCTTCTTCCTCAGACTAAACCCTAAGTTCATACATGGCGACACTTCCACCATCTCAGGCGGTGATACGCGCCATTCTGGATGGCGTCCGGCAAGACTGGTTCGTTGTCGGTGACTGTCTCAATGAGGTTTGGGACACTCGTACTTCGTTTTGGTAACCAATTGATGTAATTGGAGTTTGAATTGAGGAAAGAAGCTGATTTGTAAATAATGTGATAGGTGAACACTTCCGATGTCCAAATCTGGCGGGAGAATTTCTTGGCGAAAGCCACAATGAAGGTGAATGAATTGGCCTCCTATGTGAAGCAATTCCGTGCTTGGCTCTCACACTGGGACAAATATATATATGGCGACACAAACGTCTGAGAGAATTTCATTTTTACCACGAGTTTTATATATGTACATGAATTTATGAAATTCTCTGGCTCATATCTCAAATTTTCATCTCATACTGCTCAGTTTCAACTGCGGCTGCATGAAGATACGGCCTGTGATGTGATCCGGAAGTATTCCAATTCTGCGAGGACTTTGAACATGTCACTATTCAGAGAAGAGGTGTGGGATTTTCCTTAATTAGATTCCTCATTCCTGAGAGAAGTAAATGTTTCAAACAAAGCAGCTAGTCTAATGGTATATATACTAAGGTTGTCATACAATGCAGCAGGTATTGTTGACTATGCTTTATTGTGCTTGTCTTGGTAATCTTAGCTTGTTAACATCCTTGTACATAATAGCACAGTGAATTGATTCAGCAATTGATTTTGTCTATGTTGTCGTTTTTGTACTACGGTTGAAGAACTAACTAGTACTGCGCTTGTGGTGTTTTTTAACATCAATGATAACTAGAGGTGGTCCGGGAGTAGTGAAGGACAAAGCAGCCATCTCAACCAGGATGTACTGAATGTAATTGGAGAGGTAATTTTCATTTCCTAGCTCAAATTAATCTCTGGCAGATGTTGAGTATGAGAAAGCGAGTATAGATATACAAGCCCCTAATGTGTTTTTTCCCTTAAATATTTATGTTTGGATCGACCCCGTTCTTGACTACAATTGTCTGCTTGTGTAGTGTTTGAATCCTTAGTTATGCCCCTTCTTGTTCCCAGACCAGATTTAGACTCTGACAAGGAAAAAATCAGATTGTAGCACTGTGTTTCTTTCGCATTCTTTTTGAACGAAAACGATCTTAGTTTATTTATTTATTTATGTCTTACATGACTTGCATTTGGTGATACACGCGCATCCTCACTAGAACAGATTGTCACAAACTGTGGTATTTTTCTTTAGTTTGCTCTTTTGTTCTAGGATCGAGAGGGACCTCTGACTCACAAACTCTAACATATGGTATCTGATACAAGCTCCTAATGCTAGCTTTTCCTCATATTATCATCTTACCTACTTGATGTGCCTTCAACCATTTAACTAGCTCCAGATTTTCCTTATTTAGATTCCTGATCTGAGAGAAATAAATGTTACAAACAAAGCAGCTACTCTAATGGTATATATACTAAGATTGTTACAAAACGCAGCCAGTTTTTGTTGACTATGCTTCATTGTGCTTGCCTTGGTAATCTTAGTTTGTTAAGATCCTTGTACGTAATAGCACAGGGAATTGATTCAGCAATTGATTTTGTCTATGTTGTCGTTTTTGTACTAAGATTGAAGAACTAACTAGTACTGTGCTTGTGGTGTGTAGAAATTGCAGAAATTGTATTTGCTTGAATATCTTGATACAACTATACAATATACATAGCAACACTTTCGTTGCTGTTAAAAGAGAGTGAAGTGCATTTCAATACAGCAAATCCTAACTGATAATATTCAGAAAATAACACAGCAAATCTATTAGAAACTGGAAAGTAGAAACTGATTCTATTCTACAAATAACACAGCAACATACGTGATTGCAGCTAATGATTTTTATTCTCTCTAACATGGTGTTTTTTTAACATCAATGATAACCAGGGGTGGTCCGGGAGGAGTGAAGGACAAATCATCCATCTCAACCAGGATGTGCTGGATATCATTGGAGAGGTAATTTCATTTCCTAGCTCAAATTAATCTCTGTGAGATGTTGAGTATGAGAAAGTATGTACAGATATACAAGCCCTACTGTGTTTTTGCCTATAAATATTTAAGTTTGGACCTCGTTCTTGACTACATGCAATTGTCTGCTTGCGTAGTTGTGTTTGAATCCTTAGTTATGCCCCTTCTTGTTCCCTGACCAGATTTAGACTTTATACGGAAAAATTCGGATTATATCACCTAGTTTCTATCGCATTCTTTTTGAACGAAAACAATCTTAGTTTATTTATTTATTTATGGTCATACATGACCTGCATTTGGTGATACAAGCGCTCATCCTCACTATTACAGATTGTCACAAACTGTGGTATTTTCTGTAGCTCATTTGCACTAGGATCGATAGGAGACCTCTGATTCACAAACTCTGGTATCTGATTGACTCACAAACTAATCAATCTGTTGTGTATGTGAAGATGGATTATCAGGATCAGCTTGCTGCTTTTGATGATGAATGTTTGGTTAATATGGCGGCTGCGATCATGGTTTTGATGTTGCCATTCTTATGGTTGATTTCGTGAAAGAAACTCAGAACTATTGGATTAAACACATCCTGCAGAAGAAGAAATATGAGAAAAGATTGTCTACAACTTCATCAGCAGCGAGAGAAAAAGAAAAAAGTGCTTGTTTAAATATCTCTAGCTCTATAGGTTTTATCATGTACCTTGTCACTCTACTCGATCAGTAATTTGGTGTGAGCTTCCTTGTAAATACTAAATAGTCAAATATAAGAAAGCCACACTTGGAAAAAAACCAGCAGTGGTAGGCTGTTAGGTCTAGCAAGCTATTGTTAGATAGTCGATATAGGGACACTTTTGCTGAAACTCATATAAATCTCATGTTAGCTTGTGCAGAAAGATAGTTATCGCTTGTAATCTGTTTTCCTCTGCCATCTATCTTCTTCTGATAATTTTGCTTGAATGTTGGTTCTGTTTGCTGCTTAATCTTTTGTATTAATCATTTCCTTAACATGTTTGACAAGTTCTTCATATAAAAATTAAGAATGTTTTTTTTTCAAAATTTTCAAGATGGCGGTGCTCCGGTCAAATGGTTACACAGTTTTCTTGGTTCTCAATGTAGATATTTCCTTGATCAATTCTATTACAATCTGTACATCTATATAAGAGAGCTATCCTTGATTCTCTAGGTATTGAATGCAGTAAATACAGTTGATTACAAGATCAATAGTAATGAACACAGATGATGCTATTGAGTAATTAGGATGGAGAGAGTTTAGGAGAATCATGCTGGATGAGATGAATGTCAGGCTTGATTGTAGGAGTAGAGAGATTTGCGTTAAAAGATGACGCAAGGATAGCTCCTGATCAATAGAGGGAATAAAGCAACCCGATGACTCCCAAGAGCAACCTTCTCTCTTACAAAGTGGTAATCAAGTTCAATGTGCTTCGTGCGGGTATGAAACACAGGGTTGGAGGCCACATAGGTAGTGCTAAGGTTGTCACAGTATAAGAGGATGGGAAACTGAATTTTAACTCCAAGCTCATATAAAAGATAGCCTAACCATGTGGTTTCTGCACTGGCATGGGCAAGGGAACGGTATTCGGATTCAGCACTAGATCGAGCAATAGTGGGCTGCTTTTTGGAGCACCAAGAGATTAGATTACTAGTAATGCACTTTTCACATGACAGAAGGGATGGTCTATACAGATAGTATACTATGTTCAATGATTTTTCACTCTGACCAAAATAATTTAATCTTATTTTAGAAATTTCCCCTATAGTTATATTACCATTGAAAATAATTGGTATACATTTTTTTTGTCCTGTTTTAGATGAATTCTTCACGAAGACTTGGCAAAGAAGTTAAGAAGATTACTGATCGAACTCTATATAAAGCTGCCAACCAGAAAGAGTCGAGTCACTACCCAAGTGAAACCTCAAACCAGATTAAAAGAGAGAGATGGCAGAAGAAAATGTGGTGAGTCTACATGGAGCGTGGGCTAGTCCTTTCTCCAAGTGTGTAGAGCTGGCCTTGAAAACCATAGGCATTCCCTTTGAGTTTGTTGAAGAAGATTTGTGGAACAAGAGTCCATCACTCCTCAAATACAATCCGGTTCACAAAAAGGTTCAGTACTTGTTCACAATGGAAAGCCTATTGCTGAATCACTCATCATTCTTGAATACATTGATGAAACATGGAAAACCGGTCCTAAGCTTCTGCCGGAGGATCCTTACAAGAGGGCTCAAGTTCGCTTCTGGGCTAGCTATCTCCAACAACATGTAAGTTGCATATGCATTTTGCATCTGTGAGCTAATTAGTTGCCTCTAAATTTGTCAAACAATTGAGTTTTCTAGCTAAAATGAGTAACTATTTTGAGTTTGTTACTTACTTTCGAGTGCAGTTATTTGTGACTGTGTCCCTGGTGTGCAAATCTGATGGAGAAGTACAAGAGAAGGCCATCAAGGAATTGTTTGAGAAATTAAAGACATTTGAAGAGGGAATCAAGGACTTGTTCCCAGACGGTGCGCCTTCTATTGACTGCAGTAACAATCTGGGGCTTCTGGACATTGTATTATGTTCACAATTTGGCCCTCATAAAGTTCAAGAAGAAGTGCTTGGTATAACAACTATTGACCCAGAGAAAAACCCACTCTTGTTTACTTGGCTGAAATCTCTGAATGAGCTGCCTCTGGTGAAAGAGTTAACCCCTCCGCATGAGAAGCTAGTAGCATTTCTTCACTTCTTCAGAAACTATGCCCTCAAATCTGGTGCTGCATGACCTTATGATATGAGATTTCAAAATTTGGATACTATATGATGTCCTAGATGTTAGCGTGAGTCATGAAGTTAGTTTAGGAATGTAAATTAATTTGTTATTACTTTCCTATTCTGTATGTGTAGTACATAGTACGTAGGGTTTGTACAACTTGTATCTCTATATATAGCCTCCTCTGTGAGACGAATAAGATATCAGAAAATTCATTCTCCAAACCTTGTTATATTTGACTTGGTATCAGAGCAAAGATCCGAAAGGACTTTGTCTCTTTGTTTTTCCGCTGCAAATTCTTCGTCCGACGTCGGTTATTTGTCAGACGATTGTTTGTCTTTATTAAATAAACCTCATTGTTAGGGTTTATTGTCTCGATCGTCGAAGTTTTTCCGACTGTTCTCAGTTTGACATAGGCCCCTTGTCAGACTGATTTCTTTTTGCTGCTCAGCCCTCTGCCGCCGCAACAGTGCCAAAGGAGAGCTGCTCAAAATGACAGAACCTTACAGCTTTCACATATATCCATAAGGATGAGTCTCAGCAGGAAAGTCTTACTCAAGCACAACTTGAAGTCTCTAGTCTCACTATTCAAGCGAGAGCACCAGCCCCACTCCTTCAGCAATCAAGTTCAGTTCCACTCCACAAACAAGGACCACCACCAGGCTTTGGGGACCAACCTCGTCCCCTTGCTCTTATTGCAAGGGTGACCATGCTCGTGAGTCTTGTTGGAAGTTGTACCCTCATCTTAGGCCTAAGAGGCCTACTTATCGTCCCAAGGCAAGAGCAGCTATCCAGTTGGTCCAAGAACCAGACATCTATGGTGTATCCGGACATGACCATCATACAGCAGAAGGCGCCACACCCACAGCATCAGTGGCTGGTCATGGTAAGATAGGTATGGCCTTAAATATTTCTAGCTTTGTTGGTGGTGATACATGGATTATTGATTCAGGTGCTTCAGATCATATGACTTATGACAAATCTTACTTTACTGAATTATCCTCTCCACCAGTACCATATGTTACTAATGCTAATGGCGAAGCCTTCCCTGTGTTAGGAAAAGGGTCAGTTTGTATCACTCCCACAATAGTGCTACAAAATGTGTTATATGTACCTGCTTTATCTCATCATTTGATATCTGTCTCACAATTAAATGTTGAATCCAAATGCTCTGTGACCTTTTTTCCTATGTATGTGATTTTTCAGGATCTTCTCACTGGGGAGTTACTCGGTCGGGGGTACTTGAGGGGCAGACCTTTTCGTCTGGACCAGACTTATGTGGGGGCGAAACCAGGAGCACAGCCACGGACCGCTTTAATATCAACTTCTGACAGGCTAAGTGAAGTTTGGTTGTGGCATCATCGCTTAGGGCATCCATCTTTTAGTGTTATGAAAAAATCCATGCCTTCTTTGTTTATTGGTGTGGATGAGTCAGTCTTACATTATGAAACATGTGTTTTGGGCAAGAGTCATCGCTCAACCTATTCACCTCGTATTTCTAATAAAAGTGTCGTTCCTTTTGAATTAATTCATTCTGATGTTTGGGGACCTTCAAAAGAACCTACTGTGTCAGGTATGCGATATTATGTGTCATTTATTGATGATTGTACACGTCTTACTTGGGTTGTTCTTCTTAAAACTAAGGATGTGGTTTTTCCGGCTTTTCAAGCTTTTTCTTCCGAAGTCCAAAAACAGTACAATGCCAAAATTAAAGTTCTTCGCTCTGATAATGGAGGGGAATATGTAAACCGTGTCTTTCAATCTTTTCTGCAAACACATGGGATTATCCACCAGAAAACGTGTCCTTACACACCTGAACAAAATGGGGTCTCTGAAAGGAAAAATCGTCACTTACTTGATATGGCTCGTTGTATTCTCTTCAGTGCACATTGTCCTAAGGATCTGTGGGGTGATGCTATCATCGCATCTACCCATCTTATTAATCGTCTTCCATCTAGTGTCCTCCTGGGAAAGGTACCATTTGAGGTACTAGCTTCTTATGTCTCTTTACCTTCTTTCATAATCTCCCTGCTCGTGTTTTTGGTTGTGTTGCATTTGTCCATATACCAAAGAGTCAAAGGTCAAGTAAGTTGGATGCCCGGGCGCTGAAATGTGTGTTTGTTGGTTATGGGGGACATCAGAAAGGATATAAGTGCTATCATCCACCTACTGAGAAGTATTATGTCACTATGGATGTCACTTTCTTTGAGGACATGAGTTATTATACCTCTTCTGATACTGCTCTTCTGGGGGAGCATTCATATTTTGAAGAGCTGTATCATGGAGAGGGGGAGACAGGTCATTCAGTTGAGGTTACTGATGCATCAGCTTCACATACACCAGTCACTCCAGATGTTCAGAGACCAGAAGATGATAGACAGGCACCACCAGATGATTCTGGTGCAATTGCTCCAGAGATTCAGGAACCAGAAGCTGAAAGTGTTCCTGCCCCTCCTGCCTCGCCTGCTGTTACTAATACCCCTGACTCATGTCTCCCTGGTACAAAAGATCTTCCATCTAAGGTTAGTGATTCTATTGGGGTTAATACTAGTGATGCTAATAGTAGACAATATGTGTTACCAAATAGGTCTACTAGGGGTAAACCAGCAAAAACATATGAACCTACCCTTCAAGCCAAAGCTAAATATCCAGTGACAAATTTTATGTCTACCAAGAGATTGTCTAAGTCATATGAATCATTTGTGAATCAAATATCTGCTGTATCAGTACCTAACAAAGTGCAGGATGCGTTGGGAGATCCAAAATGGAGGAAAGCAATGGATGAGGAGATGGAAGCGTTACAGAAGAACAATACTTGGGAGCTTGTATCCCCACCACATGGAAAGAAGGCTGTTGGATGTCGTTGGGTGTTTACAGTGAAGCATAATCCAGATGGGTCAGTGAGTCGATATAAAGCACGCTTGGTAGCAAAGGGATTCACTCAGACATATGGCATTGACTATGATGAGACATTTGCACCAGTTGCAAAGATGAATACTATCCGGGTATTGCTCTCTCTTGCTGCTAACTTAAACTGGCCTCTTAAACAGTTTGATGTCAAGAATGCTTTTCTTCATGGAGAACTTGTGGAGGAAGTGTATATGGATCTTCCACCTGGATATAAAACTGCTCCTTCAGGTAACTTTGTGTGCAGATTGAGAAAATCTTTGTATGGTCTTAAACAATCACCTCGTGCTTGGTTTGGAAGGTTTTCACAGTTCATGAGGAAGATTGGTTATAAGCAGAGTAACTCAGACCACACATTGTTTCTCAGACATCAACAGGGGAAGGTAACAGCTCTGATCATATATGTTGATGATATGGTTGTTACTGGTAATGATACTATTGAGATGGATAGATTGCAAAAACAGCTAGCCACAGAGTTTGAGATGAAAGACCTAGGTACACTCAAGTACTTCTTGGGCATTGAGGTAGCCAGGGGGAGTGAAGGCATTTATCTGTGTCAGAGGAAGTATATACTTGATCTATTAGCAGAGACAGGTATGTTAGATTGTACTCCAATTGACACTCCTATTGAGCAGAATCACCGATTAGCAGAGTATCTTGATCAGGTACCTACCGAAAAGCCTCGTTATCAGAGGTTAGTTGGACGTCTGATTTATTTGACACACACCAGACCTGATGTTGCTTATGCAGTAAGTGTGGTGAGCCAGTTCATGCATAATCCCAGTGTAGATCACATGGATGCTGTAGTGAGGATTTTGAGGTACTTGAAGTCAGCTCCTGGGAGAGGAGTAATGTTCTCTAAACACAGCAGTATTCTTGAGGTTTGTGGTTTTACAGATGCAGACTGGGCTGGAAATATTACAGACCGGAGGTCTACATCAGGGTATTTTACCTTTGTGGGAGGTAATCTTGTTACTTGGAAGAGTAAGAAGCAAAAGGTGGTGGCTCGGTCTAGTGCTGAAGCAGAATATAGAGGTATGGCTCATGGAGTATGCGAGTTGTTATGACTGAAGAATGTGTTACAAGATTTGGGGGTCAAACCCAAGTGTGCTATGCAGTTGTATTGTGACAACAAGGCAGCCATTGATATCTCACAAAATCCTGTACAACATGATCGTACCAAACATGTGGAGGTTGATCGTCACTTTATAAAGGAGAAGCTAGATGCAAAGATCATTAGCTTTCCTTTTGTCCCTACAGAGGAGCAACTTGCAGATATACTCACAAAAGGAGTTTCTAAGAAGGCCTTTTATGACTCACTTGGCAAGTTGGGCATGGTTGATGTATATGCGCCAACTTGAGGGGGAGTGTTAGCGTGAGTCATGGAGTTAGTTTAGGAATGTAAATTAATTTGTTATTACTTTCCTATTCTGTATGTGTAGTACATAGTACGTAGGGTTTGTACAACTTGTATCTCTATATATAGCCTCCTCTGTGAGACGAATAAGATATCAGAAAATTCATTCTCCAAACCTTGTTATATTTGACTCTAGATGGCATGTATCCAAAATTTGGAGTATGTTAATTCCTTTGGTTTGTCTAGTACTCTTACTTCCTTAGCCATCTTGTAACTTTCCTATGTGTCCCATCTGTACAAATAAACGCCGACGAATTCCAGCTGATTTATTTCAGTTTGGGCCGCCGAGGTTATTATCTGGCTGTTAGCTTAAGGTGAACAAGTCAAGTTTCTCTGTATTAAACTTCCCAAGTTCCCAGTATTACACTAAGTACACTGCAAGCAAAGTCATTTTATTTTTTCTATTTAAATTACCTCCGTGCATCCATCTAA
The DNA here is from genome assembly GCA_010134655.1 of Fragaria nilgerrensis. Taxonomy (NCBI): domain Eukaryota; kingdom Viridiplantae; phylum Streptophyta; class Magnoliopsida; order Rosales; family Rosaceae; genus Fragaria; species Fragaria nilgerrensis. The sequence goes on from CM020981.1 coordinate 9,307,753, forward strand.
ACCTAAAGATAATGACCAGTTTCACTGTGGAAAAATACATGAGTTGAAAATGCAGATTCAGTAGAAGCAGATCAAAGCAATTAATAACACTGAAAAGTTGAAACTTCTCTCTTTACCATTCAGTGATCTCTCTCTTCAGGATCTTCAACAAGTTCAATTATTATTTTCAAACTGCTAGTATCTGCATAATTTATTCATACTACTCAAGTTATAATGTTTTTACATTCACATTGTACGTCTAACAAAGATCAAAGTTGTTTTGAATTTTCCTATACAAAAAATACCAACTTGTTATGGAGCTAGAAGCTGAAAGTGGCTCATACAATAGTATAACTTGTTGAAATATATAATCCCATTACATTTGGAATGTACTGATTAATACAAGGAAAGTAGTTGAAATGAAAGCCGGCCTGCTTATTGAATCCAGAAGGTGATACAGAACATAATAAAAGATACAGAAGCAAAGCAAGAACATGAATTTTAAGGCCGACTGATGTAACAGTAATTAAGATGAAGAAGCTGGAGGATTGATGAAACTCTGTCGCCACGGCCCAAGAATCGACACCAGCTTTCCGTGAGCAGGAAGTGTCTCTAAAACTTGAGGCAGCTCACTCAAAGCTGTTATCCAAGCGTTTAGCAGTGGAGTCTTTTCTGGGTCTATGATCTTTATGCCAAGGACTTCTTCTGAAGCTCTAAATGGGCAAAGCACTGAACTTGCTACAATGTCTAGCAACCCCAAATGCTTGGCCTCAAAAGTTGGATTCCCATCTGGGAAAAAGATCTTGATTCCTTCATCAAGAACCTTCAGTAGTTCATACACCTGACACAGAGCTTTCTCTTGTTCTTCTCCCTTAGTTTTAATTACTGTCATCATGATGTCACTGAACTGCACATATATAGGAACTCTCAAACATTAGTCCTTGATCAGAGTTTTCGTATCGGATCTTAAACATAACATGCCAAGCATATAATCTCAATCATACATAAATCTAGATCAACAATCAACACATAGTATTTTCTTGTTATTCAAGAAATTGTTAAATGATGTCCTTACTGGTAGAGAAAAATAAGCTAGCTAAGCATGGAGGCTAACCTTTGTGTGGACAAAGTCAACCCAGAATCGAACTTGAGACTTTTCGTAGGGATCACTTGGGAGAAGTTGAGGACAATCTTTAAAAGCTTCTTCAATATATTCAAGGATGACAAGAGACTCAGCAATAGGTTTTCCATTGTGAACAAGAACAGGGATCTTCTTGTGAACTGGGTTGTACTTGAGCAGCTCTGGGGTCTTGTTCTTGAAATCTTCTTCCACATATTCATAGGGTATGCCCTTCACTTTGAGGGCTAGTTCAACCCTCTTAGAGAAAGGGCTTGCCCACATCCCATGTACAATCACACTGTCTTTTCCTGTCATCTTTCTATTGATCACTGCTGGGGATACTGAGTTCATCAGTTCATGTGTAGCATGCTTCTTTATATAGTGTCCAACTCTCTTATTTTTTCTTCCTTTTTAATATGTAGTTTCTAACTCGTGAATAAGAAAATGCATCTAAACTCTATAGTCTTGAAAATTGAAACTTTGCCAGTATGCTGATATTGACCGAGTCAAACAAATAGACGAGGGAAACTAAGAAATTTTTGTTTATATCATTGAAAATTCAGCTTGTGATGCATGTGATGTGGATACATTTGTGAAAGGGCATCAATAATTCAGTATATCATTTGGAGTTAGCAAAGGAAGTCTTTCTGATATTATTGTTGTAGATCAACCGGAAGCCTATTGTATATGTTATTGCACTTGACTTTTTAATATACTAGAAGCAAGATTATGCAAATGCATAGATGCGTAATCTAAAATAATGTTATGTTGCTCGCGTGATAAGTTAAGGCTTACCTTCAGCCCGAACATCAGAGTTAGTTTTACTACTTATTTCTTAAGTTTATTAGCTGTATATTGTTTCGGGCTCTTTTTGAGTTTATGTATAATCAGTAAAGGTACATGTCCCATATCAATATTGAATCATATAGAGACATTTTATTTCGATTATAATCATCTAAAAAGTTTGTAGGTTCTACTCATGTCGTTTTATTTCGATTATAATCATCTAAAAAGTTTGTAAGTTCTACTCATGTCGTGAATAGAATACAGAAAATAACATGTCAAGAATGGGATTCGAACCCATGCCCTTTCGGACCAGTACCTGAAACTGGCGCCTTAGACCAACTCGGCCATCTTGACTTGTTGATCTTTAAGAGCTACAATAAACTATTAATAAGCTATCCTGTTAAATCAATCAGTTTAAATACATGATTATGCTCCCGCCTTTCTTTCAAAAAATGACAATCTACCCAAATGCTCCCCCTTTTCTCTACACAAATCCGAATGAAATCTCTCCTCAATCCAAAAACCCATTTCAAAATCTCACTCTCCTCTCTCAATTTCATATCCTCCCTTGCCTCTGTCGAAAACCCACCTTATCCCCAAACCCAAAACCTCAAAATTCCCAGTGTTTTTGACCCCTTCAAATTCTTCAGTGACTACACAACTTCAATCAACTGCACCATTCGAAACACTAGAATCTTACATGCCCACCTTCTCAGACTCGATTTTCTACTCTCCAATGTCTCCATTTCCAATTCATTACTTGACTGTTACTGTCGATCTGCTGCCATGGAAGATGCACTCCACCTGTTCGATGTAATTCCTCAGAGAAATGTTATCTCTTGGAATTTCATGGTTTCGGGTTATAACCGGAACTCGTTGTATGAGAGATCATGGGGAGTGTTCTGCAGGATGCATTGTTCGGGTTTTGAGCCTGATGAGTTTACTTATGGGAGTGTTCTTTCGGTTTGCGCTGCTTTGCGAGCTCCTGGTTTGGGTAAGCAGGTTTACTCGCTCGTGACGAAAAATGGGTTCTTTTCTAATGACTATGTTCGGTCTGGAATGATAGACTTGTTTGCGAAAAATGGTAGCTTTGAGGATGCTTTGAGGGTGTTTTGTGATGTTTCTTGTCGGAATGTGGTGATTTGGAATGCTGTTATCTCCGGGGCTGTGAGAAATGGAGAGAACAGAGTTGCGTTGGACCTTTTTCGGCAAATGTGTTGTGGGTTTGTGTTGCCGAGTAGCTTTACGTTTTCTAGTGTCTTGACTGCCTGTGCTGCGCTTGAAGAGATCGGGATTGGGAAAAGTGTTCGGGGGTGGGTGATTAAGTGTGGTGCAGAAGATGTGTTTGTTGGGACTGCTATTGTGGACTTATATGCCAAATGTGGAAAGATGAATGAAGCTGTCAAGGAATTTTTCCGTATGCCAACACGTAATGTGGTATCTTGGACTGCCATCATTTCTGGTTTTGTAAGCAAAGAAGATTCTATCTCTGCCGTCAAGTTATTCAGAGAAATGAGAAGAATGGGAGAGGAAATTAATAAGTTTACTGTTACTAGCATACTCACTGCATGTGCTAAACCATCCATGAGTGAAGAGGCAAACCAAATCCATTCACTGATATTAAAATCCGGACTGTATTTAGCTCCAGCAGTTGGGTCTGCTTTAATTAATGCGTATTCAAAAATAGGAGCAGTTGATTTATCTGAGATGGTGTTCAGGGAGACGGAAACTGTAAAAGATCCTGGTACATGGGCTGCAATGATATCTTCTTATGCGCAGAATCAAAATCCTGGAAGGGCAATTCGAGTTTTTCAGAGAATGTTACAGGAAGGAGTGATACCAGATAAGTTTTCTACTTCTAGTGTCTTGAGTATTATAGACTTTTTAGTTGCAGGGAGACAGATCCATGGCTACATTCTTAAAGTTGGGTTGGTCACAGACAGTTCTGTTGGTAGTTCTCTTTCCACAATGTATTCGAAATGTGATAGTCTAGAGGAATCTTACGAGGCATTTCAGCAAATTCGTGAAAAAGACAGTGTTTCATGGGCCTCAATGATAACTGGTTTTTCAGAACATGGCTTTGCAGATCAAGCCCTTCAGTTATATCGAGAGATGCCATATAAAGAAATTAAACCCGATCAGATGATTTTAGCTGCAATTTTAAATGCATGTTCTGCTTCTCGTTCCCTACTGATTGGTAAGGAAATTCATGGTCATGCTCTCCGTGCTGGAGTTGGAAGAGATGTAGTCGTTGGTGGTGCAATTGTGAACATGTACTCAAAATGCACTGCTCTAGAACTGGCTAGGAGGGTGTTTGATATGCTTCCTCAAAAAGATGAAGTTGCATGCTCTTCACTGGTTTCAGGTTATGCCCAAAATGGGTGCATTGAAGAGTCACTTTTGCTATTCAATTATATGCTGATGGCTGATTTGACCATTGATTCCTTCACAATTTCATCCGTTCTTGGGGTCATTGCAGTTGTGAATAATCCAAGTTGTGGAACTCAAATGCATGCCCACATCACAAAAATTGGTTTGAATTCAGATGTTTCTGTTGGCAGCTCGCTAGTGAGAATGTACTCAAAATGTGGAAGCATTGAAGATTGCCGGAAATCTTTTGATCAAATTGAGAACCCTGACTTAATTTGCTGGACAGCTATGATTGCAAGCTATGCTCAGCATGGGAAAGGTGCAGATGCTTTAAGAGGCTACGAGCTTTTGAGGGAAAAAGGAATCAAACCTGATTCCGTGACTTTTGTTGCAGTTTTATCTGCCTGTAGCCATAACGGATTGGTTGAAGAAGCCTATTTCTACTTCAATTCAATGGCTAGTGATTACGGAATTAAGCCAGGTTATCACCACTATGCCTGTATGGTTGATGTTCTTGGCCGTTCAGGGAGACTGAAAGAGGCTGAGAGGTTCATTATCAATATGCCTATTGAACCTAATGGTATAATATGGGGAACACTGCTTGCTGCTTGCGTGATACATAGAGATGTAGAGCTTGGAAAGCTAACAGCTAAAAGGATTATGGACTTGGAGCCATGTGATGCCAGCACATATGTTTCCCTTTCAAACATGTGTGCAGATTTGGGCCTGTGGGAAGAAGTCGCGCAAGTAAGAAACCAGATGAGAAGAAATTTTATGAAGAAAGAACCTGGTTGGAGCTTAATGTGAACTAAAACTGTATTGTGATTGGCTTAGTTCCCACAGGTGAATAAATTTGATTTCTAACTTTGAAGCTCAGTATCAAAATTACTGTGAAGATGGACAACAATGTTAGAATCAGCAACAAGTCGGAAACGCATACAATGCGTACTGTTTACCCTCTTTGATGAGTTGATCAATGTTGCCCATCTCAATGCTCGTTTTACTTGTAGCCATAGCCATAGGGGTGACCCTTTTTTTTTTGTGTTTTTGTGTTTTTGTTTTTTTAAAGGAAGTTATGGAGACCAGATACTGAGCAACTTTCCAATGACACGCATGATAGATTTGAAGGAACATTGCACTTTCATTTAGAAGTTTAACATCACTGGAGCTACAACTTGGAAGGTGCACTAACATCAAGCTATTCCGACTTCCATTATTGCTCCTTTTAAACTTATCAAGCTGCAATTTTAAACAATAGAATTTTTTAATTGCAATACTCTTAATATTTTACCTTACTCCGATAGGTCAATGTTGATAAATTTGATCATAGATCCTTTCAACTTCTGGCAAGGCATCTATTAAAATGCAGATGTTTTAATAATATCAAATCCCCATCATCCAACAGCTTCTGTTTTTCCAGTATAAGCAATATTACTCCTAGCACAACATTCGCTCTTGATACTCGAACTTCTGTCATTCTAATTTCTATATCCTGACAAGGATATATCCCTTGTAACATTTTGATTCATCATTCATTATGATCACAATACACAATAACTTCTATAAGCTTGTCCTTGGATCCTCCTGTACTTCTCCTGACCAGAAACATGATTATGTCACAGACACCATGTTCTCGAACCTTCCTGCAAGCATAGCACGCATTAAGAAAACATTGTAATCCCTGTTGTGAACTCTGTAATATGCTCATAAGAAAGACCCAATAAGATAGAGCAGCGAGCATGTGGATCGGTGGATCCAATAAAAGTAACCTCATCAAAAAGATCCCGTATGATGTGCTTGCTTAAAGAACCAGACAATAGCTTTGGAACCAAAACCAAAGGCCACATAAGATCATATCTTCCCATTTTTTCTTCTGTCATTAAATTCCTGCATGACAGCCAACACATTCTGAATTAAAACCTGAAACAACATACGAATCATGATACTTTCTAAGATCGTCCATGAGAGAACCAGGATTCAGCAATAAAAACATGTGAAGCTAATGAGGGAACAGTAATTATGAACAGATAAGAATCAGAAAATTGAGAAACAGAACAAGAAGACCAAAGCCAAAAGACCCAACCACATGCTTCCTCCCATTATACAGAGGCAAAAAAGGGCATGACACATTTGGGGTAGTTCCTCCCATTAGCAGCTAAGGAATCTAGTCAGTTTCCAAAATCAAGTAACTTGGCATTACATATATAAAGCATAAGAAGTTAACTGCCTGTACCAATGTATATTTGGCCGTGCAAACAAGATAAGTGCCAATACTCGATGTCTCTGTAAAGTCCGTGACAAATAAGGCTGAGAAAATAGCAAAACTTCAGTCATCTACTTAGCTGTGGCCAGTGATCTAATTAAGCTTGGAAAAAAAAAATATGAACAAGAGCGACAGCGCAGCAGTAACTTACTCTTAGAAGCCACCGGAGCACTGATAACAAAGTTTGCTACTTTGAAGTTTTTGGAGTCACTAGGTTTTACAATCTCAAGAAGTATGTTACGGTGTTACCTAAATGGATAAACAGATCTTTTCAACTGTCACAAAGTTTGTTGTGAAGTTGCAGCAAGTGGTGGGGAACCTTTTTTGTTTTCTTGACCAACTTTTTATCTCTAATTCCCTCATATAGAAGCTCGTAAGCAGAATAAGTCACATGACCCTTCTTCAATAAATCTTCTACAAGAATCTTAGGTGCTGCTATTTCCTTCTTATCAACTTCAAATATAGAATTGACCACCTCAGGAACAATGCCTTTGTGCACCATCAGGTGGATGATACCAACAGCTTCGTGAACTCTATGCTTCATGCAAAGACAATTCAGCACTCTTCCAAATGTCACCAATGCTGGAATGAACCCCTTCTCAATCTTTTTCAGGAGAAAATTGTACCCTAAATCAGTGTTTCCTGCTTTGCAGAAACCATCAATCATGACACGATATGTGAAACAGTCTGGCACACTGTTACTGTCGCTGTCACACATCTCACAAAATAGCTTTTCTGCGGTACTCATTTCTAGCTTTCCACATAAAGCATTGATCATGATATTGTATGTTGCAGTTGTAGGTGATATATCATATTCCTGTTTCATTCTTCGAAATAGATGGTACGCTCCATCCAAATCCCCATTGCTGCACAAACCACTCATCAATGTGCCAAAACAAACAATATCTGGAGTCAAGCCCTTGTTCCTTATTTCCTGTAGCATGTCCAAGGCCTCATTTACTTTCCGAGCTTTGCAAAGGCTTTCTACAAGTATGTTATACGTAATGATGTTAGGAATACACCCTTTCTCCATCATCGCTTGAAAAGTGCACATCACATCCTCGTATTTTGCAGACTTGCAGAGACCATTTAACACAGTATTATATGTGATCACATCAGGAGTAACACCATGACTCCACATGCTATTTATTATCTCAATCACATTATTCAGATTCAACTGTTTACAGTAACCATCAATTAGTGTATTAAATGTAAATATGTCAGGAAGGTAACCTTTGGCAATAGCATCATCAATAAGTCTACTGGCATCAGACACATAACCCATCTTGCACAACCCATTTATCACTAAGTTGTAAGTCCAGATATTGGGACTGCAACCCTTTTCCGACATCTCATTCATCAGTTGTAAGGCTTGCAAGATAAGCCCATTCTCTGACAATCCTTTTACCAATGTGTTAAATAGACCAATATTAAGCTTTAAACCCTTACCCATTGCCTCCTTAAACACAGCTATGGCACGGTCTGCGTCGCCATCCTGGAAAAACCCCTTTATTAAAGAGCAATATGTGAAGTCATCAGGTACAAACCCCTTGAAAATGGCGTCACTGAGAATCTTATCTGCTTTCTGTATCATGCCCAATTTGCAATATCCATCAATTATACTGTTGTAGGTAAAGGCATCTGGCTGAAATCCATTGTTCACCATTTTACGCATATAGGACTCTGCTTCCTCAACCTTAAAGTTTTTACACAAGCCAAAGATCAATGTATTATAGGTGACAACATCTGGAGTCAGACCTTCCTTCATAAAACCATCTAACATTCTGACAGCCCCATTAAGAGATCCTCTTTTGCACAGCCCTTGAATGAAAATATTAAGTGTAAACAAATTTGGAGACACTCCCCTCTTCATAACCTTGTTGAGAAGCTTTTCGGTTTCTTGGACATCCCCCTTCTTGGACAGGGTGTGTATAAGCTTATTGAATGTGGTAACATCAGGGCACATACCTTTCCCAAGCATGACTTCAAACAATTCACATGCCTCAATTCGGTAGTTTCCTTCATAAAACCCACTGATGACTGTACAATATGCAACAGCGTTGAACTCACAGCCCTGCAAAGGCATGTTATTAAGAAGCCTCAATGCAGCATGAGGCCGACTAGTCCTACAGAAACACTTTATTCGTATTGTATAAGTATACACATCTGGAATAATCCCGTTACCTATCATGTTCATATACACCTTATGGGATTGATTGAAATACCCAGACTCAACCAGTATATTCATGATTGCATTATACGACTGAACAGATGGCTCACAATTATAAAAATCCATCCGGTGAAACACATTCACAGCTTCTTCAATCTTTCCTTTCCTTCCATAATGCCTCATGGCTCCAATGTACACTCCTTCTAGTAACCTGTTATCAATATTCATCCTCATCTCGGCAAGCACATGCTCCATGGCTTCAAACTCCCCATGAAACCCAAGTTTCTCAATCATACACTTGTAAGTTGACAATGTGTGCTTAAACCCATCTTCCTTCTTCACCGAATTAAACATCTCAAGTGCTTTGAAAGGATCCTTTTGACACATTACAACAGCAGAAACATGCTTAGGAAGTAAAGCACGACTCATCCCAAATCTCTATAACTGAAAGATTCTAGCAATAAAACCCATAACCCAGAAGAAGTTAGCTTCAGGCTTTAGCTATCCTGAAACCACAATAATTTTAGATAAAAATTCCATCACTATTCATCTAACTTAATAGTAAACTCTCAAAGCTAAAGTTCCAATCTTTGAACAGAAATAAGATAAAAGCTCCAATCTTTGGGTTCTCTCAGAATCAAATTTCACTCTGTACAGTTTTTGACGGATAAATAAAAGTGAAAAATCACCAGATAAAAGGCATTTACCTGAAATGTAAAAGCTCCCCAACTCGTTGGAATGCTCTGAGTAGCTGAAAATGGTTTTCCAAGAACAGATAAATAAGCATCAAATTGGGGCAATTAGGGTTTCCAATTGAGAAATTTAGCTGAAGAAGAAAGCAGGTATATAATCCTAGCCATGTCATCAAGTGTGGGACCCATAAATTTACTTTCTTCTTTCTGACGTGGCAAGATTAAGTATATAACCTACATGAGGCCTCATGGTGTTGCGTTGCAGAGTATCAGAGGCTAAACCCTCTCTCTTGGTTTGCCGAAACGATTTTTTATATCAGAGAAAGCTTGAGACTTTGAGAGAGGAGGAGAAGATGGGTCAGTCGGGTCAATGGCTAGAGAAGGCGCTGGTGGATCTATGCCAGAAGATGGAATCGGGTTTGGGCTTGGATCAGGATATGATTTCGGGTCTAGTCTCCTACTGTGAGCTAGCTGATCCCAGAGACGCTAAAGAATACCTTGATGTAAAGACTTCAACTTTGTCTTTGGTTCTTTCTTTTTCTTCTAAAGATTTGTGCTTTTGGAGTTTTTGGTTTTGGGTTTCAGTTTGTATGAGTTTTAGAATCAATTTGGGTAATCTTGGATTTTGATCTTAGTTCTTGAATTAGGGTTTGAATGTGGAACTGTTCAATGTGATTTGGGAAATTGAGGGTTTCCTTTTGCTATTCTTGACTGATGGTTTAGAATGCATATGTTGTATTACACTAAATTGAAGAATAAGAAGAATACTTCTGGTTTCTGTAGTGTGACTAGTGTCCTAAAACAAACGTGTTAGGTTACATTTTCTCTACCCTTATATGTTGCTTTTACTAGAAGAATCTACTGCTTAATTATCTGAAGTTTGGTTTATGGTGGTTTCTAAGATTAGTGTTGTTTTCGGATGCAGAACATAATAGGGCAGGAGGTGGGGAAGTCTGTGATTGAGGAATATTTACAGAAAAGAGGGCGTACTGATCTTTGCAGCGGGACCCCAAATGTTCCAACCTCAAGTTTACAGGCATATGTTAAGGCATCTTCAAGTGAGTATTCTGTAAGTGGGACCAAGAAACAATTGAAAGCGCCGAAAGTGGCTAAAGTACCAAGTCAGCAGGCAGCTTCTAGCTCTAAGGGAAAGCCTGTTCCAGCTCAGCCCAGTGAGTCGAGAACCACGAATAATGCAAATCAAAGTAATTCTAAGAAGAAGAAGGCGGGAAAAGTTGTTTCACTTGCAGAGGCTGCTAAAGGATCGATTGTATTCCAGCAGGGGAAGCCATGCTCGTGCCAAGCGCGTCGCCACAGGCTTGTGAGTAATTGTTTATCGTGTGGGAAGATAGTCTGTGAACAAGAGGGAGAGGGACCTTGCAATTTTTGTGGAGCTCTTGTGCTGAAGGAAGGGAGCAGTTATGCTGGTCTGGATGAGAGTTACACTCCTGTGGTGTCAGATGCGGAGGCAGCAGCTGAAGCTTATGCGAAGAGACTCGTTGAGTATGATAGAGACTCTGCAGCCCGTACAACAGTTATTGATGACCAAAGTGACTACTTTGAAATTGAGGGTAACAGCTGGTTATCAAAAGAGGTGGGTATTTCTCTGTTGTAGCAAGCATTGTGTGTGTGTGTTTGTATAACTGTGTGTACTTATTAAATTTGTGCGCATCTCATTTTCACCCATATTTGTTACAGGAAAAGAAACTTCTAAAAGAGAAGCAGGAGCAAATTGAAGAAGCTGAGCGGGCCAAACGAAATAGAGTAGTTGTGACTTTTGATTTGTTTGGGCGCAAGGTAATTAAAATCTTTGATAATGAGCTTCGTCGCTTAATGAGTTGGATTTAATGCTGCATGGAAATATGGGACAATTACTTATTTCCCATTTTTTGCTCCAGTACATTTTCTTCCGTGTTGCTTTGTGCAGCGCATGAATATTCTGCATTGTCTGAGGTTGCACATTTTTCCTTTTAACATTTGGTGTTCTGCAGGTACTTTTCAATGAAGAAGAACTTGCTGAACTGGAATCCGAAAGCTTAACGTTGAAGCCACTAGATGAAAGGGAAGTGAACCGGATTAAACCAAATCCTGATCTTAAAGTGCGACCACTCTTTGTGGATCCAGGCCCAAGGAACAAGCCTCTTGTGAAAGGTAGGAAGGAAAACAAGAACCCAACCAAAGGCTTGTGCTTAGAGATAACAGGGAGGGTGCAGCATGTCAACAATGATTTGAAAGATCTCATGGCCGACGATCAGTTGGAGACAACTTCAAATGATAATTTTTCTCAAGGGCCTTCTGTAAGTGGAGATGTGCTTGATGACGATGATGGAGGAAAATGTTCTCTAGACTATCGTTAAGGGAGATTATGGGTGTATTGTTGTTCTCATAGGAGAAATTCATTGAAGGAATTGAATTAATATACATGTTCCTACTTATATCTTCTCTTTTCTTGTGCATTCCTCAACTGACTTTAGCAGACTTGGGATCAATTTTGGTTAGTACATAGAACAATGGCTAATGAAATTTTACTTGTTACAATCGTTTCAGCTAGTGTTTTCTCGATTCCTTTCTTTCTCTTTCCCATCAGATTGAATTTCCATTAAAATTGATAAAGTGACAATGCAATTGAAATATTAACAATTCATAATGTCTTCCGTAAAAAGATGTGCATTACTACATAATACAGATCTACATTTTCTATCGGAAGTCTGTAATAGAGCTTTTACCAGCTACTTTTGTATATGTCCTGGTGGCCATCAAGCTCCTTTCGTGAAGAACATCATCCCACCTTCCTGCATCGGCTAGAATATTGGATGAAGCAACATGATCTTCAGCACCATGCAATGTGTTCATATGTGCAAATCTACTAACCAAACACAATCCTCTACCAAAATCACCATGAACTCTACACGCATTAACCAACATCCTATATACAACTGCATTTAGTTCTATAGGCATACTCTTCACAAACTTGTGTGCCTCCTCTAGTCTTCCTGCTCGCGCAAGCATATCAATGATGCATCCGCAGTGCTCAATCCGGGGCTTGATGTGGTACAACCTGCACATATCATCGTACAAGTTCAGACCTTCATCAACCAAACCAGCATGGTCACATGCTGATAGAACACCTATGAAGGTAACAGAGTTCGGCTCCACTTTCTCAGCACACATTTTCCTGAAAGCAAGAATAGCCTCCTTTCCTTCACCATTGATCGCGTGACCCACTATAATTGAAGTCCATGAGATAACATCTTTGCTAGGCATCTTATTAAACACAACTTTAGCGGGGCTCATGTTCCCGCACTTCGAGTACATATCAATAAGAGCATTGTGCAGTACAATGCTCCTTAGAAGATGTATGTCATTCTCTATATAAGAATGAATGTCAATACCATGAGACAAATCCCCTGAGTTGCGGCAAGCTAGGATTAATCCTACCATTGTTCCTTCATCTGGCCTTAGCTTTCTTGATTGAATCTGATTGAATAGCTTTAATGCCTCTTGATTATGACCACATTCGACATATCCATGAATCATAGAGTTCCACAGCACAATGCTTTCATCTTGAAGATTGTCCAAGATTTTTCTAGCACACTTTGTTGATCCACATTTGGAATACATATCAATCAGAGCTGTCCCAATAGCCACAGAGTTCTCTATTCCACTAACTGTCATATACCCATGAACCACCTTCCCCATACCAAGATCTCGACCATTAGCAGCAGCCGAAATCAAACTACTCAACGACACTCTATCAAATCCAACATTGCCTGCTCTCATTTCCCTAAACAAGTACAAAGCTTTTCTACACTCACCAACCCCAGCATACCCTGCAATCATGGAATTCCACGAAACCAAATCCCGCTCAGGCATCTCATTAAACATCCTCACTGCTTCACTTAAATGCCCAAACTTCGAATACAAATCAATCAGTGCATTACAGACCTCATTAACCAAATCCAAACCTGTCTTACAACAGTACAAATGAAGCACCTTTCCCACTATAAACCCATCCAGTTCCACACACCCGGAAACCAAAACAACCAAAGTAACATAATTTGGCCTACATTCCAAACCAAAAGAGCAACCCAAGACTTTCTTGAACAAACCAATCCCCTCATCTAAAATACCATTCTTCACAAACCCAGAAAGCATACCATTAACAGTAACAACATTTCTGTGAGGCATTACATCAAACACCCTACAAGCATACCCAATCAAATTCTCAGAACACGAACACAAATTCAATATACTATTCCACAAATTCACATTATACTCCAAACCAATCCTAACAACATGACAATGCACAGCTTTCCCTTCTCGGGTAGCCCATAATTTGTTACATGCTTTAACCAAAGAAGCATATACATAAGGATCAACAACAGGGCCATTACGTTTAAGCCTCTGCATGGCTCTGAAAACAGAGACGACCCGAGAAGGGTCGGCTTCCAAGTTGAGCCGGCGGACCATGATGGGCCATGTGGGCGCATTGAGGTGTTGTGTGTGGTTGAATAAGGCGGTGGCGTGGTGGAGAGTTGAAGGGTTTGAAAGAGTGAGGTTTAGGAAGGGTATAAGGAATGAGTGGTTTAAGTAGAGGAGGCCAGTGGTGGTGAGCTGGGTTTGGATTTGGAGGAGGTTTTGGGGGGAGAAAAGGTTGGGATTTTGGTGGAGAAGATGAGTCAATCTTTGTCTCATTAATCAAAGCAGAGTGGTGGGTTTTCTCTCTTTGGTTCAAACCTCCAAATCATGTGAAGCTAGTAATGGATTGCCTGATCGAAAAAAACTAAGGAAAATACTTGTGCGGCTTAAAGTATGGATACATTAACCACATGGTTGTTTATGATTGGTCCAACTAGATTAATGATGACATGTTACCTGCTTGACTGGTCGTCCAATTTAAATCTCAAATTAACTCTCACTCTCTCACTAACGGGGTTAGTTTTTTTTTTTTTCTCTCTCTCTCTAACTCAAACAATTTGAACACCTTTGTCTCGTCGATCTCTCTCTCTTGTCTCATCGATATGTCAATTTCTTACTAAAATTGATCTCGTTGCAAGAAACTAATTCCTCTTGTATGCTCTCTTGAGATTAAACTCATTGAAGGCAAAAGTTGCAAAGTTTACATTTAACATAAGACACAACTACTATTTTCATGAGAAATGTCTACCATTTGGATGAGCAAAATCACAAAAAAGTAGACTTTCTGGAAATTAAAATTGTTCTTGAGATTGAATCAATAATTTAAAGTGAAAGTTACAAAGTTTACATTTAACATAAGACACAACCACTATTTTCATGAAAAATGTCTACCATTTAGATAAGCAAAATCACAAAAAATAGACTTTCTGGAAATCAAAATTGTTCTTGAGATTGAATCAATAATGGAAGGTGAAAGTTGCAAAGTCTACATTTAACATAAAACACAACTACTATTTTCATGAGAAAATCTACCATTTAGATGAGAAAAATCACATAAATATAGACTTTCTGGAAATAAAAATGGTTCTTAAGATTAAATCAATTATTGAAGGTGAAAGTTGCAAAGTCTACATTTAACATAAGACACAACTACTCTTTTCAAGAGAAATGTCTACCATTTAGATGAGCAAAATCATAAGAAAGTAGACTTTCTGAAAATCAAAATGGTACTTGATATTGAACCAATAATGGAAGGTGAAAGTTGCAAAGTTTACATTTAACATAAGACACAACTACTATTTTCATGAGAAATATCCACCATTTAGATGAGAAAAATCACATAAATGTAGACTTTTGGAAATAAAAAGGGTTCTTAAGATTAAACCAACAAAATGTAAAATTTGCAAGTCTACATTTAACATAAGACACAGTTATTATTTTCATAAGAAATGTCTACCTTTTAGATGAGCAAAATCACAAAAAAGTAGATTTTCTGGAAATCAAAATGGTACTTGATATTGAACTCATTAAAGACAAAAGTTGCAAAGTCTACATTTAACATAAAACACAACTACTATTTTCATGAGAAATGTCTACCATTTTGATAAGCAAAATCACAAAAAGGTAGACTTTCTGGAAATCAAAATAGTTCTTGATATTGAACTCATTAAAGGCAAAAGTTGCAAAGTCTACATTTAACATAAAACACAGCTACTATTTTCATGAGAAATATCTACCATTTAGATGAGCAAAATCACAAAAAAGTAGACTTTCTGGAAATCAAAATTGTTCTTGAGATTGAATCAATAATGGAAGGTGAAAGTTGCAAAGTATACATTTAACATAAGACACAACTACTATTTTTATGAGAAATGTCCACCATTTGGATGAGCAAAATCACAAAAATGTAGATTTTCTGGAAATCAAAATTGTTCTTGAGATTGAATCAATAATTGAAGATGAAAGTTACAAAGTCTACATTTAACATAAGACACAATTACTTTTTTCATAAGAAATGTCTACCATTTGGATGAGCAAAATCACAAAAAAGTAGACTTTTTGGAAATTCATTCTTGAGATTGTTCTTCAAAGTTGGATCAAGTACTCTAAGATGTAAAGTCTATTATTAACATGAGTTAAGTCTAATAATAACATAAGCTAACTGACATGCAAAAGTAGACTTTCTGAAAGTTACTATTTATGAAAATCAACTATAAAAGGAAGGGTAAGTTTCCATTTTTGGGGAATAGTTATGCTCTAAAAACAAAAGTTACTATTTATGGAAATCAACTATAAAAGGAAATGTAAGTTTCCATTTTGGGGGGTAGTTATGCTCTAAAAACGAAAGTTACAATTTATAGAAATCAACTATAAAAGGAAGGGTAAGTTTCCATTTTGGGGGATAGTTATGCTCTAAAAACAAAAGTTACTATTTATGGAAATCAACTATAAAAGGAAGGGTAAGTTTCCATTTAGGGGGGATAGTTATGCTCTAAAAACGAAAGTTACTATTTATAGAAATCAACTATAAAAGGAAGGGTAAGTTTCCATTTTGGGGGATAGTTATGCTCTAAAAACAAAAGTTACTATTTATGGAAATCAACTATAAAAGGAAGGGTAAGTTTCCATTTTGGGAGGATAGTTATGCTTTAAAAACAAAAGTTACTATTTATGGAAATCTACTATAAAAGAAATGGTAAGTTTCCATTTCGGGGGATTCCTTTTCTGAAAATTCAACATTAATTGTCACATGTTGCGACCTCATTCGTCCTAAGTCACTAATATGTCAATGTCATTAAAGTTTTACTTTTTTTTCCACCATTTCAAAACTTTAAAAATGCATAGAAAATAGCTCTAGTGTCGGAAAAATTCACCGAAAAATGTCACGGACCACAGGCAGGACCCACTTCACAACTGCGTCTGAATTTTAGTCATTGGAATCACAACGTACCTACTAATGTGGTATAACTTGTTTGGTAGGTTATATGCTAGTGTACAACTTTGTGAACCAACTATATAGAGGAAGCAAAATTTTCAAAAATCTTGTGAAATAAGATGTGATCGGTATAGTAAAATATGGCTACGGTAGAAAAATCACTTTAATTTACCAATGTTTGGGTCCCGATCGAAGCGGTCAACCCTATTTACATTTATGCTTCACTAAGGAGAGCCCTATCCTCGGGTGGTAAACATCCCCAAAGTTTTACATGGGTGGTTATATCTCATCTATGTGAGATTTTATTGTGTTGAAGAATCCACCAAACTAGGTCACAAAGAGGTAGGTAAGATAGTTTTTGTGTGATAAGTGAATATGAATTAGGGTTGACCGCTTTGATCGAGCCCCGAACATTGTTGAATCCAGTTGAATTTTATACCATAGCCATGTTTCACTATAATGATCACATCATACGGTCAATTTTCATTTTGTGAATTTTAGTCATCGAAATCATAACATGTCTACTAAAGTAATATAACTTGTTTGATAGGTTATATGCTAGTGTACAACTTTGTGAACCAACTATATAGAGGAAGCAAAATTTTCAAAAATCTCATGATATAGGATGTGATCGGTATAGTAAAATACGGCTACGGTAGGAAAATCACTTTAATTCGCCAATGTTTGGGCCATGATCGAAGCGGTTAACCCTATTTACGCTTATGCTTCACTAAGGAGAGCCCTATCCTCGGGTGGTAAACGGCCCCAAAGTTTTACATGGGTTGTTATGTCTCATCTATGTGACACTTTATTGTGTTGAAGAATCCACCAAACTAGGTCACGAAGAGGTAGGTAAGATAGTTTTCGTGTGAGAAGTGAAAATGAATTAGGGTTGAACGCTTTGATCGAGCCCCGAACATTGTTGAATCCAGTTGAATTTTATATCATAGCCATGTTTCACTATAATGATCACATCATACGGTCAATTTTTATTTTGTGAATTTTAGTCATCAAAATTATAACGTGCCTACTAATGTGGTAAAACTTTTTGGTAGGTTATACGCTTGTGTACAACTTTGTGAGCCAACTATATAGAGGAAGCAAAATTTTCAAAAATCTCATGATATAGGATGTGATCGGTATAGTAAAATACGGCTACGGTAGGAAAATCACTTTAATTCGCCAATGTTTGGGCCCTGATCGAAGCGGTTAACCCTATTTACGCTTATGCTTCAATAAGGAGAGCCTTATCCTCGGGTGGTAAACGTCCCCAAAGTTTTACATGGGTGGTTATGTCTCATCTATGTGACACTTTATTGTGTTGAAGAATCCACCAAACTAGGTCACGAAGAGATAGGGAAGATAGTTTTCGTGTGATAAGTGAAGATGAATTAGGGTTGACCGCTTTGATCGAGCACTGAACATTGTTGAATCCAGTTAAATTTTATACCATAGCCATGTTTCACTATAATGATCACATCAGACAGACAATTTTAATTTTGTGAATATTCATTGATTCAATCTCAAGAACAATTTAGATTTCCAGAAAATCTACTTTTCTTTAATTTCTCTTATGTTAATGGTAGCCATTTCTTATGAAAAATGTAGTTGTGTCTTATGTTAAATGTAGACTTTGCCTTTTTTACCTTGGGTTGCTTCAATCTCAAGAAAAATTTAGATTTCCAGAAAGTCTACTTTTCTTTGATTTCTCTTATGTTAATGGTAGACATTTCTTATGAAAATAATAGAGGTGTCTTATATTAAATGTAGACTTTGCATCTTTTACCTTGGGTTGCTTTAATCTCAAGAACAATTTAGATTTCTAGAAAGTCTACTTTTCTTTGATTTCTCTTATGTTAATGGTAGACATTTCTTATGAAAAAAGTTGTTGTGTCTTATGTTAAATGTAGACTTTGCATTTTTTTACCTTGGTTAATTTGCTTCAATCTCAAGAACAATTTAGATTTCCAGAAAGTTTACTTTTCTTTGATTTCTCTTATGTTAATGGTAGACATTTCTTATGAAAATAGTAGAGGTGTCTTATGTTAAATGTAGACTTTGCATCTTTTACCTTGGTTTTTCTTCAATCTCAAGAACAATTTAGATTTCCAGAAAGTCTACTTTTCTTTGATTTCTCTTATGTTAATGGTAGACATTTTTTATAAAAATAGTAGAGGTGTCTTATGTTAAATGTAGACTTTGCATCTTTTACCTTGGTTTTTCTTCAATCTCAAGAACAATTTAGATTTCCAGAAAGTCTACTTTTCTTTGATTTCTCTTATATTAATGGTAGTCATTTCTTATGAAAAAAGTTGTTGTGTTTTATGTTAAATGTAGACTTTGCATATTTTTACCTTGGTTAATTTGCTTCAATCTCAATAACAATTTAGATTTCCAGAAAGTCTACTTTTCTTTGATTTCTTTTATGTTAATGGTAAACATTTCTTATGAAAATAGTAGAGGTGTCTTATGTTAAATGTAGATTTTGCATCTTTTACCTTGGTTTTTCTTCAATCTCAAGAACAATTTAGATTTCCAGAAAGTCTACTTTTCTTTGATTTCTCTTATGTTAATGGTAGACATTTCTTATGAAAAAAGTAGTTGTGTCTTATGTTAAATGTCAACTTTGCATCTTTTACCTTGGTTTTTCTTCAATCTCAAGAACAATTTAGATTTCCAGAAAGTCTACTTTTCTTTTATTTCTCTTATGTTAATGGTAGACATTTCTTATGAAAATAGTAGAGGTGTCTTATGTTAAATATAGACTTTGCATCTTTTACCTTGGGTTGCTTCAATCTCAAGAACAATTTAGATTTCCAAAAAGTCTATTTTTCTTTAATTTCTCTTATGTTAATGGTAGACATTTCTTATGAAAATAGTAGAGGTGTCTTATGTTAAATGTAGACTTTGCATCTTTTACCTTGGTTTTTCTTCAATCTCAAGAACAATTTAGATTTCCAGAAAGTCTACTTTTCTTTGATTTCTCTTATATTAATGGTAGCCATTTCTTATGAAAAAAGTTGTTGTGTCTTATGTTAAATGTAGACTTTGCATATTTTTACCTTGATTAATTTCCTTCAATCTCAAGAACAATTTAGATTTCCAGAAAGTCTACTTTTCTTTGATTTCTCTTATATTAATGGTAGTCATTTCTTATGAAAATAGTAGAGGTGTCTTATGTTAAATGTAGATTTTGCATCTTTTACCTTGGTTTTTCTTCAATCTCAAGAACAATTTAGTTTTTCAGAAATTCTACTTTTCTTTGATTTCTCTTATGTTAATGGTAGACATTTTTTATGAAAATAGTAGAGGTGTCGTATGTTAAATGTAGATTTTGCATCTTTTACCTTGGTTTTTCTTCAATCTCAAGAACAATTTAGATTTCCAAAAAGTCTACTTTTCTTTGATTTCTCTTATGTTAATGGTAGACATTTCTTTTGAAAAAAGTTGTTGTGTCTTATGTTAAATGTAGATTTTTCATCTTTTACCTTCGGTGTGTTCAATCTCAATCACAATTTTGATTTCTAGAAAGTCTAGTTTTCTTTGATTTCTCTTATGTTAATGGTAGTCATTTCTTATGAAAAATGTAGTTGTGTCTTATGTTAAATGTAGAGTTGCAAATTTTACTTGATTCAATCTCATAAACAATTTTGATTTGTAGAAAGTCTACTTTTCTAATGAAAACAGTAGATGTGTCTTATGTTAAATGTGTCTTTCGACTTGCAACATTTTCTGTGATATTTTTCATGACAGTAGTAGATATTTCTTATGATAGTTGTAGACAGTCTCAAGAATCATTTTGATTTCTAGAAAGTCTACTTTTGTGTGATTTTACTCATCTGAATGGTAGATATTTCTAATGAAAACTGTAGATATAGAGAGACTTAACGGAGAGTTAACGGTGTTAGTTTCCCTTAACCTGCTATAGCAAGTCAAAATTGGTTGGGTATTCATACCTTAAGGCACACAAATGAAACCCAAAAACTAAATGGATTAGTGGGTGGTCTGGTGATTACTTCTTGGTGTTGGATACCTTTTTTCCCAACAACGACAAGGTGAAACGAATTGCAACAAGTTCCTGATTAACAACATGAATGAAAAGATCGAAGCTAAATCAAAGATTAATACAGAAAGAGCAGAGTTAACCCGAAACCTGAGAATCCTTGTTACAATTTGTCGATCTCGAATCCGCACACCCAGTTCCATCCGTTACCGTTTTGTTACCTACATCCACAGTTCCACAATGTGTTGTAACATGTAGGGAGTGGGTAAACATAAGTTACTAACCATCCCAACTGTTTGACATAACACCAATCACCAACTCATATCAATTAACTTAAATGAAAACCTAACCTAATCGATGTAACAACCAAACCCAGATTCAGTTCAAGCACCCCAATTACCTTTGATTCATGAACAAAGCACTCTCAATAGGATGTAAAAGCTTCAACATTGTTCATGATCGAACACAATGCAATGCAGATTGCCATTTCAGAAACAGATTAAAAGATTGAAACTTTACAGCTTTATTTGGGTGTGAAGAAAATGATAACACAATGTTGGAGGAAAGATAAAAAAAAAACGAACCAAAGAAGGAGAGAGAGGAAGTTGGGATGGTTACCGTTTTGTTACCTACATCCACAGTTCCACAATGTGTTGTAAGTTGTAACATGTAGGGAGTGAGTAAACATAAGCTACTAACCATCCCAACCGTTTGATATAAATGGTGTAAACACAATGTTTAGTCCACCTTTACCTAGCATGCCATCAGTTGTCTGCAAGTGGAAACAAATAATGACATATTATTAGTTAGCCAAAACTAGAAGACAGACATATGCTCAGAATAATGCAAATAAATACCACTTAAACGTTGAAAGTTGGAGGGAGTTTCATGCTCTCAAGCATCATACGTATTTTAGTATTTTACGGATTTCGTTTTGACTCGTATGAGTCGTATCTTAAGGAAAACAATTTGGCTTAGTTTCTCGGATCCCCTCCATCTGTGTTAGCTGAACATATATATTGTTTGCCTGTTTAAAAGTCTGTTTAACTTTTAGGGTAAAATCATGTTACATTCATCGATCAAACTCTCTCCCTCATAAGTCATACCAGCAAGTCTTTGCACACTAATGTTCATGTTCACTGTGGAATGAAATGCAGGCGTACGAGGTCATGAATATAATTAAGTAGGTCAAAGATGCTATCAGACACTGGTAATCCCCTTAAAATGGGGATCATGGACCTGCCACAGCGATGAAGAGTTGACTTCCTGAGTCGACATTTCATCAGTTAACTAGATTTGTTGAGTATAGAATTTCTTGGCATTTCCCTTTCACAATTTTCAGAAACAGATTCCTTGGTTTCAAGCCTGCCTAATTTTCTTGCCGTAGTGAGAGACAAATTAAAGAAAAATGAAATTCCATTTATACCCTCTGCAACTCTACAAATCCAGAAGAAGATCAGCATCTCATGAGCATTCAACTCCGATGAGCATCCAACTCTGCAGAGTTAATTAGTTAGTCTCCTTCCTGCTTTGCTTACTTTGGTGGAGTCAGGCATTCATCAACAGATTTCTCAGTATGTTATATGGTTTTGTCTCGTTTTCTTTTCTCGTTCAGTTGTTCTTGTTCTTTCATGCAGATTTCTTGGTTTGATGTTCAGATCGAGCCCGAGTTTATTTATTTATACATCATATCTTTCCTTCTAGCAGATTCTAAAAGATGGCGGAGGCGAGGACGGACTGCATCTGCATCGCCGTTATTGAGTGGATATGGACTCTAGTGAAGCGTCCGTTCATTTCCATGGTCAAAAATTCCCAGGATAATCAAGTTATTGCTGTCATGGATGCCTCAGCATCTCTCTCTTCAGCGGCCAGCAGCTCATCGTCCGAAATGAGAACCAGCTGTGTTGCCGCCGGACCGGGTACTTCTTCATCCGCAGCCGTTGAGTGGAAGTATGATGTGTATTTGAGTTTTGGGGGTAAAGTACTACCTGATGCAATGGGGTCCAAAGAGGATTTTGAAGGATATGAAGAACCAATACAAGCCATGGATGAGGAAATGAAGGAGCTAACAATTGAATCTTCAGCTTCTCAGTGGAAGCATGATGTGTTTTTGAGTTTCAGGGGTCCTGATACTCGCAAGGGCATTGCATCCTCTTTATTCCATGAATTGCAACGCAGAGGAATTAGAACATTCATGGATGAGAAAGGTCTTAAAGCAGGGAACCATATTTCTTCAAATCTCCTAACCGCAATCAAAGAATCAAGGTCTGCAATTGTTATTCTGTCACCAAAATATGCTTCTTCTGCGTGGTGTTTGGATGAACTTGCCTACATTGTTCAAGGCTGGGAAACCAGGAACACTTTAATTTTCCCAGTTTTTTATAATGTGGAACCCCATGATGTCCGACATCAAATTGGGAGTTTTGAAGAACTCTTCACCGGACGTGGTAAACAAAGGCATGGAAAGAAGGTGCTGAATCAGTGGAAAGCTGCTTTAACAACAGTGGCCAATCTCACTGGCTTTGAATCAAAAATATATAGGTAAGCTAGGATGGTAACTATGTTAACTGGTGTTATACTTATTGGAAATATATTTAGCTCATGATTGTTTGACTTGTCCTTTGTTTAGGTCTGACAGACACCTTGTCGAAGAAATTGTGCAATATGTGTTCAGTCAAGTACGAAATCTGGAAATTGAGTCTCCAGGTTCAAAATTTAAAGCAACAAAAAAGGCCCTGGGTAAGGTAGTGGAGGCGCTTATAGAAGATGAGATCGCTGCCAGCAGTGTTCTCGGAGGCATCATCAGTAAGGAAACACTCGCTTTTATCAGTCAGGCAATAACGTTATTGCCTTATTGGAACGAAACAATTTATTGAGCCAAATTGTGAAGCTCAAATTCGAAGACTAAATATTTTGTTTAGTTAAAGTAACGCATACACTTCAAATTCTGAAATCTGCGTTTTCAATGTTCTTAGTTAGTCCAAGCTTTACCTGACATGTTACTTTAATTAGTTGACTGCAAGTGGAGACAATGAGATACATACGACGTCGCAAAAACAAGCAGAGGATAATGCAAAGATATATAATACCAATTATGTGTTGAAAGTTGGAGTATGCTCTCATGCATCTTGGTAATTCTAGTTTTACTGAGTTTAGACTCCTATATATCTTAATGAATACTACTGCATTGGCTAATTAGTTTCTCGGAGTCCATCTGTGTGTATATTGTTCGCCTGTTTAAAAGTTTCTCCAACTTTTAGCTAAAACTGATTACATTCATAACGAACTTGGTGTTCACTGGCAGGGGAAACTCCCTCATCCAGCAAGTTTTTGCTCGCTAATGTTCATGTTGCAACGTGTTCATTGTGGAATGAAATGCAGGTGTACCGTGTACGAGGTGATGAATATATGTTGGCAGTGACAGAGCTAGGATGAAATTTTCACCTAGGCTAATTGTACCGGACGAAAAAATTTCAATGTAACATACAATATTCAAGGGAGAGAAGTTACAGGAAGAGGACAACATATTTGCTGAAGCTTTAGCTGATAATCCATTTTGGATGATACAGCTGTTTTAGAGTTAGAACACTGACACTGCAAATATTTTCCTTTTTTGCTTGGATGGTTAGACCTTGCAAAGAAGCCATATAATATGGTTAAAATATAGAATCGAAGGGATCGTAACTAAACCCAGCAAGTAGCTGTTCCGCAAGAACCAAACGTTAAATTGCAAAAGATGATACATTTTACTTCATTAACAACACCAACTAACTTCCATTTACTTTTCCTTTTTAATTTATATTACATGACTGATAACACAACAACAAACACTCATAGTGTTAATCTTCTTGTGTAGGCAATGGTTATACCGCATTATTTGTCTAGCATTGCCGAATATATAGAGGCTGCTCAATCATGTTTTGAAAATTGTGAAACCGTCGTCTCTTCTCAGTTGTTTGAGATCGGCAGAAGATTGATCTCTCTCTATGTATCTATGTCATCGATTCAGTTAGTTTACGATTTCACATGGCTATGTATTGTTTGGATCATATCCCATATTGAACTCTTTTCTTCGTGCATTGGGCACAACAGTGATTGTTGTTTAACACAACAACAACTCTTACAACAGCAAGCTAGCACCAGTAATTTTTTCAAGCTTCAAAATCTCACCTGGGCTCCAGCCTAGTCAAGACTAGGCTGGCTCCGCCCTGTATGTTTGATCTCAGTATGAGAGGTTGTTGTATCCATACTTTGACATATCCATACTTGGTAAACTGAAAAAGCTTTAGATTCTTAGGCCCAGTTTGGGAACGATTTTGAAACTGTTTTTGGGGTCAAAAGTGATTTTGGGGCCAACTTGAGGTGTTTGGTAACCACCCATAGAACTGATTTTAGAAGAATAGATTCTCTTAAAAGCGGGTTTTGAAAAATAGGGTAAGAGTTGTTTTTGTAGGAATCAATCTCAGAAACACGAAAGGGTTAAATGAATCAGCCATATAAATCATATTCTGCCCTTATTTATTCTTAAAAGAACACTCGTTCATGTTAAGTACCATCATCTTTTAAGTCATTTGGCTAAACAACCTAGCCTCTTTGATTCTCACTTTACTCTTCCTCACCAACAAAAACTCTATGTTCTACCGATACAAACCCAAAAAATTTCATGAGTACGTCCCTCATTCTTTCCTTTGTCCTTCATAGTTTCTATAATTGGTCTGCAAAATGAAAATCGTTGTTCATGGAGGTGAAGCTCCTGTTAGGGATCAGAGAAAAGTTGGAGGGTGGTTTGGGTGAGTAGGAGATGAGACCACCAAATCTGGGTTTTAATGGAAAATTAAGAAATATTTTTTGTTTTGGTTCCAAGTTAAGGAATAGCTCTGGTAATGAGGAAGGTGAGAAATTGGGTATCAAACTATCAATCTGAATGAGACGGAATTTCTAACTTTATTGAACATTTACTATACATGTAAGCTCATGGATTTGAAAAGGGGATCACATCTTATGGGGTTGTTGTTGGTTGTAAGAGCTCATAGTTTTTGGACGTGATGATCAATGGTGGGATGGAAGCTAGAAGAGTGAAAATAGGGGAAAAAAAGTGAAAAAAGAAGAGGAGATAACATGTATGCCCATTTTGGTCATCATAGCTACCCAAATGAGTTTCTACTTTTATCTCAAACACTTAAAATTGTTTTTCAGTTCTCACAACACTTTTAAAAACAGTTTATCAAACATCTCAGCTAATTCATCTCACAACAATATCAGAAGTGATTTTTCTTACAGCAATTCCAAAAACGATTTTTCTTATAACACAGCTGTCACAAATTGGGACTTAGTATGAGAGGCTATTGTATGAAGAAATCTCCAAAAGAGAATGTTGGACTTGACTGAAACTATGGTATAGAGTTCAGACAGTTCCTGCTCGATCAAGTGATATAAAGGTTGCATAGACTAGAAGAAATTTACATGCAATGCAGTTTTGGAGACTGGGGTAGCTAGTAAATATGAGTTGCCACATTTTTGGGGTTAAAATGCCGACTTTGATGAGTTGACTTTACCGGATTGGTTTATCAATGTGGTGGCAGCAAAAACTGTTACAGCATAACTAACCTTCTTAAGGAACAGGAGTACAGGACAGTGGGAAACTACATGGACTCAAG
The DNA here is from genome assembly GCA_010134655.1 of Fragaria nilgerrensis. Classification (NCBI taxonomy): domain Eukaryota; kingdom Viridiplantae; phylum Streptophyta; class Magnoliopsida; order Rosales; family Rosaceae; genus Fragaria; species Fragaria nilgerrensis. Next base: position 9,334,147 of record CM020981.1, read on the forward strand.
TATCTCTCTCTAGATTAATTTAGTTAGTAATTTATCGACTTTGTATTTGATTTCAGTTAGTTTGAATGGAGATTAACTAGTGGTTTCTTCGTTTATGTTAGATTTTCTAGCCGAGTACAATTGATTGATACTAGTTTCATGTATCTCAAAGCTGGGCAGTTCAGTGTTACTCTGAGTTTTGAAACAAAAACCAATTCTAGCTAGTGCAAGGTCAATGTCCAATGAGAGATTCAGAGATGGATTGGTTTAACTCCATATGCAGTGATATGAAAGCTGCGTAGAATCCCATAGATTAGAAGAAAAGAAATTTGTCTGAATGATATACGAACTTTTGCTTCTTATAAACTTTAGTATATCAAGTTTTAAAAATATCAGATTGGTATTTCATGTTTTCATCCCGACTTAAGAATGATATATATAACCATTAAAATGACTAATTTACCTTCAGACCCAAAAAAAAGATGACCAATTTACTCTTAAATTCTCTTTTTTTCTTAGTTTTTCTTCTTTGTTTGAGAAATTTTATTAACACATCCCTAAATGCTAGACATACATATCTTTTTTTATACAAATTATATAAGACTTTGTGGGTACGTAAAATTACTAAAAGAGACATTCATATTAAAAGTAAAGAAAATTTGTTGAAATAAAATATATCGCTTAAGAGTTTTCTTCTATACGAGAACAACATATGTGAATAAGATACCAAGCCCTATAATTTAAACCTATATAAATTAATAACGTCGGGACCGGCAAAAAATATTATTTAATCGAGATTGTTAATTTATTAACGTCAATTTTGCTAATTCTTTATTTCAGGGTTGGCAAAAAATATTATTTAATCAAGGTTATTAATTTATCAAATATTAAATTATCAAGGTTTTACTATCGATAGTACAAATTGAAATTTGAAATTTAGATTTTACTATTGACACATGCTAGGTCGTTCAAACTGAACACCAAACTAGAACTTGGGATGATGCTATATATATAATCCTCTCTTTTTTCTTTTTCTTTTTTTTTGAATAAATTGAGTAGCAGGTCTAGAAAAGTATGTGTATTTACTATTTAGTAAATAGATTGTGTATTTAGTGAGGGTATTGTAGGAATGTTGGGTATGTGTATCTAGTAAAATGTTAAAACAATAAAGTCAATAGGTGGTGTATTAAAAATGAGATGTGTATCTAGTAATTAGGGATGTGTTAATAAAATTTCTCTCTTTGTTTTCATATTCCAATTTTCTTTTTTTGGCTTTTAATATTTTTAGGAATGTAAAGAAAAAAAATTTATCGTCATTTTCTCCTTGTTAATAATCAATTTTTCATCTCATCAATCATCATTGAATGTCAACAACAATAACATGATCCTTGAGTGTCAGCGGAAACAACAAGATTGAACTTTTGTATGTTTCCCCTCTTCAATCTTCTTCAAATTTATAAAGGCTAACCGAAATTATCAAATTTCAAAACATTTTCTAATATTTCTGAAATATGATTAAAAAAAACTAAGAAATAAATAGAACTTAAGGGTAAATTGATCATTTTAATAGCTATATATACAAATCTTAGATCGGTATGGAAACATAAGATACTGTTATGATATTTTCAAAACTTGATATACCAAAATTTATAAGGAGCAAAAGTTCGTATATCATTTAGACGAATTTAATTTAAAAGAATTATGCATGATGTACTGTGGATTTGAGGAACGGAAAAGTCAAATTGAAGGGTTTTAGTGACTCGATAAGTATAAATACGATGAGAATTTTCTAAAAGTGAATAAATGTATTAACTTAAACGAAATAAAGAACACACACATCAATCACACATCAATCATTGAATGATATCGTAACATAGAACCAAGTAGATTTTCATATCCGCTTAGTATCGTTTTGCATGCCAGTTTTTTAACCCGTTACTAATCATGGAATTCCGTTACTAATCGTCTAATCATGCAAGTTTTTTTTTTTCTTTTGTTAATGTTAATCAAGAGCCTATTGTCCTATTAATGAACTTCTTGCTGCTTGGATCTTTTGATCAAAAATAAAAAAGAATTCTTTTGCTTAAATCTCAAGGTTCCCCAAGTTTTCTTTGCCCGCGGGACCCAAAGAACCAAAATAGGACACTAGACTAAACTGGCGGGATACATCATCATCGTGCCCTTTTCGCCCTCCAAAACATGCGATGTTAACTTAACCCAAACATTGTTCTGTGCAACAACCGACTCTCCCTGTCCTCGGACTCATCGCACTCTTCTGTTTTCACTGGCCTGCATCCAAACACCACCAGACACATCGTTCTACCCAATCCCTCATCTCCAATTTCAGACACACCCACACATTTAACTCTCTCTCTCTCTCTCTCTCTCTCTCTCTCTCTCTCTGATTCCCACGATGAAAACGCATCGATTTGATTGGACCCACAAAGATTGAAGCTTGCAGACCCTAAGATCCGTAAGGCTTCTCAATCCTTTTGATTCTTCATTAAAGTTTCAATCTTTATGTTTGCCCTGCATTTTTGATCCTTTATTTCTGGGATTTGATGGAGAGGTCAAGATAGTTGATTGGAATTTCATTTTTGGTATGCTATGTGGGTTTATTGAGCAATTGGTGACTTGGGATTCAGGTATTTTGGGCTTACAGGTTGTGATAGGCTTAGCTGAGAGGTAGGTTTGGAGTTTCATGTTATAAAATCTTGTATCTCTTAATATAGAATTGGCTTTTGGGTTCTATTACTAGTGGAATGTTTCTAACTGGCCAAGTTTACTAGAAAATCAATGAAGGAATCTTCTTGATTAGTGTGGAGGTTAAATTTGCAGTCTTTGATTATATTTTTTGTTACATGGTTTAGTATTTCAAACATTATTAGAAATTTATTATCACAACCTGTTTTATGAGCTTTGGCCTGCATATATTTATATTTGCTTCTAACTGTATTTGTTAGTTCTCCTACACGCCTTCCCCCCTTTGGCTATATCCCAGAGTCGAGTAGTTGTAGAGTCTGAATTTTGTATGTCATATACTTTTCTTTTCATCTTCTTGGTCAATTTTATTTTCTTTGATTTCATAATTGCTTTTTGATAAAAATGATATTCAGACAAATGATGGCGACTAAAGGGAACTCAGGAGACAACAGAAGTCGAAATTCGATGTCAGTTTTCATTGTAGCTGGTCTCTGTTGTTTCTTTTACATATTGGGTGCGTGGCAGCGAAGTGGTTTTGGAAAGGGAGATAGCATAGCTGTGGAGATTACCAGACAGACGGACTGTAGTATCCTTTCCACTCTGAATTATGAGACCCATCATGGAATTGATGAAGGACCGGTCAAGGAGTTCAAACCATGCCCCAATCGCTACATTGATTATACTCCTTGTCAGGACCAATTGCGAGCCATGACTTTCCCCCAAGACAATATGACGGAACGACATTGTCCCCGTGAAGAAGAGAAGTTGCATTGCCTTATCCCAGCACCCAAAGGTTATGTGACCCCTTTTCGGTGGCCCCAAAGCCGTGACTATGTACCCTATGCCAATGCGCCTTATAGGAGCCTGGTAGTTGAGAAGGCTATTCAGAACTGGATTCAATATGAGGGCAATGTCTTTAAGTTCCCGGGTGGTGGAACACAGTTTCCTCATGGAGCAGATGCATATATCAATGAACTTGCAGCTGTGATCCCCATGGACAATGGGATAATTAGAACAGCATTAGACACTGGATGTGGGGTAACATTCTTCTTCTTTTTCCGCCTTTCAGAGTGCTAAGCTTTTCATACCAGCACTTGTCTCAATCTGATTTGATCTTGATATTCCTGTAGATATTAGACTTGGATCTATTTGATCTAATGCTCATATTGGTTCATGCTTCATAGGTTGCCAGCTGGGGTGCTTACCTGTTTAAAAAGAATGTTATAGCCATGTCATTCGCACCAAGAGACTCTCATGAAGCACAGATTCAATTTGCTCTGGAAAGAGGTGTTCCGGCAGTTATTGGTGTTCTTGGAACTATAAAGCTTCCATATCCTTCTAGGGCCTTTGATATGGCTCACTGTTCTCGTTGCCTCATTCCATGGAGTGGAAATGGTAATGTGAATAAATTAGAATCCAAATTGATGGTGCTGATGTATAATGTACTTAAACATCTCTAAACCTATTTTATCTCCTCAAGTTCATATGACATTTGTTCATTGCCTTTGCTTTGCTGAGGCTACCTTGACTCCTTGCCTTTTGCCAATCCAGCTTCCACCCCACTCACTCTGCCATGTTGATGGCATATAGCATTGCCATGTTTATTTTACAAAATTCAGGATCTTCATTGTTTTCAGTATAGTTTGATGATGAAATTATGTATAACATGACATCATACTTGAACTTATTTTGCAGATGGAATGTACATGATGGAAGTGGATCGAGTTCTTAGACCTGGTGGTTACTGGGTGCTTTCTGGTCCTCCTATTAACTGGAGGAACAATTTTGTTGCATGGCAGCAGCCTAAAGAAGAACTTGAGGAAGAGCAGAGGAAGATTGAAGATACTGCAAAGCTTCTTGGCTGGGAAAAGAAGCATGAGAAGGGTGAAATTGCCATATGGAGGAAACGATTAGGCTTTCATCATGACCAAGATCCTCAACCTACTATGTGTGATTCCAGGAATGCTGATGATGTTTGGTACGTCACTTACTTGATTTTCTGGACTCTTTTACAAATACAATGTATTAGCCAATTAGTTGATGTGGTGAAAAGTTGTATGCACCCATTTCAATTGTGATATTTGATTGCCAAGATGAAACTTAGAGAATGTAATGTGTAATGTCTATTTAAGAGCATCTTTAGCAATGCTAGCCATTTTTAAGTTAAATTTTAGTCAAATTAGCTAAAATGTCATTTTGACTAGCCTCTTTAGAAATGCGGCTGCATTAATGCTCTTTATTTTAGCTAGCATTACATCAATATTATTCTTCAAATAAAGATTAAATAGTTTAAATATATTTATTATCATGTAAAATATCTTACAAGGAATGTATTAAATTATAGCTAGCCTCATATGAGTCATCTCGCTCTCTATATTTAGCTAGCGAGATAGCTAAAAGTCATTATGCTAAACTTTGGCTAGCCTGCTGGAGCTCCGAAAATATCAAAAACAACTAAACACGCTCTCTAGCTAAAAGCTAAAATAGAGTCTGCTAAAGTTGCTCTAACATCCTAGGGTAAGAGGGAATTGCATTGACTGTTTTATTGGCTAGAGAAATAATCGTAATTTGGTGGATCCAAATTAATATGAGATAAGATTCGTATTACCAATTTGAAGGGTTGGAATTAAGTATGAGTAGTTGGGAAAGAAAATGTAAAAGTTCATAACAAATAATTTCAGACCGGTTCATGTAGGATTTTTTTTTTTTTTCCCTTCTTAAATTTTGGGTTATGAGTTTACTTTTATGCATATATTTAGTATTTGACTTTGATATTTCCCAGGTACAAGAAGATGGAATTGTGCGTAACTCCTTCTCCCGAGACTACTGTTCATGACGAGGATGGTGGTGTAGCATGGAAGCCATATCCCGAAAGGCTCAATGTTTTACCTTCCAGAATATCCACTGGATCCGTCCCTGGAGTCTCTGCAGATACGTTCCAGGATGACAACAAGGCATGGAAGAAACATGTGAGTGCTTATAAGAAGACCAACAAATTGTTGGATACGGGAAGGTATCGCAATATTATGGATATGAATGCTGGTCTTGGAAGTTTTGCTGCTGCCCTTGATTCTCCCAAACTCTGGGTAATAAATGTTATGCCCACAATAGCTGAGAAAGACACTTTGGGAGTCATATATGAGCGTGGATTAATAGGCATTTATCATGATTGGTAATTCTCGATCATTCTTTTCTTGTTCATAGTTTTGTGGATGCCTTTCACATGCATATAGTCAGAAAACAGTAATGATATTGTTCGTCTGATAGTCTTTTTGTCTTCTGCCAGGTGTGAGGCCTTCTCCACGTACCCAAGGACATATGACCTTATTCATGCAAATGGTATTTTCAGCTTGTATAAGGATAAGTAAGTTGCCATACCCTTCTTACTCTTTTCCTACATGTTAAAGTTTCTGGCAATTACTCTAATGAGAAAAAAAATAAAAAATAAAAAAAAACCAATGCAGGTGCGATGCTGAAGACATTCTTCTAGAGATGGATCGTATTCTACGGCCTGAAGGAGCAGCGATAATTCGTGACCACATGGATGTGCTGGCCAAAGTGAGCAGAACTGTGAAAGGAATGAGGTGGAAAACAAAGATTGTGGATCATGAAGATGGCCCTCTTGTTACAGAAAAGGTGCTGTTTGCAGTTAAACAGTACTGGGTTGCTGATGAAAACAATTCTACATCCACAGAATGATTAAGAAAGAAGCAAAATAGACACAGGCAAAAAGAAAAGGAAAGAACAGAAAAGATAAAGAAACAAAAGGGGGACGATTTATTGTCCTAAGCAAACAAAGCAAGTCGTAAGCCGAGGGCTTCTATATCATTTTTTTCAATTGCCATGTTCATCCCCACCCACACCACCTTTCTACTGTATTTTCGTTCAAATTAATATATAGTTCCTCATTTTAACATTTACAGATTTACTTGTAGATTGACCGGGCAATGCTCGTGGCTGAAGTTAATGATTTAATTTAGGGATACCTTTAATTTAATCTTCCTCGTCATACATTAATTGTTTATCCGATCCAGTAGAATCTGTACTAAAGGAGAGATGCAGCAAAAATCTGTGTTCACCACCTTATAATGTTAAAACTAATCAAAAACTGGATTATTTGTCTGTTTCTTGACATACTGGAAAAGTGGAAATGAGTGAAAAACACCAAGAGTACAACATGATTTGATCTAGTGAAAGGAGGACCCTTGTTTGCCTCAAGTCTAAGAGTGTAGGACCCTAGTACCTTTTCTGTTGCAATTACACAACCCACATAGCCTACCTATAAGAACTAGTACTTGAGAAGCCAAGTCATCTCCAAAGCCTCCTAAAGCTTCTTGGCATTTTCCAGTTCTGTGCTCAATTTCTGTTTTTCTTTTGCTTCTCTAAAAGCCATGGAAAGAGAGGCTAATAAGGCCACAACTCCAACAACTCATACCCGCGACGCCTCGTTTTCTTCTTACCTCACCAGAGCAGAAGGAAACTTTGTGTTCAAGTCTCCTGCCTTGAACTTGAGCAAAAGGATTGATCAGGACGGCGAAATCAGTGTCTTCGGCGCTGAAAGATATTTCAGCATGATGCTGGAAGATGATAGTCCAAGAGTACTTGTGGACTATAACAACACAAGCAGAGCTGGTCTGCAGCTACAGAAGCAAACAAAGACTAGCAGGCCAGGAACTCCTAGTACTTGTTCTAATGCAAGTTGGAACAGTCAAACCGATTATTTGCCTTCTTGGAGAAGAAACCAATCTCCGAACAAGAAGAAAAATGTGTATGGAAAGAAGATATTTTCCGGCTTTGTCTGCAGTGGTTCTTGTTCAGATCAGAAATCCATTCATGTTCATGAAGTTAATGTTCGTGTTGCTAGAGATTTCAAGAAACAAAGTTTTGGAATGGATCACCATCATGTCAAGAAGGATCAACCACGATTTAAGGCCAAGGAGGTTGAGCTTCTACACCACTACCCTAGCTTTGGAGGATCAAACAAAGAACAACATCTTGCGTTTGCAAATTTTGGAGCTAAAGAAGAGAAGGCAAAACAACAACAAGAAGATGAGCCACGAAAATCCCTGGATGTGTTTGGATCCGAAATGATGAAGAAGGGAGAAGACATAGTGGCAATAAATCTAGAGAGGAGACTTTCCATGTTATCTTGGGATGCCATTCCAAAACCTCAAAGCCACTCAATTACTTCTGGAAATGATGAAATAAGCAATGATGATAATGAGAGTGATGCTAGTTCTGATTTGTTTGAGATTGAGAACTTAACCGGAACCGGTCAGCCATTAATGTTCACAAAGCAAGCATCTGACGGATTGACGTCCATGGCTTCCCCAACCAAGTACAAGTCAAGTGAGGCCAGCATTGACTGTAGTGTTGTCACTGCTAATGTTGTCTCAGCTGCAGTTTCAGATTACGGTAAGAAGAAATTAGTGCCGGCAAACCAACTGCAACATCAAAGCTTGGAATCTTCAATGTGGAAATTTACAATATGAGGCTAACTAAGGTGAAAAAGTTTCGAGTGCACATGCAATGCTGTCTGCTGTCTGCTGTCTTGTACAAGCAAGTAGGGAAAATGTGAAACTTTTCCAACTGTAGGTTAATCTGCAGCAAATAATGTACGTTTCAAAATTGAGACCAGCTTTACTTTTGGATTGTCAAGTTTATGTCTTTCATTTCAATCCTACTTGCATTTGCTACACAATCTCGCATGTTATGTTACTAAAACTGTTAATTTCGATCATGCATGACATCTTCGACAAGATAACAACATAACATAACTTGAACACTATACAAAATATCTATAATGTTATTCAAAGGCAAAACATCCCAAAAAACACTATGAAGAGATTCCGGACTTTTGGGGCCATTTGCACCAAAAGATTAATAATACACACTTTAACCAACAAATCTCCCAACTTTTAAAGTTCAGAGTTTATCTTTGTTCTCTTGATTTACAAATGGGTGACCTTTCATGTTTTGGAGCTTTCTAATGACTTTACCAGAACTGCTTTCCACAATCCACCTTTGCCTCACTCATGATCTTTATGAATATACAAGTCTAGAAACCAAAAGGCCCTACATGGAGAGCTTATGCATCACAAAGTACTAACAAGCAGTCGAAATCCAATCTCAGTTGGCTGTATTTTCAGCCCAACATTGGCACGTTGCTTGTGATCAGCTTGAAATCTGAGAAGAACTTACTAGTTTCAGTCTTTCAGAGAAAAAACAACTGCAAAACACAGCTTCTGTCATTTCAATGAACCTATACAACTGATACTAAGTTACAAACGAATGCATCAAATTAGAGAAACAAATCTAAAGGTGTAGGGGTATTAACAGAAAACAGAAGAGCCCCTGCGTTTAACAAAACCACCTGTTCCGGGTTCTTTGTCCATTAAAGGCAATGAATTTTTCATGGTTTAAAATTAAAGGTGACAACTTTGTTTGACATAGATAGAGGTAGGAGGTCTCAATGAAGAAGATATTATCGACGAGAATGATATTGTGGAATTGAAACACACTAAGGAATGTGATCATAATGACCCCCATTAATTAGGATATGATCCAACTTGTTGGGTGGCGACATTCAATTCTCTAACCATTTACGACCAGGTGGATCCCATGCTTCTTTTCTTCTCTCACTTTCATGCAACAGAAACTTGTGAGGACATTTAGGCAAGTTTCAGTGCAAACCACATTTTGCCAATCCTATTCCTTTCTATCGTAATAATTGAATAAATGTTGTATCAGATTATATATCAGCAAACATTGATGGAAAATAAACTCGTCCCAACTTCTCTTTTTTTCGCAAGGATGATTTGAATGGAATTTTTGTAAATATGGACCACGAAAGTTACTGTAAGAAGTGACTCCTGCAGTGCTACTCACTCAATAATGTCTGTTTGCGTAGTTGAAGGACTATTTTGCCGAAAAACTGCATGCTTTCTCTGCATCATATATAGTCGCTAGTAATGGAAGATTTCATTGAAATGCCACCAACAACTTTCATTTGGTTAGCAATAACCTTAAAAGTTCATCATCAAGGAACTGGTAGATCTTTAAGAATTGGGAAGGCAGATGCAGAATGTGACAAACAGCGAATAAAGGAAATGGTAGATAAGCCATGAATGCAGATGAAAGCTGGAGTAACAAACAAAACCAAGCAACAAGTGAAGAAAGGTAAACTTGTGAAGCTGAGTAGGGACCAATATGTATAGTTTAGGTTAATGCATGGTAATCCTGATCGATCAGTGCCTATATCAGAATCATGAGGCATATATAGTCACCCTGGACCAGTGTCCTTCTAGTTCTAGGGTATCAAAGTTTGGTTCGTCTAATAAAAGATGGAGAGGTGCAAGACGAGAACATTGACCGAGAGAAATTTAACTAGAAGAATGGTCAAGCAAGTTAAGAAATTTATTAAATAATGGTTTAAGCTCTATATTAATTAAGCTGGTGATTAGCATGAACTGATTAACCGTCAATTAGTAGTGAGAGATGGCAGAGGAAACCAGAGTGATCCTCCATGGAAACAGACTTAGCCCTTATGTTAAGAGGGTGGAAATGGCCCTCAAAATCAAAGCATACCCTATGACTTTGTATATTGATGAAGCCTGGAAAACTAGCCCTCAACTTCTACCAGAAGATCCATATAGAAGAGCCCGAGTTCGCTTTTGGGCTAGCTTTCTGCACCAACAGGTGACACTAGCTAGATACATGTAGCTTTTAGCTATCCCTGCTTGATAGAACTGTGAAAAAAGATTGTTCAGGACTTCTAGATTTTCTAGTAGTTTAGGATCTAGAAAAAGTATGCCAATTAAGTATTTTTCTTTTTCTGTTAATAAGCGCAATAACAATATCAATCATTTAGGTTGTAAAGTTCATGTAATCATGTTGGTATTTAGTTCATTTATTCAAAATTATTGTTTGATTAACTCCTTAGTATAATCAGTTAGCCTACTTGAGGCCAAAAAAAAAAACGGATAGTCTGAAAACACACGACTATGCTCTAGACAAACAAAGAATCGAGTGACTTTTCCTCAAGCTAGTGAACTGAAAAACATGCTACTGTAGTTTGGTAATGCAGTTGTTTGAGGCCATTGTCTTAGTGATCAAAACAGACGGTGAAGCACAACAGAAAGCGATCAAAGAAATGTGTAACAAACTGAAGTTACTCGAAGACGGAGTGAAGGATTTATTTTCAGATGGCATTCCTGGTGGTTGACAACAATATCAATGCAGGTCTACTAGATGTGCTCATGTTTTCTATCTTTGATTCATACGAGGCTCATGAACAAGTCCTTGGAATAAAGGTGATAGACCCTGAGAAGACACCAGTAATATATTCCTGGATTAAAGCTATAAATGAGCTACATGTGGTGAAAGAGCTGAATATCCCTCATGAAAAAGTGCTGGCATCTGTCAAGCTTTTTAGAAAATTGTCTATGAATTCTACTGGAGACTTGACCAAGTAGAGAATACTGAATGTATTTACTACTTGTTAAACTCTGTATGTTACTGTATCGCAAACTTGGTTAAATAAGGTTGTAATGCTATTGCCTGCTTTCAAATATTTATCTATTTGGATCTCTAGCAGTAACAAAAAATATTGTTGAGTGAAAAATATGTAGACCATGTGCCAAGTTCAGGAGCAGCAGTGTGTATAGTCTGATCTTGTCAGATGATAGCTACTATGAATTAATTAAGGTAAATATCTTATCCTATAGAACAGTAGAGAAAATCTGTATCCAGCCAGACTATCAAAATCAAAACCATGAGCTAAGCATCCAAGCAAAAACCATATATAGGAGAGGGAGAAAGAGCTAGACAGGAAATAAGTGAGTAAAATGGTAGAGCAAAACAAAGTGAGCTTATATGGAATATGGGCTAGCCCCTTTGTTAAGACGGTGGAATTTACCCTCAAAGTGAAGGGTATACCCTATGAATATCTGGAAGAAGATTTGTGGAACAAAAGTCCATATATTGCTCCTCAAGTTCAATCCTATTCATAAGAAGGTTCCTGTACTTTTTCATAACGGGAAAGCCATTGCTGAGTCTCTTTTGATCATCGAGTATATTGATGAAACCTGGAAAACTGACCCTCAACTTTTACCAGAAAATCCATATGAAAGATCTCAAATTCGCTTCTGGGCAAGCTATATGCACCAGGTGAGTAGATCCTCACTTTTCTGATTTTACCAGTATTCTTAGTCTCTTGTGATCACATTAGGGGGCATAGAGTAGATCAAACATCCTTTCTTTTCATTAGTCTAGACTAGTGTGACTTGTAAACATTTCATTCGTTTTATTTGAAATGCATACATTTCATGCAGTTCTGCACATGTCCCAAATTCATGAACTTTTAGTTTGTACTTATTAAAGCTGATCTGGATTCACCCCAAATCAAGTCTGATTTCAATCAATTGTTATCTTCCTAATTTCATTGTAGAATCATCAATTGTGATCTGTATTGATTGTTTTGCATAATTGTAGCTATTCCTAAAATACTAGCTATAGGATCTGAATATATATCCAGCTATTGTAAACCATTTTCAATCAATGAAAACCCATTTCTACAGTACTATCACAATTTATAATTCCTCCACTAACAAAGTAAAGAACTCTCAATATGTGCAGGTGTTCTGGGCCTTGACGGTAGTGGTTAAAACCAGTGGAGAAGCACAAGAGAAAGCCATCAAGGAAATATTTGAGAAATTAATATTACTTGAAGAGGGACTCAAGGGTTTGTTCCCAGATGGCTTTGTTGCATCAGCTGATGAGTTTAGCAAAAATGTACTAGAGTGGATCATGTTTGCATTCTTTTGCTCATATGAAGCTGTGCAAGAAGTTCTTGGCAAAAATGTTATTGACCCTGAGAAGACTCCACTGTTATTTTCTGTTATTTTCCTGCATAACAGCTCTGATGGAGATACCTGAGGTGAAAGAGTCATGTAACCCTCATGAAAAGATGGTGGCCTTCCTGAAGCCTTGAGAGAATATGCCCTCAAGACTACTACAGCTTGAATGTAGTACACATAATGTTGTTCGGTTTGCTTCTTCTTGTGAAATTTGATTTTGTATGTGTTGGTGAAAAAGATGCACATTCCTCGTAAAAGGGTGGTGGCATCCCTCAAGCTCTTTACAGATTCTGGACTACTATCAGTACTGTAAAACGTATTTGCTACTTGTTATGATCACTATAAGAATGCTATTGCAATGCAACGTAGACAAGTTATTTGCCTTTGAATGCCAGACTAGTTAAATTTGCACTTGAAACTACATATACATATGCAATGACGCAATCAATGCTAGCTGATCAACCCGGTGGTTGATAATTAGAGCATACCACTACAATAGGATCGCTAAATTGTTTGGACCTTGTTTGACCTTTTCTGTCTATATATAAAATTCCAATTATACACTTGACTAAGTTGCCTTAGATGAAACTATACATGCATATGCAATGACTATGTTTTTGCTACCGGCTTATCGACCAAGCAATGTGGAATTGCTTGCTTTCTAAAACTATATAAGCTGCAAGTATCACATGAAATAAGCATCCAAGTAAAAACCATAGGAGAGGAAGAAGAAAAGTGAGCCAGAGAGAAATGGCAGAGCAGAACAAGGTGATCCTATACGGAACCTGGTTTAGTCCCTATGCTAAGATGGTGGAACTCGCCCTCAAAGTGAAGGGTATACCCTATGAATATGTGGAAGAAGATTTGGGGAACAAAAGTCCAATGCTCCTCAAGTTGAATCCTATTCATAAGAAGGTTCCTGTGCTTGTCCACAATGGGAAAGCCATTGTTGAATCTCTTGTGATCATTGAATATATGGATGAAACCTGGAAAACTGGTCCTCAACTTCTCCCAGAAGATCCATACAAACGATCTCAATTTCGTTTCTGGGCTAGCTATATGCACCAGGTAAGACTTGAATTTTGTTAGTTTGCCACCATTAATTTACAAGTTTATTTTATTTACTTACACTCACCGGACATGTTTGTGGATCCACACCAACAGTTTATAGTGACACGTAAATTTTAAATCATTTTCATTTCAAAGAGTGACAGGGCATTTAAAACATCTAATAGAATGTCATATAAAAGAAGTTACATGAGTTAAGATTATATCAAAGATACAAGACATATTTACCCATGTTAATACTTTTTATCATTCCTGAAAAAGTAATTGTTCACGAAATTCAAGTATTACTCTCAAATTGGTGTTTGAGGCATTGACAGAAGTGGTTACGACTAGTGGAGAAGCACAAGAGAAAGCCATCACGGAAACGTTTGAGCAATTACACTTGCTTGAAGAGGGACTCAAGGGTTTGTTCCCAGAAGGCATTGTCTCATCAGATGGTGAATTTAGCAATGGGAAACTACTAGAGTTGGTCATGTTCTCATGCTTTGGCACATATGAAGAAGGTCTGCAAGAAATTCTTGGCATAGATGTCAGTGGCGGACGCAGAAAGTTTTGTAAGTGGGGGCAAAAAATAAAAGCTAATTAAGGAGCCTATGGAGACGGCACACGTACTGTCCATTTTCTCTTTCTCGATCTCCATTAATTTGTAGCTCTTGAATCCTTTGAGTATCAACAAGACACGATGCAAAAATATGAAGGAAAAAAGACTCATAAGCTAGATATGAGCTCAAAATTTGGAAGTGGGTTTGAGAGATGAGAGTGAATTAGGGTTATGGGGGTGTGTTAATTTGACGGTTAAAATGAGGTAATCAGATATGGAAGGAGAAGATAGAAAAATAGGAAGTGAAAAATTGATTGTTTTTCAAAAATGGGGTTAAGGGTTAAGTAGATGAAGTAGTTCTAGTAGTGATGGAAGATAAACAGACAGAGTGAATATATAGGGAAGGGGAGAAAGTTGGGTTCTTCTTCTTTCCCATTTGAGCAAACCACCGGCTTATTGAGAAAACACATCACATACAACATCATTCTTTCTACTTTATATATCTCTACTGGGATTTTTTTCTTTTGTTAGGTAGCATATTCTCAAACCTATGTCTATATGCTAAGTGGTGAAAATCAAATGAACATTGACATATACAAGCCGCTTAGCAGAAAAATTTCACTAGGGGCAACTGCCCCCACTCGCCCCTTTGCGTCCGCCATTGATAGATGTTATAGACCCTGAGAAGACTCCACTGTTATTTTCCTGCATATCAGCTCTGATGGAGATACCTGCACTGAAAGAGTTGTGTAATCCTCATGAAAATATGGTGGCCTTCCTCAAGTCCTATCGAGAAGATGCCCTCAAGTCTGCTACAGCTTGACCACTAATTTTCAGTCAATGACTATGTACTATTCTGATTGTGTTTGCTTCTTCTCAATTTTGAGTCAATAACCCAGCTACTTGGTGTTTTGGTAACCGATGTTTACCTAGTGTCATCTTGTAACAGAATAAGTTACCACATTTATTATTTACTCCTCACGAAGTTGATTATCCAATAAAGATCATGCATATAGTCATGTAGTATCTGAGTTCCACTTTATTAGTTGGTTATAAAGTGTGTTAGATTGATCTCTCAGTGAAAAATATATTTTTTTCACCAACATTATGAATCATTTTTCATACTTTTCAGCAATTATGTTGTTGGTCTAATAAAAACATGCTAAGCTGCAAGTGAGGCTGAAACTGTAGAAGATCCTAATCATAAGAGGTCTATTTTCGAACCCTAACTTCAACATCGACCATACATATATTTTTCAAGTTTGCTTTTTGTTAAAATCGAGTTCACTTTTTCCTGTGGCTGAAAACAATCGGGTAAATTATATAAAAATAAAAATAAAATAAAACCACGAAAATGTTGCGGGAGAAATAAACTGAGAGAGAGAAATTGGGGAGAATAATGTTCTATTTCATTCATAGAATAATGTTCTATTTCATTCATAGAATAAACCTCTATATATAGAGGATACAATACATAAGGAAAATACTTATATTCCTATTACAACATTGATATCGAATCCTATTCTGATTCTACTTTGACTAAGGCACACACAATAAATCATATTTCCTTAAACACTCCCCTTTGTGCTGTGTCAAAGTAATATGATACATTCAGATGCATTCTATGTTGCCTCATTAAAAACCTTGCCAAGTAACAATAAAACCTCATGGGCAAAAATAACCTTGGTCGAAGGAACAAAAAGAGTACAACGCATCATTCACATTTGGAATTGACATGTATGTGTCAGACTCCCCGTGATGTCTGCACCTCCCCATGATTCTTACAATCATGGGAGCTTTAGATAAATTAAGCATACCAATGCTGTAGACATGTTTTTCAAATGTGACCTTAGGCAATGATCTAGTAAAAAGATATGTCATATTATCCTCATATTTAACTTGTTTCACTTTGATCACGAGGAAAACTCATTCTTTGCTGATCACGTACATGATATATACTTGGTGTTGTCGCTTTTGGTAAAACATTGTTTCATATGTCGAATGCAAGCATCATTAACCTCATAAAAATATGTAGGTTCATCTGTGGTAAACATTAAACCATTTGCTCTTAGAATATGTGTAATTATAGGCTTCAACCATATACACTCACGAACAATTTCGTGTAGAGCAATCATCTAGACATCATTCAAAGATGTAGCGACACAAGTATTTTGTTCACCAAGATATCACGTTGTTTTTCAATACATAGCTCACATGGAAACAACCTTTATGTGGGTTCAAAAGATATCCAATATCAGCAAATCCTACCAAAACATCACAAATATTTGGTGGAATGAATAGAAGGCTGCCCAAGAACTCAAAACAAGAGTTTGTGTCGAAAATCAGATTCACGCGTGGCATGACCTTCGTGTACTAAATCAGTCATAACTTCCTGCTCAAAATAGATATGGACGAACTGTAAAAAGTTCTGGAAACTACATATCCGTAGCTTTCCAACCATATATTACTCATAATCAGATTCGTCCTGAGCTGATCACAAAGATCTGTCAAAATTGACTGATCTGTAAAAACAGATTTTCTGATTTCGCCTTTAATGCGTTTTTCTTCACGCATGGCTTGCGGCGATGGCTGTGTGATGCAATCCATCATGCCATACACTCTTCTCTTTGTAGGGATAGAATAAGCCCAAAAATATCATAAGTATCCGAAGATTAATCTTATGCCAATCCATAGACAATGCGTGGGCGCATAGCTGCATCTAGCTAACAAGTTCACAATATGGATGAGATGTCGTATCTTGTATATCTTTGCTCGGTACAATAATGCGCTTAATGTACTTATATTAGGCATTCAGCCTTTAAAACGTGTTCGCCATCATCCCTTGGACGAAACGTATCTTTTTGAGGGTCAAGACTATGAACGATCATGAGAATACTTATAGGCCTCACTTTATCATCATTAGAGTGCCTTAATATCTCATAATATAAGCCGATTGATGGACAATACCATCATTATGGTGTTCGAGTTCCAATTCGAGACAAAACCATATATTCCCAAGATCTTTATCTCAAAATTCGGATTTCAAATCCATAGCGGTATATCATTGACATAAACCGCAATAATGAAAATCTGGAACTTGTCCTTTTTAATAAACACGCATGGGCATAATTCATCATATCCCTTCCCAATCAAATTGTTACTTAGGGAACGTTTCAACCTTATTGTAAACGTGCTCCGTGGTCTAGAGCCACTTGATTTGGGTAAATGAAGTCAACCTTGGACATTCATGTATATCTCTTAACTTAGATCCCCATAGAGATATGTTGTGACCACCTTCATAAGCTGCATGTCAAGTTTTTCAGAAACTACCAAACTGACAAGATAGTGGAGTGCAATGACATCCATTACGAGAGAATATATATGTCTCCTCGTAGTCGATCCCAGGGCGATATGACAAGCATTGCGCCATGAGGCGTGTCTACTAATCATCTTTATAATAAAGACTTATTAAATTGATAGGTTTTACACTTGGGCGTGTCGGCATCACCAACCCAAATACCTTTCTTTCAACTTAGCCTGGATCGCTTCTTTCCTTTTAGGCCAATATTAACTACGTTTGCATTTTTGCAACGAAGTAAAGTTCGATATCTCAATATCCCACGTCTGCATGTACACTAGTGTAATATATAGTTGTAGAGATCTCTATATTTCAAGAATTGGTTTTAACATTGAGGCGTCCCCCAATGATAACCATAATTCATAAATATTCACATGAGACGGATTTGAGTATCAATGATCAATAGATCAAATTGTGCCAAACTCGCTCACTCCTTTGGGTGAGTATTGATCGAACCTATAGGGCCTCCCTCTTTTCCTTGGGGAGCCACGGCCTGTGACACCATTATGCCACATTATGGTGTCACTATGTCACCATCCATGGTGACAGCGTCGACACCAATTTCATTAGGTGGCGCCATGTCCTCTTGATAGGACATATATCCTTACAGGCATGTTTGCAGCATGTATATTATGATCTCGTCACTTTAATATTACAAAACGCATCAGGCATCGAATCTGCTACATTATAAAGATCAATTATTTTACGCACTTTAATATTGTGCAGTTTTGGGGATCATGATGAGACAAAGTGGGGATAAATCACGACAATTTTCTGTCGTTATCTTTGAACATTCTTGTTCTTATCTCCCCCTAACGACGGGAAGATTGTCTCATCAAAGTGACATTCCGCAAATATGGCGGTAAAGAGATCGCCTGTCAAGGTTTCAACAAAGCGGACTATAGTTGGAGACTTATATCCAACATAAATACTTATTCATGTCTAAGAACCAATCATAGTGTGCCGTGGCTGCACAATTTTGGCACATAAATGCTTAGTCACTAGCTTTAACGCATAAATAGGTTAAGTGGTGATGGTTCGTAGATGAATTAGTATAGCTGCATGCAATCACATAACCCAAGTGGAAAAATTGGTGCGCATTACCAAAATTTAGGCTACTATCGTAGTCATTTAATTGTAACTTTCTGCGAGACCATTTGGGCATGTACATGGGAACATGATATCAAACATCATTCCATCAAAATGTACAATAGTCATCAAAAATTATCGATGTGAACTCTCTAGCATTATCAAGTCGAATTGACTGAATGGGATGATATGGGTAGTGAGCCCAATATATAATTTGTGCTAGAAGTTATATTATAAACAGTACATATAACTAGTAGACGATATTGCGACACGTGATCAGTGTGTATGCACGTCAACCAACATAATAAAATATCAAATATGTCCGCAAGTTGGTTGAATATGTCTACAGAATCCCCTTAAATTCAATGTAATTTAGAACATTATATATGAGAATACATGTGTCATTTGCATAAGATGATCTCAATCCTAATTTTCCAAAGAAATAGGCTTTACAAAATGAGTGATTAATTGGCTTTCAGAAGTAACCAATGAATATTTTGGTTTAGCCATAAAGTCATAATTGACTTGAGAAGCATAATAAGGAACGATTGCACCAACATATGCATCAAAAATGTCCCAGAGCCGCCTAGGGGAAGCGACGGCATTTTCATACAAGTAGCAGTATTTGCCTCTTGAACCATGTTTTTTTGGTTCTTGCTTCTTTTCACTCAAAATAATGGATGTCCGTGTGCCTTTTTTCAATAAACGGATCATCCGTAGTCATTAGAGGTAATGCAAAGGAACTTATGTTCATTCTCTCTTATGTGTTTCCACATGATAATCGTTGGCAATATATCATTTAGTGCTGATAAAGGTTTGATTAGCTCTTGGAGCATAAAGAGCTTCAATGATAATAATCATAGTGTCATAAAGACAAAAGAATTTGAGCCGTCTATCGCTCTTTTTTATCAATTGTGATGATGCAATCATCTGAGTCACAAAGGGATTATAAGACATTATTCTACAAATAATTACCTACTTTTAGGTATTGTGTGGGCAGTCATCCTATCGACTTTGAATATTCGATCTCTCCAAGTGATATATGACAAATTATAGGAGATTAGTCAACATATGTTCAAGACATATAGTATGTGAGTGTAAATATACACAAATAAACAATTTTTTTCCTGTTACTGTTCACGGTGAACAGTACCGTTTTCTCAGTTGACTTTTTGTCACAGTTGACTTTTTCGTCATAGTTGACTGTTTCACTTTTTTTTTCAATTCTTTGTCGAAAATATTTTGTCACCCTTTGACTCATATTGCCACACCATGTGCATTATGGTGGAATTATTTCTTTTTTCGAACCACATATCAGAATAAGGCATGATCACAGCTTTGAATATGCCATTGCAATAATAAATTCAAACAAAGCTCGAATCTCGTAGAAATATATTCGAGATTTTATTAATATGTCAACGTACATCGAGGTTTTGTAATCAAAATCTAATCCAAATAATAATAATCATGACCAAAAGTCATTTATGAATTGAGGCATAGAAGCCTGTACAAGTATTCTTGGAAAATAAATGCTCCAATCAAAATCTGCAACATCAATATGTTCTTTGCCATATTTGAAGTATGTAATAGTGAGACTGACGTCATTGTCATCTTCATCTTCTTCTTCAGCTGCATGATGAGCCTTTTGCTCTTTTATATATTTATATATTTTATATTGTGCAGCTAATTTAGCACTTGCCTTGCAATGCTCAAAATTAATGCTTATTAGATCCATGTCTATAGCATATATACCTCATCTTCAAATACCAAGTCATGTCATGGCAGTGAGGTGGTTCTCGATGTCAGTCACGCATTGGTGATATTCAATATTATTATTCCGGGCATTTTTTTTTCTTTGCCCCTTTTTTTTTCGACATCTTGAGAAACAAGAAGAAGATTAGTGTCGTAGTCCCAAAGACTTCCTCGACAACTAATATTTCTAAGAAATTTGGATTAGACCAAAACCAAGTGTGTAAATGGTCGTTTTGAGGCTCATGAATTTTTCTCATAGCCATAATTTTCTTTTCGATGCTCATAGCATATGAATCCCCATGATTCAATTAATTCTCAAAAGTCCCACGCCATATGAGGGGTCGGGATGTAGAAGAGGGGAAATTGAAAAATCCCCGATAAAAACACAAGTCTCAGAAAGCAGCAACTTTAATATAAAGCTTACTTGGATAAATTTTAAACTTGAAATTCTTGATACACGCACGTGCCGATGTAGACGTGTAAACTCTTTAGTATTTCAATGTGCTACCAATCCCAACTGGTGTGGATTGTAGACGTGTAAATGATTGCTTCATGTTATCGATCCGAATCCAGGATTGCACAGCTGTTTTGATGTTGGGTATATTAGCTTCTTGGATGAGGATACTTCATTCTAGAATTTTTTTTTTTTCGAAGCTAGCAACGTCAAGAACAAATAAGTGATTAGCGATATTATATAAATGAGTTGGCTAATCAATACAGATTTTGATGCATATCAATATGAGAGCACAAGTAATTTGCAAAAGCATATAGTACATGATCATGTTAAAAATGACAAAGATCGGTTCAGTGATCATACAATTCATACCATTATTCTGCAAGTACATGTGCAATATATTATAAATAGATGCATGGTCATGCAGAAAACCATATAACATATAATCATATAGATGTCAAAGTTTGAGCTTTCAATAAATATGTTAAGACTTATCTGTGAGGAGATCAAGAAGAAAGTTGGGTGCCTGGGTCAAACTGTATCCTCCATATTGTAAATAGTTCATGCAAATCCAAGGGGTCCAACGCATCCTTTCTATCAAAAGATCGGTGCAGCTATCGATTAACCAATGAAGGCCGGCATCCATTCATCAATTAAATTTGTCACAAATGAGCTTGTAATCTTGGCTGGGGCCGTCAATCCAAACCCATGAGGGACAATTAACGATTGAAGGTTACGAAGCTAGGGTTTTAAAGGAGAAGATGTTATAGGAGAAGAACTGAAAGATTTCTCAATGGGCAAGGTATTGACGATGTTGCTTGGGTAGATGACGGAAACAAAGGTTTTTAGTGTTTCTTTTTCTTTAGGGTTTCGCTATCGACTCAAGCTAGGGCAAAGTGCTAATAACGTGTTACGGGAGAAATAAACTGAGAGAGAGAAATTGGGGAGAATAATCGTTCTATTTCATTCATAGAATAAACCTCTATATATAGAGGATACAATACATAAGGAAAATACATATATTCCTATTACAACATTGATATCGAATCCTATTCTGATTCTACTTTCATTAAAACACACACAATAAATCATATTTCCTTAAACAGAAAAAGTTTTCTCTTTTCATATATTAGCCTCTATCAGGGAGGAGTCGCGGACTGGAACTCTGGAAGTCAGACTTGATTCTTTGTTCTTCGTCTTCTTCGAAAATTTAAGGTTTGTCAGCATCTTCTTCTGTGGTTCTTCATTTTCCTTGGTATAATTGTAAGTATCTATTTCAATTACTGTTCAATTGAAAACGCATTTTAGGGTCAAACAATTTCGAATCTTAGATGAGTTTAATTGTTTCAGGCTTTCAGCTGTGTTGCAATCTTAGAACTGGACGATCCGAAGAGGTAAGGTGTTGTGATTTACTGTTTTTGAGTTTCTCTGCAGTCTGAAGTTGGGTTTCTCTGGCTGTTTGTATTTGAGAGCTCAAAACTAGATTTACTTTACAACATCAACACTTTAATAGCTATTTCTGATTGTATTGATGTGCCTGCTTCAATTGCAGAGGCATTAAGAAATGGCAGAGCAAAACAAGGTGATCCTATACGGAACGTGGACTAGCCCCTATGTTAAGAGGGTGGAATTGGCCCTCAAAGTGAAGGGTATACCCTATGAATACGTGGAAGAAGATCTGATGAACAAAAGTCCATCAAGTTGAATCCTATTCATAAGAAGGTTCCTGTCCTTGTCCACAATGGGAAAGCCATTACTGAGTCTCTTGTGATCATTGAATATATTGATGAAACCTGGAACACTGGCCCTCGACTTCTACCACAAGATCCATACAAACGATCCCAAATTCGCTTCTGGGCTAGCTATATACAGCAGGTGTCTGAGGCCTTGATAATGGTGCTCAAAACCATTGGAGAAGCACAAGAGAAAGCCATCAAAGAAGTGTCTGAGAAGGTAAAATTACTTGAAGCTGGGCTCAAGGGTCTGTTCCCAGATGGCATTCCTTCAGTAGATGAGTACAGCAAAAATGTGACTACTAGATTTGGTTATTCTCGCAAACTTGGGCGGAGGATATGAAGCTCAGGAAGAAGGCCTTGGCGTAAAGATTATCGACTCCGAGAAGACTCCACTCATTGTATCCTGCATAACAGCTTTGATTGAGCTCCCTGCGGTGAAAGAGTCGCGGATGCCTCATGATAAGGTTGTGGCCTTCCTCAAGTTCTTTAGAGAAAATGCCCTCAATTCTGCTGCAGCTTGATCCATTTTGTGTCAAACTGTCAATGACCATGTACTATTGTGATTCAGCTTGCTTCTCATTGTCAACTTAATTTGTGTATGTATTTCAGCGTGCGGCAGCAATAACCCTACTACTTGGGGCTTTGATAACCAATGTGCTACCTAGATTTGTATCTTGTAATAGAGTAAAACTCATTGTACCACATTTATTCCTTAAATTTCTCACGAAGTTGATAATCTAGTGGATATCTTGTACGACATAGGTCTTCAACTTTTCTAAGTGACAGTAATTCTTTACTGTTATGTTATATCAATCACGTAGTGAAAACTTTAACTTATATGATGCATTATGTTTCCAACTTTTCGTACAAAGTTACGGAAAAGAAAGAAAAAACGAATTTTAAATGAAATAGACAGCCCAGCCCAACAATCTATCTGGGCCGTAGCCCACATTCCTTTTCATTACCTGTCAAGCTCTGATTCGTGTGCTGTCTGTACCCCCCTTGAGTCCCCCGTAGCCAATTATAAAACCCCCCCAAAACCCTACTTTAGCTCTCTCTCTCTCTCTCTCTCGCAATTTCACAAAAGACCAAGAGCGAGTTAGGGTTTTAGCCAAAACAAAAGCTTCACTGAAACCCAGAGATGGTGGCGGACAAAGGGAAGAAGCCCAAGCTTTCGGACAAGACCCAAGACGAGAACCCTGACCAAATCGACGAGAAGCTCGTGCTCTCCATCGAGAAGTTGCAGGAGGTCCAAGACGAGCTCGAAAAGGTTCCACCTTTATCCCCAATTTACCAAGTTCTGTATCTCTTTCAGCTTTAATTCAGCTCAGGATTTTTTTTTCTTTCGAAATAGCTACTCTGTTTCAGATATGGGTTTTTCTTGAAAAAGATATTTGGAATTTTGGTTTTAATTTGATTGTTTTAGTCTCATGTATGAATTGCTTTGGGAAATATTTACTGGGATTGATGGGTTTTTTGCTGGAAAGATAAACCCATGAAGGATTTGAGTTGTGTTGGGATAAAAATTTGAGCTTTAGTTTAGTTATAGGCTCATTGTTGGCTGCAATTGACTGTGTTATGCTTGTTTGAACTCTGGTGTAACAATTTCTTAGTCTTTAGGTAGGCCGCAAAGCCGGGGTTAAAAGCTGTTTCCTTGTTTGTTTATTTTTTTACCTTAGATTTGGTTGCTGGGCTTTTGTTGATATAGATTACCCTAGTTCAAATTGACTAACTTTTGTTGGATTTTTCTTTTTCTTAATGTGAAGATCAATGAGGAAGCCAGTGATAAGGTCCTTGAAGTGGAGCAAAAGTACAATGAAGTTCGCAAGCCTGTTTATGATAAGCGAAATGATATCATCAAGGCCATTCCTGATTTTTGGTTAACTGCGGTCAGTGATCTGTCCTTGTGTTTGCGTTCATGAGAAGAATTTGTGAAACATAATATTTAGATTTATTAACTTTTTCCTTACTGTGCAGTTTATGAGTCATCCCGCACTTGGTGAACTTTTGACGGATGAGGATCAAAAGGTTTTGTTTCATCTTAATGAGTTGAAAACTAAATTGCACTCTTACCATTGCAGCTCTACTTAGTTGCTCTGAATAAATGTCGGTTTCAATTGCAAACTCGTTATTTGCTGATCCATCCTGTTTTCCATACTCAATGAAGTCATTATGAAACCCTTTTTCTTTATTTCTGAGCATCACTGTCAAACCACGTGGTATACTGAACATGATATGTTACCATGTCATAGTATGAGATTTCTGTAGTTGATTAAGATGTGTCTTTTGCATATCTTTTTAATGTGGTGACGTGTTTTCATTTCATTCCATTAAACCATCTCACTTTGCGACACGGGTTGATGTCACATATTTCATCTTTCATATTGTCTTATTCTTTACTGGTCTTGTCCAGTTACCTTGAGTCATCATTTCTTTTCCTCTTATAGATTTTCAAGCATCTAACTTCTCTGGAAGTGGAGGATTGCAAAGATGTGAAATCTGGTTATACCATTTCACTTGTGAGTTTCCTTATTTATCTCCAAGTTGCATTCAGTCGATTTTGTCTTTTAATATAAAATATGCTGAGATGATCACTAATGACATGTAACTGTACAGTTCTTCAGCCCCAATCCTTATTTTGAAGACACAAAGCTTTCAAAGACCTTTACCTTCCTGGATGAAGGAACAAAGGTTACTGCTACATCAATAAAGTGGAAAGAAGGAATGGTATAACATTTGTCTACTCAATTTTAATATCGCTAATGTTGTTATGGTATCAATACTGACTGCATGATTCATATGTGAAGGGCATACCAAATGGAACTAATCATGAGAAGAAAGGGAACAAGCGACCTCCCTCTGAGGAAAGGTTAGTTATCCAAACATGTTAGTTATTACTACTTAGACTTGTTTCATACTGGTTCCAGTTCTTACTTTATTTTATCTTTTGCATTGTAGCTTCTTTAGCTGGTTTGGTGATAGTCAAGAGAAAGATCTTATGGATGAGATTCATGATGAGGTTTGTTACTGTCTGAAATAGACAAATCTGTTTTTCTGACCGATATCAAAGCCTTTCTGAACTTTCACTTGTTCCCGCAGATTGCAGAGGTCATTAAGGAGGACTTGTGGCCCAATCCTCTTACTTACTTCAGCCATGTAATTTCACTTGTACCTTATTCTTTCTATTTAGTAATAAATTTGGTTAATGCTTGCAAGCTTTGACTACTTGCCTCTTTTCTAATGTTTGTTGTTGACCTCTGACACAGGATGCTGATGATGATGAGTTTGATGATGATGAAGTTGATGAAGAGGTAATGCAGATCCTTGTAGTGTTATGTTGAATTCTGGTGTTCTGCTTTTCAGGGTTTTCATTAACATTAATATTTAGCAACCTTGTTTTTTTATCTTGCCATGGCTGTCTTTTATTTTTCTTCTTTTTTTTTGCAAACTTTAAATGGAAGAAATTGGTTTCTTTTTCTTCCTATATCATGCATGGATTACTGCGGATGTTGTACAACTAATGATTCCCTAAATACCTGCCGCCCCTAGATGGTTGTAATAGTCAGTACCATATAACAGTGATTGAAATTTCCAGTCTTGCTCGTTATACTGGCTCCTACTCATATGATACACACATACTATAAATTACAAAAATGTTGTGATATGTGAAAAATAGCCATTCTTGCAGAATTGTATTATCAAGAAAATCGAGTTAAAGCAAGAGAACTCGTTCTAATATTTTCTGTTTACCTTCTTACAGGGAAAGGAGGATGATGACGACTCTGAAGATGATGAGGATGACCAAGATGACGATGATGAGGATGGTGAGGAGGAGGATGGAAAGTGAAACACTAGTCTGGGTCGTCAAATCTTTTGCATTTGCTGGTTTGGGAAGACAGTGTAAAGTGGTTTACAATAGTTGGTTAAGTCAAGTCAAGTTTGAGGTGTTAGGGGGGGTGGCATTTATTACTCTTTTCTTTAAAGCATTGGGTTGTGTAGGCACCTGACTGCTCTCATAGCCAGTCACTGGTTTTATTTTTGTAGCTTCTTTTCGGATATGCAAATCTTAGCTGACAATATTACAGTTCCCTGTTATCTTCTTTTCTTTTTGATGCCATCAATGAGGATATATGCTATTACAGTACTATTGAAGTGATAATGTGATTACATAGTGTTTTCGTTGTGTTTCACCCGACTGGACATCCTTATTTGATGCTTTTGCCCAGATGTTCCGACTTTAAAGTGTTATACATTCAAAGCATATGCTTGTAAGAGTGCTCTGGCAATCTCAATTGAGGGACTGCTATCAGAGGGGTCTTCATATAGCAGACCAATCCTGGGCTCTCTGACATGTCGATCTCCTTTGACGGGACGCCTTCAGGCAAGCTCCAAGCAAAGCTATGCAAAAGGTTTCCCAACATCAGTATGACCAAGTTGGTGCCTACTTGTGCTGCTGGGCACATACGCTTTCCTGCACCAAATGGCAGAAACCCAAAACCATGCTCCTTTGTCTCCATGAACCTCTCAGGTCGGAAACTCTGTGGGTCTTCCCACACATTTGAGTCCCGCCCGATGGCCCAGACGTTTACATGAACAGCAGTTCCCTTAGGAATGTCATAGCCACCAATCTTAACATTGGCACTGGCTCTGTGAGGCAGCATCAATGGGGTTGGAGGGTGAAGCCTCAGTGCCTCTTTGGCAACACATTTCAGGTATGGAAGGTTTGAAATATCAGCCTCCGTCATTGGCCGTTCCAGCCCTATTACACGGTCAAGCTCCTCTTGTGCCTTTCGCAGCACCCTCGGGTTCTTGATCAACTCTGCCATGGCCCATTCTGCTGATATTGCAACTGTATCCAAGCCAGCACTGACCTGTCCCCAAAGTAATCCTCCAATATCATCCTGGGTGAGATCATATTTCTCTTGAAGACTTAGCAATGCGCCCAAAAAATGTTTCTCTTCCCCCTTCCCTATGTGATCCTCCATGATTGCTCGTTTTAGATCGTCTTCCTCTGCCCTCATTTTAGTAAGTGCTATACGTTGAGGCCACAAAACCCAAGTAAGCCACCAAATCTCTTGAACAACAGAAAAAAATGTCCCACCCTCTGATTTTTTAGTCAGATTTCCCACGAACTTTTTCCCTTGCTGGTTTAGCACACCCTCTTCATTCTCGAACCGCTTTCCGAATAGTAGCCGTGTGATGTTGTTGAATGCCACAGCTCCCACATACCTTCTGATCACTAAGCCTCTTCCAGAGTCACAAGCACTAGTGCAATCTTTGAAAAGTGACTTGACCATGACTCTAACTTCATCTTCCCTAATGTGTCTATAAGTCTCAAGGCTCTTGTTAGAGAAAAGCTCAAGCACACAAACATGTCTAAGCTTTGTGTAGTGAGGACTATAATCAGCCCATATAAGACCCTCGCCATTTCTGCTGAGTCTAGAATATGTCCAATTCCTGTGCCTATTTGCTAACTGCTCATCATTGTCTTTGAGCACTTGCTTTGCCAACTCTGGGTTTGACACTACTACATGCAAATGTGAACCAAACCACACAGACATGATTGGACCATAAACTTGTGACCACTCGGAAAAACACCGAAATTTAACCGCACCCATGGCTAAAAGGTTTCCGATTACCGGCAATGGGTAAGGCCCAGGAGGAAGCTTGAACCTTAGCTTGTTATAGAGTTTGTAAGCAAGGAATAACAGAATTATTGACATGGGCAACATAACAAGAGCCATTGTAGAAGAAGGGTGTGTTAGTATTCATAGTTGTGTAGTTAATGATCTCCCAATATATATAGTAACCTTTTGGAAGGCATTTCTGTTAGAAGAAGAAATGCATGTGTTGGGATAAGAGGCCATCAAAGCAGGTTGTTTATGGGCTTAATATGAGATTAAGCCACACATGCCTCTAGCCTTCCAATTCTGTTGAGTAGTTGGGATCAATGTTTTTCTTGCACCCTAAGAAAAAGGAAGTAAGATTCATATTTCTTGATTAATCTGGGGATTTTTTTTTTTTTTTTTCCTTTTCATAGACAACAAATTAATGAGTTGATAAATGCCTTTTGCACAAAGCACATGCATTTGTTTTTAATTTTGGTGACCATTGGTGCTAAATAAAGAAAACTTATCATATAGGTCTAAGATATATATGGATATCATCATTTCTTGGAAGGTCTCTGTATGATTCTTGTGGTTTGGTTTATGCTCTGGTCTCTATCTAAAAAAAGGGATCCTGGAATAAAGGGTGAAAAGTTGTATGGATTTCTTTAATTTTTTACTGAAAAGGTAAAAGATTTGAGGTGTAAAAGTAGGATTGTTTACAAAAAAAATCTTAGATCTTGTACTAAAAAAGTTAATGCAATATGATAATAAAATTTTTGTTAGTGTTTAATAGAAATTAAATCATTGATCGAACGTAATGTATATTCGTAAATTACGTTGACATTCTTAAGTAAAGATAATTTCATTTCAAACTTTTGTGTTATTTGCTTATAACTTAATAAGCCTCGCTTAAAGTTTTAAGTTTCTGTTGTATATAAGTTGATATGGATTGGAATTTTGTTTGAATCCGATCTTTTTCTCCCGCTAGTGTTGAGAGTACTACTCAATGTTGTGAATGTCTTAATCTTAATATCTTACACTCTTGGTAGTTGTCTCAGAGATAGAATAGAACAAATTTGAAGCTATATTTGCATGGCCCTTAGAGGTGAAAGAAGGAAAAATGGAGTCTTGTTAAGCTTATCTAAGCAAAGTGCATATGTGATATATCTGTGGTCCTCATACCACTACTCCAATGAGCATCATCATCTTATTGGTATTATATCAACCTGATACCAAATGAAAATTTGGCAAAAAAAACCCTACTGAATTATAAGCTTAGTCACTGTCTCCATTGGATCAGTGATGGTTACCATGAAAGTTTAAAAAATTTGGAATTATTTTCTTTTTCTAGCTATCACAGATCAGAATCTCAGATGAGAAATAACAAAAAGAAAAACAAAAAATTGATTGAAAAGCCAAAATGAATGACAAGCATATGTTGTTGAGAATCTGAGACTGATGCTGAGCTCATGTCCTGGTGTCCCTTGTCCAAGCAAGATACATACACACATACTGGGGATTGGTTCATTGTCATTTCATGCTTAGTTGTTGCCTTCTGATTGGATTTCTGTAAGCTTGTTTGGATAAGATAATATATTTCCCTCTCATGGATTCTAAGCGCCAAGTCATCCAAACGGAGATTCTTCATTGGTCCAGCCAAAGTTACCTGCACATCTCAAACTATCTCAAGAACACACTTTTATGTTAATTTGTTCCAATATCAAAAATATGAGAACAACACAACCCACTAATGCTCAATTGGGTAGTATACCTATCCTTAGATTAGGTGGATATGCTTTTTAATCTTTATTGGCTAATAGTAACAGTGAGTGGTTAATCAAAGTGTTTCATATATGCTAAGGAAAGTGATACACCTTTAATGTATGCATATACATATATAAAGCTAGTGTTATATACATGGAGTCAAGTCTTAAAAGTTAAAACCATGCCATATATATGGTGGGGAAACCTGGTAAAATCAAACTCGATCGATCTATCAATAAGATATATAGGTTCAACAGAGAAATAGTTAAATACAATCATAAGTAAAGTAAAACTTGATTGTTCTCATATCTTTCAACTGTTTTCTTAATTATTGATAACTTCGATGATATTTTTTTTTGTATTTTCAGGTATTTCTAATGTATTCTACAGAGGAAATGGGAAATAGAAGTCTCTTTCAGAAAAGAGAGGGTGGAATAGTGAGGACTAGCTAGCTCAAGTAATCAAAAGAGCTAGGGAATACGTAGTGCATGAAACTGCAGCTAGAGTAGACCAAGGAAAGGGATTTAGGTGTGAATCACAGAATTAAGGGATCCCAATGGCTTTTGCTTTCTTTGTTAACAGAGACGATGAAGTCATTACTGAGATGAGTCGGCCGGATTAATAGAGGCAGACAGAAAGTTAGGAAAGTGATGTGACTCAACTCAACTCCTCGACCTCTTTCTCTCCCTCGATCCTCTCTGTTTTCCAAATATTCCAGTAGTGCCACTTCCAACCCTACATGAAGGCAAAGATTCCAACTGTCTACTACTCTAATTAAGCTCTAAAACCCATGTCACCACAGTGCTTACTTTGCTTCCAAATCAAGAAGCTTTTCAATTAGGGTTTTCTCTTTTCAGTGCCCACTGAGTTTTAGAATCAAAGAACAAGGTTAAGCTACCCCCAATATATGCAGATGTAGAGTTGATGGGTAGTAGAGCTTAGCCCTAGCTAACTCCTTGTCAAGCTCCAAATTGCCTTGCAATGGTGAACGAACTAAATATTAGCTAGCCTTGATGAGCTATAAGATAATCAAGTCCAAGTCCAATGATTTTCTTTATGTTATCGATATTGGAATCAATTTTAGGGTTTAGGATTATAAAGTTGGTTTTAGGGTTTAGGGTCTATTAATCTTTTATGATTGGTTTTATAACAGCTAGCTAGGTTAGTGGCTTTGGTGGTTTGGATTTGTACCCTATCAAATTAAAGAACAAAAAGGAATCGAAATTTGCACTTTCCGTTTACGATTCATAAATTGTAATTGAAAACTATCTAATTACATGCGGAAGGAAGCGATACATATAAATTGGAAAAATGGACGTTGTACCAGTCAAACTATATTCAACATTCGTTACATCATTTGTACCAAGTTAATTTAGACAATTTGCTATGAAACCAAACTTGCTCAGCTCAATCAAAACGGAAAAATATGACTATATACAATGATGACTTTTTTGCATGAAGAATACTACTCTATTATTAGCCTTGCCTAGTCGATCGCGATCTGTCACCAATGAAATGATCATGTATGGTTTATCTATATATATGTAGAGATGATGAGTGGAACTCCCATTAAATTTCAACGAGAAGATATCGATGTTAACAAGCTTAGCTAGTCGACCTTGCTAGCTAGACAGCAGAATGAGATGGGTAAGCTGTCTCGTTCACATTTGCATCGGCATACATAAGTGGCAAGGCATGTGGTCTCAGAAAAGGCAGCATAATTTGCTAATATCTGGTTCAAATTTCTCGACAGAAACCCCACCATTGCCGTCATGAACAGCACCTTATAGTTGCCACCCCCATTTGATATATAGATCGATGTGCGAGTGCGAGTGCGAGTGCGAGTGTGAGCGTGAGCGTGAGTGTGCGAGTTCGAGTGTGTGTAGATATAGATTGAGACTTATAGATGTACGGCCACAGGTTCATTAGAATGGTTCGCCTGCATGGAGCCCCAGTTGGATTTGTTCTATCAGCTTCATGAAATCAGTACTTTGATGCTTCATGAATTGTGAGTTAGATTTGATGCAGTTTCTGCTACTTGAAGTAGATATATCAGGGAAGACATTATTGATATGTATGTATGATTTGAAGGTAAATAAAGAGTTATTAATTTGTTAGGTTCTGCAACATTATTAAACTCAGGCAAAAGTCGATCATGACCTAACAAATTAAAGTTATAGTAAAGGGCATATTGAAAGGTTATCAAGAGGTCACAATCTAAACAAAAATGCATCAAATTAAGACACTGCTTGAATGAAACATAATAATAGAACGGAGATGAACTCTAATGTTATGATCAAGCTAAGATCGATCGGCTAATTGTAAAATGACTGGAGAAAGCATCTGAATTTTACTGACCAGCTGAATTATTCATCATCATCATCATCATCATCCATGTTAATCAGTTTCGATTAAATTTGGTACGTAGGGGAAGTTGGGAATTATCTAAATGTCGTTAATTGTTCAGATTAATTGCTTATTCTCTGCAACCAAGGTATATATATCATGTTGATACAGCAAACTTGTTTGATACAGTAATGTAGGTTGAAAATTAAACTGCTGAAAATGTATGAAAGAAAATCAATCGAGTTTGTTTGCTTGTGTTCTTAATTAATTAAGTAGATTGGTAGAATGAGTGGAAGCATGGACCAGGATTAGATGTAAACAAACCTCAACAGATTCCTTTAGAAAACCAAAATGATTTAGATGTGCCTGCTGCTGCTGCACACAAAGAACCAGTAGCTCCATATGTTCATGATTGCATATGATCAGCTAGAATTCTGTAAAAATTTAATATTTGGAGCTAGTACTGAATCCAAGGCCATCAGCTGCCCAGGAGGTCCTAACTGGTAACCCACAGTACCATCTATTAAGGGACACCAGAACCTTAACTTTTAATACCATTTGCCCTGCCTCTCATAATTCAGGTAAGATAAATGAGAGTCGCATTCTTACTGTGATGGACATGTATAATACGTAGCAGTACTCATAGTAAATCTAGTTAAAACTTCTCACACAAATTGCCACTCATATAAAATTGCTAGTTTTTTTGAAAATGATAACTTATATTGCTTAATCAATAGCTAAAAAACATGTACATCAAAATGCCGTCATCCATAAAGTATGTTAAGGGAGGCTTACAAGCACCAAGACATGTACTTTTATTGATTACACATAGGCTCAAAAAGAGCTCGAAACAATAAAACACAATCTCACTACTTAAGTCTCTGAAACAGAATATTAGCTGTCAAATACCTTAATTGGTGTTCACCTAATAAAATTGCTAGTTTGATCTATAGTTGACTACTTAAATTTCTGAAACAGAATATTAACTGTCAAATACCTTAATTTGTGTTCACCTAATAAAATTGCTAGTTTGATCTATAGTTGAAGTGAAGTATCATATCACTACTAGATTGTGTGTATGTACAACAATATGTTTATCAACCTATCTCAGTATCGTAGAATACATACATAGAACTTTGAAATTCT
The DNA here is from genome assembly GCA_010134655.1 of Fragaria nilgerrensis. NCBI lineage: Eukaryota > Viridiplantae > Streptophyta > Magnoliopsida > Rosales > Rosaceae > Fragaria > Fragaria nilgerrensis. The sequence continues at coordinate 9,367,549 of CM020981.1, forward strand.
AAACAAAATTTCGATAAACAAAATACATTTGATCTATATATTAACAATAACGACCAGTTCTTTAATTTGTGATTACTAAATATGTAATCAACACGTACAAAAGACATCAGTTGTCTGAAGATATATAAATATATCTTCAAACTCAGTATGTCGTTACTTATTATCGTATAAATGGTGCATTGTTTCTTCTTTCTTGACTAGCTGGTTATTTCATACCCGAACATAAGTGCCCAAATTGATCATTAGCAAGCCCTGCTAGCTAGCTTATACATGTCCAAGGGTTCTAAGCCAAAAGCAAGGAGTGGAACATAGATGGTGATCGGAACCCTAGCATAACCGAGATAGTTGAGAAACCTCCTAAAGCCCAACTCCGGCCATTAGGAGTTAATTAATCTTCATCACCATTTTGCAAATTTAATCTTCATCGAGCGAGGATCCAACTCCATCCAGCTGCTAGCTAGAAATTATAAGAGAGGCAGGCTGGCCGATGAGAGCTTGCTTAGGTGGTGCAGCAGAGCCAGAGAGCCAGAGAGCCAGAGAGCCAGAGACTGAGACCGAGAGAGAGAGAGAGCAGAAAAGGCAAATAAAGAAAAGAAAAGGGGGCCAAAGGCAAAACGAAATGATTACTTGAATGAGTCCCCGGGTCCCACCCGATATATCTTTCCTTTTCCAAGTCCTCTAATTTTATTTATTTTTTTGACTTGGGATCGGGTCCCACCTCGGCCACCATTGTCTTTATGGATTGAATGATAAAAAGAGCACCTCACGTGGAGTCTGAACCAAAGGGGCTGTCCAACCACAATCAAAAAAGCCAATTCCCACAATTTATTAAAAACCTAATTTTCAAAATTCCAGATATTAACTATTTCATATTTTTTTAAATATTTCATATTTCCCTCTCAAAATTATGTAATTAAATTAAAAAATTAAAAATTAGAAAAAGGAAAGGCAGCTAGCTAGAAAAAGCTCAGCACAAGAAGAAAGCAATTTCTTTTCCTAAAAATTTTGCTTTTTAAAGCTCACCCATATAATTCCCACTCATTATCTTTGTTGCTTAAAGCTTGCCCTCTTCCCTCCCTTATCTTCTCTCTCTCTCTCTACAGCTCTCCCAGGACTACCATCACCACCATTAACATTACCACAGTGTCCATAACTCTCTCTCTCTCCTCTCCTCCTGTACTACTGCTACTACTACAGCTCCATTTTTAACCCAGTCCTACACATCGATCAACTTGAATTTAAAACACAGACAGACTAGTCTAGTCTAGTCCTGTAAAAAACGAAATTAGATCGATCAGAGAGTACTCTCTGTCGCAGTGAGTGAGTGAGTGAGTCCGGTCCTGAAAGAGAGAGACCCACCAGAACCAATTATACTAAATTAAGGCTCGCTCTGTATTCGCTACCTAAGCTAAGCCCCCCTCTCTCACCAGTCCCAGTACCACTACTATACGATACTCTTTTCTCTATCTCTCATAAAACCCTACACACAGTTTTGCTCGCTTGTGTATACTAGATTACTAGGACTGGGCTCATCATCGTCGGCGTTTACATCATTTCACTTCTTTCATGCGATCATGGAAGGCGGGGATGATCACTTCCACCACCACCACCACCACTACCAACAGCATCACCACCGCCCCAACTTCCCGTTTCAACTCCTTGATCAGAAGAAAGAAGACGAAGCCGCATCCTGTTCCAACAACTCCGCCGCCGCCAGTCCTTACCCTTCTCTAGCCATCTCCTCCGCCGTGGATCCGATCAACCCCTTAAACAACAACACCGCACCATCGTCCACAGCAGTCCCCACCGCCGTCGCTGCCGAGCCCTCCAAGAAGCCTCCTCCCAAGCGCACATCAACTAAAGACCGCCACACAAAAGTCGACGGCCGCGGGCGCCGCATTCGAATGCCGGCGCTCTGCGCGGCCAGGGTGTTCCAGCTCACTCGCGAGCTGGGACACAAGTCCGACGGAGAAACAATCGAGTGGCTACTCCAGCAGGCCGAGCCGGCCGTGATCGCCGCCACCGGAACTGGCACGATCCCAGCTAACTTCACTTCTCTTAACATTTCGCTAAGAAGCTCCGGTTCAAGCATGTCGGTGCCATCGCAGCTCAGACCTTCATATTACAGCCCCAATTTCTCGTCGTCCATACATCAGAGTAGTCAGAACCAGCGGCGGAATCTGTTTCAGGGTTTGGGCCTTTCGTCGTCGGACAGCTCGTCGACGCTGCTCAATTTCCAGACCAACACCATGCACTCTATGCTTCAGGCCAAGCAGGAGCTACGTGATACGGTGTCGTTGGACTTATCCGAGGCGGCTTCAGCGGCGGAGGGGAGCATGGGAAGGAAGAGAAGGCCGCCGGAGCAAGACTTGAATCAAATGGGAAGTGGGTATTTACTGCAGTCCAGCGCGGGAGCTATCCCGGCGAGCCACCACAGTCAGATTCCGGCGAATTTTTGGATGCTGGCGAATTCCACTAATCAAGCAGCAGTGATGAGCGGAGACCCAATTTGGACTTTTCCTTCAGTCAATAACAGTGGGTTGTACAGAGGCACCATGTCAGGCGGCTTGCATTTCATGAACTTCCCTACACCGGTAGCGCTGCTGCCTAGTCAGCAGCATATGGGCGGCTCCGGCGGCGGAGATAACGGCGGAAATGACGGTAGTGGTGGAGATCATCATAATAACATGAACGACGGGCAGCTGAACATGCTGGCCGGGCTGAACCCGTACCGGCACATGTCCTCGGAGTCGCCGCATGAGCAGCAGGCCAGCGGGTCCCACTCGCACCACGGCGGCGACGACCGGCACGATAGTACTAGTCACCACTCGTAGTAGTGTAAGAAGAAGAAAGAAGGATGGTTTCTCTTTTCTTTTTTTGTTGGGATGGATTTTTCGACATCAAATCATCATGAGTATGAATATGATCGAATGAATGAAAGTTCATCGTCGTCGCCGTCGGTCGTCGGTCGATCGTCGTCGCCGGTCCCCACATGTGTAGTAGTTTGCCTGTGTAACAACACACGTGAGGTTTGATTGATTGCATATCTGAGTTTTTTTTTTTTTTTTACTATTCAATTTTTTCGTGTGATTAATATTTTACATCACCCTTTGGAGGGAAGTTTCTCTAGGGTTTGGAAGTCGAAACCAAGAAAAAAAAATTAAAACACTATTTAACATGGGTATTATTTCTGGCTGCTACTCTTGCTCAGAGTTTTCATCTTCTTATTTTTACTGCATGCGTAGTGAAGTCAATACATACTATCTTCATGATTGTTTGTGTAAGCAAATTTATTGCTTTCTGTTTCTGTTCTGGAGAAAATGACTGGTTAAGCTTAGCTAGGGTAAGTCTCCCACCTAACAAACAACTGGTACTGGTTTCCCTTTCCATATATATTTTCTTTGATTCAGTTTGGGCCACAAGTTTCAAAAGCGGGAGAAAGATGAAACAGTACTCTGCGGTTTTTTACTGCAATTTACGTAGTATTCGAAATTTTACACTGCTCACCTCAGCCCTAGCTAGCGTTCTTTCTTCTTCTTCTGAGTTCTCTCTGAGCTGCCATGAATGTATCTTCCAGCGTTTACTGCATCAATGATTTCAGAGAGAGAGAGAAGGGGTAATAGGACGGGGGTGGGGCCCGGTACCCTTATCAGTTCCAGGTGTTGGCTCAGGTGGGTGGGACCCGCGTGCTGGGGACATTTGCCCAAACCCAATATACAACGTCACTGACAAACAGGTGGATCATTCCTCCCTCTATCTTTTTTTATTTTCTTTCAGGAAACGGACCCACAGTCGCGTCAATCTGAACCGTCGGTTCCGACGAACGGTTGCGGTACATTTGAATGATTGGGTCTGGAACTCGAAGAATCTGGTGTCTCTTCCTCCTCGAAGTCCTTATTAGTTGCCGGAAAACCTTCGAGAAGCTTAAACCCTAGCTAAATATATAATGAAGTAATATTATACATGCGACCAATTGGATTTGGATTCTGGGTATTTGATTTGTGTAATATGAGTGAGATACAGTTGCTGATCCGAATTAGATTATCAGAGAGAGAGAGAGAGAACGGAGGCCGGGGATTGTGAATGACATTGACAAAGGGGGCACATGAGCTAAATCTAGTAATGTCCTATCAAGCAGAGAACATGAAAGGGTGGCCTGCTCTGGTGGGTGTGTGGGGTTTTATGGGTTTTATTTGATTTCATCTTGAAAGAATATTCACACTCGATCTCTGCGCAAAAACATTACTTTAGGGTTTTGTGTTTCTACTAATCAGTTGTTGACAGTTGATTCTGATGAGGGGCCTGTTTTGCGGTGCTGATTCTGACTTTTTGCTTCACATATAAGTGCTTCTTGCAAACGCACATTGTGATATGATATATGATCCAAAACAGTAAAATAATTAATACATTATTGAGTGTTTCTCTTACAGAGCTTGAAACAATACTTATGGAGAAGCATGTTATGTTAGTTTTTTAATTGAAGGTTCATTTGCATTTGATAATTATTATTTATTAACCAAATGGTTATAGCCCTGTTCAAAAAAAAAAACAAATGGTTATAGCAAAACCGGAGTGATTATTTCCCCGTTTCAGTTTTGGTATCAAAGCAAAACCGATTGCTCCATGTTGAGATGTCTGGATGTGATCAACGGCGACGTGAATCAGATGAAATGAAAGAATCAATTAGTCTTGACTACGAAGATTCAAATTATATCTTTACTTATTCGGTTCATGAAATTTTAAAAAAAGAAATAAAACAATGTATCAGCACATATGACTTACATAGAAGAAATACTGAAATACTATGATGATACATGAGTAAAAAAAAAAAAAAAAACTAATAAAATCGCCGAGAATTATTAACAAGGTAGTGATAGCGCTTTAGTTAACAAGGTAGTTAATTTATAAATTCAAGCACATCATCACCAGTCATGCTTTATCGTACATGCTGCATTCACAAAGCACTCTCTTTATACTATCTTTATCGATAGTTAATTCGATCGGATGGAATAAATTATGGATATGACAGATTTAATCGGATAGTGTACATATATACAAATCATAAGCATATGTCTCTATAGTCTGTCTGCATGTAGACATAATCAATAAAATTAGACTTTTGTAGTTGTCACGGCTTTATATTTAATACACGATAACAACAAGCAATCACTTTAGAATTGTTTTGTGTGGTGCTTTATGTATAGCTAGCTAAGCTATATCAAAAGGCTCGAAGAATTAGGATCGATCAAGAAGATTATTATTAACTATACCAATAATCAAAAATGCATTTTGATTGTCTAAACTAATCATTATTTTTGAGTATTTAAAGAAAATATGTAACATTAGCCAACGAAGCTACAAAAATATGGTAGACAATCTAAAAAGAATAATAACGATTTTCAATTTAGTTAATTTTCGGCCACAGTCTGTAACATAGGTAACAACTATCACATTGTATAATACGTCTGTGATTTTGGAGACATTCATTCTATACTGTACCGTATAAATAATCCAACAACTTTAGCCAAATGTACGTATACACTGATACCGTATGTACTTTGTGTGCTTAACTCAAAGGTTAAAACTGAATCAAACCGGCCAAGTGGGGAAAATGAAAAATACGCGAAAATGATGCATTATTATTAGGTAGTCATATCATGATTCACAGATGTATGACAAGTGTGTTTTGGCATTTACTCTCTTTTTTGTGAAATCATGATCGCAAACTATAAATCGGTCTGGGCCGTACATATATATAGCACATGGATTCGAACACCACTCGCAACGGTCCCTATCTCCCAGCCAGAGAGACCCAAAATCAAATCTTGTAATGGCCGAAAATAGCATGATTAGACCCAAATCTAAGACTACTAATCTCCTGGTCTGAACCAGCAAGCCTCTCTAGCTCCCTCCATTAGATACACACAGAATCAAGATTATTCCCACTAATTTTGATTCTTAAACTTGGGCCCCGGGAGATCTGAGGAACCCTAATTGAGGAGGGGAGGGTGTCGATCCCACTTGGGGGTACATTTTCTTTTTGTGTGATGTGAGTCGATGGGTACAGTGGGCAGGTCACATGTGCCTCTCTGCTTACTGGCTTTTATCCTATATGGGATTGTTTGTTGGCAAGCAAGCAAGTGATATTAAGGGGTCAAGACCCACCAGCTACCACATCCACTACTTCCCCCCTTAACTACTGAACTGTCATGTTTGTCAAAGAGAGACATTTCCCTGTGGCCTGTGCAACGGTTTGTTCACAACACCTCGAAATATCTATAGTACTCGTGAGTATTGAAAGTCCTGAAGCATGAACGCCAACATTAGTCCGCTAGTCGCTCCTGGATTAGTAGTCCAGAATTTTAGTAGTTCGAAACACTAATCACAATCTAGAACCATCGTGTGGACGGACTACGGTATACAAATTTTCCGGCTTGAATTCATGATGAAGTGATGCTATTTTCCGTTTATAACATGGAAAACATGTAAGAATAGTCCCCAATTAAGTTAAATGGCGTCTGTAGCTCAAAGATATTCTTTCAAGTTCCCACCAATACACTCTGAACTGGTTTATTAGGGGTCCAGGGCGGTCCAGAACTGGGGACTGCTGCAAATAATTAATTGGCATAGTAACAAAAATAGTTAATTTCGCTGGTGGAATATTTAACCAAAATTATTAACTAGTTTACTGTCTCGACATGGATTTGTCCTAGTACCAGTATATATGTATAGGCTATATAGCCCTAGCCTGAATATGCTACGCATTCATTTATGATCAGAGAGACTCTGTGTGACACCAGAACAGGTGTACTCAAGTCTTTCTTGGCAGTAAAAAAGCTTGTCTCATGTCTTAAATTTGTTCTTCTTCTTGCTAAAGAAAACCCAGATTTCAAAATTAATTGTGGACCCTGATCAAACTTCTGTAACTATTTTGTTGCGTTTGTTAAAGCTCTACGATCTTTCATATGAAGTATTGAAATTTGGAAAAATGCCTTAATGCACAAATTTCTTTAAAGTAAAACCCAATTCAATGAAAAAAGTTTTCTATAGCCCATTCCAATGAAACATAATAAAAAGACAATTATGCCTATAAAATTATAAACACTCTCTCACCCTCTCTCTCTCCCGTCCTCTCTCATTCTCGTACTCTCTCATCTTTCAGATCTCTCTCTCTCTCTCTCTCTTCTCCGGCCGAGTCGACTCGGCGAGTCACAATGCTCTTCCTCCGAATCCACTCAGTGGACACCAACCACCCTGTCAGCCTAGCTCGAAGACGCCAAGTTCACCACCATCTCCACTGCCGCGCAATCAAACTTTAGGTTCAGCGAGCGGCGAGGAATCGTGCAGCTGTTCCGAAGAAGAAGAGGAAGCTCATTGTCGCTACCGAGCCAAGACGTCGAGTCTTCTCTCCTCTCCGTCGTCACCGTCCCGAACTACTTGCCGTTCAACGACTTTATCCGCTTCTACGAGTCCCGCCTGTCGCCGAACTCGTCTTTATCAAGCGGAAGAGCAATCGGGAACGGTAGCTAGGATCGAAGGAGGAGGAGTCGGCGGAGGAGGACACGTGGCTGTCGAGGAGGCAGGGGACCTGAGCGGTGGCGAGGGGGTCGTCGAAGATGTCTTCGCCGACGAGGAGATCGACGGCGTCGAGGAGGAGGGGGAGGGACTCCACCTGGAAGGAGGGCTTGCAGAGACGCATCACTTTGAAGGCCAGTGAGGAAGACTAGTTCTGAGTTGTAGCTAAGGTCGGACACCGGAGTCGACGCCAACGCCGGTCGGGAAGTGTTTGGGCGCCTGCTTTAGGTGCCCAGAGCGATTTTTAGGTAAGAGTAACTGGTTACTGGGGATCAGTAACTGGTTACTGGGTGTCAATAACTGGTCAGTAACCAATTACTGGGGGTCAGTAATTGGTTACTAGGTGTCAGTAACTGGTCAGTAACTGGTTACTGGGTGTTAGTAACTGGTTACTAGATGTCAGTAACTGGTTACTAGATGTCAGTAACTGGTTACTAGATGTCAGTAACTGGTTACTAGATGTCAGTAACTGGTCAGTAACTGAAAACAACATGATTATTGGGTGATTACTGGGTGTCAGTAACTGAAAACAAAGTGATTATTGGATGTCAGTAACTGAAAACTAAAAGTTATTGGGGTCAGTAACTGGTTACTGGGTGTTAGTAACTGGTCAGTGGTTACTGGGTGTCAGTAACTGATTACTGGGTGTTAGTAACTGATTACTGGGTGTCAGTAACTGATTACTGGGTGTCAGTAACTGATTATTGGGGGTCGTTAACTGGTCAATAACTGGTTATTGGGGGTCAGTAACTAGTTACATGGGAAATTCCGGTGACCGGAGTCTGACGGTCGGGAAAATTCCGGTGACCGGATTTCGACGGCCGGTGACCGGAGTCCGGCGGCCGGTGACCGGAGTCGGAGTCCGGTAAGATTCCGACCAAGTATTCTCTCTTTCATTTTCTCTCTCTATGCATATTTAAAGGATGAGGGCAAAATAGTCTTAAAATAATATGGTTTATTAAGACTTTAATAAAGATTTGTGCATTTGGGCATAAAAAATGTTACTTTATATTAGAATGAGCTAATGAAAAAGATTGTCATTGAAATGGGGAATGAGGGGTTCAAATTAATACTAAATGGGCATTTTCCCTACAAATTTTGATTGAAACACGATATATTCATTATTGTTTGCGGTTGGTTCTAAAATTCAATTTAGTTAATTAAACGACGGAGAAAACAACACAAGAGTGAAAGACGACTTTTCTTCCTTCTGGACTTCTGGTCAAAGGAAATAACAGACAGATGATTGCCTTTTTTTTAACCTCTCAACCTTATTCACTTTCCAGAATTTACAGTCTTTTACCAAGAAAGCCAATGGCTTTTGGTTTAAACGGCTGGTGGCGGTGACGTGGTGGCGCATCAGCAATGCATCACTCAAAAACGGCAGCTCTGCTCTGGCTCATCTCCGCCTTGCTCTTCTTCTCTCTCTTCCAGATGGCCCGTCGGAACTCCGATTCCACTCGCAGTATTCACCCCTCCGCCTCCGGTAACTCACCGTATTTCAATTCCTTCTCTTTATTCCGGCTCTGATTCATAATTTCTGGTTTAGATTCTGCGATTCCTGTCACTGATCGGAGGTCGGCATTGTACGAGAAGATGGCTAGGGATTTGGACGAGAAAGGTCCGATGTTTCTGAAACACGGCCAAACCTCTCAGTCTCTGTCGCTCTCCGATCTTTTTACGGTGAAGGATGGATCGGTGGCGCCGGTGCTTAAGGTGAAGTTGATTTTCTTTGGTGAATTGATGGAATGAAATGTTTGTGAGTTTTGGAAATTTTGGCTAAATTGATTTGAATGTTGTTATTTGTAGGCAGCAGATCCTCCTGTTCGTGCTAATGTGTTGTATCTGAGCTCACACTACTCGCTTCGAATCTCGTATGTATTGGCATTGCTTTGTTGACAGTATTTTAACTTAGCTGAGTGTTTGTGTATGGCTTATATTCTTGAGTTTGGGAATTCCAGGAGGATAATGTAAAGGAGCATAGATTGATTATGTGAAATGAAAAGTAGATAGTAGCTGAGGGTGGTTCATCGATATTTGATTATGCAATATTTGTTGATTAGTTACTCCAGATTCTTTGGCTTCCATGTGGAAGGTAGTTTAGCTGTAGAATAATAAGATTTCGGGCAATTTTTCGTAACATGAGTTTGATACTGTCTTATTAAAGTCATGCATTCATGCTTAGCTTGATGCAGGGAGGCGCTCAAACCTATTCTTGATCCGTACTTTGATAAATGTAAGCAAATGGCCTCTGTTTTATAAAACTTTGACATTCATATTTGAGTTGGCAGATTAGGCATGGCATAAAAAAGAGATAAGGTTAAGGATAGTTTGTTTGTTTCTTTTTCAACTATGATCTCTTACTTTTGCTGTCTATCTTGTAGTGATCTGGTTTCAGAACCCAAGTTTGTATCATTTTAGTATGTTCCATGCCTCGCATCATATTTCACCTGTTCCGGCAACTCAGGATGAGGTGAAATGCCTACTTGTAGCCCTTTACCTGTTTCTTTATTCCCAGATGTAGGTTTTAGGTTTGCAACACTGTCTATTGTCCTCAGATTGAAGCTGAAGCAGCTGCTGTTGGAGCTGTTGTAGAAGGCCTCTGCCCTTTAAAGATTGTCTTAGACAGAGTGGTTTTAACTTCAACAGGTGTGCTTCTTGGATGCTGGCAGGTTATTTCCATACTCCATATACTCACTCTCTCTTTCATCTCTTCTCGTGATGTAGATCATGCTTCTAAGAAGTGTGTATTTCTCAATATCATATAATCCTCTCTTCCTCTCCCTCCCTTACCCATCTGAGGAGATCTTGACTTTTGACTCATAAAGGAGCAATCTTGTATTAGTGCAATCACTAATTCTTTTGTGATATATGTGTTCCAATGTAGGTAGTGTCTGGATCAGATCCTATGACCATCCGTGGAAAACTAAGGACTGCACTTCCACGTGCACCTGAGAATCAACTTGTGAGAACCATATCTTGTTTCCTTTAATACTAGCTAGCAGATTAAGACTCATCTAGTAATAAAATACTCTATATGACTTGAGATGATCGAATACCTCAGCCTTAGGAAAGAAAGCTTTTTCCTCTTATGTAAAGTCTTTTGTATTGTTTCTTGTTGGCCATATTGCCTTCTGAAGAAAAATGTTTAGCAGATGACTGCCAGCAAGGTAAATCTTGTTAATTTAGTAAATATATGGTATATTAGTAATGTAGACTGACAGTAAATAGCTTATGGAACTCTAGATTGTATGCTTCTAGCACTTGCTAATCTGCTGCTATTGTTTCCTGCAGTATGATGATGCTATTCTTCACACATCATTTGCAAGGCTTTTGGGCGAGCCAAAGGCATCATCCATGGTAGTACATCTCAACACTCTTATTATTGGAAGTAGACGTCTATCGTCCTTTGGATATTTTCATGTCTTACTTTCTACTGTACATCTTATACTTTACTTTACTTGTATAGTTTTTCTCTGTGTCCTTGTTGTCGGTTTGACATCTATTAGAGCATGAAAAGAGGAAGGAGTTTGTTCCATCTCTCTCTTCTCTATAAAGAGTAGATCTGTAATCTTTTTCATCATCAAGAAATATATCAGAAAACTTCCACAAGGTTTTGTGACCAGTTTTCTTCATGGTATCAGAGCAGGAATCCAAGGCCTGTCTCTGTATCTCTTCTTGATTATATATGATTTCTTCTTTCCTCTGTGGAAGAGAAATCTGTTCAGAGTTCTTTTCCTCTGATTTATTTTTCTGATTTCTTCATCCTGTTATGGAAGAGAGATCTGTTGAGAGGTTTTTTGTAACGTACCCTCATCTTTTTCCGATGTTGGAATGAATCCAAATCGGTGTTTTAGATCTATGGAGATGAATAAACCAAAAGGTAAGCCTTCTGTGAAACGCCTGGGTAATCTTACAAGCATATGGAATGAGTTTGTTGCCTATCTCAGCAAGAAGCAGATACATACCAGATGCGAAGAAGTGAATATGTCTGGGAGAGAAAGCCACTCTGCCATCCTTAAGCAATTTTATGGTTTCTTGCAGAAACTGATTTTGTTCCACATGAAGAAGCTTCAGGTACTCTATCAACTTTGTCTACTGCTCTCACTGTTTGTGCTGAGAATGATTATTGGATTATAGACTCAGGAGCTACGGATCATATGACAAACAAACTTCAAAGTTTACATGATTTTAAACAATTGCCCATTCCTTCAAAAATGTCTCTTGCAAATGGCCATGGTGCCTCTGTTTTGGGAAAAGGAAAAATTGCATTGCTTTCTAATCTTATAGAGTCAGTTGCTTTGTATGTTCCTTCATTTCCCTTTTAGCTTTTATCTGTTGGAAGAATTACAAACACCTTAAAATGTCTTGTTATATTTTCTCCTTATAATGTCATATTTCAAGATATTATCACCAAGAAAACAATTGGTGAAAGTTTCTTTTTGAATGGTCTTTACTATTTGTCCAAAACTTCTTTTGCTTCCAGGAGTTTTCAAGTTGGCTTAAGTTCTATACAAGATCATAATCTATGACACCAACGCTTGGCTCATCCATCTGAAAAAGTGATGTCATGTTTGTTTCCAAATATGTGCAAATCAGACAAACAATGTGATGTTTGTCATTTGTCAAAATCTTCCAGATTGCCTTTTCCAAATTCTCTATCAAGGGCTCATAAACCCTTTGAAATTGTTCATTCTGACCTTTGGGGTCCTGTTCTTGAGTCACATGATGGTTTAAAGTATTTTATAATCTTTGTTGATGATTTTACAAGGATCACCTGGTTATATCTTTTGAAATTCAAAAGTGAAGTTCTGAATGTTTTTAAGGATTTTCATAACCTTGTTCAGACTCGATTCTCATCAGTTATTCATGTTTTAAGATCTGATAATGGTTCTGAGTATATGTCCAATAACATGTGTCAATACTTGAGTGCACATGGAATTCTACATCAGACTAGTTGTGTTGGTACTCCTCAGCAGAATGGAATTGCTGAAAGAAAAAATCGGGATCTCCTTGAGAAAACAAGAGCTCTAACGTTTCAAATGAATGTACCAAAGATCTTTTGGTCTCAAAGTGTGCTCACTGCCACTTATCTCATTAATCGATTACCTAGTAGAGTGCTTGGTGGCAAATCTCCTCTTGAAGTGTTGAAAGGAAGAAAAATTGATATCTCTCACCTGAAAGTGTTTGGTTGTGTTGGCTTTGTTCACATACAAGCTAATAAAAGAGGGAAACTTGATCCTCGGGCTGAAAAGTATGTGTTTTTGGGGTATTCATCCCCTCAAAAGGGGTACAAATGCTACAGCCTTTCTTCTATAAGGATTATTGTTTCCAGGGATGTTAGATTTGATGAGAATATTCCTTTCTTTGCTGGGAAATCAGATGGTTACAGTCAGGGGGAGTCTTTATTTGACATGTTTCCAACACCCAATCTTCCTGTCGATGAGGATAGCAGACAACCTTTCCATCCTACTGCTCCAGCTCCAGCTTCAAGTTTCAGTCATCCGGATGTTAGGGATTCCAGTCAATCTTCTCATCCTACTGCTCCAGTTTCAGAAGTTCAGGCAGTGCCTCTTGATCCAGATGTTGATCAATCTGAATTACATGTGCAACTTGTTGTCGAGCCATTTCTTTCACCTCCAGTTGTACCTCGTAGAAATCCTACGCGAGTACGAGGTCCTCCAGCAAAATTTAAAGATTATGTGACATATGCTGCGAGGTATCCAATGACTGCCTCCATCTCTTATAAAAGGTTCTCTTCTGCTCACTCTGCCTTTTTGAGTACTCTTGATAATAATCATGAACCTCAAAGTTTTGAGGAAGCCAATAATCATGATGTGTGGAAGCAAGCTATGGTTGATGAGCTTCATGCTCTTAATGAAAATAAGACATGGAGTGTGGTAAGGCTTCCTAAAGGGAAGAAGGCTATTGGTAGTAGATGAGTTTACAAGACCAAGTTTCATTTTGATGGGAGTGTGGATAGACACAAGGCACGATTGGTAGCTCGTGGGTTTACTCAAACCTATGGAGTAGACTACAAGGAGACCTTTGCTCCTGTTGCGAGAATGAGTACCGTGAGGGTTTTGTTACCAGTTCCAGTGAACCATTCTTGGCCTCTTTACCAAATGGATGTAAAAAATGCTTTTTTACATGGTAATCTCGAAGAAGAGGTGTATATGAAGCTTCCTCCTGGTCATTCTCAATCTCATGATCCGGATGCGGTGTGTAGACTTCATAAAGCAATTTATGGCTTAAAGCAATCTCCACGTGCATGGTATGCCAAGCTTAGTTCAGTCCTTGAAGAAATTGGTTTTCGTAGGAGCAATGCTGATTTCTCTCTATTTGTTCGGATTGGTTCAACTAGTAAGCTTGTTGTGCTTATTTATGTTGATGATTTGATTGTGACAGGTGATAACCTTGAAGAGATTAATGTTCTCAAACAATCTCTTCATAGCAAGTTTGCTATTAAGGATTTGGGGCTTCTTAAGTATTTCCTGGGTATAGAGATGGTCACATCTCACAAAGGGTTGTTTCTCAATCAAAGGAAGTATACTCTTGATCTGTTGAAAGATGCATGAATGTGGGATAGCAAGCCTACCAGTACTCCCCTTGACAACAAGTGGGATATCAGGCCTGCCAGCACTCCCCTCGACAACAAGTTTTAGTTGGATGTTTCCAGTGAGTCTCTCCCAAATATCAGCTTTTATTAAAGTCTTGTGGGTAAGCTTATCTATCTTACTATCACTCGACCTGATATAACTTATGCAGTAAGCATAGTGAGTCGGTTCATGCATGCTCCTACCATGGCTCATCTTCATATTGTCAAGCGCATCCTTCGCTACTTAAAAGGATCTGTTGGGAGAGGAATCTTGATGAAACCAAATGGTCATACTGACATCATGGGCTACACAGATGTTGATTGGGCAGGAAATTCTCTTGATCGTAAGTCCACTACAGGTTTTTGTACCTTTGTAGGTGGTAACTTGGTTAGTTGGAGAAGCAAGAAACAAACTGTTGTTGCTCGTTCTAGTGCCGAAGCTGAATATCGAGCTATGGCTTCCACTGTTTGTGAACTTATTTGGCTAAAGGGATTGCTGTCTGATTTGGGATCCCCTAGCAGCCAACCCATATCTCTTTATTGTGATAATCAAGCTGCAATGCACATTGCCTCTAATCCTGTCTTTCATGAGAGAACCAAGCATATTGAGGTCGATTGTCACTTATGTTGCAGATGCAATTGATTAGGGGATATGCTTCAAAACAATAGTCATATTGAAGGAAAATTAGGCTCGTTGCTGATGGCATATTTAGTTTCATAGTTTAAGGAGTTAGATATTTCTTGATAAGATCAAGGGGATTCCATCTATTTAGAGTTTAAGGAACACGACATACATCATTCACTCATGTCATCCTTTATGTTGTTACTGATTATCTGCTTTATGTTCAGGTGCTCTCGAGTACCTCAGATCAAATCCACTTCTTTCATGAGCTTGTTGATCGTATAAACAACAAACTCCAAGGATTTGAGGTACACTGTCATTGGTTTTTAGAAACACTTGTGGGCTTTCACCATGTCCCAGTCCTGTAGGAACCAACGCAGATACTTGCTCAAGAAAAAGAATGGAAAGATCATGATTTCTATCCAAAAACTGCATGTTCTTATAGCACATGTTTTTGTGGCCAAAATCCATATAAGCCAATAAATAACTACGGCTTATTTTCATTTAAGAGATTTTGCTGAGACGCCTAGTTCTTGTGCTTAGACTTCTAACTTCAAGAATGTGTGTGTATCAATCAACTAACAATGGCTTGTGAATACAATCCAGGCAGTGGTTACTGAGCTGTGGTATGTGGAGGAATTTGATGTTTTGGCTCTTGCATTGAATGGAAGAATGAAGGTGCGCAAGTTCCAACTTGGCTGCGCCAGACATTGACAGTATGACATACAGTATAGTCATATATTATACAAGAAGCTCTTTCATGATAATGAAGATATGTAGATGGTAGCATTGTTAGTTCATCCCCCAGCTCTTAGCTATTCATGTGTACTCATCTGTACTGGAAAATAGGTGTTTGTTTTTCTAATAGAGGACTGAACTTGATGAACAATTGTTGTACTTGAAAGGTGTAAAGTGCCACGCAGGCAAGCTTCCATATTGTTCTGTTTAAAGACTTTGCATTCATCATCTTCAACCTTGTCGTGACGTTATGATTGTAGCCTTAGATAAGCTGAGGGCAAGCATCATCTCATGGCCAGCACACGCCTAGCTTCTTCTGCAAATTGAATATTGTTTTCACTTTCCAACAAAGACTCGCGTGCTTGTTTGCGGATACAAGTCTCTTGCCGAGAATATCATACTCAAAAATGTATAAAAGATTACAAGAACAAAACAGGAGGAGTTTGCAATGTAACCCAAAATGTACACTTAAAAACGTGCAGTACTCCATTAAACGATCTCGGTTTCGATTCAATTTAGATTTGTTATTCGATTTTCCTAAACAACCAAAGTAAAACAAGTATTGACAAAACGATCTCGAATATGACCCGGTCAATTAATACTGTTTAAAATATTTAAAATCTTGTAGTACAGCTACACATGTCATGAGATAAACTCGGCTAAAACTCGGTAGCACATGACAAGTGATGACAGGTCACGTGGCGTGCTCACGTGTCCGGTTGATCGCACTAAAACGGCGAGCGCACGCCACACGCTTTTTCTCTCCCGCCACACTCTCTGTCTTCCTCCACCGTCGCTCGCCATCTGCAGTTTTCTTCATCCCCATCTCTCTCTTTTAGTCTCTTCTAACGCTTTTTATTACGTACAAATCCAAACCCTCATTTTTCCTTCAATACCCTTTTCCATTTCTCTTCCAAATTTCCCATCTTTCTCTCAATCCAAGACCCAATTTGCTCTCACCCAGCATTTTGATCTTCAGGTTGGTCAAGTGTTTTGGTTTCTGGAATTTACCAATTTGATATCTGCATGTTATTGGTTTTAGTTTCATTTAAGAAAGTTGAAATCTTTTCTGTGTTTGGGTTTGATATAGTATCTGCTTGTTGGGTTAGTTTTCATCAAAAAAAACCTAGTTATCTGTTTCAGTTTGTTTTGTTTTGAGTGGTTCAACTGCTTAATTTTCTTACTGGGAGTTATGCAGAAGATCGATTTGTTGGGAAAGATAACTATGGTTTGACTTTAAAGTCAATTTTGTAATGAAGTTGTGAATTTGGGATTTTGATGAGCATGTGCTTTGTAGGATTCTAAGACAAGAGTCTGAAATTTTGTATTGCTTTGTGAATTGTAGGGTGTGAGGGATCATGGGTTCCAAGGATCCTGCTCCGGTGGTTGACAAGGTGAATGAGGCAACGCCGGCGCCGGTGGACCAGTAAGTGTTACAGATCTTAAGTTATGATATAGATGCAATAGTGTTTATGTGATTGCTTGGAATGTCAATTACATGTTGTGAAATTTTGACGTTAGAAACTTGATGTAAGATAGTGTAAGCTTATAGAGGAGAAGGGTGCAAGAGAGCAATGTAATGAATTATGTACTTGATGAGCATTTTGACTCTTGATAAAAGTGTTCACTTAGGTTCTTCTATTGAGACAATTTGAAACCTTCTTGATAATTGATGAATTTTGGATGATTCACTTCCACATGATGTAGCTCTGTTAATATAAGAATGTAGAAAAAGAAGAAACATCAACACTTACTCTATTTGAATTCTTCATATGCTTTCAGAATGCACTGGTTTTGATATGCTTATACATTATACAAGTTTTAGCCTTTAGGAGCCTTTGCCAACAGCAGCTCCTCTGGGCACGTATATGTATGAAGTTCTTTGATTTTTACATGACTCTTGTATGAAAACCAACTAGATTTCTTGTTCAGATGGTTACAAAGGTATTTGATGTGCAGGGCTTGTCCTGGCAAAAAGATTCAGGGAAAAGTTCCTAAGAGAATCCACAAGGCTGTGAGGGAGAAACAGAAGCGTGAGCATTTGAATGATCTTTTTCTTGAGCTGTCCGATGCTCTTGGTAACTTTTATTGCCCTTATGAGAACATATAATCTTACTTCGCATCACTTCGTCATTTATCATAATTAGCTCTCAAAGTTTTTCTTTGATCATCATCCATATGATGTCGGGTGGTTATTAATTGAGATAACTCTTGCACAGGACTGAATCAGCAGAACACTGGAAAGGCCACTATACTGTGTGAAGCTACTCGACTACTAAAGGATTTGCTTGGTCAAATCGAATCCTTAAGAAACGAGAATGTATCCTTGTTGTCGGAATCTAACTATGTAAGTCATTCAACAGCTTTCTTTCCCTAACAAATATATATGCGTAATGGTTTCTTATCAATCTTTTTTTCATCCAATCAGATGACTGTTGAAAAGAATGAACTCCGAGAGGATGCTTCTGCCTTGGAAACTCAGATTGAAAGATTGCAAAGTGAGCTACAAGAGAGGGTGTTCCAGTCAAATCCTGACCTTAATGTACCACCTGTAGAAGTGGCATCCCATTTTACCGGAAATTGTCTAGGATTGCCTGCTCAAGAATCAGCTTTGCAACAATCACCTGCTGTATTTGTCATGCCCCTCCACCCTGATCTCCAAACTTATCCACCAGCAGATTCCGCCCACCTCACATCTAAGTCCAAGTCAAATGTAAGCAAACCACATGCTAGGTATCCGACCTCGACGGATTGTTGGCCATTTCAGCTTCTCGTTGAGCAACCAGCAGCCGGCAAAGACGCTCGACAGAATGATCACAGTGCCAGCGGATATAATGGCCATGTTAACATATAATCAGTCTATGTAATTGAAATTATTTGTAGCGCCATGTTCTTTTACCTTTTCTCGGGTTAACTGACAATGCCCCCCTAGTGCTAGTTTTGTATATTTCATGAAGGTAATACAAATGCGTTTAACCTGCACAGATTAAAAGGATTCAACTTACAAATATTAATATAACAGAGCTATAAATATAAGATAAAATCTGTCAAGAATTTTAGTCCTTTATTTGAGAATCAATATCAAGAATCTTACTTTTGTTGCCCGATTTCTCCCGACGAAATCTCGCCATTCCTAGATTTCCAAGGTTTTTTTTTTTTTTTTTTGCTTCCCTAGATTTCCTAGGTGAGAAATCTCAATAACAGAGACTATTAGCTTGACAATACGATGCCTTAGAAATTTATAAGACGGTATTGTTTATTAGCGTCACTATAACCACACTAGTCGCTCTCCTCTCAGAACAGAAGCACTAGTAGCTAAACACACAACTTCATAAGCTGACAAAGGCAAAAGAAAAAAGCAAAAGAACCCAAGCTTTTTCCAGAAGCTTAAGCTTCAGTTTCAGTTCTGAGTTGCAGACATTGAGAACTCGGAGATGGGATCTGGTGCAGGAAGTTTCCTCAAAGTTCTCCTTAAAAACTTCGATGTTCTTGCCGGGTATGAACTGCTATAACCCACTTTACCAAAACCCAACTGTGTGTTTTTCTTTTCTAGTCTGATTTGGGCGTTTGTTCTTGCAGGCCTGTGGTTAGTTTGGTTTACCCTCTGTAAGTTTTATAGCTTTCTGAATTATGATCCTTTACTTTCTTAAGCATTGTTTTGTGTTGGTGTAAATTATCTGTAATCGGTGAATTGGTTTTGGGTTGTTGTGCAGGTACGCCTCAATTAGGGCTATAGAGACCAAATCTGCAACTGATGACCGCCAATGGCTTACTTATTGGATTCTCTATTCTATGATTACACTCTTTGAGCTCACCTTTGCCAAACTTATTGAGTGGTAAAGTTCTTTGTTTTTATTTTATTGTTTGATTTGGTTCATTGATGCCAAATCTGTATCCAGTTGAATGTGCTCTGTATGGATAGCATAAGATCATCATTCATTGAATTTTAGTGTAAGATGCATAGATGATGCTTCCATCTGATTAGTTGGACAGAACATGTGATAGAATTTCGAGTATACGATGCATAAAGGAATACTTGTTCTGGTTTTTGAACAGAACATCTATAGAAATTTATCTCGAATGTTGCAAGATTTGTGTGAGCATTTGATAGCATTAGGTTCTTAATTTAGGTTATAAAAAACTAGTCAGTAATATACTAATATACTGATGTTCTTAATTCATTGTGGCAGGATCCCAATCTGGTCATATGCCAAGCTGATAATGACTTGTTGGTTGGTCATCCCATACTTCAGTGGTGCTGCATATGTCTATGAACACTATGTCAGGCCGTTTTTCCTCAACCCACAACAGACGATCAATATTTGGTATGTTCCAAGGAAGAAGGATGTCTTCAGTAAGCCGGATGATGTTCTAACCGCTGCAGAGAAGTACATTGAAGAGAATGGTACTGAAGCATTTGAGAAACTCATTCACAGGGTATGTCCGTTGATATTA
Source organism: Fragaria nilgerrensis (assembly GCA_010134655.1). Lineage (NCBI taxonomy): Eukaryota > Viridiplantae > Streptophyta > Magnoliopsida > Rosales > Rosaceae > Fragaria > Fragaria nilgerrensis. The sequence continues at coordinate 9,387,537 of CM020981.1, forward strand.
CTAGAAATTTTTTACTATGTATACCCATCAAGTACTTGGTAGGCATGCAACTTTTAACAATTGCCGCTTTACGACTGTTAACTTGTACATTGTATTATATTGCAGTCTGACAAGTCCCAAAGGAGTGGAGGATCCATCTTTGATGATGATCATAGGTACTACTACTGAGGCTCGTACTTGCAACACGTTTTCAATGTCATGTGGTTCTTTGGTGGAGTAAACAAGATTTAGCTCGGATCCTTTCATGCCCTCTACTTAGGTCTTGCTTTGTTTTTGTTTGTTTGTAAAGGAAACTCAACGATCCTTGCTATATGTAAATCGTGGTTTGATGTTATTTTCTTAATTAGATTATAATTTCTTCCATGACTTTTTTTCATTTTCTTTGCCTTTAATTGTGAATCCTGAGCTTGTGGATTGATTTATTGTTGCATCATGCCTAGAATGTACAGTGCATCTTGGAAAGCGCCTGCAAAAGAAACTGTTTCCTCCATTTTATCTGTAGACTGGGGATATAGACAAGTTCTGGTTAAATAATGAGCAAATACACTGGCATGCTTAATTTAACCGTTTGAACCCAAATAAGACTCCAAATTCAATAATTCTGGTCTTCACGCTACACAAAGCAGTGAAAGATGCTAGGGCCTGGGAATAGGAAGTTAAAGTTAATCCGAGTGAACAAATGCCATTGCTTTCGGCAAAATTACTCAAGATACACACTGTTATTAAGGAGAAGTCAATTCTTTTCAATCCACAACCGTCTGTTCAGCACATACAAAGAGGAATAAGAAGTTGTTCACTTGACCGACAGAGAACACTGATCCATGGACTTGTTTAACTCTAGCTATCCAGGCAAATAGCATATCCATGGTTAAAACTCAGTGATCGGTTTCTACTTCTGTTTCTTCTTCAGCTTCAGCATCTTCAGCGGCACCCACTGAAACGAGATATTCTTGGGCTTTGGTAAGAGCTGATTCTTTTGCATCAGCAGCATACAATATCTTCTTTATTGCTACTGACATCTGCATTAAATTTAATCAGAAGCATGATGAGTGAAGCAGTTAACAACTGTGCATATAATCCTACCAAATCAGTGTCAAGAGATGTGTTGCAAATATTTTGTAACAGTCAAAACTGCTCAAACCCAAAGAGTGGAAAAGCAAGAGATGACATAGCTCTGAAGAAAAAGAAGATAGTGAGAATTACATGTCTAGAGTACTCAAAGCCAATAAGCTTAAGTTTCATCGAGAGTTTCAATAATTTACGTCAAAAATGATAAAAAGATTGGAACTCTAGCAATTATAAATTTCCATGTCTCACCCAGATGCAAAATGAGTTTAAAAACTGGGGTAATACAGTATGATACAGGGGAAGAAATGATAGATTAAGTAGCTGATCCCTTAACAGTATATGTGGATATCAAAAGCGAAACTACAAGAGCAACAAATACTTTATTTGTCAGAAAATCCTACCGGGAGGCTCTCCAATTCAGATGTTTGACAAAGAATTTCAATATCCCTCAATTTTCCAAAGTAAAAGTCTCTTTCTTTTTCCAAAAGGTCCACCGAGAGCTTGAGATCTGTTATCTGTAGTCATAAACAACATTGTAGGACTTGACCAAATTACTAAAGATAGACAAACTTCACTATTGTAGTAGGTTTTTATGAGTCAACAGAGTTCAAACAAATGAACACATGACTGATAGTTTATTAACTGATGAGGGCAAACCAACTCAAGGAATACAATACTTTTTTGGAAAGACAAATCGAAAGAGAGTGCATCAGTGATTATGATACCTCCTTAGTCAAAGCTTGAACCTCTCCTGCATAATAAGCACCACCTGCCACTGCACAAGTCTTCCCTTGCTTAGGTCCTAAAGAAGCAAGCATCAAACAAGCACTTGGATGTGTTAATAATATAATGAATGCAGCATCATAACAAAATTGTTTTTCTTTATGGGGATGGATTCCAACCAGAGGTTCTGCGAAGACCAACTGGGTCACCTGAATTGTTTGCTTGCAGTGATTTTGAGATTTTTTGAGAACCCTTGGGATGCCGTTCCTTCCCTCCCTTGCACCTTCGCTCAACAGGATTGTAATTTCTAAGAGGAAAGAAAAAAAATTGAATTGAAGTGAAGATTTATCAATTCAATACTAACCAACATTCACTAAAAAGAGAAAACAAATACAGAAGATGATCCATACTCATTCATAATGCCACCATTGACAGAATCACAGTATCGTTTCAGCCATTGTAAGAACTCCAAGTTGTCCAAAGGCCTGCCTTTAACAAGCCTATTGACTTCAAGAGGCTGCAAGACAGCCAATGAAAAAATGAGAGAGAATGGCAATCAATAGAAATAAAATAAGTTGGTCAAGCAAAAGCCCTCACCAATCCAGTTTTCCAACTCATTTAAGTTAAACTTTACAGTATCACAAACTATCCAAGTCATATGGAAGACCATCATTCAGAATTTGGTTTCAACCAACAAAACTGGTATGTTGTATCATTATGGAATCTCAGGCTTACTCTCAAAAGATCATTCACTAGAGTCTCAACAGATAACTAATTGAGGTGTGATTACATACAAGATACAACCAACAGAAACAACACTGTTCTTATAAAATGGGTCTTGCATGGTGATCTTTTGTTATTCCTGATAGTCTAGATGGAGTTGAGACCAACCAACTATTAAAGCTAAACCAGAAGTACCTATACATGAAAGCAAGACGTTCTAGGGCAAATAAAAATAAAGTATGATAAAAATACCTTCTCAATTTTTAACTTATTGAACACCTCCTGTAAAATCTTATAGTTCTGGATCATATCATATTCTGTCTTCGCATCAAAATTGACCTGCAATAGACAAAACAGATGGCAGGCAAACCAATCTGTTATGGAAACAAAAAAAGGGATACTGCAGCCATTCTAGCAATAAAGATGTTAATTCAAATGTAATGTACAGATTGAAGATGGTGATACCTTGTGCATCGGAACAACTCCAGGATAGGTCATATCCATCATTTGGCATTGCACAGCACCAGATGCAGCCTAGCCACATTTGCGCACATACTTAGAAATAGATGCTTTGTCATGGTTAATGTTTACGAAATGAAATTATCATGATGTGACAATGTGTCCCAAACTCATAACTACAATTACTTCTGCAAATCTACCCGACATCCAACTTCCAGTAACTTAATTAAAGGATGATGCAATTTTCTTTCCGAACACTCATACTCTTTGCATTCTCCAAATCTTTCAAAATCAACCAGATAACTAATGTTCATAACATACAGGCGTACAGCGAAAATACAAATACAATTAGCTAAGGGACTCCTGGACCATAACTTGGAATCATTGAGGTGTACATTCAAAGTTACCTCAAGTTCAGTGACAAGCAAATACCAAAACCCACAATTCAGTTACCTAATTTGTCAGAACATACCCACATGCACTTGTGATCAAATGGGTCAGCCAAAATGCATGAAAAGATGCAAAATTTAATAACATCTAGTCAAGACATATAAATCATTAAACTTTTCAGCACTAATTACCACAATCAACTTATTGGTGGGTAGCATTTCAGCTCAAAATCAAGAAAAGCACCAAACTCTAAAGCATATACACATTAATATCCAAGCTCTAACATTAGCAAGCAATCAAGGAAAGGAAAAATGTAGAAACACAGAAAACCCAAATGGGTCACAAGAACTAGTTAAGAATGCTCAAACAAAGAAACCCAGAATCAAGATCCTATCTTTTTTGCTAATAAAAGAGAGATATAGAGAAGAAACCTCTTCGATACGAGAGAGATTGAGCTGAAGACGATTGTTGATCCAAGTCAAAATCTCATTCCTTCCAACAAAGTAAGCACTGTCCATAATTCCAATATTGGAAGCCATTTTCAACCCAAATTCCAAAGTCTTTCAATTCAGAGAAAGAATGGAAAATGCAGATATAAAAAGCGGTGGGAATTTAAAGAAGAGGAGGATGAAGAAGATTAGGGGTTTTGTTTTCAAAAAGGAAAATGAGCTGAGCTGAAACAATATTTTGTTTTTGTATTTTTTTGAAAACAAAGAAAACAATCTCAAGGAAGATAGTGAGAAACAGAAAAACCGAAGGAAGGGAATTGAATTGAACGGTGAGAAAATAAATAGGGAGAGAATGGAAACCGAAATAAGGGGTTGTGTGTTTTTGATATTCTTTTGCAATCTCGACGAGTTTTCGTAACTGCATTTGTCAATAGGAGACTAGGAGAGAGACCAATTAAGCTAAACGATTGGCATTTGTTTTTGTTTTTGGTTTTATTGAAATTTTTATTTGGTTGATAACAATTTTAATGGGAAGCCACGCCGGACTGGTAGTGACCTTTTCCACATGCATCATTGGTCCTAGTGAGGGACGGCACAGATCGCACAATCACTCGTACACCACACACTCTCTGAGTCCTATCAAATTGCATAGTATGGTTGTTGGTTGTTCAAGATACTTGTAGACGGAGTGTCGTTTCTGATCGTCAAAATAAGAACAACGAGAATCATTCAAAATTCTAGTAACATGAAGGTGTAGCTATTTCTATCCTACTAATGCTTAGTTCATTCTATGTCTTATTTTTTATCTTCAACGTTTTAATTCTGTTATTAAAATTTTGAGAAAATCTGATTTTTATTTTCATTCTTTTAACTTACAATTATAAAAGTGATAAAATCTAAAAATATATACAAATATCTTATCGATATATTTGACGCAGACCTCCACAATTCTCAAATAACATCCTATATATGTTCTCCTCGATCTTGTTTTTTGAGTTCGACTATGAATATATATATTTATATATATATATGCATGAAATACTACATTTGAAGCATTAATTAATAAAATAAATATAAGAACGAATAATCCTACCACACTGTATAACCATCCTGTTAAAGATTGAAGTGATTCTTAAATCTGATTTGAAAGATGTAGAGAAATATTTTTTTTCGATGTAAAGATGTAGAGAATTGTTGTTGTTCGGATTTTATAGATTTTAGTTTAATATTATATTTTCACAAAAATTCTTGATTGTGGGGTTAGTATTAGAATATGAGAATTTTTAAATACACACCCATAATATCTTAATACACTCTCCTTACTTAATACACCATCTATCAAGTTTTTCATTTCAGTATTATACTTAATACACATCCCGAACTGCCTAAAATGTCCTTAATTTATGAAATATTTCATTATTTAATATAATTAATATATATTTAGTATTTGGTAACTCTTTTTACATATTATTTCGTCTAATTTTTACTAGAAATTTTTGGTTATCATCGTTCAATTTCTAATCAAATGATTATTGTTATATCTCAACTCCAAATCACTAATATAAGTTTTCAAAATTCACAAGTTAGTAGAACTGTAAAAGTACAGTAGCTATTAAACATAAATAGCTAGTTATTCGATAAAACATGTCATGATAAAGATGCAGTACTTGACAACATGATCTGCAAGATCAAACTAAAGTTGATACAGATAAAAAAAATTAAAATTAAAATAAAAAAAGACAACCCAAATGAATTGTGGAGAAGAGTTGGGATCAGGAGAGAAGGCGTGTCTTCGATGATTTTAGGGTAGAAGATGTTGAAAAGAATATTCTAGTACGATATATTTTTTTTTTAATAATAGATATTTGTTTTGGTCATTTAGCTTACTTAGAAAATCTCAATAGAAACATAAAATAATAGATGTGTGTATTAAAAGATTAAGGGTATGTATTTAAAATTTCTTTTAGAATATTTTGTTTAAAATTAAAATGTGGGGTGAATAAAGTATTTGGTGGGGTGGCAATAGCCGCACCCATATAGTAATGATTCTAGTGTATTTGATTGATTCTCATGTTTACTAATATATATACAAGTATTTGAATGGGTGTGGATGTCAATATCAGGGGACTCAAAACGCTAACTCAAAATGGTTGGTGACCTGATGACAGGGGAGCCGGCGACCGAAGCCCTGGTGAACGGCGGCCGTAACTATAACGGTCCTAAGGTAGCGAAATTCCTTGTCGGGTAAGTTCCGACCGCGACTGCTGGCACGGAGTTAGCCGGGGCTTCTTCCTCGAGTCCTGTCATGATCGCGCACTCGACGAAAGAACGCTAGCTCGGGCCAGAAGAACCTTACCACTAAGCATTTTCAGGGACTAGCTCGCTTCCCATAACTCAAGAGGGCACCTCATCTATAGCCATTTCTATCCGCCCGCGTGCATTGGCTGTGAGTGGAGTGCCAAAATTCCATTCATCATTTTTATCTACATAAGCCAAAGCTCACGGTAAACCTTTTGGATACAAATCGTCGAGCCGTCGACAACTCCCACCTTCGCTAAAACAAGGGTACTCTGCGAAAGACTATTGAGTGGCATGTCGAGCTGATCCGACACCAAGTGACTTTCGGTTGGAGAACTACGCAACATGATGAGGGTCAAGAGGAGTTGGGGGTACTTTGTGGTAAAAACCGCTGGATATCAATGATGGAAACCTAGGATAAAACAAAAAGAATAGGATTCTACTTGATTCCCCATGGGATTAGGAATCATTCCATCCCGATTATTTTACTCTCCACGTGTCTATGATTCATGAGTTTTTACATTTCTTACGTCTTTGATCCATGACATTTTTCCATCTCAAACAAGTAAATGTGCCTTTAGGTGAGTGTTACATCTTTAGCTCTTTGGTAAATATATTTGAAGAATTAAACAATGATGAATGGTATGAAAATCTTATTAAATGAACCATACATGGGTGTCCCTTTGGACCAAAGCCAGATTTGATATTAAACTCATCAAAGTAAGGTGCCTTAAATGCAAAACTTGGTGGTTGTATCCTCACAGCTCATCCCTTTTGTCGGTTTCAATTTTTATATGAACTAAAAAGCAAACAAAACGTAAAAAATGAACTGGGTCCGATACACAAGCCCAAAAGTAAAACTGGATCTGATACATAGGCCCGAACTTAGAACTGGGTCTAATACGTCTTGTTTGGTTTGATCGAAGGGTTAGGGTTTTAGGTCCTCTGCTCTTATAGGGAGCGCGAGCTGAGAATTACAGCTATTTTCAGAGAGAAAGAGGCACCAGTCGCCGCCGTGACGGAGTGGAGCAGCCATGGTTCACGTGGCGTACTAACGTCTCTCTATTTCCTTGACACTTTACTAAGTACTGTATACATCATATAGTATCTGATATTGATATTTGAATATGTGATCACGTTGCTGATTTTTTTTTTAGGTTACAGAAGTTTTGATTGTCATGATCAAATTTTAAAATTTCATTTGACTTCACACTTTTGGCTTTTTGGTTGGTGATCAGATTTATGTTTTGCTAAAGTGTATGTGGTCTTCACTCTTCAGTAAGTAAACTTTAGGAAAAGCTGAGATATATGAACATATACAGGCTTGAATGATGATTGTGCAATGTGCCTCATAAAATGAAGTTGATCACCATCTGTATTTGTTCCCCGCTTCCACTCTTAGTATTTGAATCTTACCAAATCTCTGGAGACAATTAGTAACTGTGTAAAACTGTAAATGGTGATGATTAACGACAAGAACTCAAATGAGTAACAGTCTTTTATTTTCTAAGCAAGGGCTTCAACTCTCATATATATGCTGATTATTGCATCTTTCATATTGCAGATAATGCACTTTTTATTTGTTTGATCCCGACAATCATGAGACCAAAGCTTACAGGAAAGTGTAAGCATCTTCAGTGAAAACTACACTCCAACCTTTATAATAGACAAAGAGAAGCAAAGAATGAACAAATGTAATTCATTAGAATTCTATAACGGATATACATATGTTTTATAATTGGCACAGATAAATAAATGAGCAAATTATTATTAATTTTTTTTTTTTGAGAAGAATTAGTAAATTTCATTAGAACTGGGCATTGTTGGAAATGGTACTTTTTCAGTACAAATTGACATGTGCACATTACCTAGACTTGCATAATGTATATATATCACCGAAACTTATGTAACAATATATTATCACGAAAGTCCCAATTGTTATGCATACATGTATAAAGTAAAGAACTGTATAAATTCAAAACATTTTCTCTTGCTGTTGCATATAACGATATTCAAGTTTGTATGAAGGTTTCACAGATTTGATAATCTGCTTGGGACTCTCTACAGAACAATATTCATAATTTTACAAAATTGAATGCTAGACAATTTACTTAGTGCTAATCTGAATTTCAAATTGGTTGACTATTGACAAATCAATTTTAAGCATCAATATTTCAAATTGATTAACTATTGACAAAATTCACTACGTCAATTTTGCCTTCAGACGAGCGGCAATACCTGTCGTCTGATCATTTTTTTACGTGTCGTCTATCCAGTTGCCATTTGATAAGCTCTCAGACGACAGGCAATGTTCGTCGTCTGATAGATATTATACGACAGATAATATTAACTCATCTGTTGTCTGTGTGCATATAGATTTGTAACAAACTCTAACTTTTTGTCGTTAGACATTGGCTATAACGACATGAAAGTATCGTTGAAATTACTTTTATACTAAAAGTGAGCAACTGTATGTCGTCTCACACCAATTCAAACGTCTCTTATTTGTCGTTTGATATATATCTTAGATGACATAAAATATGATATTTTACTTTAAGACGACATATAAATGTTGTTTGAAAAATGTAGAGACATCAGAGTCCATGGGACTATCTGTTGTCTGATTTTGGTTTAGATGTCAATTTTATGGGAATTTAATGTCTCAACAAAAACATTTACACAACATGATTCAGAAATCTCAAATTCATTCTAATTGCCAAAAACCAACATATTTTACATAGAGTTACTTGTTCTAAAGAGACCCATAAGCTATAACATAAAAAAACATCAAACCAAATATTAGCAACTGCAATAGTGGTGTACTCTATAGTGCAGAAAATCTTTCACTACCAGGACAAGCATTTTAGCCGACGAAAAAGTTTCGTCGGCCTGTTAGTTTAATTCGTCGGCTATGGTTTCGTCGGGAAAGAATCGTCGGCGATGACTTTAGCCGACAAAACTAGAAGATGTCGTCGGCTATCGTCCCAGAATTTAGCCGACGAAAAAGACGTCGTCGGCTATTGTCCCAGAATTTAGCCGATGAATATCTTAAATGTTTCGTCGACTGTAGTCTGAGACTTTAGCCGACGAAACATTTAATATATTCGTCGGCTATAGTATGTAATAAAAAAATTAAAAAAATAAATATAACCTACGAAATATAGTCTGTTTTGTTGGCTTTAGGAGGGTTTAGCCGACGAAACATGCCATAATTTGTCGGCTAAACCTTGTAAAAAAAAATTAAAAATACTATAGTCGACGAATATATTACATGTTTCGTCGGCTATAAGTCCATTCCAGTAAAAAAAAAAACCTGAAATTTCTAAATTACCATTCTAAGCAAGCTGCAAAATACACCAAAACAATTCTATATAACCAACAACAAGCACATAAAACTATATAATTGATCAACTACACAAAATCTAGATCGTCTAAATCAATATCCGGTTCTGGGGGCTGCTGCGGAGGAGGTTGCGGCGGCTGAGGTAGCGGTATAGGCGTAGGCATGGGTGGAGCCGGAAGTCCCTGAAGCTGGGCAGGTGTAAACTCCTGTAAATACTAGAACATATGCTGCTGCTGGGCCTACTGGGTGGCATATACCGCGGCAGTATAGGCAGCCTGAGCAGCTTGCTGTTCCCGTAGTCTCTGAACTTCTGACTCTAGCTGAGTCGTCCTACTGCTGGTCGAGGCTGCATTTTGTTGAAATCCTGAAGTGGTCTTTAGGACCCCCTCGGCCTTCTTTCCTAGACCCCGACAGTAGAAGTTGTTTTCTCGCGGTGGGAAGGCTGTGCCCATGATCCTCGCCCCCTCGGATCCGAAGTGTCGATCCGGGACATGGCTTCGAATATCTTTTCCTCCTGCATGTCCGACCATGCCTCCCTCACTATAGCACTCATCACCTCGTCACTAGCCTCCCTCACCTTCGTCTAATTGGATAGGAAAAAAATGATTAATTAACATTTTGACATTTATATAAGTAAAATTAAAAATTTAAAAACGTAAGATGACTTACAATATCCTCCTGAGCGTCAGGATATGCCTTCTCGTACGTATAGACGTACCGGTTGACTTTTGGATGTTCCCTGGCCGCCTCGTCCATGAAGACAGCGAACGGTCTGGAACCGACATGATGGTTCCTTGTGTTGCGTTGCCGGTTCTGAGCGTTCGCCCGGGAAACGGCCTTCAAAGAAAAAAATAAACTATTAGTAAAATATTTAAAAACGGACGTACTTAATGAAAAATTAACTAATTAATTTTTTTAAATACCTGTTTATGAGGGTTGTTGAATTCTGATGTCAGAAGCCAACGCCACTCGTACTCCCTATACTAGAACTCAGCAGGGGTACCATAACGTGCGTTCCTGTGCATAGTCCAGTGGGTCCGCAACTCGTTCTTCCACTCATTGTACCTACAGATACAACAAAAATATTAGAAATATTATTAATATTACATACAATTTTGTTTTTTCATTAACTTCCCAACGTACCTTCCCCCATGCACAACGTCCGCCCAGTTGTTCTTCAGGTGCTCGAGAACATCAAACCACACTTGCATTTAACCGTTTATTAGTTTAGTTTTTCGAGAAATCAACAATGTAATATACGTTCGATTATTGAGGTATTTTGTAAACTCACCGACATCGCGTTGTGGACCATGTCCTTAACCTCCTGCAGGACCTCGCCCCAGTCTGACCACAACATAGGAACTCTATCCCTAATGAGCGCTTCCACGCGGCCGGAGTACGTCCTTGACTTCCCGCTCGATACTATGTGGCCATCCCCGTCAGTATCGATGATGATCCTCCCTGAGGTATTGACGGTCTTCTCGAGAGCATTCCCTGTGACGGGGCCTCTCTTCTTCTTTGTCGGCTTTGCTCCGACGGTACCTATCACATGATAAACCAAATTGATTATTAAAATCGGAGACCCTTTATTATTAATTATAAGAAAACAAATCATTCATCTTTCATTACCTGAGGGCGATGCGGTGGACGCGACAGATTCCGTCTCTGTCGCCGATGATGATACCCTCGTGGAAATAAGAGGTGTATCAAAAGGCACGAACCGGTACGTTGCTGATGGAGCCATTAGCGGGAGCAGTGGATAAATCGACGTCCCTGAGCCATCGACTGCAGGTAAGGCTGGTATCATCCGCGGAATGAACAGATGAGGCGGCGACATCTGTACCCCAGTTGACCCACCATCCGAAGCAGTAGGACCCAGAGTGGGCGCCTGGTGTATCTCAGGCATATGGGGTGCAGACACCTCCGGCTGCCTCGAGGAATGGGAAACACTCGGCGGCTGCCTCTGCGCCGTCTCCAGAAGGGTCGCACGTCTGGTTGTCATGAGGCCCCGAAACGACGTTTGAGGGTTGCTAGAGGTTCCTTCAGATGATTCAGACCTTTGACCATTCGAACCCTTCGTCGACCTAAAATTACCACTCATCCTGTTTAAAATATTAATTTGAATCAAGGCTGAGGCATGGGCGGATACACTCAGTGGGCTGTATAGGCTCCAGCCTAGATAATTTTTTGGAGAAAAAAAACCCTCAAGTAGAGGTATATTTACTTGTGCAGCCATTACCCATACCAGGAAATAAAATAAAATAAACTAGTAGGCAGCTTCTCCATTTCTCCTATACTCATTTTTTGCTATTGTCAGTTCTTCTATCAACATTAGAGCCCATTTATCATATCTTTAAAACCCATTCAATGTTGCTCGTTAATTCATCTACTATCTATTACTCATTTGTTCCCCGTGTTGTATATAGGAGCGAATTGGAAACTCATCTTGGGTTTCACCACACTATATATAATAATAGATGGGAAATATATCTTGTATCACCAACGCCAAATAGTATTCTTTTTTTTGTCGTTTATTGAATTTCGACTATAACATAGAAATTTATTACAGTGAGTTGATGTATTATTCTTTAAGTACATTATTTGAATATCAAAAGAGATGGACTCAAATGTTTGATATATTGACTTGAGCTTAATCTGCGACTGCAAAAATCTAATAATCTTCCACTTAAAAAATGTTAGCATATCACACTTTTTCATCGTAGTCTTATGAATTTGGTGCAAAGTGGTGAGACACAATGATGTTAACACAAACCCATATACCGCATTACCAAGCTGGAAATCAAAAGAAAGAACTTGGAACCACATGCATTCGATCGATTCCTTACAAGAAGTATGAAAAGGGAGATCATGACCGTACCTGACCTTGAAAAGGGAGTAGGGCAGCTGAGCAACCGAGCAGCAGAGCAGCGGTGCAGCCAAGCAGGCGACGACGATGGGCGAGCGATGGCGAGGCGGGCGAGAAGACTTCAAAAGACGAGCGACGGCGTCACGGCGAGGTGAGCGAGCGCTGGGTTTTTTAGGGTTTTCGTCGAGCGCTGGGTTTAATTATATACCCTATACCTTTAGCCGACGAAATAAAAATTTCGTCGGCTAAACCTATAAAATTCGTCGGTTAAACCTGTTAATCTCGTCGGCTAAAGTAATGAAATTCGTCGGCTAAACCTATGAAATTCGTCGGCCAAACCTGTGAATCTCGTCGGCTAAAGTAATGAAATTCGTCGGCTATAGTACTTTTTATAGATTCGGCACATTGTGATTGTGATGATCAAACTTGAGAAACGAAAATCCGACCGTTAGAACTGACCATCATGATAAAATACATGTATGAGAAAAAATTCAACTTGATCCGACAAGGTTAAAGGCTCAATCCGGACAGTCAATCTTGTAAGTCAAACCCCTAAATGCACGGAAAAGGTCATTGGACCGTCTAAATTATGTATTTTGGCCGGACCTTCAACTGAAAATAGTTTCAAATCGATGAGACGCAACAAGTCGTATAAAAATTTTATGGAAAATAACCACCGAAGATAGGGCTACCCATAGGGAGAAAGAATGAAAAATTGCATTGACCGCAACTATCGGCACCGAGACTTTACCGGAATACCATGATTTTTCAACCGTCGACGTATTTCACCATTCTATCTTATTTCACAATTTTTTTACGTTTGAAGGTTCTACGTAAAGTTTGTTTTTAAAACGGAATATTTACTTAACACTTGGTAAACAAGTTATACAACATTAGTAGACATGTTGTGATTGTGATGATCAAACTTGAGAAACGAAAATCCGACCTTCAGATCTGACCATCATGATAAAATACATGTATGAGAAAAAATTCAACTTGATCCAACAAGGTTAAGGGTTCTATCCGGACGGTCAATCCCGTAAGTCAAACCCCTAAACGCACGAAAAAAGTCATTAGACCGTCTAAATTACGTATTTTGGCCGGACCTTCAACTGTAAATTGTTTCAAATCGATGAGACGCAATAAGTCATATAAAAAATATATCACCATTAGGGTTTAGCCGACGAAATATTAGGGTATTCGTCGGCTAACCGCATCTTAGCCGACGAATTATGACTTATTTAAGATGGTTTTAGCCGACAAAATATACTATAATTCGTCGGTTATTTCATTGGCTAAGATGGTTGAAGCCGACGAATTATGGTATATTTCGTCGGCTAAAGTATAAAAAATATATTAAAAAAAACAGAAGGTTTAATGTAAACCATACTAACTTCATGTTTATATATCACCAAAATTCATATAAAATAACAGAAATATGAATTCAATATATGTAAACTATAAAGGTAATACATTCTTTTTTTTATTACAAATTAATAGATTACGTCATCTAAATTAAAACTAAGGCTTGTAATCGGAATCATCCGATGAGTCTTCTTCGGTGTCAGAATTAATTTCTGGTAATCTATGCCTTTCCTCATCGCCAGAGTCTTCGTCTGTTTCTTGATTTGGATCAACATCAAGAAGCCTTGGCTCTTCATCACGAATTCGCACCGAACGATCCGCTTTAAAATTATTAAGGCGAACGGTAGAGGAGTTAGGAATACCTATTGCGTTGGGCTCTTGATACGCAACATCTTCTTCCTCGTCTTCGGCCTCTCCAAGTGTAGCCGCTTTGTAAATGTTTCGAGAGTGCACAAGGTTGACTACTTTCCACGCGTCACCCTTAGCAAGGTCATCAAGATAAAACACTTGTTTTACCGATGTGGCAAAAACGAATGGGTCATCTTCGTAACAACTTGTAGTAGTGTTCACCGATAATATTCTGTACTGATTGGTCTTCATGTTCTGCGGTCTAGTATCAAACCATCTACACTTGAAGTGGTGCACTATCATGCATTGCCCATAAACGAGTTCTACCACTGAATGAAGAACACCGTAATAGTCAACTCCTTTCCGCCCACCATGCGCCATCACCCCAGAATTCTGTGTTCTCCGTCTGCTGTCTCTCTGTGCACATATAAATTGCACGCCATTCACCTTGCACATCGGATAAACTCTTAACATTATCGGCTTCATTGCTAGAAGTCTTAGTTCGTGCGACCAATTTGGGTGACTATCAAATTGAATATGGTTCATTTGCAACCAACCATTCAACTGTAAATATGGATAATTATGCAATAAACATAAATACGTACAAAAATATTGAATTACGTACCCAGCCGCCAAAATAGTTTGCGAACTCCTTATTGTGATACTCGAGATCACCTTGAATGTCTAAGCAATATAGATGGATATTTTTCCAGTATTCAACTTCTGGACAGTTAATCAATACCCACCAGTGGGCAATGACTAGCTCATGTGGTTGCAACTTGTAGGAGTCTAGCAAAATTCCATAAATTTCAACATCACTTGAGAGTATGGAAAGATTGAAATTCGGTACATCTACCGGTATGGTTTGCGGAATTTCCTTCAACGCTCCTAAATACAACTTCATGTAGGTGATGCACTCGTGCGCAATATATGCTTCAGCTATACATCCTTCAGGCGCAGATTTATTAGCCACATAATCTTTGTAGTCTCCAAGTTGCCTATAAATCAAGTTGCAAAGTGTTATGATTATTGAACATGTATATTGAGGAATTCAGGTGTAAAAAACGTACATTTCCATGTGATACATCCAAGTGTAGTGTACTGGACCGATAAGCAACAATTGCTCTGGAAGATGGATCATCAGGTGAGGCATGATGTCAAAAAAATTTAGAGGAAATATCCTCTCAAATTTACACATGATATAAATGATGTCCTCTTCATTTCCCGGAGGTTAGATTTTTTCACTTCCTGTGTGCATAACTTCTGGAAGAATCTTGCCAACGCTACTAACGGCTCTACCACCTGATGGGGAAGGAACGGTCGAATGAAAACAGGGAAGAGATATTGTAGCAGGATATGACAGTCATGACTCTTCAACCCGTACATCTTATTGTCCCGGAAGGTCACACACCGGGCTATATTTCTTGCATAGCTTGAAGGATACTTCACACAACTTATCCACTTGAAAATTACGTTCTTCTGGTCAGGCTTCACGGTGTAAGGAGTTTGAGGCATTTTTTTCTTCCCTTCTTTCAACCACAAATGTCTTCTTATAAGCATTTTTTTTAGATCAATGTGTGCCTTAGGACCGTCTTTCGTCTTCCCCTCCAAGTTCAGCACTGTACCCACCACACTATCGCAAACATTCTTTTCGATGTGCATCACATCTAGGTAGTCCCTGATCAACAACTTACTCCAGTATGAGAGTTCCCAGAATATGCTCTTATGTGTCCAGAATTTGTACCTGTCGGGTCTTTCAGGTATTGCTGCCACAATATTGGGATGATTGTTGAGCTGCCCAAAATCGTACTCATTAAGCACTGCTAAAATTTCTTCCCCCGTCCATCTTCTGGGAGGCACACTGTTTTCTACGGTCCCATCAAATGCCTTGTCATCGAACCGCCATTCGTGATTATATGGAAGGAAAGCACGGTGACCCAATCTGCATATCTTGTTGCAATGACTGGTGCTCCCCTCATAGCTAAGGCACTCTGGACAAGCCTTGTATCCTTAACAACGTTGCCCGACAACATCCCACAGGCTGGAAAATCACTGATGGTACCAACAACCATGACATGCATCTGGAACATCTCGTGCATGTTCTTGTCATAAGTGGGATGACCAACGTCCCATAAAAACTTAAGCTCTTCAATCAAAGGTCTCAAATACACATCGAGACACTTTCCTGGATAACCGGGCCCCGGAATCAACAAACTCAACATATTGTATTCCTTCTTCACGCACATCCATGAAGGAAGGTTGTACGGTACCAAAATCACCGACCATACACTGTATTGAAGACTCATGTTGCCAAAAGGATTGAACCCGTCGGATGAGAGCCCGAGCCTCACATTTTGGACCTCTGACGCAAAATGAGGAAACTCTCTGCCTATATGCTTCCAAGCCTCCCCGTCAGCAGAGTGTATAAGGGTATTTTCGTCATGCAATTCCCTATCAGCGTGCCATCTCATAGCTTTGGCTGTGTGTGAAGACATGTACAACCGCTCCAGCCTATCCCTCAACGGGAAATACCGAAGTACCTTCACAGGTTTCCTATTGCCTGCAGGAGTCAGCTTATACCTGTCAGTGTGACATACCGGACATGCGTCAAGGCCACTAAGGTCATTCCCTTTTGGATCTTTACCCTAGAAGAGAACACAGTCATATCTGCATGCATGGATCTTGATATAGGAAAGCCCAAGATCTTTCAGGATACATCAGACCTTATGATGAGTGGTAGGACGACGATGACCGTGGGGCAGCATCGAAGCAGTGTACTGTAGATAATCATCAACAGCCTTCACGGTCGATTTTGTCTCAACTTTAATCTTCATTACGTCCATCACACTTTCAAGTACTGTCTTCTGACAACCGGGGTACACAGGGGTCTGTTGAAAAGCAAACAGTTTGTTGTACTTGTCAATACCAGCAGTGTTGACAACTCTAGGGAAGGGCTACACCGGCTCAGGCATATACTGTCCTTAAGCGCATACACCGCTCTCATAAGAAAACATGTCGTTGATGAAGGCCGTTGTTGGATCGTTGGATGTACTGCCCGTCTCAGAAAATTGCCCATGATCATGCGGACCCCTGATAATGTTTCACAATGATATAAACAACATGTGTACTTCTCCCAAAACCCGTTACTCTTCAGGTGCTGTCATACTTTGTCAATCGCAAATCGATGTATATCGCTGCGACACTGACATTTCGTGCACGAGCAATAGAAAATTGTATTCCCGTTAGCATTAGCCAGCGCATATTCCAGAAAACTCATAACTCATTTACCATATCTTTTGTCCCATTTTGGAAGCGAAATCCAACTCTTATCCATATCCTGAAAATATAACAAAATATATATGTATAACTCTAGCTAATTATTAATTAAATTCCGTATATAAAATCTCAATTCATTTAGTATTCTACGTACTACAACTAATTAATAACAAATTAATTAACACATATATATATATACTTAATAATTACATAACAATATTATATATCAACATCATCACAAAATCATCATCAACTCATATCATCAACAACTTCATACCATCAACACAATATTATAAATTAATTAACATATATATATATATATATCTACTGGTACTTATTAACAACAACTTCATATATATTATCAAATCATCAACTAAATCGATCAACACACATATATATACATCCAACGTACTCAAAATCGATCAACTCAATCACACTCAAAATCGATCAACTCAAATAAAACTCAAAATCAATATATATATACACATGTACGTACTTATATATAGCTCCACAAACTAATTACGGACATATTTCGACAACACCCAAACTTTTTCTCCCGTTTTTTTTTTCAGATGAGCTGTTGTCCAGATCTGCAAATATAAGGCACTTTAGCCAACAAAATTTTAATTTCGTCGGCTAAAGAATTTTGAAATTCGTCGGCTAAAGTTCACAGACTATAGCCGATGAAAAAATTCTTTCGTCGGCTAAAATTGATCATAGCCGACAAAAATTTAAATTAGCTGAAGAAATGATTATTTAAATTAGCCGACGAAGGAAAATTTCGTCGGCTAAGTCGGCCTGGTTTTTTATTTTCGTCGGCTAAAGTCTTTCTTCTGGTAGTGTTCGTAACTGCAGTGTTGTACTCTGTTCCTTCCTTCATACTCAAACTTCAGTGTCTCCTGCCAAATCGAAGACACATAACTTTAGTAAGTTGTACTTAAAGAACACAGAAACCAAATATAAACTAATATACAGTTAAATGAATTGTCATAGAAGCTAACGTATATAGACCAAGAAAACACTTGCAATGTACTGGTTGGTTTGATTTGACTCGTCCCTTAGACCAAAACTTTTGTCCCACTAGGTTTTTGCTTGGCAAAGTTTTTAACGAGGCAACATCGTATGCATCGTTTATCTGTTGCAGAGATCATTGATCAACATGAAGTTGTTCATGAATGTGTTTGGTTAATGTTAATCATTACACATGGCAGACTTGCTTAAGTTTTGGTTTAAATCTACTTTTGAGAAACATGTGAAAAACATTGGAATGCGGCATTTATCAAGTCTCTTCGATTAAGATACTTATCAAGGGGAGCATCACATGATCGAGTTCTCAATGAATTAGTTGGTGCGTTGTACTCTTTTCTCTTTCGACCAAGGTTTAGTTTTTCCCACAGGGTTTTTGTTACTCGGCAAGGTTTTGACGAGGCAACACCGTATGCATCTTTCGGCATGTAGACATGCGGCACAAGGGAAGTGTTATAGGATATTTCATATGTGTGTCTTGGCCTTATGCCATCAGGTTATGTAGTTGGAATATGACTATGTATTCTTTATCATTACTATATTGGTACTTTGTAATTCTATATATAAAAGGCTCATATCAATGAATAAGATGATTCTCTGTTCTCTTACTATTTTTCTTTGTCTCTATTGTGTATACTTCATCACAGGTAACATACTGTATACTATTTTACATCTCAATATATAACACATTTAGGACGAGTCGAATCAAACAAATTTACATGCAAGAGCACAATAGGGTTGATACGACATAACCGCACCCTTCACATTTGATAATGACATGTATGCATGTGTTGAACTCCCCCTAAAGTTCG
Source organism: Fragaria nilgerrensis (assembly GCA_010134655.1). Classification (NCBI taxonomy): domain Eukaryota; kingdom Viridiplantae; phylum Streptophyta; class Magnoliopsida; order Rosales; family Rosaceae; genus Fragaria; species Fragaria nilgerrensis. The sequence continues at coordinate 9,406,683 of CM020981.1, forward strand.
CACCTCCCCCTGATCTTTACATCAATCATATGACTCTTCTTGATTTTTACTAATCACGGAAGTTTCGATAACTTAGCATGTCAATGCTCTTTAACATGTCTTCAAATGTGGCATTAGACAATGTTTAACTAAATCATGCCGTATTGTTCTCAAACATGATCTATTACACTTAGATCTTGAGGAGAATGTCGTTTGTGAACTCAAAACATAAGTTCGTGCTGGAAATCAGATTTCCGCGCAGCATGACCATGGGGTACTAGAATAGTGGTAACTTCCTCTAGGAAATACGTATGAATGAACCGTAAACGTTTTTGGAAACTAGACTCATTTAACTTTCCAACCGTATATTACACACATTCTGATTCGTCAGGAGCTATTCACAAAGTCTCGTCGAAGTTAACTGTTTTACCAAAATCAGATTCTCTGACAGATTCGTCCTACTTTACGAAAACAGCCATAACTCACTCAATATGATAGATGTGATCAAATAGTTGGTGTCCCTGGAAATTAGACACATAGAACTTTCAAATGATACTAATTTTACAGTTTTCTAGGAAGTGAGATTTCCTGTAGGTTCTGTGGAAGTTAGCCTACGAAAATTGACAGATTCTGATTTCGCTTTTGTTGTGTCTTTCTTATGTAGGGATATAATAAGCCTTAATCTTTCATACCTTTAAGTCTTTGAAAGAATAAAATTTCTATTACATTAGCATTGCGTGGGCATATAGCTATACTTAGCTTTATAACTTTTCATAGCGAATGAGATGTCAAGTCTTTCGTATTGTGTTGAGTACATTGATGCATCTTATTGTACTTAGATGAGAACTCCATCTCTTAACGCATTTGTCATTTTTCTTTAGATAAAACAACATATCTCTCTTTAGAGTAAAGACTTTGACTAATCATGAGATATATGTAGGCCTCACTTTCGTTAGAGCGCCTAAGCCGATTGATGGAAAATCATCATCATCAATACAGTTATCGGGTGCATTTTCGAGATCGTGTCTTCCCAAGATCTTTTTCATTCTAACATCGGATGTTGATACATATTGCCATCTCTTGATCCATCAAGAGTCCATGTAAATCCGGAATTAACACGTAAAGGCATAATCCACCATATCCCTTCCAAATCAAGTATAGTCCATGTGCGTTTCAATACCCTTAGCAAACGCGTGCTCATGTGGTTTGGAGCCACTTGATTCGGATGAATGAAGTCCGTTTAAGACATTCATGTATATCTCTAATCCCATAGAGATGTTATTATGACCACATTCATAGGCTACATGTTCGAAACTACCAAACTGACAAAGTAGTGGAGTGCAATGACAACCATTACGAGAGCATATGCCACATCCCGACTCTTAAATTTTTATCATATTTACTAGCTTGGTATTAATAAGAGTTTTATTGTCTTCGTTAATGAGTTTATAGTTTCAAAAGACCTTAGAGGTGTTTTGAGGAAAGATTATTTCGGAGAAATTATTCGTAGGAGAAATATTTGACGACGGTAAAAAGGGTAATTTTTATTAGGGTATATTTTTGGGGTGTTTTATGTGTTGGAGTGGATTTATAGGTGTGGACCGGGTCAATTTGAGGTCAAAAAGCCCAACTTCTTCTTCTTCTCTCTCTTCTCCCTGAGCCCTCTCTTTGTCGGAATTTCCCAAGCTCGGTCCGCCGCCGTCTGGCCACCGCAGATTGCCACATCGGTCCTAATCGGTTGGCCATCGACCCAGCTTCCTTCTTGGACCGGTGGCAGCCTCTCTAGCGCCGCCATGAGAGAGAAATGACACCCGAAAACTCCGACTGCCCGTAGTGCTCCATCGCCGGAACTCCCTCCTCCGGTCGCCATAGCCAGAGCTGCTTGGCTCTTTTGGAAGCTCTCATCCCGTGCAGCAATCCCCCAAGAGGTTTCGCTCCCTCTTGAGCTAGGTAAGGAGAATCGTTGAGTTGAATTTCTAGGGTTTTAGGTTCGATTGACTTAGTTATGTCAAAGTATAAGAACTAGAAAGCAAGAGAATTATAGAGAGTATTGGAGCTGAACTGTATTGATCTAATTGACTGAAAGGAAAGCTCTGTTAAATAGAGCGTACAAAAACAAACTAAGCATAAATTCTGGAACGGCTAGCTGCTAACAAACCCTAATAATAAGGGATTCCTAATGACTTGGTAAATCAACAAACTCCCAGTAGACTAGGACTAGGACTTATTCAATACTAATCCAAATAAACTAAAACACTAACATTCTCCCCTTAAACTGATAGCCATCAGCATATCAGTTTACACAAAAAACTCCAGCAAGTTAGTCCACATGCATCAGTAGCATCACCAATGACTTCTTTCAATGAACACAGACCAAGTAGTTCCCGCAGCTTCAAGAATGTAGTAATCTTAAGTGGCTTGGTTAGGATATCAGCAACTTGATCTTCACTTCTACAATAAACCAACTCAATAACACCATCTTTTGTCAAGTCACGAAGAAAATGATACCTTACATCAATGTGTTTGCTTCTCCCATGTAACACCGGATTCTTCGATAACTTGATGGCTGAGCTATTGTCACAGTAAACAGCAGTAGACTCCAACTGAGGAAAATTTAATTCCCCAAGCATTCTTCTTAACCACACTGCTTGACAAGCACATGCAGCTCCAACAATAAACTCAGCCTCTGTTGTCGACAAAGAGACAACATGCTGCTTCTTTGATGACCAAGAAACAGCTCCACTACCCATCATAAACACATAACCAGAAGTACTTTTTCTGTCATTCACATCTCCAGTATAATCACTATTAGTAAACACCATAAACTCTGACTTCTCTCTCTTCTTATAAAAAACACCATAATCAATTGTACCTTGCAAGTAGCGCACGACCCTTTTCGCAACAAGAACATGTTGCTTAGATGGCTGCTCTATAAACCTACTAATAACACTCACTACAAACATTATATCAGGCCTTGTTGCAGTGAGGTACATCAAGCTACCAACCATCTGCTTGAAAAATCTGCTGTCAGCTTCCTTTCCTTTAAGATCACTAGCCAACTTCAAACCCAGTTCTGCTGGGGTTGCTACTGAGTTGCAGCCTTTCATCTCAAATTTCTCCAGTACCACCTGTGCATACTTCTTCTGTGTAATAAAGATCCCCGCAGCTGACTGAACTATTTCAATGCCAAGGAAGTAATGCATCATTCCCAAGTCTGTCATATCAAACTCCTTCATCATAGTCCTTCGCAGCTCATCAAACATCTGCTCATCATTGCCGGTGTAAATCAAATCATCGACATATAAGCACACAAACAAATACTTCCTTGCAGCTCCGTTTTTGACATAAAGAGTATGCTCATATGGACACTTCTTGAACCCAACACCAGCAAAGTAGGCATCTATACGACTATACGAAGCTCTAGGTGCCTGTTTTAGTCCGTAAAGAGCCTTTTTCAGCTTGTGCACCTTCTTCTCACTCCCCTCTTGCACATAACCAGTAGGTTGCTCAACATAAACCTGCTCTTGCAACTCTCCATGTAAAAATACAGATTTAACATTCAACTGGTATATAGGCCAATCATTTTGTGCTGCAACTGAAATTGCCAATCATTTTGTGCTGCAACTGAAATCAAGTCAACCCGATTGTGTCAAGCCTCACAACTGGAGCAAAAATCTCTTTATAATCAACACCGAACTCTTGCTTGTATCCCTTTGCAACCAGACGAGCTTTGTGCTTCTCCACTTCTCCCTTTGCATTCACCTTAGTCTTGAACACCCATTTCACTCCAATAGACTTATGCCCTTTTGGAAGATCAGTAAGCTCCCAAGTATCATTCTTCTCTATTGCCATTATCTCAGCATCCATAGCATCCTTCCACTTCTTCTCTTTCACCGCATCCTCAAAAGTTAGAGGATCGCAGTCTGCAAATAAAATCAAATGTGCAAGCTGATCATCATCAGAACCATCAGAACTAGAAGTAAATTCACCTCCACTTTCGTAATCCATCATCCATGCTGGCCTCTTTCTAGAATGAGGACTGGGAGGATCTGAGGTCTGAGCTTCACTTTGTACAACTGGAACAATTGATAACTGAGGTTGCTGCGGTGGCACTTGCTGCAGTGACTGAGGTTGCTGAATTTCATCTTCTTCAAGAGGCATAGGAATTTGCTGCTTCAAAGAACCATCATCACTCCACTTCCATATCTTTTCCTCATCAAATACCACATCCCAGCTGATCACAATCTTCTTAGTTACCGGATTATACAACTTGTAAGCTTTGGACTGCTCACTCACTCCAAGAAATATGCACCTCTCACCTTTGTCATCAAGCTTCTTTCTTTTCTGATCTGGAATGTGAGCATAAGTAATATAATCAAAATTTTTGAAATGATCCATTGCAGGTTAACCTCCATGCCATGCCTCTTGAGGAGTCATGTTTTGAACAGCAAAAGTAGGACTTCTGTTCAATATATGGATACTCCAATTCACTGCCTCCGGCCAAAAAGACTTCTCAACACCTCCTCTTGCAAGCATACTTCGTACCATATTAATGATAGTACGATTCTTCCTCTCACATATACCGTTTTGCTGCGGTGTATAAGGTGCAGTGAGCTGCTTCCTTATACCATGCAACGCACAGAAACTCACAAACTCATGTGAGTTGTATTCTCCACTGCGGTCAGTCCGCAAAATCTTAATAGGTCTGCCAGCCTCCTTTTCAACTAAAGCTTTAAAGCTTCTAAACGTAGAAGAGCCTCTGACTTCTCTAACAAAAAATAAACCCAAGTTTTTCTGCTGTAATCATCAACAAAGGAAATAAAGTATCTCTTTTTACCATTTGATTCCAGAGTGATAGGCCCACAAATGTCAGAGTGAACAAGCTCAAGTGGTGTATGGGCTCTCCAAGCTTTTCCTTTTGGGAATGACTCACAATTCTGCTTGCCAACACAACACTCTTCACACACCTTGTTGGAAGGAGAACTGATTTGGGGAAGACATGTAACCATCTTCTGATATAGTGTCTGCAATCCATTAAAATTTAAATGACCATAGCGGTAATGCCACAACCATGTTGAATCTTTTATCTCAGCTAAATTGTAGGAATGAGCACTCTGGATTGTCAATGGATACAGCCTGTTTGGAGTCATCGTCACATGAGCAATAAGACCCCTTTGAGGATCATAAACTTCATAAGCACCATCCCTCATTGTAGACACATAACCCTTCTGTTGAAGCTGACCAATACTCAATAAATTTCTTTTCAAGGCAGGAACATAATAAACATTTGAGATTGTTTCAACATGATCATCTTTAGTTCTAATACGAATATCACCCCTCCCCATGACATTGACAGTAGATTTATCACCAAATCTCACAACAGTATGAAATTCTTCATCCAGAATTGAGAAAGAGGACTTACTACCACACATATGATTGCTGCACCTGGAGTCTAAGTACCATGTATAAGCTTCAGGCTCCTCCTTCTCAAGATACGCCATCAATAGTGTCGCCTCTTCATCTTCCTTTTTCTCCGCAAAATGAGACTGCTCACCGGTCTTTTGTTTCTCCCTGTGAAGCTTCGCATTACACTCATCCCGAAAGTGACCAAACCCATGACATCTGAAGCATTCCACCTTGGACTTATCAAAATATCCTCTACCTCTGCCTGAGGATTGATGTTCATGCTTGAAACCTCCTTTGCCACCTCTGCCAAGAAAATCAGGGGATTGATCATCATGCTTCAGTCCGCTCCGACTGCCATATCTCATACTTCTGCCTCTTCCTCTCCATATGCCTCTAGCTAGAAAACCACCATTTGTTGATGCTTTTAAGGCTGCTGGCTCCTCTCCTCTACTCTGATTGAGTTTTTGCTCATGAACCAGCAGTGAACTTTGCAGCTCATCCACTGACATCTCATCAATGTTCTTCGACTCTTCAATGGAGTAGGCTATATAGTTGAACTTTTCTGTCAAAGATCGAAGTATCTTATCTACCACAGTAGCATCATCCATCTGTTGACCGTGAGTTCGCATTCTATTCGCTACTGATATAACTCTAGAAAAATAATCTGTAACAGACTCACCAACCTTCATCTCAAGAGTCTCAAACTCCCTGCGAAGTGCTTGAAGTTGAAAGCGTTTCACCCTCGCGTTCCCTTCATACTTCTTCTTCATGGAATCCCATATTTGCTTCGCATTATCCTTTTGAAGGATTGTATCTAAGATCGTGCGGTCAATCGCCTGAAAGAGATAATTCTTCGCCTTCAGATCTTTCTGCTTCAATTCATCCAATGTCTTCCTCTATGCTGCAGTTGTCACCTCCCCCACAGCAGGCTCAGTGAAGCCTGTCTCAAATAGGCTCCAATACTCCTTCGACCTCACGAAGTTCTCCATTAATAAACGTCAATGGTCATAATGACCATCAAAGCGTGGAATGGAGGGCTCCACATAGTTGCTATTCTCTGCCATCACCCTTGCTGCTGCAAGACACACACACAAAGCTGCTGCTTTTCACCTCAGGCCCAGTAGGGGCTCTGATACCACAATTTCAGAGTATAAGAACTAGAAAGCAAGAGAATTATAGAGAATTGGAGCTGAACTGTATTGATCTAATTGACTGAAAGGAAAGCTCTGTTAAATAGAGCGTACAAAAACAAACTAAGCACAAATTCTGGAACGGCTAGCTGCTAACAAACCCTAATAATAAGGGATTTCTAATGACTTGGTAAATCAACAAACTCCCAGTAGACTAGGACTAGGACTAGGACTTATTCAATACTAATCCAAATAAACTAAAACACTAACAAGTTAAGCTTGTAATTGGACTTTGTGCTAGTTAGAAAAGTGGTAGAGCGGGTTGAGAGGAAGATGCTGTTAAATTTCGGTAGGCATCGGAGGTCGCCGGAGTCAACCGCCGGTCGTTGCTGCCGGCGGCGCCGCCGCTGTGAAGTGGATTGTCAGGGTTTTAAATGTGTAATTTTAAGGGAGTTTAATGGTATGAAGTTTAGAATTTTTGGAGTTTTGAATAGGTTTTGGATTTTTGAAAGATTCGTGAATTTGGCGGTTAATGGGGTAGAATGCGCCCGTTGGATTTGCCTTATTATTATTTTAGAATGTTAAAATAAATGAAATGAGGTTGTGGTTGGAGTTTAGCGTGATCCCGATAAGCTTAACCCTAGAAAGGGTGGTGGGTTAGGCGGAAGAGTTTTTGGGTTATATATTTAAGTATTATTTCTTCTTCTGAAATTGAAGTTTGGTCCTAAGCATGGTTATTGTGCTAGGATTCGAGGAGACCTCACTTGAGTGGTGAATTAGATTTCTTCGGGCTTATGCCTAAAGTTGTGAGTGGACTTTTGTTTTAAATAATGTGCATGCAAATTGTTTATTGATGAATAATTTCTTTTGTTGGAGAATGACCGAAATTGAGAATTTACGTGAATATATATTCATATATGGATGATTATGAGGATAATATGTATATAAATAAATGCTAGCTAGCTATACGTGTTTTTCCGCCATAATAAGGTAAAATTTCTATTATGGTGTGACGTGAGCATTAAACGCAATCGTCGTAGCCCTATATAAATATAAGAATTTATATAGGGAATATGCATGTATATATACACTCGTGTTTTTCCGTCATAATGAGGTAAAATTCCATTATGGTGTGACGTGAGCGTTAGACGCAAGCATCGTAGCCTTGTATGAATTTCTATTTTTCTTATTCCTTCATAGAATTCGTATAAGGAATATGACGAGTGTAAATATATATATATTATTTTAGCCTGAGAGACTCTATTTTATTAAGTGTTGGAGACTAGCCGGAGCAAGTCATGTAATTGTCAGTTTATGAGTTAAGAGTTTTTGTGTCACATCCCGACCCGTAAAATTTTATCTTATTTACTAGCTTGATTGTAATAAGAATTTTACCATCTCCGACATTGAGATATAGTTTAATTGGTCCCTAGAGGGGTTTTGAGGGACGATTATTTCGGAGAGTTATTCGTAGGAGAAAAATGTGTCGATGGTAAAAATGGTAAATTTTAGCTAGTAAAAGGTAATTTTTAATAGGGTATTTTATTTTGGGGTGTTAAATTGGTGAAGTTGGGTTTTTTTTTTTGATGTTGGGCCGGGTTGGTGTGAGGCCCAAACCCATCTCCTCTTTTTCTTTTCTCTTCTCTCTTTCTCTCTCTTTTCTCTCTTTCTCTCCCGCGCTCTCTCTCTCTCTCTCCGACTGCCCGATTCTTCCGGCCGCCCGTCCGCCGCCGTCCGGCCAAGCCAGGCCGCCGCACCACTCCCGTTTGGACCCCCGCTACCTCCTCTCCCTCCCCGGCCTAGCACCCGAGCCTCTAACCCGTCGGAGAGAAGGAAAACCCGCCGGAGACGCCGCGAAGCTTTTCACCGGAACTCCCTCCTCCGGTCACTAATCCGGGCAAGCTTGGTACGGTTTTGTAGCTCTCCTCCCGTGCAACAACCCCTTCAAAAAGCTCACTCCCTCTTGAGCACGGACGTGAGGAGACTCAAATTGGAGAGACCTCGGATCGACGTCAGGCTTAGGCCTAAAGTTGTGAGTGGACCTTTGTTTTAAATAAAAAACATGCGATGAATGATTTTATTGATCATTTATTTCTTCTGATGAAATTTATTGATTTCTCAGCTATTTGGCAATTTTTCCTCCTTTGGAGAGATCCTGAAAATGAGATTTTCAGTGAATATGTATTTTGGATGTTTATGAGTATACTATATAAATAAATGCTAGCTAGCTATACGTGCTTTTCCACTATACTGAGGTAAAATTCCATTATGGTGCGACATGAGCGTTAGACGCAATCGTTGTAGCTCTATATAGGGGATATGCGCGTATATATATATACACCGTCTTTTCGGTCATAATGAGGAAAAATACCATTATGGCGCAACGTGAGTGTTAGACGCCAGCGTTGTAGCCTTGTATGAATTTCTATTTTTCTAAATTGTTTCTATGATTCATACAAGGAGTCTGACGAGTGTAAATACATACGAATATATGATTGTATATAGTTAGCCTGAGAGGCTCCATTGTATATTTTTCTAGTTAGCCCAGTCTGCAGGATTGCATAGTTGAGATTGGGCGTACATGGAGGAGAGACATAGTCAATAGTATAGCTTCCGCTCTCTTTTCTATTTATTTATAGTTCATTTCCTCTCAAATAGAGTTGCTCTGATTATGTGGTTGTCTTATATGATCTTTGTTAGATTAGTAATTCTATTTTTGGGAGATATTGTGATTTGTGGGGAGCACGAAGGCTCCAGGAGTCTATAAGGTTGGATTTGGAACCTTTTGATGTGTTTGCAGGTTTTGGTTTGGAAGGGTTGTCCATTTTCAAGGGAGGTTGTACCGAATTTTGTGGTAAATCTTTCCTTGGAGGTGATCCCCGCACGATTTACTCCGGGTTCAGGGTGAAATTCGGGGTGGGTCGTGTCATTTTGAGCTGTTGCATGCGGCATAATTTCTATGAAAGTTAAATTAGGAATGCATAAATATTTTTTATTGAATCCATTTTGTCCACTCACTCTAACGTTTGCAAATGTTTTCCCCTAGGCCCTTCGTTTTAAAAATGCCCAGTATGCAGGTTAGCATAGTTGAGGTCGGGCGTACATGGAGAAGAGGCATAGTCAATAGTATAGTTTCCGCTCATTTCTATATTTCTAGTTCATTTTCTCTCAATTAGAGTTGCTCTGAACTGTGATTGTTGGTTGTGAGATTATTCTTATTAAAGTTAGTAAATAAATTGGGAGATGTTGTGATTTAGGGAGCACGAAGGCTCTTGGAGTAGAAGGTTGTAGATGTTTTTTTTAGAAATGTATGCATGTATTATTAGGAAGGGTTGTCCATTTTCAAATGACGTTATACCGAATTTTTGGTAATATCTTCTTTGGAGGTGGTCCCCGCAAGATTGACTTCGGGTTTCAGGGTGAAATTCGGGGTGAGTCCTGACAACATATCTCATCGTAGTCGACCTAAGTGCATGTTAGTGAGAAACCTTGCGCCATAAAGTGAGTCTAAGCTCTTATTCTCACTACGCTATCTAACAAAGACATAGTTGATAGGGTTTAGCTTGCGGTATCGGCATCACCTGCCCAAGGACCTATCTCTTTGTTAATACTGGATCACATCTTTCCATTAGGCCAATCAACTAAGTTGATATCCATCAACAAAGGGTGGTTCAATAGTAGACTTATTATCCCACGTCCTTATGTACACTAGTATAATATTTATAGAGATCTCTATATATATATTGGATTTGACATTGAGACGTCCCTCAATGATAATCACAATTTAGACTTCATGAGACGGATTTAAGTATCATTAATCAATGGATCAGGTTGTGCTAAGCTCGTTTTCTTCCTAGTGCGAGAAAATATTAAACCTAAAGGCCTCCCTCCTTTTGGGGAGCCACACGATCTTATGACACTAATTTTGTCACTATATGGCGTCACCCTATCACCATCCATGGTGATGGCGTCAAGACCAACTTCTTTTGGTCGTGCCATGTCCTTTTGATAGGACATCAATCCTTGCAGACATATTTGTAGCATGTGATCTCGTCATTTTAATACTTTAAGTATTTGAGATCAAGATGAGACTTAGCGGGGATAAACCACGACAATTCACATCGTTCCACTTGAACACTTGTGTTCTTATCTCTCCCTAACGGCGGGAATATTGTCTCATCAAAGTGACAATCAGTAATATAACTGTGAAAGAGATCGCCTGACAGGTGAAGATTTATATCAAACCTAAATACTTATTCATCTCAAATGACCCATTATTGTGCGCAGTGGCTGTGCTATTTGACACCTAGAAATAACATCTAGCCGAGATTGGAGATCCGTTTCAATCCTACCGAGCTCAAGGATTGCAATTTTGTGTCAATCCTTGCCTACAATCACGAGCTGTAGTGTAAAAATATTCAATGATGGTGAGTCGTAGAAGAATAGTAAAGTTGTATACGATATAACCCTGAACATAAGTATTGGTGCGTATCTACCAATCTTAAGACTATTATCGTAGTCATTTTTCGTAAGACCAAATAAGTTATAGGGTGGCAGGTATTCCTGCTGTCCCGAGTTCCTCAGGGATGGTAAGTACTAGAAGTATAAGCAGCATAAACAGTAGATAATAGTGTAACACGTGACCGATGTGTTAACACTGCAACCAACACCATAAAGCATAAAAAAAGTGTCCATAAGTTGGTTGTATCTATCTATATAGTTTGATGTAAGAATAAAATGTTCACTTTTGTGTCATTTAGCGTAAGAGGGTCTCACTCCTAATTTAGCTAAAGAATAGACTTACAAAACGAGCAATGAGCATTGTAGGGGGCCAATGAGACATCAAGGAAAGGTTGGTGCACCTCAATTTCTTGAGGAATTGACTGGACGGCCTCCAGGGAAATTGGAGCCGTGTTCAGGAGACGTCAATGTCCCCAGGTGCCGCCATTTTCAACCATGGCGTCACCATCATATTTCATGGAGAAGCTAGATCCCGAATGTTTTAGTTTTGAGCGGAAGAATGTATGTCCATGAGAATTTCTCAAAAGTCAGACCAATATATCTCTTACAGGATGACTGATTTGGTCAAACCAAAACCTATATGAGTCGGTGTCCCAAATATCATGTTTGGTGATATCATGGGATTTGATATTTGAATCGTAATCATAGTGACCTACAGTCCACTAGATTGACTCATGAACTTTTCTGAGATGCGTTTCAGTCTGCATTCATGAGAAGATATACACAAAAGAACGCTTGTTCATTCTGTTTTCAAATAAAAACTATTAGCATGAATGTCTTTAAAGCTCATCATGGTTCGGTTGCCTCTCAATGCATAGAGGACATATGTGACGTTGATCAAGCTAAACTGTGTCCCTAAATGACTGATATGATTTAATTATTGTAGTCACATAAGATTTACATAGACACAAAATTCAAAGATAGTTACCGGTTCCTTAGAATGTTATAGATAGTTCCACTATTTGTAAGACACTCAATGTCTTTATGAGATATATCTACAAAAAAGGGTAGACATGTGAGTAAATAGTTCCATTTAAACCATTTAAAAGGATTGAAAGAAGCTATAGAAAGCTGCAATCCCGAGAGTGCATAAAAAAATTTCACGCAGAATGACCTTTGCACACTAAAACAACCATAACTTCTTCGTTAAGATAGAGATGGACAAACTGCAAAAAATTCTAAAAACTAGACTCGTAGAGCTTTCCAATGATATAAAGCTCACTATCTGATTCGTCCAGAACTATTCACAAAGCTCAAATGAAGTTGGGTATCCAGAAGGGACAGATTGCTGTTTTTCCCATATTTGGCATTGGCAAAGCTTTGAAGCTTGCCAGCGGCATGGAGGCTTATGCTTAGTGACAAGGACGTGTTAATGATCAAAATCAAGTCCTTTTTGGTCATTCCACAGAGGACCTAGAGAATTTGGTGATGATGATTATATGTGGTTTTGATATGTCTTCAACGTCTTTTACAAGACGAAAATTGGTTTAATAGCATAGGGGGATCTAAAATCAAAAGCTTTCAATAACTCCAAGTCAACATGACTAGACATGTCTGTGGAGGGTCGGTAGTGCGAGTCACACTTGAAACCACTATCTCCTTAATTTCGGACAATTTTAAGACATCATAATAAGCTTGGATGAGCCTGTTGAACAACTGATGATGAAAAATTCGCTGTAAGGTAGAAGACTTAACTGGAAACACGTTGGCGATCCTCCTTGAGGATGCAAAGTCGTTCGTCATCTTCACTTGGAAGAGACCAAATCGGCACAATCTAACCATGTAGATTGTATATAGGCCATGTTTCTAAGGACGATGTAAAAATGTACATCTTTTTTGTAAATCAAAATGAATCATAAAAGGAGAATAGTTTCACTTCGAAAAAATTCTCAAGGCATTCATTATTGTTAATGTGAGTACATCAAGATCTCAAATAAACAAAGGACATCAATATGATGCCTTATTACATATAGCTTGGAAAGAAAATCAGAGTCTAGCCGATGACGTCAAAATCAAGGGCATCTAGAGCTGGATCCGAAGCTTTGAAATCCGCGATCATGAGGATGACGCTTTTGTCCTCATTTTGATTTTCCGTACCTTTTTGTGTGCATTCACAATTTGAGCGAGAACGTGACAATCTTGAACCAGTGGTCCAGAGATCCACAACGGTTGTATTGTCATGAGCTGACGTGAGTAGTTTTGACAAATTGGTGTCTAGACCGAGAGTGTCGTCATTGGGGTTAGCGGCACCTCCCCCTCTTTTTTAGACATCGGCGCGGCTTTTTCTACCGTTGCCGTGACCCATATTGTGTTTCCCACACTAGGGAACAATCTCATGTGCGTAGGCCAATACGTTTATCTTATTAGCGTATATGCAATTCCCGTTTGCTAGGATGATCAAAATCAAGCCTCGTTGGTAATTCTAAATCAACTTAGAAGGCCTTGAGAACTTGATGATGATCGGATCTGCTAAAGATTATGGATCAGGATGCCACGAAATATCATCGACGATATGTAGTCAAATAAGGTGGTAAGCAATCCACTTGACTTAATAACTCAACTTGTTGTTGAGTTATATGGACGTTTCAAGAAACGCTTCATAAGTGCAATCCACATTACTTTTGTGGTCATTACTTTTTGCACAGATTGTTGTTGAAGGTTGTTGTCAATGTGGCACCTTAAAACTTTGAGCGTATGAGATGTGAAATCTCGGTATCTAGGCTTGTAAGCCTTGGGGTCAAAATAGATGGTTTAATCATTTCCAATGAAAGGTTCCGCAAATACCTAGCGAAGATTCGCCTTAGGCACCAAATACGTCGAAAACTCAAAGGAGCAGAATGTTACATTGCTCTTGCATAGAGGTCACAAATGATGCTTTTAATGGTTTGTCCTTCGGATTGATCACACACAATCTGGAAAAGTCACGAATTGATCAAACACAATTCGGGAAAAAACCTCGGATTGATCAAACACAATCCGGAGAAAGGTCGGGGTTGATCACACACAACCCGAACAAGAAAACAAGAGTGATCAAATACACTCTTGACCCGCGAATAAAATTTCAAGATTTTTACCTGAACGCACAAAATCCCAAGCATAGAATGGAGATAGAGATGGGAGGAAAACTTGGAAAAGTTTAGGGTTTCAAAACATACCTTTTGAAATATCAAACACTTGAAGAAGTCGAAGATTGTAGTCGGAGAAAACCAAGAATCTTTGGCAGGCGGCGGTTAAGGGATTGGCAGCCGGTGATGTCGGACAACGACAAGGAAAGTAGGCGACGGCGGCGGTCGGATATAGGAGCTGAAAAACGTTTTTTTTTAGGGTTTCAGAAAACAAATGCTGGGCTATTAGCTCTAGGGTTAGAATAAAGTGCATGATAACGTGATGACGTATAAACAGTAGAGACAAAGAGAGATAATAAGAGAGTAGATAATCTTCTTATTCATTGATATGAGCATTTATATAGAGAATTACAAAGTACCAATATGATAATGATAAACAATACATAGTCTTATTCCAACTACATATCCTGATGACATAAGACCAAGACACACATATTGAATATCCTAGAACAACCTGAATGTTGGGCTATTAGCTCTAGGGTTAGAACAAAGTGCATGATAACGTGATGACGTATAAACAGTAGAGACAAAGAGAGATAATAAGAGAGTAGAGAATCTTCTTATTCATTGATATGAGCCATTTATATAGATAATTACAAAGTACCAATATGATAATGATAAAGAATACATAGTCTTATTCCAACTACATATCCTGATGACATAAGACCAAGACACACATATTGAATATCCTAGAACAACCTGAATGTTTATGCAAAAAATAGCACATCGACTCATCTCCAAGCTTGAGAATCACTACCTAAATAATCTAGATAAAGAGTCAATACCTAAATAAAGTTGGGAATCTTCGAATAACCTAGCCTTGTACGTACACATACTATTAGAGTTTAACCACACAAATCAAACTCAAGACCTAATTAAATTAATATTCTCACACAATCTACCAGAGCACCATACATGCACAGAGGAAGCTTTGTTACTTGTATGGCTAGTACCTTGTACTGGCACTTAAGAATATATATGCATGTGTGTATTTATATCGAGCAATTAACAATGGCCTCTGAATACAATTCAGGCAGTGATTACTGAGCTCTGGTATGTGGATTAATCGGATGTTTCGGCTCTTGCATTGAATGGAAGAATATCGATAGTATACTCACAACTCATATCATAATCAGACCCAAAAAAAATAGTCATATCATGATGATGCTTCCAACATGGCTGCTCAAGATATTGACAGTATGAAATACAGTATATATAGCCATACATCACAAGGCTGCCTATTATATATGATAATGATCCATGATATGTAGATGGTGGAATGGCTAGGTAGTTCATCCCCAAGCCCTTAGTCTATTCACGTGTTTCTCCATTTTGGCCTGCAAATAGTACTGGAAATCCGTACTGAAATCCAATGACAAAGAGAAGGGTACGGTGTTTGTAAGTTATTCGATTAGAGGACTGAAATTAATGAACAATTCAAAGGTGTACAGTGCCACATAGGCAAGCTTCCATATAGTGTTCTGATGTATAAGAATTTTCACCACTAGCCAACCCTGAATCTACAGGTGAATATCGTAGATTACATCTGTGTGAACATTGATAACATTGCATGTATCAACTCTCTTGCCGAGAAAATGAGGGATTTGCAAAGTAAGGAGAGGTTCCAATGAAGACCTTATCTTCAGTACCTCATTGGAACATTTCTCTTGCAAATTAAGTAATCCAAATTGTAGACTTCAACCGTGTTTTTTTTTTTTGATTTTTTTGATTTTTTTTCTTATTAAATAAAAAGAAGAGTACTTGGTCTTAGCTAGGTGCCTCGCAAGAATTATTATAAACGGAAACATTATAGATTCGGACTGGGGAGACATCTCACCGGTATACCATATATGGGCGCTACAATAGAAGTACATGAAACGTGCTTTACTCAACTAAATAATGTTACCGTACTTGAATCATCTCCGTCGTTTTTAATCTTTATGGATTAATGAATTTTCTTCTATTCTATATATATAAAAAAAGAGAGAGATGTTATTGTACTTTAACATACATGTTAGGAATTCACATGTATTGTACATAAACTTCTCATCGTTCTTTTGTTTATCTTCATAAGATCCGAATTGTGATGCGTTCAATGAAAGTTTGGTAAATACACTATTAGGCATGTATAGTTGAGCAACAGGAAAATTGAATTATTGTTGCGCCCATATGACAAACGACCATAGAGGAAGGACAAAGAGTAAGACTCTACATGAATATGAGCAAAGGTAGCCAGGGACCATTAGATTTTTAAAAATCCTTGTTTGATTCAACCATGAATGTCTTTTAATGTTTACAGGGATGCTGGCTTGAAAGAGTCGATCATGGTCTCAAATGCCCACCTGGACTGTAAAATCGATATTTTCGGTAATATTTCACCGAATTTATCGTAAACATGTTCGATAAATCGCGATATTTTGGGAAAATATCAAAATTTGCTGATAGTTTGTCTTCAACTCGGCCCAAAGGTGAAAGTTTTGGACAAAAATAACCTCTCCCGGCGATATTTTGGGAAAATATCAAAATTTGCTGATAGTTTGTCTTCAACTCGGCCCAAAGGTGAAAGTTTGGACAAAAATAACCTCTCCTGGCGATATTTTGGGCAAATATCAAAATTTGCTGATAGTTTGTATTCAACTCGGCCCAAAGGTGAAAGTTTGGACAAAAATAACCTCTCCCACGAGGAGATTCGAACCTGGGTTGGCAAAGAACATAACTCCTTAACCAACTCAGCAAACATGTGCATATGGTTAATACATGTAATTTCTTATATATATATCAATATATTAATAAATTTGACATTCTTTCCACGAAATTTTAGTCCTTGATTAATAATATCAATATATTATGCAGAAAGTCAGGTACAATATTTTCAATCGTAGGCCATCCCTTGTGCGGAGTCCTAGTCTCGACCTTCATCCTCTTGGCTCCCTTCTCACTGTCTGCAACAACATCATGTCCAGAATGAGGTGAAGCTATCTCATATTTTGAGAGAGTCAAATAAGACTTCAAATGCCTTGGTAAAATGCAGCATAAATCATGAACTGGGTTTGATCATCTTTGAAGAGCCTCATGTTCATGTTGTCCAAGTTTGTATTGATGATTTAAGTGTAGTGATCAGAGCCAGATCAACTGTAGCAATGTTTAGTTTCTTCTTTTGTTTTGTTTGTGCCTTTCTGGCACCCTTTGTAACCCAAAGGAAGAGATACTGCTCTAGCGTGGTTGCAATCTCCTTTCGTTCACTTCTCATGCATTGGGATCATTTACTTTTTCATTCTCCTTTGTTGCTTTACGTGTACAAATTGTTTAATTTCTCCTTTTTTGAAATCTGAGAATATATTTCACCGGCCGAAAAGGCCATACAATCATATATTGCTAGGTTAGGCAGGAGCAAGCTTTAATACAAACTCATTATTCAAACTATAGCTAAAAATTGACAAAGAAATTCAAAAACAACGTTCAAGAAGGTGGACATCTACATTAGAAAAGATAATTAGCCTATACAAGCTAACAAAGCGCCAAATACATCAACATGAGGCTTAAGACCCAACGACGTATCATTATATCAATGTATAGGTAAATACCTGATTAAACTCGCATAGGGATCTAATGCTCTAAAGATCATGTATATGCCAACCCACACCTAACCTAGCACAAGTCTGATCAAACAAGCCAACAGAGAAGAGAATGGTAAGTGACTAAGTGGGCTAAGGCTAAGGCCCAACCCACACCCGAGGCCGCATTCCTGCATACCCGAATTTACTAGAGCCCGACATTCATTAGGGTTGTTGAAGCCGCCGCCTCCATCGATCAATCCGGTGGCCTCCTCTGCCGGAACCACATTGCAAATAGAAGTCGATGTACCTCCTTTTGTAATCAAGACCATCACCAAGCTCTTAAAACCCGATGCCTTTACAAAACGATGTCGTCTCCAAACTTAAGGTCATGCATTGGCGCACACAGACCCTATCCATGAACCACTTCCTCAATTAGACTCCGGCAAACAGCCGCTGCCTTGCTCACAAAACTCTAGGTTTCAGATAAGTTGTTGAGTGTACGTGATATACGTGTTTACGTTTACATATTTACTGTTTATTTTTCGGGCTTATTCGTATTAAACACGCATGTGTTATTTCTTTTTTTTATTGTTACTTAAGTGTTTTTCGTTCATTTAATTTACAACACTACTAACATGGTTACTTTGTTACTTTGGTGCTGCACACTAGGGTTTGCAACATAGAGCTTGCTTGGGTTATCTTGGATAGTTTCACATGTACTAATTCTTACTTGACGTCCTTGAATAAAAACAAAAAAAACAAAATTAATAAGAAAACAATGAAATGGGTCTGATACATTGGACCAAAAGCAGAAGTGGTTCTGATACATGGGCCCGAACTTAGAATTGGGTGTGAAACATCTTGGTTTGGTTTGATTGAAGGGCTAGGGTTTTAGGGTGTCTGCTCTTATAAGGAGAGCGAGCTCAGAATTACGGCTATTTTCAGAGGATAGAGAGAAAGAGAGGCACCAATCGCCGCCGTGACGGAGTGAAGCAGCCATGGTTCACGTCGTGTTCTATCGCAACTGTAAGTTCTCTCTATTTCTCTGGCTTTGATCAGCACTGTTTGTTTATCTATATGATCAAAGTGCTGACTTTTATATTTTTGTTTAGAAAGTTTTGATTCTGATGATCAAGTTTTAAAATTTTCATTTGTTCTCACACTTTTGGCTTTCTGGGTAGTGATAAAATTTATGTTTTGCTAGAATGTATGTGGTCTTCAGTATGTAAGCTTTAGGAAAAGCTGAGATGAACATGGGCTTAATGATTGTGCATGGTGCCTCATATGTGAAAAAGTATTTGTAAAGATTCAATTGTGATATGTGTTAGCTGATGGAGTTTGAGGAAGATGTGACTTTGGCTCAGTTGGGTATATATTTTTGTGGTTTGATTGTTGGATTCTGATTGTGTAATGGAAATTGTGAAAAATTTTCAGATGGCAAGACATTCAAGAAGCCTCGTCGTCCTTATGAGAAGGAGCGTTTGGATGCTGAGCTGAAGCTGGTAGGAGAGTATGGGCTGCGTTGCAAGAGAGAGCTCTGGAGGGTTCAGTATGCCCTGAGCCGAATCCGTAACAACGCAAGGATGCTTTTGACCCTTGACGAGAAGAACCCTCGTCGGATCTTTGAGGGTGAGGCGCTTCTCCGGAGGATGAACCGTTATGGGCTTTTGGAGGAGGGTCAGAACAAGCTTGATTATGTTTTGGCTTTGACTGTGGAGAATTTCCTTGAGCGTCGCCTGCAGACAGTTGTGTTTAAGAAGGGTTTGGCGAAGTCCATTCATCATGCCCGTGTGCTCATCAGGCAGAGGCATATCAGGTGATTTTACCTTCTATTTTTTGGTCTAGATGTAGATGACAATAAATTTTAGTATCACCATAATCATTCATGGAATTGGATGATACCATCAATCTCAAATGAATGCTTCTGTTAACATACGATCAAAATCAGATGCTTATTGTCTTGGTATGTGTGTGGTACTGGTTAGTTTATTGGGAAAGAATAAACTTGGAGCTGATGTGTGGTGTGAAGTTGAATCTGTGAGTTCTGATTCTTCATGTATTGCACTGTTGAAAGCTTGCATTTCTTACTTATGGAGGTTATCTTCTGACGTTAGTTCACATGGAAGCAGTAGAGTGCTTTCAGATATTCATGTTTTGAGAAGGTTTCTGTTGTTTTCCTTGTTGTCATCGTCTTTTCTGCTAATAAATCCTCTTATGTTGATCTGAATGAGAACTCAGCTTACTGTTTAGATTTAACAAACATCTAATGTCGAGCAGTACATGGTTGATAAATTATTATTTTGATAAATATTTGTGTCATCTACTCGGATCACAGAGGAAGGTTTCTGTTGTTTTCCTTGTTGTGATTGTCATTTCTGCTAATAACTCATGTGATGTTGATCTGAATGAGAACTCAGCTCACTGATTAGATTTAACAAACATTAAACATCGAGTAGTATGTGGTTGAGACTTCTTTTTTTTCTTTTTTTTTTGATAATGCTAATGGTTTCTGTATTTTGCAGAGTTGGAAGGCAAGTGGTGAACATTCCATCCTTCATGGTCAGATGTGATTCCGAGAAGCACATTGATTTTTCTATTACAAGTCCATTGGGTGGCGGAGGTCCTGGTAGAGTCAAGAGAAGGAACTTGAAGGCAGCTGTCAAGAAGGCTTCTGGTGGAGGAGATGGAGATGAAGAGGATGAGGAATGAACATCGAGTTAAAACCATTTTCTTCTAGGACATGCTTCTCAATAACTCCTACATAGGTTTAGTCTCCTACATAGGCTTTGAATCAGTCTCCTACATAGGTTTTTGAATCAGTGAGCCAAACACCTCTTTGCGTTCAAGAAATTTTGTGTTTCTTTTAAGATTAATTATATCAATGGTGATTATATTACCTGGTTTTGACTACTGAGTTTCACCCAATGTTTGGGCTAGTGGTATCTTTATACTTTTTTTTTGGTGTCTTTATAATTGGTCCTTTTATTCTTTGATTTTGGAAAAAGTCTTGGCACATCATCAATCTGCTTCTCCAGTACTTAATCGCCACAAGTCATCGACCCAATAACACCAATCTTCTTCTGCCTTTGCCAAACCCCAAAACCAGAAATGGACTCCATCAACGTTCTCAAAGGCTACGGCAAGGTATACCCAGAACACCACCTAGGAGTCCAAGCTCAGAAGATCCCTCAACCCCCCAATAGGCCGATCATCTCCACCCTTGTCATCTCAGCAATAGCCGGCCTGACCTTGGTGATCGGCCTCATGCTCGTAGCTCTCATCCATCAATCCACCACCGAGCCAATCGACGAGTCTCCATCCCTCTCCACCTCCGCCGAGTCAACCATCAAAACCGTCTGCAATGTCACTCTGTACCCTGAGCCTTGCTACACCTCCATCTCCTCCCTCAACAGCTCTCCTAAACCAGACCCACAATCCATCCTCAATATCTCTCTCCAAGTCTCCATTTCCGAGCTTTCCCAACTCTCTTTGGTGCTGAAGACCATGAACTCGGATGTGGCGATCCGTGACTGCCGGGACCAGGTGGAGGACGCGCTGAGCCAGCTCAATGACTCGGTGTCGGCAATGGTGGTGGGAGAAGCGTTGACTGAAGCAAAGGTCAAGGACGTCCAGACGTGGGTGAGTAGTGCGGTGACGGACCAAGAAACGTGCGTGGATGGTTTGGAAGAGAAGGGATCAGCGAGTGTTGATGATGTGAAGCAGAAGATGAAGAAGTCGATGGAGTTCACCAGCAACAGCCTAGCCATTGTAGCTAATTTTGACAAGTTTATCCACATTCCACTCCATTGATTAAGGACTAGGTGTTTGACAGTTTGGATTGTATCATTTTCTGAAATCAGAACTCTGTTTTCATCTTGGTTTATAGATCTCAAGTGTTTCTAAAAATGTGTACAATTATTCACATCTAATTCAATATCAGGATATTTTTGTTTGGTTGCGTTTATTATCACCTCATAAATCACTTTGTTCATCTCATACGTTATTGATTTATTGAAATATTAAAATATCATGATGTAAAATTACAATAAGGGACAATAAGTTGTTACAAGTTACAATTTTTTTTCTTTTTCTTTTTTATCCTTTTGTTTTGGATGAACACAAATTTTATAACTCTAACATAGATTTATCATATTCGGTCGTGAGTCTGAAGACACATTTAACTTGAAGATGAGGTAAATTGTTTGTATTTTTTTTTCTTTGTTGATGATTCGTCTATCAATTTACTCATTATTTCTCATGTCGATTTTGTATGTAAATTCTCATGGACAACTATTATACCGTATTTATGAACAACAGATAGATTAGTTTAAAAAACTTAGAAGTATGGAAGGTGTTGCTACTAGAGATACATTTACAGACATTGTGCATCTTAATATCGACTGATACCATTAAGTTGTTAAATTTGTTTTTTGTTCTTTAACTTGGATTTATACTTTCATGTGAATTTTTGTTTCACTTTGTGATTTTACTTATCTTGAGCAAATATGAATTTGACAAAATATATGAAGAAAATGTAGGGTGAACAAAGTAGAATTGAGAAAAAGATTTTTTAGGTATTGTTAATGGGTGAACAAAATAGATTTACAATTAAAATTATATGAGTGAGGAAGAGAATGTGTGGTGAGCAAAGTGATTTGTGAGATGACAATAGACGTACCCTTTTTGTTTTTTGTTTGTTTGATGTAGATTTCGATAAGTAGACCATATGGAACAATAAGTTGGCTCATGTAATCATTATATTTAATTGAATCCTATAATTTCTCCCTCAAGTCTCAACACAACTCGGATCCCAAACTTTGAATGTTTTCTTTTGTCAATCCTACGGACTCGTAATTCAGTTCCTCTTTGGTTGGTTTGGTCGTCTAAGTTTTGAGTTACATGATTTACTTTACGGTTTAGGGTGGCTTTTGTTCTTTGTAATGCTTCTTCGTCCGTTTGATATTAGTTCTCCTCTAGGATTAAAATCTCTGCGATATATTTGATATATATATCTCCTGATATTTTCTTTTTTCGAATGACCGATATATCTAAAGGGGTAAATATCTTATCTTCTACCGCATCTCTGATATTTCACTAATATTTCTCTGATATCTTCAAATATCTCCGATATATAGGAAATATCTCTGACATTTATGATATTTACGATATATCTTCGATATATTAAAGAAATATATGTAAAAAAAAATCACATAAAGAAAAATCACGTTCAACAGATATTCGAGAGATGAGTAATTCCCTCGAGTATATATGAATGAATATGGATAACCTTCTATGATGAGAGGATTAAACAATTTTTCATTTGAAGAAAATTACGATCATGCTCCCCAATAAGATCATGATCATGACTTTAGAAGTACTAGATATGGAGCGTAAGAGGATACCATGTATGGGAGGACAACTAGATGTGCAAATGATGATCAAGATGTTGCTTCAGTTACGCTAAGTTTTGAGTCTATCAGTTTAGGTAGTGAGACTGGAACCTCAAATGTATCACAAGAAGGCAACAATCAATATGGCTATAATGCGCAGAAGTCAGTGATCATTCATCAAGTTGGATTTAAAGGTCCTAGAGGGGGGCGGTGAATAGGCCTTTTTCAATTTTCGTTAACTTCTGTATCCGAGGATAGCAATCGCTTGCGTTATCCCAGATTCATAGGATACGAGTTTGCAGAAAGTAAATTGCAGCAAATAAAGAAACAACACAAGGATTTTTTTTACTCGCAGAAACCCTGAATGTAGGGAGAAAAATTGTGTGTCTCTAACTCTTTAGAGACAAAACTTTCCACTAAGTTGAAGTAACTTCTTACAAGAATAATAGTTCTAGTGATACACTACCACAGTGCTATCCTTCCTAGTCTCAAACTAGTCTAGACCTATTCTCTCTCTTGTTTCTAAGCTCTTACAACATGGAACACTTTCAAAAGCCTTGTTCGTGAATTCAGCTAACCACTAGCAGATTCAACCTTGAACGCTTCTTGGGTTGGTTGCACTACACATCCCTCATGGTATGCAACATGATATGAGTTGATGAAAGAAGTTTTGAGTTCAAGCTCTAAGGTTTACAGTCACGAAGAAGACTTAGAGCAGCATGAACAATGCAAGCTAAAACTAGACTCAACAAAGAAAACGCAATAAGACAGTTTTCAACAACCATTGAGCAAAACCAAAGCTAGAGATATATACAGGCAGACAAGGCATCAAAGATGATGCAAGCTGACCTCAACATATTTAAGAAAGGTTTGGACATAAGTGTTTGGCTACAATACTGAAAGTGATGTATCCAAATGAAGAGATGACACAATCAACCTCAATAAGACAAAGAAACCTTTCCTAAAACATGAACGATTCAAAACAAGGAGCAAAGAGGTTTCAAACCCTCTTACTCAGTCCATTAGTGGACCTTGACACAGCCGATATCAACTGGTCTTTGAATCACACAGGGACCAGCTATGTATAGGATAATGTATCATAAAATCTAAGCTGGAGCTTTGAGCATCAAACCATTTGGTCACAGGTTGGCATAACAAAAGATCTCAACCCTTAGACTGGTTTGAGCACCAAGACATTTCCCACAAACTCAGTTGTCCATTTGAATTTGAAAATCAACAAAGACCTATTAAACTAATATAACAGACTCTTTGAAAATCAGGACAGCAGAAGACTCAGCACTAGGATAGCAAGACCAGATGTAGCTAGCATAACCCTAGATAATTTCACAAGAACCCTATTCTTTCTTTCTACAATGCCATTATGTTGTAGAGTAATAGGAGTAGAGAATTCATGATGCACACCAAACTCTTCACAATAATTTTCAAAATAAGAATTTTTGAATTCAGTACCATGATCTGATCTTATCCCAATTATATGCATGTCATCATTCAATTTCTCATTCATGACTCTCTTAGCAATACTGTAATAATTTTGAAAAGTTTCACCTTTGTTAGACAAAAATCTCACCCAAGTGAATCTAGAAAAGTCATCAACAATTACAAGAGCATACTTTCTACCTCCAATAATTTTAGTCTCAACAGGTCCTACTAAGTCTAAATGCAACAGTTTAAGAACATGAGTAGTAGGATCAACATTTAACAAAGGATGAGAGGTTCGAGTCATCTTACCAACTTTGCATTCACCACACATACCTTGGGGCATACCAGCAAGCTTTGGTATCCCTCTGACAGCTTCTTTTGAGGACAGCTTCACTATATCCTGATGGTTCAAGTGACATATTCGTCTATGCCAAAGCTCTAAAGGTTCCTCACAGATCATAGATCTAAAACATAACTGTGGTGAGAACTTCTCTTTTGCTACAACACAATAGCATTGATCCCTAGTTCTCTTTTCTCTCATTATGCTCTTCCTTTTACCATCTAAGACAACACATCTCTGCTTATCAAAGGTGATAGAATCATGTTCATCAACAATCTGACTTACACGTAAAAAACTTACTTCTAAACCTTTGACCAATTGGACATTTTTCAGACAAGGGAGACCAGGGGCATTTACTGTCTTGCTTCCCATTATTAGAGCCTGAGCTCCATCCCCAAAACCAACATTTCCTTCTAGATGAACATCATCCATGGACGAAAACCACTTGGGATCTCCGGTCATGTGCCTTGAAGTACCATTGTCTATATACCAGGAATCAGCACAACGTGCTATGAGAGCTGTAAGAGCTACGCAACACACTGCTACTGTTCTAAACTCCTCAACAAACCCTAGACTAGTCCAGACACGAGACAAGAAACAAACAATGTTTTTCTCCTCAAGATCATTGTCACACTCATCAAAAGGTTTTGAATCTGTGTGTGGAGGTTTGAGAATGTAAGGTCTAGAATCCTTCTTCTTAACCCAAGCTAAGTTCTTGTTTGGTTCTCTAGTTGTGGGGACAGACAGGCCCTTAGCTATTCTAGCAAATTCCTGCATAGATTTTTCTAGAGTGGCTTGGAAAGATGTGAAGAAACTTGCAACTGACTTGTTGTTTTGAAGGCTGGAAAACTCTTGGTTTCTCCTAGCTAGGATATGCCTGGCTGTTTTGGAGTTTCCTACATAAAGGTCGAATGTGACCAGGAACACCACAGTGATGACAAGTAGGTTTGAATCTTTTTGGAGGCTCAACCTTGTTAGTCACTACTTTAACATTAAGAACTTTGCTTTTGACAAACACAGTTCCACTACTCTTAGAGTTCTCAACCGTTTCAAACCCTAGACCCTGTTTGTTCTTATCTGGTCTACCTATTCCACACATCTTTGTCAGTTTTTCAGACCCTATTGAGAATCTAGCGAACTGTTGCTGAGATTCCTTGAGAGAAACCTCAAGCGCTAGCTTATCAGTCTTAAGACCACGAAGAGAGTTTTCTAGACTCAACTTTTCAGCTCTCCACACTTCTTGCTATCCCTGCTTTCTCTTTTTCACGCTTTGCAAGATCTTTGGTCAGAATGTCTATCTTTGATAACACGGACTTTGATGCATTAACAAGTTCAGTAAACTTTTACATTCCAACATCATCTTCATCATCCTCCGGAGTCTTGTTTTGAGATACCGTGGCAATGAAGGCAACTGGCTCTTCATCATGATCCAAAGAGGAATCAGGGACAACCCGAGCTATGAAAGCCACAATGTCCTCCTCTTGATTAGACAAGGGATCCTCTTCACTATCACTGTAAGCGACCGCAAGAGCTTTTTGAGGGCGAATCCTCCTATTTGCACAGTCAACAGCTTTATGTCCCACACCCTTACACTCAAAACACACATCGTTTCTTTGGAAACTCTTACTCTTAGAATTTCTCTCTTGACCTCTATCTTGAGAGGGCTCAACACAGGAATTCTTAGGATATCTGTCATGACCTCTATCTTGTGACGACTCATCAAATCTAGGTTTTTCAAAACTCCGGTTCAAGGAAAAATGTTTCCTCTTTTTCTTGAGAAAGTTCTCAAACTGTTTTGTAAGGAGGGCACACTCTTCTAGACTGTATTCAACATCCTCAGGGATCTTAATCTGTAGACTTGACTCAATTTCCCTGAAGGAGGAGAGGGCAATGGATTTCTCTTTCATCAAACCCTTCTTATGGGCTTCATAGGTTTTCAGGTTTCCTACTAGCTCTTCTAAAGATTAGGTTCTCAAATCCTTGGATTCTTGTATGGCTACTCTCTTATTCTTAAAACTTTGAGAAAGACCTCTAAGAAGCTTTCTGACAATCCTAGATTGTTCTAAAGGAGAGTCAAGACCGGCACACTGATTTGTTATGTTCAAAATACGAATATAAAATCATCTATTGACTCACTTTCGGACATTTTTAACTCGTCAAAACCTAACAAAAGATCTTGGAGCATCTGTTCTCTCACTTGCTCATTACCTTCATAGGTTGTTAGCAACACTTCCCAAGCCTGTTTGGCTGAGGCACAAGTAATGATCCATTTGCACTCACCCTCAGAGAGAGTCGAGTGCAAACTATTGAGAGTTTTGACATTCATCCGAGTAGCAATTTTTTCTGAGTCGGTCCACTCAGATCTAGGCTTTGGTACACTTGCACCAGCCATGATCGAGGTCCGTTCTGGAGCTGACCAGCCATCCTCAACCATCATCCATTGTTTCCCATCATCTTGGGAAATAAAGAATGCGGTCATCATGATTTTCCATTGTGAAAAGTTCCTTCCCTCAAACAGTGGAGGACAGTTCACAGAAGTACTTATATCACCTATTTTAAAACCTGAGGATTTTACTAGCAAAGGCTAGGAACTGCTCTGATACCACTTAAAGGACCTAGAGGGGGGGGGTGGATGGGCCTTTTTTAATTTTCGTTAACTTCTGTATCTGAGGATAGCAATCACTTGTGCTATCCCAGATTCACAGGATACGAGTTTACAGAAAATAAATTGCAGCAAATAAAGAAACAACACTAATATGTTTTTTACTCGCAGAAACCCTGAATACAAGGAGAAAAACTGCGTGTCTCTAACTCTTGAGAGACAAAACTTTCCACTAAGTTGAAATAATTTCTTACAAGAATAATAGTTCTAGTGATACACTACCACAGTGCTATCCTTCCTAGTCTCAAACTAGTCTAGACCTATTCTCTCTCTTGTTTCTAAGCTCTTACAACATGGAAGACTTTCAAAAACCTTGTTCGTGAATTCAGCTAACCACTAGCAAATTCAACCTTGAACGTTTCTTGGGTTGGTTGCACTACACATCCCTCATGGTATGCAACATGATATGAGTTGATGAAAGAAGTTTTGAGTTCAAGTTCTAAGGTTTACAGTCACGAAGAAGACTTCGAGCAGCATGAATAATGCAAGCTAAAACTAGACTTAACAAAGAAAACGCAATAAGACAGTTTTCAGCAACCATTGAGCAAAGCCAAAGCTAGAGATATATAGAGGCAAACAAGGCATCAAAGATGATGCAAGCTGACCTCAACATGTTTAAGAAAGGTTTGGACATAAGTGTTTGGCTACAATACTGAAAGTGATGTATCCAAATGAAGAGATGACACAATCAACCTCAATAAGACAAAGAAACCTTTCCTAAAACATGAACGATTCAAAACAAGGAGCAAAGAGGTTTCAAACCCTCTTACTCAGTCCATTAGTGGACCTTGACACAACCGATATCAACTGGTCTTTGAATCACACAGGGACCAGCTATGTATAGGATAATGTATCATAAAATCCAAGCTGGAGCTTTAAGCATCAAACCATTTGGTCACGGGTTGGCATAACAAAAGATCTCGACCCTTAGACTGGTTTGAGCGCCAAGGCATTTCCCACAAACTCAGTTGTCCATTTGAATTTAAAAATCAACAAAGACCTATTAAACTAATATAGCTGACTCTTTGAAAATCAGGACAGCAGAAGACTCAGCCTCTGTGAAAAACAGTGATATGCATATGCATGTTTTACCTGAGACCATAAGGGATGTTAGACACTTGTTCTTATTCAGATGACAGTATCTCAAAGTGTTTTGCAGGATAAAAGATTGCTAATAATCCTTATACCTTCAGGATTCATCCTTACTATTGACTTATAAGGGAAACCATCGATTGGCTGCTGCAAAGAGATATATGATTATTATATTTAACATTACAATCGTACTATATGAGTCATATGTCTTGGTCTACTTATTGTACTTTTGTGAATTAGCGTGCATCTTATCAACAACCTAGATTCACATTCTAGATGTAGATGAAATTGATGTTTGTAATATTTATATGTAAATCCAATAATTTAAATATTTCAGAAAAAAAAAATTCTTCCCAAAATCCCGATATTTTTTCCCTGGTATTCTCGATATATCTGATATCTCATTTTTTTTAAAGTTTCGATAGATATACCGATATCGATATTTTAATCCTTGGTTGAGTTGGTTCTTCTTTGTCTCTATCAAAGGAGCAATCGTGTAGCATAAGTATTTGGCACGGCTGCCTTAGCACAATGTTACTCATTTCACTTACTGTCTGATACATGTCTGATCGTGTAGCATATCAGACATGTCTGATCATGTCTGATATGAAGTTCGATCAGACATGTATCAGGGCTGATACATGTCTGATCGAAAGAGAACTTCATTCATTATAAACTCAAATACAACAAGATCGGGTATAAAATCCTACATAACCAATGACATTTTACCCACACTTCAGACTGAAAGTATATACTAACATGCTTCGACTCTAAGCAAATGAACGACTGGCTCAATTTTAAAGGCATGATATATACTTAAACTGTGTTTTAGGATTAAATTCAGTTTATCCCCTCAAACTTTAGGACTAAAATCAGTTTGGTCATTGAATTTTTTTTTAATCAGTTTAATCCTTGTACTTCCAATTTCCATCAGTCGTAACCAAATTTTGAATTTAACTTGAAACATGATGTCATATGCTGAGTTTGTCCTAACAACATGACCCATTTTTTTCAGAATTCCAACCCCTCTACAGGGCATAATGGACATTTAAGCTTATAAACCCTAAAATTGAAATTAACAAATAATAAACTTAATAATTTCTAGATAAAAGGTTTTAGTTCCTCTTTCTCGTCATCTTTCCGACGACATACATCCCCTCTTCTTTTCTATATGTCGTTCCCGATGTGGATAATGATTAGCTCGACAACCAATCTCCCTAGTGATGCCTCAATCTGGATCGCCCACTAATTACAGTGCATCAGAATGTGGTTGACCAATGATGACGCCTCTTGAGGCAGGAGCTCGAGACGCATGGGTTCTTCTTCATATTTGCTGGGCTTTAGTGGCGGCTGCAATATTGTGAGAGGACCAGCTAGAATGAAGAAATTGCTGCCAAAAAGTTCACCAGATCTTTGGATTCCAATTTATGTAATTTTTTCTCATCTCTTTCAACATTTTTTTTTCTGCGTTCATATGAATGCATTGGTTGCTGAAGTATTTTGAACCATTTTTTAGTGTTTGTGAGATCCCTTTTGTGACTTGGATTTGTCTAATCGTTGATTTTCTACCAAAATCTAATACTTTAGACGTGTATGATTTTGAAGGAGGTGAAGAGGTGGGTGTAGGAAAGGAGCAAGTTGGAAAGGAGAAGAGAACTGATATATATCAAAGTGATGTATTGGAGATGGTGAGGACGGAGGAGGGTTGGTTGCGCAAGGATCTGGGTTTTGGAAGTAGATGGAGGGTCATGGGATTTAGAAGAGGTAGAGAGGGAGATGAGGGTATTTTAGGCTTTTTCGTCAAATTTAGTGTAAAGTCAGCTTGTGACATCATGTTGTGAGTCAATTTCGAAATTTGGACGAGACTGATGGAAAATAAAAGTATAAGGACCATGCTGATTAAAAAAGAAGTTCAAGGACTGAACTGATTTTAGGTCTAAAGTTTGAAGAGGTAAACTTAATTTAATCTTATGTTTTATATCTTCTTTTGCCAAACATTTATTTTGGTAATCATGTTATGTACGTATAAATTATCTTTGTTGCGGATGCATTTTAATTTTTTCATCAACTATGATCATATTGTAGTCAAGACTTTGTTTTTCTCTCCCAATTCATTAAAAACACGCCTAGAACTTTTGAACTTGCTTCACACCTTATCAAGATTACAAACTATATATATGAATGGAAACCTATGCTTGATAATATACAATAGGGTATTAGCAAATGACCTTAATTACAATTTCAACTTTGGTATATATCTTCTCTGTTTTGATCCCTTAATCTAGTTGAGGAAATGAATCATACATCCATTTTACCATGAATCTCCAGAGATACTCTTAATTTGCATAAGAACACCGAAACACATTTTAGCAGACAACATATACCCTTTTAGAGCATCTCACATCGTAAGCCAAATTTCAAGCCAAATTTAACTCACAAAACAAGAATATTCTATAAAATATTTTTTTAGCTTACCAAATTCTCCCACCATAAGCTAATTCATAGTCAAATTAAGAATATTTTGGCTTACGAAGCATTCCCACCGTAAGTCAAATCCTAAGGTAAAGTCATTTTTTTTCTTTTGTTATATATTTTTTTAATTCAATAATTAACCATGAAAAATATTTTATATAAATATATTCGATATGGGGCTCATATGAAAGATCTCTTCGAGATCATCGCGATAGTTGTTAGTAACGAATTTTTAATTTTGATGATAGTGTAAATTAAAAGAAAAAATATAAAGTTGAATAAAATAACATTTAATTTTAGTTTACAAACTTCATAAGCCAAATTTAGCTTACCAAATAGCTCAACCCAAATTTTTTATCTTGAAAAATGTAATTTGGCTTATGATGAGAGTAAACATAGGCTAAATTTGCCTTTTTAGCCTGGTGGGAGCTGGTCTTAGTTGCTTTCAGTTTTTCCTTGTCCTAATTGGTTTTAATATTTTAATGAGTGTGATACCATACTAAAAGCTTAGAAATGTTTCTGGTCAGTACTGAGTAGCTATAGCCACATTAATAAAAGAGGGACCAAAAATTATTGCATGCTAATAGCTAGCATATTTCAACAATATAGAGAGACATGCATCTCAGGGTACACTGGAAAATTAAAACAAGGAAAAACATATTTTTCTCATTCTACTTATATTATCTCTCATTGGTTGGATTACAATAGCAACCAAATTAATTAACTCATATCATACTTAATAACAGATATAATAGGGCTAATTAGGCTCGAGAGAGCTCGAGAGAATTATCGAGCTGCATCATTAATCAGTTAATTAATGGTGGAGAGGAGTCGAGTAATAAGCTCTTCATCAACGTCTGCAATTTCTGCAGAATCATGCAGTAGTTGAGATAGTCTTTGGCTCAGGTCGCCTACCTCTTTATGCAGCCTCTTGATGTAAGAACAAGTTTCTTCCAAAATAGTCGATGCTGATGCCTGCAACATATATAATAATTGATAATATTAGATAGATATGGAGAACTAATAATAATTAAGAAACTAAAAGCCATGCATGACTGTCCAAAATTTCTATAAATTGATTAACTTCTTGCTCCTGCATATATAGCTTTTCACCGAGACAATCTTAGCTCCACTTTTAAGTTACTTAAAAGTGCATAGGGCTAGCTAGCTAGCTCTGTTAGCTTTGAGGCAGGAAATTCCACCAAATTATAAATGCATTAGTTTTAATTTCATTTCCGTCACGTCTCCTTCGCATTGTGTTCGCACTAGCTTGGTCACATATCGAAAATGTTCTTTGGCAGTAATTTAAGATGAATTGTATTAGGTGTTAATTAATCTCGACAATCTCTCAACATCAGCATCGTGGTTTTGTTTGTGATGAAATGAAAATTAGTAGTCTCAGAACATCGCCATCAAAGATTAGTCGTCAAGAAAAAATAGAGAATCAATATGTGAATGAAATTCTAACAGAAACAACAGAAGAACGGTGAGTGAAACGGAAAAGTGGCCCGTACGTACCGTTGCATTTCGCCTATGATTAAGCTGTGGTAGCAGCGCTTGTAGGTTTAAGACGAGCTCCTTAATCTCGTCCTCTGTGGGTTGAGAAGCTCTTGTTCTTCGGCTTGACATGGCTATAGCTATAGCTAGGTAGCTGAAACTGCTGGAAGCACAAGCTTTGCGTTATCACTGCTTATTTAGCTAGCTTCTAACTTCTTCTAGCTTCCTGCATAGAATGGCTAAGGGGGGAGAGTTGAAGGTAGGAGGCAAGCACTGCTTAAAAAGAGTGGGAAAATGAGGCCGAGACACAAATCGTCTGGTTAGAGAAGGACAGCAATAATATTGATTTGTTGTTCAGGACCCATTTGTACAACCATTTGGGACAACAAGGCCCCCCCTTCTTGAACCAAAAATGAAATAGGGTCCCTTTATTGGCTTATGAAATTTCATCAAAATGGCCAAACACCTTATTAATGGTTCTAATTAGGGAATCTCATCTGCCCCTATTAGGACACGTGGCCAATTAAGGTTGCTAGATTGCTAATCAGTGTTTATTAGTAGATAAATGATGTTACATGCTACCAAAAAGATACTTTGTCTTGGCACCAGTATATTTCACCAAGAGGTGTTTCTTTGTTTGGTGCATGCACTGCCTAGCTTGTTCTAATGTTCTATATATATATATCTTGATGAATTCTTTTTGTTATGGTTTGTTTCATTTTTTTTTTCTTTTCTCTAGGGCTTCTGCCTCTTCTTCTTTGTCAATTAAAACGTTTTGTTTAGTTTGGTTCTGTTTCTGTCTGAGTGGGTTTCTGAAAACGATCTGATGAGGCGAGTAGGTTTACACCACCAATTCAAATATATATTTCTCATATTTGTATATTATATAGGCGTGTTTTTCTTCTGTCTCAGGACAAACAAAGTAAGTATTTATTCAAAATAAGATTTGATTAGACTCCAATATCTAATCTCTGAGTTTGATCTTACAAAAATATGTGATATCTGAGTCAATTTAACCCTAATTAATTACTGAATTACTAGAAGTAAATGATTAGATAAACAGTCCAAATAAATCTCCAATCCCAATGACTGAATTATATGAGTATGTTTTTCAGTCAAAAAAAAAATTACATGAGTTATGTCTTTTTAACTGGGAACAATCACATCAGCTACTTCTGCTGTCCAATCACAGTTTTATGTAATTAAAAGATGAAACTGTCAATTAAGATCAGGTTTACAATAGTTAAATGACTACAGAATTAAAGCTGTAGTTGATGAATTGCGTATGATGTTATCTCTATACTCTGAAATGAGATTTGTCGTCGCATATCTCTATACAGGCATGCGCAAAACCTAACTCATTTGCTTTGGGATTAAAAGGCATATCTTATGGTTAAAATTCGGTGGAGATCGTAAGTTTCTAGGCGAGAAGATAGATCAAAATTTCAGAAAGAGATGCAATGTTTTTCATGGAAGTGAGAACTACATTGTTAAGAATCGAAGAAGACTCGGAAACCAATGAAACGGGTGACACAGTTTGCTTTCTGAAGAGATGTGACATCGCCGGACAATGAAGCTTGGCATCAGAAGGAGTTGATGTGACAAAACAAGAACAAGTGGTTGAGTGACTAAACTAAACAGACAATGGTTACGAAGGCGCCATCTGAGGCTGTGAGGACTTGTTTGGGAAAAAAGGCCAATCAATGAGATCGGTTTTGGCCTCATTTACCAACCAACCTCTTTCTCTCTCTATTTTGGCCCCTAAATTTCCGGTGCCCCAAGGTAGTACTGTACTCGTACCCTCTTTCTGCAGCCGGCGCGTGTCACCGGTGCACCGATATGATTAGCCAACAAGGACTCTTCTCTCTTGTCCTCAACTGCATGATGTGAACTTATCTTAATGAAAACTTTGGTACAGTGTCTCAGTACTGGGTAACTGATTAGCTCTGTCCCTCTTCTGTTCATGGAGCCCTAGCTCAGTCTTCTTCAATGTCTTGCCGTTATCGATCCTAGGGCATCTTGCAGAGTAGGGCAAACCTTCCAAGACTTATTCAATTCTACCCTCTTTGAGCTGAAGAGGAAGATGCAACAAACAGTAGAAACTGTAGCTCAGTAATTTATAACAAGTACGTACTACTCTTCGAAGGGACGACCCATTGTACAAGAAGATTCTTGTTTTCAGCTTTTTATTTTATGATTCAGGGTAATCAACTTTTGTAGCAGCGTATACAGTTCAATACGATCATAGATTTGAGACTGCCTTCAGCGGAACCCTGTCATATGCAACTAAATTTCTCACTGATCGATCGAATTTGGCAGCAGACTAGTTACATAAGCTGTTGTTTTACTGTTGGATCTCAGTTTTCACTCGACAATTTTCATGTTACAGTCTGATGTTCCGACTTGAAATCCATCTTGTTTTCATCAAATTAATCAACTTAATTAGCAAGCTATCTAGTTCCTATTCTGTACGTTTCTCCATTTAGAACTGTGTATATCATGCGTGAGTAGCTAGCTATCAGCTCTGACCCATTGCTTAAATTGTAGCAATAATATCAATGAACAGTGGTCCATGCACTGCAGGATCGAACAGTAAGCTTTTCTTTTGGAATGAGATCGAACAGTAGGTTATGTCGATGATCTTCATTGGTGAAACATCCAACCAGTCTAATTGTAGACACGTTTAATATTTCTCAGCTCACCAAGCTTACCTAATTACCTTCTATAGCATTCATGCATGATCAAGATCCATATATCTGTGACTCAAATTCTTCATGACAATCGATCTAGTTGCATGGAAAACACATGGATGTCATCAGAAGAAGCTCAACTTACCAGTACAAGCTGCTAAGGTTACCTAATCGATCGCCATTTGATGATTGAATATATCGAAAAATTATTCTTCAAACGTGTTGAGGGCAAAGTACTTATCGAAATGTGCGAAATATACATAATCATCGAAACAAAATGTGTCGAAGGATTTAGAGTAACGTGTTCGCTGAATTGTCACGAAGCACCTAGAGCAAGTAGAACCAAACCGGCGTCACTCTTGGCGTGATAGTGAAGAGAAATTAAGTGGCCGGCCCTGATCAACTTTAATCGTGGAACAGTGTTGTTCATTTGTTTTGTCACCACCGGTACGAGCCGCTAGAACCTACTGGCTGTCATAAGGGGAACAGTACGGTGATTGATGGAAAGGAAAGTCATTTTCAGATTCCAATAGTGGATATTCTTCATCTAGCTTGCTTCCATCAGCATGGTGTATAACTAGAGCAAGCATTATGCATAGTGTAACCAAGTCACCTTCATTTCCAAGTGTAATCCTAACAAGATTGATCCACATTCTAGGCGCCACTCTTGTGTTCAGTATGTGGGAATTAGATTTTCAGTTTCGGAATATCATAGCAGGAGTGTATTTCCCTATACCATATGTATGTGAACTCCCAAGGAAAAAAAAGAAGAAACATTTATCATTTAAATGTATAAGCAAATCTATGAGAAATTTTGATCAAATTCAGCAACTACAAAGAACTGAACAATTTTCCTCAAAATGGCATGAATGTTTCTCTTCATGTACAACACAACACTTGGGGCGCCCCTCAATTTGTAAATACTCTACTCTTCACAATCTTCTCTGCCTCGGCCATGCTCAAATGTCTAATTCCTTTCTCCTTCATCCATGTCTCTTCTCCTGCCAAACTACTTTGAAGATCGTCTTCCCCCATTTTCAACAGCTTCAGTCCCTCACTTACTCTAGGGAAGAAACCCTCGGGTCTCAAACACCAAGCACCAAATGCCCCAAATAGAACCTCTAAATCACTACCAAACCTCTCAACTCCTCCATCGTGAAACTTTGCATTGCTCATTAGAATACCACTGAAAAACAGTCGATCTATCCCACCTGCCAAACTTCTCCATACACCAACAAAGTCTACTGCATTCAAATTAACTTCTACCACCGATACTTTACCTTGCAAATAATCAAGCGCGCCAACTAAATACTTAGATACTGCCCAACTATCCTCAACCTTTTCCTGCCACTGCCTTCTGTTCTTCACATAATCTCGACATTGAGCATCAAATCCCCTCAATATAACAACAGAAATTTTTTCAGCCCACTCTGTTCTAAACTCCTCCAACTTTACAATGTCTTTGTAGAAAATACCATTTTCAGGACCTTCAACTGGATCTACATTGCCAGCTTGCTCACTAATCGACAGTCCTGGTTGGCCGTACTGATTTGACCCAATTTCAAGGAAAAATATGTCCTCACACCATTCCTTCAAAACAGATTTGAAGTAGCAAGCAGCATTAATGCAATTGGCAACTTTAATCAAAGCATCATTGTCTGTCAAGGCAGTCAAACCTTCAGCTTCTTGACACCTAAAGAGTAAGCAGTCTAAAAACTTGTGTATAATAGGTCCCCCAGCTAATCTGAGAAACCTTGACCGCATAGAGATTCTAGGCAATGATCGGCAACGATCAATCACAGATGATAGGTACTGAAGATAGGCACTGGAAATTGCAGGAGCTTTGTGATCTTCAGCATCAGATAAAAGACCTGCTCCTTGGACTTTCACTGTCCAATTTCTCTCATCAGCAGTTTCAAGTTTCAACTTATCTAGTATATCACTTAATTCTATCTCTGCCCATAAATCAAGCCAGTCTGGTCGATCACAGAAAACATTAAGAGAAGAAGCCTTTACGAAGTTACCGTCATCCTCAAATGAAAGTAAGATTCCAGAATGTTCTATCAGAGACTTGATTCGTTTATCAAAAGATATCATCAAGTCCACAAGATGAAGCCAATATGTTTTAGCCTGTTCCTGAGTACCCATTACACCATCCTCATCGGGTTGAGCGTATTTTGGGAATATCTCTTTTGCCAAGTATGTTGATAAGGAGGATACCATTCCTGAAATCCATTCTTCTCTGCAACTGTACCCAGTTAACATTGCTTCATCAACCAATGGCTGCAATAGCACATCCATAGAGTCAACATAATCTCTGGTGATCTTGTAGACAAGAGCAAATATAAATTCTGGCTTCTCAATCCATTTTGAGAAATGGCGTTGGGATGCCAAGGCAATGGGATTTACAAGCTCTTCAATCACCCAAAGTGGCTGGTAGAGAGCAAGTTCCTGATTATATCCCTCAAGTTGCCGCCACTTTCTTCGTCTTTGCAATTCTTGTAGGCTGCAAAGGGCAAAAAAGTTTTCACAGTACTGGTCTTTAACATCTCCTTGCATTGTGCAAAGAGGATTTTGAACATCATTTGATCTCCCTGAACCTGGAGTTGAGGAAGTCAAAGTTGAAAGAGGTGGAGGCCATCCAAGGGAAGTAAGAAGTGCCCTGTGATCTGCTATAGCCTGGGGCCGTAGAATGGCCAGAGCCCTATCTACTCTATGATCAACTGCTGACACAAGATGTGCCCACTGAGGGTGCGTCTTTGTAACTGAAGTTAAAATGTCTTCTGTCAGTTTAAGGGTTTTAATAGCAACCAGACGCAGTTCCTGCAAACAACATTATATTACATAAGATACTTTGATATAAAATACTTTTTTGGTTTGAAAGCAAAGGGTGCTCACTTCTGAATTCTGTTTCACAGAATGCTTCCATGAGTTTTTCTTCATGGTGGACGATACAGCATCTTCAATATCACCAATCATAGTTTGAAGCTTCACTGCTGTCTCTGAATGAACAAAAAACAAAAGACCATGAATTGTCAGGAAGTTCGCATATAAAATGATCATTTTTTGCAATAGCTAGCACCCAAGGAATTAAAATGTAGTAAGCAAAACTGAGAAGGGAAAAAAAAAGGACAAGGGGCTAAGCTAATAGTAATTGCAGACAATACACAATAATGAATGTGGCTGGATGATTGTGATACTCCAGATAAGGTCTCTTGCTATTAAACAAAAACAGTATCAAAATTTGTAAAACCATGCAGATTAGGTATTCTTCTAGGCATTTTCTTCAAACTTAACCCTTTATCACTACCTTTATGACCGTAGAGGCATTCACAATGCAGATCACATAAGTACATTACTACATTCACAAATGAGAACAGAGCATAAAATAGTTCAAAGACCACTCCCACCGGATTAAGTTTCCTATTCACATCAGTCTCTTATCAAACACATAACTGAAGCATTACTAATGCAGAATTTCCAACCGTCAACGCTACGAGGTATTAAAGAACACTATTATTCAATCATACACAAATGATTTATTATCAAACGAAAACAATTATGCATAGAACAAATCCAATGCTCGCAACAAAAACCAGTCCTTGAGATTTACCTGCATATGTTCTAACTGACTCAACCCTAGCCAGTTCCTTCGCCAGCGCCGGCAGCTCCTCCCCCAAAATCTGCTCCACTCTTCCTTCTCCATCTACAAAAAAAATAAAAAAAATAAAAATCAGTTCCAGAATTGAAAGCTACAACGAAATTCAAGAGCTTCTGAGTGACGTAAGCGAACCTGAGCTGCGGGAGACAGTAGAAGAGTGGAGGGAGGTCAATTGGGAATTGATGAGGCCCAAGAAGCCGTGGGCGCGATCGGAGACGGAGGCGTAAGCTAGAAGGGAAGATCCGAGGCTCCGATTGAGGTCGACTAGGGCTTGATCCAAGTCGGCGCACTGGGCCTGGAGCTCCGAGAGGAGAGTCGGAGCCTGGCTCAGATTGTGATTGGTGCGGAGCTTGGTGTTGAGGAAGGAGAGGATCGAGGGGGAGAGGTCCGACGCCTGAGGCAGCGGAGACTGGACCACCGAGTCCATGCTTTCACGCCATTCCGAATGTGCCTTTGGCTTAATCCAAGGGACTCCAAATTGACTTCCAGATTTAGGAAATGGTTTTTCGGGTCAACCCGGGTAGGACTACACAGCACTTGGGCTACCTCTTCTACTTTTTTGTATAATGGGCTCTATATTACGGGCCTACACAACACTTGGTCTAGACATTCATACAACAAATAGATCCGTCAGGTTCGGAGAGAAGCAAATTTTCTTGCAAATACAAATTGCTGACATTGTTGGCATAATGAAATTCCATTATCCTCTTTACATGCTTTTAACTTTGATGTTCATGACGTAGATTGCGTTCAGGATTTTCCATGTAACTGTTCCTTTTCTTTGTATTTGTATTTCATAAATCGCAAAAGAAAGAAAATTCAGATTTATGGATCTGGGCCTCCAAACTTCAATAATACAGGGACCGAAAGCCCAAGACCAAAGCTATTGAAGTGCGTTTTCAACATCAAAGCCTATTTTTGGACTTGGGCCTCGGATCTGAACAAAATTTATTGCCCAACCTTCATCAGACATCACCTTCCTCAATCAAACACAAAAGATTGTCTTGGTTTATTTGAATTTTTGGCTCTTTTTTTTGTCGCTTTCCAAAGTGCTGGTACTGATTGGCTATATTTCTAGCAAATCTGTATATAAAAATGTTGGAGCATGCTAACCAAGAAGGGGAAAACTCTTGGACTCTGGCAGATATGATCATCTCATTCTTTTCTATTGTGTCATCTCAATTTTAAACACTATCCCATATCAGATATGTTACCTTTATATAGTGCAATATAAACCGACCCACCATCATAATCGCACCTAAATTTGCAGCACAATGTTAGGCTTTTACACTTTGGACCACTTGAAACTTGTCAATTGGGCACCAAAGGCTAACATAACACATTTTATAATATTATGGCACACAGTAATGCTTCCTTTTGACCCTTCCCTTTAGGCTTTAGCTATCTTCCCCTGCTGGTTGGTGAAGACCATTTGCATAGTACCATTTCATAATGCACCTCTCTATTACCCCAAATCAAAGCCTTCTTAACATGGATGTGTTTTTCACTGTCTGATAATTGTGACAGAGATTGGAACCTACACCTTTGTCACATTACATCAGTGATAGAGCACCCAAAGCAATAATAGACCAACTTCTTGAGCAGCAGTAGAAGAATACGAATCGATTTTACCACCATATTATCCAGTTCACGAGTGCATTATTCCAACCCTTTACACTTCACGCTTGTTTCTAAAAATGTCCTTTTCAATTCCTTTTGGGGCCGCACCAAAATAAGGAATGACTGATCCCGGCAGTTGCTCTAACTTGTGTAGCAATTAAGGTAACTGTTTCAGCTCAAAAATGGCTACCTGTTGGTTTCCTTCCCTTTCATGGAGTCTTTGAAAGGGAAATTCCAAAACTTTTACACTGGCAGAGGCAGAGAGAGAGAGAGAAAGAGCCAAAGAGGAAAGAGAAAGAGAAAGAGACAGAGAAGGTCAGGGGAGGAGTCAGAAGGGTTCTGCAGAACCGCATCGAAGATGGAAGCAATAGACACCGAGTTAAAATAAGGAATAGCAGAACCCATGTGAGCTCTGCAACAGTGGAATGGGATTGGCTCTCCTCCTCCAACATAGATTTTACATTCATTTGTCTTTGCAGGTGAAAGTACTTAATTAAGTACACCATGGAGCAGACAGCCAGGGGAAGCAAGTACTTGCTTTCATTCTATAGGGCAGTAAACATGGTGTACAGTAAAAAGAAGAAGATGACCATGTGGTTTATAACTACCCAACCATAGAAAAGTAAGATAAAAACAAAGGACCCAAATATAGAAAAAGGGTGAAGAATATTTATAGGTCTGAATGATTGCAGACTTGTACTTTTACATTTATACCCACAGGACCTGAAATGCCAGATTAAAGTATTGCTTAGGCTGCTGCTAGAACAGTTTGTTCCAAAGGTTTAATAAATAAATACCCTACTTATTCTGGCCAGAAAATCCTAGCAATTCAGAAATTTAACTGATGCATAATTGCATATGTACTGTATCAAAAAAAAAAAAAAAAAAAAAACCTGATGCATATGCAGAAACAGAATTTGAAGCTCAATAGATTTTCCATGTAAAAACCAACTAGCACCTTTGGCATTTCCTTTCCTCTTTCTTACTGCTGCATATATTCCTCACCAGAAGCCAAATTTCATACATGCAGTTATCTGAGAAACAACTGTCAGAGAAGAAAACGACAGCGCCAAAAAAGAAAAGAAAAAAAAATCTAGAAAAAAAAAAAAAAAAAGTTTCTCTTCCCGTGCCAATCCAAAACCAAGTTTCCAACTTCCAGGCAACAAATGTCATAGCAGACGAACATGTGTGAGAACTAAATGGAAGTGTCTATACTTATGACCTAGACTAACAGCGTTTCTGGACATATTCAAGTAAATATGAACTGCACAATTCCTCCTGAGCAAGCAGTTCGTACTAGTCATCAGCATATGTACCATTTCTTTATAGAATTTTCTGGTAATGTAGTGCATAGTGTTTGTTGAATTTCTATTCTATGATTACAAAAACACCCCTGCTCTGGTGTTAATTAATCATTACTATTTGAACACCATCATTACTGAGGATATCAGCACTGAAGGAAAGAGATTTAAATTTTTTACCAAAGCAGCAATAAACTTGTGCATTGGAAAGAAACTAAAATAAGAAAACAGAGAGCACATTGAATCACAACAAATGTCATCAAACCAAATGAAAGAACAAGGCCAGTAATGCAGTCATCAATCTACATGGAATTCGCCAGTAACTTGATTTGCATCTCTGTGTTGTGATCAATCTAGGTCTCTCGACTTTTCAAAATTGCTCTCTAAGATTTCAAAATAGTATCATGCAGTGGTAAACAATCGGAGTGACAAGATTTCGGTCACATTTAGTTTGCTAATGAAATTGGTGCAGAGATTGATATGGAAAGTACAAGTACAAATGATAAGGTGAAATTAAGTGCAACCAATCACAGGATCTCAAATGAGATATTACACTCCATGCAGGAATTTATGAAAGAGGAAAACCTGATGCAAGTTCCCCATCTGTAACTTGATCTGAGGTAGCTGCAGAACCAATTGGAAGTTCTTTTCACCATACAGTTCCTGTTTTTACATTCTCTGAAATACCACATTCACAATTTAACTCACAAGCGGTAAAGAGATTGAAATCCGCACAAACCAACTTTAGTAATGCACCAAAGCTGGTTAGGTGTTTCAAATCTTTATACTTCCGAGTCTCAATAAATGGAGGAGATAAAACAATGAAATCAAGTACAGAAAAAAAAGTAGAGGAAAATTCAAACTTTACTCTTCAGCCAAATCATAAAAATGACCAATCACCTAAATTATTTTTAGGGTCCATTCAGATTCCGCGAGATCAGGTGAGCAACACAAA
The DNA here is from genome assembly GCA_010134655.1 of Fragaria nilgerrensis. Classification (NCBI taxonomy): domain Eukaryota; kingdom Viridiplantae; phylum Streptophyta; class Magnoliopsida; order Rosales; family Rosaceae; genus Fragaria; species Fragaria nilgerrensis. The sequence continues at coordinate 9,449,521 of CM020981.1, forward strand.
AGTGCATATACGAGCTTCTAGGATCAAGATACATTATATCTTTATAACAGAAACAGAAGTCGGTTTTTCCTCCTATTTGGGAGGGGAAAAGAGAACTTGGAGTTATATTAACTTCAGAAATAAAGAAAACAAAAAATGAACCATTACATAATTCCTTTAATGTTTCAATTATGAAATGGACATGACAACCTACCAATTTATCAATACTTCAGCTTATTAATCTTGGCTACTTCTACATGATACAACCTTTAAAAGCTCTCAAAGTAACAAAGGGGTAAAGAAAAGAGATGCAACACTCTAAAGGTAAAATTAAAAACTTTAAAAAAAGGAAACTAACTCTGCAGGCCTCCTTTCTGTAAATGTATCTATGACTCTACATTAACCTGAATATTCTCATGTTGAGGGCAGAAATTACCCAGAAACTGGAACGCAAACTCCTTGAAAGGAAAAAACTGTAAATTTCACCCTTCCGGCCAGCACATGGTGTCACAGAAACAGGACACCTCAGCATCCCATCACTGCACAATTATAGACAAAGCCTCCCGGATCCTTTACAGCAAGCAGGTTCCACTGCGGCGGACCTTCATCAGGGACCCAAGAGTTAATTTCAATTTGCCCTACGGTTGAACCCCTTGGTCCACCAATTACAATTAACCGATTACCACATGCCCGAAATGCTACTCCCCAACCATTCATTGAGGATGTCCGCTCAGGCAATCTCCCAATAGTAATCCACATGTTCCTCTCCTTATCATACTTTCTCACCTCCTGTTCTGCATGATCCGCGGCATACAGTATGTTATTTACAACTGCAAGCAGAGGAGGTGCCTCAGCTGTAGCAGGCATATTAGTTCCTCCAGCCCCTCCATTTTTTCGGGGGTGCATGTTAGGTATCTCAGTCCAAGTCCCCCTCTCCAAATCATAAACCTCCCCACAGCTAAGTGCAATTGGGCTGCCCACTCCAATCCCGCCAATGACATAAAAATTGCCATCCATAAATACCCCAGACGACATTTTTCTAGGTTTAATCATGCTCGGAAGAGTCAACCAAGTTCCTGTTTCTGAATTGTACAGCTCAGCAGTGCTCAAGATATTGCCACATGGATCGCAACCGCCGGCTAGAATGGCAATTTCCCCACTGCTAGCAGAAGCGAACAAGCACCTAGGTGTATTCATCAATTGGCCGGATGACCACTTGTGTGTCAAAAGGCTATATTTGTAAACCACATGGGACGTTATTTCCTTTCCAAATACAAGAAGTTCGGTGCCAACGGCTAACGACTCCTTATCTGAACACATGAAACATCCATTTATTTCCATTTTAGGCAAAGGCATCCAGTGTTCACAATCTGGATTAAATGCCCACCATTCAGAGAGAGCACAAGAGAAGTAAGCCCAATGTTCTACAATACCCATTTTTCGCCTCAGGGTGTACAGCTCCCCACTTCGAATTAGAGACCGGAAACTCCTACACAACATGGCAACTGAGCCATAATCAGCTCTTGAACAACGAAGGAGACAGTGTACTGAGACATCCCTTCCAAGTTTCTGGAACAGTGAATTCGGATCGTAGTTGTTACCGTCATGATCCTGATCATTTGGCTGGTCAGTGTTGGCATGGGAAAGAGCAGGTCTCTGGTCATTTGGCTGGTCAGATTGGGCATGGGAATCAGCAAGATTCTGGTCATTTGGCTGGTCGGATTGGGCATGGGAATGATCAAGATTCTGGTCAGTTGGCTGGTCACAGTTGGCATGGGAAAGATCATGATTCTGTTCATTTGGCTGGTCACAGTTGGCATGGGAAAGATCATGATTCTGTTCATTTGGCTGGTCAGATTTGGCATGGGAAAGAGCAAGATTATCCATCACTGCTTCCACTCGGTCAACAGCATCTGCGTGCTTGCATGCCTTCCTCAATGCCAACTCTTCCCCCCCATCTTCAAGTGGGCGCTTACTGTGTGACGATTCAAGAACACGTTGAGTGTTGTACATCCACTGACTCTCTTGCTCACAGGAGCTCGGAAGCTGCCTTGAAACAAGATAGGAAGGACCCTCCAACATGCTGTTGTATTGAGCTGCCGCAAAAGAAGGGTTTTCCTTTGTTAATCATCAAAACAAAATAAACCAAAGAACAAAATGAAATCTACATTTTCATTAATCCACATGCAACACCAAGTCACCAAACATGATTGACTTGTCAAACCCCCAAAAAAGAAGATCTCAATCTCTAAAGTTTGAACTAAATCAAGAAATCGTATACACCCAGACCAACAAAGAAGATTCAAATCAAGAAACCATGAGTACCCGTTTCACACAGCATAGAAGTAACAGCAAAGCAGCAAACTTTAAATTGATCATTTCTGTGAATTGGGTGTATCAACACATATCTCTATATATCCAAATTTCTCAGCAATAAAAACACATGCAATAATGCATTCTAGATCAAAACCATCAACATCATTATAAAGTCTTCATCTTTCATCTACAATCAAGTAAAATTGCTAAATTCAAATCCAAAACATAAACGTTCATGCATGAATGATGAATCCAATCCCATCCTCACAGATAAAACATACCCAAATCAGATCTCTGGTTTAAGAAAAAATCCAGCAAACAGATAAGCAATTGAAAAAAAAAAAAGAATTATCCACATGACAGACTGTAATCAAAGGAAAATATTAATGCAGCAGCAAAACCCAATACAAAGAACCTCCCTTTAACAAAAACAAGAGATCCAACCACAATTTCATATCAACATCAAACAACCCATCTCACCTTCAATCTCAACAAATGTTTGCTTTCCAAAAAAAAAAAACACCACACACACACACACACACAAGAAGCAAAACAACAGAGACTCTTATAAAAAGGCAAAGAGAGAGAAAGAAAAGCTCACGATTGGGGTGAGATGAAGGCGCTGAGTGCCCCAGCTCTACTTCTTCTTCTTCTTCTTCTTCTTCTTCCTCCACCCTGTTAGATTCTTTCTTCTCTCTCTCTCTCTCTCTCTCTCGGTTGCTGGTTATATTCGCTGGTGTGGGAGAGCAATGTATATAATAATGGGGGTATGTATATAGTGCCAGAAAAGAAGGCAAATTTAATTAAATTTTTAGTTTCTTTTTTGAGTAAAAAAAATAAGAGAAAGAAGAAGAAGAAGAAGGCAGTGGGGTCTGAACGGGCTAGACTGGCCGGGTGGGTGAGGAAGCTGAAACCGCCAACGGCCGTTTCTGCACGTGTAACGAACTCTATGTTGAAACTCAACTCTTTAGCTCCTCTGGCGCCAGAACAGAGCCCCTTCTTGCATGCAGAGTTGGTAGTCATGGTAATGGTGTTTTGGTTTTCGATTTCTTTTTTGCTTTGGCCATTTTGCTTTTGATGGCAAACCTGGTTTTCATGGGCGTTTCTTTGTTTGGTTGCGATTTTACAGATGTGAATGACTTAATTTTTGGTTGGATTTGGCTGATTGAATTAATGAGTTGGATTCTTCGAGGATAGAGTTTTGAATTTTGGGTTTTGATGCATGAAACGGTTTTGGTTGCTCACAGAAGAAAATACTGAAAATTTCGTGACTTGGGGAAATGTAATCATTAGTATTCAACTTTTTTTGTTAGTTGATATTGAACTCACAACCTCTCTAATTTATAAAATAGAGACTTAGGCTATTAGATTCGATGATATTGGATTCTAACATGAGTACTAACATCTACTTCTTGCGGTCACTTACGAGTTGAATTTGTGAATGAATTCATAATTCAGAAGTGAATGTGTTTTACAAGTCAAAGAGAATCTACAGAGTTCGATTTATCTTGCTTAACTGAAATATCGTCATTACAATATCTTATATACATACATGTACGTTACTATATATAGGTATAAACTTATTACGCTTTCTGCATATGGATCAAACCACGTGTTAATGTCTCTTCTGATTGTTATGATATTCATTCATCATACGTTACGATTTTTCAAGATCCCGCTATATAATTAGAGGATTTAGTGCTATGTTAGAATCTCATCATTGAAGATTCCACATATAAGATTTTGTATGTGACAATATGTATGAGTTTTCATGCAAACGTAACGTTACATGATCTGCTTAATTGTCTTTTTCTGATTGTTATGCCATGCATTCATCATACGTTTGATCGCTCATGATTCACAACATAGTAAGTGTTATGTTAGGATCTCATCATTGAAGATTCCACATGAAATTTTATACGTGTCGTTATGTATGAGATTCCATCTAAACGTAACATTATAGGATATGATCTTGTCACATGCACCAAACACGCACGCCAATCATTTCATTTGATCTATGCATGTGACAAAATCAGATCCTGTAATGTTACGTTTAGATGGAATCTCATACATAATAATTTTTGTTTTTGTAGTTTTCTTATGTTTTTGCCGTTTATTATCGTTTGTAATAATTGTGTTGTATGTGTAGTTATATTGTCTATTTTTTAATTTTTTTTTGAGTAATGGCAAAGCCAGAAAATATATTGTATTTAATATATATAGTCCTAAACCTCTAAAACATTATTCCTTCACTATTATAATAGTGAACAAGTCATAAATTCATGTAGAACACAAGGAATTTAATTACTTACTACCATTGTTTCTTAATTAAGTTTGTAACCGTTACAAGTGGTTGAGTTGGTAAGGGTCTAACTGTGAAACCCTCATACCAGGTGTGTATCCCGCTTATACTGACTGGAGTTAAATCATAATATATTTTTGGTAACTAAGGGGATGAAACGTTATAATAAGATCTCTTGACACAGATTAGTATTTATGGGCATAAAAAGGCTTTGATGAAACCTTTAAGGTGGGAAGAAACGTTTTAACTTGATCTCTTATGTGTATTAATCTTCCGGTCTGAAAAATCTATGTGGATACCGTGTTGATCCCTAACCAAAAAAGAAGAAGTTCTTATTCCATAACAAAAGTAAAGAAATCTAAGAATCGAGAAGGAGATTAGGACTAGGCTAAGTTGGATAGACGTATAATTAGTCTTAGCTACTACCTAGCTAGCAAAAGGGTTATGCATGATTGGTTTAAATGACACAAAGAGTAGGAGCGTAGGACCTTAACAATTGCATCTTAATTATATATACAAAGAGCATTATATCATATATGTACGCAGAAAAGTGAAGAACTATGACATTTTCATGATAATGACTTTGCTTTAGAAAGGCCAAGAGCTACCACGTACAGAACAGTAGAAGAAAAAGCAACTTAAATATTAGCAACAATGTCTCAGAAAAACAAAAATATTAGGAACAATTTCTGAATATTGTTGTGAGTTCTGAATATTATTGTTGACAGTTTGTCTGTAGCGGTACTGTGAAATGGTGGAACTAATTAACTTTTTTGGATAATAGGAACTAATTAACTTGATGAAGACCTTCTAAATCAAAGTGGTACATATATAATACTTGCTTTACGTCTCTGAAGGTTCTCATTAATTATCTGCATATATATAACAATTCGAGCTTAGCGTACGTTTACTCTTTTATTTTCTTTTGTCTGCTCTTTTTAAATCTGTTTTGTTTCTTTTTCTTGTTTCACTTGCCGGAAGCAATTCTAAAAAATGGCAGCAGAAACATGTATATATATGCACCAATCTATGTACGATCATCACTTGTGAAGCTGTGCATGTTTGAATATATATGAAGAATTGAAGCCAAATGAAGTTGGTAATGGATGACATTCCTAGAGGGTAAACCCATGATTTGTTTTGAGGACTTATTCAACAGTTCAAACCTTGAATTGAACCATATGTAAAAATAATCAAGTACAAAGATTAAACTGTGTTAGATACCTCTCAGTTAAGCTCATTTCGAGTTGATATGCAGGGGTTAATCTCAGAAACAATGCTAGACTATTCCAATGTATTTAGCTAATTCTCGGGCCTAAGGCCACATCAATGAAAGAACCTTTTCAATGTCAGCAACTGCATCAGATGCTATGTGGTCTCTGTTGATATACACACCTAGTGCTTCAAGAATAAAATTAGCAGGACTTTAATAGCTTTTTTGTTCCATCACCGATGACTTAGATCGATAATTACTGTGGAAGTGCAATATATATAGGCTACTAATGAACAAAATTGAACATAGATTAACAAAGTTATACATAAAGAATTAACAGATCACAGATGCCTGCTGGGTTCTTAGCATAGAATCTTGCATATATAGCTAGTGTGATTGATCATACCACTGCCCACTATATACGCTTTCAGCCTTTCATTGATATCCAAACGTACAAGTAAGAGTTGGAATTATTTAGAGCAACTAGGAATAATAAATGAAAGTTTCAATCAGTCAGCTGGAATCAATAACCTCAAGCCAATGTCAGAAAACCACTTGCAGATGTCCCATACAAGACAAGAATGAATCCAATGCATAAAATGAGACATGAACTGAAGCTATGATATCTATGTACACAAAAGATCGATGCTAGTTAGTTCTATTCCTTTCAATCCCGTATTGAGAAGTGAGTACTGTATCACCAGTGGAAAGCTAGGATTCTCGAGCAGATCGATCGACTAAGAACTCGCAACAGGAAGCCGGGGCAGCCAATTTAGTGTACGTAGTTGCATTCATCAATATACTTAAAATGATCCATTTCAAGAACTAGAAGCAATTTATAAAGAAAACCAGTACCTGATCTGCTGATCATACACATGAATACACTAGCTAGTTGGATTTGTGTCTAATAAGTAATAACAAACCCTACTAATTCTTCTGAACTCATCTTCATCTGCTGAAGTACTGAAAGAAATATAGTTGCTAATTAACATTCGTTTCAATATACTCGTACCGGCCCTTCACACTAAAGCTTTGATATTGATTGAATGATTAGTTCAGAAAAGGGTTTCGAATTTGCAGAAGATGATTTTGCTTTCTCCTGAAAGACCAATCAGTTGGCATAACCTACGGCACTAAACGTGATATATAATTGAGTGGATCACTGAAACTCGTGAAGCCTAGGGCAAGATTCAGCCCAAATATCATAGTGGGGCTTCAGTTGAGGAAGTTACCCAAGAGTCCAAGACATTCAACCAAGAGTCCAAGACATTCTACCAACTGGCCCACCAGATAAAAGATCTGGAAAAAGAGGTTCAACATTATCTTATTCAATTTAAAAAAAAAAAAAAAAACCCGTCGGGCTTAATTGTATGTTCATCACAAAGTATGATAGATTGTTATATACTCTACCGCTGTCATTTATAGATAGACAATGAGATAGTGGTGTGGTAGTATCCACAATGGTGCATAGACAATAGACATATCGCTACACAATATGGATCGTAGAGTTAGCGGTAACCCTATTTCAGTACTACTCTAGAGAGCCGCTACTTGGTTGCACACTAGTGCATTAGCTTCCTACAAACATAGGAAATTTATTAGGAAAAAACTAGTAAAAACTATTCTAATCCTTAGAGGCCCAAAAAGGCATAGGAGAAAAAAGAAATAACATTAAATAAAAAATAAAAGTGGGGTGGAAGCCCACCCTAGAAGGCCCAAGATCATTCAAGAGATGCATCACCTATAGAGCCCAAAACATGCAATCCAAAGCCCAGCCCATTCTCAGAACAACGACATGTCGTACGACATCACCTTTTCCACAATTGATCTACACCACCTAACGCGCACCGATCGCCGCCGTCACGTTGCCACGGACCATGTCGTCCTGGCCTAGATTGGTTCGCTTTCACATCGCCATAGTCTCTACAAGAGTCAAATCTATCTTGACCAAGCCGTGAAAGGGAGATGGAGCGTGAAAACTCAGGGTTGTTGTTTGAAGACTCTGCAAGCGACTTTCCTATGGACAAACCTGCAGCCTTCATTGAATATCCATATGGCAGCACCTTAGATAGTGAGGTGAGAACCAGCCATCCTAAGGTGCCGCCGGACAAGAAAATTTGGTGTGTTTGGGTGTTCGCCGACGATGAGGGAGAGAGAGAGCTTTAGGGTTTTAGTTTGAATTCTTATACATTATACATTGGTCATTTAATACCTTGACAAAAAGAAATGGCTTTAATACCTGAGAAAAATTAATTACTAATTTTGGCTAACAGTGCCCATGAGAGGCTATGGTGCTTTCAAGTTTAAACTGAGATTGATGAGTTTGTCTGTGGTCTAGAGTGCAGACATGTATGACATACATACAACTAAGAAAAGGTTGCACGTGCTTAACATATCTGCATAGGAATGAGAAATATGAAGAAAAATTGCCTGGAACACCATATGCATGCTAATTTTTCGAGATTGAGCACACAAAATATTTGTTATATGTTTTTCTAATCTTTTGGGCTTTCCATCCCTAAACATCCCGCCAAAAGAAAATTAAAGATTCAAGACTTTTAAGATTGTATTATTAAAAGTCATCAATGTCAATTCATTACTTAAGCCAAAATGGCACAGATATACATACATTCTCCCGTAATATCTTGGACATGTTAAGGACTTGACATGTTAGCAACACTCATTACATGTTCAATGATCGTTTATTTCTAAACAGAAAATAAAGCAAAAAAAAAAAGTTAGACAAAACTAGGTGAATAGGCACATCCTAATAACAAGGATTTAGTGCAAATAGACTGACTAAAAACATAGAACTTAGAATTGGGCTAAAGCAAAACTCTAAAACCAAATTTAAAACCTAAAACCCTAGTCCAAAATTAGTCCTAATTAAGCAGCCTTAAGAGAATGGGCCCAGCCCAAAGACCTATCAGAAAGGTGACCCGGTCCATGCCCACCTCCACCGTCCTCCAAAATCGGCTTTGCCAACCAGCATGTCAGAAGAAGAACGTCATCGCATCTGCCCTATGCTTAGTGCCTCCACCAACAACCACTATAAAAAATAATTGTTTTAGTCACCACAGATTGCGACGGCGCGAAAATGCCGTCGCTAAGTTCTTGTTTTGCGACTGCATTAGTGGGGTAGCAGAAAAAAAATTATTTTGCGACGGCAACGACACGCCGTGGCAAATGATGGAATTATTTACTACGACTATATCATGCCGTGACATGGAAACTAAAAATTTACGACGATATTCAATGTCGTCGTACAAATTTGCTGCTACTAGTTGCCGTGGCAAACAATCCCTAAAAGCTAAGTAAAAACAGGCACCATTAATCCCGCCGTACTCAAAAATTTCCAAGTCCCAAATTTTTTTCTAAGCGCCAAAAAAAGAAGAAGAAGCCTATCTCTAGACCTGTAAATGAACCGGATCTGGAGTGGATCGACCTAGATCCGGATCCGGATCCGTATAGAAATTTTGAATCCGGATCCGACTCGTTACCCGCCGGATCTTTGATAACTAGATCCAAATCCGGATCCGACGGGTTAACGAATACCCGACCCGTTAATCCGATCTGTTTAAAATAATAAATATTTTCAAATTTTAAATAATAATTTCTTATTTTTATCATAAATTTTCATAAAACACTAATGAAATATTATAACAAAATAAATGTTTACATTAAAAATTGAATTACATGCCAAAATACTCCTTAACAATAAACTAATATATTCAAAATACTAGACCTTCAATGTATTTAGCAAAAAGCATAAAAAGAACATACACATCAGTAACCTTCAACTTCATCAAATGATCATACTTTAGACGTAATTTATTTATTTATTTTTGGTTACAAACGGAGCTCAAACGAGCTCAAACAAAAAGCTAACAACTAAATATTAAAGCATGAAGCAGATCTCCTAGCTCTAACGGTAGAACTCAAATCATCAAGAAAGCTTGTGCAACATGCACAGGGGGTCTTCAAAGCTTATGAAGCCCAAATCATGGGAGATACTACTCTTTGCCAAAGCATCAACAGTCATATTAGACGCAATTTAGACATTTAGATTATCCAAATAATTATTATATTATTTAATATTTATCAATAATATTATATTTATAAAAATATTATTTAATTATTTTAAAACGGATCCGGGTCCTTAACGGATCGGATCAACCTCGATCCGTATCCGATCCGTTTAATAAACGGGTTAACGGATCCAGGTCCTTAATGGATCAACGGGTCTAATTTTCGATCCAAACCTGTTTAAAAACCACAGATCCAGAGCGGGTCTACCTATCTCTAATTTGACAACCAAAAAAAAAAAACTTATCTCATTTAATCTTTGTCTAAACCCGTACAACTCTAGTACAATTTATCCCTCTCCTATTACAACTCCATCTTCAACTGAACTTCATCTTCAACTCAACCCGTAATTTACAACTCCATCTCCAAAACTCTTGTCTGACCCAAACTCCATCTTCAACCTGTTCTTTACTCTTGAATTCGATCTTCGATACCTAAGCCAAATTGTTGAACTCGATCTTCGATACTCTCTCTCTCTCTCTCCTTGTTTTTCAATTTCTAAAGGAAAACCTATTTCGATTTTGCAATTTGTGGTTGGGTATTTCAATTTGGTGCTTGTTAAGGTTCTATTGTTTATGAATTTAGTGTTTTGGTATGTCAAATTATGAGATTCGTTTTACTGTGTTTATGAATTTCGTTTTACTATTTAGGTATTTCAATTTAGTTTTCAATTTTGTTCTGTGCAGACTGTTTGGGTGATGAAAACAGAGTAAAAAATGTGGATTACTTAGGTCCAGCAACGCAGCAAGAAGATGTTTGAAATAAGGAACACACAAGGTAAGAGGCGGATCACTTCAGATAATTATTGTTTGGGTTTGAGTATATGTGGCATGAGTGTACTCTGGTTAAATATTATTAGGCTACTGTAAGTATGCATTGATCAATTGGTATGATTATGATCAAGTGGTAATACGATGCATTATAATTATAAGGCCGAAGCAACTAGTTTATGGTGTAATTGATATTCTATTTTGGAGATAATGAGAAGAGAGACAAGATCTGTTTGAATTGAAGGGATGTAATTGATATGGTATAATTGTGGATTACTCTCAACTGTTTGTCTTCGGTGTCAAACACTACACAGTAGGACAATGAGAATTACAATAAGGCTATATCATGTTTTAGATTGATTATTGGAAACAAGGGTGTGTTTGGTGTCAACTTGAAATATTGAATAGGCATGTATGACGTTTTGTATAAATGGCTGAGTACTTGGTGCTTCTTTTATTAGTTAAGATATGGTCATTGGAGGAACTAAGTTGTGATTGAGAACTTAAGATTTGGTCTACTAAAGGTAACATACTAGTCATGGAGTATGACAACAAATTGGTAGTAATGGTTTGTTTTGAGCTATATAACAGTTGAATGAATTACAAAATGGGTATTCATGATTGATTGATGTATGTTGAATTTTTACATAATAAAGGATGAGTGTCGATCCTTAAAGGTCTTATTGGATTTGAAGAATAGTTTCTGAATTGGATATATGGAATGATTTAGAAGACGATATAATCTTGGGTGTCCATAGTAATTGGGAGAACTACACCCGATGAGAAGAATAATGTGTCTTCTTAGTAGTGATCAATTGCTCACATGAAAATATTCAGTAAAGCGAAATTGGCATGATTACCATTTTATAGATGTTATTAGTTGAAAAAGTACTAATATTCTAGTATTGTCCTTGTCGGACTAGGGACTCCAGTTTTGTTTATGAATTTCATTTTACTATTTGGGTATTTCAATTTAGTGTTCAGTTTGTTGTGTGTAGATTTGTTTATGAATTTCGTTTTACTGTTTGGGTATTTCAATCTAGCTCTATCATATTCCGATGTAATCAAGATTTACGTAGGTGTATGTTTCTTTCAGGTACTTTCCCCTAGACTTGGTAGAATTTTGCCTTATTTGATATCAAGGAAGCATAAATGTTGCAGCTACAGGTATAGATATCTATTCATATAGCTACTGTTCTGTACATGTCTCATTACCTTACTCTAAGAAGACATAGTCATTCAACCATCAATTTGATATAATTCGACTTTCTCTGCATTGAAAGCTAATGCAACTGGAAGGAATTTCAATTTGATAAGGGAATTTCCTTGTGATCTAGTATTTGGATATGGTGTGATTCTCTTGCTGTTTCGTGTGGATATTGATTTGGTTTTGGTCATTGTTTATGCCGTAATACTCACTTTGAGGATATAGGTATTGACTCTGAGCTCTCTACATTGACTAACTTTGCAAATGAACTCTGCACAGCTGGGTCTGAATGGAGAGCTCTCAGTAAGTCCATCACCTTAATTATGTCCTTATCTCTTACTTTTGTGCAAATAATCTGATTCTGTATACCTTGTGTATACAGGTGAGACCTTTATTTTGTTCAAGAAGCAAACTATTAGGAAGTTGCAAGTAAGACTCAAACTATCAATTTATCATCAATCTTTGTTGCAAGTTTTTGTTCATTAGTTGGTTGCACCATTATCTTCAGTCTTGTCTAGTAATTATACTTGGTTTCCATTCTAAATTGTAATGTCATCTGACATATATTTAATGAATATTGTATAATGGAAACATTGGTACATCTTTGTTTACTTTGGCAATTGAAGGTTACACTTTGAAGTTCTTAAGTTGAAATTTGATTATGGTCTGCTACTAAAATACAGAACTTGTGTAGTTTGTTGAGAACCAAATTGTTAGTAGTCAAGCTGAGCATAGTTAGGATGTGCCAAATTTTCTATCTGATAATCAATCTATGATATATATATATATATATATATATATATATCTATGTGGAAATTATCATTGTAGATATTTCTATGTATTTTGATTTGTTTGATGTTATATAGGAAGGTGCAGTTGACTTTGAAATTCAACCATGACTTTCATTATTAGATGGTGCCAAAGATTAATTTGAAAGATGATGAGACAAGCAAATTGCATAGAGGATATGTTTCTGTAGCAAAAATGTTATCACTTGGCTGGGCACTTGCTAGTTTGGAGGAGAGACAAATAACTACCTTGAAGCTTCATAATCTTGTAAACTTGCTTCATTTTCTTGTGAACTTGTTAGGTTTAAGATTAAAACGTACCATTCCCAACATTAGGCTTATTCCTTGTATGTATTTTTATGCAAACAATAATAAAAATTTGCAGTATATATTTGTATGCCAATTTTTTTTAATTTATAAATAGCTCTTTTGCCACGGCATTGCTACCGTCGCAAAAGCTTTAGTCGTAAATGGTGGCGTTGCTAATAGTATTGACGACGGCAATTACACCGTCGTATCTTCTTGCGACGGCAAAGGTTTTCTGTCGCTAATGCTCTTGCGATGGCGTAATTGCTGTCGCAAATAACATTGGCGACGCCACTATTTGCGACGGACGCCTTGCCGTCGCAGCACCGTCGCGAATACTGTTTTGCCATAGCAAAAAGGCTATTAGCAACGGTTTTGCGCCGTCGCCAATCTACTTTTTTTTTTGTAGTGAACAAACATAGAAACCTTAGACTTTGATCTCTCCTCCCTGCACAAGCCCGAGCCCAGATTCATCTAAACCTCTAGCCATCACCATCCTCTTGAGATCACCTAACAAAATTCAATTTTCCACTTCGACCTCCCTGTCCGGCAGAAGACTCTACGACGGCAAGACCAAGAGGCCCGCCAAATCGCCAAGCCGGCCAACGGATGAGAGAGAGTTTGGTGCTTAACGCCGTCACCCTTAGAGTTTAATTTGGGAGAGAGTTTAGGTTTTTCAAGTCATATCTTGCACTAGTTTGATTAGTCTAAACGGTTTTCAATTCAAGACTTTTAAGATCATGATTGTACTATGACACAACCTATTTAGTATAATTTGTATATTATTTGACTGGTTGTAAAGTAAAGAAAAGAAGAAGAGAAGACACAAAGAGAATAGTTGGGAGGAGGTAAAAGTTTACTCATTCATTCTCATTAGCCTCTTTATATAGAGGTAGAGATTACATCAGAGTACATAACTAATGAGTAATTACGTGGATAGCCACATAGATTATAATATTTATAACACTCCCCCTTGGATGTCCACCAATGAATGATGAAATTAGACGCACATAATGTTGTCTCGTTAAAAACCTTGCCAGGTAAGAAAAAACCCAATGGGAGAAAAATAACCCTGGTCGAAGGAGAAAAAGAGTGCAACACGCATATGTCTTTAGGTAGCATACTTCTGGATGCTCCCCCTGATGAGAATCTACCCTTGAACGTTACAAACTTCATGCGCCGTAAATAACGGTTTGATTTGTCCATCACTAAAGTGAGACCATGCGTGCTTTGCATATAGGGGCTCATTATTTGCATATACGGGCTCATTATGAAATTTCAAACCTGCAAAGTTAAAGTAATAACAACAGAGCTAGATGATTATAAATAGGTTTTACCTCATTAAGTCATATGACCTAATTCATACACTAAGTAATAGCTAATCAACATGAGCTAATTGACATTAAAGCATTGAAACATCATCATGGCGTATCTAGCCATACACATTAATATTTTTGTGTAGTGATACGTCTCATATGAACTTTACAAGAACTCTAAGTAATTCATAACTTCTCAAGAGTTAGAATATGTAGCAACATAATGATCATAATTCGAATTCGATTTTGTAGTCCAATCATAGTACTCATTGAGGCAATTTTGATCACGTTAACAATAACGGAATGAGTATATATGAGCTAGCTTTAGACAATTTGATTCCATGAATTAGCTTCAGGCTCTCTCAAGTATTCATGGATCGAATTACATTAGAATCATTCATGCACTTGAATCATTTAAGGATTTGACAAGCGATACGCTTGTAATGGCACTTCACTTCTGGGAATTTGATATATCAATGTGTCTTTAAAGACCCTCATAATATACGATGACAACATGCCATAAGTCTCTCGTCCATGTAATAGTTACATGTAACACTGTACTTATAGAAAAATATCATTCGTATAAAGGTAGATTCATAATCTCATGTCTTTTGTAGACATTAAATCATAGTGATTTACTTTCACTGTGGTAAATACCCTTTTGTATCTATAGGGTTAAAGGTCAAAGTATCTCATCACGTTTCAAATATTTAGTTTCATTGGAGAATTGCCTCTTTCCAATTTGACCAATAATATGCTTTGTCGACATGCATAATGAAACGTGGAATAGCATCGATTAATACAGTCTTTAATGGTCTTTGGTAGCTACCATTTATAAATTGTCATAGATGATCATCATTCATAGATCCCACACATTCTTATATGCATGCATTTTTGATATTGGGTACCCATGCCACTTCTGGGGCAAATATTGTCACTTCTAGGACTAATATTATCTAGCGGATGTGGATCTTTTACTTATAATATCATGTAGACCATTAGAGGACCTATATAATCTTCTATTTTCAGGAGCTTAAAACTTTAGACCTAGTAGATACATTCCATTCAAATTCACGCCGTTATTCAAATGACAATAGTCTTATTCTCCCCCTAACAGCGGGAATACTGTCTTATTTTGACCATGAGCATATATTGCGTCTAAAGATCTATCACTTTCTTTTGAGTGAGATGTTCATTGGTTGGTGGCGAACCTAAACTAAGTATGAGGTCAAAAACATTATATTCATTAATATCAACCCATATATCATTCTAATGGCGTACCTACAATCTTTGTATGTGTAGCCATATTAGAAACTCTAACATTGTATCATGACATTCTCTTCAGGAGAACCATGTCACTTGGATACATGTGCATCCTACAAATCAAATGGGGTATAGAATATTTGAGTTAATATAGATGATCTCATAGACTTAAATCCAAGTTGACGTCTATGCTTTTAGCATATACATTTGTTAAGATCTTTTATCAACAATCACTAACTGAGACATTTCTCAAAATCAAAATGAGAAGGTGGATAAACAACTCACACCACTCTACATCGTTCTTTAGGAACAATTTCTCTCCCCCTCACGATGGGAGGATTGTCTCATTAAAGTGTCAAATAAACGATTGGCTATGAGTAGGGCTAGTGATCATCAAAACTTGTTATTGATTCCAAGCAACACTATAAGTAAAATATGACATAACTTGTCATGCCAAATAAACTTGCCATGCCAAATAATGTATTTGGTTCAATGAACTTCTGGTTCATGATATAATTATATGCCACAAGTTATTTGATAAATTTACACTCTATGTGCTTTTCTAGAGCCATCAATCATATTTTCTGGAGCCATCAATCATATGTGTAATCAAAGCTTCAGGTTCGAATATTTACTATTAGAACTTCGGGTTCTACAGTACAATATTGAAACTTCTGGCTCAATATTACATGCATTCAAAATTCATATCTTCAACATATAGGGTTATTGGCCCATATGAATAACAATAAAATTTAAACAATATGTAACATAATGTAAGTACATAACAAAATAAAGAAATAACTGTAAAGAGAAAAAAGTAAATAAATTGACATAGAAAATTTCTAGTTCCATGAATGAATAAAATACACAGAACTTCTGGTCTGATTAATTTCGCATATATGATCATATTGTTTCTCTCCTCTAATTACACAAGATCATAATATCAAAATAAGATGAGGAACTTCGGGCTCTCATATAACTAGGGATCACAAGATGTGATTATGTCATATTATATATGACTTTAAGGGACTTCTGGCCCTTCTTAATTGCATAAGGTTTGAGAATCTTCATATCGCAATTTCATTATATTACTCTTTGAGGAACTTCAAGCCCTCTATAGTTCGATCAAGAGACTTCAGGTCTCGATCTATAATCACACAATTCACAACTAAGTGTAACCATGAGTGTACTCTCAAATAATAAAATTGACAAATACATACTTGATGTCAAATGCTTCACCATAGTAGCACAATCAATGAGTACATAATCAAATACGCAACGGCCATGCCATATTGAATGGAACGCAAACTAGCTCTCATTTGCATAACAACATATGTATCATGATGGGCTGATCAAACCCTTTTATTTGCTTGCTAAAGCCAATCGAAACAGATGCTTGTAATATGCAAGCTAGTAGTTAGCTGTACTATAATCTAGATATATGAAGGACGATCGAACCAATCCATTTGTTTGTAAATACATAATATTTTCCTAAACTGGCAGGGACTGGGGATATATAATGAATTGGATGGAGCTTGGCGTTGAAACCTCCAAGAGGTCAAGCATCAATCACCCAATTCCTATGAGGTGGAGCATCAAACAAGGATGATGCATCAAACACCCACAATCATAATTGCAACCGTTAATAATATTCATAAAGAAATAAGGTATTCATCATGTGGGGGAAGAAAAGAATATCAAAATTCTACCTATTGTAGAATGAAAACAAACATGAAACTCATAAGATCACAAAACTTGATTAAGGGTTTCTAAAGCTATCAGAGAACTAATGCATCTTTATGTACCAATTAATATGAATGGAAGGCGTTACAGAGGTAACAAAGCAAAATCCAAATCGTATCAAATACCTCAAGTCATATACATGATCTCTAATCAAAACAAACAAAAGAAAGATAATATGATAACATAGAACCCATATAACATCTGAATTAAAAAGCAATAAGCAAATCAAACTCATAGATCAAGACTATCGGTGAGAATAAACAACATTGAGTTGCATTGTATGACTTTTTCGATCATCATTGAGTTCATAAATAAAACACTGATATTCTAGGGTTTGGTCGTTATCAACTCAAAAAGTAGAGTCGTGCTGATAACGTGTTGTAAAGTAAAGAAAAGAAGAAGAGAAGACACAAAGAGAATAGTTGGGAGGAGGTAAAAGTCTACTCATTCATTCTCATTAGCCTCTTTATATAGAGGTAGAGTTTACATCAGAGTACATAACTAATGAGTAATTACGTAGACAGCCACATAGATTATAATATTTATAACATGACTAAAATTTCTACCCGTAAATCACGATTTTTTGAGCAATTATAAGTGTAACGGAAATAGAGTTTTTTTTCTTCTTTTTCTTTCTTCATAAATTGAACTGAAATAAACTGAAAAAGAAGACATAAACTGAAAGAAAATGAAAAAGAAGACATAAACTGTCACATCCCGACCCGTAAATTTTTATCTTATTTACTAGCTTGATTATAATAAGAATTTTACCGTCTCCGTCATTGAATTTATAGTTTAATTGGTCCCCAGAGGGGTACGAGGGACGGTTAATTTTAGAGGATTATTCGTCGGAGAAAAATGTGTCGACGGTAAAAATGGTGAATTTTAGCTAGTAAAAGGTAATTTTTAATAGGGTATTTTATTTGGGGTGTTAAATTGGTGGAGTTGGGTATTTTTTTGTGGTGTTGGGCCGGGTTGGTGTGATGCCCAAACCCATCTTCTCTCTTTTTCTTTTCTTCTTCTCCTCTTTTTTTTTTCTCTCTCTTCTCTCTCTTCCTCCCGAGCTCTCTCTCCCGCTGCCGGATTTCTTCCCGCCCATCCACCACCGTCCGGCCAAGCCAGGCCGCCACACCGGTCCCGTTTGGACCCCCGCCACCTTCTCTCCCTCCCCGGCCTAGCACCCGAGCCTCTAACCCGCCGGAGACGCCGAGAAGCTTTTCGCCGGAACTCCCTCCTCCGGCCACCAATCCGGGAAAGCTTAGTACGGTTTTGTAGCTCTCCTCCCGTGCAGCAACCCCTCTAAAAGGCTCACTCCCTCTTGAGCTCGGTAAGGAGAAATTCGAAGTTGAAATTCTAGGGATTTTAAGATGTTTTGGTTCGATTGACCTAGTTAGACTTGAAATTGGACTTAGTGATAGTTATGAAAGTTGTTTGGAATGTTGAGAGGAAGATGCTGTTGAAATTTCATAGGAATTGGAGGTCGCCGGAATCAGCCTCCAACCGCCGCTGCCGGCGGAGCTGCCGCCGCCGCCGCTGTTTTGGAGATTTTTAAAGTTTTAAATATGGAATAATTAGAGGAATTTAATGAAGTGAATTGTGGAATTTTCGGATGAGTTTTGGATAGGTTTGAGAATTTCCAAAGTTTGGTATTTTGGCGGTTAAATAATGTAAAATCCGACCGTAGGATTTAAGTCAATCAATTTCTGGAAAAAGTTGTATTTACGGCTGCCGAGTATGGTATTAAAGTTTGAGTCGTTTCGATTTAAGAATATCGAAGTTAGGCAATGATGAGCGTGTTTATGGCTCTCAGTTATTTTGCCTATTTTGAATAAATATTGGATTTTTAGTTGGGAAATTAATTATATATTTGGAACAGGACGTGAGGAGACTCAAATTGGAGAGACCTCGGATCGACGTCAGGCTTAGGCCTAAAGTTGTGAGTGGACCTTTGTTTTAAATAAAAAGCATGCGATGAATGATTTTATTAATCATTTATTTCCTCTGATGAGATTTATTAATTTCTCGCATATTTGACAATTTTTCCTCCTTTGCAGAGATCCCAAAAATGAGATTTTCAGTGGATATATATATTTTGGATATTATGAGTATAGTATATATATAAATGCCAGCTAGCCATACGTGCTTGGTCTGTCATAATGAGGTAAAATACCATTATGGCGTGGCGTGAGTGTTAGACACAAGCGTCATAGCCCTATATGAAAACTACTTTCTTTTTCGGTTTATTTAGGTTTTCATATAGGGAGTCCACACGTAAATACACCGTCCTTTTCGGTCATAATGAGGAAAAATACCATTATGACGCAACGTGAGCGTTAGACGCCAGCGTTGTAGCCTTGTATAAATTTCTATTTTTCTAAATTGTTTCTAGGATTCATACAAGGAGTCTGACGAGTGTAGATACATACGAATATATGTTTATATATAGTTCAGCTGAGAGACTCCATTTTATTTGAGTTTATGACTAGCCAGTGCTAGTCGTGAAATTGCCAGTTTATGAGTTGAACACTTTTGAGCTGCCGCATGCAGTATATTTTCTATGAAATTAAAATGGGAATGCATAAATATTTTTTTATTAATTATTTATGTCCACTCACTCTAACGTTATTAAATGTCTTCCCTTGGGCCATTCGTTTTAAAATGCCCAGTCTACAGGATTGCATAGTTGAGATTGGGCGTACATGGAGAAGAGGCATAGTCAATAGTATAGCTTCCGCTCTTTTCTATTTATTTATAGTTCATTTCCTCTCAAATAGAGTTGCTCTGAATAAGTGGTTGTTTGTTATAGGATCCTTGTTAGATTAGTAAATCTATATTGGGAGATGTTGTGATTTGTGGGGAGCACGAAGGCTCCAGGAGTCTATAAGGTTGGAGTTGGAACCTTTAAGAGTGTTTGCAGGTTTTGGTTTGGAAGGGTTGTCCATTTTCAAGGGAGGTTGTACCGAATTTAGCGGTAAATCTTTCCTTGGAGGTGGTCCCCGCACGATTTACTCCGGGTTCATGGTGAAATTCGGGGTGGGTCGTGTCACAAACTGATATAATTTAAGAAAACATAAACTGAAATTTTGGCAGTCCGTCACTTGGAGGCGTGTAACATCTCATAACATTATGTTTGCAAATGATATACATCATAGAAATGTTCATAACTTTACATGGGTTTATTGAAACAGAGTCCTTCTACTACGTGTCTTGGGTTTCGCATAGACTTATTGACAGTGTCTTTGTAAAACCATGTCATGACTCATGAACCTTTATAAGGAGCGCGCAGATTTCTCAATCAACAATTTCACATCTTCACCAGGTTTTCCATTTCACTGTTATATATAGAATTCCTCGTGAAACAATATTGTCATCAGTCTTTTGTAATTCTGTCAATCAACAAGCTAGGGTTCTTTCCAAAGAGCTAGTTGCCCTAAAAACGAGTTGTATAATAAGACTTTGTTTTCTGCATGCAGTTGGGAATGAATTGATTAAACTAGCTAGTTAAACCGAAAGTAGGCAGACTTAAGTCGGCTTAAGTATTTCCTTAAGGGGAAAGTTTTTGATGTTTCTAAGGACCTGAATGATTTTTACCAAAAAGAGAAGTTTTACTGGGCTCAACATGCTAAGGAGAATCGGCTTTTCTATGGGTGATAAGAGTACCAAAATTTTTCATATGCAGGTTACTGTTAGGAAACAAAGATGTAAAATTTCGGGGAATTAAAAATGATTTGAATATGTGGATCACTGATCATTCCGATATTGCTGAAATTTTGGTGCAAAGTTTCAAGAGAAGATTTAACTCCAGAAATCATGGTGTTGGGATCGATTTCTCCTTTTGTGAAATCGTCACTAAGATAGTTTCAGAAGACGATAATAGAATGCTTTTGGCCCATGTGTCCTCTTAAGAAGTGGAGAGGGCCATCAATTCTATTGGGGCTTGATAAGAACACTGTTAATGTTTCTAAATTAAATGAGTTTCTTCCTAAGGACACTGTTAATGTAATTCTTGAAGTTAACATCCCTGTTGTGGACGTTGATGATGAGTTTGTTTGGGGTTCATCCCCGAATGGAAAGTTTTCTGTGAAAATGGCTACTTGGCTGCAATGTAAAACTCCTAAATACTCAAAAGCTGATTATTTGAATAGAATTTGGAATCTAAAAATTCTTTCTGAAGCTAAGATTTTCGCTTGGCTTCTTTTGAGAGGTAGACTAAAGACCAAGGCTTTCCTGGCTCGTTTTATGAATGGTATTGATTCCTCATGTGCTCTTTGTGGTACTGCAGTTAAAGATATTATAATCATCTGTTTATATCAAATCATATTATAATCATCTTGTTCTTTAACTATGATTTATATTTTAATGTGATTTTTTTTTTGTTCAGTTGGTGATTTTATTTACCTTGAGCAAATATGAATTTGACAAAATATATCAAAATATATGTAGGGTGAGAAGAGAATATAGGATAAACAAAGTAGAATTGATAAAAGGGTATTTTAGGTATTGTTAATGGGTGAACAAAGTAGACTTGTAATTAAAATTATATGAGTGGGGTGTGAAAAGAATGTGAGGTGAGCAAAGTGGTTTGTGGGGTGACAATAGACGCACCCTTTAGAAATCTCGAAACAACACCATCTTCCGATCTGCTCAGTCCATTCCCACCTCAGTTGTTTATGTTGCGGCCTCTATTGGTGCTTCATACCGCAGTGTTAACGGTCCCTCTGTTGCTCCTGTTTCAAAAGCTGCTGAAATCATCTGTTGGATCCCTCCTACTCCAAATTGAGTTAAGCTCAACTTTGATGGGTCTGTCATCTCCACCTCTGGTGCTGCTGGCTTTGTTATTAGAGACTCTTTTGGGGTTCCCTTAATTGCTGGTGCACGTCGACTCTATACTTCCAATGTACCAATTGTTGAGTGTTGTGCCCTTAAAGATGGTCTTGTTGCTGCTAAAAGGTTCAACTTCAAATCTATTGTGGTTGAAGGAGATTCTTTCTTAACGATCAATTGTGTTAAGAATGCTTGTGAAGTCTCTTGGCGTCTTAAATCCCATGTTAGAGATGTCATTGATCATGTTGCTAGTGAGTTTGATAATATCAGCTTTGTTCATGTCTTATGAGAAGCCAATTTCTTAGTTGATGTTTTTACAAATCTCGGGCACAATTTGCATGCTCCGAAGATTTGGCTAGGTGCCCTTCCTTCTCAGGCTGCGCAAGCATTACATTAGATATTGTTATTATTCGCTGCCCTAGAGGTGCTCATCTCATTGTAGTTTTCTTTTTCTTCTGAAAAGAAAAAAACGAAAGTAGGCAGTGTCAATCATAGTGGGCATTCTTTTTGCTACCACACTCTCGCTGCAGCCAAAAGGAAAATCGATGGAGATCGAATTAATCATTTACAAAGATACTAGATCCATATCGCATGTAATTGGGATTAGGAATATAGTGTATGTTTCCGTGTACGAATCATTCCGGCCACTCAGCTAGCAACTAGCAAATTCAGGAAACCATTGTCTTTCACATAGCTATAGAGAAAGATACAATCGATCGAGAGGTTCACACAAGAGTGAAGAGCCACTCGATGATCACGTTGGTCTGTCAGATTGAGTTGCCAACTTGCCCTAATATTAGAAGAATTGCAACTTGTGATATTAAACGTACTTATAAACGGACGTTGAGATCAAATTAGCTGCTGATTCTCTGGTTCTCTCTGGCATGTATAGTACTAGTCGATGATCAGCTAGCTAGCAAAGACAAGATCTAATTATTAACTAACAAAAGATGAACTTTGAACTTTCTCAAGATCTAATTATTAACTAACAAAAGATGAACTTTGAACTTTCTCTATCTTAGTTTTTCCTATTTCTAGAAAACTTAATTTGTTACTTCTTCTGGTTTATGAGACTAGATTCAATTCGAGTTTAGTCTCATAGTTATAAACTAAGAAGTAAGAAGCCTGGAGTTGCTTCAAACTATGTTTGTGAAACATATGGGAGAGAAATGTTTACGTTTACATGAAGAGTCAATCGACCTACTGCTAGCAGAACTAAATCAATTCCCTAATGCATGTACATGCAAAACCTTAGGAGGCCAAGATTTTATACAACCATATCAAACCTAGCTAGAAACCTGTCATTTAAAGAGTCCGGAATTGTATTATTTGTTTGCTTATATATGGATATTATTAATTGATTGATGGATGTTGATCGATTATATCTTAGTTTTCTTCCCTCAATGCATGGAGAGAAGGGAAGATGCTGCCTTCTATATATCTAACTTCTCAACGTGCACTGGTTTTTCAACACTTGCTTCTATAAGCTCTACATTCAAGTTTCAAATTAATGTTGAGCATATACTATAAAGACAATTAATTAAGCTGTGTTAGAGGCGATCGATAAGACAAAACCACAACCTGATAATAGAAGCTCTTAGACACAACTCTGGTGTCCATGAAAATACCTATAAGTTTAGGTTGTTGATTACTGTTCACCTCGATCTATGAATACACATAAATTAATTTGTTCTAAATGTATCGTACATCATAGTTGTATCATGCATGTAAAACCCTATAATCGTGTCTAAATGTAAGTGAAAATCAACTTTGTCCACTTCTACAATGAGTGATGAGTGGAAGGTTATATATGTTATATATCTTGAGGTCTAGACTTACGGGATTGAGAATGGGGTGTCGGTTTTCACATGATCAAGTTAATTAAGCTTAACTATGTATGATTATAGAATGTGGATATTGCAAAAACACACGTACTGAATTAGTAATTAATCTGTTAATTAACAATTACGATGCAAAGCATCTGGTCTATACAGTTAATCAGTTACTTAGGACAGTTGAATTAAGCTAGATAGCTAGCTAGCTACTAGATCAATATATTTTGAAGCTCTATCACCTTCACCGACTTAATTGGAGGGCGAGACTTTGATTAGTTAATATCTCCAGGAAGCAGATAAGTGATTCAATGATTCGTATTATATACAGAACAGGCTACAGAGAGAGCATATGCTATGAGAATCTCAATATCTTTTTTGGAGTTTCAAAAACTGAGCACAATCTGAAGAAAAATCACTGGATTTGGAAGAACCTCATAAACAATTACTTAAACGAATTAATTAAATATCTAATTAACTAAGAAATGAGGTTTCCCTCATGACATTGAGCACAGTCCTCGCTGTCTAGTGAATCTCAAGTCATGTGCTGCGAGATGCACGCTGATGAGCTCGATCGATTAGCCACTGCAGCATGCATGCCTCTTTAAATTCCCAGCAGTCAGCTGCACCATGTATTTATACTTGTTTTTTCTTTGATATCTCATGCTTTGATGATTTGATCAAGCTGCTGCGTCGATCCATAAGATTACCTTTTGCTTCAATCTTTCTGGTATCTCCAATTTTTCTTTATGTTTTAATTAGCTACTTCAGGAGTTTGGTTGATGTGGACTCACATGGAGGCAAACTGGCTAGTTTGTTATAAAATTTAAGACTGGGAAAACTTGGAGTTTGGAAAGATTACGAGTGTAGAGAATGATTTGAATCACTTATATTCTTATTGTGGTTCTGTTTTAAATCGATCTTAACATTTAAGCATTGAGACTTTGAGACAATCCAGAATTTTAGTTTTAAAACACCATTTGCGATGAATATAAATTGCTTCAAAATATTTTTACAAGAAAATGTGATCATCACGTAACACATATACATTAGCATCCATATAACTAGCTAGCCTCTTACCCATGCATCTGCACATAGGTATTTAAAATGAGAGAAGTTTAACTTGAACTGTTTCATTTGTGGAATGAATCTAATTATCTTATTTTTTAAATAACTGCTAAACTAAAAGTGGGAACAAACCACGCCATTTTTTTCTCCATAAAATTCCAATGGTACTTTGCGGTTATGCCCATAGTAATTTATGTTTATTTTCTTTGAGAATATACTATTATCTTGGTTTTTTAGGTAATACAAAAAAAAGGTTTCACCATAACACCAAAGGATGCCTGACTTTTTAATAGTAATTGCTATAACTACGTACAAATTCCTTTCTGAAATGACATAGTTAGCTAAACTAGCTTAGAAAAGGCTCGTATTGGAGTTTTCTTGTGAAATTTATATTAAAAATATATGTTAGATTGTGATCATTAATCTAAAATTCTAGTAGCTAGCTTGTTAACTAACTATATTGTATTAATGTAACTACTAGTTGTTCCTGATGTTTCCCTGGAAACTATTTATTTTTTGCTAGACTAATATTAACACAAAGGGACCACTACTACTTGATGATCATGAACATACTAAGTTGAAAGCTGAATTTCTGAATAAATATCACGAGTCAAACAAATATAATTGGATATATTTAGACCTTGCAGGAACGAAAAACCAATAGAAAGTTATATTATGATAATTATTTCTCAGTGAGCGCCAACAGTATATTAATTTACTTGAATTATGAAAGTTGCCTTTGCCACCATTTGGGTCATATATGATATATGAAACGCACGTGAAATGGAAAATCATGTAGAGTTCTATAATCAAAATTTATAAATTATAGTACTACAAATTAGATCTTTATTCCCTTGATCATAAAATCAACTGTGATTTCTGCGGTCGACTACATATATATATTACTTGTTTTGGTTATGGATGTACTATATATTATTAGTATTTTACCATTAAAGATTCCACAACAAGTGCTTCTGCATAGGGTACTAAAAATCATTGGATACGGTATATTATTGTTTACAGTAGTTTTCAACTAACAGCTAGTTAGTTAGGGTAAGACTAGAGTGTGTTAATGTATGTGATGCATCAAATTTGTCCTTAAATTGTAAAATGAGTCCTCAAATGTGTAATATTAGCCCTCAAAGTTATAATATGAGTTGTTAAAGTTGTAAAAAAATTAGTTACAACATTAGTCCTCATTTGTTCTTAAAGTGGTAATTGAGTCAAGTCGTAATATGAGTCCTCAAAGTTGTAATAACTTTTTTTTAATCACTTTGAGGACTCAATTACCACTGTAAGCACACATTTTACCAATTTAAGGACACATGATTACTAATGTTGTAACTATAAAATTTTACAACTTTAAAAGACTCATATTACAACTTCGAGGACTAATATTACCAGATTGAAGACTCAATTTACAAAGTTGATGCATCACATCATTCACATGCATTAACACATTGTAGAATTTTCCAGTTAATCAAGTATGCTTTTTTTTTAGATGAAAAAAAAAAACTAGGGTGATATTATCTTAAAACAAAAATGAAAATTACATAACAGTATATGACCAAATATTAAAACACAAAAAAACCATTTGCTGAAATATTTATACAAATCAAGACACGGCCCAAGCCCAAAACCAAGTAGTAATGGTCTGGACTCTCTTTTCTTATGTTAAATGACCAAAATGCTAGTTCCATAACAAAATCACATTAATCCACCATTATCCTTCTCTCTCTTCCTATCATTAACCTTAAATCGGCAAATCCCTAATTTCAGCCCCAAATCGGCAAATCTTGATCTCTTCGTCGTCCGCTGCTCCACGTCCGCCACACCAGTGTCCTCTACGCCGCTGACTAGGTCACCACCAATGTCTCTGTCGCCGACGATGAAACCACTCAAGAGAAGCTCTCACTGAATCGATGCCATGATCGGTGTTTAATCATGAGCACAGTCTAGATTCTCATGCAACGGTGGAGGTAAGGTATGTGTTTGTACGAGAGTTGTGGCCGGTGGCGGGATGTGCTACTAGAGTACAGGCAGCGAGATTGGGACCTGACTGGAAGAAGATTGTGGCTGTCGCAGAACTGAGGCCGACGCCGGCATGAGAGAGATCCCTTTGCTTTGTATGGCTAGTGTTTGTACGAGTCATCACTGGCGACGAGATGTGCTACTGGAGTAAAAGTAGCGAGGTTGGGACCGATCGAAAGAAGATGGTGGTTGTCGAAAAAGATGGTTCAGTAGCAGTGATACATACAGTAGTTGAGTAGTAGCAGCACTAACATCAAAGTCGGCAGAAGGCAGTAGCAGCGCTAGCATACTATGACGATGCCTCTGCCTTGACTACGGCTTCGGCTCGATGACGACGGTTTTGCCTGTAGAGTGGATTCTGCCTTGTTAAGTGTTTCCCTTTGATTATTGGATGAGTAAGAGTTCTGCTACTGTACATTAGGTAATAGCAGTTGCTTTTTCTTTGGTGAATTTGGTAGTAGCAGTATCTATTTAGTTTGTAGTAGCAGTAGGTTCTGATCGGCGGTAGTAGCAACAGATCTCTAGTCGACGGCAGTAGCAATAGATCTCTAGTCGACAACAATAGCAATAGATTTTCGGTCTACAACAGTAGCAATAGCAGTAGATTTCCGGTGTGCGGCAGTAGCAGTAGATTTTGGTCGACAACAGTAGCAGCAGCAGCAACAGTGAAGCGCTGCATACGTCTTTGTTGGATTGATTTTGTAGTGAATGATAGTTTGGTAAATATGTAGTGACAGATGGCATGTGGACATCAATTGTCCTAATTTGTTAATTTGTGTCCTTAAAAGTGCAAGATATTGTGTAAAAGATGTATTTGTAAACTAAAATTTGGTTAGTAACTAATATGTAATTTACTATTAAAAAAATTAGGAAAATGCCCATTTAGTACTAATTTAAACCCCTA
Source organism: Fragaria nilgerrensis (assembly GCA_010134655.1). Lineage (NCBI taxonomy): Eukaryota > Viridiplantae > Streptophyta > Magnoliopsida > Rosales > Rosaceae > Fragaria > Fragaria nilgerrensis. Next base: position 9,477,469 of record CM020981.1, read on the forward strand.
ATTCCCTATTCCAATGATAATCTTTTTCATTAGCCCATTCCAATATAAGGTAACCTTTTTTATGCTCAAATGTATAAATTTTTACTAAAGTCTTAACAAACTATATTATTTTAAGATTATTTTGCCCTCACCCCTTAAACATGCATAGAGAGAGAAAATGGAAGAGAGAATACTTGGCCAGAATCCCACTCTCCTGTCACCGGCCGCCGGATATTTCCGATCACCGGTGACTCGGTTACTGACCCCTAATAATCAGTTACTGACCCCCAATAATCGGGTACTGACTCCAATAACTTGGTTAATGAACCCCAATAATCAGTTACTGACCCCCAATAATCGGGTTACTGACCCCCAATAATCGGGTTACTGACCCTAATAACTTGGTTACTGACCCCTAATAATCAGTTACTGACCCCCAATAATCGGTTACTGACCCTCTAGTAATCAGTACTGAACCCTAATAATCGTGTTACTAACCTTCAATAATCAACTTATTTCAGCTTAATATAATAGAAAAGAAGAAATACAATAATCGGGTATTGACCCCAATAATCAGGTTGCTGACCCCAATAATCGAGTATTGACTCCAATAATCAGGTTGCTGACTCCTAATAACTTGGTTGCTGACCCCAAAAATCAGTTACTGATCCCCAATAAGCATGATATTGACCCAGTAATGGTTAGCCAAAATTACTAGGGGTAATAAGATATTACTGAGGTAGTAAAAAATGTTAGAAAGAAGTTTTTACAGGTGAAGGCTTCTTCACCTTCACAAACAAAGGCAGACCATGGCTTAATCACAGGAATTCCTCTCTGCATCCAAAGTGAAATCACGGCATCAAACTACTCTTCTCATCTTCTCTCTTTCTCCAACCACAACACCAATTTAACTTCCAGACCAATAACAACCATATTTACCAACAATATCAAAGAAGGATCATACCCTACCTTCAAATCCCTAGCTTGGCCGGGGTCGCAATCCTCCTCCAGTAGCTCGAGATCCCGAAGATAGCTCGACCCCATGATCCTCATCGAGCTCCTCGTCGGTGCGTCATCCTTGTCCTTAAGCGTCGTCGGCGTCGACGTCGAGGCAGCCAGAGAGAGAGAGAGAGAGAGAGCGAGAGTGTGTTTTTCAGATCAGAGGAGAGAGGGAGGAGAAGATGTGGCGGTATGATCAAGCGGTGACGATGAACGACGTGAGGATCTATCCGGCGAAGGGAGAAACATCAGTGAGAGAGAGAAGGAGAGAGAGAGAGAGAGAGAGAGAGAGAGAGAGAGAGAGAGAGAGAGAGAGAGTGAGAGAGAGAGAGAGAGAGAGAGTTGGCGTTGATATGATGAGGAGAGAAGAGAGAGAAAGGAGAGCAGATCGGAATGAGAGATGAGGGAGAAGAGAGAAAGATAATTAGGGTAGGGGTACAAACGTATTTTTTGTAAGAAACATTCGAATGGGTTAAGAAAATTGTTTTTTATTGAACTAGGCTTTACAAACTTTGTTTTAGGTATTTAGGCATTTTCCCAAAAAAATAATAACAGAGAGGGAGAAGCTGCTAGTTATAGCTGAAATGTACATCCAAGTTAAGACCAAATATTGTGGTCGATGAAGATATATATATGTTGCATTCACGGTCAAGTTGTTTTATGCAATTCATCGATGTACCAACACATCCAAGTTAAGAAGAATCGATTACAAAGGAGAAATCTCCAAAATCCTACGACACAGCAGCAGGTTCAGACCGTGCTATATATAACTCTCGTATGCAAGCGACCATGGCATAGGCTTCACCTGCGACGCTCGGTCTGCCGGAGATTGATACAGAACCTATTGCTTCTACGACGTAGTGAGTCTTTAACTAATGTATGGTAAAATTTTCGGTTACATATGTAACTCCAAACTTTTAAACTATAGGAAGAGACCAACAACATGCTTAGCTTTGCATCAACTATATGTCTAAACTGATTCAGTTCGATGACTACGATCTGTAGTGTACAGTGATATCACCACAAATTTTATGATAAAATACGACGGTGGTCATAGCTAGGGATTAGAAGTAAAAATATAAAAAAATTAAATGATGAATCACAATGGCCGGGAATTTCGAGTCGGTGATCAACTATGCCACGTGGCTCTATGTCACCTCACTCGGGGAGAACATGGCGTGCGTGTTCACCACCTTTGACTGGTCAACACTTCCGACCCCCCTCACGTAACCCTAATTTTCATTGACTGCTCTTTCTCTCTCTCAGAGAGCACTGCTCGATCCAAGAGAGGAGTGTGTAGGATATTTCTTCTTCTTTCTTTTTTGGGTGTCTCACACACGGAGAGAGCTCACTTGGGAGTAGAGAGATCCAAAGCTCGAATTGAAATAAACAGAGGATCGTGAGGGGAGGACAGTATGGCGTATCTGTAGCAACTTGATTCTCTCATCTCTCTCTCTCTCTCTCTCTCTCTCTCTGGCTTCAAAACCCTATTTAAATACAGAGCTAGGCCACCCCTTTTCTCTCATTCAATTCTCTTCTTCATTACCAACATCCCACGCCTTGGTGTCTTTGTGCAACTACACCGACCCATCTCCTCCTGTTCAATTTCAAAGCAACACAAAACTTAGCTCCATAACTCGTATACTCCTTCTCCATTCCCCAACACATATTCTCTTTTCCCCCAGCCACGACTTTTTATATAACTTGAACACACTCCCTCAAAGCTCCGACACTCACAGCTTCCTTCCCATTTGTCTCTCTTAAGGTTTAGCTAGCTTTCATTTTCTCTCTTCCGAGTATTATTTTGTATTCCATATCAATCCCTAAACCATAAAGAATGTCTACCCGAAGGTCAAGATCTAGGCAATCTGGTGGTTCGAGAATCTCTGATGATCAAATCAATGATCTCGTCACAAAGTTGCAGCAGCTTCTTCCTGAGATTCGCAACAGTAGACGTTCGGACAAGGTAAAAAAACTATCTACATATATACATTTCCTTAGTACTTGTCATCATTTTCGTTGATTTTTCTCCTTTCATGTTTATAGCTTCTCTTTCATGCGAGAAATCACTAGCAAATGTAAACCCTTGAGCAACTAATCAGTGTCTAACTAATGGCCATGGCTCATATGATTGTAAATTTGTACTGAACAAAGCTAGCATAGAAATATGGGTATTGTCACTGTTTTAGTCAATTTCTGCTTTATCCTGATCGAAGAGATCGATCAAAAAGCGGAGATTTTGATAGTAGGGGTGTGTTCAATAATCTTGTTTACTGATACTTCTCATCAGTTTACAAGGACTATATATTGATTATATTCTTGCCTAGAAATTATCTGGTGCATTATACAGTTTTAGAGTGTTATACTGTTAGCAAAACCGAGTGTCCACAAATAAAAGAAGAAAAATTTATGCTTTGGAAGTTTTAGAGAATCTAATCACGTAGGCTGTTACTGGATAAGAGATAGTAATCAAATTAGATTTGTGATATACAGGTTTCAGCATCGACGGTGTTACAGGAAACGTGCAACTATATAAGAAACTTGCACAGAGAGGTGGATGACCTAAGCGAGCGACTGTCGGAGCTGTTGGCAACAACTGACACTGCCCAAGCTGCCGTAATCAGGAGCTTACTTTTGCAATAGATCAGAGAACCGGTTGCATGTTTATGATCAATTAGATGATGATCAGTACTTTACTACTATAAGATTAAGTAATAGCTAGGCATTGTTTAATCTTCTCAGTTTCATCTGTTTCTCTAGCGTTGTCATTTTTTCTAGGGTTTTTGTTCAGTAGTAGTCTAAAGCTGTAGCTGTTGGTTAATGATCATGATCGATATCCAGAGAAGATCCTTAGGCAAAGCTGTACTTGTACTGCTGTGTGTTACGATTGAGGAGTTGATGTCATATAATAAAAGACTGATCATCAGTTTTCACAATATATCTCATCTCGTTCGAGCACTCGATTTTATCTCTGTAATCTTGTTTAATTAACCTGATGGATTATTGAAAGAAAGCGAGCATCGATCCCTATTTTAGATGTTTACTTTAGATCAGTAGAAACTAAAAACCCTATCCCGGCCGACCCTTTCTGCTTGTTTGATTAATCAGTGAAAGTATGGGTGCATGTAAACTCTGTTCTCTATATATAACTTCTTGTTTTGTGTGGGAAATATCATGATATATCGATTATATATGTGTAAATGCTACTATATAGAAGTATGGGTAGCCTTTTCTGTGCACTTTCACTACTCAAAAAAAAAAAAATTCTAGTATACTATGCTATGCCGGATTCTATTAGAAACCAAAATAGCTGATGTTATCAATAGTTTTTTCAAGAATTGCAACAGGAGAACCTTCCCAACCAGTTTCATTTTTAGTAAATATTTTTCTTTCTACCTCTTACCATATGAAATTTTGACGGAGCGTAATTGACCAATATTCATGAATTTGTTTATTTTGACATTTTGCAGCTGAAATCTATCATCTATACTCAAAGGTAAACAGTTAATTTTTCATTATTATAATTTTGTTTCTTACTAGAACACAATTACTTGCTATTTGCAAAGAAACTAGAGAATTGCAAGAAGAACAGAAGCAATTGACAATTTTAAAATTTTTTAGATCAACATTTGATAGAGAAGATCCTAATTATTGGGATAATATCTATTTGGTTAACAGAAAAATCTATAGAGTTCTAAAGAACATCAAGATTATCAAAGAAACTCTTGAAGTGTACCAAGAACCTTTAAATTATCTCAATATAGGATAAGTTAGTCTCGAGCAGATCACCTTGAACAGATTTCACCTCGAGTAGATTGCCTCGAGTAGATTACTCTGATAGATTTACTGGTATCAGAGCCTAGCCTTTGGCTGGTGCTCAAAAAAAATCCCAAGATGGGAACATGAATTGAACAAAGACTAGAAAAACTTGAATTTCTAATACAACAAGTTGATACTAGGCATCAAGAATCTCTAGCAAAAGTATCTAGACATATAGAATATTTAGAGAGAATTCCAAATATAGTCTATCAGTTAACTAAACTAGAAAGCAAAATAGACTATATTTAATCTCTTCCAGAAGAGAAAGAAGGACTATTGACAAATGTCAATAGTAAGATAGAAGAGCTTAACCAGCAGCAGGTAAAAATCTTAGAATATGCTCAAAAGATAGCTGGAGAACATAAAAGACTAAAAAATGAGAGTTAATCTAAGATAAATACCACGAAAACTCATGGATTCAAAGCATTAGAAGTTCCTCAAGGAAATTCTTCACCAGGAACTTTCTTTTTTGAACCAACAATGAGTCCAAGAGTTTTTGGATCCTCAGAACCTCCAAAGCTTAAAGATATAAGAGACATGAAGATGATGAGCATATTTGGAAAGAAGAAAGGAGCACAACTGCTAAACTCCAAAGAATTCGAATACAATGAATTAAAAAGTAATGTCAGGAATTCAGCAATTCCAAAATTTGAATTCAACCAAATCTATAAAAGAGGAAATTTTGAATTGTTGGATAGCCATCAATTCAAAATTTTAGAGTTTACCACTCCGGCAACGACATGAGAAACAGATCTCCTCTTAGTAACACCTGAAGAGGTGGCTAAAGCCATAAAAAGAAATTATAAATTTATGCACATTGGAGCAGTCCAACTAGGCATAAAGCTACTGGCCAAAGAATGATTAAATTGTTCAGTTCTATGTGTTTTACAAGACAATAGACTGACAAATTTTCAAAAAAGTTTGCTAGGAACTTTTCAGGCATCTTTATGCAATCAAGTTGCATACTTCAACTGCTTCCTGAACTTTTCAACAAGCTTATATGATGCTGCTCACTGTTTAAGGCTGAGAGTCAAAATAGATGGCACATCCATGAAAGAAGGCATGCAAGAGCTTGCTATAGTTTATAGTAATAGTTTATAGAATTTACTATAAACTAATGAGTACAACAATATAACCAAGAACCAAGTTATCAAATATCACTGGCCTTACTACTAGATTCCTCACAAATCTAAGAAATCATTCAGAATAGATTCATAAGGTTGCTTGGGATGAGGTAACATTTTTACTAGAGTGGAAACTATCTAGCCCTAAAGAAAAGTCAGAAAGTGCGAGGGCAGCTATTTATGAAAATAGAAGAACAAGAGACGTCAATCTCAAGTTCGAAGGACATAGAAGAAGTGATGCAACATTCGAAAGTCTAAGAAGTGACAACTCCAGATTACTTAGAAGATTCAACACTTCTAGAGAAGGAAGTATTTCTAGAAGTACTAGAATTGTAATTAATGATGAATCTATTCCAGTAGTGGAAGAAGATTTAGAAGAAGAATTTCATAGAGAAGTAAACATGCTTAAGTCAGAAGGTTTTTATGAGCTTTATGATGAAGCAGAAAACTGCAAAGATCCAGCTGGTTTAGAGCAACTGATTGAAGAAATAAAAAATTTTAATCTTGAAAAAGAAGAAGAAAAGTCGAAAGAAAAGTCTTTCCTTATCACGATGTCAAAATGGAAGAAGGAGAAAGCTCCTCAAGATATCCACAGACTACCATTATCAAAATTGGTAGAGATACAAAACTTCCTGAAAGAAAATGGCCTACGGGAAAGAGAGACGACATAAACTCTCAAAGATTTGTCCTAGAACTAAGCATACCAAAAATACCAATATCATAACATGGTAATTGGTTAGATATGGATAAGGCTCTAGACAAGAAGAAAGCCATAAATGACTGGGTCAATGCTATGTTTATGGCAGCCTGCACAACATACGGAAAGTTTGAGGCACAAGACCTACAAATAGTCTATTAGGCTACTCTTACAGGAATGGCAAAATTTTTTTATCTTGGAAAGAAACCCAAAGGGGTAGAGCATGGCTAGAAAGCATAAAGATGATAAATCTCCAACAACCTTTGCTACATCAATCTATGAGCAATTTTGTGGAGATATATCATTTGTTGGTGATAAAGCTAGAGAAACAGCCAGAACCAACATATATGCTTTCAAGATATGCAACATGGCTTATTTTGAATAATACTTGAATGAGTTTCAAGATTACTACTGCACCATAGGAGATTTGGAGAATATAGATTTGATATATCTTCTATATAGGAAACTCCCACAGCCATAGAGGACGGCTATAAAAGAGAGCATAGATGTCAAACCTCTAGAACGACTCTCAATTGATGGAGTAGTAGAGAGAATCAGAGAGCTAATGAGGGCACAGTGCAAAGCAAACATAAAAGCTAAAGCTGCAAAGAAACAGTTCAAAGGAGCTGATAATTTCTGTACTAAACTCTTAGAGGTTCCAACCAATTGGGGTTGTGAAGAACTAGAACAACACAAAAGGAGGAGAAAAGAAAAGAAATTTCACAAATGTTTCGGAGGAAACAAGAAGAGAAATTGGAATTTGAAGAAAAGTTCTAACTACAAAAGGGAAAAGCATAACCCTAAAAAGAGATTTTTTAAAAAGAAAAAATCATCGCATGGAAAATCAACTTCTCAAGAGTCTGAAAAGAAGAAAACATGCAGGTGTTGGTTATGCAAAGCAGAAGGGCATTATGCTAATGAGTGCCCTAAGAAAGAAAAAAGAACTTCGAAAGCTCTTTTTTGAAGATTATGAAGATGTCATAGAGATGGTCAACATGAAAGGATTTGAAGTAGTTTACTCTAAGAAAGAAGACCACATGTCTGTTTACTCAGCATGGTCAGAAAAAGATTGTAACCATAGAGAGGTTTACCTTCTTGAAGTCAAAAACTGGGAAGAAAACACTACAGAAGAAATAGTTTCTTCTTATAGTGTAAAACCAGGATCATTTACCTGTGATTTTTGTTTTTGTCTTGAGAAGGATGGTCTTTTCATATCATGTGACAAGTTAGGAAAAACTGATCACAAAGAATGCTTCATAGCTGAAGCAAGAAAGAAAACAAAGAATAGTTCAATAAGTCAGCTTGTTGAACAAGAATATGAAGATTACTTCTATGAGATAGATGAAAGAAAAGAAATATTGAGAACAGAAATTCAAAGAATTAAACTTGAAAGAATAGAATTTGATAAAACCTCAGAGGAGGTAATATCATTCGATACAACTTCATAAGAAATAGTATCTGCAGATAAGCAAGAGAGTACTAAATAGACTGATATTAGAGAGGTAACAGGAGAAATAATTTGAAAAGAAGAAGCGTGCAATCCTTTTACAGAGGTAAAAGAAGATCTCCCACACCAAAACATATGTCAAGTAAAGATAGTCTCTACAAGCAGATTCAGTAATTATATGGAAATTGGATTAAAATTTCCAAGACATAAGAAATATCATCTACATGCATTTGTAGATACTAGATCTGGATTCAGCTTAGCAAAGGAGTTTGCTATACCAGAAGAATATTGGACAAAAATCCAGGAAAAAGTGTTGTTGGAAAAACCATAGAGGGAAGACATATTCTCATGAATACAAATGCTAAGAAGGTTAAAATCACCATCGGAGGTGGAGATTTTATCATTGAAGAACTTTGACAATCAGAAAATCAAGATGCTGATATACTGCTAGGAAATGAGTTCATCATACAACAAACCTTCATACAAAAGACACCCCTAAACCTAATAGGTTTTGAAAAGGGCGACAAAATCTTTTGAACAGAGCGACTAAAACACGCTAGAAGCGTAGTTGGTCCCGGATTTACATCACAATATCAGAAGTCGCAGCAAAATCATGGTGATATTTATAAGCCAAAATTTGAAGAAATCTTACAATATAAGCAGTACATGCTGGAAGAAGAAGTACTTCAAAATGAAGAATTTTAAGAAGAAGAAGACGAAGAAGAGATCAACGAAGAAATCAGTTTCGTCCAAAATATAATCTCAAAATTTTGAAACTAAGCTTGAGCAGCAGAAAAAGCATATCCTTAGTGAGATTAATGATATGCTAAAATAAAACATTGATATAAACCCATTGAAGTTTTGGAAAAAAGACCCAGTGGTCTGTGAATTAAAACTTCATGACATGAATGCCATTTGTCATGTAAAAGCAATCCCTCCATACAAAGAAGAAGATCAGAGAGAATTCAGAAAAGATATAGCTGATCTCTTAGAAAATGAGTTGATAAGGCCATCAAACAGTCCTCATCATGCTCCTGCTTTCTTTGTTAGGAACCATGCTGAACAAGTACGAGGTAAAGCAAGAATGGTGATTGATTACAGAAATATTAACAAAAGGACTGTTAAAGATGGTTATCAAATAGCACAAGCAAGAGTGCTGATTAATAGGCTCAAAGGAGCAAAAGTTTTCTCAAAATTTGATGCAAAGTCTGGATTTTGGCAAGTTAAAATGCACCTAGATAGCATGCCTCTTATTGCCTTCGGAACTCCACAAGGACATTACGAATGGTTAGTAATGTCATTTGGCTTGAAACAAGTTCCATCAATTTTTCAAAGAAAGATGGATAATATTTTCAAATATGTGACAGATTTTTGTGTATTTATGATATATTTGTGTTCTTCAAAACCAAAGAAGAACACATGAAACATTTATATGAGGTAGTTAAGCTGATAGTTTAGCATGGAATTATCCTAGGAGAAAAAAAAAGTCTTTTTAGTCCTAGATGAGATTGATTTTTTAGGATTAAACATCAAAAATGGAGCCATCAAACTCCAACCTCATATCTTGGAGAAAATCTGGAAATTCCCAGATAAGATCCAAGATGCCAAAAGTCTACAGAGATTTTTAGGTGTCATAAATTATGGAAGAGATTTCCTTCCTAAAATTGCTGGATTAACAACAATGTTGTCTCCAAAAACAAGTTCTAAGAGAACTTGGAAATTCACAGAAGATGATGAAAATATTATCAGGCAAATTAAAGACCTATGCAAAAATTTGCCACCACTTCATCAACCTGAAGAAAATGATGAGATCATTCTTCAAACAGATGCTAGTGACAATTTTTGGGCTGGTGTTGTTCTCGCAAGAACTCCAGGCACCAACACAGAATTTTTTTAAAAGTTTTGTAGTGGCAAGTTCAGCCCTGCAAAGCAAAATTATCCCACAGGGGAAAAAGAAATTCTTATGGTAAAGAAAACAATTGAAAATTCTCCCGCCTTTTTAGAAAAACCATTTACTGTGCGCACAGATTGCGCAAGAGTTAAGAATTTAAATTTTTTTAAGCTTGATAGGGCTGCTGATAGGGGTAGATTAGCAAACTGACAATTATTTCTTAATCAATATGATTATAATGTGGAATTAATTGCAGGTAACAAAAACTATCTCCCTAACGCCTTAATTAGAGAATTGGCGATGTTCAGCAGAAGTGAAGGAAGTGACGACGAAGGTTGTAATCCTAGAAACAGAAGACCAAGAAAAGAACCAGAAAAACAAGAAATCGAAAGGGTTCTTAAGTGTTTCTTGCTGTGTCCTAAAAGACCAGCCACAACTGACCAATCCCAGGGTAAAAGATTGGCTAGCCCGTCTCAAACGACAGATGGTAAAGGCTTAACAAGACCGTTGATGGCTACTGCTTTGCCAAAAAGCAGGCTTACTCCTAAGGGAGTCCTAAATGTTCATGGTTACCAATTGAATACTTTTCCTGAACCAATTTTTTGCTGTGGCAAAAAATTAGCTTTCTACCAAAAAACATTGCTCGATAATCTAATGTTTGCCTTTCAGGAAAGTGATTTAGGACTCATGGTGCAATCACTTCAAGCTCTGTCAGAAGAGTTGCATAAAGCACACCAAAGGAATAAACAACAGAGTGTTGTCCCAGTGAATATGCTTGAGGTAAAGTACCTTGAAGGTCCAGACTGTTCTAGCATTAAAAGAATCAGAGTGGTTCAAATTTCATGACAGCATTGGAAATCATTCTTGTGACCGAGTCCTGCCAGAAACACTTTTTACCGTTCCAGGACCATATCCAGGAAGATATGTTGTGAATGTTCAGAGTGAACATCCTCAAGAACATAAGCTTTAGCTAGTTGAAAATGACTTTGTTCATAATCTATGGACAAAATCAAACGACGATCTTAAGGGATTGTCTGCCATTATTGTCAATACAGTCAAGAATGTTAGAAAGTCAAACTGCATTCTTAGGCTTAAATTCAGATCCACACCTCCCTAGTGGGTGCAGAAAAAAAATGGAGAAACATAATACATATCTCCATACCACTATATAAGAATTATCCAAGGGCAATACTTAGAGCCTGCTTGTCAGGGATACGATGGGCAACCTAACTGTAGTATCTCATGGATGAAAGCCATGTCCTTGGAATATATCAAGAAAATCCTCGAGGATGATCAAGAGAATGCTTATCTTGCATCTGGAGAAAAAATAATTGTTACCGCCTATGACTATCCTGAGGTCGTTAGCAGTGATTTATTTTTATCTCTCAAGAAAAAATAAATTGATTCCACCTTAGCATGTGCTCAGTGGATTGAAAAGATTGAAAATGACAAGTACTACAAGGTGTATGAAGATACCGACATGGAAGAAAATGAAAGAAATGCAAGAAGCAGATATAAAGATCCTGTATTGGGCAATAATTATGAAGATTTCAAAGACATGTGATCTTTTTCTTATCAAGAAGGAATCTGCTTTAGTTAGTGGATGAATAATTGAGCTGCCAGCTAGTGGAAGAACTATTAAAATGTCAGCTAATAGAAGAATAATGGAGCTGCCTTTTACTATTTTTAGGTTGCATTTCAATTCCAATTTGAGTTCCGCTGCCTATGTAAGGAACCTTAAGTTTTAGTGTAGGGGCATCAGAAAATTGAGTAGAATCATTTTCTCTCAAAGAGTAAGAAAGCCTTAGCAGTGTGTTCTTTCCTTCTTGTTCAAGTCAGTGTGGAGTGGTGTTTCTTTCTTTTCAAGTAAGTATTTGTAATCATAATTATGAGTAGCTAAACAACTTTTAGCTGTTTGCCCAAGAGTGAGGCTCTGGGTTTCATTCTGTATTTATGTTTGAATAAATAAATTCTACTTGGTGCCCAATATCCCGTCGCAAAAATATTAATCTGTTATATTTCTGCACTTTCTTTGTTAAGTTATATCTCTGCATTTTAATTAGAACCACTCCTATTTAGACAACAATGATTCCACCGTACTCAGTAACCAGGTCGACCATAGGTCTTTAGGTGAATTTTTCGGCATGTTGAAAGCTAGTTCTTTTCAGGAGTGTTTTTAGTTATTTGCGAGTAATAGTAACTTTGTGGTTAAAAAACTTGTTGTACAAGTCTTTAATAAGTCATCATTTGACCACTTGTTATACATATATTATAAAATAATGAAAAGGCAGTCTCCATCCCATGCAGCGCTGCATAATAGACATATCCCTCAAAAAAGCCTCAAAAGCTGCAAGAGGATAAGTAAACATTGACTTTTCCAGCTTCCACTATTGCAATTGCACGTCTAATAAGGGTGTGGTTGCTGTGCCGCGCTGCATGTCATACCTCCTAAATCTAGTCCGTCCATTACTCATCTACTATTTATTCAAGTAAAGTAATTTTATTTCTACTTTTAAGTGGACAATAATGCCCTTATGTTGTTTTGTCTTTCCCTGCCTACTACAAACAAACAACTTAATATAAAAATTGGTATTGCTCCAGACTGCGATCTAGCTCTTTCTGCTCTATGATCTCTGCTCCACGAGGTGATAGTAATCTCCTCAAGATGCTCCTCTGCTCTGGGCTTTGTTGCTTGCTGAGTTTCATCTTCTCATCTTTCTATCATGTTCAGAATGTTGTGAGCCTCTTCCTCATCCAAATTTTCCCAATAGTCATTGTCTGTTTCATTTGCTTCCATGGCTGCCAACATCTCCAAGCCTTCTCTATGAAGCTGCTCATAAACCTCTTTGGTGGATTTACATTTTCTGACATTTGATTCTGGTTTAGGGCGACTTAATCGATGCTTGCTATAGAGCTTGACATACTTGTCTTGATAAAGCAGATTGAGATGGTTATCATCCCAAATCTCATGGTGTACTATTTGGGCTCCTCTGTATTTATGGATGTCTTCAATTGTAGGGCTGCTAGTCAGGATTGCTCCAGCTTTTGGAATAATATATTATTCTTTCATGATAGTGATGCTATGTATTGCTCAATCTGGATAAATGCTACTAGAGAATAATGCTAGAGGAATATTATTTACTTCTAAAACAATATTGCTCTCATTTCCTCCTAAATGTTGAAAACATTGTAGAATAATGCTCTTAAGCTCATTTGGAAAGGAATAAATATGATAATCCTGCTGAAAAGATATTTTAGTTAAAAATCCATGTTCTAGCAGTAACCCAGGTGTTAGCTGGATTGTTTGATTATCGTGCTCAAAGTGTAATGTTCTATGCTTCATCATATTTATGCTTGCTCTCAAGATTTTATAATTAAGAGCTTCATTAGGATGACAACGTAGTGCTTCACTATGAATATCATATCTTGGTAGAGGATTCTTAATAAATGAAAAAGAAATTGTTGTATAGCTTGCTGCAAATTATAAAGTTTCCTTTAATTTGCTCATGCTGACAGAAAATTGCTTTAACATCTGGATGCTGTCTAAAATTATCTCTAGTAAAAACTTGTAAAGTATACATGCTCACTTGCTCATTAAAATTAACAGGCCAATTAATATAATCATTCATGTAGTCTTCCCAAACATTTTCTACTGCTTCTAGTCTGTTATCTTTCACTGCTTTTCCTTGCTCAAAGTCTAATTGCTCCAATAAGTTGCTCTTTTTAAAAGTAGTTATTCCATAAAGCTTAACTAACTTTTTATGCTTTTCTACTAATTTATTAGATGTTCCTAGTAAGGTATTATGTTCTGTGGACAAAGATTCTTGATCTGCTCCAAGACTACCAATTTGAAAATGAAGGAGATTAATAGTCTTGTTATAGTCTATAAATTATTGCTCCAATGCTCTTACTAATTTCTCAAGTCCTATAACCATGTTTGGTAGTTGGTTCCTAAGAGTACTCCATAAATTATCTACTAAAACTTTTTGCTTGATCAGTAATTGCTCATGGGTATTATACTTGTATTCTGGATTCATGACTTCCTGAATATGTATATTACCATATATGTGAGTGGGAATTGCTGCTCTTAATTGTGTTCTTGCTACTATGCTCATTGATTGGTAAGCTTGTGGAGGTGCTGAATTAAATGGTACAAAGTTGGATGCTCTTCTATTGCTCAAAGATCCTAATGCTGATGCTCTTGAGAATTGCATATCTGTATTAAAGAATAAGTCTTGATAAAATATCTGCTAATGTATTATCAGTTCCTTTAATATGCTCAAATTGGGGTCTAAACCCATTTCCTGTAATAGAATCTACAAAATTTACCCATCTACGGGCTACTTGCTTATTAGTTGTAATTTTATTGTAATGAGAAACAACATTTTGACAATCAGTTCTAATTGTAAATATTTCATTATGTATGAATAAAGAAAATGCTTCAAGTGAATTAATTATGTCTAATATTTCCAAATCTGTTGCTGGTAATCGAGATTATATCTCATTGAATTTACCTGATGCATATCTACAAATTTGCTCATCAGATTTTGGTAATTCTTTATGCTTTTTCTGATATAAAATTCTTGCCCAACCTAATGCTGATGCATCGGTTTCTACTATTTTATAACTAGTATCTAATGGTAATGCTAAAGGTTTAAGCTGAGTAATCTCTTGTTTAATTTGCTGAACAAATTTAATATCTTCAGTATTAAAATATTTTTGACCAGTTTTGCTAGTCTTGTTGTGTAAAATTGGTATTTTTCTTCCTAAGTCTGGAATAAAATTTCTAGCATAATTTAGTAATCCTAAAAATGCTTGTAACTGCTTTTTATCTTCTAATCTATCAGGAAATCTGCAACTTTCTTAGCTATATGCTCTTGTAATTGTATTCTTCCTGATTTAATGTAAATGCCTAAGAATTCTATATCTTGTTTTTCTAAGTCTATTTTGTTTTTGCTAATAATGATACCATTATTTATAAATTCTTGCAAAATTATTTGTAAATGTTTTCTATGCTCATTTCTATTTTTGCTATGTATAAGTATATCATCTACATATACACTACAAAAATTATCATATTTTTTAAATATTTGATCCATTTTTCTTTGAAAAATAGAAGGTGCGTTTTTCAAACCAAATGGCATGACAAGCCATTCAAAGTGTCCTTCTAGACAAGTGAAAGCTGTCCATTATGTTGATGCTTCATCTAATCTAATTTGTCAAAAACTGGATTTACAATGAAATTTGCTAAAGTATTTACTCTCTTGAATCTTGTTAATTAGCTCATCTTTGTTTGGTAATTTATAACTATCTTCATAAGTATTATCGTTTAATCTTCTATAATCATACACTATTCTAGCTTTATCTCTTTTAAGCTCATAATGTTTTCTAACTATAAATGCTGCTGATCTATGTCTAGATTTTGAAGGTCTAATTACTTTAAGGTTTAGTAATTCTTTTATTTGTTGCTCAAATTCTTGCTTATCTAATAAATTAGAAGGCATATCTGCTGTTTTTATAGTTAAATCTGAATTGATTATATCTAATTTTGCTAATATCTTATTTTTGTTCCAATGTAATTGTGGATCTTCTTCTATGATTCTTGTTTGCTCTGCTAATTGCAATAATTCTTCTAAAGTTTTAGGTCTATCTATTTGTTTTAATTTTAATGGCGTTACTGTTCCTATGTTCGGACATTCAAGCTCAAAAATTGATTCATCATAATCTAAACTATTTTGCTCATCTAAATTTTCTTCTTCTATTTTTGCTCTTGACTCTTCAAGATTAATGCTACTATAAGTTTCTATTAAATTGCTTTGATAAGTTGTAATTATACATTTTCGAAAGAAAGTAATATCAGGTGATATGTATGAAATTCCTCTACTAGAAGAAAGGCTTTAGCCGACGAAAATTAAAAAACCAGGCCGACGAATCATTTTTTCGTCGGCTAATTTATATTTTCGTCAGCTATGGTAAACTTTAGCCGACGAACTTAAAACGTCGTCGGCTAAAGAATTTATTCGTCGGCTAAAGTTCACATACTATGGCCGACGAAATATTTAAAAGTTTGGCTGACGAAATTAATATGTCGTCGGCTAAAGTGCTTTATATTTGCAGATCTGGACAGCAGCAACTCATTTGGGAAAAAAACGGGAGAAAAAGTTTGGGTGTTGTCGAAATCTGTCCATAATTAGCTTGTGGAGCTATATATAGATACGTATATGTATATATATGTTGATTAATTGAGTTTTATTTGAGTTGATCGATATTTTGAGTGTGATTTAGTTGATTGATTTTGAGTGTGATTGAGTTGATTGATTTTTGAGTACGTATGATGTATATATATATATGTGTTGATCGATTTAGTTGATGATTTGAATTGATAATATATATGAGTTAATTTATTGTTAATAAATATTAGATATATATATATATATGTTAATTAATTTATAATATTATGTTGATATATATGGTATGAAGTTGTTGATGCATTTGTTTGAGTTGATGATGATTTTGTGATGATGTTGATATATAATATTGTTATGAGTTGATTGATTTTGAGTATGTTGGATGTATATATATATCTGTTGATAGATCGATTTGGTTGATGATTTGATCTAATATATATGAAAGTTGTTTATCCGTAGTCGATATATCTATATATGTTAATTAATTATAATATTGTGTTGATGGTCTATATGTCAATGATGATTTTGTGATGATGTAGATATATATATATATATATATATATATATATATATATTGTTAATTATGTAATTATTAAGTATATATATATGTGTGTGTGTGTGTTAATTAATTTGTTATTAATTAGTTGTAGTACGTAAAATATATACTAAATGAATTGAGATTTTATATATGACATGGAATTTCATTAATAATTAGCTAGCGTTATACATATATATTTTGTTATATTTTCAGGATATGGATAAGAGTTGGATTTCGCTTCCAAAATGAGACAAAAGATATGGTGCAGGAGTTATGAGTTTTATGGAATATGTGCTGGCTAATGTTAACGGGAACACAATTTTCTATTGCCCGTGAACGAAATGTCAGTGTCGCAGCGATATGTATCGATTTCCCATTGACAAAGTATGGCAGCACCTGAGGAGTAACGGGTTTTGGGAGAAATACACATGTTGGTTATATCACGGTGAAACATCATCAGGGGGTCCGCATGATCATGGCCAATTTTATGAGACAGGCAGTACATCCAACGATCCAACAACGGCATTCATCAACGACACGTTTCCTTATGAGAGCGGTGTATGCGCTCAAGGACAGTATATGCCTGACCCGGTGCAGCCCTTCCCTAGAGCTGTCAACACTGCTGGTATTGAAAAATATAACAAACTGCTTGCTTTCCAACAGACCCCTGTGTACCCCGGTTGTCAGAAGACCGTTCTTGAAAGTGTGATGGACGTAATGAAGATTAAGGTTGAGACAAAATCGACCGTGAAGGCTGTTGATAATTATCTACAGTACACTGCTTCGATGCTGTCTCACGGTCATCGTCTTCCTACCACTCATCGTAAGGTCCGATGTATCCTGAAAGATCTTGGGCTTTCCTACATCACGAACCATGCATGCAGATATGAATGCGTTCTCTTCTGGGGTAAAGATCCAGAAGGGAATGACCTTGGTGGGCTTGACGCATGTCCGGTATGTCACACTGACAGGTATAAGCTGACTCCTACAGGCAATATGAAACCTGTGAAGGTACTTCGGTATTTCCCGTTGAGGGATAGGCTGGAGCGGTTGTACATGTCTTCATACACGGCAAAAGCTATGAGATGGCACGCTGATAGAGAATTGCATGACGAAGACACCCTTATACACCCTGCTGACGGAGAGGCTTGGAAGCATATAGACAGTGAGTTTCCTCATTTTGCGTCAGAGGTCCGAAATGTGAGGCTGGAGCTCTCATCCGATGGGTTCAACCCTTTTGGCAACATGAGTCTTCAATACAGTGTATGGCCGGTGATTTTGGTACCATACAACCTTCCTCCATGGATGTGCATGAAGAAGGAATACAATATGTTGAGTTTGTTGATTCCGGGGCTCGGTTATCTAGGAAGTGTCTCGATGTGTATTTGAGACCTTTGATTGAAGAGCTTCAGTTTTTGTGGGAAGTTAGTCATCCCACTTATGACAAGTACATGCACGAAATGTTCCAGATGCATGTCATGGTTGTTGGTACCATCAGTGATTTTCCTGCCCGTGGGATGTTGTCGGGCAACGTTGTTAGGGGATACAAGGCTTGTCCAGAGTGCCTTAGCTATGAGGGGAGCATCAGTCATTGCAACAAGATATGCAGATTGGGTCACCGTGCTTTCCTTCCATATAATCACGAATGACGGTTCGATGACAAGGCATTTGATGGGACCGTAGAACATGGTGTGCCTCCCAGAAGATGGACGGGAGAAGAAATTTTAGCAGTGCTTAATGAGTACGATTTTGGGCAGCTCAGCAATCATCCCAATATTGTTGCGGCAATACCTGAAAGACCCAACAGGTACAAATTCTGGACACATAAGAGCATATTCTGGGAACTCTCATACTGGAGTAAGTTGTTGATCAGGCACTACCTGGATGTGATGCACATAGAAAAGAATGTTTGCGACAGTGTGGTGGGCACAACGCTGAACTTGGAGGGGAAGACGAAAGACGGTCCTAAAGCACGCATTGATCTAAAAAAAAATGCAATTAAGAAGACATCTGTGGTTGAAAGAAGGGAAGGAAAAAATGCCTCAAGCTCCTTATACCGTGAAGCCTGACCAGAAGAATGTAATTTTCAGGTGGATGAGTTGTGTGAAGTATCCTTCAGGCTATGCAGGAAATATAGCCCGGTGTGTGAACTTCCGGGACAGTAAGATGTACGGGTTGAAGAGTCATGACTGTCATATCCTGCTACAACGTCTCTTTCCTGTTTTCATTCGACCGTTCCTTCCCCGTTAGGTTGTGGAGCCGTTAGTAGCGTTGGCAAGATTCTTCAAGAAGTTATGCACACGGGAAGTGAAAAAATCTAACCTCCGGGAAATGCAAGAGGACATCATTTATATCATGTGTAAATTTGAGAGGATATTTCCTCTAAATTTTTTTGACATCATGCCTCACCTGATGATCCATCTTCCTGAGCAATTGTTGCTTACCGGTCCAGTACACTACACTTGGATGTATCCCATGGAAAGGTACGTTTTTTACTCCTGAATTCCTCAATATATATACATGTTCAATAATCATAACACTTAGCAACTTGATTTATAGGCAACTTGGAGACTACAAAGATTATGTGGCTAGTAAATCCGCGCCTGAAGGATGTATAGCTGAAGCATATATTGCGCACGAGTTCGTCACTTACATGAAGTTGTATTTAGGAGCGTTGAAGGAAACAGACGAAGCCATGCCGGTAGATGTACCGAAGTTCAATCTTTCCATACTCTCCAGTGATGTTGAAGTTTATGGAATTTTGCCAGACTCCTACAAGTTGCAACCACATGAGCTAGTCATTGCCCACTGGTGGGTATTGATTAACTGTCCAGAAGTTGAATACTGGAAAGACATCCATCTATATTGTCCAGACATTCAAGGTGATCTCGAGTACCACAACATGGAGTTCGCAAACTATTTTGGCGGTTGGGTACGTAATTCAATATTTTTGTACGTATTTATGTTTATTGCATAATTATCCATATTTACAGTTGAATGGTTGGTTGCAGATGAACCATATTCAATTTGATGGTCACTCAAATTGGTCACACGAACTAAGACTTCTAGCGATGAAGCCGATAATGTCAAGAGTTTATCCGATGTGCAAGGTGAATGACGTGCAATTTATATGTTAACAGAGAGACAGCAGACGGAGAACAAAGAATTCTGGGGTGATGGCGCATGGTGGGCGGAATGGAGTTGACTATTACGGTGTTCTCCATTCAGTGGTGGAACTCGTTTACGGTGAAGGCATGACAGTGCACCTCTTCAAGTGTAGATGGTTTGATACTAGCTCGCAGAGCATGAAGACCGATCAGTACGGAATATTATCGGTGAACACGGCTACAAGTTCTTACGAAGATGACCCGTTCATTTTTGCCACATCGGTAAAACAAGTTTTTTATCTTGATGACCTTGCTAAGGGTGACGCGTGGAAAGTAGTCAACCTTGTGCATCCTCGAAACATTTATCGGGCGGCTACATTTGGAGAGGCCGAAGACCAGGAAGAAGATGTTGCGTATCAAGAGCCCAACGCAATAGGTATTCCTAACTCCTCTACCGTTCGCCTTAATAATTTTAAAGCGGGTCGTTTGGTGCGAATTTGTGATGAAGAGCCAAGGCTTATTGATGTTGATCCAAATCAAGAAACAGACGAAGACTCTGGCGATGAAGAAATGCATAGATTACCAGAAATTAATTCTGACACCGAAGAAGACTCATCAGATGATTCTGATTACGAGCCTTAATTAATTTTAATTTAGATGATGTAATACATTAATTTGTAATAAAAAAGATTGTATTACCTTAATTTATAGTTTACATATAAATTATTCATATTTCTGTTATTTTATATGAATTTTGGTGATATATGAACAGTAAATTAGTATGATTTAAACCTTCTGTTTTAGGGTATGTACTTTTTTACTTAAGCCGACGAAATACAAAATAATTCGTCGGCCTAAACCATCTTAGCCGACGAATTATATTAGATGTCGTCGGCTAAAACCGTCGTCTTAGCCGATGAAGAACATTAGAAGTTGTCGGCTTAAACCGTCTTAGCCGACGAAGAATACTAGAAGTCGTCGGCTAAAAGGACTTATAGCCGACAAATTGAAATGGAAGTCGTCGGCTAAAACCATCTAAGCCGACGAATTATACTAGAAATCGTCGGCTCAAACCATCTCAGCCGACGAATACCCTAATATTTCGTCGGCTTTATGAATTTTTTATTTTTTTATTACATACTATAGCCGACGAATGTATTAGGGTATTCGTCGGCTAAACCCTAATCTTTTTCTGTTACATACTATAGCCGTATCTTCGGTGGTTATTTTGCATAAAATTTTTATACGACTTGTTGCGTCTCATCGGTTTGAAACTATTTTCAGTTGAAGGTCCGGCCAAAATACGAAATTTAGACGGTCCAACGACCTTTTCCATGCGTTTAGGGGTTTGACTTAACGGATTGACCGTTCGGATCGAGCACTTAACCTTGTTGGATCAAGTTGAATTTTTTCCCATACATGTATTTTATCATGATTGTCAGATCTGACCGTCGGATTCTCGTTTCTCAAGTTTGATCATCATAACCACAACATGCCTACTAATGTTCTATAACTTATTTAAAGTGTTAAGTAAATGTTGCGTTTCAAAAACTAACTATACGTAAATCCTTCAAACGTAAAAAAGTCGTGAAATAAGATATGACCAGAATGGTAAAATAAGTCCACGGTTGAAAAATCACAGTATTCCGATAAAGTGTCGGTGCCGATAGTTGCGGTCAATGGAATTTTTCATTCTTTCTCCCTATGAGTAGCCGTATCTTCGGTGGTTATTTTGCGTAAAATTTTTATACGACTTGTTGCGTCTCATCGGTTAGAAAATATTTTCAGTTGAAGGTCCGGCCAAAATACGAAATTTAGACGGTCCAATGACCTTTTCCGTGAGTTTAGGGGTTTGACTTAACGGATTGACCGTTCGGATCGAGCACTTAACCTTGTTGGATCAAGTTGATTTTTTCCCATACATGTATTTTATCATGATTGTCAGGGTTGACCGTCGGATTTCCGTTTCTCAAGTTTGATCATCACAATCACAATCACAGTTTGACGAATGTATAAAAAGTTATATAGCCGATGAATTTCAAAGGTTTAGCCGACGAATTTATTGTTTAGCCGACGAATTTCATAGGTTAAGCCGACGAATTTCAAATGTTTAGCCGACGATATTATTATTTTAGCCGACGAAATTATTATCTTTAGGCGACGAAATAATAATTTTGTCGGCTAAAGTTTTCGAGTATAACCCAGCGCTCGTCTGGTTGAAAGCCCTAGCCTCCGCCTCCGCCCTCTCCCGGTCGCCCCCTCTCCCTCTCCCTCTCCCGGTCTCCGCCTCCTCTCCTTCTCCCTCTCCCGGTCTCCGCCTCCTCTCCCTCTCCCGGTCTCCGCCTCCGCTCCCTCTCCCTCTTCCGGTCTCCGCCTCCTCTCCCTCTCCCTCTCCCTCTCCCGGTCTCTGCCTCCGCTCCCTCTCCCTGTCCGGCCGGCCTCCTCCTCCTCCTGCTCCGGCCTGCTCCTCCTGCTGCTCCGGCCTGCTCCTCCTGCTGCTTTGGTCCTCCCTCCTCCTCCTCGAGTACATTTCTGAGCTTTAGTTTTATTTTGTGTTTGCTTTTATTTTTCGGTCAATTGCAATGTTGTGGTGTTGTTAGGAAGTGTATATTTGTATTTAGGAAGTGTATATTTTTATTTAATAAGTGTATATTTGTATTTAGAAAGTGTATATTTTTATTTAATAAGTGTATATTTGTATTTAGTATTTAGGAAATGTATATATTTGTTTTGTATTTTGTGTTTGCTTTGATTTTCCGGTCAATTGCAATGTTGTGGTGTTGTTAGGAAGTGTATATTTTTATTGATGAAGTGTATATTTAGGAAGTGTCTTTGTATTTAGGAAGTGAAAATTTATATTTAGGAAGTGTGTATATTTGATTTTGTTGACTAATTGAATGAGTTTATATTTTTTGATTTTGTGGCCTTGATTCAAATTAATATTATAAACAGGATGAGCGGTAATATTAGATCGACGAAGGGTTCGAAGGGCCAAAGGTCTGAATCGTCTGAGGGAACCTTTAGCAACCCTCAGACGTTGTTTCAGGGCCGCATGACAGCTAGACATGCAAGCCTTATGCAGACTGCACAGAGGCAGCCGGAGGTGCCCCCTTCATCGAGGCAGCGGGGCTTCCTCTCAATCCTCGAGGCAGTTGTTTGCTCAGCCCCAGACGGAGGTGTCTGCACCCTGTATGCCTGAGATACACCGGGCGCCCACTCCAGTACATGCATCTTCAGATAGTGGGTCATTTGGGGTACAGATGCCGCCGCCTCACCTATTCCTTCCGCGGATGATACCGGCTATACCTGCAGTCGATGACTCAAGGACGCTGATTTATCCACTGCCCCCGCCAGTGGCTCCATCAGCGGCGTACCGGTTCGTGCCTTTTGATACGCCTCTTATTTCCGCGAGGGTATCATCATCGGAGACGGAATCCGTCGCGTCCGCCGCATCGCCCTCAGGTAATGAAAGATGAATGATTTATGATATGACGTATTTGCACACGCATCAATTAACCCTGTCAACAAATCAATCGTAGTATAAAGCAAGCAGGGATCGTTCTAAACCGGGGATCCAACTACAGGGTAGATCCATCTAATCTATTAAAAATGTCAAAATAAGCACATAGGTTTAAAGGTTTTATGATTTCGGGAAAGACAAGAATAATAAATCCTAAATTACTTCTATACATATATACATGTGATCAACCAACAATCATGCAAACTCAACCAAACAACCATGTAAGAATAAAGAAGACAATCTCTAATCTCATTTAAGTCTACACCGTGAGCAATTATACAACCTAAATTTGATATGCACATAAGTTCCTACGTGGTTCCTATGACATAGACCAACTTAGAATTAGACTACGGGTTTCATTCAACATCGCGACACAACAAGCTCGGCTACGTGCTCTACTTATGGTCACACACATAAACTAATCATGCAATTACGTATCACATAAAGAATCGATGTGTTTAAGCACAAGTCCAAATCAAACATAGGTAGAAAATCGGTGAAAACAAAGACAATGCAACTTATCAACTACGTGTATCAAAGTCGAACTTTGGATGATTAACACATGCAATATCAACTACTTGTATCAACTACACATGATAATAGAATGTAGCACCGAAAATCTTAAAGTATTTAGACATAAAACTCACGGCATAAAACCTAAAATCATTGATTAAAAATTGAAAACTTTAATTCAAAACATGGTTCAAAAGTACTTCTATCTCATAGACAAGAATCGAAGTTTACTTAAGCAAAAACCTAAAACAAACATAACCAAAAACAAATACATAGCAATCCGAAAATAGAAGATGGAATTCACTCTCAAAATATCCCTACGTGTTCTATTCTTCGAGTGAGCGGAATCCTAGGCTCCGTGCTTTGGACAAATGCTGAAGGTGGGATCGGATTGTAGTGTTTGGAAGTTGATGGAGTTTCGGCAAAGGCTTTGGTGTTATTTGCACGGGTTGATGATGATCTTCTGTCCTTGAAGTCGTGCTTTATATAGAGGAAAACCCTAGAGAAGTCAGCCACAAAGCCTAAACCAAGTTGGTTTAGGATTCCTAGTTCTTCTCAATTTCGGCAGAATGACCTCCTTCTGATGATTACGTCATAACTTCTTCTAGAAAATAGATATTGAGGTGATTCCAATTGATTTGGAAACTAGACTCCCGTAGCTTTCTATCCATATCTGGCACATTTTCTGATTCATTGTGAGCTGTCCTGGAGAGTCCGTTGAAGTTGGCAGACGTGCACAGGAATTCTCCCGATTTGATCCGGATTTTCAAGGCTTGGATATTCTTGAAATTCTGCCGAATTTAGATCTTCTTCTCCATATTGGACTTGGTTTAGACCTCTCCTTCATGGACTCGGCTTCGAGGAAAGATGGAATCCTGATCAAAACATGAATCCTGAGTAAACAAGGATTTCCAATACTTAGCACAATTTCAACACCAAATTCTTCAATTCCGAAATTACTATGTATTTTAACACTAAAACCTACATATTTCTAAATTAAGCAATTATTCTACACTAAACATAAATATAAAGCTAAAACAACTAAATAGGAGTTAACAAAGGGTAAATAAAGGGTATAAACATATTAAGAACGTCACACTTTGTGCTCCTATCAACAACCCCACACTTAACCTTTGCTAGTCCCTTAGCAACTAATAAAACGAAAACAACAAAACTAATATTGCAAATACTATAATGACTCAATCTAATGCCTTCAACGAAATTGTCTCAGAGATCTTCAAAATCATAGCATCAAGAATAGCACAAGAATCGAAATTTAAAGGTGAATTCAATGGTTAATAAACATGAGATTTCGATGTAACAAGTAAGACATGGCAGAAACAAATGTGAAATTAAGCTCGACATGTTCCAAACAAGTTCAAATTCAACTCACAAAGGTTATGCACTCCGAATTTTTTTCTCTCAAGAACATGGCATATGCTTAAAAGCTTTTCACACACAAGAGTTAAAAAGAACATAGTAAATTCGAAAACCTCATGAAAGATACCAATCATATGCACAAATGAACCACAACCATACGCTTACTCATGAAACAGACTCCACAGATCAAAGTTTACTTATCTTAAGAATCATGCGGATCTTTTAGAAAATAGGTTGGCTAGGCTCGGCATGGAAAAATTTTCAAAGTATAGGAATCACAAAGGTCATCCTCAAGACTTAGCAGAGCAAGAACATCCACCTTATGTCACCAAACACCATCAAGGGCCAAATATTATCATGTTGGACCCATCATTCACTTTAAACATTGTAAAAACGAACAAAGGCTAAAAGTATAACATATTGAGCCTTCAACAAACAAATCACAACTCCAATTTCACAAAAAATTTCATCTAGGCCGAGACATCTTTAATCAATTCGAAACTTCTTTTTTTTTTACTTCTCTTTACCTCTCTCGGATCATGCTTTTCTTTTCTATTTTCTACGAGAGCAATTTTTTATCATGTGTATCTCGGCAACAACCTCCTTAGAACAACCCCACACTTGTATTGAATCATCACCTCAAATTACCACAAAAAGATAGCTCTGCCAAGCTCGAGACAAGGTAGAGGAATTCTATACTAGGCAAGGGATAATTTAGGTGAACAAGAAAGGCATAGCGTAGGCTCTAGGGGTTCAGACTAAGGGGTCCCAAACAGGGCTCAAAATAGGGATATATGGCTATTTGGATAAAGTGGTGATAGTCCTAAGAAAGATCCACAATCATATTCAAAATCAAAGCAAGTTATGATAAAAGTTTTGAAAGTTTCACAAGTAAGTTCTAGCAATCTCTAGTTCATTAAATCTATGGCATATAAATCGATCAAGTAATGTATAATGAGGTCATATATATCAAAGAATAGATAGAGTAAACTCTCCAAAGAATAGGCACATATATGGCTCGAAAATCTCACAAGGTAACATGAAGTTAAACAAGTAAGGAACATGCTCATTCTGTACCTAAGTTTCAATGGTCCTCATCTACTACAAGTTCGTACAATTTCAACATATCTATTAACCATCAAATAACATATAAGCTCAAATATTCGAAATCATGCTCATCTCAATAACTAATCAATCAAAGATCATAAATTCATCCTAGACACGTTAGAAGGCACCTAAGACTTAACAAAATAAAAGCAAACACAAATAAAGAAATAAAATGTAATCCGAATCTAAGGAAATAAAAACCTAAAAATTAAAACAACTCAATCATATATAAAAGCATAGCAAATCAACGAGTAATGACATCCCACCCCACACTTAAAATCAACATTGTCCTCAATGTAAGAAAACTAAGAGCAATTCGAAAATAAAAGAGGAGGGAGAAAGAAATTTGCAAACTCTCGTTGATGGCTCCTTCTATGGGTTGCCTCCCATGCAGCGCTTAAGTGTTTATAGTCCTTTAGCCTAGACTATCATCTTTTCTTGATTATGCCGTAGCCTCTAGGAAAGAAACTTCCTCCATCGTTGGTCCACCATGTTCTCCATGTAAGGCTTTAATCGATGACCATTAACCTGAAATTCGGCTCCTTTGACCATGCTTTTAATCATGACTGCACCAGAAGGAAAAACATTAGTGATAACAAAAGGTCCTATCCACCTAGAACGTAGCTTGCCTGGAAACAACCTAAGTCTAGAATTAAATAAGAGAACTTTCTGGCCAATAACAAAGTCTTTCTTTCGAATCATCCGGTCGTGGAATGCCTTGGTTTTCTCTTTATAGATCACGGCAGAATCATAAGCCTCATTCCTGATTTCTTCAAGTTCACACAACTGCAACTTTCTGTGTAGTCCGGCCTCATCAATATCCATATTAAAAGTCTGAACCGCCCACCAAGCTCGATGTTCCAACTCCACAGGCAAGTGACAAGCTTTGCCGTACACCATACGAAACGGTGACATCCCCAAGGGATTTTTGAATGCAGTCCGATATGCCCATAGTGCATCATCAAGTCGTTGGCTCCAATCCTTGCGTGACGGCTTCACACTCTTCTCCAATATCCGCTTGATCTCTCGATTACTAAGCTCCACTTGCCCACTTGTTTGGGGGTGATAAGGTGTAGCAACCTTATGCTTGATTCCATACTTCTTCATTAGAGCTTCAATTGTCCGATTGCAAAAGTGGGAACCTCCATCACTTATTACAAATTTCGGCATTCCAAACCTGGAGAAAATATTAGAGCGTAGAAAATCTGCAACAACTCGAGAATCATTAGTCCGGGTGGCTTTTGCTTCCACCCATTTAGAACATAATCCACACATACGAGAATGTATAAATTTCCCTGAGAATTCGGAAAAGGCCCCATGAAATCAATACCCCAACAATCAAATATTTCAACATGTATAATAGGTTGCATAGGCATTCATCCCTAGGTCCTAAATTTCCTGTCCTTTGACATCTATCACATGAAGCACAATACATATAGGCATCTCGAAAAATAGTAGGCCAAAAGAATCCACATTCTAAAACTTTCAAAGCAGTCCTACGAGAACCAAAGTGTCCTCCACAAATTTGATCATGGCAAAAACTAAGAATAGACCTATGCTCATTCTCCGGGACACACCTCCTAATAACTTGATCAACACAATGTTTCCATAAATAAGGTTCATCCCACACATAATGTCTAGCTAATGCCTTAAGTCTATTTCTAGCATGGTAGGACATAGAATTCGGAAATTGCTTTGTAACAAGGTAATTCACAATATCGGCATACCAAGGCTCACTTACCTCACTTACCTTGCTGACCTTGAAGAGTTGCTCGTCCGGGAAGCATTCTTGGATGGCCACGGGATCCGTGTCACGCACCAATCGGCTAAGGTGGTCGGCAACAACGTTGTCCGACCCCTTCTTGTCTTTGATTTCCAAATCGAACTCTTGGAGAAGCAATATCCACCTTATCAATCTCGGCTTGGCATCCTTCTTTGTCAACAAATACTTCAAAGCCGCATGGTCAGTATAAACAATAACTTTAGATTGAAGTAAGTAAGAACGAAACTTATCCAAAGCAAAGATGACGGCAAGAAGTTCTTTCTCGGTGGTGGTGTAGTTCTGTTGCGCATCATTGAGCGTCCGAGAGGCATAATATATGGCATACGGCTGCTTGTCTTTTCTCTGTCCGAGCACAGCCCCCACGGCATAGTCTGAGGCGTCACACATCAACTCGAAAGGCAAGGACCAATCCGGTGGCGCCATGATTGGTGCCGATGTCAACATGGTCTTTAATCGCTCAAAAGCTTCCTTGCATTCGGCATCAAAGTGGAAGGGCACATCTTTTTGCAACAAAGAACTCAAGGGCCGAGCTATCTTGGAGAAATCTTTGATAAATCGACGATAAAAACCTGCATGTCCAAGAAAGCTTCGAACATCCCTCACACTTGTGGGGATGGGTAAGTGACGCACAATATCTATCTTAGATTTATCAACTTCAATACCCCTAGAACTAACAATGTGACCAAGCACTATACCCTGATTAACCATGAAGTGACATTTTTCCCAATTAAGCACAAGATTAGTTTCCTCACATCTCCTAAGCACAAATTCTACATTTTCTAAGCATGTATCGAAATCTCCACCATAAACAGAAAAATCATCCATAAAGACTTCAATCTTAGAACCTATGAACTCAGAAAATATGTGGTACATGCATCTTTGAAACGTACCTGGAGCATTGCATAAGCCAAAAGGCATGCGGCGGTAGGCAAAAGTGCCAAAGGGACATGTGAACGTTGTCTTCTCTTGATCCTCTTCCGCAACACTTATTTGATTGTAACCACTATAACCGTCAAGAAAACAATAGAAGGAATGACCAGCTAACCTCTCCAGCATTTGATCAATGAATGGCAACGGCATGTGATCCTTCCTTGTTGTTGCATTGAGCCTCCTATAATCGATACACACTCGGTGGCCGGTTACAGTCCTTTGCGGCACAAGCTCGTTTTCATCATTCTTCACTACCGTGATTCCGCTCTTCTTTGGCACAACTTGAACCGGTGAAATCCACCTTGAATCCGAAATTGGGTAGATGACTCCACAATCGAGCAACTTTGTCACCTCATCCTTCACAACTTGCATCATAGGTGGATGAAGACGTCGTTGACCCTCCTTGGTCGGTTTTGCTCCATCTTCAAGCAAAATTCGGTGAACACACATTGTAGGACTAATTCCCTTGATGTCGGCTAAGGTCCAACCTATGGCCGTCTTGTGTCTCTTCAAAACTTCGATCAATCTCTCCTCTTGCTCTTTCTCTAATGATGATGATATGATAACCGGCAACGTTTCATTCTCTCCCAAGTACACATACTTCAAATGTTCCGGAAGAACCTTGAGATCTAATTCTGGAGCTTGGACAATGGAAGGAAGAAACTTGTTAGATGGAAAGAGAATTGGACTAGGGGAAGAGTAGCTTACCTCGGCAGCCACCTCAAGGGAGTGCACGGTTTCACGCAAGGGAAAGGCACGGCATCTTGGGTTAATGTGACTTTGTTCCCCATGGCATCAAATCCGATTCCTTTTGCCAAGGTGAGTGCCAAAGTGTCTTGAGCTATTGTCTCCACATATTCATCTGCAAGAGCATCCACAACATCAATAGAAAAAGAATCTCGAAAAAGTTCAGGAAGTGGATACCTCATTGCATCAAAATATTGTAACTAATGATGTCTCCATCTATTTCGAAAGTTAGTTCCCCTGAGTAGACATCAATTTTGGTCCTGGCGGTTCTCATGAATGGTCTTCCCAACAGAATGGGAATTTCTTTGTCATCTGCATCCGCCGGTTCCATGTCAATGACATAGAAATCTGCAGGAAATGTTAAACTTGCAACCTGCACTAAAACATCCTCAACATATCCCAGAGGGATCTTGTTGGAGCGGTCAGCTAATCTAATGATAATGTTATCCTTTTTCAACTCACCTAGACCTAAGTCTGCATAAAGATAAGAGGGCATAACATTAATCGAAGCACCTAGATCTAACATGATCTTATCAAAACTATGAGTACCAATGGTGCATGGAATCGAAAAACTCCCTGGATCCTTGAGCTTGGGTGGTAGTTTCCTTTGAAAAACCGCAGAGATGGTTTCATTCATTACCGCTACATCCTTCTCTCGTGGTAGCCTCTTGTTGGTGCACAACTCTTTCAAGAATTTCGCATACTTTGGGTTTTGTTGAATGCACTCAAGCAATGCATGTTTACTTCCACCTTCTTGAATAACTCAATCATTGCATGATCAGCTTCATCGTGCTTTGATTTAGCAAACCTGTTGGGGAAAGGGGCACGAGCATGGACATTAGTAGAAACTAAACCATTAGAGCTAGAAGACTTACCTTTCTCAAGCACGGCTTGAGTGGTTTTTGGATCAGCAGGGACTGCAAGAGGCACGGCCTCTTGCACCTTCTTCTTCTCGGCAGGAACTGCCGCACGGTTGGTCTCTCTCTCGGACTGAGGCACGGCCTCTTTGTCCGGTTGCTTGTCGGCATAAACCTCTTCAATATCTTCGTCATCTTGCAGCAATATGTTCTCGGCCCTCTCCTTCTTTAGAAGGCTCCGACTTCTTCAATAAAGGTTCCTCAAAAACTCGACCACTCCTAGTTGTAACGATCTTGAATTGTCCGGCATTCGGGTTTGGCAAGGTTTGGCCCGGCAACTTACCACTCTCATGAATTTTACCCATGAAGTCGATAACCTGTCCCATCTGCTTCTTGAGCTCCGTGATCTCTTTAGCATTAGCCTGTTGACCTGTCACTAAAGCTTGAGTTGCAGATGTTAAGTTCTGTTGCCCTTGAGCAAGGGACTTCAAGATTTCATCATAATTCGGAGTAGAAGAACTAGCATTGTTATTTGAACCTTGAACATTGGCATTATTAGGCATGAAATTAGAAGAGTTAGGAATAAAACCTTGAGGTACCTGAGGCCTCACAAACAAACCTGAAGGGCGGTCCTTGACCTTGCATATTGGCCGGTTGAGCATTGTTGCTACTCCACCGAAAATTCGGATGATCTCTAGTTCCAGGATTGTAAGTGTTCGAATATGGATCATAAGTTGCCTGCCTCTGTTGTCCCATAAAGTTCAACTCCGCCTCACTCATAGCACCATTTGGACATGAATCTGTAGAGTGATCCGAAAGTGAGCAAATTCCACAAGCTTGGTTGCCAAGATTCGAACCATTGAAAGCCTTGACCAAGACATCAAGCTTCCTATCCAACGTGATCATTTGATTCCTAGCTTCAATGTCATAGACACCACCACGGCCTCCTGCCGACTTCCTTGAGTTCTTGGTGCTGAATTGACGATTGTTATCCGCCAAGTCCTCAATCAAGTTATATGCTTGCCGTCCAGTTTTTTCATAAACGTGCATCCACATGCAGAGTCCACCATACCCTTGTTGGTGTTGTCAAGTCCCTCATAAAAAGCTTGAACTAACTCGTCCAAAGGAATTCCATGATGAGGGCACTTCCTCTGAAGTTCCTGAAACTCTTCCCATGCCTCATAGAGAGTGTCACCATCCTTTTGAGTGAAGTTCTGAATCTCCCTCCTTAGCTTCTTCGTGAGTTGCGCAGGGAAGAATTGTTTCAAGAACCTCGAGGTCATCTCATTCCAATTGGTGATGATTCCTGCAGGCAAAGAATATAACCAACGCTTAGCATCATCTTTAAGAGTAAAAGGAAATAAAAGCAATTTTAGGCCTTCTGGAGTAAGATGATTGATTGATTGCAATCTGCAGATATCGAGAAACTCTCTAAGGTGAACATTAGGATCCTCCATTGGAGAACCCGAGTACTTAGGCAATTGCCCCAGTAACTGAACCGGTATGGAGAAGTTGGCTTCATTAGGCACAGTGAAAGCAATGCATGAAGGTGATTCCGGGGCTGTGGGATGAAAGCAGATTTGAGTGGTGAGTCGGCCATGTCGATGTCGGACTTGTCTTCTTCACAATCAATCTCGGATTCAGATGAAGATGAAGATTCGGAATGGATCCGAAATGGAGAAGGAGGATCTTGCTCTTCAAATTCCAAAGGTCCAACCGTGCTACTTGATACTTCTTTTTGCTTCTTTCTTTGTTCTTTGCAAGCACGGTCAATCTCCGGATTCAATGGAACAAGAGCTCCTTGTGAAGACGAACGAGTGTGTCGAGGTTGCATGCACGTCTAGCACCTGAAAAACCAATCGGCCAAGATCAAGTTAGAATGCATGAGTATAAAACAAAATTAAAAGCAATAAACTAATTAATCAAAGAAAAACAAAACAAATTTCAAAAATCTAGAGAAAAATTCGAAATAAATTAAATACAAAATCATACATGGCACCAATCTTTTAAGATTACAAAGTCATACAAGCTTATTTTTGAGTTGCTACTAAACACTTAAATAAATAATGATTCTAGATGGTAAAACACGGTGGACGTGCGGCCTGGATATTGATGTTTCGATCACAAGCTTGAAGCGTTGTTTCTAAAGGTCAATAGCTCAATCCAGAGATAGTGAACATGGTAGGACTCGTTTAGTGAGCAATGAAACTCCATCACCGAGATGTATGTTTTCAAGGCTCTTGAGATCAAATTTGGTCCCATGCACCAGAGTAATAGAATGAGCGTACCAATGTACTCAGCTAGCAACAAACTTATGAACAAACACAAATTCGGTTGAACACACGTGTGGACTAATTCCCTTGATGTCGTCTAAGGTCCACCTAATGGCCGTCTTGGTCTCTTCAAAACTCTTCGTCAATCTCTCCTCTTGCTCTTTCTCTAATGATATGATATGATACACCGGCAACGTTTCATTCCTCCCAAGTACACATACTTCACATGTTTCCGAAAACCTTGAGATACTAATTCTGGAGCTTGGACAATGGAAGGAAGAAACTTGTTAGATGGAAAGAGAATTGGACTAGGGGAAGAGTACTTACCCTCGGCAGCACCCGGGAGTGCACATGCAAGACACGGTTTCACGCAAGGGAAAGGCACGGCATCTTGGGTTAATGTTACTTTGTTCCCATGGCATCAAATCCGATTCCTTTTGCCAAGGTGAGTGCCAAGTGTCTAGCTATTGTCTCCACATATTCATCTGCAGAGCATCCACAACATCAATAGAAAAAGAATCTCGAAAAGTTCAGGAAGTGGATCCTCATTGCATCAAAAATATTGTAACTAATGATGTCTCCATCTATTTCGAAATTTGTTCCCCTGAGTAGACATCAATTTTGGTCCTGGCGGTTCTCATGAATGGTCTTTCCCAACAAATGGGAATTCTTCTGTCATCTGCATCCGCCGGTTCCATGTCCAATGACATAAAATCTGCAGGAAATGTTAAACTTGGCAACCTGCCTAAAACATCCTCAACATATCCAGAGGGATCTTTTTGGAAGCGGTCATCTAATCTAATGATAATGTTATCCTTTTCAACTCACCTAGACCTAAGTCTGCTAAAGATATAGCATCAACATTAATCGAAGCACCTAGATCTAACATGATCTTATCAAAACATGAGTACCAATGGTGCATGGAATCGAAAAACCCCTGGATCCTTGAGCTTGGGTGGTAGTTTCCTTTGAAAAAACCGCAGAGATGGTTTCATTTCATTACCGCTCACATCCTTCTCTCGTGGTAGCTCTTTGTGGTGTTCACAACTCTTTCAAGAATTTTTTCGCAGTAAATAAGAGAACTTTCTGGCCAATAACAAAGTCTTTCTTTCGAATCATCCGGTCGTGGAATGCCTTGGTTTTCTCTTTATAGATCACCGGCAAGAATCATAAGCCTCACCTCCTTTTTCTTCTTCAGTTCACACAACTGCAACTTTACTATTATGTAGTCCGGCCCTCATCAATATCCATATTAAAAGTCCTGAAACCAGCCCACCAACCGATGTTCCAACTCCACAGGCAAGTGACAAGCTTTGCCGTAACATACGAAACGGTGACATCCCCAGGGATTTTTGAATGCAGTCCGATATGCCCATAGTGCATATCAAGGCGTTGGCTCCAATCCTTGCATGACGGCTTCACATCACACTTCTCCAATATCCGCTTATCTCTCGATTACTAAGCTCCACTTGCCCACTTGTTGGGGGGGTGATTAAGGTGTAGCAACCTTATGCTTGATTCCATACTTCTTCATTAGAGCTTCAATTGTCCGATTGCAAAGTGGGAACCTCCATCACTTATTACAAATTTCGGCATTCCAAACCTGGAGAAAAATATTAGAGCGTAAGAAAATCTGCAACACTCGAGAATCATTAGTCCGGTGGCTTTTGCTTCCACCCATTTAGAAACATAATCACACACATACGAGAATGTATAAATTTCCCTGAGAATTCGGAAAAGGCCCCATGAAATCAATACCCCAACCAATCAAATATTCAACATGTATAATAGGTTCATAGGCATTTCATCCCTAGTCCTAAATTCCTGTCCTTTGACATCTATACATGAAGCACAATACATATAGGCATCTCGAAAAATAGTAGGCCAAAAGAATCCACATTCTAAAACTTTCAAAGCAGTCCTACGAGAACCAAAGTGTCCTCCACAAATTTGATCATGGCAAAAACTAAGAATAGACCTATGCTCATTCTCCGGGACCACCTCCTAATAACTTGATCAACACAATGTTTCCACAAATAAGGTTCATCCCACACATAATGTCTAGCTAATGCCTTAAGTCTATTTCTAGCATGGTAGGACTAGAATTCGGAAATTGCTTTGTAACAAGGTAATTCACAATATCGGCATACCAAGGCTCACTTACCTCACTTACCTTGCTGACCTTGAAGAGTTGCTCGTCCGGGAAGCATTCTTGGATGGCCACGGGATCCGTGTCACGCACCAATCGGCTAAGGTGGTCGGCAACAACGTTGTCCGACCCCTTCTTGTCTTTGATTTCCAATCGAACTCTTGGGAAGCAATATCCACCTTATCAATCTCGGCTTGGCATCCTTCTTTGTCAACAAATACTTCAAAGCCGCATGGTCAGTGTAAACAATAACTTTAGATTGAAGTAAGTAAGAACAAAACTTATCCAAAGCAAAGATGACGGCAAGAAGTTCTTTCTCGTGGTGGTGTAGTTCTGTTGCGCATCATTGAGCGTCCGAGAGGCATAATATATGGCATACGGCTGCTTGTCTTTTCTCTGTCCGAGCACAGCCCCCACACATATCTGAGGGAGTCCACCACATCAACTCGAAAGGCAAGGACCAATCCGGTGGCGCCATGATTGGTGCGTGTCAACAATGGTCTTTAATCGCTCAAAAGCTTCCTTGCATTCGGCATCAAAGTGGAAGGGCACATCTTTTTGCAACAAAGAACTCAAGGGCCGAGCTATCTTGGAGAAATCTTTGATAAATCGACGATAAAAACCTGCATGTCCAAGAAAGCTTCGAACATCCTCCCTCACACTTGTGGGATGGTAAGTGACGCACAATATCTATCTTAGATTTATCAACTTCAATACCCCTAGAACTAACAATGTTGACCAAGCACTATACCCTGATTAACCATGAAGTGACATTTTTCCCCAATTAGCACAAGATTAGTTTCCTCACATCTCCTAAGCACAAATTCTACATTTTCTAAGCATGTATCGAAATCTCCACCATAAACAGAAAATCATCCATAAAGACTTCAACTTAGAACCTATGAACTCAGAAAATATGTGGTACATGCATCTTTGAAACGTACCTGGAGCATTGCAAGCCAAAAGCATGCGGCGGTAGGCAAAAGTGCCAAAGGGACATGTGAACGTTGTCTTCTCTTGATCCTCTTCCGCCGCAACACTTATTTGATTGTAACCACTATAACCGTCAAGAAAACAATAGAAGGAATGACCAGCTAACCTCTCCAGCATTTGATCAATGAATGGCAACGGCATGTGATCCTTCCTTGTTGTTGCATTGAGCCTCCTATAATCGATACACACTCGGTGGCCGGTTACAGTCCTTTGCGGCACAAGCTCGTTTTCATCATTCTTCACTAACCGTGATTCCGCTCTTCTTTGGCACAACTTGAACCGGTGAAATCCACCTTGAATCCGAAATTGGGTAGATGACTCCACAATCGAGCAACTTTGTCACCTCATCCTTCACAACTTGCATCATAGGTGGATGAAGACTCGTTGACCCCTCCTTGGTCGTTTTGCTCCATCTTCAAGCAAAATTCGGTGAACACACATTGTAGGACTAATTCCCTTGATGTCGGCTAAGGTCCAACCTATGGCCGTCTTGTGTCTCTTCAAAACTTCGATCAATCTCTCCTCTTGCTCTTTCTCTCTAATGATGATGATATGATAACCGGCAACGTTTCATTCTCTCCCAAGTACACATACTTCAAATGTTCCGGAAAAACCTTGAGATCTAATTCTGAGCTTGGACAATGGAAGGAAGAAACTTGTTAGATGGAAAGAGAATTGGACTAGGGGAAGAGTAGCTTACCTCGGCAGCCACCAGTGCCACACTGCACCACGGTTTCACGCAAGGGAAAGGGCACGGCATCTTGGGTTAATGTGACTTTGTTCCCATGGCATCAAATCCGATTCCTTTTGCCAAGGTGAGTGCCAAAGTGTCTTGAGCTATTGTCTCCACATATTCATCTGCAGAGCATCCACAACATCAATAGAAAAGAATCTCGAAAAAGTTCAGGAAGTGGATACCTCATTGCATCAAAAATATTGTAACTAATGATGTCTCCATCTATTTCGAAAGTTAGTTCCCCTGAGTAGACATCAATTTTGGTCCTGGCGTTCTCATGAATGGTCTTCCCAACAGAATGGGAATTCTTGTCATCTGCATCCGCCGGTTCCATGTCAATGACATAGAAATCTGCAGGAAATGTTAAACTTGCAACCTGCACTAAAACATCCTCAACATATCCCAGAGGGATCTTGTTGGAGCGGTCAGCTAATCTAATGATAATGTTATCCTTTTTCAACTCACCTAGACCTAAGTCTGCATAAAGATAAGAGGCATAAATTAATCGAAGCACCTAGATCTAACATGATCTTATCAAAACTATAGTACCAATGGTGCATGGAATCGAAAAACTCCCTGGATCCTTGAGCTTGGGTGGTAGTTTCCTTTGAAAAACCGCAGAGATGGTTTCATTCATTACCGCTCCATCCTTCTCTCGTGGTAGCCTCTTGTGGTGCACAACTCTTTCAAGAATTTCGCATACTTTGGGTTTTGTTGAATGCACTCAAGCAATGGCATGTTTACTTCCACCTTCTTGAATAACTCAATCATTGCATGATCAGCTTCATCGTGCTTTGATTTAGCAAACCTGTTGGGGAAAGGGCACGAGCATGGACATTAGTAGAAACTAAACCATTAGAGCTAGAAGACTTACCTTTCTCAAGCACGGCTTGAGTGGTTTTGGATCAGCAGGGACTGCAAGAGGCACGGCCTCTTGCACCTTCTTCTTCTCGGCAGGAACTGCCGCACGGTTGGTCTCTCTCTCTCTCTGACTAGGCACGCCTCTTTGTCTGGTTTGCTTGTCGGCATAAACCTCTTCAATATCTTCGTCATCTTGCAGCAATATGTTCTCTCGGCCTCTCCTTCTTTAGAAGGCTCCGACTTCTTCAATAAAGGTTCCTCAAAACTCGACCACTCCTAGTTGTAACGATCTTGAATTGTCCGGCATTCGGGTTTGGCAAGGTTTGGCCCGGCAACTTACCACTCTCATGATTTTTACCCATGAAGTCGATAACCTGTCCCATCTGCTTCTTGAGCTCCGTGATCTCTTTAGCATTAGCCTGTTGACCTGTCACTAAAGCTTGAGTTGCAGATGTTAAGTTCTGTTGCCCTTGAGCAAGGGACTTCAAGATTTCATCATAATTCGGAGTAGAAGAACTAGCATTGTTATTTGAACCTTGAACATTGGCATTATTAGGCATGAAATTAGAAGAGTTAGGATAAACCTTGAGGTACCTGAGGCCTCACAAACAAACCTGAAGGGCGAGGTCCTTGACCTTGCATATTGGCCGGTTGAGCATTGTTGCTATACTCACCAAGAATTCGGATGATCTCTAGTTCCAGGATTGTAAGTGTTCGAATATGGATCATAACGTTGCCTCTGTTGTCCCATAAAGTTCAATTCCGCCTCACTCATAGCACCATTTGGACATGAATCTGTAGAGTGATCCGAAAGTGAGCAAATTCCACAAGCTTGGTTGCCAAGATTCGAACCATTGAAAGCCTTGACCAAGACATCAAGCTTCCTATCCAACGTGATCATTTGATTCCTAGCTTCAATGTCATAGACCACCACCACGGCCTCCTGCCGACTTCCTTGAGTTCTTGGTGCTGAATTGACGATTGTATCCGCCAAGTCCTCAATCAAGTTATATGCTTGCCGTCCAGTTTTGTTCATAACGTGCATCCACATGCAGAGTCCACCATACCCTTGTTGGTGTTGTCAAGTCCCTCATAAAAAGCTTGAACTAACTCGTCCAAAGGAATTCCATGATGAGGGCACTTCCTCTGAAGTTCCTGAAACTCTTCCCATGCCTCATAGAGAGTGTCACCATCCTTTTGAGTGAAGTTCTGAATCTCCCTCCTTAGCTTCTTCGTGAGTTGCGCAGGGAAGAATTGTTTCAAGAACCTCGAGGTCATCTCATTCCAATTGGTGATGATTCCTGCAGGCAAAGAATATAACCAACGCTTAGCATCATCTTTAAGAGTAAAAGGAAATAAAAGCAATTTTAGGCCTTCTGGAGTAAGATGATTGATTGATTGCAATCTGCAGATATCGAGAAACTCTCTAAGGTGAACATTAGGATCCTCCATTGGAGAACCCGAGTACTTAGGCAATTGCCCCAGTAACTGAACCGGTATGGGAAAGTTGGCTTCATTAGGCACAGTGAAAGCAATGCATGAAGGTGATTCCGGGCTGTGGGGATGAAAGCAGATTTGAGTGGTGAGTCGGCCATGTCGATGTCGGACTTGTCTTCTTCACAATCAATCTCGGATTCAGATGAAGATGAAGATTCGGAATGGATCCGAAATGGAGAAGGAGGATCTTGCTCTTCAAATTCCAAAGGTCCAACCGTGCTACTTGATACTTCTTTTTGCTTCTTTCTTTGTTCTTTGCAAGCACGGTCAATCTCCGGATTCAATGGAACAAGAGCTCCTTGTGAAGACGAACGAGTGTGTCGAGGTTGCATGCACGTCTAGCACCTGAAAACCAATCGGCCAAGATCAAGTTAGAATGCATGAGTATAAAACAAAATTAAAGCAATAAACTAAATTAATCAAAGAAAACAAAACAAATTTCAAAAATCTAGAGAAAAATTCGAAATAAATTAAATACAAAATCATACATGGCACCAATCTTTTAAGATTACAAAGTCATACAAGCTTATTTTTGAGTTGCTACTAAAACACTTAAATAAATAATGATTCTAGATGGTAAAACACGTGGACGTGCGGCCTGGATATTGATGTTTCGATCACAAGCTTGAAGCGTTGTTTCTAAAGGTCAATAGCTCAATCCAGAGATAGTGAACATGGTAGGACTCGTTTAGTGAGCAATGAAACTCCATCACCGAGATGTATGTTTTCAAGGCTCTTGAGATCAAATTTTGGTCCCATGCACCAGAGTAATAGAATGAGCGTACCAATGTACTCAGCTAGCAACAACTTATGAACAAACATGACTCCAAGTGTTAATAAAAGCCGCCCTCAACCTCTTGCAAACCCGAGAGTAAACAAGAAGGGTTAAGGCTAGAATTAACAAAAGGGATCCTACCTATTCCTGTGCATTACAACCTACAACATTATTCATACAAGTATTAAAGTAGAAAAACAAAAATAAAACACAATTACATCATATACAAATTTATGGTTGTAACAATTATACACATATAGACATATATACAATGCAAATTTCGACAATTAAAAAGATCGAGGATCCCGAAGGATCCCCGGCAACGGCGCCATTTGATATGACGTATTTGCACACGCATCAATTAACCCTGTCAACAAATCAATCGTAGTATAAAGCAAGCAGGGATCGTTCTAAACCGGGGATCCAACTACAGGGTAGATCCATCTAATCTATTAAAATGTCAAAATAAGCACATAGGTTAAAGGTTTTATGATTTCGGAAAAAGACAAGAATAA
This sequence comes from Fragaria nilgerrensis, assembly GCA_010134655.1. Classification (NCBI taxonomy): domain Eukaryota; kingdom Viridiplantae; phylum Streptophyta; class Magnoliopsida; order Rosales; family Rosaceae; genus Fragaria; species Fragaria nilgerrensis. The sequence continues at coordinate 9,517,894 of CM020981.1, forward strand.
TAAATCCTAAATTACTTCTATACATATATACATGTGATCAACCAACAATCATGCAAACTCAACCAAACAACCATGTAAGAATAAAGAAGACAATCTCTAATCTCATTTAAGTCTATACCGTGAGCATTATACAACCTAATTTGATATGCACATAAGTTCCTACGTGGTTCCTATGACATAGACCAACTTAGAATTAGACTACGGGTTTCATTCAACATCGCGACACAACAAGCTCGGCTACGTGCTCTACTTATTGGTCACACACATAAACTAATCATGCAATTACGTATCACATAAAGAATTAATGTGTTTAAGCACAAGTCCAAATCAAACATAGGTAGAAAATCGGTGAAAAACAAAGACAATGCAACTTATCAACTACGTGTATCAAAGTCGAACTTTGGATGATTAACACATGCAATATCAACTACTTGTATCAACTACACATGATAATAGAATGTAGCACCGAAAATCTTAAAGTACTTAGACATAAAACTCACGGCATAAAACCTAAAATCATTGATTAAAATTGAAAACTTTAATTCAAAACATAAAAAGTATCCTTCTATCTAGACAGACAAATCGAAGTTTACTTAAGCAAAAACCTAAAACAAACATAACCAAAAACAAATACATAGCAATCCGAAAATAGAAGATGGAATTCACTCTCAAAATATCCCTACGTGTTCTATTCTTCGAGTGAGCGGAATCCTAGGCTCGTGCTTTGGACAATGCTGAAGGTGGGATCGGGATAGGGGTGTTGGAAGTTATGGATTTCGGGCCTCAAGCTTTAAAGGCTTTGTGTTTTTGCACGGTTGATGATGATCTTCTCCTTGAAGTCGTGCTTTCGTAATAGAGGAAAAACCCTAGAGAAGTCAGCCACAAAGCCTAAACCAAGTTGGTTTAGGATTCCTAGTCTTCTCAATTTCGGCAGAATGAATGACCCTTCTGATGATTACGTCATAACTTCTTCTAGAAAATAGATATTGAGGTGATTCCAATTGATTTGGAAACTAGACTCCCGTAGCTTTCTATCCATATCTGGCACATTTTCTGATTCATTGTGAGCTGTCCTGGAGAGTCCGTTGAAGTTGGCAGACTTGCACAGGAATTCTCCCGATTTGATCCGGATTTTCAAGGCTTGGATATTCTTGAAATTCTGCCGAATTTAGATCTTCTTCTCCATATTGGACTTGGTTTAGACCTCTCCTTCATGGACTCGGCTTCGAGGAAAGATGGAATCCTGATCAAAACATGAATCCTGAGTAAACAAGGATTTCCAATACTTAGCACAATTTCAACACCAAATTCTTCAATTCCGAAATTACTATGTATTTTAACACTAAAACCTACATATTTCTAAATTAAGCAATTATTCTACACTAAACATAAATATAAAGCTAAAACAACTAAATAGGAGTTAACAAAGGGTAAATAAAGGGTATAAACATATTAAGAACGTCACACTTTGTGGCTCCTATCAATTTACTACATTATAATTCTCTGATTTTAATAATCAATTTGGTTTATCAGTGATAGGCACCGTCGGAGCGAAGCCGGCAAAAAAGAAGAGAGGCCCCGTCACAAGGAAGGCTCTCGAGAAGATCGTCGGTACCTCAGGGAGGATTGTCATCGTACTGACGGGGATGGCGACATAGTATCGGGGGAAGTCGAGGACGTACTCCGGCTGCGTGGGAGCGCTCATTAGGGATAGAGTCCCTATGTTGTGGTCAGACTGGGGCGAGGTCCCGCAGGAGGTTAAGGACATGGTCCACAACGCGATGTCGGTGAGTTTATAAAATGCCTCAATAATATTATGTATTACATTGTAGATTTCTCGAAAAACTAAACTAATAAACGGTTAAATGCAGGTGTGGTTTGAGGTCCTGAGCCCTTGAAGAGCAGCTGGGCAGACGTTGTGTATGGGGAAGGTACGTTGGGAAGTTAATGAAAAAAAAGGACTTATATGTGATATTAAAAATATTTCTAATATTTTTGTTGTATCTGTAGGTACAAGGAGTGGAAGAACGAGTTGCGGACCCATTGGACTACGCACGGGAACGCACGTTCTGGTACCCCTGCTGAGTTCCAGTACAGAGAGTACGAGTGGCGTTGGCTTCTGACATCAGAATTCAACAACCCTCGTAACAGGTATTTAATAAATTAATTAGTTAATTTGTCATTAAGTACGTGCGTTTTTAAATATTTTACTAATAGTTTAGTTTTTTCTTTGAAGGCGGTTTCCCGGGTGAACGCTCAGAACCGGCAACGCAACACAAGGAACCATCATGCCGGTTCTAGACTGTTCGCTGTCTTCATGGACGAGGCGGCCAGGGAACATCCAGAGGTCAACCCATACGTCTATACGTACGAGAAAGCATATCCTGATGCCCAAGAGGATATTGTAAGTCATCTTACGTTTTTAAATTTTAATTTTACTTATATATATGTCAAAATGTTAATTAATATTTTTTTCCTATCCGATTAGGCGAAGGTGAGGGAGGCTAGTGACGAGGTGATGAGTGCTATAGTGAGTGAGACATGGCCGGACACGCAGGAGGAAGAGATGTCCGAAGCCATGTCCTGGATCGACACTTCGGATCCGATGGTTGGGGCGAGGATCATGAGCACAGTCTTCCCACCGCGAGCAAACAACTTCTACTGCCGGGGGTCTAGGAAAGAAGGGCGAGGGGTCTTGAAGACCACTCCAGGATTTCAACGAAAGGCAGCCTCGACCAGCAGCAGGACCACGACCACCAGGACAACTCAGCTGCTACAGTCGGGACTTCAGAGACTACGGGAACAGCAAGCTGCTCATGCTGCCTATAATGCCGCGCAAGCAACCTATAATGCCACGCAGGCAGCCCATTATGCCGAGGTACATGCTATCCAGCAGGCCCAGCAGCGGCAGATGTTCCAGTACATGCAGGACTTTACAGCTGCCCAACTCCAGGGACTTCGGCTCCGCCCATGCCCTCCGCCCATACCGCTACCACCCCAGCCGCCGCAAGCTCTGCAGCATCCTCCAGAACCGGATATTAATTTAGACGATCTAGATTTTGTGTAGTTGATGAATTATATACTTTTATGTGCTTGTTGTTGGTTATATGGAATTGTTTTTGTGTTTTTTGCAGCTTGCTTGGAATGGTAATTTAGAAATTTCGAGTTTTTTTTTACTGAAATGGACTTATAGCCGACGAAATACGCCATAATTCGTCAGCTATAGTATTTTTAATTATTTTTTAATAGGGTTAAGCCGACGAATTGTGCAATGTTTCGTCGGCTAAACCATTAAAAGCCGACGAAATACAGTCTTTTTCGTCGGCTTTAGTTATTTTTATTTTTTCATTACATACTATAGCCGACGAATATATTAAGAGTTTCGTCGGCTTGAGGGGAAAAGCCGACGAGTGGTTTCGTCGGCTATTTCTTAGTTTAAGCCGACGAGTGATTTCGTCGGCTAAAGTCTGTAAGACTCGTCGGCTTAAGTCTGAGAGACTAGCCGACGACGTCTACTGTGGTCGGCTAGCTATGGGACAATAGCCGACGATGAGACATGGTTTTGTCGGCTAAAGTAAGTACCGACGACCCTTTACCGACGACACTATAGCCGACGAAGTCTCGTCGGCTAAGATATTAGCCGACGAATTAAGCTAACAAGCCGACGAAAATTTTCGTCGGTTAAAGTGCTTGTCCTGGTAGTAGCTTGTAAACTTTTAGAAAGTTTAATCCTAAAATAAATTGATAAGATCTTACAGGTGACATAAATGTTAAAGTAAAGTAAATGTTTGTTTTTCTATTCTTATTGGTATATTAGTTATACATTGTGTTAAATAAATAGTTCTAGTGTCGAATTGTGAAACTCTAACCGGTTTAACTAGTTTTTGTCTTAATTGTGTTGGTACTAATTCTTCTCTAATTACACTTTTTGTGCTACCTATGTCTACCATAGCTATTGTTTGAATTTTATGCTCTTTAGATAGTTCTAATTCTTTATAGTTATTAATGAACTAGTTTTCTGATTTTCTATTTTAGTATTTTGTATGGTAATTTTTTCTACTTCTATTGAATTTACTTCTAATGTTCTATTATTATAACAAGGTTTACAAAATATTATTTTGCTAGTAAAATATTTTTCTGCTACTATTTTGTTACATTTACTGCATGCTTGAGGCCAACTAAATTAACATATTGAAATTCTTCTTGCTCTTCAAAACATACATATATCAAATTCACTATCTGAAGTATTCGAATAATCTGATTCAGATTCCGATTCAGAAACATATCAATGTTATTTATGTTATAAATGCTCTCATTATCACTTAAGTTATCTAAGCTATATATTGATTTTAAGTCTTTATCATCTTCTAAATTAAATTGTTCAATTAATTGTACTTTTTCTCTAGGTTGTTTTCCTAACTTGGACATTTAGGTCTAATGTGTCCTACTTCACCACAAAAATAACATTTACATGTGCTTTTATCTTTGGGTGCTTTGTATTTTCTTATCCAAGGTTTTTTAGTTCTTTTCCGAAATTGCTTAGGTATGTATTTTCTCTTTTTAAAGGTTTTGTGAAGGTTGTATATCAAATTTCATGTGTTGCTTATAATATTTATGTTTCTTTCTATAGCTTTTCCTATAAGGTTTGATTTTCTTGTATATCTATCTTTTCTATGACAACCATATAGTTAGGTAAATCTATGTTTTTACAGCTCATGTAAAATTTTTTCTAATTTGCTTCTTTGCTTTTAGTTGTCTACATTCTTCTCGTAGTATGTCATATACATGTTGTGTTCTCGGTCCTATTGCTATATCATATTTTCTAGGATGATTTTGCCATTCTTTCCATATATTTTCTCCTATAGGTCCTTTAATTTTAGTCATGTGTGTTTAAAAGTCCAATATCATTAATTCTACATGTTCTTCCTAAGTATTTAAAGAAATCTGTAGTATATTCTCCTATGTATTGCAAATCACAAATTTGTAATTGTTCTAAGTTTCTTATTGCTTTAATTTGTTTTTGTTCATTTCTACCATCTAATCTATTATGATCTAAAAATTCATACTTAATAAGTTTAACAAAAGTATCTATATTAAAAGTTTCTTTGCTGCTTGATGTTGTTGTGGATTTTTTACTTTCCATGCTTGAAAGAAATCAAATACCATGCCATGCATCTATGCTCAAAGTAATCTAACATATCAGTTTTGTTATTAAATTCTAACATAATTGATGCATGCACACATCCTTTTTCCCATCTTTCTATTGTTTTTTCCTAGTCTTGTAGATCTACATGATTTATGTTTAATATTTCATGCTAAATTTACATGTTCTAATCCTTTATAAGGTATTCTATTTCTTTTAGGTCTAGTCATTTCGTAGTCTACAATACTAGTATTTTCTGTATATGTTTCTCTAATTGGTCATAAGTTTTGTTGATCAGTTCTACTTAGTCTTGGTTCAATATGTATTCCTGAAGTTGAACTTTTCTTCTTCTACATGCATACATTCTACTTCTGTTAACATATTATTATATTCTTTTTCTCCTAAAATATGTTCTAATCCTATGATTAATATTAATTGCTTCATTTCTTCATCGTTTAACCTATGTAGTCCTAATTCATAAGTTTTACTTTTCTAAATATTGTTCCTCATTTAAATTATCTATATCTTCTGTTAATTTATCTACTATGATGTCAAAATTATGCTCAATCATATTGATTTCTAAATTATCAAAGGCCATATGTATTTCTGCTTCATTTTCTAAGTCATCTATATTTTCTATTTGTCTATAATTAATAAATCTTCCAGATGCTTCTCCTAAGTGATCCTCAAAAATTTGTGCTTTATCAGGTTGCTTTTTTTATCCATATAAATTAGGTAATGACCATTGAGTTCCTTCTAGAAAACTGCTATCTACTGGATTTGCTTCAATCATATTAACATGCTTACTACCAAAAGTTTGTATTAAGTTTTGAAATTCAACATTAAATTTATAGTTAAATTTATCTGATACTTTTCCTACATACATTAGGCTTACACTTAAATTTTTAAAGTCTCCTTTCATATTATAGTTTTTTGTTCTAATGCTTACTTTAATATATTTGCTGAATTCTTTAACATTCATTACATAATTTGATATGCATCCTATAATTGCTAAGTTTGTGCTCAAATCAACTTCTGTTGTGCTATAGCTGCTTGTTGATGATTATCCCATCTATCATCATATATGTATACAAGTGCTTTAGTTCTTACTTGTGCTCGAGTTAATCCTGCTATTCCGATTAGGATAGTTCCTATATGGATTTGTAAGTAGTTTGATTTTCTGAGTTGTTCTATTGCTGAATTGCTTAACAATTTAGTGTGACTTCTTTATCTATGCAACTAATTTCATATTGGTTTATGCTGCTTACTATGCTGTTACGATTTTCAAATCTACCTAGTTGATAAAAATTATGTCTATTTCTTTGCGATACCAAAAATTACGAGGGGGTTGTTCTAGTTATATGCATGACCTAAATACCTAGTAAAGATTGAGTCTTGAACATGGACAAGAGCTTAAACTGCATACACAGCCAACACATGGGCTAAACAAAAGCAAAAACAGAGGTTTTTAGACTCAGAGATTCCCTGACTAATTTTTATTAGTTATCTTGGCATGCATGTTAAGTAAAAACAACAGTCTGCAAAAATAGAGTAAATTTCAGTTTACTACTACCCTGAACTTTAGGTCTAAAATCAGTCTGATACCTCGTCTTTTTTTTTAATCAGTTCAATCCCTAAACTTTCAAAAGGACATCAATTTCGACCAAAATGACTAAAATAGCCTTTGTTAATCTTTTTACCTCAATTTTTTACCTCTCTCTCTCTCTCTCTCTCTCTCTCTTCTCTCTTTCTCTCCCCCCATTACCGCCCCAACTCCTCCCCCGACCGCGCTCTCCTCCGACGAGCTCGTACGCCTCCGACGAGCTCGCACGCCTCCGACGAGCTCGCACTTCTCCTCCGACGAGCTCGCACTTCTCCTCCGACGAGCGGGTCGGACCCGCTCGCCTCCGACGAGCTCGCACACCGCGAGACACAAAACGGGTCGGACTCGGCGACGCGCTTCTCTCCTTCGCCCGGTTGACGGACTCGGCGACGGTTGAGGCTGTTTGAGACGGACTCGGCCACGGTTGAGGCTGTTTGACGGACTCGGCGACGCGCTTCTCTCCTTCGCGTTTGAGCACCTCGCCATCTCCACTGTCGGTGTCAAGCCTTCTTGAAAACAGGGAGGAGGAGGTGGAGGCATGGGCCGGAGAGGAGTTGGGGCGGTAATGGGGGGGCGGAGAGAGAGAGAGAAGAGAGAGAAAAATTGAGGTAAAAGATTAACAAGGGCTATTTTAGTCATTTTGGTCGAGATTGATGTCATTTTGAAAGTTTAGGGATTGAACTGATTAAAAAAAAGATGAGGTATCAGACTGATTTTAGACCTAAAATTCAAGGTAGTAAACTGAAATTAATTTGTTCGCAAAAATAATATAAGATCGTCAGTTTAGCATAATAATAACATAATCATATCAGTGTTTCCCTGTTTTGGACTAGAAGCCTGCTAAGAAAACCAAAAAATAAAGAGGTGAGAAACCTACTTGTATGTGCTAGTAGTATTCACTACAGTCTTCTCTTCAAGTTCTTCAAAAGACCAGGAACATGCAAGGCTTGAACGGCTCGAACATCTACTGTGCTTCTCTTCTTGCTCAAAGGGATTGCTTGGACATCTATTGGGTTTGAACAGCTAATGCTTCATGAACAGCTACTGCTTCACTTCTTGCTCGAGAAGATTCAAACACAAAGGTGGATGGATATTACATAAATATATGCTCGAGTAGATATGTATATAGTTGTGGAGTTATGCATATAGAGTCAAGGGAATCTATATTAGAGGTATGAGAAGAGATATGAACATATGCTTGATAGAGGAAATCTAAATAAATGGTCTGTTGTTGTGAACTGAGAAAATTTTATTGATTTTGGAAAGTTTACAAACTAAAACTACAGCTGAGAGATGAAGTTTACAAACTGAGAGATACAAACTAGGAGAGGGAGAGTTCTAAGTTTTAAACGTAAAACATGCTATCTCTTCTCTGTCTCTCTTCCTCATATACAAAGTGATGGTTCCATAGACAGGTGTAATTTCCTCTATTTCCCATGCACCCTGCATGCCCAAGGTTTCTCTTCTAAGGCACGTATTCTACACAAAAAAGCATGCACGCTTGTATCATATGAGGCCAAGATTTTGACTGGGTATTTCTGATATTTGGAAAAAGTCTGACCACTTATTTTTACCCATAGTAAACTGCATACTATGCCGCACTGTATGACAGAATTGTTTGTCTAATAATATGATCTCATGCGTGAAAGGCGTTTTATCTAGAATCTCTTCACATATGTATTAGAAAAGAGGACTTCAATCCATATATTACTATGTACAAAAACATATAAACATGATCCTCACGGACTATGTAGAAAAGTAAGATCATAGGTAATTACCTTCATTTACTATTACAATTCCTAGCAATGACCACACCCATTAAATGTGGCAAATTGGGCTAAAAGGCACATTTATACATGCCCAAACTTGATTGCAACGTTGCAACAACAAATAAACAGTCTGTGGGCAACATGCCATTGCAAATCTGTAAAAATGTCACATATGTAGTCCAAATGTGGGTTTGTTTCATCTCTGACAAATATGTGGGTCTTTCTTCAAACAATCATTAAATTATGTCATTTTATTTACTTCACACAGTTAATCTGTTTTGTTGAAAAAGAAGTAAACCATTTACATTATGTAAATAAGTTCTACCCCCACCTGCATAGTAATTTTTTATTACCGCGTCTCGGTTAATCATTTTTTTACTGCATCTCAATTGAAAAATCATTTAATGATTTTTTCACTTTTATATTTTTCTAAATTCGTGACCAGATCCTCTACTTTCATTATATATATATATATATATATATATATATATATATATATATATATATATAGTTCTTATCCAAAGTGAAACTTCACTTTGAAATTAAAATGTGAAGTTCCTTATTTGACTCACTTTTCGGTCATATTTCCACATCTTCACCGTTCAGTTGTAGAACGTAATGCATAGATCACTTCTGCCAAGTTTCACTGAATTTGATGATCATTTGGGTTTTCATAATAATTATTTACACAAACAGTTTTGAATAGACAGATTTATGGTCCGTTCGTTGATTTAATCTAATTCAGTACCTTAACGATGACCAATTTAGATGAAACTTAGCATAAGTGATCTATGCATTAGGTTCTACAAACTGAATGGTGAAGATGTAGAAATGTGGAAATATGACCGAAAAGTTAGTCAAATAAGGAACTTCACACTTTAATTTCAAAATGAAGTTTCCTTCTGGATAGGAACTATATATATATACACACACACACACATAAATAAAATATATTGAATCCATCATTTAATACTTTCATATTACATAAACCAAACTAGAGGTTTAATTATATACAAAAACAACTACTACATACATAAGTACAAATAGCAGTTGAACACTACCATATACAAATTGCATCAAACTTCTTTATATCAGCAAAATCTAAACTTGTCTGAAGATAAACTGAAAATCTATGTGCACCTACTTCATGTTCAGGTAACTATGACGTTCAAAACAACAAAAACACGGAGACCTCATGCACAATTTTTACTAACCAAAAGGTGAAGTCTGAAGTGACTTAATTAGTGACAACTTGGTCCTGCAATTCTGAACTAATTTGTGGTATGTAAACATCAGCCATGTTTCGATCATATGAAGGTTAAATGTGGCTCATTGATGGTTGGCAAGCAAAACCACCCTTCATTTGTATAGCAGCAAGTAAGTCACTTGGCTCATATGCCCCAAGTAACACAACCAAAAGTGCTTCCTGTTTTTTCATTGCAATGTCCATATTTTTAAATATCTCAATTGTGGCAAGAGTTTGTTGGTTCATTTCCTCTCTAAGCTTATCTTTCTTTTCTTGGCTCTCCTTCCGAATAGTTTCAATCTCAACCTTATATTTTTCCTTCATTGCTTGTACCTCTAAATGAACACCTCTTCTCTACAGTCAGACTCTAGGAACTTGGTCTAGTATAACTCCAATGCCAAATCCTCACATCCCTCCGTGTCTCTCTTTTCCCAGCACAGATGTATATATTTCATTGATTTCATAATCATCAAGAACCTCTGGAAGTTGGGATGCCCTCTTTAAAGCCTTCTTTTCAATCTTGTCCTTTATTAGTGCCTATATCAAACAATCATATATATCATATCACATTATGTTAAGTATCATACTATTAGTAGGTTTAAAACAATCCTGATAATATTTACGAAGAAATGATTTATGTTTAGAATAGCTTGTTTAGTCTTTGATTCCTGAGGTTTTTCAAAGTCACGGGACATGGGTAAGCTCAAACATTTTACAACGGTCTAGGTATACACCTCCATTTTTATTTTTCTGCACACATATGAACCATAAAATAATCTAACAAAGAAAAACATAACATATCAATATGAGATTGTAATACCAATAACAAATGCTATTTTTCATCAATGCTTACTACAAACCAAACTGTTGAAACCATATAAGAATAGACTTAGTAGGAACACAAACTAATTAATATGTTTTCCATTGCTATTAGAATTTTAATTCATTTGAACATGTATTTATTCAAAGATCATGATGACTTAGGTGAACCAACACTATAACCTAGAGACTCCTCTCCTATAGGTGACCAAAATAGTCTCTTGTCATCAGTAAAGCTCTACATCCAGAAAATATACCTGTAATCGGTATCAAGTAAAATGAGTTAGCCCACGATGTTACCAGAAGCCCAGCGGGGGTAGACCGAACAGACCTCGTCCTGGAGGTCACGGTAGTCTGGGCCAGGTAGGAAACAAGCAACAAAGAGCCAAACATGCAAACTACAACAACATATTTGTCCCACATCGTATAACAGGTGAGATATAAGTCAACGCGGGGCTATAAATACAAGGTTGAAGTCAACAAAATGGGTAAGAGAGATTTCCTACCATTAAATACTATACCAACCTCATAATTGACTTAATCATCCGAGAGAGAAAGATCAGAAAGTCTCGGTCAGTCTCCTCTTGCAGGTAACCAGTCAACGACATCCAAGGGCAGAGATTACACCGACAGCTTCTACGAGATCTTACAGAAACAATTGGCGCCGTCTGTGGGAAATCTTACAAAAGTCACCGAGTCTCAATGACTGAATCAAGTAAACTAGTAGAAGGGAGTAGGATAATGTTGGAAGACCAACACGGTCTCAGTGAGAGAACACCGAGGACTGCAGCTCGGAATGAGGGATCAGGGGAGAGGCTGGAATGCACTCCCGCAGGGAACAACCGGGAAAAGACCCCAGAAGGGATGATGCATGACCTCATGCAGAACGAGGTGGAGGACATGGTCGAAAAGCTGAGGGCGGACGTGACACGTTTGGAGAGGGGAAGGGCCCAGGATCGTCTAGAGGCAGCGACTCAGTAGAAAAAGTTAGAACGAGATAATACCACTATAATGAGCGCGTTGGCACAAAGGTTGGAGAGTGACGAGGTGATCGAACGGGCAGCTGCCACCCTTTGAGAGCAGCAAGCAGAGGGTCGGGGATCCCCAATAATGTCATTGCCAATGTCCCGTAAAACTATCCACGTTGGGGTCAACCTGTTTCCAGAAGGTATGGAAGGTGAAGGTCCGCCACCACTCCCAACCCCCATTGAAGAGAGGGTGCAGAAGCCAACGGGAGTAGAGGCGGCTTTGATGGCCATGCGGGATAGTGTGGTAAACTTGACCACGAGAGTGAATGAAGCAGAAAAGACAAGCGGCTCACAACCTGCCCGGGAGGGGATTTGAAGAAAGAGGGGGACCGTTCATGAGGGCAATCACGCAGACCTTATGCTCTCACGCGGAAAAGCCTTCGAAGCTGAGCTACAAGGGTGAAGGGGACCCGCATCTCTTCCTTGATAGCTTCAAATCCCACACTAACGCTAAAGGTTACTCGAACGGTGTGTGTTGCAACATGTTTCAAGAGACACTGTCAAGAGAATCGTTAAGCTAGTTTTATGAGCTCCCAGCCGGCTCGATCGACAACTTCAGGCAACTGGCCGATAGGTTTGTGAACCGTTTCATATTGTGCATGGATGGGCAGAGCATAGACCTGTAAATGGAACGGATCTGGAGCAGATCTACCTAGATCCGGGATCCGGAATAGAAATTTTGGATTCGAATCCGACTCGTTACCTACCGGATCTTTGATAGCTAGATCTAAATCCGGATCCGACGGGTTGACGGATACCCAACCCGTTAATCCGATCTGTTTATAATTATAAGTATTTTCAATTTTAAATAATAATTTCTTAATTTTATCATAAATTTTCATAAAACACTAATAAAATATTATAACAAAATAAAGGTTTACATCAAAAGTTGAATTACATGGCCAAAATACTCCTTAACAATTAACTAATATATTCAAAATACTAAACCTCTAATGTATTTAGTAAAGTGCATAAAAAGAACATAGACATCAGTAACCTTCAACTTCATCAAATGATCATACTTTAGACGCAATTTAGACGTTTAGATTATCCAAATAATTATTATATTATTTAATATTTATCAATAATATTATATATATAAAAATATTATTTAATTATTTTAAAACGGATCCGGGTCCTTAACGGATCAGATCAACCTTGATCCGTTTAATAAACGGGTTAACGGATCCGGGTCCTTAACTGATCAACAAGTCTAATTTTCTATCCAAACCCGTTTAAAAACCGTGGATCCGGAGTGGGTCCATTTACAGGTCTAGTAGAGCACGGCCCAGCTATTCAAGGTGAAGCAAGGAGACGAAGAAGGGCTAAAAGCTTTCGTGAACTGTTGGCAAGGAGCCATGGCCAAGGTCAGGAGTTTTGACAAGAGAGTGACGGAAGAGGCGTTTGTCCAAGCCCTGTTGCCTCGGAAGTTCCTATATGCCGTAAAAATCGAGAACCTGCTGGGTTATGACGAACTAATGGAGATGGAAATTAGGCACGCTCAAGCAGATCATGATACATACGGGGATCAATCCTCGGGGAAGAGAAAGGAGGACAGGAGGACCGAGTCCCAGGGGTAAACTGTCCAAGAAGTACGTGGAAAGGGGACCAATAGGGACAAGCTTTCACCCCTAGAAAGAGGTACAGGGAAGTGGGTAGGAAGCCCGCCAAGCAGGCAGGATGTCACATCCCGACCCTTAAATTTTTACCTTATTTACTAGCTTGGTTATAATAAGAATTTTTACCGTCTCCGGCATTGAAATATAGTTTAATTGGTCCCTAGAGGGGTTTTGGAGGACGATTATTTCGGAGAGTTATTCGTAGCTGAAAAATGTGTCGACGGTAAAAATAGTGAATTTTAGCTAGTAAAAGGTAATTTTTAATAGGGTATTTTATTTTGGGGTGTTAAATTGGTGGAGTTGGGTATTTTTGTGGTGTTGGGCTGAGTTGGTGTGAGGCCCAAACCCATCTCCTCTCCTTTTCTTTTCTTCTTCTCCTCTTTTTCTTCTTCTCTCTTTTCTTTTCCCTCCCGAGCCCTCTCTCTCTCTCTCCCGCTGCCGGAACTTTCCCATCATGGCCCGTCGCCGTCCGGCCAGCAACCGGCCACCTCTCCACTCCAGTTCGGACCCCTGCCACCTCCTCTCTCTCCCCGGCCTAGTGTCCGAGCCGGTAGTGTCGTCGGAGAGGAGAAAACCCGCCGGAGACGCCGGATAGAAATTCGTCGGAGCTCCCTCCTCCGGCTACCAATCCGGGCAAGCTTGGTACGGTTTTGTAGCTCTCCTCCCGTGCAGCAACCCCTCCAAAAGGCTCACTCCCTCTTGCGCTAGGTAAGGAGAAATTCAAGGAGGAAATTCTAGGGATTTTAAGATGTTTTCGTTCGATTAACCTAGTTAGGCTTGAAATTGGACTTAGTGATAGTTATGAAAGTTGTTTGGGATGTTGAGAGGAAGATGCTGTTAAAATTTCATTGGAATTGGAGGTCTCCGGAATTGGCCTCCGGCCGCCGCCGCCGCCGCGGTTTGGGAGATTTTTAAGGTTTTAAATGTGTAATAACTAGAGGAGTTTAATGAAGTGAATTGTGGAATTTTCGGATGAGTTTTGAATAGGTTTGGAAATTTCCGAAAGGTTGGATTAAGTCAATTTCTGAGAAATGTTGTATTTACGGCTGCCGAGTATGGTATTAAAGTTTGGGTCGTTTCGATTTAAGAATATCAAAGTTTGGCAATGATGAGCGTGTTTATGGCTCTCGGTTAATTTTGCCTATTTTGAATAAATATTGGATTTTTAGTTGGGAAATTAATTATATATTTGGAACAGGACGTGAGGAGACTCAAATTGAAGAGACCTCGGATCGACGTCAGGCTTAGGCCTAAAGTTGTGAGTGGACCTTTGTTTTTAATTGAAAAGCATGTGATGAATGATTTTATTGATCATTTATTTCTTCTGATGAGACTTATTGATTTCTCGGCTATTTGACAATTTTTCCTCCTTTGGAGAGATCCCGAAAATGAGATTTTCGGTAGATATATATATTTTAGATTTTATGAGTATAGTAGGTATATAAATGCTAGCTAGCCATACGTGTTTGGTCCGTCATAATGAGGTAAAATACCATTATGGCGTGGTGTGAGTGTTAGACATAAGCGTCATAGCTCTATATGAAAACTACTTTCTTTTTCGGTTTATTTAGGTTTTCATATAGGGAGTCCACACGTAAATACACTGTCCTCTTTGATCATAATGAGGAAAAATATCATTATGGCGCAACGTGAGCGTTAGACGCCAGCGTTGTAGCCTTGTATGAATTTCTATTTTTCTAAATTGTTTCTAGGATTCATACAAGGAGTCTGACGAGTGTAAATACATACGAATATATGTTTATATATAGTTTAGCCTGAGAGGCTTCATTTTATTTGAGTTGGTGACTAGCCAGTGCTAGTCGTGAAATTGCCAGTTTATGAGTTGAGCACTTTTGAGCTGCCGCATGCAGTATATTTTTTCTATGAAATTAAAATAGGAATGCATAAATATTTTGTTATTAAATTATTTTTGTCCACTCACTCTAATGTTATTAAATGTCTTCCCCTAGGCCCTTCGTTTTAAATTGCCCAGTCTGCAGGATTGCATAGTTGAGATCGGGCGTACATGGAGAAGAGGCATAGTCAATAGTATAGCTTCCGCTCATTTTTATTTATTTCTAGTTCATTTCCTCTCAAATAGAGTTGCTCTGAATATGTGGTTGTTGGTTATAGGATCTTTGTTAAATCTATTTTTGGGAGATGTTGTGATTTGTGGGGAGCACGAAGGCTCCAGGAATCTATAAGGTTGGAGTTAGAACCTTTAGAAGTGTTTGCAGGTTTTCGTTAGGAAGGGTTGTCCATTTTCAGGGGAGGTTTTACCGAATTTTGCGATAAATCTTTCCTTGGAGGTGGTCCCCGCACGATTTACTCCGGGTTCATGGTGAAATTCGAGGTGGGTCGTGTCACAAGAGGCTCGCAAGGGAAGGGCAAAGGGGGATACCAGGATGATGGGTTCATCAAAGCTACTCCTGCAGCTAGAGAAAACTTCACGACCCTGACGGCAACTCCGGAGGTAGTGTGGAACGAGAACAAGGGCACAATCCCAGGACCCCCAACAAGGAAGTTCCCACCGTCCAGATTGACCAGGGAGGACACCGGAAGTTCTGCGGGTATCACAGGGAGGCCACGCATGCGATAAACAATTGTGTAGAGCTCAAGAGGGCGATAAAGAGACAGATAAAAGCAGACAAACTCCAGGAGTAAGTGTCAGGACAACGACAGGGGACGGGAGTTCCCGTTTATGGGACGATCAACACAGTTAGACCAGAGGAGTAACAAAGCAAAAAAACAATGCACCGGGATCAGGGAAGGGCGAGAGATATTCACCTTCGGGAGCAGCAACAATCAACATGTCAGCGTGTGATGGAGATCGGTGACATTTGTTGAAGGAGAAGAGCAAGGAATCAGGCAGCCTCACGAGAATCTGTTCCTTGTCACCGCGCAATTGGATCATTATCTATGCAAGAAAATCATAATTGACACCGAGGCATCAGTGAATGTGCTATTCAAAAACGCATGGTAGGCATTGAGAAAAGGGAACAATAAGCTCACGCAGGATAATGAGCCACTGATAAGCTTCTTCAGGGATGTGGTGCAGCCATTAGGCTCAGATCATATTCTTATGATCTTAGAGGGTGTAGAGGGGAACACGTTGAGGGCAGGGATAGACTTTATAGTGATCGACTGTGACTCATCGTACAATGGGATACTAAGGAGGCCGACCCTGTGGAAGATAAAGGCCTTCATTGCGGGACACATGCTGATGATGAAGCTGCATCCCTTATGAGTATAGTGACGATCTAGGGGGATCAACTAGCAACGAGAGGTTGCTATGCCATCAACCAAGATAATGGAAAGAGGAGGGCGGAAGTGTTAGTCTCAAGGAGCCCTAAGGCCCTCGCGGCTGATGCCTACTAAGATCCAAGGATCAATGCCGCAACAGAGGGTACCATGGCCGAGATCTGTTAAGGAGATAGAGCTGATTTGCATCTCGGACGAGTTCCCCACAAAGATAGCAATAATAGGGACGGGGCTGCCTCCCGGAGTGAGGGAGGAGCTCGTGTGCTTCCTGAAAGCCAACAGCAAAGCGTTTGCCTGGTCATATGCAGATGTCCCCGGCATCTCGAGAAATATAGTGACACACCAGTTGGGAATTCGGAAAGGCGTGCCCCCGGTGAGGCAAAAACGTAGATCATTTGATTCGGCTACAAATGACATTATCAAGGTAGAAGTGCAGAGCTGTTGGACATCCAATTCATAAAGGAAGCCAAGTACCCGTTGTCACATCCCGACCCGTAAATTTTATCTTATTTACTAGCTTGATTATAATAAGAATTTTACCGTCTTCGACATTGAGTTATAGTTTAATTGGTTCCTAAAGGGGTTTTGAGGGACGATTATTTCGGAGAGTTATTTGTAGGAGAAAAATGTAACGACGGTAAAAAAATGGTAAATTTAGCTAGTAAAAGGTAATTTTTATTAGGGTATTATTTTTTGGGGGTGTTAAATTTTTGGATTGGGTATATTTGGGTTGGAACCAGTTGGGCCAAGCCCAACACATTTCTCTCTCTTCCCTCCCGATTCTCTCTCTCCTCTCTCTCTTTCTCTCCCGATTCTCTTCCCGCTGCCGGATTTTCTTCTCCGCCGTCCGGCCACCGTTCGCCGCCGCACCGGTCCCAAAAGGTCGGCCATCAACCCAGCTTCCATTCTAGACCGGTCATAGCCTCCCTAGCGCCGCCGTGAAGGAGCAGTGCCGCCCGAAAGGCGCGGCTGCCTTGAGCTTCCCTTCGCCGGAACTCCCTCCTCCGGCCACCAATCCGGGCAAGCTTGGTACGGTTTTGAAGCTCTCCTCCCGTGCAACAACCCCTCCAAAAGGCTCGATCCCTCTTGAGCTCGGTAAGGAGAAATTCGAAGTTGAAATTCTAGGGCTTTTAGGATGTTTTCGTTCGATTGACCTAGTTAGGCTTGAAATTGGACTTAGTGATAGTTATGAAAGTTGTTTGGGATGTTGAGAGGAAGCTGCTGTTAAAATTTGGTAGAATTTGGACGTCGCCGGAGCTGGTCGCTGGCCGCCGCTGGAAAAATTGTTTTTGGTGGAGATTTTTATGAGGAATTTAATGGAATGAGTTTTAGAATTTTCGGACGAGTTTTGAATAGGTTTATGAATTTTCCGAAGTTTGGTATTTAAGCGGTTAAATAATGTAAAATCCGACCGTAGGATTTAAATCAATTTCTGGGAAAGGTTGTTTATACGACTGCCGAGTATGATATAAAAGTTTGGATCGTTCTGATTTAAGAATATCGAACTTAGGCAATGATGAGCGTAATTATGGCTCTCGATTAATTTTGCCTATTTTATAAATACTGGAATTCAGTTAGTAAATTAATTATATATTTGGAACAGGACGTGAGGAGGCCCGAGCAGAAGAAGCCTCGGAGCGTCATCAGGCTTAGGCCTAATTTGTGAGTGGACCTTTGTTTTAAATAAAATCATGCGATGAATGATTTTATTAATCATTTATTTCTTCTGAAGAGATTTATTGATTTCTCGGCTATTTGACAATTTTTCCTCCTTTAGAGAGATTCCGAAAATGAGATTTTCGGTGGATATATATATTTTGGATTTTATGAGAATAGTATGTATATAAATGCTAGCTAGCCATACGTGCTTGGTCCGTCATAATGAGGTAAAATACCATTATGGTGTGTCGTGCGTGTTAGACACAAGCGTCATAGCCCTATATGAAAACTTCTTTCTTTTTCAGTTTATTTAGGTTTTCATATAGGGAGTCCACACGTATATGTACACCGTCCCTTTTCGGTCATAATGAGGAAAAATACCATTATGGCGCAACGTGAGCGTTAGACGCCAGCGTTGTAGCCTTGTATGAATTTCTATTTTTCTGAAATTTTTCTAGGATTCATACAAGGAGTCTGACGAGTGTAGATACATACGAATATATGAATATATATGGTTTAGCCTGAGAGGCTCCATTTTATTTGAGTTTGTGACTAGCCAGTGCTAGTCGTAAAAATTGCCAGTTTATGAGTTGAACACTTTTAAGCTGCCGCATGCAGTATATTTTTCTATGAAATTAAATGGGAATGCATAAATAGTTTATTATTAAATTATTTTTGTCCACTCACTCTAACGTTATTAAATGTCTTCCCCTGGGCCCTTTGTTTTAAAATGCCCAGTCTGCAGAGTTCGAATTGGATCTAGTAGGAGACGAGGCATAGTCATCCGTATTTCCACCACCTTTCACCAGTAGGTTACCTGTTTAGCCTACTTGTCTTTTCTTGCTTCCGCTAGTGTCTAGTAGCTCTGAATACTTAGGTTTAGTGTATATATTTTTGGTTGTGGGTGAAGGCTTGTTTATATTTTAGAATATTTGACGGATGATGTATATTATCTTAGATAATGTTTATTATCCTGTTGGTGATGATTGTTTTTGAGGAGCACGAAGGCTCCAGAAGTTAAGGTTGGATTTGGAACCTTTAGAAGTGTTTGCAGGTTTTTATTGGAAGGGTTGTCCATTTTCAAGGGAGGTTGTACCGAATTTTGCGGTAAATTTTTCCTTGGAGGTGGTCCCCACACGATTTACTCCGGGTTTAGAGTGAAATTCGGGGCGGGTCGTGTCACCCGCAATGGTTGACCAACGTGGTCATGGTCCCTAAAAAAGCAGTGGGGCAGTGGAGGATGTGCATGGATTACACGAGTTTTAATAGGGCATGCCCAAAAGACAACTTCTCGTTGCCACGAATAAACCAACTCGTTGACTCCACCTCTGAGTTCGAAATGCTAAGCTTCATGGATGCATACGCTGACTACAATCAGATAATGATGGACGCTGCAGATGAGGAGCACACTACGTTCACCACCGACAAGGGAGTATACTATTACAAGAGGATGCCATTCGGTCTGAAGAACGCGGGAGCAACCTATCAGCGCCTGATGAACAAAATGTTTGCTAAGCAACTGGGAGTAACCATGGAGGTATACGTGGATGACATGTTGGTGAAGAGTCTTACCGCGGTCAAACATGTAAGTGACTTGCAGGCGGTCTTTGACATTATCCACGCGTACGGTATGAGGCTGAACCCGGATAAGTGCCTGTTTGGAGTTATTAAAGGGAAGTTCCTGGGCCACGTGATAAGCAGGCAAGGAATCGAAGAAAACCCGGAGAAGGTTCAGGCCATATTGGATATGGAGATGTCGAAGGTCAAGAGTGATGTGCAGTCCCTGACAGGAAAGATGACAGCCCTCGCTAGGTTTGTCTCTAGACTCACTGACAAGTGCGCACCATTCTTTAAGCTGCTGAAGAGTCAACATTGCAAGCTAATCAATTGGGGGCCCAAGCAAGAGGAGGCTTTTAGGAAAGTCAAGGAGTATATGGCATCAATGCCTATGTTGTAAAAGCCGATATCCGGAGAAATGTTGTACCTCTACTTGGCAACGTTTGATACAACAGTAAGCTCAGCACTAATCAGGAAATACGATATCATCGAGCTCCTGGTGTATTATGTAGGCAAAGGCTTCACATTGGCAGAGAGTAGGTACCCAGATCTCGAAAAGTTAGCTTTGGCACTCATTGTGACTGCTCGGAAGCTATGACATTATTTTCAAGCACATTCCATCACCTTGTTCACCAACTGCCCTCTCCGGTAGGTTTGCAGAAGCCACAAGCAAGCGGGAGGCTGGCCAAATGGGCGATAGAGTTGGGTGAGTTCAACATACACTGCGTGCCAAGAGTAGCCATCAAAGGGCAAGCAGTTGCAGATTTCATCTCGGAGCTAACCCCATGAACAACGACGAGGTGCATCTTGAGATTAAGCATGAGGTAACGATGGCCCCCAGAAGGTCGAGCCGAGCTGGAAGCTGTATGTAGATGGCTCTGTAACCAAAGACAAGAGTGAAGCAGGAATAATATTGGTCAGCCTGGATGGGTTCAAGTACAAGTACGCCCTAGAATTCAAGTTCTCCATATCCAACAATGCGGCCGAGTACGAAGCATTGATCGGGGGACTGCAGCTGACATAAGAGATATGGGTAAAGAGTGTACAGGTGTTCAGTGACTCGCAGCTGGTGGTGAACCAGGTCAGCAGAACCTTTGAGGCCAAGGAACCGCACCTAAGCTCCTACCAGGCACTGACAAAGGCTCTCTTGAGCAGATTCGAATCTGCAACGGTCACTCAAATCCCTAGAAAGGAAAATAGTAGCGCTGATGCTTTGGCAAGACTAGCTACCAGTACTCGTCAGAAAGGGCGCAAAAAGGTCAAGATCAAGATCCTAGATCGGCCTAGCATTAGCAAGACGATCTCAGAGATATTCGCCATCACTGTTGGCCTTAGAAAGCCCATATGGATGGACCCAATCATCGAGTTCATTAAGAAAGGGGTCCTCCAGAGAATAGGCGACAAGCAAGGAAGTTGCAATTACGGTGTGCAAGATACACCCTGATAAACGATAAGTTGTACTGCATGGGTTATTGCTTCCCCAACCTCAAGTGTGTATCAGTAGAGGAAGGTGAGACCATTCTCCGAGATATCCACGAAGGATTTTGTGGCTATCATTCTGGGTCAAGATCTTTGTCTTTCAAGGCACTAAGAACGGGGTACTTCTGGCCCAATATGGGGAAGATGGCGGACCAAGTATCAACAAGATGCCACAAGTGCCATTAGCACACTAACAAAGTCCATTCCCCATCCATCGCCCTCTCGATCCTGATGTCTCTATGGCCGTTCGCGCAATGGAGATTAGATCTAATCGGGAAGCTCCCCACGGCTCCCGGATAGCACAAGTATGTCATCGTGGCGGTTGATTACTACACGAATTGGGTTGAAGCAGAGCCCCTAAGTCGGATAACCACTGATAGTGTAAAGAACTTCCTCATGAAAAACATCTACTGCAGGTTCGGGGTCCTGTAGACAATCATAATAGACAATGGTACCCAATTCAATAACCTAAAGCTCATACAGTTCACCGAGGACATGGGGACCCGGATGGTGTTCGCATCAGTAGCTCACCCAAAGACTAACGGGCAAGTAGAGGCAGTCAACAAGATCATCAAGAAATTGCTGAAGAAGAAGTTGGACAATGCTAAAGGATTATGGGCGCAGAAGCTCCTAGAAGCATTGTGGGCCATTCGGACCACCGCGACAAAGTCAACGGGAGAAACGTCTTTCAGCCTGGCATTTGGCACAGAGGCTGTCATCCTAATTGAACTGACTGTGCCATCAGGAAGATTTGAAGGCTACAATGAGGAGACCAATGCAGTGGGGCTCCAGCTGAACATAGATCTCATCGAGGAGAAAATGGAAAGGGCCGATCTACACAACCAAGTGTACAACCAACGGGTTGCCATGCACTACGACAATAAGGTCAGGCCCCGACCCTTGGTGTTGGGAGACTGGGTGATGAAGCAAGTAATGACCAAACCAATGACCATTGATCCAACATGGGAAGGACCCTACGAGATAGTATAGGAAGTTGGCCCAACAATGTTCTACCTGAGGGACAGTGACGACATAGTCACCGGGCACCCGTGGAACACCGAGAAACTTAGCTTTTACCCTGTTTAATCGAACTTGGGTTTTGGGAATTGCAAATCATGCCCACCTGGTTAACTAGTCAACCCAGGAGAATGCTTTCATTTATTTTTACAACAACTAATACAGAAATGAAGAAGTTAAATTCATAACACCTAGAGCAAAACTGTGTTACCAACATTACCAACAAGAATCAAGAGGAAAACAAATAAGAAAAAAAAACATAGAGAGGGGAAGTAAATGAGACCTATCCAGAGGCAAAAAAACAAAAAAACAAACTAACATGAGTCGATAAATAAGAGGGTATATCAACCAGACTACCGGACAAAACATTTACATCATCAGGAGTCGGCTCGAGGCCATTGTTCAAAAAATGACAAATCAAAAACAAAAATTTACAGCCCGGCAGCATACAAAAAAAAAACAACAGATCCTAAGCTTGGTCCTTCTCGACCGAGTCGCTTAGTCCCTCTTTATCCTCGCTCTCAAGAACATTCTCGTCTTCTTCAGCAGCCTCAGGATGAGTCTCCGGGGGACCCTCCGTGAGGACAGGCTAGGCGTCCTGAGCTTTGGCCTTGGTGGCGAGCAGGTCAGCAACCATCTGGGGTCGATCAAGGTATCCATGCGCGCTTCATTCATTGAACTTCTTCGTGATGGCCCCATCCCGGGCAGCCTGCAGAAGGTCCTTGAGCTCTTGGGATTCCTTGTACTCTGTCACCGCGTGATCGCAGCGCGCTAGGACCAGCCGCTCAAGCTCCGCGATCTCGGACTCCCTCTCTCACAGCTTGCCCTCCAGCGGGAGCAGCTTCTCGAGCGAAAGGCGCAAAGACTCCACCTCGGCCTCAAGCTCTAGGACTCGATTGGCTTTGCTCTCCAGCTCTTGGATGTGCAGCTACAGCATGGCCAACTTCTCGGCGAACACGTTCTTCTTCTTCTCTAGGGACCCCTTCTCGGTCTGAAGATAGCTCACGTGACCGTTTAGCTTAGCTACCTGCTCCTTAAGCTCAGAGGTATCCTCGCTGCCATTAATCGAATACACCGCGAAGAGAGCTTACAAAAAAAAGGGGGGTTAAACCAAAGAAGCAACGTGAGCCACGTATATAAAGGAAAAGTTGTCCCGGTCACTAACCTTCATTAGATGCTCCCTAGCAATCTGTTGGGACTCAGCGGGGGAGCCTTCTTTGAACCTCACCCGATCGAGGTCGATGCTCTTCGAGTCCCTGATCATAGCATGCACAAACTTCTCGTCCGCACAGCCATACTCATCGAGGACCTGCCTAATCAGGGTCTTTGAGATGGTAGGAACGGGAGGGGCAAGCATGGAAAAGGAGGGGGAAGGTCATCCAGGCGCCACTCTAGGCCTTTTTGGGTTTCGGACAAGGTCCCCGGAGACATCTTTCCCGATGTAGGTCGCAGTCTGGCCTTTTTTCTTGGAGTGGTGGTGGCGTTTCTTCTTCTCACCAAGGTTCACCATCACCTTGGAGCTTCCAGGAGGAGGTGGCGGCGACGGAGAAGCCACGGTCCCGTAGGCTTCGTCCGGGACCTCCAGCACCTTTTAGGACTCCAAGACATGCGCTGATTGCGTGTCTAGGTCCACCTCCATGCGGGAGGCAACTTCCCCCACCTTCAGCAGCTTCATTAGGAGATCTTGATCCTTCTCCATATCGAGCGGGTGATTAGAACGAGGGACGCGTCGAGGGATTTTACCTGTAAAAAAAAAAATCTGTAAGTACATGTTCCAACTAGGTATTTAAAATAGAAGCAAAGAAACACAAAAGCAACACTAGTAAGACACAGTACCTACCGAGCAGTCTACCCATATCACAATGTACCAGCACAGCCCACCGGGTCAGATGACACGAGCTGCGGTCCTCCTCGTTAGGCCACGCAGTGTAAATCCGGGCGATGCGCTCCCTCTCGATGACGGACAACGTGTAAGCTTGATCCCCAATGGCCCGGAAGTAATTGAGAACAATATGTCTTCTAGTCTTACGCTGCCACGAGCCGCCCACCATAACAACCTTCGCGCGCCACTCTTTGTTGATTGAGGACGGCAGATCTATGACGATAGACTCGTAATCCCGTGCAGTAAAGCTTACGCACCCGGAGCTCCCAGTCTTCTTGGAGTACGACAATAGATACAATGCGCGAAACTCATTGATCGTGGGCCACCCCATGTTGGATAGGGAGTACAGACAACCAAGTCCTAGGAGTTGATGCCACTGATTTGGAGGTATTTGGCCGGGAGCCAGTTGAAGCATGCTCAACATGTATTGCCTATGTTGCACAGAAATAGAAACGAGTTTTGGTTTCCGATACGATTTGATACGTCAAAATGTCAAAATCAAATATTGTCCGATACGAAACGTGAAGAAACGTCAAAATTATGATAAATATTTATTATATATAATTATAATTAATAACAAAACTTTCGATAAAATCAAAAGACTCATGACCTTTCTATGTAAAAAAAGAGTAAAAGACTCATCTTCTTGTTTGGTTCAAAAACAATCTTGTTCCCGGTTTCAATTGCTATACTATCATCAATCATCACTTTATCAACTCTATTAATCAAAAACAAGTCTTATAATTGTTGAGAACAAAGAAATCCCAGCAAATCCAATGCAGTAGGCCTAGTCCACATCCTTGTAGGCCCAATCCATTTCTAGCACTACTCATCACTTCAACTTGGAGAACAAGTCATCCATCTGCTCTATGTGTGTTGAAGTTCAATATATATGTATAATTTCCATATAGTTCATCCCTTTTGCCAAAGAACCTGACTTTGTGCCCGATCTAGAACACGACCCACCACTGTACCCAACCCTCATATCCATCACTCCTCTTCTTCCCACTCCCACTACCACCGTTGTCGCCGCCGCCAATATCATCCTCATCCTCATACTCATAAAACTCCCTCCCACTGCTGCTCTTCCCCAATGACTCGACAGACGCGTCGGGACGCTGATCAGATGCGCGCATCCAGTTGATGAGAGAAGAGGTGGCTTATGAAGAGAGAAGAGTCGTCGGAAGAAGAAGATTGAAGGTGGTGGAGGATGACCTTTTGCCTATTGATTGGCTGGTATGAACATGATTCATCGGCAAAAAGGTTGGAAGTGGTGGAGTTGTAGGGACGATCAACAATATTTATCCGTTCACCAAAACGGATTAATCGACTCAATCTGGGCTCGTGTTCTTATCCCCAATTTGAAGCACATCCTACCGAAATGTTTCCATCCAAGACGAAACTCGTTTCCCCGACGTTTCAGATTTCTTCTTTTATGGAAACGCGTTTCAGACGCGTTTCATTTCTGAAACGTTTCTAAAACGCGAAACGTCGGTAATTTGACGTTTCGGTGTGCAATAGTGTACTGCATATATTGAGGAAGCGACACCGTGAACCCGTTCCTAAACATGTTATTATGCACAGCTATGAAATTATCTTGAAGTGCACAGGCTAACTCTCCGAGATGTAGTCCACGCAACGAGATGTCCGAGGGAATGTCCCACTCATCCCTGAATTGCTCGATCTCCTCGGGTGTGAGACTACACACCAGTTCGTCATAGACCCTACCATCCTCCAAACGGTGTAGGGCCCGGTTGATGAGAATAGCCTCGAACACTTCCCCAACGTCGCTCCCGGCTACGGTAACTGATGGGTGATCAGGACTCAAGCACGAGGACTCGGATGGGGAGGCAGCCTATGCGGGAGCCCTACGAGTTGGGCGCTGCAAGTATCCTTCCATCCTTTCCTCGTCATCAGGGAGAGACCGTTGAGAGGAGCCGGAGCCTTTGGCACTAGTTTCCATAGAATCCATTAACCCTAAAAAAAAACTAACACCTATCAGATTGCCAAACCGCGCCGCCACCAACGAGAGGACACAAAGCTTAAGCGCGACCCTAACACAGAAAGAACGAAGAAAAGAGTACTAGCAAAGAGTAGACAACAGAAGAAGAAAACATGGAGAAGAGCATAGGGCAGAGAGAAGAAGAAGAAAAAAACAAGGGGGAAGCGTATTATAGATGGGGAGGGAAAAGACGTCTCGGTTCCCTCCCTATTTCGCATCAAATAACCCATTAACTACGAACGAGGAAATCGGGGCCGTCAAGCTCCACCGCAAGATCACGACACGTGTCCCGCTATGCGGTAGCTTCTCGATGAAGAGAAGGATGAAATGACGTGCATTAATTGCACGTCCCTTCGCTCCCCCAGCACAGTGACAATTAGCGAACATGCAATTAGTGCCCTAACACAACCAAAAAACACCACCAACTAGCGCCAAAGCTCGGGATCTCGTATTAAAATACTCCGGGATCGGTAGCATCATGGTAGCAGCTGGGTTGAAGACATCACGCAGCTCCCGGGGAATAATTACCAAGAGGGCACACCAGAGCCTAACCAGGCAGTCCCACCAGAAGACACCAGCGATAAACATCACAATGAATGCTCTTTGTTGTCACCGGGAAACCACATACTCCATAGTGGTAAGTCCTGGAGAAAAAAAAAATACGTACACCTACTGCATGAAAATTGTAAATCCCGGATAAGAACTAACGGGAAGAAAACTATACCCGAGCAAGTATCAACGGGAAGCATGCGGACGAACTAAGTCATGTACAACACACCCGGAAACATACCACCGGGAATCATGGGCAACAACTAGAGTCATGAGAACTGTAAGACCCTTGTACAGCCCCCGAAGAATGAGAGTGGGGCAGTTCATATCATTCCCTTCACACGGAGAATAGTGGCCTAATAACCCACGTGGAGATGATACCCTGCGCTCGAGCAGGAACACATGGTATGGAAAAGCTCGCTACCTTCGTCCATTGCAATAACAACTCGTTCAAACATGTCCTGAGTACGAAATTGAGGGGACTAGGATCGGGTACCGATGGTAATTCATCAAATCATGGGCCATTACTTCAAGTCCCCACTCAAGACATGTCTTGAACGAGAACTTGGAGAGATTTGTAATCGGTATCAAGTAAAATGCCTCGGCCCGCGATGTTACCAGAAACCCAACAGGGGTAGACCGAGCAGGCCTCGTCCTGGAGGTCACGGTAGTCTGGGCCGGGTAGGAAACAAGCAACAAAGGGCCAAACATGCAAACCACAACAGCATATTTTTCCCACATTGTATAATAGGTGAGATATAAGTCAACACGAGGCTATAAATACAAGGCTGAAGTCAACAAAAAGGGTAAGAGATATTTCTTAGCATTAAATACTATACCAACTTCATAACTGACTTAATCATCGGAGAGAGAAAGACCAGAAAGTCCCGGTCAGTCTCCTCTTGCAGGTAACCAGTCAACGACATCCAAGGGCAGAGATCACACCGAAAGCTTCTACGAGGTCTACGAGATCTTGCAAAAACAATACCTAGTGTCCTCAACACATTTATTGATTTGAACCTTATGTGAATTACATTTCATTTGAATTTAATTTAAACGATCTCATTCCTCTTATTTGTTGTCTAGTTTATTTCTAAGAAGAGTAGTGATTAACAACTTGTCACATAAAACATTTATAGACGTATTTGTAGAAATTTTTTCCCCTTCAATATTTCTAGCAACTCATTTATAAGAGACCGTAATGTGTTATCCCTTATTCATTATCTTACCTGATATGCTTTGATATTTATTTGAAATGCAGAAGGTTGTTCATTACTCTTCTTTTGCTGTCTAGTTTCATTCTACTAAGAGTTATTATTAATAACAAGATACCACAAGGAAACACATTTGCTACATATATAACAGCTAATATCTTAATGAGCAGAATGTGAAATCCCTGAATACTTCATGTTACCCCACAACTGAGCTCTTATAGTAACATAGCCTCATAATAGAACATGTATTTATTAAAAAGTCAATATAACTTACAGATTTGTTCCTGATTAGAGCAAATGAAGTTGTTCCAGTTGTGTGCATCATCCTACGCTTTGCCCGACTCTGTTTGTTCACAATAGATCACCGCTGCAATAAGGCTCGACAAATTATGCATTGATATGTGTCAGAGTGAGTTCTATTATAAGCCACCTCATACATCTAAGATCATTATACACAAGTATATTAAGTACCTTGCTTTAGTACAACATCATAGTAGTAAGAGACACACTTTATATTTTCCAAATGTCCTTGGTATTTTTTTTTTTCTTTTGAAAATGTACTTAATCAATTAAAATCCCAAAACTCAGGTTTTGATTATACAAACAGACCGATCAACCATATTTGTCTTTTGAATTCATCCTTTGAACGAATTTTGATTCTAGATAACTACATAGAAGAATGGTTATGCCTTTTTTGATGCTAGAAGAATTACCTTTGAAAGTTAATAGATTAGAACGTTATTGATTTGGTGCTTATGGATTAGAATAGTATTTGATTTTGATATCACGATCAATCTGGTAAGCTTGAGAGCTAGGGAGAAAGAAGCAGAAGCTAATATGAGTAATATCAAAAACTAAAGGTATCCGATTTCCAAAAACGAATATCACAAACATTTGAAAACATTATGTATTCCATCAAAATACTTTTGCCTGGTTATCTTCCCAATGGTTGACTAGTGCAACCCATTGTTTTGTGCATACCCTCTCATCTTTGTATTTATAACGCTCTTCGGTGCCAACATTTGGGGCATACCATTTTTTCCAGAGTCTCGCCTTAAATGTCCTCCAACGATCATTCAACTTATTCTCGACCACATACCTTATCATTCCAGTCTCCCTTTGAGTTTTGAGGTCTGACTAATCAAGAGTTTTCTAATTCATATGCACAAATAGAAACTATTCAAACTGCGAAGCTGCAAAATCATAAACTTTAAATATGCCATTTGGTACAAAGTTTAAAATTAGCATGCTAGATTACCAGATATTTCCCCTGCCTCATCTAGCTTCTTTCCTTTTCGCAACTCACGCCAATCAGACACATTGAGTGAAAACCACCTATGATCTGTGGCTTTCATGCCAAGGTATCTTTGTCATCGTGTAACAGTGTCTTCAGACTCCACAGCTTGGCCTTTGTCATTGAACTTCAAGAATTCCGGATTTCCTCCTTTTGCCCAGTTCGGCCTAGTTATCCCACGCAAATTAGTGTTGTCATCCTCTTCAATGTCCGAGCTATCGCTAAACTCATTCACAATCTCAAGTGATGACACCTATGAACATCACATTAGTTGTCCTTATATTATACTTGTAAAATCTAAACATACAGATTGTTCAGCAATACTACTTCCAATTAAAACTTCATAGACCAATGAAAAAAAAACATGCATAAGCTAGATAAACTGTGATAATGAACCACTGTTGTTACCGAGCTTCACTGAGTGCTTATATTTCTCATCAAGATCAGTGAACTATTGTTTGTTCCCTAACAATACATGTTTATACTTCCTGACCTCTTAAGTCTTAACAAACAGGTAACAACAATGATGATTTCTTATTCATAGACCAATTCATTTCCTTAATTACTTACTAACTACGAATAATACAACTGATATTCCAGATAATAGATCACCATATTCACTTGGACAGAACAAACTTTTATTAATAGATCGAAGTATCTGTTAAGCAGTAATTCCAATTAACCTTCACTTTCTCACATATGTAAAACAAAAATTTGTGCAGTGTACTTGCATGTTCAGGTACAGGTACATACATATGGAATAAGCTGAGAAACATGAGACATAATGACATATTATTACATGTTCTTGCACAAACATGAAATAACACATCTACTTTTCCAGAGGATAGAATCAGGATAGAATCATATATTCGACTTACCACTGCTGCAGTTTCATCTTGATTCCTTCTGTTTGTGCTTGTCTTCTTCTTGAATTCAGAATAAAGCAAAATATTCATGAGCCGTATAACAATACAGAGTAAGTGTGTTGTTTAAAGAAATCAGAGGAGATAGCAGTAAAAAAAAAACAAAAGGAAGCAAGTAATTGGCCAAACTAACATGTGGATAATTTCCAACCAGTTGACATGAAATATAAATTTAATTTGAATCATGTTAAAGCCCTACAAACTGAGAGAGAAACCTAAATAGAAACACAGATAGCACCAAACTCAATAAACGAAAGAGTATAGTTTGTGCAGATGTTTGAGCAATGCCTTTTTTTTCAAAGGAAAACAAGATTAAGAACCTTACTAAACTTACAAAGCTACACCTGAAAAGCAAGCAAACAACAATGACAAGAGCCAAAACTTAGAACCATTCCATGACAGCAAAGAAACTGAATCCCCAAAGTAATCTAACACTGAAGCCTATTATCTAGTTCCTCTCCACTCACAATTTAAAAATAAATAAATTATAACACAAGTTTCTTTCTTCCATCCAAACATGACACGAAATAGAGCCAACACCGCCCTTAAAAGAAGAATGTGATATCTTTTCTGTTCAATGATATATACAGAATGTAAAATAATATAACAACTGCATTATTCAACAACCAGATCATATTAGCATGATTATCTTAAAAAATAAACAATATGATTCTATGACTGAAGAGTCTGAAACTTATAGCTTACAATACAATTGATAGCTTAACAATACTTTATTACAAAATCAATTTAAACTAGTAAGGATGTCTCTCCATATTAGAGTTGTCTATGGTGTTTTTCATTCAGAATCGTTAAATTAGCTCATCATATATGACATACTGTAAACAGTTTGTAATACTACCGTTTTAGGTTCAAGTTCCATTGACATCTTGGAAATAGCTCAGTAATTAAGTATTCAGAGTACTTGGTTTTAGATTTACAAAAACATAATAAGAACAAGGGGACCATTCTCGAAAAAAAAAAAAAAGGTGATTCCAACTTCGTTATCTACTGTCCCTCATCAGAAAAACGAGAAAACACGAAAACAAGAAGAGAAAAGATATTAGAATCTTCTATTCATAAAAGATTAAAGCCTCCCACAGAATATATCTAGGTCTTCTCCCTTCTATCCAAATGCGGCACAAGATAGAGCGAAGATGGCCCATCTTACCAACATCATTCCCCTCTTCTCCCCACCTAAGAACGGCTACGGCGGACGAATAGCTCTAAATTTGAAGATAACAAATATTTATCTATCCAAAAAATAGAGTGAGTTGGGGACTTATCGGAGGAAGAAATACATACAATTATGATTCTGAGGTGGAGAAAGCAATCTTTCAATCCTGACCTGATTTTCTCACAGCTCCGTTGTTCTTCTTTCATCAGAGTTATTTTTGCTTCGACAGACAAAGAAGAAGGTTTTCATCGATGGGTAAAAGTTGATATTTAGGGTGTGGAGGTGGTTCTGGTTGTGGAGTTTGTTTCTTCCTCAAACCAAAACCAAACGATATAAAGGAACAAAAAAAATTTAATATTTTATCTGGTTAAAACAAAAAAGAAGGTTTTCATCGATGAGTAAGCACAAAAAATTCCTCAAACCCAAAACCAAACGATATAAAGGAACAAAAAAAATTTAATATTTTGTGTGGTTAAAACAAAAAAGAAGGTTTTCATCGATGAGTAAACACAAAAAGAAGGTTAATATTTGTTTAACCTTGTTTTCCTATCAATTACCGACTTACAAATATATAAAACACACAATTATATTAAAGATGGGCCCAATAACAGTATGGTCAGATATAAATAAATATAAAAAAATTTCTGTTGTAAAGTAAAGAAAAAATAGTTAAAAAACCTGATACTATTAACTTGGTATCAGAGCCAAAAGCCTGATATAATTAATAGTTAAAAAACCTCTAACCCTAAGTGGCGAACTACCGCCTAGGAGTGGCTCTGGAGTTCATCTCCGTCATTATTAACCTTTCAATCCTCAGGTGGCGGACTACCGTCTAGGAGTGTATCTTGAGTTGATCTATTTGCTTTACTTATTTTGTGAAGTGTTTTGTTTATCTGTCCCTGAATTTTAAGGATTTCAGTTTTTTTCTTTTCCTTATCTCCTTTTAAAGCCTGTTATTCTCTCCAACCAAACAATAAGTCCAGGTCCAAACACTAAGTCCCAGGTGAGGCATGAGCGGATGCGGCATGAGCGGTGTAAAGAGAGTGTTAGTCTTTAGGGTCTTAAGCTAAGGATCTTAAATTCTCCTATCCTTTTAGTTTCGGTCTAGTTTTCTCTTCCCTTCCCATTATGAGTCGACTATTTAGATCAAGCTCAGTCACTTCTAGTTCGTCCAGGTCCTCCCTCAATAGAATCTCATATATAGTTAACGAAGAACAAATAGAGTTTCAGTCAAACGATAACATAGATATGAACGACTGGAATATTCCCAGTGTTCCTAGTCATGAAATTTATAAGAAAAAATGGAGTCTTTCTTCATTCAAAATTGAACACCATATTAAATCCGTAGAACAAGTTTATGCCCTTAGTAAACAACATGAAACTTGCCAACTTTTCAGTCCTGAGTCAATTAAGAAACATAAAAAAGATGGTCATAATTTCCTCCATATTGGATTAGTTCAAATCAGTGTTAAACCTTTAACTAGAAAATGTCTTAATGCCTCCATTCTTTTATGTTTAAGAGATGCAATGTTTACTGATTTTAATGACAGTACCCTTGGATTAATTGAGTCAAGTCTGTTTAATGGTCCAGTTCATTTCAATTGTTTTCCAGAGATTTTACCATTAGCCTTAGTGACCCTCATATCCTAAAAGCTTTAACCCTCAATGTTAAAACTTCAGGTTATCATGTTCTTGAAAGAACCCAACCTTTAGCCTTAATTTATAGAATCTATTATAAAGTCACTGGCACAAACATGAATTTCCAAGCTATTAGTAAAAGTTCAAAAAACCATACTCTCTTAATTCAAAGTAGTCAAGAAAACGTCAATATTAGCGTTTCACACACAATCAGATGGTCAGATGTCCATCTTCCTTCTGAATGGTCTCTCACTAGTGAGAATCAACCTTCTAATGCGCAACATAGTCTTTCTGATTTAAACTGTATTCAACAATTTAATGATGACACAATAAGAATTAATTTTCTAAACTCTAGGATAAGTTAAAACTCAAGAATTCTGGAGATAAGAAATTCTTCTAGACATTCTTTTGCCACAGCTCAACATTCATTTGCTGGTTCAACTACAGCTGAAACAATGTCTAGAGACGAGATTCAGATTTAGAAAAAGAAACTAAAAATATTAGGATTAAAGAATTAGAAGAAGAATTGCAAAAACTCAAAATTAGAAACATCAGAACTACTTCACAAATTAGTTACCCAAATTACACAGAAAAGGAGTCTCAAAATATATCAACCACAGATGAAGAACAAACTTCTCCTACTGTTTCTGATTTTCTAGTTACTCCCCCTTAAAATCCTCAGCTAAGTACACTTACCCA
Source organism: Fragaria nilgerrensis (assembly GCA_010134655.1). NCBI lineage: Eukaryota > Viridiplantae > Streptophyta > Magnoliopsida > Rosales > Rosaceae > Fragaria > Fragaria nilgerrensis. The sequence continues at coordinate 9,551,469 of CM020981.1, forward strand.
ACCTTTTGTAATCAACTATTCTAGATTAGATAAACATCTTGAACTAGAAGAAAATATCCTTAAAAGAAACCTCTATAGAATGAAGTTCCCTTTCATAGATCAACGAAAGCAATTATTTCGTGATTGGCAAGCATTTATGACACGACCCGCCCCGAATTTCACCCTAAACCCGGAGTAAATCGTGCGGGGACCACCTCCAAGAAAGATTTACCGCAAAATTCGGTACAACCTCCCTTGAAAATGGACAACCCTTCCAATAAAAACCTGCAAACACTTCTAAAGGTTCCAAATCCAACCTTAACTTATGGAGCCTTCGTGCTCCTCAAAAACAATCATCACCAACAGGATAATAACATTATCTAAGATAATATACATTATCCGAAAATATTCTAAAATATAAACAAGCCTTCACCCACAACCAAAATATATACATTAAACCCAAGTATTCAGAGCTACTAGACACTAGCGGAAGCAAGAAAAGACAAGTAGGCTAAACAGGTAACCTACTGTGAAAGGTGGTGGAAATACGGGTGACTATGCCTCGTCTCCTACTAGATCCAATCCGAACTCTGCAGACTAGGCATTTTAAAACAAAGGGCCCAGGGGAAGACATTTAATAATATTAGAGTGAGTGGACAAAAATAATTTAATAATAAACTATTATGCATTCCCATTTTAATTTCAAAGAAAATATACTGCATGCGGCAGCTTAAAAGTGCTCAATTCATAAACTGATAATTTCACGACTAGCACTGGCTAGTCACAAACTCAAATAAAATGGAGCCTCTCAGGCTAAACCATATATATTCATATATTCGTATGTATCTACACTCGTCAGACTCCTTGTATGAATCCTAGAAACAATTCAGAAAAATAGAAATTCATACAAGGCTACAACGCTGGCGTCTAACGCTCACGTTACGCCATAATGGTATTTTTCCTCATTATGACCGAAAAGACGGTGTATATATACGTGTGGACTTCCTATATGAAAACCTAAATAAACTGAAAAAGAAAGAAGTTTTCATATAAGGCTATGACGCTTGTGTCTAACACGCACGACACGCCATAATGGTATTTACCTCATTATGACGGACCAAGCACGTATGGCTAGCTAGCATTTATATACATACTATTCTCATAAAATCCAAAACATATATATCCACCGAAAATCTCATTTTCGGGATCTCTCTAAAGGAGGAAAATTATCAAATGGGCGAGAATTCAATAATCTCATCAAATGGAAAAATTAGATATGAGCTTCCTCTAATATCTCACTCTTCAACTCTTCATTTCTTTTGGAACACAAAGCCGATTCTTAAACAATAAAGTCATATCCCTTCTAACTGAAAAATGATCGGCTGCGGCTCCGCTCAAGGCTCTTTCCATCAATCGAACTATGGAAGGATCATTATTCTGTGCTTCCAGTACTCTATCAACCAAAACTGGCCTCACATGAAAACTAGCTACCAAGGCACCAACCTCATCTACTGTCAAATCCACTCATGTAGCTCGCAACTCACTAAGAAGTGGAACACGAACTGTCCTCAAGTGAGATAAGGATATGGAGGGATTTCGATTAAGAGCATCAGCTACTACATTAGCTTTTCCAGGATGATACTCGATAGTGCAATCATAATCACTAATCAACTCCATCCACCTTCTCTGTCTCAAGTTTAGCTCTCTCTGAGTGAACACATACCGAAGACTCTTGTGATCGGTAAAAATCTGACACTTGGCTCCATAAAGATAATGTCTCCACAACTTGAGAGCAAAAACTACCGCTGCAAGCTCCAAATCATGAGTAGGATAATTCCCCTCGTGCGGCTTTAATTGCCTGGAAGCATAGGCAATAACTCGCTCATGCTGCATCAATACCCCACCAAGACCACGTCCAGAAGCATCACAAAATACCATATACTCCCCACTATCATCCGGGAAGTGCCAAAACAAGAGCACTAATCAAACGATTCTTCAATTCTTGAAAACTTTGCTCACACTCATCTGACCATTCAAATTTAACAGTCTTCTTGGTCAACCTTGTAAGAGGAGCAGCAATCCTTGAAAAATCTTGCACAAAGCGCCGATAATAACCTGCTAATCCCAAGAAACTACGGATCTCCGTCACAGTGGTAGGTCTTCTCCAATTTGACACCGCTTCCACCTTTTGGGAATCTACACTAACTCCTTCAGCCGAAACCACATGGCCCAAGAATCCCACTTTATCTAGCCAAAACTCACACTTGCTTAACTTAGCATATAACTGGGAATTCCTCAAAGTCCGTAATATTATTCTTAGATGTTTGGCATGCTCCTTCTCACTTTTTGAGTAAACCAAAATACCATCTATGAATACGATCACAAAACGATCAAGATATGGACTAAACACCCTATTCATGAGATCCATAAAAGCAGCAGGTGCGTTAGTAAGTCCAAATGGCATCACCATAAATTCATAATGACCATAACGTTATCGAAAGGCGGTCTTGACTATGTCACTCTCCTTAATCCGTAATTGATGATACCCAGATCTCAAGTCAATCTTGGAGAAAACAGAAGCACCCCTCAACTGATCAAATAAATCATCGATCCGAGGCAACGGATATTTATTTTTCACTGTGATCTGATTCAACTTCCTATAATCAATGCATAGTCTCATAGTGCCATCTTTCTTCTTAACAAACAATACCGGAGCACCCCAAGGAGACATGCTAGGCCGAACAAAACCCTTGTCTACCAACTCTTGCAATTGAGTCTTCAACTCTTTCAACTCTGCTGGAGCCATTCTGTAAGGTGCCTGAGAGATAGGCATAGTTCCGGGAAGTAATTCTATAGAGAAGTCTATCTCCCTTGCAGGAGGTAAACCAGGCAACTCCTCAGGAAAAACATCCGGAAACTCTCTTACTATAGGAATATCTTCTACTCCCAAAACTCTCATACTTGTATCCATCACATGAGCTAAATAAGCCTGACAGCCTTTATTTAATAATTTTCTTGCAGCAACAGCGGAAATAAGGCAACTCGAAATAACATCTATTTCCCCTTGAAAAGCAACCTCAAATCCACTTGGACTTCGAAGCATCACTTCTTTCTGAAAACAATCTATCAAAGCTCTATATGCTTCCAAAAAGTCCATCCCCAAGATCACATCAAACTCCACTATTTCTAAAGGAATTAAATCAGCCTTGAAATTAAATCCCTCAACTAAAACTTCACATCCACTAAATACCCAATTAATTCTCATCACCTCACCAGAGGGTAGAGACACATGTCACTCGCCTGGAAGAGACGATGATGGCACATTGGCATGAAGAGCAAATCTACTAGACATGAATGAATGCGTGGCTCCATGATCAATTAAAGTACATGCAGGCTGACCAAAAATTAATAACGTACAAATGATGACATCTGGAGAAGTACGTCCTTCCTGCTGGGTCATAGCATGCAATCTAACGCGAGTCATGGGATGTCCACGCTGACCACTGCCCCGCTGAGAGCCACCTCTGATCGTAGCACTGCCCTGGGCACTACTACTAGAACCTCTAGCTGAAGACTGACCAACTGACTGAGTAGGGGTAGGGGTGGTCCTCTGAGCCAACAATGGGCAATCTCTCCTGAAGTGATCCAGACTACCACACTCATAGCACCTAGAAAACTGCTGCTGCCCATAAGAATAAGGCTGGCTACTGGATGATCCACCCTGGAAACTGCCACTAGTACCATACCGTCTAGACTGCTGCCTACCCAAATAACTCCGAGAAGGCGTCCTGAAACGTCCTCTATTTCTGTTCCGAGCACCAGAGGTCGATCCTCCACTACTACCACTACCAGCAGAAGACCCAGAAGCAGATGATGAAGCAGCCTTCTTGGATGGACCCTGACTGGGGCCACCATAATCACGAGGTCGAACACCATATGTCCCCCTGGACGCAATGGCCATGGCTGCACCAACTGCATCCATAAAAGTCGGGTAAATTACCCCCGTCATCTTGTCTGCGTACACTCCACCAAGTGCTCCAATAAACATCTCAATCCTGGTCTTCTCATCAGGAACCAAATATGATACATGGTAGCTCGGGGAAGTGAATCTTTCCTGGAACTCTATGATCCCCTCATTATCCCTCTTCGTCATATGCAGGAAATCCGACTGAATTCTGCTGCGGTGGGCATGATTGAAATACTGCCCCAAGAAGAGAGTCTTAAACTGCTCCCACGACATACTCAGAGCATCCTCAACATTCCTGCTGGCAAGCGACCACCAGTGATGTGCTGAATCATCCAGAAAAGTCACTGCTATCTTCACATTTCTTTCTTCTGGTAACTCAGTGATCGTAAAAGCATTTTCCATCTTGTCCACCCAATTATGAGCATCAAGGGGTCCCTTGGCACCCTTGAACTCTCTAGCTCCAGCCTCATAAACTTCTTTCCTTTTCACCGCATAAGGTTGTGGAGCTCGATCCATGACATCCCTCAGAAAATTTCCAATATCATCAACCAATCCCCTGACCTCATGGCCTTCATTGGCATTGGTCTAAGTAGCCACACGGGATTGCCGTGGGCGCCTAGGAGGCATAGTACCTGAGGAAGAAAATATTTAGGAGTCCATAACAAAACTAACTCAACTATCACACATACCCAATAACACATAGCACCAAAAGCATAAAATGCCAATGAATCTGCCGCGGACAGATCATCACTCTATAGACACTATGTGGTACTTAGGCAAATATGATAGTGACAAGGAAGCAGGAAAAAGAAATCTAAAGCTCTGATACCAACTGACACGACCCGCCCCGAATTTCACCCTAAACCCGGAGTAAATCGTGCGGGGACCACCTCCAAGAAAGATTTACCGTAAAATTCGGTACAACCTCCCTTGAAAATGGACAACCCTTCCAATAAAAACCTGCAAACACTTCTAAAGGTTCCAAATCCAACCTTAACTTCTAGAGCCTTCGTGCTCCTCAAAAACAATCATCACCAACAGGATAATAAACATTATCTAAGATAATATACATTATCCGAAAATATTCTAAATATAAACAAGCCTTCACCCACAACCAAAATATATACATTAAACCCAAGTATTCAGAGCTACTAGACACTAGCGGAAGCAAGAAAAGACAAGTAGGCTAAACATGTAACCTACTGGTGAAAGGTGGTGAAAATACGGGTGACTATGCCTCGTCTCCTACTAGATCCAATCCGAACTCTGCAGACTGGGCATTTTAAAACAAAGGGCCAGGGGAAGACATTTAAAACAAGCTTCCCCAAAAATAATTTAATAATAAACTATTATGCATTCCCATTTTATTCAAAGAAAATATACTGCATGCGGCAGCTTAAAAGTGCTCAATTCATAAACTGATAATTTCACGACTAGCACTGGCTAGTCACAAACTCAAATAAAATGGAGTCTCTCAGGCTAAACCATATATATTCATATATTCGTATGTATCTACACTCGTCAGACTCCTTGTATGAATCCTAGAAACAATTCAGAAAATAGAAATTCATACAAGGCTACAACGCTGGCGTCTAACGCTCACGTTGCGCCATAATGGTATTTTTCCTCATTATGACTGAAAAGGGACGGTGTACATATACGTGTGGACTCCCTATATGAAAACCTAAATAAACTGAAAAAGAAAGAAGTTTCATATAGGGCTATGACGCTTGTGTCTAACACGCACGACACGCCATAATGGTATTTACCTCATTATGACGGACCAAGCACGTATGGCTAGCTAGCATTTATATACATACTATTCTCATAAAATCCAAAACATATATATCCACCGAAAATCTCATTTTCGGGATCTCTCTAAAGGAGGAAAAATTATCAAATGGGCGAGAATTCAATAATCTCATCAAAATAAAAAAATGATTAATGAATCATTTCATCGCATGCTTTTTATTTAAAACAAAGGTCCACTCACAAATTAGGCCTAAGCCTGATGACGCTCCGAGGCCTCTCTTCTGCTCGGGCCTCCTCACGTCCAATTCCAAATATAAAATTAATTTACTAACTAATTCCAGTATTTATAAAATAGGCAAAATTAATCGGAGTCATAATGTCCCCCAAAATTTGACAGTACCTTCCTCTCAACCTCCTCTACAACATTCATAACTACCACAAACTCCAATTCTAAGCATAACCATGCAATCGAACGCAACACACAATAAGCCCTAGAATTTCAAATACCGATTCCTCTTTACCTAGCTGAAGATGGAGGGAGCCCTTTGGAGGGATTGAAGCACGGGAGGAGAGCTTTCTTTTGAGCCAAGGCTCGCCAGCTATGGTGGCCGGAGGAAGAAGTTCCGGCGACGAAAAGCCTAAGGCAGCCGCGCCTTTCGGGCGGCGTTTCTCCTTCACGCGGTGCTAGGGAGGCTGCCACCGGTCTAGAACGGTAGCTGGGTTTGGAGACGATCGATTGGGACCGGTGCGGCGGTCTGGGGCGGGCCGGACGGCGGAGAAGAAAATCCGGCAGGGGGGAAGAATCGGGTGCGGGAGCGGGAGAAGAGAGAGAGAATCGGGAGGGAAGAGAGAGAAAATCGGTTGGGCTTGGCCCAACTGGTTCCAACCCAATATAAACCCAATCCAAAAATTTAACACCCCCAAAAAATAATACCCTAATAAAATTACCTTTTACTAGCTAAATTTACAATTTTTACCGTCGTTCATTTTTCTCCTACGAATAACTCTCCGAATAATCGTCCCTCAAACCCCCTCTAGGGACCAATTAAACTATATGTCAATGTCGGAGACGGTAAAATTCTTATTATAACCAAGCTAGTAAATAAGATAAAATCTTACGGGTCGGGATGTGACAATTTATGCTTGAAACAAAATCTGAAATATTCTTTCTTGATTTATAGATCAATTAAACAACCAGAAAATTCAAACATTAACAAAAGCAAGATGAAACCTCTAATAACTCAGTCTTTTCTAGTCATCCTCATGTTGAAACAATAATAATTGATCATCTTAACAGTCCAATCATAGCCTCACCCTTCAAAATTGTTTGTAGAAGATCTAGAATCTAAGAAAATTACCCAGAAACTAAAAAAATTATTGACAGAATAATTACACACACCAAAGTTTAGTACCATAAGAGCCCAGTTAGATAAAATAGAGACAAAAGTTGACAATATATCTTCTAAAGTTAATATTTTACCACAACCTAAAACATAAACTCCTTTAGTTCATTTAGTGAATTAATAAACCTTCCAAGGCCTACTACTTCGATTCAAAATAGAACAGATGTTAGAAAAATTAAAAATTGAAACAGCAGAACCTAGTAGATTTGCAGTAATCCATACCCAACAACACTCTTCATCCATTTCTTCTGATAGCGATTCTAGTAACACTAGCCAAATTCCAGAATTAAACCAAATATTTCAAACTTTAACCTAGACTAGACAGAACATTCATCTAAAGAAAAGACCTTTAAAATTTGGACAGAACGTCCTCTCCCTTTAGATATACAACCTACTAATCATCTTACTAATCAATTCTCCGTTTTCTTCGGACAAAACTTATGAATGGAACAATGATAATTTATCAGAACAAGAAATCCTAAATAAATTATCACATGTCTGTGGCAGCCAATAGTTATGTCACTAATCATAATTTCAGCCAGCCTGAAATTATTGACATACTCTCCACAGGATTTACAGGAATGCTTCATTCCTGGTAGGAAAAACATCTCACTCCTGACTCTAGATCATCTTTAACATGCAATCAAACGTGATGAAGATGAGACTCCCATTTTTGATAATCACACAGGAATGAGAATTTCTGATGCTGTTAACACCTATTTTACACAATCATCCAACATTTCATAAGAACTCCTAGTCATATTACATCCAGAATTTATGATCAACTTAGTAACCTTAGGTGTCCTACCTTAAGTGATTTCAAATGGTACAAAGATGTCTTTATCTCACGAGTCATGCTTAGAGACGATAGTAACCAACCTTTTGGAAAGAAAAATTCATAAATGGTCTTCCAAAATTATTTGCTCATAAAATCAGACAAGTCCTTAGTAATAAAAACAGGTCACATAAACTATGATTCTTTAACCTATGGAAATATAATTACAGTTCTGTATTTGTTGTCATCTGTAAGTTCTAAATGCGTTTGTTGTAAAGTATGTATTTGACTCTTGATTGTTTTGACCTCATGTTGCAAATCTTAGATTGTTATTTTCTTTTTACTAGTAGAAAACTTATCAAAAGTTGTAGTAAGGCTAATTTTTTTGTAGGGAGGATTGACTATACTTTCTTGGGTAATTAATTTTTTTGACCATTAAACAAGAATTAAACTTACTAAAAATAAATAACTAATTTCTTAAATTACAAGATCCCCCTGAAAACACTTTTCCAGATCTTTTCCCCGAAAATAATGGAGCTGAAACTTCTGAAAACAATACTATTAGTACCATACGACAAATCCAGCTTAAAAATGGTACACTAAGTCCAACTTAAAATAAAAGATTTCCAATAACAATAACAACCCTTATTGATTCCGGAGCAGATTTTAAATGCATCCAAGAAGGCTTAATACCTTCAAAATATTTTGAAAAAACAAAAGAGTCTTTACGATCCGCCAATGGAACAAAAATGGATATTAAATATGAATTTCCTAAAGCCCATATATGCCAAAATAAGTTTTGTTTAAAACTCCATTTGTCTTAGTAAAATTTAACTGATAAGAATTTTAAGACTTCATTTTATCACTTTAATTTACCCCTCAAAACCGAATATGATGGTATTATTACCTACCCTTTTGATGAACCAGTGAAATTACTTTTCTTTCCAACCTTGAAATTCATACCCTAAAAGTATTTCAAGAGAATAATATTTCAAAAACTCTTAATTGCATTCAAGCAAAGAATAAACAAATAACCTTTCTCCAAGAAGAAATTAATTTCAAAAGAATCGAAATCAACTCCAAATCTTTTCTTCAGCAAAAATCAAAACTTTTGAAGAGAAATTATCCAAGAAATATGTTCTGATATTCTACTGCCTTCTGGGCATAGGAAAAAACATATTGTTTCTCTTCCTTACATTAAAGAATTTAATGAGAAAATATCCTACTAAAGCTCGTCAATCCAAATGAGTCATGAGATTTTGGACTTTTGTAAAAATGAAATCAATGATCTACTACAAAAAAAAAAATCATTCGACATAATAATCTCTTTGGTCTTGCCCAGCTTTCTATGTTCAGAAAAATGCTAAACTTGAAAGAGGAACTCCTCGGTTATTATTAACTATAAACCTCTTAACACAGTCTTGGAATAGATTAGGTATCTATTCCTAATAAACGAGATCTCATCAACAGATTAAACAAATCCATTATCTTTAGTAAATTTGATATGAAGTCAGGTTTTTGGCAGATCCAAATCAGTGAAGCTGACAAATACAAAACTGCATTTGTCACCACCCTTTGGTCATTACGAATGGAATGTTATGTCATTCGGATTAAAAATGCCCCTAGTGAGTTTCAAATCATAATGAATGACATATTCAATCCTTATAGTCACTTCTCATTGTCTACATAACGATGTTTTGATATTTTCACAATCAATTGATCAACGACTGAAACATTTACAACCCATCTTTTTTCATAATAAAAAATAATGGTCTAGTTATTTCTGCCTCAAAAATCAAATTATTCCAAACCAATATTCGTTTTCTTGGATTTAACATTCACCAACTCCAAATTAAACTCATTGAAAGAGCAATACAATTTGCTGACAAATTCCCAGATATCATTTTAGATAAAAATCAACTACAAAGATTTTTAGGATCTTTAAATTACGTAGCAGATTTTTACAAAAATCTTAGAAAATATTGTAAACCTTTATTCGATAGACTACAAAAGAACCATTCCCCTTGGACGTCAGTTCATACATCCTTAGTCAAAGAAATTAAGAATCATGTCAAAACCCTACCATGCTTAGGAATCTCTCTTTCTGATTCCTATAAAATAGTAGAAACTGATGTCTCTGAAATAGGTTATGGAGGTATCCTCAAACAACAAACTTCTCCCAATCATCTTGAGCAAATTGTTCGATTTCATTATGGATCTGGAATCCAGCCCAATCAAATTATAGTACAATTAAAAAAGAAATTTTATCGATTATTTTATGTATCAGTAAATTTCAAGATGATTTATTAAATCAAAGATTTTTAGTCCGAGTTGATTGCAAAAGTGCAAAAGATGTTTTGGAAAAAGATGTTCAAAACATTACCAGCAAACAAATCTTTACCCGTTGGCAAGCAATCTTAAGTATTTTTGATTTTGAAATTGCATTCATTAAAGGAAGTGACAACCACATCCCAGATTTTATAACTCGTGAATTTCAACAGGGCGCCAAGACATGAAACCAGGTTCATCGAAATAGAGAAATCCCGGAAAATCAACAGTTACGTCATCTTCTCCAGTTAAAACAGAGTCCCCTGAGTCAATCCCTAGCATAGTTCTTTATGCAAGTCATCCCCCAATTCTATTAGTCAACCAGTATAGTGCTCTTGGTAGCACCCTCACTCAACTCAAATCCAATTACCAGTCAGCCCTAGTCAACCAATTTGACCCCTACAAATCAGACTCCTCTTCTAACCCTCCAGTCAATCATAAAAAATCATCCCCTTACTTTGAAAGGGCTGAACATTTCTTATTTTATATTGAGCATTCCATGAGTCATATTAAAAATCTCATTTCTTTAGTCTAAAGTTATTTTGGTCCGACTTCTCATTACCTTCCGGGTAAATCCCTTGCATTCTACAAGACATTCTATTTAAAACTGAGTCAATTTCCATTAAACCAATTCATGACCCAAAAGTTCCATTCAAAATATTATACCATTCCCTCTACATAATCCGTATCATGTCATTATCCCAATGGGGTGATTCCCCCTCTACTCCTCACAAATATGATACACTCACATTTAATTACCATGAATATATTGAAGCATGGAGTAAAATATTCCTCCACCAAACTGAGGACTTTAGTCATTCATGGTTCCTTAATTTTGATAGAAGATTCAACCGCCAATTCCCCATGTGGTTTGTCAATTGGTGGAATGACCATGGTTGCCCGGCCTTATGATCTTCTCCCCTTACATCTCCAAACTACAGTCACCAAATTTACTTCAGTCATGTCCTTTTCAGATTATGAGAAAAGGTTTACCCTCACTCTCCAATTCATGGCCAAGTATAAATTCCTTGGATATTTAAATGGCAATACAAGATTGAATCTGAAGACCATGTGGTCCTAAGACAATTCCTAGTAAATTGGTGGGATAAATTCCAAACTGAAAGAGTTTTATCCCAATTCAATGAAGAATTTTCAATTATTCCATCCAGTTCTAGAGTCTCGGTTTCTATTCAGCTAGCTTCTCCGATCCCTCAGTTAACATCTCAGACTCCACAGTCACTATCTTCTTCTAAAAAGAAGAAAGCCTCCAGTCCATCATCATCTTCCAAAACAGAAGAATTAAAAGAATTAGCCAAGCAATTATTACAACAAGCAGCCAGATTGTCCACAGATGATGAAGAAGAACACTCTTTATCAGAATCATCACCAACTCACAGTCATCAAAGTTCCCCCAGTCAACCGAAAAGATGGATCCCCAGTCAACCAGAAAGATGGGCCGATTATGAAGATAGTCAGGATCCATTTGCAGAATCTGATTAATTCCAGTCAAGACTGCCCTAATCAACATTTCCATCGAAAGCATTAAATAGTAAAATGGCAGACAAGTTACTATTCATCAACAGTTATTCATCAACAGTAAACCCGTGGCCGACAAGACACCATTCATCAATAGTCACTTTTTTACTATTTATTACTTTTGTAATTCCTATTTATAGGGACCTCCAGCTCCTTTGTAACCATGCTTCAATTTTTCTCTTCTTCTTTTCTCTCTTCCTCTCTACCAGTTATGGTATCTATATATATATATATATATATATATATATATATAGATACCATAACACGGAAGCAGTAAATAAAACATTTGATTTAACTGAAGAGTTACAAACTTACAATTAATGCATGAGTGAGAGCCAGAGCTCTCTTGGAATTGTCTAGGCTAACTGGTAGAGAGGAAGAGAGAAAAGAAGAAGAGAGAAAAATGAAGCCTGCCTCACACTCATGAATAGTGATTTGTCGGCCACGGGTTTACTGTTGATGAATAGTGATCTGTCTGTCTTATGAGGTTTACTGTTGATGTCTGCCATGTGATTTACTAGATGATGCTTTTGGTGGAAATATTAACTGAGGCAGTCTTGACCGGAATTACTCGAAATCAGCATATGGATCCTGACTATCTTCATAATCGGCCCACCTTTTTGGTTGGCTGGGGAACTTTGATGACTGTGAGTTGAGGATGACTCTGATGAAGAGTGTTTTTCTTCATCATCTGTAGACAATCTGGCTGCTTGTTATAATAATTGCTTGGCCAATTCTTTTAATTCTTCTGCTTTGGAAGATGGTGAAGGACTGGACTTTTTTCTTTTTAGAAGAAGATGATGGCACAATTTTCTTCGTATAAGAAGATGGTGACTATGGAATCTGAGATGTTAACTAAGGGATCGGAGAAGCCGGCTGGATAGAAACCGGGACTCCAGAACTGGATGAAATAACTGAAAATTCTTCACTGAATTGGGATAAAACTCTCAATTTGGAATTTATCCCACCATTTTACTAGGAACTGACGGAGGACCATAGGGTATTCCGAATCAATTTTGTAATGCCATTTTAAAATCCAAGGAATTTTATATTTGGCTATGAACTGAAGAGTGGGGGAAAACCTTTTCTCATAATCTGAAAAGGTCATGACTGAAGTAAATTTGGTGACTGTATTTTGGAGATGTAACGGGAGAAGATCATAAGGGCAACCATGATCATTCCACCAGTTGCAAAACCACATGGGAAATTGGTGGTTGAATCTTCTGTCAAAATTAAGGAACCAAGAATGACTAAAGTCCTCAGTTTGGTGGAGGAATATTTTACTCAATACTTCAATATATTCATGATAATTAAACATGAGTGTATCATATTTGTGGGGAATAGAGGGGGAATCACCCCATTGAGATAATGACATGATACGGATTATATAGAGGGAATGGTATAATATTTTGGATGGAACTTTTGAGTCATGAATCGGTTTAATGGAAATTGACTCAGTTTTGAATAAAATGTCTTTGTAGAATGCTAGGGGTTTACTTGGAGGGAAATGAGAAGATGGACCGAAATAGCTTTTGACTAAGGAAATGAGATTTTTAATATGATTTATGGAAGGCTCAATATAGAATAGAAAATGTTCAGCCCTGTTAAAGTAAGGGGATGATTTTTTATAATTGACTAGAAGGTTAGATGAGGAGTCTGATTTGTAGGGGTCATATTGGTTGATTAAAGCTGACTAGTAATTAGGTTTGAGTTGACTGAGGGTGGTATCAAGAGCACTATACTGATTGACTAGTGGAATGGAGGGATGTCCTGCATAAGGGACTATGCTAGGGATTGACTCAGGGGATTCTGTTTTAACTGGGGAAGATGACATAACTGTTGATTTTCCGGGATTTCTCCCTTTCGATGGACTTGGTTTCATGTCTTGGCTCCTTGTAGAAATTCACGCGTTAGAAAATCTAGGATGTGGTTGTCACTTCCTTTAATGAATGCAATTTCAAAATCAAAAATACTTAAGATTGCTTGCCAACGGGTAAAAATTTGTTTGCTGGCAATGTTTTGAACATCTTTTTCTAAAACATCTTTTGCACTTTTGCAATCAACTCGGACTAAAAATCTTTGATTTAATAAATCATCTTGAAATTTACTGATACATAAAACAATCGATAAAATTTCTTTTTTAATAGTACTATAATTTGATTGGGCGGGATTCCAGATCCCGGAATGAAATCGAACAATTTGCTCAGGATGATTGGGAGAAGTTTGTTGTTTGAGGATACCTCCATAACTTATTTCAGAGGCATCATTTCTACTATTTTATAGGAATCAGAAAGAGGGATTTTTAAGCATGGTAGTGTTTTGACATGACTCTTAATTTCTTTGACTAAGGATGTATGAACTGATGTCCAAGGGGAAGGGTTTTTCTGTAGTCTATCGAATAGAGGCTTATAATGTTTCCTAAGATTTTTGTAAAAATCTGATAAGACGTATTTGCACACGCATCAATTAACCCTGTCAACAAATCGATCGTAGTATAAAGCAAGCAGGGATCGTTCTAAACCGGGGATCCAACTACAGGGTAGATCCATCTAATCTATTAAAAATGTCGAAATAAGCATATAGGGTTTAAAGGTTTTATGATTTCGGAAAAAAAAAAAAGAATAATAAATCATAAATTACTTCTATACATATATACATGTGATCAACCAACAATCATGCAAACTCAACCAAACAACCATGCAAGAATAAAGAAGACAATCTCTAATCTTATTTAAGTCTACACCGTGAGCAAATATACAACCTAAATTTGATACGCACATAAGTTCCTACGTGGTTCCTATGACATAGACCAACTTAGAATTAGACTACGGGTTTCATTCAACATCGCGACACAAACAAGCTCGGCTACGTGCTCTACTTATAGGTCACACACATAAACTAATCATGCAATTACGTATCACATAAAGAATCGATGTGTTTAAGCACAAGTCCAAATCAAACATAGGTAGAAAATCGGTGAAAACAAAGACAATGCAACTTATCAACTACGTGTATCAAAGTCGAACTTTGGATGATTAACACATGCAATATCAACTACTTGTATCAACTACACATGATAATGGAATATAGCACCGAAAATCTTAAAGTATATGGACATAAAACTCACGGCATAGAAAACCTAAAATCATTGATTAAAAATTGAAAACTTTAATTCAAAACATGGTTCAAAAGTACTTCTATCTTATAGACAAGAATCGAAACATACTTAAGCAAAAACCTAAAACAAACATAAACAAGAACAAACACATAGCAATCCGAAAATAGAAGATGAAATACACTCTCAGAATATCCCTACTTGTTCTATTCTTTGAGTGAGCGGAATCCTAGGCTACTTGCTTTGGACAAATGCTGAAGGTGGGATCGGATTGTGGTGTTTGGAGGTTTGATGGAGTTTCGGCAAAGGCTTTGGTGTTATTTGCACGGGTTGATGATCATTATTGCTGCCATGCCATGCCCTATTTATAGAGTAACAAGTCTTGATCTCCAAGAATTCTCCTAGCACAAGGAATCCTATTGAATCGGCAAAACCAAGTCCAAGTTGGATTTAATTTCTTCTCTTGTTCTTCAAGGAATCCTCATGCATAAAGGAATGACAAAACCATCTTGAACTTGGAAAACCTTCTCTCTTTATGCCGCACGGTTTCTCTCTCCTTGCAGACTTGGGAAATCTTCACGGCATCTCCATACATATCTTGGATTGTACTTCTCCTAGCTCAAGCAGGAACTCCTAGCTGCCGGCCACCTTTCCCTCATGAGTACAGGAAAACATTTCCTAGTCAACACGGTTTAGACTTTCCTGAAATAGAAATAAGAAAATTAGAAACTAGGAAAGAGGAAAGATGGAATCTTGATCAAGACATGAATCCTGAGTAAACAAGGATTTCCAACACTTAGCACAATTTCAACACCAAATTCTTCAATTCCGAAATTACTATGTATTCTAACACTAAAACCTACATATTTCTAAATTAAGCAATTATTCTACACTAAACACAAATATAAAGCTAAAACAACTAAATAGGAGTTTAACAAAGGGTAAATAAAGGGTATAAACATATTAAGAACGTCACACTTTGTGCTCCTATCAAAATCTGCTATGTAATTTAAAGACCCTAAGAATCTTTGTAATTGGTTTTTATCTAAAATGACATCTGGAAATTTGTCAGCGAACTGTATTGCTCTATTAATAGGTTTAATTTGGAGTTGGTGAATGTTAAATCCAAGAAAACAAATATTGGTTTGGAACAATTTGAGGCAGAAATAACTAGATTATTATGGAAAAGAATTGGTGTAGATGTTTCCAATGTTGATCAATTGATTGTGAAAAGATTAAAACATCGTCAATGTAGAGAAGTGACTAAGGATTAAATATGTCATTCATTATGTTTTGAAACTCACTAGAAGCATTTTTTAATCCGAATGGCATAACATTCCATTCGTAGTGACCAAAAAGGGTGACAAATGCAGTTTTGTATTTGTCAGCTTCACTGATTTGGATTTGCCAAAACCTGACTTCATATCAAATTACTAAAGATAACGGATTTGTTTAATCTGTTAATGAGATCTCTTTTATTGGGAATATGATACATGATTCATTCCAAGACTGTGTTAAGAGGTTTATAGTTAATGACTAACTGAGGAGTTCTTTTTTAAGTTCGGCATTTTTCTGAACATAGAAAGCTGGGCAAGACCAAGGGGATTTACTATGTCGAATGATATTTTTGTTGAGTAATCATTGATTTCGTTTTTACAAAAGTCCATAATCTCATGACTCATTTAGATCGGACGAGCTTTAGTAGGGATATTTTTTTCATTAAATTCTTTAATATAAGGAAGAGAAATAATATGTTTTTTCCTATGTCAAAAGGCAGTAGGAATATCAGAACATATTTCTTTGATGATCCTCTCTTCAAAAGTTTTGATTTTTTGCTGAAAACAAGGGTTTTGAAGTTGATTTTCAATTCTTTTGAAATTAATTTCTTCTTGAAGAAATGTAATTTGTTTATTCTTTGCTTGAATGGAACTAAGAGTTTTTGAAATATTATTTTCTTGAAATGCTTTTAGGGTATGAATTTCAGGGTTAGAAAGAAAAGTAAATTTTACTGATTCATCAAAAGGGTAGGTAATAATACCATCATATTCGGTTTTGAAGGGTAAATTAAAGTAATAAAAGGGAGTCCTAAAATTACTTTATCAGTTAAATTTTTTATTAAGACAAATGGAGTTTTAAAACAAACATTATTTTGGCATATATGGGCTTTAGGAATTTCATATTTAATATCCATTTTTGTTCCATTGGCGGATCGTAAAGACTCTTTTGTTTTTTCAAAATATTTTGAAGGTATTAAGTCTTCTTGGATGCAGTTAAGATCTGCTTCGGAATCAATAAGGGTTGTTATTGTTATTTTAAAATCTTTTATTTTAAATTGGACATTAGTGTACCATTTTTTAAGCTGGATTTGTCGTATGGTATTAATAGTATTGTTTTCAGATGTTTCAGCTTCATTATTGTCGGGGAGAGGATCTGGAAAAAGATTTTCAAGGGGATCTTGTAATTTAAGAAATTGGTTATTTATTTTTAGTAAGTTTAACTCTTGTTTAATTTCTTTATTGTCATTTGTAAGTTCTAAATGCGTTTGTTGTAAAGTATGTATTTGACTCTTGATTGTTTTGACTTCATGTTGCAAATCTTGGATTTCTTTTCTACTTGTAGAAAACTTATCAAAAGTTGTAGTAAGGCTAATTTTTTGTGGGGAGGATTAACTACGCTTTCTTGGGTAATTAATTTTTTTAATTTTTTAAGGTACTCAGCCTTAAGTTCAGGAATATCTATTTTACTTATTAAATCAATTAATAATTTTTCTTGTTTTGAAAGATTATTTATTGTTTTACAATTACATGCATCCTTACACCCAAAAGTAATATCTGGGGAAGAATATTCATTGGATTCAGAGGAAGAAGATTCCATCAACGTGATGTCTTCTTCGCTTATTTCATTTTCTAAATCAGTATTTCGTAATTCTAAAGTTTGTATAAGTTTCTCTTTTTCTTCTTGACTGATTTTCAGTTGCTTGGTAGTATTTTTAACTGGACAATTATTTGCAAAGTGACCGGTCTTGTTGCATTTAAAACATTTAGTTTTACTTTTATCAAAAGTTTTAGTCTTTTGTTGACGATTTGGTTTTTTGGACCAATTTTTGCGAAATTTATTTTTTGAATAAAATTTTTTTGGCTCAAAATTACTTTTATAAGGTGTAAATTTTTTTTTTGAGTGGTATGAAGTAAATTTATTGCTTGCCTTTTTTCTCCTTGAAGGAGGTAAAGAAAGTAAACCATATTGTTCACAAAAGTTTCCTAATTCGTATTTAGCTGTTTTCTTATCTGATTTCATTTGAGCATTTAGTTTCATATCTATACACATTTTTAATCCTTCTTTTTGGATAACTGTAATTATATTTCCATAGGTTAAAGAATCATAATTTATGTGACATGTTTCATTACTAAAGACTTGTCTGATTTTATGAGCAAATAATTTTGGAAGACCATTTATGAATTTTTCTTTCCAAAAAGGTTGGTTACTATCGTCTCTAAGCATGACTCGAGAGATAAAGACATCTTTGTACCATTTGAAATCACTTAAGGTAGGACACCTAAAGTTACTAAGTTGATCATGAATTATGGATGTAATATGACTAAGAGTTCCTATGAAATGTTGGATGATTGTGTAAAATAAGGTGTTAACAGCATCAGAAATTCCCATTCTTGTGTGATTGTCAAAGATGGGAGTCCCATCTTCCTCACGTTTGATTGCATGTTTAATAGATGATCTAGAGTCAAGAGTGAGATGTTTTTCCCACCAGGAATGAAGCATTCATGTAAATCCTGTGGAGAGTATGTCAATGGCTGAAATTATGATTAGTGACATAACTATTGGCTGCCATAGACATGTGATGTAATTTATTTAGGATTTCTTGTTCTGATAAATTATCAATGTTCCACTCATAAGTTTTGTCCGAAGAAACGGAGAATTGATTAGTAAGATGATTAGTAGGTTGTATATCTAAAGGGAGAGGACGTTATGTCCAAGTTTTAAAAGGTATTTTCTTTGGATGAATTATTCTGTCTAGTTTTAAAGTTTGAAACATTTGGTTTAATTCTGAAATTTGGCTAGTGTTACTAGAATCGCTATCAGAAGAAATGGATGAAGAGTGTTGTTGGGTATGGATTACTGCAATTCTACTAGGTTCTGCTGTTTCAGTTTTTAATTTTTCTAACATTTGTTCTATCTTTTGAATTGAAGTAGTAGGCCTTAGGGAAGGTTTATTTAATTCATTAAAATGAACTAAAGGAGTTTCTGTTTTAGGTTGTGGTAAAATGTTAACTTTAGAAGATATATTGTCAACTTTTGTTTCTATTTTATCTAACTGGGCTCTTATGGTTACTAGACTTTGGTTTGTGTAATTATTCTGTTCAATAATTTTTTTAGTTTCTGGGTTAATTTTCATAGATTCTGGATCTTCTACAGCAATTTTGAAGGGTGAGGCTATGATTGGACTGTTAAGATGATCAATTATTATTGTTTCAACAGGAGGATGACTGTAAATGACTAAGTTATTGGAGGTTTTCCATCTTGCTTTTGTTAATGTTTGAATTTTCTGGTTGTTTAATTGATCTATAAAATCAAGAAAGAATATTTCAGATTTTGTTTCAAGCATAAATGCTTGCCAATCACGAAATAATTGATTTCGTTGATCTATGAAAGAGAATTTCATTCTATAGAGGTTTCTTTTAAGGATATTTTCTTCTAGTTCAAGATGTTTATCTAATCTAGAATAGTTGATTACAAAAGGTTAGGTAAGTGTACTTAGCTGAGGATTTAAAGGGGGAGTAACTAGAAAATCAGAAGCAGTAGGAGAAGTTTGTTCTTCATCTGTGGTTGATATATTTTGGGACTCATTTTCTGTGTAATTTGGATAACTAACTTGTGAAGTAGTTCTGATGTTTCTAATTTTGAGTTTTTGCAATTCTTCTTCTAATTCTTTAATCCTAATATTTTTAATTTCTTTTTCTAAATCTGAATCTTGTCTAGACATTGTTTCAACTGTAGTGGAACCAGCAAATGAATGTCTAGCTGTGGCAAAAGAATGTCTAGAAGAATTTACTATCTCCTGAATTCTTGAGTTTTGACTTATTCTAGAGTTTAGAAAATTAATTCTTACTGTGCCATCATTAAATTGTTGAATACAATTTAAATCAGAAAGACTATGTTGCGCATTAGAAGGTTGATTCTCACTAGTGAGAGACCATTCAGAAAGAAGATGGACATCTGACCATCTGATTGTGTGTGGAACGCTAATATTGACGTTTTCTTGACTGCTTTGAATTAAGAGAGTATGGTTTTTGGGACTTTTACTAATAGCTTGGAAATTCATGTTTGTGCCAGTGACTTTATAATGGATTCTATAAATTAAGGCTAAAGGTTGGGTTCCTTCAAGAACATGATAACCTGAAGTTTTAACATTGAGGGTTAAAGCTTTTAGGATATGAGGGTCACTAAGGCTAATGGTAAAATCTCTGGAAAACAATTGAAATGAACTGGACCATTAAACAGACTTGACTCAATTAATCCAAG
Source organism: Fragaria nilgerrensis (assembly GCA_010134655.1). Taxonomy (NCBI): domain Eukaryota; kingdom Viridiplantae; phylum Streptophyta; class Magnoliopsida; order Rosales; family Rosaceae; genus Fragaria; species Fragaria nilgerrensis. The sequence continues at coordinate 9,571,862 of CM020981.1, forward strand.
GGTACTGTCATTAAAATCAGTAAACATTGCATCTCTTAAACATAAAAGAATGGAGGCATTAAGACATTTTCTAGTTAAAGGTTTAACACTGATTTGAACTAATCCAATATGGAGGAAATTATGACCATCTTTTTTATGTTTCTTAATTGACTCAGGACTGAAAAGTTGGCAAGTTTCATGTTGTTTACTAAGGGCATAAACTTGTTCTACGGATTTAATATGGTGTTCAATTTTGAATGAAGAAAGACTCCATTTTTTCTTATAAATTTCATGACTAGGAACACTGGGAATATTCCAGTCGTTCATATATATGTTATCGTTTGACTGAAACTCTATTTGTTCTTCGTTAGCTATATATGAGATTCTATTGAGGGATGACCTGGACGAACTAGAAGTGACTGAGCTTGATCTAAATAGTCGACTCATAATGGGAAGGGAAGAGAAAACTGGACCGAAACTAAAAGGATAGGAGAATTTAAGATCCTTAGCTTAAGACCCTAAAGACTAACACTCTCTTTACACCGCTCATGCCTCATCTGGGACTTAGTGTTTGGACCTGGACTTATTGTTTGGTTGGAGAGAATAACAGGCTTAAAAGGAGATAAGGAAAAGAAAATAAAACTGTAATCCTTAAAATTCAGGGACAGAAAACAAAACACTTCACAAAATAAGTAAAGCAAATAGATCAACTTAAGATCCACTCCTAGGCGGTAGTCCGCCACCTGGGGATTAAGAAGGGTAATGAGCAATACAAGAAACAAACTCCAGAACCACTCTTGGGCGGTAATCCGCCTCCTGGGGTTGGAGGTTTTTAACTATTAACTATATCAGGCTTTTGACTATGATACCATAACACGGTAGCAATTTTGAAGTGTTTTTATTTTTGGCTACTTTAAATTTGGTATGGACTAACTAGTTTTCATTTTTGTAGAGTATGAGCAGGGGCGTAGGGAAGGGGGGGTCAAGGGGTTCAGCTGACGTCCCTCACATTTTTGACTAGGTCATATTGTTATATAATTGGTTAGTTGAAATGTGATGTTGGCACTATTTTAACCCTCCTAACCAATTAGAGAAAAATTTGACATATAAAATATTAATTACATCAATCAATTTGGACAGAGGAGGGTTCAACTCCTCACATGTGTTTGTCTGCAGGTTTAATATAGGTTTAATTACGTGTGGTTCTCTTTATTTTTTTAATATAGGTTTCTAATCCTAATCAATGATTGATTGCATCTCCATTTAATATTACAATTAAAACATATTCCTACTCTTTTTAATTAATATGTTTTCCTAATCAATCAATGATTGTGATTGATTTCTCGTGCACCTCTATATAAACAGTTTTAATCGTTTCTTTATGTATTTCTTTTTGTTATCTTTCAGTAAATTTTTCCATGTCATCGACAATCTTCATAATCAAAAACTTGCAGTTATAGATGCTTTAGCTTTATTTGAAAAGTATTGTAAGAGAAAAGTAGCAGAACAGTCGACATCATCTGAAGCTCCTCCAAAATTTCAAAATATGTGCAATCGTCGAGGACAATTATAATTGTTTTAGGGAGATTTGTTATTTTTTTAGCTTTTTTTTTCGAAGTATTCTATAAGTTTTTATATTATTCAATAAAAATCATATTTTTATTTTGTGTGACATTATTGTTTAAACTCTTGACCCTTCTACTTGTGGTTTCTGGCTACGCCACTGAGTATGAGAGCACTGCTTCAAGCAAGAACAATTGTCCACCTCCAATTCCAAACACAAAAGGGAAGGGGAAGTTCGTTGCAACCGGTAATGTAAAGGTTGTTCAGGGTTGAAATTGTATTTTGGATGTTTGGTGCAGCTTGTATTGCTCTGTTATATTTTTCTAGTTTGCTTGTTTAACTTTATGATGTGCGAACTAATAATGAAGCATTGGATATTGCATTTTTGACATTATGGATGTTATGTACTTGATGGAATATTGGATTCTTCCCGTCAAACTTGAAGGCCATCAGGGATTTTTTTTTTTTTTTTATTTGTTAGTTGTGGGATTGGTCGAGTCCTGTCTCGATCCTGACCAATCTTGTCTCGGTCGGGATCAACTCTTAAAAACGCAAGGCCCATCCCGATTCCATCCCATATTCAATGTCCGGGACGGGCCGTGGGATTACCCGAATCGCGTCTCATCCCGTCCCATGCCCAGCTCTATGAATTCGGGTTGAATATGGGCCTATTGGTTACTTAAGCATTCACCCTGACACCCTGGTCCATTGGGGCCAATTCCCTTGTCAAGCTCCGGATCCGGCCCGTAAAGGACGTCGCTTCATAACACGTTGACAAATAACAATTGCTCACAACCAAAAAAAGAAAAAGTTTCAGAGCCTCGTCAACAACAACGAAGCAAGGAGTTGTCCAACTTCATAAGCTCTTGAAGATCAACCAAGTCTGGTAACGATCTCAGACCCTCTTCTTATCAATCACTCAATCTTTACATAATCACTGAGTACTAAATAGAATTACGGGTTTTGTTTGATTTATAATCCTAACTGTTGGGTTGAGAGGTTTAATCTTTTTCTTGGTTTTTTCCTATGCAGATTTTGTGAATTGGGTTCTCAGGTTATTTGGGTTTTGAGGGAGTGAAAATGGTGTTGGTTTTGGCCTTGGGGGATTTGCACATACCCCACAGGGCACCTGATCTGCCTGCAAAGTTCAAGTCCATGCTTGTTCCTGGCAAGATCCAGCATATCATTTGCACTGGGAATCTCTGTATCAAAGTATGTTTCTTTCTTATCTTTTTTTGGTTTCTTGTTTGGTTACAACCAGTTTTGCTTTGTTGGGTTTTCGCTTTTTCTGAGTTTTGTGCATGTTTGAGTTGGTTTTTGCTGAGTTTTAAGCGGTTTGGTTGCCCACAAAGAGAGAAGCTTTTGATTTGTTTTGGTATTACTTGGTGTGTTTGTTATTAACATTATGTGCATATGGCTGTAAAGACTTGTATTCGGAGTAATTTCCCTCAAACCGGTTTCAATCAGTCAAGACTAGAGAGGAGTATATGAGTGTTCATGCATCCATGTATTTGGTTTGATATGAATGCAACAAGGTTGGTTCTTATTTCACTGAGTCAGTTTCAACCCTTGATATCTTATGGGTGTTGCTAGACTGCGCACAACCATTTGGTTGTTTTGTACATTTACTCTAAAAGCTGTTAATCTAAGAGATGGGTGAATTGAGCATAGATTTGTATCTGTTTATCTTGGACACTTTACAAGCAGTATAATATCTTTGTGGCTACCAATGTTTTATGTTTTCATTGTTGTAACAGTACTCGGGCTATGTTTGTTGCTGAGAAACTTGTTATGAATTGCAGGAAGTTCATGACTACTTGAAGACTCTTTGTCCCGACTTGCATATTGCTCGAGGTGAGTACGACGAAGAGACAAGATATCCAGAGACTAAAACACTGACTATTGGTCAATTTAAGTTGGGACTATGCCATGGCCATCAGGTTTGATTTCCTTCTGTCTCTTCTTTTATTTTATGCTCTGTCCTATAGAATTGCACTATGTAGGTTTTAGTATCGGAAGAAATTGGATTTGGTTTCAGATGGAACATTATTTTGCTTTCCCTGACTGAGAATGACCTAATCCTTACTCCTGTGTCTTCCACACAGGACACATTTCCCTATTAGAATAAGCTCGATTTGTCACTTCAATCATATGTGTTTTTAAGATACCCCTCATCCCATGGTGCCTATAACTTGAAACAGAGTTCTGTTTCTTGATGTTCTATCCTTTTGAAGAGATCAAAACTTTGCTTGCTCTATTTGTAAATTGGATCAAAAGAAGTTTTCCTTAAAGAGTAGAAAAACAGAAATTTAGCTCCTGTTGCAGTATAGGTCGGCTACGGGCTACCACATACTGTTTCCTTTTGTGGCTTCCCTAATTGGAGCAATTACGGATTGAAGTCGTTCCAAACTGTCATGTGCAATGAAATTGATGCAGTGTAGTTTCCATTTCTTTTTTATTAGAAAAGGATCTGCTTTGCCCTTAAATCTCTTCATAATTCACCCTGTGAGAATTAGACTGTAATGAGTTTTGGTGCTGTGTAGGTTATTCCATGGGGGGACCTAGATTCTCTAGCCATGCTTCAAAGGCAGTTAGATGTAGATATCCTTGTCACAGGTCACACCCATCAGTTCACAGCCTACAAGCATGAAGGGGGTGTTGTTATAAACCCTGGGTCTGCCAGCGGAGCCTATAGCAGCATCACCTATGATGTCAATCCAAGCTTTGTCCTCATGGACATTGATGGCCTTCGTGTGGTTGTCTATGTTTATGAACTCATTGATGGGGAGGTTAAGGTTGACAAGATTGATTTCAAGAAGACAACTGCTACTCACTCCGCTCATTGAACACAAAATTTATCTGTTGGATTTGCTAGACTCCAGGATTCCTCAGTCTGTTAGTGATGTATGCGATCCCATTATCTTTGTATTTGTGGGCAATTTTCTGGCTTATAGAGATCGACTCAGGTTCTAGCTTTCTGTGGATTTGATTGACTTGTGATAATGCTCGACTCACTAATATGTGTTAATATCCTGTTTATCGAAACTCTGCGAAACAGGGCATCAATACACCATTATGATTTAGCTTTAATGGGAAGAAAAGGGACACCTTTAGGTATAATGGAGAATGAAAACTTAAGTTGCCTAAACCGTTTTAAGAGATTAAGAGTTGAGGAACTCTTCACGCCATATGTCTCTCAAACCGGCCACAATCAATCTGAAGCCTAACACCTTTTCAAGCAATCGCAAAGGTGGCTAGTGTTTGATGAAAGCCGAGACTTGGTTATTTGGATTACGATGCATCGTTGCTGCGTATAACACAATTTCCCATTTCAGGCACTAGCAGTTGGCAGTGCTACGGTGATGTTAATTAGTGACAATGTGTTCGAGTGTTGTTTGCCTGATTTCAGCTTGAATGTCTTTGAAGGCATTGGTGAATGGTGAAACGGAAAGAAGTCCAAGGCTACAGGATTAGACATCTTATTGATAATCATGATGTTTTTGTTTACAATGCTTTGATTAGTAACTTAGTATGTCCTAGTATGGTCTTTCATCAATTGCTTCTTTGCTAGCCAGATATACCAAGTGATGCATGCCTTTCATCAATGTGGTTTCTTCGATTTTCAGTGATCAATGGTCATGGACTTGTGATTATAATTCAATTCTAATTTGGAATTACAACGTGAAGATTTGGACTCCTACGGTGTGTTTGGAAGCGGGTGAATTCGCGGGAATTTAATTCAAAATAGGGAATTCTCAATTTCTTAGGATTGTTTCCCCGTTTGGATTCTTATCCTGTGGAATTAGCAATTTCTCCGGGAAAATAATCGTGGAATTTGAAAGCTTAAATTCCCGACTTGAATTCTTCACAAAATAGGTATCATTTGTCAATTCCCTTAACTGAGGTTAGTCTAAATGCAAATTTTTATCATTTTAAAACTATACGTTATGAAATCGGGAATTCTTAATTAATTAATAGAATTTAAATTCATAGAATTGTAATTCCCATGATTTTGAAATTTCTATAGAAATTGAAATTACTTTATCTAAACACAGCGCTAATGTGTTTCGGAATTTTGTTTCATCAGGAAAAGAAGTACGAACTTTGTACATTGCTTTACCTTTCTCCTACATCAATCAGGAAACCTTTTTCTTATACGAGTGAGAATGGAAAATAAAAAGTTGAGTTGCATAAGCGCTCGAGTTATCCTTAACTTTGAAGTCACTCATCTCCATAACCAAACAGGATTTGGGAATCACAATTCAAAATGAACCCGCTGGTCACTAAATGAAAAGAGTAATTATAAATACTAGGCCGAACCTAATAATGAAAACACAGTAATTATAAATACTAGGCACTGGCAGCTCCATAAGTCCCTATAAGCCTTTCCTCTGATTACACAGTGTCCTTACAGTTTTTCTATACTTGCTTTGTTTAAGATGGCAAGTTGTGATGTATGGCAACCAGAAAGTCCAGAAATCGACCAATTATACAACACTTCCTCAGAAGAACCGGAGTTCTCGATTGAGATTTTTGCTTCCGTTGATGGAAGTGGGCGCTATGGACAGTTCAATGTGCAGTGCCATCTTTTGACAGATATTAGAGAATCCGGGTATGTAATCTCCATCATGCTTTCTCGGGTGGGGGTTCCCTATCATGTTCAGCCATCAATGATCCAAAAGATTTTTACTGATGCTCACCACATAGCTAATGATCCTAGTAACATGTACCTCAAGATTATTCCGATGGTAGTGTCTCTTAGAGTAGTATCTGATCAGGACCGGTTACCTGAATTTCCCGTCCATGAGATAAGGTTTGTCTCCACCAGTAAGTCAGCAATAGAAGAGATGCTCGAGTCGAAGACAATTGAAGGCTGCGAAGAGCAATGCGTGGTGTGTTTGGATGAGATTCCAGTAGGGGATGAAGCCACATGCTTGCCTTGCTCACATGTGTTTCACGAAAGTTGCATAGTGACTTGGCTGGAGCAGAGCAATCTTTGTCCATTGTGTCGATTTGAGATGCCTGCCGCATACGCATGACATCTCTCTTTTCATTCTTTTGAGTGTCATTATTAGAAATTTAGAATTTTTTCTGCAGAATGAGGAAAAATGTAATCAGTCTTTCAAGCTAAAATCTGTACCGGCCGTATAGTACTAATACAATTTCCGTTAGTTACTGTTCTGTTCACAATTTTTCTTTATTTCTCTTTCTGTTTCTGGTATGTGATATAAGATATATGGAAGAGTTTGGTACCAAACCTTAGCCATCTTGAGGTATCAGACATCCTTTTATGATAACCATTTTCCACCTAATTTGTTGAACCAGCCAGTTTGGTGAGTAACAGAAAAATGATAAAATTAAAATTTGCAATTTGATTTCAATATTAAAAATTCACGAATTCTGAAACATTTAACTGAGCTAAATTTTATTTAATAGCAAACTGATCAAAAAACATATATGCATCTCTAGTTAGCTGTGAACCTATAGACCATAGAATGCATATAAGTGTCTCCTGGATTCAAAATTTGTGAAGGGAAATTTGGATGATTCACGGAATCTGGGAAACCCTGCGTCTCCAAGCACACTGCGGCATACTTTTTATACACAAATCCACCTTTCCCTTTCACATCATTTAGCATGTTACTAGTGTAGAATTGCAGCCCTGGCTGGTTAGTCCACAGCTCCATTTTTCGCCCCGAAACACTGTCATGCAGCACTGCAGCCTTCCTCAAGTGGTCAGGGCTGGAAGGGTCCATTATGTAGTTGATGTCATAACCATCAGGCAGCTCATTGATCCTGCTACCAATCTCTCGGGGCTCAAGGAAATCATATGCCGTTCCTTTAACCGGGGCAATGTCACCAGTGGGGATGAGTTCATCATTGACTGGAGTGATGTTGGAACCGAAAATGTGGATTTTGTGTGAGAGGATGTCACCGCTGTTGTGGCCGCGGAGATTCCAGTACGTGTGGTGGGCTAGGTTTACTGGTGTGGCCTTGGTGAGAGCTTTGGCTTCCATTTTAATAGCTAGTACGTCATGTCCAACAAACATGTATGTTACTGAGACTGAAAGATCACCAGGGAAGCCTGCGTTATTCAGCAGAATTATCATGTTAGTTTTCTTAAAAATATCATGAATTCATAATATGATTCATAACCAATCCCTATCTCTAAACCCTAAATCATGCACCTTCTTCACCATCCCAACTATCATAGGTGAATGTTATGTGACTGTCTTCAATGTGACGCTTCACTGTCCATAGAACATCACTGAACCCTTTAGAGCCACCTGAGATACATATACTTATGTAATCAGATCCCTTTTGTTTCTCAAATAAAAGTTATATATGCATCAATGCATGGTTCAGAAAGAATATTAGAATTACGAATAAGATCACAAAAAAATGAAGCTATGTACCATGGAGAGTGTTCTTTCCATGATCATTAGCAACCAACTTATAGTGGTTTCCATTCAAAGTGAATTCAGCTCTACCAATTCTGTTAGCAACACGCCCAACGGTGGCCCCAAAGTAGACAGAATCATTCTGAAATAATTTGAAGCAAAGGATTAGGCGAGATTAGGTCTTCAAAATCAATATATTGTAAAGAAGTATATACTAGTCCAGTGCGAGTCACTCATGAAGTAAAGGCCAACACCTTTATTACAATAAATTAGAAGATTTGTAAACTTACAGTGTAATCTTTGAGGGATTCGAACCCAAGAACAACGTCATCTAATTTCCCTGAAAATAATAAGAGGAAATAAATTACAATGAAACTAAAATGTAATTGTTGAGGAATATAGAGAACTTGAAAATATATATGAATGACAAACCATTCTTATCAGGGAGAACAACAGAGAGCACAGTTGCACCATAATTTGTCAGCTTCACAGAGAAATTTCCCTTCTTCAATTCATAAATATCTCCCACCTTTTCATCATTTGCCTCAGAAAAATTCAAGATCAAAGGCAGCAGGAAAAGAAAACACCAATACAAAGATATCTTACTATTCATCTTAGGTGAACTAGTTAGCAACAAAAACTGCACCAAACAGAAGGCAAGGCCTGAATGACAATGCATACATATATAGAGAAGATCGATGTAGATGATATCTAGATTTAAACTGATAAGATAACTGACAGATTTGAAGGCTTTAATTTGTTGTGGATAAGGATACACGTATATGTTCGTTGGAAAGATAAAGAGTCACTGATTAAAATTCAAAATTGAATTATGGAATTAGATCTCTCAGATTTCTGTGTAACTATTCTTAACGGATTGATCGACCATTCTGAGTAGGATGCAATGAGCTGCTTTCAATATAACTCTTCTTATTTCCACTTTTAAAGGGTTGAAGATAAACAACCTTATATGGAGTTCTTTTCTCTTTCAAATTCTGGAAATAAATAAATACAATGTCTTCCGAAAAAACATGCCACATTACTGATTTGTTTCCAGTTTTGAACTATTACTGTTTTGGCCACACCAGTAAGTCTGGGTATGCAAAGTCTTTTTTAGTCGTTGCAGGCGTGCCACCGCGCGGGCGCGGAATGTAGTGGTTGTAGTAGCGGGGTGCGCTTAGTCTTCTGCTTCTAATCAACGACTAAGGATGTAGAGAGCACTAACTTCACCGCAGGGTTCTTCAGATTTGTCTTGCGTACTGGGCAAGGACTTACAGTACGTAGTCCATCTGAGCGTTACAATATCAATACTTGACGTAGGATTGAGCAGAGCTTCAACTTGAAAGAAAAAAGACAAAGCTCCGGGGAGCGAACAAGGAAATGAAAGTAAAGCTCCGGGGAGCCTGTAGAAGAAAAGGGCTAAGGCGTGATGCTTTAGCGTCGGGTTCAACTATGTTAAAAGTTGTATTGTATTTTTGTTGAGTTGTTGAGTGTGTATAGAGAGATCCTCGAACTCTTTTATATAGAGTCATTTAGGGCCACAGGTATTGACCCAAAACATGTCAAAGACTTGTAGAAGTCTTCAACGTTATCGCAAGCAATCCTTATCAACTCTTCGCCGTTGTGGACGTTGTGCATGGCTCACATATAGCTTAGGATGATTGCATCCTTACTTGATTACGTCTCTCACCCATGCACTAATTGCATTTGCAATATATATATATATACACACACACATGTAGATAAGATAATTTTAATAGCCCCTCACGTCCAGGAGTCCAGAACTTCTAGGCAAAGTCTTTCACTTCGCATGCAAACTTTGGACTTGGTAGTTCGCGGGTCTTTGTAGGCAATTAAATCAGCTCGCGCCCTTTTGGTCTCCTTTTCTTAGGCGAACTCCTCTTTTTGCATGTATATAGACTCCGCCATGCACACACTGGACCTCATGTATGTTGCACATATGATCATTCCTTATTAAACAACAATTAAGGATAAGTATTGCTTATGTCCCGCTCTACCACATCTACATATCCTTATCTCTTTCACGTGCAACTACTTTCTCACACACATGCATATGTCTTCTATGCGAAGTCCAAGTCCAAGTCCAAGTCCAAGACTCCCTCTCTTATGCGAGGTCTTCCACTTCAAATGCAAGAAGATCTCCTCGCATACAAACTTTGTCCAATTTACATGAAAACTTCACTCCTTGTGTGCGAAGGCTTCTGCACAGCCCGTATGTTAGTTTCTTCACATGCAAACTTCTAGACTCAAGCGAACTTTACCGACTAGCTCGTATGCTTCTGTTGGCGGGCCATCACTTGTAAACCTAATATTTCAGGCTCGCCGGTGTGACGTGGACCATGAATTTAACTAATATTCACATAGACAATTACTGTCCAGTAAAATATTAATTTGGGTGTAAACAATTACTATTACTATTACTATGAGCAATTTATATGTACAAAACCATGCCTCTGCTTGTATTATTCGACCAAATTTTCTCTACTTAAGACGATAGTGTTGACTATCCTTCAAATATTGACCTTGCTGCTGTTATTTAGTTATAACAGATTTTAGAGAGATGTAATGTGTGTGTGACACGTGTTTTCATTACAGCTGCATTTCTTTGTCTGTTTGTTACAACACTCTTTTCTCTTCCTGTATTAATATCCATAGAGACTCATCTCTTTGTAATCAAGTTTCCAGATAATCAAAGCCTTTCTTTCTGAGATTTTGTTCGTCTCTCTTTCTCTCTTTTCTCTCTTGTTTCTCAAACCCTAGCTCATCTCAGATACCATGGCTATCATGGTATCAGAGCTCCAATAGATCAAGGACCTGAGATACATGCTTCCGCACTCTCCTCTGATCACTCTCTTTGGTTTTGTGTTCAGATCTAGCTCTCGCTGTGCTGCGATTTGGTTACTAGGGGCTTGGTTCTTCATTGAAGCTTGATTAGAGCTTTCTTCGTCAGATTTGAGCTTATTGATCACACTCAGGTGATTTTCTATGCTCATATTGCTTGGAAAATATGCGGTTCATAGTTCTTGGTGAAATCTGTAAAATTTTAGAGTTGTGGAGTAAATCTTGAGCATATAGAGAAAATCAGAGTAAAATTAAGCATATAGTGTCTGTTTGAGCAAATAGCTTCTTGTCTGAGATAAAATAGAGCAAATCTGAGCCTAAATATGAGTTTATTAGAGTAAATTCTGATGAAGAATACGATTTGAGCATATAGTTAAGCTATGGTGAAGGTTTAGATGTGCGTACAGAGATTTTGAGGCTTAGTACAGAGATTTTGAGTATTCAGCTGAAGTTTGATGAAATTTTAGATGCAAATGCTGGTTTGAGTGCTTCAGTTGAGCTTTGGTAAAAAAAATAAAAAAAATTTAGAGCTATTTTGATCTGTAGTATCTGAAGTTGTGCAATTGGAAGTAAAACTTGTGCACTTACAGCTGTTTATTTTGAAGCAGAAGTGTCTACTTGTACTGATCTCAACCAATATTCTCAGTATTAGTGGTATTTCTGATAGATTGACATCTGCAGCTAAGGTTCAAATGGCTTCTCGAAGTGCATCATCTATACCTAGTCTTTCACACTCTGATGTTCACTCTTTGTTGAGCATCATTACAATGCGCCTTGGAGAAAGAAACTTTATTAAATGGAGTTTTCAGTTTCAGTCTACTCTTGTTGGAAATGGATTGTTTGGATTTTTTGTTGGCTCAGAGGTTGCTCCTCGTAGATATGCTCTTACTTCTGAAGGTGAAGTTACAACTGAAGAAACTGCAGCATATAAGGCATGGAAACAAACAGATATGGCTCTTCTCAGTCTTTTGATGGCTACCTTGGATGAGGATATTGTAGATGTTATTATTGGATGTAAGACATCTAGGCAAGCTTGGATAGCTCTTCAAGAACGTTTTTCTGCTGTGTCAAGAGTGAGCATCATGCAACTCAAAACTGAGTTACAAACGCTTCGCTAGGGAAGTGAAACAGTTGGAAAATATCTACAGCGTGTGAAGAGTGCTAGAGATCAACTCCTATCTGTGGGAGTGTCTGTTCCTGATGAAGATCTTGTAATTGTCATTCTCAATGGATTACCTGATGAGTATTCCACTGTGAGAACTGTGATTGAGGGTAGAGAAACTCTTATTTCTCTCAGAGACTTGAGGTCTCAATTGCTTTCTGCAGAAAGAAGAATTGAAGGGAGTTTCTCTCTTCTTTCAAACATGTTGCTATGGTAGCTAGAGGCAATAATGGATCAAATGATGGAGCACATGGTACTGGTAGAGGGTGGAATGATAAAGTTGATGGCAAAGTTAAAGATAACAGATTTGCAGATAGTGGTGTTGAATGTTCTGTGTGTGGGAAACGAGGTCATACTGTTGATACATGCTTCAGGGTTCACAAATGTGGGATATGTGGTAAGCATGGTCATCTTACAAGCACCTGTTATCAGAATCCTGATTACAAACCTCAACAGTCTCCTCAACCTCAATATAGGCCACAGAATAATGGGGTCCTTCTCCTGAATGTCAAATCTGTTCTAAGAAAGGTCACACAGCTGCAAATTGCTTCTATAAAACTGATGTCCCTGATGGACATCCATCTTTGTCTATTCCTACATGTCAGATCTGTGGTCTCAAGGGCCATGTTGCACTCAACTGTTCTCATAGAACCAACTTTGCATATCAAGGCTCATATCCTCCTTCTACTCTTACTGCCCTAGCAGCCCAATCTTCTGCAAATACCAATGGTGTTTTGCAGCAAACACAAGGAGGAGGATATGTGATATCAAATTGTCCCTCTAGTTCTTGTTTTCCTGGTGGATGCAATCCTAGTAGTGGAGCCTCATCTTCAAATCATCCTTCTGCTTCATCAAATTCTTATTCTAATTCTGAAACCTAGATCGGTGACTTTGGTGCTACACACCATATGACTTCAGAGCTGAGGAATCTTTCAATTGCTCAACCTTATGCCTCTGACAACAAGATAACTATTGGCAATGGTACAGGTTTAAAAGTAGCACATACAGGCTCAAGTTATATTAAACCTGCTGAGCATGTTTTACAGTTGAATCAAGTTCTTCATGTTTCTGACTTAGCAATGAATTTGTTGTCCTTCACAAAGTTGTGCAGAGATAATGATTGTTTTATCACACTTGATGAATCTAACATTGCTGTGCAGGACAAGGCATCCAACAAGGTTCTTTACCAAGGAAAGAGTAGTGAGGAAGGATTATTTCTTTTCAAGTCTCCACCACTATCATCAATTTCTTCTCCATCTGCTTTTGTCAGCTCAGCTTCTTCATTTCCAGTATGGCATCAAAGGCTAGGTCATCCTTCTACTCCTGTCATGTTTAAAATGTTGTCTAGTTCCCAAATAAAAATTCCTAGTTCTGTTTCTCGTACAGTATGTTCTTTTTGTTTAGAAGGCAAGATGCACAGACTTCCTTTTTCTCTTTCAGAGTCAAATCATCTTTTCCCTTTTTAACGGTGCATTCTAATGTATGGGGTCCAGCCCCATGTTTGTCCATTGAAAGGCACAAGTACTTTGTTACTTTCATAGATCCTTGTACAAGATTTGTGTGGATTTTTCCACTTATCAATAAATCTGATGTTTTTGCCTAGTTTGTTAGTTTATGTGCTTTTGTTGAAAATCAGTTCAATTCAACAATAAAGATATTGCAAACTGATGGAGGTGGTGAATTTAATAGCAAGGCCTTTCATAATTTTCTTTCTTCAAAGGGTATTGCTCATCAAATTACTTGTCCACATACTCCTCAGCAAAATGGGGTTGCTGAGAGAAAGAATAGACATATAGTGGAAACAGCAATTTCCTTAATGTCTACAGCTGGAATTCCCAAACAGTTTTGGTTTCACAGTATTGCTCATTCTTGTTATCTCATTAACAGAATGCCTAGCTAATCTTTGGATATGATCTCTCCTTTTGAACTTCTTTTCAATAAGCCTCCTGCCATTTCTCACCTAAAAATATTTGATTCATGTTGTTATCCATATCTCAGGCCTTACAATCATGACAAATTGGATCCTAGAACAACACAATGTGTCTTTTTAGGTTATGCCTTGGGGTATAAGGGAGTGTTTTGTTACAGTATCACTCAAAATAAACTTTGGATGGCAAGACATGTAATTTTTGATGAAACCATCTTTCATTTTCATCATACTTCTTTTTCAGAGCCATCCCCTATTGATCCAGTTACTTTCTTTCCCTCTTCATCTCTCACTACTCTTTCACATCCATGGATGCCTGTCACTTCTTCTCCTGCTTCTTCTCATGCTATAACTGCTAGTATTGGTGTTGATTCCTCTACAGCAGATATTTCTACAGATACTAGTTCAGCTGATATTGGTTCCACAGAAAATGGTGGTGTCGTTTCAGGTGATATTGATGTTGTTGATCATAATTCAACTGGTGTTGGTTCAGCAGGCAGTGATTTAAATGGTTTAGGTGAAGCTGACATATTGGCACATGATTCAAATAATTTGACTACTTCGACTAATGTTAATACTACAGTACATGTTGTTGCTAATACATGTGGTGTTGATGTTATTAACAATGGTGCTGATACTTCAAATAATACTGAGATTGTTTCTCCAAGTAATGTTTCTGCTCTCAATGAGCCTGATTTAAATGTTTTACAGTATGGGGGGAGTTTGGATCATGATATTCCTCAGGAGCTTGCCTTTATTATTGATCAGAACTATAATGATCACTCTATGCTAACTCGTGCAAAGAATGGCATAGTGAAGAAGAAAAGTTTTGAAGATTTTTACTGTTTTTCTGCCATTGCTCAACAACAGTTATTTTCTGAGTATCCTTATTTCAGTGGTTTTACTGCTATTACTGATGTCAGTGATATTATTGAACCAAAATCTTTTCGAGCAGCTTCTGGGAAGGCAGAGTGGGATCAAGCCATGTTGGAGGAAATAAAGGCTTTGCAGAAACAAGGTACTTGGACTCTTGTTCCCTGTCCTACAAATAGAAATATTGTGGGAAGTAAGTGGATTTTTAAAGTCAAGAAGAATCCTGATGGGAGTATTTCCAGATACAAAGCCAGGTTAGTTGCTCAAGGCTTTAGTCAATCTAAGGGACTAGATTATGATGAAACTTTTAGCCCTGTGGTAAGACATAGTACAGTCAGGATCATATTAGCTCTTGCAGCTATGAATAATTGGGAGTTAAGACAACTTGATGTGAAAAATGTCTTTTTACATGGAGATTTGAAAGAAGAAGTCTATATGTCTCAACCTTAGGGTTTTATTGATCCAGCATATCCTACTCATGTTTGTTTACTTAGAAAGTCTCTATATGGGTTGAAACAAGCTCCAATAGCTTGGAATGAAAAATTCACCAGTTTTCTACCAAGCCTGGGTTTTACTTTTTCTCATTCAGATCCTAGTCTCTTTATCAGACATACTTCAGTTGGAATGGTTGCACTGCTATTATATGTGGATGATATTGTTGTCACTGGTTCAGATTCAAATGGCATTCATGATGTTATATCTGAGTTGAGTATGGTTTTTGATATGAAGGATCTTGGATCCTTGTCATACTTTCTTGGATTAGAGATTACAAGAGTTCAGAAAGGCATATTACTTAGTCAAACTAAGTATGCAAAAGATCTTCTTGTTAAGGCTGGTATGGACTCAATTAATACCTGCAATTCTCCTTGTCTTCCTCATTCTCAAATGACTGCAGATCAAGGTACTCCTCTTCAAGATCCCACTCTCTATAGAAGTATTGTTGGTGCTTTACAGTATTTAACATTTACTCGTCCAAATATAGCATATGCTGTCAATACAGTGTGTCAGTTTATGACTAATCCCACATATGTGCATGATGCTGCTGTTAAGAGAATTTTGAGATATTTGAAAGGAACCATTGCTAAGGGAATTTTCTATAGTTCCTCTGGTGCTTTACATAATGCTGTGAATGTGAAAGCCTTTTGTGATGCTGATTGGGCTGGTGAAATTATACAAAAACGTTCTACTACAGGTTTTGTTGTCTATCTTGGTTTGTGTCCAATTTCTTGGCAGTCCAAGAAACAAAGCACTGTATCTAGAAGTTCTACAGAATCAGAATACATAAGTTTGGCAAATACTGCTGCAGAAATTAGTTGGATCAGGCATTTACTATGTGATTTGAAGATTGTAATTCCTTCCGCTCCTTTGCTCAAATGTGATAATCTTTCTGCTCTAGCATTAGCGTCCAATCCAGTATTTCATTCTAAGATCAAGCATCTTGACAATGACTTCCATTTTGTTCGAGAAAGAGTTCAACGCAATGATCTTCGACTTGAATATGTTTCTACAACAGAACAGACTACAGATGTTCTTACAAAAGGCCTAGCATCTCCTATATTTCGAACTCATTGTGTCAATCTCAGGCTAGCTTCCCTAGCTGAGCTTGAGGGAGGGTGTTGACTATCCTTCAAATATTGACCTTGCTGCTGTTATTTAGTTATAACAAATTTTAGAGAGATGTAATGTGTGTGTGACACGTGTTTTCATTACAGCTGCATTTCTTTGTCTGTTTGTTACAACACTCCTTTCTCTTCCTGTATTAATATCCATAGAGACTCATCTCTTTGTAATCAAGTTTCCAGATAATCAAAGCCTTTCTTTCTGAGATTTTGTTCGTCTCTCTTTCTCTCTTTCTCTCTTTTCTCTCTTGTTTCTCAAACCCTACTCATCTCAGATACCATGGCTATCAGTTAGATGCTCAGATACCATAGCTATCAGTTAGATGCAAGCCTTTTGGGTGCACTTGCAACCTTAATAAAGACATCCTCTAGAGTAGTATCGGCCAGGCCCCAAGCATAGACTGTGAATATCATCTTTACATGCTCAACTGTTTGGAAAACATACGCAATTCTGACGTCACTTTTAGGGAACTCGAATTTTTGTGTTCCGGCGAGGTGGTATACCTGATGGCATTCGGGGCGAGTCCGTGTATCAGGCTCTCTACTTCTTGGTCATGACATGAATCTGTTGTGATTGTGAACACATATGATCCTCCATATCTGCCCTTCAACTGCATTATAATATGACAATGAAAACATACTTAGGTACATATACGTGATACCTATATTTACGAATATGACGGTCACCGTGGTAAAAATAAGTCACTTGTTGAGTAATTTCAGTTCTACTAAAGGTAATTACTTCACTAACAATATTTTTACAAGTTTATGAACAAATTGTTGTGGATGTGATAATTTTGTTCAATTATTTATTTATAAATGTGTAAAATGAATGTTGTTACTTTGTTAGCAATGTCATAAATTTGGTTCCATTAAATTGTAATTTTGGTTTAATTTGTTGTAAAATGTTTGTATAATATACATCTCCGTACCACTAGTCTTGACAATGTCTTGTCGTGTTTTACTGTGTTCTTGTCTTGTAATTAAAAGACCTAATAATGATCAAAAGCGTACCTCTTTTGGATTTCCTAAGCACTGCATTCTTCCATCTACGAAAATTCCTATTCGATCACACAAGAACTCTGCCTCTTCCATGGAATGCGCTGGATATCATTTGCAAATTAACACAGCATCGTGAGTTAATTAGTTAGGAGGTAATTAAATCAGGTACATTAAGGAGAGATAGAGACAGGGAGAGAGGGAGAGAGAGGGAGAGAGAGACTGGTGAGTGTGATGACACGGCTTTGCTTAGCAAGCTTTATAACATTCCAAAGAGTGTTTCTTGAAGCTGGATCAAGTCCGGTACTGGGTTCATCCATGTAAATAGCCTACATGTATGGATTGGACAAATGAACAATTAACTAAAAGAATATAAAGTTAATTAGCAATAAAAATCAAATTAACAAGTAGCTTTGCTTGATTAAATCGATATATGAAAGATGAAGCACTTACTATGGGATTCCCTATGAGTGAAATGGCGACGCTAAGCCTTCTCTTCATACCTCCACTGTATTGCCCTGCTCGTTTGTCAGCAACCCCGCCGTTAAATAGATTCAGATTCTTCAAAGAATGTTCCACTGCCTTCATCATAAACGAATCTAGCTTATTCAGCAAACAAATCAACAGCATCTACATGCACACATAATCTCAAAGTACTGGACTTACTTTGGTTAAGTCGGAACCTTTAAGGTTCTTAAGTCTCCCATAAAATAGTAGATGCTCTCTTCCTGTTAGGGTTGCCCATAGTAGGCTAAATATATATAATTTTCCAGAAAGAAAGCATCCAAAACTCATTAGATCGAATTTAGTATCTAAGAGAACCATGAAGATATTAACGAGAATCAGTTTTCCTTACTCGTGTTGTGGACAAACACCAATGCAGGCATATATTTCATTCATCTGAGTTACAAGGTCCAAGCCCTGAACATAGGCTGTGCCAGTAGTTGGCTTTATCAGACCAATCATCTGTCCAAAAATATATCATATGACAACTAATTACCTAGAGGAAAACACTGATGACTGATAATACAGAAACACACACACACACACACACACATAGGAATGATAGGATCATGCATATGAATAGTACCATTTCAATAAAAGAGGTCTTTCCTGCACCACTAGGACCAAGCATACCAAAGCATTCACCTTGAGGCAAAGCAAGAGACAACCCTCTCACTGCAAATTTCTCAGGGTTTCCATCTCTTCCTGGATACACCTTCTTTATGTTGTCACATATCACAACATGACTCGTATATTTTGCTTCTTCCAACAGCTTGTCAACCTTTTCCTTCTGAAGGAAATACATCAAGCAACCAGTTAGTACTGGAACTTTAAATCCGTCGATCGTGCATAAACCCTAAACCTAAATAAATTATATCGCTTTTTAAAACCTCCTAACTTATAAAAAGAAAGAACTTAAGAACAAGAAGGTTTAGTACTTGCCTCCTGAGCGACATCAGGTTTCTCCATGTCACCATACCCTTTAGATCCAAGCCTCTCCATACTAGGGATTTGGAGAGCTGGTGCTTTCTTTCTTCGCAAGAAGAAGAAAGGAGATTTTCCCCAAGTTACAACTTGATCTATGTAAAATGCGAGAAGAAGCAGCACAGCCCACTCTATTGCCATGATGGCCAAGACATCTTTCATACCATTTACGCTATCATTCAAATTCCCCCAACGCAAACCACTAGTCTTCATGATTTTCCCATCGGTGGCATATTGCATAAACTCGAATAAGCCTCGGTAGAGAGAGAAGCCAGGATACAACTCTAGAAAAATGATCCACCCTTCTGCATGGGTTCAGTATTAACGCATACTAAGTTCAATAGTCTATATATCATGCGCATCATTCGTTTATAATAATAATCAAAGTGTACAGTATTATAAACTACACAGAAGTGTTCAAATACTTCATCAACTTTTAGAACTACTATTAATCTTCACTTACTAGGCATGTGAACATCCATGAGTAGATCCTGGAAGAAAAAGCTTCCCAGAAGCCCGCTTCCGAAAACGTAAACGTAAGCTACAACTGTGGCCATAAATATGATTTCTATTTAGGCATAAGCACGAAATAGAGATGCAGAATGTTCCAACAAATAGAGTAGTCAATACTAATATCAAACCTGTAGCACTCCTAGTGTGCGAGAACATTGACGACAGAAGAAAAGCCAACGCTATTTGCAAGTTTATAACAAAGAAGTAAAAGATAAATTGGAGGGAATAGTCATGTCTGTAGAAGAAGTTTAATCCTGCCGTAGAAAACATACATACACATTAACTTCAACCAGAGAAAAATATATCACAAGCAAGAAAAATTCTTCGGCATAATTTACCTACCTAAGATTGAACCAAATCCAACAAAACATATAATGTAGAACATATATATTGTAAGAAAATAAGAATATGAGATCATCCAATAAGGTCCATCACCAAGGCCATGCATCTTCATCATCACTCTCAGTCTTTCTTGTTTCTCATAAACCAGATTCGCTAACACTACCTACAAGAACAACATATATATCTCAGTATCGTATTATCAAGGTTTATTACATACACACACATGTGTGTGTGTGTGTGTGTCTGTATCATCAACATTATTAATCTTACCGGGAACAACTGTAAAACAACCCATGTAAACAACACTGGACCGATAAATGCCCCCAAATCGGGAATGTCTGAGGTAAAACCCTTGGGCATTTCTTTAACAAAGTCGAACTGAATCGTCTTAGCTCCTGTAAGAAACTGAAGGTACGCGTTTGATACCTGTGAATTACAGTTGTTAGAACTAGTAGTACTGATGGATCAAGTCTTTACTGAATAGGTGAACATTGATCACTGCATATATATGCAGTAATTCTTAAGAAATTAACCAAAATACGCATTTGGTATTGTACACTTGAATACCATATTAACCAAGCGTGGAACTCGTTTGATCACTTCCGGATTGGTGGTTATTGATTGCAAGAAATCCCTATTGCTTACTGTTGAATTGTACCATATGTTCACATTAAAAGTATTTTCATCCGAGTTTGAGATATCTAACGCTGCAAGAAACTTCAACTGTTAGTATATATTTCCCTACATGATGACAGTTAGTTTATATATATGATTATTTTGAGACAGCAATGGAGTGTGGGTGTGTAAATCAGCTAGATTAGTTAACCTGTAAGTATTCCATTAGCTTTGTTCTTTTTATTCCCCCCGGCGTCACCTTTGAACAGTTCATCGTTTATTTCAGAAGAACTATTACGCCACAATATTAGATATGGGAGACATTCAATACCTACATGATTCAGAACAAAAAATTCGTCAGGTAATTTGCATAAAAATACTTAATTGAAGGTACGTTATAGCTGGAGAAAATACTACAACAAAAGCAAGACCTTAATAGTTCTTACCTGTTTCAAATGTGAGCTTTGATGCTACTTGTAGGTTTGTCCCATTTCTATTTATATTAGAGTCTTCATTATTATCGCATTGTTCCTGCAGAATATAGAGCTGGTCTTGTGCAAAACTATCGTCAGTGATAGCAAAATCCCGATGAAGGCTTGTTTTGTCATCGACTCTTGAAGTGGTACCCTATACATATATTCATAATAAAATAAAATAGCTCATAATAGTCAGTATTTAATGTATACATGCAGTACGTACAAGTACCAAATAGAAAAGAAAAAAAAAATATAGGAGATCGAAGAGAAATGACAACATACCATGACAACTTTTGCCCAATCGGTAATGCTGTTGGTGGAATTTTTAGGGAAACCACCAGCCGGGAACATGTTATCACCCAATCCTACATTACCATAGGATAAAGTAAGGCAAATTAGTGAAAGATTTTTATTCATAATACCCTAATTACTACAGATAGCTAACACGCCAGATACGTATATCAGTTCTTATCCAGAGCGGGAATTGCTACCTTGTGCTATTGTCTGGTTATTCCCGGTGATGAGCGTGGTGACAGGACAACCTAAGTTTTCGTTCTTCATGCATGACTCATCGGGTAAGTCCGTCCAGGGAAAGATATCACTTCGGACAGCACGAGCATAAGGTTTTGGTACTTGTAACAAGGGAGGCCATTCTATAGGAGAAGGGATTGGACACTGTAGTGGAAAAGTTGATGTAATTTCATATGGCGATTGCCCTTTCTTGCAATAATCAACGCTCTTTTTCACATAATAGGTCTCTGTTCCATATTGGATGAGGGCACATAAAGTGCAGAAGAAAGCTGGTATTAGAATGATTGTAATGTTGGCGCACAGTCTTCGTTTCTACATGAAAAATGAAAATTCTCAGATATACAATACTCATGAACATGATGATTTCACCACCATATATAGCATAAAAATTACAAAAAGCTAGAGACCTGAAAGGTTAAGTTCTTTCTGAGCAAAGCATTGGATTGGACCCAGAAATTAGCTTGGCTACCAACAAAATCCGCCATTAGTCAATCTTCGAAACGAAGGGAAATCCTTTAATTTGATACCCAAGAAACCCAAGTTTGAACCAAAGATTCAGAAACAAGTCTCAAAAGAGAAGAGAAAGAAGAAGCTGTATTGTGAAAAACAAAAAAAACAAAAAAGACACAGGAGACTATACCCTCGCTTTAATATGACCTGCATTCTTTTGTTGCTAAATTAAGCAAGTCTCGAGAGGTAAAGCCCGATTTGTTGGGTTTTTGAGTTTTGACTCTCCATTAACCATCACAAATGAAAAATTCAAAAGTCCTTTGTTCATTACAAGGAAAAACAATCATATATATATATGGACGGCTAAACGATCACTATGATATGATGCCTTTAATTCACATCACTGCTTTCTGGCTTTCTTCAATGGTGCTGTACTGCTGTTACTGGCTTACATTTTCGATCACAGACTCATTTGTCTGGTAGCAGTGGATCACACCCAAATTTGGTATATACCATATACTAAATTATGCTTTTTACTTAAAAAATTGCCCCAATAGGAACAAATGAAGCATAAGTATTTGGACAGAGAACCAAAATGAACCTGAAGTATCTGAAACCTTATTACGTGTCAGCTTCCCTTGATGAAGACTTCCTTGATGAACATAACAAAAACAAGGTACTATGAATGCTTCTTTGGCTTGTTCTATATAAAAATAGGAGAGATTCTTTACAACGAGTACATACCTATTTTATATCAGCTATAGAAGGAGTATGTATAGATGTATAGTGATGTATATATAGTTCCAGATAAGATAGATTATTGACATAGAAAATAGATGAGGTAGGCGCTCACTAAATTATGGCAATTATTCTAAGACATTGGACGCTTGAGCCCCAAGTGCGACCTTGATGAAAACATCCTCCAAGGTAGTGTCAGCTAGACCCCATGCGAAAACTGTGAACTTGCTCTTTGCATTCTCCACGGCTTGGAATACATCTGCAATGTTGACTTCTTGTTTTGGCAACTCAAACTTCTGGGTTCCGGAGAGATGGTATATCTTATTAGCATTTGGGGAGAGACTCCGCACTAAGTTCTCCACCTCTTCCTCGTGATTTGAAGATGTCGTCATTGTAAACACATAAGATCCTCCATATCTAGCTTTCAGCTGTAATATGCCATTGTAGTAACAAGTGATACGTTTAGAAATTGACTAGAAACACAGATACCAATGATGATCTATGACAGTACAGTATATCGAGATGTTATGGCACTAATTCACCATACCTCTTTTGGGTTTCCTATGCACTGCAAGCTACCATCTACGAAAACTCCTAAACGATCACATAGAACTTCTGCCTCTTCCATGGAGTGCGCTGGTACGTATAGAAGGATTACAAGCTTTGTAAGTGAACTAAAGAGACAAAATAATTATCCTGTCATTTGACTGGCCTCGCTACAGTTGTCTCTGTGTGTGTGTGTGTGAGAGAGAGAGAGAAAGACAGAGAGAGAGAGAGAGTACTTGTTAGGATGATTGCACGATCTTGTTTTGCCCGCTTCACAACATTCCATAAATTATGTCTTGAGGCTGGATCAAGTCCGGTGCTGGGCTCATCCATGTAAACAACCTACATAGAATTTGCAAATGAAGCAGTAAATAGGATATCAAGAAATTTACAGGGAAAATTGTCACAGAGCTAGAGTAGCCCAAGAGTGATCAAGACATACTTTAGGATCGCCTATCAGTGAAATTGCGACACTGAGCCTTCTTTTCATACCTCCACTATACTTTCCAGCTACTTTGTCTGCAACCCCACCATGAAATAGATTGACACTCTTCAAAGATTCCTCTACTGCCTTGAGAAACAAAATTTAGACTCAGAACAAGGAAAAACAGCTAAGCTTAATCTGCAAGCAAAATACATAAATGTATGTAATGACTTACTTCTCTTAATCCAGAACCTTTGAGGTTCTTAAGTCTTCCATAAAAAGTAGATGCTCCCTTCCAGTCAGCGTTTCCCATAGTAAGCTGCAAATGTCCCAAACTCAAGAAGTTATTTAATTCAAAACGGAAAGACCAGAAAAGGAAATTTATGCCTTCTTGACAGAACAGGCAGATATCACAGCTTACTCATGCTGTGGGCAAACTCCCATGCTGGTATATATTTTATCCATCTGAGTGTTGATGTCCAAACCTTGAACAAAAGCCATGCCAGAGGTTGACTTCGTCAGACCGATCATCTGTTGAGAGATATAGAGATGTCATGAACCCAAAGAATCACAAGAGCAATGAAAAGTAAGAATGTTGAAGTCACATGAGAAAATCCAAAAGGGAGAACCAAACCCAGAAATATTAATCAAATCTAAAGAGGACAACTACCAGAGCTGAGTGAAGCAGATGTAAATAGCTATAGCGCGGGCTAAAGTGACATTCACTCATGTTGTTCAAACATAGGAGTACTTGAAGTTAATTATAAACTCCAATAAACATTTTTGTTATATAGTGGAGCAGTATAATATTACTTTCTATACAAACTTTCCAGCTTTATATCACATTTTGTTTTAGATAATCATATGCAAAGTGGTAATGAATATTGATTCCACCAGAAAACGGGAAAAATGTTATGCCTAGGATAATTTTGCATATATATATATATATATATATATATATACATATATATATATATATATATATAAAGTGCGGACGTCCCTCCGTCCGGCGCCAACGACGGCGCTCCTCCACCCCAGCGGACTCCAGCAGCGTTCCCGACCACTTTCCCTCCCCGGCAAGTCCGCCGAATTCCAGTTTTCCGGCGAGATCGACTTTATTTAAAGTTTTGGGTGATCTCGCCGGAAAACTGGAAAAGAACGGACTCGCCGGGGAGGGAAAGTGGTCGGGGACGCTGCTGGAGTCCGCTGGGGTGGAGGCGCGCCATCGTCGGCACCGGACGGAGGAGAATGGAGGGACGTCCGCATTTTAAGCCGAGTGCGGACGTCCGCTCTCGAACAGGCCTATATATATATATACAGTCGGGATCTAGAGAGGACGTCCGCACTGGGTTTAAAGTGCGGATGTCCCTCCGTTCTCCACCGGACGGCTCCGACGACGGCGCGCCTCCGCCCTAGCAGACTCCAGCAGCATCCCCGATCACTTTCCCTCTCCGGCAAGTCCGCCGAATTCCAGTTTTCCTGCGAGATCACCTAAAACTTCAAATTGTGATATTCTCGCCAGAAAACAGGAATTCGGCGGACTCGCCGGGGAGGGAAAGTGATCGGGAACGCTGCTGGAGTCCGCTAGGGTAGAGGCGGGCCGTCGTCGGAGCCAGACGGCGGAGGGACGTCAGCACTTTAAAGGCGTGTGGACGTCCCTCTGTTCGCCACCGTACGGCGCCGGCGAGGGCGCGCCTCCACCCCAGCAGACTCCAGCAGCTTCCCCGACCACTTTCCATCCCCGGCCAGATCGACTTTGTTTGAAGTTTTGGGTGATCTGGCCGGAAAACTGGAATTCGGCGGACTCGCCGGGGAGGGAAAGTGGTTGGGGACGCTGCTGGAGTCTACTGGGGTGGAGGCGCGCCCTCGCCGGCGCCGTACGGTGGCGAACGGAGGGACGTTCGCACTTTAAGGCCGGTGCGGACGTCCACCTCTGATCCGGCCTGTATATATATATATATGCATGGCTCTTCCAATGAGAGATCCCTTTTTTTGTTCATTTCTAGGGATAGGGTATTTGACGAACTTCCCGATCATAAAATCACATCTCCACCATTCAATTTATAGGTCTATATAAGTAGATCACTTCCCCAAATTTTTAGAAGATTTGGTGATCGTTAAATCGTCCAAAACTTTGATTTACTTTTAATAAAGTTGAACGGTTCAGATTTGTCAGAAAGTGTTGAATTTATTATTTAATCTCAACTATCCAAGATCATTATAAAACAGATCTAATGGTGAGTTGCTATCCCTAAAAATGAACAAAAAAAGAGATCCCTCGTTGGAAGAGCCCTATATATATATATATATATATATATATATATTAAGTTAATGGAAAAGGTCCAATCAGTATACTCACCATATTAATAAAAGAGGTCTTCCCAGCCCCATTAGGGCCAAGCATACCAAAGCACTCCCCTCGAGACAAAGCAAGAGACATCCCTCTCACGGCAAATTTCTCAGGGTTTCCATCTCTTCCAGGATAAACCTTTTTGAGGTTGTTGCAAATAATTGCATGACTTGTACCCGGTTCCAGAAGCAAATTGTTGACCTTCACCATCTGGAAAGGACGCGAAAGTTTTGTTCATGTTTACAGCAAGATGAAAACTTATAAATATCCAGTAGATGTGCATCAACAAAATACCCACTGAAAATTCGTGAGAGTAAACAACATGAGATATGCAAAGGGTACTAAACTTATGAACTATCATCAAATCATATAACAATCACTGACTGAATCATAGTGATCCTAACAGGAGTGATTTTAGCACTCCACTTTTCAACACTTTTTCCATTGCACTCCACAATGAAGTAGTTGAAAGCGGACTGCCAAATCACTTCCTGAAAAAAAAAAAAAAAAAAAAAAAAAATCAATTTCCATCTTCCAACCTAAATGATCTGGAAACTCATTACAGTAATTTGTACCATCCCTTGTGGTGCACCAGTCAGACTGGCTCGTTCAGAGCATTAGTAATTGCGCAATGTAAATATAAAAATAATGCAGACTGATAATTGCAAGAAAGAGATACCTCTTGCCCAACATCAGGTTTGTCCATCTGCAAAATCACTTTAGAGTCCTGTCTTTGCAAACTAGGCATCCTACGAGATGACAGTTTCTTCCTTCCGCTTTGAAAGAAAACTAAAGGATGTCTCACACTTCCTGATGATGATACAGCTTGATCTAGGTAGTATGCAAGAAAGAGCACCACAAACCACTCGACAGCCATGATAATCCAGACCTCTTTCATCCCATTCTCTCTATCACTCAAATCTCGCCACCGCATCCCATCAGTCCCCATATAATTCCCATTAAAGGAATACTGAGCAAACTCATATAACCCCCGATATAAAGAGAAGCCAGGATATAGCTCTAGAACAGTGATCCAACCTCCTACAAGAAACCAAAACAATTTCACAATTTTTTGTGGGAATTTTTTTAATGTATAATTAAGAAGTGGCAAAGTTAGAATAAGTATGGTACATGTTAGTCCACTTACTAGGGAATGACGAAGTCTGGAGGAAGAACTGAAAAAGAGAGGCTCCCAAAAGCCCAGTTCCAAAGACACATATATAACCTATGACTGTTATCATCAAAAGAATCA
The DNA here is from genome assembly GCA_010134655.1 of Fragaria nilgerrensis. Classification (NCBI taxonomy): domain Eukaryota; kingdom Viridiplantae; phylum Streptophyta; class Magnoliopsida; order Rosales; family Rosaceae; genus Fragaria; species Fragaria nilgerrensis. The sequence goes on from CM020981.1 coordinate 9,598,972, forward strand.
TGATAGACATGTCAATCAACTCACCATGCAAGATTAAATTTAAGAAGTTCCACTAGTCCAATATATTTCCATGAAAAGACAAACAAAATATTCAAACCTGCAGAAGTCTTCACATTTGAAAACATAGTAGATACTAGAAAAGCCGTTGATACTTGCAAGTTGATATAGATGAAGTAAAAGACAAATTGGATGCTGTAGTCATTCAGTGTGAAGAATTTTAATCCTGTAAAAAAGTCATCTAGCTCTATATTAAGCTAATTCATCAAATACTTGGTTCAAGAAACTGGAAGTAAAGCCAGAGTAATATAGTTTTCAAGATTATCATATTTACCTATAAGTGAGCCAAATATAACAAAACATAACATGTAGATTGAAGATACTGTGAGAAAATATATATATGAAATCATCCAATAAGGTCCATCACCAAGTCCATGCATTTTCATCATGATTCTCAATTTTTGTTCTTTCTCATAAACCAGTGATGTCAACACCACCTACATCAGAATTGAGCAAGAAGGGAAAGGTATAAGTAATCATGTGTAGACATTGATCAAACTTATGTGCATAGCATGGATGATAAGATTGGGAAAACTGAGCTTTTACAACTATTTCAAGTGGTAGTTTAAAAGGTTGCAATTGATTAAGGTACAGCCTAGCATAAGAAAACAAAATGTGGTTCAATGGATAGGTTCAGATTCAAGTTCAGAGGCAAACACTGCTAAGTTGTGGAAGAACTTGTAGCATGGCATGTTAACTTCATGACTCCAATATTCAGATGATACAAGACAACAAAGAAGATGATGACGTACAAATCTGACGATATTCCCAATCATTATACAATAGTTCAGACAAAAGGGTGGTTTGTAAGGTAAATGCAATTGGCCAGCTATTAAATTCACAAAAAATTATATATGTATATATAGGCCCGTTCGAGAGCGGACGTCCGCACTCGGCTTAGAGTGCTGACGTCCCTCAGTTCTCCTCCGTCCGGCGTCGACGACGGCGCACCTCCACCCCAGCGGACTCCAGCAGCGTCCCCGACCACTTTCCCTCCCCGGCGAGTCCGTTCTTTTCCAGTTTTCCGACGAGATCACCCAAAACTTCAAATAAAGTCGATCTCGCCGGAAAACTAGAATTCGGCGGACTCGCCGGGGAGGGAAAGTGGTCGGGGACGCTGTTGGGGTGGAGGCGCACCGTCGTCGGCGCCGGACGGAGGCGAACGGAGGGACGTCCGCACTTTAAGCCGAGTGCGGACGTCCGCTTTGGAACGTTTCTATATATATATATCAGGTGCGGATGTCCGCATTTATTCTTACGGTGCGGATTTCCACTTTACACTCACTTTTCAATCGAATTTTCACATCTCCACCATCTAGTCTTTAGATACTAATGTATAGATCATCTCTGCAAAATTTCAGCCAATTTGGTTATCATTAAGGCACTCAAACTCAATTAAACCAATGGATAAACATAATTCTGTCGAACTTGAACCATTCATGTTTATAACAGAAAAACACAGTTTTTAGTGCCTTAATGATAACCAAATTGGCTGAAATTTTGCAAATATGATATATACATTAGTATCTAAATACTAGACGGTGAAGCTGTGAAAATTCGATTGAAAAGTGAGTGTAAAGTGGAAATCCGCACCGTAAGAATAAATGCGGACGTCCGCAGCTGAGAAGGACTGTGTGTGTGTGTGTGTGTGTGTGTATTCTAGCAAAATCCATGACAACAGACGAGTCTTGTTAAACTTGACCAAGTTCTATGGATGAACAATGCTTCCCATACTCACCGGGAATAGCTGTAAAATGACCCATGTGTAGAAGAGTGTACCAATAAGAGAAGAAAAGTCCAGCCTGAGGCTGGTTTCAGGCTTGGGCATTTCTTTGACAAACTCAAGCAAAATGTTTGTACCATATCCTAGCAAAAACTGAAGATACGCATTGGATACCTGTCAATATATAGAATTGTTAGCAGTTGTTGTTGTTTGTCAGTTGAAAACAAATAAAGAAATAATAATAATATATCATCCTAGTCAGGGAAACAATTAAACCGAAAATCACATTCAGTTTCAAATGTAGGAGATCGAAAATATCATTGCTCATTGACAAATTATGAATCATTGATTGCAACAACAGATGCAATGCCCTGATAGCAGCATGGCTAACATTAGCAAATTTTGTCAGAAACCTAGTACTGGCTGCACACTCCCAACAGGCCAAAACTACTACAACCGTAATGCTCTAGCAGCATGAAGGTTTTGGTAATCAGGTCCAGACTACTACACAAGCAGAACTCCTAATAACATTTATTTCCCACTTCTCTCAATCTTGCTCTATCTTCCGAATACTTGTGAATTAAAGAGACCATATTCTTTAAACTTGTAAGATTCACAGAAAATATTCTTATGAACAGTGACACACTGACTTTAAAAATAAAAACCATTACTCTAGAGTCTAGAGAAAACTCAATATATATGAGCTAGATATATACCAAATTTACTGAGCGTGGAAGCCGCAGCAAAGCAATAGGACCATTGCCTGTGTCATTCTTAAAGGTTGAATTGTACCATATGCTTACATTAAAGTTGTTCCTATTCGAGTTAGAGAAGTCATAAGCTGCATGAAACCACTATCAGTATTGCGCTGCAAATACAAATGCTTTTCACAAAAACAATGAAGGCAGATATATAAAGTAGATAACCTGAAAGTAGTTCATTAATCTTCCTTTCTGAATTCCCATATCTGTAACCTTTATATAGCTCATTGTTTACCTCAGAAGAGCTATTGCGCCACACATGAAAACCTTGAACACATCTCACCTCTGGGTTCAAAACAATTTAGGTGATTAAAAGATATAGAAGGTGACATGCAAAAGAATTTGTGTATGTGGCCACGCAAAGAAGTTCAAAGCAGAGCTCGAATGTTTCCGTCATGGATGTGCGGACCTTAAATTGTAGAGCAGAAATTGAGACTTTAAGATCTACTATAAATAAAGGAGCAAGGATGTGTTTACCTTGTTGTATTTCAATGGATGAAATATTAATGGGAATAGAAAACACAGAGTTTTCTGAGCATTTGCTTTGTACGTTATACATCGGAAGACCCGAATAGAAGGCAGGATCAAGGAAATTGGAATTTTCAGGCAATGATTCTGAGCCCTGAGACATTTCAAAAGAACTAACATGAAGGTATGAGGAAACTAAAAAGACAAAATACTAAAGACGATAAAAAGGATGGTATTCTCCAACAAAATGAAAAGTAAAGAAACGCGGAGAAAGACAACTTACTAAGACACTACTGGCTAAACTATCCAGATTATCAGAGGAATTCAAGGTAAAAGGACTTGTGAACATATTCCGAGCCACAACTAACAGAATGCAAAAAATAACACTGTTAAGTGAATCCGAAATGAACATACTAACAAAACAATTAGCAGAGAAAGAGAAGGTAAATACCTTCACCAAGAGAATGATTATTCCCAGTGAACAATATGGTTACAGGACAAGATCCTGTCCTCTTGCATGACTCGCTCGGCAAGTCCTTGTATGGAACAACATCAGATATCACCGCGCGAAAGTCAGGATTTGGGATTTGAAGCAATGGCAGCCATTCTGGAGGATGAGGAATGGGACAAGTAGCCGCTTGATCCAAAGTTGAGTACTTTAATCCACAAACTTTCTCACACACGCCGTCTCCATTAGTATCAATGCAAACACAGCCACACCTATTTTCAGGCTTGTCGAGTTCATAGTTGACCAAAATTTGGATGAGAAGCAGCATTGTACAGAGAAGAATTGGGACTGAAACTAGCCTAACATTCTGTTTTATATTTCGTTTCTGCATAAAACAAGTAAACAACATACACCATTATCATCACCTTTCATATATCTCCTAAAGTCACACAATTTCCAACTCAAATCTCAATATAGGGTCATTAAACCAATACATAATCACATCTACCAACTGAAAGTGACTACCTGATAAATAAATAAGTAAATAGAAAAGAAAAAAACGACCAAGAATCGATCTTTATGTACGAAAATGAAAGAAACAAGCGAACCCAGAAGTGTTGATGCTCTTTGATTTCGTTATAGTAATTAAAAACCAAATTTGAACCAAACCCAAAACAAGAAGATCACAAAAAGAACCCAAAACAAGAAGAGAGAGAGAGGGACCTGGAAAGTTAAGCTCTTTCTGAGCAGAGCATTCGCTCGAGTCCAGAAGCTGGCACGGCTGTCCGCCATCGAATACAAACAGTAGCAGAAAAATTTGAATTTCCCACTCAAAATTCAAGCTTGCTCATTCGTTCTTCTTTGCTTTCTGAGATTTTGGTGACTGTGGACGGCTTGGCTTTGTAATAGTTTCATGTTTATATAGTCCAAAAATCAAATATAACAAACCAATATAGTCCGAACCTTTTGCTTTATTTACGAAAATGACATGCCTTTTACCGCGTCCTTGACTCGATCTTTGGTGAGCACGGTGCGTTGCTAGACTCAAACCGAAACCATCCACATTTCAAATGAGATAATCTAAATATTTAGGGGAATTTTTTTTTTTTGGTGCGGTTTCAGATCAAACACGGATACTAAAAAACCTATAAAATCATGTTGAAAAGGTTAAGCTCAGTTTGACCTGACTCACTTAAATATTCACATAACAATAGCTAGCTAAGTGAAACTGACATGATGCTCACTTTGTTTCTCTAGGCGACATGATACTATATGCTTGTTTTCACTTGGTTTGGTTTTTGGTAATGATCTAAGCAAGGAGGAGATTAAACGAGACATATTAAAAATAATATAGAATTGAATAAATTTAAAAACCGGATTGGGTGTATTAGGACCCGACACTAGATCAAATCAACTTTCATGCGGGTTAATGTTTTTTGAACCCTGATCCAGCCCATATTAACAGTTGTGGTTTGCAAAATGAATTAAACTTGTTATGTACAGTGTGGTGGTATTGCGTATTTGGTGCCAAATACTCAAATGTCTACCCATATTCGCAGATACAAGCTAGCCTCCTAACATGCACTCTTTTTTTTTTTTGGGTTACAAATGGAGCTCAAACGAGCTCAAACAAAAAGTCAACAATTAAATATTAAAACAAGAAGCAGGAAGCAAATCTCCTACCTCTAACAGTATAACTCAAATCATGAAGAAAGGCTTGTGCAACATGCACAGGGGGGTCTTCAAAACTTATGAAGCCCAAATCATGGGAGATACTGCTCTTTCCCAAATCATCAACAATCATATTAGATTCACGAAAAGTATGGTTGAGCTTAGCATTTTTCATTCTAGACATGAGCTTGCAACAACCATCAAGGAGGGAGCCTAAAGGATGAAGAGCTAGATTAGAACTTGCATCAAATTGACCAAAATTGCATAATCTGATTCAACTTCCAAGTTTGAGATCTGCAGCTTAACAGCAAGCCTCAAACCATAAAATAAGCCACAGACTTCTTCATCCAGAATATCATCGACTCCTAAATTAATCTGAAAACCTCCAATCCAAGCACCACAGTGATCTCTAATTACCCCTCTTGCACCAATCTTTTCTAAATTAGAAGCACGAGTACCATCAATGTTAAGTTTATAAAACCTTGTTGGGGGCATCCTAACATGCACTCTACACGTACCAATTGGCTTTTTTGTTTTCTTTTAAACAAATATAAAAAAAAGTAAAGGAAAAAAACAGAGATTTCTTAACAGAGATCTATGAATCTAAACAATATCATTTTGTATATGAAGACTCACGGATCAGGTTATTTCTTATGAGAGAAGCTTCCCACTATGTACAATTACGGTCATTCCGATGACTGCAAAGATGACTCTGCTTTATTCGTGAAAGATTGCAAGTGCAGCAGCAAAGAGAGTGTGGACACCTTCTCAATCAAACCATTACAGCGTTACGACGCGATGATGAATCTTTTAAAAAAAAAAAGAAAAAAACCCAAAAAATTACATGTTGTCCGATCTCTTATCTCTTGAATTCTTTAATCCATTGAGTGTCAAACATATTCGTGTAAATATATCATTTACTCATAATCTAACTTAAAACGTGAGAAAGTTTCAATGGCAACACCAAAGAAATCTTTCTAAATAACGATAATGGTCGATCCATATTACATATAAACCACACTCCTTATCTTAAAAAACTGAAAATATGGTATGGTTTCTTGCAAGACATGCTAGACTACGATTGATTTTAATTATATATACTACCTACTCACTCCATGAACCAACATCATTTTCTGGAGAGGAAATTTCAGTCAAGTTGGCTAGCTTATGAAACTTCGTAATTATTTACTTCTATTTCTTGCAATACAAGTCACTTATGTCTCAGTTTTCAACAGATTATGTCACGTAATAGCCATTTTATAAGATATGAATATTTTCCAAGAACTTACAAGATAAGCTGATCATAGTGGCAACTCCATAAATCAACTACGAACAACGACCAAATGCGTAAATTACAGAGAGCCTAAGACCAACGGCTGTGTGGTAAGTAAAGTCAAAAAAGAAAGTAACTATTTTTGAAACAGTGGTTAAGAATTTCCCATATCCTCTAGCTCTCGCGCCACTTTGTTTGATCACTTAATTTCCCCATGGACACAAAAATTCCGAACCAACGTCAATACGTCATCGGAAATCATGGAGTTGGTGAGCGGATTCCCGTTGCTCCTCCAGCAATTCACGGCCTTGTTCAAGAAGAACCTCCTCCTGGCGTGGCGGCACAAAGTCGGCACCACCGTCCACCTCTTCTCTTCCTTCTTTTTCATTTTGCTCATCTTCTGCATCGAGAAAGCAATCAATGTTCACAACGCGTCGTCCCCGGAGAACAAGAGCGTCACGGACCCCGATCCGCTGGTCTCGCCGCCCATCCCGCCCTGCGAGGACAAGGATTTCATCAAGATGCCGTGCTATGACTTTGTGTGGAGCGGTGACGACCCCTTGATCAACGACATTGTCGACGCCATCAGGGACAACAACCCCGGCCGGCGAATCCCCGCGGAAAAGGTGATTTTCAAATGAAGTCTAAACAATGTACACTCTTTTTTTTTTTTTTTTTTTTTTTAGAAAGAAGACATAGAATTGCATTAAACGCAACTGAGATAAGTACAACAGAAATAAGTAGATCGGATTTATCATTGTGGTTAATCCTCTACCGCAAAATTGAAATGCAGGAAACAAAAAGGCAAACCTAACTAATTATGCGCTGCCTGAGGATTTTGAATATTTGCACATGCATGCAGGTGAAAGCGTTTAGAACACCGGCTGAAGTAGACGAATGGCTGCTTGATAATCCTAAGACTTGCCCGGGAGCTTTGCATTTTACGGTGAGAAGTCCCGATGTGATCAGCTATGGCGTGCAGACTAATTCCACTCAAATTTTAAGAAGAGGGGACGGTGAAGATCCCACCTTCAAATTCCAAATTCCGCTTCAGATTGCCGCAGAGCGTGAGATTTTTAGGCATCTAATTGATGGTATTGTGTTTCGTTTTTTTTCTTATGTCGACATTTACATGATTAATGTCATTCCACTCCTTGCTTTACATGCCTGCCTGCTTTTCATTCAGTTCCGGATTTTAGCTGGAATATTTCTTTCAAGGAATTTCCACACCCTGCAAGGGAGGTGTCCTCAGCAATGCAGAATATGGGACCAGTCTTCTTCCTTGCAAGCGCAATGTTTGCTTTTGTGTTTCAAATGACTTCTTTGATTACAGAGAAAGAACTAAAGCTTCGAGAGGTAACATTTACTTCAACAGTCTATATATTCTTTCTAATTACATAATGTGCATGAATGCTAATCCGATCAGGTATTTTCGGAGCAGGCAATGACGATGATGGGTCTTTATGATACCGCCTACTGGTTATCATGGCTTGCATGGGAGGGAATAATGACAGTTCTCTCATCGCTTTTCATAGTTCTCTTTGGAATGATGTTTCAGTTCAAGTTTTTCCTAGTCAATAATTTTCTAGTCCTATATCTTGTCTTCTTTCTTTTCCAATTGAATATGGTACGACCACTCTTCCATGAAATTGCTTCCATGTTCATTTCTGTACTCTTTTAGCCTTCAAGTCCATGCCCTTTTATTTGTCAGATTGGTTTTGCCTTCATGCTCTCGGCCTTCATAAGCAAGGCATCTTCATCCACAACTGTGGGTTTCATCATATTCATTATTGGCTTTATAACCCAGGCAAGATATATTCTCCTGCAGGTTAACATTTTCATTTCAATTAGGGGTTACTGGTTCAATGGCGATAACAGGATCAGTTTTCTCATGCATCTCAGGGCGTTACAGAGATCGTTCCTTATAAACCTGGAATTCCTGTTAGATATCGAATCGCTTGGTCTTTCTTCCCACCCAATCTTCTTGCCAAAGCTCTGCAGATACTCGCTATTGAAACAGACACTCCCCAACGTGATGAGAAGGAGGGGATTAGGTTGAGTAAAGTATCAGATTGTGAAGATGGGCATAAATCATGTGTTATAACAATTGTATGCACGCAAACACGTCTTATAACAATATATTTGATTGTTTCCTATGTCTTGATGTGTTATTGATCTTTCCATCTTAAACCTTTGATAGGGTGACATTTACAAATGGCTTGTAGCTACATTCTTCCTCTGCTTTCTTCTGGCTATCTACTTCGATAACATTGTCGCAAATGCATCTGGTGTGAAAAAACCAATTTATTACTTTTTAACTCCTAGCTACTGGTTAGGGTCAAGTGGGGGAAAAGTACAAGGTCAGTAGTGTGATCAGACTCGAGATTAGTTTTTGCTTGAGTTTTCATTTTTTTTCAATCGTATGTACTTTATGACCTGATACTTTTCTTTCTGATCTTTTCCTAGAGGGTAACAAAGCAGTAACAAAGGATCATATCGCTCCAGAAGATGTGGATGTCCTTGAAGAGGAGAACCTTGTCAAACAACAATCTACGGAAGGCACACTTGATCCAAAAATTGCAGTTCAGATACGCGGACTTGTTAAAATATATCCTGGGAAAAAAAGCCCTTTTTGTTGCTGCTGCTGCTGCAAGGAGACTAAACCTTACACCGCTGTCAAGGTAAAGAAAAAGAAAATCTTTTGCATTTTTCAGTTCTCAATTTTTCATAAGGAAGTTCAGACCTTTTCTTTGTTTGTATGGTAACCATTTATTTTGTTGGATCACCTTCAGGGATTATGGGTGAACTTTCCAAAGGATCAGCTATTTTGTCTACTTGGACCTAACGGAGCGGGGAAAAGCACAACAATCAGTTGTTTAACCGGGATTGCACCAATAACTGGAGGAGATGGTAATAGTGTTTAGTCCATCACTCTAAATAATGATGATCATGAAGTCCCTAAGGATATGATAAAATAGTAACATATACATCTTTTGTTAACAGCATTAATTTATGACCATTCTGCCCGAAGCACCGGTGGTATGGCAGCTATTCGAAAACTTATAGGAGTTTGTCCACAGGTGACCTGCTCTAGCTTTCTCTTACTCTATGCCTCTCTCTATCTCATGATTTTAACTTTGCTGCAGAAATCTATGAAAAAAAAGGGACTACATTTGACTTGTCTGCTTCTCATCTTCCTTGTTAGTTTGATGTTCTTTGGAAAGCATTAACTGGGAAAGAGCACCTCCACCTGTTCGCTACGATTAAAGGCCTGCCCCCATCTTCAGTAGAAATGGTATGTGCAACACTAACCTGAATATATAGGTTAAATATCTGAACTGTAGGCATCATGAGCTCGAAGAAGAATGACTGTTTGGTGTGTAACATACTAATGCTCCCTCTCGAATGCAGATTGCTCACAAGTCATTGGAGGATGTGAAACTCAGTGACGCAGCTAGCATGAGAGCTGGGAGTTACAGTGGTGGGATGAAACGTCGCCTGAGTGTAGCAATGGCATTCATTGGTGATCCGAAGTTGATCATTTTGGATGAACCGGTATGGACATTAGAACTTTTGGCCATTGGGTTAATCTACTTGTACTGCTTATGAAATAGAGTATATGGTCTGCAGACAACTAGTATGGATCCCATAACAAGAAGGCATGTATGGGACATCATTGAGGAGGCCAAGAAAGGGCGTTCAATTCTCCTAACCACACATTCAATGGAAGAAGCTGACATTTTGAGCGACCGGATAGGAATCATGGCAAAGGGGAAGCTGCGTTGCAACGGAACTTCAATCAGGCTCAAGTCACGTTTTGGGAGTGGTTTTATTGCTAATGTGAGCTTCAGGGGAAGCAGTGATCCACAAAATCATGAAGCAGTGAAGCACTTCTTTAAACAGGTATGTTAACTCTGAAATAGTTTGAACATTTTCTTTTATATGCACTACATGTTTAACTTAGCTAATGTTTTGAGTTTTGACAGCATTTGGATGTTATACACAAAAACGAGACCAATTCCTATCTGACTTTTGTTATTCCACAAGAAAAAGAGGGACGTTTGCCGGTAATCGTTTCTCTTTCCATGTTGATTATTCTGAATTGTACCTCATTTCTCAAAAATAGTTATGATCCTCCTAGTCTTAACTAAAGCCTCACTTGGAAGTTATACAATTCTGTACAGAGTTTTTTTGCTGAGCTTGAAGATAGGCAACAAGAATTTCGTATAGCTGACATCCAACTTGGTCTTACAACTCTAGAAGAAGTTTTCTTAAATATTTCAAGACAAGCGGAGCTAGACGCCGCCATGGCAGAGGGGAGGCTGGTTACTCTCACCTTAACATCTGGAGAGTCAGTTGAGGTAAAGCACAACTTCCTTTCTCATTTTATTACTCTGAGCAAGACAGATATAAGGTCATCTGTGAGTTCATGATTTCTTGATTTGCTTTTCTAAAAGTATTGCAATGACATTGCAGATACCCGTAGGAGCCAAGTATGCGACGATTCCAAAAACAGAATCCGAAGAGCATCCACAAGGTCTTATGGTAGAAGTTTACTGGGATCAAGATGAGACTGGCAAACTTTGCATTGCTGGTCACTCATCTGAAACTCCAGTACCTCGTAACATTGATCCCAGGAGTTTACATTAGCTAGGACACTCAACCAGTTCAAGTGGAACTGTGATTCACCCCAACAAAATCAGCAATCCTAATTCCCATTGAACTGTCATAGTACTGGAATTCTTTTGTAAAAATGGTGAGCAACTGAGCACCTGGATTGGGAGTGTTTGTCTTGATGTAGAGTTTCCACCCCTTTTCAGCTCAAGCTCTAAAAATCTGATTGTAGAGGAGGTTTAGGGTTCCAAACTTGCAGGACCCATATCCCACTGTCACTTCAAGATGCAAATTGAAACTCCACCTATGTAGGGAGGTCCTACCTTGATTAGATTGCTAGCTTAGCAGTCAGTGTTGTTTCACAGTTATGCTACAGCTAAGGTTCTTCGCTTCTCATATTATTTGATTCCCTGATTGCAATCAACGTCAATGCTTTTGAATCTGATAAAAAATAAAAATATCAAGTTTCAGATACTGATACCTGCAAATGTTTGGACTTGTGTAAGAAATATACAGAAACAGAAGTGAGTACCAAATACGATTTAAGTTTACCGTAACAAACATGAAAGCACAAATAAAACCATAATCAGTCACTATACAAGACCAGTAGGAACTGCTGGAAATCATGTCAAAGGACTCCAAACCAACCAGTCTTTAGATTTAATGCAAGATAGTAGAAGCATGAAACCTATAATGTACATTCACACACATCCCAAATGCAGACAAATCAGGAAAGGCTCTTGGCCCAACACAATCCTCTAACTATATAGACCACATTATGGTTTCACAACACTTTGAATCACACTGCATAAATCAAAAACTGAGACAAATATCTGCCGCTTTAATTGTAATAGACACCCAAGTGGATTTACGAATTCATCTTCTCCACTCTGCTTGGCTTGCCTTCCCTGCAAAATCAAACAATAACAGGGTGGCTCAGTATACTTTTGAGTAACTATATTGTCAAGTGAAAAGACTAATAGTTTTGACTTCTCGCTGAACTTCCTACGGGAAAGGACGACAAAATAGTTCATCTGCACTGAGACGGTAAGAATAAAATTCATCGCTCTAAATCAGCAAAGATATGATTTTTTTGTTTTGGAAGAATTTCAATTCTAATAGCTGAACCAAATATGCAATCTGTTTCCACTTATCACAGGGAAGGATACGTAAATTAGCCTTTAAAGGTTAAAATCATACCATTTCCGTCTCTGGAGGCCGACAGAGATTTGTCACTTTTGATTTTTCCACCTGATTGAACCAGTTTCTGTGTCCTTGGAGACTGTGAAGTGATTTTTCCATTAGCTGATGATGGCAGAGATTGACGGCGAGTGGAGTTGGTTTTCTCAGTCTTCTCAGTAGCCTCCAGTCCAAGCCTAGGAGATCCTTGTGCTCTCAGCTTTGCCTTTGCAGACTCAGTTGCTGCCATATAGCTTGGCAATGTTGGACTGTTTTGCAACCCATTCTCTGAACGTTCTTGTTTAGCCGGAGTTGATGTCTTCCTGCTTGATTTATGGTTGTCATTGCTTGTTAAATCATCCTTCTGGCTCAAAACCCCATTTGGAACAGGAATGTTTTCATCTTTTTTACTGCTCTCTGTTAATATGTTTGACTCGACCGCAGCTTCATCACTAGGTGTATTTATTTCTTTACCAGTGCCCTCTGTCAAAGTCTTCAAATCCATTGCAACCTGATCATGGGATGATAAGTCAAAGATCTCTTTTGGCGCTGATGCTTCGGGTGTTATTTCTGCATCAGGTAGATTGGATGGCGTATCTATTGGCCCTTTCTTCATCTTCTCAACAGAGTTATCTGTAATACCTTCAAAAACATTATGACCTGAAGCACTTGATGCCTTTTCCAGATTCTGCTTATGATTCTGAGTTTCAACTTCCGTCTGCACAGAGTTCTCTACTATGGGAGTATGAACCTTCCTCAAGTTGCGTTTAACCTTTTCAAGCTCAATTTGTGGATTTTCTACCACTGGGTCTGCTGGCTGGCTGGAAACTTTCCTAAGGATACGTTTGGGTTTCTCAGGTTCAGAGGTTGCTTGCACCGACACACTTTCAACATTTGCAGACGGAAGCCTCCGGGTGGTTCGCTTTACCCTGCCTGTTTGAGGATCCCGATGTGTTCTCTGAGATTTTGAATCTGGAACTTTTCTTGGTTGGGGAAGTGGTTTCCAAAAATTTGTTGCTGACCAACGTTCTAACCAGTTTGGAACTGAATTTGGATCTCCAGGTTCATAATGTAAACGCAGAGGCATGACAATAGGTGAGAAAGCAAGAAGCTGAAAAGACAAAAACCAAACTGTTACAACATGCCAACTTGAAATTTTCCAAATCATACAAACCAAAATGTTGCAAGTCAATCAGGAAATTCGTTGAATAAAACTTTTGAACAGAATGTCAACGTACCTTACTAATGAAAACATTAACAGTTAGCTTTGCCATTTGAGTAGAGATATTAACTCTAACAGGATCCACTAGCTTGCCCTCCTGCTGGACAATATAAAAGAGGAATATACTTGAGGGCAGGCAGCACAAAGGAACACATAACCCATGATTAACTACATTTATAAATATCATATGACAAGTGAATGTGGCTCAGGTGTTTACTACAATATAATATATTTAGGATGAACATAACAAGAAATCCACAAGGTTCCTTGCTAACTGATAGACAGTAATATAACTAATAAGTAATAACTAGGGAAAAAAAAAGTAATAACTAGGAATTGATAATTGCCAAAAGTACTGAATACTTGTACCATAGGCGGCACATGGCATCTGTTTTGCACTTCAAGACCAATATTAGACTGCCTGACTTGTCGTCCACGACTGAGTGCCTGTAGCTTGACAATACCCAACATACTGCCTAGTGTAGCAACAGCTTGTCTCCTGACCAAGTGCCCACGGATAAGTGCCTGTAGCCTTATTATGCCTTTTAGAGCCCAAAAGGCACGGCGAGCCTTCACATAGTATACCAATGTCAGTGATTATACTAATAATGTAAAATTCTGGCACTGGACAAAAATATACATAAATTGATATGATTTAGCAGCTGATGTAACACTACTTTTGCAACAAATTTACCAGATAACCCCTAAAGGCAGCCTGTGCTTTTGTTGCAGCTTGCTCTTGCCTGATTGTTTCCGGATCATATACTGCATTTTGTGGTGTAGACCCTTGTGAATCCGTACTTTGGGTTCCTGGCTCCCCATCACCTAATACACTTGGAGCTTCCCTGTTCTCCAATTCTAACCCTCTGTTATTATCTGTGGTGTTTGTGCTTTCATGAAAAGCCACAGGTGGGTTTGAAACAAATTCAGTTCCTGCTTCCCTGGCAGAAACCACCACCTCTTTCTGATTTGAAATTCTCTGTAAACCCGAGATAAGAAACAGTATTTGTGCATGTTAAAGCTTCTATGAAATTCAGAAAGTATGTAAACTTCTGAAATGGAAGGTAAAGATTCAATGTTAAGAAAAAAAAATCTGGAAGTTTGTCTTAACATCAAGACATAAGAAAACTATTGAGTAAAGTGCATGCATTTGTTTTGCAATTGTGCATTCTTACCTCTCTTCCTTTTGATATATTAGGTTTGGATGACTTCTTCCCAAACAGAACGGTCTTGATCCATTTAGCCGGTGATTTGCCCATTGCACGAAGGCCAATAACACGCAATCCTGAAGCCCACTTACTGCAGTGTTCCACAGAATCACAATTAGAGTATACATAAATAACAAACTGAAAAGTCACACTCATGCAATATATTCCAATAAACAGGAGGAATAATCATACAATGGTACAGAACCAAATACTGTAAAGAGCAAATCTTAGGATGCTTATGATAACATCAGACCCCTTGTGTTGACTTCAAACAATCTAATAAAAAAAGGATTTTAACATTTTAGCTTAGTTCAATTTTGTCGTAACTCATACACTTCTAAGAACTGCATACATCAAATCAAAGTACACACCCAATAACAGAGAGAGCTTGATCTTAGCATGCCTAAAGTTTCAAACTTGCAACTATTAACACCTTGAGAAACAAGAACCAAATGCCAAAACACAATCCACATTTGATCTATTTGAGCAAATTAAGTAATAACTCAAATACAATACATAAGGAAGAACCAACCATTTTTGCCAATCACAGCACACCTACTGAACCCAAAAGGATACCCACCCAGAAATTAACAAAACCCACAAGATTTTAGAACCTCAACAAATTGCAAGACAGAAATGAGGTCCAACCACCCCAGATCTGAAACTCACTTACCAAATGTAGACCTTTCCAAATCTTCAAACCAGCTTTTCCTGCAAAACACAAATCTCAAAACAATCAGACCCAGAAAACAAAAGAGGAAACTTTCCCAAAGATTTAGCAGAGAATATCAGATTTTTTGAAAGAAGGAAAAAAAATGTACCATATGAGGAGTTCAGTGAGGGTGAGCAGAAACCCAGAATGTGATCTAAATTAACAAAAACAAAAACAAAAAACTATAAAGCCATGTCCTTTGCTTTACTCTCTCTCTCTCTCTCTCTCCTTACACTGATAACCCCCAAAAAGAATTTAAAAAAGAAAAAAAAAACTGAATTTGAATAAATTGGTGACCGGAGAAGACAGACTCTGGTGTGGCAAGGTGCAGCTTACAAGAGTATGCGATTGGCCAAGTTAACTTGATTATCTTAGTAACTATGACTATTTTAAATCCAACGGTTGATATATGGAGCCTACGGTAGAGACGAGTGCAGGGGAATTTGGCGTTGGAAAATAAAGAAGGATGCGTTGGCAGTCCCCAGTGCAGTTGAGCCAGTTAACTTCAGAACCAAGGGTGCTGTGTCTTTATTTATTCCCAAGCATAGTGGAAATGACGATGTTGCCCTCGCGGTTGGATAATTGGATCCTAGGCGCCATTGGGCGCGTGGGGAGATCCTGGCCGTAGATGTGGGCGGCAGAGTTGTTTGGGGGAGCGGTGGGATTAGGCTTTATATTGTCACGGAGTGCTTATGCAGGATCACCCGATTTTACCAAAACACCCTTCATTAAGATATAACGTTATGTACCCACACCAACAAACACTGCTGCTTAAATGTTTCTCTTTTTCTTTGATATTTTTGTGATAAAGAATGGCCGGATTGCGTTGCCCCGTGGTGGACAACCGGTTTAATTGACAGGGATCGGTGTAGGGATCATGGAGTAGTTTTCCGGGGGAATGTTGGAGTGGTGGTTAAAAACTCGAAGTCACGCAACACCTACTTTCACATGAGCTTAAAATTCTAAAAACATTTGGTTGCTCTACGTATAATTTTTGTGTCCGATGCTAATGAAATTCGATACGTAGTATAGAATATAGTGGCTGAAAACATTTTAGTACACAGGTACCTGATACATTGAAATTTCATTCAAGATGAAACTTGACCAAACCCATCCACCAAAGTCACGCAACACCTACTTTCACATGAGCTTAAAATTCTAAAAGCATTTGGTTGCTCTACGTATAATTTTTGTGTCCGATGCTAATGAAATTCGATACGTAGTATATAATATAGTGGCTGAAAACATTTTAGTACACAGATACCTGATACATTGAAATTTCATTCAAGATGAAACTTGACCAAACCCATCCACCAAAATTTTAACTTAAAATGAAGGAACAACTTAAAGAAACAACACCACCAAGAGTATTGTCTTCTCATGAAAACAAACAGTCTCTTTCACTTTCCATTATATGGAAAGTTGGTTGCAATACTCAACAACTATACCAACGCTTATATAATCAACATTGTTAGGGCAGACTTTGTCAAATTACTTGATGCAAGACTAGACTATGCCGAAACCTTACCAATAAGATTCTGTTCCAAGATCAGGAATAACCATCTTCCCAAGATTTGATGTTGGACGTAACACTTTTTAGGCACACAGTCTAACATCATGCAACTCTTTTGTTCAAAACCAAAAATGAAGAAAAATAGACGTGCTCTCCGTGAGGAATAGACATTGCTCGGTACTAACTAAACCGCATCGCAAGTTCGACCGGTTTAACGGTATATAAATTTGATTTCCGGTAAATTTTAAGTTTTCGGTCGTAAAATATCCAGGTCGCTCAATGTGTGTAGCCCAATATATATAAATTCCGACCCAAACCGCATGTCCAGCCCAAAATCCTAAAGTAAGATAAACCACTTTCGTCCATACCCCCTACTGTCAACCGCAAAATGGGTTTTAAACGGCAAGAGATTTGAAATTCGAAATTCGAATCCCTCAAAGCACAAAGGCCTGGGTCCCATGCAGCGCCAGCCGTTGCAACATCGTCATCACACGCCGTCTACTTCCCCAAACCCATATCCACTTCCCACGCGCCCACCACCTCTCCCAATCACATCCGCAGGATCTCACTACTCCCACAAGTCAATTCCATGTAACCAATAAAAAACCAACACGTGGAATAACAAGCTAGTCACGAGAGTAGCGGAACGCGAGTTGGAGAGTTACCATGCGGGGAGCGTGTGATGAGGATTTGAGTTTTGTGTGGGGGTATTCCTACAGTTTCCCGCCCAAACGAATCCGGTCAAAATTGGGAAAAAAGTAAGAGAAAATAAAATTGAATATAAATTAGAGGCAGAGTCTGTGATACAATTTCATTTTGGTTTGAGAGAGAAGCAGAGAACACAGAGCAATCGAATCGCAACCCGATTGATCAATGGAAGAGCCCCAATCAGCCCAGTCTGCCCAATCTGGTATTTAGATTCATTTCTTGTTAGTGAAACTAGTTTTGCGAAATTGGGGCTTAGGTTTTCTTGATTGTGTTTACAGGAAAGCTTCTTCGCTACGGGTTGCGATCCGTGACGAAACCGAAGGAGCTGAATCTACCGGCGGCGGAGTTGTCCAACCCCTCCGCGGCTTCTAAGAGGTACGCGATGTGTTAGGGTTAGTGGCCGGATCGGTCAATTTGATGGTGAGTTTTGCGAATCGAGATGTTTAGATTCAATTACAGTACTGTGAAGGCTTTCGATTTGATTTTGGATTTCAATTGAAGTGTTTTTGTTTCGGTAACTAACGATTTCGATGTATGAAACTGCTTGATTGTTAAACTCTAGAGAGGGAGTATGACGTTTGAGCATTGATTCTAAATTGCTATACCTTTTCGCCGATGATTGCGATGTTTTGCCTTGAAATTGTACTGAATTGTGTGCATGGGATGTCGATTTTCAGGGGAAGAGCTGCCTCGAATGTGAGCAAAAGTGTGAGTGTTCTCGATCTGTCGGGCAAGGACAAGCCTGTTAAGCCACCCAGGAGGCTCTCCATTCCTAACAAGGTGGCTGGTACTCCAGCTCCGAAACTGGGTGGGAACATCACTCCCGTTTCTGAGGCTAGATCAAGGAGGTCTGTGAAAAGTGAAACGCCTGCTTCGGATGCTTCTAGGCTGACTAGTCGGAAGAAGTTTAGTATTCTGTCCTCGGAATCATACTGGCTTTCACAGATTAAGCTCTCTGAGGCTGCTGGCAAGCACTCAGTTTCGCTTGGGTTTTTCAAACTAGCCTTGGAGGCAGGATGTGAGGTACAAATAGTTTATACCTTTCTTTTCAGTTTTCACCTTCCAGTTGATATGTTTGATTAAACAGGTGTTTGGTCATTTAACACCTCCATTCTTTGAACATAGTTCTTTTGAATGTGTTAATATGTGATGTATCAAGGTATATGTGTTTAAAATTATGTGCAAGACTTAATTATGATCACTCTTTTTTCAGCAACCTCTTCAGCGGATGCGGGATGAGCTAAAAGCTTATGCACTTCGTCATAAAATTGGTGATCTTGCTGATCTTGCAGTCCCACTGAAAGAACTATTTGAAAGCTATGGTGTTGTAGAAAATGAGCAGGTGCAGGTCTCGGAAACCTGTTCTCACGTACCTGAAGAGGGGACTCGGTCTTCTGATGAAGATGCCAAGAGCTCTTCATCGACAATGGGAACTAGGAAACTGAAACCCAAGTCATTGAACACTGATGTTGCTCAAGTCACTCCAGTCACTCCAGTCATAAACAAACCCAAGAAGGAAGTACCTCAGAAAAGCATTCCTGCAGCCAGGACTAGGGCATCTGTGGCAAAGAAGTCTTCAACTTCAGGACCTGTTTCTGATTCTGGTACGCAAAGATCAGCAGCAAAGAAACCCCAGAAACCAATTAAGCAAGAAGCTAAGAATGAAAAGGATAGGAAGAAGCAGGGGAAATCTGCTGTTGAACAAGGCAAGTGTATGAAATTATTTCGTTTGTGTGGTTATGTGTACTTGTCTAGTCATTGCTTACTTGTTCAGTGTTGTGTTACATTAGCTAATGATTTGCTGTTGTCACAGGGTCAGTTATCCCTACATCTGCAGAGGAAGCACTCAATGAGAACAAAGAAAATGAGGTGAGTTGGTATATGCCTTGTTCCATTGCATCTGCATTGGGATTTGTCTTTCATTGTCTGTCTTTTGGTTCATTCTGCTCTGGTTTCCATTGATTCTTTCTTTTTTCTTCCTCTGCAGGATGCTGCCTCAATGGAGGAGATAAGTTTGACTGAAGTCGCTTAAACAATTGCATTCTCATACTCCTGCTGGGTCTGTCTGTAGTGTTCTTCTTTTTTGTGGAGGATTCTTATGTATAGAAGGTTTTAGGAATTTAGGTGAAAGGTTTTCAGGTTTGTTTGGTACTTTGGTGAAACCATTTTATTTGCGTGTCTTTGGTTTAAACTGGGGTTGTTTGTTTATTGTTATTCAACTGCTGGGGATTTCGATTGTACTGAACTGCAAAGTTATCTATGTAGTGTGTATTCGTCATCATGTCGTTATATACACATATTGGATTGTATTCCAAGTAATCCGTTGCTGATAATTTACAGTTGCTAGTTCTTTATGAATTAGGACTATATGAATTGCCATTTCACATTTGTTTGAAAGTCAGGGCTACTGTGTTATAGAGTTGGTCTCCATGCTACCAAAGCTGTAGTGAAATCTGATGAAAACAAAGCATACATGTTCGATATAAATTGTATACATCTATTCTGCACTTGTGACATGAACCAAAAGAAGCTAAAGGAAACATTATGACTTATGAGCAATAAACATATGAGTACCCTTCACTGATTAAATTGCAAGTTTCACTGCGGCACACTAGCACTAGGCATAAACCATTGCAGTCTTTCTGCTTCCCATCTTTCAAACTAAACACTCCCGAATTATCAACTTCACCTTCCTCATCACCAATGTGGTTATGTCCTAAAAAAATTGTAATCTCACCTAAATTCCTGATGTAGTGCCACTTCTTTTCACGATAATAGTAAACCTCAAACTTTCTGAGGTTATCATCATAGCTTTGATGCCGAAAATCATAGCTTGTCCCCGAAAAGCTCAACAGCATAAATTTCAGTCCTCTTAGGCTCACCAAATACACCTTTCCCCCGTCAAAGAACATAAACATAGTGAACGTGCCTTGCCTGAGAGAAAACCCACAATAATCACAAAGTACAAGCCTCCCCAGCTCATTCAATGCAAGCAACTCCTTGTTTGCGGATGCGACAACGTCGTCGTAGTGATTCCCA
This sequence comes from Fragaria nilgerrensis, assembly GCA_010134655.1. Taxonomy (NCBI): domain Eukaryota; kingdom Viridiplantae; phylum Streptophyta; class Magnoliopsida; order Rosales; family Rosaceae; genus Fragaria; species Fragaria nilgerrensis. Next base: position 9,619,568 of record CM020981.1, read on the forward strand.
TAAACTTGTAAAATAGTCCACTCCTGGTTACCATCTTCGTAACATATTAGATTTCTCTTCTCTCCGAAGATTGCAAGGACTTTGTAGCCTCTAGGGTTGCATAACGGGTCTGAGGACAATGTGGCCTTGTGGACAGTGCCGTTTCGAGGGAGCTGTGGGAGGTTGTCGACTTGGTGGCCGGTGAATGCGTTGAGGAGAGTGAGTGATGAGTTTTGGTCATCCAACAAGATGAGACAATCGGCGGAGAATCCACATATGGTCTTTTGATGAGCGTTTTCGGGTAGATCACACTGGTGGACTTGGTTGGTGGAGACATTGAGGAAGAATATGGAGTGTTTGGTGATATTGTGATGATGTTCTTCATGTTAAGTTTAAAGTTCTTTTTGGAAGCTGAAAAAGTTAAAGTATGTCGGTTATGTTGTAGACATGTATTTAATGTTTGTTAGTTTCTAAATTGTACTAGCTGGAGGTCTCTAGAATCTTTGTGTGTCTAGAACTCTCTTTAGTCCTTATTTAAGTATTTTAGTCTGTTGGAAAACAGAAGGAGAGTCCAGGCAGTGTGACTTTTGTATTCAGTTTTTGTCTCCAGTAAAAGTCTCCATTCAGTCTCCATTTCTCTTGTGTGTGTTTTCTGGTTTGTTCTTCTTCTTGTTGGTTCTATTGATCTTGGGCAAGATAAGGTTTCTCTGCTGTGTTTTCTTTATGGTATCAGAGCCACAAGGGTGGTGGCGGCTGTGTTAATCCCTTGGTGAAGAAGATCAACCAGTGTTGCTAAAGAGATGGAGTCGTCGGGTCGGAGTGTCGGCCTTGGCATAGAGCTGCTCAACCAATCAAATTACAAGATGTGGAAATCTTGTATGGAGTCTTATTTGGTTGGTGAAGAGTTGTGGGATGTTGTTGGTGGAGCAAATACAGCGAGGCCAGAAAACAATGCAGAAAATGCTAAAGCCTTGAAGAAGTGGACGACTGTGAATGCAAAGGCAGAATTTGTGCTAAAGAAATCCATTTCACCTACACTGTTCGATCATATTATGAAGTGCACCTCAGCTAATGATATATGGGAGACTCTCAACAGGTTATTCAACAAGAAAGATATTGGTCGCTTACAAATGTTGGAGAACGAGCTAGCAAATTCAAGCCAAGGTGATCTTTCAATCTCTCAATTCTTTTTAAAGATTAAAAATTTGTGTTCGGAGATTTCTGTCTTGGATCCAGATGAACCTATTTCTGAAGCTCGTGTTCGAAGGCATATTATTCGAGGGCTGAGAAAGGAGTACACTCCTTTTGTTACTTCAATTCAAGGATGAGATCGGCAACCCTCATTGGAAGAGTTTGAGAATCTCTTGTCTTCTCAAGAATCTCTAGCAAGTCAAATGGCTGGCATGTCCTTATCCAATGATTCTAATAATGTTGGAGAGGCACTGTTCACTCATGGGAAGAAGAATTTCCGATTTGAAAAGAAAAAGGAGTTCAAACGGAATGATGGTGTTGGACCCGGAGAAGCTTCCCCTCACCATAAGAAGAAATTGATCAAGTGCCATCGATGTGGTACCCCTGGCCATATCAAAAACTTCTGCCGTGTCAAGATGAACTCCGGAAATTATGCAAGACAAAATGAAGGCTCTCATGATTCAAATGTTGCTGAAGGAGAAGACAACTAGGGAAATTGTTTCATGGTTGAGAAGTCATCACACAATGCCTTAGCTTCTATCAATTTTCAAAATGATTGGATCGTTGATTCCGGATGTGGTCATCACTTGACAGGTGATCAATCCAAGTTCTCAAGTTTGCAGCCGCACAAAGGCAATGAAGCCATGGTAACATCAGACAACTCCGTACACAAAGTTGAGAATGAAGGCACTGTCATTATTAATGGTGGAGGTAACGATTCTATCACCTTGAGCAATGTTTTTCATGTTCCCGGTATGAAGAAGAATTTATTTTCAGTACCAAATGCTGTGGATGCTGGCTATGGAGTTTTGTTTGGGCCACATGATGTCAAATTTCTTCGCAATATTAAATGCTTGAAGGCTGATGTTGTGCACACCGGCAAGAGGGTAAAAGACACATTTGTGTTATCTGCGTCTTCTTCCTATATTGACAAGCTGAGCTGCAATGAGAATGCTTCCTTATGGCATGCAAGGTTGGGGCATGTGAATTTTGACAAGCTGAGAGTTATGGTTCGAAGGAATTTGGTGAACGGTTTACCAAATTTGACTATTTTTCCCAGCAATGAAGTTTGTGAAGGTTGTCAATTTGGTAAATCTCATCGCCTTCCCTTTGGAATTTCTTCATCTAGATGCAAGGCTCCATTGGAATGCATTCATGGTGATTTGTTTGGTCCCACTAGAACTCCCTCTTTTTCTGGAAAGAGATATATGTTGGTTCTTGTTGATGACTATTCAAGGTTCACTTGGGTTTATTTTATAGAGCAAAAGTCAGAAACTTTCTCTAAGTTTCAGGAGTTCAAAGAGACTGTTGAAGGTGTTCTTGGCTTAAGAATTAAGCGGCTACGAACAGACAACGGAGGGGAATTTATCTCTGCTGAGTTCTTTAAGTTTTGTCGTAAGTTTGAGATAAGAAGAGAGTTGTCTTGTGCGGAGACTCCACAGCAAAATGGAGTCGCCGAAAGGAAGATTCGACATCTCACAGAGACTTGCAGAAGCTGGTTAAGTGCTAAAAACTTACCCAAAGCCTTATGGGCAGAGGGTATGATGTGTGTAGCCTATGTGATTAATCGGTTGCCTCTTAGTCCAAATAATATGAAGACTCCATATGAGTTGTTGTTTGGTGATAAGCCAAGTGTGAAGCATTTTAAAGTGTTTGGCTCGATCTGTTATGTTCATGTGCCAGACTCAAAAAGAGGGAAATTTGATCCAAAAGCAAAGAAATGTGTCTTTGTGGGTTATGATGAAAGGAAAAAAGGGTGGAAGTGCATGGATCCTAATTCTCACAAATTCATTGTCTCCAGAGATGTGGTATTTGATGAAATCTCTTCATATTATGGAGCAGCTGCTAATGGAGAATCAAGTTGGAAAGAATTTGAACTTATTGAATTACCAACAACTTCTATTGTTCCTAGTACGTGCCTACCTTCATCTGATTTGTAGCAAGGAAACAGGGGGAGCATTAATTCTGAAAATGAAGAAGAGCATGAAGATGGCAGAGTTCCTCAAGAGCAAGAGCTCACAAATTCAAGGCCAAGAAGAACCATTGTCAAACCGGTGAGATATCGAGATGAAAACTTTACAAGTACTTATTCTTGTTTCTTTGCCGGACCAGTTGATGATCAAGAACCGTCTTGCTTTGAAGAAGCTGCTGATGTTGAAGAGTGGAGGCTTGCTATGGATGATGAGATGAAAGCTCTCATTAAAAATGAGACTTGGGATCTTGTTCCTAAACCTGATCATGTGAAACCTATCACATGTAAATGGGTTTATAAGATAAAAAGAAAGGCTGATGGAAGTGTGGACAAATTCAAGGCAAGGCTGGTTGCTCGTGGTTTCTCTCAAAGCTATGGAGAAGATTATGAAGAGACTTTTAGTCCCGTGGCAAAGATGACATCTGTTCGTGTTGTGATTTCTTTGGCGGCCTCTCAAAATTGGAAGCTATGGTAGCTTGATGTTAAAAATGCATTTTTATATGGAGACCTTGACAAGGATATCTACATGGAGCAACCTATGGGCTACACATCAGATTCTAATCCAGGGTATGTGTGCAAACTAAAGAATGCTTTATATGGGCTAAAGTAAGCTCCGAGAGCATGGTACGGGAAGATTGCAGAGTTCTTGCAATTTTGTGGCTATCATTCTTTTGATGCAGACTCAAGTCTTTTTGTTAAGAAGGATGGAGACGTGCATATGGTGGTTCTTTTGTATGTGGATGATATGATAGTGACTGGAAGCAATGAAGATGAGATTGCAAAGCTAAGGGCTGAACTGTCTACTCGATTCGATATGAAGAACTTGGGTGAGCTGAGCCATTTTCTTGGTTTGGAAGTGAAAAATGTGAAGGAGGGTGTTCTGCTATCGATCACAAGAAGGCTATGCTAAGAAGTTGATTGAGAAATATGGGCTGAAACCTAGCAAAAAGCGATATACTCCTCTTGACACAAGTGAGAAAATAAGGAGGAATGAAGGCTCACTCTTACCAAATCCTAAGTCTTATCGTTCTCTTGTTGGTGGCCTACTGTATTTGACAATCACAAGGCTGGATATTGCTTTTTCAGTCGGGCTCATAAGCCGCTACTTGCAAGAGCCTCGGAAGCCACATTTAGAAGCAGCAAAGAAGATTCTCAAGTATGTTAATTCTACCATTGATCTTAGTCTGCTTTACAAAAGAGGTGGTGTTTTTCAGTTAAATGGTTATACAGATGCTGATTTTGGTGGAGATTTAGACAATAGGAGGTCTACATCTGGTTATGTGTTATGTGCAACAATACAGGTGTTTCTTGGTGTAGCAAGAAACAAGATGAAGTGGCTTTATCCACAACTGAAACAGAGTACAAGGCTGCTACACTTGCTGCACAAGAGTGTGTTTGGCTTCAAAGACTTATCAAGGATGTTTACTATCCGATTCATAATCCCACTGATCTGTTTGGTGATAATCAAAGTGCACTCAGGCTTGCTTATAATCCGGTTTGTCATGCTAGAACTAAACACATTGAAATTGAGCACCACTTTATTCGGGAGAAGGTTCTTGATGGAACAATCAACAACAGGGAAGTAAGAAGTCAGTTCAATGTTGCAGACATCTTCACTAAGACTCTCTCTCTAAAGGGCCGTTCGAGTTTCTTCGTGCAAAGCTGGGACTGATTTCCAAAAATAACTTTAAGGGGGAGTGTTAAGTTTAAAGTTCTTTTTGGAAGCTGAAAAAGTTAAGTATGTCGGTTATGTTGTAGACATGTATTTAATGTTGTTAGTTTCTAAGTTGTACTAGCTGGAGGTCTCTAGAATCCTTGTGTGTCTAGAACTCTCTTTAGTCCTTATTTAAGTATTTTAGTCTGTTGGAGAACAGGAGGAGAGTCCAAGCAGTGTGACTTTTGTATTCAGTTTTTGTCTCCAGTAAAAGTCTCCATTCAGTCTCCATTTCTCTTGTGTGTGTTTTCTGGTTTGTTCTTCTTCTTGTTGGTTCTATTGATCTTGGGCAAGAGAAGGTTTCTCTGCTGTGTTTTCTTTACTTCAGGTTGGTAATGGCTCGGAAGCATTAGCCATGGGGAGTTTTCATAAAGGGGTTTGGTGTGAAAGTTCACCATGTTGATGAGAGAAAAGGGATTAAGGAGGGAATTGGAGCAATTGCGCTCAAGGTATATTAATATATACATAGATGACTAAGGAGGAGATTCCTTCTCTACTGTAAGGAGTCCTAGCCTGATACAGACCGACTTAGTTTTCTTACCAAGTAATTATTGATTTTCTCCGTCAAATTGTTTCGAAGTTGCAGACAACTTTCTGTGTTCAATAATTCAATAAGTTTAATTAGCAAATGCCAGTAACACTACTTGAACCCAAATACGATATATTCAATATTCTACAGATCACCTAGCTAAAATAGATACAGAGCTAAAAAGAAGAAAAGAAGGTTAAACCCAAGGAGTTCCTTTAACCTCTACTGGTAAAGGAGTCCTAGCCTGATACAGACCGACTTTAGTTTCTTACCAAGTAATTATTTGATTTTCTCCGTCAAATTGTTTCGAAGTTGCAGACAACTTTCTGTGTTCAATAATTCATAAAGTTTAATTAGCAAATGCCAGTAGTAACACTACTTGAACCCAAAATACGAATATATTCAATATCTACAGATCACCTAGCTAAAAAGAAGTATTCGATATTCTACAGATCACCTAGCTAAAAAGAGAAGAAAAGAAGGTTAACCCAAGAGCTCCCACGAACTCATAATTTCTCAATGTTAGTTAAGCTAGCTAACCAACACGTCACGGTTGACCGACCCGAGATTAATTGTTTCACAATTTTAGTAGAGCCAGCAGGCATCAACCATTGCATTCTTTCAGCTTCACCATCTTCTAAATGAATACTCCCGAGTTTTCAACTTCGCCTTCATCATCATCAGTGAAGTATATGCAATTGGCTCTAAAACCTGGGGCATTACGCACAGCCAATGAATGGTTATGTCCCAAGAAAATCGTAAACTCCTTCAAATTTTGGGTGCTGCACCACTTTCCTTCATCGTACCTGTAAACCTCAAACCTTTTAAGCTCATCATCGTAGGTTTCATGCCCGAAATAGTAGCTCGTCCCCGAAAAGCTTACCAGCATAAACACGTCTACATGTGTGCTCACTAGATAAACCTTTTTACCATGAAAGAAAGAAGGTGGTACACGTTCGTCACAAACCGGTGGATCGCAGACCACGAACTTCCCCAACTCACTCACTGCAACAAGGGCCTCTTCTGTTTCGAAAAGAATGTCGTCGTAGTGATCCCATAATCTTGTAACATAGTCCATTGGTTATTAGCTTCTTCGTAACCGATTAGCTTTCGTTTGTCTCCGAAGATTGCTACGACTTTGAAGTCGTAAGGGTTGTAATACGGGTCTGCAGACAGTATGGCCTTGTGCACGGTGCCGTTTCCGGGGAGTTGGGGGAGGTTGTTGATTTGGTGGCCGGTGAATGGGTTGAGGAGAGTGAGTGATGAGTTCTGGTTGTCGAACAAGATTAGCCAACCTAGTGAGAATCCACATATGGTTTTTCTTTCTACACAAGCATCCTTGGGTAGTTGGAGAGTGTGGACTATGTTGGTGGAGACGTTGAGGAAGGATTGTTCTGTGTGTTTTTCCTCTACTTCTTTCGAGTGGTGCTGGTTGGGAACCATTAGCCATGGAGAGTAGCTTACCATGTTGAGAGCCACACTAGCTTGGTATGGATGGATCGATGGAAACTTGAAGCTCTTCAGTTTTATATTGGTATGTAAATAACATCTAATTCTATGTGAATTAGGAGTCTTGATTTTAAACTACTTTAGTTTTTCAGCCAGCAGCTTCTGCACAAACTCCATTTAATGACAGGATTAGGGATAACATAGGTAATTGCTTCAAAATAACAGAATGATACCTATTGTAGATACTGAATGAAGTTCATAACAAACCAATGCAAATCGATACACAAACATTCTATTTTACAAGAGCTTAACCACCAAGCAATGTGGGCAAGACATAATTGAAAGACCAAACAATCCTAAGTCTCTTAATCCGCGAGGAAAATATCAAAATACAGGATAAATGTTGATAAGCTTGCACAATCATTCTCAAACTAGCAATGCCACTTATAGCATGCATCCGGACATATTCAGACTGCCCTGCCAGCACATTATGAAGGACTTAGTCTGCTGTCCAACTCTGTTCCACGATTTCCCTAACTCTTCGATTGTACTCTCGCTTGTTCTCGCTAAACATGCGAGCAGCTTCTGAATTTGCAGGAGAATTCGGGTTCGGATCACATAGTAGTGACTGCAATAAGTAAATGAAAGATGTTAAAGTCTTGGATCTATAGCACACAAAGTGTTTAGGTTCATTAAATGATTCATATTCAAGAATGCCAGATATCTACATTTACATGTACTAATATCTAGCGTGCTTTGTGAATTATAATGAACAACAATTTTATCCGCACTGACAAACATACCTGGATAGACGTAAGTATAGCTGCCACATCATAGATAGGACTCCACTGATTTTGCAAAATATCTAAACAGATACTTCCATCGGCATAGACTGACCAGTTTTGGAAAGAAAAGTTGAATTTGAATCAGAAACCAGAAGAGAGATATCGAACATGAAGCAGATAAATGTCAAGATACAACTTACTATTTGGATGAAACATTCGAGATACAAATCGCACTGTTGGTGGTTTGTTTGGATAATCTTCAGTGAACTGAAGAGTCAACTTGAACGTGCCTGCATAGTTCAATAATGTGGATATTAATAGAGTCAAGGTAATGTAGCAGAAATATTGCAAAGAAGACGATTATATGTTATTTAAGCTTCCAACCTCAGATTTTATTCTCTAATTTTCTTTTTAGAAAGTAAGAACTTTTTTTAATAATTTTGTCAAATAACAGAACATAGACATCTATTCAATGTGTTAGGTAAAAGTTATCCATCATTCCACCTATTGAGAGAAAATTTTGACCAAACTGGGGCTACTCCCCTTTATCACTTTTCTGCTTATGCAACACAAGAAGTATGATTTAGCAAACAGTAGTAGTTGAGATAGTACGTTTGCATGTCTTCAAAGAGATAGATTAATTTAACTTTAACATATGTTGTTGAAGAAGAGACACCTTAAGTGTTTGAAATAATCATGCATACAACAATGAAATGTACCAAGAATGACCAATCCCATATCAATATCAAGGAAAAGGATTCATCCATCCTATATCTGAAATAGCCCTCTATAATCCAACAAGAAGATAAAACCCACAGCTTAGAAACCATTGTGTAATTTATGTTTAATTCTAGTATAACATAGTTCCATATATTATGTCATCTTCATCCAAGAATGTGAAACTTAGTATAAAGTAACTGAACCAAAGCTTTAGATAAAGGATTTACTGACCTCCATCCCAAGGGTATCATCAGGCCTGCAATCCAAACAAAACAAAATTTGAGAAATGACTTATTGAACTGCACTTGGGCATAACATATAGCAGATTAGATTTTTGCATTTCATGTCATCCAACTCACCCAAATATAACGGCATTCCACAACATTATATTGTTGTCTTGGGGTGCCCCACTAATCCCTGCAGGCGGGTCCTGTTGCAGCCTCTTGAAGTCTCTCATCAGCCTCTTCCTTGCAGGAGTCGACATCGCTACCCCGCTACCACCTATAAATCAAAGTAATCACCAACAAGAAACTTCATTACAACTCAGCAAGTGCTTTCAACATAAACGCAAAGTATAAGCTAGCAATCTGTCCCAATGCCCACCAAAAAGAACACTACTTTGAGCACAAATTCGCATACAGTGGAAATGACAACACAAATATGCACCATGAAACACCAACTTACGAATACAAATACTGATACCAAATAAGTGGATTACATGCACAGTAAGACAAAGCTCAAGACTTTGAAAAATTGAGCTCAAACATTAGAAATTCCAGTTCAATTAAGCAACTTATTACATGTTTACAGCTTCATTATGCAACATAACCAGGCTAATCATCTTTCTATTACAATTGGTCACTACGACAAACCCTAATTCGCATTCTTACAAACAAAAGTTACCAACTTGGCCACATCCAAGCTCAAAGCTCGAATCTTTCACCTCAAACCAAATAACCCACCTCAAAATCAATCAATTTGCGAATCAAAACTGTAAAACAGACCACAAAACAAGACCAACTGAACATGATTTGGATGAGAAGATTCCGAATGCTCAGGCCCTCAGGAGTCCTCTCTCCGAAGGTCCCTACTACTTTGGGTCTTTGGCTAGTTGGCCTCTCTCTTTCCTTTATCAGCCTTTCTCTTTCTCATAAGTGAATGGAGGAAATTTCTTCAACCTTTTTCCTTTTTCCTTTTTCTTTTCTTTCTTTCTTTATTACTTGTTTTTCTTGTTTCCATTGTTATTTCATGGGAGACTCAAGATCTACTGATACTCTGAGAGACTATTTGACGAAGAAAAATATGTTGCATCTTTTAAGTTTGTTCCATAGTCCAATTATTTGTTGTGGCGTGTGTAAGATTATAACAAATAACCAATATTTTCGTTATAGTTTTTTTTTTAATAGTATTTCAGTTATAGTTTGTAGTGGGTAAATATGTACGATTGTACATTATATGACATGATCGTTTTGAGTAATTTTTGTTTGAATGACTTTGTCATGTTTATTTTCTAATTAATTGTTTTCTTCATTTCAGTTTCATTACTACAATCATTCAAACATCTTTTTGTTCGGGTGAAAAGTGAAAACATTATCAATTACGGATTATCACACGGTCGAAGCACCTGACCACAGAACTAGCAAAGCCGGGCCGAGGCATGGACATGACCGAGGCGCGAGCAGGGTCTATATATGTGTTATAACTACCGAGGCATGAGGAGCTCAGGGCTAAGCAAGGCATGCATGAGCAGGGTTAATTCACGAGCTTATATATACGAGTGAAAATGATACACATCTTACCGGTCAGTTAGGTCATGTATATACATAATTCCTGAGCAAATACAAGCTAATGTGAGCTGGTAATGAATCCCACAGGCTACACCACACTAGTACTCATCTAGTAAAAAGTACTTAAGAACTGGAACACAAAAGTTTAATACACAATTTGATGAAGCATGGAACTTAATTTCCCTGAAGTAACTCCTTGAATCAATATTACAAATTAACAAATAATTAAAGAAAAAGGTCTGTATATATAGCACATATCAACTCTTGTGATCTTCACTAGGAGATGTAGATGCACTCTTGTGGGTGGCAAATGGCAATGAATTAGGTGGCTGCAGAAACATCAAACTCCCAGGCTGCGAAATATTTGCCGATGAAGTATTCGGTTTGCTCAAATAGCTTGATCCACATCCGGTAATATTGCCCCCTTTAATTGCTGTTTGCAGATAGGAAGAAGCAGTAGCACTGTTACTGCTACTAATTCCCTGGAAGTTCTCACCCCATTTCAGTTTCTGAGCCATGATGTTATTAAAGTGATCTCCACCTGCATTCTGATTATTATTGTTACTTCCACTCCCACCATACTACTACTACTGCCAATGATTGATGTCAGTGCGGCTGCTAGGGCAGATTGGAAACTTGGATCAGCCGTAATTGCCTTTGTTGCTGCTGCAATAGGATCCGGTAACTGAAACTGTAGAGGAGTTGGATTGTTCTTCTGCATGTAGTTTTGGTACATGCTGTTTTGCATAGGCTGCTGCTGCTGCTGCCTTCCAAGAATAGTATTCTTGTTGTTGTAGGGTAATTGTGTTCCATTTCCATAGGAAAGGAACCCATTGTTATTCCATGACATGATGTTGTTGGATTGATCAGAAGAACCAAAGTTGAGACTGGTGGGAGGGTATAGTACTTGGTGAGCAGAATTTAAAGTTGATGAAGCAAATTTGTTCATGTGGGATGAGGAAGAGGAGGATGGGTTTGAAGTGAGGTCCAAGGTGATTGTTGGTAGTGAAGATGACATGGAAGAGTTGGGTACGTAGAATCTCGATCTTGAGTTATCCGAAACATAGTAATTGTACCCATGAAGCTCGGCAGCCGCAGTTGTTGCCCCAACTGAGGGTTCAGGCCAGGCCGGGATGAGCTGGATGATGAGCCGGACAACAGCATTGAAGCGGCGGCAGAGGTGGTGGAAGCCATGGCGGTGGCTGACATTGGAAGTGGGTGATTGTGTGCTCCTTCGTACGTGGTGATTAAGATGGACATGTCATCTGCGCATCTTTGCACCTGAACAGCAGAAATATATAAATCATTAGTAGTACAATGTGATTCACAATTTTAGACCACGTTACAAATCATGTATATATGAAATGTGTAATAGGCAAGTTTGCGGATGTTACCTGTTTCCTTACTGGGCACGAGGGTGCAATGGTGCAACGATAGTATGCTCTAGGGCAAGGGTTTCCTTTTGCAATCTTCTGTCCATATTTTCTCCACTGGCATCCATCATTCATCTGTGTCCAAAGTCAAATCATATTTCGTTAATAAACTCCATTATGCATGTAAATAAGTAGGTATGAAATAATTATAAATCACTTAATTAATTGTATGAACACTAACCGTTGGGGTGTCACATCTAGCTCTGACTGAAACCCTAGCTTTTTTCACTGGGCTCTGCTGTGCAACTTCATCTTCTATACTTCTCATCGTCTTGAGAACCTTTTTCGGTGGCCATGTCTCGCCTGCTTCTTCTTTGGGCACTTCTTCAACGCTGCTTGCAGGGCTTGGGTTTGACAAAGGCACCTGATCAGTTGTAGTACTACTTGATTTAGCAGGTGCTTCATATTTGCAGTCTAATCCTAAAGACAAGCTCTTTTCATCATCCGTCTCCTTTTCTTTCCCTGCTTGAGTACTAGGGCTTTTTCTCTTTTCCTCGACCCTTTTCCGTTTGCCACAAAATGATCCGAGGCTGAGGGAAAGCTGGTCAGATTCCTCATCGTCTTGATGATTATCAGTTACAACAGCATCCTTACTGGATTGGGTTGCTTTCTGTTGAACGTCATGGTACTGCATTTGAAGTGTTTGGTAGTCCTCCATCATTCGGTCTAAGTACTTCTTCAGCCTTTGGTTCTCTTCTCTCACCTCACCCATCTCGGCTCTGGCAGATTCTAGCTGATAATCCTATAACATTTTATGTTTATTAGCACTACGCTTTGATTCTCCAGCTCATATATATATATATGCAAATTAGTACTATATAACAAGTGTATATATATAATTAAACAAAACGATCAAGTGCTTGAAAAATTAAAGCTCCGATCGATCGAGTACGTACCTGTTCCTTTCGGCTTGATGAAGTAGAAGCCACTGAATGATCAGGTTCAGCCAAAGAGGACCCTTTGATGTTACTCATGGTTGATATCTGTTCGATTAAGCATAATCATTGAGAATATTAATTAGAACTCAAAGAACTAAATATACTGTAGCTAATTAATACACTAATGACTAATATTCTGCCCAGTTAATTGAGTATTGTTGTCTGAAAAATTATCAACCTCATAATCAATATTAATGGTTTAATTTGCAGAAGGGGAATTAATGGCCAAAAAGCCGTTGTTTTCTAATTTGCAGAGATGGATCATGGTCAGCCTCATAAATGGTTAATTTAGACTTCAAGATCGATCTAATATATATTGCCAAAACATCATTGTGGAAAAGCTCCCGCTCTGCTGTTGTTTTCATAATATTATCCTCTTCTTGAATGTATAGAAATTAGTGTGAAGGTAAAACAAAGAAATCTGTGGATGAGATAGTTTCAAATTACTACCCCTGGCCTCATCTTCTCTTAACTTTAAGAAAATTAAGGTGCTATAATTTCCTAAGTGATGGAGCTAGGTTTCGATCAGTTTAAATTACCTGCTTCCCGAAACTCAGATTTTTCTGTCTTGGTGAAGATGATTTCCTTTCATTATTCTCCTGCTGGCCTGCTCTTTCAGTTCCGGCCTATAATACACAGATCCACAGAAATTAATTTTGATGATAAATATATCTAATATATAGATATGATCATCGATCAAATGCCAGTAATATCCTTTAACAAATTCCTATATTATAAGTTCTTCCTTTATCGATAATATTGGATCTCGATCCTTAAAGAGTCTAAATTAAAAAGAAACAGATCGATGCAATATAGGTATAGTTCATTACTTACTTTAAGAACACTTTCTTCTTTGCCATGAGCTTCTCGGTGTTCACCATGAGCAGCAGCAGCAGCAGTAGTACTAGATTCAAGCAGTACTACTCTCTTCTCTTCCTGTTCTTGATCTCCATGATAAGGTTTTTCGACAGCTGCAGCCTCCATTATATCTTTTATCTCTGTTCTTCTCATCGATTGTGAGGGCCTCCACTTCTTATATAGAGTAGCATGCAGAATTTGACCGAAACCCTTATAAATTATTTCAAACCCTCGAAATGTCAACTTACTCCCATATATTCTCCAATTGCAGCTCTAGTTTAGAGGTGACAGAATCATACACACAAACAGCAACTACTATCAATTTTTGCATTAATATCTAGCTTGTTAATTGAAAAGGAAAATCAAACTGAGAGAAAAATGGGAGAAGAATTCAACGTCAACGTTTGAGAAAATATAAGAAATAATGGGTTCGAGCCGCAAAGATCGGTCCCCACGCAATTCAAACACCATCGTTGAAGTTTCCGACGTCGTTGCCGAAAGTCTCACATGGGGATTAATTCTTTTTTTTCATAATTTTTGGCTCGCTAATTCGTGGTCAAAGATTGATTGGCCTCACAAATAGACTCTGAGCTAGAAAATCTCAGACTTTGGAAATAATCATTAACCACCTCCAGTCACCGGAGCTTAGTTTTCGTTCCGTTTTCAGGGTCGTCGGTGGGGTTAGGGTTTTGTAAAAGGTTAAGATTCAGGTCAACTTATGGGGTTTAACTATTATAGAAACTAGGATTGATTGAGGTCAGTTTTCAAGAATTGTTTGCTAGCTCTCTAGCTCTTCTTCAAGTCGTTAATTCTGGCCATGCAATTGACCCGGCCGTAATTAACGTTAATGTTCACATGCATGATTAGTACTACACGTTGGAATTAAGCTTATATATCGATCATTATATAATTAAGAAGAGGGATCCCTATTTCTTACTTACCATTATCTTGTATGTTTGCAACATAGTTATTGGAAGGGACATTTATAGTTCTAGCGAAACATTCATCTAAGGATTTACAGAATTACATAGCTGCAGTTGTTGTGAGTGTGGAATTGAATCATAATTCCAATATTAATTTTGCTATTCCGACTCCAATCAAAGGATCAAACCTTGGATATGTGTGTGTATATATATATAGTTCTTATGCAGAGTGAAACTTCACTTTGAAATTAAAGTGTGAAGTTCCTTATTTGACTCACTTTTCAGTCATATTTCCACATCTCCACCGTTCAGTTTGTAGAACTTAATGCATAGATCACTCATGCCAAGTTTCATTGAATTCGATGATCATTTGGGTTTTCATAACCGTTATTTACACAAACAGTTCTGATGATCGAGTATATCCCTAGAAATGAACAAAAAAATGGATCCCTCATTAGAAGGGCCATATATATATATATATATATATATATATATATATATATATACACATATATACACACACAAATTTTCTCAGGTGCGGATGTCCGCATTTATTCTTACGGTGCGAATTTCCACTTTACACTCACTTTTCAATCGAATTTTCACATCTCCACCGTCTAGTATTTAGATACTAATGTATAGATCATATTTGCAAAATTTCAGCCAATTTGATTATTATTAAGGCACTCAAAACTGCATTTTTCTATTGTAAACATGAACGGTTCAAGTTCGACAGAATTATGTTCATCCATTGGTTTAATTGAGTTTGAGTGCCTCAATAATAACCAAATTTGCTGAAATTTTTCACAGTGATGATCTATACATTAGTATCTAAAGACTAGACGGTAGAGATGTGAAAATTCGATTGAAAAATGAGTGTAAAGTGGAAATCCGCACCGTAAAAATAAATGCGGACATCCGCACCTGAGAAAATATATATATATATATATACATACAGTTCATATCCAGAGCGAAGCTTCACTTTGAAATTAAAATGTGAAGTTCCTTATTTGACTCACTTTTCGGTCATATTTTCACATCTCCACCGTTCAGTTTGTAGAACCTAATGCATAGATCACTCATACCAAGTTTCATTGAATTTAATGATCGTTAAGGTACCGAATTAGATTAAATCAATGAACGGACCATAAATGTGTCTATTCAGAACTGTTTGTATAAATAACGGTTATGAAAACTCAAATGATCATCGAATTCAATGAAATTTGGCAGGAGTGATCTATGCATTAGGTTCTACAAGCTGAACGGTAGAGATGTGAAAATATAACCGAAAAGTGAGTCAAATAAGAAACTTCACACTTTAATTTCAAAGTGAAGCTTTACTCTGGATAGGAACTATATATATATATATATATATATATATATATATATATATATATATATATATATATCTTGTTTCATACTAGCATATATCAATACGTATTTCGATTAAAATTGATAAGATCGACTTTTTAATTAGGGTTGGGCATGTCACATTAAGGATCGGAATTTGTCATACAATGTAGACAACATTATGAAACGTTCTCGCTCCATGCCATGAGAATGATTCGTACTAAGCGAGAATGATTCATACTTTTTTGTCGTCTTTGCCCTTTTTTATATTTTTAAAAGGAGAAAAAAGAAACCTTGCATACCCACCGTATTATAGATATATACGTACATTAGGATATTATGTAATATTGTCTTATGGCATGCAAATTGTGTCCTGCCTTTTGTTTTAAGGGCATACATTCGGTGATAATTATGAAAATTCTACCATATGATGGACGATGAAAGGACGTCGTGACTTATGCTGACAGATGATATTGTTCAAAGATGGGATTTCTTCCTAGATCGAGTCAAGGTTGTGTACGTATTTTCAAAGGATTAAATACGGTGGCCATCGTAATTTGACAGATAATTCATAGCAACATATCGTAAATATATCAAGGTAAGACGTACTTGAGAATAACATTATTCGTGATTCGTTCTTAAACAGAAGAACAAAATACGAGTGTTTTCAAAACTTTTGACATAATGGAAGGAAAAATTCTATTTGACAAAAAGGGACGATCGAGTAAATCAAAGTGTACTAGCATATTAACAAATCGTCTGAAAGCCTATTAATTAATAAACGAAACCAAGCAACACTGAAGCGTATGGATATGATGACTTTTGAATTGAAGCTTGCTCTGTTGATCACAATATATGGTATTTAAAAACTCTGTAAGCAGTCCACTTGTTAGCGTAAGACTCGGACATGAGCAGCCCCTTGTTGATTAGTATAAACTAATTACGTACCTTGGGATCGAGATCGTTGACGTCTAATAATTTGCTTTGATTCATTCCAACTTATAACCTGGACTTGGAGAGCCAACAACACACTTAACTGTCATATATATCTCAATATCTGTTTACATATATGTGTGTGTATATATATGCATGTTATATTAGGTATGAATACTGAATACAGTATATTTATAATTGATTGACCACGAAGAAAAAAACTGGCTAAAAAGAAGAATATACAAAACATAGTGCTTCAAATTAGAGTCTTTGATACACGGTGTCTAAATACATGCACTATCACAATATGGAGCAAATACCACACATCTTATGTGGGTAACAGGGGTGTTGCAATCCCATAAAATCTCATATATGTGGCAATTTTTCTTCATTCTTCACTAAAACTTTCATTTGCCAAACTTACAGGAAATTGCAACACCTCTATTTCCCACACAAGATGTGTGGCCTTTGTTTCATATTGTGGTAATGATGGCACCATATGTGAATGGTAAGATTTATGACTTATAATTATATACATGCATGATGATTATAACATAAATATTGATGTAAAATAAGAACTTACTTTGTAGAGAGTAAGAAACAAATAGGGAGGAGGAGGAAAAGTTGAGAGATCTTTTATTTAGTCTCATAGGCCTCCATTATATAGAGGTAGGGTTTACACGATAAGTACTCAGACTATTGAGATATTACATGTAAGTCCCTAACTAATAACGTGGACAGCCACATAAGATATAATATTTACAACACTCCCCCTTGGATGTCCACCAATTGATGATGGTGTTGGACGCGCTTAATGTTGCCTCATTAAAAACCTTGCTAGGTAACAATAAAACCCAGTGGGATAAAAATAACCCTAGTCGAAGGACAAAAAGAGCACAACGCGCATATGTCCTAAGTAACATGTTCCTTGTTGCTATCCTTGGTTGGAATCTCCCCCTGATCTTTGCAAGCTTTGCTTAACAACTTTGAGAGTTGTCTCAAACCAATCTTTTCCACTAACTTCTTGAACGTACACTTAGGCAGAGATTTGGTGAACAAATCAGCTAAGTTCTCATCAGATCGAATTTGCTTAACCACGATCTCTTGATTCTTTTGTAGTTCATGAGTATGGAAGAATTTAGGAGCGATATGCTTAGTCTTGTCACCTTTGATAAATCCCTCTTTAATCTGAGCAATACATGCAGCATTGTCTTCATACATAACTGTTGGATTGTCAGTGACTGAAGGCAAACCACTGGTGCTCCGAATGTGATGAATCATGGATCTTAGCCAGAAACATTCTTTGCCAGCTTCATACAATGCAATTATTTCTGAGTGGTTAGAGGAAGTCGCGACAAGTGTTTGCTTGGAAGAACGCCATGAAACTGCGGTGTCTCCACAAGTAAAAACATATCCTGTTTGGGAACGACCTCTATGTGGATCAGAGAGGTATCCTGCATCGGCATATCCAACAATCGTGGGACTATCAACCAATTTATTTGTGTAAAACAATCCCATATCCACAGTACCACGAAGATAGCGTAAAATGTCTTTTACACCTTTCCAATGACGTGATGTGGGAGCAGAGCTATATCTTGCCAACACACTAACTGCAAAAGAAATATCTGGCCTTGTACATTGTGCCAAGTAGAGTAAGGCACCAATGGCACTAAGATATGGTACTTCTGGACCAAGGATAATTTCGTCATCTTGTCTGGGACGAAATGGATCTTTCATAGGGTCAAGGCTCCGAACGACCATTGGGGTACTCAGTGAGTGAGCTGTACCCATACCGAATCTCTTCAGAATCTTCTCAGTATAAGCAGATTGATGGACAAGTATCCCACTATCCAAATGCTCAATCTGCAGCCCGAGGCAATATTTTGTTTTTCCAAGGTCTTTCATTTCAAATTCTTTCTTTAAGTATTCAGCAGTTTTTTCAAGTTCCTCAGAACATCCAATCAGATTCATGTCATCGACATAAACTGCAACTATTGCAAACCCAGAATTTGACTTCTTAATGAACACACAGGGACAAATTGGATCATTGACATATCCTTCTCTAAGTAGATACTCACTGAGACGGTTGTACCACATACGTCCGGATTGTTTCAATCCATACAAGGATCGTCTCAATTTGATTGAATACATGTTGTGAGGCTTTATGGTTGCTTCAGGCAACCTAAATCCTTCTGGAACTTTCATGTAGATATCAGTATCTAACTCACCGTATAGGTATGCAGTAACAACATCCATAAGTCGCATATCAAGTTTTTCAGAAACTACTAAACTTATTAGATAGCGAAATGTGATAGCATCCATTACAGGAGAATATGTTTCCTCATAATCTATCCCCGGTCGTTGTGAAAAACCTTGTGCAACAAGCCGCGCTTTATATCTTGCAATCTCATTTTTCTCGTTACGCTTTCTTACAAACACCCATTTATATCCGACAGGTTTGACGTTGGGTGGTGTTTGGACAACAGGTCCGAATACACTGCGTTTTTCAAGAGAATTCAATTCAGTTTGGATTGCATCTTTCCATTTGGGCCAATCATGTCTCTGTTTACATTCATTAACAGAGCGAGGTTCAGTGTCATCACCTTTTATTATTTCAGTCGCTACAGCGAATGAGAACACATCGTCGACAGTCATGTCTCTACGATCCCACAACTCATTGGTGTAAACATAATTTACAGAAATTTCCTTATTTTCAGGTACAACCTCTTCATGGGCTTGTGTACCAACATCATTTTCCTCTTCTGTAATTACAGGATCATGAGTTGTAGGTTGGGCATTGTTGGCTTGCCCAATATTCTCTTCAGGGATGATTTCATCAAGATTCTGATTTATCTTTGATCTCCTCTTTCTTGGAACCAAATCCTTTGAACCTGAAGGCCTGCCACGCTTCCGGCATGCAGCAGGTGGTTCATTTGCTGCCTTTCCGATCTGGACATTAATTCTTGCAGGTGCATTCATTGCCGGAATATGCGATCTTGTCACTCTTGCTGTGTTATTGAATGCATCAGGCATTTTGTCAGCAATATTTTGAAGATGCAAAATCCTTCGTACTTCTATTTCACTTTCTTTGGTACGAGGATCAAGATGAGATATTGTGGGTACAGTCCACATTAATTCACGACGTTCATTTGGAACAGTTTTATCTCCCCCTAACGGCGGGAATGTTGTCTCATCAAATTGGCAATCTGCAAATCGTGCAGTGAATGTATCACCCGTCATGGGTTCTAAATATCTAATAATGGATGGCGAATCAAAACCAATATAGATGCCCAATCGACGTTGGGGGCCCATTTTTGTACGTTGTGGCGGTGCAATAGGCACATAAACAGTACACCCAAATGTTCGAAGATGAGAAATATTGGGTTGGCTCCCAAATACAAGTTGCAATGGGGAATACTGATGGTTGGCTATGGGTCTCAACCGAATTAAAGCTGATGCATGCAAAATTGCATGTCCCCATGCAGAAACTGGCATCTTTGTTCGCATTAGCAAAGTGCGCGCTATTATTTGAAGTCGCTTAATAAAAGCTTCTGCCAAACCATTCTGTGTATGAACATGAGGAACTGAATGTTCAATTTCGATCCCCAAAGACAAGCAGTAATCATTGAAAGTTTGAGATGTAAATTCACCAGCATTGTCTAGACGAATAGACTTGATAGAGTAATCTGGGAATTGAGCTCGTAATTTAATTAGCTGAGCAAGTAGCTTGGCAAATGCTACATTACGAGTAGACAAGAGGCAAACATGTGACCATCTTGTAGAAGCATCAACTAAGACCATAAAATATCGAAATGGTCCACAAGAAGGGTCAATAGGCCCACAAATGTCCCCTTGAATTCTTTGCAGGAAAGATGGGGATTCGATATCTACCTTTGCATATGATGGTTTAACCACCAATTTCCCTTGTGCACAAGCTTTGCAAGGGTTGCTTGGCAAAACAATGTGTTTAGTCATCAATGGATGTCCATGTGAATTAGTAATGATCCTACGCATCATGGTGGATCCTGGGTGACCCAAACGATCATGCCAGAGCATAAAGATATGTTGATTTTTGAACTGTTGGTTCACAACATGATATGTCTCAATGGGTTTGATGGTTGTGTGATACAAACCAGATGATAAGGCAACTAATTTTTCCAATATCTGCTTCTGGCAGTTGTCATTTGATGTAATGCAAAGGTATTCCATATCATTGTCATTTGTGGTCTCCATGTGGTATCCGTTTAAACGGATATCTCTAAAACTGAGGAGATTTCTTCTGGATCTCGAAGAGTATAAAGCCTCTTGAATTGACAATTGGGTTCCATTTGGTAGTCTAATGTGAGCTCTACCAGAACCTTCAATCAGGTCTGCAGGACCTGATATAGTGGTTACATTTGCTTTGGAAGGTATCAAAGTGGAGAAATAAGCCCGATCGCGAAGGATCGTATGTGTAGTAGCACTGTCAGCAAGACACACATCATCTCCATCCTTCGTACGTTGAGGGCATCCAAAATTCGTTTTCATGCCTTCATAGAGATAGTAACGTATAGTTAATTAGCATGATAGATACATGAAAATTTCCATAAAAAAAAATGTAATCAGGTAGATGCTACTTTATAACCAATAAACTATGTGTGAGAGCAAAGAAAGAGAAGAAACGAAAAATTTGGTCTGAAGTTGAGGACTCCCCCAGGATACAAACTATATGATGTTTTGTATTTATCGCACACATAGCAAAACAAAGTAGTAATTGAGTCTCATGCAACAACTACAAGAAAACTAAGGGGATAAAATTAAGTACTAAACATATCTTGTGGATAAGACACTTATCTCGTCAAACATGCAATTGGTATTGATAACTTAAAAAAAAACGTTTGATCATATATGTGTAAGGATAAGGACATATATACATATGTATAAGCATTGTAGTTCCGTCACAATTTATAGTCAGAAACTAGAATGTGTACAGGGAAACCGAAACAAAATAGATAATCTTGCAAACCAAATTATTCTGTATAATAGAACATGATAGAACAGAAATAAATTTCTTTTATTGCAGTTGAACCAAAAAAAAACTAAAAAAAATTTATCAAAAACCAGATGCCAAAACTAAAGGCCAAAACATCCAAAACTAGAGGTCAAACAAAAGTGACCAAAATACAACGAGATAAATAATGCCTAAACATAGACTGACAATTAATTGTCATCAAGAACTCCATTACTAATCATGCCATCACCATTGTTTCCATTGTTCTCAAAGAAGTCTGAAACATCAAGTGGGGTGACGTCTGAAGGCTCAGATGAATCCCAAGGATCACAATGATCAATGTAGTTTGTCTCCACATTTTTCTGGTTTAGGGAAGCTTTGTAGAGTTCTACAAGATGGGGTTCTGTACGACAGGTACGAGCCCAGTGATCTTTACTACCACATCGAAGACAACCATTATCATAATTGTTATGAGCATTGATCATCTGACCATTTCCTTTAATAATTTTGGCATTGCTTCTTGGGCCCAATTGCTTATTGTAGCCCTCATAACCTTGACCATTTTGTCGTCTCTGACCACGTCTATGACCACGGTTGCGACCTCTTCCATGCCATCCTCCACGTCCATTACCATGACCGCTAACAGCATTCACTTCAGGGAATGGTTGAGATCCTGTAGGACGTGATTCATGGTTTTTCAGCAGGAGCTCATTGTTCTGCTCAGCCACCAAGAGACAAGAGATGAGGTCAGAGTATTTGGTGAACCCTCTTTCTCGGTATTGTTGCTGTAAGACCATATTGGAAGCATGAAAAGTGGAGAATGTCTTTTCAAGCATCATATCCTGAGTAATATTCTCTCCACAAAGGTTCATTTGGGAGGTTATCCTGAACATGGCAGAATTGTAGTCTATCACAGAAGTATAATCTTGAAGGCGCAAATGCGTCCATTCATAACGTGCTCTAGGGAGCACAACAGTCTTTTGGTGAGAAAATCTATCTGCCAAGCCTGTCCATAATTCAAGTGGGTCTTTGATAGTTAAGTACTCATTCTTCAGTCCTTGATGGATATGGTGACGCAGAAAAATCATAGCCTTAGCTTTCTCCTGTGAGGAGGCTGGGTTTTCGGCCTTTATTGTAGCCCCAAGGTTATGTGCTTCGAGATGGATCTCGGCATCAAGAGCCCAAGACAGGTAGTTCTTCCCAGAGATGTCAAGGGCCTCAAAATCCAATTTTGCCAAATTGGTCATCTTCCTACACACAATGGAGAAGGGATACATTAAGACCCAAATGTCTGTTAGAACTACATGTTCTTAACAAAAAGTAAATGTCGAACTTCGGGTTCGAAAAAAAATATATTAAACATTGGATTGTAAATATGTGCATGAAGCTTCGGGTTCATGTTCTTATGATTAGGAACTTCCAGTTCTAGGAGTATGTATTTCTATAAACTTCAGGTTCAAGAAGGAATATGCAATCGAAACTTCTGGTTCGAGTGATGATAGTGAAGCTTCAGGTTCACTTGTATTGATATATATAGACATATATTAGATCATATGATGAGCAAACAAAGTCGTATGTTTATATGCATAACATTGACTAGATATAAGAAATCATAATTAATATGGACATCTTTGTTGTTTGCAGTTAGGAACAAATATTAAAAGAGATACCATAGGTATAGAAGAGAAAACATGCATAACATGATCAACTTTGGGGTCAATCGGCAAAGAGAAAAAAAAAAAAAAAACTATAAACTGATACAACATACAAAAGTACAGAGAAGGTAAATTGAAATATAAAGCTCATAGATCTTGAGTTATGGCTTAGAAGCAACAAAGTTGCACCATAAGAACTCGTTGATCATCATGGAGCGTGCTGATAACGTGATGTAAAATAAGAACTTACTTTGTAGAGAGTAAGAAACAAATAGGGAGGAGGAGGAAAAGTTGAGAGATCTTTTATTTAGTCTCATAGGCCTCCATTATATAGAGGTAGGGTTTACACGATAAGTACTCAGACTATTGAGATATTACATGTAAGTCCCTAACTAATAACGTGGACAGCCACATAAGATATAATATTTACAACAAATATGAATTTATAAGAATATATCGCCAAGAATATATGATTAGAATAAAACTCTCTCAAGTATCATAAAAGAAATAAAACTCATATGCATGCATACTTCAGCACTACCAGAAGAAAGGCTTTAGCCAACGAAAATAAAAAAACCAGGCCGACGAATTTTTTTTTCGTCGGCTAACGAAATTTTCCTTCGTCGGCTAATTTACAATCTTCGTCGGCTATGGTCAACTTTAGCCGACGAAATTTTTATTTCGTTGGCTAAATAATTTTTTTCGTCGGCTATAGTCTGTGAACTTTAGCCGACGAAATTTTCAAAAGTTTAGCCGACAAAATTTTTAAGAGTTTAGCCGACGAAATTTTCAAAAGTTTAGCCGACGAAAAATATAATTTCGTCGGCTAAAGTGCCTTATATTTGCAGATTTGGACAACAACTCATCTGGAAAAAAAAACTATACGTAGATCCTTCAAACGCAAAAAAGTTGTGAAATAAGATATGACCAAATGGTGAAATACGTCTATGATTGAAAAATTACGGTATTCCGGTAAAGTCTCGGTGCCGATAGTTGACTTACCCTTATTATTCACTATGCTGCAGATTTGGCATTTGGTGTCTGATTGACTATTGTGATACCTTTCCGGAAGCGTAACGGCGCTACGAGTCAGACTCATTGCTAATGCCATGATGTATAGGCTTTTTGGCCATCTGAGTCCGTTTAGGGCTTCAAAATGCAGTTTTCTTATTTTCGATTAGAGTTGACCGTTTCGATCGAGCCCTTAACGTTGTCGGATCCAGTTGAATTTTTTACCATAGGCATCTTTCGTCATAATGATCATATCTGATGGTCGAATTTTGGTTTGTGAATTTTAGTCATCGGAATCACAACGTATCTACTATTTACCGTTATTCGGGTTTATGGGGAGCCCTATCGTCGGAAGGTAAATGTCTCAAAAATTTTATATGGGCAGTTGCGTCTCATCTACGTGAGAGTTTTTTGTGTGAAAGGTTTGACCAAACTACGTAATATAGAGGGAGATATGAGCGTTTTCGTGTGATAAGTAACGATGGATTAGGGTTGATCGTTTCGATCGAGCCCTTAACGTTGTCGGATCCAGTTGAATTTTTTACCACAAACATCTTTCATCATAATGATCATATCTGACGGTCGAATTTTGGTTTGTGAATTTTAGTCATCAAAATCACAACGTGTCTACTAATGTTGTATAACTTGTTTAATAGGTTATACAACTTTGTAAACCAACTCTACATAGGAAGCAAAATTATCAAAAATCTCGTGAAATAAGATGTGTTCAGAATGATGAAATACGGCTATGGTTCAAAAATCATGTAAATCGGGTAAAGTCTCGGTGCCGATAGTAGCGGTCAACCCTATTTACCGTTATTATTCCCTATGGGGAGCCCTATCGTCGGAAGGTAAATGTCTCAAATTTTTTATATAGGCGGTTGCGTCTCATCTACGTGAGAGTTTTTCGTGTGGAAGGTTTGACCAAACTACGTAATATAAGGGGAGATATGAGCGTTTTCGTGAATTTATAGACTTTAGCCGACGAGATATTAAAAAAGTCGTCGGCTAAGGTCAAAAACTTTCAAAAATTTTTTGGCGGTAAACCAAAGTTGGAGGAAAATTTTCAAAGGACTTTAGCCGACGAAATATATGAAAAGTCGTCGGCTAAAGTCGAAAAATTTTCAAAATTTTCAACCGAAATTTTTGGCGGTCAACCAAAATTTTCAAAAGAGTTAAGCCGACGAAAATAAAGAATTTCGTCGGCTAAAGTTCTTTATATACCGAAGATGGATGGTAAGAAGTCTATTATCTGCCAGATTTTCTTTTCGGCCTAGCTCCGCCGTCAAGCCACCGGAGACCGCCACACTTGTCCCAAAAGCTTCGCCGTCGTCTCTACTTCATTGCTGGATAGGTGGTGCATCGAGTGGCGCCGCCGTGAGGGATAAATCGAGCTCCAAAACTCTGTCGGTTCGGATTCGGTGTCGATCGAATTTCTCCTTCCTTAGGTCACCATTTGGTGAGTTCTATATATGGATAAGTTGAGTTTGATTAGTACTACATTCCCCTAGAATTTGGTAGCTCGATTCGGTGTGTGTGAAGAGAATCGAAGATTTGAAGTTTTTAGGGTTTAAAATTGGGGATTTTTATATTTTCAGTCGATTGACCTGTTTAGGCTTAGAATCGAGTTTCGACTTCTTCTAGAAAGTTGTTCGAAATGTTGAGAAGAAGATTCTGTCAAATTTTGGTCGTGATTGGAGGTGGCCGAAAGTTTATGCAGTTTTTTTTTCAAAACCCAGCAACTTTAGCCGACGATATTTAAACACTATATTCGTCGGCTATAGTATTTTTTAATTTTTTTTATAAGGTTTAGCCGACGAATTATGCCATATTTCGTCGGCTATAGTTATTTTAATAAGGTTTAGCCGACGAAATATACTAAATTTCGTCAGCTATAGTTATTTTTAATTATTTATTACACACTTTAGCCGACGAATATCTTAATTTTTTCGTCGGCTAAAGTCTGGGAAAAAAACCGACGACATGTTTTTCGTCGGCTAACTGTGGGACTATAGCCGACGAAAAAAAAATTTCGTCGGCTAAAGTCATCACCGAGGACCTTTACCCGACGACACTATAGCCGACGAAGGCTCGTCGGCTAAGATCTTAGCCGATGAATTAAGATAACAGGCCGACGAAAATTTTTCGTAGGCTAAAGTGCTTGTTCTGGTAATGCAGGCATCATATATGTGAACAATGCATAAAGGTGTACACAATTCCGTAAGTTTATTCAACATAAGAATATATATATATATATATAAGTCCTTATCCAGAGCGAATCTTCGCTCTGGAATTAACGTGCGAAGGTCCTTATTTGACTCACTTTTCGGTCATATTTTTCGATCATACTCGGTCAGTGTCTAGATACATATCGTATGATCATCCTTACAAAATTTCATCCAGTTTGGTGATCGTTTGCACACCGAATCAGATAAAATAAATCAATAGAACAAAATCTGTCCAACTAGAACCGTTGGAGTAAATCATGATTATGGAGGCTTAAACGGTCACCAAATTGGATGAAACTTTGTAAGAATGATTATACGATATGTATCTAGACATTGACCGGGTATGATCAAAAAATATGACCGAAAAGTGAGTCAAATAAGGACCTTCGCACGTTAATTTCAGAGCGAAGCTTCGCTCTGGATAGGGACCGTATATCAGTATCTTATGTACCGAATGATATATATGGAAATGTAAAATCATTATCATTCGGATTACTCATGTATATATAGAGAGAGCTTTAATTTCTTAATCAGCTTAAACATCCTAAGAGGTCAATGCTCTGTACTTAATTCTTGCTTGTCATAGTTTATAAGCATTATTATCTTACATGTAACGTGTAGGTGGTACTGTAACAAATTGCTTAGTTTAATTATGGATTAGTCTACGATTTGGAAAAATTAATTAATTTATATAGAGGTTCCAATACTCAATTAGAAAACTGGGATTTCAAACCAGTGTCATGCATATATAATACACAGGGGCCGTGCCTAATTGGGATTATACATCTATCAAGAACAACTCATACCTCAGGTACCTACGGAGTCGTATATTCGTATATTTCATGCAATAGGGTCGTAGAAGAATTCCTATATAAGTACGTATCCTCGAAAAGTCACCGGTACCCCCTCCCAACCTAATTGAGACTTCTGCTAGATACTTGGTTTCGTTCATTACAAAAAGAATTATTTACTAATATATATATCTAAGCTAGTCAACTGTCATATATATGATCCAAAGATCACTGGGATTTGGGTTTTGTTTTATCTAATGGCATTTTCGAAATACATCATTACAGGCAGAGAGCAATATTAATATGATCTAGTTACATTTATATGCAGATGAAGTACTACACGAGTAACTCAGACCAGATGAATTTATAAATTAAGATGAATCAGGAATTAAACTAAAAACGTACCAAGTAATTTTCCGATTATTAGTGGTCTAATCTTGCATTTCTTTTATAGTCACTAATCTGATTAGTTGGAGGTTGTGAGTTCCAATCAGAAATTGTAAAATTAGTTTTGTTTACTTAATCAAAAACAAAGAAGATTATATTTAGGCATTTAGCTCTCTCTATATCTCTATGTCTCTCGTCTATCTATGTATCTATCTATCTCTCATTCTTTCGGTCTTTTTCTCTAGGGTTAAGTTTGACCAAAACTAAAGTCAAACCGACTTATTTAGATGATCACTTAGATTTGGGTATGTAAAGGAACCAAATTGCTAAATTAAAATGTGCATTGATATATCTGATTTATTTTCTATTGTGAAATTATTAATCAAAAGTCAAATTGCGCAAGAGCTTCCCACTAGATATTGTTTTTACGAGAACTGGAATATAACAGCCAGAAAAGAAAGAATGGCATCAAAAAAACCAGAAAAGAAAGGAGTAGGTGTGATCAGGCACACAGTCAAATGTCAATGGTTGTCTGCATTTTCATTTGTTATCCATGGACTTCATACTAGGTACATCAACCCAGCTGGTCAAATCTAATGTCAACTATAAAAACCCACCGGAACTTAGTTTGTTCTCTCTGCATGGATTATAAATGTTTTTCAAGCAATCAATTATAAATAGTGCTAGCTAGCTCTATCGATTAATTCTTGCTCTATGAACTTAGGTCAAATAGTCGATAGAAGATCGATCATGTTGCACGCCATGGTTTTCTTATATTAATTAGTACCTGTAGATGTAAATTCCACAATCAACCATTGTGATGTATTGTATCGTAATTGAGTTAAACAAAACACCCTGCTAGCTAGCTGTAGCAAAATTCCATAATCAACCATTTCTTATGCGTTATAACAAACCCTAGCTAGCTAACTAGTTGTAGCATATTGTTTACACTTAAATTAATATTTTATTGGACAGTAATTATCTATGTAAATATTAATTAAATTTATGGTCTATAGCTGAGTGACATAGTTCGCATGAGGGGTGGCTTCGCGTAGGAGAGAAAGACTCCGCATGAGGGAGGGTCTGAAGTTTGCACGCGAAGAGGATTAGTTCGCATGGAGTAGGACTCAGCCTCCGCATGCTTGATTGACGAAGGGAGTAGTTATCCTTCATTGCTTGAAGAGTACACGTGTGCATATGAACATATTAGCTAGGGATTCAAGTGGGAAAATGCTCATTAAATACTAATTTAAATATTTTATTTCTCATTCCAATGACAATCTTTTTCATTAGCCCATTTAAATATAAGGTGACTTTTTTTATGCCCAAATGTACAAATTTTTACTAAAGTCTTAACAAATCATATTATTTTAAGACTATTTTGCCCTTACCTCTTAAATATGCATAGAGAGAGAAAATGGAAGAGAGAGAATAATTGGCCGGAACCTCACCGGACTCCGACTCCGGTCACCGACCGCCGGACTCCGGTCACCGACCGCCGGACTCCGGTCACCGACCGCCGGACTCCGGTCACCGGAATTTTCCCGACTGCCAAATTCCGGTCACCGGAATTTCCCCTGTAACTAGTTACTGACCCCCAATAACCAGTTAACAACCCCTAATAACCAGTTATTAACCTCCAGTAATCAGTTACTAACACCCAGTAACCAGTTACTGACACCCAGTAACCAGTTACTGACCCCCAGTAACCAGTTATTAATCTTAATAATCGAGTTACTGACCCCCAATAATTTTTAGGTCACCAATTACTGACCCCCAGTAACTCAAATTTTCCCGACCGTCGGATTCCGATCACCGGTAACTCGGTTACTGACTCCTAATAACCAGTTACTGACCCCCAATAACTTAGTTACTGACCCTCAATAATCAGTTATTGACTCCCAATAACTTGGTTACTGACCCCCAATAATCAGTTACTGACCCCCAATAACTTGGTTACTGATCCCCAATAACTTGGTTATTGACCCTTAATAATCAGTTACTGACCCCAATAACTTGTTACTGACCCCAATAATCAGTTAGTAATCCCCTAATAATAGTTACTGACCACAATAATCACCCCTAGTGAATCATTTTCATATAGATTAGGCTCTAAATGTAAACAATTTCATCCAAATAAAGGGCAATAAATACCGCTTCTATTCCATTTTGTGGGTCTAAGTGGATTTGTGTTCTTCTGGACAACTTAATCAAGTCAGAGATCTACAACAACTATATCTAGGAACATTTGGCTCCAAGTGGTTATCTGAAAATCCCCACTTCCCAGAGAAAGGGATATTAGGAAGCAGATTTAGTAAATATACATCTATACAGGATCTGAAGTCTACCACATTCCTACTTTTTGTAGTATAACATGAACCAGAATCATAAGGGCAATAAATATTGAAAAATATTTTACTGACCTTAATAAAATGTTTATTAACCCCATTAGAACTTTATTACCCCAATAATCACTTTTATTACCACCTAATAACCATTTTCTTCCAAAAAAAAATAAAAATAAAAATTCATCTGCAATAATCAATCAAAGATGGTCTTGTTCAGAAAAAAAAAAACAATTAACGATGGTGTCCATGGTTTTCAAATTGAAAGCATACCGGAACAGAGGCTTAATTCTCTCACCATTGGCAGTCGGAATACACCATTGGCAGCCAGAATAGAGAAGAGAGAAAGTTAGGGTTTGTTTTCGGAGAGAGAGAGAGAGAGAGAGAGAGAGAGAGAGAGAGAGAGGGAGACGATCTAGATCTCGCCGGTGACGGAAACAAACTTGATCTCACCGGTGACGGAGACGAACTAGATCTCGCCGGCGACGGAGACGATTCAGATTGCCGGACGGGGGTAGGTAGTTGAGATCAGCGACAAAGCAAACCAGAGAGAGAGAGAGAGTGTGTTTATAAGTTTAATGGACATAATCGTCTTTTTTTAGGTTTCATTGGAATGGGTTATGAAATTTTTTTTCCATTGAATTGGTCTTTACTTTAAAGATTGAATTGGTCTTTACTTTAAAGAAATTTGTGCATTAGGGTATTTTCTCTTAATTATATCATATGGTGCGTATCTAGTGGTGTACGTGTCTTTGGCAGAAGCATGCATAAACTAGGAGTATCTTCCTTGGGTTGTATTGCTTCGTGAGGGGTATATCAAGTAGGACTCCAAGTTTCTCCGCGAGGACATCGTGGTTGATTACATGGAGACAACTACGAGGTCCAAGGCATATGCATGTTTATCCATAAGTTCGCTAGCCTTATCTAGCTAGCAGAATTATATCAAGAGGTAGCGAACATGAGTACGACATTTATCGTTGAAAACTTCTACAAGTTTTTGACATGTTTTGGGCCAATACCTGTGGCCATAAAATAACTCTATATAAAGAAGTTCAAGGACACAATCAAATCATACACACTCAACAACTCAACAAAAATACAATATACGTACACTACGCCAGATAATGCATCACACGACGGTGAAAAAACGTTGTATGTTAAAGGTCAAAACCGTTGTTAATCAAATCGCTGTCTGATCAACATATCACACAACGACTAAAAAGAGCTTGTCTAACTAACTGAGTCTCGGCAGATATCATCGACAGCTGCCGACACATATCGAGCTACTTCTTGGCAGCTGTCGACATATGTTAATGAATTTTGCCGAGAATCACATAATGGTTTTTTGTAAAATATTGTTGTGTGATTCTCGGCAAATATTATCGACACATGCCGACACATGCCGAGCTGCTTCTCGTCAGCTGTCGATGATATCTACCGAGAATCACACAACAGCTTTTCCAATAAAAACCCTTGTGTGATTGTCAAGTTACACAACGGCTTCTTTTCAAAGGTTGTTGTGTGAATATCGACAGATTTCATCGGCATACGTCGAGATCATTCCGCATTACAGTCAGCAACATATGTCGACACTCACACAATAGTTTTCTTGCTATAAACTATTGTGTGAAGTTATCTTCATACAATAAGTTTTTAGGTTTCATGGTTGTTTGATTGTTAAATAGTACATAGTTTTTGCTAATAGGCATTGTGTGATCAATACTCACACAACGTATCAATGTTGTAGGATCATTTAGTCAGACAACGTTGGATTGTCATTAACTTGTTGTATGATGATGCATTTCATACAACGTTTGATTATCATCATTTAGTTGCATGATGTGCTCTATTGATGCCCTAATACCAAATTTACCTAATGAATAATATTACAAGTATATTTCCAGATCATCCAAAACATTGTTAACATTCAAACAACCAAAATATGATATAAAACATCCAATGCATTGTTAACATTAATGTGACATCTAAAACATATGCCCATCATCTTAACAACCATTAAAAATAAGAAAAGCATTCAAATACATGGCTATCAACTAGGGACATCAAAAGCTAGCTGATACATAGTATCAATTGTACCAAAAACATGCCACATATCATGCATGAATATTGTACCAGCTGAGAAGCACACAAAAAATGTTTTTCTTTGAACAAGAGGATGATATCTCAATCACGGCTCCTTCACATACTTCTTTGCAACTTTAAGTAAGGACTGTAGTGAAAAAGCATATCATTTTGTTTATGCACAGTCATACCTGCTTCCATCAAACAAAAGTTCAGAAACTTTGACAACATGTATGCTTCTTGAAACATGCCATATTTATCACTCAAACTCATATATTACTAGCAACTTGACTACATTACTCATCCATTTATAGAATAACTTGATAATCAAATATAGGTATGAGCCATTGTCACGTCCGACTTACATGTGGAACACTTATGCGAAATATCTAAATTATTTTATCAGATTCTAGATGCAGAGCCATTTAAATCTCAATTGACTAACCAGAAGATAACTTGAAAACCATTCCAGCTAACTTAAAGATTGGCAACTATAAATGGAGTGACAATCACAGGAAGAGGATTTCGACAAGATTAATAGCATGCAGATTTTCAGAAGACTAGCAAAAGGGAGTTTCACAAACCAAGCTATATGATCTACTTTTTGCTGAGATAACTAATATCCTTTACTTCTTATATATAACTTCTGCATTTTTGCATAAAGAATGAAGAAAGAAACTAAAGGGCAGTTAATATAGTTTAAATGTATTCTCTTTGGAACTATATGAACTAATCTATTCGTACCACATTTTACACTTAGTAAAGCAACGTCATATATGCATAGAAATACTCCTAATTATAATGGTATTGAAATAATATCATGTCAAAGCCAAGTGAACCTTAGCTGCTGATATGGAAATTATGATCACCTTTGCAACTCTAGTCGTAGCCCTTGCCCACATGGAAACTGTAGTTTCTGATTTAACAGATTCAAAGAATGACACAGAGCTCAGCCTAAGTGCAGCAAATTATATCTAATCCCTTTCACCTACAAAAATTACAAGATAATGAGCATAATAATATTTAAGACTGATCTGTTGTATATTTCAGTACCTATACTACCAATTGTATATTCCTTATGAAACTCATCACCAAAGTACACGTGGCTTACCTTTAACAGCCTGCTACTGCAATTCTACATATATGCTTCAAAAAGATGGTTGTTATTGATTCATTTACACCATTGCGGCAACACCATCTATCGATTGCATTCAAGAATTAGTATTTCAAAAGCCTACCATTGAGTTAAGTCATACATGGTTGTTTAACCAAAATTTCAAGTTCAATTCCATCACTCATGCACCAGTAGCTTTCTAATGCAGGCAACATATTTAATGTTATCATTTCAAGACCAAGGTTGAGAGTTGAAATCCAAATTGAAGTCAAAATAATCAGTGTGCTACTTACAAGTGCAAAGATTCATTTCCTTTGATACATAGAGTCAGACATATAACCACTTATCAATAATAAAAGCTCAACGCAGAAATTTTTATATATGAACATTTCGAAAATTAGAGCACTAATTATAAGAACTCACCATTTCTAAAGCACCTCTTACAACTCCACATAAAATGTTGCACTTGACAAGTATCTGGAAGCTCAACAAAGTTAACTAAGGTTAAATTGTTCCAATGAGAGTTTGAAACTGAGTAGAAAACAAAAAGGTGCACTGAAAATTCTAGAAACATTACCGAGTGTAGACTGAACTTTGAGAAATCACCGAGTAATCAATTTTATACGAACTAAGCTAAAACTTTCCAGATCATTAGTTAGCTATCCGAAAAGAAATCTATCAAATTTTCAGAACATTTGAAGACCTGGAAATAGGGTAAAAGAGGATAAAGTTTGCAGTTTCTTCTCAGGAAATTCTACAGTATTTTTCTTCACTTCAAAATGTAGTTTATATCTTAAAAAGAATAGCTTTTGACAATTCAAAAAAGAATAGCTTTGGTTGAAAAATTACTTTGCCTGAAATATTCAAATGCACACCCTCATAGATTGGAGATTCAAAGAAGAAAACATGTCTAATAAAGAATGAAAACAATGTATTGATAAAGAAACCAACCGAGATTTGATCACAGTCTCTCAACATATATATACACACACATCAATGCATTATTGATTGTTGTATTAAACACTTAAACATCACAAGCACATGAATCATGGATCTAAGAGAAATCGAGCTACAAGCACATTTATCTATCATACCCAAGAAAATTATCACTTGTTGTACAAGGTAGTGAAGAAATGGAGCTACAAAACAACTTAGGGATAAAAGTTTCAGAACCTTATTGTCAATTCTTAAACGGTGCAATATCAAACTCTCTTTCTGTCATAAGGATCGATCAGCCTAAGAGCAACATACGTGGTCATGCAAAACAAGGGTGATCAGTACCTTCAAATTTAACAATAATATAAGACAATATCAATCTACACTTAAGAAAATGATACATTAACTGAACTAACCTTCAATTGGTATGACTTTCTTTAAAAAAAAAACGCTTTTAATGCCATAACAATCTGCCAGCATTAATTTTCTTCGTGCTCCAAACTCAACCACAAGCAACCCTCACAGGGAGCCCATTACCATAATCACAGTCATCCACCTCTTTTGATATGAAACTCTTTACCCCAAACTCTTCCATGTTTCCAAGAATTGACACCTGCTGCATAACATGTTTCCATGTGTGGGCATATTCCAAAAGAAAAACAGTGATCAGAGTGTATCATAACAGACAAAGACAATGCATTGTTATGAATGGAACATTCCTTGACCCTTTCAGACTAAATTTAAGTTCAAGGCATGATTTGCATGTCTAATTAATTCTACTTGCTAAAAATTGAGGACTGAATGAAAAGGTAAAAGATATTGCATGTTTTATAACAATGAGCTGCAAATCTGAGAAATTTTCAGGAAACAGTTAGTAAGGAAGAAAATTCACCAATAATTCACCATTCAATATTTTCAAGTCAAAATCTCCAGAATCAAAATAGACAAGCAAAACTAAGACTTGACAAAATTTCAAGTTAAACGGAGTCCATATGAATGGTCAAATAAGGGTTTAAAGTGACTGAAAATGCTGGTTCAGTAGAAAATTCTGAAAACACTGTGTAAACTTCAAAATAGCACAATTTTCTCAAATCAACTTCGTTTTGCATGAAACCAAGTTCAAAACGATCATAGGAGTGTCTACTTTTAGCTGACAAAAAAAGATTGAAAGAAGAAGTATAGGTTTTTCAAAAAATCTTGGAAAAGCCCACTAGTTCAGCTTGGTGGTGTCTAATGCATACTATCGAAGACCACATAGCTTATCAACATTAGGGCCTTCAGGACCTTAGAACAACTAAAGTGATAGCTGCCTAGATGTAGGAAAGACTCCAGCTAGTAAATCAAATAAATGCCCAAAATAAAACTGAAGACAAATATCACAAAGTAATGAAATTTAACAATTAACATCGTTGCTTGTCTCGACTACCTAGACTGACACGACCCGCCCCGAATTTCACCCTAAACCCGGAGTAAATCGTGCGGGGACCACCTCCAAGAAAGATTTACCTCAAAATTCGGTACAACCTCCCTTGAAAATGGACAACCCTTCCAATAAAAACCTGCAAACACTTCTAAAGGTTCCAAATCCAACCTTAACTTTTGGAGCCTTCGTGCTCCTCAAAAACAATCATCACCAACAGGATAATAAACATTATCTAAGATAATATACATTATCCGAAAATATTCTAAAATATAAATAAGCCTTCACCCACAACCAAAAATATATACATTAAACCCAAGTATTCAGAGCTACTAGACACTAGCGGAAGCAAGAAAAGACAAGTAGGCTAAATAGGTAACCTACTGGTGAAAGGTGGTGGAAATACGGGTGACTATGCCTCGTCTCCTACGAGATCCAATCCGAACTCTGCAGACTTGGCATTTTAAAACAAAGGGCCCAGGGGAAGACATTTAATAACGTTAGAGTGAGTGGACAAAAATAATTTAATAATAAACTATTTATGCATTCCCAATTTAATTTCATAGAAAAATATACTGCATGCGGCAGCTTAAAAGTGTTCAACTCATAAACTGATAATTTCACGACTAGCACTGGCTAGTCACAAACTCAAATAAAATGGAGCCTCTCAGGCTATACCATATATATTCATATATTCGTATGTATCTACACTCGTCAGACTCCTTATATGAATCCTAGAAACAATTCAGAAAAATAGAAATTCATACAAGGTTACAACGCTGGCGTCTAACGCTCACGTTGCGCCATAATGGTATTTTTCCTCATTATGACCGAAAAGGGACGGTGTACATATACGTGTGGACTCCCTATATGAAAACCTAAATAAACTGAAAAAGAAAGAAGTTTTCATATAGGGCTATGACGCTTGTGTCTAACACGCACGACACATCATAATGGTATTTACCTCATTATGACGGACCAAGCACGTATGGCTAGCTAGTATTTATATACATACTATTCTCATAAAATCCAAAACATATATATCCACCGAAAATCTCATTTTCGGGATCTCTCCAAAGGAGGAAAAATTATCAAATGGGCGAGAATTCAATAATCTCATCAAAATAAACAAATGATTAATAAAATCATTCATCGCATGCTTTTTATTTAAAATAAAGATCAACTCACAAATTAGGCCTAAGCCTGATGACGCTCCGAGGCTTCTTCTGCTCGGGCCTCCTCACGTCCTGTTCCAAATATAAAATTAATTTACTAACTGAAATCCAGTATTTATAAAATAGGCAAAATTAATCGAGAGCCATAATTACGCTCATCATTGCCTAAGTTCGATATTCTTAAATCGGAATGATCCAAACTTTTATATCATAGTCGGCAGTCGTATAAACAACTTTTCCCAGAAATTGATTTAAATCCTACGGTCGGATTTTACATTATTTAACCGCTTAAATACCAAACTTCGGAAATTCATGAACCTATTCAAAATTCGTCCGAAAATTCTAAAACTCATTCCATTAAATTCCTCATAAAAATCTCCACCTAAAACAGTTTTTCCAGCGGCGGCGCCGGCGGCGGCCGGCGACCAGCTCCGGCGATGTCCAAATTCTACCAAATTTTAACAACAGCTTCCTCTCATCATTCCAAACAACTTTCATA
The DNA here is from genome assembly GCA_010134655.1 of Fragaria nilgerrensis. NCBI lineage: Eukaryota > Viridiplantae > Streptophyta > Magnoliopsida > Rosales > Rosaceae > Fragaria > Fragaria nilgerrensis. Next base: position 9,656,762 of record CM020981.1, read on the forward strand.
ACTATCACTAAGTCCAATTTCAAGCCTAACTAGGTCAATCGAACGCAAACACACAATAAGCCCTAGAATTTCAACTTCAAATTTCTCCTTACCGAGCTCAAGAGGGATCGAGCCTTTTGGAGGGGTTGTTGCACGGGAGGAGAGCTTCAAAATCGTACCAAGCTTGCCCGGATTGGTGGCCGGAGGAAGGAGTTCCGGCGACGGAAAGCCTATGGCAGCCGCGCCTTTCGGGCGGCGTTTCTCCTTCACGGCGGCGCTAGGGAGGCTGTGACCGGTCTAGAATGGTAGCTGGGTTGGAGACCGATCGATTGGGACCGGTGCGGCGGTCTGGGGCAGCCGGACGGCGGAGAAGAAAATCCGGCAGGGGGAGGAATCGGGAGAGAAAGAGAGAGAGGAGAGAGAATCGGGAGGGAAGAGAGAGAAAATCGGTTGGGCTTGGCCCAACTGGTTCCAACCCAATATAAACCCAATCCAAAAATTTAACACCCCCAAAAAATAATACCCTAATAAAAATTACCTTTTACTAGCTATATTTACCATTTTTACCGTCGTTACATTTTTCTCCTACGAATAACTCTTCGAAATAATCGTCCCTCAAAACCCCTCTAGGGACCAATTAAACTATATGTCAATGTCGGAGACGGTAAAATTCTTATTATAATCAAGCTAGTAAATAAGATAAAATCTTACGGGTCAGGATGTGACATAGACCAACCGAGAAGAGGGAGGTCTAGGTTGACAAACCGATACCATGCTCAAAATCCCCAAAATTCAGAAAATAAGAGACCAATTCAAATTGAAATACAACATCAAAGAATCAAAAGGGCTAAGAAATTGAGTGAGACCTTAAGAGAATCGGCTTTATTGAGCTTAATTTTGAGCTTTATCATTATTGTGCCCTCGCTCTACAAGAAAACAGACGCCAAGGCCCGAATCGCTGCTACCGCTAGCTAATAAACTCCTGTATGACGTTGAACGGCTTCCTAGATCCCTACTTATTAGGGTTTCGGCCCATAACGGCCTGAGTCTCGCTAACTAGCTCACTAGTGACGACGCCGGTGTGGGCGGCCCGAGTTTGGTAGTAGGCGGAGTTGCCATTAGGGTTTGGGAGGGCGGCGGTGTAGGAAATAGAGGGATCGAGGATGGAGGTCTAGGTGTTGGGGAGATGTTGTCGAGACTCGAGAGAGTGAGGGTTCAGCTGTAAGTTTTGGTTTTTGGGAGACGTTGTCGAGCGAGTCTGTCGAGTTAGAAAGAGAGGCAGGAGTGATTGAGTTTGAGAGAGAAAGAAATTTAGAGGAGTGATTGAGAAGAAATTGAGGAAGAGAGAAGAGAGAAAGTGAGAGCGGTTGAGTTCGAGAAGAGAGAAAGAAGAGAGAAAGGGCGATATGTGAGTGTGTATGTGTGAGCGGTGAGTGTGTATTTGTGAGCGATACTTTTTTATTCTAAGTGTCAAGTATGTCCTTTAGGTTTTTCAGTCAAGTGTTTCCCGGATCACACAACATAACTTTAAATTTTTGTTGTCTGAGAAATGACATCCTTAAATTGCAAGAGCGGGAGATTTCTCGCTGCTAGCTACATCTTAGCCTTAATTTTTTCCCTATCTATTTTACAAATTAGACAACATAAATTGTATATTTTGTTGTCCGAGAAGAAATGACATCCTTAAATTGCAAGAGCGGGAGATTTTCCGCTGCTACATCTCAGCCTTAATTTTTTCCCTATCTATTTTACAAATCAGACAACATAAATTGCATATTTTGTGTTGTCTGAGAAGAAATAAAATATAGACATTCACTTAATCATTGAGGGCGGGAAATTTCCCACTACTTTTTATTCTAACGAGTCACTCTTTAAAATAACCCTAGTTTTCACTCTCACAACGCATAAAAGCACTAAAAGTTGTCTAAATATGAGAGGCTCATCATACGAAAACACGTCGAAATGCAATACTCTAAACATTTTTTTTGATTTTGTCGACACTCGTATAATCATATGGTTATTATGCATGAACTCATATAAGAAGCTGGTGTCAATTATATCATGATGGTTTGACTCCCCATAGTGAAAGTAAGTGTAATTAGAGTTGACCGCGTCGATCGACGCTCATGTAATACCGAAAATTGATGACATTTCTACCACAGTGATGCTTCAATATCTTAAACATGTCTACACGGTTCGATTTTCAAAATTCAATTTCCTCAATGGTGTCTCTCTAGATAAACACACGTTTATATAATATGTACTACACATGTTATGTCACATTATGTGCAACATAGTAAACATGTTATACCTCATTAGTAGGTTGATTGTGATCTAGATGTTTATGATTAAAATCATGAAAATTCGACCGTTGGATATAATTAATATAGCGAAGTATAACAGTGTAACAAAATTCACAAATTTTCGATAACGTTTGGGTACCGATCAACTCGGTCAACTATAAATTCAACAATATTAATTTTATGTCACACATCAGTATTACAAAACAACTGTTGTGGCACTATAATAGTAAATTTATTAGGGTTTTTTAGGGTTTAGGGTATTTTAGGGGTTAGAGGTTGCGATACATACAACGTAATATTGAAAACAATTGTGTGATATACCTTCACACAACATTTTTTAGTTGATTGTTGTGGGATGAAGAATTTAAAGTAGTACTGCCAAATGTAAGAGAAAGGCTTCATCATGACACGAAAATATATTATACAACCAAAACTGAAAAGTCGTTGTGTGATTGTTGAACATATTATACTCTCACACAATAGGTTTGAGTGTTCCGTTGTTACATCAAAACCACCAAGGCTATCCTTCACAAAAAAATTAGGTTTTCAAAGGATGTAAAAACAATTTTAAAACTAGAAGTCTACAGCTTGGCATGAGAGATACATCGTATAACAAATGTATAAAAAGTATTATGTGATAGTTTAAATTATATACATTCACACAACATTTATTTGTTTCACTGTTGTGTAACAAAACTCAGTTATATGTCAAACTAGAGTGGGGTTAGAAGCAAAATGGGCCTCATTTTTATCTTCATTCACACAACACAATATTGTCCAAAGTGTTGTACTAGTTTAAGGAAAAAAAATCTGGAATGATCTCAGACTATCCACACAACAGCTGAAAATTTTTGAACGTTGTATGAAACATTTTTGAAATTTGTACAACTCCGTTATTCTGCACCGTTGTGTGAAAAGTGTCGTTTGTTGCACTTATTGGCGTAGTGTACCTTCAATACAGTTGAACCTCCAGACGCTCCCCGGAGCTTTGCTTTCGTTTCCATGTACGCTCCCCGAAGCTTTGTCTTTTTTCCCTTCCTTCCTAGTTGAAGCTCTGCTCAATCTTACGTCGAGTATCGATATTGTGATGCTCAGGCGGACTACTGTAAGTCCTTACCCAGTATGCAAGGCTAATGAACCTTGCGGTGGAGTTGGTGCTCTCTCCATCCTCAGTCGCTTGATTAGAAGCAGAAGGCTAAGTGCACCCCGCTACTATAACCACTATTTCCGCGTCCGCGCGGTGGCACGCTCACAACTACTAAATGAGACTTTGCATACCCAGACTTACTAGTGTGACCTAAACACATTTTGTATTTTCTTCATCATAATACAAATTAAATAGTCCATTAGCTTGGTTTTTAATAGAACGTGAGTGTGAAGTTGAATATTTGCCAAATAACATAGGGTGGTGCTATTAACACACTATTTTTTTTATTATTAATGCACATCATCTATGATAATTGTCAATCATGAAACAAATACAAGTGACAAGTTTGTAAATAAATTTTAAATGTGTAGGCACAGGAAATAGATGATGTGTATTAATAACATCACCCATATATCCCTTAGTAGAAGGGCCCTGTATATATATAGACACACACACACACAGTTTCTATTTAGAGAGAAGTTTCGCTTTGAAATTAACGTGTGAAGTTCCTTATTTGACTTACTTTTCGGTCATATTTTCACATCTTCATCGTTTAGTTTATTGATAATAATGAATAAATAATTGCTGCAAAATTTCATCCAACTTGATGATTGTTAAGGTACCGAATTAGATTAAATCAATGAACGAACCATATATCTGTCTAACCAAACGATTATGAAAACTCAAACGATCATCAAATTTGATGAAACTTTACATAAATGATCTATGCATTGAGTTCTACCAACTAAACGGTGGAGATGTGGAAATATGTCCGAAAAGTGAGTCAAATAAGGAACTTCATACGTTAATTTCAAAGCGAAGCTTCACTTTGGATAGGAGCTGTGTATATATATATATACAGATTTTCTCAGGTGCGGATGTCCGTATTCATTCTTACAGTGCGGATTTCCACTTTACACTCACTTTTCAATTGAATTTTCACATCTCTACCGTCTAGTCTTTAGATACTAATGTATAGATCATCACTGTAAAAAATTTCAGCCAATTTGGTTATCATTAAGGCACTCAAACTCGATTAAACCAATGGATTAACATAATTCTGTCGAACTTGAACCGTTCATGTTTATAACAGAAAAACGCAGTTTTGAGTGCCTTAATAATAACCAAATTGGCTGAAATTTTGCAAAGATGATCTACATTAGTATCTAAATACTAGACGGTGAAGATGTGAAAATTCGATTGAAAAGTGAGTGTAAAGTGAAAATCCGCACCGTAAGAATAAATGTGGACGTCCGCAGCTGAGAAGCTCTATATATATATATATACATGTCTTTTCAGATACGGACCTCCGTATTTATTCAAAAGGTACGGATTTCCTTAATTGACATACTTTTCGATCATATTTTCTCATCTCAACCATTCATCTTTTAGGTATATATGAGTAGATCATCTCTACAAAATTTTAGCCAAATTGATAATCATTAAAGTATTCAAAATTGTGAATTACACGAATGGTTCATGTTGAACAGATTTGGTTCGTTCATTGTAATCATATAGTTTCGATACCTTAACGATTATTAATTTGGCTGAAAATTTGTAGAGATGATCTACTCATATATACCTACAATGTGAATGGTTAAAATGAGACAATATGATCTAAAAGTGGGTCAATTAAGAAAATATGTACCTTTTGAATAAATACAGATATTTGGACCTAATAATATCTATATATATATAGTTTCTATTTACATATATATACATACATAGTAACATAGATACGCATTTGAGTGTAAATCATGATTCTAAAAATAAGAACATGATATATATTTGGATAAAAACTGTCTACTACTATAATCCACATTTCTGAGTGTAAATCATGATCATGATTTTGTACAAACAATTTAGTTTCTTGAAAAAAGTCCCAATTAAGAATCAGTTAAGTATTGGAAATCACATCACATCTTCTCGATCATATGCTCAGTCTCGTTTGCATAAGTGTGGCCTCGTTGTCCTCAACTCCTCAATGGACTCGCTTGTTTACATGGGACATATTTTTGTAAAAGACTACTTCAGGTACAACCCGAGAGAAATTTCTTCCAAAAATTTTAAGTACGTACCATAACATACTATAAAAGCATAAGCGTCACTGGTTCGATTGCTGGTAAGTTTCTTTCAATTTTTATAGTTCTTCATTTTCTTGTTTTACTAATTTTCATTTCCGTTTTGTTCTTGCGTTAGGCTATGAAGACACTAAAATAAAAAATTATGGACTTCGCTCAAAAGAAATTGAACACAAATAGTTTTAGCCTCATATTCAAATTATAGATACGTCCCAACTTGTTTACATGCATGATTATGAAGTGAAGCCATTTGCCTCAACAAATATTTAGTTTCTAACTTTCAATGTATACACATACGTACACATATACGTATTCATATTTAAATTCATAAATCATAATTTCAAAAGAGTGATTATATATCTTTTTCGTAAATCTCACACGTATTTAATAGAAGTTTAGGATCAGATCGTTTTAACGTTTAATAGACATGATAGTAATTCCACTTTATTCATATGTTCCCGCTGAGGAATATTTTTCCACCCTACAAACTATCCAAAACTGAATACGTTTGGAGAGACCTCACTGGAACAATGAACACTTTGAAGTTTGAACATCCCCCATCATTTTGCCCTAGTTTAATTTTGGAGGAAGCAGTCCACCAACAAACTATCCAAAACTGAATAAAACCAGCCCTATCCCAGTAATCCACAATCAAGCCCACAATCTTGCTAAACCATCATCCATGCGCCACCTGCCACTACAAATCTCCGTGAATATATTATAGGGTACCGGTCCTATATTATATATGTGTCAGTATGTACTGACGAGTGACTCATTCTCTCTTTGGATATTTTACCGTTCCGATTTGATCAATTTGACAGACTGAGCTGACTGAAAGTGGCACTTCAATTCTCCACCTGAAAGAGACAGCCTTGTTGGAAAACCCAGATCATTTTCGCTCAGAGGTTCAATCTGATCATACATAGGTTGTCTTCCCTTTAGTCAAGTCTTACGTTTGTATCAGCAGAACCAGCCAGAGCCAGTCACCATGAATAGGATTCTGGCTAGCAGAACCCGAGTGCCCAAAACAGCCCTAAGCTGGTTTACTTCTTTTAATCTCTCAAGGTATAATGTTTTTTTCTTTTCTGCTTAGATAATATTTTCTGGGTTTTCGATGATTATGTCTGGGTTGGGTTTGTATTGCGATGATGATTATGGACCATTTTTGGATGTTAAGTTTTCTTAGATGTGATGAAGTTTCAATCTTTTGCATTGGCTGAAAATAATTTGATCCTAAATGATGGTTGAGGGTTTAAAAGATTGGATTTTGGTCAAGGAATACGAGTTTTACAATGGTTCAATTTGTTTCTGTAACAATGTAATGAGTGAGTACTCATTACATGCTGCATATGGGGTTTAAATATGAGGGGATTGATATGATATTCGTCCGTAGTAGTTTGTTTTTGTATTTGAAAAAACATGCCGAGGATTGGTTAAGAAGTGCTATTGTATACTTTATACAGTTGAATTTCTTTGTAAGATAATTTTGTTATGTCTTATGACAGATCGGCTCATTCTTTACCCTTTGCAACTGTTGAGGCTGAAGAAATATCGGGTTCCCTGCCTGCTGAAGTACATAACATAGGTATGTTTCTGTGAATAATATTGGTCTTGGAGATTACTGACTTAAACACGGGAGCAATTATAAGATGATTCATCAAGTGTAATTTATTGGAGTAATTCATCATTATTGATCATTTCATGTTACTTTCTTTGTTGCATTATGATCTATGGACCTTCACTGATGTTTATGTCTATTGAAAATAAAAAGTTTTCATTTTTAGTGAAGGGTAAATGGACGAAATCTTCTACATGGAACACTATTGTGGATCCATTAAACGGGGAACCGTTCATTAAAGTTGCTGAAATTGATGAAACAGGAATTCAGGTATGCCTGTTGATTATAGTGTACAAGTATCCTTGTTGCTCTTTACAAACCAATCATTCTCATGGCTGAGCCAATATATTAGGTAACCAAAACCCTTCTGCGCTTAATACTTTTAGAACTTGCTGGAACGCCTTCCGTCTTTTTATCAAAACCTATTAATGTTAATGCTTTAGGTACTTCAGTTTGTTATGTGACTGTATCTGTACCTTTACTGAATTCTTTTTTACTGTTGGACTGCTGTTGCAGCCCTTTGTGGAGAGCTTGTCCAACTGCCCCAAACATGGTCTTCATAATCCATTCAAATCACCAGAGAGGTTCGTGTTTTTTTATCCTCGGTAAAAAAATTTGGGCATTATTTGTCGCCCAATTCTCAAACAGATATCCTGGTAGAGGGTAAAAAGATTTTCATCAAAATTTTCAATTTTGTAGAACTTGGTAGTGATATTCATAAGCTTTCAAACAAAAATGACGACTGATAGACCCTTTATTATAGGTATCTTATGTACGGAGACATATCTGCAAAGGCAGCTACCATGCTGTCTCTGCCAAAGGTAACAGGTTGATAGTAAAAAGGACAATGTTTTCTTTTTACCTCTATCGTACATTTATCTATAGACTAATGCACTTTTAGCTTTTGATGTAAAAAAGTTATTTTGCGGCAATTAACTTCACATCATACGGCTTTCAGGTTGCTGATTTCTTCACAAGATTAATTCAAAGGGTTGCTCCAAAGAGCTACCAGCAGGCCTTTGGTGAAGTTTATGTAACTCAAAAATTTCTGGAGAATTTCTCTGGTGATCAGGTACAATGAACATAAGTATTCAGTATAATACTATAATGTTGTTGGTGGCAAAGAAAGAAGAAAAGAAAAATGCAGAGAGAGATTAAGACTCATAAAAGTTGGAATATTGGATGATCTGTGATTGATTGCCCCATGCTCATTAGTATAGATACAGTACTACCCAAGTATCACATAACAGTCTGTCACATTTATGCCTAAGATTTACGTACGTAGGATGGCTGTAGAACGATATTTTAATCCTAGGTTTAATTTCAAGCACAGCATAGAGCTATAGCTATAATGAATTGGACGTGTTTTACAAATTGCCTTCTACATCTCAAGTTTCTCTAACTTTGTTTACTTTTAACACGTGGCAGGTCCGTTTCCTTGCAAGGTCTTTTGCGGTGCCTGGAAATCATCTTGGCCAGCAAAGTAACGGTTACCGTTGGCCTTACGGTCCTGTAAGTGTTATCTTTGAACATAATAATTATCAAGGACCATTGTTTTTAGGGATGTTCAAGGTAGACACTTACAAGAATCCAGTAACTCCTGTTTGAGGAGATACAATGTAAGCAATGCCTGCTTGATGTGGTATCCAGGTTTTGTTTTGAAAAAGGAAAGATTACCACATGAAGATAGATGCATCCCTTTACTATTCTATGACTCTATGAACTTTTGATTCATAAGAAAGACTTGTTTGTGAGTAGTTCATGGTTCATTTTTTAGTTTCATATGTTGATACATAAATAATCCTTTGTGCAGGTTGCAGTAGTTACTCCCTTCAATTTTCCACTAGAAATTCCCGTACTTCAGTTGATGGGTGCACTTTATATGGGTAACAAACCAATTCTAAAAGTGGATAGCAAGGTATGGAAGTAAATGTTCTTTTGGTTCTGTTTTTGGAGGATAAATTATGGTTCTTTAGCGATTAGTGTTACATTCTAAGTCATTTACATTACATTTTAAGTTCCTGGTGATTTTGTAGGTAAGCCTTGTTATGGACCAAATGATGAGGCTGCTTCATTACTGTGGGTTACCAGTAGAGGATGTTGACTTCATCAACTCTGATGGGAAGACAATGAACAAACTGTTATTGAAGGTTGCTTCAAAGTGCTATATTATTTGCAAATGTATTATTATTAATAATAACAGAAATTGCTCATAGATTTTGACAGTTGTAGTTCATGGAGATTATGCTACATGGAGGTTAAAATAACTTATCTGTAGTGAAGTGTTTTTTTGCTATCGCTTCAACAGGCAAATCCACGAATGACCCTCTTCACGGGTAGCTCAAGAGTAGCAGAGAAGTTGGTTGCTGACCTGAAGGGACGTGTTAAATTAGAAGATGCAGGATTTGACTGGAAGATATTAGGGCCTGACGTCCATGAGGTTTCTTGAATCAAATTTTGTGCTTCTGTATTATGCACAACTTTCTTTGTAAAGTGACTTTCATCGGTTGTCTCTGTTTTCGGTTTCTGAATGTCAGGAGGACTATGTTGCGTGGGTCTGTGATCAGGATGCATATGCATGCAGTGGTCAGAAGTGCTCTGCGCAATCAATTCTCTTCATGCATGAGGTGAGGTTCTCCTTTATGTTCTTCCTAATCTTATATTGTACTTTACATCTGTAATTGGATCATATATAATAGTTGTTAGTTAGGACTTCGGGTATGGAGAGGGGTTCAAAACCCTGGTATTCCTATCAATACTTCGCCCCTCATTTTTACTAGTCTGTAGTGCAACACTAGAAGTTTTAACTTTTAAGTAAGACAGTAGGAAGTCATTGTTGACACATTTTGAGATTCACCAAGCTGTTTGGTATATGTTTTGTTGAGTATTCTTCTACTTTGTTATGCAGAACTGGTCTAAGACTTCACTTCTTTCCAAAATGAAAGATCTGGCTGAGAGAAGGAAGTTAGAAGATTTAACAGTTGGCCCTGTCCTAACAGTGAGTATGCTCTTTGTCTTGCTCTGTACTAATTTAACAACATATCTCTTACACGAGCTTATACTGTTGCAGTTGACAACTGAAACAATGCTAGATCATGCAAATAAATTGCTTCAGATACCAGGTTCAAAGCTACTCTTTGGGGGCAAACCTTTAGAGGATCATTCTATTCCACCTATATATGGTGCTATTCAGCCTACGGCCATTTATGTTCCACTTGAAGAAATGTTGAAGGAAAACAACTATGAACTTGTAACAAGAGAAATTTTTGGGCCATTTCAGGTAGCGAGAAAAGACATGTAACTGAAGTTCTTCTTTATTTACTGATGTACCAACTTCATCTTATCTTTTAATTGCTAGAAGCTGACTGCTACTGATGTTAATATACTTGTGACTAGGTTGTCACTGAGTATAAGAAAGATCAACTGCCATTGGTGTTAGATGCTCTAGAGAGGATGAATGCACATTTAACAGCTGCTGTCGTGTCAAACGACCCCTACTTTCAACAGGCAAGAATTCACCACTGTCCTTATATTGGTATTCTATACAATCGCAGATTTCTGTTAATTCTGCCCAACATTATTACAAGTTTACAATTTAGATGTGCACAAGAAGTCACTCCTGTCCACATGTCTTTGCTTCTACTCCAGAAGAGGTTTTTTTTTGTACAGTTTCTATTTTTATTTTTTATTTTTAAAAATTATTCTGCAACTCTGTGCAGGAAGTTCTTGGCAACACAGTAAACGGGACTACTTATGCTGGACTGAGAGCAAGAACAACCGGGGCTCCACAGAATCACTGGTGGGTACATTTTTTTTTTTTTTTTTTTTTTTTTTTTTAAATTTCGGTTACTCGCATGAGAACATTGCCAAGTACTTGCATATACCAAAACGATGATGTGACACGCAGGTTTGGACCAGCTGGAGATCCGCTGGGCGCTGGCATTGGGACCCCAGAGGCAATAAAGCTTGTCTGGTCTTGCCATAGAGAAATCATCTATGATGTCGGTCCAATGCCAAAGCAGTGGGAACTTCCACCTTCTACATAAGTCATTAGGGGACAGGTCCAGAAGAGAAGAGCACAGCGGCCTTTAGTTTACTGTGTGAGTTAACATCATGTAATCATAGGGTCAATCACATCACTGTTGCAGAACATTGAGCCTTTGGCTATTTACTGAACTTCAGAATAAAAGGGGTTTTTCTGGTCCTCTGTTTCATTTCTGTGATATTGGCTTGTGTGAGGAACGTTGGATGGTTACAATTTGATTATGAAAAGCCCCATCCGCATGTATATGCTTCGATGCTTAGATTTAACTTGATGAGAACCCAGAATCCCATTATACCATGAACTTATAGGTCGATTGTCTGAAGGATTAAAAGTTAAGGGGAGTGAAATTTGCACTTGAGGTTTTACAATCCACATTTTCACTTCTTTTTTTGGTTAAAGTTTGCACAAAAGACAAAACACTTTACTAAAGACAAGATTTAAATAACTAAAAAAGAAAATAATGAGTGTGGAATTACTAAAAAAGGAAATAATGAGTGTGGATCGATGGAGCCTAAATTTAACTTTCCTTTCAACTTTGAAACCTTGTAATAGAAGAAAGAAGAAGATGGTATTGATAAGTGGTGAAGACTGTAAACTGTAAAGAGTTGAAGACTGTTGATTTCCAGTTACTGAACTAGTCAACTTAATGAATAGCCCAGGACAATTGCTCTAAAATGAATAATGGGTTAAGCCTATTTATGTAGTTAAACCATAATCTTCTTCATAAAACCCTGCGTTTCTTCGCTCAACAAGATCTCAGCTTTGCCGCCACAACCGAACCGGAAGCTTCCCGCGCCTCTACAGGTTCGTACGTTTAATATAGGCACTGATGTCTTCAATAAAAATAGAGATTCAAAAACAAAGAAAAGGAAAAAGAAGACATTTGCCTCTTTCTTTGGTGGCCAATTCAGGCTGACTTGAATACAAATCTTTGAATATGCATTTGCAGTATCTTGCCCAAGTAGATGGCATCTCTTGGAGAAGAATCAGAAGATAAACCTAATGATGATACCCTTAAATTTATGGAGCTTGCTATAGAACAGGTATTGTTTAAACTTCTCACAAGTACTAAGCTTTTCTGGTCAATTTAAGAACCAAAGGCTTTAATATTGAGGATATGATGCGGCTTGAATTTCATTGGTGGACTACTAGTCTGGTTAAGTTACTGTCTGCTATTCACTGAGATTTATGTACAATTCTGAGACCTCATTCTGGTCCTTTTGTAGTTTGGTCAGGTGTGGTTGTTGGTGCTATTTGGTAGTTCCAATAAGCTGGCTGACATTTCAATCCTTAAAAGAATTTTGCCTTCTGGTGATGGAAAATTGGAAATAGTACTAGGCCTAATGTGGATATGATGTCTTTACTTTCTGCTGCTTTATGTTTTGATATATGCATGTGTTTCTGTGTGTTTTTTCTTACTCCTGGTGTTAAGTTTGCTTGCATAAACGGTATTTAACTCCTATATCTGGTACTGATTTATGTAGGCAGAGCTTGCTTTGGATAGCCTTGAAGTTCCTGTTGGGTATGCCGTTTGTATGTCTTATAATGGTGTTGTGTTGCGTTAAATATTGTATTTTTGTTTTGAGTTCACCTTCTTATCCCTTTTCTTGTTCACATAACTTTTAGATTTTGTCCGGTTAAGTCCAAATATTGAAGATTGACAAGGTATCATTCTATTGATCAGGAAAATTAGAATGTTTAGAATCTGCTTCTTTTGTTTAATGTCAAGGTAACAATACCAGTGCACTCTTTTCTCTAATCTATAAAACTTTGATTGATCAGCTGTGTGATTGTTGAAGATGGGAAGGTCATAGCTTGTGGAAGGAATCGAACTAATGAGACACGAAATGTAAATTTCCCATCAGTTCCTTTTAGTTTCAAACTTTGATTCTGGTGTTGCTTTTTATTGTAGTTTCTGAAACCTTTATCTACCTACTGACAATTTCTGACTTCATGGTCACCCCTCTTTAGTATTAAGATAGCTTCCGATATTATAAGTGTATCTTATCCCCACACAGTTTTCTCTTGGATTAGTATGAAAGTTTAGGGCTCATATGATGCACATTTTCAGACGTTGTTTGTGGGATGACCGAGACTACCGCAGTTAGTTGGAACTAGACTATATGTTCTCTGTACGTTTAATTACAAGTCATGCTAAATGTTTAAGTAGATGATTCCATTTCTTTTGTTTGGACTTAGATCTTAGATTAAAGCAACACTAGTTCCTTCCATTTCTTTGTTTATTTACAATGAGTGTCTGCACTTATGTAATGATCATTTTTACAAGGACTTAGTAGCCAGGTGTATTCCCTTCGTCTATCAGGAGGGGAGAACACATCATTCATGTCCAATTAAATAAGTTCATTAAAGAAAATGTCTGATGATGTAATTAAACCCACTTTCTAGCCATCACATCCTCTTTCCATAAATTCCAGGATACTGCATACAAAAACTTCAATGTGTTGATTTGTTCTACATCAATCAGACTGCACCTCTCGTGTGTGGTGCGTCTACTAATTTGTATGAGCATGATTTGGAAATTCTTCGCTTTGTTCGGATGTATCAAGTCCATCCTTACATAAGAATGTGGAAATTAAAATCTATGGGCTTCTGTGCTTGCCTAAAAGTGCAGGCTACAAGACATGCAGAGATGGAAGCCATTGACATTCTTCTTGAGCAATGGAGAGAAAAGAGGCTTTCAACGTCAGAAGTTGCTGAAAATTTTTCAAATTGTAACCTCTATGTCACATGTGAACCATGCATCATGTGTGCAGCATCTCTATCAATTGTTGGTATGCTCTCTCTGTCATAATTGTCTAGTGATATGATGAAACTTTTCTCTTTCTCTTTTCTTTCCGAACCCTGATTATGTATGGTTATCTCCCCATGGTCAGGTATCAAGGAAGTATTTTATGGCTGTGCTAATGACAAATTTGGTGGGTGCGGATCAATACTGTCGTTGCATTCAAGTAGCTCCAAGCCAGTCATGAGGTCCATATCTGAACTTAACACCTTAGGCAAAAAATTGACACAGATTTTGGTGGTCTCTAGTAGCGGCAGACTGACTATAGAAAATATTGTGTTTAAAATTGATTTGGTTGTAGTTAGATGGTAAAAACAAACCCACCATACAGAAACAGGAAAACCATTTAGTTGGCTGTAGCGGCAATTTTCAATTTTATATCCTTTTTGGTGATTTCTTAATTGAGTTTAGTGCTGTAGAGTTTTATTATATTTTCTTATAATGGGTGTAAATAGATGTAAGAAACATTGAGTGTCTGCAGCCATGATGGGAAGGTCACATCAGTAACATTTTCTAGGCACCATGTTCTAGAGTCTTAGTATACCTGGTTTGCTGGAATTGTGCATAAGTTGAATCACAGTAATATTTAAGCTTTGAACAGTTCCTTGGTTCTGTTATTTTCTACTCAAGATGATCGTTGCATCAGTCATTTACTTTTTTGTTGTTGTATAGCGATGGAGTACCACAGGGGAAAAGTTTCAAATGCACTGGAGGGATAATGGCATCAGAAGCGGTCTCTCTTTTCCGCAACTTCTATGAGCAAGGAAACCCTAATGGTATCTTGTTTGTGAATGATTTATGTTATTTTTGACTGCGTTCAGATTGGATAATTGTTCATGCTTGCTTCTCGATTGAATTCATGAACTTCATCCCAATATGTAGCAGGTTTTAAATGCATCAAAATAAGACTCGTTACTATTCCTAGTTGAAGTATTTACTATTCATTATTTAAGATACTCTTGATGTCTCTAATGCATATTGTTTGGTTTGTTTCAGCTCCAAAGCCTCATAGACCTCTCGTTCACCAGGCCATAGAATGAATATGTAAGGATTTGGTAGTTTATAGTTTTAGATAACTGTAGTTTATAGTTTTAGATAATTTCAGCCGATTCTGTTCAAGTTCATTTCTCTTTAGGTTTGTTATTTAATTTGTTTTGGATAAGTTTAATTTGCCTGGCTCAGTGCAGTCTCTGTTTCTGCAACTCTTCTGTTCTGCTCTTTTTGTGTTGGTTTCTAACTAGTTCTTAAGGTTCTCTGTCAAAAAAAAAACTAGTTCTTAAGCAGGAAGGGCTTATAGATGAAAAAGAAGACCATTTTGTGTGTGTGTGTGTGTGTAAAAGTTCTGTTAGAACTTAGAAAGACAGTGAGAGATGTTGGAGAAATATACCGTATGTATGACTAAACCTAGAAGAATTGCTTGTCTAACTTTTCTTTCTGGATCATGTTCTATACTTCTATGCTGTTGTCAGAAAATTTACTTTCTGCTATATTAAGAAAAATTTCGATTTATATGTGAAAGGCAAGAAAAGAATAACTAAACATTCAACAGTTTATTTGGTCCATACCGGAGACCTACAGACATTCCATTGTTACAACTAAGGAGAAAAAAAACGAAGCTAATCATCAAAACTCAAAAAAATTGTGATAGAGTTGTAGTTCACTAGTTTGCGAAGAATTTAGCGGCATTGGCAACATTGATGTTCTTACTTGGGAGAAGGTTAGTGATGTCAAACAAACAAGTAGTGAAAATAAACCGATCAAAACAACACAAACAAATAAAAAGGTTTGTTTGCTATACCGAATGGTATAACATACCTATCACTAAATGATGTCTTGTTCAGCAAGGGATCCAGCAGGGGGGAATGGTGGTTGGTTTCAAATTTGGTCATGGAACGGTATAGCAGAATTCCCAAATAAAAAGGTTAGATGACTTCTCCTTTTAGAAGGGCAGAATCAATATATAGTGGGGAAAAAAGTGCAAACAATATCCCACATTTGCTCTATTAGTCACTTTGGTATCTCACTTTACAAAAATATCAGTTTAGTATCTCAAGTTTATACCATGATTTAACATAAGTACCTGAAACTCTTTTAGCTGTTAAGTTGACTAACGTCCATGAAAAATTGATGGGTATTATCGTCATGTCCTGTTCTGACTCCCACACCATCCTCTCTCGTTTGTGTTTCCCTTTGTCCGTCCAACGCTGGCATCTGGGTTTCTCGTTCCAAACTTCCAATCGAGCTCGGAGTTGAGTTTCAGATTGGATTGAAATTGGGTTAGCTGTTGCGCTCGTCAATCGAACAAGACATGCATGACTGTCAATGTGGAGATAATGAAGTGTGCGCGTTCGTAGGATGAGTTGGGTGATAGTGATGCTTCTGGGCTTTATCGATTGAAGCTCTGAGTTCTATGCCGAATTAAATGGAGGAAGCCTAGGCTTGTGTATTATGGTTTTGATTTTGCAGGTCGATTCATTCGCGTCCGGAGATGGAGGGGCGATTTGTTCAAGTTCTGCAATTTAGCTTGTTCATCTTCATAGATGGATCTTCTTGGAGCTGGGCTGTTCCAAATTAGACGTTGAGAGAGTAGCTCTGTTTTGCATGTTCGATATTGTTTACAGATCGGCGGAGATGATAAAGGTATGGGCTCGCGTCAGGATACAATCAATGATCGTAAATGCGACGGGTGCCCAGAGAAAATGCTTGGGTGCTGAAAGAGAGGTTTCTGAACCTAGAAGGCAAGGAAGCCTGTACTCTCTGACCGGAATTATGTTTGCTCGCGTTCGGAAACAGAGTGGTTTCCTCTGTTGAAGCTGAGTTTCATTATTTTGTTTGAAGCTATGTTCTTGGAAATGTTTGTCTTTATCTAAATCCTATGTTGTGTTTATTGACTTATTCCTCATGGGCATGGTGTCATCCGCGATGTAGCTTCTCAGGTTCGTAAGGGACTTCTTCATGGTTCTCACTAATAGTTGGACACTTCTACAAGCTTCGTGTTATATTGCTCTTTGGGATCATTGAGATGTTCAGTATACTAGTTCTAGGCTTTGTTTCCAGGCCAATTTATCAAATTTTCATCAAATAGAGTCTATTCTTTAAACGAAAATATTTCATGATTGCATAGAGTGATAGATTAATCCCTGCATGAGTTATAAGAATGCAATGGAGAGACTGGATAAGAGGATGTGAGCATTTAACAAAAGACAAACACAAAAGAGAGATAAATATGGTAATGGTGTTAAGAAAGTGTATAAACACAAAAAAAAATCATTCAATCTTGTTAAATTGGAGTCAGAACAAGACATGACGATAATACCCTTCAATGTTTCACGGGAGTTAGTTGACTTAACAGCTAAAAGAGTTTCAGGTACTTATGTTAGATCGGGGTATAAATTTGAGATACTAAACTCATATTTTTGTAAAGTAAGATACCAAAGTGACTAATAGAGTAAATGTGGGATACCGTTCGCATTTTTTTCCCTATATAGTGTCGAACAAGTAGGTGTAACTGTTGTCTCCCGACGACTCTCCGTCGGGTTCAGGCTTTCCGACTAACAGATCGTGGATCATGTAAACCAAAATGAAAAATGGGCTAGGCCCAAATACTCTAACAGCGGCCCATACTAGCTATAAACCCTCTTCTTCTTTCTCCACTAGACCTAAAACCCTGCGTGTTTCTTCTTTGCTCTAAACATCAACTCAGCTCTACCTTTCCTTCTCTTTGCTGCCGCCACTTTACTCCTCTCCAGGTTCGTCAATCTTCCGAAACCCTTTTATTTCTTACAATTACCAATCATATCTTCATATTCATCTTACTTTCTCTGCAATCTTTTAGAGTTTAAAATCATGTCATTGCTGGAAGTAATCACCAAGGCTTCAGCCGAGTCCCAATCGCTCTATTCCCCATCAGAATACCCTATTGTTCTCGACCCAGATTCTATCTTCCCCAATTTGAAGCCCAAACTCGACGACCCAAATCCCATCTCAGCCGCAATTCCTCTTAATGGTTGGCAGATTTCACAGACCGATTCAGAGCTCATTGAGTTGGGTAAGAAGTTCACTACCAAGCTCAAGAAGAAGCTCAAGAACCCAGTTAAGTTTGACAGAGCTGAGTTCTTGGGAATGGTGAATGCATTTCTTGAGAAGATTAGGGACAAGGTTGCTGTTTCGATTGGGGTTGTTGATTCTAGTAATGAGGGGTATACATTGGTTTTGGTTGAGAAGGTTGGTGAGTATATGGGGAAGGATGTTGCTGGTTTGGTTTTGGAGGCTTGTGTTGTGTTGGAGGTTTGGGAGTTAGTGGGGACTTTGATTGCAAATGGGCTTGTTTCGAGTTCTTGTTATAAGGATTTGGTTGCGAAGATTGTGGCAAAGAGGAGGACAGAGTTGGTTTGTATGTGTTTGAGGTATGCGTCTGATCTTGGATTGTCGGAGTTGGTGATGATCTTGAAGTATTTTCTTAGTCCAAATAAGGATGCTTATGATAGCATTGTGGAGGTGAGGAAGGAATGGGAGAGCCAAGCCTTGTTGGCAGCGGAGAAGGCTAGTGATAGAAGTCTGTCGGGGAAGAAACTAAACATGGCTAAAGAGGCTGCGGTGTTGCTTATGGTGGCGTATGATGGGTTCTCTTCCGCGGAACTTTGTTTGCATTATTTGTTGGTGTCAAAGAATGTTGATGAGGTGATATTGTCGTCTGCGGTTAGTGAGTTGAGTGGGAAAGAGATGGTGAGTTTGCTTCGGTATTTGGGGAAGTGGCTGAAGAAGTACGAGAGGTTTCCTCAGGCAGGTCCATGTTACAAGGCATCAACTACATTGGGTTTGAAGGCTTGTGATTGGGTTCCGAAACTTGAAGATGTTCTGAAATGCACTGGGGTGGTGCTGGATGAAAATTACTCTGCGTTGGTGTTGCATCCGGAGTTTCACGAAGAGCTGAGGTCTATAAACAAAGTTGTGGGTTCCTTGACCTTGGAAGCAAGGCTCTGCTGCTCTGTGGCCATTGTGGCTGATAAGTTGAAAGCTGAAGTTTAAGGTCTCAAAACCAGATTCTGTGATGGTGTTTCATCAATATTCTTTTTAAGTTTTATCTGTGATATCGGGCTCCATCAATACTGTATGACTGGAATTTTGTTATGAATGAATTTTTGCAGTTACAATGAACTTTGAGTGTTCATGATTATTATGCTAGCCTGTGTTTTATAATTCTATTTTGTTTGCCATAGAAGTTTCAAGTTCTGTTGAATCAAATCATGAAACGGTAAAAAGAAAAAGAAAATAAAAAAACAGGCGACTCCCAAGTCATTTGCTAAAGGCAGTAGAAAGTAGGAAATGCATTTCATAGACATCCAACAATCATGAAAATCAACACCAGTATAATAGATGAAATTGGGAGCATCATCTATTCATCTCATTGACGGACTGAAAAGCGATGCCTTGCCAGTTTATAATTGTGATAAACATTAGTTGTTTGTAGGAGTAAGAGCAGCTACTGACATACATGAGATTTGTACAAGACAAACAATTAGTAAATGAAATCGAATAAGATAGCAACTATATGCTCTTGCACTCATATCTTGATCTTATGCAAGAAGATCCCCGGGCATTGCTGGTTTCTCATGTGCATTTTTCTTCAGCGCACAAATTCAAATTGCCAAATTGATGCCACGAAACGACAAAACTCTAGACCGTCTGTCATCAAAAACCTTCTGTAAGTGCAAAAACTCGCCCTGCTAAAGGAGGAGGCAGCGCCGATACAGCTTGTTGAATTTCCTGGTAAGTTAGAAGTACGGAATTTAACAGTTTATTGATGACACGATACAAACTTTGAAACTGATCGTCTTACCGTTACTGTGTATCGAGCTGAAAAGTGAATAAGAAGAATTGCTTTGTTTTCGAATCTTTCTGCGTGATTAATTATCTGGAAAAGAGTCATTCGAAAAGAAGAAGGTTAAGTAGTGCGAGGAGACTAGATGGACACATCAAATATCAGACAGCAATTAAGGCGAGCACAAGAGAATCTAAAGACTTTGGAGATTGAACCTCAGACAGATGAATGTGTCCATAATCTCTTGCATGCTCCACTGTGATTGACTCATCTAGGAAGGTGCTCTGCAAGAGAAAGAGGAAACAAGTATTATACTCTGACCATATAATAGCCTCACTAATGCTCAATCACTTAAGACAAGTAACGTACCTCCATGACAAGAATCTTTGCCCTCAGCACATCAGTATTGCTACTGTCAACTATGAAATCAGCCGTGGTATCTCCTGTGAAAGCAACTTGAGGTTCTATCAAAGTGTCTGTAATCTGCAAATAAGTAAAGTCAAACTTGGTAAACTACTAATGAGTAATGACCCAAAGATAAGTGAATGCGGACGGAAAACTTGTTGACAAATACAACAAACGGCAACACCACTACGAGAAATGCATAGAATTTTAAAACCAGTATGTCTAAAATATCAGGGTCTTAGATTTCAACAATCTTACACATAACAGCTACTAGAAAGGTACCATATCAGATTCGATACCAGTGGTTACAATAACATCATTAAATAATTCTCCCGTGTGGAATCTGGTAATGTTTACAAATTGGGGATTTTGATGTTAATAACTTTGGGCTAATAGTTTTCTGGGATTAGCATGGCTGCATCCCTTAAGTTCATAGTGGGGCTTTTACCATGATTCTAATAGAGGGGGAACCGTCTGCAATGATGAAGTTTTTATAACATGGAGAATTCTGGTTTTTTTTTTTTTTTTTTTGGAAAGGTACAGTAAGATTGACATCATGAAGCTAAATCTAAACATTCTGAATGAAAAAGAAGAAGAAAGAAATTGAAAGAAGGAAACAGAGAAAAGAGCAGTCAAGTAGCTTAAAAATCTGATGCCATGGTATATAAGATTTTCGAGACACACCTCCACACCTGATGATTTCAAATCCTTAATTTTAGTCCCAGATAGGCCAACATACTGCTGCTTAAGTTTATGTTTTACTGAGTATACTACATAACCCTGTCACAAATAATGCATAGCCTATTAGTACTAGAACAAACCTTAACAGTTTATGATCATCAAAAGAGAAAGATGATTAGTGTACCTGACTTGGTATTCTATGATAAGTCCTAAAAGCTTTTACTTTGAGATCCTTTCTTATATGGAATTCTTCCCCTGCAAACATAAACTGCATTAAATAAACATGAACTCCGTTCTGCAAAAAGAAGGCACAAGATACAAAGTGTCATTTGGTGGATGAATTTGAAAACCAATCAGCAATTACCAGCATCCAAGCCAATCAAATTATGCTGCAGCTCTGATTGGTCCATTTTTCTGTGCACCTCAAAAAGTTCTTCTACAACTTCTTTAATACATTTTGGTACGATGATCGTTGGGGGCTTCATTCGGTATAACCCACGAGTGGCAACATACATAGGCAGTCCTCCCTAAGTAGAAGTGAAGCAACATTGACAAAGATCAGATACTGATAAAAAAAAATGGTCATCCCCAAACTGATGCTAAGGAAACATGAAAACTGAGCCATTTTCATAGGTTTCAGGCTTCTGTATTAGATTTTAACACGATACTTAGGAACTCCACAATCGACTCAGGGGATTATATAAAAAGAGAGAAATCACTATAAAGCACAACTCTGTGATGCTCAACACAAAACCAAGTCCATCTTCACCAACCATGTAAAAGCACAGTGCACTATATCCATCTAAAGTTTTAAGCTTCCCACTCACTAATCTTAGTTGGGTACATGATTGACTATAATTTTTCTTTAAATTATAACCCAGTGCTTGAGAAAGTTCTCTCATTTACCATATCAAATTGAAAACAGCAACACAAGAAATCTCAAAATGCATAAGCAATCATGTCAGTAATTTCAGAAAGCTAAAATGTAACCCAAAATCTCAAAAACCCAAATATGAAAAGAAGGGAGGTCATACAATGTGATCCATGTGGGCATGTGAGATGAAGAGGAAGTCTTGGGCAATAGCGCGTTGTGGGCATCGTCCAATATCAAATGACAAATTGAGAGATGGAAATATTACACAAGTTTCATGGCCTCCGATTGATAAACCCTCAACTGGGTACCCTTCAATGGTTAAACCCCTGGCTTTCTTTGAATTTGGGTCTGAGGAGTCTTGGATTGGCTCTGAGCCTATGCTTCTGCTTCCGGCCATGTTAAACTGACCCCAATGAAACAAGAATTGGACAGCAGAGTTTGGAGACAAGTTTACTAGACGAGGTCGGAGTTTCAAGTTTGAAACTTCAAGCGGAGAAGGTTGTGTTTGTGTACTTTAAAAACAACTAAATAAAAGAACCCCACTAGATATTATTATTTTTTGGTTACAAAGGGGACCTAAAAGGCCCAAACAGAAGAGAAAAAAAGACTACAACCGAAGGTTTGAACAGAATCCAGCTTTTCTTGCTCTTGTAACACCCAGCTAAATCATCCAGAAGGGCTTGAACAGTATGAGCACTAGATAAATTTTTTTTCTAAATTTATATAATTTTAAGGTATCAAAATTTCCACTAAAATTTAAATTCTGATGTTGAAAAGCTCTTCAGATATATTAACTTTCAAATTTGTTGTGGTGTATTGTTTGGTTAAGTTGGATTTGTCACACTAGATGAACTTCAACTGGAATTGCAATGTCAGAACTAGACCCTTTTTAATAATACTAGGCTAAAGTACTAAATATAAACCACTCTTGATCTACTTAAAGATGGCAAAACATCTTGCTGTGATGATACTATGAACTAGTTCCATGAGCTAATCAAACAGAAGGGATATAGAAAATCAGAAGGCATATAAAGCTAGCCTATAGCTTCATTAAGGCTTTGATGCAAGTGCTCTAAGAGCAGGTTCAAAATGCTTGCTTGCAACATCAGGTGGTGGCGCATCTTCCCCAGGGAGCACAAGAAGCCCCTTCTCGTGAAGAGGAGATGGCTCGTTGTAGCATGCATTCCACAACGAGTCTAGCAGCTGCCTCTCCTCCCTACCTGCTCCAACATCTTCAATTCTTTTTCGAAGAAGTTGCTTCAGTTTCCCATCTTCTATGATCCCTTGGGTTTTCCCTCGAGCCAGCTCGAGAAGGCCCTGGAGTGCACCTTCTCGCACGTCTACATCTTTACTAGAGGCAAGCTGCACCATTAGGCCTGGAACTCCTAACTCATTTACTATGTTGCAATCAGAACTATTCTCGCGGAGTAGGTAGTTGATCAAACTCAGGGATTTCCTCTGAAATCTTGGACTTTCAGAAGCTAGACCATCTCGCAAGGCTTCATATGCATTGTTTTCTTTGCGAAAGGCAATGACACCAGGTTTGTTGTGCCGGATCAAAGAGGAGATTGCACCTAGCGCTTTGGTTCGGACATTAACCACAGGATCAGATTTGAGCAAAGAAAACAGACATGTAAAGCCATTTGCTTCCATAACAAGTTTCTGGCTCTTTGGATTGTTCTGCACAATAGTGGTCACAACTTCTGCAGCCTTTGCTCTAATATTAGCATTGGAGTTCTTTAAGTAACCAAGTAATGGAACCAACCCGCCTATCGAGTGAAGATCATTGGCCATGTCAATGGACTCAACATGCTCTTGCAACTCATCTAACATATCTTCAATGTCAGCTGGAGTAACTCCTTGATCTTCCAAAATATGCTCCGGAGTTTGCATTACTAGAGAGATCTCCTTCATTCGCTTCACCACATCAATGATCTGCTCTTGCATTGCTTCCATGAACCACTTACGGTTCTCTTCGGTTAAACTGCGGCTAGGGAGAGTCCCATCAGAATGAGCTAGGCTCCATTTAAGCAATCCTTCCCAATTGGGTCCACCGCTGGCCATTGTTTGTCCTATCGTTTGAATTTCTTCTTGAAGTAAAGAAAGAACTAATCTTGATTTGGAGATGTATATGAGGTTCTATATATGCTTTAGGATCCTATGCTTTATTAGATTCTGAATCCTATATTCTCAAGGCCTTGCTAGGTAAGAAGCAAATAGGCCATCAATCAAATATTTTTCTATGAGACAAGGAAAACGAGTCCTTTTCCTAGTAGATTTAGGCTTAGTTTCAAAACAATCCTAAACTATCTAAAAAATTATTACCCTTCTTCCTTTTCCCATTGGATTTAGGAATCGTTATGCAGAATTTATGCTATTTTTTTTTCCAGTATGCTGATATAAACCTAGGCTTTATGAAAAGATCACTGAACAAAATGCTTATTTTTAGGGGGACTTAACTCTGGCGCTAGGTGGCTTAACTCTGACGCTAGGTGGACTTAACTATAAAGCTAGGTTGCTATGTTTTTTGTCTATATAAAGGGCCAATCTTGATGTCTACAGAGCCATACACTCTCTAAATCAGATCATTGTCTCTTCTTGTTCTCTCTGGTTTCGAACAAAAACCAAACATGTTAAGCCAAACCAGCAGCAACACAATCAAGAACCCTTTTGGTAGCACAACCAAATTCCAATTTGGTGGCCAAACAAGTACACCTTTATGGGGAGCTCCAACCGGATCATCATCCTCTTCAACCGGAATCGCAGCCTTGGGTGCTTCATCTGCTGAAACAAGTAGATCTTTTGGTGAATTTGTAACCACAACTCAGTCAGCGCCAAGAGGCAATACTGGGTTTGCTTTTGGCACTAGTACTCTTCCTGCTTTTGGCCAAAAATTTGGTGCTTCGAGTTCTCCCTTTGGGGCTCAATCAACAAGTCAAGCTTTTGGCACTAGTACAAGTCCTGCTTTTGGCCAAGCATTTGGTGCTTCAAGTTCTCCCTTTGGGGTTCAATCAACAAATCCTGCTTTTCGCACTAGTACTATTCCTGCTTTTGGCCAAAAATTTGGTGCTTCAAGTTCTCCCTTTGGGGCTCAATCAACAACACAATCTATTGGAAACACAGTTTCTGCCGGAGGCCAACGCCAGGGAAGTAAAGTGGATGCTTACAAATCCACACTTGAACAAGACCTCGGGACCGCGAATACGTGTCGGTTCCAGTCAATAACAGCAATGCCAGTTTATGAGAGCAAAAGCTTGGAGGAATTACGATTTGAAGATTATGAGTTGGGGGATAAAGGTGGCAAAACTATCATGAAGGCAAGCACCCCTTGCAGTACTACATCTTTTCGCTTTCCTCAAACATCTTCATCAACTCTAGCAACCAATCTCATTAGAACACCAGCACCTGCACCACCTTTTTCTTCGATTTCAGTCTTTTTCAAATCCATTTAGTACCTCCAATACTTCTCCATCTCCCTTTTCTTCAATTTCATCACAGCCTTTTTCAAATCCATTTAGTACCTCCAATACTTCTCCATCTCCCTTTTCTTCTATTTCAAATCCATTTAGTACCTCCAAAACTTCTCCATCTCCCTTTTCTTCTATTTCACAGCCTTTTTCAAATCCATTTAGCACCTCCAATACTTCTCCATCTCTCTTTCCTTCTCGGACTTCTTCTCAAGCAACTCAAACATCTTCTTCACCTTCACCATCAGTTGCTTCATCAACTCCAGCAACCAATATCTTTAAAACACCAACACGTACACCACCCTTTTCTTCGATTTCACAACCTTTTTCAAATCCATTTAGTACCTCCAATAGTATTCCTCCTCCATCTTCTTCTTCTTCTTCATCTTCACCATCAATTGTTTCATCAACCCCAGCAATCGATCTCTTTAAAACACCACCAACTCCTACACCACCCATTTTTCCGGATACACAACCTTTTTCAAATCCTTTCAATACCACCAATATTACTCCTCCATTTTCCTTTCCTTCTTGGACTTCTTCACAAGTAACTAGTCCATCACCTCCAGTGACTTTTACCTTCACAAGACCTATACCTTCAATTCCACCGACTCAAACACCCATTAGTACTCCGGCTCAGTCTCCTTTTTCTACTCCTGGCTCCAACATTGTCAATCCAACACAGCCACAACCAAGCAACACACCTGTTATTCAGCAGAATGACTTGGTACAACAGCAACAGCAGCAACAACAACAACAACAGCAGCAGCAGCAGCAGCAGCAGCACCAACAAAACCAGTACTAGTAGTTCCTGCTACAAATCCATTTGGAACCCCTCGCGCAATGCCTCAGGTGCCGAATGGTGGTACTGTTCAGTATGGAATTTCAAGTATGCCTGTTGTGGATAGACCAGCGAGGGCTAGTGTTAATGTCTCATTCTTGTCGGCTGCAAGAAGCCAGATACGAAGGCAAATGATTGGTTTTCCTGCTGACGGCTGCAAATCTAGAAGACATGATCTTTACAAGAATAAGAATGGTGCTGGTCATCCGAAGGTTCCTTTTTTCAGTGATGATGCTGATCAAGTACCCAAGACTCCCAAGATCAGGCTCTAAAGAAGAAAACAAGCAAGTGAAGATTCAATTATGTAGAGTTGCTAAAGTCGATCGACTCGTGTTAGAATAAGAGTCATGTATGTCATAAATGTCATGTTGCAATGTTGATTTTGAATGAGATTGTTTGTAATCTGAAAAATAGTCATTGTTTGTTCTATATTTAGACCATTATTGATTACTGTTTCTCCATAGAAAATCCGATATTTTGAAGAACCAATAACTCTGTTGAACAAGCAAAGCATGCATCTAACAAGATATAGCAAGGTAATCAATGTATAGGGTTGCTCTTGCTAAATCAAAAGAAAAAAAAGTTCTGGTGCTAGAAAAACTGACAAAAACTTACCTTTCATAGCACCTGAAAGCTGAAGCTCATCAAATTAATAATTCGATATGGAAAAATCCACACAGTTTATCTAGATTGAATACTATACCTTGTATTTCTTTTGAAATATGACAACAAATCCAGATAAAACTGGATTTAACTTCCCATATGGGCTATATAATGTTACATTGACCAAGTCTCCTATCTGCCTATAGTCTCAGTTAGTATACCAATCAACCATGTCAGACGAGAGACACTACTATCGTATCAATGTGTCTAAGTGCCAAACAGTCTTCGAAACCTTCATCGACTGGACTCGATTCTCATCATCACTGGATCGGGTTCGACTTGAGTTCAAGCTCTTCAAGGCAGTAGAAAGCGTTTGGGTTGCAGATGATTGTGATGTTGGTGTTATCCATGACCAAACCATTAACCTGCTCAAAGCTGAAAAACCAATCATGGTTACTCAGACCAAGCTGTTTTCTGATCAATGTAGCTTGATGATTAGAGGCATTCTCTCCGGCATGCATGTCCCAGAAGACGAGCAGCAAAATATAATCATGCAAGTATTTCATGGGATCAGAGTTGTTCAAACAGATCAGAGGGCTCGTGGCCTCGCCTCCATGCCTAATGTTCTTGTGGACATTTATGATGTGACTCTGCAGTTGCAGAATATCAATGATGATCAAACCTTTGGTCAGAAACAAGATTGACATGAAATTAACAGATGATTATGATGGGGTTATAGAATACTAGGATTGCTTAATTTCTGTAATGTATCATCATATCTTGATTAATTCATGAGTGCTTAGTCAAAGTTGGGCATGATATATATGGCTGCCTAACCTTCTGAGTATTACCCTTGTTTCTCATTTAACAGTTGTTAATTCTCAACAAACATATATAACAAGACTACATGTATCTGTTGATTATGATTAGGTCCTTGTTGTGTATCTATCCATTTTGAATTCTATTTATCTAGGTATATTTTGTTTAAAATATCTTTTTAAACCATATACGACTAGTCACTGGTCGCGCCATTACATGAGTATTAATTACCATGTTTTTTGAAATTAGTTGTATAGATCCCGTTGCGCTCTTTTGCATCGATGTCAATATATATTTCCGTTTATAAATTATGATCCTCATATGTGTTACTCTGACTAGGTGAACATTACTGTATAATGTAAATAATTATTTACAGTAGTCAATATTAATTAATTTAATTTGGCTTATGGAACTGTCATGATTAAACATTCACGAAATTGCCCCTCCTTAAATTAATCATAACAAATCAGATATAAATAAAAAAGGGCAAAAAAGTAAACAACCAAATGATTTTTAATTAGGGAAAATACCCATTTAATACTAATTTAAACCTTTTATTTCTCATTCCAATGACAATCTTTTTCATTAGCTCATTTCAATATAAGGTAACATTTTTTATGCCCAAATACACAAATCTTTACTAAAGTCTTAACAAATTATATTATTTTAAGACTATTTTGCCCTCACCCCTTAAACATGTATAGAGAGAAAATGAAAGAGAGAATACTTGGTCGGAATCTCACCGGACTCCGACTCCGGTCACCGGCCGCCGGACTCCGGTCACCGGAATTTCCCCTGTAACCAGTTATTGACCCCCAATAATCAGTTACTAACTAGTTAATGACCCCTAATAACCAGTTACTGACCCAGTAACCAATTACTGATCAGTTAATGACCCCTAATAACCAGTTACTAACCCCCAGTAACCAGTTACTGACTACTGACTAGTTATTGACACCCAGTAACTAGTTACTGACCCCCAGTAACTAGTTACTGACACCCAGTAACCAGTTACTGACCAGTTATTGATACCCAGTAACTAGTTACTAACCCCCAGTAACCAGTTACTGACCCCTAAATACCGGAACATAATCGAGTTATTGACCCCAATAATAGTTACTAACCCCCAATAAAATGTTGAAGCATTACTGTGAGGCCCATAAAGGCATCCAAACCTCCAGTCCGTTGTCAAGGACCCAAGCCCAAACCAAAAAATTGCTCTGGGCACCCAAAGCATCAACGTATAAACCCGCCGCCTCCTCCGTCGTCTCTCATCATCATCTGAGGCTGCTATGCCATTTGAAACAGATAGGACCTAAAGACGACGTCGTTGCGGCAGCAGACGCGTACATAGACGGAGGAGAGAAGAATGCATGGTGGTGGTCCTCAATCCGCCCAGCAAAGCTTGCCATCCTCGACGACGCTGATCGGGACCCCAACTATCAGTCCTTTCCCAGCTTCGATAGACACCGGATCGGAAGTGGCGCCCTCTAAAGCTTGGAGTCGTCGTCGTT
This sequence comes from Fragaria nilgerrensis, assembly GCA_010134655.1. Lineage (NCBI taxonomy): Eukaryota > Viridiplantae > Streptophyta > Magnoliopsida > Rosales > Rosaceae > Fragaria > Fragaria nilgerrensis. The sequence goes on from CM020981.1 coordinate 9,685,763, forward strand.
GTTGAGGTGTGGACATCGATCTTTGTCAGATCGGATCTGTGAGGACGTTGACAGCTTGTAATCGACGTCACTAGAGATGTCGACGGAGGTGGAGGTCGCCGTCGCCAGCGCGACTTAGATTGAGGTGGAATTCGGGATCTGCAGCAGTGCGAGATCGCCGGAGGTCAGGGTGTTGCCGAAAGTCACCTCGATCACCTTCGTCGGACATATATCGACGTTGCCGGAGTCGGCCACATCTTGATGAGTGCTGCAATGGCAGTCTAGAGAGAGAGGAGAGAGAGAGAGAGGTGTAATAAATTTCAGATCCGTGAGATAAATGATAGGGACAGGGATAGAATAGTCTTTTTATTAAGAATCATTGAAATTGGCATAAATATAAGATTTTCATTCAAATGAGTTTTGATTATCTTTTTTTGTGCATTTGAGCATTTTCCTTTTTAATTAGTAGCTAAAACTGAAACCAAAAACAACTACAAAGCAGTTCGTTTAGGATAACAACTTCAGAATTCAAAACAAAGCAGTTGTTCAGTTGAATTATACTACCCTAGAATAATTGCATGCATATCTTCCCCTCATCTATCTTCCTCCTCTCTACGTCTCCCACTGCTCAACTTCTCTGCTGTTTACCTTCATCTCAGGTAAATTCAAATCTGTTGCCTTCATAGTAAATTCAAATTCGTTGCCTTTCAATTGTTGATCTGTTCCTTTGCTTCCTCAGGATATAGTTGATGAGCCTTCTTACTTTGTTGAATTTGTCTTCAAGGCAAACGTGCATAGAAGAAGCTAGCACAGATAAAAGGTATGCTTACGCAACTTCATCATTGTAAATATCATTCGTTATTCTCAATTTACTTAATCGTACACCTTGCAGTAATTAGCAATTGTTGATATTGGCAGGTTGATCGAGTCGAAGCCTTTAACCTAATTTGTGAGGTTCAAACTGACAAACAAAAGAAGACAAACAAAGTAAGTAATATGCAGTGAAGCTGAGCTCTAGGTCCTGTCAGTTTTATTCTGAATTTTGTGATTGATCGCACGGTCATATACAATTAATATGAATGTAATTCTTTGCATGGGGAGACTTTAGCCTATTGTGTTATTCTTTCTATTACCTTAAATGGGTTTTGTGATATTGGGGTTCAAACTGACAAAGCAGGCATTGAGATGAAGGCAAAAAAAAAAAAACAAACAAAAAACATAGACTGTCAGAGTAACAAAACCTCATCCCTTCTTATCCCTTCTTTTCATTTTCAATAACTTCTTTGAAGTTGTTTTGCAAGGTCTATGTAACTAAGTGTTGTTGTTAAATCCCAGACTATAATTCTTTAAACTTCTACACGGGTACAATCTGCAATCTATATAACTGCTTCTCTGTGAATTCCCTATTGTTTTAGATGAGAAAGCTCTGTATGCATTAGTTCAAGGTTCATATATAATACTTACTACGTCACAATAACTCGATCTGTTTGTTTGCAAGTCATAAATTTAAGATGTTTGATCCCTAAAATAGAGCATATACTCAGTTTGTACTCATATGGCGATGGCGTGTATAAACTGTATTTGTACTGAATTACTGATGCGAAAAAGAAACATCATACAATGCATTGTTGCTGTATTGTGTTACAAATATAGCCTCAAATAACCGTTCAAAGTTATCTGTTAACCATGATGAGTATGGTTCCACCGTTTATATGCTAAATGTGTGGCAGTTTTCATGTCACCTTTTTAGTTATGTCAAAGAGGGAATATGGCTTATCCCACGATCTACAGATTAGCTGGTGCATTAAGCAAACCACCAATATCAAAATTACTCACAGTTCTCGACATGTATACACATTAGGGTGGTGTATTACATTTAAGTGATTTAACCCTATTATCTTATACTCTAAGTTACATTTTAATAAGGGTTCTTCGTGTGTTAGGGTTTAACCCTATTATCTTATATATTCTAAGTTACATTTTAATAAGGGTTCTTCGTGTCTTGGGGTTTAACTCTATTATCTTATATTCTAAGTTACATTTAACCCTATTGCCAAATTAGGGCCCTTCGTCTGTTATGGTTTAAGAGGTTTTCTAGGAGGGAACATAAGGTTTCATCTGTTAACATAGTATATGTTGTAAATACTTACCATCCTTCCTGCATGGACCACCTTACTATATAAACAGAGATTTACAAAATTAAACACATTCGTTATAATCTTCGTTGTAGGAACAAACGCTAAATAGTAATGGAACGTGCACCTGATTGACATCGACAATGGCGAGAGTCAATGAGCCCTTCTGAACGTCATGCATATTTGGAACGACGTCGTGCAATAGCTCAAGGAAAACAACCAAGGGTGGAAAATGACCCAACTGAAACAACGAGACAGAGTTCTGATATTTATCTTCTCATATTTACTTTTAAAATATTGCCGCTTTATTATATGTTACTTTCGTGTGTGTTCCTGAATATAATTGATAGATACCTCAATACAACCAGTCTGCTAATAATCACATTATCTTATAATTGGAAAAAAAAAAAAAAAAACTCAATTCGTTAATGGAATTGTGTCGGTAGAAGATATTAACAATGAGGACACAAATTCAAGAATTGCTTCAATTACCAACGATCAACAACAAGACTATTCTCGAGTGAGATTGACTCACATCAGACAGCTTGCCCGTTCGACTACATCACGTTCAAGCGATGGAGTTGTCTGGGGTTTCGCTCGCTATGATGAGCTTTATATTATATTAAGATGATTGATATTATCATCAATGTACAAAGTTGACTAATAATATATTGTATAACTAAAGTAGAAGAATCAAACGATCGAGGTACAAGTTCAAGAATTACATCAGACTCCAACAACCCAACACACGTCCATCCACGAGTTAGATTAACTCACATAAGACAGCAAGCCCGTTCGATTAGGTCACTTACAAATGATGGAGCTGTCCGGTATGTTGCTCGCAATGGTGAGCCTAATGAGTTAACCTCATTGGTGCTAATTGATCATGTTATTTTTATTTTAGAAAACAACCTATAACAAAACTATATTTTGTCACTTATATCCAGAGTTACCTAATGTTACCATGAACAATCATGATGAGAACGTGAACAATGTGGCAACCAATAATGATGATGGGCATACCAACTACATTGAAGCCGTGAATATCGATGAAGATCAAGGTAGTGATAGTGAGCATGCAAATGGTCATGAGGCGTAACACAACAATGTTACCAAGAATGAGACGAGAGCGCATTCGCTACAATGCAGCTAGAGATTTCCATGAAGAAAGGGGGGTCCAAGATTTTCAATTGCCCTCACCAATAACATGCCCATACTGTAGAGCATTGTTATTCCATCGAGAGACCTTCAGTTTGTGTTGCATGAAGGAAAATATTGAATTAGCCCTAATACATTCTCCTCCTGAAATGGTCTGGCTATTTTCAGACCAAATTGATGAGAGTAAAAAATTCAGACAAAATATTAGAGCCTACAACAACGTGTTTGCATCCACTTCAATGGGTGTACATCTTGATGAAACAATTAATGTCCAAGGTCGTGGACCTTATACTTTTCGTGCTCAAGGTTCTATATATCATAAAATCGGTGGTCTGGTACCGGCTGACGGGAGAAGACCACGGTATCTACAAACTTATATATACGACACCGAGCATGAGCTTCAAAATCGATTGTCTGAAAGTGAAGTTTTAGAGAGGGGTATAGTGGAAAAAATTCAACAGATACTTAATGAACACAATCCCTTTGTTCAAACATTTTGAAGTCTGGGACAACGTCAAGATTTGCCTAATTGCAAGCTCATCATAAGAGAACAACCTTCTGATCGTCGCCAATACAATTTACCAACTGCATCACAAGTTGCGGCTGTTATTGTAGGAGGTGATGACATCAATCCAAATGGAAGAGATTTCATTGTACAAACAATAAGCGGACGACTTCAGACCGTCAAAGACTCGGTTGGATATTATGATCCAATGCAATATCCATTATTATTGCCTTATGAAACATATGGATGGGATATCAATAGTCGTGGAAATAACGAAAAGGAAATGACATGTTGCGACTACTACGCGTATATGTTACAGGTTAGTTATATATATGTCCACTTTAAATTTCAAAAGGGGTATATGAGAGGATAAAATATTTACTTAAAAATCTTAATTTTGTAGATGCACGAAGGTCATGAAAATCCTCTACATCGAGGAGGGCGACTCTTACAACAGTATGTTGTAGATAATTATGTAAAAATTGAATCACTAAAGCTCAGATGGTTTCGTAATAATCAAGACAAATTTCGGACAGATGTTCGTCAGGGGCTTGAAGACACTCTACATTCAGGAGAAAACAATGCAGGTTTGACTTCGTATTATATTGGATACTATACCATCTTACGTACAATGTAATTTTTTAATTTATTAAAGACTGATTTTATAAGAGATTATTAAAGACAAACATTAAAAATAACATCACATGTGACCAGGTAACGTTGATTGTAAAACAATTTTACCATCATCGTTTATTGGAAGCCCGCGTGACATGTACTAGTGATATCAAGATGCAATGGCTTTGGTTCAAAAATATGGGAGGCCAGATCTTTTTATCACCATGACATGTAATCCAAATTGGGAAGAAGTTAAAAGTCAATTGCTCCAAGGACAAGTGCCACAAGATCACCCTGATCTGGTCACCAGGGTATTTCACGCAAAATTGGAGCAATTGAAAGAAGACGTAATAAAAAAAAGGGGTGCTTGGAAAAGTAGCCGCACATGCTTTCGTTGTGGAATTTCAAAAACGAGGCTTACCGCATGTTCACATGTTGATTATGTTAGAACCAAATGACAAGCTTAACAACCCTGATGAATATGATCGCATTGTTAAACCTGAAATACCATATCAAAATGAAGAGCCTCGACTATATGATGCAGTGTGTACACATATGATTCATGGCCTATGTGGACCTCTCAATCCACGACAATCATGTATGAAAAAAGGCACTTGCAATAAGGGTTACCTAAAACCATTTGCGAATTTCACAGTGCAAGGCGAAGATGCATATCCTGTGTATCAAAGACAACCAAACCGGTTGGGTGGTTTCCTACAACCCATGGTTGTTATTACGGTATAATTGTCACATCAATGTCGAAGTATGTGGCAGTATAAAGAGTGTCAAGTACTTATATAAGTATATCTACAAAGGTCCTGACAGAGTGTCACTTGAGGTGTAGTCCAACCCAGAGTTCAATGAAATTAGCCAATTTGTTGATGCAAGATGGGTATGCGCACCTGAAGCTCTATGGAAAATATTCAAATTTGCATTGAACAAAGTATATCCAACAGTTGAGCGATTACAAATACATCTTCCTAATATGCAACAAGTAACATTCAATGCAGAACGAACTGTTGAGGATATTCTCGAAGATGACCGTCCAAAAATGTCAATGCTTACCGAGTTCTTCACATTAAATCAAAGCGATGAGAATGCAATGGCATTTTTGTATCGAACATTACAGGTGGGATAAAGATACAAAAAAATGGGTTAAAAGAATATGAAATTGGAAGGTTATAGGGCGAATATACAACGTGTCCCCCTCTGAAGGTGAGAAATTTTACTTACGTGTTCTTTTTAATCATGTAAGAGGTCTAAAATCATTTTTGGACTTGCTTACTGTTAATGGGGCTTTACAACCAACATTCAAGCAGGCAGCGGAGAACCGAGGTTTGCTTGAAAATGACAATAGTATTCGAATGTGTTTGGCGGAGGCATCTGCAATAAGGATGCCATCAGCTTGGAGAAGATTATTCGTTACACTCTTGGTGTAAGGGGTGCCAGTTGGTGTTCGAGCATTGTGGGATGAATTTGCACATTTTATGGTAGAAGATTATACTTTATCTGATGATATTGCAAACAGAAACAGGCTCTTACGAGACCTAAATAGAATACTTTAGCAGTTTGGCAAGAACATTAGAGATTATGACCTCCCTCAATTGACCGGTGAGCTTGAAGCTAATATCGGAATGCCGAGATGTATTGAAGATGAACTTTTTATCCATGTCCCTCAAGAAGATATTGATGTAATTGATCGTCTTAACAATGACCAAATGGTTGCCTTCAACACCATAATGTATGTTGTGGATGGAAAAGAAAGTGCTTTATTTTTTGTCAATGGTCCTAGAGGAACTTGGAAAACGTATCTATATCGTGTGTTGTTAGCAAATTTAAGAAGAATAAATCATATAGTCTTAGCAACAACATCATCTGGAATAGCGGCAAACATATTGCCCGGCGGGAGGACAGCTCACTCCAGATTCAAGATTCTCTTGAAAGTACTACCTTCATCCATGTGTTCCATAGGTAAACAGTCTGCACTGGCGCAATTGGTACGACAATCCACTACAATTATATGGGATGAGGCACCTATGACAAATCGAGATGTCTTTGAATTAGTTGATCGAACTTTTCAGGACATAATGAACGTGGAACTTCCTTTTGGTGGTAAAATAATGATTTTCGGGGGAGTTTTCGTCAAGTCATTCCTGTCATTCCTAAAGGAACAAGGTCTCAAGTCATCGAAGCCTCGATTATGAGATCATCGTTTTGGCCAGCTACAAGAATATTGAGACTGAGGCAGAATATGAGATCCATAAATGACCACCGATTTTGGGAGTTTCTATTACGTGTTGGCGACGGTAGTGAACAAGTCATCCATGACGGCATGATAAGGTTACCAGAAAGCATGGTGATTCCATGGCAAAGCGACCAATCTATCTTTCAAATTATTGATAGAGTTTTCCCTAATCTTGGTGATCACGTAGGCGATGCAAGATACATGGTGGATAGAGCATTGATTACTCCTTTGAACGACGATGCAGACATGTTGAATGAAAAGATCATCAGTATATTTCCTGGTGAAGAAATTTCATTTTACTCATTTGACCCTGTTGAAGATGACATCCGAAATCTGTACCAACCTGAGTTTTTAAATTCAATAACCGCAAGCGGTTTACCGTCGCACATGTTAACTCTGAAAACAAGTGCTCCAATCATGCTCTTGAGAAATATAGACCCAAAATTAGGGTTGTGTAACGGTACTAGATTGTTATGTCGTGGTTCCTACCAGAATTTGATTGATGCATAAATTATGACAGGTGAGTTTGTTGGGTCTAGAGTTTTTTTGCCAAGAATTCCTTTGCAAAGTGCAGAAAATGCGGGACTACCGTTTCAACTTACAAGAAAGCAATTTCCAGTCAAGTTGAGCTTTGCTTTGACCATAAATAAATCTCAAGGTCAAACCATCCCACATGTGGGAGTTTACCTCCCAGATCATGTTTTTAGTCATAGACAATTATATGTGGCATTGTCAAGAGGAGTATCAGAGTCTACCACAAAGGTGTTGGTTAAAAAAGGGTTCACAGTTAGTGAAGATGGCGTATTTACTAAGAACGTCGTGTTTAAAGAAGTTTTGCTTCATTAGTCAATCAAAAATTATGTCTTGTTCATAGGTACTTCATTCAGTAAATCAAATTAATTGTGGTACTTACTTTTTAATTCTTATGTTTAACGTTTTGAATTTTTTCTTATTTGTAGAAGTACTGCGACATGGAAGCTCTCAACTAGAGAAGAAGTTACAAATAGACGATGGCTTCAGGCGGCGTGTTTCTTTATTTTCATGTGGTTGGCGCAAGGGAATATCAGTGACAATGAACACCGTTGATCACAGTAATCTGATTCTAAAAGAGTGGAAGAAAAAAAAACAAGCACAGTTTGTACTCTTAACTCTTCTTATTTTCTTTCTCTTTTAGGTATGGTAATTAACCACATTGTTACTAATTGAAATTCTTATAGTTGGAACTACAAAAACGCACGTATGGAATTGATGACACATGACATTTCTCACATTAAACAAACTTGGAGAAAGGTTCTGCGTGTTAGGTATTCAAAACTATCTATTCAAGAAGATCTGTTTATTTGTTAATTTTATTGCATGCATCTTCAACATTCACACCAGTTTTCTTGGCTTTTTATTTTCATGCTCACCAACTGGATAAATATATTTATAGAAAGCAAAAACACAATGAGCAATACTCCTTTTTAGTTAAGGTATTGTATATAATATTCTTTTTTAGTTAAGGTATTGTAATTTCACTTACAATACTTAACATCAAACCTTAATATATAAGCATTATGACGTCTCCTCTCCATATTTACATGTTTTTTCATAACAGTTTGACAACCAGCGTCTTAAGAAGTTGAAGCGTAATATTGAGGTGATAATATATATAATGAGTTGTTTTGTGGGATCTATATACTTGGTTGAATGAATTTAACGCTTTCTTTTACCACATACCTCTTCTGATAATTGAAGCAGGGGTACTGCAGCAAGTGAATTATCTGAATTCATGGTAAGTTGCTCAGTGTACCAATATCTTACTGTTTAAAGTGAAAACTTGGAGATTCATTGTCTTACTGATTTTTTTTTCCTACTCTGAATTTATAGTTTAACCAACGATGGTTGACAAATGGATGACTGAGATGGAGCTGATCGGAGTATGTGGACTTGATTTGTCTTTCTTTAAAATTCATTTACAAAAACAGTTTTATAACTGTTGATACTAAAAACTTTAATTAGTAGATTGCCATCAAAATTTTTGGTGTTGTGTACTTTGCAACAATTTTTAAAAATGCACCCTTTCATCTTCAACAATTTTTCATAATTTTTTTTAATTGACAATTTCAATGCCTTCTTTGACTGTAAATGAATGTTAATAAAAAAAAATTATTACATGTCAAATGATACAATAAAGGCATTGTGAACTATATGATCAAAATACTGAAAGACCAACATTGCATGCATTGATAAAAGAAATAGTTAACTAATGTTAAAAAAATAAAAAAAATTAAACGCACGCGTGCATAAATGCTAGTAATTAAAAATAAGAATTTCTACACCAAACCCCCCACGGTAACATAAGTAAGGACGCACACACTAGAAAGTCTTCGCGGGTTTCATCAAAATTTACCTCCAAAGCTTCCACAGTCAACTCCTCCTTCCTCATTCGAACGCTTCAATCCCCAAATCCACTGCAAGCCCTAAATCTCAAACCCTCTCCAGCTCCTCTAACCAAACCTCAACTCATGGACCAATGGCGTCCCAGGCCTCCAATCCCAGGTGCCCCCTGCCCTATCTGCTCAATTTCTCACTTCCCCTTTTGCCCTCCCCACCTTCAAAACCCTATCTTCCCTCCCGATTCCTTCCAAAGACCCAATTTTGATCCCTATTCTAGACCCATCGCTCCTCCTCCGCCGCCGCCGTGGCTGCGAAACCCTAATTATCAAAGCTTTGCTCCTCCGCCGCCGCCGCTACAACCACAGCCGCCTCCTCCTCCGCCGCCGTACGAATACGGTGGCAACGGCTACGTTAATGACTGTGATCGGAGCTTCAAGAGGCCGAGGATCGATGATTTCGGCTCCGGTCCGGGTTTTCGGAGCGAGTTTGACCCGAACAGTGGTGGGTATCTATCGGAAGATGAGCGGAGATTGAAGCTGATTCATGATCACGGCGGTAGTAATCAGGGTTTTGATGGTAGTGTTAAACATAGTGTTAATAATAATGTGCAGAGTAATGGGAGTTATGCTGTTAATTATGAACCACAGCATTCCCATTTGAAAAATCATAGCAATCAGGTGCCGCAAGGTTATGGAATGCCGCGGCAGGGAGGCTCCTTTCAACCCCGTATGCCGGCATTGCGGCCAATCAGTGGGCAGCAGCCTCCTCTTCCTGTTTCTCCACCACCTCCTCTCCCGTCGAAAGGGCCACCTACATTGTTTCCTGTTCATAATGTTTCCTCACCGATGACGTCTACAGCCTATCAACCGAATCATGAGGCCCACCACTCCATGCCGCCGCCTTATTTCCATAGTAAGCCATTTTCACATGCTTCTACTGGATATGTTATGGAGGTATAGTTGCTGACTTAGATAATGCATTTGTGCTTTTGTTATGTATTGTTGCATTGTTGGTTAGGGTTGCGTTTCTGTATTGGTGTCGTTGTGATTGAAATTGTTTTGTTTGTAGTTTTCCAAGGAGGCTCATGTTTTCCATCAAACATTGCCGAAGCAGTACGTGGGAGAAGGTCAGCCATTTCCACAAAAGCGGTCATCTTTGGATAAGCCAAAGGTTGTGGATGCTTTGCACTTATTTAAGCAGCCACATCGAGTCACCCGCCCTGATCATTTTGTGGTAATCCTACGAGGGCTTCCAGGTACCAATATTAGAATTTGATCTGTGGAAATGGAGATGGAGTTTCTTGAAATATTTTATGTGTATACTGTGCTTCCCTAGTGTCTTGGGCAATTGAATCTGCATAACTTGCGGTCTGCTTGATTCGTGGAGAAGAAATCTTATTTATTCTATAGCTTAAATGGTAGTGAAAACTATTTCCATATTGAGTCATGGACATGTGTGATGGGTTGGTGATTGCATTGTATGTTAATTTTCATACGGATGATTATATAGTAAGCATGATGAAGTGGCTAAAGACATGTATGTAAAAGATGTCAGGCCATTCTCTTTCTTTCAGTCTTTTATCTTTCTCAAACTGAGGAAATCTTATAATGAATTTCTATATCAGGTAGTGGAAAGAGCTACTTAGCAAAGCTGCTGCGTGACTTAGAGGTTGAAAATGGTGGTGGTGCTCCACGAATTCATTCCATGGATGATTATTTTATGACAGAAGTAGAAAAGGTTCGCTATTGTCTCGTGTTATAATTTTTTTTATTTTGTTTTGATCATCTTGCTGTTAGTTGCTTCCTCTCACTTTCTTGTTGGATATTCTTTAGAATTATCTGGGTAGTTGAGATAAATTAACTTAGTATTTTGACTATTTTCTTATGTCCCGAAGGTGGATGAAAGTGATGCTTCAAAATCTTCAAGTTCATCTAGAGGCAAGAAGCCTGTAGTGAAGAAGGTGATGGAGTATTGTTATGAACCTGAAATGCAGGAGGTAATACAAAATAATTGAAATTCAGAATTTTGGTTTGATATGTCTATCATGCTTTTTATTCTTGTCATCTCTAGTTCTATGATTATGACACTTGATTTGTTTGTGTGTGTGTGTGTGTGTGTGTCTGTGTCTTTCTGTCAGGGCAAGTGTTATCTATATTGAATCATGTCAAGCATTTATGCTAATCATGTCTTTGCTCACAGGCTTATCGGTCGAGTATGCTGAAGGCATTTAAGAAGACCCTTGAGGATGATGTTTTCACCTTCATAATCGGTATTTCTCTATTTTGATATTGACAACAACATCAAACTTTATCTCTATGTCCCACTAAATTTTTTTCCTTTGTAATTATCTTGGGTTGGAATTACTTGCAGCTTGTTTTGGGTCCAAATGCCCAATGATGTATAGGCGGTGTTTACTTTGATTTTCAGCAGCTCACTCTGATGCTGTCTTAGCTCCAGTGAGGCCTATGTCTCCTATAAAATATGCGTGCATAGATAACCTACCTGAATTACTCTTTTGATAGGAAGCCAAACTGGTCTTTTGTTACTGTAGATATTTTTAAATCATGAGGCATTAAAATGATAGTCATAGGTTTCTAAGTGCTAGATTCCACTAAATAAGTAAAAGTACGTTTAATAAGAAAATGATCTAGTTGCTGATAGATTAGGTGGTAATGCAGTGCCCATGCACTGTCTTCATTTTCACTAACTACAGATGCAGTATTATTTGGAAATTGACCCTTTTGGTGGTGGTATGTGTTCTTCGTCTTAGTGGATGACCGCAATCTGCGGGTAGCTGAGTTTGCTCAATTTTGGGCAATTGCAAAGGTATATCCTCACTTCTCTCTTTCTCAACACCTCTGCCATGTGTTCTGTAAGTGTCAGCTCTGTTTCTAAAATGCACTGACCATTTTCATGAGAAAAAGTGGTGCTGTCATGTTCCGTCTACCTTGTCCGTTAGAGTTGTGCTTAGGTGTGGGTGTAGATTTGATTAGTTGTAGGCAGCAGGATCCTGTCATTGTCAATTCCCCTTAAAATTATGCTCTTTGTTTTGGGTGTATTTAGTTTGAGTGTATTTCTATCACTGGTCTTCGTGCATTAACTGTAGGTTTGATTGATTTTTTTTCAAGTTTTTTGTTTCATTTGTTCTATAGATGTTAAACTTTCTCTGTTGGTGGATGAGGTGATTTGGTTCTCTGTGCAAACATTTCTGATAATTTTCATGCAATGCAGTAACCTCTTTTCTTTTATGGTATGTTTCAATAGATAGACATTGCCACATAAACTTTTACTTGTCGAGCTAACCTTAATTGGTTAGTGCTGTAGACTCTGCTTCTTATCCTACTTTGTTGATGCAATGTAGGATTTGGATTTAGGCATTTTTGGTTTGTTTATTTGTTCTGGCACTTCAGTGTGTGACTGCTGTTTATGTAAGGATGCTGATCACTCCAGGAACTAGACCTGGATTCCTTTTAATTTCTCCATCTGGAAGCTATTTATGGAAAAGGATGCCAGTCATTATTTTCTTTTCAATATCCATAATGCTGATTAATCATATAGTGATGTGTTCATTGTCTGTTTTTTCTTTACTCATTTTTTTTTCCTTCTTGTCAGAGTTCGGGGTATGAAGTTTATATACTAGAAGCACCATATAAGGATCCCGCGGTGAGTATTATCTGTTAGTACTATATATTGTTCAGTTCTTTGTGTCACAACAAAGGCATACAATAAAATCAGTATCTTGTATGTATTTGTTTTGAATAATTGACATGTGATTATTCTCTTTCTTGAAAAGAAGCCAAAACAGACATAACTTGGGTGACAACTTCTTGAAGCTTTGTGAAATTTCTTGCATTTTTACTAGGGCTGCGCAGCTAGGAATGTGCATGGCTTCACTCAAGAAGACATACAAAAGATGGCTGAACAGTGGGAGGAATCTCCATCCATATACTTGCAATTGGACGTCAAGGTTAGTCATTTTGCTCAGGATTAGGACGGAGGAGCTTGAAGAAATCCTCAGCTGTATATGCACACAATTAAAGATGGAGTCGAGTTTACACTGTTACCTATAATCATTGGGGGGATGGGGAAAGAAAAAACAAAGAGCTTGTGTTGAGTTGGGAAGGCTATTAACTTGAGAGTGTTAAGAGTAACTTCTTTCAGTGAGGCTGACTATTAACTGTGACTGTAAGAGCAACTTGTTTTGTTCCCATAAGAGGATACACAACGCAGATCCCTCTTCTCTGCCTAACACCCTCCTTACCTCTTCAGGTTCAACTTCCCTTTTAATAAGGGGTGATTGCACTTGGCTACAAGAGCGAATTAGAATAATAAGTTCTAAATGTTAATGTGACATGCACTTGATTCTGGGTTTTTGGTTTAATGCTGTATTTTTCTGGCTTGACAGTCACTGTTTCATGGAGATGATCTGAAGGAAAGTGGTATTCAAGAGGCAAGTTAATTACCTGCCTGTGACTCTTTTTGCTTTTCGTTTATTTGATCGCTACGCACTAGTAGAAATGAAATATATATGTGAAAAGTCCGTGGGCATGAATTTCTTTGGTCACCGACATGTTGGAGTCCAGGGAGATAATACTTTATATGTGAAAATTGTGATCTTTTCTCTAAACCATTCTTTATTTCATGTCTACCAGGTAGACATGGATACAGAAGATGCAGATAATGATGTAATATCTGGAGCGCAAGAGAGAAAGCCGGAGAAGACCATGAAACCTCCTGCTGAAGACAATGAGCCTGATGGTATTTTTGGTCTTAGTTCTTCAAGTTTAGTAATTCTGTATGAGCTACGGTAAAATTGAATAATCAGGTTTACTAAATTTTAAGCCTTAGGTTCTTCAAAGGACGTGAAGAGCTTGGATGCTGAAGAAGATCACCCAGGTGTAGAAGTAAAAGAATTAGGAAGGAGTAAATGGTCAGAAATTTTAGATGAAGATGATACAGATAAAACTGAAGAAGTGAAGGGTAATGCTCTATCCGGATTGATTCAAGCTTATCGCAAGGAAGTGAAATCTGTATGCTGGAGTGACCAGGTATGTCTTATCACATCATTCAGTCAATGTATTACCTTTTTGGGGTGTGTGGCTCTTTTCTTCAGAGGTGCAAACAGCTTTTATGTATTACTTTTGGGGTTCGATTTCTTACATGCCTGTTCACATCTTGATTGTTGCAACTTTTGCACTCTTTTTGTCCAGGTTGGCAATACTGGCTTTTCAATAACAGCAGCAAAGAAGGCAAATGTATCGTCTTTGGTGATTGGTCCAGGTGCTGGATACAACTTGGTAAGTTACATGCCTTCCACTGAAACTACTGCATAATGCCTTCCATAATGTTTAGCTAGAACTTGTAGTACCATGGGCTCAAGACTCGCATTGTTAAATTGCCTTGATGATAATGGTCTCATTGTGATTTACTTTCAACACCTGCAGAGATCCAACCCCTTGCCTGAAGAAGAGAACCCAGTTCCACCCCGTAGCACTGCTAAACCAAAGAGGCAGAACGTATTCCAAGATCAGCTTCGTGCAGAACACGAATCCTTCAAAGCTGTTTTTGACAGGAGACGACATCGAATTGGTGGGCTAGACTTGGAAGACGAATAAATCATAAGAGCCACAGGAACTTTTCCTGCAAAATTGTTGTTGGAATATTATTTTACCTTAAACATGTCAGTTAGTGTTGTTAGATCGATATTTGAATGAATGCAAGCAAATCCCTGTAACATGTACAACATTTTCCAAACGTTCAATGAAAATCCATTCTTTACTACCATCCACATTATCAGCTTAGAACCCTTCACTCTTTATCTATGTTTTCAATACAACTTGCTAGCTACAGTATTTTTATCTAATCAAACACTTATCTTATGGTCTATAATAAAATCAAAATTAAGAAAAAAAACCACCACCCATCTGACTTTTATAACAGTGCTCCTGTGTATGTTATAACACAGTCTCCCTCTCATTTTATAATTTTTATAAGCGCCTATCATATCTTCCATCTCCCTGGAAGCTCTCACTTTGTTTCTCTCATGGCTACTGGTTCTGCTGCTGCTGCTGTAGGGCGGCGCTGCCTCACAGATCTCATGGACCCTGAAGCAGCCAAACGCAGCTCCACAATATCCAGCAGCAGCAGACCAACCATTCATTTCCCCAACCATGTACTTCCACTTCTTGTTTCCGTTACTTCTTTCAGTTGCTGCTCTTTATGTTTTGCATATGTAACTATTTTGTGTGACATGACAGAGGAGCAATCATCAACGTTTAACTCTTTCAATGAATGGATGCCAAGGAGACCACCCTGAGCTCCCTTTAGGAACCGTCGAAACGCGTTCATTTCCGGCAGTTTCATCACCGTCATTGGCCGTGGAGGCACTCAGCTCCGCTGTTTCTCAGTTGCAAGCAAACCCACCTCCTTACACCTCTGGCATTATTCGTCTCCAAGTAAGCAATGGCACATGTTTCTGTGCTCTTTTCTTATCTGTTAACTGCCTAGTAGGTCAAAAAGCTTCGAAATCTAGAGCAATGGATTCATGCCACGTGGTTGGTGATCTTGAACGGCATGGTCCATAATTACATTTCTCCCTGTTCCTTATCTTGCACATCACTTAAGGGAATACATGCAACTCTAAGATTAGTAAGAAGATGGTTTTATTGTATGCTGGTAAACATCACAAACATACCTCATTTGGTTCGCGGAAATGATAAAAACTCTCGTCTTTTTCGTGGGAAGGGAAATGAAATTTCTCATAGAACTTTCCATTCCGATGTTTGAAAATTTTAAACACCCTGCTTGAAAATTTCACTACAAGTAATGTAAGAAAGTTTCTGGTTTTTAGTTGGTCTTAACATACAATAGGTGCAGGACTACTAAGGCTAGTTACCATTTTTGAAAGAGTGATGCTTATGCAACTAGCATTGTATTTGTAGGTACCAATCCAGCAGCAAATTGAAGCAATTGACTGGCTGTATGCCCAAAGTAAACTCCTTCCTCGCTGTTACTTCTCCGATAGAGCTCACACCAGCAATTCTAAGCTTGCCATTGATTGCGCCAATGGGAATGGGAATGGCCATATTTCAAAGAAGCATAACAAGTTGGTCAGTGTTGCTGGCGTGGGATCTGCAGTCTTTTTCCAGGATCTGCATCCATTCTCATACAGGCATTGGAAGTCCTTAAAGAGGTGAGTTAAGTATATCGAATTTGGTTTTGTGATAGAATACATATGTCAAGAGTCAGTCTAACCATGCTTCTTGGTTGCAGGTTCCTGTCTACAGAATGTCCTCTAATTCGGGCATATGGAGCAATCCGGTTTGATGCAAGATCCAACATATCATCCGAATGGGAGGCCTTTGGCTACTTCTATTTTATGGTCCCTCAGGTAGAAGAACATGAATTTGTTTGCATCGGTGCATAGTTGTTCAAGCCTAATAGGTTATGTTTCTCTGTAAGTATTTATACCATCTGCTGCTAGATACTGAATGACAGGTTGAGTTTGATGAGCTTGAAGATAGTTCAATACTAGCAACAACTATTGCATGGGACAACTCCCTCTCATGGACTTTAGGAAATGCAATTGGGGAACTTAAAGCCACACTAAACCAGGTTCACATCTAGAATTGAGTTGAAAAATTCATGTTTGGAATCACTTAAGATTTTATTTCAAGCCACCATGTTTATGTTTATATGAATGCTTGATCATACAGATATCTTCCATTGTTATAAAGCCACAAAAAGAAGTTCCTACATTGCTAATGTTAAGCAATAGTCACATCCCGAGTAAGACATATTGGGATCTTGCTGTTAATAGAGCTTTGCAGAAAATAAGAAGTGATTCAGCACTTATTAAGGTACCTAACAAACCAAGTGCCAAACTTGTTTTCACAACTGAGACCTACCTCCTTTTTATCTCTCTTACAATTACTAAAAGATCAGTCTTGTCTCCGGAACTCAGGTTGTACTCGCACGTAGCAGCAGAGTAATAACAGCTACTGATATTGATCCTATTGCATGGTTAGCTTGCTTACAGGTATTGGCTTCTACTTAGTGAACTTTATATGTGTAGTGTCCGGAACAAGTTATGACAGGTGCATCTGATATATAACTTAATGCAGGTTGAAGGTAAAAATGCTTATCAGTTTTGTCTCCAGCCACCTGGTGCACCAGCTTTTATTGGAAACACGGTAATTGTCTTAAAAGAGACTGGATTCACCATATAATCTATCACTATTTCCTAATGATATGATTGGATTATCTTTGTGAATAGCCAGAGCAACTGTTTCACAGAACATGGCTTGACATTAATAGTGAAGCTCTGGCTGGAACCCGTGCCAGAGGTAAATCGCTGTCTGAAGATCTTCAAATAGAACTTGACCTACTTTCCAGGTTTATCTCAGAATCTAAAATACAATGTTTTGATGTTCTTAAAATACTCGAGAAAATTTCTCTTATAGCAGTAATTTCAATTAGCTTTGACCTGATAATAGCCAATTTGTTCATTCGATTTGAACTTTTTATTTACTTTGCAGTCCCAAGGACCACCTTGAGTTTACTATAGTACGAGAAAGCATAAGAAAAAAATTAGAGGCAAGTTTTTGGTGCTTATGGATGAGATTTATTGTTGATCTGTTTATAAGGAGAGAATATTCACACCATATTCTGTTTTCACTCAGGATGTATGTAACAGTGTAGTAGTTGAACCAAAGAAAGAAATCCATAAACTCCCTAGAGTCCAACATTTATATGCCAAATTATCTGGCAGGTTAAGAAGTGAAGATGATGAGGTAAAAGTATTGCATTTCTTGTGCATTAAAGAATTATGTTTCCTTCCAATCTCATAGGTTCTGGAATAATACTTAAAGTAGATTAAATGTACTAGTTTATTGTCCTGAATCATGAATGTTTAATGCAGATTGCTAATTTCTGGATTATATGTTTCCTCGTTATCTTGTTTGTTATTCCAGTTTGAAATACTTTCTTCTCTTCACCCAAGTCCAGCCGTTTGTGGATTTCCGACAGAGGAGGCACGACTTCTTATTGCAGAAACAGGTAAGATCGATATCTTGTTTCTAGGCAAAACTTTTTGTTCCTTGACAACTTCTAAACACTTGCAATGATTTTCAGAAGTATTTGACCGAGGGATGTATGCTGGTCCAGTTGGTTGGTTTGGAGGAGGAGAGAGTGAGTTTGCTGTTGGCATTAGGTCAGCCTTGGTGGAAAAGGTAAAAAAACTATTGGTCGTGTTTGTTTTCCCTCATATGTAGCCGGATAGGACAGAAATATATCTACGTTGGTGTTTGGGAATTTAGATTTACTCTAGGATAGGATTACAAATCTTGCAGGGAAGGCGGGATATAAACATCTCCTACAGGATTTCAAACACGTCATCCAACATGAAACCAGAAACTTGACGCCGGCGACCAAGGAGGGTTTCGGAGTCGTAGGAGTCATAGATGGTGTTGGAGAACGTGTTTTGCTTCCGGATTTGTAGGGTCTCGTTGATGCTTATTGTTGATTAGATTGAGTGATTTTGATTCTCGGAGGCATCGAGAATTTGAGGAATTTCCATTTTATTGGAGTTGAAGAAGGCAGAGAACGAACACATCTGATTGTTCTGCGTATCTGCAATTCTCTCGCACCAAACATCTGATAAGATTAAAATAAATCCAATCTTATCCTAATCAAATCCATTGATTATCCAACCTTCATGCCTATCCTAGTTGCCAAACGCCTCCATTATGTATATTTTTATCTGCTAGCTGAATTGTTGAAATTCTATGTTAGTAATCTCAAAGCGCTGACAATTTTGAATCCCAGGGTCTCGGTGCATTGATATATGCTGGAACCGGAGTTGTGGAAGGAAGCAATGCATCATCAGAATGGGATGAACTGGGACTTAAAATTTCTCAGGTGTGTTAATTAGGCTCAAGGTCAAGTCATATTGTGTATATATATGTCTAAGCATTGTGGGAATAGGTGGTTTATTAAACACGGTAGTGTTTCAATCAATTCTGCAGTTCACCAAGTTACTTAAACTTGAAGGGATCAAAAGCTGATACTGCAGAAGTGTATATCTACCTGAGAAGCTCAGTGGTGTACAATTGGAAATTAAAGGACGGACGTCAAGTAGCAGAAGATATCCAAGTACATATCTTGACTAGAAAGAAAAACAGTTAAGACGATCAAAATTTATCCATTTTATTTATTCATATCTTGTGAAAACTACTCCAATCACCTGTCTTATTTCTATATTGAGATACAAATGCAATAAGAGTGACAGCATTGTGTCTTATATTCTTCGCTGTCTACCGCTACAAAAACCCGTCTTTCCTAACAGGGTTCAGTTTCAGCTTCATATGCACTAACATCCCTGGCCTTTTCTACATTTAAGAGGACCGGCATAGCGTGTGAGAAAGGTCACAGCTGTCCCAGCCTGCGCTTCGATCATATCCTTCGTGTCGATACTATAAACAGGGCCTCCAGATTCAGTAAAAGTCGCTCCATTCACAAAAAGATCTTTATCTGATTGCCAATTCCAGTTTTTCCACACGCTCTTATCTGTGTTGACTCTGTAACATACCTAGACCACAAGAACACCAACACCAGCCTTAGAATACATTTAAACTACAAAAAGGAGCAATGTAGATAGATATATACCTCTTTAGCTGCCTCATTTTCTGGAGCAATGTAGCGATTTCCCTGGCTTAGTATGGTAGGATGGCTGCTGCCGCCGATGGCATACATAATCCAGTGTGTGTAGTCATTGTTCACAACATGGAAAAAACCAAATCTGCACCTTGGCATCCTCTGGACCAATCCCTGTCCGAAATGGTTGAAAGCTAAAGTTATCTGCATAATTTCATCTTTGCTGTTGCTGTCACTTGAACCAAACAGCATCACCTGCATCCATCCACAACAAGCATCACTAATTAGCAAGCGTCACTAGTTAGTACCATCTTGGTTATTAGACTTTCACAGACAGGTTTATTATTACATCATTATGATCGGTGAAGTGAGAGTTGGATATGGTAATGGCGGTAGACGCTTGAATGATATCAATAAGTCCATCGGCACAATTTGATGCAGAAACATGGTCTATCCAAACGTTTGTGGCACCAAACAAGGATATTCCATCACCATCGCTTTCTGTTCGTAATCCATAGTGATTGATGGAGTCCCTAATCATGCCACCATTCTTAGGAATGGTGTCACGAACGCGAATGTTACTGATAATGATGTTACTCACATACTGCAGAGTTATTTGGCCACCACCCTGAATGTGCACATTAACCCCTCTTCCATCAATGGTCTTGTCACTAGCCATCATGAGCTCTTGTTTCAGTTCTATTTTCATGTCTTCTTCAAATATGATCCACAGCGGTTCAGGTCGAGTCACAGCATACCGCAATGTCCCCTCTTTTGGGTTCACCATGTCCTCATCAGTATCATCTGTGACCACATAGATTTCTCCACCTTTGCCTCCGGTTGTACCATGTCCAAAGCCAAGAGCACAATCGGCTAGCTTCTGCCGATTCTCATGCCAATTTGGGTCGCATCTCCAGCATTTGTCGATTGGGTTTATAGCCTCGCATGGACCATCAACACGGTGTCTCAAGTTTCTTCTTGTGTCGTTATGACCCTTCATCGCCCTACAATTAGTTACAAAAAAAAACCTTGTTAAGCATTAGCATTGTGAGGAAGATTAATGAAAAAATAATGTTTCCTTGCTGGACAAGGAATTATAACTTACTTGTGCACTTGCTTGTTTAAATGGACTACATGCTTTAGAGGATCATTCTGGTAGGCCGCCTTCGCAGCCTGCTCAGCTTCTTTCTGTCGCTGTTCCCACACATCATCAAACATCCCTATGTTGGCCTTCAAGACTGGAATTGCTATTGACATCAGAAGACATAATATAACCAGCTTCAGCTTGCGATCAGCTTCCATTGCCATCTCTCTCTTGTTTCCAAAAAATAAGCTTTTGTTACTAGTAACCAACTTCTTTTCTTCAGTAATTAACTACCTTCTATGTACCTCTTCTCGATCTTCCGATAGGGATGACAAATGGAGCAAGGTTAATGAGGTCTCTATCTATGTTGCCATTGTTCTTGTGGTTCAGTGAGGAAGGTCTGGGAGAGTGAGAATAAATACCAGATTTGAAATCTAAATGGGGCAAAGACATGAAAATGAGTAGAGAGAAAAAGGGAGGAGAGCCGTCCAATATCGATTATCCTGGAAAATCGACATATGCTCTTGGGTTATTGGCTCTCCTCTCTTTCCTCCCTACTTATGGCTTAAAAATAAAAACAGAAAATTCGCCAAAACTTACTTTGACCTTTTACACTGAGACAGACTTGTCTCTGGCTTTTCCAATAGTTATCTACAAATACATAGTTTTCAGATTTTCGACCATTTACCAATACAAAGTTCATTTTCAAGAACATATTTTTTTTGACATAGAGAATAGAATCATTTAACATTACTCGTATTACATGTATACTTGCGAAGTGTCAAAAGGCTACTTTACACTCTTGAAAGAAGTCCTTGAAGTTTCGTAACGTCGTTTTTCTCTAAGAAACTACAAAAGTGGGGGTAGCAAGCATGGCATGATGTTGAAGCTACACACACACATCCTCCGCCGCAAAGACTCGGAAAGGGAGTTGGTTTGGAAGAAAGGAAAGCAAAGAATAGTCCCTATTTTCTCCAACCTGTTGGAAACCAAATAATCCACCACCCAATTAACTTGACATGGCTGCAGTCCAACTGGGAAAGTTTGGAATAAGAACCGCATCATTCATTCCCACAAGAAAAACTTATATAACTCAATTAGGATCATCTTCAACAAGACATTAACACGCAGAGCAATACATACATAATTCCTTCTTCACAAGGTCAAAGTACATCCTTGTTCGACCATTAATGGCAAATGTTAGAGGAAGAACAGCAGGGATGCTCATGGGAGAGAAAGTGTCACCAATGACGCCCACGCGTGTGAAGATTGTCCCTAGTTCTGGCTGGACTGAGGACTCTAATGGCCATTATCTTCTTGTTGACCTGGAAGGTATTCATATTGGTTTTTGATCCCCATTACATGCTTGATGACATGCAGACATGGTATCTGCATTCACACTTCATTTTGGCTCTTAAATGTGTTTTAGATTTCAACAAGGAGAAGGTGAGGCTGGAGGTGAATACAACAGCTGGACATCTAACAGTCACCGGAGACAGGCAAGTGAACGAGAGGGAACATGTCTATATTGATGAAAATTTTCCGCTTCCAGCAAACTCAGATGTCGATAAGATCACTGGGAAGTTTGATGGTGAGATTCTCTATGTAACTGTACCAAAGGTTGTAGCAGTGGTAGAACCAAAGAAGGATCCTGAAATAGCAGAAGTGGTGAAGGAGCCTGAAATAGTAGAAGCAAGGAAGGAGCCTCAAATAGTAGAACCAAAGAAGGAGCCTCAAATAGTTCAAGAAAGGAAAAAACCTGAAATAACGGAGAATCAGAAGATCGAAGCTGCTCCAGCAGCAGAATTCACACGCCCAAGAGCACCCAGAAACAATAATGTAAAGTACACAAACAAATATGATGGCACAAATGATGCAGAGCCAAACAGATTATTAGGCAATGCTCGGATATTCTTTTCTGCAGAGAATATAAAGAAGTGGGAGGAAGATAATGGCATTTTAAGAAGTGCAAGGGAGGTGTTGAGCAAAAACAAAGGGATAGTTATCACAGCTATAGTAGCATTCTCGTTAGGGATGTTAGTTTCTCACAAGTTCGAAACAGGAGAATGATCTAAGGCTAGCTGTTTAAGCTGGTGTGTGTGAACAAGTTAGGAGAATGATCTAAGGCTAGCTGTTTAAGCTGGTGTGTGTGAACAAGTTACATACTACTTTCTCTCTGTAATCTCTTGTTTATACCATATTGTACAATCTCTAACATGTACATATGTAAAGAATAAGAATTTCAATGAATGATATCCCATCATTGTATTATATATCTTAAGTTTCTAACACATTAGTAGAAATTGCTTGAATGATCAGTTAACAAGAATCTGTTGCTCAGTTACCATATCAAACACAAGAAAAAGAAAAAGATATATACTTCATCTCATTGTCAATTAGCATAGATAGAATAAGATATATACCCCAGTATCACATTGTCTACCTTTGCAGATTTGCTGACTTAGCATAATAAACACAAGAAAGAAAGAAAGTACATCCTCAACCTCTCTACTAATAGCTAAGAAATCTGGTGCTAAAATTGAGAATGTGTGCTAAAACCCCTCTATATATCGAAGTCTGACATTTCTAAAACACAAGCTTAATAGTGAACTCAAACTGTAGTTGTAATAAATACATTTGAACTGAACCTTGTGTTTTCTTCCTCAGGACCTCCACCTTAAACACTGCAGTGCGACTACCCATTGGAACATATAAGGTGGAGGTTCCTGAGGAAGAAGGCACAATGGGATCATTTCTAGAAAATATCACTACAACTCTTTACGCTGCAGAAAGGTCAAACTTGATATATTAAGATTACCACTCTCTTAGCACAAAACTTAGTCGTTCGGATATTGTCCCCGTTATGGGTAGTTTCACTTGGAGACATGTGTAGTTGTCCAAAGCAGATTAACAAGGCCTTTGTATGGAACTTTCTGGTGTCTGCAATCCTAGGAACAAGAATATATGTGAGGAAAGTTGCATAAGATTTTTTTTTTAATAAAATCTAGCTTTTCAAATCAATCTGTATGGGAATTTAACTGGAATCAGTAAAAAAACAACAAGCTAGTATATGACCGTATTTGAAAATAGTGATGATGGGTATTGGTTTGAAACTTTGAATCATATTTTCCAAGAACAACCACCACACGACGACTTCTGCCAAAACAAAGAACGGAACTGTGTAGATTTGGAAACCCAATTTATGAATCGAGAAAAAGACTCTGAGAGAGTTTACAGAGCCATACCAGAAGCGCCTCTTCTTCTTCTTCTTCTTCCATCGGATTGGAAACTCCGGAGCAACTCGAGATGTGGTACGGCTTCAGTTGGCGGCTGTTTTATATGGGGACTGGGCTTGGTGACCCGAGTTTATCGGATGGCTTAATTTGGGCCGAAGATGGGCCTGTTTTAAGTTTTCACTGTGGAACAAAGTCATCAAACGAAAATGTGGACTTACGTGTTATGTATCGAGGATCCGGATTTTCTATTTGGATTTGATTTGCTCAAATGTCTTATAACTATTAGATAGAATAAGGATGGATGACATAAAGATGGCATGGTTGTCTTAAATTGTACTCAATCCAATAGTTAGAACTCATTCAAGCAATTTCGAAAGTGTAATTTATCTTATTGAAGTCTTGAAAATTAAGAACGCGCTTGCACGCGCCTGAGAGAAAAGTAGGGTTTGCTCCTGTCCGGTGGCGGGCTCTATAGCCGTCGTCGAACGGGACGTTGTCGACTCCGAGTGGGTCAGGAGAAGCTGGGATTCTCGATGCCCTTGTTTCTGTCGAGAGATCGCAGTGGATGGTTGGGAGGTGAGGAAGGGGGAGATTAGGACGGCTGGTAGGTGTTGGCTTTCTCTGCAATGGTGTCATCCCCAGAAGGGGTGGCAAATCCGGAGCGAGGTTGTGTCAGTGGTGGCGCGATCTGGGTCATTCCGAGCAAATTCGATGGTGTTTGGGTGTTGGTATTCAGATTTAGCACGGCGTCACTCAACCGTACTCATCGTTGGAGCAGCGAAGACAGCGCCGGAATTTCTCTTGGAGATGTTCTGGAATGGTGTTACTCTAGGAGGACTGGGCAGATCAAGGATGACTGACCGATGACGGTTACTGGGCGGCGAGATGAGAGATGCAGCGATGGCGACTTTGACGGGATTGGGCCGAGCTTGGTGGCTTGTTTGTGATCTCCCTCTTTCCAGTAGTGTCGCTTGGGTTTGGGCTCTCTTATTGGGCCTGGCTTGGGTTGGTTTTATTTATTTATGTTTTTTAGTTTATTTGCGCCTTAGGCGAGCAATAACTCCTTACATTGGTAGTGTAGGGCTAGTCGGGCTTCGTGCCTGTTTGTGCACTCTTAGTGCCTTGTCTGCTCTAGGTAGGCGTCGAGTTCCTTGCTTTGTCAAATGGTCATTGCCAGCTAGCTAGTGGCAGGGTGAAACTAAGTGTCGTTGGATTTATCCTCCGGCGGCAACATAGTAGGAAAGCTGTACTTGTGGTAATTATGTTTCGCAATAGTCAAGTAAACTTTACGTTATGTCACCACTATGTTAAAGCAAAAAGAGTAGTCAATAGAGCACTTTTTGCTAGTCGGTGCCTAGTTAAGTACATGTTTGTAGAGACTGCTGATATTAGTTCAGGTCTTTATAATCAGGGGTTTAGGCTCAACGTCTCACCCTTGTATTCGACAGTTTCCTTAATCAAGGCTTGAGGGCAGCCGCATCATTTTTTTACTCAAAAAAAAAAGTCATTCAAGCAAATTCAAACAACAGAAGTAAAAAAACCAAATTCATGTATCGAAGCATGAAATTGTAATGATCTCGAAGATAAATGATTAGCGACTCCACAAATGCTTGAAGATGGAGGTTTAAGAACTGAAATGTTCATAAAGATGGGATCTAAGTCATCTAACCAGAGTGAATGAGAATTATTTCAATTGGGTTGTGAATCTTTGGGTTGCATATTAGTACATGTCTATACATCTGTTACAAAATTGCATAAGCCTTCCTTGATGCTCATGGGATTGATCAAAGTTTTTGGACTTCGCAAGTTTTGGAAATGTTAGAAAGGTAAAGGGATCTGTGGGCACAATTCCAAATTGGTAAATATTCTAGCTTTGATCTCATTCCTACGTGAGATGATGAGGTGACACACACCCAAAAAAATATGATCTGAAAAATAGAACAGGGCATCAGAGAATTCAATTCAAAAATGACTTTATGCCGTGGGATTGGATTCCTCAAGCAACCAATTTCAAAAAGGTTGCAGCAGACCACTTCAGCATGATGCGGGATAGATCGATGGAGAAGCTTCTTTGATATGCGCGCCACTTGCCCAAAGTTGCCATTTTCACCCTTCACTAACCCCTAACCCCCAAACGGTGTTTGTTTGTAAATTCTATACTTATTTGGAAAATTTCAGAATCGTTACGATTTGTTCTAATAATTCATGTCTTCATAGTTTTATAACCCGAAAAATTTAATGAAATATCTAGAAATTCATACAAAACTATGAAATGGTTGTAAATAGTGAAATTGCGGATGGTATTGTAGACTAGAATTATATCACTCTGCTTTTACTGTACATAAAAGAGCATTAGCTGTGAATCCAGGTGCTTCATCAAGACTGTGACATTCCTTCATAGCCATTAGCCAATATGGTAGAAAGGAAAAAGCAGATGCATGTAGATAGCAAGAGCAGCACTTTATAAGAAGGGAGGGAATTTTAGATTGTTTGACAAGGGAAGGTTGAGGTACATATATATGAGAATAAGGAGAGAGGACCCAACTGGGCATAGGAAATAAAAGGGCCATTGATGCTTTGTCATGTAACAAACTTTTATTCAAAATGTGGGTGCTTTACACAAAAAGGGGAGGGGTTGTGGAATCATGTGCCTTCTACCACTGCACTGGCATCTCTCTCCCTTTCCCTATCTGCTTGCCCCAAACTATATGTTCATATATGTGTCCCCTTCATATCAGATTCACCCAATTTGTGCTTCCCTTTTCCACTCTAATCCCAACCCCCAAATTCCTTGGGACTGAATATTAGATTGACAATATTAAATGGTAATCATCCATTGTTATTGTTGAGATGCATGCAAAGCTTTGGACGATTATTTCTCTAGATTTCTTAAACGAAAATACAACTCAATGTGAAAATCAGGTACTACTACATACTTCTCTAAATTGTATACTAAATAACGAACATTTAATGAAGTAAAATAAGTTGATTTATGAACTATTCGGACTATCGGGTAAACATGAGTGAAGAAGTATTGAAGGATCAAATTCAATCCAAAAGTGATGTCATAAATTAAACCAGTTTACAAGCTTCTTAAACAGCATTTGCTTAGCAAAAAGAACTGAGAGAAAAAAGAAAAGAAAAAAAAGAAAAAGGATATGGTTAATTAATTTATAAGCAAGCAAGCAAAGCTAGAAAAGTGATTTGAAACCTTCAAGAGTGAGAATGGAATCTACTCTCTAAATCTCCAATCTCTCCCCCAACATAACATTCTTCCCTTCAACAAAATCTAATAGAAAATTAATGGAAAATATCAATGACACTCAAAATCCCAAAATTAAAAAAGAAATAGGGTAGTGCTAGAGGCCCTTATTAAGGCATGAAATTTATGGCATTAATCTTAAGTGGCATGTCGAGTCACCTATCCACATCATTAAATAAAAAAATCATGTTATGTCATTTTAGGTAAAAATACAATCTTATTCTTTCATATTCAATGACTCTAGATTATTTTGTTTTTATTCTATAAAAATATGTTTTTAAAACAATTTTTTCATTACTCGTGCTTAAATTTAAATGTGAAATATATACATATAATTATAATCAGTTCGAAAATATGAACTCATTTGAATATATATATATATACACACACACATAATTTTTCCAAGGAGAAAATTATACATATATATATATATGTATCTATACATATGTTTATATATATAGTTCATCCAATATAAATTCGATAAAGATTTTTTTTTTTAATTTCTTTTTTAAAGTTCGATGGAGAATATATATATATAAGTAAAAAGAAAAAATAATGGTGAATTAAGAAGTCTAAAACTATTTGATTCACAAAGATAATTTTGTTTTTATTAAATATCATAATTGTGACCCTAAATCTGATGAATTATTATAATATTTGATTATATAAATAAATATATTTAATTTAGCTCATGTATGGTAACTAAATCAACTACATAAAAATGGTAACTAAATCATCTTAATGAAAATAAACAATATTTGGTATAATTATTCGTTAATTTAGTGTGATTATTAATTAGATCGTTATTACTAAACTATATTTGGTATATGCTACCTATATACACATGTCCGTATTAAGCAAGGAAGAAAATTTCGGTGATTACGGAAATTTCGACCATTTAAAATATGGAAATTTCGACGGAAATTTCGGGGAAATATCGATTGTAGTAAAAAAAGTGAGAAAATTGACGGAAATTTGAAGAAAAACAAGGAAATTTTAAACCAAACTTTAAGAGATGTTTGTTTTCTATATTATGTACTATATTTGAAATGAAAACCTTGAATAAACATTGATCTATATGGAGTTGTAGTAAGTTAAGGTGAAAATGTTAGAGCTGAAATGTTAATAATTTTAAAAGTCTTTTTTTTTTTTGAAAACACAAATGAAAGTTAGGTCATCACGTCTTATATACATATGATACATTTCACATGGAATTATATAAGTGTTTTAAAACCACGTAGAAGACCTATGAGGAACAAAATTTTCATTAGTATTGGTTGGAAATATTGGAAATATCAGGAAATATCGAGAAATATCAGGAAATATCGAGAAATATCGGGAAATATCGGGAAATATCGGAAAATATCGAGAAATATCGGAAAATATCGGAAAATATCGAGAGTTTCGGACGAAAAATGCTTGGGAGGGGAAAAATATATCGCTAGGTGAAAAAATCGAAAATTTCGACGAAATATCGCCGAAACTTTCGATTTTTTCTTCCTTGGTATTAAGAGGATATGCAAACATTCATATTAGTATACGTAGTGTCATCTTATAACTTATTTGTTACTATAAGACATGTTTAGGACTTTAAATTTCAATGTGAACGGAGACTTCAAATTTTAATGTAAATAATGTGTTCTATTTCAATATGAAGTTCAATGTAAACACTATTTGGGAAAGGTTCTAAGTGAACATTATTAAGTTATTATTGGTACTTGTAACTTATTTGTTACTATGTGACATGTTTATGACTTTGAATTTCAATGTGAACAATGACTTTATTTCAACGTGAATATTCTATAAGATATGTTCCTGACTTCAAATCGCTATATCAAAGATAGCTAGCTAGCTTTTTTTTCAATGTTATTGAAATCATCATTGGATACCTAGTACGTATTTATTCATGTAGAGCAGTATGTTAGTTTATGTTAATGTGGATGATGACTTCTATTTTAGACATTCCTTAAATAAAGTATCACTTCACACTTATTCAATTACTATATCTCATACCAAAAAATCTCATGTCTGACGTAAACTTGTTATAATTTGAACGAACAAGAAAAATAATTCAGAATATGGCGATCAAGTTACCTAAATCAATATTTTTAAATCAATATCATAAATGAAAATTTTAAACCTTCATAAAAAATCAATTTATTAGTGGGGAACTTCTTACCTCTTGAATCACAATATTTCATGAGCTACTGAATATGAATGTTAAATTTTCTTTCTAATTTGCAAATTTAATTTAAGTTTTGATTTTTCTGATTATCTTATTATAAAGAGGATTAATTTATAGATGACAGTACGTAGACTAATATGAATGTTTGCATATCCTCTTAATACGGACATGTGTATATAGGTAGCCTATACCGAATATAGTTTAGTAATAACGATCTAATTAATAATCACACCAAATTAACGAATAATTATACCAAATATTATTTTTTGTATTCATCAAAATCATTTAGTTAAATTTTTTAATCGAGTTAATTTAGCTACCTTACATGAACTAAATTAAATGCATTTCTTTATGGAGTCAAATATTATAATAATTCATTAGATTTAGGGTCACAATTAAGATATTAATAAAAGAAATTATCTTTGTGAATCAATTAGTTTTAGAGTTCTTAATTCACCATTATTTTTTCTTTTTACTTATATATATATATATATATATATATATATATTCTCCATCGAACTTTAAAAAAAATAATAATAATAAAAAAAATCTCTATCAAATTTATATTGGATGAACTATATATAAAAAAGTATATAGATACATACATATATATATATATATGTATAATTTTCTTTTTGGAAAAATTATGTGTGTGTATATATATATTCAAATGAGTTCGAACCGAGTATAATTATATATATATATATTTCATATTTTTAATTTAAGCACGAGTAATGAAAAAAATAGTTTTAAAAATATATTTTTATAGAATAAAAACAAAATAATTTAAATTCATTAGATATGAAAAGATAAGATTGTATTTTTTTTAAAATGACATAACATGATTTTTTTTATTTGATGATGTGGATATATGATTTGACATGACACTTAAGATTTGTCATGACACTTAAGATTAAAACTATAAATTTTAGGTGTTAACAAGGCTTAGAAATATTATTCTCTGTAAAAACAAAATGTAAAATAAAAACAAAATTAGTAGGAACCATGCAGAATAGCAGAGTGTACAGAAACACAGAAAAGCAAACCAGAAAAGCAGGAATACCCAAAACCCCATCACACACTACTACTACTACTCCCTTCACTCCTTCCCCGCTATCAACGCAAACCCTTCCCCCTTTTCTCTCCCAACCCTCGATTCCTTTCACAATGACACCATGACTGTGTCGTTTCAGCAACCCCCACCTCCCCAATCCCAATCCCAACCCCAACCACAACCACAACCCCAGCCCCAACCAGAGCAGCCACCTCAGCCGCAGAGGACGATCAGGAAGCTCATCGTGGAAGTGGTCGACGCACGTGACCTTCTACCAAAAGATGGCCAGGGCAGCTCCAGCGCTTACGTGGTGGCGGACTTCGACGGGCAGCGGAAACGGACGGCGACCAAGTACAAGGACCTCAACCCGGTCTGGAACGAGCCGCTGGAGTTCGTCGTCTCCGACCCGGACAACATGGACTACGAGGAGCTCGAGATCGAGGTCCTCAACGACAAGCGCTACGGCAACAGCGGCACCGCGCGTAAGAACCACTTCCTCGGGCGCGTCAAGCTCTACGGCACTCAGTTCTCCAAGCGCGGCGACGAGGGCTTGGTCTATTTCCAGCTCGAGAAGAAGAGCGTCTTCAGCTGGATCAGAGGCGAAATCGGCCTAAGAATTTACTACTACGACGAGCTAGTCGACGAGGCGCCGCCGCAGCAACCCCCGCCGCAGGAGGATCCTCCGCCGGAGAAGCCGGCGGTGGTGGTGGTCGAGGAAGGGAGGGTGTTTGAGGTCCCTGGAGGACACGTGGAGTGTACTAGAATGCACGACGGCACGTACTCGCCGCCGGTTGTTGTGACGGAGCAATCGCCGCCGCAGATGGTGCATATGCACTCCGAGCCGCCGGGACAGGAAATGCACGGTCATCCGCCGCCGCAGGAGGTTCGTTTTCAACAGGAGGTGCGGAAAATGGAGACTCACAGAGTTGCTCCGATGGGCGAGAGAGTGAGAATTCCCAGGAGGCCGAACTGCGCCTACTCTCCGAAAGTGATTTCCGGAAAGTTCGCAGCGGAGACCACGGCGGAGAGGATTCATCCCTGTGAGCTCGTCGAGCCTATGCAGTACTTGTTCATCAGAATCGTCAAGGCGCGTGGCCTCGCGCCGAACGAGAGCCCCTACGTGAAGGTCCGTACATCCAACCACCTCGTCAAGTCGAAAACGGCGGTTCACCGCCCCGGAGAGCCGACCGACTCGCCGGAGTGGAACCAGGTCTTCGCACTCGCTCACCACCGGCCTGACTCAGTGAGTTCGACGTTGGAGATCTCCGTCCGTGACTCGCCGTCGGAGCAGTTCTTAGGCGGCGTATGCTTCGACCTCTCCAAAGACGACGTGCTGGTTCGAGACCCGCCGGACAGTCCTCTTGCTCCGCAGTGGTACAGACTAGAAGGCGGCGGCGGTGATCAAACTTCCGGTAGAGTCTCCGGCGATATCCAGCTTTGTGTTTGGATTGGGACACAAGCCGATGACGCTTTCCCTGAAGCGTGGAGCTCCGAGGCCCCTAACGTGTCCCACACGCGCTCCAAGGTGTACCAGTCCCCGAAGCTGTGGTATCTGAGAACGACGGTTATGGAGGTTCAGGACCTCCACATTGCATCGAATCTACCTCCCCTAACGGCCCCTGAGATTCGAGTCAAGGCTCAGCTGGGGACTCAGTCGGCTCGGACCAGGCGCGGGTGCATGAACAACCACTGCGCCTCGTTTCACTGGAACGAGGACCTCATCTTCGTGGCGGGTGAGCCACTAGAAGACTCACTGATTCTCTTGGTGGAGGACCGCACCAACAAGGATCCGGTACTCCTCGGCCACATCGTTATTCCGGTGAGCTCCATCGAGCAGCGAATCGACGAGCGGTACGTGGCGTCGAAATGGCTCCCTCTGGAAGGCAGCGGAGGAGGCGGGCCCTACAGCGGCAGAATCCATCTTCGGCTTTGCTTGGAGGGAGGGTATCACGTGCTGGATGAAGCGGCGCACGTGTGCAGCGACTTCCGGCCCACGGCGAAGCAGCTGTGGAAGCCGGCTGTAGGCATATTGGAGCTTGGGATTCTCGGCGCGCGCGGCTTGCTTCCGATGAAGGCGAAATCCGGTGGGAAGGGGTCCACGGACGCTTACTGTGTGGCCAAGTATGGAAAGAAATGGGTCAGGACCCGGACCATCACGGACAGCTTCGACCCGCGCTGGAACGAGCAGTACACGTGGCAAGTGTACGACCCCTGCACGGTGCTGACCGTCGGCGTGTTCGACAACTGGCGCATGTTTGCAGACGCCTCAGAGGAAAAGCAAGACTTCCGTATAGGAAAAATACGCATACGTATCTCTACGCTGGAGAGCAACAAGGTGTACAAGAATTCATACCCGTTAATGGTGTTGTCCCGGACCGGGTTAAAGAAAATGGGGGAGATAGAGCTAGCGGTCCGGTTCGCCTGCCCGTCGTTGCTGCCCGAGACATGCGCGGTTTACGGGCAGCCACTGCTTCCGAGAATGCACTACCTCCGCCCTCTCGGGGTGGCCCAACAGGAGGCGCTGCGAGGGGCAGCCACGCGCATGGTGGCCGCGTGGCTTGCACGCTCCGAACCGCCTCTGGGGACGGAGGTGGTGCGGTACATGCTGGATGCTGACTCGCACACGTGGAGCATGAGGAAGAGCAAAGCGAATTGGTTTCGGATCGTGGCGGTGCTGGCGTGGGCGGTCGGGTTAGCTAAATGGTTGGATGATATAAGGAGGTGGAGGAATCCGGTGACGACGGTTTTGGTGCACGTGTTGTATTTGGTTCTGGTTTGGTACCCGGATTTGATAGTCCCAACCGGGTTTCTATAC
Organism: Fragaria nilgerrensis; assembly: GCA_010134655.1. NCBI lineage: Eukaryota > Viridiplantae > Streptophyta > Magnoliopsida > Rosales > Rosaceae > Fragaria > Fragaria nilgerrensis. The sequence continues at coordinate 9,719,068 of CM020981.1, forward strand.
GTGTTTCTTATCGGGGTTTGGTACTACCGGTTCAGGCCCAAGATACCGGCCGGAATGGACCTCCGGCTGTCCCAGGCGGATACGGTCGACCCGGATGAGCTAGATGAAGAATTCGACACTTTTCCGAGCTCAAAGTCGCCGGATGTGATTCGGGTCCGGTACGACCGATTGAGAATGCTGGCGGCCCGGGTCCAAACAGTTTTGGGCGATTTTGCGACCCAAGGAGAACGGGCCCAGGCCCTTGTGAGCTGGAGGGACCCACGTGCTACAAAGCTGTTCATTGGAGTGTGCTTGCTTATCACTGTGGTGCTATATGCCGTGCCACCCAAAATGGTGGCTGTGGCGTTGGGGTTTTACTACCTGCGCCACCCTATGTTCCGAGAGCCAATGCCGCCGGCAAGCCTCAACTTTTTCCGGAGGCTTCCGAGCCTGTCGGACCGGTTAATGTAGAGAGGAAGAGTGAGAAGGGAGAAGAGTTGGCTATTGCAGCATTTTTGTGAGGTGCCTAGTCAGAGGGAGTGTGACATTTTCAATATAAACACTGTTGGTGTTGAAAAATGGGGTCCTTGATAATCTAATAACACTGTGAGGAGTGAAAAAAAGGGGAAGAGGAAAGTGGCAAGGTTGTCATCATGGTCTGTAAGTTTTGTTGAATTGGTGGACTTTGGACTACTACAGAAACAAACTTTGGTACAAGAGAAAGGCAATTGAGGAACATTTGGATGCCAGTGAGTTACAAAGAGAGCTTTGTTTCTGTAATCATGATGTGTAGGGTAAAGTATGAATCTATGAATTATGAACCATGAAAGTTTCTTTCTAACATATAACATTGAATTCACATTCTTCATGGGTGTTTCTTTAGGTAATTTTAATAGCTAAATTCCATAAGGTACTAAACCCAGTATAGAGGCCCATATTTCATCAGTTTTTGTTTTCATTTGTCAGCACATATTAAGGAAATTTCCTCTTGCTTCTTGGTGGCCTTCTCCCTTTGTCAATAAATTGTGAGTGCCACCCTATACATAAACACATTTGTTCTACCAATTAATCAAGTTTGATAAAATTTTAGATTGTAAAGCTTTGATTTCCATTGCAAATGAGTAACACTCCAAGTGAATTCTATGACATTGGCAAGAAAGCCACAGGTTATACACTCTTGACACCATCCTCTCTCTTTTTTGTGTTTCCCTTTGTTCAATGCTTAACATTTACTTTTATGTCTACTAATTAACACATGTTCTTGCTCTTCTGGTTAGATCTTCTTCATAAGGACTATGCTCATCAACCACGCTCGCCAATTCATTTTGATTATCGTAGCCTCAAGTCGAATACTGATATCTCATGCAGAGGTTAATCTATCACTCTATGCAATCATGTAATATTTCTTTAAGATCATTCAAAATGATGGAGAAGCTCAAATATTAGTGGTTTGTTATTTCTGTGACTATTTGCAGTTAAAGATATTGGTCCTGGACTGAGCACCCTTTTCAGTTTTTTCACGCCAAATTATGGCAAGGTAAAAAGGTCCATGACTTCCCGGCTCAGTTCTCACTTTTATGCTGTTCTGATAGGCAACATTGTGCTAACAGGTGGAGCTAGAATACCTAAATGGTCTTGCTGGTATTAGTGGAGGCATTGGACTGATACGAAACGATGCCCTTGGAAGATTTGATCCGATAGCAAGCCTGTCAGGTGTTATAGGACGAGACGCTCTTTTCTCCCTCGGAACTGACCTTGCATTTGACATATCTACAGGGACATTCAACAAAATCAATGCTGGTTTGAGCTTGAATAGTGGCTTCTTTGATGCTTCCTTGTCCTTGTGAGCAATCCTGTGAGAACTTTGGAGTTATAGAGCTTTCATTTTGCACCAATTTTATTGACATAGACGTAATGTGTTCCAAATTATATGCAGAGATAGGTTTGACAGCTTGAAAGCATCATGCCACTTCATGGTGAACCCACTGACCAGGACAGCCATTGCAGCAGAGTTAAAACACAGGTTTTCAATCAACGACACTGCACTCGTAATCGGCGCCCAGCATGCGTTTACCCCCTCCACACTGGCCAAGGGTCGAATTAGCACACATGGCAAGGTTGGGGCTCTTATACGGCAAGGATTGTGGCAGAGAATTTTCCTGTCTATATCTGGAGAAGTGGATTTTACAGACACAAGGCCAAATGCAGCTCTGCAAATCGGATTATCTTTGGCTGTTAGGCTCCAAATGAATATCATTTAGAACTTAGAAGCCAATCTTTTGCTGGAGTTCCAAACTGGAATAATCCTCCCCTTTCTGTTACGTGTGGCATAAGCAAGGGAGAGACTGGGGTTTTTATTAGTTGTGAGGCCAAATAGTGGAGAAAGTGAAGGGAAACATATATGTACAATCAGATCAAATATGTATGATAAAAGAATAGGACTGTTTGATGAAATTTGATAAGCTGGCCATATAAAGCATTTCCCAGTCGACCAAAAACTATACAAGATTCAAGTTTGAACATGAAGAACTAGGTCATTGTAGATCGATTTAGGACTAACCACAAATCTTAAAAGATCGCATTTACAGCAGCACGAACGAAGAAATAAGGTTGATGAGAAAACAAAAACTGGAACATGCTTAACATCTCAATGATCCCAAAGAACTATGTAACAAGAAGTTTGTAGAAGTGCCCAACTACTGGTGAGAACCCTGAAGAAGTCCATCACGGATCTGAGAAGCTACATCGCGGACGGCACCAGGTCCATGGGGAATGAACACAGCAGAGGATTTAGAGCTGGCACCAATTTCCTTCATTGTGTCAAAATACTGAGTCACAAGAACCATGTCCATGACATCCTTCGCGGTGGTCCCTGGAACATTAACAGCAAAGCCCAGCACACTGTCTCTCAAACCATCTACAATTGCTTGACGTTGACGAGCTATACCAAGCCCGGACAGATACTTAGACTCAGCCTCACCCTCAGCTCGTTTAATTTGCAAAATCTTCTCTGCCTCTGCCTTCTCATTAGCTGCCACCCTCATTCTTGCAGCTGAAAAGAATAATACCGGAAAATGGTAAAACAACTGAAATTGAGCAGACAACGCATTCTAAGAAATAAATATGTTGGAATTCACTAAATGCAAACACGACTTACCAGCATTGATTTCATTCATTGCACGTTTCACATGCTCATCTGGTTCTATGTCAACAATGAGAGTTTGTACAATCTCATAACCATAAGCAGACATGGCCTGAAAAAAAGGATAAGTGCAACATGGTCACTCTCAAGCTAAATTTAGTCCAAGGTACTATAATACTTTTGTGTTGTCTTGTCACATTACCTTCTCCAACTCATCTTCCACAGCTTTTGCAATTTCATTCTTTTGCTCAAAAGCATCATCCAGAAGGAGCTTAGGAACGCTGGCTCTAATCACTATAAAGACGGAATAATTTATACTTGGTTAGTTAAACGCACTTCAATTCAAGTAAACCTAAAATTGTATATCTCGTTAAGGATTTAGTTCATACCATCAAACACGTAGGCCTGGATTTGAGACCTAGTGTTGCTGAGTTTGTAGAAAGCATCATTTGCTTTGTCTGCCAGAGCACGATATTGAATTGATGCAACAACATTGACAAATACATTGTCCTGTAGAAGATATTGAACAGTCACTCAATAAGAAAAACATAACAGAATATCAAATAGTGAACTCTTTGGCCAAGCCCAAAAATGTTACAATTAAGCCACCTCTACTGAAGAAAATTGAGATACCTTTGTCTTGGTCTCACACCGCACATCCAACTGCTGCAAACGCAGAGAGAGATGACCAGCAACCTGATGCCCAAGAAACCAAGGCATGCAATGGCATCCTGGCTCCATTACGTCCACAAACTTACCAAATTGTTCCCTCATAGCTACTGTGGATTGATCAACTTGTACACAACATAATAGATTACCCATGTTCTCTTTACTATTGTACCTTCAAGAAATATGCATCAAGATCAGTCTCTTGAAATAGAAAAAGGTTTATCTGTTAAAACTAAAACTTGGTGGACATGATATAAAACTAAGTTTCCATCCATATTCAGAAGTTAATCAGAGATAGATGTTTAAACAAACAAAAAAAAATCTCAGAAATAGTATGCAGAAGTCCAACGCCAAAATAGTCCACAATTCCATATTATGAACCTCAAGGACATGTTTGAAAGAGCTAAAACAAAACAGCTAATTCACAGAGTTCAACACCCATAGTCCCTTCCAAGAACTCACCAACCCAAAGTTCAATTCACCCAAGCCAATTGTGTGTGTGCGTCTCTGTCATAGAGAGAGAGAGAGAGAGATGGAGAGATGGAGAGAGATGAGAACTGTCAATCATATGTAAAGCAAAACATTAAGAACACAGCACAGATGCATGATTTCAAGATGCAATTAAGAGTCTTTCAGAACACCATCCAAGTATTTAAGTAGTATACAAAATAAGATCCTAAGGACATGAACACAGACACCCCAGAAGCAACTTGTTCACCTTACTTCCAAGCAGAGAGAGAAAAAGAGACTTGCAGTTAACAGCAAAGCAAGACAAGGGAGCAGGGAAAGCAGAAAGGAAGATGGGAATGAGATGACCTAAACAAATCAAGCCTCAAGACATATATATAAATGACTTGGGAAACTCTACCAAATTGCTAAAATCCAAAGGCTCCAAAGCAAGAAATACTCATCGGACAAATAACAAATAAAACAAGTCTACAGAAGAATAAAAGAAACTCACAGGAATATTCATACACTATGAAGAGAACCATATACGCCTCGAAACCAAAGAACCATATACGCCCTAAACTCAAAGTCAACAATACCCCAATTGCAACTAGATAAAACTACAAAAACCTAATCCAATGAGCTGTAACAACCAAGCTGTGATAAAACTAACATCACTGCAAACTATACGCCTCAAACGAATCGTCAAAGAGTATCTTAACTAGAAACAATCATGGCAGCACATAACATACTCATCAAGATACAACCAAGACATAACCCAAAAGTCCAATACACAATAAAACACAACAAAAATTCCAAGTTGCCATTTAAAATGGGATCATGACAGCAACATCAAACAGCTCAGACCTTGCCGTTCTAAGTAAGAAGGTTACATATGGGTTAATGGGTATCCATCATTCTTTATATATCTTAATCACCATCATTCTTTCTATAAATAAATGCAATTCAATTCTTTTGGATACAATCAAAGACTGAGTTTTTAAGCATTCATTATCTTTATAATGCAATACCCAGATTACCAATTTCAGAAACAAGCAACGTACACAGTACAAAGAACTGGGTTAGGTTAAGATACGCAGCAAATAGAAATAAATGAATTTTGCCATAGTTTCCAAACAAGATTGAAGAAAAGCTTCAACTTTATATAAATTTCGAAGAAACCCATATCAATAATCGAGAATCAAAACGAAGGACGCGGAAGTTACCTTCAACTTTATAATTGGCGATTGACGAAGAAGATGAAGAGATCAAACTCATCAAAGTGACAGAGAAAGAATGAGAGGGGGTTTTATTTCTTTTTCTTTTTACGTAAATTATCCAATCACGGATAGCCACGTCTCTTCTTGGGTCAGCGGCCTGTCTAGTTCGTCCGGTCCGGTCCGATATGTTTCTTGGCGCCTAGGTTTTCTTTTCTTTTCTTTTTTTATTCTTTTTTTTTCTTTTTCGTAATTTGTTTTTTTTTTGTTTACCAAATACGTGATCGATCCATGTGTCTATAATCTTATATTCTTAAAACAAATCTCTACTTGGAGTTTGGATACATTTGTAAAGTGATAGCATAAGGTGCGGGGAAACTCACTAGCTAATTGGTGTGATGGATAAGCAAGAATAACTGAAGTCTTTTTCTCTATGAATTTCTTGCAAATTGTACATGAGAACATCTACCTTTCTAACGAGAATAGAGTTTATCTCGTAAGAAACACTTCTTTGTAAAGTCCTAATCCATATCCATCTTGAAAAGTCCTGATCCATATCCATCTTTCACTTAGCCAATTATGAAGCTGTTGTTTTTGTTTTTGTTTTTCCTAGGCCAATTATAAACTTTTCTTTTGCTTACTCTTTCAAAACAAAGAATAATGAATCACATTAATTGGTTAATGGAGGTGATGAGTGTTCTGCATTTGCCCATGATAGTGTATTGCTAGAGAAAGTTTCCTTGTTGGATTTTAGAGCATCTCTTATGTTTCTCAATGTGCGAATGGTGATGCCCATGCAGTTACGACTAAAATAGCCCGGTTGGAGAGGCGTTTTATATGGTTAGGGGTTAAAGCCGATTGGAGAGACCCATAACTAGTTCAAGTAGTCAGGAAGCGTGTAGGACGTTTGTGTCTACTATCGATAGTTCCCTTTATTTATAATATGTTTTTTATTAATTTTCGTCTCATTCTCCAAAATAAAATCAATGACATTGAGTTGAAATTTGATTGCCTAATCTTTTTAGTGTTATGAAGAATTAAAAAAAATCGTAACAGGCTAATAATAGGGAGAATGTTTTTCTAAATCTAGAATAAATATGGGTGCGTCTATTGTCACCCCACAAACCACTTTGCTCACCCCACATGTTGTTGATTTATTGAAATACTAAAATACCCTGATGTAAATTTACAATAAGGGACGATAAGTTGTTACAAATTACAATTTTTTTTTATCTTTTTTATCTTTTTGTTTTAGATGAACATAAACTTTATAAACTCTAACCCAAATTTATCATCGGTCGTGAGTCTGAAAACACCAACATTTAACTTGAAGATAAGGTAAACTATTTGTGTTTCTTTTTTTCTTTTTTTATTTGTTGGTGATTTGTCTATCTATTTACTCATTATCTTTTATGTCGACTTTGTATCTAAATTCTTATGGACAACTACGTACTATATCTTATTTATGAACAACACATAGATCCGTTCAAGAATTCAAAAGTATGGAAGACGTTGCTCCTAGAGATACATTTACGGATATTGTGCATCATGATACCATTGAGTTGTTAAATTTGAGAGTTGTTTCTTATTCTTTAACTATGATTTATATTTTAATGTGATTTTTTTGTTTAGTTTGTGATTTTACTTACCTTGAGCAAATATGAATTTGACAAAATATATGTAAGGTGAGAAGAGAATGTAGGATGAACAAAGTAGAATTGATAAAAGGGTATTTTAGGTATTGTCAATGAGTGAAAAAAGTAGACTTGTAATTAAAATTATATGAGTGAGGTATGAAAAAAATGTGAGATGAGCAAAGTAATTTGTGGGATGACAATAAATTTACCCATAAATATTTTCTCAAGTGGAAAGATAAAGCTATCACCATTGATCAATTTGATTGGTGGACATAGCCTGACGTTGGATTACACAGACGAAGCAAAGCCCCTTCTTGTGTTGTCCTACGTGGCATTTAGAAGAACCTCTATCACACACTCAATACACACACCCCAACCTTGAGCATAGTTATAAAAATATCATCCATGGCAGTGTTCTCTGCAACTGCTCCCTCAGCTACTTGCATCAATGGAAATCTTACCCACAACAACACCAACAACAACTTCCTTTCCTCTAAACACTTCTCCGATTACATCTCACCGGCCCGGTCGAGACCCTCCACGATCGTTAACATGGCACCCAAGAAGAAGGTGAGCAATCCAAGCTATTGTTTGGTGGCCAAGAAACTACTATACATGGTCATTTCCCAATACCCCATTTTTTTGGTTATTGAGGAATTAGAGCATTGTGTTTTTCAGGTGAACAAAATCGACGGTGGGTGGAAGAAGCAGTGGTTCGGGGCCGGAATATTCTACGAAGGGTCGGAAGACATAGAAGTGGACGTGTTCAAGAAGCTCGAGAAGCGCAAGGTCCTGAGCAACGTGGAAAAAGCTGGGCTTTTGACCAAGGCCGAGGAACTTGGGCTGACGCTCTCGTCTATTGAGAAATTGGGCCTGCTTTCAAAGGCTGAGGAATTGGGCCTGCTCAGCCTGCTTGAAACGGTAGCGGGTTACTCTCCCGCCGCTTTGGCCTCCGCGGCGCTGCCGGTTCTGGTTGCGGCGCTGGCGGCGATAGTGTTCATACCGGATGACTCGGCAGCGTTGGTGGTGGTGCAGTTTGTGGTGGCTAGTGTGCTTGGGGCTGGGGCTGTGGGTTTGTTAGTGGGCTCGGTTGTCTTGGATGGTTTGCAAGAAGCTGATTGAGTAGACAAATATTTGTTTTCATTGCTTTTTTGTTTTTGGTGTTTTCAGTTCACTTTTTTTCTTATGTATTAGAGGATGAATAATATATCAATCTTACAAACTACACAGTGAATTAATGTGTAATTGACCATAGGTGTGAAGATTTTATATCTATATAGTTTCTTCTTCTGCTAGCAAGACATGTATTTGTTTTTATCAAAAATGAAATGTACGTTCATTTACATTAATTTTCTTGGTCACAGAGTTTAGAGTAATTTGGGATGTGGTATGAGTGTATCACTCACAACTTAACCATTCAGATGGTTTAAGTAAATTTTCAACTAACTTTTGCGCCTACATGTAGCAATGCAACGATTAACTTGTATCCCGAATTCTGTAAATAATATTCATATTTCATTCGCTAGATAAACAACTTCTCAATACCAATCTAAATGGGATACAATCTCAGCTCAAGATAAAGATAAATCGGGATTTTGTTTCTAAACAAGGTAATATGCATAACATTGAGAAAGCTATAATAGATGCATTTACTAGTACCATCTGCAATATTATTTTTTCCCTGTGATGAACAAAATATAATAAATATCATCTCGTAATACATATGGGATTGAAATGGCCAAACATGGCTGTGTCAAAATCAGCCTATATAGGAATGAATGACCCTTAGACAAGAACAAGCGGTACTCTAATCCTTGAGAGTTGGATTTTCATGTTCCTTTAAATCATCATCTTCATCATGAAGCCCTGCTGATCTGTATTTATAACGCCTTGCCCATAAGAGATAGTACAAGAAATTCACCCCACTCAGAACACACATCAACCAGTAAAACCTCTCAAGGTGATACATGTTCAAGTTGGCACCAATCAGCCAAGGTCGACTATGTCTATATGCGCCAGTGACACCATTGACAATGTTCACAAGCACTGAGCTGAGGTAGTATCCCATGGCCAATGAAGCCCAAGACAGAGCTGTGGCTAGAGACCTCATGCTTAGTGGAGCTTCAGTGAAGAAAAACTCCATCATTCCGGCTAATGTGAAGAGATCAGCTGAGCCAAGAAACAAGTATTGCAAAGCCACCCAGAGAAATGTGATGGGTAATGGCTCGGCAGAGTTGAGCAAGCCGTGTTTGGCTGCGACGTTTTTTCTCTTGATTTCGACCAAGGCAGCTACTGCCATGGCGACGATGGAGAACAATAATCCTATTCCAATTCTCTGTAGGTGAGTGATCCCCATTTCGGTTTTGGTTACTTTTCTTGCAAAGGGGACAATGACTTGGTTGTAGAGCGGTGCGAGGATCATGATGAAGAGGACAGGGAAGACAGGGAGAGAAGCCGGTGGAACTTTGAGGGATCCGAGGTTGGTGTTCATGGTGGCTGCTTGTTGCACTGAGAATGTGGAGAGCTGAGCAAGGCAGCAGTTTAGCATTATGGTGGACATAAGGATTGGGAGAATTCTTAGGACTATTTTGACCTCCTCAACTTGTTTTACAGTGCATTGTAGCATTGGGTGGACAGGTTTAATAGTCACTGCTTTGTTAAGGAACTTGAGGCTTTCTGATAGAGCTTGATTTCTCCCTTTTTTTGGGAATGTCTATTAGTTTCTCCCTCACTGGTTTCATGTGTATGAGATGGGACTGTTGTGACTACATTGCTAGGACTTCTAGCGTCAATGTTATTGCACATTGCTGCAGCCAAAACCTGTGTTTACATTCACATAACGAGTAATAAATAACTTGTAATAATAATTGATACAACAACTAGAATTTCGCAATCCAAGTTATGTGACTAGAAAATTGTACCAAAAAAGAGTGTGTTACCTTAAACATGGTCGTGATTGGACTTCCTGCAGGAACTTTGGTCCGGTATGTAGGACAGCCTAGGAGGAAGAGTGGGATGGAGAGAAGAATTGTTGCAGTCGCAATCCCAAAACCCCATTGCCAGCCTTTGTTGTCTTCAATCCACACCACGAAAGTTACCGCAACAAGTGCACCACAAGAGAGACAGAACACGTAGTAGTTGAAAAATGAAGATCTCTGCTTCCTTCCTTGTGGGGTGGTCTCATCAAACTGCTCCGCTCCGTGTGGAGGAAGAGAGCCTTTTATTCCTCCAACTCCTAGAGCCACCAGATAGAGGCCTGTGAATAACATCACTGTTTTGCCGCCACTAACTTCCTTGCATGGATTGTTTGTGCTCATTGAAGCGCAGGCTGGTGGTTTCAGTGATGGTAAATGAGCTTGGATAGTGAGTACCAGTAAACCCTGTTGCATCAGTTTAAAATCAGTAATGAACTAATAATCCTAGTATTTGTTAGGCCTTAAATTGTAAAAATACCCTGCAGATATTTCTACATTGAGTCCCAGCTGTGTCTCACAGCGCGAACAAGCTAGGCTGTTGCTTCCATAACTGTTCTACTATAAGCATGAATTTAACTCTTCAGAATATTGGATAAATTTGATAACCAATTCAATGAAGTAAAGATGATGAAAAAAAAATAGTTGGAATGTGTGTACTAGAACTCACTGTAAATTCTATTACAGCACTAATCAAATAGATGCAGTAAGTGGTGAAGAAAGCATCTGCCAGAAATCCACCAAGTAGAGCAAGTAGGAAGGCTGTGCCCATGAAATTGGTGACAATGTTGGCAGAAGTGGATGGAGAGAAATGCATGAATTTCGACAAGTATAGCACAAGGTTGCTTGCATTGGCCAGGTAAGCCAGGTTCTCCAGTATCTCCACCACTAAAATTTTCAACACAGAAAAAAGAAGTTAGACATTCATGTCAGCTCAGTTCTGGATTATGCTTAGTATACAGTGCTCGATATAATGCATACTTACGTAAAACAAATGAAGCAGCGAGCATTCCACCATGAAGGCCTCTTATGGCAGGTCTGTTCCTCCAATCTACATAACCTTCCCATATGTTCAAATGGTTTGCTTCGTCCTACACTCATAGCCAATGCAAAATCAAGCCAAAATAAGCAGCACGTAACAAATCTAAGCATATAATGAGAACTATGAACTTGATACTCACCATCTTCTTTATAGAGCTTCTACGCTTATGTGTGTTGTACAAAGGAATAATTGATTGGAAACTTTGTTCTTACAGGTTGGAAATGATAGATATACGGAGCCGTTTTTATAGACTGAGAACATTACCTAAGAAGAAAGGTCTAGACTCCATGAAAATGACCATTCGTTCATTCTTCTGTAGTTCTCTACCATTTTAACCTTTAAATGATGGTGTTGACAGTTTTTACTTTCTACTTTTCAAATGACAAGAGAGGGGACTGAAGTTTATCTTGAATGTTTTGATTACCAGAGATAAGGAAAGTAAGACCGGAACCAAATCTTCATCGTCACAATTCAACTTACTAGAAATGGATAAGCTAATCATGCTCCTCACCTTGATTAAAATAGGATAAGAGGCAAACGTGAAGCAGAGTTTACAGATGTAAGAAAATGATTATATAAAAGCCTATCAACTGCAAAAATGGATCCAGATGTGGTGTTAGATGATTGCATGATCAAACCATGCTTGCTGTTCTTGTCAAATGGGCAATGATCTGAAAACATGGAGTAAATCTAAAACCAAGTGGGCTACGAACATAAATGTGATCTTAATTTTCTGGTGCTCTACTTGAAGGTAAAGCTTGACAATAGCTTTCATGCATACCCCACAGCAAACTTACTTACTCTTGTAGTGGTAGCATGCACTAAGAGCACTATGTCTTGAGCTAATCTGGAACTCTTATGCTTAAGGTCCTGTTTAGTCCGCGGAATGGAAGTGATTCAATTTCCGAAGGAATGGAAAAGAAAAGAAAATCAAATGGGGATGAACTTTCTTAGTTAATTTCCTCCGATTTGGGGCATCCTTATCAAAAATGCAAGATAGTTTCAGCTTCCCCAGCTTGCACTTATGAACTCACACACTAAACTTATTCTACGGATGAATGCTTTACCTGCTTTACTTCTTAATACTGGTAACGTGTCTTCAGTATCCGATTTCAAATCAGATATGGTATTTCTAATAGGGACTCATTCCAGAACGTTTGGGTTTGGCTACAAGACAAATCCCTATCATGGCGTTTTCTTAGGTGAAATCAAAGTCAGACAATCAATTTTCATGTACATCTTCCATGTAATTATTGTCCTTTGTCATGCTCTAATAGCGCTTTCGTGGCTGGACTGAAATATGCTTCTGCTTACTACTAGAGTCATCCCGACTAGTACCATTACCGACTGTCGATTGGCCTTATCATACTAATGTTGTTGCCTTGTAGTGTAGGTTTCCTCTCTCAGCCATTCGTATACTTGATCATAGAAATGTGTGGGAGTAATTTCTCAAAGAAAGATGCGGGTGCATTGTAGTGATCTTAGAAACCTCCAAATTGGGTGGCTTTAGGCCTTTTCAATTGGGAAACTTACATGTACTGGCAATATAGGCCTCTTCTTCATCTAAGTTTCCCTGTGTCTGAAGAAAATGTCTAAAAGTTAAATGAAAAAAAATTATTAAAGTTCAAAATATAATGAAGGGAATCCTAGTTTTGTAATTTTCACCATCTTTTGGCTCAGAGTCTGAACAGCTTATGAACATAGTTAGTTGTGTGAGTGTTTTGTTTTCGATTGGGATATAATCTGATTCTCCAAGTAAAATATAGGTTTTTTTTTTCCCAGGTAGCGTTTTTGTCAGGGAGAACATGAAATATGGTAATGCTAATCTAAATACAATATTCCCTGACTAGTTTCAAAAAGTAGTGGCTGATAAATATAGGCAGGTTCCTGCAATGTTTGAGTATAGGAATGCAGACAACAGTGGAACAAATCGATACCTTTCACACCCTTTTTCCTAACACAAAATCCATTTTTACCATCATACTCGTATCACCTATGCATTCTTTGATTCAAGTTTATCGTTTCTGCATATGGATAGGAATTTATCGGTATTCTCTAGCGAAACACAGCCTTGAGGTTTATCAGAATCTAAATTAAGAGTCTTCTGGAAGTTGTACTGACTAAGATTTATTCGGCTAAAGGCATCTTTTCGGCTTTGTTACTATACTACTTTGCTAATTAGCATGAAAGAGGGCAAATGATAAAGAGCGCTTACCAATTATATTTGCTTATCTCGTTCCATGTTGTAAAGCAACTGATGAGAAAGAGAGAATGTTTTTGGAATGGAATGGCAATCTGTTTGCCACAAGTCACAAACAAGACTCCATGTCAAGGCATGAGTGGTCTTTCTCACACAGAAAGCTACAAAAGTAGGGTTAACTTACCATTTCGAACAATCTCGCCTTCCAAGTCTAATCACCTACTAATTATATTTTGACAGATGCACTTTATATCTTAATCAATCAATTACACAGGGGATAGGCACTGCTGAGATTACTTGCTGGTGCTGTTGGAGTGTTGGTTATATTTTCAGGTACTCGAAAGAAAACCAGAAGTCGATTAAGCTTAGTTCTTCACATGACTAGGTTGCAGTTTATATGATTTGATATCCTCGAACCCTTTTAACATTTTCAGCTATGGTGATCCTAGCATTGAACTAACAATTCAGGAGCTATGCACAATCACTGGCCAAGAAAAATTTCAATGGTGTATATAACTCTTATATTGACTACATTGAGTTCCAGAATCACACTAGTGGAGTTTCAGCTAGTTTGTTCTACCAGAAATGTGTCTACTCCCAACAGCAAATGTCCTAAAGATCCCAAAACCAACAAAATGGCAAAAGAGGGTAGAAAAATGAGAGCAACAAAAGAGCAATGTGATGGGGGCCGGATCGGACAGTGAGGTAGTGATGAACCACTTCTAACCGAAACCTATAAGTCGGTGGATAGTGGTTTTCAGTTTGCCCTGAAAAGGAAAGATTGAGAGAAAAAATCATAGGGCATATGGTGGTGGCCAACATGAAGGGTGGAAAGATATTTTGCATATTACCTAAGGCAATGTGCTCCTCCATTGAATATGATCTTTGTTTTCAAGCCATATGCAAGCCCTCCACAACACACAAGTTGGAGTTGCCACTTGCACATATACTTAGACACGCTCAATATTCAATATGTTCTAAGTATGTGTAATTTTGTTTCCTATTTAGACGTGTTTGGATCAATCTTAATATACAATTCAAGAGTTAGGAAACATAATCGCGATCGCATAGACTATAGAGTTCTTGACAACATTGTTTCTTTTTTTTACTTCATACCTCATTGAAGTAAACAATAAAGGCAAAGAAGATTAAATGTTTGATGACATACAAATAAGAACCAAGTCACAGATAAAAGAATTTGCTGACAATGAGGAATTGAGGACCAACTGTATTGGGTTCATATATATCAAGAATCTTGATCTTTTACTCAATGGTTCCTAAATGGGCTTAGATAGCTGCTCACAACAAGTCCAGCACCAATGATGGGCTTATATAACAAGTTCACATGAAAAATCAGTGAGCAAAATGAGCTAACTTAAGCAGATCAATGGTAGAAGAAAATTGACTGAGGCTCTTTTGGTCGAGGAATATGACAATATGGTATTGTAAAAAAGGAAAATCGATACTAAGCAGAACAGAAATGAAAATCCCAATCTTTAAAACAAATAGGGCAAAAAGAAAATTTAGATAGGCAATGAACTCGTTGCAAATTAATTATAAAAGTTGTGTTATTCGTGATGATTATCAGATGAGAACTACATATGTCCTCATAGTCGGATCCATGAGTCATATAAGTATATAAATCCTCTGAATCCGTATTTATAAACAAGGAAACAAGCTACAATATGAGCTTTTCCATTTCTTACGAAACAAACTATCCAAACTTAATTCTAAAAAAAAAATAAAAAAAATAAAAAGGACAAAAAAAAACTAAAACAAAGCATAAATTCTTAAATTATAAGTTGAAAAGACGCAGATAATTACTTGAAGCAAATCACCGGAGTAGATGATCACGGCCGGCGGTGGCGAATATTAAACCCGCGGCGGAGAGACATTTGGCGGGACCCACAAACTGTACAGGTGGCCCAATGGGCCCGCCGCGTTGAAACGTGAGCCGAGTGAGTGGTGGGAGGAGCACCAGCCGCGAGCGAGTCGGAGTGATAGAGAGACTCGGGCCTGAGTCGCTGAGTCATGTATATGTTGACTCGGGCTCACGAGATGAAAAATCCAATTCAGTCCCTTTTGTCGTTTTCTCTTACTCAGTCACTGTGCTGCCTCGTTTTCATCCATGACCCTACATTCCCTACAAATTTACTGTTCTACCCTTGACATATGTTCCACGCTCTCATTATTCTATTATAAACTTGTATTTGCTGGAAAAAAATTATAAATCCGTAGATGGTTGTTTGCACGTCTTATTTAACTTTATGAAATAATATTCTCCATGGTAAAGGGGTTCTTAGAATTATTATGGAAAATGTGCATCAAGGGGTAAGTGTTTATGGAGAAACTTGTGATTTTATACTATTTTTGGGTAAATTTTGCCTCGTTTTACATTCTGTTGAATCTAACTAACTATTATACTAGTTTACATTTATATTCGATATTTTGTTTGCTTAATTTTATTAGTTAATGCTTGTATTGGTTTATAAGTGATTCTAACATGTTAAATTCATGTATCACAATTTAAGCAATAGACAACTCATTTGAGTCATGTAAGCCGTCGTTGTCTTTTTTAAATAGTATAAGAACGAAACACAACCGATGGGTGTGAGTGTGGAAATGGAAAAAGTTTTGCAATAAAAATGGGTAGTTTTGCATGTTATATATATGTATATATATAATTTTTTTTTTCTGTTATCTTGTATATCCTTCTACATTAATGTGGTATATAAAGGTATTTACTTAACAAATTTATTTTTTTTTCAAACAAAAACGTCTTCATTCAAATATAGTCGTCCATGAGTTAAACTGAAAATGATCATCTATGCTAGTAGATTAAGCTATTGTTTTGTTAATATGACATAATGTCTTCTTAATTTTGTTTGCCAATCCTTGTATTTTGTTTTTGATTTTTGAATGTAGGTTTGACAAGGCCTTGTCAACCAATTAGAGTATTAAACTATGAAATCATATAGGACAAGCCAAGAGCCTTCTTGTCATTCCATTGTATGTAAGATTCAACACCAAATGCTTCTTCATTTAAAATACCAAAAGATAAGAAGAGAAAATAAAAAGTGATGCTTTCTAATTGGGTTATGGCCAAGGACATGAATGTGATGCTTTTGTAAGGAAGGGCATCATGGTAATTACACCCTCGTTATGTCTATCTTCTGCTATATTACCATCATCAAGCTTCGAACTTCAGAGAAGAAAACACTCTGTCTCTGTCTTCCTCTGTTTCCATCTCTCTTGAGTTTTCCAGCTTAGACAGAGGGAGCTACTTCTTCTTCTTCTTCAAAACCCAAGAAGGTCAAAGAACCTCTGTTTTCTCCTTAGTCTGAGTGATGGGTGTGAGCAGCCGTTGTTCCCACACTTCCCACATCACTGAAATCATCATCACCAGCTTCTTTCGCCACAAGCCATAAGCTTCTTTTTTCCGGCTTCGGATCATCATCGTCTCAAACCAGGCTTTAAATTTTCTTAAAAACTAATATTGAACTAAAACAAATTTGAAAGAGTAAACATGGCCGGCGGTGGGAGGGTCTATAATAGTAGCGGTGGTGCCTCGTTTTTGCTTCGGAATCAGGGGGGTTCTTCCGCTTCCGCGCCTCTCGATTCTCTTTTCCTTTCTGGGTCCTCTAATGCTTCCTCTACTTCTCCTTTTCTCGGTACTTCCTCAGTCCTTAATCCTTATTCTCAACTTGCTTACTCTGTTTTGTCTTTCTTGATTGATTGGTTAGTTTGTATATGAATGAAGAAAGGTTTGAATTTACGTGGTTTGGGCTCTTGTTGATGTTTTGTAGCTACTAGGATCACTATGATCAGAATTTTATATGAACTGTAGCAACAAATGAGTGTATATCTAATTTACATGTTGTGTTATATTCAGGTTCATCCATGGTGAGTTTCGAAGATGTTCGTGGAGGAAATGGATTGAAGAGGTCCATGTTCCACCAATACCAGCACGAAGACAATTGTGATGAGGAATTTGATGAGTACTTCCATCAACCTGGAAAGAAGAGGCGGCTTACTGCTGATCAAGTCCAGTTCCTCGAGAATAGCTTTGACTTGGAAAACAAGCTTGAACCAGAAAGGAAGATCCTGCTTGCAAAAGACCTTGGCTTGCAGCCTCGGCAGGTTGCGATCTGGTTCCAAAACCGCCGCGCAAGGTGGAAGACTAAGCAGCTGGAGAAGGACTATGATGTTTTGCAAGCCAGCTATAATAGTCTCAAGGCGGATTGCGATAGCCTTTGTAAAGAGAATGATAAGCTCAAAGCTGAGGTAGACATTTGTGAGCTTTAATTTTCACTGCCTTTTTGTGTATACATTGATGTCTGTTTTGCTTATTAGTGTGAATTGTTTCTCTAGGTTCTTCTGCTTTCGGAGAGGCTGCAGCTCAAAGATAAAGAGAGGGCAAACTCAGAACAATCGGATACAAACAAATCACATCAAGAACCACAGCAGATGCCAATCGCTGAATCTGTCTCCTCGGAAGGTGAAGTATCCAAACTCTCAGTTGTGGCATGTAAGGAAGATCTTAGCTCAGTCAAGAGTGATATATTTGATTCGGATAGCCCACATTACACTGATGGGGTTCACTCTTCTCTCTTAGAGCGTGGTGATTCTTCATATATATTTGAACCTGATCAGTCTGATCTTTCCCAAGATGAAGAAGATAACTTGAGCAAGAGCCTGTTGCCAACATACATCGTTCGGAAGCTTGAAGATGTCGATTACACTGACCCTCCTGCAAATTCATGTAATTTCGGGTTCCCTGTGGAAGATCAAGCCTTTTGGTCCTGGTCTTACTAGGATTTTCTTGGTATATACAATTCCTGCGTCATCGTGTTCTTATCTGATAGTATGGCATATGAGTGAGAATAAGTAATGAATCCAAGCAGCATCAATGGCACTCCAATTCAGATGTGGTGGTGGTTTTAGGTTCCTGTTGGAAAAAAAATGGTGGTGTTTGCCCCATTGGGGTCTCTAGTGTTTCATGTACCAGTTTTGTAAGAAAGTGTAATTAAATAAAAATTCTCTCATGTAAAAGCTTGATGGAAATGCAACTTCATTTCAGCTCCGGACCCCTCCATTGCTCATTGTCTCATTTCATATGCTCCCTTAATCAATTGCCTTTTCTGACGCAAATTTTGTCAATAATGTTTAACCAAAGAAAACAGAAGGAACATGTAGATGGTTAGTAGTGTTCTTAAGCTGCTTCTTCTATGACATAGTTGGATCTGGTCTGTAATATTGAAGCAGTGTCATATATATACATACAATCTCCTAGTTGACTTGCGTAGTGTTGCAAATCTAGCTGCATCAATTTTTCTGTGTGAAGATGATGAAAGAGAGCATCAAACAGGTATTGCTCTTTTCCTTTCTTGTATTGGGGGTCAACTTCAGCATGACTCACTCACAATGTTGTTTCCTTTTTTTAGTTTCCCTTGTTTGGTGGAGGCCAAGATCATGTTTTGGCTTTTGTCCTGCACTCTTTGAAATCTCAACCATGCTAACCAATATAAATTCTCAAAAATTTTCAATTTCTTCTCTCCTGTCCAAAATTATTATGCTCTAAAAAAAGATTAGAATCATGTTATTTACTATAATATTAGTCACTAATCACAATCGAAAAGGGTCCATGAGAAAAGAAAGAAAACTAAACTTGGCAAGCAACCACTCCTATCAAATGATGGTGATTTCTTGCTTATCTTGTTGAGGATTACAATCCTTGGCCAAATTGCATAGAAGGTAAAGTGTTTTAGAGGACTTGCTCTTGTGATCATTTTGGCAAAGAAGTAATTGGTTTTGTTGGCAACTACTTGTTGTGACACCAAAACTAGGTCTACGCAAGCACATCAAACGTGCATTTCATGTCAAGGTAAAGGTTTATTTGACATCTTAGAGTAATGTTCGAAGTCCGATCCTCCACATGATGATACATCTTTTTCTGTTCTGGTTTCAGAGTTCCTCGTTCGCCTCATTACCATCTTTTCTTTCTTCTTTTACATCCCTGGCCAAATGAATTAGCAAGTGATGATTACCATATATAACTACATATCTGAAGCTGTCAATTTTTGATAGATTCATCAAGCATTTTGATAATCACTGGCCAAACCATCTCCGTCACGCGTGGTTTAACTGTCTAAGTTTACATGTCATCCTGAAATAGTAGACTCTCCAATAAACTTCAAGTCATTTGGTCAAGCCATTATATATTAATCAAGGATATTTTAGTTCATAAATGAATATTAAACTAGCCAGAATATTGGATCCCAACATCTACGACTAGATTTTCTAAACTTATGTAACCCGAGTAATATTGGTCAGATCATGTAAGTGCGTTTCGGTGTTTTGAATTCACACTCATTCAGTCATATATTCTACATTCCTAACAAATTTGTTTAATGCATAAAGATACAAGTAAATTATCCAAACAATACTCTTGTAAAGTTAACAGAGTTAAAGCCATTAACATCTCAATACCAAAAGTTGAGTTTTCGAGAAGTTAATAATCAAGTAAAGTTGGCATACTGGTTGGACAAATTTTCTCTAACTTAAGCCTGTTTTGCTAGATGCAATAAATTTGATGTTTTTAGTTTAGATGAGACACATGTTATTATTCAGAATGTTCTCTATGAAGATCTATATAATAACTCGTTTGTAGCTCGGGATTCAGGTCTTATGTCCCCCCCGATGCAAGTATTTAATTCAATAAATGAAACCGGACATGAGACTGAGCTTCCCAGTTAAGCCGGTTCCAAATCCCTTTCAAAAAAAGAAAAAAAGAACGTTTGATATTTTTTATTTATTTTTGACAAACATCAAAGTCTCACCGAAAATATTTTGTTGCTTATATCCTGTGCCCCAGGGGCCTAGGGCATATACAGTTTGCCCACACGGTACATGCCAGGTGTCTCTTCCTTCGAATCACGAGGCACCCCAAAGATTTTGTTACCGACCATCCGTCTATAAACCCGAGCATTTGGGGCTTCGACATATGGTCACCACGTGGACGGCATGGATGAAAGCATCGCCTTCAGAGACCCCACTCCTGGAATCTTCCAGCGCGATTGGCCTCACAAACGTCGCCGTCTTGACCCACGTGGCAGGCGGTCTATCACCTGATTGGAGTATGATCAGGTCAAAAACTAGGCAGGGGGCCTACCACCAGCTATTGTTTTATCAGGCAAATATTAAATACTAAAAGTTTAGCCATAGATAAGCATCGGAATGGAGGGTGGGTCCCAGAGAGCATGGGATTATATAAGGGTGGACGCATCTGTCCCCAACCAAAGCTGATGTCATACGGGTCGGGTTGCTTTCTGTAGGCTCACGTCTCACGTGTCAATGGGCCTAGCCTGAGTAGCCTCATTTCTTCAATATTTATCTTCTTTTTTTAAAAAAAGAAAAAATAAAAAATTTGGTGGAGGCTCTTTGAGAAAAAAAAAAAAATTAAATATAAAAGCTATAAAGCTATCGATTCTATTAGACTGATTTTTGTTGAATTTCTTATGCATGTTCGGATCATACTTGTGTTTTATCCAGTGTTGTGTTTTATTAATGTAATCATGCTTTTGTTCTGATTAATCGAGATTTATTGGTCTTTGTTGCATAAGATCTATTGAAATAGACGTTAAGACAAAATACCATGTTTTTTGTATTTCAACTACAAAATGACATGCATTCCTTGAGAAAGAAAGACCTTAGATTTTGTTAGAGGTTCAAAGGTTTCTCATGTTTAGAGTAACTTTTATTTTGAGTACAATTGGTTAATAACCTGTTTATTTTGATCGTGGATACCATTCTTGTACATGGATTCTTCGAAAGTTGCAAGGCATTGGTGCGTACAACTCTCGATTAAGCTCGAGGGAAGATGATATTTTCACAAGAAACCCGGTAGTACTACACTCCTCCACTTTCCACCAATTTGATGAAATTGTATTGATATATAATGGGAGTTTCTTACAAAATTCCATGGTCCGTGGCAAGCAGATATTTGTATGACGACCTCAACTTTAGAACCTGGAACCATCAATCCACAAAGGACCACAGTCGACCAATCCAGGCGTATGAGAGAGAGAACTTTTAGATCACAATCTTTAGGGTTTCGTTTTCAGATCAGAATTTGAAGTTGTCCTTCAAGTATAACACCGTCACTTGCTGCGAGAATTGGAACCGAAAAGCAAAAGATAAGCGAGACCGAATCTGAAGTTTTTTATGGAAGATATATATGCCTCTGTCACAGAAGCAAGAAAACAATGTATTGTAGTTGGAATGGAGTAATTAGTACACAAAGGTAACTTACGATCAAGCAAAGAAGAATGCATCCGGCCGCACCGGGGAAGAAAGCATACCAATAATTCAGGTGATGCAACTTTGCTGCGTCAATGAAGAGTATCGGCAAGCTTGCAGCTGCATCAATTGAGCATCTGAGAATCAAGTAATGAGTAAGTTAGCACCAGCAACCACATTTGAAGTATTACCTGGAGGATGCGTGGAACGTGTGAAGATCATGAAACCAATGGAAGCGGCGAGGGAAAAGCTCCGGGCAAGCCATCCTGGCCCTAATACAGAAAATGCCAGTACCCCAATGGCTGCACAACCAATTTGTGCCATGAACATGTTGTACTTCTGTAACACCATGTAGCAAAACAAATACCTTAGCCTAGTGATCATTGTCTACATTCTACAACTGCACTCTGTATGTGTTAAGTTGGAATTGGGCCTATTATCTCCAAAGATAACGTTTTTTTTCCTTAACATTGGACTTCCAAAACTATTTTTACCAAAGATTTCAATAGAGTCTATGGTTCGAACCCAGCATGTTAAAATAATATTACTCTCGTAACTCACCGAACCACCATTTATATTATCTAAAAAAACGATTTAGAGACTTACACTTAAAACGATATCTTCAGCAATGAACGACTAACGTTTACTGTAGAGAAGACTGAGAAAAGAGAACATACCCGGGCACCTGGAGAGGTAGGAGTGGCAAAGAGGACAGCACAAACAGCTCCTAAAGGTGCAATTGTCATTGAAACTCCTTTGGGTGTTAGCATCTCATCTATTCTCCCCAATATCGCCATTGCTGCGAATGCCCCTATATACCAAAAATTCCTCGATTTTAATGGCTTTGATCCTAAGGAATTATAAACATTTCTTTCCACCAATTACAGGTAAACCCAAGACTAACCTGCAGAAGGCCACAGAACGTCGCTGAGGGAAGGAGCAGAAGAAGCCTTGTCAGGTTTCCAAGTCTCCCAAAGCGGCGCACCCACGTTGCTTGAGGCCACAATCCCATAGTTGGGATAACTACTGCTTCTTCCTTTGGTCGTTCTGATTACGCTTCCGCCGCTCAACTTCTTCTGAAATCGGAATAAAATTGAACAAGAAGAAGAAGAAGAAGAAAAAGGGCGTAAAGACGTAGAGACTGCCGGAGCTGCAGAAGCACTGTGATGAAGGAGATGATTGTGGTAGCCAATCCTCATTTGCATGCCCATTTCTCCAGCTTCTCAGCCGGCCGCCGCTTCTCTTTCTCTGTGTTGTCTAGTAGTTCCCGGTAGATATGGTTGATATCTTAGAGATGGAGGGTTAGGGTTGACAAACGAGGTGGTCTTTTGGTGAGGTCGAAGAGACGTTAATGAGGGTCATTTTAGCACACGGGCTTACATATCTTGAAAGTCTTGAGTCAATGAGTTGCTGATGATTTTTCGGATTAACCATTTTTAGTTTATATTTATATTTTAACCGTTCAGTTTATAAGTATTTATGAGTAGATCATTTCTCTAAATTTTCAGTCATATTAAAAATTATTAAAGTATTATAAATGTGCTTTATCAATTATGAACTTGAATGGTTCATATTTAACAAACATTAATTTGATTTAGTTTGTTATCTTAACGAACATAAATTTGGCTGAAAATTTATAGAAATGATCTACTTATATAAACCTAGAAACTGAACGGATTAGATGTCAAAATATGATCGAAAAATAAGTAATTTAAACCATAAACTAAAAAGTCCTCAACTTAAGAGTCCTCGTTAGAAATGCTCCATATCTTTCAATTACATATAACCTTCCTAGTAGAGCGTGACCATGATGCGAACATTGCTTTTGATAGAAATTCACATGTATTAGAGGCTTAGAGCATGATACACATAGCATTATTCACTCTCTAGTCACTTAATTTCCCACTAGCCCACCTGTTGATGAATATTGTATTGAATAAAGTGTTGATTTGGGACATATGATACAAGAAGACACCGACAATATACATGTCAGCTACACCATTTGTTTATGCAACATGTTATTTACATACGGAATACATACACTTACAGAATGTTTATATTTTGTCGTAACTATTTCGAGAATTAAAATATATCGATTCATCCAATGTGAAGTTTACCTCATTAGATTAACTTCTTGTGCGTATATAATGTCATTTTTCATTTCAAGTATCCAAAAATGAAAGACTATTTTGACATTCCTTTCCTAAATTGTTAGTAAAATATGAAATTTAAAAATGACTTGTAGAAATTTACAAGAACTTCTGTAAGTCAAGAGCCATGGTTTATACAAACACCTCAGTTTTTGAACTGGCATCACTCACTACACAATACAACAAGATGTTAAACAAAAGTTGAAACAAATCAGTGGGCATTTTATTGGGCCTCTTCACACACCAACACCAAAGGAACCAGTTGGGCTTATCATAAAGAGAGATACATGGGCTTCATGGGGGAACAAAGGATCCATCAACAACCAAATCATGCCCAGAAACAAACTCAGAATCATCACTCGCAAGAAACAGCACCGCCTTCGCCACATGCTCCGCCTTGAGCGCCACCCCTCTCAGCCGCGCGAACTTCTCATATACTCTCTGAAGCTCCGCCATCTCCATCCCACTCGCCTTGCACGTCAGCGGCGTCGCCATCCCATTCGGTGAGACGCAGTTCACCCTAATCCCATGCACCCCCAGCTGCACGCTCGCCGACCTCATCAGCCCCAACACGGCATGCTTCGACATGCAGTAGTCCGTATCCTTTGACATCCCGTGGTTGGCTCCCACGCTCGCCGTGCACACTATGCTCCCCCTCACGCGCCCCTCCACCATCACACGCGCCGCGTGCTTCACGCACGACGCCATGCCGCGCACGTTCACGTCGAACAAACGGTCAAAGGCTGTAATGTCAAGGTCAAGAACAGTCTGCTCTTCGCTGCTCAGTATCCCAGCGTTGCTGAACATGATGTCGAGGTGTCCGAATTTTTCGACCGTTGCTTCCACCATGGACTTCACTTGCTCTTCATCGGCCACGTTACAGTGCACGTAACTGCATCTGTGGTGGCCGATGGACTCGGCTAGTTGACAGCCGAGATTGTCTTGGATGTCCGCGATTACTACAATGGAAGCTCCATTATCGGCGAAGAGGCGGGCCGTGGCCTCGCCAATGCCGCTTGCACCGCCGGTGACTATGGCTACTTTGCCTTGTAATTTGTTAGTCATGTCGAGGGGTTGAGGGAACTATTGTATAACTATATGTGCGGTGGTGGTGCAGATTATAGAATATATAAGACTACATTTCCCCAATAAAAGAACGTTTACTCAAGACTTGGGAGCAAGCTAGGTTCTTCTTTTCTGTCAGTCAACTATGACCCTTTGTTATGGAGAAGTAGCTGATAAATTCACCAAAATTGAAGAATCGGCCAGTTGATAAATGATAATTCATATATGAACGTCATCATAACGTATAAGGATCGGAGAAGCTACTTGCAGTGAGATGGATACTCATTGGCCAGGTCTTTTAGTTGATGATTATTGCTATCATATAGTCAGTAAGATACTCACCGGCCATGTCTTTTAGTGGATGGATACCTCAATCGGTTAGCCAGTTTTGATTACCAGTATTAAAGCCAATGTGATTATGTATAGCAAAACTGTAACAGTCACAATTAAATAGACAGTTTTGTATTTAGTTATTATTATATCAGTTACTAATTAGAGAGTCTAAGTAATATGTTAACATATCAAAACCTTATGATGATACCAATAGATAAATGATTTAAATTGATGTCATAGTACGTATATATCATCATGTACAGTGTAGAATTATTTCGGGTAAAAACAAGTTAAAACTATTGAACTTAATTTAGAATATTCTGCTAATTAAATGTTTGTGAAAGTTATTATATATCTTGCAAAGCAAATGTTGTTTTGCTCTGAAATTCTGTTACATTAACCAGGCAAGAGATGTGAATCTTATGATGCAACTGCATGTACTGGATCGATTATACAGTATCCAATTCACAAGTTGTTTTCCACAGCAGGAAAAAAGACAGATCGAGGAGAAAACAGAAAAGAAAGAAGCTAGGCTTATTTTGTAACACGCATGTATATATGGCCGCACGAGTAGGTGCCTATTCGTTTGCGCGCAATTCATCAAGGTTGAGGTGAACCGGTATATCAACTTTTCTGGCCACCGTCTACAACACCTTCTACGACCAGATTGTGACCGGATATAAACTGAGAGTCCTTAGAAGCCAGAAACACGACTGCGTTTGCCACATGCTCCGGCGACATAAACTCTTTCCCTCCATCTATCCCTAATGACTCCGTAAACTTGGTCATCTGCTCTACATCTTTGAAGTTAACCAAGGAGTCTGTGATCGGCGTCTGAACAGTCCCCGGCGACACGCAGTTGACGCGTATCCCGTACGCGCCGAGCTGCATACTCGCCGACCTCATCAGCCCCAAAATAGCGTGTTTTGACATGGTGTAGTCTGTCAACCACTTTAATCCAATGACGCTCACCGTGCATATAACGCTCCCCCTAACTCCCCTTTTCACCATGGCTCGCGCCATGAGCTTGTCGTACTCTGATAACTCAAACTCCAGCACGGTCTGCATCGACGAGCAGAATATTCCGGCGTTGCTGAACATGATGTCCAGACGACCCTGCATCTGGACCGTTGAATCGACCAGGCTCTTCACTTGTTCCTCGTCTGTGACGTCGCCGTGGATGAAGTTGCAGTGAGGACCGATCGAAGCGGCGAGTCGGCGACGTCCTGGCCTTCACTACGAATTTATAATAGAATCGTGGGAGTTTGCAGTGTGGCCCACCTTGATGTGTTTATACCCTCACATTTACGGAAAATTCTAGTATATGATCATCCTACTAAATACCAATTTAGCTTAGATCATCAAGGGCGCCACACCTTGATGTGTTTATATCCTCACATTTACGGAAAATTCTAGTATACAGACCTGTATGATCATCCTACTAAATACCGATTTAGCTCAGATCATCAAGGGCTTTAGCATAAATACTCAACTCCCAACAAGTTTTTGTTTTTGTTGTTTGTTTTACTTTTAGTAAAATCAAAAATTTTGACGGAGCATGGGTCTAAGACTTTGAATTTGTTTATCATAATTTAAATATACAAACTTATCATCTTACTCAAAGGTAAATAGTTAAATTTTCCATCAGAAGATCAATTGCTACACAAGATTAGAATATTTAGCAGAAGCTAAGTTATCTTACAAAGAACTACAAGAAGAAAGAAAAAAGTTAAGAAAATTAAAAGACCAAAGAGACAAGCTTCCTAGAAGTATCAAAAATTACTGGGATATTATTTTCCAGTTACAGAGAAGAATTTATAGAAAATAACATTCAACTACCCTAAACAGTTGCAAAAAACAGAAAACCCACATTTTAAAAGATTTAAATAAACAAGGATATAAGCCCATGACCAAAGTCAATAATACCATATGTTGACTGCAATTTTCATCATGAAATGACCAAAATGTCCAGTTTATAAACAGAATTACATGTTTCACTCTCCCAAAACTCTTGATCTGACCTCTCTCTCTCCCTTTTCTCTCTCCCCCCCCCCCCATATTCACTACTCAAATTGGGGGGAAGCTTTTGCCTTTTTGAACAACTCCATCACCCTAAAATCCCAAATTCATTT
Organism: Fragaria nilgerrensis; assembly: GCA_010134655.1. Lineage (NCBI taxonomy): Eukaryota > Viridiplantae > Streptophyta > Magnoliopsida > Rosales > Rosaceae > Fragaria > Fragaria nilgerrensis. Next base: position 9,746,351 of record CM020981.1, read on the forward strand.
CCTCTTCTTCTCTCTAGGTTTCCTCCCACTCCGACGCCTCCTTCTCACTCCGTCGCCGCTGTCGATTTGCATCACTCTCCCGCGACGTCGCCGGAATCTTAGGAAGGTACCACACCCCTCTCTATCCCAGCCTCCGCCTCTGAATTTTCTTCCGCCATGAACGACCTGAAAATTGCTGCAATTAAATCGAAATCTGAGGCAAGATTTGAATACTTCCCATAAGAAAACATATTGAATATCCTGATTAGATTACCCATCAAGATCAAATCTTTGATCAAATGCACATCGGTTTGCAAGTCTTGGAAATCTTTGATTCAAAACCCTATCTTTATTGATTCGCATCATAGCCATAGAATCAATTGTGATAAGCAGAGTGGAACTCATCTCCTATTAGTCCACAATGTTTGTAGTAAAAGATTTTGCAGATTATTCAATAGAGATTTCGTTAGAGGTAAAGGGAAGACCTTTACTCTCTGTATTATGATAACCGTGGTTTTGATGAGTACTGCAAGATTGAATTGCCTAGTGATCTTGAGGGAATTATGTTTAATTTGTGTTACTGTGTGTTGTTAATGTGTGCTCTTTGTGCTGCTACTACGTGTTGTTGATTCATGCTGCTACTGTGTACAATTAATTTGTGTTGTTGTTGTGTGTTGTTACTGCGTGTTGTTGATTCATGATGCTACTGTGTGTTGTTGTTGTTGTGTGCTACTACTACGTGTTGTTGATTCATGCTACTACTGTGTACAACTAATTTATGTTGTTGTTGTGTGTTGTTACTGCGTGTTGTTGATTCATGCTGCTACTGTGTGTTGTTGTTGTGTGTTACTATTACGTGTTGTTGATTCATGCTGCTACTGTGTACAACTAATTTGTATTGTTGTTGTGTGTTGTTACTGCGTGTTGTTGATTCATGCTGCTACTGTGTGCTGTTACTACGTGTTGTTGTTGTGTGTTGCTATTGTGTGTTGTTGTTATGTGCTGTTACTACTAGTTGCTGCTATGTGCTACTACTAGTTGCTGCTTTGTGCTACTACTAGTTGCTGCTTTGTGCTACTACTAGTTGCTGTTTTGTGCTCCTACTACTAGTTGCTGTTTTGTGCTCCTACTACTTGTTGCTGCTATGTGCTGCTGCTGCTACTACTACTAGTTGCTGCTATGTGCTGCTACTACTACTAGTTGCTGCTATGTGCTGCTACTAATACTAGTTGCTGCTAGTTGCTGCTGCTGCTGCTGCTATACTAGTTGCTGTTGCTGCTGCTGCTGCTGCTACTACTACTACTAGTTGCTGCTATGTGCTGCTGCTACTACTAGTTGCTGCTATGTGATGCTGCTACTACTAGTTGCTGCTATGTGATGCTGCTACTACTAATTGCTGCTATGTGCTGCTGCTGCTACTACTAGTTGCTGCTATGTGCTGCTGCTGCTGCTGCTACTTGTTGCTGCTTGCTGCTAGTTGCTGCTATGTGCTGCTACTACGTGTTGTTGATTCATGTTGTTTCTATGTGCTGCTATTGTATAGTGTTGTTGTTGTGTGCTGTTACTGCGTGCTTTTCGTGCTGCTACTACGTGTTATTGATTCATGCTACTACTGTGTACAACTACTTTGTCTTGTTGTTGTGTGTTGCTACTGCGTGTTGTTGATTCATGTTGCTGCTATGTGCTGCTACTACGTGTTGTTGTTATTACTTTTATTGGGATGTTAACCTCTGCTACTACTTCTACTGGAATGTTAACCCTTGCAACTACTACTGAAATTAATTGCTACTACACTAAATTATTGAAAATGTGTTACTATATTTCATTTGTTGAAAAATTTCAAAAGGAGAGACTTTTCTCTTCTAAAAGTATATTTAATTAGTGTAGGGTTAGTTTGGTAAATTAAATCATGACACATGACATGTAAAGAAAAGATTGTCCTTAATTGTTAAAAACTGTCCTTATTTGTTTAACAACAACACAAGTGGATTTATTTGTGTTTCAAATCTTTTTTAGAGAATGTATATGTGATTTGTTAAAATAATAAATATTAAGCTTGGTGATTGAGTTCCCACACCAAAAAAAAATTTCACGCCCAGACCTTATTCCATGCCTTCACTCAAGGTCATAATCCCAGAATTTTTTTTTCTTTCAGTTTGTTTATCCTCCTCTTCTTTTTCTTCAAATCAAACTGTAGGGACCGGTCGAAATCACGCCGCAAACTCCGACCGGGAGGATGAAGGGCGAGACGGCTTCTTCGTCGTCGACGAAGCTAAGGAGCTTAAGGATTGTTTCTGAGGATTCTTGGGCTTGGTAGAAGAGAAGAGGGTTTTGATAGGAGATTCGGCATCGATGCGATGACGGAAATTCTGCTTTTAAGGAGCTTTGTGGCCGGATTGGTGGGGGGGGGTTGGGATGGGGTATGGGGGTTTCAATAAATTGGATTGGTGGTCGACGGTTTGGGGTTTGGATTTGGAGGTTGAAATTGATGTGGTGGCATCCTCAAGGCTGCGCTCGAGGCCGGGATCAGAGCGGTGAGGCGGAGGGAATAGGTCGTCGCGCGTCGACTAAAGTGTTTTTTTTTTTTTTTTTCTAATCTCTTTATTTCAAAATGTCTGTTTTGTCCTTCTTATGGGCCAAATTTAAGTTGATGTAACTGTGAACTGACGTTATTAAAAAAAAAAACAAATTAAATTTAATCCTTACAATTGTATATAATAAAAATAAAATTTATTGTAATTTTAGCGTTTTCTTCATATCGGATAATATTTTGATTTTAATTTTCCGGCATCGTATTAGAAAACGAAACTCAAATCCATTTCCGTGCAACATAGCTAAATAGTCTTTGAGGAAAGAGTGTGATTTCTTTAAAAATAAAAATACACGCAATGATCACCTAGCTACTGATGTACTACACAATATGAACAGTTCAATTTGCCTTGAAATCAATCGATTGTGAAGAGAAGTACACCGCCATCGATATAGAAGGATAGTACATTGGAGTAATTCACGCAAGAAAAGACCGACATGCCATTGTCAGAAGAAAACAAACATGCATAAACAGAAAATTTTGAATTTTTCAGTAAGACTGTATACAACGAAAATACTTCTAACTTCTTGGTCATATATGAAGATGAGGTACGTAGACTTCAAACTATAGAATTAGTCTATGAAGAACCAGTCTACTGAAACAAGACAACCTCAAACCCAAGAGAATCGTTGGGAGAACGGAGAACCATTACCGGAATGAATGAAACAATAGAGAAAGAAAAAGAATTAGACCGGAATTAAAAACAATTTCAATTAATTTCATAACAGGTAATAAACGATCCAAATAAGCTTTATTTTCGAAGAAGTAGTAGAGTGTGAGTTTATAATGAAAAAGTTTAAAAAAAAAAAAAAAAAAAAAATCTTTATTTTCGAACATGCATGCATGCTGAAACTGATCGATCACGAACACTTGTGGCGATCTATCTTATGTTTTGAATCCACCGTCCAGGACCAAATTATGGCCACTCACGAACTGAGATTCCTCGGAAGCTAAATAGACGACCGCGCTGGCCACATGCTCCGGAATCATCAACTCTTTGCCTCCCTTCAACCCTAGCGTCGACTTCAGCTTATCTATCTCTTCCTGACTCTGAAACTGAAAAGTAGAGGCGTTCATGATCGGCGTCATCGTCGGCCCCGGCGATACGCAGTTCACGCGTATCCCGTGCGTCCCGAGCTGTATACTCGCGCACTTCACCAGCCCCAAAATGGCGTGCTTTGACATCGTGTAGTCGGTGAAGATTTCCGTCCCGTTAGTCGCCCCGACGCTTGCCGTGCATATCACGCTCCCCCTCACTCCGCCTTCCACCATGGCCTTGGCCGCGTGCTTCACACACGCTGCCGTCCCTCGTACGTTGACCGCCATCAGCCTGTCGTAGTCGGACAAGTCAAGGTCCAGAACCTCCTGCTTGGTTTTGCTGAGTATTCCGGCGTTGCTGAACATGATGTCCAGGCAGCCGTGCGTCAGGACTGTTGACTTGACCAGGCTCTTGACCTGCTCCTCGTCGCTCACGTCGCAGCGGATGTAGCTGCATTGAGCGCCGATGGAAGCCGCGACGTCCTGGCCCTTCTCGTCCTGGACGTCCGCAATCACTACTGTGCGCGCACCATGCAAAGCAAAGAGGCGTGCAGTGGCTTCACCGATGCCGCTAGCGCCACCGGTGACTATTGCCACCTTTTCTTGAAGCTTCTTCGTGAGCGTGAGGTTTGCCATTTTCCGTTTATTGGGGATATCTCTGCTTGTTTGATAAGATGAGATTTTTTGTGCAATGCGTGAATTCTGGAACGCTAGCTACGTTGCCTTTTATAGTCGAGCTTGCATTGAAAGTGGTAATGGGATATGGCTCATTTGTTTTTAATCGTGGTCTAAAATAACTAAATTCGATTAATCAAAATCATACAATTAACTATCGATATACTCAATGTGGTCGTCTATACTATTGTTTAGAAACATATACTCAATGTGGTCGTCTATACTATTGTTTAGAAACATACGATTATGTCAAACTATAGACCATAACAACTCTATGTGTTTGACATATATTTTCTAGTGTCATTTGGATTATAAACTTCCAACTAACATGTACAATTATATTAAAGCAAAATTCTAGCTGCTAGCGTCTAAATAACAATGAGCTTCAAGCAAGGCTGCTGGTTTCATTGATCTAAATTTAAATTATAATTGAACTTTATGTGACCATTTTTCGATTGGTATTGGTTGGTACGTCGGAGGTGGATTCCAAATTGGTCCATGCATGATTATCTTTGCTCTCCTTTAGCAGCTTAAGCTTTTGATCGGTCACTGACTGCTATCGTACCAGATATACTTCTCAAATGCATCTTAAAGCTTCTTACAACTCGTCTGCTTTGATCAGATTATGAGATATGTTTAGTGAGATTATTTCTTCTTTTCACAAGAATGATGTGGAGTAGTAGCATGCAAAACTATTTTTTAAACTAGATTTGTTGGTTAAAAGTCTTAGATTGGTTTCGTGGCCTTTCTTCGGCTGTTTCCTTTTGTTGTGCACACCAGTTAGCAACACCCTTATTCTATATTGATTAGATATCCTTTCTCAGTCGAGGTTTCGATTATAAAAGAAGAATAAGAAGAAGAAGAAGAAATTCACAGTACGTTGTTGCCACCGTTGTTATCTCCAAAGTCAATCTGTTCAGATAGTTGGATTCAAACTATAACTTAGACGCAACCATTAGTTATATCCTTGACTCGGCACTTAGAGATTAGCAGTGTTTATAAACTCGTCTGTTTTATACTTAATTAGAGATTAGCATTTTATAAACTCGTCTGATTAGCACTTAGAGATTACCATATTTCTGATTGATGGAGTGGGAATGTACAACATGCATATTCAAAATATGCAGGTATTATCTTAGTACGTATAATAATGTCATCAGAGGAAGAAAAACTAGATGATAACACATGAGGATCTATTATTAAAAGTTTTAGTTCTTCCTTAACCAATTGTTTACGTAAAATATCATATCTATCGTTGATCTTGTAGTTGACTAAACTCGCAGATACCAAGCAACCTCAAGATTCTTTCAACATATTAAACTAGAAACTATGTAATTTTATGATCAATGATCGCCAATGCACAACACGTACAGAATTTCATGATGCGAAATTATGGACTCGTTTTGGAAAACGGAGATTATTCCATACCTCCGTAATCGGCAAAAACCGTGCAATGACCTTTTGGAATCATTGCACGGCTTATTTAGATTGGCTAGACACGACTTGTGTCGTTGTCAAAGAGGGCATTACACGGTTTAAGATCTAGTTAGCCGATCGTTAATTTAGGTGTATTTGGAATTGGAAAGGAGACTAAGATCCAATTTCCATGTAACTTATGCATCTTTGACTCGAATTGTTTAAGGACGAACGAACCCCAGTTTGATTTGGCCGGCCGGGTATAATCCGTTTGTCAATCAATTACAACATTTAGTTTAGTTTGCTCAAGTAATCAGACAATCTTGCATTCCAATACGAACAACGCGTACGGTAGCTAGCTAGGCTGCATTGTCAAGGACGTACAAAGACTTTGGGGGATTTAGATACAAACAATATAATGTCAATGAGACATAGCGATAAGCTAGGTTTGGCAAAAGACTATTGTAGCGTTTGATAGAAACCCCAGATAACCCAACTTATACAATGTTATTAGATTAGGAGGAAGTAGAGCGGCTACCTTAATTTTGGATAGCTCTTGTTGTAGTAGGAGATACTAGGAGTTACAGTCTGCTACTAGAATCTGGAACCAATTACTGTACGTATTCCTATTTCCTAATTACCCTTTTCCAACGGCGACGTCTTGGCATCTTATCATGCATCTAGACGTTGGACCATGAGTGCGGCATTGTCTTAATATGCATTTGGTGCTTTGGTTGCTGTACGTCACAGTGGGTTGCGTTACTTGTGTAACTAACTAGTTTTAAGAAACTTGATTTTTTTGCTTCTAGGTAGTGTCTGCTTTAACCACCTTTAAGGTAGTTATATTTAGGATTGACTCACAAAAGGTCTCGGTACAATTAGGAATGACTCACCCATTTATGAGTTATATTATAAGTTATATTTTTTTTGTCACTTTTCTAATGTAGAATCTCTCGTTTCCAACACAATCAACATTGATGTTCATTAAAGAAGAGCAAGTTTAGTATCTATGGACGGTTAGTTTATCACAGCGATGAAAGTAACAACATGAATGAACGATTGGTGAAACAAGTTGAGCAAATTTTGATTCATTGACAAACAAAAACCGTGCAAAGCCAGCAGGTGCAATGACTACCAAGACAAAATCCAGTTGGAAAGTTATGGCATTTACAAGCATATGCCCCTAGAGAGGAGCAACGATAACATCACATAATCTACCAGGCAGCCTTTTCTTCTTACTCAACAATGATCTGAGTGGGAGTCGTAGAAATCACTTGGGCAAGGTGACATGACTTCTTGCTCTAGCAACTGTAATACCTGATTCATTGATGGCCTATCATCTGGATTTGCATCTGTGCACCTTGCAGCTATTTCAAGAATTGCTTCCAAACTTTCGGGATCTGCATCTCTGCACCGCTTGTCAACAAAGTCTTTCATTCGGTTCTCCCTCAATAGCGTGTTCATCTGCACAGGAAAGTTAAGTCTGATTCCGAGTACAGAACAAGGCTCTATTTTTTGGTCAATTGACAAATGAAAGAGAACTTACCCAACCAACTACATTTAAGCCTTTCTGGACAAATGTTGGATCAGTAGGTCTCTTTCCAGTCACAAGCTCAAGCAAAAGAACTCCAAAGCTATATACATCTGACTTCTGTGTCGCTCTGCCGCTTTGCAAATACTCTGCAACAGTAGCATAAACCAATAAGTACATGTTGCTAACTAATTATAAGAGATGGTTATTCTGTTTTTCAATTTGTAACAGTCACCAAGAGGATACTCGTACACATAAGAATAATATGTCACAAAAACAGACCTGGTGCAAGATAGCCAAAAGTGCCAGCAACCACTGTGGTAACATGGGCATCCTCATCAACCAAAAGCTTTGCAAGACCAAAGTCCGAGACATGTGGCTCCAAGTTTTCATCAAGCAGAATGTTGCTAGATTTTATGTCACGGTGCACTATCTTTGGACAGCAATCATGATGTAGGTACGCTATCCCTCTGGCAGAACCAAGAGCTATTCTTAAACGGACACTCCAATTCAGAGGTCGCTCTTCCTGCCCATCTCCTGAAGAAGAGGTAGAAAAAGAAAAAGAAAAAATGTTCAAATATAAGCATTCAATCCTAAAGCAAACACGTTGTGAAACAAATGTTTACATATAGAAAGTCTTACCATGCAAGAAATCATCTAAGCTCCCCATAGCTACATAATCATATATAAGAAGCTTTGAAGTAGGGAGCCTGCAGTAGCCTCGCAAGTTAACTAGATTTATATGCTTAATGCTACCCAAGATCTCTAACTCCCTCTCGAAACATTGATCTGATCCTTCCCGACTTCTGTCAATTCTTTTTACAGCAAATGTTCCACAATCATTCATGACCATTCGGTACACAGTGCCAAACCCTCCTGATCCTACAACATCCTCTTCATCAAGTGACTCTAATTTGTCAATAATCTCGCATGAAGGGTAGGGCAGATCTCCATGGAATGTGATGAGTTTTGTGCCTGTTCAATACAAAATTTTCTCAGCAACCTTTTACAGTTCCAACCTTAATTGATTGAAGTGGGGTAAATGACCAAAGTGGGGGCATTAAGGTTGGATTTGGAAACTGAGTATTGAAGACTCTAGCATTCGCTTTACCTGCTTCTTGATTCACTTGCTTTGTAACTTCTGTATACTTCTTGGCCACTCTTTCCTTTTTTGATAGTAACCGAGCCCAAAGGAAGCCAAGGAGAATGAAGAGTGCAACTGCCATGGTGGACATGACACCAATAAGCAATCCCTTAATGTAATGTGAAGATCGCTTGGGAGGGGCTACAATATCCACAGTTAATGGAGAAGAGTTAGTACATCACATTCTTACTTGGCACAGGTTCTCAAGTGACTATAAGCAAATGATATAGAATCCTGAACTTACCTGCTGATTCATCACTCGCCGCATGAGGCAATACAGCAGGAAATCCCAGCGAGGTTCGACAGGGCTTGTGCACTTGTTGGCCACAAAGGTCAAGATTCCCAATAAACCTATGCATGTTGAAGCAAGTTTGGAAGAAAATCAATGGGTGGGACAACTAAAGATTATGCACCTATGCTTAAAAAATGGAAGACAGCAGGTATTGACATTTCTATTTACTGTACTGCATATAGTGCACACCTACTATTTGAGAAAAGCAAATTAATGCATAATTTACCAATCCTAACTTCTCCACAAACTCAAAAGTTTCACAGCCTGGTCATTCAAAATTGGCCACTAGCTTACATGAATATGCATATACGCCTATTGTCTAATTCTAACAAGCTTAAAACAATAACCGACATATATGGAAACCTGAATGTGTGCAATACAAATTTTATGAATGAGTGATGGGATGAACATATGAATACTTACGACTTATTCCCAAAGTTGCTCAGAACTCCAACATCTGGGATTTCCCCGGAGAAGAAGTTAGTGGACAAGTTCCTAAGACATACAAAAGCAATGAATCACTTATGCTATTGAGATACCATCTAATTGAAAAACTGTAGGGTATATAATAATACCATAAGGTACTTTAGCTATAATTGGCACTTACAGAGAGCGGAGTCGTGATAAGCGGCCGATAGATGAAGGTATTGCACCCTTTAATAAATTACTTGATATATCCCTGCAAAAATATATTTAGTTCATCATACTGGAGAAACAACAATTAAATTAATTGTAAATAGCTCAATCAGCATTGGATGACTGCCCTTGGTAATTTGTAAGCTATAGAATGAGCATTTAACTATCATTGAGTGTGTGTGAAAACTTAGTAAACCTGACTAGACAAAGAAAAAACGAACGTCTTACAAAATGGTTAGAGCAGAAAGGTTTCCAATATCTGATGGTATACCTCCTTGCAGATAATTAGCCCTCAAGTACCTAATAGAAATGACAGCCAAAAGTGAGTTCTAGTGTCATACAAGCAGATTCACATGTTACAACTCAAACGAAAACTACAATAGAGAAAGGAATGATTTTCTCTTACAAAGCTCTAAGCTCAGCACATCTGGCAATTTCATTAGGAATGAATCCGTGTAAGCTGTTCTGGTGAAGTGCTCTGATTCACATTGTAATACAATAATATAAGCAAAAGTAGAAAAGTGCAGAACTTTTCAGTTAAAATGGGTATTCAAATTAGACTCACAGTCTCTGCAATCTACTGAGTTTGCCAATGCTGGGAGATATAGATCCTCCTAGTTGCATATAGGGTAGGTTACTGAAAAGAACCCAATACAAAATCTTTGAGAATGAGTGAATCAGATTAAAATTAAAGGAAGGAATTTAAAAATGGGTATGACATACATTGCGCTGACTCTTTGGTCCTGAGGATGGCAAGAAATACCAGTCCAATTACAAGGTGATTCATCAGAATCCTGCCAGTTACTGAGCATGTTCCTACTGTCATTCAAAACGCTTTTCATTTCCAGCAGTATGAGACCTGGAGGGAGTAAAAAAAGTGCATCACTAAATGATCTAATAAGAGAAGTAAAATCCAAAACCCCAAATTTGAAACTTGAGAAAAAACAGAAAAGGATATCTAAACCCATCAAAGATACAATCGTTATATGTAAAACATCAAAATCAAAAACCCAGCTCAACAAAATGCAACTATGACTACTGCAAGATAACTTGTCATCATCAGCAGATGAAAAAGAAGAGAGCTTTAACCCAAAATGAGCAAAAGAAATGAATTGGGGATTTGGTTTACCATCTTGGGTGAGAGCAAGAGAACAATGAGAGCAAACAGTTGCTGCTACAATGACCGAGAGGACCCAAAACAGAACACCCTTCTTCATTTTTTTGAAAATGAGCTGTTTCTGAACTTGGTCTCTTCTTCACTGAACAATGGGAGTGAAAGTGTTGAAGTATGATGGCAACAGTGGGCTAGAGTGAAGCTGAAGCTGTGATGGAGGTGGGGTACTACTTCCATGATAGAAATAAATTAATCATAATTTTTGAAGCACGAAGAGAGAGACAGAGATAGAGAGAGGGAAAGATTGCTTTTTTCCTATAATTTATGTGCAGAGAGTGAAGGACAGACTTTTTGAAACATAGAAAGTTGTGCATGGAATAGCCGTTGTCTACCAATTTCAAAATATTAACTCGTAGTTATGGAATTACAGCAAAATAAGAACACCCAGAAGAAAAAAAGAAAAATAGCTGAAGGTTGGTTTTCATCTTTCATTGTTTGGGTAGTTGATGCGTTTCCTTGTTGCTGATATAAAAGATCTCAGAAAAAATTGGGTTTCACTGGAAATATTTGAGCATTCTTCAGTTCTTGAGTAATTGTTACTGCAAATTTTTTTGAACATGTGGTCACTACTGGCTGGGTGCTCAGTGAGACTGATACTGAACGGTACAAACGGGACCCTACCGTACTTATGGGTTTGGCTACAATAAGTTTGGGCCGGTAAGTATGTTAGGCTCAGAAGTGATATTGGGCCTGTGGACAATGATATGTGTTCTTTGATGTTTAAATATTTTTGGTGGTTGAGTTGGTGTTGATATAAGAAACTAAAGTAAAATGGGAAGAGCTTTTTATTTTTTTTGAACGGGGGAAGATCTTTTTATTATGGAATCAAAGAATTCAAGTTGCATGATCATACAAGGATATGAGGAAGTTAGGAACTAACCCAAATGTTTAGTGCAAGTAATCATGATTAGGAGGATTTACACATACAACAATTCAAAATGATATGATTGTGTGTATCTTCCACTTGATTCTACTTTCTTCTACAATTTTCAGGGTTTTCTTTTTGAAGGGGTCTCAATTTTATGTGATGTTTTGGGCTAAACTGCATTTCGTCGTTGAATATAGTATTCATTCATTCCCTCTTAATTTTAAGTAAAATCAAAACAGCATACAATTGTTCAAGGTGTGACATATATGAATAGAATTCAAATGTGTTATAAAAGATATATATTAGCAATACCAGTCACAACCAAGAAAGAAACTAATTTACAAATCGGTACATTCATTATTTCTTTTTTCAAATGAAACTACTTAAAATCCTGAGAAATAACAAACAATTCTTAAATTTTGCTAATAGTGATATCAACATCATCAATTGGCTTCGGATGTGAAAGATAAACCATCCCTGCATCTGGATTCAGCAACTTCCACCTGAGTTGTGACAACAAAATTAAAGTTCATGAATACCTATACCAATATATTTCCTTGTTAAAAATATACACTATATATATCAAGCAAAACTATTATTACGGTCCATTTCCTTACTTGTATCCAACAGACAAATGATGCAATAAGATTGCAAGCTGTATCCTAACAAGCATATTTCCTGCACAAACTCTTGGTCCGCCACCAAAAACTTGGTATGTTCCAGGTTTAGCTGGTTGCTGAGGCAATCAATTAATTGATGAGTAAATCTATGTTTATTGAGTTTAGTTATATAATTCTCTAAAAGAGATGTGGACTTACATCCCATCTATCTGGATTAAAACACATAGGATTATCGAAATTTTCCGAGTTTGTGTGGATATATCGAATCCAAAGAATCACTTTCCAACCCTTTGGTATCCTATAGCCTGCAAAAATTATAACGACCTTGATTACATACTTTTGAACTAAAATTAAAGTTGCTTAATGCATTATATACTCGTTAATTCCAAACTACCTTTGTACTCGGCTTCCTTAGTAGCCAAACGGAAAATGAACGCAGCAAGGTTTGCCATTCTTATCGTCTCTTCCACAACCTGTACATCATTCAGTATTTCTGATCAGTATTTTCTTATTCTTGTTAAAACCCTGACAAGCAAACTTGGACTTAATATACACCTTGTTTGTGTATTTCATTTTTGAAATATCGTCGCTTGTAATGAGATCCCCCTTCTTCTTCTCACTTAAGCACATATTCTCCTCCTGTGAGTACATGATGAGAATCTCAAAGATGATAAAACTTAATAAATATCATTACTAATTAGTTAGATTGTTTTTCAGTTTTAGGAAAATGTGGATCGATGTTGATATATATTTACCCGTAGCTTTTGGAGGACATTGGGGTATTTGGCAAGAAAATAGATAGCCCACATTGATGCAAGGGAAGTTGAGGCATATCCAGCAATAACAAGGCTCACAATGTTATCTATCACTTCTTGGTCACTTAGTTTATTTCCCTCATCATCTTTAATCTGCATAAGCCCATCCATAAGATCATTTGTCAAAACTTCACTTTGGTTCTTCTTCTTTTCCAGCTCCATCCTGAAAATAGCATCAAGCGTTTGTCTGCACTGCAAATTCAGTCACACAGTATTATTAGAGCATGTGATAATTCTTCTCCTAATTAGACCAGGAGATAACTATAGATATATATTGATATTTGGACTTGCAAGAGATTACAATTTAAACCGTGTACCTGACGAGCATGATGATAAGCGAATCCGGGAATGTTGATGGGTTGAGCTCTAACTCCTTTAAGCAAGCCAGTAAACAAGTTATCGATGGTATCTAAGAGAGGCCCTGGATCCATACTTATGAATAGTTGTCCAATATTCTCAAATGATAACTGTAAATAAAAGCATTCACATGTATATTAGTACGTTGGTTTTCTTTAGAAGGTTGAAGCTTGTACTGCATGTCAATGATGTCATGGTGCTGCGATCTACAGGCGATCTATACCTTGTTAGCTTCATCAAAAGCTTTGATTCTACCCTTTTGCGCCCACGACTCAAGTGCAGCGATGATGCGAGGTTGAACAAGGAGGGCAATGCGCCGGAGAGCGTCCGGCCGGTTTATTACATTGGTGACGTAGCTTCTAACCCTAGTATGAGACTTTCCACTAACTGATACCAGTGAAGTTGGACCCATAAGATCAACATTAGGCCATTCTGAGGTGAATATGTCATCAGATTGCAGTACATATTTGTTGACCGCAGGGAAGCATGTTATGATGGATGGTGATCCGAAGAGGTGCGTTCTATACATGCCTACTCCATCGCCATACCTGGTTATTCAAATTACATTATATATCGTCTAAAATACATATATGCAAATGATAGGAAATATAGTTATTAATACGTACTTAGTCCTCTTAGCGTTGATGAAATCATCCGGGCGACGAAGTACTTTGAAATACCAAAGGAAAGTGAGCATTTCACCGATGAAAGGAAATCCCATGACGCCCGGTGGTAGCTTGGCGCCAGTAGGTGACTGTCGCATTTTGAGAGGAAGAACGTACCAAAGCTCGTTCCACCACCACAAGAGCAACCCTAAAAATGGGAAACCTCCCAAAACCAAAGCCATCCACATCCCCGAAGAAATATCCATATCTCCACTATAATACTAACTAGTATGCTTAATATTAGCCCCACTTGGCTAGCTCTTAATCTGTCACAGTACGTTGGATTGATTTATATATAGAGCAAGTTGTGTAGATTAATTTCGAGTTGATTTCTAGGGTGAGCTAGTAAGACAAAGGGAATCAATCTTACTTGAAAGCCATAGAACTTGAGGAATATATGTATCGGGACCCTAGTTTCCCAATTTGGGAATTTTCTTCTATTAAAATTGACACAATTGTCAGAATGCGTCATGAGTTTTGGCTTAGTATGTTAGTACCTTTTTTTTTTCTTTTCTAATTTGGAAGATGTCAAGATTGGATCGTAGCTAGTTTACTGCCCTAGATAGTTTTGGCTTAATTGATACCATCTGTTTTACTAAATTAGGAAGCCTTGCGTGCCCTAGATAATGGCTTAATTATAATTTAAGATTATAATATATTGTCTTGTTATGTGATTTCGTTTTCGTTTTTTGTTATGTATATAATATATTATACTCAATCGGATCGTGTGTGGGTATGAATAATTAGTCTAGCTGTATATATATATCCTTATATATCCCTAGCATCGTTGTTGGATATATTCTTGTCTAAGAGCATATTCCCAATTTAGAAGTATAATGTTCCATGATTTTTGTCTAACATGATTATTGCAACTGATTTGTATGCTGGCCTCAGCTTTGATGTCTCTGCATGCATTTCAAACAAGCGCGCGCATATGATAAGTGGAGAGAAAATTAGCTAGCTATCTAGGTTCAGGCATGTCTGTTCATCTTCAAGTTTAAAAGCCAATTGTATTACGAATCCCAAACTTAGTCTTGCTCTGCATTATTTGTCAATGTTCATCAAGAGGGGCTGATCATTGATTTTGTTTCCATTATTTACATCTTTTTTTTTTTTTTTTAATTCTTCCCAGTTTGAGGTACCATTGAGCAGTTGAGCTTTTCTCCAACTATCCCAAATTAAACCTTATGTACAGATTGGAGGAAAATCCAATTGAAAATACATATTTCAGTAGCTTATTTGGCCAAAATTTAGAAAATTGAGTTGAAATCAAGCTAGGAGTCATATGCTCGATTACAGGATTTACCTTAATTTACACTTGCATAGATTTTTAAACATAAGCAAAACACTTGCTTAATTATTTTACATTCAAACAAGATATATACATGACCAATTAAGTGAAACTGAATGAGGTTTCTAACTTATTTCATGAGAAAATTACATAGTAGTACATGACTAAATTTAAAAACACAAAAAACTCATTTCTTATATTTCTTCTACATATTAAGAAAAGAGTCCAATCTAAAAACGAAGTTGTAAGAGGCCTGACCCGAATTTTTATGGTAAAATACCAAAATGCTCAGATTGTTCAAAACAAATTACGCTACATGCCATTCTCTTTTTCATAACCCCCCCCCCCCGGCAAGAAGAGGCGGCGTCGGCTGATCGCCAAAGGTCGACGACCACTGCGAATCTGGCTGATCCCGATGCTCGACGAGGATGGCCGAATCGAGCTCGACTACGACTATCAAAGCCCGATCATGTTCATTTCGAGGCCGACGAATTCCATAGCCTAATCTGACATCGAGGATGAGGGGTGGTGGGATTTGGAGTGGATCTATGAGATCAAGAGCAGATTTGGTTGCATGTGGTCAGATTTGAAAATTGTGGTTTTAATTTGCTTGTTATCTTTAGAATTGGTGTGATCTATAAGAACGGAGTTAGGTTTGGGGTTGGGGGAGTGGTGGGAGCAGTGTTGGTGGTGGTAATGGTGGGTTTAAGATTTAGGATTGTGGCTAGGTTAGTGTAATTTACCTGGGATTCCACAGTAGCAGTGTCGGCAGTAGTAGCAGCACGTTAGCTCGATAGTAGCAGCGCATTAGCTCGATAGTAGCAGCGCATTAGCTCGATAGTAGTAGCACGTTAGCGTGCTAGCATTGGAGTATTGTCGGAAAAAAAAATTGCAATAGCACCAGGGGTACCACTACTCTATCAGCAATAGCACCTATCTATGGACATTAGCACATTTCTTGTCCATAGTAGCAGTACGTATAATGTAGTGAAAAATATTTTGGTAAAATAAATAATGATAGATGACATGTTTACATTAGTTTGTCTTCATTTATTAATTTTTGTCATTTGTAAACTGAAATTTGATTAGTAACTAATATGTAGTTTACTATTATTTCATATGACAGAGCTCACGAGAACCACAGCCACGCAGACCTTAGAAACATCCATATATATCTCCGCCAAACAGAAAATTTAGCACATATGAATCCTGTTCTAATGTATAAGTGTATAACTTAATGTTGTCGTAGCTAGATACTGGATACCGAGTCAATACTCGTCTGAACTCTGACGCGAGTAGACAATTGAAGATAATGAAACCCACTAGCTTTGTGAGTCAAAAAAATACATCACTGCTTTGGTCATGCTTACAATAGTTTGGAGAAGATGCTTCATGTTGAAAGATGCACCCTTTCTTCACTAGCTAGTCGAAAATCTGTCTTATTATCCCATTTCAATTATTTGCAGTGAGGATGGTTGATGACATGCAAGCATCTTTCGGGGGAGGCATTGTATGCCAAAATAGGAAGCCACACTGGTCTCAAACTAATGATACCATTTCACATTTCCTAAACCCTGTTATGCCATCTCTCATTGTGTTATTGTATCATTGATGCCTTTTTTTTTTGGGTTAAATGATGCCCTCAGACTTTAGACAAGATGTTGTTGTTCTTTACGCAATAATCATATAATTAAAACTTTATTGAATGAGAAACCTAGATAGTTGATGACCAAGGTATTGAAGAAAAGATTTTTTAATTAAGGTCTATAATCGTAAAAAATAAACGAGAGAATTACTGCTACCACGACTTTGCCCATTAAGCATCTGATAAGCTTATCATTCAAACCGCGGAAAAGTTTGTAGTACTAAGGCTGACAATTTGGGCTCTGTCGAAACCAACTAACAGAGTACCAACAGTTGGTATACCAAAGACTTGGCAGAATATTTTATTTACCAATCATAAGTTGGTTGCACTACCAGAAGAAAGGCTTTAGCCGAAGAAAATTAAAAAACCAGGCCGACGAATCATTTTTTCGTCGGCTAAAGTCCACTTTAGCCGACGAAATTTTTCTTCGTCGGCTAATTTATATTTTCGTCGGCTATGGTAAACTTTAGCCGACGAAATTAAAACGTCGTCGGCTAAAGAATTTATTTCGTTGGCTAAAGTTCACAGACTATGGCCGACGAAATATTTAAAAGCTTAGCTGACGAAATTAAACTGTCGTCGGCTAAAGTTCTTTATATTTGCAAATCTGGACAGCAGCAGCTCATCTAGGAAAAAAAACGGGAGAAGAAAAAACGGGAGAAAAAGTTTGGGTGTTGTCGAAATCTGTCCATAATTACCTTGTGGAGCTATATATATGTACGTATATGTATATATATGTTGATTAATTTAGTTTTATTTGAGTTGATCGATATTTTGAGTGTGATTTAGTTGATTGATTTTGAGTACGTTGGATGTATATATATGTTGATCGATTTGGTTGATGATTTGAATTGATAATATATATGAATTAATTTGTTGTTAATAAATAGTAGATATATGTATATGTTAATTAATTTATAATATTATGTTGATATATGGTATGAAGTTGTTGATGCATTTGTTTGAGTTGATGATGATTTTGTGATGATGTTGATATATAATATTGTTATGAGTTGATTAATTTTGAGTATGTTGGATGTGTATATATATATATATATATTAATTAATTTATAATATTGTGTTGATGGTATATATGTCAATGATGATTTTGTGATGATGTAGATATATATATATATATATATATATATATTGTTATGTAATTATTAAGTATATATATATATATATGTGTGTTAATTAATTTGTTATTAATTAGTTGTAGTACGTACGTAGAATATATACTAAATGAATTGAGATTTTATATATGACATGGAATTTCATTAATAATTAGCTAACGTTATACATATATATTTTGTTATATTTTCAGGATATGAATAAGAGTTGGATTTCGCTTCCAAAATGGGACAAAAGATATGACGCAGGAGTTATGAGTTTTATGGAATATGCGCTGGCTAATGCTAACGGGAATACAATTTTCTATTGCCCGTGCACGAAATGTCAGTGTCGCAGCGATATGTATCGATTTCCCATTGACAAAGTATGGCAGCACCTGAGGAGTAACGGGTTTTGGGAGAAGTACACATGTTGGTTATATCACGGTGAAACATCATCAGGGGGTCCGCATGATCATGGCCAATTTTATGAGACAGGCAGTACATCCAACGATCCAACAACAGCATTCATCAACGACACGTTTCCTTATGAGAGCGGTGTATGCGCTCAAGGACAGTATATGCCTGACCCGGTGCAGCCCTTCCCTAGAGCTGTCAACACTGCTGGTATTGAAAAATACAACAAACTGCTTGCTTTCCAACAGACCCCTGTGTACCCCGGTTGTCAGAAGACCGTTCTTGAAAGTGTGCTGGACGTAATGAAGATTAAGGTTGAGACAAAATCAACCGTGAAGGCTGTTGATAATTATTTACAGTACACTGCTTCGATGCTGCTCCACGGTCATCGTCTTCCTACCACTCATCGTAAGGTCTGATGTATCCTGAACGATCTTGGGCTTTCCTACATCAAGATCCATGCATGCAGATATGACTGCGTTCTCTTCTGGGGTAAAGATCCAGAAGGGAATGACCTTGGTGGCCTTGACGCATGTCCGGTATGTCACACCGACAGGTATAAGCTGACTCCTGCAGGCAATAGGAAATCTGTGAAGGTACTTCGGTATTTCCCGTTGAGGGATAAGCTGGAGCGGTTGTACATGTCTTCACACACGACCAAAGCTATGAGATGGCACGCTGATAGAGAATTGCATGACGAAGATACCTTTATACACCATGTTGACGGAGAGGCTTGAAAGCATATAGACAGTGAGTTTCCTCATTTTGCGTCAGAGGTCCGAAATGTGAGACTGGGGCTCTCATTCGACGGGTTCAACCCTTTTGGCAACATGAGTCTTCAATACAGTGTATGGCCGGTGATTTTGGTACCGTACAACCTTCATCCATAGATGTGCATGAAGAAGGAATACAATATGTTGAGTTTGTTGATTCCGGGGCCCGGTTATCCAGGGAAGTGTCTCGATGTGTATTTGAGACCTTTGATTGAAAGCTTCAGTTTTTGTGGGAAGTTGGTCATCCTACTTATGACAAGTACATGCACGAGATGTTCCAGATGCATGTCATGGTTGTTGGTACCATTAGTGATTTTCCTGCCCGTGGGATGTTGTCGGGCAACGTTGTTAGGGGATACAAGGCTTGTCCAGAGTGCCTTAGCGATGAGGGGAGCAACAGTCATTGCAACAAGATATGCAGATTGGGTCACCGTGCTTTCCTTCCATATAATCACGATTAGCGGTTCGATGACAAGACATTTGATGGGACCGTAGAACACGGTGTGCCTCCCAGAAGATGGACGGGAGAAGAGATTTTAGCAGTGCTTAATGAGTACGATTTTGGGCAGCTCAGCAATCATCCCAATATTGTTGCGGCAATACCTGAAAGACCCGACAGGTACAAATTCTAGACACATAAGAGCATATTCTGGGAACTCTCATACTGGAGTAAGTTGTTGATCATGCACTACCTAGATGTGATACACATAGAAAAGAATGTTTGTGACAGTGTGGTGGGCACAGTGCTGAACTTGGAGGGGAAGACGAAAGACGGTCCTAAGGCACGTATTGATCTAAAAAAAATACAATTAAGAAGACATCTGTGGTTGAAAGAAGGGAAGAAAAAAATGCCTCAAGCTCCTTACACAGTGAAGCCTGACCAGAAGAACGTAATTTTCAGATGGATGAGTTGTGTGAAGTATCCTTCAGGCTATGCAGGAAATATAGCCCGGTGTGTGAACTTCCGGGACAATAAGATGTACGGGTTGAAGAGTCATGACTGTCATATCCTGCTACAACGTCTCTTCCATGTTTTTATTCGACCGTTCCTTCCCCGTCAGGTTGTGGAGCTGTTAGTAGCGTTGGCAAAATTCTTCCAGAAGTTACACGGGAAGTGAAAAAATCTAACCTCCGAGAAATGCAAGAGGACATCATTTATATCATGTGTAAATTTGAGAGGATATTTCCTCCAAATTTTTTTGACATCATGCCTCACCTGATGATCCATCTTCCCGAGCAATTGTTGCTTACCGGTCCGGTCTAGTACACTACACTTGGATGTATCCCATGGAAAGGTACGTTTTTTACACCTGAATTCCCCTCCTTATATATACATGTTCAATAATCATAACACTTTGCAACTTGATTTATAGGCAACTTGGAGACAACAAAGATTATGTGGCTAATAAATCCGCGCCTGAAAGATGTATAGTTGAAGCATATATTGCGCACGAGTGTGTCACTTACATGAAGTTGAATTTAGGAGTGTTGAAGGAAACAGACGAAGCCATGCCGGTAGATGTACCGAAGTTCAATCTTTCCATACTCTCCAGTGATGTTGAAGTTTATGGAATTTTGCCAGACTCCTACAAGTTGCAACCACATGAGCTAGTCATTGCCCACTGGTGGGTATTGATTAACTGTCCAGAAGTTGAATACTGGAAATACATCCATCTATATTGTCCAGACATTCAAGGTGATCTCGAGTACCACAACATGGAGTTCGCAAACTATTTTGGCGGCTGGGTACGTAATTCAATATTTCTGTACGTATTTATGTTTATTGCATAATTATCCATATTGACAGTTGAATGATTGGTTGCAGATGAACCATATTCAATTTGATGGTCACTCAAATTGGTCGCACGAACTAAGACTTCTAGCGATGAAGCCGATAATGTCAAGAGTTTATCCGATGTGCAAGGTGAATGGCGTGCAATTTATATGTGAACAGAGAGACAGCAGACGGAGAACACAAAATTCTGGGGTGATGGCGCATGGTGGGCGGAATGGAGTTGACTATTACGGTGTTCTCCATTCAGTGGTGGAACTCATTTACGGTGAAGGCATGACAGTGCACCTCTTCAAATGTAGATGGTTTGATACTAGCCCGCAGAGCATGAAGACCGATCAGTACGGAATATTATCGGTGAACACTGCTACAAGTTGTTACGAAGATGACCCGTTCGTTTTTGCCACATCGGTAAAACAAGTGTTTTATCTTGATGACCTTGCTAAGGGTGACGCGTGGAAAGTAGTAAACCTTGTGCACCATCGAAACATTTATCGGGCGGCTACACTTGGAGAGGCCGAAGACCAGGAAGAAGATGTTGCGTATCAAGAGCCCAACGCAATAGGTATTCCTAACTCCTCTACCGTTCGCCTTAATAATTTTAAAGCGGGTCGTTCGGTGCGAATTCGTGATGAAGAGCCAAGGCTTATTGATGTTGACCCAAATCAAGAAACAGACGAAGACTCTGGCGATGAGGAAATACATAGATTACCAGAAATTAATTCTGACACCAAAAGACTCATCGGATGATTCCGATTACGAGCCTTAATTAGTTTTAATTTAGATGATGTAATACATTAATTTATAATAAAAAAGATTGTATTACCTTAATTTATAGTTTACATATAAATTATTCATATTTCTGTTATTTTATATGAATTTTGGTGATATATGAACAAGAAATTAGTATGATTTAAACCTTCTGTTTTAGGGTATGTACTTTTTTACTTAAGCCGACGAAATACAAAATAATTCGTCGGCCTAAACCATCTTAGCCGACGAATTATATTAGATGTCGTCGGTTAAAACCGTCGTCTTAGCCGATGAAGAATATTAGAAGTTGTCGGCTTAAACCGTCTTAGCCGACGAAAAATACTAGAAGTCGTCGGCTAAAAGGACTTATAGCCGACAAATTGAAATGGAAGTCGTCGGCTAAAACAATCTTAGCCGTCGAATTATATTAGAAATCGTCGGCTAAAACCATCTAAGCCGACGAATACCCTAATATTTTGTCGACTTTATGAATTTTTTTATTTTTTTATTACATATTATAGCCGACGAATGTATTAGGGTATTCGTCGGCTAAACCCTAAACTTTTTCTGTTACATACTATAGCTGTATCTTCGGTGGTTATTTTGCGTAAAATTTTTATAAGTCTTGTTGCGTCTCATCGGTTTGAAAATATTTTCAGTTGAAGGTCCGGCCAAAATACGAAATTTAGACGGTCCAACGACTTTTTCCGTGCGTTTAGGGGTTTGACTTAATGGATTGACCGTTCGGATCGAGCACTCAACCTTGTTGGATCAAGTTGAATTTTTTCCCATACATGTATTTTATCATGATTGTCAGATCTGACCGTCGGATTTCCGTTTCTCAAGTTTAATCATCATAACCACAACATGCCTACTAATGTTGTATAACTTAATTACTAAGTGTTAAGTAAATGTTGCGTTTCAAAAACAAACTATACGTAAATCTTTCAAACGTAAAAAAGTCGTGAAATAAGATATGACCAGAATGGTAAAATACATCCACGGTTGAAAAATCACAGTATTCCGGTAAAGTGTCGGTGCCGATAGTTGCGGTCAATGGAATTTTTCATTCTTTCTCCCTATGAGTAGCCGTATCTTCGATGGTTATTTTGCGTAAAATTTTTATACGACTTGTTGCGTCTCATCGGTTTGAAACTATTTTCAGTTGAAGGTCCGGCCAAAATACGAAATTTAGACGGTCCAACGACCTTTTCCGTGCGTTTAGGGGTTTGACTTAACGGATTGACCGTTCGGATCGAGCACTTAACCTTGTTGGATCAAGTTGAATTTTTTCCCATACATGTATTTTATCATGATTGTCAGATCTGACCGTTGGATTTCCGTTTCTCAAGTTTGATCATCACAATCACAATCATAGTTTGACGAATGTATAAAAAGTTATATAGCCGACGAATTTCAAAGGTTTAGCCGACGAATTTATTGTTTACCCGACGAATTTCATAGGTTTAGCCGACGAGATTGTTATTTTAGCTGACGAAATTATTATCTTTAGCCGACGAAGTTATTATTTCGTCGGCTAAAGTTTTCGGGTATAACCCAGCGCTCGTCTGGTTGAAAGCCCTAGCCTCCGCCTCCGCCTCCTTTCCCTCTCCGAATTTCCCCTCCTCCGCCTCCGCTCCCTCTCCCGGTCTCTGCCTCCTCTCCCGGTCTCTGCCTCCTCTCCCTGTCCCGGTCTTCGCCTCCGCCTCCGCCTCCGCTCCCTCTCCCTGTCCGGCCGGCCTCCTCCTCCTCCTGCTCCGACCTCCTCCTCCTCCTGCTGCTCCGGCCTCCTCCTCCTGCTGCTCCGGCCTCCTCCTCCTGCTGCTCCGGTCCTCCCTCCTCCTCCTCGAGTACATTTCTGAGCTTTAGTTTTATTTTGTGTTTACTTTTATTTTCCGGTCAATTGCAATATTGTGGTGTTGTTAGGAAGTGTATATTTGTATTTAGGAAGTGTATATTTTTATTTAATAAGTGTATATTTGTATTTAGTATTTAGGAAATATATATATTTGTTTTGTATTTTGTGTTTGCTTTGATTTTCCGGTCAATTGCAATGTTGTGGTGTTGTTAGGAAATGTATATTTTTATTTATGAAGTGTATATTTGTATTTAGGAAGTGAAAATTTATATTTAGGAAGTGTATATATTTTTTTTTTTTTGACTAATTGAATGAGTGGTTATTTTTTGATTTTGTGGCCTTGATTCAAATTAATATTTTAAACAGGATGAGCGGTAATATTAGATTGACGAAGGGTTCGAAGGGCCAAAGGTCTGAATCGTCTGAGGGAACCTCTAGCAACCCTCAGACGTTGTTTCAGGGCCGCATGACAGCTAGACATGCGAGCCTTATGCAGACGGCGCAGAGGCAGCCGGAGGTGCCCCCTTCATCGAGGCAGCGGGGCTTCCCTCAATCCTCGAGGCAGTTGTTTGCTCAGCCCCAGACGGAGGTGTCTGCACCCCGTATGCCTGAGATACACCGGGCGTCCACTCCAGTACATGCATCTTCAGATAGTGGGTCATCTGGGGTACAAATGCCGCCGCCTCACCTATTCCTTCCGCGGATGATACCGGCCATACCTGCAGTCGATGACTCAGGGACGCCGATTTATCCACTGCCCCCGCCAGTGGCTCCATCAACGGCGTACCAGTTCGTGCCTTTTGATACGCCTCTTATTTCCGCGAGGGTATCATCATCGGAGACGGAATCCGTCGCGTCCGCCGCATCGCCCTCAGGTAATGAAAGATGAATGATTTACTACATTATAATGGTCGAATTTTAATAATCAATTTGGTTTATCATGTGATAGGCACCGTCGGAGCAAAGCCGGCAAAAAAGAAGAGAGGCCCCGTCATAGGGAAGGCTCTCGAGAAGATCGTCGGTACCTCAGGGAGGATTGTCATCGGTACTGACGGGGATGGCGATATAGTATCGGGCGGGAAGTCGAGGACGTACTCCAGCCGCGTGGGAGCGCTCATTAGGGATAGAGTCCATATGTTGTGGTCAGACTGGGGCGAGGTCCCGCAGGAGGTCAAGGACATGGTCCACAACGCGATGTCGGTGAGTTTACAAAATGCCTCAATAATATTATGTATTACATTGTAGATTTCTCGAAAAACTAAACTAATAAACGGTTAAATGCAGGTGTGGTTTGAGGTTCCTGAGCCCTTGAAGAGCAGCTGGGCGGACGTTGTGCATGGGGGAAGGTACGTTAGGAAGTTAATGAAAAAAAAGGACTTATATGTGATATTAAAAATATTTCTAATATTTTTGTTGTATCTGTAGGTACAAGGAGTGGAAGAACGAGTTGCGGACCCATTGGACTATGCACGGGAACGCACAATCTGGTACCCCTGCTGAGTTCCAGTACAGAGAGTACGAGTGGCATTGGCTTCTGACATCAGAATTCAACAACCCTCGTAAACAGGTATTTAAATAAATTAATTAGTTAATTTGTCATTAAGTACGTGCGTTTTAAAATATTTTACTAATAGTTTAGTTTTTTCTTTGAAGGCGGTTTCCCGGGCAAACGCTCAGAACCGGCAACGCAACACAAGGAACCATCATGCTGGTTCTAGACCGTTCGCTGTCTTCATGGACGAGGCGGCCAGGGAACATCCAGAGGTCAACCCGTACGTCTATACGTACAAGAAAGCATATCCTGACGCCCAAGAGGATATTGTAAGTCATCTTACGTTTTTAAATTTTTAATTTTACTTATATATATGTTAAAATGTTAATTAATAATTTTTTTCCTATCCAATTAGGCGAAGGTGAGGGAGGCTAGTGACGAGGTGATAAGTGCTATAGTGAGGGAGACATGGCCGGACACGCAGGAGGAAGAGATGTCCGAAGCCATGTCTCAGATCGACACTTCGGATCCGACGGTTGGGGCGAGGATCATGGGCACAGCCTTCCCACCGCGAGCAAACAACTTCTACTGCCGGGGTCTAGGAAAGAAGGGCGAGGGGGTCCTAAAGACCACTCCAGGATTTCAACGAAAGGCAGCCTCGACCACCAGCAGGACCACGACCACCAGGACGACTCAGCTGCTACAGTCGGGACTTCAGAGACTACGGGAACAGCAAGCTGCTCATGTTGCCTATAATGCCGCACAGGCAACCTATAATGCCGCGCAGGCAGCCCATTATGCCGAGGTACATGCCATCCAGCAGGCCCAGCAGCGGCAGATATTCCAGTACATGCAGGATTTTACAGCTGCCCAGCTCTAGGGACTTCCGGCTCCGCCCATGCCTCCGCCCATACCGCTACCCCAGCCGCCGCAAGCTCCGCAGCATCCCCCAGAACCGGATATTAATTTAGACAATCTAGATTTTGTGTAGTTGATGAATTATATACTTTTATGTGCTTGTTGTTGGTTATATGAAATTGTTTTTGTGTTTTTTGCAGCTTGCTTAGAATGGTAATTTAGAAATTTCGAGTTTTTTTTATATACTGAAATGGACTTATAGCCGACGAAATACGCCATAATTCGTCGGCTATAGTATTTTTAATTATTTTTTAAATAGGGTTAAGCTGACGAATTATGCAATGTTTCGTTGGCTAAACCATTAAAAGCCGACGAAATACGGTCTTTTTCGTCGGCTTTAGTTATTTTTATTTTTTTATTACATACTATAGCCGACGAATATATTAAGCTTTTCGTCGGCTTAAGAGAAAAAGCCGACGAGTTATTTCGTCGGCTTTAGTAAGAAATAGCCGACGAAATAACTCGTTAGCTAGTCCCTTACTAAAGCCGACGAATCAACTTGTCGGCTTTTCCCTTAGCTTAAGCCGACGAGTGATTTCGTCGGCTTTAGTAAGGGACTAGCCGACGAGTTGTTTTGTCGGCTAAAGTCTGAGAGACTAGCCGACGACGTCGACTGTGGTCGGCTAGCTATGGGACAATAGCCGACAACGGGACATGGTTTCGTCGGCTAAAGTAAGTACCGACGACCCTTTACCGACGACACTATAACCGACGAAGTCTCGTCGGCTATGATATTAGCCGACGAATTAAGCTAACAGGCCGACGAAAAATTTTCGTTGGCTAAAGTGCTTGTCCTGGTAGTGTTGGTACATGGTATTGGTAAACAAAATCGGCATACCTACAATGTTAGCCCTATGTAATACCATATTCACGATAACTTTATTCATACTTCAAATAACAATACTGTCAGAGGTTTTGTATGAAGTTTGATCAGGAAAGAGTATAAAATCACTCACTTGTTGAAGGTGTATTCTAGCCGTACAAGCTCCAGACCCAATATCAAGTGGACTCCTCCCCTGGGGCAAGTAAAGATCAACTTTGATGGCTCAGTTATTCAACAATCTTATGATGCCGCTGCTGGTTTATCATTCGAGATGAAGTTGGATACCCCTCGGTTGCTTCTGCGTGAAAGATTGGGAAGACAATTGTTCTCATTGCAGAAACCACTGCTCTCAGAGATACTCTTCTTGCAGCTCATGATTTGGGGATTCAAGATCTCATAATGGAAGGTGATTCTGCTTTAGTAATTAATTGTGTGAATGAGAAGTTTAAGTGTCCCTAGAGGCTCCTTCAACTAATTCAAGACATCAAGAAGATTGCAAGATCCTTTCAGTACATCAGGTTTCAACATAGTTATCGAGAGGCTAACTTTGTGGCCGATGCTCTTGCCAATCTTGGTCATCAATGTGCAAGGCCTAGAATCTGAGACTCAAATTTCCCTCCGGCTGTTGGTTTTGCTATTAATTTTGACCTCTTCGGAGTTGGGTGCTCCAAGGGTTTTGTCTTGTAATAGTCTTTTAGCATTAAAAAAAGGTGTATTCATGGAAAAGAGTGTCTATAGATCAGAATATCTCGAAACGGATTCTATACACCAAGGTCGAATTAAGCGCCCATAATTAGATAATATATTGATTATAATCAAGTTTCATTTATTTATCCTCCCCATACACATATAAATTCTAACAAAGCAATACATAAAGCAATTTAATACCAGAAAAATACATAAAGCAATACATGAGACATGACTTATCATCCTAATACACATATTACAATGAAAGTGTTAGCTAACAGCTGGTGTAACATATTCATATCTTGATTCTTTTAAACGAGACATCAACCCTGTCGATTGGTGTTGGATGCGGAAGATAAACCATTTCTGCGTTTGGATTGAGCAATTTCCACCTAAACGTCCAGTTAAAAAAGAAAATTAATCAGTAGTTAATTTGAAAAGTTTTGATGAAGTATGGAAAATAAGAAACAAATTTATGATTAGTTTTGTTGTTCTCACTCGTATGCTGTAGATAGATGGTGCAAAAATACTGCGAGTTGAATCCTAACAAGCATATTGCCTGCACATATTCTTGATCCACCGCCAAAAACTTGATAAGTTCCAGGTCTAGCTGGATCCTGAGAAGTAAAAAAAGGGTCGGTAAAAACTCTCTAGCCAATCATATATAATTTACAATTTTTTTTACATCCTATAATGCATGATATGCATCAATTTTATTTTTTCTAACTAATTACATAAAATGTGGGCTTACATCCCATCGATTTGGGTTGAAACACATAGGATCATCAAAATATTCCGAATTTGTATGGAGATACCGAACCCAAACAATCACTTGCCAACCCTTCGGTATAATATAACCTACAATATATATATATATATGTATGTCATCAGAAAAATATAACCTACGAGAAATAATTTGTGGTAACTAGCTATAAAAAAAATTAACATCGATGTTTGAAAATGATCATATATACCTTTGTACTCAGCATCCTTGGTAGCAGTCCGGAAAATGAATGCTGCAATGTTAGCCATTCTTATTGTTTCTTCCACCACCTACATGTAACAATTTGTATTCATATGAAGTATCGAAAAATTTGTATTCATATGAGGATAAATTTATAATAGAAAGACATACTTTCAAGTGAATTGATCTTTTAATTAATATTTTTTTAAGTGAACTAAAAAACACACTTTTTGTGAACTCGTATTGTACTCGTATTTTCAAGTGAACTCTTCATCTGAAAAACACACTTTTGTAGCTGTATAAATTGTTCTTGATTTTATTGGTACTTAATTGCTAGACACGTCCATGTACGTACTTATATATAAAATACCTTGTTTGTGTATTTCATTTTGGAGACATCTTCACTTGTAATGAAATCTCCTTCCTTGGTCTTACGTATAGCCATATTCTCCTCCTGTATAAATTCCACGCACATATAATACATATATGAGAACCTCAATTGCTTTTCGTTTTTCCGTATAGGATTTGTTCGATCATTGTTAGAGTGATACAAAACGGTGAGGAACACACACACATTTATATATACCCGAAGCTTTTGGAGGACATTTGGGAATTTGGCAAGATAATATATCGCCCACATTGATGCAAGGGAAGTAGATGCATATCCAGCAACAACAAGACTGACAATGTTATCTATCACTTCTTGGTCACTTAGTTTATTTCCCTCATCATCTTTAATTTGCATAAGCCCATCCATAAGATCATTTGTGCTAACTTCTTTTTGGTTCTTCTTTTTCTTCTCTAGCTCCATCCAGAAAATGGCGTCAAGCTTCTTCCTACACTGCATATTAAGCCAATAATTCGATTATCCGGCCCTCTTAAGTTGATCAAGCGGATCAAACAATCAAAGATTCATATCATTTATTAGCAAATCAAGATCAAAACCTGACGAGCATGGTGACAAGCAGATCCCGGAATATTGAACGGTTGAGCCCTAATTCCTTTGATCAATCCTGTAAACAGGTCATCAATGGTATCTAGGAGAGGTCCGGGCTCCAAACTTGCAAATAGTTTCCCAATATTTTCAAATGTCACCTAAAATAAAACATGTCAAGCGACAATGACAAATTTGTATTTTATGTACGTTTTCTAACTTAGCTCCATAAAAGGTAAAACCAAAACATCATCCTGCCGATTATGTAAACATATAGAAAGTGCTAAATTTTTATTTGAAGGGTGCGGCTAATGTCACTCTATTAATCATACTGTATGAGACGATAAGATAGATTTAATTTTTACCTTCTTAGCTTCATCGTATGCTTTGATTTTACCCTTTTGGGCCCATGACTTGAGTGCCGCAATCATCCTGGGTTGGATTACTTGAGCAATGTGTCGAAGAGAGTCGGGCCGATTAATCACACCAATAACATATCTTCTAAGCCTTACATGGGCCGGTCCATGAACTGCAACGATAGAGTTTTGGCCCATGAGTTCAACTCTTGGCCAATCGAGGAAGAATGTCTCGTCCGATTGGAACACGTACTTATTCACATCTGGAAAGCATGTTATGATGGTTGGTGATCCGAATAGATGAGTTCTATACATTCCTACTCCATCACCGTATCTGATCATATTGTATACACAAACATCATCAAACCATTGCATTTCATATAAATTTTGAAGTGAAATATAAAAATGTACAATACTTACTTTGCTCGTTTAATATTGATAAATTCATCTGGATGTCGAAGAATTTTGAAATACCAAAGAAAATTGAACATTTCGCCGAAAAAAGGAATTCCCATATGACCTGGGGGCAAGTTGCCTTTGGTGGCCGGAAGTCTCAATTTGAGAGGAAGCACGTACCAAAGCTCATTCCACCACCACAAGAGCAGCCCTAATATTGGCAAACCACCGACTAAGAAGGCTACTTCCATCTCCACTCTCTGTCAAGCTACAAATGTACAAATCCTTTGTGGACTATATATACACATATACGTGACAAGTTGACAACTTGCATGTTATAGATTCTTAGTTCTTATTCTTCTAAAATGGAAGACTATAAAGACAAAGAGAACCAAATTCACCGGAAAATGTCTGAAGTCTTCTTATTGGGCGAGTCATTGGATTTGCTATTCAAATTAGAGAGCATCAATCACATACTTAACATGGGTCCCATTGAAATTTCATGTGCAAAGCACGTTGGTAAGTTGTCTTGGTCGCCAAATCAAATGATACTAATGTGTCGGTCTTACTGATCTCCTTCTTTGTGCCTCAGATGACACCTCTTTGATCATACTTCCTTCAGGTAATATCTGTGCTAGCCTTTGCAGGGGCTCGTAATCTCTTAACAACGCCACTTATAAAACTCATTACCCGCTTTTCTCTCCCTAATTATTTTTTTATTTTTGTTTTTTTTATTTTGTTATTTACTATATTAACTCTTGTTCTTAATAATCTACATCAACTTAATAGAATAATATTGTCATAAAAAAATTAATATTGTCAAAACATGATTTAGTATTTAGGGACCGATTGCTTTACACTTTTATATTAGTAGAGATATACTTTTATATGGCTTATATGGTTGTTTAATTTACTTTGAGTTTAAGACATAAGACTCTTTCATATATATATAGTTGTTTCTGTACAATCCTACAGACTTATCCAGAACTATGGTGGAACAAGAAAAATAGACAATCATGGGCAAGAGACAAGGACGTATAGTGGTTCACCATGTCATCGGAGGACATGGCTACGTCCACTTAACAATCAACTATCATGGCCAATAAGCCCTACGGGATCGGGGGAGAGGGATATTCATCATCCATCATCCGATCATTTCTACATATGGGAAGTCTTTTTTTTATAGCTAAGGAATGTTCCCTCATTTTACATGTTATCAATGTGGGACAAACTATACATATTTCTTCTTATGATGTCTTCTTCTGTGGAGTTTGGAGGAACACCTTCCCGATGTGGTACCGATGATCTTTCATCATGGCGAGGTAGCTCGGATGTCGGTCTACAAGTTTCATGACTGGTCTATGGACGGGGAAGGTAGTTTCCAACTATCGACTACAATAGTTTATATCCAGAGCAAAGTTTCGCCTTAATATATGTATGTATTACGTACCTGCTTGATGTTGATCCATACAATCGTCTTGGCACGGTGACAGGAAAATTATTGGAGTTTTTTTTTTTCGATCCAAAAAATTATTGGAGGTTGCCTGCCATATTTGGAGGTACTGTGTGATCCAGCTCTGCATGCATGCGTCGATTCCTCGACTCACTTATTGGATCGAAAAGATTAACTTCATGGAATCATTGTAAGAAAACAACACACTTACAAAAGTACATAACTTCATGAAATCATTGTAACTAAGAAGGAATATTACAATAAGGGATGAGCCGGGATGCTCTTAGCTAAGCTATTTCTCTGTCTTTCTTTTTAGGATTCCAAATATATATTATTAGGACTGTCTTGAGTAATGACTTGTTACATACTTAACTAAGTGGAGGAGGAGAATGGATAATTTCTAATTTCTAAATTTTGCTGAATATGACCTCGACATTATCAACTGGTCTTGGATGTGATAGATACATCATAGGAGCATCCGGGTTGAGTAACTTCCACCTGAAAGTTCAATTCATTCCCAATAAAATTAGAGAATTGAACCTTAAAATTTTGTTCTAAGTTTGAAATAATTAATACACAAAAATTTAATAAAATTTAATAATCCCTAAGATAGGCACTTCAGTCTTAGCATAAAAAGATCAACTTTGATATCAAAACTAAAGTTTTAGCCATATTACATGTAGAACTATGATAATTTTTTGAATTGAAATTTGTTTAATTCTTGTGGTTTGAAGTTAATATATGTTTAGTCCTTAATTATGGTTTTATTTTAATCTGAATAGTCCTTAAAGTCACAATTTTTCATCCAAATGGTCATTCCGTCAATTTTCTCAGTTAAATTGCTGACGTGACCTTTAACGGCCACGTCAGCAATTTAACCGATAAAATTGACGGAATGACCATTTGGATAAAAAATTGTAATTTTAAGGACCATTCAGATTAAAATAAAATCATAAGGACTAAACATATGTTGACTTCAAACCACAAAGACTATATAATATTTTACCCTAATTTTTTAGTGAAAGACATAATACATTGTTACTAAATATGTTATAGTATGATTAGGATGCATTAACTTCAACTATATGGAGATAAATCTTATGATTGAAAATTAAAATTTTCCATAACGAAATAATTCGACGACGATGATTTTCTCACTTGTATCCAACAGACAAATGGTGCAAGAAAGTTGCGAGCTGTAGTCTAACAAGCATATTTCCTGCACATATTCTTGATCCACCTCCAAACACTTGGTATGTTCCAGGTTTAGCCGGGTTCTGTGAAAGTCCAAATTAATTGAATTATAAATTAATTAACTGAAAAGTTAATTAACTTGTTTGTGAGAGGAATCGATTTGCGTCGGCTTACATTCCATCTATCTGGATTAAAGCACATAGGATCATCAAAGTGCTCCGGATTTGTATGGAGATATCGAACCCAAACAAGCATATTCCAGTTCTTTGGTATTATGTAGCCTGCAGCAATAAGTTTAACAAGTCCATAAAATGTTAATAACGAAGTTCCGTTTTCGTTAGTTGTTTGTAAAGTTGCTTTAACTGGGAAGGTTTGCTTTAACGAAGTTCCGCTTTTTGCCTTTTCTTGGTTTCCAGTTCTAACCAAAAAAAAAAAAAAAAAAAACCTCCCAACTACAAAGTCGATCACTTACTTAGACGTACCTTTATACTCAATTTCCTTAGTAACTGATCGGAAAACAAACGCTGCAATGTTGGCCAGCCGTATAATTTCTTCCACCACTTTGTTGGTGTATTTCATTTTCGAAACATCGTCGCTTGTAATGAATTCCCCGTTCCTGTTCCGACTTACAATCAGATTCTCCTCCTGCATTTCATGTACACAGTTAAAACATTAGAGAAGCGAACCTGCTCAAAGACATTAATTAAGATGATAAGGGAAATGTGTATGTATATAATATACCCGAAGCTTTTGAAAAACATTGGGGTATTTGGCAAGATAGAAGATAGCCCACATTGCTGAAAGGGCAGTGGAAGCATATCCGGCAATAATAAGGCTCACAATGTTATCTATCACCTCTTTGTCACTTAATTTATCACCCTCATCATCTTTGATTTGCATAAGCCCGTCCATCAGATCAGTTGTCACTGCTTCTTTACGGTTCTTTTTCTTCTCCAGCTCCACCCTGAAAATCGCCTCGAGTTTCCTCCTACACTGCAAATTCACATTCACGTACATATTATTTAGGTATTACCTGACAGAATATGCTATAAGATGATCAAATCGTATCCGAATGTTTACGAACAATTTAGAAGCAATCAGGTTTATGTTTTCGAACCTGAAGAGCATGGTGATAAGCAGATCCAGGAACATTGAAAGGTTGAGCTCTAATGCCGTTGACCACTCCCACAAACAATTCATCAATGGTATCTAGGAGAGGCCCGGGCTCCAAACTTGCAAACAATTTTCCAATATTTTCAAAAGTTACCTGTAATTAGCATATAAGATGCATCTTAGAACTGAAAAATTAATTGAAAATGAAAACGAGCTCGGCAATATCGGAAATATTAATATTTCTGAATAATTACCTTCTTAGATTCATCATATGCTTTTATTCTACCTTTGAGAGCCCATGACTCCATTGCAGCTACCATTCGTGGCTGAACTAGTCCGGCAATGCGGCGCAAAGCATCAGGTTTGTTAATGACATTCATGACATAAGTTCTAAGCCTTGCATGGGAGCTTCCTTGAACTGCTACCAAAGAACTAGAGCCTACAACATCAACATTAGGCCAATTTACAGCGAAGATCTCCTCCGACTGGAATACGAATTTGTTGATCGCAGGTAAGCACGTTATGATCGATGGCTTTCCGAACAGGTGTGTTCTATACATTCCTACTCCATCACCATACCTGATTCAAATCGAACGTATATTCATCAATACCTATATTATGTTGAAATATGATATACATGACATGAACATATATGAAAGGTCTTATGTTCAGCTTTTCAAATGTTAATTTAATCCAATTGGTATTGTAGTTACTGGCATGGATTGTTGAGGGACTGATAAAACAAAAGGAAACGAAAGAAGGAAAAAAATAGAACCTACTTAGCTCGCTTGGAGTTGATAAACTCATCAGGACGACCAACGGTTTTGAAATACCACAAGAAAGTGAGCATTTCACCGAGAAACGGGAAACCCAAGTGACCTGGAGGCAATTTGGCCCCGGTCGGAGACCCACGTAACTTAAGAGGAAGAACATACCAGAACTCATTCCACCACCACAACAACAACCCCAAAAATGGCAGACCTCCCACAACCAAGGCCACCCATACCCCCAAAGAGATCTCCATGTCGATCTATATGTGAAGT
The DNA here is from genome assembly GCA_010134655.1 of Fragaria nilgerrensis. Lineage (NCBI taxonomy): Eukaryota > Viridiplantae > Streptophyta > Magnoliopsida > Rosales > Rosaceae > Fragaria > Fragaria nilgerrensis. The sequence continues at coordinate 9,781,162 of CM020981.1, forward strand.
ATGCTAAACTCCTCTTAGCGTTTAAGATACATAGTGCAGCATTGCCGCCCTAGCTATATATACTACATGCACTGACATGACACAGCAAGAATATATCATCTGCCATATACGGATATACCTACATGCAGATTCGTAATTGAATATTCTGCTTCCCAGATTGAGCAAGTGGACGAAAAGAACACCAAATCCCGCTGCAATACAAAACTCCTTCGGTGAGCATGCACTTGATTTAGATGATTAGCTTATTCGCTTTTCTATATTTGCCGGGGGAGGTCTTATACGTACATATCCTCAAGTTGGAAGTTGCTGTGTGACTTATCTTATTCATTAACCTTAGTTTTGTGTCCTCTATATGTTTGATTGATACATTTGAATACAAAATCATATATATTACTGTAGGATTTAACACCAACTCATCATGAAAACAAGCTAGAGTCTAACAACATTGAACAACAGCAGTCAATGGCCGGTGTTTTGATTTGATTTGACAACCTAGGTATTAATCTAATATTTTGATTTGACAAAAGGGTATCAGTATATTGATCTATCGATTAGCTTGGTCGATGCCCTTAATTTTTCAAGAGAACAGTATGTGTAGCCAAACGATGAGAGAACTATATATGAGGATCATATATGAAACAATATTTGAACCATTCAAATCTTAGAGTATCTCTAACAGATTTTCTAAAAAATTTTTAAAATGGAGAAGCAAAAATCTCTAAAAAAAATTTGATCAAAATCCAACAGCTTCTCCATTTTGAAGATTGCAGCATCTAATACAACAATAAAATATAATATATCATCATTAATTATAACAAAAAAACATTATATATTTCATTGTAACAATAAACTACCCAATAAAATATTTTATTATTGTGTTAAATTCGTTGGAGCACGTGAAAAATTTAATTTTAGGGAAGGAAGACTCTGCAAATTTGGGGAATGAATGCTTCTTTTTCTTCTTCATCCCCATTTTGGGGAATGGGATGAGGAAGCTGTTGGACCTAAAAATAGCTCTATATTCCCCAAAATTAAGAATTTCAAGAAAATGGGGAAGCTGTTGAAGATGCTCTTATATCACTAATAAAATTTTCAATCAAATTGATAATCGTTAAGACATTTATAATTATAATTATCGTTGTAAACATGAACAATTAACATTTGATAGATGTACTTCATCATCGATTTGATCTTAATTAAAGTAGTTAATTAAGCTAAACATTTGCTTAAGTAACTAATCCTAAGAAGTAAGAACTGAACAGCTGAGATGTCGATCAAAATTAGGTCTCGCAAAAGATCCTTTAACCCTAGAAATGAGATCAAGGGTTGTTCAATGGGGCAGGGGTTTGGTGTACAAAGGAGGCTGAAGTGCAAGATATTGTGTTGAATTATTATGGGCAGTTGTTCAAGTCCAGTAACCCTAGAAATGTTGACTTGTTCACATGTTTGTTCCCTCCGGTGGTTTCAACAGATATGAATCATGAGTTGACAAGGGCTTTCTCAGAAGATGAAGTTCTGAAAGCGTTAAAGCAAATGCACCCTCTGAAGGCGTCGGGCCCGGATGGCTTTTCTCCCATCTTTTACCAAAAATATTGGCATATTGTGGGGAGGGATGTTACGCCAGCAATGTGGAGTTTTATGGATTCGGATGAGTTAATGAGGCAAGTTAATGGCACTCATGTCACTTTGATCCCTAAGGTGAAAGTTGTGGAGCATAATACCCAACTACGATCGATCAGCTTGTGTAATGTTCTATACAAGTTGGGTTCAAAGGTGTTAGCTAACAGGTTGAAACCGATTCTCAAATCAGCCATAGCTCCAAATCAATCTGCGTTTGTTCCAGGAAGGCATATCTCAGACAATTCTATCCTGGTGTTTGAGATCTCTCATCACTTGAAGAGGATGTATGGTGGAGGTAGTGAGTTTGGTGCGTTAAAGCTTGACATGAATTAGGTCTATGACAGAATCGAGTGGGATTTTATTGAGGAAGTGATGCAGAGTATGGGTTTTCATGGTTTGTGGATCGGCTGGGTGATGAGGTGCATCAAAACGGTTTCCTATTCTTTTATTTTAAATGGTGAGCCTCGAGGAAGCATTATTCCAACTAGAGGGTTGCGGCAGGGGGACTCCATCTCTTTGTATTTGTTCTTGTTATGTGTTGAGGGGCTTTCAAGGATGTTAACATATGCAGAGATGCGAGGAGGTATACATGGGGTTTCCATTGCTACAGGGGCTCCTTCTATTAACCATCTTTTCTTTGCAGATGACTCATTCATTTTTTTAAGAGCGGAGGCAGTGGAGTGGTCTAGGTTGAAACAAATTCTCCAGGTGTATGAAGAAGCTTCGGGGCAGCAGGTCCACTTTCAGAAAAGTAGCATGGTCTTTTCAAAAAATATGGTCATAGAAGACTAGGAGCAGCTGGCGGGTTTACTAGGAGTTAAGAGGGTGGACAAGCACGATAAGTATCTCGGTCTTCCAACGGAGTTGAGCTACTCCAAAAAAGAAGCTTTTCAATATATCATGGAAAAGACTATAGACAAGATGAAGAATTGGAAGGATAAAACTTTAAGTGCAACCAGAAAGGAGGTAATGATTAAGGCCGTTGTTCAGTCAGTTCCCACGTATGTGATGAGTGTTTTCGAGCTTCCGAAACATATTTGTAATGAGATGCATAGATGTATGGTGGGGCGACTCGGATAGAGGAAGGAAGATACATTGGGTGGCTTGGGATAAATTGTGTGCTCCCAAAAATGAAGGAGGCCTGGGTTTTAGAAACATGGAGCTCTTCAACCAAGCTCTCTTGGCGCAGCAAGGTTGGCGCTTTTTAAATAGTCCAGACTCACTTGTTGCCAGAACCCTCAAGGCTAAATATTTCCCATCAGTTAGTTTCCTTGAAGCTGAAATAGGTTCGGATGCTTCTTATGTGTGGCGTAGCCTTTTGAAAGGGCGGGAGTTATTGAAGAAAGGTGTTCGGTTCCATGTCGATAATGGTGAGAGCATCTCAGTTTGGCATGACCTTTGGATCCCAAGACCTTGTACTTTTAAGACTTATTCTATGGAAATGGAGGGCTTAGAGGATCTTAGAGTGGCTGACCTGATTGATCCCGAAGCTAGGGTTTGGATGGTGAATTGGTTAAATGAGCTCTTCTTCGAAGACGAAGTAGAAGTTATCTGGCGAATCCCGTTAAGTTTTCGAAGTCCGGAAGATCAACTAATTTGGCATTATGACAAACATGGCCTCTATTTAGTGAGGAGTGGTTATTATGTTGCTAGAAGTGTGTCGTTCAGTCAACAGCAGGCGTTGACTTCTGCTCCAAGAAATTCTGGTGACAAGTGGAAAGTTGTTTGGAAGCTCAAGGTGCAACTGAAGATCAAGTGTTTTATATGGAGGTTACTCAAGGACTCTTTGCCTACAAGGTATGCACTGTCGAAACGTATTGTCCTAGAGGATCAGTGCTGCTTGTTCTGTAGGTGTGTGCAAGAGACTCCTCTGCATGTTTTTAAGGATTGTCAAGTGATTGCTTGCATGTGGCTATACAGTCCTTTGGGTCTACGGGCTAGAAACCTAGCAGCAAGCTCTATGTCTGAGTGGTTTGAGCTTATGATGGAGACGTTGCAAAAGTCTCAGCTGGAAGTCTTTGTCATGCTTTTGTGGGCGATTTGGACTGAACGCAATAACATATTATGGAATGAGGTGCCTCAAATGGTTAGATGGTCTCTGAAGCTTCTAAAGGAATATCATCAAGCTAATCCAGGAAAGACAAATGGGAGGAGCACTAGGGTTGCTGCGAAATGGGAGTTTCCCCCTCTTGGAAGGCTTAAGATCAACTGGGATGGGGCGTGTAGGAGTAATGGTGAGGGTGGGGCTGCAGTAGTTGTTCGAAATGATGAGGGAACGTTGGGGCAAAGGCTATGAAGCTTTCTTTTCTGCAATCTCCTTTACAGGCCGAGGCAGAGGCTTGTAGGGTGGGTCTTTGTTTGGCTATGAGATGTGGGTGGAAGGAGGTGGTGATTGAGAGTGACTTCTCAATTCTGGTGGCTACTATGCAACAACAAGGTGCGATACAAATTGAGGTTAGTCGAATTATAGAGGATTGTCGAGCTTATATGAGTTATTTTGATTCTATTGTGTTTTAACATGTTTTTAGAGAAGCAAATAATGTTGCTCATAGGTCGGTACATTTTGCTAGTTTTGATTTTGGGTTAGAGGAGTGCCTAGGGGATCCTCCAGATTGTATTAAGGACTTACTATATGAAGATCTTTGTAATGCTACAAGTGTTGGCGAGTTACAGGTCTTATGTCCCCCTCGCGTCAACAAAATTTTATTAATAATAGCGGGCGTGAGGCTGAGCCTCTGAGATAGGCCGGGTTCTAAACCTTTTTCAAAAAAAAAAAAAAAATCTTTTAACCAAACAGCAGAACCATTGAATGTTTTCTCAGGTATCTAGATCGCAATCACCAAAAATAGAAAGAGAATCTTCTCATCCAGATCTCAAGCCACAACATTACCAACCTGCTCCCCAAACCAAAGCGGGATGAGCTATGCCTATGTAACTTTTTCTGTTTTATGTAACTTTGACTCGTTATTGGATTGACACCTCCCTTTCAAGAAAAAAAAATTATTTAAGCCTTTATTATTTAAACTGCTTTTGTAGCGATTGATGCGTGATTTGAATTTTAAAACTTACCTATAATATCTGAACCTATTATCCCCAAAAAAGCTTTAATTATATAGCAACTATATAGCCAAGTTTTTTTTTTTTCTTCATGAGGTGTGGCTTGGGGAACATAATATTCTCTAGCGGATCTGTACGTAGGGAAATTCAGTTTTCAAGTCAACAGTCATTGACTCTTACCTCATAGTCTCATACTAGACTTGAGATCTAATTTAACAAATATCCCATCCGAAAATCAGAGGCATCACAACCGTTTGATGCAAAATCAGAGGCGCATAAACTGGTTTTCTCTTTCTAATCTGTTAAGAAAATACATGCAAATTAACACTTCGATCTTTTCTGGGCTAGTCCCGGTAAAAGGGTAAACAGGTAATTAAGGTAGAACAAGTTTAGAGATATCTCTCGACTTTTGAATAATACGTACGTCCGCACGAGTCTGCTCTTAATTATAAGAGTCCCCAAAAACAAGACGATCCATTTTCATCAGAGAAAGCCAGCGGGGGACTTCACTGAGAGAGAGAGAGAGAGAGAGAGAGAGAGAGAGAGAGAGAGAGAGAGAGAGAGAGAGAGAGAGAGATGAAGATGAATGCGTACAATTCTTCTTCTTCTTCTTCTTCTTCTCCTCCAGAAGCTCAAGTCCCTCCAGAACCAAAAAAATCACCAGGAGGTTGGAGAGCAATCAAATACATTTTAGGTATGTATAAAACACTATATTCTTTTTCATATGATTACTTATCGATCAGATGATGGGTTAATTTCTTGATAATGCTGCTTTATGATCTTGATAGCTAACATGTCTGAATTAGGGAATGAGTCGTTTGAGAAGCTGGCTTCCATGAGCTTGATAGCTAACATGTCTGTGTACCTGACCACAAAGTACAATCTGGGTGGTTTGTTTATGGTAAATGTGGTGAATATATGGAATGGTTCCTCCAACGTTGCTGCACTCGCCGGAGCTTTCGTTTCTGATACTTATCTTGGCAGATTTCGTACCCTTCTCTTTGGCTGCATCTCCTCACTTCTGGTAAGATTCAACTCTCACTTCTAATGCTTCGATCATTACGTATATATATAGCTAGGTTGATGTATATGATCCGTGACACAGGAAGCCAAGGCGAGTAGGCGACCTACTGAAACCAATGTGAAGACTATGATGACCTAGAATATTCTGATAGAACATTATATATATATATATATATATATATATATATATATATATATATATATATATATATATATAACCAATAGATTCTAGTATGATGTTGACTGAACCTAAACTCCAATACGCAAGCAGATGAAGCCTATAGTTCCAAACTTTTTAGCAAATCAAATTCTATTGTTTTCATTTTTTCTGTTTTTATTTTATCATTCTTAAACTGATAGTTCATTTCCTTTTAGTTAGGGCTCCACGACATGAAAAACGTTTTATTTTATTTTATTTTATTTTATTTTATTTTATTTTACAGTTTGCAGGTTAACCTCAGTCTTGTTTTAAAAAAAAAAAAAATTAAAAAAATTTACCTAATCACCAGAACTGTATTTTCCCATGTCATTTCTTCCATCTGAATTTTGGACTTCATTTTGTAGGGTATGGGGGCGATAGCCCTAACTGCAAGCATACAGCAATTGAGACCCTCTCACGGGTGCGATGTTCAATCCCAGGATTGCCCTCAGCCCAAGACTTGGCAGTTGGCCGTACTCTTTATGGGCCTGGCTTTACTATCAATCGGGGCCGGTGGGATTCGGCCCTGCAACATTGCCTTTGGTGCTGACCAATTTGACACCAGAACCGCAAAAGGAAGAGCACAACTAGAGAGCTTTTTCAACTGGTGGTACTTCTCCTTCACCATTGCTCTTGTTATAGCTCTCACCGGAGTTGTCTATATTCAGACCAACATCAGCTGGGCCATCGGGTTCGCTATCCCCACCGTCTGTCTTGCTTTCTCCATCACAATCTTCTTGCTTGGCCAACACGCCTACATTTACCTCAAGCCTCAGGGAAGTGTTTTCTCAGACGTAGCAAAAGTGATCGTAGCTGCTTGCAGGAAGTCTAGGGTTAGGATTACACCGGATACAGAGCCTAATTTTTATGATCCTCCTTTGGTTGATAATATTGGGTCTGATCAGAGACAAGTGATGATCAAGTACCCTCTCACTAACAGGTTCAAATTCCTTGACAGAGCTGCCATCATAACAAACCCTAATCAAGAATTGGACGATCAGTATAACCCTAAAAGTGGGTGGAGACTATGTAGCCTTCAACAAGTTGAGCAACTGAAGTTTCTGGTGGCGATCTTACCTGTTTGGGTTACAGCGATAGGTACTTTCATAACCATGGACCAAACTAACACCTTTGGAGTGTTACAAGCTTTGCAGATGGACAGATCAATAGGACCGAAATTTCTTTTCCCACCAGGTTGGATGAACATAACCTCCATGCTCGCACTTGCTATATGGATCTTGACTTACGAGAGGATTTACCTCCCTCTAGCCAAAAAATTCAGCAGATCGTCGCAAACCGATCTCCGATTCACAATGACACAGAGAATCAATACAGGCATCGTCCTTTCGGTTGTGACAATGGTGGTGTCTGGGATCGTAGAAGAACACAGAAGGAAATATGCATTGAAGTATGGCTTGTTTGTTTCGCCCACAAGTTTCGCATTGCTGTTGCCACAGTACTTCTTGACGGGACTGACCGAGGCATTTTCTTCTGTTGCCATAATGGAGTTCTTCACCATGCAAATGCCGGAGAGCATGAGGACTGTTGCTGGAGCAATCTTCTTCCTTAGCTTGTCGGTTTCGAATTACTTAGGCTCGTTCATAGCCAACATGGTACACAAGGCGACTGAGGGCAAATCTCCATGGGTAGGAGGTCACGACCTTAACAAGAACAAGCTCGACTGCTACTACTACATCATTGCTGCTTTGGGGGCTATGAATTTTGTGTACTTCAATTTGTTTGCAAGACATTATGTGTTGGTTAGTAAAAAGCCTGGTAGTGACAATGGGAAAGGAGAAGTGCAGCTAGAGAACCCGAATCCGATTGCTCGTGATAGTTCAAACGAAGAAAGCAAAGCTTGAAGGGTTGAAAGTACTGAACGTAACATGTCCTATGATCCTTATGTAGAATCGATAGACAGTTTGTTTTTCTTTTGTTTTATCAAAGTTTGATCTAGTATGTGGTTAAGATCCTATATTTTCTTTTCTTTTGTTTCTTTTACCCAATATCACCCATGACAGAATTCTAATAGCAAACAACCTAGCTCAACTCATAACAAATCAAAGAAGATTGTTACATGCATGGTAAATCTAAAGATTTTATTTCTTCTTTTTGAATTAATTAAACGATAATTGAAACATGTTGAAATTATGGAGAAAGATGTGAATCAAACAACATGACATGATTTTTAGCCTCAAGAAAAAAATGAAGCTACACTAATAGTGATTGTGATCTAAATCGATTAAGCAATGCATGTGGTTAGTATGCACTTGAAAATTAAGCCCTGTTTTGCAGTATGAAATCTGCAATGATGGACTGTTCAACTATGTTATATCAAGTCATTAATATAGGACGACTACAAATGTGGCTAGCTAGAACAGTGGACACACATCCAGTTTCAAGTTAAGTGTCCATTCCTTTTAATCCACAGACACATTTTCGATAAGGGACGCAAACTTAGTTTGTTTCTATGGTTATCGTAATTGTTGATCACTGGTTGGTTCAAACTTTGTCGGCTTGATTTTTCAAAGCGGTGCTTGGACTAGGGAGTTGAATTGATAACGCGTTTACTTATTTAAGATGGTATATATGGATATGATGATTGATTTTAAACTTCGTTTTACTATCACTGTTTGAATAGAAGTGGATTTTATTAATAAAATCAGGAACTCATTCTTGATTGAATAATCCAATCCGAAGTTCAATAACCTCCGGAGTTAATGGGTAAAAATATCCTTAGAGTAACCTTAATTTGCCCATAATTAATTCTAGTTACCTTTTTAGGGGAAAAGTTTAATTTGCCCATAAGTAAAGAAAGCCATTTGCATTGTGATTCTATTTCCATATATAATTTTTTGAGAAGATATTACCATATATAATTGGTGCTCAAGGAAATTGGTATTTCCTATATCTATCTAGTATTTCTTTCTCGAAATGAATTCGTCTCTGATTTTCCACTTGAAGCAAGTAAAAGTGTTGTGTTGTGTTGTTCTTGTGCATGATCCATCTCTTACAACAATGTCATAAAAACCGCTAGGCGGTAGGCCGGCTAATCATGTCAATACGTTTCATCTTTCACACATAAGCTAGCTCTTACCAATTCGATTATATGAAAATTTCATCTAGCTAGTACGGCTCGAACAAACAGAAATACCCCAAAATCCCAAATACTATAGATTGAAGTCATTGAACGGATGTGTGGAGTTTCGTATATTTCATTATAGTTCTATGATTAAGATTATCATTTCCTATTTTGATCCCTTCGGCTCAGACTAATTGAGGCGGCTAGGCCGTCGGTACGTTAGAGAGTTTTAAAACATGGCTCACAACCCAGCTGACGTACACAAGGACTTGGAAGTCGAAAGGTATATATATACATATAGCACTCGACGTCAAAAATTATCCATCCACATGGTTTAAATCTCAACGGAAAAGACATCCTTGAGCAGTTATATATATATATATATATATATATATATATATATATATATATATATATAACCATGTAGAAAGCAAAGGTAATTTTGATTTTGTTCATCGATCACTACCTGATCGGTGAAAATGATATGTATATATAGATCTCTTACTCGTTTGTGCTCGTCGTTTTAGCTCAGTATTCTTCCTATTTGTCCAGGTAATTAAGAATTGACATGCATCAGTGATCATATTGTGTACGTGTGAAAAGATTTAACGTCACCCAGCAGTACTGCCGGAAAAGATTTAACATGCTGTATAATAGAGTTCACATTCATAACGTCACTCCCAGATTTTGAGGCTGCAGAGAGTGCAGAGTCAAGGTTTGCAACTTCGATATGATAATTGCTATTGCTATCCTCGTTAGCTAGTAGCTACCAGACAAAGATTAATCAACAAAGTAGAAACTTATCGGCATCATGTAGTTATGAGATATACCCCATCCCATTCTCTCTTGTATATTTATATCACGAGCGAGGAAGAAGATCAAACTTACATATATATATATATATAAGTGGGAAGCTAGCACCTCCAGAGATCATACCATTCGAGCTCTATAGCTAGCTCCCTCAAAACTAGCTAGATCTGTGTTATACATGTATGATATGCAAACCAACACAGAGAAAGAGCTCACTAGCAGAAACATGGATGAGAAGGATGAGAAGGCTGCAGTTACAAACTCAGATGAGCCTGAAGTTAAGTACAGTGGGATCAAAGCCATGCCCTTTGTTATAGGTAAGGAAATGGGAACTTGTTACGAGATTAATTTGTTAATGTCTGAATTCATGAAGTATGTAGTTGAAACCAGTTATTTATATATTGCAGGGAATGAGACCTTTGAGAAGCTAGGAACACTGGGAACCTCATCCAACCTGTTGGTCTATCTCACCACAGTCTTCAACATGAAAAGCATCACAGCTACAAATCTTGTCAATGTCTTCAATGGCACCATCAACGTTGCTACCTTGCTAGGAGCCTTCCTCTGCGATACCTATTTCGGCCGTTACAAGACCTTGGGATTTGCTTCTGTTTCTTCTTTTCTGGTATTTGATCTACATCTATACTGTTTATTTCTTTGTACTCCCAAACTAAACCTTTGTGCTTCGTTTGTGTGCATGCTTATTGTTCACACTTCACAGTAGTATGAAAACTAGTAGACTGTCTGATTCTTACTTTGTTTCTTCTCTGGTGGATTAATAGGGAATGCTGGTGCTAACTCTAACAGCTGCAGTTGCACAGCTACATCCTCCACAGTGTGAGCCAACAGGGCCATGCAGTGGCCCAACATCATGGCAAATGGCATTTCTGTTGAGTGGCCTAGGATTACTAGTTGTTGGAGGTGGTGGGATTAGACCCTGCAACTTATCCTTTGGTGCAGACCAGTTTAATCCCAATACTGAGTCAGGGAAGAGAGGTCTCAGTAGCTTCTTCAATTGGTACTACTTCACCTTCACATTTGCCATGATGGTTTCTTTGACAATCATCGTCTATGTGCAAACTGATGTGAGCTGGGCATGGGGTCTGGCAATTCCCACATTTCTCATGTTCTTGTCATGCGCAATGTTCTTTTTGGGTTCCAAAATCTATGTGAAAGTGAAACCAGATGGCAGTCCATTGACAAGTGCAGTGAGGGTTTTAGTCGCCGCTGCCAAAAAGAGGCGGTTGAAGTCACCGGAGCAACCGTGGTTGTCGCTTTACAATCATATACCAACCAGCTCAATCAACTCCAAGATTCCCTACACTGATCAACTCAGGTAAGAAGCACTTTCTATTTTGGTTTTTAGCTATTTTAGAGAGCGTGTTTAACTTTTTTATATAGTTTAGGAGCTCTAACAGACTAGTCAAAGCTCAGCTATTATAACTTTTAACTATCTCACTAGCCAAATATAAATAGCGAGATGACTCAGATGAGGCTAACTATAATTTAATACATTTCTTTTAAGATATTTTACGTAATATATAAATACATTTAAACTATTTAATCTTTATTTGAAGAATAATATTAATGTGATGCTACCTAAAATAGAGAGCATTGATGCAGACGTATTTCTAAAATGGTTAGCCAAAATAACATATTAATTAATTTGACTAAAATTTAACTAAAAAATAACTAGTATTGCTAAAAATGCTCTAAGTGAACTATATAATAGGTGAGGCTGACCTATTAATGTAATAAGTGAACTATATAATAGGTGAGCCAGAACTAGAATAGGTGAGGGTGACAGTTCTGGCTGTTATTGAAATTTGGCAAGTTAATTAGGCTTAGAACTCCAGTTCAAAAAAAAAAAAAAGGCTTAGAACTATAAATCATGCCTTACACATTCGACAAAAATGTTCCAGGTAATTAGTTCAAATGGTCTATTCGATCAATTGTGCATATTTGCCTCTTACACTACCAAACAATCAATCTAGCTAGCATACCAAATTCATGCAACTCGTTGGCCAGAATAGTCGTATGACCAAACAATGGTAAAATTGCCAAACTATATATTTAGCATCATACATTAATTCATCAATAATAAATATACATACTCTAACGATTAATATAGTAGTTTACGTTACTAATTATTATATATTTTATTTCTTATGTCGTCTAAAATATTGATATGACATTTTATATTTACATGAGACGCTCTTAAGTTGTTCACCGTAACATGTTTAATAGCTGAATTATCACTCTAGCAATATTTTAAACAAACAATTCTCTTTCAACAAACAAATTAAACTCAAAACTTTTTCCAGTTTTCAACTAACTGGTGCGACGTACATGGCTTGTAAATGTTGATTAACATGTCCACTTTCTTCAATTTTCATACCGTTTACTCTGTCTTATCTGTTCTCAGAGTCCTGGACAAAGCTGCCATCATCACCGAAGAAGACACAATCAACTTGGACGGATCAGTAACAAACCCTTGGAAACTCTGCACAATGCAAGAAGTAGAACAAGTGAAATGCCTTGTTAGAGTGATCCCCGTATGGCTTTCGTCCTTCATATTCTACATTGCCATGGTCCAAATGCAAACCTCTGTAGTCTTCCAAGCACTTCAATCCAATAGGCGCCTCAGCGGCACCAGCTTCGATATCCCTGCCGCGACATACATAGTCTTCACAATGGCGAGCCTCACACTCTGGATACCCCTCTACGATAGAGTCATTGTACCGAAACTGCGAAAAGTTACAGGGATAGAAGGCGGTATCACCCTGCTTCAAAAGATGGCAGTTGGGATGGTGCTTACCATAGTAACAATGCTGGTGTCTGCCTTAGTTGAAGTGAAGAGGAAAAACTTGGCCTTGTCTAGTCCCATAGGAATGGACACTAGAACAGGTGCAATATCTTCCATGTCTGCCTTTTGGCTCATACCACAGTTAACCATAATAGGACTTGCAGAGGCATTTACCATTATATCTCAAGTGGAGTTCTACTACAAGCAATTCCCAGAAAACATGAGAAGTATTGGTGCATCTTTTTTGTTTGTGGGATTCGCAGGGTCGAATTACTTGAACAGTTTTTTGGTGTCGATAGTTCACCATACCACTAGTCGTAATGGGTCAATTGGGGACTGGTTGCCTGAAGATCTTAACAAGGGGAAATTGGATTACTTTTACTACTTAGTTGCTGGATTGGAGTTCATAAATTTGGTGTATTTTGTGCTAGTTGCTAGGTGGTTCAAGTACAAAGGAAGTGGAGGCAGTGTGGCCTCTGAAGTTGGGTTGCAAAATATGCAATCTGAGAACCATCTTGTTTGATAGCTTAGCCAATTGTGATAAATGTAGAAATGTCATATATAATATGAATATGTCTTAGATACAACAGTTCTACACTTCTATACAATGCTAAAAGATTTTATATACTTGCTACTGTATATGCAAAAAAAAAAAAATCATATTGCACACATGCAATGAAAATAAAAGATATAAAATGATTATATCAAAAGGAGATTAGCATAACAAAATTCACACTTCTTATTTTACAATCCGTCCTTTATTAATTTCTTCTTTCAGTTGAAACTCTAATAAAAGAAAAATTAGATTACTAAAAAGTAACGCAAATTACAAATGATTAAAATTGCACAAAATACTTCATTACGACAAATCATTATGAGCCGGATAATCATGTATGTCTCGATCACACTCAACGTGTGCATGTTTCTAGTCCACCAAGTACTAATTGTATTGTGTTTGACTCGAAATCTCACCATCATGCATGTTTATAAGATATTTATCGAATCGTCATGATGCGTAGTTTTTTGTGAAAAACATCAAAGCTACTAATCAAAAACCAAAATAGTACAAATACCAAACATAAACACTAGTACTAAGCGGACTGACAGCTAGAACATACCTATGACAAACGTTCCCTAAACAACTAGTCATCATGAATACGAACATTGACATAGTCCATCATCAAACCAATCATGAAGAATAGTACTCGAATCAAACACATCCAGTGTCCAAATCCAAAACGCAAACCACTGCAGACCACAGGAAGGAAGAAAAGATCTCCATTTATAAGCAGAATGAAAGATAGACGCATGTCGTCCATGCAATCCTGAGTCTGGCTGGAAATAAATAACATTGCTGTCGTTTACTTTCTCTCAATAAATGTCTGTCTGATTTCATACATAAGAAACGCAGAACTGAAAGAAGCTTTGATAACCAAATGTGACAAGTGGCTTTGCATGAGCCCCATGTCGTGTTGATTCATATATGTCAACCATGCATGGATTCCTTTAGCAAATCGAAAACTTCCGGTACTAATTAATCTTGTACCAAAAGAGCTAAAACCTCATATGAAATATACTCCCAAATCTTCAGTTAGATACTTAGATTCTTCATTAGGTATTGTAAAAGATATTTCTTAATATTATCAGGAAATTAGTACTTATTTTGGTAAAATATCTTTGTTTTTGGGAAGTGTTTTATTTTGCTTGATCAGGAAATTAGTAAAGTTTAATTAGTAGATTCTTACTGTTTCTCTTTGCCAACAGAAAGTCTTTCTGCAATGGGAAATCTCAGAAACAAATGGACTGGTAGTCAAAGAGGACAGACTTGGTGGTCCAACAACTACATATATATATAACAAATCTCAGGAAAAGTGAGAAGACACATTTGTCATAATCAAACTGGTAAAATATAACTAGTTGTGGACAGGTAAGGTTCCTATATCTCATGACTAGCTCCATCATTTTACCTTTTCATTATTTTAGTGCTTAATCATGGAGATTTTGGCCTGAAATCTCTAGCACTGACTTCACTGTTAATAACCCAGAAAGAGTTTTAGAGAGACTGAACCATGGAGAACAGTGAAAGAGAATCCATGGTGAAGGTGAAGGTGAATGAGGATCAGTGTTCAATAGCTGAAGAGAAAGTAATCTACAGAGGATGGAAAGCCATGCCATTTGTCATAGGTGAGATTTGAGAATGACAACCTTCTCTCAGTTTTTTTGATCTCCCTCGTGTGGTTATAAGTTTTTTTTTTTTCTGTTGAATCATATATAGTTTTGATGTTAGTGTTTTGACTTGATTCTGAGCGACCCTTTTGCATAAAATTTTAGGAAATGAAACCTTTGAGAAGCTAGGAGCCATTGGCACCTTATCCAACCTCTTGGTCTATCTCACTAAAGAGTTCAACATGAGCAGCATTAGAGCTAATACTATACTCAGCATCTTCAATGGCACCACCAATTTTGCTACTTTGATTGGAGCTTTTGTATCCGACACATACTGGGGTCGTTTCAAGACCATTGCTTTTGCTTCAGTCGCTTCCTTAATGGTACTTGAATTATACTACCATCTTTTTTTTTTTTTCTTCGAATATTTACTATTGATGAGGTCCATAGTTCATATATATACACTCTCGCTTTATAAATCTGAATTGGCGTCACAAGGAGTTATATTGACTAGTATCGAAACCATATAGTAACAAGGAATAGCAGAAATACAAGTCTGAAGTAGATTGATACTGTGAAAAGTAGACCGTCTAGTTTGGATTTGCTTCAGTGCAAGTGCTTTTGTTCAATGTTGTTGCTGGAAGCGCTTGATTATTAGCATAATGTTTTACTAAAATTCCAAGACACTTGAAACTATTTCCCACAAATGTAGTGAAAAACGCTTTTGACAGTTCTAGAAGCAAATGCAACTTAAATAGCAATTTATGGAGATGATCAACATTTTCTATATTGCCAGGATATTGCTTATGTAAAACTGATCAACATTTTCTATGTTCTCAACATAATTAAAGTGGAACTGATCCTAGTGTTTTGGTTGTTTACCTTCTGCCAAGGGGCTGATCTTGATAGACTTCACTGCAATCTTCGGAAACCTCCATCCTCCCTCTTGCAGTGAACAAGACCGCAGCAGCAACAAGTGCATAGGCCCAACAGGTGGCCAAATGGCATTTTTGGCAGCCGGTATGGGACTACTAATAGTAGGAGCAGCTGGGATCAGACCATGTAACTTTGCATTTGGTGCAGACCAGTTCAACCCCAATACTGAATCTGGAAAGAAAGGAGTTAACAGCTTCTTCAATTGGTACTTCTTCACCTTCACTGTTGCACAGATGTTGTCCTTGACAGTCATTATTTATGTTCAGTCAAATGTTAGCTGGTCTCTGGGGTTTGGCATTCCAGCCATTCTGATGTTGATGTCATGTGCACTCTTCTTCATGGGTTCAAAATTGTATGTCAAAGTGAAAGCCAATGGTAGTCCAATGACAAGTGTGGCACAGGTCCTAGTGGTTGCTTTTAAGAAAAGGCATTTGAAGCAACCAGAGGAACCGTGGCTCTCCCTCTTTCTTTATTTGCCTCCCAATTCAATCAACTCAAAGCTTCCTTACACACATCAATTTAGGTAATTATATTTTTACTGTTATACTGCCTTCTGTGCTTCAGTATAGTGTACTGCTCTTCCTGCCTATTTTGAACAAACTACTACTTCTATTAAGCCGTAAGCGGCTCACAGAAGTTGCCTCTCACCAGCTTATAAAGGTTGTGAATGATCTATGTTTTTGCATTGAATTATTAGATGGTCACTCATCTGATGTAGAATAATTGTGCTTGATCTATGCAATTCTGATCAGAAGTCCCCTAACTGACATGTTATTATCACCTCCCTTAGAGGCCTTGACAAAGCAGCAATCCTGACGCCGGAAGACAAATTAAACACAGATGGATCAGCAGCCAATCCATGGAGACTTTGCAGCATGCAGCAAGTAGAAGAAATGAAATGTCTAGTGAGACTGTTACCAATATGGGCTGCAGCCCTCGTGTACTATATTGTTATAGTCCAACAACACTCCTATACAACTTACCAAGCTCTTCAATGTGATAGAAGACTTACAAAACACTTCGAGATCCCAGCTGCATCCTACTATGTCTTCTTGATGATAGCCATGACCATTTGGATCCCTATCTATGACCGACTTGTCGTCCCATTTCTCCAAAGACGCACAGGAATAGAAGGAGGCATCACAGTGCTGCAAAGAATTGGAGCTGGCATTTTTCTCTCTATTGTCTCCATGTTAGTCTCTGCAATCGTAGAAGAGCGTCGAAGGTCATTAGCTCTAACCAAACCATTATCAGGTAGTAACGTTTCGTCCATGTCAGGCTTCTGGTTAATTCCTCAGCTCGCATTGGCTGGACTTGCAGAAGCATTCGCTGCCATTGGTCAAACTGAGTTCTACTACAAGCAATTCCCTGAAAACATGAGAAGCGTTGCAGGGTCTTTCTTCTTTTGTGGAATGGCAGGTTCAAATTACTTGAATAGTTTCTTGATTTCAGTAGTCCACAGAGCCACAGAGGGGGCTGCAACCGGAAATTGGCTGCCGGAAGATCTCAACAAGGGGAGGCTTGATTACTATTACTACTTGATTACTGCTATTGCCACTGTTAACTTCGGATACTTTTTGCTCATTGCAAGCTGGTATCAGTATAAAGGTACAGGGATCGATAGTAGTACTCTTGAAGTCGAAGTTACTGAGAAAGTGGCCTAAACAGCCTCAGAAAAATGCTGCTTGATGATGAAGCTTGGTATTCAATAATTATATCAATAGTGTTCTATAGAGAATTCCTCGTATATGTAATTTAGTTCTACATTAGAATTATTAATAATCACTCCAGCCTACCATCCACCAACGATTGAGTTCTCACCATATATGCAACTTACTTCTCACTTCTCACCATAACTTCAAATTTAGTACGAATCAGAACAAGGAACTTGGCAAAGAAACTCACCATTCCTTGGTACAAATCACCCCAAATGCTCTCTTACAAAATTAAAAAAAAAAAAAAAAAAAAAAAAAAAACCAGAAATCAATAAACCAAAAATGAAAACTCACAAGCAGTTGGCTAGCTCCCGCAATGAAAGACTGAGAATGAAAACAAAATGAGAATTTCATAAAGCACCAATCTAGCTAGCCAAGATTTAGTTACACAAACTTTGGTCACATTACCAACTTTAATTCACTGAAGACACAAAGTTAAACAATCTAAATTCCACTACAGAAGTTTTTTGATAGTAAAGGCTAAAACCTCTGTTGTTACCTGGGGATGAGAAAGACTTGGAATTTGGGCTGTTGGCGTTGGTAACCAAGATACTTTTCCGGTGCCATTCCGGCAGCTGAGGCCTCGGCTTCTTTCTTCGAGCTAAGGAAGGCCTGAGAGACGAAGCTGACGTCATTGACGACGACTAAGGTGGCAGAGAACTGAGGATGTGATCAGGGCCTTGCATTTGGTTTGGATACACAAATGGAGCCTTTCTGGGTTTTGAATGAAAGATGGGTTCTTGAAAAGAGATTTGAGCTTTCAAAAAAGGCCTCACTGTTTGAAATGATGTGTGCGTCTCTCGATTTCATTGTTTCTTATTATTCAGCAGCTCATGTTTAGAATGGAGATACACTTATCCATTGCCGGCCTCGACACTTGGGCTGTTGGGGCTTCTCTGATTTAGGTGAGTTTGTGTAATTGTTCGGGATTTGTTACATTGCTTTCTACTTCTTCATGTTTGAGTGAATTTTCTAGTGTATGGAACCCCTTCATGTAGCGTGGCCTCGAAGCGTGACCATTTGTTTCAGGTACAGTTTCGTTTCGCCTGAATTGCTCCTGTCATTGGTATTGTATTGGAATTCTGATGTTGGAATCCTGACTACGTACACTTTTCTGAGGACAGGCCTTTATATCGAAGAGTTTCCCTTTGCGCTTCTGCGTAAATTGTGTGGTAAAAACTGACATACCGGTGAGTGCCAAACTAAGTATCACAAAAGGTGGATAAGGAGGTAGAGCAAAAGGAAGTAGAAAACAGCTGATTGCAGCACACTCATTTTACATGCAAAAAATAAACTGAAAGCAGAGTAGCAAATTTAAAAGGATTTCTCTACGAGGTTACTCACAACATGCCGAGTACCTGTCTTTACTCTCAGCAATACTAGGATTCTGTCACACTATAGTAAAATAAACTGTCCCTGAACTAGACTGTGTAAGCTTGCTGAATTGTGTCGATGTCAAGACCCTTCAATCGCACCACTGACTCTACGTGACCTTTCAGTGTATGCAGTTCTCTCAACCTACACGAGAAACGAATTTGCAGTTAAACATCAACATAGGAATCAAAAGTACAGCAGAATTGCCGGTCAGAATCCACTCTGTATCAGTGTATCAAAAGATTGCTGCTCACCTTGCGATTTCAGCTCTTCTTTTGGCTTCTTCAGCCATATGATTGAGTTCAGTGAAATGTGTTCTTTCAGTAAACATCTTGGTATCTGGTGGTTGCAAACCATGCAATGTTCTTTGTGCATGTGCCCATTGAAGTTCACGTTGTTCCTTGCCAAAGTCCTTTTGCCTTGTAAAAGCAATCTATAACACAAAACAATCCCTCAGACCACAGCTCACAGGAAAGTCCCTAGTCATGTAAAACAATTAAAGAAAGCGAAATCATACCCTTTGCTCAATGAGAAGATCCCAAGCCTTCCCGCTGAGAGCATAGCGTATCATGAACTTTATGATATCCAGTGGGATATAGAATACGATGTTATAGAGCCAGATCACCCCAGCCCAACCCCATCCAATCCCTTCGATTGCAGCAAAACTCCAGTTAGCATACACTGCTATCAAGGTGGCAATCTGCTCAAAATGGACGATCAAAAGTTCAGTGCTACCTCTTAATCAATCAAAATGAAGAGAAAAATGAAATTATTTTGAAATCAGCTCACCAGCTGGGCTATCAGGAAAGCCACAAAAAGTAACATTCCAGGCCGCTCAAGAAAGGACCAACCTCGAGAGCGTGTGACAAAAATGAGGGCCTGGCTAATGATGCTCACTTGTAGATATATAGCAGAGGCAAGTTTCCGGAAGTCATCATTAGCTGTTTTCTCAAGAGTTGACACCCCAAATGTCCTCTGAAAAGAAAGTGCCCAGAAATCAATAAACCAAAAATGAAACATCACAAGCAGTTCGCTAGCTTCCGGAATGCAAGACTAAGAGATCATTTTAGGAACAGAACATGGCACATATTCTTACTGGGAAGAAGTCTGTTTTGTATGCTGCCCAAAAGAATATCACAGTCATTATTGCCAAGTAGGAACCGAGCACAATTCCAGTAGCAAAAATCTCAGCCAGCTTCCAGCTATCTGGCAGAGGAGATGGTTTGACCCTATCCTTTGATATTGTCATGATAGTACCTAAAATGGCATAATGCTAGTAAGTTGCTGCGGATACTAACCCATTAATATATCACTTCAGTCAAAAACAAGGCAAGTACAATTTCGAGTGTGTCACAATTTCTAACCAACCAAAATTCTACAGAAGAAAGCACATGACAGCAATGATGAGGACTGCTAAATGTCCGCAATGTTGAATAAAAAATGGCGCTAACAAGAGGAATAACAAATATGATAGCACAAACCATGAGAGAGAGAGAAGAGACTGACAGACAGAATTTTGAATGGGGAAAGAAGGAACAAACCATCATTGAGGATTGCAATAATAAGCACCATGAAAGGTGGAAAGTCGAACTTCCATATGAGGGCCAGCAACATGAAACCCATCTGCCAACATATTAAACGATCAGATGAGTGAGGAATACTGAATACTCAACATAAAAAGATAATTATAATAATAAAAAGAAAAGGTTCCATCTACAAGGATAAAATCATCAAACCAAGAAACAACTCACTTACCACAATACGAATTGTGATGGAAACAGCATATATCTGCCAATACAAAGAACAAATTTGATTATCAATAGCACCATTCATGTGAAGATAACACTACAAAAAAAACAAAGTAGCCTACCACATTAGAAAACATAGCTTACTGTGTAATTTTTCATCCTCTGGAAGATTGCTCGACTAGTCAAAACGGCACTAATGATAACACTGAGTCCAGGTTCAGTTAGCACAATATCAGAAGCACTACGTGCTGCATCTGTTGCATCAGCAACAGCAATACCAATATCGGCTTTCTTGAGGGCAGGAGCATCATTAACACCATCACCGGTCATTCCACAGATATGTTTCATTGCTTGCAAGCGTTTTACAATCTCGTATTTGTGCTCTGTACCAAACAATATCAGACAAATCATTTAAAGAGGAGGATTGACAACATTTTGTAAAATCTTTTGCCTAGCGTGTACCAAAGCCTACAATGGTAAAAGAAGCATACCTGGGAAAACACCAGCAAAGCCATCGGCTTTTTCTATCAGATCATCAATGGGTAAAGCCGCAATTGACTCATCCTTGTTCTGTCCTAGTAAAGCTGATGAAGGATACATATTGGTTCCCATTCCCAAACGACGTCCCGTTTCCTTTCCTATGGCCAGTTGATCACCTGAGAAAGTACGAGATTGATCAGACAAAAACATAATACAAAGTACTTAATCACATCAGACCATCAATCTTTTCTTTTAAAGCTGAAAGGTCTGGTGGCAAAAACACATTTGAAATACACATCGCAACACATCAGATTACTAATAACATTACTAATCCAATAGAACAGAAAAGGCTTCAATTGATTTTATTCAACATCAGGTCACATCACATCTACGTTATTGTACAGCAAACACCTTTCACTCTGTCTCCGTAATAAACATTTTAAGACATGAATCAATATCGTCAGTATATCAAAACCTATCACCCCATAATCAATTTAAGAATTCTTTTGTTAAGATGTTATTTAGACTTCCTAGATTTTCCACAAGCAGGGACACTACAAATTTAAGCTACAATAAAGAGCACACCTGTAATCATTTTCACATTTACTCCAAGATTTAAAGCCCTCCGTATTGTCTCTGCACTATCGTGCCTAGGTGGGTCAAAGAGTGGCATTAGACCAATAAACTGCCATGGGCCTCCAGCACCCTCTTTGATTCCTTCTGGAACTTCCTGCATAATACAAAAGAATGAGTCAAGATAAATTTAAATTTAAACTAGAAGAGATAAAATAAATATAAAAAATCAGAAATCCAGAAACCTGGTATGCTACAGCAAGGGACCGTAATCCTCGCTCGGCAAACTTATCAATCACTGCATGAACTCTGCGCTCAATGTCTGACTTATTGTGGGCGAGATGTAGAATCTAAAAATAAATAAATAAACATGTTACATTAATAAAGATATATATACATATATGTCAGAGATGAATTAGGATGGTGTTAACAAAAAGGAATAACAACAAGAGCATATGGTGGAGAACAATTACCTGCTCTGGTGCACCCTTGCTAACTCTATGCATTTTACCATCACGGTCAATATAAGTCAAAGCAGTACGCTTATCAGTAGGGTTGAAAGGAAGGAAGTGTATTTCTTGAATGCCAGCACGTGCCTTTTCATGGAGATAAAAAGAAATGAATCTAAATTAGATAAATATGCTTCTGTAAATAGCTATATATAGCTATGTTTGGAAAGGGACAAACCGATCAAAAGATTCACCTCCTTAGGATCAGCCAGCATCCCAACTATAGCAGTATCTATTGCATCTTGATTCTCTGTCCTGGATGCTCGAGCTGCCATCAGAACAACAGTATCTGGATCCACTCCTTTTGCAAAAACCTACAAGTTAAAAGTCAAGCAGACATTTAATAAGAAGTTCATCAAGGAAAAGCATTTTCTCTAATAAATAAGCAGCAGTCTCCTAAACGACCTCAATAAGATTCTTATCAACTGTAAGCTTGTTCAGTGTTAGGGTTCCTGTTTTATCACTACAAAGCACATCCATGCCTGCCATCTCTTCAATTGCTGTCATTCTCTTTGTGATAGCTCCCTGCAGTCAGCATTAACAAAATTAATCATGTCCCAAGCACAATGTATCAAGAACAGGTGTAGCATTCACAAGGAAATAAGCCAACCTGCTGTGCTAATCTATGAGAGCCAATTGCCATAGTCACAGACAGAACTGTGGGCATTGCAATCGGAATTCCACCAATGAGAAGCACAAGTAGATTGTCAATTCCAGGGCGATAATCTCGGTCTTGAATCGGGTACATGACAATAATCTCTATTACCATACCCACAGCAATAGAGCATATGCAGAAATTCCCTATTGCAGTTAAGACCTGAGAATGAAATGGAAAGAATAAAACAAATTATCTCTATAATGACAACGTACAAAAGTCCATGATAACAAATAACACTATTTTTCCCTTACCTTTTGGAAGTGGCCCACTTGGTTAGTGCTATCAACGAGATGAGCAGCCTTCCCAAAGAATGTATGCACACCTGTGGCAATGACTATTGCTTCAATCTCTCCTTGTTTGCAAGTTGAACCAGAGTACACACCATCCCCAGAGCCTTTTGTCACGGGAAGAGACTCGCCTGTAAGGGCAGACTGCAAATTGAAATAAAAAAAATAAGAGAGAGCCAAAATGTTCCAGCATAGGTCTATAAACATTAAACTCGAGCATTATTAACACTAAAGAACAGACACAGATGTAGTCATAGGTAAACCTGATCAATTTTTAAGGGATCCCCTTCAAGCAGCCGTGCATCAGCTGGAACGATATCGCCAAGTTTGATGCTAATTATGTCTCCAGGTACTAGGACAGCAGCATCTTGCTCGTTCCACCTTCCATCTCGAAGCACCTGTACTTATATTTCGTTAAATATGGAACCAACAAACGAATTCGAGCATACATCACCATAAATTCCTACTCATGCATCAAAAATTTAATTAATAGACCAAGATGTAGCCTACGACCTACTGTTCACGATAACAGAAGCAGTAACTACCACCCTAAAAACAAAACAAAAAGACAATAAGTTTGCAAATCCGATACCTTGGCTTTAGGCGCAAGACGAGCCATGAGAGCCGCTGCAGCATTACCCGCATTATTTTCCTCAATGAAACTAATGGTGGAGTTGATAACCAGCAGAGTAATGATACCCACAAAATCTTGCCAGTCCGGAGGCTTGCCCTGCATACAGATAAACAACGTTACAAATCATCAAACAAATCACCCAAAACAGAAGCAGCCTCACAAAACTAGCAACAGTAACCCGAAAAAGCTTAGCACTTACTCCTCCATTTGCAAGAGCAATGGCCATTATAGCAGCAGCTTCCATAACCCATGAGAGAGGATTCCACATAAACCCCAGAAACTTGATAAATTTGCTTTCCTGCAACACACCCCATCCCACACAATAGTGTCAACATGAAACAAGAAAACACAGTTCACCAAAACCAAGAAGATGAAAAGCAAAGGGGGCTGTGAATTATGAGAAAAAGTAACCTGCTTTTCCTCAAGCTTGTTGTGCCCAAAAATGGTTAATCTTTCCTCAGCAGCCTCACTGGTGAGACCCTCTTTGCTACATCTCAGATTCTCAAACACCTCCTCAATGGGTATGTTTTCCTACAACCACAAAGTTCATAACATTAGAGAACAAAAACGACAAAGAAAAAACCAAAAAAAAAACAAGCAAAAAGCTTTGAGCTTTCTCAGATCTATATACCAAATCAACCGTCTCCTTCAGCACGGCGTCCAGCACTTCAGGCTTCTCCTCCGCCATCTCCTTCCTCCCGTCACAGCTCTACAGAAGAAGAAGCATTCACCCCAAACATCAGAAACCAAGAACCCAAGAAAGAAAAAGACTGAAACTTTGAAAAGGGTGATGAAGTTGGAGAGGAAGATGAGCAGTACCCAGTTGTAAAGATTGGATTTTGATAAGAATTAGGGGTTGAGGGACCGAAATGAGGGCGACCCTGCTTCACCAAAATGGCAGAAAGAGGATGATGAACCGCTCAGAGAGAGTGGCAAAGCAGTCAGTAACAGTCACAAGCTTTTCCACTACCTCTCTTTTTATGTCAAAATTCTTGCTGCTTCAAATTACTTGGAAAAATAAAAAATAAAAAAAAGTTGAAAAGTCCCTCACTAATATTTTGACCTGAAAGCTCAAAACTTTTGTTGGTGACTTCGAGCAAAAAAAAAAAAAAAAGAGGGGATTTTTATTCTTTTGTCTTTACAGGTGAGACCAAATAAAATTTTATTTTCTAATATTTGTTTCATAGATGAGGTGACCAACCAAGGCCATTGAGTCATGAATTGCACATGCACTCATGGCATTAGGTGATAAGGCCTTATTTACCTTTTCTTTTTCTTCTTTTTTACTTGTTCAAGTTACCCTTTTGTTTTGTTTTTTTACTTTGGAATATTTTTGGGGGAAAAGATGTATTTTTATATCTAAATCAAGATTACGTGCAAACGTTTTTTTCAGGTAGTGGAAAGGTTGTACGTGGTTTAGTGATGAGAAGAGTCGCCTGCCTCGTGCGTTCAAGATTATTATGTTCTGAAATTTGTGATTAATTGTGATGAAAATGACTGCTTACCTTCAGCCCTAGGTATGCATATTGACTCAAAGTAGTGAACGATTATCACTTTCTTTTTTACAATCACGAAGAAAGCATTTTATTTTTGGGAAAATATTTTAAGATAAAATGGTCTTGTATTAGGAATCTACTTTGTTTCATTACTGCTCTTTGACGCAACACGAATCACACGCATAAATGATTTTTTGAAGTTGAGTTTTGTCGCATATCGGTGTATGCTATAATATCAAGGCTTCTTTTTCACTTTGAAAATTGATTGATCATTTACTTTATTATGAAAATGCTGGAAGGCATGTTTTCATTGTTATTGTCCTAGTATGCGATATGCCGTACATTATCCTAATTTTTGTGCTAAAATAACGCAACTCTGTTTGTAAGAGCATCTCCAGTAGTATAGATTAGTTTATTGCTAAATTTAACAATAGTTAGGATATTTAACAATTGAAATAGTAATTGTGCTCCAGCAGTAATTGTTAAGTGTAAGTTAAGTAATATTTTTAACGAATCATAAACTTACACGTGGATAAAAAATGGAGGGAAAATATAAGTTTCTCTTTAGCAATTCTTATCTAGGTTACTAAATTTGTCAATTTAGTTTAGCAATGTTAGGATTTAGCAATATTTTAGGTATTCTGCTGGAGCTCTTATTCATCCAAAAAATTGACAAATTTCAAAAAAAAATTGATTTAGCAATACTGCTGGAGATGCTCTAATGGATTTAGTATTTAAGCATATAAGAGAGTTGATTAAGCAAGGAAGTGAATCAGAAAACATGAACTCAACAAAAGGACAGAAACGGAGGAGGTGATGGTAAGCATAATCATCACTAACTTCTCATGACTTTTTCTTTTTTTTGGATAGCTAGATGATATTTTCTTGCTATAGCAAACAAAGGACTAATGGAGCAATGATTTGACATGCTTAATATGATATAGATACTTTTTTATCCGACACGTTTTTCTACTTAATTTACATCTAAAACTTAATATTATCGTGTCTTTTTTATACGAGTTTAGATATCAATTACGTGTCTAAAATTACTTTATTGTTATGAAATTTTGGTCTAATTGAGGTCCGCATGGTTTCTCATTGTCCATAATCAAAACATGCATGACACTTGACTTGAAAATTTATAACAAAAGATGACACTTAGACTTAGGAATTTATAACAAGACTTTGTAAGATATCACACCATTGTCATTCAATTTAGGTAAACAAACAGCCAGCCCGTCCTTGAACCAACTCTCCGGTTAGGTAGATAGGTATGACTTATTTATTCATCTTCATCAGTTTTTGTTTAGGCGTTGATCGGTTTTCTTCTTAATTCTTCCACTTTTTTCATGATACGGATTAGAGATCTGCTTCTTTCATGATATTGAAAGGAACCATCGTCAGGATTTTTAATTAAGCAGATTCGGGGATGATTAATTAACAGATAATCAGGTTATTAAGCACATGCTGATGCAACATTAAGCGGCCATTAAGTTTTGTCGCTTATTGAAATAGGGAGGATATGCGGACCAATGGCGTGGCAACATGTACAGCATGGGAGTGAGGGCAAGCCCACGTGATTGGATAGACTTGGTGTTTGGCCCATAACACTAGACTAGTAGAATTATTTGTAATTGTATATACATATGAAATAGACGTGACACAAGTTCTCAAAAAAAGGAAAAGAAATAGACGTGGCACAACAAAAAAAAAAAAGGTTAGCTAATCTAGGGTTCATCATTATTGAGGTTGCAGTGCACTTTCTATCATCATCATCTTTCTGTAATGCTTCCCATTTCTGTTGGTATTTGATAAAGCTAAAAAGTAAAGCAAGATTCTTCTCTTTCCACGTTGAAATGATTCATTGTTAAAAATCTCTAGTTTAGTTGGTGCTTGATCACTCCATTTAATTTAAAATCGATTCGATTTGAGCAACAAGATAGATACCGACGACGAATGGTTCAAATAAAATATATTACTAATCGTTCATCAAGGCTCTTACCAACTTGAATATATATGACAGTTTACATTTAAACAACATATAATTAGAAAATAAGCTGTAATTGAGTAATTTGATTGTTATATTTTTCTTTTTAAGAATTGTTCAATAAATCACAATTACTATTAGGTTGCTTGTACGAGTTGTACCTTGTTGAGGTATTAATCGTGTTACATTATACAAATCTAAATCCAACAGTCTGATAATCTTTCTTATAAATACAATCCTAAACTCAAGATACTTATTATACATGAGATCCTTAAAAGCAATTGATAATCAAGTATCGTAGAGCTATCGTCCAATTAAACCACATATTATATACCAACTATTTATTGTTGAAAGTATATCATATATCATGTTTATAACACTCGACGATGAAAAGAAAAGGCATAACAATCTCGAAGATACTAGTACATATCTCCTACACTTTGATCCTTTTTGAAACGTTATGCTGCTAACAACACTTCAACTAACTTATTATTCATGAATTGTGTACGTATATTATTTATTACTTTGCTTGACATCTCTATTGAAATATGTCATGGTTCATTTCTCATCAACAAGTTGTTACAAAAATAACTTGTTTATTAAACAACCATCCATTTCTTTGTTGACTGAAAACCATCATCTTTAGCAAATTGTGTGTTAAACTCACACTCACTCGCTTTATTTCGATGTAACCAACACATATTATCATATCATATTTTACAATCATGCACTGCATAAACAAAAAGATTGATCCTTTATTGAATTATAAAAGCTCATCTTTACCTTGGTGTGCTTCTTTCTTTTTTCTATTCCAATCTTTTTACAAGCTCATATGAATCGTTTTCTTTAGAGGAAGGCTTTCATAACTTTTAGTAATGAAAAAATAACATTAGGAAAGGCTGGCACACATGCGAACCATCGTTTCAAGTTTCAAAATATTAGGGGAATATGAAATCTCCAAAAGCGGAATAACATTCCAATTTAACATTTTTAGTTTTTCATTAGG
The DNA here is from genome assembly GCA_010134655.1 of Fragaria nilgerrensis. Classification (NCBI taxonomy): domain Eukaryota; kingdom Viridiplantae; phylum Streptophyta; class Magnoliopsida; order Rosales; family Rosaceae; genus Fragaria; species Fragaria nilgerrensis. Next base: position 9,809,328 of record CM020981.1, read on the forward strand.
GACAATGTCCACTAGCCCTAATTTTAAGAATTTTATTCCCACTAACAAAATCAGATTTTAAAATTTCTAAGAGCCAACTTAAACAGCAGAAAAACAATTATACCCTTAATGAATTAAATAAACTACAATAAACCATTATAAAAGTCTATTATAAAATAAAGTTTCTGTAACCGGATTCTTACGACCAATGACGTTGACCGGGCTCTAGGGGCCGTTGACCGGACTTCGACAACAGTTGACTGGGCTCCGGCCACCGTTGACCTGCTCCGACGAAAGCTAGGGGATCTACTGGGAGCAATAGAATGTCTGTCCAGGGATCTACTGGGGGCAGTAGAGGGGTATAGTGGGGGCAGTAGGAGGTCTATTCAGAGGTCTACTAAGGGCAGTAGGAGGGTCTACTGGGGACAGTAGGGGGGTTTACTAAGGGCAGTAGGAGGTATGTCTAGGGGTTTACTAAGGGCAGTAGGAGGTATGTCTAGGGGTTTACTAAGGGCAGTAGGAGGTATGTCTAGGGGTTTACTGGGGGCAGTAAGGGGGTCTACTGGGGGCAGTAGGAGGGTCTACCAGCAGTATGAGGGTATTTTGGGGTCAATAGGACCTCCTACTGAGGGCAGTATGACCACCTACTAGGGTCAGTAGGACCTCCTACTGAGGGCAGTATGACCACCTACTAGGGTCAGTAGGACCTCCTAATAGGGTCAGTAGGACCTCAAACTGAGGGTAGTATGACTACCTATTGAGGCAGTATGACCTCCTACTGGGGGCAGTATGACCTCCTACTGGGGTCAATAGGACCTCCTACCGGCGACCGTTGACCGTTGGGGTCAGTAAGACCTCCTACTGAGGGTAGTATGACCACCTATTGAGGCAGTATGACCACCTACTGGGGGCAGTATGACCTCCTACTGGGGTCAGTAGAGGCAGTAGGACCACCTACTTGGGGCAGTAAAACCTCCTACTAGGGTCAGTAAGACCACCTACGACCACCTACTTGGGGCAGTAGGTACCTTAAACTTAATTGTGTGCTTTAGACACATATAATAGACCCCTATTAGGGTCACTTATAGATATTGACCTCCTACTGAGGGCAATATCTATGGTATTGCAAGGGTCATTGTATTCAAGCATCTTCATAAAATACTAGCTAGTCCTTAACCTGACATTATTTTGAGACGAAGATCATGTGAAAACAATAGTTTTTATCAGCCTTTGATAATGAAGCAAGATACAATAGTCTGTGAGTTAATAATACCTATAGCATGTCTGCGAGTCATTGCAATTTTCTCAAACAGCTCCCAACTTTGACAATCATTTAGTGGTGGAGGTTGGTGGAAGAACCCGTTTATATCAACATGCTAAGCTACTGCTTTGTTCTCTCATCATATTGGAATGCAGCTTTTAAACAGTCCCAAGTCTCGACTTTCCAAATGTTATCAAGGACAATCAAACATTTTCTTTCACTTTGGATATGAGAAAGCATCCCAGGTATTTCATCATCCCTCATTTTTGCAATTTCTTCTCTTTCCTCTTTTGTAGCAGATATAAGTTTTGACATAAACTCCCTCCAAAACATCTCTTACTTGATAGTGTTGAGATACATAGTCCCAAGCAGAACAGTCGAAATGCTGCATAATTTCATCATGATTATAAACTTGTTTAGCAAGAGTAGTCTTCCCCGAACCACCCATCCCCCAAATAGAAACAACTCGGTGGCGATTTCCTTCCCCTACCAAATGCATAACTAATTTATGCACGTCCTCCTCTTAGCCAACAACAATAGGTTCAATCACATGAGAGTAAGTTTGTCTCAGCTGATGTTGCCTATCATGTAATTGAGAGTAAATGACAACTCCACTCTCCCTTAGATCCCTTATATCGTAAGTCTGCAGACTCAGCCTCAAATTGCATCAGCTGTAGCTCGGTCTGTGCACGCTCAACTTGATTGCTAACTCCAGACAAGGGTCTGGATTCCTGAATAATCAAGTCTCTGATCCGTTTAACCCTAGACTACCGGAAACCGAAGTCGGCAGAATGATCCCCTTCCAGACCAAGCCGGGAGGCGCAGCGGAGTTCGAAGGCGATTCAGATTGATGCGGCTGAGAAACGATCTGTGAGCCACACTACTGGAAAATGTCACTTAGGCGACGGAATTACATTCCGTAGCCTAAGTAGAACTTAGGAGACGGAAATATTTACTTAGGCGACGAAATATTTTCTAAAATAAAAAAAAACAAAAAATTATGAATCACTTAGACGACGGAAATAAAACATTCCGTCACTTAAGTTCTAAAAATTTAAGCGCCCATCTTCCCGCGTAAAATTTCATGAAAATTCAAACCAAAATTTTTCAAAACATATCAATTCTTTTAAATCACACACTCACCAACCTTATTAATAGAACTTAAGCGATTCTCACTCTGGGAAACACATCTTTTCCCAGAGCTCTCTCTCTCTCTCATGCCGGCCTCTCTATCCATTCTCACCACTCTTTCCTCCGCTGCCACCTTCAACTGCACCACCCCACCAACGCCACCTCCAACTGTCACGCACTCATCGACTTCGTCCCCACAAACACCACCACTTTCAACGTCGTTAAGACCCTCTTCAACATCACCCGGCCACCTCCGCACCCTCCACCTCCGCCTTCTCGCCGACCCACCACCGGTGATGTAGAACAGATGGCGATAGAGATTGAAGAGCAGATCGATCGAAACAAGTCTAAACCCGGTCCAGATTTGGCGTTCGGTGTCTGATTGATCATTATGATACCTTTCTGGAAGCGGAACGGCCCAACGAACCAAACTCGTTGCTTTGCCACAACATATGGGCTTTTTAGGCCATCCGAGTCCGTTTAGGCTTCCAAAATGCGTATTTAATTGTTTTCAGTAATTATTTTTAATAGTTTGTTTTTGATTTGGTGGTGGTGGTGTATTTGGGGTAAATTGTTGGCATAAAATTGAAAGGGAGATACTGTATTGAAGTTTACTGACCCCTAGTAGAACATTACTGACCCCCAGTAGAACTTTACTGGGGGGCAGTAAAGTTCCACTAGGTTTACTAGGGGTCAATGAATTTGTTTATTAGGGTAATAATTGATATATGTTGTGTATAATTGACATAAAATTGAAATTGAGATACTGTATTGAAGTTTACTGACCCCCAGTAGAACATTACTGACCCCTAGTAGAACTTTACTGGGGGGCAGTAAACTTCCACTAGGTTTACGAGGGGTCAATGAATTTGTTTATTAGGGTAATAATTGATATATGTTATGTATAATTGACATGAAATTGAAATTGAGATACTGTATTGAAGTTTACTGACCCCCAGTAGAACATTACTGACCTCCAGTAGAACTTTACTGGGAGGCAGTAAACTTCTACTGGCTTCACTAGAGGTCAATAAAGTTGTTTATTAGGGTAAAATTTGGTATATGTTGTGTGTTGTGCCCCTGAAATTGAAAGAGAATTATTTTTTGCAAGTTTATTAGGGGGCAGTAGAAGTTTACTGGGGGGCAGTAACCTTTACTGCGGTGACGTTTTTTTTTTTTTAATTCTTTTCAGCCTTTAGCGACGGAATTCAACTATTCCGTCTCCTAAGTGGATAATTTTTTTTTATTATAAAATAAAATCCATCGTCTAAGTTCTTAGGAGACGAAAGTATTCCGTCTCCTAAGAACCACTTATGCGACGAAATTTTAGGTTCCGTCGCCTAAGTTCCTACCTCACAACACTTAGGCGACGGATCTTAGCCGACGGACGTTCCGTCTCGTAAGTACTTAGGAGACGAAATCTGTCACTTAGGAGACGGAATTATTCCGTCTCCTAAGTTCTTTTTTCCAGTAGTGCCACCGGCAGCGTCGAGTGACGACGGCATGATTCTCTGGCGGCGGAGGCGGAGGAGTGTGATTTCGGTGGTGGCGGAGGAACATTCATGGTGATGGTGACGGTTAGAAGAGAGAGAGAGATACGATCTGAAGGAGAGTGATGAATAGGTTGAGAGATAAGATATGGGTAATATGTTCAGGAAATAAACATAAAAAGTCAACAATTTTGTTAGTGAGAATAGTCTTTAAAAGTCTATTGGGCTAGTAGGAATTTTAGAATCTATTTTTGTTAGTGGGAAAAAAATGTTTAAATTTAAGGCTAATAAGAATTTTCTTTATTTCATTATTTGGGCAGATTTTATGATATTCTTCTTCAGATTTATATATTAACAAAAAAAAAAAAACCTGCAGACAATTATTAATAGCTAGAATGGGTTCTTGGGACCAGGATAACTGGGCCCGGAAATGCGGTGGGCGACAGACGAGGGCCCGCTACACGTGGCACGTGCCGGTTCGGCAACACGAGGTTTGTCTCCCTTTATAAACAGTGTACGATCCGTACCAAACCGTACCACGTCATTTGCCCCTATTATTGGTCCGAGTGGGTTCCGATACGCTGCAACTCACCCCCATCTGTTCTTGATGGGACGTCGGCCTTTCTGACATAATAAATTTACCATCCAGTCCCTCCGTTTTCTTCTGTATTTTTCTTACAGAAGTATCTCTCCGGCTGTTAATTATAGGAAAGATATGTGTCCGTGTCGCGGTTTGTTTGATATTGACAACACAGATTTAATTTTTTTGGGCCTATGTCTCTTCATGCATGGAATTAGTGATAGCTCTATGCAGCTAACAAAAGAGAGGCTAGGGAAACAAATCAAGTGATTACTTATGCTTTATGAATATATCGATCTAGTTTGTACGTATATCTAATTTTTTTAATGACTTGGGAAAAAATATCAAAATGATGAGGTACACATCATTGTCATAACTGATAACGTATAACACTGATTCAAATAACTAGCCAAACGTACAATAATATTGAAGTCACAGTTTGTATGGAGTAAAAATATCTCATTAATCTAATAAGATCGTGTCAACATACAATGAATATCTCACCAAGAACTACAACCGGCCTCTTCACATTCTTAGTAAATTCTATTTGATTGAACTAGCTAGATGTATGATTGTATATAACAGAGAGTTGATTGATTAGCAACTAAACAATCCATTTCTCGAACAGAAAATGTCCGACGGCTAAGCGCTTGCCCTAAAGAAATGTACTTAGACGAAGTATTACTTCAACACCAATAAGGATACAAAACCAGAAAGAGAAGTTTAGTGGTGGCCGAGTCATAATCCAATAGCTTTTCTTGTACATGAAAGATTTCAGATTTCTATATCAAATCTCTTTTCTTCTACCACTATGATTCTATGAAATCCACTAAAATAAGCAACTTGTTAATTTAATCAATCAAACAGCTTGGAAAGGTTCATGCTTGCTCTAAACAAGTTAGTCCTCTTGGAGTCATCCAAGGACTCGAAAGATTTTATTGGGAAAAATATCTCAGATTTTATGCGACAGAAGAGACCAGGTGCCATATATTCAACAGTTCAATATTTTATAGAGGCTTGAAATCTGAAATTTTCTTTGGCCTGTGGTGCTTGAAATCTGGATACCGAAGTACTGAACTGTCAAAGCAAAAGAAAATCCCATACAAGTCTTTAGCAAAAAGATCTCTATAGAAATATAAAGGGTAGGGTAGAGATGAACAAAAACCAATCGATCTAACATTTTGTTTGCAAACTTTGGTATACGCAGTGACAAATTCTTTTCTCGATTTCATATGATATTGCAATAATTGTATTGTCCAGCGACATCCAGCGAAGTTCATGGATTTTGTAGGCAACAGATCTAGATATTCTTATGTGTGGATGAGAGTATTTATTACTTTATCCAAATTGAAAGGTAAGGTACCATTCAAACCTCAAACAAAGATGAAATAACTGAAGTAGGAATATATACTACATTGTTAATCGTACATTTATAGAACGACATTCTTAAATACGTCCAATTTATTAGATAGTTTTCTTGTACGTTTTGTATACAGTTTAACGATGAACGGAATGAACCACTGCAAGGTAGTCTAGTGTGCTCCCCAACCTAGATTCGAATCACGACACTGTCAAAAATGGCTAGGGGAGGGGCTGCAATACCCTGCTGACTGTCTGGGCCCCCAACGGATTAATTATTGGACCTAGGAAGCCTTTGAGATACTGGGATCTTAAATTAAAAAAAAAAAAAACGATGAACGGAATGTAAATGCACGCATGCCTCTTGAAATAGACGTATACGGGTGATCAAGATATGTATATGAGCAGGTTTCATTCATCTCTATCTAGTACTGTATTAAGAATTCAACAAGCGACATGCATGGTTCTACCTGATTAGAAAGAATTGGCTAGATTTTAGTTGGACTACAACCAAAGATAGCTTGATTATACCTAACAACAGATATGATCAATTGTGTTACTGTATAGCTATTTATGATGATTGATCAAATGATCAGATCAAGTTGCGGGTCTCGGACAAGGAGTTATTGTTATCTTGTTGACGTTTGTTCCCTTGCTTTTAGATCCCAGCCACACCAAATTTGAATAAGAAACTAAAATGAAAAAGACACACAATTAATGGTCCCGTAATAAGAACACCCTTCCAAAACCTAAAGTTAGTGCTTGCAGGCACCAAGCTCTACGTGCTTTCCATATCCCTTTTGAAATCTTGGAATTTATAATAGGATATCTGTTCCATTTCTCTCACGTATATCTCCATTGATTTGTTCTATCAGAATCGATTTCTATCCCTTTAATTAGTGGTAATTACGAGTATCTAAATGAATAAGAAAGGTAGCTCCTGGAGAGAGATATATGTTACGTGAGAATCAGGATTAGAGATGATGATTTCGAACTCTAGCGAGCTAGGACCTTCTTGAACGAGAGCTTAGTTGTTCGGTTGCTAGTCTCTGAAGACTTCGATTTTCAGTAACCAATAAACGATGAAGGTAGAACAATCTTCCTAATCGACAACATGCAGCTCGATCTGTAATAATATATAAGAGCAATGTGATTATGCCAAATTTAAGACAAGAGACATGGTATATATAATAGTGGTATACTATTCGATCGGTCTATTATGGGGGCACTTTGGTTTTGTTTTGTTATTCGCATTTTGGTACTATGCACTTGATGAGGAATATTATTCAATTCAATAGCTGCAGAAAGAGAATCGAAAGCTCAAAGACAAACCAAAAGTTGCTGCTTCTTGTTCTTCTTCTATCTTTTCGATCGAATAATAGCAAGCTTAGTGTCCAGTGGCACAAGCTAATAAGCCAGATTAGGTTCGTTAATCCCACTATTTCTTATAGTGTTGATTAACCCCGCATGCGCAGTTCATCAACTACACTACAGAAAGCTGTGTATATATATGGCACTATCTATGTATTCTATATTCAAGGGCACAACAAAACTAAATGGAGTATTTAATTTAAGCATGCAGAAACATGATGTATGCCCTAGGGCACACGATGATTGTCTCTTTCAGTTTAACCCAGGCTAAACGTACATGTATATGGTTTTTTTGTTTACATTCGATTCATGTAGCTGGGTAGATACTAGATACCCAATGAAACTACTGGATTCCAGAAACCAAACTGATTATTTTGTGCGTGTTTAACTTCTTCTATCTTCTATCTGGTTAATATTATCAAATGCGTTATGAACAATAACCTCATCCCAAAACAAGAAGCCAATATACGCACAGAAGCTAAAAAGAGCAAAATGGGATGATTGGATCGTTTCGTCTGTTACTATATATGAAGGAGACTTGGCCAATGCGTGTGAGATAATCATAGAAAAGATATATATGTTCTTATTTATCTATTCATACAAAGAATTGTACGTACGTGTGACATAAGTTTTTCATGCTGCTATCTATGGTCATGCTTGTATTGTTAAGGGTGTAAGAATGACATGACAATATAGCACATATTTAAAGTGAAAAGAGCTGTAATATATATTCGAGAATACTGGTTTTCGAGACTCTCCTATGACTACTGAACCTACTAAATTCTAAATATTTAACAGAGTTTTGTTGTAACTATATATAATTGAATAATTTGCGATTACAACTTAATTGAGATATTGTAAGAAACTAATAGCAACAAAAACTCCACTAATTTACCATCAATACTCAACGTGTAGAACATTCAGGTGGTCAGAACGATGTTCGCTCGACGGTCACCAACATTATCAGCATGGATAATTGTCGATTGGTTATGTTGTGTTGATCGCCGTCATTCAAAATTGATTATCAAGTATTAAACCATGATGCAAAGTGTGATACTCTTTAAGCCATCGGGAAGCCTTGTATTAAACCATAATGCAAATTTGATATTACATATCATAATTACAAATAGTTTGATTTGGAAAATGGAACTTTAATGACGCTAGGTTAGGTTTTTTTTTTTTTTCTCCCAATTTTCATCTATATACAGCCCATGTATAAATCATAGGCTTTTGGTGGTCATTCGTATGCATTTCAATTTTCAAATGGACAAGTTACTTCTGGCTTATTTCTTTGTTTCGAGTTTCATTCCCATGTTCTTTTTGATAATTATACGAGGAAGTAAAACTTCATGATCAACTTTGCCGCAAAACCAATCTCACACAGCCTTCATAATGGACTTTGACCCAAATTTTGGGTTCCCAATGGGCTTAAGAGTATCACACTTTTCTGGCGGCTCATACAAGTAACACAACAACTTCCAAGAAAGTTTGGAAAATAGATCGTTTAGCACTACAAGGCTAAAAGCAGTCTCCATTAGTGACCCATAGTTATATAAGGTTCATACAAAGAAAAAGAATTAAACTTTAGTATGTGATGCTTCATGCAAATGTAAGTTAAGATTAGTGAAAAATATCAGATGATAAGCAATAACTATTCAATAATAAAAATACATACGAAAGTAAAAGGTCAAGAAGAAAGAAGAAATGAGAAACCCAAGTTTTTTTTATGATCAAGTCACGGTATCCCAAAGGCTTCCTAGGCCCAAGAACTAACCCGCCGGCGCATGTGAAATGCTCCAACTATGCATTGCAGCATAGTGCCTAGCCACTTTGAATCACCCAGTACATAAAAAACCCCAAGTTGAATCACCCAGTACATAAAAAATTTCAATGATTTAGTTTCTAGAAGTGACAAACTCACTTTCTATATCTATTCAAAATCCAAGGACATTTTCTAAGTATAGCATGCATATCAAAGCATAAAAAATGTACCGCCCAAAACTGACATGGCTGATGTAGGATAAATAAACTGGCCATATCTTCCAGAATAGAAATTTGCATCCTCAATTCAAATGCGATTGCAGGAGCTTGCTAAACGGAGCCCATGTCTCTTCCTTTCATCCCAGAAAGCTTCTAGTATTCACATCCTTCAAATACCAAACACATCATATTTACATTGAGGTCAACCTAGTTAGCAGTCATAATGAAACTCCTCCCAAAACTCTTTTCAAATCTGATTTCTGTTCTGTGGTAAGTCTTGAAGGATACTTGACGTCAAACTTGATTCTCAAATTTCCCTTTCTCCCTGGTTCTTTTGAGATCGGCATTCCTTCATTTGGTACAACCATTTCAGCTCCAGGTTTGATGATATCTGTCAATGGGATCATGAGATTCCTTCCGTCTAGGGTGGTGAGGTCAAGCGTCTTACCGGTGAGTGCCTCCAGCAGTGTGATTTCCTGGTTCACCACGAGATCATTACCATCCCTCTTATAAAGTGGATGTGGTTTTTCATCAACCACAAAAATCAGATCTGCTGGAATAACACCAGGCTCTTGATTACCCTTCTCAGGGAAGGTTATCTTGGTCCCTTTCTTCCAACCAGGTTTGATCTCAATGGTTAAGATCTCCTCCATAGTCCGAGCCTTACTGCAAGAGGATTACTCACATCAAGAGAAGTTCAAGGAAAGCCAGATATGTTAAATGCGGCATAATAATATTTCTAAAGCCTTAAATGGGCAATGAAAAGAACAATGCCCTTGACTAGATTTATCAATCTTCAGATAATTACTAAATTACCTAGTTTAATGTGTTTGAGATGTTATGATTCTTCTTTTGATTGTGAAAAATGTGATACAAGCAACAAGAGGCACAAAATGCTTATCAATACCACAAATGCTAGCCACAAAATGTAGTCAAACACAGTGGCTTCCTAGGAAACTAAAAGGTTATATTACAACCTTTACTTCTCTTATCACATTAAGGGCTAAGAAGTTTCCAACCTTACACATTCAGGCTGATTTGTGCGTTTATCACTTTATGGCCTACGGCCACATAATGCAAAAGCATCAAAGTCACCTAGGTCAATGGAGCCATATGTTACTAATCAGTTATTTTTTCCAAGAAATGGAAGGTGCTCCAAATATCTAGCTCCTAAGTTTGAAAACCAAACTATAACTTAGTATGTAATAAAAGAAAAACACGGAAACATTACATCAACAATGCAGTCAACAGTTAGACAACAAAGCTTCACTGAAGCATAGTAGACCCACCAGGCGATAAAGAAAAGCAACTACATTGGCTTTGGTAGACCATACTTCTCGTCATGTAGGGAAGACCTGGGTTCAACTCCTGGAAAGTGAGAGAGTAGAGAAGAAAGGAAACCATTGACTAGTAGCCTAAAATAGAGGATAGCAAGAGTTTCTTGCCTCCACTAATCAGTTCAAAATGGCTGCTTAATTTTATTTTCATTTTCTTCTAACTCTTTTTTTGAGTTCTCCTTTACGTACCGAATTTGAAGAGCATTTCAAATCTTAGCATCTCTTTGGCTCAGTTCATATGTTCACCAAAAGGACCCCATCATCTTCCAAAAGTCCCTAACTGAATCGACAGAACACCTTAAGAAGCGCTTGAGCACCTTCCTTATCACAGCCACTTTAAGATAAGTGATTCTACACAAGTGCCTCATGACAGACTAACTTTACTTCAACTAGACTGTCTCGTGTTAATGTTATTGCATCTTCTATGAACTAGCAAAATGATAGGGTGCATACTTGTCTTTTTCCCCATATCACAAACTGATCACAAACCTATGCAGAAATGACACAAGACTAGACCTGTGTGACATCCTCTCTCAATCAAACCAACTAAGTTCTTAGGCGTCTGACAGTAAAATTGAGCAAACAAGCTTCAATCTTGTGCAAACTAAAAAAATTGTTAGGTTCCAGTATCCGCAGAATCCAAATCCCAATCTACAACCACCATATACACCTGTTTACTTCGCTAACAGGTCCACCATTTCTTCATTCAACTGAAGTATAGTTAAGTTTAAAACTCAAATGCATCTCTAGAACATCAAATTCAGCTCGAAAACAAAGACACACTAACCAACCAAACACCGGCATTATATGAAGCTAACAGCTATGACATCAATGATCCTAATTCCTAACTAACACTATGATTTCTAATCTTATAAAGAGTAGCAAAGAAGCAGCGTTGCAAATTGGACGATTACGATTGAGAAATGAAAGTAAAGACCAAGTAAAGAAGAATTACCCAGCAGAATCGAAAATGCTTCTGGAAATCTTCATCTTCTTCTTGAACCCCTTATAGAGCTCCTCCAAGCTGCACGCCAGATTATTCTCCACAGCATTGGCCTTCCTCAAGCCCGGCCCAGGCCCACTACTAGTCCCACCGAACTCCGGCCCACCGGCCCCATTCGACGTCCTGAAGAACCCGTCCCTATACCCACTCCCGCCGGCCCCTCCGCTGCTCCCGCCGCCCTCCGATCCGAAAATCTCGGCGTAAATATCGTCCGCATCCCGCGGGTTAAACCGAAACGACGTGGCGTTGTGGTTGTTGGCGCTGCGGTGGTAGTAGTGAGGGTGGTGGTGGGGCGCGGCGGAGCGGGAGGAGGAGGGAGGGGGGAATTGGCCGGATTTGAGGGCCTCCTCGCCGTAGAGATCGTAGATCTGGCGCTTGGTGGGGTCGGAGAGGACGTCGTAGGCCTCGGAGATTTGCTTGAACTTGGACTCGGCCTCGGGGCGTTTCCCGGCGGGGTTTTTGTCGGGGTGCCAGATCATGGCGAGGCGCTTGTAGGCTTTCTTCAAGTCGTCCTCGCTCGCGTTCCGATTCACTTTCAGTATGTTGTAGTAGTCCACACCCATCGCTCCTCCTCCTCCTCTTCTTCTTCTTCTTCTTCTTCTTCGTGTTTTCTGATTCTCGTGCGCGGTTATGATTTGAGGGAGGGCGCCTCGCTCGTTAATCTCGTGGGTCCCGCCAGTTGATTATTCATCTAACTAAGATTTTTATGTAATTAAAGAAGAAGAAAATTTGAATGAGAACTAGGATCATCATTTCTACCAAAATTTCGACAGCAATGTATTTAGACCTGTAAATAGATCGGATCTTGATCCTGACGCGCTTAAGATCCGTGATTTTTAAACGGGTTTGGATCGAAAATTAGACCCGTTAAGGATCCGGATCTGTTAACTCGTTTATTAAACGGGTCGGATACGGATGATCCGACCCGTTAAGAACCCGGATCCGTTTTAAAATAATTAAATAATATTTTTATAAATATAATATTATTAATAAATATTAAATAACCAAAATTTTAGTTAGCCAGAGCAATATATTATATAAGTTGGCTGCTCGGGGTTGAAGTTGAGAGTCACGGACCAACAGTTGTTACCTATGCAGTGTCATCCCACTTGCAGCCTAGAAGATCAATCCCTTGGAGTTTCTACACAAACCTTAACGACTTAGAGAAATGATCTGTCTCTGTAATGTACTGTTAATCTCGTGCCCATGTCAACAGTTTTTGAAACAAGCTTATATCTATACTGTGGTCTTGCTGGTTTTGGTGTTGTCATGGTTTAATTTTCTATTTCAATTTGCCGCATTTATATGTTTTAATATTACCAATAAATGTTTAATTGACAATAAGCAATAGATTTTGTAGTTCCCTCATGGAAATGGTACGGGCAGACCGGCGGGAATCTGAAGGTGCACCAAACCGGCGAGTTGGGTGGTTTAGTTGAGAATAGTTAGACTGACATATGGGGGCCTCTAGATATTCTCTGAAAACCTTTTATTTTTGTGCTGGCACAATCTCCACAATTAGTAGTCAGTACGATTTGAAGCGGATTAAGTAGCTTGATTAGTAATAGGGAATGTTCCTAAGTAATAACATACTGGTGTACTGTTAATTGTCATGATAGGGAATGTTCTTCCTTCTTACATCAATAAGTTTTAAGGAGTATCAATACCGTACAGCATTATATAATCGAACCAGAAACTCGGAGAGTTTGGCAGAACATCCTTGAGAACAAATCGATATATGAAATCGGGATGGATGATAAATACAAAATGAGAACACCTCTCAAGAGTTCACAAACTGCTGCTCATCGATTCAGTGTAAGCAAATCAACAAACACAAAATGATATGGGATATAACAACACAAATATACAAGTATTATGTGACACAGATGATCAGAAGACTACAAACTATGTATACACGGCCTTGACTCCCCGAACAGCTCATCTTTGTTACTCAACATGCAGCCCTGGAATGCAAAGCTTCATCAAGCCACAAGCCTACTAACTCAGGTCAACTATGTCCTCGATCAGTTTTGCAAAACCAAATGAGCCTGCTTTTCAGGTGTATCGAAGAGTAAAAGAGAATGAATCCCCACAATGCATAAACTAAACAAGAATACTGGGTTATACGGCAATTGCTTGACCAGTTAAACCATCGTGAAGCTGCAATGAACCATCTTTCATCAGGTTGAGACTCAAACTCTTGAATCTCTCCCTAGAATACTGCCGAGACGCCTTTCTCCAATCAGTTCCGGTTTTCATCATGGCAACAAACTCATCATAACTGATACGCCCATCCTATAATATCATGCAAAATAAGAAACAAATATAGATGGATAAATTCCACCAGAATACTGGAAAATACAGGAATTGAGGAGCTTTTTTCAGTACTAATATGAATAAGCTTGGTCAAACCTTGTCAGTGTCCACCTCACGCATGATGTCAGTCAGCACATCAATATCCGTTTCACCTGATTCATCTGCCAATGCTTGCCTTAGCTCAACTAATTCAATATAACCACTTCCATCCTTGTCAAAGAATATAAACGCTCGCCGGAGATGCTCATCATTCTCCAATTTTTGCAAGTGAATTGTAACTGCTGCAAACTCTCCATAATCCAGAAATCCATTCCCATCAACATCAGCCTGTGCAAAACAAACAGAAGGCAATATTTTAGTTGTTAAAGATACATAAACCATTTTATAATGTTAAAATTTGTTAGAAGCAAAGTTATCCTGATTTTTGTTCTCAAATGAATTTAAAGACAAAACTTACCACTTCCATCAGCATCTTAACCTCTGGTTCAGCCAACTGCGAACCAACCTTTCGAAGACCAGTCCTCAATTCCTCATAAGTTACTCTGCCATCTTTATCAGTGTCCATCAATGTGAACATGTCCCTGATTACTTCTACTTCTTTAACAGATAAGTGCTCTGCAATTACCTGCAGCATTTGATAGAACGAAAATTTTCACATAATTACATATTTTGCCAATCATATATCACTGCATGCAATAGTAGTCAATACTTTACTAAGACTGATAAAATGATCAATTACGTATGCTTACCCGTAAGGCCTTCTTTTTAAATCTGTTCATTACTGAGAACTGCTTGAGCCTTGGCCTCACAATATCTCCTAATGGAACATTTGGAGCTTTCTTTGCATTCTGTAACCACGGATGTTCTGTTGTAACAAAAGGAAAGGCATTTTTCAGGTCACATATTTCATGAAATGCAAACATGTTACATTTAACCTCATAGCAGCATGGACATGTCTAGAACTCTACTACGCACAAACAATTGGGTTCCTCCAGTTTCAGAAGACTGACAACAGAACCTTTATACATTTTCCAAACTATTTGGCTTGGCTGGGACTCTAATTTGTATAGGAACTACTTTGCAGCCTAAGTAGCCAGAATAAATGAAACTAACTTAGTTGAGTTGACTCACTTTCAGACCTAGTTCAGGTTCCTTTCTTCACAAGTGCAGAGTTTCCGTTTCAAATAAGACTTCATTATTCCCCTGGTCCATAAAATTTATCCCGCAAACTTACCATTTCTTCTAGTTTCAGTATTTTTGATGAGTAAGTGTATATTAATCAAATAAACACTCGAAAGTAGTACACCAAACTCAGAGTCGGAGTAAAGGAAAGAACACTCGAAAACAAGACCAAGTAATAGAAAAGCAATGACCTCACCTGAACCTGGAAGTGCTAGTCGTTACTCGTCACAACTACAACCAGTATATGGTCACCGAGGTTAGCAACTTATTCTAATAGTTTCCAATATCAAATAAGCCTCTGTCTTATCTAGCAGTTTGCAATTTCTTCACAGTAAACACATATTCTATATGCACAAAAGACTGATTCTTTGATTTACCAACATAATGAAATGGGGAATGGGAATTGGGGATTCCATCCATTGCTAATGAAGAAGGTATTGTTAATAACCAATGTGTTCTCTCCTTTCACTCAGACATTGTTTCCCCCGTATTAGCTTTCAGCTTTTGATGTTTAATATGATTCAAACATGATATATCTTGCAAGATCATAATATTTCACAGTATTTCACTACGTTACAAATTCTGAACAAAAACAGTAGAGCAGGTATATCTATATGCAACTCTCTCAAATGTCAACAAGTTAAGACTCGGCGACAAGAGGGACTTACCAAGCACCTGTTGAGCAGTCAAGCGTTTTTTAGGATCCGGGTCGAGCATCTGCCTTACAAGGCTTTTAGCACTCTCTGAAATCTGAGGCCAGGGTTCCCTCTTGAAATCAATCACTCCCCTCAAGATCGCAAGAGCCACACCCTGTTCACTCTCTGTCGTAGATATCCAAAATTAGAAACAACTGATCTCACAATCCTAGACTAATATCAAAAGATTCAAAACCATCATTTCTGAAATACCTGCCCAAAATGGAGGAACCCCGCATAGCAAAATGTAAAGAATAACTCCGGCGCTCCATATATCAACCTCCGGTCCATAATTCCTCTTCAAAACCTCCGGCGCCATGTAGTACGGACTCCCCACAATCTCCATAAACTTCTCCCCTAAAACCCACACACAAAACAAATCCATCAATACAACCTCAAACACCAATAACACAACCAATTCACAAAAAAAACACACCAGGCTTAAAAAACACAGAGAGCCCGAAATCAATAGCCTTAAGCGGCGAGTGCTCTTTCTTGTTTGAAAACAGAAAGTTCTCCGGCTTCAAATCCCTGTGCATGACACCATTAGCATGACACATCCTCACCACCTCAGCTACAGTCCTCGCCACGTTCGCCGCGGCTCGCTCACTGTAGTGTCCTCTAGCCACAATCCTGTCGAAAAGTTCGCCGCCCTCGCAAAGCTCCATCACCAAATGAACGTTCTCGTTGTCCTCATAAGTCGCCTTCAGCTTCACTATGTTTGGATGCTCCGGCAAATTGGACATTATCGCCACCTCGCGCCTCACGTCCTCTATATCCACCTGAAAATCAAAAATCAAACCACCACAGAATCAATACAGCACAGCTTTACATATCAAAACGCCGCCGTTTAAAGTTTCGGTTTCGATTTTCTTACGGCGGTGCGGAGCTTCCGTTTGGAGATGGACTTGCAGGCGAGAGCTTCTTTCGTCTCGCGGTCGGTGCAGAGATAGGTGATGCCGAACTCGCCACGGCCGAGCTCCCGGCCGAGTATGTACTTGTCGCCGATCCGAGTCCGGTGACCGAGCGGAATCACGTCCTTGAGCACGCGGATCGGAGCCGGCGACCGAATCGCGTCCTCCGAGAACGGGTTCGGCCGCCGCTCGCCGGTCTTCTTCTTGTTGTTTGCTCGGTAAGTCTCCTGGTTCTCGATGACGTCAGCTCTGACGCAGACGTTGCAGTTCCCCATGGTTGTTGTTACAGCTGTACAAATTAGTCCCCTGGCTCTCAGCCCAGCCTAAGCAGCCGTCAAGCTGAAGAAGACCTCAGAAGAAGGTCCTCCGACTTTGTTAGCATCAGAACGCCGCCGTCTGGGGCGGCGCAACCGTGTGGGGAAGACCGAGGGGAGAGAGAAGAACGGAACTTTTAGGAAAAATACAAAAGTAATGAGCTGAAATTCTTTTGGGTTTGAATTGCAGGGATGGTTAATTTTTCTGAGCAAAGTTTTTTGGATTTAAGTCGCCTGGAATTTTGTCCATTTGAGCCGAGAGTCTATGATTGTGAGAGGAGATAGGGTAAGTATCCGGTGTTGGAGGGAACATGGAGAAAAACTGGAAAGGGAGTAGTTAGTTAGTTCGTTATTTACTGATCATCTCCACAATAGTTACTGCTCATTTTCAGACAGTACATATCTGCCACAATCAATATTCTCCTGTACTCTGTACTCTAATGTCACCGGAATATCACCGCACCAAGAATTAAGTCGTCATCTAAATTTAACTATATTTTTGATCGGAGGTGTGTCGGAAAACTGTCATATTTTCTGCATACGTTACGTCTAAGCGGGTGTTGTTTTTTAACGCATGGCTAATCAACTTTTTAATAAGTTTGCTCACCGCTCTCTTGATTTAGTCCGTCCTCGTTGTTAACATTGTTTCATTTTCAAACGGAAAAGACATTATTTATTTCAAACAACACGAATAAAATAGAGAATTAGAGAGGGGTAATGTTAGTAAACATTAGTTGCTTAATGACCTAGCTTAACCTTTCAAACTTAGGTAACAAGGATAGGAAAAATGATGACTTCAGTTTTTGTATAGTCAACTTGAGGTGGTTTTTCCTAGCCACCACTTCCAGGATTGGCCCCCTGGTGGGATAATTATATTTAAGTAAGAATGTAATTTTCTGATTAAAACCATCGAAGAAAATTAGCCGTGGATGTGTGCAGGCTCTGAAAATGGAAGGGTGAATGTTTCTGAGGGGTTTGATGACTCACGAGTGTTGGACTTGGTCACCGGCGACCCCTTGTATTTGACTGCGTTTGTCCTAAACTAATGCGGATGATTAGCGCTAATTAAATACGATTATGACGTCTGTTTGCAACATTTGGCGCGCCCAGACACGGCCTCGGAAAATAAATAAATTTATCTGCTTGTATATAAATTCGAAACATAATTAAGCATTTCGTATCAAGAAAATAATACGCAAACAACAAAACATAACATGAAGGCTGAACGAAATACTTGGTCTACTGTACTGTTCTTGAATATTCATGACAAGTTGTTTGGCTTGGTTCTCACACCTGGTTATTGTCATGAATCTAGTTTTTTAATAATACAATTTATAAAGTTTTTTTTAAATCGTGGTATACATTTTATGTATAATTCATTGTTTCACATTTTTCCACAATGCAGCTTGGTCTTTCCAACATTCGATTTGGAAAATTAGCTAGGTCAAGATGACGTTGAAAGGAACGGCCTCGTATGTGTTTGATGAACCTCACTATAAACGGCAAAATAACATACTTTGATAAACCTCACATAAAACATTAAAATGACATACTTTAAGACATAACTTGTGTAGATGATTTACTATAATGACCTAATCACTCTCCTGTTTGGGTATGAAAGTTGATTTTTTCTTCTTCTTATAAATCAAGATTGTTCTTGTCTTGTTATATACTTTGTTTTCTGAACTTATATATGATTTATCCGATGTGTTTAGACATTCCATACTTAAGTTGTACATCCATTCAATTCATGGCTTTGATATCTAATAATTATAATTAAGATCAGAATCTTATTTTAAGTTGGCTACTCTGAAAATTAACTCTAAATTAATATGGATTGAACGAATGTGAAAATTAGAAAAATTAATGAGAGGGATGAATGGGTGCGAATAGTAAAAAAGGAAGTCTGAGTAGGAGAAGTAGGTGGTGGGTGGCTTAGTCAACATTTTGAAGTCCCTTGATAGCAGACGGAAATGGAAACGTTAAGATTGGATGATTAAAGTCAACAAAATGATTGACATTTCACATCTTCTTTTTCCAAAAGCGTATCTACTGTTTGTATATGATGTAAGGTCTGTCCTTCCTCCCAAACAAAGCCCCTTTTCTTTTACCTCGCGATCGAATTAACAAGAAGAAGAAAAAGTTGAAATTAGTCGAGTAAACAAGTGCTAGTCTTTCTCATGATCAACATGTTGATTTCATCACAAACAAACCCTAATCCTTTTCACGCACGAGTGATAATTTTGATCACAAAGTGTACATGTTGATATGTAGGCTAGGATTGATCCTGCAGTGTGTATTTGTGCATGTTTGTTGTTGTCGACCTCAAATACAAGTACACGTACAAACATACCAGATGTACGTAGTTCATAAATCATGTAACACTATATGATCACGAACAACAATATCAACGTACAATATGAGATACTATTCAGATCGTAACAAGGGTAGCGTAAGATTATTTTCAATTTAGGTGTAGTACTTATTAATCTGGACTTTAATTCGATCAGATTAGTTGGGAGGAGGGTAGTTGGGTATGTGAGTCGACATGTACGTATTGCAATGCATGGTTAGTTATATATATCCCCATTGTCGTTGTGATGTTGATCACATTTTCAGCTACAAAACCGACAGTGCAGAGTGTCTACTTGACTCGTGCCTTTCACACTGCAGTCAGTATTAAGCTTGATCTACACGTCTGAATGAGCCTCTCCATCTATATTTGTTTCTTCCATCTTCAACACCACTGGTCCATACATATGACTGATGAACAAACTAATCCAAGGCCAAGTATTTGCACCGTACCTGCCTGTATATATATGCCCCATGCGTATATATACGTACATATTATCGTTTCAAAGCTAACACGTACGTATAATTACGTGTTATGGAAAGAAAGACGTAATGCTGATATATAACGATTTAGTAGTGTTTAACTTGTCAGTAATTGTCTAATTGACCAAGAGATTAATGGTCAGTTACCGTTACATTTATATCTAAGGGTTGAAAACAAAACCATTCAACTTAAAAATAATTCTCTCTACCCTAGAGGTGGCAATCGGGCTGCAAAGCACGAGTACGGCACGTTTAAAAGCGACCCAACACGGCCCGACACGGCTCAAGCCCATTAACGGCCCGGCCCGGCTCAAACACGTTATTCTAATGAGTCGGGTTGGGCCTAGAAAAATGAGCCCTGCCAGAATACGATAATTTGAGGCCTACGGCCCGACCCGCTATAAAATATAATTTTTTTTCATTTTTGATATGAAGATAACATATTTATAAATAATAAACTTAGTTTTGAGTGTGAACAATAAACTTATATGCTAATAATTATTTGAGTATGAATTTGGATTTCCCTAGACTCATAAGAAGTTTTTGCCTAAAAATTTATTAATTGTGAACGTTAAACATTTATCACTTATTTATTTAGTTTGTTGACAAAGAAAAAAATGATCAATAGATTGTATGAATTAGTTTTGATTTGTAATCGTGTCATGTATAATTAAAAGTTAGAATTATGAGAGTAGAAGCGGTGGTATAGGACATTCATTTCGACTTTTTTCAATTTTTGGCACGAAACGGGCCCGACACGACTCGGCCCAAGCACGACCCACCACGTTATGGGCTTGGGCCGTGGGTCGAGCTGGGCTTTACATTTGAGTAAATGGGCCGGCCTAAGCCCGAGCCCGTTAAGAAGTGGTGTCCATCGTGGGCCGACCTGTTTGCCACCTCTACTCTACCTTTATATTTACATTTAATGGACTGACTATAAATCTATTTGTCAATTATTAATCAGGTGAACACTATTGGTCACCTAATCAGTATTGTATTATTTTGCTTAATGATCCCCTTAATTAAGTATAGTTAATCAAGAGACGCCGAAGAATTTGGTTCATCGTATTATTTTGCTTGTTAGATAGATCAAGAGCTAGATAGATATATAGATCGAAGCTGGGTAGCTTTTAAGAAATTAAAAGGAGCTGGAAAAGTTGATGCTGCAATGCAATGTGCTGCAGTAGGCGTGGGAGGTGAGCTGTGAAAGAACACATGTATATATACTTTTTCTTGATGAAGCCCTAAAATTAATATAGATAGATTGGTGACGACCAAACATCATGATGATGAGCAACATGCACGGCCTCGCCTTTCTTCCCTTTTTCATTTCACTTTTGGATAAAGAACAACTGCCCTACTCGATCTCTACTGTATAATATTCATGCATGCCAGTCTATAAAGTTCTTATTTTCGTTTTCGATTCTGGAATGTGAATGGGGCATTTTGAGCTTTTTTTTATATACATCTATATATAAAGCTGGCTTGGTGGTACTGCAAGCCAGCCCTCGCCGATCTTTACCCATCCTTGTCGATCTCCCTTTCATCGTCTTTTTTTTCTGCGTTCACAAACCCAACTTAAAGCACTGTTCCAGCATGCAGATTGCAGGAGAAGCTTACCACCACAGCTAGATATATACTCGATCAATGCCAACTAGATCTCTAACAGCTGGGTGATAATTAACATGAATTTCCCTAAGGAACTATCTACATAGCCATGGCCATATATTCCATCAGTTCTAACGTACTTTCAGTTTAGTTACCAGTGCGCATATTGGATTAATGGCTAAGCAGAAAAGAAAAACGCTCCTAATAAAGGAGGATACGAATATAAGATTAGGGTTTGATCAATACTATTCAGTGTGGACTCTTCTCTGGGTAGCTCCTGATCAATAATTATTTAGTTAGGGTCGCCAGGCCTCGATCACTTCTTCTTCCTCTTTTTATTTTTTGGGTCTTATCCCGCTATTAGCTAATCCACTATTTTTCTGATGCAAAATAAACATAAAAATAAATAAAAAAATCTTGAAGAGTTGGGTTGCGGCCCATAATTGCAATATGGAGGCACATATGGTCCAAGTATAGCCCAAGAAAGCAGGCCTATTATACAGAGTCATTCTAGCTAGGATTTCATAATTCATACACGCCCACAGCTTAATTCCTAACCAGGTTTTAGACTTTTAGCCGGAACAAAGAGTTCAATTTCAATGTTTCTCTAATTAGAAAATGAAGACTTGAGCAAGGGGTTATGTTCTGACGACCATCTTGGCTTGAGCAACACGGTATATTTGACTATTCTTACAAAAAAAAAAGACAAAAAAAAACCAACAACAAAAGTCTGAATTGACAATGTCGCCCTGAGGGGTATGTCTCCGTCCACGTAGACAGCTACCTGGTGTTATCATACGCTGCCGCTTCTCCATGTCGTCTAATCTTAGACTTGCACCGTCACAGCCGTTGGATCAGGCAACTTTCTCAGCAATCACACGTGGAGGGTGGAAACCTATTTGACTAGGGAAGTGATCAAATGTACCAATGTGCTGACCAAGCAAAATAACAGGAGTAGTTGATTTTCACAAAAAAATAAGGGATCATCTCGGTAATTATGCGTGAATCAACAATTACCAATTCAAATCCTACTATTAGTCGAAATTATGATCTATATACTTTTTATTTAAGTTGTTTAAATTAGTATAGACTTCTTCACAAAATTTGTTCAACTATGAATCATTCTATGTAATTAAAACTAAGATATTATTAATAAAATAAAAAATGGTACTTATACCGTAATGCTCTACATCTAAACATCCAACATATAACTCGCAACATAATATATAAAATGTTTAATTAGACGGATTAAGTAACGAGTCACAAAATTATTCGTTTGAGCTCAATGGAGCGGATATCGTTTGATTATTTTGTTTCACAATAACCAAAAAGAGGAAAAAGATAATATTCAATCCGAGTAAATATCTTTTCCGGTTATTGAACACAGATTTTATTTATTTTTGCCTAAGAAAAGGTGGGAAGGGTGTATGATCCTAGAGCCGCAGCGAATCGTTCCAAGTGTTTGTGATCGTAGACAGGGGGTTTAGTTCCGTCACGTGTGAACCGCGAATCGTCGGACACGTGTCAGATCCTCTGGCAATGCACGTATGGCAAATTTTGTAAAGTAGGGCGAAACAACAGAAACAGCTGATTTTCAAGGCCATCAGCCTCCCTTTTCTCCCTACTTGCTTGGAAACCCCATAAGAGCTCTCTTTCACGGCAGAGAGAGCAGCGCCGCCGTCGACGCCGCTCTTCTCTCTACTCTGCTCTCCTCCCTAGACAGACCCGGAAGGCCATTTTGGGTACACCCTTTTTCTCTGTGAGACTTTCTGTTTACTGGGTTATGTAAAGTATTTTGCTTTATGAGAATTGCTTGGTTTTTGTGTGACTAGAAAATGGTTTTTGTGTTTTTTTTTGTGGTGATTTAGTATGTAGGAATGTTCATTAGCTCTTACATGTGTCAAAGATGTGATCTTTTTGCTTGTTTGTTCATATGCAGTAAGGGTGTGAAATTGAAGGTTTGAATGTTTATGTGAAATATGAGTTTGTACAGATGTCGGATGCTTATGAGTGAAATGAAACTAACAAAATGGAATCAAGCTAAACACAAGTTCTTGGTTTTTGTGTCTGGAATATTGATAGTGAGGAAAGGAATTGTTGTTACAATGGCATACTAATTGTGTAGGATGGTGTGGAACTGATTTGGAACAATAGACTAGAATGTAAGGCTGCAATGTTCTTCTACCAGTTGTATTCTTGAAGATTTTATTACTGATCAGTTTCGAGTGAGGTGATGGTTTTGGTGAATTGACGATTTCACAGTCACGAAAGCTGGATATGTGAGTGGCTTGTTACCAATGCCGGAGCATTATTTAGGATTTGTAGATTATTGAGAACCCTTAGGATCTGAGTACTGTTACAGACATGATAAGACTATTTATGGATTCATCTTATATGAGGATGTGTTTTCTGGGTTTCTGTTGACTAGGATAATCCATATACTATTGTGATACAACTTTGATTTGATCAATTAGTGTGCGAGGTGATGCTCATCTATAAAATGAAAAAGTAGAGCTCCCTTGAGCTCAAGAATGTGACAAGCATTTTCCTCTCTTTATATGTTACTATTGTGTTGATATACTGTACATGTTGCTAATTCGTTATCCTTTGCTTTTGTGCAGGTAATACCATGGCACAAAATTTGTTGCGAGCAAAGCATTTAAGTAACCTCTCGAGTAGTGCTAGATCCTTTCTTATTAGCGGGTCACGATGTAGTGCAACAGAGGGAAATTCATGCACTTGCTCTGAAGATGAAAACTGTGGCCCACAACGGCAGCAAGCAAGAAATAGAGGTCTTCTTGCCCAAAATCCATCAAGCTCCGTATCTAAACCTGCTGCAAGGGCAGGAATCTTAATTTCGCAAGATGCAGTGAAAGTGGCAGATTCTGGCAAATCCAAGAGTGTTAACCAGACAACTCTTATAAAACAGGTGGCAACTGCCCCAACACCTTTTGTGAGATCAGATACTGTAAGTTATGCTACCAACGTTGATGCCATTCAGAAGGATGTATGCTCTTCACCTCCTGCTACAGAGCAATTTGTTAAGGCTGGCGTCGCTGCTGTCAATTTTTTGTCAGATATAGTTAGTTATAAGATTCCCTTGTCTGATGGGATGGGAATGCTTAATTTGCCAAAAAACACTATGGTTCGTCCCACCGTGGGAGTGTCCAGTGTCAAGTCATCAAATGTGAAGCAGATAAACAGAGAGAATTTCATTAGTGTTCATCCAAAACCATCTACTGAGACAGCAGCGGCTTCAGAGCGTGCGGGTAATCATCAGGGGTCAAAGGGAAATTATGATAAATCCAATTCTGTTAAAGGTCTGAATCATGTTCCATATACCAGGACAGAAAACTCAGCAGTGGCTCACAGTGTACAGACTCCAGAAACACGTGATAGAAGGGCTTTGCCACGTAAATCAAAAGCTCAGCCAAACCACTTCGTTCCAGATTTCAAGTCCAATGTACAGATTTCAGATGCAGAGACTACGAGGTGTGGCTCTAAAGGTTTCAGTAAACCTGTACGAGAGATGAAAATGCCAACAGCGATTGCTCCATTTAACAGGCAGTTTGTGCACAATGGGAATGTTGTTCAAAATGTTTCTCACATATTGCAACAGCTTAAATGGGGCCCTTCTGCAGAGGCAGCTCTCAGAAATCTCAACTGTTCAATGGACGCATATCAAGCAAACCAAATTTTGAAGCAACTTCAAGATCATACTGTTGCATTTGGTTTTTTTAATTGGTTAAAACAACAAGCAGGATTCAGGCATGATGGGCACACTTACACCACCATGGTTGGCATCCTTGGTCGTGCCAGGCAGTTCGGTGCCATCAATAAATTGCTCAATCAGATGGTGAATGAAGGATGTCAACCAAATGTTGTGACATACAACCGTCTGATTCATAGTTATGGTCGTGCAAACTATTTGAAAGATGCAATGAATGTGTTCAGTCAAATGCAAGAAGCAGGGTGTGAGCCTGACCGTGTCACCTACTGTACACTAATTGACATCCATGCAAAATCTGGTTTTCTTGATGTTGCCCTTGGACTGTATGATAGGATGCAAAAGGCTGGTCTTTCGCCCGACACATTTACTTACAGTGTTATGATCAACTGCCTCGGGAAAGCTGGTCATTTAGCTGCCGCTCACCGGCTGTTCTGTGAGATGGTGGATCATGGTTGTGTTCCCAATCTGGTCACCTATAATATCATGATAGCTTTGCAGGCGAAAGCACGGAACTATGAGACTGCGTTGAAGCTCTACCGTGACATGCAGGGTGCTGGATTTCAGCCAGATAAAGTGACTTATAGCATAGTAATGGAGGTGCTTGGTCACTGTGGGTATCTTGAGGAGGCCGAAGCACTTTTTGGTGAAATGAAACGGAAGAATTGGGTACCTGATGAACCTGTTTATGGCCTTTTAGTTGATTTGTGGGGCAAGGCTGGTAATGTGCAAAAAGCGAGGGATTGGTATCAAGCAATGCTCCATGCTGGTTTGCGTCCTAATGTGCCTACTTGCAATTCTCTGCTCAGTGCGTTTCTTAGGGTGCACCGTTTGTCTGATGCCTATAACTTGTTGCAGAGCATGGTGGGCTTAGGTCTGAACCCTTCTTTGCAGACATATACCTTGCTTCTCAGTTGTTGCACGGAAGCACAATCACCATATGACATGGAATTTTGTTGTGAGCTCATGGCAGTCACACGCCATCCTGCTCATACATTCCTGCTGTCTATGCCATCAGCAGGGCCTGATGGCCAAAACGTGAGAGAACACATGAACAGCTTCTTGGATTTGATGCATAGTGAGGATAGAGAAAGCAAGAGGGGGCTTGTAGATGCAGTAGTGGATTTCCTTCATAAATCAGGGCTTAAGGAGGAGGCTGGTTCTGTCTG
Source organism: Fragaria nilgerrensis (assembly GCA_010134655.1). Classification (NCBI taxonomy): domain Eukaryota; kingdom Viridiplantae; phylum Streptophyta; class Magnoliopsida; order Rosales; family Rosaceae; genus Fragaria; species Fragaria nilgerrensis. The sequence goes on from CM020981.1 coordinate 9,835,579, forward strand.
GGAGGTGGCTGCGCAGAAGAATGTTTATCCAGACGCTGTCAAAGAGAAGGGCTCATGTTATTGGCTTATAAACCTACATGTTATGTCTGATGGTACTGCTGTGACAGCACTATCAAGGACACTTGCTTGGTTTCGCCAACAAATGCTAATATCCGGGGTTTGTCCAAACCGGATTGATATTGTGACAGGATGGGGACGGCGGAGTAGGGTTACAGGAACTTCCATGGTGAGGCATGCAGTGCAGGAACTGCTGCACATGTTTAGCTTCCCGTTTTTCACTGAGAATGGTAATTCTGGGTGCTTTGTAGGATGTGGGGAGTCTCTTAATAGATGGTTGCTTGAATCTTATGTGGAGCGGATGCATTTATTATAGGCGGCATGCTTCCATTCTGTCATCAGCACCGATATTTTGTTCTTCCTTATTGGTAGGAAAAGGAAGATTAGCAGGCTTAGTCGATTAATGTTATCTATTTATGAGAGTATGACTGTATCCAAGTTGTTCTTATGTGCAGCTTTAAGTTAAGTAATAAATTTCAATTTTCATCAGTGATGTAAACTCGGTGTTGATTTTGTTCATATGTTCAATCATTCAGGATATCTAGGCAAAGCTAACCAGAGATGAACAGGTTATATATGACACTAATCTATAACATGTGGGATTTTCCCAACATTTGAAGTGGGTAGGTAGTTGAGGTTGACCCTAAGGTTGGTGTAGCTGACTCATGCCATGAAAAATGGAAAAGAAAGTAGGAAAAGAAATTGGTGTGGTTGAATGCTTGAATGTTGATGAGTTGAGGAGTCTCTTAAAGACTTGAACTCTGTTGTTGCAGTAGGTGCTTGGTTTTCAAAACTTCATCAATTTACTTGAAGAGGACTGAAAAATGAGTTGATCTTTTGTGACATTTTATGGAACTACTTCAGCTGGTTGTTGGAGACTCTGCTACTGTTCATGGATACATATAGTTTGGTCAGAATAACCTTTAGCTGAGGACATTGACTATGGTGAAATTTTTTTGACCTTGTAGAACTCGATAATTGCTCGCAAAACACACCTATCCCAATACACCACGAGGAAGTGATGATCAACAATCACAAAGCTTGTTTGCAGTGGAGACAACATCGGCTAAGTTAAATCGATGTGCTCTCATCATCTCGTTTCGAAATTTCAAAAACTGAAACTTTGCTTTACCAAGTTTGTACCTTTTGTTGTTCAATATTGAAGACAAAAGATAAATATTTAAGCTGAACTAGTGTAATCAAGAACAAAATGATAAATTGGAATAATGATTGCAAGATTCGAATCCACGTCCACGAAAAACGGAAACAGAATTTATAAAATTTTAAATACATCAATCACGAATCTTCACTTGAACAAGTTTAATTTCTTCATCCTATTATATTTCTTTCAACAAATATAATTGATACAGGTGTATCCTTTAGCTTTTAGGAATTAGTGATTCCTTCTTCAAGTTAGTTAAGTACATAGTTTTCTAGCTTGAAAAGGAATAGTTGTCTAACTTAGTTAAAGAGTAGTTTCCAAGTTAAATAAAGATTTATAGAGTTAGGCTCTATAAATAGAGATGTCTAGCTTAGTTCTAGACCGGGGGAGCGAGAAAGAGAGCTAGAATGTTATTGTGAGAGAAGGTAATAGACAATAAACATTGTACCATTTGCACAATAATAAGAGATGAATATATTTTCTTCGACCTACGTTACCTGTGTGTTTTAGTGCTATTAATAATTCCGCTATTAGTAGTATCACCTAGGTAATCTGTATCAAGTTGGTAATCAGAGCTAACCGTATCCGTGAGGAGTCCTGTGGTGCATGGTCCTGACTCGTTCACTTTACAGAAAACTAGGAAAACCTCTTGTGTCTTTGGAAAATACCACAAGATCAAGAGGAAAGAAGATGGGTGATGAACACCAGAAAAAGAGAGACTTGCTGCGTTGGTGAAGCAGGTGGCGTCAATGAAGTCTGAGTTTTAGGAAGTGGCCAGCCTCCTCAAACAATTGTTAACGAAAGAGGAACCTTTGGAGAAGCCGAAAGATGAGCCTTCTGAATCAGAAGATGAATCGGAGGAATCCGAGTCGGATATGGAGTCAGACAACGCCAGCAAAACCTCGCAACAAGAAAGAAAAAGTTCTTTTCGGAACTTGAAGATTGACTTTAAGATTGAAGTCCCGATGTATGACGGTAGTGTCAATGTTGACAAGTTAGACGATTGGATTGAGTGACTTGACACATATTTTACGTTACATTGTTTTAAATCGGAAGAGAAGATCACATGTGCGACTCTGAAGCTATCTTCTCAAGCGTTAACTTGGTGGAAGTCCTACCGAAGGAATAGTGTTGGGAAGGTAGTGTCGTGGAAGCGGTTCAAAGAATTGCTTAGAAAGAAGTTCTATCCAGTTGGGTTTCTGGAAGAACGCTGGGACAAGTGGCATAACTTGCGCCAGAAAGTCAATCAATCCGTACAAGAGTACACTACCGAATTTCAGAATCAAGCTATGGTTCTAGATATATCCCTGACAGAGTATTCGGTATTTACGAAGTACAAATCAGGACTGCATGAGTACCTCCAAAAGGAATTGAGCTTATTCACGGTACAATCTGTTGAAGAAGCTAGCGAAAAAGCCATCGCCATTGAGAAGAAGTTCGAGAGGAACGGAACCAAGGGAGATGGAAAACAGACTGGGGGTAAGTCGAATGATTCCTATGCCAAAACATAAGAGCATAAGAATGGTGAGTCTGATGGGAAAGAATGTTTGGTTTGCAATTACTGCGAAGGAACAAGCCATGTGGCAGATAAGTGTTGGGTGAAGTTTCCTCACCTTAAACCAAGAGTGTTACGGCACAAGGAGGAGAGGAAGAAGACAACATTAATCACAAATGAGGTAAAAGAAGTTCCAGGAATGACAGAACCAAATGCAAAGCTCAATCTTATGGCAGGAACATAGTTAGGGAACGACGACGAAAACCGCAGGGAGCAGCTTTTTGTTGTAAAGTTGCAGGTGAAGACCAGTTTAGTTGATGCCATTGTGGATCCGGGAAGTCAAAAGAACCTTATCTCAGAAGCTTTGGTTCAAAAGTTAGGTCTTCAAACGGTCAAACATCCGAAGCCATATCCATTAGGATGGATTCAGAAGGACACAGGACTAAGTATTACTAGTCAATGCACATTCAAGTTTGCTCTTCATGAATCTTACATCAACGAAGTGACAAGCGATGTGGTGCCATTGGATGTTTGTCAGGTGATTCTGGGAAATACTTACTTATGGGATAGAGATGCTATCTATGAAAGGAAGGCTCAGAAGTACACATTTACGAAAGACGGACAACGATTCGTTATCCGGGCAGCGTCCCTCCCACCAGGGGCAAGCTTTGTAGCAGCGACTCAAGCTAAAAGACTAGTCAATGCTTGTAGGAAATTCATCTTGTTGACATGTCCACATGAAAGGCGATCAAGTCAAGATGTTGAGAAGACAAAATTGAAGAAGTCACAAGCAAAGTACAAGACCAGACCTTGTAACTTTGGTATTAGCGACTTAGTATGGTTAAGGCTGAGTAAAGAGCGCCTTAGAGAGGATCCATTAGTTGAAGATTGCATTTTGGAGTGTCAAGTGGCTACGACACGTCGAGGAGAACGAGTAGTGTTTCTTGTTGGGCGTGCAGGTCAAGTCCAAGCAAGGCTAAATGGTTCAGCAGAAAAAAAGGGAACTCTTGAGTTTCCTAATCTCCAGTTTTAACTTAAACGGGAGTTTAAGTTCCTAAAAGGGGGAGCCATGATACGGGTGTATCCTTTAGCTTTTAGGAATTAGTGATTCATTCTTCAAGTTAGTTAAGTACATAGTTTTATAGCTTGAAAAAGAATAGTTGTCTAACTTAATTAAGGAGTAGTTTCCAAGTTAGATAATGATTTATAGAGTTAGGCTCTATAAATAAATGTCTAGCTTAGTTCTAGACCGGGGGAGCGAGAAAGAGAGCTAGAGTGTTATTGTGAGAGAAGATAATAGACAATAAACATTGTACCCTTTGCACAATAATAAGAGAAGAATATATTTTCTTCGACCTACGTTACCTGTGTGTTTTAGTGATATTAATAATTCCGCTATTAGTAGTATCACTTAGGTAATTTGTATCAATAATCCATATAATTTTTTTTAGAAGAAATATAATTCACATAAAAAGTTCAATATTAAAAAAAAAAGAAAAAAAAAGAAGATAGGAAAAATGAGAGAGATTGCCCTTACCCTACACTCTGCTTAGTGAGTTAACAAATGGACCTATGAGCCCAGAATGTGTATAAATCATCGTAATCTCGGTTCTTCTTAATTAGTGATTCTGTTCTTGGGCACTACTCGTAGTAGTAGGTAGTGTCTCGATCACACCGCCGATCTTCCCAAATTCCATTTCTACCCTCATCTGCTTCTTCTTCTCCCCCAAATACCAGTAAGCTCTCTCTCTAAAACTCTCTCGCTCTATACATACAGATACATACAGAGATATGTAGATATAAAAGGATAAATATATAAATACACATACATATATATGCATGTGAGTTGGATTTGTATAGACTTAAGAGAATGGGGCACAAGAAGCGAAACGCCGCTCCGCGTTCCAAACAGTCGCCGGCGGCGGTTGCGCCGATTGTCGACGGGGGCGACGCCGTCGGTTTGGCCCGGCCCGATGCTGCTCCGCTCACTCTCGCCGACGCCGAGGCCAATAGCCCAAACAGCAGCCTGGTAGTCCTCCACAACAAGATCGAATCCTCGCCGTCGATCGAATCGGGCGGTGGAGGAGGTGGCGTGTTTGATTCGGAGTCTTCCTCCGCCGCGAAGCTCGAATGCGAGCGGGCGCTGACGGCGCTCCGCCGCGGGAACCACAACAAGGCGTTGCGGCTGATGAAGGAGTCGTGCCAGAAGCACGAGAATTCGGCTCGCTCGGCTCTGATTCACCGAGTCCAGGGCACTGTGTGCGTCAAGGTCGCGTCGATTATTGACGACCCCAACGCGAGGCAGCGGCATTTGAGGAACGCGGCGGAGTCGGCGCGGCGGGCGGTGGAGCTGTCGCCGAACTCGATCGAGTTCGCGCATTTCTACGCCAATTTGCTATACGAGGCGGCCAACGACGGCAAGGAGTATGACCAAGTGGTGGCGGAGTGCGAGAGGGCTCTGGCGATTGAGAAGCCGGTTGATCCTGCTAGAGAGAGCTTGCAGGAGGAGAGCCAGCAGAAGCTGCCCACCGCCGAGGCTCGAATTGGCCACGTCCAGAGTGAGCTCAGGCAACTGATTCAGAAGTCTAACATTGCCTCAATTTCGACGTGGATGAAGAATTTGGGGACCGGAGAAGAGAAGTTTAGGCTAATTCCGATTCGGAGGGTCACCGAGGACCCCATGGAGGTGAGGCTGGTGCAAACTAGGCGGCCGAATGAGATTAAGAAGGCTACTAAGACGCCGGAAGAGAGACGAAAGGAGATTGAAGTGAGGGTTGCGGCTGCCAGGCTTTTGCAGCAGAAGTCTGAGGTGCCTCAGCTGAACAATGAGAGTGAGAAGAGTGACAAGGGAGTGGATTCGTCGTCGGGGTCCGGTCAGAGAGGTAGTGAGAGAAGGAAGCATGGGGGTTTGAGGAAAAATGGGTCCTCATCGGAGAGGAAAGATTGGGTTAGGTCGTATTGGAAATCAATGAGTGTTGATATGAAGAAAGAGTTACTTAGGATTAGAGTTAGTGATCTTAAAGCCAAGTTTAGCTTGTCCAAGGATGGCTTGGCGAATGAGGTTTTATCAGAGGCAGTGGCGTTTGCAGAGAGTAGTAGGAGTTGGAACTACTGGGTTTGTTGTAGATGTAATGAGAAATTCGTGGATCCTGAATCACATATGCACCATGTTGTGAATGAACATATGGGAAACCTTATGCCAAAAATACAGTCAGTTTTGCCACCAAATGTTGACAATGAATGGATTGAGATGCTTCTCACTTGTTCATGGAAACCACTGGATGTCTCTGCTGCTATTAGAATGCTTAGAGATCAAAGAAAATGCAGAGACCCTGAGCTTGTTGAGGATTTCTACTCTGGGAATCATAACAAGGAGTGTGAGGATTGTTTCAAAGATGCTTGGGATGAATCGCCTGAGAAGGAAATTATTGGAGATGGTCCTAGTAATTGTACTGTTGATGGCAATATCCATGAGCAGGTTGACCACGTTGAGTGTACAGAATGTGATGAGGACAATGGTCCTATTGCTTATTCTTCTCTACCAGGCAGTTGGCCGTTATCTGATGACCCTGAACGTATGAAGCTTCTTGAAAGAATTCATGCCTCATTTGAGGTGCTTATCAGGCACAAATATCTTGCTGCTACTCATCTTAACAGGGTGATACAATTTACGATGGATGAGCTACAGACTTCTGGTTCTGAGCTTCTTAACCATGGTGTGGAGCAAACACCTATGTGCATTTGCTTCCTGGGAGCTACACAGCTTAGGAAAATCCTCAAATTCTTGCAGGATCTGTCCCATGCTTGTGGTTTAGGTAGATACTCTGAGAAAAGTAGCAGTGCTATGGATGATGGAAATAACACGAATCAGGGAGTTGAGTTGATTCAAGAGAGGATTATTCTCAGCGGAGATGCCTCCTGCCTTCTTTTGGACATTTCTGATTGTACATCTAGTGCTGGGAATGGAACCCTTACTGATGGAACTGGGCTTCTTTCTGATTCCGATGCTCTGCTGTCCTGGATATTTGCAGGCCCATCTAGTGCTGAACAGTTGACATCCTGGATGCAGACAAAAGAAGAGAAAACACAACAAGGGATGGAAATTCTTCAGATGCTTGAAAAAGAATTTTACCACCTGCAGAGTCTTTGTGAGAGAAAATGTGAGCATTTAAACTATGAAGAAGCTTTGCAGGCAGTTGAGGATCTTTGTGTTGAAGAAGGAAAAAAGAGAGAAAATGCCACAGAATTTTCCAATCGAAGCTATGAGTCTGTGCTAAGGAAGAGGAAAGAAGAGCTTGAGAGAGAGAATGATATGATGTTCAATGCAAGTAGGAATGACTTGGATGCCATATCAAATGTTTTAAGAGACTCTGAAGCTTTAAACATTAACCAGTTCGGGTATGAGGAAACTTATGGTGGTGTGACTTCTCAGTTATATGATTTGGAATCTGGGGAAGATGATGACTGGAGAGCCAAGGATTATCTGCATCAGGTGGACACTTGTGTAGAAGTTGCAATCCAGAGACAGAAAGAACAATTATATATAGAGGTCAGTTCCGGGTTACATTTTAACTCAAGCGATCATCGTTGTGATTTTACCTCTGTTTTGTTGTTGTTGTTGTTGTTGTTTTTTTGTTTTTTTTTCCCTTGATTCCTTTTTTCTTCTCATGCAGCTTAGCAAAATTGATGCACGGATTATGCGAAATGTTACTGGGATGCGGCAATTGGAAGTTAAGCTTGAACCTGTCTCCGCCCATGATTATCGGTCAATAGTCTTGCCTTTAGTGAAGTCCTACCTTCGGGTATGTATCGAAGAAGATGGAATTTTTTGTAATTCTTATATTTGCTGAACTTAACGTAATGCATTCTCATGTTACTGTAGGCACATTTGGAGGATCTGGCTGAGAAAGATGCCACTGAAAAGTCAGATGCTGCTAGAGAGGCTTTTTTGGCTGAACTTGCACTTGATTCTAAGAAAGGTGTCAAAGGAGGAAATGATAATGCGAGACACACACAGGAGAAAGCGAAGGATAAGAAGAAGAATAAGGAGTATAGGAAAGCAAAAGATACAAAGGTTTTGATTGTGTCGGTCCGTCTGTTTTTTTTTTTTTTTTTTTTTTGGGTGGGGTCAATATGTATTCGATATTCAACAATTTTCCCTCTACTTCTGCAGGGTAATGGTCTTTCAGATGAGCATCATGATGAGTCTGCCGAGCAGTATGTCTTCTTATGTTTCTAATATGCATATGTATCAATTACTACAGTCTCATAATTATGATTGCTTATAATGGGTATACTCTGTTTGATCTATATTTGGTGCGCCTCCTATTGCAGTTCCTCTCCAGTCACATCTTATGGTGACCCTCTAGATTCTGAGCTTGTTGTTTCTGTAAATGGTGGTGACTTGAAGCAACAGGAAGAGGAATCTAGACGTAGAATTGAACTCGAGGAAGAGGAAAGAAAGCTTGAAGAAACTTTGGAGTATCAGAGACAAATTGAGAAGGAAGCTAAGAAGAAGCAGCTTGCTGAGCAAAGTAAGAAATCTACTCAAACACATCCGGATAAAGTGGCCGAGAAACTGCAGGATGTTAATTTGGAGCCTTGTGCCAATGATCAAGATTTGCACAAGCCACTTAAGCCATATGTGCAGGTAAGTGTTGTTACACTATGCCCTACCTGTTTGTGTCTACCACTCCACTCAATAATTAGTATCATTTGTATGAGAGGAATTCCATCCTGTTAAATGTAGTGGAATCTAGAAAAGTAGAAAACTTAATGAAAATTTCATTTCCAGGACCACTTGGTACAGAAGACGGGATATCCGAACAATCTAGAAGGTGTGCTCATTAACATGGCAAATGGTTCTCCAGCGTCACTAAAAGCTTCCACTGTTTCTGGTCCTCACATGATTAATGGTGCACAAGATAAAGTTCACCCAGGTTGGTCTTAGGGATTCCTTGGATGATGGTGGGGTAATTTGATAATGAAAAATGTATTTATTGCTCATCTTCTTGGACAGGAATACCTAATGGAGGAATTCTCGAGGATGGTTATCTGCCTTCTGATCGACGGACAGGAAGGAAAAATAGAAGGCAGAGAAGTTCCACCAAAGTGCTTGACGGAAAGAGTCAAGCCTTGTTATCTGAAAGGGAAAATATTGAAGCTGGGAGGTCAAATGTCGAGGGTCATCTAAGTACACATGTTCGATCCAATGACTATCTCCTTGCAGAGAGCAGTAAGTTCACTCACTCAACCATGAGTTCATCTGAAATTTTAACTTTTGAGCATGTTGTTGTTTGTGATATAAATGGAACTGGTTAGGGGTCTGTTGTGTAGCTCTGTGGTTATATTCCAGCTGAGTGTGTTTGACATTATATGAAAGTTTAGTGTTTTTGGTAAAGTCATTTTGGCTGTATGGTGAACCATGCCAATATTAGTTGCTCTGTCATTTTTTGCTTGTTGCAAAAGATAGAATTTTTTCTTTTCTTTCCATGAGTGTGATTATTTAGCATTTATTAATGATCCTCTTTGTAAATGTAAGTTCTTGCTTCTCTGCAAATATGAGAATACAAAAGCTATATATGTAGGCATTTGCTCGTGTGCATAAATTTTGGCATTTGGAGTGATTATGGGCATGGGTTTTGTTAATTGAAAACTGGTTAATCGTGTTTTGGCAGACAAGGGAACAAGGGAATTGAGACAGCAACATGCAGAGGAAGATGATGAAGAAAGGTTCCAGGCCGACCTTAAAAAGGCCGTACGCCAAAGCCTTGGTAAAAGAATTTATTTATTATGTGGAATTTTCATAGTTCTATTACTATTCACATTTGTTAACCACCAGACCCCTGGCAGCCACTTTAGTTGGTGTGGTACCTTAATCTTAATGGAGGGAGGTTAACACATAATAAAACAGAAAAAAAGATTTTTTTATCTTGTTAACTGTTTATGGAATCTGTTGGATCTTGGATGGTCTCTAAAAAAGCTAGATTAGTTATCTCATTTATAAGATAGTCAAATCAATGAATAACTTTTACTCATATGATAAAATAGAACAGGTCATCTTCAGTAGCAGTCCAGTTCTGGACACAAATTTTGTGCAATTGGGTATTCATGCATGAAGTTTCGGAAATACATCAAATTCATGTTTCTAATGAAATATGATTAGTAGACAGGGGACAATGATTTGGCCATGTTAAGACAAACATTGGGCCAAGTTTCCCAACTCTTACAGTCATTGACCATGCGAGTCATTAATGCAGGCGTACCTAGACTTTAGGAGACTGATTCAAAAGTAAGCTTTATCTTACCAAATTGTTGATAGTTTTCTATTATCTATCTTTCTGCTGCATCTTACCAGCTTTTGGGGTTTTGAACACTTTTTGTTTCCACCTTTTGATAGCATTTTCTACAACTGCCTAACATTTTTATCCATACTATTTCTCAGACACATTCCAAGAACAACGAAAATGTCCTTTAGTTTCAAGTTTGAGGACACCCAAAAGGATTTCTGCAGATTTTGATAAAGGTGGTGTTTTACATAATGAGATCAGAGTTGAAAATGCAAGTGATATCGATGTCCTGGGTACTGGGTTAAAGAATGAAGTCGGTGAATACAACTGCTTTCTTAATGTTATTATACAGGTGCTTCTGATGCAAAGTTATCTGTTGGTTTTATTATTTTGATTTGTTTATCATTGTATTCATTTCCTGATTATCCTCTCTATCTTGAACATTGCTTTTTTCTGTATCTTCTCAGTCCTTGTGGCATATTAAACTATTCCGAGATGAGTTCCTGCAAAGATCAACATCAGTACATGTTCATGTGGGGGATCCATGTGTGATCTGTGCATTGTACGAAATATTTACTGCCTTGAGTAATGCATCTATGGATACGCGAAGAGAAGCTGTTGCGCCTACTTCTTTGAGAATAGCTTTAAGCAACCTGTATCCAGAAAGTAATTTCTTCCAGGAGGTACATTATTCTCTGGCCCTACTCATATAAACTTCATGAAACTATATATTCGTCGTATTAACTCATGAATTCATCTCCATTTTCGAAGTTGTGACTAAGATAATAACGACTATGCAGGCTCAGATGAATGATGCATCTGAAGTATTGGGAGTGATATTTGACTGTCTTCACCGGTCATTTACTCCTTGTTTGAGTGTTTCTGATACTGAGTCTGTGGAAAGTAACTGCCTGGGGTCTTGGGATTGTTCAAACAATGCTTGTATTGTGCACTCCATGTTCGGAATGAACATTTTTGAACGAATGAATTGCTATAATTGTGGTTTGGAGTCCAGACATCTCAAGTACACTTCCTTTTTTCACAATATAAATGCCAGTGCTCTACGTACTATGAAGGTATTGTTTTGTGAAAAACAATCTGTTGTGTATTTTTCTGATGGTTGCAATTGCTATTTAAGCTACTTCATGTTTTCGGATGATAACTGATATTTCTTGTCTTCTCTCTTATTATTCTTGCTAGGATATGTGTGCAGAAAGCTCCTTTGATGAGCTTTTGAATTTTGTGGAGATGAATCATCAGCTGGCCTGTGATCCTGAGGCTGGGGGCTGTGGGAAGCTCAACTATATCCATCACATTCTTTCAACTCCACCACATGTTTTCACAACAGGTGACTTGAGACTATTTTTTTTGTTTGTAAAGAGGAAACTGGCTTCCATCAATACCCAGAATTATGTTAATATATTCTCTTGCAGTTATGGGTTGGCAGAATACGTGTGAGAGTGCTGAGGATATAAAAGCAACACTGGCAGCTCTAAATACTGAGATAGATATCAGTGTCCTTTACCGTGGTCTGGATCCAAAGAGCACTCATAACTTGGTTTCTGTGGTATGTATACTTAGATATGCCTCGATCATGTTCCAGTTGCAGTTTTTTTGTTTCATAGTTTTCTTAGGTTGTAAATTATAGTGTGGTGGAAGGCTGACAAGAAGGCTTGCTTTCTCCAAAAAATTTAGATTTATCTGCCTCTATTGGAAAGTAATCTTTTTCTGTTACTGACTTGTGATTTCACTTGTAGGTGTGCTACTATGGGCAGCATTACCATTGCTTTGCTTATAGTCATGAGCGCGAATGCTGGGTTATGTATGATGATAATACTGTCAAGGTAAATTCCCCTTCTATTGTAAATCATGCTTCCTTTGCGTTCTTCCCTTTTGTCCTTTGTTACAATTTGTGACTTATAGGTGATTGGCGGGTGGGCTGATGTTCTTACAATGTGTGAAAGAGGGCATCTACAACCGCAAGTTCTATTTTTTGAAGCTGTAAACTAGACTCTTTGTGGAATTCAATTAGCATCTGAAAGAGAGCATTGATGGCGTATGTGTACTCAATCTTTGCCTGCCGCCCGCTAAAAGTTTCAACATCAGTTAGCAGTGGAAGTCCAGAGTTCTGGTGTAGAATTAACAGAAATTGTGATATAATGATGAAAATTTTTCAAGCAACTGGTCCTCATGGGAGAAATTGTGTATCTAAAGCATCTCAGCAATAATCAGACAATCGAGGATGGGAAGTGTTATCATCATGTGGTATGTTTTCCTCCCTCTCCAATAACCTCAGGATTATCAGGTAATCTGGTTGATGAGCAGCTGTCTGGGTAATATGCGCATATTTGAGGAGCTTAACATAGCTGGCATTGGTTTCCAGTTGTTTCTCAAACTCAGAGCATGTAACAGTAAAGGGGGAATGTAGGTTGTTGAAATCGTATTATTCGCCGGACGTTTTCTATTTTTCGTATTTTCCTAATTTCCCCCCAATTTTGAAAAAAGGTTTTGTATAGATCACATTAGGTCTTTTGGGTCTTTGAACAGTAAATTTGTGGCTTCATTTTGACAATAGTGGTTTAAAATACGGGGTATGAATATATCTATGTACTATCTTGTAGTTGGTCAGCTGGTACTATCAATATCGTGTTTTGAGGTGTTATGCCATATTATGTGTCGCAAAAGCCTCCAACATGGCATTAAGGACCTCGAAACATATATGGACAAATCATACATCGGTAGAAACTTCCATATCTTAAGTTGATTCAGATTATTAAGAACAATGGTTATTATATTAAAATAAAAAATAAAAATAAATAAAATAAAGAAATAATGAAGGAGAGAAAAACATGAATAGTGGATAGAAAGTGAGATTACAAGACTTGGTAATTGCATTTATAAAAACAGATAGATAAACGTGGAAAGTGAGAAGGAAAATTCAACAATGTGTTAATGCATGTGAATGATGTGATGCATCAACTTTGTAAATTGAGTCCTCAAACTAGTAATATTAGTGTCGGAGTTGTAATATGAGTCCTTAAAGTTGTAAATTTTTTTAGTTATAACAGTAGTCAGTAAATTGTGTGCTTCAAGTGGTAACTGAGTCCTCAAAGTGATTAAAAACAAGTTGTTACAATTATGAGGACTCATATTACAACTTTAAGGACTCAATTACCACTTTAAGGATAAATGAAGACTAATGTTGTAACTATTTTTTTTACAACTTTAAGGACTCATATTAGAACTTTGAGGACAAATATTACTACTTTAATGACTCATTTTACAACTTGAGGACAAATGTGATGCATCACATGCATTAACACACCCTAGCCTTACCCTCTTTGATATCAGCTATTCAATTCTTGCCCCATAGAAAGATAGCTAACAAAAGAGACGTGCAGAAGATCGGTATTTTGAGATGGCTTCATCTGTTTCCTCAGGTACACATTCAGTTCTATTCATTGATATATATATTGTTTGAGTAATGCTAGATGAACAATCTTTTGTGAACCCACTTAGAACGCACCTTATATGGCGTCTTATGTGGCAAAACTGCATCATCAAAGTACAATTCAACTTATTTTTATATTCTTTCTAAATTACGAAAATTCTTTTCCTTTTTTTATTTCTTGCTTTTATCCATTTCACCCTATTTTCTTTTATTCTCTCTGATCTAATATGCGTGATCTTCAGCTTCATCTTCAATTCTTCATCACCATGTTTTCTCCTCCTCTCTCAATCTTCTAAGTTCTAACTAGGTTCAATTGATCAACTATGGTCAGCTAATAAAGAGTATCACATGACACTTAGGCTTTCATTGTGTTGATATTGCGTGGGCTGGGTAGCATTTTGATCTTTGTATGACTATGATTTCTCCAATGAGAAATCTCTTATTCCCCCGAGTGAATCTAGATTTCATCATTTTCGTGTTGGATTCAATTGCCAGCAACAGAGGAATTGAAGTACTAATAATAACAGAATTCACTTTAGTGTTGGTTCCACTTCCATATTGCAATTCGTGAGAAAGGAGAGAAGAGTAGTTGATCGATGAAGATGAAGACGACAAAACAAGAAGAAAAAAGAAATAGGGTTCATAAGATAAAATGAAGTGTGTCTTTTTTTAAAGAAGAAGAAAAACACAAAGTGAAAAAAAAGAAAACTGAATTTTGTAAATAAGAAAAAACAAAAATATAGGACAATATGATATGGCTTTGCCACTAAGGTGTGTTCTTAAAAAGATGGTTCATCTAGCATTATTCATATTATTTCTTTATATTTGTATATATACTTGTGTGCTTGTGAGTGCAATAGATGTGTTTAATGTTTATATGCAATTATTTGGAGTGTTTCAGATTTACGCTTTCATACAAAAGCTGAAACAGTTGGAGGAACAAGTCCAGGAACTAAAAGCTGAAACAGGGGAGAATTTCGCAAAGTACGAGAGGCAAATTGCCAAGTCCATCTGACAAATACTGGAACAACAGAAAGTGTCAATCAAAAAGAACATGAACTGCTCAATATCTCTTGTGATCCCCACTGCCCCCAATATATCAGCATTGGCAAAGAAGCTTGTCGCCAACTATAAACGCCCTGGGAATCCTGCATTTGCACAAGCTTTCCTCATTGTTCGCATTGCTTCAGAGGCTCCACATGTTATGGACCTTATCCTTGCTTAGTTAAACAAAGCCTGCATCTATACAGTTCCAAAACACTACTCACGGTCAGCATTTGGATCAAATGAGGCTTATTATAAAGCTCTTGGATTCCAAGAAGATGATCAAGGAAAGATTGAGAGCATAGACAGTTATTTGACACGAGTAGAATCGTATATGAAGCTATATGGGGCCCTGGTTCAGACGGACAACAACAATGTTCATGGCCTGAAAGAAGGCTGGGCTTGGCTAGCTAGGTTTGTGAATGCTCTTCCTGCCAACAGATATACTGCTGTTGCACTTTCAGCATTCCTACGTACGGCAGGTTATTCTTTCTTCAGAAAGTACGGAAATCAATTCTGGAAGGTGTTAGACATGGTCTCGGACAGCTTCTTGAATGTACTATAAGAGCAAGGAGATTCACAGCTAAACCGAGTTATTGTAGAGATTAAGTCCTACATAAAGGAAAGGGAATACCTTCATGAGCCTGAGGGAAGGCAATTAAAGAGCAATCTGCAATCAGATCGTTCTGTGCCGTAAATTAGAATTACCATTAGTTTTGCTTTCATAGAATATACCAGTTGCAAGTCCCGCGCGTTGCTGCGGGTTTGTTTTGTTTCATAAGGGAATATTCAACAATTTTGTTTTACTGATTTATGAATAAAAAGTGCAAAATTCTGAGCCTCTGCTTCAGTTTCCCTCGTCAAAGTTTACGAGTGTCAAGTACTTGGGCCAAGGGTCTAGATTAGAAGAATGTTTCCCTCCAGGAAAACTTGTGCATTTCAGCTTCAAAATGAGGTAACTTAATATTAATCACAGACAGCAACTATTCCTAAACAGACCTAAAATGCTTTCGACAAAATCCCAAGTGATGAAATGCAAATCTTTACATATGCAACATAGCTACCTGTAAATACTCGTCCAGACGCACTATGGAATTGAGTCATAGAAGCCTGGTATTGTATGAACCACAAGAGGAGCACTTGTGGTAAAGCCAATGAAAGGGAGCAGTTCCTTTCTTCTCACAGTGCATAGTATGGCCTGCAATTCCATCAGCACTCAATCAACCCTTATGTCTGTGCATTTTCTAAGTCTGTGCGATTCATGACTTCCCTAACTCTCCGCCGCTAAATTATTTACAACATTTTTTTCTTTAACATCTAGATGCAACAAAGCACGTAGAAATTTCACTAAACCAGTAAACTAATTGGTGGAAATGAATTTCTCACATGTGATAAAAAGTTAAAAACCATCACCTAAAAATAAACCACAAAGACAAGTCAGTGAGAAGTAGCTATGACCATAACCTAAAAAAGGTGCCCGAAATTTCAGGACTCCCCCAAAGTCCTACATTTGTCCCCAAACGGTCTCTCTCAGAACAAACACACTAGAAAAATAACAGAAACCATTTCCCCGTCTATTTCGTTCTTCTCTCCAATCTCTTCCTTTTTACTTAGTCCTGTCTTCTCTCTACTTCCAGCAAATCCGCACATTACCAGACCTTTTCAGATCCCCAAAAAACCAAAACCATAACCAAAGCCAAAACCACAACAATGTTGCTTCTCATACCCACCTTCTTCTTCACCCTCACCATCTTCCTCACATCCTTCTTATTTCTCATTCTCCTCCTCCATCATTACCGCCACCTTTGCATTCATCTCTCCAATTCATTTCCTCTAAGCTTTAACCGGCTACATTTGCCACATTGGTCTGAACCACCACCGCAACCAAGCCGGCGAGACTTGCTTGGGAACCAAGACATAATGACCCTTAAGGGTGCCACCAGCCAGGCCTGTGCTGCATGCAAATACCAAAGAAGAAAGTGCACGCCTGAGTGCCCTTTAGCTCCTTATTTCCCACCAGACCAACCAAAAATGTTTCAAAATGCACACAAGCTTTTCGGGGTCTGCAACATCTTGAAGATACTTAAAACTGTCGACCCTTGTTTCAAGTTTGAGACCATGAAGTCCATCATATGCCAAGCCAATATCCGAGAAAAGTTTCCGGTCTACGGCTGTTGGGAGGTTATCTGGCAATTGCAGTACCAGATTATGGCTGCGGAGCAGGAGCTTCAAAATGTTCATAAACAGCTTGCATTGTACAGACAACATCACTACCACCACCACCAGCAGATTTCAGCTATGCCAGATTATGTGACCTCACAATTGGAATTAGGCATGGCACCACCTAACAATAACAATACCATCTCACTTTTAAATCATAGTACTCCACAATCTTATGATAACAACAATAATGCCATACCTCATGCTTTGCCTGTAACACAACAACAGCAGCAGCATTACTCTAATCGAAGCGACGATGCTTACACTTCTGCTTATGGCATTGACTCCAAGCAGACTATTACCACGGAGAATGTTTTATGGGCTCAAAATCCTTTCACCAACAACAGCATCAATGAGAACAATGATAATGCAGAAACAGTTCAATCCCAGTTTGGTGTTTCACAGACACTAGCCATGGGATCAGAAGATGTTCAAGATTATGATGAGCTGCACCCATTTTTTGATACCATAGATGATAGACAGTCATACATTGATTCCAAAGAGGCTTATGACTCAAGCAGGTACATTCATTTGTCACAAAATGATGAACTTGATGATGACCTGTAAAATGCAATTCGAGCTTAACTTTTCTCATTCATTGTGCGAATTTATGTGCAGTTCGGAAGAATCGCTCAAGGACACAACACAAATATCGATGGATCATGCGGCGGATGATAACACATTGAAGAGTGCTGCAGCATGCTTCAGTCTTACCAGTGTCAAGTTATCAGTAAGCTAGAAAACACCATATTGGCTGTGATATGTTTTTACTGTTTTTTTTTTTTTTTTCAGTTTTCCATCGAGAGTTGTTTCACAAGGGAATATTCAACAATTTTGTTTTACTTATTTATGAATAAAAAGTGCAAAATTCTGAGCCTCTGCTTCAGTTTCCCTCGTCAAAAGTTTATGAGTGTCAAGTACTTATAGAGGCCAAGGGTCTAGATTATAAGAATGTTTCCCTCCAGGAAAACTTGCGTATTTCAGCTTCAAAAATGAGGGAACACTTAATATTATTCACAGACAGCAACTATTCCTAAACAGATCTATAATGCTTTCGACAAAATCCAAGAGGTGAAATGCAAATCTTTACATGCCAGATAGCCACGTGGAAAGACGCACTATGGAATTGAGTCATAGAAGCCTGGTATTGTATGAACCACAAGAGGAGCACTTGTGGTAAAGCCAATGAAAGGGAGCAGTTCCTTTCTTCTCACAGTCATTGCATAGTATGGCCTGCAATTCCATCAACACTCAATGAACACCTACGTCTGGAAGCATTATAAGTTACTGAGTACGACAAGTAAAAGAGGGTGACAAACCTGAGTTCGGCCAGAATACTCATCTGGGAGTTTCTCTCCAGCTAAATATGCATCATACATTCTAAATAACATCTGCAAGACAAGCATACAGTTTAAGAGCCTAACACATTAACAATATGAAGAAAATGAATGAACTTAATTTTCAACCGGTACACTTGACAATTATGGTAACTGACCTGCATGTCCCCAAGTGACTTGCCGCAGATTGGGCAGGTATACTTGGTGAAAGTGTAGGCCTGGAAGCAGCATCAGAAGTAAGAGCAAAGCTTTACGAATATTTGCAAATATATATGGAGGAAGCAATAACTAAGCGGGGAAAGTACCTGAAAACATGTCGAGTGCATTGAATGACCACATGGAAGGGCCTTTACTGGAGAGTTGCTCGTGAAGATGTCTTCATGGCAAATAGGGCAATTATCCATAAAGCTTTTCTCTCTGCATGTATGCTTGAAGAGAGAACGGGACATGCAAGCATTACAAGTCATGCAATGGAAGTAGTCAATACCCAATCCCTTTCCAACTCGACACAAGTTACAGTAAGGGCAATGGTAGATAATCCTGTTAAATAGCTTCTTCATTAGAAACATATAAAACCTAACGTAACCAGTTGCATGGAAACAGAGTGTTAAATTTTCCCTAGATCAATACCAGCTTAAAAAAAAAATTAATAAAAAAAATAAAAAATAAAAATAAAAATTAATGCTAATAGCAAACATGCAGAGAGAAAGAAATACCAGCATAAACATTAAGCTGGTATTTTGAATCTGTAACAGAGACGCTAACATTTACAGTTGCATGGAAAGAGAACACCATTCTAGTAAGTAGTAACTATAGAATTTATGTACGTGAAGTCCAGTACTAGTTATTTTCTTTTAGTCTAATAGCGACGTTTTGGTGACTAGACCACAAAGTGCCTGAATAATAAGGTAATGAATGGTACTGGACAAATCATTCAAATGAATGCCAAGAGAGTCAAAGGTAGTGTGAATTCCCCCTCCTTAGTTACTAGCTCACAGTTTATCAGGGGCTAAAATTGTTTCGTTACAAAAGCAGGTAATATAGTTTCTCATTTGAATCAAATCTAGCAACAAAATAGTCAGTCAAATCAGGATAAGTCACCTTTCATCATCAAAAATCTTGCAGATTTTGCAAAAGTATCTTGCCATGGATAAATCACTGCAGGATGCAGTTGAGCATGTGGGCCCGATTGGCTGAATTTTCAAGCATTTCATGCACATCATCTCTGTTACAGATCTCCTACATATGTATCCCATTATGAGAGAGAAAGAAATAATAGGAAACATTAACATTAACATTCACATTCACACTACTGAATACCTATCTATCGTGTGCTCTGCTATCTCATCATGGCAGCGTATGCAAGTGTAGAGCTGGTTGCAACATGCAGCAACAAGCTTACAGTTCCTCTTATAGTGTTTACAACCAAATGTTTGCCCAAAAGGGTCCTGATAGGATGGATGCTGACCAGGGAATTCTTTCCCATTACTTGCAATTAACTGAGAGTGTTGTTTGACTCTCCAATGGCTGAAGAGTGTAAATGTAGAAACTTGTCATTTCCTCCACAGGGAGAGTCTAAGTCCAAACTTTATCAGCAAGCAGATGTAGCAGAAAGAATAGACATTTGAGAAAATAAAAAGAAAACTAAAAGAAGCAATTCGGTAGGTTAAATTAGTATCAGATATACCAAGGTATTATTGCTTCTTGCTCTTACAATAGATAGTATGACTGGTAAATATATAGTCCTAAACAGGAGAGCAAAAGGAATAAAGGAAAGTAAAGCTTTAAAAAGAAAAAACAATTTATGACCAACCTTGATAGCAGGTTCTGCATCATATATGGTTTCTTCTGAGGATCCAAGGAAGAGTTGCGGGAGATTTTACTTATTGCAGTCAACAGATCCTCTTGACTTAGTGTCCGCAGGCACTCGCAACAACCCGTTTTACGACTTGCTTGAAAAAGTTGTCCTGGATCATTGTTTTGTTCTATGGCATTTTCAGTGTCTTCATATTTCATCTTCTTACCTTCTGCAAGAATTACAGAATCTGTATGGTTGTAATTACATTGGTGTCTATCAGCATCCCTCAGCTTATGATTCACCTCGCTGATTCTTAACGGCTTAGTATCATTATCAGGGGAATCTTTTTCAGAAAAGTTGATGCTTCTGTTGCAGACACACCTTTCTTGTTCATCCAGTCCACACAAGCACATAGAGACAACTTCCAAGGGATCTACAGTCTTTGAAGGAGGAACACATGACTCCTCCACCACCTTACCTGCATCATACCCCTCCCACCATTCTTTCAACCACTCATCAAACATTGTGTTTCTGGTGACCTGGCGCCATATAGATATCATGGCATGCTGTTCTTCTGGTGTCAAAGATTCCATCAGCCAGGGTATCATATCTTGTAACACTTTTGCTTCTGTTCTACCAAGTATGCATGCCACGATCCTTTCTTGCTCTTCAATGGAGAAGCATTCTTTAAACAAGGGCCAAAGTTCAACTTCTTCACGATTAATATGGTCAGTCAGTAGTTTGCACATAGATTTGCACATACCATGAAGCCTCATGCACAACTGATAGAGCTTTGGCGACATCTGGTCCATTGTGTTTGAATCAACCATAGAAACTGAAAAATACAATTTGGACATCTCATCTAGAATGAGGGATATTTTTCGGAAGCGTTCAACCTCTAGTTTGTGGTCCATCGTGTAAGACTGGCTAATGTTTTGACATTTCCCCTTTGCCTCCAAGGCTGGAAAGGCAACCTCGTCCTCTGCTTCACTATGTATTTGATGTAAGAACTGCAAGAGACTAAAGCGCCGGCAGAAATCTGTGAGGAAAGCTGCATTTTTGGCCAACTCAGCTGAACCAAGGACAAGGTATTCCAAATCCTTCTTGAGAGCCTTGTGGAAGAAAAATATAAGATCTATTGGTTTTGGTTCATGGAGACCGTAACCACTCAATTTTTCTCCGCCAAGACTTTCACGAATATGATATGATGTTCTCATTCCAGAGAAATACACTTGGAGATTAATTCCTCTTGAGTTTGAAGTCTCGGAATATGAAGCAGAGTCAGAGGCAAAAGATGAAGAGTATGGCATAGAGTTCTTTGCCTTGTTTGAAGAAATTAGTTCCAGTACCCCAGTGTTTGGTTTCCCACGCTGTTGTATACTGGAGCTTACAGATGAACATGCAGTACTGGAATGCAACTGGTTGCATAAGAAAGTGCATCTGCTCTTAAATATTAGCTGCAAGTCCTCTTGGAAATTTTCAGTTGAGGTTTTACCTGAATGGCCAATACGGAACCACTCATGTAACAGGGATACAAAAGAATCATCAACTAAGAAATCTCGTTGCTTCATGCTGCTAAGAATTGACCTGGAGTCATCCTCAGATAAGAAAGCTGAAAACCAAGTAGTCACACACTTCAGCAACCCAAGTGGCATAATATGAAGGCTGACATACACGAGTTGCTGTTGCATTTCATGGCTACAGTTCTTTATAATGGGAAATACCTGATAAAAGCTGGTCGGTATTAATTTGCATTGAATAAGGCAAGAATTTTCTTAACCATAATTTGGTTATATCATGCCCCAACAAAAGGGACTTCTGTGAGTTTTCTTACTTAAGTAAATCAGACTTAAATGCTATACATTAAGAAATCTTAGAAGGTTGGTAATCCCTTCCTTGATTTATTACCTCTGTTTCGTGAAAAGCAAAATGCTTGCTGACTCCCACCACAAGACACTCAAATTCTCGGCAAAGCTTTTCAACAAATTTGCCCAAAGGTGTTCCATTCTCAAGGCTATAGTATAGTAAATTACGCAAACTTTCCAGAAGACTTTCATCGGGAAATTTCTCAATAGAGGGGTACAAACTGCCATTGACAAGTTCATTTAACACAGGATGAAATAACTTCTCCAATGCATTGCTGTAGGTCAGAATGTGTTCAGTGAAGAATCAATTGAAAAATAAAATAAAATTAAAGTAAAAACATAAGCAAATGATGGCCTCAGAAACTACCTGTAAAAAGTGAGGACATCAGCAAGAAATTTTAGGTGGACAACTATTGAGTCAATATTCAGGAAATTGATTGAGCTTCTCAATTGATATAGCTCTCCCATAGTTTTTTCCAAATCTTTCCTAATGGCACGATGCCAAAGATGAAGGCCATCAACAGGATTGTATCCAGTATCAGTATGGATGGTTTGTTTCTTT
Source organism: Fragaria nilgerrensis (assembly GCA_010134655.1). Taxonomy (NCBI): domain Eukaryota; kingdom Viridiplantae; phylum Streptophyta; class Magnoliopsida; order Rosales; family Rosaceae; genus Fragaria; species Fragaria nilgerrensis. The sequence goes on from CM020981.1 coordinate 9,857,859, forward strand.
ATGCGACTCCAACTTTCTTCAAAGAACCTCTTAGGGGAATGATACTTGAGTAACTTTTTCATATCTACAGATTCATCATCACCCGTGTGTCGAGCCTGGCCGTTGTTAGCAAGCCACGAGCTTACTACCTAGCAAATATTTTAAGCTATCATTACCAAGGGATTGATATAGCATCACGGTAAGAACTTGGGTCACAACGATTAGGGTGTGTACCTCTTGGAGATGTTTTTCATCAGGTACGATTTCTTTTATGCAACGGATGACTTCCTCTTCTTCATCATTTTGAAGAGAGGAGATCATCCATGGTAGAAGATCCTCTAGCAGCACTACAGGAATACTACACATGTACTGCCACACAAGTGAAGCCTGCTCCTTAGGAGAAAATTGCTGCAGGAGCAAAGGAAAAACCTGGATCCCATTCGCATCATTAGTAACACATGGAGCACAATCCATAGACATATAACATGAAATTCTAAACAGTATAACTAAAAAACTATAGGAATAAAATATAAACCACAATTTGTTGTAAAAAACAACGTAAGGGCTTAAACAACCGAACAAGTAACAAAGGCTTATACAAGAGACAAGTGGCTTTACCTGTTCTTCTTCTTTCACCATATGCTGGCAAATGAATGCCTGCAGCGTCCCAATGCAGAACACAAGTTCCTGAAATTCCTTTGAAATGTCTTCACTTTCCTCTAACAATACATCCAAGCGACTAAAAATAGAATCGAAAAGACCGTCTATACTCCTATGCTCCAATGAATATGTACAGGCTATGTTTTTTGTTCGTCCATCTAGCGCTAGAAAAATAACCTGCCAAGAAAAATTATACAATCACAGTAAATCACTCTTAGAAAACCATAGACATTACAAGCAGTCCATTAAATGGTAAAAGAAATCTTACTTCTTACAGTCAACTAATTAAAATTAAAGTCATAAACTGAAGCAAGTTTTCCAGATTTTACAACAGAAATGAAGCTTAAATAGTCAAATTAATCATACATTTCCCAGATTTCATTCCAAATTAGAAACTCTAAGCAAATTTCAAAGCAACCAACCTCGTCTTCAGCAGAGCAGTGATACTTATACGCGAGCTTGAGGAACTCAAACCTTCGCAAAACCTCGAGAACAAAGCCGCGGCCTCTGAATCCACCGTCCAAGGCGGCCGTGGTGACGTGGCGGAGATCGGCGAGCTCGGCTCGCATCGCCTTGTGGAAGCAAACCAGCAACAGAATCGGCGATTGCGCGAGCTCTGAAGACGACGAAGACGAACTCTCCGGCAGCCGGCTGTGGTGACGGTCGCCGCCCATCCAAAGCGAGACGACGTCGTTTAAGCACCATGAAGGTGGAGAAGAACAGAGAGGAGAAGAAGAGGTCTGGCATTGCGAGGGTCAATGGAATTTAACGCCTCTTGGTTTTGAAGCCTCAGTCCCTCACTTTAGTCTTCTTCCTCCTAATCCACCTCGATCCCCTTTCTTTAATCCCTAATTTCCATTTCTTTAATCCTCGCCAGCGAAAGCGACGTCGTACCGAACGGCCAGCATCGGCATCTCTCACGCGCGCCTGTAATCACGCGACGCAAAAGCTACCCGCCTTTTGGCCCGCGCCGTGCGCTTCGGGATTTTCCCGCCAAATTTAATAATCGGGGATTTTTTAAGGCGGCCTTTGTTTAATTAAGGGGGCCATGCAATAGCGTTGGGATTAGTAGGGCGGGCTCGTTCACGCCGTCCTCTAATCTTGTTTTGGGTTAGTCTTTGATTGGATTTGTTTAGTGGGGGGGTTAAAACGGGGTGAAACGGTGCGTTTTGATGGGAAGGTTTGTCCTCACGTAAGGGGGAGGTCAACGGTCGGAGATCGTGAGGCTCTTTGTCCAGATGTGTACGTGCGTCGATGGTTGAGGCGCGTGGCGGTCATGGGTTCGCACGTTCCCGCCCCCAGCTTTTCGCGCCACGTTTCAAGGTTTTGTAATTATAAGAAGAATCCTTCTTTTTCTTCCTTTTTGGTTCTTTCCTTTCTTTTCCTTTTTCAAAAGCGAAAGATCAAGGGAATAAGGAGAAGAAGAAGAAGAAAAGGAGAGCAGGCCAACTGTGAGTGGCGATGATTATGTTACCTTTGGGGCTTTGGATCCCACATTTCTCACGTCCATGAGTGACCCAAGATAAAAAGATGATTATATAGGTAACATGACAATATATCTCCTTTATGCTGATATTGTTTCAAGTCCATGTAACGACAATGACATTAAAATACATCATTTCAAGATTCACATGTGATTATAATGTGTATGAGATGCTATGTTTCTTGTTTTTGATGGGTGATGCTTATCGTGGAGAAGAACGTTCTCTTTGAGTTGTCACTTTTGAATCTAACCCGCATTTCTTCTTTTTGTACAGTGAGATTGTGGGAGTCTTCTTAGTGGTGTTGGTTTTTTTTTTTTTTGATTGGAAAAAAAACAACAATAAAAGATCAAAGATTATACATAGAAGGTTTTGAGTTTATGTAGCGACATTAGGATTAAAGATTACCCTACAAACAATACGAGTCAGGGTTTGATTATTGTTTGGTTTGGTGTCGTAACTAGTGTACAAGTTTCACGTGTCGCTACTTAGCCGGTTATGGTTGGATATTCATGTAACTTCAACAACTTCCCTATATATTTGATGTTTCTTATTTTATGAAAAACTTTGCCTGTTTTTCTCTAACATATTCTCTAAACTAGAAATGGCGATAAGAGAGAAAACCAATACACTTTTTGTAGCAAACTTTAAAATTTTAGGAGGATTTAGGGAATGGTTATAAAATTCGTAAAATAGAAAATCTAGGAGTTAAAGAAATTTTTTTTTTTACAGCTCTGAATTTTTTTTCTCTATAAGAAAAAAATTGTAGAGAAGTTGTCAGAAATACTCTTAGTTTTCAGAGGATGACAATTGTGCGGCTCTATAGACTAACTCAGGGTCTTTGGTCTTTAACTCAATGGGCCTCTCTACAGGGTGGCCTTGGCTTTCCAGAGTTTTGGGTCTAATATCTAAGCTAAAATTCTAGCAAAACAAACTCCAACTTGATGAAAGATAAATTGTAGAGACAAAGAGATAGCAAGAGAATCGTCATCTTATTCATTGATAGGAGTCATTTATATAGGGAATTACACAATACCAATATGGTAAGGATATGAATACATAGATCTAGTCTAACTACATATCCTATTGGCATAAGGCCAAAACACACATAAAAAATATCTAGAAAGATACAGAATATCCTAGAACACTCCCTCTTGTGCCACGCGCTGATATGCTGATGGTGCTGATCTGTTGCCTCGTCAAAAACCTCGTCAAGTCACAAAAACCCTGTGGGAGAAAAACTGAACATTGATCGTAGGAGAAAAAGAGTACAACGCACCCTTCACATTTGATAGTGACATGTATGTATGTGCTAGACTCCCCCTGAAGTTCGCACCTCCTCTTGATCTTTACATCAATCATAGGGCTCTTCCTGATTCTTACTAATCACGGAAGTTTCAACAACTTAGCATGTCAGTGCTCTTTAACATGTCTTCAAATGTGGCATTGGGCAATGATTAACTAAATCATGCCGTATTGTCCTCAAATGATCTTTTATACTTAGATCTTGAGGAGAAGGCCGCTTGTGAACTCAAAACATAAGTTCGTGTAGGAAATCAGATTTCCGCGCAGTATAACCTTCAGTTACTAGAACAGTCGTAACTTCCTCTAGGAAATACATATGAACGAACCGTAAACGGTTTTGGAAACTAGACTCATTTAACTTCCAACCGTATATTACACACATTCTGGTTCGTCAGGATCTATTCACAAAGTGCTGTCGAAGTTGATTGTTTTGCCAAAATCAGATTCTCGGACAGATTCGTCCTACTTTACGAAAACAGCCATAACTCACTCAATATGATAGGTATGATCAAATGGTTGGTGTCTCTGGAAAGTAGACACATAGACCTTTCCAATGGTACCAATTTTACCATTTTCTAGTGAGTGAGATTTCCTGTAGGTTCCGTGGAATTTGACCTACAAAACTTGGCAGATTCTGATTTCGTTTTTGATGTGTCTTTCTTATGTAGGGATAGAATAAGCCTCAACCTTTCATACCATTAAGTATTGAAAAAATGAGTTACTGCCATTACATTGGCGTTGCATGGGCACATAGCTACACTTAGCTTTACAACTTTTCATAGCGAATGAGATGTCAAATCTTTCGTATTGTGTTGAGTACATTGATGCGTCTTATTGTACTTAGATGTGAACTCCATCTCTTAACACATATTTGTCATCTTGCTTTAGACAAAACAACGGATCTCTCTTAGAGCAAAGACCTTGACTAATTATGGGAGTATATGTAGGCCTCACTAGTTATAGAGCGCCTAAGCCGATTGATGAAAATCATCATCAATACAGTCATCGAGTGCCTTATCGAGACCATGTCTTCCAAGATCTTTTTCTTCAGATGTTGATACATATTGGCATCTCTTCATCCATCAAGAGTCCATGTAAATCCGTAATGAACACGCAAAGGCATAATTCATCATATCCCTTCCAAATCAAGTAGAGTTCATGTGCATTTCAATACATTTAGCAAACGCATGCTCTTGTGGTTTGGAGCCACTTGATTCAGATGAATGAAGTCCGTTTAAGACCTTCATGTATATCTCTGATCTCATAGAGATGTATTATGACCACGTTCATAGGCTGCATGTTCAGTTATTCAGAAACTACCAAACTGACAAAGTAGTGGAGTTCAATGACATCCATTACGAGAGCATATCTCATCGTAGTCGATCTCAGTGCGTATAAGTGAGAGACCTTGCGCTATAAGGTGAGTCTAAGCTCTTGTCTCACTACGCTATCTAACAAAGGTATAGTTGATAGGGTTGTTTAGCTTGCGGTGTCGTCATCACCTGCCCAATGACCTATCTCTTTGTTAATGCTGGATCACATATTTCCATTTGGCCAATCAACTAAGTTGATATCCATCAACGAAGGGTGGTCGATAGTAAACTCATTATCTCACGTCCTCATGTACACTTGTGTAATACTTGTAGAGATCTCTATATGGATGGATTTGACATTGAGGCGTTCCCCCAAACGATAATCATAATTCAGACTTCATGAGACGAATTTGAGTATCACTGGATCAATGGATCAGGTTGTGCCACTTGTGTAATACTTGTAGAGATCTCTATATGGATTGGATTTGACATTGAGGCGTCCCCCAACGATAATCATAATTCAGACTTCATGAGACGTTTGAGTAATGTGATCTCGTCACTTAACACTTTAAGCATTTGGGATCAAGATGAAACTTAGTGGGGACAAACCACGACAATTCACGTCGTTCCACTTGAACACTTGTGTTCTTATCTCCCCTACCGACGGGAATATGTCTCATCAAAGTGACAAAAAATGAGATCGTCTGACAACGGTTTTTACATATGCGGATTATAGGTGGAGTTTCAGATCCAACATAAACTTATTCATCTCAAATGACCCATCATTGTACGCAGTGACAATACGATTTGACACTAGAAATAACATCTAGCCGAGCTCAAGGATTGAAATTTCGTGTCAATCATGATACAGTCACGAGCTGTAGTACAACAAAATCAATGATGGTGGGTCGTAGATGAATAGTAAAGCTGCATGCAAATATTGCATAGCCCCAAGACGCAATAGAAAGATTGGTGCGTATCAATAATGTTCGAGCGACAAGCTAAAGTTTCTTGGTCGTAGCCTCGGTGAGACCGTATTGTGTGAACATGGGGTACATGACACTTCAACTTGCATCCCGATAAACTTCTTTAAAGAATGGGTAGTGAGCCGTAGAATATAAGCAGCATAAGCAGAAGATAATAATGTAACACGTGACCAGTGTATTAACACTTCAACCAAACCACCATAAACATAAAAAGTGTCCGCAAGTTGGTTGTATCTATCTACATAGTTTGATGTAAGAATAGAATGTTTACTTTTGTGTTATTAGCGTAGGGGGTTGTCACTCCTAATTTAGTAAAGAATAAGCTTTCAAAACGATTGTACGCAGTGACAATACGATTTGACACCTAGAAATAACATCTAGCCGAGCTCAAGGATTGAAATTTCGTGTCAATCCTGATACACAGTCACGAGTTGTAGTACAACAAAATTCAATGATGGTGGGTCGTAGATGAATAGTAAAGCTGCATGCAAATATTGCATAGCCCCAAGATGCAATAGAAAGATTGGTGCGTATCAATAATGTTCGAGCGACAAGCTAAAGTTTCTTGGTCGTAGCCTCGGTGAGACCGTATTGCGTGTGAACATGGGGTACATGACACTTCAACTACATCCCGATAAACTTCTTAAAGATGGGTAGTGAGCCCGTAGAAGTATAAGCAGCATAAGCAGAAGATAATAATGTAACACGTGACCAGTGTATTAACACTTCAACCAACACCATAAAACATAAAAAAGTGTCCGCAAGTTGGTTGTATCTATCTACATAGTTTGATGTAAGAATAGAATGTTTACTTTTGTGTTATTTAGCGTAGGAGGGTGTCACTCCTAATTTAGCTAAAGAATAAGCTTTCAAAACGAGCAATGAGCATTGCAGTATTTAGCGTAGGAGGGTGTCACTCCTAATTAGCTAAAGAATAAGCTTTCAAAACGAGCAATGAGCATTGCAGGGGGCCAAGCGACATCGAGAGAAAACCGGTGCACTCAATTGCTTGAGGAATTGACCGGACGACCTCCAGGAAGATGGAGTGGTGTTGGGGTGACGTCAATGTCCCCCGGGTCACCACCATGCTTCATGGTGATGCTAGATCTCGAATGTCTTCGTTTTGAGCGGAAGAATGGATTGTCAATGAGAATTTCTCAAAATTTGGACCATTATATCTCTTTCAGGTTGATCATTTGGTCAAAACCAAAGCCATATAGGTGGTGTCCCAAATATCATGTTTGGCGACAACATGAGATTCGATTATTCGAATCGCAGTGACATACAGTCCACTATATTGACTCATGAACTTCTTCAAGATGCGCTTCAGTTCGCATTCATGAGGAGGTATACACAAAAGAATTCTTGTTTTGGCGACAACATGAGATTCGATATTCGAATCGCAGTGACATAACAGTCCACTATATTGACTCATGAACTTCTTCAAGATGCGCTCAGTTGCATTCATGAGGTGGTATACACAAAAGAATTCGTTCATTCTCACAATATGTTTTCAAAATAAACTATTAGCAGGAATGTCTTTAAAACTTAACACGGTTCCTTAGAATGTTGTGAATAGTTCCACTATCTGCGAAAAACTCAATTCTCTGAGACATATCTACAAGGAGTAGACAGACGAGTAAATAGTTCCACTTGAACCATTTAAATGATTGAAAGAAGCTACGAAAAGCTGCAATCCGAGAGTGCATAAAAATTTCTGCGCAGAATGACATTTGCGCACTAAAACAGCCATAATTTCGTCGTTAAAATAGATATGGACAAACTGCGAAAATTCTGAAAACTAGACTCGTAGAGCTTCCAATGATATAAAGCTCACTGTCTGGTTCATCCGGAGCTATTCACAAAGCTCAAACGAAGTTGACTGTTCAGAAGGGACAGATTCTGTTTTTCGCAGAATTGGCATGTGCGAAGCTATGAAGCTTGCAGGTGGCGTGTAGGCTTTTGCCTTAGCCAAAAATGACGTGTGTATGATCAAAACCAAGTCCTTTCGGTCGTTCTAAGGTTGTAAACTCCATGACTAGTTAGCAAAAACTCCATGACATGAACATAAACTAACTCAGAGGATCCGATTATGATGATAATTTTCCAGCTTTGATAAGTCTCAACGTCTTTTGCAAGACGGCAATTGGTTTAATAGAGGGGGGATCAAAATCAAAAGTTTTCGGTAACTCCAAGTCAGTATGACCAGGCATGTCCGTGGAGGGTCGGTAGTGCGAGGCACACTTAAAACCACTATCTCCTTAATTTCGGACAATTCTAAGACATTAAACTGAGCTTAGATGAGCCTAGTTGAACAATTGATGATGAAAAATCCGATATAGGGTAGAAGACTTAACCGGAAACACGTGGGCGATCCTCTTTGAGGATGCAGTGCCATGAGTCACCTTCAAAGGAAGGGACCAAAATCGGCACAATATGCCATGTTTCTTAGGACGATGTAAGTGTATTTCTTGATTGTAAATTAATATGAACCATAAGAGGAGAATAGTTCACTTCGAAAAAATTCTCAAGGCATTCATTATTGCTAATGTGAGTACTCGGGGGTCTCAAATAGACGAAGGACGTCGATACAACGCCTTAGTACATAAGTTTGGAACGAAAATCAATGTCTAGCCGATGACATCAAAGTCATGGGTAGCTAGAGCATGATCCGAATCTTTGAAATTCGCGATCATGAGGATGACGTTCTTATCCTCATATTAATTTCATACCTTTGTATGCATTCACAATTTAAAGGAGCTTGACATCTTGAACCAGTGATCCAAAGATCCACAACGGTTGCATTGTCATGAGTTGACGTGAGTAATTTGACAAAATGGTGTCTAGACCGGGAATGTCGCTATTAGAGCCGGCGACACTACCCTTTTCTAGACATCGGCAAGACGTTTTCTGCCGTTGCCATGACTCATATTGTTGTCCCCATATTAGGGATAATTCCAAATAAGTTTATCACATTAGCATATATACAATTCCCGTTTGTATGATCAAAATCAAGTCTTGTGGTAATTCCACACCAACTTGGAGGACCTAGAGAACTTGATGATGATCGAATCCGCTAAAGATTATGGATCATGATGCCACAAAAGATCATCGACAATATGTAGTCAATTAAGGTGGTAAGCAATCCACTTGACTAATAACTCAACAAGTAGAGTTATATGAACGTTTCGAGAAACGCTCCATGAGTGCATTCCACAGTACTTTGTGGTCATTACTTTTTGCACAGATTGCCATTAAATACTTTTATCGATGTGGCGCTTCAAAGACTTTGAGCGCATGAGATGTGAAAATCTCGGCATTTATGCTGTTAGCTAGGGGTCAAACATGTGGTTTAATCTTTCCATGAAAAGTTCCACAGATACCAAGCGAAGATCCGCCTTAGGCATCTAGTACGTCAAAACTCAAAGGAGCAGAATGTTACATTGCTCTTGCATACAAAACCAAGCTGTTATGAGACTCGATAGAGGTCACAAACAATGCTTTTAATGGTTTGTCCTTCAGATTGATCATACACAATCCGAAAAGCCGCAAATTATAGGTCGGGTTGATCATACACAACCCGGACAAGGAAATTAGAGTGATCAAACACACTCTTGACCCGCGAATAAAATTTCAGGATTTTTGGTACCTGCAAATACACTGACCCAAGCATAGAATGGAGTAGAAAGAAGGGGAGAAAACACTTTATCTCCCCCGATAGCAGAGAATCGTCATCTTATTCAATGTATGAGTTTTTTTTATAGGGAATTACACAATACCAATATGGTAAGATATGAATACATAGATCTAGTCTAACTACATATCCTATTGACATAAAACCAAGACATACATAAAGAATATCTAAAAAGATACAAAATATCCTAAAACACAACTACTTTCTTAAAAAAAAAACAAACTCCAACTTCAATAGGCCCACAATAAGAAATATAGATCAATATCACGATTATTTTGTACATTAAACAAAGTTTCCGTTCATGGACCCAACAACACAACTTCTTTCTTAAAAAAAAAACAAACTCCAACTTCAATAGGCCCACACTAAGAATATAGATCAATATCAACGATTATTTTGTACATTAAACAAATTTCCGTTCATGGACCCAACATTAGCAAGAATTCGGACTATCAGGCTGTCCTGTCCCTTTGGCTCTTTCCAATAATCGGAATGACTACAACTTATCCAATTTCTTCCGTTTTGTTTGGTTTTTCCGGTCAAAATTGGGAGACGTGCCTTCAGTCTTATCCACACCTGTAAGTCTGTAACGGCGCAGTCATGCATATCGTTTCATAACACAAATCTTCATCTTCCTCGTGTTCTTCCTATACTATTGATCATTTACCATAGCCATGTTCAGTGGTAGGTCCTCTTTGATTCTAATCCAGTAAAATTGGAAGCTTTGGCCTCTATTTGAACCAATTTCATCATTTCTCTAATTAATTTTCATCCATAACCATTATTGAACGCACCAGCCTCGCACCATTAGAGAAACGTAGAGATGACGACGACGGCGGAGAGTCGCCTGAGCATGACCAAGTGGACGGCGACGGCGGCCAGCATATGGATCCAGTGCTTCGGCGGCGCATCCTACACCTTCAGCATCTACTCCTCCGCCCTCAAGTCCAGCCAAGGCTACGACCATCAACGCTCGACACGGTGTCCGTCTTCAAGGACATAGGCGCCAACGCGGGCGTCCTCTCCGACTCCTCTACTCCGCCGTGGCGCTCAATCGCCGCGCCCGTTTCGGGGGGCCCTGGGTGGTACACTGGCGGGGGCAATCCAGTGCTTTGCGGGTACTTTTTTCTGTACGCCGCGGTGGCAGGGTTGGTGGAGCGGCCGCCGGTGGCGGTTGTTTGCTGTTCATGTTCTTTGGGGCTCATTCTCAGACCTTCTTCAATACGACTAGTGTCGTCACAGGCGTACAGAATTTCTCCGACTATGGTGGGACCATTGTTGGTATTATGAAGGTTACATTCTCTGCCACGATCACTTGTTTGGTCACACGTCTTTCCTACTCTTATTATGAATGAACCCTCATGCTACTTACTAATTACATAACTTGAGGAAAATTAGGTAGAATAGTAGCTTTTTAGGTGTGAAACCCTTCTACCTAATCAATTGATGTTCAAAACAAATCGGGATCTATTTTTTGATGACCATGAGAGATAATGAGTTTTACCTTCAGACACGAAATATTCTTCACGTCTAGAAAGTCTTTAATCTTGTAAAAAAAATTACCAAAACTTCAGTATAATTTAGCTTTCATATACATAGATTCCGCTTTCATTTGCAAATGATCCATGCAAATTTTATTTTCATAGTTGAACTTATGTTCATATAATGTCTAATTTACTTTTACATCGATTGTTATGATTTTTATTGTAATGTGTGTTCACTAATAGAGCTTTGGTATTGTTGGCTTCTTGATTACTCGACCTTACTGAATACTGATGATCTTGGCAATTGGCATCTTGCTAATCATCTTGATCTAATAGAATGAGATTCATTTACTACATTGTGTTTTCTTGGCCAGGGATTTATGGGACTTAGTGGAGCAATACTGTACATTCTATGACACATTATGCAAAGGCAACCCCAGCTACTTCCTCTTACTTCTGTCCTTGTTGCCAACACTGGTCTCCATTTTGTTCATGCCCTTTGTGAGAATCTATAAGCTTGTAGAGCTGAAATAGACAAGAAGTACTTAAATTGTTTCTCTGCTTGTTTCTCTGCTCATTGCTGCTTATCTGATGGTCACAATCATACTGAGAAACATTTTCACTTTCTCATTGTGGGCCAGTCCTCACTTTCACATTGCTTCTTCTGATTCTACTCGCCTCACCCATTGGAATCGCAATCAAAGCTCAGTTCATGGAGTCAAAGACATGGCGAGAAACGAGTACTTCTACTGCGAGTGATGCTTTACTTGATAAAGAGACATCTATAGAATATGATGGTGAAGATATGAATCTTGTGAGTGCTATGAGCTCTGTTAATTTCTGGTTGTTGTTTATTGCAATGCTTTGTGGAATGGGTACCGGCTTGGCCACCATAAACAACATGAGCCAATTAGGCCAGTCACTTGGTTACACAACAGTGGAGATAAACACATTTGTGTCTCTATGGAGTATATGGAACTTTCTAGGCAGATTTGGAGCTGGGTATGTCTCAGATTATTTGCTACATACAAGAGGATGGGCGAGGCCATTGTTAATGGCTCTCACTCAAGCAACAATGGCTGTTGGGCACCTTGTAATCTCATCTGGATTTCCTGGAAATCTCTATGTGGGTTCAGTCATTGTAGGCATCTGTTATGGCTCACAATGGTCACTAATGCCCACCATCAGTTCTGAGATATTTGGTGTCACACATTTTGGTACCATTTTCAACACAATTGCCATAGCCAGTCCTGTTGGGTCTTACATTTTCTCAGTGAGGGTAATCGGGTTCATCTATGACAAAGAAGCTTCTGGAGATGATGGCTCCTCCTGCAGTGGCACTCTCTGCTTTATGTTGTCTTTCCTGATCATGGCATCTGTTGCCTTCTTTGGTTTCTTGTTGCTCTTGTACTTTTCTTCAGAACCAAGAGTTCTACCACTCCATTGTGTTACAAAGATTGCGGCATTTTCCAAACTAGCTCAGTCATCCAGAACAAAACTTGGTGCATCTGTAACGAGTGATATTTTGGTCTTGTGAATTCAACAAATTATATTTATTTTCGGAAATGAACAAGTCAATAAGATAATTTTCTGTCAATTTTTTCATAGAACCATTAAAATTTCAAGTATGCATCAAGTTTATAGTCACCCATAATTATAATCAATATTATAACCCGAATTTCATTCATTAGATCTAATCGTAATTAACGGTTAAGATAAGTCTTTAAAACTAAACCATTTGCTTTTCTTTTCTTTTAATTTAAATTTAAATATCAATTTAGGTTATCTTTCTATGAATTTGGAATACAATTAATAGGGATTAAGAGGGTGTTAATTGACTACCTATTGAAACTCATTGTCCTCTTTTGTTTCCTATTGAAACTCATCTACTTGAGAGAAAAATACAAAAAAATGTACCAGATCATGTTCAAAAATTAGCCAAGTTTCAATCTTCTCTACCTTTTTTCTCATCTTTTTTTTTTTCATCAATGCATGACAAAACTCAATCAAGATTCAACATGTTCTAATTGAAATTAATCGCTATAGATGATCGAGTACTTTGATATATAAATTGACTCCCATTTTAATGGTTTCTCTACTCATGATTAGTTTTTTTTTTTCTTTTTTTTTTTCTGGGAAGATATTAATCCTTACTTATGACTATCAATGGGAAACCATTAAGGCATTAACTCCTTCTTAATCGTATTCTAAATTTATAGTACGTCATCACCTATTTTATTGTGTATTTAATAAAAAGATGGAAAAATATCCTAAATTGATTTAAAGAAGAAAAGAAAAGAAAATGATTTAATTGTTTATGCTTATCTCAATTGTTAATTACTCTTAGATCTAATATATGATATTCTGGTTAAAATATTGATTATAATTTTAGATGCCACGGATCCGCCCCCAGTATCTAATATACCTTGGTTATGTTATTGACATATATTTCAATAATTATTCATTATGCTTACATTTCTTGTTTTTTTTTTTCATGTGAACATTAATTTCCGACCTCTACTCTTCGATTTTTTTTTTTTTTTGTTTATTCATGTTCCTTGATTATTATTTTTGGGATACAATGTCACTATAGACCTCTCAAATTGTAAAAAAAAAAAAAAAAGATTTTTCAAATGATATAAGTTTCAGAGAAATACTTACTCGAATCATGAAGAATTTTTCTCATTAAAAGTTACATAAAACAAGGTATTGGTATGAGTTTAAAAATTAAATTCTATAATCAAGAAAATGTTCTCTAATTTTTGCACCTCTTGATAAAATATTTTGATAGTTATTTAATGTTTTTTGAATAATCAATAGATCATACTTTTTGCAAAAATTTATTTTGTTCTAGGATATTCCATATGTGTGTCTTGGTCTTATGCCATCATGATATGTAGTTAGAATAAGACTATGTATTCATTATCATTACCATATTGGTACTTTGTAATTCCATATAAATGGCTCATATCAATGAATAAGATGATGATTCTCTATTCTCTTGTTATCTCTCATTCTCTACAGTTTATACTTCATCACGTTATCATGCATTTTGTTCTAACCCGATGGTCAATACCCACAATTTTGTTTTCTGAAACCTAAAAAAAGCGTTTTTGGCTCCTATGTCTGATCGCCGCCGCTTTTCCAGGCCGTCGTCCGACATCACCGACTACCAATCTCTGGCCTCCGCCCACCGACGATTCTTGGTTTCCTCCAACTACAATTTAGACTTCTTCAAGCGTTTAAAATTTCAGAAGGTCTGTTCTGAAACCCTAAACTTTTCTAAGTTCAATAACTCGGGGAGGATAAAATCCTTTCCTCCCTTCTCCATCTTCATTTTATGCTTGAGATTTTGTGCGTGCAGGTAAAAATCCTGGAATTTTATTCGCAGGTCAAGAGTGTGTTTGATCACTCTTGTTTCCTTGTCCGGGTTATGTGTGATCAACCCCGACCTTTCTCTGGATTGTGTTTGATCATTCGAGACCTTTTTCGAATTGTGTTTGATCAATTCGCGGCTTTTCCGGATTGTGTGTGATCAATCCGTAAGAAAAACCATTAAAAACATCGTTTGTGACGTCTATCGAGTCTCATAACAGCTTGATTTTGTATGCAAGAACAACGTAACATTCTGCTCATTGAGTTTTGACGTACTCAATAACTAATAAGGCGAATCTTCGCTTGGTATATGTGGAACATTTCATTGGAAATGATTAAACCACATGTTTTGACCCCTAGACTAACAAACTTAGATGCCGAGATTTCACATCTCATGCGCTCAAAGTCTTTGATGTGCCACATTGACAACAACCTTCAACAACAATCAAAGCAAAAGTTACTATTTATGGAAATCAACTATAAAGGAATGGTATGTTTCTATTTCGGGGGATAGTTATGCTCTAAAAACGAAAGTTACTATTTATGAAAATCAACTATAAAGTAAGGGTATTTCTATTTTGGGGGATAGTTATGCTTTAAAAACGAAACTTACTATTTATGGAAATCAACTATAAAAGAATGGTAAGTTTTTTATTTTACAAGGATAGTTATGCTCTAAAAATGAAAGTTACTATTTATGAAAATCTACTATAAAAGAATGGTAAGTTTCTATTTCAGGGGGATTCCTTTTCTGAAAATTCAACATTAATTGCCACATGTCGCGACCTCATTCGTCCTAAGTCACTAATTTGTCCATGTCATTAAAGTTTTACTTTTTTTCCCACCATTTCAAAACTTTAAAAATGCATAAAAAATAGCTCCGTGTCGGAAAAATTCACCGAAAAATGTCACGGACCACTGGCGAGACCCACTTCACAATTGCGTCTGAATTTTAGTCATCGGAATCACAACGTGCCTACTAATGTGGTATAACTTGTTTGATAGGTTATATGCTAGTGTACAACTTTGTGAACCAACTATATAGAGGAAGCAAAATTTTCAAAATCTCGTGAAATAGGATGTGATCGGTATAGTAAAATACGGCTATGGTAGAAAAATCACTTTAATTCGCCAATGTTTGGGCCCCGATCAAAACGGTCAACCCTATTTACGCTTATACTTCATTAAGGAGAGCCCTATCCTCGGGTTGTAAACGTCCCCAAAGTTTTACATGGGTGACTATGTCTCATCTATGTGAGACTTTACTGTGTTGAAGAATCCATCAAACAGGTCACGAAGAGGTAGGTAAGATAGTTTTCGTGTGATAAGTGAATATGAATTAGGGTTGACCGCTTTAATCGAGCCCCAAACATTATTGAATCCATTGAATTTTATACCATAGCCATGTTTCACAATAATGATCACATCAGACGGTCAATTTTTTTTTGTGAATTTTAGTCATCGGAATCATAACGTGCCTACTAATGTGGTATAACTTGTTTGGTAGGTTTATGCTAGTGTACAACTTGTGAACAAACTATATAGAGAAAGAAAAATTTTCAAAAATCTCGTGAAATAGGATGTGATCGGTATAGTTAAATACTGCTACAGTAGAAAAATCACTTTAATTCGCCATGTTTGGGCCCCAATCGAAACGGTCAACCCTATTTACGCTTATGCTTCAATAAGGAGAGCCCTATCCTCGGGTGGTAAACGTCCCCAAGTTTTACATGGGTGGTTATGTCTCATCTATGTGAGACTTGATTGTGTTGAAGAATCGACCAAAATAGGAACGAAGAGGTATGTAAGATCGTTTTCGTGTGATAAGTGAAGATGAATTAAGGTTAACCGCTTTGATCGAGCCCCGAACATTGTTGAATCCAGTTGAATTTTATACCATGGCCATGTTTCACAATAATGATCACATCAGACGGTCAATTTTCATTTTGTGAATTTTCATTTATTCAATCTCAAGAGCAATTTTGATTTCCAGAATGTCTACTTTTTTATGATTTTGCTCATCGAAATGGTAGACATTTCTCATGAAAATAGTAGTTGTATCTTATGTTAAATGTAGACTTTACAAATTTCATCTTCAATTATTTATTCAATCTTAAAAACAATTTTGATTTCTAGAAAGTCTACTTTTTGATTTTTGCTTATCCAAATGGTAGACATTTCTCACGAAATAGTAGTTGTGTCTTATATTAAATGTAGACTTTGTAACTTTTACCTTCATTTATTGATTCAATCTCAAGAACAATTTTGATTTCCAGAAAGTCTACATTTTTGTGATTTTGCTCATCCAATAGTAGACATTTCTCATGAAAATAGTAGTTGTGTCTTATGTTAAATGTAGACTTTGCACTTTCATCTTCAATTATTGATTCAATCTCAAGAACAATTTTAATTTCCAGAAAGTCTACTTTTTTCTAATTTGCTCATCAAAATGGTAGACATTTCTCATGAAAATAGTAATTGTGTCTTATGTTAAATGTAGACTTTGCAATTTTCACCTTCATTTATTGATTCAATCTCAAGAACAATTTTAATTTCCAGAAGAAGTCTACTTTTTTCTGATTTTGCTCATCAAAATGGTAGACATTTCTCATGAAAATAGTAGTTGTGTCTTATGTTAAATGTAGACTTTGCAACTTTCATCTTCAATTATTGATTTAATCTCAAGAACAATTTTGATTTCCAGAAAGTCTACTTTTTGTGATTTTTCTCATCTAAATAGTAGACATTTCTCGTGAACAGAGTAGTTGTGTCTTATGTTAAATGTAGACTTTACAACTTTCATCTTCATTTATTGATTCAATCTAAAGAACAATTTTGATTTCCGGAAAGTCTACTTTTTTGTGATTTTGCTCATCCAAATGGTAGACATTTCTTATGAAAATAGTAGTTGTGTCTTATGTTAAATGTAGACTTTGCAACTTTCACCTTCATTTATTAATTCAATCTCAAGAACAATTTTGATTTCCAGAAAGTCTACTTTTTTATGATTTTTGCTCATCCAAATGGTAGACATTTCTCATGAAAATAGTAGTTGTGTCTGATGTTAAATGTAGACTTTGTAACTTTTATCTTCAATTATTGATTCAATTTCAAGAACAATTTCGATTTCCAGAAAATCTACTTTTTTGTGATTTTTCTCATCTAAATAATAGACATTTCTCATGAAAAGAGTAGTTGTGTCTTATGTAAATGTAGACTTTGTAACTTTCACCTTCATTTATTGATTTAATCTTAAGACAATTTTGATTTCCAGAAAGTCTACTTTTCTTTGATTTCCCTTATGTTAATGGTAGTCATTTCTATTGAAAACAATAGGTTTGTCTTATGTTAAATGTAGACTTTGTAATTTTTGTCTTCGGTTGATTCACTCTCAAGAACAATTTTGATTTCTAGAAAGTCTACTTTTCTTTGATTTCTCTTATGTTAATGGTAGACATTTCTAATGAAAATAGTAGATGTGTCTTATGTTAAATGTAGCATTTGCAACTTTTGCTTGGGTTGATTCAATCTGAAGAACAATTTTGATTTCCAGAAAGTCTACTTTTCTTTGATTTCGTTCATGTTAATGGTAGACATTTCTAATGAAAACAGTAGATGTTTTTTTTTTTTGTGTTGATTTCATGTTAAGTTTAGACCTTGTTATCTTTTATCCACTTGGGTTGATTCAATCTCAAGAACAATTTTGATTTCCAGAAAGTGTACTTTTCTTTGATTTCTCTTATGTTAATGGTAGACATTTATTATGAAAATAGTAGATGTGTCTTATGTTAAATATAGACTTTGTAACTTTTACCTTGGGTTGATTCAATCTGAAGAACAATTTTGATTTCCACAAAGTCTACTTTTCTTTGATTTTGCTTATGTTAACGGTATACATTTTCTAATGAAAATAGTAGACGTGTCTTATGTTAAACGTGGACTTTGTAACTTTTACCTTCGGTTGATTCAATCTCAAGAACAAGGGTGCGCAAGAACAATTTCGATTTCCAGAAAGTCTACTTTTCTTTGATTTCTCTTATGTTAATGGTAGACATTTATAATGAAAATAGTAGATGTGTCTTATGTTAAATGTAGACTTTACAACTTTTGTCTTCGGTTGATTCAATCTCAAGAACAATTTTGATTTCTAAAAAGTCTACTTTCTTTGATTTCTCTTATGTTAATGGTAGACATTTCTAATGAAAATAGTAGATGCGTCTTATGTTAAATGCAGACTTTGCATCTTTTACCTTGGGTTCCTTTAATCTCAAGAACAATTTTGATTTCCAGAAAGTCCACTTTTCTTTGATTTCGCTTATGTTAATAGTAGAGATTTGTAATGAAAATAGTAGATGCATCTTATGTTAAATGTAGAGTTGTAAATTTTACCTTGGGTTGATTAATCTCAAGAACAATTTTGATTTCTAGAAAGTCTGATTTTCTAAAAAAAACAGTATATGTGTCTTATGTTAAATGTGTCTTTCTACTTGCAACATTTTCTGTGATATTTTTCATGACAGTAGTAGTTTTTCTTATGATAGTTGTAGACAGTCTCAAAAATCATTTTGATTTCCAAAAAAATTTTGTGTGATTTTACTCATCTGAATGATATATATTTATAATGAAAACTGTAGATATAGAGAGACTTAACGGAGAGTTAACGGTGTTAGTTTGCTTTAACCTGCTATAACAAGTCAAAACTGGTTAGGTATCCATACATTAAGGCACACAAGTGGAACCCATATAAGAAAGACACATTAAAAGCGAAATCAGAATATGCCAAGTTTCGTAGGTCAAATTCCATAGAACCTACATGAAATCTTACTCACTGAAAAATAGTGAAATTGGTACCATTGGAAATGTCTATGTGTCTATTTTCCAGGGATATCAACAATTTGATCATATCTATCATATTGAGTGAGTTATGGCATTTTTCGTAAAGTATGACGAATCTGTCCGAAAATCTGATTTTGGCAAAACAGTCAACTTCGACGGAACTTTGTGAATATCTCCTGACAAACCAAAATATGTTTAATATACGGTTAGAAAGCTAAATGAGTCTAGTTCCAAAACCGTTTACGGTTCATTCATACGTATTTCTTAGAGGAAGTTACGGTTGTTCTAGTAACTAAAGGTCATGCTGCGCGAAAATCTGATTTCCTGCACGAACTTATGTTTTGAGTTCACAAGTAGCCTTCTCCTCAAATTCTAAGTGTAAAAGATCATGTTTGAGGACAATACGGCATGATCTAGTTAATCATTATTAATGCCACATTTAAAGACATGTTAAAGAGCATTGACATGCTAAGTTATTGAAATTTCTGTGACTAGAATCAAGAAGAGCCTTATGATTGATGTAAAGATCATGGGGAGGTGCGAACTTCAGAGGGAGTGTAGCACATACATGCATGTTACTATAAAATGTGAATGGTGCGTTGTACTCGTTTTCTCCTACGATTAAAGTTTAGTTTTTCTCCCACAAGGTTTTTGTTTCTTGACGAGGTTTTTAATGAGGCGACATATCAGCACCATCGACATACCGACTCGCGATATAAGGAGGAGTGTTATAAGATATTCCATATTTGTGTTTTGGCCTTATGTCATCAGGATATGTAGTTAGAATAAAACTATGTATTCATTATCATTACCATATTGATACTTTGTAATTCTCTATATAAAATGCTCTTATCAATGAATAAGATGATGATTCTCTATTCTCTTGTTATCTCTAATTTTTTACAGTTTATACTTCATCAAATATATTTTTTTTTTGTATAATTATTGTTTTTAACAGTAATTATGTAAGAAGATATATTTGTAATTATGTAATTATGTAAGAAGATATATTTGTCTTTTAATCATTCAAAATGGAATGAGTTGAACCGAGGGAAGTCGGAGTAACCCGCACTCAACTTTCAATCTTTATCAATGACGTAACCAAAAGTTTGTATCTTTATGGCTGGAATGCAATTATATGATGAATCGAAAGTAACACGTGGAGCATGATCAAAACACAAGTAGCTCAATCATCACTGTGAAGCGGCATA
Source organism: Fragaria nilgerrensis (assembly GCA_010134655.1). NCBI lineage: Eukaryota > Viridiplantae > Streptophyta > Magnoliopsida > Rosales > Rosaceae > Fragaria > Fragaria nilgerrensis. The sequence continues at coordinate 9,878,183 of CM020981.1, forward strand.
ATCTACCGCTACAAAACAGGGCATGGATATTGGAGGTTACGGAGGACTTGATCATCGATGGAAGATAGACTAAAAAACTGATACGGTGCAAATGGGTGTCTACGGTGGCGAGCACTTGGATACAGTGCACCAGCGGCACCCTCTACACCTTCTCCGTCTACTCTCAGACCCTCAAGACTACACAAGGCTATGATCAGTCAACTCTGGACACTGTTTCTGTGTTCAAGGACTTTGGAGCTAACTGTGGGATTCTGTCTGGTCTTCTCTATTCTTATAGTGTTTCATGGGGTGGGCCTTGGGTGGTTCTCCTGGCCGGAGCAGTACAGTGTTTTTTGGGGCACTTTCTGATGTGGGCCGCCGTGGTTGGACTTATTCCCCGGCCTCCGGTGCCGGTGATGTGTCTTTTCATGTTGTTGGCTGCACATGCTCAGTCGTTCTTCAACACTTCTAATGTGGTCACTGGTGTCATGAACTTCCCTAACTATAAAGGCACCATTGTTGGTATCTTGAAGGTACTTTAAATTTGGTTCTTTAAATTTTGCAACTGTTTCTACTTCTAAGTTCTAAGGTTGATGTTTCTAGAAGTATTTGATGTTAATTTTATAATTTTGATGCAAGCATCTTCCACCTTTGTGATTGTGAGCTTCTGTTGCAGGCTGCAGCTAATATCTGAGATTGAGTAGATTCTAATTTGTAGTACTTGGACTTGATGTGGATGAATAGTTTGTGTTTTCTGTGTTAGGGATATCTTGGTTTGAGTGGAGCAATAATAATCCAAATATACCAGATGTGTATGTACAAAGAGACCACTTCGTTTCTTCTGATGCTATCACTGCTGCCTCCGATAAATACTTTGTTGCTTATGTGGTTTGTGAGATTCAACAACAAGAAGGAAGGAAACGAGAAGCAACATCTGGATAGTCTTTCGATGATTGCTCTGGTTGTTGCTGCTTATGTTATGGCCAAAACACTATTAGAGAACTTTATCAGTGTGCCATTAGTCATACGTGTAGTTGGTTTTGTTGTACTTGCACTGCTGCTTGCCTCGCCTCTTTGCGTTGTAATCAGAGCACATCAAGGGGAGTTGGATAGTGTCTCAGAGCCTTTGTTGACTGAGGGTGACCGTTTAGAAGATGGTAATGATAAAAGGAGTTTGCCATGTGATGTACATCTCAATCTGTTACAAGCAATGTGCACTCTAGACTTCTGGTTGTTGTTTATTGCCATGGCATGTGGAATGGGGTCGGGACTCGCTGTGGTTAATAATCTCAATCAAATAGGACGATCGCTTGGTTACATAAACTTCGAAATAAGTACTTTGGTTGCTTTGCTGAGCATATGGAATTTCCTTGGTCGTTTAGGAGCTGGATATATATCAGATCATTTCCTGCATCAGAGAGGATGGGCAAGGCCATTGTTCATGGTCATCACTCTAGCATCCATGAGCATTGGTCATCTGGTGATCGCTTCTGGTTTGCGCGGCGCTCTCTATGCTGGATCTGTATTGGTGGGTGTTTGTTACGGTTCTCAATGGTCACTAATGCCAACAATCACTCCTGAGATATTTGGTGTGATACATATGGGGACAATCTTCAATGCCATTACCATAGCCGGTCCTGTTGGTTCTTATATCTTTTCTGTGAGAGTGATCGGATATATTTATGACAAGGAAGCATCAAAACCAGCGAATACATGCTTTGGAACTCATTGCTTTTTGTTATCATTCCTTGTTATGGCAGCTGCTACCCTCGTTGGGGCTCTAGCTGCCTTGGCATTGTTCTTTCGGACAAGAAGATTCTATAGTCAGGTAAATCATCATAAATCCTTTCTGGTGCTTTTGGTTGGTTATATATCTTATACCAAGGGTAAAAAATGAAAAGGATTTCTAATGTTATACGAATAAGCATATCTGTTTGGAAATTGAGAAATCGAGTAATGTATCAGAGTGCACAATTGTGACAATTTGTTTGCTTTTGCAGGACATTGATGGAATCCTTAACAGATAGATACCTGTTTCCTGCTGCATATCCAGCATCCAAGTCCTGTAATTTAGTGGACCAATATATTAGTGTCTTAGTTTGAGAAGCAAAGCTGCAATGGATCCTGATTATAATTGTTGTAATAATCAGGATGCTGTAATGAATTTAGAGCTCTTATATGGACCATAAGACATTACGTTTGTATCTCTTTTTATACGCTCTGCATTACATAATACAAGATTGAGAAAGAAAATGTCGAGGAGTTATGCAACCCAGAGATTCCGATTCCACCTCACAAAACGTTTTACTTCTGAAACTGATATCAAGCCAAGCGATAACCATATGCTTTTTGGTTCAAGTTGATCACCACTATTCGAGATGTTTTTATATTAAACTCACTACTGTACATTAGTACATGACACTCATTATTTTGTACGATAGCAAATAAGCCAAAGTAAAACTAAAAACCCTAATGTACGGTGGGACGTGACTGGTTAGTTGGTAGCCTAACTAACATCGTACATGTTATAGATTCAAATTTCATTAATATGTACATGGGTGTCTCAACTAAGTGTAATACAACACAATACAATGTTACGTTACATTGTCTTTTAATATATTACTCCTACATAAATATTACCACACTATAGGCCTCTCGGAATTGAAGACCCAGTGCGGCAGTGCTGCCGGCACTGTATCCACTTTAGGCTATGTCTGGATCATGGACTGAAGGTCTTAAGAGAGGGAAGAGGTTCATTTTCAGTTTTTGGACGCAAAAGAAGTAAGCTGGCAAGGAAAATGGTGTTCAAAGGTAAGCAAACCGCTTTCCAACCAATTTCTTAGATTTATTAACGTTTCGCTCTTACAATGTTTTGACTATCTTCCTGGTCTTTCTAAATATTTTTTTATTTGTTTTTGATCTGTTAAACAACTTAAATGCTATAACGAGTCTTGTTGTGAGTCGAACTTACAACCTTTCACTTATAAAAGAGACTTAAGTCACTAGACCAAATAATACTGGACAATTTCCAAACATTGGAAAAGAAGTTTGGAACGAAAGATCGGCAGGAATTGCAATTTCTGATGCCCATAGAAAATCCGAGATCTGATTTCCTTTTCCTGAAGTCCAACAAAGACATAAAGCCCAGTATATATTGGGCCGAGAATTAATTATTTTACATCAAAAAAGGAGAGTATTGGATTTGGTGGTATCGGGCAAGAGAGGAAGAGGCTGCTTTCGTCTTCAACCTCAGAGCTCCAGTTTGCCCTAGCTTTTGATTCTGTATTCTGATTTTCCAATTCGAATTCAACTTAACAAATTGAGAGCGCCATAGAGAGACAGAGAGGTCAATATGAAGACGACCAAGGGAGGCAAGGTCATGAACCCTACCGACGCTTATCGTAAGGAGCTTCGCAAAAAGGAATTGAAACGGGTATTTACTTCTAATTCCTTGTTCTGATCTTCGTTTTCGTTCATTTTATTATCAATTTGGTGTGCCCAATTGTTGTTTTAGGTCTAATTTCATGGGTTTTGGGTGCTTAGAAAATCCCAGAAATAATTAATTAGAAAGGTTAGAATGAATCTTCAAGTGTTTAAACTTAGTGAATGTAGCCCCCTATTAGTTGTTCTTGATTTTCTTACTGAAGTGACTATGGAACATTTGTTTTTATGGAGGGAGATGTAAGCATATAAAGCGGCAGATTGGTCTACTGTAGTGGAATGATGGAATAAATTTTGCGTAAAGTCAATGCTGATTCAAAATCACAATCTATGATGCGTCACAAACTCGCACACACATTATTGAATTTAGGCAAAAGGCCGGGAACATTACACAAAGCACATTTTTTTTATATATAGCGGATTAGTTATGGTTAGTATGTAGGTATGTATGTATGTATGTTTATTTATGCGACTTTCAACAAAAATTACTTTGTTTACATTGGTGTTCTGGTGTTCATGATTACAAAACCTTTGTTATAGACTTCTGATTTATGTCGTCTATGCTTGACAGAACAAGAAAGAAAGGAAGAAGGTGAGGGAGGTTGGGATCTTGAAGAAGGATCCTGAGACTCTGAAGGAGCAGATTGATAAGTTGAATAAGCAGAGTAAGTTTACCCAAGGCTATCTGTTTACAGTCATAAGCACAAACCAATAGGTCTGTTAATAGAATGGTCATAAATATTAAAGATCGAATATTTAGGTTATCTGGTTGTATTATTGGCTTCTCATATTTTTGGTTTCCACTTACATTCATCATTCTCACTTCTCACTATCTTCTTAGTTATTTAGCTAGGGAGGTTTAGTGGTTAAATTTTTTTTGACCACCGTGAGTTTATTTTCTTTTGTCTAGGGTCCAACCAGTATCCTGAAATGTTAAAACTGAAAAAAAAAAATTGCCTTCTTGATAGAAGTTTGACAGTCTTAATTAATGCATAAACTACCTTTAATGCAATATGTTAAAGACTAAAAGCTCATGTTATCACATGTTATTGTATGAGCTTAATGGTTCAGGACGTCAGGGTTATGGGGTCAAATAATTATCAACTATTAATTAGACGGTTTTTGTTCCGAGTGCTGCCATTTGGTTCCTCATTTTTATATCTGTCAGGTTGCTTTTTTTTTTAGTCTAAATGTTATTCGTACTATTTTGATTTTGTGTATTTGGCTCATTCATACAGAGGCTGATGGTGCTTTGGACAAAGCAAGAAAGCACAAGAAGAGGCAGCTAGAAGATACGCTTAATCTTGTTATGAAGAAGAGGAAGGTAATTGTCACATAATTCTTGCTACCATTTTCCATCATCCGTTCTTGTGTAGAAGTTCAATCTTCCACCTTTTTGTATGACCTGTTTTGTACTATCATATTTGATTGGTAACTTAGTGGTTCAGTGTCTTCTATGTTTATATCATGTTAGACGTATGCACACTTTTGTTAGAATTACGTTGATGCATCCAATGATCAGGTCTCATTTACACTTTTGGACAGGAAGTTGAAGAGAAAGCACAGGAGAAGGGTGAGACACCGGTTATGTTCAGGTGCAAATTCTGTTTTGTTATTCGATATCTGTGCTACATTAACTTGTTTGAAACAATTTTTTACTTTGATTTATTAAATATAGTTTGTTTTCTGCTTAGTCATTTGGGACCACCTAAAAGACGAACAACTGCTGAGGAAGAAGAAAGAGCGAAGAATCCGCAGCCTGAGGTAAGAAATGCGTGGTTTGTGACTGCTTTTGAATTCCTTTTAATTCCTAAAACCTCACAGTTATGTAATTTTTTTTGTTGCAGGACTCTGTTTACTACCACCCAACCTTGAATCCTACTGGGGCCCCACCACCAGGAAAGCCTCCAATGTTTCAATCATCGATAGGTATGGACTCTTCAGGAAAACCCCAACCTTCTATCTTATGGATTGGATGTATTGAAGTTACCTCTCTCTCTCTCTCTCTCTCTTACATTCTCTTCTGAATATAAATGCAGGGCCAAGAATTCCTTTATCTGATGGTTCATCAAGTGGGGCAGCATCATCCTCTCAGGATGGTGTATTATCTGATGGTCTGCCCAATTTTGGCATCAATGGCCTCGGTGATGGCTCTGTTCTTCCTGAGTCTTTGCCTTTACCTCCTCCGCCTCCATTGCCACCCAACCCTGCAGCTTTAAACTCAGGTATCTCATTGCCACCACCTCCACCTCCTCCTCCTGGACCTCTGCCTCCTAACGAGCAGATTGCTAATCACACTCTCCTTCCCCCTCCTCCACCTCTTCATCAGTCTGCACAGCCACCTCCACCTGGTATCAGTGGAAGCGAGAGGGAGAACAATCAATCTCCATTTTCTGATCAACCTCCCTCCAAGGATCCCACACAGGTAAGGTATCTCGTATTGTTCATTGTCTGATAAATTGCAACATGATTGAAGTCCAAAGAAAGGGCATGATTGTGGTTTTGAAGTCGATATATCTCAAACATGTGGGATTTTTTATATTATTATTATTTTTTATGTATCCGTGAGAATTAAGTTTCCTTCTCTCTTGCAGGTGCCTACGATACTTCCTCCCCCTCCTCCCCCTCCTGGTTTGCCTCCAAATTCGACAAATACTCAATTTGAAGGTGCAACTTTTGATGTTGAAACAAATACTACTCTGGTGACCAGGGATCTTACTAAGATGGTTCCACCACCACCTCCTCCACGACAACAACCTCCACTGCCTGGACCTACCCTGATTCCAAATATACATCCCGATGTGTTACCCCCTGGTATCGCTCGGTTTCCTCCACCACCACCGCCACCAGATATGCGGCCACCATTGTCTGCTCCTGGACTTCCTGGTCGACCGGCTCCACCAGGCATGATGATCCCAATGATTCCCAGGCCACCATACGGACCTCCCCCTGGACCTCCCCCAATGGCGAGACCGCCACTTCCACCTGGCCCTCCTCCTACATTTCAAGAAGATGATCATACAGCATATGGAATGGCTGCTCATCATAAACCGTCATATATAAAATCGGCAGCATCTACTGTTGTCAAGAGGCCTCTAGCTCAGCATACTCCAGAACTTACAGCCATGGTAAGTTGCTTCTCTTTCAGTAGCTATGATATGTGTCAGAAGTCCCTTAGGGTAGAAGTAGCATATTCTGCATTGCATGTATGAGAAACCTTGCTTTCAGCATCTAGTTTCAATTTTTTTAAAGGAAATATTGTAGGGGATGTTGACAACTTGACATGGTGATGTTGGCTGAGATTTATTGTTCTTACAATAGGAGATGGTGTTGTTAGTGTTGAGTTTTATGGACCCTAGTTACCCTAGTTCTGTAGCAATGTCTGTGAAATGGGTAGCTTTAACTGGCTTCATGTTGGCCGAATACTAGGTTTTTTTTTTTTTTGAAGAAGGGCCGATGCGGCTGCCCTTAAGCCCGAATACTAGGGTTATGTTTTAGCCAATACGGGTCAAAATTAGGTTCATGTTTTAGCTAATGAGATATACTGGGGTAACACTAGGTTTATGTTTCTTAACAATTTCTATGTCAAGATGCACTCCTTACATTTTTGTTTTATTGCGTTAAATCTAGTGTCTGGTTCTGTATTCAGGTTCCTGCATCTGTTCGGGTTAGGAGAGAGATGGCTGCCCCCAAAGCAAAACCAAAAGCATCACTTCCAACTACATCGGTGGCTGCCCGGCCAGCAACTACTTTCGTGAAACCAGAGCCAGCGAACTCATCGTCAGGAACAAAGGCAGGAAGCATTGATGACTCTTACATGGCCTTCCTGGAGGACATGAAGGCACTTGGTGCACTTGAAGGTTGATAACATAGTAGCTTGTTGGGGGGCTCGAAGATAAAGAAGGATGACATGCCTGTAGGAAACCACGGGCTGTAAATGAAGCTGGGGTTGAGCATATTTGATTGGCAATGTCCTCAGTTTCCTAATGCATCAATTTCATGGTGAACTTCTGTATTATCAGACCAAAGATGTGGTAGAAGTTCGGGATGTATGATATTTAATTGATATTTAATATAAATGATTACAACTGCTCTTTCTCGAGTAATCTTCAGTATGGTGCCCCTTTGCCATTTTCTGTTTGAGCAATGGGTTCTTAGAAAGACAAAGAATCTCCTGTGTGATACGAGCCCTTGAAACAGTTGCTTTTAAGAACACGGAGCCGAAAACATAAGGGCATTGCTTTGTTCAGAGGTGAAGTTGAAGCACAATGGTATATTGTCCTTTTCAACTCTTTTACTTCACACAAGGTCCATTTCCAAGCACCACAAATAGTCAAATGCACCTCTTGTCGTGGTAAAGCAGACACTACCTCATTTTATGAAGCAAACTAATCTTGGAGTCCGTAAAAATATGATTTCCTAGCAGAATCCAACTGTGAAAAATGGTTTTCTAGGCATAATCCAACTGCATTCGACTTGATATGGCTGCTTATGCAATGGAAAAATAATTGATTGTTTTCTGATGTTTTCCTCAGTACTATGTTTCAGGAACCCCAAGACTTAATAATCGAAGAACGAACTGTTAACCAGTCGGCCATTCATCTTCTACTTTCACTGAGATGAAGAAGCAGCTAAAGTTGTTTGGACCAGTTGTAGACAAAAAAGCGAAGATGAACAATTCTATATGTTTTCTAGTTCTAATCTCCTTATCATGTTTGCTACATGGTTTTTCATCGTTCCCACTTTGCACTGATTCATGTTGGTCTCTATTTCTGTGTGTGTTCTTCGTATCAGCTAATGTTGTGTTTACTCCACTAACTTTGCTACCTTTCTTTAAAAACAGGGCCACCTATGAAGCAAGAATATCCTCTGATGTTTTGTTCGTACAATGGAAGCGTCTGCTGCAATACCACTCAGGATTTGCTGCTGCAGAAACAATTTGAAGCACTAAATGTCGTTGATCCTGCATGTGCTTCTCTCCTGAAGTCGACTATGTGTGCAGTAAGTTTATGTCAAGCAAAGATAAGCTATATTTACTATAGAGTACTCTTTTCGTGCTAACACTTTTGGTCTTCCATGATGCAGATATGTGACCAATTTTCAGCTCATCTTTTCGAAATCGACTCACGGCCTAGAAAGGTTCCTGTTCTGTGCAACACCACAAGTTCAATGAAATCACACCAGTCTAAAGTTGGAGATTTCAGTGACTTCTGCACAAAGCTGTGGAATACATGTGGGAACGTATCCTTATTGAGCTCTCCATTCGCTCCACCCACTCAAGGCAGAACGACTGATCATTGGCACTCGAAACAAGACTTCTGTGAAGCATTTGGTGGATCAGAAGATGCTGTGTGTTTTAATGGTGAATCAGTATCATTTAGTCAAGTAGATGCTCCACCTCCTCCTGCTGGTCTGTGCCTTGAGAAAATTGGAAATGGGGCTTATATCAATCTAGTTCCTCATCCCGATGGTTCCAACCGCGCATTTGTGTCTAACCAACAAGGTCAGATATGGTTGGTAACTATTCCTCATGAAGGATCAAGTGGGATTTTGGGAATCAATGATTCTGAACCTTTTCTGGACATTACTGATCAAGTGCTATATGATACTGAGTTTGGTCTAATGAGTATGGCATTTCATCCGAACTTTGTGAACAATGGCCGCTTCTTTCTATCATTCAACTGTGATAAGATAAAACATGCAGGCTGTTCAGGCAGATGTTCATGTAATACAGATGTGAACTGTGACCCTGCAAAGCTTTCTGCTGATGGTGGGGTGCAGCCCTGTCAATACCACACTGTTGTTGCTGAATTTACAGTTAATGGTACAGCACCGGAAGCTTCCATGGTATAAGTACACACATTTCTTTTTTATGTCTCAAAAGATTATCATCCAAAATATTTGATGAAATTTGATCAGTATTTTTTTTTTTTTTCTTTTCTTTTGCTCTTAGGCAAAAAGCTCAAATCCATCAGAAGTGAGAAGGATATTCACGATGGGGCTTCCTTATAATGGAGGTCATGCAGGTCAAATTCTTTTTGGACCTGCAGATGGTTATCTGTACCTCACGATGGGAGACGGTTCACATAGAGATGACCCTTACAATTTTGCACAGAACAAGAAGTCCTTGCTTGGGAAAATTATGAGGCTTGACATAGATAACATACCAAGTAAGTCCTGGAAATTATAAGCACAAATGGTTGTTTCATTTATGTTACTGTTCAGATATTCAGTCTGTTTTGCAACAACTACTAGGTGCAAAGGAAATAAGTGAAAAAAGACAATGGGGAAATTATTCTATACCGAGAGATAATCCCTACATTGACACCAAGGAGTTGGAGCCTGAGATATGGGCCTTGGGATTTCGAAATCCTTGGCGCTGTAGTTTTGATTCAGAAAGGCCTTCCTACTTCTTCTGTGGAGACTGTGGGCAGGTTGTTTTCTTGCTACATTAGGTATAATATGACTTTTCAACTTCTTTATTAAGTTTCATGGCATTTTGCAGGATCAATATGAAGAGGTTGATTTAGTCACAAAGGGTGGGAATTATGGATGGAGAGTTTATGAGGGTCATATGCCCTTTTTTCCAAGAACTTCTCCAGGAGGAAATACATCTGCAAGTTCCATAAGCCCCATATTCCCAGTAATGGGTTATAATCACTCTAATATAGGACGTGCTGAATCTGCCTCTATTACAGGTAGCTATTTCTACCGGTCCATGACTGATCCGTGCATGTATAAGAGGTAATTGGTTTATCGTGAATATGAAATCCACATCTTCTAAGTTTTTCTATGTTGTAAATGTAACATCCGATCCTTATTGATGACATTTCAGGTATCTCTACATGGATTTGTATGCTGAAGCATTATGGGCAGGCACTGAAAACCCTGAAAACAGTGGGAACTTCTCGACTACCAAGATTCCATTCAGATGTGCTCATGACTCTCTGATGCAATGTAACATTGTGGCAGGAGGTTCTACTCCCTCCCTGGGATATGTATTCTCATTTGCTGAAGACAACAAGAAAGATGTTTATGTTCTAACAAACACCGGTGTCTATAGAGTCACAAGACCAAGCCGCTGCAATTTTACATGTGCTAAGGAACATGTTGTTGATTTGGGGACTCATCGACAGAGTTCTGATGCCTCCAAGTTAAGAAAAATGTTCAAGGGAAGCAAAGATATTGCATTTTTTCTTTGGTTTCTTGTTTTGTACCCTGGATTTGATCTTGTGAATCATTACTTATGCTAATAAATGATATGAAGCTGCTGTCTACATAAGTACCTCAATGTTACAAAGCCAAACAAGTTGCATTCAATATGAGAACTATGAAAAGCATGGTACTTAATTACCGACAAAAATGACGGAATGTCTGCTGCAGCCATCTTTCAGTAATGCAGTAATGCTTTCGACAAGTTTTGCAACAACTATAGCACCATTAGTTGATACCTTATTTTCTTGTGATGAAAATTAATAGGGGTTTAAATGTTGTATGCTATGCAGTGTTCCAAGCACACACTACTACCTCTTCTGATCACTGACAATTCTCGCAGGGACAATAGTTAATCATCCTATCGAGTCATCTGAGTCGACTCCAACTGATTCAGTACTCCTTATGTTTTGTACTTCCCTTGACACTTCACTCATCATGGGGCGTTTCTCCGGGGTTGGATCACAGCACTGCATTGCAATTTGTAGCAGTCTAAGCATTCCACTACATGTAGTTTTGTGCTCAGATAGTTCAAGATCAAAAATCTCGGCAGTCCATTCTTCCCTAACTGCTCGGTGAACCCAACTGCAGAGATCTACACCACTGACACCAGGTGGAGCAGTGCAGACCGAGATTTTTCCTGTCAAGAGCTCTAAAAGAAGGGTACCATAGCTCCACACATCAGACTCTTTTGAAACTCTTTTAGTCCTTTTATACTCGGGTGCTTTATACGAAACCATGCGTTGAGCTGCAATGGGAAGTGCTACTAGTGAAGCAAAACCATAATCTGAAACAAGAACCGTGTCATTCTCATTGAAAAGAATGTTTGAAGACTTCAAGTTTCCATGAGGCGGGATATTAGGGGATGTGGCATTGAGGTGAAGATACTCCACAGCTCGAGCTACACCTTGAGCAACTGATAGTCTAGAGGTCCATGTGAATGGAATTCGATCTGGATCTCTTGCTCCTGCATCAGACATTACGAAAAATTGATATGGTAGACATGGTTTATATATAGACTGTAGAGGTAACACTCTTGCTAGATATCTGATTAGACTATGCATCAATGGACTAGTTTGCTCGACACACTAGCAACATTACATGTTAGACTATTAGTAAGTTTGTCAGGCAAAATATGAATCAAAAGTTCAAAAGAAACTCACCAAACAATCTGTTAAACAGATTCCCATTTCGAACATATCTATATAGGAGCAGCTTTTCATCCTTGGTGTGGTAGTAAGCAAGAAGGGGCAGCAAGTTGGGATGTTTCAAGTTGGCAATCAGCTGCAACTGCTTGTTGAATTCCTCATTAACCAATGGTTTCAGATCCCTTATCCTCTTTACAACAACAGCTTCCTTCCCACTTATCTTAGCCTTATAACTATTTCCAAAAATCCCTCTGCCTAATCCCTCAGCAGAAGCTTTTAAAATATCTCCAAGTTCAAACTCTTCAGCTGCTCCATCCCCTATGAATATGAGCTTCCCTTTCTCTTGTTGTCCTCCAACCGAACTTACTGCCTCTCCTTCATCTTCAGCCTTCTTTCCACCTTTTTTGCTCTCCTCATTCGTTTGACTAGTACTAGTGTCTTTCACTTCCTTTATCAACTTCTTTAGCTTCCTAGATTTCCTATAATAATGAGCCGAAAGAAAAATTGCAATGACTAGACAAACAAGAAGCACACCATAAAAGATTACACCAGACGTGGTAAATCGACTATGATCTTTGTTATTAGAACCTGAAGAACCATTCTTGTTATCACTGTCCACATAAGGGAGGTTGACACCATCACAGGGAACATTAGAAGGTGATCCACACAAACCACTGTTACCAAAATATGAATTGTTGCCAAATTTTAGAAGAGCTTGAGTTGTTGGGATTGGTCCAGAAAACATGTTATATGAGAGATTGAGTGCTTTCAATGTGGATTGGTTCAAGGCCGGGATCAAACCAGCCAACCAATTAGATTCAACAGACAAAGACTCCAACCTCCCAAGACTTACAACTGAACTTGACATTGGCCCAGACAGCCTATTTTGGGAGATATCAATGCGAGTCAGCTTCTGGTTGAAACTAAAATCCATCATGTTCCCCCATATAGTGTTGTTCTTCAAGCTCACCACAGATATCTCAGTCAAGTTTTTGAATGCATCAACTTTGAGGTTCCCTACTAGTCCCAAACTTTCCAGGACAATGCCTGCGATGCGGCCATTGGGATCACATTGAATTCCATACCATCTTGATATCCCACTCGGCAAGCAAGGAATGTCTGACCAGTTATCATTTAGGAATGCATTGTTGAAAGTAGCCTTCAAGGCATCAAGAGCCTCCTTCTCCATTTCGTTATAGGCAGTTTGCGCTATGGCAGATTTGTGTAACAGAAAAAGTATGGCAAGAAGAGGGTAGCATATGATGAACAGAGAAGAAGCCATACTGCATGATTCAAAGTGTAAGGCTTAATAGCTTAGGAAGCTAGGATATCTTCCAAGATAACAAAGCTGGAACAGAAAAAAGAAGGGACATATTCTGATAGATTATTCTATTACAGCTAGCTGATTAAAAGCTTCTTTGTCTAAGATGACAACAACAAGGGCACTGATCCTTAACTTTAACCTCTTGTTCAAAATCGTTTCTGAGAATCTTATGGGAGGCTTGTTTGTACATTCTTTGTCTTTAAGATTTTACAGCTAGCTACAATGGTTCATGGTTTAGTCATATGGTTTTGGACAGGTGAATGATTGGATAATTCCAATCATTCATTTTGTTTAAATCATGGTTGATGACAAATCCATACCATTCAAAAGCTGAAACAGAAACAAAACTTGATGTCATAGCTAGAAGACAACTAAGGGAAGGCATGACACAATTACATTTTTGAAGCAATGTAGGTTTTACTTTTAACTTTTGACATTTATAAGCTTCACAACAATGCTGTCTTGCTTCATCCAGGGAATAGGGAAATGTTGCTTTGGAACTGAAAATGATCATCAAAGAGTGTTAATGGGAAGGATGGTTTACATTAACTGAAAATGATTTACATCAGCAAGTCAAACTTGAGGTGATCCACTGTAATTAGCTTTGGGATTAATTATGGTTAATGGACCTATAATGATGGAGGTGAGATTAAAAATATAATTAAATAACATCAAAATTATAACTTACAAGACTACAATAAATGGATAACTAAGACTAATTGCATATATGCACGGATTGTTTTATGTTCTAATCACCTTGATATCTCTCTAATTATGAGATTGGTTTAAGTGAAATCGTTGTGTCACATGACATATCCGCTATTACGTTTCAATATCAGTTCAACGTTACAAAAAATCCCATGATCGGATATATGGAAGATTGGATCAGTTTTGAGATAACATGTTTGATTTCCCGCGTTTTCAGAAGACACCTTCCGGACCAGTTTTGAGATAACTAGTCTTTCCGACCATTTTCTGCTCTTCACGTTCAACAATTACAGCTCCTTTCTCACTTATTTAATTGGAACAGCCCCCTCTTATTTTTCTACTCTTTTCTATGTCAGAAATCGTTGCCACACCATTGATGATGAACCATGTGACGCCCCTTTTGTGTTATTTTTCTACAAGAGCAATTGATGAATATGAATTCAACTCTCTCATTCCTACCAGTATTTGTTTCTTTCTTCTGTTTTCGATGCCATCCCCACCGCTCAGTCCACTTCTTGACCTTGTTTTACTGCTACTTCCAACTTGGTTTCTAACTTTCTATATTAAGAAGTACATTCTGATCCCATTTCGGCTTAATTTGTCTTTTGGTGTTCTGGAAGAATGATAATGGAAGTCCAACTCACTCACTAGTCACTACCCAGACAAGGGCAGCGTTTCTAGTACTTTTTTCCTTGAACAGAGATCAACTTAATCCTCAAACATTTTGTAGAGTAATTTACGTCCGGATCACATATTATTATGCTTCTACCTTTCTAATCACCAAGACGAGATTGAAATTTAAACCCTAATCATCGTCGGCCGGAAATTAAACCAGGTACGAGGATTCTACACTAAAATCCATGTTTGGGATGCACATTAGATATATAGAAGGGCAAATGGGTAATCAGCATGGGCACAAGACACACTACTAACCAAGATCTACATAAATCCAACCAACTTGGTTTTCTAGGCAAGTGGATTCTTCTTTCAGTCTTACAACCACCCCCATTGAGCTAGATATAAAACTCAAGCAAAGTCAAAGTTCAACTCTATCTGCAAATGTCTAGTTGATAATGGTTGCTTCTCTGTCTTTATTTCACTTTAAGCTGAGGATATTGATTGGTATAAATCCATGGAGTTGAAAAAACTCAAAAACAATGTCAAAGGCTTGAGAAAGGGAGAGGGAGAGGGACAGAAAAGTGAAAAGAAATAGTTTCAATGAATCATTGTGGAGGTTGAATTAAAGAAAAGAGGGAGAGAGATTTGAAAATCAAATCCCTTCTGGAAGCTGAATATTAAATCTTTGATCTGCACATAATGGAGATAGGCGTATACTGGTTGAGGATAGAGTAGTTGAAATTAGCAGAATGTTCATAGTTTTCAGAACCCCTTCGCCTTCTTCAAGTCAATCCTACACTGTTTTTAGGTCACCCTATATTGTCGTGGAACATCTGCTTTAATTTCTCTGTTTCTCTCCCAATTTTGGTGAAATGGGTGGTGTTCTTGCAATCGGGCTCTTGCTTTGTTCCTTGGTGTTGCTTTTTGATCCTTCAGTTTCACACCCTTTATGCATTGATTCAAGTATGTTTTTGTTCTTACTTGTTTCTTGGCTGATTTACTATGCAAAGTCTGCTGCTTTATCTGAATTACTATACAAAGTTTGATACTTTATGCTTGATATGGTTTGATTGATGCAGGAGCACCTTCTACTTTGAGCACACCACTCAAGTTTTGTTCTTACAATGGAACTGCTTGCTGCAACTCCACAGAAGATTCACAGATACAGAAGCAATTCCTGTCCATGAACATCTCTAGTTCTGCTTGTGCTTCTCTCTTGAAACCAGTACTTTGTGCTGTAAGTCTTTGTCTTTGGCTTTATCTTTGTCTTTGTTTTTTGAGAAGTTATCTTTGTCTTTGTTTGATAATAGCTTAATTTGCATAAGTTGAAAACATGAATTTCTTATTTTTTTTCTGCAATTGTCTTTAGAGGTGTGATCCATTTGCAGCTGAGCTATTCACAGTGGCATCTGTACCAAGGCCAGTTCCTATACTATGCAACTCAACTCTTCCTTCAGCAAATTCATCCCAGTCTTTGATCCAAGTCACAAGTGACTTCTGCTCCAATTTATGGGACACATGTGAAAATGTCTCCATATCGAACTCCCCGTTTGCTCCTTCATTACAAGGCCAAGCTGGAATACCTGTGAATTCCACTGTTAGTGAGCTAACCCAATTCTGGCAATCGAAAGCTGATTTCTGCAATGCATTTGGTGGAGTTTCTAGTGATGACTCGGTGTGTTTTGATGGTGAGCCTGTCAAACTGAATGACACTGGAACTCCTATCCCCCCACATGGTCTGTGCCTTGAGAAAATTGGAAATGGATCTTACCTCAACATGGTTGCTCATCCTGATGGCTCAAACCGTGCATTTTTCTCTAGTCAAGAGGGTAAGGTTTGGTTGGCAACTATTCCTGAAGAGGGATCAGGAGAAGTAATGGGGCTTGATGAGTCCAGTCCTTTTGTGGATTTAACTGATGCAGTCCATTTTGATACTGCGTTTGGAATGATGGGTATGGCTTTTCATCCTAATTTTGCGGAAAATGGAAGGTTCTTTGCTTCATTCAACTGTGACAAGGAAAAATGGTCAGGATGTACAGGAAGATGTTCATGTAATTCAGATGTCAACTGTGATCCTTCAAAGATTGGTTCTGATAATGGTGCTCAACCATGCCAGTACCAAACTGTTATAGCAGAATATAGTGCTAATGGCAGCGCATCACAACCTTCTTTGGTACACACTCCATAGTCTATACACACCGAAAGCAATCTGTATTCTTATTGTTATTACATTAACTTGACGATTCCTAATGAATTTCGATGTTGTTTTCCAGGCTACAAATGCTAGACCAACAGAAGTCAGAAGGATATTTACTATGGGGCTCCCTTTCACGGGTCATCATGGAGGACAGATACTCTTTGGACCCGAGGATGGGTATTTATACTTCATGATGGGAGATGGTGGAGGCACAGGTGATCCCTACAACTTCTCTCAAAACAAGAATTCATTGCTGGGAAAGATCATGAGGCTCGACGTTGATATAGTGCTAAGTGAGTATCAGCTATAAATAATAGAGTTCTGTTGTGAATTCCATGTTTACTAATTTTCTTTTGAAGCACCAGTTTAGTTTTCCTCAACATTATAATCTATTTACAGGTGCTTCAGAGAATGATAAACTTGCTCTATGGGGAAACTACTCTATCCCAAAAGACAATCCAGTAATTGAAGATCCAGAACTGAGGCCGGAAATATGGGCTACAGGGCTAAGAAATCCTTGGCGCTGCAGTTTCGACTCAGAAAACCCTTCCTATTTTATATGTGCAGATGTTGGACAGGTAATATATATTATCCATCATCTGCAAGTTTCTTATGAGCAGTTTTTCTTATTCAGCTAATCAAAAGCCATTCTATTATAAGATCCCAACATCTCAAATTTCTCGTGACAAAGCCAAGAATGTGCAACTGTTTTTCGAATGATGTTACATATTTCTCTGTTACTGAATTCTTTAGGATCTGTATGAAGAGGTGGATGTTATCACCAAAGGTGGAAACTATGGCTGGAATGTTTATGAGGGCCCCTATCCCTTCAATCTTCCAAACTCAACTAGTAAAAACACATCCACAAAACTCACAGACCCGATTTTTCCAATAATGGGGTACAATCATTCTGTGGTAAACAAAAATGAAGGTTCAGCATCTATAACTGGGGGATATATCTATCGCTCCACAACTGATCCTTGCATGTATGGAAGGTAAGCTAATCGCTCCTCACTTTGAATCTGCAACATATTTTCTCTAATGTTACTAGCCACATTCTCCAAAACTATTGATCCTGATTGAAAGTAAAAACTGTTTGATTTTTCAGGTATGTATATGGAGATCTGTATGCTGGTGCCATATGGGCAGGCAGTGAAGACCCAGAAAACAGTGGCAACTTTAGCACAAGTAAAATACCCTTCAGCTGCGGACGTGACTCTCCCATAGCTTGTACCTCAGTCCCTGGAAGCAGTCTTCCAGCTCTCGGCTACGTTTTCTCTTTCGGGGAGGACAACCGCAAAGATATCTTTGTCCTGTCTAGCTCTGGTGTTTATAGAATTGTTCGTCCTAGTCGCTGTAATTACACTTGCTCCAAGGAAAATGTCACTTCTGCTGCAACACCAGGTCCTTCTGCTTCACCTAATGATGCTTGCTGGATAAGTAACCCACCTAAGACCGCAGTGTTCCTAGTCTCTTCTCTGGTACTTCTGCTTCTGCTCAGTTTTGTCTAGTGGAAATTGCAACAGTATCTTATGTAATTATTTTACCATAACAGTTTTTCTTCGTAATTATTTATTTTGAGAGTACTGATCATAAGAGGGATAAACATGTTTGCATCACCATAGAGGGCTACTTTGCTCAAAGCTTCATGATCCAATTACAAAAACCACCATTGATCCATTGAATCAAAGTAGTTGTGTTCAAAGGTGGTGATCAAGCTTCATGCTCCGACGGCTGTTTGATCAACACAAGGTGAATGTAAGAAACTCAAGGAGAAATTTTGATAAATGACCAAATTTTTGCTTTTAAATTGATTTTTGACCAACATTTGACAAATAACATTTTTATATCGTAAAAAGACAACAAGTCCCTTCAAAAGCCTAGAGCCTTGATCAGTGATTACTTTCGTCTTTAATTTATATATTCCATTAACTAAATTGTTTCTCCAATCGATAACACACAGAGGCATTAAGAATCTACCCGGTTTTAAGCCTCCAATGATTAGGCCAATTTTTGTTTCAATTAAATTTGTTTACAGGTGCTCGGCGAAGAGCAATACTTTATGGTGTTCGTGACCAATTGGATTGACCTTGACAGAACCAATAGAAACTTTCTATGAGATTGTGTTATTATACTCTTCAAGCCTCATATAAGCTTTGTGGATTCTAAAGAATATTTACAATTGCCAATAAGATTTCAATAACTTTTGCAAGAATTGTAGCTCAAGTACTATGGTGAAATTCACATTTGAAATGAGAAACAAAACAAGATCATTAATGTAATAGGAGAATCAATAGAAACAAAACAAGATCATTAATATAATAGGAGAATCAATAGAAAAACCATTTTGATAAACAAATCTCGTGTGCAGACAATATTCATCCAAGGCAAAACGGCATATCAAAGCAGCTTCATCTGCTTATCTTCATGTTTTCACCGTAAAATCAGCTTTTAATTCTTCTAAAAAAAAAATAATCAACCTTCAATCAACAAGAGAGTATTGTAGTCATTTTACATTATGAAAATGTCATTTATCAACTATTTCTTAAATTTTGGTCAAAAATCAATTTAAAGGCCAAAAGTTGGTCATTTATCAAAATTTCTCAAACTCAATAGGCTTAAAATTAGATGGATGAATTTAATAGGTAGGATCCAACTAGTTGCGCTTGATGGAGAGTTGGAGATGCAGCTTAGCCCATTCTGCCATTCTGGATCTTGGATGGCTGCATTCCATGCTCTGGAAACACACGAGTCCTATCAAATCCTTGGTCGAGAGCATTGCAAGTATGTCGTTAGCTGTTGTGGGATATTGTGTAACATGCCGAATTCATATGCATCAAAATCAACAAGGTTACACAACATTGCAGTTTGTTTTTTTCACTCTAATTTCCTCTTCTGTGGATTCAATATCATCACAATCTGGAGTAAAGCTGAAACACAGACGGAGGGAGTACACGTCCAAATAAGTTGAATGCAAGTTCTTGGTGCTACAGTGTTTTTGTTGACGAGTAGCTCTAGCCGGACAATCTCCGGCGAGCAATGTGGATTGGTAGCTAGATCATGATAAAGCTTGTCATAGCCAGGCAGTGGAGTATTTTAGGTGAGAAACACCTACAACAAGTATTGTTACATGTCCAGAAAGAAGAAATGAAATGGATATTTCTTGTTGTAGTTGAAATTCTGACGATACCATTAATCAATTTATGGCTTGCTAGTTGCTTCAGGGAGCGTGGTGATCGAAGGAGAAGCATCACTGCATATTCCAGTTCACAATTGTATCCTGATGAGGAGAGTTCACTCTCTGATGAGGACTCCGAATGAGAAGAGCATGAGAAGATGAGAATGCACCAACTGATGAGGACACAGAATGACAAGACACTATAATTTCCCAGGGATGCTGTCTGGATACTGTGCTGATGGTCTAGCAGTTTATATGAAATTGGTATTAAAAGTTTATGGGTCTCTCTTTTGTTGTTGTTAGCTGAGGCCTGTACCATTTGCTTATTGTTTAAAAGAAGCAGAATACACAGGGAGACCCTTTTACTATCGCTGTTCTTTTTGCTTTGCGTAATTAAGTAATTTACATACATGCAGCCAATATACTGATTTCACTGTAGCATCGACTGATTTCACTAACAATTCATTTTACTAAAAATTTGTCATCAAGATGAATTACACTAGAAGCAATTCCAAAAATACATTCATTCCCGTTATGCAACTGTTTTCATTAGATTACAAACAATAATTGACACCAAAACAACAATCAGCAAAGTCTCAAATTCATCAATATGCTACGACATTGAACATCAACGAAGGAGCCCTTGATGATAATCATACGATGAAAAACTTGTATCACCCCTCGTCCATTTCATCTTGCATACAATAAACGGCATAAGAGAACTCTATGCAAAGTCTCGAGTTCATCATTGTGTTACATCACTAATCAACCATTTCATCTCGCTTGCACTAATCATGCATAAAGGAATTGTATCTGATCATACGAGGTTCCCCATACAAACGCTACTTGTATCCGCATACTGAAAAAGCAAGAGCAAGGGCAAGAGTGGAAGATGTTCCATACTGTTGGGGATCATACAAAGACTGATTGATGGTTCTCTCAGGGTGTCCGTCTGTCTGATGAATGCTTTATCATGCTGCTTGACTTGACGTCTCTCCAGATGCTCACCTTCAATGTTGTCGTGGATGCACTTTCTAAACAGGGGATTGTCTATTATACAGTGCTCTGTATGCCATACATCCTTTAATAGGACTTGTGTGTGCCTGTAGGTTGGGTGGGTGTTTTATTTTGAAATTTTTAGTCTTGAAAGCAGGCTGCATATCATGCAGCGCTGCACGATAGAATTTTCCTCTAAAAAGGGGATGCTCACGAAAGGCCGAAAGCCTCGTATGATCCGGACACAGGTACACACTAACAACACCATACCAGAAATCAAACTCAATAACTCATTTTGCAACTACGTTTTCTGAATGTATTATACCAAAAAAAACAATGTCCCGGAAAGAAAGTTAGGCTTAAATAGCCTCCAAACCCTACGAACTGTAAGAAAGGAAAGGAATTCAAACAAAGATTACAAGGAATCCAAAAACGTAAAGGAACCAATTACTCTACTCTTTCTTTACGTTACCCTTGCTAGAAACATTTTAAAGAACTCAAACATGAGCGGCTATTGTTAAATAGTCAAACAAACTCAATGATTCGACGGTCATACTAAAGATGGAGAAGAGAAAACCAGAAAGAAAATAACTCTTAATTTTTATTTTTGATAAAAGAATAACTATTATTCCAATTTTATCGGATGTCTTTGGGACAATGAATAACTGATATTGTTTGAAGGTAGGAAAATTTCATTGATCAACGATCAAAACGACCATAAGGCCAAACAAGGATAGTTTGAAGATCATACATGCAGATAACAACGAAAAATAAAACTACATCTATGAAAAGAAATAACAACCTCAAAGCTACATTAAAAAATGTGGATATAAAAACTAGAAAGCAAAATAACCTCCTGATCCCTAATAACAACTCATATTCCAATCGAATAAGGCCTAAGACCCAATGATATACCTGCATGTCATCGAATTGAGAGAAAGAGAATAGCTATTAGAGATCAGAATGGGTCTTTCCTAGATGCACTGGGACTTACTCCTCCTCAGCCTCGGACTCAAGGCCTGTTTTTGCATTGGCGCCCTCCAAACTAGGAGGCATATAATCCGACAACTCCGGATCTCCATGTCTTCTTCTTGTTACGACTGCCACGCGGGCGACCTCTCTTCTTGGGAGACATTTTTCAAGGAATCCTTCCAAACCGCACTGGAACCTATACGAGCTCGCCATAGTGAAAGCTCGACTTTGGCTTCTTCAGTACCAAATCAATCCCAGCTAGCCCATCTCCAAAGACCCAAACCCATCAGATTCAGTCCCAAACCCAAACTTCCTTTTCAACCTAAAATTACCTGGCCCAACCCTCGAAGGCCCACGAAATCCTCCTGGCCCATCACCCTCAGTCAACCTCCCCTGCTCGGTCAACCCTAGTTTGAAACTAGGGTTTCCCGTCGAGAAAGTTGGTTGAGTGACGACTAGCATAGCCGCCTCCTCGCTGCCACTCAATCCATCCTCTAGCCCCATCGGCACAGCCTCTTCCACCTGCAGAACCTGCTCCTTCACCAAACCAATAGCTTCCATTGCCCGACTCGCCAAAAGCTCAGGCTCGCCGTCAATAGCGCTAACTGCATCAACCATTGACAACCCACAAATCAATCCCTTATCGCAGGTACCTCCTCCATGCCCAAAGAATCCACAATCCTTGCAAATCCCATGAGCTCTTTCAACCTTGAAATCCAGCTTGACAGCTAACTCCGGCGAGTAGTCAAAAATGCGTTTGGCCGGAATCCGGTTTCGAATGTTCAACACAATCCTAACTCGCTGGATCTTCTTCTTCCTCTAATCGGACCCGAATCTGCTATCACAAAGACTCTCAAACCATTTGCAACACGGGTAAGAACCTTGTTGTTCCTCATGGCAAAACGGAGTCCGGCAATCGAGACCCACACCTCCAAGTGATTCAGAGAAACATCCTCCACCGATCTAAGCCTGTCGTGCTCCGCCAAGATAAACATGCCACCGTTGAAAGACCACGACCCTCCTCCAGCTATCTGGTCTCTCTCTGCTTTTGACTTGAATTGAAAAACAAAGCGACATGATTCCACTTCACGAACCAACAGCTTCTCCCTAAGATTTCATGTCCCGGAAAGAACCGAGAAAAGTATAAGAGTAACCATCGGCTTGTTCGTTCCGATGAGTCATCCGCGCATGTAGAAAGCTGGTGCTACCTTCAATGGAATTTTCCTACCTTGAAAAAAAATAACTATTATTATTACCACAAAGAGAGATTGTGCTAAAAACAACTTTTACCTAAAATTTATTTAAGAAAAATAAAATAAAAAATAATTATTAATAATATTAGTGAAAAAATAATAAACCGCTCGTGTGGTATGTGAAGGGTGGTTTGAAGCTTTTGGTCCTCCTCCTTCCTCCTCCTCTGTGTTTCTTCTCCACTGTCAAAAAAAAAAAAAAAAATTAACAGAAACCCTGCAAATGCAAAACCATGGCGACCTTGATCCTCTTCTTCACGTAGGAATCCTCTAAACCCTCTCGATCTCCTCCTCAAGCCATGTCTCTCGACTCCTCTCCTCCGATCCCGTCCCACCGATCCTCGCCGGAACCCCAACCCCCTCAAAACGACGACGTCGCCGCCGCCACCACATCGGCTCCGGCACCCACTCCGCCGCTCTCCCGCAGCAACCGCCCCTCCCGCGCTTGCACCCTACGCGCCGCGGCCCGGCAGCAGCAGCAGCAGTACCAGCAGCAGCACGCCGAGCCGCGCAAGCCGAAAGCCGCGAAGAAGGAGCAGCAGCAGCAGGAGGAGAACGGCGAGTCGTCGTCGCCGCAGCAATGCGGCAGCGCCAGCAAGGTGGTGACGTCGCTGGTGGACCCGCCCACACCGTCGCAATTGCCGCGCTGGACGCTCCGGTCCATGTGGGAGCTGGCCTCCGTCCTCAATTTCCTCCACGTGAGAGCTTCAGCTTCGATTTTGTTTTGGAATGTTAGGGTTTTGTGTGTTTTAGGGCTTATGCATTGTTTGCTTTGAATGTGGTTTCAGGCTTTTCGGCCGCTTTTGAATATACAAGCTGAGTTCTCCGCCGAAGAATTGGAGACTGCTTTGATCACACCCAATGACAACTTGAGTGACATTCACATTCCCTTGTTGAAGGTTGGTTCTTGCTGCTTTAATTAAGTTTGAGTTTTTAGCTTCACTTCGTCGGAACTTGTTTTCGGTGAGCGAGCTTCTTTATGCAAATTGAAGCTCATTCCTCATGGAATTAGGAACTTTATATACATAATTTAGGTAGTTAGTGACTTAGTGTTAGTTTGAAGCATTGTTTCAGAAGATGAGATTGGATAGGTAGGCTACTGAAGTTGTTCTAGCTGATTCTCAATGGAATTCTGCCTTCTTTCAAAGTTATAGAAATAGGACGTAGAGTTTGTTGATTTCTATTAGGCAATTGCAAACACAAGTTATAGATGGTGGGTAAATGTCTGCCTATGTGTTAGTGTAAGGGCCCCTATGATGAGAACATAATATGCAAGGTTGGAGGTTTTTAATCTTTTTGGTGGCTGCACAGCTGTGACTTTGGCTATGATATTGTCCAAGTTTTTGTAGAAGGCTTGCTTTATGACAAAGACTAGTTCTGTAGCCAATTCAATAGCTATGACCAGGTGGTTAGACAAGTCAGATTGAGTTAATCATTCATCTGATCCTTTTGCTTCATCTACATAAATCTTAATTATCATTCACTTGACTGCTGAGTTTACTCTCAAGGAATTATTACTGATAGAATATCATTTATACGCTTTTACTAAAGTAGGGGATGCTAGATGTTGAACTCAAACAGCACAGGTAGTTTCACCTAAAATTTTAGTAGAGAAAAAACAGTTCTACCTGATTGAGAAAAAGAAGCTTCTGTGGCTCATATCTTTACCATAATGTTTCACAAGTTTCTGTGGGATAATAAGTATATGATATTACTCATTACTTCATACAAATTTGGTTTTTGTTTTAGAAATTTTTGCAATACTTTGAATCCCTTGGCTGGAGGATGTTTGTTCTTCCTATACACTAATCTCAACATTCTGAAAATTAAGCCTTTTCCAGTTTCTACATTAGTATATATGTGTGTTTGTGTGATTTACTTTTTGTTTATCTATTTGTTAAATCAAATGGGTGATACTCCTGATAATTAACTTGAAAGGGTCTCCCCCTTTCAATATATCTGACGTGACTGTATGCATTCCTGATTCCTGTGCTGGAACATTATTTTTTTTTTTTAATATTGGATCGAATGCAACAGCTACTGGCATTGCCTATAACTTATAAGTGGTTTCTTCTATAGGCGATTCCCCCTGTGACGAGAATGGCACTTACACGTGATACTTGGATCACTGTTTTATGCAGAAAGTTGAGAGACTGGTGGCATTGGGTAAGTTTACTCTATGCAATAGTTTGGCCGGAGTAGGTGTGATTAAGAGCAGAGAAACTAATTTGGATTGGTATCTGATTGCAGGTTGCAGATGGGGATCTACCTATTGTTGCTTCACATGGGTGAGCAATGATTTGTACTTTACTTATAACACATGATTCTGTGTAAAATTGTTTGTGATTATAACATGTCACATCATGTTTGATAGGGCGGAGATTGAAGTATATAAAACACTTGATCCCGGTGTACGCGTGGTCATTTTGAAAGCACTTTGTGATATTCGTGTTGAGGTATAATTATTAAGGACAGTTTGAGCTGGAAAACTGATTTCGTGTCAATTATCTATTGATTTATTTATGCTTTTATTATTTTGCTAAAAGGATTATATCTGACTGACGTTTTGCAGCAAGAAGATATCCGGAACTATATTGACAATTCACTGAAACATGGTGTCCAGCTTTCCACATTTCGTAAAGAACGTATTGGTGGTGATTCACAAGGAATCTCTTACTGGTAATATACTCAAAC
The DNA here is from genome assembly GCA_010134655.1 of Fragaria nilgerrensis. NCBI lineage: Eukaryota > Viridiplantae > Streptophyta > Magnoliopsida > Rosales > Rosaceae > Fragaria > Fragaria nilgerrensis. The sequence continues at coordinate 9,903,900 of CM020981.1, forward strand.
TTGTAAAGGAAACTGTCTGAATAAACTTTATAGTTTACTTTTTTTGGTGGAACTACCTTACAAAAAAGAGATTGTCGGAAGGGTTTTGTTCTAAGTCAATTTTTGCGTTGAGAAGTAACCTGACCCTGTTTTTGTTTCTGTAGGTATGAAGATGATCCAATAATTGGTTATCGGTTATATCGGGAGATAAGGAAGACTGAGGTGAAGAAAGTAAGAGTAAAGGGTTCCCATGTGCTTCCTAGTACAACATACCAGTGGGAAACAGTTGCAACCAATTTTGATGAATTTCAAGATGTTGGGGTAAGTTACTAGAATGAATTTCCTTGCAAAATCTGAAGGTTGAACTTTCAAGTCATTTCCTACTTCAACAAATTCTAGAGTCTGGGAACTTCTGATTAGCAACCATTGTGACATTGGTTTTGGTTGAGGTGATTTTAAGCGAAGTAATGTTGTTGTTGGATCAATGTTAGTATCTATACGATCCTAATTTTTGAACTTGTAGAATTTGAACTTGTAGAGATGTAGTTGTGAGAAACCGTCAATCTACTTTCTTTTTCCCAAAATCTTTTTATCTCGGCAATTTCAGCAGGGAGTGACATTCAGCGCTGTCCATTCTATAGGATTGGCCTTATAGTGTGAGATAGGTTGCATTACCACATTAAGCCTCTGTGATTTTCTTTCATATGTAAAATGAAAACAAGCTTTAGATTTATAGATATATCAAATTTCAAGGTGATGTGATTATTTGATTGCTGCAAGTTGTTTGATATTAGGTACTGAGTTTAAGACACTTCATGTATAGGCTAATTTGAGGAGACACATACCGTACTAATATTATAGTTTCTAAATATTTTGGGATCCCAAATTCCTGTTTGTTCATATATTAGGTTCGTTTCAGATTATTGCTTATCTGTCCATATAATAAATGAAACTCATAATGAGGTTAAAGTCTTAATTACCCTCTATGATGATTATGTTGGTGTTCCTCATTTGAAATGCTTTGTCACAGGAAAAACTTTTCTCCAGTATCAATAGAACAGAGGCTGCTGTAGGAAAAAAGTTGAAAGGTGACATGCTTTTAGAGATTGAGAAGGTTCACAAGGTAAATAATGATTCTTGACTGATTCTTGGGTTGACTTTTTTGTAGTTATAGGATTCTCAAATAGATCTGAAGAGGTTACACTTATGTTGGTTGCTCTGCAGCAAGAATCTCATCTCATATACTTCCATTGATTAATTTTGTTGCATGTACAGAGGAAAGAGAAGTTGCTGAAGAAGCAACATAGACAAGCTCTCCTCCTTGATAATTATGTGTCTGTGGATGGACTTGGTCCTGGGCGCTCTCTTCGTGACAGAAAACCTGTGACGTACACTTTCGGTGAGTGAAACAAACCTGTTTATTGTAGCTTTCCCAATTGAAAAGCTCAATCAAACTAACACTCTTCATGTTCTATTCTTGTTTGAAGATGATTATGACCGGTCAATCAATGAGGCCATCAAGATAACCAAGTATGGAATCTGTCACTTGGGTTACGTTGTTCTCTTCCAATCTAATGTACTTTTGAAGTATTAATTATTTTTCCTGTGCAGAACGAAACAGCCATCCCCTGACCCTTTACAGAAACGAGATGTTATGAAACATGAAGCTTCTAGTAATGGTAAATGGAGTGATGCTTCAAATTCCCATGAGCATGTCGGATTTAGCCCCCTGTCTCCTAAATCACCTGATTACGAAGGCGAAGAAGATGATGTCGAGGAAGATGACACATCTGAACTTATGGATAGAAGGTGCTTAAACTTTTATTTTATTATATATTTGGTACGATGTTCAGTTTCAGTGTTGATGCCTTGATTTTCTTTTATATACTAATTTTTATCATTATTTGTAGCAATCGGCGAAGACAAAGGCCCCAACGGTATTCTGCAAAAGATTTTGTTGAAGCAGTTTCAGATAATGATGCAGACTTTGACAGTGATGATGAGATAGTTGGTGAAGCTATTTATGATGAAGAATACCTAAAGAAACGTAAGGAGAGAAGAAAGTTTTCTAGTAGTTCTGAAGGTGATGAGGAGTATCGTTGGGAGGAAGAAAATCCTGAAGAGGAGGAAGAGGAAGAAGAGGAAGATTCTGCAAGTGCCAGTGAGGAAAGTGATGAACCCCGAAAGTTTAAGAAACTGCGAGGTCGTCCTAAGGAATTGCCAGGACGTACTAGGAGGGAAGCTAAATTGCGGTCAGTTGGTGAGCTCCAGTCAGGTCTAAGACGCAGTAAGAGGGCCACCAGAAATCGCATTGATTATCGGCAGTTAGAGTTTTCAGATTCAGATACAGAGCCTATGAAACCTGAGAAGTCAAATGCATCAGATCAACACTCTGATGCAACTGAGAATGGTGACTATTCAATGGAAAGTCAAGATTCTGATGTTAATGATGGTCACCATGAAATGGAAGTTGGTCAGGCTGATCAGGCTGTTGAAAATTACCCTGAAGCAGTAGAGAAAGAAGAAAACCAGCCACCTGAAAAATCAAATAGCCCAGGGGAAAATGAAGTCGGAGGTGTACAGAAAAGACGTTTCCTCGACCTAAACGAACTTGCTCCTGGCTCAGGTTTTGATGATGGTCCAAATACGATTATGAAAGATGATGCGGATGATCTGTGAGCGAAGCTTCCTCCTATGAGTCCTATCCTAGACAACAAGCTCGGTATTGCAAGGAAGCCTGTACTATTGTAAAATTTATAAATTTTGTGCTTAGTGCTAGGAGAAAGTTTCAGCCGGAGTTCTCCATGGCAGAATCTAAGCAACAACCTTGGTGCATGATTTGCAACAGGGGAGCAACATGATGCGGAGAGAGTTATGTAGATTAGTTAGTCATTTTTAGTAACTCAGCATTCAAAGAAACCTACAGCAGATGAATGGAGAGTTGGGAGTTTAGTTGATCCAATCAATGTACCATAATCCTCAACTGATGTGTAACTTAATGACTTGGCTTTCGGTGATCGAAGTTGAAGCCTCTTGTTGTATTATCTCTCAGGATCGTGAATCCCATGGTAATGATCGGCATGCGTCTTAGAGCATGTTGGGTTGGTTGGGTTGTTATGGACCATCCTCCCTGAAAAGGTAACTCCATTTTATCTTGTATTGAGTTTGGCTTACCTATTCGTCCTTTCATTTAGCTATAGATATGTGTAGCTTTTGCTCGCCGGCCCAGTATAATACCAGCATTGTTATTGTTGTATTTACTGTTCTGCTTTCTTATGTTTGTTAACTTAAGGTTTACACTGAAAAATGAAATGCTCAATAAAACGCTGCACTACTGCCGGGATGTCGGGTAGTGTTCCAGGTTTGAAAGTTCAAACGGTGTGTTTGACAAATAAATACTGATAGTAACATACCAATTGTTTAGGAAAGGCAAGTGAGGCTATCAGTACTTCAGTAGGTAAAGGGAGGCTAAGCGTATACCCATTTAGTCGAGGCTAGATACATGAAAGATGTATGTTTTTTTTAACCTCTGGAAACCAACCGTGAGGCTATTCCTTGTGTTTGTCTGTCTAGATTGATTTCCTGTGTTTTTTGGTCAAGTGCCTATATGCGATGGTTAAATCTGTCCCATGTAATTCCATAGTCATAGCTTTGTAAGCATTGTGCTATATTGCTTTGGTTCTTTGTTGACCTTGTTCCCTTCATTCCAAATACTAGGTCCTTTCACACTTTCAGTGTGCCATGTTTGAAATGTGAACTCTACTCTTGAGATTTCACTACCATGCTAGCTGGTTTGGAGCAGAATATTATGTCCTCTCTTGAGAGTTGAATCGCTCAACTTCATTATCTGTCCAGTGGAGAGAGTACTTACTGGACCATGCTCTAGGGACTAGGGTTTTGTTAATCTGTTTCCTTGTCCAGTAACCTCTTTCCACTCAAAGAAAAGGACAAGGCTGAAACCTAATATATGAAGCTTTCAATCAATATTCAAGTTAGCCAGCTCATGTTCAGAAAACCTTCATTATTTTGTTTCCAGGATGATGAAAAATTACTATCACAAATTTCCCAGTACAAGTTTTCTGCATAGGGCATGTGAATAAGAACCCAGATGCGTCTAAATAAACACTGTTTGTTTTCCAAGGTACATTTTAGTCTCTTCCATGATTTGATCCAAGCCTTTGTACTAAGCTAGAGAGAGGCTCAGGGGCTCAGTGTGAGTGGTCAAATATTAGACTATTATTGCAGAAGAGAAGGTGGTGGTTTCTGAGAGAAAGTGGTGCTTTGCGTGGTGGCCACTGCATAAAGTTGGTCACTTTCAAGATTGAGTAAGGATGAACTTGTTTTGTTCTGATTTGATTTGGGTTTACTTCTCTCCCGGTGGAGAAGCAAGACTCCAAAAAACCTAGTCTGCATCACTCACGTGGTGGTGCTTCTCTGATTTGTGCTATCACCACCCCGTCTCTCTCTATCAAGGAAGAAAAATCGAAAGTTTCGGCGATATTTTGTCGAAATTTTCGATTTTTTCACCTAGCGATATATTTTTCCCCTCCCAAGCATTTCTCGTCCGAAACTCTCGATATTTTCCGATATTTCTCGATATTTTTCGATATTTTCCGATATTTCCCGATATTTCTCGATATTTCATGATATTTCTCGATATTTCCTGATATTTCCAATATTTCCAATCAATACTAATGAAAATTTTGTTCCTCATAGGTCTTCTACGTGGTTTTAAAGCACTTATATAATTCCATGTGAAATGTATCATATGTATATAAGGCGTGATGACCTAACTTTCATTTGTGTTTTCAAAAAAAAAAAAAGACTTTTAAAATTATTAACATTTCAACTCTAACATTTTCACCTTAACTTACTACAACTCCATATAGATCAATGTTTATTCAAGGTTTTCATTTCAAATATAGTACATAATATAAAAAACAAACATCTCTTAAAGTTTGGTTTAAAATTTCCTTGTTTTTCTTCAAATTTCCGTCAATTTTCTCACTTTTTTTACTACAATCGATATTTTCCCGAAATTTCCGTCGAAATTTCCATATTTTAAATGGTCGAAATTTCCGTAATCACCGAAATTTTCTTCCTTGCTCTCTATCTTTGCCTTTCATCATTGTTTTGGACTCAAAATTGATTCACCTCTGCAACAAGTTACCATTTTTTTTTGTTCATATTGACTTCAAGGTGATTCATCACATCGGTCATTTGGGTATTTTAAACTTCCGTTGAATATGACAGTTTTCAGCTTCTGTTTGTTTTAATGTTTCATGTTCCTGGTGATCATTCGAGTGATTTTTCCTAGTTATGTATATGGGATGAGATAAACAGTGTTGGATACATAAAGATGGTAGTTTGTTGATACTGCATGTCGAGTATACAAGAATTTCTAGAGATACACATTTGTGCAAATCGCACGAAGAGATGGTAGGTAGTTTCTTGATACCGCATGTCGTGTCGTTGAATGTAAGTATGAGCTTCATTCACAATAGATTTGGGTGGTGTGAAGAGGAAAGTCGAGGTGTAAACAGAAGGGGGGTGCTCTAATTTGGATAAACTCTATCTACTTGTAATTGATAATTTCGCAAATGAAAAGTAGGATCGGCTTTCTTTAATAAACACAAAGTGCTTAAACATGAACTCAACTCCATTATCAGGCACTTGCCCTCAGAGAAATCGAACCCCTACACAAAAGTAACTGAGTAATGCTCTAAATGAAGTTTCCTCATTGCTCCCCAGATCATTGTGTTACCTCAACATCTTTGTTTTCTTGTGGCTGCTCCTTTGTTTTAGCAACAATCTCTTTCATTGCCTCAGCTTTCTTCTTGGTTTCTTCTTCCTCCTTGACTTCTTCAAGAGCTTGGATGAAATTCGAAAGACACCTCTCTGGATCATCTTGTGGAGATTTAGGCATGAGATTCTCAGCTACATCAGCAGGGGTCATTTTGATCTCTCCCATTAGCTTCTCAATCATGTCAAACATTTCATGACTTTCAAGCTTCAAGTAATTCTTTGCCAAAACTTTGAACCCTTCAACACTACAATAAGAAAGCTCAATATGCTTGTCCATTCTACCCCTCCTAATCAGTGCAGGGTCCAATTTCTCAACATAATTAGTAGTAAACACCACCAGCCTCTCACCCCCACAAGAAGACCATAACCCATCAATGAAATTCAAAAGACCAGAAAGAGTGACCTTACTACTTCCACTACCACCCTCCTCTTTTGGGTCCTTAATCCTCTCTATACCTGCCTTTTTAATCTCATCTTCCAAACCATAACCCTTCTCTGCTTTCTTCTTCCTCTGACCTGTTAGATCAAGTGAGCAATCAATATCCTCAATCACAATTATAGACTTACTGGTTGTCTCAATCAAAAGCTTCCTCAGCTCTGTGTTGTCCTTCACGGCAGTGAGCTCAAGATCATAGACATCATAGTTCAGCAAGTTAGCCATTGCTGCAATCATGGTGGACTTCCCAGTCCCTGGTGGCCCATACAGCAAGTACCCCCTTTTCCAAGCTTTCCCAATTCTTGCATAGAAATCTCTACTCTGACTAAACGTCACCAAGTCTTCAATGATCCCCTTCTTCATTTCAGGCTCCAACGCCATTGTTTCAAACGTCGCAGGATGCTCAAACACAATGTGACTCCACATAGTCTGCTTGTAGCTAGGCCATTTGTAACCAGGGCTATTTGTGTAAAGCTTCCTCTGCCTATTCTTAACCCTAATCTCCTTGCCTTGTTTCACCACATGGTCTAAGTAAGACCCTGTGATGATCTCCCTATACTTCTTGTGAAAAGTGAGCATGTAAAACCTTTTCTCCTGCTCCGGGTAGTAAGACATTGACATGGACCGGCCGGCTGACATAGCTTTGGTTAGAACCCACCACACATTTGCACCTTGAAACTCATCTGTCACTCTTTCATACTCGTCCATGCTCAGAACCAAGTTGCTGCTATCCTTAACCATCTCAGCTTTGAGTCTCTTGGCGCTTTTTGAAGTGTTGGAGCTGAGATAGGCCTCCACGGCAGCATAGGCCTCGCTGCGTTTGAGGCGGTCGCCGGCGAACTCGTAGACGGAGATAGTTATGTAGGGGTAGAAGTAGCTAGTGACTCTGTGGGAGTATTTTTCGAAGAATCTACGAACCGAGTAAGGGCAGTATTGAGTGATGATGGCCCAAACAAACATGAAGCTGGCCAGGGTTGAACCCATTGTTGTGAACATCTGGTTCATCATTGGTGGTATCATTGTTGGGTTAGAATCTGAGCTACTGTTAGCTAGTTTATTGTGTTTGTGTAGGAGAATGGCATGGGAATCTCAAGGTGGCTAAAGGGAAGGCCTTTTCTTTCTCATGGCTTTTGTGCTTTGATGAAGAAAAGAGAGACTGCGAGACTGGATTTTGTGAAGGTAGGTGGATAATGTGAGAAGCGTGGAGTCAGTTTATAAGCAAATGACACTTATGACAGAAAGCATCCGAAAAATAATGTAAACAAATTTGTAAAGCAATAATGCAAAAGTCACTTGGAGTTGTTCATAAAAGTTTTATTCACTCTGCCTATAATTTGCTTTTATCTTCTTCTGTGCAATTATACGTACTCTGTTGTTCGTTTGCAAGACACTTGTAACTTGTGGAATTGCAATTGTAAATAGTGGTGAAAAGGTAGTGTTAAACTTCATACGGTTGTTCATCACTTTCGTAATATATTAAATTTTTTATTTAAGCGTTTTCATTAAAAGTATGCGAGCACGGATAAAGTTTATAACGTATTAATATTTAAAAAATTGTTACAGCCTAACATGTTTTCATTTGACCTTGTTCGAATATTTTCCATTTTCGATCTAACGACAACAATAATATTTGAATATTGTATTTTAAGAGTAGATTATGACATACTAATTGAGAGAAAGGTATATCTGTTCACGACCAAAAAAAAAAGAGAGAGAAAGGTGGGTGAATAAAGACAGCTTTCGAATATGTGATTTACATGTTGATTGGTGATACTTACGTGGAGTCTGGACCAAAAAGTGTACCGAAATTGCATGGGATGGGAGGTGACTAATCCACAGGGTCTACCAAGGGACACGTGTCACGCACATAAGACACCCAAAGGAAGATACTGGGGTTCTGCGCATGGGATCGGAATTATAGACTAATCATAGTTGATTTGTTTATGAAACAAAAATGACAAGCTGTGATTTTCCTTCCTTCCTTCCCTTTTCTATGGTAATTAGAAAGTGTGACCAAGCTGTCACTTTTAAGAGCATTGCTAAAAGTTATTGGTTATTTTTCAGTTAAATTTTAGTCAAATTAGTTAAAATATTATTTTGGCTAATTATTTTAGAAATACGGCTGCATTAATACTCTCTATTTTAGCTAGCATTACATCAACATTATTCTTCAAATAAAGATTAAATAGTTTAACTATATTTATATATCACGTAAAATATCTTACAAAGAATGTATTAAATTATAGCTAGTCTCATCTGAGTAATCTGGTTCTCTATATTTAACTAGCGAGATAGTTAAAAGTCATAATAACTAAACTTTGGTTATGCTCTCTAAAATAACTAAAAGCTAAAATAGAGTTTGTTAAAGTTGCTCTAAGTGAATCATCCTATCTTGTTATGCACATAACTATATACCAACTGACATTTTGATATTTCTATCAAATAAAATGTTTTGAGTTTGATTGTTTAACGAGAATTTATGGTTTTTCGATGTGTTGAATTAGTGTTTTTTAGATGTGTCGGGATAAATTCATTAACTAGAATTGGTCCTTTTTCTAGATGTTTTGAGATTAATCTGTTAACTGGGGATTTGTCTTGTAAATATAGATGCGGTAAAAGCTTAGACATGAGATTCTGGAAGATCATGATACCCATTTTGAAACTGCATCATATATTCGATGCTTTTCTGAAAAGCCTGCAATGCTACTGCAATAAGAAATCTCAATTATTCATGCTCGAGTAAAAGACAATATATATGCGTGTGTTAGTGTTGGTGTTCAACAAGTACATCATTGAGTATTTGAGTGTGACAAACACGAGGACTAGTGGATACTGGGTAGTGGTCCATTCAACATGGAGATTCCTTCATGGAGATTTCTTCATAAGATACTGCTCCCCTTACTTCATGTTCATAAAATGTGTAATCTGGACTCTCAGATGAGATCAAGATATTTATTCTTTTTTTCTTTTTCTTGTTGAATTCTGTAATGCTACAATAGTTAGATTTCTGAGGATGAGAGATACAAACTCAAAAGATAAGCTAATGGGAATAGAGATGACTTGAGAATGGCTGCATTTCAATACTAGGGTTGAGATCATTACAAACAACAGATTTGATGGGGGAAACCCACTACAGAAATTCAAAGCCTCTAATTTGGGTCTCTCTGCTCTAGCAAACCTATTCTATTTACACGGTAATTATAGCAAAATATATGTGATTAGAAAGAATTCCTAATGCCTTCAAATGAAAGATGGAGCATGACCAAATTGTCAAGCTCGTGGCAGCCGCTTCAAATCTTTCTCCTTGGTAAACCAGGTTGGTATGACCTCGGACAGATGAGGATACACATCTTTGTAGGAATTCCTTATGGTCGCTTCCGCCACTCTAGTTACTAACGCAACATCTGCAATCAAAAGAGATCAGTAAAGGCTTTTTGCACGAGTATAATTAATAGGTTCACACCATTCTAACCTCTAATAGCCTTTTTGTCATTTGATAGCTGAGCTATGATGTAAATAACAACAGCTGCCAACGATATTGGGCTCCTCCTGCAGAATTGGGAACACATAACTTATCACTACTTAGAAAGAAAGAACCTATTTAACCTACTTAGAAAGATGCTCGAATAAGATATACATGCTTTTCATTTACATTGTTTGAAATTTGAATTAAGTATTCACAGCTTTACAGTATCAAACCTTATTGCAAGTTCTTCAGAATTTTTGACTGTTTCTTGGGCAGCCATGACTTCTATATTTGACATTCCAAGAACAGAACAAAAATGTCTCTACAGAAAATAGATGGACATTATGTTGTGGCACCAAAAAAAAAATTGCCAACAAGAAAATAACATATTGCGTTAGGAATGATATGATCATGAATAGAATGAATAGTTCACTGAGCAAAATTACCAGAAAATCTGCAGCATGAACAATTACTATTTCCTGACCCTCAGTCACTAAGTATTTCATGATGAAGTCTTTTACCCTAACAACTTCTTTCGTTTTAGCTCCATTTGCTGAGCACATTTCTGGTTGAAATCCACAGAGTTTAGAGAACTCCTCATGCACATAAATAAGAAACAAAAGAAGCTAATCATGCCAGATAAAATTTCCCTTCTACCTTTCACAGTACGGGGATTACTTTCTTGTCTACAGGCAACGTAGACGCAAGCAGCCACAACTGCAGCTGGAGTTTTGTATTTGAGAGGTTTCTGATCAATCACCTTCTTATATATGTCACTGGCTTGATCCTTATAAACAAGAGGGAAAATCGTAAGTCACCACTCTGGAACAAAACATTCTCTGAAATAAACATATATTCCAACAACTTTTCAGTTGAACAACCATAAACTATAAAGATGAAATGAATCTGTGATCGAGGTAACATAATTGTTCTACAAAAACATGACGATATATCAAAAGATTTTGACTTCAACTAACAACTCCATAACACGACTGGAATATCGATTACAAACTAATATCCAAGTACTGAATCTATATCTGCATTTTTTCAGTAATGAACCGAAAGGATTTCAGAGTTACTCAAACATACACAAAGGGAAGATAGGCTGCAAGTCCATAACAACAAGATCAAATGTGCCAACATCAACAATGTTAACCATCATCTAACCTCCATACTCAAAATTCAAAAACTCACACATTACTCTGTCAATTCAAAACAAATCATTACATTATGGAAATCATGTTGAGCTGAGTAAAGGTCATACCTTTATAGTTGCACCAAGTCCCAACCTGCAAAACCACACCCAGAAAATCACAAACCACACTCGACCAAATTCTCCAAATCAATAAAAGTTCCTTTCTTTTTAGCTCCCAAGTACTAAAGTTCAAAACTTGAACTTGAATCATACCAAAACTCATGGAAATTCGAGCCTAACCTGTTAGCCACTTCAGCAATAGACTCATAAGGCGGACGTTTTGGCCTCCCCCGCCGCTTCCGCCGCGGCGCCGGCAAGGCCTCCTCCTCCTCGGTGGCTCCATTGGACCCGGAAACCCCACTCTCGAGTCGAACCGGGCTAACGGGCTCCCGGGTCGGGTCAGGGACCCACTCGGAGGTTTCGTCGACGACAAGAGTCCCACATTCGGAGCAGGAGGTGTCGCCGGTGGCGTGGTCGGAGACAACCTCCGTGAAACACTTGCACACCTGGCAGAAGGTGTCCGACATTTGACAACTGGACTGGTCACTTTGCTTTTATACTACTCGTTGGGTTTTGTGATCCTACTACGTTTGTGTCGGTCGGACCATGTTTTGCTAAATCTTACAGTACTGTAAATCCGATGGAGAGCGGTAAAGGATTTTGTTTTGCAGGTTCTATATTTATACACTACAGGGGTGAAGAAGACTCCAAGGGTATAAGTGTCATTTCTCTCTGGTATTTTTCTTGGTAATTTGCTTTGGTGTGAAATTTTATCCACCGAATGAGTCAATCTGGGTTTCCTTCTTTCTTTTACGTGTTTGGGAAGTTTGGATTTAATTCCAAATGCCATTTACCTTTTCCTGGACTAATTTGGAAGATTATACCCTCTTAGATTTTTTTTATTCTCACTTACTTATCTAAATCTCTACAACTAAGTCATGAACCGATATATTTTGTTTTGTTAAAATGTGAAAGTTTTTTCCCCAGCTTTTGGTTAAGATCAAATGTACTTATTGATTTGACACCTGATACGTTGCAGTCATTCACGAACTTTTGGTTAGAATCAAAGTTATATATTTGGACACTTGATACATGGATCTATGATTCACATGATATGATATTAACCTTTTTAACAAGTGAAGGTTACATTCGAGTTGTAACCTATTGAAGGTTACATTGAGAGGAAAAAACTATTGCAAGAGGAATTGAGATAGACTATACTTGCACCTAGACCCTTACCACCCGATAATGAATGGAATACACATTGTCTTTCATTGCTTGAATGCTTGATCTCATTTCAACTACATACGAAAACCGGAGTACATTGCAGGCAACTTGTCTTTCTACACTTTTATACTGTCTTCCAGCATTTTTATACTCCCTCTCTATTTCTTGCTTCTTCTCTCTATTTTTCTTTTAAATCTTAATGGTGAAGTTGAGAACATATGATTCTACTCTACACTCTACAGCATAGATAGCGCTGGCCATTTCTTGTTCTTATTAGCTTATTGAGAAAATTAAAGACCAAAGTTTTACAGGTTGAAAATGAGAGACTATTTGATTGTGTTGTCAGACAGACCAGTATAGCTGTGTAGTAGATATGATGATCCATGTCCATGTGACTTGAAATAAAGAGCTCTTCAGACACTCAAATTGGGCAAATGGGTAAACAGGCCTTGAATATAAATATATATTCATTTCCATCAGTTCCTCTAGTTCAAAATGTAAACATTAGCATCTGCCCTGGAACTTGTGTGGTAACGTTCCCTATACCCATCTTGTCGACCTCTTCTTCCTCTTCTGCTTCATCACCTTCCAACCTCAGTGTTTCAAATCAAAAAACGAAGCTATGTGCGAGCGAGAAACAATGCAAACGAATTTTCTGGAAGGCAAATTTCTTTGTACAGGGACCTAGATGTGATCAACCAACCTGTCCTGTCCTCGAAAGACTATACAATCTATGATCACCATGCTATAACTGCAAGCAAAACTTCCTTGTTCTCTCCTAGATTATCAAGATGACTGTTCACGAGTACAACAGTTAGTGCTATCTCATGCTGCAGCATTGGGGTCTTCCGAGCTTCTTCAATTTATCCCACAGGCAGATCATCTGCCTTGGAGATTGATAATGGGCTGTGAAATAACCTTCTATGCACCCAAACTGGCAGAACTTCAAGTTATGCAAGTACTCTACTGGTTTTGAGCTGTTGAACTTCTCAACCCACATTCCCATACTCACGTCTTCCATCTTGAACAACTGCAACACAGCTCAGATTGTTTATAATCAACTTAAGAATGCCAACCATCACATTATCATGCAAGAATGATTTGTTACTTACCCTTAATTTACGACTCTCAAACTCAGATATGATGAATTTCGCAATGTCTGATGACAAAATGTAACCTGGTCCATTTGCATAAGGTGGATAATCTTCTTCTGGCCACTCCTGATACAAGAAAACAACAAGGGAATGACTAGGGAGTATTAATATCAAACCTATGCAGCAGTCAACCAGACAAGATTCTAACAAGTCAATACTACAGACTTCAGATCTGAGTTTTTGCAACATGATTAAAATTCTTCAATTAACAAAGTAAAAGAAATTAAAGGAAGATAACTATTCCATGATTAAAGATATCAGCAACAACGAGTGCTTCTGTACCTCATATGTCACAGCCCATTTTCCATAGCGCAGAGGCTTATGGTAGTAATTTATGTTCCCCACATACAAGCTTCTTCCCTTTGGAACTCTACTTGCTTCACTGATAACAGCATCCACTCTTACAAATGTGTCATCGTCGCATTTCATAATGTACTTAGCAGACATCGTGCGAACCTGAAACCAAAGCAATAACAGTGCATTATAATTCATGTAAAAAGATAGATTAACAGTATCACGCCTTCATTTATGGGTTTATTCAAGAACTCACCCCATATTCACAGATGGCAACAGTTTTCAAGACGACCAAGTCATAGTTATCCATGTAAGGCACTATGACAATATCACCAAAGAACTCTGCTTCTTTCTTTAGCTCAACATTCACTTCCTTTTTGGAATGCTGTCAATAGAAAAGAGTGAGAACCTCCCACACAAAGTTAGGCACATCAACAAACGAATAAAAAAATTTCAAGTGCTCTTGTTGCCGTACTTACCAGAGCTACAAAGAATCGAGCTACCACTTTTGAAGATTTGATAAGATTGTGTTGCATCCAAGACTTCCTAACTGCCATCCTCTCAGCAAAATGGTTGCCTGCAGAAAGGATACCAATGAAGAGTTCGATTTCCCCACCAGGAAGAGGTGGGGCACACCATATGGGTGACATCTCAAGATGCTTCTGTGGAGCAAAACTAGGATGGGATGTGGGAAGAGAAGCAGCAAATACTGAGTGCAGATCAACATCTCCACTTAGAGAAAGCCCGGTGGCATCTTCAAGAGAAAATCCCTGTCAACATTACAAAAGCTCTTAGGAAAAACATCCAAACTCTCTATGAAGTCAAATCGAAGCAGAATATAACTCACACTATGATAAGGAAAAGAGGTGATATGCCTCCCATCAACATTAACATGATAACCCTCCAAGCCAGCACTGAGAGTTAAAACAAACAGTTTCTCCTCTCCAAACGGGTATGGCCAGTCAACAGTCACCTTTTTGGTCCGGCCTACTAGCCTGCTCAACCACCATGTTGCCTTGGTCTCTTCCGAGCGACTGTCATCATCACGAATCCACTTCTCACACTTCACCTGCCCATCAACTAAAACCAGTCTAACGAATTACACAACTTTCAGGTGTCACAGTAAATATGAACAAACTGAGACAACGATAAATGGCAAACAATTCAAACAACAAAATCCTTGTTTTAATACACTTTCAAAGAGTTTTATAACAAGGCAACAACCATTAACAAAAAAAAAAATCTTCCTAAGTAGGAAAGAAGGAAACAATCTTCTAATCATGCTTGAACATTTAATAATCAGTTAGGTACTAAATGCAAAATCACTCGCAAAAACGTTACTATTTCTTCTTCAATTCTTGAGCATTAAGCAAGCCATGATACACACTAAACCCATTTCCTTTTCTCCTACCCAACAATACACCACATTGACCAATTCCCCGATTCTAAACTACCAATCGTAAGCAATTCAATCCACCATAAAGGTCCGCTCCTAAACGAAAGCATAAACACGTTCACTAATCAAAAATGCACAATGTGAAAATATAATACTAACACTCACCGGTTTCTTCATCGGCCTTGGACTTCCAGCCCTCGCACCGCTGCGCCGATCCCCACTGCATCCTATAACAAGTGTTGAGCTCAATCACAGGGGTGCCACTCCAATCCCCCTTCAACCTCGGATTGAAATGCAACAACCTCGGTGGGTCCTCACCCTCCACAGTCTTCAACCCCAACAACTCAACCTTAAACTGAGACACCATCACCGACTGTCCCTCCTTAACCAGCGCAATCTTCGGCTCCGATTCCTCATGCGCCGCCCTCGGCCGGCCCACCAGCGTTATATACGACCCCAACGTCAGCCCACACGGCACCACCATGACCCGACCCTGCTCCGAAAACTCCGACCCGGTCATCGTAATCGAATGCGGGCACGACTCCGATCCGTTTCCGGCGACCCGCTCCTCCGCGACCCGGACCTTCCCGGCCTGCAGCTCCTCCCAGAACTTCTTCCCCACTTCCCAAGCAATCTTCGCCGACTTGTAAAGCTCCGAATCGAACGTCTTCGGGTCGAACACCAGACCCGATACCACATTGGACTCGGGTCGGCGGCTCTGGGACGGCTGGTTCGAGTTTTGCGAGACTCGTTCGAGCGGCCGGGTCGGGGCTTCTTTCTCCTCCACGGCTTCTCGGCTGTGGAGCCTGTCGGGTCGGGTCAGGCTGTCCGGCGAGATGGTGCTGAACCCGGTTTTGAAAACGAAGGGGATTTCAAGGGTGACCAAAAGCAGATAGAGAAGGCCAATACCCACCAGAATCTGAACCGATCTTTGCCTCGTCAAAACGGCGCCGAATCGGTCCAATCTGGCCCTCCTCATCCCCACTAAAACGAAGCCTTTAGAATCTGGGTATGGTAAAAAACGAGTCTTTGGTTCGAATTAGAGGAACCCAGGTGGGACGAGCAGGTCCCGAAAATGAGAGAGAGAGAGAGAGAGGTTGGGGAAGAAGAAGAAGCAGCAGAAGGAGACGTTTTGGGTTTTTGAAGGTCGGTGGAAAACAACGGCTTTTTTTTGTTGGGTGGAAGATCAGAAAGCAACAATTTTTGTTTTCGAAAAAGAACGAGAGATGCTCTGTTTTAAAAACGGAATCCAAATAATAATCAAAATTTGAAGACGGAAGAAACACAGAACGTAAATGGGAATAGAATAATTGAAGGTGGGGTTGGACCTAGTAATCACACTAGTTGCCAGAACTTGGAGGGATTAATCATTTCATCGACTATATTAACCCGCAGTAAATTGGATTTGTTTGATAGTTAAAAAGAAGGTTAGTGAATAAGTTTAAGTTGTTTTACAGCTGAGGAGAGTTACCGGAGTTAACGGTAGAAAATTCGGAGTATGCCATATCTCGGATTTAACAAAATTTTGGTGTAAAGTATCTAGGTGTTATTACGTGTTTCCGGTCACATAGGAACAGAAGAACATGTTGACTCCATCATATATCATTTAACCCTACTCAATGCGCAAACTTAAGATCTTATATATGAATGAGAAATTAAAAATAAACATAGACGTAAATATATAATCATTCGGTCAAACCTCATATCGTACGTCAAATTAACTTACCGGTTAACTGAGCTATAAGAATAAGTTATGTGTGGCCCCTCCTTAATTGATGTTTTCCATAAACTGGGATTCGGACTAAAGAGGTAAATACCTTATATTATCACTTGCAACCTAACATGTTTTCGCATTTAATATATCTTACTTCAAATTTTGAAAATTTTTAGTATAGGTATTTTGATAGTTTTGTTATTCAACATCGAAAAAAAGAAACGAATGTTTTTCTACAACGACAAGTGATAATTTATTATTGTAGATTGCTCTATAGTTCTAAGTTTCTAACGGGTATGATGAGGTTTGCTTGTTCAATTATAAAAGAGGACGGAAAAGAGAGATGGGAAAGGCTCTAAAAAATTCCTTATTGGTTGGTACTAGGTCAATGTGAAAACTTTTTATATACATAGTACGTGATCGATTATCATCACTTTCATCTCAATCATTCTTAAGAAATAACAAATCATATATCATCACGTAATCACATCCCGTTCCCTCCTTATCTATTAACCTATGCATTGTAAAAACAAATCAAATGTCAAAGCGCGCGTCATGATCAGAATCGAAGCTGTAACAAAACCAAGGGAAATGTTATTGGAACAGAGATTGACAGAGTATAACTGCAAAAACAAACATAGTTTTACAGCAGTGTACATATACGTGGTAACCTCGCTACCTAGCAGCCATGCATAGCAAGTATCAAATTTGTAGCATACTCTAGCGAGTAGCGATGCCATTGCTGGCGATATCATGTGGAAAAGTCCGCCCTGGCTAGCTGTGATTCCGATATTTCCGGTCATCCAAAACAACCTAGCTAGCTATCTAGCTGACGAGCTCCGTCCTCGTTTTCTGCAGAGATATGATGCCGATTGCTGATCGATGCAGTACGTCGATCACTTGGACAAGTTCCAAGCTAGCTGGTCTCACGGTGGCATGGCATGCATTTGGCAATAGCTGAGATACTGAGTAAACCCTAAACCCATCTCTCAGGGACACGTATTCTACTGCATGATTTCGTAGTCCGTACGTATTTAGCTAGATAGACTAGGTTAACGTTAATTCTTCAACTCGATCATTCAACCGTCGACACTATCCCGACGCATGGGTTAGAATGGTTTGATGAAACTTATCTAAGAGCTAGATATACGAGTTGGAAAACGAGTCGATCAAATCAGATTATGGGGTGTGCATGTGTATTAGTATTCAAACAACTCGGCGTGACTAGCTTGTTAATCACTTTGAACGCACTCACATTTCTCCATCGATGAATAATCACTTGTCGACCATTATGAGAGATATGAGATTGTTCAAAAAACGAACGTTATGAGATATTATTTCATACTAATCGATCAGCACTTGTTAGCCTCCTAATCACTAATTCACTATATTGCTACAGAAGACTAACATTGTAATGGTTTTCATAGAAATTACTCTTTCCTTGCATTCCTTAACAAGCGAGGATCGGATATGATAATTACCTTAGCTAGGATATGATAATCCACCAGCAATATCATCGATCTCCAACGTACACTCTTATATATTGAGTATCAAGATCTTGATATATACAGTCTTCAAAACACGAACACAATGCTGGACTAGGGTATTAATTAACCAGGGTAAAGAATCATAGAGAAGAAAGTATTAGAGAACTGGTATTTGTTTAACTTGGGAGACTAGAAAAAGGGTCCTTTTTACACAAATGGTAATCGTATTATTGCTTAACCGCTTTGTGAAGAATTCAAACCACCAAATATGGCCAACTAATAACTATATAGAATATGACAAACACTATATTATGCACATCTCATTTTCGCGGGGTTCAAATTAAAGTCATTTTGGAATGAAGACAGTGATCGATGTCAAGTATATATATATATCTATGATTCGACTCGGCAACAAACAATCATTTATTTGCATAATAGCTTTGTAGATATCGCAAATTGATTTGCCATATGTCGATCAGGTGCCTAGATATTACTAATTAAGCGTCCCATATTCCCATTTAAGAACTAAATTGAAGAATATCCTGAGGATTAAATTAAGCAGTTGAACTACTTTTCAGGAAAATAAAAACTGTACGTTGAACTACTCCTACTTCAATAGCTAGCTAACTGCAAACAAATGAATGGAATAGCCCCTTCGATAAGAAAGGTATGATTAAACCGACGTTAACTCACCGTACTGTTCTTTTCAAGTAATTTGGTTTGATTTTATTTTCATGATCACAATGTCAAAACTTAAACTCTTCAAAACTTGAACTCTTAAAGTTTTGCATATTCAAACAAATTAACAATATAGGAGTATTTTTCTTGTTTTTTTGTTTTTTTGGTGAGATGGAATCGAGTTGAATATTGATGTCACATCTACTTGGATTGACAACACAAAATGTCCAATGTGACACCAATATTAAATTTGACTTATTCAGAATCACCCTTTTTAATTAGCAAGAAGTATCTATATATGTCGATTACACGCATGATTGATGTGTAATTAACCTATCATTTTTTTGACACCCTCATTCTAGATTGTTCACAGTATCTTTCTAGGCCCAAAGATTAATCCGTTTACTCACCAGCCAACATGACATTGCAACCTCTCCCCAGTCCTCACGTTTATAATTCAACAATAACATTGAGCAACACCAAACGTTCCCGTAATAGGACCCAATACATCCACCGCACTGCTTGTCGTGGTTGTATTTAACCTATCGTTGAATTAGGCAATTAGCTCAACTCCCGAAAGAAAAGTTGCGCTACTCAACTCGACTGTGGCTTACGTTGGAACGCCACTAGCTTTATAAACTTTGATGAAGAAAGTGAACGACTGCGTACTTTCTATCAACACAAGCAGCAGAGAGTGCCTGCATTCCTTTCTCAGGTATACTGAAAATATATGAAAGCGTCAACGGGTATCATATATTCGTATACAAAAAACGGGTATCATATATTCGTATACAAAATTAGTTCTCTATCTGATGATTGAACTAATTGTAAGGTGAATGAGTATGTTATTAATGTAAAGAACTCCTATAGGCCAGGGCACTAGTTTACTTAAGAAAACACACTTGTTAATGAAATTATAGAGAAGTATATATGATCTGGTACATGCATGAACTTGGGAGTTGTAGTTTGGTTGGGGATGAAACAATACGTACCTCTCTTACTCTGGAAAGTTGGGTTTTAAGATTTGAGGCTGGAAAGCCAAAAGCTTGTATTAGCTGTGTGCCACATGTTTGCAGGTTGTTGCTGATGCAAAAAGGACAAGGCTAGCTTGGCGACTAAACTTATGCACCAGAATCTAATATACTCTGCTAATCTATATATTATAGAGTAACAGATTGATCATAATGATGCATAATCCAGCTTGTCTCTTAGCCTTGAAATTCTTCAATTATTTATACGATTCGTTTACAATTTTTTCAGAAATTGGTCAAGAAAGAAGCTTCTATGCAAATATTCATTTTGTGATGTTTTATTCTGCACCCAAGATTGAGGAAGACAATATTTGTGGTGGCAGGGGAAGAAGTAACATCTTCATGAATTGCCTTGAACTTGTCAAACCCTAGTTGTGTACTTACCCTTTCTCCAAGGAAACCCATTTCGTCATATGCTTAATTTGGCTTTGGCTCTTCGTTTATATCACTTGGCATAGACATTGGATTAGAGATGCAAAATTGACTTCCTGCCCCAAAACTAGCTAGCTACTAATAGGATTGAATGATAGTGTGCCTTAACCAAAGTTTTCCATGTATAATACTGAAATTGTGAAATTTAGTCCTAAAATGAAGATGGGAAAAGCTTTTACATTTTTTAATTTTTTTTTAGAGTATCAACGACGGTATCCTCAAAGGTTTTTTAAGTCCAAAGACTAATCCGCACCGAGGGATCATATCGGAATGCTCCTATTTTGCTTTTAAGTCCAAAGACTAATCCGCACCGAGGGATCATATCGGAATGCTTCCTCCTATTTTGCCACCAAGAATAAATTGAGATTTAAATCCAATTAGTGTCGGCGGAATTCGAACCTGGATATGGAGGTTTCACACTAAGGCTTTTACCGACTCGACCACCTGTGGTGGTTAGAAAAAGGTTTTACCATGATCAGCATAATCATTTGAGTAGCTTTGATTAAGGCATACTTATAAATTTATGGTGAATCCTTGCAGGGATGAGTTGGATGGTGGATGAGTTCGAAGAGGTAAATTGCAAATTTGTTCTACTAATAATTACTCAATGATGGATAAGGTATTGTCCAATTAATTGTTCTTCGATCATATAATGAACATAAATTAAATTCAGTTTACCCCCCAAATTTTTGGTGGCAAAATCAGTTTAGTCCTGCAATTTTTTTTAAAATCAGTTGCCCCTTTAACTTTCGTAAACATATCAATTAGGTCTAATTTTTGAATTCCACTTGAAATATGACGTCACCAAATCTGTTGGAACTGACAAATTGACCCATAATTTCAGACATTTCGTTGAAAATGAGGGGATAAAGCTGAATTATAGGTTCCCTTGTCAGTTCTAACAGTTTTGGTGACGTCATATTTCGAGGGAAATTCAAAAATTGGACCTAACTGATGTTTTTATGAAAGTTGAAGGGGCAAACTGATTTAAAAAAAATTGCAGGACTGAACTAATTTTGCCACCAAAGATTTGGGGGTAAACTGAAATTTTTTCAATGAACATCATAGGATGCAGAATTCTAATCCTTCACACAGTGCACTTGACAAAGAAAAGTTTTCAATAATCAGTGAGATATATTCTTCTCTCTTTGAGGCTCATATGCATGATTTAATTTCACTATTTGATTAGTTGAATGATCTTTTGTTTGAGATAGTTGTAGTATCATTAAACTTGTACGTGATCATCAGAAGCTAAATCAGTATGTAGTCATGTTCTTTTACACAAAAGGAAGAGTACTCTAAACAATGAATTGTTTAAGCTATTTTACTTGGATTTAATCTACGCTTAACCGAATAATTCACCCGATTCGAACCTGCAGATCAAGAGCGATCCAAGCCTGTGAGTAATGGTAAGATTAATTTTTGTTTGATTTAGCTGATGCGTTTTTTTCATCATGCTAATTTAGTTAAATGGAAGCAATAGCCTCATGCATTTCTTGCCTCCATTATAGTCCCACGCTTGTTATACTTCAAACCAGCACCTTTCCTCGTTCTCATCATCTCAAATCTCTCTCAAAGAGAACTATGATATAACCAGACTACATATCCATATGAATTCCTTTTTGTTTTCGGCCTTTGTTTTAGTTTTCAGTTCTTGTAATTTTTAAGTGCAACTTTGGATTAACAAATAAGATGGGGAGACCTCCTGCTTGTTGTGACAAGCTGATCAATGTGAAGAAGGGCACTTGGACTGAAGAGGAAGATGCAAATATAGTTGCTCATCATGGATCCAAGAATGGGATCGGTAACTGGACTTCTGTTCCGAAAAAAGCAGGTTTGAATTGGAGATTACATCTTTTGTTAGTCCATAATTTCTTCAGTGTGTGGATCAAATAGTACATTTATACTGCATTTCCCAGCTAATTACAAAAATGCATGATTGATTCTGCTTTCAGGACTTAATAGATGTGGGAAGAGTTGCAAGCCTAGGTGGAGTAATTACTTGAAGGCTGATCTGAAGCCTGAAACCTTCACACCCCAAGAGGAAGAATTGATTGTTAGGCTTCATGCAACCATTGGTAGCAGGTCAGTTTATATATATTGATTCTTCTGGTTCTCACTATTTAACATTACAGCAACAATGCCTTGTTTTTCTCTCTTATAGCACACGCTTTAACTTTTATCATAGTTTCTATACTGCTGTTTTCTACTATACTGTCATACTAATCTCTATGGAATCTGATTTGAGTTGTATAGATTTTAAATCCTAGTTTTTCTCCTTTTTGTGATACAATGTAGACTCGATGCATTCATGTTTTCTTGAACATTTCCTTGATGTACTTCATTTTAGGATTTACCTAGGGAAATTGTTCATCTGTTTCATAATGGTGATCCCAGCAAACAGCCAAACTGTTTCAATAGCCTACCTTTCCTCTCATATATATGACATGTCATGGTTAAATATGCTGTAGGTGGCCTATAATAGCTCAGCAACTTCCTGGGAGGACAGACAATGATGTAAAGACTTACTGGAACACTAAGCTCAAAAAGAAGCTCACAGATATGGGAATTGATCCAGTTACTCACAGGCCCTTCTCTCAAATTTTAGCCGACTATGGAAACATCAGCGGCCTACCCAAATCTGGAATGCGTATCGCTATAGGTGCTTCCCTGAATAAGGACTTGAAAAATGCAATGCTGATGAAATCACCAGAAGCATACGCATCAGGCTTATCAAACTTCAACAACAGCCATTTGTCAACAACCAAAATCGAACCAATGCAAGCCACTAGCAGCACCAATTTCGACTACTACCAACCTTATGATCTTCTCACACAGCTGCAAGCCATGAAATATGTGACAGAGGTCTCAAACTCCACCACAAACACCAACCCTGCTCCTTCCCCTTTCAATTTTTACAGCGAATGCTCGTTATCATCTTCATCCTCGTCTACTTGTTCATCTGCTGCCGTGCAAGAGAAGTCACCTCTGGCCTTTGGATGGAGTGATTTTCTCCTGGAAGAAGCATTTGTGCCAACTGAAGATGCTCGACAAGGCGAAATTTGCTGGGACGTCCAAGCAACTATGCAAAATGATACTGCCGAGTCTTCATCAAAAAACATGTCTAACCAAGCACAAACTGAAAATGAGGGCACGATTTATGGAATGTCAAGCAATCAAGTAGAGGCTACAGCTGATCCATGTGAGAGTTCATTTGTCGAAGCCATGGTAGCTAAAGATAATGACTTGTTCTTGGAGTTTCCTGAACTTCTTCTGGAAGAACCATTCTACTACTAATGTGATCGATCAGTAATAAAATTGCAATAAAATTTGTATTAACCTCAGAATAAGAAGGGCTTCTGCTGGGAAGCAGTTAAACCAGCTAGTAACTTTGTTAAAACTATATCCATTTGATTTTGATTTTGTATATGTGCTCTTCAATAAGACATTTACATGAACATAGAACTCCATGATACTGTTATCATTTTTTTTTTTCATATAATTAAGCTCCTTATATCGGTCTTAACCATTTTAACGACACACCTTACATATATCAATGAGGTTTGAACCTAAAACTTAAAATTATTAGTTAAACACTTTAACCAACCAAACCACAGCTCACTGATAACGCACGTAGTTAGACAAGAACTACTAATCCATTTGCAGTGGCTTAGGTCCGTTTATGTTATTGTTTTTTTATCCCATTTTACCCCCGCCAGTTAATTTTAAGGATTCACAAAAGTGCTTTTTCTAAAAGCCGCTTCTAGTTTGCTTTCATTCATTCATTCACCTTCTTCATTATTCCTATTTCCTACCAAAATTTGAAAAACTGCCTGAGAAAAAATGGTGGCGATTTCACTATACAGAGGAAACCTCCACCGCGTCCCGGACGTACCTCGCCGCTGGCTTATGCCGACCCCCAAAATTTCCTTGAAAGACTTCAAATCCCTCTTGAGCCGTCGCTCTAAAGCCCTCTCTCGCCACCGCTCCGCCGCCGCCGCTACCTCCTCTAACCCTAACCCTAGTTTTGACCCTGACCAGCCCAGTGAAGCCGCAAAGGTGGCTGCTTTGAATCACGAACCCAAGGTTAAGTTTGAAGCGCCGCCGGAGAAGGTTGTTGCCGATTGCGAAGCTGGGCCTTCCGGCGAGGTTAAGGACAAGAGACAACCGGAAGGCGGTGATGTTCCGGCGAAGGAGGCCGATTTGACTCTGGCTCTTAGAGCTGATTTGGCTGAGAAAGGTTGGGAAGATCCGGTGGTGGTGAAGGTAGAGAAAGTTGATCAATTGGAAAACCCTAATTCTGAGGTATGGAAGAACATCTCACTCTTGTGAATTAGTAGATAGCTGCTAGTTAATTTTCTTGGGTAATTTATGAGATTGATTATGAATATTGGGATTTAAACTATAATGTGTGAAGAAGCAAAAGTAGCAATCTTTGATTTAGTTAAACTTGAATGTAGTGAAAAGGAAAGAAAATGTTCAAGCAAAAGTAGCAATCTTTGGCATTGTAAATTGCATAGTGGTGACTTGTGAGTAAATGGTTAGCATGTATAATGAATTAATGAGTTGTTTGTATGATAGATAAAAGAAGTTGTGCTGGATGAAAAGCAGAAGAGGAAAAGAGAAGTGGAGGAGAAGCTGCAGGTTTTGAATCAAAAGAAGCATAATCTAGTACAAGTGTTGAAACAGGTAAACGGTGGCTCTATGATTTGTTATGTCATCGTATCTTTGTGTTGTGTTCAGAAGGATTGATGGTAAGGGTTGTGGTTTGTTGTGTTTTGCAGATCTTGAATGCAGAGGAGGAATTAAAGAGACGGAGTAGTGCACAAGGAATTGTGGTTCATCCGACTGTTTCACTTCAGGTGGATGTAACAAATGATTCTGGGTCGATGAATAGGCAAGTTACTCCTAGGTTAGGCTCTGAGGCGAATATGAGTGGTGATATGGAAGGGGTTGAAGGGGATGAGCTTTCAAATCATAACTTCCATCCTCGCCATATGCATCGGATGAACAGTACATCACCATCTTCAGAGTCTCCTCTTAGAAGGCCAGCCTATGTTCAGCACAGTGTGGTAATGTGTTTTTGCTAGTCGTGCCTTTATATTAACATAGAACTCTAATACATGATCTTTTTTGTTTTCTTCTATCTATGTCGTTTGTGTTACTAAACACATTTGCATGGTTCTGCCATCGTTGAAAGCTTTTAAAGAGTCTGTATTGTTAGCTTTAGTTTGGGACTTGCAGAAGTAGTTTCCTTAAAGAAACAAAAGACTTAAATAGTAGGTTTGCAGTTGATGCGTCCTTTCTTGTTTCCTTTTCATGAACTCATTTATTAGCATCAAATCTTATCTGCAGGTTCCACATCCCTCCCGGGCAAGTTTGGGGGCAACTGGTACTAGTCCTTCACGCTTTGCTCCCTCAGGGCACCAAGGGCCTCCTTCTAATCTGCCAACAGTATCTGCATCAGGAACAAACTTCATTGCATCCTCTCCGTCCCCTGCAGCATCCGGAGGAACTTCTACTTTCAGAGACGCACGGTTGCCAAGTCCATGGAACTAGATATCTCACATCTGTTATGCACTTTCTTTGCTTACCATGAGGCTATCGTCCCAACACTAGTAAGGGTGCAATGAAGAGCATTTGACAACCATGTAACCGTCTCACTTAATTGTTCAATTCAAAGATTCAAAATGTGACCTTGTCTATGTGAGCATGTCCGGTGACCCTGTGAATCAATGGCCCCAAAACCTCTGTATCAATTGGGTTCCTCCTCCTCCTCACCACAAAGATATTCAGCTTGTAAATCAGTAAGCCTGTGTTCTTAAGCTGTAACAGATGTTCAGCAAAGATTGGATTTGGAACATGCCAACTGATAAATCTTGATTCAATTTTGTTCTTAGTCTCTTTTGAGATACTGCATTGTTACTTGGCTCTGCTCTGCTGCTACCTTGTTGTAATAGCACAACACCATCAAAGCAAATCTTCTTCAACTTAAAATGATCTATGCTTCTCTTAATCTCCCAATGTTCATGGGGTGTTCAATTTACTCTCGTTTGTCATGATCAAGTATTAAACTGGTGTGATCAAAACCCAATCAAATGACTAATCATGTCTTCCATTTGAATCAAAGTGGTCCAAATTAGAGAACCCCAACTATTGGTTTTTACACAACGTACACACATGTCTGTTGCCCTAGACGGCCAAAAGATTATGGTTATGGGACTACAGTATGGGGCAGTGTCAATGGTCAAACATCACAAGCCCTCCCTTGTCCTCCGCCCACGGCGCACGTTAGAACAAAAAGCGCTAGATCTCACCACACAATTCTCCATCGACCGAACCCCACCACTGACCCCTCCCAACACACCAACACATATCCCTCCATTCCATACACTCAACCTTGCTCTACACTTTTCCTCCATTTCCCTTTCACCCAAATCCCCATAAACCAGCCATGGCTAACCGCACCACCCACCGGCGCATTTTAGCAACACCACAACCAGAACCAGAACCACCAAGGCTGCAGCAGACCAAACCCTCCACTCCTTTAGATCCCACCAAACCCTGTTCAAGGCTAAACCCAAGTCACAAAACCCATACAACACAAAGACCCAGCAGCCAAAATCCACTCCCAACTGTTGTGCACACCACCAGTGTTGAAAAACAGAGTAAAGAGAAGCTGCCCAAGAAGCCCAATAGAGAAGTGAAAGCTGAGGAGGTGGTGGTGAAGATGGAACTGATGGGTCTCAAAGAAGAAAAGCAGGAAGATGGGTATGAAAGTAGGCGACTTTCTACTTCTTCTTCTTCTTCAAAGTCTTTGGGAGGAAGAGGAAGGAGGAGTTCCTTTAGTGGGCCACCACAGGCCGAGTTGAATAGGTTGGCAGATGTGTTTGCAAGCAATGGTGTCAAAGTGGTTTCAGTTGATATGCCTCCATTTATGCAGATCCATGCTGTGGAATGTGCAAGGAAAACTTGTGATAGCTTAGAAAAATTCACCTCTAAGACTCTAGCTTTGACTCTGAAAAAGGTAAAATTTGATTAATTGTTGATTATGGGGCAGTTGTTTGAGTTGGATTTTGAATTGGGTATGTGAGTTTATTATTGATTGGTATGGTTTTGTGGGGTTGTGCTACCTTTTCTTGTGCAGGAATTTGATGGGGTATATGGACCAGCTTGGCACTGCATTGTAGGAACAAGTTTTGGGTCCTTTGTGACACACTCAGTAAGTGGCTTTATGTATTTTTCAATGGATCAAAAGTTGTACATCCTCTTGTTTAAGACCACAGTACAAAGAGCAGACTGAAAGTTTTCAATCATTTTTAGCATAGGAGGAAGAAGAAGAAGATCTGGAAATGCTTTAAAAATAAGTTGTAATTCTTTCCAGCTTGTACAGTGCTTATGGAGCAGGGAAAAAGCTTAAAACTTGACCCTGCATCAGTGTGTTAAGGACATCAATATGGTTGAAGTTGTGGGGCTTGGTAAATGTCTGATTCAAAAATCCCTATTGCTAGTTCTGTAAGCCCATATGCATCTGTCACTTCTTATTACATATAATACAGTCCTCACAAGTCTTTTCTTCTATGCTTCTTTTCCTGTTTTTGGCTTGATCAATATTCATTGCCCTCTGGCCTAGATTGGCTTTTGCTTTAGTATTCAACTATTCATAGGATGAGGGGATCAATTCACCTCAGAAAAGAATGAGAATACTCAGTAAATGAGATAATCTGTGTCTGCATTTATAGCAATTATAGAAGATGCTATCTATAAGGGTCATTTTTTTCTGAACTTTTATTGCATTGTATATACTGATAGAGGGTCAGAGGCCCATAAGGTAAACCCTTGAGGTAGTTCTAGGACCCCCAAATCATTCAAGTTGCTTATACATTGGGTCCTTGTGTTCCTGTAAATTGAGAAAGCATCATTTAGTAATGGTTCTGAAACTGTAGCTTATATTAGATTCACATGGATATGACATATATGAACATGGGACCGGTTTGTAAAGGACCTTTCTGTAGCTGCTTCTTCCTACACAAATCAATTATATGACCATCTCCATTTGCGCATCTAAACTATGAAGCTTTGACCAGAACTGTCTCGTCAAATGTTTTAACTTTTAATGCATCTCTATCAGTGTTTTTGACGAGTATATGAATAGAGCCCAAAATCTGATTCTGAAACTTGGATGCGACCAAGTGTTTGGGCCACTATTCTTTCAATCCAAGCAATGTATGTGCATATATGATCATCAAGAAAATACTGGTAGTCAGTGTTTGCCACCATTGACCCATCAAAGACTTGTGAGATTCAAGGGAGGCTGTAGCTGCTAACTAACATTTAGTCCAGTCGTCTTAACACACTGTTGGTAGAGATCTAAGTTCGAATCATCCTTCTGTTTCACATAACGATTTCACAACATTTAGAGTTAAGCACCAGGCAAACTTCGAGCACTGCTCAAGAGGGTTTTCATGTCTTTCAGGCAAAGTTATCAGGTTCAGGCTGCCCCCAAAGTCACGATAATGTGGTTTCTAAACTTTCCTGGACTCGAATTAGAACTCGATGGCATTGCCAAGGTTGAACTTTCTGTATTGGAATAAAACTTCCAATGGCATTGCTGTGAAACTAAACATCTGTAAAACAAAGCCTCCAGTTCATAAATTGAAGAGACATGATAATTGGAATAATTGAGAAGAATGAATGGCATCAAGTCCATGTACAACAGTTTAAGTGAGAAAGCAGAGCTCTTTTTTACAACAGTGTAAAGTAGCAGCATATAGGACGACGAACCAGAACATAATTTCCAACAGTCCAATTATAGTGGCAGAGAAACTTGACCAAGCATAAGAATAGGAAGGTCCCAAAACAAAATAGGTACGCAACCTCCTCGAGCCTACTTTGCTTCTATATGAGCTAGACATCATGGTTGGCATGGCAACTACTTACTCGATGTTTATACTAAAAATTTGGACACCAGCTGATGTGATGATAGGGGAATGCTAGGTTCAGCTATTAAGATGATAGTGATTGTGAACTAATCAAGTTTAACTTATTCGAAAGATAATGGTTTTTCTTAGCAGAAAAGCTTGTGCTATCCACATTCTCAACTTCATCTTCTACTAAACACAGAGCCGCATTTGCTTGCTTGTTAAAATTTGAAGGGAAGATTCAATTATCACCATTTCTTTTCTGTACCTTGCTGGTCATTACTGTAATGAAAAGTAGAAACTATCGTAAAACAGTGATCTTATTGTCACATTTTGACCTAGTATCTCATCTGCCAAACTTGAATATAGATGGATGATTAGTGACAGTCCCCTTCTTTTCTTTGTAGATAGTTGGATACAAGCTGTTGTAAATAGTCAGGCCAAAGTTAAGATCATGCACCATCCACGCCGTAACGGTATCAGCTTTCGAACTCCTCCACCTTGTATGAAAATCAAAGTCCAAATCACAAAATGGAGAGAAAACTGGTACTGAAACTTGAATCGAATAGGTGAATTTGAACTTTTACATCCCTAACATAAATGTGATATTTTTTTTTTCCCTCTTTGTCATTCATTACAAATTCGGTTCTATCTACTACATAGCTGCATATCATGACACATAGTCCTTGATGTAACAGAGAAAATTGGCATGAAGCATGTACGATATACATCGCTGTTGATGCTAGGCAGGTAAAGCAAAGACCGTTTATAAATGAAATGGACATGGAAAACGAAATAGGCATTTAACCCTATTCCAAATCTGGGATTATTGTATCATGTTTGGTAACCCGATTAGGAATAAGAGCCTCTAAAGAGGGAGTGAGTCCATATCAAAGTTTCACAGAGCCACAAGCAGTGGCTAGTCAACTTTCATTAGCAAGATTCCTGAGCACATGAAGGAGGTTGGGATTGAACAACAACCATCTTGGGGATAACCTCAAACACACTTTCTCAAGTGTAACTATACTTGCTTAGCTGAGTATCAGTTTTCTGCTAAGCAAGTTAGGCACTGAATGAGTTGGCTTCTGTGACAAGTGAGAAAGCTAGAAGGGTGTGTTAGGCAGTGATGGAAGGAATTGGTGCTCTCTATCTCAAAGCTATAATGAAATGAAAGGCTTTAGCTAGGCTTATCCAAATCATGCATAGAATTCTCTTTCCCTTTTGAAAAATATCGGAGGGTTTGTATTGCACTGATTACTAACACCCACCAACTTCTGTTTCCACCCAAATATATCTCAAGTCTCAACAGAATAAGATGCCAAGTGCTCTCTCTCACATGAACAGTAAGTTTCATAAAACTGGATGGGGCATGGATTATTCTTTCTTCAAGTTTGTCCAATATAGCTTGCAATTACTCTGCTGTCTATCACACCTCACTTGCTTGGTATTATTCTAAATGTAGCCATTTCTCTTTAGTTTTCACCAAAAAAATTTGACATTGTTATGTTATCAAAGCTATTTTTGATCGGCAAAGAATTCAGAAATGATTTTGCTCCGGTGTAGTTGACAACTCCTCATGCCAAACTCTTAAATTTCAACACGTGCTAAAAAGCGTTAAGATCGACTATGTTTCTACATCAAATTTTAATCGAAACAACTTAACGAAACAAAATTTTAAACGAAACAAAATGTATCACTCTCTCGGTTTTCCAGTTAAATAAAATTCCGGAACATCAAATAGAGTAGCTCAATAGAGTTTATGGTATCTTTCACAACTTTCACTGGCTTTGAGCCAGTGATCTATCTAAAAATGTATTAAGTTAGGCACTTGATCCCATTAAGAATTAAAATATCGGTATCGGTGTATCTATCGGTCCTTTGAAAAATAGAGATTTCAGATATATCGGGAAAACTCGGGAAAAATATCAGGATTTTGGGAAGAATTTTTTTCTGAAATATTTAATTTATTGGATTTATATATAAATATTACAAACATCAACTTCATCTACATCCAGAATGAGAATTTAGGTTGTTGATAAGACACACGCTGGTCCACAAAAGTACAATAATCAGACTAAGACATATGACTCATATAGTGCATATTGTAGTGTTGAATATGATAATCATATATGTCTTTGGAGCAGCCGACTGTTTCCCCTGTAAATGGATAGTAAGGATGAATCCAACTGGATGATTGATCACTGACTTCCGCGCATTGATTATAGCAATATTGATTGTTGCCTTTTTGGGATTCATTTGAGGCTCCTCCTACTACCTAAACTGATAGAATCAAAACTTAGCGCAACTGAGACAACATCTTGATCATCATTTGGATCTCTAGTCCTCCTCCCATACATGGTATCCTCTTGCGCTCCATACCTAGTACTTCTATAGCCATGATCATAGGAGGCATGATCGTAATTTTCTTCAGATGAAAAATTGTTCAATCCACCAACTGTAGAAGATTGTCCATATACAAACCCGGTATTTCCACCACCTTTTCCGCTTCCACCGTCTTCATCATCATCTGAACTATCCGGAGTTATTGTGTCGCCCCATGCATCATCACTGTCTAAATTATCTTCTGGGTTTCCAACAACTTCTTCAGATAATACCATTTGTACGTTGATTCCATTGACAGTTGCAGTTTTAACCACTTCAGGAGGTGGATTGCCATCATCATTATCGAGGTGTATAGGCATAATCCAAGCTTGAAGTGGATCAATGCCATCATGAAGTGGTTCACTTGCAACATGAAGTAAATCGATATAGTTGTTTTCATTTATCACATTATCTCTTACTTGTCTATCGCGTAGACGCAACTTCATATTGTAGTAGCAATATACAAGCTTTTCCAACTTCTGATATGCAAGACGGTTCCTTTGCTTCCTCCACTCATCTCTAAGTTTGATAATTGTGTAATAAATCGATCTGCATCCAGATTTCTCTCGAAAGGAATCATGCTCTTCTCGAGACCACCACTCTTCATTGGGATACACCTCGAGGGAATTACTTCTCTTCTGGAAATCACTCAAGACCCTCACTCTTCATTGAGATATACCTCGAGATAATTACTTTTAGGATTAAATTCAGTTTGCCCCCTTATGCTTTAGGTCAATAATCAGTTTGGTCCCATATCTTTTTTTAATAACGTTGGTCCTTGTACTCTCAAATGACATCATCTAAGTCCAAAATTTGAATTTTAGTGCAAAAATGGGTGAGTTTGGTCCTTGAAAAATGACTTTTTTCATCGTTAGAATGTTTATTTGTCTTATTTGTAAGTTAAAAAGCTCAAATGTGGATCCCCATGTCAGTTTCAAGTCAGCAAATAATATTATTTTTGAAGGCATATTAAAATTTTGGACTTAGTTGATGATGTTTGAGAGTACAAGGACCAACGTTATTAAAAAAAAAGATATAGGACCAAACTGATTATTGACCTAAAGTACGAGGGGGCAAACTGAATTTAATCCTTACTTTTATCCTAGATATCACTCGAGACCCACACTTTTCATTGAGATACCTCGACATAATTACTTCTCTTTCATATATCATTTCAACTTTTTTTACAGATATTTTTTTAATATATTGGTGATATATCAAAAATATCATAAATATCGACGATATTTGACAATATCGAAAAAATATCAGGAAAATGTCGTAGATATAGTAAAAAATAAGATATTAACCCCTATAAATATATCGATCGTTAAAAAAAAATATCAAAAGATATATATCGTAAAAATTTTAATCCTTTCATCCCATAATTAACCAAGCTAGATCAACCAATTAAGCAACTCTCACAGGAAAAGAAACTTCCTTTAAAGAAAACAAAAACAAAAGAAGAGAGAACCCACTTGGCAAACAGAGCTCTATTCTTCTCAGCTTTTCACTGTCGCTTCTGGCTACTGCGCACTAGCTCCTGCTCACTCCTCTCCATCTTTCATCATCATCCATTAATGCTCTCTCTCTCTCTCTCTCTCTCTCTCTCTCTCTAAAGATCAAATCTTTCTCTCTCCAAATCAACCTTTTAAATAAACCCATCACCTCTCACTAAGCTCACTTCACATATCACACACACTCTCTGCTTTCGGATTCGGGTCGGATGAGTTCGGGTTTCTGAGAGGGTGAAATGGATCCTCCACTTATCAACGACGCGTCTTTCTCGGCCGTGAACCCGGCGGCGTACAGCCTGGCGGAGATTTGGCCCTTCGGCGGCGAGCCCGGCGGGTTGGGCCTCCGAATGGGCAGTTTGGGCGGTGGGTTGGGAGAGAGCTCCGGGAATAGAGATGGGTCGTTGGAGGAGTCGACGGTGACGGAGCAGAGCGGCGGCGGAGGAAGGAAGAGGAAGGATGTGAGCTCCGAGGATGAGTCTTCTAAGATTGTTTCTACTAGTAGTGCTGATGGCTTGGTTCGTTTTTTAACTTTTTGAAGTTAAATTTTACTGCTTTTGATTCTGTTTTAACATTTTGATAGCAAAGTTGTGAGCTTTAAGTTGTGGGTGTTTATATTGTTAGCTTAATTTGGTGAAGAGTTTGTTAACAAGTTGGTTGGGTTAGTAGCTGCATGTATGTGTGAGGTGAAGTGAGTTGCGCTTATGAGAGTAATTATGAGCTATAGGAGTGGTAGTGAATTTGGTTTCTTTCAGCTAATGGTTGTTTTTTATGTTAGCTTACTTGAGTTTTGATTTCATTGTGTTTATGTTTTTTCGAACAGAAGGATTCGAGTGGAAAACGGGTGAAGTTAGAGGGAGCTAGAAATGAAAACGGCAAGTCTAAAGCTGAAGTTGAAACAAGTTCAGAGGCTGGTGATAAGCGAGATGAACAGAGCACTAAACGTTCTGAGCCACCAAAGCAGGATTATATCCATGTGAGGGCGAGAAGAGGCCAAGCTACCGATAGCCACAGTCTTGCAGAGAGAGTAATGCACTTTTCGTCCACTTGAGTTTGTGAAAGAAAAGAAGTATCTAGAACAGAAAACGAGATTTTGACGCTTCTCCATATGACTAATTCACTCTAACCATGGGGATTTTGGCAGGCAAGGAGAGAAAAGATCAGCGAGAGGATGAAAATTCTTCAAGATTTGGTTCCTGGATGTAATAAGGTATTTATGTTATCTCTACTTGGTTTTAGACTTTAAGGTCAGTCATGGTACTTACCACATGTAGGTAGTATTTGCTACAAAATGAAGTATAGGGAATTGAGTATAGAGAATTGATAATGAATTTGGTATCTTGTTGATACAGTTTCTGATCACTTGACTAACCCTAAAAACATCTCGGTAAATTGTTTACTGCTCTGTATTCTGAGTTCAATTTTGTCTCACTTAGTATGTTTCCTTGCTTAACCTGATGTACTTCATTTCTGAAAAGGTTATTGGGAAAGCACTTGTCCTCGATGAGATTATTAATTACATCCAGTCACTGCAGCGTCAAGTCGAGGTATATATCCCCATCGGTCTCTGTCTATTGCTAACTGGTACATGGTTTTCCTTTAAACTGTCAAACCTAAATCTTTCTGTTGATTTGGATTCGTTAGTTCCTTTCATTGAAGCTTGAGGCGGTCAATTCAAGCGTGAACATGAATCCCACCATTGAAGTCTTTCCTTCAAAAGATGTAAGTCTATTGCACTTTAATACTTACATAGAGACCACTGACTTGCGAAGTTTGAAACCATTTTCTGAAGAGCCTGCTGTTTTTTTTTGTTTTTTTTGTTTTTTTTTCAGATATAAACTTTTTTCAATGGGTTTCTTGATGGTTGTCATCAGCACTTACCCATTTTCTCATGACTCTTCTATCTTACTTGTTGGTCTCTTTTGAGATCACAAGTTTCTGAAACTAAATGACAATCTAGGTTCATTATTTACGTAACCAACTGTTTCCATATGAGTCAATCTTCCAGGATATCTTCTTTGTATAATGACCAACTGGTTTGCAGGATTATTAGATTCATAGTTTTAGAGAACACTGAACAAGCATGCAACCTGTCTTAAGACTACTTGCATAACTTATGAGTCTGCTGTGAGATTCAGACTTATTTTTGAACTCACTGATAAAGTTAAGAAGTCATCTCATCTATGTTTTTCATTGTTTGGTGTGTGCTTTATTTCCCGTCAACCTCACCATATTGGTGTGCACCATAATTATCGGATCTGCTTCCTTTCTTTTATCACCTTGGCATTTACCCTTCTCTATATCCGCGAACCTTCTAGCCTAATTTAGTGGACGTATGTGACGTGTTGAGTAATCTTGATACTGAGTTACTTTTTATGTACTAAATGCTGTAAAATTTTCTAACCTTTGGACCTGGTATTTCAGCTTAATGCGCAGCAATTTGATGCAGCCGCGTTGTTATTTGGATCACACACACCAAGGGAGTATGCACAGGGCTCGCAAGCTGAATGGCTGCATATGCAGGTTGGTGGTAGCTTTGAAAGAACAACATAAATTCAGGGAATATAAATCAAGTCCAAATTGGTGCGGGATGTGCGCAAGTAGTTCTACGTCTGGTGTAGTAGTGTGATCGGTCATTGTAACATGGTAGTATATCATATTAGCTGTAGGAAATGCATCTAGTCTTGTCATTTCATCTTTAGCAGATATACTGTTGTGTTATTGCTTGGCGTTTGGCACCAATAGAAATGTCTTGAAGGATTTAGTCGAAATGTGCAACAGAAGGATTGTGCTTTCTGCAATTTATTGGAACATCTGATTATTTTCACACTACTTGTTCAATGTCACGAATAAAATACTGTTCAATAAGTGAATGAATGTTCAACAAATCAAAGAGTGTAGCATGCCATGCAAATATATGAAGTACATTGAAAGCTGTTACTGAATGAAGTGAAATCTTTCATGTATTATATGTTGATGAACAACAGACCCAGAAGCAGACTTGTATAATAACACAGAATGACAAACTCCAGATTGCAAGCACAATCTTCAAACCACACAAACTGCACACTACAAAAGCCAGGACCAAAAACTACTGCCGCATCTACAAGGAATGGTTAACACTCATACAAAAGACACAGGCAAGTGACTGATTGGAGTTGCAAAGGCAAGGGATTCCCCGTGGAACCACAAACACCTGCTCGGCTGAGTCAAAATTTTAGTACACAGTTAGTCGTAATATACCACCGCACATTGTTAGTTCCCTTCAATGCCCATAACTGACTCATACAGGAGTGTGAGGGAGTTGGATTGACTCAATCTGGACAGGCAACTCAGCTCCTTGATACCCCACAAGAGTTGAACCCCAGTAAATGCAAGGATACCCAGCTGTGACATGATGGTCGAAGAAATGTAAATCAGTTTACTTTTGCAGCTCTATCTTTACACAACGTATACCACTCTTGGAGCACTGCTTGTTGAAGAGCACGGTGTTCGGCCTCCTCTGCAGTCAACTTGGACAAGGTTGTAGGTCCCTTTTTCTTGCCATCTTCCTCCTCACCATCTTTTTCTTTTCCTTCTTTTTCTTTGTTGTAAAATCATCTTCCTCATCACTGTCTTCTTCTTCTTCGTCCTCATCATCAGATTTGGGAGCCTTTTTAGGTTGGGCTGCCTTTAGCAATGCTATCCGTTCCATTGAGATCCTAAGCCTCTCAGCGGCAGCCACCTTCACTTCATCTTCAGGCATGTACTCAACACCCCCATCAGTGAGATCATCCAACCATCCCTGTAGATCGGATCCAATCTCCTTCGTAATTGATGCATCAGAAGCTCGAACAACAAATTTGCAAATCATGGTTGTAGTCTCATCGCCAAGGTCGACATTCCGGCTCACCTCACTAGCTCCAAAAATCATCATGCCCAAGAAGCCACCATACCAAGTTTTCGCAGCAAAACAGAGCTGTTCCAGGGCAGGAAATTTAACATCAGAATTTGATTGGTTGCTTTTGCTTAGAGGGCCAAAACATTCCATAAAAGGTTTTAATAAAATTCCAGGATAAGTGGAACCCCAATTTTCCAATAAGGTTCCTAGTCTCTACACTACATAGGGGGAGTCCCCTAGAAGCAATAGAAGACATCATGTAAAAAAATAATCACAAAGAGTAATGGGCATTACCTGAAATCCTGCTACTGTCCGAATAACATGTGAACAAACTTTGTGGAATGGCTTTGATGACAAGGATTTCAGCCCACTTAGGAAAGGAGATGCTCCATATTGCTGAGCAGCAGTAGCCTTGAAGCCACTTCCTTCATAGGTATATGTACCAGTGTACTCAACTATGGCTGGTAGACTTGGCCACAGCCGGAAAAATTCAACTGGTGAGATTTTATGTGGGATGAGTAGCTCCGTCAATGGAATTTTGTATGGCTGACACCTCAAAATGACAGGCTCTCCCAGTTCAGGCCTTAACTTCTCTTTTGTCTCATGATTTGTGGATCTTCTTCAGAGTAGTCACCTTCATAATCTGAAGCTGCACTTCCATAAAAGGGGTAGTATAAAACTTGAACCCAAAGGGCGCATCTTTCAAAATGGGAGACACCCACAGTTACACTGCAGGGTACCGGATCCTGGGAACAAAAGAACAAATACATGGATCAGAATAACTTATTGTCAAAGATAGAAAATTGTGTTACTCAAGGTAAAAGTGCAAGCATGGGCGATGATACTGGAATGCCAGTTAAAACAGCATCTCTTGTTCAGCTGTGTACATGACATTGATGTTAACATTCAAAGCCATTAGCCAATTGGATCACTTATCCAGAAAAAAATAGAGAGCGATTATGTTATTCAGTCAGATTACTTCTCCACAAAAGAGAGAGAGAGAGAGAGAGAGAGAGAGAACCGTTGGTAAAACATGATTTTAACACCGGATTTTCCTATGAATTCTCTCATTTTCCCACCTTTAAAAAATTGTAAACAAAAAATATGATAAGAGAATTTTGAGCTCCATCAGATTTGGAATTTGCTTAATATTAATTATTTTGGGTGGAAAGATTTGGTGAAAAAATAAGAACATGCGGCTTTGGCCAAAAAACTGTGCTATCCACAGTTGTGGACTAGTGGGTGGAAAGTCATGGTCTTGGGACAATTTTTTATTTTTTTTTCTTTCTCCCATTCTTCTTTTCTTGGGGAGAAAGTTCTGAAATTGGTTCCTGCGAGGTTAGAAAAGAATACTCAGTGTGCTTCACACTCAGCCTATAGCAATCAGCTTTCTACAGGTACTAATGAATAAAGACTGCACTGTTTAAGAAATAAATGATAATGTGTTTTAATGGCAGACAGAAAACAGAAGACTAAGAGTTAACGCATTGTGAAGGCAAGAAAAGAAACCTGTGAAACAAGGTTACGCAACTGCCGAACTGTTTGTGGAGACCCATCCATATAATATAGTGAACCAGATAACCCAACTCGAATATCAACCCGATTGAGTTCAAGCTCAGTTAAGTTTAAGACCTGCACATTCATAAAAAAGGATTAACTATCAACAGACAATAGAAAACTATCTTCCCAGAAATAAAAGGCTACTAAAACCAATTCAAGAAGGTAGGAAGCAAGCTTGACCTTCAAATGCAAAGATATCTTTCCATCACTAGAATCTGCCAAATGATATGCTTCGATGTAGCAGGGATCACTGCTACCAGTCAAAGTAGTTGCAGTAGGAGGAACCTTGAGCAAAGTAGACTCAACTCCTTTTGTCAACAGAAGGGTTAGTTCACTAGGTTCAGGCCTCCAAAGCTCCAGAATAGCATTATGAACCAATCCTTCTAATTTTCTATCCTGAGCTGCAGCTGATTCGTAGAACTGAACAGTTAGTTTATGGTGGCTGAATGGGTAATCACCTCTGGCTTCTGTGACTCCTGGCCACCTGATCAAAGTAATCATCACATTATGCTTAATATAAAACACTAACAATATGCATCAAGAAAAAGGTGGCAAATTCCCCAAAAGAAGAGGCAAACTCATCCCTCACATTATATATGCATACGGTCCATACACAATGAAAGAGTCAAGCAAGGAGTTATATTGATGATTGAGAGAATGTACTCTGACCATAGTCAGTCTTCATAAATCTACACTATCTGATCTAAAAATCAATCATTCAAAGGGGGAACCCAACCCCTGACTTGTGGTTCAAAGAGAGAGGGAGCCAATAGAAGACATGAGCCTACAAATGATAACAATACAGCTATCACTGGGACCCCGAGGGAAATTAAAGAATGCCACTTAGAAGCAGCAGCCAAAATGGAAGATGAGTAGTATAAGCATAAGATCAGCCAAATCTGCCCCATGGAGAACCCAAATGCAGATTTATTAAGTTAAATCAGATGTTTACCTGCGTTCTGGATGGCTTGAAGCATACTTGAGCCTCTGCAATATCATACGGCATTGATGCTTGTTTACTGAATCAGCCATACTACTGTTCCTGAACTCTTCGAGTTCTTTAGTCAGTAACTGTCCAGCCCTAGCATTGCGTGATCCCAACCGCTGGGCACATAATAAAACCGCCTGAACATCTAAAAGCCTATTTGTCGAATCTGAAGATGAATCTACGTCGAACAAGACCTTGCGCATATTCAAAATAATAATGTTCAGTGGATCCTCAGGATCATCAGCCAGCAGGGGATCCAACCCTTCTACATCTATGGCTCTGATATAGCCCAAATAACGCGAGCACATATTCTTGGGGTATTCACCTGTCAAATTGACAGAGGTGTCAACCAGGGGAAGCATACCAATTCAGGCAGTTTAAAGACAAAAATGAAAGAACATTAACAGCTTGGAGCTACAGTCTTAACTATATAATGATAATACCCTATTAGCCACAACAGTGCCTGTATGATTCCTTTCTAACCCTTAAACTACCTCACTTACATATGTTTCTGTATTTAAAAACTACATTGAATATGATATGCTTCAGTAAGCGTCCTTGTCTACAGATTCACTGCCAGCAAGCTAAACCATATTCATTCGAAAATACATACCTCACGTAGACCTTCGCAAGTTCACGTTGCAAGTTCTGCAACCTGTCTCATTTAAAATTTGATCTTGTGAAGCCCCGTCTTTTACTCTTTTTTACACCTCCCCTTGTATCATAGATATGGCACAGCCGAACAAGCAACTTCAAATAGCAATCAATTGCATAAGTCCGGCCATCACAATCCCATTTGACACATGGTCTACAAACCTCCACGACTTCAAGAGCAGGCTCTGTCCAATTCAGTGCACCATAACCAGTTCCATATGCCAAAGCTCCAATAACCTGCTCTCCATCCCTGAGTTCTTTTGTTCAGGCAAAGGTAGAGACAACTGAAAGCAACTTTCCACTAACGATGCTACTAACTCCTCCCGAAATAAAGTCTTGCTGGTCACACTATTCAGATCATCTTTTATTCTTGCATCCTCAAAAAGTGAGGCTATATCAGTTCCGGCCAGAGGTTTCTGGCCTCTCCGGACACTTTCCTTTGCAAAGAGATCAACACAAAGAGCTGTTTCTACAAATACATGCTAACGCGTGCATGCGATCTGATTCTGCCCTCAAGTTTCTCACCATAAGAAGCAGCCTTTTAAACAATGAAACCTACACATGATATACACACACTTAATCAGGAGCTAATCAGCATTACTTAGTCTAAGAGAAACAGCCAATATGCAAATTAGTATCTTAGTATTTTCGAGTTGTTAATCCAATGGCAACACACCTAACAGTCTACACTTAGCAGCTTATACGAAATTAAAGGAACCAAGCTTACCTGCATATGAAGATCAAGAAGATGAAGATTGGTAACAACAGCTCTAACAATACTTTCCTAGCCGAAGCAAACTCTTGCCTGTCCCAAAGTGTGAGAATCGCAATAATCGACTGTGAAGCCCACTCAGTCTTCCCACCAGGAACATCAGCCAAGTACAACATGTCCATTCCCACCTCGAAAATCAAAGCTGGATCCAAGACGATGCCAAAAACGGCACCAAATGCGTCACCACATCCGAAACTCCCACTAATCTCTCAGCATTACTATCCACCACAGTCCCGTTAGCACCACCGGAAGCCTTGGACAGCTTCCTTATGACCTCGACGGAGCCGGAGGCGAAAGCCTTGACGGCATACACAATCGGAAACACGGTGGCCCTGAAATTCTCCACCGGTAAAACCAGCGACCTCGCCATCAACGCACTACGCTTCTTCCAGACGAAGTCCACCATTGAAGAGACCCAATTGGATCGAATCGCGAGAGAATTCTCACTGTCGATTAGCTTATCTCCGGCGAGCCTGCTCATCCTTTTGGTATCGAACTCCTGAAACAACCGCCCCACCGACTCGAACGCGACTTTGGAAACGGCGTCGGAGCTGTCGAGCATGTTCTGGCCGATCCGGGCCCACCAGCCGGAGACCTTATCGAGGAGAGTGACATTGTTCTCGCAGAGAGTCACGAGATCGTCACGTGCGAGGATGCAGCCGAGCGTCTCGGTGATGGAGAAGCGGAGGTTATCGGACGGCGAGTCGAAGCATTTGGTGATCTGGTTCTTGGTGTCGGAGATGAGCTTGGAGAGGCGGTAGGAGGGGATCGCGGCGAGGATGGAGACGGCGGCGGCGCTGACGTCAGGGTCGGGGAAGTCGAGATCGGTGAGGACGCCGGTGCAGACGGTGTCCAGAGGTCGGCGGTGAGGCGGGTGGAGCGGATGAGGTCGAATGAGAGCTTCTTGCAGACGGCGGAGGCGGGGGAGGCGACGATCTCTTCGACGGCGGACTTGGCGAGGACGGAGATGTCGCGGCCGGCGGCGGATTGCTGGAGGGATTGGAGGAGGGCGCTGGACTGGCGGAGGGCGTCGTTGGAGCGGAGGTCGGCTTGGATCTGAGCGAAGAGAATGTCCATTTAGGAATTTCCAAGATTGTTAAGAAATGACTATGATGCTAGTTTCAGCTGAGCATGAGAAGAAGTCGAGAAGGACAGACATAGACTTTGCTAGTGACAGATTTGCAGCAAAATGGCACTCTGCTTTGGTATTAGTCTTTCGGTCTTTGATGCAGAAAAATAACTCTCGATTGTCTGGGTAAAGACACTGTGGTAAATCTTTATTAATATAAAAAAATTGTGAAATCTACACATTTTAAATTCAAATTGAAATCCACACGTAAATTCAGATAAGCTAACGCACTTCACACGCTAGGGTTGGAGAAGCTTGTCGGCGCAGTCATCTCTAGTTCTCGTCCGGCCGCGATGCAGCGCTGATGTAGGTTT
Source organism: Fragaria nilgerrensis (assembly GCA_010134655.1). Classification (NCBI taxonomy): domain Eukaryota; kingdom Viridiplantae; phylum Streptophyta; class Magnoliopsida; order Rosales; family Rosaceae; genus Fragaria; species Fragaria nilgerrensis. Next base: position 9,946,305 of record CM020981.1, read on the forward strand.
CCTGCCTTGTCAGCGTGCGTCATGTGCGATCGAACGGGATGTGTCTTGGGGATCTTGTCTAGTGATCGGAGATTGGGGTGGAATAGGGTCATGGTTCTTGGATTCCAATTTAGGGCGGTGTTTGCAGGGGAAGAGGAGTGCAGCAGAAGGGGTACGGTTGTGTGGTGTCGGTTGAGATTCCGGCTGTGTTGATGTGTGGCGTTGGTTTCTGTCATCGGAAGAGGTGCGTAGTAGTTTGGGTGGACGATGGGGGTGTTGTGAAGAACGACAGTGGGTATCCAATTTTTGTTGTCTCTTGTCATCAAGGATTTGGGCGCTTGGGTGTTGGGGGTGTGGAGGGGTGGAAGGTTGCTGTTGCGCGATTTCTACCGGTAGGGCATGTTCGTCGATGGTCGAGGCACGTCAACAGCGGCGGAGTGGCGTTTTAAGAGACGGGATGGTAGCGGAGGACCTGCAGATTTTGTGGCTAGATCTAAGAATTGGGCCTTCTTTGCCCTATGTCGAATCTGGGCTTGTCCTATACAAAGCATGGTTTGGGCTTGAGGCTTTACCCTAGATCTATTAAGGTCAATTTATTTGTTTAATGTTGTTTTTTACTTATGTTATTTAATTTGTTCTTGCTTTTGAGAGTAATAAGTCCCTACAGTTGTTGTGTAGGGCTAGTCAGGCTCTTTGCCTGTGTGTGCACTCAAAGTGCATTGTATGCTCTAGGTAGGTGGCGAGTTCTTTGCTTCGTCAAATGGTCGTTGTCGTCTAGTAACAAGGTGAAGCTGAGTGTCGTCGGATTTATCTTCCAATGGCAACATAGTTGTAAAGCTGATTTAGAATTGGATATTAGGATGTGTAAGCGTGTTACATATCTACTAATTTTTCCATGATGTCATTGTTATTTCAAAGCAAATAGAGTTGTCATTAGAGTAGTACTCTTTACTAGTTGGTGCTTGTTTGAGTACTTGTAGAGGTTTTTGATATTATTTCAGGTCTTTGTAATCAAGGTTTAGGCTTAATGTTCTTCCCTTGTATTCAACAGTTTCATTAATCGAGGCTTGAGGGCAGCCGCACCAGCCCTTTATTCAAAAAATAAATAAAAATCCACACACCTTGTTTCCTTGTTTTTTTTTGGGTAACTTAAATTTTGTCTTTTACACGAACAGTTTCGTTTGGACATATTTTGTTCAGTTGATTCATTTAATCTAATTTGATACCCAAATAATCTCCAAATTAGATAAAACTTAGCATGAATGATCTACACACTATGTTCTAGACACTAAACAGTGGAGATGTGAAAATATGACATAAAAGTGAGCGAAATGAGGAGTAGCACACTTTAATTTTAAAGCGGTGTCCCGCTCTGGAAGGGAACTATATATATATATATATACAGATTTCTCAGGTGCGGATTTCCACTTTACACTTACTTTTCAATCGAATTTTCACATCTTCACCGTCTAGTCTTTAGATACTAATGTATAGATCATCTCTGCAAAATTTCCGCCAATTTGGTTATCATTAAGACACTCAAACTCGATTAAAATCAATTGATAAACATAATTCTGTCAAACTTGAACCGTTCATGTTTATAACAGAAAAACGTAATTCTAAGTGTCTTAATAATAACTAAATTGGTTGAAATTTTGCATAGATGATCTATACATTAATATCTAAATACTAGATGGTGGAGATGTGAAAATTCAATTGAAAAGTGAGTGTAAAGTGGAAATCCGCACCGTAAGAATAAATGCAGACATCCGCAGCTGAGAAACTCTGATATATATATATATATACACATATATATAAGTCCGTATCTAGAGATGACCTCCTTAAACTCTTAAGTAAGGATATTTTTAGTCTAGCATGTATTTTGACAATCAAAACCACTCATTCTCTAGTTACTTACCCACATATGAATCCTACAAAAAATTAGCCAAAATAAAAAACGTTTAACCATTTGATTAGCATATATTCGTTTTAATCTTATCTAATGACCTACAATTGTTTATGTCAATTGAATGACCAAATGATTATGGAATTAGTTGAAATTTTGTAGACATGTTTCTTGCATATGAATCCAGATGATCAACGGTTGAGATCGTTAAATGAAATCATCTACTAATGTAAAATAGTAGAAATTCTCAAATTCTTAAAATAAGGAGGTCATCTTTAGATCATCCATATATATATAGGGTCCTTCCATTGAGGGATCCCTTTTTTGTTCAAATCTAGGGATATGGTATTTGACAAACTTACCAATCATAAAATCACATCTCCACCGTTCAATTTATAGTTCTATATGAGTATATCACTTCTAAAAATTTTCAGAAAATTTAGTGATCGTTAAATCACCCAAAAGTGGATATCAATGGACGTGACGCTAACTAGCTTCACCTACATTGCCTCGTTTTGCACCACCAACACGGCCATTAGAGATGCAGTAATTTTGGAAATCATTGAGCCCAATAGATTGAGCTTGGTCCCGGATTTGAGGATCGTCTTCGATGTGTCAGAAATAGAAGTATGTGGGCTGCTTACTTTTTTTTCGATAGATAAAGAAAGTTTTATAGAAACAAACTACAACACGTAAACTCTAGGAAGATCCCTTCCCAACTGAGCCGCATGGAACGCTAGGTACACAAAAAGATGTAAACAATAAAACCAAACTAAAGGAGACGATGCTCCAATGCCCAAAAAGGCTAGCCTGTCCGCCACGAAATTTGTTTCACGATGAACATGCCGGAAGTAACACGCTTGAAACTGGGAAGCAAGCCACAAAATATCCTGAATGAGAGAATGAACACACCATGGAGTAGAAGCTTTCCCATTAAGACAATCAATCAGAATCTTCGAATCTCTTTCCACCAGCACATGAGAAAGTCTTTGCAACCACGCCGTGTGTAAAGCTTCCTTAAGAGCCATAGTCTTAGCCATCAATACTGAAGTGTCTCTCCAATATGCCTTGCAGCTGCGGTCAATGGATTACCATTAGCATCCCGAAACACAAACCTAATAGCAGCCTTGTTAGTTTGAACAGAAGCATCAAAATTAATTTTAATAAACCCGCCGTCAGGAGGAGGATGCCATTTTATTAGATATGGGCTGCTTACTTGCATCTAGGAGTTGAGCATTTATTGTTTTACTCACCAGAGCTTTGGAACAACCTAGAAAATGAAACTCAAGGTAATTGATGGATGTGAATTTTTGGGGAATTTGGATTATGAAGAGAGTACGAGTTCTTCAATAGAAATCCAAATTTGGTCAACCACATAGAGAAGACGAATGCTTGGAATTATGATTGTCGTTGGGGATTCCACTTCCCTCTGAAAGCAGCTAATGCCTCTTCATTGAAGGCTGCAAAGAAGCCTCTTTATCCGAACCGTGGATGAAGACGAAGCCACTGGAAGTGAACTCAGCTCTCGAGAGGTGTGTATATAATAAGAAACCTCAGTATTAAAATTGAAACAGTAAGAGCATCTCCAACAGCTTCCCTATTTTCTTGATTTTATCAATTTTGGGGAATATTAGGTTGTTTTCTTGTCCAACAGCTTCCCCATCTCATTCCCCAAAATGGGGATGGAGAAAAAAAAGAAACATTCTTTCCCCAAATTTGCAGCAAAGCCTTCGTTCCCCAAATATTAATTATTCACATGTTCTAACGATAAGAACAAAAATCTAGAATATTTTATTGGGTAATTTATGTTACAATGAAATATATGATTTTTTTTGTTATTATTAATAATCATGTAACATATTTTATTGTTGTAATAAATGCTAAAATCTCCAAAATGGAGAAGCTGTTGGAGTTTGAGCATAAATTTTTTGGAGATTTTAGCTTTTGCTTCCCCATTTTAAAGAAATTTTAATGAAGCTGTTGGAGATGCTCTAAGAGAGAACGACAAGTGACTCTAGGATTAGAGCATATCCAACAACTTCCATATTTTCTTGAATTTATCAATTTTGGGGAATATATAGCTGTTTTTAGGTCCAACAGCTTCCTCATCTCATTCCTCAAAATGGAGATGAAGAAGAAAAAGAAGTATTCATTCTCCAAATTTGCAGCAAAGTCTTCTTTCCCCAAATTATCGAAACTAGCATTGTCATAAATTCCTCACATGCTCCAATGAGAAGAAAAAAATATAAAATATATTATTGAGCATTTTATTGTTAAATAAGGTATAGAATATTTATTTTTTGTTATAATTTAAAATGATGTAGAATATTTAATTGTAGCAATAAATGCCAAAATCTTCAAAATAGAGAAGCTGTTGGAGTTGGAGCAATTTTTTTTTTTTTGGAGATTTTAATTTTAGCTTCCCCAATTTAGAAAAATTTTGGGGAAGCTGTTGGAGATACTCTTACAAAACCAAAAATATTTGAAACTTTACCGGCTTATTTTCTTCGTTGTCTTTGGATAGAGGTACTTTTTGGTAATGTCATTTCTTCCACTTTCTGGTAGATGGTAAAGGAAAGATGAGCGGTCAACTACTATTAGATGCTTAAATGATACATTTGATTCATCAATCATATATTAGAGGCCCCAGTCTAGAGGCAGAATGTTTAAATTTCATCCAAGCAACTTATATATGCAAGTCATTCGGGAAAATTCTAGGGTGAGTTGATGCATGCTATGCATCAACTCTTTTAAATATTCTTGACCATTGGATATAATAAAATTTTGAATATATCTAACGGCTTAGATTATTCAATATTGGTAACTTTGTTTACTAGGTAGCATTTAATTTTCTAACTTATATATGAAAAATATAATCAAAAACAAAAACAGAATTTAGAAAACCCCAGCTTATTAGAAACGCCTAAAAATCTGGCATCTCTAACTATTCTGAATGAATTACTCAAAACCAGAATCACTAAACCAGGAATCCGTGCAGAAAACCAAAGAAAGAGGCTCGGAAAAAGGAATTCCTATAGAAAGGACTCGACTTCAAGAAAGAGGTGAATCGACAGATCACCGAAGGTGAGGCTTACCTTACAAAGTCCCATCGCTTCTTATTCAACATCCCTTGTTACTTATAAAGCTTACTTGCTCTCCATTATTTGTTCATAACGATTGGAAGTTCTCCTCATCTGCATCTCGAGAGTCTTGGAGAGATTCTTCACCTTGAAGAGATTGTGCATCACTATCTTCCAACTCAGCTCGAGAGATTATTCAACAGTCCGGAATCATCTCGAGGAGATTGCATCTCCGTCTTAACAAGATCCTTACTCACCTAGCTTGAATAAATTTCTCGTCATGCAACCCTTCCTTAAGCGGTTAGGCCATAACAAGATCCTCGTCTATGAGATGAAAGAAAAAAGAAAGAAAAAAAGAAAAAAAAAATCAGTTAAATTTCATCTTACAAGTTAGACAAATATGTATACCAATAAAATAACAAATATGTTATTATACAAGTAAAATGTTATCAATATGAGTAAATTGTCGTTGAGACCCTTATGATGTAATAAAGATGTTTATATTGTAAATCGTGTCCTTTAAGAAGTTTTAAGTTATATGACATCGACGTTTTTGCATCGTTTATCGACAATTGAGATGAAAATAGTAATTCATGGTAGTTCTTTGTATGAAAACCATTTGATTCATAAGTCAACGAATTGTTGAAAAAATAGTAATCAAGCTCGTATTTGTAATAATTTTTTCAATTACAAGTTTGAGAACTATTTTACCAATCTGACAACAAATTGTCGTAATAATAGTAAAACTGATGTACATATGGTAAATAAGTTGTTTGTGTAATAAAGTCCTTTATCTAATAATTAATACTTACTTTATATAAATTTTATTGTGATTGAGATAATTACTTATGATACAACGTGTTTTACTATAAATTACAACAACTAAGATATAACTAGTAAATATAGTCGTATTCTTGATATTACTTGGAATACGTTTTTTTTACGAAAATAACGATAATTTTATCTCTAATGACAACGAATATTGTAAATATTAATAATTAGACCTAAATTATCTGAAGTCGTTAATCTTGTAAAGTAGTTCTTTTTTATGTAATTATGGTCCTTTTTAAAGTAAATTACACCATTCATGATATATTTACTACAAATACCACATTTAACGTATTTAGTGGTAATTACAGTGGCAAACTAAGTAATTACAATATTTACGACCCTCATTACAAGTTTTTGAACAATTCACGTATAACATAATTAAAAGGGAAAATACACATTTAGTACTAATTTAACCCCCTAATTTCTCATTCTAATGATAATCTTTTTTATTAGCCCATTTCAATATAATGTAACATTTTTTATGCCCAAATGCACAAATCTTTGCTAAGGTTTTAACAAACCATATTATTTTAAGACTATTTTACCCTCACACCTTAACACATGTATAGAGAGAGAAAGTGGAAGAGAGAGAATAATTGGCCGGAACCTCACCGGACTCCGGTCACCGGTCGCCAGACTTTGATTGCCGGATTTCCCCGATCGCTGGAGTCCGGTCACCGGTAACTCGGTTACTGACCCCCAGTAACTCAATAACTGATCCCTAATAACTTGGTTATTGACCCCCAATAATCAGTTACTGACCCTAATAATTTAGTTACTGACTCCCAATAACCAGTTATTGACCCTCAATAATCAGTTACTGACCCCTAATAATCAACTTACTGACACCTAATAATCACTTAATTTTCAGTTACTGACACCCAATAATCACTTATTGACCCTCAATAATTAGGTTACAAACCTCAAATAATAATTTACTGACCCCAGTAATCACTTATCAATCCTCAATAATCACTTATTGACCCTAATATTCAAATGTAAGGATTTAAAAAAAAATCTCTAACTGACTTGAACTGGGCACCCATATTTTTTCTCTGAGCACCCACTTCCCCGTTGGTGAGCACACCGGCCTCCTCCACCTTGCAAATCCATATCTGGTTGGAAATTAGGGTTTGGGTAGATAGAGAGAGAGAGAGAGGAGGATGTGGATGTTTCGTCGCCGGATCTGGATTCAAACCTAATTTCTCATCGACTGGACATGGAGCGTTGCTGTCTAAACCGAGCTTTGTCGCCGTCGAGGTCGAGGTCGAGGAGCGTTGCCGTCCAGGCCGAGGTTAGTCGTGTCGAGGCCGAGGAGCGTCGCCGTCTAGGCCGAGGTTCATCAGGCCGAGGTTCGTCGAGGCCGAGGAGCGTCGTCGTCAAGGCTTCGACGGTTGATGCCTCAACAACACAGAGAGAGAGAGAGAGAGAGATCAGAGGTTTAAGAGAGAGAAGATAACATACTCGTAATTTTATTAAAAATTATTGGAATGGGGTAAGAGAAAAGATTTACATTGAAGTGGGTATTAAAATCCTTGTTTTTGTGCATTTAGGCATTTTCCCTAATTAAAAGGTTCTTAAAATTGTAATTTTTTTACACATGTCACAATATTATTTGATGACATGTTTACATGTACAACAGGTTGTTCATTTATATATATAATTTTAAAATAGTTGATGCATACTATGTATCAACTCACCCTAGCCTTCCCCAGTCATTCGATCCCAATAAAACATATCTTATGTCCAGGTGCTTCAAAAAACATTGAAGCGTGAATATTATCAAGGCAGCAGAATGATTCAGATTTCAATCGAAAAGACAGAAAAATAGAAAGGAAAAACAACATAATGAAACAAGTCCTTAATGAATAGTTAGTAAAAAAAATGAGAAAGGTTAATAAAATGGGGAATGTGAATGTATCAAACAAATATGCACCGGGCAAGTCCTTCTCCGGCAACCTTCTGACGTTGACAATATGCACCGGCGGAGGATAGTCCGGAAGGTGCGCTCAGTGCCATGTCTCTGAGCCTCCAGTGTATAAGTCATAGCAATAAGACGACGATCAACCTCTGATAGTGAGCCGTATAAAACACACAAATCCCTATTAACCCTAATTCTATCACACACCTAAGAAACTCATACATCACAATTCTCATATCCCAATCACAGAACCATATTCTCTTAGTCGATAAAGTTACGTGACCTTTATTAAGGTTGCTAAAATGATAACAAAACTAAACTGAACCAATGAATCCATATAAAAGTGACCTTTATCGAGCTAGGGATTCAGGGGAGGGCTCCATGATGTCGACTTGGAAGGGAAGGGCGGCGAGGCGGTGGCGGGAAACCTTGAATGATGGCTTTGGTGTCAACGACGGCCAAGGCTATGGGAGGACTTGCAGCTATCGACCAAGAGGTTGGTGGTGACGATTGAGGGCATTGGGTCCGGCTGCTGCTTCATGACGTTGCACCAACTGGAGACTAGGGCTGGCGTCACGGTGGCGTCCATGGTTGTCGGGACATTAAGTAGGGATGAGTCGCTAATTAAAACCCTAGATAGTTTGAGAGTTATTGTTCGATGCCATGCATATAGCTGCATCAACTCACTTCTAGCCGACTATAGGCCCATCTTCTGTATAATCAATAATTTCATTACCAATAACCAAATATTATTTCATTCCAGAAACAATAAACTAAAATTGGTGATTCCAGAGATATATTAGCATGAAAACAATTACTAGATTGTTACCTAAACATCACTTGATGCAATGATCTCTCCATCAGTAATTGTAATCTTAGCAACACGTGTGATCTTAGACCAGTCCTGACCTTCTTTCCTCCTGCAACTTAATTTCCACCAGTTTAGAACAGTCATATATTGATCTTCAATTCTTTTAATTATCTCAAGGGATGCATTGCCTCCATGCGTTGAGAGAATTGGCTGATTCGCAGGTGTCCTGAATTGAGAAAAAGATGCAAACGGGAAACACGAGAGGATTGATCCAAGATCCTAGTTAGTAGCTATGGTTTAGTTAGCGGTTTTTTATTTTTTTTAGTCAACAGGAGCTAGGTAGAGCAGAGTGCTCTCCCACCTCAAATTTATTAATAAAAAAAAGAACCTTAAATTTATTAATAAAAAAAAGAAAGAATACAAACAAGTTGGATGACACTAAATCCAGTATCCTAAAACACCAAACAAAAGACATCAAACTACACTATAAAACAAGTCAATAAAAACGAAAGTTTGGGAGACCGAACTTATCTCGTTGATACATGCCCCGAATGAAGTGGGGAGGTTCATCCCACCAAGATAATGCAGACATCGACAAACTCATATTGGCAAGAGCATCCTGATTACCTTCCCTGAAGATATGAGAAGATCGAAAATTCATCTGAGAAATGCGGTGCAAACAATTACCCCATGCTACTCGCAAACGCCAAGGAACAAGATGAGGATCCCACAAGATATTAAGCACAATTGTTGAATTCACCACAAACCAAATATGCTTCCAATCCCTAACCCAAGCCAGCTCAATAGCTTGAATAACCGCCATAACCTTTGCATCCACCGAGTTAGAAATTTCAAGGTTTGAAACAAAAACACCAAGGAAAGAGCCGTGAAAATCCCTAAAAATTTCACCATAACCAGATTTCCCTGTAGTCTTTTGCCATACACCATCGGTATTGACTTTAATCCAACCAAAGAGAGGCGGATGCCAATTAACCTCTGTAATCCTTGGAGCCCGACGGGGCCGACATAATAGACCAAACTTCTTCAAAACCCGGAGCTCTGTTAAAGAATTACACATGCAACCTGAGGCTAATTTGCTAGCTGCTTTCATGTGACCCATAATTAACTGACGTACTGCATCTACAACAATGGTACTATTTTTAATATTAGAATTGATTATTGAAAGCGTTGACAATTTGGTTCTCATATTAGAAATAGGAATTTGCTCCTTAATCAGTTTCCTAAGGATAATCAGTTTCCTTCTTGTAAAAGGATTATCAACTCTAGCTATCTAGTTTATTATAAAACCCGGTCTGCTAGCTAGATCAACTCTAAATATTCTTGAACCCAAGAAGAAAACGCAGATCACCATGTCAGATTTAAGCTTCCTCCTTCCCTTAGAAATCACAACCGATATCATGTTAAGGTTGCCTGTCAAGTCCATAGTCACATGCGCATCAGTCTGCAAATCATGGAATTCTCTTATCAAAAGCTCCGCCTTCATTGAGAACCATCTCCGCCGCACCATCCAATCCTACCGCCGAAAAGATGTTCACATCCTTTTGTTAAGGGAGCGAAAGGAGATTTACTCGTTGTATCGGAATAACCCTTCTGCACTCGGTTCTGATCAGTATGTCGAGCTTCCATATCCATCAAAATTTGTTTTCCCAGAGTTACATTATCTCAGCAGGTTTAATATCGTAAGCGGAACTTGTAACGGGCTCGTATGCCTTGCTTTTGGATATGATATTTCTATGCAAGAGTACCCCATAATAATTTGGAACCCTACGGTGAGGAAGTTTGTACCCTTGCCAAGGCCTAGTTTTATTTGGGATTCGTATGTTGATCAATCTGGTGGATACTATTGTCGTGTTAAATGGCCTCGACAAACTCATGGATTTGGCCATGATTCGAGAAGCAACGACTATAAGGTTTTGAGAATAGTAAGTGGTCTTGAAGAAGAACCAGCAGTTAGGGTTGAAGTTTACTCGTTAGCTAGGGGATCGTGGAGGCCTCTTGATGTTGCTGTACCTGCTTGTTTCAAGCCTCAATGTATATCTAGTTTCATCAATGGTGCTTCGCATTGGATGCAAACCCTTAACAAAGTAGGAAAGCGAAGAGATCAGGATGATGATGAGTATGTGATTGTGTTGTTCGATATGGAAACTGAGTTATTTGGTGAGATGCAGATGCCTGAATCTTTAAGAAAATACAAACCACGTACGTCTTACATCATTTCAAAATACGAGGAGTGCCTAGCCTTGATTGAAACCGGAAGACAAAGGGAGCTCAATGTCCTTCAAGTTTGGGTTATGAAAGAGTATGGAGTGGTGGAATCGTGGACTAGATTATACAAGATTTCTGGCCTTGTAAGTATTCCATTAGACCCTTTTGGTTTCAAAAGCAGTTGTGAATTAGTACTGAGCATGCAGTTAGACCTTCTAAAACCTCTGCAAACTGTGAATTTTGAGAACGGAGAAGTGAAAGATTTTGTCATCGACGAACATCACACATCAACACGTCTACCTCAACCCTTGATACCAGGGTACGATTCGGTGAAGTCTTATTTTGTAGAAAGCCTTGTCTTGTTTGACCATCCAAGCGCTACTTCTTACTTCTAGAAAAATGCTATTGAACTCAAAAACTTTACTAAATTTTGTATACCAAATTACTGTGGTAGTTTTCATGTAATCACTTTTTGCCCTTTCATGTTGTCATTAACAAATTAAATACTAGCCTTCTAATCCACTTTCTATCTACTACCCACGTTTTTCTCTTCTAAATTATCTCTTCAGTTTATTTATTTTATTTTTTATTTTACAATTAACCATAGTAGTCATTTTTCTTAAAATATGAATCAACTTAATAAGGGTAATTTTGACAAAACACAATTTAATAATTTAGAGACCGCTCGTTTTATATATCTACTACTATAAAGCCGGACAATTAAGAAATTCACCAAATTATATTTTGCCTAAATTATCCTTAATGAGTTGATTAAAACAACTAACTTAAAAGGTTATTATAATAAAAAGCAAAAAGAAATTGAAAAATAAAAAAACAGTGCAGAAAACTCCCCACTACCTGTAACAAAAAAAAAAACTCCCCACCCACTAACGTACTTCACACAAAAAAAAAAAAAACTAAGCTATTATCAACTTTCACACGCGGGTATAAAGGCTATCAAACCCTAAACCCTAGAATCGCATTCTTCTTCTTAACAGTTAAAATCAGCCAAAGAGCATGTTGAACATGAAAGCAGGAATAGCTGATGAGGCCGACCAGCAAAGCCCCGGTGGGGAGAGCTAGATGAGGAGGATGGAGATCTGGACTTTTTTCTGTCCTCGAAGGAGGTGATCGGACCCGACGAGAACGGCGTTAAGAAGGTGATTGAGTACAAATTCAATGATGAAGGCAGAAAGGTGAAGATCACTACTACCTTTCGGACTCGGAAGCTCACTAGAGCTAGGCTCAGCAAGCAGGCCGTCGAGCGCCGCTCGTGGGTCAGATTCGGTGACGCTGTCAAGGAGAACGCCGGCGAAAGCCGAACCTTGGTCTCCACTGAAGAGATCCATCTTGAGCGCCCTAAGGCTCTTGGTATGGTTTCTTCTTCTATTGTTTTGCTTTTGGTTAGTTATTTGCTATGCTCTAGGGTTTGGTGGGTTATGATTTACTCATGTATGATAATTTGGCTATCGAATTTCCTGATACATGTTGCAAAATTTGGGTATTCCTTGCTAGCTAGCTCTGTTTTCTTCAGGGTTTAGGGTTAGTTATATTCTTCAGCTCGTGGTATAGTTCATTCTATATTGCAAAGAAGAAAAGTAATATGATCAAGTCTTTTACGTTCTATTCGCCATCATCATATTTTTTTTTAGAGAAGTTCACCATCGTTGGGAGATGCTTATATAAATTCTGGAATCTCCTGTCATCAACTTATCGTTGGGAGATGCTTTTTTAAACGTTAATATGGCTTGCATGTCGTTGTGTGATGAGTTACATAGGTTTCATCTGCCATGCTTGATTCTCTTTATGATATGAAAAAGAATTGATTCTCATTACGTACAATAGATCCAAATTCAAATGTTCGAATACTATGCTGAGTTGCTGATTTCCAAATTTGCAGAAACCAGTCCAAATGCTCAATTTGACAATATCTTAATCACTGAGAAAAGACTTTAACCAGTGCATAATTTTATTACTTGGTAGAACTCAAAAAACCTTCTTTTAATAGCAACAGAAAACTGAAACATTACTTTGATAGTCATTCTTCATTATATCATCATCGACATATATACAGTCTCTTGTGTAAATAAGCCACCAAATACCTTCATCACGTCATTCTCGATTTGCCTCAGTTTTGGATTTAGGCTTTGACTCCTCATTTGGTTTCGGAGTTGCAACTTTCTTAGCAAATGTGGATCTAATTCATTTAGACGATTTTGTTGTTGTTGTTGCTCAATGCTATGTGCTCACAGTGATAACTGGTTTCTTGGGTTTAGACGTTTAGTCACAATCATCACCTCATTTTTACATTTTTCTAATTTATTTTGGAACTCCAAATAGGTAGTAGCAAGGCGGCAGAACCATAAACTTTGGTGTAGAATATTTTGAATATATTTACTTTCCTTGTATGTGTAGGTTAAATATTATGTATAGATGTAGGAAATATTTTCCTATTAGCACTACAATTGTATCTCTATATAAACCTCATATATAGAGAAGAATAATACATTGAAGAATACCAAACCATATTGAATCCTTATTTTCTACTTGGCATCAGAGCTTGCCAGGTTCGATCATTTCTATTTACACCCAAAACACCACAAATCGCTGCGTACCAAAAATCTCACAAATCACACACAAATTCCCAAATCTCAAAACCAAACCTGAATCCCGAATCACACCACAAACAAATCGTTATATACATCAAAATCATAATTCCCGAATCCTTGAATCTCAAAAACCAAACCTCCAAAATGACACACCAAATCAACTACCATACCACCGCACCATGCCGGTCTCCATGCAAACCAAATTCATATGCAAACTCAAAATGTCCGCTATGTGGAGTATTAGGTCATAGCAAGCAACATTTCTTTGAAACAATTGGGTACTCGGATTGGTGGGATTTCACCCTGAAACCCCGAAAGAATCAAGCAAAAACGGTCATAACCACTACAAAGGATAACCAACCATCCAATGCCTCCAATGTCACACAGTCAGGTATGGGTGGTAAGGTATCTATTAATAGGTCCTAAATTATTGATACAAGAGTATCAGATCACATGTGTAATGATCCTAGCCTCTTAGAAAAATTAAAACCCTCCTCTCAAAATATTGTTTCTACCGCTGATGGTACTCCAACTCCGGTTACCGGAGAAGGCTCTATTGTCCTATCAAACACATTAACCCTTGATTTTGTATTAGTCGTCCCTTCATTGTCATACAATCTTCTCTCAGTTAGCCAAATCATTCAATAATTATCATGTATTGTCACATTTTATCTGTCTTTGTGTGTATTTCAGGACATTCTGACGTGGCGGATTTTGGGTTATGGAGTGAGAAAAGGGAAATTATACTACCTAGATCTGACAAAGACATGAGAGAAACATATGCAGTCTTTGGGTCAAGCTAATCAGGGCAATAAAGCTGAGAGTGCTAACAAAGATGTGTGGCTTTGGCACCGCAGGTTGGGTCATCTAAACTTCGGTTATCTTACGAAGCTGCAACCGTAATTATTTTCGGGTGTCGACTATTCAGATTTTCATTGTGACATATGTGAACTGGCCAAGAGCCACCGTATTTCATATTCACCAAGCCTAAATAAAAGTCTTGTTCCATTTATGAAGATTCACTCTGACGTGTGGGGTCCTGCAGAAATTCATTCTCTCTCCGGCGCCCAGTATTTTGTGACGTTTATTGATGATTGTACCCGTATGACTTGAGTATCTCTATTGAAGAACAAGAGCGATGTTTATTCTAGATTCAAAGAATTTCACAAGATGGTGTCCACACAGTATCAACAGGTTATTCGAGTTTTCTAGTCTGACAATGACGGAGAATATATTAATGGTCCTATGCAAGAGTTTATGAAGTTACATGGAATTCGACATCAGACTTCAAATACTTATACTCCTCAGCAAAATGGATTGGCAGAGAGGAAAAATCAGCAGTTGCTTGAAGTTGTCCATGTCTCTTTGTTTGGCATGAATGTACCTGTAGAATATTGGGGAGAAGCTGTGACATCTGCTGCCTACCTCATTAATCGTACCCCTTCTAGGGTTATTGAATGTGAAAACCCTCTACAACAGCTTCAGAATATTCTCTCGGTTCCTTCATTGCCTAACTTGGAGCCTCGTGTATTTAGATGTACAGTGTATGTTCATATTTCAAAACAACAACAGAGTAAGCTTGATCCCCGTGTAAGGAAGTGTATCTTTATGGGTTATGCAGATTTTCAGAAAGGATATAGATGTTATGATCCTCTTACAGACACCATGCATGTATCCCTTGATGTTTCTTTTCGTGAATCTGAGCCTTACTACTCAGGGAGAGTATCAGAGTCTTCCTTTCAGGGGAGATACCATATGAAAGGAATTCCCGAAATTTATTTGCATTCGAAGAATTAGAAGAATTAGAGTCGAGATTTGGAGTAGGAGGAAACAAAAATCATGAAAACAACGTCGTACAACAGCAGACCAACATTGACAAAAACAGTGGGCCTTACGTCGTAGTGGCTGATGGCGTGCCACGTGTCGAACAGCGAATCTCCTCTGATGCAATAGAATGTGAGCCAAGTGAGCTGAGCTGTGAGCCAAACGGAGCGGAAGCCAAGCCACAATTTCAGCTTAGGTCATGTGACATGACCCATCCCGAATTTCACCCTAAACCCGGAGTAAATCGTGCGGGGACCACCTCCAAGGAAAGATTTACCGCTAAATTTGGTACAACCTCCCTTGAAAATGGACAACCCTTCTAATAGAAACCTGCAAACACGTCTAAAGGTTTCAAATCCAACCTTATAAACTCCTGGAGCCTTCGTGCTCCCCACAAATCACAACATCTCCCAATATAGATTTACTAATCTAATAAAGATCCTATAATAAACAACCACATATTCAGAGCAACTCTATTTGAGAGGAAATGAACTATAAATAAATAGAAAAGAGCGGAAGCTATACTATTGACTATGCCTCTTCTCCATGTACGCTCGATCTCAACTATGCAATCCTGCAGACTGGGCATTTTAAAACGAAAGGCCCAGGGGAAGACATTTAATAATGTTAGAGTGAGTGGACATAAATAATTTAATAACAAAATATTTATGCATTCCCATTTTAATTTCATAGAAAAATATACTGCATGCGGCAGCTTAAAAGTGCTCAACTCATAAACTGGTAATTTCACGACTAGCACTGGCTAGTCACAAACTCAAATAAAATGGAGCCTCTCAGGCTAAACTATATATAAACATATATTCGTATGTATCTACACTCGTCAGACTCCTTGTATGAATCCTAGAAACAATTTAGAAAAATAGAAATTCATACAAGGCTACAACGCTGGCGTCTAACGCTCACGTTGCGCCATAATGGTATTTTTCCCCATTATGACCGAAAAGGACGGTGTATATATACGTGTAGACTCCTTATATGAAAACCTAAATAAACCGAAAAAGAAAGTAGTTTTTATATAGGGCTATGACGCTTGTGTCTAACACTCACGACACGCCATAATGGTATTTTACCTCATTATGACGGACCAAGCACGTATGGCTAGCTAGCATTTATATACATACTAAATTCATAATATCCACAATATATATATCCACTGAAAATCTCATTTTCGGGATTTCTCCAAAGGAGGAAAAATTGTCAAATAAGCGAGAAATCAATAAATCTCATCAGAAGAAATAAATGATTAATAAAATCATTCATCGCATGCTTTTTATTTAAAAAAAAGGTCCACTCACAAATTAGGCCTAAGCCTGATGACGCTCCGAGGTCTCTCCAATTTGAGTCTCCTCATGTCCTGTTCCAAATATATAATTAATTTCCCAACTAAAATTCAAAACTGAGAGCCATAAACACGCTCATCATTGCCTAACTTCGATATTCTTAAATTGAAACGATCCAAACTTTAATACCATACTCGGTAGCCGTAAATACGACATTTTCCAGAAATTGACTTAAATCCTACGGCCGGATTTTACATTATTTAACCGCCAAAATACCAAACTTCGGAAATTCCCAAACCTATTTAAAACTCATCCGAAAATTCCACAATTCACTTCATTAAACTCCTCTAATTATTACACATTTAAAATTATACAAATCTCCAAAACGGCGGCGGCGCCGATTCCAGTGACATCCAAATTCTACCAAATTTTAACAGAATCTTCCTCTCAACATCTTAAACAACTTTCATAACTATCACTAAGTCCAATTTCAAGCCCAACTAGGTCAATCGAACGAACATCCTAAAAGCCCTAAAATTTCAATTTCGAGTTTCTCCTTACCGAGCTCAAGAGGGAGTGAGCCTTTTGGAGGGGTTGTTACACGGGAGGAGAGCTACAAAACCGTACCAAGCTTGCTTAGATTGGTGGCCGGAGGAGGGAGTTCCGGCGAAAGGGGCAACCGGCTGCTAGGGGAGTTTCCTCCCCATTCGGTGGCGCAACCGGCCTGGTCACAGTTCAGGCGAGAAGAGGAGGCGGTGGCAGTCCGAACGGGACCGGTGCGGCGGCCTGGCTTGGCCGGACGGCGGCGGACAGGCGGGAAGAAATCCGGTAGCGGGAAAGAGAGAGAGAGAGCGCGGGAGAGAAAGAGAGAGAAGAGAGAGAAAGAGAGAAGAGAAAAGAAAAAGAAAAGATGGGTTTGGGCCTCACACCAACCCGGCCCAACATCATAAAAATACCCAACTTCACCAATTTAACACCCCAAAATAAAATACCCTATTAAAAATTACCTTTTACTAGCTAAAATTTACCATTTTTACCATCGTTACACTTTTCTCCTACGAATAACTCTTCGAAATAATCGTCCCTCAAAACCCCTCTAGGGACCAATTAAAAATATATCTCAATGTCGGAGACGGTAAAAATTCTTATTATAACCAAGCTAGTAAATAAGATAAAAAAATTTCGGGTCGGGATGTGACATCACGTGTCTGCGTTAATCCAGTTTTGGGGAGTGAAGCTGTGCCACATGTCGTGCACAGAGAGGTTGGCACGACTGACGAAGAAGAGATTGTCGGACTAGAAGAGGCAGGCACACAAATAGGGCCACATGTCGCGCATGGATCGGCTGATGCAAACCGACAAGAACCACAATTTTCAACTGATTCCACCACTTACTCTTCGAATACTTTTCCCTTTTCTACACCATCAACCGAAAAATCCGCTCGCTCAGGTATCTTTAAATTCAAACCAATTATTTGGGGTAGATAATATTGTAATTAGGAAGTCACAGAGGATTACCAAAGGTATTCCAAAGAAACAATATGAACCAGACATCAAAGCCAAAGCTAAATATTATATAGCTATTTACATGTCTAGCCATAGGTTGGCTGTGTCACATGCTCTTGTCATTAATCAATTATCCAGTGTTTCTATTCCTAGTACTGTACAGGATGCAATGGCAGATCCTAAATGGACTCAAGCGATGAATGAAGAACTAGAAGCCTTGCAAAAGAACTCGACCTGGGATGTTATTCATAAACCTATTGGAAAAAATACCGTTGGATGCCGTTGGGTATTTACGGTTAAACTTAAAGCCGATGAGAGCATTGACAGGTATAAAGCCAGATTAGTTGCCAAAGGATACACCAACGTTATGGGATTGATTATGAAGAAACGTTTGCGCCTGTAGCAAAGATTAACACTGTTCGAATCTTAATTTCACTTGTGGCAACTAAAGATTGGCCTCTACGACAGTTTGATGTGAAGAATGCTTTCCTCAATAGAAACTTGGAAGAAGAGGTGTATGTGGACATGCCCCCAGGAGTCAAATGTAGACCTTGCGATGTTGGAAAGGTTTGTAAGTTGAAGAAGTCTTTGTATGGTTTGAAGCAGTCTCTTAGAGCTTGGTTTGGAAGATTCTCAAAATCAATGAAGACATTTGGTTATCGACAAAGCAACTCAGATCACACTTTGTTCATCAAACGTAGTCAGGGGAAGATCACCGCTCTGATTGTTTATGTTGATAATTTGATTGTTACAGGAGATGACCCAAAGGAGATGAAGGTTCTACAGAAGTACCTTTCAAAGGAGTTTGAGATGAAGGACCTTGGACGGTTGAAGTATTTTCTCGGAATTGAAGTTGCAAGGTCAAAGACGGGGATTTCTTTATCCCAGCGAAAGTATGTACTTGACTTGTTAGCTGAGACCGGAATGCTTGACTGCAAGCCTGTTGAGACACCAATTGAGATGAATCACAACCTTGGCCTCTATCCGAATCAAGTTCCAACTGATAAAAGAAGGTACCAACGTCTAGTAGGGAGACTTGTTTATCTTTCTCATACTAGACCTGATATTGCTTATGTTGTGAGTGTGGTTAGTCAATTTATGCATTGTCCCAGCGAAGAGCATATGGATGCAGTGTATCGTATTCTAAAGTATCTTAAGATGACACCTGGAAAATGTTTGTTATTTGAAAAGAAGGGTGAATCGAAAGTTGTAGGGTACATAGATGCTGATTGGGCTGGTGATAAGACTGACAAACGGTCTACATCTGGGTATTTTACATTTGTTGGAGGAAACCTTGTAACTTAGCGTAGTAAGAAACAAAAAGTTGTTGCAAGATCAAGTGCTGAAGCAGAGTTTCGAGGTATGACACATGGAGTTTGTGAGATGCTATGGATTCGTAATGTATTGAAAGAATTGGGTTTCAAACTCAAGAAACTCATGGACTTGCATTGTGATAGCACGTCTGCTATTGAAATTGCTCATAATCTTGTTCAGCATGACCGGACAAAACATGTGGAGGTAGATCGACATTTCATTAAGGAAAACTTAGACAGGAAAATCATTTGTTTCCCTTTCGTGTATACTGAAGATCAATTAGCAGATATTCTCACAAAAAGAGTGTCAAGAAAATTGTTTGACAACTCGGTTGGCAAGTTGGGCATATGCACCAACTTGAGGGAGAGTGTAAAATATTTTTATATATTTCCTTTTCTTGTATGTGTAGGTTAAATATTATGTATATGTATAAAAAATATTTTCTTATTAGCACTACAATTGTATCTCTATATAAACCTTATAAAGAAAAATAATACATTGAATACCAAAACATATTGAATACTTATTTTCTGCTTTTGGCCCCCCAAAAACAACGCTACTTACGTCAAATGCAGGTACTGTAAGGGTGAGCAGTGGACTTCGAGTTGCTCGCACAAGCATCTTTTTCCAAGATACAGAAGCATCTGAAGTCCTTGAAGCAGATACCAAAGCTCCTGAACCCGGCAAGACTGCATATGTTCCTCCACGCTTGAGACCTGGGGCAGACAGATCCGAAGTAAAACCACGAAGGAATGATGAGAATTCTGTTCGTGTCACCAACCTTTCGGAGGATACAAGGGAGGCCGACTTGCGGGAACTTTTCGAGCCTTTCGGCGAAGTTAGTCGTGTTTATGTTGCTCTTGACAAAGAAACTCAAGTCAGTAGAGGATTTGGTTTTGTTGACTTTGTGAGGAGGGAAGATGGGCAGAAAGCTATCAACAAATTGAATGGGTATGGTTACGACAATCTCATTCTTAGTGTCGAGTGGGCAGCACCCAGGCCAAATTAGAGGTCTTTCACCCTTTCCTTCCCCCTCTCTGTTCCTTTGTTCTTACATAACAAGATAATTGCATTCAGTTATATTAAGGTCTAGCTAGTTTGAGCTTGTTTTGTTGTGGACAGCCTTTGGCTTTATTATGACTATAAATGTTTTTAATTTTGACATTAGAAGAAACCTTGAGGTAAACTATTTTTATGATTGTTATGACAAAGTATAATAGTATTGTGACTACTCTAGCTTGACCTGGTACGTAATTTCAATCAGATATCATAAAGAAAAAAAAGAAAGAAACATATAAATCATGCTAGTATTGAAGATAAAAATTGACCTATAATTGAGGCTGCAAGCCCCACACCTTCGGTGCTTGTCACCATTTCTCCTTAATATATGCCTTCAAAATCTTATGATTTGCTTACCAGAAAATCCTCATCATCAGACTCTTTTAATAGGATTAAAACAAATGGTTATGTCCATATCAACTTTTTAAAGAATCTTTGATACTAACTTTTATCATTTCATAACAATAACCATTATGCCCAGTACAATATATTCTGTGTGAATGTTTATGCTTCATTGTAGTTTGGAGTTTGGACTGGTTATAGGCAAAAGACTTGACCTCGTGCTCTTCTCTTCGACACGAATTTGAGCCTCTTCTTGTGTATAAATTTTTCATAGATTTAAGTTCATAGAAATAGAGCAACTCGATCTGGGAGTAGTATAATAATTTTTCTCAGTACTTTGAAATGTCGATAAACTAATTAAGAAAATAAGATTCAAAATTGAAATATGTTTGCATAAATGGCATTCCCTTGATTTGATTTGTCCTGGTTGGAAAAGGAGATTGGAAATTGATCATTGTCTCAAAGCTGGCAATGTGATGAGCAATCATTGATGTAAGTAATCAATAATTGGATATGAACAAAGGTGTGGCACCAATCACATGTGGTTGGTAAAAAGAAACGTTGCATCCAGGCCATTTGAAATTGGAAGAATACAAAATGATGAAGTTAACAACGTATTTGTCGCAATAATATACATACATGTTAAATAAGAAAATCATTTTAAGCACTTGGGAAATTCGATCTATAAGTAATGTGATGTTTTGGTGATGATCTTTCATCGTTCAGTAATGAAGAGCAGGAAAACCATCTGCTTCTGCATCCCTGCCTGGAAATCCAAAGAAGGGAATGATCAAGAGAAGCACGAAGACGAATCCCATTCCAGCTCTCGTCGCCGGCGTGGCAACAGAAGAGGAGGGCATGTCGTGTCAACGGCTCATAATGATGATCATGGTGAAGGCAACACCGATGCAGCTGGTACTACTGCTGCCTCAAGCACTAGTGTCGGCGCTGCCGCTGTTGTTATGGTGAGTACTGCCAACATTTCTTCCATGGGCGGCGGTGACGGTGGTAGCGCACATGGCGGTGGTGGTGGTGAAGGTTAAAGATCGATCCAGTGGGAAAATGGTTGCATTTTGAAGTTTTTTTGACCATGCATTTTCGAATGTTTTCTTCAATGTTTTATTTGTTAGACTTGTTTGGTAGGTTGTTGAGATTGAATCTATGAAGTTTGGTCAGTGAGAGGCCAACACTATAGTTTGGAATCGAAACTTGGATTGATTTTCTTAATAAATGAAAATTTGTGAAATACGAAAAGGTTTGCATACGAGTCCATGAACACTTTCAATCTTCAACTGCTACTGATAATGTCTTTTCAAATTCATTCCAAAAAAAATGTATTTTCAAAAAAAAAAAAAACTGCTTCTGATAATGTATGAAAAACCCAACATATATAGACCCAAATAAATTAGGCCACAATTCTCGTCTCTACTATATTAGAAAGCCAAGCCTTTTTGGTGTTAAAGGCTTCATCAATTTTTTGAATTCGATCTCCATATTACTCATTAATTATGAAAAAATTGTTCATATAGAAAATATATTGAAAAGGTAGTACGGTAAAACAAAAGTAAATAAACCAAAAATAAAAATAAAAATGCTGGTACAGTAGAATAGATGCCTCTTAACTGCATTTGCACTCACAAATTTTTATGAAGGTATTTAGCTTTTTATTTTATCCAGTTATAAAACCCTACCCACTTTCTCTCCTTAATTATCTCTTTATATTTTATTTATTTTGTTTTTGTTATTTTGTTATTTACCATATTTACTCTTAATAAGGATAGTATTGAACCCTGCTCGTTTTAAAGTAATAGAGATTAAATAATGAGTGCTGCTAAATGTACCTAGCAAATTTCTTAGTAGACCCAACAATTAAAAATTATCCTGTATTTTCTAGTTTTGCCCTTGTTATAATAAACCCAGCAACACAAATTCTTCTCTTAGAGTCGGATTAGAGGCATTAAAATTAAGAAGAGATGTGGCAACGATTGCGCAAAAACAACATCCTATTTAGGAGGCTGAAGTGGGATCTGGGCCATACCATCTTATCGTTGCTTTGCTTTGAGCCTTTGAGTTCAATTGAAATTTTGTGATTAATTGCGTAGTCATCTACTTATCTACAATGTCAATTCTTTGATTAAGAGACTTTTAGCCGATTTTGTTCTTCTTTTCCATTATCTGAAATATATTCTACAATGATATATTTTAAGATGATCGAAGTTCCATACTTGTATTGATATGGGTGATATATATGTAATGGGATGATCATTGAATTGGAAACTTTTTTTGAAGGCAATCAGTTCCGATATCCCACATCAAATCTTCTCAAGATTCTATACTTAGATCATGAGAATGCTCCTCCTGATTTCCTCATCCAGATCAGTTCTCTTTCTGGTCTCAACGTGGTGTTAGAGATGATGTTTTTGCTGGATTTATTATAACAAGGGCAAAACTGAAAAATATAGGATAATTTTTAATTGTCAGGTCTATTAAAAAGTTTGCTGGGTACATTTAGTAATACTCTAAACAATTTAATAAAAATAAATATATAGAAAAGAAAAAAGAAAAAAATAAAAAATAAAAATAAATTTCTTCACTATCGTGGAGTATCGTCTCCCACATCTCGTTTTAGCAGTTTTTATTTTTTAGAAGCCCATAATGGCCATGGATTCGGTCCGCTAAATCGCAATCAGCCCACTAATCACTGAGGCAAGAAACATGTTAAAGAAAACCAATAACAATCGTCTTATCGATCATCGGGAGATATATATCAAGATTCGGAATCCTTGACGTACGGTCAGGTCAGATAAATGATTTACTACCTCGATCTGCGTTGATTTTTTGTTCTTAAATTTATCAAACAGTTCTTCTTTCTCCGATCCCCTCGATCGTTGGTTAATTTTAGTCTGCAACTGTAATTAATTTGTACGTGTGTGCGTGAGAACGAGTAAATAGCCCTAGCTAGGTTCCTGAATCCTTAGACGAAAATACGTATTCTATTTCGTTTTGGAATTGAATTGGGATTCAGAGATGAATATGCACGTACGGCTGTTTAATTAGGGTTTATATCTATAAATTGGGATCAGATCAACTGCTCTAGTCTAAAAGGATCGATCTAATTGCTTGCTAGCCAGCTGCCCTCGGTTCGTCCTGAAAGGCATGGTGATCGATCGTGATTGTCGATGAATTGAAGGCTGTTATATATAGAGATCGATGACGTCGATCGATGATTAACACTGGCATAAGCTAGCCAAGCCCTTAATTTGCATTCAACATCGAGGAGTACCTCTGGTCTTTCAATTCATCATTAGCTTTATATATTTGTAATTTCTTCTGTGCTTACTGATTGCCATTGCTGGTTTATGCTTTTGCAGAGAATCTGATCATCAGGATACATATCTAATGGTTTTGATGGACTCCGTAGACGTATACCATGATTCAATGCAGAAGGCACCGGAGAGAGCTGAGAGACAAGAACCAAACACGGGGGAGGAGGACGACCAAGGTAAAGAAGAAACGAAGGACAAGGTAAATAAAAAGTCTACAATATATCCTAGCTCGCTCACTCATGAATAAAGTAAATTTACTATTTTCGATCTAAACGATCGATGTCACTTATTTAGCAAAGAGGAGTGTGGCTTGAGATCTTATGGGGTGTGCATATATTGTCTGCAATACACACAAACGCACCATTAGCCAATATATAGCACAATAGCATGCTATGTAATGGCAATGGCCTTTTTATGTACTCATGCCAATCCCGGTTGTTTAGAGCAAGCAGGTAACGAGGCTAGATGATGAACATGAACGAACGCCGCCAACGCCAGTATCTGATCGATGGTGCAAAACCATTTCAAGATGGCTGGTGATGGAGGAGGAGGAGGAGGAACAAGATGGATCAATTGCATTGTTTTCAGATTGCAAACGGGGAGGAGGATCATCGATGGTGTTTTAGCAAATGGAAATGGAGGAGAAGCACAGGAGAGGTAATAAATGATATCGAACTTAACTTCTTTTGGTCATATTGGTTTGTCTAAACAGTGTTACTTTGCAAAAACACGTACGTATATACACACCATTTTCTCTTGCTTCTGGTCCAAGAATGCAAAACGTCCGCTAGGCACCTTGCAATACATTACCATTAGACTAACCGGCCATCTACCGCTTTATGCAGTATTAGGTCACTTTGAGCTCATTTATATAAGAGCTCGTCCATTTCTAGGTTAACATAGAACAAAATCTTGGTATTTGCATTGTCTTGTTCATTGCCGTGGGCTTATATCATAAATTAATGTACGTGAACCAAATCTTGGTATTTGCATTGTCTTGTTCATTGACGTGGACTTATGTCCTAAAAAAAAGAAAAAACAAAGTTTCCGCTCGTTTTGCATTGCTTCTGATGATGATGATGATGTTGATTTCACAAGTTTTTTTGTAATTTTTGATGCTCAAACCCTTATCATGTTTTTTGTGAAATTGGGATTTTCACCAAGTTTAATTGGATCTTGGATTTTCGATTTACTGTGATGATGATGATGATGATGATGATGGTGGTGATGAAAAATTGATAATGATGTGATTATTTCACTTTTTTTTTTTAATTTTAAAAAATTATGCTCAAACCCCTGTCATGGCCATTTTTTTTTTGTGAAATTGGGATTTTCACTAGGTTTAGTCGGATTTTCGTTTATCAATTTGCTTTGTTTCTTTTGTTAACCCACTTTGTTATTTGATGATCATTCGAGGGATTTTCGCCTTCACCATTTCTCTATTTCAGATGTCATCTACTACTGTTCTCGATGGTTACTCGTATAGCATTTATCCAGACTTGGGAAACCGTGTGCATACCTTTTTTATGTCACATACTATTTTGCTTTTACCAACTTAGTCTGTATGTGTTGAATGACCAGAAGACGGCGGCTCTTGCTTGTCTACTATACTGGGCAACCTGCTTAATACAACTCCTGTATTCATCCTCACAGATTTCCCAGACTGCCTCGGTGCATTGTTCAGGTTTGAAATAGAACCAGGAGGATGTATCAGGGGAGGAGGAGAGGTGACAAGTAAACACCCTCCTCCGATTCAGCCTTTTATGAAGTTTCCTGAAGGAGACTGGAAGCCACCAGTCACTTGGTTTATGTTAAGTGCTGCAAGGCTCTTCAACTGCTCCAGCCTGTATCTCCTTGCAGACTATTCGATCCTTAACTTTAAAAGCGTAGAACTGAGCGAGACGAAGGAGGCATTCATGCTTGATATGCAGACTCAGGCCCTTGCTAATTCGAATCTTCCAAATGGTGAAAACGGATGTATCCTCTCGGCCTATGACAAAATTTATCACATAGCTGCACCTGAAGTCCCTTCACCCGAATTCCCTTCTATTTCGGTGTTTGAACAGTTTGATGTGGACACTAAATCCTGGATTCGGCTGCCTGATTGTCCAGTTGGGAACTCCTCTGCTTTCCAGGGTTTTGCAGTTGTTGAGGGAGTGATTTTAGTCTCACTCTACTGCACAACAGATTTTGTGTTAGGCTATAACATTCGCTTAGCACACTGGTTTAAAGTCCCAATCTGTCCTTCACCCAGTTACCCTTTCCTTGTGCCTCGCTCATTTTGTGGGAGGGCAGTCATGATCGGACATACGCTCTATGCTTTATCTGAGAATTCAAGGGAGGTTCTCGCTTTTACATTCACGATTATTGGAGGAGGACGTTGTTTCCTTGGTTCACCCTTCTCCTGTTACGTTAGGGCATTCCCAGTGGTAACCTTGGATCAACAATTAGTTCACTTGGGAAATCTTGATTTTTGTCTTATTCAGAGATTCCATGATTGTGGATTGCAGAAATTTGGTATTACCACATTTCAAATAAGACTCAAAGGGGGAATGCACATCAGAAGAGAGTACCGATCTGTTTTTGAATTTTGATGCAGGCCAGATGGAGCCACTCAGAATGAGATTAAGCTTCAGGCAGTAAGTTATTATCCTTTTGCTTTGATAATGTCATTAGTTCTGCCTTGGATCGTTCCTAATTTGCTTCTTCTGTGAATCAGAAACTGGCCAGACAGCGAGTTACTGATGCAAGAAGTGAAGCCGCAAAGGACACTGATGTAAGACTTTCATTATTCTTATACGTGAACTTCTATGTTTCTCACAATCAAACTTTTTCTAGGTGGTTAATTTTGGTTTTCTTTGTTTTTACTCTGTCCAGCTTGCCGGAGGATAAGAAATTCAGCATAGCTGATTTCAATCAGATGGTGATGACATCCGTGAAAGGCTTTGGTGGGGGCTCAAAACGGATTCTCATCATTGTGGATTTTCTGAAAAGTACAGAAAGTGGAGTTATGTTTGAAGTGAAGGTGAGTCAAGGAAAAGTTACGGGGGAGGAAGTGGATTGCAGAACATCCCTAGCCTTAAAACTGTGGCCAGCTTGTTTGATACTGGTGATGAACTGGTTGTACAAAAGAAAGGTTTCATAGGGTTGGCGAGGTTATTCAGCTCTTCAAGATCCAAATTGTTTATTTTTCTTGATGATGGGCTTGATTGGCCCTTAAAATTGAATCAGTTTCCTCCTCCAATCAATGGATCTCTCCATGCTTTTGATGTAGATAAAAGCTCACTCGTTCCACTTCAGTCATCTGTGATTGGAAAAACATCTTCATATGTCATCTCAGCGTATGGCAAAATTTACTATTTTGTTAGTCCGGCCAGCTGGCCATGGATCTCAGGCTTACCGTTTACTAGCTACGATCCGAACAATGACACATGGGATAGTCTTCCCAACTTCCCATTGTGTTTCCATTTTTCTACATCCACCTCCTACACTTCACCCGAGCCTTACTTCTCTCCGTACCGTTCTGAACTTGAATTAATTGGCTATGCTGTATGCAATGGATTTATTGTACTTTCAATGAGTGGCGGATGGGAACTGGATAACAACATGTCTTTTGCTTATGGCGTGCATTGCAAGAGATGGTTTGCTGTTCAGTATTGTAACTCTGCTCACTATCCATTCCGAGGGAGGGCTGTGGTCATCGGTAATACAATTTTTGCTCTATCAAAAGCACACGGGGAGGTGATAGCCTTTTCCCTTGGTGAGGATTATAATGATGCAGCTGGGGTAGTTCTTTCTCTGAGCACACCAACTCTGGTGCCATGGGTGAACCGCTGGTTCCAACCTTTGGTGGGTGGACCAGTAGAACATGGGGAACAAGTTGAGCAAACTGAGGCCATTGTGCATTTAGGGGACATGAATTTCTGTTTACTACAAACGGCATTACCTGCTCAACATCATGATCGTCAATCCTTATATATAACATCATTTGAGATCCTGAATGAAGGCGGATCATGGGTGATCAATGCAACTGATTCAACTATTCGAAATGTGAATCCCGAAGGTTGTGGCAGGTTTCTACTAAAGTTCTGTTTTGCACCGTAAGTTTATTCCTTCACGATTTTCTCTCTTCTCTCTATAAAATTATTTCTGTATGTTAAACCTTCTTGTGTGTATTAATGTATTAGAGAAGTTGAAGATCTAGAACCTGACAGTGATGCGGTTGATACTTACCTGGAACAATGGTATGTAAAGAGTGGAGAAAGCGATGAAGATTTTGAATGGTGGCTGCGTGAAAGAGCCATATAGAAGGTAAGTGAAATATGTATAATAAATGCAATGCCTGGTGGTGAATCACTTTTCTTCTTATATTTTGCATTAGATCAAGTGGTACGTACGTATATGGCCAATCTGTTTGTTGGTATGATGCAAGTCTTGAGTCCTCTGAATGTAATCTGATGTTATGAAAAAAAAAGTTGGCTGACAACTAGAACTTTTTCCAGTTAAGCTGTGTCACCTTCAGTGCAATTATATGTTTTCCAGGAGTAGTTTCTTGTATGATGATCGTTCTGAAGTTTCTTATCGCTGTGCACAAATTTTGCCTTCTCTTTCCGGGGACTGTTTACATGCTTTGCTTTTATATTCTTTAAAGGACGCTGACTAATTTATGGATTGTAGGTTGCTGATGTTACGCATGGATTGCAACAGCCTGCAGGGAGAAAGGTGAGAAAACGGCTTGCAATTGTTGTTATTAAGTAGATGTCTTATATTCAGAAAGAAAAAGAAGTGTGTTCTATAATACTACTGATCATTGTTGCTTCTATACTTCTTTATCTGGGCAATGTTGTTGCTTCAAAGCTTACAATGTCTACTTCTCGTATTACTATGCATATGTTATTCAATACTTCTGCTGTCTTAACGGATATGTTTGCTTAATTTGATTTTTAGTCACTGGAATTTTGTTTCTCCTAACAATTGGTGAAATCTACTTTCTGCTGTAGTTTGATGACGGAGGTGTTGCCATTTAGTGTTCTTTCGTGAGTTGATAGATGTAATGCAAGGACAGCAGCTGCTGTTGGAGTGGATGGAACTTTCATGGACGTTTTGTAATGACCCGAAGCAAACTAATTCCGGTTATAAGATTCTTAGTATCAGATTATCGATGCTTTACTGTATGGCATATCGTTCAAGACTTTAAAGCCAACTAATTCTGGTGACTAGCTAAGTAGCTATGCAGAATATAACTTGCATTCAATCTCCTTCCCTTGAAGGATAATTCTCTTTTGGTTTTTTCTGGCAACGGGGAGGATAATTGTTGACAGATAATCTGTTTGTCAATGAATTGGACAATTTTGGAAGTAGACTGTATGAATTGAACTTTAGATGTTTATAAAATTTGACCGTTTGCTGGTTTATACAGTATTCAATATTATTTTTTTTAGAGAATTTAAGTTGCATTTTGGTCGGTATTATTTGGTTCAGGCCTTTCATCGAACACCTTATGTGCAAAAACTCCCCCACGGCACAAATTCAACTCATAAATGTGTGGTTGGATCACTTGGATGATCTCGAGTGAAGCCCATCAAAGTCTTCAAGATCATTCTTTAGATAATTTTTTACTTTTTTTTTGGATAAAATTCTTTTGATAATTTCAAAAGCCCTTTAGGTGTGAGGTTTCGCGCGGTTTCTTTTTTAAGTAGGCGTTTCTTTCCCGCGGTTTCTCCCAGTTGAAGAAGACTAACACGTGGCGGATAATTGACCGTTCTTTTCTCTACATAGGCCCGTACACGCCGTAGCTGAATGCTACACTACCCAAGCCCAAATAGCACCTAGTCGTCTACAGGCTTGGTCCATGTAAATCAACAGATCGTATGCTAAAATGCCGACGCGGTTAAGCATCCCTATACGAATGAAGAGATTACTTCATTCCGCCAGAGATGCGAGGCCGGCGGCTTATGTCAAGGCCTCTAGCACCTTTCCCAAGCCAGCTAGCCCTGACGGCTAATGCCGGTGTTCTTACTTGCCGTAAAGACCATGTTTGCTTAGTGTAACTATCAGATCGATTAATTAGTGCCTATGCTTGCTCGATCGTATGTTGTTACTTGTTACCATGTTTGTCGACATTTATTTAGAATTCTTATCGATTAAAAAAAAAAAAAAAACAATAATTGAATTCTAATTAGAATCTCGTATATATGATCTCTCTCTCTCTCTAATACTTCTACGTTGATTGCTTGCAATATAGTGGCGTCAGTGAAACAATGAATTTGAGCATAAACTAATGGAACTAACACCATACATGAAATATATATAGGAAAATTGAACCGGTCAATTCAGAACGAATTACATATAATTCGATCTAATGCACTTTATACGAAAAGCTAGTGACACCGGAGTTTGAGAAAATTTAGGGGGCGGGTTCGAGAGAGATAAATATTCTTTAGCCAAACTTGGATCTAATGCTGCTGATCACATCTTGGTCTACTTGAAAGGTCTTTGTTAACACTTGGTCCGGGATTGAAGGCGTAGCAGAAAACATATTCAAAGGAAGTTTAGAAGAGCCAGGCAAGTGACTGTTGAAAGCTGTGATGGAAAGGGCGTTCCCTTGTCCAACATTGAGTTGGAAGTGCACAAGTCCTCTCGGAATCACAAACATCTGCCCGGCGGTCAAAACCTTCGAGTAGTACACATTGTTAGTTGTCACAAACCCTGCGAGAATTGTCCCCTTCAATGACTATCCCAATCTCACTCGCACGAGGATGCGAGTGAGGCACCCGGGGCAAAGTCAACTCTGTTCATTGACACCCCGAGTGTGTTGAGGGCAGGAAAAGCAAGCACATTGCCATCCGTGACATTCAACCCGAACAGATCTGTGATGTCCCCTTTCTCGCGTGCCCCGTCAAAGACAAAGTCATCGGAAGTAACCTCCGTGATTGGCTTGCAGGGGAAGACATGGTCGGACTTGGAGGTGCGAGTGATGCGACACAGAAGTCTTGTAATGGATCAGGGTCTGCAAAATGTGTGGGCAAGGAAAGAAGAAGTACTGAAACTACAAAGTAGCATAGATAACTTGGTGATGAGGTTACCATGGCTTCTAGCTGAAAGCTAGCCAACTAGTTCTTGAAGTTATTTTGGACTTCTATAGTTCTATACCAGCAAGTTCTGCTTCCTATATATACAAATTAAAGTATCATATATGCGTACTAAAAATCCCTTGTTGTCATTTCATTATTGGATCAGCTAGCACTCTAGCTAGCAAGGCAACCGTGACAAACTACAAGCAACCAAGCAGAGTTCAACAAAATGAACATTTCTATATCAAAGAGAAGTACCAAGTGGATGTTGGTCGAGGACCTGGCTTTTAACAAGGAAACAATGATAAAATGTTGGATACAAGTTGATAGGTCTTGTTATTTTCCGAACAGTTGACATGTTCAACAGACCATGGAATTTGTTTATTTTCGTGTTTTCGTGACAATTTAAAGGCCAGCCGCAGCCAGCCATGATCGTTCTTGATTTCTAAACCGCAGCTGTGTCAGAATATACAAAACTACGGAGACCAGGCACCTACAAAAAAGAAGACTACAAACACAAGATCAAACTGTATTGAGCATGAATCAAACTAATCAATCCAACTTTCTCTATCATTATTTTGATCAGCTGCTACTTATTTAGTAAGAAGTAGCGTTTGGTTGGTCAAATAAGACAAGACTTTCTACAAAAGAATCCATGGATACATACGCTGGTGAATGTTGGTCGATTCTAAAACTTTTCACTTCTTCATTCCCCAATAAGTTCACAATCCGCAGCGATTTCTGTATATAGTCTACCTGGAATACTAATTCACAACTGCTTTTGAAACAAAACGGGGGCCTTGGAAAACTTGGTAGGGCAGAGTTCATGTATAATCTAGTCCATGATTCCACAACTCCATACTCTTTCATAACCCACACTTGAAGGCCATAGCGCCCCTCTTGGATTATGGAACTTTCAATCAAGGCAAGGTACTCCTCATATTTTGAAATGAAGCAAGTCGAGCATGGTTTGTGTTTTCTAAAAGCTTCAGGCATCTGTATCTCACCAAATAATTCAGTTTCCATATTGAACCACACAATTACACACTCTTCTCTTTGCTTTCCGTAGACGTCGTTCTTAGGGGTTTGAATCCAATGCGAAGCACCATTGATGAAACTAGATACACCTACAGCTGCAGCAGGCTCGAAATAATAACAAGCAGGTACAGAAACAGCAAGGGTTCTCCACGATCCCCTAGCTAACGAATAAACTAGTACTTCAACACTAAATGGTTCTCCATCAAGCACACCACTTACGATTCTCAAAACCTTATAGTCATTGTTTCTCGAATCATGCCCAAATGCATGATGAATTTGTCGAGGGCGCCATTTAATACGACCAATATCAACAGGCCTTGGCAAGATCATGAACTTCCTAACCGTAGGGTTCCAAATCATTATGGATATGTGTTCACCACCTGCAAGACATACGAGCCCGTTACAAGTTCCGACCACTCTACGCAATCGCGGTACGTATTTCGGCGGATATGGAAGCTCAACATACTGATCATCAGTGGTGCCAAGTTCAGAAGGGTTATCCCGGTACAGTGAGTAACCCTCCATTTGCTTCATTATCAGAAGATTGTGAACATCATTTAGGCGGTAGGATTGTATGGCGGCGTTGAGATGGTCTTTAATGAAGGTGGATCTTCTAATCAGAGAATTCCATGATTTGCAGACTGCTGCGCATGTGACTATGGACTCGGGAGGCAACCTTAGCATGATATCGGTTGTAATTTCTAAGGGAAGGATGCTGAAATATTCTGACATTCCTGACGGTTCTTTAGCTGCATAGAATGCTCGGCCAATATATATTTGTTCATGAACTTCTAGGTCATAAGAGACCTGGTTTTATAAGAAACTAGATCGATCGAGTTGGTGGTACATTGCTTGACAGTATAAGACGGAAACCTAATTGTTCAACCATTATAACGAGTTAGGGATAATGAAACTTGGACAGTATAGTAAATGAGCTTCTTCAATCAATTTGAACATTTTGAAGAAATCTAAAGCACAAAGATTGTGGAAACTTTTCTCATGTATTTCCTGATAATAAAAGGAATTACAAGCTGCATAATATAGAGTAGAAGGAGAGTACTAATCACTCCTGATGAAGTAATCAGCCCACGACCAATCGCCTACGAAAAGATGACTACAGATTGTATTGAGCATGAATCAAACTAACTAATCCAACTTTGTCTATCATTATTCTGAGCTGCTATTTATTTCTTTTACGCTCAAATAAATATAGGCATAAAACCTCTTTACCACCCATATTGATATTATTAAAGAAAAAAGAGATATAATAAGAGGGGTACGAAACAAAAACCTCCAAACGGAACAGAGGAATTGAAGAAGAACGGTAACTAGTGTAAGCCCATACAATAAAAGGAGAAGTCACATCCCACCAAACTAAATCTATTCAAGTGGTACCATGATTTGCTAACAAGTCAGCAACTCTGTTACCTTCCGGAAAGATATGTGAGGATCTGAAATGCATTTGATAAATGTGGCTCAAACAATTCCACCATTGTACTCTAAGCTGCCATGGCACCAAATAAGAAGATCAACTACTACTTATTTAGTAAGAAGTAGCGTTTGGTTGGTCAAATAAGACAAGACTTTCTACAAAAGAATCCATCTCTAGTCTCTTAATCGAAAAAAAGAATCCATCTCTAGTGGATGTTGGTCGATTTCAAATTCTTTCACTTCTCCATCCCACAAGTTTAGAATTTTCGGAGATAATTTGCGTATATAGCGATTAGAGCCTTTTACCTGGCATACCAACTCACAACTGCTTTTGAAACCAAAAGGGGGCCTTGGAAACCTTAATAGCTCAGAGATCATGTATAATCGAGTCCATGATTCCACCAGTCCATACTCTTTCATAACCCACACTTCAAGGCCATTGATCCCCCTTGTGGTTTCAATCAAGGCAAGGCACTCGTCGTGTTTTGAAATGAAGCAAGACGAAAACGGCGTGCGTTTCCTCAAAGCTTCCGGCATCTGTATCTCACCAAATAGCTCAGTTTCCATATTGAACAACATGATTACATACTCTTTCACTCTTCGCTTTCCATCTCTCTTGCGGGTTTTTTGAATCCAATGCGAAGCACCATTGATGAAATAACTAGATTCATCTGCAGGCTTGAAACAAGCGGGCACTGCAGCAGCAAGCAGACTTCTCCACGATCCCCTAGCTAACGAGTAAACTTCAAACCTAACTGCTGGTTCTTCTTTACGATCACTCACTATTCTCAAAACCTTATAGTCATTGTTTCTCGGATCATGACCAAATGCATGATGAGTTTGTCGAGGATTTTCATCATAATTAAAAATATCAACAGGCCTTGGCAAGATCACAAACTTCCTGACTGTAGGGTTCCAAATTATTATGGTGATGTCTTCAGTAGCACCTGCAAGACATACAAGCCCGGTTACAAGTTCCGACCATTCTACGCAACCAGCTCCGATCATGAAAAGACTGAAAATCGGCTTTGAATTTCGACGGATATGGAAGCTTAACATACTGATCACTAGTGCCAAGTTCAGAAGGGTTGTTCCGATACAGTGAGTAACTCTCCACCTGCTTCCTTATCAGAAGGTTGTGAACATCGTTTTGGCGGTAGGATTGGATGGTGGCGTGGAGATGGTCTTCAATGAAGTCGGAGGTTTTTAAACAGAGATTTAAACAGAGAATTCCATGGTTTGCAGACTGCTGTGCATGTGAGTAAGGACTTGAGAGGCAACCTTAGCATGATATCGGTTGTGATTTCTACGGGAAGTAATCTGAAATTTTCTGAAGACCTTTTCTTTTTGGTGGAATATTCCGACATCGCTGACCGTTCTTCAGCTGGATAGAATGCTTAAGCTAATATGTTTGTTCAAGAATGTCTTGGATATAACAGACCCTGTTTTATAAGAAACTAGATCGAGTCGGTACACATTGCTTAACAATAAGCAAGTAGGAATATATCACCTAATCCTTATATAAGACTAATAAGAGGGAAAGTGAATCCTCTGTTTTTTTTAGATGGCAACAATTTTAACGAGTTAGGGATAATGAAACTTGGACAGTAAATGAGCTTCTTCAGCTGAGTTTATTTGGACATTTCATATGAGAAATACAACAATAATAAAGTAAATAAAGTTACTCATGAGAATTCTCAGAGAAGTTTTAATATTGCAGACCAATACGCCTACAGAAAGACCAACACTGAGGAACGGACAGAGAGGAAGAGAGACAAAGCCCAATTTAACAACAGAGTATTCAAGCAAAACTGAAGTATGGAAGTTGGCATCCTAGATGCCGAACTTGGATCGAATGCTGCTGATAACATCATCATCTACTCGAAAGGCCTTAGTTAACACTGCATCAGGGATGGAAGGCGTCGAAGCAAACAGATTAGAAGGAAGTACAGCAGAGCCTGGCAAGTGACTGTTGAAAGCTGTGAAGGCAAGGGCCTTCCCTTTGCCAACGTTTAGCTGAAAGTGAACAAGTCCCCTCGGAACCACAAACATCTGCCCAGCACTCAAGACCTTGGAGTGATACACGTTGTTAGTTGTCACAAACCCCACAAGTAGCTTTCCTTTAATGACAACCCCAGACTCACTTGCACGAGGGTGCCAGTGCGGCGGATTGATTCCACCTGGAGCAAAGTCGACTCTGTTCATCGATATTCCAAGGGTGTTGAGCCCAGGAAAGGCAAGGACATTCCCAGCTGTTACAGTCGCCTTATACAGATTGGTTGTGTTCCCTTCTTTGCTCAGCCCATCAAAGAAAAAGTCATCTGAGGTAATCTGTGATGTGGGTTTGCAAGGAAAGCCATTAACTGATAGGGAGGCACTCGCATCTGCGACACAGAAGTCTTGTAATGGATCAGGGTCTGCAGAATGGAAGGGCAGGGGAAGAAGCAGTACAGAAAGTGTGAGGCAGAATAGCTGGTGGAAGCTTAAGCCTGATGAGGTAAACATGGCTGCAACAGACCTTTGCTTTCAAAACTAAGTATCTTCAGAGTTTAGACTGTGGTTCTATATATTCTTCCCATTCTGAGGTGAAATTTATTGGATTCAAGACAACTACTAGAAACTACACAAGTAACCTATCACAGCAAGAAAGAGGAATTCAACAAAGTAGCATCAGCAATCAAGATAAGAAGACTTCAACAACCCTATGTTAGAAGACTGCAATAGCTTCACAACGGTCAAAAATCATGATTTTCCTTAGAAATTGGTTGGGGTTAGTGGGCTTTGGAAAAAGGATAACCTGACAAGGAGAGTGATGAAGAAGTGTAAACAAGCTGGTATTTTCCAAACAGTTGACTGACTTGGTCAGCAATATTCCTTTATTATTTTGGTAGCATCTAGTAGCTTATTATAAAAGGTACCAACTAGTAGCTTATTATCAAAGGTATTATGTCTAATTACCTACCAACTATGAACATACTTCAGATATTTCAGAGCGAAGAATAGAGCGTCTTGGGGCACTTGAGTATATATATAATGGAATTATGGGACCTTGCAACATTTATAATGGTTGCAACAGTTGAGTCATCAAATAACTATTGAAGATGTTAGGCATGACTGATGAGAGTACAATTACATAATCATGAAGAGTTGAGAGGAACATGTATGCCGTCACTATAACCAATTGGAGTTCAAGCTTCATTTGAGAAATCAAAAGGACCTTGGTAGTCACTATAAAATCTAATACAACTACATCACCTTACATGCAATTTCTGAAACGCTGTTAGAACTAGTACAGCATAATATGGGTTTTATGACTTCATCTTTAAGAGAACAAAATAAGCAAAGGCACAACAAAAGGAAGATATTCACTATTCCAAATAATACAAAATCAATAGCACGACCTAAAGATGGTAACTGTTGATCTAAATCTATTAGATTAAAGGTACCATAATCAGCCTGACCTCTCAACCACAGCAAAACTGAACTTTCACCACTTCAATTAACAACATCAAGTCATCTATCTCAAGCATAATGGTCCAATTTCCTTTTACAATTTGCGGGGAACGAAAGTCCAACTTTGCGAGGATCCATCTAGGAAGAAAGCTTCAAGGTTCTTATCAAAGTTTCATCCTGCATAAGTAAAATGAATTAGATAAAAAGTAATCAGTCATTGTCCGAGTTTGCACACAAAAACTGTGGGGAAAAAGAAAGACAAAGAAAACTCATAATGATACCTGTCTATGGCAGTCGTACTGATCGGAATCACACCGGCTGGGGACACAAGAGCATCAACTGAAACATCATGTTCGGTGACCGCTATAACCCCTTCATCCACTATCTGTGGAGAATACGATAGTGCAACTGCAATAAAGTCAACATTCTTAATTAAGATAACAACATGAACATATTGTCAAAAAAAACTGTATATTACTTTCATACTAGCAAGAAAAATGAACATACCCAGGAGCGGTTGCTTCCAATTGCGGGCCTTCGCAAGCTCTTGGTAATTCCTCAGAAAAGTATCATAATAACTGTAGAAGACCATGGTTAAGATCAATGATTCATAACTCTGATTAAGACAATAATTTTTTTGGTTAAGAAAATATGATACTTAAGTTTGTTCCATATAAAATCTTATATAGGCCAGAGACAGAATTCACAGCTCTAGCAGCAGCCTTATCTAAAGGAGGACATATAAAATGACATCTCCAAACAACTCAGCCCATGGTACTTGAAAAATAATAAAATCTTGATCCAAGACAAGATGTATAATCCTACCCTCCACCTCGACCCAAACGTCTCCCAGATCTGTCAAATGCTAGTCCTGTAAGCAAGGATGATAAGCAAATGCAGTCAACTACAGTTTAGATTTGACACTTATATCAGATACTGCAAATCAATGATTAATTAAGAAAATAGGAAGAGAAAGATTACCTGGTAAGAGAAGCAAATCAACTGGATCACTTGCCTGTAAAACTGCACAAACAGTCCTCGATCAGTTTAACCAATCATACCTACAAATTTACATATATTTAAATCTTTGAAGCTAATGAGGCATTCTTTCTGGCAAGAGTTAATTTACACAAAAGTGCCCAATTCTACTTTGAGATTAAGAACAAACAAGATGCCAGGACTAAGGGTTTCTGGAAAACAAAGGCCAGACTAAACTACATCTGAGTGAGCACAGAAAATATGTCATCAGTTCAAGAAAATGAAAAACTAAAGGCTCTCCACATTTCTAACTGAGAACTTACCCAGCCTGATAACACTCTGATGTCCAAACCTGGCTAAATTACTAGAGGGCTTTTTAAGGACTAGAAACACCGGTCAAATGTTTGTATCCTAACATGATTTTAGACGAGAGTCTTTAGATAGTCCTACAAGCATAAAGAGAAATAAAAGACACTAAACATAATAATAAACTTTGAGGCTTAATCAGTATTACCATACTTGATCTAATCCTAACTTTTGTAATCTTCCCTTTCTAATAAGTTCAAATTTTAATGTCGTACAAGTATAACTGGTGTTTGTGGTCTAAAGCGCAAAAACTACCAATTGTAAAGAATGACTACAATGTCTACAATGTATAAATCACTGATAATGCTTGTAAGAAGTAAGTGAAACATTACCATCTTCGCGTTCATTTCCATCAGCATCCGCCGCAGCCGGTTCTAAAATATCCATCGAATTCGCAACCATATCATCGACACTTGAGATGTGGAGCATTCTCATGTGACTATTCTTGTCCTCCACACGCGGCACATAAAGCTTTTTCCTCACACCATCTGCACACAACACAACAATCAAATAGACAACCCATAACTAAAACTCAAACATTTTCCAAGAACTAAACTTTCAACATGGGCTCTCTTAAAAAAAACACACCTTTATCCGAACCCTGAAGAATCTCAGCCAACACTTTAGAAGTATCAACTTCACGCAAAGCTGCGCAGCTTATATACGCACACAATCTCTGACTGGACTTAAACCAAGGAGCTTCCAACACAATGCTCTGAATCGCATCATCTAAACAGAATAAACACAAAGCCTTGCAATCACTGAATGGATATCAAACCAGAGAAACTACAAAGTGGGTCATTACCTTCCTGGGATCTGAGTACTGGGTCCATTGACTTGAGGGCCTTCCGGACTTTGGTTCGGAGCATCCGTTTTTGCTTGAACAAAGCGTCGAGGTGGTCTTGGTTGTTGGTGGTCATTGTTGCGATGAAGCGTTGGGAGAATGAAGGTGGTGGGCGGCGTAGGATAGAGGAGGCGCGTGGAGGTGGCGCTGCTAATGTGCACGGTTGGGTCATCAGCGCCACCAACAACCTTCCTGACATGTATGTATGCGTCCTCGTTGGCATTTTTTTTTTACTCTGTGTTTTTTGTACAAGGTCCTTGGAGATGTTGGTTTTTGTGTTGAAGACACAAATGATTTCTGATTTTCTCGGTTTCTTTTGCTAGATAATCTGATTTGTGTAAGGCAGTGATTTGACACTTCACATGTCAAAAGATCTTGTTCTCTTTAGGTGTTTCAAATGTTTAATGAATTATAACATTTTTGATTTGTTTTACGAGAATAACAGTATACTCATTTATTGATAGAAATGTCTATTTATAGACATCACATAGAGTCTCCCGAAGAATCAGGAAAATCTATCAACTGTAATATATTCTAATAAGGAAACCGGATTAACCAATCCTACGTGTATTAGGGCAAGACACATAACAGAAAGACGGAAACATAATTTCCTTAAACACTCCCCCTTGTGTTGCGTCCTAATACGTCACGGTGCTTATGGTGTTGTCTCGGTAAAAATCTTGTCAAGTAAAGCAAAAACCTCATTGGTAAAACAAAAGACTTGGACGAAGGGAAAAATAGCACAACGCTCCAACTACAATTGAAGATAACATGTGATGTATGTAGACTCCCCCTGATTGGTAACTCAATCTCGGAGTACAGATAAACGGCGCAAGCCAATACACTTCACATACTTCAAAAGTAAACTTGGGCAACGATTTAGTCATTAAATCTAGCCACAACATCCTTAGATCAGACTTGCTATGCTTAGCATTACTTTGATCTTTAAGGAGAAGGTTGTCTAACAACTCAAAACATAAGTTCGCGTTGAAAATCATATTCACGCATGGTATGACCTTCGTGTACTTAAACAGTCATAATGTCTTCGATACAATAGGTATGGACGAACTGTATAAAGTTCTAGAAACTAGATACACGTAGCTTTCTAACCATATATGGTCCATAACCTAGTTCATCTTGGGCTGATCACAAAGCTTTGTCGAAGTTGACTGTTCTGCCAAAGCAGATTCTCAGACAGATCCGTTCTACTTTACGAAAATAGCCATAACGCACTCAATATGATAGGTGTGATCAAATTGTTGGTGTCCCTGGAAAGTAGACACATAGACATTTCTAATAGTATAAATTTCACCATTTTCCAACAAGTGGGCTATTCTGTAGGTCCAGTGGAAGTTGACTTACAAAACTGGGCAGATTCTAATTTCGTTGTTAATGTGTCTTTCTGTATGGATGAATAAGCTTGAACATTTCATAGAAGAAATCACTGCCATTACATTGGCGTTGCATGGGCGTATCCAGCTACTACCTTGATATTCCTTCACACTCATCTAAGAGGGAGCGAAGCTGCTCGACCGCTAGGAAAAGAGTTAAAAGACTAAGGAGAACTTAGCCTTATAAGTTTATAATGAATGAGATGTCGAGTCAAGCATATTGTAACAAGTACATGAATGTATTACCGTACTTAGATGGAGGATTTCTCCTGAAACTTCTTTGTCATATGGATGAAACAAGTCTTCTCAACACTTCGACCGATCAAGGAATACATATAGGCATAACTTCATCGTCCTTTAGATTGCCTTAAGCCGACAGATGAATAAGCATCATCAATAACGGTCCTCACTTTCGAGACCAAGTATTCCCAAGATCTTTTCATTCTTAATTTTGGATCAGTGACATCTCTTAGTTTAACAAGAGTTCACCATGATTCATTTAGAATTTACACGTAAATAGACATAATTCTTCATATCCCTTTTCTAATCAAGTAGATACTTAGCAAATACCTTGCAAATACGCTCCGTGGTCAAGAGCCATTTGATTTGGGTGAAAACCGATCTATTCAAGATCTTTATGTACATCTCTTAGTTCCCAACATAGATAAGTTATGACCACAAGCTGCATGTTCAATTTTTCGGAAACTACTTAACTGACAAGGTAGTATAGTGCAATGATATCCATTACGAGAGTATATTTTATCGTAGTCGATTCCAGAACGATTGTGAGAGACCTTGCGCCATAAGGTGAGTCTAAACTTTTTTTCTCACTACGTTTTCTAACAAAGACATAACTGATAGAGTTTACACTTGGGGTGTCGGCATCACCTAACCAAAGCACTATCTCTTTATTTAAACTGGATCGCATTTTTCCATTTAGGCCAATCTACAACGTTGATATTTTCTCAACGAAGTATGGTTCGATATCAAACTCATTAAACCATGTCATCATGTACACTAGTGTAATTTTTAAGTGTAGAGATCTCTATATGGATTGGTATTAGCATTGAGGCGTCCCCCAATGATGATCATAATCCAGTAATAACAGACGAATGAGTATTATTGATCAAAAGATCAAGTTGTGCCAAACTCGCATTCTTCCTTGGCGAGTATTTATCGAACCAAGTGGTCT
This sequence comes from Fragaria nilgerrensis, assembly GCA_010134655.1. Taxonomy (NCBI): domain Eukaryota; kingdom Viridiplantae; phylum Streptophyta; class Magnoliopsida; order Rosales; family Rosaceae; genus Fragaria; species Fragaria nilgerrensis. Next base: position 9,988,106 of record CM020981.1, read on the forward strand.
CCCCCTAAACCATGGGAGTCACAGCCTAGCGACACCATATACCACTTTTGTGGTGTCACCATGCCACCATGTATGGGTGACGACATGTCCTCTTATCCGGACATCAATTCTTGCAGGCATGTTTGCAGCATGTATATGTGATCTCGTCACTTTAGAAAACTTAATGAGACATAGTAGGAACAAACCACGACAATTCCAAGTCGTTCTACTTGAACATTCTTGTTCTTATCTCCTCCTAACGATGGGAAGACTGGCTCACTAAAGTGACATAAAAGAGATCGTCTGTCAAGATTTCTATAGAAGCAGACTATAGTCGGAAGCTCATGTCTTATTCAAAGACAATATTCATCAAATAACCCATTATTGTGCGCTTGTGGAGGTACAATTTGGCACATACAACATATGGACGATATAGATTGCAGAACGTTAACTTAATCTGTTAACAAATATGCATACCGTTACAACCGTAACATAAATATTTGAATGATGGTGGGTAAAGATGAATAAGTAAAACCACGACCCTGCTACAATCTGTAGTCGTTGGTCTTACAGGTCCAAAACAAACTGCTGGCCGCACCGCCGGGACTGGTAAAAAAGAAACCGGTTGAACCGACCGCCGGCATCACCGGACCTTTGTTTTACACTTCCTTTAATAGTTCACTATTCTCCAAAGCTCCAAACGCTACCAAATTTATAAGCAGGTAGACATGGGAGTTAGAATTTAGAAACCGCTAGCCACGACAACAGAACCGGCCGAAATAGTACCGAACCGGTCGTCGGAGTCGTGGGACATCCGTGAACACTTATATTAAGTGGTTCACCACCTTTCACGTCTCCAAATGCCACGAAATTTTGTAAATAGGTAGGCTTGGATTTAGGAATCCTCGGCCGCAAACAGAACCTTAAGAACCGGTCCTCACAATGACTGGTCTGCAGGCTGAAAAACCAGAAATTCTAGGTTTTTTCAACTTTTCAATCATTGTTAAGGTTCCCCATAACATCCAATTATTATGGCTTGAGTTAAACCAGAGTGAACATCACCATAGCATCATTATGCCTCAAAGTGAACAATGAGAAGCCATCTAGGCCAACATCTTATGTATCATTCTTGTATAATCACTCACAGACATTGCAATTAATTATGGCTGGGTGAAAACCGACCGCTTAGTGAAAAACCGACCGAACCGGACCGCAAAAATGGTTCGGTCACCGAACCGGTAAAAAACAGTTCAAAAATGCAGTTTTTCTGACCCGCACCGCTTTTGTATGGTTCAAAAGCGAGTTGAAGGGATACACTGGCCGAAAAAAACCGCACCGCACCGGTTATTCAAATATATTTAATATTTATAATTTTTATTTAAATTAATCATATTTTTAATGGGCTGTCAAGTTTTCATAGGTTAGAAATGGGTTTCACGTAGGATCTATTGCATCTAATTGCGTCAAGAAACCCTAGTTTAATCCCCATATAAAAACCCCAGCCAAATCCTAACTTTTCTTCATAGTCTCTCATCTCTATTGACCCAGTCTCTCATCTCCCTCTCAACTCTCATCTCCCGTCGAATTCAAATGGACCCAGTAAGACTCTAGCCGAATACTTATTTTTCCTCTCAGTTTCTTATCTGCATCATTTATCATTTTAAGTTTTGGTTGAACAACGATTTCGTTTGACTGATTCCTATTTCAAAGTTTTGGTTGTATATCCGTTTATGATTTGATTTGTATTTGGTTTTGTTTATTGCTTCTTTACTTTATTTGGTTCAGTTAGTTCATGATATACATGATTGTTTGGTTTCGTTGTTTACAGTACATGATACACATGATTCAATTTTATAGTTGGTTCTATTTATTACGTATTTACTTGATCTGCTTCAGTTAGTTCGTTGTTTGATTTTGTTTATGATAATCAAAATTTGTTGTTCGGTTTCATTGTTTAGAAGGTATCATACTATCATATAGATGATTTGATTTCATATTTGGTTTTGTTTATTACTTATTTACTTTATTTGATTCAGTTAGATTGTTGTTTGATTTCATTTATAATAATCGGATTTCGTTGTTTATACATGATTCAGTTTCAATTTTACTTTAGATTATTACTTTATTTGCTTCAGATCATGTTCATCCATTAATCAAATTTATGTTCATCAATTTATTACTTGATCTGCTTCAGTTTATTACTTTTATGTCTTTATCTGTTATGGTTCATTCGCTTCCTGGTATATATATACTTCAGTAGTTTATTTTTTTTTGGCCTGATGCCAATATTTTTTTTCATTGTTAGGGTGCCTCGCAAACTCCCAATGCAACACCAACTGGGTCAAGCATGGCAACAACAATGACTGCCACCAGTCAATCTGCATCACCGTCTACCCTTATGCCTCCTCCCCCTGCAGCTGCCTCTGCCCCTGCAGCTGCCTCTGCCCCTGCAGCTCCCCCTGCCCCTGCACCTTCTTCTGAACCTTCCCCAAGCACTGAAGGTGAGTGCGTGAAGAGGAAGAATCAATCTGAAGTATGGGATCATCAGGGGATGGTACCAAGGCGGCGAAACCGCGAGCCAAGTGCAAGTATTGTCCTCAGACTTATGCTTGCGACCCTAAAACAAATGGGACGACATCCATGAGGACTCACATGCTCTATCAATGCAAGAAATGCCCAGTATACATCCCTTCCAAACGGCAGAAGCATCTTTTTTTGAGACTCTTGATCAAGGGGGTAAGTTGGCTGCTAGGGCTTGGGATACTGTTGAGTGCAGGAGAGCTTGTGCCAGGATGGTAGTGAGGGATGAACTTCCATTTAGCCATGTTGAGGGGGAAGGGTTTATAAAGTTTGTGATTTAGTCATCGTAGTCACAATGGATTTATAAAGAACTAAATTCATGAATAGTTGTCTATTTCTTGCAATAAGCTAAGCACTTAATCTCGCTACAACACATTCATATACCAGAATGTAGAGATAACAGTCTTATGTCAAGACATAGAAACCGAAATATGTTAACAATTTCGATGGAAATTGAAAAAAAAGGTATTGGAATCCTTTAGAGTGGGTTACATGACGTATAATACTACGAAGATGGACAAAACAAGGCTTAAAAACATGCCAAAACTTGGCAAAATTGGTCGTGAGCACTCACGGCTTACTGTTGGATCTTGTAGAGAAAGAAAAAGATTTTTCAACATCCAATTTTGGATGACATTTAGCGTAACGCAATTTTCTTTTTGCAATTATGAATCCGCTCAAGAGTGTAGAAAACTACTCTTGTTTGTAATGTCTTTGCAACTGTATAAGTGTGTATTGTGGCACACTTGACATTACAAATCCTCTTTTGATCCAAAACCGATGTGCATTGTGCAACATCATGATATGCCAAGTGTGCATTACGCCACACTTGGTTTAATTATGATGCCCAAGTATGCATTACGCTATACTTGGTGCGATTTCAACCTTTATAAACGCCACCTTATAGTAACTGGTGGTCTTTTGTAATCCAATGTAGTGTCATGTAGTTATAATGCGATATATTGCATTCACTACTGGAAAAAAGAACTTAGGAGACAGAATTATTTTGTCTCCTAAGTGACAGATTTCGTCTCCTAAGTACTTAGGAGACAGAATGTCCGTCGGCTAAGATCCGTCGCCTAAGTGTTGTGAGGTAGGAACTTAGGCGACGGAATCTGAAATTCTGTCGCATAAGTGGTTCTTAGGAGACGGAATACTTTCATCTTCTAATTCTTATTCAGCCTTTAGCGATGGAATTCAACTATTCCGTCTCTTAAGTGGACAATTTTTTATTTATTATAAAATAAAATCCGTCGCTTAAGTTCTTAGAAGACGAAAGTATTCCGTCTTCTAAGAACTTAAGCGACGGATTTTATTTTATAATAAAAAAAAATTGTCCACTTAAGAGACGGAATAGTTGAATTCCATCGCTAAAGGCTGAATAAGAATTAAAAAAAAAAAACGTCACCGCAGTAAAGTTTACTGCCCCCTAGTAAACTTCTATTGCAGTAAAGTTCTACTGGGGGTCAGTAAACTTCAATACAGTATCTCAATTTCAATTTCATGTCAATTATACACAACATATATCAATTATTACCCTAATAAACAAATTCATTGACCCCTAGTAAACCTAGTGGAAGTTTACTGCCCCCCAGTAAAGTTCTACTGGGGGTCAGTAATGTTCTACTGGGGGTCAGTAAACATCAATACAGTATCTCCATTTCAATTTCATGTCAATTATACACAACATATATCAATTATTACCCTAATAAACAAATTCATTGACCCCTAGTAAACCTAGTGGAACTTTACTGGCAGTAAAGTTCCACTGGGGGTCAGTAATGTTCTACTGGGGGTCAGTAAACATCAATACAGTATCTCCATTTCAATTTCATGTCAATTATACACAACATATATCAATTATTACCCTAATAAACAAATTCATTGACCCCTAGTAAACCTAGTGGAACTTTACTGCCCCCAAGTAAAGTTCTACTGGGGGTCAGTAATGTTCTACTGGGGGTCAGTAAACTTCAATACAGTATCTCCCTTTCAATTTCATGCCAACAATTTGCCCCAAATACACCACCACCACCAAATCAAAAACAAACTATTAAAAATAATTACTGAAAACAATTAAATACGCATTTTGGAAGCCTAAACGGACTCGGATGGCCTAAAAAGCCCATATGTCGTGGCAAAGCGACGAGTTTGGTTCGTTGGGCCGTTCCGCTTCCAGAAAGGTATCATAATGATCAATCAGACACCGAACGCCAAATCTGACCGGGTTTAGACTTGTTTCGATCGATCTGCTCTTCAATCTCTATCGCCATCTGTTCTACATCACCGGTGGTGGGTCGGCGAGAAGGCGGAGGTGGAGGGTGCGGAGGTGGCCGGGTGATGTTGAAGAGGGTCTTGACGATGTTGAAAGTGGTGGTGTTTGTGGGGACGAAGTCGATGAGTGCGTGGCAGTTGGAGGTGGCGTTGATGGGGGTGGTGCAGTTGAAGGTGGCAGCGGAGGAAAGAGTGGTGAGAATGGATAGAGAGGCCGACATGAGAGAGAGAGAGAGGGCTCTGGGAAAAGATGTGTTTCCCAGAGTGAGAATCGCTTAAGTTCTATTAATAAGGTTGGTGAGTGTGATTTAAAAGAATTGATATGTTTTGAAAAATTTTGGTTTGAATTTTCATGAAATTTTACACGGGAAGATGGGCGCTCAAATTTTTAGAACTTAAGCGACGGAATGTTCTATTTCCGTCGTCTAAGTGATTCATAATTTTTTGTTTTTTTTTATTTTAGAAAATATTTCGTCGCCTAAGTAAATATTTTCGTCTCCTAAGTTCTACTTAGGCTACGGAATGTAATTCCGTCTCCTAAGTAATTCATATAAATTTTTTAATTTTTATTTTTTCAAAATGTCGTCGTCTAAGTAAAAATATTTCGTCTCTTAAGTAGTGCTTAAGCGACGGAATTTCATTCCGTCTCCTAAGTCGTTCTTAGGAGACGAAATCAAAATATTTCGTCTCTTAAGGACAACTTAGGAGACGGAAACTGTTTCGTCTCCTAAGTAGAAATTTTCGTCGCTTAAGTACCACTTAGGAGACGGAATTTTTTAATTCCGTCGCCTAAGTGACATTTTCCAGTAGTGATGCCTAAGTGACATTTTCCAGTAGTGATTATCGTCTAGCTTATGTAAATCGAACCATATGTGACAGATAAAATTCGAATATATATGTCAACCTTGCATCGAGGTCTTGACCAAGAATGTAATTCAAAATATAACGACTAAGTGACTTTAGTCAAATATGTGAGGTGTATGTCTTCACAAAACTTGGAAAAACAAACGAATTTGTAGCTTCATATCTTCCGCAATATACTTTTTGCTTTTAAAATCCGTAACTGTGAGAATAATGTTCTCATCTTCTTCCATATAGTGAGTTTCTTGTTTCAAGAACTCCATATATTTCATGTACATTGACCATATTATTGCTTTATTTGCAATTAATGAACAGATGTAGAACCACATCAATAACAAGATTTTTCTTTTACTAGCTCAATCTTTATATGACATGTGGGGTTCGAGGCGTTACCTCTCCCTCTTTTCAGAATTCGTGACATGAAATTCGTCACTTTTTTTTTGTCAAATTCAGGGCGTATGTTTCGGTCAATTATATCAAAACAACAAGATGGAAGAGTAACTATTATCGGTATACGATAACTAATTCCAATTATTGAATTAGGTCAAGACCAAGGTTTATGGTAACTCAATTCGATGTGAACCGTGACAAATTCCGTCACAAATCGATATTAACCGTGATAATTTTCATCACTAATCGATGTTAACCGTGACAATTTCCGTCGCAAATTGATGTTTGTCCATTTATTAACCACGACAATATTTCGTCGTAATACCGTGACTTGTCAAACTGTCACAAATTTCAACTTTGATATGAGGGGTCCAAATTCCTCACATCAACCCACGTTATAAGAAAGATGAGGGTAGAAGAAGGCTACGAAGCCCGGTTATGAAATTAAAATTCAAAAGCGGTAACTTTTATAGCTTACGTGCTAGTTTGCCGTGTAAGAGAAGTTGCCCTTATAATTTTCATGCTTACTTCCTGCATACTCTCGCAATTCTATCGCGATCCGTCGCGTGAAAAATTTCATGAAAAATATAAACATATGGTTAGTCATATTCACCATATATATAAACAGTAAAACAAATTAAATAGTTACTGCTGTAAATAAAATAAACTGTTTTTACTTGTGGGGTAAAAACATTTTACCCGGAGAGGAAAATTTACTGTTTTGCCCCTCGTATTAGTTTTGGATCAGGTGAGAATCCGGGTCGAGCAGATCCGGGTCGGATCTAGTCTGCATTAGCGGTCGGGGGCGGACGTGGTGTCGGGCAGGCGACGCCAAGAGACGGGCGGTGTAGCACTGAAGTGTGGCTGGGATAGGGCTCGTGGACGGAGGTGGAGACTTGCCGGAGCAGATGCGGCTAGGGTTCGACTGAGTTGCAGGTCCGACCTTGATCGTGGGGCGGCAGCCGGGCACGGTGTGGGTTAGGTGCCAAGGATCATCGATGGCACTGGTCTGTCGTCGATGCTGCTAGGTGGAGGGGAGGTGCGCCGGAGGTGGCTGCAAGGCAGGGGGCTGTCGGATCTAGGTTGTAGTCGAAGGGCAAGGTTCGCCGACGAGATGGGTTGGGTGCCCAGAGCAAATTTCTGGGTGTGCAAGTCAAAGTTGATGGGGGTACGGCAGCAGGAAATTTTAGGTTTTTTTTTTTTTTAGGTTTCATTATTAAGCTCGGGTTAAAGTGCAGTGCTGATAACATGTTAAAGGAGAAAAGATAACGAGAATAACGGTCTACTCATTCATTGATAGAAAAACCTATTTATAGGCATTACATAGAGTCTCCCGAAGGATCTAGAAAATCTATCAATTGTAATCCATTCTAATAAGGAAACCGGATTGACCAATCCTACATGTATTAGGGCAAGACACATAACATAAGGACATAAACATAATTTCCTTAAACAAAGTGAAGTTTTGCTAGATAATTCGGTTGGTAAAGAGAAGTGATTTTGATACTTTGGGATTAAGACCCAGTTTGGTAGAGATTCCTAAGCTGTTTTTGGGGTCAAAAGTGATTCTGAGCATAACCTTAAGTGTTTGGTAACAACCCATAAAACTGATTTTAGAAGAATAGATTCTCTTAAAAGTGGATTTTGGAGAAGCAGGGTAGGAGATGCTTTTGCGAGAATCAGTTGGAAAAGAGAAGTTTTGCAAAGTGAAGTTTTGCTAGATAATTTGGTTGGTAAAGAGAAGTGATTTTGATACTTTGGGATTAAGGCCCAGTTTGGTAGAGATTCCTAAGCTGTTTTTGGGGTCAAAAGTGATTTTGGGCATAATCTTAAGTGTTTAGTAACAACCCATAAAACTGATTTTAGAAGAATGGATTATCTTAAAGTGGATTTTGGAGAAGCATGGTAGGAGATGCTTTTGCAGGAATCAGTTGGAAAACATGGAGCTTAAGAGATCTTCATAGATTGCAGAAGAGAACATACATAGACTCCAACGAAACTATCGCTTCAAAACTCAGAAAAATTCAATTTCTAATTAGTTTTATTTGAATCTGAAAAATAGATTTATCAGTAAATTTTTAATAAGAGGTGTGCCTTTACTACCTCAGTTAGAATTTCTCATGTAAAATACACGTCATTACTCTTGAATGATGAACATAACAAGTGAAAGAGTGTTGCATTTGATTGTTTACTCTTTGTAATCAAAGCCTTTTTGATATCTCACTAATCGAAATTGAAGTTGTATCTTTCAAGCACCGTTCCAAAACTCAAGTTCGTTATGTGATAAATATATGGTTTCTACCGACTTTAGGGAAAATTGAAAATACACGAAATACGGAAGCCAATAGCGCAAATACATATAAACTCAAGGACCTGTACTCGGAAAACTCACCACTCTCTGAATCTCTCTGTTTACAACTTACCCAATGTGCTCTCAGCCTCTCACCTGCAACCAAATTTGATCTTCACCACCCAAACCTCTCTCTCTTTCTCTCTCTTCCCAAACCCTAACCCTAATCCCCAATCCACGATGACCTAGAACCTCCGCTCCGCTCCATTTCCGGCGAGTCCAGCTCCCCCCGCGCCACCAATCAAGAGCTGAAATCTCCACCACGATGCCGCCGAACGCCGATCTGGACCGCCAGATCGACCACCTGATGCAGTGCAAGCCTCTGACGGAGGCGGAGGTCAAGACGCTGTGCGAGCAAGCGAGGACGATCCTCGTCGAGGAGTGGAATGTCCAGCCGGTCAAGTGTCCGGTCACCGTCTGCGGCGACATCCACGGCCAGTTTCACGACCTCGTTGAGCTTTTCCGGATCGGCGGCAGCGCTCCCGATACCAACTACCTTTTCATGGGCGACTATGTAGGTCAGTTTGGGAATTTCACACTTTTGTTCTTGCTTGATTTTTGTGAATTGGATTTCGTTTCATATATGGTGAAGATTTGATATTGGAATGAGTTTTAGGTAATGTGATACGTTCGGTACCGAGTTTCGATATGTAAATGTAATAGAAGCTGGTTATCCTTGTTGTTACTTAATTAGATGCTTAGGTAACAGGTCGTTGTCTAGGAATGTAGATTAATTTTCTGTAAGGACTTAGATATTGACTTGGTTCTGGGTAGATTGGATTAGTCAATACTCCTACTTTCGAGTTTAATAGAACCCGCAGGTGTAACCTGTTCTTTAAATGAGGTGGTTTATGTCCTATTTTGAACTTGATCATAGTTCATCCGTCCTAATTTGTAGATCTTTGGTTGTATGTCATACAATAGGGAAAATTAGTTGTATTTGTATGTTTATTGAGAATCAGTCTAGCGTTATTTGTCAGTAGAACATGGTGTTCACGGCATTTTTCAGTAATCCTTAAATTTTTCCTTTTTCTTGTTCAGATCGAGGATACTACTCCGTGGAGACTGTCACACTTCTAGTAGCCCTGAAAGTACGTTACAGAGATAGAATTACAATTCTCAGAGGAAATCATGAGAGTCGGCAGATTACTCAAGTGTAAGTCTTTACTCTTTCAAGTTTTCACTCCAAAAGTGGAACCTCATGAGTAATATTAGTGTAAGTAAGGTTGTGGAACAGACTCCTAATGTGAGATAACTCCTGTTTAGTCTTGTTGAGGAAGCAATTGAATATCTTGTAGATGGTTTTTTATCAGCTTCATTTATTGAAATGAAGAATACATGTGAATAGAAATGTTAAGTTTTTTTTATCACCAATTACTCCCAAGAAAGTTAAGTTTCATTGAAATACTTGTACCAGACTATTATTTAAGGGTTAGAAGTTCTGGTTAATATATCTGAACTTTTGCTTTTTCAGGTATGGGTTTTATGATGAGTGTTTGAGGAAATATGGAAATGCCAATGTCTGGAAGCATTTCACTGACCTTTTTGATTATCTGCCTCTGACAGCCTTAATTGAGAGTCAGGTAATAGTTTTATATGTAAATGCTAATGTCTTGAAATACTCTCTTATCCTGCTATCATCTCACTTAACAAGTGTTCTTTTGCTTTTTATGATCCTTTTAGATCTTCTGCTTGCATGGTGGACTTTCCCCCTCTTTGGATACCTTGGACAATATTCGAGCTCTTGATCGCATACAGGAGGTACAGTAAATTTTTCCACTTCATGTGTACTTCAGAGCGCTATTACATGTTTATCTCCTCTAAAATATTCTTCCTAGCAAGTCTGTTCAATGTCTGTCAGACTAACATGTTTAGTTGACACAACTTTTAACTTTTTAATTGAGTCATTAGTTGTCACTTGTCACAGAGTATTTTGCACTTCAAAGTTTAAACTTGCAGATTAATATTTCTAAAACCCTCTGATCTTGCAAACCGACCCTATCTGCTTGCCAGCTATTTACTTTTCTGAAATACAGCCTGAGTCGAATTGGTCTGTTATCTAACCAACCCATTATGCTTTATCAATATTACATCCTCGCTTATAAATGTAGATAGAAGAAGCTGAGACAACTTAAACTGTAACACTACAGAACAATTACGTGGGGCTTGTTTTGCAGTCTCTCATATTAGACTTTTTAAAGATGTAAATGTATACAGCCATAAGCATCTCTTGTATAAGTAGGTCTGACATCGTCATATTGTGGTGTATGTGATGCATGTATGGAATTGATTTTTAATCCTACTCTTCCCTTGAGCAGGTTCCTCATGAGGGCCCAATGTGTGATCTCTTGTGGTCGGACCCGGATGATCGATGCGGTTGGGGAATATCTCCTCGAGGTGCAGGGTATACTTTTGGTCATGATATAGCAGCACAGTTTAACCATACTAATGGGCTGAGTCTTATTTCTAGAGCTCACCAGCTTGTTATGGAAGGTTACAATTGGTGCCAGGTTAGTTCATAAGAAGCAGAAATATCTTTTCAAATTAATGCTTTTAAAGTTCAATTTTTTTGAATTATGCTTTATCATTTTAGGAAAAGAATGTTGTAACGGTATTTAGTGCTCCAAATTACTGCTATCGATGTGGAAATATGGCTGCAATCCTTGAGATTGGAGAGAACATGGAGCAGAATTTCCTTCAATTTGACCCAGCACCTCGCCAAGTTGAACCCGATACAACACGAAGAACTCCAGACTATTTTTTGTGATCCACGTAACTTACCACCGATTAGCTATTTTTCTTGTTCCTTGTCGTGATTTTGTAGATTTGTCTCACAAAGAAGATGAGTTTTGATGTTCAGTTGAGAAAGAGACGGAAAGACAACATATCATTCTTTTGCTTAGAGTTGTTTTTTTGCTTAATTCATGTGATTTATAGAATGTTCTTGGTAACACTTGCTTCTTGTATTGAAATAGTTGAAAAAGATGATGGAAACCACAGTGACAAGCTATGTGTTTCAAGGGCTACATTGTATTTTGGTAATAGAAAGCATGTTTCCATGTTCAATCTCACAAACTTCTTGCATCAGATCAATCTATGAGATTTCTTGCATTAGACATATCTAGACTCTAGAATAGACAAACCCCAATTTATGTCATGGCTGTCCTATGTGCGTCTTTGACAAATCCACTTACTATGTCCTCATGAGCTCTTTTAGGTCAGGAATTCATTTTACTTCTTGAACTTGCACTCCCAAAGGATAGCTTAAGTTCATGAATTGATGTATATGGGAGCAAAAAGTTGGGGGGAAAAGGTCTATTTGGAAAGTGAATATAATTACAGAAAAATCGTATGCTTTTGGATCCATACATGAAGCAACAAGTCTACTGAAAGAGAAAAGCTCTCTAGTGAATTAGTACAGTTCAAGCAGTCCATTTGAGGAGATTTCACAAGGTCCTTCTGATCCTCCAGGTCCTCCCATCTGGGGTTTGCTTGTCAGCCGTGAAAACTTTGTCACCCCTCCTTTCTACCTTCTCTGAATCTGTGGCGGTACGAAACACCAACAGTATCCTAGTATCTTCATCATCAAAGTAGATGACATACATGTTAGTCAACTAAGCTACTGATCATGCATAATCCAGGATAAGTTAGTAAATGAAGAATTCACAATTACAGAACTTAGTAAAGGAAGCTTCTTTGTATCTAATCGAAGTAATAGGGGAAAGAATATTGAGGTAAAAGTTTTGTTAGATTCATAAGAATTACCAGCAGAACTATAGAGATTAGAGAAGAAGACTTCTAAGGTAGTCCATCTTTTTGTTCCTCTGAAGACGTCGTGTTTTGTTCTTTCGGAGATGACTGCTTTTGTTCCTCCGATGACTGTGTTTGGCCCCAAAACATTCGGGCAAAAACAGACTGCTTCTGTTCCTCCGGATGCGCCTTGTTTAGCTCTCTTTGCTCCTTTTGTTCTTCTAGAGGCTCCTCTGTAGGCGTCTTGGTTTGCTCCTTCTTTTGGTTTTGTTCCTCCGGATGCGTCTTGTTGAGCTCGTTTTGCTCCTTCTTTTGTTCTTCTAGAGGCTCCTCTGTAGGCGTCTTAGTTTGCTCCTTCTTTTGGTCCTCTAAAGGTGTCTTGGTTTGCTCTTTCCTGTGTTCCTCCGGAGCCATCTTGTTTTGTTCCTCTGTAGGTGGTGTAGGCAGTGTAGGCAGATTCACAAGGTGCCGGAGTTTCTGTAAATTTTGAGTTATCTCTGTCAAAAGTTTTGTTCCTTCACTATGTTTCTCTAGTGTCTTAGCAGCATACTCTAGGAATCCAGTGTCTGATTCAAGAGCCTTCACCCTATCACTAAGATGGGACAATAGGGACAATTGTCTTGTCAGGGCAGCTTTGTTTCCATTTCCTGCAGTACCAGAAACAGTTAAGTATTCCTTTTTCGAAAATTCAAAACAGTTATTCATACTCATTTTAAACTTTTATGGTTGTATGTTTTACCTATCTCATCCTCATTCAGACCATCCGGCAAGGAAAACCCATTAGATGATAAGTTTCTCTTGTCTAGTTTCTTGAGCCGCCCAAGGAGGTAGGTCTTATCCCCTTTCAGTGGTTTCAAACTTTCAGCAAGGGCAGTGTCGACTGCATTCTCCTCCTTTGCTGACCCGGCTTGATCATTTTGCGTGTTGTTTGCGCTTGAAGGATTACCAGATTCAGCAGCCTCATCTTGGTCCTTGTAGACAAATTCCTTCAACAATCCATATTTTCCCCTATAAGCCTCTATTTCAGCCTCTAAAACCCTCATATCATCTTCTCTCTTGGCAAGCAAGTCATATGTTGCTTCCAGGGCTTCTTGGTCATACTCCGCCTGCTCCTCCATCATTCTCTGATACTGCAATGCCTCCATCTGAACAGCAGCCTTCTCTGCTTGTAGCCTTGTGATCATAGCCATTGCCTCGTCGGCTGCTACAGCTGAAGCACTTCTTTCTTCGTCAAGTTCCATGTACAGAGCCATTAGTGACTTCTTGTCCAAGCGAACCTGTCTCTTCAGACGTTGCAAAATTGAATCACAATCCGGATCATTTGGAAGATTTCCATCAACCGATTCCAAAACAAACTCGCTCTTTTCAAGTGGTGATTTCTTTGAAATCCTCATAGCCACCCTAGGACTATTTTGAGCTGAATCTGTTAGAGGGATTCCAAAGAACTTGTTTCCTCTACCAAATATAGGAGTCCTATTAGCATCATCAGTTAATTCATCACCTTCTGCCAATAGTGGCAGTGTAGCAGCTTTCGGATCTTCCTTTTCTGCGCACACAAAAATTCCATCCCCTAAATCATTTCATGCTTGGAAAACACATATCCATAAACTTACTGTCAAGAGCTATTGGAATTATGATTAGCTTAAACTCTTCACAAGCATAGATGACTAGTGAAGATACCAAAGTAAATTTATGTGTTTAGGAGACTCACGATTTTTTGAGTGTGCTCCATACTCATCCTCTGGAAGCTCGGACTCATTCTCAGACATAAACTTGAGTTCTGAGTATCGAATAGGGGGCAAGTCCAAACCAGGAGCATCATCATTTTTCCCTAAGGGTGCTCGTGGAGAAGGTGTAGGTGCCTGCGCTAGCGCAGTTACATTTTTCCCTTTGGGGTAGGAGGGAGACTGACTCAACTTCAATGGCGCACCGCAACACGAACACCCTATAGTCATGCTGTCCCTACTCTTCTCAATGGTCCCTGCATCCTCCCATGTCCTTGCTGCAGGCACACTCAGCTGAATTTGATGTTGATCATCCTCCACAAAGCACTCAAGATCCTTGTGCAGGATCCCAACTAGGGACTTGTATGTGTCGAAATCAGACTCTTTCTCGGTTGCAAATGAAAGAAGACATGCCTCACACATCTTTCTTATGTCAGATAGCCTCTTGTGGTTGTGGCAGTAAGCAAGGTAGGAAACATCTTTCTTGTGGGATTCACATATGGAATCATTGTAATAGAAATCACGACCTCTGTTAACAAGAATGTGATCGATCTTGGTGCAAAGCCAGCAGGGAGTTGTGAGCTCAAATAACTTGGCGAACTCATTGGCAAGAAACGCAACAAAGCCATCAAGGAAGAGCATAATGATCAAGACCCATTCGAGCACAGCATAGACCATGAAACGTGGGAGCTGTCCCATGTTTTGCTCCACAAATAGGGTGAAGCGCCCCTTTGCCATTGTCTTCTTGTTTGAACTCATGAAACAAACGTAAAATACCAAGAACTTTTGAGGGGTTTAGATTGGAAACTGAAGGGGGTTACGAATATGGAGTCGAAAAATGAGTGCTCAGAGGCTGATGAGATGGAAGATCATGACCTTGGTGCCTAGATCATGACCTTTCCTCTATTCCTGATGTGTGTTTGAGTCTAAGGAGAAGGGTAATGTTCCAAATCAAGGTTTTAAGTTTTGGGTGGTGGAATTCGTTTGCCTACATATAGAAAACAAGCTTGGGAAAAATGGCGGTTCCTAGGCTAATTATGTACCTGAAATAACGGTCTATCATGCACTATCCAACCAATTGGATAAGAAAAACGTCAGCGTTTCCCTGGGAACAGAGTTAAACCACTGATTTACCATACTCGAGCTTTCTGTTCCAGAAGAGATTTTAGGTTAGAATAGCCTGTCATGATAAGATGTGCCTTCCATTATGGTTGATCATGGTCCTTTTTCTGTTTTCCTTTTTCTTTTTTAATTTTTAAAGATAAAACAGTTATTTTCATATTACAAACGTAAGTTCGTATTGATGAAAGAAAAGGTTCATTCAAGGAAAAATGGGTAACCGAAGAGAGTAATTTCTTTTGTTCAAATATAAATAACTATTATCGTAAGATTTATTGCATTACATAAAAAGGCTGCCTGAAGGTTACTAACTACTTGCTGATCTTACAAAGACAGTAACTACGTAGCCTAATAATCAAAGAAAGGTCACTGTAATGAAACACAAGCAACTGTAAAGGTGCTAGCTTGAAGACAAAACATTTGCAGACATATAAGGAGATCTGCTCCCCTGGACCTGAAGAAACCAGATTATTTGATGAGTATAATCTCGCTCTTGCTTTGATATATAACAGAAAGTACATCTTGATGGCATTTGCAATTTATTCAAGAAGTGGATATTTGGATGGGTTCAATACCTGCAATAAACTGGTAGGAATTTGGATAAAACCCTGCAGCAGAAGATCGACCTTTTCCAGAGTGCCTTGTGGAACAGGTGTTATAACATATAGCAAGCCTTTGAGTGTGTCAATGCTCCTCACAATTCCTAGTTCAACAGGCATCAAACAAATGGTAGCATCAGAACATTTGGTTGTTTTCACTTTTCACACCAAAATAAAAGAATAAATATAACCAGAATCAGATAAACGTCTATGGATCATTCAAACAAAAAAATAATAATTTTGTCTTTGGAACTACATTACTGTTTGTTTGGAAAATCTATCATTTAATCCAGAATTCCAGACACACAAGAGCCGGAATATATAAAACAATGAGCGCTCACGAGCCCTCACACACTCAATCAGATAATTGTGGCAGCATGAAGTTGCAAAAGTAACTTACCAAGACCAAAACACCAAGGTAAATCTTTTGGGCCTTCAGAGCTAGCTGCCAAGCCAACAATGCTTCCATTCAAACTGTAAAAGATCTCAGTACCTGGAACCTAGCACAGAAGAATTTTACTATTATAGACATTGATCACAGGTCCCATGTTGACACATAATCAAAATCCATGAATGCCCTTCAAAAAACAGGAATAGTTTAAAATCGAGTGGTAATGTCAAAGACCAAGATTTAATGGCCACAATATGCAGTGAGTCAATCAACTGTTAGAACTAACCTGACAATGGAGATGTCTAATCTTAATGCTAGATATGGGAACTTCATAAGGAGGGTGAGAGGCCAAAGCATGAGCTAGTTCTTTGATTGTAGAAATGTTCAAGTTACTTGAAAAGCACTGCCTGAAATAAGCCATTAAACGTATATCGCGCAGAAGCCTGGCATCCTTTTGGACTAGAACCCTGCAACATAATGCAGATGAGATATAAACAGAACCCAGTATTCTCGTCTTCTAGAAAGCATATGCTACTTATGATATTTGAAATCAATGATATTTGAGACTTTAATCAACAGCAATCATGTCCTATAAGTTCTTTTCAAGTACAAAACTTTGGCACTTAGGCTAGAACAAATAGGTCAAGGGAAAGATGAACACTAAATAGTAATGAACCTAGTAGTTAAAAAGAAAAAAGAAAAAGGACAAAAAGAAGTAGGAAAAGAAAATACCATTGATGAATCTACTCACAAGGAGGGTAAGCAAAAACTGTACTAATAAGATGCATTCAAGTATTACTTTCCAGACAGTATAGAAGACAGAGAGCTTACGATCTATTCAAAGAGTCCTGGCGAGCTGAACTGATCTCTGTTAGATTTACCATACCATCATAATCCTCATCTAACCAGAATGCCCCATCTGGTAGATTCTTACTCTGAGCAGATATGTTTATTTTAACAACATGGGTAGGGGAAATATACTTTAGCATATCCACCAAAAGATCATAACCAATACCTAAAACACAAGAATAAATCAATTATAGTATTCTATATACAGCCCAAAACCTCATCAAAGAAGAATCACAAGCTAGCCACTTGGGCCTTGGCTGAAATAGTTCATGACCAGGGTGGAACTTGAGTGCAAATCTCACTAGGAAACAGATTAAGTATTGCATCTAAAAGGGGCCAATTAAACCAAGTTAAAGACCATACCTTTCACCCATCCAGGTGTATTCACAACAAGAGGCAATCCAATATTACTCGAATCATCACTGTTGCAATACTCCTTGCGATAGTAATCATATAAAGCAGATATACAATTTAAGTATGTTGTTGGATTTCTTTTCGAAGAAACATCGCCAAAGAACAAACATCTGATGGACAGAGACAACATATCAGTCATCAGGATCAAATAACTTGCATTTAAAAAGATCTCATGTATTGAACATGTAATGTGGGTCATGAACTGGTAACGGTTGTCTTAACATTAACTCCAAACTCCATTTCATGTAGTCTTTGCCATCTCAATTGCCACATACAGTAGTGGTGACTACAGAGGCAAACTGAATCTTGACTGAACCTTACTAACCCCCAAGTGTCCATACCAATCAACTAGCTCCTAAGAACTTCAACTGTTCCACATCTATAAGGCATCAACTCTACTATATCGTCGATGAAACAAACTCGGATCTTCCCATTTCTATTACTAGAAAGTACTTACTATATCATACAACCATATCCGCAAAGACCTTTCGGTAGAATAACGAAAAACTCAACAAACCTTGTCTCGGTAACAAAATGCATTTCAGTAAAAGAAGCAACCAACAATGCATAACAACTCTATCAACCTAAAAACCGTAACCATTCTACTCCCGAGTAAAAAAAAAAAAAAATAATACATAGCTAGGAATATAAACACTACATACCTCTCTGCCGTCTTCATATGTGGGATTGTCAAATCTATATCCAACCAAGCAAAAAGAAAATAACAACAATTAGCCAAACCTCCACCCAGAAAAAAAAATTGCAGAAACTAAAGAAGCAATTACCTGGAGTAACTTCATCTACTACAGTGAGAGATAGAAACCCAGGAGGACTAAACTCAGGTTGACCAACATCAGTATCCAAGAACCCAACTTTCTTATACCTGTTAACAAACAGCACCAAACTTTAATATTTCTAAACGCAAAAGACTAAAACTTGAGTACAAATTTGAAGTGAGCAGCTGACCGGAGGAGAAGAGTGTTGAGGAGGTAGCGGGAGAACGTGGACTTTCCGCAGTTCTTGGCGCCGCAGACTAAGACAATAGGCGGCGGCGAAGTGAGCGAGCCGTGTGCGACGGCTTCGGCGGTGGAGGACCATTCCGGCGGTATGTGTATGTTCGGCGACGGGTTTTCGGGTCCTGAAATTGAAGCCATTCGGGTTCGGGTTGGTTTACTGTGTGCTTTTGAAGCAGCGGCTTTTGAAATTTATATGTTTTTTCTCAATGAAATACGCATGGGCCCGGGTCATGCTACATGTATGTTTTCCGGAGTCATCGGGTGCAAGTGGTCTAGTGATCGAGCATTAAGGATGAAATTCTCTAATTCGAGATTGATTCACGAAGTTGCTAAAGTAGTCACAATATTGCAATGTACATGTTGGAGGAGAGATATGTGTATTACGAGCATACCCTCACACAAAGGTAATGCCAAGATCAGGTCTTCAATTGTATCATCATATTAATTAAACGGATGACACATTTGGTCATTCTCAAGAATACCATGCGTCTTACTAATACTAGTCGATTTCAATAGCATTGCATCATTTCGGCAAAGCTGTATATACGAGGATGTGAACCAATCAACAATACATCCTTTATATGTGGACCAATCATATAAACCTGACCATATTATGTGGTCAGTGATAAATTTCCCAATTTGATAGTCAAATTAATGATTTTTGATTTAGTTTATTTTTCACAAATTCGTCCTACTTTACAAAAACTACCACAAGAACGTGCGTTTGCAAGAGAGGTTGAAATGCATACTAAGTAACTACTTGATTTGGAAGGGATATGGTGAATTATGCATTTACATGTTCATTCCGGATTTACATGGACTCTTGATGGATTAAGAGATGCCAATATGTATCAACATCTGAAGTTAGAATGAAAAAGATCTTGGTAAAACACAGTCTCGAAAAAGCACTCGATGACTGTATTGATGATGATTTTTCATCAATCGGCTTAGGCACTCTATAATTAGTGAGGCCTACATATACTCTCATGATTAGTCAAAGTCTTTACTCTAAAGAAAAATCCATTATTTTGTCTAAAGAAAAATGACAAATATGTGTTAAGAGATGAATTCTCATCTAAGTACAATAAAACGCATCAATGTACTCAACACAATACGAAAGACCTGACATCTCATTCGCTATGAAAAGTTGTAAAGCTAAGTGTAGCTATACGCCCACGCAACGCCATTGTAATGGCAATAACTCATTTTTTAATACTTAATGGTTTTTTCAATACTTAATGGTATGAAATGTTGAGGCTTATTATATCTCTACATAAGAAAGACACATTAAAAGCGAAATCAGAATCTGTCAAGTTTCGTAGGTCAACTTCCACAGGACCTACAGGAAATCTCAATCACTGGAAAATAGTGAAGTTGGTACCATTGGAAATGTCTACGTGTCTACTTTCCAAGGACATGAACCATATGATCATACCTACCATATTGAGTGAGTTATGGCAGTTTTCGTAAAGTAGGACGAATCTGTCCGAGAATCTAATTTTGACAAAACAGTCAACTTCGACGGGACTTTGTGAATAGCTCCTAAAGAACCAGAATGTGTGTAATATACGGTTGGAAAGCTAAATGAGTCTAGTTTCCAAAACAGTTTACGGTTTGTTCATACGTATTTCCTAAAGGAAGTTACGGCTGTTCTAGTACTCGAAGGTCATGCTGCTTGGAAATCTTATTTCCAGCGCGAACTTATGTTTTGAGTTCACAAACGGCATTTTCCTCAAGATCTAAGTGTAAAAGATCATGTTTGAGAACAATACGGCATGATCTATTTAATCATTGCCCAATGCCACATTTGAAGAAATGTTAAAGAGTATTGACATGCTAAGTTATTGAAACTTCTGTGATTAGTAAAAATCAGGAAAACCCCTATGATTGATGTAAAGATCAGGGGGAGGTGTGAACTTTAAGGGGAGTCTAGCACATACATACATGTTATTATCAAATGTGAATGGTGCGTCGTACTTTTTTTCTCTTACGATCAAGGTTTAGTTTTTCTCTTACCATCAAAGTTTAGTTTTTCTCGCATTGAGTTTTTGTTACTTGACGGGGTTTATAACGAGGCGATATATCAGCACCACTGACATACTGGCGCGCGACACAAGAAAGAGTGGTCTAAGATATTTCATATGTGTGTTTTGGCCTTATGTTATCAAGATATTTAGTTAGAATAAAACTATGTATTCCTTATCATTACCGTATTTGTACTTTATAATTCACTATATAAATGGCTCCTAACAATGAATAAGACGATGATTCTCTTGCTATCTTTGTCTCTACACTTTATACTAAATCAGATAATTAATTTTTGCCAAAATGTCAAATATGCGATATAAAACAATTTCTAAATTCAACGGTTAGACGACTTGATTCAGTTAACTTTTTACAAATTGTTAAAAGATTATCCATATAATAATATCTCGATTTAGCTAACTTTTAGCAAAATGTCAAACATACGTTACATTATAATGTCTCAATTTAACGTTAATACCACTTTCGATATGGTTAACCATCTTACGAAATGTGAAAAACACGTTATATCATAGTTTTCTACTTTAACGGTCAGACGACTACATGAATCGACCACGAAATTACTTTTCAATTCCAACCAAAGAAGAAAGAAAATGATCCCAACATTCCGTAGAAAGCAACAACACTCCCAATGGTATATTCACTCTACTCGCCGGCCAACTCCCCCTCCCCACCCCCGCCATGGTTGGTGTGGTTAAAACTCAAAAGCGTTTTTCCGATCTGCGAGACCCATCTAATCTTACGCCACGTGTCCACCCCACCACCCATCTCTTTCAATTTAAAAAACCAACACACTCACACAGCAGAACCTTGACCAAGAGTCAAACCCCCTCTCGTCGCTCAGATCAGACGGCCTCAAATCCCAAGCCTTCTCTATTCTCACCGGGGCGCCAAAAACCCCAAATTTCACCCCAAAAACAAAAAAAAAAGCCCGATAAAAATCGAAACCGGAGAGAGAGAGAGAGCTAGAGAGCTTCAGTAGCTTAAGCTGGAGTGACCAGATTGTCAGAAACGATGGAGCTCCAGAACCTTGTGAAAGATGCCCTAAACGCACTGTACCATCATCCCGACGACGCCGTTCGTATGGAAGCCGATCGCTTTCTGCAGAAGTTCCAGAAAACCCTAGACGCCTGGCAGGTACTTTAGATTTGGATTCTCTTTCAGCTTTTGTGAGGTGTTGATCGGTGAGTGTTGCGTTCGAATTTGATTAGGTTTAGTTTTGAGTAATCTGAATCGAGCCGTGTGAAAAGGAAGTGGTTTTGTGATTGCTCAGGTGTTGTTTTGTGTGGAAATTTTGAAATTGGAAAGAAATCGGTGAATTTTGATATTCTGAGTTTAGGCTTTGTGGAATTTACAGGCGTAATTTTTGTGTTTATTTAAGATTTTCCCAAGTTTCGGTTACTTTGTGGAGAATATGATTATTACTTGTGTGTTTGTATTGCATTTTTTTGTTCCTTTCTGAGTTGATTTTATCCCTGCAGCTATCTCTTTATTGTATTGACTCATTGTAGAAGCTCTAATGTGCTGCTATTCGATTAGGTTGCTGATAACTTGCTTCATGACTCCACTAGCAATCTGGAAACTTTGATATTTTGCTCCCAGACCCTTAGAAGCAAGGTAATTTGCTTTTCCTATTGGTCTCTGCTTTTTTTTTTTAGGTTGCCGGAGATGTTTAAGTGGTCAAGATTTGTGAACATTATGTAGGTTATGATGGCTGCTTTGGTTTTTGATTGTTGGTTCGTTTTGTATCTTCTCCAGGTACAACGAGATTTTGAAGAACTACCCTCTGAAGCTTTTCGCCCATTGCGCGATTCCTTAAATGTGAGTGAGAGCGTCCCTTATCAAGTTTCTTGTTGTTGAATTAATTTTTTTATGTAGAGTTGCTGAATTTATAGGTATACATTTATTGGGTGCCATATTACTTGATAAACCTCTAGAACAAACCCTATATTGATATATCAAAACGATGGGATGGTTTGATAGGAAGGGAGTAAAAGGGCTCCAAAGGAAGTTTAGACTTCATCTCAGTTCCCGTGAATAGTGATTAGGTTCTCCTCTTGTAGGATTCTTACAAGTTTAACATAGCTGTTTATCACTCATAGTGGGTTGCCCTTATGTTCTCACCTAGCTTACTGATTTTGTCTTGTACTTTTTTTTGTTTGCTTATTGTCTTCGGATAGTGTCTTAACTTTAACAGTATCTTGTTCATGGATGTTTTAATTGCAGAACTTATTGAGAGAGTTCCATAAGGGTGCCCCTAAAGTCAGAACTCAGGTATTAACCAGGAGCTACATGGACATTCATTCTTTAAATAATTTTATAACCCTAAGAGCCAAGAGGATATTATTCTGAATAGCTCGCCTCTGTAGATTAGCATTGCTGTTGCTGCTTTGGCTGTACACGTTCCTGCTGAAGATTGGGGGGATGGTGGTATAGTAAACTGGCTTCGGGATGAGATGAATTTACATCCAGAATATATACCCGGATTTTTAGAGTTACTGACAGTTTTGCCTGAGGTATGTATGCTATATATATATATATATATATATATATATATATATATATATCAGTTCCTATCCAGAACAAAGTTTCACTTTGAAATTAAAGTGTGAAGTTCTTTATTTGACTCATTTTTCGGTCATATTTCCACATCTTCACCGTTCAGTTTGTAGAACCTAATGCATAGATCACCCTTGTCAAGTTTCATCCAAATTGGTAATTATTAAGGTACCGAATTAGATTAAATCAACGAACAAAACATAAATCTGTCTATTCAGAACTGTTTGTGTAAATAACGATTATGAAAATTCAAACAATCATTAAATTCAATGAAACTTGGCAGAAGTGATCTATGCATTAGGTTCTACAAACTGAACGGTGAAGATGTGAAAATATGACTGAAAAGTGAGTCAAATAAGGAACTCCACACTTTAATTTCAAAGTGAAGCTTTGCTCTGGATAGAAACTGTATATATATATATATATATATTAGTTAGATATTTTACCTTTTATATTTTGCACTGTAGGCGACTGATTGCAATATAATTAATGTGTTGGTCCATGTTAAATGTTAAAGATACTTCATAAAAATTAAGTAATGCCACATGGTAGTTATTGGTTGGTCTGTAGACTGAAAAGGTTGTCATAGTGGTTTTGAGTTTGGTTCCACTCTCGCATGTGGAGTACCAGATATCTGAGGCCTGATGAATAGATGAAGTGCAGTAAAATGGGTCTTATCTATAGCTACAACATCGCAATACTCATGAAAAAAAAAATATATGGAAAAAAATAAATAAATAAAAATGAAAGAAGAAGAGAAGATGTGCCAATAATAATAATGTTGCTGGGAAATACTTATCCTGTATTCAGAACAGTTACTATTTGACACCATATATGTTCTTGGGTCTTTTCACTTAACTAAGGACTTTCATTTATTCCAAAACATTATCATGTTGTTATTAGTGGTCTCATATATGTCCCAAATAATGTACTACGTGCATGCTTGTGCCTACTTTTTCGCATGTTCCTGACTTTTCTATATCTCTGTACAATCAGGAAGTATTCAACTATAAGATAGCAGCTCGCCCGGAAAGACGCCGCCAATTCGAGAAAGAACTTACTTCTCAAATGGAGGTTGCTCTTAACATATTGACAGCATGTTTGAATATCAATGAGCTCAAGGAGCAGGTAGTAAATTTATTTGTGAATGTGTATATACTATTTTCTGTATCTTTGTAATGTACTACATTTTGCTTCTGGTTAGTAGAGCGTTTTATTTTTTCCCCTTTATCTTTAGCTTATTTGGTTTTCAGGTTCTTGAGGCATTTGCTTCTTGGCTTCGGCTGAAGCATGGGTATGAAATCTCTCTCTCTCTCTCTCTCTCTATATATATATATATATATATACGGAGCCGTTCAGAGGTGGACGTCCGCACAGTCCTTAAAGTGCGGACGTCCCTCCGTTCTCCACCCTCCAGCGCCGACGATGGCGTGCCTCCACCCCAGAAGACTCCAGCAGCGTCCCTGACCACTTTCCCTCTCCGGCGAGTCCGTTCTTTTCCAGTTTTCCGGTGAGATCACCCAAAACTTCAAACAAGATTGATCTTGCCGGAAAACTGAAAAAGAACGGACTCGCCGGGGAGGGAAAGTGGTCGGGGACGCTGCTGGAGTCTTCTGGGGTGGAGGCGCGCCGGAGGGTGGAGAACGGAGGGACGTCCGCACTTTAAGGCCGGTGCGGACGTGTGCCTCTGATCGGGCCTACACACACACACACACACACACATATATATATATATATATATATATATATATATATATATGATTATATGTATGTGTATATTCATAAATCATAATCCTACAAATTTACTTTGGGTGTATACTTGAGGGTAGGGTCTCATTTCTTTAACAGTCTTGGTTTCCTGTACCTGTCTAGACTATATGTAATGTGCCAACCAAGATGAATTTTTAGGATTCAATATGTGGTGGTGAGAAATGACACCAAACATGGTGCATTTTGGAGGCAGGTCTTTTAAAGACAAAATCCATATGGTGGGGTCTTACAGCTGTTTTACAAGGATTTATATGTGATCTAATTTGTGAAATTTAATTATGGAGCGTCTGAAATTTCTATGAGGTCCTTGAATCTGTGAATCACTTATATGTGGACTGTTTATCAGATTCTTCTAATTGGATTTAGGGTTTAGCATGCTGAAGACATTCTGTCATTGTATGAAGATGTCAGCATGCTTTTGATTGAGCATGAAATAAAAAATAAAAAATTGTGGCCACATTTGTCTCTCAACTTGTTAAGTATATGGGTACGCGGTTACCTTGTCACATCAGTTGTGATATGTTCTTTTAAGTACTATTTTTTGTGTAGTTAGTGGATAATTATATCTTAGTCTCAGTTTACATTTTGTTGGTTGTCTGAATGATATATTTTAATTCTCACTTAGGGGTTTAGGGGAGATAAAAATAAAAATTCATGGTATTTGGTTAAAATTATATTGGTCTATCCCTGTTTCTATTTCTCTCTTATTTTTTTCCTGCAAATGAATTAAGTCTTCCTTGAGAAAATTGAATAGAGAAAGTCTTGGTTTTTAACTTCTGTTCGTTTCAGGATCCCTGGATCTATTCTTGCATCTCACCCGTTGGTGCTCACAGCTCTTTCCAGCTTGAATTCTGAATTCGTTTCAGAGGCAGCTGTAAACGGTAAAACAACTTGAATTTTTTTATATTTTAAGGGAACTCTTTAGTACTTCTATGCTTTCGGGTTGTTTTTCTTTTATGGTTTCGGAACTGCAATGCAACAACCAGAAACATTGGTTTCTGGTTTGTCATAGAATATTGATTTTGTGTTTGGCCGTTGTGTTTGGAAATAGAAGGAATTTACATAAATTAAGTTCGGCCTTCCCTAGTTTGACATGGTTTTCGAGCTGAATATGTTGTTTCCCTTCTCCTTTTCTGTTGCAGTTATTTCTGAGTTGATACACTATACAACATCTAGAGAATCTGGTGGTGTGCAAGTTCAAATGCCTCTAATTCAAGTCATTGTTCCCCAAGTGATGAATCTCAAGGCACAGCTTAGAGACTCTTCCAAGGTATTGCATACAGAATTCTACAAGTGTGTGTGTGTTTTTTTTTTTTTTTGTTTTTTATAGGGAAGGGATTGTAATATATAGTTCAAATGGATAAGAATCATCAATTGCTAGCTTCTTTCCATGAATACAATGCCCTACTTATATTTATTAAGACATGTTCAGCATTTGGTCTTGATTTCCCCCCTAAAGTTATCTTGTTTCAGAATCATGTTTCAAATTCTCATTTGAGTTGGCGAGTATGTTGAATTGATTTAGGCACTGTTAGCACGTGTTTCAGAATCATGTTTCAAATTCTCATTTGAGTTGGCGAGTATGTTGAGTTGATTTAGGCACTGTTAGCATGTGTTCTGTTCAACCTGATAATGTTTTAAGTGACTAGCCGAACTATTTTGGACATTAGTTTTTTGTTTTTAATTTCATTGCAATAAATATAGAACTTATTAGATTTTATCATATGATCTTTCACAAGAGAGGATTAATGATACATGAAGTCTTGAACTCTTTTTCATTCTGCTAAACTCGATCAAAAAAATAATTGGAGGTAAAAGGCTGATCTTTATTTTCCAAAAGAGAAGAATCCGATAAACAGTTTACCTTAACATTTTAATTGATTGCAAAGAACATATTCTTTTCTTTATTATATTCATTATTTTCTTCAAGGATGAAGAAGATGTGAAGGCTATTGCTCGATTATTTGCTGACATGGGGGATTCATACGTCGACCTGATTGCAACTGGTATAAATATTTCTCATCTGCCAAACAGCCCTCCCATGAAATGTTGAATGCTTTTCACTTTTATGAGATATCATGAGGAGGCAGAGTTGATAATGAAATCATGATTCTATTTGTGCTACTGATATTTCAAACTATCTGATAGATTCCTTTCTGGTTATAATCTGTTCAGGTTCTGATGAATCAAAGTTGATTGTACAAGCATTATTGGAAGTTGCTGCACATCCAGAATATTATATTGCTTCCATGACATTCAATTTTTGGCATAGTCTTCAAGTGACCTTGACAAGAAGGTGAATCATTTTGGAACTATGCAGTCCTTTGGTTAGGCCTTTAGATAATTGAAGTAATGAACCCAATCTTATATTTCAAGTATTGAAGCAATGGATCTAATCTTATTTTCTAGGGATTCTTATATTTCATTGGGTAATGAATCCTCCATTGAAGCTGAGCAAAACAGAAGACTGCATATATTCCGCCCGGCTTACGAGTCGCTCGTATCCTTGGTAAGTGATTCCTCTTCCAATTAATGGTTCACCTTGTTCACCTATATATATACAGGCCGGATCAGAGGCACACGTCCGCACCGGGCTTAAAGTGCGGACGTCCCTCCGTTCTCCACCGGACGGCTCGCCTCCACCTGAGCGGACTCCAGCAGCGTCCCCGATCACTTTCCCTCCCTGGCGAGTCTGCTGAATTCCAGTTTCTAGTGAGATCGATCTTGTTTGAAGTTTTGGGTGATCTCGCCGGAAAACTGGAATTCGGTGGACTTTTCGGGGAGGGAAAGTGATAGGGGACGTTGTTGGAGTCTGCTCGGGTGGAGAACGGAGGGACGTCCGCTCCTGATTGGCCCTATATATATATATTGTATTGCTTTTATCGCAACATTCTTTTGACAAGCCTTTGATCTTCTTTACAAGGAGTGTACTCTTTACATCCATTTTCTCACATAATTAAACAGTTCTAACTGATTTAGCTCATTCCTTATAAAAGGGAATTGGACAGATTAAACATCAATAGTGGGAGAAGCAATGAAATACCAGGATTACAGTTTTCTTGTAACTTTCTCTAGAAGAACATTCCTCTATTGTACACAACCTTAGAGACTGAAACTTTTTGCAGGTTAGCTTCCGAATTCAATATCCTCGAGATTATCAAGACCTGTCATATGAGGACCTTAAGGAGTTCAAGCAGACTAGATACGGTAATTCCTCGTTGTTTGCTTTGGTGTAATACTTTTATTTAGTATTGGCTAAAATCTCTCTGGCAAGTTGCAATTTTGAAATAAGGTCTAGTTGCCTAGCCTTGTTGATGAGACCTGGGATGTAGCATGTCATCTTGTCTAACTGAACTTGAATTGTTGACAGCTGTTGCGGATGTTTTAATTGACGCAGCATCAGTTTTAGGAGGCGATGCCGCACTGAGAATTCTTTACATGAAACTTGATGAGGTGTGTATCAATTTTACCGAGCTCTAATACACTTGCTATCATTATGAAATTCTAAGTATGAAACTAATTTACTTAAGTTCTTGTTTATTTTGAAGTTCTTGCTTTTAGATTTAAGTTTAAGTTTATCAATTTTACTCTAAACTCTTTGCACTCATTTTAAAATTTATTTTCCTGTTTATTCTGAAGTTCATTAATATCAGTTGGATTCATCTTTTTTGGCATGTTTATCCGAGTAATGGGACCACTGAAATTCTATTACCGCTAATGAACCTTAGTTTGAAAATGTAATTAAAAGATCAAGGAATGATCCTTTGCTGCTCTGGCGATTTCAAAGATGTAATGCATGATTTCGAAGATTATTTAGCGTTCTTCTGATATACTCTTGGTTTTAGATGTGTTATATACTTCCGTCATCATGTTGAATAATTTTTTCTTCAATTATTAAAGGCCGCAGCCTGCTGTCAGAATGAAGAAAGTGAATGGCGCCCAGCAGAAGCTGCTTTATTTGGCATCCGGGCTATATCAAGTCATGTATCTGTAGTGGAAGCTGAAGTAATGCCTAAGGTATAATGTCTTTTGACTTCTCCTGTACCTTTTCCTTACTGAAGGTATGATGTGTTACCTTTGTTTTCGTTAGAATTTTGAAGTTTAATGCTGTCTGTTGATGCTCTCTATACTAAAAATTTATTACTGATACAACTCCCACGTGATTTTACTTTGCAGTATCTGCATAAGCTATTACTGAATCCAAGCTTATGTGATATATGCATCTCAAACATCTTTTCACTGACGCTGTAGTAACATTTTTGGTTAAATGTCAAAATAGAATCCTATATAATCTTATGTGGTGTGCTGCTATGAATATATCGTATTGGAAGATGTTTTGAGATGATCTGTTAGCATAAGCTCTTAAATTTATTTATTATTGTTATCCTTATTATTATGTTTATATTGTTATTAATTTTTTTTTTCTAATGAACAGGTCATGGGCAGACTTCTAAAACTACCTCAGCATCCCCAACTTCTTCAGACAGGTAAGCTAGTCTTCAGTAGAACTGATTTATCTTTTACTACTCTCTCCCACCCTTTTTTTTTTTAAGATGATGAAGTTGTTAATTAGAGTTGAGGAATTTGCTACATGTTTACTCAAAAATGATATTTATCAAATAAAACTTGCTTTTTCTTTAATTCCTACATCCTACTTCTCGCAATAATAAGGTATACTTAATGCATGTTTCCTTATTGAGTTTGCAGTGTGCTTAACAATAGGAGCTTATTCAAAATGGCTTGATGCGGCATCTGGTGGACTCTCTATACTGCCTTCAGTTATAGATGTCCTCATGAATGGCCTTGCTAAATCTGAAGATTCTGCAGCAGCTGCAGCTTTGGCATTTCGGCAGATCTGTGATGGTAAGAAGATTTCTTAGTTTCTGCAATTTCCTCCACTTTGATTTATTCCTTGGTGGGCTACAAACTCATAATACCATTGTGTAAAGATTTTAGGTATAAGAATAATACTTGTTTGGTTTTAAGATTCATTGTATAGATCACATTTATTTCTTTCTGCAAATTGGGAGTCTTGTGTCTGGGTCTGTATGAATTATATTGACCATTTGCTTGTCTCTCTCCCTCTCTATATTTAGATTGCCGGTTAAAGCTCTGTGGATGTTTGGAAGGCCTTTTCCATATATATCACAGAGCAGTGAATGGTGAAGGTACTTTGAAAGTCTGTGCTGATGATTCATTGCATCTAGTTGAAGCTTTAAGGTGACGTGTTTCTGCAAGAATTTTGAAAAGTGCATTGCTTGATGAATCTGGTTTAGCATGGTCCAGTTAATCTGAACTTCTGTTGAACTCTCTTCCGCAGCAAGGTCATTAGTGAACTTCCCCCAGACCAAGCTAAAAGGGCTCTTGAGGCCTTGTGTTTGCCAGTTGTTAGTCCTTTACAGGTGAGTTTCGTTTTCAGTAGTCATAAATCCTTTGTGAATGTGGAAACTGAACTAATGCTATGAACAACCAGGAAGTTCTTAGCCAAGCGCCAGAGATGCTAAATAACAGGCCTGCTCGTGATTTCACAGTTCATATTGATCGGTTTGGGTACATCTTTAGGTGTGATCACTACCTTATTGCTATGCCTGTTGGTTTACTTATTTATCTAATTGTAAATTTTGTCATTGAAATGTTCTAAACATGGAATTATATCAATTCCAGATATGTAACTCATGCAGAAGCTGTGGCAGATGCAGTCCAGAGGCTTTGGCCAATTTTCAAAGCCATATTTGAACTGTTAGTATTCGCACATTCTTATTGCGGCAACAAGTATCCTATCTCAATCTCCTATTAGTGTTCTGAACTAATAATTTGATTGCTTCTGGTGTAGTCGTGCTTGGGACATGCGGACAATGGAGTCTATTTGCCGAGCTTGCAAATACGCCGTGAGTTAACTGATCTCCTTTTTAAATTCAACTGTGAGAACACGGTGGTTTTTCTCTTTTATCATATCTTCTACTTCTATTCATTCATTCTATTCTTTTCTGTTACTTGCGCGCTTTAGGTGAGAACTTCTGGAAGGTGCATGGGAACTACAATTGGAGAGATGCTAGAGAAGATTCAAGAATTATTTAAACAGCATCACCAACCATGCTTTCTTTATCTCTCTAGTGAAGTTATAAAGGTACGTTATTCTCACAAAAGAAAATGATTGTGTTCTTATGTTATCATTTCCTTCTAATTTGTTGTTCTACTAATTGAGCATTTGGTTCTTCATCTGTTGTAGATATTTGGCTCAGACCCGTCGTGTGCTGATTATTTGAGAAATTTGATTGAATCACTATTTCAGCATACAACACGTATTCTCACGAGCATCCAAGTAAGGTTACATTCAGATATATTTAGCTTTCTTTTATAGTAATGGATTGGCAAGTTGACTTACATACAAGCATTGCAGGAATTTACTTCCAGACCAGATATAGCAGATGATTGCTTTCTACTGGCGTCGAGATGCATCCGTTATTGTCCGCACTTGTTTATTCCTTCTGCAGCATTTCCAGCATTAGTAGATTGCTCCTTGATTGGAATAACAGTACAACACAGGTGGAGTCTCTTTTCCTCTCCATCTGTATGAGCTGGTGTCTGTTATATTTTTTTAGCCAAATATAGTAGCACGAGCGCTTATTTTAAAACTTTTAATGCCGGCCCATTAGCTTCAAAAAGTTACCTAGCAGTAACAGAAGCAGCGTTTCATTTACATAAAGATTGAATGAATGATACTTCGAAAATTCCATGGAATTGTAGGCCGTCATTGTGCATATCAAGTATCTTCGTTTAGGCACCTGGATTTTAATTTTTGTACTTCTCTTCTTGGCAGGGAGGCGTCAAATTCAATATTGACCTTCTTATCAGATATATTTGATCATGCAAACTCCACCGAGGGGGCAATATACTCACCCATCAGGGATACTGTAATTATTCCTCGAGGACCCAGCATGACAAGAGTTTTGATTGCTGCATTAACAGGAGCAATTCCAAGCTCTCGCCTAGAAAATGTAGTTTGTAATCCTTGCTCATATTTTCAAACCATTTACTATATATGCTAACATTGATAGGAATGCATAATTTGTGTTTGAAATTTGATAATCCCTCCATCAACGCACAGGTAACTTATGCACTACTATCACTATCTCGAACATATGGGGCACAGTCAGTGGAGTGGGCCAGGGGGAGTGTTTCATTAATTCCTTCGACGGCTGTGACAGAAGTTGAGCGTGCAAGATTTTTACAAGCATTGGCAGATGCTGCAGCTGGGGTTAATGTCAATTCCCTTTCAGTTCCACTCGAGGAGCTATCAGATGTTTGCCGGCGTAACCGAACAGTCATGGAGATTGTTCAAGGAGCTTTGAGGCCGACATGAATTGAATATAGCAGCTGTATCATAATTGAGAAAGGAATGTGTCATCAGAGGGGCAATTTTGCTTAGGCCTCTCCCCTGGTCGGTTAAATGAGTTTTATCTGTTGCGTGAATTTGTTTTCATATTTTTTTTTTCTTTCTGGATTTACTTTGATTCTCCACATTTTAAGGAGAGTCAATGCCCTTTTACATAGGGTGGGGAGGGACAGAAGAATGGTGGTATCTGTATTTTGAGTGATTTCCTTGGCGTTGTCATTTTTGGGGTTAAGATGACATGGTATAGAGAGCTGTAGATTAATACAAGGAAAGAAAATGTAGGCATTCTTTACGAGAGAGAGAGTATTCCATCCTTTCATGTTATTGAAATATTGGAAGCTGTGGATAGCTGGGTTTAGTCTAGCGGGTTGTACAAATTGATTGAAAGCATTGTCAATTTGATTCTCATATTGTAATAGAAACATTTCAGTTGGTTTCGAGGTGCCATTTTGAATACTTGTATTTTGGAAGTTGCATCAGTTTTCTCAAAGATCACGAGTCATTCGCATGGATTGTGTTACACGAGTATATAACTATATATGCAAATAGCCTCGGCAGCAGTGGTGCTCACCAAATTTTGAGAAAATGGCAATATTAATAGGGTATTGCTATTGAGTATTAACACTTGTTTTTGCTATTAACCCGTCTTATTTATTTTTTTATCTATATATTTTTGTTTTATTTATAAACTTATCATTTGAATTTGATTGATTAGTTCTTACCATATAAAAATGTGTTAATAATAAGAATAAGTGTGTTAATAGCATCACCCTATTAATATATTAATATATGAGAAAATATAAAATTTGGTATGTAAACCGCTAAATCTCAAAATTAGAAGCAGCGGTAAGCTACCCTCTTTTTATTTTTTGAAGGGTGGACCCTTCAGCCCGCTAAGGCCCAGCCCACATATAGCCGCCTAGGCCCACCTCCTCTCCGCCTTGCCCGCGGTAATTCTTTGAGGTTAAAAAGTTGTTTTTGAAAACCAGTAAACCAGGTAGGGAAGTGGCATTGACGAACGTCAAAGGGCGCGTCGCGGCTACCGGTCAACCTCACCCGCCTAGCCTCCTTATAACGAACTTTGTACAGTTGCCAATCTCTCCCTCTCTCTCTACAAACCCAGCAAAATGTAGAGAGACTCCACCAATCAATCAACCATGGTGTCCTCCTCTCAGAACACCAATAAAAGCCTCCATTCCCTCCTCGCCGGAAAGCTCACCAACCTCACAATCCCGCCTTCCTCCTCCTCCTCCTCATCTCCGCCTCAAGACTTCGACTTCAACGACGTCTTCGGCCCCCCAACCGCCTCCAGCGACGCCGCGCCGCCGCCTTTGCTAGTCATCCACAACCGCTCCCACTCCTTCGTCGGCCCCTCCCCGCGCTTCACCCCTACCTCCTCCTCCTTCCTCCGCCCCTTCGCCGCCGAATCCGACTCCGATGAAGACGAAAACGACGCCGTTTTCGAGAAAGATGAGGAACCGGCGGTGCGGAAGTTCGGGCCTTCGGATTTTGAGATTCTCAGAGTCGTCGGGAGGGGCGCGTTCGGGAAGGTGTTTCAGGTGAGGAAGAAGAGGTGTGATGGTGAGGAAGATGGCGATGGGCTTTATGCTATGAAGGTTATGAGGAAGGAGACTGTGATTAAAAAGAACCATGTGGATTACATGAAGGCTGAGAGGGATATTCTCACTAAAGTTGTCCACCCTTTCATTGTTCAGCTCCGCTACTCTTTTCAGGTACCTGATTTTGTTCTCTTTGATTCTGGTTTTTACTGCGTGTGTCTGTGAATTTACAGTGGTAATTCTTGTGTTGCAGACCAAGAGTAAGCTGTACTTGATTATGGATTTCATCAACGGAGGGCATCTGTTTTATCATTTGTACCGGCAGCGGATATTCAGGTGATTGATTATGTGGTTTTTTTAGATTTTTTGTAGTGGCTGTGTGTGTTGATTGCGGGTGTTTTGTTGAGTAGTGAGGATCAGGCGAGGTTTTATACTGCGGAGATAGTGTCTGCTGTTTCACATCTTCACAAGTGCGGGATTGTGCATCGGGACCTGAAGCCGGAAAACGTTCTCATGGATGCTGATGGCCATGTAATTATATGTTCATGCTCATTCGCTTGCTTCTGTTATAAGAACATGCATTTTTTGCTGGGTCTTTTATGTGATTGAAACTGATACAGGTGATGCTGACGGATTTTGGACTAGCAAAGGAAATTGATGAGGATAGCAGATCAAATTCAATGTGTGGAACCACAGAATATATGGCTCCTGAAATTTTGCTGTCTAAAGGGCACAACAAAGATGCGGATTGGTGGAGCATTGGCATACTTTTGTATGAGATGCTAAGTGGCCAGGTAAACCATAGAGTTAACCAAAGAAAATCTTGGGAATTGGTCCTCATGGAATTCATTAGTAAGCAATTTTGTGATATTTAAAATGGGGAATTCCTCATGAAAATATTTGATTAAAGCAAATTAATTAGTCATATGATTCTTATGTTATTATTGATGAATACTGAAGAAACTAGGCCTCTCTTCTGTTCTTATTCTTCCGAGATGTAACTTGGTAAAGTGTGTTAACAATTGAGGTAGTTAGTACCCTGCTAATATACGAGTCTTAGTCAAAATCATGGCCTGCATGTTGCCAACAGCCATGACCTGCATTCTAAAGTCGCCATAAGACAAATTTGGGCGTTCTCCTGGAAAATTATAAAAATAGATGACACACAAAACTGAATCATTCAGTTATATGGGTTTATGTTCCATGGGTACGGCTCATGTGTTCTCTTGGCCAAAAGTTTGACATGATTTGCTATTTTTTTTTTCTGAACTCTGTAATCCTTTTATTTTTTTATTTTTTTATGTGTATTGTTTTAACAAATTTATTCCCCTTGCAGCCGCCATTTACGCATGCAAATAGAAAAAAACTTCAGGAGAGAATCATCAAAGAGAAAATTAAACTTCCACCTTACCTTACCACTGATGCTCACTCTTTGCTCAAAGGAGTCAGTACTTGCTTCCCTGATCTTCTCCTTCATATTCTTCTTCATTTTGTTAAATGAACTGCTACAAACAATTCAAAACTTCTCTTTGTTTTTGCAGTTGCTACAAAAGGAACCATCTCAAAGGTTAGGCAGTGGCCCCAGTGGAGGTGATGATATCAAACGTCATAAATGGTTTAAAACAATTAACTGGAAGAAGTTGGAGGCGAGAGAACTGCTCCCAAAGTTCAAGCCAGATGTGACTGGAAAAGACTGCACGGCCAATTTTGACCGGTGCTGGACAACAATGCCTCTAGATGACTCACCAGCTCCTACACCAACAGCGGGTGAGCATTTTCAGGGATATACTTATGTGGCACCTAACACTTGGCTTTCATCTGTATAATATGAAGGCTACTGCTAGAAAGGATCGAACTGTGAAATTAAAAGAACAAAAAGCTAAATGCAGAAAAATTGATTTCAATCATGGCCCTTTCCAAATTGCCTTGCGTGTAAGGGTAAAATCTGACTCGAGTATATGTTTAGCATCTTCAGTCATATACATTTTATTAAGCTACATGTGTTAAGCTACATGCTTTAATGCTTATTTCATATCGATCTGGTTCTGCTTTGCCCTGATTGAGGTCTTTCATAACATACAACGTAATACATCCTTTTCACTCCGTCTTCAGTTTTAGGCTTGAATTTTTTATTTTTTTATTTTTCCCTTTTCGATTGACCAAATTTACAGAACAACAATTTAGGCTTGAAAGTTAGACCTGTTTCAGTTAGTAGCAAACAAATTAGAACTGATATATAATTATTGTTTAAGATGAAGACTCAAATGTACTGGCCTTTAATTGTTGCTGACGTCCTTATTCCATAAATAGCGTGTTTGGTTCATTGAAGTTATTATTAGATTCATGTGAAAACTTACATTGGATTGGGATTGATGAATCATGATATCATTGACATAGAGAAAATCGAATTTCATAGAAGTTAATGTTTTGCGTTCTCAATATTTTTGTTAGCCTTGTTATTATCAGTAAGATATAGAGATATCTCAGATATATGCAATTTTTATGAAAAATCACAAATTAAAGGTCCTAGAGGGAGGGGGGGGGGGGGGGGTGAATAGGCCTTTTTTGAATTTTTCGTTTACTTCTGTATCCGATGATAGCAATCACTTGTGCTATCCCAGATTCACAGGATACGAGTTTGCAGAAAGTAAATTGCAGCAAATAAAGAAACAACACAAGGATGTTTTTTTACTCGCAGAAACCCTGAATGCAGGGAGAAAAACTGCGTGTCTCTAACTCTTGAGAGACAAAACTTTTCACTAAGTTGAAGTAACTTCTTACAAGAATAATAGTTCTAGTAGTGATACACTACCACAGTGCTATTCTTCTAGTCCCGAACTAGTCTAAACATATTCCCTCTCTTGTTTCTAAGCTCTTACAATATGGAACACTTTCAGAAGTTTTGTTCGTGAATTCAGCTAACCACTAGCTGATTCAACCTTGAACACTTCTTGGGTTGGTTGCATTACACATCCCTCATGGTATGCAACATGATATGAGTTGATGAAAGAAGTTTTGAGTTCAAGCTCTAAGGTTTACAGTCACAAAGAAGACTTAGAGCAGCATGAACAATGCAAGCTAAAAACTAGACCAAAGAAGACTTAGAGCAGCATGAACAATGCAAGCTAAAAACTAGACTTAACAAAGAAAACGTAATAAGGTAGTTTTCAACAACCGTTAAGCAAAGCCAAAACTATAGATATATATAGGCAGACAAGGCATCAAAGATGATGCAAGCTGATCTCAACAAGTTTCAGAAAGGTTTGAACAACGGTGTTTGGCTCCCATACTGAAAGTGATGTGTCCAAATAAAAAGATGACACAAGCAATCTCAATAAGACAAAGAAACATTTCCTAAAACATGAACGATTCAAAGCAAGGAGCAAAGAGGCTTCAAACCCTCTTACTCAGTCCATCAGTGGACTTTGACACAGCCGATAACGACTGGTCTTTGAACCATATAGGGACCAGCTATGCATAGGATAACGTATCATGAAATCCTAGCTGGAGCCTCGAGCATCAAACCATTTGGTCACGGGTTGACATAAACAAAAGATCTCAACTCTTAGACTGGTTTGAGTGCCAAGACACTTCCCACAAACTCAGTTGTCCAGAATTTGAAAGCCTTATTAAACTAATATAACAGACTCTGAAACTCAGGACAACAAGAGACTTAGTACTAGGATAGCAAGCGAAGCTGCTAACCTCTGTGAAAAACAATGATATGCAGATGCATGTTTTACCTGAAACCATAAGGGATGGTAGTGATACTTGTTCTTGATCAGATAACAGTGTCTTCAAAGTGTTTTGCAGGATAAAAGGATTGCCAACTATCCTTGTACCTTCACAAATGATGTTTCTTTTCATAACACAGCTATCTTCAAAATCTCATGCTTGGAAAATTG
Source organism: Fragaria nilgerrensis (assembly GCA_010134655.1). Taxonomy (NCBI): domain Eukaryota; kingdom Viridiplantae; phylum Streptophyta; class Magnoliopsida; order Rosales; family Rosaceae; genus Fragaria; species Fragaria nilgerrensis. The sequence continues at coordinate 10,025,634 of CM020981.1, forward strand.
CATTGCAAATTTTATGGCATAAGATCAGAAACAATTTACTTCCTGTGAAATAAGGCTCATCATATTCAAATATCATATAATGCCAATTTAGTACAACTGAAATTCTCTAATTTCATTTAAAATGATCAAACTTCCATTCCACTATGATTTAATATATATCTCTGAAGTTAGGAAACTTAGGGTTAGTTTGGTGTTGCTGTGACTTAAAAAAAAAACAGTTTGTTGTTGTATTGCGAAAATAAGCAGCTGTGAATTAAAACAGTTTTGTGTTTGATAAATATTAGTTTTAAAAGTGCTGTCAATATAAAATTTATCAATTTCTAGTGTTTTTAGTGACAGCTGTTTTAAAAAGAAACATTCAGGTTGCTTCTAAAAGCTGTTGTCAGTGACCTATAATTTTCAAAAAAACTGTTTTTGTTGTAAATATTATAATATATATGGATGTCCTTGTAAATCATACTCTTATATAAAAGAGCCTAATGAGAATGAAAGTGACACTTTTTCGTCTCCTTACATTTTATTTTTTTGTTTTCTCTCTACGTATTCTTTAGTTTATAACACGTTATCAGCACGTTTTTGCTCATTTGTTTCATAAACTCCATGACGATCTATGAGATGTTGGTGCAACTTTTGTTGCTTATTATCCATACTCACGATCTATGAGTTCACTTCTATTTTGATTATATCTTGTCTACATATATACTTTGTTTATATTACTCAATTCTATGTTTATAATTGCTTATATTAGTGAGCCTGAAGTTTCGCTAATAATTCTCAAATATAAACTTTTTGAGATTATGAACCTGAAGTTTAAATATTACAGTAGACTTGCAATTCTAATTGTTTGCATAAACCTGAAGTTTTGTGCATGTACATGTGATCCATTGTTCACAAGATTCGAACCTGAAGTTTCGATATTGATATTTCTTTCTTATGGACATGAAGTTCTAAACAACATAATTGGATCCATGATGATCGATGTGGTCTTGACAAAGAGTCTGATAGAAAAGTATCCAACGGTGCAAGATCCGCTTGAGTTTTAATATGGATGGTGATATGGCTATAGTTGTGACTATGATAACTATTTTCGGCGTATTTGACGCATGCCCTAACATTTAGTGGCAATTTATAAAGCCCTCTCTGAATGACAATAAGACTAAAATTAATTATATTAATCAGTTTCTTGGAAAATCTGAGCTATCAGTGGATGTCACATCACCCAAGTTGACAATATTTTTGTGGCCAAATTGCAATGTTAAAGACATAATCAATGAAGGTGTTCTTAACACCGATTAATATTAAGCATATCATAACATTATTCTAGACACCGAATTACTGTGATTGATATGAGTGTCTTAATTTAAGGTTATTATACGAGTGAATATGGTTACTTTACTTCCCAATATGTGCACACAAATATTTTTTAGGTTATAATTTGGCAATCAAAGTCCATTGTTCACAATTATGTGTACAATTTACAAGCATTTATATTTACCAAATTTCAACTATTAATAACATGGAAATTCATCGGTTTATTTATGTGGTTTTTCCCATTAACAGCCCAAAACATCATCATTATTAGGTTTTGAATTGTATGTATATTAATTACATTTTATTGGTTTCATTACATAGCCTGGATGGATGTTTCCATAATAAGTAGTAATTTTAGAGTTTTATGACCATTGATAACCTCTATTTATTGATTTATCAATTCAGGTCTAGTAATTGGTTTTTTACAGCCTATTTGTTGTGATATTGGTCTTTCATGAAACTTATTGTTATAGAATATATTTTCATTGTTGTATAAGAAACTAAAAGTTCTCCTCCCGAACCCTAAAAGCGGTGGCTTCCACTCTTGAACCCATCTCGTCCGGTGGCCAATGGTCGGCCTCTGGGCCTTGGCGACGTCGAGTTGTGGCTGCCGGACGGGATCTACAAATTGCCAACTAAGTTTTCTTCTATGATTTTTGGCTTGAGGTTTGAAGCAAAGAGATCTCGGCTTGCAGACTTGTACAGGGAAGGTGGTTGTCTCTTCCAACCTTTGAGTCGCGGCGGTGGCACGATCCTGAAGTTATTGGGTCCTCCAGGCGTCGACGGCAAAGCAAGTCGGATTGGAGCAGATTGATGAAAGGAGTCGTGGCGTGCAGTCATGGCGAGGAAGATGTTGGATCTGTGTTATTCGGTGCGTAACGACGTGGATGGAGGATTCTATGGCTTCGCGGTGGTCGTAGCGGCGACGTGCTCGACGGTGTTGCGGTGGTGCTGAAGGTAGAGGGTTTTGGTGGATGCAGGCAAGGCTACCCTGTGTTTTTGGGCATTGGGTTGAGTCCATTTAAGGGTGCTTAGGCCTAAACTTGGACTAAGGTTTTTTACTTTAATCTAAGTCTAAGTATTTAGCTAGTCTATTTACAGTATTTCTTTTGTTAGGAACCTAAGCATTCGTGTGTCTAGTATTTCTTGCTTTTCTGCTAGAAATAAGTGAACGAAATCTTTGTAATGAATGGTGCTAGCATGCCAAGTCTTTAACTTGCCCAAATGTTTGGCAAGAGAAGGCATGTATCCGTGTCATTCTAGCTTGAGTATCAATGAAATTGCCGTATGGCTTTACCTGTCAAAAAAAAAATGAAACTTATTGTTTCCATAATATCATATTTATTAAAGGGACTAAGGTATATATTTTTCCATTTCATTATTTGAATTTAATCTATTCATTTCACGATATACTTCGTTTTATGAATTACAGTGAACTCGATAATCGAGACCTAAAACCTTTTCATCCAATTATAAAGGGTATGAAGTTCCTCACGAGTAATATGATAAGTGGGGAGATGTAATGTATCATGGTAACACCATGGACATAAATGAAGGACATAAGAGGTGTTCCCCCGTGACCATGTTTCTCGGTCCTTTGTAGGCTGAGACTTCCTCACCTTATACTTGAGTGGAAAGATTAGAGGTTCATATAGAAAAGGGCACATATATTGTTGTCTTTCCTCTACCGGGCATCTTTTGTGATGTTGTCCAGAGTATCTGACCATTGGCAAGATGTTTTTGTTAGAAATCTGACTACTGACAATTTTTTTCTCGATTACTCATCTTGTGGAAAGATAGTCCTTATGCATATTTATGAGAATCGGAGGAAACACTGAGCTATTTAAGCTCTACATGTACCCATTGCAAATACACTCATTGTACAGGTCATGAGAATATGACTAATTCAGCCCACATATATTGAAGAAGCAATATTATGGTATGAGATTATGGAATTCAAGTGTGTTTTATTTTTCTTAACCTTATTCGGTTTTGTAATTAAAATTGATCGAAACCCGGAGTTTCTTGATCAAACTATATGAGGGCCTGAAGTTCTTTGAAAGTGATATTGTCAAATTATTGAAATGAAGTTTCTCAAAACTTATGTAATCAACAAGGACCAAAATCTCCTTAGAGAATGAAGGAGAGTTTGAGATGAAGAATCTCTTACAGAATCTCCTTATGTAATCAACAATATGATTTTCTTGTGATCCCTAATTATATAAGAGCATGAAGCTCCAATTTATTTTGATACAATGTTATTGTGAAATTAGAGGAGAGAAACAAGATTATCATATTCATGAAGGTAACTACACCAGAGTAGCGAAGATTCGATTACACATATGATTGATGGCTCCGAAAGAGCACATAATATCCCCTCTTTACAAGAAGTGGCTTCAATATGGTTCTAGAATATGTATTGAGATCCCACATCGCCCGAAGAAGGGGAGGAGATGTGTTGCAAACATACCTCCCTATAGTGAGACTAATTTTGGGTTGGCAACTCAAGCACAAAATTGTAGAGCGAGCGAGCGAGATCCAAAGCGGACAGTATCTCGCTATGTCGCCTATTACGTGTGTTAAATTTTACAATATAGTGAGACACATAATGTCATGAACCAGAAGTTCATTGAACCAAAATTAATTATTTTGGCATGACTAGTTACATCATATTTTACCTACAATGTTGCTTGAAATCAGTAACAACTTTTGATGCCTGCTAGCTAACGCTACTCATAGCAAATTGTTTATTTGCTGCATTTTTTTTTTGGTTTGTCACTTTAATGAGACACTTCTCTTGTTATGAAAGGGAGAAAGATTGTTCCTGAAGAACAACATGAATTGTTGTGGAATATCATTTTGAACTTGAGGAATATCATAGCTAGTAACTTAATAAAAACTATTGATGAAAAAATTATATGCTAGCGGAAGAAAAATTTACTTAGGTAAAATCCCTGAGACCAACCATATTAACAAAAATAACCTTGCCCCCGTTTGATTTGTGGGAAGAATGAGTATCTAAGTGACATGGTTCTCCTGACGAGAATGTCATTAAAAATGTCCGAGTTCCTAATATGGCGGCTACAATATTACACATACAAATGTTAAAAGTACACCATCAGAGGATGATATCTTAGTGATACAATTATACATCAATATGGTTGATACTCATGAATTTAATATTTTTGACCTTAAACTTGGTTTGGGTTCGCCACTAGCCAATGTACATCTTCACTCGAAAGGAAGTGATATATATTTAAACGTATTTTTATGCATGGTCATAATAAGACAGTGTTCCCGCCGTTAGGGGGAGAGAAAAGACTACTGTCATTTGAATAACGGCGTGAATTTAGAGTGGAATGTATTCACCAGGTCTAAAGTTTTAAGCTCCTGAAAATGGAAGATTATACATATCCTATAATGTTTTATGGTATTATGAATATAGATCCACATTCGCTAAATATAATTCATCTATGAAAGATGTTTGTCGTAGAAGTGACAATATTTGCTCCAGAAGTGGCATGGGTACCCAATATTAATAAGCTCATAGTAGCTAATGCATGCATATAAGAATGTGTGGGATCTATGAATGATGATCATCGATGAAAATTTACATATGGTATCTACCAAAGACCGTTAAGGACTGTATGATGTAATACCACATTTCATTATGAATGTTGACAAAACATATTATATATTGGCCAAATTTGATAGAGGCAATTCCAATGAACTGAATATATGAAACGTGATGAGATACTTAGACCTTAAACCGTACATGATACAAAAGGGTATTAATCACGGTGAAAATAAATCACTATATATGACACAATGTCTACAAGACACATGAGGATTACGAATATCTTTCTTTATACGTGATAATTTCTGTAAGTACAATGTTACATATATCTATTGACGAGAGACTTACGGCAGGTGTCATCATATATTATGAGGATCTTAAAAGACTTTGTTAAAAGCAAAATCCCAAAAGTAAAGCGTCATTATAAGTGTATCGCTTATCAAATCCTTAAAGGATCCAAGTACATGAATGATTCGAATATAAATTGATCCACGAATACTTGAGAGAGTCTAAATTTGAGATTCCTCATCGCTTAAGCGAAATGACGTGATGTGCCTTATACATGCAAACACAACTCCCATTAGTGAGATGTGTCTTGGGTTGGAACCCAAGAAGAAAGCCATGAGGGGGAGGCCCAAAGGCGAGAATATCTCGTTATGCTGGGCTGTTAAACTAAAGTTAACTCATGCAATCGATAGTCTAAATCTAGCTCATATATACTTGTTTTGTTATAGTTAACGTGATCAAAATTGCCTCAATGAGTATTATGATTGGACTACAAAACTGAATTCGGATTATGTTGCTACATATTCTAACTTTCGCGAAGTTATGAATTGCTTAAAGCTCTTGAAGAGCATATACGAGATGTATCAATAAACGAAGATATTGATATGAGTGGCTAGACAGGCCATGCTGATCTTCCAATGGTTTTGAACCATACATAGTAATGTGTTAATTAGCTTCTACTGCTTAGTTATCTATTACATAATGTATGAATTTGAACATGTGAGGTTGTTTCTAACATTATTACATGAGGTAAGACCTATTAAATTGTATAGCTTTGTTGGTATTGCCTTCACTTTGCAGGTATGAAAATCTTGTGATGAGCCCCTATATGCAAAACGAACAAGATCTCACTTCAGTGATAGACAAATCAAACCGCTATTTATTGTACAAGAAGCTTGCAACAATCAAGAGGAGAATCTCATTAGGAGGAGCATCTAGAAGTATGCTATCTAAGACATATGCGCGTTGCACTCTTTTTCTCCTTCGACCAGGGTTGTTTTTTTTTCCCACAAGATTTTTATTACCTGGCAAGGTTTTTATTACCTAGCAAGATTTTTAACGAGACAACACTAAGCGCGTCCAACATCATATTATCAATAGACATCTAAGGGGGAGTGTTGTAAATATTATAATATATGTGGATGTCCTTGTAAATACTCATTAGTTATATCCTTAAGATGTAAATCATACTCCTATATAAATGAGCCTAATAATGAGAATGAAAGTGACACTTCTTCCTCTCCCTACATTTTGTTCTTCTCTTTTCTCTCTACGTATTCTGTAGTTTATAACAGTTTTTCTTTCATTTACCAAATATTATAAAATCTAAAAGTTTGAATAGAAGCTGATTTTTTTTAAAACGAAGCTGTACCAAACTAGGCCTAATACAAGAAAACCAATATTACAACTTTGAAAAAAAATAGTCACACACACTACGCGGTCTTAAAAACAACAATCACACATAAAGTTCAAATGAAACATCTCTAATTTTAAACTACACACATCTAGTATTGTGAACATTTCCTACCTGCCTGAAAACGTCATGTTTTGAACCACAGCTTTTGCCTTTCACTCTGAGTGACAGATGTTTGCAGGAGCCTAGTCTAATCCCAGTTGATTCATGAGTGACTCCATGGGTATTTCGTATTGTTCACTGATTCTTATTATCTCCACTGCCAATTGATTTTTCTTCTCTTTGAGTTCGCTGGCTCTATCCAGACTTCGCTGGATTGGTGCCCTCATGTCTAGCTCGAGGTTCAGTTCACCCAAGAATTGATCACGCTCAGTCCTAACTATAGCAATCTCAGCTTCAAGCTCGGCCAGTCTAAGGTTCAACTTGTTCACCCTGTCCTCAATTTTAGAGCATTGCTTCACCGATGCTTCCATCTTAGAGGTAGCATTTGGGAGAAGGGCCAAGCCTTCATCAACGACACGTATTTCTCTTTGGGCATCTCTGAAGTCTGGAAGGTGAGCCTCCAAGTCCTGCAGTCGACTTTGCAGCAATAGGGTATTGGATGACATATCCCCGGAGTTCTTTAGAACTTGAAGGGCTTTTTGTAAACCTCTCAAAGCTCTCCATGTCAACCAGGGATGACAAACTGGTGTTCATAAAAGTGAGAACAGTTTTTTTGGCTGTCGAGGCCGCATCACTCGACTCTGATGGAGAAGCTGCTTTGGACTTTTCCTGAATTGGGCTTCGCAAGGGTCGAGTCTCAGTTATTGATGGTTGATTCTGGGATTCACTTTTAACCTGCATTGAGAAACCCTGGTCATCTATCATTTCTAAGAAATGGCATAGAATCTTTAAGCTACAATGGAGAATTTTCTTCATCAGCTTTACCAACATATATGAAACACACTAGAAGGATAACTAGCACAATGTACAACATTTGAATACAACTGCTAAAGCATCAGCAAGTACCATCAAACTCAATCAAGCTTGACAAGGGCTAAATGAACTCCTACTCAATCACTCTAAAAAGGCCAATTATTACGACCAAGCGGAGGGGTTTACCTGCCCAAAACCATTTGGTATATCTTGAAATTCCTGGTTTTTATGTTTCTTGGATATAAATGAGGCCACAGGCATTTCATCTTCACTCTCCTCATCTTCTTCATCTTCTAAAATAATAACATCGATGGCTTGATGAGTTCTATCAGACTGAGTTCGTTTAGAAGGTAGGATCGAAGCTGCAGTTTCAAGTTATGTTTTCATGTTTTAGTGCGGGTAACTGGGTATATAGCTATATATAATAACCCTAAGTGAACAGATGAAGGCATGAAGCAATACCTTTAGATGAGGGATGTTCAGTACGGGCTCGCAGCCTGGTTTGGTGAACAGGTATAACCGTATAGTTCCTACAGTGTTGTGACCCTTGTCCTCTTCTCCAAGGATTCTTTTCTTGAATGAACAATGTAAGCACAGCTCACCAAACTTATGCTTGGATTCCACCGAAGAGATAATCGACATCTTGTTTTCCCACCAGCTATTGTAAATGTTGGTTGACTTGAAAGACTTGGTGTATTGTCGATGCTTGAACTGTCTACAGATGCTTTCATGGTTCTTAGAAAGTTCGTTAACTTCCACCACATGCTCAAATTTTTTTCTCCATGATGAATACATGTTCACAGATGGAGTCAGTGGCACTGGTCCAAGTTGGCGGCTGAAGTGGTTTGGGCAGTAAAGTTCAGCTCCACAATTGTAGATATGGAAGCTAGTGCCGGTGCCCATTTTTACTCCAAAATGTAGCACTCTGGTGGTCAATATGCTGGCCCAAATGTCCTTGGAGATGCTACCGAGTGGAACATTGGAACTGGATGGCCATAGTAGCTGCAGGAAGCTTGGGTAAGTTCGTTTCAAGCAAACAGACCACTGGTCATCAGTCCGATGTGTTAGTTTCAGAAACAAGTAATAATTATTATCCCAAGTTGGACACAATTGAAAAATGATCAAGATCCTCTACTTGGCTATAAGGCCTGTACTTAGTTATCCTTGACTTCAATTATAGACCATTGATTGCAAATCCAAAGGCTCTGAAACTGACACCTCAGCACAATGACTTTAACACCTCATGAAATAGAATAACACCAGAACAACACCCGTAATTCAGTTACTAAATAATGGCCTAGTTTAACGACGTTTACTGAATTACGGTTTACGGGTGTTGTATGAGATGGATTGGTGGAGCATTGGTATACTTTTGTATGGGATGCTAAGTGGTCAGGTAAACTAAAGACTTACCCAGAGAAATCTGTATTTTGAACTTGGTTGGTCCTCATGGATTCATGAGTAGCATTGTTGATATTCAAATATTTGATGAAAGCAGTTAGTTAGAGTTAGTCATTGATTCTTATCCAGAGTGTGTTAATTTATTGATGAATACTGAAAAATCTTGGGGACTCTACCTATCCAAATGGCCTCTCTTTTATTCTAATTCTTCCAAGATGTGACTTGTTTAAACGCGTTTGAAAATTCAGATAGTGAGTACCCTAGTAATATATGAGTCCTGGTCAGAATCATGGTCTGCATGTTGCCAACACCCATGGCCTGCATTCTAAAGTTCCTAGCTTATTACCTGCCATAAGTCAAATTTGTGTGTTCTCCTGGAAATTTATAAAAAAAAACTCACTAAACTGAATTTTTTCAGTTATATGGATTTATGTTCCACGGGCATGACTCATGTGTTCTCTTGGCGAAAGTTTGACATGATTTATTATATATTTTTCCTTTCTGATATCTGTTATCCAATTCTTTTTGCTGATTATGTCTGTTATATATATATTGTTTTCACAAACTTCTTTTCCCGATTTCTGCAGCTACCATTTACACATGCAAATAGAAAGAAACTTCAGGAGAGAATCATCAAAGAGAAAGTTAAACTTCCACCTTACCTTACCACTGAAGCTCACTCTTTGCTCAAAGGAGTCAGTACTTGCTTCCCTGATCTTCTCCTTTCTGTACTTTTTCATTTTGTTAAATGAACCAGCGCAAACAATGGAAACCTTCTCTTTGTTTTCGTAGTTGCTACAAAAAGAACCATCCCAAAGGTTAGGCAGTGGCCCCAAGGGAGGTGATAATATCAAAAGTCATAAATGGTTTAAAACAATCAACTGGAAAGAAGCTGGACTGCTGCCAAAGTTCAAGCCAGATGTGACTGGAAAAGACTGCACGGCCAATTTTGACCGGTGCTGGGACAACAATGCCTCTAGAGACTCACCAGCTCCTACACCAACAGCGGGTGTGCATTTTCAGGGATATACTTACGTCGCACCTAACACCTGGCTTTCATCTGTATAATATGAAGGCTACTGCTAGAAAGGAACAAATTGGGAATTAAAAGCTAAATGCAGAAAAGATGATTTCAGTCAGGGTGCCCTTCCCAAATTGCCTTGCGTCTAAGTGTAAAATCTGACTTGAGTATATGTTTAACATCTTCAGTCATGTACATTTTATTGATTTATCCTCCTTTTATTGATGAGTAAAGAGTTAAGCTACAAGTTACACCTGTTCCAGTTAGTAGCAAACAAATTTGATCCTAAGATTCATATGAAAACTTATTGATGATTGGATTGACGATATTTGTGCCCTAAGATGCCAAAATCCATAATCCTGGAAGTTTTATGTATTCCATATATTCTCAAAAAATTTGTTAGCATTGTTATTACTGGTAAATACCGTTAGAGTTTTGTAAATATAATTAAATTATCAATTAGAGATGAGTTAGAGTTAGAGTTGAGTTAGGGTTACAGTTTGAATAGGTTTACAAGGGTTAACGAGGTAAGAGGATGTTAAAACTAATTAGGATACAAATATCATGTGTCGAAATTTACAAAAGAGGACAGGTAAAGAGATAGCTAGGGAAATAGGGACAACACATTTTCTCCCGTAAATACCTATATGCAATTTATGTTAAGTAACCCTAATCTAGTTGGGCCAGGAATAACGGCCCTTCATTAGCGAATCAACATCCGTATAAATATCCTTAATCATAGTATCGATCAACAGAGCCTTCATTCTCTCAAACTTGTAGGTGTTGAGATAAAACTTGATTCAAAACAGCCATGGAAGGGAAACCTAAATCTGTGTTTATGGTGGCGCATTCTGATGACGGCTCATATAGTGCCCTATATGAAGTGAAAATCCAACCAGACGGAGAAGTTATAGGCGTCCTAGGCGGCGGAAGAAGATTAAGAAAACGCCGCCAGCTACTTGAGCCGGTGGCCAAGTTTTTTGATGACAAAAGTATTGTCATACCGGAGCATTCAAGCTTGGCAACTGCAAGGTTCTTCAGCCGATCCAAATTATACCTATTGCTTAACGAAAGCGGTTCCGAAACGCATAACAAGCAGATCACCTCCTGGATATGTCTTGGACATGAAGACAAAGTCATTGGTCCCATGCAAGTCACCACAAGCACATAAGCCATCAGCAACTGTTATGTCCGCCTATGGTAAGCTTTATCTTCTTGCAGATCCAGAATGCTGGCCGGAGATCCCAACTCCGGCCTTTGAGCGATATGATGCTGCTACCAATTGTTGGGAATCCCTCCCTCCTTTTCCGGGTTATAATCACCGGAAACATATCAAGATAATAGGTTATGCCGTATGTTACAGCTTTATTCTGATCACCACGCACATCCTCAGGATAATTACTTTTTTTTTTTGGACAACGTAAGGATAATTACATGACTAGAAAACAATGGGCTTTTGATGTGACCAGAAAGCAATGGCATGAAGTCAAAGTGTGGCCGCCTTATGGATATCTTGTAAGGAACGGTTCAGTCCGCGGAGGAAGGTCTGCGGTTGTAGGTGATACTATCTATACCTTAAACTATTCATGTACTAGTGTTGTGGCATTCAAATTTCGGTTGGCTTTAGATGATGATTGTGATGTTGGCTTCTATGTAAGCTCAGAATCTAATTTGAAAGACTTGGATACTAGGTTGGGGACAAAAGGAGAGAACGAAGGGTATTTGGTTCATTTGGGGAACTTGGATTTTTGTCTAGTCCAAAATTTCAAACAACGTGGTAGTAGTGATCGTCAAGAATTTTTGTATCAAGAATTTTGTATCACCACGTTTCAGGTTGTGTTTGAAGGAGGAAGGCATATCAAGACCTTACATTCAAGGATTTGTGAAGTGGAGACCCCCGACTCTAGTTTCATAAGTTTAAGTTACTGCTTCACTCTAGATGTTGATGATATATATTGAACCCAAAGAAGAAGAGACAGTGATCACTAAAAGGTTCATGCGAGTAATAATGCGACAGAAAGAATTAGAAGAAACCAAGCAATTCAGCCTTTTCGGCAGGTCAGACATGCCACAAGAGTTGATCCATGGCATCCCTGCAAGGCTATCAATCAAGGAGTTGATAGGACTCATGTGTGTTTCTAAAGCATGGAATGCTGCCATCCAAGACCCACAATTTGCCAAACTGCATCTCCAGAGCTCCATGAAGATCATCCACTCATCGGATCCCAAATTTTATGTTCTTTCGTCTCAAATGCTGCCAAATTTCTATAACTATTATCCAGTCATTCCAATGGCCTTGTTCAACAACGACACAGAGGGTAGTGTTTTGGCCACGATCCTCAGCAGGGAGCAGAGAGGTAACTAGTGCTACCAAAAGTAAACTAAGGTTGCAGGGCGTGCCACCGCGTGGACGCGGGATGTGAACTGTGCGCGTTCTTGACTTCTAACCAGGCGGAAGGGAGCTCCGGTGTCACCTCGCGGGCGAGGAATTACGAGCAAACTTTCTTAGTCACCTGTGAGTCGATACTCACTGTTCGAAGCAAGCAGAGCAACAATTAGGAAGGAAAGGCGAGTCCGGACGGGCTCCGAGAACTAATACGAGGTGCACTTAGGACTTCAGGGTTTCGAGAATGCTCGAGGATTTGCAGTTGTTTTGTATGATTTTATCCTCGAACTCTCTTATATAGCGACCTGCAAGCAGTTGGCAGAGACATAATCACAAACTCACTCGGACTCAGCAATTAGAATTCCATAAGGATACGACCAGCTCGCGATCCGCGTTATCCATGCGACACGCGTCCAAAACAAACCTCGCCTAGGTCTCACTCACCGCCCCGCATCATCTCACTGTAGCGTTGTATGCGAACTCGAACACTAAGTGATCTTATCCCGAGAAGTGCTATAGTCCCTTTCCAACTCTACCTCGCCGTGCACTATAGAATCCCATGCGAACTGAAACGAGGATCTCGCGAGGTATCGAAGTCCTTGACAAATTCCACCTCGCGCCCTATAAGATCTCGCCACCCTACATGGGCTTCATATTTTAAAAAGGCCACAGGTACTGGCTCACATGTTATCCAAAACCTATTACGAGTCTTGGACCAAAATCCCGCTGGGCTCAAACATTGCCCCTAGGCCTTGAGATTAAACCAATTCAAAACGGATAAGCGAAAAGGCCTTAATGAGTATGTTACGGGAATTCGAAATTCGAAAGGTGCTGATGTTTCGGCGTCGTCGTCTCCCTTCATCATTACGACTGTTCGAAATTTGAAACGTGCTGACGTTTCGGTCGTCATCACGCCTCTTCATTATGGCTATTGATTGAAAAGACATTACGGTCTACCCCCTTTATAAGCCTCGATGCGGGTCCCCACATCTTACCATCGTTTTCCAACCAACCTTTCTCTCCTTCTTTCTGCACCCAACAAACCTCACCGCCGCACTTCTCTCAACCCAGAAAAAAAAAATGGTTCCCAAACCGGCTGTTAGAGACCCAAATCTTAACCTCATGGCGGCGAGCTCCTGGTCGACCAACTTTGCCCACCGTTTTTGCAACAACCCTCCTCAAGGAACACCTATTTATTTCCTTGAGACGAGAGCCATCCTGCTTGGTCTGACGCCCTCACGGTCTTTATCAGCCGCCAACCTGAACCACTATGCTGATTCTATGCGCCGCCCAATCCTTACCCAACGCCGCGAACTGGGAAATTTCGCCTCCTGGTTTCAACAGGCCCGCTTTCATACAAACATCCGGGTCGGAGAATGGCCCACTGCCACTGGGGAGGACCGGGCATGGTATACGGCTCACTTAAAGATCGATCAAACGATCTGGGAAGCGGCAGGCATCAGCGAGGCCATTGCCTTGAGTTTCTCGCTGCCCCCTCATGCCGACCGAGCACCTATTACCGCCGTAGCTTGCCTATGGAATAGTGCCACCAACACCTTCGATTTTCTCTTCGGGTAGATGAGTGTATCCCTGCTGGACATCCTCGCCATCACAGGGCTGCCAATCCACGCCAAGCCATACGTGCCAGGCGACTTTGCATCGACTGAGTTCACGTACTCCTGTAACTTGGGGGCTCGTCGCGCCCTGAAAGGCTCGTACTCAGTATGGAGGAAATACTACATCGGTCATGCAGAACGCCACGGAGGTATCGCTTTCCTGAATATTGGCTTGATAAATTCATATTCTGTGGCAGTGCTCATAAGCCTACAAGGAAATAGACCAAACTAGCCGAGGCACTCTACAACGGGATCGAAGTAGGGTTAGGGCAGTCCGTGCTGGGTGCGCTCTATCGGACCCTTCATACACTTTCCCTAAAACCCTTCCGTCTTTCTGCTGGTCCACTATGGGTTTTGGACTTGTGGATGCAGCTATACTTCCCGCTCTTCCAGCGAGCTCCTCTTGAATTCCTATCCGAGGAATAACTGCTTGGGTTCGCCGTATGTAGGAACTCCGCGGACCGAACTCCTTTGTCCTTCTTCGCCAGCCTCTCCATCTTGTACAATCAACTCGAGCCGCCCCCCACTATAGACATGATGGTTTGCCGGCGCCATCCTGAAGTCTTGTCAGTGGGGTTCTTCCCCTGTTTCGACTCGGACTCGGATGCCAAGACAACTTTCATGAAGGCAAACTCGTGCTGCGACCTTCAGCTTGCCGAGGATGAACAAGGCTTTGAGCTCTATGCACCAAACCACTTCGCCAGGCAGCTTGGCTTTTTCCAAGGGGTCCCCTATCCACTCTTCCATTCAGTAAACAAGTACACATCCTGGCGCAAGATTGGTGAGACGGACCGGGTCACTCCGCTGCAAAACATCTTTCCTCTCACTCCCGACTTGCTCGAGATTGAGCCTTCACTAGGCGTTAACCCCGCCTACCTCTCTTGGTGGCGATCTCTGTCAGACAACCATTGGGAGTTCCCAGATGACGTTGTCTTTGCTGCCATCTTTTACCCCTTGTACGACACCCTGGGTGAATCAGATCGCGTCGTCCTTGATGCCCAGCGCGACCGCGCGGAAGGCAATCAAAGGGCTATGACAAGGCCTAGGCTTGTACTCCCGCCAGTTCCTGCTACTCGCCGCTCGACCGGGATTGTGATTCAAGAACGCGATCCTGCACCCGAGGTAAGCCACTAACTAATGTGACTTTCATACCGCCTTTATTACTTCAACAAAGTACTTCCTCCTAATTCTCTCGTATACCTTTACAGGCTGGACCCCGCCGGAGATCTGCGAGGAGACCCGAGGCTACCGGAGACAGAGGGAAAGCACCTGCTCAAGAAGGGCTTGTGGCGGAATATGATGGTGAGACTGCTCCCATCGTCCTTCTGCTAACAAGCGGCGAAAGCTCGCGCAAGCACCCCGCCGAGGACGAGGAAGAACTGCTAGAGGAAGAACGATATCGGCAAGAGTACGCTTTGGTAAGCAATCTTTCTTCGAACCGTTTTATTAAAGCCAAAAACGACTTACTAACTTTGCTTTTGACAGGTTCGTCACCGCATCCGACCTCGTCTCGCCCCCATCGAAGGGGAAACATGAACAGTTGAAGTTCCAATCCCGGAACCAGTCGTCGAGGAGCAAACCGTGGTTATCGAGGGGGTGAACGTGCGACCCCCTTCCCCAATCGGCGCTCTAGGCGAAACTGGTCCTTCTCCGGAGTTTACCTCGGTTCCTGTTCAGGGCGAGGGTTTTGACCAAACCACCCTGCTCTCTGACTTCACTGCCTCTTTGGCGATTCCGCCAGAGGATTTTCAACCGGTGCCTGAGTCTTCTCCTTTGCAGCCAGACTCAGTGGCCCAGACCATTGAAGCAACAACAGTCTCAACGCGATCTGAGGTTCCGCCACCCGCTCCGAAAAGCGAGACAATTGCAGAGGTCGAACCAACTACTCCGGCCCCAATGAGAATGTTTGGCGAGGCGGTTTCTTGTTTGGCTATCCGGACCGCTTGTCTTCGGGCCTGGGTCACCCCGCCTGCCGATCTAGAGATCATTTGCTTAGCCCGGGGTTTCTTTCACGGGCTACTGCGTCAAGGTCCCCACATGAATGTATTTGACTTGGTGAGGCGTGCCCGCGAGGCTCATGGAGCTCTGACTCGCCACCTCGCCGGCAGCACCCCAGCTTTAGACCATGCTTTGGAACTTATCGATGCTGTCGAGCTGCAGGCCCACCGAGTTCAAGATCTGGTGCCCAGTCGGCTGCCCAAGAAGGAGTTCGCCAGGCCTTGGACAATCAGATGGCAGTCCTTTTGGCCGAGCTTGAAGACGCTGATGTTCCTGAGGCGTCTTCAGAGAATCCGTGCGTTGTTTATGCCCGGCAAGTGGAGGCCTTGGAGACTCAGATAGAGGAGCTGCAAGTTCAACTTGCTCAAGCTCGCTAGAACCTTGCGCAAGCTGAAGATGCAGAGGCTCGCGTGCAGGCTGCGGAGGAGACCCAGGAAGCTTTGGACTCAGCTACTGCTGCTGCGGATGAAGCCCAAGCCCAGTCGGATGTTGAAGAGTTGGCCTTAGAAGGCCTTCTCCTAGATTTGTATAGGGCTTCTAGGCAGGTTTAGGCCCAGTCAGCGTTTTGCCCCTTCTGTATGAACCTTTATAAATAATAATATTCTAATATTTACATGGAATCAAATCTTTCCCGCCCTTGTCAAATCTTCCTTGTGTAAAACTACTTTTCCAGGAAAAATCTTCTTCCGAGATTTGGTGGAGGTTTCCAATGCAACTGCTTGCTTGGAGCGCGGGCAGTCATTATGGAATAACGCGTCCAACTTTATCTCCAAAGCTCACATTTCGGAGCAAATCGCTGCATGTAGGACATTTGTCAAAGAGGAAAATCGGCCCCTTTCGCCTATAAAAGAGAACCTCTTGGTTGAATTGAAGCATCAACCGAGTCTTTTACACACCCATTGTCATGGATTTTTCTTCCCTTCTATTCATCCTATTGTCCTTGCTTAAAGCGAAACCTCCAATTTCCAACTTCACTCTTTGTTCCTTTTGAGTCTGAAAATCTACTCTCAGGTCGGGAGTGAGTCTGAAAATCTACTCTCAGGCCAAGCCTTTGTTTGGATAAACAAATGGTCTAGGTACCTTCTGCCTTGCACCAGCTGTTCTGTCCAAACGTGAGGTTTTCGGGGTCCCATACCCGCTTGTGCTCTAGGCCTCGGCCAGTGTCCTCAAAGCACCTTCGAGGTGTGACTAGTAGCATGAGGGACCCCGGTGTCCAAGCTTGTGCTGGCCTGGGGAAGCGGGACGTTCGCCAGCCTTAACCGAAGAACGCGGCGGCGGCCTCTTCTTCAACCCTGCAAGATATGCGGGTTGAGGTTTCCAATATCGTTAGACCTATGTTTTTCTGAATGTAAACATAGTCAAATTTCATCCTTTCTATCAATGTAATTGCTTCGGCCGCAAAGCCACTTATGAAACCTGTATTAGAAACGTCAAAGAGGAAAAATAAATAAATTTATTTTTTAGGGCCTCTGGAATAGGCCCCAATCTTGCACTTGTCTTTATGTTTAGACTTTGCACGTTTATAGGGAATGAAGAAAATGGATGAACTTATTTTTTAGGGCTTCTGGAATAGGCCCAAATCTAGCACTGGCCTTTTTAGGCTGGTGCGTTACAATTGTTTGCTTCCATCGTCTATCCTAGGTTGCCCCCTAGTGCTGGGCGGTGAAGCAAGAGCGCGATGGCGCGTAGCACTATTGACCGTGGTGGCGGGCTTTGGGGGAGGATCCTCGCGCTCCCAAACTCCAGCAATGTGTCACTTGAGGAAACGGCCATTAATAGGATTGCGATGAATGGTGCCGTCCAGGTCGCGCAAGTGGTATGCCCCCTTGGGGGAGTATACGATGAATAATGAAGGGTCCTTCCCATCGAGCTGACCACTTGCCTCGGCCCTCGGTTTTTTCCCCAAGTGGAAGGACAGCACGCCACACCTTTTGGCCTTCGGCATAGCTCCGTCTCCGCGTGACTTTGTCGTATGACCGCGCGATGCGCTGTTTCTCGAGGATGAGATTGTTGAAAGCGGTAACACGGTGTTCATCGAGACCTTCAAGCTCCTGCCACATAGCCTGGACGTAATCTTCGCCAAGTAGTTGGTGTTGTTCCTGAACGCGGAGCGAAGCTATATTGATCTCGACGGGAAGGACGGCATCATGACCATACATAAGAGCATACGGGGTAGTTTCCGTCGGGCCGCGCTTTGAAGTGCGGTAAGCCCACAATTTGTGGTAAAGCTCCTCATGCCAGACACGGGGGTTCAACTCCAGCATCTTCCGGAGAATGCCAAGGATGACCTTGTTACTGGCCTCGGCCTGGCCGTTGGACTGTGCATAATATGGCGTAGAGTGGAGGAGTTTGATACCATAGTCGCTTAAATATTTAACGACTGAATCAGCCATGAAAGCTGCCCCCCTGTCCGTAACGATGCATTCCGGAATACCAAAGCGGGAAATGATATTGCGGAAAATGAAGTTGCGGACTGAGTTAGCGAAGGCAACCTTGAGCGGTTCGGCCTCGACCCATTTGGTAAATAAATCGATGGCGACGATAATGAACTTATGCTGCTCTGAAGAATATGGATGAATAATGCCGACGAAATCCATCGCCCAACCGCGACCCGGCCAAGGTTTAATGATAGGCTGTAATGGAATGTTGGGGATGTGTTGTATTGGTCCGTGGGCCTGGCAGTCTTGGCAACCTTTAGCAAAGGCAATGCAGTCTTTTAGAATGGTTGGCCAATAATATCAATGGCGCCGGATTAACCAACGCATTTTTGACCTTGTCTGGTGCGAACCACAAACCCCACAATGTACTTCGCACATGAGACGTTTAGCTTTGTTCTCATATACGCAGCGAAAGTCGTTTCCGTCTTCTCCACGCCGACGTAGGTCGCCATTATGTAAAACAAAGTTTAAGGCGAGGAAACGTATCTGCCTTGAGTGAGCGGCGTCATTGGGATTCTGGAGGTAGGCGATAAATGGTAGCCGCCAGTCCTCGTCGATAGGGTCTAAGGCCGCGACCTCGGGGGTGTCGGCCTGAAATTACCCCCTTGTGATGAAAGAGGGAAGGGTACGACGCTCGACTTTGAGAAAACGTTCGCGCACTCCATCGCGCAGGGTAAGGCCAGACGCTACTTGGGCGAGCTCATTGGCGGCGAAGTTGAACTCGCGTGGAATGTGCTCGATGTAGACGTCGTCAAATTGATCCAATACTGCAAATGCCTTGCGCAGGTATGGTTCAATGGATGAGCTTAAGCACTTGAACTTCTCCACTAGCTAGTTGACGACCAACAGAGAATCGCCAAAGACCTGAACTTCGCGGACTCCTAAGTCCAACAAAATTTCCAGTCCGATGATGAGCGCTTCGTATTCGGCCTGGTTATTGGTGCATTTGAAATCGAGCTGGAACAAGTAGGAGAAGCGATCCCCTGCGGGATTTTCTATGGCTATCCCGGCTCCGGCTGCGGTATCAGTGCGTGATCCATCAAAGTAAAGAGTCCATGGAGCGAGTGCTACTGCAGTGAATTCTAACTCGCGAAACGCCGTGAGATCTGAGGGTGGGTGATGAGCGAGAAAGTCTGCTATTGCCTGTCCTTTTACTGCCTTTTGCGGAACATATTGCAATGAGAATTCGGACATGGCTAATATCCACTTGCCTATGCGTCCCCGTAAGATAGGGCGTGAGAGCATGTATTTGACCAGGTCGGATTGAGCGATCACAACCGTGGTAAAGACAAGCATGTAATGGCGCAACTTGCATCCCGCAAAATAAAGAGCGAGACACAACTTCTCCATAGGCGAGTAGCGTGTTTCGCAGTCAGTTAACACCCTGCTGAGGTAATAAACAGCGTGCTCCACCCCGTTTTCGTCATCTTGGGCCAAGAGTCCGCCGATGGACAAGTCGGCAGCGGCGATATAAAGTTTAAGCGGGGTACCTTCGCGAGGTGGAATCAGGACTGGTGGGTTCGTAAGGTAGTCCTTGATTCGATCGAAGGCCTGTTGATGTTGGGGTTCCTAGACAAACTCGGTTGCCCCCTGGAGCTTGAGTAGGGGTGAAAAAGGCTGGACCTTCCCTGCCGCGTTTGATATGCAACAGCGGAGAAAGTTGATTCGCCCAAGCAACTGCTGAAGCTCCTTCTTGGTGGTGGGGGGTGAGGTGGTGATCACCGCTTGTGCCTTGTCCTTTGAGATTTCGATGCCCCTTTGATGTACTAGAAAACCAAGGAAATCGCCAGCTTCTGCGAAGAATACGCACTTGGCGGGGTTCATCTTCAAGTTATGTCGGCGCATCCATGTAAACACTTGTCGCAGGTCTTCAACGTGGGTTGCCCGTGTTTTGGTTTTGACTACTACATCGTCGATGTAGATTTCGATCAGCTTCCCTAAGATGTCATGAAAGATGAGGTTCATGGCGCGCTGGTATGTTGCCCCCGCGTTCTTAAGGCCGAAAGGCATGACAACATATTCGAACGCGCCGGCAAAACCAGGGCATCGGAAAGCCGTCTTGTGGCGATCTTCCTCAGCGACGGGAATCTGGTGGTATCCGGCTATTCCATCCATGAAAGATAGTACTTCGTGCCCTGCAGCTGCATCTATGATGAGGTCGGCCACAAGCATGGGGTATATATCCTTTGGCGCATGAATCGGCCGTCTTGCCGCACTGGACGTCGGTCGGGATAAGTTGGTAACCGGTGGCAAACCAAATCCGGGGACAAACCAGGCATATCCTCGTACCTGTCGGCGAAGCAATCCCTGTATTCGTGTAGTAGGGTAAGAAGGTCTTCCTTTTTGTCCTCCGCTAGCTTAGCATTGATGGAAATAAGTAAGGGCTTTTCTGCAGTCCCTACGTCAACTTGTGAAATGGGGTCGCGGACTTGAGATGGTATATCGTCCAAGGCGGCGGGGGCTAACTGAATAGTTTCCTCCTTGGTATCGGTATGATCCACCACTTCGTCGACATATTCCATAGTCGCGACCTTGTCGTAGGCTTCTCGTTCTGCCCAGTACGAAAGGAGCCTTTCGCACAAGGACTCGCCAGCCTCACGTGCCTCCTTTGAGAAGGCACTACCAATCATAGCGGGGTGTGGAATCCGTGATGGTGTGAGGACGTTGCAAATCGTCCTTCGCCTGGGTAAGTCCCCATCACGCTAGATTGGAGGCCGTTACCCCATATGGGCGGCCTTTGTCATCGACGCCTTGTACGTCCAACGGCCCATGTCTGTGGTATAATATCGGACGTCGTTGAAGTTGGCGGAAATAGAAAATGGCCGCGGGTCGGCTTTGATGATGACCGCTTCGCGGTGTCCCAGATCATGAGTTCTTGGTGCATGGAGGAAGGCACGCAAAAACTTATGTGGATCCAATCTCGATCGACGATCATGCTATAAGAGGAAGAGCATTCGGCGACGAAGAAGGTGTAAACCTATGATGACGGCCCGACCTTGACTTGTAGAAAGAGCAGGCCTAGGGTCCTGGACACTTGCCCGGTGAAGTTCTTGATCATCGAGCGTGGGATGTCTAGGAGTCCCATGGTGTGAGTTGTAACAACATTGATCGCGGTGCCTATATCAACCATGACTTTGTTATCATCTTCCCTTCGACTTCGGCCGTGATATAGAGTGGCCGCATGTGAGTGGTCATATCTAAGGTGGTGTGGAGAAAGTAAGAGTTTGCTTATGTGTGATGCTGCTCGTAATCTCCACTTGCGGGGCGTCGTTGGCTAGTGCCGGAACTAGGCCCATTTCGCTGCTGCATGGCGGGGGTATCCTACTGACATCCTCGTTGCTGATTGGAATATCCGCCGCACTGCAGGTTGTGTTTGGCGAAAGAGCGTATCTCTCCGATATGAAGAACACCATCCCGACTTGAAAGGAGAATTGTTCGTGAACCGGTACCAGGCGGAGTGTCAATGACCCCGTGTTCCCCTTCGAGCACCGCGAAGGCGTCTGCTTCGCGGCAAAACTCCTCATCTGCCAACCATCCTGAGACCTCTACCATATTACAGGTGAATGAATCCGCCTGCTCTTCTTCTTAGTCTGCTTCGAGGTTAAGTCGAGGTTCGAGTGTGCCTCGTCATCCGCTGAATTCTCACGGAATCTTTGGGCCATTTGTTGAGCGAGGTTAGGACTAGAGGGCACATGTGCGGCTACTGGCGGCTCTAGAGCCTTTCTGTTTGTCGCGGATGCCATACTGTCTTAGTGGAAGGCTACTGATCCCCGGCTAGTTGTTTGTTTGTTACCACGGGGGCCTTATCGTTGTCCTCCTTTTGCAACCGTTGTAAGGCAGATATTCGGGGAACCATCCGAGTTTCGGGCTCTGGTGTAGATCGTACCTGATGGTAGATGTGGCTATGGGTGGCTCTCTCTTGGTATTGGCCTCCAGATTTGGATTCCCGACGCCGTGAGGGCTGAGGCGGTTCGCGCTCTGGCTCTGGAGTTATGAACAACTTACGCCTAGGTCCAGTAGGCGGTTCCCTCCTTCTCTCAGGTTCCGATGTCGGAGATGGCCTGCGCCGGGGAACTTGTGAGTCCGGTCGTCTTTCCTGTTCTAGGGATGGTCTGCGTCTGGGAGCTTGGGGATCCTTCTCCTTACAGGTTCGGGAGACTGCCTGTACCTGGAACGTTGTGGATCCCTACGCCTTTCAGGCTCTGGTGACGGTCTGAGCCTAGAAGGTTGTGGATCCCTTCTCTTTTCAGGCTTCGGTGACGGTCTGGACCTAGACAGCTGTAGGTTCTGCTTTGGTGGAACCGTGAGTCGGCAGAAGACGGTTGCCTTGGGTGCGGGCTCGTCTACGAACTGTTCGCAAATCCTTGGGGGTGTGACAGGCGGCATTTGAAGGAATGCGCACAAACCCTCTGCCTCCTCCACACGCTCAGGTGTCTGAGCCCTCCACATCCGCTCATGGTGAGGTGTCTGAGTCGAGTCTGTGAGGGGCGTACAGCGCCCTTGTCGACAACACGGAAGGCACGCATGATGCTACCGTACCGTTTTTGGAGCTTTCGTTTTTTGGACTTGCTGATGGTGACTGCCTTGCCCCCTTGCTGTGTGTACCAAACCCCATCCTTGATTGCTGATTTGGACGTTGGGGGAATATAGGGGTCGGTCAAGATACCTCCACGAGGGCTCACGACCTCGTTGTCGTGACGATCGCTGCTGGAGTCCGCTACGTCTATGTCACTTGTGGCAGGGGACGAAGGTATTTTCTCTGTCCAATGTGTGTGGACGAATGTCTCGATACGTTATATCCTCCGTTCCAGCTCTACTCGAGTCTTAGGACTCATAGGCTGGTAATGTCCATTGGGGGACGGTTTTGTCGTCCCTCATGACTGCTTTGCCCTTATCTTTGCGAGAAGGGCGGTCTGGTTCAAGCTTAGCGACCAACTGCCGAGCCGGGTCGTCTACTTTCCCCCTCTGGTTCGTTCTGGCGGTTCACGTAAACTTGCAAATGTTACCTCGTGAGCAAGGTCGATGTTGTAGGTATATTGGCGACGCGCTGGCGGGCATCTCTGTCACCTTCTTCTTCGCCGCCCCTTTTAGGTGCCCGGCATCAATCTTCGTCCTCGGCCTGTTCGGCCCAGTTTATCTCGACCATGCCAACTACAGGCGGGAAAGGTCTATATCGACCAACGAGACGGTACTACCCGGAGTTTTCATTTTTAGTTCACCAGAGTTCAGCCATGTTTGCAATTGGTCTCGAAGTTTGACACAATCTTTAGTGTCATGATTGTAAACATTGTGGAAGGCACAGTACTTCTTGTCTTTCAATTCTTCCTTGGGCGGGATCTTATGATCCAAGCGCACATATCTCGCCTCTATCAGGTCATTAAAGACCAGATGGGCGTTCTTAGCATCATAGGTGTACGACTCGTACTCCGGCTTGGTCCATGCAAAGGACTGGATGGTGATTGGCTCACGTGTCATCTTCAGGTTTTCAACTTATGAGCTAATGGCTTACCAGTCAACTCTACTACACCAATGTCATCTAGGTCCTGATCCGTATGAGCTTCCTCAGATCTTTGATAATATGGATCATAAGTAGGGGCTTGTATGTTTAGTGCCCCTACTGTCCAATTCTTCCCTGGTATGTAAGTTCCTTTGGAAGCATTTGTTTTGTCGTCTAACTCGTTCAGGATTAGCTCGTAGCTGCCGACTTTGTTAATCAGGTCACCCATGGAAGTAAAGCGCTCTCCATGATGCTTCAACCGCTGGCGGTGCTCCAGGCCTCTAATAGCCAACTTAATGGCTTCTTGCTCAGGCAGCAGGTAGTCACATTTGGCTTGCTGGATCTTGAAACGTTGGAGGAAAGAAACTCCAGACTCCATGCTCTGCTGGCTCATCTGTGTGAGGGAGTTGAGGCCAACTTCAGGCTCAATCGTGCCGTACGTCTCTCGGAAAAGTCTTTCCATGGTGGGCCAATCTGCTATTGACCCAGGCTTCAATCTGGAGTACCAGGTGAAAGCAGCTCCGGACAGAGAAGTCCCAAAAAGCTTGAGTTTGAGCATATCATAATTCCCGTATTGGCCGCATTGGACCTTGAAACGGGCCATGTGTGTTACTGCATCTTCCCTTGTCTCCCCAGAGAAAGTGGTGAAGACAATATTCTTAAACCCTTGAGGGAAGGGATATTGTGCCACGCTATCGGGATAGGGGTCACGATAGTGCAAGTTAGCATCACATTTTCCGTTTTCTCCTTGACTATGCTCGAAATGAGCTGGCGCCAATCGGCTGCCGTTATTGGTGTGGACTCTGCCCCCTGTTCGTAGTTATTCCATGCAGAGAGGCTAGGGGCCTGTCCGATGTTCTTAGGGGCTGAACTGGAATAAGCTATAACTAGGTCATCTAGTGTCCCGGTCCCTTGATATGGAGAACTACCAGCGTTCCTCAATGTGACTCCAGGACTGTGCGGCGAAGGTAGAAGGGGTGGTGTCTTTGACGAACTGGCCCCTGATGTGAATTGGGGAGTCTTATGGGCCCCGACCTTCGGATTTCCCCTAGGGCGTTCATTAGGTGGAATATACCTTGAACCCTCAGTTGCACCTGAACTAGTTAAGTTCAGAGCATGATTCTTTGGTGTCTGAGACCGCATCCAGTCTTCCACTTACAGGACCCTTAAGCTCAGATTATCATGTTGTTCTTTGTATTTCTCAAGCTTTTCTATGCCATTCTTACTTCCAAAGAAGGAAGCGTCCTGCTGCAGTTGTATCTTGGTATCGTGCTCGTCCAAGCGAAGGGTTTGCTCATCCATGGTTGCGCGGGTAAGCTTTAGAGTTTCTGTGAAAGCCGCCTTGCTTTGGTCCAATTCTTTCTGGATTCTTTGAAGGGAACCTTCCACCAAGTCCTTATTTTCCCTGACTTGAACAGCGACGTAGTTAAACTCCTCGCTGAGCTTAGAAAGGTTTTCTTGGTTAGCAAGCCAGATGGTTCTATCCTTCATGACCTGTTCAGATAGGTCCTTGAAATCTTTCTTCAGTTCCCCAAACATCTGGCGGACTTCCTCCGCGGGTAGAGTAGGTCCTGCATCCTTGTTTGGTTGTGAACCTGTCATTGTGGTTTCGCTAGAATCGGGGTTGCCAAACTGGGCGAGAACCTCTTCTTTGGTGAGAGATCGGCAAGCCGCGCTGTTATGGGGCTTGTATCGGGGAGATTTATGTTTCAGACAAGAAATCGAGGGTCTCCCGTATGGGGATCCGCCTGACTTCCCAATGATGACGAGAATGTTATACTCCCGGTCCCACTGGGCGTGCCAATATTTTGGCCATGATCCTCAACAGGGAGCAGAGAGGTAACTAGTGCTACCAAAAGTAAACTAAGGTTGCAGGGCGTGCCACCGCGCGGACGCGGGACGTGAACTGTGCGCGTTCTTGACTTCTAACCAGGCGGAAAGGAGCTCCGATGTCACCTCGCGGGCGAGGAATTACGAGCAAACTTTCTTAGTCACCTGTGAGTCGATACTCATTGTTCGAAGCGAGCAGAGCAACAATTAGGAAGGAAAGGCGAGTCCGGACGGGCTCCGAGAACTAAGACGAGGTGCACTTAGGACTTCAGGGTTTCGAGAATGCTCGAGGATTTACAGTTGTTTTGTATGATTTTATTGTGTGTCCTAAACCAGATCCTCGAACTCTCTTAATATAGCGACCCGCAAGCAGTTGGCAGAGACATAATCACAAACTCACTCGGACTCAGCAATTAGAATTCCATAAGGATACGACCAGCTCGCGATCCGCGCTATCCATGCGACACGCGTCCAAAACAGACCTCGCCTAGGTCTCACTCACCGCCCCACATCATCTCACTGTAGCATTATATGCGAACTCGAACACTAAGGGATCTTATCCCGAGAGGTGCTACAGTCCATTTCCAACTCTACCTCGCCGTGCACTACAGAATCCCATGCGAACTGAAACGCGGATCTCGCGAGGTATCGGAGTACTTGACAAATTCCACCTCGCGTCTTATAAGATCTCGCCACCCTACATGGGCTTCATATTTTAAAAAGGCCACAAGTACTGGCCCACATGTTATCCAAAACCTATTACGAGTCTTGGACCAAAATCCTGCTGGGCTCAAACATGTAGAGTATGTGAAAATAAAGGATAGATCATCAAAACAGGTTTGGAGAAGAAATAGGAACATAGGTTACTGTAATGGTTTGCTTTGCATTTGCAGTTCTAGGGGTGGCGATGAATATGAAGACTTTGGTTTGTGGAATCCGACTATTCATAAGTTCAGAAAGATTCCTTTGTTAACCTTTAGCAAGTTCACGCAGAAGAAAACCTTCCATGGTTTCGGGTATGATTCAGTTAACCACGATTATAAACTTGTGAGATTGGCACAATTTGAGGATAGTGGTTTTGTTACAAGTTCAGAAGTGCAGATCTATAGTCTAAGCTCGCCCTCATGGAAAAGGATCCAAGACTTGCCTGCAAATCTTATCAGAGATTTTGAATTTACCTCATCAGAAGGTGTTTGTGTTGACGGTGCTTTACATTGGTTGATGAGATTACGTGGTCATGAACATGAAAGACGGATGATAGTTCTAACCCTTCATGTCACAACTGAAGAGTATCACTGGTTTGCTACCCCTGATTATAACTATCCATGTCTCTGTAAGAATTCAAAAGACGAGCGTAAAAACAAACACCATGCTGTCTTGCAAGCTTTGGGAAGGTGCTTGTGTTTTCGAATCCGATGTGATCTCCGGGAATGGGATGCTTGGACATTAAAGTGAAATGGAGTTGCAGAATCATGGACTAAGCTTTATTCCTTTACCCAATTATTTCGCAGCCAGCCTTTGATGCTTTCTGAGTGTCGTAAATGGTTCTTTTCTCATCCCCCGATGGGTCCATTTTCTGGTTTGATTTAGAGAACAGATCAAGTGAACTAGTTCTGATGAGCTCTCATAAAGGCATGTTTGATATGTTATTTACTGATCAAACCCTTCATCTTCTTAGGAGGCGACCGGAGCTTCCTTGCAATCACTGTTACTAGTAGTCTAATATCAGTGTAAGGTTATGCCTTTATAGGTATATATATGTTAACATTTCATCTATATCTATTCATATATCTTGAGGACTACTATTGGCAATTCATTTGTTGAGATCGATAGATAAGATTCACTGGACTTACCTTTTGCCTAGCTCCAATTGTTTATGTTTAACGATCAACTTGTCTTGTCTTTATGCCCCAAACTTCGATCTGTCTTGGTTTGCTTGTTTTAAGCATCTATCTTCAATCTGTTTGATTCATGCACTTTGAACTTTCATGTGCCTCTCTTGTACGACGGCTGCAAGGAAGAAGTAAAGGAGTAAATTCAGCTCCCTTTGAGTGAGCTAGAATTCTTCATTGATCATAATTTCCTATTATATTTCTGCCTTTTCTGAACTTCATTATCACAAAAACCAGAACTCAACTAAACCAATATTTCTCCCTTGAAATTCTCGCAATATGCTATTAAAACGCTAGCGTCTCCAATGCCTTTACTTGTTGAAATCAGAGGTTCCCATAATGATCCCGAATTATGGAACCAATGTTAGCACGGCCACGCCTCACAATCCGATCAAAATTGAGATTTACTCTATCGCAATCAGGAGGTTACCATCTAATGTTATGCAAGAGTTGGTACTTGATGCTTTGGGGTAATGAGTGTCATTGTCAAAGGTGTAGGCGTTCTCACCTAACTCGGCTATCACATACGGGTATGTCTGTTGTGCAGTGCTGCATGGGATGCAGACTGCTTTTATGGTTTTTAAAAGGTAAGTGGTCCAAGGTGACCTGCTAGTGACCTGTTCTAGGGGTTGCTACCATAATATTACAATTTACCTGCAAATAATTAAAAACCTTCCTAAAAAGGACTAGCCTTTAACATGCCGAAAAGATTCACCTAAAGACCCATAGTCTATCTGGTTACTAAGTACGGCGGAATCACTGCTGCCTTGAAAAAAAGGTTCTAATTGTGAAGCAGTAAATTAAACAAAACCAAGTACAAAAAATAACAGACTAATATATATATAAGTAAATTATTTTTGTGACAGGATTTTGAGCATTAAGATGAATTTATTCAACCATAGATACAAACATAAAACCTAGAGCCTCGCTCTTAGGTAAACAGCTAAAAGTTATTTAGCTACTCATATCTGCAAGATAAATACTTACTTGTATTTTACAGTACTTCACACCAGATGACTCACATACACTACTTACTCACACTACTATATTACAAAAACTGTTTATTGGCTAAAACTTCTTGAGAGAGGTTGGAGAGTCGAACAACTTCTGTCTCTCTTGTTCTTTCTTCCTTCTCGATGCCTTCCTTCTGAAGTTTGAGGGTCTTATAAAGGGATGGAACTCAAGCTAAAAATAAAATAAAAAAACACTGTGCAGAGTGGAGGACAAGGGGAATCTACACCAGATAACTTTACTTTAGAAAAAGTAAAGTCGTTTGATATCTTGTGCTGGTGGCTCCTTTTCTTTTAGTAAAAGAAAAGTAGTTTGGCACCAAGCGTCGGCTAAAGCTCATTTATCCAACATGTTTACTATATTGTGATAAGTTTCTGGATCTTCAGAATATCCCACTGAGGAGTTGGGACCACTATTTTCCCCATCTTGCGCTATGCCTTCATTTCCATCGTCGAGGTCTGAATCATAGGGATAAGAAATCTTATATTTTTCTTCAGTCTCAACTTTTTCTAGCCACTTGGTGGTAGCTAGCGTGCAATCCACTTCATTTCTCATAAGAGCTGTGAAAAAATCACAGTTCTCAGGAGGAGGAGGATTATAGCAAGTGACCATTATTTTTTCTCCACTTGCCAGGAGACTTGAATCATAGTCTCTTAGAACTATGTCTTTGATAGTTGTTATGGCCATAGCTTTCATCCATGGAATGCTCTGATTTGGTCTTCCATTGCCACTAGTAATGGCTGGCTTTTGAACCGGACTTTGGATTAATCTAACATGATGATATGGAGAGATATAATTTATCTGTCCATTTTCCATGGTCCATTCTGGTGGAGTTGAAATGAATTTTATCCTTAAAATACATCCATCAGGTCTGATATTCTTGACAGCTTCGGCTATTATTTCTGGAAAACCTTTAAGATCTTCATTGGTTTTTGTCCACAAATTATGAACAAAACCATTTTCTATAAGCCATAGCTTGTGCTTCTGAGGATGCTCTGCTTGAACATCAACCAGGTATCTCCCATAATATGGGCCAGGGCTTATTGATAATGTCTCTGGGAGAACATATTTTCCTTCACCTAAGAGGTTATGGAAATTATACCATTCAGATTCTTTTAAGGCTTGCATAGGAATTTTAGCACTTTCAGGACTTGTAAGAAAAACAATCTTAGGTGGTTCTGCTAGAATTCCTTTGTCTTTTGTATGGACTCCATACATTTCTTCAGTTAAAGCCGTAAGGGTTTGAAGTAAATGGGATTCATTTTCTTCATAGAAAGAATACAGAATATTATCAATAATAATTTTCTGTTTAAAGGCCAATAGCCTTTCTGTTCTAAAAACTGGTCTCTGGAAGATCTTCAGTGGTTGATCGTGAATGACTTTTCTTCCTGTGACTATCGGTAGTTTGTTTGCCTTAAGAGGGTCTCTTCTGCTTTTTGGCAAAGCAGCAGCCGTCAACGGTCTTGATATGCCTTTACAGTTTGCCGTTTGAGACGGGCTAGCCAGTCTTTTCCCTTGAGACTGATCAGTTAAGGCTGATCCTTTCGGACACAGCAAGAACTCATCTACGAGTTTTTCTTCATTAGTACCATCGGAATGACTAGAACGACCATCTTTTTCAAAATCTGGTTTAGGCTTGATTCTTGAAGCTTGACTGGTTTCAGCAGTTCCATAGGAGACCAAGTATTGATATCCTGGTCCGTCATGGAGCGGTCCTACGGTCTTATCGCCTTCTTTGAATCTTTCCCAGAGCTTTTTTTCTCTGTTTCTGGTTTTCTACTTCTGGGATTACGACCTTCTCTTTCGAACATCGTCATTTCTCTTGTGAGTGCGTCAGGCAAAAAGTTCTTGTTTCCTGCAACCATTTCAACATCATATTCATATTGGGTTAAAAACATTTGCCATCTCAAAACTCTTCCTCTATCTGCAGCATCAGTTAATTTGTAGTTTTTGAAGTTTTTAACTCTTTTGTTATCAGTTCTTACTACAAATTTGTTTCCTAGGTATGCCTCGGCACCCTTGATGCTTTTTATTAAGGCAAGGACTTCCTTGTCTCCAGTAGAATAGTTTAACTCAGCAGCGTTAAACTTTCCAGATATAAATTTACAAATCTTTTCATGATTTGTATCTGTGGCAGCAGCTAAAACAACTCCTGCCCAGTAATAATCATTTGCATCTGTCTGCAAAATGATCAGATCCCCTTCTTCAGGTAATTGTAAAGGGGGAAGGCTTTTTGCTAATTCCTTAATTTTTTTGACAGTATTACTGTCATCAATTGTGAAAGACCATTTTTTCTTGGAACTTGTTTTTGGAGAGAGGAGAGCAGTTAGCCCACTGACTTGAGGAATAAAATCTCTTGCAAAATTGACAACTCCTAAAAATCTTTGTAAAGATTTTGCATCAGGAATATTGTCTGGAAATTGGCTAATTTTCTTAACGATATGCTCTTGGAGACGAATCTCTCCATCCTTAACATGAATGCCAAGGAAATCTATTTCTCCTTTAATAAGATGAATCTTCTTTTGTCCGAGGATAATTCCTCTTTGGACAATAAGCTTACACACATGTTCAAGATGCTTTAAATGCTCATTCATAGTTTTGGAGAAGACAAGAATGTCGTCTATGTAAACTATGCAAAAATCTGAGTAAGGCTTGAAGATATTATCCATTTTTCTTTGAAAAATAGACGGGGCTTGCTTAAGACCAAATGGCATAACTAACCATTCATAATGCCTTGAGGAGTTCCAAAAGCTGTTAAGGCAATGGAATCAGGATGCATTCTGACCTGCCAAAAACCTGATTTCGCATCAAATTTGGAGAAGATTTTTGCTCCTTTAAGCCTATTGATGAGAACTCTTACTTGAGCTATCTGATAACCGTTTTTAACGGTCTTTTTGTTTACATCCCTGTAATCAATTACCATTCTTGCTTTTCCTCTTAATTGTTCAGCATGGTTTCTTACCAGAAAAGCTGGAGCATGATGAGGACTGTTTGAAGGCCTTATTAACTTCTTTTCAAGAAGTTCTTGGATTTGACTTTCCATCTCTTTTCGATCTTCTTCCCTATAGTGAGGGATGGCTTTAACATGGCAAATAGTATTTGCATCGTGCATCTTTAACTGGCAATATATTGGATCTTTTTCCCAATACAGCTGAGGATCTTCACTGATAACTGGTTTCAGTAAAGCCTCTATTTCTGAGAGAGCTGGTATCTTTTTTTGCTCTATTTTCTTAGCATACACCTTTAGGTTATGCTCTCTGATGTATTCTTCTTCTCCATCAGAACTCTCATTGTCAGATGTTTGATATTCAGAATTTTTCTCTGATTCAGAGTCTTCTGAACTTGTTGTTTCGTTTACCAATATTTCTTTATACCCTTTTAGCTGTTCTTGGAGCAACAAAACAGGTTTAAAAATTGGCTTATAGTCACCACTCTTCGCTAGCGACTTCTGATATTGAGTTGTAAACCCTTGACGGGTAATACTAACTGCGTCTAGCAAGCGTGATTCCCAATAGAATTTCTGATCTTTCTCAAATCCAATCATCGCTGGAGTTTGAGTTATTGTCTGTTGAAGTAGGAAATCATTTCCAATCAACAAATCAGCGCTTTGGCCTTCACACTGCCAAAGGATTTTGATAGTAAAATTTCCTCCTCCTAGGGAAACTTTAACATTGCGTGCCATAGTATTCATAACAATCTTGTTGTCTTCCATGGCCACTCCAGTAACCGTTCTTGGAGATTTTTCCCAGTATTCTTCAGGGATCGCGTATCTTTTGGCAAGGGAGTACCCGGAGTCAGTGTCTACAAATGCATGTAGATGATACTTATTAAAGTTGGGAAACTTCAGACCAATAGTAATGTAGTTACTATATATGCTTGTCTAAATCTTCATCACTTGTTCTAATTTTTTAGGAGTATCAAGCAATTCCGTAAGAGGATTGACCTTTCTTTCCTCATTTGGAGGATTAATACCAATAATTGGATTGGCACTTATCCCATCAGTCGTGGGATCAAGAGATTCAAGAGATTCTTTTATCTCTTTATTTTGGCTTAATGAAGTTACAAACTTCATCGTTTTCATATCTTCTCTGAGATTTTTGTTTGCTCTTTTTTATGGAATACATTATATTCCTCTTCTACCAAGATATGGGCATCTTTAGCCTTGGTTTTTCTCCTGAGTTCTGCGATAAAGCACTCGCGATGATAAGTTTCTCCTGTATTTTCACAGTACATGGGGATAGTACTATCATCATCGCACCCACAATAATCACATATAAATCTTCCAGGATTGGGATGAAAGATGCTGATAATATCAGCATTTTCTTCTCTCCAATTTTGTATTTGTAATACAAATATAGGACGATATCTTTCATCTTCTTCAGAGACTTCTGAAGTACTTTCTGTTTCACTATCTGATGGGTATTCAAGAGAATATACTGATTCATTCTCTTCATCAGAATAAACAACTTCAAAGCCTTTTAGATTAGCATAATCTATGGCTTCTTCATATTCGGCTAATAAGACTTTTGAAGTCCTTTTATCCTTTTTTGGGCACTCATTCGCATAATGTCCTTCTGCCTTACAGAGCCAACATCTGCACTTCTTTGTTTCTTTAGAACCAGAATCTGGTTTTCTTTTAAAGAATTTCTTTTTTGGAGAATGAGAAGATTGTTTTTATGATATCCAGAACTTTTCCTGAATTTATACTTCTTTTTAGAAGCGAAATTGCTCTTTTGCCTGCTATCCTGAAATTTTCTTCTGTATTTCTTTTCCGAAATATGACATCCCCATTGTGTCGGGGTATCCAAAATCTTTGGACACATGTTTTCAACTCCTCTGAGTTGTTTCTTGGCAGACTTAGACTTTCTATTCTCTGTACATTGTTTTCTTAGGAGATCCCTAACTCTTTCTGCTATTCCTCCAACAGTGAAATACTGAAAGGGTTTTCTTCCAATGATTGTGCTACTGCATCGTTCCAGGGTTCTGGTAATTTTCTGTAATATGTTCTGATGAGATCATTATTTTGATGTCTCCAATGGTGCAGTAGTAGTTTTGAAACTCATTGGTATATTCTTCGAAATACCTCATATTACAAATACTCAATTTTTGAATATTTGCTTTGGCTCTTTCTTTTGATTGTTCACTGTGCCCAGTAATATCCCCGCAAAATTGTGCATAGATGGGGACTGCAAAATCTAAAGGGCTATTAGTTTGTGCCATTTTTGTTGCCCAATCAGTCCATTGGGACTTCTCTTGAAGGACTGGTACCATTTCTGGACTATTCCAGTTAAGGTAGACTCATAGTAGGCATGAGCTTCTTCGTAGGCATATTTAGATAACACAAGAGCCTGAGTCAGCTTTAAACTAGCAACCCAGTTATCTATTGCTTTTCTTTTATCTCCTACCTGATCCAGATCCAGATAAACTCCTCTTTCAGACACTGATTGTCCCCATTTGGGTTCTGTAGGGATATATTTCTGAGAACTTCTTTCTCCATATCTTCCTGTAGGAGCCTGTCCTTTAGGAAGCTTAATATTCTTTTCCCGGATGATCTTTGTAGGATTGTTGGTGATGTTTTGTATTACAGTATGACCACCTTCTGGGGGCGTCTGTCTTTCACCATCTGTATCCATTGTTGCTCCAGAGTGTTCTGGTTCATCCTTTGCTGCTTGATAAGGAAGAATCTTCCTCTTTTTCTTTCCAAGTTGAACTTGAGAAATTTCTCTAATGATCTTCTTCTAGTTCTTCTAGGGAATCACAAGTCTCAGCTTGTGCGTATAATTCTCTTAATTCTCTAGCTTGGAACATTCTCATAGGTCTTTTAGTATCCTCTTCCTCCAGAGATTCTTCATTATAAACTATTTTAGTTTCAGAGGTACTAGCTTCTTCATAGTTTGCAAAAGAGTGCCTATGGAATTGTAACTGATTTTTCCTCCTGTATCTTCATAAACTGAAGCATTGAAGCTCTCAAGCTGTCTGATCGGAGGGGTCAGATTCCATTCTCTTGGGAATGTTACTTCATGCCATTTTGTGACATGTTTTTGCTGAGAATTATTTTTTGGGTTGGTGAGAACAGATGTGGTAATTCCAGGGCTATTTAGAAACCTGGTATTAGGAGTCACATTTGTGCTCATCAATTTATAATAAATACGATAATCTATCGCCAGTTCCATCATTCCTTTTTTCATAGAAATCCCATCTGTCTTGATTCTCAATCTTAGACAGTGAGCAGCATCTTTGAGATGTGTTGTGAAGTTTGGAAAAACATTGAAATATGCAACCTGGTTGCACAAAGAAGCTTCTACCGTTCCTAACAGACTTTTCTTGAAATCTGTTATTCTATCGTCTTGTAAGACACATAGAACAGAACAATCAATACCATCTCTGGCTAAGAGTTTTATTCCTACTTGAACTGCACCAATATGCATATAGGAATATTTTCTGTGAAATGCTTCACTTACTTCTTTTGGAGTTATCAGCCTGATATCTGTTTCTCCTCCTGTGGCTGGAACGGTTAATTCAAGAATCTTGAATCTATGTGAATCCATAAGGAAAGATCTTTTCTTATAGATTTCATTAAATCTAAATCTAGGGGCAGATGCTTCTCGCACGCTAGACTCGATTTCATTATATTCAAATTCTTGAGCATTTATCAGCTGTACTGGAGCTGTGTTTCCTTTGCTGAGAATTCTACTTAACATCTTCATGTCTCTTTTGGTAGTTGGTTTTGAAGATTTCCATTCAAGTAGCTTAGGTTCACTAAACCTTAGTCTACTTTCTCCCATTGGCAGGGGTGGAGAATTTATGATGATTTTACTAGCTACACTTTGAGCTAGTGATTCTTCATCTATTTTTTCATAATTCTCTCCGTCCTTCATTTTCTCTATAATCTTTTGTAGATTAGAGATTTTATTATTTAACTCTCGAAATCGGATTTCGAGGTCAATACATATCTCTTGAAGATAAGCGATATTATAATTTTGCTGAAGAATTATTGCTTCTACATTCTCGGCAAGTTTTTCCGTTGGTTGATGAAAGCTAATAGCTTTAACACCTTCATGTTTTACTTTTAGATCTACTTTATGAATCATCCTATTCTGGAAATAAGAGATTCTAAAAGTGTCTTCAAACTTTCTTGAGTATTGCTTAGTTCTACTGCTTGTTGATGGATATTGTTAGCAAGCTTTTCAGTACGAACAATTTCTTTTCAATATCTGTTAGATATTGCTTTTCTTTGAGGTAATCTAGCTTGATTTCAAGCTTAGAAATTTTTGAATTTATTTCCTCAAGTTGATTTATCCGTAGATTAAATCTCTCGAGTTGCTCTATAATCTTTTCAGAGGTCTTATTTTTAGATAAATGATCTAAAAACTCGATTAAGCTTGGTCTTGAGGGATCAAGCTCTTCTACTCCGATCTCCTGTTGGAGATGAATATGTTCGTCGTATAGAGTGTTTAGTACTCTACAGATGTATTCAATGGAGTATTGACTTTCTTGTATGTGCCTTGAATGAAAGCACACTTCCCACTTATCAGTTCCTTTTGTAGTACAAAAAGACTGATAGGTTTTTTGTTTAGATTCTCTTTTGTTGGTTGAGAGAAGCCAACTTTGTGGCATAAGCCTTTTTTAGTTACCTGCTTTTGAGCCAAGCAGGCTCTGATACCAGCTATGGCGGATCTAACCGATGCTCAAAATATCAAGAGGTTTTTGATCTTCTTCAAAGGTTTCTTGAAGAACTTCAATTTCTTCTCTTGACTCGTATATTCTTTGTTGTAGTTGAAAGATAATATCCCAATAATTTTTTGTACTTCTAGGAAGCTTGTCTCTGTGTTCTTTTAATTTTCTCAGATTTCTTCTTTCTTCTTGTAGTTCTTTATAAGATAATTTGGCTTCTGCTAAAAATTCTAATCTGGTAGCAATATATTCTCCAATTGTAAAAAATTTTAACTGTCTACCTTTGAGCAAAAGAGGATAGATCCATATTTGTATTTAGGTAAAACAAATTCAAACTTATAGGCCCACCATGCTCCGTCAAATTTTGATTTTTACTGAAAATAAAAAAAGGTAAAAGAAAAAAGTAAAAAACTTGCTAGAGAGGTTTCCCGGTTGAGTTTTCTTGTAATAGTTCTAGGTGACCTCATCTAACTTGTCTTCTAGTGCAAACTGCATAGTATGCAGTGCTGCATACTAGAATTTCCCATCACATACATGTAGAAAGGGTGTTGTTAAAGATACCCAACGAATTGACACACCGAGCAATGCAATTTTTTGAACCAACTTTTCAATTTTATCCTCGGTTTAAATAGACTCGGCAATCCTAATTCAAACCCAAACATATTACTGCACACATATGCCTATATATAATCCCATATATTTCTGATTTTGGTTTATTTTTTCTGTTTGTTTTACTGTAGTACCCTTCCAACTTATTTTTCTTCTTCTTTTTTCTATTTACTGTGTTTCCCCAACAAATGAGTTATTCGGGGAATTCAAAAAATTGGTGAAGCCTTGACACCAAAAAGACGTCTGGCTTTCTAATAGTAGAGATAAACAAGGGCAAATGTGAAAATGCTTAATTGTTATGTATAGTTAGAAGTTTGCTATGTACATTGAGCAACGCCTTGGTAGAAATTGTAAATTTAGAAACACTAGTATTTGTTGGGCCAAGAATAATGCCCCATCACTATCGTTTTTGGGCCTCAAGAAAAACCTTTTTTTTTTTGGATACAAAATGGTGGTTGAGTAAGCTACTATTCTAGAAATGTTGACTAATTTAAGGTATGACCTTTTTTTTAAGGGATTTTTTTACAAGTTAGGATTCAAACCAAAGACCTCCTATTAATTACTAGGAGTAGTGTCCTTGCAGACTATCATGTTTCTACTAGACCAAACCCATTGGGTAAAGAAAACCTAATTTCAACCGAATCTAACTGGGCCAGTTATATATAAAGACATGTTGAGATAAAACTTGATTCAAAACAGCCATGGAAGGGAAACCTAAATCTGTGTTTATGGTGGCGCATTCCGATGACGGCTCATATAGTGCCCTATATGAGGTCAAAATCCAACCAGACGGAGAAGTTATAGCCATCGTAGGCGGAGGAGAAAGATCAAGTAAACGCAGCCAACTACTTGAGCCGGTGACCAAGTTGTTCGATGACAACGGTATTGTCGTACCGGAGCATTCAAGCCTGGCAACTGCAAGGTTTCGCAGCCGTTCAAAATTATACCTATGGCTGAACCAAAGCGGTTCCGAATCGCATAACAACCAAATCACCTCCTATGGATATGTTTTGGACACGAAGACAAAGTCATTGGTCCCATGCAAGTCACCTCAAGCACATAAGCCATCAGCAACTGTTATCACCGCCTATGGTAAGCTTTATCTTCTTGCCAATCCAGAATGCTGGCCGGAGATCCCAACCCCGGCCTTTGAGCGATATGATCCTGCCACTAACTGTTGGGAATCCCTCCCTCCTTTTCCGGGTTATAATCACCGGAAAGATATCAAGATAATAGGTTATGCAGTCTGTTACAGATTTATTCTGATCACTACGGACCATCATCATAATAAGGATTACGTGGCTTTTAATGTGACTAGAAAACAATGGGCTTTTGATGTGACCAGAAAACAATGGCATGAGGTCAAGGTGTGGCCGCCTACTCGCGCTCTCTGTACGAATGGTTCAGTCGGCCGGGGGAGGGCCGTGGTTGTAGGTGATACTATCTATACCTTCAACTTTTCATGCAGTAGTATCGTAGCATTCAGCTTTTGGTGGGATTTAGATGATGATGGTGATGTTAGCTTCTATGTAAGCTCAGAATCTATTTTGAAAGGCTTGGAGACTAGGTTGGGAACAAGAGGAGAGAAAAAAGGGTCTTTGGTTCATTTGGGGAGCTTGGATTTTTGTCTAGTCCAAAATTTCAGACAACGTGGTAGAATTGATCGTCAACAATTTTGTATCACCACGTTTCAGGTTGTAGTTGAAGAAGGAGGAAGGCATATCAAGACCTTACATTCAACTATTTGTGAAGTGGGCACCCCAGACTCTAATGTCATATGTTTGAGTTACTGCTTCACTCCAGATGTTGATGATATTGAACCCAAAGAAGAAGAGAGAGCGATCACTAAAATGTCCATGCGACAGAAAGAATTAGAAGAAACCAAGCAATTCAGCCTTTTCGGCACGTCAGACATCCCACAAGAGTTGATATTTGACATCCTTGCAAGGCTATCAATCAAGGATTTGATAGGCCTCATGCGTGTTTCTAAAGCATGGAATGCTGCCATCCAAGACCCACAATTGGCTAGACTGCATCTACAGCTCTCCATGAAGACCATCCACTCATTGGATCCCAAATTTTATGTTCTTTCGTCTCGACATAAATTGATGTCAGAGGACTTTTATGCAGTGGCCTCGTTCAACAATAACAAAAAGGATAGACTAGTGACAGTAAAGTATAGATCAGAACAGGTTCAGAAAAGAAATAGGATCGTAGGAAACTGTAATGGTTTGGTCTGCATTTGCGGTTCCAAGGATGCTGATAAACATGAAGAAGACTTTGGTTTGTGGAATCCGACGATTCAGAAATTCAACAGGATACCCTTGTCAGCCTTCAGTAAGTTCACGCAGAAGAAAACCTTCTTCGGGTTTGGGTATGATTCAGTTAACCAGGATTATAAATTTGTGAGATTGGCACAGTTTGAGGATAGTGGTGTTGCTACAAGTTCAGAAGTGCAGGTCTATAGTCTAAACTCGCACTCATGGAAAAGGATCCAAGACTTGCCTGCTCATCTTAACAGAGATTTTGAACTTGCCTCATCAGAAGGGGTTTGTGTTGACGGTGCTCTACATTGGTTAATGAGATTTCGTAATCATGAACGTGGAAGACGGATGATAGTTCTAACCCTTCATCTCACAACTGAAGAGTATGACTGGTTTTCTACTCCTGATTATAATCTTCCATGTCCTCCTGATTATACTCTTCCATGTCGCTGTGAATTTTCACAGCAAGACAAGCGTAAAAACAAATACCATCATGAGTTTTTGCAAGCTTTGGGAGGGTGCTTATATTTCCGATTCGATTGTCGGCTCCAGGAGTCTTGGATATTGAAGGAAAGTGGAGTTGCGGAAACATGGACTAAGCTTCATAACGAGCACGACCAGCCTTTGATGCCTTCGGAGTGTCGTGAAATGGTTCTTTTCTCACACCGTGGGCATATATATGAAAAGGTAGTGAAGGGTACTCCTGACTACATGGGCTGTTATAGGTTTGACACGTTAATTACTTGTCAAACCCTTCATCTTCTTAGGAGCCGACCAGAGCTTCCTTGCAATTACTGTCACTAATAGGTATTAGTATTTCTCCTACATCTCACATTTCATTTGGTAAGATAAATAAGATTCACTGCTGATGATATTTCCTTTCTGTTTTCATGGATTCATGGACTTGCCTTTCGCTTATCTTCAATTGTTCAACGATTTGTGTATCTTTCGCGGTCAGGCTCTAGACTTCGATCTATCTTGGGTTGCTTGTTTTAACTTTTAAGCATCCATCTTCAATCTGCCAAGGAGAAGAAAACAAATAAATTCATCTCGCTTCAGCTACAGTTTTCCTTCCATCTTATCCTATTATATTTCAGATTTCTAGCTGAAACCAGAAATCAACTAAACCAACATTACAACTAATTCCTTCTGTTCTTTCAACTAGGGAAAAGGATTATGCATAAAACGCATTTGAGTTGCATGTAAATTGTTGTCATATATCTGGTAGTGCGCAGATATACAACAATTTGCTTTTGTAAATTGTAAGTCATACACATGGTTTGAAAACTCGCCAGACCCTCCTACGAACTGCGGAGGACAAGCTTGGAGCACCTAGACGGCTAGCCGACCTTCTAGGCGGATTTGTGTTTAATAAATTTTCATTTTCACAACTTTTATTGATATAATCAAAGATATAAGGGTTTAAAGAGCAATAAAATCACATCAAAATATTGTAAGAATGTTAAGCATATACAATAAGAAAGTTGTTTTATTAGATATTACGATATGTAATCGTGTTACATGTCAATTGTTCTTTCCGTTATGTCATCACTATCTCAAAGCATATCTCTACTACTATAAAGCCAAGCCCTCAAAAGCTTCACCAAATTATGAATTTTCATAATTACCCTTAATGAATCAACTAACACAAATAAAAACTAAGGGTTGTTATAGTAAAAACAAAATCAAAATCAAAACAAATTAAATAAATAAATAATCATAAAAACTACCGATTAGTATGACGAATAACTGTATAATACGGTAAACTTAATTAACCGCTCACATTTATCTTTAGTTGATCGTGATTATGATTCCGTGCAAATATGCACGGGTAAAATGCTAGTATATAATAATGCTGGCATAAAACATTTTAATTAAACGCCAAGTCCACCCAGACGCTAGTAGGGCATAGGAGAGGCTTAGAGCTCCTAAATTCCTAAGTGGGGCGGACGGCCTTGTTTTAGAACAGTGGTCATATAGAAAACTCCATTTCTAAGCATCCGTGCTAAGTTCCGGCAAAAGAATAAGTTGCAAACCACAGAAGGTGGTTACAGGCCGGAATCACGCGCCAGAGAATTTCTTTTTGCTTTTAAGCAGCAGCCAATTCCCAGCACCTTTGGCAATTTTCATAAATATAGTCACTTTCAACAACTGAGATTCATCCATCCCAGTAAAGATCCATTCATAGTCAAAAATGAGTTGATAAATGGTTGCATTTTTATAAAGGCTTCCGGCCGACCTACCACACAGATGACACATTTAAAGCCTTTTAGCCATTCTGATATCAGAAACATGTATCGACACTAGAACAACCTACATCTATTATTGAGAGCCTGACCAGATTCAATTCTCAATCACACAACACTTATTTGCCTAACAAGAATAAATACAGGGACAAGAGGAAATGCCAGCTTTCCCCACCAAGACCCCAACTTGATATTTGTTTCCTCATCAAGCTATACAAACCACTAGTTATTTCAGTTCAGGCCCACCAAGGCACCAACAACAGTAATGAACAGAGCACCTGTTATTTTCAGTTATATCAGCAGCTACTAACAAACACAGCCAGTCCAAACAAGGAGATGAATCCAAGAGGTATTAGCACAAAACAACAAGAACAGGAGGACATAACATAACATTATCTTGAGGGTCTGTACAAACAAACTAGAGGAACAAATTCAGTCACCTAATTTACCTTGTCAATCTTGGGGTAGATTTTATCTCGAACCCAAATGCTCTAAATTATAAACCAATTCCACAAAATACAACATTCTCAAGCAACACTGATGATGTTGTTGTCCCCTTTGCTGAAGCTTGACATTGCTTGGAAAGCCGAACGCCTTGAGGATGATTCCATTGAGTTCATTGACAAAGAGAGGTTGAGAGCCAGTGGCGATGTGTCAGCTGTTGCATTCAGGTTTAGATTGCATGATTCTGTAGGATGAGGGGACGAATGCACAACTGGAAGGACAAGCTTAGAGGAAGGACCCCCTGGATTTCCTTGTCCAAGCGTTAGATTTCCTGTTGGATTCATAGTGGGAACTTGTACAACAGCTGGACCTACGTTCATTGGAAAAATTGGCATCATCGAAAATCCATTAGGATTGCAAGATTCGGTTTGCGGTGGAGGTGGTGGCAACTGTTGTGAGTGAGATGTGTTATCCTGATATTGTACTTGCTCTTCTTCCATTGCAATTGCGGGGACCTAACAAACACAAAATTTGATTCTGATGATAAGCTTCACTTCACAATCAAAATAATAACACCACCAGGATTTAAAGATCAACGATCCAACTTTTGTTCAGGCAAATAAGAAACAATAACCATTAAACCACATAGTAATTAACCACATCACCAGGTAAATAATCTGATCTAAATTCATAGAAACAGCTATGGATCAAGATTTTTCACATATTAATCTACCTAAACAACTAGTTTCAAGAATACAGGCCAAAGGTCCAGATATAACATTAAATAGGATTGAGAGATTGGATTTGTTACCGAATCGGTGGTGATATCAAAGAGGCTAGATCTGCGGCGACGGCGATTGTGGTTGCTCCGGCGGAGAAAGTATTTCTGAGCATGGCTAGCAA
Organism: Fragaria nilgerrensis; assembly: GCA_010134655.1. NCBI lineage: Eukaryota > Viridiplantae > Streptophyta > Magnoliopsida > Rosales > Rosaceae > Fragaria > Fragaria nilgerrensis. The sequence goes on from CM020981.1 coordinate 10,068,366, forward strand.
CCTGAGTCGGCGTGCGAGTCTTGACATAGTTCCTTGAGATCCCTCTCCAATCTCCTTTGCCTACTTTCTGCAATCCAAGCAGGAACAGCTTGTGCTCCTCCTCCGTCCACGGCACTCCTGATCAACCACCGCCACATCATCAATCAAATTTCAACAACAAATTTACTTAACAATCCGATCATCGATTCGATAAACAACAACCAACATGCAAATCAGACTCAAAATTCAAAGCGATAGACTAATTGATCGGAGGAGGGAGATCATTTAGATCAGAGAAAAACAAACTGACCTCGCTTGCGTTCGCGGTTCCCGCCAGAATTGTGAACGACGTCGTTCTCGGAAGCGTAGCCGGCGACGGCGTCGTCCTTGCCGGCGCCGGAGCTGCTGTTGTTGTTGTTGGAGGCCTCGGTAGGCTGCTCGTACTGGGAGAGATTGTTGAGACTGACGCTCTTCCTCATGGAGTCGACCACGACGCGGACGCCGAAGAGCATGAACTCTTTGGACGCGCCGGCGGGATCGACGGTGGAGCAGGTGCCGGAGGGGGACATCTTCGGCGCGGCGATGGATCTGAAGCCGTACGATTTGGGAGAAAACAAAGAAGAGCTGAAATGATGAAAGAAGATTAGGCTTTGGGGCATATATATATGGAGACTGCGAAGACAAAAATGGACTGGCATCTAGATTACCTTATTTTTCACCCTTAACCCCAAAAAAGGTCAAAAGTAATTCAAAATTGACTTACAGGGATTAAAAAAGTAAAAGGGTAAAAAGAAAAGGGAGCACGGCAGAGGCGGTAGCATGTGGATTGTGGATGAAGCGGTGTAAAGGTATGGGCCGGGGGTGCGTTTGACACGTGGGATTTAATAGTCATCTGTGTACCTTTTCGTGTTTTATGCTGTCTGGTTTGGTTTATCATGTCTTCTCTCGTAAGTAAATAGGAGATCTTGGGTCATGGGATCGAGTATGATCCGTCCATGGAAAAGGAAGTTATACACATGGTATCATAGTCATTTTCAATTACGAGCAGAAAAGTTTCATGATTTTGTAAATCCAAACTCATTTTGGGATATTGGAGACAGATAACGAAATACAAAATAAGTATATTCTTAGATATTCGGTGATTCTTCAGAGTTTGATTGTTAAAATTAAGAAAAATATTATTAATACAATAATAATATTGACTGGTGAAAAACTCAAATCTCAATCAGACATCTCAGCTCATTTTAACTGATCACTACACATACAACAAGCCTAATACAAACACTACGCATACAACTAGCCTAATACAAACTAAAATAACCTCGTCCTTTAAAGCGCGTTACGATCGATATCTCACATATCGAAGACACGTAATTGTGACACAAGCGAAAACATATACGCAACTCTTCCTTTCGTTTAATCATCTGAAACCCCTAAGGTCAGACTCTTAGATAGAGAAGACAGCTTTCCTCCAAAATCTTTTTCTATGCTCCATATATACTCACCATTTGTAGCTTTTTCTCAACCATGCTATATATATGCGGTGATTGTAAACTAGAAATTGTCTATTTTTCATTAGTTTTTCTTCTTTGATAAGTATAAGAGCATTTTTAACAGACTCTCTATTTTAATTCCTTAGTTTTTTTAAAAAAACTTTTTATTAATAACTCACACACCCTACATATGTCAATGAGGTTTGAACTCATGATCTCAAAGTTATCAGTTAAACACCTTAACCAACCAAGTCACAACTCACTGACAAACTTTAACTCCTTAGCTATTTTAGAGAGCGTGTTTAGCTTTTTTAGATGTTTTAAGAGCTTCAGCAGACTAGCCAAACTTGAACTATTATGACTTTTAGCTATCTCAATGGTTATATTTAACTAGTAAGATGACTCAGATGAGGCTAGCTATGTTGGCTAAAGATGCTCTAAGGTCATAGATTGGCTGAGATCACCAAAAATCTCCATAACTTTGAAACAATGGCACAATCTAAAAAAAAGAAAAAAGAATTTGGAAAATTTGATGAAATGATGAACACTTGCTATAAATTGGTACCAACGAACAAACCAAATAAGAAATCACCCTTGAAGCTTTTCACCCAAATAAGAAATCCATAATTGAAGAGGACATTAGGTGCTCTATTAATCACTCAAATATCCAAACAAGTGGATGTGACAACCATACCAATCAGTATGTGCACACATAAAGATTCCAAAATCTCATTGTGGATTTGCCCCTAATCCAATATATCATACATTACCAAATACCATTTGAATTGATAGCACAAACCCACAATGTGATTTGTCCCTAATCAAAATGGAAATAGTTAACAATGAATAATTAAGTAACTAAACACAATCTCATGGCCACCAATCCAGCCACCAATTCATGTTGTCTTTTAGAATCAAAATGAAAGAGCATCGCACATGGTGGTGACTGGTTGAGCAATTTTCTTACATATTTTAACCTATCTTTATCTTTTCTTAATTTCCCTTTCTAATCTAGTCAAACCAACTTGCTTATCGATAATTGTGAGCTTAACCAAATAATCAACTCATCCAAACTCACCAGGAAAAAACCTACCTAAGTATATTATTCTTTACTCAAACATAAATAAATTTGACGGATAATCATTTATTTTATAGTTATGTTGTATGAAGTATGAACTTTAAATTGTGATTGGTTCATGTGAACTTGTTGTCGATTATTTTTTAAACCGGCTAATGTCACAGTGGCAGTCTGAATCACATAATTCACTCCAACTTTATAAAATAAAAAACATCCCCATAATTAAAAGTAGTTAGTGACAAAAACCAGCTCAATATGTGCATTGTTATGGTAATTATCATAAAATACAATCATGTACTAAGACGATGGAATAAGGACCGTCGAGTTGGAATATTCGGTTTTTGGTCCACTAACTAAAGGAGGCAGATTATTTTTCGTTATCTTTGAAGTCCGTACTTGCTTTCTATACGCAAGCTCCACTTTGGTGGTTGTGGGCTAGGATTAGGATAAGGCCCAGAGATAAGGTTTTTTTGTTGTTGGGGCTCCACCATGCTTGAGTTGACTACTTCCCATCAAATTTTCTTGATTCTAAGAACCCCTACTCTTCTATAGTAGACAGTGGGAAGGGAGTTGTATACTGCCATAATCTTCCTTTTCTTTCAAGTTTCAACTCTAGGTTAAGAGAAAATTCTTCAAAAGATGGTTGCAATAATAATTTATGACGGTTCTTTTGTTATTTGTGAGTCCTCAGAGTAAATAGTTTGTAATTGATCAATGTTTGTAGGTCTATATGTTTATTTGATTGAAATTGCTTCTTTTCAAATGAGGCTAGCACGGCTAGCATCGATCATTAATAAAACTTCAACATTATGTCTGTATGCTTTTATAAGTTACGATTGAAAAGGCTTTATGGGGTTTTGTTAAAACACTAAGGTAGGTTTTATGCGTGCACATGACATGGCTAACCCTCTAATCATATTCACACAATATATTGGGGCGCACAATATATCTTAGGATATTATAAATTTATGGGATTATGATTCTTAAGAAAGAATATTTGTTTTTGAATATGGTAGCTAGATTCTGGAGTGATCCTCCTTAAGACTTCATCGTCATTGATGGGTGTGAAACAATGAAACTAATTAATGGAAACACATGTTTATTGTCACCTGTTAGATGAAGAACAAAAGAAAATGTTTTGGCCACGATCCTCAGTAGGGAGAGAGAAGTAAAGAGCGGATCCAAATGCTTATAAGGGGTGTGGGGCGTGCCACCGCGCCGACGCCAAAAATAAAGAGATGCGCTGACCTGGACTTCTAACCAAACGATGGTGGGCTCTGATGTCACCTCACGAGCGAGGAATTACAAGTAGCCTCCTAATCGTTTGAATCGATACTCGGTGAGCAAGCAAAGCAACCAATATGATAATAGGCAGGGTGAGACTATGAAAGTAAAATGCTAAGGCGAAGTACTTTAGCATCGAGTTCGATTAGATCGAAAGTTTGTAGTTGTTTGTAGGAGAGATTGTGTGTAATTTCTCATACAAACAACTACAAACTTTCGATCTAATCGAACCCGATGCTAAAGCACTTCGCCTTGGCATTTTACTTCCATAGTCTTGCCCTGCCTATTATCCCATTGGTTGCTCTGCTCGCTCACCGAGTATCGATTCGAACGATTAGGAGGCTACTTGTAATTCCTCGCCCGCATGGTGACACCGAAACCCACCATCATTTGGTTAGAAGTCCAAGTCAGCGCACAGCGGACCCGCACCCCCATAAGCATTTGGATCTGCTATTTACCTCTCTCTCCATGCTGAGGATCGTGGCCAAAACAGAAAATCCACCAAATCCCATCACGGCTTGAATCTCAGAGTCCATTAATATTTCAGCTTCCTCCTCCTCTTCCTCCACCTCTGCTACTACATGTTCTATCACCTCAATATTTTGCTCTGTTAACAACCTCTCCCCATTAGTTTTCTGCTTCTTTAGCTTCTCGAATCGGCTTTGCACCTGTTCGAGAGATGTCTTCTCCACCTTCATAAATACCCCTTGGTGTTTCTTGCCATTGATGTGGTCCAAGAAGTTTGCAGAGTCTTTTACAATGCAATTACAATCGAAGCACATGTATCCGGCTTGCTGGCTCAAAGGAGCTGTTGGATTAAGAACTCGTGTTTGCCCTAGCCTAGATTCGAGGTATACTTGATAGTCCTTGCTCTTCAACGACTTCCTTTGCACCGAAAAACCTCTCGATCTCGAGCAAGCTCTCTTCTCCTTCTGTCTCTAACGCTGGAGGGCTCGCTCTGCGTACTCTTCGAGATTCAATCTCCTTCTATGCCTGTTGTCTACTCCAACTACGACTGCACTGTTGAAGTTCTTATCTCGTTGATTACCTTATTCTTCAATAACAAATTAACAATAGTAGTGTAGTTTCAATAACTCAATAGGGATAACTTGTGCTTACATAGCAATGAGTCCTTTTCCTACCTTGACAAGGAATCTTCAAAACGAAAAACTTAAGATGGGTTTACTTTTTTGACCGTATTTGACTAAATCTTGGAGCCAACAGGGATTGATCTGGCAATGATGATGCAATGAACCGAATTCTGATCACGAACCCCAACAGCAAAACTTTCAGAAGCTTTCGACTAATCCATCAAAGTTAAGCACAAACTAATACAATTGTGTGTTTTCATAATTAACCTTTCTAAGAGAACCTTATTAATATTGTTCCAAAGTTCAAAAATATGTATAATGACTAAATTGGCTACGGCTCACTATGGATTTTGCATTCAAATATATATTCCATGTATGTCATCTTAATCTTCATCTCTATATTCAATGAGTGTTATAGCTAGTTTGATTACATGCTAAAAGCAATTTTAGCTACCAATAATTTGTATTTCCTCCTCACATGGTGGTAAGGTAGTTCGATCATAAGAGCTTTCACTAGCTTATTGACAATGAGAACATTATAGATATCAGTGAAGATGTCACATCCCGGTTCTTAAGTTAATTTGCAGGTATTTACTTTTGTGTGACTTTAACCTTTTACTGTTTTGAGTAACTGTTTACTATTTAAGGACCCCTAGAGTTGACTTTTTGTAGAAAAACTATTTTGGGAAGATTTCTTTAAGGAAGTCGTAGAGGACATTAATACGAATCGTGGACATGCTATACATTGAAATCGGAGTTCGTATGTGAAAGTTATGGTGTAAAATGTAAAGTTACTATTTCGGTTAGGGGTATAAAAATAGAAACTTACCATTTGAGGTAAGATAGAAAAATAGACTTACCTTCTCTCGATCTCTCTCTCTCCTCTCCCTTGCGTCTCTCTCTACCGGCGACTTCCTTGCCGTCATCCGGCCGAGTTAGGCGGCAAGGTGGGTATCGATTTGAAGCTTGGCCATGGACCTCCCTCTACCTATCTGGGTTGGTATCTGATCCTATAGCGCCGCCATAAAGGAGAAATCAGGCCAAAAAGCCACGGCTGTGCGTGGTGGAGTTTCGCCGGAAACTTCCTCATCCGGCCACCATAACCGGAGCTTCTTATCCCATTTGGAAGGTCTCATCCCGGGTACCTTAAAAGGACTCAACCTATTTCGATCTAGGTAAGGAGATATGAAGTTTTGAAATTCTAGGGTTTTGAATTTGAGATTTTTATGTTTTGATTCGATTGGCATGTTTCTGCTTGATATTGTTCAATGTGGTAGTTATGAAAGTTGTTTAGAATGTTGAGAGGAAGATTGTGTCAAAATTTGGTAGCTATTGGAGGTGGTCGAATTTTGGGTGGCCGGCCGCTGTTGCCGACGGAGCAGACGGTGTCGCCGCCTCTTTTGGTTAGTTTTTCATGTTATTTAATTTAGTTATGATGAGAGGAGTCCAATGGTATGAAATTTGGGGTGAAGTTTTGAATAGGTTTGAGATTTTTAAAAAATTGGAGAACTTGGCGGTTGATAGAATAGATCCGACCATTGGAATTTCTTGGTTATGGTCCTAAAGTGCTGGAATCGATGAAGTGAGGTTGTAGTTGAAGTTTGGTGAAAAATCTAATTAGCTTAACCCTAGCTTGATTAGTGGGTTAAGTGGAAGGATTTCGGTGCTTAAGTTAAAGCAATTATTTTCCTAAATTGAAGAGTGGTTCTAAACATATTTATTGTGCCAGGATACGAGGGGACCTCGCTTGAGTGGTGATTCGAATATCGTTGGGCTTATGCCTAAATTTGTGAGTGGACACTTTGATTTTTATTAAATATGCATGCAAGATTTTATAACTTAACATTTTATTTTCCGAGCTTATATTATAATTTCGGCTTATGAAATGATCTTGGAATTTATTTGAGTTTGATGCAAGGAGTAATCTTTGTCATGATTTATGGGTTTGAGCTCAGATCATTAATTTGGTATTTGAGTTTGGATATTAATTATGATTTCCGGATTTAATTATTATTAGTTTTATTGTTGACTTTGAGATTTATTAAGATTACCAAAAATGAGATTTTAAGTAATTCTCTATTTATAACTTTCTCGTTTATTTATGGATTATCGATCTTAACATTAAGAATATTTTTAGCGAGTATTTTCAGATTGAGAAATTATTTACAATTTATACTTGATAATTAAATCTCGCTTATAATTATGGATTTGAGAATATTTTGACGTGCGAGACACGTCATTGAGTGTTATTTTAATTTCATACGATAATTTTCAAGTATGGTTGGGAGCCGTACCTTTCGCATAATCTTGAGGAAGATTTATGGATTTAAGTGATTTCGTATGATTTTAGTCACCATTTTTAGGGTCGCTTTTATTCATTACTAGCTAACCTTTATTAACGGTCCTCACCATAGGTGAGTCGAGCGTTTAGCGTGAGACGCTACTATAGTTTGGGAGGCACCGATCGGTTATTATTATTCATTGCTAGTTAGCTTTTATTAGCGGTCCTCATCATAGATGAGTCGAGCACTTAGCGTGGAACGCTATTATAGCCTGAGAGGCCCGACCGAACTTTTGAGGCTCCTCTTATATGGTGACATCTCTTCCCCTTATTTTATTTTCTCATTTATATAATTGATTAACCAGCGGGGCTGGTTTGTCTATTTTTTTACGTGATTCTAGATTTAAAGTTTTAATGATGTTCAAAGTTACGTGCAACTAAGTTATTAAAGTTTAAACGTGAAAAATTATTTAAATTACGTTCTTGTCAAATTATTTAATTTTTTTTTGTCTACTCACTCTAACATTTTAAATTATTTTCCCTTAGGCCTTTCGGTTTCAAATGCCCAGTTTGCAGGCTAAGTTTATGTCACACCCCGGACCTGGTATCGGTGGTTTCCAGGCACCTGACGCCGAACCCGAGGCGTGAGCGGGAAAAGTAAAAGAAACTAAAACAATTTCAAATATTTTTATCGAAATAAAAAAAAATGAAAGGTTTACAATAACAAAAACATTTACAAAAATAAAACAGGCAGGCCTTGCGATCTATCTCATTTTTAATATTCTGTAACTTTCCTACTCTCGAACACGTCAGCTAAACTTCACAGTTAGTCTTCTCGAATGACGTGTCTCGTAGTACCTGAACAATAATCTATAGGGGTGAGCTTACGCTCAGTAGGGCCAAACATTTTTAGGTTATTCTTGACTACGTCGCACAAACAAGTTATCAAATAACAAACAATACTTTAAATAAATAACGACAAAAACGATGCATAAATGTTAATGCACTCCCTCCACTCTATTAGTGGCTAATTAGTCCATACACCCAAGACATTTGTACCTACACGTCCCATACCGCGTAGATGTCTTGAATATACGACCTAACAAATCAGTAATATATAAACTCCAGTACCTCTTTTGTTAGTCTTTTGTTAACCTCATGGTCCCCAGTCCCGAAACCCGAAAGATCGTTTTATTAACTCGCATACTTTCCCTACTCATTTGCGCATGTGGGCTGATCATAGCTACTGAAAGTCCCCATGAGGAAACTCAACTACACAAAATATATATGTTCTAATAATCACCAATCACACCTCTCCATAATCATCAAGCTCACCTCTCACAATTTCTCACAATGCGTTATGCATATCAATGAGTAACAACACTTGCATTACAATATTTAACACATGCTTTTTAAATGAAAAGCGATAACATCAATTTCATATAAATCAACGATATCACATGCTTTTAACGAAAATAATAACATTCAAGAGTTATATCATTCAATGTCACACAAATCACACATTTCAATTATAACCTTATTTATCAATTTAAAGAAAGGTTTCTGAGAAAGAGACTCTATCTGAAATCCAAGCGCTAACTCCGACGCTAATTAAAATTAGTAACTCTGCAACACGCACTCGATCTTCGTACCGAATTCCAAGAACGTCGGTGAGTTGCTTCAATATGGAAATTAATCCGAGTCCTCACAATTACTAAGGACACCCATCTTAATCTTTTCAAAACAATTCCAATTAAACATCTTCTACTTGTCTTGTGAAATAGATAGCAAGCACTTGATTCTCTTGTCGAATCCAAAATTCAACGGCAATTACCCAAATCAATGTGATTAAGTTCCCCATATTGTTAAGGACACCCAAACTTATTGAATGAACTAATTGAATTCTCATTCACAGTCAACAAAGAGATAACTCAACCTCTCCAATTCTCCATCACCGATTTTGACCTCTGCTTTACCTTTCCAATTGAAATCTAAGTCATCTTGCATACTTAATCACACCAGTTCTTCAACCTCTTCCTCACTATCCTCAAATGCCAAATCAAAATGAATAAACTTTCGTACTAACAACACAGCTCCAACCTCTTCATCACCAAATTCGCCCAACTTCTCCAACTCTGGCATCAAGCATTTCGAATCATCCATTCAAGCTCAATATAGACATAAAATCCATAATTCAATAACCACAAACCATCACAGCCCCTTCCACCGCCGCACACAGTCACACTGCCCAAAATCCCGGAACTCCAACTTCTTCAATCTCATCCCAAAATCAAAACTAACTATCTCATACAAATTCAGCATACTAACAAAGCCGGAATCCAATTCCTTCAACCCCCACCGCCGCCGTGATCAGCGTCACTCACGGCGGTCCTCCTCTGCCAAAAACCCAACTTCCTCCAAACTCAACAAAACTCAATTTCAATTATATAAACAGGTAGACCTCGAAGAATAGACCAACTTTGATACCTGAGTCGAACTCGGAGCTCGCCGGAAAATACCAGAACTTCTCCTCTTCGATTCTCCCTCCTCCGAGCTTCTCTTCGAAAACCCGGAACATGGAAAGGTTCCTGAGATCGAGATGAAGCTATCCATACCAGTGAGAGACCTCGACTTGGCCGGAATCGTAAAATCGCCGGCGAACCCAGAAAAGTTTCCCTTCTTCGACTCTCTCTCTCCTCAGCTTCCCATGGAAATCCAATAGCAAAGCGACGTCGGGGAGGACGAGACGAAGCTACTAATACCGGTCACGCTCGTCGCCGTGGCCGGAATCACGAACTCGACTGGAAACCCAATCGCCTTCTCTCCTCCTTTTCTCTCTCACCGGAGCCCCTCTTCGAAAACAAAGAACACATAGAGGCTGGGGGCGACGATACGAAGCCGTGGCCATGAGTAGGGAGCCAGAAGTGACCGGGCGGCGAAGCGAGGTCCGAGCTCCGTCGTCGCTGCAGAGCAGCTCGTCTGGGTTTGAGACTGATCTGGTCCGACTTCTCTCTCCCTCTGTGTATATACTCTATCAAACCGAATTTGATTTTTTTTTCTTTCTATTTTTAAATAATTTTTGGATAATATTAAATTTTCAAAAATTATTAAAAATAGTTTCGATGTCAAAACGATGTTCTGAAAAATCTCACAAACTCGTAACAACGCCTAGGTTAATCCTATGGGCTAAAAAGACAAAATTTGAATAATTTTCGAAAGCTACAAAGAAAATAAGAATAATAAAAATCAAAATAAAAACAGCTTGAAAAATAATTTTCTTTTAAAAATAGAAAATTGAAATTCCGGGATATTACAGTTTATTTGAAGTCGAGCATACATAGAGTCGAGGCATAGTCAAAGGCCTCTTCCGCTTATTTTTTATTCATTGTTTTTCGTTCATCACTAGATATGTTCTGAAAATCCAGTAGTAAATTATTAAACATTTTTGTTGCTGATAGTGAGATTCTTCTAGATGAGTAATTGATATTCGGGAGATGTGTTGAATTTGGGGAGCAAGAAGGCTCCAGGAGTACAAGATTGGAGTATGATTTTAGAAGTGTGTTGCAAGTTGGTTTGGATTAGGTATGGTTGTCCATTTTCAAAAGAGGTTATGTCGAAATTTTTAGTAAAATCTCTCTTGAGGTGGATCTTACTTCAGATTTTAGGGTGAAATCCGATGTGGATCTTGCGGTCCTGACAACAGACCCATTACCCTAGATCCAAGGCATCAAAATAGGACTTGGCTTAACCACTAAGGATAGTGGGGTGGAAAACTCTATTTTGACTAACTTCCAGGTCTGGAATTCGAATCCCCATAAAAGCAAAGTGGCTAGGCACTATGCTGCAATGCATAGAGCATTTCACATGCGCTGGCGGATTAGTCTTTGAGCCTAGAAAGCCTTTAGGATACCGTGACTTCATAAAAAAAAAAAAATAGGACTTGGCTTCTCTGCTTGGGGTTTTATTTGCTTATTTGCTTAGGCCCAAGCCTTGTATCACACACAATCCAGTGGATAGAAATACAAGTCTTCCAAAACTGAAGTTGTGCCGAGAAGTATGTGATTTTTGTCTCATTTCCTCTGCAACAAAACCCATATTCATCCCTTTCTCTCTTCTCTCTATGCAGAAGGAAAAAAGAAAAAAGAAAAAAGTCTTCGATCTATCTATTTGCAGCCAACATGAATGATGCAATTTTATTAAGTTTGATTATTGACGAATGACGAACGCGAAGCAGTAGCATTTGAGAGGAGCCCGTCTCCAAACTCGATCAAGTTCATGCATTTCTACGAAGAATCTGAGCTTTGATAAATTTCTGGGTTCTAGTGCTGTCATCTAATTGTTTTCTTGTCCTTTGAATCTCAATTGTTTGGTTTGTGTTTTTGATTGATTGATTTGATTCAAGTTTCTGAGCTATTCTATTGAGTTTTCTTCTTGATGGATTTCACACCAGAATATAAAATGCTCTTTGGATATGAGGTTGTTTGGAGGTGCTTTGGATCTGTGTTCTGTGAGTTTGGGTTAATTGCAAAACATATCAGAGAAGAAGACAGAGGAATAAATCAGTGTTTCATGTCCACGTTGGTGTTTTGCAAGTTTTCATTTAGAACCGTTAGATGTCTTTGTGTTGACGTGGCAGGCTCAGAAAAAACCCAAGCAGATCCAAGCAAATAAAACCTAGGCAGAGAAGCCAAGTCCAAATGCCCGTATGCGAAGTCTTATTGATGAATACAATGAATAAAATTAATAAAATCATAAGAATAGACAGAAACAGTGGTCGTGCCGGAGTGGTTATCGGGCATGACTAGAAATCATGTGGGCTCTGCCCGCGCAGGTTCGAATCCTGCCGACCACGCTTTCTTATATTTTTATTTATTTCAAAGGAATTTTTTCATTCTTTTGCATAATAATGCCTCTCTGCCTGGGGATCTAAGCAAAGGAAAATGTGATCTTCAACTGGACCAATCCATTCCCTTTTCTTAAAAGGATTTTTTAGATCTGAAAATACAATGTACATTTTACACATGAAGAAAGAATAATCTAGAGCTACAAAACTAGAATCCTCGTCACCTCTGGGTGTTTCAAAGGTAATCCAGGATCAAAACTGACTTCATATCCAACTCGCACAAACCATGGAACTGAGCTTTAACTATGGCTTGAGCATTGTGTTCCCAGTTTGGTAAATGCTGCCACTTTGCTTAGCTAAGACTTCAGCTGGCTGCAGACTGGGAAATCATTCAAGTGAAATGGAATGAAGTAAATTTCCCAAAACCTTGGTAACTGATGAGTATACTACACTATTTAAAGTTTTAAACTGTGCTAGTCAAAAGCTCTGTTCTTGTCCTACTTGTTGCATCAGAACTGGTACCATTATACCGACCACTATCAACATCGCTGGGTGATGTTTTTGTGCCTGGAGGAGGAAAGGGGGAGTTGCTTAAAATACATATACTTTTACTGCTGGAGCCATCTGTAGATGGTTCGATGCTTGACAGCATTTTCTTCAGCTGAGACCGTTGGCAGATAATTCGACCATTGTTCCATTTTGGGAAATTGAATGCCCCTGACATGTTTTCTTGCAGGAATGAGTAGGCAGCCTTTGCAACCAGCAGATCTTGTGTTGTTGAACTTTTTTCCATCTTCCCCCGTCTGTTCAATAAAAAAATACATTATTAACAGGATGACAAAATTCAAGTATGCGATCTATTCAAGGTTGTATTTTCACATATGCTTAATGGCACTGAAAACTAGTCTCGTTTAGCTGAAGAAAGGCAACTTCTGTTGGATTAATTTTCTTTCTAATGCTTCACATGTAAAACTCAAAGTTTCTTTCTGATAAGTAAATTTTCTAATGCTTCACATGTAGTACATCACCGCAGAAATTGTAGAGAGGAAAGAGCAGCTTACACTACAACAACAGTTGCAACATAGGGAAGATCCTCGCCATTCAGGAACATCTCATACATATCGTTTAGCCAAACTGACATTGCTGCATATGCACCGCCTTCCCACATCCTGCAAAACGGTCAATGGTAAGATTGAAATAAACCTGAGTAAGAGGGCCCAACCAAAAAAGACCAGTTTTCCACATACCTGTGCACATCAATAGACCAAACAAGTTTATTTTTGCGAAGAAGTTCAGGAAACAGCCCCCGTTGTGTTGCTTCACTAAGAACTCGCACAGCTCTTTTTTTCTGACCCAGCCACCAAAGTGCTTCTATTAGAGTGTTGTAGAACCTCATTCCCAGCCCACATCCTTCAGATTTTAGTTTGTCAAAAACATACTCTACCATCTGCCAGTTAGATTCGTCATCATAATCTCCCTTTATCATCTGCCCCATCACTTGATGAATATTTGATACCCTATTTGTGAGCATCTCATTCAGCAACTTATTGGCATCGTCCCACCTAAACCAAGAAGCCTAAGAAGTAAGATAAATCATCGCATGAAAAATAAATTAATAACTTCACTACTGTTTAGACTTTCAGAATCTCATATAGCAATGCAATATAAGCAAGCTACAAGAGCAATCAAAATGCATATTAAACTTCATCTCTAAGATCCTCAAAGGTTAAAATTAACTACTACATCCATTTAATGTTGATCTGAAGTTCTCCGGTGATTGATTGTAAACTAACATAGTGACAGAGAATGCTAGGTACAACTTTAAGGTTGTAGGTATCATAATATTTACTGTTAACGAGCTAGTTATAGGATTCTGGAATAGAGAATATAGACGTCTTGCCTGGAGAACTGCACAGAAATTCTTTTATCAGAGAAGATTGTCTACTATGGTTTAAATAACAACAGTTTAAATTTTGCAAAGTTTCCACAGATACCATCCATTACATTTTCTTTTATCTTTTACCCAACTAACACATACAAATCTTGCGTGTTCCTGTCATTAATAAAAACATATGGTTTTGAAGATTTTTAAGTGTAGCCATTAGATTAGAAATTGCTCCTTACCTTGAACAAAGGAAAGAAAAAAACTTGTTATATAACTGAGTGCAAGCTAACCTGTCAGTCTTTGCATAAACAGCAAGCATCATGCAGTAGCACATGACGCTGGGTAATATCCCTGAAGCTTTAATCTCTTCGAAGTGCTCCTCACACTCATTAACAAGACCTGCAACACTATAAACGCTTAAGACTGCTTCGAGAGTGCACTCATCAGGATCACATCTTCTCTTTTCCATCTCAACGTACGTCTTTATAGCTTCTTCAAACTGACCACCCTGCCTAAAAGCTTCAATCATTCCATTGAATGAACTGGCATTCAATGCAATGCCAACCTCACCCATTATCGACAACACTTGTTGAGTCTCCTTGTACAGTCCACCTCTTGCATATGCATGAATAAGCGAGTTGAAGCTTTCAACTGACGGTCTGCTTCCCACTTCATTCATTGTGTTGAAGGCAACAAGAGCTTCATCATATAGCGCTGCTTGCCCATATGCTTCAATAGCTCCCGTATAAGCCTTGGAACTAGGCACTATTCCCTTCTCATTCATGTGAAGCAAAATGTTCTTGGCATCCTCATGAAGCCCTCCTTTTCCACAAGCATATATCAATCCTTCATACGTCTCCATATTCGGCTCAATATTCTCCTCTACCATGTCATGAAACAAAGTCACCACCTCCCGGAAATACCCACCCTCACCAAACACTTGTATGAGAATATTATACGTAGCAGCATCTGGCTCCGCATTGCTCACTTTCATCTCAAGAAAAAGCTCCCTAACATCATCATACCTCCCAAGCCTCCCATACAAATTCAACAAAATACTATAGGTAGCCGCATTTGCCATACAACCTGCTTCCTGCATCTGCCTAAACACACCCATTGCCTCTTTTATCGATCCTAACTGCGCATACGCCTCCAACAACACATTATAAGACGTAATATCAGGCAAATTCCCCCCGGATTCCATTTCTTTAAGCAACTCGGAAACCTTTTCAAGTTTATCCAACTTACCAAAAGTCTCAACAAGATAACTATACGTGGTTATATCCGGAACTATCCCACCCTCATTCATAGTCCTAAACACCATCTCTGCCTCATCCCCTAAACCTCTACCGGCGCAAGCACTAAGCAATGTATTATAAGTAACAAGGTCCGGCTGAACCCCCTCATGCCTCATTTCTGCAAACAATCCTAACAGCCCCTCCCAATCCAACCCCCCTCTAGCACACGCATTAAGCACAGTATTATAAGTCAATATATTCGGGGAAACCTTATCTTTCTTCATCCTATCAAGCAATTGAAGAGACATTTCAAACTGACCATTACGCCCGTAGGCATTAATCAAAGCAGTGTAGCTGAACACACTCCTGATGACACCCTGGCTCGGCATTTCGTCGAAAATGTCTGCGCATTTATCAAGCAAACCTTCACGGCCGAGCAGACTGATCATAATGGTGTAGATGTGCTCGCTTGGCTTGCACCATATCTGGCGCTGCATATACTTGAACAGCCGCAGCGACCTCTGCCAATCGCCACGCGCCGCGAACTCCTTGAACACCAGGGCGAAGTCGTTGAGGGAGAGCTTGTTCTTGAAGATGTCCAGGCACCGCGCGATGCTGCCACGTGGCGGGAGGCTGCTGAGCTTGTTGATTAGGGTTTCGACGTCGTAGCTGTACTTGCCCTTTTCGACGGTGACGGACGGGTTCCCGAGGATGAGGTCCTTCGGCTTCGCCCTGACGGAGAAAGATAGCCGCTCGCCGTTGACGGAGAAAGATAGCCGCTCGCCGTGGAGGAATTTGCGGTGGCCAGAGAGGAAGGAGAGGTGGTGGGGTTTAGGGTTTAGCTTGGGGATTGGGGCGGAGAGAGGGGAAGGGCGGGAGATGGAGAGGGTGGGGGAGAGGGTCATTATGGTAATTTGGGTTGCATCAGAGTTTCAGAGAGAGAGGTTTTGGAGGTTGAAGATAATGTATTTGGTGATTTTGGTTGGGAGAAAAATTTACAGAGAAACTGAAGAGAGGGGGAAGGAGACTGAGCTTGAAGAAAGACACGTGTAAGGTTGTTGTGGATAAAATTGGTGGGAAGAAGACAGCAGAGGCTCGCACGCGGGAGAGGAGTGGGCCGGATTCAATGTTAAATGGGTTTCCGACCCGGAGCGCGCGTTATGACGTTAGCGATGGCGGTAACTGATTTTCAAATTGCGGTGAATACAGTTTAGAGTCTCGTTTTAGCTCTAGACTCTAGAGAAAGCGCTAAGAGCATCTCTAATGTTATTTCTGTGGCATACACCCAACAGTTATAAAATGACATCCCGTATTATTCTTTAATGAAAGTGTTGTACACACATGGCTACAAGTGGATTTGACACTGAAAATGATTTTGTCAAATTTGACGGTCCCAACTTGGGCTGTCTTTTAATTTTTTATCCTCTATATCTCTCTCTCATCTCTCACTGCAACCCATCTCTCTCTCCTCTCTCTTATCTTTCTGATTTCTTTTCAACCCAAAATAATAAAGTAATGTTTAAATTTAACATTTTCATTGGAGAACAAAAATGTCAAAATTTGTATTACCAAGTCAAGTTGTCAAATTCAAATTTGATCTAAGAATTTGACACTAACCATCAGAGATGCTTAGAGCAACTTCAAATCCACGGTGGAAGCTCTAACAACAACAATTGACAACTTCCAACCAACTCCAACAAAGATGTCAATTTCACGTGGATGACAATTTTGATTCATCGTTGAGCCTGTAGTCAGTGGCGGAGCTACATTACGGCCCGGGAGGGTCCGGATCCCGGTTGGGTTTTTTAATTGTCTTAATTACCTTTAATCGGGTAGTTTAGTTATAACAAATTTACCTTTAATTTTGTTAATGAACCCCTTATATTATAACCAAATCTGATTTCGTTTAAATATTAATATTTATTAGTTCAAACTAAAACATTTGATAGGTTTAATTTTATGTTATCTAATCATAATATCATATTTACTATATTTATTTTTTATTTAGTTAGTATTCTTAACAAGATTCACCATATTTTTTTTTTTTTCATGATAAAATTACGGAAAAAAAATATTTGTTCTTGAACTTTGTACTTGGACCCCCTAACCTTAACCTTAAAATCCTGACTCCGCCTGTAGTCATTTCTTTTTTTTATGATTTCTCTCTGTTCTCTTCTCTTTCATTCTCCTCTCTCTCTCTCTCTCTCTATTTCTTTCAAAAAAAAACCCAAATCAGACTTGCTGATCTGCAATTTAGATATAGAAAAACCAATAACATCAATACCTAAAGCATCAGATTGTTATTTGAAGATCAAGAAGAGGAAAAGCATATCAAGTTCGAGGGAAGAAGAGGATTGTTGGTAAAATGATCAAATTGCAGTCAGTGAATGAGGAGGTAATTAAGTCCAGATTGCTTGATCAAACATACCTACACCTAGTAATTAGATTCAATCTTTGTTCTCGAGCTTCTTGGCTGCCTTGTCTATGGATGATCAAAGGACTTGTAGTTGCAGGATAAGAGATAAACTAGAAACTAAAAGAAACGGGACGGTGTGATCAAAGAAGAGAAGAAAAGTGTGAGAGGATGGATGAGATAAGGATTGAGTCAGTGGGGTGTTTTATTTATAAAATATTAGAAATTTATTATTTTTTTTGACCGGTT
Source organism: Fragaria nilgerrensis (assembly GCA_010134655.1). Taxonomy (NCBI): domain Eukaryota; kingdom Viridiplantae; phylum Streptophyta; class Magnoliopsida; order Rosales; family Rosaceae; genus Fragaria; species Fragaria nilgerrensis. Next base: position 10,086,200 of record CM020981.1, read on the forward strand.
GGTTGGAGAGAAAATATTGCAAATGTCAAATTTAAAATTTGACAAAAAAAATTATTCCTCTCATTGGAGATGCTCTGAGCCTTCACTAAATCATGAATTTGACGGTAAACACTCTATCTCAAAAACAATCAAAAAGCACATCTCAACATTCAACAAAGAAAAATTACTTCCTATTAGCTAGACACCGTAATTAATATTTAAAGCTTCTTCTGTTGTGAAATTATTATGAAATTCATGACTTTAGAGTCAAAATGGGGAGAGCAAAAGATTGAGAATAAGATGTAAATAAATACGTTTAGTTAGCGACCCACTCATACACGCCGTGTGATTTACCAAGTGTTATACCCATAAAACATTTTTCTAAGATTTTACAATTTATGATGAATTGTCAAAAGTCATCATACACGTATATGGATCGTCTTTTATTAAGAGATAATACATGGCGGACGCAGTACAAAGCTTCTAGGGGATATTGCTCCCACTTGATTATTACTTTTTATGATCTAATAGCCCATTTGAAGTCCTTGAATATATTTTTATGAAGAATCTTCACTAATTTACAAATCTTCTAAACTATTGTAATGAGAAAAAATCAGCTAATTTGCTTTCTAATTTGCCTTCATTAAAGAAAAAAATCATCCGTCCGTCACTGAATACATGACCAACATTTATAACTTAAGTCAGCTCAACGGAGGTGGCTGATGTTCATCACCGGAGGTAATATATTGGGGTATCGAATACAAAAATAAATTTTTCCGGTGAGGTAATAACAAGTGAAGCCAGTAAAAACCGCAATCACCACCGCCCAACTGTCGCACCACGCTTTTCAAAGCTTCTGATTTCCCGCAAAAGCCAACCCACGTGCGAAACGACCACGTTTCACGCCTACTAAGCATCCACGTCACCACAAGCGGGCCTGCAATGATGGCGCGCGACCCACTAATTACAAAAAACCAAAAAAACCGCACCGAGCCTGAGGCCTGTTAACAGTGGTGGCACTATCGTAATAAAATCATATCACAGAGGGTAGATCGGTAGTTCACTCCGGACTTTCAGTTAAAAAGGGAGAAACAGAAAACCTCCCTGGTCTCTTCTTCTTCTTTACGACTCAGAAACTGACCTGGTTTTGAAAACCGGCAACGGCAAAATGGACCAGGCGGAGGTAACAGATTTCGGCGGCTACGCTTTTGTTGATTTTGAATTCCCGATAAAGGGTCTCGATCATTCATTTCCGAAGTTGATTGTTTTTTTTTCTGTGTTTGATTTTGGCTGCAGAAACTGACGGCGTTGAAGAAGGCCTACGCCGATATAATCCTCAACACGGCGAAGGAGGCGGCGGCGCGTGTAATGGTGTCGGAGAAGAGAGCTGTTCGGCTTCAAAGGGAGATCCTTTACACTAAAGAAGAGGCGCTTCGGATGCTTCTCAGGCTCAAACACACCTATGACTCCAAGGTAGATGGCGTTTTGATCAAATGGGTTAAAGTTTTTTCCTTTTGATGTGGGTTTTATGTGAAATGTAGTTTCTACCTTAAATTATAGGGCTTGATAGAATGTAGGCCTTTCTTTATGATTTTTATGAACTTAAGATGATTGGGAACAAGATATATGTTACAGGAGGTACTCGTTTTCTATGAAAGATTGGATCTTTTGTTGAAAGATAGTGGTCTGTTAGTCTACCAGTTTTCGCATCTGCAGTATAATTGATGTTGGGTTCTATTCGAGTATTATTAAAAGGCTCATGTTTGCAACTACTTCTGATGTTAGGTGTCTTTTTGCCAACTGTTTTTCAAATCAGTTATTGTCAAGAGTTTTTGCTGCATTTAGTAACAATAGTTCAAGCAAATTGGTTTTGGAAATTGATGCTTTCCCAATTTTATGAAGTATAAGCACCACTCTTGGTTTTAGTGTTGTTAATTATATGGTGAAGTCCTTAATCCATAAAAGAGTTTATTGATGTGTCATATATGTACAGGTTGGTGAAGCAGAGATGAAGTCCATGAGTCAACAGGGAAAGATTGATGAGCTTGAAGCACAGCTCCAGGAAGCTGAGGATATAGTCAGTGACCTTAGGGGAGAGTTGAGTGAAGTGCAGGATCGACTAGAGAAGGCAAAAAAGAGTCGAGCACTGGAGAGGCAAAATTTAGAGGTTGATACTACTGTTCAAGAAAATATGTCACAGGATGGACAGTGTTTTCCAGATATGATTATATATCAACTTAATCCTCAGGCAGATGTGGTGGCAACTGATGGCAAGAAGTCTAACTGGAATGGGACATATGAGGGCAGCAAGTGTTACGTTGAATCTGATTCTCTCAAGGATCATAACTGTGTTCATGATCCTGATTTTGCCTCTATAGTAATGAGAAGTAAAGAGCCTGAGTCATACAGAAATGGGTGCACTCAGAGAATCCGTGCTTTTGAAAGGTACTTGTTTGATGAAAAGCTGTCTCTTTCTGGACTAGTTGATGATGCAAAGCATGCAACATTCATCAGAGGAAATGGTGAAGACAAAGGGATGTCTGTAACACCTACACCAAAGTTTGACGATTTGCATGAAGTAGAGAAAAACCTAGTAGAATTGAAACTGAGGCATGCGGATGCGAGCCATAGAAGAGAAAAGGAGCAGCCAGAAATTGAAGTACCTGCAATTTTGTCCTTCTGCAGGAAGAGAAAAAGAAATGCCAGAAATAGAAGTACATCTCCTTTATCCACATATCTTGACCATCTTCCTCATCAGTTCACGGAAATGCGCCAAGTTTCTGGTTTATCCTGCTGTACTACTTCTCCTAACTGGGCCAATAACGATGGTTTGACAGGTATTTCTGCCAAGAGATCTGATGATGAAGTAACAGCATCTGTTTCAAGCCCAAAGGCAACTTCAAATACAAAGGAAATGAGCTCAGATTCAGCTTTTGATATGGTTACTGATAGTGATGTACAATTGACTAGACCCTGGACTGTTCAGAAGGAGACCAACATTGATAAGTCGTTGACTCAAAAAACTGAATTGACCAGACATGAATGGTCATCTGCAGAAAGTTTGGAGGTTCTGGCTTGCAATACAGATCTTCAGAAAGATGAATCAGTTTTGGAAGCATCTCATATAGATGACCTGGTGGCTAGTCAACCTGAAAGCAATAAGCTTCTGAAATATACATTCCACAGAAAGCGTAAGAAGGATAGCTTGAGCACGCCTGAAAGGAATTCCCAGTATGGGACTTTGGAGGGAAATACAAGTGAGACAATAATTGGTCCTCTGCATCAAGAGCAGTCGACCTTGATGCTTGAATCGGCTTGGGACATTGACGACTAGCTTTGGTTGTTCATCAGGTTGGCAATACATTATTCTGTTCTTGTCATACTTATTTGTTTGTATGTATGTTTATTTGTGTCACCTCTGACATTCATATGTTAAGTAAAACTAGGATTAGGAAGAGTTATGTGACAGTCAATTATAGTGGCTAATAGTGACCCTGCAAGTGTGTACTGGGTTGATGGTTCTCCCAGAAAAGATTAAGTAATCCATTAGACTGCCTCAGTTAATTAAACTATGTTTTGGCGTCTCCCTAGTTTTATTTATTTAGATAGGTCAGGCAGCCAAATTCTTTGCTTGGATATTGATGAACTGCCATGATTTTGTAGTTGTAATTTGAAGTGTATTTTGTCTATACTGATCTTTGAATAATCAATTTTTTTGCTGAAGAAGGTGGTAATCTGTTTGAGAGACTGTTATGAAGAATATAAATCAAACCAAATGGATGAAAGCAAATCAAGCCTTGTTTCTTCTGTACTGAATGATTCCTGGTTACTATCTATTTAAGCAACTTCATAAGTAACTACCGATTATTATTTCATCTATATGCATCTGTAAAAGATCAGTACCCAAAATCCATGCATGTACATTCTCCGGTGCATCTGATCTCAGGTAGCAGTCAAATTTGTGTCCCATACAGTGTTTGTTTGTAATTGCCAACTTCTGTGCCGCATATGATAAATTCAGAAGCATAAATTGCAAATTTATGTGTAGTTCTGATATCCGGGTGGACTTACTAGTTGAGCCTTCTTTTTTAATGATGTCTTCTGCATTTTTGTCTTGCAGGTTATCTCTCTCTCGGAGAGGAAGCAGGAGATCTGCGAAGAATGGAGTTTTTGCAGTGGGAAGGGCATTGGACTCCGCTAAAGAGAGGATTGAAAATACAATGATGAATATTGTTCAGGGAGAGAAAATCAAAAGATATAGTGACATTATTGAGGAACAACTACATTCTTGAGTTTACTTATATGGGAATTATGTATAGTATAGAAATTGAAGTCACAATATTGTGACATTTTACTTCTCTGTAATATCTTGCATTATAAGCTTTAGTAAATGATAAATTGCAATTTTCATTGGATCTTTGGTTGACAACTCAAACTCAAGTTACTCGTCCTTAAGATTTGATTGGTTGTCCATCTTCAGTTATTCACACTGAAACTACTGAGATAACATGTAACATGAATCAAGTACCTTACTGCTCCTATGGATCAAGATGATGAATTGCTTCATTTTTTCTTGAAAAACTGCATTCCAAACATAATGAAACTATTTGCTCTCAATAAAAAAAAAATGAAACTATTATCCTGACAAAAAAAAAAAAATTCTAATGAAACTACAACTTCCCGACGTGAAATGTCTGTTTTGCCCCAGAAATGAGCGTGCGCGGTCTGGCCACCCTAACAAAATAGAGGAAGCTTTGTTGAAGTGTTGAAGCTGGAGTTGGAGACTTGCGGAGCTCACAGGTTTTGGGTATAGCAAAAACTGGGTCTGAGAGAAAAGAAGAGGAGATGGGGATAGTGGCGAAGGCAGGTGATTGGGCGTTCAAGGCATTCACGGCGGGGCTGGGAGTCACCACCATCTACCTCACCGGCACTTTCTCTTTAAATGTCTACAGAGGCATCGCTTGGCACAAAGCTCAACCGGTACAACCACCCTCTCTCTCTCTCTCTCTCTCCTCTTCTGGGTTTACTTCATACTTGTGTATCTGTGATGTAATTGAGACCCATGTTTTGCACCCTGTGAACAGAATTAGATTCATCTCCTGATATCATTTTTAACCTAATTTTGGTAATCAATAAAGATGAACAATTTGACCTGGTTTATGCATTTCTTGGTTTTGGAGTACCGTGTGACTTTTAGTTGTTAGGACTAGCTTACTGTTTACTTTGCAGCTCTGTGTATGTTTGGGTATATTGATGGAAGGTGTAGGAGGATAGACATTTTTGGAAAACGAAATTTGCAAAAGTTGAAAGTACCTCAGGAACTGATGTCGAAAAGAACTTGTGGGAAGATTGAGAACCAAAGATGTGTGTGTGTGTGTGTTGTGGTTTATGCATCCCCCCTAGTGTGTTTGATAAACCTTGCAGAGGCAAGAGAATATGAAAGCTGTCCAAATGTATAAGAAGTATGTGCCATGAGTGAAAGGCTATCACTTTAAGTTGAGATTAAGAATCAGAGATATATGTGTGTGATAATGTTTATCACTTTAGTACAACTCAAATTATATTTTCTAAAAGGTGGTTCACATAATTTATCTGTTTTTCTAGCGGTAATTATGACCGTGCTGCGCATCTGTGATTGCTAGTACATTTGTGAATATTTAACTAGTCAAGACAAGATATCCAGAATCCAGCACTCTTTTCTTGAAGTGTATCATTTAGATTGAATGATACAGGGATGCCTCGGTTTCAAATAACAGGATATTTGTAGTCATGTTGAATTGCATAGCATGTTATTTACATTTGTTGAAGTGTTCTATTCTGATGTATCGTCCGAAGCACTTTTGCTGACACTACACTTGGATTGATATTTGGGAGTCTTCTAGCAGATAAATGGTTCTAAACACCTTCCAGTATCTTCCTCTCTGATATCTTTGTTCCTTTATGTGCAGAAAATCGAGTATGAGGATGAACAAGCCTCATAATTATGAGCCTTCCAGCTGGTTGGGATCCTATTCTCTGGGAATGTTGCAGCACTGATTTATTTTTATACGTTTTATATCTTTGAGTTGATCTTGGACCCATTGGCTTTACTATCCGGTTGTTACGCGGAGCTTGTGTGATATGGATATGGCATATTGAAATACTTCTCTAGCTCCATTTTACAGTTGAGATCATATTATTCATTGTTGCAAAATAAAAGCAAAGTTTTCATATGTAATTAAACACCACTGTTCATCTTATTAACCTTCCAAAAATGAACTCATTGTGTCGATTTGGAACCCATCGTAATCAGCTTTTTGGTTGGAACCCTTGTGAGATCTTGCAATTATGTTCTTGTTTCTCCATGTTTATGTTATAACACAACCAAAGGATTGGGATACTGTTATTTTTCTCTCCTAGTAATCTCGCCATATGTAATAACAGTAACACCATGACTGCTGCTGGTACTTGTACACCCACTCTTTCTGAATGCTTGTTGCCACTAGAGAAACACACATGAATCACATTGTCGGCAAAGCAGATGATTAAGACAGAAGTTCTAATTACAGAACTTTGATCTGTCTTATTGCTTCATGCCAAAGCACCAACTATTTGGAAACTATAGAAATATAGAATGCAATCAATGCGTCACCAACCATCACCAATCACCATCATCAGATCTTAATAGTTCTTTTCAGGGCCAAAGATAATAATAACAACAACGAATCCAGATACAAAACAATCCTCAGCTAATGAGAATGAAAGCCCTACTAAATCCTCTATACACGTTACATCCTCTGTTCCAAGATCGTGGCATTCGTATATCAATGATAAATCTGATTTCTTTGAAACATACTACCAAGAACAAACTGAACAAGGAAAGCTGCACTTGATAAAGTTTCACTTCTTTGGTATCTTCTGCAAGTCGTATGAATATATTACTTGTGTAGTAGATTGTCGTATTGGACGTTTGCAATAAGCACATACCACAAATAGACTGCCTTTGTAGTTTGTGTTGTTTCATGTCGGATGCTCAGCACAAGACTGAGAATAGACTAAAACTTTCCACCTGGTATTATGCTGCAGATCTGGGAACAAAGGAATTTCATCTTAGATACACGGCACCATAAGAGATGAATTATACAAGGTATCGGAATAGTATGACTTCTGTAATGGTGGGAAAGTGGAAAATGACAGGAGGGATCTGTGAGGTAATAGTTAACATTTAACAATACCTGCTGATTCAACTGGCTAGCGACGTGCCACCTCTGATATACCTCTTGAGTCGGTCTGAATCTCTGCCAAAGGGTTTACAATGAATCCATTCCTATCCTGGAGCCGAAACCTACGGTTCTCCAGCATAGATGTTTCAGCACTGCCATTGTTATCAGCTTTGTAACGCAAGGCTGTTGCAGCTGCAGCCCTGGAATTAGATAACCTTGAGGTTGAGTACCTGCCTTCTGTTTTCTTCCAGAACTTGGTGCTCCAAAAGTCAGCACCAGGTAGCATGCAACAAGTTTTGCCGCGTGACTCTAGATTAGTCATCCTTCCACTTGACAAAGCCAAATCATAGGAGATCTCATCCAGAGCTAGCTCTAGCCCATGAACTCGTGTCTCCAGAGAATGCATTCCGTTTTGTGAGCTACCAATGAATCTCTGATGTAAGAATGAAATGGAGAAAATTATAAGAATCCCTTCATGTAAGAATGAATCTCGGATCAGTCCCCTGCCTAATACCTATGATCTGTCAGAATGTTTATCAGGCTAGACCAATAAATATGAACTATTGACTATAAAAAAAGGCCCTCTTCATGCTACATACTGATGTTATAAACCTTAAAAATGCATAACTTCCTTCTGAAACAGTAAGCTACATGTAACTAATCAAATCACTTTGAGAGGGAACTCAATTTTCAAGCGGTGAAAACAAACCTGCAGGAGATCAAATAAATTGGACTGCTGCTTTTCAATCTGGCTAAGTTGACTCCGGATAAGGGACAGATCCTCACATTCTCTGTGGTTCTTATGGATATCCTCTGTAGCATTACTGACAACAACTGTAGATTCTGAGCTCTCCTCATGATATGGAGCAACACGAGATCCAGCCCTTGACCCCCCAAACTTGAGCACTTTGTTATCAGAACACTTTTGGAACAAGGCCCTTCTTGTTTCTGGCTTTGAAAATCTAGTCTTTTCATTGATCATTTCCGGGACATTTTCATCCCCCTCATAACCATCACAGAAAGCCCCTGAAGCGTTAGTAGCAGCAATCTCAACTTCCATAGCTAAAGGCTTCTTGTGGTCTGTCTTTCGAAACATTGATGGAGTCTTCTTCTCATTACTTTTGAAAGGGCTTCTCTTCCTAGCAGTGGTAGCATAAGAACCATCAGGTGGAGTCGATCTGTTAGCCAAGATGTGTTTCTTCTTCGATTGAGGAGCTTCAACTCCAGAAGCACCACAAATCCTGGCCCCAGCAGGATACCTTCCATCACTTGCATTCTCTGGACCTATCAAAAAGACCAAAATCCAATTCGAAAAACAAAACAAGAAAGACAAAACACATCAGAGACTTTAAATCTAATGCGATCATAACTCTAAAAGTATAGTAATTAAGTTTATTGAATAACCATGCGATCTCAGATCAATAAGATCAATTAATCCGTCATTTAATACCTCTGGAAGAAGCATTTGAATCAGCCGGCGGCGGAGAAGCCTCGTCGGAGAGATCAGGAATCTGCTTCCAAGCCTGCATCATGTGATTCATAACCTCCCTAACACCCTTCACCTGTATTCACATTTCAAAACCACTACATTTTTACAAAACTAAACAAACAAAACTTCAATACAAATATGAAGAAATGAAGATCAAACTTTTTTTTTTTTTTACCTTATCGAATTTCCGACTCTCGAAAGTTCTCAAAGAGCCAGCTTTGAATTCAGACAACGAGTCTCTCTCTGCAACCGCCAGCTTCGCCAAGCCCTCGGCCGCCGACTTCCTCGCCGCCCAGTCATCGGAGCTCAGAAAGTTCACCAAGCAAGGAACCAGATTCCTCAGAGCTCCCTGACCGGACGCGCCGCCCGCTCCGATCACACTCCCGATCAGCGTCAAGAGCGCCGGCTTGGCCTTGAAGCTGTCACTCTTCAGTAGCCTCTCGAACTTCGGCAACAGCTTCGCCAGCCTGGCCGGCTCGGGGTCGACCGCGGCGTCGATAGCCGAGGCCAGGCAGAGCGCCGCGCCGATCTGCGAGTGCACGTCCTGCTCCGTGAACAGCGCTTCGGTGAGCGGCTTCGAGAACGAGCTGAACGGCGGCTTGGTGACGTGGCAGGAGAGCGAAGCGACGGCGTTTTGGCAGGCGGATCGGACGGCGGAGTCGGGGTCGCGGAGGCGCTTGGTGATGTTGCCGAGCATTTTCGAGAGGTGCGGCGCCAGCGCGTCGCCGTGGATTTCGGAGAGGACGGCGATTAGGTGCACGCATTGCTTCCTCACCGGCGACTTGTCGGAGGCGTCGGTGGCGTGGATGCATGAGAGGAAAGTCGGCACGGTGGTCGGGTCAAGACTCCGAGCTATAGACTCGAGCTCCGTCGCGGCGAGAGAGTGCGTGTCACGGTCGGAGAGCTTCGTCAGGCACGTGAACACCTGGTGCTTGAGATTCTGCGCCGGAGGCATTGCGGATACGTGGCCGTTTGTTCGGGTTTGGACTCGGGTCGGTTTTTTTTTTTTTTTTTTTACGGTTCGGGTGGCGGAGCTTCGGGAATCTCCAGCTGCATTGCTGGAGGTGGCGGTGGTCTTCTGACTGGTCTCTCTTCTTTTCCGAGTCGTGTCTCTTCCCTTTTAAACTGGAAAGAGAGTCGTCACGAGAACATTAATGCAGCGGTTAAAACGGCGTCGTGTGTGCTTAGTGTCGTTAATTCGTTAATTGTGGGTTAAGAGTGATTATGACTTGGCGGGGTGGAGGGTTTCCCACTTTTGCACTTCACTCAAGGGCAGTTTAGTCATGCTTGTTTTTGACCTTAATTACGATTTAGCGAGGTTGGGATCATCTGCGGACGCGTTTGTGTGAGCTCGATACTGCGGCGGATATGATTGGTTGTGTTAAGGAGGAAGGGGAGGTGGCGGTCAGGTGGATGCAGGACCACCGGTGCAGGAGAGAAGTAAATTGGGGAAGGCACGAGTGCACGTGAAGAATTATTACGCGGCAGTTAATGGGGGGTGGGTTAATTTTGGTGTCACGTGACGGTTGCTGGGGTTAATTATGTCACGGTGACTGTGGCTATGATCCAGCTCCTGCAATTTCGTGTAGTTTTCTTTTTACCCAAAATGATCATAACTAGGTAATAAGTGGGCACTGAATTTCAGGTCTTATTATCTCCAAATTTTCTATTTTCTTAGTCAATGTAAGCGACATCTAGCATATATTTTGATATATAACTATTTAAAATAGTGATTATAAGTGATTTGAATTTCTAAAACTTAATACTAAACTAGGTCAATGTAATGAGAAGACAATCGACGACTTAATGGTTAAGATTGTAAAAAAATCTCAAAATCAAGTCCACGTCCAAACTAAATTAATATATGTTTAGGACATCTCATAATTCTAGTTTCGATTTGGATTTCACCTCATTCATTCATAAGAGTGCATGAATGGATCTCTCATACGGTCACAAAACTCAACTTGAAATAACAAATACTTTACGAGCATACTCAAAACTTAAATATATTTGGAATCTCAATTAGTAGCAAGTGCTCAAACTAGCATGAAATTTGATTTTAGAAGATGGAACCTTTTGTTCGTGTTTTTCTTAACTTTTACATGCATGTTGACACCAATGTCGAATGAAATAAAATTATAACGAGGCGCCAATAGAACCGTCAAGTTCCGGAGGTTAGAAAAGGAAACTTTTAGCTCATATTGGTCATGGGTTGAGAACGGGAATTAAACTCTATAAGATCTAATTTTATGTTGTTCCTCAGTAGCTCAGCATCGTCTCCACCCTGTAAGAACTATGAGATCATCCCAGTGACGCCTTTGGCATCCAGGGGTCGTTGACCGACCATAGAATTTTGTTTAATAAGTGGACCGCATTAACTGTTCGCTTTCAAGGTCAATATTACTCGTATCTAAATGTAAAGCTTGCGAGAAATTTTAAATACACACCCCTAATCTCTTAATACACATCCCCATTATTTTATGTTTCTATTAAGATTTTATAGGTAAGTTAAATGACCAAAACAAACATCTATTATTAAAAAAAAAAATCACGCTAGATGTATTCTTTTCAACATCTTCTACCTTAAAACCGTCGAAAAAACGTTTTTCCCCTAACCCTAACTCTTCTCCACAATTCATACGCATCATAAAACAAAACTCTTGTCTCACTGTTCATCACCTAAATTTTGACCGAGCTACCATAATCACATGAATTCTCAAGACCTTGTTCAACAATCTTCAACTGAGGTATGTATTCTTCATCTTATTTATAAATTCGGGGGTTGTAAAATTCGAGCTAGAGGTCTCAAGGCTATGAATTAGTCGTTGCTCATGAGTACTTGAACATGAAGGAGAAAGAATGAAATCGTTCGACTTGGTGACGTCGATAGTAAAGGAGAAAGAATGCAGCTTGGTGATGACTAAATTGTCAGAAACATATGTTTTATATAACTAACTGATTCATTTGGGTTCTCTTTTTTATTTTATTTTATTTGTATCAGCTTTAGTTTGATATTGCAGATCATATTGTCAAGTATTGCATTTTTATCATGACATGTTTTATCGAATAACTAGCTATCTATGTTTAATAACTAATGTACTTTTACAGTTCTACTAGCTTGTGAATTTTGAAAACTTGAATTGGTGATTTTGAGTTGGGATATAACAATAATCATTTGATTATAAATTGAACGATGATAACAAAAAATTTATAACAGAAATTAGACGAAATAATATGTAAAAAGAGGTACCAAATAGTAAATATATATTAATTATATTAAATAATGGAATATTTCATAAATTAAGGGCATTTTAGGCAGTTTGAGATGTGTATTAAGTAAAATACTGAAATGAAAAACTTGATATATGGTGTATTAAATAAATAGTGTGTATTAAAAGATTAGGGGTGTATATTTAAAATTTATCAAAGTTTGCGCAGTTTGTGGAGAAAAAACAAAGTGTCATTAGTTTTACTCGGAGTAAGGGTTTGTTTTACCTCTTCATCATAAAGGGTCCAAATCAAAAGGCTTTTTCTTCTCACCTAACCAATAAGAGGTTGAACTAATTGAAAGCATGATAGCTTATACCTATTAGTAATGTAGTATTACTGTATTAGACAAAGAAAGATCCATGTGCAGTAGACAAAAAAGGCTATATTCCTTTTTCTAAACCTCCAATAATTCCTATAATTTGGAACAAACAGCTATTTTAAGGAGTATGATATAAAATTTTAACCTTTTAATTCATGTCTGACTCTCATGGGGAAATCAAGAAATGCAATATGTTAATTAACTGTGGGCCAAAAGTGTGCTGCACTTGGAACCCTACTCCCAACCTCTCCTCACCTACCTGTTTATGCATTCAAGTGATTCAACTTGTAACCATTTTGGAAAAGAAAAGAAAATCTAGATTTGGACTCTGTTTGAAGGGAACTGAAGCTAAAGAAATTGGTAACTTGGAAACTGGTTGAATGGGAAAGATTTGCAGCAAGGAAAAGAAAAATTGGTTCAGAAAATGAGAAGGGTATTAATTCTGATTGGATTATTTCCTGAATGATTTGAACCTTTACCAGAATGAATTGCAGATTTGGTAGTTTTGCTGAGGGTGGATTGGGTGCACCCAATCAAGGAAAGGTATTTAGGGCTAACTTCATTGATTGGTAGTATTGGATGCAACAAGATCACTGATCACACACTTACATATGCAACTAAATTAGAGAAAACTTCTACTAGCATATTCTTCACTTCAGATTAGCTTCAAGTTTGGTATACCTCTACTTGTGATATTGTGATGTCACACAAATGGTGAAACAGAATTTACTTGTAAAACAAATATTAACATCCTACATACTTTTTGATATGAAATTCCAAACCAAACCAATCAACCCCACTAAATAAAACCCGTCTGATCCACCCCAACTAGGCTCTAATTTTTCTCTTTTTGAGAGTTTTAGGATCTTAATCAAGATAAGTCATGGGCGCCTCAGAACGGTTAGTAGCTGCTTGGTCTCATCAAAAAATGTCTATGTACTGAATTCGAATGAAGTTAGGCCAATTGAAATTCGACTCGATTTTTAAATCGAAACTAGGTTTCTATCATGTTCTTACCTAGATACATAGTGTGTTTGATATAATACAACATAAACCATTAAATATGTTAATGTATCGCAAAAAATAACTAATTGTTCTAGGATATTCTCTATGTGTGTCTTGACCTTATGTCAATAGGATATGTAGTTAGACTAGATCTATGTATTCATATCCTTACTATATTGGTATTGTGTAATTCCTTATATAAAAGACTCCTATCAATGAATAAGATGATGATTCTCTTGCTATCTCTTTGTCTCTACACTTTATCCTTCATCACGTTATCATGCACTTTGTTCTAACCCTAGAGCCAATAGCCCAACTTTTGTTTTTCCAAACCCTAAAATCGGGCAGCCTTGTTTTTCCCGATTTTCGACCAAAATTCCGACTGCCCTCCGCCGGAATTTTATATCCCCAGAAAGCTCTCTTCGTCTCGGATCCAACGCCGCCAGCCTCACCCTGAGAACCGGCCGGAAAGTCTCTGAACTAGCCGCCGGAATATTCCAGACCGCCGCCGCTACCAACCACCGGTTCACCACCTTCCCTTGCTCCGATCAACCTGAATTGTTGACAGCATCTTCCCCATCCAGAACTGCTCCTCCTGTCAAATTTTCAGCCCTAAATTCAAAGTAGAAGTGGGCAAATCATTGTTTCTCTTCTCGGTCGTCGCTTCCTGGCCGTCCGCTCCGCTGCTTTCTTTTCATCCGATCAAGCATCCAAGTGTTTACGGTATGTTTATTTTACAACCCTAAAACTCTTCCAAGTTCAATAACCTCAAGAGAGATAAAGTGTTTTCTCCTCTTCTTCTACTCCATTCTATGCTTAGGTCGGTATATTTGGAGGTACCAAGAATCCTGAAATTTTATTCGCGGGTCAAGAGTGTGTTTGATCACTCTTGTTTCCTTGTCCGGGTTGTGTATGATCAACCCCAACCTATCGCCAAATTGTGTTTGATCAATCCGAGGCCTTTTTCCGAATTGTGTTGATCAATTCGCGGCTTTTCCAGATTGTGTGTGATCAATCCGAAGGACAAACCATTAAAAACATCGTTTGTGACCTCTATCGAGTCTCATAACAGCTTAGTTTTGTATGCAAGAGCAATGTAACATTCTGCTCCTTTGAGTTTTGACGTACTAGATGCCTAAGGCGGATCTTCGCTTGGTATCTGTGGAACCTTTCATTGGAAAGGATTAAACCACATGTTTTGACCCCTAGGCTAACAAGCCTAGAAGCCGAGATTTCATATCTCATGCGCTCAAAGTCTTTGAAGCGCCACATCGACAAAAGCCTTCAATGACAATCTGTGCAAAAAGTAATGACCACAAAGTACTGTGGAATGCACTCATGGAGCGTTTCTCGAAACATTCATATAACTCTACTTCTTAAGTTATTAGTCAAGTGGATTGCTTACCACCTTAATTGACTACATATTGTCGATGATCTTTTGTGGCATCATGATCCATAATTTTTAGCGGATTCGATCATCATCAAGTGCTCTAGGTCCTCCAAGTTGGTGTGGAATTACCAACGAGACTTGATTTTGATCATACAAACGAGAATTGTATATACGCTAATGTGATAAACTTATCTGGGATTATCCCCTAATATGGGGACAACAATATGGGTCATGGCAACGGCAGAAAACGTCTTGCCGATGTCTAGAAAAAGGGGGAGGTGTCGCCGGCTTTAATAACGACACTCCCGGTTTAGACACTATTTTGTCAAAACTACTCACGTCAGCTCATGACAATGCAACCGTTGTAGATCTTTGGATCACTGGTTCAAGATTGTCAAGCTCCTTTAAATTGTGAATGCATACAAAAAGGTATGGAAAATCAATATGAGGACAATAACGTCATCCTCATGATCGCGAATTTCAAAGATTATGATCCTGCTCTAGCTACCCATGACTTTGATGTCATCGGCTAGACATTGATTTTCGTTCCAAGCTTTATGTACTAAGGTGTTGTATCGACGTATTTCGTCTATTTGAGACCCCGATGTACTCACATTAACAATAATGAATGCCTTGAGAATTTTTTTGAAGTGAAACTATTCTCCTCTTATGGTTCATATTGATTTACAATCAAAATGTACACTTACATCGTCCTTAGAAACATGGCATATTGTGCCGATTTTGGTCCCTTCCTTTGAATGTGACTCATGGCACTGCATCCTCAAAGAGGATCGCCCACGTGTTTCCGGTTAAGTCTTCTACCCTATAGCGGATTTTTCATCATCAATTGTTCAAGTAGGCTCATCCAAGCTCAGTGTGATGTCTTAGAATTGTCCGAAATTAAGGAGATAGTGGTTTTAAGTGTGCCTCACACTACCGACCCTCCACGGACATGCTTGGTCATACTGACTTGGAGTTACCGAAAGCTTTTGATTTTGGATCCCCCTACGCTATTAAACCAATTGCCGTCTTGCAAAAGACGTTGAAGACTTATCAAAGCTGAAAAATTATCATCATAATCGGATCCTCTAGGTCCTCTGAGTTAGTTTATGTTCATGTCAGGAAGCTTTTGCTAACTAGTCATGGAGTTTACAACCTTAAAACGACCAAAAGGACTTGGTTTTGATCATACACATGTCACTTTTGGCTAAGGTAAAAGCCTACACGCCACCTGCAAGCTTCATAGCTTCGCACATGCCAATTCTGCGAAAAACAGCAATCTGTCCCTTCTAGACAGTCAACTTCTTTTGAGCTTTGTGAACAGTTTCGGACGAATCAGACAGTGAGGTTTATATCATTGGAAATCTCTACGAGTCTAGTTTTCAGAACTTTTTGCGGTTCGTCCATATCTATTTTAACGAATAAGTTATGGCTGTTTTAGTGCGCAAAGGTCATTCTGCGCGGAAATTTTTATGCACTCTCGGGATTGTAGCTTTTCGTAGCTTTTTTCAATCATTTTAAATGGTTCAAGTGGAACTATTTACTCGCCTATCTACTTTTTGTAGATATGTCTCAGAGACATTGAGTGTTTCGCAGATAATAGAACTATCCACAACATTCTAAGGAACCATGTTAAGTTTTAAAGACATTCCTGTTAATAGTTTTCATTTGAAAACATATTGTGAGAATGAACAAGAATTCTTTTGTGTATACCTCCTCATGAATGCGAACTGAAGCGCATCTTGGAAGTTCATGAGTCAATATAGTGGACTGTATGTCACTACGATTCGAATATCGAATCATATGTTGTCGACAAACATGATATTTGGGACACCGACTCATATAGGCTTTGGTTTAACCAAATTGATCAACCTAGAAGAGATATAATAGTCCAAATTTTGAGAAATTCTCATGGACATCCATTCTTCCGCTCAAAACGAAGACATTCGAGATCTAGCATCACCATGAAGCATGGTGGTGACCCGGTGGACATTAAAGTCACCCGAACATGACTCCAACTTCCTGGAGGTCGTCCGGTCAATTCCTCAAGCAATTGAGGTGCACCGGCCTTCCCTCGATGTCGCATTGGCCTCCTGCAATGCTCATTGCTCGTTTTGAACGCCTATTCTTTAGCTAAATTAGGAGTGAGACCCTCCTACGCTAAATGACACAAAAATGAACATTCTATTCTTACATCAAACTATGTAGATAGATACAACCAACTTGCGGACACCTTTTTATGCTTTATGGTGTTGCTTATGCTTCTACGGGCTCACTACCCATTCTTTAAAGAAGTTTATCGGGATGTAAGTTGAAGTGTTTTGTACCCCATGTTCACACGCAATACAGTCTCACCGAGGCTACGACCAAGCAATTTTAGCTTGTCGCTCGAACATTATTGATGCGCACCAATCTTTCTATTGCGTCTTGGGGCTATGCAATATTTGCATGCAGCTTTACTATTCATCTACGACCCACCATCATTGAATTTTGTTATACTACAGCTCGTGACTGTGTACCAGGATTGACACGAAATTGCAATCCTTGAGCTCGGCATGATTGAAACGGATCTTCAATCCTTGAGCTCGGCTAGATGTTATTTTTAGATGCCAAATCGCATTACCACTGCGTACAATGATGGGTCATTTGAGATGAATAAATTTAGGTTGGATATGAACCTCCACCTATAATCCGCATATGTAGAAACCTTGTCAGGCGATCTCATTCACCGCTAAATTGCGGATTGTCACTTTGATGAGACAATATTTCCGCCGTTAGAGGGAGATAAGAACACAAGTGTTCAAGTGGAACGACATGAATTGTCTTGGTTTGTCCCCACTAAGTCTCATCTTGATCTCAAATGCTTAAAGTGTTAAAGTGACGAGATCACATGCTGCACATATGTCTGTAAGGATTGATGTCCTACGAAAGGACATGGCGCGACCAAAAGAAGTTGGTCTTGGCGCCATCACCATGGATGGTGATATGGTGACGCCATGTAGTGGCAAAACCCAAAAGGAGGGAGGCCCTTAGATTCGATATTTTCTCGCACTAGAAAGAAAATGAGCTTGGCACAACTTGATCCATTGATCAGTGATACTCAAATTCATCTCATGAAGTCTGAATTTTGATTATCGTTGGGGGACGCCTTAATGTCAAATCCAATTCATATAGAGATCTCTACAAGTATTACACTAGTGTACATGAGGACGTGAGATAATGAGTTTACTATCGAACCACCATTTGTTGATGGATATCAACTTAGTTGATTGGCCAATGAAAAGATGCGATCCAACATTAACAAAGAGATAGGTCCTTGGGCAGGTGATGCCGACACCGCAAGTTAAACCCTATCAACTATACATTTGTTAGATAGCGTAGTGAGAATAAGAGCTTAGACTCACCTTATGGCGCAAAGTCTCTCACTAACACGCACTGGGATCGACTACGATGAGATATGCTCTCGTAATGGATGTCATTGAACTCCACTACTTTGTCAGTTTGGTAGTTTCCGAATAACTGAACATGCAGCCTATGAACGTGGTCATAATAACATCTCTATGGGATCAGAGATATACATGAAGGTCTTAAACGGACTTCATTCATTTGAATCAAGTGGCTCCAAACCACAAGAGCATGCGTTTGCTAAATGTATTGAAACGCACATGAACTCTACTTGATTTGGAAGGGATATGATGAATTATGCCTTTATGTGTTCATTCCGGATTTACATGGACTCTTGATGGATCAAGAGATACCAATATGTATCAACATCCGAAGAAAAAGATCTTGGGAAGACATGGTCTCGATAAGACACTCGATGACTGTATTGATGATGATTTTTCATCAATCGGCTTAGGCGCTCTATAACTAGTGAGGCCTACATATACTCCCATGATTAGTCAAGGTCTTTGCTCTAAAGAGAGATCCGTTGTTTTATCTAAAGCAAGATGACAAATATGTGTTAAGAGATGGAGTTCCCATCTAAGTACAATAAGACGCATCAATGTACTCAACACAATACGAAAGACTTGATATCTAATTCGCTATGAAAAGTTGTAAAGCTAAGTGTAGCTATGCGCCCACGCAACGACAATGTAATGGCAGTAACTCTTTTTTTTTCAATACTTAATGGTATGAAAAGTTGAGGCTTATTCTATCCCTACATAAGAAAGACACATCAAAAGCGAAATCAAAATCTGCCAAGTTTTGTAGGTCAAATTCCACGGAACCTACAGGAAATCTCACTCACTGGAAAATAGTGAAATTGGTACCATTGGAAAGGTCTATGTGTCTACTTTCCAGGGACATCAACCATTTGATCATACCTATCATATTGAGTGAGTTATGGCCGTTTTGTAAAGTAGGATGAATCTGTCCGAGAATCTGATTTTGGCAAAACAATCAACTTCGACAGGATTTTGTGAACAGCTCCTGATGAACCAGAATGTGTGTAATATACGGTTGGAAAGCTAAATGAGTCTAGTTTTCAAAACCGTTTACGGTTCATTCATATGTATTTCCTAGAAGAAGTTACGAATGTTCTAGTAACTGAAAGTCATGCTGCGAGGAAATCTGATTTCCTGCACGAATTTATGTTTTGAGTTCACAAGCGCCTTCTCCTCAAGATCTAAGTGTAAAAGATCATTTGAGGACAATACGGCATAATTTAGTTAATCATTGCCCAATGCCACATTTGAAGACATGTTAAAGAGCATTGACATGCTAAGTTGTTGAAACTTCCGTGATTAGTAAGAATCAGGAAGAGCCCTATGATTGATGTAAAGATCAGGGGGAGGTGCGAACTTCAGGGGGAGTCTAGCACATACATACATGTCACTATCAAATGTGAAGGGTGCGTTGTACTCTTTTTCTCCTACGATCAAGGTTCAGTTTTTTCTCCCATAAGGTTTTTGTGACTTGAGGTTTTTGACGAGGCAACAGATCAGCACCATCGGCATATCAGCGCGCGGCACAAGGGGGAGTGTTCTAGGATATTCTCTATGTGTGTTTTGGCCTTATGCCAATATGATATGTAGTTAGATTAGATCTATGTATTCATATCCTTACCATATTGGTATTGTGTAATTCCTTATATAAAGGGCTCATATCAATAAATAAGATGATGATTCTTTTGCTATCTCTTTGTCTCTACATTTTATCCTTCATCACTAATCAATTTACATCGATAAAATTTTAATACTAGAATTTTTTTTTTTTTTCCTTAGAGTTTCAGACAAATGTTAATGGCTGGCATGAGGTTAAACTAACAAACTCAATTCCATCCAGACTTGGCCAGAGAGTACAGACCATGTGCCATTTCCTTGTATTGTAGTGAGACACATAACATGAAGGGGTCAAATTAGAAACATGGTTCTGGGATTGAAGTAGTAATTGGACTATGTTATATGTAGGCCTGTACACCCATATACACAGAATTCGGCACATCCTGTCAATTGAACGAAACATTCTTTTAGATTCACAGTACTGAATTTCATGCTTGACCAATGCTTGTTTGACACGTGGTCAAGATTGAACATGGAGGAAATGACACTGTGTTCTGGACCAAACAAGTGAAATGTAAGATGAGGATTATTTTGTTCATCAAATTAAGCAAAGTATAGGGTGACTTGAAACCAAAGAAAAGGTTTTGGGTTCCATCATGACCCTCAAAATATGGACATGTGATGATGTGGACTCAAAAATTTGATCTTGAGTGGTAGTGTGGTAATGAAAAATAGATGTGTATCATCATCATTTTGCCTTGTTTATCATCACCGTTCTTCATATTTCCACATGCCAAGAAGAAGGCAAGAGGACAATCATGCATATGTTGGGTTTTAAGTTAACGAATACACGTGTTTAAGTTTTCTTTCTGGTTTGGCCTAATCAAGAAGAAGGTGTGACGGTCATGCGATTTGACACATCTAATCTACTAACATAAATTTAAGATTTACTCACGATATTTCGCATATTAACAATTAACCAACTCAGGGTATTAGAATATTGACAGATCAAATGTCTCACTCGGTATGATGAAAAATTTGTTCAACTAGAGATCCTCCTCCTAACTCATCTTGTTTGCTAGCTAGAATTTCTCTACTCCGGGTCGAGGGTGTTTTTATGCCTCTGATCATACTAACAAATCTTTCTTTGTCGTGTTTATAATTTGGATTTGGGCATAAAAGACCTCTGGACATGACAGTCCAACTTCAAAATTGCAACTTTTAGGGCCTTCAACTTCAAAAAAAGATGCTATAACTACAAGTCCAAATCCTGGGTGACATGGTAGGATTGAGATCTAATATATACCAACCAAAACTGAAAGACACTTCTGATTCATTCAATCTAATTCGATCAGCAAAATCCAATTTGTATTTCATCCGATTAAAACACAAAGCTAGCTAGTTGCTTCCCCAGAAAGATAGGAAAACAAAACAAGAAACAAAGCTTCGGCCTGTGCATAATATTGTTGGGGTTTCTTGGTCCAAGTTAGAATTTTAAGTAAAGCCCACACCCAGCTTTGATCTTACTTATTGAAGAAGAAACTCTAAGTCTAGGGTTTATTAGAGTGCTCTCTTTGGCCGTGTAATCTCAAACCGACTGAGTTCTTCTCAAGAGGAAAGTTCAGCAAGCAACAAGGTATAGTAGTTTTTTCAAACGCAACTCGTGCTCTGGTTCTTATTGATCTTATAGGATGCCTGAGAGATTGTGATTCTTTAGATTTTTGGATCCAGAGTTCTTCATGAGTAAGACCTTAGACAATTCGATCTAATTAAGTTTACAAATTTCAATCCCCTCTTATGTGTTGATTGGAGTAAAATTCATTGTAAATTTGTAATATTCAATCGTGTGATTAAGTTGAAGGTTTGGAGCTAAATTGTTGATTGATGCCATGTCCTGAGATATCCAACCTATAAATATGTGTTAACCATCAAAAGATTTGTTCAAAATTTTGCATTCTCTCTTGTTTGGTTTTATTTTTTTTTCAATTAATTATTAAATGTTTTATACTTTTATTTCTTTATAAGTTTCAGATTGGAACAGTTCGTCCGGTCGAAAATTCAAGATGGCTGCCGCGGCCGCCGAACCCCTCACCAACCCTTTACAGAAACAAGCTTCGAGCGAAGATATGAGGAATTTTATGGAGAAAGTGAAGGTACATAACTTGAAGTGTTTTGACAACAAGGTAGCTTAATTAGCTAGCTAGAACTAGGCTTCTTCTTTTTTATTTCTTGTTCTTCCTATGTAACTATTCGCAGAGAAAAATCGGTGAGGAGAAATACCAGTCCTTCTTGGATGTTGTTGGAGAGTATCAAGATAAGCAGACCAGCATTCACAAGTTACTAGAACAGGTTTCCTATAAACTTTGATCATTATTTTTTTCCTTCAATGATTTTATACAATTAGTGAAAATTAGCTCATGATCCAGTTGAAGTACTTAACCATGCATGACTTCTACCACTAACGTTTAACTGAAGTACTTGCATGTAAAACTGTCGCAGATGTCTGTTCTTCTTTCTGATGAACCTAATTTAACAAAAGAGTTGAATCACTTGCTACCAGATGGCATTTCAATGCTAAAGGTTGAGAGGAAGCCTTCAGGAATTGTACCCAAACCCAGAAGCAGGTGGCTTTCTGGCTTCCGCTATGTATTTGTGGGTGGATTAGGGATTACCCTTGGCGTCTGGGCTCATCTTCTATTCTAAACGGTCTAGGTTAAATTTTTACGTACTGTTCAGATGTCAAATTTTTACATATGGTTATTTGGAATAGATTTTACTTTTATTTGTCAAATTCTCTCTTGTACGTTCTCATTGTTCTTGCAAGGTTTACCGGAAGATCTCTCCGGCCTCAACCCTTTTCATCGTTTCCTTTCCTAATCAAGCAATATATACTTAATTTCCTCTGTACTATAGGACACTTTTCCTAATGGATCAAATTCACAGTTGTCACTTTCCTAAGTACGCTTTTCCTAATGACACTATATATTTATCAATTCACAGTTATCACTTTCCTAATTAGATAACTTACCTCGCCTATATATACAAGATCTATCCGATGCTGGAAGAACACAACAAGTAGTATACAGAAACTGAAGAGAGTAATTTGACTTCTATTGCATTCATTAATCGAGAAAGCGAAAGGGAAGATTGAGATGGGGGATCTAATGATTACAGTGGAAGCTATGCAAGATATTAAGAACAAGGTAATTGGTGGTGATAAGAAGAATTCGCTCTTGATCAATTGGTTTTCGTTGGTGCAGTTGCAAGCAACAAGGAAGAAGAAATTGTTTTTGAGAATTCAAGTTCAGCTCTTGAAGCCCTAAGAAAGCTTGATGCTTTAAAAATATTCTGCCCAAGGAGGGACGATGACAATGGTCATAGTGATCCGAGGGTGGAATGCACGAAGCTGAAGATGGGTACCTTGGAATCCAAGAAAGTAAGGGATTTCGAATCCAAGAAGCCCGAAAACACCAGCAAGAAGAAGATGAAGTACTCGCAGCCACTCGCTAGTATTCAACATCAAGACTTGCCTGAGGAGTTCAAGAGAAAGATTGAAACTATGGGAGGGTGCTCCGATGAAGCGCGCTTGGTGATTCAGAAGGAGCTCTACGACAGTGACTTGGCTCCCACCGCAAGCCGGTTTTCAATGCCTAGAAAACAAGTCCTATGCCCTTTTCTGGAGAAGGATGAAGAGGAATGGCTCGAGATAAGAGGTGGGGAACTGCACATCACGTTGATAGACCCCATGGTTGAAGAAGAAGATATATTCTTAACGCAGTGGAGCTACGGCTACGGCAGAAGCAAATCCTATGTATTGAGAACTCAATGGAACTATGTTGCTGCAAAGAATGGTCTTAAACCCAAGGATGTGATCCAAGTTTGGTCATTTCGGAATAAGACCAACAACAAGCTTCACTTGGCACTTGTGAAGAGGGGTGACAGTGATGGTGCCGGGTCTGATAGTAGTAGCAGTAATGGTAGTACTATTGTTGATGGTTAAAGTAGTAGAGGAGAGATCATGTAAGGAGAGATCAGTAATGGCACATTCTGTAAAGTGTAAACTATAACTTCTAAGTATACATGTCTTTAAATTCCGATCCGTACGTGTTAATTAGTTTGTGTTTTGAATTTTTTTTTTTTTTTTTTTTTTTTTTTTTACAAAGCCTCTTGAAACTTTTGTTATGCATTCCCAATGCTTCTTGATACAACAAAGTAACCTTGGACATCTATTACAAGGCTGATTGTTACAACAAAGTATATCAAGACTAATTAATTGCGCGCAACAGGTTATACACAATATCCTAGACGAAACAAGGAATACTTGTAGTTCTGGGCTAATTTCCTTCATACATCACAAAAGGAATACCAATTCCAACTACATTAGTATCCTCCATTCCTCCTCGGACACTGAATACATGATTTAGTATCCTAATCAGACAAAGCAAGGAACAAACTCCAGCCTATATAAACAAGTCATATATACAACAATTAATTAGATCCCTTATTAATCTCAGTGTCCACTTTGGTAACAGAAGAGAGCAATTGAATTTGTAGGTTACATTTACTAATCTATTATTCGATCTATGGCGAAGGAGAATATAGTTGTCAGCCTAGAAGTTATGCGAAAGTTTAAGCGCAAGGTAAGAGCTGAAAGGAAGCTATGCCCTCTTGATCAATTGCTTTGGGTTGTTGCTGTTGCTAGCAACAAGGAAGATGAGGTGATACGATGCGAAAGAGAGCGCAGCAAGTCCCAAGAAAGCGGTGAGAGTTCGAGTTCCGCTGTTGAATCTCTGAGAAAGCTTATTGCTATGAAAGTAATCTGCAAGAGGAGGGACGAGAGTGATGATGATCATAGTCATTTGGGTCCGGAATTAAAGAAGGATAATTTGGATTACTTTGACTCTAAGGATGATCATCATAATGGTGATTTGGGTAACAAGAGAAACATCACGTCCGAGAAAGATGAACATGCTGTTGCTACTGAATATATAAGTAAAAATGACGATGACGACGACAACGATGATGATGATGATTGGGCTTTTGAATTGAGGAAGCGTGAGGAGAAGCGCAAGGGCTTGAAGAGAAAAGATCACTCACCACCAAGTAGTCATCATCAAGACTTGCCTGAAGAGCATACGAGAAAGAAAGACTTGGTGTTTTATGGGGAATTATTCAACTCCATGGATGATGATCACAGTGATTTGGGTAAGAAGAAGAAGAAGATGGTTTCCTTCAACTGCAAGAAACAAAGCTCCCCTGCTTTTGAATCTCGCAGAAATTGTGGTATACAGATTAGAGAACCTCGTAGGAGTTATGAGAATGATGCCGAAGATAAGGATTTTGATTTCAAGAAGAGCAAGAATGAGGGCAAGGGCTTGATGATGCATAGGGAGAAGAAGAGGGTGAAATATAACTCACCACCAAGTACTATTCATCAAGACTTGGTTACCTTCCCCTCCGAGAAAAATGAACTTGCTGTTGCTACTGAATATATAAGAAAAATTGATGATGACGACGACGTTGATGACAACGATTGGGCTTCGGATTTGAGGAAGCTTGAGGAGAAGGGCAAGGGCTTGAGGAGAAAATTCTACTTACCACCAAGTAGTCATCATCAAGACTTGCCTGAAGATAAGAAATTGTTCAACTCCAAGGGCAATGATCATGGTGATTTGGCTAAGATGAAGAAGATGGTTTCCTTCAACGGCAAGAAGCAGATCTCCTCTGATTTTAAATCTCGAAAAAATTACGGTATACAAATTAGAGAACCACGTAAAAGGAGTTATGAGAATGATGCCGAAGATAAGGATTGGGATTTTGACTCCAAGAAGAGCAAGAATAAGGGCAAGGGTTTAATGATCCATAGGGAGAAGAAGAGGGTGAAATATAACTCACCACCATGTACTATTCATCAAGACTTGCCTGAAAATTTCAAGAGAAAAATTGAAACTATGGGAGGGGATAGTAACAAGGCACAGTTGGTATTACAGAAGAGATTGTACAAATCAGACATAGAGAAGCAGCAAAATCGGTTGTCACTGCCTATGAACCAACTCTTATGCAATTTCTTGGAACCGGATGAAGTGAGAAGGCTTGAAAATACAGAAGAGTTCATGGACATCACAATTATAGACCCTATGGGGGAAGAGGAACTGGTATGCTTCAAGAAGTGGACATACAAGGAAACTGTCAAATCGTATGTGTTGATAACTCAATGGAGTGATGTTGCCAAGAAAAACTGTCTCCAACCGGGTGATCTGATCCAAGTTTGGTCATTCCGTGACCGCGAGAACAACCTTCACTTGGCTGTTGTCAGGAGGGATGAGAGTAGTGACGGCCTTGGCTGTTGTCAGGAGGGATGAGAGTAGTGACGGCAGTGCCGCTGGGTGTAGTAGTGGTAGCAATGCAGCTAATGCTAGTACTAGTGCTGTTGGTGGTGAAGGTAGTAGCTAATACTAGTTATGTTGGTGGTGAAGGTAGTAGTGGAGATCATGCCAAGGAAGATGGTATAACCGTGGGGGTACTAGTTGGGGAAAGCAGAAGCAAAGGGAGCTCTGAGACATCCATGGAATATGTTGACTAATCTGCATTTCCATGATCAAGAGTTTAATCAAGCCAGGCTTGAGTTTATATATTGATCAGTTTGTAAGCAAAGAACATCATGATTAACAAGATTAACACGTCGTCAAGATTAACTATTTAACTTAGGAGTAAGAATTATTACCAGTTCCTGTCCCTTTACATGCAATTATAATTGGTTTTTACCATACCTCTTTCGTAAGTTTTGCAGCATTTTTCGAACAAAACCAACATCTATCGAAAGTTCATATCATGACCTGACATTTTCATCTTACTATGTTTGAAATCATTTATCATCTGATGAGAAAATTAAATAGACAGTCTTCGCAAACTCTAGAGTATTATTTTTTTTTTTGAAGAAAGGAGATAGTTCCATTGATAAAGATCATGACGACCAAACGGTCAAGCATGAATAGTCCGAAGACCATACAAACAGCTACCAACTACGAAAGGGAAAACAACCAAGGAACTGCGAAAGCAAGCCCCCCTAATCTACCAACCATTGCTAACACAATTGAATTATTAACTAGCCTAAAGATGCAACCAAAAGGTGCTGCGAAAAAATAAAGAAAAACATAAGAACCTATACCAAACTCAGGCAACCACTCAACTTTCAATCGATTAAGGCCTAAGACCCAATGGTGTACATGTCGTCGACTGAACAGAAAGAGAGAGATCGCAAGAATGTGATAGGGATCTTCCATGCTGCCCCACGAGCCTAATCTTTCTCAACCTTGGACTCGAGGTCTATATCCTTAGCACTTACCGAGCTAGGAGCCATGGAATCCGATACCTCAGAAACCCCACCACCAAAATTCTTCTTGTTGCGACTACCTCTTTTCTTTGGAGATCTTTTCTTTGGAACCTTCCCAAACAAAACCGGAACCTCTACCAGCTCCCCACATTGGAGACTAGGCTTATGCCTTTTCCCCAAAATAGATCCAGACGGCCCAATAACATCAGAAAAAGCAAGCTCAGCCCCAGTCTCGATTTTCCTTTTCAGCCTAGAGTTTTCTGGCCCAACCACCGAGAGCCCACGAGACCCCCCGGCCCATCACCCTCAGTCAACCCTAGTTTGAAACTAGGGTTTCCCACCGAGAAAGACAGAGAAACTACGTGTCACATCCCGACTCTTAAATTTTTATCTTATTTACTAGCTTGGTATTAATAAGAATTTTACCTTCTCCGTCAATGAGGTTATAGTTTAATTGGACCCTAGAGGGGTTTTGGGGGACGATTATTTCGGAGAATTTTTTGTAGGAGAAAAATGTGACGACGGTAAAAATGGTAAATTTTGATTAGTAAAAGGTAAAAAAAATTTGGGGTATTATTTTGTGGTGTTATTTTTGGAGTTGGGTTTATTTTTTGTGTGTGTGGGTATATTGGTGTTAGACCGGTTTGGGGAGGCCCAAACCATTTCTCTTCTCTCTTCCTTCTCTTCTTCATCCCGACCTTATCTCTTCCTCATTGCACTGCCGGAGACTCCCCGAGCTCCATTGCTGTCGTCCGGCCAAGAGGAGATGCCGCACCGGTCCATCATAGTCCGCCGTCCTCTCCGCCGTCGTCCTGGACTGGTGAGCAACGCTGAACGCCGCTGAACGGAGGAAGTCCACCTTGGAAACCCGGTGGTCTTCTCGCCCGAACTCTCTCCTCCGACCGCCATAGCTAGCAATCCGCTGCTCATCTTGAAGCTCTCTTCTAGGGTAGTAATCCCTTGAAAGGTTTTGGTCTGGTTCGTGCTTGGTAAGAAGAAATCCTTGATTGAAATTCTAGGGATCTTTTGATGTTTTTGTTCGATTGACCTAGTTAGGCTTGGAATTGGATGTTGTGCTAGTTACGGAAGTTGTAGAGTGAGTTGAGAGGAAGTTGCTGTTAAAATTTGGTAGGCATTAGAGGTCGCCGGAGTCGGCCTCCGGCCGCCGGCGCCACCACTGTTTAGGGGGTTTTCATGGTTTTAAATTGGTTATATTAAGAGGAGTTATTGATGTGAATTTCAGAATTTTGGAGGAGTTTTGGATAGGTTTGAGAATTTCTTAAAGTTTAGTATTTTGACGGATTAATAAGGTAGAACCGGCCATTGGATTAATGTTGTGTAGACTATGGACGGTTGTGTTAAGGCTGTCGTTATTTTTTCGGTGAAGCTTGGACCATATTGAGTTAAGAATGGCGAAGTTGGGCAAGGATGAGTGTGGTTAAGGCTCACGTTTAATTTTTGTCTATTTTGTATAAATATTAGATTTTTAGTTGGGAAATTAATTATATATTTGGAACAGCACTTGAGGAGGCTCGAGCAGAAAAGACCTCAGATCAACATCAGGCTTAGGCCTAATTTGTGAGTGGACTTTTATTTTAAATAATATGCATCGATCATATGGTTCATGGTTGAACAATTTCTTTTGTTGGAGCATTTGATGTCATTTTAATTTTGACGATTTTATTTTTCTTGAAGAGTTACCGAAAATGAGATTTTCGGTGAATAAATATGTATTTATGAAGAGAGTATGTATATAAATGCTAGCTAGCCATATGTGTCCGTCCACTTTAATGGCGTAGTATATAACCGCATTATGGTGTGACGTGAGCGTTAGATGTGAGCGTAGTAGCCCTATATGAGTATCAAAATTCATATAGGGGGTATGAACACATATTTATACACTCGTCCGTCCACCTTAATGGCGTAGTGTAGCACCGCATTAAGACGTGACGTGACGCAAGCGTAATAGCCTTATATGAATTTCTATTTTTCTTATATTTTCATAAGAATTCATATAAGGAGTATGGATGTATGTAAATACATATATATATATATATATATATATATATATATATATTGCTGGATTTATATGATTGAGTTTGAGAGGCTCGATATTTAAGAGATGAAAATTTATCGCTTGAGGCATCCATTTAATTTCTTTGGAAATTAAATTGGGAAATCAAAAATATTTTTTTTACTTCTTGGTTCATTTTAAATTAATTTATTTTTGTCTACTCACTCTAACATTTTCAAATGTTTTCCCCTAGGCCCTTCGTTTTAAAATGCCCAGTTTGCAGAGTGTGGGTTGGATCTAGTAGGAGGCGAGGCATAGACGCTTATTTCTCCACCACCTTTCACCAGTAGGTTACCTGTTAACCTACCAGCACATTTTCTTGCTTCCTCTAGTTTTAGCAGCTCTGATTACCTTAAGGATAATGCATATTAGTTCGGATGTGTGCTAAATCTTAGATTTAAATTTGGAATATTTGATGGTTGAAGTTCGTTATTTCTTTTGGATATTGATTGATGGATTTGAAGATGGTTTTATTTTATTGTTGTGGTGGTTGTGTTGTGGGGAGCGGGTGGCTCCAGGAGTTAAGGTTGGATGTGTATTATAGGAGTGTTATCTTTGAAATTTTCAGGTTAGGGTTGTCCATTTTCAAGGGAGGTTCTGCCGAAATTTTCGCTAAATTTTCCTTGGAGGTGAACCCCGCAAGACTTACTTCGAGTTTCAAGGTGAAATTCGGGATGGGTCTTGACACTACGACCAAAGCAGCCGCCACCTCGCGGCCTTCCAATTCGACCTCCAGCCACACCGGCACCTCCGCCTGCAATTCCGACTCCTTTACCAACCCAACAACTTCCCACGACCAACTCGCCAAGAGCTCGGGAACATCGTCGACCCCGTCACCCACTGCATCAACCACCGGCAACCCAAAGATCAACCCCTTGTCACAGGAACCTCCGCCATGACCAAAGAAGCCACATTCCCTGCAAATCTTGTGAGCCCTCTCAATCTTGAAAACCAGCTTAGTAGATATCTCTGGCGAAAAGTCAAAGATATTTTCTGCCGGAATCCGGTTTCGCACATCTAGCACAACCCTAACCCGTTGGACCTTCTCCTTCCTCTGAACCGGCCCTGGATCGGCCCTCACAAAACCCCCAAATCATTCCCAACACGGCTAAGCACCATGTTGTTCCTCATGGCAAAGCGGAGTCTGGCAACCGAGACCCAAACCTCCAAGTGATTCAAAGAGACCTCTTCCACAGAGCTAAGTCCGTCATACTCCACCAAGATAAGCATACTGCCGTTGAAAGACCACGGCCCTCCTCCATCAATCCGATCTCTTTCTGCCTTCGATTTGAATTGGAAGACAAAAAGACCTAGTTTCTCTTCCTGGATCAGAAGCTTCTCCTTGAGATTCCATGTCCCGGAGAGTGCTGACGAGAAAATAGGAATCACCACCGCCTTGCTCATTCCTAGTAGTCGTCCGCATAGGTAGAAGTGGGGATCGGCGTCCCCTGTCGAGATCCTAGTCTCTGTCTCGATCATTTGGCTGCCAGCAGGAAAACCCTTGCAGAGACCAAAGCTGTTCTTGGAAGTTATTTACCGTGCTAGAGTATTATTGTTTCTTGTTGGTGATGAGAAATTTAGTTTGAGGATTTTGTCTCACCAATTAAATACATGATGGAGCGGGAGCTGACCAGGAACTATCGAGAATTAAAATCAAATGTGTGACATGGTTACTTCACTACTTATTAACAGATGAAAATGTTAATTGAGTCGAAATTATTTTGTATGCAACAAGTTACCTCTTATGTGATCGGCAAGTTAACTTGCTCACAAGTTGTCTTGCGCGACGAGTAGACTTGGCTAGCTAGTTGTCGTTGCTTGATCGGCAAGTCGCCTTTAACTCCGTTATTATAGTCGTATTATCACATCGTTTTATTATCATTATTATTGCCGCAACTAATGAGTTCATGACTCCGCAGTAAATGTCATTGTGATATACTGCCATAATTATCCTTACACCTACATCCACCTTGAATGTAGGTGTAAAATATTTGATCACTCCCACAGTTTTACGGTTCTACACTTCTACCTACAATACCAGTTCGTGTCAATACCAAAATGCTTGTAATGACATTCTCTCTGATGATGGACTATACGTTAATTAGTAACCTATAAAGTTGAGAGTGACTTTCTGGTATTAGCTTCTGTCTCAATCCCAATAATATGAAGAAAGCAAAAAGGTATTCTAGCCAGAAAAGAAGTATATTGTCCAAGATTAAGTAATGTGATATCACTACTCACTACTATTCTTAATCCAAAAGAGAAGTTTGTTTTATTTGGAGAATCCTTCTTATACACAGAATGACAATAGGACAGATTCAAATTTGCATAAATTAGAGATATTAGAGACGTACGTGTATGGTGTTCTTGTTGGAATAGTTGTGTACTAAGTATAACTGGAAAGAATGTTCTTGTCTTTTTACATTTTCATGATTCTAATCCTTACTCTACTACCTAATTGGATTATTGAATAATCAACTAGATTTTCTTAAAGGGTATTTCATAATTATTTGTCATTTAATTAGATTTACTCTGCACAATCCAAAAACTTATCCTATGTATTCTTATCCAACAATTAGCTTATGATAAGTTAACCAAGTTTTTTTTTTTTTTTTCAACCCATTATGGCATTATGTAAATTTTAAAGATGTACTTACATTATGTAAAGATACTAAGATAGGGTACTAACGTACTACATACGTATATAAGCAAAAAAATACGTATGTAAGAAAGAAAAAAAAAAACAACAACAACATGAAAAGGCAAATGATGTAAATGATGGACAAAAATCTAAAATAATAAGGATTAATTACAAAAGACCCCCCGAGCTATAGGGTCACTTTCGTTTTAGTACCTAACTATTAAAATCTTACGTTTACATATCCGAAGTTTTCTCCGTTTAACGATTTAGTACCTCCGTCACTCATCCCGTCAGTTTGGGACGTTTTCTGCTGACGTGGCACTGCTGGGACCCACAACAGTCAGTTTTTAATTACAAAAACTTGGTCCAAAAGCCAATTTTGTTTTTATTCGAGTGAAAAAAGAAAAGAAAAATTTTAATGGCTTTTATCACTACTCCTCCTCCATCCTCGTAGCCTCCTCACTCTCTCTCTCTCCAAAACCCACCATTGATGGCTCTATGAAGCTTCTGCACCACCGCTTCTAGGTTTTCCACTCCTTCATATATCAGCCATGGCCGGCCCTAACCTCTCTCCTCCTCCTCCTCCTCCTCTCCCTCATCTCAGTGGCCTTCACCGCCACAGACCCAAATGACTTGGCCATTCTCAACTAGTTCTGTAAAAACATGGAGAATCCCGACCTCCTGAACTGGCCTTCAACCGGCGACGACCCATGTGGCCCTCCCAAATGGGACCACGTCTTCCCGCCCAAAAAAAAACCCACGTGTCCTCCTCTTTTTCTCTCTCCTCTCTGTCTCCTCCGCCCCTTAAATCCCCAGGTGGGCCCACCAAAGCCTCAGGAGATAATCCACAATAAAGGTGGCAAACGAACCGGCCCAGCCTAGCCTAGCTCGCCTAATCGAGTTTCGGGCCGTGCTTAGGCCGGCCCACGACGGGCCACTTCTTAACGGGCTCGTGCTTGGACCGGCCCATTTACTCAAATGTAAGGCCCAGCCCGACCCACGACCCAAGCCCATAACGTGGTGGGCCGTGCTCGGGCTGGACCGGCCCAGGCCCATGAACGGGCCGCATCGGGCCCATTTCGTGCCGAAAATTGAAAATGGTCGAGGTGAATGTCTTATATCACCGCTTCTACTCTCATAATCTCAACTTTTAATTATACATGATACGATTACAAACCAAAACTAATTTACACAATCTATCGATCATTTTTTTCTTTGTTAACAAACTAAAGAAATAAGTGATAAATGCTTATTGTTCACAATTAATAAATTTTTAGGCAAAAACTTCTAAATTCATACTCAAATAAATAATTATTAGTATAAAAGTATATTGTTCACACTCAAAACTAAGTTTATTATTTATAAATATGTTATCTTCATATTAGAAATGAAAAATATATATATATATTTTATAGCGGGCCGGGCCGTGGGTCTCAAATTATCGTGCTTGGGCCGGGCCGGACCCATGGACTCATTTTTCTAGGCCCAGCCCGACCCATTAGAATAACGTGCTTGGGCTGGGCCGGGCCATTAACGGGCTTGGGCCGTGCCGGGCCGCTTTTAAACGTGTCGTGCTCGTGTCGTGTCCGTGCTTAGCAGCTCGTTTGCCACCTCTAATCCACAACATGGTGTCGTCTTCAAGCTTGCTCCTCTTACTCCTTTTCTCTCTCCTCTTCGTCTCCTCCGCCCAAACCCAAGCCAGAGCCGCCGGAATCCTCTCCGATTTCGGCTTCAAATCCATGTCCCTCAACTCCCACCATATTCGCTCCGGCCGACGCTGCTTTCGCTACCTCCGGCCAGCTCACTCTTGACCTCGTCCGCTTCCACCTTGTCCCCGCCGCCATCCCTCTCCAATCACTCAAGTCCCTCCCTTTCGGCGCCAAGATCTTGACTCTTCTCGATGGCCACTCTCTCACCGTCACTACTCTCCCGGCCGACGACCTCGTCTCGCTCAACAACGTCACCGTTGCTCCGATCTTCGACGACGGCGAGCTGGTCATCTTTGGAATCGACAGGTTCTTCGACTTGAATTTCCGGATTGAGAGTCACAGCCCCAAGATTCTCGGCTGCTCGGACCCGCGAAACCTTAACGAAGCGATGGTGGCCAAAACGGCGGCGTTCTAGCTCAAAGACCCTTTCCCCTAAAACCTCAACCAGCTCTCTAACTCTATTATCCCTTCAATCTAATTAAAAACTAACTGTTGTGGGTCCCAGCAGTGCCACGTCAGCAGAAAACGTCCTAAACTGACAGGATGACTGATGGATGTACTAAATCGTTAAACGGAGAGAACTTTAGGTATATAAACGTAAGATTTTAATAGTTAGGTACTAAAACGAAAGTTACCTCATAATTCGGGGGTCTTTTGTAATTAATCTAAATAATAATTCTCAAATTATCAGAGAGAATTCAACATTTTATATCTGTTGTATTAGTTTTCGCATTTCACTCCACGGTAAGAATCGTAAGATGAAAACAATCTAGTTAAACACTTGTTAAAAATAACACTTAATGTGAACTTAAGAAACGGCCTATTATATAACGTGCGAAAACGTGTTAATAGAGTAGTGATGATAACCAACAAGCGTAACGGTTAATAGAGTACTATGATCTCATTTCTTTGATTTAGGATTTAGGAATGATGGTCCATTTGCTCCTCATGAGGATTGATCTGCACCTGTCCGTAATTTTTCGTTCAACGAATTTGTTGAATAAACGACACCGACTTAAGCAAAACTAGACACCCCTCTAAACGTCGTCGTATCTCTCCCCTAACAGCACATTACAAAAATAGCCCTCTTTCCATGAATAACTCATCCCCCTCGGACATGATCCAAAAACCCGAAAGCAGACGAAGAGGACAATCCCGAAAATCCAGTGAAAGCGAGGGGCATTATGGTAACTAAGCCACTATATAAATCTAACCCGGGCCTCGATTTTCAGGGTCTGTGAAAAAGGCAATAGGAGCAGAGGAGTTTCCGAGTTTCCGTTATCCGTTTAATCTTCTTCTTCTCTCTCAAAAAAAAATCACAGCTTTTCTTCTTCTGCAAAAAATAAAAAAAAATCACACAGGGTTTTTGAGCCAAATCTCGAAGCTTCTTTTGAATCCGATTCCGCTGAGAAGCCATGGTTTCCGATTCGATCACCAACGTCTCCATTCCTTCCGCCCCAATTAACAGCAAAAGCGCCCGCGATTTGGGCAAGAAGAAGAGGGTAAGATTCCGATTCCGATTTCTGGATTGGTTTCTATTGTTTTTGTGTGGAAAGATTCGATCTTTGCTAAAAGAAATTCTTGTTTTGGTGGATTTTTCAGGCGAGGTCAGCCAAATTGAAGCAGTGCAAGCTGGACGTTCGCCGTGAGCAGTGGCTTTCTTCAGGTATTGCTTCGATCTCTTGATTAATCTCGGATTGCATGTAAAAATTTCGGATATTTTTGTCGATTATTCGGAATTTCTGTGCCTAAATTTTATTTGTTTTGATGTGATTGGGGATTAGGTGCGGTGAAGAATAAGGACGGCAAGGAGGAGCATCACGGCGGCGTTCAAGGCCGCAGAGAGCGGAGTAGCCCTCGGTCCTTGGAGGAAATGGGGCCAAGAGAGGGAGAGAACGTCGGATCGATCCCTCGGCAGCACCACCGCCACCATGACAGTGATTTCGAATCGAACAGTCCGTCCAGCTTCACGAGTAGTGTGCTGGGCGGCCATGATTCGGAGACTTTCACCGGCTCCAGTAGCAGCAGCAGCAGCGGAGACTGTTGCTCTGGTAATATCACCGAGGAGGATGAGGATGATGGCTGCCTAGATGATTGGGAGGCCGTGGCGGATGCCTTGGCGGCGGATGAGAAGCCGAAAAACCAGCCTTCGGAACCGCCCCGGGAGCATGAGGCTGTTGTGAAAACGGTTCCGCCTCGTCAGACTGAGAATTCGAAGCCTCAGTGTGGGAGAGCCATGCCTAAAGCTTGGAGGCCTGATGATGCTTTTCGCCCCCATAGTCTGCCCAATTTGGCTAAGCAGCTCAGCTTGCCGAATTCCAGTGGGAAACGATTTGGTGGTGGTGTTCCGTGGGCCTGTAACAGTGTGGTGTCTCTGCCGTCTTCGTGTCCTATATGCTATGAAGATTTGGACTTGACAGACACCAGCTTTTTGCCGTGCTTGTGTGGATTCAGGCTCTGCCTTTTCTGCCACAAGAGGATTCTTGAGGGGGATGGTCGCTGTCCTGGCTGCAGGAAGCCCTATGAGAATGAGCCTGTTGAGGTGGAGACAAGTGTCCATGGAGGTAGTCTTACATTCCAGTTGCCTCGTTCTTGTAGCATGATCACAAGGTCTTAAGGAAGAGCTGCTCGTGAGATATGCATGCTGGTCTCTAATTTCTTTTTGTGGGATTTTCGTGTTCTAGCAGTCTTAGTATTTGGTTTCACTTGTTAGATGTGGGTATAGGGTTTTGAGCGCCCGGGAATTGACCTGCTTCTATTATGAGTTGGTTCTTATGTGCTGATGTAGAGGACTCATTGTTCGTATGTGAATAGATAAGGCGGTATAGAAATTGAATACATGAAACAGACATACAGTATGTGGTATTACTTTTGAATTTGTCTAAATTTCTTGCTTTTATGGTTAATGGGCTTACTATTGTCTTTCATCTATAATTATGTTGCATTTGTTGTGCTTTATTATTTTGTGCTCATTGACTTTGGTTATTGATGATGCAGAAGGCATCATTGTAAATGAGTGGTTCGTAACGGTCTAAACTGCATTGCTGTCATAGTTAAACGTCTTTAGATTTGGTTTCAAATCAGAGGTCTGCTTTCTTATAATCTAGCTTTTGTAGATTTTTTTTGTCGAAACGCTTAGCAATCAATATGTGCGATTAACTGCTGAGATTAATGTATTGGACCTCCCCATTTGTACTACAAATGGAGATGGTCTTTGTTCTTTTATGTTATGGTTATAGGATTTTCATTTGGAGCTTGAACGGGATAAGGTTTGTGCAGATTGGCTTTAGCCATCTGAATGTTGACGTGGATAG
Organism: Fragaria nilgerrensis; assembly: GCA_010134655.1. Classification (NCBI taxonomy): domain Eukaryota; kingdom Viridiplantae; phylum Streptophyta; class Magnoliopsida; order Rosales; family Rosaceae; genus Fragaria; species Fragaria nilgerrensis. The sequence continues at coordinate 10,122,931 of CM020981.1, forward strand.
TAATGAAGGTGAAATGTTCTAGGCTATGCACAAGTCAAAATAGTTTCAATGTTTGTTTTAACTAATGAGTTCTAGTTGGGCAGGATTGCTCATCTTGCTGTTGTTCTTTTTGAGACATGCTTGATTCATGTGTAGCTTTGCTATCTCAGTCTCCTTTTAAGGTATGATGAAGGTCTTTTATGCTTCTGTAACTTTGCATTTATAGTACTAGTTATCAGTTGCCACTTAACCAGTTACCTTGAAAGGATATACAGTTGAAAAACAGAAAAGAAAAGTGCAAGGTATGAAGTAAAATGAAACAAGGGTAAGACTTGAGGCTGTAGAGCTCTGAGATCAATGACCAGGTCACTTGGAGGTCCTTCTATGTTTCGTTGAGTCTTTCCGTTCCTATGATAGTGTGTCTTAGTTTAAACAGGAATGAGATTTTATGATGACCCCATGAGAAGATAGAAGAGATCACTATGGATAGAGTTTTATAGAGTAGCATGTCTCCTAAAAATAGAGAACCAAGGATCTTAATCTGTATAAAAAAATAAAAAATGCTTGTCTAGGATTTAAAGTAATATAGGGCTGTTAGTAAACTATTAATTGTGTCAATCTAGTAGAAGTATGTATATGGTTCATGTGATGATTTTAACTGTTCCGATTAGCAGGCTTGTAACCTATTCATTTCCTTTAAGGTATTGCTACTTTTATATATGCACATCTTATCCAATATTCTTCAGTTTGATTTGTGTGCTGGTGAAAGGATATCCCCATTTTCTAAGTGGGAAATGCATAATGAACCAATGTGATCTCCCCTTAAGGAGTCTGTCTATTTTATAGAACTGTCGTGCTGTTTTATTTGAAAAGATGGTGGTGCTAGGAGTTGGTCGCCAATGTTTTCTTCTTAATAGGTTCTTGTAATCCTGTGCATCCGCAGAAAGGGGAAGGAAGTTTACAAGGTCAAGTATAGTGACAATCCATGAACCCGGTGCTATTTTCTGACCCTTTCGGTTGTAGGAAAGTAGAATTCTATGTGTAGTGAATAGCTTGTTTGTAGATCATTGTAGCAAACACATTCATGCTGCGATATTGTGTTAATTTGTCTTGCTGGTAAGAGGATTTGTGATAGTAAAGGTTTTGAAATGAAATTTATCTGTGGATATCTACATTGTTGGAGCAGAACATGTTTTTGATTTTGTTTGTATGAAATAATGAAAACATGTTCAGGTATACATTGCAGAAAGTAGAACCCGGATTTATTAATGGTTCAACAAAAACTGAAAGCAAATTAAAAGTGGAGAACACAAGCAAATTACACAATCAAACATCAACTATAGAGAAAACAAACCCCAAGCCTCTTGCCCAAGTTAAGAAATTGATAAGTTGGTAATATCGGTCATCAACGCACGAATGCATTCCTGCTGGAGTTTCAGGGGGCCGAGCTTGTCCCACAATTGGAGGAAGGTAGATTCCTTCAAGAACACCTCCTTATCTAACACACCGTCCTTGATCCATTTTTCTACTCGTTCCTGTACTTCCACAGCCATTGCCCTGTCAACTTCACCACCATTATTAGCAGCTTTGAGCAACTCCTCCACATCTGCCCAAAAGCAAGATTCTCCACAGGAGCCTTTCTTCAAATCTTCTTTCTTTTCAAGCCAACTCTGCGGGTATCTGTAGCGCCTTGGCCTCCCCTTCTTCATATAGGCTCCAGTGTCTTCGTTCTTTGCGTGTCTGTAGTAGTTGGCGATATCAAGAGGCTCCACAAGTTGCCGGAACTCAGTTCCTAGTCCTATCCAACTCTCATCACCTTCAAATTCGTCGGGAAGATCGTACCTCCTCAACATTTCGATGATCTCATCCCATAAACCTGCCAGCACCAGCCTCATCACATTGGCATCGAAGTCTCTCTTTTCGTCTTGTTTCTTGAAGGCATTGTAATATCCTGCTCTCTCCGCATTGAAGGTTTTGTACTCTTTTAGTCTTTTCATAGCCTCTTCCATATCTGCCCTCTTCTTTTCAATCTCGTCCTTCTTCTTTTCAAACTGGTCCTGGTTTTTACGTTTTTGCGTCTCCAACCCTCCTGCGGCGCGAAGGCATAATCTACCTCTTGTACTCTGCAATCCCATAGACAATATATTAGAACAACACGTTAGGAACACAAAATTTATGTACAATTACAGTAACGTTGTCTTCAAGGCATATAGCAATAAGAATTAAAAAGCGAAGTGGAAACATAATTACCAGACCAAGGTCATCCAAGGCAGTACCATCTGATGTTAGGGGCAGCTGCTCCAGTTCAGGAACACAAACCAGATTTTCTTCCAAGCTCCTTTCTAGCAATTCAGTTTCATAGTCTTCCAAGTGCGCCTTTATGCACTTCCTAGCTGTTGCATCAATTTCGTTTTCATGGTTTAACTGACAAGAGTAGAAAAGGAGTTGCAGCACAGCTTCAGGGTTGTCCAAGTGAATGAGCTTCCCATTGCCAGTGCAGAAAATGTATGTCCCGAAAGGTCTATAAGGGCTTAGTTTGACGAAGTTTGTTAGTGTCTCGAGCAGCATATTAGTATTCCCCATCAGTTTGCAGGCGGCATGGCTCGCGAGAGCTGAGGTATTCCTCATTACATTTGTATACAAATTTGTGGCAATTGAATCATGGGGATAAGGGTGACCATTTGCAGTGAAGTACTCGAGGACAGGCACTAGTTCTTGCTGAATGGATGAGAGAGGAGCAAGCATAATCCGAGGAACAATGTCATATCTCATGACAAAATGTATGAAGAACTTAGACCACTTCTCTCGCTTAAGAGCATGAGAAACAATGAAATCGCCAACAAGTGGAGCTCCGAAAGTAACACACTTGGCTGTTCCAGTGTTCTTTTTCGAATACTCTTCTAAAAACCAAATTGTAGCAAGCATAGCAACTGCGCCACCAGAAGAATGCCCTGTGAATATAATCAGCTTCTTCCCTTCCACGGCCAATCCCACCTGAGAAAACCACATAATGGGGTACAAAATAAGATTCTGAACTCAATTCTTTGTAAGTCAACTGCTGCAAATCAGGGGTCTAATCATTTGCAATGAGCTCAAAGATAATAAATGGGATTCATGACAAATTGAATATGATGAAATGATATAGGTGCTTAATGGGATTCATGACAAATAGCTTACCTCTTTACCAAAGTTGGGGTCTTTGGTTGCAAGTTCAAACCTTTCCAGAAAAGCTTGGTTGACAATTGCAACATCCTCATTACCTATACTTCTCATAGAAGGAAAGGCTACTTTGGACCAATCTTTATAGTTGATCTTTGTTTCTCCAAAAGCTCCGTCGCCGGAAAACCACTCTTCGACAGTACATACTCCTTTGAAGACGATGAACACCGCATCCGATGAGCTCTTGTCAACATGAAACAGCTCATTACTGAATTGATCATTCAATGAAAGCCTGCAACTTTTCTTGATGTACTCCTCACTGATTCCAAGTATTTCACTAGTACTGCCCATTTTTCTGTGTTCTTTGTATCTCTGATTGGTAATATTCTGGTTGGTTTAGATGCTCTGGTTTGAAGCTCCCATTTATAGGACAAACTCACAAAGCTTGAGAAATGAGAACGGTGGATGGTGGATGAAAAACTACAACGATACCCCTTGACTTGTGCTTTGTTCTGGGTATGTGATTACGTGGATCATGAGCCTTACTGTCATTTACATATTGCCAAGACCATAGTGAAAGGACTTGGTTTCTCTTTGGTTTTGCTTGACCTCAAGTCAATTACAAATTGTAATAGAAAAAGAAAAGGATGTCTTGGAGGAAGTTTCCTAAACGTGTTACTTTATTCAAGGCTTTGGGGAAGAAGATGCTCGGTTACAATAGGGCAATTGTACCATCTTTTTCTTTTTCTTGTTTCAACTAATGTTGCTGACTCTCAGCTTGTAACTGGTAGGCCTTGTTTGGTTGCCAGGAAGAAAATGGTTCGTTGGTCTTGCTGATGAGTATGGTTTCCCTTCCAATGTTTGGAAATGGCGAAGATAATTGGAATATGTATTTCACTTTCTTTACTATTGTTTGGTTGTGTATGAAGGTAGCCCTTCTAACGAGAGATCGAAAACGATTTAAGATTCAAAAGAATTTCAGGTAATTGAAATAATATCATTTAAAATTATTTTTGGAGTATGCAATTACTTTACAATTCATGCAGGCAAAATGAGCCTTATAGAGTGTGGGAGGATCCATTTTCCTGTATTTCTTCTTTATACAGGAAAGTTGTTCATTTTCTTGGGTGTTTCGATCTTAGGAAATGATAAAATTTCACTTTCTAAGGTAGTTAACGTTTTCATGCTTTTATTTTCATTTTTGAAAATAAAAATGAGACGAAAATGTATTCGGTGAGACATTTCTGAAAACGTTGATAATGAAAATGAAAATATTTTCAACTTTTACAAAGAAAAACTGAAAACATCAATTTGACGTTTTCACATTTTCATTTTCTTAGTTTAGAAAATATGAAAAATATTTTTCGTAATAAATTACCGAATACATTTCTAAAGTATAAAATAATAATCTCATTTTCTCATTTTTATTTTAAACTTTTAAATAAATATGTTTGATCTCGAAATGCTCATGTAGTTGTTTAGTAATTTCGCCAAGTTATTTCCTTTTGGGTATCTATTACGAAATTGAGATAGAACAATCATGTAAGCAGCCTAAACCTTTTTCTTTGGGTCAGGACATAGACCTAGACCTTGGTCTTTCTTCTCGATATGGAGAGCTCATGTTCTTCTTATCCAATAAAAAAAAGTTAAAATTTCTTATTTCTTAGGAATTTCCAAACAGTCTCCAAGACTCCTTGTTGTTCCTCTTTTCTTTTCTTTTTTTCCTACCTCAAAATTAAGCAATAAAAAAGTATGAGAAGCATGTACAGGCCAGGCAAGGCCTTGGTGGATGTAAAGTGAAACAATACAGACAAAGATTTGAAGTGCCTTCTGTTATTGGGCCCAAATCAAGTAGACCTTGTTTGTACTAGTGCATGAAATCTGCGATTTTCTTTACATCTAGTTGCCTCGGAAATGTAGGAATGTTACCACCAATAACGATCATATTACATCGTTACTTGTAGACAATTGTTCTAGATTAACTTCTGAAATCATCTTCTGAATCACTGGAAGATGACCAAGACACATGTGAATTGAAATGTGAGTGGAAGTTCTGTAACTTCTTTGGTGTAAGGACTGAAGGTGACAAGGGAGGTGATGCTGATCCCACAGTGGCTGTAGAAGTACTATTCCTCTGTAACTTTCTTGAAATTTCTGCACAAACAAGATCAACCATGTCTAGGAAACCTCTAACAATCACAAAGAGCTGAAGTGGCTGAGCTCCCTTGTCTTTCGCAGCTCCGGCTTGGTAATACTCGGTTGTTCTCTTCACAAGTTCCATAACCCTTGTTTGCTCTTCTCTCACCACCTTAAGCTCCTCCTCACATTCCTCCAAAAACCCTTTCATTTCACTTGCAAACCCTCCTGTCCCACCATTGCAGCAATGTGTCAAAACCTTTCGGATTTCATCTACGCGGCTAGTGAGAGTGGAGCTCATACGAATGAAGCTGTCATAGTCTATTGAAGCAGCTTTCTTCACATTAGATAACTCAATACTCAAGCCTCCCAACTTTGGTAACCCTTGGATTAAGTACTCCTTTCTTCTCTCTTCGGCTGTCAGATTATCCAAGTTTGGTGTACTAGTTTGGCTTCTCTGATTGATCACTAAGCCTCTACCCTCAGATTGAGCCACTTGCTCAACCACAAAGTGAAGCAGAGTAGTCTTTGCATCAGCGCTTTTGACATCAGATAGCTTCAGAAGAGCACTGAGGTTGAAACCTTGAGCATTACCTCTAGAGTTCCAGCATTCATTCGATTTCCAGCTTTGAGAATCGCTTCAAGCAGTTTAAGGAAGAAACCTCTACATCTTAGCTCCTTACACCCGAGTTCTAGTGTTTGCAGTGACTCCTTGAGGTGAAGGATTTCGGGGTCATAATTTTCCCGGAAAAGCATTGCATTGAATCGAGTAAAAGCCGAAGGGACAGCTTTGAGGATGTGGTAGAGGAAAGACTCGGCATCTGCAAGCTTACTTGGATTGCCATTGAACTGGAGGATTTTGATCTCTTCTTCTTTAGTTGGAGAAATTTTGGTGAGTTTTTCAAGTGTTTCTGAACCGAGTCCTTGACCATCAAGAAGAGCATTTAGGATTTCTTTGCGAGAGGTTGTCAGAGACTTGAGAACTATTGCTGTGTTCTGAGACTTTCTAGGGTCTAGAATGAAAACTTGAGCTGTTGGAGCAGAATTAGACTTGCTTGAAGCTGAAAAATTGTTATTTCTTTCAGTGGTTTGGTTTTTGGTGATGTTATATCCAAACAAGTTTTCCATAAGCTCATCATCAAATCTGAAGTTCACGTACAAAATTGTTTAAAGATTAGATCATGAGTCATGATATGATCTAGATATTTAGAGTCACAAATGAAAAATAATATGAAGTATTGGGAACCTAAGACTTGATATTACCTGAATGATCCATCAGTGATTTGATCCCAGACCGTTGAATGATCAACAGCAGCCATAACCTTGTCCCAGTGCAATGGCTTCAGCTTCGTTTGCCCACTGACAGTCACTTTTGAGCTCTCCCCAGCTGAGGCCTCAGGTCTACTTTTGTTGTTTGGTATGCCTTTAGGTGTAGGTGGTTTTGGTGCTAAAAAAGAACCACCTAGCCTAGGTGGAGCGGGTGGTAGAGATTTTCTTCTTACTATCCTAGGCAGCTGTGGCGGTGGTGGTGGTGGAGGTGGTGTTGGTGTTGGGAGCGGAGGAGGTGGAGGTGGAGGTGGAGGAACTGATGGTGGAGGAGGTGGTAGTGGCGGCGGTGCAGATATATGTCTAGATGGTGGGGGTGGTAGAGGAGGCATTGATTCTACTGCTTGCTTTTCCAACATCTTTGGTGGTGTTATCCTAAAAGGAGGTGCATGAGATTTTAGAGGAAGCCGCTGTTGTAGCTTTGGCAATGAAACCACAGCTTTTGGAGTAGGAGTTTGTGCTAATGGTTTTGCTAATTTTCCATGTCTGATCAAATCAGATGGCTCATGAAGAGAATGAACAGCTTTAGGCTTCGGCATTTTGGCTCTTTCTCCTTTAGTATCCACTCTCTTTTCTTCTTCTTCATCTTCTTCATCGTTTTCATAACTTGGGTTGAAAACTACCTTCGGAAAATGTGTTTGAACCTGTCCAACTTCTAGTTTCCTCAAGTAGATTACATCCACACCATTCTCATCAACAATCAACCCCTTCACATTTCCACTGCATTGCCTGAGCTGATCTTCACGAGTCATCCTAACTTCCTCCCTACGGAAGCTTCCATTGCCTTTGTCATTTTGGTGACGCCGAGCAACTAGGAATCTGTATATGAAGACGAAGATTCCAGCAATAACTAGAGTAGTTGCAGCCGTGGATGCAATGATCTCGGCCAGCACTACTCCATTTGAGGCTGTCATTCTCTGAATATGGCACCTGAGACAGACAAGAGAGAATAATCTGACAATGAGGTTCAATCTTCCTGCACAAGTAAAAGGGGAGAAGTACTTCTTCGAAAAGCAGTAAGATGACAAGTGCTTTCAGGAAAGAGTCCCAATAGAAGCAAACACAAGTTTGTTAAGTGTCTTCATAGTGTTCTTCACATTCCGATAGCAACTTTAATTCTTGTGTTTTGTTGTTGGTTGCTGACACTTTCAATGAAGGTAGGTGTTGTTGCTGGGTTCGGTTAGTGGATATTACTACAATGGCCTTGCTGCATACAGCATTTGGCAGATGGCTGGTGTGAAGTTTATGGTGGCCGTCCTACATTTCCAGTGGTTGTTAAAAACGCCAAATGCATGAAATTAGACTTGTTGGAATCAAATAAATTTCCAAAATATTTATGATACAGATTTGGATTCACGTAGAGTAGAATTCATACTCCAGCTAGGGTTTGTTGGCATCATAAATTCTTTGAGTAATGGATCCAAATTTCATTGTTGAGTAGGATATGCATAGTACCAGCAGGTATTGTATTTTTCATTGTTATTATCAAAGTTTAAGAGTCTGAATATGAAGAAAAATTCCAAGCTAGCCCTAACACACCCTCACAAACTTGCCTGTGAGATGCCGCCACGTGGCTTCGGCAAACCACAGAGCTGTTGAGTGACCACAAAAAGGAACAACAACAACAACAACAAGAAACAGAACTATTGTGCCTGCAGAAGAAACCAATAAACAACAAGCAGAGGAGAAAATCTTATTTGGGCCCTAAGAAAATCATGTGAAGCTAGGAAGGGTCTACATCTGTTTGCCTAACTTCAAAGCAAAATAATCACATTGCTGAATTTGGAGACAATTGCAAAATTCTGGGACCAAAGTAAGATTGAGAAGCAAGAACAGCATGTGCAAGGATTCCGAAAAAAAAAAAAAAAGGTAAAATGACACCAAATCAGATATTTGAATGGTTGACAATTACAGGATCCCACAGCAATATAAAGGAATAAGATCATTCAGGCAACAAAATATTCCCTTCACTATTTGGGATTTCATTGATGTTTTAATGTGATTTCATGCAACATCAGCAAAAAGAGAAATCCCCAAAAGAACTTTAATCCTAGACTTTTATACCTTTTTACCCTACTTTTCCTAAGTCCCAATGAAAGTTTCATGTTAGAATTTACATGGTGGGAAGTGGTAACAAACATACATGGGAATCTCAAAAATTGGAAAAAGGGGACTGTGTTACAAAATTCACTAATGGCAGACAATATCAATCCATGCTGTGCAATCTAGGTCTCTTTGAGGAGCATCTGGGTAGAGGAGATGACGGTGATGAAGATGGTGATGAGTGAAGTGATTCTAGATTACAAGCAAATGATGACGACAGTTGTGGTAAAGGCAAGGGTGGTAAAGGCGAGGGTGGCGATGCTGCATTGTTGTAGTCAACCTGAAGAGGTCTTTTCTGAACCTTCTTCACTCCATTTTCTTTTCTTTCTCCTCCCATCATGAAATTTTTCAAGCGGTTCACATCTGAAAGTTTTACCGGCTTTACTATAAACTCTTCAGCTCCTTCCTCCAAACATCTGTAAGCCAGTTGTGAAAAGATTACTGTCAGAAACCTTCCTAGAGGCTTAACATCAGTACATCTTGTAAAATACATACTTCATTTCTGAATCAATAGCTCAAAGATGTTCATATTTGATCCTAGGGTCACTGATGAAAGTTGTAAACAATAGCTTTTTGTATAGTCATTATGGGCAAGCTAATTATCAAGACAATATCTTCTATAAAGATCATGCACATGGACTCTTAGCATTGGCTTATTAGACTCATGAAGGGTCATCAGAACTTAGTCATACATGTGAGGTCAAACAGAACACACCATACCTAAAATAAAATATGTTTTGAGTAATTGCTAATTAGTTGTAACATAGAGTTTTATATAGTCAATGGGTCTATATAATTGATGCTTACCAAAATAATAAACAATATTCATTTTCAAAAATAATTATTGCAAAAAACCATGTGAAAGACTTTTCTGAAGATTTGAGGATCCTTTAACAAAACAAAAGAGATTTGAAAATCCCCACCAAAAGATTTGGAAAGATTTGATCATTTTAAAACATTTGACAGTATTGAGGCCAAAGACAAATCAGATCTTGTGAAGAATTTGGTGCTATATTAGACAAAGCCATCATGAAGATCCAGAAGACAAATTATCTAGACCCACAGATCATATCCTGTTAAGGATTTGATATTGTATGATTTAGACACACAAGGACCCTAACAAACAATTCATGATTATTAAGGTAAAGCTTTAATCCATTAACTAATTCATATTATGCAAAATCTTTTAACATGAAAATCAGATTTGAGGTCTATATAACTAAACATCAAATTCAACATATAATATCTCCAAAGCTCTGATCTTAAAGGCATACTATCTACAAACAAATCATAGTATCATTCAAAAGTGAACAGACATGCTTGGTCCAAGATCATACCTATCAATACGAGTGACGATGTTCTCTGAAGACATGATCACCACTGGAACTTCTCTGAAAGCTGATGATTCCTGTTTCAAATTCATATCACACAAATAAATCTCCAAGTTCCAGGCTTCTAAAATCCACAATCATAATCAAATACTCATAATAGTAAAACAAAGCCTAAAATGACAAACCTTGATCTTTTTCAGCAGCTCATATCCTGTCATCCCAGGCATTGAGTAGTCTGTTATTATTAGATTCACCTTCATAGCCTGTAATCAAATCAAGCACCCAAATGTCAAAACCCAAACAGAGAATCAAAATTGTTCCTTTTTTCTGTTCTTTTTTGCTTCAAACTTTCATGTGCATAGTTTTAAAGAGGCAAGTTTTCTTACATCAAATCCAACTGAGCTCTTCTTCTCTCCATCCAAACCCAGATACTGCAGAGCTCTTGTTCCACTCTCAACAGCAGTCACTGCAAAACAAAATCCAATATTTCTATCAGTAACCCATCAAAACCCACCATTTGGAGCCAACCACTACTCAATCGCAGGCATATAGCATACCTTTACAGCAAGAAATCTTAAGCAGTTTCTCAATGACCTTCCTGTCTATGATGCTATCATCCACAGCCAGAACATGAAGCTCCTTCTCAGAAAGATCGAAACTTTCAGGCACATTTCGCCTTAAAACGTCGCCGGCGGTGGCCATTATGATTCTAGAGATGCTCACTTGAAATGGGGTCCTTGTCAAAATAGCAGAAGAGGCAGAGAGAGAAGGAATAGCAGAGTATGTCTGAAGCGTTTGAGAAATGTGAAGGTGGGTGTTGAAGTTTTATAGTGGGTAGCTTTAGCTTTTGAAAATAGGAAAAAGGGGTAAAGCTGAGATTGTGAGGATCCGATATTATCTGTGAGATTTTGTTTTCTCTTTGCAAATCTAACAGAGAGGATTATACCACCCAACTTGTCCATTGTCCTGTCAAGCTTTCCATATTTATATTTATTGCCTTCCTATTTATTTATTTCTCTCTCTCTCTCTCTGGTAAATTGGTCCCTGTCAGTCTTTCTTCACAAACACAATTTCTCTCTCTTGTTGTGTATTTTGGGATTTTGTACTGGGGATTCTGTGGGGTTGCATTTTAGATTTTCTGAGGATTCTCTGGTTGGATTGAGTGGGAAGAAAGATATTGACTTGGCTACAGTTCTTTAGCTTTACAGTTACTCCTCTGTTTCACATTTGGTTAGGTAAATTCTATCTTTCTTTCATGTTCAAAAAAAAAAAATCCACCGTCTTTCTTTTGTTACAAAAAATGCTAGATGAGTGAGTTTACAACTTTGGGGTTGGAATCAAATCAGGTATCGCTCCTTCTTAAATGTTATTTTTCACAAGTTAATTTTCGAACTAAGGACTTCCTGTTACTAGAAAAAAAAAAAAATTACAGTTGTCGCCTCAGTTACAGCCTACACGTTTAAGTAGGAGCAATACCTAATTTGATTCCAACCCCAAAGTTGTAAACTCACTCGTCTAGCCCATTCTGTTTCAGTGTGCTGAAACCTATGGTTTGCTTATGTTTGTTTTGACTAAAAAAAAAAAATGGTATGTTTTGCTCCACTTGATCTGGACCTAAGACAATCGATATAAATAAAGATTTGATTTTGATTGTGGCAAATTTGACTTTATAACAAAAAATCAAATTTGGTCAAATGATCCATTAGGAAAATCTTGAGCAATATCTTGTGCAATATTTTGCATGGAACTTTCCAAACAGTGTCTTGGAAAATGCCTTGAAACTTTCTAAGTTGAAAGCAGGTCTTCCTTTTAGTCCTCTAGATGAGGTGAAGACTGTCGACTAGTAATTCTGAGTAAATTGGGAAAAGTGCTTGGTTGAAACTTGAAAACAACAAGTCTTCTGCTGCTGCTGGAACATCAATATTCCTGAGGTCTCTGGTTGGGAATAGAAGCCATTTATTGGTTGTTAATGCATTGTCATATCCATCCAGAGATTATAAGATCTTGAAGATCAATGAAATCAATTGCCACTGTTGACTGATATAATTGGGTCACCTAAATTAACCATGGTAGTTAGGTTTGAATGGAGAATGCGTTTACCGCCAGTAAAACAAGACAGTCATTTTCTGAAGTATATATCTTATCAAACAATTCCTGGGTTTATCAAGAAGGATCCATTTAACTACTAACAACTCAACATCACGTTAGTTTTTCTTTAACTATGAACACATTTAGTAATTAATAATAAGATCTCTTAACTCAAAATCGGATCTTTTAAAGCCTTTTTATGTATCTTTTCCATTTCTGAAAGCTTCCATCTCTACCACTAATATATGCAGCAGCACTAGACTATATGATCCTTTATCAGCACCCATAGGTTTCAGATTATTTTTGTTTTCCACAAGTGATTGGTACATGAAAAAGCTAGGTAGCAGACACATTTGGGAAGTGGGATCAGAACCAATAGCAGTAAGATATATTACAGCAAATGGGTACAAACCTATGGGTATATTATTATTAGTCACCAATCCCAGGAAGAAAATCCCATTAACAATAACATCTTTACTCTCCCGCAACAAGAACAATGCAGCTTTGAAATGATGACCCTTCAACAAGTATAGAGCAGTAGCTAGCTTTCTGATCCTATCTTCCAGCTTTCTTTTCCAGTCTTGACCACTGCAGTGGTCAAATATTAATTTACAGTGATGGAGATTTTTACTTTTCCAGGGGTCATTTCTGGCTTGGGAAACCAAACCCGAGTCCCACACCGGCGGCGTCAAGGAGGGGAAAGCCGACTCCACCGTTCTCTCAAATATATACTCACAGTCGTACGGACACGACGATATCTTTGCATGATCCATGTGGGGTATGAATGCTTGCCTCCTCCATTTTCGTGAACAGTCAGATCTTTATATTAGTTGTTTAATATTTTTGATTTGATTGTCAGCTCCCCACAACTGTGATCATGTTCTTTGGAATTTGGGCCCTGCTGGTTTGGATTTGATCTCCATGATCAACTTTGGATTTCCAGCACATCCCCATTCTGATTCTCTCCTCGCTGTGTGTTTCTCTCAGGATCATCATGTGTAGTATTATTTATAGCTGTGTGGTCGTCTCTGACCTTTGCTAATGGAGACTGTAACGAATGGAGACTGTAACGTGATGCAGCTATTGGTGATGATCACATTTTGTGCAGGGACTCCAGGGAGTGTCTATTTACAGTTTGCTAAATCTGGAAAAAGTCGAGATTCACTGATTTGGATAGATACTCTTTGCAAAGAGATTCTGAAACATAATCTTCAAACTGTAGGGGTTGAGTGTCACCCATATGGCTAGAGATGGATGGGGTAGAGTTGTAGGTCTTGTTTGTCTATGGCTAGAGATGGAGGTCGATTATAAGTAGGGCTAATTAACTACATTATTGAGGAGACAGAGGAGTGGTATCACTGGTATGGGAGGTGTGAGTGTTCTTCATGTCCGTTGAGGTGTTTGCGTGTTGTGTTTTGTTTCTTAATGTGACACCTCTAACTCTAAGTAAAGTTTGAACGACTCCACACCTAACTGATCCATTTCATAACTGCATAACTGTATTGCCTTAAAAAAAAGTACTTATTTTTTTCAGGTTCCCTCTCGTGTTGTTGAGCAGCATGCAGTATTTCAAATACTTTTTAGGTTTAAAAACTGGTCCTCCAGGGCGTGGATAGCCAGCCGGGTATTACAATCCTCTCGTTGTCACGTTTATAATTCAATAAATAATCTAAACCAATTCATCATTCGAATTCACGACGTGACGGTTTCACATTTCACATGTTGAAGTTTTCGTATGAGGACCTAGTGTATCTACTGAACCACCACGTTTATAATTCAGTAAATAATCTCAAACTAATCTAACATTTAAACTCATGACGTGATGGTTTCACATCTTGAAGTTCTTGTAGGAGGACCTAGTGTATCTACTGAACCACTTGTTGTAGTTATATTGCTTTCAAGTTATGACTTAATAAGTCCAAGTGAAAGTTAAATTACATATATTTGTTACATATCTTGTAAAGTATAGTCAAATAAATCAATAAATAAATGATGCATTATTTTTTGATAAATCACATAGTAAATGGGATAAAGTTTGGGAAAGAAAAGAACAAGCTAGCCAACTCACATGTTATAGGACCTGAATTGGGAAGCAAGTGGGGCAAATCAATAAGGAGTGTTTATTTGTTGTGTTTCCAATTTATATCTAATAAGTCATGCCGAATGACTCAACACCAACTCGATTATGAGTTACAAAAAGAAAAAGGAGATTCTAAGGGGCACGTTTGATACTTGGGACTATATTACATCTTTTTATTTTTTAAGACTGTCCTGGATTTATGTGAGATGTCTTAAGTTGTACTAATATTAACTCATGTTTGGTGTTGCATGGGATTAGATGATAGTTTGCTTGGTTTATAGTTTAAAAGGATGATGCTATCTAAGAATGACATATTTGAGAACTCATAATAACACCACTTAAGGAGGCCAAAATGAAAACAAGGTGTTACGTAAGCTCATTTATTTTAGTACTTATTGACACCAAACACAGTACTAACTAAACTTGACTCCTTATTTAACATTGTCTCATTTAGTTCCAACAAACAAATATTTATAGATGCTATTAACAGAGTTTGCACCATTCCTTGGAGAATCAAGACTATTTTCAATGAAAATCGACACCTGCTTTCTTCGATTCACATGAGTTTCGACATATTTGGTGAGAACTAAATTTCTTGCTAACGTTATCGTAAATCTTAGTCATTCGACATGTAGTGCAAGCTGGAATCAAAGTCTCCCTCTTTATGTTTCTCCTGCTTTCAATTTTGATTTTCATATTAGAGGATTTTCTGTGTAACTTTTATGTTCTTTTAGTTCACCATTGAAAAAAAAAAAAATATCGACTCGAGTCTTGGGCCTTAAAGTTCTCATTCTCGTATGGGCCACTGTCCCATCAGTATGTTAAGTATCCCAAGCCCAAACCATAACGACATCGTTAAGCTGGTAACAGTCAAAAAGGACCGCCACCGAGTTGGGCACGGCGCCAAAGTTCCCAAACCGTCGTCGAAAAATGGAGGAAGCGAAAGCGGCGGCGTACTACGAAGACCTAACCCGGCGCGGCGAAGGCGCCGCCAGGTTCAAACAAGGCCTCGGCTTCTCTTCGGCCAAGTCCGATTCCGAAAATGCCCCCGCGCGCGGCTCGGCACTGGCGTATAGTTCCTCGTCTTCGTTCATGAGCAAATTCGTCAAGGCCTCCAGCCCTAGCAAGACGTCGGAGCTCGAAAAGCAGGCGCAGATTCAGTCGATTCAGAACAAGCTGAAGAGGAAGAAGCCGGAGGAGCTGGCCGGAGAGGAGGAGAAGCGGCGGCCTAGGGTTTCGGAGAGGGATAGGGATTCGAGGAAGCGGAGTAGAAGCAGAGAGAGGCATTCGAGGCGTCGGAGTAGGAGCCGAGAGAGACACAGTGATAGAGATAGAGAGAGAAGGAGGAGGAGAAGGAGCAGGTCTGGAAGTGAATCTGACGGAGGCAGGAGACGAAGGAGTCGGTCTCCTCGGAATAGGAGAAATGAGCGGCGGAGGAGCCGTAGCCGGAGCTCGTCGCCGCCGAGGGAGAGGGGTTTGGAGAAGAGCAGAGGTAAATTGGAGAAGGAGAGGAGTGGTGGTCATGACTATCACAAATTGATTCAAGGCTATGACAAAATGGTATGATTCTGTGTTGAACTATTTGTTTGAAGTTTTAGGAGTGCAATAATGAATTTGAAGCTTATTTTTTCAAATTGAAATGATCATACATTAAGCGGCAGTAGAGTTATGCAAACATTGTGTGTTTGCTAGTATAGTTTTGGCTCTGAGAATTTGAAGTGTGATACAATCTGTAATTGTGTTTTGAACAGTCTGCAGCCGAGAGAGTAAAAGCAAAGATGAAACTCCAACTTGCTGAAACTGGTGAGTCTCTGCTCGTCTTTGTGGGATGTGTTAATCTGTAATGTTTGCGTTTGCTTAGAGCTGTGCAAACTAATCACCATATTTTGTTAAATGTAGCTGAGAAGGACACAACTAAAGGCATGGATGGTTGGGAAAGATTTGATTTTGATAAAGATGCACCACTTGACGATGATGAAATTGAAGGTAATCAATATAACCATGCCGTGTTGCTTACTAGAAAGTAAAGATTTCAGATGTCTTTTCTGGAAATTCTGTATATTGTAAGTTAGGAGTCGGGACATTTAAATTTTATTTGGTGGCTTCGTAACTGTTATCTCTTCTTGTTTTCCATGTTCTGCACAAGTTTCACGGCTCTCAGACATGAGTAAATATAAACTATCAGCAGCTCCTATGATGAAGATTATATAACTTGCTCTCACACTTCACATTTTGGGAGCTAATCCTTTGGTAATTGAGATCAAGTTTTTGAGAGGATAGTGGTTTAGTAAGTAAGCTCAAGTTTTGTGTAAATTAGTCAAAAGTAGGCTAGCATTAACAGAAAGCATGGCCTTTGTGCCACCAAAGCTAGTTATCAGAAACGTTGATCACACTTTGGTAAACTATATTGTATAGTGGAATGTGATTTCAGCCGGGTCATATAGATATGTTGCATGTTAGTTATCCAGGATTAGAATTCTAATTTTCTGCACAGTTTGCAGAGTATTGTCAACTGATTATCATAGGTTGGATGAGAAAGAAATGTATCATTAAGTAGCTCATTCTTGATTTTCGACTCGATAATCAATTATACTGCCAAGTTGACCTATTTAGATTGTATGTTGCAAGTTTGCGACTCATTATAGACTTTATAGTAATGTTAGTGACTGTAAATCTTTTTTTCTTTATAGTTGCTGAAGACGATGCAGGACTCGTCAATTACATTGGCAAAAGCTTTCGGTTTTCAGCATTTGAGGTATCTTTCTACTGTCTGTTTCTGTCATACTTATCTGAAATTCCAGTTTAATTGTTTTTAGAAAATGTGGTTCGTTACTAATGTTACTCATTCTATGAAAAGACAAAAAGGGAGGAGCGGATCAAAGCTGCTCATGATGAGGCAATGTTTGGTGCATCAGATAATCGACAATCCATTGTGATAAACGGTGAGGTTGAGGCAGAGAAGGATAACAAGGACTGCAAAGAAAGTGAGCCTCCAAGCCTCTTGAGCGAGAAGGTAATTCAATTATACTGCTAAGCCAAAAAAAGATGGAGTTGTGGTATTAAGGGATATAGATCATATAATGGGTATGTGGAGAGGATTTGAATTAACGGTTACCATGGTTTTGTAGGTACTTGCCAAAAAACAAGGTTCGTGGCGTGATCGTATACGCCACAACAATTGACATAGATGGATAGCGGAAGAGGTTATTGATGACCTGACCTGAATCTAAATCACTGACGAGCCAATGGTTGGGGTCAGAAACTGTGGCCAAGGGAGTATTGTGAACCTGTGCTTTCAGCATTCCGTTTTCATATGAACTTTGGCAGTGGAGGCATCAAATCCATTTACAAGAAAGAAGCTTCTATCTCCCACAAAAACTGCACAGGGCCAATTGTTTCAATCATGCCATATAACTAGTGATTTTTTTCCGCTCACAGAAGCCAGAAAATTTGTGTGTTCTCAATCATTGCAGCGGTCTTGGACTCTTGGTAGTCTTTAGATTTGGCTTCCTGTATTATATTTTGTAACATCCTTTTCGGCTCTGCAGATCATAGAGTTCTCAGTTCTCTTAAGGTTCCTGAAAACTTATGTATCCTCTAATTTCAACACCCTAGTTGAAAAGCATACAATAGAATTTGGGGTGCGTAACTTAACACGAATGAAATGTGCACTAATTTGAACTTGGATTAGGGGTTCCTTTACTGGCGGAGGCACTAATTTCACTAGTAGCCAAACTAAAACAGAAACGGGGTCGTTGCATTAACAGTGCCAAGAACTCCTCCTGTCACACCGGCCGGTGACTCGGAACGGCGCCCATAGTATATCATTTTCCTTGTTATAAAACTACATAAACCGAGACCTTGGGACGCTAACTTAGTGACGTGTCCACTACTGATTCGCCATTGCAATAAAAAACTACAAAAATTACAGGGATAAGTTTGGTGGCTCAGCTCAGTCTTGTTTCTTCTTCTCCATCTCTTCTCGCATTTCCAAAAGCTCTCTCTCTCCCTCGATTTTCTCCGTTCATCTCAATCCATGGCTAGCCGGTGGTTGAGGCCTGAGGTACGCCGTCAGATCTACCCCTCTGATTTCTCTTTTGGTATTTTTGGTTCGGCATGGTACTTTTTTCACGGCTTTGATTTCTGTCTTTGTGTGCTAATCCGGCGTCGTTTTGCTGTGTTTGAAGGTTTACCCGCTATTCTTGGCCGTCGGAGCTGCCGTCGGGATCTGTGGATTCAGTATGGTCCGCCATATGTGTATCAACCCTGAAGTCAGGTCTGTCTCTCTTTCTCTCTCCTTAAATTTACACGTATACGTATTGTTGTACTTTTATACCCGTATATGGAAATTTGGTCTTCAAAGCTTGTTGCTTTAATGGGTTTGATTTCCTTTTCTGTGGAAGATTGGTTTGCTGACTTTCAGAGCTGAAATGCTCAAGTGGCACTAGTATTAGAAAAACCCATTATTATTTTTGTTTATGTTGCAAAATTTGTGGGCTTATTTTGGATTTTTGATGTTAACCTAAACTTGAGCTGAACTGGTGCTCCAAGATTACTGATTAGAGAGGCTGAGTAGATGAAATGAGACCAAAAGAATAGGGGTTTTGACTTCTCGTGTTGTTGGAAATAGATTTACCTTGTGTGTACATGTATGTTTAGCATTTAGAAACATGATCAGATTGCCAGTTCACCGGAAATGAGTTAACAAGCAACCTAGTCATTCGAATAGGTTTAATCAACTAATGAGCATGTGTGGTGTTCTAAGTGTAGGTAATCTAATCTGTGTTTGATGAAATACAGTCATGAAACTAAAAAAGAGGGCTTTATGACTATCAAATTATGAACTTGATGGTGTAAACATCTGAATGATCCTTTTGTTCGTAGTTATCATGGATGTCGTAATGACTTTTGATACTGTCTTTTTCTCTCTATTACTGGATCAGAGTGTCCAAGGTGAACAGGGCTGCTGGAGTACTGGATAATTTCGCTGAGGGAGAAAAGTATCAGGAGCATATGCTGAGGAAATTTGTCCGCAACAGGTCCCCCGAAATCATGCCAGGCATCAACAGCTTCTTCGCTGACCCAGCTAAATGATTGTAATCATAATGCGAAGGGGGATCCATCAGAGATGGTGACTTTGAAATTGCTTTTGGCAACTGGAACTGAAGTGGTTGTGTTAAATTTAACCCGGTTGTCTTGGGTAAACAATGGAAATAAATTCTATGGGTGATGAATATGTCCTGAATTTGGATTTCAATGGTGAATGTTTCCTTAAGCGTGATTTCATATTGTTGGTTGCTGATAGACTTGATATGGAAGTATTGTTCTTTAGCTATGCTTCTGACCTCTTTTGAAAAATTCAAGATAAAATTGGGTACTCCTACGCTTTGCCTGACCTTTGTAATTGTATTCAAGTGTCACCAGTATGCAAATGTCAATAGGAAACGGATGAAGTTCATACCACACAGAAGATAATCAAAGAATGATCAAAATAATAGTCTCTGATTACAATCAGTCAAGCTTGTAAAAACAGCACAAGGCAAGCAAAACCACAACAGGGAGAAGGGAATGCTTTTCAAGATAAAGTTTTAACCTAGAAGACTAGACAAGACTAGAGGCTAGAGCTGGCTTGAACTTTCTGCAGCAATCAGACCAATAAGCCTTCAGCATAGCAGTTACTAAATCATACATGAGAAGAGACTATGTTTAACTGCAACTCCCATCGCTCATGAAGTTGATTGATGTAATATGTCCTGACAAGAAATCAAGGAGGAAAGCGCTCAATATCCATGAAAGGAGCACCAGTTTGTTCCATTCTAATTCCACGGAGTAAACTTTTTGCTCTTTCCTTTTCCTGCAGTGATGGACAAGGAAATAAAAAATACTTACCGACTCGTGATTTCAAAACTCATAGCAGGAGGTTACATATATTTTGGTTAAGGATATAAAAGAAAGAGAATTATAACTCACCGGACCGGCATAATCCATAAGACGGGTACAGTAGACCTCTGCTTCTTCAAACTTCTTCTGCTCTCTGAAGTATTTAGCAAGAAAGAAGAGTGTTTCAACCATATTAGGTCCTTCCCTCTCTTCATCTTCCATCCTCTCTAGATCCTTCTTGTAGTAATAAACTGCTTCTTCTATACGTCCTTCCTCAGCATATAGCTTAGCTAGGGCGTTCAGGGCAATTGATTCCCTGTCATTACAATCTGCTGCCCTTTTGTAACACTTCTTTGCTTCATCAATCATATTCAGCTGATCAGTTTGATAACAATGAGCCATGGCAATCCATAACCGAGAATCATTTGGCTGCAAAAATACTGATTTCCGGAAGTAATGAAGAGCATAAAAGGGCATACCCATCATCTCATAAGCCTGTCCTAATCCATACCAAGCACGATAATCACTCGGATTTATATCTACAGCATGCCGATAAGCGTCAACAGCAGCTGGTGTGTTTTTCATCTCAATAAATTCATGACCCATAAGGGTCCAAGCAGATAAATAATTTCTATCCAGTTTGAGTGCCCTCCTAAAGTACAGAACTGCTTTCTCATGCAGCCCTTTTAAGCTGTAATAATTCCCAATGATGCAACAAGATTCAGGTCTGTATTTATCTGTCATAAATACTCTATGGGCAAGGTAACTCAGTCCCGATGAACATTCCTTTGCATATAACACATTGGAATACATATCCATGTCCTCCACTCGATAAGGGTCATTCCTGAGAAGATCTTCAAAAATTCCTTCAACTAGATCAAATTCCCTCAAACTGTACTGGACTTTTGCAATCTGAGCCTGAATGTAATTGCTAAAACCAAAAATGCCATGTAGAAAATCATATTTCGACAAGGATTCTTTGTGCATTCTTAGTTCTTGGTAAGCATTGGCGAGAAAAAACTCCTTCATCCAATGATTATTGAGACTAAGGCTGTTCAAGATGTCAACTGTAGTGCACAAGGACTGCAGCTCTAACCAGGCATTCCAGTTCCAAGGGTAGCTATTAACAGACTCCACAAGAACTGTACGAGCGAGGTTCCCATTGCCCTTCTCTTTCAGCACGAGGCCATACAAGTACAGTCCAAAAGGATCAATTGTACCATTTTTCCTAATAGTCGATAACTCCCTCTCGATAGAAGCCAGTTCACGATTCACAACATCACTCTTTCCTAGTGGTCCCTCAAGTTCCATCAATTCTTCCTCTTTTCGCTTCTCTCCAGCCTTCATTAAGCAATTAAAACAAAGAAGTACATACAACTATAAGTATCAATATAAGAAACCTACAAAATTTTAACTAAAGACTATCTACCAAATATCATGAAACCAAACTGTAGAAGTTTAATAGAACTCCTAATTACGGAATCAAAGCTGCTCTTACTCCAAATCTACTGTATGTTTGATCTAATTTCTGGATCTTACACCCTAATCACTCGGAACTGAACCACTCCTATTTAAATTTGTTGCAGAACCCATCAAGCAGCAGTCTTTAATGCAATAATTGAATCGAAACCAACTTACGTAAATGGGATTAGTAAATGCACAATACATGGTAACACGTAAATCCGAAATGAAAAAAAAGAAGAGAACTTTGAAGTAACTAACCAGGTAAAGAGCATAGCAGCGTAAAAAGACTGATTTTTTACCGCCTTGATCACGAAGAGCATGAGCAGCTCTTCTATACTCTCTGCAATCAAAGTAAGACTTGGCAAGCAGGTAAAAATCGCCGTCCACAATCTCGTCCTCCTCCATAATCGGAGTTGACACATACGACACGCCGGCAATCGGCGTCGAGATGACGTCAGTGGTGCGGAATCTGCGGCGGATGCTGGAGCTGCCGCGCTGAAATCTAGTGTTCGCCGGCGTGAACTTGGCCGGGTCGTGCTCGATGCCCACCAATTGCTCTCCCGCCCTACAAAATGGGTTCAATTAGGGTTTAGGGTTTTGGAGCAGAGTTGGGAAATTTGGGGATTTAGGGTTTACCATTTGGACCCGGCGTAGAGACAACGATCGGTTAGCTGGCGAATCGCGGCGCGAAGCTCGATGCGGTAGTTGTCTTTCAAGTTCATCGATTGGGCGTTACTCGGCGGCGACGGTTGGATTTGACATGCGGCGTTGGCGGCGGTTCTCTATAACGTGCGCCGTGAGTGACGGAGCTCAGTGAACGACCCCCCGCGCCCAGATAGATTCAAAATAGAGCGAAATCGAAAATGGTGAGGTGGACTGGTCCTATCGGTAGGTTTGTAGTTTCTTTGCTTCTAACATTTTGCACTCTGGTTTCTCTCGTTTCGCTATTTACGATTTTAGGTTTGTGTTTAGTTGATATTTGCAATCTGGTCCTATTTAAACTTAGGGAAGACCATCAATATGTGGAGCAATGTAATTTGGTCTGTTGATGGTCAGGTGAACATTTTTCTTCATTATGTTCATGCATAGAGCCGTAGGTATTCATGTAGTGAACTAGTAATTCATGGAGTTCAGGATTGATAGCACATAATCAAAGATATAAACTTACACCACAAGTATGGTTAATTGGATATTGTTAGGTACACTTTATTTCACATTACAAAATAACATATTGGCGACAAAAATCAAAAGCTGAAATAGACAAACCTAACATTCGAATTTTCTTTAAAGATTGAGCATCTATTAAATTTCTTTATAAGAAAAGATGAATTTATAAAATGATATGTAACATTTCACAATTCACCTTAATAGGAATTCAATTGTCTAGTATTAACAAACTTGTGTATGACACATTGTTAATGAATTATTTATAAAAATGCAACACAAGTTATCAAGCGATGAGACTTTGTAAGTTGAATGTAGTTATAAAATCCATTTGAATGAATATCATCTCAGTATATAAATAGCTCAGGCTAGCTATGAGACTTTGTAAATTAGATGTAAGTATAAAATTCAATTTTAAATGAATACCGTCCCAATAAATAAATAGCTCAAGCTAGCTAGAATATTTCATTACATATCTTCTATCTACGTGGTCGAAACTACAATGACATATAGATTCAGTCTACACATTTGATAAAAACATCAACTCCACTCATTAGTAAAAAGAGAGCGCTGCTAGGGTTTCAGTTTTCCTTGCCGCTCAGCACCCATTCCCCGTTTGCTCATCATGACTGACGAGGTTTCAACCCAGTTCGCCACCGCTCTCACCATTCGTGAGGGCAGTCTGGCCACTCCCAGCGTGATTCCATGACCTCCGGCTGCCTTGGCTCCTTCTTTTGCCATATGTAGGTTGTTGTCCATGAAGAAGCATTTTCCAGACCCGAAGGTGGTGATCGGCACCTTGACTTTCGTCTGGGACCTCCATAATCGCCTCCAAGTACGTTCGGTGGGTGATTGTTATTTGCTCAAGTTCTCTCGCCCTGAAGATCGTCGCCATCTGATCCAAGAAGGTCCATGGTTTTTTGGACGATCCAACTTCATGCTTTCGGAGTATGATGGTCTCTCTAAGGTGACCATTGTTCCGATCTCTTCTATGCCGGTGTGGGTTGAGATCCTTGGACTCCCACCAAGTTTCTTCACAGAAGAGGCTGCAGGGAAGGTTGGCGATCTCTTAGGGAAGGTGTTGTTTCTGGATAAGATTGGTTTGCAGCGTGGTATCCGTGCCAAGGTCCGGCTCATCCATGATATATCAGATTCGGTGAGGGAGGCATTCCCTCTGATGCCCTTTGAGTTTGATTTGGGTGATCAGAAGGAGACGGTTATGCTTTCTTTCAAGTATGAAAGGGTGGTAGGGTTTTGCCGAGTTTGTGGTCTATTGGAGCATCTCTCTCAGGGGTGTGGCGGTCCACCGGATGCAAAGAAGGCTCGGCATATTAGTTTGGTACCGATGGCAGAGGATGAGGAGTGATGATGCTCCTATGGAGGTAATCCCCTACGAGCCTTCATTTGTTCCTCATATGTATTTGGCTTTTAAGGGTGACAGGATCCAAATCTCATCGGTGAAGAAGAAGAAACGTGGAAGACCTTTTGGCTCCAAAAACAAGAAGAAAATTATGGAGGTGCAGCCAAGGAAGGCAGTAACTAACTCTGGGGGCCCTAGGAAAGCTAAGAAGAGGAGTTTTGGTGCTCACCGGGTTCTTGAGATGGGAGAGAGCTCTGGTGGCTCTACAAGGATGTCGGATCAGTCTGGGGTGGTGATAGAAGCTATAGAGGATGCTGCTATCGCTGCCTATTCCAGTGATTTGGTGTTGGAGTCCGAGGAGATCCCTTCTGTGTAAAGTGATTCCGGTTTGGTTTAATAAGTTGGCAGGTGCTAACAGTTTTGGTTTTGGTTACTTGGTTACTTTTGTGTTTCAAGGTTATGGTTTTCGACATTGAAATTGCTTAGTTAATTTATAGGTAGTTTCGCATTATTCACTTTTTACGTAGTCCGCGAGGACGGATCGTGTTCATGTTGTTTTCCTACATTTGATCAATATAGATTGATGTCCCCCTTTCAAAAAAAAAAAAAAAAGAGTCTACACATTTGATGATAGAATTGATTAGTTGTGTGGTAAACTTCACTTGATATTGTGCGGAAATTTAAATTTATTCTCTTTAAAGTCGCATTGAACATACTATCAAATTATTATTATTTTTTGATCAAATGCACAATAATATGCTATAATATTGTAAATCGAACTCACGATCTCTCACTTAAGATAAAATTATGATACTAGACTAAATGTACTGAGCTACTATCAAATTATTTACTCAAATGTTTTGTTTTCAATTAATCGGAAAAAAAAAATCATGTACTCAAATAGTTCTCGAGCCCGAAGGGTTTTGGGCTGACCGGAAAATATAAGGAGGGAAAAATGTAACCGCCAAAGGTTTCACAACCCCATAAAATGTACACTCTCTTCCGCACAGCTCCATCACTGAAACACCCAAAACCCACTTTCTCAATTCCATCACATCACAACCTAACCACTTCACCACCACCACCACAACCGCCTCAAGACGCCGCCTTTGCCTCCCTCATCCTCAAATCCGACCCGCAATCCCTAACCCGGATCCTCCACGGCCCGAACATCCACTGGACCCCCGACTCCGTCAACAAAACCCTCAAGCGCCTCTGGAACCATGGCCCCAAAGCCCTCCTCTTCTTCAAAACCCTCGACCGCCACCCCACCTACACCCACTCCTCCTCCTCCTACGACCACGCCGTCGACATCGCCGGCCGCTTGCGCGACTACAAGTCCCTCTGGGCCTTCGTCGCCCGAATGCGCTCCCTCCGGGTCGGCCCGGGTCCGAGAACCTTCGCCATCATCGCCGAGAGGTACGTTGCCGCCGGGAAACCCGATAGAGCTGTCAAGGTGTTTCTTTCTATGCATGAACATGGCTGCCCTCAGGATTTGAATTGTTTCAATACTGTTCTTGATGTGCTTTG
The DNA here is from genome assembly GCA_010134655.1 of Fragaria nilgerrensis. NCBI lineage: Eukaryota > Viridiplantae > Streptophyta > Magnoliopsida > Rosales > Rosaceae > Fragaria > Fragaria nilgerrensis. The sequence goes on from CM020981.1 coordinate 10,148,531, forward strand.
TAAAGCTAAGCGTGTCGAAAAGGCTTACAATTTGTTTAAGGTGTTTAGGGGGAGGTTTAGAGCTGATTGTGTTAGTTATAATGTGATTGTTAATGGGTGGTGTTTGATTAAGAGGACTCCCAAGGCGTTAGAGGTTTTGAGGGAGATGGTGGAGAGAGGAATCGAGCCGAGTTTGGTTACTTATAACATAATGCTTAAAGGGTATCTTCGAGCTGGGCAGGTTAAGGAGGCGTGGGAGTTCTTTAGGGAGATGAAGAAGAGGAAATGTGAGATTGATGTTGTTACTTATACCACTCTGGTTCATGAGTTTGGTGTTTTGGGGGAGATTAAGAAGGCGAGGAAGATTTTCGATGGGATGGTTGAGGAGGGGGTGCTTCCTTCGGTTGCGACTTACAATGCGCTGATTCAGGTTTTGTGTAAGAAGGATAGCGTGGAGAATGCAGTGGTGGTTTTTGAGGAGATGGTGAGTAAGGGTTATGTGCCTAATGTGACGACTTATAATGTGTTGGTTAGAGGGCTATGTCATGCTGGTAATATGGACAGGGGGATGGAGTTGATGGAGAGGATGAAGGAGGATGAGTGTGAGCCGAATGTTCAGACGTATAATGTTGTGATTCGTTACTTTTGTGATGATGGGGAGATTTATAAGGCGTTGGATGTGTTTGAGAAGATGGGTAGGGGAGAGTGCTTGCCTAATTTGGATACATACAATGTGTTGATAAGTGCAATGTTTGTGAGGAAGAAACCTGAAGATCTGTTAGTGGCAGGGAAGTTGCTAATTGAGATGATTGATAGAGGATTTTTGCCCCGGAAATACACCTTTAATCGGGTTCTGGACGGGCTTTTGTTAACTGGGAATCAAGGTTTTGCAAAAGAGATTCTCAGATCGCAGAGCAGATGTGGCCGTCTTCCCCGTCAGGTCAGATTATAAACCATGTCAGAATTCACAAGTACTTGAATTATGAAGATATGATTTGGTCATTGGATAAACCCCGTTACTGCTCCAAAGGGATTTCCATTCATGTTGGCTCTCGATCTTATCTGCAAAACTTTCTTCTGTGCTGTTCCATTACAGTTTTAAGAATGAGCTAGCTATACTTGTAAACTAGTATTGAACGAGATGGATATGTAGCACTAGACTTGAGGGTTATAAATCCCTGATGGGGTACCATGTGAGTCACTTAATATGGAGAAGAAGTCATGATTGTCATTGGCTTAATTAGTAAAACAAAGTAAAGAAGAAGACATGATTTCCTGCAGTGCTTCGTGCTCTTCAAGGTTTAACAGAAGCTTGTTCCATCCTGTTTAACTAGTCAGAACAAGGATTGATTATGATGAGGCCTCGGATATTTGAACCTTTTTCACATAGTGATGTTATCATACATGATGCTTCTGGAGTTTTTATTTCTGCTTGCCTTGTCCACCATCGCATCCACAATTCAGCAATTGACGCTATGATGACCTGACTAGGCTGGCAAGCTAGTAGGTGCATCCGTCCCACATCGTCCGGGGGAGATAGGTTGTTATGTTTATATGTGCAGAGCTAGCATCTTACATTGAGACGCGTTTGGGACAAAACTGTGAGGGTCGTTGGGCTCAAAGCGGACAATATCTCAATGTAAGGACTGGCTCTGCACACCTGTCATTCGAGACGCGTTTTGGGTTGAAACCTCAAGAGCAAAACCGTGAGGGTCGTTGAGCCCAAAGCGGACAATATCTCAATGGACTGGGCCGGGCCGTTACAGTTGGTATCAGAGCCTGTCCCCGGTCGGAAGTGTGCAGACGCGGATGTCGGGCCCAAAGGTGGGTGGATTGTGATGACCTGACTAGGCTGGCAAGCTAGTAGGTGCATCTGTCCCGCATCTCCCGGGAGAGATAAGTTGCTATGCTTATATGTGCACAGCTAGCATCTTACATTGAGACGTGTTTGGGGCAAAACCGTAAGGGTCGTTGGGCCCAAAACGGACAATATCTCAATGTAAGGACTGGCTCTGCACACCTCTCATTTGAGACGCGGACAATATCTCAATGGACTGGGCCGGACTGTTACAGACGTTGTGTAGCTTCTGTTGTTGTCACTGGTCTCAAACTAGAATGTGGCAACAACTTACAGGGAAATGTTGAGGGAGGCAAATTGGGGAAATTACCTACTCATTGTTCAGATGCAATTTTACCAGGTTAGTTGAAGTTTTATTAGTCGTGAAGCTGAAAGTGTCGCTTACGGAACTCTCTTGTTAAACTGTGGTTCTTCTAAAGCAAATCAGACTTCAGTGCATATCTACTGTTCAATTTCAAGCGGCATACACTAGTTAGAGCAAGTTCACCCGTTGGGTCAAAATATCAAGGGTCATTGGTCATTGAGTCGCTGGGTCAAGACACTATTCACTGTCACTGGACGTATTTTTTCTTGATCAGTCAGTTACTATTCATTAAATATTTTATAAATTTATTTATTGTAAAATTGAAATATATTTGAAATAAATAGGTAATTGAAATACATACGATGTAAATAGATGGAAGGTGAGAGGCTGAGAGCTATAGCAACAGAAAGAACACCTTTTTGGAGTGAAATTTTTGAGAATTTTTTTGTCACGCTGTTTTGTTATGATACCCTAGATTAATTATGGGACCTTAATTATATACCGTAATCTCTTCACTAATTGAAATAGACGGCATAGATTAAACGAGCATTTTCAATTTCTAAACCAGCCATTGGTGAGCCTTTACGTGCAAACATTTTCAAGCTCCCTGGTGTTTCTCTCTCCAAATGGAGGAACCCGGATCCTTTCCTCATGAGTTGGTCCTCATATTTCCTCATGAGAGGATTTCAGCCTTTTATTTTGAACCAATGGCTGAGATCTTCCTAGTTAATTTTAACCCCTATTACCCAACTTACTCACTTACTCTCCCTCTTCTCCACAAAATATCAGGCTGCTCTCTCTCTCTCTGCCGTCGTCGCCCCGCATCCACCCTCTCTCTCGAATCCGCCGTCGTGAGCTCGGTCTCCCTCCGCCGTCGTCGCTCACGATCTCCTCTCTCTCTTCCGTCGTCGCTCGCGAGCCTCCCTCCACCGGCGACGCTGGTGAACTTCCGGGGACCGAGGATTCCGGTCACGCGGGGTGTGGTGAAATTCAGGCTTGATGGGTATTATTCGGAATTGGATAAGAAGCTGTGTATGATTGGGAAAAGTAGGTCCATGTATAATGCAGGTAACTTCGAGCCTAGTGTTGTTCTTAAGCTTAATTATCCGAAATGGTCTAGTATTTATGACAGTTTGATTAGTGGGAGCTTAGAGAGTGTTGTAGTCTAAAACTTTGGGAGATGACGAGTCTGAACATACTGTTGAGTTCACTGGTGGGAATGTGAACCTCATCACCACCATAGAACAGTGGGATCGATGAACTTACTGTAAGTTGGTAACCAATTTGGTTAATTCAATAGAGTAACATAAGTTGGTATGTGATTCTAACATTCAGCATCAATTTGGTATGTAACCAATAAGTTGGCGGACCCACATTTCTAGCTGGCAACCGGCTTGCCTGGGTCAAGAATTGGGTCAAAATCCTAGCCTTTTTCTTGTGCTGGGTCAATGAATGTCAAAAAGAAACGGGTTAACATACCACCGGTGGAAACGAGTTTTAATGAAACCATGGTCACCACCTCAACATTCTTACGTGGAGACCGGCCAATTACTAACCGCTGAACTTGCTCTTAGATAGAAGCTTGGAAATAATGTTAGAGGATCAAGTTCATCAGTTGTTATTCTATACATGTATTTTGGCTGCTTAATAGTTAATAGTAACTGGTTCGTCGACCTTAGTGAATAGACATTGCAGAGCTTTGTGAATCAAATATATGTTTATAATAAAGTTGACTCGACCATATTTGATACAAAGATTGTGTTCACCATCCAGAATCTTGATGAAACAACAAGGTCATCCACAGATAGTTTATTGAAAGGAGCATGAACCTTCAGGGCTAAGGTGCATGAGATGAGGTTATGAATTTACATCAGTAATATATTTGGTTTTTGGTGAAAAAGAAGCTAACAGAAACTTCAGAGATAGACAAGCTAACATCTCAAGCAAAGCAGCCCAACATTACTAATAAAGAATAGCCGTTTTTGGACCTATTCCTTTGAAATGAGAGGGCTGAGCCCTAATCTCACCAGCTGATAAATCTCTCGAGTACTTGAAGCAAAGCTTTTCCTTCTTCGCCAGTAAACAACTCGGCATGTTTTTTATACAAGAAGCTTTGATGTTACCTAAACCACCACATTTTATGGCACTCTAAGCTTTGTGAATCAGCAGCCAAAACCTTGATCAGAAAACAGAATCATGCATTTCAAACTTGGTATTCACAAACACACACCAAAACATCTACACTTATCACAACACTTGAAATGAAACCAAGTGCCAACATGCCTAGGTCCTTCATTACTTCAAAGTTCCAACCTTTCTCATTCGTTTATTGACATCCAATACGTTAATATTCCAAATGTATCAAAGCCCCCCGAGCCAAAATGATTGAAGCTCAAAACTTTACCTGGAAAAGCTGACTTGAGAGAAGAAAATGCCTTTTGGGAATTGGTTTCCGTGGTATTCTGCTGGGACAGCAGAGTTCTCACTAAACCATCAAAGGCTATATCCGACCAAAAACAAAACCATCCAAGATTATAATTATGTATTAGGGTAGCGTAAGTGTGTAACTTCAAGGCTATATATGCATCAAAGTGATAAAAAAAAAAAAACCTTCAAGGTTATATATGAAGATTTGTGACTACAAGTGGCTATCAATCACTGATCTTGTGCGAATTTGAGTCGCACTAATGTGAGATCTCACATCGCATGGGGAATGGGAGGTGATGTGGTGTGTCTTATATCCCCACACACATCTTTTCATAGTGAGACATTGAGACGCATTTCAGATTGGAAACAAATATTATATGTTATACAGTCTAAGCCGTTAACCATTAACGATACATAAAAGATAGGGAGTAATTGTCATATAGTCGTTATGATATTGTAAAATAGAAACTTTGTGTTTTCTAAGCTCCACAGTATAGAGTGTGATTTCATGTTTGATAAACACTTATACCAATTGTTACGATAATAAATATTCTATACTTCACACTTGAAAGACAGCTCTAGCATTTGGGTAAATTATAAATTATGTCAGGTATTAGATGAAATTAAAAAGTGAAACAAATTATAAGTTATTTTGTGATTTTGTTATCCCAGACAAGAACGAATATATAAGCTAAGAAAGGAAGTAAGCTAGAGAAATTGGAAATCTAGTCCAATTACAATTAGGGTACAATTGACTACAAACCCTGCCCAAAGTATAAAGGAATAACTAAAAAGCAATAATAGATCTAATCTTGTATGAATATGTGTTTCCGAGATGAAACCAAGTGAAAAATATTGTTATGATGTTATAACACGTGATAAATGGGATGCGAATCTTAGGTGTTCAGATTTTGTGAAGGACTAGCCAATCATAGGGATGACAATAATTTCAGCGGATAGGGTACGCACGAGTATTCGATCCTAACGGAGGAGATATATGAGGATAAACGAGTAACGGGTATGAGGATCCTCAATATTTGGATTTTTAGATCGGGTACGGACGGGTTTAGTATTTTGATATAGTAAATCACATATGCATCATCTAAAATGATTTGAAACACAAATAAATCCACTTGTGTTGTTGTTAAACAAATAAAGACAATTTTTAACAATTAAGGACAATCTTTTTTCTGCATGTCATGTGTCATAGTTTAATTTACCAAACTAACCCTACACTAATTAAATATGTTTTTAGAAGAGAAAAGTCTCTCCTTTTGAGATTTTTCAGTAAATGGTACAGTAGCAGGTTTTCAATAACTTAGTGTAGTAGCAGTTAATTCAAGTAGAAGTAGTAGCAGGAGTTAACATTCTAGTAGAAGTAGTAGCATGAGTTAACATTCCAGTAGAAAGTAGTAGTAGAGGTTAACATCTCAGTAGAAGTAGTAGCAGGTTTTCAGTAGCTCAGTTAATATAGTAGCATGTTTTGCTGGAAAGTTACACTTCCAACAGATGTAGTAACAGAGTTTTAGTGGTTCAACTAATGTAGTAGTAGCAGCTTCAGTAAATGCAGTAGCAAGTTTTTAGTGGCTCAGCTAATGTAGTAGCATGTTTTGCTGGAAAACTACACTTCCAACAAATGTAGTAGCAGAGTTTTAGTGGTTCAGTTAGTGTAGTAGCAACTTTAGTAAGTGTAGTAGCATGTTTTCAGTGGCTCAGCAAATGTAGCCCTCCATAACTGAAACAACCTGCCATATGTCCAATCTTGCTGCTACTGTACTCGTCGTTGAATCTAGCTACTACTACATGGTCGTCAAATGTTGCTGTTACTGCATCCGTCGTCGAATGTTGCTGCTACTACACCCGTCATCCAATGTTGCTGCTACTGTCTGGTGGTCCAATCTTGCTGCTACTGCACTCGTCGTCGAATGTTGTTGCTACTGCATCCGTCGTCGAATGTTGCTGCTATTGCCTGGTCGTCGAATGTTGCTGCTATTGTTTAGTCATCCAATCTTGCTGCTACTGGTCAATCTTGCTCAATCTCCACCAATTTCACTTCCAATCCTCAGAGAATTTCATTTTTTCTCACCTCATCACCTTCAAATCCCTAACCCTAACCCCCAATTGACTAGCTTTGACTTCCAAATACCTAACCCCGAGCCTCTGCTCCTACTTAAAAACGAATTAGATTCAGTAAGAAATAGAAATTGAACAACCAGAGTACCGTAATTCTGTAAATGCAAAACATTTTCAGGCGCTGGTTTCCCGTCGTTGTAGAGCGTCTAATGTCCCGTCGTCGTCGAGCGTCGCTTTCGTCGTCATCGAGCGTCGCGTCCGTCTTCGTCGAGCGTTGAGCGTCGTGTCCGTCGTCGTCGAGCGTCACGTCTGTCGTCGTCGAGCGTTGAGCGTCTGGCATCCGTCACCATTGGGCGTCCGTTCGACGTCCGTCGTCGATAATCGTCAGAAGTCGTTATTGTCGAATGTTAGGCGGTGGCATTGTCAACAAGCGTCTGAAGGGTGCTGGTCGTCGTCCAGCGTTGAGGCGACAACGCCGACACTTCTTTTCGCAATCGAGAGAGAGAGAGAGAGAGAGAGAGAGAGAGAGAGAGAGAGAGAGAGAGAGAGAGAGAGAGAGAGAGAGAGAGAGAGAGAGAGAGAGAGAGAGAGAGAGAGATGGCAAAGTGTGTAATTTTGTTTATAACTCGTACATTTTGGCCATTTTAGGATGAAATTACAGTCACCATGTGGCATAATTAACTTTGGGCTGAGGTTTGTGTCCTTATTTGTCTAAATCTTTTAAAATGTGGGTTTTTTGTGTTTTGCTACTGTTTATGGTAGTGGGATGTCATTCTCTCATTTTGATATTCGTCCTCATCCCCACCCATTTTAGGATGAAAATATTATTTTTATATATATATATATATAATATTTATAAATAGATATTTATGTAAAATATTTTGTAATATTTTTTTTACTATGATTTGTCGTAATGAATATTTATAGAAACTTCTTTTTTATATGAGACTTGTATTCGTTTTTGTTGGATTGAATCAAGAAACTTATTTATATATGTATTTGATTTTATTTTCATATTTCTATATTTCATAATTATTTTTAAAAAATTAATTATTACATAATTGTTAACGAGAATCAGAGCGGGTATGAAACGTAATCCTCAAGTATGATATTTTGATCCCTTGACCTTACCCTACCTATTGCCATCCCTAGTCAATCATAGGTCTCCAAATCATGGTAAATGACTAGTCAATGTCATTTTAGTTGCATGAGAAATACTAGGGCACATAAGGTACATTTCAAAGCTTTTATGTTCGTAAGAGTTAAGACACATATAAGGTACGAGAGTGAAATACTAGGGCAATCGCCAGTCGATTAAATTAAGAACATTTCATAAGTTGGACAACGATGTTTATCAATATAGTTAGAATGATATTGATTACCGGTATTTGATTAGGTTTGAAGTGATGAAACTTTTTGTTTAACTTTTAGCTTTTTTTTGTTGGTCTGAATTCTCTTTAATGGTGCTAGTATCAATGTTTTGTGCCATGTAAAAAACTGTTTAAATACTGCATTTAGCTCTAATTATATTTTGGCGATCCTAGGGTATCCACACAAATTGTTTCCTCCTCGTCCGATGGCGCGTCCATTGATGTTGCCGTCAGACGGGAGATTGAGGGCGGCTAGTTGGTGGTCACGCCCATAACGGCTAGTGGTGGTGGAACGAAGGAGGTTGTATGCTGAGGAGGGCGAACCAAGAAGCCATTGTTGCTCGTGTGTTGTTTGTGGGTTTGCTCCGGTAGGAGCTGGTGGAGGACAAGCGTAGTCATCCGGCCGTGCAGGCGGTGAGCGCGGACGGGCTAGCGGTGCAAGCTGTATGGTAGATCATGGTGGTGTGGTCGACCAAGATTGAATTCGATATGGATCGTCCTCCTTATTCCTTATCACATCTGATTAAAGGTTATGAATGAGTGCCTCCCCTATGTGCGGCTATGGCGACAAAACCTTTTGGTTGGTGGTTGGCTAGGTTGGCCGGGCGATGGATCGACGAACATGTGCAATGACTATGGTCTTTGGGTAGGGTATGAAGTGGGTTGCCTTTGAGGTCTAATGGATGGGGTTGGGTCTGGGCTCCTTCTGGGCCCAGGTTTAGGTTTGTTATTTTTTTTCTTGGTTTTGTTGTTTTTGTTTTTGGTTTTGGTGTTTTTTGTTTGTCGTCCCTCCTTCCCTTTTGGGCGAGGGTGGTAGGGTATTGGTTTTGGTTGGTGTCGTTTGGTGGTTTTGGTTAGGCCATAGTTGGTGTCACGTACATGGACTATCAGTCTTAACATCGATGTTTTTTTGTTGTCAATGTAATAGGGAGGTTGCCCATGCATATATGCTGGCGGTTTTAATATATAGTGCTTGGTGATGTTGTTTTCTTCTTGAGGTTGACTGTAAGGAGATATCGAGACTTCTGGATGAGGTTAGGAGTAGGTTACATTTAGACACTTTTCGGTTCATGTTCATTGTAATTATTGGTATGTGGGTAGGGAGGAGTGTGTGATTATTATACAAAGTGTTACTTTTCTAAAAAAAAAATATGTTTGTGCCATGTGAACGACATAATTAAATGAATGACTAAGATTGCTTAGTACTAGTAGGTTTACTTATATAGTTATACCACAATGTTTGGAAGAATTTTTGCACATTTCTTATTCAAAAAATGCTCCCAATCGTTCTAGTGTTGTTACAAACTAACAATTGTGTTGATGAAATTGAATAATAAAGTCACAAATTGATAAAGTAGAAACAAATCAAATGCCAAAAAGAGAAGAAAAATAACTCAATATACACTTTCTAAAAGTAGAACAATGTATAAAAACACATTAACCCGGCCCAATATTTGGAAACCAAAAAGCGGGAGCCGAAACAAAGCCCGGCAAAAAACCCGAATAAATCCAAAATAAGCGTTAGATATTCCCGCTCATTCAAACATTTGAAACCAAAAACCATCTCTTTCTTGGCGGCTTCTTCTTCTTCTCTCTCTTTCAGATCCCTAAAAACCCAAACACCCCCTCAATTTTCAAATCCCTAAAACCCTCCCCCGCCTTAACGGTCCCCTCTATTAATCTCACTCCTCCACCTCAACTCCCTCCATTTCTCAACACCAACAACCATGGACCCCGCCGCACCTCCGCCGCCGCCTCCGCAGACACAACCGGAAACCGCTTCCACCAGGCACCACTCATACAGCCGAAAGCAGAAGTCTCTCGGCCTCTTGTGCTCCAAGTACATCCCTTTCTCTCTCTTCAATTTTGTTTTTCTGATTGGTTTGTTCACATTTCTGGACTCTTTGAATCGCAGTTTCATCTCATTGTACGACCGCGAAGGCGTCACCTCCGTCGGCCTAGACGACGCCGCTTCAAAATTAGGTTTAATTTCTTTCTGTAATATTGAAATTTTGTGGCGGTCGATATTTGGGGATCTGATGTCTGTGGGAAAATGTGCAGGAGTTGAGAGGCGGCGGATCTACGATATCGTTAATGTTCTCGAGAGCGTTGGGGTCAGTTTCTTTTTATTTTTTTGTCATGAAATTTGGCCGTTTGGGGGTGGGGGTTTAATTTTGGGCCGAATTGAGGGGTTTTTTTATTTTATTTGGGTGATTTGATTTACAGGTTCTTGCGCGAAAGGCGAAGAATCAATATTCTTGGAAAGGGTTTGGGGCAATCCCTGATACCTTGCAGGAACTAAAGGTACTTGCTTTTTTAGTGTTGATGAAGATTCGGATCTGATTGTTTGATTTTTGTTCTTGTGTTTTATGGGAAATGTGGGATTGATTTTGGGATTGGTGGGTATGATAGGAAGCCGGTCTGAAAGAGAACTTCAATACTTTCCACGGAAATTTCCAGGGCAGTGATGATCCGAAAGTAAGTGAAAGGATTGTTTTTTTTTTTTTGTTTAATTGTGACATAAGGTTTTTGGTTCAATGTTTTCTTCTTTTTGGAAATTAGGTTTTTGATTCTGGTGATTAAGATATTGTGGTTTCTTCTTTTACAGTGTTTGCAGGGTTCGGATGATGAGGAAGGTGATGAGAGTGGTCCTGCGACCGGGAGTCAGAATGAGAATCCAGGTGCAAATCCGAAATCTTCAGCAAACTCGAAAAATGGTAAGTCTTGTTTCTTCTCAGTGCTATGAAGTTTGGTTCTGGAACAACAAATTTGGATTGCCACATGTAGTTTGATGACTCATTCTTACAGTGTTATGCTGTCTTTTAGGTTTGGTCTAACTTGATGAAGTTGTTTTTCTTACATCCTACAATTTTTTTTGGTTAACTTTTGCAGATAATAGAAGGGAAAAGTCTCTTGCACTTCTTACACAGAATTTTGTGAAGCTCTTCGTCTGCTCCACTGTAAGTTCAATGCTTACTGTTACTTGCTCAGTTGATTAAAATCTTCATCAGTTGACTGTGTCATTTTGATTGTGATGTATGAACTTGTAGGTAGAATCCATCTCCCTTGATGAAGCTGCGAAGTTATTACTTGGGGATGTACACAATGCATCTATAATGAGAAGTAAGAAATCTATACTTGCATTTGTTTATTCTTGAATCTTTGTGTATATAACTTGAAGAGGAACTGAAACTCTTGCCTTTTTCTACTTGATGAAGCAGCTAAAGTAAGGCGGATTTATGATATTGCAAATGTTTTGTCCTCCATGAATCTGATTGAAAAGGTAAAACATATAGAACTTATAATAGAGAAATTTTAGAATTCATCATCACTTAATCCTCTAGTATAATGTACTGCCAAGCTAAACTGTGCCCTTGTTCAAAAATATGTAGACCCACACAGCAGATACAAGGAAGCCTGCATACAAGTGGTTAGGATTGAGAGGAAAAGATGCCGCAAGTTCAGCTTCAGACGAGTCTAGAAAAAGAGCTTTTGGAACAGATATCACAAATGTCAGTTCTAAGAGGGGTAAAGTAGAAGCTTCTACTACTGGTACTGGGAAATTGGAAGCTAAGATACAAAAGCAACATGAGAGTACAGTAAGGCAACGTGAGAGCATAGTACGTACGGTTGATAGGAACAATTCAGAGGATTCAAGAGAAGGTACAAAGAGCTACCAGTTTGGTCCTTTTGCTCCAGTTACTATTGCCAGAGCTGGGAATTTCAACATGAAGAAAGTTGACTGGGACAATTTTTCATCTACTTACCGTCCCCAGTATCAGAATCAAGGTAACATCTTATGCTTCAGCTTGATGTCCACTAATTTTTTTTATTTTTATTTTGGGTAGTAAATGGTGCTTTGTATATCATTTATCACAAGTCAGCTACTCGTTTCAGCTAATACAGGACTCTTTAGGTTTAAATTCACTTCAGGAAACCAACAAAGGCCTTGACTTGTGTTTATTGTATCAAGAGATGAATGATGAGGATCTTTACTCTTGAGAGCTCCGTTTTTCTCTTAAAAGATGTGTATTATCATCAGTGTTGGACACTTTTTTGATGTAGGAGGAAATACTGGGAGAAAGAGGAGAGATCAGGAAAGAGAGATAAACAGAAAGGGAGACTAGGGGAGAGAAGAAGAACAAGAACAAGGGGAAGTTAGGTTTCCATTTGTAAATCAATTTCGGATTCAAGTATCCTCCATTAGGTTGCAGTGGGGATAGTTTATAGACTATCCTAACGCAGTATGGAAATAGAGCTAGCCAACAAGAAAATCCTACTTGATGGTATATGAATATAAAAAACCCCAACCCCTAAAACACTCAAGTCACAGAAATCCCAATCTAAATACAATATTACAACATAGATCTACAGTTTTTGATGCAAATTACTAATCCAACGGTTTTTTGTGATCTGCCTTGCAGCTGTGAAGGAGCTGTTTTCTCATTACATGGAAGCATGGAAGTCATGGTACTCTGAAGTTGTTGAGAAGCCAATCCAAGCTTGATGTTTCTCCATTTTTATTACATACCCCAGATGATTGAGGAAATTGCTTCTTTTCAGCTCTCATTGTTGACTCGACAAAGAAGGATCGCTCCTGGTGTTGGATGCATTTCTCTATACTCCATGTTAGAATGGCAATCCTCAGGATACTTCTAAAATTTTGTCCCCCTGTCGGCTTTCAATACAGATTCTTTTCTTGGTTATGTTACTGATTGCTAGTTATAGATGCTTAGGTTGAAGTGAATGGTTGTATATTGTACATGGCCGCTTATTTGCTCCTTTCTCCAGTCAATAACATTAGCATTTAAAAGTTTCTGGAAACAAGAATATGCATGAGGCTTATCACACAGCTAAATGATGTTGAGAGTCAAGTGCTTAACAAAAATGACTTCCACTTGATTCTTGAAATAAATTTGGTTCCCACTACTTGTTTAGGAGCCCTATAAGAGGATTTGCCCACGTTTGGGATTGGCAATCATTCAAAATTAGCTTTCTAAATCTAAATATAAGATGATAACTGATATTAATCTTTTATTAGCAAGACTTGAATTTACAAATGAACAATAAGCTCTATTATCACCTGTCCTGACACTACTCCATACTTTTAAGTTTATCTGTTGTGGAAAGTGTCTGTCAGCTCATTTCATCTCTAAGCTTATCTTCTTTTTCTTGGCTCTCTTTCCGAATGGTTTCAATCTCAATGTCATGTTGTTCCCTAGAGCAATGAAAGCTGTATGAAGCCATAATGCAAAGTTGGGTGGCTACCATTAACTTATCAAAGAATTATTTCCTCTTGCACACTGAGATTGAGTGTCTTATGGGGGAGGACAATGCTGTTGATAATCACCACTTCATCTTCAACTGTCACGTCTTCACCTGGATTATTAGAAATAGTAATCAGATCAGATGGTGCATTATGTGATTTTGAAGGAAAGAGTGAAAAAAGAAGAAGGATGATGTATAAACAAAAATTAGAAGAACAAGTACCAAGGATTGTGATCCCAAGCTTTGAATTGTAATCCCCGCTAGCCTGAAATCATAATAGCAAACAAAACTAAGAAATCCAATTGCAACAGTTGTAGGCATTGTTATCTTTAATCAATATAGATAGCAATAGAACTTATGGCCTTGCCTGGACACGAGACCATTTCCCGATAGAAGATTTCCATCCAACAATTGCATGAATAACAACAGCATTTTCCTGGCATAAAACATTATATAAATTTGTTAACACAATAACTTTGAGTTTATATTGCGCTTGCGACCTTTACTTCAGATGTATACCTTAATTTCAACATTGTCGAGTATGATACAACTTATGAGCCTCACACCAGCTCCTATACGAGCATTTGCAGATATTGAGACATTAGGGCCAATCTGCGGGACCAGATATTAGGAGACTGTTAATACATTACTAGAGTCGCAGAGGAAAAACTGATCAAGGCCAATGATAATATTATCGTTCAGTGTTCATACTTTAGCACTGGGGTGTACTTTTGCTGATGGATGAATGTAAACATCGCTAGAAATACTGGCACTCATTGAACCATCTCCACTTGCCAAAAGATGGGGGCTGGTGACTCGGAATTGTGAAAGATACAAACCAGAACATTTCAAGGACATTCTGCAGGGAAAGCAAAATATTTACCAGTTCATTCAGATCAATGAGGGAAAAGGTTATCAAAGAAATCAACAGTTGATAGGCCAATCTAACCCAGGAGTTTTAATCTGTTCCCAGAAGTCCATGGTTTCATATGTATATAACTGCTTCTTTCCTGCAAGAGGGGATAGGATATCTTGATCTAACCTCGCAAAATGTGTGGATGCACTCCTGTTAAAGGAACTTTGTATCAGCTAAGGGTTACTAATAAAACTTCTTCATAATAGTCTAGCAGAGTAGCAGCCATTGAAAATTTGAAAGTATGGAGGTAGTTCTAAAAGCTCATTTGGCTGAAGGTTTTCAATGTTTCTGTTTAAACGACCGGAAACTATTATGGGACAGAAAAACCAAACAGGCTCTAACGAGTAGATACATCACGATACCCTGTAACAGTTTATATATAAGATTCATTGTAGTACATAGGTCCTTCTATACTAGAGTAAGGAGAAACCTTGTTGCAGAGTGCAAGGCTTCAAAACTGGATAGACGTCTTAAGTCAGCTGCAAATAAAAGAGAGTTCACATGTCAGCAGGATAAAGGTATCTTTTTGCGAGGTGATCGCTACAATGATCAATATTTGTGAAAGAAGTCGAATGTGTCGAAATATCTTACTATCTCATGCAAAAAAGCAGATACCAAGTTCTTATTGAAAGCTGAACTGTCAGATCAACACAGCTTTTCGTTTTTATTTGGAAAGTTTAAAGTTTAAACTAAAGACAACCCACTGCAGAGCAAATCTTATACTACAGCACATAAATAGCCTAGGAGAGCCTATGCATGGACAATGTATCACTGACCTCTGTCCTTCTTCTGAGAAGAAACACCCTCTATGGCATTAAAAATATCTGGTGTGAATATGTAGACACCACAATTGATCCGGTCACTGACCTGAATAAAATAACAATATCACCAGAAGGATAAAACAAAAAGAAGAGGCATGCAGGTAAGAAATCCCAATTCAAGTTCACTGAGGCTAAAAAACCCGATCTCAAACATACAAAAGTCTCAGGTTTCTCTGTGTAATGCAGCAGTTCATTGGTGACCGGATCAGCTACAAGTTCCCCAAACTGACTTGCTGACTCAGGAGAAACCTATACACAAAAAAATAGATATCGGACATGGAGTTGGTATATAACAACAGAAAATTTAACTTTGTCAGAATTCTATTAATGCATCTGTTGAGTAACCTTGATGACCAGGATCGTACCCATCCCACCATATTTTCTGTGAGCCTCTGCAGATAGAAATGAAAAGGCATCAATTAATTTCTGCAAGCCATAAAATGAACAATTATCAAGCTAACACTTCACATACATCAGCAGCTCATTAAATAGTTACCAAGCATTTCTGGAAGCGGAAAACTGCAGCAAACATCACAGTTCAGCAAGAAAATGTGCGACTGCATGCAAAAGAAAGAGCCAAATCAGTATCTTCTATTACAAAAAAATTGCCATTAATATTGAGCAAGTATGTCATCAAAATATTCTAAAAGCGTACCACTATGCACAATACAGAGAAGGAAAAGCAAAACGAGAGATTTGAAAGAGTAATTAGAAGGAATCAAGAAAGAATAGACAACACTCAATCAGTTAACCCTAACAGGAAGTAGTAGGGAAAAGGTAATAACCGGGCTGTCTTCCATGATTAGATCTCTGAAGTTATAAAGTCCACCAGCTGAACCATGTGGCCTGTCTTCCCTCAAATATCTAAACATAACAAATGATCAGTAAACTAAAAGTCAGTAGCCAATTCAACATTTTGAAATCTGATTAGAAACCAATTACTACAAAAGAAAAGCGCAAAAACTCGCCTAACAGGGACCTTAAGCTCATTAGAGATCGAGGATACATATAATGTTAACTCACGCTCCTCATAGAAACCAATGAGAAAGATTTGTGCCAGGTTAGAAATCTGTAAGACAAACAAACATATTCAACTATTAAGCGTAGAATCGTATCAAAAAAACTACTAAGCATAGAATATCACATCAAAAACAAACATAAGTTCAAGAATATACCTTTTTACAAGCGGAAATCGGATGATGAACCATTGGTTGTCCTGCTAAAGGAAAAAGTGGCTTCGGAATATTCAATGACAGGGGCCGGAATCTAGTGCCTGTATGATTTCATTTCAAGCCAAACGTCCAATATATTAAGAAAAGCATAATGGATCACTTTATGATTCAACTACAAAACACTCTGAACCAAGTTCCAACATTGTAACACAAATGCCAATGAGGAACCACACCATTTCAAGTTATAGCTTTTCAAAATTTGCAGCAACAATCAAATTGATCTCATTGCAATAGGAATTCATTATTGGATCCAATTATCACAGTAACTCAAACACTTTCATACCTTTAGTGGGCCCACCCACCATGATCACAGCAACAACTTTCTCATCTGAGCTCCCCATCTTGCTCTAGCACAAATCCAGATCCTCAAAAGGCAACAACAACAACAACAACCCTGTTCTTCTATAAAACCAGAACCTTCAACAACCTCAGTGAACTGAGACAACCCAAATGCATAAATACATGGGCAACACTAGGGAACAAGAAAGCTACAGTTTTGCACAGAAAGATTCGTAATTTTTAACAGAGAAAGTGAGAGGAGGATAAAGTGAAATCTGGGCAAGGAATGATGCAGTAACGAGAGAGTGTCGGTGAATATAGGTGGATATGCAGAAAATGGTAGAAACATGACCACTGGCTGCTGATAAGCACTGCCAAGCCAACAACGAAGCTTCCGTTTTGTTTCGTCATTGCCTGTTCGGGAAGATGGGAAGGAGCTGCGTGGGACCATTGGAAGATGAATGGATTTGCCTCAGATCATAGGGGACCCAATAAATGTTTTTCTGGTTTATCCTCTTCTCTCTTCGTTTTTATTTCAATCCAATGTAACACTGTAACACAATCCTTGAAGAAAAATGTAACTTGATGTTCTTCGGAGACCAACTTTGTTAACAGGATTTGATAAGAAAAGAAAGCTTGGTTCTGTCTTTAAATTACTCTTTACATATTTTATAAAAGATTGATTGTGACGTGAATATACATGTAAATAGAAGACCGTTTCATTTTGAAAAAAGAAAAAATTAAGTTATACACTCAACCGTTAGAATAAACGTTAAATATTTCTTCTGACAAAAAAGATAATTTTAATGATTAATTTATGTTCAAAAGACGCTTACATCAAATGACAACTTTGAACCATACATACCAACGACACAAGACTCCTACCAAATAACAAGTAGCCCTCGTTGAAAATGAGCTCAAACCTACCACAAATGACTTCAAGCTATTGCTACAATGCTACTTAACCAATCGTCTTTCATAAGTCTAGGCTATGTGGTAGAGTTATGGTAATTGATCTAGGAATCTAGGATCAAACATTGATATTTTTGGCCGGATGTGGACGCGTCTAAAATGACCACAAGAGATAAGATTTGGCTGATGAGGCGGACTGATCTGGCCAGAAACATAAGTCAGCTAGATCGGAAAACGTTGGGTTGTGCTTCATTTCATTATATAATAATTACCTTTCCCTTTCAATTGATTAAGGTGGTCACCAAGAATGTAGATAATTCTATTAAGTTGGATGCTGAAAAGATTTGTAGTTGATACTAACCCCTGTGACGTTTAACTCTCAACCTTTCTCCCTAGTGGCACAAGCAACAACGGAAAAGCAATAACATTTCGATAACAAACCCAGAGATGGGTTAGATTTGTATGTGTTCCACCTTACAACTTATATTAAATCCAGACTAAGGAACTTATTGTAATCTTTATAGGTTGCACTAGCCCACGAGTGCCACTGTCACTGCAATGCGGCTAATCTATCATCACTATAACCCTAACTCTACCTCTGAATACAAAACATGCGAGTCCACTGTTAAAAAGACTTTAATTAGTTATTTCAGAAACTTCTTTAGTTCTTATACATCCAATTTAGTGCAAATTAACCCCTTATTTCTTCAATATCAGCAACTTGCAGTTTACCATCAGTTTTGTAGGAGACTTTTTCACAGTTTTGAAGGTGAAGGTGACTTGTACCAACCCCAAGGATCATCAGACACATATTGAGTAACCTGCTTCACAGTCATGTAATTCTCAAGTCCCCTGTTGAAAAGAGAAAAGATATAATACCATCAGCAGTTCATTCATAGTAATACTGAGATGTAGTCTACTGATCAGCAATTATATATTTCAGAAGTAACAACCTGTTTGTCACACTAAATTCAACTAATATATGCTTCTATCAGGTAATAGTTTGGATAGAGCCATACCATGTCCCTAATTCACGCCCGAAACCACTACGTTTGTTGCCACCCCAAGGAGCCTGAGTGAAGCATGGTTGTGAACAATTAATCCAGACAATTCCTGCCTGAAAGGCCTGAAAAACAGAACAGAGAATGCAACACATGATTAAGATGCTGTTCTACGAATATCAGAAAGGAAGACTCATTGCACTAGAATTAAAAGGAGAGGTCTCACCTTAGAAACACGCTCACACCTTTCTAGATCATTTGATATGACAGCAGCACCCAAGCCAAATCTGTTAAATATGAAAACTGTTAGAAAAGAGAACTCCCAGATCCAATCACAAAACTAGAAGAGGTAAGTAGACGCAGAACAAAACAAAACCAAACAAAAAAATTTCCACATAATTAACAAGGAAAAATAAGAGTTGACTCACTGGGTGTCATTTGCTAATTCAATAGCTTCTTCTTCTGAACTAAATGTTTTGACACAAAGAACAGGTCCAAAAACCTCTTCTTTCCAAATCTGCATGGAGTTAGTCACATCAGTGATGACGGTTGGTTCAACGTAATAGCCTTTCTTCAGATACTGCCATCCATTTGTACAATAAATCAAGTGTTAGTTACAAGTCATAAAGCAAAATGGTCATGATAAAGGCAGAGGAGGTTATACCTCAGGACGAACCCCACCGCACAAAACTTTTGCGCCTTCACTCTTAGCTGTTGAGATGAACTTCAATATTTTCTCATACTGACAGAAGAAGCAAATATTAGATGCTTCAATCATAAATTTATGACTTAGAACAAAAAACTTCCTTCTAAGAGAGCAAATTTGACCAATCTGTCTTGTAACATAGATGTCTTAGAACCATTTAGCATAGATATAGATATTTTGGATAAGAGATATTACCCAGTTGAAATGTTAAAACTTTACACTAGTGGAACAGGTTTAACCTTAGTAGTGAACTCAACCTTCCCTACCCATACCCAACTTAAGGCAAGAGTCTTTGGAGAACACAAAACAACAATCCTGAAATATTTCCAGGGAGGAGAGGGCGGTATCTTATTAAGTCTCTAATGACCCTCCCCTGGCATCTATCTAGACTACTTCATGGAAACAATGACATTTACCGGGATAACAATAGTTATCTAGGTATGATGTCTAAGTGTTTTAATGAACTTGTTGATAGAAAACCCTCTACGCGAAATAAATAAAAAATAAAAAAAATGCATAAATATGTACCTGCCCTTGAGAAACAACAGGGCCAAGCCTGCAACCTTCTTCCAAAGGATCTGAAATCTTAATGTTTTTGCACCATTCAGCAAGCCTCTCTAAGAATTTTGATGCAATACTTTCCTGAAACAAGCATAAGGAATTAAAAATGATACGGAGAACGCTTGTTTTAAGATGGCACTAAGATAAGAACTCCTAGTCAGCTAGGTTTATTTTCATTTTAGTTATGTTCAGCAAGGTAGACTCTAGCTGATTAATGCTGTTAATGTCACACAAAATTACCACTAACTACATGATTTAGAGTTGTTAAATTGACAAGCAATATCTGTTCAGTTCTAGAGACGCAATTCAGAAGAGAATCAAAGCAAGTGTAAGACGGGATAAGACAGGAAACTATCTATCATACTTACATGCAGTATAAGACGGGATGTTGCACTGCAAATCTGACCGTTAGTCCAAAAGATGCCAAAGGCGGTCCATTCAGCAGCTGATTGTATCATACAGTAAACAAATTATCATTATGGTACCAGGAGTTGTAATGTATGTTATTTCTAACATGATTTGGCTTCAATGTGTAGATTCTACGTGAACAACTAGTTCTACAGGATGTTACATATTAAGAATGGAGTCAACAGACACTAACCTTTGTCAATATCAACATCGTCAAAAACAACAATTGGGCTTTTTCCTCCAAGCTCCAGCGAAACAGGCTACCACAAATGACATAGGAATAAGTATATGAAGATCTCTTCAAATGAAGAGAATGTAAAAACAAAAATAAATGACCGACTGCCAAACTATGGAGCTAGCATACCTTGACCTGTTGAGCTGCTGCTGACATAATCTTGCTCCCTGTGAGAGTACTTCCAGTAAATGCAACCTGTTGAACACAAGTTTATAAGCTACTACAGCATGGTAACTGAAACAACTCAAAGAAACATATATAGCAAGATTATCAATAGAAGACGAAGAGGAGCTGGAGTTGAACCTTATCAACATGGGGATGAGAAGCCAAAGGAGCGCCAGCTTCATGGCCCAGCCCGGTCAGAATATTGAGGACACCAGGAGGAAGACCAACCTCTCTACACACCTCAGCTAGCTCCAAACAAGTTCTGAAATTAATTGTTAAATGATGATAAGCTTTAACTAGAATTATCTACATAAGAACTGAAGTAAGTAAATATAACCAAAGAAGGACATACACTGATGCCAACTCAGAAGGCTTCAGTATTGCAGCGCACCCAGCAGCCAAGGCAGGAGCTACCTTCCATGTAGCCATTAATAAAGGGTAGTTCCTAAACATAAGAAAGAAGCAATTCATTAACATATAATCTTGAAGATTCTCCACGGTAGCACAGAAAGACCATCTACAAGATAAACCACACCATATACCCAAAAAAATCCTTGCCAACCAAAGTTTTTAGGACCATTGGAAGAGTCCAGAATTTAGTTTTACAGGTGACTGATTACTAGACAAACAGGAAAGTACAGGCCCCAAGCAAGATATCTCGTATAATGTGAAAAGAGGTAGCAAATACCATGGAGTAATCAACGCAACAACCCCGATCGGCTCCTTAAGAACATGAGTTTTAAATGTCTCCATAGGAAGTGCAATAGAAACCTTTTGCTGTTTATCCAAACCATCAGCAAGGTCTGCATAGTACTCAAAACATCCGGCAACATCTTCCTGCATTGCACACGCCAGGACATAAGAAACTACACAAAACAAATAAAAACTCACCCAGAGAGAATCACACTACACGGTACATACCATGTCCCATAAGGCTTCATCCAGCGGTTTTCCACAATCAGTTGCTTCGAGTTTTGCTAACTCGGATTTCTTCTCTGTTATCTACACCCAAAAAACAACAACTCTTAAACTAAAAAATACACAACCGTCGCAAAACATAACAAATCCATATAAGAACAAAACCATGACAGCGTCAAATAATTACCTTAGCAGCAATGGCTCTCAAATACTTGGCACGAACGGCTCCCGATGCCGATGCCCAGTCTTTCCCCTTGTTCCTGGCAAGAGCCTTCCGTGCCGCCTCCACCGCGATCTCCACATCTTCAGCTGTAGCTGCCGGAATATCCCCTGCACACAAAAAAAAAACTCATTGATCGGATCATCACAAACCCACCACTGCAAAAACACATCAAGTTTGAATCAAAACCTTCAAGTTGAATCAGTGAAGAAAGAGAGAAATTTACCGATGGTTTGTTCGGTGGCGGGGTTGATGATGGGGATGCGTTTCTTGAGAGCTGGTTCCTTCCACTCGCCGCCGATGAAGAGTTGCCGACTCGGTATCTGGATCGCCATTATCACACTCTTGTCTTTCTCTATGAGCAATTGAGGACCAATGTTAGTTCAGACTCTTTTTTATATTGATGAAGAAGAAGTTGAGTTCAGCTCTGATTGGTGATCAGTTTGGCTTGGGATATGATTGATAGAGCACGTTTTCCTATCGAGTTCTACACAATCTTGCAGCTGAAATTGTTTTGACTTTACCACTTGACCGAATGTTACTATTTCATCCTAAGTAAATGTCTTGTGTGTATATATAGGAATTTCACAACTCAAAAATCATCAAATCATATCATAATCTACTTTGTAATTAATCCTATAATCTTATAGAATGTTGTTTTCCTTGTGCAATAAGATTACATGTTAAATGTTAAAGCAACCCCAAGCATATACAAATTCGGTATCCTACTGTTGAATCATAATTCATAGATAATTTTGTGCCTTAATTCTTGAAAATTACTTGTTCTAAAGTCTATTTTATTGTCAACTAATCAATTTCCATGTTTTGAAGAAAATATTGACAAGAGAAGAGAAACGGTGAAATTTCGACGAGTTTCCGAGCACCGCCACTTTTGACGGCCCAAGTAGCGGCGCACCACCATTTTTGGTGGTGCCATGTATTTTTCGGTTATCTTTATGGTAGAGGAGGGAAAGAGGAGCAAGAATTGTTTCATCACAACTAAGTCCTAACCTTCTAGTTCAAATTGAACTACATCACATTTTCCTATTTCCCTATTTCCCACTCATCACATGGCAGTATCTGAAGAAGGAAGAAGAGTCTAGTATCATTTGAGGATATCATCACCATCACCTCCATCATCCCATGATAAGGATTCCATGAGTTCATCCACTTCATCCTCAACTTGAGCATAGTCACTTTTCTTCCCTTACTCTTTACTTTGATGTCCTTAAACATTTTGAAGCTTGTATAATTGACTATGAGTGAGTAGTTAGTTTGTTGGGGCTAGGGTTGAAAGCCCTAGCCAATCTTGTATGACATTGATGTATATATTGTGTTTGATGCACTTTTCATTAGCACCTTAATATGCTAGATCAAGAGTTGAACTTTCATGCTTGAACTTAATCAATTTGGGTATGTTTGTTTGCCATGACATGAGAGATAATTAGGGCTTGATTAACCTTAGTTGTTTGAAGCATGATAGCATATCATATGTGCATATTAGGGTTGTGAGCTACAATCACTTAGAGATAAGCTTGGTTGGTTTGCATAATTTCTTCATCCCAAGCTTTATGCACTTAGGGTAATGCATTAGATTTCTAATCGGATTGAAATGCATGACTTATTTAGTTAAGTACTACACCCGAGAGGGGTTGCTTGATATCAACAAAGGAGATGTCCCTTGTCATACCCGAGAGGGATTCAAGGAGAGAAATTGGCTAATTAAAATGACATCATTCACTTTAGAAGCATCATTGTTTGCAAGGGAGGCTAGAGGTGAAAACCTTAAGTCCCAACTCCCATCCATTTCATCACATCTAATTTAGCTTAGCATAGTTTATATTTCAAGTTTACATTTAGCAAGTTTCGAATCGAATCATCTCAAAACCAAAATCAAATCTATCTCATCTTGCATATATTCACCCTAAACTTTGGTTCACTTGTGAGCCATTGTTTGTGATTGTACATTTGCATAATCTTTTTAGCATCCTTTAGGTTTTCCTAGCTAGAGTGGGTTTACCAATCCCTTAGGTACGATATCTCTTACTCATAATCCCTACACTATAACTTGACGCTTATACTTTAGGGTGACTTTTTAGCTAACACCTACTTCATTTTTTTTGGTGCATGTCAACACTAATCGACATTGTTCATGTTGCATCTTTAAAAACATTGTCAATAAACAAAAACCTTGCAAGACAAAACTAACTTTGATCGACACAAAGAGTACAACACACACTCTTCATATTTGGAAACACCATGTTGTAAAAAACGGTGCCTCGACGCCAAGCGACAACAAAATGCTTCGTCCTTCACATAAGCTTTTGTGCTAAGCATGGGCAATTAGGCGGCCGACTAGTGTCCACCCAACCACCTAGCCCGCCTAAGTGGCTACGCGCTCCCTCTTATTTTTTTCTTTATTCTTTTTTGGGTGAGGTTGGTGTATTGTGAGGAGCAAAGTGCACGAAGAGTTGTTGTGTTTTAAATTTTGAGTGTATGAGTATTAATCGTTCTTTAGTAGAACAAGCAAATACTAAGTTCACCTAATCCTTTTTTTGTTGCTTATGTACATACGATTCTCTCTATCTCATCTTAATTGCATTCTGTTTTGTGCTTGCCATCTTGCATGACTTTCACATACATATTTTCAGCACACCACTACTGCACCACCACCACTTGATAATTTTAGCAACTTATTTGTATTTGTAAGCAAATATTGTGTATGAGATGTTGGAGATAATTAAATGTCCATCATATTCTAATGATTGATACACACCCTACCCTAAACATCTTTGAGTGTCAAGTTCCTCACTTTTAAAGGAAGTTATGAACTTGTTGATCTCCCTTCATCCTTCTGAAAAAGAAAGAGAATATGAGAGTAGTTTCACCACATGGATATCCACTTATTCTTCAGAAGAGTTTGATACCTCAATTTAAGGGATTGGAGAACAAGCTGGGAATGGGGGCAACAACTAAGAAGGTGGCTATGGTTTAGGTTTATATAGAAGTACGCTAAGTGAACAAACATGTTGTTCACTTTTATATATATATTTTTTTTGAGACAGACGTCAATCCTAATAAACATATTAGAAACAGACATGTACCTCTCTTTTAAAGCTGTGATGAGTAATTAAAATTTCATCCGTACTTATTAGATATTATGATATAATTTCTAACTGTGGTTGTTCAATATCTGGTGATGTAAGGATTACGTATTGATATCTATATTTTTCATTCATTAATTTTGATTGCTAGCTCTGCAGCATTGATGAATTGGGAACATGTAGCGATTTCTAGTTTGCATGTAAATGAACAGGATGCTCTGTCACTGATGTGGGTTGTAAACCTTAGCTTGAGGATTAAAGTTGATCAGGATGTTTGCGAAGCGCTGCCTTGTTAACAATGTGAGACCTACAACTATGCTTGGGAAGGTGAAGTTGAGGCTTGAACTCCGCTTGATGGAGAAGGAAGTTGAAAGAGGAATCTACTACCTGTATTAAGTGGAAAATATTGTGGAATTTGTTTTGATACTTGCAGTATCGAGTATCGACTTCTGTAACCTCTTTGCCCCAAGGAGGAACCAACTTGGGCCTCCTTGGCTGTGTTCATTATTGATAGTAATAAGCCTCTAACTGATGCTTTGATAGGGATATGAACAGCTCTTCCTGTCTTCTATGTACCTTACGCATAGTCGTCGTTCTCAGTGATTGTAATTTGTTCCCAGAAAAAGAGAGAGGAAGAGAATACACTTAATATGGTATAAATGCAAGAGTCGGAAGAGCAAAATGACAGTTTATGAAAGTTTATTACGAGGGATTAAGTTTGCAGCACAAAGACAACTATTTTCCAAGAACCAAAATCTAATTACAGTTTAGCAATCATTTCTCTGAAGGAAACGTTGGAACCACTCAGCAGATTGTTTGGGGATACGTTTCAAATTGTCATCAAAACCAATGTAGTGAAGTCCAAATGACTCAAACAATCCCATACCCCATTCGAAGTCGTCGAATAAAGACCAGTAGAAATACCCTTTGATGTTTACTCCACTCCTGCAGCAATTAGAATCATATTAGTTATGATATTAGTAACGTAAATATGCTCATTTACTTAATTGCGTTGTTGAGACTATACAAATGTTTAGCAATATAGAAGATTCGATCTGAATCCTTCAATCGTTCAGAAAGCGGGGAGTTATCCTTCCTGGACATAGGAAGTCCTACAAAGATCGAAATAACATGGATGAGATACAACACTTATTTAGGATAACTGGTGCCTTAGCTGAAGTATAAGAAATCATACCATTTTCAGAAATATAGATTTTTGGGGTTTGATATTTTTTCCTTGATATAGACCATCAGTCCCTCCAACCCTTTTGGCCAATTTCCATTGTCCACTACAGGAAATATACACTTAGCCGACGGAATCTTATTAATTCCGTCGGCTAAGACACACTTCACACCGACGGAAACAAAAACCGTCGTATAGGACACCACATCCGTCGCCTAAGATTTCATAGGCGACGGAAAATAACTGTCGACAACTTCCGTCGACTAAGATAATCCTACTCGACGAAATACTATTCGTCGTCCTATTTCCGTCGGGTTAGTAAATCCTAGACGACGGATATCTTCCGTCGGTAAGGTTTCGTCGCCTTAGATCTTTCTAGTCGACGGAAATTGACTGTCGACATAGTCCGTCGTCGAAGATTGTCTAGGGCGACGAATAATATTCCGTCGGTAGAACTTGACTTAGACGACGAATAATTTTCCGTCGCTTAAACTTTTCTTGGGCGACGAATTCCGTTCCGTCGGCTAAGAACATCTTGGGCGACGAATAACTATTTCTTAGCCGACGAACGTTTCCGTCGCCTAAGAATTTGAATTATTGCCTGACACAACAGAGCGAATATTTTTTCCGACGGATATCTTCCTAGCCGACGGAATATTCCGTCCGCTAAGTTTACACATCATCATTTATACACCTTTTGCCCAGAAGAGAACGCAGATCGAATAAAAGCATGGTCTAGCTCCCCCCCCTCCCCTTCATCAGAATATTCATCCGATCCAAATATAGTTAATTTAGAAGCTTTTCGTCGACATGAATTTGATCGATCTTTAAGAGGTACGCGCTTCGATCTCGATCTCCTAATTGGTAACTATTTTAATTAATTAATCTACTTTCTTCTTTTTAGGCATATTTTCCTACGAACTTTCGGCAACTTGCCGGTCCAATTTTGATGGATTATTAATTGTTGCTTATTATTTGTATGCTTAAATAATTACTAGATATGTGTGTATAATATGTTTGTACGTACATATAATATTATATATGCATGAAAACTATATAATATTATTTGTATATATATATATATATCTAACTTTTGTGTGTATAATTTTTAAAGATATATATATATATATATATATTATATATATATATCTTTAGCTTTTGTATGTATGATTAATTAATAATTATGTACGTACGTTTATCAAATTTTTGTTTTCATTCAAATCGTTTTGTTCATGCGCGATTTGAATGATAAAAATAAAATGATGAATCATGTAATTAAGAATTATAAGATTCTTATACATTCATCAATATATTGTTACCCTTAGAAATCCCGTTCGAGAACCATTATGTTACGACTGTGTCTAACAAAATGGGTTTCGAATTGTCCCATATTTGGACAGTTTGGGAGCATATGACATTGAGATTCCGTTGTGTTGTTGCGTTTCGTTTTCGGTTGTGGGTATATATATTTCGACAAGATCTTCCTTTATTGTTCCTCGAGTGCATTCTAGGTATAGATATTAGTGCACTTGGGGAACTGTAGGGAGATGCTGCCGAAATTTTCTCACATATGCGAATTCGAAACCCCCCAACAACAAACGAAATCACAATGTCATATGCTCTCAAACGAGATTAGGGCCCTAACCGGAGGTATAAGGTGAAGAATATTATTGGGGTAGTAATTAAACTCTCAAGTATGGAAAATGATTGGAAATTATGCTCATGTACGTAAAGTGTGAAAAATTATTGGGGGTCAGTAATTTTCTGTATTTCTTGATACAACACATCCGCCTTCCTTTATTTTCTTCCAGTTTGATACTTGGATGTTTGTTTTACTCTTTTCCAGGTCTTTTCTTTAATCTGGAATGCTTCCAGTTTTTGTTATGCTCATATGTTCAAGTGTGGAAAATTATTGGGGGTCAGTAATTTTCCTGACGAGCAACCAAAGTTTATGGATGATTGTTATTACTTAGATTCTTTTCAACCATCCTCTAATGACATATAGGGTAGTAAACTCTCAAGTAGGGAAAATTATTGGGGGTCAGTAATTTTCCTGAACAGAGCAACCAAAGTTTACTAACCCCCAATACCACCCTGTAACAAAAAAAAACTGAAACTGACAACCAAGATAAATGAAACTGACAGAAATATCAAAATGAATAGACCAAAATTACTAAAGAACAAGTTCCTTTACTGAAATTCAAGATCATTCATATGTTCTTGCAACACTATAAAAATACTACATTTATTTTGAAGATCCTACATCTAAAGTGCCACTAATCTTTTTTCTATATTGATGTCCATGAACTTTAGCAGGATCTTCCTCCTCATTTCATACCACCATCTTTTGTCGGTTTTTTACTATGACATAGGCTCTCTATAAAGTGGAGCAAAAACGGTCCACAGTCTGACCTGCAATGCATTAAGAAACAGTGTACTAAATTTTTCACCCCAATAAACAGACAAGTATATTCTGCCCCAATAAACTTTAAAAGTTTAAAGGTCTTACGATGTTTTTTATTTTCTGCTGTATAGATTGCTTGTATAGCTTTATCTCTTATTTATCATCCATCTTCTTGTTCTCTTCTTGTCATCTTCGAGTCAACTATCCTCGTCACCGTATTCCTTGTGCTGTCCTGCTTGTCATAGTTTTCCTCCATTCCTCAGGGTCCATGCTGCTGAGAGGGTATTTGGTGAAATCATATACGCGTTTGATGAACACTATTCATGTTGGTTAACCTGTTGTCCAACAACACAAATAATACAACTAAAACAACAAACAAGAAAACAAAACAAAAACCAGTAGAAGTTTACTGCCCCCAGTAAACTTCTTACCCTAATAAATCAGTTACAACACTCACCACTGCCATTGCATTCTGAAAGTGGTGTTGGTCGGCAGAGTAATTCTGGTGCATGGCTAGCATTGAGTCACGTGATAGAAGCATCGAGCTTTGTTGTCAATCAGGACCAAGGTATAGTGGTGGCTGACCCCGTGATGTACCGGAATGAAAACCAGGTCCTTACTGAAGATGGACCACAGAGGATTAATAATGGAAAGCTCTATATCTAATTCATTACATTTGAATTCCCCCTGTTTTCCTCCTCCAGCTAGGAACTCCTTCAGTTTTTGTTTCATGTACCACCGCCGCGCGCGCTGTATTTATAAAAGCAAGTAGTAAGATTGTGTTAACTGAAAAAAGTAACGGAGGAGACCGCGGTGCTGCGGCACGCTGTTATTTCAGGTTAGACTACTTACCGCTGTCTCTATGTCTAGGAATCCGACCGAGACCTTCTTCTTTTCCATTTCCTCCTTCAACATTGCGAGGTACACCCTGATGGTCTGCATGTACAACATATATAAGTCACAAATTATTACAACAAAGAATACATCTTAGGTTACTCAAACATCAACTTTATTGCGGTTAGTAAGACCAGTAAGTTTTTCTCACATTAGATGTAATCTCTCCTTCTTGAATTATTCTCTTCAAGTCATCTTTGGTAATGTCAATGATACCATCACAACACTCCCAATACCGGAAACTGTGCAGACACAAATAAGTCATAAGCAGTCAAACCAGAGAACTAATTGTAATGTTATATATATATTACTAGGGAAGAATAAACTTACTCATCATTCTTGTCCTTGTTCAAATCAAACCAGTTCTTATAGTGATTCGCCACCTTTTCATCCAAGAGCTTCCATGTTGGAGTGTTGCAGTTCACTCCATCAATAACAATACGATTCTGGACTTTACGCTCCACCTCCTTTGTTCTTTTTGCTGGCTTTAGCCCTAATGGGGTGTCATACTCCCATTCTTCTTCTTTCCTCTTTTGTGCCCCACGCTTCTTCAGGTTGACGTCTCTTTCAATCGAACCAGTCTCCACAGTTTGTTTTGAGCCCTTCTGCTTGACATTTTTCTTGAGCCCTCCTGCTTGCTGTTCTTCATTCTTCAAGCTGGTTGTTTCATTCATTTTTTTAAGGCCATTTCCACAGCTTGATCAACAAGTTTGTCTAGTTTAGACAGCTTGACATCGGTCGTCACAGGTTCATCGTCTTCTGGAAATATCTTTCGCAACGGAACTGGTTCTGCTACTTGTTCAAAAAACTACACAAGAAAACACACAAGTTATCCTCAAAAAATTGAACCAAACACAATATTTATTGGGGGTCAGTAAACTTATTTCTACTCTTACCTCTTCAGTTCCTGCAGTTGCTCCTCTCTACAGTTATATTCTTCCTCTTCAACCGGCTTTGACCTACCCTCCTCCTCCTCCTCCTTCTCCTCAGTTACACATATTATCTGTTTTGTCTGAGCATGTTTTGCCCCCTTGTGCAACTGTTTCTTGAGAGCGTTGATTTCATTTTTGTCTGCCCTCCTTTCTTTCTCTAGCTCAATGATTTGGCTGTCCGCTTTCTTTAACTTGCCGAGCAATTCAGTGTTTTTGTTCACCAGTTCTTCATTTGCTTTGGCAAGTTCTGTCAGCTTCTTCTTCTTCATATCTTCCATCGGCAGCTCCTGTACACATTATAACAACGAAATCGTTACTGTTAAACAATTATATACAAATAAACAAGTTTACTACTGCCCCCAGTAAACTTCTACTGGGGGTCAGTAAACAACAATACATTATCTCCCTTTCAATTTCATGACAATTACACACTTAATATACCCTAATAAGCAACTTTATTGCCCCCTAGTAACCCAGTAGAAGTTTACTGTTACTGCCCCCCAGTAAACTTCTACTGGGGGTCAGTAAACTTCTATACTTATCTCCCATTCAATTTCATGATAATACACACTTAATATACCCTAATAACAACTTTATTGCCCCCTAGTAAACCCAGTAAAGTGGCAGTAAACTTCTACTGGGGGTCAGTAAACTTCTATACTTATCTCCCATTCAATTTCATGACAATTACACACTTAATACCCTAATAAGCAACTTTATTGCCCCCTAGTAAACCCAGTAGAAGTTTACTGCCTCCCAGTAAACTTCTACTGGGGGTCAGTAAACACACTACATACTCTTCTCCTTTTCAATTTCATGACAATTACACACTTAATATACCCTAATAAGCAACTTTATTGCCCCCTAGTAAACCCAGTAGAAGTTTACTGCCCCCCAGTAAACTTCTACTGGGGTCAGTAAACAACAATACATTATCTCCCTTTCAATTCATGATAATTACACACTTACATACCCTAATAAGCAACTTTATTGCCCCCTAGTAAACCCAGTAGAAGTTTACTGCCCCCCAGTAAACTTCTACTGGGGTCAGTAACTTCTATACACGTTCCATTTTCATTGTTAATAGTTTTACTGGGTGTTAGTAACCATTCAAACTTACCCAATCAATTGTCCTTGGTGTTCCATTGTCATCTTGCAGCCGCTTATCATTGCCGGAACTCGTTTCCTCCTCATCCATCCATGGACCTTCTATTATGAGTTCCTGTTTTTACATTTATAAGACACAAATCAGTTTAATTTAGTTTTTCAAAAACAAACAATACAATGCAATATATTTTTTTTAATTATAAAAATGGCTATATAAATAAAATACCATTACCTACCTCACAATTCAGGTCTTCTCAAATACTCCTTTTCTTTGATGATCTCTTGTATTGACCATCTTAGAAATCTGGGAGTCTCCTTCTCTTTCCCGATAATCCGCTTCTTTATTTTTGTTTTCTCAAGGAACCAGTATAGAACCAGAAGGAGGCATCCGTTCAAAACTCTTGGCTCCCCCCTTACGTGCTTGTGAAGTCCTTGGTGCAAGAATTCTAATACCTTATGTGACCAGTTGTATTTGTCGATGCTTTCAAGGTCTTCACACTTGAGTATCAGTTTCCATTCAATGTGGTTCCCGCTTCTCTGAAAAATAAAGCTGCCATAAGGCTACATAAGTACATTATAACCAAAGAGGCTATCTTCCTTAGATCCCCCTTCTTCTTCTGAAGCTTCCTAAGCTCTTCCATTAATGTGTCATCAATAACCTTTCTGGTGATTGTTCTTCTTGTTTGCTTTCCAAAGACAGCAGAATCTGCCACATTCTTCTTACTGCCCTTGCAGTATTTCTGGTCTATTGTGATATCCACATCCGAGCCTTCTTTGGTTATTCCAAAATTGAATGCACGTCATGCTCCGTAATTTCAATCTCCGTGTTCCCAAATATGAAGTTTTTATTGTCACTGTTGTAGTGCCTCATTAGGATCTCAAAATCAGATTCAAGCTTCTTCACTTGATCCTCCTCAACCTTGTCCAATCTGAATGCTTCAATTATTCCCCGAAACAAGTGCTGTTTATCAACTCCCATGATTCTTCTGGGATGCTCTCCTTGTATCTATACATTAACATATAAAATGATGTCAGTGAGCACTTTTGCTGCACGTGTTTGATCTTGGTCAAGTCACCTTCTCCTCCTTTTTCCTTCTTCTTTCTTTCTTCCCTTTTCTTCCTCCTCCTCCTCCTCCTCCCCTGAATCTGTCTCCGCTTGTTTTCTTTTCTGCCTGTTGATCTTCTCTAAAAAGATACTTTTCTGTTTCCCCTCTTCATCTTCAGTGTAATCATCATCTTCTTCTTCTTCAGCAACGGCACCCTTCTGGACCTCTTTTCTCTTTTTCTTCGACTTCATCTTCTGTAAAACTTCTCCTATATTTTGTTCTGTCCTCATAGAAGCTACAGATTCTTGAAACCAATCCTCTTCGGTATCAGAATCCACACCTAAAGGCCTTGAACTGCTTCTCATCCTGTATATAAGTAGTAAAAACTTGCATTTATAAACTGCATATGCAAAAAATAAAGTTTACTGCCCCCAGTAAACTTCAACTGGGGATCAGAAACTTGCAAAAATGAACTCCCTTTCAATTTCAGGGGCACAACACACAACAGATACCCATTATTACCCTAATAAACAACTTCATTGCCCCATAGTGAACACAGTGGAAGTTTACTGCCCCCCAGTAAACTTATACTGGGGTCAGTAAACTTCAATACATTATCTCCCTTTCATAATCATGCCAGTTATACACAACATATACCATTATTACCCTAATAAACAACTTCATTGCCCCATAGTGAACACAGGAAGTTTACTGCCCCCAGTAAACTTCTACTGGGGGTCAGTAAACTTCAATACATTATCTCCCTTTCATAATCATGCCAGTTATACACAACATATACCCATTATTACCCTAATAAACAACTTCATTGCCCCATAGTGAACACAGTGGAAGTTTACTACTGCCACCCAGTAAACTTCTACTGGGGGTCAGTAAACTTCAATACCTTATCTCCCTTTCATAATCATGCCAGTTATACACAACATACACATTCTTACCCTAATAAACAACTTTATTGCCCTCCTAGTAAACCAGTGGAAGTTTACTGCCCCCCAGTAAACTTCTACTTCACAAGAGTAAATAACAATACAGTATCTCCCTTTCATTGTCATTCCAATTATACGCAGTAAATCAGTGAATGGAGCTTCAATATCATCAGATAAGTCCAAAATAAGCCTAAATGCAATAAAATTCAAAATGTACCTGTTTTTATGGTTTTCCTCCCGGCGAGGTCGAGTGAGAGCGATTGAAGCAGATATCGACGCCGATATATTCAACGCCAATGCATAGACCACAGATCAACTTCGATCGACTGAGAGTAGGGCAGAGCGATTTCCTGCTCAACTGGGATTTATCTGCGGAGAGCGACGGAGTGGACATATATTTAACGAGAGAGCGACGTGGCCTGATCGATGGAATCACGGAGATCGTGAAGAACCCTAAACCAGAGATCGTTATCGAGTGTTAGAGAGAGATAGAGAGAGTGGGAGAACTGAGAGTTCGGTTGATCGTGGAGAGTGGGAGTCTGGGAGAACATGTGTATTTAATTCATGCAATAATTAAGGGTATAATATTAATTGTTAGAGGCGTTAAACATTAATATGGGTTACTCAATAGTTTTTCATTGAAATGGGCTTTAAAATCCTTGTTTACTGAGTAAATGTTTATTTTCCCAACAAAGTATATATATATATATATTTATATATATTTCCGGTTGATTTTATTCACGATTTTTTGATTATATATTTTTGTTTATTGTTATTATAGTGTACAACATGGACAAGAGCTGGATGCAATTAGGGAGGGGGTCCCCAGTTTATATGAGAGGCATTTTTGATTTTCTTGAGTTCGTGCGTCTACATAGTCCTCCAGACAACGTTATTCACATATGTCCGTGCAACAAATGTCTCAATCGGAAATCAGTAACATATGAAGACATGTATTCTCACTTGGCACTAAACGGTATTTGTCCTAGTTATACCACATGGACATGGCACGGCGAAAATCAAGTTCAAATGCCCACACTTGCAGAAATTCAAGCATCACATAATCCGCAGGCAGGATCTTCCAATGCTAGTTACGGGGACCCTGCTGTGATGAACCTCTTAAACGATGCCTTCCCGTTCGCCGCCTCAGGATATCAGCAAAATGTTGTTTATGACAACAACCCTGACACCTTCCCTAATGTCTCCCACGTTGACCAGAACAGTGATTATGATAAGTACAAAGGCTTGTACGGGAAGTACAAACCCCATTGTATCCTGGTAGTGAACATACTGTGTTGGGTACCGTCATGGAGCACATGCAGATAAAAAACAAGCGGGGAAAGAGTAACATATGTTTTGATGAGGATATTGCACTTATGAAGAAAGTGCTTCCCAAAGGTACAGTTGTCCGGCAAATTTCGACCAGGTAAAAAGGATGTTGGCTGACCTCGGTCTTGATCACCAGAAGATAGATGCTTGCGTCAATAACTGCATCTTGTATTACAAAGACAACAAGGATGAAGTTGAGTGCCCACACTGCTACGAGCCAAGGTATGAAGCTTCCACTTCATCTAAGCAGAAAAAGCCCATTCCTAGGAAGGTTCTTCGTTACTTCCCGTTGGGTCCTCGTCTGCAGCGTCTGTACATGTCTTCACATACGGCCAAGCATATGAGATGGCACCAGGCAAGGCACCAGGGACAGCAGAGGATAGATCCGAATAATCTCACACACCCTGCAGACGGGGAGGCTTGGCAGCACTTTGACCGTTCTTTTCCCGAATTTGCTGGAGACTGTCGAAATGTCAGACTCGGACTTGCAACAGACGGATTCAATCCTACTGGAAACATGAATTTGTCTTACAACATTTGGCCTGTGATAGTATTTCCGTACAATCTACCTCCAAACATGTGTATGAGAAAGGAGTACAATTTTCTTACGCTTATGGTTCCAGGGCCGTGTTCTCCAGGAAAGTGTTTGGATGTGTACATGAGACCATTAATTGACGAGCTGCAAGAGTTATGGGAAAATGGACTTCCTACTTTTGACAAGCATGGTCAAACTTCATTCATGATGAAAGCAGCTATTATTTGGACCATCAGTGATTTTCCAGCTTACGGGATGTTGTCTGGCCAACAAACTAAGGGGTACAAGGCTTGCCCGGTTTGCATAGATGACGTCAAATTTTGTTTCTTGGGATCTCGTAGACATCTTCCCGAGGATCACGAGTGGCGGTGGGATGCTGATGCATTTGATGGGACTGAGGAGCACAATCCAAAACCCCCAGGGAGGTCTGGTGAGTGGATTTTGGAGAGGCTTAACCAGCATTGGTTCGGATATTTGAGCACCAGTAAAGAAGTAACGAACTTGAATCCTCCCACGCCTGATGAGTTTAAGTATTGGACGCACAAAAGTGTATTCTTTGAATTGCCTTACTGGTCGACCTTGAAAATAGACACAACTTGGACGTCATGCACATAGAAAAGAATGTTTGTGATAGCGTTCTTGAAACAATTATGAATCTCAAAATAAGAACAAGGACACCCCCAATCCCGTGTTGATCTTAAGATGATGGGTATACGCCCCCAGCTATGGCTAGTAGAGAACAAAAACCAAAAAAACCATAATACCGAAAGCAGGCTACACAGTCCATCCTCAAAAGAAGGCGGAAGTGTTTCAGTGTTTGGAAACGTTAAGTATCCTCATGGGTATGCAGGGAATATCGCTCGATGTGTTAAGATGGGGGACAATAAGATTAGTGGGTTGAAGACTCATGACTGTCATGTTTTGCTGCAACGTCTTCTTCCCGTGGTCATTAGACCGTATTTGCAGAGTGATGTGGTTGACACGTTAGTGGCTTTGTCCAAGTTCTTTCAGAGGATATGCGCTAAAGAGCTTAAAAAGTCTGATGTTCGGTCATTGCAAGAAGACATTGTGTACATCATGTGCAAGCTAGAGAGGATCTTTCCCCCGACTTTCTTTGACATCATGATTCACCTCATGATCCACCTTCCCGAACAAGTGTTGCTTACTGGTCCGGTACAGTATACCTGGTGCTATCCAAATGAGAGGTATGCACTCATATTTATTCTAATTAATTAATCATCCTTTCAAATTAAGATAAATGGTATTTTAAATATGTATTGTAAGAATTGCATATTTGTTTTGCAGGCAACTAGGGGATTTCAAGAAGAAGAACAAAAACAAACGTTTCCCTGAAGGGTCGATCACGGCGGCATACATTCAGGCTGAGAGCGTAACTTACTGCACGCCTATCTCAATGATGAAGACACAGTGGGGGAATCATCTGGAGCGGGTAGTAGCCAGCAATTCAAGCTATCAGTTGTTTCAAACGATGTTGAACCGTACGGCAGGTTAAGTAATTCTGAAAGATTAAGTAATGATGAGATCAAAGAGGCTCATTGGTCTGTCCTTCAACATTGCGAAGAAGCCGAGCGATACTTCAAGAGGCATTTGGAATTGCAGTATGGTGAAGTCATACACAAGAGAGATTTTCCTGATTACTTCCCTATTTGGGTACGTACCTTTCTATCGATCTCTATATATGATGTTACATAATGTAACAATGTTGCTCTTAAAATTGTTACAGATGATGCACATTCAACAGGAGTTTCCTGCTTCTTACGACCCGGAGTTGCACTTGTTGGCTGGAGGACCCCAAAGCCACAGAGTTCGTGCTGGATGTTTTGTGAACGGTGTTAAGTTTGTCACGTCAGAACGAGATGAAGGCCATGTCACCCAAAACAATGGAGTCATGGTTGAGGGTCTGGGTTTCAACTACTACGGGGTTCTTGTTAGTGTCATCGAACTAATCTACGGCAACCGTATGCCAGTCGTGTTGTTCAAGTGCAAATGGTTCAATACTGACCCAACCAGACGAAGGAGTACAATTCTGGATCGTGGCTTGTTATCAGTGGACTCAAACAGTGTATGGTATGATAATGAGCCGTTTATTCTTGCCACCATGGCGAAACAAGTGTTTTATCTTGATGATCCGGCTATGGGTGAGGGTTGGAAAGTGGTGCAGGTGATGTCACATAGGAATATTTGGAGTGCAGGTACACTGGGAGGGGATGATGAGAGTGGGCCCAGTGAACCAATAACAACTGATCAACCGAATGAACCATATCAAGAGGATTCTCCACATGTAGTCCCTGATACTGAGGATATTCGTGTCATCAACCAACACGTTCCAGATATCATAGGTTATCTTCCAATTACACCATCTGAACTGATCTCACTACAACATCGCCACCCCAGTCATGATGACGACGGCTTCATAGATGACGAATACATAGAGGATGATGAGTATTCTGACCAAACTGAGGAGGATGATGATTCAAACGACTCAGATTATCATGAGTACGATTAATATATATTATGATTATTCGGACGACTCTAATAGCATCTTTATTTTTTAATTTATAATTAACTACGTACGTACATCAAACCATTAATTATATAATATATTCATGCAAATTTCCATTGTAATTTTAAAATGCATATATATATATATGTATTTTTTTTAAGTACGAATACTTACGTGGAGTTATAAAAATTTATATTACTTAGGTGACGGAAATTGTATAAGTCGTCGGCTTGGTTAACCAATGCCACGGAAAATGTATTTTCCGTCGTGTAGGATCCCCAAATATTAGGCGGGTAAATTTTGCGCCTTTGTTTTTTCCCGAAATTTCGTATTACGACACGAATATTTGTCTTAGTGAGTTTAATTTAAAACCTATACTAACTCCCTCGCGCAATCCACAATCCCTAATTCACACCCACAATTCCCAATTCCCAAATCCCACCAGAGCTGCGCCACCAGAGCTGCGCCACCAGACCCCATCCACGCATCGGCAACCGATTAAAGTGCGGGCATCCACCCACCTCCTCCACTCATCGCCACCGCATCCACCCGCCGCTCCGATCTCTCTCTCTGCTCTCACTTTCTCCCCGCCGCTACGATCTCTCTGCTCTCACCTTCTCACCGTCGCTCTCCTTTTGCAGGTCCATATTCTCTCTCTTCTCAGTGTCTGAATCGTAAACGAATTCGTTGATCGTGTTTCATTATTATTATTATTGGGATTTTTTTTAATTATCCGAAAAAAAAAACCCAATATCACATTGTATCTTCTGCTTAAGTGGCTCACAGTTTTCTGTATCACCAATGCATCAATTCTAAAAAAAAATAAAATAAAGTGAACAAATTCAAGTGGTTTGATCAACCTGTATGCTTTTCTATGGACTATTTTTCGTAATCTTTATCTATTACTCACTCATTTACTAACAATTGTGTGTTATTTATGTGCAAGATATGTGATCATGGGGAAGAGGAAGGGCCGAGCCACTCAGGCCAGTGCTTTGATGGACTCAATACGGCAGAGCGTCGGTTCAGCTAGCAGTAGCAGCCATCCTAACCCCATGCCGGCTGAGACAGTACCACCAGGGGCTCCCCCCTTGATCGTGCGGCGCCCTACAGTTGACAGTTGTTCAAGGGATCTCAATCGGCGTCTGTAACCGCAACCGAGACTGCAACCGCACCCGAATCTGCAAGACGCATCGTCGGCAGCGCTCGAATCAAAGTTCGAAGCCCAACAGGTAAGTGTATTAATTTATTGCCCCAGTAAACTTCTACTGGGGGTCAGTAAACTTCTACTGCCCCCCAGTAAACTTCTACTGGGGGTCAGTAAACTTCTACTACCTCTACTGCCCCCAGTAAACTTCTATGGGGGGTCAGTAAACTTCTACTGCTACTCCCCCCCCAGTAAACTTCTACTGGGGGTCAGTAAACTTCTACTGGGGGTCAGTAAACTTTTTCTGGGGATCAGTAAACTTATACTGGGAGGGAAGTTAAGTTGTTGGGGTAGGGGAGGTTATTATGCTTTCTAGTATTCATATATATATATATGTAGTTTTGTGGTTGTTATTTTAATTATTAGATGTAGTTTTGATTCAAGTTTGAACTTTGTTGGCTTGAGTGGTTTTCGGACCCTCTTGTTTGATCGTTTCGGTCATTATGATCAATGATCATGGGCCAGTAAACTTCTATTCTACTGGGTCAGTAAACTTCTTCTGCCCCCCAGTAAACTTCTACTGGGGTCAGTAAACTTCTACTACTCTTCTACTGGGGTCAGTAAACTTCTTCTGTGGATCAGTAAACTTATTCTGGGGGTCAGTAAACTTATAATGGGGGTCAGTAAACTATCAGTACAATATGTCTCTTTCATTTTCATGCCACTTACACACAACATATATCCTCTTGTATATTAAGTATATATCATAATGTAATAATGTATTTTCACATGTTAATTGTAGCTCCGGCCCCGAAAAAGAAGCGGGGTTTTTGTTCTGGAAAGAAGGCGGAGGATATCGTTCAACAAACGGGGCAGAAGATCAAGCTGGAGTATTGCCCCCGTGTAAAAGGCCCTAGCGTGAGGGTAAACAGCTTGGTGGCACATGATATCGGTTGCGCCATACGGAGTTTGGTGGGAATGAGGGCAAGCACGTTCTACGACCTTGATCAGACTGAGAAGTGAAAGGTGTGGAATGCAATGTCGGTAAGTAACTGAAAAGTATATGAAAAGTAAATTTACTTAATTACATTTTTTTGTTTGATAACATATATATGATTGCTTATAATTGGAAGGCATGAACTGACTGAATTGACATCTCTCTGTTGATAAAATTTCATGTCTAAGGATATGTTTGCATAAGACTGAGTTGTCTTATAAAGTGAAAATGTTATGGATATGTGTAAAGTATGATTGAATGTGTGTAAAGTATTGTGTGTTGATATGAATTGAAAGATGTCTTTTGTGATAGTAATTGGCTGTATTAATTTATTTTATTTTATTTTTCAGTGCTTAACATGGATTTTTTATTCATTTCTTACTTAGCCGAAGTACGAGTGGGATGAAAATGATGAGCCAATGTTCAATTGGATACTGAAGAGGCACATGAGAGGTACAAGGACTGGAAGTACCAGTGTCACAAAGCTTATCTGAAGGAAGGGCCCTCTGGCATGCCAGTAGATTTCATTGGGAGAGAGGACCAGTGGAGTTTCTATGCGAGCACTTTGAGTCAGATGCTTTCAAGGTGATTTTTTTTAATTACCTTCATTGTTTCCCTTGTTTTTTATTATTAGCCCATTCATGTATAGTTATGTATTTATAACTTGAAATGTGAAATGTGCAAGATGTTAGAACTAATCTATTTAATGTTTTTTCGTGTATATATTAGAGACTCTCTATGGCAAACAAGCGGAACCGTGGGGAGAAGACTATGCACCACCACACGGGGTCTTCTCCTATCATCTACACAATGGAGGAACTCAGAATACAAGGCGAGCAGCTTCCAATTATCAAAGGTTTTGAGAAGACCTATGTCAGGGCCGGTGATGAAGATACAACCAAGAATATGTAAGTGTCTTTCCTTTTACTAGAATGTAAGCTTAGCAAATGGTTCAAGCATGTGTAAATCCGGCTATTGGTATATATATGAGACCATTAAGTTGAATGTAGGCACTGTCCAATTAGAATGTTATGTTTTCCTGCTTCTTCCAAAACAAAAAAGTGTTATTATCATTGTCATTATTAAGATGTATAGTTTTAGGGAACAATAAAGTTGTTTACTAGGGAGTAATAAAGTTGTTTATTAGGGTATTTGTTGTGGCCATGCAACTGAATTGCAAGTTTACTGACCCCAGTAGAAGTTTACTGGGGGCAGTAAACTTCTACTGGGTTTACTAGGGAGATAATGAATTGCAAGTTTACTGACCCCCAGTAGAAGTTTACTGGGGGCAGTAAACTTCTACAGGGTTTTCTAGGAAGCAATAAAGTTGTTTATTAGGGTATCTGTTGTGTGTTGTGGCCATGAAACTGAAAGGGAGATAATGAATTGCATGTTTACTGACCCCCAGTAGAAGTTTACTGGGGGCAATAAACTTATACTGGGTTTACTAGGGAGCAGTAAAGTTGTTTATTAGAGTATCTGTTGTTGTTCTGGCCATGAAACTGAAAGGGAGATAATGAATTGGAAGTTTACTGACCCCCAGTAGAAGTTTACTGGGGGCCAGTAAACTTTAACTGGGTTTATGAGGGAGCACTAAAGTTGTTTATTATGGTATTGTTGTGTGTGTTGTGCCATGAATTGAAATGGAGATAATGAATTGCAAGTTTACTGACCCCCAGTACAAGTTTACT
The DNA here is from genome assembly GCA_010134655.1 of Fragaria nilgerrensis. Taxonomy (NCBI): domain Eukaryota; kingdom Viridiplantae; phylum Streptophyta; class Magnoliopsida; order Rosales; family Rosaceae; genus Fragaria; species Fragaria nilgerrensis. Next base: position 10,190,021 of record CM020981.1, read on the forward strand.
GGGGGACAGTAAACTTCTACTTGGCTTAATGAGTTTACTGACCCCAGTAGCTTATTCCCTGTTTATTATGCAACCAGTAAACTTTATTATGGAAATGTTGAGCTGCATGTTTTGTTTATTAATTGATGTATTTTAAATGCAGAATGACATGGTTGATGAGGTTAATAAACGAAAGGATGCATTTAAGGAACAACATCCTGACGCGACGGAGGAGGAGATTATGGAAAGTGTTCAGTCCCAACAAATTGAGGTGTTGGGTAAGGTGCTCAAAACTCGGAAAGGAAAGGAGATCAGAGGGATGGGACGAGGAGGCGAGTGAGACTTGAGCCTTTCTTCAAATGGTTCCACTTCACGTAGTCGTCCTCCTAGAGTTGATGAGCAGCAACTCCAAGAGGTGCAGGAGCGCTATGAGCAGAGACTAAAGGAATCAGAGGAGCGTGCCCAGCAGCAGTTCCAAGAGGTCCAGCAGCTTGCCCGACAGCAATACCAAGAGGTCCAGCAGCGTGCCCTGCGTGCCGAGTCTATGTATAGTGCTGTGCAGTCCCAAGTTGCCCCCATATATGCGCACCTAGGTATGCCACCTCCTCCTCCTCCACAATTTCCTCCTCCTCAATCTTCTCCTCCTCGACAAGTTTCCCCACAAAAACAGTGAGATAGAGGCGACAACGTGTAGGATTGGACAACAGTGCCCCTTGGCATTATTCATAGTTTAGCTAGATTGTATGAACAATTTTCTACTTAGTTAATTAATTCATTAATTATTTTGTACGTGTATATATATATATATATATATATATATATATATATATGAATAATATTTGTCCATCGATCTATCATCAATATATGAAAAATGTCCAAATCCATTGCTATCAATATATCTGTGTTTGATTATTGTTACTAATTTGTAATAAAAATAAAAAATAAAAATTCAGTGTCTTTTCACCATAATAAAATAACTTAGTCGACGGAAACAGTAATCTTCGTCGCCCAAGGTAAATATCATGAGCGACGGAAACAGCAATATTCCGTTGCAATTGATATTCACATCAGCGACGGAAATAAACCCTTCGTCGCGCAAGAGAAACAACCCAAGCGACGGAAATAGTAACATTCGTCTCCCAAGATGAAATATCTAGGCGACGGAAATAGTAACTTCCGTCGATTAAGAGAAACCACCTAACCGACGAATTCAAAGAACAATCGTCGACTAAGAACTGTTTCGTATTCGTCGGATTACATTTACCGACGACCTTTCCGTCGCCTAAGAACGACTCAGTATTCGTCGACAAACATATATACCGACGTAGTTCCGTCGGTTAAGAAGACTTTTTTATTCGTCGCGTAGGAATATTTCCGACAAAAGTGGTTCGTCGATAGTGACACTTATGACGAATAAATTTGTCGACAAGGCATGTCAGAGTTCGTCGGGTTGGATCGTTCTTAATCGACGAAAAACTTCAATTCCGTCGCGTAAGTGTCTACCTCACGCACTTACGCGACGAAACTTAACGACGAATAATCGGTCTCCTAGGAGCTTAGGCGACGGATATTGCTTCTTAAGCGACGGATTGATTCCGTCGCCTAGGACGAGATTTCCTGTAGTGGTCCTGCAGTGTAAATCATATATATGTTATAAGTAGATGCATGAGGGTACATATGCAGATATAACTATTGATAGAAACAAAAATAGCAAGAATTTACATAAAGATCCGTGTTTTCTCTTACCGAGCCAAGAGGAACTCCATCTTTGCTCAACCTGCAATGCTTAAAACATTAGAACATGAAGGAATATATATTTATAGTTTTTAAAACATATTCTTCATATCTGATGTGATGAGAAAGTAATTAATAGTAATACTTGTCTGTTCAGCTGCAACTTCAATTGTATATCGCGGCTCTTATGTAGGAGATGGCTGCTTATTTTTAACATAAAATGATTTATAGTAGTTCATCCCAACAAATCTAAACTACCCTTGATCAAACTTTTCTCTTCTGCAGAAAAACTATGAAGGTATAAGGATAATTGCAATCCTTTACCATGTAAACACTTTGAGTTATGGTCATCTGAACAAGTTGCAGAAGTCACTAACATCTCTTATGGTCTCAGGTAAAACATGCATATGCATATCACTGTTTTTCACAGAGGTTAACAACTTCGCTTTCTATCCTAGTGCTGAGTCCTTTTGTTGTCCTGATTTTTAAAGAGTATGTTATATTAGTTTAATAGGTCTTTGTTGACTTTCAATTTCAAATGGACAACTGAGTTTGTGGGAAGTGCCTTGGCGCTCAAACCAGTCTAAAGGTTGAGATCTTTTGTTATGCCAACCCGTGACTAAATGGTTTGATGCTCAAGGCTCCAGCTTGGATTTTATGATACATTATCCAATACAGAGCTGGTCCCTGTGTGATTCAAAGACCAGTCCACTAATGGACTGAGTAAGAGGGTTTGGAACCTCTTTGCACCTTGCTCTGAATCGTTTATGTTTTAGAAAAAGTTTCTTTGTCTTATTGAGATTGCTTGTGTCATCTCTCGTTTTGGATACATCACTTTCAGTAGTGTAGTCAACACTTATGTCCAAGCCTTTCTGAAACATGTTGAGGTCAGCTTGCATCATCTTTGATGCCTTGTCTGCCTATATATATATCTATAGCTTTGGCTTTGCTCAATGGTTGAAAACTGCCTTATTGCGTTTTCTTTTGTTGAGTCTAGTTTTAGCTTGCATTGTTCATGTTGCTCTAAGTCTTCTTCGTGGTTGTAAACCTTAGAGCTTGAACTCAAAACTTCTTTCATCAACTCATATCATGTGCATACCATGAGGGATGTGTAGTGCAACCAACCCAAGAAGAGTTCAAGGTTGAATCAGCTAAGAATTCACGAATAAGGCTTCTAAAAGTGTTCCATGTTGTAAGAGCTTAGAAACAAGAGAAGGAATAGGTCTAGACTAGTTTAGGACTAGGAATGATAGCACTGTGGTAGTGTACCACTAGAACTATTATTCTTGTAAGAAGTTACTTCAATTTAGTGAAAAGTTTTGTTTCTCAAGAGTTAGAGACACGCAGTTTTTTCTCCCTACATTCAGGTTTTTGTGAGTAAAAAATATCCTTGTGTTGTTTCTTTATTTGCTGCAATTTACTTTCTGCAAACTCGTATCCTGTGAATCTGGGATAGCACAAGTGATTGCTATCCTCGGATACAGAAGTTAACGAAATTTCAAAAAAATGCTTATTCACCCCCTCCCCCTCTAAGACCTTAAACTAGCCTTTCCTTCAACACCTCTTTCATACTTTTTGGATATTCTCCATACACAAATGGTTCTAGAAACCATCCTAAGTTGAAGTCATAAGATCTTTCTGTTGCAGCTATATCTTCCCGGAGAATCTGAATAAAATGTGCCAGTGTGGAACCAACGTTTTACTCTGTCTCCAAATTCTTTGAAGCAAAGTTCACTATAGTCCTTAAAATCATTCCTGAAGAGAGAACATACCGAAAATGGATTAATTATCTATCTTCCAAATCATGTTTACAATCCAACAATGCTTAGAGTTTAGGGAGCTCAAGACTTACACAAACATACGATTTAAGTAGCCTCTGTACTTGTCTTCCAAGGCTTGTGGCAAGTCAAAGTGCAACAGTGTCACACAAGGTTCAATGCCTGCATTAGGAGACATACAGAAAATTATACATCAGAGCAAACACCGGTGAGGGTGAGGTACATAAACAACATTTTATGAATTTAAAAACTTTGCTTCTTACCATTTTTGACTAGTTCATTGATCACATTGTTGTAGTGATCAATACCCTCTTGATTAATTCTGCCGCTTCAGCTCCCGTCTACATCAAATTCATGCTTATACTTATCAGCGAGTAGATCAAACAAGATTTTCTTAACCGTATAGTAGTGCGAGTAAAATGTGCCAGTGTGGAATCAAGAAAGAAAGAAAGAGAAAATCCTACTCCAGGAGATGGGAAATCGTTAAGAATTTACTCCGATCCAAGGTCCTTGAAGATCTTTATATCCTCCTAATATGCAGATTATAATTCCTTCAAATATATGATAGTATACTATTTCTTCAGAATACTAAAATTATATATGTAGGATGGTTAAACTTTGCATACACTACTTACCTTGTATTGATTATATGCATCAATAGATGCAGAGAATCTGCTGCTGTTTAGAACTTTATCGGTTTCTGAACATAGTGAAATCAGGAAATATAAGTTCATGTTCGTCAATAGAGCAGCAGTGTGTTTTAGCTAACTAGTATATAGTAAATTTGAATGAATAGGTTGTTAAGGTAATGAAGATGCAACCTGGGTTTTGTTCCACAAAATAATCCCAAATACTTGGTCCTCTTCCTCCTTTAGCTGAGCCTTCAGTCTGCACCATACAATACAGATCAATAATATGCACATCTATTTTTTTTCTGGTTAATTGCTAGAGAAAGATTTAAGACAATATAGAAATAAAAATCACTTTTAACATGTCCCTGCGCAGCACTTGTACCAACTCCAAAATAAAAATCACTTGGAAAGTCTGATCGTTTGATATCCAATTCTTCATGAGGAAATGAAGAACTGTTTAAATTCACTTGAAATGTCAATCCACCTGCTGTGAAATTCCCTAAAACTGCACCAGATCATCCATTTTTATCAAATCAAAAGTTGAAATGACAGTAATTCTCTATGTATATCAAAGGATGATGGCATACATTCTGAAGTCTCTAAAGGCAAGCAGGCTATGGAGGCCAAGGTACAAACCGCAGCGAGACCAACAAAAAATGTTTGTTACTGAGGACAATGATGTGGTAAAGAAATCCATGCCTCCTAAGCGAGGAGAGCACCGATTCAATACAAGCTAGCTAGGTTTCATTTGCAAAACCATTAAAAAGATCACGAATCCCATTTCACAAAAAAAAAGGGATCACAAATCCTTGTGCGTGCATGTTTTTTCAGTTTCTCACCATATGCTGTAATTAGTTTGTTTTTTGTTTTGGACAAGACATGCCGTCATTAGTTAGCTGGCTGTTCTGTTTGCTCGATCTGGAATTTGTTAGACGGCTTCCCCCCTCCCCCTCCCCTGTTGATCTCGTATCAGAGCTATTGGCTTCCATGCTTATAATTAAGCCCTTGATAGTTGTTGCATCCATTGCTTCCCTATGGTCGCAGCAGGATAAGAATAGGTGCCAGAAATGATAGAGAAATGTCATTCGAAAAACCAAGCCTTTTACAGACTTCGATTCTGATAGGAGATGTAGACTCGAACCGGACCTATATTTTTCTCCACAACGAAACACATGTCACAGCTAAACCAGCGATCATCGATGTGTCCTACAACGTCTCAGCTTCAAGTGATTAATGTTCTTTGTTGTCCATCATGGGATACACAAACTTGGGCAAAAAATTTGGCTTACCAAATTCCCCATTGGCCAAATAGACTCGACAACATTTTTCTCCATGAGAATCCATGTGCATAGCAAGGTCTCTTGAGTTTTGACATTTTCTAACGTAAAAAAAGAAAAACTGATGAAGTGAAACGTCTCAGCTTCAAGTGATTAATGTTCTTTGTTGTCCATCATGTGATACACAAACTTGGGCAAAAAATTTGGCTTACCAAATTCCCCATTGGCCAAATAGACTCGACAACATTTTTCTCCATGAGAATCCATGTGCATAGCAAGGTCTCTTGAGTTTTGACATTTTCTAACGTAAAAAAAGAAAAACTGATGAAGTGAAAGTAATTTGAGAATAAAGAATCGTGAAAGATGTGCGTATTATTCATTGATATGAGCTCTTTATATAGAGAATTACACAATACCAATTAGGTAAGAATAATGAATACATAGATCTAGTCAAACTACATATCCTATTAGCATAAGGCTAAGACACACATAAAGAATATCTAGAAAGATACAGAATATCTTAGAACACTCCCCCTTGTGCCGCGCGCTGATATGCCGATGGTGCTGATCTGTTGCCTCGTCAAAAACCTCGTCAAGTCACAAAAACCCTGTGGGAGAAAAACTGAATCTTGATCGTAGGAGAAAAAAAGTATAACGCACCGGCCTACTTCATTTTGATGATACTCCCTATGATGTGAACATTATTCAGAGAGACTTGATAGCCAACGCATGCTTATAATTTTCACATGTTTCTCAAAAGTAGACTTAGGTAAGGACTTAGTAAATAAGTTTGCTACGTTTCCTTCGGAACTAACTTGGTTCACTTGAATGTTAAGAAACGCCTGTTGCTGTTGGTAGTAGAAGAACTTAGATGAAATGTGCTTTGTATTGTCACCCTTGATGTAACCTAACTTTATTTGCTCAATACAAGCTGCATTATCCTCGTAAATGCATGTAGGTCTATCAGTTGTAGAACTTAATCCACTAGTCCCTCTAATGTGTTAATGATTGATCTCAACCAAACACATTCCCGAACAACTTCATGCAAAGCTATAATCTCTGCATGATTTGAAGATGTCGTCACTAGAGTCTGCTTAGTAGACCTCCGAGATATCGCCGTATTCCTAATGGTGAACACATAACCAGTTTGAGAACGTCCTTTATGAGGATCGGATAAATATCCGGCGTCGGCGAAACCCACCAACGTATTGTTAGGTGTCTCGGCATAGGACAAGGCGGCAGTGGCGTGCACGGCATTGGACCCGTGTCCAGCAGCCGTACCAGCGGCGTCCATGGCGGCGGTCCGTCCTTTGGTGGATCGGTGTCGTGTCTTCCATGAGCCTTAGGACCATCTTCTGTCATTCTTGAATCAGTGTAGGGAAAGAACAGTCCCAAGTCAATGGTACCCTTAAGATATCGAAAGATGTTCTTGACTCCGGTCCAATGACGTTGGGTTGGCGCTGAGCTAAATCCAGCTAACAAGTTAACTGAGAATGCAATGTTTGGTCGAGTGCATTGAGCTAAGTACAAAAATGCGCCTATTACACTAAGGTATGGAACCTCTGCGCCCAAGACCTCTTCGTCGTCCTCTTTCAGATGGAATGGATCTTTAGTTATATCCAGACTTCAACCAATCATGGGAGTGCTAACATGGTGCATCTTGTCCATATTAAATCGTCTGAGCATCTTTTGGACATATGCAGACTGATGGATAAGTATTCCACAGACTCGGTGCTCTAGTTCAAGACCTAGGCAAAAATGAGTCTTCCCAAGATCTTTCATCTCAAACTCGATTTTAGATAAACCGCGGTCTCTTTGATTTTATCAAGAGTACCGATAATGTTCATGTCATCAACATAAACGGCCACTATTACAAATTCGGAACTTGTCTTCTTTATGAACACGCACAGGCATAGTTCATCGTTCTTATATCCCTTCCTAATCAAGTAGTCACTTAGACGAGTATACCATATTCGTCCGGATTGCTTTAATCCGTAAAGTGAGCATTGCAACCTTATAGCATACGCACTCCATGGTTTAGAGTCACTTGATTTAGGTAACGTAATGTCATCGGGCACTTTCATATATATATATATAATATATATATATATATATCTGAATCTAGATCCCCATAGAGATATGCCATAACCACATCCATGAGCTGCATGTTAAGTTTTTCAGACTCTACCAAACTGACTAAGTAGCGAAAAGTTATGACGTCCATGACCGGAGAGTAAATCTCTTCGTAATCAATCCCAGGACGGGCCTTATACCGAAGTACCTCATTTTTCTCATTACGCTTTCTAACAAAGACCCATTTATGTCCAACATGCTTTACACTCGACGGAGTTAGCACTACTGGGTCGAAGACCTGTCTCTTTGTTAGAGAGTCTAATTCTACATGGATTGCATCTTTCCATTTAGGCCAATCTGCTCTGTTTTGACATTCTGCAACAGAGCGTGGTTTGATGTCATCGTGCTCAATGATTTCATGAGCCACGGAATAAGCAAATATATCATCGACATGGGTTGATGACCGGTTCATCAATTCATAAGTGTTATCATAACACATGGAGATCTCTATGTTCTCTGATGTTGACATTGACCCTGAGGCATCCCCCATGGATTCTAACATTAATTCATGGACATAATTGTAATCAGAGATGATCTCGTGAGAAGGATTCTCAACATCGATGATCAAATGATTGACTTGTGCCTTGTCGGTCCGTTTCTTTCTCGGACGTGTGTCAACCGAACCAAGTGCCTCCTTTGGGGAGCCACGGCCTCCATCCCCCCACCGTGGGCGGCGGTGGCAGTACCGAGCCCGGGGATGGCCGTGCCCTTTTTAGGGACTTCGAGCCTAGCAGGAACATTTGCAGCTGGTATATATGAGCTTGTCACTTTCGCAATCTCGGAGAAAGAGTCAGGCATCGTATCTGCTACTTTCTAAAGTTCGAGAATACGTTTCATTTCACTTTCAGTCTGTGAGGTGCTGGGATCATAATGAGACAGAGTGGGGACAAACCATGAAAATTCCTGTCGTTCCACATGAACACTTTTGTTCGTATCTCCTCCTAACGACGGGAAGAATGTCTCATCAAAATGAAAATCCGCAAACCTTGTGGTAAAGAGATCACCTATTAATGGCTCGAGGTATCTGATAATCGTTGAAGATTCATAACCAACGTAGATACCTAATCGTCTCTGAGGACCCACTTTAGAACGCAGTGGAGGCATAATTGGCACATACACCGAACAACCGAAAATGCGTAGATGCGAAATGTTAGGCTCATATCCAGTAACCAACTGGTATGCACTGAATGGTTGTCTGGCAGTAGGTCTGAAATGAATAAGTAAGGCGGCATGTAATATTGCATAGCCCCATGACGTAATTGGGAGGTTGGTGCGCATTACCAACGCTCGAGCAATTAGCTGAAGCCGCTTAATTGTAGCTTCGACGAGACTGTTTTGCGTGTGAACATGGGGTACATGATGCTCAACTTCAATCCCAATAGACATGCAATAGTCATCAAAAGTCTTTGATGTAAATTCTCCAGCATTATCCAGTCAAATTGACTTAATTGGATAATCCGGGTGGTGAGCCTGAAGTTTAATAATTTGTGCTATGAGTTTTGGAAATGCAGCATTACGTGTGGACAAGAGCGCGACATGAGTCCAACGCGTTGAACCATCCACCAGGACCATAAAATATCAAAATGGTCCACATTCAGGATGGATGGGTCCACAAATATCACCCGGGATACGATGTAAAAATGGAATGTTCTCGGTGTTATCTTTAGCGTAAGATGGTCTCGATACTACTTTCGTTAAAGAGCAAGCTTTGCAAAACGAACGATGAGCGTTTGAAAGAGTCAACGACACATCAAGAGAAGAACGGCGCGCCTCAATTGCTTGAGGGATTGGCCAAGCGACAGCCAGAAGTTGGTGCCGAGCCCGGGAGACGTCAAAGTCCCCTTTGGGCCGTGATGACCATTTGAGGCGTCACCGCCATGATTCAAAGTGATATCATTTCTCAAATATTTTCGTTTTGATCTGAAGAAGGGATGTCTATGAGAATTACGCAGAATTCGGATCATCATGTCCCTTCCAGGATGACCAAGTCGATCATGCCAAAGCTTGTATGAGTCAGAGTCCCAAAAATCCTGTTTGGCGACTACATGGGAATCAATAATTCGAATCGTAGTAAGGTAAAGACCACTAGATTGACTCATGAGTTTCTCTAATATACGTTTACATCTGTATTCATGAGAAGTTATACACAAGAACTCAGTTCCATCTTCACAATGAGTTTCCAAGTGAAAGCCATTAGCACGAATGTCCTTAAAGCTCAACAGCGTTCGGTGCCATTTTAGGGCATAAAGAGCGTCTGTGATATGGATCATAGTGCCATGAGGCAGAAAGAAGCGAGTGGTTCTACGCCCGAGGATCACAGGAGAAGATCCAATCATTGTCATCACATATGATTTACAAGGCACTAACTCAAGAAATAGTTGCCGGTTCCTTAGAATGGTGTGGGTTGATCCACTATCTGCAAGACACTCGATCTCTCCAAGAGACATACCTACAAAAAAGAGTAGATATATGAGTAAATAGGTCGATATCGAGCCATTTAGAAGGATTGAAAAAGCAAAAGTAGCAACAATCCCGAGAGTGCTGAAAAATTTCTCGCGCAGAATGACTTTTACACACTAAAACAGTCATAACTCTTTCGTTAAAATAGATATGGACTAACCATAAAATGTTCTAAAAATTGGACTCATAGAGCTTTCCAATGATATAAAGCTCACTATCTGGTTCGTTTGGAGCTGTTCACAAAGCCCAAACGAAGTGACTGTCCAAGGAGGACAAATTACTGTTTTTCGCAGATTTGGCATTAGCGGCTAGTGGCATGGAGACGTATGCTCAGCCACAAGGACGTGTTGATGATCAAATCCATGTCCAGAGAACCTAGAGGATTCGATGGTGATCCGGTTTTGCCAAGTCTTTAACGTCTTTTACAAGACGGCAATTGGGGTAATAGCGTAAGGGGAATCCAAAATCAAAAGCTTTCGGTAACTCCAAATTAAGTATGACCAGGCATGTCCGTGGAGAGTCGGTAGTGCGAGGCACACTTGAAACCACTAGTTCCTTAATTTCAGACAATTCTAAGACATCATACTAACTTGGATGAGCCTAGTTGAACAATTGATGATGGAAAATCCGCTATAGGGTAAAAGACTTGAACCAGAAAACACGTGAGTGACCCTCCTTGAGAGTCACGGTGCCGTACGTCACCTCCTCTAAGGGAGAGACCAAAGACGGCGTTGATGCCATGTTTTTTAAGGTAGATGTAAATCAATTCGAACCATGTAGAGACAAGAAGAACAAAAAAAAATTTCATTAATGCGCTGAAAAGAGTACATAAGGGTCTCAAAAAGAAATTGAGAAGAAAACTAAGCATGGCATGCTAACGATGCCTTATTACATCATGACTTGTAAAAGGGAAAACAATCTAGCCGGTGACGTCAAAGTCAGGAGCATCTAAGTCAGAACAATGTCCATTAGGGTCTGCGACCTTGAAGGTAACATTATGTTCAACTCCATTGTTTTCAGTGGAATTGACTTCCATCAATTCCTTATATTTCTTGTATGCGGCAACAACATTTGCAGGAGCGTGACAACTTTTAGACCAGTGTCCTTAGACCCACATCTGTTGCATTGACCATCAAAGGCAGAAGAAGAGCGAACATGCTGCTTCCGAGGAGAGCGCCGCCGCCCTTGGGGCCGGTGGCACCGGTGTCTCGGTGCCAAGTGTTGGTACGGCCACTAAAGCCACTACTTTGTCCCCGAGAACTAGAGGCACAGTGGTTGTGATTCTCACGTGCATAAGGTTCATTTCGATGTTGATCCTTGCGTTTCGGAGCTTTATTACTCTGTTTGTTGTTGTAATTAGATTTCTGAATTTTCCGGGTGCCTACAAGACGCAAATTATGCTGATCATTGATCATGTTGTTCTTTTCTTCCATAAGGAGTTGCGTTATTAAGCCGCTAAATGTAGTAATCCTCTTATTGGTGAACTTAAGTCGATATTGGTTCATTAGGATCTTAGCAGTTGAAGGGAAGGTCGAGAAAGTCTTTTCGATCATGTCAGCATCACTTTTCTCGACTCCACATGAGCTCAGTTGAGCTTGTAGGCAAAGCATATCCCTGTTGAAGTCATCAACCTTCTTGTAATCCAAAAGTCGGATTTCATCCCAGCGAGCAATTAATTCTAGGAGCAAGGTTGAATGAATATTGCAGAAACGTTCGGCAAGTGCATCCCATAGATCTTTTGGATCATGCTTCGATTGATACTGCCTGCGCAGTGTGGGATCGATATGCTTACGAAAGAACATGAACGCCTAAGATTTTGTTCTCTTGTGAGGCGGTTCCTGAGTTGGATCGGGGAATATGGTCTCGGTCAGATCTTTAGCAATGAAGGTCTGCTCTATATCCGAGACCCAGCGATGGTACTCGGTACCATGGGCGTCGAGGACGTCGAATTCGATGCCTCTGTCTATCTGCATACAAGAGAGAACAAGTCGTATTAATTTTCTGTAGAGACCCAAAATGATTCTCAAATACGATGCTTTTATATTAGTTTGTCTCTCTAGGGTTGAACAAACACAACCCTAAGTGTCTGGAGTCGATCAAACATGACCTGGAAAACTTGTGTGAAGGTGATCAAACACACCTTTAGAATAGAAATAACCAAAGTTGATCAAACAAAACTTTGGATCCGGGGAGGACAACCGGGATTTTAAACCTATAAAGACACCGTCCCAAGCATAGAATGGAGTAGAAGAAGGGGAGAAACCACTTTATCTCCCCCGAGGTTATTGAACTTGGAAGAGTTTTAGGGTTGTAAAGAAAATATACCGTAAAACTTGGATGCTTGATCGAACGAGAAGAAAGCAACGGAGTAGGCGACCGGGAAGCGGCAGTTAGGGAGCAACGGCAGCGTCGGCCGAGGTAGGGCCGAGAGTCTTCAGCTTGGTTTTAGGGTTTGGAAAACTATTAACTCAAGGGTTGAGCCAAGAGCTGATAACGTGATGAAGTGAAAGTAATTTGAGAATAGAGAATCGTGAAAGATGTGTGTATTATTCATTGATAGGAGCCTTTTATATAGGGAATTACACAATACCAATTAGGTAAGAATAATGAATATACATAGATCTAGTCAAACTACATATCCTATTGGTATAAAACCAAGACACACATAAAAAATATCTAAAAAAATACAGAATATCGTAGAACAAAAACAACATTATCTGTCTATTCTTAATTCGATGGGATAGACACTTCAACTAAAATAAAGAGAAATGACACCATGCCTAGGTAAGGAGTTGTACTCATATTTATTTGATGATTATCTATCTTTATAATTTTGGTCAATGAAACTTTATGCATGCGTGTTTCTTGGCAAAAATGGCGAAAGAGACTCGATGACTAAATAATAAAACCACCAAATGATCACGCGTCGAGTACCAAATCCAAAAACAGATTCATCATCACCATTCATCAATCTAAGAATAAGTCATATTATTGATCTGTACATGCATCAGAGCCAACGTCGATACGAATCAATCAACAAATTCCAATCCAGAAAATTAATGAACAGCAAGAAAATCATCATCGCAACAAAAAAACGAACGAAACTAAACAAACAACAATCTCTGTGTCTGTGAATAAGAATGATAATAGAACTAAGAAGATGGAAGAAAATTAAGACCGGTGTGCATAATTTTACTGAATCAGCGTTTGTGAGTGGTCTTATGATACTTGTCCTTGATCCACTGGAAACCGGAGGAGGCGCCGTCCTTGACCTTCTTGGCTCCGGTGGAGGCGACGGCCTTGGTCTTCACGAGGCCTTCTCCGACCTTCTGCTTGCACTTGGCGGCGGTTCCTTGCTCGCCGTGTTTGACGTCCATCGGGTACGACGAGTTGTTGTTGGTGTAGTCCCACTGGTCTGCCCACGACGTCGTCTCGCCGTAGGTACTCGACTGCTTCTTGTCTCCGTGATCCATTGTGAGAGGTGAAAGGAGAATGGGAGATCTAGAGAGGTAGAGACAGAATGGGGGAGCGGTTTGATGACGACGATGATATGGATTTTACAACAGAGAAGAGAAACGGGAAAGGGCTTTATAGTAGTTGGTCCAACCTCAGCAAAAGTTTTAACCGTCTTTGAATTTGGATAATAAGGAAATATATTTGTTTTCTCAACAAAAGAAGAAAAATAGTTACGGTGATACATATATATTAATATATGTCAAAATTTTCATTCGTCCTGTTTTCCTTAATCAGTGTATTTTACTTACATATATTCATAAGATTAAATAACATAATATAAATACATGATTATCTCTAAATACATGATTGTCTTTAAATGTACATTGTTATGAATAGATAAGATTAGATAAGATTAGATCGTATACTTACACATCGTGGATATCTGAATTTCTGCCGAAATACCCTTTTCATTTGCTATATCAAACTGTCCACATCACAACTCTTTTAATTAATTAGGAACTTGAAGAACATTGTACCGACTCATATGTTTTAATCGGTTAGCTAAGTAAACAAGTCATATTTTAGAGAAATCCTTGTCGATTTAATTTGTGATTTATTGGTTTTAATGATGATGAATTGTAGCTTGATAACATAGTGGAAAATCAAATAATGTTGAGCTCATCGGTTCAAATCAACTTACCACGCCAACACATCATATTCATCGGTTCTACATTTTAAAGTGTATGGCCAACGTCTAACTCATTCTTGTTCAAATCAACGTATAGTGAGCTTCTAATTGTTATTAATTTTTTTTTCCATGAATCAACAAGAGAATGGTTTAGATCAGAGATTAGTAGTTATTGATCAATTACCTAACTCCCAAGTAAGACATCCCAAATTCGAAGGGCACAATTACAGTCCAAACTGTAAAGCTAAGCGTGTGAGATTTCCACAGCTTCTGGATTCATCGAGAAACAAGACTTTGACCAATATGACATTAAACTATCACACACCGTCCACCAATAAAATTGAAGTCCAATTATTCTTGGCGGCTAACTCCGGTTGCCTCCTCCCGTTAGTCAAAACCAGAGCTCCATTTTCTGGCATGAAAACGACCAAACTCTGAAAACGAAACCATCTGAAACATGTGGCTCTTACACATATAACTCACAATTAACTATCCCTTGCTTGCATGCGTGAGCATATCAATTATCTTTCTTTAATCCACATTTGACTATTTAATCAAACTACAAACTCTTCTTAATTCTTATTACAACGAGTACAGTAAAGAAGTTTTCTCGATCGATCAACAGGCTATTGCATAATAGCAGCTTCATCCGGTGATTCTATGTCAGCGCTTCGTAAGTACTTTTCGAAAAGCAACCGAGAAGTAGTCACCGCATTTCCGGTGCTTTTCACGGGAATGTGTTTCGGCTGCTTTGCCAGTCATTTGTGAGCTTGATCCACTCCTCCTCCAGTTCTTCAAGTCAAAATCACTACCCTCGTCCAAGCTTTTTATCAGGTACTTGAAGTATATGGCTGCTCGGGGACCATAGTAGTCTCGCAGAAGCCCGCTCCAGTACTTGTTTCCTAGTAACACCGGGAAATAGAAAAGACCAACAGACCATCGTCAGTATATTTTTATTGTGTATAGGATGTGAGTTCTTGTGAAGGGATCACCAAATTCTCATACCATAGTCACGAAGAAGACTTGCTTCCTCTTCTGTGTTGTCGAACCACATAGTTATTTGAGTTCTAGCATTCCATTCAAACTGCATTAATTTTTCAATTTCCAGGTTAACATAAGTATGTATGATCAGTTTGATGAATGATGATTTATATATATAGTTCGATGGGATCCAGACCTGTATTTCCTGCTCTTTGTCTTGGGCAAGTTTCTTTGCGCTTTCCAACCACGGTCCTAGAAGAAATCCATCATGGCATGCTAAGAGTGTGTCCATGTCTTCAACCAGTTCCAAAACTTCTGGCTGAGGCCAACTACTTCAAGGGTATCATTTAAATGATAGGCTTCTATGACCTTCAGAAACAGCTCATTTGCATACTTGGCTAAAGCTTGTCTTGTCAGGTCTACAAGGTCATACCTGAGTACATTTATATGTGACAAGTTGATTTAGTTACAAACTACTGAAGGGAGTTGTGTACATAGCAAACGTTGGCAGGTTAATTTCCAAAGTTGAAAGGGCTAACCTGTAAGTGTTGCTTCCTGAGAGTTCATCTCCACTTGCAATGAAAAGTTCTAATGCATGTACTACTTCAGAAGTCAAATACCATAAATGAGGTCGCTCAAATGAATCAGTTACTTCCTCCAGGAGTTCTGCTCTTCTTGACACTAATGATTTCTCATTTTGGTAATAACCTTGAGGCGGTCTTGCTATAAAGGATGGATCAACATCCGGAAATGCCACAATCACATCCCTATTTTTGTCCTGTTCTCAACCAATTTAGGATATCAAAATCTAGCAGAGGTATGAAATGACATTCTTATAGCTGGCACTAATGCACAACCAATACTGAGGGTATAAGAACTATGGTTTTACAGTGTATGCATGCTTCTTGGAACAAGATCCAGCCGTGCAATCTTGCAAAGTTGAAGAGTTCAAAGACCTTAAGGCCCTCTTCAAATTGAGAATGGAGAAGACACAATTCTACAGAATTAAAGAACAAAGAAAAAAAGAAAATGGAATCTATATAGGCCAGGCCACTTAGTCACTTACGTAGGCACCATCAGTGCAATTATAGGTGGTATGATGCAATATACTCCAGGCGTCTTGCACTAAAGGAACTGCACGACCATAACGTCTCGTTGAGTACAGATTAATCCAGTCCTGAAATAGCAGAAACGAGTGAATAATGTTCTCGATTGAAATGGAGAGTAGTAGGTATCAAAGGATTAGGAAATGAGTAAAGCTTACCTTAACATCAACTTTGTTCTGCTGAAAAGCCATCTCAGACATTAGATCATAAACAGCAGGATTCTGTTCTATACCTTCCATTGACATTCCAACCCCAACCTTCAGAGAGTAATAGAAACAGTAAGGAATATATATTCAAATGAAGTTCTAACATGTGAAACGGAGGACTAGTGGAATATTTAAGACGCAATTTAAATTATATTTCACTCTCTTTATCAACTTCTTTACTTTCTAGTTGGAAAGAATTGAAGTTACACGTATGATTTATTACTGGAACCATCAACCATGGCCAAGGGGGATGATATTTCACTTTTAATAATAGGTGCATGGGAAAATTTAACAATTACCATGGTTGAGTTTTCACTTGTCCGAGCATCAATTGGTCCAGATGCTATTGCATCCAAAACACCGTACATCTCAATGTTTCCTGCAAAGTTGTGCAGCATACACCTGTAATGAATACCAAACTAAGTAAATAAGGATCTACTAAAGATGAACAGAGAAGAGCATATATATGTTGTGCCATTTGGTGTTTAAATTTTATGTTAGCAGTCATGGATATGGTTTCTAGCACTATACAAATGCTAATTCCCAATCATGAAAAGGAGCAATGACTTTCCAGATGTAAGGAACACCATAGAACTGCTCTGAAGTAGTCCATATTGGTTTCACTTCAGCAAACAGATCAAGGACTACCATCCTCCCTGCAGGAACTGAATGTAAAAGTGCCTGGAAACAAGCATGCTTCCTTGTTAATGACAACACATAAATGAAAGGGAACAAGATACCCCAACAAAAACAAAAATTAAGTATAACCTTCATTTGTGCAGGCCTCCAGAATGGATCATATGAAAATAACCACCCCTGCAGAATTATACTCATTAGTATACTGTAAAGCAAAACATAGCAAGTCTAGTGACTTTCCAGCAAGTAACACTGCAAGTAACTAACACATAAGGAAGTCATCAGAAAATGAAAACACGAAGTCTAAATTACGGTGGGTAAATAAATGAAATATTTGACCAAAATGAAAATGGCTCAAGTATTGTTTACTAATTTCTAGACAAACATAGATAAGAAGGCATGGTTACTGTTTGAAAATCGGCCGTCAATGTAACTAGCTAAATTTCATAGAAGAGATGCTCGGAGTATGGTAAGACTCAAATCAAATCATTCGTTTTACCTGCATTAGCCAGATCCCGTCCTTATCTCCACTTTGCAGTCCCCTAAATATTGTTTTACCTAATGCAGAGATGTACTCTGGATCATCAACGGGTGGAGTATTCTCATCAAAAGTATCACTGCAACAGGTTCAGTAACCAGCTTAACAAACATTAAATATCACAATAACCACATGTCGAGGGCA
The DNA here is from genome assembly GCA_010134655.1 of Fragaria nilgerrensis. Taxonomy (NCBI): domain Eukaryota; kingdom Viridiplantae; phylum Streptophyta; class Magnoliopsida; order Rosales; family Rosaceae; genus Fragaria; species Fragaria nilgerrensis. The sequence continues at coordinate 10,207,769 of CM020981.1, forward strand.
AAAACAATGGAAGAACAAGCTATAATAGAAGAAATGCGCTGTATACCAGTTGTATATGTGACTCGTCCTTCCGTATTCTGATCAAACAAGTAATACAACAATGAAAAGAATAAGAACTGAATTTTTCTAGTTTTGCATGAAATAACATAATGGAGGAGGGCAAATGATTCATGTGACCAACCTTTTAGTTGTTCCTCAATGAATGTTTTCCCAATTTCAACAAATAAGGGATCAGTTGCATCAAGAAGGTAAGTGCACGTCCATCTAGGGTCACTCTTAACAGAAAACCTGAAGCAATATTGGAAATATTCAAGATGTACAGAAACCTACATATTCAGTTAGTATTAAGGAATTCAACTGAGACAAGTGAGGAATATAGAAATTAAAATAATAAAGCATGAGATTGCCAATGCAATGTGGTGGAAAGTGATCCGCATGGAGCAGCACTTACCAGTTTCCTAACTGTGTTATCTTTGCTGCTGGATATATAGTTTTGAGTGCTGCTGGAACATTCCCGGAAAATGCTGGAAGAACTGAGGAGCAGAAATACAGACATCAGGTTATTAACCCCACACTTTCTTAGAACTTTACTTAAATTGATATCCATTTTTTCCCTTTCAAGTTTCAAAATAAAATTTTGCAGTAGTTACAAATCAAAGAATTGAATTCAGCAAATTGATGTGCTACAACTCTACAAGGCCAAAAACATGTGATCCATTTTCTTCCCTCTTAATCCAGCTAAAATATTAGAATTTTAGTACCTGGAGTCATTCCAAGTTCATACATTCTGTCAAGAATTCTTTTCTGCAGAATCAGCTGTTGATCAAGCCAACTTTGTGGGAGAGGTCCACCCCATCTGCAGAAAATTATCACATATCATCAAGATACTACAATTGTTATCAGTCAGAAAATATTGCAAAAAAACTATCCTTTAAGCAAGATAAAGCAAACTCACCCGTGCAGATTTCCCATTCTCGACCATGCAAGGAATGCAGGGCCTCCAAAGAAATCATCCAAATCTGATTTGCTTATGTTAAATTTCTGGTAGAGGAGAAATAACACGTTATTAATATAAACAAACAACCATTGGTTGGTACAGCAATGCTCGAGCACTAACAAGGAAAGTTATAGGCAGCAGTGAAAAGCACCTGGAAAACTTTCTGCCATATAGCCTCTTGACCTGTAAATGCTAATGGCAAATTGATACCCTGGAGGGCCATCATATCAATCTCCTTTTCCCATCTATTCCAGTCCCACCAAGCCAAGAATCTTTAGAATCAGAAAACGAAGTATCATTAGCAATTCACAGAAGAACATCTCTGAGAATCAAATCCACAACTCAAAAAAAGTTTTACAATACTAGCTTCTATGTAAGAGTCACTGTGGAGAAGTAAACACAAATATAAAGTAGCAGCTTACAGCTAGATGTAACAGCATTCTGGTAATAGTTCCAAGGAACAGGTCTCTGGACTAAAATGCCACCATCTCCTACACAAGAGAGAAAACCTGCTTTTGGGACTGAAAATAGTTGCGCACCACCAGTTTTATCCCAAGATATATGTGAGCCACACCAATTCTTCAAATACCAGTGCAGACCAGCCAAAATCTCCACTCCAGTGACTCCGGAAATCCTAGTTCAAGCATTGATTTGAAAGTCACATGAATGTAAGTTAACAAGACTTCAATGGTACCATTTGATCAAGAGCAAATTTTCATTGATTTCATGTATCCCCAATTTATCAGTCACACATAGTGTAGTATAGTGTAGTACTGTAGTTTCACAAGGAGTTAGAGAAAGAAGATGACTACATACAGAATCTGTGGATCGATTCCTCGTCTACGAAAAGAAGGATGGTTCTTAATCATAAAGCAGGAAGCACCGCCACATTGCTCCTGCAAGTCCAATAGGAACAGTCTTGAGTATGTGCAATTCTCAATAGGGAACTAGAAGCATCATAACCAACTTCCAAATGTATGGCTTTGCATATAAAAGAAAATACACATGCAGCTATTTACATTATAAAATCATACAAAAGCATCATGTACGTATGAAATTCACATTCACTAACATAAAGATTGAACCTTTCCTAAATCTCAATAAATAAAAAATTAAACTTGGAAGAAAATAAAGGAAAATAAAAGTTAGAAATGAAATACAAATAGAAGAAACTGAAAGACCTTCGAGACGATTTGGAAGTCGAAGCTGGAGGAGTGGGAAGGAAGAAGGCGGCGGAGGACTCCACGAGCAGCGGCGACTTGGACATAAGGCGGGGCCCTCTCGCGGTCCTGAAGTTCTAGAACGTTCGAAATGTAGCCGACACCGATGGTGGATGGTGATGAGGAGGAGAGGACGCACAAGGTGAAGAAGAAGAAGAGTGTGAAGATGGTAACGGTAGAAATGACGGGAGAAGTGGCGGAAGCCATCGGAGAGGTCGAGTGAGCAAAAGCTGAGGATCATGGTGGTTAAGGTAGAAGAAGAAGAATAAGAAGAAGAAGGAGAAAAAGAGGAGGGAATCTTGGAGTACGAGACAAAATTCAAGGCCGACCGGTGATAGGGACTTGAAGAGAGGCGCGCGACGCTTTGGTCTTTCTTTTTGTTTTTGTTTTCATTTTTTTCTCTTTTGTTTTCATTTGATTCGATTAATTTTTTCTTTAGGTTTTCAAAACCTAATCAACGCCGGAGGTTAAGCCGGCAGACCATCAAAAATATATATATTGGAGGTTAATATGTTTGGGAGGATCATGCTAGATTGAGGTTTAAATTTTTAAGCTTGATTCGTGTGGGAAGATCATACAGAAGGGTTTTACTGTCAGAGGATCATGCTCCCCTAACCACCAAAAACAGCTTGAGACTTCACTTAAATCAGTTTCAACAGAATTCGAACCTAGATACATGTCACACCTAAGTTCTTATTACTTACTTGATCACAATGTTATTCATTTAATTATTTAAATGTGTGCCTTTGGTTTTTTAAAAGGAAAAAAAGTCTAAACAGTCTCCGATCTTTTAAGAAAACAAAGTTTTCATATCTCACATTTCAAAAACTTCAAAACGTGTCCCACGTTTTGACTTCGACATTAGATTAGTGTCTGGGGACGTTAACTCCGTTATAGGTGAAAAGATACTGATTTTAGGTCGAGGTCAAAACGTGAGACACCGTTTTGAAGTTTTTGAAAGTTGAGATACAAAATCTTTACTTCCTTAAAATGTCGAACACTGTTTGAACATTTTTTCCTTTTTAAAATAAGATACACAATTCAATCAAAAAAAAAAAGATAAGATACACAAAAGTTAAACAAGCCTGTTCATCTCCTTCTTTTCATCATTAGTTTTATCATTAACATAATCCATTTTACAAATTTAATCTCAGCAAAAAACGTTGTGTACCAATGTGTTGAATTGTTGATGTTTGTCGGCTGAACTAGTACAGTATTCAGTATTTCATGAAGTCTTTGAACTAAGTTGAAAAACTACTATCGAAAACAAAACCGACAGAACACAGAACAATCGAGACGAGGATTATGGGCCTATGGAAACGGACTTTGTCGGATTGCGGGCCTCTGTCTGTTGTCTTGGATCGACAAAGGGCATCGAGATGAAGATCAATTTTTTAACCGTCCAACTAGAACCACCATTACATAATAAATAGCAAATAAAAAAAAGTTACGATTTGTTAGGATTAGGGGTTAACCCAAGTTAGGATTAGGTTAGGTTACGATTGGAGGAGTTGCTCTTAGGAGTAGACCTGTAAATGGACCGGATCTGAAGTGGATCGACCTAGATCCGGATCTGGATTCGTAATAGAAATTTTGGATCCGGATCTCCCGTTACCCGTCGGATCATTGATAGCTCGATCCAAATCCGGATCCGGCAGGTTAACGGATACCCGACCCGTTAATCGGATCCATTCATAATAATAAATATTTTCAAATTTAAATAATAATTTCTTAATTTTATCATAAATTTTCATAAAACACTAATGAAATATTATAACAAAATAAAAGTTTACATCAAAAGTTGAATTACATGCATGACCAAAATACTTCTTAACAATAAATTAATATAATCAAAATATCAGACCTCCAATGTTTTTAACAAAGAGAATAAAAAGCAGTAACCTTCAACTTCATCAAATCATACTTTAGACGCAATTTAGACGTTTAGGTTATTCAATTAATTATTATATTATTTAACATTTATCAGTAATATTATATTTATAAAAATATTATTTAATTATTTTAAAACGGATCCGAGTCCTTAACGGATTAACGGGTCAAATTTTCGATTCAAACCCGTTTAAAAACCACGGATCCGAAACAGGTCCGGATCAAAATCCGGTCCATTTACAGGTCTACTTAGGAGTTCGATTTCCCTCCAATGTAACTAATGGAGGCGCACAATAAAGGCTTCTGTAGGTCTTTACATATAGTTTGATGCAGAGCAGCCGTTGATGGTTGCTGACCCTATAGGCAATAATGCCATGATATGCTTGGGACCAACAGACAAATATGGCAAAGTGTAGCTCTAAGTTGGGTTTTGTACTAGTGCTGTGTTTCTGGTTATAAGTTTAGTGGTGGGAAGACAGACCCCATTACATATTTTCAGGAATCATCATGTATTATTCATGCAATTAAAAGCTGGAACAAAAGGAGGTGGGTAAGGCTTTACTGAGATATGAATAAACATTCCACTTTCATATTGTTGCTTTCATCACCATAATAGATTTCATTTCCTTGAGAGGAAAGCTGTCCTTCCCTTCAATCCCACTTAAAGTAGGTTGAGTATTGTATAACTGCTATGGTTAACATCACATACAATGACGGATTATACCTGGAACTGAAAGGGTTTAGTATGGCATACTTTTGAGTTCTTCTTCTACCTGTACAGTACTGTATGGAATAGGTGAAAAACATTCTACCTTATAGAGCAGAAGGGATGACTCATTGGTTCAAAACCAGTTAATATGTTTCCAATCTGGAAATGAAAAGACAACAGCTTGTTTCATTATGCATTCAAGACAATGAAGAGAATAATCATACTTCTGAGGACTAGACTACTATGAATTAAAAGTCACTTGGGTACTGTACTTTCCACTGATTCCAATTCAGAGTTTCTTTTTGCATTTCTCAAATACAATATAATGGCACATAAAACATGAAAATCTAACGAAATTTCACAAAGTATGCGATTTTGGTCAAGTAATATGGGGAATGAAGTAGACTTATAGAAAGAAATTGCACAAAATGGATCCATCAGAAGGCGAAGACTAGCTAAAAGCAGTATTCCTTGGTCCAGTTAGGATACAAAAGTATGCCAACCACTCCATTATTTTCAAACCGTACATAATTTGTTTAAATTCATTGAATTTTTTCATCGGTTCATACTACTTAATTCGTAGCTGCAGATTAGAGCATCTACCTCTTTTTCACAGGTTTAGCCCTACTTTGGACCAAAATAAGATAAGAATCAAAGATAGGAAGGCATTATATCAAAAGAAGTTAAGCAACAAGTAGTATTGTTCATCTTTGCCATATACCTAAAGTGCATAAGTAATAGACGACCAATCAATCACCAAAGCAAATTGCATTCAAGAACAATTAGCATCCACTAAACATCATTTTCAGTCTTTCATTAGGCTTTTTGGGTTGCCATTAGAGGTCGTCGAGCAAGTCACTGTCAAGTACTGCGCTTTACGTGAGCCAAAAAGACTATAATTTCTTAGCCAAAAATATGAAAAAAATGAAATTGTACCTGCAAGATATATATATATCATCAGCGCTTCTCAGTTGCGGACGTCCGCATTTATTCTTACGGTGCGGATTTCACTTTACACTCACTTTTCAATCGAATTTTCACATCTCCATCGTCTAGTATTTAGATACTAATGTATAGATCATCTCTGCAAAATTTCAGCTAATTTAGTTATCATTAAGGCACTCAAAACTGCGTTTTTCTGTTATAAACATGAACGGTTCAAGTTCGACAGAATTATGTTCATCCACAGAAAAATGTAGTTTGAGTGCCTTAATGATAATCAAATTGGCTGAAATTTTGTAGAGATGATCTATACATTAGTATCTAAATACTAGACGGTGAAGATGTGAAAATTCGATTGAAAAGTGAGTGTAAAGTGAAAATCCGCACCGTAAGAATAAATGCGGACATCCGCACCTGAGAAAATCTGTATATATCATGATGGAGACTGGTATAAGAGAGCACAAACACTTATCACTCCTTGATAGGTCCCAAGGGGTTCGAATCACGGGTCCTTTTGGCCCTCTGATCTCTCATTTCAGGAAAAATAACCATACCAGTAGCAAAAATGAGTGAGACACACTACGTGCATAGAAATAGAGAAAGAATACATGTCAGAATTATATGCACCAAACTAAAGTTGAGCTCACATGCATGGGACTACTATGCCTGGCTTCGAATTCTCAAACTTCCTTGCCTCATTTCTCTTCTACAGGTCCTTTGTTAGAGAAACACTAACCAGCAAGTTCCTTCAAATCACATATACAAGCTTACTTGTATCATGCTTGTGAAGTAGGTGGTTTGGTTCACCTTCACAGCCTTAAGCAAGATTTGGAGCCTAAGTTTGTTTTTAGCTAAACTTGTGGTGGAAGGTTGTGGTTGGAGGAGTATAGCTATAGGTTAATTTTTCCACCAAAACAGGGAGTTAAATATTTTTCTAGTGGAGGGTCACTGGGTCAGGCTGCTTAGCTCAATGATATGGACAAAACTTATCAGTCAAATCCTTCACTATATTATTTCTGTTCTTTTAAATATCCAGATTCCATACAGAACCATTTGATTCTGTCCCTTGCTCCCTTGGTTTTAGATCAGTAAAGAGAAGTAATGCAGAGCATTTGATAAGATCATGATCCCAAATGAAGTGCAGAACAACCAATTCCTATGCTCCACCCACCTAATTTTATTGGCCCAATATTGCTTCATCACTTTTTGCCAAGAGTGTAGTATCTATTTTCATATATGTTTTAGCTTTAAATAGGCCTCCTAAATATTTAGCTATTCCTTCTCTCTATATAATAATAAACACCTCACTTTCTTCTCCCACTCTTCTTCTCTAGCATGAACCATGGAATACCACCAGTCCTATCCGTACTCAAACTATTATTTTCAATCTCAGACAAGTCATCTTCATGGTGATCAATCAGATCATTACCTTACTTCTGTGCCAAGCCTCCAGTCAGTTCCTTCCCTGACCTCACAATCCCACAACCAAGAAAATCAGCCCACCTATCACCACTGCCTCACCACTTTGCAAGGCCACAACTCCTACATATCCTCTCTCACCATATCTGGAAACTTCATCTATACCGGCTCTTCCGACAGAGAAATCCGGTCGTGGAAGTGCAACCCTTACGTCGAGTCCAATAATGAAAACTTGAGTGCTGATCATTGCATGGTGTCTGCTGGAAAGGGAGCAGTTAAGTCCCTAGCAATTTCAGGTGACAAGCTCTTCAGTGCTCATCAAGATCACAAGATTCGAGTCTGGAAAATCGAAAACAATGAACCTGACCACCTAAGGTACTCGCGCTTAGCCACGTTGCCAACGCTTGGTGACCGTGCTGCTAAGCTTCTGATGCCGAAGCACCAGGTGCAAATAAGAAGGCACAAGAAGTGCACTTGGATCCATCATGTGGACACAGTCTCCGCACTGGCCTTATCAAGGGACGAGTCACTTCTCTTTTCTGTTTCATGGGATCGAACGCTCAAAGTATGGAGCACAACAGACTTCAAATGCTTGGAGTCAGTGAGAAATGCACACGATGATGCTATAAATGCAGTGGCAGTGTCATTGGAGGATGGACATGTTTATACTGGTTCAGCAGACAAAAAAATTAAAGTGTGGAAGAAAGAGTTAGGAGAAAAGAAACATTCTCTAATTGCTACATTAGAGAAGCACAATTCTGGGGTCAATGCACTTGCTCTGAGCAGTGATGGTTGTGTATTGTACTCTGGTGCATGTGACAGGTCCATTGTTGTTTGGGAGAAGATAGATAGTGAGGGTAACATGGGTGTTGTGGGTGCGCTAAGAGGTCATACCAAATCAATATTATGCTTAGCAGTGGTGTCAGACTTGGTGTGTAGTGGTTCTGCAGACCAAACCATAAGAATCTGGAGAGGGGTTGCTAGAAGTTATTCATGTTTGGCAATGTTAGAAGGGCATAAAGGTCCAGTCAAGTGTTTAACTGCTACAGTTGACCACTGCAACACATCTGACACATCTAGTTATCTCATTTACAGTGGAGGTTTGGACTGTGACATCAAGGTTTGGCAGGTCTTTGTTCCTTGTCAGTAGAAGACTCTTTCTCTTCCACTTGTTCTAATCTTCAGCTAAGTCTTGCCTATTGAGAGGAGATCTTGTTTTTCTGCTTTCTCTTCTATTGCGTTATGTTAGTTTCCCTTTTCTCTATTATTAGTCACTTGGGTTAGGTTAGAAATGCATGCATCAGAGATATGAAGTGTATGATTCATGAGACTGTGATCTTAGAGGGTGAGATATTGTTGAGGAAATGGAAGTATGCTGGAAGAATCATGTAGGGCTATCATATAATAAGAACAATAATTTCTAAACCATCTGTATCTGTTCTTATTTCAAATTTTATGATACTGTGTTTTCTCCAAGAGGATGATAAACTTGATAAACAAATATGCAGATGAGCTAGAGCATAGCAAACCTAAGGAGAAGATAGAAATATTAAAATAATTATGAATAAAAGCAAAGAAAGCTCACAGAAATCCAAACTAAAAGGCAAAGACATCAAATATTAAAGAATGGAAGAGAACTTCACAAAACGGAAAGAAAATTCTTAAAAGTAGGAAATGACAATAAGAAATAATATCACATATGATACATATGGTTCTCTCTTTCTTAACAGTGGTGTGGTGTGTGCCCAAGCAGGATTGGCTGGAATGGATTTAAATATGTGATGCAGTGGCCAATGGAGTGTCACTACTTACATTTTTGGCAAGGATTGGTTGGATTGTGGGGCGCAACCCAAAAGACGGAGAGAGTGCATAGAAAGGTCTGTCATTAGTGAAACTCACACTCATTCTCTTACTAATCTTACCTTCCATTGTCCAAAATCTCAATGTACATACACACACACACACACACACATATATATATATACACATATATATATATATATATACACACACACACACACACACACACACACACACACACACACACACACACACACACACACACACACACACACACACACACACACACACACGGAGCCGTTCGAGAGTGGACGTCCGCACGGCTCTTAAAGTGCGGACGTCCCTCTGTTCGTCACCGTACGGCGCCGGCGAGGGCGCGCCTCCACCCCAGCAGACTCCAGCAGCTTCCCCGACCAATTTCCATCCCCGGCGAGTCCGCCAAATTCCAGTTTTCCGGCCAGATCGACTTTGTTTGAAGTTTTGGGTGATCTGGCCGGAAAACTGGAATTCGGCGGACTCGCCGGGGAGGGAAAGTGGTCGGGGACGCTGCTGGAGTCTGCTGGGGTGGAGGCGCGCCCTCGCCGGCGCCGTACGGAGGGACGTCCGCACTTTAAGGCCGGTGCGGACGTCCGCCTCTGATCCGGCCTGTATATATATATAATGTATGTGTGTGTGTATAGCTTTCGCTCCAAGTTCGGTTTCTTTCAGGCAATAAAAGCAAGATATATCTATACCATTCACAATAAAACAGCAGGTAGGTATGCCAAATTAAGCAGGATCCATTCAAAGCTGAGAAATAGAAAGCAGAAACTCTAATCATATAATGAAGGGCACCCTAAAAAAATCAGTAATCACCAAGTCTAATGAAGAAGTAATCACTTAATAACTTCATATAGGGTTCCAACTTTGACCTGTAAAATGTATTATCACAAGTGGAGAAGTTAGGTAACAGTCATTTTAGTTCCTAAACATCACACCAGAATTTTAACCTAATTCATTGCTCTTTGTCTCAAATCCAATTCCTAGCTATCAAGCAAATAACGTCGTTGACCCAAAAGAAGGAAATATAATATGATATGAGATTTACTTTATTACCAAGCTTTCTGAGATTATTATCCTATTAAAGAAATCTTAGAATGATCTAACTTGGATAATCATGGGTACACCTGTCTACTCAGTGTCCACACTGAGCAAGATAGCTTCCAAACAACAGTGCTTTAGCAGGTAAAACCTAAGTTAACTCAGTTTGATGTGCAGATTAACAAAGACTTCCAGTCCTCAACTTTTTCCTGTTGTCAGTTTTATACTCCAGAAAAGCGACTTTACTTCTCAAAGTTTTGGATCAAAAGGAGAAGATGGTGTTGGCCAAAGCTGAAGCATAACACTAAAGTGCGTCTCGGAACCATGATGATGTCTAATGTGCTTCCATAGACCAACAGGGAGAGAGAGGCGCGAATGAAAAACGTAGATTGGCTCAAAGGAGAGGGTACAATTTGGCAAATGTAGGCAAAATTGTCTCTAAATGAGGTGTCTAAATCAATCAGCTAGCAGTAACTTATTGGTAGGAAACCAGAAACTCATATACCACTTCTGCATATTATTAGTTATAACACTCGCTGACTCACTAGTTAGGCATAAGATGACCTGATTGAGCCGTGTCTGTAATTAGTCAACATTAGTCCACACTCCTATTTACTTGTTCTTGATCGCCTATTTCACCATACTATATCATCATAATATTTGTTCAGTCTCTGAAGCTGTATGTTGCATCCACTGTTTAGTTTTCCTCTTTAAAAGGCGCATCACAACTCAATTTTTCTCCTCGCAGTACAGATCATATGAATTTCCAGTTTTCCACACAAAACAGCATCAATCATTCAAGGAAAAATACATTAAACTAATTTATGGTGAATATATTAATTAAAAGAATTTACTGCTCTTGGAGTATTCTCCCAAGTTTTACTTCAATAATGAGTTTTTAGGTTTACTTTTTCAAAAGATATGCCTAACCCTGTAGGAATTCATTTCTTCTGTATAATCACCCTGTACATGGACTGCATCATTTGTCTTTTACTAAAAAAATTTCACCTATCCAAAATCTTGTGAGTGAAACTGTTGGCTACTTAGGTCTAGATAAGCCAAAGGGGATTTCATGAAAATTTTCTTGGTTAGACAATGCATACTTATTCGCAGAAATTCCTCAACTAATCAACACCAGAAACAGTCAAAGAAGAACAAGCGCATGGCTCATCAGACTGCACATCAATTACAATGGACAATAGTGGACCAGAAGAAAATTTTGTTAAGATGCAGTGTTTTTATTTCTAAAGTGAAGTTGTTACATAGAAAATTTAAGAGGGGTTGACAGGGAATGGCAGGCCAACAAAATATTACATTCAAAATGGCCATATATATGAACTTATTCATAGTGGTACTTTTACTGGGGTACCTGGATCACGAGGGTACTTCTTTGGGGTGGGACTGGTTTTCAGGCATACAATGGCCGTTCTTTGTCCATACGGGCTGTGAGATTCCACTGGGTACAGACAGGGGTTACATCAAAAGAAATAATTTAGCTATGTCCATCATACAAATGAGTGGTTGATTTTCTATCAAATTGGAAATAAGACATACCTGGGCACAGTTGTCGTATGGAAGCACCCAATATTTGAATGGCTTTTTCTGCATTCTTTACTTCCATCTGTTCAAATGTACAACATACTGATTGATTAATAGTTCATATCTAGAAACTTAGTTCAAGAAAAAATGGACTGTTGCCTGAGTATTTAAAGGTCCAAACAACATGCACAAGCAAGATTGTTAAACAATTTAAACGGCATTGTGCATATACTACTGATAAATAGGTTCCTCATTCATGGAATTCTATAATCAAACTTCAGAAAGAACTGGTTAATAGGTAAGACTTGCAAATGTACAAAAATCTTCATGTGATATGGAATCTCAAAGACAAACCAAGAAAGGAACTTGTCACTATGCCATTCTTTCATATCCGGAATATTTTGCTCTTTAGTGAGGCTACATTATTGGTTGATGTATGCAGAACCAAATACATACCTGAGGATCATGACCCTTTGCAGCCACAAACAAGCCACCAACGCGAACCAGAGGAAGACAGTATTCCGCTGACCACCAAAGTAACAAAAATCAACAACTCAAAGTAAAGAACGAGTCTTTTCAGTCTTGAAAATACATGCAATAAACCAAGACAAAGAGAGTTGCATTCCCACCTAAAATTCTCATTTCTGCAACTGCTCTGGCTACCGCTACATCATATTTCTCCCTGTAGCAAACATCCTGACCCAAGTTCTGTCCTATAACAAAATTCGACACGCTTAGTTTAATGCCAACCAATTTCAACCCGCAAGTGTTTCTTGTGCACGATACAAGAAACAATACCTCTGCTCTTCCTCTTACAATCTCCACATTTGACAAACCAACATGATTAACAGCATGCTCCAAAAACACACATCGTTTGCTCATCGACTCCATCAGGGTCACTTTCCAATCTACACCACCAATCCAGCATCAAGATTAAACCACCCCAAATATAAAACATATGGACCTTGTAGCGAATATATATATATATATATATATATATATATATATATATATTACCGGGGCAAGCAATGGCCAAGACCAAGCCGGGTAGACCTGCGCCGCTACCGACATCGACCAGACTGAGATTTCCAAATGAAGCACCACAATGAGAGAGATAAGAGTCTGTTATGGGCGGTATGATTGCCAGCGAGTCTTCAATGTGCCTCTCCATTACCTCAGCGGCTTCTCGAACCGCGGTCAGGTTCATTCTCTGCAAAGATGATAACAACATTAATCAATTTTAAGCTCAAAAATAAATGGAGGATTGGTGTAAGGGAGTGAGAGAGAGACCTGGTTCCAATCGAGAAGGGTGTCGACGTAGAGATGGATTTGGTGTTTCTGGCGGGAATCCAAGGCGTCGAAGTGGATTGTGGCGGTGGTGGTGAGGGTTTTGGAAGGGAAGATGGGAGTGGGTTTTGAGCGCGGAAGGTGTTTGAAAAAAGTCCCCAGAGAGACTGGGACTAGTGCGCAACGGCTACCCAACAACATCTTGGCGCGCGCGCGTTCTTTGTTTCGCTTTCTGATATATAATGGCCTAATGGGATTCGTTTCTTTTATATTGAGAGGTGGGCTCTCTAAACTTAGGTCTTCTCCCATTGATGGTTCTAAATCAAGTTTTAGAACTTTTGTGCTAAATCCCATCTCCAATTGGCTAAGTAGAACCTCAAAGATCCAACTTGAGGATGCAAATAATTAACTAATGTTTCATATCTAGCACATGAAATCCAACTGTTCTATTTCACATACACCCCCAATTATGGGCCACCAATGTGCAACATTTTCACATTTTGTAGCAGATGCAACATGCTGGTTGGAGATGGTTTGATTATATAACCTACTATTTGGATAAATAGTGTCAAATGGGGTTGTATTTTTTTTAGTAGAACTTTTATTTGCAACCATCGGCTGGAGAAGGCCTTATAGGCTTACGTATTTGTCATCCAAGGATTCATGTGGTAACAAAGAAAATTGACCACTTTGTTTTTGAAAAAGTTTGAATAACATATTAGACATAACAAGCAACGATCGTAAATAATACGAAGATTACTCATACACTCATTGGTACTTAATACAAACTCACTGGTACTTAATACAAATTACGAATTGAAATGCAATCCTCAAAACTACGTCTAAAAAAATAGACATGAAATACTAGAAAGCAAAGTAACATTCCTCACCTCAAACATAGTAACTCTCTCAACGTATAGTGGCCTAAGACTCATTGGTATATCTTTCATCATGAAGCAGAGAGAGGCTATGCTAGGGTTTGGTTAGGATCTTTCCAAGTAGCACTAGGAAATCAGCATTCCTTAGATTCAGATGCAACTTCCTTCTCTTCCATCATCTTAAATTGATCACTTTAAGAACTCATGTTACCACTTTAAGTGACTAATATTAGTATTGTAAACACTCATTTTATGATGTTACGATAATTATATCTACATGCGTGGCATAGATTACCACATTACACAGTATTCCTTATCAATCATCATCAGCTTTATAAAAAAAATGTCATCGGATAACAAGAGAACCTCAATCATCTTCCCCACTCTGGACTCGGTTCCGGGTTGAAAATTTTTACTGCCCTTATTGCTGGGGGGAAATTGCAGGTGATTGTAAATCAGTCACTGGGCCTCATCCACTAAACTTACAATGACGATTCGGCAAAAGACTGTAAAACACTATTCGGGCTGCTTAATGCCACACTGATACCCAAAGATATTGTAAACAGTAAATTAGTATGGAATTGAAAGCAGCTTCTGTGCATGCTCTGCTTGTTAGTTTGATTATTATTTGTTCACACAGCTTTACAATGAAGGGTGGTGTCAACCCACTTTCTCATTGTAATGATGATACCCAGACTTCAAAACCCAAACAGTTCATAGTGCTTGAAGAATCAAACTCACTTTTTTCTGTTAAGAGTCATAGGAGCCTCACTCACTACCCCTTTTTGGTTTTCTTTTCTCTTTTCTTTGGCATATACTATATAGGATCCTCATTGCCTAGTTTCATAAACACTAGGTGCACGTTTGGTACCCAGTACTGGGTTAGACCTCCTTAATTCTTAAGACTGTTCTACACTAATGTGGACTGTTTTAAATTGTACTAATACATGGCCACATTTGGTGTTGCATGGGATTAGGAAAAAAAGTTCTAAATTAAAGATGTCTCATGTTTGGTGATGCATTGGACTAGACTACTCTAAACATAACAATCTAAACAATCTTGGTCATCTAACAATAACAATCTAACATCTAACAATCTTGGTCATTAAAATTTTGACATGAAATCAAAAAAAAAAAATTGAATCAACCAACAGTTCCAACAGCAAGATCAACAACATATTTCTTCCATCCATATCTAAAAGTAAAAAAATTGAATCAACCAACAATTCACCACAAACAAATAAGTGTATGAACATACTTGCATGCCTTAGTTAACATTGATATCAATAACATTTAGTCAGAATCAACATATTAAGAACCAAACAGTTAGTATTCCAATGTTTGTTTTGATAAACAAGCATAAGACAGGGAACAATTCACCACAATCAAACTGAATCAACAATAAACTGATCAAACTGATTATGAAAGAGAGAAAGGAAGAAATAGATGGACATACCTGCTGATGAATCCGGGAAGAAGATGGCGGCGAGCTTGGCCTTGGAGGTGTCGACGGCGCGGGTCAGAGAGGAGGTTGAGGACGGAGCGGGTCTGGGAGACGAGGGCACGGGTCAGAGAGGAGGTTGAGGATGGGAGCGGATGCGGGTCTGGGAGCCGAGGGCGACGGTCAGAGAGGAGGTTGAGGACGGGAGTGGATGCGGGTCTGGGAGCCAAGGGCGAGGAGCAGATGCAGATCTGAGAGATGAAGAAGGAGGAGTTGTGGAGGAGGCGTAGAGAGGTTAGTGAGATTAGTGAGGTCTTATCTAAGGTAGCCTTTTCGGAGTACCCACGCTAACACTGGCTAAGGAGGAGAAATCAGAAAACCGGTCCAAGTTAAGCCTATTAATGTTAGTACCGAGAGAGACCAAACATAGGATTAGCTTTATTTCATTCTTTAGTTAAGACTGGCTTAGGTAGTACCGGGTACCAAACGTACCCTAGCTGTATGTGAATCACACACAGATTAGATAGTAAACAGTGAAGTTGGGATATTGGTCTTCCAGCCATTTGGTTGTTTTCATGGCTGTACTGGGTAATTACTAAAACAGAAGCAACATCATCTGTATGAATTGGCAGTATATATGTTGGAAAATTTTTTTTTTTTAATTTCATGGAATATTAACATAAAGTGGTGTGGGAATGAGTTTCTTGTTTGTTGGATCCATGAATGATCTTAATCATCTTATGATCAAAGTTTAATAAGCACTGATAAAGACTGGGAGACATGAAATACTGTGAACTTTTCTGAGCTTTGGTTTTGGACTTTGTTTGGTGCTAAAAAGATTTGAATCTCCGGAAAAAATGTTTGCTTTTTTGTTGTTGTAGCTAGGCCGGTCCTCCTTTATTTATTTTTCCTTTGTCTTTCAATCGAACTGTATTGGTGGCAACACCAACAAAGTGGAACAAAAGGCTGGATCAACGTTGGTAACTTTTGCAGGGTCAAAACATAAAAGTCATTGTTTTGTATCATACCCCCTGCTCCAATTTGTTTCTTTCACTTTTCTAGCTGGTTTACTGGGTGGTTAATAATCTTCACAGACATGCAGCACGGGTTTAGGGATATTAGAGCATCCTTCTCCATCATCCATAGTACACCCTGTGTTTAACGACTGTTCCGATCTTCTTAAGGTTGTCAAGGTTTAGATGTTTTACTGAAATTTATGAAAACACTTCAGTCTTCAGAAGAGATCATAGATGCTTAAAAATGTACAAAGAAGCTAGTTTCAGATAGGCTAGCTACA
Organism: Fragaria nilgerrensis; assembly: GCA_010134655.1. Classification (NCBI taxonomy): domain Eukaryota; kingdom Viridiplantae; phylum Streptophyta; class Magnoliopsida; order Rosales; family Rosaceae; genus Fragaria; species Fragaria nilgerrensis. The sequence continues at coordinate 10,224,268 of CM020981.1, forward strand.
TGTTTACTACATCAATGCTAAAAACAGGCTTCCGAAAGGGGCAAAATATACTACGAAAGTGAGATATGTCAAGCTATCCGCTAAGATATGATGTTCGAAGAATTGCATCCTACAGAAAAGATAAAAATAGTATAAGCATGATATATATTACATTACTAAAGTATTAAAGTAAAAGTAGTACGAGCTGATTCATCTGATAAAGTCTCTAATTGTGAAGTTGCAGCTAGGATATATATTGAATATTCCTGCATGCCTCAATATTCAGGATATTCAGAGGGTCTGGGATTTTCATATTTTAACCTGCACAACAAGCTATACAGACACCACATGTGTATAAAAGAATTAATGATTAATTGATTGATTACTTTCATCATCCTCATGGTGATTGGAACAGGCTACAGGTTGGTAATGGCTACTGACTACTGAGATGACCCATTGATCAAAATATGCTCATCTGGGAATCTTATCTTTTGTCTCGAGAGGAATATATACACATATATTATAGGATTAAATTCAGTTTAACTTCCTGAGGTTTGAAGTCAACATTATTTCAGTCTTCATACTCTTAATTTTGAACATTTACTCCCTAAAGTTTTCAATTTTCATCAATCATATGTCTAATTGCTGAAATTCCTCTTAATTTGGATGTTAATCTTAACTTCATAACTCACTAAAAGGGCTAACATAGTCATATAACAACATAAATCGCTTTTTAGGACCATTTTTCTAAGATTTCATGCTAGCAATTAACTTCTAAACTAGACAGAATTTTAACAATTTGGCTTGATTTATGGAAATTAGAATCGAAACTTTAGGGGGTAAACTTTCAAAATTAAAAGTATGAGGATTGAAATGATGTTAACCCCAAACCTCAGGGGAGTAAACTAAAATTAATCTTATATTATATGGGGGTGGATCCGTGGCATATAATATTATAATCAAAATTATAACCAGAATATCATCCATTAGATCTAATAATAACTAACGGTTGAGATTTGTCATAAAACTAAATATTTTTTCTTTTCTTTTATTTTTCTTTACATCAATTTATGAAATCTATCTAAATGAAGATGATTACTATTCTCCATTTGGAATATAATTAAGAGGAAATAATTCATTTCCTATTGAAACTCATTTACTAAAAAGGAAAGAAAACAAATTAATTAAGTTTCAAATATCACGTTAGAAAATTAATGATAGTCAAAAGTAGTCATCCAGTGCACCTTAAACATACTTATTATTTCAGCTTCTTGTTGCTGTTTTTCTATCAAAAGCTTCTTGTTCATAGCACAAGATGATCTGAGAATTCCATACATAATCTAATCATAAGTTTTCCAACGTGTTATGACAGACATCATCTGATAATTTTTTAATTTTTTTTCTTTGAAGAAGAAGAGGTAAATGATGATGGTACTCTCTAGTAAATGAGTTTCATCTGATATTTACTTTTTTTTTCCTTTTTTTATCTAGTAAATGAGTTTCAATAGGAAACCATTAACTTCCTCTTATTTGTATTCTAAAATGAGAGTAGGTAATCATCAATTTTCATTATGTTTTTAATAGATAGATTTCATTAATCGATTTAAAGAAAAAGAAAAGAAAATAAAAAGATTTAATTTTTATGACCAATCTCAACCGTTAGTTATCATTAGATCTAATAGATGATAATTTGGTTATAATTTTGATTATAATTTTATATGTCATGGATCCGCCCCCGTATTATATATGTATTAATGTATATAAATATTGGAGTAATCCCCAGCTAGCTAGCTCCCTCAAAACTTCAATCTTCATGCTTCCATTTAAAAAAAAAAAAAGATAAACCTTTGTTTTTGACTGATAGATAAGAAGATTGAAAATTAAACACCAGAATGCTTTTTTAACCCTCCAACAAGAGAGAGAGAGACCAAAATGCTTTTACAGAAGTACCAGCATGTATTATTTTGGGATTTTTTGATTCTCTTGTATATGCCTTCTGTCATTCCCCAGTTCTAGATTCCTCTGCCAAAGTCTAAAATCAATTTCATATACTATAACCAAAGTGACAAGTATACTACTTATAAATATGATGCTGGCCTGCCAATTGCATCTTTAACTAGACCCAATAAAGCTTATCTTTGAGGATTTCATAAACTCCATATATATACAGTCACAAACAGCCTTTTACAGTAGACATTATATAACACAGCCTGAATAAACAAAAGAACCAGGATAACATTGACTACAAAGTACTTCCAGCTGAGCTTTCCAAGTCTTGGAATCTCAATTAGCAAAAAAAACAGACATATATAGGTGTAATTCTACTTTATCGCTGACAACTCATGTTGGTTAAATAATCTGTTACGAAAATTTATGTAGCTAGTTATATATTTCTAATTAGTGAGATAATGTCAGTATATACTATCATCTATAAAAATTAATGAAGAAAGAATAATTATGCAAGTTAACAAAAGTAAGCATTTGGAGGTAAGTTGGTTGGGGTGTTGGAACAAAGGTTTCCAACAATTGCTGCAGCTGATTCTTTTTCTCCATAGAAAATGCAAACCTCTTTTATTTGGAACAGGAGCTGTGAGAGTGTGGGGGGCATGGAAAAAGTTAGGCTTAGCTTGCTTGCACACCAACAAGGCTTGGTGATCATAAAAACGCAATAATAGCTAGCAGCTTTGGATTTAAGCTCAGAGTTTGAAACAGCAAAAAACCCCAACAGCTAGCTAGCAATTATGATGCTCTCCTCCTTGGCCTCCTCAGCAGCTCTGACTCTCTACACCACCCTCATCATCATCATCATCATGAACTATCATGATTACCCCCATCACCTCCTATTTTATCGTCATCTTCTTCACCACTCACCACCAAAACAAACCCAATCTCATCATCACCAACAAGAAGAAGAAGGAGTAGGAGGTCAAGAAGAAGAAGCAGAAGAGGGAGCTGCAGGCTTGAGCTTCACTACTACTAGTACTGATACTGGTACTGCTTATGATCATGAGCTATGCTTTTGATTGTATGAGTAAAGGGTCGTGTTTCGATCTTCTCTGAAACGAGGGATCCATAACTGATCTTTGGCTCATAGGGGAATCAAGCGTCTCGGTCCGATTATTTGCTAGCTTAACTACATCAACCTAGCTTAGCTAGCAAATCCAACATACCTTGTGGATTTTTGGTTACTTTCATTTCAAGGCCAGGGTTTCTTCATTTTTACCCTAGCTAGCTTATTTTTAAGTAAATTTCTGTCTCCATCTCACTCTGATCTCTCTAGTTTCAGTTAGATTAACATGTGATCTTCTTCTACTGATCATCATATTTAATCAGGTTTATGATAGAACTCTTGCTGTTTATTAATGATGCAATTAATTGATCGTAATCAGTAATTTGCTAATGTTCTTTGATCAATATTATAAGGTTTTTTTTTCTCTCTTTTTTCCTTTCTGCTTTCTAGGGTTTGATTTTGTTTGGTTTTACTTTAAGTAATGACATCTGCTATCAAGAATTTGAGATCAATCTTCATGTATAATCATTTGGTTTTACTTTAAGTAATGACATCTGCTATCAAGAATTTGAGATCAATCTTCATGTATAATCATCCTAACTGGTTCAATTTTTCCAAGTCGATCTCTCAGCTCATGGATCGATCATGTCAAGAAAAAGCTCTTCTCTTGTATTTGCATGTACTATCTTAATTATTGTTCAGAACAAAAATGATCATTATGAGAAGCCAAATGGTACAAATGGTTATATTTATCAAAGAAACTAGATGCATAGTTTTGCAGCGCAATTTAGTGAAACATGTTTCTTGTCCTTGTTTCTTTGCCTATCCCATTATTGGTTTAATTCGAATTCTTTCCAAAGTCCAAACACACATAATATCTCAAATAGTATTTCTTTATTAATTTTTTTTTATAATGTTTTTAAGATTTTGTATATCTCAAATAGTTGTTCAAGAAGAAGATTTAATGAATAAAGCTTAGGCACGCCTTCACTATCAGTATCAGACTATCAGTCTGTCCAGTTCTGGGAATATCCAGTACGTACGCTACTTTTGCATCCTGCATTTGGAATATTGTAAAACATATATGGCAAATTTTCTTTGGCGCTTATTGATTAAACTCATTAAAGTAAAGCAATTACAAAGTACTTAATTCTTTAACGACGTAATCGTGTATGCTTACTGCATATGATGAACACCATACCGAGCAGTCTAGAGCTTCAGTTTCTTCGGCTGTTGATCTATTGAAGTTAACATCTTCAAAAGAAAATGTATGTTTACATATATATATGCATCTTATTCATATGCTTGCATATGTTATTGGATCCATTTGTAAACGACAGCATGTAGTTTAACTAGCTAAGTCACGCATATGCATAGACTAAGGACCAAAATATACTTCTCGATCCATAGCAGCGCAGTCAAAAAAAATTTACTCGACAAAAGAAAACTTATATAGTATGTGACTGGAATACAATGAACACGGAAGTTTAACGGAGATGTGGGTTGATATCGTCGATATAGTGAGAGTGTGAGACAGATTCTTTGCCACTGATCGAAGAAGGCACTGTAGTCGATCGCCTTTGAATTGAATCCCTTTTTCTTTCATTCCAATAGTGAACACAAGCCAAGGAGGCCCAAGTTGGTTCCTTCTTGCATAGCGGTTACAGAAGTTAATACTGCAAGTATCAAAACAAAGTCCACATTTTGACTACTCTCTCCTTAATATCAATTGCGTCAAAAGAAATTGTGATGTTCCTTGGCGTCTTAGATCCCACATTCGAGATGCTCTTCACATTGCTAGCTGGTTCGAAAATATCAGCTTTGTGCATGCCCACCGTGAAGTTAACTTTTTGGCGGATGCGATTACCAACCTTGGTCATAGATTTCCCTTCCCAAAAGATTTGGCAAGTGTGGATGAGGTATAACGTATAGCATGATGATTCATGGGCTCTGTATAGAAGGACAACTCGAAAAGGCAAATAGTTTGTTTTTGGAAATGGAACTATGGAAGGCAAGGGTTGTGTCCAAACCTCCTCACTTTTAATACCCTTATGCGTGGTTTGTGCCAAAATGATGGCTTGGTAAAGGTTGTTAAACTTTTTCATAAGAAGTCGGAAAGAAATCTGTCACCATATAACTCTACAACCTCCATTGTCATAGACTTGCTCTCGAAGGATGAAATTAAGCTATCGGAAGTTTGGACCGGCTTCCAGAGTTTCCTGCATGCAGTAGCCAATTGAAAAATGAAGTGACAAATTTCAAGTAACTTGCACGGTTTTCAATCATTACTCCTTAATTACTGAAGTTCTTCACTTCTTCTGATTCTGATTACTCATACATGTAACCAGAAATTGCAAACAGTGAAGTAGCATTTTGCCATTGTCATTGTATCATGTACAAAAAACTGTAGCAGTGGAGTCTATTAGAGGGAAGATCAGATTAATGGTGTGGTGTGATGAATTTGAACTTGCATTTATTAGTAAGCTCAGTCTGCGGGTGAGTCACAAAAATTTAGGTTGCAAAGAATCAAACTATAGCCGCCATGCTTTACATATCAGAAGACAGCAGTTTGTTTTTCTCCGATCCTGGTCTCTTCTACTATCACCTGGTTTTTAAGTTGAAGAAGTGCTTACCTCCATTGTTCTATAGACTTCGTTCCAATATGGTGATCTGCCAAGTTCTAGTAATCAGTCCATCCCGGCCCCATGATTTGTAATACAGGTTCTAGCTTCTTCCCGTTGCATACATTCACTACCAGAAGAAATGATTTAGCCGACGAAAATAAAAAAACCAGACCGACGAACCATTTTTTCGTCGGCTAAAGTCCACGTTAGCCGACGAAATTTTCTTTCGTCAGCTGTGGTCAACTTTAGCCGACGAAATCGTCGCCTTAAAAATTTTTTTCGTCGGCTTTAGTCTGTGAACTTTAGCCGACCAAATTTTTAAAAGTTTAGCCGACGAAATTAAAATTTCGTCGGCTAAAGTGCTTTATATTTGCAGATCTGGACAGTAGCTTATCTGGAAAAAAAAACGGGAGAAAAAGTTTGGGTGTTGTCGAAATATGTCCATAATTAGTTTGTGGAGCTATATATAGGTACGTATATGTGTATATATGTTGATTTTAAGTTTTATTCGAGTTGATCGATTTTGAGTGTGATTGAGTTGATCTATTTTGAGTACGTTGTATGAATATATATATGTGTTGATCGATTTGGTTGATGATTTGATGATATATATGAAGTTGTTGTTAATAAGCAGTAGTAGATATATATATATATATATGTTAATTAATTTATAATATTGTGTTGATGGTATGAAGTTGTTGATGATGATTTTGTGATGATGTTGATATATAATATTGTTATGAGTTGATCGATTTTGAGTACGTTGGATGTGTATATATATATATATATATATATATATATATATGTGTGTGTTGATCGATTTATTGGTTGATAATTTGATAATATATATGAAGTTGTTGTTAATATATAAGTTGTAGATATATATATATATATATTAATTAATTTATAATATTGTGTTGATGGTATGAAGTTGTTGATGTGATGAGTTGATGATGATTTTGTGATGATGTTGATATATATAATATTGTTATGTAATTGTTAAGTATATATATATGTGTGTTAATTAATTTGTTATTAATTAGTTGTAGTACGTAGAATATATACTAAATGAATTGAAATTTTATATATGGCATGAAATTTAATTAATAATTAGCTAGCGTTATACATATATATTTGTTATATTTTCAGGATATGAATAAGAGTTGGATTTCGCTTCCAAAATGGGATAAAAGATACGGTAAAAGAGTTATGAGTTTTCTGGAACATGCGCTGGCTAATGCTAACAGGAATACAATTTTCTATTGCCCGTGCACAAAATGTCAGTGTCGCAGCGATATGCATCGATTTGCGATTGACAAATTATGGCAGCACCTGAGGAGTAACGGGTTTTGGGAGAAGTACACATGTTGGTTATATCACGGTGAAACATCATCAGGGGGTCCGCATGATCATGGGCAATTTTCTGAGACGGGCAATACATCCAACGATCCAACAACGGCCTTCATCAACAACATGTTTCCTTATGAGAGCGGTGTATGCGCTCAAGGACAGTATATGTCTGAGCCGGTGCAGCCCTTCCCTAGAGTTGTCAACACTGCTGGTATTGACAAGTACAACAAACTGCTTGCTTTCCAACAGACCCATGTGTACTCCGGTTGTCAGAAGACCGTTCTTGAAAGTGTGATGGACGTAATGAAGATTAAAGTTGAGACAAAATCGACCGTGAAAGTTGTTGATGATTATCTACAGTACACTGCTTCGATGCTGCCCCACGGTCATTGTCTTCCTATCACTCATCATAAGGTCCGATGTATCCTGAAAGATCTTGGCTTTCCTACATCAAGATCCATGCATGCAGATATGACTGCGTTCTCTTCTAGGGTAAAGATCCAGAGGGAATGACCTTGGTGGCCTTGACGCATGTCCGGTATGTCACACTGACATGTATAAGCTGACTCCTACAGGCAATAAGAATCTGTGAAGGTACTTCGGTATTTCCCGTTGAGGGATAGGCTGGAGCGGTTGTACATGTCTTCACACACGACCAAAGCTATGAGATGGCACGCTGATAGGGAATTGCATGACGAAGATACCCTTATACACCCTGCTGACGGGGAGGCTTTGAAGCATATAAACAGGGAGTTTCCTCATTTTGCGTCAGAGATCCGAAATGTGAGGCTCGGGCTCTTATCCGACGGGTTCAACCATTTTGGCAACATGAGTCTTCAATGCAGTGTATGGCTGGTGATTTTGGTACCGTACAACCTTCCTCCATGAATGTGCATGAAGAAGGAATACAATATGTTGAGTTTGTTGATTCCGGGGCCCGGTTATCCAGGGAAGTGTCTCGATGTGTATTTGAGACCTTTGATTGAAGAGCTTAAGTTTTTGTGGGACGTTAGTCATCCCACTTATGACAAGTACATGCACGAGATATTCTAGATGCATGTCATGGTTGTTGGTACCATCAGTGATTTTTCTGCCCGTGAGATGTTGTCGGGCAACGTTGTTAGGGGATACAAGGCTTGTCCAGAGTGCCTTAGCGATGAGGGGAGCAGCAGTCATTGCAACAAGATATGCAGATTGGGTCACCGTACTTTCCTTCCATATAATCACGAATGGCGATTCGATGACAAGACATTTGATGGGACCGTAGAACACGGTGTGCCTCCCAGAAGATGGACGGGGGAAGAAATTTTAGCAGTGCTTAATGAGTACGATTTTGGGCAGCTCAGCAATCATTCCAATATTGTGGCGGCAATACCTGAAAGACCCGACATGTACAAATTCTGGACACATAAGAGCATATTCTAGGAACTCTCATACTGGAGTAAGTTGTTGATCAGGCACTACCTAGATGTGATACACATAGAAAAGAATGTTTGCGACAGTGTAGTGGGCACAGTGCTGAACTTGGAGGGCAAGATGAAAGACGGTCCTAAGGCACGCATTGATCTAAAAAAAATGCAATTAAGAAGACATATATGGTTGAAAGAAGAGAAGAAAAAAATGCCTCAAGCTCCTTACACCGTGAAGCTTGACCAGAAGAACGTAATTTTCAGGTGGATGAGTTGTGTGAAGTATCCTTCAGGCTATGCAGGAAATATAGCCCGGTGTGTGAACTTCCGGGACAATAAGATGTACGGGTTGAAGAGTCATGACTGTCATATCCTGCTATAACGTCTCTTCCCTGTTTTCATTCGACCATTCATTCCCTGTCAGGTGGTGGAGCCGTTAGTTGCGTTGGCAAGATTCTTCCAGAAGTTATGCACACGGGAAGTGAAAAAATCTAACCTCCGAAAAATGTAAGAGGACATCATTATATCATGTGTAAATTTGAGAGGATATTTTCTCCAAATTTTTTTGACATCATGCCTCACCTGATGATCCATCTTCCCGAGCAATTGTTGCTTACCGGTCCAGTACACTACACTTGGATGTATCCCATGGAAAGGTACGTTTTTTACACCTGAATTCCTCAATATATATACATGTTCAATAATCATAACACTTTGCAATTTGATTTATAGGCAACTTGGAGACTACAAAGATTATGTGGCTAATAAATCCGCGCCTGAAGGATGTATAGCTGAAGCATATATTGCGCACGAGTGCGTTACCTACATGAAGTTGTATTTAGGAGCGTTGAAGGAAACTCCGCAAACCATGCCGGTAGATGTACCGAAGTTCAATCTTTCCATACTCTCTAGTGATGTTGAAGTTTACGGAATTTTGCCAGACTCCTACAAGTTGCAACCACATGAGCTAGTCATTGCCTACTAGTGGGTATTGATTAACTGTCCAGAAGTTGAATACTGGAAAGACATCCATCTATATTGTCTAGACATTCATGGTGATCTCGAGTACCACAACAGGGAGTTCGCAAACTATTTTGGCGGCTAGGTACGTAATTCAATATTTCTGTACGTATTTATGTTTATTGCATAATTATCCATATTTACAGTTGAATGGTTGGTTGCAGATGAACCATATTCAATTTGATGGTCACCCAAATTGGTCGCACGAACTAAGACTTCTAGCGATGAAGCCGATAATGTCAAGAGTTTATCCGATGTGTAAGGTGAATGGCGTGCAATTTATATGTGAACAGAAAGACAGCAGACGGAGAACACAGAATTCTGGGGTGATGTCGCATGGTGGGCGGAATGAAGTTGACTATTACGGTGTTCTCCATTCAGTGGTGAAACTCGTTTACGGTGAAGGCATGACAGTGCACATCTTCAAGTGTAGATGGTTTGATACTAGCCCGCAGAGCATGAAGACCGATCAGTACGGAATATTATCGGTGAACACTGCTATAAGTTGTTACGAAAATGACCCGTTCGTTTTTGCCACATTGGTAAAACAAGTGTTTTATCTTGATGACCTTGCTAAGGGTGACGCGTGGAAAGTAGTCAACCTTGTGCACCCTCGAAAAATTTACCAGGCAGCTACACTTGGAGAGACCGAAGACGAGGAAGAAGATGTTGCGTATCAAGAGCCCAACGCAATAGGTATTCCTAACTCCTCTACCGTTCGCCTTAATAATTTTAAAGAAGGTCGTTCGGTGCGAATTCGTGATGAAGAGCTAAGGCTTATTGATGTTGATCCAAATCAAAAAACAGACGAAGACTCTGGCGATGAGGAAATGCATAGATTACCAGAAATTAATTCTGACACCGAAGAATACTCATCGGATGATTCCGATTACAAGCCTTAGTTTTAATTTAGAGGACGTAATCCATTAATTTGTAATAAAAAATTTTGGTGTACCTTTATAGTTTACATATGTTGTCATCATATTTCTCTTATTTTATATGAATTTTGGTGATATATGAACAAGAAGTTAGTATGGTTTACATGAACCTTCTGTTTTTTTAATGTATTTTTTATATTTTAGCCGACGAAATATACCATAATTCGTCGGCTTAAAGCATCTTAGCCGACGAATTATAGTATATTTCGTCGGCTAAAATCATCTTAAATAAGTCATAATTCGTCGGCTAAGATACGGTTAGCCGACGAATACAGTAATATTTCGTCGGCTAAACCCTAAAACCTTGGCCGACGAATACCCTAATATTTCGTCGGCTTAACGCTAAACCCTAAACCCTAAAATTTTTATACGACTTGTTGCGTCTCATCGGTTTGAAACTATTTTTAGTTGAAGGTCCGGCCAAAATACGTAATTTAGACTGTCCAATGACCTTTTCCGTGCGTTTAGGGGTTTGACTTAACGTATTGACCGTCCGGATCGAGCCCTTAACCTTGTCGGATCAAGTTGAATTTTTTTCCATACATGTATTTTATCATGATGGTCAGATCTGACGGTCGGATTTTTGTTTCTGAAGTTTGATCATCACAATCACAACATGCCTACTAATGTTCTATAACTTGTTTACCAAGTGTTAAGAGTAAATATTCCATTTCAAAACCAAACTATACGTAGATCCTTCAAACGCAAAAAAGTCGTGAAATAATATATGACCAGAATGGTGAAATACGTCCACGGTAGAAAAATCACAGTATTCCGGTAAAGTCTCGGTGCTGAAAGTTGCGGTCAATGCAATTTTCCATTCTTTCTCCCTATGGGTAGCCCTATCTTCGATGGTTATTTTCCCTAAAATTTTTATACGACTTGTTGCGTCTCATCGGTTTGAAACTATTTTCAGTTGAAGGTCCGGCCAAAATACGTAATTTAGACTGTCCAATGACCTTTTCTGTGCGTTTAGGGGTTTGACTTAACGGATTGACCGTCCGGATCGAGCCCTTAACCTTGTCGGATCAAGTTGAATTTTTTTCCATACATGTATTTTATCATGATGGTCAGATCTGACGGTCGGATTTTTGTTTCTGAAGTTTGATCATCACAATCACAACATGCTTACTAATGTTCTATAACTTGTTTACCGAGTGTTGAGTAAATATTCCATTTCAAAACCAAACTATACGTAGATCCTTCAAACGCAAAAAAGTCGTGAAATAATATATGACCAGAATGGTGAAATACGTCCACGGTAGAAAAATCACAGTATTCCGGTAAAGTCTCGGTGCTGAAAGTTGCGGTCAATGCAATTTTCCATTCTTTCTCCCTATGGGTAGCCCTATTTTCGGTGGTTATTTTCCCTAAAAATTTTATACGACTTGTTGCGTCTCATCGGTTTGAAACTATTTTCAGTTGAAGGTCCGGCCAAAATACGTAATTTAGACGGTCCAATGACATTTTCTGTGCGTTTAAGGGTTTGACTTAACGGATTGACCGTCCGGATCGAGCCCTTAACCTTGTCGGATCAAGTTGAATTTTTTTCAATCCATGTATTTTATCATGATGGTCAGATTTGACGGTCGGATTTTCGTTTTTCAAGTTTGATCATCACAATCACATTGTGCCGAATGTATAAAAAGTACTTAAGCCGACGAGATTCAAAAGTTAGCCGAAAAATTTTAATGGTTAAGCCGACGAATTTTAATGGTTAAGCCGATGAATTTCATATTTTAGCCGACGAATTTAAATATTTAGCTGACGAAGTAAAAATTTCGTCGGCTAAAGGTATAGGGTATACGGCTAAACCCAGCGCGAGAAAAAACGAAAAAACCCTAAAGTTTTTTACGCCACCTCCGCCTCCGCGAGCCCTCCCTCTCCCGGTCACCCTCGCCCTCTCCTGGTCGCCCTCTCCCTCTCCCTCTCCGGTCGCCCTCTCCCTCTCCCTCTCCCTCTCCTTCTCCCTCTCCGCCTGCTCCGCCTCCTCTGCCTCCTCCGCCTCCTGCTTGCCTGCTCGCCTTCTCGTCGCTCGTTAGGTGGTGTAATCCTCTGATTTTTATTTCGATATGTTATTCTAGGGTTTCGAATTTGGGAATTTAGGGTTTTTATGCGGTATTGATATTATGAATTGGTTTATGATGAATATATGGTTGATTTTGGATTGTGGATTGGATTATGCAAGTTTTAATATATGGTTGCTGAAATATTGTGGATATTTTCGATGCCTATTGATTTTGTGTATGATTTACGTGTGATGTGTCGTTATTAAGTTTCATGATTAATTCAAATTAATATTTTAAACAGGATAAGCAGTAATTTTAGATCGACGAAGGGTTCGAAGGGTCAAAGGTTCGAATCGTCTGAGAGAACCTCTAGCAACCCTCAAACGTCGTTTCGGGGCCACATGACAGCCAGACATGCGACCCTTCTAGAGACGGCGCAGAGGCAGCTGCCGAGCATTTCTCATTCCTCGAGGCAGCCTTCGGTGTCCCCTTTATCGAGGCAGCGGGGCGTCCCTCATTCCTAGAGAGAGCTGTGGCCTCAGACCCAGACGGAGGTGTCTGCACCCCGTATGCCTGAGACACACCGGCCGCCCACTCCGGGTCCTACTGCTTCGGATGGTGGGTCATCTGGGGTACAGATGCCGTCGCCTTATCTGTTCCTTTCGCGGATGATACCGGCCTTACCTGCAGTCGATGGCTCAGGGACGCCGATTTATCCACTGCCCTCGCCAGTGGCTCCATCAGCGGCGTACCGGTTCATGCCTTTTGATACGCCTCTTATTTCCGCGAGGGTATCATCATCAGCGACAAAAACGGAATCCGTCGCGCCCGCCGCATCGCCCTCAGGTAATGAAAGATGAATGATTTGTTTTCTTATAATTAATAATAAAGGGTCTCCGATTTTAATAATCAATTTGGTTTATCATGTGATAGGCACCGTCAGAGCAAAGCCGACAAAGAAGAAGAGTGGCCCCATCACAGGAAAGGCTCTCGAGAAGACCGTCACTACCTCATTAGGGATAGTATCGGGCGGGAAGTCGAGGACGTACTCCGGCCGCGTGGGAGCACTCATGAGGGATAGAGTCCCTATGTTGTGGTCAGACTGGGGCGAGGTCCCGCAGGAGGTTAAGGACATGGTCCACAACGCGATGTCGGTGAGTTTACAAAATACCTCAATAATATTATGTATTACATTGTTGATTTCTCGAAAAACTAAACTAATTCTTGATTTAAATGCAGGTGTGGTTTGACGTTCCCGAGCACCTGAAGAACAGCTGGGCGGACGTTGTGCATGGGGGAAGGTACGTTAGGAAGTTAAAGAAAAAAAAAATTGTATGTGATATTAATAATATTTCTAATATTTTTGTTGTATCTGTAGGTACAAGGAGTGGAAGAACGAGTTGCGGACCCACTAGACTACGCACGGGAACGCACGTTCTGGTACCCCTGCTGAGTTCCAGTACAGGGAGTACGAGTGGCGTTGGCTTCTGACATCAGAATTCAACAACCCTCATAAACAGGTATTTAAAAAAATTAATTAGTTAATTTGTCATTAAGTACGTCCGTTTTTAAATATTTTACTAATAGTTTATTTTTTCTTTGAAGGCCATTTCTCGGGCGAACGCTCAGAACCGGCAACGCAACACAAGGAACCATCATGCTGGTTCTAGACCGTTCGCTGTCTTCATGGACGAGGCGGCCAGGGAATATCCAGAAGTCAACCGGTACGTCTATACGTACGAGAAGACATATCCTGACGCCCAGGAGGATATTGTAAGTCATCTTACGTTTTTAAATTTTTAATTTTACTTACATATATGTTAATTAATAATTTTTTTCCTATCCAATTAGGCGAAGGTGAGGGAGGCTAGTGACGAGGTGATGAGTGCTATAGTGAGGGAGACATGGCCGGACATGCAGGAGGAAGAGATGTCCGAAGCCATGTCCCAGATCGACACTTCGGATCCGACGGTTGGGGCGAGGATCATGGGCACAGCCTTCCCACCGCGAGCAAACAACTTCTACTGCCGGGGTCTAGGAAAGAAGGGCAAGGGGGTCCTGAAGACCACTCTAGGATTTCAACGAAAGGTAGCCTCGACCAGCGGCAAGACGACTCAGCTAGAGTCGGAAGTTGAGAGACTACGGGAACATCAAGCTGCTCAGGCTGCCGCTCATGCCGCCCAGATGGTCGATAAAGAGAGCCTATACTGCCGCGGAATATGCCGCCCAGCAGGCCCAGCAGCAGCAGATGTTCCAGTACATGCAGGAGTTTATAGCTGCCCAGCGTCAGGAACTTCCGGCTCCGCCCATGCCTACGCCTATACCGCTACCTCAGCCGCCGCAATCTCCTCAGCAGCAGGCCCCAGAATTGGATATTGATTTAGACAATCTAGATTTTGTGTAGTTGATAAATTATATAGTTTTATGTGCTTCTTGTTGGTTATATATATGGAATTATTTTGGTGAATTTTGCAGCTTATTTGGAATGGTAATTTAGAAATTTTGCGTATTTTTTTTTTACTAGAATAGACTTATAGCCGACGAAACATGCCACAATTCGTATGCTATAGTATTTTTAATTTTTTTTTTCACAAGGTTTAGCCGACGAAACATGCCATAATTCGTCGGCTAAACTCCTTTAAAGCTAACGAAACAAACTATATTTCGTCGGTTATAGTTATTTTTAATTTTTTTTATTACATACTTTAGCCGACGAAATTTGTCGGCTAAAGTCTCAGACTATGGTCGACGAAACATTTTACGATATTCGTCGGCTAAATTCTGGGACAATAGCCGACGGCGTCTTCTGTCGTCGGCTTAATGCTGGAACAAAAGCCGACGACGTCTTCTGTCGTCGGCTAAATACTGGGACTATAGCCGATGACGGTTTCTAGTTTCGTCGGCTAAAGTCATCGCCGACGACCCTTTCCCGACAAAACTATAGCCGACGAAGGCTCGTCGGCTAAGATCTTAGCCGACGAATTAAGCTAAGAGGCCGACGAAAATACTTCGTCGGCTAAAATGCTTGTCCCGGTAGTGATTATAATACCTGGATTATTATGAGGATTAATTACAAAACAAACCCCAAACTATAATGCTACTTTCATTTTTATACCTAACTATAAAAAACTTGCATTTCATATCTCAGGTTTCATTCCGTTAGCATTTCAATACCTTGTTTACTAACACCGTTAGATTTTAAGGGCATTTTGTCACTTTAGTAAATTTATTGTTTTTGAAGTTACCCAATATAAATGGTTTGCCTAAATATTCAAATATTCAAACAAAACATGAAATAGAATATATTATAATTTCTTAAAACATATATTATTGTTGATAAAAATTAGATTTGATCCTATGTGTGGTATATTAAAATTACATATATGTTAAACAAAATATAATAAAATACCAAAGCAGTTTCTAGGATATTCCATGTGTGTCTTGACATATGTGTGCCTTGGCCTTATGCCATTAGGATATATATGTAGTTGGAATAAGACTTTGTATTCTATATCATTACCATATTGGTACTTTGTAATTCCTTATATAAAGAGCTCATATCAATGAATAAGATGATGATTCTCTTGTTATCTCTCATTCTCTACAGTTTATACTTGATAGAGCTAAATTAACTTAATAAATTAGAAGCCAATAACAATTGGTTGGGGTGTGGGTGTGTGTTGATGAAAAGGGTGTTCTCTAGTTTGAACAATTTTAATGAAAGACCTAATTCAAATAACAATTTTAATGTAGAAGTTTTAATTTTAATTACAAAGATGCTGAATTGACAAAAATGCCCCTAAATTTTAGCAAATTTTAACGGTATTAATAGGCAGGGTATCAAAATGCTAACCACGGATTAAAACTTGAGATATGAAAATGTAAATTTTTTATAGTTATGTATGAATATGAAAGGAGCATCATAGTTCGGGGGTAAAATATAATTAATCTTTATTATGATGCATTCATGTTCATCTTCTTATTTGTCTTTTGCTACATTGCCTGGTTAATTGGGAACTAGTATACTTAAACTAATAAATCTATAAAAGTGACAACCCCTCCATTTCTAATGGCCAACATGAAGAATGATCGATCACACCCGCATGAATAGAAATAGTTCCCATTTTTGAAGGAAACAACAATGGTGAGACCGGAAAGATTTCCCAAGGATTCCAGTCTAGTTACTCTATCAGCCATCCATGTTATTAGATAACCTCTCACTCTCTCTCTCTCTCTCTAATCAAACTTGGTCATTTGGCCTAGTCATTTAGAAACTTATTTTGTCCTGTCATTCCCAGCAATAAAATTAGTTGAAATGATAACTTCAGTGTCCCATTTAGCTGATTTGTGGTACAACCCACTAAACAAAGTGGTTTTTTTTGTGATCATGGGTCACTAAGGTAAACAGTTGCTGTTGTTTTGGCCACACCAGTAATTCTGGGTATGCAAAGTCTCTTTTAGTTGTTGCGTTACAATTGTTTGCCTCCATCTTCTATCCCGGGTTTTCCCCTAGTGCTGGGTGGCGAAGCAAGAACGCGATGGCGCGTAGCACTATTGACCGTGGTGGCGGGCTTTGGGGGAGGATCTTCGCGCTCCCAAACTCCAGCAAGGTGTCGCTTAAGGAAACGGTCATTTATGGGATTGCGATAATGATGCCGTCCAGGTCGCGCAAGTGGTATGCCCCCTTGGGGAGTATACGATGAATAGTGAAAGGTCCTTCCCATTGAGCTGACCACTTGCCTCGGCCTTCGGTTTTTTCCCCAAGTGGAAGGACAGCGCGCCACACCTTTTGGCCTCGGCATAGCTCTGTCCTCGTGTGACTTTGTCGTACGACCGCCAATGTGCTGTTTCTCGAGGATGAGATTGTTGAAAGCGGTGACGCGATGTTCATCGAGATCTTCAAGTTCCTGCCACATAGCCTGGACGTAATCTTCGCCAAGTAGTTCGTGTTGCTCTTGAACGCGGAGCGAAGCTATATTGATCTCGAGGGGAAGAACGGCATCATGACCATACATAACTGCATACGGGGTAGTGTCCGTCGGGCCGCGCTTTGAAGTGCGGTAAGCCCACAATGTGTGGTAAAGCTCCTCATGCCAGACACGGCGGTTCAACTCCAGCATCTTCTAGAGAATGCCAAGGATGACCTTATTACTGGCATCGGCTTGGCCGTTGGATTGTGCATAATATGGCGTAGAGTGGAGGAGTTTGATACCATAGTCGCTTAAATATTTAACGACTGAATCAACCATGAAAGCTGCCCCCCTGTCCGTAACGATGCACTCCGGAATACCAAAGCGGGAAATAATATTGCGGAAAATGAAGTTACGGACTGAGTTAGCAGAGGCAACCTTGAGTGGTTCTGCCTCGACCCATTTGGTAAAGAAATCGGTGGCGACAATAATGAACTTATGCTGCTCAGAAGAATGTGGATGAATAATGCCAATGAAATCCATCGCCCATCCGCAACCCGGCCAGGGTTTAATGATAGGCTGCAACGGAATGTTGGGGATGTGTTGCATTGGTTCGTGGGCCTGGCAGTCTTGGCAACCTTTGGCAAGGCAATGCAGTCTTTTAAAATAGTTGGCCAGTAGTATCCATGGCGCCGGATTAACCAACGCATTTTTGGCCCTGCCTGGTGCGAACCACAAGCCCTACAATGTACTTCGCGCATGAGACGTTTAGCTTCGTTCTCATATACGCAGCGAAAGTCGTTTCCGTCTTCTCCACGCCGACGTAGTTCGCCATTACGTAAGACAAAGTTTAAGGCGAGGAAACGTATCTGCCTTGAGTGAGCGGTGTCATTGGGATTCTGGAGGTAGGCGATAAATGGTAGCCGCCAGTCTTAATCGATAGGGTCTAAAGCCGCGACTTCGGGGGTGTCGGCTTGAAATTACCCCCTTGTGATGAAAGAGGGTAAGGTACGGCGCTCGACCTTGAGCAAACATTCGCGCACTCCATCACGCAGGGTAAGGCCAGACGCTACTTGGGTGAGCTTGTTGGCGGCGAAGTTGAACTCACGTGGAATGTGCTCGATGTAGACGTCGTCGAATTGATCCAGTACTGCAAATGCCTTGCGCATGTATGGTTTAATGGACGAGCTTAAGCACTTGAACTTCTCCACTAGCTGGTTGACGACCAACAGAGAATCGCCAAAGACCTGGACTTCGTGGACTCCTAAGTTCAACAAAATTTCCAGTCCGATGATGAGCGCTTCGTATTCGGCCTGGTTATTGGTGCATTTGAAATCGAGCTGGAACGAGTAGGAAAAACGATCCTCTGCGGGATTTTCTATGGCTATCCCGGCTCCGGCTGCGGTATCAGTTCGTGATCCGTCAAAGCAAAGGGTCCATGGAGCGAGTGCTACAGTAGCGAATTCCAACTCGCGAAACGCCGTGAGCTCTGAAGGTGGGTGATGAGCGATTCAGGGGGCAACTGAGTTCGTCTGGGAACCCCAACATCAACAGGCCTTCGATCGAATCAAGGATTACCTTACGAACCCACCAGTCCTGATCCCACCTCGCGAAGGTACCTTCTTAAACTTTATATCGCCGTTGCAGACTTGTCCATCGACGGACTCTTGACCCAAGACGACGAAAGCGGGGTGGAGCACGCTGTTTATTACCTCAGCAGGGTGTTAACTAACTGCGAAACACGCTACTCGCCTATGGAGAAGTTGTGTCTCGCTCTATATTTTGTGGGATGCAAGCTGCGTCACTACATGCTTGCCTTTACCACGGTTGTGATCGGTCAATCCGACCTGGTCAAATACATGCTCTCACGCCCTATCTTACAAGGATGCATATGCAAGTGGATATTAGCCATGTCCGAATTCTCGTTGCAATATATTCCGCAAAAGGCAGTAGAAGGACAGGCAATAGCAGACAGGCTGGACCTTCTCTGCCGCGTTTGATATGAAACGGCGGAGAAAGTTGATTCGCCCAAGCAACTGCTGAAGCTCCTTCTTGGTGGTGGGGGGTGAAGCGGTGATTACCGCCTGCGCCTTGTCCTTTGGGATTTCGATGTCCCTTTGATGTACTATAAAACCAAGGAAATCGCCAGCTTCTGTGAAGAATACGCACTTGGCGGGGTTCATCTTCAGGTTATGTCGGCGCATCCGTGTAAACACTTGTCGCATGTCTTCAACGTGGGTTGCCCGTGTTTTGGTTTTGACTACTACATCGTCAATGTAGACTTCGATCAACTTCCCTAAGATGTCATGAAAGATGAGGTTCATGGCGCGCTGGTATATTGCCCCCGCGTTCTTAAGTCCGAAAGGCATGACAACATATTCTAACGCACCGGCAAAACCAGGGCACCGGAAAGCCGTCTTGTGGCGATCTTCCTCAGCGACGAAAATCTGGTAGTATCCGGCTGTTCCATCCATGAAGGATAGCATTTCGTGCCCCGCAGTTGCGTCTATGAGGAGGTCGGCACTTCGTGCCCCGCAGCTGCGTCTATGAGAGGTCGGCCACAGGTATGGGGTATATATCCTTTGGCGTTGCGTTGTTTAGGTCGCGGTAATCAACACAAACGCGCATTTTGCCATTTTTCTTTTTGACGGGGACAACATTGGATAACCACTCGTTATACTTTGCTATGCGAATGATACCCGATCGGTGCATGTTTTTGATCTCTTCCTTGACTATGATTTGAGTCTCGGTTCGCATGAATCGGCCGTCTTGCCGTACTGGTCGTCGGTCGGGATAGGTTGGCAACCGGTGGCAAACTAAATCCGGGGAAAAACCAGGCATATCCTCATACTTGTCGGCGAAGCAATCCCTGTATTCGTGTAATAGGGTAAGAAGGTCTTCCTTTTCGTCCTCCGCTAGCTTAGCATTGATGGAAATAAGTAAGGGCTTTTCTGCAGTCCCTACGTCAACTTGTGAAATGGGGTCGCAGACTTGAGATGGTGTATCGTCCAAGGCGGCGGGGGCTAACTGAATAGTTTCCTCCTTGGTATCGGTATGATCCACCACTTCGTCGACATATTCCATAGTCGCGACCTTGTCGTAGGCTTCGCGTTCTGCCCAGTACGAAAGAGCCTTTCGCACAAGGACTCGTCAGCCTCGCGTGCCTCCTTTGAGAAGGCACTATCCATCATAGCGGGGTGTGGAATCCGTGATGGTGTGAGGACGTTGCAAATCGTCCTTCGCCTGGGTAAGTCCCCATCACGCTAGATTGGAGGCCGTTACCCCATATGGGCGGCCTTTGTCATCGACGCCTTGTACGTCCAACGGCCCCATGTCTGTGGTATAATATCGGGCGTCGTTGAAGTTGGCGGAAATAGAAAATGGCCGCGGTCGGCTTTGATGATGACCGCTTCGCGGTGTCCCAGATCATGAGTTCTTGGTGCATGGAGGAAGGCACGCAAAAACTTCTGTGGATCCAATCTCGGCGAGGATCATGCTGTAAGAGGAAGAGCATTCGGCGACGAAGAAGGTGTAAACCTGTGATGACAGCCCGACCTTGACTCGTAGAAAAAGCAGGCCTAGGGTCCTGGACACTTGCCCGGTGAAGTTCTTGACTGTTAAGGACGTAGTCTGGATCATCGCGCGGGATGTCTAGGAGTCCCATGGTATGAGTTGTAACAACATTGATCGCGGCGCTTGTATCAACCATGACTTTGTTATCATCTTCCCTTCGACTTCGGCCGTGATATAGAGTGGCCGCATGTGAGTGGCCATGTCTAAGGTTGGTGTGGAGAAAGTAAGAGTTTGCTTATGTGTGATGCTGCTCGTAATCTCCACTTGCGGGGCGTCGTCGGCTAGTGCCGGAACTAGGCCCCTTTTGCTGCTACATGGTGGGGGTATCCTACTGACATCCTCGCTGCTGATTGGAATATCCGCCGCACTGCAGGTTGTGTTTGGCGGAAGAGCGTATCTCTCCGATATGAAGAACACCATCCCGACTTGAAAGGAGAATTGTTCGTGAACTGGTACCAACGGAGTGTCAATGACCCCGTGTTCCCCTTCGAGCACCGCGAAGGCGTCTGCTTCGCGGCAAAACTCCTCATCTGCCAACCATCCTGATACCTCTACCATATTACAGGTGAATGAATCCGCCTGCTCTTCTTCTTGGTCTGCTTCGAGGTTAAGTCGAGGTTCGGAGTGTGCCTCGTCATCCACTGAATTCTCGCGGAATCTTTAGGCCATTTGTTGAGCGAGGTTAGGACTAGAGGGCACATGTGCGGCTACTGGCGGCTCTGGAGCCTCTCTGTTTGTCGCGGACGCCATACTGTCTTAGTGGAAGGCTACTGATCCCCGGCTAGTTGTTTGTCTGTTACCACGGGGGCCTTATCGTTGTCCTCCTTTTGCAACCGTTGTAAGGCGGATATTCGGGGAACCATCTGAGTTTCGGGCTCTGGTGTAGATCGTACCTGAGCCAGATGTGGCTGTGGTGGCTCTCTCTTGGTATTGGCCTCCAGATTTTGGGATTCCCGAGCCGTGAGGGCTGAGGCGGTTCGCGCTCTGGCTCTGGGGTTATGACAACTTACGCCTAGGTCCAGTAGGCGGTTCCCTCCTTCTCTCAGGTTCCGATGTCGGAGATGGCCTGCGCGGAACTTGTGAGTCCTGTCGTCTTTCATGTTCTAGGGACGGTCTGCGTCTGGGAGCTTGGGGATCACTTCTCCTTACAGGTTCGGGAGACTGCCTATACCTGGAACGTTGTGGATCCCTACGCCTTTCAGGCTCTGGTGACGGTCTGAGCCTAGAAGGTTGTGGATCTCTTCTCTTTTCAGGCTCCGGTGACTGTCTGGACCTAGAAAGCTGTAGGTTCTGCTTTGGTGGAACCGTGAGTCGGCAGAAGACGGTTGCCTTGGGTGCGGGCTCGTCTACGAACTGTTCGCAAATCCTTGGGGGTGTGACAAGCGGCATTTGAAGGAATGCGCACAAACCCTCTGCCTCCCTCCATATCCGCTCAGGTGTCTGAGCGAGCTGTGAGGGTGTACAGCGCCCTTGTCGACAACACGTAAGGCACGCATGATGCTACCGTACCATTTTTGGAGCTTTCGCTTTTTGGACTTGGTGATGGTGACTGCCTTGCCCCCTTACTGTGTGTACCAAACCCTATCCTTGATTGCTGATTTGGACGTTGGGGGAATATAGGGGTCGATCAAGATACCTCCACGAGGGCTCACGACCTCGTTGTCGTGACGATCGCTGCTGGAGTCCGCTACGTCCATGTCACTTGTGGCAGGGGACGAAGGTATTTTCTCTGTCCAATGTGTGTGGACGAATGTCTCGATACGTTATATCCTCCGTTCCAGCTCTGCCCGAGTCTTAGGACTCATAGGCTGGTAATGTCCGTTGGGGGACGGTTTGTCGTCCCTCATGACTGCTTTGCCCTTATCTTTGCGAGAGGGTGGTCTGGTTCAAGCTTAGCGACCAACTGCCGAGCCGGGTCGTCTACTTTCCCCTTCTGGTTACTCGAGACAGAATAGTTATTTGCCGGCCGTTTGCAGTGTCGGCCTGGCGGTTCACGTAAACTTGCATTTGGTGACAAGTCTAATGTTATTCTTCGTTGGCCGACACGAGGCCAAGCAATGTCAGCCGTTGCGATCATAAAATCGCCCTTATTCTCTAAGCAAATATACCTGAGATTGAGCCAATCTTGAACCTGGTCCCTGAGTTGTTGGCATTCGCAGGTTCTGTGCCCCCAGCTATTATGGAACTTGCAGTGAATGCGTCCTTCTTTGTACTCCATGTAAGGCAAGGAATTGGCCACTGTGACGAGTCCGTCATCAATGAGATCGTCTAAAACCTCGTGAGCAAGGTCGATGTTGTAGGTATATTGGCGACGCGGCTGGCGGGCATCTCTGTCACCTTCTTCGCGGCCCCTTTTAGGTGCCCGACGTCAATCTTCGTCCTCGGCCTGTTCGGCCCAGTTTATCTCGACCATGCCAACTACAGGCGGGAAAGGGTCTATATCGACCAACTGAGGCGGTACTACCCGGAGTTTTCATTTTTAGTTCACCAGAGTTCAGCCATGTTTGCAATTGGTCTCGAAGTTTGACACAATCTTTAGTGTCATGATTGTAAACATTGTGGAAGGCACAGTACTTCTTGTCTTTCAATTCTTCCTTGGGCGGGATCTTATGATCCAAGTGCACATATCTCGCCTCTATCATGTCATTAAAGACCAGATGGGCGTTCTTAGCATCATAGGTGTACGACTCGTACTCCGGCTCGGTCCATGCAAAGGACTGGATGGTGATTGGCTCACGTGTCATCTTCAGGTTTTTCAACTTATGAGCTAATGGCTTACCAGTCAACTCTACTACGCTAATGTCATCCAGGTCCTGATCCATATGAGCTTCCTCAGATCTTTGATAATATGGATCATAAGTAGGGGCTTGTATGTTTAGTGCCCCCACTGTCTGATTCTTCCCTTGGTATGTAAGTTCCTTTGGAAGCATTTGTTTTGTCGTCCAACTCGTTCAGGATTAGCTCGTAGCTGCCGACTTTATTAATCAGGTCACCCATAGAAGTAAAGCGCTCTACATGATGCTTCAACCGCTGGCGGTGCTCCAGGCCTCTAATAGCCAACTTAATGGCTTCTTGCTCAGGCAGCAGGTAGTCACATTTGGCTTGCTGGATCTTGAAACGTTGGAGGAAAGAAACTCCAGACTCCATGCTCTGCTGGCTCATCTGTGTGAGGGAGTCGAGGCCAACTTCAGGCTCAATCGTGTCGTACGTCTCTCAGAAAAGTCTTTCCATGGTGGGCCAATCTGCTATTGACCCAGGCTTCAATCTAGAGTACCAGGTGAAAGCAGCTCCGGACAGAGAAGTCCCAAAAAGCTTGAGTTTGAGCATATCATAATTCCCGTATTGGCCACATTGGACCTTGAAACGGGCCATGTGTGTTGCTGCATCTTCCCTTGTCTCCCCAGAGAAAGTGGTGAAGACAATATTCTTAAACCCTTGAGGGAAGGGATATTGTGCCACGCTATCGGGATAGGGGTCACGATAGTGCAAGTTAGCATCACATTTTCCGGTTTGCTCCTTGACTATGCTCGAAATGAGCTGGCGCCAATCGGCTGCCGTTATTGGTGTGGACTCTGCCCCCTGTTAGTAGTTATTCCATGCAGAGAGGCTAGGGGCTTGTCCGATGTTCTTAGGGGCTGAACTGGAATAAGCTATAACTAGGTCATCTAGTGTCCCGGTCCCTTGATATAGAGAACTACCAGCGTTCCTCAATGTGACTCCAAGACTGTGCGGCGAAGGTAGAAGGGGTGGTGTCTTTGACGAACTGGCCCCTGATGTGAATTGGGGAGTCTTCTGGGCCCCGACCTTCGGATTTCCCCTAGGGCGTTCATTAGGTGGAATATACCTTGAACCCTCAGTTGCACCTGAACTAGTTAAGTTCAGAGCATGATTCTTTGGTGTCTAAGACCGCATCCAGTCTTCCACTTGCATGACCCTTAAGCTCAGATTATCATGTCGTTCTTTGTATTTCTCAAGCTTTTCTATGCCATTCTTACTTCCAAAGAAGGAAGCGTCCTGCTGCAGTTGTATCTTGGTATCGTGCTCGTCCAAGCGAAGGGTTTGCTCATCCATGGTTGCGCGGGTAAGCTTTAGAGTTTCTATGAAAGCCGCCTTGCTCTGGTCCAATTCTTTCTGGATTCTTTTAAGGGAACCTTCCACCAAGTCCTTATTTTCCCTGACTTGACCAGCGACGTAGTTAAACTCCTCGCTGAGCTTAGAAAGGTTTTCTTGGTTAGCAAGCCAGATGGTTCTATCCTTCATGACC
Source organism: Fragaria nilgerrensis (assembly GCA_010134655.1). Classification (NCBI taxonomy): domain Eukaryota; kingdom Viridiplantae; phylum Streptophyta; class Magnoliopsida; order Rosales; family Rosaceae; genus Fragaria; species Fragaria nilgerrensis. The sequence continues at coordinate 10,249,354 of CM020981.1, forward strand.
TGTTCAGATAGGTCCTTGAAATCTTTCTTCAGTTCCCCAAACATCTGGCGGACTTCCTCCGCGGGTAGAGTAGGTCTTGCATCCTTGTTTGGTTGTGAACCTGTCATTGTGGTTTCGCTAGAATCGGGGTTGCCAAACTGGGCGAGAACCTCTTCTTTGGTGAGAGATCGGCAAGCCGCGCTGTTATGGGGCTTGTATCGGGGAGATTTATGTTTCAGACAAGAAATCGAGGGTCTCCCGTATGGGGATCCGCCTGACTTCCCAATGATGACGAGAATGTTATACTCGTGAAATGGGAATAAGTAAGGGCTTTTCTGCAGTCCCTACGTCAACTTGTGAAATGGGGTCGCGGACTTGAGGTGTTGTATCGTCCAAGGCGGCGGGTGCTAACTGAATAGTTTCCTCCTTGGTATCGGTATAATCCACCACTTCGTTGACATATTCCATAGTCGCGACCTTGTCGTAGGCTTCGCGTTCTGCCCAGTACGAAAGGAGTCATTCGCACAAGAACTCACCAGCCTCGCGTGCCTCCTTTGAGAAGGCACTATCCATCAGAACAGGGTGTGGAATCCGCGATGGTATGAGGACATTGCAAATCGTCCTTCGCCTGGGTAAGTCCCCATCGCGCTAAATTGGAGGCCGTTACCCCATATGGGCGGCCTTTGTCATCGACGCCTTGTAAGTCCAACGGGCCCATGTCTGTAGTATAATATCGGGCGTCGTTGAAGTTGGCGAAATAGAAAATGGTCGCGGGTCGGCTTTGATGATGACCGCTTCACGGTGTCCCAGATCATGAGTTCTTGGTGCATGGAGGAAGGCACGCAAAAACTTCTGTGGATCCAATCTCGGCCGAGAATCATGCTGTAAGAGGAAGAGCATTCGGCGACGAAGAAAGTGTAAACCTGTGATGACGGCCCGACCTTGACTCGTAGAAAGAGCAGGCCTAGGTCCTGGACACCTGCCCGGTGAAGTTCTTGACTGTTAAGGATGTAGTCTGGATCATCGAGCGCGGGATGTCTAGGAGTCTCATGGTGCGGGTCGTAACGACATTGACCGCGGCGCCTGTATCAACCATGACTTTGTTGATTATCTTCCTTTCGACTTCGGCCGTGATATACAGTGGCCACATGTGAGTGGCCATGTCTAAGGTTGGTGTTGAGAAGGTAAGAGTTTGCTTATGTGTGATGCTGCTCGTGATCTCCACTTGTGGGGCATCATCGGCTAGTGCCGGAACTGGGCCCATTTCGCTGTTGCATGACGGGGGTATGCTACTGACATCCTCGCTGCTGACTGGAATATCCTCTGCACTGCAGGTTGTGTTTGGCGGAAGAGCGTATCTCTCTGGTATGAAGAACACCATCCCGACCTGAAAGGAGAAGTGTTCGTGAACCGGGACCAGCGGAGTGTGAATGACCCCGTGTTCCCCTTTGAGCACCGCGAAGGCGTCTGCTTCGAGGCAAAAATCCTCATCTGCCAACCATCCGAGACCTCTACCATATTACATGTGAATGAATCCGTCGGCTCTTCTTCTTGGTCTGCTTCGAGGTTAAGTCGAGGTTCGGAGTGCGCCTCGTCATCCGCTGAATTCTCACGGAATCTTTGGGCCATATGCTGAGCGAGCTTAGGACTAGAGGGCACCTGTGCGGCTACTGGTGGCTCTGGAGCCTCTGTTTGCCGCGGACGCCATACTGTCTTAGTGGAAGGCTTCTGATCCCCGGCTAGTTGGTTGTCTGTTATCACGGGGGCCTTATCGTTGTCCTCCTTTTGTAACCGTTGTAAGGCGGATATTCGGGGAACCATCCGAGTCTCGAGCTCTGGTGTAGATCATGCCTGAGGCAGATGTGGCTGTGGTGGCTCTCTCTTGGTATTGGCTTCCAGATTTTGAGGTTCTCGGCGCCGTGAGGACTATGGCGGTTCGCGCTCTGGCTCTGGGGTGATGAACAACTTACGCCTAGGACCAGTAGGCGGCTCCCTCCTCTTCTCAGGTTCTGATGTCGGAGATGGCCTGCGCCGGGGAACTTGTGAGTCCCGTCTTCTTTCCTGTTCTGGGACGGTCTGCGCCTGGGAGCATGGGGATCTCTTCTCCTTACAGGTTCAGGAGACTGCATGTATCGTGGGTCCCTACTCCTTTCAGGCTCCGGTGACGGTCTGGGCCTAGAGGGTTGTGGATCCCTTCTCTTTTCAGGCTCTAGTGATGGTCTAGGCCTAGAAGGTTGTGGATCCCTTCTTTTTCCAGGCTCCGGTGATGCTCTGGACCTAGAAAGTTGTAGGTTATGCTTTGGTGGAACCGTGAGTCGGCAGAAGACGTTTTCTTTGGGTGCGGGCTCGTCTACGAGCTGCTCGCAAATCCTTGGGAGTGTGACAGGCGGCATTTGAAGGAATGCGCCAAACCCTCTGCCTCCCTCCACATCTGCTCAGGTGTCTGAGCGAGTTGTGAGGGACGTACAACGCCCTCGTCGACAGCACGTAAGGCACGCATGATGCTACCGTACCGTTTTTGGAGCTTTCGCTTTTTGGACTTGCTGATGGTAACTGCCTTGCCCCCTTGCTGTGTGTACCAACCCCGTCCTTGATTGCTGATTTAGACGTTGGGGGAATATAGGGGTCGGTCAAGATACCTCCACGAGGGTTCACGACTTCGTTGTCGTGACGATCGCTGCTAGAGTCCAACACGTCCATGTCACTTGTGGCAGGGGACGAAGGTATTTTCTCTGTCCAATGTGTGTGGACGAATGTCTCAATACATTCTATCCTCCGTTCCAGCTCTGCTCGAGTTTTAGGACTCATAGGCTGGTAATGTCCATTGAGGGTCGGTTTGTCGTCCCTCATGACTGCTTTGCCCTTATCTTTGTGAGAGGGGCGGTCTGGTTCAAGCTTAGCGACCAACTGTCGAGCCGGGTCGTCTACCTTCCCCCTCTGGTTACTCGGGACAGAATAGTTATTTGCCGGCCGTTTGCGGTGTCGGCCTGGCGGTTCACGTAAACTTACATTTTGTGACAAGTCTAATGTTATTCTTCGTTGGCCGACACGAGGCCAAGCAATGTCAGCCGTTGCGATCATAAAATCACCCTTATTCTCGAAGGAAATGTACCTGAGATTAAGCCAATCTTGAACCTGGTCCCTGAGTTGTTGGCATTCGCAGGTTCTGTGCCCCCAGATATTATGGAACTTGCAGTGAATGCGTCCTTCTTTGTACTCCATATAAGGCAAGGAATTAGCCACTGTGACGAGTCTGTCATCAATGAGATCGTCTAAAACCTCGTGAGCAAGGTCGACGTTGTAGGTATATTGGCGACGCGGCTGGCGGGCATCTTTGTCACCTTCCTCGCGGCCCCTTTTTGGTGCCCGGCGTCGATCTTCGTCCTTGGCCTGATCGGCCCAGTTTATCTCGACCATGCCGACTACAGGCGGGAAAGGGTCTATATCGACCAACGAGGCGGTACTACCCGGAGTTTTCATTTTTAGTTCGCCAGAGTTCAGCCATGTTTGCAATTGGTCTCGAAGTTTGACACAATCTTTGGTGTCATGATTGTAAACGTTGTGGAAGGCACAGTACTTCTTGTCCTTCAATTCTTCCTTGGGCGGGATTTTATGATCCAAGCGCACATACCTCGCCTCTATCAGGTCATTAAAGACCAGATGGGCGTTCTTAGCATCATAGGTGTACGACTCGTATTCCGGCTTGGTCCACGCAAAGGACTGGATGGTGATTGGCTCACGTGTTATCTTCAGGTTTTTCAACTTATAAGCTAAAGGCTTGCCAGTCAATTCTACTGCGCCAATGTCATCCAGGTCCTGATCCGTATGCGCTTCCTCAGATCTTTGATAATATGGATCATAAGTAGGGGCTTGTAGGTTTAGTGCCCCCACTGTCCGATTCTTCCCTGGTATGTAAGTTCCTTTGAAAGCATTTGTTTTGTCGTCCAACTCGTTGAAGATTAGCTCGTAGCTGCCGACTTTGTTAATCAAGTCTTGATAGGAGCACAAAGTGTGACGTTCTTAATATGTTTATACCCTTTATTTACCCTTTGTTAACTCATATTTAGTTGTTTTAGCTTTATATTTGTGTTTAGTATAGAATAATTGCTTAATTTAGAAATATGTAGGTTTTGGTGTTAGAATACATAGTAATTTCGGAATTGAAGAATTTGGTGTTGAAATTGTGCTAAGTGATTGAAAATCCTTGTTTACTCAGGAGGATCTTTCTTGATCAGGATTCCATCTTTCCTCTTTCCTAGTTTCTAATTTTCTTATTTCTATTTCAGGAAAGTCTAAACTCGTGTTGACTAGGAAATGTTTTCCTGACTCATGAGGGAAAGGGGGCCGGCAGCTAGGAGTTCCTGCTTGAGCTAGAAGTACAATCCGAGATATGTATGGAGATGCCGTGAAGATTTCCCAAGAAGCCAAGGAGAGAGAATCCGTGCGGCATAAAGAGAGAAGGTTTTCTAAGTTCAAGATGGTTTTGTCATTCCTTAAAGCATGAGGATTACTTGAAGAACAAGAGAAGAAATTAAATCCAACTTGGACTTGGTTTTGCCGATTCAATAGGATTCCTTGTGCTAGAAGAATTCTTGGAGATCAAGACTTGTTACTCTATAAATAGGGCATGGCATGGCAGCAATAATCATCATCAACCCGTGCAAATAACACCAAAGCCTTTGTCGAAACTCCATCAACCTCCAAACACCACAATCCGATCCCACCTTCAGCAATTATCCAAAGCAAGTAGCCTAGGATTCCGCTCACTCGAAGAATAGAACAAGTAGGGATATTCTGAGAGTGTATTTCATCTTCTATTTTCGGATTGCTATGTGTTTGTTCTTGTTGATGTTTATTTTAGGTTTTTGCTTAAGTATGTTTCGATTCTTGTCTATAAGATAGAAGTACTTTTGAACCATGTTTTGAATTAAAGTTTTCAATTTTTAATCAATGATTTTAGGTTTTCTATCCGTGAGTTTTTATGTTTTTATACTTTAAGATTTTCGGTGCATTCTTCCATTATAATGTGTAATTGATACAAGTAGTTGATGTTGCATGTGTTAATCATCCAAAGTTCGACTTTGATACAAGTAGTTGATAAGTTGCATTGTCTTTGTTATTTCACTGATTTTCTACCTATGTTTGATTTGGACTTGTGCTTAAACACATCGATTCTTTATGTGATACGTAATTGCATGATTAGTTTATGTGTGTGACCTATAAGTAGAGCACGTAGCCGAACTTATTTGTGTCACGATGTTGAATGAAACCCGTAGTCTAATTCTAAGTAGGTCTATATCATAGGAACCACGTAGGAACTTATGTGCATATCAAATTTAGGTTGTATATTTGCTCACGGTGTAGACTTAAATGAGATTAGAAATCGTCTTCTTTATTCTTGCATGGTTGCTTGGTTGAGTTTGCATGATTGTTGGTTGATCACATGTATATATGTATAGAAGTAATTTAGGATTTATTATTAATGTTTGTTCCGAAATTATAAAACCCTTAAACCCTATATGCTTATTTCGACATTTTTATTAGATTAGATGGATCTACCCTGTAGTTGGATCCCCGGTTTAGAACGATCCCTGCTTGCTTTATACTACGATTGATTTGTTGACAGGTTAATTGATGCGTGTGCAAATACGTCTTATCAAGTCTCCCATGGAAGTAAAGAGCTCTCCATGATGCTTCAATGCTGGCGGTGCTCCATACCTCTAATAGCCAACTTAATGGCTTCTTGCTCAGGTAGCAGGTAGTCATATTTGGCTTGCTAGATCTTGAAACGTTAGAGGAAAGAAACTCCAGACTCCATGCTCTGCTGGCTCATCTGTGTGAGGGAGTCGAGGCCAACTTCAGACTCAATCGTGTCGTACGTCTCTCGGAAGAGTCTTTCCATAGTGGGCCAATCTGCTATTGACCCAGGCTTCAATCTGGAGTACCAAGTGAAAGCAGCTCCGGACAGAGAAGTCCCAAAAAGCTTGAGTTTGAGCATATCATCATTCCCGTATTGGCCGCATTGGACCTTGAAACGGGTCATGTGTGTTGTTGCATCTTCCCTTGTCTCCCCAGAGAAAGTGGTGAAGACAATATTCTTAAACCCCTGAGGGAAGGGATATTATGCCACGCTATCGGGATAGGGGTCACGATAGTGCAAGTTAGCATCACCTTTTCCGGTTTGCTCCTTGACTATGCTCGAGATGAGCTAGCGCCAATCGGCTGCCGTTACTGGTGTGGACTCTGCCCCCTGATCGTGGCTACGCCATGCAGAGAGGCTAGGGGCCTGCACGATGTTCTTAGGGGCTGAACTGGAATAAGCTATAACTGGGTCAGGTGTCCCGGTCCCTTGATATGGAGAACTACCGACGCTCCTTAGTATGACTCCAGGACTGTGCGGCGAAGGTAGAAGGGGTTTTGACGAACTGGCCCCTAATGTGAATTGGGGAGTCTTCTGGGCCCCGACCTTCGGATTTCCCCTAGGGCGTTCATTAGGTGGAATATACCTTGAGCCCTCAGGAGTACCTGAACTAGTTAAGTTCAGGGCATGATTCTTTGGTGCCTGAGACCGCATCCAGTCTTCCACTTGCAGGACCCTTAAGCTCAGATTATCATGTCGTTCTTTGTATTTTTCAAGCTTTTCTATGCCATTCTTACTTCCAAAGAAGGAAGCGTCCTGCTGTAGTTGAATCTTATTATCATGCTCGTCCAAGCGACGGGCTTGCTCATCCACGGTTGCGCGGGTAAGCTTCAGGGTTTATGTGAAAGCCACCTTGCTCTGGTCCAATTCTTTCTGGATCCTTTGAAGGGAACCTTCCACCAAGTCCTTATTTTCCCTGACTTGACCAGCGACGTAGTTAAACTCCTCGTTGAGCTTAGAAAGGTTTTCTTGGTTAGCAAGCTAGATGGTTCTATCTTTCATGACTTGTTCAGATAGGTCCTTGAAATCGTTCTTCAGTCCCCCAAACATCTGGCGGACTTCTTCCATGGTTAGAGTAGGTCCTGCATCCTGGGTTGGTTGTGAACCTGTCATTGTGGTTTCGCTAGAGTCGGGGTTGCCAAACTGGGCGAGAACCTCTTCTTTGGTGAGAGATCGGCAAGCCGCGCTGTTATGGGGCTTGTATCGTGGAGATTTATGTTTCAGACAAGAAATCGAGGGTCTCCCGTATGGGGATCCGCCTGACTTTCCAATGATGACGAGAATGTTATACTCCCGGTCCCACTGGGCGTGCCAATGTTTTAGCCACGATCTCAGTAGGGAGCAGAGAGGTAACTAGTGCTACCAAAAGTAAACTAGGGTTGCAAGGCGTGCCATCGCGCGGATGCGGGATGTGAACTGTGCGCGTTCTTGACTTCTAACCAGGCGAAATGGAGCTCCGGTGTCACCCTCGGGCGAGGAATTACGAGCAACTCCTTAGTCACCTGTGAATCGATACTCACTGTTCGAAGCGAGCAGAGCAACAATTAGGAAGGAAAGGCGAGTCTAGACGGGCTCTGAGAACTAAGGCGAGGTGCACTTAGAACTTTAGGGTTTCGAGGACGCTCGAGGATTTGTAGTTGTTTTGTTTGATTTGATTGTGTGTCAAACCAGATCCTCGAACTCTCTTATATAGCGACCCGCAAGTAGTTGGCATAGACATAATCACAAACTCACTCGGACTCAGCAATTAGAATTCCATAAGGATACGACCAGCTCGCGATCCGCTATCCATGCGACACGCATCCAAAACAGACCTCGCCTAGGTCTCACTCACCGCCCCGCATCATCCCACTGTAGCATTGTATGCGAACTCGAACACTAAGCGATCTTATCCCGCGAGGTGCTACAGTCCATTTCCAACTCTACCTTGTTGTGCACTACAGAATCCCATGCGAACTGAAACGAGGATCTCGCGAGGTATCAGAGTCTTTGACAAATTCCACCTCGCGCCCTATAAGATCTCGCCACCCTACAGGACTTCATATTTTAAAAAGCCACAAGTACTGGCCCAAATGTTATCCAAAACCTATTACGAGTCTTGGACCAAAATCCGCTGGGCTCAAACAGCTGTAATGAAGTTTTGGCCTAGATTGATTCATAACTTCTATCACCCATATTTAATCTTGTGTAAGATCTATGTTAGGTACTTAGTTTGGCCTCTTTCCCCCCTGCCAATCACTTGTTACCTCCTTTTTCATTTTGAAAGTCTTGGTTCCTAATTAAGTACACAAAACTTGGGTTAGTTTTATAATGCTTACTCTATGAATGTTAGCTTTTGCAAGAGTCAGATTCTCATTGGTGCAATTTTGACTCTTTGGGTTTTTTTTTTTTGGGTTCGAGTGCAATTCTGAATGTTGAGAAGGAACTGTGAGCAAAGTCATCAACAACGTACTTCGCTGCCAGGAAGACCAGTATGAAATATATCATAAAAGTAGCACATAGAGTAGTTTCTTATAGCTTAGTCTCAATGCTATGAATATGGAACTACGTACTATTCATGAAACAGGTTTTCATAGCATGCATAAGTAAATAGACATAAGCAGACAATTAAGGTGGTGTTGGTTCTCATGCAACCCTTGCTTTTTCTCTCTTTGTATTCTTTTCATCCCCAATTATCCCTCTTGAATCCTAACAAACAAAGCACTACATGGATTCCAAACCTTACGTCCAACTTGAAAATCAGAACCACGTCATATAGCTCAGCTCTTGAAGTCATGATGCCTTTGCATGCATGTTTGCAGATGAGCCTGGAATGTTTCTGGGATTTGACTGTCATTAATTATTCTATCTTCTCCCTATTTCTCAAAAACAATCTTCATATAAAGGAACTGGTGGAATCGAAAATAAGCCTGAGTTTCATTCCTCAAGTCATCTGTGGGGTGGATTCAGGATCCTTTGGACCTAGTCGACTATGGGAGGTGTGTCGACGATGCGGTGAGTAATATCGATCGGGATGGTTGTTCCCCTCAGTATCTTCATATGGGTGACAAGGTCGGCGACGGTGTGAGGCTGACTGAATCGCTTCAGGACCCTCATGTGGGTGACGTTAGGCTCGGTGGTGTTTGGAAACCCGGAGTTTTCTATCTCCTCACTCATGGCGGTGGCATTGCTAATGGTGTTGTGCTTGGAGTGCAACACCACGTGCTTGGGTTGGTTGCTGGTGTCGGGTTTCAAAATGTGAGCACGGCAGCGGCTGCTGCGGCGTCAGCTTGGGCGGGGATTGACGGCGGCAACATATGGTCAGGGATGGCTCCTAGAGTCCTAGGTTTCCAACTGGATCTCATTGTTTGGGCCTTGTTGGGCTTGGATAAGTGTTGTTTTGTTTTTAATTTTTACTTTTGTTCTGGCCTCACACATTTTTCTGCACGAGTCATGTACTTTTTATTATCTCGTTATGAGCGGGAGATATCGCAAAAAGAAAGAGATCTCGGTGACCTTATAAAGGGGAACATTTTATTAGTTGGGGCTCTTATTCTTTTTGTTTTGAGTAGCTTCATCCAAGAAGGTGAGTGTATTAGGAGATTACTAGTTTAGTTTACTCTTTTTTAAGTGGATTTGTAGTAATTTTTACGGAACAGTTCTTGTATTTCTTGCTGAGTTAATAATACAGTACGACAATTTTCAGTAAAAAAATAATAATCAATTGGAGATTTTGAGCTGGAGTCCTGGATAATCTGGTGATTTCTTAAAGTAATTAATTGACTCACTCAAACGAGTAGTCTAGCCCGGGCATCCCTTTCATGGGAGAGACTAATTGTTATTCATGTTATAATTTAGTATGTTGCATAATTGTCATTGGTTTAAACAAGGGTTATTAAGCTAGGAGGGCAATTTCAATTAACTTGTTGGGGTCGACGTATGATCATCATCATGCATGTATATAGAGCTGACTTAATACATTAAGTAAACCCTAAACGTGTCTATATCAAAATCAAAACAATACCTGGCAAGCCAGGAACGAGTACAAAAATCCCTTATTTCATGCTTCTGATTCTGATCTGGAACTTGTTCTTCTCCTCATATCATTTGAGATCATAACCACTACCAGTAGCGCAGTTGTTGCAATTCTTTTATAGATAGTTGGTGTTGATCGATCACTCAGTTCGATCAGCCTCTCAAGAATGGCATCATATATATATATATATGTAGGGCCCTTCTACTAAGGGATTCTTTTTTTTGACATATATGAGGAATGAGGGATTACACCAACTTTCGATCACAAAATGACATCTCCACCGTTCTATATGAGTAAATCATTTCTGTAAATTTTCAGAAATTTTGGTGATCGTTAAAGCATTTAAAACTACGATTTATAATTATAAGCATGAACGGTTCAGGTTTGGCAGATTTGGTTCGTTCATTGATTTAATCTTGTTCGACACCTTAACGATCACTAAATTGGCTGAAAATTTGCAGAATTGATCTATATATAAGGACCAACAAACTGAATGGTGGAGATGTGATTTTGTGATCGAAAAGTTTGTATAATCCTTCATCCCTTATATATGTCAAAAAAAAGAATCCTTCAGTGAAAGAATCCTCTATATATATATAGACACACACTATGACAGCAACCACGAGAGAGATTTAAGACTCGTTCAAATAAACTCTACAAAGCAAGAACACGATCTATGTCACTCACTGTGTGTGCAGGCGTAAGCTGAATTGCGCAGGTGTGAATTAGTTTAGTACCTAAGACCATCTGTCATTCTGTTTTTTTTCTTTTTTCTTTTTGAATAATAGCAGGTTGAATAGAAGGGAAGGTATGCGTCTTAGATGTTTGTTTTGTTTTTAAGTCCTTCGGAAATAACACACTTCTTCATCTAACATGATACATTGTTCCGGTAAATTATATTGGAAGGTAGCTGGAAATATTATAATAACTGATATCAACAGAATCCTTTTCAAATAAGGATATCTTAATCTTAGTTAAGGTACAATTTTTCTTAATAGATCTACTTTTCGATCACATTTTCTCATCTTAACCGTTTAGTATCTAGGTATATATGAGTAGATCATATCTACAAATTTTCAACCAAATTGATAATCGTTAAGGCATTCAAAACTGTGATTTAAAGTTAAAAGAACGTACGGTTCATGATGAACAGATTCGGTTCGTTCACTGATTTAATACATTTTCGATACCTTAACGATAACCAAATTAGCTGAAAATTTACAGAGATGAACAAGTCATGTATATCTAAATACTGAACGGCTATGATGAGAAAATATAATCAAAAAATAAGTCAAATTAAGAAAATCTGTACTTTAACTAAGGTAAGAAAGTCCTTACTTGAAAATGACTGGATATCAACATATATATAATATAAACAATGAGATGAGATGTGCTAAGGTAAAACATGTATGATGATGTTTGATCATCTCTACCTACTCCCAAAATAAGCAATATCCCACTGTAAAGTATAAACAAACCAGCTGAAGTTGTTTGCAATCATATAAAAGTATCATTCTAATTTCTAAGATTTCAGTGATAATACGCTTGTCCATTTAAGCATCAAACATGCTGCTGCATTCACATTGCAAAACATAATGTCAATACACTACACCTTTAGAAAACAGTCCTTTTCAAAAATGAAACAATGTCATATGTTTTTTCTCCCATTGTCCTTGTTGTTGTTCGATTATAAAATTTAAAAAAACCAACGTAATTGATACTAATATTATCTTTAAACTGTATTTGACATAATACTCTATCCGGTAAGTTATTTTCTTTTTGCAATAGGATATGAACTCTACCGATCCATTAATTCACATATCTATTTATTTATCTATCGATTTTAAAATAAAAATTACTCGTCCTCCTTTGGATGAAGAAAACATAAGGGATGATGTTTAACACAGTAATTCTAATAACTTTGCGCCATAAAGCGGGTTCCCAAGACGACCCACGACTGGTCAAACAAACAGCTCACACAAACCAAGATTACTCTCGTTAAACTCAAAAAAGACTAAAACGTACTCCACAAGCTCAAAACCTCCACAAGTCCACTCACTTGAGCCCTCTACCTTCTCTCTCGCGGACTCTCTCTGATCCAAAAACCCCTGTCCCCCAGAAAACCCCGGTTCCTCAAAACCCACAGAAATTGAGATTGAAACACAGTTAGTCTCAGATGGGTGGTAATGGAAAGCACAGGTGGAGGATCTCCTTCCACCGCTCCAACTCCTCCGCAAAGCCACCGCCCAAAGAGTTCATCTGCCCTATCTCCGGCTCCTTGATGTCCGACCCGGTCATCGTCGCCTCGGGCCAGACATTCGAGCGCCGCTCCGTCCAAGTCTGCCGCGAATTCGGCTACGCCCCCGAGCTCCCCGACGGGACCCGACCCGATTTCTCCAATTTAATCCCCAACATGGCCATCCAGACCACCATCCTCAATTGGTGCGACCACAACCACGCCGACCGCCCCCAGCCGCCCGATTTGGCCTCCGTCGAGAAGAACGTCCGATTGCTTATGGAGGAGAGCAAGGTCGACGAGGGAATTAGGGTTTCCGAGAGGGAATTGCTTAGAGGAGTCGCCGAGCGGCCGCCGGTTATGTTCTCCCACGCCAACACCGAGCTCGGCCGCGGCCGCGTCGACCATTTCTACTCAAGCTCGTCGGAAGAGTCCGTCGTTGTCGCGTCCGCGGCGGGCAGTCCGTACACTCCTCTACCCTTCGCGACAAGGCCGTCTTGTTACTCTTCCTCCCCTTCTTCTTGTTCTGAATTGGTGGGCGAGCTCGAATCACTCAGTACTAATTCCAATTCGACTCCGGAGGAGGAAGAATTGATGACGAAGCTCAGCAGCTCCGTGATAGTCGAGCAAGAAGAGGCGGTGATTTCGCTGCGGAAGCTGACGAGGACGAAAGAGGAGCTGAGGGTCTCGCTCTGCACGCTGCGGGTGCTCACAGCCCTCCGATCTCTGATCGTCTCGCGCTACAGCACAGTCCAAGTCAACGCCGTGGCCTCGCTGGTCAACCTTTCGCTGGAGAAGCCAAACAAGGTGAAGATCGTGCGGTCAGGATTCGTCCCGCCTCTCGTCGACGTTTTGAAGAGCGGGTCCAGCGAGTCGCAGGAGCACGCCGCCGGCGCGCTGTTCAGCTTAGCCTTGGAAGAAGACAACAAAATGGCTATTGGAGTCCTCGGCGCTTTGCCTCCGCTCATGCACGCGCTGATAAGGTCCGAGAGTGAGCGCACGCGCCACGACGCCGCGCTGGCGCTCTACCACCTGACGCTGGTGGAGAGCAACCGAGTGAAGCTGGTGAAGCTCAACTCGGTGCCGACGCTTCTGGCGCTGTCGAAGGCGCCAGGGTCGGCGGGGCGGGTGCTGTTGATACTGTGCAATCTGGCGATCTGCGGCGAGGGGAGGTCGGCGATGCTGGACGCGAACGCGGTGGAGTGCTTGGTGGGGATGCTGAGGCGGGACGAGTTGGACTCGGAGTCGACGCGCGAGAACTGCGTGGCGGCGCTGTACGCGCTGAGCCACGGGTCGATGAGGTTCCGGGGGCTGGCGAGGGAGGCGAAGGCGGTGGAGGTGTTGAGTGAGATTGAGAAGAGAGGGAGCGAGAGGGCGAGGGAGAAGGCCAAGAGGTTGTTGATGATCATGAGAGGCGGCGGCGGCGGGAGGCCAAAGGATGGTGACTGGGAGGGGGTTTTGGATTCGGGTGCGGGTGTTGGGCTCGGAGGGACCCGGTACCGAGTTGGGCCGGGTAGGAGCTTGCATGCTGCCAACTCAACGACCTTTTAGTATTTTTAATTTTTGGTTAGGTGTTAGGGTTGTAAATTATTGTTTCAGTGATGGAAATGGAAACTAATAAGAAAAAATAGGAAATGTAATATTTGGTGCTGAGTCGTGACTCGGTACTGAGTTTGACCGAGATGGTTTGGCGGTTGGTATCATGTAATTGGGGGTTGTGTACATTACTGGGTGGGGAATGTTCTTTGCTTTTGTTCTTTATCTTTTTGTGCTTTTTGGATTAGTGTTTGTAATTAGGGGTTTAAAGATTTTGGGATGCAAATTATGCATATAAATGGTTCCAAAAGATTGATTGGATAAGGCCCTGATTAAGGGACAATTTGAGATTGTAGTGGTTTTTGGGACTTCTTTTGTTTATAGTTAGGTTTGTAACCAACTAAAGAGGATTTGTATTTTGTAATGCAAAATCCTTAAACCCCTAGACACATTTGGGAAAGCTGCTCAAATGTGACAAGACAATATATTATAAGATTATATAGTTTGGTGAGCTTGTGGCCTTGTGATTCGAAAGAAAAAAAGATAGCAGCCTTGGATTCTATGACTTCTTAATAGAATTATTTTGATTCTTGATTACCTTGAGCCTCTTGTGATCACACATTGTTCTTTTTGAACACATAATTTATGTTGGTTTGAGATAAAACTATAAGGATTTTCTCAGAATTACGGAATTATAATTTACTAGAGCGAGTCTATAACTACTTTACATGAATGAACAGTCTAATTAATTGACGTTGAGACTAAGTTATGATAAATACTAGAGACGAGAGTAAATATTAGAGTCAGAAAGTCGATTGTGTATGCATCTCCTCTTTTATATATATTCTACTACCACCTTATTCTACTTTAAGCTTTATACAAGAACCTTTCCTACTTATCACCATGCAATGGGAAAAAAAGGTGTAAGATTGAGTAAATGGAAGCACTTCTACAAAAGAGTGACACAAGTTGCAACTCAATTCAATTGAGAATTCGAGGGGATCATGTTGCTATCTATGTTGCTTTTGGTTTGTTTACAACGTTACATCTCTGGTTTTATAAGGCCCTCTTGTTTTGGGGCGTTGGTTGCTGCCCTAACTACTTTTATCAGTTCCTCCAAGCTTAGCCATTTTCTGAGTTTTATACAGGTGCTTTTGAACTTTGGCTTTTGGCCTTATCAGGCACCCCATGCCCTGTACTGTTGTAGATTGCTTAACTATGAAACTAACTAAAGTATTATAATCCAGAATCCAATAGGTTATTAAAGAAAAATTACGGGGAATATCTCTGTGAGAGAGTTGTTAAACTATGATTAAGACCTTTCTTACCTCCATCCGTTTGTCAAAGAATCATACTTTTCTTTCATTCACTGTAAGCAAGACTAACACATTGTCAAACTAGGTTTTTTTTTGGGAGCTTTGACCCTAAACAATTCAAAACAAAAAGAGGATTTGACCCTTTTTTTTATTTTTTTTTTTCCAGTCAATATGATGAAATTTGATATCACTCTAGATTCTAGAAGGTTAAGTGAGATTCTGGTTTTTGTTGAAAGTGTGTACACATGAAGGAATCATACTAAAAAGACAATGTATTCAACCCATTTAACCGGTAATACCACCGCTGATTGGAAAGTAAAGCATTTGATGAGGCGATTTATGTCATTGCATATAACAAGTTTGTCGTACTCAATACTATTTGTCATACAAAATACATACGGTTAACATCTATTTTCTATGTCATAAAAAGTATATCAACAAAATAACAATAGAATCAAAAAGAAAAATTTACTGTAACAACAGGCTCAAATCGAATAATATCTCGCCATGCATACTAGGTCGTTATTTACTGTAATTGGAGTCGATTTCCGACTGAAAATGTGATGACGAAATTGACGGGTACCTAAATGGGGTGGATTGTGAAATCTCACATCGTCTAGGTGGATGTGATATGTTTTCTATGCAGAAACACACCTCCTTATAGTGATTTGCGTTTGGGGCCCAGCAAACTAGACAGTTACAAACACTGATCCAAACTGGACAGTTACAAACACTAATGATGCTGGAAGCTGTCGTCGATGAAAGGGCGTAGCAGGACAAGCCAAAATACGTATATGTTCCTACAATAATCTAAAGGAGATTTTTTTTCCTTGATAGAGAACACCATATAGAGAAATTTTATTCACACATTGCTACATACTAGATACACATCCTCTAATCAATACACCACCGAATAACTTTTTTTACTTTAACATTTTACCATATACACACCCTTAAAACTTCCTGAATTACCCTCATTCACAAAATACCATACTTATTCATTAATACACATCCTAATTTCATATAGCTTCTATAGATGGAGAAATAGGGCTAATGTTCATGTGGTACTTCCCATGCTTTCCGTTGGGCAAAAACCCAACTACACATCTCTATAGTTATTCACTGCTTGTATTTGGAGGTAAGAAGAACTTGTTGTTATGGAGGTGTTATGTTTCTATATCTTCCATATATGGTATATGGCTGTAAAAGAAGATTAATTGGCTTCGATGGCGAATCCTTCTCAAGATGACGCCCAGATTAATACTCAATTGAAGGGTTTTTTTTTTTATGAGAAAGATACTCAATTGAAGGTTAAGAAACACTAATATAGGAAATCATCATGTTATTGCTAATTTTGTTTTGAACAATGAATGTTCATTGACGAACATTCAATTAGAGAGGAGAAGAAAATATCAAAAAGTGAGAAATGTCTCTTTTGGTAATTTAATATACTCAAAAATTATATTGTTGAATGTATAAAAAATGGGATGTGTATCTAGTATTTTAGGGTGTGTGAATAATTTTTTTTACCATATACAGTTAATCATTCTAACATTTACTCTGAATTGCAAGGAAAAAGTATTGGTCGGGACAATCATGCATATTTTATTTATTGTTTAGACTTTTGAGAAATTTTAAATAGACACATTTAATCTCTTAATACACACTTCTATTAATTTATATTTTACATCAGATTTTATATGTATGTTTAATTATAAAAACATCCATCAATTATAAAGGAAAAAAAAAAAAACTTCCTCTTCCGTAAAACCTATCTCCTCTTTTCTACTAGTTCTAGGCATCAAAAGAAAAGAAATAAAACTCTATTCTTCAAAATTCATCGCTTGAATTTCGACTACTGTTATAATCACATGTACTATTTACTGATTCATTACTTTGAAAAAAGGGACAATGCCCACTAACCTTCGTTTTAAAAATTTTATTCCTACTGACAAAATCAGATTTTAAAATTCCTAAGAGATAACTTAAACAGCAGAAAGACAATTATAGCCTTAATGAATTAAATAAAATACAATAAACTATGATAAAAATCTATTATAAAATAAAGTTTCTATGACTGGATTCCTACGACCAATGACGTTGAGTGGGCTCCGGGGGCCGTTGACCGGACTCCGATGATTGTTGACCGGGCTCCGGCGAATGTTGACCGGGCTCTGACGACCGTTGACCAGACTCCGACGATCGTTGACCGGACTCCGACGAAAGCTAGGAGATCTATTGGGGGCAGTAGGGGTCTATTGGGGGCAGTATGGGTCTATTAGGGGCAGTAGAGAATTTTTCCGGGGATCTATTGGGGGCAATAGGAGGGTGTACTAGGGGTAGTAGGAGGGTCTATTGGTGTCCCCCTACTAGGGGCAGTAGGGGGTCTACTAGGGGCAGTAGGGGGTCTACTAGGGGAAGTAGGAGGGTCTACTCGGGCAGTAGGAGGGTCTATTGGGGGCAGTAGGGGGTCTACTAGGGACAGTAGAAGGGTCTACTGAGGGCAGTAGGAGGGTCTACTAGGGGCAGTAGGAGGGTATATTGAGGGCAGTATAGGATCTTTTGGAGGCAATATGCATGTGGTCTACTAGGGGTAGTAGGAGCAGACAACCTGCATTTTCTCCACCGCCAACCCCTCACCAACAACAACCAAACCTTCACCATCGCCAAATCCCTCACCACGGCGGTTTCAACTACCGCTACCCACCTCACAATTCACACTACCTATTTTGGGATATTCAGGCACCATGGCCTTTAAAAACTCCTTATGCCAACCCAAACATAGACATCATCAATTGTGCATATCAGAACAAATGAAAGAAGGAAAGAAAAAAAAATATATTGCAACTTGTATAGTATAAAAGATCAGCCTATCATCTAATGACACCAGTAAGCCAAAGAAGAGCCATTACTATCTATTATTATTTTAAAGATTTTGATACCCCCATTTTGCTTCTCTCTCACCAAACCCTCCACTGATCTTACTCTCTCCCAGATCCAATCCAATCCACCACCATGGCTCTCTCCCACCTCTCCTCCTCCACCGGATCCAGCCTCCTCAAACCCCTCATCTCCGCCGCTCCTTCTCCTCCAACTCCACCTCCCCGATCACTATCGAGACCTCCCTCCGCTTCACCTTCCACGTCTGCGACGTCCCTTCCCGCACCGTCAAGACCTCCTCCCACATCTGAGAAGCCGATCTACGACACGGTGAACGACGACGAGTTCAGGGACTTCATCAAGGAGGACAACGGCGAGGAAGATGACTGGACATGCCGCGGGGATTCGAAAGCAACTCCCAGAGAGAGAGAGAGAGAGAGAGAGTAGATCTGAAAGAATTCAGATGGAAAGAGATTGATGAGAGAATAAGAAGAGGGGAGGGCAGTTTTGTCCATAAAAATAATAGAAAAGCTGAAAATTTTGTTAGAGGGAACAAATCACTAGGAGTGTTATGGTTAGTGAGAATTTTAGATTCTTATTTTGTTAGTGGGAAAAAATTCCTTAAAATTAGGGCATATGAGAATTTTCCCTTGAAAAAATTATGTATGTTCAATATTTTTTTTTCTTCAAATTCTAGCCGATTGATGTCATATTGGATGGAGTTCGAATATAATATTACTCTTTTGATTATAAATTGAAAAATATCAAGAAAAAATTTCTAACCCGATCAAAAAAAATCTAATAGAAAATAAAAGAGAATACATAAAGAGAGTTGTGAAATAGTAAATATATAATAATTATATTAAATAACAAAATATTATTAGTTTTAGATATTGAGGGTATTTTAGGCAGTTTGAGATATGTATTTAGTATAATATTGAAATGAAAAACTAGATTGGTAGTGCATCAAATAAAGGGTGTGTATTAAGAGATTAAAGGTGTGTATTAAAATTACTCTAAACTTTCAATTAATGAAATACAAAAGAAAAAAAATCGGTTACAAGCTCGTAAGGATTCTCGACAAAAAATTGTATTGGTAAACAGACATATTGTTGAAATTTATCATATGTTAGAGAATTATCTTACTAGGAATCTATGGCCACCCAAGAATTAACATACATAAAGAATTTGAAGAAAAGATCTACGGGTAATTGGTGAAGATTTTAATGAAATTTTGAATTAAAATGGAGGCAATAAAGAATGCTTTGAAAGCATGTCATGATTCCTATTGCTTGATATTGTAAACTTTTTTAAAAACAAATCAATATTTTCTAGCTTTTAGCTTCCTCTAATACCTCATAAATATGTATTTTATTAATCATTTTATACCATTGAATTGTTTTTGACATCTATTTAATTACTCTAATTAATTGTGGGAATAAAAAGATACACTAGAGCGACCTACAAAATGTCAAGCATAAAATATTTCATTTCATATCAAACTGTTTATCAAGGTGCAATCACACTATACAAGGGTGTACGTAAAAAACACATATTTTATATCATCCAACGACACAAGAACCAAATGACAATTAGCACTGCATGTATGATGTTGTTCGTGCTACACTCAAATTCACACAACTATTCAGAGCTCGCCGACGTCTGAAAATAGATATTCAGGTTGAGCTACCACCACAACCACAATGCTGAAAAGCCGTAAAAGAAATCAGCAGGTGGAGGTTGACCTCCAATAGTCTAAATTTTCCAATATGTTTTTTTCATGTTTCTTAAACTTCAGCTTTCCTTGCTTTTAGGGAAGTAAACCATTCATGATCAAACTAGTGAAGAGTTTGTTTCAAAAAAAGAATTTTGCTGATGTTGTAGTATAGAGACTCGAGGCAACAAAGGCCGCCCAATAGCAACTAGCAAGCAAGCCACGCGGCTAGAACCATGTCTAATTCTCGTGTTGAATCAAAGGACGAGGAAGTCGGGCAAGTCTTGTATAGTTGGAACTTGGAAGGTGATCTTCCTTCGTAGGGCACTTGGGTGACGTGCTCAGTGAGATGTCATTACCCAAGTGCTTGCACATGAACTAGGATGGAGTAAACACGACATATGAACTAGGATGGAGTAAAGCTTCATCGTGCATGTTATGTGTATACATTTTGAGAAGAGTCTAACTCATATTGTTTTCTGAAGCTTATGGGAATTATCTTAGTATTTTGGTTGACATGTGAATTTGGGTAGCTTTTGCTAGTCCCACGTCGGAAGGATTATTTGTGTTGTCTTTTATAAACGTGGGAAGGATTATTTGTGTTGTCTTTTACAGTTTTATAAAGGGTGCGTCTATTGTCACCCCACAAACCATTTTTTCACCCCACATTCTCTTCACACTCTATTTATATATTTTTAATTACAAGTCTACTTTGTTCACACATTTACAATACCTGAAATACCCTTTTCCTATATCTGCTTTGTTCACCTTAATTTTTTTTCACCCTACATATATTTTTTTTTTCAATTTCAGATTTGCGTTGAAATCTCTTCTTAATACATTTATGTTGTTCACCCTACATTTGATCTCTTCTCACTTCTCACCCCGCCTATATATTTTTAATTTTTAATTTATAATTTACTTTATTCACCGATTTGCAATACACACAATATCAGTATCTTCCGATAACCATTGAACTCCAAAAACAAAATGAAATTGAAGAAAATCATAAGATTAATATCATTTGAGTAAGTGGAATCACAAACTGAATAAAAATCACATTAAAATATAAATCTCAATTAAAGAACAAGAAAAAACTCTTAAACTTAACAACTCATTGGTATTTGTCGATATCAAGATGCACAATGTCTGCAAACTCTACTTGAAAAAAGCTCCGGCGCCGATGAAAAAAAAACAAATCAAATATATATTAGTGAGCGACTAGACATGAAAATTTATATATAAAATCGATATGAGAAATAATGAGTAAAGTGATAGACTAAACATACAAAGAAAAAAAAAGAGAAGAAAAAAATATATAACAGTTCACCTCATATTCAGTTGAATGTTAATGTCTTCTTCAGACTACATAGAAAGATCGAATATGATAAATTATGGGTTAAGGTTTATAAAGTACATGTTTATCTAAAAGGAAAAATTGTAATTTGTAATAACTTATTGTCCCTTACTGCAAATTTACATTAGTGTATATTAATCATTCAATAAATCAACAACGTGTGAGATGATTAAAGTAATTTGTAGGGTGACAATAGACGCACTTTACAAAATTGAGTTATGATTATCCGAGACGAGAGTAATACTAGAGCAGGAAAGTCGTTTGTGTATGCATCTCCTCCTTTATATATTCTACCACCGTGCCACCTTATTCCACTTTAAGCTTTATACAAGAATCTTTCCTACTTATCACCATGCAATGAGAAAAGAAGTGTAAGATTGAGTAAATGGAAGCACTTCTACAAAAGAGTGGCACAAGTTGCAACTCAATTCAATTCAGAAATCGAGGGGATCATGTTATTGCTATCTCTGTTGGTCAGTAATGTTCACATGGTCGCTATGGTCACCTAGTGACGATGAAAATTATGGTCAATTACCGTTAGATGTAAATTTAAGGGTGGAAAGTATTATTTTAAAGTTAAGTTGTTTTGTTTTCCACCCTTAGATTTACATCAAACGGTGATTGACCATGGTTTTCTTAGTTACTAGGTGACCATATGAACACCAATACTGATTTTGATTTGTTTACATCTCTGGTTTTATATGGGTTTCTTGTTTTGGGGTGTTGTTTGCTTCCCTAATTACATTTCTCAGTTCCTGCAAGCTTAGCTATTTTCTGAGTTTTATACAGGTGCTTTTGAACTTTGGCTTTTGGCCTTATCGGGCACCATGCCATGTACTGCCGTAGACTGCTTAACCATGAAACTAACAAAAGTATTATAATCCAGAATCCAATATGCTATTGAATAAAAATTATGGGGAACATCTCTGTTAGAGACTTGTTAAAATTTCTTACCCAATGCGTTTGTCAAAAAATCATACTAGTTACTTTTCTTTGATTCACTCATTCACTGAGCAAGACTAACACATAGTCAAACTAGGTTTGTTTTGGAACTTTGACCCTAAATAATTCAAAACAAAAACTGGATTTCACTCTAGAAGGTTAAGTGAGATTTTTTGGCCAAAAGTGTGTGTACATGATAGTTTACTTCATGGTAGATAATATTGTTCAAAACTTATATAATGAACCAGTGAAAGAGTATTCAACCCTTTTAACCGGTAATACTACCGTTTATTGAAAGTAAATTATTAGATGAGACGATTTATGTTGCATAGAACATGTTTGTCTTACTTAGTAGCCGGTACGATTTGTCATACAAAATACATACAATTAATATCTATTTTCTATGTTACGTGACGCTTCTACGTCATAGTCTCATAGAGTTTATGTGATGACAAAATATATTTATAAAATCACAATATATTCATAAAATAAGTTATTGTAAGGACACGGCCAAAACAGACAATATATCTCTACACAAACTGGGCCGTTGTTAGAGAAACCAATATTTACGTATTCTTTACAATTCACAACTATGTTATACATACTGAATACACGCGTACGAGTTATTTTCTCAATCTCATATTTACAGATGCAGGTGTATAAACATTTTAAGTGTCAATGCTTAAAGCTCATTACTGAAAAATAGCACTTAGGCGATGAAATTAAAAAATTCCATCTCTTAAGTCGTACTTAAGCGACGAAATTTTTTACTTAGAAACAAAACAGTTTCCGTCTTCTAAGAACGACTTAGGAGACGGAATTTCCATTCTGTCGCTTAAGTACTACTTAGGAGATGGAATATTTTTACTTAAACGACGACATTTTGAAAAAATAAAAATTAAAAAATTTATATGAATCACTTAGGAGACGGAACTACATTCCGTAAGTTAAGTAGAACTTAGGAGACGAAAATGTTTACTTAGGAGACGGAATGGTTTTTTTTAAAAAAATAATCAAGAATCACTTAGACGACGGAAATAGAACATTTCGTCGCTTAAGTTCTAAAAATTTGAGCGCCCATCTTCCCACGTAAAATTTCATGAAAATTCAAACCAAAATTTTTCAAAACATATCAATTCTTTTAAATCACACACTCACCAACTTATCAATAGAAAAAAAACTCATCTTCTCCCAGAGCTCTCTCTCTCTCTCTCTATCTCTCTCTCTCTCTCTCTATCTCTCTCTCTCTCTATCTCTATCTCTATCTCTCTAGACCATCACTCTCATGTCGGCTCTCTCTCCATTCTCACCGCTTCTTCCTCCACTGCCACCTTCAACTGCACCACCCCCACAATCACCCGACCACCTCCGCACCCTCCTCGGAGCCAACAACCTCCCCCTCTTGACCCAACCCGACTCACCCGTCCCCGCCGCCAGCAAGCTCCTCGTCCCCTTCTCTTGCACCGAGCCTCAGATCTGGATCCAATCTCCGCCACCACAGTCGCCGCTGCCGCCACCTTTCTCTCTCTACCAAACCTTCCTGCCGACCCACCACCGTCCCTCGAAATTTCAAAGGAGTAAGAAATCAAGGTAAGTTATTCAATTTTTCTGGTTTAATTAGCTTTGGTGATAGATTTATGTGTTTTTGTTTATTTTGATTTTAATTTTGGTTAGGACGTGATTGGTATGATGGTGGTGGCATGGTGGTTATGTGGTACGGTGGTGGTGGTGGTGGTGGTGTATTTGTGGTAGATTGTTGGCATGAGATTGAAAGAGAGATACTGTATTGAAGTTTACTGACCCCCAGTAGAAGTTTACTGACCCTTAGTAGAAGTTTACTGGGGGGCAGTAAACTTCCACTGGGTTTACTAGGGGGCAATGAATTTGTTTATTAGGGTAAGAATGAGTATCTGTGTGTATAATTGATATGAAATTGAAATGGATATACTGTATTAAAGTTTACTGACCCCCAGTAAAAGTTTACTGGGGGGCAGTAAACTTTCACTGGATTTACTAGGGGGCAATGAATTTGTTTATTAGGGTAATAATGAGTATCTGTTGTGTATAATTGACATGAAATTTAAAGGGAGATACTGTATTGAAGTTTACTGACCCCCAGTAGAAGTTTACTAGGGGCAGTAAACTTCCACTGGGTTTACTAGAGGGCAATGAATTTGTTTATTAGGGTAAGAATGAGTATCTGTTGTGTATAATTGGCATGAAATTGAAAGGGAGATACTGTATTGAAGTTTACTGACCCCCAGTAGAAGTTTACTAAGGGGCAGTAAACTTCCACTAGGTTTACTAGAGAGCAATGAATTTGTTTATTATGGTAAGAATTGGTATCTGTTATGTATAATTGACATGAAATTGAAAGGGAGATACTGTATTGAAGTTTACTGACCCCCAGTAGAAGTTTACTAGGAGGCAGTAAACTTCCATTGGGTTTACTAGGAGGCAATGAATTTATTTTTTAATTTTTTTTCAGCCTTTAGTGACGGAATTCAACTATTCCGTCTCCTAAGTGGATAATTTTTTTTATTATAAAATAAAATTCGTCGCCTAAGTCCTTAGGAGACGAATCCTAAGAACCACTTAAGCGACGGAATTTCAGGTTCCGTCGCCTAAGTGTCTACCTCACGACACTTAGGCGACGAATCTTACCGACAGACGTTCCGTCTCCTAAGTACTTAGGAGACGAAATCTGTCACCTAGGAGACGAAATAATTTCGTCTCCTAAGTGCTTTTTTCCAGTAGTGGCTAATTAAGCAAGAGAAAATGTCCATTTGCAAAAAAAAAAAGTCAAACCCCATTCTAATGACAATAAGACTGTTGACCCCAATTGAATGAGAAATTAGTTTATTTATGCCTAAATACACAAATCTTTATTAAATTCATAGTAAAATAATATTTTTGAGACATTTTTACCCTTGTGTCTTATACACATTTAAAGAGAGAAAATGGAAGAGAGAGGACTTTGCCGGGCTCTAGTGACCGGACCACGGTCGCCGGTCACCAGAATATTACTGACCCTAGTAAACTTCTTATCCACCCCAATAACATATTACTGATCCCCGGTAAACTCCCAGTAAACTTCTTATCCACTCCAATAACATATTACTGACCCCCAGTAAACTTATTGTCCATCTCAATAACATATTACTGATCCCCAATAAACTTCTTGTCCACCTCAATAACATATTACTAATCCCCAGTAAACTTCTTATCCACCCCATAACATATTATTGACTTTTAGTAAACTTCTTATCCACCCCAATAACATATAATATATTACTGACCCTAGTAAACTTCTTATCCACCTCAATAACATAGATAAATGAAGAATAAGAAAAAAGGATGAGATAAAAGTGTTATGACCATTAGTAATAAAATTATTACCTCCAGTAATACATTTATTACTTTAATAATAAACTTTTCACCCCTCAGTAGAACTTTTTTTACTCCAATAGAACTTTATTACCCTGTAGAACTCGACCGGTCTCTCGAAAACTGACGGCGTGCGACCAAGCGAGGACGACCAACTATGATTGGAGGCTGCCATGGTGCATGGTGGAGATCGGCTCGCATCGCCAACGCCTCTGGTTTTGAAGATCGGAGATCGGAGCTCGGCTGCTTGGACTCGACCCTCGCCGATCTTCTTGTCTGCGAAGGCATCTTCAACGAAGATGAAGGACCGATCGTCTCCGATTAAGCTAGAATGCGAGTATGTTGTGGCGGAGGAGCTCGATGCCAGGAACAGGGTCTGATTTCCGTAGTGGCAGAGCCGGAACAGGGGAACAAAGCCGGAATGAGCTTCGTTGCATCCTCACCGTGGCCACATCAACCGGGTTGCCAACCGCGACGCCGCCGTCGACGATGCATAAGCTTTCTGACGATCTGATCGAAAGGGATGAGAGAGAGAGAACGTTTCAGATCGGGAGGAAGAAACGAGAGAGACGTGTGGAGAGAGATTTGTGTGTGATAATTAAGGGTATATACATCTTTTTCTTAATACTCATCAGAATGGAAAAGTTTTTTTGGAATGGCCAATAATGCCTAATAATTAATACCAAATAAGTATTAATTATTTCATTAAATAATAATAATCAGTATATAATTGCCAAACTTAGAGATTTTTCTCTCTCTCAAATGAATCTAATACTAACTAGATTAGCAGGTGTGATCGTATATGTATGATTCACATCTTAGTTCTCAAATACCATAACATAATAACAAGCTACAAAGCCACTCATATGCACATTGAAACCCATGAAACCCTTGAGCTTTTTCGACGTTTTCATATACAAGGATTAAATTAGAAATTAAACGCAAGTGCTTATATAATACAGTGGTGTGAGTTGAATCGAATCTTTGATAGTTTGATTAACCACGTGATTGTTCACTCATCACTTTCTCCCACACTTTAGTTTCCTCTAATACCTTGCAAGGGGTTGCACTTTTGACATCTCTTTACTCTGTTGATATGGCATGGGATGTTTCTTTTCATATCAACAACTATATATGAAATGTAAAATCACACTGTATATGGGTGCACAAGACAATACAGCACAGCACACAAGGACTAAATGACAATTACCACTAATAGTATATGAAACTCAAATTCACATAAGATGAGTGAGTGATAATCATTACGTATTGGGCCAGCCCACTGACATGAGTCCCCGGTTCGACCAAACTCATTTACAGCAGGCGGACGCCTGAAAAAGGATTCCCAAGGCCGAGCTACCACAACAACAATGCCGAAAAGCCGCAAAAGAAAGCAGCAGGCGGAGGCTGACCACAACCCAAAACCTCCAACCAAAACCACCCCAAAAGACCCGTATCCGAATCACGCCCGACCCACCAGAGAAGAATTCGTGTCCGTCCGAGACGACCTGTTGGCCCTCCACGGCTTCCCCAAAGAGTTCGCAAAGTACCGAGAACAGCGACTGAGTTCTCAAGCATCCAATGGCCACGACAATGCTGTCAGCTCAGAACCGTTGGATGAAAAAGAGAGTGTCTTGGATGGTTTAGTAAGAACTCTGCTGTCCCAGAATACCACGGAATCCAATTCACTAAAGGCGTTTGCTTCTCTTAAGTCAGCTTTCCCAACATGGGAAGAGGTAAAGTTTTGAGCTTTATTGGTTTTGGTTTGGTGGCTTTTGAAGTTTTGATGCATTTGGAATATTAACGTATTTGGTGTCAATGATGAATGAGAAAGGTAGGAACTTTGAAGTATATAGGACCTATACATGTTCGTTTGGTTTTTAAGTTTTGTGATACATGTAGAGATTTTGGGTGTGTGTTTGAGAATATTGTTTGGACTTGCATTTACTTTGGTTTTGAATTGCATGGTTGTGTTTTGCGATCAAGGTTTTGGCTGCTGATTCACAAAGCTTAGAGAGTGCCATAAGATGTGGTGGTTTAGCCAAGACAAAAGCTTCTTGTATTAAGAACATGCTGAGTTATTTACTGGAGAAGAAGGAAAAGCTTTGCTTGGAGTACTTGCGAGATTTGTCAGTTGATGAAATAAAGGCTGAGCTCTCTCATTTCAAAGGAATAGGTCCAAAAACGGTAAATCTTTATTAGTAATGTTGAGCTGCTTTGTTTGAGACGTTATATAATGGTACTCTGCCTTATATATTTTGCTGTGTGTGTTCTTTGAGATGATAACATTTGAGAATTGGATGATAGGTGGCTTGTGTTCTAATGTTCCAACTACAGCAAGATGATTTTCCTGTGGACACCCATGTGAGTTATTATAGTCTGATGGTTCAAGTGGTTATGAGTCGTTGTGCACTTATTTTGATTTAATGGTTATGCAGGTGTTTGAGATTGCAAAGGCTATGGCCTGGGTTCCAGTTGGAGCAGATAGGAATAAGACATATCTTCATCTTAACCAATGGATACCGGACGAACTTAAATTTGATCTAAACTGCCTTCTGTATACACATGGTAAGCTCTGCCGCAGATGCATCAAGAAAGGAGGTAGCACCGGTAAGCAACAAGAAAAGGAATCTGAGGATAGTAATTCATGTCCTTTGTTGCGTTACTGCAAGTAAATTGTAAGTTGTCTCTCTTAAGGTTGAAAGAGAAGATCATGTTTGTTTTAAGCAAGTCAAGATTATGGTTAATCTGTAAAAGATCATATTAGGGGTTCCAACTTCATGTATGCAATCTGCAATGAAGTCGTGTAATCAACAGAGGCACATATTAGAGTAGTCATTAGCCATGATGCAGTCGAGTGAACGGGTAGAAACAGTTTTGTTATCTCAGTGAATTATGGGGGCTAATCAACTTTTACATATGTTAGTATTTGCTTACAGCATAAAGTATTGAATTCTATTTGCATTATGTCTAAAACTAATGCTGAGATACATCTGAACATTTACAATCATGAATACATCATCGTCATCTTCAAGCATGTAAAACCATGAAAAGCCTTCTTTTTTTTCTTTCTTCTGCTGCCTTTTCTAAGCACTAATGGAGTTGAACGCATCACACCTGCGCCTCACCTCTCCCTTATGGCCGGTCTTGATTTCATGAATACTAACCTTCTCCATGGCATGAGCAAAAGCTTTGAAGAATGCTGCCTGGTTTGTAGAGTAGAGCTCAACCAAAGGCCTTGTTCTCGGGTCCTTAACCAGAGCGTTGTCTGAAGACAAGAGCCCCAGCCCCCTCTTAAGATTCTGATAGTAGACGTTATCAAACTTGCCTGGTGTGATCACATCATTGAACGCAGACATGGTGGTGTCTGTTGTGAAATTGGCACAAGTCCTCTTCAATCCTTCGGCCAACTTTGGGTGGAGCTCTGGGTCTGTTGGTGTGGTTTTGCTGTAATGGAAGAGCCTGTCTGTGAATTCCTTGCAGTGAGAGAACCCGATTGTGTGTGCACCGGTTAAAGCAACCATTTCTTGCACTGTAAACCCTTTAGCAGCAAAGCGGTTGATGATGGAATCCATAGTTTGGTTGGCTCTGGCTAGATTCCCCTCCACCCTTGAAGCTTTGGAAACAAGCCCATCTTTGCGTCCCAAGCGCACCTTGTAGTACGGACCACCCGACATTGTCACTAGGTCTCGTGCTGCTTCTGCGAGAATGTCAGCACATGACACAATGCCGGGGCAGGTGAGCTCAAGAGCTGTCTTGGTGCGGGTAACCAGGTCAAAGGCATCTCCGGAGAGGGAGTGGTTTATCTCAGCGTCGCGCTCTGCCACATTGAAATTGTTTGAGGCTATGAGGATCGATGCATCACAGCCCTCCACCATGCAGTCATGGAAGAAGACCCGGAGAGTGCCTGCTGCTGTGGCTGGTTGGGCAGATTGCTTCAGGGTTACTGTCTCCCGGACGATTCTCTGAAAGTCGGGGCATGTATTCTTGTAGTAGTCCACAGTGAGGTTTGATTCAGTGAAGGAAATGGAGAGCAAAAGAAGGAAAAGTATAGAAAGAGCCATTGTGTATAACGAGGAAAAGAGCTTAAGAGCAGAGCAGGCTTGATGAGCTAAGACCTGCTTTGCTTTTCCTCTTTGATCAGTATGAGATGTGCTGCTTGAAGGGAACAGAGCTAGCTAGAGTTCCTCCTTATGTATATGGATTTAACAAATCGGAAGGTGCTAATGTTTTGGATGGAAGATTGAGAGAGGTTTTAGGGGAAGTTCTGCGTTTGTTAATAACAGCTACAATATATGGTGATAATAAGGTTGAGAGAAACAGAGTTGGGTAATGGCGTATTGGCGTTGGCTACGTTTTCAACTCTTCATTCTCAACAGATATGGTGTTTTCCTTGAACAAAAGAATATATTCCAGAATTGGCAAAACACACCACCTGTTAGCCATATGGTTCCTTCTTGCATGCCTTGGCTCTATAGTTTTCATCAATTTGAGATATATATATTTTTCACTTTGTAACACCCATCTGCAATGGTTTATAACTAGTGTGTCTGAGGTCTAGAAGGAAATTAAAAGCAGATCACATCAATACTTTTGGCTTCAATTTTCAAAGATATGAACTTTGCTGTTAGATACTGTGATTAATTGTCAACTCTAATCCATCCCATCATTGATCAAATGCTTCGTGAATCACAGACAATGATGTGTTTTCCTTTTGTTTTTTTAAAATGCATGATGCATTTGTAGAAGCTCCAACATGAAAAGGTAAAATCCTTGTTTAAAAGTAGTACATCGATACATGAGAGAAGTTCATGAATATATGTTCATAGGGAACAAGAAGATGTATCTTTCTCCAAACATATCCTTCAAACAAAATTAAGAAATGAACTAGCAATATATCAAACGAACATTAACATGTCTTCTCTTTTACATATTGAATTTAACATAGTACCCAAGAAATTAACATAGTACACATGTCAGGACATTAATCTATATTTTAACAGAAATGTGGATTTGTGAATCCGATGGAGAAAGATCAATATTATTCTCATCGATCTCGCATCGTTAACAAACTTAAACCAATAGATTCATACCCATATATCTCATTCATAATCATGATCAATCTCATCATGCACATCCCACCACCTCATAAATTTTCATTCTCATAGATTATGAACACCAATAAAATTGAAAATTAAAAAAAAAAATGTTTCTTTCTTCAAGTCCCCGATTTGTCAATTCGTCTAAGATGTAATGACATCGTTAAACGTATCGCATCGGCGTCTCACCTCTCCATCCTTCCCTGTCTTCACTCCATAGAAGCTGAGCTTCTCCATGACCTTGGTGAAGGCATCGAAGAAAGCTTCCTGGTTCGTAGCGTACAACTCCACCAAGGGCTTGGTTCTCGGGTCCTTTAGCAAAGCGTTGTCGGAGGTCAATAGCCCTAGCCTTCTCTTCAGGTTCTGGTAGTACATGTTGTCGAACTTGCCAGGTGTAATCGGGTCGTTGAATGCTGACATGGATGGGTCCTGAATGAAGTTGGCGCAAGTTCTCTTCAAACCCTCGGCCAACTTTGGGTGCATATCAGGATCGGTAGGGGTGGTTTTGTTGTAGTTGAATAATCTGCCGGTGAATTCCTTGCAGTGGGAGAATCCGATGGTGTGTGCGCCGCTCAACGCCACCATCTCCTGGACGGTGAAGCCTTTGGATTCGAAGAACTTGATCATTTCGTCCATGGTTTGGTTAGTCCTTGGGAGGTTGGCGTCCACGAGCTCGGCCTTGGAGACGCGTCCGTCTAAGCGTCCCAGCTTGACCTTGTAGAAAGGCCCTCCGACCATGGTCACGAGGTCACGTGTGGCCTCAGCCAAGATGTCGGAGCATGAGACCACGCCCGGGCATGTGAGCTCGAGCGTCGTCTTTGCCTTTCGGACCACGTCAAATGCATCACCCGAGAGGGAGAGGTTGGGGTCGGCGTCCCTCTCAGCTTTATTGACGTGGTTAGAGCTGATCAAGAGGGAGGCGTCGCAGCCCGTGACCATGCAGTCATGGAAGAAGAGGCGGAGGGTGCCAGCGGCGGTGACGGGCTTCTCCGACTGCTTATCGGTGACGGTTTCCCGGACTATTTTTTGGAAGCCGGGGCATGTTTTCGCGTAGTAATCTTCGGTGAGCACCGGTAGCGGAGGCTGTGCGGGGCCAGCTGCGGAGGTTAGAGTCAAGGGAAAGGCAATGCAGAGGACGAGGAGCGCAGGGAGAGTTGCCGCCATTGCCATGACAATAATGCGAGGAAGATCAGGGCTTGATTAGACCTGGTTCTTCCTCGGGTTCGATTGTTGCTCTTTTTATTTTACTCAAAAGTGGAGCTAGATTGTAGCTCCTGAGGCAATGGACAGGAAAAACATATCTCAAAGTATGTATATGGATCATGAAGGTGAGCATGGGGTTGTTTAGGGTTGTGGATGGGAGGGTTTGTAGGGGGAATTTGATGTGTTGTTGATAGAACCAACCGTACACGAAGTGTTGTCCTTTCTGCATGGGGTTTTATTTTTGGTGTGCTATTTTTTGCTTGAATGCATAGGGAAAGTCTGCTGTACCGTCCGGTATGGCTTTGGCTATTTTTAGCGACAACTGAGGAGGAGATGGAGCCTCATATGCCTGGTTGACATCTATTTGATGGATGAACGTTGTTCATAACATCTACATATACTTAAACCTTCCATGAAATAAAAGGGAAGGGACTTGGGGTAAAAGTAGGGATCAATTAATATTGCACTTTAGAGACTTGGACGACCCTATGAAGTAATTATAATGCGTTTTCTTTTTTTAAATGGACAATGTCCACTAGTCTTAATTTTAAGAATTTTATTCCTACTAATAAAATTAGATTTTAAAATTCCCAAGAGCCAACTTAAACAGCAGAAAGACAATTATACCCTTAATGAATTAAATGAACTACAATAGACCATTATAAGAGTTTATTATAAAATAAAGTTTCTATGACTGGATTCCCACGACTAATAACTATTGACCGGGCTCCGAGGCCGTTGACTGGACTCCGACGACTGTTGACCGGGCTCCGACGACCGTTAACCAGGCTCTGACGACTGTTGACCGGACTCAGAAGAAAGCTAGGGAATTTATTAGGGGCAGTATGAGGTCTGTCTAGGGGTCTACTGGGGGCAATAAGAGGGCAGTAGGAGGTATGTCTGAGGGTCTACTAGGGACAGTATGAGGTATGTCCGAGGGTCTACTAGGGACAGTAGGGGGTTTGTCCGGGGGTCTACTGGGGGCAGTAAGGGGTCTGTCCGGGGGTCTACTGGGGGCAGTAGGAGGGTCTAATATGGACAATAGGAACATACGACCTGTATTTTCTCCACCGCCAAACCCCTCACCAACAACAACAACCAAACCAATATATTTTGCTCTGCCGCATTCAACACAAAACAACCGATATATGCTCTGCAAACAAAAAATCCATCAACATTAACAATGAATAGAAAAAATATTGTCACTTCTAAGACAAATACACTCTCCACCCAAAGTCCACTACTGAGACGCAGCAGCAAAATGGAACAAGATAGTAACTAATGTCCGATCAGATCTCGGAAAAATAAAAAATGTACTGAAAAGCCGCAATTGGCTTAACCTTCGCTCTGCTCCTTCTCATCTCCTACTCCATCTTCATCGGCACCATCTGTTTGCGATCCTACTTCATCCCTCTCCTTAAATCCTCACCGTTGGCTCCTCAGTCGCTATGCGCCACCAGCCCGCCGCTCAAGGTGTTCATGTACGATCTGCCGCGGCGGTTCAATGTTGGGATGCTGAACCAGAAGAGTGCGGAGGAGGTGCCGATGACGGCAAGGGAGTGGCTACCTTGGCCGAGGAACTCCGGGCTGAAGAAGCAGCATCGTGTGGAGTCAGCGGAGGGAGACATCGACGAAGTGGAGCAAATCTGGGAGATCCAGTTGATTCTGTGAGATCTGAAGCTACTAATTCGCGAGTCTCAGATTTGGGCTAGGGCTCCGGGTTTGAGGAACGGTGAGGACCGGTTGGGTGAGGAGCGGTGGGAGGTGATTCTTGCCCGGTGGTTCATGGTTGAGAGAGAGAGAGAGAGAGAGAGAGAGAGAGAGAGAGAGAGAGAGAGAGAGAGAGAGAGAGATGAATGTCAGAGGTCCAATGATAGAATATCAGACGAGAGAATAGAGGGAGATATTAGATGAGGGTAGTTTGGTCTAGAAAAAAACACTAAAAGTCAAAAAATTTGTTAGTGGGAATAGATCTGTAAGAGTTTATGGTTGATGAGAATTTTAGAATTTGTTTTTGTTAGTGGGAAAAAATTCTCCAAATCTAGGGCTAGTGAGAATTTTTCCTTAATTAAAACTCTGATTTCATTAATTAACATATGTACGATTCGACGTTCGCCTTCGCATTAATACTTTTTTAGCAAAATTTATGATCTAATGTTTTCAAAATTACCACCATGTGATTCATTGTTCGCGTCTATCTTAATATTTTTTTTGGAACTTTATGATTTAACTTACCCTCCCCTACTTAGCCAACCATAATACTTGGACATTTTCCCTTTACTTTTCTTGGATCATTAACCCTAGTTTGAGTTAGCAACGAGAGTACATTCATCATCCTCTTTTACCTATTAGAACCTATGTTGCACGAACACGGACACAACGACACGACACGACACTACGCGACACGGTGAATTCTAAAAACTTAAGTTCCGACACGGCTTGGACACGGTAAATAATTAATATTTTAATATATTTTTAATATATAAAAAACACTAAAAACATAAAATAAAATATATTATAATATATTTATTAGGTTATTTTGTGTTCATTGCGTGAGAACACCCACGCCGCCACGCAACTGCTCCCTCTTTCTTTTTGTTTCTGACCCAAAATCTCTCTCCCTCTGTATATTTGACTAAACCACCCAAATTCTATCCAACTCTTCTTCTTCTTTTTGGATACCGAAAACAATCCACTTTTTCTTCTTCACTCTTAAATCAAAATTCAGTTTTGATTTCAAAATTGAAAATCAGATGGAACATCGTCTCTCTCACCATAAACTCCTCTCTCTTCTGTCTGCAATCTTGTCCTTGAAGCACCGATCGACAATCGAATTTGCTCCTAAGCTCTGGCCACGAGGTTGACCATGTTCGTTGGCGCTGCCGCGTCGAGCCACAGTCACTTTGGTATTTTGAATTCGCCGTTCGACTTGAGAACTCGATCCGGCAAGGACCAAAGCTTGGTCTGGCAGAAAGAGAAAAGAACGCAGACGAACAAAAGAACGAAGACGAAGATGAACTAGCCCCATTCGGGTCGAACGGCGAGTTCAGAACGCAGACCGGTGGTTCTTGATTGTGTGCGACCTCTTCACAACTACTGCCTATTTAGGTTTTAGGTTTTGGTTCCATTTTTTTTTTTCTTTGTTAAAATTTTTAAAAATGATGACGTGGTGTGTCAAAAATGACATGTCAGGCCAATTAACGTGTCAGAAAAGTCAACTTTTACAAACACGTCACGTGATGTGTCATTCACGCGTATCACGTGTCGGGAGTAACGGACACTCCACTCATGTCCGGGCAACCTTGGAACACACTTAGATACAAAGAGTAAAAACGAGTTCTCTCCTCTCCGTTTTTATAGAAACTTTCTCCAGGTTTGTATTAGGGAGGCTCTCATTGGTCAGGACAACACTTTTGCTTATGTGTAAATCATTGACCGGTTTGCAGTTTTGCACTACACTTTGTTTTCACCAATCCACCCGAGGCCAATGGCAGCAAAACCCGCTTCTCTTTCGCTTCTCTGTCTCTCACACTAAAAATCTCATAAAAAAAAAACCCCAATTGGAGCTTCTGCAAATGTTGCCGCGCAAATCTGTGACATGGGTTTTACTCTTGTTGCTCATCTTCTTAAACTTATCGACCTCCCATTCCGATCCTCGCTGGGCAGCTAAGAAGAGACGCCTCAGAAATAAAGTCCGTACCATGTAAAGTCCCATCTTCACCAAACTTTAAATTATTTGCTTTTGCTACGTTAATTCTTCATTGCTTGCCGATTTAGCTTGATGGGTATTCATAATTGAGCTAAAGATTGAAACTTTATGTGTAATTGGAGATTTGAGAAAGTGGGGTGGATCATGTTTTGGGTTGAACTGATGTGTGGTGGTTCAATTGGTTGATCAAAGAGTGATGGGAATGCAAAGTTGGGATCTTGTAGTGTTGAAATTTTGGAAATTGAGGAATTTCTAGCTATTTGGTTTTAACTGAAATGATTGTCTTATTGTTCAAGGTTTTAACTTTTAACTGGGAAGTTGTGTCTTTGCTTCCAGGTTTTACCATGCATATGACAACTACATGATCCATGCGTTTCCGGTTAGTTTGTCACTTTCATTGTTCTTGCAGATTATGTACTGTTGTTGGCTTGTTGCTTAATGTTGAACCTATTGCATTGTTTTGCAGCATGATGAGCTAAAGCCTCTTAGTAAAAGTTTCACTGATTCTCTTAGTGAACTTGGAAACTTGAAGGTAATTCTATATGTGCTGATAAAGTGAATTATGATTAGTAGCTAGAGTAAATCGTAGAGTTTGTTTTTCCTGGTAACTAAAGATCAGCTGATCAAATGAATTATAATTAGTTGCAAGAGTAAATTTAAGTGTTTGTTTTCCCTATTTCAGCTTGAATACCTACCACAAGACTATAATGGATCTGCTCTTACACTTATAGAGTCATTGTCCAGGTGAGTTACGAACTTAAATTAGGTTATGTGGTCACACTGCGGTTCTGTACTTGAATTCTGTGCTATGAGTGATTGCAATATATGCTCAATTTGATTGCTTACTTTATACCAATTGATGCTCATCATCCTGATTTATAATTGTTCTCTCTCAGCCTTGTCATTATGGGTAACAACACTGAATTTCAAAGTGCAGTTGTTTGGCTTTCTGAAAATTTGACTTTCGATGTCGATGCAAGGGTAAATCTTTTTGAGGTATCTATTGAAAACCTTCAGTTCAAAGTTAACTTGGCTGGGTTATTTTATCTTCAAGTTATATGATTGACTTGTTTTACTGAATATCTTCTCCACTTGATTGCTGGTATGTAGTGCAACATAAGAGTGCTCGGAGGACTTGTCTCGGCTCATCTGCTTGCGACAGATTCTACACACAGGTTGGGTCAAGGAGTTTATAAAAATCAGCTGCTTACTTTGTCCGAGGATTTAGGGAACCGCTTTCTACCTGCATTCAACACACCCACTGGGTTGCCTTATGCATGGATTAACTTAAAGGTAGCACCTCAGGCCGTATTTCTTTTTGATGCGGGATGTATGCATGATAGGGTTATGCATGGATTAACTTAAAGGTAGCACCTCAGGCCGTATTTCTTCTTGATGCGAGATGTATGTATGATAGGGTCTTGTATATAATTAGTATCAGTCCAAAGATACATTTAGACGTTACTTGTTTTTGAAAATTGTTTGAAGTTTTAAACTTCCAAGTTTGAAAAATATATGAAAATGGTCTGGTGGTTTTGTTTGTAAGAAGGATATATGACTCTGCATCAGTGCGAAATTCTGTGGACAGTATGGAGTGGTGGAGAATGAGACTACGGAAACCAGCACTTCAGGGTGTGGTGAGGGGCTTTCTTTTGCAGTGTTGAGATGAGGCTATCAATAAATGTGCCTTTCTGAATCTTCTGATTTTCCGTATGAACTTAGGTTCTCTTATTCTGGAAATGGGAGCATTATCCCGATTGACTGGAGACCCCAAATACGAAACTGCAGCTTTACGTGCTCTTCGTAAATTATGGAGCATGCGGAGTTCCTTGAATTTACTTGGTACGACACTGGATGTATCAACTGGGGAATGGATTGAGTATTCATCTGGGATTGGGGCAGGTAGATTTTCTCATGGATTTGAAATCTTTAATGTCTGAATATTTCTCATAGTTCATTACCTTTACCAAATAGAACATGGCCAGCATTTCATTATGTAGTCTATCAACGGCATATTGTTGCATTGCAGACCATACAAATTTTATCCTTGATTACATATGAAATGCATATAGAGTGATGTTTCTGATTTGGGTTTCTTCATTTAGGGGTTGATTCATTTTATGAGTATCTGTACAAGGCCCACATTCTTTTTGGAAAGGAAGAGTTTTGGAGAATGTTTCATTTGGCTTATATTGCTGTGCAGAAATATTTTAAACATGGTCCATGGTATGTTACTAACTTCACCTTGTAAAGTACCTTGCATGAGTTCTTGTTGGTATATAAGAGTTTAAATATAGCTGGGGGCAGCCAACTTAAATTTTGTTACTGTAATTAGGTACCACGAAGCTGATATGAGGACAGGAAAAGCAACTTATTGGCAACTTACAAGCCTTCAAGCATTTTGGCCTGGCCTACAGGCAAGGAGTTCAAAAATTTTTCATTGTAGTAGATGATAAATTCAGCCGCAGAAAGAACTTACTAATCTTCAAATGTGGACTATGGTTTTAGGTTCTTGTTGGGGACATTGCAGCTGCAAACTCATCCCACCGTGAGTTTTTCTATGTATGGAATAAATTTGGAGTATTACCAGAGAGGTATTCTGATTTTGTAGAATTGTTTTTATACTTGCTACTCCGCATGCTGTTGTGACCGATCACTTCTTTCAAAGATAAATTGTTTCAATTATTGCAGTATTTGTTTTCATGAGTGACAAAGAAAAATTTTCTAACATGATCTGTATGATGATATAGGTATTTGTTGGACCATCAAATGTTACATCCTACAGAAAAATATTATCCTCTGCGCCCTGAATTTGCTGAGTCAACATTCTATTTGTACCAAGCAACCAAAGGTCTGATTGTCTACTTGTCTTTATAAGTAATCTTCATTTTCACTTGGGTTTGAATATTCACACATACCTCTTCATGCATGAAAATTACTAATGTTAAAATCAGGTCATCTTACATAAGCTTTCACCTGCAAAAAAAAAAAAAAAAAAAAAAAAAAACTCTTAATCTAGACTACTCCTTAGCTGATACTCAGTGTTCTGCTCTGCGATTATTGGTTTCTGTTAATACTCAAATATCATAAGTTGCATGTTATCAGATCCATGGTACATAGAAGTAGGGGAATCAATTGTGAATTCTCTCAACTTACACACGAAGGTGGAAGGAGGTTTTGCTAGCATTAGAGATGTTACAACTATGGAGTTGGAAGATCATCAACATAGTTTCTTCCTTGCTGAGACGTAAGAGTTGTTTTTCAACTACAAAGAACACTGTCTGAGCCCTAAATTGTTGAAATTGAACATTTAATTGAAATAATTTGTGCTTTATGCAGGTGCAAGTATCTATATCTTCTGTTTGACGATTCATTTTTGGCTGAACAAAATTATGTGTTCACAACTGAGGGTCATCCCCTCCCGGTATTGAGTAGTTGGCAGGATAGGCTTCCCGAAACCTACATCCAAAGTAACTGGACTTTTCTCAAGGTTTTGCTTCTACCAAACTGCATACTTTGTTAATTCTTTTTGATAAAGTTGCTTACTTTTACAATATAGCTTTACATCTGCAAGTTATATCGGTATATGAGCTTTTTCACTTCTGCAGACTGAAAAGGAAGTGAGACCGACAAGTGCAATGTCCAAACAAGTATGCCCTTCTATGTCGTTGAATTCATGGGAATGTGCTGGCCAAAAAATCGAGAGTGCCTGTCACATCCTTGATTTTCATAGTGACCACCGGTGTTTAACAGACGAAGAATGTGGGGTGGACTCAACTAACTGCAGACGAAGATCATGTAGCATGGCCGGCTACTGCGGGCTATGGCTGTTCATATGAGTCCCTTGGACGAACCAGAAGTCTTTCTGGTCGACAACAAGTGTAAACTTGCAGGTATGTAATCTATTACTACATTACAAAGAAGAGAGGATAGAATCGGAGAATACATGGATCAGCAGTGAATATCACACAGTTTGCTCTTTAGATTCTTGAGCAACGTACCAATTAGGGAACACAAAATTGGTTGCTAATATGCACAAAATGAATCCTACATTCTTTTGGTGATGAAGTATTTCACTAATTTGTCATTGGATTGTACTTGGTATACATTTAGCAAACACCCTTAAATTACATGGATGATTTCACTTTACATCAGACAGTAACTTTGTAAACAGTAAAGGTAAAAAATTTTAGAGGTCGTTACCCTCAGCGCATGTGTTCTTTGGACATCGTCAGAAGACACATGGAGCAATCCAAGACGCATGTGTTCGTGAGACACACATGATGAACGTCACTGGTCCCTGGTGTTGAAAGACACAAGAAAGAAAATGGGCCCAGTGATCTTTAAATGCTGATCAAACCCAATCGGCCCATTGGGTCCACCCGAACAGTAACTTACCCAAGTTCTGCGACTCAATGATCAAATTGTTCCAAAATTTTCTCAACAAGACAAAAGGGCGTTTTGGACTTGTATAATAGAAGACAAGCCTCAATCCTAGTGTAGAGAGCTACAACATCATATTCTCCAAAGGACTATTTGTACTGGAAAGTTGTGGAGAGGAAGATTCCTGGAAATGGGATGAGGGAGTATCTTGTGATATGTGACATATATCTTGTAGGGAACGAAAATTACATACGCCATGCGTATAGGGGATCATTTTCTTGGAACAAAGTTGTATGTGACCCATTTGTGAATCCATCGATGAAGGTTGAAATTCATTAACATGATACAAGACAATGACTATAAAGAGGAACAAATGGATCTTGGTAGTACTGTAGTATATTTAATACTTTAGCTAATCAACATGATTGAACATCTCCTTAGCGAGTTGGGGGAAAAAAGGAAATATAATGATGCCTTTTTCCGTTTTCTCTAATCAATGTCGGGATGAAATCAATGCTTTATGAACAAGTACATGGTTAGGAATATATGAAACCTCACACCAACCAACTCATTGCACTAACAAATTCAAACAATTCATGCCAAGCAATTGTACACTACAAATAGTACTTCCCACGTACTCGAAACTGGACACTAAATGTACCATAAAAGATGCTCACAAATAATATTGCCGATAGATTATCACATTTTGCTAGCTTAGATTGTATTGTTGATCACTCTAGTCAAAACCCTAGTCAAAGCTGTTAATCTAGTTGTTTCCGTTTGGATTTTTTTTTAATTTCGGATAATATCGGGTTAAGGACTCAAGGCCATTTTTATAATATTGGGTCTCAGCAAATTAGCAATAAACAACGAAATCCATGTAAGAAAAGGCGGACCCCACCCTCCCACTCCGAAGTCGACCTCAACGCGCTTTAGTAGGGCCCACGCGCCATCTCCCGCTAGCTTAGAGAGTTGTTCTACTGAAGCTGTGAAGCAGAGAGAGAGAGAGAGAGCAGCAAAAACCAAAACCAAAAGAAGAAGAAGTGAGATGGAGTTTGGATTCAGGTCGAACTGACCCAGAAGCATCGCAGATGGGTCCAAAAATGGGTGTGATGACAGAGCGGAGGTAACAGAACACACTAGTTTGGAGTTTTCTCCTTAATTGCTTTTTGTTGATTATTAATCTGTGTTGGGGTATTTATATGTGGGGAATGTTTCTTTCATTATTGCCACCACCATTTGCATGTAGGTGATTTTTGGCTTCTTGTTGTTTCTGATCAGTGTTTATCATCATCATCACCACTAGTGCTGAGTTGGGGTGTTGAGTGAGTGAGAATGTCGCAGAAGAGACACCAAGATGATGGCAAGGCTCACCGATCAGAAGCCGAGGATAAGCGCCGGAGGACTACTTTTCAAAAGTATGAATTTTTATTTTTGAATTGGGTTTCGTTTCTTGAACTGTGTGTTTGTTGAGTTAAGGTTGGGGGTTAGAGATTGATGGGGTTTTGGGTAGAGTTTTATGCAAAGGTCGAGTCTTGGAGGCATTGATGATTTGTATTTGTCTGTTTGAGTTTTTGTTGTTGTGTTGATGTTGGATTGTGCATTTTCTAAGATAGAGTTGAGCTATATGATTTGTTTGTGGATGGTGAGTGCAATTGGCTCAAGATAGTAGAAATGGGATGTGTTTATAAGTAAAATATTAGTTTTTTTTTTCCAATTTAGGGAAAAAGAAATAAGAGAGAAGGTGGAATGACATATAAATGATGACCACATTATGATTCTGTAAGAATCAGATACAATTTTGATTTTGATTTTGATGTCTGGAATGAAATCGATTATGCAATTTCAAGTGAAAATATAAACTCTGCCCATGTTTTTTCAAACCTGATGATATTTGATTTGTTTCTAATGTGACCTTACCATTCTATTTTCAGTGTGGTTTCGGAAATAATGAAGTTGCACACTGTTCAGCATTTGCTGGAGCCAATTCTTGAGCCATTGATTCGCAGAGTGGTACGTGTTTCCTTTTCGTAAGGATTTTTTCTTGTGAATATATGATAGTGGATTTAGTATGTCCATTAGACCTTGGATTGTGTACACCTTTGTCGTACTGCTGTTCAATTTGAAAATCGAATTGGTACATATGCCAGAGGTCACATATAATTATGCATGTGAACTTGATAAGTACATGAGTAAACTAGAACAAATGAAAGAAACTGAGCTGTTTAAGCTTTGAAGCAGGGTGCAGTGCATGGCAGCCCACTTTGTGGTCGCACTTACTCTGGCCTGAAACCAGGTATCCTTTCCACCCGTTGAGGGCTGCACTCTTCTTTCCGAGGAGCCATTTTAAGTGCCACCTAGATTGAAACTGAGAATGTGTCATCATATGATAATCCACAAAGCTCTTTAAATCCCTCTTTAGCTTCCTCTGTTTAGGAGTTGACCACCTTAGGTTATTCAAGAACATAACATTATGTATGAGCAGTTTTTAATTGGGAATGTGTTGCCTATAATTTGGAACTTTTTGTTTTTACTATTGTTATCGATTATCCACCATATCATGCCTTTATTTACTTTTGGCATTGCTGCTTTGAATGGATGGTTTGAAATCAGTTCTTATTTATTCTCAGGTCAGAGAGGAAGTAGAATCGGCCTTAAGGAAACATTTGAACAATATGAAACAGTAAGTTGTTACTCTAAAGCTTAATAGAGGAAATCTTTTAAGTTTTCACACTTCAAAAACCATAAGAGATAGTTGATGCATCTTTGCATTACTGTTCAGGAATTGTGAGATAGAGACTCAACCTTCTGAATCAAGAATCTTAAAGCTCCAGTTCTTGAATAGTCTGTCTCTTCCGGTATTTACTGGAGCTCGGATTGAAGGAGAAGAGAGTTCCAGTATCCAAATAGCTCTGGTTGATTACTTTACTGGGCAAATAGTTGAATCTGGCCCAGAATCCTCAGCTAAGGTGGAAATTGTTGTTCTTGAGGGTGATTTTGATGGTGAGGAGGGTGATAATTGGACCCCTGAAGAGTTCAAGAATAACATTGTAAGAGAGAGGGAAGGCAAAAAACCTCTTCTAACAGGGGAACCAGCCATCAATCTTAATGATGGAGTTGGTTCTGTGAGTGAGATTTCTTTTACAGATAATTCAAGCTGGACAAGGAGCCGTAGGTTCAGGTTAGGGGCAAGAGTTGTAGATAATTTTGATGGAACTAGAGTAAGAGAAGCAAAGACAGAATCCTTTATTGTTAGGGATCACCGTGGAGAATGTGAGTGCTTCTCATACTTCTCATTGTACGTGCATTTTGTTTCTCTTTTTTCCTTTATTATGGAATGGACGTTTCAGTATTTTTTGAATTAATTACCTACATCAATTTGTTAGTTTTTTGTGAATATCATGCATAGCTTATGGTCTTCAAGTTGAAGATCAGACTGCAAGTAAAATATACATAATAATTAACCTGAGTTACTTCTGTTTCTTCTGCAGTGTACAAGAAGCACCACCCTCCATCCCTGCTTGATGAAGTATGGCGACTAGAAAAGATTGGAAAGGACGGAGCTTTCCATAAGCGTTTGACTCGGGAAAACATCCGCACTGTGAAGGATTTCCTCACCCTACTCTTCATAAACCCTCCAAGGCTCCGCCATGTAATTAAATTGTCTATTTTTTTTTTGTTACCTTGATGATATCCGGCCAGAAGTTCTAGTATCTTCTGCATTAAATAATTCTTTCATATAAGGGACTATGCTGGATGAATTATTTGTCTCAAGCTGGCGATTATTGTTTTTTTTATTCTTGTGTTCGTCTATACCTATGCAGATCCTTGGCACTGGTATGTCTACTAAGATGTGGGAAGTCACAGTGGAGCATGCTCAGACATGTGTACTGGATAAGAGGATATACTTGTACTGCCCTCCTGGTTCACAACAGAGAACTGGTGTGGTCTTCAATGTTGTTGGACAAGTAATGTACCTACTTTTGGAATGTGAATATATTCCTGTGAGTAAGCTTTCTGAAACACAAAAGGTAATCCACTAATCACCTTATTTTATTCGGTTTTCTTTATGTTCCCATTTCATTATTTTAGTCATGTCCGATTTTGTCATGATCAATTTTTTTCTTCAGGCTGATGCCCAGAACTTGGTACTTTCTGCATTTGAAGACTGGGGAGAAGTTGTCTCATTTGATGATGAAGCTTCTCTTTTGGGAGGGGGCTCGTCCAATGTTGCCAATGTTCTTCAGACATCAAGCTCACCAAGAGGAGAGGATTTTAATGGAAGCAAGTTTTTGGCTACTCAAAAAATTGGTGGATTTGATTATACACAGCCACCCGCCTCTTCTCCTGATATCATTTCATCCATATATTCTGTTGGGGGCACAAGTGGCTTGGATGATTATGCCTTGCACAACATTGATGGAATGAGTCTTAGATATGACCAGGCTTTAACCTTCCCAGGTCAAGTTGGGAATTCCTTGATCTGCGATCCAGATTCAATAGCTCATGCATTTTGTGATGACGATCATCTACAGTTTTTCGATACTGATCTTCAGTCCCAGAACATGCTTCCAGAGTCACCAGCAGATCTACAAAGTGCTGTAGACGGCTTCTTGTTGGCGCAACGTTCTACTGCTGCTGTTTCCGCCGTAGATAA
The DNA here is from genome assembly GCA_010134655.1 of Fragaria nilgerrensis. NCBI lineage: Eukaryota > Viridiplantae > Streptophyta > Magnoliopsida > Rosales > Rosaceae > Fragaria > Fragaria nilgerrensis. Next base: position 10,293,687 of record CM020981.1, read on the forward strand.
GGCTCAGAGGAGATGGACAAAACTATTCAGTGTCCTCAAGTGGTTCTCAATTCGGAGGAGCGTACGGAACCGGGTTCGAGACATTCCAAGATACTAGTAAAAAGAAAACGTTTTCACTCAAAATTCCATGTAGTGTTCAAAACTGCCCGAAGAATGTTTCGTGCGCAGATGTAGGGTGTGAAGGCTAGAAATGGAGGCTTTCTTAGATGTAAATACATCTGGTAGTTTAGTTTGTAAGTGTCTTAGTTATGCTGGCCAGAGGCTAATATGTGAAGACCTAGATGCTTTTCCATAGCTGTGTTTCGGGTTGTGGTTAACAGCAAGCTCAGAGACGCAGCAATTGATGCTGGAAAAAAAAAATTTATGATCAAATAATTTGCTCAACAAATGTTTATCCTTTTTCCTACTTGAGTTTCTATTCATGAATAATAGCCAGAAAAATGTTTAAGCAGCTCATTTCAACTAATAGCAACTATTCAGAAGAAGTTGAACCTCAGCATCTACAGTTCATTTAATTCAACAAAGTCAAAACTGGAACCACTTTTCTACGCTTATCCACCGTTTTTCCATAGCAAATTTGTAGAAAGGAAACTCAAGTGGTCAAGCCCTTTTTCCTATAAATATGAGTTAAAATGATGAGTGGAGAAAGTATAGCAGCAAGGTAAGAAATGAAGAACCAAAAGACTGGGCATGTGATTGTGCTCACATATCCAGCTCAAGGCCATATAAACCCTCTCCTTCAATTTGCTAAGCGCTTAGCCTACAAAGGACTAAAGGTCACTCTAGCCACCACCCCTTACACTCTCAAATCCATCCACTCAACTACTGTTGGAATTGAACCAATCTCAGATGGCTATGATGAAAGTGGATTTAACCAATCCCCAAGTGTTCAGACCTACTTAGACTCATTCAAAACAGTTGGCTCAAGAACACTGTCAGAGCTTATAATGAAATTCAGCTCCTTAGACTCACCTGTAAACTGTGTTGTGTATGATTCATTGCTTCCATGGGCGCTTGATGTGGCTAAGAAGTTCAACATCTATGGGGCTGTGTTCTTGACAAACTCAGCTTCAGTGTGCTCCATGTATTGGCATATCAATCATGGCCATATGAGTTTCCCTGTGACGCAAGAAAGCGGTGAGCCTTTGTTGATGCCTGGTCTTCCTCCACTTGACCTTCCTGACCTGCCAAGTTTTCTGTCACAGCCTGCGCCTCACTCGCCTTATTTAGCTTTGATATTGGAAAAGTTTTCCAGGCTTGAAGAAAATGATTGGGTGTTCTGCAACTCTTTTGAAGAGTTGGAAAGTGAGGTAAGTACAATGTTCTCAGTCTCTCTCAATCATCTTTATATACAGCAGTTTTTAGTGACTTAGAATATATAAAAAAAACGGTTCATTTGTTTTAAGGAATGAATTAATAATGGGGCTCTTCCAGAAACTAAATAGCATAGAAAGAAGAACAAGGAAAACCAGACTAATGAAAACTGAAGAATTTGTATGTATCATGTAGAATATTTGAGAGAGATCATTACTTTTTCTCTAGTGGATTTTTTTCAGTTTGATACGACTGAAAAGGGATCAAGGATCAAACTGCAATAATTTTTTCTTGCTTGTATAGCTTTGAAGTAATTTCAATTCTGTTGTAGGTTCTTATTTATTTCCTGTCTTTTTGAAAAGCTGGTGAATGAAATGTTGGGACTTTGGCCCCTTGTGATGATTGGTCCAATGGTGCCATCAGCCTACTTGGACCAACAAATTGATGGAGACATAGCTTATGGAGCCAGTCTTTGGGAGCCAACTACAGACAAGTGCATCAAATGGCTAGATGAAAAACCACCTCAAAGTGTGATATACATATCTTTTGGAAGCATCGCAAACATTGCAGCAAAACAGGTTGAAGAAATTGCATGGGGCTTGAAAGCAAGTGATCAGCACTTCTTATGGGTTGTGAAAGAGTCTGAGAACAAATTGCCTGACGAGTTCCTGAACAAAATAGGCGAAACAGGGTTGGTGGTGACATGGTGCAACCAACTACAAGTGCTAGCACATCCAGCTGTGGGATGTTTTATAACACACTGCGGATGGAATTCCACGTTGGAGGGATTGAGCCTAGGCGTGCCGATGGTGGGAGTGCCTCAGTGGAGTGATCAGCCGACAAATGCCAAGTTTGTGGAGGAGTTGTGGGGGGTTGGAGTGAGAGTTAAGAAGAATGAAGAGGGGCTTGTGAGCAAAGAAGAGTTAGAGATGTGTATAAGGGAAGTCATGGTGGGAGAGAGAAGTGATGAGATTAAAAGGAATGCCTTGAAATGGAGTGAGGCTGCAAAGAGAGCTGTTAGTGTAGAGGGTAAATCAGATAAGAACATCAATGACTTTATTGTGAAGCTCTTTTGAGAATTGGGATCATATAAGCTCCAGATTATAGAATGATATAACAAATGGAAGCAATCAATTACCACTTCCAATGCCCCAAGGCCCAAGAATTTCAGTTGTAATTTGAATCTATAAAAGAGAGTGATGGTGTATGTAATCTGTGTGGTTGATTAATAACAAAATGTCTACTTCAGTCTTATAAGTTTCTTATACAACAAGTTTCTTAATTCTCTTGTAGATGATTCCTTCAAACTCAACTCAAGGTTTCATCCACAAAAGAAGAATCAGGAAACATTTCCTGGCTGAGCGTCGATTTAGTTGGCTTGATCCTTAACGAGGTCAAGAAGAACATGGATATAAGATCGTTCTCCAAGGTGTGCAAGCAATTATCTAACTTGAAGGTCTAAGCCGTATGTCTGTTCGCGTTTCTGGTTACAACCATGGTTCTTCCTTTGCTTCATTGACAAGGAATTGAAATTGATTGATCTTAGGCGAGTTTCAGACCTTACCATGTTTGCCGTAGCTGAGCATTGCTGCAACTTGGAAATAATTGATGGGTTTCCGGAGCTGGCATTCGAGCATTTTCCAGTCACAACTGCTTGAAACGTCTTTTATAATATTGCTAGGATTATGGAGTATCTGATGAGGAAAGTATAGCACTTGGATGCCTGTCATTGGAGTCTAAATCTGTTGTGGTGGAATCAAGTTTGATGAATAGTTGGAGGTATAAGTTGATGCATGAGACTGATGAGAGAACCTCACGAGTCTTCCTCTCCAACCACCACAGGTGGTAAGAGTCTAGGTGTGCAACCAATTAGAGGTACTAGCTAGCACACCCAGCTGTGGATTGTTATGTAAAAATTGGATACATAAAGAGGGAATTGTTACAAAGAAAGAGTTAGACATGTGTACAGGAAGTCATGCATGGTAGGAAGAAGTGAAGAAAAAGCAAAGTGTAGGGGAAGATGAGATGAGAACATCAATGTATTATTCGTGAAGTTTTTCTAAGGATTGATATCACATGAACTAAGAATTTGGATGATGATAGAAAATGCAGCAACCAATTACCAGACTTCCAATGTCCAAAGCAGTTCATAAGTTATGACATACTCCTATTCACACACTGTGTCAGCATACTGACTAATTATTTTCTTTTGTTTGTTTTTGAATAACATTTCTAATGCTTTGTATTTGCAATTTAATATTTGCCATATCTATAGAGGACAGGGAGTTCTAAGCAGCAGTCTGTTTAACTGTTTACATATAATATAACTGTGGAAAAGAATGCATGAGTTTAATGGTGGAAAAGAATGCTTGAGATTGGTTCCAGTCATCTGAATTTGGAGACCAGCAAGGAATGCTGGAACAGTATGAATTCTTACAGTCGGTTTCAATGCAGATTGCAGAGTGCCACTCCCCATTCTGTTCTATAATCCTGCACTTGATGAACGTCCCAGTATTTGATGTAGCATATACACTTAACTTAGTAGATTAAAGTGGAACTGTGTAAGCAACCAAAAGCTGAACTTCCAATGTCCTGAATCCTGCAGTTATTTTGGTAGTTTACAATCGGTTCTGTCATTACATACTTCTCCCTGCATCAAAATACAGAATCTCCTCATGTATTAGCACCAGTGGGCCAACTATTTCTAATCAATCACACAATGGACTAGATAGCCACTGTCAGCTTATGGTTTCAAAGCCTTCAAGCTGTTAAAAGATAGTTGCTAACCTTGTTCTTCTTCCGCAATTCCAAAACCTCTTCTAAAGGCGGTCGGCCTAAAATCAAAACAGGTTATTGCCATGGCATCATATAAAGATTTTTCTAAAGATAATCAAGTATCCATTGGCCATGTAAAAGACGGTAAAATGTTTTTGTTTTTTTTTCTTAGAAACAATGTGATAAAACTACCTGTGATTTGGAGACGATATTTAGCCCAAACACTATAAACAGCACCTGCAATTGTTCCAATCTGCAGATAAAATGCTTTCCGTTAGCCCCTGGATATAGATAACAAGACATACGAACTGTTGCAGACCACAATAGTTGCTTAATCTCAGTGCAGGTACATTAGAATAGACAGGATTCTCACAGGTTCATATTTGGTTATTGCATAAACCCATCCTAGCCCAACTTGCTCATATAACTTTCTGAAGGCCTGCAGATGTTTTTTAAGACCTTATCAATGCATGATACAGGTAGACAACTTAAAGTTTCAACCTTGGAAAAGTTCCATAAAAAAACTACTAATATTACAAGTTCTAATGTACTAGGAAAATGGGCTTACTTCAACATCAGTGACTACGGTTCCATCAGAGAGGATGGCATGAATGTTTCCCATAACCTGAACAAACAAGTATTTTTCACACTAAATTGCAATATGTACTTGTCAAAAATATGTTCTAGCGTCATTTCATTTCAGTGGCATCCATCCGTATATCACAATCTTCTTACATGCCTGAACATTTTGCAAGTGACTAATTCATTAGTATCGACTTTGAACAAACTTACAGTTTTATAATCTAGCCCCAGATTATCCTCCGGAGAGTAGTCCTCTGAGCTTATATCAACAAACTTGATAGTACCATAGCTCTTGTTTCTCTCTCTTAGCATGTTCACCTGACAATGCAATGAACTTCAATACATCCATAATCGTAACAAATAGATGAAATCCTCAAACAGATTTCATCAAACACTTGCAATACCAACAAAATCCGTAATAGACCAACCTCTCTCATACATAGTGGACAATCCCCATCATAAAGCATCTTAATCTTCCAGTTCTCAGGTGCTGATTCTCTTTCATTTTCTTTCTTGGGAGTAATTGGATTCGCAGCCGCTTCACTTATAGCTCTTATTCCAAATTTAAACCCTACAAATTTGAAAATACATCACAAAAACAAAACTCTTTGGTATGAAAAGAAAAAAGGTTAAAAACTCCTCCTCATGATTCCTTGCTTTCTATCCCAACCCAATTACACATCTTTACATATCAATGAGCCGGTGCATGATACTAGAAAACATGAACAACATTTAAACACTAACCAGATTGATGAATTGGAAATGATGTCAACCTCTGAGGAGGAGCGGCAGAGTGATGCAGATGAGCCTGAAGCTGAAGATATCGCGGAACCGATAACAGACATGAATGTCTTTGCCTTCCGATACCAGTATATGCTGCTCTCAATGCCATTTACTCTATCTTCTTCTTATTCTTCTTTCTGTTGCACACAAACCAACCAAAAAGCTTGGAAATTTGAAGGGACAATTTTGCTCCACTTCCATGTATAACATAACTACCATGTCTACGTGGCAGCACCAACTTCAAGCCTTCAAATTAAGTGGGACTAGAGGGAAATATGGTTGAACTATAGGGGTAGTATAGCAAAATTAGATGATCTTCAAAGCTAAAAGTTCCCAAAGTTTGGGTTTTTGAGTCTATCGAATCATGGCGTTCCTGCTCAAGAGCTCCGTCGCTTCACATTTCCGTCAGGTAAGTCTCAGGTTTCCCGATCTGAATACGCCGTCGTTTTGGATTTCGTTAGGGCTGAATCTGATCTCTTTTGTTTTCACTAGACGACGAAGAACGATTCGCTTTCCCTCACGCGCCGCCAGTTCCACGTCGAACCAGGGGCTCGCGAGAAAGCCGTGAGTCTTGTCCATCTCTAAATTTCGTTGATTGATTTTGATATCTGAGATTTTAGATGGTTAGATAGGACTAATCGGATTTGAACAATCAGCTTGAATACTGTGGTTTGAGTATACAAGATTCTAAGGAGAGTGATGCTTCAGTTTCTTGAGCTCATGTGGCTGTGATAGGTAGAGATTTGTGAATCAGATGAGGTTAAAGTTTGGGGCTTTTAGATTATATAAGCAGAGCTTTACTGAATCTGGGCAAGCTTGTTTGTGCAAAAGTTGGTTATCGTTTTGGTGTTTTTCGGAATGTGGAATATGTGAGGTACTGAACATGTTTAAATGTGCAGCTCTTGGCAGCGGACCCGTCTCTAAGACGATTCAAGTCACATAAGAAGGGCGTGATGGCAATCAAAAGGCTTAGGGAGGTTCTCACAGTTGTTGTTATTGCTGGTACGTTGCTGTGCTTTTTACATGTCAATTTTGAATGACATGATTTCAACTTTACATTTGCTATTTTATACTTTACTCTGATACTTGTGATTATTTACAGAAGTTGTTTGATACTCTTGGAGTGCTACATTTTGAGCATTCTCATATAGTTTGTTTTGGTTTGGGGGTTGGTAGAAATGAAACCCGGATGCATTAGGAAAAAACTTCATTTGGACTGTTACTCTCTAACTGTGATGGACTGGATAAGTTACCATTAGTTTACCCATGAAAGTTGCCATGAAAGTGAAAATTGCAGTTAGGATCATTAAGACCTCATCAGAGAACCGAAATGGTTTAGCCTAAAACTGATATTAACTACTATTTTGAGATCTTTAGCTTTGACTGTTTTATACTTCTTAACTTAAGTTGAAGACACTAGAATGACATGCATTGCATGATAGAAGGGACTAAGGGACTGATACATATACTTGTGACTTGGTATTTAAATTGTAACTTGCTTTTTTCAGATGAGACAATCTAATGGAGTTGATGTTATTTTGCTTTGTTATAGTGTTCCAGTACTCATTTTCGTTTATTATCTTATTCAGGTTGCTGCTATGAAATAGGCGTAAAAGCAATGATGCGGGAGGAGGCTAGGGCACAGGCAAAGGCTTGAGGTGCAAGCATAAGCAAGTCTGTATTTCAATAGTGTTTAATCTTGTCCTGAACCAATAGGGGAACTTTACCATTCTAGTTGTGCTAATAAGCAGTAAACAGGTTGTCCTGATAGCTTTTGAAACACCTGTTTGATAATTTTTAGGTTTCAATTCTTAATAAAATCTATTCAATAGGCGTTTCAGAACAATTTCAATGAAAGCAGCGGAGCAATCTCCGTTTTTAATGAATGTTCTGCATAACTACTCGTAGGTGCAGTGTTTCTAAGCTGGAGTTGCAGCAGAATACCTTACTCACAGTTGCTTTTTTATGTTACTTCATGTGCGAGACAAGTTCTTGTACTCGTTGAAGAGGCAGAACAGGTGATGGATAGGATTACTGTATTATAAGACGTCTGCTCATTTTCACTCCATTGTTGTCCTCCCCCTTTTTCTCCACTTTATCTTATATTTGATTTATCCAACCTCCTTCCTCAAAATCAGATTTCTATCTTGCCAGAAAAGGTCAATGTTATTACTTTGATACTGTAAAATTTGAGTGATGGGTCTGTAGCTTTTACCAAGTCTCTCTTTGTTCTCAGCTTATATTGAGCTAAGAGGAGCGCGTGGTAAAACTGATGCTGACTGCATAAATGTTCTTCCATGAAGCTCAGGTCATGAATATGACATCTTTGGTATCCAGTGGCTCTGGTTTGTTTAAATGCCCTTGTAGCTCAATGAGAGCCCAAAACCAGAGCTAGGTGAGAGCAAGTTCAGTGAACTAAAAAGGGCACACACAATGAAGACAAACATACCTGATTCTTGAAAAGGAAAAGGAAAAAAGAAGCACAAAGAGGTGGGGTGTGTGCCCTGCCTTTTTGAATTAGGAGCATTATTGAACTTGGGGGTGAGTAAGATCTGCATCATTATGCATGTATATATGCTCATTACCTGTGACAAATTATGTCAAAAATTTCAAAAGTGGATCACACACCCTGGCTGACCACACCATAAACACAAGAATGCATAATAATTTATATTTCATTTTGTGTTTCGTTCCTCAAACTACCGTTAATTCAATGACTCTCAATGCATTCAACGTCGATAATAGATAGTAATGTCTAATTTTCCGATTAATGTATCATGGTAACTGAAATTCTTTACCATTAACAGCGGAAAGACCGCGATATGTTCGAATCTGAGTGTTAAATATCTTCCTTCTCCGGTCTCTGTCTTAAGGACACCATAGTCATTTCAGCAGTCACATTGGCATGGTGGAACTAGAGGACACTGGACACCCATGGGCATGATGAACCTCAGACATTTAGATTGACCAAACTGTCCCTAGTGACAGCAGCAGGCGACATTTGATTGGGCTAAGTTCCAAAAATAGACCACCACAACCAGAGTCAGAAGCCATTTGCATATAATTGTCTGAGCTGTAAACCTTGGACTTAAAACAGACTAGAGACAGAGAGATAAAGTCTCAAGTCTTCAATCAGGGAAGAAAAGAAAGTTGCTTTGTTTCTGTGGGTCTGAGAATTTAGAGAAAGAACAAGTCTTTGTGTCTTGTGAACTGAATTGGGTTAGGGAATTTAGGATGGCAACATTTGCAGGGACAACCCAGAAGTGCAAGGCATGTGAGAAGACTGTGTACTTGGTTGATCAGCTCACTGCTGACAACAAAGTTTACCACAAGGCTTGCTTCAGATGCCACCACTGCAAAGGAACCCTCAAGGTCTATCTCTCATTTTCTCTCTCTTATGACTTATCAAACACGTATGGAGACTCTCACTTTCATATTGATTCCATGGTTTTTGATTCTCTATTTCATGTTTCTGATCAGTTCTGGATTGTTCTGTATGTGTTCTTATTATGGGATTTGATTGGATTATCATGAATAGGTTTTGTGTGATTACAATAGAATTGGATTTTAAGTTGTTTTGCTTAGTGAGAAGCTACTTGGCTGTTTAGTAAGCATTGATCTTTGGATGTGGGCGTGTAGATCTACTGGAAATGAAATGACCTGTTTTCTCCTATTTTTGTTTGTATTGGGAATTTGGAAGTGTTATGTAAACGGTCTCCTTTTACTTGATTCATGACAATGATGATGATCGTTGTAACCGACATAGATACTTGACCAGCTTGTCATCTAAATGTTTGGTGGATCTTAGTCTGTTGTATGAGTAACAGTTTGTTGGTTCTGTAGATTTCTTAGGATTATAAAAGCCTTTAAGCTTGTAATGATAGATTTCTCAAAGATTAAAGCTTTTGGTCATGAGGAAGTGCTCTATATTGGTAGAAGCGAAATTGGTTTTAGAACTTTCAATTAGTCACCATTTGTACGTAGTTCACCGTAGTTGGTGATTCTGATGAAAAACTTGTTCGTTATCAAGAATTTAGAAGGGATCAAGCTAAGGGAAAAGTACTTTACCATAAATTCTACTACCTTCTTGCTTCGGTTTTGTAGAGAGAAGAATATAAACATTCTTTTTGTGAATTCTGAACATGACTTGTTCATTTGAATTCTCTGCAACTAATGGTTGTCTATTTTGACATCTGAGCTTGTTCAAATACATCCCAGCTAATTTAGTAACAGAATGTTTCTAAAAAATGTTCTAAGCTCCTGGTAAAGGTAAACGGTCGATCACCAATGTTCTCATAAATAGAGTTTCTAAAACTGAGGGGAGCAATTAATAGTTCAGGGTATTTGTTTCTCATTTGAACTTTGTTATCTTATCAGATGCAGAAACCTCATTGCCACATTAGATTCTGTTAACATCTTTGATTGATCAAATGTGATATGAAATCCTGTAGTGATTTTAATGTTTTCTTGTATAATATGTCATAAGCGAAAGAGAGAAAAATTTAGTATAACTGTACTAAATTTTTCAGTGTTGTAACTCATATTGTTGTAGTTAGTATATTTCAGAGAAATCTAATACGGTATCCTTGTTTATCACTTGTGTCTATGCAGCTTAGTAACTATTCCTCTTTCGAGGGTGTTTTATATTGCAAGCCTCACTTTGATCAGCTATTTAAGATGACTGGCAGCTTGGATAAAAGTTTTGAAGGTGATAAGCTCTTGTGCTATTATGAATTATCGTGATTAGACATCTATTTCTGACATCTATGTTGATATCCATTTTTAATTGTGATTTATATTTTCCATTTAATTGTGATGTAGGTAATCCAAAAACTGTAAGAGACAGATCTGCTGATCAGGTAGGTGCCTTGATTTCTCAGTTCCATCTTTCTTTCTTCAATTGAATTATTTTATATATGGTTGTGGTACTTGTATAATTTCGCTAACTGTTTCCTTTTGCGAAAAATCACACAGGTCAATAGCAAAGTTTCCAGTATGTTTGCTGGGACTCAAGACAAATGTGTTGCTTGCAAGAAAACAGTTTACCCAATTGAAAAGGTAAAGTACAACTTACCGTAAATGAGCCTTTCAAGATAATATTCTATTAAATTGGATTGGATTCAATTACTTTCCTAACTTTTTTAGAACTTGTCCTTGCACTCACACATACCCTAGCACTGTTGCTTAGTGGAGTCCTGCATATATCTTAATCTGATTGCTTCCTTTTTCAGGTGGGAGTCGATGGAACATCATACCATAAGGCTTGTTTCAGGTGCACCCATGGCGGCTGTGTGATCAGTCCATCAAACTATGTTGCTCATGAGCACCGTCTCTACTGTAAGCATCACCATAACCAGCTATTCAAGCAGAAGGGAAACTTCAGCCAACTTGACAAGCATGAAGAGGCTAAAGAGGTGACTGAGAACACAGTGGCGGAGTAGAACTCTCAAAATGTCATACTAAACAAGAGAGTCCAATGAAACTGTTGTAGCATACAGGAAGAGCTATTGGAGTTCCCTTTCTCTATTTATATGTAATATGTTCCAGGTACAGAAAGAGGAATTGTTTTTGGCATTGCTGCCAGGTTTTGTGTGAGTTTGAATGGGGGTAACATACAGGAGCTGATGTCCAGTTTTCCAATAAGCTAGTGGTAGGCCCAAATGTGTCCTGTTTTTTCAGTTTGGCCGGATTCTTGATATGGTTTCATTTAAAATGTCTTCAAGTTGTTCTGTTTGTTGATTTAACAACTTCAGGTTTTACAATTGCGGTTGCGATTGCGATTACAGAAGTAGAAAGCTGGAGAAAATTGAAAGAAACTATGCAAAGTTTTATGAAAATATACCCAAAGCAAATAGGCCAAAGCAATATTTCCCTCAACGAGCTAGGAAGAGATAATCTAGTTTCCTAAAACGTATATGAAGAAGGAACCACAAGCGCACAACGTCGTTATTCCTGTTGCTCCAAGAAAGCTCTTGATGGTTTTTGTGGATGTAAATATCATGAATTCATGGTTTGATCGAGATGCTATGAGTGAAGAAGTTGTGGTATTCAAATAATGCAACTCTGATCAAAATTCCAGTATTCTCCCTATTATGCTCTTTAGTCCTACCCAATACCAAACATGGGTTATGTTAGTATTACATAAACCAGGTTTGAATAGTCCTAGACTACCATAGAAATTAAGGTGAGCTACAATAGTCCTATGAAACAAACATGGTATAACATGTGGCACCTAATACATAGCATGGTACATGGTACAGGACACACACACAGAAAAGACCTAAAGAACCAAAAGAAGCAGCTTCTTTCTATCATTCATATCAGACAGACGATAACACACGAGATACCCAGTTTGCACAGAGATCGAGATGCAGAGAGACTTGCTCGGGTCGTGGAAAAAGGAGCCGGAGGTCGTGTTTGAGAATCTGGAATGGACGCGGGTGAAGGTCGAACTTAAGTAACCTGACCGCAAAACGGCCACCGCTCTCATCGAAGATGTGCTTCACAAAACCCAGGAAGATGATAAAGAGCATGTACTCTTATTAATCGCCTACGCCATCAGACAGGAACTCTTTAAATCTAAGGAGATAGACGTGGAGATGATACAAAAACTTGCAGCGTGGCACCCACGGTGCGTCGAGATTGACGACGACTACACCGATTATGGCTGGGTGACGGCGTATGAAGATTTCAAACTGGACGCCAAGGAGGATGCTGATGATGATGCGGATGAGGGTTTCGATGAGTATGTGGACGACGATGAGGAGGAGGTAGCGGATGACGGATACTTCAATGATGATTTTAAGGAGAGAGAAGCGGCCATGAAAGAGTTTAAAGTAGCAGGCATGATTGAATTGAAGCGACGGTGCGATATAATGGGATGCAGTCTGAAACAAGGCCAAGAGGACGAGATTCTTGATGAAATTATTTCATTCTTTTGCCATCAGAATTATATAATTTATGACGACTATAGTATGGAATTGTTCGTTGAACGTTTCATGTCGCGCGTCAAAGGTTATATTTCTAGTACTTGCACCCTCAATGACCCAAATACGGTGCGGGAAGCCCTTCAAACTGTGGAGAAGATGATTGAGTCTGATGCTGATCCTGTTGTTCATCAACAGGTAACGCCTGAATTTTGTTTGTTAGTTTTTTAGTTGTTACCCATTCGTTTTCGAATTACAACAATGAAACTCTAGTGCTACAAAATAAACTCATGACTGTTGATTATATGCCTATATTATTGATCATATGCTAATTGTTGTTTTGCACATGATACGTCTGGCTATTTTCTAAGTTGTTTTGTTCATTAGACAAGTTTTATCCTTAGTTTTTGTAATGGCTCAGTATTGAATGATTTCTTGGTTTCTGGAGAGGATGAGAAAAGTGCCTGATATGATACTTCTTTGTACCGCTGTCGGTCTTGTTGTTATGGGTTTGCAAAGGATCTTTTGCTTCTATTCAGTCCATGAGAATGACCAAGTGCCTCTACTGATTTTAATACTTTTCTCATAAATTGATTGTTTGCTCTCATTGTTTTCATTGCTTTTATACATTGTGGATGGTTCATAAAAATTATTTACTGTTGTTGTTGTTGTGGGTGGAAGTGATATCAGTTCGTTCTTAGTTCCAGTTAGTAGTAATTTTCATTGGTGAGGTTGTTTCCAAGTGGTTATATATAGCTTATGTTTCTTCAATTAAATCCAAGTTGTCATTTTCAAGTTAATTCTATCAAAAACCACTCACTATTGATTATTATGAAGAACAATAATAATTCTATCAGAATCATTTTTGGTCGAAGAAGATTTTCTTTAGAAGGAGCCAAAGAGGCCACAAGAACTACAAGGAGAAAACAATCTATTTTATGTGGTTTTGCTTTGTAAGCGTGTGAACCTTAAGAATCTTAGAGGTATGTTTATGAATCAACGGCAAGTGATGAGTACAACCATATGAATTAAGCTTATTTATTACTGTCTCACTCACCAACCTTGAGCTTTATATAGGATTATATGACATAAATATGCAGTTAACATGTTGTTCACGATATGGCATCTTAACTGTGCAAGTATAGCATATGAAAACACCTATCATATGTTATATGTCACTTGCGCAGTATCAAAAAACTGATCACTTACTATTGCCTTTCCATACCAGGGTGATCCTTTTCTCGCTTAGAGCAGTACAGTTGATTCTTTCTGCACGTACAATTTCGTTAGCTTTGCAAAAACACCATATTTGGTTATTTTTCCTTTCAGACTTATTTTTTACCTAATTTCTTGGTAACACCTGTCTTATGTTTCCGTTGAGGCTTCATGTTTTCTCTATCTCCTGGTAAAATACTTTTCTCATCCTTCCTTTGATGCTGCTTGTATTCTCTATCTCTTGTTTCAATAATGAACTCCAAGTATTTTACGGGGTGTTAGTATACACAGGTTTTGCTTTAGAACTTTAGCATACAGGAAGAGCTATTGAGGTATAGTAAACTGGTGACCTAGTATTGGATACCACTGTTTTGGACTTGGTTATCACTAACTAGTAGGGTAACACGTACCTCCGTACACGTATTTGGTGATACAGTTTGTTTTGGCATTTCTCAAACTTCAGTGATTGCATATTTCATATGCTATCTCATAGGTTCACTCTGCAGGTGTTCTTGGAATACTCTGATAAAGTTGTGCCAGTGCAAAAAATAAACTTTCACTCATTTGGATTCTTATTCATTGTATTTGGTTCTTTTAGGAACACTATTTTCCAGTGTTTGTTGTGTTGTCTTCAACACGCTCGATTAGTACCCAATTCTGTAATCTATCAAAGATATCGATGGATTCTTTGGCTTGGTGTTTTAATACTGGTCCCATGAATTAATGGGAATGCAGTAACTTTATTCTGAAATCTTGTGCTACTCTGGATATTTTTAATGCTAACCTCGGTTTGATGACGACTTGCTGTGAGATATGGAATTAAGCAATTTCATTTTAATTTCTCAAACAAGTGACTGCAATCTTCAGCATTTCAAGCTGTTCATATTATGCTGCTTCTTTATAATCTTGAGTTCCCTTTCTCCATTTGTATGTATTATGTTTCAGGTACGAAAAGGTAGAGTAATTGTTTTTGCCATTGCTGCTAGGTTTTGGGTGTGAGTTTGAGTGGGGATAGCATTGAATAGCTTATGTCCAGTTTTCCAACAGACAGTAGTATAGGCACAAATATTGTCCTATGTTTTCAGATTAGATTTCTGATATGGTTTTCATTTACAGTATCTTCAAGAGTTCAAAGTTGTTCCATACTCATCATAGATTTCTTATTATTTGTATGTGCAACAAATATAGAAGCTTATATTTCCATGTAAAGAACCCAGTCAGGCACCCACCCATAGAAGTTAAGTCCCTCCTTTTAAAATCAATAGAAGTTGCTCATTTTTCTTTGGGTAAAAAGTAGAATTGCTTGTTTGAACTTCCTCCTTCAGAGTGCCTTAGCATTTAGTGAGTGACGTCTATAAGTTACATCTACAATGATACGAAAACATGCTTGAACAAGGTAATGCCAGTAGAAATTGACATAAATTCCGAGTTGCTATATATGGATTTTGTGAATGAGATTATTTCCCCTAATGTGCCTTTTGCTTCTGTTGTTTGCTAGCTGTGTGGTTCCTTCCTCGAGTGTTTTGGTTTCTAATGCTCTGCTTGAACTGTGTGCTCTAATTCCATTATTCTGATTGTCCTTTTGGTTTTTTTTAAGAGTAACTATTGCCACTAAGCTGCAAATTCTTGCAACTGGAATGCTAGCTGTTTTAAGTTTTACCAGATGTCCAGATCCCTTAATAATAATAACCAGTATGCCATTGAACATATATGTCTTCACTTACCACATTCTTTCTTTCTTATTATTGAGGTTCGCCATTTATTAATCTGCTGAAATTCCTTGTTTATTAGGTTTGTGGCCAAGTTCTCTTGGTTTTTTGAACTTTTTTCTTGTGCTGTTTCCATGCAAACAGTATTTATCTGTAAGAATTTATTTTTGAAGTTGCTATAAGTCGTCTGTGTTCAATCTCATTATAATGATTATTTTTTTTATTTTGCATGATTCAGTTGGAAAAGGATACTGTACCAAGAAATCTGCCTCACACCGCCGTAAGTTGCTTGAGTCACCTCTCATCTCTTGTTTGTAACTCTATATAGATTTGGAGTCCCTCGATCTTGTTTTTTCTCCTTTTCATGTTTTCTGATTTTGTTTGTGACTCAGGGACTGTGAAAATACCAAAACTGAAGACTGCTGGTTTGCGACTCCTATGAACCAGCCAGAACAAGAAGAGAAAAATATGGACGATGTTAATTTCTGCCTCACAACGTGAGTTATTTAATCACCTTTTCTGGCTGTTTCGTCCGTAATTTTGTATAACATTAATATGTAGTCTCTCTTGTTTTTTAACCTTATACATTTCTGATTTTCTTTTATAACTCAGACTATGGGAAGATATGAAAACGGGAGAATGTGCGACTAGGAGCAGATCTAAGAGGAAGCTCGCTCAGCTTTAACATCGGTGTTAGTTTTGGTTTTCATGTTGCTGCCTTCTATGCTTTGGCATAAACCGACTAATGGGTTCAGAAGATGGTCAAGAGTGCTATGTCGTTGGATGAGACTTTTGTTTACCTATACCATCTTTGTTTAGAAGTTATATTTTGGTTTTCGTCCAAAAAAGAAGAAGTTATATTTTGGTTTATACTTTCACAACCCATAGGAAATGCTTTCAATATTCAATGATACAATATCTTCAACCTGTGTTGCTGTCTACCAACTGCTATGCTTCCAATAATATGAATATCACACTTTGAGACACTTATTTTCTCCATACCCATGTTATTCATTTGTTGTAGTTGGCTTCCTAAGACTGGCTCCCGACATTTACAGCAAATTGGTACCAGCCTAATTAATCTCTGCTAGCCTTCTTGTTATAGAAAATTTCATTAAAGTCACTTTCTCAACATTTTTTGTAACACAAGTCTACCTTAATATTTTTATCCATATAAGTTCACTTTTAAACCTAAACCTGTCACTTTACATTTATGATGTTCCTAAAATACCCTCATTCTCTACGAATCCCCTCTTCTCACACGAATCCTTCACTTTCCTCTCTCTCTCTCTCTCTGGCTCATCGTCTTCCTCCTCCCTCTCTTCTTCGATCTTGAATCTCCGGCCATGGCGGCGTCTCAGGCCAACACCGACTCGACGACGATGGCTCGGCACCGCTTGATAGATGACGACGTTGGCTTAACCTCGACGTCGCTAGAACGACGATGAAGACTTGACCCCGACCTCGACTCTGCCGGCTCGACGACGGCGCCTCGACCTCGAAGTTGCCGTATCGACGACGACGCGCCTCGGCCTCAAAGTTGCCGGATCGTCTCTTGCGTCCAGTTCCATCGATAACAACTTCTGATTTGACCTCAACGGGATCTCTGAAACCTGATGGCTCACCGGCTCATCTGGTCCTTGACGGCTATGATCACCTTCCACCGGCTTCAAAGATGTCGCCTCAGATGGCTCCAATCGATGAAGATCGGCGACGAGAAGTGGCAGATCTAGTTGATGACCTAAAGATCGATCAAGACCTCCGATTGGAGGTGACTGTTCTGGTAAAATTCTTAGTGTAAATTTGCTACAGTAAAATTCTTTGGTTTTGAGAAAATGTAAACAAAGACTACGATGATGCTTTCTGTTAATTTGATAGGGAGTGTGAGAAATCATGCACATAATCATGTTCTAATAATGTAGGAGATGAATGAAACGAGATTCATAAGTATGTTTCGGCCTCATTGTATGATAGTATATTTTGAACAATGCGATAGTACATTTTCATCATTGTGATTGTCTATTTTTGACACATTGGTAATAGCTTTCATTATGCTTGATAGTAGATTTTGTTGTCGAAAACATTAGCTATTGGTTTTGTTTGGAGGTAATAGTTTTTGTTGATGGCGGTAGTAGTTTTTGTTATTTACGCGGTAGTAGTTTTTGTTACTTGCGCGGTAGTAGTTTTTATTGCTGGCGACAATATCTTTTGTGACTTCGTCAGAGGTCATTGGAAATCTCACTGTAGTAGCTTTTGTAGCTAGGGATAGTAGCTTTTATAGTTGGTGATGGTAGTTTTTTTTGTTGGTGACAGTAGCTTTTGTTCTGCTTGATAGTAGTTTTTCATATGTTCGGTAGTATCTTTTATAGTTAGTGACAATAGCTTTTTTTATTGGTGACAGTAGCTTTGTTCTACCTTGTAGTAATTTTTCATATGCTCAGTAGTATCTTTTATAGTTGGTGATAGTAGCTTTGTTCTACCTTGTAGTAGTTTTTCATATGCTCGGTAGTATCTTTTATAGTTGGTGATAATAGTTTTTTTTGTTGGTGATAGTAGCTTTTCATATGCTCGGTAGTATCTTTTATAGCTGGTGACAATATCTTTTGTGACTTCGTCGGAGGTCGTCGGAATCTCAACATAGTAGTTTTTGTAGCTTGTGATAGTAGTTTTTGTAGCTAGTGGTAGTAGCTTTTGTTATGTTCGGTAGGATTTTTTGTTACTAGCGATAATATCTTTTGTGACCTAGCCGAAGGTTGTTAGAAATCTCACCATAGGTCTATAGTAGCTTTTATAGCCGGTGGTAGTAGCTTTTATAGTCTGTGGTAGTAGCTTTTGTTGCTGGTGACAATATCTTTTGCAATCGTCGGTAACATTGTCGGAGGTCGGCGAGAAACTTTGTCGGTGGTTTGCCGGAAACTTTGTCAAAGATCGGCCGGAGATCTCGCTTGAGGTTGGCTGGAGATGATAGTAGGTGTTGACTTTTTACATTAGTGACATTTTTATAATATAAGAGAGAGAATTTTTTTTTCTTTTTTTTAATGGCAGTCTGTAATTATGTTGAACTTTAATACCTTGGCAGCTAAAGGTTGAGTGGGGGAATTGTTTACATCGGATATCACATATGCATTTTTGTTCTTCTCATATTTTTCGTGAAGGTAATCAATTGCAGTAGATGTTCTTGCTAACTACGGCATTTCTTCAAATGGTTTAATATGGTGGGATTTGCCTCCGCATTTCATTCTATCTCATTGCCATAGAGACTATATGAGACTCCCTAACTTCCGTTTTCGGTAGGGTGTTTTTTGTTGCATATTGGTTTTTGTTTATCTGTCTGTTAGAGCTTCTTATCTTTTTGGTAACTTTTCTTATTAAGGAGTTAGACTTAATATCCCCTCCTTACTTTTGTATTCTTTTATTTTTCTTTTTAAATAAAACTCAATAGAAGTTTGGGCATCTAACCCGTCCTCTGTTAAAAAAAAATAAAAAATTTAATACCTAATAAAAAACCTTATTTAAGATTGGATGAACTTATATGGGTAAAAATGTTGGGGTGGACCTATGTCAGAAAAAATGTCTCAAAGTTGACTTATATGTAATTGGTCCTTCTTGTTATCCATATTGATTCTTATTTTTGTTATTCAGTTTTGTTAATTTTGTTAGACAAAAGAAGAAACTTGTCAGAAATTCAATGTTGGAAAAATACATTTGCCCCTTATTTTGCTTTGCAAGATATTGTGGATAAGATTAGAGTTTGTTTGGTTTTTATCCTTTTGTTCTGAATGGTACGTAGTTTATTTTTGGGGTGTGACATCTGAATGTAGTGACCTGAGCGAAAAACATGAATCTTGATGTATCCAGTTTTCAACTTGAACTGTGTTATGTTCAATTCCATGTTTGTGATTAGTAGTAAAAAAAAAAATTGTATAAATGTTGTTGATCAATGGATGATCTAGGATTACAATCTTGGGAATGTTGAACTTTTTAACAAAAAAAAAACATGGATTTAGAAAAATGCTTATATTAGAACGTTTTATTCGAGCGCTTCGGTTTTGGCTCAAGATTTGACATTTTGGACTAATAGACACCTTTAAGTTGAGAATGCTAAACGAAAATATAACAGAGAGACGTCTCCAAGAAGCAAAAGTTCGAACCCACAGCCGCCGGCCCGCCGCCCTCACCTCTCTTCTCGGCCTCCATGCTGAGAGCGATGGAGTGAGGGATGAGTAGAGACTAGAGAGTAGAAATTAAGGAAGTAATTCAAGGAGAAATCATTACACACTTTACAGATTCTCTAACGAGTAAGTAATTCCTTCATAATTCGAGAAGAAATCATTCTTTCCTTACAAATCAAGGAAAATAAATTTATTTTTTTCCCCGAGTTATTTGGTGATGAAATCTAGAACAAGCCTGAAGATATGAACCAGCCTGAACAACAACAAATTAAATATGGTCGATGTTAATTTCTGCCTCACACCGTGAGTTCCTTCAATCACCTTTTCTGGCTGTTTTGTCCTTAATTATGTACAAGTTTGGAGCCTCCTTTATTTTGTAACCTAATACGTTTTCTGATTTTCTTTGGGAAGATATGAAAACTGAATGATGGTGTTATTTGGGGGAGAGCTAAGAGAAAGCTCGCTCGATCAGCTTTAACATGGGTAGTGTTTTTGGTTATTGTGTTGTTGCATAAACCGAGCAAAGGGTTCAAAGATTTCAGGAGTGATATATATGTCGTTGATTGAGACTTTTGTTGAACTATATATTTATTCTCTTTTTGTAGGAGTAATGTTTTGGTTGATACTTTAACAACCCCATAGGAAATGTTTTCATTCCCCTTTCTATGATCTTCAATCTGTTTTGCTGTCTTTATTGACTACTAAGTACTGCTAGTCTTCCAAATAATGTGTATATATAGTTTGGCTTCGTAAGACTGGCTCCATTGATGTTGAACTCAAGCACCACTAGCCTCCCTCGTTCTGTTTTGGAACTTATTGGTGGGAGTGTTTCAGCATTTTGGTTGGATTTCAAATTTCAACCCGAACCCTTGTATTCATGAAGGTGAACAGATGATGGCTCGGGACATTAGTAAAGAGCGTGATTAAGCATTTTGAAAGTTCGAATTTTGGTTATGAGTGTGGAATCGTTGAAGATTGGACCTAATATATGTGTCAACTGTGCTACTACCACAAACTTTTATCTAATCATTTGTCGGCAGAGAGAGAATATGTCTGAATAGAGAGACGGAGAGAGAGAGTTGATCTCGTCGTGGAAAAAGGAGCCGGATGAAATTTATTTGACCGATCGAGTATGATGCGATCAGAAAATGATGTCACAACAACAACTATCACAATAAGAAAATTTCCGGATTACTGTCATATTGCTACGTAGACCTGTAACGAATTTATAAGGGTTTCAAGGACGATTTGGAGTTAAGGCTGCTGAAATTTATGCGGCGGCTTTGGGTCAACAAGTACTTTCACAGTCAGGTTACCACACTTTGATCTCATATTAGAATCAGATGCTTTATCTGTTGTCAGTGATCTTTGCAAACCAAAGGAGGACTGGTCTGTGGAGGGTATGTTACTTAGAAGAAGTCTCAGACATGTTTCACCTTTTCTCTTCTGTTTTATGTACATATTGCCCAAGAAAATGTAAACAGATAGCGCATGCTTTGGCAGAATTAGAGTTGAGCATAAAGCCCGTCAAAGAAAAAAAAAAACCGGCAAACCGACCCGGCCGGACTAGCCGGGCCAGGCTAGGCTTTTTCCCTAGTTCCTTGTAGGAAAATTCATGTTCGGGCTGGTCCCACTACTTGTCAGACCAGGTCTGGACCTAAAGATTTTCAAAATCATTCTCGGCCCGAGAGCCCAACACTAGTGATATATAGCCATTTCTCACTGTTTCCCTTCCAACATCAATGTTCATCACCCTTCTCCATCTGCGCGCGACTGCGCCCAAACTCCTCCTCAATCTCCAACCTAACCAAATCTTGAACCCTAATTCTGCTCTTCCCAATCTCAGCCAAAATTCTAAAGAAGCCCAAAAGGATTCTCAATTCTCACTTTCCTTCTAAACGACTAAAACACAAATGGTTGCCTCCATCAAATACTGAAATCGTCAGTCTCCGTAGGTGAGTCTTTTAGTCTTTGATTTCAAAGTTTATGGCTTTATGCATCTTCTAATTCTTCTTGTCACTTCTCAGTTTCTCAATTCTCAGTTTCGATTCTTCAATCAAATCGAAAACGAGGCTCGAAGTAGGGGTGTTATCGGTTTAATCTGGTTCGATTTCCACCTAAACCAGAAACCAAATTAAAAATTCAGCTCGGTTCAGTTCGGTTTTTATTTTTTAAAACTGCAAACCGAAAACCGAACTGAACCGAACGGTTCAACCCGGTTTGGTTTTTCTTCGGTTTTTTTTTTTTTTTTTTAAACAGTAGTACAAATTTCTGGTAATTTTAATATAGAATTCTTAATATAGACTTATAAATCCATATTCGATAATGCATACAAATTACAACATTATGAAAAAGAATCAAAGATTTAAGCACATAACAATTAACAATTTGCAACTTTATGAAAGTTGTTCATCAACCAACTACAAAACTCAACAGGGAAAAAAAAACAAGAACAACCTATTCTTCTCTGACGTCGATTCTTAGTCAATGCATAACAATATGAAACAAACATCTCATTACTCCAAAAATTGCCATTTTCTTTTGTCTGAATAGAAAAAAAAAACTAGATGGAATCTGTTGGAATTGTACCTAGCTAGTAATCACTACTGGAAAAAAGCACTTAGGAGACAGAATTATTTCGTCTCCTAAGTGACATATATCGTCTCCTAAGTACTTAGGAGACGAAATGTCTGTCGGCTAAGATATGTCGCCTAAGTGTGGTGAGGTAGACATTTAGGCGACAGAATTTCAAATTTCGTCGCTTAAGTGGTTCTTAAGAGACATAATACTTTCGTCTCCTAAGTACTTAGGCGACAGATTTTATTTTATAATAAAAAAAATATTATCCACTTAGGAGATGGAATAATTGAATTCCGTCGCTAAAGGCTGAAAAAATTTATAAAAAAAATAAAAAACGTCACCGCAGATTTTTTATCCACTCACTCCGACCGCCCTAAATACCACCATACCACCGCAGGTTTCAGAAGTCACAACTAAATATCTTGAACTTCTTCTCATCCTGCATATAAGTAGTAAAAACTTGCATTATAAACTACATATGGAAAAAATAAAGTTTACTGCCCCCGAGTAAACTTTTACTAGGGATCAGTAAACTTGCAAAAAATAACTCTCTTTCAATTTCAGGGGCACAACACACAACAGATACCAATTATTACCCTAATAAACAACTTTATTGGCCCCTAGTGAACCCAGTAGAAGTTTACTGCCTCCTAGTAAACTTTTACATAAAACTTCTACTAGGGGTCAGTAAAATTCAATACAGTATCTCCCTTTCAATTTCATGCCAATTATATACAACAGATACACATTTTTACCCTAATAAACAAATTCATTGCCCCCTAGTAAACCCAGTGGAAGTTTACTACCCTCCAGTAAACTTCTACTAGAGGTCAGTAAACTTCAATACAGTATCTCCCTTTCAATTTCATGCCAACAATTTGCTCCAAATATACCACCATCACCACCACCGTACCAAATAACCATCATGCCACCACCATCATACCAATCACATCCTAACCAAAATTAAAATCAAAGTCAAATTAAACAAAAACACATAAATCTATCACCAAAGCTAATTAAACCAGAAAAATTGAAGAACTTACCTTGATTTCTTACCCCTTTGAAATTTCAAGGGACGGTGGTGGGTCGGCGGGAAGGCTTGGTACAGAGAGAGAAATGTGGCGGCAGCGGCGTCTGTGGTGGCGAAGATCGGACCCAGATCTGAGGCTCGATGCAAGAGAAGAGGATGAGGAGCTTGCTGGCGGCGGGGACGGGTGAGTCGGGTCGAGAGGGGGAGGTTGTTAGCTCCGAGGAGGGTGCGGAGGTGGCCGGGTGATGTTCAAGAGGGTCTTGACGGCGTTGAGAGTGGTGGCGTTTGTGGGAACGAAGTCGATCTGAATGGAGAGAGAGGCCGGCATGAGAGTGATGGTCTGGAGAGAGAGAGAGAGAGAGAGAGAGAGAGAGAGAGAGAGAGAGAGAGAGAGAGAGAGAGGAGAGAGAGAGAGAGAGAGAGAGAGCTCTAGGAGAAAATAGGTTTCCTTCTATTGATAAGGTTGGTGAGTGTGTGATTTAAAAGAATTGATATGTTTTGAAAAATTTTGGTTTGAATTTTCATGAAATTTTACGCGGGAAGATGGGCGCTCAAATTTTTAGAACTTAAGCGATGAAATGTTTTTAGACCAAAAAAAAAAAAAAGCGATGGAATGTTCTATTTCCGTCGTCCAAGTGATTCATAATTTTTTTTTTTTAAAAACATTCCGTCTCCTACGTAAACATTTTCGTCTCCTAAGTTCTACTTAGGCTACGGAATGTAGTTCCGCCTCTTAAGTGATTCATATAAATTTTTTAATTTTTATTTTTTTAAAATGCCGTCGTCTAAGTAAAAATATTCTGTCTCCTAAGTAGTACTTAAGCGACGAAATGAAATTTCGTCTCCTAAGTTGTTCTTAGGAGATGAAATCAAAATATATATTTCGTCGCCTAAGAACAACTTAGGAGACAAAAACTGTTTCGTCTCCTAAATAGAAAATTTTGTCGCTTAAGTACCACTTAGGAAACGGAATTTTTTAATTCCGTCGCCTAAGTGCTATTTTCCAGTAATGAATAAAATATGTAAACTATCTCATCATCATAATGAATCTTAGTGCAATTGATATAAAACTTTTCAAACCAGTAATGGAAGATTAAAGGAAACTTGTGGGTGACACAAATCACACTCATAGTTTAACTATCCACTACGTCTACTACACTAGAACTTTTCACTTACCTATCGCAAAAGAGAAAGAAGACTCTGATTTGGAGAACGTCGTTTTGGGGAGAAATTGGAGAACCCAATCCAAAGCAAAAACTATCGATTTGGAGACCGTCGTTGAGGACTGGTGGTGGCGGACTAGTGGAGGTCGCAGTTGCGTGGGTCTAGTCTTGCGCAGTCGCGAGAAGGCGAGAGAGGACTCAGAGGAGATTGGGAGAAAACAGAGAAGAGGGTAAGGCTGCAAGAGGGGAGAAGAGGGCGAGAAGGGAGAATTAGAGAAAGATTGAAACTGAACTAGGGTGTGGCTACTGGCTACTCGCTGACTAGAAAAACTAGGGTTTTTTTTTTTAATCAAAACGACGTCGTATTACAACGTTGACCGTTGACTTCGGTTCAAACAGTTCAGTTCGGTTTTTATTGGCCTTAAACTGAAAACCGAATCGAACAGATCTGGTTCGGCCCGGTTTTTTTTTCGATACGGTTTTTATGGTTTCAGTTTGGTTTTCGATGCGGTTTTTTTCAGTTTTCAGTTTTGAAGTCACACCCCTAGCTCACAATCATGAGTTGTCTTCGAGAAGCAGAAGGAGAGGTCGAGGAGCAAGTTGAGATCACGGATCTGGGGAGCAGTACAACGTCGCGGAGGCGGCGGAGCAGGTCAAGGTCACAGACGATATTGAGGAGCAGGTTTGGGTCACAGATCTGAGGAGCAGGACGACAACACGGAGGCGGCAGAACAGGTCGAGTTCGCTTTGCATGTGAAATTTCTTGCCAGAGAAAGAAGAGTGCTTACTTTGGTCGGAGTGGAGAAGCACTGGCAAGACCAGCCCGTTTATGCCGGTCCGGGCTTTGACCGGTTCCTGTGTTCATCAGCAACCAAACCAGCCCGAATTATCAATGGCCAGTCCGGGCCTGGTTCCTGAGAATTAGGTGCCGGTCTGGGACCGTTCCCAGCCTTAGGTAGAATACGCTCTTTTATTTCCTGCATTTCATGTTTGGGTAGAGGACGGACCACAATGGTTATACACGTTTTTTTTTTTTTATTAATCTATCATCAATCTTATTATCAAAAGAAAAAAAAAAAAGACCTGTAAGGTATTCAGTCTTGGACCAATATTAACGGGCTTTTGTACTAGTAACCCTAAAATGGATATAACTGGGCACACACCCGTTTATGTACGAAGCTGGTACTCGACGCACGATAGTTCGCATAGAGAGATGATGAGAGTTTTGACCCGGTCGTGGAAAAAGGAGCCGGATGTCGTCTTTGAGGATCTCGAATGGACGCGGGTGAAGGTCGAACTTGAGGATGATGACCGCAAAACGGCCATCAATGCCATCGAAGAAGTCCTCGAAAAAGTACAGGAAGATGATGATAAGCGACATGTACTCTTCTTAATCACCTACGTCGTCCAACAGGAACTCTTTAAATCTAGGGAGATAGACGTGGAGACAGTACAAAAAGTTGCAGCGTTTTACCCACGGTGCGTCGAGATTGACGATGACGACAGGGACGATTACAACTGGCTGACGGCGTATGATGATTTTAAACTGTCATCGGATGCGGATGAGGATGAGGATGAGGAGGAGGATGGTGATACTGCTGATGCTTCGGATGAGGATATGGAGGCTGAGGATAGTGATGATGGTGATGCTGCGGATGAGGCTGCTGACATTGCTGACCTGCCGATGAGGATAATGAGTTTTTAAATTTTCTGAAAGCGAGAGAAAAGAGAGAAGCAAAGGATTTTGAAGAAGCAGGAATGAATGAATTGAAGCGACAGAGCAATATTATGGGTTGCAGTCTGAAACAAGGCCAAGAACAGCAGATACTCAGTGTAATGATTTCATTCTTTGCCAAACAGAATTTCAGAATTGTTGACGAGTATAGGATGAAAATGTGCGTTGAAGATTTCATGTCACGTGTCAAAGGTTATATTTCTAGTACTTGCACCCTCAAAGCCCAAGTACGGTTCTCAGAGCCGTTCAAAGTGTGAAGAAGAAGAAGATTATGGCTGATGCTGATCCTGCTGTTCATCTTGATCCTTTTCAGATACAACAATAGAGCCCTTGTTTGTTAGTTTGTTAGTTGTTACCCATTCCTTTTCGAAATTCGAATCACAACAATGAAACTCTTGTGCTACAAAATATACTAATGATTGTTGATTATATATAATGCCAAAAGGACTTCCAAAGTAATTATGTTCATCAGGCAAGTTTTACCAGTGTTTTTTTTTTTTTGTTGGTGTAAGGAGAGAATGAGAAAACCTTTGTGTCTAGTTGGAAATTGAATGCTTGTTGGATTTGACATATCTTACTCTTTTAACTGATCAAAGTGCTATAAAATATATAGTTATTAGATAGTAATTGTCTGATATATAGTTTGGTCAAATTATCACAATATCAGAGTATTGGTTCTGAAATTTCTGTGTATAGAAGTAGAAGTTACTGTAAGGTTCTATATATATCCTTTGCAGCTGCTGTGCCAAGGCCAAGTAGAATTATAGGTAGTCAATAACTATGCATAGGTTGGAGTAGTGGAGTAGCTAGTTTTATGCTTCCCAGTATGTTGGTAATGGATTTTATAGAGTTGAGCGGAGTTTGGGTAAGAGGGGGGGCCGGGGAGATAGGGACATTGGTATGATCAGCTTGGGGATGGATTGAGAAAACAATCTTGCATATAGATGCATGCGAAATCAAAACAGGCTATGAGGTTTGTGAACTTCTTGATGGTGAGACACCATTCTCTCTTTCAATTATTTGCTTGATTGCCAAGAAGAATAGGTAATGTTCCCTTTTTCACATGATCATTCCTCTAATGGAGAAAAGTGAAAAGGACCTGATTACTGATAAAATAGCTAGTACAACTTCCTAGTACTTATGACTCAAAAACAGCATTGATTTTCAGTCTGATTCTTCTTTTGAATTAACCCAAATTGCTGCAAACCGTTCCAACTTTCAACAACTATATATAGGTTAAGGGTAGCTCCACCCACCCACGTACCAACATAATCCTTGCTTTATAACTCTTGGGTCATTTTCTCTCAAATATGCCTATCTCCATTCAATGATACATGCAGTATCTTCAACCTGATTTGCTGTCTACTAACTGCTATACATAGCTTCCGAATAATATGTATATCACACTTTGAGAAACTTATTTTCTCCATATGGGTATTATGCACTTGTCTGTAAGTAGTTTGCTTCCTAAGACCGGCTCCATGGCCTGGTTTTGAACTGAAGCAGCCAAGGAGACCAGTATCTGACAAGTTGGAAATTGGTGGGAGTTTTTGAGCATTTTGCTCAATGGGCTAGTTTGGTTGGATTTCAAGTTTCAGCTTCCAACCTGATTACCTGAAAATGGCCAAGGCTTGAAGTGACCCCCACCCTTGTGTTCATGAAGGTGAATAGATGATGATGGAAAATAAAAATAAAAATTAATAATAAACACCCTAACCCTAATCTGAAAAAAAAAAAAAGTTATAATAACCCTAACCCTAATGCTAAGCTCTTAACCCAACCGTGGCACCTTATGGTACATGACGCCACTCACAAGTCTCCAAGCATATCAGGACGATAAGATAACACACGATATCAGTTTGCAACTATGCATAGAGAGAGAGAGATATGCAGATAGACTTGTTCGGGTCGTGTAGAAGGGAGCCCGATGTCGTGTTTGAGAATCTCAAATGGACGCGGGTTAAGATCGAACTTAAGGATCATGACCGCAAAACGGCCATCAATGCCATCGAAGATGTCATCGGAAAAATACAGGATGATGATGATAAGCAACATGTACTCTTCTTAATCGCCTACGCCGTCCAACAAAAACTCTTTAAATCTAAGGTGATAGACGTGGAGATGATACAAAAACTTGCAGCGTGGCACCCACGGTGCGTGGAGATTGACGACGACGACCACAGTGATTATGCCTGGGTTTCGGCGTATGAAGATTTTAAACTGGACGCCAAGGTGGATGCTGATGATGATGATGCGGATGAGGGTTTCGATGAGTATGTGGACAACGATGAGGAGGAGGTAGCGGATGACGGAAATTTCAATGATGATTTTAAGGAGAGAGAAGCGGCCATGAAAAAGTTCGAAGAAGCAGCCATGAATGAATTGAAGCGACTGTGCGATATTATGGGATGCAGTCTGAAACAAAGCCAAGATCACGAGATTCTTACTTCTTAGTGAAATGATTTCATTCTTTTGCCGGCAGAATTATATAATCGGTGACAGATATACTATGAAATTGTGCGTTGAACGTTTCACGTCACCAAGTACGGTGCGCGAAGCCATTGAAAGTGTGAAGAAGATGATTGAGGCTGATGCTAATCCTGTTCATCAACAGGTAATTAATGCCTGAATCCTTTTCGGATTACAACAATAGAACCCTGCTTGTTTGTTAGTTTTTAGGTTGTTACCTACAACAATGAAACTCCTCGTTGATTATATGCCTATGTTATTGATAATTTGGTAATTGTTGTTTGCCTATGTTAGTTTTCAGAGTTGTTTTGTTCATTAGACAAGTTTTATCCTTTGTTTTAGTAATGGCTCAATATTGAATTTATTTCTTGGTTTTTGGAGAGGAATCAGAGGATGAGAAACTCAGAAAAGTGCCTCTGGGAGACTCCATATTTTTAAGTAAAACTTATGTACACGTACAGAATCATAAATAATCAGAATCAATAATTGAATTAGAATTAACCACAATATAATGACGGAAGTTAATCTATCAATAACATAATGAAAAGAACTTTGTTGTTCATGCCACACTAGTTTAATGACTTAAACTTTGCTTTGGATTTGGATTTATCGTTGGCAGTCTGTTAGGTGTGTTCCTCTTTTCCTTCCCAAAAGCAGAAAAGGTTCTCCTGGTGCTCTAACTTTTGTTATATAGTGTAGTTGATTAATTCAGGTAGCAGGTAACTAAACACCAAGATTCCGAATTTTGGAACTTGGAAGTGGCTCATTTGTCACGCCATATTTTATTTTACATAATTTTTTAGAATTTTACTTGGTAAAGTAATTGACCAAATAAGCTTTGCTCAATCACCATAAAACGTAAAATATGGGTCCTAAAACTACATATTAGTGAGGTTCATGTCATTTCTTAGGTATGCTGAAATTCCTTTGTTTATTAGGTAGGTTTGTGGCCAAGTGATCTTGGTTTTTTCTTGTGCTGTTTCCATGCAGACAATTTTTTTCGGTGAGAATTTATTTTTGTCGGTTGCTAAAAGTTGTCTGTGTTCAATCTTATTATAATTTTTCTTATTTTGCATGATTCAGTTGGAAAACAATACTGTACCAACTAATGAAGAAGGGACGCCTGAATGCGAGATTGCGACCCCCTTTAACCTGCCAGAACAAGAAGAAATCTACCTCACACCGCCGTAAGTTCCTTGAGTCACCTCTCGTGTTGTTTGTAATTCTATATAGATTTGGAGTCCCTCAATCTTGTTTTTTCTCCTTTTTATGTTTCTGATTTCGTTTGTGACTCAGGGACTGTGAAAATTACCAAAACTGAAGACTGCTGGCTTGCGACTCCTATGAACCAGCCAGAACAAGAAGAGAAAAATATGGACGATGTTAACTTCTGCCTCACAACGTGAGTTAATCACCTTTTCTGGCTGTTTCGTCCGTAATTTTGTATGTTATTGAGTCTCTCTTGTTTTTTAACCTCATACGTTTTCTGATTTTCTTATAACTCAGACTATGGGAAGATATGAAAACGGGAGAATGTACTAGGAACAGATCTAAGAGAAAGCTCGCTCAGCTTTAACATCAGTGTTAGCTTTGGTTATTATGTTGCTGCCTTCTATATACATGCTTTGGCATAAACCGACCAATGGGTTCAGAAGATGGTCAAGAGTGATATGTCGTTGAATGAGACTTTTGTTTACCTCATTTAGGAATGATGTTTTGGTTTGTACTTTCACAACCCATGGGAAATGCTTTCAATGATACAATATATATCTTCAACAGTTCAACCTGTGTACGTTGCTGTCTACTAACTACACTTTGAGACACTTACTTTCTCCATACCCATGTTATTCATTTGTTTGTAGTTGGCTTCGTAAGACTGGCTCCCGGCATTTACAGCAAATTGGTACCAGCAGCCTAATCTCTCTCTGGCCTTCTTGTTATCCAGATTGATTCTCATTCTTGTTATTAGGATTTATTTTTCAAGACAAAAGAAGAAATTTGTCAGAAATTAATTTGAGGTTCAGTTTCTTGATTTTGTGTGCATGAAGAAAAAGTTTGGCCCTTATTTTGCTGTGCAAGATATTGTACGAGGATAAGATTGAAGTTTTTTTGGTTTTAATCTTTTTGTTCAGAATATGGTAGTTTATTTTTGAGTGTGATATCTGAAATGCAGTGATCTGAGCAAAAAACATGTATCTTGATGTATCCGATTTTCAACTTGAACTGTGTTATGTTCATTTCCATGTTCATGATTAGTAGTAACAAAAATTGTATCATGCTGTTGACTATTTGATCAGGAAAGTTTTACTTGACTTCATGAATTTGGTTAACTCTTTGAAGATTGAGTTGGTTAATTATGATTTTTTAAAAGTCATCGAATTCAGAATTGAGATGATTAGGAATGATGGAAGTGATTTAATTATTAGGTTATGCTTTGTCAGATGATTAGTTTTACAAAACAATTTTAAGGCCAAGGTTGCTCGACCTGGTTCTCTATAGGCTTATTCTTGTCGATAATGAAATCTTATATCATTGCTGAGTTATATAAAACTTATGAATGTACGTATTGCCTCCTTTCTTGTTTTTGGTTGGAACTCATCAGTTTTCAACCTTCTAATTCAATGTACTATTTGTTGTTTTGCTTGTCCTGTGTAGACTATAGAAGAGAATATGAAATTTAATCTGTTGGTATTTGGAATTGCACCTGTGCCGGGTCTCAGTTGGTGTTGGAATACAAAACTTGTATAAGTTTATAACTACTGCATCTACTTATTAGTTAAGTAGTAGCTTTAGATATGAAATCTTAGAATATCCAGCTGGACCAGCTCTATATATAGTTATCTAGACATCCTTGGTCTTAGATATATCGATATGTTGTTACTTATAAATTGGAGGTTTTAGGAACCTTTTTCAAGGGGGAGAAACCTACAGCAATGGAGACAAAGAGAGGCCAATTATACGAGCAGTATGTATGAGGACTGCAGATCTGTTGGGCTACCGACTGCAGATAACAGAGGATCATGAGGACTCTGCCGGCAAAAGAGAAGGTGGGTGACCAGCTGGATTTCAAAGAGCTTGTTATGAATGAAGGATATAGTGGAAGTGATCTTAAGGTCAGCGCATTAGATTACATATTTGGTTGTCTAGTGGTTCAATGCATATTTAGGTCTGAATTAGAACTTGAATCGACTGTTTTAGAACTTTTCCCAACATCTGGCTATCCAAATGTTAGGGAGTTAATACAGGCAGAGAGTGAGAGACGCAAAAGGATTTTGTAAGATGATCTTTTTGAAGTTTGGTCACAAATGTTTGGATGTCAGGGATCACTCGAATTATGTGAACTGTGTAAGGTACTCCCCAGATGGGACTCATGGGAGTAAGTTTATTACTGTAAGCTCAGATAAGAAGGTTCTGATTTTCGAGGGGAAGACTGCGCAGAAGGTCGGAGCTTTCATCGGAAGATGGCCACAAAGGCAGCATGTTACCTGATGGCAAACAGGTAACATGGGATTTTGTTCATAGCATTACTGGTTGTGTTAGAAAGATGTTCATGTTTGCTGAATAATGCTGATTAGTTCTTGTTTGGAATGATCATATAGTTACTGTTTCACTTGGAGGCATGATTAGTATATTCTCAGCAAGTGACCTTGATAAATCCCCATTAGATTATGGCTATTTGGACACATGAAGAAGGTTACTTCATTGTCTGTTTTAAAGAATTACCCAAAAGTTATATTGTCTACCAGGCTACCAGCTATGATAGTTTGATTGTTAAATGGATTCAAGGCGTTATATATAGCGGAAAATTACAAAGGAAGGAGACCTCACAAATAAAATGTTTTGCAGCTGTTGAAGAAGAAATTGTTACATCTGGATTCGACAATGCGGTGACTAGAATTCTAAGTTCTGTTTCTCTCATCATGATATCTAGTTTTTACAATTTCATTTTTCTTGAGGAAAATCAAACTGTACTGATCTTCTTCTTTTGTATCGAATACCTTCTTCATTCTGTATACCGCGTGACCCAAATATATCACTAGATTGGTTTCTATAACAATATCTGATGCCCCACATATAAATACAATTACTGAAAAAGTTATACAAAGCCATAGATAAAGCGGGTATAAAATCATGATCACCTCGAGAAATATTTGTTCGTAACCAAAAGTAATTACTTTGTTTGATTATTGTCTTATCTCAGTTCTTGCTCATGCTTTCTCTCATTACTATCCAGGTGTGGAGAGTTCCCTTAAATGGTGATCAATGTGGAGATGCAGAATCTGTTGATCCAGGTGTGGAGCACATATACTGTATCCAATCTTATGCAGATGAAATTTGTTTGACTGAATGAGTATGATGTTAAAATGATATCTCAGCAACAACTATCACAATAAGAAAATTACTGTCATATTGCTACGTAAACAAGCCACCCTTTCGCTATATTTGCGACTTATTCAGTCTTCCACCAATATTGACGGGATTTTGTACTGATAACCCTCACCCAAGTTTCAACTTCCAACCTGAAAAAGCCGAAGTGAAGTGACCCTCACCCTTTTGTTCATGGAAGTGAATAAATGATGGTTTGGGAAATTGGTAATGCATGATTAAGCATTCTGAACAAATTGCTGGTTGGTTTTCTCAATATCTTACTTAGGTTATGGAAGTTTGATGTATTCATCCTAAACTATGTTGAATAGTATATGTTATATGTGTCAGTGTGTGGATTCTTGGTACCGGGGTCATCAACATATCAACAATGACAGAAAATGTTGATGGCTAGCCATGCTTGACTCAAAAAAAACTGAGTGTCTCTCTGAGTTGTCTTTATCAAACACAGTAGAACGGAATTTTCAGTTCTTATCCCCTTCTATTATTTATCAAACCAGCTAAATGCGCTTACATTAAACAATGTTGTATAACATATATTGCTCTAACACAATGCGCAAACGTGTGATAATGACCCGCAATGAAAAGTGAGATTTCATATATTGCATGGAATCTGAGGACCCAAAAATCCAAACGCATAGAATTCAATTGAAAACTTCATCGCCTGGCTAAAAGCTTGTTCTGGTGGTGATTAGCTGTTAGCAATTGTCCTAACTTGAAATAAAGCCTTCCTTCCTATGATTTCATAGTGGAGCAATAATATATATTCCCGGAATGAATGTGGTTTTGATACATAAAGTTAAGGAAAAAGCCGTCTTTTGCTTTGTTGTTTTTGGTCTGTCTTGCTCTGTACAGCGAATTATGGAAAAGAGATGGAAGGAATCAAATCAATGATGCCAATGCTGGGGAAGTTTCCATTTTCACCTATGCTCTTGGCACTAGTATAAGGTATCAAACTTGATGTTGTCTCAATTCTCAAAGTCAAAAAAGTATGGTGCATGGTGATTAAAGGTAACTTTGGAGCCTCTTTTAGCTCACTCCTGCTACTTGTATAAACTTTTTTCCAGTTGAATGCAGATATATTTGTTCCCCTTAAATCTTAATTTGTTATCTTATTGGAGTATCATTATGTCTCGACGGGTTAGAAGGTGTCTGAAAAATCTCCTGGCTTTGCAATTCTACTATGATGACTCATGGAATCACAATATTCAAATTAGTCCTAATTTTGACTCATTTGCAAGCAGTGTATGGTTGTTACTGCTTCAATAGCATTCAGAACAATTTCAGTTGTAACTAATTGGCTAATGAGACCCTAGTTTCGAGCCTAAGTCGGCAAAGCAGGTTTCTATATATGCAGTTGAGGTTTATGTGATTGAATGTGATCAGAAGTGATGTTTAAGCAACAACAAGATCAATCAAAACCAGAGTATTTTTCTTCCTCAAGTAAACTTTCATTAAAAGAAAAGCTCTCTTACAGTCATATTGCTACTACCTAGAAACTGCCACCCTTTTACTATACACAACTTATTCAGATCTCTTCACCTGAACATTATAAGTTTATGATCACCTAGTCTTCTACCATCCCCCTTCCAATATTGATTTCCACATGTTAATCAAGAAGGCTTAGATCATCTGCAGATGGAGTAGTGAACCACTACTGCTGCTCCACTGTCGCTTACGCATCATGTGGCCGAAGATTTAACATGTGCATTCATCGTCTTCATGATCATCAGCTCGCAGCTTCTGATATGCTTTGCAATGAAGGTTGCCATGTTCTTGGTCTAGCTGTTGCGGCAGCCTGACTATTACCACTGCTCCCTGATGATGAGGGTGATGTTCTTGGTCGGTGGTGGTGTCTATCACTTTTAGTCATCACCTGAAAATAATGCATTTTTTGACATGGTTAGAGGAGAGTGTTTTCCACATTTCGTTTTGTTCATCTGAGAATGAATTTTCTGACTGCTTAGTCATGAAGCATTCAACAGCACAATTAGACCACCCAACTCATTCATTTATATATTACTTGCTATCCCGTTAGTATTGACTCCATTCTATTTTATTGAAGGGGAAGCTCAACTCAAGCATGTATAATGTTCATAAAAAACTGTTTTATCTTTTTAATGATTTGGGGGCCGTTACAGAAGGAAGCTGAAGCTCTTTCCCCGATTTTATGGTGATTAACAAATAAAAGAATCTTTTTTTTTTTTTATAAATTTAAATATTTGTTCTTGTCTGATTAATAATGCTTTAACTTAAAAGTACCTAAAAGCACTTGGAACAACCTAAACATAACCAAGCTTGGCTCTTGAGGAACTCAGGGATTTGTAGTTAAATTAACTAAAACATATGCAGAATTGCAGAGACATAATTGTGTTAAACAAAGTTTTAATTACCTGGTTGTTGTCCTTGTCCAGCTCAGAAGCAGCCTCAGATCTTCTGCTAGCTGCTGCTGCTGTCTCTCTCTGCAACCTCTCTGCCGTTAGTGGCTCAAACTGGTTTGATCTCTTCCCCTTTGCTTGTTTCTTTGCCCACAGACCCTTCATGACCTCTGAAAACCACAACCCAAAAACAAAAAGATTCAAACTTTGGACTCATAAAAAACAAAAGGGTAATCAAGAAAAGGATTACTATAAATTAAAAAGAACAAACCTTGAGTGGTGATGAGTCTGTAAACCTGGCCAAGAACAAGAGTATCGGTTGGCCTGAGAAGCTTGATGCGTGTGATCCGAACTGAACCAGTAGAAGAAGTAGTCTTCTTCTCATTGGTGGTATCAGAAACCTTGTGACTATGATCATCATCACCATTATTTTGATCAGCACCATTGGCCTTGGATTTGGGATTTGGACAGAGAGTGGTGGAGATGAGAAGAGCAACATAATGACCAGGGTTCATCTTCATGACCTCACTAGCATTCACTGCCCCATAGCACTTCTCAACCTTCCCATTTGGATGTTGTATCACCAAAGTTGCTGCATCAATGGCTTGGCAGTTTCCCATCTCTCTCTCCCCTTTCTGAGTCTCTCTCTCTAGAATGAAAGGTGAAGAAGAAGAAGAAGAAGAAGAAGAAGAGGAGGGTGGTTTGAGCTCTGCAACAAGCTCTTTATAGCCACCACCCACTTCTCATCTTTGCTTCTATGTTTATCTCTCTCTCTCTCTCTCTCTGAAACCTGCAGGCTTTTATTACACCAAGTGCAATTAAGAAATATGATTAAGCCTGGGGGTGGGGTAGTTTGGTAATTTAGGTGGGAAATCAGTGGGTTTGAATGAGGTGGCGAGGTGTGGTTGGTTGGGTGGAGGGAGGGAGAGGGAAAGAGGAGAGGTTGAGGTTGTGTGGGCGGTGGTGGTGTGGTGGTGGTGGTTCTTATTTGTGAGTAGGTGCGTTACATACTTTCAGTTGCGACAGGTCGTCTAACGTTTGCTTTATTAAGCTTAACCTTGATTAATTAGTATTTAGTAACAAGGACCGTACGTTAGTGTTATAGATCACTGATTTTCCCACGCGCCTTTGCTGCCATGTGAAATACACGCAATAGTGCAAAACCTTCTGATTTTAGCGTGTTCTTAACTTGTGATCTCATCTCAAATTCTCAATTCATACATGGAGATTACTCCTAATGAAATGAAATTAGCATAGATAACGAAAAGCCATCTTCATATTACTCGAGAGCGAGCATAAGATGACATTTTCTATTGTAACGTAACAAATAAAATAGACATATAACGGATAAATTAAAACCGACCGTCATTACTTTTTGATAAGTTCGAGATATCGAAATATTCGAATGGTTTGAATAACTTCAATTAAAATGCATAGCCTGCATCATTTTTCAACACGACTAGTCTACTCAGCTCGAATATGACCATGTCATATATCACTCAACGTGGTTTTTAATTAATAATTATTTTCTCTTATTTATAACAGTTTATTATTTTTATTTTTATTCCGTATGAACTAGTCCAATGTATGAGTGAATCAAATGCACATGTCCTACCAACTAATAGACCTCTCTAACAATAATTCTCGAGTCTTCAATGTCACAACTAATTGACAAAATTAGAAGCCAATGTGACTCTCATACGTATCATTCCATACATCGGACCACAAATGAAAGAGACCCCCATTCAATCCAACATCCATTTTGCATAATTGCTTCTGCACGCTCCAACGACACGCGCGTGAGATTGAACATAAAACCCCCATCGTCACTCTTCTTTAAGGCGTTTCGTACTGCCCACCAAACAAGACCATCTCGTCGAAGAAAGAAAGAAAGCGTGAGAATTCCGTTTCCGTTTTCAGATTTTCCGGGGAGCCTTTCGGAGTGGGGCCCAGCTAGTCATGCCGTTTTCAGTAGCGGAGTTTCGAACACGTTATACAAGTACGTGTCGCGTGCGACGGAGCTGACGGACGGAGTTGCGTTACGAGGAGGAAAAGTGCTTCGAGAAAAAGCAGGATACGATTTTTTTTTTTTTTTCTTCACAAAGCTGCTGACCGCTGTTAGCTGTTAGCTTTCTGCTTCTGGCTTTTTTTCCTTTCTTTCCTAGGCGGCCAACCAAAGCAACCTCTTCCTTCTTTTAACATTTTGATTCTATCACACATACTAGCTTTCTTTGTTTTCGATAACCATTACAACATAGTGTTGAGGGGATTGAGATACGATTAAGCAAGATTAAACCTTTGAGATAGTGGGGATAGTTGGATAAATGAATTAAAATGTGGTACGTTCTCTTATCACGATTACACGGTTTTTTGAAAATTTATACTAGATTATGTCGTTTTCTTGGTCACTAAAAATAAATTAAGATTTAACTTCAATCATCATTAGTCGATTTCAAATCTGGGTATGACGGTTTCACATCTAAACTCTTACTGTTCTATCAAGAAAAAATTTACACAATTTAAAAAGTTTGACCTCAATTTCACGTGAAATAAGCGAGTTTCTTTTAACTCTTTATAGATCAATTCAAAACTAATAACTAAACTATATGTGAAATTTTTCGTACAAGTATTAGCATTCAGGAAGAAGAATAGACAGAAGGGCGAGAAGATACAATATTGGATACTTATTATACAAGTTTGGAATATGAAATATTGTAGCTAGGGCACATTATGAAGAACCATATCTTCCTCCATGCATGCTTGACCACCAATATGATCATTATGATGGAGTAGTAATAAGGGACCACTATAATGTTCTAATGTTCGGTTGTTTGAAATTAGGATCAAAAATTTATATTATTCCAAATTGATACAGATCAAGAAGTGGAGCCATTAGTCTGTCAGATTTTCATGTCTCAAAAGTATGGCTGCAAGTCGATATGGTCCCTCTTTTATCTCCA
The DNA here is from genome assembly GCA_010134655.1 of Fragaria nilgerrensis. Taxonomy (NCBI): domain Eukaryota; kingdom Viridiplantae; phylum Streptophyta; class Magnoliopsida; order Rosales; family Rosaceae; genus Fragaria; species Fragaria nilgerrensis. Next base: position 10,331,864 of record CM020981.1, read on the forward strand.
ATAGCCATTGTAATACTCATACGAGTTTTACTTCCCAGAAACTTATATGTGACCTCGAGTTACATTATAGAATAGAAGAAGAAGGATCAAGATGGGTGCAACTGGGGTTAGAAGCTTCTACTTTTCATGTATATATTTGTAGATAATTTGATAGTGCAAATGCCCAGATTCTTAAACAAAGTTGATCAATTTTAATGAGATATATCATCATCTACTGGTGTAGATTAATCTTACACAGTTACACTTTCTTCTTTTACATATTGTTTAGAATATCTACCACATGCTTAGCTTCACTATATTTGATGTGAGATATGTATAAACTTGATGTCACGTGGCAAATTGTGCATTTCCAAATCTTGAAGTACTATACACATGATATGGTTAAGAAGATTGGTTTACTCTAATTGTGAAAGCAAGAACACCCAGCAACATCTATCTGGGAAAAGCCGCATTATTTTGGGTTCGAGTCGAGGGAACAATGGTTATCATTCAAGATCATGAAACTTTGACTCTTGTAGCTAGATCTTCCAATCTCATTAATTATGTAGTCTCTTCCTTTAGCTTATAGTTAAATCCTACATTGTTATAGTTAAACCCAATCTCGTAATTTTGTGATAAATGATACATTTATTCGCATGAGAAATAAAATAGAAAGAAAAATAACCCTGAACAGGTATAATTGGTTTATATATATTATGAAAGAAATTATGTTATTAAAATCTCAAAACTCACTCATTATTTGAACTTGGATCAAGCTCATAACCTCAACGATGTTAGTTAGACTAACTAATTAAACAAGTCATGGCTCAACAACAAACTATATATAATTGCTTGTTTGCTAATCAGGTAGAGAAAACTCAGGTCCTATTTACGCATCTTATTGATTAAATTGGGGTCATAGAACTCCATTTAACATGAAATGGACATGTCCTTTCCAATTTGTATATAGAGATTTTTATGGCCAAAAAGGATCTCAACTATTTAGCCCTTTGCGCTATTTTATTCATGCACAAAACAAATGGGCAGCATTGTGCTTCTTCTCCCTTTCATGAATTGAAGTGGGTGGATGGATGACGTAACAGCACTAGGACCCAAATTGATGTTCCTAATGAATTTATACCTCCACCAAACAGCAGGAGATGATTTCTGGGAATTTTCTTGTAAGAAGCTGGTCTTTCGTTTTGTTTCACAATGTGTATGAATTTGTAGGTCCCTTTTGCCATTCTCATTGGTAATGATTTCTATTATCTGTACCAAACAACAAATAGGATGTTGCAGGATTTTATCAAGGAGCTGGATTTTGTTTCTTTCATCTCGGGTACCCTAATATGTGACCAAAAGCCAATAAGCATATCCTAACTACGAATCACTCCCTTCTGAAAACCCTCAACTAATTATTTTCCTTTCTTTGTTTTTTTTTTTTTTTTTTCTTCTGTTTATCATTAAAATTAGTGGTCAAGGGGGTCGCATGATCTTTGTACCCAAGTGTGTTCTCTATTTGTGAGATTCCAAGGGCACCAAAGAACCAAGAACTGATATGTGTGCCCTTGAGATAAACTGGTGGCCGCGCAACACTATTTTCTAGGGCGGGCACTTAGTATCGGAATCCCGATTCCGTACCGGTCTCGTCCCGAAAGTTAACGGGACGGGACGGGATAAGTTTTGAAAATGGCAATCTCGTCTCGTCCTGTCCCGTTATAGTAATGTTGAAACGAGACTGGACTATCCCGAAAAATCTCGTCCCATCCCGTAATATTAGAATACCTTATTTTAATCATTTTATATTTGATTTTTTAGGTTGCATGTTGTTACAATACACTCAACCACACTCAGTTTGGTCTAAAACAGTAAAACCTAAACACTAGAAAATTCGATCTCACTCTCAACCAAATGATACGCCTCCACTCCCTCCAGCCTCTCTACCAAATTCGATCCCCAAATGCTTGTGTGATTTTGAATATTTTCAGTTGTTGTTTGAGGGTTAATTTTTAATGTGGGATGTTTAGTACTTTTAAAGTGGGATGTAATTTAGCACATATGCACTTATGTTGTTGATTTTAGTACTTTTAATTTCATTAATGTTCTTTTTTTTTACTTGTGTGATTTTGGATATTTTTTTTTCATTAATTTTATTAATGTTGTTTGAGGGTTAATTTTTCGGGATCCTGATCTCGTTCCGGTCCCAATCCAGATTGGGACGTACGAGACAACTTTTTAAAAACGCCGTCCCGTCCCGTCCTGTTCTTTTATTTTCGAGACGGGACGGGATTCACCAAATCCCGACCCATCCCGTCTTGTGCCCAACCCTACTATTTTCAGTCCCAAGCAGGGTTGCTCTCTCGTGCAGGAGATGGTGGCACTTTAGTCCAGAAATGTGTTCCTTGGAACTATTACCAGAATGCTGTTGCATCTAGCTGTAAGGCTGTAAGCTGCTACTTTAAATCAGTGCTTGCTTCACCCAAGTAGAGAAGCCAAATTCGTGTCCCTTACATAGAAGCTAGTATTGTTTTAACTTCTAAAGTTGTGGATTTGATTCTCAGAGAAGTTCTTTTGTGAATTGCTAATGATACTTCGTTTTAGGGAGTAGAACTTCAGTAGTAACGACAGGGTCAATAATGTTGACAAAGTTAAGAATAGTAAACATTGCAGGAGTAATAGAGGGTGCAAATCTTTTCTTGAAACTGGTTAGTAAGATGTTCAGGATTGTGATCAGTTAAGTAAGCACAGAAACGCATTCAAGAAGTGTTGTTTGCGAGTGAGCGAAAGTATTTATGTTCCATCTAGAAGAGAGAAATTGAAAGCAAGCAAGAAAATATTTATATTGTTGGAACCAGGAAAAGAATTACTAGTAGCAGTAGTGACTAGGTCATTGAAATTACTGTGGTTGAGCCACATTGTAAGAAGCTATACAGAACAAAGAAGCTAGACTCTTCTGTGTAAGGAGCTACTCCTAAACCCTAAACCAAGACATGTACGAACCATGAACTACTTAACAAAGAGAACCTCAGTTGACACAGGTCTCAATTAATTAAATAGCACTAGGAATTAACAAACTAATGACCTGCATTTGTACCCATAAGATGGTTTATGCCAAAGAAACATACTGTAGCCCATCGTAACGCTCAACACACTAAACCGATACTGGTTGGGAAAGCTCCAACTTTCCAGCAACATCAGATGACAATATTCCAGCAATCCAGTTTAAGTAGGTGAAGCAGAAGACAAATCAATATCAGATGACAACTTGCTAGTTGCAGCAAAGTTATGTCAGAATGCATAATGTATCGAAGGTAAGTGAGTTATTAAGTATGATCCTCGATGTCATAACCTGCATTTGCAGTAAAGAAACTTGGTCATGGAAAAACATCATACATAAGGCCATGGAGCATAGGTGTGTGTGTGTGTGTGCATATAGATGAGCAATAGCACAGCCAGCATTTAACAGTAAACAAATGCAATGCAACTTAAATATAAAAAAAGAAAAAAACTGCTTCAAAGCCTACTTCAATTCACATCTCACTTGAATTTACAGCAATGAATTGATATACTGAAATAAATTACTACCGTGCATATCCTATGAATGAAGACATTAAACTGATATAGCTATGTAAAAGATTCGCAAGTAACACAGAGTAATTGAGAACTTTGGAATTGGGATGGATTAGTATTACTGTTACATAATAAACCCCTCCATAAAGCAAGAAGTTATATGTGAGACGTGTCAAATTACGAGGTGCTTAGACAGTTTAGCTGCTAAGGGAAACTAGTTATGTAGAGAATTAAAACTTCAAGAGATCAGCTATTTTACCTGCCAACACCTCCATGACTCAGAATAGCAGGCGGCACTGGAGTTGCACTAGCAAACCTTGATACAGCAATGAAAGCACCAGTGGACTGTTTTACCATTGGACATGTGAGAAAAAGAAAGAAGAGCACCATTAGGGGCCAAATCAAGTCTGTGTTGAAAACAAAAGCAATGATGACAAACTTTTGGCCTCCGAGTAAATAGTAATTCATATGGCATAAAGAGAACAAACCTCTACAGAAGCAACAAAAGACGCAGTCATCATAGCAAAGGCTTCACCAGCATCAAATGTAGGTGCTACCGTATCAATGCAGAAAACAAAGGCATGCTAGAGAACAACATATCTTAACATTCCTACTATGCAATAAAGGATAGAAGACATCATAGCATGCCTCAAGTTCCTGGGTGAGCTCACTTTCAAAGAACACTGCCCTCAAATTCATTATCCCTCTCATGTTTGTGAATCCGATTTGCTGGAATCCAAGCACCATCAATGGAATCAAAATGACCAGTCATGCCATCATCCACAAAATCACCAACCCGTTTCACTTTATCCTCCCTTCCATGTGGTAATTTCCGGTAAAGCAAGCATAACAAAAGTTGGGAGCTTGTGTTCCCAACATCCCCTGCACGCTATCAAATGGCAGAAAAGCAAGTGAATTGCATTCGATGATCTCTAATCTCCTCAGCTTTCAACCTGTTTGAAATCAACTCCTCAACTTTCAACCTGTTTCAACCATAATAACAGGAGCCTACCACAACCTCATGTGAACTTCCTTGGCACCTGCCTCCTTCAACAACCTAACAATCTTGGAAGATGTAGTTCCCCTCACAATTGAGTCATCCACTACCAAAACCCTCTTACCCTCCAACACAGCCCTGACCAGAGAGAGCTTAAGCTTGACGCCAAAGTCCCTAATCTTCTGCGATGGCTCAAATGAAGGTCCATCCCACATGGTGTGATCTAATCAAACCCTGCTGAAAAGGCACTCCGGTAATATATGTCCATATATTACCAGACTGGAGAAGGTTTGGGTTGGACTAGTATAGTGACACGACCCAATCTAACAATATATGGTATCAATATAAGTCCATATATGGTTTTTGAATATGTTTTAGTCAAGCATGACTTCCACACTGAAAATGAAAACGAAGAAGAAATAGAACTAAGCATCACTCTGGTTTTAGTCTCAGTCATAGTCATGGCTTTCAGTCTAGTCTTTCTCCTCAGACCCAGTACAGTAGAGTCCAGTCAACTCCCCTCCTCATACGCCCAAACATTTTCTTCTTCTGTGCTGCCACAAAATTCCACAACCATCTCTTCCCCTTTTCCTTTCAAAAACCCTCTTCATTCTTATTCTCCTACTACTACACCAACCTGAAAGCACATAACACAATCATATACCATACACATGCTTTCATATTTATAGTAGAGAAGCAGAGTTCCAGAGACAAACTTATCTTAATTTATGCTTGCCTGGTTTAGCTCACTGCTTGCGAGGTATGGCCACAGCCACAACACTTCTTTTTACTTCTGTTTCTTCTTGTTCTGTAATCCTCTTATTCCTATGGCCTTGTCTGAACTATCCTCAACCCAAAAAACTACCATGATCAATATCTCCAAGAGTCTAAACAGTACTGGTAGCAGTGTTTCATGGAACATAAACAGTGAACCAAACCCATGTTTATGGAAAGGAGTCGAGTGTAATCCACCCAACTCATCTGTAATCCAAATTTCTCTCTCCAGGTTTTCTCTGTCTTCCTCAGATTTTCTCCCAATTGTCTGCCAACTTGAGTCTTTGCAGATTGTTGATGTGTCAGAAAACCATCTGAGAATAATCCCATCTGGGTTTCTCACTGCTTGTGGAAAAATAGATGGGCTAAAGCTATTCAATTTCAGTTTTAACAATCTGGTCGGTTCTCTTACCTGCTTTTGTTGGGTTCTCTGGGTTGGAGTCATTGGACCTTTCTCATAATAACTTGAGTCAAGGCATTGACTCAAAGTTGGGTGGTTTGGTTGCGCTCAGAAGCTTGAACCTGAGCTTCAACTACTTTAGTGGGACTTTTCCTACCCAAGTTGGGAAATCCATGCTCTTGGAGAAGCTTGTGCTTTCTGCCAATAAATTTCAAGGGATAATTCCAGGTGAAATCGTGGACTATCACAATCTGACTCTGATTGATTTGAGTGCAAATCATCTTCCTGGTTCAGTTCCTGACAGTTTTGGAGAGCTATCCAAGTTGGAGGTTCTGATTCTATCTTCCAACAACTTAAGTGGCAAAATCCCAGAAAGCCTCTCCAATGTCACACGCCTCATGTTTTTTGCAGCAAATTCTAACAAGTTTGGGGGTCCAGTTCCTGGTGGAATTACAAAGGATCTCAAAAATTTAGACCTGAGTTATAACAGCTTGAGTGGGTTGATTCCATCAGACCTTTTGTCTCCGTTCAATTCCAACTTGCAGACTGTGGATTTGTCTAATAACTTGTTGCAGGGATCAATACCCACGCCTCTGTCTCCAGAACTGGTTGGATTGAGATTGGGAAACAATTCACTTGTTGGAATGATACCTTCTGCAACACTCCAGAACTTGGTATACTTGAAAATGGAAAACAATAAGCTGAATGGTTCCATACCTCCTGAATTGTGTTCATGCAGTAATTTGGCTCTGTTGAACTTGGCTCAGAATGGACTGACCGGGGCTTTGCTGCCGCAGTTGGGGAACCTCACTAAACTTCAGGTTTTGAAGCTTCAGTCTAACAATCTTGCTGGAGGAATCCCAACTGAGTTTACTGGACTAATGAGCTTGTCTGTTCTGAATATCAGCTGGAATGCTCTGAATGGTTCAATACCAACAACAGTTTCAAACTTGCAGAAGCTTATTAACATGAACATACAAGGCAACAATCTCAGTGGTTCCATCCCCAACACTATTGCCTCCATGAGTTCCCTGTTGGAACTCCAACTTGGTGACAATTTCTTGAGTGGTGAAATTCCAACGATGCCAACATCTTTGCAGATTGCTTTGAATCTCAGCAGCAACCTTTTTGAAGGACCAATTCCTAGTCATTTGTCCATGCTCACTGGATTAGAAATTTTGGATCTGTCTAACAACAAGTTCTCAGGTCAGATACCCTCATTTTTAGCTGATCAACTGGTAGCATTGACACAGTTGATACTATCCAACAATCAACTCTCTGGAGTCTCTCCACACTTCAATACTTGGGTCATGGTCAACACAGATGGAAATGCAGGTTTAATTAAAGCTACAACAGCCTCCTTGGTAAAGAAAGGAAATTCAAAGGCTTTGCCAATCGCTCTTGCAGCTGTAGGTGTTGTCGCTAGCGTAGCCATTGCCATCCTTGCTATATCACTATCACGGCATAGATAGTGAACAAGAGGACTCTAGGGAAGATCATCCTCCTCTTGAGGTCCTCCAAGGCAGTATCTTAACTGCCAATGCAATTCACAGATCAAGTAAAGATTTCGCTAAAGCCATGGAGGTAGTTTCTGACTCCTCAAACATTGAGCTCATGACTAGGTCCTTAACTTACTACAAAGCCGCCATGCTGTCTGGATCAAGCTACTTCGTCAAGAAACTTAACTGGAGCAACAAGATATTCTAATTGGGAAGCCACGACAGATTCGAGAACAATTTACTGATCTTTGGAAAACTGAGCAATTCCAATGTCATGACTCCTTTGGCCTATGTTACAACTGTTGACAGTGCTTATCTGTTATATGAGTTTGCTCCAAAAGGCGCCCTTTTTGATGCTCTTCATTGTGGCTCAGACAATGCTATGGATTGGGCAAGTAGATACAGTTCTGCGGTTGGAATAGCTCAGGGTCTTGCTCATCTTCATGGATGCACCTCAGGTCCAATACTCCTCCTAGACCTGTCAAGCCGAAGCATTTTTGCTCAAGTCCCTGAAAGAGCCTCTTATTGGAGACGACGAGCTCTGCAAAGTGATTGATCACTCAAAGAGCACTGGAAGCATTTCCAGTGTTGCTGGTTCTGTTGGTTATATTCCTCCAGAGTATGCATACACTGAGGGTAACAGTGGCAGGTAACATCTATAGCTTTGGGGTAATTCTGCTTGAATTGCTGACCGGAAAACCAGCAGTTAGTGAAAGAATTCAGTTGGCCAATTGGGTACTAAGTAACTCCGGTCAGCAATATAAAATTCTTGATTCTACAATCAGCAGAACCTCAAGTGCCATCAGGCTAGGTGCCAGATGCTAGCTGTACTGAAAGTTGCTCTTGGTTGTGTTAGTGTATCACCAGAAGCAAGACCAGGAATGAAGAGCGTTCTTAGGATGCTTCTGAATGCAAGATAAAGTAGCAAGGCATTACTTGTAGTATAGAGTAGCAGTCTTACACATACAAATAAAAATTCAGGGTTTTTGTGTGTTCCTAGCAAGTCCTAGAGTGTGAGTGATTCTTCTGAAAGATGTGGCAACTATAGTCTATAGGAAGTGATATGTATCTAATAACCTAGTCAACCTACTTACTAAATACTAAAACTTCATCAAATGAAAAAGCAAGATACTGCAACCGAGGTATTAAGTATAAGAATGGATTTCAGTGTAAAATTTTTGTGAGGCAGATTTCTTCTTGTTCTGCCAGATTCAAGGGGGTCGCAATCTCGCATTCCACATCACATTCTCTGAGTCATAAAATAAACCAGAAATTCTATAAAGCAGAATAAAAGACACTCCAGATGTAAAGAGAAAACAACAAGCAACGAGCCTCCGGCTGGAAGGAGAAATGACCAACTCACCTATTTGCTTGTTTTAACCGGTGTGCAGTATACTTTTTTACCTGGGTCATGCAAATTCAAAGAAATTGTTGTAGTAAGAATGTAAGATTGAACAAAGACATCAGTTTCAGCAATTTAAATAATAGATTCTCACAAGTAACTAGAGGAACAATATAAAGTCCTCATAGCAAACTACTGTTTGCAAGGAAACAACACAAGAAAAACCCAAGAGAACTGGGCCACAAACCGAGAAAATAAGGAATTTCAGCAGACCAAATAAATGAAACCTGACTAAAAGAAGGAAAAGATGTGGTACTTGAAGATGTATATGTTCAGTAACTGATAAGAATTGCTAAGCATCTGGTATAACTTAAAACAGCATTCCAATTGCTAGAGTTTGAGTTTGACATTGATACATGGATGCCATTTTTTTCGAATGGCTTTGCCGTGAAGCGAATTGTGTACATGTACATGATTAAGCATTTGAGTTTGACATTGCCTATAATAGATTATATCCAAAGACGAAATATGAACTGATTAAAAGCATGAAAGAAACCAACCCTTACAAAACCATAAAACTAGACAATGCTTCATATACTTGCAGTTGATCAAGGATTCATCATCCTTAGAAAAAACTCTCCTAAAATCTAATTCTAAGACACTAGTACTTGTAACACATCTCATCAGTAACACCACAACAGCAGTAAACAAATTTTATGAACCACTTCACCAAATAAGCAAACGATCATTCATAAAAACAAACAACAAGCAACACTAACAAGGGAAAAGGAAGAGGGTCTGTGCAATACCAGTTGGTCCGCAATTACTACTGCTTCTCGCTGGCGTACGATTCGTATAGTCTTTGGGCAAACGAGCGAGCGCAGGCGCGAGAGAGCTCGTCTCAGCTGTCTGGGTTCAACTACAAACACTCAAAACAGTAAGGTGAAAAGTCACTACTACCCCCACAATCCAATACGTATGGCCGATACGTATCCCTATATATTAAGCGGATAGGGGGGTTTACTGTTCATGTGAACAGTGACGGGCCCTATCCAAAAAAAGGCCCATATTCCCGCTCCAAAAAAAGGCTGAATTCACTCCCTTAGTTGTTTTCTCGTCTGTGTTGTTTTTATCTTTGACGCACTGCTTCAGAAGTTTAGATCGAAAACTATATATTGGGAACACAAACAGGGAGAGAGAGAGAGAGAGGGGGTGGATACGGAAACTTGGTTTTCAATCGTAGGGAGAGAGAGAAAGAGACGATTGGGAAGAGAGAGGGAGAGAGGAAGAGGAGAACAGAGAAATCGTAGGGAGAGAGAGAAAGAGGCGATTTGGAAGAGAGAGGGAGAGAGGAAGAGGAGATCAGAGAACAAAGTGTTAATCGGAGTTGAATCGTTCCGTTCTCCTTCTTGGTAAGTCTTCAATTTCTATATCGTTTTCGCTATTTTTTTAAAATAGAAATCTGGGGTTTCGGAATTCGACCGACATAGCCTCATCCCAACCTTTAAAGAAGAGATCCGTGTGTTTTTTTTTTTTTTTTTTGGCTGGGTTTTTCAATTGCAAAACTCAACTTCACATCAGGTGATCAAATCATCAGGGTCCGGAAGGGAAAAATCATCTTCTGCCAAAATCATGTCAGTGTTTTGTTTCTATATCACTGTCTCCATCTGAAATTGATTGCCTTTGTACTAATTCTTCTCCTTTTGTTTCTTTGGATGGGATATGATTGGAATTACAGGTGCTTCTCCTCGCTAAAATAAGGCCATGGCTGGAGTTGAAAAATAAAAAAAAGTGTGAATTCGAGAGTGGGAGACTATAGGAAGAGGGCCTTGGTAAGGATTCTTCTTTGCTGCTTTATAATTTCATTTGTTGTTCAAAAAGTATTACTAAATTTATGTCTTTTGAATTTAGCCCTTACGGGACATGTTGTGTATTTCAATTTCATTATTAATGAACACAGGCATGACCTTCCTTATTATTCCAAGAAACAATTTGATGCTGCTGAAAGAGAATCTGTCTCCCTTATTATTTTTATTGGTAGCTTTTCTTTTGAATTTTCATTACGTATTTTGTTATTTAGTAATTTTGATGGCAGTTATTTTGTTCTGGATTTGAGGTGAAGTGTTGTTTCCAAATGTTGAGTTAAAATGATAGTGTTTGAGTGTTAGTTCCTTTTTATATTGTCACAGTTTTAGTTTGCTTATATTTAGATTCATCTTTTATGTATTGTACTTATAGGGGTTAGCAAATGTTGGATGACTTTATTTATTAAGCTGTTGTTTTCGTAAATAAGCAAACTTTAGCCGAGGTTCGAACAAAAAACCGGTAGCGATCTGGAAATGGAATCTTTTTATTACTAGGTGCTTCTGTCACCGTCTCCTGTGTTTATCTTTGACAGTGCATTAGTGTAATTTTGATGTGGGATCAGTGTTGTTGCTGTCATTCTTTCTTAGTTTTAGTATGATGAGACATTGTTGAGGTGTGTCGATAGGTGTGTTTTATGTCTTACAAATTATCAGGACAGCATTTTAATTAATTTGTAAGAAATTTAAATTGGAGACTTTCATATTCTTCCATAGGTTTTAACTGTTATGAATAATCACTAATGCAAATAGATAATACCTAAATGTGTGTGTGCTGTATTGAAGCTGTGCCTGCATTCTGAGTGGCCATCAATTTGCCTCATGTGAAAGATCACTGTACATCCAAGTTTTGGCAATAGTTCCTCTTCAGTTTTATTAAGATTAGGAAACTGCTGTTTTCGGTTTTCAATTGGATGATTTACACCCAGTAGGTGCAATCCATTATCCACCTCTTTTTCTTCAAGTCTGAGTTAGTTTTTATAACCTATTTTCTCATTAAGCGAAAGGTACAAAATGAATCAAATTGATTTTTCAATCAAAAATACTATGTGAATTCTTCGACTTTTGTTTGCTTGGTCTAAATTCTTTTTTCATTATCTCAGCAATTACCATAAGTTGTTGGACTAAGGTTCCTTTTTGTAAGAGTAGGTAACATAATACTGGGTGGTTGGATATATGGAAACCCAGTTTTATAGTAAAAGCTTAAATACAGTGTATTTGTGGAAGCAAATGTGTTTCTAAAAGAAAGCAGTACGGATAGACTAGAGGCTGTGAGCTGATAGATTTCAATATGCCGTTATCATTTATAATAGTTATAATGAAATTGAGAACCTTCTTTCTTATTCTGTTCCTCTCTTTCAAGCAACATATAGCTTGCTGAAAATTTTGCCTTTACTTAAATGTTTTCGTGATCAGCATTTAGGCTTCAAAACTAAACAATTAAACATAAATGAGTTATTCCTTTATATATAGAGATGAATAGGTGTTTTTTCCCTTTCTATATCTGTTTCCAAAATTAGATTTCATCATTTAGCTTGGTATGTTAGTACCCAGATTTAATATTACAATTCATTTAATGAAACGAATTCACTCTAATTCAAACAACTGTGACAATATTTGTGTTACTTGCAGCGTAAACAAATTTAAAAGAGATTCAACGTGCTTTGATGGATTCAGAACAGCGAGGCAACTTCGTGCATCAAAAAGAACACGTATAAGCCATATACAGCAAATGCATGCTAATGAGGTTAATGAAAATGCAAGAGACAATGATGATCCTGCATTCGTCAATGAAGGTAATCATGTTGAAACATCAATACATAATTTGATATATTTGTTCAGTACTGAACATAGTTAAGGGAATTGATTTTTTTTTTACATGAACAAGAAACTCCATAAATGTTGTTCCTCAAATTGGCATGCCTAATAATGATGGTATAGTGGCAGTACAACGCAGAGGCAGAAGACGTAGATTTCATAATTGTGCCCGAAATTTTTGTGAAAATGTTGGAGTAACAGAATACCATTTGCCGAGACCAAAATCATGTCGTTATTGTTATGCTCACCTATTCCATCACGAAAGCAAAGATATGTGTTGCCGAAATGGGAAAACTATCATTCCTATAATTCAGTGTCCTCCAGAAATGTTAGAACTATTTTCTGCTCAAACCCGAGAAGGTGCCCATTTCAGACAACATATTCGTGCTTACAACCATGTGTTTTCTTTCACATCAATGGGTGTGCATATCGATGAAACTCTAGCAACTGGTGGTTCCACATTCACTTTTCGTGCTCAAGGATCTATATATCATAAAATAGGAAGTCTTCTACCAGTTGAGAATACCAGACCACGATTTCTACAGTTGTACATATACGACATAGATCATGAAGTAGATAATCGTATGTTAGAGAATGAAACATTGCACAAAGATGTTGTTGAGACTATTCAGCAGATTTTAAATCGACATAATCTTTTTGTCCAAACTTTTCACCACTTAGCTCAGCGTCAAGATTTGGAAATATGTAGACTCATTATCAAAGAGCAGTCTGCAAATCAACCTCAGTATTGTTTGCCTTCTGAGTCTCAGGTTGCTGCAATAATAATAGGTGCAGATGATACAGAAGATATAAGAAGTCGTGATATTATGATAGAAACAAGGGACGGCCAACTTTTAAATGTGTCGGACTGCGCAGGCTATTACGATGTTATTGTCTTATGGTACATATGGGTGGGATATAAACAGTCGAACCAATAACGGTCACGAGATGACATGTCGTGAATATTATGCATATGTTTTGCAGGTATGCTGTTTTTTTCTCTCTTATCATGAATATTTATCTATACATGTATATGTGTGTATAAACATGTGTTGTTTTTAGCGCTGTGTAATTCATATATCATTTCAGATTCGTCCGCACAATGACTTAATTTTGCTTCGAGGAGGCCGTCTATTGCAGCAGTATGTCGTTGACAACTATGTCAAAATTGAAACACAAAAGTTGAGATATATCCGTAATAATCAACCAAATCTGCGATGTGAATTATATGATGGGCTTCACGACTCACTTAATGTTGGTGAGGATAATGCAGGTACGAATTTTATTATTGTCATATAATAGTAAAATATTATGTACCTCTGCCTGTATTATTAAACTAAACACTTACATCATAATGCTATAACATGTAACATTGGTCGAAGAATTATTTTGCCATCTACATTTATTGGTAGCCCACGTGATATGCATCAAAGATACCAAGACGCAATGGCTTTGGTCCAAAAGTATGGAAAACCAGATATTTTTCTCACAATGACATGCAATCCAAATTGGGAAGAAATAATAACAGAATTATTGCTAGATCAAGTGTCACAAGATCGTCCAGATTTATGTACTCGAATTTTTCGTGCAAAATTAGAAAGCTTAAAAGATGTTATCAAAAAGGGGGTCCTAGGTAAAATCGTTGTTTACGTTTATGTTATCGAATTTCAAAAACGTGGTCTCCCACATGCTCATATGCTTCTCATGTTACATGATGATGATAAACTAAATAGCCCTGATGATTATGATAAAATCGTTCGAGCTGAGATACCAAATCAAGATGAAGAACCTCAATTGTACAATGCTGTATTGAAACACATGATACATGGTCCATGTGGAGTCCATAAGCCAAATTCCCCATGTATGAAATGTGGAAGTTGCAAACGAGGTTATCCCAAAGAGTTTTCAATCAATACATTTCAAGGGAATGATTCTTACCCCATTTACCGCAGGCACAATGTTCACTCAAATGCAAAAGTTGATAATAGCTGGGTCATTCCTTACAACCCTTGGTTACTCGCAAGATATAATTGTCATATTAACGTCGAAATCTGTTGTAGCATTAAAAGTGTTAAATATTTGTACAAATATGTCTACAAAGGTCCAGATAGAGTAACATTTGCAGTCTGACCTGAAAGCCATGAAGATGAAATCAAAAATTTTGTTGATGCAAGATGGGTTTGTGCACCAGAAGCTTTTTGGAGAATATTTAAATTCTTAATGAACCGAATGTACCCTTCAGTGGAAAGATTGCAAATTCATCTACCAAATAGACATAATGTTTTCTTTCATGCTCATCAAAGGGTAACAAATATCATTGCTAATGACAAAAACTCAATGACGATGCTTACTGAGTTTTTTACTAAGAATAACAAATGCGAAAGTGCACGTCAATACTTATACCGAGAATTTCTTGAACAATTCAGATGGGATGACAAGAATAAAGCATGGGAAGAAAGACAAAGTAATAAAAAGGCGATTGGTAGAATATACACAGTATCTCCTTCTGAAGGAGAAAAATTCTACTTACGTGTTCTCTTGAATCACGTTAAAGGACCTAGATCATATGAACATCTCAGAACTGTAAATGGCATTTTGCAACCAACATTTAAAAAGGCTGCTGAACAACGAGGACTGTTAGAAGACGATGATAGCATCCGAAAATGTTTACAGGAAGCCTCCAGTATACGTATGCCTTCATCTTTAAGAAGATTGTTTGCTACCATCTTAGTTCATTGTGAGCCTTATGGCGTACGGAATTTGTGAGATCAATTTTTTCAATTTATGATAGAAGATTATACTTCTTTAAGTACTCCAAACTACATGCATACTACGAACAGACTTTTACGAGACTTGAACGAATTGTTAGCCCAACATAGTAAATCTATCTCGGATTATGATTTACCACAAATGACAAGTGATAATAACGAAGGATCAAAATTGCCAAGGCTAATACAAGATGAAATTTCGGTTATCACTCCCCAACAAGACTACAACGCAGTTCATCATCTGAATCAAGATCAGACTTCTGCATACAACATTATAATATCTGCTATTGAACGTAAAGACAATGTCATGTTCTTTGTCGATGGTCCAAGAGGTACTGGAAAAACATACTTATATCGTGCACTGTTAGCAACGTTGAGAAACAAGAACCATATTGTACTGGCAACAGCAACCTCTGGAATAGCGGCAACAATACTTCTTGGTGGAAGAACGGCACACTCAAGGTTTAAAATTCCACTGGATCCCGAGAAAACTCCTACATGCTCAATTAGTAAACAATCAGATCTAGCCGAGTTAATACGAAGATCATCAGCTATTATCTGTGATGAAGCACCAATGATGCATAAATGTGTGTTCGAAGCTTTGAATGAAACTTTGAAAGATATAACAAAAGTCAATTTACCATTTGGAGGTAAAGTAATAATTTTTGGTGGAGATTTCCGACAAATTCCACCAGTTGTTCCTAAAGGTACAAGGTTAGAAATGGTCCGCGCCAGTATGATAAATGCCTCATTTTGGAAAGATGTAAAAATTCTTCATTTACGACAAAATATAAGATCCATCAATGATCCACAATTTTCAGATTTTTTACTCAATGTTGGAAATGGAGAACAACCATCTGTGATTGAAGACATGATACAATTATCTTCATGTATGGTCATACCATGGGACGGGGAACAATCAATCAACCACTTAATTAACGAGGTTTTTCCTGATTTGGAAACTCACGTAAATGACTCCACATACATGGTTGAAAGAGCAATAATCACTCCGAAAAATGATGATGTTGATGTACTTAATGAGATGATTATTAAACAAATTCCAGGACCTGAACACATCCTGTACTCTTTCGACTCAGTTGAGGATGATACCAGAAATATGTACCAACAAGAATTCTTGAATTCCATTTCACCTTCTGGTATGCCCCCACATTAGTTAACTATCAAAGAAGGCGCCGTCCTTATGCTTTTGAGAAACATTGACCCAAAGATGGGATTGTGTAACGGCACAAGGTTAATCTGTCGCGGACTTTATAAGAACCTTATTGACGCCGAAATTTTAAGTGGTCAGTTTGCTAAAACTAGAGTATTATTACCAAAAATTTCTTTAAAAAGTACTAAGAATTCTGGACTCCCATTTGAGATTAGAAGAAAACAATTTCTTGTGAAGTTGAGTTTCGCACTTACAATTAACAAATCAGAAGGACAAACAATACCAAATGTCGGCATTTACCTCCTAGATCATGTATTCAGTCACGGGCAATTATACGTAGCTTTATCACGAGGGGTTTCAAAAGCTACCACCAAAGTCTTAGTGAAAAAATGCTCGATCGAAGTATACAAAGAAATCTTGCTTCATCCAAGTTAATACAACCCCAAGGTACGTATAATACTTATGATACTCTATAGGTCAACCTTACGCAGATTTTTTGTGTTTTAGAACGCAAATATTCACTCATCCGTTTTTCATTATAGGAAAAGCTCCCGATGCCTTTTTTTCGTCCTACCCGTCCGCATAAATTGGTTGTTTTGCCCTTAAAGTTGTTTTGTGCTTGATGCACCGCCTCCGATGGATACAGTCGATTAGGGGAAACCATTATTGACAGTAGCCGCTCTTTATCTCTTATTCGCTCTTCTCCGACTCCTATCAAGCTCTCTCTTCACCGTCTGTATTCAATCTTGCACCGAATCTTGAATCGTTCCTTCTCGGTCTCAGTAAGTCTTCAATTCTATTATCCTTTGCATTTGAAATGGATGTTTGGGTTTTCACCTTCGTGTTTTTTCTGCTGAATTTTCAATCGCAGGGTTTAGTTTTGCTTGACTTTAAACACTATTACAGTTGCTCTTGCTTTGATCAAAATCCAAACTGAGATTCTCCAAATCTCTGATTTAGGCAAGTTAGTGATCAGATATATCCGAATTTTGGTTTCTAGGATTTCAGCTTATGTGAAAATAGTGTAGGATTTCAACTTCACCACCATGCTGCACATGGCTTCTATTATATGCTGACAGAAAATGGTGCGGGGAAACTTATAGTGTCTTCCAGTTGTAGAATTCGTTCTTATGGATGGACTATTGTGGTCCTGTTGTTGCTTTGTATGTTGTATTAGCCATGATGATTTGTGTGCATTTTTGGAACAATTGTTATTCTTTTCAGGATGATAGAGGTGTTATGGACACATTGGCTCATTCTAATCATGCTGAGTTAAGACCTGATAACTCCCAGAAACCTGTATTAACTGCCCCTGTCCCCAATGTCCTTGGTGCAACTTCATTGAGACCGGTCATACCTACTCATAGTATGGGACTATCGGGCAGAGTAAGTTTCACTCAGAGTTATGGAGTTTAATTTCTGCCATTTAGTATTAATTAATTTTTAATTCTGCAACTCATGGTAATCACTGAGAAAGCTACATCTCCCAATCTGATAGTTATACACATGTTCATGATTCTTTAAAATCTGCACGTTTACATTATCAAATGAGAATGTATATATAATGCTTGATCAGTACTCAGTTGCAATTTATTTGTATTTCATGTACTTGCTCATACTTTATTCTGATCCTTATTTTGATTTGGAGGTTTAAAAAAGGGGGAGTTCCTAGGAGGTTGCACGTTTGATTGAATCTTATTTGAAAAATTCCTGAGTTCTTTTTTCATGAGATTATTTTTTCCCTCGACAAATTTTATGTTCAGTGGTTGCTTTCCTGAACTTGCTTTTTGGTGCTCTGGTTTTCGAACTGAAGAAGTTAGCTGAATTGGGCAACAGTTTGAGGGAAGACTATCAAGAGCTTTCAATAGGTATGTTTCTGTGTATGGACATGTTGTCTTAGAAAATGAATCACCCTACTATGAACAATGCTGATAATATTTGTGTTGCCCACTAGCGTGTTGGATTTCAGGTCTCTTCTCATAATCTAAACTAGAAGACATATCATCCCAAAGTATGGCAAACCAGTTCTGCAATGCTCTCCTCCAATTTGTGACAGGTGAGCTCTCTTAATTTCTCCCTTCCTGTTTGGATATAATTTCTCTTAACATTGATTTTAACAATCAGATTGCCTACCAGCCTTGGAGGTAACTCTTTCATTGGACAAGGAATCTGTTAGGAGGACAGGAAATGACACAGGGACCTGCACCAGCCTTGGAGGTAACTCTTTCATTGGACAAGGAATCTGTTAGGAGGACATGAAATGACACAGGGACCTGCAGTTTCTCGGGAATTGCATATGATTAAATTATTAATGAGAGATCTCCAAATTGGAGTACGTATCAATCTTAATTGAAGTTTTCTTCTTTGCATATCATTTTCCTTCAATAAACATTGGTTGAGGATGTTTCCTAACCCCTTTTCTATTCAGGTGCACACGCTGGGCTTGCCCATAGCAAAGTTTATGACTTGAGGCTGCAAAATGTACATAAAAGCGTGCTGGATAGACACATTAAAGTAAGCACCATATTAAACCAAATTTTTGTAGGCTTCTCTCTGTGATGTAAAAGCTTCGGTTATTTGTGAAATAGAGAGCTTTATGTGAAAATAGTGTTTCGCGTTTATTTTTGATGAGCCACTGTGGCTTTAAGATTTATAACTTATGTCAATAAATTGTTTTTGTTGTCGACTCAGATTCAGCCGTCACTGTGGAAGAAGATTGAAACTTTTGTTGGCTCAAAAACGGTTATCCAGGTGAGTACTACACATTCTTATCTATGAATGAAAGGTTTCAGAGCGTTAAATTGTTAGTTTAAAGTGGTAGCTTCTTTTGTTGATTGAAGATAATAGTAGCAGAAATTGACTGTCCTTTGTGCATGAACCCACGACTAAAAACATGAATTGAGTTAGCTACCATGAATGATTACTAGGATTCAATTTTAGCTTGAGTTAGGATAGAACTAAACCGAGAAATACAAAAAGAACTTCAATGAGTTTGTATAGATCAAACATCATCAACTGTAAAAATAGTTGCTTTTGATCGAGTAGGGGGGCATAGTTGTTCTTTTTCTTTTTTTCCATGTGTGGTAAGACACAGATTTGATGGGCACGCATTCTTATTAGTGTGTAATGGTTTTTGCATCTAAGGGAAAGGTGCAATTTAACATTGAAGCTGCTTAGATCCCATTTATTATTTCTATTCAGTTCAGCCCGATTTTTTTTCCCCAGGTACAAATTTGTTATATCAAATTGGCTGCTTCATAAGTCTACATGTTATGAAGACTGTTTTTACTTATGATTTTGTTTTTGTTGGTTCCAGTTGATGTTAATTGTAGTAACTTGCAGAATACAAACATTCATTTTTCTGTTTTTCCTTACAGGAAAAGCTCCCAGTGTGGACAAGGTTGCAAATACGTAGAGAAATTTTGTGCCTGAGAGTAATGCTTAGTGCCCAATGAGTTGCAGTTTGCTTGCTGCTACTAGATTTTCTTTCTTTTGATCGTTCTGTAATTCATAACCTATACTTCACAAGTTATTATGCAGTGTGAATATGCGAGTGTTGTTACAATACATCAGATAAGAAATTTCAGAGTTGCATGAAAAACAACTTATGTCCTAGATAACACAACAATTACAGTAGAAATTGACGACACTCCAAACTATTCGAATCAACCATCGTATCATCATCATCAATATCCCACTCCACCATCATGTGAACAGTGATGCAATTTGTTCTTCTTTAATCCCTCATGTTATTGTTTTCAATGTTTTCTCCAATTCTTTTTTCCCCCCTCTGTGATTTCTCCACAAACCTCTGGCATGTAAAGTCTTGCATCATATCCATATTCGGTTTCTTGGTATGCTCTCATTTTTGGGTGTGCCCATACTGGACAGGACAATAGAAGAAGATAACCACGCACGCGCAAAACGCGTGTTCCAAACCTAGTCCCTATAATTCGGATACTCAGGGGTAGTATTAACTATTCGCCATAAGGTGCTCTTTTTTCTTTTTTCTTTTTAGATAGTGGAGCCCACAGCCCATAGGCAGCGACACTTGGCACCGCCTAGCGGCACCACATATCTGTCTAGCCCGCAGAAATTAATTTTATTTTCAGTTTTTCTTTTTGACCTTTATTGATTAAACTATATGTCTCTCTGAGATTTTGGTCAAGTCTTTGTTAGAGAAAAATGTCATATTACAAACGCAGCAGGCGGCGGAGATGGATCCAGATGCGGTGCCCAAAGCAGTTCGATTCATACAAAAATGCAATGCCCTAAAATAGAAGATAGATCGCTCTAATCTAGGTTTTCAAGAAAAGGGCTTGGAAGAGCCGGAAGAATCAGCTTCTAAGAGAGGGATAACGTCATTAGGAGAGGAGCTAAAGAATCTGCATCCAGGCTCATGACCATGACCAATGTTTGCTAGCAAGTCAGCCACTGAATTACTTTCTCTGTAAACATGGATAAGGGACACATTCCAAGTCCTACTAAGAAACTCCTGGTAATTTGCTATAAGACTATAGAGAGGATGAAAATTATCAATAGCAGAAAGAACTAATTTGACTACAACAAGAGAATCTACTTCAACTTCCAAAGAGTTGCAACCATGCTGCCATGCCATCTCCATTCCTTTCAAAAGTCCCCAAAGTTTAGCTTCAAGAACTTGTCCAATACCTAATTAGGCAGAGAAACCATTCAACCATTCACCCCTATCATTTTGAATGACTCCTCCAGCACAAATAATCCTAGTATTTTTATGCAAGATGCCATCAACAAACCAATCCTTAGGCGGAAAGTGCCAACAAAGCTGAACAACTCGTCGTGGAGGTTTTGAGTGGTCAACCTTATTTACCTCAAAATAATCTCTAGTAAACTGGTGAATAATTAAGGAAGACCAACTTGGAAATTTAAAGTTCTGATCCAAAATAAGGCTGCGCCTCCGTTTCCATATATGCCAAAACCCCATAGCAAAATAGCAACACCAAGGAATTTCATATTGCATTTTCACATAAGACTTTAAATTCACAAGCAACCGGTCATTGAAAGGAAGAGTGTACGAGGTTTTTCATACTTTGAAACTAAAGATCCACTCATATAGCACAAAATGCAAACCGGATTAAAAAGTGAAAAACAAGAACAGAATGTGGAGTAGAGGCACTCGATCCATGGAGGTGGATTATAAATTTACAAGTACATTTCCTGTGGATTAAAGAAAATCTTCCTAACAAATCAACTCGGGTCTTCGCCTATATCAAACAGCTAAGGGAGAAGTTTACCAAGCCAGCGACTACTTGAATCCTACTCCTAATTTCAAACAGCACAAGTAGGCATGTAGCAAATATATAAGAACATGAATTGGGTTGTAAATTTCACTGAATAAGAGAAGTTCTTTCTAATGCATATTTTGTGTGTTTTGCATTGTCCACTGATTCATGGAAGTTACTACATGGAGTTGAATCCAAGCTTCCACTCCATTTTAACTAAAAAGAACTAAACAAAAAACATCTCGTCCACAAAGTGCTTTTGCTCTGTTTGTGAACGTAAGGATACGATGCCCAAGCTGCAGCGACCTAACTCTTTTGTGAGAGTTTGAAACAGACCGCAACTAAGTTGCAAAGCTCCAAAGTACTCAGTTCAGGCATTTTTTTTACATTTCTTGCATCTTTTGCTTTGTTTGTGTAGAAAGAGAACCTGGAGAGATTGGAGCATCAACTTTTGCTGTCATTGTTGATGGCCTCGACCAAAACAGAAGAGCGATCAATGGACAATGGTGGCTATTGTTGTCTACCTTAAAAAATTCAGAATCGTAAATTAGTTGAGAACTGAGGACCATAAAAACCAAACTGAAACAAAAAGGTAAAAGCAAAACTGCTTCAAAGCCTACTTCAATTCACATCCCCAGTTGGATTTACAGCAAGGAATTGATATTAATGAAATAAATTACTACCGCACATCCTATGAATGAAGACATTAAGCTTATATTGCTAAGCGCGTGAAACATTCGCAAGTAACACAAAGTTGTTGAGAACTTGGGAGTTGAGATGGATTAGTATTACATAATGAACCCCTTCATAAAACTCAGCACCATGCACGCCCTTCATACAGATGGAAAGTACTTGTTTAGATTGAACGGCAATGAATAGAACTCCTCACTCCTCGAGTCACCCTTGAATGACCGGAACTTGTCCCACCAATGTTTACCCCTGTCCTTCCTAACTGTGCTGTCACGGTGCAGCGTGTTGTCCAAGAAATATGCAATCACGCCCGCCACAAAAGCTTCCGATTGGAAAGGAACATTGATCATATCATTGAACTGCAAAATGAAGATGCACATTTTATGTCAGAGAAGATTATAACCAACCACTACATGATTCAACAATGGCTTATATGTGACTTGATGCTTTGATGCATACCCATCTTCCTCCTGTGTGGACTGGACCATAACCGTTGATGGCAGTGTACTCATTGAAGTACTGTGGTATAGACAAACCCATGAAGATAGAGAAGCCAAGTATGAACTTTGTCCGGAAGCTGTTCAGGTTGCAGAACTGGAGAAAGCTAAGACCACCCGAACCTGTGGAGGCATGAGAACATGACGAATGTTAGCCAAGATATGTGGTATGAGAGTCGATCAGTTGTCAACATGTCTGCATGTTAAATTATATGCACATACCAACATAAGCAAAGAACAAACAATATAAAGCAGCAATGATGGGCCCTGGGATTGAAGCAAAGAGTGCTCCAAATTTGCCTGAAAAATTGTGAAAATGTCTTTAGAAAGGAAAACATAATCGTTGCAGATAGTTGCCAATATTATGTACACTATAATAGTATAATGTTTAGTAAATTAACACTAGACAACTTACCCAGAATGGAGAAAAATATCATGAACCCAGCAGATATTTGCACAACCCTTCGACTTCCAACACGTGTTAATGCCAAAAGACCAGCATTCTCTCTGCTCAGAGACCAAGTGAAGTCTCAGAATAAGGTAGAAAATTTATTTTCTGCTTAATCAAATTAGTATATTTTAATGGCATAACTTTTTTTTAATCAAATATAGCATAACTATTATCCCAGTTAGTCTTACACGGATACTGAGGACCCAGTCACAGTTCCAAAGAGCCCGGAAATTAGAATCCCAACACCCTGCAAGGATAAAGTATCCAGTTAATTGCAGTCATAAATAGAGAACACTACTTATGGTTGGGAATGAGAGAGACTTTTTGAGAGAGTGACCTTGTAAAGTACAAACATGCATAAGTGGATTGAGTGAAATATAGAGAACACAATATTGCATTCTTATATTAATACCGCAGTTTATTCAGGTTTGGAAGCAAAGAAGTTTATGTGGAATTTATCTCAAATGCAACGGGTGCACTTATAAAGCTTAGCAGTTAAGGGACAGCAGTTATTTGTAGAGAACTAGAACTTTAAAAGATCAGCTGATTTACCTGCCAACCAACTCCACGACTCAGAATAGCAGGTGGCACTGGAGTTGCACTAGCATACCTTGATACAGCAATGAAAGCACCAGTGGACTGTTTTACCATATTGGACATGTGAGAAAAATAAAAATGAGCACCATTAGGGGCCAAATCAAAATCAAGGTCTGTGTTGAAAACTAAAGCAATGATGACATAAAATTTTGGCTTCTGAATAATAGTAACTCATATGGCATATAGAGAACAAACCTCTACAAGAGCAACAAAAGACGCAGTCATCATGGCAAAGGCTTCGCCAGCATCAAATGAGGGTGCTCCCCATTGGAAGGGATATGGAACTCTTATCCTGCAGACCCAATTCAATAAGCATTCTTTCCAACCAGTATTATTTATCAATGCAGAAAAGTAAGGCACGCATGCTAGACAAAAACATATAATAACAATCCAACTATGCAATAAAGGATGGAAGACGTCATAGCATGCCTCAAATTCCTACCATGGTCTACTTTCTTATTTCTAATACAAGTCCATTATTCCATGTCCACCAAAATATTGGCTTCTACTCCTATACTCCTATATAAGGTAAGAAGAGGAAATCTGCATTTAAGGCCATGTTCTGAACTAACCATGGAGCAGCATCTATAAGTCCAGCACGATCGGTACGGCAACTTGCTTGTGTTTTGGGGCCTGAGTCATTATATGCCCCACCAACAGTGAGCAGATGAGCATATATCCACACGATCACAACGGCAAATAGAACAGCAAAACGATCGAATACATGTTTTCCTCTGTGAAATATGTGGGGCAAATACTGCAACACAATCAATATAGAAAAGAACATCAGCCTTGCTACTATCACTGTTACATATGGTTACGACAATTTAAATTTAGAAGGAAAGAGATTTAACAAAGGTAAAATATGCCACATGTTTACCTGAGAAATAAATACTAAAATGACAAGCTCTGGCAATCCAATCTCAACACATTTGGCAAGCTAAACATGGAGAAAAAAAACATTAATAAATAACTGGGAGAGCTTGACTCACTGTCTATATGTATCCCATCTCAGATTAACACTTACCAGAGGAAAACCTAACTCGTAGAGTCCAAAACCAACTAGTCCTACCAATGGAACAACTGAAAGTGGACTTAAAAACCTGAAATAAATAAATAAATAAATGAAGAGTTATAGCCAGCATTACTTTAAGCTTTATTAAGACAATAAAAAAAATTCAACTTCAGGAAGCCATTTACTTGAGAAATCTGAAGCGGTATAAAGCAGATACTTTTTGATTGATCTTTATAACACCAATGTGAGAATTCCATTTATTTAGATTAGAACCAACCTTGCAACATTACGCCAAAGGCCACTGAAGCCTAAGACTATCTGAAGGGTTGAGGCAACAATAAGAGCACCTTGAATTGCCCGCATTGTTCTCTTAAATTTCTGAAACGAAAGACATAAAATCCAGAGACAAATCTTGCTTAGTTTGTAGATATGGATTATGGTATGACAAAAATCCAGCAGTTAGAGCTTTAGCATTCAGTGATCTCCACACGAAGTGCGAGTGACATGTAGTAAAAGAAAAGGCTGTTGTTCCTTAATTATATATCATGCATTGGACCGCAAGTAACATAGAATTCACATTTAGAAAATGAACAACATGTAAAACAAGATGGGTTTCAGATGATTACGTCTATAGGGTCTGGAGAATCACTGAATCGACTAGCTAATATGATTGAAACTGTGGTGGGAACAAACGTGTATGACCCTCCAATCACCGCAGGTAGTCTACTCCCAAACAATGTTTGCTTCAAGGTGTTCAAACCAGCAACAAAGAGTAGGGTCTGGATCACTTTTGCCTTCTCCTCCTATAACAATTGAAAGAAACACTTAGAATATGTTTTGGGTCAATTTTGAAGGAAAGCCCAATAAGTCAAAATCAATCTAATCTTACATTTCCACCTCCCATCTGAGGAACAAGAGCACTAGGAATGAGAACTGCAGTGCCAAGCATCACAAGATAATGTTGAAACCCAAGGAGAATGGCCTCGGCTGCATCAGGATGGCCCACAATTTTGTTAGAAAATGGAACATAAACAACAGGACTTAGGAAATGTTGCTCAACATCATCTAAAATTTAGAACTACCATATGTCTAGTTCAACATGTTCTATGCAATTGCCTAAAGCAAAACTACTGAATTAGAATTCAAAGCACCATTAGCAAACAAAAGCAGAAAAGCTTCGCCAAAGGCCCAAAGAGTGACGAGAAACCAAAGTCTGGAAAGAACTAGAGTAAATACGAATTCAGCTGATTTCAAGAAATAGGCGCATAGCTTATGTTACCACTACTGGAAAACCAGATGCCAGGTTCACAAAATAGCAGTAAACATAATCACCGCAGCTGCTCAAAAGTACATAAATCGAAATAAAATCCCCAAAAAAAAAAATCGAACATAAGTTGAAGGAGAACACTAGTAGATTCTTTTATCTTGACATTAATATTCTATATTTAATCTGAATACGAAATTAGGGAAAGCATATTACAATTTGTACTTTACATTTCCTTTTTGAAAAGCGGCATCTAACAAAGAAAAAGCTACTTTCAGCGATGAAATACAGGAATCACGTATCCAAAAGAAAACAAATTAAAGGTTGAATTATCTAAAACATGCCTCAGATATACCTAAGAAGATCCAAAAGAATCAAACTTTGAAACTAAGATCCACCAAGAACAATCTTATACTATTGCTCAAAAGTCACACACAGCTCAAAATGCAAACCAGAAAGAAAAAAGTAAAAAACAATAAGAGAATGTGAAGAAGAAGTACTCACGCCATGGAGGTGGACTTGTAATGCAGTAAGAAACGCCGGGCAGTTGTTCTTTGGGTGGGTGAGGCTGTGGCTCATCCACCTTGGCAGCACCACCTCCAGCCATTTTTCTCTCTCTCTAGAAACCAAACAACAGAAGCAATGAAACCCAGATCCCAAATCTAGCAGAAACCAATTACAGAATGAGCTGAAAGCAGTCAACAATATGGTGACCCAGAAAGATCGAAACCTTAGATAAAAACGACCCACTAAACTAGAACAACACCCCAAATAATAGAGACAGTGTAGCTAGAAGCTTTGAAACAGTGAACCAAAAGTGGGCATTAATAATTGAGACTGAGAAAAACTGTAAGAAAGAAAAGATGAGCAAAAGTACCTTTTAACCAGCTGCAGAAGGCAAAGCAAGAGCCAAAATGAAAGTAGGCAAAGCTTAAAAGTCCAAATGCCCTTGTGTCCCACAGACCTAAAACATGTTCACTCAAATTGAGTGTAGAGTTTTGGAGAGTGAGTGAGAGAAGCAAATCCAGGTGTTTGGTTGAGCAAAGCTCAGTTAAGAAGGTATGACTGTGAGCAGGTGAAGATGGACTAAAAAGCTGGAAGCGTTTGGCTAGAAATGTAAAAGTGGGTTTAGCAGTAGTAACTGAAATTACAGTCTCTCAAGAAACTAGACTATTCTTTTCTCTCTCTAAAAAGAACTACACACACTTCATTAAACATAAAATTATAGTATGATTAATAAAATCTTTAAAATTAGAGAAATTATGGTGTACCACGTGTCTGTTAGGACTAACCAGTTTTAGTGTCTAAAAGAAAGGATTTAGATATTTCTAACAACCGATATAGTTAGATAATAATAACAAGTGTCTCTTACGTTTGTTTGATTAGCCTGCCACACAACTACGCGGATGTAAATGAAAATTACTCTTTAAGAGTAAAATGGATTTATGTTTTTGTTTAAGGGAGGTTTGTCTGGTTGTTTAGTGAGTGTGGTTCAGCTGTGCAAAGAGACAGAGGAAAGCCATTAGAAAAAGAGAGTCCACGACGGAAATGATAATGTCACCCAAAGAATGATTGATTGCGAGTCGAGAGGGGACTAAACGACGGCGTTTCCAGCTTTGCATTTGCGTCAGGTACAGGTGCTTTGGCTCTTTCAATTCCCAGTTACCAACATCCCTAGCTAGAAGGATGCACCGAATTCCATTTCTGAGGAAAAGACGCTTATACCCTCGAACAGTTAAACGTGGTTTTTTGGAACTAGTTTTTCATGAATAAGGAAAAAGAGAAGGTTTCTAAATAGGTTATCAAATAATTTCTAAAAGAAGAAGCCAAATGTGCGTATTTTTTCTCGGGCCCAGCTTCTAAAATTGCAAGTGTAATACAAAAGGAATTCCTAATCAATAATTATGGTTTAATTCGACCATAGTGATGGTTGAATTTGCTTTAATTCGGATAAAAATATAGATTTTTATTAGTTGAACTTTCTTATCACTTGTGATCAATAACTATGCTCGGGACTTTAGTTGGCTTGTAACTACATTTTATGTTGTTATTTTATGTGCAAACTTTTTGTTAGTAGTTTTTGGTTTTGGGTTCGAGGAACAAACAAGCTCCACAACCATATCTCATCCACCCCCGCTAGCTCATGTGAAAGGTAAATATTTTAACCACAAAGCTAACGGAAAAATTGATACATTTTTATAAAGAACTGGTGTCGTGGGTTCAAACCGGTTTACATTATATAATACGTTTTTTAATGCTTTCTTGTTAATATTAATGTCGGTCACACTATATATAAACGTCAGTAAAGAAGGGTATGTTTGGCATTTGAATAAGGGTGATCACATGGTGCCTGTAGCAGAAGAATATTGGGTTGGGGTGCCCAAAACCGTGACTCTAAAAAAACAACCGACAATGTTCCCTTGTCACTTCCTCAATTCAATCCAGTCAAATTCCCTTTTCCCCCCAATCCCTGATCTTTTGTCCCTTCCCTTCATCTCTCCTCTTCACCTGTTGAGTTGAGCCTTGACTAACTATAAACATTTCATTTGATTTCCAGTTGGAGCTTCTTCAATCCTCCCGTCCCTTTCCTTATTTTTCAAGCAAAACCAATAAAGTCCGTGGCATTGCTTGTATAGAATTCTCTTCTTATTTTGCTGATTAATTTCGTAGGCAATGGAATGTGCACCCACACAAAAGTTACCTCAAAAGTCTGAATCCTCTTTGGAGATCCCCGATGGCAGATCTTCTCTTGTACCAACTTTGTAAACACAAACATTTCAGATTACTCATCTTCTTTTCTAGTCCTTTTTCTCATTAAACTAGCAAAGAGTAACCTTTTGTGTTTACAACATGATAGTGGACAAGCTATTTTATTTTTATAATAATTCTCGTGTTTTTTTTTTCGTTGAATGATCGAGGATAGACGAATAAATCGCTTATCACTCTATTTTTCTAATAAAATAAAGAAGAAACAAAGAAAGAGATCAAAACCAAAACCTTTCGAAATAAATGACAGACTAGCTGAAACGAAATTGAGGCATACCTCTAACATCATTATTATAAAACAATAATATGAAAGGTGGAGGCTCATCCCACCACATCAGAACATGATGTACCTTGATTTGCCAGAGCATGAGCTATTTTATTCCTTTCACGAAAAATATGAGTAGCCTTGAAATTCATCTGAGCGATTCGGTATAAGCAATTCAACAATCGAATTCGAAGAGGCCAAGGAACAAGAGAATGTCTGCGAATATAATCAAGTACCAAAGATGAATCAACTTCCAACTAAATATGTTTTCAATCACAACCCAGACAAGCTCAATTCAATAGCTTTAATAACAGCCATTATCTCCGCTGAAATTAAACTAGGAATTTTAAGATTCGAGGCAAAAGCACCAAGAAAATTGCCCTTATACTTTCTAAAAGTAGCACCATAACCACCCACTCCTTCATGCTTCCAAGAGCCATCAGAATTTATCTTCACACAACCAAGAGAAGGAAGAAGCCAATTAACTTCAACAACTCTAGGAGTGGCACGAGGTCGACATGGGACTCCAAAACATTTCAAAATTCGTAGCTACTGGACACTGTTATGCATATGACCCGTTGTAAGATGATTAGTGACTCTTATATGATCTGATATTAGCCTGCAAACAGCTTCAACTGAAAAGCGATAACCATCAAATCTAGTTTTATTTCTCACATGTCAAACAAACCACAAAATGGAGGTAAAACAAATAAGCCATAATTCCATTAATTGACATGCCACATAATTCTCGAGTTTAAGTCCTTTGCTGCTAAATTTCGTTTCAAGTCATTTCACACTCACTTTATAAACCTTTTTAGTGTATGATATAACAATTCGTTAAGTTCAATCAAGTGTCTTTATTCATTTGAAGATCAATGTACATGACACTAACATCGTATTTAAGCCTTTATTCGAGAACATCTCTTCTTCAAATATAGTCGGAAAAATTTTCTAGCGTGAGATTCATGACTATATGTATTCCAAACGGCAGTACATAGGTACATCACAAGTTTGATGAATGGTCAAAAAATGCAGGTCTGTAATTGTACGTCTTCAAAAGTCAGAACTACTACTTCAAATCTTCCGTAGTACTATGTCTGTGTAAGAAAGAAAATCATATAATTAAACAGAAAGTCGAATACCAAATTAAGCTAAAAAATTGGTGAAATGTTACCTTCAAGAATGAATTAGAATACTGAATAAGGATGCTGCCCTACATCATATTGCGAGTATGAAGGATCTGTCAATTGTGACCACCCCAAACTCTAATTGTTTCGTTTGAATCTGCTTTCTGTTTTTGTCGTTTGGGAACTATTTGGAAAATATTCTCTCGTTTTTTTTATCAGAAATTGGAAAATATTCTTTGTGATATGAGCTCACATTATATGTTGCATAGCGCTCTTTATTATCTTTGTACACTTCAAGTTATATACGGTTGAAGAGTTTCTATACTAGTTCAATCTTTTTTTCTTTTGAATGAGAGAATAACAAAACGGTGTCATGTGAGATCTTAGCTTCATAATTGCAAAATTAAAGGAAGGAGTAGTTCTTAAACAAAATAGTAGTAATCGTAAAAGTTATTTCATCAATCATTCATTCTGTTGCCTCAAATTTCCTGCACTTACAAGCTAAGCTCCAATTATGCCCCATTGAAAGAAACTTTAGGGGACATGATATTGATTGGTCCATGAAAGATTATTCATCAAAGGCAATTGAAGTTTGGGAATATATAATAGATGATGGATCAAATGTGCATAAGTTTGTCCTTCTCTTTGTATTGCTCTAGATTTTTCCTTATCAACTTGCATATTCCATCTAAGACATGTCAAAATCATATTGGTGGGAGCTTTAAAGAAATGCATGGCTTCAAGATTGAAACCATCTAACCCTTAATTGAAGATTAAGATTGAGAAATGTGGTAACCACCTTTGAAATTCACTCAACAAACTCTAATTACATAGGTAATCAATTGACTCAATGGTCCACTCATTTTCTATTATGAGAACTATTGCACAAGACATTTACATAAATAATGATGATCTCGATTACTCAAAATCTCATACGTGGTACGTTATGAGGATAAATAAAAAGAAAAGAAAGAAGGCATAAAGGAAAAAGGAAAAAGGAAAAAGAACGTGGGTGTTGCTATCAGAGTTATTTATCACCAAACCCTAGCATCCATGAATGGACCACAAACCAAATAATCTGGCCTTTTTAGAGCTTTTCATTTCTATCATTCTATGGGATTATTATTATTATTTGGTGCCTTTTCTCCACCACCTTATGTTTTCCTTTTATAAAACTTGTCCTTTTTATTGGGTTAAGGGAGTGGTTGATGCCTCTGTTTCGATTAGAATCGCTAGGAGGAAAAGGAGAAGCAGCATATTCTGGTCCCAAATGAAAATGAATTTACTTTCAAGGCTACCCAAATGAAAATGAAAGAGAGTTTGTCATGAAATTGAGTTATTATTCGCGCCAATGCTCGCATCACAATATACTTGCCAAGTGATATGTGATCTAATATGATACAGAGCTGCACATAATATAAGTAATTCATGTTTTTGGTTCATGTCGCTACAAATAAAAGCTTCTGTCGAGAATTAAAGATTATAATTTCTTGTAATTAGTATGACTATGCTTCCACGATAATACTTGTCAAAAAAATGCTTCCACGATAATATCTGCTACTTCAATTTTCTTCGGGAAAATTCTCATCCACCTTAATTTTAAAGAATTTTTTCCCACTAACAAAATAAAAATCTAAAATTCTCACTAACCTTATACACTCTTAGTGTTTATTCCCACTAACAAAAATTTTAACTTTTTGTGATTTTTCTCTAACAAAATTACCCCTCTCTTATCTCTCCTATCCTCTCTTTCTGATCTCTCTCTCTTCCAAATCTCTCTCTCTCTCTCTCTCTCTCTCTCTCTCTCTCTCTCTCTCTCTCTCTCTCTCTCTCTCTCTCTCTCTCTCTCTCTCTCTCTCTCTCTCCCTGTTGGCGTCTAAGACCTCGCCTGGTCCGAATCTCATGACTCCCTCCTCGTCGCCGCCATCGCCGACGACTCTGTTAAGCTTTACGACCTCACCCTCCCGCTGGCCTCCAACCTCCTCCGCTCTCACCGCCTCCTGGGACGACACCATCAAGCTTTACGATCGTCAATCGGCCCGCCTCCGTCTGGACCTTCAAGGTGCACGCCTATTGTGTCTACTCCGCCGTCTGGGACCCTCGCCATGCAACCATCTTCGCCTCCGCCTCCGGCGATTGCATCGCACGGGTCTGGGACGTGTGTGAGCCCGTATCATCCCGGCGCATGAGTTCGAGATCCTCTCTTGCGACTAGAACAAGTACGACGACTGCGTCATCGCCACCGCCTCCGTCCACAAGTCGATCAAGGTGATTCCTCCAATTGTGAAATGCGAGTCCCTTTGTGAAATGTGAGTCTCTAGCCTTGAAAACCAGAAGTTAGTCCCTTTTTTCTTTTCTTCTTATACTAGTTTTCCAATTGTGAAATGTGATTGCTCCAATGCTTTGTTTACTGAATAATGATCATATCGATGAACTTGTATAGCGAAATTGAATCAACAATAAGCTTTTAGCTCTTTAATTAGAAATGACATTGCTTCTTTGGTCATATTTGATGTGCTAGTTGTTTGTTCTCTGTATTTGCTTGATGATGTCAAATCTATCTTGTACTGTTGGGTCTGTGTTAAGATTGATACTTTGATAGTTAGCTGAAATTAGTTTTTCGTTGCATTTCCTTTGCAAATTCTTATAATGTCAATTGAGTTATACTTCCTAATAGGAATTTGGTAGAATTGATGTATTCAGGGAAGTG
The DNA here is from genome assembly GCA_010134655.1 of Fragaria nilgerrensis. Lineage (NCBI taxonomy): Eukaryota > Viridiplantae > Streptophyta > Magnoliopsida > Rosales > Rosaceae > Fragaria > Fragaria nilgerrensis. Next base: position 10,364,687 of record CM020981.1, read on the forward strand.
GAAAATCTGATTAGGACTAAAAGCGTATAGTCGACACTAAGAGTGTGTATTACTTGGAGTTGAGGTGTTCATTTTCAGTAGATGTGTAGAGGCGGGTGAAGTGTAGGTTACTAGGTTTTGAAAGTCTTTTGAGAGTCTCAGTAATAGGAAGTAAGAAACTTGTTATTGCTGCACTTGAAGCCCTGCATACTTACAACTTTGATTTCGGTCAAAATCTAGAAAAACACAGGAAAACTAGGAAGTTTTGATTGCCCTGGTTTCTTCACCATTTTCTCCTTGCTGAGTGATTATAACCTTCCAGTAGGAGGTCCTACTGCCCCCAGTAGACCCTCCTACTGCCCCTAGTAGACTCTCATACTGACCCTAGTAGACCCTCCTACTGCCTCAGTAGGAGGTCATACTGCCCCCAGTAGGAGGTCCTACTACCCCCAATAGAATCCCCTACTGCCCCCAGTAGACCCTCCTACTACCCCCTAGTAGACCCTCCTACTACCCTTAATAGACCCTCGAACATGTCTCCTACTGCCCCCAGTAGACCCTCCTACTGCCTCTAGTAGACCTCTGGACAGACCTCCTACTGCCCCTAGTAAACCCCCCTACTGCCCCTAGTAGACTCTCATACTGACCCTAGTAGACCCTCCTACTGCCCCTAGTAGGAGGTCATACTGCCTCAGTAGGTGGTCATATTGACCCTAGTAGGAGATCCTACTGCCCCCAGTAGATGGTCATACTGCCCTCAGTAGGAGGTCCTACTGCCCCCAATAGACCCTCATACTGCCCCCAGTAGACCCCCTACTGCCGGAGTCTGGTCAACGGTCCTAGGAGCCCGGTCAACGGTCCCCGGAGTCTGGTCAACGGCCCCCGGAGTCCGGTCAACTGTCCCGGAACCCGATCAAAGGTTTCCAGAGTCCGGTCAACGTTATTGGTCGTGAGAATCTGGTTATAAAAATTTTATTTTATAATAGACTCTTATAATGGTCTATTGTAGTTTATTTAATTTATTAAGGGTATATTTGTCTTTCTGCTATTTAAGTTGGCTCTTGAGAATTTTAAAATCTTATTTTGTTATTAGGAATGAAATTCTTAAAATTGAGACTAGTGGGCATTATCCCATTTTCTTATCTTCATACATGCAATTCTATGTTTTGCTTATCAAGAGAACTTCAATAATAAAAAGGGAAAATTCTCATTTAGTCAAAAATAGAGATTCAAAAACCTATACTAATGAAAAACTTTTGCACGAGCTCATTCCAATTATTCTTATAAAAAAGACAACATTACCCTTAACTTAATATCTCCTACCCAACCCTCCCGATCTACACTCTCTCATCCTCCTTTTTTGAAAACACACACACACACACCACACACACACACACTCTCTCTCTCTCTCTCTCTCTAAGATCACCGCCGCCCAGATCATCTTCTCCACCATCTCCATCTCCGGCGACCTAGTCCTCATCTACCGAAACCTCAAGAAACTCGAGATCGACGGACGACGAGTACGATGGCAGCCTCAAGGCACCGACGAGGACTTCTTTGTCGAGGTCGGCAAGAACCTCAATCCGGCGAGATAGGACCAAATCCACCACCGATCTGGCGTCGGCAAGTGCTCAGATCTCTCCCCCCTCGATTCTACGGCGTCATCGGCATCCTCGCCGCTGATGTCGTCCTTGTCTTCTTGAGGAGGCATTGGTGAGGTCAACCAACTCATGTGGTTTACCGACGAGTTTTTCAACCACGACGACTGATCGATCTTTCTTTTTTTTTTTTTGTTTTTTTTTTTTTTGTTTATCGAAATCTTTCTTCTTCATTTTGTTTTTCTTTGTTGCCTTTCCTATTATTTTGCAATAAATGGTTATTAAGTGACAATTTATTGGGGGTCAATAAATTTAGGGGGTAGTAAACAATTTCTCAATATTTATTACCTCTTAGTAAACCGAATTATTAGGGGTCAGTGTTCAATAACTCGATTATGTTCTGATATTTCTTCTTTTCTATTAAATTAAGCTGGAATAAGTTGATTATTGTGGTTAGTAACTCATTATTAGGGTCAGTAACCAAGTTATTGAGGGTCAGTAACCAAGTTATTGAGGGTTAATAACTGATGATTGGGGGTCAATAATTGATTATTGAGAGTCAATAACTGATTATTGGGGGTTAGTAACCAAGTTATTGGGGGTCAGTAACTGATTATTGGGGGTCAATAATTAATTATTCGGAGTCAGTAACCAAGTTATTGGGGGTCAATAATTGATTATTAGGGGTCAGTAACTGAGTTACCGGTGACCGGAGAAAATTTGAGTTATTGGGGGTTAGTAATTGACGACCGAATAAATTTCGGCAACCGTAATCGGAATCCGACGACCGGGAAAATCCAGCAACCGAAGTCCGGCTGCGGGTGACCAGAGTCTAGTGAGGTTCCGGCCAAGTATTCTCTCTCTATGCATGTTTAAAGGGTGATGGTAAAACAGTCTTAAAATAATATGGTTTGTTAAAATTTTAGTAATGTTCTAGGATATTCCATATCTTTCTGGATATTCTTTATGTGTGCCTTTGCCTTATGCCAATAGGATATGTAGTTAGACTAGATCTATGTATTCATGTCCTTACCATACTGGTAATGTGTAATCCCTATATAAAGGGCTCCTATCAATGAATGAGATACACATCTTTCACGATTTTCTATTCTCAATTTACTTTCACTTCATCACGTTATCAGCCCTTTGCTCAAACCCTTGAGCTAACCCTAAAACCAAAAGCCGAAAACCCTCGGCCCTTCCTCGGCCGCCGCCTCCGCCGTTGCCCCACCGACTGCCGCTCCCTGGCCGTCCGCTCCACTGCTTCCTTCTCGTCCGATCAAGCATCCAAGTTTTACGATATGTTTACTTTACAACCCTAAAACTCTTCAAAGTTCAATAATCTCGGGGGAGATAAAGTGTTTTCTCCTCTTCTTCTACTCCATTCTATGCTTGAGACGGTGTTTTTGCAGGTTTAAAAATCCCGGTTATCATCCCCGAGTCCAAAGTTGTGTTTGATCAACTTTGGTTATTGCTATTTTGAAGGTGTGTTTGATCACCTTCACACAAGTTTTTCCGGGTTGTGTTTGATCGACTCCGGACATTTAGGGTTGTGTTTGATCAACCCTAGAGAGACAAACCAAAAGCATCGTATTTGAGTACCTTTTTCAGGGTCTCCAACATAAAACTAATACGACTTGTTCTCTCTTGTATGCAGATGGACAAAGACATTGAATTTGATGTTCTCGACGCCCATGGTACTGAGTACCATCGTTGGGTCTCGGACATAGAGCAGACCTTCATCGCTAAGGATCTGACCGAGACCATATTTCCCGATCCAGATCAAGAACCGCCTAGCAAGAGAACAAAATCTCAGGCACTCATGTTCCTTCGTAAGCATATCGATCCCACACTGCGCAGGCAGTATCAATCCAAGCACGATCCAAAAGATCTGTGGGATGCCCTTGCCAAACGCTTCGGCAACATTCACTCGACCTTTCTCCCAGAACTAATTGCTCGCTGGGATGAAATCCGACTTTTGGATTACAAGAAGGTTGATGACTTCAACAGGGATATGCTTTGCCTACAAGCTCAACTGAGCTCATGTGGAGTCGAGAAAAGTGATACTGACATGATCGAAAAGACTTTCTCGACCTTCCCTTCAGCTGCTAAGATCCTCATGAACCAATATCGGCTTAGTTCACAAATAAGAGGATTACTACATTTAGCGGCTTAATGACGCAACTCCTTATGGAAGAAAAGAATAACATGATCAATTATCAGCATAATTTGCGTCCTGTAGGCACCCGAAAAATTCCGGAATCTAATTACAATTGCAACGGAGTAAGAAAGCTCCGAAACGCAAGGATCAATATAGAAATGAACCTTATGCACGTGGAAATCAACACCACCGTGCCTCTGGTTCTCGGGGACAAGGTAGCGGCTTTAGTGGCCGTACCAACTCATGGCGTCGAGACACCGGTGCCGCCGGCCCCAAGGCGGCGCCGCTCCTCCTCGGAAGCAGCATGCTCGCTCTGCTTCTGCCTTTGATGGTCAATGCAACAGATGTGAGTCCAAGGACCACGGGTCTAAAAGCTGTCGCGCTCCTGCAAATGTTGTTGCTGCATACAAGAAATACAAGGAATTGATGGAAGTCAATTCCACTGAAAACAATGGAGTTGAACATAATGTTACCTTCAAGGTCGCTGACCCTAATGGAGAATGTTCTGACTTAGATGCCCCTGACTTTGACGTCACTGGCTAGATTGTTTTCCCTTTTACAAGTCATGATGTAATAAGGCATCGTCAGCATGCCATGCTTAGTTTTCTTCTCAATTTTTTTGAGACCTTATGTACTCTTTTCAGCGCATTAATGAAAGTTTATTTCATGGTTCTTCTTGTCTCTACATGGTTCAAATTGATTTACATCTACCTTAGAAACATGGCATCAACGCCGTCTTCGGTCTCTCCCTTAAAGAAGGTGACGTACGGCACCGTGACTCTCAAGGAGAGTTACTCACGTGTTTTCCGGTTCAAGTCTTTTACCTATAGCGTATTTTCCATCATCAATTGTTCAACTAGGCTTATCCAAGTTAATATGATGTCTTAGAATTATCCGAAATTAAGGAGCTAGTGGTTTAAGTGTGCCTTGCACTACCGACCCTCTACGGACATGCCTGGTCATACTTAATTTGGAGTTACCGAAAGCTTTTGATTTTGGATTCCCCTTACGCTATTACTCCAATTGCCGTCTTGTAAAAGACGTTAAAGACTTGACAAAACCGGACCATCATCGAATCCTCTAGGTTCTTTGATCATCAACACGTCCCTGTGGCTGAGTTTTCGTCTCCATGCCACCAGCAAGCTTCAAAAGCTTTGCTAATGCCAAATCTGCGAAAAACAGTAATCTGTCCTCCCTGGACAGTCACTTCGTTGGAGCTTTGTGAACAGCTCCGGACGAACCAGACAGTGAGCTTTATATCATTGGAAAGCTCTATAGTCTAGTTTTCAGAACATTTTACAGTTCATCCATATCTATTTTAACGAAGGAGTTATGACTGTTTTAGTGCGCAAAGGTCATTCTGCGCGAGAAATTTCCAGCACTCTCGGGATTGTTGCTACTTTTAGCTTTTTCAATCCTTCTAAATAGCTCGATATCGACCTATTTACTCATATATCTACTCTCTTTTGTAGGTATGTCTCTTGGAGAGATCGAGTACCTCGCAGATAGTGGATCAACCCACACAATTCTAAGGAACCGACAACTATTTCTTGAGTTAGTACCTTGTAAATCATTTGTGACGACAATGATTGGATCTTCCCCTGTGATCCTCGGGCGTGGAACCACTCGCTTTTTTCTGCCTCATGGCACTATGATCCACGTCACGGACGCTCTTTATGCCCCAAAAGGGCACCGAATCCTGTTGAGCTTAAGGACATTCGCGCTAATGGCTTTCACTTGGAAACTCATTGTGAAGATGGAACTGAGTTCTTGTGTATCACTTCTCATGAATATGGACGCAAACGTATATTGGAGAAACTCATGAGTCAATCTAGTGGTCTTTACCTTACTACGATTCGGATTATTGAATCCCATGTAGTCGCCAAACAGGATCTTTAGGACTCTAACTCATACAAGCTTTGGCATGATCAACTTGGTCACCCTGGAAGGGACATGATGATCCGAATTCTGCGTAATTCTCATGGACATCCCTTCTTCAAATCAAAACGAAAATATCTGGGAAATGATATCATTTTGAATCATGGTGGTGACGCCTCAACTGGTCACCACTGCCTAAAGGGGACTTTGACGTCTCCCGGGCTCGGCACCAACTTCATGGCTGCCGCTCGGCCGCTCCCTCAACCAATTGAGGCGCGCCGTTCTTCCTTGATGTGTCGTTGACTCTTTCAAACGCTCATCGTTCGTTTTGCAAAGCTTGCTCTTTAGCGAAAGTAGTATCGAGACCGTCTTACACTAAAGATAACACCGAGAACATTCCATTTCTACATCGTATCCAATGTGATATTTTTGGACCCATCCATCCTGAATGTGGACCATTTCGATACTTTATTGTCCTGGTGGATGCTTCAACGCGTTGGACTCATGTCGCGCTCTTGTCCACACGTAATGCTGCATTTCCAAAACTCCTAGCACAAATTATTAAACTTCGGGCTCACCACCCGAATTATCCAATTAAGTCAATTCGACTGGATAACGCTGGAGAATTTACATCAAATACTTTTGATGACTATTGCATGTCTATCGGGATTGAATTCGAGCATCTCGTACCCCATGTTCACATGCAAAACGGTCTCGCCGAAGCTACGATTAAGCGGCTTCAGCTTATTTCTCGAGCGTTGGTAATGCGCACCAACCTTCCAATTGCGTCATGGGGCTATGCAATATTGCATGCAGCCTTACTTATTCGTTTCAGACCCACTGCCAAACAACCATTCAGTGCGTACCAGTTGGTCACTGGATATGAGCCTGACATTTCGCATCTACGCATTTTCGGTTGTTCGGTTTATGTGCCAATTACGCCTCCATTGCGTTCTAAAATGGGTCATCAGAGACGATTGGGTATCTACGTTGGTTATGAATCTCCAACGATTATCAGATATCTCGAGCCATTAATAGGTGATCTCTTTACCGCAAGGTTTGCGGATTGTCACTTTGATGAGACACTCTTCCCATCGTTAGGGGGAGATACGAACAAACGTGTTCATGTGGAACGACATGAATTGTCGTGGTTTGTCCCCACTCTGTCTCATTATGATCCCCGCACCTCAAAATCTGAAAGTGAAATGAAACGTATTCTCGAACTTCAGAAAGTAGCAGATACGATGCTTGACTCTTTCTCCGAGATTACGAAAGTGACAAGATCAGATATACCAGCTGCAAATGTTCCTGCTAGGCTCGAAGTCCCTAGAAAGGGCACGGCCATCCCCGGGCTCGGTACTGCCGCTATCGGCGGCGCCGCCCATGGTGGAGGGATGGAGGCCGTGGCTCCCCAAAGGAAAAGGGGAGGCCACCTGGTTCGGTTGACACGCGTCCGAGAAAGAAACTGACCGACAAGGCACAAGTCAATCTTTTGATCATCGATGTTGAGAATCATTCTCACGAGATCATCTCTAATTACAGTTATGTCCACGAGTTGATATTAGAATCCATGGGGGACGCCTCAGGGTCAATGTCAACATCAAAGAACATAGAGACCTCCATATGTTATGATAACACTTATGAATTGATGAACCGGTCATCAACCCATGTCGATGATATATTTGCTTATTCCGTGGCTCATGAAATCATTGAGCACGATGACATCGAACCACGCTCTGTTGCAGAATGCCAAAACAGAGCAGATTGGCCTAAATGGAAAGTTGCAATCCAGGCAGAATTAGACTCTCTAACAAAGAGACAGGTCTTCGGCCCAGTAGTGATAACTCCGCCGAGTGTAAAACCTGTTGGACATAAATGGGTCTTTGTTAGAAAGCGTAATGAGAAGAATGAGGTACTTCGGTATAAGGCCGCCTTGTGGCGCAATGTTTCTCACAACGCCCTGAGATTGATTACGAGGAGACTTACTCTCCAGTCATGGACGTCATAACTTTCCGCTACTTAGTTAGTTTGGTAGTGTCCGAAAAACTTGACATGCAGCTCATGGATGTGGTTACGACATATCTCTATGGGGATCTAGATTCAGAGATATATATGAAAGTGTCTGATGGCATTACGTTACCTAAATCAAGTGACTCTAAACCACGGAGTGCGTATGCTATAAGGTTGCAACGCTCACTTTACTGATTAAAGCAATCCGGGCGAATGTGGTATACTCGTTTAAGTGACTACTTGATTAGGGAGGGATATAAGAACGATGAACTATGCCCGTGCGTGTTCATAAAGAAGACAAGTTCCGGATTTGCAATAGTGGCGTTTATGTCGATGACATGAACATTATCGGTACTCTTGATGAAATCAAAGAGACCGCGGCTTATCTGAAATCCGAGTTTGAGATGAAAGATCTTGGGAAGACTCGTTTTTGCCTAGGTCTTGAACTAGAGCACCGAGTCTGTGGGATCCTTATCCATCAGACTGCATATGTCCAAAAGATGCTCAGGCGATTTAATATGGACAAGATGCATCCTGTTAGCACTCCCATGATTGGTCGAAGTCTGGATATAACTAAAGATCTATTCCGTCCGAAAGAGGACGACGAAGAGCTCTTGAGCGCAGAGGTTTCATACCTTAGTGCAATAGGCGCGTTATTGTACTTAGCTCAATGCACTCGACCAGACATTGCATTCTCAGTTAACTTGTTAGCTAGATTTAGCTCAGCGCCAACCCAACGTCATTGGACCGGAATTAAGAACATCTTTCGATATCTTAAAGGTACCATTGATTTGGGACTGTTCTTTCCCTACACTGATTCAAGAAGGACAGAAGATGGTCCTATGGCTCATGGAAGACACGGCACCGATCCACCAAGGGACCGGACTGCCGCCATGGACGCCGCCGGTACGGCTGCTGGACACGGGTCTAATGCCGTGCACGCCACCGCCACCTTGTCCTATGCCGAGACACCCAACAATATGTTAGTGGGTTTCGCCGACGCCGGATATTTATCTGATCCTCATAAAAGACGTTCTCAAACTGGTTATGTTTTCACCATTGGGAATACGGCGATATCTTGGAGGTCTACTAAGCAGACTCTAGTGGCGACATCTTCAAATCATGTAGAGATTATAGCTTTGCATGAAGCTGTTCGGGAATGTGTTTGGTTGAGATCAATCATTAAGCACATTAGAGGAACTAGTGGATTAAGTTCTACAACTGATAGACCTACATGCATTTATGTGGACAATGCAGCTTGTATTGAGCAAATGAAGTTAGGTTACATCAAGGGTGATAATACAAAGCACATTTCACCTAAGTTCTTCTACAACCAACAGCAACAGGCGTTTCTCAACATTCAAGTGAACCAAGTTAGTTCCGAAGGAAACGCAGCAGACTTATTTACCAAGTTTTTACCTAAGTCTACTTTTGAGAAACATGTGAAAAGTATAGGCATGCGTCGGCTATCAAGTCTCTCTGAATAATGTTCACATCAGGGGGAGTATCATCTCAATGAAGTAGGCTGGTGCGTTGTACTCTTTTTCTCCTACGATCAAGGTTCAATTTTTCTCCCACATGGTTTTTGTGACTTGACGAGGTTTTTGACGAGGCAACAGATTAGCACCATTGACATATCAACGCGTGGCACAAGGGGGAGTGTTCTAGGATATTCCATATCTTTCTGGATATTCTTTATGTGTGTCTTTGCCTTATGCCAATAGGATATGTAGTTAGACTAGATCTATGTATTCATGTCCTTACATACTGGTAATGTGTAATTCCCTATATAAAGGGCTCCTATCAATGAATGAGATACACATCTTTCACGATTCTCTATTCTCAATTTACTTTCACTTCATCAAGTAAAAATTTATGCATTTAAGCATAAAAAATGTTACCTTATATTGGAATGGGCTCATAAAAAATATTATAATTGAAATAAGGAATGAAAGATTTAAATTAGTATTAAATGAGCATTTCCCAAAAAGGTCACAAAAATTTTATGTTGTGTGTCGTTGGCGTTCAAAAAAAAAAAATTAAAGGTTAATTAATTAAAAAGGGAATCTCGTTGGTTGTCTTATGCACTTTGGGCCTATACTTGTTACATTACTTACAATGGGACTTCTTTGTACTTGTATTGGGCCTCTCCTTTCTATTATAGTTAGCTGTATGTGCCCAAGTGACTAGAAAACTCTCAGATTCTGGTTTTAGCTCCGCAGTTTCTTAGCTCTCGTTCGCCGCCGAATCGCCGTTGTCCATCTCCACAAGGTGGTTTCTGGGTTTCCCTCATTTCTTGCTTCTCTCAATATCCCGTGTTCTTTCGCAGTGGCTATTCACCTCTATGCTCTGTTTCTTTGCTCGCTTTATAACCTGCACTCTATGTGTTTGTGAAAATGCCCAAGTGAAAAACACCCAATTGGGTCTTCGTCGTTTTGGTTTAAACACCCAATTATAAAGGTTTTTGATTGGTTTCGTATTTGTTGTTCTGACATTGCTGCATTGTTTGTGCTCAGATTACCAATGATGATGTTGTCGAGGTATTTCCGGCGAACACTGTTTACTGCAGCCAAATCAGAAGGTTCTGGTGCTGCTTCTATGGCTAGTACAACGGCCCATAACCCGCTTCATGATTTGTTTGAAAAAGATAGGAAGCCTGATGATGAAAAGCCTGTATACGGTACATCGCTTTTCATTTCCATTGTTTTCTGTTTTGTTTGGTGCTTTTATGAATTGGGGAATTGGATTGTATACATAGCGATAATCACTTGAAGAAGTTCAAAGTTTAAGGTAGAGGGAAAGCTTTTCACATAGTATATGAATGCAGAGACCTTAAGATGGCTTGGATTATGGTTGAATTGTTCATCAGAAAATAACTGCATGTTTCAGTTGGATTCTTTTCGATACAATAAGTATCTCAATACTGTAAGGTTGGCAGTATGCATACTGCTGACCTGCACAATTTACATGGTATCTGTTTAATCTAGAATTAGATCTATATAGGGTATGATATATCATGTGGGTTATTATTTCAAAAAACTGGTGATCATTGTTGATGTCAGGGATTCTTTTGTCAATGTTTTTGTTTATTATGTTTTGGTATATGTTATTTGATTATAATCACTACACCAATTTGAGCTGAGATGCAGAGAAAGATCAATGTTTCTATTATTGAATAGAAGTTGCAATAGGGAAAGTCAGTTATATATATTGTTTAGTGATTCTTCTATCAGTGCTATAGTTTTACCAAAAGTCATGTGATCCCAAACAAGGAATTTGGTTGCAGCGATACTAGGGATTAAACTGTGTATGACATGGATGATCTGATTCATAATCAAACTTAATAACTTGCTTCGAAAGTTTGGCTGTACCAGCGTGTGAAGAAATTATTGTAGCTATCCAGTACATTTTGCATAATTTCAACTGCTAAAATTTACTCTCCGGTGTCATGCCTGCAATATATTTCCCCATCACTGCCTTTTGCATTATAAATTGCTTCAGTGATAGATATTTTCAACTATTACAATGTTTGATGCTTCAATTGCTATTAGGTCGAAGTTGGAAGGCATCTGAACTGCGTCTGAAGTCTTGGGATGATCTCAATAAGCTATGGTTTGTTCTGCTTAAAGAGAGAAACATGCTGATGACTCAACGTCAGATGCTTCACGCACAAAATCTTCGTTTTCCTAATCCTGAGCGCCTTCCCAAAGTATGACCCACCCTCTCTTTTAACAATTTTCTGATTTGTATCAGCAAATAGATACTGTGGAAGTTCTTCAAAATCTTCTTTACATGAACTGCAGTTTCCTTTGTTTATTCTTCCTGCAAATTCTATCATCATGGTTGATGTCTTGTTATTGTCATCATGAAATTCAGGTGCGGAAGTCAATGTGTCGTATCAAGCACATACTCACTGAGAGAGCAATTGATGAACCTGATTCCAGGAGGTCTGCTGAGATGAAGAGGATGATAAATGCGTTGTGATAGCCTCTACACCCAGGTATTGGATAGTTGGTGATACTGGCAATGCTGCTTAGCATTTTCTTCTCGCATGTAGGACTTGTGGTGATCCAAATTAAAAGGTGCACACTTGTAATATTTGATAAGTCTCTGGTGGCTTTACTTTTTTGTTTTGTGAACTCTTCTCCTGGTGACTTTGTTTCTTTGAGCAAAATAATGTATACAATTTCTTATTTCTGCTTGCTGATTGACAACTGTTTTAAACTTTTAATCTTAAATCTGCTTGACAACTTGCTCAATCTGTCACCATATATTCATAGAAATAAATTGTTTTCTCCTACTCGGACTCTATTTTACAGTCAATAGAGCTTGACAACACCGCTCTACTGTTCTCATGCATCAATTCATTTTCCAACCTCATTTTTGAATCCATCACAACAATGGATACAAAGGACAATACCATGTCGGGTCTCTAGCATTTCATTTGCTCTTTGGTTGTTTAAACCCATGAAGGGGATGGCCTGAGGCGTGAGCACATTGAAACTCTGGGAACAGCAGACCTTTTTCTTCAACTATATACTAAGACGTGGGGATCGCAACTTATAGTCTTCAAAGTACTGGCATGCGTCTGCTGTGAAGATTGTCCACTAATCAAAGGTGAGACTTGAGATCCAATTAATTCACTTTTGAACTCCAACTCCTCTGAATATACTGTCTTGTCCGGCCAATATATAACGAAGGGTATAATCTGCAACTTTTATTGAAAGAGGAAAATAGAGGGTATAACAAGCATTAGGCATTCAGCTAGGCATTGAACTCCAACATAAATTTGCATTTTGTTCTTGTGATGAAAAACAAAATGCAAATATATGCACCTCGTTGTGATGCTACTACGATCAAGTCAACTCGAACATTCACCTATTTGTTTTGTTTCATATTCAACACTCAAGTGATTCTATGTTTAAGCACCACCAAGGGTCAGTTAGTAGTTGTCCTAAACATTGTTTTTGGTCATAATGTGTTAATACATAGCCAAAACACTTGGCCATGTCAAAAATGTAGCGTCATTACCCGGTCGCCGAAGATCATTCTGGCTAAGACTCCGCCAGCAAGGCCTTCGTAGGCACCCAAAGAGTGGAGGCATAACAATAATACACATGCCAGATCCACTCTGCAACAGTTAAACTCCCCTGAAAGGAGGGAGACTGAACAATGCCATAAAACAGTCCCACATCGGGAACTAATGACAAAATCCCCAATACTAGCCTATAAAACAAGCACAGATCCCCAAATAAGGTAAGTTCATTACTCCTCTCATACTCCCGTACAATACAAGTAACAACTCCACGCTAACTTAAGCATCGGAGAGTTGAAGACTGGGCCACCCTAGTCTTGACTCCTGACGTATTGTTACTTGTGCAGTTACAGGACCCGGAGCCAAGGATTCGACCTCCCGTCCCGTGATCTCGGGAGAGGTAGAAACAATTGGCGCTAGAAGGAGGAGGACTGCCGCTAGGTAAGCTTTGATATTGTTGAAGACATTGTCATGTTCCGGGCCCCATGCCACATTCTCTTTATATTGGGTTTTGAGCAATTGAAAGAATGGATTGCATTTGTCTGTGAGGCGGGAGATGAACCGGGCCAGAGCTACCAAGCGTCCTGTGAGACACTGGACCTCGTTCCGGGTACTCGGAACAGCCATGTCAAATATGGCTTGTACATTTTTCGGGTTGGCTTCAATACCTCTTTCGCTGACCATGAATCCTAGAAACTTTCCTCCGCCCACAGCCAAAATACACTTCTGTGGGTTGAGGCGCATCCCGTGAGTCAGAAGCTTAGTGAAGACTTTGTCTATATTGGCAATGTGGTCATCATCTGTCTTGCTTTTAACCAGCATGTCATCCACATATACTTCCATGACCTCCCCAATTTATTCTTCAAACATTGCATTGACTAACCTCTGATAGGTTGCGCCTGCATTCTTGAGGCCAAAGGGCATGACCCCGTAGCAATACAGTCCTTTGTCTGTAACAAAAGTAGTGTGTTCCTGATCCGCCGGGTGCATCTTAATCTGGTTATATCCCGAGTAGGCATCCAGAAAGCTGAGCATCTTATAGCAGCTGTGGAGTCAACCAACTGGTCAATCCGTGGCAAGGGGAAGCTGTCCATGGGACATGCTTTGTTGAGGTTAGTGTAATCAACACACATTCGCCATTTCCCATTGAGCTTAGAAACCATGACAACATTGAAAACCCAGACTGGGTAGCAGACCTCTCGGATGAACTTGATCTCCTTCAACCTTTGAACCTCGGCTTGTATAGCCTGGTACTTTTCCGGGTTAAAAAGGCACGCCTTTTCTGCTTGACAAGGGGATAGTCCTTGAGGATGTTGAGTTTGTGTGTGATGACATCAGGGGAGATGCCTGGCATGTCAGCATAAGACCAAGCAAAGACTGCTTGCTTATCTTGGAGAAAGGCAACGAGCTTCTCGCGGAGTTCCGGGTTAAGGTTTGTGCCTATGCGGATTTTCCTCTCGGGAGCACTGGGTGATAGGGAGACCCACTCTGTCTCTTCTGCCGGGTTAGACCTTGGGATCTGCTTCTTCTTTTCTTTCCCGTCAGGGTCATCCCTGGGGTCATCAATAGGCTCAGAAGGGCTGAGTGGCAGCATCTCATAGGTACCACGCCTCTACTGAATGACATTAAAGTGGCAGTGTTCAATGGCTGCCCTATCTCCTTGGATTGTAAGTATGCCTCCCCGGACTTTCATGAGTATCATGTGACCTGCAATGAAGCATTGTAGTCCCCAAATGATGTCGCGGCTCAAGATGATGTTATAGGATGAGGGACAATCAACTATGAGAAAACGTGCCATAATAGAAACACGACGGGGGTTGGTCCCTACTGAAACTGTCAAGCAGTCTGAGCCTAAGGGCTATACAATCTCTCCCGAGAAGCTGACAAGAGGATCATGGTTATTGTACAGTTTAGCTCGGTCGCGCCGGAGCCCTCTATAGCAATCAGCAAACATTACATTGACTGCAGCTCCTGTGTCCACAAGGGCTCTGTGACATCTGTAATGATCCACTTGGACATTGATTATGAATGGCTCATTGTGATGGCATTTTATTGTGTCTTCCTTTTGTGAAATGACACATGGTCCCATGCTGATGGGGTAGCGGTGACCCCTCTTTGCAACTCAAGAATTTCTAAAGGAGTTGTACATTGCCTTTTGGCAGAGGGTTGACGAGGGGGAAGTCGCGGGGCTCCGCCATACAGGGTTAGGATCTAGCCATGAACCTCAATAGCGTTAGCTCCCATTGCGGGAGTGCAATACTGGTGGAGTTGCCCGTTACGGATCAAATGCTCTATTGCATTGCGGAGGCCATGACACATCTCAGTGGTGTGGCCATTGTTATCATGATAAGCACAATACTTATTCCCTATGGCCCGCCGGGGTTTCTTGGGGTACTTACTCTTGGGTGACGGGGGAATGAGGTCTTTGTGCTTGGCTCAGATGTCCTCGTATGTAGTGGTCATGGTAGTGTGGACTTCGTAACGGGGTGGCGGGGAAGAGCGACGCTGCTGCTGGGGGCTCTGCTCTCGGGACCGATAAGGATGGTCTCGTCCACCCTGCCCATTATGGCGGCGGTCTGAACCACGTCCCTGATTGTTATCTCGGGAGTTGCCATGCTGCTTGCTTCTGTCATAATGATCATATTTCTGCTGTGATGGTTGCTTGGGGGTGCGGCTGGAAGAGCTAATGTGGTGGTTTGATCGGAATGCCCAAATGTGGCAAACTCGGTGCGTGCCCATCGGACAACAAGGTCTGTCAAGGCATCGTATGACCCTGGAGGGTTCCTATTAATCTCTATTAGGAAACTGCCGGGAAGCAGGGCTTGGCAAAAAGCTTGTTCAGCGACTCGGGGTTCCAAGTTGTGGCAGCGTGCCGTGGCTAAATGCCACCTGGATAGCAATGCATGGAGTCCTTCACCTTCTTTTTGCTTGATGTTAAACAAAGCATCCACACTTCGGTAAATGCTGGCATGGAGTATGAAACGGTTAAGAAAGTGCTCCGAGAGTTGGTCAAAATTGTCAATGGAGTTGGGGGCCAAGTTGAGGAACCAACTAAGTGCCTCATCTGAGAGGGTTTCTTGGAAGGCGTGACAGGCCATGGCATATGTGTATCGAGTGGAGCTACATAACGAGAGGAATGTTTCAAGGTGGAGGTGAGGGTCCCCGTTACCCTTATATTTGTCTATCTTGAAAGGTTTGGCCTCGGGTGGTCTCTTATCCAGCTGAACTCGTGGCGTGAAAGGACTTGGGCGGTGTCCATACCTCGAGAATAGAGGTCGCTGGCTCCCGCGACTCTCGACGCTCTCAATTCGTGAGGCCAACTGAGTGACAGAATTGTTGAGCTGGAGGAGAAGTCAGGATTGCATGTCGAGAGGTGGGTTGGCAGAGTTGGGATTAGCGTTGGGAGTATCAGATTGCTCGGGTCGGTTTATCGAGGGAACAGACTCATTATTGAGTGCAGATGGTTGAGGGGCTGGGAGTGGAAAGGATGGATGGGTGAGTGGATGAGTGACATAAATGATCTGGTTGTGGCCTCCCGGGAGCACGAAACTGTTCTGTCCTTGGTTAAGAAAAAGAGATGTCAGGGTGGGAGTGACCCTCGCTACCCGCTCTAAGGTTTCATTGTAGTTGTTACGGTGATCCAGGGTGGCGCGGAGCAGAAATTGTTCATTTTTTAGCTCAGCGATGCGTACTCGGTACGCTTCGGCCTCTGCTTTATCCTTAGCCGCTTGGTCTTGGAATGAATGGAAGTCATTTTTTAAAATTTCGAGGGCTGTAGCAGCATCAGGGTGGTTAACATGGCCCGTGCGGTAGTTGATTAAGGGAAGTGTCTCCATATTGGAAAAATTCATTTTCTATGTGGGTCTCGGGTTCGTTTGGGTCATCCATAATTTCCACCATCCTTTTAAGTTAAAATGGGAGTTCCACAAGAAGGGGCGCCCTCCTTCTAGCGTCAATTGTTTCTACCTCTCCCGAGATCACGAGACGGGAGGTCGAATCCTTGGCTCCGGGTCCTGTAACTGCCAAGCCTATCCCTGGAGAGGTGCTTTACCTATATTTGGCTGTGTCTGCCACAGCCATTAGCGCTGCTCTCACACGCCATGAGCATGACAATGAGTTCCCAGTATATTACTGTGGAAGAGGTTTTGCAGACCCCGAGACCCGCTACCCTGATATTGAGAAATTTACCCTCGCCCTCGTCACTGCAGCACGAAAACTCAGGCAATATTTCTAAGCTCATACAATTCATGTCCTAACTAACCATCCCCTGCGCCAAATACTCTAAAAACCTGAAACTTCAGGACACATGGTAAAATGGACAATTGAATTGGGCGATTTTGACCTCCATTTCAAACCGAGAACAGTCATAAAAGGGCAAGCAGCTACATATTTTATTACTGAGTTCATCCCCCTGGACCATAGCAACCCAGACCCAGACGCCCCTTCCCGGGATGCCATCTGGGAACTCCATGTTGATGGATCCTCAAAAAACAAGCTCAGTGGAGCAGACATTATAATCACAGACCCAGAGGGAAATTCCTATAAGTATGCTCTGCGTTTGAATTCGAAGCATCCAACAACATAGCTGAGTACGAGGCCTTGATAGCTGACATTCAGCTCTGTCGGGAACTCGGAGCCCTGCATCTCCACATATTCAGTGATTCCCAGAACAACCTGGGGTCCTACAAAGCCTAGCTGGGGCCTTCTTGAAACACTTCACATCTTACAAGCTAACACAAATCCCAAAGGCCAAGAACTCCAAAGCTGATGCCCTTGTGAGACTCGCCACAGCCCCTCCCGAGTCCACGCCACCGGATGTGCACATTGAAATCCTGGAGAAGCCTAGTATCTCAAAGGCCTACTCAGAAATCTTTGCCCTCGAGACAACTAGCCAGCCCTCGTGGATGGACCACCTTTCTTTCTAATGGCACCTTGCCCTTGGACAGAAAAGAAGCACAACGGTTGCGCCACAAGGCTTCACTCTACCTACTTAGGGGCGGTAAGCTGTATCGTCGTGACCAATCATTCCCCTTCCTAAAGTGCTTACCTACAGAAGAGGGGCACAAGGTATTAAGGTCACTCCACAGTGGGGTCTGTGGAAACCATGCGGGGGCTCGGAACCTCATGTTCAAAGCACTCTGAGTTGGGTATTACTGGCCCACACTAGAACAAGATGCAAAAGCAATTGTCCGAGCATGCCTCTAATGCCACAAATTGGCTAATTTTGCTCATCACCCCCCAATGCCACTATCTGTTATCATCTCCCCAGTCCCTTTCAGTCAGTGGGGACTCGACTTCGTGGGATGGTTACCAACAACCCCGGGATAACTCAAGTTTGCAATCGTCTGGTAGACTACAACACAAAGTAGATAGAGGCAGAACCCCTTGCCACAATCACAACTGAAAAGATGATCAACTTCCTCTGGTGAAATCTATATTGCCGGTTTGGGGTGCCACAAGCCATCATCACCGATAATGGGACACAATTTGACAATGACACACTCAAAGAATTCCTCTCCAAGCAAGGCACCACAATCTTCTATGCCTCCCCAGCACACCCTCAAACCAATGACCAGGTGGAAGCCATTAACAAGCTCATCAAATAGAACTTGAAGAAACGTTTGGAGGACGCCAAAGGGTTGTGGGCAGCCAAGCTCCCGGAAGTCATTTGAGCACTGCGTACCACCCCAACAACAGCTACAGGTGAATCCCCATACCTCCTATCCTATGGCACCGAGGCAGTGATCCCAGTGGAAATGGAGGTCCCGAGTGAACGTGTCATGACATACCACCCCGAAACAAACGTCACGGGGTTAAGAATTAACATGGACCTCTTGGAGGAACGCCGGGATAGGGCACATCTCAGGAATGTCAACAACAAGCAAAAAATTTTCCAACACTACAACAAGAAAGTTGTTTCCCGCCCCCTAAAGGTAGGTGATTGGGTCATGAAAGAAGTCATTCCCCACCCCACGGGACTCAAGGCAAAGTGAGAAGGCCCACTAGAGATAGTCAATGCCCAGGGACCAGCTACATTCTATCTCTGCGACACTGACGGCCGGGTACTACCCCACCCCTGGAACGCTCACCATCTCCACCTCTACCTTGTTTAACTCGAATCAACACCCCAAGGCCAACATGGCAACTAGCACTTCATCATTTGTGCTTTAGCCCGGTAGCGGCCCAAGTCAAATGTACACCTTGCCCATTAGCGACCTATCCTAAATGAAGATGTTATTTTTGTTCATCTTTTTTAGCATACCGTGCCAAGAACACGGACAACATCACAACTAAAGGGGAAACAAAAATGACAACATTCTTTAACGCAAACAAGTATCAACCTGGACTCCAGGCAATCTATAAATAACTGGCTAACCACGCCATCAATATTGTTTCAACAACAAACAAAAATTGAAACCTAACAAAACAACCTAGTATGTCAAAATAATCATTTCTCCTCGGAAGAGGCCCCGCTTGACTTCTTCACGCTCCCACCACTCTTCGACCCACTACCACGTCCACGGCTTTGACTGATATTCACCGACACCCTCTGACCATAAGCATGTTTAGACCGGTCACGCGACGTCGGGGGAGGCCTCCCGACGACATTAGGGTGCACCAGGGAGCTCACTTGTTGCATCTCACCGACAGGGGACTTGCTCGCTGGAATCTTCTGCACTTCAGCACGAGGTGGCGCCACAAGCCCCGGGACCCGAGGGATAAGGGGTTCGACAGCAGACGATGCGACCTGACACTACAATTTGGGCAGCAGAGGACCCCTCGGGACGCGGAGCCCTCGGCGGCGAAGGAACGATTATCGCAAGTGGCCACGACGTGCCCGCCACCGACACTTCCTTGGGCGCAGCAGATGTAGCACACCAAGCTTCATGCTGCTTAGCCAAAGACCGCGAGATCTCGGCTTGCTTCTTTTGCTCTGGGGACATCTGTTCCAAAGCCTTTCTCGCTGCATCCCTCTCGGTGTAGAACTTACGCATGGCAGCCTCATTAATCCAACCAGCTTGGCGCCCAGTCTTGCTCAGCTCATCCTGCCCCCGGTTATAAGCACTCTTCAACTGCTGCTTATACATGTCGCTCTCCTGGAACACCCTCTCCTCAGCCCCGGCAGCCCTAGCACACTTCAACTTCCACACCCTCTCCTGCTCCGCCAAGGTGTGGTTCAGTCTCGCCACCTCCGTCTCCAGAGAAACAACCTTAGCAGCAGCCACCTCCCCAGCTTCCATCTGCTTATCCTTCTCATGAATAACTTTCTTCAGCTCAGCCACCTCCTTCCAGCGGTAGCGGCCTGGTCTCGAAAGATAGTAGCATCCTGCTCCAAGCGTTGCGAGAGGGCACGGTTATTCTCTTCTGCCTCCCTCAGCTGCTGACACTTGGCCTCAGAATCTTCCTGCAAGTGGGTCACCACCCTCTCACTTGTCGCGTACATAAGCAGGGTTGCCTATAAACAAGCTAACAACATTAAAAAAAAACAAGAGTAGCAGAATAGAAGAGCACAATGTACACCATGTACACTTACCCGAGTCAACTTCTCCTTGGCCAGAGCCATGTCAGCGAAAGGCTCAACCTCCTCTAGGGCGTTCATGTCGCGAGACCGGTGACGCATGTCATACGCCATTTACGCCAAGTAAGGCTGCACCTCCTCGGTCCCCTCCAATGCGTGAGTGATCTCGGCAGGGCTCCCAGAACTCCCGGAACGTCCTTCCTTTCGGGATCTCTTTGCTTGGCCGCCGCGCGACGACTCAACTCTCTCCTTCCTCTTCTGAGTCTTTGTCACAACGACCTCCTCGGATTCTTGCCCAAGAGGTTCCACTTCCTCTGTCACGAGATCCTCGTCACCAGTTTGGGGCTCCCCAACATTTCCCAACAGTGCATCTCCCATCCTAACTAGCTCCGGGACACGCTCTTCCCCCACTGGAACTTGCTCCTGGTTGCCCTCAGGGTCACCACCCTCCGTCTCAGTGACCTTTCATCTACCTCTTGGTCGCCTAAACCTATGACCTTGGCCACCAAGGGAGGCACATAGGCATAGTCTTCGTCTGCCAGGTTCAGCCTCAAAAAGTCATCCTCGCATTCCTTCAGCTCCACCTCCTTCCTTTCCCCAGTTTCCAGGTCAATGTCAAACCGCTTGGCATGAGTAGCCTCGGCAAGCAACCCATCCAGCACATCCTCATCAGAGACCTTGTCATAAGGCCATTCTTTCTTTCGCGACCCACCGTCCCGAGGCATCGTTACTACACCAAACAAAAGATCAGTCAAGCACAACTCAGAAAGTATAAAAAGGGAAAACGTTCAAAAACAACAATACAGACCCGGGACTCGGGCATAGCCGAAATGACTATATACGCCAAGCCGGCATATCCGGTATGAACTCCTACACTCGAATGCCTATAGCACTCGGCGTATCCGACGCTCCATCAGCTTGGTTAATTTATACTCTTGGGGCACTACACAAAGTTAACAGTTAGCAGGAGCAGCATAGTACAAACATTAAGAAAACACGAGACACAAAACACGGTACCTATTTTCTGAAAGGCCCCGGGTACTCGGAAGGGATGTCAGTGCCACTGCTGCCACTGCCCCCCAACAAGGAAGCACTTCCGCCGCCAACCCTCGTTCGTAGAGGTGGGCAAGTCTTCCACCAAAATCTTGAACTTGCCCCAGGACTTCAACGTCACGCAACCCCGGCTGCCCTTCTTCGCGCAATACGCCATATGCCAACAGGCGTTGAACTCCTCAAAATTTAGGAACTCTTGCCCCAATAAGCAAAATAATACCCCCGTCCTCAAAATTTACCTTAGCATATTCGGGATGACTTGCCCCGGGGCGACATGCAGACACACCAAGGTGTACTGCATAAAGGGGGGTAGGGGGAGCATTAGCCCGCACTTCAACTGATACTCGTACACCAAGGTGAAGTTGTCCGGAAAGTCCCAAAAGTTAACTCCCTTGCCAAGAGGCCGTAACAAAACCTCCTTGGGGATACTCCAATTTTGCCTAAGAGCTTTTAGCTCTGTCGATGTCATACTCTCACTAGGAGGATCCTAGAACGAATCGTCATCCTCCCGAGATCTCGCCATGCTAAACTCTTCTACCTCCTGCAATAGAGGGTCAGACGAGGACACGTGAGACCCTTCATCCGTAACAGGAATGCCCTCCCCTAAGTCAAGGGAAACCTCCGCCATAAGGTA
The DNA here is from genome assembly GCA_010134655.1 of Fragaria nilgerrensis. NCBI lineage: Eukaryota > Viridiplantae > Streptophyta > Magnoliopsida > Rosales > Rosaceae > Fragaria > Fragaria nilgerrensis. The sequence goes on from CM020981.1 coordinate 10,386,554, forward strand.
ATTCATTTCCTCTTCCCACCAGTGCCAGGTGTCCGAATCAGGATCGGTCAAGCTAGAGACAACCACGATCTCCTCGCTGGACACCCACACCAGATCTGCCATACCATACATCCTCACATGGTTAGACTCTCGCTACCTTAACCCTAGCTAACCCGATAGCAAACCATTCAATCCCTTACTCTAGACTCTCCTAGCGAAGTCACAACTAAAGCGAAATCCACAAACACTATCCCTGTCGATTCGAAATAAAGCAAAAACACCAGAACAGGAATTGACAAGTTCATACCTTGGAAAATTGGATTTGTATAGTGGCAGTGAAGCTGGTTGCAAACAGCCGAACGCTCACACCCAATTGATCGAGGGTGAAATTGGACGTTCCCCAGGTTCAATTCCTCAGTTCGTCGAAGCCTCTCCAGAAAATTGAACACCACTCTTTTTGCCCTAGTCCTCTATTTTCGAAATACAAACTCCTTCCCTCTGCCTTCTATAGGTCTATTTATAGAGCATTCAAGTGAACCTCGACCGTTCAGATCCCTACTAATCCCAACAGTCAGGAAACAGCCACGTTGACCACGATCCAACCCACGCGCGTCAGTTACACGCCAATCAAAAATAAATAAAACAACAAAATGCTCAAACGACAGAACCGTTACGTCCTTAAACTCTGTTATAAATGACCACGTGCTCCTCATAAACTGGCCATTTATGACACACATGAGATATAACGCAAAGGATCGTACCGAGTTCTCGGAACTCAACCCCAGCCACCTCGCGACCCTCGCGTGGGGACTTGGGGACTCGACACCACGCATCCAACTCCGGGTAAAACACATTCTTGGCACACTTGAGAATAACTCCCCACCCAAGAGCTCTCTCGGACTGGGGACTTGGGGACTTGTTAATACATAGCCAAAACACTTGGCCATGCCAAGAATGTAGCGTCATTACCCGGTCACCGGAGATCATTCCGGCCAAGACTCCGCCAGCAAGGCCTTCGTAGGCACCCAAAGAGTGGAGGCATAACAACAATACACATGTCAGATCCACTCTGCAACAGCTAAACTCTCCCGAAAGGAGGGAGACTGAACAATGCCATAAAACAGTCCCACATCGGGAACTTATGACAAAACCCCCAATACTAGCCTATAAAACAGGCATAGATCCCCAAATAAGGTAAGTTCATTACTCCTCCCATACTCCCGTACAATACAAGTAACAACTCAACGCTAACTTAAGCATCGGAGAGTCGAAGACTGGGCCACCCCAGTCCCGACTCCTGACATATTGTTACTTGTGCAATTACAGGACCCGGAGCCAAGGATTCGACCTCCCGTCCCGTGATCTCGGGAGAGGTAGAAACATAATGCAACAAAGAGACGTAGAGACTTGGCTTGCAACTTCACATTATTATAGCATTTTGACCATTACGCTTTCATCGACTGATTGTGGACTTCATCTCGATTCCTGATTGTGCAGTTCATCTTGATTCAACTTCATATAAAGCAGTAGCGACCAGAGGTTTCATTGCTTGGTGGCTATAAAGTTGAACTAGGTTAGTGAGAGAATTGAGGGTCGTCCATGAAGTTCCCATGAAGAATCCGTAACGGACTGAACGTTATGGCTTTATAACGTACGGCCTGAACTAGATTAAGATATATTCATTTCATAACGTTCTGGCTTTATTAATACTGTTGAACACTCATATTCATTTCATTAACCAATTTCTAGCGGATCAATACATAACTATATATCAAAAAAAAGATTCCAACATTTAACCAACCAATTATTGAAAAAATTCCATATGTACTGTTTAACAACTGGCTAGCCGCGGAGGAGGGGTTGCTTTAACGGTAAGTTGTCATGAATTGTTGGATCATCATCGTCCTCCTGGTCATCACAATGTTCGAGATAATGCTGGAAACAGATAAGGACTAAAGCAACACAAAAACCAGCCAAAAAAACGAGGCAACGATAGAAGTAATGCTTGTAACTAACTGCTAAGTAAGACGCTTTGCAATCGATATAGTACCCTGGAGTACTAGTCTGTTGCGCATTGTCCATTAATCAAAGGAAACTTGACCTCCAATTCACATTTGAACTCCAACTCCTCCTTGGAATATATCGTCTTGTCCGGCCACGTAGTGTTCCTAGGAGGCGACATTGAGTAGTAGAGCTGCGCGACCATATGATCATCTGTGATACCACCAGCTCCTCCGTGGCCTTCGGAAAGTTTTAGGCCGTCCACTGGCTGGGGATCGATCACCAAGACGTCGTATTCTCCTATCAAGGAATGCTTCAATGACAGAAGATCAGTTGTATCAGCCATCACTTTCCCGCGGTAGAAGGAGCTCAAATCCACCATAGCAAATCTATGGTGTTTGTAAAAAGCCATGACTTTAACATCATCATAATGCATGAAGTCGTAGTTCTTGTCGGGTTTACGGACTGTGATGTTGAGGCTGAGATTGTATCGGTAGTGAAATTTGTCGGTGTCGTCGATGTTGGTGGTGGCCGTGAAGTTGAACTCGGTGAAAGAGGAATGTGCTACATCAAAGAGAAACCTATCGGACGTTGGATGGAAGACTGAAGACACATAAAATAAGGTGATAAACGCCATGGGGACGACACAAACCCAGAAAAATGCGTTAAGTATGGCCGACGTTAACGACATGATGATTGATCTTGCTAGCTAGCTTAGTGTTAATACAATATGGCCTTAGGGTCAGGATATTTAGGCCTCTATATATGTTATCATACCTTAGTTTATATCTAATTATGTAAATCCTGCCATTTAATTTGATGTATCATGTAACAGTAATGTAATTAATAAGAGTACCCTCAATGATTTCCAAAATAAATTGAGTTTAATCGTCGATATCAAAGATGCTGATCGATAATTAGAAATCATGCAATAAATCGGTTCATATACAGAGAAATATGCCAAATATAGAATGAAATCATTCTATATACTTATACAACGTTAATGACCAAAAATCTTGACGCATTTATCCAAAGCTCATGATTGGTGGAGTTCATCAAAATCATTATTTGTTTTAATGTAACGTCTATATTTATGTTGGCCCTCCAGATCCATATTTGTTATGGGGGAGTTGTGACTTGTGACTCGCTCCTCAGATGGTTTGCTACCCAAATAAACCAATCTTTCCTTTCAATTAAGTAATGAGTAATACATCCTATTTTATTAAATACGCATCCCACATTTTTGTAAAAAAAATTAATTCTTATTTTGTCCCTCTTTCCAACTAACATAAAAAGAAAAGAAAAACTCCAAATTCCTTTGATCAATGCCGTGAAAGATTCAAGCAACGGACTAATACTTGATCCCGTACCATCAAACTACCATTAGGCCACTAAACTAGATTTCACATGTCAATCGAAAGTTAAGTTTAGTTAGCAATTGGGCACCTTATTGGTTCCCATAAAAAAGTTTAAAATCCCAGCAAGGTATTGAATAATTGTTGCAGATTCTTAAAAAAAAAAAATATTGTTGCCCAGCATGCAATCTTTCTTGATGTTAATTATCCATACATGTTGAGATATCAATCCCATATTGAGAATATGAGACATTGCATGTGGGTTTATAAGGGTTTGGGTCACTCTACCCATTGCCAGTTGGCTTTGGATGTGAACCCCAGACTACTTTATCATGGTATCAGAGTGGGCTACTCACGTCCACGTGTGAAGCTCAAAGGTCACACGCACTCCATGTCACCCTAAATGTTGTCCACGTGTTAGGCTTGAATTCGCCACACGTGTGGGAGCGTGTTGAGATATCAATCTCACATCGGGAATATGAGACCTTGCATGTAAGTTTATAAGGATTTGGGCCACTCTACTCATTGTCAATTGGTTCAGAAAGATGTTATTGTTATCATTGCGGTTGGGGAGAAAATATTGTAAGCGAATAGAGAGAAAACTTATTTTAGGGAAAAGAGAATGGAAGGTATTTGAGGAAACAATTGGGGAAATAACCAAAAAAAAGGTGAAGGGGGTGTGTATTAAATAAACAGAGATGTGTGAATAAAATTTCTTTTAAGTAATATTTTGAAACAAAATGTGGAGTTAATAACAAAAAATAACCGTGACAACTTTTAAGTGAGCATATTTTACTACGCCAAATAAAATGATTGTGAGATTTTTGATATTGGTAATTATGATCATGTAATATTAGACAAAACTTTTATTGTTTCCTCCTTTGAATCTCTTTTTTTTTTTTGTTAAAAACCAAGACTTTAACATCATCGTAATGCATGAAGTCATAGTTCACGTATGCGGACTATGATGTCAAGGCTGAGATTGTATTGGTAGTGAATATTGTTAGTTCCATCCATGTTGGTTGTGGTCGTGAAATGAACTCGGTGAAAGAGGAATAAGTTACATCAAATTAGAAAGTTATAGGGTGTTTGACGGATGACTAAAGAAAAATAAGTAATTTTTACACACGCTAATGTAAGGCTACATTGGTTGACGATGGTCGACTATAGCGTCATGGTGGTTGATCTTGCAAGGTAGATCAAAGTTATTATTCAAATCATAAAATGGTAAATCAGAGAGAGATATATGAACATGAAGAGGCCAAAATACCATATAAGTTCAAAATAACAAAAATGTCCAGAAGAGATCCAAGTTTCTCAATCTTTCCTACAGTTACCAATTACTCAATACCATATAAGTTTAGGAAACTCAAAAGCTTAAATGTATTCAAACTAAAAAGGTTTTGGTCATCAGTATTGCTGCTCCTGATGCATTGCCAAGATGCATATCATATGGGGTGTTATAAAGTAGGTTACCAGGAAAATGACAACCCCCACATACGGTTCCTCGTTAATGCCGGACTACATACTTGTCTTGTACCAATGAAGAAACTTGACATAGACACTCGTCACCACACATAAGAACAAACTCATATGAACTGATACGTGACGAATATAGCTTCGTATGCAAGTCGTCAAACACCACAGCTCCAACCACGTAGTCCTCAAACATCCACAAACACTCTCAAAGTTGGAATGGGGAACACAAGATTGAACATGAGCCATCCAGCGAGTAGTACTCATCAAAAGAGTCTACAATGACGCAAATAAAGATCAAGAACTAGGATGTGACTGGTGCTAGATAGGGGTAAAGGTTGAGCAGGCTCATATCTAGGAAAAATGAACAAAATAATCAAGACATAAGTGTATGAGTTCATCATATCACAAACAAGTAAACGATAACATAAAAAGCTCATATATAGGAAACAAAACAAAGTAATCAAAACATAAATACATGAGTTCATCATATCACAAAAACAAGTAAACTAATATATAAAAAGACATGTAGATGCAGAAGAACATTGCGAAAAGTGAATGGGTATATCTGCTAGTTGGTGTCTCCCGTGGCCATCACGGCCTCCAACTTTTGCAAATTGCTCTACGAAAAAAAAACAATTAATTGTTATCTAACACACACATAGAGCTAACCATGTGTAGAAAATAACAGCACTAGATGAGCTTTCCCCTTTCCTCAAACAAGATGTCCATGAAAAAATGTGAAATACCCACCAGTAAAGCCCAAGAGATAACACTGGATGTAAGTGAGAAGCGTCTACGTTTAGTATAAACCCAATTATATAAAAACTCTAAATAACACTATAACAAAAGAGGAGAAAGCAACAACATGTAGATAACAACACTCAACAAAACAAGCAGAAAAATGACTTTTATGGCTTTCCAAATCCAAACCAGTAACACTAATTATCACCACAATAAAAGAGAAGAAAACAACAAAATGAAGATAACAACACTAACATTTCATCATATGCATTTTTCCCAACACATTTCTATAACATCGCTTTTAACATATTTAGTTAAATTTCCTAATGCACACAAATCTACTATGATCTATATCTAATCTACTAGAGGCGCGTGACGATAGATCCTTTCACTCCTTCATAATTTATGAATGGTTATAGAAACAACAGAAATTGATATTTCTCATCCAGTGCTCACATACACCTATCTCTTAGCGGAGTAATAGTGGCATAAAAATGTCTAGCTAGTTGAGTCCAACAACACTAGCTATAAAAAAAACATATGGGGAATTCTTAAATCTTTACTCACATTTTTTTTTAAAAAAACAGTATGAAATGTTGATAAATAGATTATACTCTAGTTATAATAGTTATAAAAAAAAAACTTCAAATAACATCACAACAAAAGTGGAGAAAGCAACAACATGAAGATAACAACACTCAACAAAATAAACAGACAAATGGCTTCCATAACCTTCCAAATCCAAACCAGTGACATTAATTATCAACATAGTAAAAGAGAAGAAAACAACAACATAAAGATAACAACACTTAAACATATCATCATATGCATTTTTACCCAACACATTTCTATAACATTGCATTTAACTTGTTGTACTCCTACTCTCAAATTAATGGATTGATGTCGTCCTATTATAAAAAAAACATTGCATTTAGCAAATTTAGTTAAATTTTCTAATACACATAAATCTACTATGATCTATATCCAATCTACTAGAGGCGCGTGATCCTTCACCCCCTTCAGAATTTATGAATTCTTATAGAAACAACATAAATTGGGATTTCTCATCCGATGCTCGCATACATCTATCTCTTAGAGAAGTAATAGTGGCAGACAAATGTCTAACTAGTTAGGTCCAATAACACTAGGTACGGCCGTACGGGGACCTCTTACAAACATTTACACACACAATTTTTGTTCAAGTAGCAGTATGAAATGTTAATAATTAAATTATACTCTAATTATAATAGTTAGATCCTTTTGATAGCAGACAAAAACAATAAACAAACAACATCATGACAAGTTTTTATTGCTAAATTTAGTTGTAATGTCAAAACATTGATATAAACTTAATCAAAGAGAAAATGACACAACATCTTAACTAGATATTTAAAAAAACAATAACAAAAACAACAACAACACATACCAGAGAAAAACTATAAAATAATACAGTAAAGACCGCAGAGCATGAAGAGGAGACTAGGACATAGTTGGGGTAGAGAATGGGTTGGCATAGATCTAATGAAAGAATGCATCAGTCTATTAGCTCATCATATCACAACAACAATATAGAAAAAAACTGATCACAAACATGGTACTAGTGGGAAATATATATATCTATATGTATATATATATATACAGTCCCTATCCAGAGCGACTCTGGAATTAACGTGCGAAGGTCCTTATTTGACTCATTTTTCGGTCATATTTTTCGATCATACCCGGTCAGTATCTAGATACATATCGTATGATCATCCTTACAAAGTTTCATCTAGTTTGGTAATCGTTTGCACACCGAATCAGATAAAATAAATCAATAGAACAAAATCTGTCCAAGTAGAACCGTTGGAGTAAATCATGATTATGGAGGCTTAAACGGTTACCAAATTAGATGAAACTTTGTAAGAATGATCATACGATATGTATCTAGACACTGACCGGGTATGATCGAAAAATATGACCGAAAAGTGAGTCAAATAAGGACCTTCGCACGTTAATTCCAAAGCGAAGCTTCGCTCTAGATAGAGATAGAGAATGTGTATATATATATATATATATGTATATAGCTCATCATATCATCAGGTAAACAATAATGTAATTAATAGGGGTATCTCAATGATTTCAAAATTAAAATGAGTTTAAGATGTTGATCAATAATTAGAAATCATGCAATAAATCTTTTTTTTATTTTTTTTTATGGAAAGCCAAAATGTCATTTCATTTAACTCAAGCCATAATAACACAAATACATACTTTTTCCCGTCATATCTTGGACAAGTTAAGGACTTAAAACCGTAAACCAATCATTATACATTTAGTGATCACTTATTTCTAAAGAAAAGAAAAGGTGAATCTAACCAAGCTATGAAAACAAAGCATAGCACTTAGCACACTTGTGCTTAGATTCCTAATACAAGGATTTAACGTAAATAGAAAAACTAATTACTTAGAAATGAGCTAAGAATAAACCCTAACTAATATTAATCAGGCGAAAAGGAAGTAGCACAAAAGATATCAACCTTCAAGCTCAAAACTAACCAAGTCCAAGCTCGCTCAGAACGCCATATCCAGACCTCGACGTCGACCATCACCATTCTGTCCAGCGATTGCATCCAAAGCATCCGTCACCATCAAATCCAGCAATTCTGGCCACCACCTGCAGAGAGCACCAATCAAACCCAAAAGGGTTTTCCCATAAATCTCAACAAAGCAAAGGAAGAAATCCCTTTAATCTGTCCTCATCGCCGTTGAGTCGTTGACAGATGATGCAACCCAGAAGAAAAGGAGATGCCTTGTCGATGCACGAAAGACTAGACACCGCCTCTTGAACACCGTTGGAACAAGATCTGTAAGAAGCTCAAATCTTCCATCTAATAACCCACCTCCCTCGCATCTCTTTTAGAGGCTCGTATGGCATCGTGCGCCGCGGACAATTTTCAATCTTGGTGAGAGAGGCGCCGCTGCTCTTTAGGGTTTTATTTTGGAGTTTCAAGTTGTTTTATTTGAACCTTTCCTTTTAATTCTAGAGAATAATTTTTGAAAGGGTGCGGCTATTTCCACCTCACTAAATATTTTGTTCACCATACATTTTAATTTTAAACTAAATATTCTAATACTAACCCCACAATTAGGGATGGCAATGGGTAGGGTAGGGTACGGAGATCAAAATACCGTACCCATACCCTTTTACATTTCTCATCCTCGTACCAGTCCCCGTACCCGTAATTAGATAATGGGGATTCCCCATACCCGTACCCTTTGGGGATTACGTTTCCATACCCGTACTCATACCCGTTAACAATTATGTATTAAATTAAATTTTTTTAAATACGAAATACAATTATATAAAAGTATGAAATTAAAATCAAATACCAAAATAAATAAGTTTCATGCTTCAATCCAATAAACATAAACACTACCAGAAGAAAAGCTTTAGCCGACGAAAATAAAAAAACCAGGCCAACGAATGAATTTTTCGTCGGCTAAAGTTCACGTTAGCCGACGATAATTTCGTCGGCTAATTTAAATTTTCATCGGCTATCGTCAACTTTAGCCGACAAAATTAAAATGTCGTCGGCTAAAGAATTTATTTCTTCGGCTATAGTCTGTGAACTTTAGCCGACGAAATATTTAAAAGTTTAGCCGACGAAATTAATATGTCGTCGGCTAAAGTGCTTTATATTTGCAAATCTGGACAGCAGCAGTTCATTTGGGAAAAAAAACGGGAGAAGAAAAAACGGGAGAAAAAGTTTGGGTGTTGTCGAAATATGTCCATAATTAGTTTGTGGAGCTATATATAGGTACGTATATGTATATATATGTTGATTAATTGAGTTTTATTTGAGTTGATCGATTTTGAGTGTGATTGAGTTGATTGATTTTGAGTACGTTGGATGTATATATATATATATGTTGATCGATTTGGTTGATGATTTGATATAATATATATGAAGTTGTTCATAAGTAGTAGATATATATATATATATATATGTTAATTAATTTATAATATTGTGTTGATGGTATGAAGTTGTTGATGATGATTTTGTGATTATGTAGATATATATATAATATTGTTATGTAATTATTAAGTATATATATATATATGTGTGTGTTAATTATTTTGTTGTTGATTAGTTGTAGTACGTAGAATATATACGCGTACCAAATGAATTGAGATTTTATATATGACATGAAATTTAATTAATAATTAGCTAGCGTTATACATATATATTTTGTTATATTTTTAGGATATGGATAAGAGTTGGATTTCGCTTCCAAAATGGGACAAAAGATATGGTGCAGGAGTTATGAGTTTTCTGGAATATGCGCTAGCTAATGCTAACGGGAATACAATTTTCTATTGCCTGTGCACGAAATGTCAGTGTCGCAGCGATATGCATCGATTTGCAATTGACAAAGTATGGCAGCACCTGAGGAGTAACGGGTTTTGGGAGAAGTACACATGTTGGTTATATCACGGTGAAACATCATTAGGAGGTCCGTATGATCATGGCCAATTTTCTGAGACTGGAAATACATTCAACGATCCAACAACGGCATTCATCAACGACATGTTTCCTTATGAGAGCGGTGTATGCGCTCAAGGACAGTATATGTCTGAGCCGGTGCAGCCCTTCCCTAGAGTTGTCAACACTGCTGGTATTGACAAGTACAACAAACTGCTTGCTTTCCAACAGACCCATGTGTACCCCGGTTGTCAGAAGATCGTTCTTGAAAGTGTGATGGACGTAATGAAGATTAAAGTTGAGACAAAATCGACCGTGAAGGCTGTTGATAATTATCTACAATACACTACTTCGATGCTGCCCCACGGTCATCGTCTTCCTACCACTCATCATAAGGTCTGATGTATCCTGAAAGATCTTAGGTTTTCCTACATCAAGATCCATGCATGCAGATATGACTGCGTTCTCTTCTGGGGTAAAGATCCATAAGGGAATGACCTTGGTGACCTTGACGCATGTCCGGTATGTCACACTGACAGGTATAAGCTGACTCTTGCAGGTAATAGGAAACCTGTGAAGGTACTTCGGTATTTCCTGTTGAGGGATAGGCTGAAGCGGTTGTACATGTCTTCACACACGGCCAAAGCTATGAGATGGCACGCTGATAGGGAATTGCATGACGAAGATACTCTTATACAACCCTGCTGACGGGGAGGCTTGGAAGCATATAGACAGGGAGTTTCCTCATTTTGCGTCAGAGGTCCGAAATGTGAGGCTCGGGCTCTCATCCGACGGGTTCAACCCTTTTGGCAACATGAGTCTTCAATACAGTGTATGGCCGGTGATTTTGGTACCGTACAACCTTCCTCCATGGATGTGCATGAAGAAGAATACAATATGTTGAGTTTGTTGATTCCGGGGCCCGGTTATCCAGGGAAGTGTCTCGATGTGTATTTGAGACCTTTGATTGAAGAGCTTCAGTTTTTTGGGAAGTTGGTCATCCACTTATGACAAGTACATGCACGAGATGTTCCAGATGCATGTCATGGTTGTTGGTACCATCAGTGATTTTCCTGCCCGGGGATGTTGTCGGGCAACGTTGTTAGGGGATACAAGGCTTGTCCAGAGTGCCTTAGCGATGAGGGGAGCAGCAGTCATTGCAACAAGATATGCAGATTGGGTCACCGTGCTTTCCTTCCATATAATCACGAATGGCGGTTCGATGACAAGGCATTTGATGGGACCGTAGAACACGGTGTGCCTCCCAGAAGATGGACGGGAGAAGAAATTTTAGCAGTGCTTAATGAGTACGATTTTGGGCAGCTCAGCAATCATCCAAATATTGTTGCAGCAATACCTGAAAGACCCGACAAGTACAAATTCTGGACACATAAGAGCATATTCTAGGAACTCCCATACTGGAGTAAGTTGTTGATCAGGCACTACCTAGATGTGATGCACATAGAAAAGAATGTTTGCGACAGTGTGGTGGGCACAATGTTGAACATGGAGGGGAAGACGAAAGACGGTCCTAAGGCACGCATTGATCTAAAAAAATGCAATTAAGAAGACATCTGTGGTTGAAAGAAGGGAAGAAAAAAAATGCCTCAAGCTCCTTACACCGTGAAGCATAACCAGAAGAACATAATTTTCAGGTGGATGAGTTGTGTGAAGTATCCTTCAGGCTATGCAGAAATATAGCCCGGTGTGTGAACTTCCGAGACAATAGATGTACAGGTTGAAGAGTCATGACTGTCATATCCTGCTACAACGTCTCTTCCCTGTTTTCATTCGACCGTTCCTTCCCCGTCAGGTGGTGGAGCCGTTAGTAGCGTTGGCAAGATTCTTTCAGAAGTTATGCACACGGGAAGTGAAAAAATCTAACCTCCGGGAAATGCAAGAGGACATCATTTATATCATGTGTAAATTTGAGAGGATATTTCCTCCAAATTTTTTTGACATCTGCCTCACCTGATGATCCATCTTCCCGAGCAATTGTTGCTTACGGTCCAGTACACTACACTTGGATGTATCCTATGGAAAGGTACATTTTTTACACCTGAATTCCTCAATATATATACATGTTCAATAATCATAACACTTTGCAACTTGATTTATAGGCAACTTAGAGACTACAAAGATTATGTGGCTAATAAATCCGCGCCTGAAGGATGTATAGCTGAAGCATATATTGCGCACGAGTGCGTCACCTACATGAAGTTGTATTTAGGAGCATTGAAGAAAACAGACGAAGCCATGCCGGTAGATGTACCGAAGTTCAATCTTTCCATACTCTCCAGTGATGTTGAAGTTTATGGAATTTTGCCAGACTCCTACAAGTTGCAACCACATGAGCTCAGTCATTGCCCACTGTGGGTATTGATTAACTGTCCAGAAGTTGAATACTGGAAAGACATCCATCTATATTGTCCAGACATTCATGGTGATCTCGAGTACCACAACAGGGAGTTCGCAAACTATTTTGGCGGCTGGGTACGTAATTCAATATTTATGTACGTATTTATGTTTATTGCATAATTATCCATATTTACAGTTGAATGGTTGGTTGCAGATGAACCATATTCAATTTGATGGTCACCCAAATTGGTCGCACGAACTAAGACTTCTAGCGATGAAGCCGATAATGTCAAGAGTTTATCCGATGTGCAAGGTGAATGGCGTGCAATTTATATGTGAACAGAGAGACAGCAGACGGAGAACACAGAATTCTGGGATGATGGCGCATGGTGGGCGGAATGGAGTTGACTATTACGGTGTTCTCATTCAGTGGTGGAACTCGTTTACGGTGAAGGCATGACAGTGCACCTCTTCAAGTGTAGATGGTTTGATACTAGCCCGCAGAGTATGAAGACCGATCAGTACGGAATATTATCGGTGAACACTGCTACAAGTTCTTACGAAGATGACCCGTTCGTTTTTGCCACATCGGTAAAACAAGTGTTTTATCTTGATGACCTTGCTAAGGGTGACGCGTGGAAAGTAGTCAACCTTGTGCACCCTCGAAACATTTACCGGGCGGCTACACTTGGAGAGGCCGAAGATGAGAAAGAGATGTTGCGTATCAAGAGCCTAACGCAATAGGTATTCCTAACTCCTCTACCGTTCGCCTTAATAATTTTAAAGCGGGTCGTTCGGTGCGAATTCGTGATGAAGAGCCAAGGCTTATTGATGTTGATCCAAATCAAGAAACAGACGAAGACTCTGGCGATGAGGGAAGACATAGATTACCAGAAATTAATTCTGACACCGAAGAAGACTCATCGGATGATTTCGATTACGAGCCTTAGTTTTAATTTAGAGGACGTAATACATTAATTTGTAATAAAAAAGAATGTATTACATTTATAGTTTACATATGTTGAATTCATATTTCTGTTATTTTATATGAATTTTGGTGATATATAAACAGGAAGTGAGTATGGTTTACATGTATTACCTTCAGTTTTTTTAATGTATTTTTTATACTTAAGCCGACGAAATACACCATAATCGTCGGCTCCTAAACATCTAAGACGACGAATTATAGTATATTTTGTCGGCTAAAACCATCTTAGCCGACGAATACCTAATATTTCGTCGGCTTTATTTATTTTTTTATTTTTTTATTACATATTATAGCCGACGAATATATTAGGGTATTCGTCGGCTAAACCCTAAAATTTTTCTATTACATACTATAGCCCTATCTTCGGTGGTTATTTTCATAAAATTTTTATACGACTTGTTGCGTCTCATCGGTTTGAAAATATTTTCAGTTGAAGGTCCGGCCAAAATACGAAATTTAGACGGTCCAACGACATTTTCCATGCGTTTGGGGTTTGACTTAATGAATTGACCATCCGGATCGAGCACTTAACCTTGTCGGATCAAGTTGAATTTTTTCCCATACAGGTATTTTGTCATGATGGTCAGATCTGACGGTCGGATTTCCGTTTCTCAAGTTTGATCATCACAATCACAACATGCCTACTAATGTTGTATAACTTGTTTACCAAGTGTTAAGTAAATGTTCCGTTTCAAAAACAAACTATACGTAAAACCTTCAAACGTAAAAAAGTCGTGAAATAAGATATGACCAGAATGGTGAAATACGTCCATGGGTGAAAAATCACAATATTCCAGTAAAGTTTCTATGCCGATAGTTGCGGTCAATGCAATTTTCATTCTTTCTCCCTATGAGTAGCCCTATCTTCGGTGGTTATTTTGCGTAAAATTTTTGTACGACTTGTTGCGTCTCATCGGTTTGAAACTATTTTCAGTTGAAGGTCCGGCCAAAATACGTAATTTAGACGGTCCAACGACCTTTTCCGTGCGTTTAGGGGTTTGACTTAACGGATTGACCGTCCGGATCGAGCCATTAACCTTGTCGGATCAAGTTGAATTTTTTCCCATACATGTATTTTGTCATGATGGTCAGATCTGACGGTCGGATTTCCGTTTCTCAAGTTTGATCATCACAATTACAATTTGCCGAATGTATAAAAAGTACTATAGCCGACGAAGTTCAAAGGTTTAGCCGACAAATTTCAAAGGTTTAGCCGACGATATTTTTTAATGATTTAGCCGACGAATTTCAAAGGTTTAGCCGACCAATTTTATCTTAGCCGACAAGATTATATCTTAGCCGACGATGTATTATTATCTTTAGCCAACGAAATAATAATTTCGTCAGCTAAAGTTGTCAGGTATAACACCCAGCCTCGACAGCAGAAAAGCCCTAGCCTCCTCTTGCTCCTCCGCCTCCGCTCCCTCTCCCTCTCCGGTCGCCGCCCTCTCCCTCTCCCGGTCGCCGCCCTCTCCTCCCCGGTCTCCGCCTCCTCTCCCTCTCGGCCGGTCTCCGCCTCCCTCTCCCGGTGGCCTTCTGCTGCTCGCCTGCTCCGGCCCTCCCTCCTCCTCCTCTGCTCCGGTCCTCCCTCCTCCTCCTGCTGTTCCAGCCTCGAGCCCTCCCTCTTCCTCGAGTACATTTCTGTTTCACATTTCATTTTGTGTTTGCTTTTATTTTCCGGTCAAGTGTAATGTTGTGGTGTTGTTAGGAAGTGTATATTTGTATTTAGGAAGTGTATTTTTATTTAGGAAGTGTATATTTGTATTTAGTATAGTATTTAGGAAGTGTATATTTGTATTTAGTATTTTGTGTTTGCTTTGATTTTCCGGTCAATTGCAATGTTGTGGTGTTGTTAGGAAGTGTTATATTTATTTAGGAAGTGTATATTTAGGAAGTGTATATTTAGGTATTTGTATTAGGAAGTGTAAATTTGTATTTAGGAAGTGTATATATTTTTTTTGTTGACTAATTGAATGGTTTACAATGTTTGATTTTGTGGCCTTGATTCAAATTAAAATTTTAAACAGGATGAGTGGTAATATTAGATCGACGAAGGGTTCGAAGGGCCAAAGGTCCGAATCGTCTGAGGGAACCTCTAGCAACCCTCAAACGTCGTTTCAGGGTCTCATGACAGCTAGACATGCGAGCCTTCTGCATACGGCGCAGAGGCAGCCGAGGTGCCCCCTTCATCGAGGCAGCGGGCGTCCTTCATTCCTCGAGGCAGTTGTGGCCTCAGACCCAGACGGAGGTGTCTGAACGCGTATGCCTGAGATACACCGGGCGCCCACTCCAGGTCCTACTTCTTCGGATAGTGGGTCATCTGGGGTACAGATGCCGCCTCCTCATCTGTTCCTTCCGCGGATGATACCGGCCTTACCTGCAGTCGTTGGCTCAGGGACGCCGATTTATCCACTGCCCCCGCCAATGGCTCCATCAGCGGCGTACTGGTTCGTGCCTTTTGATACGCCTCTTATTTCTGCGAGGGTATCATCATCGGCAACAGAGACGGAATTCGTCGCGTCCGCCGCATCGCCCTCAGGTAATGAAAGATGAATGATTTGTTTTCTTATAATTCTCCGATTTTAATAATCAATGTGATAGGCACCGTCGGAGCGAAGCCAGCAAAAAAGAAGAGAGGCCCCGTCACAGGGAAGGCTCTCGAGAAGATCGTTAGTACCTTAAGAAGGATTGTCATTGTACTGACGGGGATGGCGACATAGTATCGGGCAGGAAGTCGAGGACGTACTCCGACCGCGTGGGAGCGCTCATTAAGGATAGAGTCCCTATGTTGTGGTCAGAGGGGCGAGGTCCCGCAGGAGGTTAAGGACATGGTCCACAACGCAATGTCGTGAGTTTACAAAATGCCTCAATAATATTATGTATTACATTGTAGATTTCTCGAAAAACTAAACTAATAAACGGTTAAATGCAGGTGTAGTTTGAGGTTCCCGAGCACCTGAAGAGCAGCTGGGCGGACGTTGTGCATGGGAGAAGGTACGTTGGGAAGTTAATGAAAAAACAAAATTGTATGTGATATTAATAATATTTCTAATATTTTTGTTGTATCTGTAGGTACAAGGAGTGGAAGAACGAGTTGCGGACCCACTGGACTACGCACGGGAACGCACGTTCTGGTACCTTTGCTGAGTTCCAGTACAGGGAGTACGAGTAGCGTTGGCTTCTGACATCAGAATTCAACAACCCTCGTAAACAGGTATTTAAAATATTAATTAGTTAATTTGTCATTAAGTACGTGCGTTTTTAATTTTTTTACTAATAGTTTATTTTTTCTTTGAAGGCCGTTTCCCGGACGAACGCTCAGAACCGGCAACGCAACACAAGGAACCATCATGCCGGTTCTAGACCGTTCGTTGTCTTCATGGACGAGGCGACCAGAGAACATCCAGAAGTCAACCGGTACGTCTATACGTACGAGAAGACATATCCTGACGCCCAGGAGGATATTGTAAGTCATCTTACGTTTTTAAATTTTAAATTTTACTTATATATATGTTAATTAATAATTTTTTTCCTATCCAATTAGGCAAAGGTGAGGGAGGCTAGTGACGAGGTGATGAGTGCTATAGTGAGGGAGACATGGCCGGACACGCAGGAGGAAGAGATGTCTGAAGCCATGTCCTGGATCGACACTTCAGATCTGACGGTTGGGGCGAGGATCATGGGCACAGTCTTCCCACCGCGAGCAAACAACTTCTACTGCCGGGGTCTAGGAAAGAAGGGCGAGGGGGTCCTGAAGACCACTCCAGGATTTCAACGAAAGGCAGCCTCGACCAGCAGCAAGACCACGACCACCAGGACGACTCAGCTGCTAGAGTCGGAATTTCAGAGACTACGGAAACAGCAAGCTGTTCATGTTGCCTATAATGCCGCGCAGGCAGCCCATTATGCCGAGTACATGTCATCCAGCAGGCCCAGCAGCGGTAGATGTTTAGTACATGCAGGACTTTATAGCTGCCCAGCTTCAGGGACTTCCGGCTCCGCCCATGCCTCCGCCCATACCACTACCCCAGCCGCAGCAACCTCTGCAGCAGCCCCAGAAGTGGATATTAATTTAGACGATCTAGATTTTGTGTAGTCGATGAATTATATAGTTTTATGTGCTTGTTGTTGGTTATATGGAATTATTTTGGTGTATTTTGCAGCTTGCTTGGAATGGTAATTTAGAAATTTTGGTTTTTTTTATACTGGAATGGACTTAAAGCCGACGAAATACGCCATAATTCGTCGGCTATAATAATGTTTAGCCGACGAATTATGGAATGTATCGTCGGCTAAACCCTCTAAAGCCGACGAAATACGGTCTGTTTCGTCGACTTTAATTATTTTTTATTTTTTAATTACATACTATAGCCGACGAATATATTAAGCGTTCGTCGGCTAAAGCTGAGAGACTAGCCGATGAAACAACTCGTCGGCTAAAGTCTAAGAGACTAGCCGACGCGAAAAGTTGTCGTCGGCTAAAGTTAGAGACTCGTCGGCTAAAGTCTGAGAGACTAGCCGACGACGTCTTTTGTCGTCGGCTAGCTATGGGGAAATAGCCGACGACGGGCTATAGTTTCGTCGGTAAAAGTCATTGCCGACGAAACTTCGTCGGGAATTAAGCTAACAGGCCGACGAAAAATGCTAAAGTGCTTGTCTTGGTAGTGAAATACAAGTCTTGGTTAAAATAGAACAATACCGGTAAATTTTATTAAAGAATAAAAATATATAATAAAAAGGAAGTTTATTAAATGTTTATTAAGAGAATCACAAATTTTTTTACATAAATATTTATTTATAAATTATATATAAAGAGGGCCCTTCCAATGAATGATCCATTTTTTGGACATATATGAGGGATGAGGGATTACACCAACTTTTCGATCACAAAATCACATCTCCACCGTTCAATATGTAGTTCTATATGAGTAGATCACTTCTGTAAATTTTCAGAAATTTTGGTGATTGTTAAGGCATTCAAAACTACGATTTATAATTATAAGCATGAACGGTTCAAGTTTGGCAGATTTGGTTCGTTCATTGATTTAATTTTGTTCGACACCTTAACAATCACCAAATTGACTAAAATTTGCAGAATTGATCTATATATAAGGACCAACAAACTGAACGGTAGAGATTCAAAAATATAATCGAAAAGTTGGTGTAGTCCCCATCCTTCATATATGTCAAAAAAAGGGATCCCTCATTGGAAGGGCCCTATATATATAAATATATATATATAATAATAAATTATATAATTATCTATAATAATATTTCCATCCTTAATGGGTGGGGATGGGGACGAATATCAAAATACCATACCCGCCATGTACCCGATTTAAGAATCCGAATACTAGGGATCCTCATCCCGTTACCCGTTTATACCCGTATATCTTTCCGTTATGATCGAATACCCGTGGGTACCTTACCCGCTAGGGATTATTGTCATCCCTACCCACAATCAAGAATTTTTGTGAAAATATAATATTAAACTAAAATCTATAAAATTCAAACAACAACAATTCTCTACATCTTTACATCGGAGAAAAAAAAAATTTCTCTACATATTTTAAATCAGATTTGAGAATCACTTCAATCTTCAACAAGGTGGTTATACAATGTGATGAGATTGTTCGTTCTTATTTTTATTTTATTTTTGGCTTCAAATGTGTATATATATATATATATATATATATATATATATATACACACACACACATACAGGACCCTTCCATTAAAGGATCCTTTTTTTGTTTATATGAGGGATGGGAGATTACACCAACTTTTCGATTATATTTTTGAATCTCCACCGTTCAGTTTGTTGGTCCTTATATATAGATCAATTATGCAAATTTTCAGCCAATTGGTAATCGTTAAGGTGTCGAACAAGATTAAATCAATGAACGAACCAAATCTGTCAAACATGAACCGTCATGCTTATAATTATAAATCGTAGTTTTGAATGCCTTAACGATTACCAAAATTTTCTGAAAATTTGTAGAAGTAATCTACTCATATATATAGAACTACATATTGAACAGTGGAGATGTGATTTTGTGATCGAAAAGTTGGTGTAATTCTCAATCCCTCATATATGTAAAAAAAATGGATCCCTTAGTGGAAGAGCCATGTGTGTGTATATATATATATATATTCATAATCGTAAAAAAGGAACTCAGGTTAGAGATCGAGGAGAACATATATACGATGTACGTGGTTTGAAAAGAATGGAGGTCTGCATCAAATATATTGATACGTATTTGTATATATTTTTAAATTTTATCAGATTGAGAAAAATAAAAAAATAAAATGAAAACCAGATTTTCTCAAAATTTTAAAGGTAGAACTTGAACGTTAAAAGTAAAAAATAAAGAATGAGGTGAACTAAGCATTTAGTGGGGTGGAAATAGCCGCACTTTTTTTTGAAATCATGCAATAAATCAGTTCACATATACAGAGAAATATGCCAAATATATATAGAATGAGATCATTCTATATACTTATACAACATTAACGACCAAAAATCTTAAGGCATTTTACCAAAATTCATGACTGGTGGAGCTCATCAAAATCATTATGTCTTTTAATGTAACGTTTATATATAAGTTGGGCCCTCCAACCTTCCAAATTTGGTTTTGTTGGAGTTGTGAGTTGTGACTCACTCCTCGGATGGTTTGCTACTCAAATAAACCAATCTTTTCTTCTAATTAAGTAATATCAGGAAAAAAGTAACCGTGGCAACTTTCAGGTGAGCACATTTTACTACACCGGTTAAAATGATTGTGAGGTTTCTGATATTGGTAATTATGATCATGCAATATTAGGCAGAATTATTTTGTTTGGGATTCGTTGATCCTAAAAGTGAGCCCTATGTACAAAACGGGGGAAAATGGGTTATTCCTCGGAATGCCAGCTAGTAAATGTAAAAAATATTGCAACATTTTTGGGGTGAGGCAATTGATCAATGTTATACTACTAATATAACATTAATGTTATATTAATGTTATACTATTAATATCAGGAAAACGACTCTCTATGAGAGGTAAAAGGCCTGACATTGAACACATGAGAACAATATCCTCAGAGAAAACCGGTTAATTAGATAGAAATCATATTGGAAGAGGAATAGTGTCATTTGGCGTACAAAATGAGGCTAACCTTCGATGTCAAAGATGCTGATAACTAGAAATCATGCAAGAACTTTGGTCCATAGTCCATACACACGTACATGCCCAAAATTGAATGATATCTTTCTGTAAAACGAACAAAACTCGTAATGGATAGAAACTCATGAATGATGGAGGTCATCCAAATCATAATTTCTTCCGGAATCTTTTAGAATGTTTCAGCTGCAGGTTAATGCTCAAAGCGAGAGTAAAAGATTCAACCCAGTTAATAACAAAAAATCAACCGTGGCAACTCTCAGGTGGAGTACGTAAGTTTTACCACGCCAGGTGAAATAATTGAACCCAGTTTTAACGTGCAGTCCCTTTTTTCTTCCTCGATCCCCATAGACCATAGTTGATGTGATGTGGTAGCTTAAACTCATATTAGGACAATAGCTGTAGGCTGTAAGCCTGAAGCACCGAACCTGCAGGCTGCCAATCACTTCCTCGTCTCTCGGATCATAGCCTCGAGCTCTAAGCAAAGCCCTGATTTCTGCTGTCACTCTCACAGGTTAGAGCAGACCACCATCTTTGCCTCTCGCTCAAACTTTCTATTCCTTCAAAAGAGAAAAAATAAAGCATCCTATAATATAGAACTTTTATAATCAAAAGATCGAGATCATGAATAATGGTAGTCGACGTACGTCATCAAAATCAATGTAGCGTCAATTTTCACGTTCAGAATCGCACAGCCCCTTCGAGCTTTAGGTGCGACTCGTCATATGGTTTTGCTCTGTCAAACAATATATCTTTCCTTTCGGCTATTTTCGTAATGTTTGGTTGGTTAATGCTCGATAACTCGAACCATTTATGATTTTCGACATTGAAACCCCTCATTTTAATTCCTTTCGATCGACATCAACAACAACAAAAAGTAAAACAAAAACCCATTTTAATATGGAAATGATCAAGTCGGTCCTCAAATTAAAGAAGAATTAAGGTAAATATTACTTAACAAATAGATAAAGTATGTTTATGTGTACATAGATAAAGATTTGGTTTACATGACAAACTTGTCTTGGCATTGTTTATGCGCTCAACGTTTTAACGTGGTAACCAGATTTGGCAATCCATGCCATGACAAACTTCTTGGCATTGTTTTTCTCCACCACAAAATAGTGAAAATACTATTTAGTCTAACATAATTGTACTATATGAGCAGTGTAATCTTGTCATGATCGAACATGCCCTAGCTAGCCTCCTGTTTTTTTTTTTTTTTTTCAGTCAAACAATATATCATGATCGTGCAAGAGCTCAAATATCTGATGTTTAGCCTCCTATATAATGTCAATGCAAGAATATATTACCCCAAATATCTGATAAGGTGAAGGATACGAGTCATAATATTATACAAAGAACATGCAAGAGCTCCAAGACATGTATTTCCAGGCCAAGATATATAGAAGTAATACTTGCAACTAAATGCTAAGTAATAGGCCTTGCATGGAGTTGGGTGTACTAGTGCAGATTGTACGTCCTCTAATCAAAGGAAATTAACTACTCGATCGAGGTGCAATTAACATTTGATCGAACTCAAACTCTTCCAAGCTTAATTTGAGTATATTGTCCACATAGTGTACGTTCCTGGGAGGCGACATTGAGTTGCATGTAGAGCTGGGGCAACATATGATCATCTGTACGTGATAGCAGCAGCTTCGATCCGGTCTTTCGTGGCTTTCGGAAAGATTTAGGCCTTCCATGCCACCGGCGGAGGATCGATCACCAAGAGGTCGTATTCTCTTAATTACCAACGAATGCGTCAATTACAGAAAATCAGTTGTGTTACTTGTACTAGTCACCTCTTTCCACCATATATAGCAAATCTCTTGTGTTTGTAAAAGGCCATGACTTCAACATCATATAATGCATGATCGAAGTACGACATTCGTGTTGGGTTTGCATCTCGGCCATCTGCACGTGGAAGATATATATCTGCATTATTAATTATGGCTTTTGTATAAACCCTAGCTAGTGCGTTTCACCTATATAAGTCGAGCTTACCTCTGTGTGTATCATCAACAATCATGCAACCTTCTTCTTCTTCTTCATAATTTAGCTTATTAGATTGTTGACGATCATGGTGATTGGTGACTAGATCACCCAGATGGTTTGTTATGAATCGAGATTGTAATGGCAATGAAAGTTGGTGCCATCGATGAAAGGTTGTAGACTTGTAGGCTTGTAGCCGTGAAGTTGAACTCGGTGAATGAAGGAGGAATGATCTAGCTACATGAGAAAACCAAATTATAGGGTTAATGCAATATGCATGGCTGGCCTAGGGTCATGATATAATACCTACTTTCGTAAATTCTGCCCATTAATTTGATGTATCTTGTCAAGAATCATGTAAATATATAATAGAAGTATTCCAATGCGCTTTCCAAATAAAATGAGTTAACCATCGGTATAATATTTTAGAATTTAACTGCTGGTTAAATGCTCAAAGCGAGAGGAAAAGAATGTCGAGCATATAGTGACGACGACGAGGACCAAGACAGCTAGCTCCCTCTTAGTTAGCTTAGAAACCAGAGCTACCCCGACTCCGTTCAGCCTGTCTTGTCAAGTCTCTCATATATAGTTGATGTGTTAGCTGTACACGACGTAGCTATATATAGCCTTGAAGCATCGAACCAGTTTGCCAATCACTTCCTCTTCTCTCATCGATCATAGCCTCTAGCAATGCCCTGATTTCTGTCACTCTCTCATTGCCTCTGGCTCAGATTTCCTCTCATTTCTTGGAATACTCCAAGAATTTCAAATTATCAAATACCTCCTTCTATTGGAGTCTCTAGGAATACGAGAGCTTTTGGGAGGGTTTAGTTTACAATTTAATGGAAAAATCAATGTGTTGTATTTGATTTTGGATACATAGTTTGTTTTCTCTTTTGTTCTAGTTTACGAAGGTGGATGGATACGCGAGTATATTTGATAAGGTCGACTGGTGGAGGATACGAGTCAAGTTTGTTGACCTTGAAGTCAAGATCATCGATCAAAGGAAGTCACAGATGGCAACCATCAGGAGAGAAAGATCAGGAGAATGTAGTCACTTGTAACTAGACACGTGCCCTGGAACTAATTAGTAGAAATTAGTTTAGTAGTTCTATTGTACGTTGTTAGCGTCGTCAGTTCTCCAGTTAATTAAACTAATCTCAGTAATCTGTACGTACCTTTCTTCTCTCCGACTGTGTTAGTTAGAAGATTAGCAACTAAGATAATCTCTGGAGAAAGAAGACGAAAAGTGGAAAAGACAAAATGGTGGAAACCCTAGATGTTGTAGCTGAGTGGGAGGTTCTCCGTGTATAAAAGGCAACGGCTGTTCTTCCTCTTCCTCATTCCAGCCACCATGCCTGGCCCAGGTGCACATTTCTTCTATGCCATGGCGTCTGGCCTAGTTCTGAACGCGCTCTCCGATCAGCGTTTCGGTGCTCACCACATACTTTTCTACACCATCCGCTCATTCATCGGCCCTGACATCGGAGAGTTCTCGCTGTGGATCTTCAAAGGCAAGCTGTCCCATGAGTCAAAGAAGGTGCTCACAAGCATCCATCATCCGTTCAGTTACATGGCTTGGAATCTTATCCTTGCTTTGATCTACACTGGCCTTTCAAAGGGTCTGGTCAAGTGTACGTGGGTTAAGCTCTACTCAAAGGTATTCGCTGTTCGTGTTTTGATCGAATCTCTCCTTGTTTGTTTGTTTACTAGTTTTTCTGCAGATTATTCTACCTTTGGATCTCTAAATCTATGAGTTAATAATTTGGATCTCATAAATGAACTCGAATCAGATATTATTGTGTATATTTATATATGTGGCTCGGCCGTTTTAACTGTGTTTTTGAATTATTTAAGGAATGTTTGAGCTTCGCTTTTATCAAACACACTAGATTACTGCAGATCTGCAACAGATCTATAGTATTTGTTTTCAACTTATCCCAAAAAGCATGTTCCTGTTTTGTGCGAGTTTCAATCTACAAAAAAAAGCCATTTGAAAGTGGTATATGTTGTCTTTATCTTTGTATTGTTTTGTGGGGAACCCATTTGAAAGAGTTTCTGTCTTGTAATATCTACAGTATTTGTTTTTAACTTGTCCCAAAAAAGTGTGCTCCTTCTCTTGTAAGAGTTTCTGTATACAAAAAGCCATTTGAAAGGGGGAAGACCGGTACTGTCTTTATGTTTGTATTGTTTTGTATGTTAAGCCATACTTGTTTTGTTTTGATAATGGGGATAAGTGTTTGTATTGTCTCCAAGGCCAGGGAAATCCATTTATGTTGTCTTGTTTCTAGTGTTATTTGTGTCTAGCTTACTCACTTGATATGGTGGTTTTGTATTGCAGGCTTCTCTTACATACATCCAGTGCCTGTTGATTGGATCTGCGGGTGGCCTCTCCCACTTCTTCTTGGACAACCTCTTTGAGGTCTGTGGTGGTTCTAGATTCTTAGTTCTGTGTGTATTACGTAATTTATAGTTGATTAATTGTATTGTTGTTATGTGCAGCGTAAATCGGCGGTGTTGGCCATGGTGATGGCTACCGGAGACGAGAACAAGAGTGTTTACCTAACCCCAACTGCTATCGTGGCATGCCTCTTGGCGGTTTTCTTCGCATCGTTCTTTTATGTCTACAGGTATACCATATTACCATGTTTGTGATCGGTGTCATTCTATTGTAGTTGTGATATATATCATGAGCTAAGTGACTGAACAATTGTTCCAATAGGTCTCCTGCAACATCTCCATCCGCTGCCTCTGTTGCTAGCACCTCCACCACTTCTCCTAACCATGTTGACGAGTCCATTTCGGCACTCCTCTATGCATTCCTGAGATCTGTTTTTCCCGAGCTCTGGTGCTTCAAGGCTTTTCTGTGTAGCTGTTATCGTCAATTGTCATTCAAGATGGGTTCCAATCTCAGTGTGGCGGCAACTATCTATGTGCTATTCCTTCATTTCTACAAGGCAACTACTACAAAACATAAATCTGCGATTGGGGAGGAGGCGGATGTGGGTGTGATAATCTTCATGTTTATCTTTTTCGTCACCCCACATCTCATGTGCATATTGTCCATGCATCATGAGTCCTTAGCCTCCTGATCATGATGTTGGAGTTTAGAGACATGTATGGAAGTATCAATGCTTTTGTGTTTTCAGACTTATTGGACAATATGGTATTGTAATATTGGTAGTATCCAGACATATGTGGTAGTATCACTACTGCGCATTCTTTTTAGTTTTTCAGACATCTTTGAGCCATGCTATTTACTATTGTGTGATGTTTCTTCTGGTTATCTGCCTAAGTTCCTAGTCTTGATATATAGTATATGATCTGATATGTTCTCAAAATCATTATTACCTTGATCATTAGTATATGAAGTAACTTTCAAACATTACTACCTTGATCAATAATTGTCAAAACTACGTACCACTGGTCCTTTAGATATACACATTTATAGATGTTCTAGATGGGATCCATTAAGTTTAATTCTACGTGGAAAACTTATATTACTGAATTGGCAATATTTGACATACATCGATCGAAGGTCTTCCGTCTCCGCAATATGAAAGGCAAACAAATGGATCTTATTGCATTTTTCAGTTCCTCTAGCTGATTCTAGTGATTCATACATGGCAAGCAACTTAGATACATTCACTTCCACCACAATCCAGAGAAAATTGAGGGTGATATTTCCTTCTTAATTCAACTACGAACATCATACTTGCATATTTTCAATTGAATATAATCAAGAAAAAAAATACAAACAAGCCATGGAATTTGTCATGCATGTTACACACAAGGTCTTATATATTTTCTTTTGAATGGATTACTATACCATAAAATGTATGTCTGAGTGTGCTCAAACACCATTCGACAAACAAGTAGAGGTTCAAGTTGCGGAAAAGTATACAGAATGTGAGCTTAATTTACATCTTGTTATATGCTGTCACAACTTAAAAGTTGTACGTAACCGGTGAATGATTACAAAGGATTCTAACTTCTAAAAGCAATGCCACACTGTATTGATCCATTACAAAGGATAATTCCTTCACGGAAAGGAAAGGAACGAAAATGAATTCTTCGTATTTTTCATAGGCATGGAAAATTACAATTCCCATCAACTTTCATTTCCGGTGTTCTCACTTAAGTCGTGTTACAACACTATTATTCAATTTTTGCTTCCATTCAATTCATTAATCGATCTAGTCATCTAGCTATATGATAGTTACCGGTCTCAATATGCATCTTTTGCTCAACTTGAACCGACAATTTTTTGAAGAAAAAAAAACGAACATATTAATTAAACTAAACTTTGTTAAGGTAGTTGAGTACTTCTACTAGAAGCATGCAAGGAAAATTGAAGTGGATATTTCATCGGTGGAATTTTTGAATGAACATAACATCTATTATTCAACGAGAGAGAAAGAGAGAGGTATCTATACGAATGAATGCATTTACGTGGTTCTGCATGGGTGCATGCAAAGGGTACGTGAAATATGAGTGAGAAATAACTCGATCGATCAAGGGAATCTGATATAAAAGTTGGTCCATTCGTGCATGCCTATAGCTTGGGCGCTTTGCCCTCTCAATCAATCATCTCCGGCCACTATATATATTCGTCATTCATTCCCATTGTACCCTTGTGCTTTTCCAAAATTTCGCCATATAGAATTATAGAGGTCTCGATCATATCATTCATATGCTTCCTAATACGAATAATGATTGTAACGATATGCTAAGGCATGAAAAGGCAAGGAACTTAATTGAAGCAAATGTTAATGTTATGAACGGCGGCGATACTACAAAAATGCCCGCCGCGCCAGCAGATTAGCCAAATGTTAATGTTAATCTGGAGAAGGGATATATTCTTCGAGGAAGAGACTAGTATGCCGGCAGCCTTATTCACTAGTTCACTCTCCCATAAATGTTTAGGTCTGTCAAGTTCGACCTCCCCAACTATGCCTTTTCTATTTGAATTTGTAACTTGTTTGCTCAATATAAAATCCAATAGCTAGGTACTTTTCATATAAATGTAGTGAACCACAAAAACCGATGGAAAATATCAGAAAGGCTTGATTTAGAGGAAAGAATGGAAGACAAATATTGGCAAAAGATTATATATGTAGGTGTATTCTTACATTTTCCCTTAAATAAATAACTAACGGCTACTTTTAACACTTTCGGTCACCTATCATTTAAATTCATTAGTGTCGTTGATATTAGGATTATAGGTAGATATTCAAGAGAGCATTATTGTCTTTGTTCTACTCAACCTAGCAACCTAGTTATATATTTGACTCTTGTAATCCTCACTCTTCACAATCAATACAAACATAATATAGCCTCCATAGCCTTCTTGCTCTCTCTTTACATTTTCAGTATTTCATTTTCAATAAACCATGAATTCCTAACATGGTATCAGATCCATGATCAGGGTCTGTGGCTATGTGCTTCTGATTTTATCTTTGCTTCCGCATTTTCTCTTAGATTTCAGCTTTCCCCCAATTTTAAAATCTCTAGCCCAGCCTCACGATGCCGTTCTTTTTGTTGTCAATCCAAGCCGAACAGTCCTCCAACGAAGCCATGTGCGACTTCATCAAAGGAAGGAGATAAGATTTTGATTTCAATTTGGGCGTCAGATCTGGAGCGATTCTTCATTGTTGCGTCGATGGCGAAAGCTCAGCCGGCCATATTCTTTTCTTCGTCTGTGTTGTTTTAATCCTTCTGATTCAGTACAAGTCTTCTCTCTCCTCTTCATTTTTATTGCTTAGATGAAGTTTGAGATATTTGATTTGAGATCACTACTAGAAGAAAGGCTTTAGCCGACGAAAATAAAAAAATCAGGCCGACAAATTATTTTTTCGTCGGCTAACGTGGACTTTAGCCGACGAAATTTTCGTTTGTCGGCTAATTTAAATTTTCGTCGGCTATGGTCAACTTTAGCCGACGAAGGAAAATTTCGTCGGCTAAATAATTTTTTTCGTCGGCTCACGTTAACTTTAGCCGACGAAATTTTCGTTTGTCAGCTAATTTAATTTAAATTTTTATCAGCTTAAGAATTTTTTTCGTCGGCTATAGTATGTGAACTTTCTCCCTATGGGTAGCCCTATCTTCGGTGGTTATTTTCCATAAAACTTTTATACGACTTGTTGCGTCTCATCGATTTGAAACTATTTTCAGTTGAAGGTCCGGCCAAAATACGTAATTTAGACAGTCCAATGATCTTTTCCGTGCGTTTAGGAGTTTGACTTACGAGATTGACCGTCCGGATCGAGCCCTTAACCTTGTCGGATCAAGTTGAATTTTTTCCCATATATGTATTTTATCATGATGGTCAGATCTGACGGTCAGATTTTCGTTTCTCAAGTTTGATCATCACAATCACAACATGCCTACTAATGTTGTACAACTTGTTTACTAAGTGTTAAGTAAATGTTCCGTTTCAAAAACAAACTATATGTAGAACCTTCAAACGCAAAAATGTCGTGAAATAAGATATGACCAGAATGGTGAAATACGTCTACAGTTGGAAAATCACGCTATTCCGGTAAATTCTCGGTGCTGATAGTTGCGGTCAATGAAATTTTTCATTGTTTGTCCCTATGGGTAGCCCTATCTTCGGTGATTATTTTCCGTAAAATTTTTATACGACTTGCTACGTATCATCGATTTGAAAATATTTTCAGTTGAAGGTCCGGCCAAAATACGTAATTTAGACGGTCTAATGACCTTTTCCGTGCGTTTAGGGATTTGACTTACGGGATTGACCGTCCAGATCGAGCCATTAACCTTGTCGGATCAAGTTGAATTTTTTCCTATACATGTATTTTATCATGATGGTCAGATCTGACGGTCAGATTTTCGTTTCTCAAGTTTGATCTTCACAATCACAACATGACTGCTAATGTTATATAACTTGTTTACCAAGTGTTAAGTAAATGTTCCGTTTCAAAAACAAACTATACGTAGAACCTTCAAACATAAAAACGTCGTGAAATAAGATATGACCAAAATGGTGAAATACGTCTACGATTGAAAAACCACGGTATTCCGGTAAAGTCTCGGTGCCGATAGTTGCGGTCAATGCAATTTTCCATTCTTTCTCCTATGGGTAGCCCTATCTTCGGTGGTTATTTTCCGTAAAATTTTTGTACGACTTGTTGCGTATCATCAATTTGAAACTATTTTCAGTTGAATGTCCGGCCAAAATACGTAATTTGGACGGTCCAATGACCTTTTCCGTGAGTTTAAGGGTTTGACTTACGGGATTGACCGTTCGGATCGAGCCCTTAACCTTGTCGGATCAAGTTGAATTTTTTTCCATACATGTATCTTATCATGATGGTTAGATCTGACGGTCGGATTTTTGTTTCTCAAGTTTGATCATCACAATCACAACATGCCTACTAATGTTGTATAACTTGTTTACCAAGTGTTAAGTAAATGTTCTGTTTCAAAAACAAACTATACGTAGATCCTTCAAACGTAAAAAATTAGTGAAATAAGATATGACCATAATGGTGAAATACGTCTACGGTTGAAAAATCACGGTATTCCGATAAAGTCTCGGTGCCGATAGTTGCGGTCAATGCAATTTTCCATTCTTTGTCCCTATGGGTAGCCCTATCTTCAGTGGTTATTTTCCGTAAAATTTTTATACGACTTGTTGCGTATCATCGATTTGAAACTATTTTCAGTTGAAGGTCCGGCCAAAATACGTAATTTAGACGGTCCAATGACCTTTTCCGTGCATTTAGGGGTTTGACTTACGGGATTGACCGTCCGGATCGAGCCCCTAACCTTGTCGGATCAAGTTGAATTTTTTCCCATATATGTATTTTATCATGATGGTCAGATCTGACGGTCGGATTTTCGTTTCTCAAGTTTGATCTTCACAATCACAATGTGCCAAATGAATAAAAAGTACTATAGCTGACGACATTATTGAAAATTTGTCGGCTATAGTTAATAAAATAAAACAAATAAATTGAAAATATTAAATAAAAAGTACTATAGCCGACGAATTTCATTACTTTAGCTAACGAAATAAAAATTTCGTCGGCTAAAGGTATAGAGTATATAATTAGACTCAGCCGTGGATAACCATTTAATCCAACGGCCCCATAATCCAACCCCACCCCTAGACCCCGATCCGCGTCATTCTAGTTTCCACCAATTAGCGCTCACTATCCACCTCAATATAAACACCCCCAATCCCCACCTCCCTCATCTCACATCACACCATTTTCTCCTTCCCAAAATTCAAAACCGCCTAAACCCTGACTCTCCGATGTCCCGGTGCGACTTCTTTAGGTGCTACACGAGATTCTGGGCACGATGGGATGCATCCCCCAACCGACAACTCATACATGAAATCATCGAGGCGTAGGAGGAAAAGTTGGCTGCATGAGAAGAAGAGGAGAAATCCCAAGGTGAAGAAAGTGAGGAAGAAGAAAGTTGAGGAGGATATTACTAAGGGTAATAATATGGATAACCTACCCGCCATGAAAGAGGAGCTAGATAATAACCCAAAAGTGGATGTGGAACGCTGCGATGGTGAGAAGAAATTTTGGGTTTTTTTTTTTACTGGAATGGACTTATAGCCGACGAAACATGTAATATATTCGTCGGCTATAGTATTTTTAATTTTTTTATAAGGTTTAGCTGACGAATTACGGCATGTTTCGTCGGCTAAACACTTCTAAAGCCGACGAAACAGACTATATTTCGTCGGCTATAGCTATTTTTTTAAATTTTTTATTACATACTTTAGCCGACGAATATCTTTAATGTTTCGTCGGCTAAAGTCTCAGACTATGGTCGACGAAACATTTAAAATATTCGTCGGCTTAATTCTGGGAGAATGGCCGACGACGTCTTTTTCGTAGGCTAAATTCTGGGACAATAGCCGACGACATCTTCTAGTGTCGTCAGCTAAAGTAATCACCGACGACCCTTTCCCGACGAAACCATAGCCAACGAAGGCTCATCGGCTAAGATTTTAGCCGACAAATTAAGCTAACAAGCCGACGAAACTTTTTCGTTGGCTAAAGTGCTTGTCCTGGTAGTGGATGGAGATTTGAGGATGTATCTGGGTGCTATTATTGAGATGGTGATTTTCTATCCATGCTTTGGCTCCAATTATAGAGGATTTGATAACTTCTTTATCGATTCGGGTCATCGCGCTCACTTGAATCATGAATTATATGTGTTCTACATTGTTATACTACAATTCATCAGTTTTCCAGTTTTATTTCTTATCAAAGATTGTTGTCTGCCGTCAACCAAAAGAGAAGGTAACGAAGCAGTTTATATTTTCTTTTTGTTTGTGGACTGGTGAGTGTGGCTTGATGATTTAGAATATCAATTGGTTATGTGGCTCTAGTGGGTAGTGTATGTCTAAATTTGTTAAAGACGTCTTTGGTTTCTCTGTCATCTGGTGTTAGTTGCATTTGATTGAAATCTGCATAGTGGAGTTTTGCAATAGATTGTTTACATGTGCAGTAATGACCTATGAGGTTGCAGCATTGCTAGTTCATGTTTCTGCTTGTGCAAGTTGAAAGGAGTTAGGATGTTGTTGGATTGTTGGTAAGTATAATTGATTTTCAGAAGTGTAGATGAGGCATATATGCAGAAGGTTGATTATGAATTTGCAGAAGGATGATTTGCAAAATAAGAATTAGCAGTGTGCAGACAACTTTTAGTTTTTCAATTTTTGTTAAGAATATTCAGAAATTGCAGTTTATCAACCAAGATTTTAGAGTTAAGAATTTTCAGTTTTTCATCAATTATGGATTGCTTACTGCCATGTTGCCATTGTTGATCTCTCCTCTACTTCCTCAAAGGTCTACCACAACCAACAAAGCCGGAACAACTAGCTCAAGAGGGATGATGGTTATTGAATTGAGATTTTATCTTATAATTGTAGTTTGACTATTGTGAACTTTGTCCAACCATGATGTTTGCTCCAAGCATATGGTTGATGGAGGGTATTAGGATTATAGGTAGATATTTTAAGAAGGCATTATTGTCTTTGTTCTACTGAACCTAGCAACCTAGCTATATATTTGTTTCTTGTAATCCTCACTCTTCACAATCAATACAAATACAATGTCGCCTCCATAATCTTCTTGCTCTCTCTCTTTGCATTTTTAGTATTTCATTTTCAATAAACCATGAATTCCTAACAGTTGATTCACTTCCTTTACAATCAAACCAAATGTAAAACGGTAAAATTGGTGCCGCATGATTAAGATTTTGCAAGATATATTATGTAAAAATTGATTATATAGCATAACACCTAAAATCTATTCCACAAATCTCAAGCCTCATTTAAACCTTGATCAACAACATGCATGAAATCCATCGATATCAAATCTATTTCAAAGTTTATAACTGATTTTTAAGCAAATTAAAATCCTTTACGTCGGAATTGTCCATCGATCATCTATTTTTATTTCAACGTTACAGTAAAAATTAAAATTAAATCCACTAATTAGGATTTTGGTCCTATAAAGAATGAATTTGACTTAATATTTTTTTCCTTTAAAGAGGTGAACGAAATTTTATCTATGATTGCTACCAATCAGCATCATTTTCATACTGCTGTAGCAATTGGGATCTTATTCGTCATCGGAACCTCTTTTAATTTGGAAATGCATATGGTCCTTCCAATAAATTTAGGAAAAATGCCCATTGCATAAAATATGATTTTCAAAGCCTATTCTAATGACACATACAACATACTTACAGAGTGGCGAGATCGAGAGGCCATAACTCGAGGGCGTTTCTTTTTGGCCACTCTTGCGTTGTTAACTTTGATTCACATGCCGAACTTTGATCTGATTTTAATTTTGCCTTTTGTTCCACTACCTTATAAGTTTCTCTTTAATGTAGCTCATTCCTCTTTCACCGACTTCAACTTCACGGCCACCACCTGCATCGACGGCACCAACAAATTTCACTATCGATACAATCTCACCCTCAACATCACAGTCCGCAAACTTGACAAGAACTACGACTTCATGCATTATGATGATGTTGAAGTCATGGCTTTTTTCAAACAAAAGAGATTTGCTATGGTGGATTTGACCTCCTTCTACCGCGGTAAAGAGTTGTCTAATACAACTGATCTTCTCTCATTTGATAGGAGATTACGACGTCTTGGTGACCGATCCTGCGCCAGTGGATGACCTAAATCTTTCCGACGACCACAGAGAAGCTGATGGTATCATAGATGATCATATGCTCGCACAACTCTACTACTCAATGTCGCCTCCTAGGAAAACTAAGTGGCCGGACAAGACAATATATTCAAAGGAGGAGTTGGAGTTCAGATGAGAGTTGAAGCTCAAGTTTCCTTTGATGCAGCATATCAATGCCAGTGCTCTGAAGACCAATTGGAAGTATTACTTATCTATCGTCCTCCTTGTTCCTTTCCCTATTTTTATTTTTTATTTTGTTTGGTTTTCTAGGTTGGCTCAGTTGTATCCGCCCTTGTGAAGAACCACCACAATATAATCCATGACTCCGTAGCACTAGAGAAAGTAGAAATAAGCAATCCCTTCTCGAGGGTTGGTTAACAAGATCGAATTTGGTTACACATGTTTGTGCTTAATGTATGACATCATTATGAACATATAGTTTGTTTTTATTTGAATCTAGCTTATGAGCTTTAAAATATTAGTTTTACCTGATCATAAGATAGATCTCATCATCTCAAATCTCTTCGTCCAAATCATATTCATTTTCTAAGTTTACAATGTTGATGACCTTCTCATTCTACTTTTGATAGATATTACGTCGAAGTTTTGACATTGTAATCTGATTCCACATACACGTACCTCTAATTCATATAAATTTATCGACAACCTGTTTATCGAACCACAAAACCCGAACATAAATGATTTTATTTTTTATTTTTTGAGTAATGAAAGATTTCATTTAGCACGGGTAAAGAATTACCCAGATTATTGGTTACATTCAGAGTTTAAGATATCTAAGACACATTCTGGTGGTACAGACCCGGATCAGAAAGGATTGGTAAAAGATTATGTAGGTATATGCCTTAAATTAATAAATAATTAACGGTTACTATTAAGAACTTTTGTTTTATTTAAATTCATTAGTGTCGTTGATTCACTTCCTTTAGACTCAAACGAAATGTAAAAGGGTCAAATAGATTAACAAGATCCAATTTGGTTAGACATGCATGTTTGCTTAATGTATGACATAGAACATATAGTTTGTCCTGAACTAGCTAGTGCATGGTTATGCATGTATCGGTTTTGAAATGATTATTAGTTTATGAATTAAATTCAGTTTACCCCTCTAATCTTTGGTGTCAAAATCAGTTCAGTCCTGCAACTTTTTTTAAAATCAATTCGCCCCTTCAACTTTAGTAAACACATTAGTTTGGTCCAATTTTTGAATTCATCTCAAAATATGACGTCACCAAACTGACATATAATAAAGGCATTTTAGACATTTTGTTAAAAATAGGTTCCTTTGTCAGTTTACTGATATCATATTTTAAGGGGAATTCAAAAATTGGACAAAACTGATGTGTTTACGAAAGTTGAAGGGGCGAACTGATTAAAAAAAAGTTGTAAAACTGAACTGATTTTGACACCAAAGATTAGGGAGTAAACTGAATTTAATTCTTAGTTTATTCCAAATTAATAAAAGTTTGTCAGCTAGTTTTTAAAAAAAATGATTATTAGCTGCATTATTAGTTGGATGAGTTGGATCTGATCATGCGTACAATCTCAAATCTATTCATTCAAATCGATCATATCGGTTTTCTAATGACTACCATGTTGATGACCTTTATTTGTTTATTTTTCCCCTCTGTTTGGGATCAACTCCCCTGTAATTGAATATTCAAGAACAATTTTCCCAACATAAGTTCTTCACACTCAGAAAAATTGATTTTCTTCACCATTTAAAAGCAATCTGGCATTACTACTAACCAGATCCACACCTATACTTCTTTCAAAACACAATCAGCTGCAACTTGTCACAACCAGAAAAATACCGACACCAGCAATAGCATGGAGGACATTTGCATCAGCACCCTTGAACAAGGACTTGGCACCCTCATTCTTTAAGATCTGAGTGAAGGCTTTAAAACTCTTGTACTTGAAGGCTTCACCAGGTCATTATCAACGAAACAATGTCAATTAGGTAGGAAGCAAGACCAGCACCATTTCTGATGATTGAAACTATCAAAGAGCAAAGCTAGCAAAGAAACTATTCTTTTGAGTGAATATGGATATCGATGGTCTCGAAAGCGAGTCGTTGGAGTCGTTCGCAACGCGTGATTCTTTGTTTCTGGCGGAGGCTGTAGGGCTTTGGCTCGGTCCTTGTTTAGGCCATCGATCAGGCCTCATCGAGACTCGGAAGAACCTATCGAGGAGAGAACCCAAAGAGCTCTCCTCAGACTTCCAAAATCTCGAGTGAGGAGATGTTGATGACCTTCCCACTATACTTGATAAATTTTACATCAAAGATTTGACATTGTAATCGGATAAATTTTACATCAGTCACCGCCCGGCCGTGCCTATTCACTGGTTCACTCGCTCTCCCATAAATGTTAGCTAGTTCTGTCAAGTTCGACCTCCCAACTAATGCCTTACGCTCAAAGTTAAAATCCAATATACATACCTCTAATTCATATCCAATACGTACCTCTAATAATTCATATAAATGTACCAAACCAGAAAACCCGATCAGAAAGGATTGATTTAGAGGAAAAAATTTAACTCAATGAAGAAAAATATTGGTAAAAGATTATGTACGTATATTCCTTAAATAAATAAATAATTAACGAACGGTTACTATTGATACAATACTTTCTATTTTATTTGAATTCATTAGTGTCGTCAATTCACTTCCTTTTTTTTTTTGAATAAAGGGCTGGTGCGGCTGTCATCAAACCTTCATTAATAAAACCAGCGAATACAAGGGGGGACATGAAGCTTAAACCCCTGATTACAAAGACCCAAAATAATATCAAGAATCTCTACAACGTACATGTATTCTAACAAGCACCAACTAGCAAAGAGTACTACTTTAATGACGACTCTATTTGCTTTGTCACAGTGGTGACATAATGGAAAGAACACTTGACATGTAACACGCTTACATATCCTGATGTCTAATAAACCAATTTTCCTACTATGTTGTTGCCAGAGAATAAACCCGACGACATTTAGTTTCATCCTGTTACTAGGAGGCAACAACCATTTGACATAACAAAAAAATTGTCGCACACCTAGAACAGATAAGACACACGAGGTGCTTAGACCGGGACCAAGCCCTTTTAGTTCTACCCATAAAATGCAGCTAGTTATTAGTACAACTACTAATAATAAAACATGACAGAAATTAGAAAAAAAAATTAAACAAACTTTGACCTAGAGTAAAACCCAAGGCCAAAGATGCAATTAGACCAGAACAAACCCACGGTTGGAGGAAGGCCAAGCGGGCCCAGCCCTTGATCCAGGCCCAAAACCCATGTCGCACAAACATCCAGATCTTCACCAGCAAACCTGCAAGACCGCTACGCCGCCGCCTCCGCTGCGTTCAAAGCCCGTCAATTCACTTCCTTTAAAGTCAAATGAAATATAGGAAAATTCTATAATGTTAATGCATATATGTGATGCATCAACTTTGTAAATTATGTTCTTAAACTAGTAATATTAGTCTCGGACTTGTAATAAGAGTCCTTAAGTTGTAAAATTTTCTAGTTATACCAATAGTCATCATATGTTCTTAAAATAGTAAAATGTGTGTTTAATAAAGTGATAATTGAGTCCTCAAAGTGATTATAAAAAAGTTGTTACAACTTTGATGACTCATTAAAGACATATGAAGACTATTGTTGTAACTAATTTTTTTTACAACTTTAAGAAATCATATTATAACTTTGATGATGTTAAGGAAAACTACATTTGTGTCTTTGTCAAAGTAACTGATGAAGAGAAAATCATGGGATTAGATGTAACTTATCAATCATATATTATTATGTTGTAAGTTACCATTGTAATATCTTGTAACTCTCTTATATAAAGGAGAATCTGTAATGAAATGATGAGACCTAATTCCCTATTTACAATTTACTTTTATACGTTATCAGACACTATGTTCTACTTTTTGAGTTTTTTTTTTTTTGGCCACGAAAACACAACAGAAAATCCCCAGTTTTTTTTACCACAGCCGTCGCCTTCGATCTCCTCCGGCACACCCAACGTCAGACCAGTCGCGCCTCACCCATGACTCTGCTCCGATCCGGCGTCCCTCGACGAACCCATCCTCCGCGCGCCAGCCTCGCCGCGCCTCCCAGTCCTTCACTGCTCTGATTCGGCCCCCCTCGACGAACCGAGCCTCTCCGCGCGCCGTCTCGCACAGCCCAGCGCTCGATCCTCCACCTCCGCACACCTGCAGCCCCGATCCGCTCAACCTAGAATCACCGGAACCACCGATCTCGTCGCCGTCCAGATCGCCGGATCCCCCCGACGCAGATCGCCCCGACCCGGATATCTCCAATTCGGTTCCTCGCAACCCGATCCCCCAACCCGACCCGGAAAACGATTTTCACCTCACTGGTGCTGAGGTAATTCTCTAACTTACCGTGGGTAATTAATAGTTACTGTTTACTGTTTACCGTTTACCATGATGACATGTTAAAAGTAAAATCTGATTTACTATTAACCTTTTACCGGTAACTATTTACTGTTTTTACTGGAATTTGTGGTAATTAAATATGAAATTATATATCTTTGAGTGTGTAATATGAGCCTATTATTTTAACAATTATTGTGACGTACTTGCTAAATGTGATGTTGATTTTATGCCATGATATATTCTCTAATTATATGTTGAGCGTGTCTAAATATATAGTTGTGAGTATGTTTATGTGACGTATTTTTTTTTGTCGATTACTTATAATCGTAACATAAATATTTTCTTGACATGCCATACTTTATTTTTCAATAAATATTATTTGAGCATATTCTATAAATTATGATAAAGGAAATTCATAGCATCGAAATAAACCTATAACCGTGATAAAATATTTTCACGAAGTATGAAAAATGTGACCGTTATGAATATTGGTCTTACAATCTAGTTCATATTCTTGGAAATAAAACGTGGATGTCTTTATGACTACGTAATTAATCTTCGCTCTTGTTTATGTAGATGGCTGATCCAACTCGACCCGAATTTGATATTTTGGACTCAGAAGGAATTGAGTACCACCGTTGGGTTTCTGATGTGGAAACCACTTTTGTGGGAAAGGACTACACTTCCACCATCAAAACCCCCACCGACCCTAATGACAAAGGACCGTCTGACAAGGTCAAAGCCAATGCCCTAATGTTCTTGAGGCGGCATATTGACCCCAGCCTTCGTTGGGAGTACCTTCAGTTGAAGACACCCTTGGAGCTATGGGATGCTCTAAAAAGGCGTTTTGGGAACATTCATGATACTCTGCTCCCAGAACTGACCGTTCAGTGGAATGAAATTCGCTTGCTTGATTACAAACGGGTCAATGACTTCAACAAGGAAATGTTGCGCCTGAAAGCACGTCTGAACTTCTGTGAAAATGAACTCACAGAAGATGATATGATTCAAAAGACACTCTCTACCTTTCCTACTTCAGCACTTATACTAGCGAACCAGTATAGGCTGGAGTATGACAACAGAGAATCACGACCTTCAACAAGCTGATTAACCTATTGCAAGTGGCTGAAAGGCATAATGAGGTTCTCTTGAACAACAATGTCAGGCCTGCAGAGACAAAGAAAATTCCTGAGGCTAACTATGGCAAAGTGAAAGGTGGAAAGAACCCCAAAGAAAATGGTGTTGGACGTGCTGACCCCTACCCACGTGGGAACAATGCACCACGTGGAAAGGGTAAAGGGGGCTGTTGTATGGGTCGTGGTAAGGGCCATGGAGGCCCCCCTAATGTGTGGCGCAGAGATGGTGGTGCTGGCCCTATTGGTCATGGTGGTGCTGGCCCAAGTGGTCATGGATCAAAGATGCATAAACCACCTCAGAACCTTCTGGTTAAAAGAGTTGGCAATGAACCTTGCTGTATGTGTGGATTTACAGACCATTGGTACAAGAACTGCCAAGCAAGTAACAAAGTAGCAGCCGCTTACAAGAGGTATAAGGAGTCTAAAGAACAAGAGGCCCACTATATGGAAGATGGAGACCCTGACCCAGATGTCAACCTCACTATTGCAGATTTCGCTGGCAACAAGGACCGTGCTCAGTCATTGGATGCTTCAGACTTTGACTGATCTGTTTTATTTATTTATTTTCAATTTCCAAGACAATTATGGCATGTTGCCTCATTAATAGTTAGACTATTATTTAGTCTTAAAGTTTATTTTGAATTATGAACTAGATTACCTTGAAAAGACCTTTATTTAATTATCGTTGGTTTATTAATAAATTTCGGATGTTATTCTGAAGTATTGGATTTTATTCGATTTTTATTTCTTTATGCAACTATACACATGGTTCGAAAAAGAAGCACTATAAGATGCAAAGCAATGCATCCAACAAATAAATCTCAATGGATGAAAAGTATATCATTCTATCCAAATCGAAATACTCTAAAGAATGTGAGATATATTTTTGACTAATATAACAATATCCTCTAAATTAATTGTAGGAATGAATCGAGGCGAAATTGAGTGCTTAGCTGATAGTGGGACTACCCACACTATATTAAGGAACAGACAATTATTCATTGAGTTAATTCCTTATAACTCATCTGTGACTACGATGATTGGATCGTCACCATTAATACAAGGGCGAGGCACTGCCCAATTTCTGTTGCCTAATGGAACAATGATTAAAATCACAGAAGCTCTGTATGCACCAAGAGCTAATCGAACCTTGTTAAGTTTTAAAGATATTCGTGCCAACGGTTATCATATGGAAACTCACAGTGAGAATGGAACTGAATATATATATATATTACCTCTAATGAATGTGGAAGAAAACGCATTTTAGAGAAATTAATGAGTCAATCAAGTAGATTATACCTTACTACTATTCGGATCATTGAATCCTATCCTGTCACCGACAAAAAAATGTGGGACATTGACTCATACAGGCTCTGACACGACCGTCTTGGACACCCTGGTCGTGACATGATGATCTGTATATTAAAGAACTCACACGGACATCCTTTCTTTTGAGTAAAGAATAAAATGGGACAGAAGTCTATCACACTGCAAGGTGATGATACCATTTCAGATCAGCAGCTACTAGCCGGTTCTAGTGTTGCTCCAAAACAGTCATTGTCTTCTAAAGTCTTAAATGCACAATCTTCCTCCCATTATGCCTTAATGACTATATCAAAGGCACATCACTCGTTTTGTAAAGCCTGTTCTTTAGCAAAAACAGGATCGAGACCTTCCTATGCTAAAGATACAAAGCAAAACATTCCATTCTTACAAAGGATACAAGGTGATATTTGTGGACCTATCCACCCAGAATGCGGGCCATTCAAGTATTTTATGGTTCTGGTGGATGCAATAACACGATGGTCACATGTCGCGTTATTGTCCACAAGAAATGCTGCTTTCGCAAAACTCCTAGCACAGATTATACGTTTAAGGGCTCACCACCCTGACCATCCTATCAAGTCTATAAGGCTTGACAACGCTGGAGAGTTCACATCAAAAGCATTTGATGATTATTGCATGTCTACTGGGATCGATGTAGAGCACCCTGTACCCCATGTGCATACACAAAATGGTCTCGTAGAAGCCGCCATTAAAAGGCTACAGATGGTGGTTAGGGCATTGGTTATGCGCACCAATTTGCCCTTATTTGCCTGGGGTTATGCAATACTGCATGCAGCTCTGCTTATTCGTTTCAGACCTACTGCTAGCCAACCATTTTCTGCGTACCAGTTGGTTACTGGATATGAACCTAACATTTCACACTTACGCATATTTAGTTGTGCAGTATACGTGCCTATTGCGCCCCCACAGCGCACCAAAATGGGTCCTCAGAAACGATTAGGTATTTACGTTGGATATGAATCTCCAACAATTATCCGCTATTTGGAACCTTTGACAAGCGATCTTTTTACCGCTAGATTTGTGGATTATCACTTCGATGAGACAGTCTTCCATCGTTAGGAGGAGATAAGAAAAAAGATTTTCTAAGGGAACGACAGGAATTGTCGTGGTTTGTCCCCACTCTGTCTCATTTTGATCCCCGCACTTCACATTGTGAAAATGAAGTGAAAAGAATAATCGGTCTTCAGAACGTAGCAGATTCGATGCCTGATGTGTTTACTGATATCTCTAAAGTGACAAGATCACATATACCGCTGCAAATGTGTCTGCAAGGTTAAAAGTCCCCAATAAGGGGCACAGTGCTGCAGATAAAGGCACTACAACCACACTTAGTGGAGGTATGGTTGAGGCCGTGGCTCCCCAAAGGAAGAAGGGGAGGCCACCTGGTTCGATGGATACTCGCCCAAGGAAGAAGAGGGCGAGTAAGGCACAACTCGATCCATTAATCATCAATGTGGAGAATCCCTCTCATGAGATTATCTCTAATTACAGTTATGTCCATGAATCATTACTGGAGGACGCTCCGATGTTTGAAATGATTCTAGAGAACAAAGAAATCTCAATGGATTATGAGAGTGCATATGTGTTGATGGAAAGATCCTCCATGAACATTGATGATATTTTTGCATATACCGTTGCTCAAGAAATCATAGAGCACGATGATATCGAACCACGCTCAGTTGCAGAATGTCAACAAAGAGCAGATTGGCCTAAATGGAAAGACGCAATCCAGGCAGAACTAGATTCTCTGACAAAGAGACAGGTATTTGGTCCGGTAGTGCTAACCCCACCAAGTGTAAAGCCTGTAGGACATAAATGGGTCTTTGTCAAAAAGCGTAATGAGAATAATGAAGTCTTGAGGTATAAGGCTCGCCTTGTGGCGCAAGGTTTCTCACAATGCCTTGGAATCAATTACGAGGAGACATATTCTCCCGTAATGGACGTCATAACGTTTCGCTACTTAGTTAGCCTAGTAGTTTCTGAAAGACTGGAAATGCAGCTCATGGATGTGGTTACTACATCTCTACGGGGATCTAGATTCAGAGATATATATGAAAGTGCCTGATGACCTTCCATTACCCAAGTCAAGTGATTCTAAACCACGGAGTGCATTTGCGATTAGATTGAAACGCTCACTTTACGGATTGAAACAGTCCGGGTGGATGTGGTATACCCGTCTAAGTGACTACTTGATTGGGAAGGGATATAAGAATGATGAACTATGTCCCTGCGTATTTATAAAGAAAACAAGTTTCGGATTTGCAATCGTAGCTGTCTATGTCGATGATATGAACATAATAGGTACTCTTGATGAAATAAGAGAAACCGTAAGCTATTTGAAATCTGAATTTGAGATGAAAGATCTTGGGAAAACTC
Organism: Fragaria nilgerrensis; assembly: GCA_010134655.1. Taxonomy (NCBI): domain Eukaryota; kingdom Viridiplantae; phylum Streptophyta; class Magnoliopsida; order Rosales; family Rosaceae; genus Fragaria; species Fragaria nilgerrensis. Next base: position 10,429,556 of record CM020981.1, read on the forward strand.
GGTTTTGCCTAGGCCTTGAACTAGAACACCGAGATTGTGGAATATTAATCCACCAGTCTGCATATGTCCAGAAGATGCTCAGGCGATTTAACATGGACAAAGTACATCCTGTTAGCACTCCCATGATCGGTCGAAGTCTGGATATAAAGAAAGATCTATTTCGTCCAAAGGAAGAGGACGAGGAGGTGTTGGGAGCTGAAATTCTCTACCTGAGTGCAATAGGCGCATTATTGTACTTAGCTCAATGTACTCGACCAGATATTGCATTCTCAGTGAACTTGTTAGCTAGATTTAGCTCAGCGCCAACGCAACGTCATTGGAATGGTATCAAGAACATATTTCGATACCTAAAAGGAACCATTGACTTGGGACTATTCTATCCCTATAAGAACAGAGAAGGGACCACAAATGTAAATGCACTCCCTGAAGAAAAAACCGAAACCTCAAATGATGTCTTGGTTGGTTTTGCTGATGCTGGGTACCTCTCTGACCCGCATAAAGGACGTTCCCAAACTGGCTATGTATTCACCACTGGGAACACGGCGATATCTTGGAGATCAACCAAGCAAACCCTTGTGGCTACCTCATCAAACCACTCTGAGATCATTGCTCTACATGAGGCGGTTCGAGAGTGTATATGGTTAAGGTCTATTATTACACATATTCGAGCGACTAGTGGTTTGATATCTACCACTGAAAAGCCTACTTGCATTTATGAAGATAATGCAGCTTGCATCGAACATATGAAGCTAGGTTATATCAAGGGTGATAACACAAAACACATATCGCCAAAATTCTTCTACAGTCAGCAACAACAGACCCTCCTCAAGATTCAAGTGAATCAAGTAAGATCTGAGGAGAATGTGGCCGATTTGTTTACCAAATCCTTGCCTAAAGCTACTTTTGAAAAGCATGTGAAAAGTATCGGAATGCGAATGTTTTCTGAGCTCCCCTGATTGATGTAAATGTAAGGATCAGGGGGAGGGAGTAGACTTCAGGGGGAGTCTATCGTACTTAAATCATTCTCAAATATAATAGGTGCGTTGTGCTCTTTTTCCCTTCGACAAGGTTTTATTTTATCCCATTAGGTTTTCATTACTTGGTAAGGTTTTTAACGAGATAACACCACATGCACCGTTTCGCCTTTGACTTGGCACAGGGGGAGTGTTAAAGGAAAACTACATTTGTGCCTTCGTCAAAGTAACTGACGAAGAGAGAATCATGAGATTAGATATAACTTATCAATCAGATATTATTATGTTCCATTATGTTGTAAGTTACCGTTGTAATATCTTGTAACTCTCTCTATATAAAGGAGAATCTGTAATGAAATGATGAGACCTAATTCCCTATTTGCAATTTACTTTTACAGATGAATCATATTATAACTTTGAGGATTAATATTACTGCTTTGATGACTCATTTTATAACTTGAGGACAAAATTAATGCATCACATGCATTAACACACTCTAGCCTTACCCCGAAATATAAAAGGGTCAACACGATTAAGATTTTGCAAAACATAAAATTGATGTTTTCTTATATGACATGACACCTAAAATTGATTCCACAAATCTAAAGCCTCATTGTCGATCAACAGCATGCATAAATCCATCAAATCTATTTCAAAGTTTAGAACTGATTTTTAGCAAATTAAAATCCTTTACGTCGGAAATGTCCATCAATCATGTATTTTTACTTCAACGTACAGTTAGTTTGCTTTAATAAAAATTAAATCCATTAATTAGGATGTTGGTCCATTTGAAGAATGAATTTGACTTATTTTTTTCCTTTAAGAGGTGAACGAAATTTCATGCATACTTGCTATCAATCGCATCTTTTTCATACTAATGAATGCTGTAGCAATCGGGAATTATTCGTCATCGAAAACATCTTGAATTTTATAACCTAATTAACTGACTATATATATCAGCCATTCTCAAACCTCCTTAGATGTTAATACATACAGAGAGCGAGAATGCAAGATAGAGAGGCCATGTCTACAAGGCTGTCCTGTTCGGTCCTCCTTGCGGCCTCCATTTTCTTTCTTCCCATGGCTATGTTTCTTCTCACAGTTTTCTTTATGCCTTTCGATCCAATACCCCTTAACTTTCTCTTTGATGTAGCTCATTCCTCTTTCACCGACTTCAACTTCACGGCCACCACCTGCATCGATGGCACCAACAAATTTCACTATCAATAGAACCTCAGCCTCAACATCACAGTCCGCAAACCCGACAAGAATTACGACTTCATGCATTATGATGATGTTAAAGTCATGGCTTTTTACAAAAACAAGAGATTTGCTATGGTGGATTTGAGCTCCATCTACAGCGGGAAAGATTTGTCTAAAACAACTGATCTTCTGTCATTGACGCATTCATTGATAGGAGAATACGACGTCTTGGTCCCAAGTCTCTCCGACGACCATGGAGGATCTGATGCCTCTATTACCGATGATCATATGGTTGCACAGTTCTAGTACTCAATGTCGCTTCCTAGGAACATTAAGTGGCCGTACTGCAAGCCAATATATTCAAAGGAGGAGTTGGAGTTCAGATGCGAGTTGGAGCTCAAGTTTCCTTTGATGCAGTGTACCAACGCCAGTACTTTGAAGACTATCGCTTGCGATCCCAAAGTCTTGGCACACAGTTGGAAGTATTACTTATGTCTCGCCCTCCTTGTTCCTTTATATATTTTTATTATGATTTTTGTTGCTTTTCTTTGTTGGCTTAGTTGTGTCCGCCCGTGTGAGGCACCCTCTACAGTCCATGACGACTCCGTAGCACTGGAGAAAATAGAAATAAGCAATCCCTCCTCAAGGGTTGGTTAACAAGATAAGAATTTGGTTACACATATATGTTTGTGCTTAATGCATGGTATTATATATTATGAACATGTAGTTTTTTTTCTTCTCTTTTCTTTTCAATCTAGCCTTTTCTGAACTTGTGGATGGCTATGTATCAGCTTTGAAATGATTATTAGTTTTCCTGATCTTAAGATCCCAAATCTCTTCATCCAAATCATATCCATTGGCTAAGATTACAATGTTGATGACCTTCTCATTCTAATAGATATTACGTCGAAGTTAATTTTGACATTGTAATCTGATTTGGGCATTTGGCAAGGGAAACCTGTAAGTACGTCAAAACCCTGCGGTTCCCTTAGTTTCAAAATGCTCAAGCCATCCCCTTCATTGGTTTACTCAGCCAAAGAGCAAATGCTAGCGACCCGACATGGTATATATTGTCATTTGAATATAATGTTGTGGTAGATTCAAGTCTGAGGTTCTCGTTTGAATCAGTAGAACCGGTAGTCAAGTCCTATTGATTCTGTAAAGAAATGTCCTAGCTGAAGAAAACAATTTGTTTCTATGAATCCTGTATATATATGATAGTAATAAAGCAACAGAATTTGAAAAATAGCTAGTCATACAATCCTCCTCGCACGACAACCATCACAAAGGCGTCTTTCGAGACAGTTGCGCTATACAAACAAGACGATCGATAAAATTTGATCTTGTAAAAACTTATAAGTGTCTCTCAACTCTCAAGAGATAAACCCTAAAGACAAATAAATAGTTATTAATTTGAGCATATTAAATATTTTGCAGAGAGACACACATATTCACTACTAGAAAAAGGTTATAAGGTCACGTAATATTTTTAATTCGTCACCTAAGAGAACACTTTAGTGACGAAACCGGTTTCGTCACCTCAATGACAATTTTCGTCGTTTAAGTAAGGTAAGGTGACGAAATATTATTTCGTCACTATTTTCGTTATTTTAGAGCTAACTTAGGTGACGAAAATACATTTTGTCATGTAAGTGATAGGGTAGGTGACGAAATATATTTTCGTCACTAAGGTTTTGAGCACTTAGGTGACGAAAATATTTTGTCATGTAAGTGATAGGTTAGGTGACGAAATATATTTTCGTCACCAAAGTTTTGAGCACTTAGGTGACGAAAATGCATTTCGTCGCCTAACAACTTACTTTTGTGACGAAAATAAATTCGTCGTCTAACACTTTTACTTAGGTGACGAAACATAGAGTTGTGTGTCTTTTTGAACCAACTACAGGGTAGAAATAAAATTTTAGAAAACCTACCATATTATATGATCAGTGTACTTAAATACGGCTATGAAAAAAAATCCACCAATTTTCGAAAACGTTAAGGTCTCGATCCACGCGATCAACATTAAATTAACATCATTTATTACACGAAAACGCTCATACCTACTCCTATATGACCTAGTTTGATTTATTCTTTCACACACAAAACTCTCACATTGATGAGATGTAACCACCCATGTAAAAATTTAAGGACGTTCACCTCTCGACGATAGGGCTCCACATAGGGAAACATAAGCGTATATAGGGTTGACTGCTTGTATCGGGGACCAACGTTACTAGAAATATGTGATTTTTTAACCATAGTCGTATTTCACCATACTGATCACATCCTATTTCACAAGATTTTTGAAAATATTGCTTCCTCCCTATTGTTGCTTCACAAATATCTACACTTGCATACAACCTACTAAACAAGTTATACCACATTACTAGATACGTTGTGGTTCCGATTGTTAAATTTCATAAAATGAAAATTCAACCGTCTGATATGATCAGTGTACTTAAATATGGCTATGAAAAAAAATCCACCAGTTTTTGAAAACGGTTAGGTCTCGATCTATGCGGTCAACATTAAATTAACGCTACTTATTACACGAAAATGCTCTTACCTGCCCCTATATGACCTAGTTTGATTGATTCTTTCACACACAAAACTCTCACATTGATGAGATGTAACCACTCATGTAAAAATTTGGAGACGTTCACCTCTCAACGATAGGGATGAACATAGGGAAACATAAGCGTATATAGGGTTAACCGCTTTTATTGGGGACCAAACGTTACCGGAAATATGTGATTTTTCAATCATAGTCGTATTTCACCATACTTATCACATCCTATTTCACAAGATTTTTGAAAATATTGTTTCCTCCCTATAGTTGGTTCACAAAGATCTACACTTGCATATAACCTACTAAACAAGTTATACCACATTACTAGATACGTTGTGGTTCCGATGGTTAAATTCACATAATGAAAATTCAACCGTCTGATATGATTAGTGTACTTAAATACGGCTATGAAAAAAAATCCACCAGTTTTCGAAAACGTTTAGGTTTCGATCCACGCGGTCAACACTAAATTAACACCACTTATTACACGAAAACGCTCTTATCTACCCCTATATGACCTAGTTTGATTGATTCTTTCACACACAAAACTCTCACATTGATGAGATGCAACCACCCATGTAAAAATTTAGGGACGTTCACCTCCCGACGATAAGGCTCCACATAGGGAAACATAAGTGTAAATAAGTTGACCCCTTTTATCGGGAACCAAACATTACCGGAAATATGTGATTTTTCAACTATAGCCGTATTTCACCATACCGATCACATCCTATTTCACAATATTTTTGAAAATATTGCTTCCTCCCTATTTAACAAGATCACATTCTATCAAAACCTTTTCTTTTTAGGAAAAAAAAATAATAAATAAATGTGTTAAAATTAAAATAAGACGACGAAATATATTTATTTCATTAACTAAGTCTCAAAATTTGAAAATGGTAGAAATATTTTTGGTTCACTTAGGGCTTCGTCACCTAACTCCTTAATATTTGGCGGGTTGAAATTCCGCAAATTTTTTGGCCAAATTTTGTATTTTACTGAAGTGACGAAATAGTCACATTCGTGGGCTGAGTTTCTTTTAGTAAACCCAAATCCCCCTGCTCTGAAGTCCTATTAACTCTGAAATCCCTAAATCGTATCGATTCCAAGCCGTCTCCTCCCATATCGACGTCGTGTCCTTGCTCCATTGATCCCAATCGGCCTCTCCTGCACCCACATCGCCGTCTTCCACCGCGACCGCAAGCTCCATCCACATCCCACTATGCCGCCGACTAGTGGGAAGAGGAAGATACATGAGGAACAGTCTCAGCGACTGATGCAGGAGGTAGCCCAGCAATATCGACGCCCCACAGAGGTCCCCTCGCGCCCATGGTGCCTCCGTCAAGTTCGGCTAAGCTTCATTCCATTTGTTCGATTTGAGAAAGAGAGAGAGCAATAATAGAGATTTAGCTAATGATCCAAGCTCTGAGTGCTATAGCAGACCGAATACACTAAATTGCTCTTCCCCAGCGACAGAGAAAGAAGGAGGGGGTAAACTCAGGTCTTCATTTTCAAGATTCTTGCTGGGTTTTCTTATTCCTTCCTCTAAATTGGAAGACACAAGAATTTGTAGATTTCAATTATGATTTACGAGTCCAAAGTCTGGAAAGGAGAGAGAGCTTTGTTCCCACATTCGTTTCTATGCTTGATCTGCTTTTGGAGGGCAGACTCATGACTACTAGGTAATATCTCTGTCTGCTTTATTATCTTTTGTTCAAGTTGAGTTTCATTCTGCTGTTGTTGTTGTTTTTTTTTTTTTTCACTTATCAGCTCCACTCCAAATTCTAATTTTTTTGGTCTGACCAAATTCTAAAGAAGTTATGTCATTGATTGTTCTAGGATGAGGGAGATGCAATTCAAAGTAAGAGAAAGAAAGATGAGGAGATGCTTGAACTACAGAGATCGAAGAATAGGGTAATAGCATTTTATCCATGATGGAGTTGCATTCTCTAGAGCATGGTTTTTGGTTTATATTCTGTTTGTATTTCATAGATTCAGCTAGCTTCTGCAATTATTTGAGGTCATGTTTTTTTTACTAAACTTATTAACATGTTAAATTATTGTCACCCTCAACAGGCTTTGATTGAGGAGCAGAATTAGGCAGGGTTGAAAAATACTCATCTGAAGTCCACAAGTTCCTTAAAGAGCTTGCCAAAGGAGGTACATATACATATGTACTCAATCATAAATATTTATATTTTCATGTTACTATATTTTTTGGTATTGATTTTTGTAGTTCTTGAGTGTTGTACTGAATTGGGTATATGATCATATGGATGTAACTGAATTTCCAGTATCAGAACTAGTCTCAGAAGCATCATCAAAGTATGGATCAGCCTACGTCTCAAGTCCAGTCTTCTTTGTGTTAGGTATTGATTTTTTGTTTTTTTGTTTTTTGCAATACACACCAAGTAGAAAGTTTTACGCGGATGAAGGAGCGCTCTTTGTTGATATCACCTTATTGTCATGATTTGGAATTGCTTTATCATCTGCTGAAACACAAATTTTTACCATGTAATATGTCCTGTTAATTTTGAATGGTAGTGATACTGCATACATATATTTAGATACTTAATTAGAATAGCATTTCGTATGAATTGAACATAATGCTAGTGCTGGTATATGATACATATATACATAGGGTGCTTTTATGTGAACTTGTAAATGCCCAGTTGCTACTGCAATTAGCTTTCCATTTGATTAGTTACTTGTCATATGAGCTTAAATCATTTTTGTAAATCTGTCTTGTTTTAGCTTTAAAAGCTAATCCTGTTATCTGTTGATTGTTGTTTATCAGTGATTATTTATAGTCAAGTGACATTTCCCATTTTGCTAAAAGTGATTATTTATAGTCAAGTGACCTTGCCCATTTTGCTGTTTTGCAGGAGAGATTATTGCAGTTCAATGGTGATCGGAGAGAGATAGCAATATAGTGCAGTTCAGTGGTAGTTGTAGTCTATTAGATAAATAAAATAAGACAACGTTTTTGAGTTTGAAGAAATATTGAGTCATTTTATATTTTTAATATATTTATGTTAGTATTAAATGTGATATTAATAATTTTAAATGATTAAATTTATTAAAAATAAATAGCATTAAGGTGACGAAAATTAATATTTCGTGGCCTTAGTTGGATGAACGAATTGTCAGATAACTGCCAGGTTTTCGTAGTGTTAGTGTTTCGGTGACGAAAGATTTCGTCATCTTAGCTGGTACAACTACGTCACAAAAGATCCTAGACCACAAAATATGTTTGTTACTTTAGTACTGTGACGAAATAGTTTTTGTAGTGTTAGTATTTTGCGACGAAATAGTTTTTGTCATCTTAGTAAAGACTAAGATGACGAAACACTTGTTTTCGTCACCCAAGTGCTCCAACCACCGTCCTTAGGTGACGAAATTTTTGTCGTCTCAGTGCTTACATGATGATATTTCGTCACCTAAGATATTTCGTCACCTAAGAACTTTTTTCTAGTAGTGATACATGTATGACAAGAACCGGAATACGCCAAAGTTTACCCATGTGGCTTCACTATGTCCACACATTCTGAAAGAGATGGGCATGGCAGTAAATTTGCACATAACAATCATCAACTGTAAAAAATTTATGTTAAGGTAAAATCTTCCTCTAAAAATTTTGAGGGCAAATGCTTCGACGCAAATCCCACAATCTACTTCCATGATTTCCAAGCACAAACAAACAACGGGGAAGAAGCTCAATTTCTCTTCACACCTAGACATCCTCTCTGGGCACTCATGCTCCTTCAACGACATCACAAACGATGACAACCCAGCTTTGTCCTCCAATCACAAACATAAGTAAGAGAATCTTCTCAGTTCTCACTCTTGCAACCCAGCTCCGAACATCTCCGATCGAGGTTGTTTTCACTCTCTCGTAACAGAGTCATGAACATGGCCGCCCATACCAGGATTATCAATATCTTTGGTATTTTGTGTGCAATGAGCAACGACTTTGAATCAATTCGAGAGAGGAGAGCATCGATTCAATGAAGACGAAGATGAAGATAGTCTTAACAGACAAAAAAAAAACCCAGATCTAGGTTCTTCTAGTCATATTTGATCTCAATGAAAAAAACCCAGATCGTCCTCATTATTTGACATTCAAAAATCATCAATGTTTTTGGCTTTCTACAAGTCCTCTTCTCGAGCAGAAAAGTAGATTGTAATAAGAATCCTCTGGAAATGATTGAGAATGGTATGGGGGAGTGAGTCTGAATGTGAGATTGAGTTTAACATGGTTGAATGTGACTTGGATTTGGCGAGGTTGACTCAGAGGTGGCAACAATGACACTCTATCAGGTTCGCAAGTCTCTTGTCTTTTTCGTCATCAAAAAATCTGAAGAACCTTTAATGTTAATTTCTATCAGCAGAAGTTATAAGAGGATGTGAGTTGATGATAGTGAGAGAAGAGAGAGAGAGAGAGTCAAACTATATAAGTGGTTTAAAGCTAACGACAGTTAATTAGTTATTTTACCTATTTACTTTTTATATTCGAATTCTATAACGTCGCGTGACGACGAGACCCGTTATAACGTAATAGTTTACGCTTTCCATACATATTATATAAAATCAAAATAATTTTTACAATTTGTTTAGTCCATTTACAGTGAAACCCCAAAAGAAGGGTGAAAGGAACAAGATGGACACACATGATTATCATAGGGTGAAAGGAACAAGATGGACACACATGATTATCATGGGGCTCAGAAGAGGAGGAGAGCAGCAATAGCGACAGTGGGCAGTGGGCGATGCTAACTCAAGCAACAAGGAGCTCAGAAAATCAATTAATTTTTTCCCCTTCCTGCCAGAAAGGAACAGAACCCAACTGACCCATTCACATCACTGCCTTCCCCTTCTCTCTTCAGTCTTGGTTTCTAGTAATCTGTGTGGGAACAACTCTGGACAACCTTAACCTGTCCATCATAGGCCCCCTCATGTCCCCATTCCCCAAAATTACCTCTCTGCCCTCCCCTCCCACCTTTCCCAGAGCAATCAGTGGTGGCCTTGGCCTTCACATCAAAGTCAAATGGGTGCAGATCGGTCAACCCAGTCCGGTCACATTATTTTGGTTTTTATTTGTTTTGTTTGGGTCAGCTCACCCGCGGGTGAGGCTATTTTATTCTTCCCTGCCCGATCTGCCCGAGCTGCCCGTTTCCCTGCCGCTAGCTCTCGCTCCTACCAAGTACACCTTTCCCTTTTGCCGTCTACTTCTTTCTCTCTTTTCGATTTTTATCTCTCTCTCTTCTCTCACTAGATCGATAGGGCGGCTCGTAAATTGGACCCCTCCCTTTGTGGTTGGATCTGAGCTTCGATTGGATCGGCGAGCCCATCCGGAATTAGGGTTTCGGTTGGAAGAAAAGGAAACAGGTGGAGGTGCGGAGATGGGCGATCTAGGGTTTCGCGATTGATAAAAGAGAAGCGGAGGGCGTGGGATTGATGGTAATGGTTGGAATTGAAGGCGCGATCGAAAATGCAAGGCTATGCATGGGAGGGGAGGTGAGGAAAGGAAACGGAGTCGGCACATGTTGACAGCCGATGGTTCTTCTTCTTCATCGTCGAATTCCACTCATTCCTTTTTCAAGGTTTCATTCTTTTACTCTTTCCTCTCTTATTATCATGAATTTGATTGCGTGTTGCGTGCCGATGTAGTCAATTGGAAGTTTTGCAAATTGGGGCGGAGTTTAATTGAGTTTTAGGTGAATTTGATATGTGATTAGACTTGATGGTTGTAGAAATGGGATTAGCACCCGAAATTGTTTGATTTTATGACGTTGGTGTGGAAATTAGGAAATGGAGTCAACACTCTATGCCCGATAGAGGGACCTGTTTCTTGTGAGGGAGCGATGGTTTTATGCCTGTAGATGATTAAGGACATGATAGTAGAGAGGGAATAGCTACGAGCTAGTTTTTTTTTTTTTTTTTTTTTTTTTTTTTTTTTTTTGTAAAGAACTGGTATTATCAAATTCAGCAGTAACCTCTGTTACAGCTGTCATTTAAACGACAGCGGTTAGTGATGTTCTTGTCTAGTTCGTGATTCTGACAGTTTGTAGTCTCTTGTTTTAAGGATTTTCTGATAGTGCCATAGCTTGCTTTCATTTTTATTTTATAGCAGAGTTCTTTGTTTGCAATAGACTTATTCTCATTGATTTGGGGTCAGGCTTACCTTTTTGAGTCCTACATTGTAGCTAAGACATTGGAACTTTGTAATGTAGTTTATTATCAGAATGACTACTTGTAGGTTGTCAATTTGATGGGACAATGAAAATGCTCTTTATATGTTTCTAAGCTTCATTTCTTATGCACACTGTTTGTGATACATGCTCAATCTTATGGATATTTAGTTGTCAGCATAATGATTCTCTCAAATTCTCCATTTTTGTAGGACGGACGCAAGATCAGTATTGGCGATTGTGCTCTTTTCAAACCTCCCCAGGATTCCCCACCTTTCATTGGAATAATCCGTTGGTTAATTACTGGCAAAGAGAATAAGTTAAGGTTAGGAGTGAATTGGCTTTATCGACCTTCTGAAGTAAAGCTTGGCAAAGGCATCCTGTTGGATGCTGAGCTGAACGAAATTTTCTATTCGTTCCATAAGGATGAGATTCCTGCCGCATCATTACTTCATCCGTGTAAAGTCGCGTTCCTTCCTAAAGGTGTTAAGCTTCCATCAGGGGTTTCATCTTTTGTATGCCGGCGTGTTTATGACATTTCAAACAAGTGTTTATGGTGGCTAACTGATCAGGACTATATTAATGTAAGTTTTTATCTTTCTATTTTTGTTGTTACGTATACTTAAACATTCGGGGTAGTTATTATCATTGTTATTTCTTTTACAGGAGCGACAAGAGGAAGTAAATAAACTGTTATATAAAACTCGAGTAGAAATGCATGCAACAGTGCAGTCAGGGGGCCGATCTCCAAAACCAATGAATGGTCCATCTTCAGCATCACAGTTAAAAGCTGGATCAGATGGCGTCCAGAATAGTGCCTCATCCTTTTCTTCTCAAGTTAAGGGAAAAAAAAGGGAGCGGGGAGACCAGGGGTCTGAGCCTGTCAAACGAGAACGTATTACGAAAGTAGATGATGGGGATTCTGGTCACTGTAAACAGGAGAGCACTTTAAAGTCAGAAATCGCTAAAATAACTGAAAAAGGAGGGCTTGTAGACTCTGATGGGGTTGAAAAATTGGTACAGCTCATGGTACCTGATAGAAATGAGAAAAAAATAGATCTGGCTGGCCGGTCTATGCTTGTTAGTGTTTTAGCAGCCACAGATAAATTTGATTGCCTTAGTCGATTTGTGCAGCTCAGGGGTTTGCCTGTATTAGATGAGTGGCTCCAAGAGGTCCACAAATGGAAGATAGGTGATGGCAGTGCATCCAAAGATAGTGAGAAAGGTGTTGAGGAGTTTCTCTTGGTTTTACTTCGTGCCCTGGATAAGCTGCCAGTAAATCTTAATGCTCTACAAATGTGTAACATTGGAAAGTCCGTCAATCACTTGCGGAACCAAAAGAACTTGGAAATCCAAAAGAAAGCAAGAAGTTTAGTTGATACATGGAAGAAACGTGTTGAAGCTGAAATGAAGATCAATGAGGCAAAGTCTGGTTTAAATCAGGCTGTCCCCTGGTCCGCTAGACCAAGGTTACCTGAAGTTTCTCATGGTGGAAACAGGCATTCAGGTGTATCCACTGATGTTGCTATGAGGAGCTCAGTTACACAGCTTTCTGTATCAAACAAATCTTCAGTGAAGCTTGTTCATGGAGATAATATTACCAAATCTGCTTCTGCATCTCCAGTTTCTTTGAAGTCGGTGCCGTCACTTGTTTCAGCAGGTTCTAACTTAAAAGATGGACAATCCCGGATTGTTCCTGTTGGTGTCACAGTCGATGTTCCTATGATAGCTACCAGGGATGAGAAAAGCAGCAGTTCTAGTCAGTCTCACAACAATAGCCAGTCATGTTCAAATGATCATGCTAGAAATGGAGGTGTGTCTGGTAAAGAGGACGCGAGGAGCTCTACTGCTGGTTCAATGAATAAGACATCAGGTGGTTCTTCACGGCCTAGGAAATCATTAAATGGCTTCCCAGGTTCTACTCCTTCTGGAGCTCAAAGAGACGTGTCAAGTAGAAGTTCATCGTTGCACAAGAATCCAGCTTCTGAAAAATCATTACAGCCTGGAATAGCAAGTGATAAGGGAGTCTGTGTACCTGCTGTTGAGGGGAGCAAATTGATTGTTAAGATTCCAAATCGAGGTCGTAGTCCAGCACAAAGTGGAAGTGGAGGTTCTTTTGAAGATCTTTCAAATATGAATAGCAGAGCTTCTTCTCCTATGCATTCTGAGAAGCATGATGAACTTGATTGCACCTTAAAGGAAAAGGTTGATGTATACCGAGCCACTGGTACCTCAGATGTTAACACTGAGTCCTGGCAAAGCAACGATTTTAAAGATGTATTGACTGGATCCGATGAGGGGGATGGGTCACCTGCTGCTGTTACAAATGAAGAGCGCGACTCTAAGAAGACTGCAGATGTCCGAAAAGCGGCTTCCTCATCATCAGGGAACAAACAGAAACCAGGTAATGCTCAGGAGGCTTCTTTCAGCTCTATGCATGCCCTAGTTGAAAGCTGTGTAAAGTATTCTGAAGGTAATGCTTCTGTTGGAGATGATCTTGGTATGAATCTGCTTGCTAGTGTGGCGGCTGATGAGATGTCTAAATCTGAATCTCCTACTGATTCTCCACAGAGGAGCACCCCAGTATCTGAGCATCTTTCCAAAGGCAATGATCCAAGAGTCAAATCACCTCTTCCTGAGGACCTTGCTCGTGATGAAAGCCAGTCTAATGCCGGTGCTGATGATGGTTGTCGGAAGAATGGTATTGTCTCTGCTACTTTAGGGACTAAGGATGGGGGTGGTAAGGGCCCCTTCCTAGAGAACAAAGAAAAACCAATTGAAGTTACCTTAGCTCCTGTTGTGACTCCCTGTCCTGCTACCGCAGTTGAGGAAACTATGGATAGTGAAGGAACCAAGCCACCTGAAGAGAAAGAGGTGGTGGGTGGAGTCGATGAAATTCAAGATGTTAAACAAGACAAAACTGGTCATTTGTCGAATGAAACTAAGGCTAATGATGCGAGTTCAAAGGCAGTAGATGGGAAGGAAGCTACTGAAGAATCATCTTTACACCCAGCGCTGGAAGTTGATGAAAAACTGTCTACCATACAGATGCATTCTGAGTCGGTGAAAGGAACATGTGAAGATTTGAGGCTTTCTTCAGAAAAAGTCAGTGCACCAAAGGCTGATAATACAGATGAAACCGAGGATATGAGTTGCTGTAATCAGACAGAAAGACAAAGAACGGAGAGTAATGAACATATCGTATCCCAAAAGGAAAGTAATAACCCTTTAATTTCTAAGAATCAAGCTTTAGGTGGATCTGGTTCTGCCGTTACTGACCACAACAGTGAGCACATGGAGGAAATGTTGGAAAGTAAAGTGGCTAATGATCAACTTGGTGAACCAGTTATTTTGAAGGTGAAACCTGATCTTCCAATGCAAGAAGTAGAACATGTGAGGTCCAAGAGGTCTAAAGTTGCTGGCATGGAAGCCGAAGGATCTGAGGAATGCACATCTACAACTGCAGATACTCCAACGTCCACTGTGGGAGTATCAGACATGGATGCAAAAGTGAAGTTTGATTTGAATGAAGGCTTTAATGCAGATGATGGGAAATTTGGGGAGCCGCATATTTCGACTGCACCTGGATGTTCAACTGCTCTTCGATTAATAAGCCCATTACCTTTTTCTGTTTCTTCTTTGTCTACTGGCCTTCCTGCTTCAGTTACAGTGCCTTCTGCTGCGAAAGGGCCATGTGTTCCACCAGATGACTTGTTGAAGGGTAAACAGGAGGACAGTTGGAAAGGAACAGCAGCGACAAGTGCCTTCCGGCCAGCTGAGCCTAGAAAAGTATCAGAGTTGCCTCTGGCTGCAACAAATATTGCAGTTCCCGACCCTACAGCTGGCAAGCAAGGACGCCCTGCTCTGGACATTGACTTGAATGTACCTGATGAAAGAGTTCTGGAGGATATGGCTTCTCAAGATATATTTTCTCTTTCTGCCCCAACAAGTAATAATGATTTTGCGCGTGATCGATCGATGAGTATGGCACCTGTTCGCAGCTCAGGAGGTCTGGATCTTGATTTGAATCAAGTTGATGAGGATTCTGAAATCGGTAGTTACTCATTGAGCAATATTCGCAAAATGAATAACCCAGTTCTGTCAACAAAAGCATCAGCTGGACCTCTCGATGGAGAAGTCGGTCTTCGTAGGGATTTTGATTTGAATGATGGACCAGCCTTTGATGATGTGACTGCTGAACCTGCAGTAATAAGTCAGCATACCAGGAGCAGTGTGCCATCTCAACCACCTATATCTGGTTTTAGGATGAGCAATACAGAAGTGGGAAATTTCTCATCTTGGATTTCTCCAGCCAATACCTACTCAGCTGTCACAATTCCTTTGATTATGCCAGATCGTGGAGAGCAGCCTTTCCCAATTGTTGCAACTGGTGGACCAAGGACCGGTGCTCCTACTGGTAGCAACCCCTTTAATCCTGATGTCTACAGGGGATCAGTGGTGTCATCTTCTCCAGCAGTGCCTTATCCTTCTACCTCATTTCCATATCCAGTTTTTCCTTTCGGGAATAATTTTCCTCTGCCTTCAGCCACGTTTGCAGGTGGTTCAACAACATATCTGGATTCTTCTGCTGGAAGGCTTTGTATTCCTACTGTTCGTTCCCAGTTGTTAGGACCTGGTAATATGATTCCTTCCGACTACCCAAGGCCATATCTAATTAATGTTCCGGATGGTAGCAATAACAGTAGTGCTGAGAACAGTAGGAAATGGGGAAGGCAGGGGCTAGACCTCAATGCAGGGCCTGGTGGCCCAGACTTGGAGGGGAGAGACATGACTTCATCCCTTGCACCATGGCAATTCTCTGTTGCCAGTTCACAGGCACTAGCTGAGGAACAAGCAAGGATGTTCCAGATGCCAGGCGGCACCTTTAAGAGGAAGGAACCCGAGGGAGGATGGGATGGCTACAAACAACCCTCGTGGAAAGGCATGTGAAATGGCGAAATCTGGTGACTCATGAAACCTTGTAAGTAGATCATAAGCCTTTGATATTGTATCTGTATGTTCTGGTATCCTGATTTGAAGGGACCAAGCTTCTGACACTACCTCTAGCTAATAAAATGTGTTGGATTTTTTTGAAGTCTCTGTTCCCTTGCAATCTATTCTCTTGTTGAGCTCCAGTACTTCTGAACTGCAACATGCGATTTAACTGTTCTATGCATTATAGAGTGATGTGTCCTACTGACATGAATATAAATTGGACAAGACCTCTTGCCTTTGTAGTATAGGGTGATTTAATCTAATATAGGGTACTGCAATTAGTTTTCTGTTGTTGAGCTCCACCACTTATCATTTACAACTGCCATTTAATTGTTTTCTGTAGTAGTATACGGAGACTTGGTCTAATAACAGTAGTAAAGAAGATAGTTTGCCTGTTGTAATTGGAAATTGAGGAAACTTGCATTTTTATAAGATTTCTGCATAGTAAACCTACGGAAGAGATTGAGTGAAAGAGAGTTTGAGATTAGATATAGTCACCTGGTCTTCCAATAACATATACAAGTCATTGCGTTATTCACTTCCATTTATTTGCGTCTGCAAGTTATTTATCTTCTGTCTCTTTATTTTCCAGTGTTTTGAGGGTGCCATTTGCCAAGACCCCAGGTCATTATCTAAGCTAAGCTTGTGTGCTGCTGGAGGCTGGGTGGTAAGTGAGTTATTTGATGTTGTTCATAGTCTCCGACCCCCTGCTCTTTGTTGTATCAGTTGTATTTTAAAAGAAAGAAACAAGCTCTGCAAGCTGTTTCCTTAAATTTGCTCTGGGGAGCTTCAGGCTGTCTTCGCCATTGTAGATATACTTAGTTCTAACAGTTGAAATCATACTGTGTTGGCCCCATACACACAATCTTTGGTGTCCTTACTGGTATCAAGTGCATTAGACATTCATTGTTACTGTTGGACTGAAAATCCATCACCAATCATGTCCAACCTTTCCAGTTGTATCATGAGCATAAAAAAGAAGCTTTATTTATGTGGCTTGTTTATTTATCCTTATTGTCTCATATATGAGCAGTGGTCACCAAATTTTGGCATCTGAGCTTTTTTGGCTTCTTGTTTATTTATCCTTATGGTTTAGTTGCTGTGGTTTGAACTTTGAACCGTTTCATGATGTAATCTGTGGTGTTTATATTTCAAATTTTCAATCAACAACCAAAGTTTGATTTAAGTTGTAGCTTTCATGGCATAAAGATTTTCCCGTTCTCTGGGGGCTTGAAACTTGTTTTTGTCTATCTAATGTGTTCCCTTTGAGGCATCTTTGCTCGCTATGGCTTGTTTGGGTCTTCATCTCTGAACGTGGTAGTTGTTGATTCGTTGGTGAATCTGCACAACTGAAGTTGTTTTGGGAGTGGCATATGTTTCCAAGAAAACATGTGTGGACTGTGGAGTACATGTCATTGGAATATGAACGTTGCACACACTGGATTGCTTCTCGCTCACGAGTGTACTGTATTGAACGATTGCATCCGATGAAGCCCACCCAGTGCTTACATATAGCAATGTAAATTGCAAAAGAAATGGCACTAATGCAGACGGTTTACCATAATGGAAGTTCAAAGCCTATAAATTTAGATTAGTAAACACGGTATCGGTGCTAAAAGGGTACATATTTTCTTGATATCTCTATGGTGGATTATGAAATGCAAAAATATCTGGGAAATAAAAGGTATGAATTATCGAATTCACAGGATCCAAACAGCTCGAGGGTGAAGAGCCTTCAAGAAGTGGCACGTAAGTCATGATCAAGATGGCAGCTATCTGAGTTGGTGTTTTCATTTGAGACACAATAGCTTTCGCCCACAGACTATGTTGCTGCAGTTTGGACAATTAAAGAAGTCAGACTAGACTGGAACCGATTGGAAATAGCATATTGGCAATATGAAAAACAAAACAAAAACAAAACAGTGGTGTTTAAAATGTCCATGTTAAGATCACAATTCATGCGGATAGCTTAAGAGAAAGACATATCTTGAATCGATAACATATGTAAGCTAAGCCATTTATAAAATTTTGAAGCTCAAAGATGGGCACCGGCACAATGCTATTAAGCTTCCAATAAAGATGAAAAAGCAAACTTCAAATGCATAAGAGATGAAAGAAGGTACTGACACTAGACATCCTCGACGTGGCTTTTTCTTTTTCTCCTTTTGCTTCTGTGGTGGCTTGATAACCACTCTGATAGCAGCATCAAAAACTGCTTTCACATTCTGCAATCGCATCAAAGGGTCATTGACAGCATGACTGACACATGCAGAAACGAACATTGGGAAAATTCTATCATGAGATAACGCAAGCACAACTGAGAAGAATCGACAACATAACAAATTTCATAAAATTGCGACAAAACTCATTTGAACTGAAGGACAATTAGTTTAAGGAAACTGCTACCATGACCAAGATTCAGATAGACCAATTCCAAGTTTCATGTGCAGTTGATTTTATATATGCACAACCTCCAAGTTATTGATATTCTAAATGTTGGCACTGACCTATTCAACTTTCAATCCTTCATTATATATACCCCTGCTTTAAGAGAAGCTGGTATGAGATTTACTAATTTGATATTAGATTCTACATTTACTGTGTCACTCGTTGACTGTCACTCTTGCTCATATTAATTTGGCACAAGAAACCACTACTAGTATTTGAAGAATTCATAAAGAAGCAACAAGTCTCTTTGTTATATGCAGATAACGAACAATTTATTACCATGAATACAAGTACTAATTTGTACATACCTGCTGAGTTTTTGAGCTGCATTCTATATAATATGCAGCACCAATCTGTTTCCGCAGCTCCTCTCCCTGGTTGTATAAGACAACAATCAGTGATACCATCCATTTCTAACCTATTTTATGATAAGGAATCATACTTTTTTCAAAGAGACCGATACCTGTGCAGTCGTAACAGGTGCCAACCCTGGGTGATCAGCTAAATAGTGCTTATCCTCTCGAAGATCTACATTTCCATTATAAACCACATGCTTTAGTTGCAGAAAATTTTGCAGATTACGGGTTCCGAAATTATTCAAAGACGACTACCAATATAATCTGCATAACTGGGGAACTTAATATGTTCCAGCATTATGATTGTTATACAACAATGGAAATTTCTGTGAAGCTTAAGTGATCATGAGAGTTATGTGCAGATTTATTGCTAGGATTTGAATATTATTATAAATAGATGAAGTCCTGTTAACTGATATACCATCACGTTACTATATTTTCCATTCCATCAAATAGGAAGTAATTATATTAGATTCAGAACTAGGAAGTGGATAACTTATAAATTCATATGGTTTTAACCTTGCCTCAAGCTGACAAGTTTATAAATTCTGAAATATATTAGCAATTGAAACCTCAAACTGCAATAGTATCTAAAACTTAAGTTGACAGTGTCAATTCCTTATACTTGGCACATCTGACTTCTCTTTTCCAGATATGCTTCATCCATTGATACCATGCATGTACTTTCTAAATAAGCATATTACTATTTAAGACTTGCCTTTACACTTTTATGCTTCTTCAATTAATGCCATCTTGCTTATTTACCTAATCTACCCTTGAAACCTCACTACAGTACTGCAAACTAGTAGTATCACTTGAAGTTGATAGCCACCATCTAGGGCCAAAAACTTAGCTGCCTTTAACGTAATCTAGTCAAATATTTCTTTTAACTCGATCAGCATGATTTCATCAGACAAGATCTGGTCTTTGCCACCACATCATATTTTGATCAATTTAATCCACAACATAAACACCAGGACAGACAAAACATGCCGAAAACAAGTTTCGTAACTTTAGTTGATACACCAGTTCCAAGTTATTACACTTGTGGTGGTTCCGTATCTTATTCTTCCCAGACAAATTTGCTTCTTAAAAGCTTTCAACATGTTAGGATATCCATCTCTCATACTAGAAGCCCCTAGATATTAGGTTTTGTATCTATAAATCAGTCATTGCTAATATCGATGTTTTGTTCAACACAACACACTTTGTGACCCTAAGCTTGTCAAGCTATAAGATGGAAGAAAAATATCGGCAACACTGAACTATGTGCATTATTGGACAAACATAAACTTTGAGCATATTTAGCAAAAGAATTGGCAAGTACTATGATAAATTATTCCGCTTACCTAGTTTGGTGCCAGCAAGTACTACTGGGACTCCAGGAGCATAATGCTGCAGTTCAGGGATCCACTGAAACAAATAGAGCGTTATAAGTCAAAAACTACAGCACACACAACACCAGAACCAAGATAGATAAGACTAACACACATTTTTCTTCAGGTTCACGCACCTTTTTCAGTATGTTCTCATAGCTGGCACGACTAACTAAGGAGAAAGCCAAGACAAAGACATCTGCCCCTCTGTAGCTCAATGGCCTTAGTCGATTGTAATCTTCTTGCCCTGTGAAAGAAATTGCAGAGAGAATGAGAGATGATGCAACAAAAACGTTTTTGCTAATTTGGCAACATATTAGATAAAAGCCAAATTCAAGAGCAATAAGCTGAAATAATTAAAGCCAGGGTAAAACTTCATTGTGGGCACTGAAAATTTCATACCAGCTGTGTCCCAGAGGCCTAAGTTCACTGTTGTGGATTCAACCACCACATTTGCGCTGAAGTTATCAAACACTGTGGGAACATAATCCTGATGAACACACACAAAAGAACTGAAAATTAAGTACAGGAATCAACATAGAAAAAAAGAGAGCAAAAAGCAACACATTTCTGACAGGGAAACATCATCAAATATAATTGATTAAGTAAAGGGTGGCAGAAAAAGCAAATCAATTTGTTGAAAACAGCAAAAAGCTGCAAAACCCAGATGAACACACAGCTAAAATGATTGAAAACAAACACCCAAAAGGCCCATGATTCAGTACAAGCAGACGGATCTTATGGGAAATAAAGGAAAGAGTATCATACAGTGGGAAATTTGTTACTGGTGTAGCAAATGAGCATACAGGTCTTGCCCACAGCTCCATCACCAACAGTGACACACTTGATGAACTTGGAAGCACTTGAAGCCATTGGAAACCCAAAACCAAAGGAAAGAGTGAGAGGGAGAGCTCAAAACTACAAAAGGGTGGTTGCAAATTGGTTAAGATATTCGGAAAGTCTGTGGCTTTTTTGATTCGGCGGGTAGAGGAGAGAGTGGCATATGTCACATGATTCTCACTCCATTCACTCTTCCCATATAGGCAGGCAGCTGTTCTTCTTTTAACTTTTTGTTGTTTGTGGTTGCTTCCTTATTTTCTTTCCTTTATTATATCAAACAAACCCAATATCATTAGGTTGATCATGGGTTGGCAAATGGGAAAAATTTAGCTTAACAACTCCTTCTAATGACGTTTCTGATGGTTTTTATGGTTTTGTTATTTACGATAAGACGTTGTAGTTGAAACAAATTGCTCATCTACTTGTATTTTTTTAGTCTAATCCCTCTAAGATTATTTTGCAAACTCAAGGAAATGATAAGTTTGAGATAGTGATAGAGAAATTAAATAAGTTCAGAAAACGAAAGTTTGCAACTTTAAGTTAACAAAATAACTAAAACTTAGTTTGGGACCAAAACCATATTGGCTGCTATGAAACTATGAAAGCAATGACAAACCCCACTTTGTGGGTGGTTGTTACGTTTTTTTTTTTTTTTTTTAATATTTATTTATTTATTTTTATGTATTTCTTGGGTTATCTACTTATTGCTATAAGGACATGAAAGATCAGCATAGGTTGGTTTCAAATATGAGAGAAATGAATTATAACTTATGGTGGCAAACAAAAGATTTGTAGCTCAAAAGCTTCTTTCACTTATGGTCACATCTAAAAAAATATCAGTATGCACATAAAAGAAGACTTGTTGGTGAAAATTGGAGTTAAAGTATGTTACATCATCTGTAATCGATAGGCCATAATCATAATACATTACCTACTAGGCTCCATTAATCAAGTTCCAGAATTGATGGAAATTTGGGCCACAAGCACTATTTTTAATCACTAAGTGTGGATTATGGTAAAGGGTTAGTTAGGACTTAGGAGTACATGCCCCTATGGGTTTCTTGAAGTGGTGATGATAATATATGGGGTCAATTCAATTTTTGTTCATTTCAAATTGGGTTTCCTTGAAAACCTAAGAACAATCTTATAAGTGGTATATTGGGACCATCAAGATTAGATCTAAGAAGCAATGAATTTTGGAGGTACCTTGTGGGAAAATTGATCCTCCTTTTGATTTTCTTTTGGGGACCATATTAGTTTTACCATGAACATGATACATTTGCAAGTAAAATGAATTATAAGAAGAGAGAAAGGTTCCCCTCTGATATACCCTCAATTTTCTGGTTTTTGGGTGATCAATATAAACATGAGGAGATGTTTGCTGGCTTTTGGGCTTTCAATGAATGGTATATACTTTTGATTTACTTAAATGATTAACTAAGAGAAAATACAATTTGGGACTCTATATTGTTATTTGTTTAAGTTTATGTCCTTCAAGAAGTAGGAGACTTATTTGTTAACTTAATTGCCTGATTAACTAAAAATTGTAGTATATGATAACATTAGGTTTAATTGTTGTATATCAGATAGAAGACTTTCTTCTACTCTGTGAATTGGTATTGCTGTGTGGATTTCGGATCGAGTGACGTTGCTGCGTTGATTGAAGACTTGCTGGGGATTGTTGCTGCTTGGCTTGCTGAAGAAATGGCTGGACAACATGCTGATATGATAAACTATGGTTCATTTATTTGTAGTCTCATTAGATAATTATAGTTCTTCATCTAAATGGATTTTTTTATTACTGTTTCATGATTATTGTAAATTTATGCTTAGATAAGCATAGAACCTTGAGAAAACGAGAACCTTATATGCATCTGAATTCTGAAACTTTGGTTTGATGAAAACGTATCAACTGTAAAATGAAAACGTGGCAAGAATTAACATATACCTCTTAAAACACTTTAATTTGTTTATGTTTGTAGTTCTACTTTTGAAGTTGAAAACATTCACTACAGACCAGAACCTAAAGTTTACAACTTACATGTGTAAGACCTTATATAGAACTTCATTAATTAGTCACAAACTCACAATATAAGATTATCTAAGGAACAAGAATTAAGGATTACACAGTATAATGCAATCCGGGGAACTTGCAGATAAGGAACGTGTGATTGTATTCTTTGCAGGTTAGGGAAACCTAATCCTATGTCGACTATAATTAGTCTACTAAGACATGAAGTAAAGTATGATATGCAAAGGAGCTGAATTCATGATTCACAAGGAAACCTATATGGGAAGGTTTAGGAATCATCAACTCTTATATACAGGAAGGTCCCTGTTCTTGCAATAACCCAAGCCATATTGTCTACCTCATTATAGACTGCTGCTAAAGTATTGGAACGAACATAAGACTTGTGCTTTCGGTATTCAATATTGTTGAGATATCAATCCCATATCGGGAATATGAGACCTTGTCTGTGGGTTTATAAGGGTTTGGGTCTCTCCACCCATTATGGAGGCCATGTATAGCTCAGAAGTTCAAGGAAAGTGGCAAGGCTGAAGCTGCACAACTGTCCGCAGCGTTCCTCTATGCATCCTCTAACTGTGTCTGAAAGGGTTGTCCTGATCACATTTTGTAGCCATTCTGTTGGCCCGGTTCCTTCTTTCTAAGCCTTTTTGTCCTCCTCGCTCTACTTTGATAAATCCGCTTCAATTCATGGATAGTGATTCAATCTGAAGAACAGACAAAGACAAAGAGAACAAGGAGAAACGGATCTTGAAAGAGCAAGTGCCTCAAATTGTTCATGCATGAGGAAAAGAGTGACAGTGTGGCAACAATATCTACCCCTCATTACACTATTCATTGACCAACGGAGGCATCCAAATCAATTTGTTGCATCAGTGTGCCTCTAAGACCTTACCAGGTATAATCGAGAACCCTTTGCTTGCTCCAATGCACTTGTCGAGATCACCTGACTTTGGTATGAACTCAGTGATTGAACTGCCGCAACTTATGCTTTACACTCAGTCTATGACGATGAGTTATCATAATATACACTTGCAACCACTGAAATACAATGGCAACTCTGCGTGGACAAACTCCGACTATAATCTTCTTGTTTCAAATATTTGGTCCAAATCTATCTATGAACTTGAATTAGTTTTTCAGACCCTGTTAATTTACTGCCTCTCTCAGTTTTACTTGTTAATATTTTTTTTTTTGTCAAGTTCTATAATAGTATTTAGCAGTGCAAGTACAACTTCAAAATCTCTGCGAATTTTGGTCAGTTGACAGTACTCTCTTCTTGGTCAGTCTTGAGTCTTCTTTGTGTTGGAGGCCATTTTGACACTCTTGGTTATCAGGAAAGAACCAGAAAAGGGTACGTCATTTTATGCCAGGTTATGACTGGCATAATGGCATTAGAATAAGCAATATTGGGCTGCAATATTTACAGATATAAATATCAGAGCTTAGGCAATGTAGATACCAGATATATAACAATACTCTTGATTTTCATTATAAAGAAAATAGCACTTTACAAATTACAACCATACATACTGCTCATGAATCATGATAGACCACAACACCAAGAGACTGAATCGAAAATGCTGACATTCAATAGCTAGTAACGCCTCGAAAGTAAAAATTAAGTAGCATATAACACATACCAATGTAAGCAAGATAATGAACTCTCTGTAATCCCAATCCATGGTACTAATGAAGCATTATCCATGTATATGACAGAGAGACATAAATTATATCTCAGGCTCTAGCTGCACCTGGGAAAGGGAGTGCCACAAGTCCTAGCAACTTTCCGAGCATTCGGGGTGTTAACGAATTTCTTGAGGTTGGGGTTGTTGAGGTACTGGCAGAGACAAGGCTTCTGCTCCCTGAGTTTGGTGCAGCATAGACTTGATGGTGGAGTATTAGAGCTTATTGCACTTGCACAGGAGCTCAGCTGTACTGGGCTGCAAGTTACAGCTGCCATGGACACCTCTGCTGTGGCCAGCATCACCACAACCACAGTGCATAATGCAATTGCTACATATGATGCCTTCATTTTCAGTGCTACGATCTCAAAACCTCAAAGAAGGAGAGAATGAGATGAGTGAGCTGAGTGATGCATTTGCCTTGGGTGCCCTCCTAATTTATAGAAAAGGAAATGCGATAGTATAACAAACCACCACCTTTTTTAAATTTTTTTTTTCATTTTCTTTTGAACTTTTTAAGTTAGCCAAGAGTTTTTTGAAGGTTAATTCCAGTTTACTAAAATCAAAGGCCAGCTAAGCTCCATTCTCATTCTTACCAGTTACCATCTGATTAGAATAGACCTCTTTCTTGATATGACTTTTTAACCCAATATACATTCAAGCTCTCAAACTAATTACCAGAGCTTAAATGATGTGCATTTGCAAGGGGTAAATGAGGTGTTTGAAAATCTTACATGCAAAATAACATTCCTCATTGGCCCAGCTTTGCTTAGAACAGTTTTACCTAAACTCTGCTACAACTTCGGAGCCCCTATATATGATGATTCTCCTTTGGTGGAGCTCAATCAATGGACACGTTACAGTTTCATACCTGGAAAATTTCCATGGTTTTCCAAGAAGGCCTTGCCTACTCTAGTATAGCTTTCTCACCTTATTTGCCACAATATAGAATCTGAGGCAATGTTTTTCTGCAAAATTATCTGTAGAAAGTGGACCTTACATGAGTTACATATCCCACATCTCAAACTCTAACTTGCATTGAGTAGACTTATATCCACTAGTGAAGAAAACAACATTTTCTTGATTGATATTTGGAAAAGTATAGCGCATGCTCAAACTTTAAACCATCGATCACAAGGTGCCTTTCGGTGATGTCGATTTGTGCACTGTTTGGCCATTTTTATCATATGCAGCAGCTCACATGCTTTCATCATTGTTTTGATTTGATCCTGCACTTGGAATTTTTATGAAATCATGGTGTTAATCACTGATCATCATCAATTCCCTTGTTATCCGTAGTGCAAAATACTTAACTTTCCCCATCTAGATCTCTCCATAATCTAAATTTCATTTTGGTTCTAAATCGTAATCCTACGTACGTATCTGATTCGAAACTAGTTTCTAATTTATTGATTTAGTGATGTATTTTTTCTCTACCATGGTAGGTAAACCTCTAAATTTAAACCTTTAAATTTAAAAAAATATATTTCACGAATTTCATTATACATAAAGGTAAATAGATTTTTTTGGTGCATGACACCTCAAAATTTGATTAGTCCATCAAACATGACAAACTAGATATGAAAACATGTCTTTTCTTTACTTTGCTGCCTAATCAGCGTTTGTCTCTTTTCAAGTAAATGAGTAATCTTACGATACTCAAGATTCATTTATTTTAAGAAAATCACAAAATGTACAATGATGGTCTTTATATATCATAATGTTTTATAGTGTTTAGGGTACTAGGAATTTTGAACCAAAGTCACTATACTCAATGTGGGAGCCACACTTCAAACGATGACTAATATGACTAATATAACTGATTTCAGTTCTAAAATTTCAGTATTCCATGAGTAAATTATACATGTTTTTATGTAATTGGAAAACTTTATTTAAATTATATGCGTGATACATGAATGATTAGAAGTCTATTTGTACAGCGTTGAGTGACCCAATCAAGGTCAAATTTCCGAGTGCTTGATATGATTGTGGGGGTCTTTGAAATCATGGTAAATTCACTAGTTAATTGTCATGCTCACCAAATAAGTAGTGTTAATTATTGCCCACTTCAGTCGAGATCTGACCTTGATATGCATACTTGACAATGATAAGCGCACCATCATCACTTCCACAAAACACATATAAGCACCTTTAGCAGAAAGCAATTCGTAAGCCAACGGAGGTAAAGGGTTTCCAAATTATGTAGCATGCATAACATCACTTAGAACTCCTATCATGCTCCGGAATATTGTATATGATTAACGACGGTAGCAATTTTCGTTACAAAAATATGATATAGAATCGAAATCATTTCCCTCCATTATCTCTATTTAGATCAGATTTGGTTTGGTTAGAATCTAACTAAAGATCTACTTGTCTAGTTTTGAAATGAATCGAACAAAGATTAGTATCAACTTTTGATGGGTGAAGCATGCTCGTGTCATTATACCGTGTGACTGAGAAAAGAGAGGTTGATTAGATTCAGGCATGCATATTGCGGCATGCTTTCAGAAAGAAGTGTCCCTAGCTAGAGAATAAAGCGAGCTCACTAGCTATCAATCATTAACAGAATATAACGCAATATGATCAACAAGCTTTGAATGACTTCTCTTTCAGGACTGAGACTATAACACACCAATTTTTGATGAACTTGTAAGGTGGTTCGTGGCTGCCAACTGCCGAGAGGATTTTGACAACGTCGTCAGCAATGCTAGATCTTGCCGACAAAATTTGGTCGGCATAGCCGCTTCCTAAACAGTAACAATTTATCGGGAAAGGTGTACTTGCTTATAGAAGTTGATCAGATCTTCACAGCACTATGACAGTATGACTAGCTCCTACTCTTTCTTCACCTTAACATTATTCATCGTTACAGGCTATGTTTTTGAAGCTTTCTATTTTGAATTTCCAAATGTGAAAATGATGGAAATATCTTCAATTTCCATACAGCATCATACTTCATCAAAGTTTGATTGGATATAGTTAATTTGGTTTGCTGTATATTGAGAGCTAAAACGGTGGAGGCAATGTTAGTCAAAACCATCATTCATTTCCCAAGTGGAACCCTATTCCTTTTACGTTTACCTGAAGCCAAAAAACTCTGTAGTGCTTCTCCAATCATTAATATTCTTGAAGAAATGCTTTCCAACTATCAATGATCAATCAGGCTACCATCGAGTTCTTTCTCCTCGACATCAAGATTCCCAAAGGGAATGTAACATCTGCATCTCTTATGCATTTGAATGAATACAAGTCATAGTTTGCCTTAAATAAATCAGTGAGTTGATAAGCCAAGCAGTTCTTGCAATGCTGCAATTCTGAATGCTATATAATTTTATCTACGAATCTCTAAAAGTTTCACCTCAAAACACATTAAGCTTAGCAGAGGTCCTAGTGTCTCTTGAATTGGAGCCCTTGCCGTCTTATTGAACATGAAACATAGCCGCCACCAAACAACAGGATTTAAAACGCTCTGCTGCTCTAGCCTCCATGCTGTAAATATCCAATGCGTTCTTATATGCAGTGGGGAGTTGAAAATGTTTTCCAAACAATCAGAATCTTCTTATTTGCAGATGATTCTGCATTGTTAGAACAACGAGGATAAGAAACCCATAGCTCTTAGTTACATGTACAATAACAAGTAAATAGTTCCAGACAATGCATTTTGGCACCAAGGAATCTTATGTCTCACGAGAAGACGAGCATAGTGTAAGCACTTGAAATGAAATGTTCTATAAAGGAGTGCAGCACTTAACCATAAAGCATTAAGATTAGGACTATCCTAATTCCTAACAATCAATTAGCCACGAAGTTACTAGTATGGTGTGAATGCAGCTAAGAGTGATGTTCTATTAGGAGTGCAGCACTTTTATGGTGTACTGGTACTGCAAGAGAATTGGAAATCAAATAGCTGTGAAGCTTATGACTTACCAAGCAAGGTTGTCCCAGTGGAGAAATCCACCATGGCCTCTAGCGTTGTTGAACTTATAAACAGAACCCGAAACTAGCCATAAGAATAAAAACATAATTTTCAGCACATTGCTTTGAAATAAGTCTAGAGTTTATGTAGAAATCAAATTACCTTCATAGCCCTCCAGAACTGGATCTTCTGACAACAATAGGGGCGTATCTAGATCAATAAACCTACAAGGAACTAATGGATTTAAGAAAAAGAAAAAGAAAAACTCCAAGGAACTTCAGAAACCTGTAGGACACAAACAATTTACTTCATCAAAACCATGGTCATACTTACTTAAAGCACCCAAGACCAGCAGCAAGGTGGCCAGAAAAACCCATGGCGAGTCTAGTCTCAACCATACCACCAATCATCAAATCCAATCCTGATGCTCTTGCAACCTCAATGATTTCAAGGGCCCCAACAACCCCAACTTTAGTAAGTTTTATGTTAATAACATTAGCAAGACTTTGTTCTGCTATTTTCTTAACATCAACTATACTTCGACAGCTCTCATCAGCTGCAACTGATACTCCATATCTTTCTTTAGCAATACGAGTAACATATCCAAGGCCTTCCCAATCATCTCTATGAACAGGCTGTTCAAAGAGAACTGGACTCACTCCCACCTCTGTAAGTAAAAAAAGAAAAGGAACATTTTTCAGCTGCTAGACAGTAGTACCTATAATTTGTAGTTATCAAATTGTTTGCAGAAGCAACTCTCCATCTTGAGTTATACATCGCACATATGCTCAATGGCAACTTGGGTTTTGGACTGTATCATTTACCATATAATTTCTCAAGTACTTGGATAGCTTCATTGGAGGTATATCCTTCATTAGCATCCAAGATGAAAGAGCAATCAGGGTGGACAGCACGTATAGCTTGAAGGACCTCTATGTCTGCATTTAGATTCTTTCCCACCTTAAGCTTTAAAGTCTTAAAGCCTTCTTTGCAATACTTTGAAGCCAGTTTAGCAGCTTCATCTGCAGAAACTATCGGAATCTGCGTTTATAAAATTCAGTCTGTTACTACTCGTGTCTTTTGAACAGCAGACCAGTACTATTTGGATGCCATAGCTAGCTGTTTATAAATTATAATAACCACTGCCAATTTAAGTTCACCTTACATCTACAGAACAGTGATAAAATGAAGATGAAGGGTAATCAAATAATGAATTACTTTACTCAAGTTTGATTGAAAAAGAACCTAACCGTTATATCTGTGGTTATGGTATTTGAAGCTCCACCAAACAGTCTCCACAAAGGGACACCAATACTTGTAGCAACCGCATCAATTACAGCCATCTCGACTCCAGCCCTAACCTTCAATTGCAAGTACACAATTCATAATGATTTAAGACCCTATGAAAATGAAGATATCAAACAGCTATTATCAGGTCCTGCTAATTTGCAAACAGTAATTTTCTTATGAATCAAGCCATACAAGATTCTGTTAATTCAGTGAAGTCATCAAATTCTTGTAAAGGTTGTATCATCAAAGGCAGTGATCCATCAGGATACAGCGGATCAGGAGCATCAGAGCCAATGTTTCAAATACATGTCAGAATGACACTAAAGTGACCATAATGTGGTATAGCTTTCAGCCTGTCCTTGTAAAGTTAAAAACAACATCACAGGGATCATATAGTACCCTTCAATATCAACCACTCTTCTAAGAAAGCAATCAAATTACCGCACAAATAGTGGTTAAAATAGATCCATAAAAGCTATTTCTACCACCAAAGAGCTGAATCAAATAAACTATATTTTGCTGCACATTTCATATCAGTAAACTTCTCAACCTAGGGAAACCAAGACAAAGCCAATCAAACATCTTTCTCAACTAATGCCTGAACTTGCTCACATAGGATACTGAACTCAACAATTCCTCAATTTCAATCTCACACTAACTTCCTATTCTCAGCAGAAAAACACATACCTCAATGCCAACCAAACTAAACATATATGAAACACAATTACCATATATGAAACACAGACTTATAAAGAAAGCAACCAAATCTCAATACTCACAGAAGCAAACTCATATCCAGGAAGAAGCACACCAATCTCACGCAAAACCGAACTCAAAGTCATCCCATTATTCCTGAGCAAGAACTCACAAGCCACCTTGGCCTTAACCATAGCAGTGTCCTGATCCTCTGCAGTCACATGAGGCAAGATTGGAGCCTCACCCCACCCCACACACCCATTACTCAACTCAACTCTGATGGCAACATTCTCAACACGTTCAAGCCTCGAAGTCGCAATCGTGAAAGGAGCGATCAGAGGCACATTCAGGGGCCTGTTCTCTGCTCTCTGAACGTTGACCGTGAAAGTATCGAGTAAGTTACTGAACCCAAATGTGGCTGGGGTGGCCAGAGCCATTGTTGGATTGATTCTCGAACAGGGTCTCAGTCTTTTTGAGGTCTGAGTGGAACTGAAAGTAGGACATAGAATCAGAGAGCTGAGAGAGAACCCAACTGAGGCCATCTGATGGGGTTGTGGAGAACTCCGATTGGACTGGAAGTGAAGCTTTGTTGGATCTGTTGTGTTTGTGTTGAGCTTTAGCAGAAGAGGAGCGTACGATCGGTGCCATTTTTTAAATGCCAAATGTCATTATTCTAACTACTGTTTGTCCTTCATGTCTGTTCTCCTGGTGGGTTCTGCTTTTCTGTTTATAGATTATTAATCGTTTCATATGTAAATATTCCTTTTATCTTCTTTGAATATGCATAATCTTAAGTCCAACCCAGGTTGAAGAATTCGATTTCATGGGTTGGTTGGCACCTATCAATCATCGAGTCCTCTCAAGAATTTCTGACCTTTAATATAAAACATGCATGTTTCATGCCATTGTTGGGTTAAAGTTCGAGTCTTAATTTGTTTCTTTTTTGTGATAAAGTTTGTGTCTTTGGAAATGGATTCGATTACTATAAATTGTTCTCACGTCATTTTGTGTCTCTATTTGAACCAAAATAGCAAATTGGATCATTCTTTTCTCAGGTGTGTCCCTTCGAAGTGTCCAAAGGTTGCTGCTTTGTGCAGGGTAAGTTAAGTTGCCCAAAGGACATGAGATCCATGAGAGATTGAATGAGGCTGCTCGACAAAGTGGTAGAGCTCAAAACGCCATAGCTATTGGCTACCTCATGGATTAGTGAATAGTGATTACTGATTAGGAATTCAATTTCATACATGATGCAAGTTAACAAAAAGAGTTGCACTACAACCTCTAAAATAAGGAATTATTCTTAAAAATGGAACAAATGTCTTCATAGATGAATATCCATTATCCAAGACTTGTACAAGGCAAAGATCAATATCTTTTCTGTGATTAACTAAGTAGCTAGGCTAGCGTGCATGCAACGCAAAAGTTGATCGAATTTAAGCCAAAGCCCTTCCAAGGCATTCCTTACTTCATTGCAGCTTACTTTACCACCAAGCTTAGAACCCCCGGTCAGGCCACATCTAGCTACATTCATATATAAGTTGCAGTAGATCAATGTTCATATATCAACCTATAATACAAGTCATTAAGTCTTAATAAATCACTCTTGATCATGCCGGGATTAGTATACTCGTCGGATTCTGATGACATCTATGGAGCCCGCCACTCGGGGCTCTTTGGACGCGAGAAGCCGATTCATCAGGTTCTTGGTGGTGGCAAAGGTAACATACATTCATCGATCTATATCATCTACATGCTCTAGCTAGCACACACGTTTTCGACATGTTAATCCTAGCCTTCCGTATAATTTGCAGTTGCGGATGTGTTGCTGTGGAGGAACAGAAATGTATCGGCAGCGCTTTTGGGTGTGATGACCGTGATATGGTTTCTGTTCGAGGTAGTGGAGTACAATTTCGTCACCCTTCTCTGTCACGCCTCCATTACCACTATGCTTGTCATCTTCATTTGGCGCATGGTTACAGAAATCTTCAAATTGTATGTACTCCCTAATCTACTTGCTTTCATAATCTTCATCCTCTAATTTCGTGTAGTACTACTCTAACATAACTGTGTACATGCAGAACACCTCCTCGAATACCAAAAGTTATATTAGATGAGTCTACATTCAGAAATGTAGCTTCCATGGTCCATAAAAAGCTCAACCGTTTCTTATCAAAGCTCATTGACAGTGCTTGTGGAAAAGACCTACCATTCTTCATTTTGGTAATTTCAAGTGTGAACTATCTGCAATTTAGGGTTCTATTGTTTATACTATACATATTAATAATCCCCTTTATTATCGATGATGTTCAGGCAATCTTTTCTCTGTATATATTGTCTGTGATTGGAACCTATTTCAGCTTCCTGAATCTTCTTTACTTAGGTAAGCTAGAAAGTGTTGTTTATAATCATGCAAGCGCATTTCAATTCTTCCACAATGTGATCAATCATCAATGTGTTCGAGTATACAGCTATTGGTAACTGATTATCTTGATTTTGTTTGCAAATGATATTTAAGGGTTCCTGTGTCTGGAAACTCTACCAGTTCTGTATGAGAAATTTGAGGAAGACGTTGATCATCTAGCCGGAAAAGTCACCCGAGAACTAAAGAGATCATACAGAAAGTTTGAGGCTCAGTTCCTCAACAAGATCCCAAGAGGCCCAGTCAAAGACAAGAAAATCAGATGATTATTTAAGTTCCTGGCCAAATTAAGTTGCATCTAGTCATTGCATGTACTAAATTTACAATGAAGATTTCTGTAAATAATACAGTACCCCATATAATGTTGTGTAAAAACTCAATGACTCAATATTATCACACTCTATGGTAACTCTATGAATCAATATTTGAGCCCAGGATATCTTGGCCTCAACTTTTATGAACCACATTGTACATAGAGTTCTTTTCTGAGGAGATTAATATGGGAGACAGATGTTTGATTAGATCATATATAACTGTGCTCTGCTCCACTAATAGTTACAATATGGTTTTGTGGAGCTCAGAAGCAGAAGATGTCAGACATATACTTGTAAATTACTATTACATCGCACTAAATCACAACTCATTGAGCTATGAACTGAGTTTATGAAGAATAGGAAGCTAAGTAATAGAAGAATCCACACCCTACTGGCCTAGTGAATATGTGTGGCCTTCAAGTTAATGGATTAGCTTTGAATTATTGTTCTGCAATGTAGTAAGTGTCTGCTACAAGATGAATCTATCCTAAAGGTAAATAATTGGAGCTCAAGTCCTTAATGGGATGCCATTGGAAAGATAATGCATGTTTGGACTAGTTCCACCCTTCCCAGGCCAAAATCTCAAAAGGTATATAGTTCTGTTAAATTATTGCGCATTATTGAGCAGATGATGGCCATTTTGATGAGCAGAGATCTGAAAGTGCATATAGTTGATTTAGCTGTCACTGTCCCTGGTGACAATTTCATTGTCATTCTAGTTTCCACCACCCCTACAAGGAAGAGTGGGATATGAATGCAACTCCCATGTATAATCCAATGGAACCAGCAATGTTATAAATATATTTTTTCAGTGGCTACTGAGTTGAGGGCCACTAATAATCTTTCATGTCAAATAACACTCTATGTTTTTGCTTGCATGAGAAAATAGAGAAAAGAGAACCACTTCTAGTCCTAAAATGGAGAGGCAGACATAAAAGAGAGAGATGCCACTAACATAGACTAATACTTCTTATTGGAATATTGACTATTTGAGCACTATAAAAACCCTCTTGGAGGGTTTAAGCTCATTTTCATCTAGCAACTTGAAACACAGATGGGGAGACTATGGAGGGAGATAGGCAGTGTGAGGTTTGATGATGGTGAATATTGGTTAGTGTTTTGGGCAGTTTTGGTCACAATGTCTATCATCTCGGCCATAGTTTTTTCTTGTGCTGATGGTATGTCCAAAGAGAAAAGCGCTACGACGACCGCTGACACAGACCTCTATGGCGGCTCAGCTTGTGCTGCTGGGTGTGGTGCAGCTTGTGGTGCATGAAGTAATTCTTCTTCCGAGTTCTAGGTTAACAGATACTAAAGTGGTGAGTAGTTCTGCAGTTTCAGAATGTGAGGTTAAAGAATTCCATGCATCCAAAGTTGGACAGACAGTAGCTTTGACTTCCATTGATGTTGTATCAATTTGTAACACATTAGTTTCCTGTAGGAGTCTGGATCAGCCACCTAATTGCTTTAAGCACCTTTGCTTTTTCATAAAAAAGCATGCTCTAATTGACAATCAATGGAGTTTTATTGATCATCATTCAGATTGTTATAACCTAGTTTCATTAAGATCTCAATCAAGATTACAATCCAGATATATTGCAATTACAAATTTTATTATAATATCAGACAAACGCTTCTTTGTCAACAATGTCAAGATGGCCGAGTTGGTCTAAGGCGCCAGTTTCAGGTACTGGTCCGAAAGGGCATGGGTTCGAATCCCATTCTTGACAAAATAAATATTTTTTTTTTCTGTGTATTTTCGCTCTTGTTTTATTTCATTGTTAACCAAAACAGATATATATTTAAGTTCAATTATGATATATACATTTATTGGCTTCTTGTCCATGATAACTCTAAAATACAAAGGTCTTTTTTTCATGTGAAAGAAATAGATTAAAGGATGAAGCCATTAAACCTTTGGTTACCAAGAAATAGATTAAAGGGAGAGGGCTTTATAAGCCTTGATAGGAACCTGGACATTACAAACATGTCCTAAATAGACATCGCATCGAAATAGGCTTCCCTAAGCCAAAATACAGAGGCCGCTGCCTAAGCCAAAATACAAAGGTCGTTGTATTAAAACTTATGATAGAGTAATATAACCAAAGGTTGTTATAAACGTCTATGGTTGCTGCTTGCTGGCCTCTTTTACAGTTTTACTTTCCATAGCCATATATATATCCTTATGTGCCATCTTTTCTCTTGGAAGAGCTCTCAAAGAGCTTGTACGTGGCTTACCAGACAAATAACCCATATCAATATCAGAAGCTGTAGAGTCTGACGCATAAACTGGCTTCTTAGCTGATCCACAAACACAAGCACACTGCCGTGCTGCCTTGAACGGTAGCTTTATGCACGACCAGATAATCATTAACGGGCACAAGATGCACAAGCAAACACCGCATAGAAACTGTGGCGCATTATCACCACATTTCGAATTTCTTCCCTGAGAGGAAGATTTTGGCGGCCTTGCGTTCATCTGACCCTAAATCTCAAGAGGTTGAATCAGAGTCCACTAGCGAGATGAGACAAGTACTATCATTGAAGAATATAGAGCTAACTAGACTATCTTTTTATAGAGCACTGTCCTTAGATTTAACTAGACTAGGAAAACATAAACTGGGAAATAAAGCAATGATCCTAATCAGACTAGAACAAGCAACCTAAGTAGCCGTAGATACATAGAAATCTGAATTAGGAAGGAAAATACAGAAAGTTCCAACTTCCCTAAAATCTTCAAAATCTGACTTTGCCTGAGATTGGAGTGCTTCCAGTTACCCTCGAAGGATGGATATTGTGTCTCCCCCATTGATGCGAACAGTCCAATATGCTGCAGTTTCTGGTGTTGATGTAGTCCAATCCTTTTATGTGGGTACATATTTCAACCTCTGATGCTGTAAAGTGTAAACATTGGTGAGAAACTTCACATAGAAGTTTGCTGCTTTCTCTTTGTATGTTTGTTAGATTTCTTTCATCATGGTACATAAGATTTGATTTATGCTCCGACTGTCCTTCCAATGCTTCTATCTCCAAACACTATGGTGTCTAAAATGACAGGACCAGAATGCACATGAAGTACAGTCCACGCGACATCAGCTGTTATTGGCTTTCAGCAGCTCTTGCTGATATTCTGTTCTCAAAATACAGGAATGCATACCTTATAATGATGCAAACAGTTTATCATTCAGAACATAAAGTACAGTCCACGCGACATCAGCTGTTATTGGCTTTCAGTAGCTTTTGCTGATAGTCTATTCTCAAAACACAGGAATGTGTACCTTATAATGATCTAAACAGTTTATCATTCAGAAAAATGGCAAATACAATACACATAATGTTACATGATTTTGCTAATTGGAAGCTTAACCTACTGGACCATGAACCAAAAAAGTTTTGAAGAAACTATAAAGGGAATACCGATTTCACCATACCATCTAAATCATAGTCAAGTTTTGCTTGCTCTCACCTATTCTGTCACCCATCAATTTTGTCTCTTTGTGTTTGGCATCTCCTTTATCAACCTATCCATTGCCTGATTCAAATCCGCAGCCTTCTCATCACTCCCATAATACTCATCGAAATCAGATTCAATCTCTTCATCATCCTCCTCGCCATCGTCACTCAGCGATCCCTGCTTCTTCCCCCGAAGCTCTTCCATCAACTGCTTGTCAGTCTGTTCATGCTTCCCTGATAACTTCCTCTTCAGAATCGCCTCAAAGATAGTTGGAAATGCTTTGTCATTTCCTTTAAAGTAATCGCCAATTTGCATTTTCAGCTCTGACTCCAAAACATTCAGAGATCAGATTGCGAATACTATCATACATATAATGAAAATCATAAACCCAAAATATAAAGCTCATAGTTTCAAATACAACCTCTCAAACAATTGAGTATCATGACTACTAATGTTACAAGATCAAATTATTAATCTTTATCAATCAAAACCAAACATATCACAATGAAATTAGCTGAAAGCCTTAAACCCTTAAACAAACAGAACCCAACAAATTCAAGTTGATTCCTAATCCATTAACTGCTAAAGATTAAAACCCAAAACCTCTACTTCTCAGGAAAAGCTAATACCTTCGTTGCTGATGTCATCGTCTTCATCTTTGGAGACCTCTTGATTTTGTGACTCAGTCGAGTAGAAACTCAATCTGGGCCGAGTCGAAAGAGCCAGTTGGGAACTGGGTTTGTAGCAGGGAGGACAGGGAAGACGAGTACGGGCATAAAGAGAGAGGTTTCTAATGATAGACTGTTTCATTGTTGTAGCTCAATCTGGGTTTTTGCTCGGCAACTTTTTAGGGTTTAAGCGGAGACTGAAAGCTTTGCTTCAGATTTTATTTAGAGAAGACAAGAGTTATGTGGGCTGGGTGAGGAGTTTACCCGAACCCGAACCAATCTTATAATGGGCTTGAGCTGGACCTTGCATTGGTCTTTTAGTCTTGAAAGAAATTGGGCTTATAGTTTCCTTGGTACAAGAACTAGGGTTGGTACCGGTTATCCGGCGGGTCAAGGTTTTGGCCGGAATCAAGCACTGAACCGAGCAACTCAGATGTTTGGGTTTGAACAGCGATAGCGATGTCAACCACTAAGTTTCCTAAAACCGATGTGCAAATCTACAAAGAAAAAAGGTGGACGTTAATATTAAATTTTATCAATATTAGTGTCTGAAAGCTAAGTGGATCGTCAAAACTGAAGCTCTAAATTGATCATGCAAGATCTGAAACGGTTGTCTCATTTCGGACGATAAGTTGTCACTCCTGAAACAAACTCTCAGTTTTATTTTTTGTTGGAAGAGAAACAAGCTATCCAATTCTAAGGTCCAACAGTAATCAATGAAGCATGAGTCACACAGACTCACCACCTTCTTATATTAAAATCACATGACGTCCAGAAGAATATGGCATCTAATTGATTCCTTTAATTTCATTGCAATTTTTATAATAATGAATGATGAGACATGAAATTGGCAATTGTTTAGGAGCAAAGAGAGATTTTCCATATCACACACTGAAATTACTATTGCAGTCCAGTCTATACATCTTTGAGTCAAATCTCTTACATCATAGGTATGTATCGACTTCAGATATTTTGGGTTTCAATTATGTAGCATGGATCATATAGTTCATCCTCTTATGGTTCTGAAATGAAACGTGGTAAAGATATGTATTGCAAGTAATTTCAGTGTTTGAGTTTGACAAGCAAAGCCTAAGTTTGAGTGATGTGACCGCCGGAAAATGGTTTTAATTTTAGCTTTTCTGGAAACAACGACATGCTGAAAAGGACCAGATCAGTAATCAGCAGTAATCACCAATAAGCCAAGATTTTACAGGCTTAAATTTACAGCATCTAGCTAGCTAGTGAGGAAATTAAAGGGAGAAGGATCATGAATATATATTGTGCTTTACCTCATAATTAAGCCGATTTCTTTGCTTCTAATCTACTCCCAGTCTCCTTCTAAGCTGCTTTAAAATTACTATTAGTAAAGCTCACAGCTTCTCGAAGATTTTACTGGTTTTACAAAGAGTAACGTAGGAGATTTGGTAAACAAATTATAGATCAACCTTGCACCGTACCAATGGCCGACTCCAATGTAGAAATAACTTAACTGCTGGCATGGGATTATTCTGCATATATATGTTGAGCAGATATGATATCCATCTGCATGCGATTGTCATCATCTCCAAAAGTTTGTCTAGGTTTGAAACTTGGAATACCATTTGGTTACAGATGCAAAGACACTTTTGAGTTTCTTGATATACATTTTACTATATCTAAAGCTTGAAACGAATAAACTTATACATTCTATACCTTCACATCTATCATTTCATTATAATACAACAAAGTGAACATAGAGTTTAAATTCCGGAAAAAAAAAAATCTATAATCATATGCAACTTTTGAGTTTCTTGATATACAAGTATGAGTTTTACTAGTTATTTACCTTGAAACGAATAAACACATACATTCTACACCCTCACATCTATCGTTTCATCAGAATACAAAGCATACAACAAAGTGGACGTAAAATTTACATCCGGGAAAGAGAAAGATATGTATAAATAATCATATGCAACTATTTATTGAAGAAAAGAACCTCCATTGAGAGCAAATTCCGATCTAGCCTTGAATTTTGAGAATGAAGAGTGGCTGGACAACTGAGATACTGCAGGCCAGTATGAGAAAACAAAGACACAATAATGATTTTTCTTTTAGTTTTCTTTGAAAAAGAATGTCTGACCCAATGACAGAATTATGAAAGCAAAAAACCCTTTAAACCCGGAATTTGTGGTGAAATGGTTGATAAATTGGAAGCCCCAGCTTCTTCTTCTTCTTTTTTGGCTCGGAGGAGCTTGGACACATTCATCCACAATTAGAATCTTCTAATTAGACAATGTTTTCCATTTCATGGAACTAATCACAATTGTGTTTTTACTTTTGATTTATATTCTTAGTCAAGCTGTTCATGAATGGAAACGAAAATGCCAACCAGGAAAATTGGAGACACCATTGAATGAATTGTTTTACAATTTCTAAACATTCGTTTGCTTAGGTTCATGCTTTTATGAATAAATCACTCGCTCTCTTTTGTTTAATCTGCACTCAACTTATAGAGTCACGGGGCGAGCTTCTTGAGATGCCTTTGAAATTGTCAGAATAGAAGAGAAATAAGAGGAGGGTTCTACTTCTAACTACAATACTTAGCGATCCCTAACCCTAAATAAAATTATGCATATGTCTCTCCACACTCATTTTCAATTGTGATTAGGTAAACCCACTTGGGAAGTTTAATTTGACTCAAAACTATACAGAAAATTTGAATGTTCTTTGGAATGGATGAAGTGAGAGCCGTTTCCCTTTTGTTGGCTTTTGTTACATTGCTTAATTTTAGTTTTTTTACCAAATAAATAAAGGGATTAGGTAAAGAAAATTTTGTAAAACTTGGTGTCTTTTTGAGCCTTTAGATTTTTGAATTACCTTTCATAACCTTGACTCTTTGAGAATGATGTTTCAAAATAAATTTCATTCAAGGATTTATACCCCAAAAGATGACAGCAATTGTTGTATTGGGAATTTTGGGATATAACTTAAGGGTGTAATTGCATTAAAGAAAGGTGTTGTCCCCATGAGCGGATATACATGAAGGGCTATATAAGCTCAAGCCTAGACTGTTTTTTTTTTATCAAAAATCCTCAAGTATAGGTATATTTACATCCATAACCCAAACAAGAGTGAGTATTTAGTTCCCCATCTTTGGGCATGATAGTCTTCTAAATCTAATAAGAGATTAGTTCCCTACCTTGTAGTCTTGTAAATATATCGTTTGAAATCTTGAGTTTTTAAAGCTCTGCATATTTATTTGTCCATAAAAAAATTCAAAAATGATAATCAATGAAAATATAAGGCCCAAATAGAAATAGATCATGAGTTAAGTCCACATAAGATATCAAGAGTTTCTTGATGATATGATGATTCTCTACATCGTAAAAAATTATCGATAACATTGATAATGGATCTATGATTGATGAGTTTGAAATGAGCGGATCTTGTAAGATACGTTTTACTTAGTTTCCCATTCCTTAGGAGGTTCCAAACCCAAAAAAATAAAATTATATGCCCTTATAAAAATAACCTAGACAACTCTTAGATCCTACATCCGTCACTGGTTGTCCCTGTTATGGGTTTCTATACAAATTCCCAGTCTCTGACCTTAATACCTCTGTAGCAACATGA
The DNA here is from genome assembly GCA_010134655.1 of Fragaria nilgerrensis. NCBI lineage: Eukaryota > Viridiplantae > Streptophyta > Magnoliopsida > Rosales > Rosaceae > Fragaria > Fragaria nilgerrensis. The sequence goes on from CM020981.1 coordinate 10,470,597, forward strand.
CAGATAATAAGTTAAAGATGAACTTGCACAGAAAATTTGAGTGGATTGCAGGGGTGGTTTTGTCATTAGGGTTTGTGTTTGATCATGTGATATATATGAGACATGGACATTTGGGAGTCATGTTTCAGATGAATATGACTAAACATCAATCAATTTATTGTAAATGATATTAAACCAGCAATGAACTGGTAAGTGGTTATAGAGAGTGATATGTTCATTGGCCTAGCAATTCATATGTCACAGCCTCAGTTCTCTGGTAGTTTTGGTTAACGCGTAAAGCTCAATTAAAAAGAGCATCTGAATTCTGAAGTAAAAGATAACAAGATTTGATGAATTCTTGATGTCTACAACCGATTGATGAGTCGATTATGCACTTTTCGTCTGAATTAGTCATTCGGGTTATTAAGCGGATGAAAGTTTACCTAATACATATCATTTTATTTGAATTGAAGTCTAGTTATGTACTTCATATCCTAATTAATCACTCAGATTATCAAACAGTTAAGAGTTTACTTAATATGTGTAGTTTTAACTTATACGCCTCTTTACTTAGACACATAAAGATCACAAACATGAGTCCAATGCAAATCATAAACTCATGAAATTGAAATACTAGTATCACCAGCAAGATTGGTCCCTGCAGCAGAGAGTCAAGGTTAGGCCCCTTCACATGATTACAACTATATAGGGCAAGCAGACACTGTAGTACATGCCAAGCAACAGTTATGATTAAATTCAAAGATATGTAATCCCTACACAGATGAATTTTGACCTTGTGATTTCCAATTGGGACCCTTCCATGCTGACCACAGTAAACCTATACAGATCCCTGACAGCATAAATTTTTGTATGAACACTAGAATTTTCTTCTTCTTCTTCTGTGTCTGGTCTCCAAGGTCAGTTATCCCTTATAAATTTTCAAAAACCATTTCCTGGCTCTGTGTTCTCTCTTAGTCTTTAGTGCCATGCCCCAAATGACCCATCTTGATTTTGGGGTCTCTCTGATGTGTAAGCATCAGCTGTCCTAAAAAGAAAAGCCAAGAAAAGCAAAGTTGAAATTTTTACTTCAGTTTTCAGAGGCTCCTCCTGAAGAGAGAATAGAAAAGACCAAACAAGAAGACAAAGCATTATAGCATAGCCTCACCTAACCAAACCCACAAAAAGAAACAACCCCACAATTTAAAAAAAAATATCATCTCACTTATTTTGTTTCCATTAAATCAACAAAAGCTCCATTCTTTATTAGTATATTCTCTCCCAAAGTCTCCACTAAGAATTCTTCACCCTTCTTCCTCTTCTTCTTCATCACATTCCATTGCTCTTATTATTCTCTCCTTCACAACCAGGCGAAGCTATATTCTTTTTCCAAGAAGACCATGCCTGTTCTTACAGAGAGCTCAGAGCACATGAAATGGAGAAGACCCAGAAGCCAACTAATCCAACCATTTCAAAAACAGATCCATACAACCCAAATCCAGCACCTTCCATCCTCCAATCCACTCGCTGCAAATCCACAATCTCCTCCCTCCTTCTCTCCAGCTTCACCACCACCAATGAAGCCTCATCCTCATCCTCAAGCCTCACCAATAAGAAAAAGACAAACTTTCCATCCTCAGCAAAGTTCAGAGGCTTGGGCTGCACAGCCTCAGCCTCACAGCAAGTCTCAGTGCCAGCTGTGATAAGGAGCTCTGCAGACTGGGAAGGAGGGAAGAAGGTGAAGAAGAAGAAGAAGAAGAATGTGAGGAGTGAGTACAAGGACAAGAGCCAGAACCAAGGAAGAGTTGATGGATTGAACTCTGTAGCTTGTATGGATTTTCAGGATGTTTGGTGTGGGCCTGGAATTGGGTTCTCAGCTGAGACTGCTGGCTCTGTGGATTGTGTTGTGGCTAGGAGAAATGTTTCTGGCAGAGGCAAGATTGATGGGGATCATATCACGATGAACAGCCACCACAGGGAGGTAATAGGATTCTTCTCCTATTAATTCTGGGTTTCAATGCTTGCAAGTTTGTTCCTTCAGTTATGCTTTGAATGCTTTACTTGCATGGGATGGGTCTTCATCATTGTTTTTTCCATCTTTGATTAAGTTTCTGCTTCAATTTTGTTCCTTTTCTTCTTTGTTTTTCAATTTGATTTATGCTTGCCAAATGCTGATTATTGTGTTACCTAGTTCATGTCAAACCTTATATTTTTCATATCTTTGTTTTGTTTTTTCATGGTAATTATTTATTTTGGTTTTATTATATCATTATGGTTTGGTATATAAAAAGGGTAAAACCTTTGAGTTACGTTTTTGGCGATTGACAGGCCCTTTTGCTTGGATTTGGTGATAAGTGCACTATTAATTGCGTAGTTGCCTAAACGAAAGAAACTCTTTGGCTGAATGACTCATAGTTAACCTAAACCGTATATAATTAGCCTCACTTCCGACTCTCAGCGATTGTATATTTGTATTAGAAGAAGAATATTCTTCTTTCGTTGCGTTTCACTTTTAGGCTTGTTTGAGGTTGAACACTGTCTTTATGATATTTGAGTGAAGTCTCAACAAAGTTCTGTATCTGCTTATAGTCTATATTTGGTTTTGATTTCAACTGTGACTAACTTGTTTAGTTGCTTCTTTTCGGCAGCGTCCTTATTTAGCAAGGAGAACTGTGAGCCCGGATACTATCTCGTTTCTTGATTCTGAACCTGAATTTCTCATAAGCCGCCCCGGATCAGAAGTGTTTGGAAGTAGGTGTTATCGACATGTTCGCCATGCCTCTCCTGAAGGCCTCGCTGAGGTGATTTATTCTATGCTGTTCATTTTAACTTTGCCTTGCAAGTTGTAATATAGTTAGATACTCTAATTTTACGCCCGGTCACTTGGTTGAGTACTGGATTATTTTTGTTTTTTTGTTTTGTTTCTTTTGGATGTTAGTTTGGCAAGCAATTTATGCTACTTGGCACACATTAACAAGTTGTTTTAAGTTGCTGTTAAAATTTTTGTCTGGAGTAACTGAGTCTATATGGTAGCACAGTCTGCGTTGGACTCGCACGTTCATATATCTGTGTCAGTGAACGTAATACTAATTCATTTTCGGAATTTTGTATGTTTGCAATGGCTGCAGATTATGATGTTTCAAAGTAGTCTTATGATGGGTGGAAGATCAGACATGGATAGATATAGGGAATGGAGACTTGATGTTGATAACATGACATACGAGGTTAGATTCACAAACTAATCTCTTTTCTATGTCGAATCATTTATGCTTTTGGATACCAATTGTTGGTCTAGTTTTGACAATTACCTTTCATTTTCTTTTCTCCTGGAAACAGCAACTGCTTGAACTAGGTGAGAGAATTGGTTATGTGAGTACTGGATTAACAAAAGAGGAGATAAGGCGGTGTGTTCAAAAAATTAAGCTTTCAATGTTAAGTGATCAGTCGCAACATGTTAAGTGCATCATTTGTCAGGTGAGCTGCAAAAACTATAGTTACTGTTATTTTAACCTTCTAGAGCTTGTAATTTTTTTAATCCTTGATTGTTCAATGCTCATAGGAGGAATATGAAGCAGATGATGTAGCAGATGAGATGGGTAAAGTACTGAATTGCGGACATGTCTTCCACTTTGAGTGTATAGAACAGTGGCTTGCACATAAAAATACTTGCCCTTTCTGTAAGGTTGAAGCGAAAACTAAATGCTAGGACTGGTGAACTCTTGGTTTCCCACTCGGTGCTGGTGTTTTGGTAACTGTGGAACCCTGCATGTATAGATTTGTTCATTATTTGGTTTGAAGTCTTGGGCGTTTTGTTCTGGGGGCATTTCCATGTTATCAATTTGGATGGTGTTCATTACAATCTCTACAAAGAACAAACAGTTCTCATATCATACTAGCTTTGTGGTTTCTCCTGCCTTACATGCTTATATAAGTTACTGAAATGCAATAATGATTCCAATTAAGTGAGCAATTGCTCTTTTTCTTTTCTTTTGTCTGTGCCAAAAGACAGAAAGGCCAACTGAAGCACTAAGGAAATGTCTAGTATGATCTCACCATCCTGTTATCGATTTGACGAAAGCACTCTCCTCTTCGTTGTTCGACCTACTTCATCCTTTCTACGTTTGTCGATGAGAGAGAGAGAGAGAGAGAGATGTACCCATAAGGGTACTGAGAGTTGGTAGACAACACTGTAAGTTAGGCCTCTAGACGTTATGAACTTCCCAGTTATCATCTTTAGTTCTTTACTGATCAAATTTACATCTTATACTACCTCAACACTTCAAACTAAAGTTGGTTTACATATTAGAGTACTTTTGCCACATAAGTTGCACCCATTACAACTATGTACATATCAACCTCCACATTTGACCTCCTGGGGATTGTTCATATGGTTGCCTCCTTTAGCAATAGAGCAGATGATTTGAAAGATGATGTCTTCTTTAGCAATAAGGCAGAAAATTTGAAAATGAAGAATTCAAGCCCTGTCATGACGGTTGAGAAACTCAATAATGTGTGGATACACTCCCTCTGGTGCCTGCATAAAAGCGGAACGACCGTTATACAAATCAAATGGACATGGCTGCTAACATTTCAGATATAAACAGAACTACAGCAGTCTATAAAACAAAAACATATAACTCATACCCCACGACCTCCAACTAAATCGTAGTGTGCATAATGAGGACCACCGAGTTCTCCAAGAACTTTGAAGGTTACCAAATGCTCTGGAATCACCTTCACTGTTTCTACTCCAGGTACATGAAGCCCAAACATGAAAGGGACAAAAGAATAGAAATGGAAATTAGTATGTGGGATGTCTGTTAGGACATCAAGCTCAACCAGATTAACATTCTACCATAAACAGCTTCAGGAGGACATATTAGATCCTGATCTCCTCCAAGGGCTAAGATCGGGACGTTGCTTTTGCATAGATGTTCCTTGTAAAAGAAAGTCCCACTCTGTCACACAAACCACCCTCCTCAAAGGCTGTTGCTAGCTGCAAGAGAAGCTTAGCCGGGACAGTACCTGCATATTTTGATCAGATTGACAATTACAATGATGGGACAGTAAACAGTACAAAATCATTGTGTAAGAGGTGCAAAGAGTGATTACTAAGTAAGGTTGACATAAGCTAAAATGAGAACTTCGCTTTGCAATATGTCAGTATGTGTTGACATGTCTCTACACTTACAAAAGTTGTTTAAGACAAGCTTTTCATACAACTCCGGATCCATCATGTCTTGAGCAGAAACTTGAGGTTTTAACCAAGACAAAGCTGGTGTGCGACTCACAAGATGATGCAGAGCAGTATATATTGCACCAAACGGAACAGGAATATTTAGCACCTGAGCAGGGTCTGCCTGAGCACCACAGGCAGATAATACTCGTCAAGTTCGGTTCCACAGGCAGGAATTTATCAAAGTGAAAACTAAAGAGATAAAAAAACAATTTATCTTTTATATACTTGCCAGCGGTAAAAACATTTTCAGTGACGATTTTGAAGGCCTGTAGTCAAGTGATGATCCCAAAGTAGCAACTGATGTGAATCCAGAATCTTGTCCTTGAGAAGCTAAAAAGTAAAACAGAACTTAAATGTCAGATTCAAGGAAGAAACATTGCAAGAATTCTTCTAAAGCTGAGGAGTCCAGGCTTTGCAGCAAACCCCAATGCCAGTAAACGCTCCTTGTGTCTTCTTATAAGGTAGAGGTTAACAATTAAGTTGAAGATAATTCGGTTACAAAGTGTAGCTTAGCAACTTACAGGATCGTGAGAGCATTGCATATAGCAAGATACCCCCCATTGAATGGCCAATTGCAAGAAGCTTCCCGTCCTCTGGTTTGCATTGAGTTCTTATATACTCCATCTGAGATGACAAAATGTTGTTTGAGCCAACCATAATATGAAAAGCACTAAAATCTTTGCATTCACAAAGACATGCGTATATGCACATGCACATGTACAAAACCATCTATGATTCAAAATAAGATTCCTATACAGGACACTATATTCTCCACAGTATAAAGTCAAGCACATTGAGGGATGTCACCTCACCGCAACAGGCACGTCCTCTTCCAAGTAGTGATCAAAATCCCAATCAAGCTTTCCAAGTTGCTTCTGGAAATCCTCTAATCCAGTTGAAAAACGCTCTTGGAAGTCTGAAAAACTTGTCACCGCTCTTTGACCTACTTCCATGATGTTTAATGGTGTTTGACTTAAACCCCTAACCTCTGGAGCACGGTTTTGCCCTGCTTCTAACAAACCTGCAAAAGCGGAAAAACAAATTCTCAGGCAAATGCAAAAAAAATTACACAAGTTCATGGCCAGTTATAATCCTCATTTCTTTCTTGTCAAGCAAAATTCAGGACACAAATCAAAAGCACCAACCATTTATTTCCCCCAATTCGGTTCCATGCGTGCTCAAGCCAGCTCCCCTGACTTCAAGAATCCAGGTATCATATCCTTGAGCAGACATGGAGCGCGCAAACGATGACTACAAAACCAACATTCACATGCATTTCATACTCGTAATACATCCCAATCACAACAACAAACAAAAATTTTGCCTAGATTTCTCCGCACAAGTTTATACAACAAAAACAAAAGTTCACTGAAAAAAAAAAAAAGAACTAAATTAACAGCAGAGTTCAAGTCTATGTAGAAATCAAATCTCACCTCCGGCGAGAGATCGTATCCGATTGCATTCGTGGCCAGACCTGACAGCAGTAGCAGCGGATGGTTCCTCGGCTCCGTCGTCTGTGTATCGCTCATTCAATCAATCAAAACTTCACGATATAGAGATGTGTAGAGAGAGAAAACTGACCTGAGGAGAAGGAAGGTAGCGCCAGAGAGCGAGGTTCCAATCGGAATTGGGAACGGAGACGTAGTGGAGCTCGTCGGCGGTGCAAACAGACCACCGCGGGTCGTTTTTCTTGTTTAAATCTAAGGACACGCCGGCGGAGGGAGTCGGGGTTCGGCGGGCGGAGACGCGGAGAGGTTCGGGTCTCGGGTCGGGGCAGCGGATTGGGGTGAAGTAGGGACGGTCGGTGCCGAAAGCGGTGGTGAGGGAACGGAGATCGGAACCGGGAACGAGAAACGGCATCGTTTTGAAATTTTTTTATTTGGGGGAGAATAAAGAGGTGGAGGCTGTGGAAGCGTGGAGCTATAATTTAGCGGGAGAGATGCATTTATAATCTGCCCAACTTTTGGAGGCAAATGGACCGCTCTTGGGAATCTCATGTTTAGATTCATCAAGAACAGATGAATCTTAAGGGGCTAACGCATAAATGTGAAACCTTTCAAGTCTTGTCGATTGTGATTAGATTCAAATCAATCTATTCGGTTGCGAGAGAGAATGTAGTTTATGACAAAATCTCATGATACATAAAGAAAGTCTTTACGAAAACCGTGCGTAAATATGAGGAGTCCCATATTGGATAATCGACCAACTGTATCGCATTAGATAATATTTTTGCTGTCCCTTTTTTTATAAGAAAATGTTTAAACTATTTATATTTTAATCTTTCAAGTTATCTAAGATAAAGACATTTTAGACATTTTCTTATAAAAAAAAAACAGGGTGTGTGAATCGTAAAAAAAAGTGTGTAAATTTCAGTTCCTTTTTTAATGCAAAAAAAAAATTAGATGACATGAAAAACCTGAAGCAACTTTGTATTAAAAATGTAGAGCCGCAATAGCTTGAAGAGAAAGTCTGTTATGTCAAATAGCAACCAGAGTTGTATGATCTAGATTCGCAATCGTATGGGCCACAAAGTTCGCTTCACGTCAAATATATGATGGTACTCAAAAGAGTCAAATTGTGCAGCCAACAGCTTCTGTTGTCATGCAGGAGAACCCAAAATCTCCAAGGAATAGTACTACAAGTAATACAATCAAATAACTAACTTGGAGTCTCCTTCAAACTTGGATCACATTAAATGGGTACTAAGATGATTTCGGATTTTTGTTTGTATTCTTTTTCTTCTAATAATTATATCGGTGGTTGAGTGTCTTCTATAAAATAAAATTTCAGAGTTCTTTTTCTAAACCAAAAAAAAAGTTCAACATGTATTTTGTCCTAATGCTTGAGAAAATTTTAGAGTGAAGGATGTTGACGTGACAAATGAAACCAAGGTAACGTGGAAATTCATGAGGATGTTAATTAGGGAACTACTTAGCAACCACCCTACTGTGTCCATTTACCATTTTACCACTGTATTATTAAGGATTAAAATTGGGATCAAGCTTGGGTTCATGTGGGGATATTTGGTTTTGGAATTAAATGGATCACCCAACAACCAAGGATAGCTCATTAAGCAAAGCAATCGGAGAAATACGTCAAGTTCTTTGAACTACTTGTGAAGGTTTCGTGCAATAATCAAAGAAAACATGCACGTACGCAATAGAAACTCTAAAACCGAAAATCATTGTATTGCGCGTGATTTACAGTTAACGGCTATGAATTCCGGAATTTCAATAGTCTGGAGCACTAAAGAGCAGCCGGAATGAAAGTCATACTACACAAGTACTAACCGAACGCAGATGATCATTAGCATAAGATTTCTTTATGAAAAGTGAGTGTTGGCGACTTCAAACAGAGAAGGCTACAGCAGTAAAATCAGTCATTTTTTAGTGCATATGACCTCTTCCTAATCACAGAACAGAATGCAGCGCCTTACCATGTTTGGAACAGCTTGGTAAAGAAGATGAAGATCCTGACTCAGGCTGTTTATCCGAGTCGGCTTTCCTAGCTACCAAGTTCCTCATCAAACCCTTTGTAAGAAGGATGAAGGAGAGATTCTTTATGATATCTCTCTCTAATAATGAAGATCGGAGTGGAAGTAACTCTAGCAACCTAGCTACCTACATTCATGGACAATTTCCTGAACTGAACTCATATGAAACCCGAGCTTGTGCATATAACAAATTAACTAATTTTGGTGGACTGCAATGGAGCGTGGAAGCTGGATCTAACGCTTTTTTGCGTAGAATATAAACCAACTTTAAGTCTACTTCTTCTTTGCTCTTGATAAGCTGACTAGAGAAAGAACTTGATGTGCAATCTCTTCAGAGGCATTAACGTTTGCAGCTTTCAGAGCCCTCTCAGACATATCTGCCATTTTACTCTCATCCCCTGTAAAAGAGAAGAGGTCATATTCAAGATGTTTCTATCTTCTAGATTCAATCTGGATTCAATATACTGTCCAGATCCCACACTAAAATAGCATTACTCATCATTAACATATAAAACAGCACATACACAGCCCAACTAATGAAATTCATCGATATAATTTGAAGTTTCAATAGTCTAAGAGGCATACATATAAAAGAAATATATAAAATCATGTATATACATACAACATGCTAAGCAGTATATGGAAAATATCACAGTATCAATTAGGGCCTATGAACCTCCAGATTATGAGACAATTTTACAGTAATAAGTGATTTAGAGAACCATAATAGTTAAAACTTAAAACTTTAAGGTCACCTGGTTCTTTGAATCACTTTAATATCAATCAAGCAAGCAATTTCTTATCAGGCAACAAAATAGACGTACCTAATATCTCTTCTATTGCATTTCCAAGTGTTGTCGAATCAAGTTCATCTTCAGTTATAACCCTTGCACCCGCCAAGTCTGCCATCAAAGAGGCATTTTTGAATTGATGTCCTTCATCAGCATCTGGTGATGGTATCTACAAAAAGTAATTATGAGTTCTCCCCTTGAGCAAAAAAGGGACAAAACTATTGATATTAAGAACTTGATCGAAACATGGCAGATACGGGGCATGTTACATTCACATGGAATAGAGTCTCATACAACATGAAAACAGAAGCATGAAATTAGGTCTTATTTAAGATCATATCATGACATGCCACAGTCGTACAACAGAACTTGAAAATTGAAATTACCAGAATGGAAGGCTTCCCAGTTGCCAAGATCTCATAACAAGTCATTGCACCAGCTCGTGAAACGACTAGGTCTGCAGCTGCATATGCCAGATCCATTTTATGCATGAACCTTGAATATGCATAGTATCATTAGCTTCAATGATAATGATGGATGCATACATCTTGACAAATGTGAAAGGTAAAGTAATTGGAGTAAGTCTATATCTCTGAGTTATAAATGAGTAAATAACAAAAAATTATACAACATGCTAATCACTACAGACATTGAATATCCTAACAGGAATATGGTCTTCTTTTCCAATCTTTCCAAACTTCTATTCCTAGTGATCGAACACATAAGTTTAAACTATTCCATTTGTTGAGCGACACAATCTTAAATCTTTCTGCATCATCTGGCATTATAGTTACTTAAAAAGCAGAACTAGAAAGCACTTACGGCTTCAAAAGCAGCCGCGGATGGTTCTTAACAAGGCTCTCCATCTCATTATAGGCCTCCACTCCAGTCTGCCATATGATGAACAAGTCCTCCTTCTCCAACAACATCTGATAATACAAATTCAACAAAGCAATATTGATGGCATTAGCACCTAAAGACCCTCCAAGCACCAAAAGCACCTTCACATCCTCCACCTCCTCGCCGCACTTGGGAAAAAACCGCCCCCTCGCCGCCTCCTTAGACACATTCTTTCTCAAAGACAACCTCACAGGGTTCCCACACACCACACACTTCTTCCCACTCCCACTTGGGAACAATCAATAGTAGAATTAAACGCCACAAACACAACCTCAGCCAAAAACGAGAGCAACCAATTGGCTATCCCCGGAACAGCATTCTGTTCTTGAATCACAAGCTTGACACCCCTCAGCGCCGCCGCAATGCCCACCGGAAACGACACGTACCCGCCGGTGCCGATCACAATATGGGGATCAAACTCCCGTAATTTGTAGTAGCTCCAGATTATCGACTTGATCAAGTGATAGGGTAGGAAGACGTTTCTGGGTGACAGAACCGGGCGGTGCAACTTGGCGGCGGGGACGGCGGCGAAGTCGTGGCCGGCGTTGGGGACGGCCTTGCTTTCCATGCTTTTGGGTATGCCGAGAAACAGAATTTGGGCGTTGGGGTCGGCGGTTTTGAGCTCGTCGGCTATGGCGACGGCCGGGTATATGTGGCCTCCGGTACCACCGGCGGCGAAGACGACACGGAGGCTGTCGAATAACACGGCGTCGTTTTGGGAGGCGAGAGTTTGGTCATTTGATTGCTTAAGGGAGAGGCAAGAGGTGACCTTGGAGTTAAAGGTGCCGAGTTTGGTGGGTGGGAGTGAATGAGTGATTCGAGTGAAGGAGAGGTGAGAGAAGGCCGCCATTAGAGGAGAGATTTTTGTGGAGATTTTGGTGGCGCATTTGTGGGAAGAAGTTGCAGAGGGAGAGTGATATTTGAGAGTGGGGAGGTTTAAGGAAATGAGCTAGAGCGAGCTCCACAGCGAGCTCCTAGTAGTGGTGGGGGACTACTAGGAGGCTTTGCTGATTTGGATACTCAAGTAGGTTACTTTCTCGTTTCTGGGTGATGTCTCGTTTGGATTTTTCCTCGTGTTTGTAGAATTGTAGTTATTTCGAGTCGTCGTTTTCATTGAACACTATTGAGCCATTATATGACACAGAGAATAGTTAGTCTAGGCAACAATGTAATAAAAGTTAAGATTAGCCGGGTGATAGTGAAATTAATTAAACTGAAGCCTTTGTCCAGTATAAGCAAAAAAAAAACACACAAAGAAAGGTGTTGACAGAAGAATGTAAATAGAGAAGAAGAAGAAGAAGAAGAAGAAGAAGAAAACACTTTTGATTTAAACATTATCAAATCATCACGTATAATTCACGAAACGTGCAAATAATCGAGTGTTAAACTTGTATCTGATCACACATTAACATACCCAAGAACATGATACAAACACCGGAGCATGGTAGAATTTTCGAGGTTATATTGTTATATTTTTCTATTAAATTTGGGAAACACAACACCACAGGTCTGATATCCACAGCCTTATTCTCAAGTTCTCAAGAAGGTTTTCCGGGAAGAAGAATACGAACTTTCTTGCTTCGTTTGGGTTTAACCACATTCGCTACGCCAGGAGAAACAGTTAAGAATGGTAAGATGTACAAGTGATCATTTTGACATGCATGTTCATAGATTCCTCACAATGCCTATATATTACATCAAGTTTTTTCTGATCTGAACAGAGTCAGGCACCTGATGCCTTCTCGAGAAGATCGAGAAACGTTTTGCTCGTACGGCCTATAAATCTTTTATTAAGAAAATGCATGGCATGGCAATACATGAAGGAGACTCATAGACCATGTGCTTGATCCAGTTCTCTGCAGTAGCAGCTGTTCGTTTCTATATTTCTTCAAATTAAAAACCAAAAACCCCAAAATGATCATCCTCTTTGCCAAAACATTCTTATAACAAAACTGAATCTCAATTCCCACATCTTGACTGACGCAGATTCACAGTAAACATAAGGTATCACCTCTATATATATGACCCATACAGGAATAGAAAATCTGTTCTTTATTATAAAACCCTATGCATATGAGCAATTAGCAAAGTCTATATAGAATAACCATCAAGAAGAGAATATATGTAATTAAGGTAAAAATTAACCTCCAACTTCTAACCCACCACTTCATGTTTTGATTTCTTGCCTAAGGAGTTACGGTGGTGTGTGGCTTTGATCCGCTGCTGGGTATGATGAGGCTACCTGCTTTGCTTCATCTGACATTGCTACTGCTGCGGCTGCGGCTGCTGGAGTCATGGATTGGTATTGAGGAGGCAATGGGGCTGCTTGATGTTGAGTGTAGAATACTTGTTCATGTGAAGGATTGGTATATTCATAAGCATAGTTGGGTGCTGTCGTAGAGGAAGGAACAGTAATGGATTGAGATGGATGATGCATCGAGTAACCAACAAACTGCTGCTGATATTGGCCGGAAGGGATTTGGACTAATTGAGGAGTTGGTGTCACAGAGGTTTGGTAAAGACTTTGAGTCATTTCGGTTATAGCAGGTGAAGCTGTCTTTGGGGGATAAATGGGTGGGATACTGTCCTTGTAAGCAGCAGGGTTTTGGGAGGTAATGTGGGTTGAGGCAACAACAGTTGGATCGGCTATATTAGATTGCAGAGCCATCTTGTATGGTTGTTGCGACTGTGGAACAGGCATTATATAGACAGGGTACTGCTGCTGATGATCAATTTGGTGATGAAGTTGTTGCTGCTGCGATGGAGGAGCATACATTGTGTAGTAAGGTGACACTGGCACTTGACCAGTAACAGGGTGCTGAATATTCATATATTGCGCGCTTGCATGGACAAATTGTTGTTGCTGCTGTTGCTGCTGCTGGAGATGCTGCTGTTGGAGCTGTTGTTGCTGCTGATGCTGCTGCTGTAACAGTTGTTGTTGCTGCTGCTGTTGTTGCTGTTGTTGCTGAAGCTGATTTTGCTGTTGTTGATCTGATTGTGGAGGAATACTGTACCCTGAATCCTGAACTTGGTTTCGGGAACCCTGATCTGAAGCATCACTTGGCGGGCTAACAGGACCTCTGGCCTCTCTAGCTACAACTTGAACTTGCTCTTGATAGTACATTGGTTTTGACAGAGAGTTTGCAGACGCAATGCTACTATCACTACACATTCGAAAACAACCATATAACGATTTCAGTACCTATCCATTATTTCCATAATCCAAAAGCAAAAACCATAAACTAGGCTCCTAATAATCTCTCAGTTACAGTCAACTCAGTATCAAGCATCCACACTACTTAGTCTTCACAGTAAACCGAATTTGCAAATTTAGCAGAGGCATAGCATTTGTGTAATGTGTATCTAATAATATTTACTTCGACATATAAGCTAACAATGCAATAGAAAGTTAGAAAGTAAGAGATACCTTGCAACCGAATCCGGTGAAGGCAAGCTATAACCACCACCTCCACCACCATGCTTGAAATGCTGAGGCTGCAACGGCATTGGCAAAGGCGGTTTTCGAAACGCGACAGGCACATTCTGAGCCGCAATATCATCCTCCGAGTTGATCCTGTTCATAGTCTCACCAGCTCCAGAATTTACGGCCACAGGAGCAGCAGCAGCAAAGCTTATCTGAGCAAACTGCTCCTCAATGCCAGCTGGCTTCTGACCTTGCACTACTCCAGGCACATTTCCATCCACTCTAACCCTAATTTGGGGCAAATTGGCCAAGCAAGGCGACGAAGTAGACGATCCAGACGACGACGTATTGTTCTCCACAAACGCCGAATCCGAAATCGAATGCACTTCAGGCACCGCCACATTAGGTTTTCCACTGTCATGATCCCCGAAGAAGTCGCCCTGATTAGCCGCCGCCGCCTCCAAGTCGTTACAAGAGTCACTCCCGCCGGTCAACAAGCAGTCCATGGTCGCGGCAGAGTCAGACAAATTCCGCGGCAGCATACCAGAGCCGTTGAGCGCGTTGACGAACCACGACTCGGACTTGGCTTCGTGGAGCAAATTCCCCATGGACGCCGTCGTCTCCGGCTTGCCGAAGAAGAGGAATAGACGGATCCTCGACGACGGCTTTAACGGCGACGCCGACGAGGTGGTGCGCTCGTACTCCTCCACCATGTTCTCGAGATCCTCGTCGGTGGTGATGGAGATGAGCGAGTCGAGGTCCTCCGTCGGGAGCTGGTACTTGAGCGAGAACGGCCGGCCGTTGAGGAGCGTCCGGGAGAGGCGGGAGCAGAGGTCGGAGAGTGAGGAGTGGCGGTCCACGACGATAATGCGAGTCTCGCCGCCGACGTAGCAGAGCGACTTGTCGTGCGGCCGCGGGATGATGTGGCCGCCGTAGCTGCACATGAGGCGGAGCTTGGCGCCGGGGACCTGAGGGAGAGGCTCGACGTCCCAAGCAGCGTCGGCATTGCGGGATCGGGGGGAGGATTCGAGTGAGTCCGGGTAGCTGAGTTGCACGGAGGCGGCGGTGGAGGCGGTGGCGGTTACGGCGGCCGGGAGTGGTGGATCCATCGGGGAGAGAGAGAGAGAGAGAGAGAGAGAGAGAGAGAGATTTTTGGTTTGTTATTACAAAGGGGTCAAGTGAAAGGTGGTGCCTTATATTTGTGTTTGACTTGGAATTGAAAAGCTCTCTCTCATTTTTCTTCTTGGAGAGTGAAGCTTCAAAAATAGAATTTCTTACCTTTGAGTAATAGGTAGGGGATTTTAGAGAGTATTTATGGATCAAAATCAATGAGCAGATGACAGGTCTATGTAAATTTCTTAGGTGTCCAAGTCCCAAAGTCTTCAAGAGGGATTGTATCCAAAAAAAAAAAAAGTCTTGAAGAGGGATCGGCCCGATGAAATAATGTTCACCTGATCAATAACTTATACAAAGAGATGTGTGATCATATTTGACACGTGCAATCATGAGTGAGAGATTTCGCAAGATAACAAAGTTGATAGAGGAAGATAATCGAGACACAATATCACTGATTACTGTGATAATTAAGGTGTGGATGACCAGAATAAAATTGATGCATACAATTACCTGCTAACTCATATAGTTTAATGTGTCATGATAGCGAAACTGATACTGGTGATCAATATGTGATTCGAAGAAAACCTGAAACCTAACTCATAATTTAGTTCAAGTGAAGAGGGAGGGCGAATTTATGGATTAAAATTATAATGAATAACAAAGGTTTTTAGGAAAGTTAATCTTCTCATACAAAAGAGTAAAGAATAGTGTTTATTTCAACCAGAATAGAAGATGATCGAGGCATTATGAAAGCAATATATGCATGAAAGAGATAATCGAGATTTGATTAGGATAAATTGATACACATTTTAAATATGTATTGTACAATTTCAAAAATAAGGTTAAAAGAAACAACCAGTACAAGAGTAGATAAAACATAATGCTTATAGCCAAGCCGCTCAAACGTTCAAGCGAAGAAGAAAGTTAAAAACATCAGTTTATGACACGCAATCATTTTAAGATTGATACACATGAACATAGAAATGAATTGGACTAGTCATGTGCATCCCCCTGGGAATATGTGCACGATTACAACTGGTAACAATGTGGATCTATATGATGATTTTTTGATGCTTTTCTGTCACTTTAAAATGATGAGCACCTTGTGCTTCTCCTTCAGAAACGAGGAGACTGTAATGCAATGCCACTACAAGAGGAGCAAATATAGGAGAACAATGTGGTATAATCAAATCTCTAACCATTTAATATCTCATAACAACAAATCATATGAGGCCTTACAACATATATTTTGGTTAAATATTAGCTTTTAGAATTGAAAATGTTCTTGAATTGGTCACTTTGTCGTTTGCATACATTGGTATACCTTGTCCAATTTCCATATTTTATTTTGTATCCACGTGTTGAGTTGCAGAATCAGAGGCCTTTCCAGTCTACGATTTACTGGCATTACTTTCATATAATAATCGTTTCAACCAAATCTAGTACAAGAGAATGAGAGTTGAATCGAGTTTGCCAAGGATTTTGGTGTTGCTTGAGCCAGAATTCATATACTAATGAGAGCGAATTTACACACTTACATCTCATTAATGTGTAAATCATGGTTATTGAGCTGCGGAACTAGAAACCTTTAATTTATTCATCATACATTTTTATTTTCAATCCAATCAGATGAAACGCTTATAATAAATATATATATATATATTTATTCTTCGACCTTAATTCTCATGTTTGAAACACTTGAATTAGCTTTTTAGATTTCAATTTTGATAACGACATTTGTATGTATGAACGATAGTATCACGTGGATTGCTGGATCAAATGAAAATAAAATTAAGCTCAATGGCTAAACCTATTCTCTCTAAACTCTCTCAAAAACCCTAAGGCGACGTTTTTCTCCGCCGACTATGAGTACGAGATCTCTCTCGTTCGGCGGTGGCCCATCCTTGACTAGTCCTTTGGACTAGTTGATGATGCAAGGCTTCACTGCCGGACAAGATATTGATACGAAAGCTTCGAAGTAGCCGGTTTGGGAAGAATTGATTTGGGTGTGCGAGGGCAGCGATTTCGGCGGGGTTTTGGTGGATTGCGTAAGGGATCGGAGAACCTTTGAAGGCGTTGTATTTTGTTATCTATTCTCTGGAGACGAACATCATGCGGTGCTGGATTAGGTGTTTCTGATTTGGCGGCGGGCATAGGCTGTGAAGGCGTGATATGGGCGGCGTCAGTGCAGCGACGAGGTTGTTGGTTGGTGTGGGTTGCATCGATGTTGCCCTGGATGGCGTCAAGATGACGGAGACGTGGTGATTTATGGTGGTGCAATATCTATCTCCATGGGTGATGCTGGTTCCTGTTGGGTTGCCTTTGTTGGGCCCAGATTGAGACTTTCTTTTGGGCTACTTCGATCCCCACTAAGTCCATAACATGTTATGGCCCGCTAATGGCTTTTTCTAAAGTCGACTAGTGTAGTTGGGGTTGAAGTTAGCAGAATTTAACCTAATAACTATAGTTAGGTGGTTACAGATACTTGAAGCACCATAATTGAGAGCCTTGTTTTAGCATTTTCAGATACAAACCTCATTATTTATCAAAAAGTATGGATTTCCTTAATTGACATACTTTTCGATCATATTTTCTAATCTCAACCATTCATCTTTTAGATCATCTCTACAAAATTTCAGTCAAATTAATAATCATTAAGGTATTCAAAACTGTGAATTTCACGAACAATTCCTGTTGAACAGATTTGGTTCGTTCATTGTAATCATATAGTTTCGATACCTTAACGATCATCAATTTAACTGAAATTTTGCAGAGATGATCATGTCATATATATCTAGAAACCAGTTGGCTATGATCGAAAAATATGACCGAAAAATGGTTCTATTGGCAAAATCTGTACCTTTTGAATAAGTAAGGATGTTTGGACCTGATAAGGACTGTGTGTGTGTATATATATATATCGATTCAGAAAATCGAACAAATGTTACAAACTTTAAAAACTGAAACACCTGAATCCAGTAGAATTGCAGTAATTCATACCCAACAACATCTTCATCCATTTCATCTGATAGTGACTCTACTAACACTAGCCAAATTACAGAATTAAACCAAATACTTCAAACTTTAAATATAGACAGAATAGTTCATCCAAAAAAGCGACCTTTTAAAACTTGGACAGAACGTCCTCTCCCTTTAGATATACAACCTAGTAATCATCTTAATAATCAATTATCAGTTTCTTCTGATAAAACTTATGAATTGAACATTGATAATTTATCAGAACAAGAAATCTTAAATAAATTACATCACATGTCTATAGCAGCCAATAGCTATGTCACCAATCATAATTTTAGCCAGCCTGAAATCATTAACATACTTTCAACAGGATTTACAGGAATGCTTCATTCCTGGTGGGAAAAACATTTCACTCATGATTCTAGATCATCCATTAAACATGCCATCAAACGTGACGAAGATGGAACTCCCATCTTTGACGATCGTACATGAATGAGAATTTATGATGCTGTTAACACCTTATTTTACACAATCATCCAACATTTCATAGGAACCCCTAGTCATATTACATCCAGAATTCATGATCAACTCAGTAACCTTAGGTGTCCTACCTTAAGTGATTTCAAATGGTACAAAGATGTTTTTATCTCTCGAGTCATGCTTAGAGACGATAGTAACCAACCATTTTGAAAAAAAAAAAAATTCATAAATAGTCTTCCAAAATTATTTTCTCATAAAATTAGGCAAGTCCTTAGTAATGAAACATGTCACATTAACTATGATTCTTTAACTTATGAAAATATAATTATAGTTATCCAAAAAGAAGGATTAAAAATGTGTATCGATATAAAACTAAATGCTCAAATGAAATCAAATAAGAAAACAGCTAAATATGAATTAGGAAATTTTGTGAACAATATGGCTTACCTCCCCTACCTCCTTCAAGAAGAAAAAAGGCAACTAATAAATTTACCCCATATCATTCAAAAAGAAAATTTACACCTTATAAAAGTAATTTTGAGTCAAACAAATTTTGTTCCAAAAACAAATTTCGGAAAAATTGGTCCAAAAAGCCAAATCACCAACTAAAAAGTAAACCTTTTGATAAAAGTAAAACTAAATGTTTTAAATGTAATAAGACCGGTCACTTTACAAATAACTGTCCAGTTAAAAATACTATTAACCAACTAAAAATCAATCAAGAAGAAAAAGAAAAACTTATACAAACTTTAGAATTACGAAATACTGATTCAGAAAATGAAATGAGCGAAGAAGACATCACATTGATGGAATCCTCTTCCTCTGAATCTAATGAACATTCTTCCCCAGATATTACTTTTGGGTGCAAGGATGCATGTAATTGTAAAACAATAAATGTTCTTTCAAAACAGGAAGAACAAGAAGAACTGTTAACTGATTTAATAAGTAAAATAGATAATCCTGAACTTAAAACTGAGTACCTTAAAAAATTAAAAAAATTAATTACCCAAGAAAATATAGTCAATCCTCCCCCACAAAAAATTAGCCTTACTACAACCTTTGATAAATTTTCTACTAGTAAAAAGGAAATAACAATCCAAGATTTGCAACATGAGGTCAAAACAATCAAGAGCCAAATACATACTTTACAACAAACGCATTTAGAACTTACAAATGACAATAAAGAAATTAAACAAGAATTAAACTTACTAAAAATAATAATCAATTTCTTAAATTATAAGATTCCCTTGAAAATCCTTTTCCAGATCCTTTCCCCGAAAATAATGAAGCTGAAATTTCTGAAAACAATACTATTAGTACCATACGCCAAATCCAGCTCAAAAAATGGTACACTAAAGTCTAACTCAAAATAAAAGATTTCCAAATAACAATAACAACCCTTATTGATTCAAGTGCAGACCTTAACTGCATCCAAGAAGGCTTAATACCTTCAAAATATTTTGAAAAAACAAAAGAATCTTTACGATAAGCCAATGGAACAAAAATAGATATTAAATATATATGAAATTCCTAAAGCTCATATATGCTAAAATAATGTTTGTTTTAAAACTCTATTTGTCTTAGTAAAAAATTTAACCGATAAAGTAATTTTAGGACTCCTTTCATTACTTTAATTTACCCCTACCGGCCTTCAAAACCGAATATGATGGTATTATTACCTACCATTTTGATGAACCAGTAAAATTTCATTTCCTTTCTAACCATGAAATTCATACCCTAAAAGCATTTCAAGAAAATAATATTTCAAAAACTCTTAATTGCATTCAAGCAAAGAATAAACAAATAACCTTTCTTCAAGAAGAAATTAATTTCAAAAGAATCGAAAATCAACTCCAAAGTTCTTTTCTTCAGCAAAAAATCAAAACTTTTGAAGAGAAAATTATCAAAGAAATATGTTCTGATATTCCTACTGCCTTTTGGCATAGGAAAAACATATTGTTTCTCTTCCTTACATTAAAAATTTTAATAAGAAAAATATCCCTACTAAAGCTCGTCCAATCCAAATGAGTCATGAGATTATGGATTTTTGTAAAAATGAAATCAATGATTTACTCAACAAAGATATTATTCGTCCTAGTAAATCCCCTTGGTCTTGCCCAGCTTTCTATATTCAGAAAAATGCTTAACTTGAAAGTGGAACTCCTCGGTTAGTTATTAACTACAACCTCTTAACACAGTCTTGGAATGGATCATGTATCATATTCCCAATAAAAGAGATCTCATTAACAGATTAAACAAATCTGTTATCTTTAGTAAATTTGATATGAAGTCAGGATTCTGGTAGATCCAAATCAGGGAAGCTGACAAATACAAAACGGCATTTGTCACACCCTTTGGTCATTATGAATGAAATGTTATGCCATTCGGCTTAAAGAATGCTCCTAGTGAATTCCAAAACATAATGAACGATATATTCAATCCTTATAGTCATTTATCCATCGTCTACATAGATGATGTTTTAATCTTTTCACAATTAATTGATCAACATTGGAAACATTTACACCAATTCTTTTCCATAATAAAGAATAATTGTTTAATTGTTTCTGCCTCAAAAATCAAATTATTTCAAACCAATATCTGTTTTCTTGGATTCAACATTCACCAACTCCAAATTAAACCCATTGATAGAGCAATACAATTTGCTGATAAATTCCCAGATGTCATTTTAGATAAAAATCAATTACAAAGATTCTTAGGATCTTTAAATTATGTAGCTGATTTTTACAAAAACCTTAGAAAACATTGCAAACCAATATTTGACAGATTACAAAAGAACCCTCCTCCCTAGACACACCAGTTCATACATCTTTAATCAAAGAAATAAAAAGTTATGGTAGTTGAGTACCTTAAAAAATTAAAAAAATTAATTACCCAAGAAAATATAGTCAATCCTCCCCCACAAAAAATTAGCCTTACTACAACCTTTGATAAATTTTCTACTACTAAAAAGGAAATAACAATCCAAGATTTGCAACATGAGGTCAAAACAATCAAGAGTCAAATACATACTTTACAACAAACGCATTTAGAAAGAACATTTATTGTTTTACAATTACATGCATCCTTGCATCCCAAAGTAATATCTGGAGAAGAATGTTCATTCGATTCAGAAGAAGAGGATTACATTAATGTGATGTCTTCTTCGGTCATTTCATTTTATGAATCAGTATTTCGTAATTCTAAAGTTTGTATAAGTTTTTCTTTTTCTTCTTGACTGATTTTTAGTTGGTTAATAGTATTTTTAACTGGACAGTTATTTGTAAAGTGACCGGTCTTATTACATTTAAAACATTTAGTTTTACTTTTATCGAAAGATTTACTTTTTAGTTGGTGATTTGGCTTTTTGGACCAATTTTTCCGAAATTTTTTTTTGGAATAAAATTTGTTTGGCTCAAAATTACTTTTATAAGGTGTAAATTTTCTTTTTGAATGATATGGGGTAAATTTATTGGTTGCCTTTTTTCTCCTTGAAGGAGGTAGGGGAGGTAAGCCATATTGTTCACAAAAATTTCCTAATTCATATTTAGCTGTTTTCTTATCTGATTTTATTTGAGCATTTAGTTTCATATCGATACACATTTTTAATCCTTCTTTTGGATAACTGTAATTATATTTCCATAAGTTAAAGAATCATAGTTAATGTAACATGTTTCATTACTAAGGACTTGCCTGATTTTATGAGCAAATAATTTTGGAAAACCATTTATGAATTTTTCTTTCAAAAATGATTGGTTACTATCGTCTTTAAGCATAACTCGAGAGATAAAGACATCTTTGTACCATTTGAAATCACTTAAGGTAGGACACCTAAGGTTACTGAGTTGATCATGAATTCTGGATGTAATATGACTAGGGGTTCCTATGAAATGTTGGATGATTGTGTAAAATAAGGTGTTAACAACATCAGAAATGCCCATTCCTATACGATAGCCAAAGATGGGAGTTCCATCTTCGTCATGTTTGATGACATGTTTAATGGATGATCTAGAATCAGGAGTGAGATGTTTTTCCCATCAGGAATGAAGCATTCCTGTAAATCCTGTTGAAAGTATGTCAATGATTTCAGGCTGGCTGAAATTATGATTGGTGACATAGCTATTGGCTACCATAGACATGTGATGTAATTTATTAAGATTTCTTGTTCTGATAAATTATCAATGTTCCATTCATAAGTTTTATCAGAAGAAACCGAGAATTGATTATTAAGATGATTACTAGGTTGTATATCTAAAAGGAGAGGACGCTATGTCCAAGTTTTAAAAGGTCGCTTTTTTGGATGAACTATTCGTCTATATTTAAAGTTTGAAGTATTTGGTTTAATTCTGTAATTTGGCTAGTGTTACTAGAGTCGCTATCACATGAAATGGATGAAGATGTTTGTTGGGTATGAATTACTGCAATTCTACTGGATTCAGGTGTTTCAGTTTTTAAAGTTTGTAACATTTGTTCGATTTTCTGAATCGAAGAAGTAGGTTTTAGGCTAGGTTTATTTAACTTACTGAAATGAACTAAATGAGTTTCTGTTTTAGGTTGTGGTAGGATGTTAACTTTAGAGGATATGTTGTCAACCTTTGTTTCTATTTTATCTAACTGGGCTCCTATGGTTACTAGACTTTGATTTTTGTAATTACTTTGTTCAATAATTTTTTGGTTTCTGGGTTAATTTTCTTAGTTTCTGTATCTTCTACAGCGATTTTAAAAGGTGAGGCTATGATTGGACTGTTACGATGATCAATTATTATTGTTTCAACCGGAGGATGACTAGAAATGACAGAACTACTGGAGGTTTTCCATCTTGCTTTTGTTAATGTTTGAATGATTTTTGGGTTGTCTAGTTGATCTAAAAAATTAAGGAAGAATATCTCAGATTTTGTTTCAAACATAAATGTTTGCCAATCACTAAATAGTTGTTTTCGTTGATCTATAAAAGGATACTTCATTTTATAGAGGTTTCTCCGAAGGATATTTTCTTTTGATTCAAGATTTTTATCTAATCTAGAATAGTTGATTACGAAAGGTTGGGTAAGTGTGCTTAATTGAGGATTTAGTGGGGGAGTAACTAAAAAATCAGAAGCAGTTGGAGAAGTTTGATCTTCATCTGTAGCTGAAATATTTTGAGATTCATTTTCTGTATAATTTGGGTAACTAACTTGGGAAGTAGTTCTAATGTGTTTAATTTTGAGTTTTTGCAATTCTTCTTCTAATTCTCTAATTCTAATGTTTTTTATTTCTTTATCCAAATCATGATCTCGTCTAGACATTGTTTCAGCTGTAGTAGAGCCAGCAAATGAATGTCTAGCAGTGGCAAAAGAATGTCGGGAGGAATTTCATATTTCTTGGATTCTTGAATTTTGATTTATCCTGGAGTTTTAAAAATTAATTCTTACTGTGCCATCATTAAACTGTTGAATGCAGTTTAAATCAGAAAGATTATGTTGCGCATTGGATGACTGATTTTCACTAGTGAGAGACCATTCAGAGGAAAGATGGACATCATCTGATTGTGTGTGGAACGCTAATATTAGCGTTTTCTTGACTGCTTTGAATTAAGAGAGTCTGGTTTTTGGGGCTTTTACTAATAGCTTGGAAATTCATATTTGTGCCAGTGACTTTATAATGGATTCTATAAATTAAGGCTAAATGTTGGGTTCCTTCAAGAACATTATAGCCGGAAGTTTTAACATTTAGGGTTAAAGCTTTTAGGATATGAAATCACTAAGGCTAATGGTAAAATCTGAGAAACAATTGAAATGAACTAGACCATTAAACAGACTTGACTCAATTAAACCAAGGGTACTGTTATTAAAATCAGTAAACCTTGCATCTCTTAAACATAAAAGAATGGAGGCATTAAGACATTTTCTAGTTAAAGGTTTAACACCTATCTGGACTAATCCAATATGAAGGAAGTTATGACCATCTTTTCTATGTTTCTTAATTGACTCAGGATTAAAAAGTTGGCAAGTTTCATGATGTTTACTAAGAGCATAAACTTATTCTACAGTTTTAATATGGTGTTCACTTTTGAATGAAGAAAGACTCTATTTTTTCTTATAAATTTCATGACTAGGAATTCTGGGAATATTCAAGTCATTTATGTCTATGTTATCGTTTGACTGAAACTCTATTTGTTCTTCGTTAATTATATCTGGGATTCTATTGAAGGAGGACCTAGATGAACTAGAAGTGACCGAGCTTGATCTAAATAGTCGACTCATTTTGGGAAGAGAAGAGAAAACTGGACTGAAACCAAAAGGATAGGAGGATTTAAGATCCTTAGCTTAAGACCCTAAAGACTAATACTCACTTTACACCACTCATGCCTCGCCTGGGACTTAGTGTTTGGACCTGGACTTCTTATTTGGTTGGAGAGAATAACAGGCTTTAAAAGGAGATAAGGAAAAAAATAAAAGTGAAATCCTTAAAATTTAGGGACAGTAATCAAAACACTTCATAAAATAAGTAAAGAAAATAGATCAACTCAAGATCCACTCCTAGGCGGTAGTCCGCCACCTGGGGATTGAGAAGTTAATATAAATGACGAGAGAAGAACTCCAGAGCCACTCCTGGGCGGTAGTCCGTCACCTGGTGTTGGAGGTTTTTATGATTAACTATATTAGGCCGTTTTGACTCTGATACCATAACACGATAACATAGACAGAAAAGAGCTAATTTAATTACTAGAAATGTGACAATGAAGATAATTTACAACAAAGCAGGGTTAATTATTGAACAAAATAATTACACAAATCAAAATCTAGTAACCATAGGAGCCCAGTTAGATAAAATAGAAACAAAGGTTGACAATATATCCTCTAAAGTCAACATCCTACCACAACCTACACACACACACACACAATGACGGATCCAAGATTCATGAACGGGTTGGGCTTGAATTTTCTTTTTTGTTTAATAAAAAAAATTAAGAAAAATTTATATTATAATATACCAATTTTAAACAAAAATATATTATACGTACACTATTTTGAGACGTAAAGACTAAGAACTTGTCGGCACGTACTTCCGTTTAATCAATTCAATGAAAAGTGAGAATCTCGGATGAAAATAAAAAGTAAAACAAATTAATGTTTCTTTGCAACCTACATAGGAAAAAAAGACATAATATCTTAAGAAAAAAAATTATCACCCAAAATAGAGACCAAAACTACACAGAAGAGAAGGCCATTATCCAGTTTGAGCAAGAAGGAAGGAAAAAAACAAAGCCCCTTCTCCAGTTTAAGGCTAATGTGCTAGGGGAGAAAGAAGAAAAACCAATTTGGGTATGACCATTGCCTAGTTCGAACTGGGGTGGTCTTTGACATTGACAAAAACGCTACGCCACTCCTGCTACAGCTCATGATAAGTTAACGCTGCATACGGTTTATTTTGAAAATCTCGCCTATCATCGGTTTTAATAGATGATGTTGGAAAAAATTGTTTTTTGTTGAAGTTGGTTATAAGGATTTATCAAGATGTCTCAAATATATAGGTTGCAGTTGAACCTCGTTGGATCTTAGGCATTGTAATTGCTGGTACCTAAAGTAGGGAGAAGAGTGGGGCACTTATGTTTATCACCCATAAATCCAATTGTTTGTAATTATTTTTGGTTTATTATATAAAGGTTTTTCTGTCTAAAAAAAAGGTATTGTTATTAACACACATATTTTTGCTATTAAGACACCTCATCTATTTTCTTATCCATACATTTTTATTTTATTTACAAATTTACCACTTAAATTTGATTGATGATTGGTTCTCACCATATATGGAGTGTTAACAGCAAAATGGGTGTGTTAATAACACCACCCAAAAAAAAAAAAAAAAAAAAAAGTAAAGAGAAAGCAAACACTCTTTCATGTAGAAAATAATCTGTCTTCGCTGACAAACCCTATTTGCTCATATACAGTACAGATAGATTAACCACAAAAATTGCAAGTGTTAGATAATATTGACCCCAAATTTTCACTTGTAAGTTGTAACAATATTGTAACCGCCAGAATTACAATCGCTCATGACCCTTAGAATTTAAAGGGTTCCTCCTCACTGTACCATGGGCCCCTCCCTCTCTGAATTACGGTTGCGGCAGAGGAGGAGGTCCGCCGGTGCTTTGTTCTTCACAGTTATCATCTCCGTGGTAATTTCTCTTCTCTATATACCTAACATTCATGTAGTTTACCCTTCTCCTGCATCATTCTTTGGATGATCATTATCTATGGGCTAATCATAATATTACGTTTCATGGATGTCTTCAACAATGGTGTTGCTTACCATTTGTGAATAATGAATGATTGTGCCAGCCACAGCTCTCTGCAATATTAATATGTAGTTGGCTTGTGAAAATGTATTGGTTCGGTTACTTCCATTTTCGATTACTTCCATGTTCTTCGACAGCCAGCCATTTGAGATATGTATTATATTTGTCATCCATAGGTTTTGTAAAATGTATTCTCATTGTTGTGCTATTCAGCTCTCATTATTTTCTTCCCATTTGTTTTGCTTTTGAAATTATTCTGAACTGTGTTCTGTTCCATACTCTTGATCACAAATTTCCATAGCACCTGAAAGAGGTAAGTTTCGTTTTGTTTGCAATGGACCACGTAGCTTAATTTTGAATGTTATGTTCTGATTTTCATGTTGGTTTTGTGTTGACGCATTGCACTTCTGGTATGTCATTGGATGATCGATGCAATTGAGATCGATGGACATGTTTTGTATCATTCATGTTTTAAATCGACACCATAAAGGCCCCAAAACCAAAAATTGGATATTGCTTACCATAAGAGCACTAAATTTTTGCTGTAAAGGGATTGGAAATTTATTTTGGTGATCATTTTCCTAACAAGCTTGGGAATTATTTGTAAGTTATGATGTTTGATGTAGCATTAACAAATGATTCTGTTACTAGTTATGATTGTGCTGTTTTTATCTACTATAGTATATTGATTTTCTTGTGTGAATCTTCTTATCCGTTCAATTGCAACAGCAATTCGCATTGCATGTACCTGGTAACTTAGCAAGAATATTTCAGGGCACTTCTCTGGGAGGAACAGAACAGTTAAAGCTGCTTGCCACCAGTAGATTTCAAATTGGTATAGTAACATTTCGACCCGGTGAAGATGCCAGACGTTCATATGGGATCTCACACTCTGAAATCTCATGGAGTCAAAGTGGCTAAATCGCACATGTATGACTGGATGATTCTTGTAGTTCTTGGGGCCATCGATATTACTTTGAATCTCATCGAGCCTTTTCACCGGTTTATTAGTGAACAAATGATGACTGATGTATCCTACCCTTTTCATCCAGACACTATACCTATGTGGGCTGTTCCGGTATGTATCTCATCCTCACAGTCTCTATATATTTGTACACTGCCCTGACTTTACATTCATTTCTTGACCTCCTGTATCAGATTTTTGCAATAATCTTGCCGACTGGTATCTTTTTCGCTTTCTACGTCAAGAGAAAGGATGTTTAATGACTTGCACCATTCTATATTGGGTATTCCCTTTCTCCTTTTAGTCTTCCTCCATACCAGTTGTATGTTACTTGTTTGTGAGCTAATGAAAATGGTCACATTTGCAACTCAGGTCTTCTCTATTCAGTTCTGATAACTCTGGTTATCACTGATTCAATCAAAGATGCTGTTGGTCGCCCCGTCCCAACTTCTTCTGGCGGTGTTTTCCTGATGGAATAGGTGTAGGTGACAATTTCGTTATTTTTTCTTATGACTTGTTGTCCTTGGATTAGGCTGATTAATCTCTTCACATACTTGTTGCCAATGACTTCTGCAGGTATATGATCAGAAGTATGGCAATGTTATGTGTACTGGAGATAAGTTAATTATAAGGAAGGATATAAAAGCTTTCCTAGTGGTCATCTTCAGGTAAGCTTTCCTAGCAATATTGGGAACTTATATGGTCTTGTAGCTAAAGAAGGCTGTGCATAATGTGGTGGCTATTGTCAATGTGCAGTTTCATTTGCAGGCCTCGGTTTCTTTCGTGGTACTTGGCTGGGAAGATCAAAGTGTTTGATCGTCGAGGCCATAGTGCAAAGCTGTGCATTGTGCTGTTTCCACTACTTTGTGCTGCTTTGGTTGCAACCTCACGGGTGGATGACTACTGGCATCATTGGCAAGACGTCTTGTGTGGTAGTCTTATAGGTTCGTCTACTAAACGAATCATAGAGTAAATCAAAAAACTAAACTTAGCAAACAGATGGTAACATTTCAATTTGTGTAAGTGCAGGAATTGTCATAGCATCAATTTGTTACTTGCAGTCCTTCCCTTATCCAAACAAGGAAGAAGGTAAAAACTTCCTTCTCTTCTCTTGTCGATCTTTTAGTAAGTTCATATTTGTCTACTTTCCCAACATATCTTTGAAGTTTTAACCTTGAACTAGCAGGGTGGGCACCTCATATATATCATCTAATCATGGCTGCACAGCAGAATGATGCCTCGGCGACAAGGCTTGAACCTCTTCATGCACAAAGATCAGATGTCGAAACTCCAGATGATTCCATTCCACCTGAAGCTTGATGCATCTATGCACTTGGAAGCTGTACGTGAGAAGATATCACCCTAGTATAGAATCATATGGCCAAGGTAAAAACTCAACTAGTCTTGAGGGAACAAAGTATAAGATATTAAGTAGCTGGACCCATTTTATTTAATGCTTACAGGAACAGTTGGGTGTTAATTGTTGAATGGTGACAACAGCCAAAGTTGTAATGACATGATTACATGTGCTGCATTGCTTGCTTTCATTAACTCAAAAGACATACGCCTGCTAGTACCCTATTTGTGCATTTGGATAAATAGCCAGCTTCATCTTCATTTCACTTGCCACATTTCTCTGGAAATATGCAGACATTTGCAGCATTCAAGATTCAGATGAGGAGGTTCCGGAGGAGGAGACGTTATCGTAGGCTAGGAAATGTGGTTATTACTGAGGAACATGCAGCCGGAGGGAGAGGGAATCTAAAGTTTTGGAGAATTAGAGTGACCCCAAAACTGCGGCTCAAGGTTACAACATCATCGATGGCAGTTCTCAGAAGGCTTAGGAACGCTTATGTAGGAATGATGCTTTGTTTCGCTGGCCGTGTTGCACAGTTGAATTCATGTTAGTTTCCACTCGTTTCAGAAAACTAATGTTCCACAGTTCTTTCGCTTCACAGAAACTGCTCAAGGTTGGTTGGCTTATCAATTTCTTAGAATTGAGCTAAGGAACAATTTGTAACCTTTTGTATGTGTATGAATGAACCCACTTTCCTAGAACAGATTCTGCATAACAATTTTTATCTATAACTCGGAATGAAATTGAAGTAGTCGAAATATCTTCTGTTTTGTTTTTTGTGATTGTATAATGTATAGAGGGGTCATTTATGCTTTTTGTTGATGATAAGACAATTTCTTCAGAAACTAAAAGAATAAGCTGAAGTTTATGCCAAAGTCCAGAGGTGAAGGCAACCATTGGAATTGAGAATGATATATGCATAAAAGTATAGTCTAATGTTCATTTTAAAAAAAAATAAATTTATAGTCTAATGTTCATGATAAGGAATCATTTTCTCAGGGAATTTGCTACCAATTTTTTCGGTGTCTTAAAAACTCAGGCATGAATTTGGGTAACTTTTTCTATACCATTGAAAGTAACTTATGATGTTCCTAACCTGATAAAGTAAAAACAACCAGATTTCTGAAGTCTCAGTTTCCTATAAAAGGATTAAACTGCAGAGCCTGTGATATGCATCACTGTATGTAACAGGAGAGTAATGTGTAGCCATGGATTGGTTTATGAATATCACTCAAGTTTCTTTTGTCATATCTTGAAATGAACAAATTCTCAAACACCTTCCAGGCTCATATTTATTACTTGACTATAAAATCAAAACAAGTGCCAGAACAAGTTGGGTGTGTTAATTGCTGACCAACGATCTAACATATAAAGGACAGACCCAACTCACATGCCATTGCTGGCTTGTGACTTTTGCTTCTTGCAACTTTAAATACTGACCTACCTGGATTGTAACTCACTGTTCCTGGCTTCCTGCAAGACTAAAAACCACTTTAGGTCCTTTTGACACTGCTTTTGTAGGAAGCACTTCTGTTAGAACCTACCCAATTGCATATACATGTATAGGTGCTTTGTTAAAAAGCATGCAACGCCTCAGTTATCCCTCAAATTAGGCAAAAATCAAAAAGGCTCTAGGTATGAATAACTCTCCCCATAACCCTCCTCCATTCAATGATTTTGCTTTTGGTTTGATTTTATTTAAAGCCCACCTCTGATCCACACCAACTTTTGGTTATGGCCATTAATCCCTGGCCTCTCACCTTTATTTCTCTTTAGTATTGTAATCTGAGTTTCTCTCCATTTTGGGGAAGCTTGAAGATGCAGTGCTATAGAAGAAGAAGATACAATAGACTAAGCAGCTCAGAAAGCAGTGATGATGAGGAAGACCGAAACCAGAAGATTGCAGTGTTGGGTGGTCAGACTCAGAGTCATGTCAAGTACTGCATGAAGAATATAGTGCTTCCAAAACTGCACCAGAAGATAGTGACATCCATCACACTAGTGAAGAAGTTTAGAGATGCTTATGTGGAAGTCATGCACAGCCTTGCTGTGAATGTCGTGCAGTTGAACAATGGCAATTCTTACCTATTGTTCAAGAAGCCACCAAGAGCTAGCTCCAAAGTTGTTACAAGATCAAGAAAATAGATTCAAGGGCAAGTTTGAATCAACTTGTTGGGTATGTTTGGATTTAGTAGTCTTTCATTGTATTGTATGGGGATGTACATTAAAGAAATGAAATGGGTGTTCAAGATTTTATCTTTACCATTCCATCTTGTTCAATTTTGTCAAAGTCACAGCTTAAAGTTTCAGAATCTTTCACTTTGAGTTTATAATACTAGTAATATTCTAGTGATGATTGCAGAATTGCAGATGAAAAATAATATTGTTTTAACTTGCATGTTATATATACTTGTCAGCAAAATGGCACAGACCCTTATCCGTCACACCTCACTGTAAAGACTAAGTCAACCTTAGCAGGTAGTTCTGTCATTATGTGAAGCTTGGCTTTATCAATGGAGCCATGAGCCTTGGAGATGAAGCAGTCACTTGGTTTGTGTAGGAGAAATGGGTCTGTCTTCTTTTTTCCATTCTGTTGTGGTGGTTTTACTAGTTGCTGCCATTTTCATAGTTCAGCTAGGCTTGGTGACAGCAGGTATATATAGACAAATTCTGTAATTTACAATAACAAAGTGAGAGTAGGCCATTGATTTTGTTAGCTTAGTTTTGCAGATACCAATATGGTTAGGGAGCTGAGAGAAAGGAGATCACCGCCTTATTTGTCATCACCGGTTGCAAATCCACATCCAGGAATGAGAAAGCCAGCTCCTCCGGCTCCGGTGGAAGAATCACCACCTGGGCTTCCTCCTCCTCCAAACCCAGCTTCAAAGTAACAAGCTTTATCTGACTAATCTGAGTACTGGGTATGCTCTGAATGATGCTGCTTAGTTTGTTTCTGGTTTGTTTGGTAGTTTATGATGAACAATACATATCATGTGCTTGGTGAAACGCCTGTATGAATGTTTGTTTCTCTAAGAACCATTGTTATCAGCGTTTCTTTTGCTATCAGTTACTGGCTTGCTTTAATCCCATTATCTATTATCACCGCTGCGAATTGCTGCTACTTGTGGCTCGTTCTAAAGCCTCCTTTTATTCTCAGTGTTGCAGTGATGAAAAATCGTGTTACTAGACTATTATTTCATAATCGTCTTATTAGACTATTATTTCATAAATAGCTTGTAATAATGTTTTTCTCTGTCATAGATATCACATACTTATTGTAAATATGTTTAAATATGTTTAGTTAGCATATAGAGATTTTTAAAGGAGTAAATGATTATTACATGCTTATTTAGTTATTTCTTCAATTAATGATAGCCACATATTTTATAAAACAAGTTATACCATAAAATATATTAAAATTAATAATATGACTTTTCTACTATACATATGTATGGCATACATCAAACCGTGAATCGTCCGATCGTTTTGAATTTCAAATTGTTAAATAATCAGACAGTTTACGGCTTGATGTATGTATGCTATACAATAACAGTAAAAACCGCGTGATGAATATGGACACAAAAACGACACGAAGTTTCAGGAATCTGAGAAAAAATTACCGCGGATCGCAGAGGCCAAGTTCCCATGAGAAATAAAATCCTGATGAGAAGCTTCTCGTCAGGCGCCCAATAGTACGCTCTCAGCCTCACCACATTCGGATGCTTCACTCTCCCAATCGCCTGCACCTCCGCTGCGAACTCCTTATACCTTTGATTAGACCTGTAAATGGACCGGATCTGGAGCGGATCTACCTAGATCCGGATCCGGATCCGTAATATAAATTTTGGATCCGGATCCGACCCGTTACCCGCCGGATCTTTGATAGCTAGATCCAAATCCGGATCCGGCGGGTTAACGGATACCCGACCCGTTAATCCGATCCGTTTATGATTATAAATATTTTCAAATTTTAAATAATAATTTCTTAATTTTATCATAAATTTTCATAAAACACTAATGAAATATTATAATAAAATAAAGGTTTACATCAAAAGTTGAATTACATGGCCAAAATACTCCTTAACAATAAATTAATATATTCAAAATACTAAACCTCCAATGTATTTAGCAAAGAGCATAAAAAGAACATAGGCATCGTAACCTTCAACTTCATCAAATGATCATACTTTAGACGCAATTTAGACGTTTAGGTTATCCAAATAATTATTATATTATTTAATATTTATTAATAATATTATATTTATAAAAATATTATTTAATTATTTTAAAACGGATCCGAGTCCTTAACGGATCGGATCAACCTCGATCCGTATCCGGTCCGTTTAATAAACGGGTTAACGGATCCGGATCCTTAACGAATCAACGGGTCTAATTTTCGATCCAAATCCGTTTAAAAACCACGGATCCGGAACGGGTCCGGATCAAGATCCGGTCCATTTACAGGTCTACCTTTGATCCCCTCCCTCCCTGAGCCTCCTCACCGCCATCGGAATCCCATTCCCAAGCACCACTTTATACACTATCCCTAATCCACTCTTCCCCGAGCTCAAATGTGAACCCCTTGTCAATCGCCACCTTTTCCCCTCTCGCCGGGTTGGGTTCGGAGTCGGAGTTCCCAAACCCGCCGCTGATGCAGTAGCAACATAGCCGGCTTTGTCTATCATTGCTCGCGCCAAGCTTTCTCTTCCCGGTGCCGCCAGAGTTGATTTGAACTGATGTCCGCACTTTAACATAGTTACAGACGTCCGCTCTCGAATGACCCTATATATATATATATAGTCGATATCCAGAGAGGACGTCTGCACTGGGCTTAAAGTGCGGACGTCCTCCGTTCTCCACCGGACGACTCCGACGACGGTGCGCCTCCACCTTAGCGGACTCCAGCAACGTCACCGATCACTTTCCCTCCCCGGCGAGTCCGCTAAATTCCAGTTTTCCGGTGAGATCACCCAAAACTTCAAATTGTGATATTCTCGTCGGAAAACAAGACTACGGCGGACTCGCCGGGGAGGGAAAGTGATCGGAAAACCTGCTGGAGTCCGCTAGGGTGGAGGCGGGCCGTCGTCGGGCCATCGTCGGAGCCAGACGGTGGAGAACGAAGGGACGTCCGCACTTTAAGGGCATGCAAATGTCCTCTTTAGATCCTCTCCGTGTGTATATACACACACACACACACAGTGAGTATCAGGTGCGGACGTCCGTTCATTGAAAAACTCAGGGCATGCAAATGTCCTCTTTAGATCCTCTCCGTGTGTATATTTTCTGCCTCACACGTTCGCCGAATATGATACGTGTGAGGCAGAAAATGAGTTGCATTTCCATGTGGGTCCCACCCACATTTTCTCATTTTCTCCTTTCTCTCGTATGTCTTCAAACCCAGAAAATAAACCACACCACTTCGGCGAAAAGATCACCGCTTCATCTTCTCATCTTCGGCGCACACAACTTCATCTCCCTTGACGTTGTCGTCGATGAACCTGAGCTGAAATCCGCTTGGGAGTCTTTGGCAGCCGAGCCAAAGACTCTGGTCCCGAAGTCAAAACTCGAGAGCCAATGGCTATTGAGAGTTAGAGATTAATTCTAATTGAACTAATGTAGTTCAAATTGACTTTAGAAGCTACAGCTGTGTTACCATGTCCTGCTTGTGTGCTACCAAGTACTGCTGGTCTCCCTAGTCTCCTTTTTCTGAAACAGCAAGTTGGCTGTTGTTGCTTGTCTCTCTGTTGCTGTAGCAAGTTGGTGACCGCTTTAGTTTCCCTTATACGTTTCTCATTGTATCTATATATACTTGTCATTAAACCTTGTAAAAAAAATTTATCAAGAAATATAGAAGAAAAGCTTCCGCAATCTTTGTGTTAAGATTTCTTCATGGTATCAGAGCAAGAACTTTAGTGCCCTGACTCTGTTGCTCTTATTCTTGTTTTGTCTCTCTGTTGCTGCAGCAAGTTGGTGACCGCTTTAGTTTCCCTTATACGTTTCTCATTGTATCTATATATACTTGTCATTAAACCTTGTAAAAAAAATTTATCAAGAAATATAGAAGAAAAGCTTCCGCAATCTTTGTGTTAAGATTTCTTCATGGTATCAGAGCAAGAACTTTAGTGCCCTGACTCTGTTGCTCTTATTCTTGTTTTTCCAAGAGAAAGTTCTCTTTGGTTTCTCAAGCTATAGATGACTGAGATCAGTTCAGGTATTAATCCTTTTGGTGATAATATCAATTCAAACACTTCAAGTGTTTCTGATGTTGAGATGAATCCAAATCAACGTCTTAGTTCTGTTTTGTTGAATGAATTCAACTACCCTGGTTGGGCTAGAGCAACTACTCTTGCTCTTAGAGGAAAGTCCAAGTTAGGCTATGTTAATGGATCCATACAGAAGCCAGATGTTGGTTCTTCCTCTTATGATTCTTGGCTTTCCAAGGATCAACTGGTTATGTCTTGGTTGCTCAATTCTATGGAAAGCAAACTTTCAGAAATTTTCAGTTTTTCTGAGTCTTCTAGGCATTTTTGGGATCAACTTAAAGAGATGTATGAGAATTAAAATAATGCTAGTCGAGTATTTCAACTCAAGCGAGACATTTCAGATATACAACAAGAGGGTAAATCCTTTGTACAACATCTTGGTGGTCTTACAAGCATGTGGAATGAGCTTGATGTTTATAGACCTCATGCTACAGATGCTACTACCTTATTGAAAAGAGTTGAGGAAGACAAGATATTTCAGCTTCTTGCTAGTCTAAGTTCGGACTATGAAGATTTGAGAAGTCATATTCTTATGAATGCGGAGCTGCCAACTTTCACATGTGTATGTGCAACAATTCAAAGAGAAGAGGTTCGAAGAAAGGTGATGAAAATAGAGACCAAGCCAACTCTTTCGGAAACTAGAGCCTATGTTTCAGACAGTAGGCAGGTTGAAGAAAAGACTTACAAAGGGAGGAGGCATGTTTCGAAATGTAGTTACTGTGAAGGTATGGGACATGTCAGGGATAGATGTTGGATCTTCCATCTTGAGCTAAAGCCAAAGCATTTAAAAGAGAACAAAGGTGGTTACAAAAGTTGGA
The DNA here is from genome assembly GCA_010134655.1 of Fragaria nilgerrensis. Taxonomy (NCBI): domain Eukaryota; kingdom Viridiplantae; phylum Streptophyta; class Magnoliopsida; order Rosales; family Rosaceae; genus Fragaria; species Fragaria nilgerrensis. The sequence continues at coordinate 10,506,669 of CM020981.1, forward strand.
ATGGTCCATCACACAGAGAAAATCTTGCAACTTCTTCCTCTGAGGGCATGCCTGACTTCACTTCCAATCCATCTACCTTGATAAATGAGTTCGCTGCTTTCCTCAACAAAAAACAGACGCATAGTGGAAGGGAAGAAACTTGTGAATCAGGGATAGGAGACCACACTGCTCTCCTTAGGAAGTTTGCTGGGTTCCTTGCAGAAACTGATTGTGTTCCACAAGAAGATGCTTCAGGTATCTTAAAATCATTCTCTACTGCCTTGAATGTTTGTTCTATGAATGATTATTGGATTATAGACTCAGGGGCCACATATCACATGACAAACAAAATTCAAAATTTGCATGATTTCAAAAAATTGTCCATTCCTTCCAAAGTTTCTATAGCAAATGGCAAAGGGGTCTTTGTTTTAGGAAAAGGAAAAATCAAAATTTTTTCTGATCATACTGAGTCAGTTGCTCTTTATGTTCCTTCTTTTCCTTTTCAACTTCTTTCTGTTGGAAAGATCATTCATACTCTAAGATGTCTAGTAATCTTCTCTCCTTACAATGTTATATTTCAGGATCTCATCACCAAGAGGATGATTGGTGAAGGTTTCTTTTTAAATGGACTTTACTATCTGCCAAAGGTCTTTTTTGCTTCCAAAGTCTTCCAAGTCAGCTCAAGCTTAGTTCAAGATCAACATCTATGGCATAAGCATTTGGCTCATCCATCAGAAAAAGTGATGTCTGTTTTGTTTCTAAATATGTGTAAGACAAATGATCAATGTGATGTGTGTCATTTGTCTAAGTCTTCTAGGTTGCCTTTCTCTTCTTCCTTATCTAGGTCTAGTAATCCTTTCGAAATCGTCCATTCAGACATTTAGGGTCCAGTTCTTGAGTCCTATGATGGATTCAAATATTTTGTAACTTTTGTTGACGATTTTACAATGATTACTTGGTTGTATCTTCTTAAATTCAAAAATGAAGTTCTTAATGTCTTCAAAGACTTTCATAAACTTGTCAACACCTAATTTTCATCTCATATTCAAATTTTGAGATTTGATAATGGCTCTGAGTATATGTCCAATAACATGTCACGATACTTGAGCACAAATGGAATTTTACATCAGACTAGTTGTGTTGGTACGCCTCAGCAAAATGGAATTGCTGAGAGAAAAAATCAAGATCTTTTGGAGAAAACAAGAGCTCTGATGTTCCAAATGAATGTGCCTAAGAAGTTTTGGTCTCAAAGTGTGCTCACTGCCACTTATCTCATCAATCGGTTGCCTAGTAGAGTGCTTGGTGGTAAATCTCCCTTGAAGTGTTGAAAGGAAGAAAGATCAACATTTCTTACCTGAAAGTGTTTGGCTGCGTGTGCTTCGTTCACATACAAGCTAATAAAAGAGGGAAACTTGATCCTCGAGCTGAAAAATATGTGTTTTTAGGGTATTCATCCACTAAAAAAGGATACAAATGCTACAGCCCCTCTTCTAACAAGATCATTGTTTCCAGCGATGTCAGATTTGATGAGAATAGTCATTTCTTTGCTGGGAAATCAGATGGTTATAGTCAGGGGGAGTCTCTGTTTGATTTGTTTCCAACTCCCAGCATTCCAGTTTATGAGGATGGCAATGTGCTTTCCAATCCTCCTACTGCAGTTCAAGAAGCATATGACGCAAATCCTGATCTTGAGTGTGATCAAGCTGATGTGCAACCTGTTGTTGACCAAATTCAACCTAGTCCAGTGGCCATTCGAAGGAATCCCTCAAGAGCAAGAGGACCTCTAGTAAAGCTTAAGGATTATGTGACTTACACAGCAAGGTATCTAATGACAACATTTATTTCTTACAAGAAATTTTCTGCTTCTCATGCTGCATTCCTTAGCACTCTTGATGCTGCTTATGAACCTCAAAGTTTTGATGAAGCAAATCAGTATGAAGTGTGGAAACAAGCTATGGTAGATGAAATTCAAGCTCTTAATGAGAATAAAACATGGAGTGTGGTTAAGATTCCTCAAGGGAAGAAGGCAGTAGGCAGTAGATGGGTTTATAAGACCAAGTTTCACTCAGATGGTACTGTAGAAAGACATAAGGCTCGATTGGTAGCTCGGGGTTTCACTCAAACATATGAAGTTGATTACAAAGAAACCTTTGCTCCTGTTGCAAAAATGAGTACTGTTCGAGTTCTTCTTTCGGTTGCTGTGAATCATGGTTGACCTCTATTTCAAATGGATGTGAAGAATGTTTTTCTACATGGTGATCTTGAAGAAGAGATTTATATGAAATTGTCTCCTGGTCATTCTCAGTTTTCTGATCCTAGTATGGTATGCAAACTTCACAAAGCCATTTATGGTTTGAAACAATCCCCTTGAGCTTGGTATGCCAAGCTCAGTTATGTTCTTGAAGAAGTTGGTTTTCATAGCAGCAATGCAGATTCCTTATTATTTGTTTGAATTGGTTCAACAAGTAAGCTTATGGTGCTTATCTCTGTTGATGATTTAATTGTGACAGGTGATAACCTAGAAGAGATTAATGTTCTCAAGCAATCTCTTCGTACCAAGTTTGCAATTAAAGATTTGGGGCGTCTTAAGTACTTCCTTGGTATAGAAATGGCTACTTCTCACAAATGGTTGTTTCTAAATCAAAGAAAGTATGTTCTTGATCTGTTGAAAGAGTCAAAGTTTTGGGATAGCAAACCAGCTAGCACTCCCCTGGATAGCAAGCTTCAGTTTGACACTTCATCAAGTGCTTTTCTCTCTGATGTGACATCTTATCAAAGATTGGTTGGTAAGTTAATATACCTTACAATTACTCATCCAGACATTACCTATGCCATGAGTATTGTTAGCCAGTTTATGTAAGCTCCTACTCAAGCTCATCTTCACATTGTTAAGAGGATTCTTTGTTATCTTAAAGACTCTGTTGGTAGAGGTATTTTGTTGAAAAACAATGGCAATACTAACATCATGGGGTATACTGATGCGGATTGGGCTGGTAACTCCTTTGATCGAAAGTCTACTACTGGTTTTTGCACCTCTGTTGGGGGAATCTAGTTACACGGAAGAGTAAGAAGCAAACGGTTGTGGCTCGTTCTAGTGCAGAAGCTGAATATAAGGCAATGGCTGCTACTGCTTGTGAGCTTATTTGGCTGAAGGGTTTGCTCTCTGATTTGGGATCCCCTTGTAGTCAACCAATCTCTCTCTATTGGGATAATCAAGCTGCCATGCACATTGCTTCCAATCCTGTTTTTCATGAAAGGACCAAGCACATCGAAGTTGATTGTCATTATATTCGAGCTCAAGTTCAGTCCAAGCTCATTGTCACTCATTACACTCGCAGCTATGATCAGCTCGCTGATATCTTCACCAAGTCTCTTTCAACATTCCATTTTCATCGTATTTTGGGCAAGCTTGGCTCAATGAATCCTCTTGATCCAGCTTGAGGGGGAGTATTGAGAGTTAGAGATTAGTTCTAATTGAACTAATCTAGTTCAAATTGACTTTAGAAGCTACAACTGTGCTACCATGTTTTGCTGGTGTGCTACCAAGTACTGCTGGTCTCCCTGCTGGGCTCCCTGCTAGGCTACCATGTCCTGCTGATGTGCTACCAAGTACTGCTGGTCTCCCTAGTCTCCTTTTTCTGAAACAACAAGTTGGCTGTTGCTGTTTGTTTTTCTGTTGTTGCAGCAAGTTGGAGACCAAGTTGTTGACCTCGGTTTTGGTGCCACAGCTGTGGTTGTGGCTAAGTTTGCTTTAGCTTCTCTTATACGTTTCTCATTATATCTACATATACTTGTCATTAAACCTTGTAAATTTTTTTTATCAAGAAATATAGAAGAAAAGCTTCCGCAATCTTTGTGTTAAGATTTCTTCAGCATTCAAAAGCCTTATGCTTTAGCTCCATAAAGGTATTCTTAATCCAATATGAAAGACTATGATTTGCAGAAATTATTCGGTAAATGAACCAATTATTGACCAGTTCTCCTATATACAAAGTCGAAGCTACTGTGTATGCTGAGTTCCGCCGCCGTTACCGTCACCTCTGTCGCATGTTTTTTTTTTTTCAATTTCAATAGAAAAGAAGATTATTAAATCAGAAGAATTAATTGTTAACATAGGATCCCTGATTGATATATCAGGCATCTACAACACGTTGATTTAATTGAATCTGATGTGGTTCTTTTCTTTTGCGGGGGTTTGTAAATTGTAATTGACATGAGAACTTAAGAAAGAATTAAAGCTGAGTTCCTCTTTCTAGGTTGAAGACAAACGAGAGAGAAAGGAGAAGATGAGAAATTATGGGTGGGACCCACATGTAAATGCAACTCATTTTCTGCCTCACACGTATCACATCCGTATTTTTTCAATGAATGGACATTTGCACTGTATACACGTTCTCATCGGTCTTAAAGTGCGGACGTCTCTCCGTTCTTCATCGGACGGCTCCGACGATGGTGCGTCGCCATCTGAACGGATTCCAACAGCGTCCCCGATCACTTTCCCTCACTGGTGAGTCTGTCGAATTCTAGTTTTCCGACGAGATCACCCAAAACTTCAAACAAGATCGATCTCGCCGGAAAACTAGAATTCGGCGGACTCGCCGGGGAGGGAAAGTGATCGGGGACGCCGTTAGAATCCGCTCGTGTGGAGGCGCGCCGTCGTTGGCACCGGACGGTGTAGAAAGAAGGGACGTCCGCACTTTAAGGGTCGTGCGGACGTCCGCTCCTGATCGGCCTTTACATACATATATATATATATATACATATATATATATATACATATATATATATAAGCTTAGTTCTTATCCAGAGCGAATTAAAGTGTGAATTTCCTTTTTTGGCTCATTTTTCGGTCACGTATCCACATCTCCGCCGTTCAGTTTTTAGAACCTAATGTATAGATCATTTCTGCCAAGTTTCATCAAATATAAGCTTAGTTCTTATCCAGAGCGAATTAAAGTGTGAATTTCCTTTTTTGGCTCATTTTTCGGTCACGTATCCACATCTCCGCCGTTCAGTTTTTAGAACCTAATGTATAGATCATTTCTGCCAAGTTTCATCAAATTTAACGATCGTTTGAGCTTTCGCATACATGATTTACACGAATAGTTCTAGTTGGAAAGATTTTAGTATGTTCATGCATTTCACACAATTTGGCACTTTAATGATTATCAAATTGAATGAAACATGGCAGAATTGATCTATCTATTATATTCTAAAAACAGAACGGCGGAGATGTAGATACGTGACCAAAAAGTGAGCTAAAAAATGAACTTCACATTTTAATTTCAAAACGAAGATTTTCTCTGAATAGAAATTGTGTATGTGTATATATATATATAGGAAGCCGTTCCAAAGAAGACGTCCGCATAGCCCTTAATTACGGAAATGCCTCCGTTCTCCACCGTACGACTCCGATGACGGTGCGCCTCCACCCTAGCGACCTCCAGTAGCGTCCCAGATTACTTTCCCTCCCCGACAAGTCCGCCGAATTCCAGTTTTCCGGTGAGATCACCCAAAACTTCAAACAAAATCGATCTTGCCGGAAAACTGGAATTCGGCGGACTCGTCGGGGAGGGAAAGTGATCGGGGATGCTGTTGGAGGCCGCTAGGGTGGAGGCGCGCCGTCGTCAGAGCCGTGCGGTGGAGAATGGGGGGACGTCCGCCTCTAATCCTGACTGTATATATATACATTTTTACCTTATTTGTTAATGAAACAGTTAAGAAATTTAACGGAAGTATATAGTAAAAATAAAATTCAGGTACTACATTGGCACAAATGAGAGTTGGGGTATCACATTGGTAGGTTCACTATAATTAATGGACTATTGGTGAAGAAACCTCAAAAGAAAAATACCAAAGAAAGGAAGTAATAACTCAAGAGAATTCTCGAATGTCAGCATAATGGCATATCCTTGTGGCAGTTAGGCCTAACTAGTAGGTGAGCCCAACTAAGTTCCTTGTGCAATAAAAAGTTGGGTGAGCCCAACATCCTCGAGCAGTCAAGCTCTAAACCCTAGTAAGTGGCGGATCCAGCCTAAGGAGCCCAGGTCAGATTCTTGAGCCCAAAATTCTACCAGACCCAATAAAAAAAAAAAAAAAAAAGCCAAACGAGCCATACGAGCCTAGGTCAGTCCTCAGATCCTCCAAATTCGAAACACCTCAAACTCAACTGAAACAGCTACCCTATCAATCGCATCGCCGTCGCTCGTCTCCTCGCCGTGACGCCGTCGCCCTGCTCGGCTGCTCAGCTGCTCGCCGTCGCTGTCTCCCCGTTCACTTCCCCAGACGGCCAGACCAGGTCTGTATTCTTAGTTTCTTACCCAATTAGTTTTGTCACTTTGTGTAATTGTGTTCTTACTGTTCTGGGTATTGGGTCGTGCCTCCATCACTTTCTGTTTATGCTATGTTAGTATAGAATTTGAACTATGAAATCGAAGAAAAAATAGAATTTGAAGTCAATTGAATCAACTAGGCTGCTAGTATGCTTATTCAATTGAATTGTTGTCTTGTTAAGAAATGAATTACTGAATTGCTGGAAATTTTTATTGGAATTACAGAATGTCAGATGAACAATGAGATGGTGATTAAAGATTTTGAAGCTTTGGGGCCTCCTAGAGTACAGTTTAGTTAGTTTTTAATTGTGTTTCTTGTATTGTATTGTGTCTAATTTTTGTTCATGCAAATGCATTTGAGGGTAAGGCTTGTTACGTCTGTGTTCTTTTTTAATGAACTAAAATTTCCCGTACTGTTGAGTAAAATTTTTTGTGCGTTGCGTTGCATTTAGCCCAGGTGACATTTTCATCCTGGATCCGCCACTTCCACTCCCCCATCTCTTCACAAATTCGTGTGCTCTCTTTGATGGAGGAGCTTGAAGGCGGCAGCCATGTCCAAGTATGAGGAGTATTTGGATTACGATGACGAACCACAAGGTTCTTTCCCAATCAATTGTAGACGTCCCAATGCTCACGGAGGCCTTCATCGTCCTAATAACTCAACCCTTCAGCCTCTCTCTAATAGATACCAGAAATATTCCGCTCGAATCCGAGTTTCACCTTTAGAGGTATTTATTTGTTTTTTCAGAATTAATCATAGAACCTCAATTACTTAGAGTCTGTATGTTTGGTTTTTCAAACTCTTAGCTGAGGTAGTTGTTTGGTTAGCGTTGTATGATTGTTACTTTTTGCTATTTGATTGTTAGGAGTGGGAAGGTAAGTTGGATATTGGCATGTGCAACAATGTGACAACTTCCATTCGAGGGTTTATTCGGGAGACAGCCATCGGTAGAACCAAAACTACCGATAGAGCTGATCGTGCTACTGTTGAGAAGGTGCCACACAATATTCTTTACCCTCTAGCTTTTGGTTTCTTGTTAGTTCATTTTGTTTTAATGATTGTTTTCCCCAGGTATTGGATTTCAAAACCAGTTTCATTATACACAAAATGATGCACCGTCATGTATACGAAGTTATTCACGGCTGCATTTCCATTGGGAAAGAAGTATGTTGGGCGCACTATCTTTCTTTGAATTCCTGGAACTGCATCTTGATTTGGTTTTTCAAACCATTTCCTGTGACCATGCACACCTAGCATTTTTCTGTCAGCCTTTTTTTCCCGACAAGGATCGACTCTAGTCTTCATAAGACACTTCAACAAATGCTAGTTGGAGTAACATGTGCTCTTATATTCTTTTTCAGGTAAGGGAGGGTGGGCAGCACCTCTTCTGAACGATGCTGCATTATCATTAGACAAGCTGCGAGAAAGTTATAGGGAGGTGTGTTCCCATCCTTGATTACAAGATTGTATGCTAATGGTTGTTTTGTATACCTTTGATGGCTGTTTGAGGAACCATACTTGTCTAGTTGTCTTAGTGTTTTGCAATAGCAACATAGAGAAGCGCGTTAACGTCAAGTTATTGTGTGCTTTGTAAAAGAAGGGTTTTGTTTTTTGATTGTTCTATTTACTACTGGAATGACTTGTATTATTTGGTTACAGATAATAGTTGCCATGCGAATGTTATATCAGAAGGCCAAGCACTGTGGATTCAACATATTTTATTTTGAGGTTAGTATTGCAATGAACTCTTAAAGCACTGTGGATGATAGCATGCAATTTATTAATTCCTCATATCTTTATGGCAGGGGCACCTCTACATTATTGATGTTTCTCAAGCAGTTGAGCTTTTTGACGATAATGCCAATGATTTCCTACGTCAGGATTGTCTCCATGTCTCAGTAAGTTTTTTTACCAAAATCATCGGCTATATTTTTTCATTGTTTCAAAATGAATAAGTAATGCATTCAGTGACTACGAGCTTATCAACCATTTGCTGCCACACAGGGTTTCTTCAAAAAACGTGGTGTAGCAGTTATGACAGTTAGGGAGCTCTTTGATTAAATAGTTGATCCAAGTATTGCTGAGCAAGCAGTGGACAGTTATTTGGATGAGGTTTGATTCCGTCTTTTTCCTGCCAAATTAAAGGAAACTTCGGCATGGCCGCTGATACAGTGGTTTTGATTTCAGGTACAACAAAAAATTGTGAACAGAGGAGATATATCTGTTGTGGATGAAATTGCTGAATCTGTATTTCTGCAGGTGATAAGACCGTAATTGTTTCTATAAATCCTCAATTATAAACAGATATGGTTGTGAGAGTGATTGCTTGAATGCAAATATTTGGCATATTCGTTTGTCTCTCCCTCTTTTTTTTTTTCCAGGCATACATTCCAAGTACACTAAACCAGGTAATGGACGTTGAAGCAGATGTACTGCGGTTAACTAGTGGTGAGGACACTGAAGACATGTACTATAAAACTATTACAGGACTAAGGCAGGCTCTTTCTTGTGTCCCACCTTCTCAACCTGAGAGTGAATCAGACTATGGTGATGATGAAGACGTCTCAATAGATTCACAATCCTCATCGGGAATCAAGGCAAAGGAACCTCTTAATAAAAAAGTTGCCAGAAAAGAAAACAAGAAGAAAGTTAAAGAAGAGAAGAAGGAAGCTAGGAAACACAAATTGCCAAAGGCTGTAAAGAAAAGAAGAAAGAAGTTGTCCCAAGGTGGAAAGAGACGGTAGTTTGTTGGTATTGACTGATGGTGGGAAATACAACAGCAGAGTTGAAGGGAGTTACAAGAGCAATTTGGCATTGTTGTTAACTTGTTACCATGTTGCGAGAAAGACCGAACGCTTTTTATGTGCTTTGAGAATCATCAGTTCAATGAGTGTGTAAGAGTAAACCTTATTTGGGGGAATGTTTTATCTTTTCTCTCAATACTTCATGTCGTCAAATATTATTTATAGATTTCTTTGCGAAAAGGATGAACTAGTGATCTACATTTAAATCGAATCACGTCATTTTCTTTGGTGTGTGCCTTCTCGGTATTTTGAAAATTTCCTTCCTCTCCGTCCGATGTGGGATGAGATTTATTGACACTGAGCTTGCGCTTTGGTCTTTGGTGAAAGTGGATTAGTGGTGAGAGAGAGTGATATCACGGTGGTTTGCCGGTGGTGGTTTTGGTCTTGAAGCGGCAGTGGGACTGCCTCGGTTGTACTCGTAGGGATGTGAGGTGCATTGGTCCTGGCGGCAAGATTTGGCTCCGAGATCGGGAATTCTAATCTGGGTTGGATTGCGTGCTTGATCTCAGACTGTGACGGGGCGGCGTTCCGGTCAAAATGGAGAGGCGTTGCAGCGGCGGCAAGGTAGGACTGAGCTTGGTTGGCTGCCTTGATTTTCATGTCTCTATGGTCGGTGATTGGGATTGGATTTGTTTTTTTTTTACTCTAGGTTTTGCTTAGTGAGTTTTAGGCTACGGCTGCTTGCCTGATGGAATAGGAGTAGGTGACAATTTCATTATTTTTTCTTAAGATTTGTTGTCCTTGGATTACGTCGATTAATCTCTTCAAAATTTTTGCCAATGGCTTCTGCAGGTAAATGACCAGAGGTTGGCAATGTTATGTGCACCGGAGATAAGTTAATTATAAAGGAAGGATATAAAAGCTTTCCTACTGGTCATTCTTCAGGTAAGCTTTCCTAGCAATATTGGGAGCTTATATGATCTTGTAGCTAAAAGGCTGTGCATAATGTGGTGGCTATTGTCAATGTGCAATTTCATTCGCAGGCATCGGTTTTCTTTCGTGGTACTTGGCTGATAAGATCAAAGCGTTTGATCGTCGAGGCCATAGTGCAAAGCTGTGCATTCCGCTGTTTCCACTACTTTGTGCTGCTTTGGTTGCAACCTCACGGGTGGCTGACTACTGGCATCATTGGCAAGACGTCCTGATTGGTAGTCTTATAGGTTCGTCTACTAAACGAATCATCAAGAGTAAATTTAAAAAAAAAAAAAAACTAAACTTAGAAAACAGATGGTAACATTTCAATTTGTGCAAGTGCAGGAATTGTTATAGCATCAATTTGCTACTTGCAGTCCTTTCCTTATCCAAACAAGGAAGAAGGTAGAAAGTACCTTTGCTTTCCTTGTCGATCTTTTAGTCAGTTCATGTTGGTCTAATTTCCTAACATGTATCATATCTTTGAGATTTTGACCTTGAACTCTCAGAGCATGTGCACCAATGGCATGGACTAGGAAACTGGGTTGGATGAAGTATTGGATCGAAAACAACATCCATCGGCAAAAAATTGGTTTGGCGAGAGATGGGTTCTATGTGAGACCCACCTAGTCAGGTTAGCAGCTGAGTTGATTCTCAATCCATGCATTAGTCTGAGGTAATTATGACACGGACCCATTTTTTTTTTTTGCCAAATAAAGACCGCCACTACATCATATGTAAAAGTTGTCAGATATAAGAACAAAAATAATTATTTATCAATTGATCATTGAATTGATCTCATTGTTGCATTGTCAAACCAAAAACTGATTTAGATAAATAATGTATTAACTCCGGTTGAAAATGGGTCTAACCCATTCAAAATGAATGCATTTGCTCTCAAGGTGGGCACCTCATATATATCATCTGATGATGGCTGCAGAGCGAAATGATGCTTAGGCGACAAGGCTTGAGCCTCTTAATGCACGAAAATAGATGTCGGAACTCCACCTGAAGCTTATGCATGTATATATTTGAAAAGGGCTTTCATCTATTAACCCAAAAAAAAAGAAGGGCTTTCATCTTTTAACCTTCCATCAAATTGAAGATCACGTTCTTACCTCCATTTTCCACAAACATCGATCATTATATGCCTTATGTTATAGTTAGTCATTCACCCAAATCAACAAAGCTTTCGATCTTCAGCGTGGCAATACATTCAAGTCCATAGAACTAGTCAAAGTCTTCTAAACCAATATTGTGTTATCAGTATTTCAAAAATAAGAAAACAAAAAGGATGTTGTTCTAGGATATTCTGTATCTTTCTAGATATTCTTTATGTATGTTTTGGTCTTATGCTAATAGGATATGTAGTTTGACTAGATCTATGTATTCATTTTCCTTACCTAATTGGTACTGTGTAATTCTTTATATAAATGGCTCCTATCAATGAATAATACACACATCTTTCACAATTCTTTATTCTCAAATTACTTTCACTTCATCACGTTATCAGCTTTTGGCTCAACCCTTGAGCTAATAGTTTTCCCAAACCCTAAAACCAAAGCCGAAGACTCTCGGCCCTGCCGCCGCCGCCGCCGTCGCTCCCCAATTCTTTATGTATGCCTTGGCCTTATGTTAATAGGATATGTAGTTTGACTAGATCTATATATTCATTTTCCTTACCTAATTGGCACTGTGTAATTCTTTATATAAAGGGCTCCTATCAATGAATAATACACACATCTTTCACAATTCTTTATTCTCAAATTACTTTCACTTCATCACGTTATCAACTTTTGGCTCAACCCTTGAGCTAATAGTTTTCCCAAACCCTAAAACCAAAGCCGAAGACTCTAGGCCCTGCCTCGGCCGCCGTCGCCGTCGCTCCCCAACTGCCGCTTCTCGGCCGCCTGCTCCGCTGCTTTCTTCTTGTCTGATCAAGCATCCAAGTTTTACGGTATGTTTTCTTTACAACCCTAAAACTCTTCTAAGTTCAATAACCTCGGGAGAGATAAAGTGCTTTCTCCCCTTCTTCTACTACATTCTATGCTTGGGACGGTGTCTTTGCAGGTTTAAAATCCCTGTTGTCCTCCTCGGGTCGAAAGTTGTGTTTAATCAACTTTGGTTATTTCTATTCTGAAGGTGTGTTTGATCACCTTCACACAAGTTTTTCGGGTCGTGTTTGATCAACTCCAGACACTTAAGGTTGTGTTTAATCAACCCTAGAGAGACAAACCAATATAAAAACATCGTATTCGGGTATCCTTTTGGGTCTCTACAGAAAACTAATACGACTTGTTCTCTCTTGTATGCAGATGGACAAAGGCATCGAATTCGACGTCCTTGACGCCCATGGTACCAAGTACCATCGTTGGTCTCGAATATAGAGCAAACATTAATTGCTAAGGATTTGACCGAGACCATATTCCTCAATCCAACTTAGGAACCGCCTCACAAGAGAACAAAATCTCAGGCACTCATGTTCCTTCGTAAGCATATCGATCCCATACTGCGCAGGCAGTATCAATCGAAGCATGATCCAAAAGATCTGTGGGATGCACTCGCCGAACACTTCGGCAATATCCATTCGACCTTGCTCCTAGAACTAATTGCACGCTGGGATGAAATCCGACTTTTGGATTACAAGAAGGTTGATGACTTCAACAGGGATATGCTTTGCCTACAAGCTTAACTGAGCTCATGTGGAGTCGAGAAAAGTGATGCCGACATGATCAAAAAGACTTTCTCGACCTTCCCTTTCAGTTGCTAAGATCCTAATGAACCAATATCGACTTGAGTTCACCAATAAGAGGATTACTACATTTAGCGACTTAATGACGCAACTCCTTATGGAAGAAAAGAACAACATGATCAATGATCAGCATAATTTGCGTCTTGTAGGCACCCGGAAAATTCTGGAATCTATTTACAACAACAAACGGAGTAATAAAGCTCTGAAACACAATGATCAACATCAAAATAAACCTTATGCACGTGAGAATCACAACCACCGTGCCTCTGGTTCTCGGGGATAAAGTAGTGGCTTTAGTGGCTGTACCAACTCTTGGCGCTGAGACACCGGTGCCGTCGGCCCCAAGGGCGGCGGCGCTCCTCCTCGGAAGCAGCATGTTCGCTCTTCTTCTGCCTCTGATGGTCAATGCAACAGATGTGGGTCTAAGGACCATTGGTCAAAAAGCTGTCGCATTCCTGCAAATGTTGTTGCCGCATACAAGAAATACAAGGAATTGATGGAAGTCAATTCCACTGAAAACAATGGAGTTGAACATAATGTTACCTTCAAGGTCGTAGACCCCAATGGACATTGTTCTGAGTTAGATGCTCCTGACTTTGACGTCACCAACTAAATTGTTTTCCCTTTTACAAGTCATGATGTAATAAGACATCGTTAGCATGCCATGCTTAGTTTTCTTCTCAATTTCTTTTTGAGACCCTTATGTACTCTTTTCAGCGCATTAATGAAATTTCTTTTTGGTTCTTCTTGTCTCTACATGGTTTGAATTTATTTACATCTACCTTAGAAAACATGGCATCAACACCGTCTTTGGTCTTTCCCTCAGAGGAGGTGACGTACGGCACCGTGACTCTCAAGGAGGGCCACTCACGTGTTTTTTGGTTCAAGTCTTTTACCCTATAGCGGATTTTCCATCATCAATTGTTCAACTAGGCTCATCCAAGTTAGTATGATGTTTTAGAATTGTCCGAAATTAAGGAGCTAGTGGTTTCAAGTGTGCCTCGCACTACCGACCATCCACGGACATGCCTGGTCATACTTAATTTGGAGTTACCGAAAGCTTTTAATTTTGGATTCCCCTTACGCTATTACTCTAATTGCCGTCTTGTAAAAGACGTTAAAGACTTGGCAAAACCGGATCACCATCGAATCCTCTAGGTTCTCTGGACTTGGATTTGATCATCAACACGTCCTTGTGGCTGAGCATACGTCTCCATGCCACCAGCAAACTTCGAAAGCTTCACTAATGCCAAATCTGCGAAAAACAGTAATCTGTCCTCCATGGAAAGTCACTTCGTTTGAGCTTTGTGAACAACTCCGAACGAACCAGACAGTGAGCTTTATATCATTGGAAAGCTCTACGAGTCTAGTTTTCAGAACATTTTACAGTTTGTCCATATTTTAACGAAGGAGTTATGATTGTTTTAGTGCGCAAAGGTCATTCTGCGCGAGAAATTTTTCGGCACTCTCGGGATTGTTGCTACTTTTAGCTTTTTCAATCCTTCTAAATAGCTCGATATCGACCTATTTACTCATATATCTACTCTCTTTTGTAGGTATGTCTCTTGGAGACATTGAGTGCCTTGCAGATAGTGGATCAACCCACACCATTCTAAGGAACCGACAACTATTTCTTGAGTTAGTGTCTTGTAAATCATCTGTGACGAAAATGATTGGATCTTCTCCTGTGATCCTCGAGCGTGGAACCGCTCTCTTCTTTCTGCCTCATGGCACTATGATCCATGTCACGGAGGCTCTTTATGCCCCAAAAGGGCACCGAACCCTGTTTAAGCTTTAAGGACATTCGCGCTAATGGCTTTCATTTGGAAACTCATTGTGAAGATGTAACTGAGTTCTTGTGTATAACTTCTCATGAATACGGACATAAACATATATTGGAGAAACTCATGAGTCAATCTAGTGGTCTTTACCTTACTACGATTCGGATTATTGAATCTCATGTAGTCGCCAAACAGGATCTTTGGGACTCTAACTCATACAAGCTTTGGCATGATCGACTTGGTCATCATGGAAGGGACATGATGATCCAAATTCTCATAGACATCCCTTCTTCAGATCAAAATGAAAACATTTGGGAAATGATATGACTTTGAATCATGGTGGTGACGCCTCAAATGGTCACCATGGCCCAAAGGGGACTTTGACGTCTCCCGGGCTCGGCACCAACTTCCTGGCTGCCACTCGGCCGATCACTCAAGCAATTGAGGCGCCGTTCTTTCCTTGATGTGTCGTTGACTCTTTTAAACGCTCATCGTTCGTTTTGCAAAGCTTGCTTTTTAGCGAAAGTAGTATCGAGACCGTCTTACGCTAAAGATAACACCGAGAACATTCCATTTCTACATCGTATCCAAGGTGATATTTGTGGACCCATCCATCTTGAATATGGACAATTTCGATACTTTATGGTCCTGGTGGATGCTTTGACGCGTTGGACTCACTCACACGTAATGCTGCATTTCTAAAACTCCAAGCACAAATTATTAAACTTCGGGCTCACCACCCGGATTATCTATTTAAGTCAATTCGACTGGAAAACGCTGGAGAATTCACATCAAAGACTTTTGATGACTATTGCATGTCTTTCGGGATTAAAGTTGAGCATCCTGTACCCCATGTTCACACGTAAAACGGTCTCACCGAAGCTACAATTAAGCGGCTTCAGCTAATTGCTCGAGCGTTGGTTATGCGCACTAACCTCCCAATTGCGTCATGGGGCTATGCAATATTGCATGCAACCTTACTTATTCGTTTCAGACCCACTGCCAGATAATCATTCAGTGCGTACCAATTGGTTACTAGATATGAGCCTGACATTACGCATCTACGCATTTTTGGTTGTTCGGTTATATGCCAATTACGCCTCCACTAAGTTCTAAAATGGGTCCTCAAAGAAGATTAGGTATCTACGTTGGTTATGAATCTCCAACGATTATCAGATACCTTGAGCCATTAACAGGTGATCTCTTTACCGCAAGGTTTGCGGATTATCACTTTGATGAGACATTCTTCCCGTCGTTAGGGGGAGATATACGAACAAACGTGTTCATGTGGAACGACAGGAATTATTGTGGTTTGTCTCCACGCTGTCTCATTATGATCCCCGCATCTCACAGACTGAAAGTGAAGTGAAACTTATTCTCGAACTTCAGAAAGTAGCAGATACGATGCCTGACTCTTTCTTCGAGATTACGAAAGTGACAAGATTAGATATACTAGTTGTAAATGTTCCTGCTAGACTCGAAGTCCCTAAAAAGGGCACGGCCATCCCCGGGCTCGGTACTGCCGCCGCCGCCCACAGTGGCGGGATGGAGGCCATGGCTCCTTAAAGGAAAAATGGGAGGCCACTTGGTTCGGTTGACACGCGTCCGAGAAAGAAACGGACTGACAAGGCATAAGTCAATCATTTGATCATTGATGTTGAGAATCATTCTCATGAGATCATTTCTGATTACAGTTATGTCCACGAATTGATGTTAGAATCCATGGGGGACGTCTCAGGGTTAATGTCAACATCAGAGAATATAAAAATCTCCATGTGTTATGATAACACTTATGAATTGATGAACCGGTCATCAACCCATGTCGATGATATATTTGCTTATTCCGTGGCTCATGAAATCATTGAGCATGATGACATCGAACCACGCTCTGTTGCAGAATGTCAAAATAGAGCAGATTGGCCTAAATGGAAAGTTGCAATCCAAGCAGAATTAGACTCTCTGACAAAGAGACAGGTCTTCGGCCCAGTAATGCTAACTCCGCCGAGTGTAAAACCTGTTGGACATAAATGGGTCTTTGTTAGGAAGCGTAATGAGAAGAATGAGGTACTTTAGTATAAGACCTGTCTTGTGGCGCAATGTTTCTCACAACACCCTGGGATTGATTATGCGGAGACTTACTCTCCGGTCATAGACGTCATAACTTTCCGCTACTTAGTCAGTTTGGTAGTGTCCGAAAAACTTGACATTCAGCTTATAGATATGGTTACAACATATCTTTATGGGGATATAGATTCAGAGATATATATGAAAGTGCTCGATGACATTACGTTACCTAAGTCAAGTGACTCTAAACCACGGAGTGCGTATGCTATAAGGTTGCAATACTCACTTTACGGATTAAAGCAATCCGGACGAATGTGGTATACTCGTCTAAGTGACTACTTGATTAGGGAGGGATATAAGAACGATGAACTATGCCTGTGCGGGTTCATAAAGAAGACAAGTTCGGGATTTGCAATAATGGCCGTCTATGTCGATGACATGAACATAATCGGTACTCTTGATGAAATCAAAGAGACCGCGGCTTATCTAAAATCCGAGTTTGAGATGAAAGATCTTGGGAAGACTCATTTTTGCCTAGGTCTTGAACTAGAGCACCGAGTCTGTGGAATTCTTATCCATCAGTCTGCATATGTCCAAAAGATGCTCAGGCGATTTAATATGGACAAGATGCACCTTGTTAGCACTCCCATGATTGGTCGAAGTCTGGATATGACTAAAGATCTATTCTGTCCGAAAGAGGACGACGAAGAGGTCTTGGGCGCAGAGGTTCCATACCTTAGTGCAATAGGCGTATTATTGTACTTAGCTCAATGCACTCGACCAGACATTGCATTCTCAGTCAACTTCTGAGCTAGATTTAGCTCAGCGTTAACCCAACGTCATTGGACCGGAGTCAAGAACATCTTTCGATATCTTAAGGGTACCATTGACTTGGGACTGTTCTTTCCCTACACTGATTCAAGAAGGACAGAAGATGGTCCTATGGCTCATGGAAGAGACGGCACCGATCCACCACGGGATCGGACCGCCGCCATGGACGCCGCCGGTACGGTTGCCGGACACGGGTTCAATGCCGTGCACATCATAGCCGCCTTGTCCTATGCCGAGACACCCAACAATACGTGCGGTTGCCGGACACGGGTTTAATGCCGTGCACGCCACCGCCGCCTTGTCCTATGCCGAGACACCCAACAATACGTTGGTGAGTTTTACCGACGTCGGATATTTATCTGATCCTCATAAAGGGCGTTCTCAAACTGGTTATGTGTTCACCATTGGGAATACAACGATATCTTGAAGGTCTACTAAGTAGACTCTAGTGGCGACATCTTCAAATCATGCAGAGATTATAGTTTTGCATGAAGCTGTTCGGGAATGTGTTGGGTTGAGATCGATCATTAAACACATTAGAGGGACTAGTAGATTAAGTTTTATAACTGATAGACCTACATGCATTTATGAGGACAATGCAGCTTGTATTGAGCAAATGAAGTTAGGTTACATCAAGGGTGCACTACGCCAGATAATGCATCACACGACGGGAAAAAAATATCGTCTGATAAAGGTCAAATCCGTTGTTAATCTGATCACCGTCTGATCAACATGTCACACAACGGCTAAAAAGAGCTTGTTTGACTAACTGACACACAACGCTACAATAAAAACTATTGTGTGATTCTCGACAGATATCATTGACAGCTGCTGACACATGTCGTGCTGCTTCTCGGCAGCTGTCGACATATGTTGATGAATTATGCCGAGAATCACACAATGGTTTTTTGTAAAATATTGTTGTGTGATTCTCGGCAGATATTATCGACAGATGCCGACACATGCCGAGCTGCTTCTCGGCAGCTATCGATGATATCTGCCGAGAATCACATAACAACTTTTCCAATAAAAACCCTTGTGTGATTATCAAGTCATACAACGGTTTCTTTTCAAGAGTTGTGTGAATATCGACAGATTTCATCGGCATACGTCGAGATCATTCCGCATTGCAGTCGGCAACATCTGTCGACACTCACACAATAGTTTTCTGGCTGTAAACTATTGTGTGAAATTATCTTCATACAACGAGTTTTTAGGTTTCATGGTTGTCTGATTGTTAAATAGTACACATAATTTTTGCTAACAGGCATTGTGTGATCAATATTCACACAACAAATCAATGTTAGAATATAGTTGTAGGATCATTTAGTCAGACAACGTTGGATTGTCATTAACTTGTTGTATGATGATGCATTTCATACAACGTTGGGTTATCATCATTTAGTTGTATGATGTGCTCTATTGATGCTCTAATACCAAATTTATCTAATGAATAGTATTATAAGTATATTTCCAAACCATCCAAAACATTGTTAACATTCAGACAACCAAAATATGATATAAAACATCCGATGCATTATTAACATTTACGTGACATCTAAAACATATACCCATCATCATAACAACCATTAAAAATAAGCCTAAAGAAACCACCAGTCCAACATCCACAATGTACTACTAGTATTCAATTGAACCTACCTACATAATTCGAAGCTAGTTTCTCCTCCTGCTACATATGTAACTCGATCCATATCATCCAAAAAAAGTAACCTGCAAAAAAACCACAAGTCCAACATCCTCCATAATCACTGTATTATTACTACTATTTTTAAAACATAATTCAAAGCATGGTGCTACATATATAACTATATATATTTGCATGCTTAAAAAAACAGGAGCTATCAAATAGCAATAGGTATTCAGGGTATTAATTCCTATCTAAATTATGAGGAAAGAAAAAAGTTACAAACTTTACTAAGATTCAATATATATAGTAAGCAAATATTAGATGAACAATACCTTCAAAGTTACAAACATGACTGCACAAACTTCATTGTATCTATGTGTCATTTACGATGATATGGCTTCTTTCAGCAAAGTAAACCAAAGTATTAAAAGGGAAAAATAGTGTTGTGAGGGATATCATCATAAAGTGACAAAATTTCTATATGCAAAGTCTATTTTAATTAGCTCAAAATTTATCTATCATCATGTAAAAGTTTCTCTTAAGCACATAGAAATTACCTGCAGAATATCATTTTAAGGGCCAAATTATCCAAATGCAGTAGTATATTCTTAGGGCATCTACTCACCTGCTTCTGCAGGTTGAGTAGCTTCAGTTTGTTATATACTCTCAAGAGCAGAAATTCCTGGAGAAAAAAAGAAGAAAAAAGAACATAATCACCATTGAACTTTCCTTGTCTAGCAGTCTCACTTAAAGGCCAACAATAATGATGCTTAAGAGAATCAATAAATCTTATAGAGCAGAAAACCATGAAGATACTACCAACATATGAGCATATATCCAACCTAAATAGAAATTGAAATGTAAGTCATTTACATGACAAACAACAAATTTCAAAGATTCCATAAGTTCTCTCAAGCATTGACACAATTAGCATTGCATGAAACTTGGTTCTGTTAACTTTCTCAAATATATAGGTTGGTATGGACTTCCTTTTGTGTTCATATTTTAACAGATTTGTAGACTTTATACTATCATGCTTGACTACTAACAAATTAGTTCTTAGCAAACTACGCAAGTTCTGTTGCAGATATCAGTGTTATAAACAAATCCTAACCAAGCCCAAATTCTGATAGCAAGGATTACCCAACCAAATATGTCATAGTTGAAATCACTGTTCTTGTTCTTTGCAGCCAAAACCACTCATCTGCTGACCAAAACCACGGCTATGGATTTCCACATGCAAACCCGGGGCCTGTAATCACAATTAGCAACAACTTTGTAAATAAATATAACATAACAAGCTCACGCAATAAGTCTAACATACAGGTGCTTTGTTGAGTATGATACTTCAATCAAATATAACTGGTTTCACCAGGAAACAAATGGAACTACAATAGACAAGAGATAATTGCAGTCTACAAGCACGTGCATTCCCTAAACTAGCAGATGCATCATTACAAAATAATTCAACTATAAACTGAGCTCCATATTGTATTCATTGACAGAACACTGATAACTGCCTATTTCCTAACAGGACAAACCTGATATTAAGATATGTTACAAGCCACTAAGATGAATACTTTAAAGACCAATCATATGAAAACAGCACAAGCATTTATGCAAAAACCACATGACACATTATTACATTACAAGTCCAGCATACCAGCAGACATGTTAGGCTTGATCTACCACAATATATATGTTAAGGATGTCCCAAAATTTCAAGCCGTTTGGAGTTCAAATGCATAGTCAAATAGAGATCCAAAGTGACTGAAAATGCAGTTTCTGCAGAAGATTCTAAAACACTGTGTGAACTTCAAAATAGCACAAGTTTCTCAAATCAACTCTGTTTTTCTTGAAACCAAGTTTAAAACGATCATTGAAGAGTCTATTTTTAACTGTTAAAAACTGAGATTAAAAGAAGAAGTATAAGCTTTCCAAAAATCTTCGAAAAGCCCACTAGTTTCAGCTTGGTGGTGTCTTTGAGACATAATATCAAACATGTGGTGTGCACTATGTGATCTTTGCTCTATTTCTAATCTAAGCATTCTAAAGAACCTACCAATACTAGCTAATAATCAAAAGTGCATCCCAACAAAAATCTTGAACACATTTAGATAGAAATCTTATTACGGAAAATTAGAATAGGGAGGGAGACAGAAACACCTACCTGGATCTTGGCTTTGACATTGC
This sequence comes from Fragaria nilgerrensis, assembly GCA_010134655.1. Classification (NCBI taxonomy): domain Eukaryota; kingdom Viridiplantae; phylum Streptophyta; class Magnoliopsida; order Rosales; family Rosaceae; genus Fragaria; species Fragaria nilgerrensis. The sequence goes on from CM020981.1 coordinate 10,527,966, forward strand.
CGATGGTTTCGCTGCTCTCAACTTCAAGAAATTTCTCACTTGATGAGGCACCTGAACAAAGGATCCACAAAGTTAACTCACCGAATCCAAGAAGCCTAGATACCCCCAAATAGAAGACCTAGTCCCAGAACATAATCGAATATGACCCTAATCAAACTCAGTGAATCAAAGAAGCCTAGAAACCCTCATTCGAAGAACCTGTTCCAGTGTACTAATCGAATCCAGCCCTAATCAAGAGAGAGGGTGGCAGGTTTTATGTTTCTCAGTTCGATTGAGAATATATTGAGACGAAATCGAGTGGAGAAGAGAGTAAGTTAGGAGAGAGAGAGAGAGAGAGAGAGAGAGAGAGAGAGAGAGAGAGAGAGAGAGAGAGAGAGAGAGAGAGAGAGAGAGCATTAGGAAGAACCCGTCCTCCAAACCTGCAATCGAAGAGAGCATTAGGAAGTCCTACTACAATTGTAGAAGAAGAGATAGTGTTTGTAGAGGAACTTTGATTGGGTTCAGCTACTCAATATTAAAGAGTGAGGTGCGGTCGAAAGAGAGAAGAAGAGTGGGAAGACGGATTTGGATTTTTTGTGTAAGTGTAGAAGTGGGCGCGAGTTTGTTAGCTAGCTAGGTTAAATGAATGTCCAATTAAGGGCTTAGGTTTGAGAAATTGAGAGGCTAGTGTTTTTTTTTTAAGTATTTTTTTTGTTAACACATTAGACAACGCAACAAAACCAAGTTTGTCGTCTCAAGAGAGTGTGTTATATATTCATCTAAGATTGTAAAAGCGGGAGATTTCCCGCTAGTACTTTTCACTTTTATAGTCATGTTAAAACATTAACACATTAGACAACGCAACAAAACCAAGTTTGTCGTCTGAAGAGAGTGTGTTATATATTCATCTAAGATTGTAAAAGCGGAAGATTTCCCGCTAATACTTTTCACTCTTATAGTCATACAACGTACAGTAGCATTATGGTTGTCTGAGTACTATTCACTCTTAAAATCACACAACGCATAATATCATTATGGTTGTCTAAATTTAGAAGCTTAAATACCTAATCAAATTTGTAAGAGCAGCAGATTTCCCGCTAGTTTTTACTCTCACAATTTGACAACGCAACAAAATATTAAGGGTTGTCTGAATATGGAAGACTTGTGATCAACCGTAATTTGACCATCGTAGTTACACAAAAAACACGCTGAATTGCAATATTATTACTCACTTTATTGATTCTATCGATACTCGTACTCTCATAGTGTTATCATATATGAATTCACGTAAAAAGTTGATGATAATCATCTCCCGATGACTTGGCTCCTCATAGTGAAACGAGAGTGTAAAAAGGGTTGACCGCGTCGATCGACGCCCATATAATACTGAAAATTGATAAGATTTCTACCACAATCATGTTTCAATATCGTAAACATGTCTATACGGTTCGAGTTTCAAAATTTCATTTCCTCAATGGTGTCTCTCTAGATAAACATATTTTATATAATATGTACTACATATGTTATGTCACATTATGTGCAACATAGTAAACATGTTATACCTCATTAGTAGGTTGATTGTGATCTAGATGTTTAGGATTAAAATCATGAAAATTCGACCATTGGATATAATTATGACAGTGAAATATAGTAGTGTGACAAAATTCATAAATTTTCGGTAACGTATGGGTTTCGATCAACTCGGTCAACCATAATTTCAACAATATTAATTTTACATCACACATCAGTATTGAAAACAACTGTTGTGGCACTACAATAAGAAATTTGGCTTTAACTATTAGGGTTTTTTAGGGTTTAGGGTATTTTAGGGGTTAGGGGTTACGATACATACAACATAATATTGAAAACACTTGTGTGATATATTTAAAAATTATACTTTCACACAACATTTCTTAGTTGATTGTTGTGAGATAAAGAACTTAAAGTAGTATTGCCAAATGTAAAAGCGGGGCTTCATGACATGAAAATACATTATATAACCAAAACTGAAAAGTCGTTGTGTGACTGCTGAAAATATTATACCCTCACACAACATGTTTGAGTGTTCCGTTGTTACATCAAAACCACCAAGGATATCTTTCACAAAAAATTTAGGTTTTCAGAGGATGTAAGAGCAATTTGAAAACTAGAAGTGTGTAGCCTGGCATGAGAGATATATCGTACAACAGATATATAAAAAGTATTGTGTGATAGTTTAAATTTTATACATTCACACAACATTTATTTGTATCACTGTTGTGTAACAAAACCCAGTTAACTAGAGTTGGGTTAGAAGTAAAATAGGCCTCATTTTTATCTTCATTCACACAACAAAATATTGTTCAAAGTGTTATACTGGTTTAAGAAAAAAAAATCTGGAATGATCTCAGACTATCCACACAACGGCTGACAATTTATGAACGTTGTATGAAGCATTTTTGAAATTTGTACAACACTACTATTCTGCACCGTTGTATGAAAAGTGTCGTTTGTTGCACTTATTGGCGTAGTGGTGACAATACAAATCACATTTCACCTAAGTTCTTCTACAACCAACAGCAACAGGCGTTTCTTAACATTCAAGTGAACCAAGTTAGTTCAAAAGGAAACGCAGCAGACTTATTTACTAAGTTTTTACCTAAGTCTACTTTTGAGAAACATGTGAAAAGTATAGGCATGCGTCGGCTCTCAAGTCTCTCTGAATAATGTTCACATCAGGGGGAGTATCATCTCAATGAAGTAGGCCGGTGCATTGTACTCTTTTTCTCCTACGATCAAGGTTCAGTTTTTCTCCCATAAGGTTTTGTGACTTGACGAGGTTTTTGACGAGGCAACAGATTAGCACCATTGGCATATCAGCGCGCGGCAAAAGGATAAGTGTTCTAGAATATTCTGTATTTTTCTAGATATTTTTTATGTGTGCCTTGGCCTTATGCCAATATGATATGTAGTTTGACTAGATCTATGTATTCATTTTCCTTACCTAATTGGTATTGTGTAATTCTCTATATAAAGGGCTCCTATCAATGAATAATACATACATCTTTCACGATTCTTTATTCTCAAATTACTTTCACTTCATCATATGTTAATTTTCAGCTAAATTCAAAATTGAAGGGTGTCATTCTCCCTTGAACCACCAAATATCTGGTATATTCGCCTAATAAATCAAACCCAAAATGCCCGTCATGCATGGCTACATGCTAATCATGCATACTTCAAAGTCAATTAAGTTGAGCCAACGCAGTTTTGGTGGGCGCTAGCTTGCTTGCTTGTTTCTGTGTTCTTGACTGAGAAAAGACCAGGCAAGCACTGAAGCACTTGCTCAAGTTTCTTACACGCACTTACACACACATACATGCATATATATTGTATGTTACTCGATCAAGAAGTTGAGTGCCAATTTGCTAGTACGTTTATCGACCTTTCGTTGATATATCGAGCAATTGATATCCAGATGGGCGTCTCTTACTCTGCGTTTCGTATTCTGATAATGACGCTCGTGATTTTCAGTGCTTCATTATTCTTGACGTCCATGTAATCAGTTTATGCAGGTAATTCAACAAATATTTTTCAGGTGCTTCATTCTATGTGTGTGTGTCACGTATCTCCTTACCTTAGTTAAGGTACAGATTTCTTTAATTTGACCTCCTTTCTAATCATATTTTCTCATCATAGCCGTTCAGTATTTAAATATACATGATTAGATCATCTCTGTAAATTTTCAGCTAATTTTGTTATCGTTAAGGTATCAAAAATGTTCATCATTATTAAATCAATGAACGAATTCATCCTGAACCGTATGTTCTTTTAACTCTAAATCACAGTTTTGAATGCCTTAACGATTATCAATTTGGCTGAGAATTTGTAGAGATGAACTACTCATATATACCTAGATATTGAACGGTTAAGATGAGAAAATGTGATCGAAAAGTGGGTCAAATAAAGAAATTCGTACCTTAGCTAAGGTAAGGAGATCATTACCTAATCAGCATTATATATATATATATATATATATATATATATATTGTTTCTGCACAATCCCGGAGACTGGGATCATGGAGAATCATGGTGGAACAAGAACAATATACAATCATGGACAAGAGGCAAGGACGTATAATGGTTCTCCATGTCATCGGAGGACATGACTACGTCCACTTAACAATCAACTATCATGGCCAATATGCCTTTGGGATCGGGAGAGAGATCATCATCAGCTAGCCCATTTCTACATATGGGGAGCCTTCTTTTTATAACTAAGGAAGGTTCCCTCCTTTTACATGTTTCCAATGTGGGACTAAATACATATATATCTTCTTATGATGTCTTCTTGTGGACCTTGGAGAAGCACCTTCCCGACGTGGCACATATAATATTTCATCATGACGAGGTAGCCTGGATGTCGGTCTACAAGTTTCATGACTGGTCTATGGGCGGGGAAGGTAGTTTCTTAACTACCGACTACAAGTCCCCCCAAGTTCCTGTTCAAGACACATCTTGAGTGGGGACTTGCTAAAATAAGCCCGTAGACCAGTATATTTCAAAAGGGTCCCCGGTACCCGGTCCCAGTCCTCCCAAGTCCATGCTCAGGACATGTGTTGAACATGAAATGTTGATTCCGGGTCTTACTTTTTCTTGATATACACTGTAATCTTTAAGTCCGCCAATAAGATAAAAAATGCCCCTCCCGAAACCCAGCCTCAAAACTTACTCGACCAGGCGAGGATTATTGTACCTTCACAATGAACAAATGATTGATTAGCATATAGTTTAGTTGATCAACACAATTATGGGGCCAACCAACTTATGATCTCGGTGACTTTCACCCGAGATGGGTCTTACACTGGGTCTTATGATCTCAGTGACTCTCACCCGAGATGGATCTTACCAATAACACATAAATAATGATACATGTGCCGCATGAGTGTTATATTAGTAGGATGCCATAACCTGCTGACCAGCATGCAATATGATGAACTTTCACAAACCAAAGAGATTATAACAATCATAATCTAGACGAGACTTATCTGTAAAAATAGCTGCTGAATGGGTGCACCCAGTAGACCTGGAAGTGTGAACTGTGAACACTTTGATTTCCAAGTTAGAGTCCGGGAGGGTAGTATCATGTTGCTATAGGTTTCCCTCTTCTTTCTTTCACCCCACCAGCTTTTGTTGAAGGCCTCCAGGATCCGATGAGTAATTATCGGTTGTTCACACTGCTGCTTGTGCATCTCGCTCGAGACCAAGGGATTAAATAGCTCCCCCTCTGGGTGTCCATAGTGTTTTTTTTTTTAGACTTTACTTTTAAAGCCACCGAAACTCGAAACATAGTGAGGTATCACTCACAGATGCAAATAGGGAGCTACACATCGATGGCCAACACACGTGAGGGTCTCCCATCAGTGCCCATACTTGAAGAAACTTCTCCCACATCCCTTTTTTACGATCCGAGCTCCCTTTTTTTTTTTTTTGGCATCTTCCCTTTTCTGTCTTTTTTCTTTCTTCCTACTTTCTTTCTTTCCTCTTCCTTTCTGGCCTTTTTTTCTTTCCCCTCTTTTTTTTGAATCCGGGTGACAGCCTCCGGGCTCCTATCTTTCTTTCCCGAAAGAAAGCCGCTGGCAGCCTCCGGGTGACATCCTCTGGGCTCTCGAAAGCCGCTGCCGAGCTGGGTGCCCAGAGTACAATTATGGGTGTCCAGACCGACTTCCTCTTCTTTCCTTCGCTGGAGAACGGGAGGCTAGCTGATGTCGGGCTTGAGGCAAGGCCGCCAGGAAGCTGCTGCCGAGCTTGAGCCACCGGGAAGCTGCTACCGAGCTGAGCCACCGGGAAGCTGCTGCCGAGCTTGGGCCACCAGGAAGGGAGTTGTAGGACCCGGGAGAGAAACCACCGGGAGAAGAAGAAGACCGGGCAGCAGGAGGATTGGGTTGTCACAGGCGAAGCTCCCGGCGGACATGACTGGACTCCGGGAGCTCGGATGTCATCCCCAGGCGATGGCTGGAGCCGGTCATGAACCCGGGCAGGAGGCTTGGCTCTCTGACTTCTCGATGCTAAAAAGGGAACCCGGACAGGCTGGGTCATGAACCCGAGCGGGAGGCTTGGCTCCGACGTCCCGATGCTATCACATGGAAGTCAAGAGAGGAGACTTTAAGAGATGGAACCCGGACGGGCTGGGTTATGCCATTCTCTTGGTGACTTGGGCCTGCATAGGTGATGGGTTGGGCCCGTGATGGCTTAGGCCTGCGTACTGGATACCACCAACTGACTTTCATGCATGAGCCTCCCAGTAGATATGATCGTAAGGTACCTCGCTTAGCCGGTTCGATCAATCTGCTGCTTTGTTTAATTTAGCTGAATCGAATGTTTCAGAAAGTCTTTCGCATATATGCGTGCAAACCAGTAATCCATGTTAATTAGCATTAGATAAACAATTTCTATCATTGTTCCGACGTCGGGGGATACATGATCTCTCTCTCTCTTATAATCATGTTTATGAAGGATTAATCTTCTCATCGACAAGTCAAGTTTACTTGAAATTTGATCTTCTCATTAGCCGTGGCCATGCTGCTGTGTGGCTTGACGCGGTGAAGGTGGAGGGCTCAGAGTTGCTCTTAGTTTTCTTGGTATTGGATCTGCAATAAATGACTTTGACTGAGACTATACGTTATATGGTCGACATATAGAAGAAAATGAAAATCATTGACCGTTAATACATATGAAACGTTGAAACGTACAGGTAATTTTAGTTTTGTAGACTTTGAAAAGAAAGATCCATGCATATATTTTCAAGGGAGCCCTTCTAATGAGAATTTTTAAGTTGAGAACTTTTCGGTTGATGGTTTAAAAAATCCATTTTTCGATCACATTTTGACATCTCATCCTTTCTGTTTTTAGGATTATATGAGTAGATCATTTCTACAAATTTTTAGCCAAATTGGTGTTCGTTAAGATAACAAACTATATCAAATTAATTGACGAACCAAATCTGTCAAATATGAACCGTTCAAGTTCATAATTGATAAATCACACTTATGAATATCTTAACAATTTTCAATATAGCTGAAAATTTGGAGAAATGATATACTCATAAATACTTATAAACTGAACAGTCAAGATGTGGATATAAGATTGAAAGGTGGGATAAGCCGAAAAGTCCTCAACAAGTCCTCAACTTAAGGGTCTTCATTAGAAGGACTTCCTATATATATACAGTCTTTCTCATGTAAAAATATTATTATTTATTCTTACGGTGCGGATTTCCACTTTAGACTTGCTTTTCAATCGAATTTTTATATCTTCATTGTTTAATCTTTAGATACTAATGTATAGATCATCTCTACAAAATTTCAGTTAATTTGGTTATCATTAAGGCACTCAAAACTGCGTTTTTTTGTTATAAACATGAATGGTTCAAGTTCGAACGAATTATGTTTATCCATTGGTTTAATTGAATTTGAGTGCCTTAATGATAATTAAATTGGCTGAAATTTTACAGAGATAATCTATACATTAGTATCTAAAGACTAAACGGTGGAGATGTAAAAATTCGATTGAAAAGTGAGTTTAAAGTGAAATCCGCACCGTAAGAATAAATAAGGATCTCCTTAGCCAAGAAATGTGTGTGTGTGTGTGTGTGTATATCAGTTCCTATCCAGAGAGAAGCTTCGCTCTGAAATTAAAGTGTGAAGTTCCTTATTTGACACACTTTTCGGTCATATTTCAATATCTCCACCGTTCAGTTTATTAATATTAATGTATAGATCATTCATGCAAAATTTCATTCAAATTGATGATCGTTTATATATCGAATTAGATTAAATCAATGAACATACCATAAATATGTCTAACCAGAACTGTTTGTGTAAATCACGATTATGAACACCCAAACGATCATCAAATTTAATGAAACATGGTAGAAGTGATCTATGCATTTGGTTTTATAAATTGAACGGTGAAGATGTTGAAATATGACCGAAGAGTGTGTCAAATAAGGAACTTCATACTTTAATTTCAGAGCGAAGTTTCGCTTATATATGTATGTATAGGAAAATTATAACATGCATGGTTGCAAAATATATATTATATTCCATGAAGATCGATGTATATATGGTTCTTTCTTGCATGCAAAGTCAACAAAACTAAAGCCAGTTTCATATACTTGAAAGTTGAAACCGTAATGGAGTATTTGACTGACTAATTAAAAACCTGAGCTTCAAATTGACATAGTCATATACACGTACTCTTGATCGATCAGTTGCAGAGAAAGTTAGGTGTACATCTGCTTAAGGTTGAAACTTTGAATAAATCAAGCACAAAAAATTAATTATTCGGTTAAGCTCTTGGCCTAAGATTCTTCATCTGACCATTAATTATTCGGTTAAGCTCTTGGCCTGAAGCCAGCCCTAATTTGTTGTTATTATTATTTTTTTCTCATAAATCAGTAGTGTTGATACAATTCAGGGGCATATATATAATGGAAGTACAATGAGATGTGTTGAGACCAGAAATACGTACGAGAGGTAGAAACAGATCGAGAGTGGTGAGGACGTACTTTGTAGGAGATGGGTAGTACTCGGTTCTCTTCCTTGTTCCGATTTCTCATAGTACTTGTATTGATCGTTGCATCCACCTTAGCTATACAACCATCTCAAGTGAGTACAGGTTGGTATATATACATATATATGATATATATATATATGTCAATGATCAATCCCGGCCTGTACTTCCAGTGTTTCTGTGCTTCTGTTAAATCTGTTAATGTATGTGCAGGTTTGAAGCTGCGGAGACTAGGCGGCAAAACCAGGCCAAGCCCACCACCACCTCCGGTAGGGAACATGCGGAGGCATCATATCCCTAATGAACCTGTCTCCAAGTCACCACCTCCTCCTCCTGTGGCTCTTAAGTCTGCTCCTTCTCCATAACAGCATGTCAATAACTATAGTTGTATTTGAACCATTACAGTACAGTTGATCAATCGAGTTGGTGAGAGCGTAGAGTTGATCAATCGAGTTAGTGAGAGCCTATGTGTACGTGAGCCTACCAATGTTAATTAGAGATAAAATAAACTATAATAAAAATGTATATTGTTAATCATGTAGCTAAATCTTGCCTCTGTTACTTTATCCTTTGGGTAAACCAGTTCATATATATGTATAATTGTCTTGTATCTAAAGGGTTTTTTTTTTTTTTTTTTTTTCTGTTAATTTAGATGAAGAGAATACTATCATTGATAGAGGTTCGAAAACAGCATACGGCATCACCTCGATCTACGACTTGGAACATGTCAAACACCTGATTAGCACTGCTGATCTAATCTTTCTAATCTTACATAATGTAAAGTCAAAGTCCAGTTATGTTGCTCGCTGATGAATTTTCTAATCATGAAGTAAGAAAATGGTTAACACTGTTCGCATTTTTTGAATGGAAAGAGGTAAATTATATTAAGGATTAAATAATTCTGTGTACTACCAAGAATTTTGCGTCATCTTTTACTTATGTTTTTGATCTTTTTTTTTAATCACATATACTTTTATACTCTCAAAATTCATCAAAATCAAACAAAATTTAAAATCATCACCTAAAATAACGTAAACATCTAGTGTGAAGGGGGCCCACTTTTCAGATTCTAACACCCAATAGAGGGCAAAAACATCATTTTCTATTTCTTTTTTTCACTTTTTTTTTAAAAAATAAAAAATTTCTTAGTATCCTTCTTTTCTTTTTCTTCTCTCTCTCTTCCCGAATTTTAACTTCACCCATTTTGCAAAATCAAACACTTGAGCTTCAATCTTGCTACCCCAAATGACTCTCACGTGGAAAAAAGAAAAAAAAAAAAAGAGGAGAAGAAAAAAGAAAAAAGAAGAGAAAAGGTGAAAAAAAAGAGACTTAAATGATGTTTTTGCCCTGCATAAGGTGTTATAATTTGAAAATTGGACCCACTACCAGAAGAAAGGCTTTAGCCGACGAAAATAAAAAAACCAAGTCAACGAACTATTTTTTCGTCGGCTAAAGTCCACGTTAGCCGACGAAATTTTCCTTCGTCGGCTGATTTAAATTTTCGTCGGCTATGGTCAACTTTAACCGACATTTTAATTTCGTCGGCTAAAGAATTTATTTCGTCGGCTGTAGTCTATGAACTTTAGCCGACGAAATTTTTAAAAGTTTAGCCGACGAAATTAAAATGTTGTCGGCTAAAGTGTCTTATATTTGCAGATCTGGACAGCAGCTCATCTGGAAAAAAAAAAAAAAGGGAGAAAATGTTTGGGTGTTGTCAAAATCTGTCCATAATTAGTTTGTGGAGCTATATATAGGTACGTATATGTGTATATATGTTGATTTTGAGTTTTATTTGAGTTGATCGATTTTGAGTACGTTGAATGTATATATATATATATATATATATATATATATATATATGTTGATCGATTTGGTTGATAATTTGATAATATATATGAAGTTGTTGTTAATAAGTAGTAGATATATTATATATATATATATATGTTAATTAATTTATAATATTGTGTGATGGTATGAAGTTGTTGATGATATGAGTTGATGATGATTTTGTGTTGATGTTGATATATAATATTGTTATGAGTTGATCGATTTTGAGTACGTTAGATGTATATATATATATATATATGTTGATCGATTTGGTTGATGATATATTGATAATATATATGACGTTGTTGTTAATAAGTAGTAGATATATATATATATATGTTAATTAATTTATAATATTGTGTTGTTGGTATGAAGTTGTTAATGATATGAGTTGATGATGATTTTGTGATGATGTTGATATATAATATTGTTATGTAATTATTAAGTATATATATATATATATATATATATATGTGTGTGTGTGTGTGTTAATTATTTATTTATTATTAATTAGTTGTAGTACCTAGAATACTAAATGAATTGAGATTTTATATGAAATTTAATTAATAATTAGCTAGAGTTATACATATATATTTTGTTATATTTTCAGGATATAGATAAGAGTTGGATTTTGCTTCCAAAATGGGACAAAAGATATGGTAAATGAGTTATGAGTTTTCTGGAATATGCGCTGGCTAATGCTAACAGAAATACAATTTTCTATTGCCCGTGCACGAAATGTCAGTATCGCAGCGATATGCATCGATTTGCGATTGACAAAATATGACAGCACCTAAAGAGTAACGGGTTTTGGGAGAAGTACACATGTTGGTTATATCACGATGAAACATCATCAGGGGGTCCGCATGATCATGGGCAATTTTCTGAGACGGGCAGTACATCCAACGATCCAACAACGGCCTTCATCAACGACATGTTTCCTTATGAGAGCGGTGTATGCGCTCAAGGACAGTATATGCCTGAGCCGGTGCAGCCATTCCCTAAAGTTATCAACACTGTTGATATTGACAACGGCCTTCATCAACGACATGTTTTCTTATGAGAGCGGTGTATGCGCTCAAGGACAGTATATGCCTGAGCCGGTGCAGCCCTTCCCTAGAATTGTCAACACTGCTGGTATTGACAAGTACAACAAACTGCTTGCTTTTCAACAGACCCCTGTGTACCCCGGTTGTCATAAGACCGTTCTTGAAAGTGTGATGGACTTAATGAAGATTAAAGTTGAGACAAAATCGACCGTGAAGGTTGTTGATGATTATCTTGACACGACCCGCCCCGAATTTCACCCTAAACCCGGAGTAAATCGTGCGGGGACCACCTCCAAGGAAAGATTTACCGCAAAATTCGGTACAACCTCCCTTGAAAATGGACAACCCTTCCAATAAAAACCTGCAAACACTTCTAAAGGTTCCAAATCCAACCTTAACTTCTGGAGCCTTCGTGCTCCTCAAAAACAATCATCATCAACAGGATAATAAACATTATCTAAGATAATATACATCATCCGTTAAATATTCTAAAACATAAACAAGCCTTCACCCACAACCAAAAATATATACATTAAACCCAAGTATTCAGAGCTACTAGACACTAGCGGAAGCAAGAAAAAGACAAGTAGGCTAAACAGGTAACCTACTGGTGAAAGGTGGTGGAAATACGGGTGACTATGCCTCGTCCTACTAGATCCAATCCGAACTCTGCAGACTGGGCATTTAAAACAAAGGGCCCAGGGGAAGACATTTAATAATATTAGAGTGAGTGGACAAAAATAATTTAATAATAAACTATTTATGCATTCCCAATTTAATTTCATAGAAAAATATACTGCATGCGGCAGCTTAAAAGTGTTCAACTCATAAACTGACAATTTCACGACTAGCACTGGCTAGTCACAAACTCAAATAAAATGGAGCCTCTCAGGCTAAACCATATATATTCATATATTCGTATGTATCTACACTCGTCAGACTCCTTGTATGAATCCTAGAAACAATTCAGAAAAATAGAAATTCATACAAGGCTACAACGCTGGCGTCTAACGCTCACGTTGCGCCATAATGGTATTTTTCCTCATTATGACCGAAAATGGACGGTGTACATATACGTGTGGACTCCCTATATGAAAACTTAAATAAAACTGAAAAAGAAAGAAGTTTTCATATAGGGCTATGACGCTTGTGTCTAACACGCACGACACGCCATAATGGTATTTTACCTCATTATGACGGACCAAGCACGTATGGCTAGCTAGCATTTATATACATACTATTCTCATAAAATCCAAAATATATATATATCCACCGAAAATCTCATTTTCGGGATCTCTCCAAAGGATGAAAAATTATCAAATAGGCGAGAAATCAATAAATCTCATCAGAAGAAATAAATGATTAATAAAATCATTCATCGCATGTTTTTTATTTAAAACAAAGGTCCACTCACAAATTAGGCCTAAGCCTGATGACGCTCTGAGGCTTCTTCTGCTCGGGCCTCCTCACGTCCTGTTCTAAATATATAATTAATTTACCAACTAAATTCCAGTATTTATAAAATAGGCAAAATTAATCGAGAGCCAGAATTACGCTCATCATTGCCTAAGTTCAATATTCTTAAATCGGAACGATCCAAACTTTTATATCATACTCGGCAGTCGTATAAACAACCTTTCCCAGAAATTGATTTAAATCCTACGGTCGGATTTTACATTATTTAACCGCCTAAATACCAAACTTCGGAAATTCACAAACCTATTCAAAACTCGTCCGAAAATTCTAAAACTCATTCCATTAAATTCCTCATAAAAATCTCCACCAAAAACAATTTTTCCAGTGGCGGCTCCGCCGGCAGCGGCGGCGGCGACCAGCTACAGCAACGTCCAAATTCTACCAAATTTTAACAGCAGCTTCCTCTCAACATCCCAACACTTTCATAACTATCACTAAGTCCAATTTCAAGCCTAACTAGGTCAATCGAACGAAAACATCCGAAAAGCCCTAGAATTTCAACTTCGAATTTCTCCTTACCGAGCTCAAGAGGGATCGAGCTTTTGGAGGGGTTGTTGCACGGGAGGAGAGCTTCAAAACCGTACCAAGCTTGCCCGGATTGGTGGCCGGAGGAGAGAGTTCCGGCGAAGGGAAGCTTAAGGCAGCCGCGCCTTTCGGGCGGCACTGCTCTTCACGGCGGCGCTAGGGAGGCTGTGACCGGTCTAGAATGGAAGCTGGGTTGATGGCCGACCTTTTGGGACCGGTGCGGCGGCGAACGGTGGCCGGACGGCGGAGAAGAAAATCCGGCAGCGGGAAGAGAATCGGGAGAGAAAGAGGAGAGAGAATCGGGAGGGAAGAGAGAGAAATATGTTGGGCTTGGCCCAACTGGTTCCAACCCACATATACCCAATCCAAAAATTTAACACCCACAAAAAATAATACCCTAATAAAAATTACCTTTTACTAGCTAAATTTACCATTTTTTACCGTCGTTACATTTTTCTCCTACGAATAACTCTCCGAAATAATCGTCCCTCAAAACCCCTCTAGGGACCAATTAAACTATATCTCAATGTCGGAGACGGTAAAATTCTTATTATAATAAAGCTAGTAAATAAGATAAAATTTTACGGGTCGGGATGTGACAATCTACAGTACACTGCTTCGATGCTGCCCCACAGTCATCGTCTTCCTACCGCTCATCATAAGGTCTGATGTATCCTGAAAAATCTTGGGCTTTCCTACATCAAGATCCATGCATGCAGATATGACTGCGTTCTCTTCTGGGGTAAAGATCCATAAGGGAATGACCTTGGTGGCCTTGACGCATGTCCGGTATATCACACTGACATGTATAAGTTGACTCCTACATGTAATAGGAAACCTGTGAAGGTACTTCGGTATTTCCCGTTAAGGGATAGGCTAGAGCGGTTGTACATGTCTTCACACACGGCCAAAGCTATGAGATGACACGTTGATACGGAATTGCATGACGAAGACACACTTATACACCCTGCTGACGGGGAGGCTTGGAAGCATATAGACATGGAGTTTTCTCATTTTGGGTTAGAGGTCTGAAATGTGAGGCTCGGGCTCTCATCCGACGGGTTCAACCCTTTTGGCAACATGAGTCTTCAATACAGTGTATGGCCGGTGATTTTGATACCATACAACCTTCCTCCATAGATGTGCATAAAGAAGGAATACCATATGTTGAGTTTGTTGATTCCGGGGCCCGGTTATCCAGGGAAGTGTCTCGATGTGTATTTGAGACCTTTGATTGAAGAGCTTAAGTTTTTGTGGGACGTTGGTCATCCCACTTATGACAAGTACATGCACAAGATGTTCCAGATGCATGTCATGGTTGTTGGTAGCATCAGTGATTTTTCTGCCCGTGGGATATTGTCTGGCAACGTTGTTAAGGGATACAAGGCTTGTCCAGAGTGCCTTAGCGATGAGGGGAGCAGCAGTCATTGCAACAAGATATGCAAATTGGGTCACCGTACTCTCCTTCCATATAGTCACGAATGGCGGTTCGACGCACATGCATTTAATGGGACCGTAGAAAACGGTGTGCCTCCCAGAAGATGGACAGGGGAAGAAATTTTAGCAGTGCTTAATGAGTACGATTTTGGGCAGCTCAGCAATCATCCCAATATTATGACTGCAATACCTGAAAGACCCGACAGGTAGAAATTATAGACACATAAGAGCATATTCTGGGAATTCTCATATTGGAGTAAGTTGTTGATCATGCACTACCTAGATGTGATGCACATAGAAAAAAATGTTTGCGACAGTGTGGTGGACACAGTGCTGAACTTGGAGGGAAGACGAAAGACGGTCCTAAGGCACGCATTGATCTAAAAAAATGCTTATAAGAAGACATCTGTGGTTGAAAGTAGGGAAGAAAAAAATTCCTCAAGCTCCTTACACAGTGAAGCCTGACCAGAAGAACGTAATTTTCAGGTGGATGAGTTGTGTGAAGTATCCTTCAGGCTATGCAGGAAATATAATCCGGTGTGTGAACTTCCGGGACAATAAGATGTACCGGATGAAGAGTCATGACTGTCATATCCTGCTACAACGTCTCTTCCCTGTTTTCATTCGACCGTTCCTTCCTTGTCAGGTGGTGGAGCCGTTAGTAGCGTTGGCAAGATTCTTCCAGAAGTTATGCACACGGGAAGTGAAAAAATCTAACCTCTGGGAAATGCAAGAGGACATCATTTATATCATGTGTAAATTTGAGAGGATATTTCCCAAATTTTTTTGACATCATGCCTCACCTGATGATCCATATTCCCGAGCAATTGTTGCTTACCGGTCCAGTATACTACATTTATATGTATCCCATGGAAATGTAAGTTTTTTACACCTGAATTCCTCAATATACATGTTCAATAATCATAACACTTTACAACTTGATTTATAGGCAACTTGGAGACTACAAAACTTATGTGGCTAATAAATCCGCGCCTGAAGAATGTATAGCTGAAACATATATTGCGCACGAGTGTGTCACTTACATGAAGTTGTATTTAGGAGCGTTGAAGGAAACTCCGCAAACCATACCGGTAGATGTACCGAAGTTCAATCTTTCCATACTCTCGAGTGATGTTGAAGTTTATGAAATTTTACCAGACTCCTACAAGTTGCAACCACATGAGCTTGTCATTGCCCACTGGTGGGTATTGATTAACTGTCCAGAAGTTGAATACTAGAAAGACATCCATCTATATTGTCCAGACATTCAAGGTGATCTCGAGTACCACAACATAGAGTTCACAAACTATTTTGGCGGCTGGGTACGTAATTCAATATTTATGTACGTATTTATGTTTATTGCATAATTATTCATATTTATAGTTGAAGGGTTGGTTGCAGATGAACCATATTCAATTTGATAGTCACCCAAATTGGTCGCACAAACTAAGACTTCTAACGATGAAGCCGATAATGTCAAGAATTTATCCGATGTGCAAGATGAATGACGTGCAATTATATGTGAACATAGAGACAGCAAACGGAGAACACAGAATTCTGGGGTGATGGCGCATGGTGATGGCGCATGGTGGGCGGAATGGAGTTGACTACTACGGTGTTCTCCATTCAGTGGTGGAACTCGTTTATGGGCAAGGCATGACAGTGCACCTCTTCAAGTGTAGATGATTTGATACTAGGCCGCAGAGCATGAAGACTGATCAGTACGGAATATTATCGGTGAACACTGCTACAAGTGCTTATGAAGATGACCCGTTCTTTTGTCACATCGGTAAAACAAGTGTTTTATCTTGATGACCTTGCTAAGGGTGACGCGTGGAAAGTAATCAACCTTGTGCACCCTCGAAACATTTACCGGGCGGCTACACTTGGAGAGGCCGAAGACGAGGAAGAAGATGTTGCGTATCAAGAGCCCAACGCAATAGGTATTCCTAACTCCTCTACTGTTCGCCTTAATAATTTTAAAGCGGGTCGTTCGGTGCGAATTCGTGATGAAGAGGCAAGGCTTATTGATGTTGATCCAAATCAAGAAACAGACGAAGACTCTGGCGATGAGGAAAGGCATAGATTACCAGAAATTAATTCTGACACCGAAGAAGACTCATCGGATGATCTGATTACAAGCCTTAGTTTTAATTTAGAGGATGTAATACATTAATTTGTAATAAAAAAGAATGTATTACCTTTATAGTTTACATATGTTGAATTCATATTTCTGTTATTTTATATGAATTTTGGTGATATATGAACAGGAAGTCAGTATAGTTTAGATTAAATATTCTGTTTTTTTAATGTATTTTTTATACTTTAGCTGACGAAATATACCATAATTCGTCGGCTTAAAGCATCTTAGCCGACGAATTATAGTATATTTCGTCAGCTAAACCCTAAACCCTAAACCTTAGCCGACGAATACCCTAATATACGACTTGTTGCGTCTCATCGGTTTGAAACTATTTTCAGTTGAAGGTCCGGCCAAAATACGTAATTTAGACGGTCCAATGACCTTTTCCGTGCATTTAGGGGTTTGACTTAACAAATTGACCGTCCGGATCGAGCCCTTAACCTTGTCAGATCAAGTTGAATTTTTTCCATACATATATTTTATCATGGTGGTCAGATCTGAGTGTCGGATTTTCGTTTCTCAAGTTTGATCATCACAATCACAACATGCCTATTAATGTTGTAATATATTCGTCGGCTATAGTATTTTTAGTTTTTTTTACAAGGTTTAGCCGACGAATTATGGCATGTTTCGTCGGCTAAACCCTCCTAAACCCGACGAAACAGACTATATTTCGTCGGCTATAGTTATTTTTTAATTTTTTTATTACATACTTTAGCCGACGAATATCTTAAATGTTTCGTCGACTAAAGTCTCAGACTACGGTCGACGACACATTTAAGGTATTCGTCGGCTAAATTCTGGGAAAAAAACAACGACTTGTTTTTCGTCGGCTAAATTCTAGGAAAAAAGCCGACGATTGTTTTTCGTCGGCTGAACTCTGGAACTATAGCTGGCGACGTCTTCTTGTTTCGTCGGCTAAAGTCATCGCCGACGACCCTTTCCCGACAAAATCATAGCCGACAAAGGGTCGTCGACTAAGATCTTAGCCGACGAATTAAGCTAGCAGGCCGACGAAACTTTTTCGTCAGCTAAAGTGCTTGTCCTGGTAGTGGCCCTCTTTGTCCCCTTCACATCAGATGCTTATGTCATGTTAGAAGATGATTTGAAATTTTGTCTGACTTTGATGAATTTTGAGAGTATAAGGATACACGTGATTAAAAAAAAAAATCAAGGACACAACACAAGTGAAAGATGACCCAAAATTCAGGGTAATACACTGATTACCCTGAATTTAATCTTTATATTAAAGTCCAGCAAACAGTTTCAAAATAACACATATTTGAGGACCGACAATAAGAATTACTATCTCTTATCTTAAGAAACAAATCTAGGCTAATCTAAACTTAAAAACGTAGACTTTGAAGGAAAGAACCATATATACATACATTTTCAAGGAATATATACATTTTCATCAATATGCTAATCCGTCCCATCCATCAGCAAAAGTCAACTTTGCCACAGCGGCAAGTATGTATTGACTAACTAATTGAAAACCTGAGCTGATCTCTTGACTAGCTATTCTAATATCCTCTTAAACATGAATTTGTTGGTTAAGTAACATTATTTATAGGATCAAATTCAGTTTGCCTCCTCGTATTTTATGTCAATAATCAGTTTGGTCTTATATCTTTTTTTTTAATAACGTTGGTCCTTGTACTCTCAAATATCATCAACTAAGTCTAAAATTTTAATATGGCTTCAAAAATAATATTATTTACTGACTTGAAACTGATATGGGGATCCACATTTGAGCTTTTTAACCGACAAATAGGGCAAATAAACATTCTAACGATGAAAAAAGTCATTTTTAAGGACCAAACTCACCCATTTTTGCACTAAAATTCAAATTTGGACTTAGATGATGTCATTTGAGAGTACAAGGACCAACGTTATTAAAAAAAAGATATGGGACCAAACTGATTATTGATCTAAAGTACGAGAGACAAACTGAATTTAATCCTTATTTATAATAAGCAGCATATGCAGGCAATGATATAATTATTCTTACCATTGAATAATAAGGGCAACTCTATCTCTATAAATTCATAATTAGAATGAGCGGAAAACACGAATAACTAGTACGATCGATCCCATAGTTTTTAGAGATGGGAAGTAGTAATCGACTCTCTTCCTTCCTTCGGTTGTTATTCATAGTTGCATCCATCTTGGCTATGCAACCATCTCAAGTTGATGCAGGTTTGTTTCCTTATTTTCGATCATTTCTGGTGATCATTTGCTAGCTAGCTAGGACCTAGGAGTCACAAAGGATAGCTAGATTGATTTGATGGTTACTACTTACTAGACATGAATTCATGCGGATGAAAAAATGCAGATTCAAAGCTCCGAAAACTAGGCAGCAGAGTCAGGCCAAGCCCGCCTCCTCCTCCAATTCCACACCTTGTGAAGCATCAAATCCCTCCTCCCTAACTAAACCAAAACCATCGATCGGATCCGTGTAGCTAGCTCCTGCTTCGTCATGTTTAGTTATCAATTTCTCATCAATCGCGCTTGTTGACATTGTGCACTGTTTGGTTTATTGCCTTTGGCTAGTCTATTCACTCTATTGTGCTATCTTGTATGAATGTTTAAACCAACCCAATTTATACGGATTATCTATGGCATGGATGATGGATGCGTTTTGTTTTTAGGAATAGTACGTCTTGATGTATATGAGAAGTGTACGTGCGGCCAGTGAAGAAAATCTCATAAAGTGTGAAACTGAAGAACGTTCGTCACCAAGATTAAGGAAGGAAAAAATCATGTATCATCGAACACAACACTTATGGACATTTGTTAATTAATCTTGTGCTATCCTCTCATACATAATCAGTTGAACAATTTATGTACTAAATATGTAGTTACAATCACTACACAAATAATGCCTTTATACTTACCATCATTTTTCGACCCCAACTACTTTTAGTTGAAAGTAGCATTATTTTCAACCAAAAAAAAATCGATGGTCGAGAATAGTGGTAGGTGTTGTATCGAGAGTATATGAATCTTTTAGTTTTCTCAAATATCACATTGTATATGCACGTGCTATTTTTCTCTCTCTTCTAAACCGTACCATAACTATTTCTTTTAAACCAAATCAGCGTAATATTGAAGAAAATGGCAAACTTTTATACTCACATAAAATACTTGCTACTAGTAGTTTTCTAAGGCACAAGAAGTATCAGTTAACGCTTTTATAGTGAACAAAATGTTTGTGAATACCATACTGGCACAGAAGTTATGAGTACGTATACGTACATGCTATTTTCGTTCCCGAACTAATACCAATCGTCACATAAACTTTCATATAGATCACCTTTACTTGGATCATTCATTCATTTGATAATACATTAACCACCAAAAACGCAACCTCTCCAACTTCACAAGCTAAATGCTTCAATTATACTATAGTTCAGAAGCTCCCAATTTCCCTCATATACCTTTTCTTATTTTCTTTTCATTTTTTCCTAAATCGATCAGGAATAAAAATTGCATACAATGCCCTCTCAGCTAATTCACTCAACAGTCTCGATCGCCTACCAATTGAAAACATGCACGCAGTTGTAAGCGAAGTCAAGTCAAAGATATATAGCCATTGTTGAATTCTCATCGATCGGTTTCTTATTAGCTTCAACAAGCCCACAGAACCACCTGACCTCCACCTTTCACTCCTAGCAATCCTAGCTCATTGAACCAGAAATTTAAAAAGAATGCTTATCGTATATCTTCTCTCAGCTAATTTCACTCAACAGTCTCAGGCTAACTGCCATTAATTTGAAAACAATTGTAGTCAAAGAAAAAGGATAGCTGTTACGCTATACTCATCTGTTACTAACCTCAACAAGCTAATAAGCTAGCCAGCCAGGGGATCACCTGACCTCCACTTTTCACTCCTACGAATCCTCATTGACCCCGTCAATCTTCTCCTACTGTAACAAACTCAACTTCATCACTCTATTTAAGAGCGTACAATTTCATGCCATAGTACTTCAAATATTTCATCAAACGTACGCGTTCCTTCTTTACTCTTTCTAACTTGCTTGCTTGCTAGCTAGAGATATTAACCAAGCAAGAAATATATTAAGAGGTAGCTGCTAGAGTAGTGTCACATATCGTTAGTAACGTACTTCGATCATGGAGTCCTCCAAAGTATTTCTCTTGTTCTTCTTTCTCTCTGTTATTCAGGTCGTCTTTGTAACCAGTACTGAGTTTCAAGTCGGTGACAAGAGCAATGGGTGGGAGGTCCCCAAATCAAAGAGTGACCAAGATATGTACAACGAGTGGGCTTCCAAGAACAGGTTCAAAGTTAATGACACTCTCAGTGAGTACTCGTAACCCTAGCTAATGAACCAGTTTTCTTCAATACGAATTGCATTAACACTTTGCTTTGTTTGTTGGCTTCATTAGATTTCAATTTCAAGAAAGACGCAGACTCAGTTATGGCGGTGACAGAAGCCGAGTACGAAAAATGCCATTCGGATAAACCGATTTTCACCTCTAAAGATGGTGACTCAGTTTTCAAATTGGATCGACCCGGTTTGTTCTACTTCATTAGTGGGACTGATGGCCACTGCCAGAAAGGGCAGAAGATGATCGTCAAAGTGTTGGCATCACCAGCTGCTGCTGAAACAGAAAGCCCAGCACCTTCTCAGTCAGCCAACCAGAATGCAACTGCTGAAACACCAGCCTCTCATGATCATGCGAATCATGTTGACAAGAAGAACAATGCAGCTGCAATGCATGCTGCAGCTGCCATCACTCTTGCAACTGCTGTAATGTCATTTCTTGGGGTCTTTTTCTTCTAGTTAAAGACTTAAAGCCATGCATGTGTACTCTTTACTAATTACCAAAAATTCATGTGAACCAGGTTAGAAAAGAAATAAAGATTTATCAAATAATTTTCTAGTTAACATTCTCCGTTTTCTTTGATCACATACTCATAGTTTAGTATTTGGTTTACTTGCGAGTTGGAAGAGAGACAGCTATACTATGAGAGGAACATGAGATTCTCAAAAGAATAAAACTATGAACGAAAATGCAACTTTTTTTTGTTTGATTGGGAGTGAGATAGCAAACTATCTTGATTACGTTAACAAGCATATAACTATATATAACACACTCATCCCGTCAGTATTCAGTTTGAAGTCGAACATGCTAACTTTTTTTTTATTTTTTTTATCAGATTGAACATGCAACTTTTCCTTTCCGGACTTCTATAACAAAACTACTCTATCGACAGTTCCACACACTGACGTTGAAATCCTTTTACAAGTTCACAACAATTTTCTGGCAATGAATAGCTAAAGCCCAATATGTCTCAAATTTGGGTTAAGCAAAGCTAATTTGGGCCTTGCATCCAATTGTGCAGTAACTGGTCTCCATCATATTTCCAGAACAAGCCAATCACAGCTTTTATATCTATCTATTTTTGGTGACTTCCCACTAACTTAGCAGTCATCCATGACCTAGATAAAACTGGATATCTTATATGTTCTACTGAGACCGAAAAAATCCTTGATCTCCGTACTGCATAATGCGATTAGTTAAGAACCAAACTATAATTAAGGTCATTTTTTGCCATTCGATCTCTTTCTTTTCCATTTATCAGAAACCTTTTATCAGAAACTTTTTCTTTTTCTCACATTCTATCAAAATAAAAGAGAAAATGCCTCTTTCTCAACAGGCCGGAAGCTAGGAATGAAGTAAGCGTGATCTATCTTTCTTGATAAGAAGTGCTTTAATCATGAACAATTGAACATATATCCCATTGGCCATTGCTGATGTTAGCTTAGCTTTTGCATCTTTGTTATAAACATCGGCAACTGCTTAATCTAAACGCTACCAATATATATATATGCTGCTGCGGCTGCTGCGGTGGTGCTGCATATATATATTACATAGCATATTCTCCTCTTAAAAGATTCAACATCATCGTGGAAATCCAAGACCACCAGTCAAAAAGAGGCCAAAGAGATAAAGATGAAGATAATAGAAGCATAAAAATATATGATTCTGAAGCGCTAGCTGGGAGAAGAGGCAGCTAGCACAGAAGAGTGTACCAGTTATCAGAGAGAACAGATCGACACCCCCCATTTGGCCAATCAATCAACTTTTCTCCTCTCCCGTCATATCCATCGATCCAACCCAAAAGGGGAAACCCTAATAAATTCCAAAAGCATTCTTCATTCTCCAAAACAGCAGCTAGCAAGTAGCAATGGGGTCCAATCCCCATTCACCTTTCTTCAAACGGTGCCCGCCCAGTTGTTACTGATATTTTCAAGCTTCTAGGGTTAGCCAGCTTCACTCTCATTGGGCCGAAGGAATTGACCTATGAGGGAAGTATATAGTAGGGTGTCGACACGTGTTCGGGTGGAGGGTTGAGCTTTGTTGGGTGGTGAGCAGAGGAGAGCTGCCCACCGCCCCATTTGGGGTGTCTTCTTTGATTGATTAAAGTGGTGCTGTTTGATTGATGAGGACGACAGAGATGAAAGAAGAGTGCAAGGGGATAAGGAACGAGTGTTGAGGGATGGTTTGAAATAGAAACCCTACCCTCGATCGTCTCCATGCTTCTTGGCAACTTGCAATAATGGACTTTGCTCATGAGTCTCTATCCCTGTAACCTAAAGGGACTCTACCACTGTTTCTCTTATTTACCAAAAAAAACCCATACCGATGACACCATGCTGGGATAGAATCGAGTACTGAGAACTTGGCTTGGCTCCATCTTTTCTCTCTCATTCCCACCTCATGCTGGAGTAGGGTATTGATTCACAGACTCATCGAGAAGAAAAGGGTATTGATTCTCAGAACGTGGCTTAGAATAAGAGATGCAAATGGAGCCTATCAGATCATCAGTCTTGAGTCTTGACAAATCAATCTGTTTCCCCTGTTTCTCCTTATAGTACGTAGTATATGGATATTCATTAAGAATTGATATTCAAGGATATTCATTTTCCATCTCCACTTATATACATATTCTATTAATTCTTCAAGAAAATAAGGTACTTCAATGGACTTTGAGTTACACTTGGGACCTTATCTGAACTTTGACAGAGTATGTACATTAACATGTTATGTAGCACATAATTTTGACGAAAACCCTTATGATGAATGAGCCGGCCTACCCTTAATCAAAGGATTTTTTAAACATCTGTGTAGGCAATATATATAGCTTAACATGCAGCTAACTATATGCTGCATGGGAAATAATCGAATACTGGTTTTTTTTTTGAAAATGATAACTTATATTGCTTAATCAATTGCTAAAAGGCATATACATCCAAATGTCGTCATTCACAAAGTATGCTGAGAGAGACTTACAAGCACCAAGACAAGTAACTTTACTGATTACACATAGGTTCAAGAATAGCCCGAAGCAAGAGAAATCAAAACTTACTACTTAAGTCCCTGGAACAGAATATTAGCTGCATAAGATCTCAATTGGTGTACACCTAATAAGCTTAGGAAATAAGTAGTAAATCTACTTTCGATGCTCGGGCTGAGTGCAACCTGAATTCTAAGTCTTGCCCTTGCCCTTAGCATTAGGGCAAAACTCCTCACCAACATCTGCAATCAGAAAAAGCAGCCCAAGACCAATAGCAGTTTCAAATGCATCCACTTTATCGGGCCCAAACTCAAACTCATCTGACCCAATAAGTGGGAATCCAATTATCAGGTCCAGCCCAATCATCTCCTCTACAATCAACCCTAGGTTAGGGTTTCTTGTCGTCCAAGCTAGGCCGGCCTCTCCGACGGCTTCCCCGGCCGCCATGAAAGCTGTAGAGCACAACCTCGCTTGAAGGATCGCCAACCCAATCTCCGACGAGGCCATACAGTTCGGCACCGAACTCACAGCCACTGCCACGTAATCTGCATCTGGGTCTTCAGCCTCCATCGCCGCCATAGATTCAGGCCAATAAGGAGGTTCTTGAACTTTTACAGACGAAACTCCGACGAAGGTCGCCAAAGGGCGTCCACCTGCAGCACTCTCAATCTCTAGAGAATACCATGAACCTTGGCGTTGCCACCATCTTACAACTGCTGGAATGACAAAGCACAAGGCCAGCCGCCGCGTTAATGAAACCGCTAGGTTTCGTAAGGCCAGGGTACTCCGAAAGAGACGGAGCATAGGCGTCATTCCTAACCTTCTGATTATTACCCTTGTTTCTCAGGAGTAATACAATATTAATGGTGTTAATGGATGTCCTTGATGAAGAGTGTTTTTTCTTTTTTACCATACTAATGAAAGCTGATACAAATTAACTAAGTATTTTTTTTAATCTAACATCTATACAAGGTGACTGTTTATTTTATTTTAGGGGAACATATAAATTCTATTTATTTTGACTGTATTAAGTCAAGTTAGGAGGTTGTCCGAGAACAACTTCATGTACAAGACGATGCTCATAAAGATGTTTACAATTCAGAAAGAAAACTACTAAGAAGTACTACTCAAAAGACTAATGTTCGAATGAACTTATTAAGGCCTAACAAGCATATAACCTACATCATTAACCAAAGTACCCAGCTTTATGTATCGAGGCCTAGAGACTATTTCGGTGTACCTTACAACAACAAAAAAGGTATGCTTTTCAGTTTAATGGTGTAGGGGTCTTTCCCCATTAGATAAGAAGTACTACTCAAAAGACTAATGTTCGAATGAACTTATTAAGGCCTAACAAGCATATAACCTACATCATTAACCAAAGTACTCAGCTTTATGTATCGAGGCCTAGAGACCATTTCAGTGTACCTTACAACAACAAAAAAGGTATGCTTTTCAGTTTAATGGTGTAGGGGTCTTTCCCCATTAGATATAGGGACTACTCACCACCTGTTTGGTCAGCAAAAGGGGACTCCGGCATGGCAGGAACTTCCATGGATGATGAGGACTCACCTTTGAACAACTGCTTCTTGTTTTTGCTACCACGAGGGCGTCCTTGTTTCTTCAGATATTTCTTGTCTTTGTGATTCCTAATGCACCACAACAGCCATTGAGAAGCTCAGGTCTTCAGGATTTAATTCTAAGGGCACCATAGCTAAGGAGTGTTTCACCCTCTTCCCATTGTCAGCATCATCTTCTTCTCTCGCACGTCAAACACCAGCAACCCTAGCAATTGAAAGGAACAGTGCAACCTCCTTAATTTGTACTGCTCATTTCTCTTTGAATAGAGCAGGGAGATTTGGGACTACTAGAGTGGACTGTGAGTGAGCCCTAAACACCATAGGAGGAGCCATATCAGTCACCGCTCCACCAGTTTGTTCTTCTGGCTCCGTTGCCGTCTCAAAAGCTTTAGGGCAAGTCAATCCGCCTTGGTTCAACATCATGCAATCCCTACAAAGACCAACAAGCTGTAAACCTATAGTTCACATAGATGAGATCTTCTGGCGAAACCTTAAGCCTTTTGTTCACATGCACATGGTGGTGCAGCGATAGCGTGATACGCACGCTAGCCAAACCATTCCTCAGTCTAGCTCGATCCACTTGGAGAACCGATCAGATCGTTTATCTAACCAATCTCACAATAACTTCGGTAACAAGAGTCGCCGATAGATCACTGATCTCAACCCAGATCCAGAAGAAATCAAGCGGCATTGCCATGATGTCCGAAAAGCCATCGTAATCATTTAGCAAAATCATTGCCCTCTGATCGATATTATAGAATATCTAATAAGTATATATGTTCAAACGTGCACCTACTTGCAAAGAGTACTATTCTAATAACGACTCCATTTGCTTTGAAATAATGGTGACATAATAGAAAGATCAGTTAACATGTAACACGAGCACATATCTTAATATCCAATAAAATATATGTATGAAATATAAATCTTAAATTCTTTTCATGTAGTTACATTCAATATGTAATAACATATATATATTATATGTAGTAGAATATATAATATCAACCAAATTTATGAGTACCACATATATTCTCTTTGTTGTGAGTAAATCAAATATTTAAACCATTTATTTTTTGTTTTGGGCGTGATTGTAAACAAATTTCTTAAATGTCATAAATGAAGAATTTAACTATTAGAATCTGTCAGACGTAATGCAGAACTAAAATGCGTGATATATATTAGGGTTTGAGATCCTATTTTACTATACCCATGGACATGTGCAGTTTATTATCGGGAAAAATAAATTGACGAGTGTCGTTCATAAAATGTTAATTAGGTACTAAATTCAATTTTTTTCTAACTAAAAAATAAGATAATGATGAAGTGAAAGTAATTTGAGAATAGAAAATCGTGAAAGATGTGTATTTTATTCATTGATAGGAGCCCTTTATATAGAGAATTACACAATACCTAATATAGTAAGGATATGATTACATATATCTAGTCAAACTACATATCCTATTGGCATAAGACAAAGACACATATAAAGAATATCCTAGAACATATAAGTAAAATATTCGATTTTGTTCGATCGTTCAAATGAATAAGTAAATAAATAAATAAATATTTATGCGCGCACACACACAATTCCTTTTAACTAGGTAGTCAATAGTCTAGTATCATTTGATCTAGCATCATAGTCTCACCATTTGGTCATGATTTCGACTCACACAAGACTCGTTGTAATATATTTCAGCTGTTTAACTAATTTTCAAAAAAAAAAAAAATCAGTCAGTCAGTCAGTCAATGGACCACAGTGGTCCTGGCTATGTACCGTCTACTTTATTTGAGGGCTCGTTCATATCTTGTATGCATTATTTTTCTCAATCATATACACACACATGCATACACACATTCATTCTCTTTTATCAATATATTTTGTGAATTTAGTTATTAGTCGAGGTCATGAGGGTGACTACTAATGTTCTACACAACTGTAGAGTAGAGATGTTGCAGCTTGTGGCTGGGATCGAACCCAATGAGTGGCCTGGGTAGCAAGCTTTAAAGGTGCTTGTCAATACTTTAAGAACATTGACATATTAACAACGAATCATGAACGTTCGCTTTTGAACAAATTAATGGGTTATGTAAGTCGACGTCTTTAACAAATTTGACCCAAAAAAACCTACTTGAAAGTTTCAGACACCCTGTTTCTCATTAATCAATTACTAATTACTATACTGTTCTTTTGAAGCAGTAATGACTAATGAAGCAGAGAAGAACACACAGGGATTTGCTGACCACTGGGTTTATGATCCTAAATGTTAATCCAAACTCACATGGGAACTGCTGGGAACATATCAATATCGACGCATGCATTCTGTTAGGAACTTGGGATATGCATAGTAGTAATATATAGTAGAGATCTTATAGTACTAGCCACTATGCACACTGAGAAATTGACCTGATCTGATCTGTATCATTCAGCTCAACCCTACCAGGTAGCAGCAGCTTGCAGCTCGTACACTACCACTAGTAGTTGATTATTGATCCTTCCTTCCAGGAATAGTGCCTCCTCACTGATTAACGCAGTGGTGGGGTGAAAACTGAAAAGTTATATTCTCTATTAGCTAAAATGGTATCAGATATGGACTACGGTATGCAGATAGTGGACTACGGTATGCAGATAGGGTTAATTAACTTTGGGAGGCGTGTGGGGTTTGTAAGAGACTTGCAAGAGGTACAGTGCAGTCATTTGAATTTGAGAACATGCAATTTTTAGTCTCGTGAGGAAGAGAGAAACAGTTGCGCAAGTAGATATCAGGCAGTAAATGAGTGATAGTGATCAGATATGGCATTGTACTATTGTACCCTTTACAATAATGAAAGCAGACCATTACTGTATATATCTGAAATCTACCTCTTTTACCATTTCATCTTTGAAGTCAGTTTTTTCTAGCAAAGCTAAGCTTGCCTTTGCTGCTATAAATAGGGACCATTGGGGTAGTGTTCTTTCAACAATCTCAGCTCGCCTTGCTTGCTTGCTCGCAGCTACAACTTTAGCTTTTCTCTGTAGCGCTAGCAAGCTAATCAGGATGATTGATAGATGGTTTAGATTTTAGGGTAGTGGTAGAGAGATCTATTAGTGGTGAGGGTGATGATGTTGTTGACAGAAGATAGAGAGCACAGATGGATGACTTGCAATGAATATGCATCTCACTCCTTTGTGCTCTCTATGCTTCTGTCATCACCTAGCTACTCCCATCTTCTTGGTCCTCCTTCCCACCCTTATTCACCTAGCTAGCATGTACATATCATTTGAACACTTGCGGATCTTATATATGTTTGTTCCTCCTGGACGGTTTTCTCTGCTCCCACAAATATTTTTCAACTTATTTATCAATTCGGGTGAAAGGGCTCTGTCCTCTGCCTTTTACTTTGGAACCACCATGATTCGCCTGCTGCCTCATGCTTATGATCTGTACAGAGATCGCGCTCACACACGGTTACTCGCTTTCTCATATATTTTTGCAAACTCGAAAACTGATTTTTTTTTTCTCCACGGCCTAATTAAACATAATCATATCCTGTTGTTGCCTGCTGTTTGCTGCCATTATTTTCTTGCAGCAAAGGTTTGAAGAATGTTTGTTCTTCCTGCAGATTGAAGAACTCGGCAACAGATCCAGGGAGAGCAGCTGCAGTTTGCAATCATGGGTCTTGTTTGAGAGACATCTAAATCCAAATCAGTCTGTTTAGACTACCCTGATAAGTAGGTTAAAAAAATTAAGTCCCTTCCTCATAAGCTCAAAGTTAATACGGTTACTTATATTGATGAGGTTTTGTTCATGTATAATTTCTTTTTGTATATTTATTTTTATCTGTGGATCATGTTAGAAGTAGCTAGGGTATTGTGAAAATGGAAGTATTTCAGCTTATTAAATTTATTTAAATAGTCAATCAATACTTGCAGCATTAGTTTCACATCCCTAGGTCAGAAATTACAAATACGGTTTATTTAGGTCTGATTTAGTTCTAGATTCAATCCCTTACAGCAGGGATATAGCTAGCATTTCCTCCATATATATCTTATTTTTATTAATTTTCTTATGATTTCTGGGCAAACCCAAGAAGATGAGGTCTCTGACAAACATTCTGATGCAGTATACTAGTACCAAAAAATGGTATTTTCTATGACTGGACGGTTCACTTATGGGGAGAAGCACACTTTAAGCTGCATATTGGTTTTGGAGAATTTCATTTCTGGACAATTAATTAAACGTCTATGACTGCAATAACTTTGAGCTGTTTCAAACAACTGGAGCTGAAACAGTCGATCTGTAAGAGAGAAGCAATTTTTTCTTTCTCCAATTCTGTAATAGAGGCAAGCTAAGCTAACTATCACCTCTTTCATAAAATTTTTCTTAACTGCAGTTGAGCTGTTGAGAACAGATATGTATCTCTAATTCGATCAGAAGCTCAGATCTACTTCTGCAAGACTTTCATGAATTTAAAACCTATTATATATTATGCTCGTTTGGTACAAATTATGTTGATATTATTCAGTCAGCAGATGTCAGCTATTAATTGATTGTGTTTATCATAAAAGACTATCTTTTATCATTGTTCAAGGTCAAAAGATACATGAAAAAAAGGAAAACCTAATTGTATATGTGTTTCGCTTTCACAAAACTCATTCCGGGGAACATATGTCAGTACAATATAAAGATGGAGCATGAGAAATAAATAGGAATAGGGTGATTCTACTGCCTATTGGTTTCAGATTTATGATAAAATTCACATTTCATGTACAATTTCAATTCATTAATTTCTTATTCAAGTTTGATACCTCCCTCTATTTTTATCTTTTCTCTTTTCATTATTTTCATTTTTCTTTCTTCTAACAAAAATCTCAAATGGTAGACAGATCATAACTATTGGATCAAGTGAAAGGAACTGCTAACCATGGTTGCCAAGTTACTGCGGCAGCACAGTGGGGTGAGCTTAGACAACTAGCTAGATACCTCAAGTATTACTTCTATATGTATCCACAAGGCTTCGGGGACAGAGTATTCTCACAAACGATTCAATGGGACTGTACATATATATAACTGGCGATGATAATTACATTAAGGAAGTGCAAATTAATGTGATTTTTTGATTTACTTTGTAGTTGTCCTATCCATAAAAGCGATAGTTTTAGGTTTGTCTCTGTAAGCAGTGCATGTACACACACATGCAGTTATAATTAATCAACAGCATAGTTTTAGTATAGCATTGATCGATTACAGTGTACGTGTACACTCAAAGTGATATATATATATATATAGAGGAATTCACAATTCATCCAGCAGTTCTGGGAATCATAATGTCGATGACAAAGTGGTAATGTCCATTCGCATATACCTCTCCTAGA
Source organism: Fragaria nilgerrensis (assembly GCA_010134655.1). NCBI lineage: Eukaryota > Viridiplantae > Streptophyta > Magnoliopsida > Rosales > Rosaceae > Fragaria > Fragaria nilgerrensis. Next base: position 10,559,212 of record CM020981.1, read on the forward strand.
TATAACCAAGTCAAAAGAGGCAAGCACAATATATACCAATTACTTCATATATATATCCACCACTGAGAAAAGAGTAGTACTGATCGAAGTGGACGAATTTAAATTGTGATGACTTTTAAAGTTGGAGCACAGAATCTATGTATCAATCACATATGCACCCTGACAAATTGAACTTTCGGGGTGCCCTAGCTAGTGGGTTCATATCATAATATCATATCAATGCTAGTGTTCTAGCTTGGTCGTGGTTGATCATTACAGGATTAGTTCGTCTTTGAAATTAAGGAATGAATTACTGGAAAACGTACATGCAATAATTCCAGTACTACATGTTATAGAGAGGCTGATATCGATCATCTAAGACATGAAGGGAGGCAGCTTTTGAAGCAAACATTGTACATTTCTGGTGTTTAGTGAACATAAACATGTTATTAGTAATCAGGGCATTATGTGAACTTCATGGTTATTGAGTCAAATTGTCTTCATTTCTTGTGTTTTCAACGTCGACTATGTTTAATCAGTGGGAAGTCTTTGGATGAGTATCACAATTAATCTGAAAGTACAGTGTAAGAAAAAGTATTTGTTTGATTAATTTCTTACACTCATTAAAAGAAAAAAAAAATAAAAATCAGTTCCCCTAGCCTACATGCACCTGACCGATGCAAGTGTTCTAAATCAAGTGGCTACCCAGCTAGCGCTGTTTGAATGTTCGATAAGAGTTTTATGCCTCTTCTGCCGACATATCAATGTCATGTATAAAGGGGTGGTACGTGTTGGGACTTTATCATATGACAGATGGAAGTAGTTCTTGTGTAGTATATCAAAATTTCTGATATTCTTTTATTTTAAATAGAGAAACACTTCATTAAGATGATGTATAACAGATAATGTAGAGCTAGAGCTGTTGTGGCATTTCTACCAACCAAGAACAAAGTTGATTGAGATTTGAAAACGTCGTACATCTACGTACCACCTATTTTGATGAATCACGTGCAAGTTAGGAGCTATTGTGACATTTCTAACAAACAAAAACAAAGTTGATTGAGATTTAAGAACGTCATACATGTACGTACCACCTATTTCGATGAGTCACGTGCAAGTTAAGAGCCATTGTGGCATTTCTAACAAACAAAAACAAAGTTGATTGAGATTTGAGAACGTCATATATGTACCCATCTATTTCAATAGATCATGTGTTAGGATGTAACTTATTTATCGGTACTAAATTATTAATTAAAGATTTTCTAAGATTAATAAATGAGGATTTTAGTATCTATGCACAACTCATGCATACTAGTAGATTTGCTAGAACCCTACGAATTGCGGATTCTACATGATCGATCTAAAAGTATATATTACAATTAATCCTCAAATTGTATTGTTAAAAAAAAAAAAAAATTCCACAAATTATGATTCCTTCGATCCTTTTGGGTAGAGGGAGTGTCTACTCGCTCCAGCCCTAGCACTACTGTAGCACACGGAGGAGAAGTTTTATCAAAATATCATGGGATTTCCTTGCGATTAATAGGGATGTAATTAATCATGAACTCGATCTTCACTACCTGTTATCAGTTTTGGTTGAATGTTCTGATTTTACAACCGTGATGAATCGAAAGATTAGCTAGCTAGGGAACTGTGGTCTGGGGATAACACTAGCTAGCTAGTACGTATCTACTGTACTCGATGATTTCTGTGTCATTTTGGAAACTAGTCTGGATCGGCAAAGTTCCAAAAACCCTTCTATTTGGTAGGAATTGGATGTTTCGATCTCCCTTCTGAAAAATCATTTCATGGAATTAGCTCTTTCTGCGCAACCCTTAGCAAAAGTCTTTGATCCTTTACCACGCCTCTTTGTCTCATTGTTTAGTGGCTCTGGAAACTACAGAACTGGTCCCTCAATCATACGTATCAGAATGAATTATTACTATCATTGTCATGAATCCATAAACGGTTCTGTGCTTCTAGTTTACAGAATTACAGTACGGGACTTCTCACATATAGGTTCGAGTGTTTTTAGGCTAGTGATGTTTTGAGCTAAGGTTTTGTACGTAGTGCTCTAATAGTTTCTTTCGAACACACTTCCACGTTTGAAAATGTGCTGGTTGGAAAAAACAATGTCGGTATGTTGTTTTGTTTGCTTTTGTAATGGTTTTTGACCTAGTCCTCTACCATTCCTCTCCTCTCCTCTATTCTTCTATATATTGTTTTTGTATTTTTTTTCTATTATTAATAAAAAATCTGATATAAGACGAGCGGTGGGTTTCCTGTTGTAATGGTCATTTTCAGGGTAGAGTGGGTTGTTAGGAAATTCGGGTCACCCTTCGAATCCCCTAGCCCAAGATCGTAACTAAATGAAGACAATAACCAAAATCAATGCAAGCAACCACAAGATATTAACGAGGTTCAGTCAAAACAGTTGACCTACATCCTCCGGTGATGATGATGAATCCACTAAACAAGAAGAAGATTACAACTGAAGAACAATTCGGTTCTTCGACCCTCAAATAACCTCTCTCCTCACACTCTAGACTCTCCGCAGAGAACTCTCAAGTACATCTGATCTCCCATAGCTTGCAACCCTCAAGATCAGAACTCTCAATTGATCTACATCACACCACATCTAAAACTATACCTCTATCTACATCACACCGCACCTAAACCGATACCTCTAAGGTCCTATTTATAGACTCACAATTAGTTCGACTTACAATAGGATTTAGAACCATAACATGAATCCTAAACCATTACTTTTAAAGATAAACTCTAAGAATCCTAGATACACTAGAATAACTTACCCAAATCCTTCAGAAGTAAAGGATTCAAAACAGATAAGGAATCAGTTTTAAGCCGCAACCCTAACAATTTTCACCTCGGCTCAAAATCTCCAATCTTCCACTAAACGCAAGCTTCCTTGGGTTTTCTCATTGAGCCACAATCACCACCGCACCTCAGTGCGCCACATCAACAACAAGACGAGTTAGCCAGGTTTGAGAAACACTCAAATTTGACCTTAGGATAATAAATTTTTCCCTCAAACATGCACAGCACAGCCACTTGCATGTAATCCAAGTCTCCACTAAAGTTGTCAAACCTAATGGGAGCGATATCATCTTCAATGGTTTGCACAACTCACCTCGAGCAACATTCCTCTGAACATATTTTCCACCATGAATGGTACCTTTTCTAGATACATCACTCTTAAAACACCAAGTTTGCTTCTCAACTTTCTTACTATTCTCCGAAGTAGGTGACACCTTAATTGTTGAATATGCATGAGCTAGAATATCTCCACCACAAACTTGTGTTAGGATCCTTACGGGTCTGCCTCCTTTTAAGGACTACTGCAATGTTAGTTGCTCCTTAAATTTCACCTTCCTAGACCTAGAAGCAACTTTCGTTCCTCCACATTTACTATTGCTCATCCCCCTTGAATGCCAATAGAAACCAAGATATCCAATCTTTCCACCTCGAACAAAGCTCCCTTCCAAAAAAGTCTTCAATCCCCAGCTTCTGCTAGCCCATAGAACCGGGCTCTGATACCAATTTGTAAGGAAATTTGGGTCACTCTCTGAATCCCCTAGCCCGAAATCGTAACTGAATGAAGACAGTAAAATTAATACAAGCAAACACAAGATATTAAAGAGGTTCAGTCAAAACAGTTGACCTACGTCCTCCAGTGATAATGATGGATCCACTAAACGAGAAGAATATTACAACTGAAGAACGATTCGGTTCTTCCACCCTCAAATAACCTCTCTCCTCACACTCTAGACTCTCAGTAGAGAACTTTCAAGTACATCTGATATCCCATAGCTTGCAACTCTCAAGATTAGAACTCTCAATTGATCTACATCATACCACACCTAAAACTATACTTCTAAGGTCCTATTTATAGACTCATAATTAGTCCAACTTACAATAGGATTTAGAACCATAGCATAAATTCTAAACCATTACTTCTAAAGAAAAACTCCAAGAATCCTAAATACACTAGAATAACTTACCCAAAGCCTTCAGAAGTAAAGAATCCAAAACAGACAAAAAATCAATTTTGAGCCGCAACCGTAACATGAGTGCTCTGTTACCCAACAGACTGCTACAGATGAGCTGATATCGCCTGATCCTTATCAGAAAATTATAAAAAAAATGTGTTTGGTTCGAAATATATATATATATATATATATATATATATATATATATATATGTAGACGATCGTCAAGTTTCATGATGTTTATATATATATATATATATATATATATATATATATATAGGTTCTCCTAGTCGATGCCGGCAATCCACTAATCCATAATCCATATCTGTAATGATGAGCATGTCTCAGGATAGAAATACATAGAAGATGATAGCGGAAGTCTTCTCTCCAATATCTTCATGTCCTGCTGCTGCAACATTGCAACCAGCAGCACAAACATATTGCAGACTATATGCAGCACCACAAGAGGCATAATTAACCGAGTTATAGCCAGCTGGACCTGGTGACTAGAGGATCACGAAGTTGGAAGAAGTTCTCACGATCAGAATTGTTCCTGAGAAAGAACAAGTTCGCCTTAGGGTAAGCATTCTCATCAGAAGACAGGAAGATGCATGACCCCAAAGTAGCTAATTAATCTACAAGCAAGACTTGAACTTTAAAAGTGGCAGCCACAAATTAATATCCTCAGCAAAATAATGTGAAAAAAAAATATTAAAACTTGATATTCCATTTTTCATTATGATCATTTAGAAGAAAATTGGATTTGAAATATAACTTTAGGACTTAAGCGATGCTAGAGACATAAACGGGTTTCATATGCATCTATACAGGCACACAAACTCAGTAACTCATTCCACACTAAGCACTTAAGCTAGCCATTATGTGATATTGAACAGAAGAACAGAAACTTACAGTGATTGAGCAATCGGCTCCACATTATCGGTTTTTTCTTCCTCCTTGAACAATTGGGTGTGAATAAGTTGTGCAAAGCTGGAGGTTGTGTCCAAGAAATAGAGAACAACTGACATTACACAGCAACTGACAAACATAGGTATCGGCCCAAAGATCCAGAGAAAGAGAGGAATGGAGAGGTAGAATGCTCGCAATCCCAGGGCCCAAAAGTAATATCCTCGGTTCAAAGTTGCTGCAACATACTCAATGTAACCTGGCTTGTTTTTCCATGTTGGGACAGTACCCAAGAAGCTGACATGGGCATAATATCTAGTAGACTGCACATTGCAGAGAAATGCAACAAGAAAGCAAAGCAAAATGCACAAGTACTTGATTGAAGTTAAGGAGGGAGTATAATCAGAGTAAACTAAGTGTAATGATACAGTGCTACTGGAGCTGGATTGGCTGCTCACAAGTACAACGATCACAGAACAAAGAGTAATTTCTGTTGTTGCCAAAAGTGTCGATGCCATTATGTTGTTGCGTAGAGTTTGTATAATCAAAACACCATTCTTCAAAGGGTCCTGAAATCCATGGACTGAACTTAAACATGCAGTACAGACTACACAGGTCAGTACAGACCCCTAATTAGAGCTAACATCCATCATTAACTTGAAACTCAGACACCCACATTTGATGCCAATCTCCATTACTAGCTCAAAACTTATCATTCATCAAGAATTACACTTTCGGATAATTTTGAGTACAAAGCAATAGTGTCCTGATATGAATACAGAAAATGAAATTGGTTCCCCTATGTAAAACTTCCACACTTCCACAGTTCCACTCACCAAAGTCTTGCTACTTTGTCATCCACATATAAAAAGCAAGAAAAGTACTGTAAATTGCAAAAGTCATAGAAAAAGAGAGAAGAGAGGACTAACAGTCATCATGGAGAAGACCCATTGTTGACGAGTGTGAGCATTGACGCCAATGACAGTTCTTATGGGATTGCGCAGAAGTGTGATGATTAGCCAAACATGGTACAACCCCAACACAAACAGACCTGCTGGTACCAGCAGATAGTCCAAGCTATCCATATCTTCCCAACTGTTGCTCCCTTTCTTCCTCTATCTCAGGAAGTGAGTTGAACCCCCAGATTCTCATATGGAAGAGACAAGCAGTAATAGTCCCACAGTGTATTTGGTCACTGTGTGAGGCAAGATACACCTCCAGTTATCAAACTGGATTTCTTACCATAGGTGACATCACCTGATGCATCATAAATAATTGTTCTTGGATTGATCTGAGGACCCTCGGTTACCAAGTTTTGCATATATTTTATGGACAAGAAAAGGACTAGTGGAGCAGCTTGACCTTACTAGTGCATTGGTGATTGGTCAGACACTATTCTATGATTACTGAGAGCATAAAGAAAGCAGACAATAGGAAGCTGCTAATATGAGCCGTATGAGTCAAAGCCACATAGGCATGTTACATGTGTTGCCTGATTTCAGCACAATATTCGTCACATGAGAGAAGTGACAAGTGCATGACCAGGCTATGCAGTTCTTCATGACTCACGCTGGGCTAGACTCTACTCGACCATTATATTGTTTACAATGCAATGGCAATGAAACGTATGTATGTATCTGTGCGGTTTCTTGTTTGATGTGAATGAATTTATCGTCTTATTGGGTTCGGAAATAAATAAAATCAGTGAGACGGGATGTGCAGATTCTAAATAACTAGGATAACCTAGTACATAGCTTAGTTATTTCAAATATCTTGCTCTTTGTGTTTCGGAAGACCGGATCATAATTTAACCAAAGAATGTTAATTTGGATTCATAATTTGCTTGATTGCTTTGAGAAGTGAATGAGAAGCTACATTGGTGATGGAGCTTAGTTTTGAGTCTCCATGTTCATGAAATGGTCATAGCTTCAATCTTAAAAACACTCCAGAAGGTTTCAATCAGTTTGTGCTTGTCAACTTATTCCATCATTCTCGGATAGATCTTTCATGAAACAAAGCATACAATGCATTTGTTTTTCTAAGCTTGCGCTTACCAATCATAAGATGGTCATTCTTTCCACTCCGACTCCTCTAATTCCGGAACCAGGTGAGGTTTTACTTGTTTTTTTTTTTTTCCGGAACCAGGTGAGGTTTTACTTGTTCTTTTCCCTCGTTTCTTCCAGTCATTCTGTCCGACATCTTCACCAGCCTATATAGTCATGTAGCACAGAAGTGGCTCCTCCCTTGTGTTAAACCCTGAAGCCCTGAAGACATGAGCCGCATAATGCACTTGGTCTATTCATGAAAACAACATATCTAACAGAACGGTTTCAGCTTGTGAAATTTAAGCTATGCATCTTGCCTAATGTGTGTAAAAGATGAAGTAACTCATACTTAACAAGTAACAAGGAGCTGCGCCGTCAATCATGACACCCTGAATGAATAGATTGTAACATTTTGGAAAAGAAGGCAACACATGTAAATGCTCGATCAAGCATAGATCATAGTGAAACACTTCTGGCCAAAATCCTCATGCTGCCGCTGCAAATATAGCAATCAGAAACAGTAACATATTGCAGACCATCCATACAGCACTACATATAGGATGCATAATTGACACCCAGAATGAATAAATTGTAACGTTTTGCAAAAGAAGGTAACACATGTAGATGCTCGATCAAGCATAGATCATAGTGAAACACTTCTGTCCAAAAGCCTCATGCCCGTTGCAAATATAGCAACCAGCAACAGAAACATATTGCAGACCATACATCCAGCACTATATACAGGATGCATAATAGACACCCTGAACGAATAAATTGTAACATTTTGGACAAGAAGGTAACGCATGTAGATGCTCGATCAAGCATAGATCATGGCGCAACACTTCTGTCCAAAATCCTCATGCTGCCGCTGCAAATATAGCAACCAGCAACAGAAACATATTGCAGACAGACCATATATCCAGCACCATACATAAGATGCAAATGGAATGAGTTACAGCTAGCCGGACCTGGTCAGTAGAGGATCACGGAGTTGGAAGTTCTCATGTTCAGAATTGTTCCTGAGAATTAAGAAAGAACAAGATTGCCTTGGTGTAAGCATTCTGACAAGTTGCATGACCCAAAAAATAGCTAATCAAAGCAAGATTTCAGAAGTGGGAGCCAAAAAGTATCCTCAGCAAGAATGTGAAAAATTACATTATAAATTGAGATTCCTTTTCAGTGTGATCAACTGATCATTTAGAAGAAGGAACGGGATTTGCTTTGAAATATAACTATAGTTTAGAATGAAGCTAGTATACAGAAGACATAGTTTGATTTCATATTCATAAATACAGGAACACAAACTGTAAGCTGGCCATTACAATATTAGTAACATTGAACAGAACTTACAGTGGTTGAGAAGTCGATTCCACATCATTGGTTCTTGCTTCATCCTCCTTGAACAATTGCGTATGAATAATTTGTGCAAAGCTGGAGGTTGTGTCCAAGAAATAGAGCACAACTGACATAACACAACAACTAAGAAACATAGGTATTGGCCCGAAGATCCAGAGAAAGAGAGGAACAGAGAGGTAGAATGCTCTCAGTCCTAGTGCCCAAAAGTAATATCCTCGGTTCAAAGTTGCCGCAACATACTCAATGAAACCTGTCTTGTTTTTCCATGTTGGGACAGTACCCAAGAAGCTGACATGGGCATAATATCTAGTAGACTGCATATTGCAGAGAAATGCAACAAGAAAGCAAATCATAATGCACAAGTACTTGATTGAAAGTAAGGTGGGAGTGTAAGAGTATGCTAAGTGTACTGATACAGTGCTACCGGAGCTGGATTCGCTGCTCACAAATACAACGATCACAGAACAAAGAGTAATTGCTGCTGTTGACAAAAGTGTCGATGCCATTATGTTGTTGCGTAAAGTTTGTACAATCAAAACACCATTCTTCAAGGGGTCCTGAAAATTCATGAACTCAGACTTAAAACTTTGAACAGAAAACTATCTAGTGCTAGTATCCATTATTAACTTGAACCAAGATACCCAAACTTGACCAGTCTTCATTACTAGCTCGAAAGTTATCATCAAGTACTAATATTGGCTGCAATGAAATAGTTACCCAGATCGGCATGCTCCCATATGTCTATGACGAAAGTGAAAGTGGTTCCACCATCGAAAAGTTCCCCACTTCCACTCACCAAATGGCAGATACTCACTACTTAGTCATCCACATGTTAAATCTAAAAAGAAAGACCGTACATTGCAAAAGCGAGAGAAAGAGGGGGAGAGGACTAACAGTCATCAAGGAGAAGACCCACTGTTCACGACTGTAAACATTGAGGCCAATGACAGTTCTTATGGGATCATGCAGAACTGTGATTAAGAGCCAAATATGATATATTCCCAGCACAAAGAGACCCGCTGGTACCAGAATATAGTCCAAGCTAACCATCTCTGATTTTCTTCCCAACTCTAGCTGCACCACAGACTTCCTTTCTTCCTCTATCTCAGAATGTGAGTAGAAGTTCTACTGTAACCCAAAGCTCTCATATGAATATGACTGGAACTCCGGAAGTATTACTTCCAAGATTGTACTTGATCAATGTGCAAGGCAAAGATACCTCCAGTTAACAAATTAGGCCGGTCTGGAATTCTTACCAAAGCTGACAATGACATGACCAAATGGACCATAATATAATTGTTCTTGGTTTGGATCTAACGACCTTAATTATTAATTTGGTGATTGGTTCAGGCACTATTGACTATTCTACAATTATTGGTATTGAAAGCGTAAAGAAAGCAAAACAAATCTAGGATAGTTGCTAATCATCTGAGATTAATCGAAAAGTTGCTTATCTGTCATAGACTCAAAAGGCACGTGTTGCATCAGTTCAGCAGTATTAGTCGGCGCATAAGACAAGTAACAAGAACCTTTCTGAAAGAAAAAAAAAAGAAAGAAGACAAGTAACAAGAACATACACAAAGCTATAGGGAATGGAATGTCATGGTTATTCCACCACATCTAAGTGGGATAGTACATTGGGATTCAAGAATTATACATGTAAAAGTTTGAGAAGTACAAGAAGATGAATTATATATTTACAAACTCACAATAGAAAACCAAAAAAAAGGATACAGAGAGTCCACTCTCATTGTCGAAAAGTAGAGCCACATCTTGATCAAGGATACAAGTATAGACAAACCGCACAAACAAGGCAGGATTCCAAGCACATTCACATCCATACAGGATACAAGTATAGACCTAAACCTGCGCTACTGTAAGAGTCCCATCTACTTTCCAAGTGATCCTATGATAATTGTCCGAGTGATTCTAGATCATGATCAGCTTTTACCTCTTTCACTGAGTGACTGTGAAGAAGTCGTGTGAAGCTGGTGGTTGTGTCTAGGAAATAAAGAACAAAAGAGATGACGCAGCTGCATGCAAACATTGGTATAGGCCCAAATATCCAAAGGAAGAGAGGGAATGAGAAGTAGAAAGCTCGCAATCCAAGTGACCAAAAGTAGCTTCCCCGATTCAAGTTTCTTGCAACATACTCGATACAATCCTTTCTACCTTGCCATGTTGGAACAGTGGCCAAGAAGCTAACATGGGCATAGTATCTAATAGACTGCACATTGCAGAGAAAGGCAACAAGAAAGCACAGCAAGATAGAGAAGTACTTTATTGAAGAGAGAGTGGCTGTCTTATTGCCATAAACTAGATTTGAGGTGTTTCCGGAGTTTGATGTACTGCTGACGAACACACTGATAAGAGAACTGAGTGTGATAGCTGTTGTTGCCAAAAGTGTTGATGCCATTATGTTGTTGCGTATTGTCTGGACAGCCAAAACACCATTCTTCATAGGGTCCTGAACATACGAAGAGAAGGAGTTAACTCTTTTTAAACACCAAACCAACACTCAAAAAGATAGCCAGGCGTAGATGTCATGGTTTCAGAAAAGTAGGTATCTAATTGCATTCATCATATGGACAGCCCTTGCAGGAGTCCAAGCAACAAAGACACTTAGGAAGCCTTTTAAGGTCTATGGCTTGACCATGATTCTACCAAGAGATATTGTTCATAGATCAGCCTAACTACTTCCATGAATCGACTTAATCGATCCTCAATGCTACACAGCCAGAACATTTTAAGTCTCAGTATAGATTACACATCTTGAAATAAGCACGAAGTAAAGTGATAAAAAAAGAAAAATTCTTTATCAGAAAAACATGTGATGAAGCTTGGTTCATCAGATGTTGCCTCTTTGTCATGAACTCATTATACACTTGTTAAAAGGAAGACCAGTCTCACTAGAGGATACCTTTTAAGATCTTTTACAAAATCCCTAAACCCCTAAAGAATCTTTGTTTGTAAACAATTTTCCTTTACCCAAAGACGACTAATCTCACAAAAACCACATCAATAACTATTTCCAATTTTCAATCTTCATAGAGATAAAGCATTTTAGTAGTTCAGAATGTAAAAGCCATATATAGCCATATGCCAATTAAGTACCACAATCATATGCTCAATTGTGAAGGGCACCTTTTTTGAGTCTACAAAGAAACTATGATCCAATTCTGGTAATGCCCAATTCCTACATGAAGTAAAGCTGTAAAGGACTCGATCCCAAACACCAACTCCTAATCTTTTTTTCTTCCTTCTTTTTGGTCATGCAATATTAGTTTCATGGCAACATTACCCATCAAAATGAAAACTTCAAACACTAAAACTATATAGAAAGAGAGGAACTGGGTACTAACACTCATCATGGATAAGACCCACTGGTGACGAGACTGAGCATTGAGACCGATCACAGTTCGTATTGGATGACGTAGCACAGTGATCAGAAGCCAAACATGATATGTTCCCAGAACACACAGACCCAGTGGCACCAGAACATAGTCCAAATCCTCCTCTTCCATCTCTCACTCTCTCTATAGATTTTGTGTGCGTTTGTTTTGAACAAGTGAATGAGAATTTGGGAGAGAGAGACATAATGGGAGCCAGAAAAAAGTTTTAAGTGAAATGAAAAAGGAAAGAACAGGTAACACGTTTTTTCTTAAGAATGTACTATACGCTACACATTGCATTACTTATTTGAGAGATTTGATCACTGTAACACTTTTATCAGCCAACTAGCATTTGGTTTGGCGGTATGACATACTTTTTCAATAGAATAGATGTCTCAAAGTTCGAATTATTCAAATCCCCAAAGACGGGTTAAAACAACAATAAATTTGAATTATTCAAATCCTCCAAGACAGGTTAAAACACATAAATTTCACGGGTTCGAATGCCACTAACAGTGTAAGGGTGAGATAATCTTGCACATGGAACTGAGTTGATTCTCAGATTTGGTAATGCATACAGTAAAGGGCAAGATGGTGCCGCAATTTGATGTAAAACATGCAAGACAGTAAATTCATATTGTATATGATCTTCCTGTTTCCAACAAAAACGAGCCACACAGAACTCAAATCGAGGATTGCTCATTGCCAAATGATAAGCCTCACAGCCAAATACGTTTTATACAATTTTTCATTCTCACATGCATAAAAAAGTGACTTGCTAATTAAAAATTTATTAACTGATCATTCATACAGAGTGAAAAATAATTTTGTTTTCTTATATTACATATAAACGTTGAGGATTCAACCTATGAACTCTTTCCAGAAGCACTGGGCAAGGAAGTGAAATTCAGCCTGCACACGTGAGAAAAGGATCAAGACAAAGCAGTAGATACTGGGGAATTACCAGTTTGAAATGTAGAACAAAACTCAATAAATATATTCAGGCAGTAGATCAAATTACTCAATCAAGAGAGATCATTGTAAATACCTGATGATTGGCTTCCTCTGTGCCACAGGTTCAGGGGTTCCACTCATGGATGGCGCCATAAGTTCAGCAGGCTTCCGGAGATTAAAACATACAAGGAAAGAAGGAAACAATTGTTAAAAGCTTGGAAGAAAAATCTCATTGATATAGGGAACTGAACTAGAAAAGAATACTAATGAGCACAGATTAGGAGCATAAAATGAAAAGATGACATCAAAGACATGCTTTCCTGACAAAGTTGGTCTGATCATATGTGCTAAGAGAGGGAGAGCAGTGTAAAGGGTTAAATTTGAGAGGAGTGAAGACATATTTTACATGTTCTTGCCAGTTTGCCTTTAGTTAAGAATGAAGAAAAACATAACTATAACAAAAAAATGACTACAAAGGATGCAGAACACATTGATTAATGACATAACAAGAATTTGAAATTGAGATATAACATGTATAAGCAAAAGCATATGTTTGACCTCAAGTTCCTCTAAGCCTCCATTATATGAACTAGTGGAAGTTTCAGCTCCATTGCTAGATTTCTCGATTGAAGGCTCGATTTGACAGTCCTTCATGTTCCCAGGAAAGTCTTTGACTTGATGTCTTTCTTCAGAATCATCTTCAAGCTCATCCAGTTCTTCTGGCAAAGCTTGATGTGAAACATATGGACCGGCCATAATCTTCTCTAAGGCCAGTTTCTCTGCTTCTTTAGAATTTGATGCATCAGCAGCAACAGATAGACTGTTGTTCAGTGGATTGCACCTTGACCACACTTCAGTCTGACCATTCTGATAAGGAGTGTGAGCTGTGCTTTCTATCTTTTCTGCGGCCATTTCTACATTATTCTCACATTTAGCAGCGGATGAACTGACACTGTTAAAAGGAGGGCTAGCCTCACAAACTTCCCCAATGCCAGGAGGCATAAGATTATCATTTACCAATTTTCTCTTTTGACAACTATCTGCATCTGACACAGTTCTATCTTCACCTAAACTATCTGGTTGAGTATTGCTGCCAGAAACCTCCACTTCTGAACGTTTTCGCTTTCTAACCCAACTTACTTTAGATGGGCGTGAAGGCCTGACCCCTCCAGGAAATACAAAATTTGGGATGTCCCTGCGTTTTACATGGGATACACAAATCTCCATTCCAATTTCTCTTGATCCATACTGGTAGACAGCAAGCTTGAAGTCATCAACAGCTCTATTTAAATCAAAATGCTCACCTTCCTTGACTGGAACTCCTTGTTTTCGTTGTAGGCCCATGAAGTATGAGCTATGAAAAGGTCTGGACTTATCTGGAAAATCACCTGGGTGTGGGTGACACTGCAGCATTTCATAAGTTTTCCTCTCAATCTGCATTTGCATGTCACCAAGAAATAATGAGCATTGCTTACTAAGAAGAGGGAAGTAAAAGGAAAGAAAAAATATACATTTCAACAGTTTCACCTTCAATGTTAGTTGACGGAGACGAGACTCAACCCAGCCTTTCCATTTTCTAAAGCCATCAGCATTTGCTGCACTGATGTCTATCTGTAAATAATGCTTGTATGCTTCAAAGAAAGCATACGACTCAAAAAGGGTATCCCAATCAGCCTTAGTTGCTTCCATTGCCTGCAAGCACTAACAAGCATCAAACTCAGGAAGATAGAAAATGGCTGCCACGACACAAGATTCATAAAATGTAGACTACTTCACTTATAAAATAATTTACACTTCATAGAACTTATTATATCCAGATCATTAGGTGGACCGAGAGCCAGACAGAATCAAACTCGCTCAAATACAATGTATTCTTTCCAATAAGCTATTGAAATAAACCAGAAATTGGAAACATAGTTGTACTGTATACTTTAAATGCAGCAACACAGCAACCACTTAAAAACTAAACTATGCAGCTATAGCCAAAGACCTAGTTAACAAGTACAAAATGTCACCACTGTAGCTAGCAGATCACTCAACAATACAAGTGAAAGATGAATCTTCTATTGTCTTTTATATGTTCTCCATACAAGCAAAAGAAGATATCGTATAGGCGTACCTCACAAATTTCATTTCCCCTCTGAAACTCCTCTAGCATGATACGCAGAGTACTTGAGGACACATTGTAGCTAGAGTTCATGCAAGGATAAGCTGGAGTAATTATAGGCATCAAATGATATCTGTCCCTAGGATTTCTTCTGGGATCCCAAATCGGAAGTCCTAGAGACCCTTCTTCGATAGCACAGAGCATTACTGGATTTGGCCAACGCCACTGGGTATAGACCCTGAAGAACCGAGACACTAGCATATTAGGCAATGCATTCGGGTAAAGTTGGCATATGCGAGCAACAAGCAATGCCCAGTTTATACCACCAAGAAATCCCAGAACCTGCTCATGAAAGAAATAAAAACACACCATAAGTAATAGAGTATCATAAGAACCACGGTATAACCTAGGCCGCTGTAAATCTATCAACATACATTTGAATAAACACCGCGGCGCTTTGCCCATAATTTCATGCATCGTAGTGTTGTGCGGAAATTCTGTAATGCAAAAGTCAGATACATGAGCGAAAAAGTAGATGTTGAAGAACACTCAAAGCTCAAAGTAGTATGCATATAAGCAAGACACTGATGGCCACAACCTGAATGCTTGGGACTAAACGCAGAATTTGGTCTGTAACTCTACAGCCGTTGAGACTACGAACTGTCTGTTCATCCGCACTATGTAGTATTGCATCTTGTGATACATCTAAGTCCTGCTCAAATTAAAAATGTTGGAAAGAAATACCAGACATTAAAATATAATAATATTACAGAAGCAAAACACGAGTATAACATATTTGAAAGTTTTCCTTTATAACTATATGTTTGTGTCTATATATATGTATATGTTTAAAAAAGAAAACTGAAACTTACATATGAACACAAGATTTAACTCTTGGAGAAAATCTTAATCTAGAGAAGAAATTACCTAGCCATCTGAAGTGACTTTCAGAAATTCATAACATACATTCAGTTAAAATGAGTGCCAAAACCTCTAAGAAAAATTGTGTACTTTTCAATTGCTTTAAAATGCATGCAATCTCACAAATCAGTGAGCCATCTTTTATCTTGCTAGTTATGCATCAGATTATGTTAATAATGAGGTTCTAAAACATAATTACTAAATTTCCGGCACTGTGACACTTACTTCAGGAATAATATAGAGAGATAGTTTCGCATAAAGAAGATCAATTGAAACTCCGTTAAACTTGAACTTCATAACAGGAACATGGGCATCCGGAACAGGATGTAACTCTGTTACTTCAGACATTTCAGATAGCATCCTGTGTAGCTCACCAAAGAAATCTTCCTATACACAAGTGACAAAAGAAATCAGCAGTTGGATTATAGGCAATCAGTAAAGTTTATTGCAAAATAGAAGGCAAGGCTGATCATACTTCTCGAGTTGCATGTGTAGGTCCAACACAGAGTGTGTCTATATCTGCACCAGGGCCATGAACCTAATAATAAGAAGCAAAAAATAAAATTAAAGCGATATGTAAAGCTGATGTGGAGATTTACATCTAAGTAAGCATTCTCTATACTAATCCTTAAAATTTATCAAGACAAAGACTTCATAATAATAGTGAGCCTCACTGCTAATACCAATTCAATCTAGAAACCTAGAAAGTAGCAACCAAGAAAGACACATAAAAGAACATGAAAGCAGAGGTGTTGAACAGTTAAAAAGTCCATCAAGTATCATGCTTATAGCACAGCGCCTTAATAACTTTGAGATGAAGAAAAGTGCAAGAAAAGGGAAAGAGAGGAATCCATGGCATTTTTCTTTTCAGTGTTATACTTGGCTCTGTACGGTATCATAATGTGTTATTTTCTACTGTATAATAGGGGCATTTGACAAATGGAAGGATGCACCTATGCATGATGCAGCAATGCCTTACAGCAAGAGTTCAGGACACATCAAAATCTACAAACATTTCCAAAATTCACGGGATCACTGCATACAAAGAATCTCTCTATAGAATTGGAAGGAAAAGAGTAAGAGAGCTCGTACCCCTAGCCTATACGAACCGAACGTGAAGATCTTAGCATTTGCTTGATGCACCAGCTCATCGTTCAAACCCTTTGCCCGGCTAATGGTTTTAACCCATATCTTCACAATCTGATTTGCATTTCAGCATCATACATTACAATCAGAGAACACAACAACAATACAAAACCAAACTCGACACGCAAATATAAACCACAAAGCGTAAACATAGAACTTAGCTCAACCTGATCAAGCCTGCCGAGCACCTCTTCCCTCCTTACAGCTTCTTCCTGATTCTCATACAATCCCGCATCATGCAAATACTGTAAACCGAAGCTCAATTCAGCATAATTACAACTTTAAAACTCAGTCAAGAAACAAATTCAATATCATCATAACCTGCTCAAGCTCACGGGTTTTGATCACATCCTCCTCTGAAGGACCACCCAGCGAAATCGGCTCGGTAATGCCTAATCGCTGCTGGCCATTACTCCGGTTGCTTAATCCGGGGCTCCCCATTACTAATATAACTTTTCACAAAATTGAAATATTCCGAATCAAACTTTTCAACAATTGCAGAACCAAATATATATTTTTTATTGATGATATCTTACACACTCTTATTCTTCTTTCTTTCTCTTTTTTTCTTTGAATCAAAATCAAACGCAGACAAAATTAAAGACAATGATAATGAAATAAAAATTTCCACTAGTACAGTATAATCGGAAATTCCAGAGAGCTACAAAGGCATAACAAAAATTGAAAACCCTAGCCTTGATTTAGTACAACGCCAATTGATTGAAACCCTAAGCCCTAACCATAGACGGCGAAGACAACACGGCGCACCGAGGGCAAGTATCGACGCGGAGGAATCGAGCGGGGAGAAGAAGGCGGTCTCCGCGGGTTTGAGAGTCGGCGGCGGGGAGGTCTCCGGCGACGGTTGAGAATCGGAGACGGAGAATCTTGGGAGTGGGGATTGAAGAGCCTGAGAGAATTGAGTAGGGAAAGTAGAAGATTTTATTGATCATGAAAATTGTGTGTGCGTCTTAAAGTAATAAACAGTTACGGATTCGCGCTTTGAGCTGCGGATCAGATTGGGCTTTTCTTTGGTTTTGGGCTTGAGTGGTTATCTTCTGTCCTACTTTTTTTTTAGAAGAAAAATAAATTACAGCAAGTCAAGATTTAAGACTCGCTGGCGACCTCCAGTTGTAGGCTTCATGATAAACATGGCAGAAGGCAATGTTGTCAAACTTCTCAAGAGCTTCTTGCTAATTGATCTCACTGACAAGGGACTTAAATCAATTAACTGATAAGGGACTTAAACGTTCAGGGGACTTCAAAGATATTCTTGCTAAGGTTAGGGTGTCCTAAACTTTCATGATGCAAACTTCCATTAGCTTGGTAGTTACGTACTTACGTTTACCAAAGTCGGTAATCATTGGATCATTTTCTATCATCAAATCTAGATCTAAGAGTGATTGACCATTTAACTCCGGCTAGTTGAGCAATATATCAATGTTCATGCATTGAAGTTTGAAATGGTGTTTCTGAAGAAAAATAACAATAAAAAGCCATCATGATTTGTAATACACTAATACAAGTTTCCTATATGAAAATCAAATACAACAGACAATGAATTCACATAAACATTCTCTTTTTACAGAAGTTCCATTCCACAAATGCTTCAAGGTTCAAGGTAGACGTTACCAATTTCTTAACATAATCGATGTACATAAGCAAATGCGACCCAAAACATTCATGGACCAAAGCAGAACTTTCGTCCAGTTTCATTGGGTGTAGGCCCGTCTCTCTGGTACTTCGACATTGACAAGGCTACAGCTACATTTTACAACAAATGGTGTGTACTTGTAGTGAATGAAGATCAGCTACATTAGGACTCATCATCCTTCCTGAGCAACAACTCCTGCAGAAAAACAACTCACCTGAATATGTATTCCACTTTGATGTGTTTATCATGCATTTCAAGTCTCCAGTATGGAAGTGCTGTAATATTAGGGCTTTTACTTCTTCATGTGAGGAAATCTTTACAGAACGAAAAATTAATGTGGATCTAATTGATAAAATAGGTAACCTCCTATACTGCTTAGGTGAAATTCATAATCCATCAGTTTCTGAGCTTTGTGTCTATGTGTTGGAGTGCATGCCTTTACGTCCCCACATGCTGGCTTTATTTGCATGCATCTATATAAAATTACCTGTTTGGTAGCTGTAATTGACATTCGTTGCCTCTCTTTCTTCTCATGCAAGCATTCCCCACACCAGGTAGAGAAATCTTTCTGATACTTCCTCATCTCTCTGAAAACAGAACTGCAAGGAGATACCGGAATATGAGAGATGGATAAACGAGTATTTCAAACCCTATACTTGAGTTTAATAGCACAAAAATCAATCTAACGATGCTAAAATTGCACTAAACTAAAGAGAGGAAGGGTTTGAAAGAAATTTTATCAGAAATAAATCTTCTCTCTGATAATGTCTCTCCTATAGTGTCTACAGAACCGTATCAACTTTCATTACTATGAACTTCCACTTAAACTCATTACTGACTCTAAACAATTAGATGAAACTTGTTAGATGAATAGTCCACAAATAGAAACAGATCAAATTATTAACCAGCATTAGATTAAAAAAGGAAAAAGATACCTCCTGCACCATAGAAGTAAATTGACACGATGACCTGATGTCGTGGCTTTAGCACCATGCCTGTGACGTCCACGATGAAGCACAGCATATCCTGGGGTATGAGAATAATCAAAGACTTCCTGCTTTCAAAACACACAGACCATCAATCAACAGTATAGAACCAGCTAAGGGATAATAGAAGGCAGCAATGTTTCTTAACCCATATCATAAAACTTTAAAAATCAAGAACCAGAACCAGTAACGTTACAAATAAAGAAATAAGCTTTAATTGATTGAAGATAGCAGCAAATTAAAAAAAAAAAAAAAAAAAAAAAAAAAAAAAAAAACTCAAGTACTGTATCATCACTCTCTATATTTCTGCTAGATATACCCTCTATAGAAGACAACTTAGAGAAATATACACACACACACACACATATATATATATCTTTTCGGCTATCCTATTGCCAGACTTCAACACCACCTTATGATGCCATGATGCAGCAACGAAAGCCTCATAGAAGAAAATCAGAATGAGATGATGAAATGAGGACTCAAACATTCCTTAAAAATAGTGCAATTAAAAACTATTCGATAACAATAACCATTCTTTTTCAGTCATGCACATTAAGTTTCCTGAAATGTTCCCAAGAACTGGGTTATAATTTCCTCCAAAACCTAAGGGTGCATACTTTAAGCCATATCAGACAATTTTAGAAGCAACGACCACCCAATTTTAGAAGTAATTAATTTATATCTTTCATTTTACTGAAAGAAAAAATAATCAACAAAACCTCAGCATATAGAGAATATAAAATTAAGCACTTCAGTATCGAGTATTGAAAAATGTGCAAGGACGAATAAGTAAATCTTCCGGATAATACTAAAAACTCTAGAATTAAAGAGTACAGTAGTGGTGTTATATTTGGTAATCGAGACCTACGCAACCCAATATATATCATTTTGGAAGGTAATGAATGATAACTGATTATAAATATTAGGGGAAGAATGAATTGAATTCAGTCAGCATTAGGTCTTCTGGAATGCGGATCAAGAAAAAGCTTACTAATCACAGAATACTATTAAAAGTGTTTGCACTGCCTTGCAGAAAGTATGAGATTAATTGTTTACATCTATGACCAACAACATACCTCTGGACGGCTTCCGCTATTTACATGTTTATCACAACGTATTCCCCGGAAATACAACTCTCCTCCAGTAAATTGTTTTCCCAAGCACACATTCAAAGTTACTTCTGAGTCATCAACATGAAAACCTACATATATGAAATCTAATTAACATATGTACTTCAAATTAACAGGAGATATATGGAAAGCAGAGTGCTCAACTGACACTATGATGCTAAACTGCAATAAGTATAAAACTTCAAACTATACATCCATAAAACAAAATACTTACCCAAGTCAAGATCCCTATTGTTACCATATTCAACCACAAACCCATGATGAGAATCCAAAGTTGCTCCACCAACCTCAGGAAACAGCTCTGCAGAACAGAGAATTGGCAGAGGACTAAGTCAAGACATGCACCTTAACAAGTAACATCTTCTAGCAGTAGAAAATTATCAACATGTTCAGTGAAGAAAACAATATATCACCTTTAGCTATAGGACGAACAAATCCCTCCATAAGCTTGTCCAGCATGGTTTCAAGGCCAAAATCATCAAGAACAGCACCATACCTATTCATTGTATTGGGTCGCATGATTCTATATTTGGAGTCACCAACCCATTTTTCAAAATTCTCCACCTATGCGGCAAAAGAAATAATAAAGAAAAGAACAAAGGGGACCTATAGAATGACAGGTAATTACATACAAATGTAAATTCAAGAATACTCATGGTCCAATACCTCGGCTAATAACAATTCACAGAAACGTGGCTGAAAAATCTCAAAAGTATATATTCCAGGTGAGGGCTCAGAACATATCCTTCTGAAGCTTTCCTCAGTATTCTCATTCACTGCTTCTAGAAATGTCGGGACAAAGGTGATGGTGGGATCAAGCTGGTATAACTCTTTATGCAACGGCTGCACACACATGTCAAGCATTTTGTTTTTTGTTTTTTTTTTAAAGGCAGTGAATGCATATGATAGAGACGTGTGTTGTGTTTCAGCTGTGAATACTTGCACCCCAACACATCCGACATCAGAAAGACTAAAGAAACGAAATCAAATTCCCAACCACTCTTAAAAGTAAAAACAAGCGAAACAAGAGTCACCATGCATCAATCTCTACCTGGTAATTCAATATGATCTTCTGCCTGTAATCTCTGTGCTTCTGAACCTGGTACACAAAATTTCCAAACAGTGTTAGTCACACTGTCCTCAATAAAGCTCAAGAGCTAACATCAACATTAGAATAGTGCACATACATCGTAATCAAATTGTTCACCACCATTTCAACACTTGACCAGTTTACCACATACTAACACGAAAACTATAGAACTATAACAAACAACTGCCAAGCTCAAGCACCCCCATTTCCCACACACAGGACATCAAGGTCAATTTCGTAATTCACACACAAACAATCACATGCCCGTTAGAAACAGCAACCCTAATTCCACCCCAATTCCCCAAATCACAAAAAAGGCAAGGCCAGAATTTCAATCAACTCCAAAACATTTCCATCTCATATGTTCTTCCTTTTCAATCAAATCAACATCCCAAAAAACCCAATTCAACAAAAAAAAAGCTCAAAAAACTCACCCTGTTGCGTTCTCCATGGGGCAAGTACTTGAGGAGAATCTCCCTCATGAACTTGACCTTATCATATCTCGGCATTCCAAGCATGTTCGGCGGCAAGTACCGCTCCAGCGAGCTGAAAATCGACGGGCTGAAATCCAATTGCATGTCGTCGTAGCTTTCCGGCTTGTGCTCCTTGTTAGGGTTCAGCCGCAGCCGCTGGCTTGCCATCGTCACAAACGCCGCCGCCGAATCGTTTGAATTCCCCAATCCGTTTCCGGTCGCCGACATGTTGAATTGGAGTACCGGCCGGCGAATTTAGGTCATCGAATTTGGGGGTTGGGTTAGGGTTAGGGTTTGGGTAGGTTTCAGATTTGCTTTCTTGTTCGGGACGTAAAAATGTGTCTGGGATTTTGGGTTTCCGTTTCGGTTAGGGTTAGGGTTAGGGTTTCAGCTCTAGTGACACTCACTCACTCTTCGACTTTCTAACTTGAAACTTTGCTTTTTTGTTTTTATTTTATTTTATTTCTCAGGTGGCCATACGACCCGAAATTAGACCCGGCCCAGCCCAATTAGCCGAGGTTGACACTCGGTTTTTAAGGTTGAAGAAGAAGCATTGAGAAGCTGTTAACTATTTGATTGGGATTAAAGGTTGAATCTTTGAGCTGAGAATGAGTGAAGCTATTGAAGAACCGAAGCAGAAGCGTGAGAGTGAATCTGGGGATTCGAGCTCTGTTGCGAAGAAGGTGAAATTGGAACATGGGCAAGACCCAGAAGTGGAATCGAGTGAAAGGGAAGTGGGTTTTGAAATTGAAGCTGAGGCGGCAGAGGATAAGGGGTTGAGGCAGAGCATGGAGGACGCGTGGATTGTGCTTTTGGATGCCAGCTTGGGTTTTAAGGGGAAATTGAGGTTCTTTGATGCTTTGGTTTTTATTTATTATGTGTTTGTTTGAGTATTGTGATTTGTGAATGTAAAGGTTGGAACTTTGAATTTGAATTTTCAGGTGTGCACATTTTGCGGTTTATGATGGGCATGGAGGTCGGTTAGCTGCAGAGTATGCTCAGAAGCATTTGCATGCCAATGTGCTTTCGGCTGGATTACCACGTGAGTTGGTCTGTTTACTAGGTCTGATTTTCATGTATGTGTTAGGCACTTCATAGCTTATATTGAAATTTGATGATGGAAACATGTCAAGGGGATTGCCAAATGACTAGTATCGTTATTGTTATGCTTGAGAATGATAACGCATGATGGAAACATGTTAAGGGGATTACCGAATAAGTAGTGTTGTGCATGAAAATTATAGTTTTTCCTGGTTAATCTCATCCATTCACAATGTGTTTAAGTAATGCGGGAATGATGTAATTGTCTCCTGACAGTAGTTGACAACTGGTCAATTTTTTTGATATCTGACTTACTGCATTGACAATTTGCATTCTCAATTTGCATTCTTGGAATCTGTTCGAGTCTAATTGGATTTTGTGGTGTTGCAGTTGAATGTGAAAGCTGCCAAGAAAGCCATTCTTGATGGTACGAATTTACTATGCAACTTGCCAATATATGTTTTTTATTGCATAGTACTTCATCCATCTTTGGATTGCTTCGTACTGATATGTATTTGAGTTTCTCTAATTAGGTTTTCGGAAAACTGATGAGGCTATTCTTCAAGAAAGTGCTGCAGGTATAGATCTAAACTTCTATACTCTATTTTTAATTCCTCTTCTTGAATATCCTGTGCTGTTAGGATTGCAGCGCAATTAGTTACTTATCACATCTTTTGTGTATCCACATATTCATCCATCTACTTTTGTTGGTCGAGTGTTTTGACCTGAAAATAAGTAAAAGAACCCAAAAGGAATGGGCTGCTGTTGTAGATATCCTTATAATTTTGCTTGAACTTGTTTTCAGTGGGATGGCAAGATGGTGCTACAGCTGTATGTGTTTGGATATTAGGAAAAACAGTAAGTTTTCTTTTGCTTGTGTTGAGAAACAATATTGAAGTTTCTAATAAAGAATGCTAGATGACAATCTCTTGGCTCTTGCCAAGTAGAAGAAGTGAATAACTATGATGTTCCTTAAGAGGGTCATGGCACCTTGTATATGATTGTGCCGCTGGGTGTTTCTAGGTATTTGTTGCTAATATTGGGGATGCAAAAGCTGTGGTAGCAAGATCATCTCCTGTTGATGGATTGCAAAATGGTTCTGATGAAGCGCGTCTTTTGAAGGCCATTGTTTTAACAAGAGAACACAAAGCCATCTACGCACAGGAGCGTGCTCGTATTCAGAAGGTAAGGGGCTGTATTATGTAAAGTTGACGATCTTGTTGGGTTGAGTTTCTAGGGGAGTAGTCCTTGTTTACCTTCTTTGCTAAGCACTATATGATTAATAAAAGCTCATAAGAGGACTATGATTGTCTTATGTGATATTGGTATTGATGTTTTAGTTCTTCAGTTATAGGATTAAAGCAGACTCAGTAGTGGGATAATATTATTTGAGTCCAATTTGCATGTATTTCATTTGTAGCCTATATCACTTAATATATAGGGTAAAATATTGTGTAGTCCTTGTGGTTTAAAGTCGACATCTGTTTAGTTCTTATGGTTTTATTTTAATCTGAATAGTCCTTAAGGTCACGACTTTTCATCCAAATAGTCCTTATGGTTTTATTTTAATCTGAATAGTCCTTAAAGTCATGATTTTTCATTCAAATAGTCCTTATGGCCTTTAACTTGGAAAATTGTCGGAAGGACAATTTGGATGAAAAATCATGACTTTAAGGACTATTCAGATTAAAATAAAACCACAAGGACTAAACAGATGTCGACTTAAAACCACAAGGACTAATGATTTTGTACTCTTTTCTGCTTGAACCATACTGGTTTCATCAGGCTGGTGGTAGTGTGGGTTCAAATGGACGACTACAGGGTCGCCTTGAAGTTTCTAGGGCCTTTGGAGACCGCCAGTTCAAAAAGGTTTACATTTCCTTTCTTTTATACGCTTTTCCCGGTACTTGAATGATTCATTTGTTTTCTATCTAGCAGAAAATGTTTACTATCTAGAAAAAGATTCCACCTGCAAGGCTTGATTTTGGTGTTAATAAATTAATAATCATTGCTCATGTTATTGTAAAAAGAAAAACTATATAGATTATTTGAAGTATTGAGTCAAAACTTTTAAGTGTACATCCTTTCTATTTGCTCAGCTGTGTCCGACTCTCTCTTTGGGGCCAAGTATGTTGTATTCTTCATCACAACTTGTGATTTAATTGCTAGTTCTTGAACTCTGTAATTGCAGTTTGGTGTTGTTGCTACCCCAGATATCCATTCATTTGACCTTACAGAAAGAGAGCACTTCATAATTCTTGGTTGCGACGGCCTCTGGGGAGTATGCTTTCCTTCTTTACTACTAGTATTGAAGTCTTTGCTAAACATTTGAAATGCTAATCAAACATCGTTTTTCATCTTGGGGTGTTACTCTTTGAGTTCCTTTGACTTTGAACATGAAGATGTTTCTAAATTCTTTACAGGTAATTGGACCAAGTGATGCTGTTGATTTTGTTCAGAAACAGTTGAAGGTTAGAGCAGATATTCCTTTTAAAAGTGGTCAACCGGTCATTTGACTTACAGTGGAATTAGAATATATAGGACAATAGTCAGCCAGGCTTCCCTCAACTTTGAACTAAAAGGCGCTTTGCCTCTTTTTTTCTTTTTTTTTTCTGCGATCTGATTTCCTTGTAAATGATCTGTCTGCAATCTGCAGGAGGGATTACCTGTTACGGCTATTAGCCGCTCTCTAGTAAGAGAAGCTGTGCGTGAGCGGCGCTGTAAAGATAACTGTACGGCAATCATAATCCTATTAAGGCACAAGTAATTGTTGGTGCCAACTCGATATTGAAAGGAATTCTGTACCTGTTATGAAACAGAATGCGGGTCTGTGTCTTTGGTTGTATAAGCTGTCGAATTGTTGTCCATTGGTTAGCTGCTCAGTGATGAAGAGACCTGGATTTTTGGAAAATGTAGCCGTGTATTATTGTTGAGAACTAAAGCTAAATATTTATTGAAATCTGCTGATTCTGCTCTCAACTTTAGCTTTTCTGCTGTATGTTTTGGACTTCAGCTACATTCCCTTGTATGAAATCTTCCACTTTTTATCGTAAATTTTGCTACGTTATATAATGATTTGTAGAGAAGAAAGGCAATGGCCACAGCTTTACACCAAGTTACATTTCTCGAATCAATAGCAGTTCTGCTTTCGTAATTAATTTACTTTGATCTTTCTTGATTCCTTTTTATCCAATTTGTAGAACATGCCATTTTTACCTGCAGTTTTTTCAAAAGTAATTCGAGGAGATTTTACCAGCATTTTTTCCTGCATTTCTCAAAACAATGTATTTTTACCTGCAGCCATGGATAAATTGTACCACAGGGGTGAAAAATCTAGACCGTTCATTTGCTTTTTCATATGAACTCAGGTCCACAGGAGATTTTAATGGAGCCATTGTCCTATGAACTATTTCTGTTGCAAGCTTTCAATTTAACTCACTGACAGAGTAATGGCTGTTCCTTTCAATTTAACTCACTGACAGAGTAATGACTGTTCCTTTATGGAGAAGATATCAGCCTACACCTACACTCAAAATAGTGCAAAACCTTCACCCGAAAAGGCCTTTCAAAGTCTGAACGTTTCAGTTTCCAAAGGAAAAGTTTGAACCTTTGAACAGAGATGGCCACAATGTCACTCCCAATGGCTTCTCGGAGCAACAGAGAGGGAAGAGGACATGCCTTCCCGGTGGACTCTCCAAGCTTCTGCTTGAAGATTGTTACTGGTGTGGATCTCCAAGATGGGAAGGTAAATGTGAGCTTAAACCTTTGCCTTTTTTTTTTTTTTTTTTTTTTTTTTTTCACCAGCCCTATTACAGCTTGTAAATCTGTTACTTAAAGCGTGAATTTACCTGATTTCTTAAGTTGAAAGTTGGAACCTTTACATAGAGTAGATTTTCTTACTTTATTGTTTTGCAAAAGGAAAAATAACTCAAGAACAGTTGCATATCTGCTTGGTTTCTGATTTTTCTTCTCTGTGAAAGCTGAATACTTTTTTTCTTTTTAGGGAAATTGAATGGGATTTAGTTCATTTCTCATGCCACATCTAGAAAGTTGAAACCTTTACATGCTTTATTCTCTCAGTTTGAAAAATGAAGCAATTACATGCTTCTGTTTGCATAGTTGTTTAGTCTTTATTAATTTCTCAGTAGAAGCATTCTACGAGTCTGCGGTTTGATTAACCAATATGATTAGATAAACGTACTAATGATTTTCATTTACATCTATGGTAAAAAATTACATAGACATCTCAATTTTGGGAAGCTACATGTGAATCTCAAGAACTCCCGGAGCCAGCTGTGAGGAAGTATGGGAATTGTATGGAAGACTCCATATTCCTCAAGGTTCCCAATTGTGAAACATCATGGCCAGTAGAACTGAAAAAAACGATTCGTGGTAGCCGAATCTGGCTACAGAAAGGATGGGAACAGTTCACAGACTTTTACTCCATAGACCAAGATTACTTCATAGTGTTCAGCTATGAAGGCAAACATGATCATTTCCAAGTACACATTCTCCACAACAACAATATGGAAATAGATTACCCAATTTGTGGAGGAGGTACGTATTAAAATAGATTACCCATTTGAAATTTTTTCGACAATTTTGACTAGGATGTATACTTCAGAGCAATTGCAGCGGTAGTGCTATTTGCCAAGGCAAAAGCTAGGACCCACACCTGCTGCAAAAAAACTCAATGCACCGGTTGTATTTAGCCCGGGCAATTGATGGGCCCCGCGTCAAAAAAATTGCCCAGGCAATTTGATGGGCGATTCTCGGCAACCGGTTTGCTCGAGCAATTGGGTGGGCTCCACTGAAAAATATGTTCCCTACTTCCCCATATCACATGTCAGTCAAACAGATATATTTTCAACGGTAAAATTTTTTTTAACGGCTCTTTGATTACAGCCATTAGATCTGAATCATGTGGCTATAATTAAATAGCAACGGCTGTATTTTTTTTTTCTGTTTTCACTTAAAAATTTATACACCTGGGTTAACACTACCAGAAGAAAGGCTTTAGCCGACGAAAATAAAAAAACCAGGCCGACGAATTTTTTTTCGTCGGCTAATTTACAATCTTCGTCGGCTATGGTCAACTTTAGCCGACGAAATTTTTATTTCGTTGGCTAAATAATTTTTTTCGTCGGCTATAGTCTGTGAACTTTAGCCGACGAAATTTTCAAAAGTTTAGCTGACGAAATTTTTAAGAGTTTAGCCGACGAAATTTTCAAAAGTTTAGCCGACGAAAAATATAATTTCGTCGGCTAAAGTGCCTATATTTGCAGATTTGGACAACAACTCATCTGGAAAAAAAAAAACTATACGTAGATCCTTCAAACGTAAAAAAGTTGTGAAATAAGATATGACCAGAATGGTGAAATACGTCTATGGTTGGAAATTTACGGTATTCCGGTAAAGTCTCGGTGCCGATAGTTGACTTACCCTTATTATTCACTATGCTGCAGATTTGGCATTTGGTGTCTGATTGACTATTGTGATACCTTTCCGGAAGCGTAACGGCGCCACGAGTCAGACACATTGCTAACGCCATGATGTTTAGGCTTTTTTGGCCATCTGAGTCCGTTTAGGGCTTCAAAATGCAGTTTTCTTATTTTCTATTAGAGTTGACCGTTTCGATCGAGCCCTTAACGTTGTCGGATCCAGTTGAATTTTTTACCATAGACATCTTTCGTCATAATGATCATATCTGATGGTCGAATTTTGGTTTGTGAATTTTAGTCATCGGAATCACAACGTATCTACTATTTACCGTTATTCGGGTTTATGGGGAGCCCTATCGTCGGAAGGTAAATGTCTCAAAAATTTTATATGGGCAGTTGCGTCTCATCTACGTGAGAGTTTTTTGTGTGAAAGGTTTGACCAAACTACTTAATATAGAGGGAGATATGAGCGTTTTCGTGTGATAAGTAACGATGGATTAGGGTTGATCGTTTCGATCGAGCCCTTAACGTTGTCGGATCCAGTTGAATTTTTTACCACAAACATCTTTCGTCATAATGATCATATCTGACGGTCGAATTTTGGTTTGTGAATTTTAGTCATCAAAATCACAACGTGTCTACTAATGTTGTATAACTTGTTTAATAGGTTATACAACTTTGTAAACCAACTCTACATAGGAAGCAAAATTATCAAAAATCTCGTGAAATAAGATGTGTTCAGAATGGTGAAATACGGCTATGGTTCAAAAATCATGTAAATCGGGTAAAGTCTCGGTGCCGATAGTAGCGGTCAACCCTATTTACCGTTATTATTCCCTATGGGGAGCCTATCGTCGGAAGGTAAATGTCTCAAATTTTTTATATAGGCGGTTGCGTCTCATCTACGTGAGAGTTTTTCGTGTGAAAGGTTTGACCAAACTACGTAATATAGGGGGAGATATAAGCGTTTTCGTGAATTTATAGACTTTAGCCGACGAGATATTAAAAAAGTCGTCGGCTAAGGTCAAAAACTTTCAAAATTGTTTGGCGGTAAACCAAAGTTGGAGGAAAATTTTCAAAGGACATTAGCCGACGAAATATATGAAAAGTCGTCGGCTAAAGTCGAAAAATTTTCAAAATTTTCAACCGAAATTTTTGGCGGTCAACCAAAATTTTCAAAAGAGTTTAGCCGACGAAAATAAAGAATTTCGTCGGCTAAAGTTCTTTATATAGCCGAAGATGGATGGTAAGAAGTCTATTATTTGCCAGATTTTCTTTTCGGCCTAGCTCCGCCGTCAAGCCACCGGAGACCGCCACACTTGTCCCAAAAGCTTCGCCGTCGTCTCTACTTCATTGCTGGATAGGTGGTGCATCGAGTGGCGCCGCGTGAGGGATAAATCGAGCTCCAAAACTCTGCCGGTTCGGATTCGGTGTCGATCGAATTTCTCCTTCCTTAGGTCACCATTTGGTGAGTTCTATATATGGATAAGTTGAGTTTGATTAGTACTACATTCCCCTAGAATTTGGTAGCTCGATTCGGTGTGTGTGAAGAGAATCGAAGATTTGAAGTTTTTAGGGTTAAAATTGGGGATTTTTATATTTTCAGTCGATTGACCTGTTTAGGCTTAGAATCGAGCTTCGACTTCTTCTAGAAAGTTGTTCGAAATGTTGAGAGGAAGATTCTGTCAAATTTTGGTCGTGATTGGAGGTGGCCGAAAGTTTCTGCAGTTTTTTTTTTCAAAACCCAGCAACTTTAGCCGACGATATTTAAACACTATATTCGTCGGCTATAGTATTTTTAATTTTTTTTATAAGGTTTAGCCGACGAATATGCCATATTCGTCGGCTATAGTATTTTTTTAATTTTTTTTATAAGGTTTAGCCGACGAAATATACTAAATTTCGTCGGCTATAGTTATTTTTATTATTTATTACACACTTAGCCGACGAATATCTTAATTGTTTCGTCGGCTAAAGTCTGGGAAAAAAACCGACGACATCTTTTCGTCGGCTAACTGTGGACTATAGCCGACAAAAAAAAAATTTCGTCGGCTAAAGTCATCACCGAGGACCTTTTCCCGACGACACTATAGCCGACGAAGGCTCGTCGGCTAAGATCTTAGCCGACGAATTAAGATAACAGGCCGACGAAAATTTTTCGTCGGCTAAAGTGCTTGTTCTGGTAGTGTAAGAAAAAAAATCAGAAAACTCTCCTAAAAACTCATCCTCTTTCTATAATTTCTCACACCAAAATTTTCAAAGTTTACCTCTCCATCTTCTCTTTCATCAATTTTAGCTTCTATTTCTTCTTATCTCATCCAACTATGGGAGATTCTAATTGCAATTGGCAAGAAGATGAGAAAATTCAATTGTGCGATTCTTGGGCTCGTGTAACCGTGTGTCCGATCACCGGCAAATCGATAAGTCTTTCAAAGTTATGGGAAAAAGTTTTTACCGATTATGTGAAAATTGGCGTGGTCCTCCAACAAGTCGAAGCCCTAGTGCTCTTCAATCTCAATTCCGGCATTTGAAAAAGATGCTCAAAGATTGGCACAATGCACAACTTCAATCCCGCAATAATATAGCGAGCGGCCATAACATGATGGACCAGGTTTTTTTTCTTCTCTATATTATTAATTGTAACATTATTGTTATATATGTCAAATTTATCCCTAACAAATATTTAAATATATCGGTAGATTTTAATTGATTATTCTCCTTCTTTAGATGAATCAAGCACAATCTATCTACATGAAACATCATCCCAAGGAATTTGATAAGTGGGCTTGTTGGGAGAAAGTTAAGCACCACCCTTATTTTGTTGATCCACCAAGCAAAGAAAGAGCACCAGAATCATTTCCGACACATATTGCCTCCGAAAACGAGTCTCCAATTGACTTGGATGATGATGAAGTTATGGAGACACCACCTAGCTCTTTGCCGAGACCAATGGGACAAAAGAAAGCCAAAGAAGCAATGAGGAAAGGAAAGAAAGTGCAAGATGTTGCTTCAAGTTTGGCTCTTTCTATTCAATCCATGGCCGAGTCAACGCAAGCTTCTGTTGAGCTAGTGAGGCAAAGAAATGAAGAAATTGCCGCTCACTCAAAGAGGGTTATGGAATTAGAAGAGGCGAAGAGGATGCAAGAATTATGGGCAAGGATACTAGTAATATGTCTCCAGATGAAAAACGTGGTGGAAACAAAGGAAAAGAAGTGTCATGGCAAAAACTTTGTTTGATGATGGTAGCAGTGATTGCTACACACCTGGGTTTGATGAGTTATATTTTCCGATAATAAAATGTTGTTTAGAAAATTATGTAATTTATATTCTGCTTATGTAATTTTAATTTCATGAAATAAAAGTCTATGCATTAATAAAGTAATAAATAAACTCAACAACATTAATAATAACAAGTATGTCAAACCAAACCAAAGTTTATTGTTAAACGTAAAAAAAGATTACAAATAAAACCAAACTTATTAATAACGCACACAAACAGAGAGTACATTAATTAAAATTACAAACCACAATTTATTTAAATATGATTACTCGATTGTGGTGGTTCATACTCAGTTGCCATCCATGTTCCAATTATGCATCACCAAATCATCTTGTAGACATTTGTGGAGGTAGGAAGACTCTACTTGAAATTCGCGATCCCTAAATGCAGGAAGATGTTGTCCATCTCTTCCCACTGGTTCGAACTGAATAGGTTCTCCAGTATCTGGATGCACAGGTCGATCGTAGACAGTTGCCATGGATGGATTCATTAAATCATCTTCTTCAAGCTCCACAAATTCTTCTTCGATAAATTCATCCTCCACAATCATGTTATGAAGAATGATACAACTTATCATGATGGCTCGAAGATCTTCTAGTTTAAACAACCTAGCACCGTGACGTAATATCGCCCAACGTGATTGGATGATACCAAAGCACCGCTCCACGTCTTTGCGGTAAGCCTCTTGTTTTTTGCAAAAGTGCTTCTCATGTTCTGTTCTGGGGTTCGATATTGTTTTGACAAAAGTAGACCACCTAGGGTAAATTCCATCAGCAAGGTAGTAACCATTGGTGTACCTTTTGTTGTTGACCTCAAATTGAACCTGAGGAGCAGTTCCACCTATGACACGCTCGAACACATTAGACGCACCAAGAACGTTGAGGTCATTTTGTGCTCCAGGAGTTCCGAAGAAAGCGTGCCATATATGGTGTCGTAAGACGCCACTGCTTCCAGAATTATAGTTGGTCTTCCCTTACGACCCGAGTAAGCACCAGCCCAGCCGGTAGGGTAGTTCTTCCACTCCCAATGCATGCAATCGATGCTCCCAATCATCCTTGAAAACCCGCGACGCTGTCCTCTATTGAGAAGCCTATATAAGTCAGCAGAATTGGGAGGACGAAGGAACCACTCACCGTACATAAACTCGATCTGACTGCAAAATTTCTTCAGACATTTCAGTGCTGTAGAAGTTCCCATCCGAGTGATTTCATCACATTGATCAGCAGCTGCACCGTATGCGAGCATTCTCAGGGCACCTGTCATCTTTTGAAGCAATCCCATTTTTCCAGTGGCATCTGGTTTTTGCCTCCAAAAAATGTCATGGTTGCAAAGATCCTCCATTATGCGTTGGAAGACATGTTTATGCATTCGGTACCGCGTCCGAAAGCTTGCTTCGTCGTACACTGGACGTTCAACAAAATAATCATGCAGGAGGAATTGACCTCGGACTTCTCTGTGTCTCTCCACATTTGGCGCACGACCAAGTCGTGAACCACGCCCTCTAGGTGTCTATTCCAGTTGATATTGCGCCACCAATGCAACTGCTTGAGAGTTTGTAGCTTGAATTCGCTCCAGCTCCTCCATATTTTCACGATCCCTTTGTAGCAACCACTAGTTTAATTCATCCATTGAAAAGAGGAGAATAAGACGAGTGATGATATTTCAAAAGAGATGAAGGTAGAATGAGAGGAAATGTGTGAATAGAGAATGAAGTCTGAGTGTTATTTATCAACAATTTTGGAGATAAAAAGTTTCGGATAAGTACACGTGTCACGTAAAGATAGGTTGAAAATCTTATCAAATATCCGAAATATATTTCTAGAAGATAACGATATCTGAAGTTGACACGTGTCAAGTGAAGATTGGACGAATATCTTATTAGAAATCATAAGATATTTAATAATTTATTAAAATATTAATTAATAATATGTTTAACAATAATGACTGTTGTACGATTAATCACATTATTAATTAATCAAATTATAAGTTTAACATTTTTAATTAATAATTTATTCAAAATTAAAATGTAATAATGAATTAGCATGTAAATTGCCTTCAACGGGTGCATTGATAAAGGGAGGCAATTGCCAATTTGGGATGAATAGTGAATTGACAAGGGCAATTTAATTGGCAAATCAGCAATTGCCAATTGCCTACGGGTGCAATTGCTCTCATGGTATTAATCATGGGAATCTAACAGAAGGCGGTGGATGTATGTCTACACCGAATTTACAAGGTAGCTCCTTTCCCTCTGCGTCATCTGCTGCTAGAGACCAAAACAGTAACAACCTACAAGACTTTCATGGAGCTAACAAGTACAAAGTTGACAAGCCAAGATTTTGGATCACAATGACTGCATCATACTTGTCAGTTTACTTGGTAAGCTATTCTCAACATCCCCAGGTTGCACAATGAGAAAAATCAACGTGATAATGTATTTACCATTACATTTTCTCATGTTTGCAGAGCATACCTGCACATTTCACTATTAAAAATTTGTGTGGGATAGGGTCTTCTTGCAATGTGACTTTACAAATTGAAGGTGAGAGAACTTGGATTGTTCTTTGTAGTGTTAGCAAATGTGGGCTAAAAGCAAGATTCAATCCTGCTGGTTGGAAAGCATTTGTTAAGGACAATCAATTGGAAGCAGGTGATCATTGTCGGTTCGAGTTGATAGGCGAACGTAAGCTCAAAGTCGTCATATCCTGAGCTAAATGAAGGCGATTGATTCCTGACTCTGTACCGAAACTACAATATTGGTAGCCTAAAAGACTAGTTGATGTTATATCACCATCTTATGTGAGGAAGTTGATATTTCCAGCTTTTGTGAAGTTAATGTTTGTTTCAAACCTTGACCGAAGATGACCTTTCTTAGCACTGTTATCTATTTACTTGTAGGCCTCATCTAGCCCGGCCCTACCCTAAATTTTAGGGCTTAGGGTAGGGTCGGGTAGGGTTTTGACTTGGTCAACAATATTTAGGGTCGGATAAGGTCGGGCCGGGGCTCAAATATGCAAGTCCTTGCCCGCCTTAAAGCCCGTTTTGCTATGGCCAGGTAGGACCGGCCCTTTAAATAGGGTTAAATAAGGCCGAATATGACTTATTTTATTTAACGAAAATTAATTCATGAGTTTTAATTTTTCTTCCTCAAATATTACCTCAAGAGATATATGGGATACAAGACCTTAATTGTAGTCATATTTAACATACATATACATTATATTTAAGGAAAAATGCCCTAATGCTTAAATATTTGAAAACTAAAGCCCATTTCAATGATAATAAGATTCTTGACTCCAATAAATGAAATAGAGACTTATTTGTGCCCAAATACACAAATCTTTATTAAATTCATATTAAAATAACATTTTGAGACATTTTTACCCTTGGTACTTATATATATGCTTAGAGAGAGAAAATGTAAGAGAGAGAGAAAAGACTTTGCCGGCAGCTAACCGGATCTTCGAACACCGGCCACCGATCACCGGTCAACGGCCGCCGGACTCCGATCAACGGACTTGGTTACTAACCCCTAGTAACTCGGTTACTCCGGCGACCGATCGCCGGAACTTAGTTACTGATCCCCAGTAACTCGGTTACTGACCTCAAAAATTCAGTTACTAACCTAATAAACTCAGTTACTGACCCTCAGTAACTGGGTTACTCCGGCGACCGATCGCCGGAACTCGGTTATTGACCCCTAGTAACTCGGTTACTCCGGCGACCGATCACCGGAACTCAGTTACTGACCCCCAGTAACTCGTTACTGACCCAAAAATTCATTTATTGACCCCCAGTAACTTGGTTACTCCAGCAACCGATCACCAAACTCAGTTTCTGACCCTAGAAACTCAGTTACTGACTCTAGAAATTCAGTTACTGACCCAAAAAACTCATTTACTGACCCTCAGTAACTCGGTTACTCCGGCAACCTATCATCGGAACTCAGTTTCTGACCCTAGAAATTCAGTTACTGACCTCATAAATTCAGTTACTGACCCAAAAAACTCAGTTATTCACCCAAAACTTAGTTACTGACTCTCAGTAACTCGGTTACTGACCCTCAGTAATCGACTTATTGGCTCCAAATGTTGTAGAAACTCAGTTTCTAACCCTTAAAAACTAATTTTCTGACTCTATAAACTCTGTTACTGCCCCCTAAATGCATAAAAGCCCACCCACAACATCATACTTCCATTATGCCAAATGCCATCGTCAGTGAACCACACCAACTTCCTATATGATAACAAATATACAACACCATCAACAATAAGAATTCCATGCACACTGTGGCAACCACAAACAAATAACATGTCAGATTCTCATACCTTACCATTGATCTCTGCATAAATTGAGCAAACATCTAACCAAAATTCACAATAATGGAAAAAGCAAAAAAAAAGAAAAGTGAAGAGAGAGAGAGACAGAGAGAGAGAGAGAGAGAGACTTCAAAGCTGGAGCCGATCGTCATTGAACTGCGCCACCACCGCCAAGTCGTTCCCGATCAACGACAAGACCTTCTCTTCGTACTCAAGCCCTAGGGTCGGCATGGAAGCGGAGGTCGGAGATTGGAGATCCGAGGTCAAAGATCAGAGATCGGATATTCTCCTCTATGAATCCACTTGGAGATTAGAGCTCCGCCTTGTGGCTTGCCGCAGGCGATGACTCGTTGCCCCGAGCAACGGTGGAGAAAGAAAGCGATCGACGATCAACAACGGACGACCGCCACCATGTGTCTTCAGATCCTGATTTTCTTGAGAAAGAGGTTCTGCACACGAAGACGACGATGTCTCGTGGCTCGGTGACGACGAGTGAGGACGGCGTCGGCCGAAGCGGGAGTGGAGAGAGAGAGAGAGAAGAGAGAAGATGAGAGAAAAGAGAGGAGATGAGAGAGAGAGAGAGAGAAAGAGAAATGAGAGAGAGTAGATCGAGAATGAGAGGGAGGAGAGGAGAGAGACGGTTAGGTTATGGGTAGTGTTGTTGGATATATACCGCAAGCAAGCAACAACCTCGTAGATCGTTTTCTGGCCATGAAGGGCCCCGCCCCCGATATACTTCCGGTAGACCGACATCCAGGCTATGGTGAAATATCATCCGTACCACATCGGGAAGGTGTTTCTCCAGCTCCACAAGAAGACACCTTGATAATAGTTATGTGTAGTTTGTCCCACATCGGAAACATAATGTGTGAGGGAACCTTCCTTAGCTATAAAAAGAAGGCTTCCCATATGTAGAAAGCTCTCTCTAAATATCTCTTTCTCCTGATCCCAAAGGCCTGTTGGCCATGATAGTTGATTTTAAAGTGGACGTAGCCATGTCCTCCGTTGGCATGGTGAACCACTATACGTCATTGCCTTGTCCATGATTGTATATTGTTCTTGTTCCATAATGATTCTCCATGATCCCAGTCTCCGGGATTGTGCAGAAACATTTGGCGCCGTTTGTGGGAATCATTACAAAAAGTCACGTTGCTCTACCACCAAGAGGCATTCCACCAAGAGGCATAAGCTAGAGAGAGATAGACATTCCACCGAGAGGCATTCCACCAACACATGGAGGCAGACCAACCAACAAACTCATGAAGGAAGGTCAGCCCATGGTGTTCGCTATATAGGCCCAAGGCATCGGGCCCAAGCCATCAGGTGGCATAGCATGACCCGTCCGGGTGCCTTTTATCACCGGGTCATCACCAAAGAGGCCAACTGGCCTGTGACCGGCGCCTCCAGCCATCACTCAGAGATGAGTCTCCGGGACCCGGAGTTCAGTCATGTCGGCCGGGAGTTTGCCGGTGACGACCCACTCATCCGCTGCCCGACCATTTTATTACCTCAGTGACTTCAACAGTATTCGTCATTCCCCGGCCGGGATGATAATTCGTCAAAAATAGCGAGGGGATCTGCCTGGCATATTCGGGGTCCCGTTGGTAATCACCGGCAGTCTTTTTGCCTCCGAGATGGCGGAATTCGAGTTCAGGCTAACCTCATGTTCCCTGTTGGTCGGGAGAGGGAGTTCATGTGGAAGTCGGGATCAGTCACGATCAAATTGATAGCTTCACCGGGACAGCTCTCACTTTATAGGTCGCGAGGAGTTATCCCTTCCCAGCTCGCCTTGGCCATCAGAGCATCCGGTTTCATCATCGGGACCTGGAAGGGCATCCCGGGCGATTGGGGATTATTTCATTTGCTATTCTGCCTCCAAGATAAGAATCGACGACGACCCGGCATGCTAACACCTTTGCAAGGATCATTGGACAACAATCATAACATACTTGACCGGGAACCCTCTCCACCGGGTAACAACATGTCTCTGGGATCGATCAGAGAAACTCCAAGTTCTGGGTATAAAAAAAAAAAACCACCGAGTGGCATGGCCTCTGGATTCATCTTCTGGTCCTCTCATGATTCAAAAAGTTGTTTCACGGTGGGCATACCAACCAAACAAGCTAAGTCTTCTTACTCCTACATCTCTTCAATCTAATCAATAATTTTTGGGATTCTAGATCATTGAGGAGGAGTTTGGTAATTCATGTGCGATAGGGATAGTAGGTGGAAGTGCACAGATCATACTTGGTTTGGTTTGTTTGACAAACAGTCTCATAAATGCAAATAGATTCAATTCTATATGTTAGAATTGGGGGGCAGCAGACCATAAGGCATTAGTTATGATATGTTGTGTAATTTGATGATATGTTGTTTTGGTTGTTAAAAATCAAAAATGGCGGACCTTGTTTTAGTTCTGTTTGTGTTGAAGTGTTTGGGGTTTCAAAGGTTAATGCTTTTGCTCTCTGTCAGTTATGTTGTGCAAGTAGAATCAGTTCTATGTCCTTTGTGAGCGTATCAGATCATAAGGCTTAGCTATTTAGCCTATAATTGTGCATGCTCTGTTAAGTTGGAGTTATTTTTCGAAGTAATTTTACTAATAGTCTATTTCAAATTGGGCAATGCATCTCTGCCATAGAAGAAATTTTATGAAATTCATGGGTCAGTTGATTGTGAAAGTGTTGTTCCTGCTGTTTTTTTTGAAGTGCAGAATGAGTGAGGAGTAATACAAGTTCATAGATGATCTATATATCTTGCAAGACTTCTTTGCTATACATATATATTTGGAGTTGTAGTGGTAATTATAATTAGTCTTGGAAAGTTGGAAGTATATAACGTGGGTCAGTTCAATTACATGAGGTATATGGTTTTGAAGCTGTTTTGAACTCGTCAGTACTATAAAGCTGCTGTAAAGAAAGTTTGAAAATTCTGCAGAAACTGTTTGGTTTTGCCGTCACTTGGAAATTCGTTTAGCTAACTTTTAAATCTCCAAATTTTCTGAAACTTTTACATGTTGCTTCCTTGTTAGCCTACAAGAGATCTGGAAAGTTTGGTGTTGTTTGATAAGGTAGATGATTCATGGTGAATTTTTGAAGTTGGGTACTCTGTGCTGGAAATTATGTTTGTGTTAAACAATTCAGTTGCTTCGTATTTGAATTTGATTAGGTTTTGGGTCTTCGTTTGGCTTCAAATTTTTGCTCTTGTTCTTCTATATGAGAACTCTTGATCTGGAAAGTTTCAGCTTATTCCAATGTAAATTGAAAAGTCAATGATTTTTCAAAGTTTACCCTGCAGTTGGTAAAGTCTTAGAATTTTGAGCATGCTTCCTTGTTTTCTGTTGAGCTAAGTGTGTGTATAAGCATGTTGCTAGTGTATAGAGAACCATGCTATGTTCCAGAATTACGAGGATGATTTACTAGCCTCATTAGAAGCTTTTGTGTGTGTGATGGTATGTGTGTGTCCATAGTAGTTTTGTGTGAGTGGTGTGGTTTTGGAATTAATGTTGATGTTATGTACGTGAGGGCCTTGATATGGTTTTTGTTTGCTTATATGATATGCTAGACCTATTTGTGGTATGATTCTAAAGTTGCATGTGAGGCCTTGAAATGGCCGTATGGACATGTTTGATTAAATGTGTGTGAAGTAGTAAGCATCCAAAAGATGGAATGTTTTGTGAGTTATGATTGGTCGATGAATTTATGATTGGTCAATATTAAGTTCATTTAATTAATGATGTGATTATGTCAGGACATTAAGGACTCCAGTGACCCGAGGAGCAGAATGCACGAGATTCTCGGAATGCACGAGACTCCAGTGAAAGTCCATTCTACCGTACCTCCTATTGCGCACACCCGTCAGCTTTCTTCAAAGGCAGTCCATGAGGAAATTGTACATATTCTATGTTTACATATTATTTTGAAAGTCTAAGTCTAAGTCTTCATGATTAGACTGAGAAACCACCAAGAGATAGGCATTCGACCGAGAGATAAGCATTTGACCGAGAGTGGCATTTGACCAAGAGATAGGCAATCGACGAGAAAGGCATAAGTCATTAAAATCCCGAGTAATATCAAGCGGGTTAGGCAATCGACCGACAGACATAAGTCATTAAAATCCCGAGTAATATCAAGCGGGATAGACATTCGACTGAGAGGCATAAGTGATCGACCGAAAGGCATAAGTGATCGACCGAAAGACATAAGTTTTATATCATCCCTTTAAAAACGGAGCAAGTGGCTTGATAAACCACAGACGGCGTTAACACCCTGTCACTCGAGTAGTAATATAGGATATGGAAAGGGCTCGCTACCTTTGTCCATGGGAAAGTGTAACACCCGGATGGTCGTAGAAGGAGAACCAACGGTACCTTGCCATTGGAAACGTAAAATACAAATTAAAGAAATAAAGCTTACAAGATTAGTTGTATTGTATAAAAAATAAGAAATATATTAAAAACAATTGAAAATAAGTAATTATTAGGACCTAAAGGGCGGGCTTTTAGGCCGGGATAGAGCTTGGCCCTAAAGGGCTCAATAGGGTAGGGCCGTAAGGTAGGGCTGTGCTTCATTTGCTTGACCCTTGCCCTACTCTAATTGAAAAGGGCTAGGGCAGGCCCGCCCTAACGGAGGGCCGGGTAGGACTTCGGCCCTATAGGGTAGGGCGGGTTTTAGGATAGGCTAGGGCCGAAGGGCCAAATGATGAGGCCAGGGCCGAAAGGCCAAATGATGAGGCCTATTTGCTTGTGTTGGATTGATGTTGCTAAATTTGTGTCTGAATGTTTGTTCTTTTTGTAGTTGGTAATGGTGTGAAATTTGAACATGTAATCAGTAAGATATCGGTATTCTAGATAACAGATAATCCCACAGCTTACCAACTTAAAATCTCACATTGTTAGTTTATTCAATTCACTTAACAAACTAACCTGCTCATCTGCTTAAAAATCTCATATTGTTAGTTTAATAACATATTACCAGTGTGAAAACTATAAATACGAAAGAAACTCACGAGTATCTCACGTGTCATATTTCAATTACACTCTAAAATCTAGAAAATTTGACGAGAAATATAAACGAAAAACTATTAACCGTGTTCATTTTTATTTTTGGTTACAACTTTAATTATAAATTATTAGGTGTAAAAACCATAAATAACAAAAGAAACTCACACACGCAACATTTCGAATACTAACAGAAGAGTACCGGTGTATTTTGTTTTTGATAAAATAAAAATAAAAACAGAAAAAATTCTCCAGCTTGAAGTCGAGAGTGGTGACGCAGAGGGTGTTAGCGCCACTTCTTCCTAACCAAATCCAAAACCACCATGACAAACCCAGCTCTGTCATAAACCCTAATTTCAGCAAATGCCACCCTAACTTCCCCAACTGAAATAACCACACTCCCTCCTCACCACCACCACCATGCCTTGCTCCGCCTTCTTAATCCGCACCACCGCCACCATGTCCCTCAAACCCGCCACCGCCGCCACGTCGCCCTAGTCCGCCCCTCGCTTCTCCTCTCTTGCTTCATGAACACCAACAACGCCCTCTACCACACCCACTCCGTCACCGGCTTGCTCCGATGGAACTCCGCCCAGGCCACTGACGTCGTGTGCATGTCATCTTCGCGTGCGGCGGAGAGGTCGACGGATTGGAAGCCCGCGCGGCGGCGGACGGACGCCGCCGTGCCGAGTTGGTACCACCAGCGGCAGCAAGGGTACGGGAGGTTTGCGTACCAGGACGCCTCGGCTAGTGAAGATTCGGACCGTGAATTCGGGTCGTCGGGTCAGAGTTCTCGCCGGGAAATGGTTAGTCTTTCTCTGCTTCAGCATATGGTTACTTGATTTTTGTTTCGGTTTCGATTGAATTGAGCAAAGTTGCATTGAATTTGCAGTTCATTATTGATCCTAGCCAAAGTAATGGATAGTGTAGCTTTTATATCTTTCAATTTTTGAACTAGAATCGGCATTTTCGAACTTTTTGATTTTCAAAGTTGATAACAGAGCATTAGTTTAAGCAGGTGAAGTTGGAACTTTTTTTCGATGTAAATGTTGGAACTTTTTTTAGGTGGTTAAGTACATGTTTGTATACTGTAATTGAAATGGTATGTGCTGTTGTTGATATATATGAGCTTGATGATATGTAGACTGGTGCGACTCTTGAAAACATTGATGAGTGGAGATGGAAGTTAACCATGCTTGTTCGCAACAAAGATGAGCAAGAAGTGGTATCGAGGGAAAGGAAGGACAGACGTGATTTTGATCATCTTGCAGAACTGGCAAGAGGGATGGGTTTATATAGGTAAATTTTCTATCTGATAACAAGTTTATAGTTATGTTAAGTTTGGTTTTGTTCTATATCCTTTTCTGTTATCTGATTTTGAAATTTTTCAACCAGCCGTCAGTATTCAAAGGTTGTAGTCTTTAGTAAAGTCCCTCAGCCAAATTACAGACCTGATCTGGATGATAGGCGACCACAGAGAGAGGTACTTCCTTTCCTTTTTTGTTGCTCTTTTGTGTTAACGCTAGTTAATATTGTGCACATTTATAAATTGACAGTCTTGCATGTAGTTCTTTCCAAGCATAGTATTGTTCTAACTTTTTTGAAGCGTTTACAGGTCGTCTTACCTTTTGGACTGCATAAAGATGTTGATGCTCATCTCAGAGCTCATCTTTCTCAAAAGCCAATGAACAGAGGAAATTTATCGCATAATTCAATGTCAAGGTCAAATGGTAATGGAAGTATAGCTAAAGATGGGGGACTCTACGAGCAGGAGGAACCCTTAATACAGAATAGTGTTGCCATGGAGAGAATTCTTCAGCAGAGAAGCTTGCGATTGCAGAATAAGCAACAAGAATGGCAGGTCATTGCTCTTCCCTTTTGCCACAGTTGTGCAAGTTGGAAATCCAGCCCTTTTGCATTTTGGTAACATTTTATTTTCTTTA
This sequence comes from Fragaria nilgerrensis, assembly GCA_010134655.1. Lineage (NCBI taxonomy): Eukaryota > Viridiplantae > Streptophyta > Magnoliopsida > Rosales > Rosaceae > Fragaria > Fragaria nilgerrensis. The sequence continues at coordinate 10,602,380 of CM020981.1, forward strand.
TCCTTTTTAAGCATCCTTGTTAAAAATATATCATCTTTTACAGGAATCCGTCGAAGGTCAAAAGATGCTTGAACTTCGTAGAAGTCTGCCTGCATATAAGGAGAAAGATTTCTTGTTAAAAGCCGTATCTGAAAATCAGGTGTGTTGTGAGTTTTGATTTTTAGAACTTGGTATGGTCCATTACTTATGCTCCTTAATATGGTTGATATCTCCATCTTTGGATCATGTTATACAGACTTTTTGGGGTACAACTTTAGATGAATATTGTACCAGCAGAGTTTTGGTTGGTTGATTTCTGCGTGTATTGGTGGTTAACTGAACTTACGTTTCTGATTGTGAGCAGGTCATAGTTGTCTCAGGTGAAACAGGTTGTGGTAAAACTACACAACTTCCTCAGTACATTTTAGAGTCTGAGATTGAAGCTGGTCGTGGAGGTGTCTGTAATATTATTTGTACTCAACCTAGACGAATATCTGCCATGTCTGTTTCTGAAAGAGTTGCTGCAGAACGAGGGGAGAATCTGGGGGAATCAGTGAGTTCTTGATGTCATTTGTTTACTTTCAAATTTTAGTCTTGCCTTAGTCCATTTTTATTTTCAGCTAGGATTGTTGATCATTTAACTTTTTCTGGCCAATTTTAAATTCTGAATTTACGTCATTTTTCCTTGAAAGGTTGGTTATAAAGTTAGGCTGGAAGGAATGAAGGGCAGGGACACGCGGCTTCTTTTTTGCACCACAGGCATACTATTGAGGAGATTACTTGTTGATAGAAAGTTGAAAGGTGTTACACATGTCATTGTTGATGAGATCCATGAACGTGGAATGAATGAAGGTAACATTTTGAATTTATCTTTGTTAATTGGTTTTCAAATTATACTTTTATTAACACTTTGCATTTGTGTCAGATTTTCTTCTTATCGTTCTGAAAGAACTTCTCTCTCATCGCCCTGAGTTGAGATTGATTTTGATGAGTGCAACTTTAAATGCTGAGCTTTTTCCTCGTACTTTAATGGTGCTCCAATGATCCATATACCTGTAAGTGCAGTGACCGGGTCCACAATTTCTTTTTTGCTGTTTTATATACTCATTGAAAGAAATGTCATTTCCTCATAAGGTATGCTGGACTAACTTTTAATTGGGGATTCGGCTTTGCTTACAGGGTTTTACATACCCAGTCCGAGCACATTTTCTGGAGAATATTCTAGAAATGACTGGATATCGGTTAAATCAATATAATCAAATTGATGATTATGGTCAAGATAAGACGTGGAAAATGCAGAAACAAGCTCAAGCTTTCAAAAAGAGGAAGAGTCAAATTGCATCTACCGTTGAGGTACATAAAAGTTTGTATCTTAATTTTTTGCAGGTCTAGGATTTGTATTTTGACTTTTTCGTGCCTTTTTTAACAGGATGCACTTGAAGCTGCTGACTTTAGGGGGTACAGTCCAAGGACTCAGGAGTCTCTTTCATGTTGGAACCCAGACTCCATTGGTTTTAATCTTATTGAACATGTGCTTTGCCACATAGTCAGGAAAGAACGACCTGGTGCTGTTTTGGTTTTTATGACTGGTTGGGATGACATAAACTCCTTGAAGGATCAACTCCAATCTCATCCTCTTTTTGGAGATCCTAATAGGGTCCTGCTGCTTGCATGTCATGGTTCCATGCCTAGTGCTGAACAGGTGCTGTCACTGTTCTTTAGTCTTGTTGTCAATGGATATAGTTGTATTACCTTGTTCTAGTGATGGAAAATTCATTAAATTATCCATATATATATTGATCTTCTCCATCTATCAAATAATGATGAAGGTTTTTGTTTAAAATGATGTGCTAATCATTACATGGTTCAGATTCATAAAACTTTGATCAGTGAAAGTGTGATTTTGAAGGTTTGTCTTGTGTTTCAAGTCTTATGACTGTCACTCCTAAATACTCTATTGTGACAATCACTGTTATTATAATGGGTTACTTTTTTCATTTCTTTTTTAAGTTATGACATATTATTTTGTAATTTAATCCAAAATTGATATAAAAACGTCCTTCAACACAGACTAATTGATGCTGTTAGTTATGCAAAAGAATGTCATAATAAGTGAGCTGCCACAGCTTCACAGATATTGGATAAATCTTTTGAAGTCACATTTCAACAATTTAACGTGGAACTGATAAATTTTGTTTTGTGAATTCTTTCTGGTTTGTAGTTTCAGTAGTGGTGCATTGGTTTGTGTGCTGACATGTAGTCTTTGGTCTTTAGTAATTCATTTCTCTATTCTTTTTGTAAACAGAGGTTGATATTTGATAAACCAGAAGATGGAGTTAGGAAAATCGTTCTGGCTACAAACATGGCTGAGACCAGTATCACTATCAATGATGTAGTATTTGTGATTGATTGTGGAAAGGCGAAAGAAACATCATATGATGCACTCAATAACACTCCCTGTTTGCTTCCATCCTGGATATCAAAGGCTGCATCCCGGCAGGTAAGGCAGTTTTGAGAGATTCAATATTTAATTTAGTTGATGGAATTGCAAATGAACAGCTTCTAACTTTTCTTGTCTCTCTCTCTCTCTCTCTCTCTCTCTCAATAGTTTTTAAGGTTGATAATTTGTAAGCTAAATAACCTTTTTGAGCTCTGTTTTAGTTCTCTTTCTTAAAATGCACCATACCTTCTCTGTTATTCATTACATTTGTGAATACTTAGAGAAAATGTAGCAAACAAGTTTCAGATTGGTTTTAACGTAATTAAGAGAGTAAATCTAGGAACCTTAAATCTTGTTTACTGTTATGATTTTTTATGATGTTATATTTACAGTTATATCTATTACATGGATTCACACTATTAATTTAGTCCCTTTGTATCTGTAGAGAAGGGGAAGAGCCGGTCGTGTTCAACCTGGCGAGTGTTACCATCTTTATCCCCGATGTGTATATGATGCCTTTGCTGATTATCAATTGCCTGAACTTTTGAGGACGCCTCTGCAGTCTCTATGTTTACAAATCAAGAGTCTACAGCTTGGAAGTATTGCTGAGTTCCTTTCTAAGGCACTGCAGTCACCGGAACCTTTGTCGGTAAATTCCTATCTGCATACATGAGTATTTTCTTTTCCATAGATAGTTTTGTCGTTTTTTTTTTTTTTTGAGTTTTCATAATTGCTTTGCAGATATTCATGTTAGTTATCTGAGTTCTATTTGTTTTTGTAGGTTCAAAATGCTGTTGATTATTTGAAGATCATTGGGGCTTTAGATGAAAATGAAGATCTCACAGTATTAGGTGATGAATAACTGTTATTTCACAATATTATTCCTTAAACCTGTTTTCAAAGAGTGCAACTGGTTTGTCTGCAAGTAGATATCTTATATTCATTGTATGCTCTGCAGGTCGCCATCTGTCAATGCTTCCGGTTGAGCCAAAACTTGGGAAAATGCTCATATTAGGGGCTATCTTCAACTGTTTAGATCCAATAATGACTATTGTTGCCGGCCTGAGTATGAGAGATCCATTCATGATGCCGTATGACAAGAAGGATGTGAGTATGCCATACCATTCATGTCAACAATTTTAAAGTTTTTATTTGCTCTGTTGTGTATTTGGTGATGTCTCCCCTATCCCTGGCGTGCCAAACTGTTTTATTGAGGACTGAAAAATGTTATCACACTTTATACAGAATTGGATGTGGACTTTTATAGTACCCACTTATCTTCAGATTATTGGATATGCAATGAATAAGTTTTTATTGTTCTCAAGTATTCTGTTCCCCTATTGGCAGATCTTTTTTCCCATTCTTTCATAGGAAATCAACAAGCATATGGTGACGAATAACCTTTTCACTTTCAATTGTTGTAGCTTGCGGAATCGGCAAAAGCACAATTCGCTGGCCGTGATAGCAGTGATCATCTTGCTCTTATCCGAGCATATGATGGCTGGAAAAATGCTGAAAGATCACAATCTGGTTATGAGTACTGCTGGAGAAATTTTCTTTCTGCACAAACTCTAAAAGCCATTGACTCTCTTCGGAAGCAGTTCTTCTTTTTGCTCAAGGATGTGGGTTTGGTTGACAACACCGAGAACTGTAATACATTGAGCCATGATGAACATCTTATCCGAGCAATCATCTGTGCGGGATTATTTCCTGGAATATGTTCTGTTGTGGTAAGTTGGTATGCCTAACTTACAATGCTGGTATATATTTAGTTTTGTTACATCTTTTTGTCACATTAGTAGAAACTCATAGTTCCTTTTAGTTGCCTCCTTCTCTCGGTAAGATCAGAGAAAAGGTGTTATAAGTTATAAGTGAGCAAAAAGAGTGATAAAAGGTCTCTGTAGTCTTCACATTTAGATACAAAGTGTCATGATCCTCATATTCATTTGCATTTCTGGTTTGCTTGAGGATGGCTTGGCTTTATCTCATATATGGTGTATGATGTGTACAATTGTTTTCCACAGAACAAAGAGAAGTCGATTTTGTTGAAAACGATGGAAGATGGACAAGTACTTCTATACTCAGTAATTTTTCGCCTTCGGCTATAACCCTACATTCTTGTTTCTTTGTGGCATTGATTCAAAATATTCCTTTTTAAATAATTATTATGGGTTTGCATCAACAGAATTCAGTCAATGCTACGGTGCCTAAAATTCCATATCCATGGCTAGTGTTCAATGAAAAGGTGAAAGTGAATTCAGTATTCATCCGGGACTCAACTGGTGTATCTGATTCGGTGCTCCTTTTGTTTGGAGGGAACATTTCCAGGGGTGGGCTGGTATGTTCATTAACTTTGCTTTGCTTTGCTTGTTTCTCTGAGATTCTGTTCTTGATGGAAAATATGTTTATCACTCCGACTTGGGTTTTTGTAGGATGGACACCTGAAGATGTTGGGAGGATACTTGGAGTTTTTCATGAATCCTGCATTAGCAAATACATATGTTAGCTTGAAGAGGGAACTTGAGGAACTGATTCATAATAAGGTTTGTATTTAGCTTCGCCATTTGTGTTAGCTCTCGAATTCAATGCACTTGCTATACATGTTGTTTGGTTTTGGTCGCATGTCACTGTTCTCTCACTATCACGCACACACATGCATCACTCAGTTTATAGTTAAATGCTAACATGGTGGTCTGTTCTTTCAAAACAGCTTCTAGATCCCAAATCGGACATGCAATCTCATAAGAACCTCCTAGCAGCCCTAAGATTACTGGTCTCTGAAGACCGATGTGATGGAAGATTTGTCTATGGCCGCAAGATGCCAGTACCCTCCAAGAAGATAACAAAAGAGATAGGACCAGGCACCTTGAGGGTTCATGATAATGGTAATAGTGGGGGTAATAATTCCAAAAGTCAGCTGCAAACATTGCTTGTCAGAGCAGGTCATGAAGCTCCCACCTACAAAACAAAACAATTGAAAAACAACCAGTTTCGTTCCGCAGTGATCTTCAACGGGTTGAACTTTGTAGGGGAGCCTCGCAATAGTAGGAAAGAAGCAGAGAAGGAAGCAGCTGCTGAAGCTGTGCTCTGGTTAAAGGGCGAGAGCCATTCATCTTCCACAGATATTGACCATATGTCGATGCTTCTAAAGAAGAGTAGAAAGAAAATCCATAGAACGACCTCATTAGATAGTGCCAAGTGGAGTTGAGCATTCTTTTTCGTATAGTGGAGGTAAGCATTGCTCTCAGAGTTGCATTAAGCCTTGCTTTTCTTAGGATGGAGTTTGGCATTGAGCAGTAACAGTGAAAAGGTGCTGGACGCCGGTCTAACATGAAAGGTTTGGGTGAAAGAAATTTGCTTGTCAATCTTCTCAGGCGATGAACTGCCACTTGTCTAGAAGCTACATCAGAGTAAAGGATTGGTGATTGATTACTTTTGCGAACCAATGTTCTGAAAGGGGTAATGGATTATATTCTTTACAGGCAGAACCAACCATAATTTTGGAAAGGGGTGGTTATGCACATTCTTTATGGAGCATGGGGAAGTACCTTGGCTGTTGAAGTTGTAGATTATTCTACGCAGGCCTTTCTGCAGCTTACAAAGGATCACATGGATCTTTGCTTCCTACTGTGCCTTGGAGCTGCCTGTATGTATATATTGGTTTTGGAGACCACAGTAATAGAAAATTGAGGGAAGTCCTATGTTTCCTACTAAAGAGGTATCTGTAAAGCAACAACTCGTTACTGTCGCTTAATTATTATACAAGAGGAAAGGAACCTTGCACCAGTGAGCCGTGAGGTTCCAAGTTAGAAAATATACAAGACCTGGTTATTTATTTCTATAAATGCATTACCATTTTTCATTTCATGTCTTTCTTGTTTCGCTTTACAACCCAAATTTTGTCTGAATGTTTTGCTTGATAGATAGATGACATAGTAATACAGCATCATTATCATACTAAACCGTGTTGTCTAGAGGTTATTGCATTCTAACCCAGCGTGGATTTAAACCTAGTGACATTATGCTTTACATTTTGTTTGTTGAGATAGATTGACTTGAATGCCGTCCACCCTTGTTTTCCAATTGAGTCAGGGTCAGTAAAAACTGCATGATCAAGTGGGTATTGCTGTATCAGTGTGCTCTCTTCGTTTCTTATCTTATATTCCAAATACTTTAGATTCATATCCTTTGCTGGCCCTCCATAGTATGTTGTGGAAATCCATTCGAAGTTTCCAACTGGAACTATATGGATAAAAATTGCGTTTTCGGGTAGGAAAAGATTGTTCAGAAGGCCAGCTCCATGAACTCCCACCATCACATCACAAGAATTCATAAGATGTGCAAATTTTGATACATTCCAGCCTCTTCCACAGTTACCTTGTACCCCAAGTCTCTTGCCATCTCGGTAACCTCTCCTGTATTTGTGAAAGATCTTGTTCTGTTTCTTGATAAGATGAGAAGCCGAGCCTGGTGTAGTTGATGCTGTCCATCTCTGATTTTAATTGCATTGGCTCTCTTTAGTGAATATGTGGTTCTTAGAATCTCTCTGAAGCCTTTCATAGAATATGAATATCTCAAAGGATCAAAGGTCTTTTCCTTGCGAAATGCTTTCAGGCCAACCGTTCCCGTTACGCTTGGGAAGCAATGGACTTGTTCTAATTCTTTGTCAATGTCAATAAGCTCATTCTCGGACAGTCCTTTTAGTATTTCTTGCAACTTTTGAGTCCAACTGATACGATTGTCAGTGATAAGGAACTGAACTTCTCCATTGTATTTTCGAGACGTAACATAGAGTGAATGATCACATCAGCAAAGTCATGATACTGGTTTAATGTATATCCGCCGATAGAAAACAAGATGGCTGGAACACTATGTATTAGGGATTGATTCCTGGTGTTCACCAGTACAGGTTAATTGCTGGTTACGTCGTCTTTTCGAGCATAAGGTCTTATATCCGTGAATTATTCCCAGCTGCTATTACGTTCTTCCCTAGAGATGAAACAACATACACCGAGGACATGTTTCCATTGACCCGAACATCCCTATTTGATCTCAATCTCGCAGAATTCAGTTCTTGGTTCCATGACATTGCGTATTGGTTCTGATACCTTTGTTTCACTGAGGGCAAGCATTTTGAGATCAACACCCATTTGGTAGAGCTGCAAATTAACTGTGAGAAAGTCAAAGGTAGACTTCAGTATGTAGCTACTCAAAACCTATCATCGTGTGTAGCATAGGAATATTATTGTGTATTTGAAAAATATCAACATATTGTGGAAGAAGAAAAGTGCATACAAGTTGGTAGATTCATATTGCTAGGCTTGAGGAGTGTGGACAAGCACAGTGCCATCACGGCCATGAGTAAGCAGCAAAAAAATGCTGCAAATTGTAATCTCTTCTTCAGAAGCCCATTAAAGCTGCTGGTAAGTATTGAGTCATCCTTCATTGTTGTATGTCTAAAATGCGAAAATTCTACAGCGCACCCGGGTGCGCCGCGCACCCGTCATCATCCACCGTCGATTTTGAAAAAATCAAAAGTCCGCGTCAAAATCGACGGTGGAGATGACAGGTGCGCGGCGCACCCGGGTGCGCTGAATACACTCTCGTCTAAAATGATACAAGATACTCTACTCATAAAGCTAAATGAAAGGGTGTTTTAAGGCCAAAACATAGTTGAAGTCAAACCAGACATTTACAGATACAATGCATGACTACAAATCAATCCAAATTAATAGGAAGCCAAGTAAATTCATACAGACATATATAACTACAATCCCTCAAATGACACGAACTGGTTCAAGTAACAAATTACAACATTCCAGAAAACAGATCATTCAGTGTATGCATTTGCTCATTTGCTACATTATTCAGTACAATGTATGGCTAAGAGTTTTATTGCATCAGAAACAGTTGGAAGATGGAAAGTAGTGCTATACATATTTGGTAAGTTATTTTCTTGTGATTGGTTATACTTGGTAATTCAGCCATTCTGTTTTGACTGCTGATGAATGATGATGATGATGCATGCTCGTTTATTAATCAAACGTTTGGATCACATCGGTGAAGTTCCGCAATTGTGGATTATTAATAGAAAGAACGCTAGAATACGTTTGTGATGTCAAATGTGATGAATGTTTGTTACTCTAATAGCTTTGGCTTTTTCCTATGAACTCTAATAGCTAGCTTTGGCTTTTGCCTATGATACTCTAATAGCTAGTGTTTACACCCAGAAATAATATTTTACTGGACAGTAATTGTCTATATGAATATTAGTTAAATTCATGATTCACGTCACACCAGCGAGCCCAAAATAATGGGTTTACAAATGATGGCCCGCCGAGAAAATTATGTGAGCTAGACAAGTTTGCATGGACAAGAGACTTCGCGTGGTCTAGAAAGACTAGGAGACTTGAGTTGACTTGGTCCAATGTTTAATTGCCTACAAGGCGCGTGGGTTGGACGAAAGAGTTCGCATGCAAGGACTTCGCATGGAGAAAGAAGTTAAACTTCGCATGCGAGATGGAAGAGTCCTAGATGTGGAATTGCTATCAAAGTTATTCTATATACACAATTGTATGTATGCATGCGAGCCGTGATGCAAGTCAAGTAGGATTCAATCATCCTAAGCTACAAATCATGCAGCATGCACGTGTTCGTGGCAAGAGGCATTCTAAACCAACTCTACTGCCTAGAAGAAGGACCTCGTGAAGAATCAAGAAGATGAGTTCGCATGCAAAATGGAGACTAGATGAGGCGAGCTCCGCATGATTGTTTGATTGGATAAGAAAACAATTATCTTTAATTGCATAAAGGGCTATATGTGCGGCTCGTCAGGGGAGGAGTTCGCATGTATTAAGGTTTCTATTCCTTAATCACATGTATGCAAGTGTATGTGCATCCAGTAGTATGAAGTCCTTAAGGTTCGCAAGTGTTCATGAGGTGTTCTAATACAACTCTTCTACATAGGCAGTTAGTTACTTCGCCGAAACATGATCACATCACGAGGTGATTAACATCGCTTACACCACATTTATCGTTGAAGACTTCTACAAGTCTTTGACATGCTTTGAGTCAATACATGTGGCCCTAAATAACTCTATATAAAGGAGTTCGAGCCTCTCTCTCTCTACACACACTCAACAACTCAACAAAAAATACAATACAACTATTGACCCAGTCGAACCCAGACGCTAAAACATCTCGCCTTAGCAACCTTTTTCCTTTCAAGCTTCCCAGAGCTCTGTCTCTTTACTTTCCCGGCTCCCTAGAGTCATTGCACCATTTACATTTCAAGCTCCCTGGAGCTCCCTTGCGTTCTCGTTTTCCTTTTCTTTGGTTGTTTTGCTCGCTGCAATCGTGAGTATCGATATTGGTGACAAAGAAGTTACTGTAAATCCTCGTCTGTGAGGTGACACTGGAGCCCTACTCTCATTTGATTAGAAGTACAGATTAGTGCACTACAACAACAACCCTACTACATTCCGCGTCTGCACGGTGACACGCCCGGCATCCCTAGAAACATTGACTGCTACCATCTTTCTCTTCTTGCTGAGGATTGTGATTTCTGGTCCATTTGAGTTTCTGAATGATCAATACCAACCACTTAACTGTTCCGTGCATGTTTCTCATGTAGTAATAGACTGAAATTCAAATCTGTTTAACATTGAACGAAAGTAGTTCTATACATACATAGTAACTATATTTCTTGTCCTTGCATTCGGTGTTTCCTGGAATTGGTTTGCTTTAGCAAGTTAATTACTTATTATGTTTTAAATTAGTAAGTTAGCTATTCTGCTTTACCAAATACTAATCATAATTTTGGACTGCAACAGCAAAAGTTTAATAAATTAAAAACATAGAATGATGTCCATTGTGAATCTCCATACGCCACAAGAACCCAAATGAAAAATGCAAAATGTTTATGTAACAAGATGACAAAGAAGAGATGAGGGCTTTGGCCTGGTCTGTCTTTTATTCCATCTGCCTAGCTTGGCTTTATTCTATGATACACTTCCATAACTTGTGATTCCTAGTCCACTGGATGATATCTTTTAAATGAGTGTATATATACCAACCACTTAATCTCTTGTATGTTTTCCCTTAAAAGACTAAATCGTTCATATTTGTAATCAGAAGTGCTAGAAACGTCTTAAAATTTTCATAAATGCCTCTTCCTCAAGTTCTATACAATATAGGGACATCTCAAAATCAATGAGATGAGAAACACTTGGGCTAAAAAATCATAGAAATGGTAAAGAATTACATGAAGTAACATGACCTAAAGGACCTTGTTTGTTTCCTCTTCCTCTAGAAATCATACAATGACCTACTGGTGAAGAAGCTCAAGGGCTTTTAACAAAGTGGGTTTGAACCTATCGACATTTAGCTTTACATTTTGCTTGTCCAAAAAGATTGACTTGAATGCTTCCCACCCTTGTTTCCCAATAGAGTAGGGATCAGTAAAAACTGCATGGTCAAGAGGGTACTGCTGTATCAATGTGCTCTCCTCATTGCTTATCTTATACTCCAAGTACTTGAGGTTCATATCCCGCGAAGGCTCACCAAAATCTGTCTGCGCAAGCCATTCAAATCCTCCAACCGGAAGTATTTGGATGACGACTGCATTTTCCGGGAGAAAAAGAATGTTTGTGAGGCCAGCTCCATGAACTCCCATCAACACATCACAAGCATTCACAAGTTGTGCAAATTTCGCAACGTCTGAGCTACCTTCTGCCACACTTACCTTGTACCCCAAGCGTTTTGCCATTCTCATAATCTCTCCTGTATTGGTGAAAGACCTTGTTCTCTTCCTTGGGATGATCAGAAGCCGAGGCTTTTTGCGTTGACCATCTTTGACTCTAATTGCATTAGATTTCTTCAAGGAATAAGTTACCCTCAAAAACTCCCTGAAGTCTTTCATGGTATGTGAATATTTTGAAGGATCATTGATGCTCAGCTCCTTTTCGTGTCGTACGAGGCCAACGGTTATGCTTGGGAAGCAATGGACTTCTTGCTCGTTGTCAATGTCAATGAACTGATAGTTGGACAATCCTTTAAGTACTGCTTTGAACTTCTCAATCCAAAATGGTCGTGTATCCGTGACAAGAAACTGAACTTCACCCTTGTATTTTCGTGAAGTGATGAAGAGGGGAATCACCACATCAGTGAAGTCATGAAAATGGTTTCCAGTGTATCCTCCACTTGAAAACAGAATGGCCGGAACATTGTGATTCCTACTACATTGAGGAGTTTCCGGATCAGCAGTACTTGCTTGTTTCACAAACCATTTCCGGGCATGACTCATTGCTGTTGCATCTTCTTTTCGAGCATAAGTTCTTATAGTCCAGGAGCTATTGCCCTCTGATGACATCTCCAGTTGAGATGAAGCAACAATAACTGAGGAAGATTTTCCATCAACCCGAGCATCACCGTTGACCTCGCAATACTCAGTTCTTGGTTGCTTGACATTGCAAATAATTCGCTCCACACTAGTCGTCTTTGTCACAACTTCAACAACTGCAAAATGAATATAAATCATTACCTTTCAAGAACTGCAAAATATATACTTCAAGCTAAGTTTAATGCATCAATATCTTGGGAAGGAAATTTTTGAGAACCTACTCTTTGTCTCATGATCATCATCGTCACCGCGGCTCGAAATGGGACTAGTAGTAACACTCTCCGCAATGCTTTCATCTTTCTGCTCTTGTTTAGAATCTTCTACTTCATCTTCATGAATAAGACTCACATTCTTGAACTCTTCGTTCTTTATGATGCGATCAATAACTTTAGTTGTGACTACATGCTCAGAGCTGTTCGATTCGTTGTTCGACTCCATTAGTGCCAGTATCTTGTTTCTGACACCAAGTGATCGCTGCAAATTCACTGCAATTGAAATGAATATCAACATAAAATATCATGCATGTTGATTAGAAAGAATAATTTACATAGAGAGTAGACAAAATGCGCGCTTAAGAAGAAGAAGACATGGGAAAGGACATACAAGCTGGTAGAGGATTCAAACTAGGCTTCAGCACTGTGCAAAAGCACAATGCTAGGAACAAGCAGCAAAGAAAGGCTCCATATCCTAGTTTCTTCTGCTCATGCCGACTGAAGCTTCTGGCAAGTATTGAATTGTACATCATTTTCACTTTTGTAACTAATATAATACAACACTAACTCCAAGTACGTACTCAAAGTGCTGACTAACTAGAAGGCCATTGATTTCTGCTTATTATGAAAGCAAGCTAGGCCTTAAAGAAGATGATGATGATGATCATTACATGCAAACTCAGAAACGAAGACTAAGCAGCAAGAGTACGTGACCTGGCCTCCCTCTAGCTAGCTTTAGTCTCTGAGAGGATTGAGTAGCAAGATGGTGAAGCAAGACTTAAGTGGAGGCCATTTTGTAGATATATGTCAAATATTGAAGGAAGTTGGAGGTGCATTTTCTATCAGAATTGTTGCACCCCACGATTTTCGTTAGCTTTGATTGTCTTGTAGATTCTTCAAAACTAAATAAGTAGATATTAGGAAAGGGACATTTTGGTTGACTGTTGTGACAAGCATATATCTTTCTTCCATGATTGGTTTTGAACTTGGTAACACATAATCTGCCGGCCGTGGATTCCAGCTTTACTTGAAAGCTATAAACCAACTACGATCATCGTAGAAAATCAAGTATTAGGATAGTGTTCTACACCGATGAATTCATAGAGAGATCGATAAGAGTGCCATCCATGATCATCGATCCCTTTAATTAGCATAAACTAGACATGCATATGTAGCTAAAAATTCATCATCAAATCAAAGCATATATGTGAATTTCATATCTATTTTGCAAATCAGACCAAGTCACTCAAGTTGGATACATGACGTTTTTCACATGCCTAGTAATACGGGTCAGAATATGAGTGTAAAACCAATTATTTGCATTGGTAGACTGAATCATATCATGTCACAACTTAGATACTTAAATAAACTGATAATAGGTGAAAAACATATATTTTGTGATGTAATCGAGCCTAATTGACGGTGTGAAGAGTAAGAAAGTTAAAGTTACCAATGTCATATTGTCTTGGTAATTAATCAAATGAGCAAGAAGAATACGTATAGTTCATCGATCTCATGGTGAAAAAATGTGTCGGTCACAAACTGATGGAAAAGTTCTAGAGAGGGAGGAAATAGCTGAGGCATGCATGTCTACATTACAAAACTTGATATGGTAGCTTAGGAGAAGGACATTTTAACAATACATTTTGTCTCTCTATTTTGGTGGGCAGCATGACGAGGCTGAAGTTCGAGGACTTTGCAAATTTTAAAAATGGTTGTTTTTGGTGTTTCGTTTTCTCAAGAAATACGTGTGTGTGACACTTAACAATAATATATGTGCTTCCTTTTCATTAGCATGCAGTTGGTAATAATATGCATGCGTATACTTTCACAAAAATAGGTCTTATTTTGAAGAAAAGTAATAGAAGTTGTTAATGGATTGTTATCACACACTAATTATGCAACCACTCTTAAGAATATCTGGGGCCTCAACTCGATGGATTAGACATTCCATACATTATGATGATGATTTTGCGTGTTTAGTAAGCTATCATGAACACATACACTCGATTAAAATTTAGCACCCAACAACTAACCCTGTGTGACCTTATTTTGATCAAGTCAGTGTTAGGTAGCATGCATGCATCAATAAGCACAAGGGTAATTAACGATGGTACCTAGCTTGCATGTTAGTGTAATAATCACATTCTTTGGAAAAGAGAAAGAAAATCGATCCCTTTCTAGGTAATTACTAATTAGCAATCGATGGTTGCATGGATTTAATGTTAGGAATCGATTTCATATGACCCCGGCTAGAAAGAACAAAAGAACTAATTAAGGCTCTCACCAATACTAGGGAGCTCGATTACGGGTGACAAGTAGGACATAGCAGGCCAAAGATCAGAGGATGTAGAAAATAATGTTGTCTTTAGTCTCGACTCAAACTCTCATGGTAAATAAATAAAACAACCTATATAATTAAGTGATATATATATTAACCTATAGAACTAATGCGTTAATTTTACTCGTTAAGTAGTAATGTTTGAGTTATGATCTGTAGAATATCACAGATTTCAGAATGTATGTGTGATATCATATGTACGTCTGATCAAACTCATCAAAGTAATTGAATAATTACCAGAATAACTCTTTTTTAATGGTATTGTCAAGGAAACAATAGACAAACGCATGCAAACGTTTAGCTAACTACTATGATCAATTGGTGTTTCTATTGACTAGCTTGATATCTTCCTAGTTCAAACCTACACTTTTTTTTTTATCAACAAACAAATGAAATGCTACAATGAGTTTAAGACCTCTTATTTATAAAGAAAAATTAATATCATTTTTACCACTTGAACCAAAATCCATCCCTGTGATAATTTCCCTTAATTAGTTAATAATCAGTTTCTTAATTTTTCGTATGACCCATATTCTAAAACTAACATTATAATGAAATTTATATATGTTTCATCCAAAACTAACATTATTGTTCTAAGATAAATATTTAGTGGTGTCGATCTTTCCTGGGTAGGTAGCTTCGTACTGGTCAAAGGTTGCCTTCTAGTACTTGAGCTCTTATATATTGTGCTTCTGTATAGCAGTATATATAGGGACTATATATTAATTTGATGCCTAGCTAATTGGAAATACGTTCTGTACCATTTGGAACGACAACGAACAATATAAAGGTGGCTCGTATTCTAATTTATATGGCTGATTAATATAAACTAATTAATTACAAGGATAATTAGCCTTATTGTGATTCGCAGGTTTGATATTTTAGCCTGTGGTGGCCATTACCATGTCGTTTTCTTACCAAAACATATAAACTATATATCCTGACCAGAAAAAAATAAAAATAAAAATAAAACGGTGGGTTTGATTAGGACTTTTTCTTTTTCTTTTTTTTGGGTTTAATTATGAGTGAAGCACTGAAATATGAAGGGTCTTCGTTTGGGAATCTGATGCAATATCCATCTTTGGTGAACAATTGACTTTGAACCATGTACCTACAAATTCATCATAATTTAGTTCACCAGTCGTGACCAAAATGCATGTCCATACTACATACTTAACTTAACAATATATAACGTACCCATGCACATATCTTTTTCAACCGGTTTATGTAATTACGTAAAAATCACAATCATATTTTCTCCTCAGAAAAACAAAAACAAAATCATATCGTATTGAGATTGACATCGTTGAAGTTGAAGCAAAAAACATATGTAGTTTGACAAAAATTCTTTATAATAGTACATATTATCTTCGAAAATAATAACACAGCTGAAGGCTCGAAGCACCTGTAAGATAAACCCCAAGGTTTTTGTTACTGCACATAGATTGGGAAGTAAGGAAATATTTGTTCATTTTTGGAGAAATTTTTAACTGTTGGAGCAGTATCTAAACATCACATATGAACTTGAATAATGTGACATATACACGAAAATCTTCTCGTTATTTGAAATTAGTAATGAAAGAATCATTTTTCTTTTTCGAAGATCATTGGTAAATTTTGTAGAATATTTACTAGCCAGCTGGAAGAGTAAAACACCAAACAGACAACGAACCAATTACCAAAGCCCAAGAGGCCCACCACACCACTGGTACCAAGTCCATCCCATCAGAGCTTTGGCAGCCCGTTCAAAATTGTGACCCAGATTTCAGAAAGCTCTCTATTTCTCTCAAGAGTTCACTTCTCTATGAATTCCTGAAACATGGAGGCTAGGAATTCTTATAGGTGCTTAATAACTTTTCAACTTCTGAAATTTCTTCTTACTGTACCAGTATCTTCATTTTTGTGTTATGTTCTTGACGGCCGGAAACATTGGCTGCATTATCTTCATTTTCCTCTGTTTCAGTCCATGTATTCTAATATGCACCTTGGTTCATCATGCATTTGAATCCAAAGTGCAAGTTAGATTCAAGGCTTCGGTGAACGGGTATAGTTTTAGTGCATGAAATCTGAATATGGTGGGTTTTGTATTTTGTAAAGGTACATGTTCTTTTTAGTCTGCACATTTCTGTCTTCTATTCATGATTTGCAGCAGCTTACATAGTTTTCAATGTAAATTTGTAGTGTTTTCAGTATATGATTGCGTAACGAAATTTTTGATACTTGTTCCGCCCTAGAGTGCACAGTTAATCTGCAAAGTGCTGTTGGTTGTGGCATATTCCTCCCCTTGCGTTCCATGATCTACAGCAACATATGTTTCATGATTTTGAGCTGGTGTGTCACATGTATTGGATTTTCGACATTAAAGATTGACATTTCATTATGCATTTTTCATGCTGTTGTGGCAATCCTGGTGTGGAAAGCTAAAACTTTTGTGCATCTAAGAGGAAATGTCCACCCTAGCTAGCTTCTTTCGGTTTGGATTGGAATGGATTCCAAGGTGGTCTAAAGGACTACAGAAGTAAGTTCTCATCCTACTTCCAGGTTTGTTCTTTTTTCATTGCTGGCCTTTCAGCCTGGCTTTGTTTTCTTGCCAAAAGTTGCAAAATTTTCTATTTTGCTATCAACAACTTCCTTTGATAATGTGACGATTAAGAAGTCAAGTATGGAGACAAGAGCAGAGAAAAGTATTTTAATTCAAATTTGCTTTGTGTGGCTTCCAAGTCATAGTGTGTGCAAAGAATCAACTAAGTTTTGATTCAAACCTTTTCCTAGTCACATTTTTAAGGATATCTTCTTGTCTTTTGCATTCTGGTAAAGACAATTGTATAAAAGACATCGTATCAAAATTTTCCAGTCAGCTACAAGGATTGTGATTGATACTTTTCACATATCATTGTACCATACGTTTCACTCATCTTGGTGAATAATCTCTCTCCGGTGCTACTACTGTGGCGCTTTCCTTCACATCAGGTCATCACCCACCAGTTTGAGTCTGTAAGAATTTCACCAAGATAGAGATAACTCACCAAGATGAACTACAAATATGACAGCTATTCATCTGCATAGAGTACTGTAATATACTCACAGATATAAGAAGCCATGCTAGCCGTAACTGCTTCTTCACGTTTTCTACATCTTCCTCTCTCTTGAACCACGTACTTCTCATTGTTTCTCTCTTCTTGAAATATATCTTCATCTTCTTCACACACTCAATGGTGAGCTCAGACACTGATTGCGGTATGTCTATATATTAGTTTTCAAAATGGCTTGAATCATTGAATGATAACTTAATCTTGTTCCCATCCAGACTTCGATTTCATAAATTGGTTACCTTAATAATTTGCTATAAAGAAATTTGAATCCCTGCTGTGAAAAATGAGAGCATCTTTTGTTATTAGATAATAACTACTAGACATAAAACTCTTTTCTCTTTCTTATTGTTTGCTTGAAAATTGTAGACAATGATTGAACATAAGACGTAACAAGTTTGATGACTGAAGAGGTTCAGTCCTACCAGGAAGGATCCTAGACTAGTGGATTATGCAGAAAAGAAAGAATATGGCTCATTTTGATGCAATGATTTAAAGAACAAATGTGGCTTTAGTAATGAAGATTATATCAAGTCAGAGAATCACTAAAGAATTCAGATTGTGTTGCTATACTGGCTTGGGGTTCAAGAAATATGGGAAGTATCCTCTGTGTTTCTGCTGCAAAACAACATGATTTCTTTGTCTTGTTGAATATAAATGACACATGAAGCCGCCACCCCTTTGTCTTTTTCCAAATAAAGTCAGGGTCATATGCACAAAACCTTTTTAATTATCAGTTTGTGACTAAGCCATTTTGAACAAATTGTTATTTACTGCAATCAGTGAGGCCATGATAAGGACCTACTTGTCTGGTTACAGTAGATTTAGCAAGACCTTCAACTGTTATTTAAGCCACAATTTTTCTCTGCCTCTCTCTCTCTCTCTCTCTCTCTCTCTCTCTCTCTCTCTCTGTCTCTCTGTTTCTGAAAAATGGAGAGAGAAGACAACAAACCATCCTTGAGCTCACCATTGATTCCTGTTTGTGAAGAAGATGAAGAGAGAAGCCATGAGAAGTGGTTCAAAAGAGAGGAAGTTGTGGAAGAAGTGAAGAGGCAGTTATGGCTAGCAGGGCCTCTTATATGTGCGAGTATATTACAGTACTCTATCCAGATCATAGCTGTCATGTTTGTAGGTCATCTTGGTGAGTTATCTTTATCCGGTGCTACCATGGCGCTTTCCTTCACATCAGTCACTGGTTTCAGCTTGCTTGTAAGTTAATTAGTCCTCTCCATCTGATTATTAATTTTGAGCATATGGTTGCTTAGTCTGATTGTTCCAACTAATTCTATTTCTGTTAATTTAGAATAGAACTTCAATGATATTTTTAATTTCAATCCAAGGTGAGCCTAATGTGGCCTCAAAGGAAAAGAGTAACACACAGTGGCATCAAGATAATACTAGCTGCTGAGCGAGCATTATTGTTAGTTATAGTTACCCTGAATTGTGTGTAAAACATAACATAACTAAAGTTGTTGGTGTAACTCATGCTTTTAGTTGAATGCATATCCTATGGGACACTGAATTTCCTTTCAAGTGCTAGTTGCAGTTTGAAGTGTTTATAAATCTGTTATTATAATTGTGGTTTTGATTTAATAGATGGGAATGTCGAGTGCACTGGATACATTCTCTGGGCAGTGCTATGGTGCAAAGCAATATCGTATGATGGGCATACACATGCAGAGAGCAATGTTTGTTCTTTTGCTTGTGTGCATACCCCTCGCTATCATTTCGGCCAACACAAGAATCATCTTAATAGCTCTAGGTCAAGATGCTGACATATCTACCGAAGCTGGAAAATTTGCACGCTTCAACATCCCTTCGCTTTTTGCATATGCACTTCTTCAGTGTCTTGTGAGATTTTTACAGACTCAAAACATTGTATTTCCAATGATGCTGAGCTCTGGAATCACTACTTTACTGCATATCCCTCTCTGTTGGCTTCTTGTGTTTAAATCTGGACTTGGAGGCAGGGGAGCCGCACTGGCAAATTCCATCTCTTATTGGATCAATGTGCTACTTTTGGTGCTTTATGTCAGGTTCTCTTCAACATGCGCAAAATCTTGGACAGGCCTTTCGAAGGAGGCCTTTCAAAATGTTGTTACATTTCTTAGACTCGCTATTCCGTCAGCTGTCATGGTCTGGTAATTTAACTTCTTAATATCTCAGAAGCTTACTAATTACTACTAAAAATTAAGATTTATCATCTTTAATTTCTTTTGTGTTATTTGTTTTCTTGACTGATTGAGAGTCAGTTATACATAAAATAGTACAGGTTGTATTTAATTTCTATACTATGATTTATAGTTTGAATGTCTAAGATCCTTAAGCTATCTGACCATGAATTTTAACAGCTTGGAAATGTGGTCATTTGAATTGATTGTTCTTCTATCTGGTCTTCTTCCTAACCCAAAGTTGGAGACCTCAGTGCTTTCTATCAGGTTAGTGACTAACTGTCATGGTTTATTCTTGTTTTTTTTTTCTTTTTTCTTTTTTCTTTTTCTACTTTTTGTGCTTTACATTCTGCACGTTAAATATTACTTATCAAAATATACCCATTTTCAGCCTTAATACAGCAGCAATGGTTGGATGATCCCTTTCGGACTCAGTTCTGCTGTGAGGTTAGTTGTGTACCCATGATGCATTTAAAGTTCTAAAGTCTACAAGCCTTCATGAGCTTGTACATTTTGTATGATTTGCAGCACTCGAGTCTCAAATGAATTAGGAGCAGGGCATCCTAAAACAGCACGGTTATCAGTATGTGTCGTCATGGTCATGGCCATTACAGAAGGTCTATTGGTGGGACTAGTCCTGATGCTAATACGCAACTTCTGGGGATACGCTTATAGCAATGAAACAGAAGTGGTCGATTATCTGGCAACCATGATGCCAATACTTGCTACATCCAACTTCTTGGATGGTCTCCAGTGTGTTCTTTCAGGTCATTCCTACTATTTCTAAAACCCTTTCTATAATTTTTTTTTTTTTTTTTTTAAGAACACATGCCAACTTCATCAGTATATTTATGTGTTTATAACATTTTCAGGCACTGCAAGAGGATGTGGGTGGCAGAAGATTGGAGCATATGTCAATCTTGGGTCATATTATTTGGTTGGAATTCCATTGGCTGTTTTAATGGCATTTTTCTTGCACATTGGTGGAAAGGTAAAGAAAATTTAGGAAAATTGCTTCTTCTTTCAATCTTCCCTAACTGTTTCCTTTTCATAAGCTTGTTTGTTGAATTGTTTCGAATAGGGGCTCTGGCTGGGGATCATATGCGCACTCATTGTGCAAGTGTTGTCACTTCTTACTATAACCATACGAACCAACTGGGAGAAAGAGGTCAGATTTTCGCCCTCTTTATTCGATACATAAGTCATGGTTCTTCCTCCTATTCCTCATGTTTACTTTTTCAATCTAATGTATGTTTGTGTATGTTAGGCTAAACAAGCTACAGAAAGAGTATATGACTCGACAGTTCCAGTTGACATTGTTTCATGAAGCTGAGTAATGACTGATCGACAAGTAGAGTTACATGAAAACTTACTAGGAGAGAATAAAGATAGTAGCACAACATGGGTGCAACTCATTATTCTCGAGCTATCTGCTTTTTATTATCTAAATCCGGGTGTGTGAGACATGAAGATGCAGCTAGGCTCTTGATTTGACTCTTGATTTGGGAATTTCTCAATACAAATCTTGGTTAGGCTGATTTCTTATAGAGATGTATCGGTTCACCGAATAAATCATAGAAATAAAACATTTTTTTATGTGATTTATATCCATTTTGTAATTTGAAGGACTTCAACTCATATGAGGAAGGTTGAGCTTGGACACAGAATCAGACTTCATTTGCTTGCAATTTCTACCAAAGGATTAGGGACACAGAGACTGAATCTAATACCTTGATTATTTGAACAAGAAAAACAAAGCACAAGAAAAAAAATATTAATTGCACCATTCTTACTCAACATTTTGCTTTAGATTTGAGATTAATCCCAATCTCAAAGAATATATACTTGAGACTCATGTTTTCTCATACTTGTTATGCGGAAGCGGCCTACGGGCCCTAAGGGTCCCATACATAGAGGTCTAGAAATGTCGATATTATCCCCAGTTTAGCCATCCGGATGCGAAACAGGTATGGAGTTTTACCCAAAAGGCATCAACATTAGTGTGTGTGATACCATTCCTTATAACCAAGGACTAAGTCTCAAGCGTCACCTGGGCTCTGATACCACTTGTTATGCGGAAGCGGCCGACGGGTCCCGAGGTTCTCATACACACGAGTCTAGAAATACCGATATTGTCCCCAGTTTAGCCACCCGGATGCGAAACATGTATGAGGTTTTACACAAAAAGCCTTGACATTAGTGTGTGTGATAACATTTCCTTATAACCCAATGATCTCTTCACGTTTCTGATGTTAGATTCCAAAAGGCTATAATCTAAGCCACAAGGTTTCATTTGCTTGCAATTTCTACAAAGGATTAGGGACACAAAGACTGAATCTAATACCTTGATTATTTGAACAAGAAAAACAAAGCACAAGAAAAAAAAATTAATTGCACCATTCTTACTCAACATTTTGCTTTAGATTTGAGATTAATCCCAATCTCAAAGAATATATACTTGAGACTCATGTTTGTCTCATACTTGTTATGCGGAAGCGGCCTACGGGCCCTAAGGGTCCCATACATAGAGGTCCAGAAATGTCGATATTATCCCCAGTTTAACCATCCGGATGCGAAACAGGTATGCAGTTTTACCCAAAAGGTATCAACATTAGTGTGTGTGATACCATTCCTTATAACCCAAGGACTAAGTCCCAAGCGTCACCTGGGCTCTGATACCATTTGTTATGCGGAAGCGGCCGACGGGCCCCGAGGTTCTCATACACACGAGTCCAGAAATACCGATATTGTCCTCAGTTTAACCACCCGGATGCGAACATGTATGAGGTTTTATACAAAAGGCCTTGACATTAGTGTGTGTGATAACATTTCCTTATAACTCAATGATAACTCTTCACGTTTCTGATGTGGGATTCCAAAAGGCTATAATCTAAGCCACAAGGTTTCATTTGCTTGCAATTTCTACCAAAGGATTAGGGACACAAAGACTGAATCTAATACCTTGATTATTTGAACAAGAAAAACAAAGCACAAGAAAAAAATATTAATTGCACAATTCTTAGGGCTAGTTTGGTATTGCTGTAACTTTAAAAAAAACTATTGCTGCTGTACTGCGAAAATAATCAGCTGTGAATTAAAACAGTTTTGTGTTTGGTAAATATTAGTTTTAAAAGTGCTACCAAGATAAAATTTATTAATTTATACTGTTTTTAGTGACAGCTGTTTTTAAAAGTAACTTACAGGTTGCTTTTAAAAGCTGCTGCTAGTGACCTGTAATTTTTAAAAAAAAAACTATTTTTTTTTTCATTTACCAAACACTATAAAATCTAAAAATTCGGATAGAAGCTGATTTTTTTAAAAACAAAGTTGTACCAAACTAGGCCTTACTCAACATTTTGCTTTAGATTTGAGATTAATCCCGATCTCAAAGAATATATACTTGAGACTCATGTTGGTCTCATACTTGATAAGACACATTCCCAGCAAGCCAATTACTTTCTATAAAAAGCCATTTGCCATTGGTTCATAGAACATCCTCTTAAATATATCCCAATCACAAACTAGGCAACCATACTTTGATTCATAATAGAGCTATCTTCCTCTTCCAAAATCATCATGGGGGAATTTGTCACTACAATTGCAGAGAACGCAATGATGGGGCTAGCTTCTTATACATACCAAGAAGTTCGCTTGGCATGCGGTGTCACAGATGAGCTAGCAAAGCTCAAGGAGACCTTCTCAGATGTCAAAAAAGTGGTCCTTGATGCAGAGGAAAAGCAGAGGAATGATCCCCAGCTGACCGAGTGGTTAGGGAAGCTCAAAGATGTATGCTACGACGTCGATGATGTGCTTGATGAATTTACATTTAAAAGGCTACAAATGCAAGTGATGAACAACCGCGGAAATGTTGTAACACTTAAGGTACGCACATTCTTTTCGCGTTGGAACCCACTTGTGTTTAACATCAAAATGGCTCATAGAATCAAAGGGATTAGAGAAGAGTTAGATAGAGTGGCAGCTGAAAAGGCTTTGTTTACTCTTGAGGAACGAGCAGGAGATTGGCAGGGGGTGCACGTAAAGAGGGAGACTCACTCTTTTGTGCAAGTCTATGATGTTATTGGGAGAGATGATGATAAAAAACAGATTATCATTCATCTCTTGAACTTAAGATTGAAAGATCCTGGTGTTCGTGACACCGTTTCTGTTATTTCCATCTTGGGCTTAGGAGGTATGGGAAAGACCACCCTTGCCAAGTTAGTGTACAATGATAAAAGGGTAGTGAAAAACTTTGAGTTGAGAATGTGGGTGTATGTCTCGGACCACTTTGATATCAAAAGATTGGTTCGAGATATTATCACTTCTGCAACTAACCAAAACTGTGGTGATGATGAAAGTCTAGAACAGTTGCAAAAGAAGTTGCAAAATGTTCTAACTGATAAACATTTTTTGTTAGTGTTGGATGATGTTTGGGACAAGAGTGAAATTGGTGTAACAATTTCAAAATGGCTTGAATTAAAAGCTCTTTTGAATGTTGGAGCCAATGAGAGTAAAATCATTGTCACAACACGCAATGAGTCAGTTACTAAGGTTATGGAATCTGTATACGTGCATCCATTGAAAGGTCTTCGCCACGAAGATTGTAAGTCCTTGTTCCTCCAAAGAGCATTTGCCCGAAGGGGAGAAGAGGAACACTATCCACAACTAGTGGAAATCGGAGACGATATTGCAGAGAAGTGTGGAGGGGTTCCTCTAGCCGTAACTACCCTAGGGAGCATGCTATATTTAAAAAGAGAGCAGCATGCTTGGTCCGAAGTAAGAGATAGCGACATTTGGAAGCTGAAACAGGAGCACAGCGACATATCTCCTGCCCTCAAATTGAGCTATGATGCATTGCCGCCCTACTTGAAACCATGCTTTGCCTTTTGCTCAATTTTCCCCAAAGACTACATATTCCGAAGTACAGATTTGGTCCCCCTCTGGATGGCACAAGGCTTTCTTCAGTCCTCAACAGGAAGCCAAGAGCCTGAAGAGATGGGACTAGACTACATAAGGCAGATATGTTCTAGATCATTGTTTCAAATGCGTGAAGATTCAATTCACTCCATTGCCTTTGAAATGCATCATCTAGTTCATGACTTGGCCATCTCGGTGGCACAAGTAGAGTGTTCATCTGAAAATTTTCGTCCTCCTTCTACCTCCATTTCGCACAAGAAAGTTCGACATGTGTCAATCTCGCGAGATGACTTGTGCATGAAGGAAGTACGAGTTCCTGATTACTTGCTTCAGCTGAAGAAAGTGTGGACTATTCTATTTCCAAATCCAGGAGATACGGTCATCACCAACAAACCTTTGTTGAAGACATGCTTCAAGAGATTCAAGTACCTGCGCGTGCTAGATTTGAGTGGTTGGAGTCTTGAAAAGTTACCAAGTTCAATTGGTAATTTGAGTCACTTGAGATATCTAGACTTGTCTAGGAATCCAAGCCTGCAAAAGCTTCCGGATTCCATTTGCGAGTTGCAAAATTTGCAAACATTGCTACTTTCAGGCTGTGAGAATCTCAAAGGCTTGCCGAAAGACATAGGGAGCTTGATCAACCTCAGAAAGTTGGTGTTCACCACAAGTCGGATGGATTTGCCCGAAGAAATCAAAAGCCTCAGTTCTCTTCGACATTTGGAGGTCCACAGCTGCAGTAATCTTGAATCCTTAGGTGAAGTGGTACAATCTCTCACTAACCTTAGAATTCTTGTCATTAGCAATTGTGGAAATCTGGAGTCACTGCCACAGTTGAGTCCATCACTAAAGGCCTTAGTCATCTCTGATTGTGGGAAGCTTGACTTGATGAGTTTGGGAGAAGGCATTCAAGGCCTTCTATCATTTTCCATCTCCCAAATGTCAAATTTAGAGGCTTTGCCCCATTGGCTTCAAGACTCCAAACCCAGTCTACAAAGCATACGCATAGAAAATTGCGTGCATCTCAAGGTACTTCCGGAGTGGCTACAAAGTTTGATGAAGCTGCAACAACTAGTCATAGAAGGTTGTCCTGAATTGTTGGCTTTGCCGGAGGGGATGCATCATCTCTTTGCCTTGAAAGAATTGAAGATCAATGACTGTTCTAAATTGGTGGAGAGTTGCAGAAGGAAAGAAGGTCAGGACTGGTCCAAGATCACTGGTGTTGCTAAGGTTACAATTGATGGAGAGAACATTGCATCAAGTGATGATTAGGTAACAATCTAGTAATTGTTTTTCGTGCTAATAATTCTTGAATTTTTGATGTTACTTGTTTCTGTGGATTAATTGAAATAATATAGGAGATGGGCCTCTGATAGAGGGCTAGAAGTGAAATATTTCCACAAAAGTACCAAGCAAATAAGCCGGTAAAGTTTCAAATTTCTTTGGTTTTTACATCTAGAGTCACTCGTGTAGTTTTTTCTTACTGTTTCAATTCTAGTACCGGGTTTCTTATTTATACACCTCCAGGGAGATGACGACCTGTTCGCTTCCAATGGCTGCGTCTTCATCCACCGTTCGGATAAGAAGGCTTCTTTGCAGCCTCAAGTGAAAAAGGCATTAGCTGCTTTCAGAGGGAGGAGGAACCCCAGCGACAAATCATTATTCCAGGCATTCGCCTTCTGTGTGTGTTTGACAGTCTTGTGTGTGTAAGAAAGACTACTATTCCGTTTTAAGAGATAGTTTTGGCGTTCTGCCATCTTTACTTGTGTGATAATTATCATAAACTTACAAGGACTGGGTTTTTGGCAATGTACTTGGATCACAACTATCGTCAATCCAATGAATTCAACTAACAGTCTTCACATGCATCATTTCATCTATAACATAAAGATAACAAACAGAGGTAACTGGCTCATCATAAATCTTGTGAATTGGATTATAACTTCACTGATGCCATAATCCCATATGGATCATTCTATCTATAATGTAAAGATAACAAATAGAGATAAGTGGCTCTTGGTACCTAATTAGTAAGTAACCAGGACAATTTGACAGTTTCTCACGCATCATCCAAAAACAAAATGCGAAGATAAAAAAAAAAAAAGAAAAAAAAAAGGGGAAAGAAGAGAACATAGAAAGGAAATAAAAGTAAGCAAAAGGATGTAAAAATCAGAGAAGACAGGACACAATACACCAAAAAGCCCTCAAAATTTAGCCTTACATGGGCTATTATAATATGATACCAATTCTGTCTCAAATTATCACAAATATATAATAATCCAAACAGAGCCTCAGCGGTGTGATCAGTTCTGACTCCAAATATTGCCTGCTCCCTAGAATCTCAACAGACAACAACATCCAATGAGTCTTGCAAGCAAATCACAGGAACAGTAATGACATAACTATCAGGCTATATATACTTCAATAGTAACTGTATACCTCATTGATGTTGGACCAGCAATCTTTCATCTATGAACCAAAGAACAAATGATAGTGTACAGAATTAAATGCACTCGGTTAACTATTCGGGTTGTTGGAAGTCAAGCTCTAATTTCTTTTTAGATGCGTCCTGTCAGCACTTCATCAAAGAAAATAAAACAATCAAATATCAGCTTCCGCTGTACATGCTAACTAACAAGTTAACAAAACAAAAGAGTTGGCAAATTTAGTGTCTTTGATTTCATTCGGCCAGTCTTCAGCCAGAAACTCGATGAATCACTACGAAATTTTAAGTTTAGATTTCTGAACTTCAGGTCTACTTAACAACAAAGCCTGTCTAACAAGACTGAGTTCAACCCCAAGTTAGGACTTTCAAGAATAAGAACAGATTATAAACATGATCAAAACACTCTCAAATCGCAGTATAGCTTCTAACTAATTGCCTTTAATTCTGAAGATCCATCTTAGGTAAATCACACTCCAAAGGCAGTTATCACAGCATAGCTTCTAACTAATTGCTTTTAAATATGAGGATCCATCTTAGGTAAATCACATTCTTCCTCCAAAGGCAGTTATGTCATGTATACTTCGATACACCATATAAAGTATCAGATCAGATGATCCTTTACCTCCAAAGTACAAATGGAAGGCTTATTCATTTTCAAGCTAAAGTGTCACACGAAATTGAGGGAGCACAGGGGTAAAAGACAATAGAAAGCCATATGTCATAGTGTTTACCTGTTTATTGTGGGCCTATTTGGAGGTTTTGCCCCAAAGATGGAAAAATCTACTGACATTGGCACCGGTTCATTCCTGCTTGTACTTTCACCTGCAGCTTGTCTCATGTTCTCAACATGATCATCAACCTTATCCGATTGGGGTGCATTTCCTTCAAAACTCACACGTTCTGGCATCACTCTCCGTGACTTTCTTGGAGGTGACAAGACAGTAGGACCCTCATTTGGATTGAAATCTGAAACCTTAGTATTGCTGGACTCCTTCTTCGGAGCAGGCCTTGGAAGCTTATCCGGGTCGGTAGGTAGTGGCGCAGATGTAAAATACCTAAACAGGACCACAGTAATTAAGGTTAGAACCAGAAAGAAAGAAAAATAGAAAAATATAGAGTGCTCTGTTGAATGGCTTGAGTTACATACCTGTGCTCTAGTGCCTGCTGCACAGATATTCTAGCTTTTGGGTCGTAAGTAAACATCTTTGATAGCAAATCAAATGCATCATCACTAGCCATTGCAAACCTTTTACGCAAAGCAGATGGTGGAGCATACTGGTATTCCACATAATCAGGAAGGTATACCATATCAGGCCATTGAGAAGGTGTTGGAGTCCCAAAAGCCGCAAAAATCTTTCCTAGTTGATCAATATCACTTGTTCCCTATCAGATATTGTATCAAACGAAGAAAGAATCAGAAAGCATGCACCTAAGATAAAGTTTAATAATAATAATCCCTTGAAGGACAAGAAGATAAATAAATATGATGAACCACACGCATGATGTAAAATGACCAGTTGAAACTTAACACACAATCATAACAGTAAATGCAATTTCATGCTATCTAGCAAACCTAAGCGGAAACATAAATGATTGGTGAAACATAAAAGATCAATAGAGTAAAAGTTTTGGCAGGTGAAATCTGCACTCCAACTCTAAAACGAAAGAAACAACAAATTAAAGACAGAATAAATCTATTACAGCAGGGAAGCATAATTCATTTCATCAAATAAACAACAGAAAAATGGAAGACACGTGTTTGGAAAACCAAAGATCTCAAAAATGAGACAAAATTGCATGTTTGGCTGTTTTAGACTTTTAGTAAACTAAAAAAAAGTATAAACCCAAAAGAAATTTCCTTGCTCGGACATAAGATTGGACAAAGTATTTTCATTTTTATCTCTCAGATGAAACGACAAGCCACATATGCACCACCATAAACACAAACAACTAGTAACAAGTACTTAATCGTTGCAAAACATTTGAAAACATTGAGTTATAAGCCACACATGAATCAGCAACTTAAAAGCAAAGTGACCAAGAGCCAAACGGAGACAAAATAAATTTAAAACAAGTTCAAGTACGTAGTGCAAATTGCCTAACGGAAAATAGTAAACCATGAAACCAGAGTTTCATTACTAAATATGATTATTTCTTTACCTGCAGAAATGGTTGTCGTAGGAGAAGCTCGGCGAATATACAAGCTGCCGCCCAAACATCCACCCCAGGTCCATACTGTTTGGTGCCAAATAACAGCTCAGGTGCTCTATACCATCGTGCAAAGACCTGTTCATATGGCTCAAGAAATTATAACGAGAATGCACTTAAAAGAACGAACTTAAATAGCAATACTTATAAGCTTTCTTCAATAAAGGAATAAATTACACCTAAAGAGATCTAACTCGAAACACCTATCATTGCATATCAAATGCATGACCATCATTACAGGGAGATGCTTACCTGATGGGTGAACCTGCGATCTGGACTCCCAAATACTCGTGCCAAACCAAAATCTGCAAGTTTAAGCTGTCCATTAGGTCCTATCAGCAAGTTGTTGGGCTTCATATCCCTGCAAAGTACAATTAGCACACACTTCAGTCAGATTATGACAACCAACAAATGACCTGCAAGTGTGACCTTCTCAACACGAATAGATACCTATGCAAAACCCATTTCTTGTGACAAACAGCAAGTCCTTTTAGTGTCATCTGAATATACGACTTTATGTCAGCTGGTGAAAGGACTATATTATGGTTACGTATAACAGCTTCGAGGTCTGTCTCCATGAACTCAAACACAAGATGCAAGTTTCCTTTATGGGGGAACGCGTCAATCAGCTCAATAATTTCGGATCTTTCAGCTCCTTTAACAGTTTAATCTCTCTAAGTGCTGTAACATTCACCCCTTCCTTTTGCTTCCCCACCCGAATCTTCTTAATAGCAACTGTCTGCCCTGTCTGCACATCAGAATTCCCAGATTACTTACCGACGTTTGCATTATCAATTATCGAAACAATGAAACTAACCAATAAAACATCAAACAAAGTAAGCACAGGCAAAAACCAATACCCTTTAGGCCTTTACACAAATGCCAGGACTGACCTACTCCAGCCCCAACTGAACAATCACCAGCTTTCTACTACACTCCCACATATACAATATTCAAAAATTCCATTATTTCCTTAACAATTACACAATTCCATCTAATGTTTCACTTCCCCAACTTCATAAATATGAAAAAACTGAACTTCCTCAAAACCAGAACCCAATTTCCACATACATACACAAAACACAAACAATTCTCAGACCCTAAAAATTAAAATCCTAAAACGAAATAAAGGAACAAACTTTAAGAGTAAAAGAAAAGTCTTGGGGGTACTTACATGAGTATCAATGGCTTTGTAGACGACTCCATAGGTACCTTCACCGAGGACCTCACGCTTCAGATACCTATCTGCAACTTTCTTCGATGAATCGGCCTCACCCATTGTGGTAAAGATTTGATTTTTATGTACTTTTTTTACAGTGGGGATTGGTTTCTGGGTGCTCAGAATTGGGGGTTTTGTGGGGAATTCATAATCGGGAGAGAGGTGAATTTAGGTTTAGAAATTGGTGCTCGGTTTTACGAGAAAGCCGTTGAGAGGCTCAGAGAGAGTGAGAGAGCGTGCTTGTATATACAAGACTATATGCTCACTGGAGCGCTCTTCTTTCTTTCTTTTCTTTTTTCTTTAATGTTTTGGATTTTTCCGTTGGGTGGGTAAATGGTGTTGTGGAGATGGCAAAATGGGGTGTACCTATTGGGTATCTACTATCTAACATGAAGGAAGGAAATCAATACTTCCTGCAAGAGGTTCGAGTAAGATTACAAGTATCGTCAACAATAGATTGTGTGTCTTGGATCAAAACGTCACCAATACACGAAAGACTAGTAAAATGTGTTAGATCACAAACAACACTATTTATGAGTCACAATGAAATTAAAACCTCATATAATTCTTACAAAGCATTCACTATGCGACCAATTTTAGAGGACTAGGTTAGGATTAGTAAAGCCCGATTATTCTGTTCTCTTAGAAGTTCGAATTTAATTGATTCGTCGAAAATGGTATTTGATGTAAGGAAGCATTGGGGACACAGTGGGTGTACTCGATCACTTAAAAAAGTATTACAGTGTGTCGATATTCCGCAAGCAATGATGTAATGAAGGATTGAAGCAGAGGAGTCATCCCTATGTAATGTAGCACCTGTACCAAGTGCTAACCCCAATCCACCGATACAAAACAGAAACCGAGTCTTCCACGTAATTTACCCATGGTTGAGCCTTTAAAACCACATGAAATGAGCCTTTAAAACTCTTAGATCATCGATCAAAGTCACAGAGAGTCCCCTATAAATTCAAAAAATCTGCAACAAGCTTTGATATATAAGAAATGGGAGAGGTTAAATTGCTTGGCACAACACAAAGCTTTCCCTGCGCTAGGATTCAGTGGGCTCTGAAGCTCAAGGGCGTGGAGTATGAGTTCATAGAAGAAGATTTGGGAAACAAGAGTTCCCTCCTGCTCAAGTATAACCCTGTCCACAAGAAGGTACCAGTTCTTGTCCACCACGACAAACCCATCGCCGAGTCGCTTGTGATCCTTGAGTACATTGATGAGACATGGAAGGACAACCCCTTTCTTCCTCAGACCCTTATGACAAAGCCGTGGCTCGGTTCTGGGCTAAGTTTGCTGATGAGAAGGTAGTTGACCTCTTTTCCTTTGCTAACTTGGTGTATAATGTACCATTCGTTTAGGGTTTAGGGTTTTAACTCTTAAGCTTTCCCAAAACTCTTGTTGCTGTATGCAGGTTCTGATTGCAGTATGGGGAGCTTTCACTGCCGAAGGAGAAGAGAAGGAGAAGGCTATAAAGTCTGCACTAGAACCACTAGCATATCTTGAGCAGCAGATTGAAGGGAAGAAGTTTTTTGGTGGAGAAAAAATAGGGTACCTTGATTTAGTAGTAGGTTGGCTATCGCAGTGGCTCAATGTGATGGAAGAAGTTGGAGGCATGAAGCTACTTGAAGCTGAGAGGTTCCCATTTCTCCATGAATGGGGTCAGAACTTCATCCAAGCTCCGGCGATCAGAGAATGCATTCCACCGAGAGAAAAGCTTGTCCAGTATTTCCATTTTAGCCTCAGTTACAGACGTTCCTTGGCAGCCAACAAACCGTGATCTTGTCTCCCATATCGTTAAGCAACTCTACTACAGCCATGGTTTTTCAGATGAATTTGATATATTTTTGCGCGTTTTCGAGCTTTTGGGGTGTTGTCCTAGACGCCTAGTAGCTAGTACAGGATGTACTGTTTCTACCTATTGATCCGATTACGTCTTTGGCATGTCCCCGCTTGCTCATGTACTTGCCTAAAATGAAATGAATTTACTTCTATGTTTCATTCTCCAGCTCTTCTGGTACTGTTGACACTTGGTATATGATACAACCAACTGAAAGCAAATTTCCAAACTTACAAGCCAACAAAAAGCAATGGACATCAGATAGAGCTAAAAAATTAGTTACGTGCACGATAATTGATCGTATATTTTCGGTAGATATATACGACATACTTTGGAGTTTGGACATCGATCAGTACCAGGGACGGAACTAGGATTTAGAAATAGGGTAGGCTAGATTTCTTAGCGTTCTATTTGTTGGGCGAAGCAAAAAAAAAACTTTTTTGAGGTCTCCATAAACCATTAGAGCAATCCCTCCATATCCCACCAATCAATCTGTTGCCAAGCATTTTGGTTCTCCATCAGGCAAGTCAGAAAGGAGACTATTCTAACAAGGATAGTGATTAGCTAAATGAAAGTAGAATAAGAAAATTAAACCAAGTCTGTTGTCTTTGACACTTGACTATACTCGGGGATAGCCGTCGTGGGTTGCTTGGAAGCTTGAATGGAAAGTGTTGCATCCTTACCTCCCTTCCCTGAACTCTATATAGCTTCTCAGGTTGTTGTGAAAGAAAGATTGCCGAACATTGAGACAACCCCTTGAGAAAAACCAAGTGTTTGACAACATAACTCATAGAATGCTTACTGAAACTCTACATCTGTATAATAGTTTTTTTTATCCTTAAAGGTCCGTGCCTGATCAGTACTATACACTCAAATATTCAGTATATAATAGTACAATACTAGTTTCGAGAACCAATTTCCAGCTATCCGGCAAGCAATGATGTCATAAAAGGACTGAATGAACAATAAGGTCCCTTTCCTCTTTGGCATCTATGTCTTAGAAAACAATAAAACATAGTTGGTCTTAACGATGAGCGAGTCTTCCACGAAATGCAGTAGCCAAAGTTGAATTTTCCAAAGCATAATAGTCTAAGATCCACTCTATGATCTAGTAAAAGTCGCACAGAGTTCTCTACAACTACACAAGTTTTCTTCCAGCTTTGATCGAGAGGTGTTGCTGAAAAATGAGCGGGGTTAAGCTGGTTGCTACAACTCAAGCTTTTTCTGCACTAGGGTTCAGTGGGCTTTGAAGCTCAAAGGGGTGGAGTATGAGTTTATAGAAGAAGATTTAAGAAATAAGAGCCCCATCCTGCTCAAGTATAACCCTGTCTACAAGAAGGTCCCTGTGCTTGTGCACCATGACACACCCATTGTTGAATCACTACTGATCCTTGAGTACATCGATGAGACATGGAAGGAGAACCCCTTACTTCCCCAGAACCCTTGTGACAGAGCGGCAGCTCGCTTTTGGGCTAAGTTTGCTGATGAGAAGGTACTAGTTTTCTTGATAAGCAAATCTATGTGAACATGTGTATTGAAATGATGATTCTTGTTGGCATAATAAGCTTGATTCTGATCCAGTTTCTCTTGTGTGCAGGTTGTGTTTGGAGTATGGACAGCTTGCACGGCGGAAGGAGAGGGGAAGGAGAAGGCAATAGAGGCTGCTCTAGAATCACTAGCTCATCTTGAGAAGCAGATTGAAGGGAAAAAGTTTTTTGGTGGAGAACAAATAGGGTATCTGGATTTAGTACTGGGTTGGATACCTCACTGGCTCAATACTATGGAAGAAGTTGGAGGCATGAAGCTACTTGGAGCTGAGAGGTTCCCATGTCTCCTTGAATGGGGTCAGAACTTCATCCATACTCCACTCATCAAAGAATGCATTCCACCAAGAGAGAAGCTTATCGAATACTTGAGTGCTAGTATCATCTACTTGCGTTCCTTAGCAGCCCAAAAACCATGATTTCAAGCTCATCAGTTTGGTTTTCTAGATGATTGGATTTAGAGAAACTTTTTTCTGGTTTCAGGGTTCTTGTCCCAGTAGTAGCGTGTCCTGTGTCACACTCTATTGGTCTGATTAGTTCTTTGTTTATTGGGTCTCCCTCTTGCTCATGTATTTCCTCTTGAAATAAAATGATGCATTATATATGTTGCATTCTCCAACTCTTCTGGAAACTCAGTAACTCAGTTCTACAGCAATGTACAGAGGAAACTAAAGAGATGAAAATGAGTTCAGAAAGCTGTAAATCAAATACCTTATCTATAAATTTAATAAATAAAAGCACTAAAATGCAAAACAGTGTATAAATTGTATGCATCAGAGTATATAGAGACATAAACAATTGGGATGTACCACTGATCTTCAAAGATCAGAAGTTACTATATATTCATATACAGACTGAGAATAGTATGCATGTATTTAGTTTTCTTTGACATCATTACATTTCTAGAAGAGGGTCCAATTGGTCATGATGTAAAAGCAAACTCCATTTAGTCAGAAAAGTGAAAACTAATAAACCACCCTTGGAAATACATTTATCTGTATTTGTATATTCTCAAAACTTATAGTTTTACTAAAATATATCTGAAATGCTTTTCAAAATATAATCTGAAATATGAAATGATGGGAAACATGTCATTGGAGGAAATTTCAAGGGTAAAAAGAATGTTCTTTATGACTTTGAGCCACAACACAAAATGACACAGGCACAACTAATAGGCTCACAACTTCCTCTTCAAGAAAACCAATAAATTTCCAAATTCCACCTCTATAAAACTTAGGCAAGGTTTCAGAAGATTGAAAGCTTGGGTCATAACCAGACATTAAATGGCAGAGGTTAAAGTTCTTGGAGCATCTCTGAGTCTTTTTTGCTGCAGAATTGAATGGGCACTGAAGCACAAAGGGATAACCTATGAGTACATAGAAGAAGACTTGAGGAACAAGAGTACCCTGCTCCTCAAGTCAAACCCTGTCCATAAGAAAATCCCAGTGCTTCTGCACGGTGATAAACCAGTTGCGGAGTCCCTTGTCATCCTTGAGTATATAGATGAAACATGGAGGAAGAACCCTCTATTGCCAGATGATCCTTTTGAAAAAGCAATGGTGCGGTTTTGGGCAAAATATGTTGACGAGAAGGTAAACAAACAACAATTTAGAGTGATATTTTCTTGTCATGCAATCATTTAAATACTTTTCTAGTAAATAAACAGCATATTATGAATGCACATAGATGCATATATACTATGTATAATATACAAACATTGAGTGTTTCAGTGACTATACGTGCAGTGTGTGATCAGTGCATGGACTGCTAGCCGTACTAAAGGCCATGAACAAGAGAAAGCAATAGAGTCAACACAAGAATCACTCAAACTTCTGAATAAGCTCATTGAAGGGAAGAACTTTTTTGGAGGAGAAACCATCAGTTTCCTAGACTTGGTGGTAGGATCTTTACCTAACTGGATCAAATTCATAGAAGAATTTGTTGGCATAAAGCTATTTGATACAAATGATTTGTCATTTCTTCATGAATGGGAACAGAGATTCACTGAAATTCCAATGATCAAAGAAAGAATTCCGATGAAGGAAGATCTCCTCAATTACTTTCGAGCTCAGCAGAATGTCAAATGAGGGGAAGTGGTACTTTTTTTTTAGATCAAAAAAGAGGAAATAGTACTTGTAAACAATATATTTTCGTTTTAAAATAATGTAAAGACGCAGGATGCAGTCTTGATGAAATATATTACACTTCCAAATTCATGTTAATCCTGACATATATATATATATATATGTATAGTATGATCTATAAAAACAAAAAAATAAAAAGATCTATATATTCAACTGAAACTCAGAAAAAGAGATCAAGACATTACACGGCGACAGCGGCACCAGAAAGCAGTTCCCCCTTGTTTGCCTCGAGCAACTGCTAATTCTTCATCAATGTAAAACCATATAAAGAAAGGATCCTCGGTGCTAGGCTCTCTGTCATCCTTTTGGCCTAGACTGATCTCCAAAGGTTTCAGAGTTCCAATTTTTATCCGTATGCTCTCAAAGACAAAGGCCAGTATTCTCTTCTTCCAAGAAAGTCTTCCTTCAAATGTTAAGGCTCCAATTGGCCCAAAATATACTCCATTCTCAATTCTCTTTCCCTGATAATCACACGTACATTTGTCAGTCTTCTGTCTTTTTATGTAGATCTTTGTATACTTTTCAGCATCAATATCCAAGCCAGTTCGTCCGCAAAAGTAATGCTTTGGCATATGAAAATCACAAATAGGAACAAACAATAGAAAGTATACAGATGTGATTATGCAGGCTCTAACTACATACCCAAATACCCAATTCAACATCTATAAGAAATTTGACAATGCTCGTCTTCAAATGACTACTGAGAGTTCAAGGAAGAACATTCTATAACCAAGTTTAATTATTTTTCGCCATTGAAGGGAAAAAAAATTCAAAAAGATAACTTCTTTATTCTGATCATAAATTTTTCTGTCACACTAAGCATGAGCAATAGAAATAGAGATCAAATTAAAGGGCTTACAGCTGCATCGAACCGCTGAACAGCAGTTATAGGGAAGTATCTACCACCCTTCAGTTTCTTCTGCAAACACCAAAAAAAATCCAAAGAATCTTAATTTCCAACACAAATGGCTAAACAAAAGAATCAATCAATCTTTGTCATCTCTCATAAGTGAAAGAAGGATTCACCTCAGAAGTAAAAATGAGCATCCAAGTTCTCCCTGGTGATTCTGTCCCACCAAGCGTCTCAAGAAACCCAGATGGATCCAGCTTTGCATTCTCAAGCACAGCTAGAGCCGACAGAATCTCCTCTGCTGCAACCTTTCTTGTTTTTGCAGCATTCTTCAGCACTTTCACACTCTCCTGCACTTCCTTCAATCCCAAAAATCACACAACTCAAATAAAAACAGTAATAACCTTTCTGGGTAATTATGCAGCTGAGAGATGAAATAGTAAAGCAATGACCCTAGTGAAGGAAAAAGCTTACTTTGCTGAGCAGTGGCTCCTGAACATGCAGAGGGGTTGCTGTGGCACTTTGGTCATTTCCTTGAAAGGATGCTCTGGTTCTTGCTCTGGGAAACCTGGGCAGATTAAAGTTTATGGCTTTAGCATGTGTTGGAATTTGGAGAGGGAAGTTTGAGGGTCTGAGAAGTGCTTGAGAAGAACTCAGAGCCATCAAGTATTTGAGAGGGCTCAACTGTTTCCAAGTGGATTAGATTTTTATATGTTTCCATCAAATGGCAGGAGGGAGAAATTATTTTTATTTTTTGTATTTTATCTCTTTTTTTTACAAAATGGACAATTTTTAATTTCACTATAGGTGAATAAGCTCATTCAATCTCCATTTTTTGAATGGCTCATTCAATCTCTATTGTGATCATCCGATCAATCCATTGTTAGTTGGTCACTTCACACCGCTTAACTAGTTTAAAGTTGAAAATCATTGAATAACGTTATAATTTTTAAAAAATAACGTTATTTAAACTAATTTAAATACATTTTTACACAAATTCACATATAAATAACGTTATCATTTAGATTAATTTAAAAAATGATACAATCTTTATACTTTTCGCAACACATGAAGTGCAAGACAAACCCTGAGCTTATGCCCCCTAGTCAAGGGTGCCTCATAATTTCTGATATCGTATATAAAAAATTTGATGTCAACATTGGCAATTCAAATGGTTATGTTGCTGTGATAAGTAATTTAGGTGACCATAATGAAACCAAGATTAATGATTTCGTTCAAAAATATATAAACACAAAATGCATTATTTCGACCCGAATAATGTAAAACGGGTTGACCCGGACAATAGTAACACCCCGAAATTCCAGGTGATGAAAGCAACGATAGCCCTCTCTCTCTCTCTCTCTCACTCCTCACAGTTTTGGTGAGTCTGATTCAAACTCCAAATGAGCTCTTGATCCATAAACCCCTCATTACCGATCAAATTTACCAAACCTGCCACCATGTCCTACTCCCGCAAGCTCCTCTCCACCCTCCTCCGCTCCTCTCTCCGCCGCACCTCCTCCGCCGCCGCCAGGCCCCCACTCTCCAGATCCTCCCCCATCACGCGCTCCCCCGGCTACCTCCTCTCACGCGCCGCTCACTACTCCACCTCATCCGCCGCCGCCGTCTCCGCGCCTCCCAAATCCGGCACGCCGTCGACGACCGGCAAGATCACCGATGAGTTCACCGGAAAAGGCTCCATCGGCCAGGTCTGCCAGGTCATCGGCGCCGTCGTCGATGTCCGGTTCCAGGACGGCTTGCCGCCGATCCTGACGGCGCTCGAGGTTTTGGATAACTCGATCCGGTTGGTGCTCGAGGTGGCTCAGCATCTCGGTGAGAATATGGTTAGGACTATCGCCATGGATGGGACTGAAGGGCTCGTTAGAGGTCAACGAGTCCTCAACACTGGCTCTCCCATCACTGTAAGATCCTACTCTCCCGGAAAAGTTTACGTTTTCAATCCAGAAATTTACCTTCTTACTGTGAATGTGTGTTTTTCAGATTTACTTTCGGTAATTTTTGTGCTTTTAGTGTGTAAATGTTTTGGTTGAATGTAGATGTTTGAGTAATGGAAGATGTGAATTTAAATTTTGTGTTTTTTAGGTGCCTGTTGGAAGGGCAACCCTGGGCCGGATTATGAATGTTATCGGAGAGCCCATTGATCATAGGGGTGAAATAAGTAAGTAGAAGAAAAGCTCCCAAACCTGAAAATGTTGTGCAATTTGAGTATTTGTCGATATATTTTTGTGGATAAATGTTCTGAATGATTGTTTTTTTTGTTGTTGGATTTTGTCAGATACCGATCACTCTCTGCCCATCCATAGAGAAGCACCGGCCTTTGTTGAGCAGGCTACTGAGCAACAGATTCTTGTCACTGGAATCAAGGTATATGTGTTCGATATACCCCACTTTTTTTGCTGAGTTTTGTTGAGCATACAGTTAGAAAGTGATTCAAGAAACCAATTTTTTTAGAAATATGAAGAAATTGTTGTCTATGCCCTTCCTTTTGAAGGACACTATATTTCAGCTCCGGGTTAATATTGTCTCGGATACTTTTTTTAGTTTTAAAACATAGAACTCTTAGTCTCAAGCTACTTTTGGATGCTTTTATGGATGGTACACTTAAAGTTTCTTGCTTGATCTCATCTTCCACTGCATTGCTCACAAATTAGTAATGTTTTGGTCCAGTTATGAGCTTAACTGAGAATACATTTTACTAAATCCTAGGTGCTAAGAAAATAATAATTGGTGATGATGCTTATTTTTGAATTGCCAAAGACTGGAAATTTTTTTTGGACTTTTCTCTTTGTTATGGACTACGTTTAGACTCTGACAGTGTTGAAGTGAGAGCTAAAGTATTAGTGCTCTTTTCTGCAAATGTGTTAGTATATTTATTTATTTACTTGCCTTACTACTTTTAGGATCGGGTGCTATTATGCTGCTAGTTACTACTTATATAATTCCACAACAACAAAGGAGGCCAGTTGACATTCGTGTCTTATTCCTATCAGGTTGTTGATCTTCTTGCTCCTTACCAAAGAGGAGGAAAGATTGGGCTCTTTGGTGGTGCTGGTGTTGGGAAGACCGTGCTTATTATGGAACTTATCAACAATGTTGCCAAAGCTCATGGTTGGTTCTGTTAAAACACATTTTGGTTAACCTTTCTTATGTCAATGACCTCTGGAATGATGAAATACGTCGTCCGCAGGTGGTTTCTCTGTGTTTGCTGGTGTGGGAGAACGTACAAGAGAGGGTAATGATTTATACCGAGAAATGATTGAAAGTGGTGTCATTAAGCTTGGAGAAAAGCAGGTTAACTTACTGCAAACCACATTATAACTTTTATGATTCTACTTTTCCTTGGGTTCTCAATTACATTCCTCTTCATTGCAGAGTGATAGCAAGT
This sequence comes from Fragaria nilgerrensis, assembly GCA_010134655.1. Taxonomy (NCBI): domain Eukaryota; kingdom Viridiplantae; phylum Streptophyta; class Magnoliopsida; order Rosales; family Rosaceae; genus Fragaria; species Fragaria nilgerrensis. The sequence continues at coordinate 10,642,583 of CM020981.1, forward strand.
GTGCTCTTGTATATGGTCAAATGAATGAACCTCCTGGTGCCCGTGCTCGTGTTGGGCTCACTGGGCTGACTGTGGCTGAGCATTTCCGTGACGCTGAAGGGCAAGATGTGCTACTCTTCATCGATAACATATTCCGCTTTACCCAAGTAATCTCTCTCTTCCACACAGTTACATTTGAGTTAACATATTATTAACAATATTCTGTTAAAGAGATACATTATAACTTTTATAAATCTGCCGTCTTCTTGTCTCCATTCCCCAGGCTAACTCAGAAGTGTCTGCTTTGCTCGGTCGTATCCCATCTGCTGTCGGTTACCAACCTACGTTGGCTACTGATCTTGGAGGACTTCAAGAGCGTATCACTACAACCAAGAAGGGTTCCATTACGTCTGTTCAAGCTATTTATGTACCTGCTGATGACTTGACAGATCCAGCTCCTGCAACCACTTTTGCCCATCTTGATGCCACCACTGTGCTGTCACGACAAGTATGTAGCCTTTTATTCACAAAAATGTAGATCTTTTAGGAATCTTTGGCAGACACTCTTTTGATCTGTTTACTATCATTCTGCTCTTAAATCTAATGACAACTGCTTTTTGGTCAGATATCTGAGCTTGGAATCTATCCTGCTGTCGACCCCTTGGATTCTACATCTCGCATGCTCTCACCTCATATTTTAGGAGAAGAACATTACAACACTGCTCGTGGTGTTCAGAAAGTTCTTCAAAACTATAAGAATTTGCAGGATATTATTGCAATTTTGGGTATGGATGAGCTTAGTGAAGATGACAAATTAACTGTTGCTCGTGCTCGTAAGATCCAACGTTTCTTGAGTCAACCTTTCCATGTGGCCGAAGTGTTCACGGGAGCTCCTGGAAAATATGTGGAGTTGAAAGAGAGCATTACCAGTTTCCAGGTGATTAAGTTTTTCCTTTTTGGTTTTTGTTCCCTTAACGATAGGCATTTGTAATGACAAATACCATCCATGCTTAATGCCCTCAACTGTTAGACACGAACAATTAGTACGATGCATTCTTTAGTCTATTCTTTCAGTACCTGGCCATTCTCTGATGTTTTTGATTTCAAAATTTGTTTCTACAGGGAGTTCTGGATGGGAAGTATGATGATCTTCCTGAGCAATCGTTCTATATGGTTGGTGGAATTGAAGAAGTCATTGCCAAGGCAGAGAAGATAGCCAAGGAAAATGCTTAGGTCATGTGGCTATTATCTGTCATCCTGAGTTTCCAAAGAGCTAATAATGTCGGCATTGGTAATTCTCAGGAATTTCATTTGTTTTGAGGAGAGAACTGGCTTTTTCAGTTAAAGCATTAATTTTGTTAGGGTTGTATTAGGTAAAGAGATGAGGAGTGAGCATATTCTGTTAGGTCCCTTCCCTTGTGCAATAAGGTATGCACTTGTGTGTATTTACTTATATATCAGTTCAGTTCACAAGGGAATCCGCCTTTTATCTTGTTCTTTGTTTTGTTTCACGTCTAGTAACAGTAACCATTTTGCACCTTTATTCTGGGATTTAGAGAACAGATGCAGAAGAGGGCATATAATGATTTAGTGACTCCCTTTTTATTAGTTTAGGTGACTTTGCAAATTGCAATTTAAGCTTGAAGTTATTAGAAACGTCACAACTTAAAAATAGCAAAAAAGAGAACTGCGTTTGTAAAACTTGTGAGATGTGGATTACAAGTTTATACAGCGCGTTTTTACACGTCATGACAATGAAGCACGAGGAAGTTCAAGCATTACAAATCATCATGTTTCAAGTCAATCTTCCTTGCGTTTAAGCACCACAAGGAAGTTAACTGCTTTCCCTGAGATAATGGTGGATATATGATCTTCACATTTTTTCTGATACAAGTCGAACAGTTCATCTAAAATTTCCTCTCCAAAATGCTGCTTCAAGAGCCCCTCCATGCCAGCTCTAATGTGAGAGGCAATCAGTTTTGGCATTGAGCTAGTGTCCTCTACCCGGGAAACAAGCAAGTCTGCCACCATCTCTATGCTAAAACATCCATTTCTTTCTACAACATCTGATAGTTCTTTGGGAGACATTGAATACACAGGTATGTTAAACGAATCCACTTTCTCTTCGCTTACTACTCCCTGCATACACAGTAGAAATAAGGATGTCTTGTTCAGTTCCAACCTAAAAGCAGCAAGTAGAGTCAAATATGACAGATTCTTGCATATATGACTATCTATTTGCGTATTTGGGCTATGTTTGGTTACATAATTTCACTTTTTACTATGTATGAATAGCTTTACCTTTCTAACCAAGTCCATGAGGGAGGATCCTAAAAGCTGTAAGACCACATTTGGCGTAGCATCAGAATGAGGAGTATCACTGTGGCGGCCTGGAAAGGTAAGTACAATTAGTCCTCCATACACAATCTCTTGAGCCCTGGCTTGCAGGAAGCTCTCCATGTCGTCACTGTATTGAGTTTCATAAGCCCTTATTACTTCATCTGTGGCATTTGAATAATGAATGCATCCTTTGTTCCACGCAGGACTAGTACTATCTTCTATTACTGTTGGTACTCTAGATAGCCATTGAATGGCAGTAGAAGTGTAAGCAAAGTTAATGGAAGCATTCGGGAACACCCGCTTGTAGAAAGAACCTGGCACACCGGCTGCATGGTATCGCCTGTTCTGAGGGAGGGATTGGAAGAGCATGTTAAAGTCATTTGAGATATGATCATTAAAGAACACAAGAAATTCGGGAATCTGAGATTTCAGCCCTTGGCTTTGGTACTTGGACTCCACAGCTTCAAGTATGTTCTCAACTGCCAAAAAAGTATTTGGCCCAGTAGAGCAACCCAAATCGGCAATGTGAAAAGACTTGGAAGGTAAGAATATCTCGATGTCCAGCTTTTCTGCAATTGCCTTGTTCAGAAGTTCTTTGGCAGCATCGACAGAACCTCTCTGCAAAATGAGAGATTGTGCAGGTTACTTCTTTTCTCTATATGGTTAGTCTGTGCATGTTATTTTTAGTTGAGAGGATCCAAAGCTTTCAGTATACTTTTTTCTACAAAACTATCCATCATAAACTACAAGGTAATCAACTCAGGGAAATAACTAATACTGAAGTGTAGTATATATACTAAAGAAGAAACCTGCAGAATGGAGTTTTTCATATAGCTATTGGGGCCATCTCCACCTTTCATAGGATGTGCTTCAAAGACTATATTGGTATTCTCTGCAGCCATATCTTTGCTTCTCTGTGTTTCTCTGTGTATTGCATATTGTATCTTAGGGGTCATCATAGTTTATATCTACTACCAGTCCACTACTTGACACTAATAAAAAGACAAAGCTTAGCACCAAAATATAAAAGACAAAGCAGATTAACTAAGAATGAGCTTGACGATAATTTATTTAGCAATGTTGGAGTATGTGGAACATATACCTATTCTTTTTAAATCTTTTGAACGAAGTTTGAAACTCTACCAGAAATGGTCTGGTGATATGCCAGATTGCCAGAATCATGTCAACTACTGTTTGCAGTACATGGCATTAAAGAGTAATTTTGTGTATGTTTCCTTTCTTTCTCTGTGTTTTGGGATTCCATGGCATTTTGTATTGTGGACCATTGTTGTTATTCTACTACATCTACTTAATGCCATAATCCAGTATTCTAAAGACAAATAGTTAATTTAAGAACTGGAAGACAATAGAGAACGTCAGTGGTGATGATGCTATGAAATACAAATTGTTTGTCTTTTCTGTCCATAATTATTCTCTCAATTCCAGCTTGCACGGCACTTATATTGATAAGATCAAGGAATTTCAAGTTTCAAGAATGTTCAAATCAATCTGCCTTACGTCTAAGAACAACAAGAAAGTTGTGTCCAAGCACAGCAAGAAATTCAAGCATATCTTGCTCACATTTTTGCCGATACAAGTCGAAGAGCTCATCTAAGATTTCCTCTCCAAAGTGCTTCTTGATCATCCCCTCCACGCCAGCTCTCATTTGAGAGGCAAGTAGTTGCGGTACTGAAAGAGTGTCATCTACCAGAGGATCGGGTAAGATTGTCATCATCTCTATGCTAAAGCTTCCATTCTGTTTCACAGCAGCTTCAAGTTCTAGGGGGGTCATGGAATATATAGGCATGTTGAATGAATCTACTTTCTCTTCGCTAACAACTCCCTCCACAAAGGAAAATAAGCAGGTTATGTGTTGTACAATGCAACATAATAACACAAGAATAATAGGATCAACTATAGTTTCAAAGTAAGATTAAGAGATATAATCAGGCTTTAACACTACTAAAGATGATTTGAAGTAGCTTAGTTTCTAACATTTCTGGTTTTGAATATGTTTATGACTGGATTATGTATTTCTTACCTTTGTAACCAAGTCCATGAGGCAAGATCCTAAAACTTGGAAGGCCAAATTTGCCCAGGCTTGAAAACTTCGGGAGCCATCTGGGCGGCCTGGATAGGTAAGCACCATTAGTCCTCCACATACAATCTCTTGTGCTCTAGCATGCAGGAAGCACTCCATGTCCTTGACATATTGAGCTTTATAAGCCCTTACTACTTCATCACTGGCATTCAAGTAATGAATCCTTCCTTTATTCCAAGCAGGACTGTGTCTGTCTGACACCTCTTTCGGTACTCTAGAAAGCCAATGAATGGCATAGGAAGAGTGAACTAAGTGGATGGAAGCACTAGGAAATATTCGACTATAGAAAGAACCAGGCACCCCTGCTGCATAGTATCTCCTGCTCTCAGGGAAGGATTTGAACAGCGTGTTAAAGTCTTTTGAGGTGTGATCATTAAACAAGACTTGAAATTCTGGGATTTGTGAATTCTCTCCTTGGCTTTGATACTTGTACTCCACAGCTTCAATTATGTTTTCAACAGCATAAAATGTATTAGGCCCAACAGAGCAACCCAGATCAGCAATTTTAAATGATTTGGAAGATGACAATATATCTATGTCAAGTGTTTCCGCAATTCCCTTTTTTAGAAGTTCTTTAGCAGCATCAACAACTCCTCTCTGCAAAAGCCAAGATTGTTCAGGTTACTAATTACAGTTTTTTTTTTTGCTTGCTATGTTTGGTTGTGATGATCCAAAATTTTAATTAGTTTTTCACCAAAGGAGTATAAATGCAATGAACTATCTGATACTACATAAGAATTGAAAATGAGGGTTCTTATAATTGGATAAACTAATGCAAAAGATTTAAAGGAAACGAGTGTTAACTATCTTAATTTTGTTCCATGCTATAGCATTCTTACATCCTAGAACGCTAGAAGTGAATGAAAAGTTTCGAAACGAAGAAGAAACTAACCTGCAGAATGGAGTTCTTGGCATAGCTGTTGGGGCCATCTCCACCTTCCGTTGGATGTGCTTCAAATACATTACTGGAATCATCTGCTGCCATCTCTCTCTCTCTGTCTCTCTCTGTGTGTTACAGTTGTTGCTAATCAATGTATGCCATTCTGTGGTGGGTGATCATTGTTATTATATCTGCTACAGTTACTTGATGCAATGTATGCAACCATAGTAATTGACTTATTGTTCTGCTACAGCTTAATGCCACATAATCCAGTAATCCAAAGAAAAAGCGTTTTTAAAAAGTGGAAGACAGTAGAGAATAACGATGATGCTAGTTGTTTGTCTTTCCTGCACATTTACTTATTCTCTCCATTCCAGCTTTCATGGTAGAGACAAACACTGAATCATCGATTACTTTTCACCATTGCTTTATGTATTGCTAGAAAAAAAGTAGTTCACTATTAATTCACTGATGATACTTGGTCAGAAAAATAAATACTCATAAATCAGCACCAGCTTAAGCCGCATAACAAACCTAATACTTCAGTGATGCTTGTAGTAGAGTTCAAAGCCTAAAAGAACAGACATTATAGGAAAGCCCCTTAAAGTACAGGAAATCATGTTTTGAGCCGAAGGTCCTCAAACGTGAACTGAATTTGTATACCATTCTCTCAAAACATTTTCATAAGTTCACACTGCAGCAATTTAACATTTCACTTTGGCAGGGAATTAATAGAGAAAGGAATTCTGCCACTGAAAAATGAGGCTCTGGTACAATTAAAAAATGAGAAAGAGAGTGAGCTAGGTGTGCAGATTAGTGACATGCTATTCACTGACTGACTTCTCTTGAAGGATCTGAACAGCAACAACACAATCACACCAGCAATACAAATAAACACCAGATGGAAAAACCTCTACAACAAAACCTATCTCACACACACTCAGATGAGAAGAGAGTTTTCTGGAGCAAGAGCAACTGATATTCATTCTACCAAAACTAAACAAAGTACAAAGCAGCCCTATACATACATGTCTATGAGATACAGTAAACGAAGAGTCTAGAGCCGCACAAGTTGCTCTAAGTCAAAGTTTCAAAAAATACTAGAACTCTCCCTACACTAGAAGACTCCAGATAAAACTGAATTACTTAATAAAGTTACTGACAACTAGTTAGTTACAGCTTGGTTTATTTTCCTACATCTCTGGATCAAGTCTGCAGGAGGCATGCTATTCACATTCTTGAGAAACAAATTGAAGAGCTCATCTAAGATTTCTTCTCCAAACTGCTGCTTGAGGTCCTCCTCCATGCTACCTCTTAAGTGAGTGGCAAGCAGCTGGGCCTTTAAGAAAATTCAAGCTACAAGCTGACAAGCATGTTCAGAACTTCAGATCAATCTGCTTTGCGTGTAAGAACAACAAGAAAGTTGTGTGCAAGCACAGTAAGTATGTCATTTATAGATTGGTCACATTTTTGTCGATACAAGTTGAAGAGCTCATCTAAGATTTCTTCTCCAAATTGCTTCTTTACCATCCCCTCTGAACCAGCTCTAGTGTGAGAGACAAGCATCTGGGAAATTGAACAAGTGTCGTCTACCATGGGACGAGGTAAGTCTGCCATTATGTCTATGCTGAAGTATCCATTTCGTTTGATAGCAGCTTCAAGTTCTTTAGGTGACATGGAATACAGACGCATGTTAAATGAGTCTACCTTCTCTTCGCTAACAACTCCCTGCATAAAGGAAAAATAAACATAATGCAGGCATAAGGATGTGCTGTGCAATCCAACATAATAACAATCTTGAATATTGTCTGCTAGGTAAGATTAAGAATTTGTGTACTGATAGCAATTTATCCCAGGCGACTATAACATTGGGTTAAAGAAGCTCATCCTCTGTTCCATTTTTAAACATTTAGATTGTTGACATCACTGATTAGTGCATCATGGCTTACCTTTCTTACCAAGTCCATGAGGCAAGATCCAAGAAGTTGCAAGCTCAGATTTATCCAAGCATGAGAATGAGGAGAGCCATTAGGGCGGCCTGGAAAAGTAAGTACCATCAGCCCTCCATACACAACTTCTTGTGCCCTAGCATGTAGGAAGCAATCCATGTCCTCGGCATATTGAGCTTCGTAAATTTAGCTTAAACCGACTGCACTTGGATTATTAAATTGCATTGGACAATCTCTTCGACCACATCATTATGATTCATTATATATTAGGATTAACGTTGACGATCCTCTAATTTACTTCAACAACATCTAGGGTTCCTCACCTACCTACTGCAGGTAAATATTACTTGAAAAACAAGCACTACTACTGTCTCATGTACATCGATCTGTTTCTTATTATAGTAGGCTTACAAACTTATGCAGTTGCAGCAATTTTACTTGTCATTTCACATTACGCTTAAGCACAGAAAGAAAGTTAATTGCTTTCCCTGACTCAAAGATGGGTTGCTCTTCAAGTTTCTTAAGATATAATTGAAACAGTTCATCCAAGATTTCTTCTCCAAAATGCTGTTTAACGAGTCCTTCCGCGGCAGCTCTCATGTGACTCGCAAATATATGGATTTTAGCGGCAGTGTCTAGTGGCTGCAGGACCAACTGTAACTTCTCCATTTCTTTATGCTGAATCATCCATTTCGTTCCACCGCTGCTTCAAGTTCTTGAGGAGACATGGTATACATAGGTATGTTAAATGATTCTACTTTTTCTTCGCTTAGTATTCCCTGCATAATATAGAACCACATACCCTAGCATAATGAATAATTGAATATGTTTTGTGAAATTAAAACATGAGCAACAAGAATTGTAAAAATTAATTTATATATGTTTCTGCTTGTAAGGGTTCTTCTTGAAATGAAATGCGACTAGGCCAAAATCAACCCAATAATCTGATTATTGGGAGGACTTTGTATGTGATTCAGATCAAATGGAGATCAAAAGGAGCTTGACAGCGTGAGCCTGGTGTGGGAGCTAGAAACGCACTGCGGTGAGAGAAATTTGGGAGTTTTTCTAGGTAAACGATTTTTGGGAAAATAGAGGTTGAAGGTGGTTGTTTGGGAAGATGGGTTAACTAAGCAATGCTTGGTACTTTTAAGGCATGGAGGCTTGAAAACTCGGGATTGAAGGTTATTTCTGGATTTGCTTGGGGTTTTGCTCAATGGTGCCTCTCCTCTTTTCTACTACAGGGACTCACCTTTTATAGGCTCAATAGATAAGGTTTTGATGATCTAAAGCATCTCATTATCTGGGTAAAACACTCCATCTTCAATTCACGTGATTTTTCCCTAAAACCAAAAAAGGAGAAGCTTACTTCGAGGTGGTGGTTCTCAAAAGAAGAGGGTTGTTGCGGTGACAGCGATCATGACAACACAAAACAAGGGGATGTAGACAAGAGACATTGGGAAGTGTGATCATTGTTTGAGGGGAAGGAGGAAGCTTTTGACTGGTCTCATGGCTTTCTCTAACAGAATGAGACTATGATTCGGAGAGAAGTTATTTTGGACTGTATTCATGTGCTGCGGGGAAGAAGAAATCTAGGTAATTGGTTGTTGCAGGGAAAAAGGAAGAAAACTGAGACTTGAGAAACATGAGAGACTGATGTTGGCATGCAAGTGTAGTTTGGGCCTTAGGTCTAAAGGAAAGAAAAGGATCGACCCAATATTCTCATGTATGTTCACCATTTTATTTGTCGGTCGAAGTTGTTGGGCTTGGATTTCGGGCCCAAGACCGAAATCACCAACGACGTCAAATCGACAAATGAGCATTTTGTGTTTCCGTAACCTTCCACACCACACCCACATCTGCAAGCCCCAAGAGCGTGATTGTGGCTTGGGTCCACATGCGTGGCATGACTTCAATTAAATACATAACTTTTGTATTTCTAAATGTAATTCGTATGTGTATTTTCTTATTGGGCTTGTAATATCTATTAAGCATGAATATTTATTTTTTGGGTATCAACATTAACCCCCTTGATTATGTAGGCTATGCAATGATTATGAAATAGGCTACATAATCAATAAGAACGTGAGCCAATGTAAGCATGGATGCCAAGTGTATAAAAAAGCTTGAAATCTGATAGAATTATAGTTGCATGAGAACTTGAAGTATTCGCATGATTTGCTTTAAGGAGGGAAGGAGCATGACTTTGGTTAGGAAGAGAAAATAAGTAGGCATTTGGTAATTAAAATGAGTTAAGTGGAAGTAAAATCGATAAAGAATTAGAGTAGAATAATAGTAGATTTGGAAAATGGATTGACTAGTAAGGTTAAGAGCCTTGTGTTTTATCAAGAATGAATGTTTCGTTTAACGACTATGAGATTTTGGGAATTTTGGCACAAGAAAGTTGAAATGGAATAGGAAAGTGTATGAAAATACGTTTCATTGTTAGAGTAAAACTGGGTTCTTGAGTAGAAAAGGAGAGCCTATATAAAGTATAAAATATTATATAGTTAAGTACGGGGATTTGGCTTCTAGAATGCTTGATAGTTTGCTTGGCATGATGTATAGACTTCGCATGGCTTATATATGGTTGAATATTAGGCATGAGTTTGTGAAACCATGTTTAGACATATATAAGGCATGTGCAATGGTGGTTTCTGCTTGAGGTTATTTTAATCATTTGATGGACCAAGTGAGAGTGTGCGTGAAATTTAAAAGGCGCGTGATTAAAAGATTAAGCTTGGCATGACTCTCATATGGTCTCGAATAGATGCACGATCTTAACAAAGAGGAGCTTGGCGTTTTTAGTTAGCAAGTGCTTGGAATGAGCTTATGTAAGGCTTGGCATGCCTCTTTGGTCATGAATCCGCTTGGCATTGTGTTTAGCTTGGAGCGAGGCTTGGAGTGTGCATTGGCTTGTCATATATAGGCATCAGCTTGGTATATAAATTTGAATGAAAATTCATTTTAAGCATGTAGAGAAGAACATGTGGCCTGATGTATTGACTTGTTTTTCATACAAGCTTGGTACTGTAATAATAGTTCAGTGTAAGTAAGTTTACCAGAGCAACTCATAATGTAGCATGAGATCAACAATGACTTTAAATCATTCCTATAGTAATATATGTATATACATCAGCGTCGACTGTAGTAGAAATTGAATAATGACACATTTCATTTCTTGCAATAGCTATGAACGCTACAGTAAATAAGAATTTGGACTTGGGATCAGCCTAGTGCATGTCGTTATGTACAACCATTAGCCCATGATTTTGTAGCAATGGCTATGCAGCAAGTGCTTGAGCATGAACAAGATATATAATGCCTTCTAACTGATATTTTGAAATTGTAGCTCTCCTGCAGTGGTATGCATGTTAACAGTGGCTTTATTCTTTCTGGGCAATGATATAATGGATGTGTAGCAGCATTTGTATATATGAAAAAAATTTACACCGCAAGGCGCAGTTAGTAAATACCACGCCAACAATGAAACATTGTTGCGGCACATATGAGTCGCCATTTACGTTGAAACCTGATTCAAGAAGAAGAAAACGAGGCTTCTGCCTTTAGGTACTATGATTTGTATGCAAAATCATAAGCCCAGCATGTGAAGCAGATGCTGAACATGAGAATTGGGCTAGAAGAAATTTTGAGGAATGGTTTTCTGGAAAAGGCTGGGTTTTTAGAACAAGATTGGGGGAAATGAGCAATCTAACTTTTAAGCCTCATTACAACATTGCACATCTCGCACATCCGAAAGTCATCTTACTTGATTTGGCCTAGTCCTTGCATTCCTTGATTTGGTAGGTATCCATGAGAGTCATGCCATTACTTGGGTATCCAAATTCATGTTATAACGAGAGTCATGCCAAATCAAGTAATAAATATGTAACTTTGGGATATGAATTCATGTCAATTCGCACGTGCAATTACAAGGGTGATGAAGGAGGGAGTTTGGGGATATTAAACCCAGTTCCCAGCGGAGTCGCCATTTATGTTGGGGTCATTTTGAACAGAGGCTGCTAGGATTGATAAATTGGTTTGATCTCCTTTATTTTACTGATACAAATTACTAGGCAGATACTACTAATAGCATAATTATTAATAGTACTAAAACACACAAGTAATGCAGTTCGAAGAAAACGTATTCCTCTCTTATTATTGTGCAAAAGGGTATAATGATTATTGTCTAATGTCCTCTCTCACAATAACACTCTAAACAGGTATATCTCTCTAACTGTTTCCTCTCTGATGTCTAGAACTAAGCTAGGCACCCCTATTTATAGAGTCTAGATCTCTATAAATCTTTATCTAACTTGGAAACTACTCCTTAACTAAGTTAGACAATTATTCATTTTCAAGCTAGAAAACTATGTACTAACTAACTTGGAGAAGGAATCACTAATTCCTAAAAGCTAAATGATACACCAGTATCATTTACCCCTTTGAGTTCAAGGACTGAACCCAAAGCTTCAAGAAGCTCTGTGCGTGTTTTCCCCAGGTCTCCTTGCAGTAACTTGTTGTAGTGGCATGTTTTTCATGATATGTTGGCAATAACTTGGCGTGGATTTGGTAGCATGATAGATGAACAAAATACATGAAAGAGCTTACAAGAAGACATGTGGCGTGGGAGCTGAAAATACAAGAGTTGCAGAAGATGAGAGGCTTGCTGCAGGGTAAAGTAAAGCTGATGGGGACTTGTGCTTGGCATAGAGGAAGATGAATTATTGTGGGGTAAAAGCAAGTAGTATTATTTGTATGGCCGGAAAGCTATTGGTTTTGTGGGTAAAATATGTAATTAGTTTAAGTCTATGAATTTGGATTATCTCATCTTTGCAGCCCATTAAGCGATTTAGATTGTTAGGCTTGGATTTTGGTCCCAAGTCCAAAATCGCCAATAACCAAAACCGAGAATGAGCCTCATGTACTTATGTTACCTTCCACACCACACCTAAACTTGTAAGCCCTAAGAGCGTGATTATGGCTTGGTCCATATGCGTGGCATGACTATTCGAATAATATATAACTTTGTATTTCCGAACGCAATTCGCACGTATATTTTCTTATTGAGCTTGGAATATCTATTAAGCATGAATATTGATTTTTTAGATATCAACTCTGCTTCATTATAAATATGACAAAGCTCTCAATGCAAAATGTATGGACTTTTATATTTATGTAGCCATAGATTATAGTAGTTTTAAATTGGATTAATTACAAAACACCACCCAAACTATGATGTTATTTTCATTTTCATACCTAACTATTAAAAAAATTTCATTTTCATACCTGAAGTTTCATTCCGTTAGCATTTTGATACCCCTAACCACTAACACCGTTAAATTTTGAGGGCATTTTTGTCATTTCAATAAATGTACATGTTGTTGGTATATATACCGCAAGCATAAGCAACGACCTCGTAGACCGTTTTTTCGGCCACGAAGGGCCCCGCCCCCGACATACTTCCGATAGACCGACGTCCAGGCTACCTCGCCATGATGAAAGATTATCCGTGTCACATCGACAATGTGCTTCTCCATGCTCCACAAGAAGACACAATCATAAGAAGATATATAGGTACTTAGTCCCACATCGATAATATGTAAAAGGAGGGAACCTTCCTTAGCTATAAAAGGAAGGCTCCCCATATGTAGAAAGCTCTGAATATCTCTCTCCCGATCCCAAAGGCCTGTTGGCATGATAGTTGATTCTAAAGTGGACGTAGCTATGTCCTCCGATGGCATGGTGAACCACTATATGTCTTTGTCTCTTGTCCATGATTGTCTATTGTTCTTGTCCCACCATGATTCTCCATGATCCCAGTCTCCGGGATTATGCAGAAACAGTACCATTTTTTACATTTACTTTAACAAAATAATTTATTTTTTGAGGTTAACAAATACAAAATAGAACAATTTACTTTAACAAAAATATTAAAAAAAACTCCAAAATTAAATATTTATTTTTGTAACAATAGTGATAAAAGTTAGTGGAACTCTTGTGTGTGTGTATATATTTGGAGTTACATGTTAAGCAAAACAAAATATATATTAAAATAAATTATATCGAGAAAATATCGGATATCGATAGACATTTATCATATTTTATATAAACATAGTATATTTAACCAAAAATAGATTCAACATGTTTATATAAAATTTGATAAAATTTTCATCGATATTCGATGTTTTCTCGATATAATTTATTTTAATTATATATATATTTCAATATATTTTATTTTGTTTTGCTTAACATGTAACTCCAAAAATTTATACATACAAGAGTTCTACTAGGTTTTATCACTATTGTTGCAAAAATAAATATTTAATTTCGGAGTTTTTTTTTTGAATAGTTTTGCTAAAGTAAATTGTTTAATTTGTATTTGATATCCTCAAAAAATAAATTATTTTGTTAAAGTAAATGTAAAAAATGATATATTTATTGAAATGACAAAAATGCCCTCAAAATTTAACGGTGTTAGTGTCAAGGTATCAAAATGCTAACAGAATGAAACTTCGAGTATGAAAATGCAAGTTTTTGATAATTAGGTATGAAAATGAAAATAACATCATAATTCGGGTGGTGTTTTATAATTAATCCTTTCAAATTTAGAACAGTTGAGCAATGCTCTTACCTTCCTAACCAAGTCCATGAGGCAAGATTCTAAACGCTGAAATGTCATATTTTTCGTACAATGAGAATGAGGAGTACCATTAGGACGGCCAAGAATGATATCGATAAGAACCATCAGCCCTCCATACATAAGCTCCTCTGCCCTAGCAAACATGCAAGAAACAATCCATGTCATCAACATATTGAGCTGCAGAACCGGCCTTAGGTTAGCCCAACAAGCTTATACTTTGGGCCCCCAAATTTAGGGGCCCCAAAAAAAAATATCCAAGCATATATATATATATAACTTTTTGTCTTTCTCTTTGCTTGAGTCATCAACTGCCGCATGCCCGCACCGCTCGTACGCGTCTTGCCATCTTTCTTAGTTTCTCATATCAAGGTCTCCTTGCAGCAGACTAGCAACCCTCAACTTCTCTAAGTTCTCTCTGACGACAGTCAGGTAAGTCTGTCATCCTCCTCCAATGAGTCCAATGCCATAGTTTTTACAATTTCATAGTTGAGAAATTGAAATTGAGAATGAAAAGGGTTTTGATTTCAATTCAGAAGACTGATTGTGAGATAGGTTTTGGTTTGAGTATTGGAATCATTAAATGTTTGATTTTATGCCTTTGTTTATGCCTAAAGTTCTGTTTATGCCTTTGTTTATTCATTTATTTGTTTATGCCTAAAATTCTGTAGGATTATCTTTTGCGGGGTGCTATATGACTCCAATTAAAAAGTATCCTTCTGGGGCTAAAAAAAGAAAAGAGAAGCAGAGAAGAGAGGCATTAAAGCAGCTTTAGATTTTGTTTCTTTTGCTGCCAAGAATCTAAAAAGTGTAGTTTTCAGTAACAAGAGTACTAATATTCGTAATTTTCAAATTTTTGTTTCAATCTTTATAGCATTTCATTATTATTGAGAGATTTATTGTTATATTATGTGCACACTTACTTTTGAAGTGAAAAAAAATACAAATATACTTTTTGGCAGGGAGCCCCAATTTTTTTTTTTTCCGTTTTGAGCCCCCAAAATGTTAGAGTCGGCCCTGATTGAGCTTCATAAGCCCTTACTACTTCGTCTGAGGAATTTGAGTAATGAATGTGTCCTTTATTCCAAGCCGAATGATATGTGTTCCCTACCGCTTTTGGGGTACAAGAAAGCCAATGGTTGGCGAAAGAAGAGTGAATCAAGTGAATGGAAGATTTAGGAAATATGCGACCATAGAAAGAACCCGGCACACCTATGGCATAGTATTGCCTCTTCTGTGGGAGGGATTTGAAGAGCATGTTACATTCATTTAGGGTATGATCATTGAAGAAAACCTGAAATTCTGGGATTTGGGTATTCTACCCCGCAGATTAGGGGTGTTACTTCGAAACCAAAAACCGCACCAAAAACCAAATCGTAACCGAAAAAACGCATCGAAAAAAAACCGGGCCGAACCAGGTTTGTTCGGTTTGGTTTTCAGTTTCGGCCCAGTCAAAACCGAACTGTACCATTTGAACCGAAGTCAACAGTCAAACAGTAATACGACGTCGTTTAAAAAAAAAACCCTAGTTCTTCAGCCATTCTCTCTCAGTCTCTCACGCCTATCGTTCCTTAGTCTCTGTCTTTCTGTTTCACTCTTTCTCAGTCCCGAGTCCCCTCTTTCTTTTGCGTCTCGCCGGACTCTCCCTCTTCTCCCCTCTCACCGGTCCACCCTGTCGCCACTCGCCAGTCCGCCACCTGCACCAGTCCCCTCTGTCCTGTCGCCACTCGACTCTCCCTCATCTCCCCTCTCACCGGAAGTTCCCAATCTCGCATATTCAGGGTCTGCCTTGTAGAGGGCAAAGGACTAAGAACAACACCAGGACTTTGAAGTTTGAAGGGTAAGAGGGTCACTGTTGCCGCAAAGAAGAAAGCTCGTTAAGTACTTACATTGTGTTTCTAATCTGTTTTTGTAATTGATGATCTTTGAAATATGTTGTTTTGGTTTGTGTATTGGGGTTAGTATTTAGTGGAATTGATGAAAGTGACTAAATTGGTTTGTGTATAGGTTGTTCTTGTTTTTTTTTTCCCTGTTATGTATTGACTGAATTGGTGTAATAGGTTGTTCTTGAACTCTATATTTCCTTGCTGAGTTGTGTAGTTGGTTGATGAACAACTTTCATAATGTTGTAACTTGTTAATTGTTATGTGCTTAAATCTTTGATTCCTTTTCTTTTGTAGACAGCATTCCCTCTCACAATGAAGAGGGTTAGATTGAACTCATCAAAGGCAGTGAAGCGCGGTTCCTCAACGTCCATTGACTCATTTGGTCATGGTCGTGGTCGTGGCCATGGCTGTGGTGCTACAAGTTCTACAATGAACAATTATTTCTCATCTTCTCAGGTATATTACTGAAATAGTTATGATATATATATATATATATATATATTCTGATGATGATGATGATTATATTTGTATAATACGCAGATGCAAGTTGATAATATTGGTGTTGGTGAATCGGCAACACCGACACCGGTTCCTAGTATGGGTGGATCACAAGCAACTGAAGCAAGTACCGGTGAAGAATATGAGAATCATGAGATGACTGAGGAAGAATATTTGGCGTACTTGAAGGACAATGAAAGGTCAGATATTTGGGCTCATTTTACTAGAAAAATAGTTAAGAATAGAATTGAGGGAGTATGTATTTATTGCAGTAAAAAATATTGTGCTGATCTGTATTCAAATGGTACGACATCCCTTCTTAAGCATATAGATAAGTGTCCCAAGTATCAAACATTGAAATGTTGAAAGCTAAAAAAACAAAAGATTTTGTGTGTTAACAAAGAGACTAGGGAGTTAGATACCTCTACTTTGACAAATGAAGAGCTCACTAGGTTGTGTGTGGAGATGATTATTCTAGATGAGCTACCATTTACTCTCATGTGGATGGGATGGGGTTTAGGCGTTTTATGAAAAAAGCATTACATTTTTAAAAAATCCCTTGTAGGCAAATAGTAGCAAAAGATGTGCTTAAGGTGTATATGTGAGAGAAGGAGAAGTTGATGGGTCAATTGAAGGGGAAAAAGGTGTGTCTTACAACGGATACATGGACATCCATTCAAAACATTAATTATATGGTTGTCACCGCACACTTTATTGATGATGATTGGGTGTTGCATAAAAAGTGCTTAATTTTTATGTCATTGAGGATCATAAGGGAGAGTCTATAGCTGAAATTTTAGATGATTATTTGTTAGAGTGGGGCACAGAGAAGATTCTAACAGTCACCGTTGATAATGCTTCGGCAAATGATGTTGCAATAAGAGAGTTAATCAAGAAGTTAGATGGTTGGGGAGATCCTAGAATAATTTTGAATGGGAGAAAGAATGTGCATATGCAATGTGTAGCTCATATTCTTAACTTGATTGTGAATGATGGTTTGAAACCAATGAATATGTCTATTAATGTTATTTGTAATGCGGTGAGGTATGTTAGATCTTCTCCACAAAGACTTGAACTTTTTAAACAATGTGTTGAGAGAGTGAAGATAGAGTGCAAGGGGCTTGTGGTGTTAGATGTCCCTACTAGATGGAATTCCACATACTTGTTGTTGGAATCGGCTTTAAAATTTCAAAAAGCATTTGATAGATTGAGTGAACAAGATACTCGTAATTATTGTGCATATTTCAAATTGGGTGAGAAGAATGCAAAGAAAGGGCCACCCGCTGGGATTGATTGGAGGAATGCCGAAATGTATTCGGATTTTCTAAAACCATTTTATGAAGTTACATTAAGAGTGTGTTGTTCTAATATACCTATTATTCATCACACTTTTAGTGATTTACTTTATCTATATGGTCTTTTAGAAGAACAAATTAAGAAACCAAGTGTTCCTAAGATGGGAGATATTGCACCTCTAATGGGAGAAAAATATAAAAAATATTGGGGTGATTTTGATGAGTTGAATCAATATGTATTTCTTGCTCTTATTCTTGATCCACGACACAAATTTGAGAAACTTGTTGATTATTTAGAAGTTGTCTTTGGGGATGAGGATGAGTACCATAGGATGGAAGTTGTCTCATTGAGTGTCAAAGAGCTTTTGTATGATATTTACAATGTGTATGAAGAAGAGGAAAATGATGTTAGAGAGGTTGGTGAGTCTCAAGCATCCAATGATATGATTAAGATTCATTTAGTCACGGGTGTTACCGAGTTTGAGAGGAAGCTAAAGGAGAAGGAGTTGAAGAGAAAAGCAAAGAAAGCCGAGATCATTCACAATGATGTTGATAGATATATTAGTGTTCTTATTGAAGGAGACGATGAAGGGTTTGACTTGTTGAATTGGTGAAGAGTGAATGGGGTTTCTAGGTACCCGATATTGGCCCGCATTGCAAAAGACATTTTAGCTATTTCGGTGTCTACTATATCTTCGGAATCTTCTTTTAGCACTAGAGGGAGAGTCATTAATCCACATCGAAGCTCTTTAAGTCCAAAAATGGTGCAAGCCTTGATATGCACACAAAGTTGGCTTAGAGGTGAAACTATTGTTGTGCATCATGTGCCATCAAGTGAAGAGATTGAGCTATGTAAAGAGGCGGAAAAAGGTAATAGTTTTACGTTATTTTTGAATGTTTGATTTGATTAATTCGTTTTACGTTATGTTACATCATTTACATGTATGGTTTTCTTTTCTAACCTTTTGTTTTTTTGTTTTGTTTTTTTGTATGTAGAAATATTGGAGATGCCATCATAGTCAAGTAAGCAAAATGTGAAGTGTGGTATGTTGCCTCCTAAAATGAAGGTTATGAAGCAAATAACATTGCAAGGATGAGATGATGTTGATACTTGATAAGGATTTGAACATTGTGGACTTTATTTTCAATTTGTCGACTTTTAAGTTTGAACAAATTTTTAGTTTGTAATGTTTAAACTTTGAACATTGGACTCTATTTTCAATTTGTGGACTTTTAAGTTTGAACTATATGGAAGTATGCAACTATGCATTGTCGAATATGGATCCCAATATATTAAGAACTCTATATTAAAATTACCAGAAATCTTTTTTTTTTTTTTACAAAAAAAAAAAAACCGAACCGGGCTAAACCGTTCAGTTCAGTTAGGTTTTCGGTTTACATTTTCCAAAAAAAAAAAAACTGAACCGAACCAATTTTTTAGTTCGGTTTGGTTTCCGGTTTTAGGTGAAAACTGAACTGAATAAAACCGATAACACCCCTACCGTAGATTGATACTTGGACTGCACGGATTTGAATATGTTTTCAACCGCAGAAAATGTATTAGTTCCAACAGAGCAACCCAAATCTGCAATGCGAAAGGTGCTAGAAGATAACAAGATTTATGTGTCAAGCTTTTCTGCTATTGCCCCGTGTAGAAGTTCTTTGGCAACATCAGCCACATTTCTCTGAAAAAGCATAGAATTTAGGTGAGGAGTACTTAGTTTGCTAGTAGCAATAGACATTTGAACTAGAAGATTGAGTAGTATAAATAGATACACTTCCTTGATTTGAAGAAAAAACCAAGGAAGTTAGGATTATGACAGTCATCCATCTGATTTTGCTCCATGCTATATTTGGGATTATATAAGTATGTGGTTAGGGATGACTCCTAGGTTTGGGCCCCCATTGTTTGGACCCTTTGCACTTTTTTGGACTTGGGTAACTCTTGTTATGTTTTTTATTTTTATTTTTGTTATGAGCTCACATCTTTTCTTACAGAAAGATGATGGGCTTTTTATCATCTCGCCTTGAGCGGGAGAGATCGCAAAGGGAAGAGACATCCGAAAATTATAGAGCGCACCTGGGTGCGCAGCGCGTCTGGATTATCCACCATCCATTTTGACGCGTGGATTAAGGACATTAGTGCGGCTTTTGGAGGACATTTGTAGGCGAGTGAGGGGGAGAAAGGGAAGAGAATGGGTGTGCATTCATCTTCAATGCAGTCCTCGTAATGACTTTTCTGGTTTGGCGCACACCACCATCGACGATGCAGGCCCTTCCTTGCCGGATTCTGGGTTCGGGTTTCCTCCAACACAACGACAGTAGCCCTTCTAGCCTCCCTCCGTGTTCATTTTTGTCTCCAGGAGAAAAAGGCGATGCCGGGAAAGAGAGGGAGGCGCTGGAATACCTCGCCGAGACTCTCCGTGAAAAAATCCAGAAAAGAGGTATTAAGGATTCGGGCACCATTCAAGGAAAAAAAGACAAAGGAATTGAACTAGAAGAGAAAAGGAGAGAAACCCTACCCACTGTTGTTACAGTCGCCATCGGATCTCACCGGAAATTGAAGAACATAGTGAAGCACCCTTGAATTCGATCTCCATTGAATTGGGTTGCATGTCTGATATATGGACTGGTTTTGTAGAGTGGAAGAAGAGAAAGATTTTGGTGGTGGTCTCGCCGCCTGAGGTGGCCGGAATCGGGCGGAGGGCGGCAGAGAAGATAGCTACGGTGGAGAGAGAGGAGGAGGAGGAGGAGAGAGAGAGAGAGAGAGAGAGAGAGAGAGACGGGTCAACACCCGAAATGGGCTTTTGACCAAGACCAACAGTCTCTTACCTTTTACAGAGAAATGACGGCCAAGATTAAAAGGTGGAAAATAATCAACAACCTAGATTTTAAAATGCTATTTCCTAATTTTAGAAAATTCTATAAATTCCCGAAACTACGATAAATCGTAAAAATAGCTCGATGCTCTGAAAATTAATCTGAAGACAGGGGTAAATTCGTCTCGCCGCGTACTTTGACACCGGGTCCTTAAAAGTGGAATATGACATTTCGAGAAAAACTCAAAAATAGACTTGGGAGTTAACTTAGAAATTAACCGAGCGCGGTTACTAACCTTCGGTAACTCAACGAACACTCGGTAAATTTCTTTAGGGCATCGCAATAAAGTAGAATTCGACGTATTTCATCATACTGATCACATCCTATTTCAAAAGATTTTTGAAAATTTTGTTTCTTCTGTATAATTGGTTCACAAAGATAAACACTTCCAGATAACCTACTAAACAAGTTATATTACATTAGTAGGCACGTTGTGATGGGGTCTCACACGATGTCGGTCAACCATGTTTCGTGTAAAAAATAAGGTTGAATTAAAGTTGACAAATTTGATGGGTGGCCTAACGAATCCGAAACAGGGTGAATTTTTTTCAGCAAACCTATTTAATCCCCATGTCTACATCTGAAGGTGAAATTTTTATTTTCATATATTTATAAGCTCGGATCGCCACGTGCCTACTAAAGCGGTAGAACTTGTTCAGTAGGTTATATGACATGTACATCATTGTGAACTAACTATACTGAAAAGACAAAATTTTCAAAAATCTTGTGAAATAGGATGTGACCGGAATAGTGAAATATAGATAGAGTTAAAAAATCACAAACTTTCGATAACGTTTGCTTCCCGATAAAAGCAGTCAACTCTAAATACGCTTACGCGCTCCTAAGGGGAGCCTAACCACCGGAGGGTCAATTTAACAATTTTTTTCATGCATTCCTAAATCTCATGTATACGAGTTTTAGGTTCGAAAACAAAAAAAAAAAGGGTTTCGCATGATGCCAATCAACCGTTTTTCGTGTAAAAAATGATGTTGAATTTAGGTTGACCGGTTTGATGGGGGGTCTAACGAATCCGAAACAGGGTAGATTTTTTTCAGTAGACCTATTTAATCACCATATCTATATATGACGGTGAAATTTTTATTTTCACATATTCATGACCTTGGATCGCCACGTGCCTACTAAATCAGTATAACTTGTTTAGTATGTTATATGACTTGTACATCATTGTGAACCAACTATACTAAAGAGAAAAAAAATTCAAAAATCTTATGAAATAAGATGTGACTGGAATAGTGAAATACATATAGGGTTAAAAAATCACAAACTTTCGGTAATGTTTGCTTCCCAATAAAAGTAGTCAACTCTAAATACGCTTAGGGCTTCTAAGGGGAGCCTAACCACCGGAGGGCCAATTTAACAATTTTTTCATGCGTTCCTAAACCTCA
The DNA here is from genome assembly GCA_010134655.1 of Fragaria nilgerrensis. NCBI lineage: Eukaryota > Viridiplantae > Streptophyta > Magnoliopsida > Rosales > Rosaceae > Fragaria > Fragaria nilgerrensis. Next base: position 10,664,434 of record CM020981.1, read on the forward strand.
TTTATATGAGTTTTAGTTTTGAAAATGAAAAAAAATAGGGTTTCGCACGATGTCAGTCAACCGCTTTTCATGTAAAAAATGATGTTGAATTTAGGTTGACCGGTTCGATGGGGGGTTTAACGAATCCGAAACATGGTGGATTTTTTTCAATACCTATTTTTTCACAATATCTACATCTGAAAGTGAAAATTTTATTTTCACATATTTATGACCTCGGATTGCCACGTGCCTACTAAAACGGTACAACTTGTTTAGTAGGTTATATGACCTGTACATCATTATAAACCAACTATACTAAAGAGACAAAATTTTCAAAAATCTTATGAAATAGGATGTGACCGGAATAGTGAAATACATATAGGGTTAAAAAATCACAAACTTTCAGTAACGTTTGCTTCCCGATAAAAGCAGTCAACTCTAAATACGCTTAGGCGCTCTTAAGGGAAGCCTAACCACCGGAGGGCCAATTTAACAATTTTTTTCATGCGTTCCTAAATCTCATGTATACGAGTTTTAGGTTCGAAAACGAAAAAAAAAATAGGGTTTCATACGATGCCAGTCAACCGTTTTTCGTGTAAAAAATGATGTTGAATTTAGGTTGACTGGTTCGATGGGGGTTCTAACGAATCCGAAACAGGGTGGATTTTTTTCAGTAGATCTATTTAATCACCATATCTATATCTGACGGTGAAATTTTTATTTTCACATATTTATGACCTCGGATCGCCACGTGCCTATTAAATCAGTATAACTTGTTTAGTAGGTTATATGATTTGTACATCATTGTGAACCAACTATACTAAAGAAACAAAATTTTCAAAAATATTATGAAATAGGATGTTACCGGAATAGTGAAATACATATAGGGTTAAAAAATCACAAACTTTCAGTAATGTTTGCTTCCCGATAAAAGTAGTCAACTCTAAATACGCTTAGACGCTCCTAAGAGGAGCCTAACCACCGGAGGGCCAATTTAACAATTTTTCATGCGTTTCTAAATCTCATTTATACGAGTTTTAAGTTTGAAAACGAAAAAAAATAAGGTTTCGCACGATGCCAGTCAACCGCTTTTTGTGTAAAAAATGATTGTTTTTCTCCTTTTAATCTTGGCCGTACATTTCCCTATAAAAGGGAAGAGATTGTTGACCTCGGTCAAAATCCCATTTCGGGCGTTGACCCGTCTGTCTCTCTCCTCCTCCTCTCTCTCTGCCGCATCCATCTTCTTCACCGCCCTCCACCCGATTCCGGCCACCCTAGACGACGAGACCACCACTAAACTCTTTCTCTTCTTCTACTCTACAAAACTCAGTTCATATATCAGACATGCAACCCAATTCAGTGGAGATCGAATTCAAGGATGCGTCACTGTGTTCTTCAATTTCTGGCGAGCTCCGACGGCGACTGTATCAGCGGTGGGTAGGGTTTCTCTCCTCTTCTCTTCTTGTTCAATTCTATATCTTTGTTTCCTTGAATGGTGCCCGAATCCTTAATATCTCTTTTTTGGTTTTTTTCACGGCGAGTCTCCAGCGAGGTTTTCCAATGCCTCCCTCTCCTTCCCAGCGTCGCCTCTTTCTCCTGGAGACAAAACGAACACAGAGGGAGGCTAGAAGGGTTGTTGTCGTTGTGTTGGAGATAGGAAGGAAGAAGTCAGACCAAAAATTCTACAATTGCACAAACAACGTGTGCCACCCACTCCTCGTTAAATTTCCAGGTACGCCGCGCACCCGGGTGCGCTGAATAGGCTCTTAGACAAATCTCGGCGTCCCTATCATGGGAAATTTTTAATCACCCAAGGCTCTTATTTCTTTTGTTTTGGGCTTCATACAATTTTAATCACCCAAGGCTCTTATTTCTTTTGTTTTGGGCTTCATACAAGAAGGTGGGTGTACTAGGAGATTACTAGTTTAATTTCTCTTTGTTGGGTGGCTTTGATGTAGTTTCTATGAAACGGTTTTTTTTGTCGCCCCCACTAGGGGATCGTTTTTGTACTAGGTTTGCTGAGCTAATAAACATTGACCTCTTTCGATCAAATAAAAATAAAAATTGCAGTCTTGAAGTTTTAACTATGTAGTAACTAGTAACTACTATACGCGCAGTTTAGAGGTGGAGGAGAAACATTCTTCTTTAGTATGATTATTCGACCAACACTAACTAAGCTGTTTGAATCAGAAGCGGCTCTAGAAAATACTCTATGTACTTAAATGATATTAATCTGTTCCTACTAAAAGGACACTGTAGCAGACCTGGAAAGATGAATTTTTGGCATAGCCATTGGGGCCATCTCCACCTTTCATTGAAAATGCTTCTGAGACTGACAGTCTTTTAAGTTCCTGATGTGCCATCTCTCAATCTAGTGTAATTTGTGGAGAGATCCTTTCTCTCTCTCGAGTGTGTAATTTGTGGAGAGATGTTGGGTTGCATATATATGGCACATTATATAGTGTAATTTGGGATCAATACTCATTTATAATACTGCTACTTGACAATAGTCAAAGACAAAGCAGATTAATTAAGAGAGTTAGAAGTATAAGACACAAGGAAAAGTCCATGGTGATGGTGCAGTGTAAGACAATTTGGTCATCTTTTTGCTTACCCTTTTCTTATGAATGATTAGGAATGATTGGTATCATACAATTGCTTAAATCATATTTACTTTCCGTAAGTTGGTTTAACATCGATGTCTATTAGCTCAATTGAACTGTCAATAAATTTTAATGCATAGTATATGACAAATAGCCAGCTGATCGTTGCAATACTTTCTTGATTATCTCTTCAAGACAGGATTGTGGCAGCCTGCTGAAATTACAAGAGTCCTGTACTCGGTAAAAGTTATTCTTTTCATCCTTGGACTGCAAAGTTTACCACATACATGGATTCTTTAGCATATGTCATGAGCTGAGTTCATTTCTTGACAATTCATTGCAGGGAAACTCCAATCAGTTACCTACATTGGAACCTCTGAAGCGCATTGGAGGGCATGGAATGTTCAAGATTAAGGGGCATTGGAAACTAGTCAACTTTAGAATCAGGAGGTACATTAAATGGAAATTTGAAATTCATTGAACAGTAAGATAAGTATCTCATTTGACACTTATCTTCACAAAGTTTTATTGTAGTACTATTACATGTCACTTTGTTGTGATAAACAAGCATAATAAGGAAGCTAGAAGGAACTTCGACAGTTGCTTCACCAATAGCATGTTCCAAATCAATCTGCAGTGCGCCTAAGCACAACAAGAAAGTTAAGTGACTTCCCTGACTTGAATATGGAGGCACGCTCTTCACATTTCTTCTGATACAAGTCAAACAGCTCATCTATAATCTCTTCTCCAAATTGCTGCTTGACGATCCCTTCCATGCCCGCCCTCAGGTGAGATGCAAGTAGTTGAGAAAGGGAGATAGTGTTGTCTACCAACTGATGAGGTAAGTCTGACATTATCTCGATACTAAAACTTCCATTTCGTTCTACAGTAGCTTTAAGTTCTTGAGGAGACATGGTATACATTGGTATGTTAAATGAATCTACTTTCTCTTCACTAACATCTCCCTGCATAACCAAAAAAATACATAGCAGGCATAAGGATCTGCTGTGCAATTGAGTTATATGTTTCCTTCTTTGTTTATTTCTTTTGTTAGTAAACCAGCTGAACAATAATTATAAGAATCAAATATGTGACAAATATCTCCGATTAATTGTATTTAGCAGTTCGTCCTAGGAAAGCTCTATGTAAATGTTCAATTTAAGAAGTGTCTTCCATTTCTAGCTAAATGTACAAGAAATTAGTTCACTTACATGAAATTGCATAACTGGATTTTGATGAACTAGTTATATAGTATATATCAAACGTAAGTAGTGGATTGAATATAGTATCAAGCATAATAGAGCAGTGGATTGATGCTTAGTTGCCTTGCTAGCCTTGTCCAAAAGAAAAAACTGTCAAGAAAAAATTACCTTTCTAGCCATGTCCATGAGGCATAATCCTAGAAACTGTAAGGTCATATTTGCCTGAGAATGAGAGTGAGGAGTTCCATCCGGGCGGCCTGGAATCATAAGTATCATCAGTCCTCCATACATAATCTCTTGTGCCCTGGAATGCAGGAAGCACTCCATGTCCTCAGTATATTGAGTTTCGTGGGCCCTTATTACTTCATCTGTGGAATTTGAATAATGGATTCGTCCTTTATTCCAAGCAGAACTGCTGCTGTCCACTACCGCTTTTGGTACTCTAGAAAGCCATTGAATGGCATAAGAAGAATGAACAATGTGAATCGAAGCATTAGGAAATAGCCGGCCGTGGAAAGAACCAGGCACACCAGCTGCAAAGTACTGCCTGTTCTGAGGGAGAGATTTGAAGAGCGTGTTGAAATCATTTTGAGCATGATCATTAAAGAAAATTTGAAACTCTGGGATTTGGGAATTATTCCCCTCGATTTGATACTTGGACTGCACGGATTCAAGTATATTTTGCACTGAATAAAATGTATTTGGACCAACAGAGCAGCCTAGATCTGCAATGTTGAAGGTGTTGGACAGCAGCATGATGTCTATGTCAAGCTTTTCTAGAATTGCCTTGTTCACAAGCTCTTTAGCGACATCAACAACTTTTCTCTGCAAGATTGGAAATCGAGTTTTTGTAATCTTGTTTATTCCAACCATTGATTTGAAAGATCCATAGAGACTCCTATGTACATGAAATCTATTTTATTGATGAACAAACTAACCAACTTAGCTTAATATAAAGTTGTATACTATAGAAAATACCTGGTAAGTTGAGTTCTTGGCATAGCTGTTTGGCCCATCTCCACTATTCATAGGATGTGCTTCAGAAACTTTACTGGATATTTCTTCTGCCATCTCTTACTATACCAAAAGAGGAAGGGGGTCTTAGGAAACTAGTTAAGAAACAAAGAGTTTAGAAAATGTCATAGGCACTGACGTCGTTTCATGAAGAAAATGTCCCATCTTGAATTTTCAAGATGATCATTTTGGAATTTATCGATATCGTAAATCAAATCTGGATTATCTACAGAGCACCACTCTGCTGGTCAATGAGTTGAATAGTGATGTGCAAGAATCATATAACCAACTGTTTGTAACTTTGTATTGGTATCAACGTTGTACGTAGAAACTGATTTTCATTGAATCATTATCGATACAACCTTTATGTTATATATGCACGACAGCAATAATCTTGCTGCTATAATCTTGCTACTATAAATCTACAATTACGCCTCTACACCAATGATATGTATTGAATGCAAACATACACAGCAATTGTGACTGAGATGGGGCATGATAGGAGGAGAAGAATTATCAACTCTAACAAACGTAGCCACTATAATACAATGTTTATATTTTCAGATTGGTTGCCGGCTTACATTTTTATAATGCTGAACCTTGCACAGCACCCTTTTTGGATAAGCTCAAAGAAATTGAAGCTATATTACCTATATATATAGTAATGAAACCACAAGAAATAGTCTCATCCGGTATACATTATATATAGTGACTAAGCTTCAGTAAAACCATTGATTCATGGCAGGTTGTAGGTAGTGCTGTGCTTGGGTCGGGTCGGTTCGGGTTTTTGAAAAACCCGACCCGAAACCCGAAAATACCTGAGAATTGGGTTTTTAGGTTTATGGGTTTTTTTTTTTTTTGAATTACATGGACCAATAAACTACTGACACGTGACAAAAGGGGCATCTCAGGTCTTTTCGGGCTTTCGGGTTGAGACCGAGTCCAAGCCCGAGCTCAGACCGAACAGAAAGCAAACGGGCCGGTCTTTGACCCGGACCGATATCATCACATTAAAGACCGAACCGATCGGGCTTTTGGGTCGGTTTTTTTCGGGGTTTTCGGCCCGAACGCCCAGCCCTAGTTGTAGGTGTGAAGAAATGAAAAGCAAACCAAAGTTATACTTTTCCATTTCTGACGTTCTATATTTGCCTGCTAACATTATCGATCAGTTGCATGTTGATGAAACTCATGACAAAGACTCCTACCACCATCTTGCATGTACTACCTTCGCTTCTCATCTTTCAACAAATGCTGCTCTGTCTAATATGGCTTACATATCTAAGAACAACTAGAAACTTGTGTCCAAGCACAGCAAGAATGTTGAACAGATCATGCTCAAATTTTTCCCAATACAACTCGTAGACTCGTAGAGCGAGCTCAGCTCAAGTTTGTTGACGGCATATATATCTCAAAATTTACTTTTATACAGTATCCATGCATGTACTGTCATTGTGTTTGTGTTAAGTGGTAGGAATAATAAGCTGTGATTTAGGAGTAATCTTCTCCTGCTTATTACAGTTCTTCATCTAGTTTACATAATACATATGATTTGGTAATAAGAAAAGAGTACTGGAGCACCATAACGCCGAAATAATGCGTTCAAATCAATTGCCTTGCGTTTAAGCACAGCTAAAAAGTTGAATACCTCCGTGGACTCATAGAGGCAGTGTTGTGCTACAACGTTCTCGCAATACAAGTCGAAGAGCTCGTCTAAGATTTCATCTCCAAAATGCTGCTTAAACAGTCCTTCTGTAGCAGCTCTAACATGCAATGAAACGAGTGGAGCAGTGTCAGAGACACAGTCAAGTGTTGGGACATGAGGTAAGATCTCCAAACTCTCTATGCTAAAACATCCATTTAGTTCAACAGCAGCTTCCAGTTCTTGGGGAGACATGCAGTAAATTGGGATGTTAAATGCATCTACTTATCTTCACTAACTACTCCCTGCATATCAAAGAACATGATGCTTTTATAAAAACATCAAAATCATTTAGGAATGCAGTAGTGACCCAGATATTTAAATCACTGAATGCTTTTGAAGTCCTATTATAGAAACATCGTCTTCCATGTTTGAGTTATAAGTTTATAACTGATCAAACTATTATGTGATACAAATTAGGATCATGCATGGTAGACTAGCTCAATATCCTTACCCTCTTAGCCATTTCACTGAGGAAAGTTCCTAAAAGTTGATAGGTAACGTTTGATGAAGCATGTGAGTGAGGCGTACCATCAGGTCGGCCTGCCATAGTAAGCACCATTAGTCCTCGATGTACTGTCTCTTGTGCCCTGGCATGCAGGAAGCACTCCATATCCCTGGCGTATTGATCTTCATAAGCCCTCACAACTTCATCTGTGGATTTTAAGTAGTGTATTCTTCCTTTATTCCAAACAGGGGAGTTGCTTCAGTTACATCTTTTGGTACTCTAGAAAGCCAATGATTGGTATAGGAAGAGTGAAAAAAGTGAACTGATGCATTTGGAAATATGCGGCCATAGAAAGAACCAGGAACTCCAGCGGCATGGTACTGCCTGTTGTGAGGGAGTGATTTGAAGAGAATGTTGAAGTCATTTGTGGTGTGATCATTAAAGAAAACTTGAAATTCAGGGATTTGGGAATTTTCCCCCTTAGATTGATACTTAGACTGTACAGATTCAAGGATGTTTTTTACTGCATAAAATGTATTAGGTCCAACTGAGCAACCCAAATCTGCAATTTGAAATGTGTTTGAAGACAACAAGATCTCCGTGTCAAGATTTTCTGCAATGGCCTTTTTCAGAAGTTCTTTGGCAGCATCAGCCACTTCTCTCTGCAAAAGTAGAGTTTGTGCATGTCACTTCTATAATAGGGAATCCGAAACTTTAATGTTTCTACAGAATTGTATAGTTCACACAAGTCATTTGCAAATGAGGATATGATGATTTTTTTCCAAGTCTATGATGATTGTCTTTTATCAGGCCTATGTTGATTTTAACTTAGTGTAGTGATTAACCAATAGAGGAATTGTGCTGAACAAATATGAGAGGTGATTTGTTCTTTTAAGTACAATATACACCCACTAAAGGTTAGTGAGAAGAACCTGGTATGTGGAGTTCTTGGCATAACTGTTGGGGCTATCTCCAGCTTTCATTGGAAATGCTTCTGATAATCTAGTTTCCTCTGCTGCCATTTTTCCCTCTCTATCATTCTCTGGCTACCGAGTTATGATATTTTGTACTATCATTTGTTTTTATAAAATTTAGAATACTGATGCTAGCTAGCTGACTGTAATCATAGTCAAAGAAAAAGGAAAACTATAAAAGAAATGTAGAAGACAACAGAAGTCCTTCGCTAAATTCTCCGATTTCATGTTGTTTCTTACGCCGCACCTTCTTTTATTATTTCTATATTCTTTCTGTCATTTTAGGATTTGTAGACATGGTTCAACTATTATGTCACAATATCATCTTAATTTATGGATTGCTTTCAAATCTTCAAGGTAGAGTGGTTTGGTCTATATGAAAAGATTCAAGAGTTGGCAGTGGACGGCAAAAACTTAAGAAGTGCCGCAAATCCCCAAAGCCAAAGTAAAAATTCCAAGCTCCTCTGCCATCCACCTAGAAATGCAGTTCATCATGTGTCTTTTAGCATATTGTATTAGCTGCATGCTTTGGCAATTTCACTTGAGATGGCATAAGAAACAACAGTAGTTTTTGGTACACTAGAAATTTATTAAAAGGAATAAGATGATGAACTATTGATATTGAACACAATGAAGAGGAAACTGGGGATGTTATGAGTTTGTTGAAATCATCCGAGCTGTGATTATAAAGAACTTCGAAAATCATTAGGAAATAGCAGGCCTTGGAAAGAACCAGCTAGGCACACCCACTACAAAGTATTGCCTGTTCTGAGGGAGGGAATATTTGAAGAGCATGTGGAACTCATTTTGAGTAGAGTACTAGAACCGAAAGAAATACAGAGCTAATTATTTAAGAAAAGTAAAGTCAACTGAAATGCTCTTGCCAATGTTCTAGTTTAAGAACTAATTTCCGGTCTTTTTATAATGTAGTCACAGACTACTACTATATGACAAGCTCTCATATACTACTCCATGTCCTCGGCATATTGAGCTTCGTAAGCTCTCGTTACTTCATCTATGGAGTCTAATAATGTATTCGATCGTCCTCGGAATATACGTCTGTTACATGACTTACATCTTTTGGTACTCTAGAAAGCCAACGGATGGAAAAAGAAGGGTGGAAAAAGTGGACGGAGGCATTGGGGAGATTCGACCACAGAAAGAACCAGAAACACCTGCAGTTTTTTTTTTTTTTTTTTTTTTTTGGAATGAAAGTGGTCAAACTTTATTATAAGAAAAAGATTACTGATGTAGAAAACACGTCCAGCAATACGAAACATACAAACGTAAAATTGCAATACGAGCATTAACACAAAAACAATAACGCTTGAACTCGGTTTACGCTTACAGATTGCACCCGTTAAGCGAAATGAGTAGTCCGATTTGACTATCCATGCAAAACTCCAAAATATAAAAACCATTCCGACACCGGAATGAGGGCAATCTTCCACCTAAGGTATCGAAGCTGACCAAGGGTGATTCTAGACATGGTCATGATGGCAGACGATCCTTAACGAAATACCATAATTTATGGGAATCCTTCAACCAATACCAAAACTAGTTTTAGAGGCCAAAACCAAAGACACTAACGATATTTCCAAAAAAAAAAAAAAACGTTGGATCCCAAGGCCCACAAGACCCACCTGGATCCTAGCCCCAAACTCTGCCCCAGGCCCGGATCCAGATCTGGCCCAAGACCCACGTCTGAAACCAGATCTGCCCCGCCCTTGATTCATGATTTCATGTCCAGTCGCCGCCGCCGTCAGAGGAGTTCGGAAGCATGCCCAGCCACCACAACAACATAGCCTGAACTGAGAACTTTCCATGGGACTCAGATCGACACACCAAGACGCCGCCGCTTATCCTACCAAACAGTGGGGAGTCTAAAGATGGATCGCCGAGAACAAACCCTGATTCCCACCAGAACCAAATTCCGGCTGTCGATCGATCATCATCTCAACCACCTTCCCTGCAAACAATAGCCAACCCAATAAGGGTCTCAACACCCCAGACTCATATCTCTCCAACAAGACTGCTTTGAGGCGTGCTCGATTCGGTTGGATACGATCGACAATTGAAACCGATCCAAACCCACCAATCTGCACAACCGTGTCTTCACTCCGTCCACCACTACCCAGAGTGATGTTCGTCGCCGATAGACGTGCTTGTCGTGAAATAGGCATGGCAGAGGCCATGCACACATGGAGCACCACCGAGGACGATGCCGGCATGGTTCTCCATGGTTGATGGAGGAGAACACAGAGAAGCTGTAAACGGCGCAACGTCAAACCTAACAAAGCGCTAGGCATGTTTTTTATTTGAAATAAAAAAGGTAGGTGTATTTTAGCGTTCGGTTTTAGTTGAACATTCTTTTAGTTTATTGCTAGTTATTGCTTAGGGTTTTAAGAAATAGCTCATTTTGTCGGTCATTCACACCGTCATCTTTGAAGTTTCAATATAATTGACGTCTTTTATTTAAGAGAAAAAGGACAACAACAATAACAAAGGGATTACCGTAAAATAGTACAACAACACTCCTGCTGAATGCTTTAACTTAAGAAGGGATGGGCATGCCTGCTTCATTATTGCAGAACAATCAAGGTCTGCGTTTGAGAAGGACGAACAGTCCGACAAGATGACCATCACGAGAGTTAACGGGAGAACGACCTTGTACTTTCTTCGAGTATCGATCGAAAAGTGGTTCTATAATTTCACTCCCGAAGTGTTCGGTGAGAATTTTCTCAAAGCCCGCTCTAGTTCCTTCAGGACAAAAAGGGACTTGCCTCTCAGGTTGAGTCTCCAACCTTAACACATCAAAGCACTCACTGTTTTCTATTATCTTCCTTAGCTCTTCCACGGATGGCGAGTAGAGAGGCAAGTTGAAAGAGTCAAATTTCTCTCCACCTAGTAAACCCTGCTCACATTAAACCAGAAAATAATACAGTTACATCTCATGCATGGACGGAACTGAGATCTAGAAATAAGGCAGGCTGAAGTTTTTTTTTTTTTTTTTGAGGTCTCCGAAATACTTGCAGTAGAGCAATCCCTCCATATCATAAAAGTTGGAGCCAAAATTAGAGCATAACCAGTACTAAAACACTCGAATCTGATAGGCGATATACCTCATTAACCATATCGGATAGACTGGACTCCAAGGGTTCATGGCGCGGATAATTGGAATGTTGTGCCGGAAGAGTTGCCCCCGGACGCCCTGGAATCAACATCAACAACAACCCTCCAGGAGCAAGCTCTTGTGCTCGAGCATCGAAGAAACACTGCATGTCCTTGGCATACTGATCCGAAAATGCCTGAACAACTTCAATAGCTGACTTTTCATGCATAATCCTCCCCTTGTTAAATGCAGGTGAGTTGGAGTCAAGTGTCTCTGGTGGTACCTTAGAAAGCCATTGGAGAGCATATTGAGAGTAAACAAAATCTAAGGAGGCTTTAGGAAACAACCTTCCGTGAAAAGATCCCGGAACTCCAGCCGCGAAATATCGCCTATCTTGAGGGAGATTGGCAAAGAGATGATTGAAATCATTTGACCCAAGATCACTAAAGTAAACTTGAATTTCTGGGAGATGAGCAGAGTGGCCTTTAACCAGCTGGTATTTTTGTGCTACAGCTTCAATGATGTTGTTGATTGCGAAGAATGTATTAGGCCCTGTAGAACAACCTAAGTCAGCAATCCGGAATGAGCTTGTAGCAGGAGACTGAGCATCAATGTCAAGGTTTTCGATTATGGCTGCCACCAGCGTTCTCGTTGATAGATCAGCTGCCTCTCTCTACATGTGAAATATACAAATATATATAGTTAACAATCTTCAAAATAGACTATGAACCCTACCGCTGTATGTATGCAAAGAAATCTGGCTCGTATGCCGTAGCTTCATGTATACATGTGTGAGAATTTTTGGCTACAGTGATTTAAGTTGGGGTGGAAGAAAGCAAAAGTCTGGACGTACCTGAGTAGTAGAGTAAACAGAGTAGCTGTATTTGGCATCCCCACCATTCATTGTATGGGAAGAGCTACCCATCTCTCTGTTTGGTCGTTTTTCTGGAATTAACTCGGAAGTCTGAAACCTAGCTAAATGCTTAACAGGGTATCTTTTGTAGTCCTCTAACATTCTAAATTGCTTTTAAAGTTGACTATAAACACGGTAATTTCTGCCTACTCCACTTGATTATACATGCATCAAGTGCTTCTAGCCTTCGATTTACCTTAAAATATAGAAGTCGTAAGTGACATTTTCAACAAAAAATAAACAAATACATGCATCGAGGATCACAGTAGAAAAAAAGGGGGTATATATCATTTTTTATGTTACATAAATAATAGCACCCACAGTTGAAAAAAGAGGGGTATATATAATTTTTTATGTTACATAAATAATAGCACCCACAGTTGAAAAAAGGGGGGTATATATCATTTTTTATGTTACATAAATAATAGCACCGGTACATTTCCTCATGCATATTTAGGGGAACTGGTTAGCAATATTTTAAAAAGAGGATATAATTTGGTCTCCTCCATTTGATTATTCCGTAAGTTGCGTTTCCATGTTTAAGTTCAAAGATGGAGAAGATGTGAGTGCACACGCTGCAAGTATTGCTGTGTTCTGATCTCAATTTTCATCGGGAAGTAAAGATGACATAAACATAAGCTGCAAACGGCTTGACACACATTTTTGCAACTTTTTTCATGGAGTGAAAATACGTATAATAATGTCACCAAATTGCAGTGTACCGAAACAAAGAAATTCAACAAGATGGCAGCTACTCAAAAGTCGAAGTAAAACATTGCCAAACTAACAAACTTCCACACGTATTAGAGATATGGTACAAATATAAACCAATTGTAACAAACATAGATGGAATAGGGTGATTGACGAACGCCAATATGAAGTCTAATCAAGTAAAAAGCCAGCACTGGGTGAACCAAAATCATGACTAATTTACACCCATAAATGAAAAATGCCGCCCTACCCAGCAAAAGCTTCCGTCAACAGTACATGGGCACAAGCAACGTATACGACTGATCAAATCTAAAACTGTGTAACGTACTATTAGAATCAATGCATCTCGAGTAGTAGTAGTAGTTGGTACTGATTTGGAACCCATCATGCTGCCACCACTCTCCTACTCACAGCTCTGCCTGTGAGAACAAATAACCAATCACCCTGATGTCAGAAAAGGACGTGGACAATAAACAACTTCCAATTTCTTCTAACTGGATGTACAAAAAAACAAGTCCAAACTCGCATTTTATTCAAAATTATAATTGGAGGCTTATGTCAGACTCAGGCTCACACTAAAGCAGTTTGGACACAGGCATTTTCCCATCCAGAAACTCAACACAAAATGGAACTTCTGTCTCCTACTGTAGGCACCCAAAACATAGGCAAAACCTCATAGAACCCTATGAAGTCACGTGTTATTTCAGTAAGCAGTCTCAGAATTAAAAAAGCGAGGACACGTAGAGTGGATACCCTTCAAACTACTCTATTCAATGGTCAATTCTAGTACTGGAATACAGGCGGTAAAAAATAATCCAAAGTTGAAACATGATAATATCATTTTCAGTAACATTAAAACTCACATCTTGAAAGATGCTTAGATAATAGAGACAAGATTAAACTCGATGGACTTTCACCTATCTAGGAAGTACAAAGCAAGAAGCCAAGAATAATTATACAAGAGGGAAACGTTATTATATGAAACAAAAGATACACAATTATGCAAATGGGCAGAACCAGTATGAAATGACGAACATAGCAAAACACTTGCCTTCAGACCAAAATTGTTTGAGAGCTTAGTTTGTCGAAGATTGTTTACTTTTCTTTGATGGAGCATCGATTACTTTTCCCACAGCAATAGTTTTACCTGCATAATGAAAAATTATGTTAGCTCAAAACCATAATACCCCAGATCGTCCTGGAAAGGCAAGTCAGTTACCTTCAGTACGAAGGGTAAACCTTCCAAGTTGGGGAAAATCGGCAAACTTCTCCATGCATATCATGTTAGTCACCTGCAGGACCAAATATTCACATGGGTAATAGACTAAAACAAGCATAACAGACTACACGACTATTTGCACAAAATTATTCAATCAAAAATAAGGACCAACCCATCATTTCCAATTTTATTTTCCGATGTAAAAACCCACTTTTTCGACTCGGAGGAAAAAACACATAATATGAGTAACTCTAAATGAATATGAGAGACATAAGAGAGGGGTGGTCCAACAGGACAGCATACAATGATGTACCCTCACATGCTATATATTAGCAACAGTTGTGATACAGACCTGAATCCGGCATTTAATTACAGCACCATTCTTTACAAAAAGAGGCTTCTTCTTCTTAGGTTTCTTAGTCTTCATATCAATTTCCTCAATCAGATCAACAATCTCACATTCCTCAACAACAGCATGAATATGCAGGACAGCTTTGTATCCAGGTGTAAAGATTGCCTAAAAGAAAGAGCATAAGTGTCCACCAACCGATCTCAAAAAACAAATAACAAGTAAATTTGTCTAGTGGAGGAAAGCATGAAAAAGAGGGTTAGCAATACATACATTTTCCAGCAACTCAAGGATCTGCAACTGCGCATAAAACTCAGTAACAGCAGGTATTGGATTAGCTGCATAAATTAAAACCAAAAGATTAATTTAATAAACAAAGTCAAAGAAACAAATAACATTTTTTAGCAGTTTCTCTTTTTCTTTTTATGTGATCCAACCCCCCCACCCCCCCCCCCCCCCCCCTCTCTCTTCACTTCTCTTTCTCATCAAAATCTCTATTATTTCTCCTGATTGAAACAAAGAAACTGATACAGGACAAGATTTTGGCATATTTCAACAAAGAATTCCGAAAAGGAATAAACATCGTCGCATTAAGAAAAATGATTTGAATATCGATAATTGGTATTCAAACAGGCTTCTTAATGATAGAATTAATCGTAAATTACTCTTTTGGATATATCGGGATTCTTGAGCAAAATCTTGGTTGAGATTCCAAATACATATCTGGAATAATATTCTTTAGTATCTAGGATTTCATATCTTATTTTTAGTCTAGACTACATTATGTTTTCTGATTGTATCAGGTTTATTTATTTTACGTGCTCTATATAAAGCACCTCCTAGATTGTAATGAGGGGTGATTGATATTAATAAACTTGAGTTTTCTTAAATTCCTGGTGGATTCCAGAAACATCTCGTGGATTCGAGATTACGCTTCCATATCAGAAACAATCATCGTAGTACATTGTACTTACCCACACTCGACAAGACAAAACCTGCCAGTATGTCCTCGTCATCGATACCTGATAACCTAACCCGAAGATTTTCACCAGGTCCAGCATGTTTGACCTTATCTTCATCAATGAATATAGCAAGCACTTTCACATGAGCCTGCATAACAATGTATCACTCACATTATAAGTATAAAAAAGTACCAGTAAATTACATCAAATAGAAAGGATGAGGAATAAATTGGCACCTTATTTGGCATGACAACCAGTGAATCGCCTTCACGCACCGAACCAGATTCCACTTTCCCCATAACAGTAGTTCCCATGTCCTTGAATTTATCTATGATGGGCAACCTAAAATTGACATTAAAATCTTATCACAAACCTCAGAAACCCCAAAAAAAAAAAAAAAAACCAAAATAACAGCTAATCTTATTTGCCATGGAAGTTACTGATACAGTAAGACAAGTAAACATCATCACTCCCACTAAAAACTACTGACATAATGCCTCTGTCACTGTGCAGGTAGAAATAACCTTTTTCAAAAGGTGTTTTGGCCAAAACATTTGTTTTCTGATTGGGAACCAGAATAAACCATATACTTCTCATTGGAAACTTTTCTTAGTTGTGTTTTTATAAAAAAAAAAAGCGACAGCGACATGGAATAGCATCACAGATTTGGTCCATTAAGGTAAATTTAAGAATACTACTTACAGAGAGAGAGAGAGAGAGAGAGAGAGAGAGAGAGGATATTATAAAGGCCATGTTGAACCTGAATGGACCCTTCGGGTCCCGTAGAGGAACTTCAATAGCATCAAGGGCTTCAAAAAGGCAGGGGCCATCCCACCATGAACAAATTTCTTTATTCAATCTTGTTTTCATGTTTGTACCCATAAGACCTGATATTGGTAGGAACTGCACATCTGTATGATGCAACAAAAAATTTAAATCTTAAGTCAGCATGCCATTGCTAGAAAGTAAAATCTTCCAAAATTACCATTATTATCTGTGAAGATAGAACAGCAATCAAAATGAAACATTAGTTACGCAGAAGAAAAAAAAATGTTCCTAAATCCAATATCAACACATTTACCTTTCTTCACGTTGTAGCCTGATGTCTTAAGGAATGGTACCATCTTTGACTCAATTTCATCATACCTAGTGAAATCAACATCATAATAAATGACAACGACATAGGAACAAAGGCACACACAACAACATAAAATCATGAAATGTACTCTCTTTTATGGAGGGTAGAGCACCTTTCTTTTGACCAGTTCACAGTAGGATCGTCCATTTTATTCACAACAACAAGCAGTTTAGACACTCCCAATGTTTTTGCAAGCTGAACATGTTCACGGGTCTGTCCACCTCTCTCATACCCTGTTTCAAATTCTCCTTTCCGGGCAGATATTACCTAAACAAAGAGAAAAAGTACAGTTTAATACCCAATATCAACCACTGCACTAATTGAGCATCACAAAACTAAACTCACCAGTACTCCTATATCAGCCTGAGATGCACCACTAATCATATTTGGTACATAACTTTTGTGACCCTGATCCAAGACGTGGACAATCAGAATTCTCTCCCATCAAACAAATCAACCATAATTATGATATCAACAGATATAAAACAAGAAAATATTAAAACCAGAAACCAACCCACAACACAAATATCATATTCATTAAAAAAACATTATAGAAAAAATGGACCTAACTGCCAGTGTGGCTTCATGTCCTTACTTTAAATAATTATACCATTTTTACTGGAAGCAAAAAATTCATCGGCACAAATGAGAGCCACACAATAGAAAAAGAAAAAAAAATAGGCAAAACAATCTGGTTTCTGGCCACCGAACAAAATCAACCATGTTTACTCATTCTTAGTTTTCTGTTTTCTATGTCAGGTTAGTGTGCAACCAAAAATTTGTTCTATTTTGATGTAGTTTGGTTCCATTGTGTCAGAAGTAATGAAAAAACCATATCTTTGTTCTGAAAACTAAATTCACTCACTGGTGCATCCAAAATCGTAAATCGAGTTGCCTCGGTTTCAAAATGTGCTCGTCCAACTTCAACGGTTTTACCCTGCAATAAGATTTCCAGCAAGTAGTTAAAGTGAAAACTAGCTACTTCAAGCATCAGTAGTTGCAGGCAATCTCTATAATCAATGACTTAAATAATACCTTAACCCTCTCTTCTTCATTGGTATCCATGATATACGCCATATACCTAGCACATAATAAAAATACATTGTCAATGATAAGCGAACAGTCCTAGTAATGGATGAGGCACATACACCAGATATGTGATAATGCACTTCCAAACTAACAGCAGTATAATGCAAATCGATGGAAGGTCATAGTATCAAAATCTTCAAGCACATAAAGTTTGTGAAAGTTGAAACAAAGACTAACAAAAAACCTCAAAATTACAAATCACAAATAACATAAACAACATCATGCAGGCTCTTCAATACTTCTCACCAACTGCACTTTCAACATGCAGCTTCTAGGCTGTGTCACCATTACAGTAGTACTATCCACATTCTCAAGAAACTGGAACAGTTGAATAAAATACCAGTAGAACATACTCACCAGCTCTCCCTACTTTTGTCTTTCGCTTCTTTTTCATATTTTTGAATTGTACGATCATCAACCTGACCACTAAGGAAAAGGATTTGACCTCCTGTAGTTGACTTTCCAGCGTCTGCAATCAAGAAAAAACCTTATCAATATACATGTACAGACCAAAAAATAATAATAGCAGAACAATCACAAACAAGTTACTATGAAAGAAAATTAAAGCATTCAGAGTTCAGGCATTCCTCCATAACACAAAAGAAGACAAGGACTTTGTAAAAGCAAGATGTACTGCAGCCAAATAAAAGAAAAAATGAACTCCAGTGGAGTAAGAAAGCTGGGTATCCAAGCCAATTTGAAATTTTCTTAAAAGTTACTTCTAGGAAAGAGAATCCCCTAAAAGAATCTTCTAGAAACTACAAAATTGCAGTCTTGCAGCCAATCAGGCTACAACAGTTTGGGAGACTGAATGTTGGCAGTTGCAGCTGGCAGCAATAATCATTGACTTTTTGATGCCATGAAAGAAGAAGGTTTGCTGCATAACCTTTCTTATTATGCATAAAAACAGATCAGATATGTGAATTGTGAGATATTGTGAAGTCTCTTACCCACCCAAATCAAAAGGGAAATGAGAAGTTATAGAGATATACAAAAAGTAAGCAACAATAAAACAATGTATAAAAATAAAAGCAAGCAACCCCCGTGAAAATCAATAACTTACCCACATGGCCAATAAAAACAACATTCAAGTGCCTCTTCTTATTTATTTCCTCCTCGTCATGTTGTTCTTCCTTCTCCTTTACTGCAAATTCAAGCCAAATAGAGACGATAACTTCAATGGTGGACTAAAGAAAACACAAAATACATACAGAGAACAAAATAGTATTAACAAAAATACAAATTATACTTCCAGCGTACCTTTTGGCTCATATGCCACGGGGCCAACAGAATCTGTAGGAACCAAATCTGATATCAGCCCAATAATAGAAGAGAATAAATCGAGTTTTTATATATGTAACCTATGGGCTCGTACACATAGGAAAACTGTGTGTGTGTCTGTGAGCAAGTGAGAAAGAGTTGGGCTTTCTTAGAAATAGGAAAAAAGAAACCATAGAAGGTAAGAGCAAATTGTGGGGATAACAGGTTGATACTACTGAGTACCAACCTTCCTCCATTTTATCAAACACAGGCATCTCCACACCAACAGTAAAGTAAAACCCAAACCCAAGGATACTACCAACCTTCCTCCATCTTACCATCACCTTCCTCCATCTTATCATCATCTTCCTCCATCTTATCATCTGACTTCTCGACATCCAGATTTGCAGCTTCTGGATTTACATCCCCATTATCTTCTGCTTGATTAAAACAACGCATTGTCTCACACGTTAAAAATCAACCACAAACCAGCCGTCACATACTAAACATAGACAAACAAAATCCAATCCTCTCAGAATTACCTGCTGAATCCAGCTGCAGCGACCGGATTTCCTCCTCAATATCTATCAATTACAAAAGTTCATACAAGTAAAACAAAAATCAATTCTCAAATTCACCGTAACCAAATCCCCGAATTTCACTCATAAGGCGTATCAGAAGAGTTCAATAGTCTTAATATCAGTTATTGTTCACACGACAGATAAGTAAATAAGGTAAAAGTAGAGATACTGTGCAGTAAACATCATACTCAATTTTTCGGCTACCGAAACCAAACAGTGAACACTAATTCTAGTAAATCATAATTGGCCTAGTGAAACTAAGGCAAACTCCTAGTAAAATAGATGAAATTAATAAATAAAAAAATCGATAACGCGCAGACGAATTAAGCCGTGGCAATTCAAATCGGAGCTAATACAATCAATGGATGATCGTCTTCAACCAAATAGATCTACCGGAGTTACACACATACAGATACAAATTAAGTTAAGAGAAATTATAATTGAGAAAAAGAAAAAGCGAAGAAGCGAGGAGAAGCTTACCCATGGCTAAGAGATTGAGGAAGCGTGTGTACGGAGAGCTAGGGTTTTGATGAGGATGAAGATTACAGCGAAGCGAATGGAGAGGTGAGCACTGGGTGTTCTGGAATCTACTATTAGCTTACAGATGGTGGTGTGCAATTTGTATGTGTGTGTGATGGTTTCGGCTTGGGGAAAGAATAGTGGTATGCGGTCAGTGCATCATATTTTGTGTAAACACGTAACCACAGGCCCAGTTTCAGTACTGGTCCACACTGCCCATTACGACTTGGGTTACATCGTTTTAGAGCCCATACGTTACAAGATTTCTTGGGCCTTGATTTATTTTGTTTTTTTTTCTCTGTTAAGAGCCGCATAATGTTAACGAGCAAGTTCACAAGGTCAGCAACTATCTAAGACTAGAAGAATCATGCTCAACTATCTTACATCTAATTAGAGAAAATAAATCTTTTTAATTTGAATGATAATAGTTGTTTTTACATCAAATGGTGATTGAGTATAATTTCTTCTACAACCTCGTCTAACGGCATGGCATTTTCTCAAACGTGAATTGTTATGCCTTAACAATGTCCCGAGATAAAGGTTGGCCAAAGTTTCTTTAAAAGTTTGGTTTCATGGCATCGATCATGTGTATGCCACGGTTTGTCAATAGCCAAGGAGCAAAGATCGGCAGACATTGTTTCAACGGCAGGTGGTCGCTTCATCGAGTAACCTGATTCGATGAGGGTGTGAATCGCTGGTGGTGTGGTTTGGATGGGGTCAAAGAGTGTGGGTAGTGAATGAGGGAGGGGTATGGACGGCATTATCATGTTGTTCAAACTACGTCATAGAGGTGGCACAGAGGTGGCACATAAATGTGGGTGCGCAATATTTCGACTTTAAGCGTAGTGGTGATTTACTGGTCATGAGTCATGACATACTATTCTCGTTGGGCATGGGTTTGGGTCTCTTTCGTTAGCCCTACTCTTTGGGGCTTTTTATGATTAGTTGCAAGTTTTCCTTTGGCTCATATCTATGTTTTAGTTTCAGTTGATTACAATACACATTTTACTTAGGAACTTAATGTCAGGATTCACCCCGAATTTCATCTTGAAACCTGAAGTAAATCATGCGGGTTCCATTTCTAAGGAAAATTTACCCAAAATTCGGCATAACCTCCCTTGAAAATAGGTAACCCTAATCTGAAAAATCCAAATAAACATTTTTATAACATACCATACATCCTCAACTCCTGGAGCTATCCGCTCCCAACAAACACATCCACCACAATAACATTTAAATCATTTCTAAATCCATCACTTAATCATCCAAAGATAAATTATACTCCAACCTCCAAATATTTCTAAAATATATTCATGAGTCTTATCATACAACTGAATATTATGCAATGCCCCGAAGGTATTCAGAGCTACTAAAATTAAAGGAAGCAAGAAAAATACACTGGTAGGTTAAACAGGTAACATATTAGTGAAAAGTGATGGAGATGTTAGTAACTATGTCTCACCTCCTACTAGTACCGATCCGAACTCTACAAACTGGACATTTTAAAAACAAAGGGTCCAAGGGAAAACATTTGAAAACGTTAGAGTGAGTGGACAAAAATAATTTAAAACAAATGAACAAATAAAAATATTTATGCTTTCCCGATTTAATTTTTATTTCTCAATTTAATTTTTATAGAAAAGCTAACATGCATGCGACAAGCTCAAAAACTTTAACTTAAAAACTGGCAAAAACGTGACTAGCCTCGCTAGTCTCCAAAACTTTATAATATAGAGCCTCCCAGGCTATAATATATATATATATATATATATGTATGTATTTACACACGTTATACTCCTTGTATGAATTCTTATAAAAAATAGAAATTCATACAAGGCTACAACACTTGCGTCCCACGCTCACGTCATATTATATTGGAATTTCAAACGCTACATCATTATGGCAGAAAATACGGGTGTATATACGTGCATATCCCCTATATGAATTACTACTTTCATATAGAGCCACACTCACGTCATATTATAATGGAATTTCAAACGCTACATCATTATGGCAGAAAATACGGGTGTATATACGTGCATATCCCCTATATGAATTACTACTTTCATATAGGGCTACGACGTTTGCGTCCTACGCTCACGTCACACCATAATGGCGGCTAATTGCTACACCATTATGGCAGAAAAGCACGTATGGCTAGCTAGCATTTATATACATACTATCCTCATAATTATACATATATATATTCACCGAAAATCTCATTTTCGGTAACTTTCCAAAACAAATAAAAATTATCAATTTAACAAGAATGACTCATAAGCTCCAACAAACCATTGCATGCATACTATTTAAAATAAAAGTTCACTCACAAATTTAGGCCTAAGTCTGACGTCAATCCGAAATTTTTTCAACTTGAGCCTCCTCACGTCATGTTTAAAATATACTCATAAGTTCCAATCCCAATTTTAAATCATAAAATTAATATATATGAATGTGAGCCTAAATCGCTCTCCTTACCCCACTTCCTCAAATTATAAAAAAAAAGATTCGGGCCGGACCCGTACAAAATCCTTAACATAATAATTTGATGGATTTAAGCTAATTGCAAAGCTACCCCAACTATCAGTTTCTCATCTATCAACTAACAAATTAACCAATCTTTGATTAATTCCAAACCTTATCAAAAACTCCTCCAATACTCACAAACTTAACATTATTAAACTCCTCCCTTCAAATACAACTTATAAAGCTTGGAAAAACACTTCAACATGGCGGCGCCGCAGTCTGCACCGCCAGCAGCGGCGCCCGGCAGCCTAACTCCGAGCACCTCCAATGCTCACCAAAATTTAACACAATCTTTCTCTTAACACGCACAACAACTTCCTTAACTAACACAAACACCAATTGCAAGCCTAGATAGGGTAATCGAACCAAACAATAATAATTCCAAATTGAACCCTAAAACTTCAACTCACCGATTCTCCTCACCAGAAGCGAAATGGATTGATTCATTATAGGGCAAAGATACACGGATGAAGACCTTCAAAATTATATAAGGAGTTCTCGGATTGGTGACCGGAAGAGGAAGATTCCGGCAGAACACCACCACTACACAGTCGAGCTTCCCGACAAAATTTCTCTTTCACGACGACGCTAGAGAGGCTTCCACCGGTCCATGAAGAGAGAAGAAATGATGGCCGACAGATTGAGACTGGTACGGCAAGAGAGAAGAGACGATGGCCGACAGATTTGCCGGAGGAAGAAGACGAGAATGGGTTCTTGATGAAGCCTTTCATGTCTTCCATTCCGATTCTGAATCTGAGGTGTCTGCATCTTTTTTCAGGTGATAGAAGAACAAGAAGCGTGCTTGGATCTCACTAGGCTATACTCCAAGATTAAAGGCGGATTGACTTCTTTTGTTTCGTTGCTAATGACTGCTCACTATGTGATAGACTAATTCTATTTATTCTATTATAGCTAAAACAACAAGCAACTTCTTGAAACAAGCACTCATGGGATGTCCCATCAATCCACACTCTTGGCAAAACTCCGGCAATCGGGAAGTCAATAATCAATTTATATGCGAAGGGTCCCGCGGTCACTTTGCCCTCTGATAACTAGTAAGAATGATGTTGAGCAAAATTGAAATTAGGAGCTCAAGAATATCTCAGATCAAAATCGCACCCCAAGAAAATTGTGTTCAATGAAGTTGATTATATGAGCAAAGGGGTGGTCAAGAGAGGGGCATACGAACAAGGAAAACCCATATGTAATATTTGTGTTGAAGGATGATAGTTGTGCTTGGTTCTGGTGTAGTGTTGATAGTTTTGTTTTTTTGCCAACTTTAGCCTCACACTCTTTCCTGCACCAAACGTGAGAAGTCTAACATAGAATAAGCTGAGCTTGAATAGGCTGGGACTCCATTATAAAATAAGCCCAGGTTTTGCAGTCCCGTGCACCAAATGTGCAGCGAAGGGTTTCAGATGGACTGCGGTGTGGGCCTTGGCCCAGTTCATCAATAGCACCGCGGCTCTGAATTGTCAAAGTGTGGAGTGGCCCATCACATATTTCCAAAAACCCCAAAAGAAGGAAAAAGGCAAGAGAGCCCAAGAGGATAGCTACAAAAGCAAACAGCCGGAGATCTACCCTAGATTTGAGGTCCCATCCCTCATCATCATTAGGGCTACGTGGCCGCATCTTACTGGATAATGTCGAGTCTGATATCACGGGCTAATACGAACCCGGTGCGCATGTTAGCACCAGAGCTGCGCACCACCGAAAGAATAACACACGGCCGAACTAAAGTGCGCATAGCGCCAATAGCATGGTCGGTCCCACCAGGCTGAGCTGGGATGTCACATCAACGTCGCTTTTGTCTAATCGAAGAATTCAACAACTACCATTCATTCACCCCAAGTCTTTTGGTCATCGCGCGCCACGTGTCGTACGTTTCCACCGAACTTTTTTCTCTTTTTTCCTCCTTCACTCCCGCCATTTTACCCATCTCAACTTCTCACGATATCTCGTATTTAACGGTTCTCGAGTCCCGTGGTGAATTCAAATTTCAAAATGGCAATGAAGGACGATAAATTGGTGGTGTCCATAATCATCGAGTATCGTGAGGAAAATAAACCAGGCACGTGATTATGCGCAGGGAATCTTAATTATAGAGAAGAGAGAGGGGCGGTTCCCAATACTTGCCTTGCCTTGCCGACCCATCCACATCCCACCATTACTCCTTGTTTGCTATCCAAAACCACTATATAACTTCGCCCCCTCCACCAGGCTTTCTCCATCATTCTCAGCTTTTAGCGCTAACAAACCAGAAGCCAAACTTGCTCTGCTTGGCTTCTGTAGATATAGATAGAATCCTTTTTTATATATTATTGTTCTCTTCTACAGTATGGTTGAAAGGTATCTAGGATTTTACCCTAGTTTATATAGCTCTCTAGCCCTGCTTCTTTCTCTAGGGTTTTGGTGGAAAATCCAGGTTGGGTCTGAAGGCTTTCATCAAGGGTTTGATCTGTTTCACTCTTTCTTTCTTGATCTGTTTCGGTCTTGTGAATAACTGGTGTTAGGGTTTTAGCTAGGGTTATGGAGTGGAGCTCCTTGAAGTCCAATAGAAGATGTTGCTGGGTTGATTGAGCTGCTGAGCTATGAATCCCACACTTCTATCTCTATTTTTGGTAAAGATGATAGGCTTGTGGCTTGCATATCTCCGGAGCTGCATTACCTGAGTTGCATCATGTTTTGGATTGAAGGGAGCTCTACACCTTGGCTTATCTGTCTCTTAACTAGATCTACTCATCTCTCTAGCTAGTAGTATTTCAGTTTCAGCAGATCTATCAAGCTTCCTAGCTACTCTGTGAATCTTTTAGCTCCGTTTGTGAACCATGCGTTGCTATTGCTATAAATCCTTGTTCTGTGTTTCATCTATCTTATCGTGTTTGTTACATGTATGATGCTTTTGCTTTGCTTGGTTTACAGATCTAGGTCAACCTTCCCTTCTCTTTGCCAAGATGATCTCCCTTTGTTCATGCACATATGAAGTATATGGGGATTGAAGATCTGCAACTGATATCAGATCTTTAGAGTAGTCTGGATGAATCAAAATCTGTGGTGGTTTCAGATCTTTTACTTTAGATCAGGATTTGTAGATTTTTAAATCGAATTAATACCTACACGAACCTTAGCTTTGTGAATTGGGGCCTGTAAATAATTATTATCATAATGAAAAATCCTTGTCAGTTGCTCCACCCAAGATGTTGATTAGTGTAATTTCTTTTAAGACTTCAAAGCAAAGTGGTTGAACAGTGTTCTACAGTTCTACTTTTTGAATAATGTACTGGGCTGCAATTGCAGTGCCCAATTGGGCCTAACACCTCTCAGTTACTGAAATATGCGAGCATATGCTTTCCAGATCTCAGCATTTTGTAAGTGAAAACTTTACATCTTTTTAGGGTTTAGGGTTTGATGATAATCACTGAAATTTGCTAGCATGTAAAGATGGCTTACCTGATCTCAGCGATTTGTTGATGAAAAATTTGCTTGAGACGAGACTAGCATGATTCTGTGCTATG
Source organism: Fragaria nilgerrensis (assembly GCA_010134655.1). Classification (NCBI taxonomy): domain Eukaryota; kingdom Viridiplantae; phylum Streptophyta; class Magnoliopsida; order Rosales; family Rosaceae; genus Fragaria; species Fragaria nilgerrensis. The sequence goes on from CM020981.1 coordinate 10,690,247, forward strand.
ACCCAATTTTGGTCTCAATACGTTTTATGGTTTAGGGGTTGATGATAATCACTGAAACATGAACGCTTTCCAAATCAAATGAAAACGTCACTGCCTGTTAGTGAAAAATTTGCATGAGATGAAACTAGCAAGAATCTCAAGTATAACCCAATTTTGGTCTCAGAGCGGAACATAATCTCACAAGGAAATGTATCAGATCCTTTGCCTATGGCCATTTATTTATACTTTGGGCTTGGCCAGTTTTTTATTTTTTTTTCTGAAAAAATATAGAATATCTATTTGTTTTTTAGTGTTCATGTGTAGTGAAAAACAGTTTTGAACTCGGGCCAGTTTTTTTTTTTTTTTTTTTTTTTTTAAAATAGAGTAGATTAGGTTTCGTAGTTCGCACACTATCTAAAAAGTACATTGTGAAATTTGTTTTGTTCTGTCTCTGATGAAAAAAGTAAATTGAGAGAAGAGTGAAAGAAAGAATGAGAAAAAACATAAGAGATATACCCTTACTACTATGATAAGTGTTTTATTGTTAAGTATTTAAAATTGAATCTATATAGATCTTGTATTTTAATACATTAGAAATGAGAAAAAAAAAAAATTATGAACACAAATCTCACAAATCACGAGGCAAAACGTAGGTCATGATTCTAGTTTGGCCCTAAAGATTGAGTAATTTGGTCAGAGTCAAGCACAATACCATTCACTAGTTTGGATCGGCCAAGCGAATTTCGGCGCGAAGTTGAAGTTGGTAGTAGTTCAACTGTGATATTAGGAGGTATTGGGGTTTCAGATGAGTGACCAGATATGCAGAGTGCACCAGAATCATCTTGCTCCCAGAAAACTTCTACCATAAGCCCATTTGGATTCTCAGGAGACTCTGTTCCTGGGATCCCAACAAAACTAGCTCCTATAGGTATCTGCATAATCAATGTAACACATTTCCAAGAGTAAGTAACCAAAATGAAATTTCTCACGGAAATGAGCAAGGATATCAGTCAAATGAAAGACATGAATTTACCTGAACCAGGACTCCAGATGTTAATGTGAGAGTAACCATTCTCCCCTCAGTTGTGGCACTCTCTAGCTCTGCTTGCCTTGCTATGTTTAGGAAAACTTCTTCAAGAGTTGCAAGTCCAAGTTGGATGTCTGCTATGCCAAATTCATCTTCTCGATCTTGCAGTTCCGCGAAAAAATTCTGCACGAGGATTTAGGCATATATGAGTCCAGCAGAATCAACAGTAAGAATCACAACTTCATAAGTGAGATTTCACTTGTTGAGGACTAGTGATAGTTCTGTACCGACAAAATTTCCTCTCTATTATGAGGAATCACAAAAGTGAGATATGCTTTGGTCTCTTCTTTTGGTGAAACATCCAAAAGCTGCAAGAAAACTTCTTCCATGTTAGAAGTTATTTTATATGTGCCTGAAAATAAGTTCAAGTCATTTAAACTTAACTTACATATTTAAACAACTGCTTCACAGCTTCATGCTGAGACGTTGCAACTTCATCCTCATTTGGAGATGGAGGCCCTTGTCCATTTGTGCTTTCTTTGAATCTCACATTAGCAACAAAACCAGTCCCAAATCGTGACTTCAGCCTGATTGAAGTTCCAATGCAGCGCAGCCTACCCTTTGCCATGATTCCTATTCTGTCACCTAAAATGTCAGCTTCTTCCATTGAGTGAGTGGTGAGGACAATTGCGCGACCCTTCTTTGCATCCTCTACGATGTGCCATACATGCCTTCTAGATATTGGATCCATACCAGTTGTCTGCAGATCATAAACCAATTTACGTAAACAAAGCTAGTAGATGAACCAAAGGGAAAAGTTGCAATGTCCTTACCGGTTCATCTAGGATAACTAACTTCGGATCACCAATGAGGGCTATGGCAACACTCAGGCGACGCTTCATTCCTCCACTGTAACTACCAGCTCTCATTTTGGCTGCATCAGTAAGTTTCACCTCTTCCAGTGACTTCATAGTAGCCTACATTTGAGAAGCAGTATTCATCTTATACATGACCAATAGTCATTCTTTCTCAAAGCAGATGAGCATGCATGGAACAAAAAGATTTTAACCACCATCATTATTACAATTTCAAGGGAAAAAGTTTATCAAATACCCTGCTGCTCAAATTAGTGTAGCACATACCAATTTTATTGATGCTGGAGGTAGGCCTTTGATACTAGCGAAGATGTGGAGATGCTCTTGCCCGGACATTGCATCCCAAAGAATATCAAACTACCAATAGAGATAACAAACATGAAAACTTAAGTTTGAATTAATTACCAATTTCATACAAGTTGCAACATAGTAAAAACGATGAAATTAGGTGTATATAAGTATACAGAATACTGCTTTTGCATTGAGATAGAAGGACACCTGTGGACAAACTCCTATCATTTTTCGAATGTTTGCCATGCCAACAGAACTTCGGGCAGAATGTCCATAGATCAAGGCTGTTATTCAAGGCAGATTACAATTTTATCATTTCCAGTATAGACATCGTTCCAGAAGTTTTCAATCATGAATTTGGAAAAAAAGAAGAAGGAAAAAAGGTCCTATTACCATCTCCTCCAGTCACTGGTGTAATGCCAGTTAAACAGTTTATTGCTGTGGTTTTCCCAGCTCCATTGGGTCCAAGTAGACAAAACAACTGATCCTTTGCAAAGTTGACCCATAAACCCTGAGCATTGTTCAAAGCAATATATAGATACCGAAATATATATATGCACTGCATCAGCATTATATTCGACTTAAAGAAGGTATTTGCCTAAGCAGCTATGTGATGGATGACAATCACATCATTCAACATTCATATACTAAAAACTACTAAGCCAAACATATGCAGTGCATCTGCATTATATACTGAAAATTTTAGTATGCGACAAAATTAGATACATACCATTATTATGCTAGAGGATCTCATGGTCTAGGTACAAAACGCTAGAGGAAGATGCATTGAATGAATAATGTAATTCGACTATTTCACAAGATTTCCTCCACACGAACAATAGATTCATAAAAAGATCCACATTCTCTTAACAAGTGATTCAAAAGAGGTTCTGTACCTTGAGAGCATGGTATGGTGGAGTCCTCTTGGAACGACAGCAACCATGTCTTTGGCCAGGATATGTTTTTACAAGGCCACGTATCTGAACTGCAAGGTTTGGACCAACTGTGCCTTCCTTAGCTTGCTCTTTAACAATGTTCTCCTCTTCCAGGACATCTTCATCGTCTGGAGTAATATGCTCAGGTGGTGGAATTGAACCTATCCAACTACAAATGCCACCCTCTAAACAAAGAGAGGAACAAAGCATCAAGTCACAAGTACAACTCAGCAGGGAAAGTTGAGCAGAAACTGAATTTCAGTATTTTTACCTTCAACTTTGTTTCCACCTTTCCCTGTCCAGTATCCTGGCTTCAAAAAGTAAAACACTGATTTTCTCACACCAGATACATTTGGGATGATATTATCGAAGTAGATAGCCAATACGAACCAGAGGAAGAATGTAGCCGTCAGCCATACATATATGTCATTCTATCAAAGTTGAAATGAATATGTTAGGAATCAAAGAAATGTATAGGTAATGGTTTGGATATGAAAATTAATGTGTTTACATACAATTGTCATAACACAATCTTCATCCCCTGGTTTACAGTTTGCCCTTCTACTCCAGCTAATCCCAGTCTTTTTAGATGTGGATGCTGCCTCATTGAGTATAGATAGAGCTTGAGAAAGAAGACTGGGTGGGAATAGAGACCACAAGTTTCGCTTAGTCCTAGAGACTTCTTTAGTGTAGATGCTGTCTGCAGCTACCTGCTATGAGAAATAGATTCTGTTAATACTGAATAGAAACAAACTCGTAACAAAGAGTTTAAGAATCTTGAACTTTGGAGCCTTGCCTGGGTTACATAGCCAACAGTATAGATGGAGAAACCGACAGTTGTGGTTGAAGATGACTTTTTTATGAAGGCCGATAACATAAAGGCAAAACCAATCTATCATCAACCGATGGAAAGGTGAATACATGTCAGTAACTTATCATATTGTTTGAGGCTTTGCCAAAGAACAAAATCAGCAAAACTAACTAATTGGGAATCAATGGAAGAACAGAAACAAAGTAATAGCAAGAAACAAACCTACCATATTGAGTTGGAAAAGATAGAAGACAAGGAATACGACTGCAAAGCTGTTGTGCAAGAAAAAACTAAACTGAAAAATCATTCCAAAGAGAACTGTGAAAAGAGATGAGAGTAGTGTAATAAAACCCTCCCATGCGAGCCACGAGAGCCAGTATGCACTATCATAAAGGCCCATCATTGTCATCGCCTGCAACCAAAACAGAAGAAGCACTTAAATCCACTAATGGAGAGAAGTCAGAGAACCATACATCAAGTTAAAGTGATTACCTGCCGCAGCTTAAGTTCTTTCTCTGTGACCAATGAAGTCATTTGAAACACAAAACCAAACATGGCAGCAGCGAAAAAAAACCTTGGTCCTATGTCATTCATTGCAGAAGGCGGCTTCATCATTGCAGGATGTGCAAATTCCTTGAATGCAACAACCCAGCTAAGTTTCGAATCTGAATAAATTAAGCATTATACAGTTTATACTAGTGCTACGATTCAAGCGAAAACATGAAAGTATAGCTTTCTTTAAAGAACACAGCACTGTGAGAAACAAATTACACATGATACCTCCAATTAGAGACCTAGCAATCTCACGCTCGGCAGAAATCAGAAGTGGAATTTGAAACTTGAATGTGGGATTCTCAGTTTGCCCTCGTTTTTTAACAGAAGTAGAATTAGTCTGTAGGCCATAGCTAATCACAGTGGCGTTTCTTTCCACAAAATGCAAAGCTCCTGGGCAGTACAAAGGATTGTTATACAGCCATTCATCCACTTCAGCTGGGGTTCTAAACGATTTGACCTATGCAAACCAAAGACATAATTAGAGTCATTACATGATCACTCTAGACACTTCCTCACATATATGTGATATGTCACACTACATTTTGAGTTTCATGGATTTCAGGAAGCAAATCCTGAAACAGTCATGAGTCATGTACACCTCAAATCTCTGAACAAGAAAAATTAAGCCTAAAATATAAAAAGAACTCATTTGATTTCTTTCTCAAAGAGAATCATCATAACATATCTTCCACTTCCATATTTTCGGCACACAAAAAATAAAGTATTACATGCAGTTGTCTATATCTCTCACAGACAACAAATTGACTACCCTGACAAAATAAGCACATTACATGAATTTCGTGATACATGTTTTATTTTACCTGAACAAAATAAAAACAAAAAAGAAATCATGTGATACCTTGCTTGCGGGAATTGGCCTGTTGGGATTGTTAGCCATTATAGCACTGACAATGCTCCGAATCCTGCTAGAGCTCTGATCTCCACTCCACACGAAATCATAACACGGCTTTTTGATAGAGAACTTGTCCTCGCAGGGCGGGATCGGCTGCGCAACGAGCGGCGAAGGATCCGTGACGCTCTGGTAGGCGGAGGAAGACCTGGTCTGAATGTCGTCAGCCTTCTGGAAGCAGAATATGAGGAGGATGAAGAAGAAGGAAGAGAAGAGCTGGAGAAAGGTGGCGGTCTTGTTCCGCCATGCGAGGAGGAGGTTCTTGATGAACAGAGCCTTAAATTGTTGGAGCAGTAGAGGAAAACCGGCGAGTGAATTCATTGAGATTGCTTGGACAAGTCAGTGAGAGATGGACTCGATCATGAAGAAGAAGAAGATGGTCTTCAGTCCTCACTCTCCTCTGTTATTTACGTACAGAGAGCGCGGTTTTGCGCGTTTCGTTTCTTGTGGTGGAATGACGGATTTGCCCTTTGTGTGAGTGGGAATATTCTTGGGTATTTCTTTCCTTTAATTTGTGATTCTTTTCTATGATTGTTCTGTATTTACCGTAATGGCAAAGAGATATGGAACGGGGTTTGTTTGATTTGGTAGTGTTAAAGAGGATTTGTGACAACGGAGGGTGCATTTATGAACGGATAAATTAGGAAGGTTAATTAAATCTAAATTGCCATTTAAAGGGTAAAATACTAAGTAATTTGCAATACATGACTCATGGTGAGATTCATGAACACTCTTTCAAATTCGTGAATTATAGTCTGCTCTAATTATACTCAAAGTTTCTGGTTCTGATTATATATGGTCATGGCAGCAAGTCCCAAAGTTCGACTATGCGCAAAAATTACAAAAATTGGAAGTCAATGAACTAATAACTTCAGTAGACTGTAAGGACGCGTTCACATCAAATATTATGATTACATGGCTAAGAAACTAGGTATACATGATCTAATTAAGTTCGCCAGAAATAATATATAAGCTAAAGGATAAGCTAAAGGGTGATTTATGAATTACACGTACATATAGAATTGTGATAGAAAGCGACATAACAACTAGTAAAACACAATTTGTAGCCAAATACAAATAATTAATCCAGTTCTTACTAATTATGTGTATTGTTAGATGAGATTGGATTAAAACCCAATTTGTAGCTGGATTTGGTGGAATGATATACGGATTCAAGAATCAAGGGTGGCAAATCCTCTGATAGGACCCATGTATATAAACTTTTTCTTAAAATTGTTACAGAACCAATTATGGATACAATGACATAAATATTGTTAGAAACTGGCTCCTTCAACTTCTGGCTTTAGGTGGTCTATTTTGATTCGAAGAAGTTAAAGTTCTCTTCTAAAATCTAAACTTAATTGGTTTGCTTTAGCTGTCAATACCTGTATGGCAGTATCTAATTAATCACCTGATTCACCTGATAAGATCGTAAGAATATCATCCGTCTTTAATTATTGAAAAAAAACAAAGATACATAATCTTGGTAAGGAAATTTTCTTTAATTGCTTCATAAATTCTCTTGGTAGATATTATTTCCTGTGAAGTTAATTATTTAACGCGTAAAGGGTAGTTTGGGAAGTTCACAACATTCAGCAGTTACAGTCATGACCAAGTACCAAAGCATATAGAAACGTAGAAGCAAGAATTCGGAATAGCAGTATGGCAGAGACAGAGAAGACGAGCACACCATTTATAACCGAGTTGGATCGTTAGTGTGTGTATATTGCTCATTCATATAAAGAGGTTGCTTCAAATTATCATCCTTTAATTCTTTTCGGATTATAATTTGAACTTTGTGTAGTGTGACAGACTAAATTTGAGGTTATTTGGTGCCAAGGTATATAGAGTAGTAGTCTGGTTTTTGGACATCAATGGCGCCGGAGCGTTCCGCCGCAAGCTTCTGGACTCAGTCCAATGCCTTGCTCAGAAAGAGCTTAACATATCAGGTCTAACTCTTTTTCCGCTTCCTTTCACATATGTATGTCAAGCTTCTTTTGCTTGCTTGTTCACTAGTCTCTTAAGTCTATTTGAATCAATTCGTCTAACGCTTTGTCTTAAACTCTTTGCACATTTTAATTGCTACATGGAATTTAGAGGAGCAATTTTCCTTCACTGTTCAATGATCTAGAACTGTTGCTTCATCTTTTTACCTCGATGATATGTGTTCATAGTATATGTGCGTTCATTTTGCAGAAACGAAACATCCGCTCCAATGTCACCTGGTTTTAATACCTTGCTTCTTCATCTTCATTTTGGCTGTCATCCAAACTTTACAGAACCAAGCGGAGAAACAGGTTAAACAGTTACCAAAAACCAATTGTGGATCGTCAAACATATCTGAGCTATCAGACAATTGTGCCATACCTCACCCTCAAGAATGGGCTCCATTGTTGGTGTTACCGTCCCCCGATTACCGTGCAGTAAGAAGTAACTTTCTTCCATCTGACTTGCCGGATGCGTCATGCAGGAGCAGTGAAGGAGGCCAGTCCTCCTGCCCAGTAACACTACTTCTTACTGGGAATAATCAGTCTTTCGGTGAAAGTATGTACCAAAATAATTGCATGATTTGATCGATTGTTTTGTAACTGTTAGTTATTTGCCTCATTAGTGATTTTCTGATGTGCATTTTTTATACAGCTCTGGCTGGGAATATGTTGTCGAACTCTCCCCTGCCGAAATCCTCTGGTGATGGCATGGAATATATAGCTCATAATGTCATGGTGATTATTTTTTGCCAATATTTCTTCTTTTCATTATAGTGAGTATATGTTGGATCATTGACTTGTGTTGCAATATGTTTTAATTGTGAAGGGTTCAGATTTCTCGCCTCAAGGGAACATGTTGGTGACTATGATGGGTTTGAGCGTGATGAGGCCATCATCTTTAATGTGCAGCGCCACTGCTCCCCAAACTCTTCATTTGTTGTTCCAATTCGAGAAGCAAATTTGCAGCAAAATATATGTACGTGACTGTTTAGAAAGATTTACAGAGTAGTTCTTGATCAGCTTTGTTGTGCTCAGTGCATTATGCTAAACAGCTTTCCTTAACTAACTATGCTGTTTTCAACCGAATCTAGCCGTTGAATGTGTTGAAGGGTTGCCTTTGTGGCGCAATACCTCTACGGAGGTAAACAATGAGCTATATAAAGGATACAGAAATGGGAATTCAGAGGGGAAGATTAATGAATTGCTTGGAGGTACTGTTAACATTCAACTTGCTAATTGTTGGATGTGATGAATATATCATCATGTGATAGTATCATTTAGGGGCAATAGTACTATTGACACTCATAGTGTGTTTTCTTGCAATGCAGCCTATGATTTCTCTAACTCAGATAAGAATAATTTCAATGTGAGCCTATGGTACAATTCAAGCTTGAAATATTTCGAAGTTGATGCTGACCAGGGGAATGAGAGTGATGCTACATTGTTGAGCTTGACTGGGAGTGATTCTATATTGCTGCGGCTTCCGCGTGCAGTGAATCTGGTATAAACACAAGCCTATTTTTTTGGCTTTTTGGGTTTTTGAGTTGAACTTCCCTGTTCTGCTAGGAATTACTATATCTATTATCGACTTATTTTTGAATTCTATGTTAATTATTCACAGGCCTCTAGTGCCTACCTACGGTTCTTGAAAGGTTATGGAACAAAAATGCAGCTTGATTTTGTCAAAGAAATGCCCAAGCATGAAACCCCAGTACAGCTGCCGGATTTTGCCTCTATGATCGGTCCAATCTTATATACATGGATTATCTTACTGCTCTTCCCTGTAAGAGCATTCACTGCTTATCCATATATATTAATAAGCTTCAAGCTTACAACTACTTATGTTAAGTAAAGTTTCCCTTAAGTTCGTATTAAGTTTCCAATTTGACTCGTAGGTTGTGATGAAGTCTCTGGTGTACGAGAAACAACAAAAACTCAGAATCATGATGAAAATGCATGGACTTGGTGATGGACCCTATTGGATGATTACCTATGCCTATTTTCTTACAGTATCTGTAGTGTACATGCTATGTCTTGTTATATCTGGCTCATTTATAGGTATGTATACAGGTACTGCTGTTCTAGCTAGTCTAACTTCACTTAACTTGTTTGAATTTGATTAAATCATTTGTTGATGATGACTTATTACAGGGTTAAAGATTTTCACACTAAATGACTACACCATCCAGTTTGTTTTCTACTTCTTCTATATGAATTTGCAAACAGCGATGTCCTTTCTGATAGCTGCATTGTTCTCCAACTTAAAGGCTTGTACAGGTTTGGATCCGTTTGATCATCGTGTCCTTATGTTTAGTATATTGATTTAGTGCATTTCTTAATATGAAAGTAGGCTATCTTCTTCATTGATATGATTGTTTGGATGATTACAGTTATAGGTTACATACTGGTCTTTGCAACCGGGCTTTTAGGAAATGAACTTTTTGAAGTCTTTTTAAGAGATCCATCATTCCCTAGTAAGTGGAAATTCTAGTTAATGAGAATGTTTTGTCACTGAATCAGTCAATCTGCTTTCTCTTCTGCAGTTTTTTTAATTATATATCTACCTATTCTTGTGCATATGTAGGATACTGGATCATTGTTCTTGAGTTGTATCCTGGCTTGTCTCTGTATCGTGGGTTATACGAGTTAGCAGAATTCGCCACTGAAGCAGGCACAGTGGGGACAGTTGGGATGCGATGGGGAGATTTGAGAGACAGCAAGAGTGGGATGAGAGAAATCTTGATTATCATGTTCATGGAGTGGTTTGTGCTGTTTTTTATTGCATATAACTTGGATAAAGTTACAGCATCTGTAAGTGGAAAAGGTCCTCTATTTTTATTGCAAAGCTGCTTTGGGAGGAAGAAAAAACTTCCCTCATGGACTAGGACACCTAATGCACAGGGGCAGGGATCTACTGTTTCTATTCAGATGGACAAACCTGATGTTACTCAAGAGGTAAATGTCACCTATTTGAATCTTGTTGTCATTCACTATGAATCAAAATGAATAGTTGCATAGCTATACATTGCTTCCCCTTACAATTGCTCAATTAATTTGCAGAGGGAAAAGGTTGAGAGTCTGCTATTGGATCAAGATAGTACAAGTCACGCGATCCTTTGCCATGACCTGAAAAAGGTGTACCCAGGAAGAGATGGAAACCCTGAGAAGTTTGCAGTGAAAGGGTTGTCTCTTGCTTTGCCGCAAGGGGAATGCTTTGGCATGCTTGGTCCCAATGGTGCAGGGAAGACCTCTTTCATTAGCATGGTAAATCCCTCCTATAAATGTTATTCATGTACTCTCAAAATCTTAAAGTTGTTCAATGACTAGTTACTGCTATCTAGCTTAATCAAGTAACTGCATAACCTCTTCTTCTGTCGACATGCAGATGATTGGTCTGACAAGACCAAGCGCCGGTGCAGCATATGTTCATGGTATGGACATTTGGACTCAAATGGATAAAATACATACCAGCATGGGGGTTTGTCCGCAGCATGAGTAAGCTAGCCTAGAAACTACAATCACTCAAAAAAAAAAAGCTTTTTTTTTTTTGGTTTTGGTTTCTTTTATTTTGAAACAAATTTCATGATTTTCGGATATTTTTAGCTTACTATGGGAGAGCCTGACTGGAAGGGAGCATTTGCTGTTTTATGGCAGACTTAAGAATCTCAAAGGTTCTGCCTTAATAAAAGTAAGTGATCCTGTACATTCTAACTTGATTCTTACATAGCAAAAATATAGTCGTTGTAAAGTGTTAACTGTTAATTCTTGAGCTTAGTCTGTTTAACTGATTCTTATTGCTGATCAGGCTGTGGAAGAGTCTTTGAAGAGTGTTAATCTGTTCAATGGTGGACTTGCTGACAAACAGGCTGGGAAATATAGTGGAGGTATGAAGAGGAGGCTTAGCGTCGCAATTTCACTAATAGGGGATCCGAAGGTATGTCTTAACATGCTGCTCTATCTCTTAGGTTTGATCACTCTGATCTCTGACTATGTGACTGTTAGTGTGTATTATCCTAGAAGACTAGATACATACTGTACATGTTGCACCAACTGTACTGTGAAATTTCGTGTGCAGGTTGTCTACATGGATGAGCCTAGTAGTGGACTTGATCCAGCTTCAAGAAACCATCTATGGAATGTTGTAAAGGCTGCAAAACAGGAGCGAGCAATCCTTTTAACCAGTTCTGTCCTCCCTCTCTTCGAGTCTTATATAGTTATCACTGTGTGAAGTGTCAATGAATGATCTTTACCTATTTAGTTATTTCACTCACAAAGCATGCTTGTTTGCATATAATGTTCAGCACATTCCATGGAAGAGGCAGAAGTCCTCTGTGATCGACTAGGAATTTTCGTAGATGGCAGATTACAGTGTATAGGAAATCCGAAAGAGGTAAGCAAACTCGATAAGTTCATCTTCTATAGTTCATAACTACAATATAGTAGAACTGCAAGGCCTCAACTTATTTTCCTACCCTCCTTTACTCACTGCAGCTGAAGGCTAGATATGGAGGATCGCACATCTTCACAATGACCACAAGTGGGGATCATGAGGAAGAAGTTGAGAAGATGGTTCGGACACTATCACCCAGTGCCAACAAGGTATACCAACTCTCGGGGACACAGAAGTTTGAGCTGCCCAAAAATGAGGTCACTATCGCCGGTGTCTTCCGATCTGTGGAGGCTGCAAAGCGGCAATTCAGGGTGTTTGCTTGGGGTCTCACTGACACTACTTTGGAGGATGTCTTCATCAAGGTTGCTACAACGGCATCATCATAAATATGAACCGTACTAGACAGAATCCAAGCCTAATGTTCATATGAATGATTTGATGTAAAAACTGGGATAAACTCGATTTTTAGACTGTAGATTGATGATCTTGCCTTTGTGGTGTTGGCTCTCTGAGACTAAGAAATTAAGAATGAAATCAAGCATTTAGATTGTATATTATTTCAGAGGCTCGTCCTTTTCAACTGAGTTATGTCACTGAAACTGATGAGATGTCAAAGCACTACATTTCATAAAACGAATTATAAGATCACTCAATACAATGTGCAACCATATTCTGCTTCCTACGTACAAGGATATCAAACCTGGGAAACCCTTCATATTAATACTGATTTACTCTGATGGAGCTAAGCTCTTTGAGATCATTACGGCTAAATTCAGAAAAATCCGAGTAAGCCAATAACATAACATATCAGCCACTCATCCAGAAAGCTGTATCCATTTCCAGCTATGTGAATCAAGGCTAACATTTGCGTAATTCCCACTTCCATGTCTTCAAACAGAACCTGTTTACAATTCCAATGGTCAAATAAGCCATCAGACTGTATTATCATCATATCAGTACCTTATACTTCAAAAACTTGTCATATATATCCTAATTAACATGTGCATTAGCACTGCTTCGTTTAAGACAGAAGGTTTCAACATCAACTATGGTCATTATAGATTTATAGAAGCTTGATTCTCAAAAGCATATAGTGAGTAATTAAAACTCATCACGAAACTTCAAATGCAAACCATGGCCAACTTCCAATATTAAGCAACTTAGAGCCATAAACCTTTCATGAATTTTACTCTTATCCTTGTTTCTGAGAACAAAAACATAGCCAAGTTGTCAGGTGACAACAAAAAACTTCTTTGTTGACATTGTGGATCCTGGACTGCTAAAGGGAGAGAGACCTTCTTCACACCAAGTAAAGTTGTTCATTATATTTGCAATGGATGAGCCACAACAATGTACCATATAGGCATGACCTAGACATCTAACATTAGAGTTGTCATGTCCTCGCAGATGAAGAATCATCATATACAATAGCACTGTACCATTTATGTATATGAGGTACTATATTCCCAATGACTCGCCTAAGGAAAGAAATGAAAAAGAAAGAACTAATTCTTCAAGATTTGGAAAGCAAACTTGTAAGATTGGATAGGTTGGACAGATCCATTGACTGGGAGATGCAAACAATCAATTCTTTAAGATTACATTTGAAACCCACATATCATTTCCGGACCCTATGTAGGTGACAATATGAATAACAACGCTGAACTATATTAAAAAACAAAGACACATGATGACAGAGCTGTAGCACCAAATCTGATTCAAATGCCATATTAGCTGCAAAAGCATACCTCCTCATTCAGAATTCAACGAGCCATTATCCATTGGTCTGAAGTCCCAGCCTCTGAAATCAGTATTTACTAATTAGTTGCAAACTAAACAAATCAATGAGAGAGAAAATATACCAGAAAGGAAATGGAAGATTACCTCTCTGCTGCTTCCTTTTTTAGTTCATCTATGTAATTCTCAAGAGTAGCACATGCGGCTTGAATTTCTATGTTCTTCAGAGAAAGTTCCTTCCATTGTGCATGCAAAGCATTAAGCTCATACGCAGTGTTTTGCTGCTCAACAATGAAGGTAATTCACCAATCAAACTACAAGAAAGCATCTAGATCAAATAAGGGATGCAGAGTAAGAAAGTTGAATCACCTGATGTTCTTTCCTTTCACGATTCACAGTTCCAATCATTTGAGAGCGTTCATGAGTTAATTTCTGCAATCTGCATAGATGAATGCAATTTTAAAATAACAGCAAGGACATGTCAAGTACTATCAAATGCATTTTGCAAGAAACCAATACTTGTTTGCAGAAAAAAAAAAAAAAAAAAAAAAAAACATAGTTAAACTTCAATATGTCATAAGTGACAGGCTCTCATTCATCCATCCAGAGAATATCAATCTACACAATTATTATGATCAAGTAAATCCAAAGTTCCGATTTCGTATACCAAAACTAGTAACACAAACCTTGACAAAAGCGATTGCAAAACATTGTTGTACTTAATCCAGGCGTCAGGGCCATACTTATCCATCAGCTCCAAATTCTCCAACCTGAAAACCAGTCACTCAATCCATCACAATCCAAGTCAAACATATAAATACACAATCCAATCCAAGGCATTCATAACGCATTGCTTAGACTTCGATTACCTGATGACATTGTGCTGTGAATAGCACTGAGCTTTCTGAAGAGCCTGCCTCCAAGCAGCTTCATCACTCCTCTTCGGCATCTCCGCCTTATCTCTTGAAAAATCAAGAATCACCGGCGGCTTTGAAGCTCTCACGCGGTCGTACTCTCTCGCCAGAATTGGATTATTCTGAGTCCATTCAAATTGAAATCACAAAGCTATTCAAAACCCTAAGATATAAATTCGAAATTTGAAACCCTAGCGAGAGCTGTGTATGTGTGTTACTGACCTTGAAATCGGGCTTGGCGAGCGGAGGCAAGTCTTTGAGGAAATCGGCGGGCTTTTTGGAGCTGCGACGGAGCTCCTCCTCCACCATGAGGTCGACCTCGTTCTTGACGGCGGCGCTGGAGTAGTAGTCTTCGTCGATGTACGGCAAGGCGTCGATGATCTCGGCGTTGGTTAAGGGGCCAGGCCACGATGGGCCTTGCGGCGGAGCTTCTAACATTAAGATTTCGTTGCTGGCGGTGGCGGTGGCGTTAGCCATTGCTGTGAGCTGTGGGGAGTGTCGGAGAGAGTTTTGGGGATTTTGGGGAGAGAGGGAGAAGAGGTGAGCTGAAGCGCGCCGTTTGAACCCGACCCGTTTTAGACGACTTTTAGTTATATTGGCGTTATGGGCTTACCTCATGATAAGCCCAATGGTTTTTACTTTTTACAAAATTACGGAACTCCGATCCATCTTTCATTTTGTCAAGATTAATCGTAAAATCATACATTACGATTGTAAAATATGTGCATTGTTATAAATATTATAATCTATATGGTTGTCCACATAATTACTCATTAGTTATGTACTCTGATGTAAACCCTACATCTATATAAAGAGACTAATGAGAATGAATGAGTAGACTTTTACCTCCTCCCAACTATTCTCTCTGTATCTTTTCTTCTTTTCTTTACTTTACAACACGTTATCAGCACGACTCTACTTAGAGTTGATAACGGTCAATCACTCAGATTTTTGCCGATCAGCTTTGTGCCATCAATTTTTTGTTTTCTTTCTTCTTTAGTTTCTAAACTCAATGATGATCTAAAATCATACGGTAACAACTTAATGTTGTTTATTTTTCTCCAGAGTTATAGATCTATGAGTTCCATTTTTAATCTTTTCAATCGATGTTAATCGTTTTATTCTTATAATTGGCAGCAATTGATTGTGGTTGTTGGGCACCGCTATAATCATTGATTCATTATCTTTGTTTGTTAATATTTGCCACACACATGTTTATCTGTAAATCTTCTTTGCACGGTTGAGTATGATCAATATTGCACATCGATTATATCCTTCTTAACTTGTAGTTTATCTGCCAGTGCAATTTACTACCTAACAAGCTTGTTCAATTTTTTTTGTTTTTGTTTTTGTTTTAGACTCTATGATGATCTAAGAGTATTTGGTGATTGCTTGCCCAAAACTCATGATCTACGAGTCCAACATTTTTCGTGTTTGATTAGTTTATTTTTACTGTTTGGTTTTCTATATCAATATCTATACAGACCATTGATTATTGAATTCAAATCGAGACCTAAAGTCTCTTGATTGAAATTTAAAGGACCAGAAGTTCCTTATAGTTATGAAATATTCATTGAAACCATATCTTGTGATCCCTAATCATATAGGGGCATGAAGCTCCTCACTTTATTACGATGCTATTTACTTGTACATACAAATAGAGGAAATTCACAAGATCATCATATATGTGAAGTTAATCAGACCAGAAGCTCTGTATATTTTCTTCATTTATGGAACCGGAAGTTTCCAATGTAAAATTTATTTATTTTCGCTCTTTACAGTTTTCTTATTTGTTATGGAATTTCATTACTATACTTATTGTTTAAATTTTATTGTTATTCATATGGGCCAACAGCCCTACATTTTAATCATATGAATTTCGACTGTAATATTTTTGGACCAAAAGTTTCAAAATATTGCATTGTAGAACCTGAAGTTCTAATAGTAAATATCGAACATGAAACTTTGACTACACATATTGATGGCTCCAGAAGAGCACATAGAGTGCTAAATTTATCCTTAACTTGTGGCATAAAATTATATCATGAACCAGAAGTTCATTGAACCAAATACATTATTTGGCATGACAAGTTATGTCATATTTTACTTATAGTATTGCTTGGAATCAATAACAAGTTTTGATGACCATTAGCCCTACTCAAAGACGATCGTTTATTTGACACTTTAATGAGACAATCCTCTTGTCATGAGGGGGAGAGAGATTGTTCCTGAAGAACGATGTAGAGTGGTGTGAGTTGTTTATCCACCTTCTCATTTTGATTTTGAGAAATGTCTCAGTTAGTGATTGATAAAAGATCTTCACAAATGTATATGCTAAAAAACATAGATGTCAACTTAGATTTAAGTCTATGAGATCATCCATATTCACTCAAATACTCTATACCCCATTTGATTTGTGGGATGCACATGTATCCAGGTGACATGGTTCTCCTGAAGAGGATGTCATGATACAATGTTAGAGTTCCTAATATGGCTACACATACAAAGGTTGTAGGTATGCCATTAGAGAATGATATATGGGTTGATATTAATGAATATAATATTTTTGACCTCATATTTGGTTTAGGTTTGCCACCAGCCAATGAACATCTCACTTGAAATAAAGTGATAGAGTTTTAAACGCATATTAGCGGATGGTTATAACATGACAGTCTTCCCGCCATTACGGGAGAATAAGACTACTGTCAATTGGATAACGGCGTGAATTTAAGTGGAATATATTTACCAGGTCTAAAGTTTTAAGCTCTGAAAAAGAAAGATTATACATGTCCTCTAATGGTCTACATGATATTATAAGTAAAAGATCCTCATTCGCTAGATAATATTTGTCTTAGAAGTGATAATATTTGTCCCAGAAGTGGCATGGGTACCCAATATCAAAAATGCATGCATATAAGAATGTGTGAGATCTATGAATGATGATCATCTATGAAAATTTACAAATGGTAGCTACAAAAGACCATTAAGAACTGTATTAATCGATGTTATGCCACGTTTCATTATGCAAGTCGACAAGGCATATTATTGGCCAAATTGGAAAGAGGCGATTCCAATGAAATTAAATATTTGAAACGTGATGAGATACTTTGACCTTTAACCCTACATATACAAAAGGGTATTTACCACAGTGAAAGTAAATCACTATGATTTAATGTCTACAAAAGACATGGGATTATGAATTTGCCCTTATACGAATGATACTTCTCTATAAGTACAGTGTTACATGTAACTGTTACATGGACGAGAGACTTATGACATGTTGTCATCGTATATTATGAGGGCCTTTAAAGACACATTGATATACCAAATTCTCAAAAGTGAAGTGTCATTACAAGCGTATCGCTTGTCAAATTCTTAAAGGATTCAAGTACATGAATGATTCTAATGTAATTCGATCCATGAATACTTGAGAGAGCCTGAAGCTACTTCATGGAATTAAATAGTCTAAAGTTAGCTCATATATACTCATTCCGTTATAGCTAGCGTGATCAAAATTGCCTCAATGAATACTATGATCTGACTACACAATCGAATTTGAATTATGATCATTATGTTGCTACATATTCTAACTTTTGGGAAGTTATGAATTACTCAGAGTTCTTGTAGAGTTTATATGAGACGTATCATACACAGAGATATTGATGTGTATAGCTGGATACGCCATGATGATGTTTCAATGCTTTAATGTCAATTAGCTTATGTTGATTAGCTATTACTTAGTGTATGAATTAGGTCATACGACTTAATGAGATAAGACCTGTTTATAATCGTTTAGATTTGTTAGTATTATTTTAACTTTACAGGTACACAATTTCATGATGAGTCCATGCAAAGCACGCATAGTCTCACTTTAGTGATGGACAAATCAAACTGTTATTTACGGCGCATAAAGCTTGCAACGTTCAGGGGTAGATTCTCATCAGGAGGAGCATCCAGAAGTGTGTTACCTAAGACATATGCGCGTTGTCCTCTTTTTCTCCTTCGAACAAGATTATTTTTCTCCCACTAGGTTTTTCTTACTTGGTAATGTTTTTAACGAGACAACATTAAGCGCGTCTAATTTCATCATTCATTGGTGGACATCCAAGGGGGAGTGTTATAAATAATATAATCTATGTGGTTGTCTACGTAATTACTTATTAGTTATGTACTCTGATGTAAACTCTACCTCTATATAAAGAGACTAATGAGAATGAATGAGTAAACTTTTACCTCCTTCTAACTATTCTCTCTGTGTATTCTTTTTTTTTTTTTTTTACTTTACAACATGCATATGTTGATCTATCTTATTACAAATTTGGTTAGGACGTGTTTTAGGGTGTTTTTCTTCCCATTAGTTTTGAGTTTGGCTCATCTTTTTCGTCTTAATTCTTAAAGGAGTGGGAAATTGTGATCCAATTCGACTAGTTATTAATCCTGATGATAAAACAGCTTGATGCCTACTTTCAAACAAAATCTTTTGTGAGTAATATTGACATGATCGAATCAGTTGAAGAAATTACATAATGGACAAGCTTAAGGTCTGATCGAAGTTGTTGAGATTCTAGCGTAATGTAGTGGATATTATCAGAAATTTAAAGTTGAAACCTATAATAATGTTTGAAT
This sequence comes from Fragaria nilgerrensis, assembly GCA_010134655.1. Taxonomy (NCBI): domain Eukaryota; kingdom Viridiplantae; phylum Streptophyta; class Magnoliopsida; order Rosales; family Rosaceae; genus Fragaria; species Fragaria nilgerrensis. The sequence goes on from CM020981.1 coordinate 10,709,285, forward strand.
TTGCTAACAAATGAGGTTAGTTTCACACTTCCACGTACTGCCACCGTGTTATTTGCAATAACAATTTTGTGTGTTAAATAACCATGCAAATTTGATACGAATCATATGTTGAATTTTGAGTTGGTTATTCTCGAATATCCTTGTTTTTTTTTTTTAGAAATAAGAAATTCATTAGGAGACGAAGCTCAACGGAGCCCTAACTACAATCTTTGCACTAAATTAAACAGAGATAGCAAAACGAAAGAACCCTAATATGGAAAGAAACTATCCACAGCCGCTATCTAAGTTGCTAACGACGAAAGGCACAACAAACTATCGATTTGGAGAATAGAGCCCATGGAGATATGTTTCTGTTCAGCCCATCCCAATGGATCCCATATTCTCTTGGCAAGCATAGCTGTATGATGGGCACTTGAGCAGCTTGATTGGCTGATATGGGAATCAGTTCCATTGACAACAATCAAAGTAATGTACACAGAGTGCCTTTGTTGTTTTGCCATATCCAATTGGTTTCTCCGACATCCCACAACAAAAGATAGTTATAGTTATAGGAGAATGGAAACCAATCTAACTAGCTAGCTAGGCATCGCTTTGTGGACTCGGAAAGATAAAGTTTTAAAAGACAAGTAGACAACTAGTGATTGTATTCGTAGATCATCCTCATACAGCTTTCGTGAACTTTCCATATTGTGATACTTGCCGGTCTGTTATGAGTGATGCCAGTCATGGCATCTAAGCCTGTTCTAGCTTGTTGTGGTAATAATTCATTTTTGAACTAGCTAAAGACAACTAACTGAGAGTATTATGATGAAGTTAAATAACTGAGAGTATTAATATTGGAGGGGCTAGCAGCAGTCATGAGATCATGTTGTCTACGATTTTATTATCTTTGCAATTTGCATATACGATTAACTGTTCACTAATTTACGCAAGTAATCTATTGAAGTTGTTGAGAAACATAAGGTAATGGAATAGCCGGCCAAGTAATTCTCGGTCATGCATATATCCGACATTTAGTAGGATTTTGAAGGTCCTAGAAAGGGGGGGTGAATAGGCTCTGATAACTTTTTTTGCTCTATCCCGCACACAAAGATAGCAAAGATTGTGCTATCATATTTGCTGTGAGACTAAGTTGTGTAAATAAAAAGGCAAGTACTGAAAATAAATGATATAACACCAGTACGTTTTTTATACGCAGAAACCTTGCAACCAAGGAGAAAAACTGCGTGCCTCTAACTCTTGAGAGACAAACTATTCCACTATTGTAAAGACACTTCTTACAAGACTCACAACTCAGAGGATGACACAACATCTAGCCATACTGCCTAGTCTAACTACTAGCACTCAACTAAACTTGCTCTCTTGTCACTCAAGTGTTTTACATATAGCATGAATCTAAGCTTCTATGCAGAATTCAACTAACACCTTTAGCTAATTCTCAAAGACAGCTTCGCCGAGGTTGTTGCATCACCTAGACAGATCTCAAGGTATGCAAATGCACAATGATATGAGTTGAAAATGTTTTGGTGCTCAGCTCTAAGATTGACAATCACAAGGAAGACTTAGAGATATATGAGCAGTTAGCAAAATGTTAGACTCAATGGAAGAAAACAAACAAGACTATTTTCAACAACCAAAAAGCAAGAGAGGTCTTGCTCTCTATTTATAGGCAAAGTGCACAGCTATGAGGAAGCAAGCACGTTTGCCACATCAGCAAGGTTATTTGGGACTCTAGTCGCTTGTCTGAAATACTAGGACAGATAGGACCCTAGGGATCCCTCCACTCACAAGACAAAAGCTGAGAATAGACTTTCCTAGGAAGGAATCAAGCCAAAAGAATAAGACAAATAGTTTTGGGAAAACTATATCAGATTTAGTCAAACATAAAGACTCTACAAAACCACTTTACCTAAGAGAACACTTAGGTAAACTGATAGCTTGGGCGGTGCATCACATGGACAGCTGCTGACTTGGTTTGTGTAACACAAAACTCAGCTGGTTACCAAATGCTCAAGTTATGTGGTCACGAGTTGGTTAATTTGCCACACCACCCTAGACTAACTTGGAGCTCAAGAACGAATAGACTAATATTTTGCTAAAATGTATTTGAAATTCAAACACTTAAAAACTGAAGCAAATACATTTGAATATGCACATAATCAGACCCAGTAGATAGACCAGATACAACAGAGGTATCCGTCTAATCAGGATGGCAAGCACGGCTGCCATCCTTAGTGAACGAATGTGATGCACATGCAAGAACTGCCTGATGCATATGAGATCTGCTAGGTTCTTCATTCTTCACTTGAGCAGTCCTTGCTACCAGGCTATAACATGTAGCATGTATCCTTGTGTTTTGATCATAAAGGGATAGCCAACAATTCTTGTACCAACAATCTCCCTCTTTGGCATTCCTGATCAAAACACACCTTCAAAGGTTGTGCTGGTTTAAACACAAATCAAGAACAGACTAAACACCTGCACAAACATCTCAAGAACAAGTGAAGGTATGGAGGGCCAAAAACTTTTATGAATCACAAGCTGTGGGATACCAGGATAATTATGCATCATAACCAACAGAATAACATAAGTCATGAATTGAAACACACATCATTCATAAATAAACCAGAGTTTTAACAACATAAAAGCCCTACAACTAGTTCTCCCACTTTTTGGCAGTGAATGTCAAAGGAAAACAGAGAACATCCAATCCGAAATCATAAAAACCGATGTTCAACACAAAAATAACATAAATCCGAGAATGGATAAAACAACATCAATGCAGAGAAACACAAACAGAAAACCTAAGCAAAAGCATCCTCATCATCACTTGACACCCTGCCGATCACATCATCATCACTCTCACTCTCCTTATCATCGGGATCAGAGGAGGCAGGTGTATCCTGAGAGGGAGCAGTGGAAGAACCAGAGGCATCCTCATCTCTGCGGCGCTCAAATTTCCTTAAGATCTCAGGCATCTCCTTCTTGAAGTTGTAGAACTGGCGTCCAACATAGTCTCGAAAACCAATGACTGCCTCCTGCATTGCCTGTCCACAATTTTTAAGGTCTGCTCCAAAGACTCCACATATAAGCCGGATTGAGCAGCAGATTTGGCAATTGTGACACGATCAACATGGTTGATAGGCAGCGCAAAAGCATCATCTCCATGGAATGAGACATTGCTCTTGATGCAGAGCAGAGTGATCACAGCCAGAAAAATAATGGAGCTGGAGACAGAGAGACGCTGAAGGACAGCAGCGTGCCTGATAGCCTGAAAGATATAGTACTCAGCTGGAAGGAGAGGTTTGGTTTTGTCATAGAAATAGGCAACCAAAACAGCTTGCTGGTGAGTGATCTTGCTAGTTTGGGTTGTAGGAGTGCGAAGAGACCTAGCTACAAAGGTCATGAATTTGTACCACTCAGTCATGAAGCTACTGGAGAGAAAGAAATTTGAGAGTGGCTTAGTAAGAGGAGAGGAGTACATGAGAGAGGCAAGGTAATCTATGGTTGCTGAATCTCGGTATTGAAAAACCTTGTTCATGGTATGCTTCTCAATAATCGGGAGGGCTAAGACCTCACGTATCCTAGCTGGCCGGATATCAACATCTACTCCTCTCACCCAAATCATGATAGGATCATTGGACCAAAGCTTAATCTCAGAAGGGACATTCTCAGGAAAATTAGCATAGAATTCCTGGACTAAGGAGATGTTTACCTTAGGAAATGACTTCAAAGCTTTAACCCAACCCAACCTATCAACAAAATGCTTAATCGCTTAAGGCATGCTCTTAAAATCAAATGGCTTCTCATAAATAATGGGTCTACTGATAGTAACAGAAGAGAAGACAGACATGGCTTGATTTGAATGGAAATGAGATTCGGAAGGGATATCAGTTACCTCAAACATCCTTTTCTTAGAGCATCTCCAACAATGGTTGTCATACCTATACCCATACCCATATTTTGAGTTACCCAAACCCATTACTATTCAAACTCATATTCCATCTCCAACCATTATATCAAAACTCATACTCATACCCAAATTTTAATCATTTTATACCCAAATTTCAATCTGGGCCGAGCATTTTTGGACCGTTGGAGGGTCAGAACCGAGCTCACGTGGGTTCAGCCGCAGGTGTGCAGCTCCAGTTCCACGCGTGCGTCGTGCGCGCGTCTCCATCTCCCGCGCGTTTTTTTGTCTTCTAGCGCGCGTTCTCCACAGACGAAGCTTGCCGCGCGTAGCTCCTGTAGCTGCCCAGTCTTCACGTGCAACTGCCCAGTCTTCATGTGCAGCTGCTGCCTTCTGCTGCCATCTGGGTCCCGCGCCTGCACGTTTGGGTTTCCTCCTTGCAAGTCGACCCATTTTGGGTCGTCTGTGTAGTAGGAACCCATAATTGGGTATGGGTTTTAATTGTTGGAGATGGATTTTTATGGGTTTTGAGTATGGGTTTGGGTATGGCAACCATTGTTGGAGATGCCCTTAAGAGGCAAGGAGGGTTTTCCATCCTGGGCTCCAGTAGGCTTGGCTTTGGAAGGTTTAGAGGAATCCTTTGATCCAGATTTAGAAGAGCTGGCGATTGGCTTGCCAGAGTTCCTGGAGATTCGACGACGAGGAGCGCGAAATTCCGGATCAGAACTGGAGGAACCAGAAAACTCCATAGGCTCTTCTTCTTCATCATCGTCATCAAGGATTAGAAATTTGGACTGTTTTCCAACCTTGGGGAGCGGAGCCTTGGCAGATTTGGAGGCGACGCCGGCGGAGGATGGACCGGACTTGGCAAATCCTTGAGATCGGGATGCAAGGGCATCGAGAATCCCTTGAGTGAGACCCATTCGGAAGGCTTAGTCTTCTTAGCCCAAGCAGACCTAGCATGAATTGTGCCTTTTCTCTTCCTAATTTCATTCAACGTTGCAGCAATGGAAGCTTCAACCTCTTTGGGAGAGGGTTGAGGTGCAACGATAGTGGAATCCACTTGTATAGGGACAAGGGATGGAGCAGCAGCAGCGGAGGAGATGGGAGTAGAACTTGGAGAGGAAGAGAAGGCTCTCAACACTTGAGAAACAGTAAGCAGGGGATCAGAATTCGCTAGGAGCGAAGAAGAAACCATTGGAGAGGTCATTGGCCCAGTTTCTTTTGCAGCAGAGTTTTGGTTTGGTTTAGCTATGAGAATGGAGAAGAGGAAATGAGAGGAATGAGAGAATGAGGATGAACAGAGGTGAGAATTGGTGAGAGAGAAATGGGTCAAACAAAGAGACTGGAGGAGAAGATGGAGAAGTGGGAGGAGAAACCAGTTTTTAATAGGCATGCAAAAAACAACCATGATTAGACGTAACCGTCTTGAAAATTGCAATCCCACAACGGTTATGGGAAGTCTCCCCTTCTTCCTCTCAAAAGTTGACCCTCACATGGGTCTATGAGAGAATAGGCCTAGCCCATCTCAGAACCGAAAGCAAGGGCCTCTTGTAAACCTAGATGTCCTAATAGAACCTTCAAAAGATCCTAGGACTGCAAACAACATAAGAGATACAAAAGGCAACTGCCATCCTAACAAAAGCAAGGTTCACAAACCAACACAAGCAGCAAGTGGCTCAAACATTGTAAATCCGTGAGTGTCCCAATTTTTAATTTTACTCCCTCTTAGAAAGTGCATAAATTTGAAAAAGAAACTAACAAATTTAACACCTTGAGCAAAATAATAATGTCAAGACCCACCCTGAATTTCACCCTGAAACCCGAAGTAAGTCTTGCGGGGTCCACTTCCAAGGAAAATTTACTAAAGAACTCGGTAAACCTCTCTTGAAAATGAACAACCCTAACCTGAAAAAAAAAACAAGAATTTACTCTCCTAGACGAATCAAGTAACTTCTAATTCGTCCAAAAAAAGATAGCATACATTATCCTTAGAATATATCCCAAATTAATAAACAAGGACTTAGCACACAACCGAAACATTAAACAATATTCCAAGAAAATCAGGGCTACTAATACTAGCGGAAGCAAGAAAATACAATGGTAGGTTAAGCAGGTAACCTACTGGTGAAAAGTGGGTAACTACGCCTCGCCTCCTACTAGTGTCAACCCGAACTCTGCAGACTGGGCATTTTAAAACGAAGGGCTCAGGGGAAAACATTTAATAGCGTTAGAGATGAGTGGACAAAAATAATTAATAAATAAAATATTTTTGTTTCCCCAAATCTATTTCCAAGGAAAAATTGAATGCATGCTGCAAGCGATAAAACTTTCATCACATAAATATCAAGCCTCTCAGACTCTAAAATATATGTATGTATTTACACACGTCCATACTCCCTATATAAATTCATGGGTCTATACAGGGCTACTACGCTCGCGTCCAACGCTCACGTCACGCCTTAATGCGGTGATGCACTACGCCATTAAGGTGGACAGACGGGTGTTTATATATGTGCCCATACCCTATATATGAATTAGACACTCATATAGGGCTACTACACTCGCGTCCAACGCTCGCGTCCAACGCTCACGTCACACCATAATGCGGCTATATGCTACGCCATTAAGGTGGACAGACACATAGGGCTAGCTAGCTTTTATATACATACTCTCTCATAAATACATATTTATATCCACCGAAAATCTCATTTTCGATAACTCTCCAAGAGAAATAAATGCGTCAAAAATTAAATGACGTCAAAACTCCAACAAAAGGAAATGTTCAATCATGAACCATGGCATGCATATTATTTCAAATAAAAGTCCACTCGCAAATTAGGCCTAAGCCTAATGTTGATCTGGGGCCTCGTCTACTCGAGCCTCCTCACGTCCTGTTCCAAATATAATATTAATTTCCCAACCGAAAATCCAATACTTACTCAAAAAATAGGCAAAATAAAAATGAGCCGTAACCACGCTCATTCTCGCCTCATTTCGATATTCCTAAATCGAAACAACCCAAACTTTAATACCAAAATCGGTAGCCGTAACACAACCTCCCACAGATTTAACGACTTTAAATCCACAGCCGGATTCTACATTAATTAACCGCCAAAAATACCAAACTTCAGAAAATCACAAACATAACCAAAACTCCTCTAAAAATTTCATAATTCATACCAATAAACTCCCATTAATATTCCACATTTGAAACCATAAAAATCTCCCAAACAGCGGCGGCGTCGCCGCCAGCCGACTCCGGCGACCTCCAATGACTACCAAAATTTGACAGTAGCTTCCTCCCAACCTACTCTACAACTTTCTTAACTAGCACAACACCCAATTTCAAGCCTAACTATGCCAATCGAACGAAAACAACATAAAATGTCCTAGAACTTCCACTCACCGGTTCTCCTTACCTAGACCAAGAGAGGGCGAGCCCTTTGGAGGGATTGCTGCACGAGAGGAGAGCTTTACAACGAGCCAAGAATCGCCGGCTATGGCGATCGGAGAAGGGAGTTCCGGCGAAAGAGTAGTCGACGTTTCCGGCGGGTTTTCTCCTCTCCGGCGACACTACCGGCTCGGACACTAGGCCGGGGAGAGAGAGAAGGTGGCGGGGCTCCGAACTGGGCTGGAGTGGCGGCCGGACGGCGGCAGGCGACGGCTGGAAGTTTGCCGGGGAGAGGGCTCAGGAGAGAGCTCGGGGAAGAAGGAAAAGAAAAGAGAGAAAAAGAAAAACAAGAGAGGAAGAGAAGAAAAAAGAGAGGAGAGAATGGGGTTTGGGCCTCACACCAACCCGGCCCAACACCACAATTATACCCAACTCCACCAATTTAACACCCCAAAACAAAATACCCTATTAAAATTACCTTTTACTAGCTAAAATTTACCATTTTTACCATCGTCACATTTTTCTCCGACAAATAATCCTCCGAAAATAACCGTCCCCCAAACCCCTTTAGGGATCCATTAAACTATAACCTCAATGACGGAGACGGTAAAATTCTTATTATAACCAAGCTAGTAAATAAGGTAAAAATTTAAAGGTCGGGATGTGACATATAATATGAACAAATCCCAATGTTTTAGGATATGTGGTGCATAAGCACATAAAGTATGGGCACTAGGGTTTCTATTAACCTCACATACTCACACAAAACTACACATGACCATATGACTAACAAATTAACATGGTCCATATATCATAACATATATCAGAAGAAGTGTGTGTGTGTGTGAAGAGCAAACTTAATGAGGCATAGGTTTGTATCAACTGAGATAAGTAGTGAGGTATCACAAAGAACCTGAGACCAGAGGTCTTTTCCATCCTTATATCTTCTGAGAACATTTTCAGCACTGTTATTTAATATTTTGAGCTTTCTTTATTTTTCATTTTGAAGCCTGGCTGAAAAATCGTCCTCATAGATTTATATAACAAGAAAACGTTGTCGTTGACTCCCAAACCAGTTGGTTTTGGGGTAACACGTGTAACAAGGACACGCCAATGACTGTTTTCCAAACCCATAGAAGGATAGATCATAACTCAGCAATCCTCACGGATATGAGAACTGGCTGGCTCAAATAGTTTGTTATATTTTTAGAAATGTTCCAACCTTTCTTCAAAGACATCAAACCAATCTCGTTTCTGCCCATCCTTATATCGTTTGTCACGACCAAGAATGTATACTTTGAGATTAGTTTGGTAATGAACATTTTAATCAACAAACTTCAACCTCAAACTAGTCTCGTTTCTTCCTACCCTTATATCGTTTGTCACGACCAAGAAATGTATACTTTGAGACTAGCTTGGAACAACTTCACTGCACACACTTATCTCAAGTATACAGCTCACAATATTGCACACCACTTAGATATGCGTGAGACACATAGTTCTTCTATGTGTCATAATAACTAGACCACAAAAGCGAGTGTGCAGATGCACATAGTCATGCAGAGATTAGAGTAAGAAAAGCTAATGAAAAACCCTAGACACATCCTTAGGTCAAGATCAACCAAAACATATCCTGGGATATCAACAAGCTTATGCATCCTAATCTCAAGGAGACCACAAGAACCACAACAACAATTATTATATTTTTTTATATTTTTCATGGAACAATAAACCCTATACTACACACTTAAGTACAAGAGAAAAATCAATCATTGTTACCCACACAATGGCTTGACGAAGGCTGGTGAATCGAACATTGTCAAGTGGTTTTGTGAACAAATCAGCTAGTTGTTGCTCAGTTGGAATAAAAGACAATTCAAGAAATTTCTCTTCAACTAGGTTCCTTATGAAGTTATACCTTATCTCTATATGCTTTGTCCGAGAATGCAATACAGGATTCTTAGAGATATTGATGGCAGAGGTATTATCACAGAATAAGGATAACATGCCTTGCTTGAATCCGTAGTCAGAAAGCATTTGTTTCATCCAAAGCAACTGAGTGCAACAACTGCCGGCTGCAATGTACTCGGCCTGAGCGGTGGACACAGAAACACAGTTTTGTTTCTTGTTGTGCCACAATACCAAGTTGTTCCTAACAAAAAAGTAGCCCCCGTAAGTGCTTTTTCGGTCATTAGCATCTCCGGCCCAATCGGAGTCCGAGTATCTTGCAATCTCAACGTTAGTATTAAAAGTATACTTGATGCCATAATCAGAAGTATACTTGACATATTTAATGATACATTTTACCACCTTAACATGAGATTCCTTGGGGTTGGCTTGATACCGAGCGCACACCCCAACGCTGAAAGCAATGTCTGGCCTGCTGGCCATGAGATATAGCGAGCTACCGATCATACTCCTATAGAGAGTTGGATCCGCATCTATCCCTTCAAGATCAGCACTGATCTTGCAACTTGTCCCCATCGGATTTTGGACAGCAGTGGAGGTTTCCATCCCAAACTTCTTGATAAGTTCCTTGGCATACTTAGACTGGGAGATGAACAATCCATCCTTACCTTGAGACACTTGCAATCCTAAGAAATAACTAAGCTTACCACACAAACTCATCTCAAACTCCTTAGTCATGAGAGTGGTAAATTCTTTCACTAGGGTCTCGGATGTGGATCTAAACACAATGTCATCCACATACACTTGGGCAATAATAATGTCCTTAGAGGTACATTTGACAAACATAGTCTTGTCAATGGAACCTCTCACATACCCATTCTTAGTCAAATGTGTAGAGAGTCTCTCATACCAAGCCCTAGGGCTTGCTTAAGGCCATAGAGGGCCTTATCTAACCTATACACATAGTTGGGATGGCTGACACTCTGGAATCCTGGGGGTTGTGCCACATAAACCTCCTCCTTGAGGATACCATTCAGAAAGGCACTCTTCACATCCATTTGATATAGATGGAATTTCAAATGACAAGCTATGGCTAGAAGAAGACGCACATATTCTAACCTAGCAACAAGGGCAAAGGTTTCATCAAAATATAACCCTTCAATTTGGGAATAACCCTGCACAACCTGTCATATCCCGACTCTTAAATTTTTACCTTATTTACTAGCTCGGTATTAATAAGAATTTTACCGTCTCCGTCAATGAAGTAATAGTTTAATTGGAACCTAGAGGGGTTCTGGGGAACGATTATTTCAGAGAATTATTCATAGGAGAAAAATGTAACGACGGTAAAAATGCAAAATTTTAGCTAGTAAAAGGTAATTTTTATTAGGGTATTATTTTTGGGTGTTTTATTTTGGAGTGTGGGTTTTATGGTATTGGACCGGTTGGGGTGTGGAGGCCCAAAAATCATTTCACCCTCTCTTTCTTCTCCCGATTGCTCCCCGAGCTGTCCCCGACCTGTCAGACTTTCGACAGCTCGTCCGCCGCCATCTGGCCACCTAAGACCGCCGTTCCAGTCCCGATCGGTCGGCCTCCGACCCAGCTCCCTTCCTAGACTGGTGAGAGGCTTCCTAGCGCCGCCGTGAGAGAGATATCAGGCCTGAAAGGTCCGACTGTCCAAAGCTTCCCGTTGCCGGAACTTCCTCCTCCGACCGCCATAGTCGGAGTTGCTAGGCTCAAAAGGAATACCTCATCCCATATGTTCATCCCTCCAAAGATCTCACCCTCTATGAAGCTAGGTAAGGAGAAATATGGAGTTGAAATTCTAGGGCTCTTGTGATGTTTTTGTTCGATTGACCTAGTTAGACTTGGAATTGGGTGTTGTGCTAGTTAGGAAAGTTGTAGAGTAGGTTGAGAGGAAGCTGCTGACAAAATTTGGTAGGCATTAGAGGTCGCCAGAGTCGGCCTCCGCCGCCGTTGTTTAGGGGATTTTTATGGTTTTAGATTGGTTATATTAAGGGGAGTTATTGATGTGAATTTTAAAATTTTTGGAGGAGTTTTTAATAGGTTTGAGATTTTTCAAAGTTTGGTATTTTTGGCGGTTAATTAGGATAAAATCCGGCGGTTGGATTAAAGTTGTTTATTCTGTGGATCGGTGTATTTAAGGCTGCTGGTTTTGGGTGTTGAGGTGTGGTCCGTATCGATGTAGGAATATCGAAGTTAGGCAATGATAAGCGTGGTTATGACTCACGTTTAATTTTGCCTATTTGTATAAATATTGAATTTTTAGTTGGGAAATTGATTATATATTTGGAACAGGACGTGAGGAGGCTCGAGTTGGAGAGACCTCGGATCGACGTCAGACTTAGGCCTAAAGTTGTGAGTGGACTTTTGTTTTAAATAATATGCATGCACATGGTTTATTGTTGAATAATTTTTTTTGTTGAAGAATAACCGAAATTGAGAATTTCAGTGAATATATATATATATATATATATATCCATATTTGGATGAGTATGAGAATAATATGTATATAAATAAATGCTAGCTAGCTATACGTGTTTTTCGGTCATAATGAGGTAAAATACAATTATGGTGTGACGTAAGCGTTAGATGCAATCGTCGTAGCCCTATATGAATATAATAATTCATATAGGGAATATGCACGTATATATATACACCCGTCTTTTCTGCATAATGAGGTAAAATTTCATTATGGCGTGACGTGAGCGTTAGACACAAATGTAGTAGCCTTGTATGAATTTCTATCTTTCTTATATTTCTTCATAAGAAATCATACAAGGAGTATGACGAGTGTAAATACATACATACATATATTATTTTAGCATGAGAGGCTCTATTTTATAAGTCTTGGAGACTAGCCGGTGCTAGCCATGAGATTGTCAGTTGATGAGTTGAGAGCTTTTGAGCTGCGGCATGTGGTATTTTTTCTATAAAAATTAAATTGGGAAAGCATAAAGTTATTTGTGGCTCATTTCTCTTAAATTTACTGTTGTCCACTCACTCTAACGTTTTTAAATGTTTTCCCCTAGACCCTTCATTTTAAAAATACCAAGTTTGCAGGTTAGCATAGTTGAGGTCGGACGTACATAGAGAAGAGGCATAGTCAATAGTATAGTTTCCGCTCATTTCTATATTTCTAGTTTTTTTCCTCTCAATTAGAGTTGTTCTGAACTGTAATTGATGGTTGAGAGATGATTCTTCTTAAAGTTAGTAAATAAATTGGGAGATGTAGTGTTTTGGGGAGCACGAAAGCTCCAGGTGTTTAAGTTTGGATTTAGAATTTTTTAGAAGTGTTTGCAGATGCTTTTAGGAAAGGTTGTCCATTTTCAAGGGAGGTTATGCCGAATTTTCGGTAAATTTTCCTTAGAGGTGGTCCCCGCAGGATTTACCTCGGGTTTCAGGGTGAAATTTAGGGTGGGTCCTGACACAACCAATCGGGCTTTGTTGCGGGTTATCACTCCCTTCTCATCAAACTTATTCTTGAACAACCATTGGTTCCTATGACAATCTTATCACTTGACCTAGGAACTAAGTGGCCACACTCTACTCCTCTCAAATTGGTTAAGCTCTTCTTGCATAGCACTTATCCACTCAACATCTAACAAGGCCTCTTTCACATTCTTAGGGTCAATGGTGGACACAAAACCATAACAAGTGATCTCATTGATCTCACTTTTGAAAATAGCTAGAAAACTTCTAAGCAAAGTAAAGTTGCTTACCAACTTAGCAGACTTACCCCTTGTCTTTCTTGGTTCATCGAGCTTACCAATGATGTCGGAGGAACTGTGATCTTTCTGAACTTGACACTTACAGTTCTGTGAGGCTTCTGGATAGCTAGGGTTGCATCTATCCCATCAGTGAGGATCTCAGCCTGAAGATCAGAGTCACTTACCTCTTCTTCCACTTCAGATGTGGAAGGCTTGTCTTTGAGAGCTAGGCTCTGAGTTGGCTCTTGTTCCTGCACAGGAACATAAGGAGAACCGTGATAACAAACGAGGGAATCATCAATAGCAACATTTATGGTTTTCATAATTTTACAAGATATCTTGTTGTACACACAATAAACACGACTGTTCAAAACATAACCAAGAAAAACACCTTTGTCACATTTAGCATTAAATTTAGTCAGATATTCTCTATCCTTATAAATGTAACAAGGACTCCGAAACACCTTGAGATGTGATATGTTAGGTATCCTTCCCTTCCACAACTCGTAAGGAGTCTTGAAAGTTCCAGGCCTAAAGATAACCCTATTCAAAGTGTAACAAGCATTGTTAACAGCCTCAGCCCAAAAAGAATGAGCGAGTTCAGCTGAGTTTAGCATTACTCTACCCATTTCAACCAATGCTCTATTCTTCCTTTCAACTATCCCATTGTGTTGGGGAGTGATAGGAGCAGAGAACTCATGGTGCATACCATATTCATCACAATAATCAGCAAAATTTGCATTTTCAAATTCAGTGCCATGATCATATCTGATCCTAACAATATGCAAACCCTCATGTGACTTCTCATTTGTGACTTGTTTTGCAAAGCTAAAATATTTCTCAAAAGTTTCATCTTTACTTGCCAAAAACTTTACCCAAGTAAACCTAGAGAAATCATCAACAATAACAAGCACATACTTTCTACCACCAACACTTTCGGTGTCAATGGGACCTACCAAATCAAGATGCACCAACTGTAAAGCTTTGGACGTAGGTTTAGCAGAATGTGAAGGATGAGAGGTACGGGTTAGCTTACCCATCTTGCAATCCCCGCACATACCTGTGGACTTACCAGTGAGCTTAGGTAGTCCTCTTACCCCGGATTTGGCAGGGAGCTTGACAATGTCTTGATGGTTGAGATGACACATACGTCTATGCCATAGATCAAGAAGGTCTTCGGCAACTTGAGATCGAAAACAGATTTGGGAAGTGAACTTCTCATGGGCAGAGATACAATAACATTGATCTCTAGTCCTATCACCTCTCATGATGCTCCTACCTTTCCCATCTAAGATGAGACATCTTGACTTGTCAAAAGTGACTGAGTCATGTTCATCAACAATCTGACTTACAATTAACAGACTGACTTCTAGACCTCTAACTAGAAAAACATTGACTTCTAGACCTCTAACTAGAAAAACATTCTTTAGGCACGGGAGACCAGGAGTTCTAACTGTCCCTTTGCCTATGATCTCAGTCTTGGCACCATCCCCAAACATAACACTGCCTGATGGGTATGTCTCGTCCATGGATGAGAACCACTTTCGGTCCCCGGTCATGTGCCTAGAACAGCCACTATCAACATACCAAGAGTCGGGCTTCCTCATTGAAAGGGCAGTAAGAACGACATTGCAGATGGCTACTATCCTATCCTGAGGTTTAGGATTGAAGCTGACCCTTGTAACAAAACATGACAGATCGTCATCATCAAAATCATGTTCCCGAACATGTTTATCAAAAGAACTTGTCTCAAAGGATCTTGTAGCCTTTCCTACCTTAGGGTTGGCTCTTCTCCTAGCAGGAGGATTCCTAGCTGGAATTTTTGGCTTTGGGATGGCAAGACTCTGTGCTATCCTAGATAGCTCCTTAAGCGAGTCCTCAAGAGTTGACTGGAAAGTAGTGATACTCTCCTTCTTTAGTGACTTCCTAGAGTTTTGCTGACTGAATCTAAGCTTCCTACAACGAGGACGACTGTGTCCTATTACTCCACAAAAATGACAAGTGGGAACAAAACGTTGTGACCTAGTAGGCTCTAAGGAAGTTGGATTCAAAGGTTCTTTGCTCTTAACAAAAACGGTCTTGTTACCCTGACTTGAGCAACTTCCAGATACAACCCTAGACTAGACTTGTCCCTATCGGACTTACCCAAACCATAAATCTTAGTCAACTTTTCGGACCCAAAAGAGAACTTCTCAAATTGTTGACGTGAATCAATTAGGGCTTTCTCAAAATCTGACTTTTCAGAGGTTAGTGTGGAAACTAGTTTGGTCTGAGAATCTAGACTAGTTTGCAAAGACAACACTTGGTCCTCTAGACAATATTTTCTGTCTTCCATTTTGACTTGAGGGATAGCAACTTCTCATGCATCCCTTCATTGGTCTCCTTGCATTTTGAAAGCTCATTAGAGAGAGCTTCAATTTTTGCAAGCATGGACTTAGAGGCAGACACTAACCTAGAACACTTATCATGCATGGAGATATCAAAGTCATCATCCTCAAAGAACTCATCTAACTCAATAGAGGCAACAAGAGCTATATTCTCATCATCATGATCGGAGTATTACTCGGAATCACTATCACTCCAAGACACCTTAAAGGCTTTGTGGGATTTATTCTTCCTACTTGGATATTCAACAGCTCTATGTCCGACACCACCACACTCATAGCACTTATCACCTTTCTGAAAGGGTTTAGGCTTGGGATTCCTATCGCCTGTGGTATCATTAAGTTTAGGATTCCTAGAAGCCGAACCTCGGGAGGGATTACGACCAACAGGGAAAGACCTTCTCTTCCTAAGCATCTTATCAAACTGTTTAGTTAGGTAGACAATCTCATCCAAACTATCCTCAAGAACCTCATGTTCCTTTTCTTTCGCATCTACCTCATTGACAGTGGATAAGGCTGTGGTCTTTTCCTTCCTAGACTTCTTTCTCTTAGACTCGAAAACTTTCAAGTTTCCTACCAACTCATCTAAGGAATAGGTGTCTAGATTCTGGGCTTCTTCTATGGCAATTTTCTTAGCCTTATAACTAGGAGAAGAGCACGGAAGAACTTTTTGACAATCCTATGGGAGGGAATGGGGTCTTCCAATCCTTGGCACTGGTTTGTGACACTAAGAAGACGACCATGAAACTCATATATACTCTCATCCTCACGCATAGACATTTCCTCAAACTTAAGGAACATGCTCTGAAGCTTCTGAGCCTTTACCTTAGTGTTACCCTCACAGGTAGTGGCTAAGGTATCCCAAGAATTCTTAGCGGTAGGACAAGTGATGATCCTTCTTCGCTCTTTTTCAGATAGTGCAGAAAACAAGCTGTTAAGATCTTTGGTGTTCATTCTAAAATCACATTTTTCAATATCATCCCATTCTGATTTGGGTTTCTACATTAATACGGTAGAACCTTCATTCATGGGTTTCATAGGGTGTTTCCAACCCTCTTTGACCATAGTCCATTGTCTCCCATCATCTTGGGAGATAAGGAAAGCGGTCATCATTACCTTTCACTGAGAATAGTCCGTTCCATCAAAGAATGATGGAGTATTCACAGGGGTAGGGTCTCTACCACGGTCCATTCTCGAGACACAGAGGGATCTCACTAGCTAGGCTAGCGACCCGCTCTGATACCACTTGAAGGTCCTAGAGGGGGGGTGAATAGGCCCTGACAACTTTTTTTGCTCTATCCCGCACACAAGGATAACAAAGATTGTGTTATCTTGCTTGCTGTGAGACTAAATTGTGTAAATAAAAAGACAAGTACTGAAAGTAAAAGATATAACACCAGTACGTTTTTTATACGCAGAAACCCTGCAACTAGGAAGAAAAACTGCGTGCCCCTAACTCTTGAGAGACAAACTATTCCACTATTATAAAGACACTTCTTACTAGACTCACAACTCAGAGGATGGCACAACACCTAGCCATACTGCCTAGTCTAACTACTAGCACTCAACTGAACTTGCTCTCTTGTCACTCAAGTGTTTTACACATAGCATGAATCTAAGCTTCTATGCAGAATTCAACTAACACCTTTAGCTAATTCTCAAAGACAGCTTCGTTGGGGTTGTTGCATCACCTAGACAGATCTCAAGGTATGCAAATGCATAATGATATGAGTTGAAAAGGTTTTGGTGCTCAGCTCTAAGATTGACAATCACAAGGAAGACTTAGAGATATATGAGCATTAGCAAAATACTAGACTCAATGGAAGAAAACAAACAAGACTATTTTCAACAACAAAAGAGCAAGAGAGGTCTTGCTCTCTATTTATAGGCAAAGTGCACAACTATGAGGAAGCAAGCACGTTTGCCATATCAGCAAGGTTCTTTTGGACTCTAGCCGCTTGTCTGAAATACTAGGACATATAGAACCCTAGGGATCCCTCCACTCACAAGACAAAAGCTAAGAGTAGACTTTCCTAGGAAGGAATCAAGCCAAAAGAATAAGACAAATGGTTTTGGGAAAACTAGATTAGATTTAGTCAAGCATAAAGACTCTACAAAACCATTTTACCTAAGAGGACACTTAAGACAGCTGATAGCTTGGGCGATGCATCACATGGGCAGCTGCTGACTTGGTTTGTGTAACACAAAACCCAGTTGGTTACCAAAGGCTCAAGTTATGTGGTCATGGGGTTGGTTTGTCACACCACCCTAGACTAACTTGGAGCTCAAAAACGAATAGACTAATGTTTTGCTAAAATGTATTTGAAATTCAAACACTTAAAAACTGAAGCAAATACATTTGAATATGCACATGGTCAAACCCAATAGATAGACCAGATACAACAGAGGTATCTGTCTAATCGGGATGGCAAGCACAGCTGCCATCCTTAGTGAATGAATATGATGCACATGCATGAACTGTCTGATGCACATGAGATCTGTTAGGTTCTTCATTCTTCACTTGAGCAGTCATTGCTACTGGGCTATAACATGTATCATGTATCCTTGTGTTTTGATCGGGATGGCAAGCACAGCTGCCATCCTTAGTGAATGAATATGATGCACATGCATGAACTGTCTGATGCACATGAGATCTGTTAGGTTCTTCATTCTTCACTTGAGCAGTCATTGCTACTAGGCTACAACATGTAGCATGTATCCTTGTGTTTTGATCATAAAGGGATAGCCAACAATTCTTGTATCAACAGATTTGGTCAGATTTGTTGAAACTAATCATGCGAAATGTAAAATTTAGTCATATAGATAGAGATAAATAGTGAAATGATGTGTCAATTGTCACCTCACAAACCACTTTCCTCACCTCACACGTTGATTTATTGAAATACAAAAATACTCTGATGTAAAATTATAGCAAGGGGCAATAAGTTGTTATAAATTACAAAAAATTTCTTTTTCTTTTTTATCTTTTTGTTTTGGATGAATATAAATTTCATAACTCTAACCCAATTTATTATATTCGGTCGTGAGTCTGAAAACATTAGCATTTAACCTGAAGATGAGATAAACTGTTTGTATTTTTTTTTCTTTGTTGATGATTCGTCTATCTTTTTACTCATTATTTCTCATGTCGACTTTGTATGTAAATTCTCACGGACAACTACTGTACCGTATTTATGAACAACATATAGATCAGTTCAAGAAACTTAGAAGTATGGAAGGCGTTGCTACTAGAGATACATTTACAAATATTGTGCATCTTGATATCGACTAATATCATTGAGTTGTTAAATTTGAGAGTTTTTTCTTGTTCTTTAACTTGGGTTTATACTTTCATGTGAATTTTTGTTCACTTGGTAATTTTACTTACCTTGAGTAAATCTGAATTTGACAAAATATATGAAGAGAATATAGAGTGAACAAAGTAGAATTGAGAAAAATGTTTTTTAGTATTGTTAATGGGTGAATAAAATAGACTTACAATTAAAATTATATGAGTATGATATAAAGCGAATATGTGGTGAGCAAAATGGTTTGTGGGTGTGGCAATAGACACACCCTATACGATGAGATCGTTATAAGTATTGTTGAAACTAATCATGTGAGCAATGTAAAATTTAGTCATATAGATGGAGATAAATAGTGAAATACGATGAAATTCGTTATAAGTATTTCATAGTTTTCTTTAACGAATCAAAGATATTGATGCAATACTGCTAATTTGCTTGTTCATAGATATAATGGATATAGCTAACACAGTCGTAACTAGAAGGATTAGGTCGAAATCTTGAATTTTTTTTTCTAAACTAGTTAAATAAGTAGACCAATCGAATAAGTTGTGTATCAAACTTTTCTTTAAGTAATCAGCGATGCTAAAGCGTTCTCCTAGACATGTTCTCTAAGTATGCAATGCTACTAATTTGCTTGTTCACAATTAACCCCGACTAACAAACGAAAATCTACTATGACAATGTTCAAGTGTTAGCTTAATACACGAAGCACAGGTTTGGCATGGCGAATTTGAGCTCTTTTTACCTAGGGTGAAAGAACACAACTGAAATGACACTGCCAGTTGAAAGGACAACAACTGATGAAATTTGATTGGACTGAGGATCTTTGCATGCTTAACCATTGCGACGATAGAGCTGATTACGATATTGTTTACGTGCTCTATCGTCGAAACAAGTTCCAATCGACTTCGGCAGCTAAGATCGCTAGTATCTGGCCAAGTTGGAAAGAGAAGTCCTAGATGACATGTTACCATTCATGTAAATTTGAATTTGGATTACATTCAACAACCCGTTCTTTTCGTATACGTATTCAGATTATAAGTTCTAATCCGGCCAGTGAGCCTAATTCAAATCATTGTTGAGCGAGGATATGGATTAATGTCCGGATCCAAGTTACATTTATATATATATTCCTCTAGCTAGGTCCTAACGCTGTACCAAACACTAAACTAGTCATACTCTTATTAGCTCCAAGTTAAATAACTGCACGTACGCTCAATTGAATAGCGGAGAAGATCTACCATGGAAGATCAAGGTTAGTAAATAATTAATCGCTTATGTCATGTTCTT
This sequence comes from Fragaria nilgerrensis, assembly GCA_010134655.1. Taxonomy (NCBI): domain Eukaryota; kingdom Viridiplantae; phylum Streptophyta; class Magnoliopsida; order Rosales; family Rosaceae; genus Fragaria; species Fragaria nilgerrensis. The sequence continues at coordinate 10,729,210 of CM020981.1, forward strand.
CATTATGGAAACATATCTGATTTATTAATCTGCACATGTAAATCTCTAGCTAGCGAGTTACTTATGACTAATTAAGAGTTACAATATATGTACAGATTCCGACCCGCCTGTCATCGTGGCCGCCTGCTGTTTCCTTTGTATCGCCGTCATCGCACTCGTTTCTTTCATACTTTGTGTAGTCGTCATCCCAGATATCCGTAATTTCAGACCAGATGACATAAAGATGGCTGTAACTCATGCCTCCCTCACCGATGAGTACTTCAACAGAACTAACTCCTCCTCCAACAACAACTACTACAATCTCGAGCTCAACATCACCATTCGAAACCCCAACAAGTATTTTCGGCATCGACTACGACAAGGGTCTAATCGTCGCAGACTACCACAACACGTCTGCTTTGGCCAACATTGCCGACTTTCACCAACCGCCAAAGAACATGACTCTTCTGACTCCGTCGTTCGAACTGCAGCCGGATATTAACATCACTGATGATGCAGCGTGGTCCGGGAAAGGGAATCACTACGACATTCTGGTCAGGCTTTATTTTCCAAAGACGTTCAAGACCGTCACCTGGTGGAGGCACGATTCCAAGAGCTGCTCTCTTATGTTCACATGTGACTTGAAGCAGGTTCCCTTGCAGAATGGATTACAATCTGTGACTACTGCTTTTAATTCTACCAAGTGCCAATCTCGTTATACATATAGTTATTTTTGTTAGTTCCATCTTAGATGAAGTCTATACGATACTCTTGATGATAGGCAATCAATAACGTAGATATTGCGTGTATTTTGCTCATGCTAAATTTATTTGCAGACTGTACCTGTAAATACTTCTTCTTCGATCTTTTGTTTCCCAGTTTCCAATCTCATTCTCAACGTAGGAAATTCACAATTATGTCTTGAGATTATGACCCAGAACCAAACAAGTCGTCTCCGCACGAATTCAAAACAATCTTTCCATTCTTCTTCCCCATTTTCATTCACAATTACCTGTCCATGCTGCTTCTAATTCTTAAATTTTCTTCCCAGTTTTTAATCTAATTCTCATCGTAGGCAATTCACAATTATGTCTTGTCAGTCTTGATCGAGCTTTAGGTGTGTATTGACCACAGAACCAAACAAGTCGATCGTCCCCGAATCCAAAACAATCTTTCGATTCTTCTTCTCCTTTGCCCCTAGCCTGCATGAGAGATGAGACACACATTGAAGACGGGGAGACGATGACTCCTCCTTTTTTATGTTTTTAATTTTTAATCTTTTTAAGGGAAAATGTCCATTTAGTACTAATTGTAACCCTTTATTGCCTATTTCAATGACAATCTTTTATACGAGCCCATTTGAATGAAAGTAAAATAGCTAAATCTTTACTAAAGTCTTAATAAACTATATTATTTTAAGACTATTTTTCCCCCACCTCTTCAACATGAAAAGACTTGGCCGGAACCTCGGACTCCGGTCACCGGCCGTCGGACTCCGATCACCGGAATTTTCCCTGTAACCAGTTACTGACCAATTAATGACCCCTAATAACCAGTTACTAACCCCCAGTAACCAGTTATTGATTAATTACTGACACCCAGTAACTAGTTACTAACCCCCAATAACATTTAGTTTTCAGTTATTGACACCCAATAATCACTTAGTTTTCAGTTACTGACACTCAGTAATCACCTGATAATCACTTACTGACCCTTGATAATCAGGTTACAAACCTCAAATAATAACTTACTGGCCCCAATAATCACTTATCAATCCTTAATAATCACTTACTGGCTCTAATATTCAAATGTAAGGATAGATAAAAAAAAAAAACTAACTGACTTGAACTGGGCACCCATATTTCTTCTCTAGGCACCCACCTTCACCGAAGAGAACAAGTTGTAGTCCCCGACAGCCTCCTCCACCGAAGAGAACGAGTCGCAGTCCCCGACGGCCTCCTCCACCGAAGAGAATGAGAACACCGGCCTCCTCCACCGACCTCGGCGCACGCCGGCAAGCAACGCCCTTCCCCAGCCACGATCCAGCCCGGATCGAACTCCAGCCGAGCCCCGAGTGCGCGCCCCAGCAGCACCATCATCGATCTCAGCACGAACCCTGCCCATCCCCGACGCACTCCTGCCCAGTCTAAACGAAGAGGGAAGATGAGCGAGAACCGGACTAGCTCGTCGGCGCAAGAGGACGACGGCGAATCTCCGGCTGACTTGGTCGCACAGAGAGAGAGAGAGAGAGTGAGAGAGAGGAAAATCGAGGTGAGGAGGAGGGCGGCCATGAGTGACGGCGAGTGCAGAGCGGTGGCGGTGGCGCTCATGATCGAAAGGGGAAGAGAGAGACAGAGAGAGGAAAACCAGATCAGGAAAAAGAGAAGGAGAAAGAGATAATGTGGTTTAGTTACACAAGGTAATATTGTCTTTTTCTCAAGAATCATTGGAATGAGCACAAAGATAAGACTTTAATTGGAATGAGTTTTAGTTTTCAAATATTTGGACATTAGGGCATTTTCTTTTTTTTAATGGTGGTCCAGTATAGGGCGGTGCTTCATATCCGTCTTGCCCGCTTTGGGCCCAATTCGCAACTAATTTTTTCTTTTCCCTTTTTTTAATGGTGGACCCCACTTCCCGTAGAGACCCACCCCGCATCGACCGCCTAGCAACGGTTCATACCCGCTTAGGCCCAATTCGCAACAATTTTTTTTTTTCAGCCAAAAATGGCAACCGGCAATAATTACAAGGCAAAGAGGGCGGGGAAGCCATTCTTTTTCAGAGAAAATAGAGGTACCGAACACAGACGCCTCCTCCTCATCCGCGTGTTATTCGTTTCTTGCTCTTTGTCATATAGAGTGTTGTCATATAAATATATATATATATATATATATATATACAGTCTCTATCCAGAGCGAAGCTTCGTTCTGGAATTAACGTGCGAAGCTCCTTATTTGACTCACTTTTCGGTCATATTTTTCGATCATACCCGGTCAGTGTCTAGATACATATCGTATGATCATCCTTACAAAGTTTCATCCAGTTTGGTGATCGTTTGCACACCAAATCAGATAAAATAAATCAATAGAACAAAATCTGTCCAAGTAGAACCGTTGGAGTAAATCATGATTATGAAGGCTTAAACAGTCACCAAATTGAATGAAATTTTGTAAGAATGATCATACGATATGTATCTAGACACTGACCGGGTATGATCGAAAAATATGATCGAAAAGTGAGTCAAATAAGGACCTTCGCACGTTAATTCCAGAGCGAAGCTTCGCTCTGGATAGGGACTATATATATATATATATATATATATATATATATATATATATATATTCATCTTATTAAGTCTTCGGTTTTGGTGGAAACTGTTAAGAGACTTTAACCTTATGGATATTACTGACTACAACTAACAACAATATGAATCGAGCAAACATATCATAGTAAAATATAGGGTTGGGCACTTAGTACCGGAATCCTGATCTCGTACCAGTCCCGTACCGAAAGTTAGCGGGACGGGACGGGATAGGTTCTGAAAAGAGAAAATAACATCCCACTACCATAGACAGTTGCAAAACACAGAAAAACCAACATTCAACAGATTTACACAAATAAGGACATAAGCCCAAGCCCACAATGTATAGTCTCATGCCTTGTCAGCAATTTTTACGCAAAATACCCAAAAAACCAATCTTTTCTAAAAAAACTACAAAACTGTCACTGCCTTAACTAAAAATACCCTAACTAAAAATATATCTCTCTCTCTCTCTCTATCTCTCTCTCTCTCTCTCTCTCTCTCTCTCTCTCTCTCTCTCTCTCTCTCTCCCCCTCTAGATCGACCTCGCCGATCGTCTCCGCCGCCTGCTAGATCGACTCTGCCACTTGCACCTCGCCGATCGACTCCGCCGCTGCTAAATCGACGCCGCTGTTAGATCGACTTCGCCGCTCGATCGACTCCGCCTGTTAGATATCCGCTGCATGCTAGATTGACCCCGCATTTACAACTAAACACACAAGATCGAAAACGGAGCACCACAATTACAGCTCCACAAGCTCCGACTGAGCTGCCCAGCTATAAAGTCCCACACCGAAAGCGCAGATTTACATTTGCATCCGAAACGGTGTCATGTTGGATACAAAAATTAGGGTTTCAAAAGAGAGTTGCAGACTCACAGTGACGTTGCACGGCGGGAAATGAAGCTCGGAGCTGATCTTCTAAGTCCGACGCCGACCGAAGCGGTGGGGATTCGAATCGGAGAGAAAGGTAGGGAGAGAGAGAGAGAAATGTGGTTGGCTTTTGAGTGTAATTAATGTTGTATACCTCATTGTGCATAAAGATTGGACAACTAGGCAGTAGCATGAAGATTTGACGACTAGTGTAGTAGCAGGAAGATTGGACGACGAGACAGTGTAGTAGCATGGAAGATTGGACGACGAGACAGTAGAAATAAGATTTGACGATCAGTGTAGTAGCAGGAATATTGGACGACTAGACAGTGTAGTAGCTGGAAGATTGGACGACCACACAATGTAGTAGCATGAAGATTAGACGACCTTGTAGTAGCAAAACATGTGACTACATTAGCTGAGCCACTGAAAACCTGCTAATGCACTTACTGAAGCTGCTACTACACTAGCTGAACCATTAAAACTCTGCTACTACATATGTTAGAATTGTAGCTTTCCAGCAAAACATGCTACTACATTAGCTGTGTCACTGAAAACATGCTACTGCACTTACTGAAGCTGTTACTACACTAGCTGAACTACTAAAATTCTGCTACTACACTAGCTGAACCACTAAAACTCTGCTACTAGAATGTTAACCCATGCTACTACTTCTACTGGAATTAACTGCTACTACACTAAGTATTAAAAACATGCTACTGTATTTCATTTACTAAAATGTTAGCCCCTGCTACTACTTCTACTGTAATGTTAACCTCTGCTACTACTTCTATTGGAATTAACTGCTACTACATTAAGTTATTAAAAACCTACTACTGTATTCCATTTACTTCTATTGGAATTAACTGCTACTACACTAAGTTATTAAAAACATGCTACTGTATTTCATTTACTAAAATGTTAGCCCCTGCTACTACTTCTACTGTAATGTTAACATCTGCTACTACTTCTATTGGAATTAACTGCTACTACATTAAGTATTAAAAACTACTACTGTATTCCATTTACTGGAATGTTAACCTCTGCTACTACTTTTACTGGAATTAACTGGTACTACACTAAGTTATTGAAAATCTGTTACTGTATTCCATTTACTGAAAAATCTCAAAAGGAGAGATTTTTCTCTTCTAAAAACATATTTAATTAGTATAGAGTTAGTTTGGTAAATTAAAACATGACACATGGCATGCAGAAAAAAGATTGTCTTTATTGTTAAAAATTGTCCTTATTTGTTTAACAACAACACAAGTGGATTTATTTGTGTTTCAAATCTTTTTAAAGGATGTATATGTGATTTGCTATTTTGAAAATGACAATCCCGTCTTGTCCCGTCCTGTTATAGTAATATTAAAACGAGACGGGACTATCCTGAAAAATCCCGTCCCGTAATATTAGAATACCTTATTTTAATCATTTTATATTTGATTTTTTAGGTTGCATGTTGTTACAATACACTCAACCACACTCAATTTGGTCTAAAACAGTAAAACCTAAACACTAGAAAATTCGATCTCACTCTTAACCAAATGATACGCCTCCACTCCCTCCAGCCTCTCAACCAAATTCGATCCCCAAATGTTTGTGTGATTTTGGATATTTTCAGTTGTTGTTTGAGAGTTAATTTTTAATGTGGGATGTTTAGTACTTTTAAAGTGGGATGTAATTTAGCACCTATGCACTTATGTTCTTGTTGATTTTAGTACTTTTAATTTCATTAATGTTCTTTTTTTTTACTTGTGTGATTTTGGATTTTTTTTTCTTCATTAATTTCATTAATGTTGTTTGAGGGTTAATTTTGGGATCTCGATCCTAAAAACGCCGTCCCGTCCCGTCCCGTTCTTTTATTTTCGAAACAGGACGAGATTCACCAAATCCTGGCCCATCCCGTCCCGTGCCCAGCCCTAGTAAAATATGGTCTAAATTCTTTTGATGTCTCTACATATCACGACTTTGTTTTTAATACGTACACAAATTTTGATCTCCCAATATATATCACATATCTTGAATAATGTGAGAATACTAGCTAGTCTTTTCTGCTTTGCCGTATCGGATTGGTTTCTCCAACATCTCAGAACAAAATACAGTGAAAAACAATTTAAATATAGCTTTGTGAACGGGTAAGAGAGAGGTTTTAGGACAACCAAACTCGACTACTCGTGATTGCACAGGTAGAACATTTTCATACAGCTTTCATGAGCTTTCCCATTCTCCTAGCTACAATATGTTCTTGGTGATGCGGGTGAGATCTAAGCTGCATGTTTTTTCTTGTGCATATATAACTAGGGCTGGGCACTTAGTACCGGAATCCCGATCTCGTACGGGTCCCGTCCTGAAAGTTAGCGGGACGGGACGAGATAGGTTTTGAAAATGGCAATCTCATCCCGTCCCGTCCCGTTATAGTAATGTTGAAACGGGACGAGACTATCCTGAAAAATCCGTCCCGTCCCGTAATATTAGAATACCTTATTTTAATCATTTTATATTTGATTTTTTAGGTTGCATGTTGTTACAATACACTCAACCACACTCAATTTGGTCTAAAACAGTAAAACCTAAACACTAGAAAATTCGATCTCACTCTCAACCAAATTATACGCCTCAACTCCCTCCAGCCTCTCAACCAAATTCGATCCCCAAATGTTTGTGTGATTTTGGATATTTTCAGTTGTTGTTTGAGGGTTAATTTTTAATATGGGATGTTTAGTACTTTTAAAGTGTGATGTAATTTAGCACCTATGCACTTATGTTCTTGTTGATTTTAGTACTTTTAATTTCATTAATGTTCTTTTTTTTTACTTGTGTGATTTTGGATTTTTTTTTCTTCATTAATTTCATTAATGTTGTTTGAGGGTTAATTTTTTGGGATCTCGATCCCGTCCCGGTCCCGATCAGGATCGGGACATATGGGACAACTTTCTAAAAACGCCGTCCCGTCCCGTCCGTTCTTTTATTTTCGAAACGGGATGAGATTCACCAAATCCCGGCCCATCCTGTCTCGTGCCCAGCCCTATATATAACTCATTTCCAAAAAAAATTAGAGGCAATTGATACTTGCTGAGAAGACATGCAGCTGCATATCAATCACTATCAAATAATTGATCAAGCTATGATGCATTTTTCATGGGTCAAAACTCTTCTCAGAAATTAATTAACCAATGGATCCCATATATATGATTGTATTTGTATTTCATTCCATTTTATAACAGAACTACATATATAGCTAGATGATTTATTTGAGTATATATGAGCCAAAAATGCATGGTGACAGCTTAATGTATATCCCTAGAAGTAATGAAATCAAACTGTTGAGAGCATTAATCTTGGGGAGCAGAGATGAAATCCAGCTATGATTTTAATATCGTTGCAAATGTTTCAAGAATTTTGTAAATTTATGATATATAGACATGTTAATATATCACTAATTTACGCGAGTGATTCGTTTAGTTTGTTGAGAAACTTAAGATTATATTAGACAGGCCAAGTAAATCTTTCAATCATGTCCGGTAGATTTAATCAAATTTATTGAAACAATATATGTCCGGTGGTACATAGTCAGTTGACTCGGTTCATTTTCTAATCCACACTAGAAATATGCTTCCATATATACGCTAGGTCTCGGATCCTCTCCTCATAAACCTCTGCGAATACTTCTTAATAAAAGAATCTTGACCGTTCATTCTAAATCAATGGCCAAGATGTCTCCTACCTTACCACAAAACCTATTTTCTCATATGTTCTCCCTTTTCTCTCTGTCAAATTATTGTGTCTCATCTCTCTCTCTCTTCCAGTTCTCTTCCCAACCGCCGGCTCCCCTCTGGCGTCCTTTTTCTCGATTTGAATCCTCCGGCGTCCATTCAAGGACAGGGTCTTCGTGTCGGATTCCTCAGAATGGCAAGTACCAAGGAGCTTTCCAAATTATCAAACTCTAGTTCGTTCTTCCTCATTCACTATCGCAATTAGAAATTGTCTATGGTCTAGAAGCAAAGGCATCCACAACCCTTCAATTCTGCAAGAACATGGTATAATTAATATATTGAGTGAAGAGATGACGAAAACAAAAACCTCACTAAAATCCATAGATTTGAATACCAACTACAAACCTTATAATACCTGTGTAAATTACAAGCACCAACTACAAACCTATAATTCATGTCCAAATTACTAGCCACACTGTACAAATAACCCAGATGAAAGTAAAATCTAGAATCAATTCGATTCTTTCTACTTAAAAGCAACTAATCATCACATTGATTCCATACTAGAGTAGCTGATCATCACATGGTGGATTCCATAAACAAACAAAAAAATATGCCGGAAGCTCTGCAAAATCAACAAGTCGCCGGCATCGATTTTGGGATGACGAACTCGGCTGTCAATGGTGGGTAGCCCACCAAAGTGACCATCGCCAAGGGGGCAGAGAACGACCCCGTCTGTGGTGGCTTATACTAAGAACGGCGAAAAGATGAGAGAGAGATGGGACACGATAATTTGACAAAGAGAGAAGGGAGAACATATGAGAAAATAGGTTTTGTGGTAAGGTAGGAGACAATCTTGGCCATTGATTTAGAATGAACAGTCAAGATTCTTTTATTAGGAAATATTAGCAAAGGTTTATGAGGAGAGGATCCGAGTCCATAGGCTAGGTGGATGTAAAATATCAAACTGATCAGGAATCTGTTGAAGTTGATCAGAAAGTCATGCAAAGCCAATGGAGGTAGCTAAGGCAGTAAAATATATCACTCATATCTATTATCTAGTAGCATTCGATCCAAATTTCGACTGAATGTATCATATATTAGTTCATCTCCAACATCTCATGATAAAAGATCCTGATGGAAACCTTCGATTCATTTGCCTGAGTTAATTCTTTCATGTTTACCTGAGAGGTTTCAGACACTATCAAACTAATGATAGATTGTATTTGTAAGCCGTGTAAGCCGCTTTTCATGCGATGTACATGAATTTTCTCATTCTCTTATGTGTGACACCAAGTCATAATCTGTTACGGTGGACAGTACTAGGTTATGACCTTCGAGCATCTTATTCTTGTGGGAGATAATTCAACTTATCTAAAATAAAGCTAAACTAGCATCTTATTCTTGTGGGAGATGATTCATCTTATCTAAAATAAAGCTTGAAGTTGTTGAGAAACTTAAGCCAATTGGATATTACTGACGCATGCAGTAAAAATCAGTCATATGGATTCAGTCAAAACTTTGAATTTTTTTTTCTGAACTAAATAAGTAGATCAATGGAATAAGTTCTATTTCAAACTTTTGTTTAACTAATCACCGATGCTAATGCGTTCTCCAATGTATGTTATAAGCATGCAATGCTACTAGTTTGTTTGGAATAAGTTCTATTTCAAACTCTAGTTAACCCTTGCTAACATTTTTGTTAAGCTAACATGCCTGCTCTCCAGTTCTGTTTCGTCAGAGTCATGGTTGTTCTCAACCTAGGCGTGGCTGCAGCCGGCCTTCAGCGTGGTTGGCAGCATGCTACTGCAACGTTTTACGGCGATATGAATGGTGATGAAACCTTACGTAAGTTATCCACATATTTGTTATTTGCTTTTTTCATCTTGTAAAGTAGGCTAATGGAAATTAGAAAAAGTTTACCAAATCATATACCTCTTGAACTACACTTACGTAGCTTGAGTTTTCTACGGCAGAGGGAGCTTGTGGATATGAAAATGTTATTAAACAAGGGTACGGGCTTCAAACAACAGCATTAAGCGAGGCATTGTTCAACAAAGGACGTACTTGCGGAGCTTGTTTCCAAATAGTGTGTTACTCTTCAAAATGGTGCAAGAATGGTGCGGGAGCAATCCGAGTCACAGCTACCAACTACTGCCCTCCAAGCTACGATGAGAAAGCTCCTTGGTGCAACCAACCTCGCAAGCACTTCGATCTATCCATGCCTATGTTCTTGAACATTGCAGAATACAAAGCAGGAATTGTCTCGGTTCTCTATCGCCGAGTTAAGTGCCGAAAGAGTGGTGGTATTAGGTTCTGTTCAAGGGAAATCAAGGTTGGTTGCTTGTGCTAGTGTACAATGTTGGTGGTGATGGACAGGTTGTTGGTGTGAAGATAAAGGGTTCAAGGACTGGTTGGATACAAATGGAACGTAATTGGGGGGTAAACTGGCAGGTAGTCGGCGATACAGTGCAGAAGTTACAGGGGCAGAGCTTGTCTTTCCAAGTTACCACAAGGAATGGTCGAATGGTGCAGTCGGACAATGTCGCCCCGAAGGGTTGGCAACTGGGGAACACATACGAGGGAAGAAACTTCTAGTAATTAATCTGCATCAACAAAGAATGCTGCAGTTGGGTTTAAGGTTTTAGTTGTAGTTCATCATGGTGCAGTCCTTCCTGAGACAGTTAGGATTCTTGATTGTGGAACTACCAATTGTAACTCGTTATCAGCTTTAATGTACTAGTTCTTGTAGTATTCTGTAACTTACGAGGTTTTAGTTCAAGTAGCATGATCTGAGATTCATTTGCCATCTCCAAGATGCTCCAATGTACTTGTGGTTTTACTTCATTATAGATAGATTTTATGCTCATTAAGCTGAAAGATAATACATGGAAATATCAGCTGATGAGGACAGAGAGTCGGAGACGACGAAGATGCAACTTCATATTTTGGTACCACAAACACCATATATCTAATATTAGATGGTACAGTACAACAAAAGATTATAGATGAGACGTAGTAGTACAAAGATAAATCACACTGTAGTAATCCTCATCTCTATCTATTATTGCCTTTCAAATTTCTGACTTTTGAGCACTTGAAACCAAAATGCGATGAGCATATTTTCCATTTGCTGCATCCGTAAGGAAACGAACAATCACTTCAAAAGGAACTAGGGTCTGTTTCTAGCCTATGAGATTTGCATCTGTGAATATATGAGAGTAAAAAAGAGCTCAACTTCTGGTACATTTAGAATGATCTGTCTGAATTTGCTTGATTCTCCAAGGAGTGTTGGCCCTATCTGTGCAACTCTTGCCAAAACTTTTGCGAGAGGTGTTCCCGATGCTAGATCACCTCCAGATTGAGCACCCATATCTACTACCACAGTATCCACCACTGCTCTCAATGCCATCTCAGCAATATTCCCAAATTCACCACTGCAAGAGAAAACACAACATCATAGATCATCCACTGATGCAATAAAGAAACAATGAGAGAGAGAAAGGAACATGAGGGATAACTTGTATTCTACTTATTAAAGTTCATGAAAGAACTCGGGATTTAGTAAACCCAGAATATCAAAGTAATCTATGACATTAACAATATCATGCAATTATATTCACAGTTTATTTCTATCATCAATAGCAGAGTATTGCACTCAAAAAGCCACAAACATACCTTGATATCACTGACCGTGTCTCCAACATAAGTTGTTCAAATTTGGTGACATCCGGAAGAACTGTGCTATCACTGCTGAAGGCCGTCGCTAGTTCAGCCCAACGAGCATCCTCAGGCATCAAGTAGTTCACCCAGTGATGGGGACTTCCTGTGCTCATGAACTTGTCAAGTATTTGCATAATAGTATCACGGAGAACTGCGGTATTGAATCGATCGGTTAGCTGCTTTCTGCACATGACCATATTTTCCAAGACGGTCAGTAAGATTTCTATACCTTCTAGAAAATCTGATGCATCTTCGGCAAAAGTCCCTGAGCGTTTACTATGGTGGGTGCTAGTGAGATTGAAGTTGTTCTATATATTCCAACTTAGGAGTGCTCATAAAGTTATGGTAGTTTCAACTTTCAAGTATAAAAAACTTATTGCCAATAGATTCAATGCTTGGAATTTGACCACTATAGATGGTACAACAAAGCTTACCCATTAAGAACTTCTATTGCTGCTGCCTGGATATGTAGAATTAAAGAAGGCATGCCATAAGTGGACAGATAATCAGAACTTGCTAGAAACTTCTGTTGGTCATCCCTATCAATGAGTTCAGCATCCTCCTGTAAACATACATACAAAACACATTATATCCAAGAGCAATTTAAGGTTCACATTGCAGAAGGCCTAATATAAGTGGTATTACAAATTAGCACAGATGTGACTGAGTAAAGACTGAGCCAGATAAGAACATATGATATAAAACTGTGCAAAGTCCTAAAGTAGTCAGTCAATGGGTAAGAGTTTATAGAAGTAACAATGCTATATTTAATATTTTAGAGGCATCAATCAGACAGTCACAAACTCAACTTAAAATCATGCTATATTTAACATTTAAACAAGCATCATCCATGACACTGACATACAGTTCAGTAATGCAGACTCTCAAGAAAGGCTAAAGAACACCAGGTGGCCAACCACAAACAAACTAAAAGGCAGGTGACCACACTCTACAGCCAATATCCCGATATATGAGAAGAAACCACTACAATTTGTAGGTAGAAGAAGACATATTATTAGAATTTCTTACACAAAGCATAAGAGAAAGTCTAGAAATATGTCAATCACACTTCACCTCCCATTCTCCCATATCGATATCCAACCCGTTCTATCTCCCAGCAACACAGCCTGGTCTTTCCTATTCCAAAATTCTTCTGGTAAGATTTCTAAAAAAGCTTCTCCAAAAGATCTATCTAACATCTCCTTAATGACATTGACGATTAGGGAAGACTACCACCATCATATTTAGTCTTTCAACACCCTAGAATTAGGTGTCATAGTCTGTAACTTTATAACCATGTTTCATCCTATATCACAAAATGGGAGCATAGATTTTAAAGTGGAAAAGGAAGAATTCATTAAATTAAATAAATGAGAAACGTTTCAGGTGCATGGATACTAAGTAAGCATGTTCAGCTGCACCAGACTACTTAAGCTGAGAACTATCAGATTCATACTGCAGTTGAAATAATAACATGATTCCATCAAAGCAAACAAATCTCATGAACTACGGAGCATAAGTAAATTGGGATAGAAATTGGCCCTTACAACTATAAGAGAGCTTCCAAAACCACGTGCAGTATCAATGTATAAATGTCTCCCTAATATATTGACTTGAACTCTAATATATAAGCTAAGCATCGTCATTGCCCACAACGACAACACCATTCTCGTGAAGCCTGGAAAACAACAAGACCCATAGAAGGTGAGCATATCACAAAATCTATATCTGAGCTAAAATCAAAGTTAAAACACATAAGCTAATGAAATCCAAAGACGGCAAATTTATCAGTACCAAAGAAGGAAAGATTCTTACTTATAACTTTTAATCTATCCCACAATTCAAGTTTTTCTGGGGACTTCCCCTTCATTTGCATCAACCTTTCTGTGATGTCCGTAGTATCTAACTCTTCTGCTATCCGACTACTCAAATAGAGCATCACGTGAGGTAGCGTAGTTGTATCAGCAATGCTCTGAATGCTCTCGAAATGAGCTTGCATTCTATCAATAAGAACAAAAGACAAAACATCAGAAACTAAAAAGCAAGCAGCAAGGGACCAACAACCCAAAAATCACAGCGAGAAAACGAAACAGGAATAGGTATTTACTTAGCCTTAAGGAGCTCATCACTGCTCTCTTGCTCGCGGGCGAGTTCGGCCTCCAGGTCAGCAAGCCTCTGAGTGTGAGCATTATATAGTTTATACAGTAGATATCCACCTCCTAATACACCAGTTGTAACAAACACCTTCCTCCTATGCCTCCTCCAAAACCCCCTACTATCACAAATGGCATTAGCAAAACTAATTGAAGCAACAAAACCAAATGAACTTCACCAAAACAAGCAAATTCTTATCCATATAAAAGTAACAACCTATAACTAGAACAGTTAACAAGCACAATAGAGTCACTAGAACACTACCCAGAATCAGAAAACAAACAATTGGAGCCAAACAGCAAAGACCCAGATGAGAAAACACTGCGATTTACAAAGCTGACCTCAAAGAAAGCATCTTTTCTCTGCTAGAAGAGCCAAGACTCCATCACTGCGCCTCAAAATTCAATGGAGCTCAAAGAAAAAGAACCCAAGTAGAAAACACGATGAAGAATCGGTGGGCTCTCCGTTTAGGGCAGCACGCGGTCTTGGAAACCCACCGGGAATGAGGTTGTAACGGTGGGTCCTTCAATTCGAGGGATATATAGATGGAGATGGCCTTAAAGATTCCCCATTTATATGAAGTTTATCAGAGAAAGTTTATGCAAAGGGCTAGACTTTAGAGAAGGCTAGTGGAAATATGGGACCTTTGAGAGTGAAGACCTACAAATCATGGGTCTTGTCTAGTATCGCTGTATTTTGTTGTTATCACATTTATGATTTTGTGTATAAATACACCTTTTGCCTATAAGTTGTGCAACTTGTATTAGATTTGGATTTATTTATGGCTATACAATATAGTTTTGTGTATTTATGTATTTATGGCTACCCCAATACTATGTAGTCTTTTTTTCTCAAAAAAAAAGAAAAAAGAATAGACCATTTACTTGTGTAACACATTATGCAACTTAGGTTAGATATGTCTTACCTCAATTTCTTTTTTCTTTTGTGAAACATTGATTGTATTAGTATGACAATATGTAACACATATAGTCATTCCCAAAACCGTTTTAACACTGAATTGGTCACAGTTTTAACAGAATGTAGAACATGAATTCCGAGTTTAATATGCATTACAAAATTAAATATCCAAAAACACTGAATTAGTCACAGTTTTAACATAATGTAGAACATGAATTCCGAGTTTAACACTTCATGTCACGTTAATCAAACTATCTTATGTTCACTTATAACGGGATACACTACAAAATTTAAAGTGCAAACACTGAAATGGTTACAACTTATAAACTTCACCGTTACAACGTAAATTCAGCGTCTAATGCTTCATGCTACGGAAATCGAACAAACGCCCTCGACGTTTTATCCGCCTATAAGATAGAGGCCCAGTTTGGAAATACCCAAATATAAAATGAAAGATCAACAATACGAGGCCCGACCCTTCAGAAGCAATTATGGGCCTTGAAGTCGAAGAACCCGAAACCTCTCAACCCCGGCCTCTAAGAAAACCCTAATATCCACTGCCCCTATTTAAGCACACACTCGTTTTCATTTTTCCTCTCACGCTTTTGCTCTCTCTTTTCCCCCAAAACCCTAGAGCTCTCTCTCTTTACTCTCTCGCCGCCGCCGCCGCCGAGCCATGGGTTCCGAAGGGCTAGTCCTCAAGGGCACCATGAGGGCCCACACCGACATGGTGACCGCCATCGCCATCCCCATCGACAACTCCGAGATGATCGTCTCCGCCTCCCGCGACAAATCCATCATCCTCTGGCAGCTCAACAAGGACGAGAACTCTTACGGCGTCCCCCGCCGCCGCCTCACCGGCCACTCCCACTTCGTCCAGGACGTCGTCCTCTCCTCCGACGGCCAGTTCGCCCTCTCCGGCTCCTGGGACGGCGAGCTCCGCCTCTGGGACCTCGCCCAGGGCGTCTCCGCCCGCCGCTTCGTCGGCCACACCAAGGACGTCCTCTCCGTCGCCTTCTCCATCGACAACCGTCAGATCGTCTCGGCCTCTCGCGACCGCACGATCAAGCTCTGGAACACTCTCGGCGAGTGCAAGTACACCATCCAGGAGCAGGACGGCCACAACGACTGGGTCAGCTGCGTCCGGTTCAGCCCCAACACCCTCCAGCCCACCATCGTCTCGGCCTCGTGGGACCGCACCGTCAAAGTCTGGAACTTGACCAACTGCAAGCTGAGGAACACCCTCGAGGGCCACAATGGCTATGTCAACACCGTGGCGGTGTCTCCTGATGGCTCCTTGTGCGCCAGCGGAGGCAAAGATGGAGTCATTTTGCTGTGGGATTTGGCCGAGGGAAAGAGGCTGTACTCGCTTGATGCTGGTGCCATTATTCATGCTCTTTGCTTCAGCCCCAACAGGTACTGGCTGTGCGCTGCGACTGAGCAGAGCATTAAGATCTGGGATTTGGAGAGCAAGAGCATTGTGGAGGATTTGAAGGTTGATTTGAAGACAGAGGCCGAGAAGACAAAGGAGACCGGCACTGCCAACAAGAAGAAGGTATACTGGTTCCTTTTGTTGTTTGATTAGAATTTTGATTTTAATATTTTTTGCTTGATACCTGTTGTTTGTGTGTTACTTATCTGATTGGTTTTGAATTGTGTGAATGCCAGTTTATTTGCTGAATTGTTGTAGGGAATTGCGATTTGGAAACAATGCTGATCATTTGATTATTGTAGACAATGCAGATTTATGATCAACTGTCATTTGTTTTGAGTTCCATTGATATTATGATCCTTGTTTGTTCACATTTGAACTGTGGGATTATTATTTCTCATGTCATATCAATGACAGATGATGACAAATCAGCATTGTTTCCTGTTGTTATAGCTGTACATACTCCTTTGGTTTGAAGTTTATAATGCTGAGTTGCAAAAAATTCCGAGTCAAGTCAGAAGATTTTTGTGTAGTATCATCATTGCTCTTGGGTGGTGTTAGTCCTTTGCTTCTGGTCATGTTGCACAGTTAATCCAAATGTTGTTTGTTCTTCATTTGCGAGTGTGTGCTTCAAGGATTTCTACAAGTGCAGCCTCTCTTTTTGTTGTGGAGCTTTTTGCACTTGTTATGATCTCACGGTCTATATCTTAAGTGGTTTGTTTCTGTGTTTGTGTGTACATCTGGATGGGATATAAAATCTTGCAAGTGAATTCTAGTATATCATCTCTGGATTAGTATTGGGATTATTGATTATCAGATTTGATTTAGTTTTTTTGTGTGATGATACTGCTTGTTGTCTGGTTGGTGAAATAGTTCACGAGTTTTCTTCCTTCATAGTCCATGGTCAAATTTTTTTCCCTGCATATTTGAAATGATAGGTCTTTGTGATTGTTTCTGTTGGCTTATTTTTTTTTTCATGTAATTGCAGGTTATCTACTGTACTAGCTTGAACTGGAGTGCAGATGGAAGCACATTGTTCAGTGGATATACCGATGGCGTCATCAGAGTTTGGGGAATCGGCCGCTTCTAGAAAACTTTTATGGAGAGGTCTCTTTTGTTTATCGTTTGTACTGTCAAAGTCTATTTAGGTTTTTGGTTGGTAACTTGGATATTTGGGATTTTATCTCTATGTTGACTATATGGCTTTAACGCCTTGCTATTTTTTGGTTTTCAATTAAGATATTATGTCAGATTTCAAGTTAAGTATCTTTTCAATTGATGCTGAAATTGCAATCCGTATCACGATTTACATTTGGGGTTATGATATATTGGACAAGACACCTTAATTGTTTGTGTTGAAAGAGTTGAAAATAGAGCAATGGGCCAATGGTTATGGTGGAATGGTGAGAACACTGGTGTTTTATTACGCAGAAGTTATTTCCGCTGCTGTCAAACCTGCATTTTATATGGTGTTTGATTAGGGCAGTTATTTGCATTCTGTGGCTGTAAAACCTGTAACCCGGACAAACAAACTGATTTTATGATTCCTTGCCCACAATGTCTGGCAAACCTTAACTTATAAACAAACATTGCAAGACTCAGAATGATTGTCCAGGGTTTAGCACCAACTGTGTCTCAATCTGTTTCCACTTTTGATTATCTCAATCTGTTTCCAGTTTTGATTAGAGCGGATCGGTTTGAAAGGAACTGAGAACTATAGAAATGAACTAGAGTTTATGCCAAAGGAAACCAGGCAAAATTTGTCAACCAAATCAGAAAGCTATTGTTGGACGGTAATACACTAAAAAATCTGTACTTTCAAATGATTTGTATGCATTGCACCTATATCTTCTTTTCTCTACAGAATTCTAGAACTCAGAATAGGCAAACACTATAGAGGGTATATATGGCTAGATGCTACCTTCTAGATTGACTTGCAGCAAGACGAATAGCAATCCTTTTGCATGGTTCGTATAACTTTGTCTAAAGCAGTTCTAACTATAAATGGCTGCTGTCCTTTGGGCATATACCCTATGAAAAGTTAATAGATCACCCAGTCATCTGAATATCTCCTCTGCCAGATTCACGTCGCTTCTTTGATCTATTACGTAAAAAACAACCAAGTGTCATATCATCGCCGCTGCTCGCTTGTTCCTTCCCAGATTTGATTGTGGCGTCTTGAATTTGAGCATGCCGTTTAGTAGTTTGGGCATGCCTCTTCTTGTATTTCGTTTTCCCCAAGGAAGCCACAACAGGATTACCAGTCTCATCATCAGCAACTTCAAGCTTTCTCTTCTTTGATTCATGTAGAAAGTGAGAAATAGATTTCTCTTCATCTGATGTTCCTATGATTTGATCTGAACAAGATTTCTCTGTGGGTTCTTTGGGCGCATCATCCTCATTACTAACAGGTACAATAGCCTTACACTCTCCTGTCGGTTCAGTGCCTTTCTGCTTTCTGTGACGCTGAATTTTCTTCTTCATGGCATCATCCCCATTACATTTCCGAGCCTCAGAATGGCTTACTCCAGGAATTTGACTGTTGTTTCTATTCCTCCTGGGTCTAATCTTCTTTGGTACAAGTGCAACAGCCTCACAGTCTCCTGTGGGTGAGTCTTTGTGCCTTCTTTGACGCGGTTTGAGAACATTCTTCTTTTTCCTCTTCTTTGAGGCATCATCATCATCATATGTCTCAACCTCGGAATTGCTTGTCCCAGGTTCTTCCTCGGAGCAAAGTTGAGCATTGTTTCTATGCCTCCTTGGTTTAATCTTCTTTGGAACTCGGCTGTTAATGAAAGGTAGACATCACAGATATTAGAAAAGAAGGAATTTTCTGTTAGGATCAATTTGTACACACTCATTCAACCCAAGAAATAAAAGAATCTAACAAAGCTTCGATATATAGGCTGTGTTTGATTCGGTATAGAGGTTGGGGCAAATGGTTTCATGCAAAACTAAATTTCTAGTTATGTGGGAAGATACAAGCAAACTACAATTTCAAGGTCACACAACACATAATTTGTGAAGAAAGCAGTCGTTGAATATTGAAATATTTTGTTTTGTTGAAGAAGTATTGACATAATTCATAAAATTGAAGTGATTTACACACAGTTTATACTTTATACAAAATTGACTTCTAAATTGAAACACTGATATTTCCAACAAAAGAAGAAACATTTGCTGAATGGTTTATAAAAAGAAGTAAATTGAAATTTACACTCCTCATTTTACAATCCACACTCCTTTCCTTTTTTAGTAGATTAAATTTGGTTTTTTGTAACATGTGTTTTGTCTCTTTATAAAAGTTTCAACAAAAAAAAAGAAAGAAAAAGGGTGGATTGTAAAATGACCCCAAAAAAGATTGATGCGATTCATTTCCTAAACTTGATGAGTAGGTACTTCTAGAATCAACATATTGATAGAAACAAGACCACCGACATTAGTGTTAGAGAATTTTACCTTAATCCACCTGTCTTCCTAGGATAAGTTAAACTCTTCCTTGAGGTACCGTCTTGTAGAAGAAAATCTTTAGGGCCAAGGGCTGGGCGTTCTTTCTCCCGATCAACAAAGTTGCGGATGAGAGCGGTCTTACGTATTTTTTTCTCTTCTCTGAGCAAAGGCACTTCATCCGGAAACAACACCTTCCATCTCCTGATCAAAATAAAAGTCAGATCAAACTGTAAGACAAACCCAAGTGTGGGCAGCAGTGGAAAAAATAAAACATTTTCAGGGCTTTATACCTCCAGCACATATTATCAGTCCGGTGAGGCACATATGCAGCAACTTTTGACCAGCAATGTCCACAGTCTTCATTGCTGCAATCAATCTTGAATCCTCTTCTTCAGTCCATTCACACCACTTCAAAGAAGGTTCTAAAGAGTTGACATATCTGCCAACAGAAAGTTAAAATTAACAATTTTCTCAAATTAGTAGCATTAAGCTTTCACTACAGATTTACCTCAAAAAAAAAAAAAAAAAGAAGCTTTCACTACAGATTACAGTATGCTACCTATCCCTGCATTGTGCCTGAGTCCGACCTGGCACAAATTGAGCTGTCTTGTTCCAATTTTTTGACCCAAAAAGCATTTGAGCTACAATCAGGCATTTGTCTTCCTCTGGAGTCCATTTACCAGCTCTTGTTCTGGTTGGATGAAGTGATTTCTTCCATCTGCATAGCATGAAAACTTATCATTACTGTCAATGAGGCTTAACATGCTGCTTGCAGAAAACCAAAATCTAATACGTATAAAGCAACCAAGGAGTCAGTTCACAAGTGTACAGGAAGGTGTGAGAGAGCAAGGTTACTAGGGGAAGATTTGGTCACATGGATCATATAGAAGTAAAGCTTAAAATTACTACAGGCGCAGATGAAACCAAGGAGGCTCTATTTGTCTGTATGAACCCAAATTAGCTTCAGTAATCTTGACCGATCATCTTAAATTCCAGTAATGAAATATAGTAATCCATAGCCGCTCATGATGTAATTAAAACACTCGAGCCAACTATATTATATAATATTCCGAGTCTATTATGACAGTAATTTGCATATTGCATCAGCAGGAATTACGGTTACTCTTTCTTAGATACCAAAAGGGCATGCAATTTTTTTATTTGGTCAGAGAATACAGTGAACGTTAACTTTTGGAATCAGCAATAGACAGCTACAAAACATCTAAACATGAAATGGAGAAGGCAACTAACCTGTTAGAGCATTGAGTACCAGTTCGTCCATTCAAAGCAGAAGCTACAGACTGCCAATCCCTCTCACCGAAAGCCTCTACAGCAGAAGAAAGTTGTGCATCCTCATCCTTGGTCCACTCCCGTTTCAGAATAGAAGCATTTAGGCTCCTTTGGTAGCGTGCCAAACACTGAAATGGAGTCCTGTTAGTCCCAACCGCTTCTGCAATATTAATCCAATCATTGACCCCATTCTTCTGGACAAGATACAGAATCATCTTATCCTCATCCGTAGTCCATGGACCGTGATTGACTAAGGGATCCTCCCAGTTCAACCACCTGCAAGAAGTAATCACAAACATTAAGATATCCTACTATCCATGGTCCGTGAGCACGATTACTACGATCTGAAAGGCAGAAGTAATAAAAGTATCACATCTATCCTTAATCAAAATCACCATAGACACCTCAACAGCACTGTTTAGATTAATTCCTAAGTCAAAACTATGGGTCCACCTTTATGACAGATGCTGACCTTTTTAATCAATTCCAACAATGGTAAATGTGTCTGTGATGAAGACCTCATAGAGGTCTGAAATCTCGCTTCATGGAAGGATACACATGCTTCAAGACAACCAATAGAAACAAAAACTCTAATCAAGTACTGCACACATTGACACATGAAAAAAAATGAATATGAACCCCAGTCCTCACAAACTGCCATTGGGTGTAATAAGAGATTAGTGACAAACACCATATGTTGAGTTATTCACCAATACTTCTTTCAAATTATTAATTGGGTAAAAGCAAAGATTACAGTTAAGTTCCATAAGCCAAACCAAATTACCAAGTTTTGGACAAACTGTAAACATAAGGCTTATTCATGTGAAAGATTGGATGCAGCTAGTCTGTCAATCCCCTTTATTTTTACAAATAAGTTGCATTTCAGCAATAAAAACCGCATTTCATGACTATTTTTTACAAATAACAATAAAGCAGAAAAATTGTCATGCAATAAGCTGCAGTTAGTTTGCCAACATTTTGTATTTGATCTTTTATTTGTTTGCAACTTCAAAAATTAATGCCATGAGAGAGGTGTGCCATTACAAAAGGTCATACCTTGCTTCACATTCTCCACCAGAGCGACCAGGAACATACATGGAAGCCAACTGCTCCCAGTTAACCTTAGGCAGGAACTCCTTAATGCTGTATGGGGTAATTTCGAGATCCTTGATTGAAGCCAAAATGTTATCAATGGCATCTGAGTCTCCATGACGCGTCTCAGAATAACTGTGAAAGATATATGAAGTCAAGGAGCATATTTAGGAAACAATGTGGAGTACCACAAATCAATGTACACTAATGCAGTCTAGGTAAGCATGATTAAAGAAAAAAAAATCCCCTTTTTGGATTTAAGCAGACAAGTAGCTGCTAGGTATCAAATAAAAGGGAATTGCACCTTCCATTATCAAGTGCTACAAACTTATATAGCCTATTTATATGTAGGTTCGTTCTTAACTTTCACAGATTCCAATTCGTGACTCCAAAATGTTACTGTGACATGACATCATAAATGATAAAAATGAGTGAAGATACCTTGATTCATCCATGGAAGATTGAAGAACCATTTCTTGAAATTGCTGTTTTATTCCCTTTTGAAGATCTTTCTTTTCTGCCTCTGACCAATTTTTTCGATCTAATGAAACTGGAAATTTTGTCAATGCCTTTCTGTAGTCAGCAACATGTGAATTTTCTTCTGGGCCATAGGACAAAGCTGAGATAGCTCTGTCATGTGCCTGCAGAAACAATAGGTTTAACAGACATTAAAAGGAAGCCACCAAATATTGAAGTAAAAAGGCAAGAAGAAGAAGAAGAAGTTTTCATGCAAAATATCCTAAATAGATTGTCATGAAAATTGACAATCATAGGGACGAAAGAGATTACCACATCATATTTGCGTTGAGAGCTTATATGTTATAATTTCTATGTCACAAAGCAATACAATGGAAAATTGGAAACACCAACCAGAATAACTTAAATAAACAAACCAGCAGCCAGCATGAAACATAACTTGACAGTTCGTTAAAATCAAATAGTCAAAAGTAACTAAAAACTCACCTTTGAATCAACCCTTGGCCTTTTCGTTAAAATTAACTGGACACGGGGATCCTTCTTTTGAGACAGCGCTTCTCCTGTTCGTCTTTTGCAATGAGCTTGAAAGTCTCTAAGGATTTTGACACGCTGCTTCAGTTTGTTGTTCTCCTCAATTTTAGCTTTGATTTGTATTAGCTTGCTTCCAAGAAACTTCTGACAGGACCTATTCTTAATAATAGCATCCCAAAAAGCCAGTGCAGACTTTGGGAATCCTGAACTTTTGGTTGGCCACACAGATGGCTTACAAGAATCTGACTGATTCCACTCAATGGAAGTGGAAGGCTTCCCCTCTTCAGTATCGGTGACCAGATAAGGAAACCTTTCATGAGCCTCACTTCCAGATACTTCATTGCAAGTTTCCTCGACTGATTTGCAGGAAGGATCAATCTGCACTGCACTTTTACCCCGAGTATCTAAAAAACACGAAAGTAAGATCCTCTAGGAGCAATAATACTGTGGACAACCACTAAAGAACAATGCACAGATAGTTACAACCTTATAGTTAAAACTTTTACATTTATATTCAAGTAAAACTTGAAGTCACTCAATTCTGTAATGCCCGTATCACACTAACTATCACCAAACATCTTCATTACGATTACCCTAGTCAGTGGGTTAATTTTGACACTTGGCAGACAAAAACAACGATACGATTCATGTTGTTTCTTAGGTTTCTCGAGCATCATACGCCAGGGTCATACAATGTAAGCAATTCGACGTATTCTACTCGCTACCATCTCACTCCTAACCCTAAAATATAGCTGATAATATAATATTCAAAATGGCCAATCAATGTAGAAAAAGGTGAAAAGCTTAGGCTGAGTCCTAGTTCTCAAATTTCTGCTAACAAAATTAACCTAATTGAAGCCACTCTACAATATCAATTAGAATGCACAAATGCATTAACAGAGAGTATGTAAGGCATATACCGTTCTCGTAGGCAGCGAAACGTTTCCTCACGGCGAGTAGCGTTTGGTAGTCGTCCTCCTCCTCGTCGGAGACTGAAGGCGGCAGCAAAGTACAGAGAGGCTTCAGCGAGAGAGGCTTGTTCAGAGAAGTATCGGAGAATTGGTTCTTGATTTTGCGGAGCAGCTCGAGGTCCTCGTCGAAATCGGAGTCGGAGTCGGAATTGGGAGCGGAGGAGGGGCCTACGTCTATGCCGTCGTCGTTTTGGTGGATGCTAGGGTTTTTTCCTTGGTCGTTTTTGGCGATGACGCCGTCGGGGTCTTGGCCGGTGATCATACAGGCGCGGCGGAGGGCCTCAATGTCGTCGTTGAAGCCGTCGTCGTCGTATTCGTCGTCATCGTAGTAAGGAATCTCGTCGTTCTCGGCGAGCGGAGACATTGAGAAGAGAGAGAGAGCGCCAAGATTGTGGCGGAGTTTGAAGCGGCGCAGAGAGGCGGGTTTGGGAAATAAGAACTCAGAGAAGCGGGTCGGGTTTATGCAGTTGGGTTTTGAGGCCCAACATAAGCTTGTGTTATTTATTAACAAAAAAAGGAAAGAGGAACATGTACCGCACGCGCGTTAGCAGGAGCGTTTATCATACCAGCACGCGCGGGAATTTCAACTAAATTGGCGGTAAAATAACAACAGTCAATTTCACCAAAATGCAACGTGGCAGTCTCCCATATGCCTCGCTTCCCGCCATTTTCTCCAACACTAAGTCCTCCCCTCATTTCATTAATTGGAAACAAAATAAGAAATCCAGAGAACCAAAAACCCTAGAAATTGAAAACCCCAACAAGCAAAAAATGGGCATCAAAGATCTCCTCAGATTCATCAAACCCTACATTCAAATCATTCATATCAGGAAATACGCGGGCAAGCGAGTAAGTTTCAATCCCAAAGTTTTGATTTTTAATCTTCTCAGCTTGATTTTGAATTGGGTGGGTCTTTCTCTTAGATTGAAATTTGGGTTTTGTGGATTGATTTGCAGGTGGGCATTGATGCCTATTCATGGCTTCACAAAGGAGGTATTAAAGTTTTGTTCTTTACTGCTTTGATTTATTTTTTTTTATAATTACTTCAGTTGGGTAATGGGATTTTCATTTCAATTCATTTGTGTTGTTCAAATTTGTTTGGCAGCTTATTCATGTAGCATGGAACTGTGTATGAACTCGAATAGCGAAAGGAAGTTGAAATACATTGACTATTTTATGCACCGGATACATATGCTTCAGCACCATGAGATAACCCCAGTTGTAGTTTTTGATGGTGGCAATGTACCATGTAAGGCTGCCACTGGGGACGAACGCCATAGGCAAGTTTGTTTTGTTTTTTTCGTACATTGTCGATTTGATGGAAACGGTGTTAGTGTTATTGATTGGCAATGTTATCACTGATTCAGGAGAAGAAAGAAGTTTCATGATTTGGCCATGGAGAAAGTAGAAGAAGGGAATGTTAGAGCTGCCACTGAGCTCTTTCAGGTATATTAGGCTGCATAGTATATCATATGGCAGTATATACTATAGCTGTACTCTTCTACCCCAGTTCAATCTGGGAATTGATTTGGATTTGTGACTTTTGAAGTTAGTGGCATTACTTTAAGTTATGTATTACTTGTCATCCATTTTTGTATTCATTGCTCTGTTTTGACGATTACAATAACCAGACTAGTTTCTCCTGAATCCCTAGTTATAAACTTGTTGACTTATAATGGTTACAATTTCATTCAAACATACCCAGTTGTTCATGTTTGTCAACGCATGACTACATGGAGAGTCCAGAAAGCATGTTAGGAATATCAAATGTGGTTCAGAGTTCCACGGATGTTATTATAGGATACTATTTCCTTCCCATTGTTTATCTGAATATTTAATGTGTTTGCTCATTATTTGTAGAGGGCGGTGAGTGTAACTCCATCTATGGCACATGAGCTGATAAAGGTAATTCCTTTCTAATTTATTAGGTTTATCTCTTACTTTCTATCAAGCTTGAGTTTAATTGTCATGCCATTGCCTTTTCATTTGGTATTTCTGAATCGAACCTCATCCTGGTTGCTTTACTTGATGCACATCCTTTTCTGGTCATTCTGTTCTTATTATCAGAGCTCATTGCCTTTTCATTTATCTTTAACCCGGAGTCCACAAGTAACATCTCCACTGTTGGCCTTCCAGGTTCTGAGATCAGAGAACATTGAATTTGTTGTAGCTCCATATGAGGCTGATGCACAGCTAGCATACCTGGCCAGTCTTGAAGCAGAAAAGGGTGGAATTGGGGCAGTCATCACTGAGGATAGTGATCTAGTGGCATATGGCTGCCAAGCTGTAAGAACTTCCATTAAAATCTGATACGGTGCTGATGGAGGCCATTGCTCTCTTTTTACGTCATTTCATCATAAATTATTGAAATTGCTGGTGTTTTGTTTGTCTTGACTTGCATTGGTTGCAAACAGATAATCTTTAAGATGGACCAATTCGGCAATGGTGATGAGTTACTGCTGGACAATATTTTTAATCAAGTGGACCGCACACCTTCCTTCCAAAATTTTGACCTCAAATTATTCACAGGTTAGTTCAATGTCATTTTAAACCTTTATATATGAACATGTTTTCCACAAACCATCGATCTGAAAAAGTTACAAGATGTTACAACAGAACCTTCTTTTGTATTACCAACTCCTATGTCTCAAATGGCATCAGGTGTACAGGATCGTCCTTTTTTCCTCCCAAATTTTGCCTCAGAGCTTCCTTAAGTAATGTAAACATGCTTTTCATTTCATGGCAATACAATATATCACAGTAGCTCAAGTATGCATTTCAATGCATGAACCAGTTTACTATATGGCATTATTGCAGGTATGTGTGTCTTGGCTGGCTGCGATTTCCTTCCATCTGTACCTGGAATTGGAATGGGTAAAGCTTATGCCTTGGTTTCTAAGTACCAAAATTTAGATCGTGTAAGTATATTTTCTGCTTCTTAAATTTCTAATAATGTTGACTAATATTAGTATGTACTGAAACAGTAGAAATACAAAAAAAGGAGGCATACTTATACCAATATACATTCCTTTTCCAACCATTTGTTGGACATGGACTTAAATCTGAAGTGCAGATTTCTCTATCATGCCTTTACTCATGCATCATGTTCATGAATATGTATTGCATCTCAACAGGAGAGTTTTTATTGATGGCAGATGGTATTACTTGTTTGTAAACCTTATACATTGCTTGGTTGCATGTTTTGCAGGCTTTATCAGTTTTGAAATTACAGAAGGGCAATCAAATGCCTGAAGATTACCCCAAGTCTTTCAGAGAAGCAGCTACAGTTTTCCAGCATGCTCAAGTGTGAGTAATATGGAAATAGCTTTAGTGATAATGCTTCACACTTTTGGTGCTTTTTTCGTTACTGATTCATGGCACCTTATTTGCATTCGTACAGATATGACTCTGACAAGAAAATTGTCAAGCATATGAGACCGATACCACAAGATCTTGTGGATTCTCTTGATGGAGAAATTGATTTCCTTGGACCGTATCTTTTTGTTATATAATTCCTTTTATTTCCAGGTTAAATTATTGTTACCTATTAAGTTGCCTGTTTCATATCCGCATTTGTTCTCCTTGACCTAAAATTGAACCAGAGAAATCCCTTCATCAATAGCCATTGCAATTGCTGAAGGAAAATTGGACCCCATAAGTATGGAGGCCTTTGATCATTTCCCCAGTTCCAGTTCTAGTCATCGTTCAGGTCCCATTAAGAGCCAAATTACTCACCACTTCCAGAGATGTGAGACTGCTATTGTATCTCCACAAGTCAGTAGCTTTGTGGCCTTTTCCTCCCATAAAACCAGAAAACAAGATAGTACTATGCCTACAGGCAAGTTTCTTTTATGTCCTCTCCTCACACAAACTATGTTTGAAGGCTTTTTAGCATCATGGCATCTTCTCTTTTCTGACTTAAATTCCGAAGTCTGTATATGTCCACACACAAACACTGAGAATGCAAGCATGTCTTTACTTCTTACATTAGAAGTATTATAATACATATGAACAACCAAATATATCCATGTTCAAGTTTTTGCATGTGTAGCATCTAATTTATACATAAACTGATAAAAGTAGTTAAACCTGTTCATAACCAATGTATAAGGTTCTTAATGCATGTCTTACAACGGTGAAATTTTGATGTACAGAAAAGCATAATCCAGTTTTAGACGAGAAGAAGTATTTGAAGGAAGCTGCAGCACTTGGAAAACTAATTGTTCCTTCGACAAACAATGAAGTGGTGAAAAGTACCATAGCGCCCAACAATATCCCCTTGAAGGTTCGTGCCAGCAACCCTTTCAAGAAAATGAAACAGGAAATTAATTCGGATCAAATAGGTAGCAACACTAAGCAATTTTCAATTGCAAGTGAGGTAGAGATATTGGACACCTTGTATGCCTCTACCAGTAACATATCTTCAATAGTTCTCGATAGCCCTAGAAAAAGAAAAAACGATATTGACTTAGATGACATAGAGAGTGAGAGCAGTCAGGAACTAGTTTCTGTGGTGACAAGTACACATATAGAACCTTCAGGCATCCCAACTTCGGACTCTCAGGAGAGTGTAAATTCTAAGCTATCCAAGCAAAAGAGGATGGTGAAAAATGACAAGTTGAAGAGAAACAGCTGTTCAACAAATAAGAAAGGCAGCATCTTGAATTTCTTTTCACCTTTATGATATATACTGTACTTTTTTGATATATTATATTTGAATTCTCTTATTTTCTTTTCATAGACTTCTAGCTACTTTTATTGAGTTCATTCTTCCTTCGTTTGAAAGTGAATTTTCTGGAACAGTACATTGCAAAGGCTGATCTGTGAGACGATCATTTAGTGATTCAATCTAATCATTATTTTTCATATATTCAATTTATCAACTGTACAGTGACAAGTTTGAGAAGCTGCTCCCAACCAACCAAGTCAAGAACACCAAACTAGTGCTGAACGAAGGAACTGTTCAATCCACGACAGTTCTTCATTAGTGTTGCATAGCCAGGGACTTGGAACAAAAGAAAATGTGTTGCATATTAGGCAAATTAGGCTTCCCAGAAAATGTGTATGATTTTTCCTTTAAGATCAGCTACTTGAGATCTCAACATGTATCGAACTACTGATAAGTTTCATTTCTGACCGCAACACAACAAACATCACACTGGTCCTATTGCAATGGGGATGATGGACTCTCAGTCCTTGCTTAAGTTTACCACAAGCTTTGTCCTTTTTGAAACCAATGAGTTTGACAAGTTCCAGACTCCCACATTGAAGAAAAGAGTGGAAGTAAGTGGTGAATACACATATAAAAGACACTGAAAGCACCAGTATTACTTACTTACCTGGACGGGGTTAATGGGCGATCAAGAAGACCTATAGCCTAGGCTTGTGACCTCCATTGCACTACGGAGGGGTGCCTGCCTATGGTCTCCCCAATGAGGGAGAGCCAACGTCATAATTTGTGATAGGAGGGGCCTGCGTTCGCGCGGCCCCTTGCAATTCTAGTCTAACATTTTCTTCCCTTTCAGTGCTTATTGTGTTGTGTGTGAGTGTGTTGAATCAGAAGTATGAAATGAGCAGGACAATAGGGTAGATACGCAACATATGTCTTATTGTTATCATAGTTAAGTACTCTCGATCAAAAGCTTGACATGAAGTTTATCTACTGCTTCTTTTTGGTAAGTAGTTTCTTGAACCAGTAGGCAGACATCTTTGGGTACCTCTTGAGGGTGGTGAAGTCAACATAGACTATGCCAAACCTTGAAGTGTAGCCCAATCTCCATTCGAAGTTGTCGAGCAATGACCAAGCAAAGTAGCCTACCACATTGGCTCCCTCATCGACTGCCTTCTTCAGTTGCTCCAGATAGCTTCTGTAGTAGTGGATCCGATTGGTGTCGTGCAATGCCTTTGGAAGCGTCTGGTTTCCGGGGTTATCCATGCCTGCGAATCAAACAACATTGATTGATGAACTGCTGGAAAGGAAAAACAACATGAAGAGAAGAGGAGGCTTTTGCAGGGTTAAGGATAGTACCATTTTCGGATAAAATCACAGGCGGGTTCCCATAATGCTCTTTTATGTATGTCATACACTTGTACAAACCCCATGGTACTTGATAGAGCCAAGAAGAATATGCCTGCAAAATGCCAATTTTTTATCATACATCAAAACAAAACGAGTGAAATAAAAGGCTTAAAAGTGAAAGCATGTAGTTTATGTATGATTGAATTGTAGTTTACCCTAGGACCGATAGGCACTCCATTCTTCTCATCTGCAAACACATAAATGAGTTATGACCATATGATTCAAGTAAAACTCGCCATCTTAGATGAAGAGGAGAGCATCTTACAAGCAAATCCAGCATTCCAGTCATTCTGGTATCCCAAGGCATTTGATTTTGTTTGATTTTTACTTGGAGCATACATATAGTAAGCAGTGTACTGGTTGATGCCCACAAAGTCCATTGAGCCCTTCACCATCTTAACCTCCTCTTTCGTAAACTTAGGTAGCCTATTGCCAACAATATTTTGGATTGTTTTCGGATACTCCCCATATACAATCGGATGAATGAACCTATAGAAAAGCCAATCAGACAACATAAGTTGTTAATTCTGTAATAGAGGTCTAAGTTGCATCTAAAAAGCTTGAACTATTACCATCCAACATGAAAGTCTCTTGCCCTTTGAGCTGCATATCTGTCAGCCTTTGATCTGGTAAGAGGCTCATACCAAACAAAATCCAACAGTATACCAATCTTTCCTGTTTGTGTTTTCTGAAAATGTAACACATACTTCAGCATATCAAAATCATATCAAGATCAATTTGTCTTCCTCATGATACAAAGTGTGGCCTATACATTGTCCCTTACCTGATACTTTTCGCGGTATCTCTGAACTGCTGCTGCATGTGACAAAATCAAATGATGTGCAGCAATGTAAGGCTCAGTTCCTGAATTCCCAGCTGTACAATTTCCATAAGCTTTGGAGCACCGTCCCGGAGCGAAGAATCCATTGTCATAGCCAAGAGCAGCCACAACTCTAGGCTCATTGAATGTCATCCAGTTCTTCACTCTGTCTCCATATGTCTTGAAGCAAAAATCGGCAAAATCGGCAAAATCTTTCCTGTCAAGTTTGAAGTATACCTCAACAGTTGGTCTAACTAGTATATAACACTGCGCCAAACTTCAGAATCCCAAGTACTTACACAACTCTGTCACTTAACAATCCCAGGTACTTCTTCTCAAGTGCAAGAGGAAGATCATAGTGGTATAAATTTGCATAGGGAGTAATACCTACACAACATGACCCAACAATCAAACAATGCCATTATCATACTGTATAAGTAATTCTAGTACATATTGATATAAATAAATCAGGAATATATTCATACGTTTAACAGCATTTTACCTCTTTTAAGCAAGTAGTCAATTAACCGATTGTAGTATGCCACTCCTTTCCAATTCACTTTCCCAGTACCCTCTACAAAGATTCAAGATTGAGAGCCAATTAAAGAAAACATAAAAAATAAATACAAACAAATAAAAAAACAATTCAATGATCATTACCTGGAAATATTCTGGACCATGATATTGAAAATCGGTAGGCATCAAAATTAAGATTCGCCAGGAGATCAATATCTTCCTGTAACAACAAAACCAGTCTCTTAGTATATTATTCATAAATCAACCTGATCGAGAAAGATCAACCACATCGATCAACCATTTGAATGTTTTATAAATATAAATTTGTAACTTAGGGAAGAAAAAAAAATACTTTGTAACGGTGATATTGGTCAACTGTAACATCTCCAGTAGCATTATTGGCAACAATCCCTATGTCCAAACAAAAAAAGTGAAACAAATTATTTCACCTTTAAATAAGAATTTACTCAAAAAGCAAAGCTTTACCGGAATCATTGTGAACTAGGCCGGCAAGGGTGAAAACAGCACTGGAAAAAATTGTTTTTACCTGGGATTTTAACAAAGGTATCCCAAATGCTAGGTCCACGACCTTCCTTGTTGGCCATGCCTTCCACCTGATAAGCAGACGTCGCCGTTCCGAACACAAACCCCTTCGGGAAACTAGCTCTCAGTCCACCCTCAGCCTCAGGGAAAGGAGCTCCATTGTGCTTGGCTGCACCAGCAACGTACTGGATCACAACAACAAGACTGAGCAAGAAGAGCACCAGCACTGGTGTAGTTCTCATCTTTAAGCTACTGCAAATAAGAGAGAAAGAAAGAGGAAGAGTACTGTGGCTACTGTGTGTTAGAGTGAGTGAGTGAGAGTGTTCTTATAGATAAGAAGACGACAGTAGTGACTAGGTGGCCAAAGACTATTCCCTATTTTGGATGCGTTTGATGTTGAAAAGGAAAGGTAGAAATGGAAAAATGGAGTGGCAGTGAGTCCAAGATCACACTTGGTCCTTGCCTGCGGCCTACAAGGGACCAGCAACTTTCAATCATGATTCATGCATGCT
Organism: Fragaria nilgerrensis; assembly: GCA_010134655.1. Lineage (NCBI taxonomy): Eukaryota > Viridiplantae > Streptophyta > Magnoliopsida > Rosales > Rosaceae > Fragaria > Fragaria nilgerrensis. The sequence goes on from CM020981.1 coordinate 10,761,586, forward strand.
TGAACTAGTTTCTTCTTATATATATATGAAAATGGCATCTATTAATTTCTTGTTTTATTCACTGTCTGATAATGTATGTATGTTAGGTTTGCATTTGCATGTTGAAATATTGTTGTCTAACTCCAAATGAATTAGGTTAATTTTGTTTTGTTGATCTAATTGATCTTTTTTTACTTCAAAACCCTCTTGATAGAAATACTTTTCTTTCATTGAACATAAAGCAAAATATATACACCTTGATCATTTTGTCAAAATTTCCCCCCGGGATTCCTCATATTGCATCTTTTTCAACTCATCATAGATATCCGATATGGGATTTGATAGAACTTCTTTGTTGACTGGCCAATTATTCATCATCTGGTTTCTTTGTCCATTGGGAAGAATAACAACTATTACACAACCACTAATTGGGAGTGTGATGTTATTACACTATCCCCAGTCTAGCACTGAAGCTTTAAACTTTGACAATCACCTATACCTTTAGCTATCCACTTCATATCTTAGTTGGACCAGCATGTATCTAGATGAGTACATATATATGGTTCCTCTCTATTGCGCAGATTTTCTCCTTCCATTTTCTATCATTTCGATCCCTACTTGTCCATGCATATATGGATGTTTTCCTTTGATTTCATCACAACATATGATCATCCATCACAACTTCAAGCGGTGATATATATGTAACTTCATTACAAAATAATTGTCCAACTAGTTTGATGAGATCCACAATATATATGTTTATATTCTTCAATTAACCTTCAATATGTTTATACGATCGTTGAAAAGTATGTATGAAACAGCAATGCATGAGAAACTTACAGAAGACAAGCTGGATGAGACTAGGGTTAGGCTTGAGGTGGAAGATATTAATTGTTAACATTAGAAAGTCTTCTAAAGAAGAATCGAGTAACACGGTAGAGTTGCAGGACCTAGAGGCTTTGTAAACTCTTCACAATTTTGGAGGCATACAATTGTCTTTCATACTCTGCAATATTGTTTGATCACTTTGATGCATTATTCCGATTACTGTGTGATACACTGATATGTAGTGTGTTTTCACTTTAATAAAAAAATAACTCATTTGTATATTGTTAGCAAAAACAAATCTAGCAGCGAAGTGCGAGCACCATTCTAGTCAATATATTTGTTGATCGGCAAGAACATTCTTACTGAGGGGGATGCAGCAGTCAATCAAATGAACAATATGAATGGCTTGGTCGGTGTTATGAGCTCCTCAAACACTAATGCTTGACATGAAATCTATCTAATTAATGCTTCTATTTGGTAAGCAGTTTCTTGAACCAGTAGGCAGACATCTTTGGATATCTCTTTAGGGTGGTGAAGTCAACATATACTATGCCAAACCTTGAAGTGTAACCCAATCTCCATTCGAAGTTGTCCAGCAATGACCAGGCAAAATAGCCTACCACATTGGCTCCCTCATCCACTGCCTTCTTAAGTTGCTCCAGATAGCTTCTGTAGAAGTCGATCCTATTGGTGTCGTGCAATGCCTTTGGAAGCGTCTGGTTTCCCGGGTTATCCATGCCTGCAAATCAAACAACACGCATGAATTAATGAACTGCTGGAAAGAGGAAAAACATAATGAAGAGTACTAGAGGAGGAGGCTTTTGTAGAGTAGTACCGTTTTCAGATATAATCACGGTTGGGTTCCCATAGTTCTTTTTTATGTATGTTACACACTTGTACAAACCCCATGGTACTTGGTAGAGCCAAGAAGAATATGCCTGCAAAATGCTCAACATATGGATCATACATCAAAACGAAAGGAGTGAATTGAAGGCCCAATTTCAAGTGATGAAAGCAATTTATGTGTGTTTAGATTGAAATTTACCATAGGACCGATAAGCACTCCATTCTTCTCATCTGCAAAACTCATGACAGATAATTGAGTCATGACCACCTCATTTAAGCAAAATTCTATGTCTTAGCTAGATAAAGATGAGGAGCATCTTACAGGCAAATCCGGCATTCCAGTCATTTTGGTATCCCAAGGCATTTGGTTTTGTTTTGTTTTGATGTGGATCATATATGTAATAAGCAGTATACTGGTTAATGCCTACAAAATCTATTGAGCCCTTCACCATCTTAACCTCCTCTTTCGTAAACTTTGGTAGCCTATCGCCAATAATATGTTGCATTGTTTTTGGATACTCCCCATATACAATCGGATGAATGAACCTATTGAACAGTCACAAGTTATTAACCCTGTAATAGATCAAGGTCTACATTGCATCTAAAGCTTGAACTATTACCATCCAATATGGAAATCTCTTGCCCTTTGAGCTGCATCTCTGTCATCCTTTGAACTGGTAAGAGGCTCATACCAGTTAAAGTCCAAGAGAATACCAATACTTCCTTTTTGTGTTTTCTGAAAAATGCACATACCTCAGCATCTGCTAATTGATACAAACATTTCATATATTCTCATGAATCAAATTGAGATCATCAATGGTTTTTTACCTGATACTTTTCGCAGTATCTCTGAACCGCAGCTGCATGTGACAAAAGCAAATGATGAGCAACAATGTATGGTTCAGTTCCTGAATTTCCAGCTGTGCAATTTCCAAAAGCTTTGGAGCACCGTGCTGGAGGATTCAGTGCATTGTCATAGCCAAGAGCAGCCACCACTCTAGGTTCATTGAATGTCGTCCAGTTCTTGACTCTGTCTCCATATGTCTTGAAGCAAAATTCCGCGTAGTCCGCGAAATCCTTCCTGTCAATTAAGTTTGAAGCATATCTCAAAATTCAAGTGCTACTATTTATAAAAATTTGTCAAACTAATCTCAATTCCCAATTAAGTACTCACACCACTCTGTCACTTAAGAATCCTAGGTACTCTTGCTCAAGTGCTAGGGGAAGATCATAGTGATGCAAATTTGCAAAAGGGCTAATGCCTGCGGAACAAGGCATATAGAACAATCAAATCAAGCAATATTGTACATTGATAGCAATATCAGCATTTTCTATGTTCTAATCTACAGCATTTGCCTTACCTCTTTCGAGCAAGTAATTGATTAACCAGTTGTAGTATGCAACTCCTTTCCAATTCACTTTCCCAGTTCCATCTACATGTTTAAGTACAAGATACAAAAGAACTGATCAAGCAAATACAAACACAAACACAAACATATATGAAAAGTTCAACTCAATGATGAAGAAATATAATATACCTGGGAAGATTCTTGACCATGATATTGAGAACCTATAGACATCAAAATTTAGGTCCTGCATGATATCAATGTCTTCCTGTGACAACAAAACCAGATTTTCAGTCTTACATACTTTATAATTTTCAACCCGTGACATCTATTTCTCCATTAAATCTAACAGTTGGAAAACTCAAACCACTGGCATTTCCAGAACACAACAAAATGTTCACAGTAAAACAAAACATACTTTGTAACGGTGATATTCGTCCGCTGTAACATCTGCTGTATCATTATTTGCAATATTCCCTGTGTCCAAAACATAAAATTTATCCCACACTGAATATTGATGCTGTGTTAATTGGCCGGGATCGTAATTACCTGCAGGCCGGCAAGGACAATAACTGCAGTAAACATAGTCTTATTTAATTACCTGGAATTTTAACGAAGGCATCCCAAATGCTAGGTCCACGACCTTCCTTGTTGGCCATGCCTTCCACCTGATAAGCAGACGTTGCCGTTCCGAACACAAACCCTTTAGGAAAACCAGCTCTGAGTCCACCCTCGGCCTCAGGGAAATGAGCTCCATTGTACTTAGCTGCACCCGCAGCGTACTGGATTACAACAACAGAACCGCTGAGCAACAAGACCAGCAGTAGTACTGTGGTTCTCATCTTCAATAATTAAGCTACAGAACACAAGAAAAGAAAGAGAGAGAGAGAGAGAGTTTATAACTTTATATATAAGAAGAGGACAGGTTTTACAAAAGGGAAAATGGATTAAATAGTGGAGTGGTGGTGCCAAACTTCACACCCTGGTCCTCTCTAGCTAGCTTCGGACCATCCACCTTTTCAATCATTCATTCATGAACTTGTTTTCTTCTTCTAAGAAAATGGTGTCAATCTTACGGTTCTTCTTCTTTTACTGGTAATATTACACAATTAGTTAATTTAATTTGCATATACAGATGGAAAGCTAGCTAGCTGGGAACACAACTTAAAAACTCCTTGATTGATTTATATACAGGTATGTCTATCATGCAGCGCTGCATGGGATGCAGACTGCTTTTTTATTATTTTATAATATATATATATCAAGTGGATAAAAATTGACTTAATAGAAACTGGTACAACAAGTTTTTTTATCACAAAGTTACTATCATTCGTAAATAACTAGAAACACTCTTAGAAAGAACTAGTCTTTAACATGCTGAAAAATTCACCTAAAGACCTATGGTCGACCTGGCTACTGAGTACGGCGGAATCACTGTTGTCTAAATATGAATGGTTCTAATTAAAATGCATACATAATATTAACTTAACAGGAAAAGTGCAGAAATATAACAGATCGATTAACAGGAAAAATATTTTTGCGACGGGATATTGGGCACCAAGTAGAATTTATTTATTCAAACATAAATACAGATTGAAACCCAGAGCCTCACTCTTGGGTAAAGGCTGTTTAGTTATTCATAACTTAGGATTACAAACACTTACATGGACTAAAAGGCACACTGCACACCACTTCACACTCACTCCAAATAGAAAAAACACACTGCTAAGGCTTTCTTACTCTTTGAGAGAAGATGATTCTACTCAATTTTCGGATGCCTCTACACTAAGACTTAAGGTTCTTTATATAGGCAGCGGAACTCAAACTGGAATTGAAATGCAACATAAAAATAGTAAAAGGCAGCTCCATTATTCTTCTATTAGCTGGCATTTTAATAGTTCTTACACTAGTTAGCAGCTCCATTATTCATCCACTAACTAAAGCAGATTCCTTCTTGATAAGGTAAAGATCACATGTCTTCGAAATCTTCATAATTATTGCCTAATACAAGATCTTCATATCTGCTTCTTGCATTTCTTTCATTTTCTTCCATGTCGGTATCTTCATACACCTTGTAGTGTTTGTCATTTTCAATCTTTTCAATCCACTGAGCACATGCTAGGGTGAAATCAATTTCTCTTTTCTTGAGGGATAAAAATAAATCACTGCTAACGACCTCAGGATGGTCATAGGCGGTAACAATTATTTTTTCTCCATATGCAAGATAAGTATTCTCTTGATCATCCTCGATGATTTTCTTGATATATTCTAGGGACATGGCTTTCATCCATGGGATACTAGAGTTAGGTTGTCCATTGTATCCCTGACAAGCAGGCTCTAAGTATTGCCCTTGGATAATTCTTATATAGTGGTATGGAGATATGTATTTCGTTTCTCCATTTTTCTTCTACACCCACTCAAGAGGTGTGGATCTGAACTTAAGCCTGAGAATGCAGTTTGACTTTCTAACATTCTTGACTGTATTGACAATAAAGTAGGCAATCCCTTAAGATCTTTGTTTGATTTTGTCCACAGATTATGAACAAAGTCATTTTCAACTAGCCAAAGCTTATGTTTTTGAGGATGTTCACTCTGAACATTCACAACATATCTTCTGGATATGGTCTTGGGACGGTAAAAAGTGTTTCTGGCAGGACTCGATCACAAGAATGAATTCTAATGCTATCATGAAATTTGAACCACTCTGATTCTTTTAATGCTAGAACAGGAACTCTAGCACTTTCTGGACCTTCAAAGTACTTTACCTTGAACATATTCACTGGGACAACACTCTGTTATTTATTCCCTTGGTGTGCTTCATGTAATTCTTTTGACAGAGGTTGAAGTGATTGTACCATGAGTCCCAAATCACTTTCCTGAAAGGCAAACATTAGATTATCAAGCAATGTTTTCTGGTAGAAAGCTAATTTTTTTCCACAACGAAAAATTGGTTCAGGAAAAGTATTTAATTGGTAACCATGAACATTTAGGACTCCCTTAGGAGTAAGCCTGCTTTTTGGCAAAGCAGCAACCATCAACGGTCTTGTTAAGCCTTTACCGTCTACCGTTTGAGACGGGCTAGCCAATCATTTACCCTGGGATTGGTCAGTTGTGGCTGGTCTTTTAGGACACAGCAAGAAACTTTTAATAACCTTTTCGATTTCTTCTGGTCGTTCAGGTTCTTTTCCTGGTCTTCTGTTTCTAGGATTACGACATTCGTCGCTTCCTTCACTTCTGCTGAACATCGCCAATTCTCTGGTTAAGGCGTCGGGGAGATGATTTTTATTACCTGCAATTAATTCCACATTATAATCATACTGATTAAGAAATAATTGTTTGTTTGCTATTCTACCCCTATCAGCAGCCCTATCAAGCTTGAAATTTTTAAAATTCTTAACTTTTGCGTAATCTGTGCGCACAGTAAATGATTTTCCTAAAACAGCTGGAGAATTTTCAATTGTTTTCTTTACCGCAAGAATTTCCTTCCCCTGTGGGATAATTCTACTCTGCAGGGCTAAACTTGCCACTACAAAACTTTAAGATTTTTTCTGTGTTGGTGCCTGGAGTTTTTGCTAGAACAACACCAGCCCAAAAATAGTCATTAGCATTTGTTTGAAGAATGATCTCATCATTTTCTTCAGGTTGATGAAGTGGAGGCAAATTTTTGCATAGGTCTTTAATTTGCCTGACAATATTTTCATCATCTTCTGTGAATTTCCAAGTTCTTTTAGAACTTGTTTTTGGAGACAACGTTGCTGTTAATTCAGCAATTTTAGGAAGGAAATCTCTTCCATAATTTATGACACCTAAAAATCTCTGTAGACTTTTGGCATCTAGGATCTTATCTGGGAATTTCCAGATTTTCTCTAGGATATGAGGTTGGAGCTTGATGACTCCATTTTTGATGTTTAATCCTAAAAAATCAATCTCATCTAGGACTAAAAAGACTTTCTTTTCTCCTAGGATAATTCTATGCTGAACTATCAGCTTAACTACCTCATATAAATGTTTCATGTGTTCTTCTTTGGTTTTGGAGAACACCAGTATATCATAAATATAAACGACACAAAAATCTGTCACATGTTTGAAATATTATCCATCTTTCTTTAAAAAATTGATGGAGTTTGTTTCAAGCCAAATGGCATTACTAACCATTCGTAATGTCCCTGTGGAGTTCCGAAGGCAGTAAGAGGGATGCTATCTGGGTGTATTTTAACTTGCCAAAATCCAGACTTTGCATCAAATTTTGAGAAAACTTTTGCTCTTTTGAGCCTATTAATCAGCACTTTTGCCTATGTTATTTGATAACCATCTTTAACAGTCTTTTTGTTAACATCTCTGTAATCAATCACCATTCTTGCTTTATCTCGTACTTGTTCAACATGATTCCTAACATAGAAAGCAAGAGCATGATGAGGACTGTTTGATGACCTTATCAACCCATTTTCTAAGAGATCAGCTATATCTTTTCTCAATTCTCTCTGATCTTCTTCTTTGTATTGAGAGATTGCTTTTACATGACAAATGACATTCATGTCATGAAGTTTTAATTCACAGACCACTAGGTCTTTTTCTCAAAACTTTAATGGGTTTATATCAATGTTTTGTTTTAGCATATCTTTAATCTCACCAAAGGTATGCTTTTTCTGCTGCTCAAGCTTGGTTTCAAAATATTTGAGATTATGTTCTTGGACGAAACTGATTTCTTCATTGATCTCATCTTCTTCTTCTTCTTCTGAAAATTCTTCATTTTGAAATACTTCTTCTTGCAGCCTGTACTGCTTATATTGTAAGATTTCTTCAAATTTTGGCTTATAAATATCATCATGATTTTGCTGCGACTTTTGTTAGTGTGATGTAAATCCGGGACCAACTACGCTTCTAGCGTATTTTAGTCGCTCTGTCCAAAAGATTTTGACAGAGGTTTAGGGGTGTCTTTTGTATGAAGGTTTGTTGTAGGATGAACTCATTTCCTAACAAGAAATCAGCATCTTGATTTTCTGATTGCCAAAGTTCTTCAATGATAAAATCTCCACCTCCGATGGTGATTTTAACCTTCTTAACAATTGTATCCATGAGTATATGTCTTCATTCTATGGTTTTTCTAATGGCACTTTTTCCTGGATCTTTTGTCCAATATTCTTCTGGTATAACAAACTTCTTTGCTAAGCTGAATACAGATCTAGTGTCTACAAAAGCATGTAGATGATATTTCTTGTATCCTGGAAATTTTAGTCCAATTTTCATATAATTACTGAATTTGCTTGTAGAGACTGTCTTTAGTTGACGTGTGTTTTGATGTGGGAGATCTTCTTTTACCTCTGTAAAAGGATTGCACGTTTCTTCTTTGCAAATTATTTCTCCTGTCACCTCTCTAGTATCAGTCTCTTTAGTACTCTCTTGCTTATCTGCAGATGCTACTACTTCTGAAGTTGTATCGAATGATATTACCTCCTCTGAGGTTTTATCAAATTTCATTCTTTCAAGTTTAGTTCTTTGAACTTTTGTTCTCAATATTTCTTTTCTTTCTTCTATTTCATAGAAGTAATCTTTATAGTCTTGTTCAACAAGCTGACTTATTGAACTATTCTTTGTTTTCTTTCTTGCTTCAGCTATGAAGCATTCTTTGTGATAAGTTTTTCCTGACTTGTCACATGATATGGGAAGATCATCCTTCTCAAGACAAAAACAAAAATCACAGGTAAATGTTCCTGGTTTTACACTATAAGAAGAAACTAGTTCTTCTGTAGTGTTTTCTTCCTAGTTTTTGACTTCAAGAAGGTAAACTTTTCTAGGGTTACAATCTTCTTCTGGCCATGCTGAGTAAACAGACATGTGGTCTTCTTCCTCAGAGTAAACTACTTCAAATCCTTTCATGTTGGCCATCTCTATGACCTTTTCATATTCTTCAAAAAGAGCTTTTGATGTTCTTTTTTCTTTCTTAGGGCACTCGTTAGCATAATGTTCTTCTGCTTTGAATAACCAACACCTGCATGTTTTCTTCTTTTCAGACTCCTGAGAAGTTGATTTTCCATGCGATGATTTTTCTTTTTGAAAAATTTCTTTTTGAAAAATCTCTTTTTAGGGTTATACTTCTCCCTTTTGTAGTTAGAACTTTTCTTGAAATTCCAATTTCTCTTCTTGTTTCCTCCGAAACGTTTGTGAAATTTCTTTTCTTTTCTCCTCCTTTTGTGTTGTTCTAGTTCTTCACAACCCCAATTGGTTGGAACCTCTAGGAGTTTAGTATAGAAATTATCCGCTCCTTTGAGCTGTTTCTTTGCAGCTTTAGCTCTTATGTTTGTTTTGCACTGTGCCCTCATCAACTCTTTGATTCTCTCTATTACTCCACCGACTGAGAGTCGTTCTAGAGGTTTGACATTTATGCTCTCTTTTACAGCCGTCATCCACGGCTTTGGAGTTTCATATATAGAAGATATATCAAATCTATATTCTCCAAATCTCTTATGGTGCAGTAGTAATCTTGAAACTCATTCAAGTATTCTTCAAAATAAGCCATGTTGCATATCTTGAAAGCATATATGTTGGTTCTGGCTGTTTCTCTAGCTTTATCACCAACAAATGATATATCTCCACAAAATTGCTCATAGATTGGTGTAGCAAAGGTTGTTGGAGATTTATCATTTTTTATGCTTTCTAGCAATGCTCTACCCCTTTGGGTTTCTTCCAAGCAAGATAAAATTTTTTGTCATTCCTGTAAGAGTAGCCTGATAAACTGTTTGTAGGTCTTGTGCCTCAAACTTTTCATATGTTGTGCAGGCTGCCATAAACATAGCATTGACCCAGTCATCTATTGCTTTCTTCTTGTCTAGAGCCTTGTCTAGATCTAACCAATTACCATGCTGTGATATTGGTATTTTTGGTATGCTTAGTTCTGGGACAAATCTTTGAGAGTTTATGTCGTCTCTCTTTCCCGTAGGCCTTTTTCTTTCAAGAAGTTTTGTATCTCTACCAATTTTGATAATGGTAGTCTGTGGATATCTTGAGGAGCTTTCTTCTTCTTCCATTTTGACATCGTGATAAGTAAAGACTTTTCTGTCGACTTTTCTTCTTTTTTCAAGATTAAAATCTCAATCAGTTGCTCTAGACGAGTTGGATCTTTGTAGTTTTCTGCTTCATCATAAAGCTCATAAAGTCCTTTTGACTTTAACATGTTTACTTCTTAGTGAAGTTCTTCTTCTAAATCTTCTTCCACTACTGGAATAGATTCATTATTTATTACAATTCTAGTACTTCTAGAAGATCTTCATTCTCTAGAAATGCTGCATCTCCTAAGTAATCTGGAGTTGTCACTTCTTAGACTTTCGAGGGTTGCATCACTTCTTTTATGTCCTTCGAACTTGAGATTGACGTCTCATGTTCTCCTATTTTCATAAATAGCTGCCCTCATATTTTTTGGCTTTTCTTTAGAGCCGGATAGTTTCCACTCTAGTGGAAATGTTACCTCATCCCAAGCAACTTTATGAATCTGTTCTGAATGATTTCCTGAATTTGTGAGAAATCCAGTAGTAAGGCCAGGGATATTTGATAGCTTGGTTCTTAGCTCTACTGTTGTACTCATTAGTTTATAATAAATCTTATAAACTATAGCAAGCTCTTGCATGCCTTCTTTCATGGATGTGTCATCTGTTTTAACTCTCAGCCTTAAACAGTGAGCATCATCATTCAAGCTTGTTGAAAAGTTTGGGAAGCAGTTGAAGTATGCAACTTGATTGCATAGAGATGCTTGGAGAGTTCCTAGCAAACTTTTCTGAAAATATGTCAGTCTATTGTCTTGTAAAACACATAGAACTGAACAATTTAATCATTCTCTGGCCTACTTGGACTGCTCCAATGTGCATAAATTTATAATTTCTTTTTCTGGCTTTAGCCACCTCTTCAGGCTACTTGGACTGCTCCAATATGCATAAATTTATAATTTCTTTTTCTGGCTTTAGCCACCTCTTCAGGTGTTACTAAGAGGAGATTTGTTTCTCATGTTGTTGCTGGAGTGGTAAACTCTAAAATTTTGAATTGATGGCTAACAACAAATCAAAATTTCCTCTTTTATAGATTTGGTTAAATTCAAATTTTGGAATTGCTGAATTCCTGACATTATTTTCTAATTCATTGTATTCGAATTCTTCAGAATTTAGCAGTTGTACTCCTTTCTTCTTTCCAAAGATGTTCATCATCTTCATGTCTCTTATATTTTTAAGCTTTGGAGGTTCTGAGGATCCAAAAACTCTTGGACTCATTGTTGGTTCAAAAAGGAAAGCTCCTGGTGAAGAATTTCCTTGAGAAACTTCTAATGCTTTGAATCCATGAGTTTTTGTGGTATTTATCTTAGATTGGCTCTTATTTTTTAGTCTTTTATGTTCTCCAGCTATCTTTTGAACATATTCTAAGATTTTTACCTGCTACTGGTTAAACTCTTCTATCTTACTATTGACATTTGCCAATAGTTCTTATTTCTTTTCTGGAAGAGATTGAATATAGTTTATTTTGCTTTCTAGTTTAGTAAACTGATAGACTATATTTAGAATTTCTTCTAGATATTATATATGTCTAGATACTTCTGCTAAAGATTCTTGATGCCTCGCATCAACTTGTTGTATTAGAAATTCAAGCTTTTCTAGTATTTGTTCAATTCATGTTCCCATCTTGGGATTTTTTTTTTAGCACCAGCCAAAAGCTAGGCTCTGATACAAGTAAACTTGTCAGAGTAATTGGCCTCGAGATAATCTGTTCGAGGTGAAATCTGCTCGAAGTAAAATCTGCTCGAGATGAAATTTGCTCGAGGTAAAATCTGCTTGAAATAATCTACTTAAGAAGAAAGAAAACTGACTAATTTATCATATACTGAGATGATCTAGAGGTTCTTGGTAGACTCCAAGAGTTTCTTTGATAATCCTGATGTTCTTTTGGACTCTATAAATTTTTCTCTGAACTAAATAGATATTATCCAAATAATTAGGATCTTCTCTATCAAGTGTTGATCTAAATCTTTTTAGAATTGTCAATTGTTTTTGTTCTTCTAGCAATTCTTCTCTAGTTTCTTTGCAAATAGCAAACAATTGTGTTTTAGTAAGAAGTGAAATTATGATAATGAAAAATTAACTGTTTACCTTCGAGTATAGAGGATAGATTTCAGCTGCAAAATATTGACATAAACAAATTCCTGAATATAGACCCATTACGCTCCGTCAAAATTTTATATAGTAGATATGGTAAGAGGTTCAAAGAAAAATATTTACTAAAAGTAAAAACTAGTTAGGAAGGTTCTCTGGTTGCATTTTTTTTAAAAAGCTATTTATGACATCAGCTATTTTAGCTTTTAGTTGCCGCGCTGCATACTATAATTTTCCTATATATAGCAGCCTCCTTGTTGACGTAGTCATCACTGATTAGAATATCAGTGGGATTATTAATTATGCCCGAACTATGATCGTTCGTTAGGGTTACACTTACACTTATCCCGGCCAGTCCGGCCAGCAGACCGGAGTGATTGAAAAGCTCCGACTCATGACAAAAGCTAGCAATACTCGATGCTTCTCCACGCGTTTTATTCAAAAAAAATTAAAAAATGCTTCTCCACGCGTGCGTGCATATCAGCTAGCTATACCCAAACACTGCTTTTGAGGTTGTTTTCCATTGATTTCATGACCATGGAACTTCAGTCTTCAGTGATCGAGCACTCTGTATGCAAGTATTCTTCATTCTCAAAAACGTACGTACGTTATTGATCCTCGTTGAAAAGTATGTAAAAGCAGATCGATCTCTCGATCTGGCCATATGTGTCGGTGGGATCGTTACTGTTATCGTTAGGAAGAAGAACTGTTACACGATGCATGATACATCCAAATCAATATATAAATTTGAAGATCGACAAGAACAGATGTCATTACTGATCGAGGAGACTAGGCCCAATACAAACCATGACAGTGAGCAGGCTTTGTGGGCTCCTAAACGAAATGTGGGCCGAAGACATATTTACCGTCAGCTCAAAGCCACTAAATTGTTGCTACTCGCTACTGGAACCCTCGATTCGATTCACATGTACAACAGTACAAGAAACTCATGATCGAGACTCGAAACTTATAGGTCATGTTTGCTACAGTAAGACTGTCTTATGGGATTGGATGCTCCTATTCAGGTTCAATCTCTCTCTCTCTCTCTACTGGAAGTCTGGAATTTGTTTTATTAAAGACTCTAGGGGCATGTTTACTAACCTGGAATGGAATTGAGAGTGGTGTAATTGATTCCGGAATGGATGAATTCCGGCGTTTACTAACATGTCAAGGTATTGGAATGGATATGGGTCTCACTTGCTTATCAGAAATCGATTCCTGACAAAACCTCTTATTCGATACCCAAGAGGGGAGGTGGGTATCAGAATCAAGGTAATGGAATCAACTTTTTCTCTCAAAAATATCCTCACATAATTATAATATTTCTAAATGACCCAACCCTATATATATATATATAAGAGAAGACGACAAAATATTGTTAGATTAGAAAATAATGACGACAAAATAGAAAAGAAGACGGCGCACTCCAAGGTCTGTTTCTCTCTTTCATGGTGATCGATAAGCTTCTTTGTTTTTGTTTATTGTTTCCTCTCTGTTTCGTTCGGTTCTATTTTATTCATGAATGTTCATATCTGTGCTGCAAAAATTTAAACACACGCACTTGAGTTAACCAATATATATAGTTTAGGTGGTCTGATGAATATATCATCCAAGAATATTTACATCTTTGAAAAGAAGAACAATAAAATTGTAAACATCTAGCTTCCTTTCTTGTAAGGGTATTTTAGTAACTAAACTAGTTTTAATTCCGATTCTATATGGTAAGTAAACAACATCAATCGTAATTTAGTTTTATTCATGTTTTGATTCCTTATGGTAAGTAAATAGTATAATGGAATGAAATATTCTGATACCGATTCTTGTTGATACCAATTCATGATAAGTTCCATTCCAAGTTAGTAAACGTGCCCTAGATTGATTATCAAATAGAATGATGATGATTGGAATCAACAAATTTCTGCAACTTTTGAGATTGATAGGAATCAACAATTCTATCGAGCATAAATTGCTAAAGAGAAACCTATATTTTTCTTACTTTTTTTATCCACGTGTCAGTTTATGATTCCTTAAAAATATTACATAACTTACACATAGTAATAAGAGAAAATTACATAATAGCACATGACCAAATTTAAAAACACAGAAACCCCACTTTCAATATTTTTTGTACAAATTAGGATATAAGCCCAGGTCCAACTAAAGGTACTAGATCTGATCTAGACTTTCATAAGCAAAATGACTAAAATACCCATTTTTTCAAATAAATTTACGCAAAATGACACGGAGTAGCACGTCTCTCGTCGACACGACAGTAGCACTTCCTACACAACAATAGCACGTCTCACGTCGACATGATAGTAGCACCTTCCTACACGGCAGTAGCACGTCTCTAGTCCACACGGCAGTAGCACGTCTCTCGTCGACACGGTAGTAACACGTCTCTCGTCGACACAGTAGTAGCACCTTCCTACATGACTGTAACATGTCTCTCATGTCGACACGGCAGTAGCATGTCTCTCGTCAACACGGCAGTAGCACGTCTGTGATCGACACAGCAGTAGCATGTCTCATGTCGACACGGCAGTAGCACGTCTCTCGTCGACACGGCAGTAGCACGTCTCTCGTCGACACGGCAGTAGCACGTCCATAGTAGCAGTAAAATATGTAGTGAAGGGTAGTTTGGTAAAATATGTAGTGACAGATGACATGTAAACATTAGTTTGTCCTAATTTGTTAATTTTTGTCCTTAAATGTATAAGATGATGTGTAAAATATGTATTTATAAATTGAAATTTGGTTAATAACTAATATGTAGTTTACTATAGTAATAACTGCTAGAACCAAATTCTTATATCAACAGCTAAATTTTATAACTATAGCTAAATTTAACTATAGTTTTACTTACACACTGCTAGAGATGGTATTTTTACAACTTTAATATTATGGTTAGTGAATATGTCTTAATATTTGTTCTGTAGTGACATAGATCTTAACTTGAAGACTGATATTGTCCTAACTTAACTACTTTAAGTGTTGGGTTTTAATCACAAAAGACTTTAATACAATTAAGTATGATTTAGGGTGCGGCTATTGTCATCCCACCAAATACTTTGTTCACCTCACATTTCAATTTTAAACTGAATATTTCAATACTAACCTCACAATCAAGAATTTTGTGAAGATACAATCTTAAACTAAAATCTATAAAATCTAAATAACAACAATTCTCTACATCTTTCAAATCATATTTGAGAATCATTTCAATCTTCAACAGGGTGGTTATACAATGTAGTGGGATATTTTTATTTTATTTATGGCTTCAAATGTAGTTTTTTATATATATATAATATATTATATATATATATATATACATATATATATATATATATACATAATCGTAAAGAAGGAACTCAAGAAGAGATCGAGAAGAACATATATAGGATGTGGTTTGAAAAGACTGGAGGTCTGCGTCAAATATATTGATAAGATATTTGTATATATTTTAAGATTTTATCATATTGAGAAAAATAAAAGAAAGAAAATAAAAACCAGATTTTCTCAAAATTTTAAGGGCCAAATTGGAACAGTAAAAGTAAAAAATAAGGTGTGGGGTGAACTAAGTATCTAGTGGGGTGGAAATAGCCGCACCCATGATTTATCTACTTATAAGTTATATTTTATTTGTTTTTTTTTTTTTTAACGTTGGAAGTTGTTTTGGCTGATCTCAAGTAAATATAATACTGGGGTAAAAAGTTATTTCGGCGTTCTAGTTCTGGGCTCGGAGGCCTATACAAACCAAACTTGTGGACTCGGGTTCTAATACCTTCCTTTCTCAGAAACAAACACTGGCAGTGATCGTCTGAAACGAATTGGAAAGGTTTCGATGGACAAGGTGGAGCAGGAGGTGGAGAAGGTGAAGAAGGAGTGGGACGACACCTACAACAATGTCGTAGAGCAAATCAAGGCGATCGAGAACTACGGTAAGTCGGAGACGCAAAACAAGGACTCTCTGCCCAGATTGAAGGGGCTCGCACAAGACGGCTTGGCGTTGCTCAATTCTCTGCAGTTCAAGCTCGATCTGTTCGCTCCTCAATTGCTGACCGACGATCAGGTCCAATCCGCCAAGGCCTTGCTCGACTCCTGGAAAAGCCGATCCCACAGGTATCGGCTTGAATTATCAAAACCCTAAGAGTATTTCAGTTATGGATTTGATATCAATTTTGGCAATTGATCAAGTTTTTGTGGCGTTTACGTGCAGTTTGAGGTTGAGTATGAGGAATGCGAATTTGCAAGCGAATGATAATATTAGGAAAGCTGCTCAGAAAGAGGTAATGAGCTATGTTTTGGAGTAGTTTGAGCTTTGTTTGTAATCTTCGCCATTGCTATAAGCTTAAGAAATTGATGCATTATGTGGTTATTGAGAAGAAGTCGTTGTGTGATTGATTTTGGCAGAGGGAACTTCTGTTGGGAGGTGGAGGAGAGTCCACAGCTCGCAGGCGAAACTTGCAGTATGTATTTTGACCATTTTCCAATGTGAATACAGTTCTCTCCTGCTTTTAAATGATTTCGCTACTGAGCCTGTAATTTATCGTTGGTTCTAGGACAAAGGCTGGCATGACATCTGCTGCAGAAAGCATCACAGAGAGCCTTAGGCGGACTCGTCAACTAATGGTTCAGGTCAGTGTCTGTATTTTTTTCTTTCTTTCTTTTTAATGTTCTAAATTTCAGTTAATACAAATTGAATGTGTCTATGGCCTGTTTACAGGAGGTGGAAAGAAGCGCTGGCACACTAATGACTTTTGGTGAGTTCAAGTCATTCTTACATGTCAATTCTCTGGGTGCAGCACTGCATTCTTCTGAATAGAAAACATAAGTTGAGCTTAATAAATATTTCAATAGTTTTTTGAATTGAAGTTTAGCACTCAATGATTGCATAGATAAGATATAGACTGTTCAGGCATTGGTTTGTGCAAATCAGCAGAGTTGTTTTGACAATGGAAATCACTGTCTGGAACTATTTGAATCATAGATACCAGGTGGGACTCGTTTAGAAATTGGAATAAGCTGACGGTCTATTCTGTGAGAAAGATGTAAAACCTTCAACTTTGTATGATTAACTCATAGCTCTTCCAATGCTCTTACCTAACTAAAAGGTCTATAAGAACATTGAAAACCGGATCTGGTGTTTCAATATTCTCAGAGCATTCTTATGCCACTTGATTGTGCTCCAAATTGTCAGTGCGAAAAGCTATATTATGTGTATTCCATTGAGGGAGCCTTGTGTATTATTTTATTAAGATTTGTTAATTCTATGGAGCTAAGATTGCAAGACTAAAACTGTATGTTGGTATGCAGAGGAATCTACTGGAGTACTGAGGAAGGCTGAGACTGAATACAAAGGACACCGTAGTCTGTTAACGCGTACCAGAAACCTACTATCCACAATGCAACGCCAAGATGTCATTGACAGTTTGTAAATTATTTTTTGCTTTGTCCTATATTATCTATAAACAGATCCTAATAGAGTTACTTTTGGACAGGGTGATCATTGCAGTGGGATTTTTCCTGTTTACATGTGCTGTTCTTTATGTTGTTTCGAAGCGCATTGGTATACTGGCCTTACAGAGGAAGGTCACAGCTGCTTTCAAGGCCGGTATGGTTGGTAAAGAGCTCCGGCCTGGAGCTGTTGGCAACGGTGTAAATCATGCCCCAGTCTATGACAATGCACTTCGTAAAGCTGAGGAACCTTTGGAGAGATTAATGCATGATGAACTATGACACTTTTAGAAAGATTGTTCATATCCTTAGTTTTGTCCATGGTTTGTTCTTTCCAGTTCACATTGACAGAGCTAGCCTCTACCATGTACACTTCTTGTTTCATATTGGAAATGAAGGAACATACGGTTCACTCCCTAACCAGGAGGATACAACACAAGAATCAATTCAATAAAATTAACAGTCAACTGATTCAGCAAAACTGCAGCAACTTGATCATTCTCTATTAATCTCATCAAGTTGCTCGGTTTGAGCTTTGGCCTACAACAAACCTTAACATGACTGACCATTGGTATTGGTTGGTATTGGCAACACGGGCACAAATCTTGCACATACCAACACGTTCACCATTACCGGGCACGGTATAACATAGATAAATATCTCTTCCTCGCACCAAAAATTCAGGAAAGAAAAGTTTCATGAAAGGTAGAAAACGGAAAACAAATACAACTGAAAAATTCAGTTTGATCTTCTGCTTCTGCACTGATAACTCATGTCAAGATTCTAGACTGTTGCCGTGCAGCTACCACTCAATGGCTTCCATGGTTCAAATCTCTGGAGATTTACAAACCACTCAATGGCTTCCATGGTTCAAATCTCTGGAGATTTACAAAGGTAGGTACCTCTTCAGACCTTTTGCGAAATTCAAATAATCAAACAAGACTTCAAGAAACAAACATCACATCTGAAATCCACCAAGTTTTATAACTAGCAAGTAGAAACAACTCCAAACTGCATTTTTTCTCACCCAGGGCAAGCTCATAACAGATAAAACCATGAAATCCAGAAAGTCCATCAACTTCTTCATTGATGCTTTGATAACCTCCTGAACTCCTACACAATACACTACTGGGGAGTCAACTTCCAAACACGAACAAACGCATCCTCGCCAGAGCTTACCACTGTGTGCTCATCGGTGAAAGCGATCCCATATACCCCGCCCAAATGAGCACCCTTTATGGTTACACGGCTTGATGCAGGCTTGTCAACTTCATATATAATGACACAAGTGTCAAGTGATCCAGTAGCGACCATGCTGTTATCAGGAGACCACGCAAGACAGTTTATTCGAGCAGTATGGTACAGCATGTTCTTAAGCTTGACCTACAACATAGAATGTGCCAAAAAATGCAACCAGTCAGTTCAAATTGCAAATGTCATAAAATTCAAGGTGTTCAGGATTTTTAAGACAATGTCACAACCAGGCCTCTAATGAGCAATGTTAACATTAAGGTACAATTGGCATTCCATTGAGTCTCACATAATATGTCTGTAACTCTGAATGTCACTACCTTAAGACAGACATCACTTCCTCGCAAAACTACCTTGCACTTTTCCTTACTTACATGTAAGTATATGAGCATAAGTCATAACAGAAGGGATAATGACTACAAGAATAAAATTTTCTTTTTGTATTATTAATGTGACTTCAAGAGTTCCTTCACATATCAAATTCAAAGTTCTATGCAATAGATATGAATTATATTATTTATCATTCCATTGTGTACATCTTCTCATATAATGTACTAAATCAGTGATGAATGCGCTCAAAGAAATAGTTGGTTAATTGCACCGACCAATTACATAAGTTTATGAGTGGAACTTCATCACCTTTCCTCTATCCTACTTATATGTTTTTCATTGTAATTCTGTACTAAAAACCAAGCATTTGGTTTGCGAAAGAACATTAATTGGTACCAACACATTCATACATGCACATATAAATACCCATAACTAGGAAAAAGGATAATATTTTGTCCTGCTCATCATCCACTAAAGGATCTAATACCAAGATAATAGTTATAAATATAGATCGGCAAATGGTAAACATTAGCTTTGAGTACCAAGCACTACCTCTCGGGAGGCACGATCCCAGATGACAGCTTCTCGGTTCAAATCTCCTGATGCAATCATTGAAACATCTGGAGAGTAACATATGACACTAATAGCACCCCGATGTTTCTCTAGTACAGCCTCTTCCGTAAGTGTATCGCCTGCTATAGAATAAATGTGCAGTTTACCATCCTGCCCACCAATAATAGCTTCACTACCATCTGGTGCAATTGCAGATGCTGTGACAGTAAACCCAAGGTTTATAGTTGACACTACTTTGCCGCCACGAAGCAAGACAGCTCCTGAATCAATTGAAACCAAAACGAGTTCAGGAGACTGAAGGGCATGGCTTATGTCCTTTGGCTGACTACCAACATCAACAGATTCTGCATCTCCACATTGATCACCATTTAAGGGAACTCTCCACACCTGGAAAGTAATGAGAGAAAGCATGAGCAAGAACTGAGATAAAACAATCATTAAACAAAGTAAAAACTTTTGGTTACTAATAAGTATTTCTATCACCCCAAATCTTGAAGTGATCATGATTTTATACCCGCTTTATCAATGGCTTTGTACAACTTTTTCAGTAATTGTATGTGGGGCATCAGATGTTGTTATAGAAACCGATCTAGTGATATATTTGGGTCACACAAAAGAAGAAGAGTACAGTTTGATTTTCCTCGAGAAATGAAAATGTAAAAACTAGATATCATGAAATTGCATGACAAAGAGAATATAGAATTCTAGTTACCGTATTGTCGAATCCAGATGTAACAATTTCTTCTTCAACAGCTGCAAAGCATTTTATTTGTGAGGTCTCCTTCCTTTGTAATTTTCCACTATATCCAATGCCTTGAATCCATTTAACAATCAAACCATCATAGCTGGTAGACAATATAACTTTTGGGTCATTCTTCAGAACAGACAATGAAGTAACATTCTTCATGTGTCCAAATAGCGATAATGGGGCTTTATCAAGGTGACTTGCTGAGAATATACTAATCATGCCTCCAAGTGAAACAGTAACTATATGATCATTCTGCCAAAGGCCGGCAACTAGCATGTCCTCCACTCCACCTGATCCAGGACATGTCAATGTTTTATGCACCTTCCCATGGTAATCCTCACATATATCCCATATTTTTGCCGTCTTGTCAGCAGACACAGTCAGAATCTATCATTCCAAACAAGCATAATCAGCAAACATGAACACACTTTTAGTAATGCAATGAACAAAATCCCTAAACCGATCCATGTTACCTGTTTGCCATCAGGACTCCAGCTAAGAGCATAAATGCTGCCTTTGTGGCCGTCTTCCGACGAAAGCTCTCCGATCTTCTCCGCAGTCTTCCCATCGAAAATCAGACCCTTCTTATCCGAGCTTACAGTAATAAACTTACTCCCATCGGGAGAGTACCTCACACAGTTCACAAAATTGGAGTGATCCCTGACAATAAGAGTTCATAAGAGTCCAGTAACACACATACATTACATTACAATGTGATCACAATCATCACCATGATCAATCAAAGCACAAAACCTGTGAGACTGCTTGAATTTGAAAGGAGGCCCTTCATAGAAATTGACCAAGAAATCCTCGCCGCACGTGACGATACGAAAGGGCCTGGTTGGCTTGAACATACAGCTCAAAACCCGCTTCGAATGCCCATCAAAGTCCCCCACAGTCGACCCAGAATCCCACCTATTCAAAATGCACAGTGATTAATTAACCAAATCAATACAATTGATAATGATCGGGGGAAAACGACGTGTCGCTTACATGAAGGCGCGAACGAGAGACTTCCCTTTGCCCTCACCGCAGGCGACGATCCTGAGGCCGTCGGCGGACCACTGAAGGTCGTCGATCCGGCCGGAGAGCACCTTGAACTCGTTCTTGAGGACGAAATCGTTGTGGGTCCCCCAGATCCGGACGGTGCCGGAGACGTCGGCGGAGGCGATCCACTCGCCGTTGGGGGAGAATCTGGCGACGGTGGCCGGGTAGGCGTGCTCGGCGTAGACGGCGACGTCGAGAGGGTTGTCGAGGTTCATGACGATCACGGATCTGCCGTTGGTGTAGAGGAGCCTGTTGGATTTGGGGTCGCCGGAGATCAGGATCCCGCGGCCGCGCTCGGTCGAGGGGACGCAGGCGTAGGCCTCGGCGAGTTGGGGCATTTTGGGGATTTTGGGTGGGAAAATGTGCTTTGTGGGGATTTTGAAAGCGCGCAGGTTTTATAAGACTGGGGAAGAAGTGGTGGTCATGATGAGGACCAGTGAGGTTTGGAAGTGTTCAAAAGGACACGTGTATTCGTGGTTCTAAAGCGTCATTGGATTTTGGGCTGGTCAGACTCAGAAAGCAAAAGGGACCTAACTGTGTAGAACTGTGAACCCCGGCCTGGCCCATCCATCATTTTTTTTTCTCTATTTATTTATTTCTTTTGATTGATAGGAGTCAAGTTCCGGCCAATTAATAATGACGTCAACTACCTCAATTTATAAAATAGATACCCCATAAGCTAAACCCATATTTGATTGTGATCAAAAGTGATCCATTTAAGTAAACTTTGCGACATGTGTGTACGAACAGATCGATCTTCAGTTAATAATGAAATTTTATTTCTCAAGGCCGTTAATAATGAAAATAAGCAAAGCACGAAAGTTTCACATTTAAAAATGTCAAATAGAGTAGTGATGGATACAGAAATATTAACTACCGAGCATGTGACAATGTAATTTTTTTTCTTTTTTTTTTTAGAATGTGACAATGTAATCTTAGTAGTCAAAAAGAAGTGAA
Organism: Fragaria nilgerrensis; assembly: GCA_010134655.1. Classification (NCBI taxonomy): domain Eukaryota; kingdom Viridiplantae; phylum Streptophyta; class Magnoliopsida; order Rosales; family Rosaceae; genus Fragaria; species Fragaria nilgerrensis. The sequence goes on from CM020981.1 coordinate 10,784,076, forward strand.
AAATTGTTATATATAGTTATGTGGAGTGGATTTTTATATAGTTTTTTTTTTATCAGATACGTATTATAACTTCGTGAGTCAACGAATTCACAACCTCCTATTTATTAAGGGAAAACTATATCACTAAACCAAATAATATTATGCGGATTTTTATATAGTTAGATAGATAAAATTAAGAATTGGATCAAGTGCGTGTAAAAACAAGTATTGAGTATAAAAAGAAAAGAAAGAAAATAAGAAACTAATGGGCACATCGTTGCCATGTACGTGCACGTACTTATAAATTTGGAGTTTCATTTTTGGGCTGCATCCTCATTTTTTTTCTTCTTCTCTCTTCCTAATTCGTACAATTATTGTACATATAGTTACGATCAAATTATGAATAACATGAATCCAAACCAAATAAGCATATAATAAATTGAAATCTCGATTCTCAAGTAAAAGACTTCTATTTTCTATTTATGTCAATATGTGCCCTAATTATTTAAGTGTCAATTAGATGAATTAAGTACTTAATTAAGGGTGACCTAGCTAGCCAGCTATATATGAGGCATTAGATTAAGAAGGTAGAGGCGGTCCACCGACTCAAATGTGTTAGCTAGATGGTGGAAAGAGAAGGGAAGTAAAGGTAAGTGGCAATGTGGCATTGGCCGGTGCACATTCTCACTCACCTCACCAAAGCATGCACACTACCCTTGTCATTCATTCACCCTCCGTCACAGCCATTTGTTTGTTTAAACATGGCGACTGGTAAAAACAACCGGTCCAGCCCTCCATTCCATATTTGTCAACCTGATCCTTCAAGTATAAACTAACCCCCACAAGCAGACGCAGCAGTAGCACATAGCTAGTTCTCACCTCGTATATATAGATACAATATCTGTTTCTATTGCTCTATTATTCCCAACCAATACAGAATTAATGGATGACCAGAGAATCTGATACATCGATCTCTCTCTCTCTCTCTCCCTGAGCTTAATTTTGCAGTAACCTAGCTAGGGTTTTACGATGAGGAAGCCCTGCTGCGAGAAGACGGAGACGACTAAAGGGGCGTGGTCGATCCAAGAAGATCAGAAACTCATTGACTACATCCAAAAACACGGCGAAGGTTGCTGGAATTCGCTTCCTAAGGCTGCAGGTACATATATGCATGCATCTTGATTCTTTCTTGGGTTATTTTTGTGTGATCAATATTGATGAATTACTGTTAATTGGGTGATTATGATAATCGATTTAGGGTTGCGTCGTTGTGGTAAGAGTTGTCGACTGAGATGGATAAACTATCTACGACCTGATCTTAAACGAGGGGGCTTTGGTGAAGATGAAGAGGATCTCATCATCAGGCTTCATAAACTCCTTGGGAATAGGTATGAATCTCAGATCAATCCTTTACCTTTTCCCAAGTTAATTCCCGAATAACGTAACAAGTACGTTAATTTTCCCAAACAAGCTGGATGAGAGAGAGAGATATTAGAGAATAGAGAATAGAGATAGATTTTAATTAACGAAATTAGGAAAACAGTTATCGATAATTTCTTACTCTTTGATCTGTATCTAGCTAGCAATCTTCTCTTCTTCTATCTTTTTTCTGCAGGTTGTTCCCATTTCATCGCTTGTTTGCAAGATTGCAGATTAATAACAAAAACTGTTCATCTTTTTTTTTCGCTTTTAAAAATGATCCATACAGAATTAATCAAATGAAACTACGTACTGGAATAATAAACTTGGTCACTTAAACTTCTTTCTGAAAAAACATAAATATGATTGACTAATAATACAGTATTTGTCAATTTATTAAGTCCGACCGATGTCTGTAGATTTCCAGACTCAGTTATATCACTTATATGAACATCTATTCGATCGATTGTCTAACAAAAAGCCTAAGAAATTTGGGATCGCACAGATGTTTTAACAAATCATCGTTCAAGAGATTATAGAAAAAATACCGCAACTATGATCATAAGTCAGCAAAGCTTGAGTAAAATGCAAGTCCTTTTCATCCTTACCAAAAAAAAAAAACCACTGTTGAACTTCCCTCCCTGCAATTACATATCTAACGTTCCTTTTCCAAGAACTAATTGATATGAATAATTAGATAAATAACAACATACAGATCGAATTCTTAGCTAGCTAAACCCTTTCAGTGAGAATTTACACATACATAATGAGTGACTTGGATGAATTTAATTAAGCTCCCCATGGCATGTACATATTAATGATATTATGGTTTTTAGGTGGTCGCTAATAGCTGGAAGACTGCCTGGAAGGACAGATAACGAAGTGAAGAACTACTGGAACTCTCATTTAAAGAAGAAGATACTGAAGACAGGCGCTACTCTTCGTCCAAATAATCCCCATGAGAATAACCATGCGCCTAATATTAAACTTGTCAAGCTCTTCAATAAGATGGACGATGAGGTCGTTGATGAGGTCTCATCAGCCGATTCTGCTGCTGGCTGTTTGATGCCGAAGTTGAATCTCGACCTCACTCTAAGCATCAAGACTAGTACTGGAATGGCTGATCCTCAAGTTGCTTAATTACGTACGTCGAAAATCATCAGACAGTAAATATATATAATTTTAATTATTTACGTACCTTTCCTCTCCAGGGCTTCTTTTAGACAATCGTGCTTGGATTCTGGGATTGGATGTAATTATGAGTTTATGACTACATGTTGAATAGTATGAAAAGGTACTTGAATTTCAGGTAAAGGACTTGGAAGAAGAGGAAGAATTGTTGGAAATGGCCAAACAGTGTAAGCTAATTCTCAGGCCACGAGAAGCTTATCTCCTTTTACCACTACTTATAGGAAAAGCTATATATGTATGAAATATACAGTGTATGAAATACCCTGAAGAGAGAAGTAGAAGTTGTTCTCTCCCTGAATATCTTACTGCCGTAAATCAAACTGGCAATGAAATATATGTTTTTGTCTATATATATGCATCAATGCATGTGTGTATATAATATATCGATACATACATGGATAAATGACTATTTGTATTCCATTTTCTCTTTTCTTTTCATTTCTTTTAGGGTAGTGCTAGAGGGCCTTAATAAGGCCTAAAATTTGTGGCTTTAATCCTATGTGTCATACCATGTAAGAAAATAAAAATATTTATTTTCGATTCCACATAATATATCTTGCCAAATCAAAACATTGCATTACCAATTTTACCATTTCTATTTCCTTTTACATTTTAAGGAGTGAATCAATGATATTAATGTACTTTATTAGGTAATGGAAACAAATATTACATATTAATAGCAACCACTAATTATGTATAATATAAGGAATGATTCTTACATCAATATGAAGATTAACTATTTTTTAAATAATAATTAGTTTTGTCAAATAAACTCTAACCCTAACCCTAATTCGTCCAAAAAGTAATTATAATTCATCAAAAAGAAAACACTAATATAAGATAATTCGGATATAATTCATCAAATTTCTATAATTCGTCCAAAAAATAATTTATATACAAATAATTTATCTAAATCATTTACATATAGATTATTTATATAATATACATGTATTTTTTTTATAATATACATGTATTATAAATATGTAATATAATGCTATTTTGATGTTATATTTTTTATATTTAATTAGATATTTAGAAGAAGGAAAGTTAAAATAGTTTTATCTTTCAATGAAAAACTGAAATTTATTAGTGATTGTTTGAAATGGACCAAATGGTAAGATGGTCTTTATACATAAGTATTACATGACATAAAATTTTTAATATGTGATGTGTCTAGTAATACATAAGTATTACATGACATAAGATTTTTAATATGTGATGTGTCTAAGTGATTTGGCATACCACATAAATTTGAGGCCTAAAATCTTAAGTCTTAATAAGGCCTAGAATCATTTTCCTTTCTTTTATTATCTCTTGTATTAACCAATATAGTGTATGAAATACCCTGAAGAGAGAAGTAAGAGTAGTTGATCTCTCCCAATGATACATATACGATAGTAGACAAACTACGTATAATAGTAGACAACATCATACTTGTACGTATGATACTAATCTACAACTACGCGATAGTACTGTTTCGGCTACGTATGATACTTAAGTTTAGATCGATCAATAAGCATGAACCACATGTTACAATGAACAATTAGATAAATTAATCTCCGCAACTCTATCGAAAGACTCCCCGCATAAAACTATCCCGCAAACCATCGGAATTGTTGAGGTCACGTACTGGTGCTAATGTGCTGCCCTTGAGCTCAATTGAAAAAATTTGCATAATATGAGAAAACATTTGTACTCATATAGCTTGCTAGGTTTGCAATAATAAGCTAGTTTTTATTGCTTTTACTTGATCTTTTATTTGTTTTGCTTAATTAGTACAAATTTCTTAACCAATATTAAAACAAATTAAACCAGCTGGTTAATCTCATAAAAGAATTTGACTGTAACTTATTAGTTCATCCGATCCTATATATAAAAAGAAAATATGATACTCGGTCGTATTCTCTTTACTTTAACTTATAGATGATTGATTGATTGAGAATCCTCATTGAGTAAAAACGACAGTAAGACATGCATGACGAGGCGTACGTATATACACCTAGTTGATTGCCTTAATTGGAAGAACACTAACGAAGGGATGGAATCAAGAAGGAAGACGTTGCATGCTAGTGGACAACTAAACCACGATCATTTGTACATGAAAATTAATTCTCGCTTAATTAATCATTTAAGTAATTGAAACCCTGTCTAGTTAATTTGTTTCGTGCGTGCAACATAATTTTTTACGAACTAATTCTCCTTATTTATATATAGGTGTTGGCAGTGTTGTCATCCAAAAACTACTAGCAATGTGAAGCACGAAATGGAAGGGTGGTTTCGTCGATATAAAAATTGATCAACTTCGACCAAGTCATCCAAAGCTAGCTACTATAAACTGTTAGAATTGGAGTTAGGTAGCTAGCTGAAACTAATGCTTCAAGTCATATAGCTACTTATACGTACATGCAGTTATACTTGAAGAGTTGAAGGTATAGATATTAACTATACATATATGATATATAATTTTATACATGATATACGTACGTACATACATGATTCATTTGAAGGAAGTAGCTAGACTTCGTCATGCACAACAACTACTGAGAGAGAGAGAGATACTATCCAGCTAGGTAGGAACAATTAAGCTCGATCCATCAAGGTCTCTAGCCCTAAGGTCAACTCCAATGGAGGGCTAAGGGTCTATATAGCCCAAATTTTGATCAAAACCAACTCCAATGGGAGGCTATACTATACCAAAAATGGGTTTTGAGGGGGCTATAGTGCCAAGGGTGGGGATACATTTGGCCATTTGCATAGCAGTTGCCAAATGAACGTGGGCTCCACAAGTGCTAACCCAATTTTACCAATTAAGCAAATCAATGGCTGAGATTAAAGGAAATGTGAGTTCATGTTGATATCATCTAGTTGTTTTACATATAGCTATTTTGAAAAAATAATAATAAAAAAATATACTTCTACTCCTATAAATACCAATCTCTCCTCCTCTCCATATATATCTCACCTTTCCTTATATATTTTTCTCATCTCCTCACTCCCATATATATTTGGTATTTGCTTCTCATTGTTGTGTAAAATATAAAAAAATTAATAAAATAACATAATATTTAAATTTATAGCTCTTACAGTCTACAGTGGCATAGCCAGAAACTATAATTAGAAGGGTCAGAATCTATTGCATGTAACAACGATTCTTTTTATCAAAATCTCAATAGGTAACATATATTGCATGTATTGATTAAATATAAATCGGGTGCAGTTTTCATTCATCACAAGCCAAAATGGTCATTACATACATTTTTGTTAATTTTCTTTTAGATAAATTGTATATAATTATAGTAGTAGATTAATGAATCGACACTGCTTTGTTTCATAAATCTACCAAAATGGCAAAATACAAAAGAAACAGTAGCATCTTTCAACTTGTTGTTTGTAAATTATATAGAAAAAAAAAACGATAGTATCCTCTTAAAAAAAAAAACAAGAGTAGAACGGCACATAGAGAATACGAGGAGAAAACTAAAAAAAGATTTATAAAATATACTATTTCATTATACATTGTGGGTAATTGAGTCAATGTTTAAACTAGTTTTTATCTTTGTTTCTTTATTTTTCTGACGTAAATACGAGGAGAGAATTAAAAAAAAGATTTATAAAATATACTGTTTTATTATACATTGTGGGTAATCGGACCAATGTTTAAACTAATTTTTATCTTTGTTTCTTTGTTTTTCTACCGTAAGGCGTCAACTTCATACAGAAAAAAAAATGACATATGGGTCAAATGAGAAGAGTTTCTGACACATGAACCTATCAGAGCTTAATTTTCAGACATTGAGAAAGGTCAAATAACCCTTCTGCCCACTGTTTCATTATACATTGTGGGTAATTGGGTTAATGTTTAAACTAGTTTTTATCTTTGTTTCTTTATTTTTCTGACGTAAATACGAGGAGAGAATTAAAAAAAAGATTTATAAAATATACTGTTTTATTATACATTGTGGGTAATTGGACCAATGTTTAAACTAATTTTTATCTTTGTTCCTTTGTTTTTCTAATGTAAGGCGTCAACTTCATACGGAAAAAAAATGACATATGGGTCAAATGAGAAGAGTTTCTGACACATGAACCTATCAGAGCTTGATTTTCAGACATTGAGAGAGGTCAAATAACCCTTCTGCCCCCCCCCCCCCCCCTCCCTCTTTAGCTACACTCCTGACTTACAATATTGGAGATAGTCAAAATTATAACCCTCACTATTCATGTAAATAGTGATTTTCAAGAGTCAAAATAAGCTCCTGACTTACAATATTGGAGATAGTCAAAATTATAACCCTCACTATTCATGTAAATAGTGATTTTCAAGAGTCAAAATTTAACCTGGGGCTATTTTAGCCCTTTTCCATTGGAGATGACCTAACTATGTAATTAAGCCCAAGGCTAGCTTCATCACGTATTCACGTATTGAGAATGAGTCGACGTCACAGCGGATTTTCAAGAGGGTTACATATGCATGCTGAGTTGCTGACCATTTGACCAAACTTTTAAACCTACTGTTCAAGATCATCAAGAATATATACGACCAATTCAATGAGCTTAAATTATTTTCTTTTTTCTTTTCAATGACGTACGTACGTATGGCTAGGATAGTTAGTATATATTAACATATATAGCTAGCTAAGTAAGCTAAAATTCCGGCTCCTTGACGCTGCTTATTCTCGACGCTTCTATTGTTGTGAATGATACCATAATTAACATGGAAATGGCATTATTGTGAGTCATTATGTATTTTCGATCCATTTCGCAGCTGACAAATCAAACATGCATATATCAATCAACATTTCTACCAAAACAAACATCAATCAGCATCGATCAGCATCGCGTGTACAATGGAAGAGTTACGTGACGTATCACTCCAACCGTGTCATGGTGATGAAGATGTAATAATAATTAGAATTATTCAACTATCCTGTGTGGGAGACATCAGTACTCGATCTCCTGTGGATGCTATATATCCATCATCGTCTGCATAATTGAAGTGTGACTGAACATGCGAGGTGTACTGTTTAAGTGTTGAGATATTAATCTCAGATCGGCGATATGAGATATTGAATGTGGGTTTATAAGGGTTTTGATCACTTAATCTATTTTCAATTGGTTTTGCATATGAACCTTATATTATTTTACATTAATACAGAGCGGGTTACCCATGTCCACGCGTGAAGCTCAATGGTCACACACACTCCACGTCACCAAAAAGTTGTCCACATGTATGGCTTGAAAATTCGTCACACGTATGAAGGCGTGTTGAAATATTGTTAATACATAGCCAAAACACTTGGCCATGCCGAGAATGTAGCGTTATTACCTAGTCGCCGGAGATCATTCCGGCCAAAACACCACCGGCAGAACCTCTACAGGCGTCCACAGAGTGAAGGGACAACAACAATATACGTGTCAGATTCACTCAGCAACTACTAAACACCCCTGAAAGGGGGAGGACTGAACAACACCATGAAAACAGTCTCACATCGAAAACCAACGACAGAACCTCTGATACTAGCCTATAAAACAGGCATGAATTCCCAAAAGATGTAAGTTCACTATTCTCCCCATACTCCCGTACTATACAAGTAGCAACTCAACGCTAACTTAAGCATCGGAGATTCGAAGACTGGGTCACCCCAGTCCCGACTCCTGACGCGATGTTGCTTGTGCAGTTAAAGGACCCGAAACTAAAGATTCGACCTCCCGTCCCGTGATCTCGAAAGAGGTAGAAACAGATATAAATCCCACATCGAAAATATGTGACCTTGTCTGTGGGGTTATAAGGGTTTAGACATATCCATCAATTGTCAATTGGTTTTGGATGTGAACCTTAAACTATTTTATTATGGTATCAGAGCGGGTTACCCATGTCCACGTGTGAAGCATGGTCACACGAACTCCACGTCACTCAAATAGTTGTTCACGAGTTAGGCTTGAAAATTCGTCATACGTGCGGGGACGCGTTGAGATATTAATCTCACATCGGGAACATGAGACCTTGCATATGAGTTTATAAGGGTTTGAACTAATAGAAATTATGGATTTATTGTATTGAAATGCAGAAATTGTAAAGAGAGGAAGAAGAAGCTTGGAGGCTACATTGTGGCTATTCTCATTGATGTAAAATGTAGGTTACAAGAGTTTATATAGCTAGGGATTACAACAAAAAGACCAAAACACCCGGCTCTATATACTCCTATAATTTTAACATGAAACACTTCATCCATTGTCAATTGGTTTTGAATGTGAACCTCAATACTACTTTATCACAAGCAGTTGGCATAGACTTCTATTATCACTAAAGACTCATGAAGGAAATATATTGAACGTACAATATCATCCTTCAACTCTAAGGGTGTTGTATTCTCTACAAATAATATAGAAGCATAATTGTTCTACAAGTAAACATAAGTATAATTGTTATACCACTTAAGCAAGAAGTCTATATTACATTGGGAACTTTTCTACTATACATATGTGTATATCATACATCAAGCTGTGAATCGTCTAATCATCTTAAATTTTAAATTGCTAAACGATCAGACGGTTCACGGCTTGATATATGTTATACACATATGTATTGCAGCCAAATCCCATATTGGCCCTCAAACGATATTATTAGGTTTGGATTTGCCAGACGTTTCGATGTTACCGGTACCTCCAATGCGTAATCTGATACACGTTTAATATCAGCGCGCATGAACTGGAATTGGAGTAGCTATCTGGATTCTGGACCATATTCGATCTTGACGTGCTTTCCGGTCCTCTCTTCAATGTTAGACGCGACTTATCTGAGAAAGCTAGAAATTAAAAGACTTAAGGCGTAAATGCGACGATGCCTGAGAAACATATATATCTTCAGGAAAAGAATACAGAGAATTGAAGGAGAAAATCGATCCTTTCAAATCTGACAGTCAAACATGCATGCAGTCAACTCTTTCCCTCATCTCCACCAACTTCAGTCTCTGCTGGATTTTCATATGTACATCGTAAATATGCTTTGCAGTAACATTTTTGTCGATTTATAGACCTGTGTACGTGCAGTAATAATAAAGTAATATTACACACACACACATATATATATATATATATATATATATATATATATCTGTGAAAATCGATGAATATCAAAATGTTTTAGCAGGGCTTGACTAGCTAGGTAATTTTAATCTTATATAGTATTCTCGTGTTCTGATATTTGATTGGTATCCATATTCTAAACCTTAAATTGTGAATCTCAGTGAATAATATTTCAAATCTTAGCTATATGTATGGGGCAGTTTCCTCAGATTTATGTTGATCGACTTCTTGAAAAGGAAGTGATTCATACTAAAACAAGGTGTGAGAAACAGTCGTGCCATGCAGAAGTGTAGACAGGAGGAGAAACTGAGAAAGGCATGTGGTCCTTCATCATCTCTCTATCTTTCAGAAAAAATTCCCCAGAACAAGACTCACCTGTAAATCTACCATTCAACTCGATCGATGGGTTCCTAGCTTCCTAATGGCTCCTAAAACTTTGTCTGAATGACTTGTCAACTCGATGAAAATAAAGGTATCTGGATTTTGTCAATTCGTTAACATATGACTTGGACTTCAAACCAACATTTTGTTAGTGTTAGCTTGTACTTATTTTTGTCTTGATAGATTTTTTTTTTCTTTTTTGTAGAGAAAAATGGATCATAAGGCTCTTCCCGGATGAGTTTCGGAGCTTCTAACAACCAATAAACCCTATCATGAATCAAAGTGTGGACTACACATTGCGAATTTGCAATGACTTGAATTTGATTTTCTGACTAAAAGAGTACGTGATTATTGAAAAACAAAAGTATATCTGTATATATGCCACTGATACATGCCAAAAGTACATGAAACGGAGAAAGTGCATGATTGGCTATAAAGTGAATTAGAGAATTGCATAATCTTACTTAATAAAGTAATTAGGTTGTATAAGACACGTACGTTGTAAGTCAGTTTTGTCAAGATTTATTGAACAAACTTTAGAGTTTATTTTATTTTATTTTCCTTCACTTTAGAGTTTGATCGAGTTTAAATTAAAACAAACTTTAGAGTTTATTTATGGTGTGATGTCTAAAAGTAAATTTGTAGAGACTTTTATATGTATATGTATGATGATACCTCTGTGTAAATAATTCAAATACAAATTTTAGAAGGATTAGAGCAAAAGTTTTCAGAAAAGAAAATTAACAAAAGAAGTATTAAGGTTTATACTGCTGGTAAGTACGGGATACAGTGATGCACCAAACCTCTCTGATAGATGATGTGCTGTTATATTTCACAACTGTAAGTCAAGCTCAGCATGAAAAACTGTGTTATTTAATATTTTATGAGATTATATTCTACACCTATATATATTTTGCTCTACACCTCATCACCTGGCCGGGCTTCTTGATCAATCAGTTTATGTCTCTCTGCTCTGTCAATTCATCTGTCTCAGAATTCTCTCCCGCCCTAGCTATCTGTAAGTTTTTCATCGATGAGGAAACCTTGCTGTGAGAAGAAGACGACCAACAAGGGAGCATGGTCGAAGCAAGAAGATGAGAAGCTCACTCAATACATTCAAAAACACGGCGAAGGAAGCTGGCGCTCTCTTCCCGTCGCTGCAGGTACTTATATACTTTTCATATATGAACGTTTCTGGAGTACTCTTAATATATTAACATGAATAACCAAGAGCTAGCAGACTTTAGTTTCTTTAATTCCGGCAGGTTTAAGTTTTATTTCTTGAACAAAATCGACCAGTACGTGTTTCTAATAGTATGATATGAACAATATTGGGTGCAGGGTTGCTCCGTTGTGGAAAGAGTTGCAGACTGAGGTGGGTAAATTATCTAAGGCCAGACCTGAAACGTGGCAACTTTGGTGAAGATGAAGAGGACCTCATCATCAAGCTCCATGCACTTCTAGGGAACAGGTACTGCATGCGACAATTGTCTGTTTTATATGATACTATATATAGCTCTTTCCGAAAATTCCAGGGGCAAAAGAAAGAGGAATATTTTGATAAAGATGAAAAATTAGGATTTATGCATCCTTTTAATAAAGTCTCACATTTTTTCTCATTGGAGCTTATGCATTAGCAAGAATCTAACTAAGCTGAAGCGCAGAATACATAAATGAAAATATCCGATGTTGAGCCCCAGGCAATGCATGCCATATATTCAATGGAAGGGAACTGATGGTTAAAAAATTACCATAACAATAATTACTTCTGCCAAGCATTTGTACAATGTATCTTTTACCACTTATATAGATAACACTAAATGTGGTCTTTGATATATTAACAGTTATTCCCAGATTAATTTCTCGCTTTTATCTTTCTTCTTCTTTTTTCTCTGATTCCTAATAGGTTAGTGATTTAAATTAATCAACTTCATGCATACAAAGTTTCATTGAAGTTAATTAATCATTTGTAAAATTGAAATAGGTGGTCACTAATTGCTGGAAGATTGCCCGGCCGGACCGACAATGAAGTGAAGAATTACTGGAATACTCATCTAAGGAGAAGGCTCATGCGTTTGGGAATTGACCCCAACAACCATCGCATAGGACACAATATTTGCCTCAACAAGCAGGTTAATCATCCATGTAAATCAGCAAACTCACAAGCAAATAACGGTGATGCAGACGACTCCGATGATCCATTGCTGGATTCCACAAGTTCCGGCCCCGAAAGCAACACAAGTTGTTCTTTGCCTGACTTGAATCTTGATCTCACAATAGGCCTTCCATGGTCCCTGTAATTCTTAATCAGTTACTGCAGTTTAAGGACTAATTGTCATAGCTATTAGCTAGTTAGGTAGTCACAAGAAAAACTTAATTAATATGCTGACCTTTTGCATTAATATTAAAAGTTCAATTACATGGCTCTTGTTGTTCTTAATTATAAAGAGGAGAAATACGAATGGGGAATATGTGCATGTTCTATTTAGAAATCTATCTAATGGTGGCCGGAGATTATATCAATTGAAATCATCAATTAGAAGGTTGTTGTCTGATACTGTGACTAGCTCAATACGAGTCATGACTCATGAATACGGAGAAAGCAGGTAATTCATTCTACAAAATCAAATTAACATGATTTATATATATATATATATATATATATATATATAGATTAGTAAAGTTGAAAAATTAGTGTTACTATAGCCAAAGCAAAATGTCTTTCTACGTACACAGATAAATTCCCTGGGGATCGAATTCGAATTTGATTTCCAAACTATTCGAGGCTTTGAGATATTGTGGACCTAACTATGGGAATATATATATATATATATATATATATATATAAGCTTAAATGGATAACTGGATAAATAAAGAAGAGAAACTTCTGGATAACATTTGTCGCGAGCAGGTGAGGATTTCTATTTTGTCTTTCATTCATGCAAAGAAGCAAGTAATGAAGAGAATATATTATATAGTTAATCTATTCATAAAAACCAAAGCTTTGCTGGTATTTTCTACTGACAAGTGGAACTTGAGATAATGAAGTCGATAAGAGGCAGAAATGATCGAGGCCAAGAATTAAATATCCCACTTTTGGAGTTAATCCGTTCTTCAATTATATGCGAAACTTGTGTATATATAGAGTCGACATACTAGCCAACTGTGGAACTCTATGTTCAAATGAATATAATTTCATCTGCATAGTTACGTACAGATGGTTGGTGAAAACACACAGATTAGATACCAGCGGTAAAATTAATTGCCACTGTTATATATATATATATATATATCTAAGTTCCCCAGTAGACCTTTCTAAGCTTCTAGGATAGAATGTATATTACAGTGTTGAGGTGTAGTTTGGACTGATGGTTAATATATATACAAAAGAAACATATAGATAAGATTGAGAATTTGAGGTATCATATATGTACGTACGTTGATTCACGGATGCTAGCTAGCTACATCCAAAAATTACCCAAATTAACTTGCAAGTAAAATCGTACGTGATGCAAATAATAAATATAGAAGTTTCTATTTTTAACCTTCATTACATCTAGTTCATTCCTACCTCATCGTTTGCTGCTTTGAGTTTTGTTAATTCTTACATTCTCTCTCTCTCTCTCTCTCTCTCTCTCTCTCTCCTCTCTCTCTCTCTCTCTCTCTCTCTCTCTCTCTCTCTCTCTCTCTCTCTCTCTCTCTCTCTCTCAGCTTCAACTAGCAGAAACCCTAACTAGTTGTGCGGTTGCTAGCATTGCTTTATAAAAGCAACGCGGAATCCCATACTTTATATATACGTATTTAGAAAGTGTGAAATTTGATCGATGGAAATCCCGGGATCTTCGTAAATCATGATCATATGATTAACCTGCAGCATATATACTTTTCATAAAGAAAGTGTTAATTAAGTAAAGAATATATATCACCAAAAGGAAATTGTTCTTTAATTATGAAATCATGAAACAAAGATACAGAAAACCCTGGTTTAATTTTCGATTGTCAGCAAGTACAGAGCTAGGTTAATCTGCAGCAAATCGATGGGTCGCGTCGATAATCAATCTAAGATATAGAATTTTGATGCTAAAATTAAGTTTAACGTTGCGGACGTTAGAGAGGTTATTGATCTGATAGATTTAGATGGCCGGGTCGACCTCGGAGAGGTTCAAAATTGATGAAGCTGCAAAAAAGCTAAAAGAATTGTCATGGCCGGTGACTGATAGGACTTGCTTCTATGTCTTGGTTGACAATGGAGAACGAGACAAATAGATTCTTGTCTACGCAAAAGCAAGAATGATCGATCAGTGCCATTGTAGGAGTGGTGGAGCAACAAAGCCAACTACTAATCAGTGAATGATAAAACTGGCTGGGACATTATAACGAACTACTCATTTCGACAATGACTAAGTTCCAACTCATCATTACCATCCCATTTTATCGATGAATTTCCAGTATATATGATCCATCTGCAAATGCCAGACATATTGAGCTTGGAAGAATACCCAGTTTTATCATTACCCTAAGACTTAGTACTGAGATAAGTGCATAAATACATATATGATCCAATTACAAGTAGAATATTTATAAGAAATTATTTCTGGGAAATTATTAGGGCACCAAGCATTCAAGGAAGTATTAGTCTTTGATGGAAGAGTTTTATCGTGAAATTGGTAGTTGTCATGCATGTGATTCATTCAATTCCTTCTAATTAAAACCCTAAGGCATAAACCTAGCTAACAAGACCTTGACCAAACAGAACAAATATGCATGTGTGCAGTATAGCGAGTTGTTCTATCTACCATTCAATATGAATTACTAGCTAGCAAGCTCTAGCTATCTACATCTTACTCAAACTTGATTAATTTGTTCGTCAATTATGCTACATTTATATATGCATGTACACACTTTAGCTAGCCTTCTTGTTTTCATTTTCATTAGGTACCAATAGACAATACTCCCTCTGATTTTTTATATAGGTTGTTTTAGATTTTGAGTTTTATTTCAATATATAAGTCGTTTTAGCTTATATATCCTAATTTATCCCTGAGCCACAATAATGACATAGTGAAGTGAAGAGTAGTAATAAGGCAATGAAGCCTTACATAAGGGTTAAATTGTCATTAAAATTGTTTCTTAATCTCTGTGTAAACTCCTAAAACGACCTATATAAAAAATCGGAGGGAGTATATGTTTTTTTTTTTTTTGCTTGCTTCAGAACCCTAGGTAGCCTCCAAATACTCTTTTACCTCACCTGGCCGAATATAATTGTCTGAATTTATCCTTGGTTATTTATTGAAGTATGAAAATCTTTCCATTTTCAAAATGTTACCAACTTACAAGTACTGTAGTTCTTTAAATTAAACTACATAATTATTATATCTAGCCTTTTGTTTTCATTTCCATTTCCAAACAATTTTCATATGCGATTCGCAGAACCCTCATGTATACCATCACCGGCCTACTTTACCAATTTTAAATTAATGCCAATTATTCATGAGAGAACATATAAAAATCTCTCTATTTTCAAAATTAAAGTCAGATTCTTACGAACATGCTAGTACTTAGTTGATATATCATACTAGAAAAAACTGTCGTGTGTCCATAATATTTAGACCAACAGTCGATACGAAAATTTGACAAATATATATACCAAGTAGTATAACACAGCTATATATACAAGTAGCTAGGTGTATCATACAAGTTACAGATTCACAATTATTTGGCATCGGGCGCGTTAATGATGTGCCCCTATGATGCATCATACTTGAGGCAAAACTTTGGACCTTGCGGTTTGCTTAAAATAAAATTGTGAGGCAACGAATAAGATGAGGGTATCCGCCAACTGCTAACTGTTTGCTTAACAGTTGGACTTGCATGCATGGGGTCGCATGAAAACAAATGAAAGGCTAGCTCTTCTTCATCTGCAAGCAACACTCAAACTACCATCTATACCAAATTGTTCAAGTAATTACCATATATACCTCATATACCATATAAGGAAGTTACACATAAATCAACTTGTTCGGCCGGGCTTGCTCATACAAAAAGTATGATGGTAGAATTGCTTTACATTCAGTACGTGATATTTCTCTACCAGGAACACTATGTGGCTCATGTTTCCCTTTAATCTCATTGGTTCAAGTGTTTTATCTTTATCTTTGATTGATGTATTTAATTTTTTTTCCACCCCTTGCTGGTCCCTACATGAATCTGAGTTATATGATTGGCTAGGAACACACATGACAATGCACGTGGTGTTCCGGGTACATAGAATAATTACTCAACAAACCAAAAGGATAGCCCTACTTTGTATATAACGGAGTTTCAGTCCTAATCATCTGGTCAGTAATTGACCAAGAGATTTATGGTCAGTCACCATTGAATGTAAATCTAATGGTGGAGAGAATTATTTTTAAATAGAGTTGTTTTGTTTTCAGCCTTTAGATGTAAATCCAATGGTGATTGATCATAATTCTCTTAGTCAGTAACTGACAAGGTGAACACTACTGACGAAGTTTAATGCCCATTGGCCTTGCTTAAAAGTAGAGTTTCTTTTTGTAACCCTGCCATTCTGCCATATACCCCAAGCCCTATGCAATTAAAATTTGCTTCATAACAATCTAATTCTGCCATATACCCCAAGCTCTATGCAATTAAAATTTGCTTCAGAACAATCTAAGTACAAGCAAATTAAGCTTAGGTGAGAGAGAGAGAGGCCACATTCATATTTTCAATATTCCCTCCTTCCATATTTGGGATCTATAAATCATAACTCTCTGTCATCTTCTTTGTGGAAGTGAAGATTGGATGTAACTATGAGTCTCCATTTGTCGTCTTTGAAAACTTTGATCTGATTTGCGGTTGATCTACACAAACGGAAAGTTAGCTGCTATATATATAGTTTTGTTGGATGCATTTAGCTTCGCGTTGCCATTTACATAATTGTAGGACGACGGAAGACGGACGACGTACTTGTATATATATATATAATCTGACCATCTTACCATTAGTGAATAGGGCGTCGCAGCAAGACCACCGTCGACCATTTGAGCATCTATAGCCATGCCAGCTAGCTGAACCCCAGAAACTAATTAGACATATCGGCTACAAGTAATTAACAGGTCGGTGTCAGGAAAAACAATTAAGTTTATACTTCAGACTTTGATCCTTTTATTGTGTATGCAGGAAATCCAACTTACGAGTTACGAGTACTCCGGCTCTGAAATTTTTGTGCAGCTAGGTGAGCGCAACTGAGACTACTACTGCTTCCAGCTCGGGTGCTCGACCTCAATTGCTAGATAGATGAATGGAAAGCTGTCGTACTATCTTAATTAGTTTTAACTAACTTAATTAAGTAGTGCCTTAACCTTGTTCGTTTAATATTAACTCTCAACCCAATATTGAATATTGGTGTTGAAATCATCACAAGTCGAATAAAAATCACTCTCTCGAGATCTATTCGTGTATGTATAACAACGGAACAATTTCGTCTAATTTCTTATTATTTTTCCCCCTATGTTATCTTATTTCTGACGTTGAATCAAGAGTTACGAAATCAAGGTAGAATTAAGACTGGGTTTATTTTAAATAATTGATACATCAGTGGTTTATATATATATATATGATGGAGGTAAGGGTAGGTAAGACATACAATAAGAGTGTAAGACATGCAGAAGTTGCCGGCCCATCTACCCTCAACATGTTAGATTGATCTATAGAGTAAGGACATCCCCCAAATATATTTCTTGCACACATTCTTTTCTACTATACAAATATTGCTTGTACATATCGATCGAAACAGTGGTTAATTTGTAAATAAGGATGATTTCTACAAATTATTGGTCACCTTATAAGTTGTTTACTAGCTCATCCATATTGGTGACACACATTTAACTCAATAATGCTAGTGATAATAAAATTGTAGTAAAATAATTAATGAATAATGATTCAAATTATTGAATTGGAAAATGAGTATTGGCCCCAAGATTTTTGGCCTCAATCCTAGTTGTCATGTCGATTCACAAACACATCACTAATTTGCCGAATCATGTCATGTGTTACACATAAGTATGATTAATGAATAAGGTCTGATATATATTTTTGAATTAATTTCAGTTTACCCCCTTCAGGTTTGGGGTTAACATCGTTTAATTCCCCGTGCTTTTAATTTTGAAAATTGACCCCCTAAAGTCTCCAATTTTCATAAATCAAACATACTTGCTAAAATTCCGTCAAATTTGAAGGTTAAATGATAACATGAAATCTTAGAAAAAAAATATCCTAAAATGCGATTAATGTTGTTGTAAGACTATTTTAGCTCTTTTAATGAGTTATGAAGTCAAAATTAACGTCCAAATTAGACGAAATTTCAACAATTGAGCATGATTTATGAAAATTGAAAATTTTAGGAGATAAATTTTTAAAATTAAAAGTATGTTAATCCTGAACCTCATGGGTGTAAACTAAAATTAATCATATATCTTTACATCGTGTTACATAGGTGTCAATGGATATTGGACCTCCAACCATTTATAACTATACATGCTGCTTGTTAGGAGTATTGTCAATTATAACCATATTTCCCAAGATATAGGTTTATTTAGTTAGTACTGTTGAACGAATGGAATCCTATCTACCCTCAAGCTCTGTTCCATCACTTTCCCTATCGTATCTAGTTTGTCCCTCTCGAATACACCCGCACACAAACACATGGATTCATCTGAAGGTCAATGTTAGGTGCAACATGCATATATTGCTTCACCGGTACAAAATGCATGCGGATCCCAAACGCAGAACGTCGGTTTTTTTGTTTGAACTTCACCAGCTGCTAGCTCGATATAGCCAGTACTTGTATATATAAATGGTCGAACTGTCTTCATCACCATTTCTATTCCTTTTCTCTAGCTTCGATAACCACTCTGCAGTTTCTGTTGATTCCCTGCGCTATATACATGGTAGGAACGGCGGGCTTTAGTTACGACCAGATCGATCCGATGATGATCGGAGGGAAATGTATATACCGGTGAGTGATTTCCATGCTAACCTTGTCAAGTGAACAGTTTCTTGCAGTTAGTTATACCTCTATCTCGTTGTCTGTTCGACCTTGAACCTTCAACTTATAACTTCTCAATCCACATCTCATGATTTTCATAGCCTTCTAGTCATCTAGAATTCTTGGTTTAATTAGCTGAATTTTCTTAGCAGATCGATATTGAAAAAAAATAGTTTACCTATATATGGCTTGAAGCAAGGGGAAAAAAATAGTTTATCGGATGCTTGTTAGTCATATATAGCTAGAACTCTAAATTGAAATCAATCATAATAACGAATTAGTGGTAATTACAAAATGGAATAAGTGTCAAGGTCAATCAGACAACAAAGTTGAGGTATTCGTAAGAACTGCTTGCTTGACGAGGCTTTGTATGGACATCAACATCGTCATCGTTTCCCTCGTCTTGTTGCTCAAACCCCGTTAATCAAACATTCCACCTCTTGTTGGTATGCTGCTGCTGCTGCTCTCTCTCTCTCTCTCTCTCTCTCTCTCTTCTCTCTCTCTCTCTCCTCTCTCTCTCTCTCTCTCTCTCTCTCTCTATCTCTCAATCTCTCACACACACACACAAGCACACACACATAAATTTTCTATTGAGATTCATCTCCACATAATCACAAATCATAAATCAAATTAAGCAGCAGCAGCTGCAGTTGAAATAGTAGTTGGCTACCCTCCTCAAGTAACATATTGAGCAAATACAATCGAAGATTATGGGTGGACTCAAAGATTTCGGTTCGATGAACTTGTTTCTAGTTAATCTAAACAGCTATTTATAATAATACATATGAAAGTTACGTCTCCGAAATTCATTAGGTTCCATATATACATTTGATGCTCGTCTCGCATGCTTGCTCTTTTTTTTTTTCTTTTCAAAAATGTACTTTCTCCTCCCCCACCTCAAGTTTTGATAGCAGCACATGCAGCTGTTCATACAACTATATATGCAATTCCCTTTTTTTTTTGTTACAATATATATGCAATTCCTTTAAACTTCAATAAAACGCTGAAATCATTTATCTCAAATAAAAAATAACGTTATTTATGGAGTTATATTCATAATGATCGGCTAACTATTCAATTTTCGTACCACACTGATGTGAAAATTTATATAAATCTTTGGTTGAACAAACTTTGTCAATTATATATGTACTCTGATTATGATATGTAATTGTGATATATTTTTGGAAAATGCTCTAATGTCTAAATATTTGAAAACTAAAGCTCATTCCAATAATAATAAGATTCTTGACCTCAATTAAATGAAAGAGAGACTTATTTGTGTCTAAATACACAAATATTTATTAAATTAATAATAAAATAACATTTTTGAGACATTTTTACCCTTGGTCCTTATATATATGCTTAGAAAGAGAAAATGTAAGAGAGAGACAAAAGACTTTGCCGACAGCTCACCAGATCTCCGGACACCGACCGCCGGTCACCGGACACCGGTCGTCGGTCACCGGACACCGGTCACCAGCTGCCGGACTCTGGTCGCTGGACTCGGTTACTTGACCCCCAGTAACTCGGTTATTCCGGCAACCGTCGGAACTCAGTTTCTGACCCTAGAAACTCAGTTACTGACCTCAAAAATTCAGTTACTAACCTAATAAACTCAGTTACTGACCCCCAGTAACTGGGTTACTCTGGTGACCGATCACCGGAACTCAGTTACTGACCCCAGAAATTCAGTTACTAACCCAAAAAACTCAGTTACTGACCCTCAGTAACTGGGTTACTCCGGTGACCGATCACCGGAACTCAGTTTCTGACTTTAGAAATTCAGTTACTGACCCAAAAAACTCAGTTACTAACCCTAAAAACTCAGTTACCAACCCCAGTAACCGAGTTACTGATCCTCAATAATCCCCAGTAACTCAGTTACTGATCCTAGAAACTCAGTTACTGACCCCAAAATTCAGTTACTGACAAAAAAAACTCAGTTACTGACCCCCAATAATCGGTTACTGACTCCTAGTAATCCCCAATAACTCGGTTACTGATCCCCAATAATCGACTTATTGGCTCCAAATATTGTAGAAACTCAGTTTCTAACCCTTAAAAACTAACTTTCAGACCCAAAAAACCCCGTTAATCCCCCCCAAATGCATAAAAGTCCATGTCTCTAAGAATTCGATTCTCTATGTCGAATGGGATATACAACATTGCTTTCTCAAACAGCTCTGCACTTGTTACATAATCTTTCAACCGGAAATGATCAGCAACACTGTAAAGTTCAGATAACAAACCAATTGAATTGAATGCCTAAAAAGTCCAAACTCCAAAGTTCATCAATAGTTGCAATAGAACAAAGAACCTTACCAATTCCAAAGCATAGCATGCATTGCAGTCCTCTGTTTAGCAGCAGCCTCACTGGAGAAGAGAGCCACCACTCTGTCATCAGATACAAGCTCTGAAACCACCTGAGCCCTCACTTTTGATCCCTCACTGCAACTCTCCCTAAGAACCCTGTGAGAAACCCTTACCGCCACGCTGGCGCTGACGTGGCACCGTTGCCCTAAAAACACTCCCTTCGTCGTCTCTGCTCCAGCCGTCCATTCTCTTCTCTTTCCGAACACCGAGTACTGATTGGCTAGGGTTTTGTAGTGCTCCGATGACCCGAACAACAAGCTCTTGGCCTGGTTCAGTAGCGCCACCGCGAGATTCCTCTCCGATACCTCCCAGGCTGTTTTTGACCTCGCGATGCTCAAATCCAGAAACAGCTTCTTCTCGCCGACATCGGAGATTGTGTCGATTTCGATCTTCGAGAGCAGATCGGTGGCTCTCTCGAAGCACGACGAAGCAAGGTCGAACTTTCGAAGCTCTTGCCATTTGACGCCGTTCTTGTACGTGGTAGAACGAGGCAAACTTGATCGCCAGGGAAGGAACGTCGGAAACTTCACCTGCGACGAAGAGTAGGTCAGCGGCGATGTGGCGGAGCTGGTCGTGCTCTTCGGCTTTGGAGGAAGGGAGGGAGCGGAGGGAGGTGGTGTAAATGAGAGAGAAGAGAGGCATGATTGGGTAAGTGAGAGAGAGGAGTGGTTGGATATTTATGAAGGATAATATTGTCTTTTTATTAAGATTTGTGTAAATGGGCATTGAAAAATAATTTTTATTGGAATGGGTCATAAGCCCTTAAAATTAGTAGTAAATGGGCATTTTCCCTACATTTTACTTGGAATATGATTATGTAGTTAACTTTGATGTCACGTTCACTCAATTACAGTTAAAATGTCACAATGCTTATTTTTTGTTGCTATATGCATGCATTGCATATTAAGAAATGAGTAAACGTGACATATATATGAATCAGTGGCGTAGCTAGCTAATTGAAATTTTGAAAAACCTTAATTTGCCTTAATGAATATTAGATATTAATAGAATGAAACATAAATTGACCATTTTCTTTTGAGAAATCCTTAATTAATCTTAAATATTTCTTCAACACCAATGGAATGAAATAAAATTTATATTATTAAAATACTTAATCCAATTAATACAAATTGGAAGTAACACATTAATGTTTGCCATGTATTGACACTATCTCTAGAAAAAGAAAAGGCAACACATTTTTCTTAATATTTATCGTGCATGAAATTTTAAAATTTATTTTAAATGATTATCGTGCTAGAGAGTGACTGAAAATTAATTTAATTTATTACTTAATAAATTTTGACATTTTTAAGTAACATTTCTGGCTACGCCACTGATATGAATAATAGTTTATTTAGTACACAACAGATATGACAAGTTTTCATATTTAACTAGTGAAATAATCATGAAACTCACCTTCTAACATTGTGAAAAATCGACCACCTATAATATATTTATGATACGTTTTTGCAAGTTATTAATTTGAGGCTCCGATGTATCAACACTGAAAACGTTATTAATAACTTGACCTGGAGGAGAAGGAGGCTGCCATATTGAAGCGGCAATGGTAGGCTCTAACGACTAGACCGGCGCTAGAAGACTCTAGATGGGAGAGAGGAGGCCGGAGAAGGTTGGGCCGGAGGCCAGAGTTTCATGGGCTGCATCTTTGTGGCCTTGGTGGGCTGGGCCTTAGGGTTTTACCTCTTCTTTTGTCTTCTTGTTGGGTTGGTCTGTGTTGGCTTTATGGAGGAGTGATAATTTCTAGCCTATAATGTTGGTCGAGTAAAGTCCATTACCTAGTATGTTGAGTGAAAACGTACACCATTGGGTCTTAGGTGTCATACTCATCAAGACAATTAATGTGTTTTGCTTTAAGACTTTATGGGTTTAGAGGTTATTTTATTTACTTTCTAGTTCGGTAGTGTCCATATTTTCGGACTGTAGATTTCAGGTTGTCTTTTTATTTTGTAGTTGTTAGCTGCTTGTATGGTCTTTGGACTATTCATTCTTGACCGTTTTGGTCGGATTTTTGATCAATGAAATTATCTTTTTACCCTAAAAAAAATATATTAGTTTGAGGCACACACAAGAAAAGACGGCCTAAAATAACGTACATACTGACACTAAAAAATTGACCTTGTTATTGATATCAACATTTTAACATGTATATGTTCACCATGGACGTAAAGTAACTCTGTAAAGCAGTAGAGTGGTAGACGTTACAGCTGTGCGTAGATAGTAATTTAATTAGTACAGTAACGTACATTACAGAGTGTGCATATTTCATAGTGAAAGAATCACGAAGTTCACCTATACTATCATTGTGTAAAATCAAACACGTATAAATATATCTATGATATTTGTTCGACAAGTGCTCAATATGCATGAGGTAAATTAACTAGTACTAAAACAAACAATTTGAGTCACACACCGAAATAACGTATCGACACTGAAAAATCAACCAGATATGATGTAAATAATATCAACATGTTGACATATGTTCACCATGCACGAAAAATTACTCGGTAAACCAGTAGACGTTACAACTGACTATCTTTATTGTCAAATTTAATTCATATTGTGTATTTGGTGGAATGCATTGCTGTATTTGTCCATTTTTTCGAAGAACATCGACCAGGGTGCGATCTATAACGCTATATGGATCTACAGTCAGGTAAGATTTTGATGTTCTTTCTTGGTTTGTTAATCATGAATTAATATATATAGTTCTTGTTGAATTAGCTGGTCGGTCTTTATTATGATGTGTATCCCTATTTTTCCAGGAGCAAGATATCTTCAAAGGATCTGGTCTCAGAATTTTTTTTCTTTCTGCTACTGAAATATAATCGATATTCTGAAGCTGACTTGTAGAACTGTGTGATACATTCTCACAGCCAAGCGTCTTAAAACTTCGCTTGGACCTTTTGTTTCGGTCCTTTCTTCCTTCTTTGTGTGTGAGCATATATATTTGTGTGTGCTTATGTTCTTTGTATTAGTGCTCTGTAACAAGTTATATATGCCTCAAAGCTAGAAGATTTATAGCTCATCACATTCAAAACTTGAAAAAGATTATATAGAAAACAAAGGAAAGGTGCATGATTGTTCCTTACGAGTATTGAGCAGGCAGGTTAAGTTTATAGCCCTCAACCCACAGCCATTACACGAAGATTACAGGCTTTAAGTACACTGTAATAAACACGATAGTTACTAATTAACTAGCCGGCTAGCTAGCTCACATACTTTATTTGCTACTATAATTTAGCTAGCTTCACACCGCCACCGCAGCATCTGCAGTGCAGGCCGCCACTCAACGCCTCCGGTTGGCTGGCTCCTTCTGTGCATTAAAATACACGGTGGACACGGGCAGACCTAGGTCAAGCTGCGCTGCGAAATAGCGAGTGTTGAAATGGGCTCTCGTCGGCGGTTGCTCGACGAGACCCATTGGCGCCTTCTGCTGAAACAACACCAAAATGTAACGGTGAATCCCCACCGGCGGCCTTGGTCCGACATAGGGAAGTATCTCTTTTCCTGCAAACAAAAACAACAATTAGTTACATACTCTCATGTTAGTGTCATATTACTCTTAATTAAAAGGAAGATTTATCAATATTAAGAGCTTGGCAATGAATCCCTTATCACCCTTCAAAAATCCAGTGTTGTGCCACGAGGAAGAGAGAAGGGTACATGGACATGGAGACATTGGCATCTGTCAAATACGTGTCTATACCAACCTAGCTCATCCATGAACTAGCCACGTGTTGCTACCATGTAATATAGTAGAAACAAACAAACCCTATTTGTGAAGAAAATTGACTCATGCAAGTAAAAGAATAAATCTTATTTTGTTGGTTTTGTAAACCCCAAACTCCCAAAGCCAATTTTTTTTTTTCTTAGGTAAAGTAAACCTTGAAAATTTGCGGCTCAATGACATATGTTTATGAGGTATAAGAGGTGTGTGTGTGTTCAGAGTACTTTTGGATCGAGGACATGAATGATGTGATGTAACACCGAGTAACTGAAGATCTTTACAAGTCTGAAAACATCAGAGTTAGACATATGCATGTTTAATTCTCGCCTGAAACCTGAAAGATTCTTCTCTGAGCTCGAATACTGGTTTTTGTTCAGACTTGAACATGTACAAACATTCATAAGAATCCATGCATGTAAAATTTGAATGATTAAATTACCTCTAATAGGATTTGTTCCTCCAGGGATATCAGCCAGGATCCTGAAATCGATCACAAACAATGACCTTGAGGTTCAATTTGTGCACAACAAGAAAAAAGAAAAAAAAAATATCCATGAGAAGAAGAAAAAACAAAAAAAGCGAACCAGTGAACCCATTCTCGCATGCTAGGCTCGCTTGGGCTCGGGGCATCGGGATCAGTCATGACCTGCAAGCATGATCAACACGTACACCTCAGCTCAAAGCTAGGTACGCGATCATCAAGAAATCCAAGATGTTAAAATATCACACTCATGCATGCAAAAGGTTAAACAAGAGCAAACCAGGGTGTAAAGCTCGCCGGGGTGACGGAGAAGGTCACCTTGGGAGGGCTGACGGCGATAGAGGGTTTGATGTCACAGCCATTGGTGACATGCTTTGAACCAAAGTAAACAGACATGTTCACAGTCGGGACAAACATGTCGACCACATCGCCGATCACGCGGCCGACGACCAAAGGATCAACGGAGACGGCCATAGTAATCCGAAAAAAACGGAAACAGAGAGAAGAAGAAGAAGAAGAAAAGGAAGAGCAAGAAGCAGCTGAGCAAGCATGCAAAGCTCTCCGAGTTTGTGCGCAGAGGGCAGAGGGAGGAGCGTAGGGTTTATATAGGAGTGTAAAAATGAAATGGGACCTGTCCTCTGGTACATGCATAGGCCATCAAGAACCACAGACCTACACGTGGACCTCCATCTATGAGGTAAAACCACCATCCAGATGGCGCGATCCCAGCCGTCCGTTACAGCCAAGCACCTTACATCATGTATCGGCCAACAGTAAATAGCACCAGGGCTTCACGCAACCACAAGATATGCTTGAAAACAAGTCGCGACAGACCCGCGGCGTGGAGCCCACAGGAAAAATCACGGTTCTGGTGAAGCGGGTACAGGTTGTAAATGTGAGCAGGAGCGCAGTGGATCAGAGCCTTTGGTTTGTAACTCAAAAAAGGAAAAGAAAAAGGGGGGAAAAAAATCTAGCTGGCTGTGCTTTTGTCCTTGTTATAATGGATGCCCTTTGTCTTTTCTAAAAGTGGTTTAGTAGACTACAAAGACTTGCGTCATCATGGCCCACCAGTAAAGATTCTCTGTGAAGATGTTTTGTGTGTGCATGCTTAGTTTAGTCGTGTGAAGTGGACCATTTACAAATGGGGTCCCCAAGTTTGTCCTGCAAATAGGGCCCAATAAGGTCCTCTTACACACCAATAGGAGCGTGTCACATATTGGGCTGGACCTAATCTAGTGAGAAGTGAAGCTGCAAGTTTCTCTATTACAGAAATTAAAAGTTGCTCAAACTCAAACCACACCTTAGGAGTAGCCTAGTAGCTATAGTTCGTTGTCAAATGTAACTGCAGTTGTAGTTCTTTGGGCTTGGTTTTGGGACCAAACTGTACATGCAAAGAACTAGAGGTGATTAGGGAGATGTTTTCAGGAAAAATAAAAGGCGAAAACTTGAAGCGGCGGAAAGGCTCAAGTTTTCTCGATTTCAATGATTCCAAGACACGATGAAAAATATAACATTCTCAAAGTCGCGAATCCACAAGGTCGAAGACTATACTTATGTAAAGAGAGCATCTTCAGTACACAACGTGTATCTTCACATACATACATGAATGATCATAATTAGAGAAAATAATATAGAAATATAGTGGTCAAACATATAAATTGTTATGAACGGTTAAGATTACGTCGTGTAAATACACGTCGTGTATACAAGAATTTCCATTATGTAAGATGGATAACAGAGCAAATTGAAGAACCGACTGATCGAGGAAAGAGAAAACCCGATTTGTTACAGATATATCGTTCGACATTCGTCGTCTAAATGCTTATTATGATCTTTTCGACAAGGGAACAACACCATGAGTCAAACGCAATGCTTTGCTTTGACAAATGAACTTTTTTGAGTTTTCGTGTTTGTTTTGGGCCTCAAACATGCAAATTACCGATTTTCAGCATTTTACGTTTTTTTTTTGTTTCATTTTGGATCTGGTTTGCCTTAATCTATGAACTTTTAGGTTTGATTGTTAGTTGCCCTAGAGTTTGTTTCACTAGTACTTAAACATCATTAACAGATGCAAACTCATCTATCATATTGTTTCTGCTCGATTCTGGATGAGGTAGCAGAAGCTGATGACGAGTTTGTTAAACGACTGACTGTCCTCCCGTTGACCTGCAATAACAAGGACGACCGGGGGCTTCCGATTTTTTCTCCTCCGAAGCTTAAGTCAGTATCTGGTGGCAGAATGTAATTACTGAGGGTAGTTAATGATACCTGACAAGCTGGTGGTTGGGCCATATTTAAGGCCCAGAGTGGGTTTTCCTTCACTTGAAAACCGATGTGGGACAACTCCCTTTTCTGTTATTTCAAACATCCAAATCCCTTATGCCTTCTGAAACCGTTTCCGGCCCATTGCTGCCACCGAGGTTAGGCCCGGCCCAACCTACTTATGGGCGGGAACCTCGGGGCGGCCTCGGTCGTGGTGGAATGCCTGCTGGTTTACGGGCTTGGGAGGTTGTTTTATGCACAACCGACTACAAGTCCCCTCAAGTTCCCGTTCAAGACACATCTTGTTTGGGGACTTGCTAAAATAAGCCCGTCCATAGTCCCCCCAAGTCCGGACACATGAAGTGGGTTGAACAGGTGTTACATTTTTCATGGACAAGGGTAGCGAGCCCTTCCATATCCTGTGGTACTACTCGAGTGACGAGGTGTTAACGCCGTCCGTGGTTTATCAAGTCACTTGCTCCGTTTTTAAATGGATGATAGAAAACTTATGCCTTTCGGTCGATCACTTATGCCCCTCGGTCAAATGCCTATCACGCTTGATATTACTCGGGATTTCCATGACTTATGCCTCCACCTGACTATAGGCGTTTAGGGTTTAGGGTTCTTGGTGCCCATGTCTTTCGTGAATTCAAGCAGATGGTTGTTGTTGAATTGTGTTCCATTGTTTATGACGATTATCTCCGGGATCCCGAATCTGCAATATATATTCTTCATCAGGAAATTCTTTAAACACTCGGTGGTTATCTTCCCCAGGGGCTCCGCCTCCACCCATTTCGTGTAGTAGTCAACCACCACTATCACATACTTGAACTGCCCGGGTGCTGTTGGCAGTATCCCGATGAGGTCAAAGCCCCACTGCGCAAAAGGCCAGGGAGACAATAATATTGATAAAGCGATAGAAGGGGATGTATTCCGTTGGCGTGCAAATGACATTTATGGCATCTTGCCGACATCTTATCTGCCAGGGCGCCCATGTTGGGCCAGAAGAACCCTGTGCGAAGGGCCTTATGTGCTAACGACCGGGATCCATAGTGGTTCCCGCACACCATTGATGGATTTCTCCCATGATCACTTATCCTTCCTCCTCTGTCACGCACTTGAGGTTTGAGAAACTGTAGCCTCTGCAGTATAGCTTCCCACACATGAGTGTGTATCTTGCACATTTGGATTGCAATTTGCGTGCTTGCCGCCTGTCCTCTAGGCGCACCCCCTTCTTCATGAACTCGATTATGGGGTCCATCCACGTAGGCTCTACGGGTCTTGCCTCGACCATGAATATCTCCGAGATTGTTTTGCTGATACTTGGTTTTCCTAGTACCTTAATCTTTGCCTTCTTTCTGTCTTTCCTAGGCCCGTCGGTGGCTAGCCGGGCGAGGGCATCTACATTACTGTTTTCCTTCTACGGGATGTGAGAGAGAGAGACCGACTTGAACCGTTGCATGAAGGCTTTCGATAGCGCTTGGTAAGAGTGCAACTGAGCCTCCTTAGCTTCGAACCTCCCGTTGACTTGATTTACAACTAGCTGCGAATCACTATGCACTTCCACTCTTTCCACGCCGATGTCTCGGGCGAGTTGCAAACCACCGATCAAGGCTTCGTACTCTGCTGCATTGTTTGATGCCTTAAATTGAAATTCCAGTGCGCACTCATGTTTGAATCCATCGGGGATCTCCAATATTATTCCCGCCCCGTTTTTATTTCTCGTCATCGAGCCGTTGACAAAGAGTTTCCAGGATGGCGCCAGCGGTTCCTCAGCGTGTGCCTTTGCGGTCGGCCCGGGATCACTTACCTCCCGGCCAACCTCTGATGAATCTCCCACCACTTTCACGGGAGTAAACTCGGCTGGCTCCCCCATTACTTTCATGGGTGTGAGCTCGAATATAAAGTCTGCCGTTGCTTGACCTTTGATATCTACTCTCGGCCGGTAATGGATATCAAATTCTCCCAACTCAATGACCCATTTTACCAGCCTTCCACTGATCTCTGGCTTCTGCATGATCTGCCTCAGGGGGTGGTTGGTATAAAAAGTTATCGAGTGTGCCTGGAAATAGTGCCGGAATCTTCTGGCGATTACAATAAGTGGCAAGGCTAATTTTTCGACGTCCGGGTACCTGCTCTCGGCTGGTGTGAATCCCTTTCCTGCGTAAAACACTGCATGCTCGATGTCAGACTCTTTTCTTATGAGCACCGAGCTAACCGTCGACTATGAGGCCGCTATGTACAAGTAAAGCATCTCGCCCGGTATTGGTTTTGAC
Organism: Fragaria nilgerrensis; assembly: GCA_010134655.1. Taxonomy (NCBI): domain Eukaryota; kingdom Viridiplantae; phylum Streptophyta; class Magnoliopsida; order Rosales; family Rosaceae; genus Fragaria; species Fragaria nilgerrensis. The sequence continues at coordinate 10,814,321 of CM020981.1, forward strand.
AAAATCGGCGCGGATGTGAGGTATGCCTTTATCTGTTTGAATGCCTCTTCCTGCTCGGGTCCCCACATTATCTCTTTACACCGCTGGTCTTTCAACAACCGGAAGAAAGGGGCACACTTATCCGTGAGTCGTGACACGAATTTGGCAAGGGCGATGATGATCTTCCGGCCAATGAACTCACTTCATTCCTTTCCTTGGGTCTTTCCATGTCCAATATGGCTTGGATCTTTTCCGGGTTGGTTTCAATCCCCCTCCTGCTATATGTCCCAAGAAATTCCCTTTAATCACACCGAATATGCATTTTTGAGGGTTCAGCCTCATCCCGAACCTCAGTATGACCTCGAAGACTTTCTCCAGATGTCCCACATGTTCTTCGACCGTTAGACTTTTGACCAGCATGTCATCGACATATACCTCAATAATCTTCCCGAGGTACTCGACGAACATGACATTCATCAGCCGTTGGTAGGTGGCTCCCGCGTTCTTCAGTCTGAAAGTCATTACTATATAACAATATAGGCTCCTGTCGGTCGTGAAAACCGTGTGCTCCTCATCCCTCGGATCCATCTAGATCTGGTTATAGCCCGCGTATGCATCCATGAAGCTCAACAACTCGAATCTGGGAAGCTATCCTTTGGGCATGCCATGTTGAGATTTGAATAGTCAACATACATCCTCCATTGTCCTGTTGACTTCTTTGGAACCATGACCACATTGGCCAGCCATTAGGGGTATCTAACCTCCCTAATGAACCTGATGTCCATCAGCTTTTGAACTTCCCCCTCATGGCTTCATACTTCTCTGGCTTGAACATTCTTCGCTTTTGCCGCACGGGAGGGAATCATTTTTGGATTCCTAGCTTGTGCGTTACTATTCTATTAGATATCCCGGGCATGTCCTTATACGTCCAAGTGAATGCCCCACTGTTTCTTTTTAAGAAAGCTATCAGGGCCGCACACACACCGGGTGCCTGTCCCGTCCTGATGGTCAATTTTCGCTCCGGGAACTCATCTGAGATCGATACTGCTTCCGTTTCTTCCACTGATCCCGGACGCTCCTCATCCGAGTCGGTATCATCTCTGGGATCTATGTAAGGATCCAAGGGGGATGATGTGGCTTGGCTTGCCGATAGGACCTTTGACCTTTTCCTCTCGTTATCTATCGCATAACAACTCCTTGCCGCCCCCTGATCTCTCCGGATCGTAATGATTCCCGTTGGAGTTGGAAGCTTCATCATCAACATGTAACCAGCCACAAACGACTTTAGTTTCCACAAGGCGGGTCTTCCCAAGATCTCGTTGTAAGACGACTCGCAATCCACAACGATAAATTCTATTGTCGCCCAGGCAACTCTCTCCCGGCCTTCCAAGCTTACTCTAAAGCTGTCTGAACCGAGGGGCTGAACAACATTGCCCGAGAAGCTGATCAACGGCTCATGGTCTTGCATCAACATGTTGCTTCCTCGATGTAGGCCTTTCCAGGCACTCCCGAATAATATGTTGACTGAGGCTCCCGTATCAATGAGGATTTTCTTCGTGATATAGTGATCGAGCTGCAACGTTATCAGGAACGGATCCTCGTGCTGCCTTATTCCCTCCTCTAGGAAGGTAACAGACTTCCAACTGGTGGTTACCCGCTGATTATTGCTACTTTCAAAGACGAAGACTTCCCGGCCATCCCTATGTCTCGTACACTGCTTTTTAGCCTTGTTGCTCCTGTTATCGATACGGGACTCACCATGGATGGTGTTGATTGTCCCATATACTTTAATTTCCCCTACGTGCCTTGACCCGGGCATATACTGCTGCAATTTTCTTTCTTTCACCTGGCGCTCTACCGCTCTTTTCAATTCTATGTAGCTGTTAATGTTATGACTTGCCTCCCCGTGGTATCCATAAAATTTTCCGGTATCTTCCTTGGTGAGCCGAGATGGGGGAAACTTTCGGACCGGGGGAGGCGGTATGGCGGATTTATTCTCGTTTCATATCGTCTCGTAGGTGTCGTTGAGCGCTGAGAAATGCTCCTTGCCTGCCGGCATCGCTCTCGCGTACCCGATATCTTGGTAGGGCCCTTCTGCCTTCCCTTTCGCATTATGCTGCTTCCCTGCCTTCCCCCAGCCTCTTTCCTTGTGCCTCTTTCCAGCCGGGTACGAGTTCGGCTCTCGCTCTGCTTTCCAGGCTCTAATCTCTTGGATCACTTGCACCGGGGACCCGTCGTCTCTCCCTTCGTCCTTCCTTTTCCCGGCCGAGGTCTCCCCATAAGTATCATGGTCCGCTTGTGCATGTCTGATCGCCATTTCCATAAGCTCGTCGTAGCCTTGTGGATTTTTGATCTTTACTGTATACAAAAATTTCCCGGGCATTAATCCCTGAATGAATGCCTCCTCTGCAACCTTCTTGTCAAAGCTCTTGACTCTGGCTGTGGCACCTTGCCAACGGTTCACAAAAACTTTCAATCCCTCTCCCCTATCTTGCTTTATTTTGAACAACTAGGCGGTGTTCTGCACGTCCGTCCGTAAAATGAATCTATTAACAAACCTGTCAGCCAGCTCCCGGAAGCAATCGACCGAGTTCGACGGGAGCTTATAGAACCAACTGAGTGCCTCCCCAGCTAAAGTTTCCTGGAACATGTTGCAGCATATGGCATCCGAGTATCCTTTAGCGTTCGTGTGGGACTTGAAGCTATCAAGGAAAATATGAGGATCACAATCCCCATTGTAGCTAAGTTTCAATGGCTTGGTTGTGCTCGGTCAGACGAATCGGGTGATCGCTCTTGTGAATGGTCCCCCATTTCTTCGAAACTCACGCGGGTCGGATTACGTGTTCCTCTCCTCTCGGCGTATGAGATTCGGTCAGCCAAGCTCGCCAGTCTATCCCGGATAGCTCTTAGGGTTTCTTCCATCTCTCCCTGTCTTCCAACTTGGACTTCCGGGATTCGCTCGGGCAAGGGCGGCGGTCCCTCGTCCCGCATTTCATTCGGGAACAAGTTCGTCCCTATATGCACTGTCTTGCGGTTTGTTCCCACTGGAACACTCATCGGCCGAGACGTGGGTACCCTATCCAATCCCCCGCCCGATCCAATGCCTCCCGGTGCTCAACCCCTTGGGCTAACGCACTTATGAGCGTGACATTATCCTTTTCCAACCTGCGCTACCTCCCGGAGGCTTCTACTCGATCCTTGGCACTTTGCTGCTCCAGTCGAGTGATTTAGGCTCTTGTATCTTCCAACATCTCCGCTATCTCTTGGGGATTGAGGTCTCACGGCACATACTCTGGTGTTTCATCCCGCGGGGTTCTCCCCGTGATTCTTGAGCTTCCCCCTACTGTTTCTGGGGTCCTTCCGAATATCATCTCCTTCTGCTCTTGCTGTCTCGCTTTCTGCTCTTGCTGCCCGGCTAATCAGCCATCGAGTCACGCTGGCTTTTTGTAAAGATTCCCACCGACGGCGCTAAATGTTTCTGCTCGATCATGAATGAGGTAGCAGAAGCTGATGGCGAGTTTGTTGAACGACTGACTGTCCTCCGGTTGACCTGTAATAACAAGGATGACCGGGGGCTTCCGGTCTTTCCTCCTTCGAAGCTTAAGTCAGTATCTGGTGGCAGAATGTAATTACTGAGGGTAGTTAATGATACCTAACAAGTTGGTGGCTGGGTCATATTTATGGTCCAGAGTGGGTTTTCCTTCACTTGAAAACCGATGTGGGACAACTCCCCTTTGCTGTTATTTCAAACATCCAAATCCCTTGTGCCTTCTGAAATCGTTTCCGGCCCATTGCTGTCACCGAGGTCAGGCCAGCCCAACCTACTTATAGACGGGAACCTCAGGGCGGCCTCGGTCGTGGTGGAATGCCTGCTGGTTTACGGGCTTGGGAGGTTATTTTATGCACAACCGACTACACATATTATGTTCAATCAAATTAAGATGTATTTTCCAGTGGATTTCATAGATTCTATTAGGATTCATCACTTGTGACCTCTTTACCTTCTTATTGCTTATGAACCCTCGCACACCAATCCACAGCTCAAATTTGGATTCTGCACATTTGGAAGCTTAGCCAAATCCCAATCACTCCTTCAAGTGATCAAAACAACGTTTTTTTTAAGGGAAGAGGGGCAGCAGCCCATGAATTTTATTAAAACTTAAGTCAGAATGACATCCAAGCACCATTAGCTCACTTATTTAAGTGAATTTAGTAGATGATTAAACTAGAAACAAAACAAAATACCGTGATCAAAACAACGTTAATCGCCGGCTTGCTCGATTAATTGGGCTGCAAATGCGTGATCCCCGTCCTCGTGCCCTTACCTATCAACGAAATTATATATTAAGGTGGACGGTGACACATCTCTAACTAAACTGCCGATGTGGGAGTCATTTTCACGCCAAAGCTTCGCAGGCTTTGCAATTAAGACCATAATGCTTCAAACATTCCAGAGGCAGGACCTGCGTGACACTCTGCGACTCTTGCAGAAACACACACAAACCATCCCTTAATGTTTTTAATGTATGAAGCTCCATCTGCACCAGTACTCTGCCTCCATCCTCATATGAAAAAACCCGAGAAGATAAAAGCTCAGGGGCCCCTGGTTGGGAGATGAGAGGTCGGCACCCCATAAATCTCCCGTGAAGAACACAACTGTCACAAACTAATGCCTCCAAGCATCTTACATGCAGCACCAATTATTTGTCCCTCCAAAACAGAGCACTAGTCCCATTTGGGACATGTTACCACAGACCCACATCCCCTACATCATAAGGGCACCACTTGTTTTTGGACAATAATTCTCCGTACTGTTTAGAAAGATCAACAGAATTTGTGGTTCTTGTTGGAACCCTTTGTGTTTTGATTAGGCCATATCAGGAGTACAAAAACACACTCGAAGCATCCGATGCATGGGCAGTTGGGCATTCATAAAACGTAGAGCAGTTAATTTTTGAAACTATAGAGCATACATTACAGAGTACTAAGCTACACAGATCTCATAGAACATGGTTCGTAAACTTAAGTCTTAGCTCATGGTAAGCTGCACATACAACAGAGAAAGTGACACTATGCAGAATGTGAATGAAACTGCAAGGATGTTGGAGGAGGACTGATCAGAGATTTCCGACGAATCGACGGCTAGAGGCATTCCGTCGCTGTTGAGGGTGCATGACTGAGGATCGGAGCCGTCGTCGCTTACCATGATAGCCCGGAAAACGGATGTGACGGTGTGCATGTAGGCCGTCCGATTCTTGGCAAGGAGCCATGTGAGACCCATCAGCTGACAATCTTTGTTGTGCATTTTGGTGGTCCTGTCCTCCAATTTGCTTGAATTGGAAGTCTTCTTCTTATTAAGCTGCACAATACCAATTCCACACAAATTTAGAAAAGAAAAAGAAACTAGATGAAAGGGTTGGTGCAAGATGACTAACCAGTGGGTAACCATCAAATCAACCACATTTGCTTAGCATACAGTTGGGGTTGCAATGCACTCCAAAACCGAGTTCCTAGTGCAGTCTTGTTCCGAAACTGAATTTCGGAATTTTGATGTGTTTCGGTGTATTATTGTTAATACGATCGTAACATTATCAAAAATTTTAAGTAACCCTAAGGACTATATCTAAATCTGCATTGCTACACATCAATAAATTCAGAATGAATAAAGTTGGCCGGAGTGCTCCACACTTATTCTGACTAGTCACATCTTTGTTCCTAATTAAATAGTCCTTGCAAATGTAGTTACATGCAGCTTTAGCTTTTATTTCTTTGACTTGGTGACCTTCACTATAGTAGTATAGTGTTACATTCAGCACATATGACACTCGCCGTTATGGCGCGTCTGAGTGTTACAAATTCTTGTTAGCAGGGTAATGTAGGCAAAGTAACAGAGAAAAGCAAAAGAAGCAAGAACACTTTCCTAAATTATCAAGCAAGAAGAGGCGTAGAAGAAACCCTGATCAGATTCTTGTTCATCTTCTTCAGCATTATGCAAACCAGAACCGAAATTGAAGGTCTACCAAGTATTGTAATAGAAGAGATGAAAGAAATGAAACTTACAAGTTTGAGACTGTTGAGGCATTTGGAGCAGCCACCAAGACCAGGGAACTTGTTCACATTGCTACTGCTGCTCAAGCAATTCTTCTCTAACTTCTTGACACTCTCATCCCCCACAAGTTTCCCATTTTGGTTCACTGAAAATGCCTCAGGGCAGCTCAAAGGATGCAATCTGATCCCACAGTTGCAGTACACCATGTCACAGGTCTCGTTTGGTCTCATCAGCTCTATTCCCTTTGCACTCAGCGCCTTTCCCAAGTCCTGAACACAAGTTTCCGAGTCATCCGGCAGCAGTGGCGGGTCATACGCGGTAGTAGTACTATTACCGTGACCCGTCACTGTAGGCCCTACTCGGCCGCTTCTGCCCAATGCAGTGGCAGAGTAGGCCGAGTAGAGCCACGCCGCGAGCACAGGGCAGCAGCGGCTGTGTTGCAAATGGCCAGCCGGGTCGCCTTTTTTGGCTGAGCAGGCGGCCTTTACGCCGTGGAAGAGCTCATCAGGGAGCTGGAGTGGGCAGCCGGCTATGTCGGATTGCTCTGGGAATGCAGGGATTGTAGCTGGGGGAGAAGATTTAGGAAGGAATGGCTGCACTGCAGCCGGGTCCGGATTGGATAGTGCCAGTGAGGAGGGTAAGAGAGTGAAGAGGAAGCAAAGGAAGGGGAAGAGGGGAGGCGGGTTTGGGGACATTGTGGGTTTGTTGAGTTTGGATTTTGGGTTTTCTGCAATGTGTGTGAGGGGAAGAGGGGGTGAGTGAGAGTGTGGAAGGGTGATGGATGAAGCAAAAGTGAGGGTGGGGAGGTGTGGGGAGTGTCGGAGCAAATGAAAGTGAGATAAAAGGATGGTAGGGTTGGGACTGGTTTGGCTGTTTGCTAGATCCAGCTTTAAGTGTTGCTGTAAATATGTGCGTCCTGTATTCTGTAATGCTGTAATAAAATGTGGATGAACATTGTGAAGATTATTAATATACATAATCAACACATTTTAGGATTATTTAGTTGAGTGACATAAATTTTCTTCTTACGAAATATTCATTGTTAGATGTTCTCTTGAAAATTAACATTGTAAATATTCTTATGAGATTGAATAAAGTCTCATAACTGGTTTATATATGAGTATATCTTAAACGTAATATATTTCTAGTGTATGCTAGAAGTCCTTGTTCGCAGATATAGAATACGTACATGAAGTTGGGGTGTATGCTACTATGGAAATGCTAAACAATATGGTTTTGGGAACCCACATTTTGTTTTCATCAAATTATTGATGAATTTGATAATAGAACTATAGAAGCATTAGAGAAGTCTAGTGACCATGTCGGTTGGGGGTTCAACAAATCAAACATGTTAGAATAAGTCATAGCCTTGTAGCATAGTGCAGCTCCATGCTTGTGAACAATGTAAAATATTCATTGTTTGGTAAGTAATTATGCATATGTGTGCATCTGTCTCTTCTATTCCTTCCCCCATAACTAATCCAACTGGGTTCCCACAAATTATTTTGTTTATTAATACATTGTCAAAATTGAGAACATTGGAAATATCCTCAACTGTTTTCCATGCCTCAGAAGTAAGAAGAACCTAAAATCCTGGCATAAATAGTAGTTTCTATTCTTAACAGGCAGTAGTTTAGTGCAATGCAATTGACTTAGAGTGCTCAAGGCATCTCTCACCCTATAAAGATTATAAAAGATATGGTCCTTTTTTTTATTTTATTTTTTATTTTTTATGCAACAGAGAAGAATATAACAGATATGGTTGCTGGTGTTCCTTTGCAGAAAGTGTACAAAAGACTTCTCACATTAGCAACTTTTCGAGCCAAATGTCCTTGTCTTTCTTTGATGACCTTTCATTCAGGCTTATTTCCAGGTTGTTTCTCTATCTTCTTTGCCATAATGAAGATAGCATTTACCAGATCAGAGAGACTTGGTAATTTCCAAATTATTATCTCCATCTACCTCCTGTTATGCTATTGTTGGTCACCAAATATGGTACTCAAGTGCTTCTCTCTTTTATTCTAAAAAGCTTTCCCTTTCTCTTTTAGCTTTTTGTTCCATTGTAACTTGTTTAATGTCTTCTTTGATCAATTTTATTATGACTATTAATGTGACTATAATTATGATCACATCACCCCTTTTTGTTGTTATTCCTATTCTAAAAGGCATTCTCTATAGCTTATTTTGATCAACTGCATAATCAATGAGTAAGACATCATTCTTATATATGAACTGGTTGATCATCATCTAGATAGGTTGAAGAAGGTTAAATTCAATTATATTTGAGTTCAAACCGAGTGATTATACAGATATAGGCCTAAATCTTGGTGTAACAAAATTTTGTTGAAGCAACACTGATAGTACTTGATGTCTTGATCAACATGAGGGAAGATCCTTGGGAGGAGGAAGCAAGGATTGAGATGGTCCATGACCATTTTGAACTATGAAGCCTGAGGCAAGACCCCAGGAAGTGTGTTCTTCAAGATGACAATGTATGAACCACACTCCTGGATTATCAGCCTTGATCCGAATCGCGGCCCATCCTCCACTTGGTACTGCTACTGTGTTTCTCTCAGGAGGATCAACAAGGTTGTACTTTGCTGGATCCTTGGAGACATCAAAGTTCCCAAACCCCTTACCGACTATGAAGAAGTTGTGTCCATGTACATGAATGGGGTGGTTCTCCACATTAAGGAAGCTTGTGCCTTGCAGCACAATTTCCAAGTTTGTTCCATAGGGGACTTGCATGATCTTGATACCAAATTCTGTGTTCATGTTTTCGGTGAGTGGATCCACCCCGGTATAGTCAAATGGCTTTCGAGGCTTCTCTGGGAAATCGGTGGAGTATTGGCTTGTTTTGAGCTTCTTGTAATGAGATTCCAATATTGACAAGGCGGGACGAACAAATGACTGGTTGTTCATTGAAGCAAAGAACCTCTTGTTGGCGTAGCCCTTGCAGGTTTTGTTAGCAGGACAATCTTGGAGGTTAAGGCTTATAACTGCTACTATCCGTTTGTGGATAGTTTTCGGCACATTACATGGATACCGAGGGGAGTGAAGGCTTCTCAGATTGTCAGAAAATTTAGTGTAATATTTGGTGTCTTCCATCTGAGGAAAGTTGTACATGACAGGATCAAAAGTAGTGACCTTATTCGGGTGCTGACTTGTGTGTTCAGTACTCATCGGGTTCTTGTACTGCAAGAAACCGGCTGTGGTGGAATTATTGAAAGGGAAAACAGATGTGAGGTAAGTCCAGGCAGCCATTAAGAACATGCCTGAGGAATCAGGCACTTGATTAGCAGTGAGAAGAACATTGGTGGTTTGGCCAGGAGCTATCATGATGGCTTTGGTTTTGAATGGTTTTGTGTACACTGCATCAATCTCCACAACCGTCAATGTGTGATTAGCAACAGCAAAGAAAAGCTCATCATTCAGTGCTGCATTGATGATTCTAAGCATGTATGTTTTGCCATGTTCCACAGTTTTGATCAATGTATCTGCACATTATGACAACATTGACAATGTAAATCACTGTGTCGAATTCTCTGCCTCTTGGCTACAAATCAGTCAGTTATGGTAAGATTTTAGCCTCTTGTGTGATGAAAACTCTTGGAAATATACCTTTGTTTGAGCAATTATAGAATGGTCCTGGTAAACCGTTTATGGTATAGGCATTTGAAATGGCAGGGCCGCCTCCATATTTCATCATTTCACTTTCCACTGAATCTATATCTCCATTCCACCATTCACCTGCAGCCAAACATAGAACACAGATGTCAAGATAAAACTCGCATACTAATATTGTGAATATGAAGTTGTCCGAAAATAGGCTAACAATGTATATCAAGCTAACACCTGAACTATACATGTAAAATCTTAAGTTGTCGGAGAAAAGAACACTATAAACTAACAAAGACTAGAACAGGTGCTACCATCAGCTAAACTGTTACCAAATTATTACCAAAGATGATGGGGAATTCATCTTGAATTCGAACTGAAAATGGATACGGCATGCGAGGGTGGATGATAAAGGCTCCATAAACTGAAGCTCGTTGCCACGAATGATGAGCATGCCACCAAAGAGTGCCTCTCTGATCAATTACAGTGAACTTGTATGTGTAGGTCTTCCCTTCTCTGATCGGACATTGCGTAATGTAAGCTGGACCGTCTGCCCATCCTGTTCTAATTTGCCTTATACCATGCCTGTCATGACCAAAAAATTGGAGTCAGAATAATACCATGTCTGATCAGTCTTCAGAGCAAATACAAGGCATCTGAATTAAACTCACCAATGAATGGTAGTGTTCTGCGCAATGCGATTAGTCACCTTAATTTCGACATTATCACCTTCATGAACAGCAATCGTCGGACCTGGATACTCTCCATTAACAGTTAGAAGTGGCTTTTTGTGACACAAACGGGTCACATTTTTGCACTCAACCTGAAAAAGCAACAAAACAACCAAATTTCAAGCTCTCAGTTCCCTGATGTCTTTGAATGATCATACATGCAATGTAAGAAACAAAGTCCAACATACTCTGGCGAGCTAGCTTACATTAAATTCAAAGCGCCGCGTTGTTTGCGAAACACAAGATGGTAGAACCCCGGATATGATCAATAGAGTTACCAATAGTACTAACTGGCAGAAAGCCTCCATTACTAATACCTCACTAGAAGCCTTAGAAGTATATATTGCATACCCCAAATGAGTTTTACAAAACTTTCATGCAAGCTCTCTTTATATACACGCTGAAATCCTAGTTAACACTTATTTGTATATAAATATAATAAGTTATCTCATCTGTTAATATATGTAAATACAGATTGTTCTGACGTTAGAGGGTTGGTGAGGACGGATAGCCGACACCGAACATGTCAAAATGAGCTTTCTAAAGGGTGAAATTTGTTTGAAACCTTGGCAGCTACGCAGCTTCTGATTTTAAATCCTAGACTTCATAAAGATAAAAGGACTGACCAATAACCTTCTAATTGTACAGCTTTTAGAGTTGAACAATCAGATTTGTCATGTTATACATATGCAACCTATTGTCATTTCCTTCTTTGTTTGATTCTGCAGACTAGAACTGCATCTGCATGAGGTCCCAAAGCTATTAGTGGGTTGGTAGAGTGTGAGTTTTATTCAGGACAAACTTGGACTAAACCAGTATCTTTTGCTTACCAGGAGCAGCACAAATTCGTTAGTTCAATGATTGTGACCTGCGTATTACACCAACTCAAACATGTGGCAGAGAAAGTGAAGGAGAAGAAGAAAGGAAATATAATGGGATTGTATATAAATTCATTTCTTGCTCACTTCCTCACCAACTAAAGGGCGGTGTGCTAGCCAACACAACTCTCTCTATCTCCAGTTGAAATGTCAATCAAGGGTAGAGAAACAGAAAATGATCAAGTAATCATCACATTTACAAACTGGTATATATCGATAATCAATTTGGTAGGGATAGAATCACAAGGGGCAAGTGCTAGAGAGGAATCTACAAGTATGTAGTGGGGTTGTTGAGTGTTCCAAATTGGTGTAGTAAGCTGCCATTTTGGAACAGATTAAATATAATGCTGGCCAGTTATGAGTTTGTCACATTTGTCACATTGTAATAAACATAGTAGTTAGCCAGATATGTAACTATCCTTGTTGATTGTTTAGGCTTAGACCAGCACTACTCAACAGAGTGAGGTACTAAACAAGGATGCCATTGTTGTTGAGAAATGAGAATATATACTAATATACATCCCCGTATGGGAAAAATGAGACGTTGTTTGTGTGTTTATGAGGGTTTGAGCCACTCTATGCATTGTCAATTGATTTTGGACATGAATTCCAAATTACTTTATCAATCGTAAGTGGCGGATTCTTAAATTTTCTTTAGAAATATGAAGAATGATGCTTTTTAGAGTTGCCTTATGAAAATACTTCCAAGGCCAAGAAACACCATCTTCACTAAGATAGCTACCATTCTACAGTATGCTTGCACAGCTTTCCTAGTCAAAATTGGCAAACTGCATTCTAAAGAAAATTATCTGCAAGATGATGATCGTACTCTCCGGATAAAGGCAGCTTCATTTTTATATGACCACATTCTGAAAAGCATGATTTGGCTCCGGCCTCCGGATGTTAGACACCCCACAAGTTCAAAAATCCATGAAGTAGTTGACAGACTATGACTTTTAAGAACTGAATTATGCACACTATCATATATTGAAATTTCAATCCCTGGCATCATACTTCTCTCTTACGAAAAACTGGAACTTTTACACCAAATCTGTAGTCAATTTAGCAAAGCTAATTGCTGACTACCCCAAACACCAAAAGCTCTCTCAGATCAGTCAGTCTCACTCCAAAGTCCAAAGAATGTCAAAAATTCTCACCCGCAAAGAATCAATGTAAAAAAATGATGATGGTTGTAGGTCAATTATTAACTATTTAACCTAACACTGTGTTACTTGGTAGTTGGTACTTCATTTTTAACTATTTGAGGGAGGCCCATGTTAGATTCCTGAAGAACCAATCTGCTTATTTGGTACTTCGATCAGTAAAGTTTGAAACTTTGATATTGAGGAGACTCAAAAGTTTGAAACTTTGAAGACCCCAAAAGCAATGCGCGGGAGTTACCGTTTGAGACAGTTGCAGCACCGCAGTTTCTGCTCACGCTCATCAGCCAAAACCATCAACCCATCAACATCAGCTTTGGAAATCCCAGTAACCCAAACCCAATCCCATGGAAGAAGAAACAGACCCAGAAGCCGAAGAAGGGTAGGTTATCAAATGCTTCAGACTCAGAAGTTGTGATATTAAATATGGAAATCAGTACCCAAATGCGCAATGGCCAATGCGGAGAGGCCCTTCGTGTGTTTAACGCAATGCCGCGGAGGAGCTCGGTTTCTTACAACGCTATGATATCTGGGTACTTGGCAAATGGGAGGTTTGATGATGCAAAGGAACTGTTTGACAAAATGCCTGAGAGAGACTTGGTGTCTTGGAATGTGATGCTTAGTGGGTTTGTGAGGAATAAGGATCTTGGTGGGGCACGTGCTTTGTTTGAACGTATGAAGGAAAAGGATGTTGTTTCTTGGAATGCTATTTTATCTGGGTATGCCCAGAATGGTTATGTTGATGAGGCCAGGAAGGTTTTCGAGATGATGCCGTGTAGGAATGAGATATCATGGAATGGGTTGCTTGCGGCTTATGTGCAGAATGGGAAGGTAGTGAGTGCTAGAAGGTTGTTTGAGTCGAAAGCGGATTGGCAGGCAGTGTCTTGGAATTGTTTGATGGGGGGATTTGTGAAGCAGAAGAGGTTAGTTGAGGCCAGGCAGCTTTTTGACAGGATGCCTGCAAGGGATGAGGTTTCGTGGAATACTATGATCACGGGGTATGCACAGAATGGGGGGATATCAGAGGCAAGGAGATTGTTTGAGGAGTCTCCTGTGAGGGATGTGTTTGCTTGGACAGCAATGCTTTCGGTTATGTGCAGAATGGGATGTTGGATGAAGCGAGACGGATTTTTGATGAGATGCCGGAGAAGAATTCGGTTTCATGGAATGCAATGATTGCAGGGTATGTGCAGTGCAAGAGAATGGACATGGCGATGAAGTTGTTTGAGGCAATGCCTTGTAAGAATGTGAGTTCTTGGAATACCATATTGACTGGTTATGCTCAGAGCGGCGATATTGATGGTGCTAGGAAGATCTTTGATAGCATGCCTCGGCGTGATTCCATCTCTTGGGCGGCTATCATTGCTGGCCATGCTCAAAACGGTTTTAGTGAAGAGGCTTTGTGTCTATTTGTCGAGATGAAAAGAGATGGGGAAAGGCTGATTAGGTCTTTGTTTTCGTGTGCCTTGAGCACATGTGCTGAAGTTGCTGCTCTAGAGTTAGGGAAGCAATTGCACGCGCGTTTAGCTAAAGCAGGATTCGAAAGTGGGTGCTATGTGGGGAATGCACTCCTTGGAATGTACTGCAAGTGTGGATGCATAGAGGAAGCATATGATGTGTTCCAAGAAATATCTGAAAAGGATGTTGTCTCGTGGAACACAATGATCCATGGCTATGCAAGACATGGATTTGGCTCAAAAGCTCTCATGGTTTTCGATTCAATGAAGGCAGCTGGTATTAAACCTGATGAAGTAACAATGGTAATTTGTTAGATTATTTGATTTATTTCAACCAAACACTGCCTAGTTCCCGGTTTTTTGTTGTTGATCAAAACTGTAAGCAGAGCTCTGGCAGTTATTGATTTCTAACTCTAATCACCATGCTTGTCTTTCATTTCAGGTGGGTGTGTTGTCTGCTTGTAGTCATACTGGCCTTGTAGACAGGGGCAGAGAATATTTTCATTCAATGAACCGGGAATACGGCATCACAGCAAATCCAAAACACTATACCTGCCTGATTGATCTTTTAGGTAGAGCTGGGCGCCTGGAAGAAGCTCAGAATTTAATGAAAACGATGCCTTTTGAACCAGATGCTGCAACATGGGGAGCTCTACTTGGCGCAAGCCGCATTCATGGAAATACAGTATTAGGAGAAAAGGCTGCTAAGATAATTTTCGAGATGGAACCTGAAAATGCAGGAATGTATGTTCTTCTCTCAAATTTATATGCTTCTTCCGGCAGATGGGGTGATGTTGGTAAAATGAGATTGAAAATGAAGGATATAGGTGTCAGGAAAGTTCCTGGATATAGCTGGATTGAAGTGCAAAACAAGGTTCACACATTTTCAGTTGGGGACTCTGTACATCCAGAGAAGGACAATATATATGCCTTCTTGGAAGAGTTGGATTTGAAAATGAAGCGGGAGGGATATGTTTCATCCACAAAGTTAGTTTTGCATGACGTTGAAGAGGAGGAGAAAGAGCACATGCTGAGGCATCACAGTGAGAAATTGGCTGTGGCATTTGGGATTCTTTCAATTCCAGCAGGGAGGCCGATCCGTGTAATGAAAAACTTGCGAGTATGTGAAGACTGCCACAATGCCATCAAATACATATCTAAGATTGTGGGAAGGACTATAATCTTAAGGGATTCTAACCGCTTCCACCACTTCAATGAGGGTTCTTGTTCTTGCGGGGATTATTGGTGATTGTGAATATTCATTGTGTACAGAGAAAATACTGCAAGTACTCTCACTGCTTTAAATGTCAGGACTCAGGACCTCAGGTTATTCATGCTTCCACCACTGCTGCTGTATTTACAGTGAAAATTAGACTTGTTGGCAGTTATTGGTGATGGCAGGAATTTTGTTCTCGGATCACTAACTTGTAGAAATCAGGGTGCCTAATCAGTCGGAGGGGGAACGGGAAAGAATATGGTGCAGAGGTTTTTTGTTTCATTTCAAACTTGTATCTCTTTTTCCGGCCACAAAATTGTTTCCTGGACTCTGATGGCTCCAAAACCTCCAACGGTATTCAAATTGAAATTACAGCGAGAAGCATAATCTTAAGTATGCTTTTGTATGCTCAGTTATCTATTTTATGTACTCCTGGAGATATTAGTTTCACTGTGCATACAGAATTAATCATACAATGTGTGATCAAGAGTTGTAAACATATATTCTTCATCTTCTTCTGCAAACTCCCGCTTTCTATTGTTGTATCAAACATCACTATACAATGGAACAAAATACATTGTTGCTTTCTCCAAGTATAAATAGTTACAAGTCACAACACTGCCTTGTGGTGACACAATGAAAGAATATAAATCAACAAGTCCCTACTCTGTTAGCTTCTAACTTAAGATTATATCTTTGATTGTGGACTGCTACACCCTTTTCAACTAAATGGGGGGGAGGAGGCAGAGCACAAAGTTACAGCTGTTTGTTACTAATACAGGTGGAAGAGAACATCACGCACGAAGAGCTTCAACCTTTTGGGCCAAACCATCAACTGACTCATCGTTGACCTCAGCAATTGGATCCTCCTGTAGAAAAAATAAAGTAACACAAAAACAGAAGATGTCAGATGACTTCCAAAAAGGGGATATGCCACACAGTCCAAGCAGCAGTTAATGTCTTTAACACAATTGGGAACATGGAAAGAAAGAAGATCAGTGTATTAGCCAAGTATATCTATAATACTGTGACTAACCTGCGAGTCATTTTTCACTACACCTATACACTTGGAAGCACTAATGCTGGCACTCTTCAACAGGCTGCGACTAGATACTGGAGTGTAGACTATCTTGCTAGGTCCATTTGCATTTGGATTATCAGAGCCATCAGATGGAGGGCTGTGAAGAGATGTGGCAACAGAAGCGGCAGTCCTTTCCAATTCATCGCTTTGGTCAGCATCCTCCTTGGGTGCAGGAACGCGCTCTCTGGGAACCAGAAGGAGATAACGAAAATAGTAATCAGTGACTGATAAACGTCATCACACAAACTCAGCTTTATTAGCATCCCAAGAAAGTAGACCAGCTAGTAGAAGTTGTAAATCAATAAGACAAAAACGGGTGGCTGTTCTGGGGAGGTAGGGAAGGGGAGTGGAGAATGAATGGTATGTGTACAAGGGAGGAGATATAATGTATATTATGTTCGCCTTCTGACCTAGCTAAATTATTCTGATTCGTTTCCCCGACACATACCTCGGCAAGGAGGCATGTTGCCTTTGGAGCAGATGGGTGCCTTTTTCACCTTTACCATATTTTTCCTCAAGATGCGCAAACTGTCGCTTGAATCGATCAACACCACTAAATTGACATAAACAAATAAGAGAAGGTTAATTACTCCAAGCACATAAGCCTCTCCTTTCAAGTAAACTCTCTACACGTATTGAAGTTGAACTGAGAATTATAAAATCATTAATGATATCAAAAGGTGTCTCCTTACCTAGGATACATAAAGCTGCTCGTTTGATCTCCCCCTCGGAGATACTCCTGCAGCATCTGGGGGTGATACTCTAAAATCTGTTTACAAAACACAAGATTTATTATTAAAAAGCATTAGGTAAGAGTATTAACCACAATGGGTTAAAGCAATAGGTATCACTTTGCAATTCCATACCTCCCTGTAAATTAACTCTCTAACATCATCTTTTGTCAATTTCCTTCGCTCAAACTCAAACTCAAGTTTTGAAATGGGTTGAGTGGCCGGCTCACGATCAACATTTGCCAAACCATGAAAGTATGGGTCAGCTAATGCCTGCAAGCATAAGCATTAGGTCTATAGAGGTATTCTGGTCCTGAAATGAAGTTTAAAGGCATCTTTTATTCTACAGATAGTATCCACGTATTCAAATTGATCAACTGTACCTCTTCAGCTGTTGGACGATCTTTGGGATCAAATGCAAGAAGTTGCTCCAGCAGGCGAAGAGCCAATGGATCTGCATTAGGGAACTTATGTGTGAAGGGAACTGGTTGTTTTTTCCGCATGCTACTAAGATACCTTCTTGCTTTTTCATTCCGAATCTGCAGAGGATCATATATAAAGACTCAGTAAAAAGAAAAAAAAATATTTGAAGGTGAGAAAGAGAACTAGAATGGTGCCTGTAAGCAACATGTCAAAATGCTAAGAATGAGCAGTTACATAGTACGTAGAGGACATTTTACTATGAGCAACTGTAAGAGTGAAGATTTCAGTGGCAGCCTACTATGAAATCTTTCCTCTTTTATTTGGCTTGCATAAAAATGATTAGTTAGTGTATTGATGTCGTTAGGAACTAAAATGTTAGAACTACCCTTGCAATGGATTCTGAAGAAGGCGTGCCAAGCAAATCAGTCATGAGATCTAATTGGTGTACCACATTTTTACCAGGAAACAGGGGTTTTCCGGTGAGTATCTCTGCAAATATGCATCCTATGCTCCAGATATCAATTGCAGGAGTATACTGCCAAAAGGTCGTAGAAAATTAAACCTATAATCTAAATAAAAAGCAAGCAATGAAAAACCAAAAATAAAAATAAAAAATATAACATTCAGGTAGAGACAATGGAATCCCATAACATATAATCAAAGACAATTTGTCTATGACTATTAACCTGACCATACTACTACACAATTCAGTCGAGGTATGTTGGGAACGATAGCAACATCCAGAATGAAGCTAATATATGCATGAATGTTACTGTAATCAATAAAACCCTCTTTTGCCAAATATAAGTTTACAATCTGCATCTTCTGAGCAAGTCTGGTATAAATCATAGACTAAATTAGCAATACAGGAGTATGTGGCTTTACAAGATTACAGATACAGCATATTTTAATGCATGTTCCAATTAGTCATCTTAGTAACATGTGAAACCTCAAAATAAATTAATTTATCTGGTGATACATTTATATCAGAACTCTTAAAAATGAAATTTAGCTTACTTTTGAGAAAAATGAGCCACAAAGTTCAGGGGCTCGGTACCATCGAGTTGCAACATAATCCTACATAGAAACAAAAAAGCTTAATCTGCAAGCATTGTTGCTTATAGGCATTACTGGGTAACTTGAAATCAATTTAGTTACATATAAATAATGCAAATAAAAACTTCTGACAATAGACATTTTCAGATTTGTTTGGTGGCCACTTACAGTCCAAAAAATAGCAGATGGGGCATCATTGAAAGATACTCGAGCAAGCCCAAAGTCACATATCTTTAATTTGCAGTCAGCATTTGCAAGGATATTTTTTGGCTTTAAATCTCGATGAAACACATTTGCTGCAAGAAATGCATATCAGGAAATGAATCAAATCATCTAAACTGCAGACGCTACAATAATTAGTCCAAAGTACCAACCTGTATGAATATACTTTAGACCACGAAGAAGCTGGTACAGGAAAAACTGATAATGCTCAGGGGTAAGATCATCATTTGCCTTGATAACCTGGTGGAGGTCAGATTCCATCAACTCAAACACAACATAGATATCTCTGAATTCTCGTCGTGAAGGAGGAAGCATGATGTGCTTTATCTCAACGATATCAGGATGACGAAGCAAACGAAGAAGCTTGATTTCTCTCAAGATCCTTGTAGCATCTGAGACATGCTCAAACACATCATTTATCTTCTTAATCGCAACCTTTTCCCCGGTGTGGGTGTCAACCGCAGAACCCACAACACCGTAACTTCCTTTCCCAATGACCTCCTGAACTTGGTACCGGCTTGCCTCTCCATATTCCGTGAAGAATTCTGACTCTAGATTGCTCTGCAAAACAATCAAAACTAGTAAAATTTTGTGGCCATAACTTCATAAAACATCAAACTGAAACAGGGTTATTAACAGAGTCAAGAAAGGCTTGATCGGGCAAAATGTACATGCCTCCCCATCAAAGTTTGAAGCTTTAATTAACTAAGCCCCACACCATTACATGAGCATCACCCCCAAAATGAAACAGGGTAAAAAAAAATCTAGCTCAATTGGGCAAAACGTCCACTTCTAACACATCAAAGTTCAAAGCTTTGATCCTTGATCACACCAAAAACCAAAAAAAAAAAAAATTCAATCTTAACTAACTCATCCCACTCCATTGGTCCATTTTCATAACAAAACCAATTAAAACAAAAGAATAACAACTAAACTCACCATGATATTCAACCAAGCAAACAATAAGCTTATTGAAAACAAACAAAGAAATTGAAATCAGATCAAGACCCAGATCGTGAAATGCAGAGAGAGTAAGAAAGGAACCTTCTTTTCCATAATGGGTGGTGGTGGATTGTGGGCAGCTTTGAAATGGTGGGCCCGTTTGGGAACTCGGATGAGCTTCAAACCAGAAATGTCGAAGTCGTCCTCAACCTGAAACTGAAGAAGATCGTCTTCCTCCTCTTTTTGGAGACCAGTGGATGATTGCGCGCTTAAATCGCTGTCATTATAATCATGGTTGTTATTATTCGGATTCGGATTCGGGTTCGGATTATTAATAGGTTTGGAAGAGGAAGTGGTACTAGTACGACGTTGAAACCAGCGACGAACACCGTCCACCAAGGTTGTTCCACTCCCCATATAACGCTCTTGTGTTTCTCTCTCCAAGGCTGATTCACAGCCACACGATTTGCAGCATTGCCCGCACTTGTCGGAACTTGACCTACTTCCGAGGTTGGTTTGACATCTGCAGAGTCGATGGTCTTGAGCTTCCTGTCTGGTTTCTCGGAGGGTTTTGGTCCGATGAGCTCCAAGGTCGGGGATGGGCTTTGTTGTTTGTTGCTGTGGATATCGATCGAGGCAATAATGCATGTCGCCCACGACATACTATGGTATTGCTGTATTTTAATGTGACTGCATTTTTAAATTAGGTAGACCCGTTCGAAAAATAGCGTGAGTTTCGAATTGTGTTATTGAAACGCACCCAAAACTCTTGTACGCACAAACGTGGTAGAAGTAACCCAACACCTAACATGTAGTCTCATGCTCTTAGCTTTTTATGTGATCCGGTAATCCACGTGACAATATCATATATATATATATATATATATGTAAACGTTGTTAACAAAATTAAGACTAAAAAAACTAATTTGAGTGTTTTAAATACGGTAAGAACCCGAAATCACAAAAAATATGAGTGTTTAATTTGATTGGATTAAAAATGAATAGATTAGAAAAAGAAGTTGAGAGTTTTCGGTATTCATTCTATCTTTGCACCATAGTCAGCAAGTGTACAACATATTAGCCTAGAAGGGCAAATGTGTTGTTTCATCGCAAGTGGAAAATTAGAACTGCTCTGAGCAACAAATGTGTTGTTTCCATGAAACCAAGTCTCTAGTTCGACTTGGATAAAGGCAAGATATAAATCTAATATAGAAATATAATCACAATTCCTTTCCGGAGTTCGATCAAGTGGGACAACTGGGTTGCCAGCAATTTATACGCTGTGTATCAGAAGGGATGATTGCCTCTGACCACTTGATTTTCATCATAATCAAACAGTACACAAAGTGTATGCTAAACAATTGAGTTTGGTGGCCAACCAACCCTATTGAACTAGACTTTCCAATTATAATCAGACTTCTCCAACTGTATATGTTCTTCTTCCTTCCTCACTTACGATGTTGATTTTGAGGCTATCCAAAATTTTCCACTACCGTGATGCCTTGTTCCGGCCGATACATACTTGTCAACACATGCATTATTGGTAAAGGCCAATTTTCAAGCTCCTTTTTCTAAAAAAATCAACGTTTTAGCTTATCAAATCTCTTGCACAAAAAAAAACAAAATTATACATATAAAACGTTAACAGGTCTCTAATTATATACTTTGAAGCTTCATTCAGTTTTTATATTGAATATTTAGATATAGATGTTCATCTTTTACGTTTGACACATGTTAATCGTAGAAAATAATAGTTCATCCTATTGCTCGAGCCTATCTGTTTCAATCTTCACAAAGTATAATCACGCATATGGTTAATCACTTTAACTAAAAACCCACAGCACATGCATATATGCCTTTTCCTTGTTTAAAGTATTTGGCCTTTCGGTTCCACAAAAGCTTCCCACAATCCAAAGAATGTTACAAGAGTCGATCACCAAATCACGTTTTCAGTTTAAGAAGCCGGTGAGAACTAGTAAGCACGCACCTCACATTCTCTCAAGTCGATCACCAAATCACATTTTCGGTATCGGACGCCGGTAAGAACCGGTCATAGGAACGTGCTTGCCCAGATGGTGAGAAAGAAGGCTTTCATGAGCTCAAGACAGGTCGTTGAACTCTGACTCAATGTAGACTGATATATGACCATTAATTGTTGATCAAGTCACCTTCTTCCTCATTGATATTAATGATTTAATGGCCTTCAATATCATCTACAATCAGTCATGCGGATCCCATTATTGATTTAAGAAAACAAAAATAGAAACTTGTCTGTTTTCTCATCGTGTTGATTGAGGCTAAAGAACTATGATACCTCAGAATAAGGTGGGTGATTCTGGGGTTTGTTTGGACCTAGCAATTAGTTCCCTGAGCCTTCTGATACTGCTACTGGTGAAGTTCCTACTGCATCCCTCTTGTTCCAAGTATGTTTCCTCTGCTTTCTTTCGTTCTTTCTTGATATTGTAGTTCTGATTAAGTTCTGGGATATGGATAGAGAACCATGCACTCAGAGCACAATTAGGTTCACGAAAGACGTGCTAGGGCTTCAGTTGTCCTGCATCCACACCCCACATGAAAAGCATTGTCTGCAAAGCTTTGCAGCTTGTTTTGTAAATGAATAGCGTTCATTCAGAAACTGCACTTATACAGAAGCAAATTCTCCTATCTCATAATCTCACAATTGGTAAAACATAAGTTACCGTTAGCCACACTTATTACTAATGAAGTTATGAATAGTCAAATACAAATATCGTATTTCACTCAAATATAGTTTCCTCACAGACGAACAAAGGAAAGAGTACAACACCAATTGTTGGGAATTCAAAGTATTACAAAAGAATCAACTTGGTCCTAAGTTCCTAACCAATCTTCAATTCGTCGCTTTTTTCTACAGGGTTTGTTCTACACCTTGCATGAAAGGTAAATGAGGTAAAACAACTATTTGGCAAATGAAAAATTAAAACTAAGACTGCCAAAAACATAAAAAAAATTACTGTATATAGGATATGCTTCCAAGACAAATTAATACTTCTTGACAGATTGTAGCCTCACCAGTTAAGTGGTTCTTGAGGAAGATTACGACTATACAGGGGAAACTCAAAGAGAAAAGTTGCTTTGAACCACGAGGGCAAGTTCTTGTACACGACAGGAGGTAGCGGAACAAGAGGGCTGAAACAGAAAATGCTGGTCACAGTTGCTACAAATTTGTGCTGAGGAAAACTATGTACCAAAGAGAAGCTAATATTAACCTGGTTGATCTTTTATAGAGCCTATATTCATCCACATTTCCAAACTTCTTATCTGCAGATGCCTGTTATTGGTCAAGCATATAGCACTAGTAAGTCCTTGACTAATTTTTTTTTTTTTTTTTTTGAGAAGAGTCCTTGACTAACATTAGTTTTGTAATAAGTTCAGAAGAAAGAAGCAAACCTCAAGCAATGGTATGCCACTGAGGAAAAGAAGCAACAATGTGAGAAAGATTGGCCCAAGAATTACCAGCCACTCTGCACCATCCAATACAGGGGTGGAAGCCACAAATACTCCCCACCAAAGGAATATCTAAGCACAAAACTTATCAATGTTATCTTTGACAGCTTGAAACAATAGAAACTACGTTACAATTTTTTGGATGAATAATGATGGCAGATAGATGCAGAACTGTCATGGAAACAGTAACCAAAGTGATACTATATCTACAAAAGAATCATCAATTTTTATATACACATGTGCACGACGTTCAGGCGGTCATATTCAGGGTACTAAAATGTTCAATGCAAGAGCTGCATACCATTGAAGTAACATTAAATGGTAAGTGTGGCATCATTTTCAAAAAGTGCATTAACTGACATCAGAGTACTACCTCACCAAAATAATTTGGATGCCGAGTGTATTTCCATAGTCCAACATTGCACCACTTTCCCCTATTTTCAGGAGAATTTTTGAACACCAACTTTTGCTGATCAGCTGTAGCTTCAACCAAAAAACCCACAGACCACATAATCCATCCAATAAAGTCCGCAGCTTGGAGAGATGGTGTTTTGTTGCTTGAATTAACCACTGTTACAGGTAAACTCACAGTCCATACCCAGACAGCCTGCATTTTGGAATCAAATACCTCACAGAACAAGCAAGACACAACTATGTGTATTGAATCCTGGAATCAAAGAGAGCAACAAAACCTGAAATATCCAGAATACTGCTAGTTTTCCAAGATTAGCTCGCATTTCATCAAAACGTCGATCCTCCCCCCATTGCAAAATTCTGATCACAAAATACATTTTGAAATTGAATAATTGCACGCAAATGGTTGTGATATTATATTTAATATGATGTATTCTTTTATATCAAATGCTTATTGATTCTACCTCGTCAGGAGAAACAGTCCCAGACGAAGACCCCATAGTACCACAAGCAAACTCAACACTACCTGAGATGAAAAACAAGTAGAACTTCAAAGTCAGTACCGCGATATCATAAATATACTAAAGCAACAGCTCAAGATAGTAATTTCATCAGCTTCTACAGTGACTATGTAGCATATCCACACACATGGACTTGCTCCTTCTTTTACCAAATTAACATTTAACACTGAAAATACTTAAATACAGTACCTGTCTGAAATGCCATGAGCCCTTGACCACCAGAGTGAGTATTGCAAGTATAACAAAATTGGTACTTCCTGGAAGAACAAACACCAAAAATGCATAAAAATTCATACTTTTCTTGACAAACAAACTACCTGATCATTTCTTCTTAGTATTACTATCTCTTTTTCATTTCCACCTTGGGCCAGCATAAACTTAATTTCCCAATTCTCACAACAACAAAAAAAGACATGTACTTTCTAAAGAATCCAAACTTCCTCAGCAAATAAACAACAAAACTTTCAAGAAATGAGTATTACCTGCAAAGTCAGTGACTTTATCGAACTTGAGAAGCGCAGTGATTACGAAGAACAACCCCTGATATGCCACCTTCAACAAAACAACACCAAAAACTCAGATATTTTGTGACAGAAAATGAAACCCATTACAGAAAGAAACGTAAAATTACAGTGACAATGGCAGTGAGAGCCAAGAAATGGGAGTCCAAAGCTGTTCCCATGAAAGCGTTCTGGGTTTTTCTTTGCTGAGAAATCAGAGTGTTATGGGCTCTTGGAAATTGTCTTATAGAGAGACTGGAGTGTGTGGCTGCAATTTTAACACCGTTACTTACCACGACCAGAAGCTTGTTGTGCCTGTGGGCCCCATTGCGTAAATATGAAAGGAGGAGCTAACAGGAGTAAACGGAGAGAAGTGCGACTGGTTCCAGTTTGTGGAAGTCTCCCCTACTTTGTTGAGATTCGTTGCCGCCTATTGGGTCAACGGAACACAAAGGATGATACCTTGAGATGGCTGATGGTTACGACCAAATATTTTGTTAAGTCTTTAAGCTCAAAATTTTTCGTGTGGAAAACCGGAGATATTTTTAGTTTTGAGTCGTGGACTTTTTTTTTTAGTTTAAAAGAAAAAATTACAATGTTTGAAAGTAAAAATACATGACGGATTAAATAAAAAAAAAACAGGTATACTCATCTCTTGTACAAGATATAAAAAAAACATAAGAAAAATAGTCAATTTTAGTCAACAATAAGACCGAAAGTCGTCAATTTGGTCTTCTCCATTCCCCAAAGTGAACACAGCAACAAGAAAAGAGATAAGCTCCAGACAAATATAAATTAGAGAAAAACATTCTCTCATTCTTTCTTTGACGAGGGAGATTAGAATCGAGAATGTGTGACATGATACAAGTTACGAGTATGAATGAAAATACGTATAAGTGTTCATAATAGTGATAATACACAAGTGTTGATGTCTGATACTAATAGCATGAGACTTTTTGACATGAAATACCAACTCACTAAAACTAAGATGGGTAAACTCTAGAACAAAATTAAGATGCATGATCCGGATTTACAGTTTTACTTATTCAAAGGTATACACTCATGTTGCAATTGCGGAAGAGAATTAAAAGATACAATTCTATAGAATTGTGAATTGTGAACATAATCAAGCGATTAGACATATTTTTTGAAGACAAAAAATCGTTATGCTGGTGCAATTGAGACTCTTTCAATCTCAATAGTATACACTAGAGTTGCAGAAGGAGGAACTTGCAGACCAGGGCCTAAATCTGCACCATTTTCTCCAAACCCCAAGTCTGGAGGAACTATTACTCTTCTTTTACCCCCAGCCTTCATTGATCTCAGCACATATTCTATCCCTTCACATAGTCCTTTGCTGTAAGGCCTAGACCCCATTACTAGAGCCAAAGGCCTCTTCTTGTCATTCTCAATTGTATTCACAAAGACTTGCCCACTGCCTGCTACCTCCCCTTTGAGCTCAATCACCACCAAGTCTCCTGGCCTCGGAGTTGCCCCGCCACCAACTCTCAAATCGTAGTATCTAACACACACAAAATGCAAGGTAATGATAACTAAGGAACGACATCTTTTGTTTTGGTCGAAATCAAAGAAGGAAATTATGCAGCTCAAATGTGGAAAGCATGGTGTACCTTATGCCATTAGGTAACACTACCTCTTCTTCTTTCTCAACATTTCTGCAAAACACATTGTATGGTCACTAGAACTGTTACATATAGGACTTTATGTAACAATGTAACCTAGGAAAAAGTAGTTACTTGCATTCAAGTAACATTAACTCATGAAGTGATGAATGGATAGGAAACTAAGAACAGAAACTGACCTTGTGTTAGCTTCTTGTTCAGAGACTTCAAGGCGGGTCTTAACCTGTTCAGAGACTACACCAACTGCTAGAAAGGTAGCCCAGGCGAGGCCAGCTCCAAGCCCGAACCGCCTGGTTAAACTTGAAGCTATCCAATCTGTAGAGTCAGCCTTTGTCTTGGAGGGCTTTTGTTGCTCCCCTGTTACTGAGACAGGCTTTTGCTGCTCCCCTGTTACTGAGACAGGCTTTTGCTGCTCAGATGATGAAGCTGTACTTTGAAGTGGTGTTGGAGGGTTTGGTTGTGAAGGAAGGTTTGGTGGAGTAGGAGGAGGAGGTGTTTGTGATGAGGCAAAGTGGTTTGGTCTTGTTAAGGTGTGGGAGAGAAATGGTGAAGAACCAGAGAAGGCAGCCATTATAGGATGATGATGGTGATAAAATCTGGATGAAATGCAATATTTCTTGCCTTAAGTAGCTCTTGGTCCCTACCTTATCCTTGTATGTGATGGTACCTGAAATGGTGGGTTGCCCTTTTTCGGTTTTTATAGGACCTGTTTGGCTGCATACAGATCTTTAAGAATGATGCCTTCATTTCAGTTTTCACCACAGTTCATATTAGCCAGCATGTGTAGCGGTGAACTGGATTGCTTATGTCAAACTGTCAAGACCGCCTCTTTGGCCTTGTATTCACTATTCAGTTCAGGGAACACTGAGGACACCGGAAACTCAAAACCTTGATTACAACTTGCCAATGAGTTCTTTACAAACAAATGTACAACATTGCGAATGGCCGCAGTGTTAAGAATGCAGAAACAAGGAGGAAACCAAAAGGAGAAACGAAAATTACAATTTCAAATCGAGTGTGTATGTTAGGTCGTGATCTTCGATCACTAACTTTGCCTCCATCCATATTTTGGATTGGAAATGAGCCAAGATTCCGTGGAGCTGTATATTTACTATTGTGGCCAGCTGTACCTTCTGTAACTCAGGATGGCCTTTGTGCAGTAGATCTAGGCACTGCAGAGCTACTTATAGGCTTCTGTAATGGCTTCAGGATAGCCATGATCTCAGCAAATGAGGGTCTCAATTTTGGATCTCTGCAGTGTTAATTAGGTTAAATATTAGCTTCATTAACCTGCCTAATTACACATCGGAATTGATTTACGACTGATGGACTGCAATTATCAATAGTAAGAATGTAACTCGGCCTGAACAAATAAGCAGGCAATGTATACTCACGTCTGCCAGCATCTCTTAATAAGATCTGCAATTGCAGGATCAATATCATTTGGAATATCAAGACGGCGATGTTGAAATCCAACTGCACCAACAACTTGCATTGGGTTCATTCCTCCCCATGGCTGTTGCATTGTAGAGAGCTCCCACAATATGACCCCATAGCTATAAACATCGCACCTGCACATCAAACCACATTTATGTTTATCCTACAACTCTGCCATCGGCTACACATTATGAACTAAATAAAATGTTGGTGGGGAAAAATAGCCATACTTTTCATCTGAAGGTTCGTTTCTTAGCACTTCTGGAGCCATCCATTCCGCCTGAAGGAGAATTATACAATCTGAGCTTAGTGAAAGGCCTAGCTTGAAAGGCATGGAGAGAAGTGCATGTGTATTCATTAAAGATGGTGGAAGGATGAATGAATTTAAACAATATTATTCAGATATCCCCAGAACTACATGACTGATCAAATTGACATCTTCCAGACGCATTCTTTATGATTATATTCATCTCTGACTTTACTAGTCAAACACTTGCAACACCAGTCATGACAGAAACACAGTATATGAATAGAGTATAAACAGAACAGGTAGAGAAAATCCAATTCATGGCTTGACAACTATGTTGAGACCAAAGTTGCTGGGTGCAGCTTACCGTCCCTGCAGTGGACCTCGAGGAGAGAAATGTGCTGTTCTTCATTCTTGATAATCCAAAATCACAGACCTGATAATAGGCAGAAAATACCCTGTCATATTAGGTTATGAAGGAACAGTAACTCTGTTCAATAATCTCACTAAACATAAAAGACAACCACCTTAACGACCCAATTCTTATCCACGAGAAGGTTTGGAGACTTCAAATCACGATGTACTATTACAGGAGTGCAGTTATGCAAGTAATTCATTCCCCGAGCCTGAATACTCAACATTAAAAAGACAGAATTTATGCTAAATAAAGTTACCAACAACAACTCAAATTGAAAAAAAAAAGACAAAAAAAGAAAGAAAGGCAAGGACAAGAATCTTACAGCATCAAGAGCCATCCTCAAGCGTCTTCGCTCATCTAATTGATTGTTAGGCCGGTGTAATAGCCTATATAAACTACCTCTGCAAAACATAACTTATGCTTCAAGTTTCCATGCAAAATTGTTCACAAATCATGCAAAATAACTAACACAATAACATTAAAGCTCAAAATAATATAGTATATTACAGCACAAAAGACAAAATTAAGGTTGTGCTTTATAGCAGCCAGCTGACTCAACATCAGAAAAGAAAAAGGTACATGTGTTTTGATCAAAGCATTTTAATTCTACCACTGAAGATGAGCCTTATAAGGCAACCTCACTGGGGACAAGGAGTGCAGCCGTCTTCAGATTCAATAGTTCACTTTAGAGAATGTTAATTGTTATTGATCGCTCCGCATGAAACTATAAAGACGAAATATTACTCTTCCTTTTTTTCTTTTTTTCTTTCTCTTTTGCTTGGTAAAAATACTAATGCTCCTAGCAAGTTTTATTTCTCAAGTAAAAGGAGATACTTGTAGTCATTTCTAATTAAGAATAAAAACCTTTAGTCTCAGAAATATCTATAAAACTTGTGTTGATACTTGATTCCATAAAATAATGTTGGGAGTTTTAAATTAACAGAAAAGAAAATACAAAAGTCCAGCATGGATACCTTGGAAGAAATTCTGTAACAATGGAAAGATTTGGAGCACGAGTTATGGCTCCCATGAAGAGAACAACATTGGGATGTCTGAGTCTCTTCATTATTCGAACCTTGAAAATTGAACAAATAATCTCTTATAGACAAAATTTAACAATAACAAGGTAAATATAAAGGTTATCTGATTTAGGAGATAGATGCCATTAAGATTAAAGAGAACACAAAAGAGCACAGGAAAGGGTGAAGACTGCTGCTTGTACCTCACTTCTGAATTCATCAAGTGATTCACCCAAAAGCTCTTGATCTAGAAACCTCTTCACAGCAACCTCCTGTGAAACCAGACAGTGAAAATAAGCTAGACATACTTAGAAAATATGTTCAACATCACAGCATATGGACACAAAAGACAAAGAGGACACTGAAACGTAGCAGAGCCGTTGATTGTCCGGTAGAAAAGGTTTATATATAAGATTGAGGACATGTTTCCTTCTTGATCGACATTAACACCTTCTAATGTGAAACTTAAGATAAAAATTTGGTGTGATATAGTTCTAGTATCGTTACTGAAAGGTTTTCCTATTCGCCATTTCATATGATCTGATGGCAGGAAAAAAAATTAAGCGGCCAAAAAGGGTCTCTATAGAAGTATATATACGTACAAATATAGCACTAGGCCAAAACATTAAAAGGATGAGACACATATAGACAATACCACAAGGGCTAGCATTTGGAAACTTACCGTCCCATGCCAGTCTCCATGATAGACCTCCCCATACGATCCTGGAGTGAAAAGAGGTACGTGAAGACATGAAATTGGAAAACCATTTATAAATGACAAGTGCATAATCTAATAGCATAAGGCACAGGTCAGTACCAAGTCCAATTCGTTCGCCCAAGATGATTTCATCCCATGGAATCTCGCAATCTGCTACATCATCACCAATGTCAGATTTTGTACTTTTGTTACCTGTCAATCGATCTGAGACTCTCTCGCCTTCTAAGATAACTCCTGAAGCATCATGATCATGGTCCCCATTGCCACGTGGTACATTACCAGAACCTTCTGCATCCCCATCACTTTTTGTTCCCTGGTCATACTGCTTGCTGACAGCTGCAGTTGTTGCAACCACTGCTGCAGCAGTAGCAGTCGCAGCAGCTGCTACAGGAAGTTCAATATTTGAGTCAGCACTTGACTTTGCTACTGCAACTACCATGGAAGATGCGACAACAGCTGCTGCGGCCGCCGCTGCTGCAGCAACCGGGACACTTTTTGTATATTTAACTGGAGTTACTTCAGACTGTGATGAGATATTCTGGCCAGTTACTTCCATGGTATCAAGTGGAAGGCTGATCCCTAAACCTTCCACAGGCTTAAGATGCTCTGGTTGACCTGAGGAACTAGCTTTAGAATGCACCCTGTGCTGAGGTAGTGGAGGCAAAAAGTGAGCCGCACTGGCATCATCTTGACCTTTACTCTTTCTCATTTCAAACCTCTCCTTATGTGCTCCCGTATCTTCTGTCCGGGGCTTGGTCTCAACTGTCGACACATCTAACTGTTCTGAATATATTTCTGTAAACAAGTTTCTAGGAGCAACAACACCACTTTCGAGTAACACATCATGAAGTTTTTGAGCTAAATTTGGATTCTCTTTGGCAGCAACAATCATGTATTGTGAAACATCCTTAACTTTCATTCTCCGAACCGCAGGGGAGCTAACACCTTCGGTCCATGTCGGAGATCTTGCATGTGTATAATTTGGCCTTCCTGGAAGTTCTTGCACCAGCGCCTTCTCCACATTAGAGAAGTATCTCAAATCATCTGAAGGTATCTTGGATTCCTCAGATTCAGTTGGTTTGGGTAAATTTTCACGAGAATTTGGGGCTTCGCTCTCTTCAGATTCCCTTTCTGCAGAAGCATAATTACTTAACCTGGATTTTCGGTCTAATGTCCCAAAGTCTGAATGTTCTTCAAATGAACTTCCAACTCCACTACTGGAGGAGGCTACATGAGAAGAATCAATGTCTCTAGACAAAGGACTGGCAGGAAAGTAAGGTTCATCATATTCTATATGTGATCCAGCTTCATCAGATGGAATAAGTGTGCCAGGGTCAGCCATCAGATCAACAATATACTCCCTGAAATTCACATTGCACACACCTTCAAAAACAAATTAAGATTCTGCAATGTCAAATGAGAAAATCACAAAGGTAAAAAAATCAATGGCCTGAGAAAATTTTCAGCAATATTTGGTAATAGAATTCAATCTATGCTTAAGCTCTACTGTGCAGTCTACTGTGCAGTCCTAGAACACGATATAAAAATAAACAGTCAGAGAGTTCTTGTCCGTAAAGATTTTGAATTTACTCTAAAGAATCTTGAATAAATATCACGAACGAATTCCTTAGGATACCCATAAGCACACTTATCTACATGCAGAATCATATGTTAACAACAGACAATAAAGAACAAAACTCCACCCTTTTTAGAGAAGGAAAAGAAAAAGGCGCAACCATACTCTACTCACAAATATAATAAACTTGTAAAAGAAGTTACCTTCCATCATCAATCTTTACAAAGTTCATTGCTACATCGTTGGAACCCGTGTATTGTTGTCCTTTCACCAACCGGCATGGGATGCCAACACTATCAGCCAAAGCCTAGTTAACCACACAAAAAACAACAGGTTCAGTGATAAATAACCCAGTAATGCAAGAACACAACACGAAAAACTAGGAGACAAGCAGATAAGCAAGATGTATGAAGGAATCGAGCATATACTTGCAGCTCTATTTCATTTTTCCAAAAGGCAATAGATACTACTATCAAAATTATCAGTCATAAGATTTAGCTTTTAAGAAATGTTATAAATACAAGAACTTAAAAAGACTATATAACTTGTTATTTAGATTCATAGTTATAATAAAGTGAAGAGACCAGTATAAATAAATAAGAAACTAGGGCCAAACTGGTTTCAAATATGAATAAAATAGAGAACAAGTACCTTAAACAACAATGCACGATGCCGAGCTAATCCTATCGTCAGAGAACCAAGTGGCAAAACCATGCTACCAAGGGTTGTTTTCAGACTCTGACTAAGACTTTGCCAGGCCCTCAACATGTTGTAAGGATTCGCAACTGGTCCACCCATAGAGTTGGCAACTAAGAGGGCAAGTTTTCGCACCAAATTTCTGTTTACAGAAACCAGAGGATCTGAACGTGACTTTACTGCCATGTCTAGCGCCATATGTTCAAGTTTTAATAAATTCGCATCTGCAGCTCTATTGACCAAAACTGCTTCCCAGTTGACACTGTCTGACAGAGCTGTTCCTTGCAGATCGACAAGGGAAGGCATTCTGTCTGAGGTCGACTCCGTCAATATTCCATACAGGTCATAAAAACCATCCATGATCTTATCGTCATAGCTAAGAGCATTGTAATTCTGTGAAGAATGGACAAATCTATGATATGAGACAGGTTAGAAAGAAAAAATATTACAAAGTGAAGAACAAAATTTAATATATGAACGAGCATCATATACTATGACTCTCGGTTAAAGATCTTCAAATATCAGGGAAATAATTAAGAGAAAGTTGACTTCTGCCGATTCTGTTAAATGTTGCCAAGTAAAGCATGGAACAGGTGACTTTGGTTGTAAATATATGTTCAGGAAGGACCTGGTCACAGATAATGCATATTACATGATTCAGTATTACCTTGGCTGAAAATCAGACTTGAAGTTTAAGAAACCTACATTAAAACACCATGCAATCTAGCTAGCAGCATTCGACAGAAGAACTAGAATCATCCATTATCAGATAGAAGGAGAGACCAACGAGTTTCAATATACACATGATCATTTAAAGAAAAAAAGAGCCAATTCCCTAACAAATGTATAGAAGTAGGTGCTGAAATGTCCAAAGTGCAATTGTAAGACAGAAGTTATCACTGCATCATACTCCTTTTGCCATGACATGCTACAAGAGGACCATATATACAAATTGAAAATACAAACAAAAGGGCTCTTGTTTTTCACATTGTATTCGGATATGAGCTTTTTAAGGGTCAAATATGTGTAACCAGGTCAATTTAGTCAGGAAATGAATACTCTACTTGATTATGTTCATCTTGATAAACTATCCTGCTTTAGCACTTGTAGATTAAATGATGATACAATTATATACGGCACTGTTGATAGTGACTATCAACAACATAGTGTAAACTGCCAGCAGGTCACTGATATCAACTGTCTGGAGTCTTCATTACACCAAAGGTACTGAAAAGGGTACTTAAAGTACAAGGGTCACAGGAGCAACGATAGTGACACCAATACCTTTACAGACAACATCTCTCAACTGGCAGTGAATGTAAGTAAAGCTTATTGTATACAAGTTTGATCATCTATAGAAACACTAATTATTTCAGTAAACTTTCTGGGCAGATAAAAGGGAAAACAAAGCAGACACCTGATAATGCATATACATTCAAGGACAGAAGACACACCACCAAATAAATTCCTCATTCACTATGAAGGGATCCTGATCAATTGGTCATTCAATGAACAATAAGTCAAATATAAGTCCAATCAGATTGGGAGATGAAGAAACTTTACCCAATAACGATAGGCAATAACTTCAGCTGGGGTATTATCCGGAGCACAAGAGCCTAAGCTAATCTGCTTAACAGCTTCAATCTGAACTGCCTCTGGATCCTCCCTAGCACTCAATTCCAAAGCCAATTGAATCTGATACTCTTCCATTATATCAGCATCCCTTGAAGTACTAGACCCCGAATCACGCCTAGCTGTATCGGAAACAACATCCCCTCCACTCCTACTAACTGCATCAGGTTGTTCAATTCTCTCCCCCCTAGTAACATTCGAAGATGATGGGGGACTAGGGCTCTTTCTATTAGCCACTGAACTGAGCCAACCTGATATCCCAGACAAGTGTTTATGCTCAGAACTCTGCTGGGACCTTGAGTTCAAAAGCCTCTCAGTGTCAGGAGACAACTTATCAATGGCCTTATTGCTGCTCTTTGATGAATTAGACCCTTCTGCTGAATCTTCTGATTGGTTGGACATGATATGGAGCTTCTTAAGAAGGTTCTTCATAACTTACTATCATAAGTTACAGTACTGAATGCGAAAGAGAAAAAAGTCTGGCCATAAACATCTCCATTGTCTTGGACCAAGCATGAAATCTCAATATCCCAATATCACCAACAAGTTCCAAAGTGATTCAAAAAAAAAAGCCTCTTTCTTTGAACCCTCATCACACCTTTAAAGGGTTTAAACCCCACAACTGACCACCAAAAACCCACCCATCATCTCCAAAAGCCATAAACCCCCATTCCAAACAAAACCCAGCAAAGCTTTACCAATACCAAGGACACCCAGATGGCTGAAATTGGAACAAACCCCACTATTGGGGTTTTACTCCCACAACCAGAACATGCCCAAAATAGCAAAACACCTCACAGCTATATATCAAAGATCAAAACTTCGATCCTTGCTTGCCTCCAAATAACCACAGCACCCAAATTTCTGATATGAATGAATGGATCTTACTTGGTCTTCAGGAACAACATGGAAAAAAGAGAAGGAACCAAAAAAATTTTTGAAAGAAAGAAAAATAGGGGGCAGGTAAAAGAAGAGGCAGCAGAAGACAGCAAAGACCAGCAAGTGGGAAGAGAGAGAGTAGGACCTCCAAGAATGACCCACTTGTTTGATTTGAGAGCAAATAGAGAGAGAGGATTTTCAAGAATTTTCAGTCCCATAAAAAAAGGAAGTTAAAGATTGGTGGGAAACACAAACACACACAGCCGACTGATCACTGGCTCACACCAACACACTATCTATTGTATGGAAGTCTCTCAGTCTCTCTCATTCTTTCAATCTCAGAGTCTCGGTGAATCCCAGAAACAAAAAAGGGTGGTGGCAGCAATTGGAAATTTGTGGTAAAGAGTTAAAATATCTGGCAGAGATGTAAAAGAATATAGAATCAACAAGTCTTGCTATTTCAAGCAAAATTTGTTGCTTTCCGGTTATGATAAACCGTTGCTTTTGTAAAACTAGACGACAAAACCAGTAGTGAGACTAGCACACAAACGATGTACCACAGAAGTTAAAACCTCCATGAATTATTGACAGTGTTGTTGTTGTAGAAGTAGTAGTACTGTAGTAGCCGGCCTTTTTATTCGACGGCTGCCATTGAATCTACTTCTGCTATTTTGCTTCACTGATCTGTCTATTACAAATAACAATTAAACAATGGCTTCTGCACTATTCTAGAATCCATTTATTTCTTCATAAATAATTCTCTTTTTGTTAATGAGGAATTGAAGACCAACCTGCAACCTCCTTATCCTTGTTTATTCTTTTCAAAACGGTTATCCAACAAGGCAACAACCTCATCTTTGTTATTATATGTTGTGGGTCATCAGGTCATTGAGGAATTAAGCTTAATTTGTTGTATTATTCTGAGTTGTGACCTCATTTGGAGTGACGAATGGGGCATTACCATAAATATAATAATACAATATCGGTTTATAGGAGAGTCATTTTAACGAGGATTTTTAAGTTAAGGATTTGGTGAGGATTTTTCGGTTTATAGTTTAAAAGACTTAATTTTCGATCACATTTTGACATATCATCCGTTCATTTTTTAGGTTTATATAAGTAGATCATTTCTATAAATTTTCACCAAAATTGATGTTCGTTAAGATAACAAACTAGATTAAATTAATGGACCAACCAAATATGTCAAATATGAACCGTTCAAGTTCAGAATTGATAAATCACACTTATGAATACCTTAACAATTTTCAATATAGTTGAAAATTTAAAGAAATGATCTACTCATAAATACCTATAAACTGAACGGTCAAGATGTGGATATAAGCTCGAAAGGTGAGATAAGCCAAAAAATTATCACCAAGTCCTCAACTTAAGGGTCCTCACTAGAATGACTTCCTGGTTGTATTATTGTGAGTTGTGACCTCATTGGAGTGACGAATGGGGCATTACCATAAATATACTAATACAATATCGGTTTATAGAGGAGCCCTTCTAGTGAGGATCCTTAAGTTGATGACTTTTTGGTTTATAGTTTAAAAAACTCAATTTTCGATCATATTTTGACATCTTATCCGTTCAGTTTTTAGGTTTATATGAGTAGATCATTTTTTTTACAAATTTTCACCCAAATTGGTGTTCGTTAAGATAACAAACTATATCAAATTAATGGACCAACCAAATATGTCACATATGAACCGTTCAAGTTCAGAATTGATAAATCACACTTATGAATGTCTTAACAATTTTCAATATAGCTGAAAATTTAAAGAAATGATCTACTCATAAATACCTATAAACTAAACGGTCAAAATGTGAATATAAGCTCGAAAAGTGGGATAAGTCGAAAAGTCTTCAACTTAAGGGTTCTCACTAAAAGGACTTCCCGGTTTATAGCTATAACAAGTCGAACTCAAAATTTTCCACTTCTTTAAAAAATTCTTCGCACAAAATCATGTTGATCAATTTCTTCATGTAGATCACAAAGTTAGTTTGATCAGTAGTTTCTGGGCCCGAAATTTTTTTTTCAAGTCGAGGCTTCCTACTACTTAATTTTTCCAAGTTATATATTTCCCTCCACAAGTTTCGTGCGTGTTTGTATATTTGCTGACTGTCCTCCTCGAATCTTGTTGACGAACAAATCTAGTTTTCTATTCTATACATCTTCGGAAATGCAGTTGACCATTAAACGTAAAAGGGAGAGTTCGGATTTGAAAACAGACGTAAGTGATTAGTTCATACATATGATACGACTATAACACCGGTGTGATTCTGGAAAAAAAATCTCGACCAAAAAACTGGACACATGACGAAAATTTTATCTACGAGAATAAAATAGTGACTTTCAAAGCTTGCAACTTCAACGTAAATTTATTTTGATAAGAGTGCATTTGTGTCTAAATTGTATTTCCCGACCATCCAAATCAATCGGAATCGCATTCATATAAACTGTTTTTAGCCTCCGGATCCACAGTAGTAAATAAAAGACGAAGTGACAAGCATTGCTTGAACTCCTTCTCTATTTTCGTTGTTGTTGTTTAATCAAAATGACAACGACTTATCATTGCTGAGTTGCTGTTGAAACTTCAAAGGTCCTCGTAGGTCGATCGCTAAATGATTACCAATTGCTGGCTGTCTTGAATATCGCCAAACCAAATTAGGTTAAGCCTTTATATATTCTCTCTATCCATCTTAGGATGAGGAAGGAGAAAAAGTTTGGAGATGATCACGATCGCAAAGCTAGTCGATCATCACAACTTGATGAACACCTTTTCTTTTGTCCTATTGCATGCAGATGCCCTGTTTAGCAAGGATGTTCATGCGCAGAGCTTCAAAAGAAAGAGATCGATGGCATTAATCTTGTTAAACCCTAGCTAGCCTTTTAACAGAAATTAAAAACTCAATTATTACATGGTTTATATTGTGGAAACGTCAAATCAGCCTAGGTCAGATTCTATATAGTCCAAACACATTTTAGGTATTTTAGTAATTAATTTCCTGTGAAGAGACTAGAGAATGCTTATGAGCCACCAAAATAGAAATAGATGGAAATTAGAAAATTTGGACCCAAAATTGAAAATTCAGGTTTATTTTGTTCAAAATATTCCTTCTGGAGGCCAGGATGACTGAGAGAAGGTTGATATGACCCGTTTTTGCTGCGTTCAAAAATGGGTTCGCTACCTCCCAATGCCCATAATCCTCAAAGCATTGTTGATCAAACTCTGAGCACAAAGATACTAACTATATGCTATAATTAATGGTTAATTTACATTCTGAAATATATATTAGGTAGGGTTAGGTTCCAGGTTTTTCATCTCAATAAAAATAATAACATCTTTAAGTTATTCAAAATATCCGAATACGTATATAGAGAACAAACAAACAAAATGAACAAAATAGGTTAATTAGTGGACCGTATATAAGTCAATGAAAGGTGTGGTTTTAAATTGCAACCCTCCTATAGTTATGAAAGAGGTCATTCGTTGGTCGTGTACGTACTTATGTGCATTACCTCTCTCTTCGGCAAAGTGATTCACATCATTTATCATACTATGATGATTACTCATTTCCTTGATCATCTAATAATGTGATGAAATCATGCACGGAATACCCTTTATGATTGAAATTCATGAGTTATAGATAAGGAAAATGACTGTTTGCACAAAAACACACTCATAAACTTATCAACTACTTTGTAAAACATAAACACAAAATATTTGCATGCATAATATTTCTAAGACCGGGCTAAGTTACGAAATATAAAAGAAAAATTAAAAAAAAGGGAGACAAACGAACATTGATGAATTGACTATTGATTAAAAAAAATGCAAGTGACGACTCAAAAATAAGAAAATAATGGCTAATTTAAAAAAAAAAACTCTTATATGAAATAAATCATAAAGACTAAAGAGAGAAGAAACATGTTACAGGTTTTTGTTTCTTGCATTTGACGTAAAATTATACAACATCATGTCACCGTCGTTTATTGTTATAGCTATAGGGAAATGAACTCTATCAAAATTCAAATTCACAACGCTATTTTAAGAATTACCGTACAACTATTTTGCGAAAGTTCTATAATATTTAAAAAAAATTACATGTCAAATAAAATTTTTCTGTTCAACCCGATTAGTTCAAGAATCGTGGGCGGCTTTGGTTGTCTTTTTCCGAGTACAAGACTTGCTTTAAATGGAAAAAGTAGCTGGAGTTTGTTTTCTTTAAATTAAGATAATAAACAAGATCAACATTTGCATGGTTGGACTTTGGAGGCGCGTGGAGAACAAATAGCGGCCGCCATAGAGTGGGGGAGGGATAGTCGCCATGAGTCATGACGTTATCCAATCCAAACTCGCAAAGGGAGTTCGGAGTGGAGTTTCCAACACCCATGATCCTGACTGGAAAGGCGACAGCGCGTGGTTTACAGTTGCCTATATATGTGGAGGTTGAGGTGGAGGAGTGGAGGACCAGCTGGTTTTCTCTGCCATTCCATTAACGTGCAAAATTCCCTAGAATATGGCAACAGAGAAAAAGAAAAGGCTAAAGTGGCAACAGGAGAAGCCAAATTTGAAGAGGGAAATGTCGTGCTCAAAACCAGAATTTTCGGTAATTTATTTTTACAGATTTTCGGTAATTTATTTTTGCAGTTTTCTTGGTTTTAGGCCGAGACGTTCTCTTTTTCCGACTTTAGTTAATTTGAGTATGCGACACAATGAAATATGAACATGAACAGAGAGGTACATTATTCTATCATTGCGAATTTAGGCCCATATGGAATGCTCTTCCTTGTGAGCCTGCTAGCTCTCCACATTGAAGAGTAACTAGAACCCAAGAAGAATCAGATGAAACTCATAACAGAAGCACAGCATACCAAGTATCATCAATATAAACATCGAGCATTCCCCATGCCACAAGATTCGGCATGGAATACCCTACACGCTCGTTCCATATGTTATATACACTTTTAAGCCTGCAAACAAGAACCCAGAACGAGGGACCATCAACTTGCAAAATGAGCACCCACACAAACAAACACTAATTGACCCAAAAAAAGAAGAAGACACAAACAAACACTATGGCCCGTTTGGTTTGCTGAATGAAGCATCAGGATCAGGCCGAAAAACTTAAAATCTTTTCTTCATTTCGTGTTTGGAATTTGGAAAGAAAATACCCCAAAATGCAGTTCCATTCATACCCCAAAATGTTTATATTACCAAACATTGGAAATAGAAAGTTCATGAGATATTTAAATTCCATAATATAGGAAAGAAGAATTATTTTCTTTTCCGCAAATTGAACCAGGCCTAAAGATGACGGTAACTGTTTGCCAAACTGTTAAAAGCGACCATCTACTCACAACTAACAGCATGCTACTGAAGTTCTGATGGCTGAGGAATGGCAAGCAAGATTTAGAAAGATACAGGGGAAGCATACTGAAACACCTTGTCCCCTACAAACTGCCTGCTACAGTTGTCCCTCTCCTAATAACATGGAAAACCAACTTTATTTACTTTTCCCCTACCTACCATTATCTATCCTTACAAGTTCTTCCTTAATTTCAAGAGCTGACCAAATTTTACTACACCTAAATATAATGCAAAATAAACCTTCTCTCTGTGACCGCTGCATCTCAAATTACTGTGAAGTATGAAAGATTGCATTTTATTACACCTAAATATAATTCAAAGTAAACCTTCACTCTGACCATGCAGATAATTTTATAACTTTCTTAAAAAATTATATAACTTTCTTAAAGAACCTACCAGCAATTTTAATAAGAACAAAGGCCTGCAGTAAACCTTCACTCTGACCATGCAGATAATTTTATAACTTTCTTAAAAAATTATATAACTTTCTTAAAGAACCTACCAGCAATTTTAATAAGAACAAAGGCCTGCAAATCTTCTCAACTTGATTATTCTCAAATTGAATAAAAATAACAAATTACAAGGAACAAATAAGTCGTGGGTCATTCTAAAATTGCACAAACAACAAACTAAATGGACAAGGTCATCATCTCTACCGATAAAGACAGTTAGTTATGCTAACCTCCTATTCGCTTTACAGACCCTTTTTACCTCATATGTGCTTTTCATCTCACAAACAGGTATAACATAAGCAAAGGTTTTCTCAACTTTGGAGCGCTGGCTGTTGAGTTGCAATAATTAACGGGGCACTGATGTCCATGGTTGCTAGTCCTTCTAATTCTTGGATTGCAGCAGCGGCATCAACTGCGCTTTCATCATTCAAGAAAGGTTTTAGCACACCAACAGCTTGACCCACTCTTGATTGCTGCAAACAACAGAGTAATAGCATGAACAACACTATCATAATAGTCATAACAGTTATGCTGCATATGCAATAGACCTACAGAATATTCCACTTACAAAGTATTCCAGTTTCCTCTTCAATTCTGCGTTTGCAGCTATATTTGGATCAGGTGCTGCAGTTATTGCCAGTGTTGCATCCTATGGTAATATAACAAAATGGGACAATGGCCATAAATATCAAATACGCGACAGAAGGAGAACAATAATATTATCATAATACAAGGGGAAAAAATGAAAACAAAAACAAAAGTTGTATATCTAACTTATTTAGTTCTCCCTACAATCATATACAAAAGTTTTGACATATTTTCGGAAGAAGATGAGGTTTCAACTGTCAAACTCAACGTGTAGCATTGTTAGTAATGAGGTCCTTATCAGAATGAACCTCCAAATGTCACTTTCATTGTCTAGTTGACCAACAAATAAATATTTGTCACAAACTACTGAATATCATCAAATTACTACATTTCTTCTTCCTTTGCTGGCTCTCTTCAACATTCCATCCTATTTTCATTTAGGATACCATCTTAATGTTCATTTCACCAACCACAAACTACATATATATTTTCTTGTAAATCAATAACTATCGTTAGGTTTATTAAATTTCACAATACTACTGGTAGCTATAATTAACAAAAAAAATTAGGTTCACGTAGCTATAGTTTCTTGAAAACAAAAACTTTAATAATTATAGGAACAACCAATTACAATATTAACAACTAGGAAGATTATTCGAGAGAAGAGGACTACCTTCTTGGGCCTGCCCACAGGCCTTCCACTCCTACTTAACTTGGGGCGGTCCACCCCTGGAACCAGAGGCGGTCTGCCCCGCGGCTTACCAGTGCCCGCAGCCACACCAGAAGACGCAGCAGCCGACTTATCCTTCTTGGGCCGACCTCTGGGCCTCGGTGCAGGCTGTGGCACTACTGCATTGGGCCCGTTGCTCTGCTCAAATGCCCCAATAATAGGCACATTAGTAGCATATGGAATAAACACACTCCTCGGCTCAGCTTTGGAGGGACGCCCTGGTCTCCTCTTCACAAGCCCATTAGGACCCGAAACACTCGAAACCGTCTTGGGTTTGGGAGGACGTCCCGGTCTCTTCTTTGACATCCTAGAGCCCGGAGGACGGCCCCTGCCCCTCTTCACTACCGGACTATTATTCTGCACGATCGCAAGGGCTGCCGGAGCTTTACGTGGCCGGCCAGGTCGCTTCTTGGGCACATCTGCGGGCCCGGGAGAAACCACCATGGGCAGAGAATTGGGCTGCTGCTGAAGAATGGGCTCCGGAAAGGTCTGCGGCAGTGTGGGCTGTGGAAAAGATTGGAAATTGGGCGGGACGATGGGGTGCTGGGGAATGGGAATCGGCATTTGCGGAATTGGAATTGGCATCGGAATCGAAATCGGTTGTTGAGGATATGAAATTGAAATTGGCTGCTGAGGAATCGGAAATGAAATTGGCTGCTGAGGAAGCGGGATTGGAATCGGCTGTTGCGGAATGGGAATGGGTTGTTGTAAAATGTGCTGCTGCTGCTGTTGCTGTTGTTGTAGGGGAGCAATCAGCTGTGGCAACTGTTGCTGCATCAGC
This sequence comes from Fragaria nilgerrensis, assembly GCA_010134655.1. Taxonomy (NCBI): domain Eukaryota; kingdom Viridiplantae; phylum Streptophyta; class Magnoliopsida; order Rosales; family Rosaceae; genus Fragaria; species Fragaria nilgerrensis. The sequence goes on from CM020981.1 coordinate 10,856,979, forward strand.
AGCTGCTGGTCCGGCTTGGGCTTGGGAGGACGGCCACGGCCACGTGGCTGGGCAGGAGAGGCAGCTGAGGCAGGAGCAGGAGAGTCAATAGGAAGAGGAGGAGGAGGAGGAGCAGCGTCAGATCTGGGAGGACCAGGGATCTTGTAGGACTTCTTGACCATCTCAAGATGACCTGAGTTCTTGAGGCGCTTGAGATGGTGAGTCAACAAGGCTGAGTGAGTAGGTGGGAGGCTCGGGTAGACCTGCTCGATGTACTTAGCTATGGCTCTCCTGCTCGACCCGTCCCTCTCCTTCAACGCTGCTATAGCTGTGTATATCATCTGCAATCCATAAAATCTAAATCAACTACAAACCAACAGATCAAAAAACCTGAGCTCAAGTGAGTGTGCTGAGCGGTACCTCAGCATAAGGAGGGTGGTTGAAAGTAGGGGCGGGAGTGTGAGTTGGGTTGGCAGCTGCATAAGTGATGGGGGCGATGTTGTTGTTAACAGGTTCCACGGTGGTTGGGACGGCGGAGATGGGCGGCGGTGGATAAGGATTGGGAGGAGGAGGTGGGTCCATGAAGGTAAATTTTAGGACTCTGGAAACTTGGGTATTTGAGGGGATAAGTGAAAGTCTAGGACTGGGGACTGGATCGGAGAGAAGCAGAGTAGACTACAGAGTACAGAGAGGAGAGAATAGAGGACGATGAATTTGATGGGATTGGGGAGGAGCGTGGTGGGGGAAGGTCTAATCCCACCGTTGAAATTGGCTCAGTTTGATGACGCGGACTCTGTCTTTTTCCTCTGTTTTCTTCTTTTTCCATAAATATCCAGACAATCTTATTGTCTTTGCACTTCAGGCCTTGTGCTCCGGCTACATTTCTGTTCTCTGACCCTTGTGTTTTGGGGATATCCTACATTTGAGAGTGCTTTCCTATTCCTGTGCTATTTAGCTCAATTTCTGTTTTTATTTTCTTTCCATAACAAGGGAAATGCAACCACGAAGTTAGAAGTTAGAACTACTTAGAAGATCTCATACGGTCAAAGTGTTTATAGGGTATCAAAGCATGATTAGCAAGTGAGTAAAACTTTACTCGATCAAATATTATGTATTTAGTTAGTTGATTTCATAAAGTCACATACGTAAATTAGCATAATGTAAGTTGTTTCATTATGATAATTCAGTTACAATTTATCATTATTTATAATTGTTTGTTCAACTTTTTTAATATCTCTGATTTTCACATACACCGCAAGATAGAATTTAACTTTCGCAAATTGTCTATCAAGGTTAGGGTTTGCTCCGTAAAAACAGGAGGAAGCTTTAGAAAGAGAGTGGTGTGTCTAGCTCGTCCAGCGGCGCCCCCACATCGGCGTTGGCTTCTTGCCTCGTTGGTGTAGGGTCGGTTGCCTGTTCGTACTGTGGAGGTGGCAGGGCCTTCCGGCCGGTTTCATGACGGAGGATACAAATTGCGGCTTCGCTCAGCGTGAAGGGGTTGCTGCATCTCAAGGAAGAAGGCAACAAGGATCTGGATGCGGCGTGGCGTGGGATCCCCGGAGTCTTGAACTGAGGTCTTGTTGCAAGGTTATTGTTGGCGGCGTCTTCAGGTTTAACCAGATCGACGACGAGTCTGCGTTGTACAGATCGGCGTCGATTTTGTCTATAGGACTGATCTATGGCTTCGCAGTAGGACTCTGGGGTGGTCAGAAAGCATAAAGGGGCTCTGATGATGACGATGGCTCAGACCTTGCGGCGGCACTAGGGGTGGAAAGGAGGTGACGATGAGGTTGTTGTTTTGGGCCGGGTGGAGCAATTTTGGGCCTCCAATGGTACTGGTTTGGTGGGCCTGGGCCAATGGTGTGGTTTTGGGCCAGGTTTGGTCCTTTGTGGGCTTATGTTTTTTGGTTAGGTCTAAGTCCCTCCTCTTTTGGGCGAGGGTTAGGGTGTCGTCTTCTGGTCAGTGTGCTACTTTGGTGGCGTTATTCTTGGGCACTATCGGCTTTAATATCGGTGCAGTCTGTGTGGCAATATGAGAGTGGATTGCCTTTGCACGTGGTCTAGTGGTATTTGGACACGGTGTTGAAGAAGGGAAATTTGCTAGTTTTAGTGTTGGCGGCAAGGTTGTATCGTTACTCTTAGGACTGTGCAGCTCTTTTTTAGCGTGAAATTGAGTTAGGGGTTGGGCCCACTTGGCTCATGGATGTTGTTGTGGCGACAAACCCATAACTACGGATCTTTTTGGGAATGTGATTTGTGGTGTATGTACCACAACCGATCATTCTATTATGTTGTAATTTTATTCCGTTATCAATAAAGTTATTTATTCTTTAAAAAAAAAAATCTCTGATTTAGTTCATTGTAAATTACAATCTAGACTTTCGCTTTGCCTTAAGTAGTTATTATAAATACGTAACCATAGCAACACCAGTATTAGACGAGTTTAAGGGACTTTTTTCATATCTCGGTTACTTCGCCAAAAGAAAAATTATTATTTACCTTTCTCATGACATAAATTAAATTTCCATGAACTTTCTATATTAGTGTAAGGTGATATAATATTTTCAAAAAAAAGGTAATATTAGACTATTAGTGAAGGTGGTTAAAACTTTTGTAATTAATGCAGAAAATAGTCCAATACCATTTGGTTAAGTGACATAGTCTCTCATTTAGTAAGTGAGAGGTTGTGAGTTCGACTCACACAATTGTAATTTACCTGATAAAAAAATACAGAAAAATAATGATATATGAGTAATGTATGGAAAGAAAGATAAATGTTTATGTAGCCTTGTTTGTTTGTTTGTTTTTATTTTAGAAAAAAAAAATTACAAGGAGAAGCCTTTTAGGCGACTAAAATTAGAGGAGTCCAACAAATGAACCATTTGAGCTTAGGGTGGAAGGCAGCCACATCAGGGAGTCCAAACTCCAAAAAGTGACCAATTGAAGCAAGAAAGTTTGCCTCTCTATTTTTATAGTCAAAAAGGGGAAATTTTTGTATACACGACGTGTAAACACATGGTGCAATCTTAACTGTTTATAACAATTCATATGTTTGACCATAATGTTTTTAATTTTTATATTATGTTCTCTAATCTTAACCATTCACATATGTATCAGTATGTGTAGATACATGCCGTGTACCGAAGATATTTTAGTCAAAAAGCAGCATACAAACTCCCTAGATACCCGTTTACATAAGACCCGACCCAAATGTTATGATAGTGGATTTCCATATTATTTGTGTATTGAGATTTGAATGGCATTAGTTACTTGGGCATCAATGCTCCAATTTAGCACTCCTCATCATCTCACGGTTGCTAGTGGCAAAGACGACGACAATATTAGCATGTTTGGGTGATGAATGTGGTAGATTAGTTTGTATTGTTGCATTTTCTTATTTGCTTGTAGGACATTCGGTCCATAAATTAGCGAGTTGTTAGTTTCCTCTTACTCTTTCTAGTTTGATTGAGTTGGAGACTCATACTCTTTGTTGTTAGTAGTTTTCCGGTCTCGCGTTTGCGGGTATTGTAATTGGGTTTGTCCCGTGACTAATGAATTATTCATTTTTCTCCACAAAAAAAAAAAGATGTAGTTATAATTTATGCATAAACACATAATTTGTTCTCTCTTGCTTCTGTGTTGTTTGGTTAAAGAATGATAAGCTATATCTTTTAATATCTGACACTTGACTCTAATTTGTTTATCTTTTAGCTAAATTTCATGTGATGCTTATAATGGGTCTTTGTGAGACAAGTTTTTCTTGTATGTGGAGGAACAACAATGCAAATGCTCAAGATGATAACATGAAAGCTTTGAAAATGTTATCTCGCAAGATTAAAACGAGTTACTACGGCTGTGTATTCAAATTGCTCTTTTGTATTATCAAACACATAAGAATAGGGACAACGTATTGTTGATAGCCAAAATTCCACGAGCTCGTTTCTCTAAGTTGACATATGCCCATAGTCTTATTGGGCATTCATCAAAGCCCAATATAGTCGAAGAGACTTCCTTGAAAAGCGACAAACTCAAGTTCTGCCATGCAAACATAACACGTAGACCCAAACATAACACGTCTCTATAATATCATGGCAGCAGGCTACCGCCCTAGACCTGCCATCGCCACCCTTCTGTCTCCCCTTCACCAATTTTCTTCCATGGGGAAACCACCCACCAAAGCTTGGAAGCCACCTGTCCAAAACCCTAAACCCTAATCCAAAACTCTCTCAGACCCTTTGTTTTCCAGCAACAACTATCCTCCCTGATCTTGCCTATAAAAAAGGTAGCTCACTACTGCTAAAGACCATCATCGGTAACCCAGAAAACCTCAAGAGATCATGCTTCATCTCTAGAACCCTAGCCACCTTATTTTCAGTCAGTTCTCATTCCATAAACCCTCCATAACCCAAAATCAAGCTCTCTCACTAAACTCACAAGCTCCCAGGTCCCCCACCATATCCATCTGTAAGTCCTATTGTTTTTAGAATCGCTGTCGTTATAGTAGAATCGCTGCTGTAACTGCTACTGTTACAGTGAAGCAAACTACTGCTGTTACTTCAAACAAACTATTGCTGTTACGGTCTAGCACTGAGAAGCAAACTACTATTATTATCAAGCGCATCACAACAGAGTCATTCTTGGATCTCATCCTCGATCGACTTTGGGCCTGGTTTCGCTTAAGCATTGAGGGCTTGCTGTTCTAAACCCTACAAGCACAAAAACACCCTCACATTTTTTGGCGACTCCACTGGGGACCAGGCCGTGATTCGCTTAGCGGCTCCACAACGAAAGAAGAAAAATAACAGCGGCATGCCTTCTAAGAACAATCGAAGCAGGCTGATTATGTTTCCAGGCATGTTGAGCAATCACAACAACAAGAAAGGTTAGAGGAGGAGGAAGGAATCACCGCATCAGATTTAGCAAATATCCTCAACGACTTTGGGAGAACTCAGAGGGAAATGGTTTACACCATAAAGCAGTCGGTGAGCACAATTCAAGCCACAAAGCCGTCGGAGCAACCAAATAATGAAGAACAGCGAGAGAAAGTCTCTCATGAGGAGTCTGCCGCTGTTAAGGAGTCTACTACAGCCAAAGAACCTGATCAAAGGGCTCCCTCCTTTGTCACACAAGAAGATGTCGTAGCCATGCTGGAAAAAGAGCTGCGTCGTAGCTCTGAAGATTGGAAGTATGCTCCTCAGCCTCCTTATCCATCAAGCATAATGCATTTGGCATATCCGAAAAATTATGAGACACCCACATTCACTTTGTTTGATGGAAGGAAGGGCAGTCCAAAAGAGCATATTAGTCGATTTATTGACGCTCTTGGTCCTCATGCTAGCAACCACAATCTCAGGCTAAGGGAATTCTCTAAAACCCTTACTAATCATGGATACACCTGGTACACCACTCTAGCTCCGGGTTCAATCCGCACTTGGGATGAAATGACAGGTAAGTTCTGTAGGAAGTATTTCTAACATGAAGAAGGGTGACTATTGCTCAACTGAATAACACCAGGCAACAAGCAGGAGAAAACTTGGTGGAGTTTGTGCGCCATTTTCGTGATTTAGCATTGGACTGCTATGATGAGAAGGACGAGGAGTCACTGGTGGAAATTTGCATCAGCAATATTTTGCCAGAATATCGGGTCTATTTGGAGAACATCGGCATCACTCAGTTCTTTAGACTCATTGAAGCTGTGAGAAGGACAAGCATGTTAGTAAAAACCACAACAAGTCAGAGGAGCTGGAGGTCAGATAAAAAAGACACATCCCAGAGGGAAACACACCATGCTCTCATGGCAGATGAAAGAAATTTGAAAAGGAAGGAAAGATCTGGAACTGTGCTGGCAATACCTTGTTCGGATGAAGAACTTCATGCTATTCTTGATACTTTATTTATTGACGGGGTGATCAAGCCTGTGCTGTGAGAAAAGCCCCAAGCAGGGAAGATAAGAAGAACCCAAGGTACTGCCGTTATCACCAAATAGTGGGACATCCTACTCCTGCCTGTCAAACCTTGAGAAAGATCCTCCATGCAAAAATCGACGAGGGCACGCTCGAGCTTCCATCAAAAAGCAAGCTATAGATGACGATCCATTACCAAAACAGCATGGAAAAGGTGTTTGTACTGTCATCACTAGTGTTGATAAAACAGGCCAAGGTGAAAAGAATATGTATGGAGCTTTAGCACTGAGTGTGTATCAAAGTCCCATCGATCAAGCTGCTTGGTATCAATATTGCAGGGGTCAAGGTTACGCCGACCCTTTCTTCACCCATTATGATTGGAATAACAACTCAGCCATGGAAGGCCAAAAGCGAGCGCGCTTCAGCAATGATGATCATTGTTACCAGGCTCATCAAGTCACTGAAGTAGTCGATGATGTTATGGAAACTAGTTTCATGCAGAGCAACATGCCTTCTGCCGTGGAAGTCCTTCAACAAAATCCTAAGTTCAAGTCCCTCTTTGATCAACTAGAATACAGACCTAAGGCGAGGCATGCCGCTGCGAAGGCCTTGATGGATGTATCTAAGGCATTTGATCCTCAATGTGTTGCTGCTGAGACACAAAGGGGCAAAAGTTTGCTTGAAGGTGACAATGCTATTGTATTCACTGATAAAGACATGGAGGTAGATTATCCTGATCATTGGAAGCCATTATACTTAGAAGCTCAAATCAATGATGTACTTGTGAGGCGAGCACTGGTTGACACAGGATCATCCTTGAATATCATATCTATCCAAGTGTTAACTGCTGCCGGGATCTCCTTAGCCAAGATTGTGAAGACAAGCATGTCAATTTCTAGATTTGCAAACGAAAGCGAGGAAGCTGTCGGTTACATATTATTGAACCTCAAGGTTGGGCCTATTCAATCTCTCACCAAATTCTATGTTGTTGATGTTGATACAAGCTACCATGCTCTGTTGGGACGCCCATGGCTGAATAAGCATAAGCTTGTGCCCTCAACTTATCATCAGTGTGTCAAAGGGAGAATTGGACTCAAGCCTGTTAGGTTGCCGGGAAATCAGATTCCATTTCACCAGAGCGAAAGTCATTACATTGAGGCACAGTTTTATGATGTGTTCACTGATGGAGAAGGAGCTGAATCATCCAAAGCCAGAGGCATGCCTTTGCCGTCGTGGCTTGACATTCGGGGTCTCAGCAACAATGAACTCGCTAAGTTAGTGAGGTCACAAAGTGCTTGTGCCCACACACAATAGCCTCAATGCTCTAGGGTGGTGTTGCCAGATGGCCGCACTGTATACCGCTTATGACAGGTTGCGGGGCCCAATCCTTCTTTCGAAGAGGGCCCCAAAACAACAGGTTCATGAAATGTAGTCAAGTCCAAGATGAAGAAGTAGAGGGGGCTTCCATGGCGCCTGAGAATTTTCCCCTCCAAAAAGCAATGCCAGCACCAAAATGTATGCAAGATGGAAGTGCCGTTGTTACAGAAGAAATGGAAGAAGTTAATCTAAGTGATGATCCTGCTATGCAAAAGAATGTTTCAATCTCCACCCATTTGACACATGAAGAAAGGAGCTGCCTTATTTCTTTATTGAAAGAATACAAAGATGTTTTTGCATGGAGCTACGAGGAGATGCCGGGATTAGATCCAAACCTTGTGTGTCATACATTAAATGTGCAATTGGGGGCCAGACTGGTGGTTCAATCAAAGAGGAATTACCATCCTGACAATGAGCAGCAGATCAAGCAAGAAATTGAGAAACTCTTGGCCTTCGGTTTCATCAAGCCAATAAAGCATCCTACTTGGCTAGCAAACATTGTTCCTGTGAAGAAAAAGAATGGTCAGATTTGGGTTTGTGTTGGCTTTAGAGACTTGAACAAAGCTTGCCCTAAAGATGAATTTCCACTACCGAACATGGATGTGCTCATAGACTCAACCTCAGGCCATGGCATGCTATCATTTATGGACGGTTTCAGCGGCTACAATCAAATAAAAATGGCCACAAGGGATGCTGAAAAGACAGCTTTTCGCACAACATATGGAAATTTCTACTACACTGTCATGCCATTTGGCTTGAAAAACGCTGGTGCTACTTACCAGAGGGCGATGACGGCAGTGTTTCATGACATGATGGGGAAAGAAGTAGAAGACTATGTCGACGACTTGGTGGTAAATTCCAAGACTAGAAAGGAACATTGGATCACTTTGAGGAGGGTGTTCCAAAGGTGCAGATTATACAACTTGAAGATGAACCCTAAGAAGTGTGGGTTCGATGTGTCCTCGGCAAAGTTTCTTGGATTTGTAGTGCACAGCAAAGGCATTGATGTGGATCCAAGCAAAGTTCAAGCTATTGCATCTCTCCCACCGCCGGCAAACCAGAAAGAGCAGAAAAGTTTTCTTGGAAGATTATCATATATCAGACGCTTCATACCTGGTTTAGCTGTTGTAATCAAGACATTTGCACCATTGCTGAAGAAAGGAACCAGGTTTACATGGAATGCCAAGTGCAAAGAAGCTTATGCAAAGATACAACAGCTTATCACCAAACTTCCAACCATGAGAGCACCAATTCCCGGCCTGCCTCTGAAAATATACCTAGCCTCTACTGATGCAGCTGTAGGAGCACTGTTAGCACAGGAAAATGAACCAGGGGAAGAATTCCCCATTTATAATGTGAGCAAGCTTTTGGGAGGAGCTGAAACACGCTATCCCAAGGTTGAGAGGCTTTGTCTAGCACTTGTTTTTGCGGCACAAAGATTACGGCATTATTTTCTAGCTCACAAACTTTAGCTCATGGTGAAAACTGACCTGGTCAGATATCTGCTGACAAGACCAACATTGTCTGGACGGTTGGCGAGGTGGCTACTCCAGTTATCAAAATTTGACATCATATGCATGACTCCAAAGGCTATTAAGGAGCAAGATGTGATTGAATGATCACTTTGTCCTCAGGAGAAGAAGGCTTTGATGTTTCACAAGAAATATTGGGAGAGTTACCTGAGATCTCGGCAGTAGTTGAAGAAGGGCCCTGGACACTCCATTTTGATGGGTCAGCCACATCTAATGGCGGAGGAGTAGGAGTTGTGCTTGTGGATCCTAAAGGGAATGCCAAGCCTTTCTCTTTCAAGCTCAATTTTCCATGCACTAATAATGTGGCAGAGTACGAAGCTTTTATTGCTGGGCTCTCAACTGCACGAGAGATGAATGTGAAGAAAATTAGAGCAATCAGAGATTCAAACCTGGTCATTAGTTAGTTGAAAGGAGATTTTGCAGTGAAAGAAGCAGCTCTGGCGCCTTACAGAACTTTGGCAGAGAAGTTAGTCACAAGCTTTGAGCAAATAAGTCTGGAGCACATTCCCGACAGCACCAACAGATATGCAGATGCTCTAGCTACCCTCGGTTCAAGACTTTCATTCACAAAGGAGCAACCCAACATCATTGTTATGCAAAGAAATAAGCCTTGTGTGGAGAACATGCAATCTCCGAGTCCGCCAACACCAGGCAAGAATGATTGGAGAGAATCTATCAAAAATGAGATGTCTCAGTTACACAAAGGAGTGCGGCTCAAAATGTTAAAAGATTACAGTATGATGTTTGGAGAGTTATACAGGCGCTTACTGGGAGGAATCTTAGCTCACTGCATAGATGAAGGAGAGGCTCAAAGAAGGCTGAAAGAGATACATGAGGCCATTTGTGGCCGCTGAGATGCAATCTTCATGCTACAAGTGCTTTGTATTGATGCCGTCAGAACATGAAGGCTTTACGGCGGCAATAACAGAAGACTGGAGATCACCATACTTGGAGTACCTCATTAGCAAAACACTGCCGGAAGATCGCAAGCATGCATACAAGATCAAGAAAACAGCAAAGAGATATTTTGTGGATGGAAGCATACTATACAGAAAAGGGTTCAATGGTGAGCCATTCAGATGCCTTGGAGTTTCTGAATCCAAGTTGGTTCTCCAAGAAGTGCATGCTGGAGAATGCGGGGAGCACCAAGGAAGGAAGAAACTTTACCGGCAGTTGTTGAGTTTGAGATATTACTGGCCCAACATGCGGGAAGATGCTTGCAACACAGTCAAGAGGTGTCACACATGCCAGGCACATGGAAACTTGAGTCACAAGCCATCAACATTGCTACAAGATATAAAAACGCCATGGCCGTTTCATACTTGGTGGCTGGACTTGATAGGGATTATTCATCCATCTTCTGGAGGCTTTATATGGATTCTTACAGCAACAAAATCTTTCACTAAATGGGTTGAGGCAATTCCGCTTCGCAAGGCAACAGGAGCAGCAATTTCAAACTTCATCAGGGAGTATATCGTTTGCAGATTCAGGATCCCTTACAAGATTGTTACCGACAATGGGACTCCTTTTGTCAACCAAGAAGTAAGTGCAACACTCAAAGGGTACGGAATCAAGCACAGGAGATCAACGCCATATTACCCAGGGGAATGGCTAAGCTGAAGCTACAAATAAAACTCTTATCAGAATTTTGAGCAAAATGGTGCATGAATACAAAGGAGGATGGAGTACTCATTTACCTGACGATTGATGGGCCTATCGCACTTCTCCAAGGAGTGCCACCGGATTCTCTCCATATTCCTTGGTTTACGGATCCGAAGCAGTTTTACCTGTGGAGCTCATGATCCCGTCAGCAAGAGTGCTAGCTGTTAATGATCTGGAATGGGATGCCAAATCTTGTTCTAAATGGAGGATGATGGATCTTGAAGCAGCGGATGAGAGGAGACAAGCAGAAGTCAAAGCAGAAGCATACCGACAGGCAGTGACCAAGGCTTACAATAGAACAGTCAAGGAAAGAAGATTCAAGGAAGGAGATCTTGTTCTCAGAACTGCTGACTGGGTAAGAAGACAGATGCCTGGTCCTTCCAAGTTTGCACCACAGTGGGAAGGCCCATTTGTTGTGAAAGAGTCACATAGCAGTGGTTATTATCGCCTTGTTCATGCTAACGGCGGCGAACCTACTGATCCTATTAATGGAAAATGGCTCAAGCCTTACTACTGCTAGAGATCACTGCATGGAGCACCCTCTGCCTTTCTTTCGTATCTAGTTTTGCATCCAGAAACCGCCTCCACTATTCCATGTAATCACTTGTAAAGACACATCTTTTTGTACTAGTATCAGAAGCTTTTGTATGGTACATCGCCATGATGGTACCTGAATTTGTAGAGCAAAATTTGCAATGTGAAATGAGGAGGTGTTTCCAAATGAGATTCGCATTGCCTTTGTTCATTCCTTAAATCAGCAGAAGAGGTTGTGCAAAGAATAGGGCTAAAAAAAAATATAAATAAATAAAAATAATTTTGAAATTCCAACATCAGAGTTCAAGTTCAGCAACAACCTTAAAACATGCAATTCCCAGCAGCAAAATCCAAGCAATATCACCTGTAACAATTACATAGACCTGTCACTTTTCGATAAAAGGGAATGAGAAGCAAAATCACCATAACAAATTTTCATCAGGCAAACTCCCATACATGCTTCAATATTCAAAGCAAATTTATCAAAAAATGCAAGCCCTTGCATAAGTCTGAAACTGTTACAAAATACATATAAAGCTCAAGTGCTTCAAATGAAAACTACTAAAGTCACATCGACAATCAAAATCCAGGCCCTAATATAAGTAATGAGCAGCATGACTGTCGTCCTTCCAAGAAGACTCCAACGCACACTCCACAACAGAAGCCGGAACATCAGGTAGTATAAATCCCAAGTCACTCTGAGTTTTACCCAACTCTTCCTCAAGGTGTACAAGTTCCTTCTTCTTTTGCAATATTGTCACTTGCAAGGCACAAACTCTAGCACAACAATCATCTGACCCTTCAGGCCTCATCATATAGCCAAAATATTGTCGAGCTGCTTGCATCAAGAAATCCAACAAAAACCCAACATTGAATCCAGCCTCCATAAAATCGCGGCATGCATCTCTCCAAACAAAGAATGGTTCCTCATTCTTCACCTGACAAGCTTCCATGCTAAGTAGCATCGTTCCAAATTCCTCGATCAATTTATTTTTCTTCTTCAAAGTGTACTCCCGGTTAACCAAACTCAGGAGGTTTCCCTCGCAATACTTTTCAGAAAATTTGGTTAAGGGACTCACCAACTCTGAAGAAACGCTCATGCCTTGAAACTCAGCTGTATCTTTACTCAATTGGGGCGCAATATCATCCATACTCAGGGGAGATTCGACATTGGAATTAAATCGGGTAGCAAAGTCATCCATGCGAGTCACCCATTCACTTGTATGTCCTCTTGCAGGCCGATTCGAGTCATGGCACTGAGCCTTGGTAACTGTTAGCTGGTCATCGGCCGAAACATGCTCGCTTGACGGTGTGATCATTATTGTGGTAATGTTATCTAGTGCCTGCTCAGGTACATTAAGTTCGGCTGGAGAAACACTTGTCAACGCATGTGTGATCTCCTGCTCATTAAATCCATTTGTTGTCATTTCTATCATTCCCGCATCAATGGTCTCCTGCTCATTGAATCCATTTGATGTCGTTCCCATCACTCATGTACCAATGATCTCCTCATTGAGTCTGTCCACCGCCATCTCCATAATTCTTGTATTTGTAACCTCCAAAGGTTGATCCTGCTCCTTGTACAAAAATTTAAAAAAAAGTGTCATAATGTGTGATCCTGCGAAAAATGACATGCTTTTCATATTCCTCAGTATCAAAGGGGCAAAATAAGCATGAAAACATTATAGCATGAAAGCGTTATAAAATTACTCAAGCAATTGCGGTCAACGCCCAAAACATGCAAAGCTATGTCTTAATTCAAAAATCTATCACCAAGCACGCACCTGCTTCTTTCAACATCCATGCACATTCTTATTCTATTTTGAACACGCGTCTGTACATATGGCAAAATGTTCATCCATGAAAGTCCAAGCAATCACACAAAGTTGACTTAAGGCCATGCCGTTCACGCAAATTATCCAAGCAGTTCAAACATTCTAAGTTACTCAAGTTACCGCCATGCAAATTCATGACACACAAGCATTTCATCTTATTTACTCACATGACAACAAAGGCAAAATCAAGCTAATGCAAGGAAATTGAAAATTCAGATGAACAAGGCACCTGTTTATCACTCTCATGCTCAAGCTCATCGGATCTCATGTTAACCTGATCACCGTTACTCAAGCGTTTGCCGCCGTTATCCTGCAACAAAGAACCAGTTCCGGACTCCTTAAGAAAAAAAAATTGAGGGGTACAGTGGGAAAACAATTAAAAGTGATACTCACTTCATCGTCATTACTCATGCTTTCATCATCTCTGTTAATCTGCAAAAGAGAATTATTTTCAGATTTGTCAAGAAAAAAAAGAAGAAGAAGAAGAAGAAAAGAACGGTAGGGAGGTAATAAAGAAAGATGATGCTCACTTCATCGCCACTACGCATGCTTTCATCGCCATCACTTGTGCTTTCAACTCCACTGGTCTGCAAAAGAGAATCAATTTCAAGTTGTGCCAAACAGAAGAATGATCTCAAATGATTAACTACAGGTTCTACATCAATAAAAGCAAAGTACCTTGTTTGAGGAGTCAATGCGGCCTTGTTCGGAATCTTTCCCATGATCATGTTCCATATCAGACAACTCGATGTGAACTGGAGGACCACGAGGAGAAGAAGAGCTGATGAACTTTATGCGATTGCTTCAACGAAGAGGAGTATTTGGATCCAATTCAAATCTCCTTTTGATGTCTTTTCTTGTTTTTGGGCCCGATGCATTTTTCTTCTCTACATAATTAGAAGCACTACCTGCTCCCTTTAACACTAGAAGCCCCTGCTATAAGAATCTTTAGCTCCTCATCACATGATTTGTCAAGAGTAAATCTAAAAGGATCCATGGTGCCAGTAATTGGAAGCCTTGTGATATTGAAGACATCCTCCAAGGTGCGAGTGAACTCTCCCCAAGCACAGACAAAGGTGTGCGTGTGAGGATTCCACCTCCGCACAACATGACGAAGAGTCTCGATATCCTTGTTAATGTCGCAATGAGAAGAAATAAATACGGCAGACAAGACCCCAGCTCGTGAAAGTCTTTCTCTTACAGCTTCATCCCTTAACTCATAATCAACCCACTGTGACCACCCTGTTACAGCACCGCAAGGATAATCAAAATCTATGGGGACTGCTGGGAAGTCACTCCTCTCAATTAACGACCTGGAGATGCGCTCAAGGCTAATGTCTCCAGAAGCCTCATTAGCGTCTGTAAAGGGACCCTTGAGACCATTATTAACCACGAAATGGTGATCTACCAGGCTCAACACTTCAGGGGCCATAGTTTGTCAAAATCACTTCAAGAATATGCAAGGGCCTGCGTACAAAACAAGAGAATTTATGTACGAAGCAAAACTATCAAGCCACGCCATATATTGTTTGTAAGTAATCTGGAATTAAGGAAGAGACCAGGCGAAAATTGTTACAAACAAAACCCCATATCCAAAACCAAAAGTCTCTTATCATAGCCAAAGCTTTCACCGCAGTAGTTATTCTACTGCGGAATGTGAACCTCTAATGCAGCAAAGACTTTTACTGTGAGCCTCATTCAAATCAAGCATCTATTGTAAAGAAAGAAAAATCTTGTAGTCTGAGCAAAGGTTTCTAACATAGAAAACAAGCCAAAAATCAAACCGCCATGCAATTCTAGCTTTCAAGCAAAATAAGTCTCTCAGCAAATCAAGCTTATGCCAGGCACATCTCACATCAGGCTCATTATCTAGATGCTACCATTAGATTTGCTTTCATTAAGTTACTTTCAACCGACTATTGTCCCTAGTTCAAGCATACATCACTACATATCAAATCCTGATAATTATTGTTCAAGCCCTCTACCACTCATAAAACATTGTGACAGCAAGCAATGACCGAAATTCTCAATCATAGCAGTGGCCGAAATTCTACCTTGAATAGACACAAACATTTGAGCGTCAAGCAAAACCTTTATTTCACCTTTTCTTTAGTAAAAAGCCTTTCTCATACATTTTTCTCCAATAAAAAGCCTTCGTTACACCTTTACCATCTAATGGTCAAAAGCCTTCGTTCCATTCTTATCACTTTATTAAAACCTCTTACTGTCTTAATCACCATCAGTCGCAGCCTCCTCCCACGTCTTAATATTCATACTCGTATTCATAATATTCCTCTGGTGAAGTTCTACACTTGTCAAATATCCATGATAAGATTAATGAGATCAGAAAGCACTATAGTTTGGTATTCATTCCAACTATTTGGCATGTAGACAAGCTTGATAAATTGATCTATGCATATGAAATCTATCCAAGAAAGAGACCAAGCGAAAATTGCTAAATCTATATAGCCAAGCCAAGCTGAAAAATCCTAAATTACATAGCAAGCCAAGCCAACTAATACCTCGCTGTATCATCTTGTTACTAAACATGGCAGTTAAAGTTTCATTCGAAATACAAAAAAGACTGCCGTGAAAACAGCCAAGCAAGCGATCATATGTGACCTATGTTCACAAGCCAAGCTACACATCGCTCACGATTTACGCAAGGAGCCGAGCATAACCGGAACTATCGAATTACAAAAAAAAAATAGTGAAACAAGCTAAACAGAGCAAAACAAAGCCATGGCCAAACGTGTAAACACAAGGTCATTCTCATGATCAAAATCAAGCAATGCATCCATGCATAAGAATGAACTCACCAAGCAAAACAAGGCATTCAAAACTAGACTCAGTAAGACTCGGCGAAGACGCAATTCAAATATGGTATCACATCCGGCTAGTCACAAAGCGCATTGAGCGGACAACAAAATTAAATAAGTCATCAACAGCAGTAAGCATCAGAATAAATTTCTGAAGACAATACTTACAGTCGAAGATTCAATCACAGCAGCTCAATTCACCTTGACTGAATTCGATTACAACGGCTAACTTCAATCACAGCAGCTAAGAGCAAAAGACAACTGCAGCAAAGCGCATTGGATTAGCAAGAATAAGAACGGGTATAGGAAGCATACAAGCAAGCGAACAACAGCTATAATAATAAAAGAAACGGCGACGATACCGAATAAGAAAAAACAGATGCGCTGAGAAGGAACTCTTTGGTTCCTTGAGTTTGAATCCCAGAAGATAACCTCAAAGACATCCCCACGGCTGTTCCACTCAACCAAGAAAAAACGAAAAGGAGTTGGAAGGACAAGAGAATACAAGCAGGCTCTTTGAGAAATCAAAAGGGGTCGCGTGAGGAAAGATGTTCTTTCTTTCTCTCTTTCCTTTTGAAGATACCCAAACCAGAAGAGAAGATATCTGAAAAGGTCAGCTCCTTTTCTTATTCCAAAAGCCCAAGCTGACCAAACATTTTTCTCCCACGTTTGGGTTTCCCTTGATATGTCATGCCTCTTATCAAAAAGAACACGTGGCCCAATCAAGTGCATTGCCTCTCATCTCATAAAATATACATATATATGTATAGCATATAGGTTTCGTCTGCTGTACCGGACGGTATGCTGTACCGTCCGGATCTGCGCTATTCAACAGGGGGGTGGGGAGGGTAGGGATCTTGTGGTGGAAAATCGGCCGGCACAGCATGTCGTTCGGTACAACATGTCTGTATTCTGATAAGAACTGGAATTGTAGGATGATAGTTTTTGATCCATGGGATTCATTCATTAAAGATCTAATGGCCCAGATTGGGTCGTCCCTTTCTGTCCCGTAAATTCTATCCCACAAGTGAGCAGCCCTGTAAGTATCATTCTGAAAATTTGATTACGTAACTCGTAACATGCTTTTTACGAGTTACATAATCAAGAGGGTAATGTTGATACCCAAAATTCCACGAGCTCGTTTCTCTAAGTTGACATATGCACATAGCCTTATTGGGCCTTCATCCAAGCCCAATATAGTCGAAGAGACTTCCTTAAAAAGCGACAAACTCAAGTTCCGCCATGCAAACATAACACGTGGACCCAAACTACGTCCTTTGGGGCTTACAAAGGGGATGTGGTGTGGAGTAACGAATCACGTGAGGCCCATCGTTAAGGTAACATTCATCAATAACTTTTGACTTGGGACCGAAGCTCATGCATGATGGACAAAGTCTTAATATGGGCTAGTGAGAGAAATTAAAACCAAGCCCAGCAAAATCTTTAACCCATTAGACCTATTATTTTCCTACCTAAAGCTCATGTAGATTTAAACTTGTCCCAAAAAACCTGACACATCTCCAATGGGAATGTGAATAAAAGTTTGCTGCTGTAAATCTATATTCCAGATTTTTGGCACTCCCAAGAAATCCCGTATGTCCTCAAATCTCTATAATATCATGGCAGCAAGCTACCGCCCTAGACTTGCCATCGCCACCCTTCTGTCTCCCCTTCACCAATTTTCTTCCATGGGGAAACCACCCACCAAAGCTTGGAAGCCACATGTCCAAAACCCTAAACCCTAATTCAAAACTCTCTCAGACCCTTTGTTTTCCAGCAACAACTATCCTCCATGATCTTGCCTATAAAAAGGGTAGCTCACTGCTGCTAAAGACCATCATCGATAACCCAAAAAACCTAAAGAGATCATGCTTCATCTCTAGAACTCTAGCCACCTTATTTTCAGTCAGTTCTCATTCCATAAACCCTCCATAACCCAAAATCAAGTTCTCTCACTAAACTCACAAGCTCCCAGCTCCCTCACCATATCCATCTGTAAGTCCTATTGTTTTTAGAATTCGTTATAGTAGAATCGCTGTTGTTACAGTGAAACATTACACTGAAGCAAACTACTGCTGTTACGTCAAACAAACTGTTGATGTTACGGTCTAGCATTGAGAAGCAAACTATTGTTGTTATTATCAAGCGCATCACAACAGATTCATTCTTGGATCCCATCCTCGATCGACTTTGGGCTTGGTTTCGCTTAAGCATTGAGGGCTTGCTGTTCTAAACCCTACAAGCACAAAAACACCCTCACACGTATATATGTAGAACTGGATGAAGCAACATCTAAGCTTGAGAAGCTCAAGATTGAATACAAATGTCAAACAGAACTATCCGATAGCTTAGAAATGAGAATGGAGAATGGAGGAGAAAGAAAATATCCACAGTGCATCAGATGTGTGAAGATCACAATTGTGTGATAGAAACAAAACAACATTACCAAATACAACCTTCAGACATAAACAGAGAAAGAAAAAAAAATCCAACCTAAAACCTCCATAAATACTCATTCCCAGCTGATCCAACAGGAACGTGGACATAGAAAGAAGCAGGCAATGAAATCACACAGAACGCTGACCAATTTCTGCTAACTGATCAGCTCAATTACTCAATAGCCTAATTGATCTTGCCAATTTTTATTAATAGTGCAAGCTCACTATGATAATATATAAATTTTCACACAGGGTATGCCTCGATAATGGAAACTACTGCTGGAATATTGATGATATTGTAGCAAGGGAAGCCTGCTTGTTCCAACATCTGCTTCCATTCACGCTCACTCCTCTCCTTTCCACCTGAGCTATGAGTAATCATCAGCAGATCAAAAACTAATACTGTGTCGTCAAACAAGCCATCACCATTTGGCTCCAGAACAGCGTCCACAATGATTACCTTCCCACTTCTCTCCGGTATCGCCTTCCGGCAGTTCTTCAATATCTTGATGCAATCGCCGTCACTCCAGTCGTGCATAATCCACTGTAATTTTAGTCCATGATCGAGTAACATAATCGGTAATTAGTATGATAAAAAAGTATCGTTGGTTCCACATGTTGATATATATACTTTGGCTGTTAAGTTACCTTCATGAAAATTGCATCAGCGTTTGGAATATTGCCCTCATCAAACATGTCACCTCCAACATGCGACACCCCATGGTACGCCGGCGCTGTTGCAACCACAAATGGTAGATCAAAGTTGATGGCCTTAATGCTGGGATACGCCTTCACAATCTCCGCCGCCGCCCTTCCCGTCCCACCACCAACATCCACCAGTGTTGTCACGTCATCAAACGCACCCTTACATCTTGCGAGTATCACTTTCATTATAATGTTAGCGCTGCACGCCATGGCATCATTGAACAATTGGTTGGCCTCGTGGTTTTCGGAGAAGAATTGCCAAATATCACGGCCATGCGCCTTCGAGAAGGCGTGTGTACCGCCTTGCTTGACGCATTGGCTGAAATACTGCATTGGAGCCATTAAAATGGGATCTGTCTGCAAGAGAACCATCGGAGCGAGAGTGAGCTCTGAGTCTTGCAAGATCCATCTAGACGAAGGAGTCAACCCGTAGAGGGTTTCTCCGGAATCTCCATCGTCGTGATGTGCAGCGAAGATGTTCCGGCGGACAAGCAACCTCATGATGCGAGAGAGGCATGTGATGTCTGGCGAGGGTGATTTAGAATCGATGTTTGAGACTATTTCAGAGAGACTCAATGCCTGGCCATGAGAGTTTATGATATCTGGTATACGGAGCTCAACAGCAGATTTCAAAGCCATGGAATCTACAAACCCGAGCATGTACTTCCATACATCTGCTTGGCCTCTTAGAGTTGCTTCAGCCAATTCTGTAACTGCTTCCATTTTAAGTTTTCAGTCTCTGTTAGAACAAATACGTAACATGTATATTTATATGGGAGAACTAGTGCCCAGAGCTAGGCAGCCAAAACATTAATTACTTCGGAAAATATTACATCATGTACTGTGGAAATTAAAATTCTGCCCTACAAACTAGCTTTTACAGGCAAAACTAGTACATAGGCTGCACGTGTTCCCTCCCCACCCTCCCCACCCACCACATGGGCTGGACGTACACTCCCCACCCACCACACGTACAGCAGACAAACCCATGCACCGTAAGACAAGACAGTTAATCTAAAGAGGAAATTTTTTAAATGGTGTCTCAAGTTAAATTTATTTATTATTTTGACATTTTAATTTTGAAAATTATGATAATGGTATCTTAAGACTTAAATCCAACCCAACATTAGTTTTCTCCGTGATTGACACCGTTAAGTTGGATTTTGTCCATAGGTAAAATTGTCTCTTTATGTTTTCCCTCTATAAAGTTTATCAGTTGAATTAGAGTTTCTCGACATGAAGATATCAACTATGAATGTGAGTCATATTACCAAGTTATCTTTGATTGTTCTATTAAGTATATATGTTATTTCTGTGCTTGATACAAAATGCATTTTAATCTTAAATGTTGATTATTTCTCTCGTCGGTAGGTTGTAAAAGCTACTTTTAATGATGAATATTAATGGCCAATGGTGTATTCTAATTTCTAGATGTCTCTAATTTTTGTATGCAGCTAATACATGACTCACCACAAATTCTGATAATGATAGGAAAATAGCATTATTATGGAGGAAAATGTTTGTGGAGGGAAAACATTTGAGGAGGGAAAACATGAAAAGATAATTTTGTCAATGGATAAAGTCCAACTTAACGGTGTCAATCACGGAGGGAACTAATGTTGGGTTGGGTTTAAGTGTTGAGGTATCATTATCATAGTTTTCAAGATTGAGATGTCAAAATGATTAATGAGCTTAACTTGGTCACAGTTTGAAAAATTTCCTCTAATCTAAAACAAAAAAAAACATGATCCATATATACACACACATAACACACACCCTTTGCATTAAGAGATCCATTTTGTCGACTGGTAGTACTCCGACCCATACGTTGCATGTTTACTTATCCAAATATTTGAATGGAATGGAACAATTACATAGTAATTAACTTTTTTTTCATTTACTAACACATGTGCGTTGACTAACACTTTAAGATATCGTAGTTGGTGAATTATCCATCTCCTTATCATGAATCTATTTCTGAATATTCAGGATTTCGGTTACTAAGAGAAAGAGATGAGTTTATGAATCAACCATCTGAAATCAATACCGATTCGTTTCTTCTCTTTAACTTGTCTCTGATTCATGATTATTTTTTCTAGAGAAAATGCCCATTTAGTACTAATTAGAACCCTTCATTGCCCATTCCAATGACAATCTTTTTTATGAGCCCATTTGAATGAAAGTAAACTTTTTTTTGCCCAAATATATAGCCAAATTTTTACTAAAGTCTTAACAAACTATATTATTTTAAGACTATTTTGCCCCCACCTCTTCAACATGAAAAGACTTGGCCGGAACGTTGGACTCCGGTCATCGGAATTTTCCCGACCGCCGGACTCCGGTCACCGGAATTTTCCCGACCGCCGGACTCCGATCACCGGATTTTCCCCTGTAACTAGTTACTGACCCCTAATAACCAGTTAATGACTCCTAATAACCAGTTACTGACACCCAGTAACCAGTTACTGAAACCTAGTAACCAGTTACTGAAACCCATTAACCAGTTACTAACACTCAGTAACCAGTTACTGACACACAGTAACCAGTTTCTGACCCCTAGTAACCAGTTTCTGACCCCCAGTAACCAGTTACTGATACCCAATAACCAGTTAATGACTCCTAATAACCAATTACTGACCCCCAGTAACCAGTTACTGACACCCAGTAACCAGTTTCTGACCCCCAGTAACCAATTACTGACCAGTTAATGACTCCCAATAACCAGTTACTGACCAGTTACTGACACTTAATAATTGCTTACTGACACCCAATAATCACTTACTGGCCCTTAATAATCAGATTACAAACCTCAAATAACAACTTACTGACCCCAATAATCAAGTTACAGACCACAAGCCGTTACTTTTAATGATAAAGTTACCATTGTAATAAAATCACACTTTTAAGAAAGACAATTCACACAGATGTTGAAAGTTCTAGTGTTATCTGTATCAACTACTTTGAAATTCTGAAGCTAAGTCTACAAGGCAGAATGTTCCTGCACATAGAGACCCACAATATTGTGTAAGCATAGTATATACTCATGTATATGTGGAGCCAAATTATACATTTACCAACTTAATAAGTATAAATTCAGCTTACCAAGAATACATCCAGCTCCTGTGTCTCAAATTGGAGTACTTCACATTGCAGTGCATCATTATCCCCACCTCTTCTGCCACCATCCTCCTTCAACAATAATACAAGTTAGACTCTTCGGACCAAAACACAAGTCATGTAAGGCTGTTAAAATCTGAGAATGGCATAATCATACCTTCTGAAAGTCAGTCTCCCCAGACTCTAGACTGGCTTTTATCTGTTTCTCCTGTCCCTTCTCCTTTTCGAAAACATCGGCTATTTGCTGCACTTCCAGGTGGAGTCCCTCCTTCAGAGTGATGCGTCTCTGCAAGCCCTCCTTCCAGGTGGAGTCCCTCCCCCTCCTCCTCGACCCCGCCGATCTCCTCGTCGGCGAAGACATCTTCGACGACCCCCTCGCCGTCGCTCAGGTCCCCCGCCTCCTCGACAGCCACGTGTCCTCCTCTACCGACTCCTCCTCCTCTGATCCCAGCTACCGCTCCCGATTGCTCCTCGGCCACCCCTCCGACTCCATCGGCCTCTCCGGCCTCCTCGTCCTCCCCCAAGCCTTCGGGTCTGGCTTCACACTCTCTCTAGAACCTTCTTCTTCTTCGTTGCCGTCGCCATAAGCTACATGAAGTCGTTGAGTGGCCGGAATCTTCACCGCCGGAATCGATAGGGACGGTGGTGGCGGATCGTTGATCTACAGCGAACCGATCGAAGCAGATCGAAGTGATCGGCGGTGTCACTCTCTTTGATCTACAGTGACCGCTGAGATGCCGGAGGCGGCTCGACACTATGATCCTCGCCAGGGCGTCGTGCTCATCCTTGAGGCGTCGTCGACGTTGAGGCAGCCATGAGAGAGAGAGAGAGAGGGGAAGGAAAGAGAGTTTCAGATCGGAGATATACGGTAGTTGAACAAAGGAGGATATAATTGTATTTTCTTTAACATTAATTGAAATGGGTTATGAAGTCTTATTTTCATTGGATTAGGGTATAACTTTTTTATTTTTGTGTATTTGGGCATTTTGCCATTTTTTTTATTCCAGTAAGTAAATTTGTTGCTAGATTGATGATTTTTAAGGTATCAAATTAGATTAAATATAGGCATATACATAATAGTCATTCTCACATAAGAACATATCAGATTTTTTTGATTTGACTCACTTTTCGATCATATTTTTTCATTTCGAACCGTTCAATTTTTTGGTCCAGAGTGTATCTATAAAATTTCAACTAAATTTGTGATCATTAAAATGCCCCGAACAAAATCTATCAAACCTATACCTTTCATGTTTGTAATCAATGTATTAACCCGGACCTTTTGATATTGTGGCCTCGGATGTGCCAAGTACAAAATTGGTATTCAAATATAAGGAGAATTTGTGATCACCAATTCTTTTAATGAGGAATAGTTGACGATTGTTTTGTTTCATCCATTGTACGATCACATTTTCAAAAATTAATAGTTAGACATGTTTATACATATATATATATATATATATATATATATATATATATGTTTAGATCATTTATGCATTTTTTGAACCATATTGAAAAACTGAAAATGGTAAAGACATTGATTTATCAATTATGAATATCTAATGTCAAATATTTGAGGTATCGTTGCCTAAGTTGCCCAATAATGCATAATCCATTATCAACGAAAGATTGATTTGACACAAGAAAACGTTAAACATGGTGTTTTACCTCTAACCAATCCCGCACGCGTCACAATCCCCTCCACCTACCAAAAGGTTGTTCTTTTCGGTTTTTAGAATCACCTACCAAGAGAGTTACATATGAAAATGTAATCCATCAATCAATAATTCAATAGCCTCCATTACCACCCTAATTGGTAGATCAAGTTGATTAACTATATTGATAATCATGAATCATGCCGACAAATATATCTGAATTGAATCTAATAATTTTGTTCACATATAAAATATGATGATCTAGGCGTGAACAAATGCATAAGGATATTGTACTTTATCCAAATATAGATAGAGCATCTCCAGTAGTATTGATAAATTGAAAAAAAATTAGAGATTTATCAATTTTTAAATGAATCTTTACTCTAACAGTATACTTAAGAAGTTGATAAATTTAGAAATTGATAGAGAAAATTGATAAATTTATCAATCTTTATAAGACAATTAACTAAAACTTAGCTAATGTATACAATTTAACAATACTGTTGGAGCAAAACTTCAAAAATTACTGTTGTAAATCTAAATGTTGATTAAATTTAACAATAAATTTCACTGCACTGCTGAAGATGTTCTAATGAAGTTTGATTAACTACCTACTATGTTGAGAATCTGGAATCAAGCCGACAAACATATCTAGACTGAATTTAAGAATTTTTATCACACCCCACAAGGGCCCGTTTGGTAACCAGATAGGAATGGATTAGGATTCATAATTGGATAAGATTGAAATAGGATTTGAGTACTGTTCCCGCGTGTTGGGTTCAAAGGATAACAGCGATCGGCGACGACAAAAATGGCTGGAGCAGTGAGCCAGAGGTTTGTTCCATCACCGCTTCATGAAAGCAAAACTAGATCAAGATCAAATTCACGGGTCCAAGATGAGAACGTGTGGGTGGTTTTGATCGGCAAGAGGAATAATTTGTTCAAATTGACCGGTGATGTCTGGAGTTTGTCGGTAACGGCTGAATTTCATCAGGATTGGTCGCCGGAGTTTTATTTTGGTCGCTGAATTTTTATATTGGTCGAAGAAAGATGGTCACCATTTCAACGGGATTTTATATCCTCCTCTGACAAGATTTACAGATCCAATCCAACAGTAATCTGCATCAGCAAACACCAGCTTGGATATTTTTTGGTCCTATCTGGTTCCTAATCCGTGCAAACAAATGTAGAATATGTTTCTTGTCATCCGGTGGTAACGTGTGTGGACTCGCTTTGGATAGTTTTGGGCTTCTTTTTCTGTTGAAAGGCCCGTTCTGACTTCTTTCTAATGAGATCATCCCCTATGAGAGATCCTGAATAAAAACTTTAGCCAAGTCTAGCAACACCTTTTAGTCTTTAACTCTTTGAAGCCAGGAGCTATACAAAGATTATCTTTCACCTAGCTAATCCCATCGAAAAAGAAACTTTCACTTAGCTAATAGTACCAGCAAGCATTAGTGTATTAGTACACTGAAATGTGACTATAGACTTAAATTTATAACTCATGAAGAAGCTTATTGAACCATATACAAAGAGTTAAGGATAACTTTCATAGATTTATGCTTGATCAAATTAAATCGCAATTATTTAAATCTTAAACCGTAAACTAATTATTCTTTAACTGTTGCAGTTTGGTTATGTGACAATTTCTTCCATTAATAAATTGTCGATAACTTCTCTAGAGATCTGATAGAATTCCAAATGTATCTTGGAGAAAATACACTAACTTTTTATCATACAATTTGTCATAAGAGAGAATTTCGATTGTATCTAGGAGAAGATCATCATTGGAACACTAACTTTTTATCATGCATTATGTCTCATCAATAAGAGAGAATTCAGAGTTTAC
The DNA here is from genome assembly GCA_010134655.1 of Fragaria nilgerrensis. Taxonomy (NCBI): domain Eukaryota; kingdom Viridiplantae; phylum Streptophyta; class Magnoliopsida; order Rosales; family Rosaceae; genus Fragaria; species Fragaria nilgerrensis. The sequence continues at coordinate 10,882,384 of CM020981.1, forward strand.
AGAATGATCACATTTGATCTATATTTTTGACATAGTCTATTTACATATTTATGTTAAGTTTGAATTTAACAATGCTTTAAGTTTCAGTTTAGTGAAACATGACTTTACAAATACGGCGACGTTAGGTTGTTCCACACGCGCCTTATGTCTCCCTCACTCTGATAACATGTGTTTAATCCAACGGCCACAGATTCCCTAAACTAACCCGCCAGTCACTCTGACCTCTTTCACCCTCCTTCCTTCCTCTCCCTCCCAAATCTCACCTCCCCTCCTTTCTTCCTCCTCCGAGTCTCTCCCTTCATCTCCACAACGCCAAAACGCTGCGTTTCATATACAAATGCTCCTCCAATAGCTCTCTCTCACTCCGATCATGGCGAATTGGATCTCCTCCAAGCTCAGAGCCGCCGAGAGCATCCTCCAACAGGTACCACCACCACTCTCTCTCTCTCTCTCTCTATCTCCTCCTTCCTTCTATTATTAAACGAGTCGAATTTTCGAAATCCAAATCGGCGATCTTACAATTTACTTCTAGTTTGATCAGATATTTCAGACGAATTTTTAGTTTTAGTTTTTGGAGTAATAATGTGATGTTCGCGTGATTCTGCAACGTACGGTTCAGATCGATCAGCAAGCGGCGGAGTCATTGAAGAAGAACGAGAAGCCTCTCGCCGACGGCGACTTGAAGTTGGGAGCTCCGGCGAAAACCGGAGGCAGTGTGCCTCTCAAGGACCAGTTGAAGAAGAAAACCCTAGAAATTAGTGATTATAATGGAAAATTAAGGAGCGATCCGAGCTTTAGTAATGTTAATAGCACCAGTTATAGTAATAGTAGTAATAATAAGGATAAAGAGATTGTAGGAAAGGCGAAATCGAAGCCTCTTAGTGATAGTGACTGGACTCAGCTCCTTAGTGCACCTAATCCGGCACCGGCAGCTACTTCTACATCGAGTCGTGGCAATGGGGTGAGGGGTTTGAGAAAGGATGGTAGGAGGCAGGGAAGTGCAGGTTCTGGTTCGAATTTGTCAGTTTTGGAGGTTAAGAAGAATCAGAAGTTTGTTGGTAGTAGTAATGGTGTGAAGTCGGTGCAGAGAGCCGGGGTTGGGGAAGGTAGGAAGTTGAATAGGAGAGTGAGTGATGGGGAGGAGTCTGGTTTTCCAGATTCAGCAAGGAGGTCTTCAGCTGGTGAGTTGAAGAGTGATGGTAAGGTTATGGAAGGAGGAGAGTTGGAGTATAGGGAAGTGGGAGTGGACACTTCAGTTGAAACGAAAGGTAAGGGAAGTGAAGACAATGCTGGAGCTCTTGATACGAAGGAGCTTTCTTTGGAGGGTCCTTTAGGGTCGGTAAAGAAAGATGAAGGGTTGTCTGACAAGAAGATTGTTGCCGAGAATATGAGAAATCAGCTGAGAAGTAGTACTGTCAGGGGTAAGCCCGAGTCCAGTGAAGCGTCCAGGAGTTCTACCTCCGAAGACTTAAAGAGAGGTTTTACTTCAGTAACTGATGGCAGCTCTGAGTCTGACTCAGACTCCGGTTCAACTTCTGATTCTGAAAGCGAGCGTGAGAAGGAGGAAAGGAGAAAGCAAAGGGAGAAGATTCTAGCTGAGAAAGCAGCTGCTAAAGCTGTGGAGGCCATTAAAGAGCGAGAAAATACTGTTGCCAGATTGGAAGGGGAGAAGCAGAGCTTGGAGAAAATACTTGAAGTTCAAGTGAAGGAACAAGCACAAGAGGTAAGAAAAAGTTATTAAATTTTCTTGTTTTTATCCTTTGGTTTCTTATTTGTTCTTGTTCCATGCCATAATAAGTAGTTGGAACTGTTTTGTGTGTGCTTCAAACTATGCATAACATGTTGAGCAGTTTCCGTTTTTTAAATAACGAATCAACCTGCATCCTAAATGTTTCTTATAACCATGGTAACTTGGTGATAAGTCGTACATTTGTTTGAATGTTAAGGTATCCTAAATGTTTCTTATAACCATGGTATCTTGGTGATAAGTCGTACATTTGTTTGAATGTTAAGGTGATGAACACAATGTCATTTTTCTTCCCACCAATAGTTTGTTTACGTATTGAATTCTTGTTAACATATCTTTTTCCATGAAAAGTTAATCCTTATAAAGTATAAACTCCTTGCTGCTTCAGGCTTCAAAGTTACAAATGACTATGATGGAAACCATGGAAGCGGCTGATATAGAAAAGCAGAAACATAATAGTACTAGAATGGAAGCCTTTGTGCGTTTGGCTAAACTTGAGGTGCGACAACCTTCATCTGCTACATTCTAATATTATTGGCTTTTGTCTACTGCCTCTACATCTAGAAGTAGAAGAATTCTTGCTCTTTTGAACTTAGTTTCCCGTATTTAGACGGATTTTCTTATTACCAAGTGTCAAAATGGTTGCAGACTGCAAATGCTGATCTTGCGAAATCCCTAGCGACTGTGCAGTGGAATCTCGAACAGGAGGTATGGTGATATCTTAATTGGACGTTTGCTGTGGTGCAATATATATTTGATCTGTTAATTGATATTTTGAGCACTAGATAATGTCCAGTGGTTTAATTGCTCTTAAGGTGCAAATGCAGTAGCTGAAATAGTATTTGTATGAACATCATTGCTTATTCGTGGCCTTAAATCCTTATTAGCTTCTCAGTTTGGTATTTGGTGATTTGAACCTTGCTCTGTGGCGTTTTGAGTGCTTGAATGCAGTGTCTAATACTTGTCTGCAATAATGTAATAATTACTGATATTTTGCTTAATTACAATCTTTTTCAATATGTAATGTGTAGGATAGATTTTCCCAATCCACCAACTGTTTTACGTTCATGTTGTTGCTGCTTGTTTTTGGTAATTGCTCTATATCTGTCTCAACTTATGGTTTTACTCTGTTGTAAACTATGATAATTTTAACCAGATTCAGCCTTAAAAATTTTAACTTACTTCCTCGTCAATTTTCTTGTTCTCGTTGTTACACCATTCAGAAGTTGTGCTGTTTAAATTTCCAGTTAAACATATTATCCTTCAGGATGTACGCGTCTTTAGTAAAGCTTTTTGCCAAGTTGTAGAATGATTCATGAGTACTTATCACAGTTGTTAACTCTTTCTTGTTTTATTTGTCCGATCTAGGTCAATCATGTAGCAGAACTTCGACAGCGAGTTGACTTAAAAGAAGTTAGCCATGAAGGTACTTTCTTTCAATCACATAGTAATGGTTTATGCACAATGGCACTTTGCTTCATGAAATTTTGGTGGTACCATGTTGTTTTTCTTCAGAGATGTTTGCTGGGTTCCAGCAGTAAAATATAAAGCACATAAGACCATGTACAATTTACCTGTAGCAATTAAGATGAAACCAATTCTGTTACCTGTTTGTTAGTATAATTCCTTGGAACTCTTTTTTCTTTATCGTAGAACTCAGGAGGAAGATCTCTGATACTCATCAGACTGAAATATCCTTAAAGAAAGTAGGAGCTCCAAAAGGACTTGAACTTGAGCAAGAGATTTTGGAGGCAGAGTATGCTATTGTAAATGATAAAGTTACACAACTGCAAGATAAGGTTTGTGTATTTCCTTATAGTTATGTCAAATTTGATCATGTCTTTCTCTCTCTTCCTCACTGCTCTGTCTATGCTACATTTACTTAGGTATAGGAAACATGCTTCACAATTTGATCATGTCTTTCTCTCTCTTCCATTAGTGTTGATCCTTCATGGTGTGAAATCATGTGTTTCTTAGTTGAATTGTCCCTATACTCTGATGGGCCTGAGTTTAACCTTTGTATCTATATTTTCTTTATATTTCATATGTTGTATAAATTTGTGATTTTCCATATCACCGGGTCTAAAAGAAAGAAAAATTATATCTCTACATTTCAGGCAAAGAAGCTGGAAGCAAACATTGAAATGACAAGGAAAGAGATGGAAGATCCAACGGATCTAGAAATTGAGCTCAGGCGAAGACTTTCTCAGATGACTGACCATTTGATTCAGAAACAGGCCCAGGTTTGTTATTTTTCGAGTTTCATGGGTCCATTCAACATTAGGTGTGCCAGTTTACACGTATAAGTCAATTGTTTGTTGATAGGAAAATGAAATTTTTTTAAAAATGAAATATTACAGAACTCAGAGAAACGACATGTCTCTGAGACAAATCAAAGCTAGGATATACAAAGTATTATTTACACAGAGCTATCACCTTTAAGTGGTCTGTTTTCATTTTGACATTTCTTTGTTTCTTGTGAGTCTAGATTGTAATATACATGTTCTGCGGTTTATTGAAAAAGTATAATCCCTTATTCAACCAGGTTGAGGCTCTCTCCTCAGAGAAGGCAACTCTTCAGTTCAGAATAGAGGTATGTTGATTTTGCTGATAACCCCTTCTGAACAATGTGCACAATAGCAGTGTGCTGATATAACAGAAACGAAAACTTAACATGTGATCGTATGTATTCTGCAGACAGTTTCACGGTTGCTAGATGAAGGCAAATCAATGACCGAATTTTCTGCTACGCCATCCAGGGACATAGAATCAGGCAGGCCACTATTTGAAGACAGACTCCGTTCAGGCCGGGAGCACCTAGGTTCATTGCTTCAGCAATTGGAGTCCATTTTCATGGCCGGAGCAGTGTTTTTAAGGAGGAACACGACTGCAAGATTATGGTCTATAGTATACTTTGTTTGCCTCCATTTCTGGGTTATTTATATTCTCATGTCCCATTCTCAAGCATCAAATGAGATCAAATCTGGGGCAGTGATATCCTTGGAAAACATTAATAACAACACTTCAGGTGTATAGTTCCACCTTTTTATACCAATTTTGTTTTGTTTTGCTTCCTTTGCCTCAGTTTTCAAGAGTCTAAAAAAAGAGTACATCGGACAAAGAAAAAAGAAATCATAGAGATAGAAACAGGGGCCATCATAGAGATAGATATAAAAATAGAAAATACGAATCAATAAATCGGATCTGAGTATGACCAATCCGAAAGAAATCAAAATCAAAATCAAAATTCTTCAATTCTACAAAATTATCATGAGCAACAATAACTTGATTGTTTAGTAGCCGTGACTTCACTATCATCATCAATATGTATGATTTCTTTCGCAGACTGAAGACTTGCACTAGTTTGATCATCCATTTTGGTGTCCAAAATCTTTTGGCTCGTTATTTCGTGAATCTTAGAAATCATATCCAAGAATAGTCTCTCAACGTTCACATTCTCTAGAGCTGAAGTTTCCATGAAACATATCCCTTCTGCCTCTGCAAAAATTTTTCCTTCTTCCTCGGTGACCTCTCTCGAGTGGCTCAAATCCGATTTGTTCCCCACAAGAACTATAACCATATCGGAATTACCATACTCCCGGAGCTCACGCAACCATTTATCCACGTTGTCGAAGGATTTTCGCCGTGTTATGTCATACACTAGTATCGAACCTAGCGCTCCACGGTAGTATGAACTGGTGATCGCCCTGAATCTGCATCACAAGTACATTGTTTAGGAAGCAAGAAATGTAAACTTTAAAGTGTAAGTTTTCCCAGGTTTGTCTCTGTTTAGATTTTAGAATGATGAGCTTGACCACGCCACAATTACATTGGATTAAATTAATACTAAGGTCATAATTCTGTTTTTCCATTATTAGTCCAAAGTGAAAAGAACATGTTTCTACCTCAAGAATCCAAGGTTGACATCATAAAACAAAAGCAGGTGAAAAAAGCACAGAGGGCATGGTTTACTATTGTTTTACTAAACTAGTAGAAACCTCACGGGTGATGATTTGGTTTCTGTATATGTGTTTCTTTTCTTCTTTTTCATGAACTCATTTTGTGGTTATCTCTTGGCAATTGGCAGTCATCACTAGCAAGAACTACAATGACAGACATCCCAATCCAAGAAAGAACAACTAAAGGAATCAAGTAATTAGCTTTTGAGTATTGAATACAACTATTTTCTTGTTGAACTTTTTATGTTCATATTTGCAAATTAAAAAAAAAAATTGAAGTTTATGTATATTAGGCAGATGGTCCCTAGCTGAGATTATATTACGTTCATAATAATAGAAATTAGTAGTATTTTTGAACACTTAATGGGACCAAAACTAAATCATCAAAAAGTAGGCACGGTTGAGCAGTAATGTTCATAACTATAATTCATCAGTTGCTTCAAAAGATGAGCAAACTTTTAAACATCAAAACATGATTTAGAAAAATGAACATGAAGTTTTGATGATTTTTTCTCTTCTAAACAGATTTCGGCATGCCGATTAGTTCAGTGATTCAACTTGTTTGATCTAAGCAACAGAACATATATAGATCATAACGAGGGTATTTAATTTTTAGGTTAAATTCAGCTAAACATGCATGGTGTTCATACTTATAACTTGAAGAAAAATCTTTGGCATACAATTCTGCAAATAAATCAAATGGATGATTACAGAACACGATCAAGTTCATGTTCAACATACCTTTCTTGGCCGGCAGTGTCCCATATCTGAGCCTTGACGAGTTTATCACCAACCTTGATATTCCGGTAAGCGAATTCGACACCGATGGTGGGCTTGGAATCCAGCCGGAATTCGTCTTTGGAAAACCTGGACAGCAAGTTTGATTTCCCAACTCCAGAGTCCCCGATCAAAACCGCCTTGAACAGATAATCACAGTCTTCATCAACGGAATCCGCCATGAACACCGATGAGTTCTTCATAACTAGTTCCTTAAGCAACAAGGATATAAGGAATTACTAATGGAAGCTAAGAAGGGAAACCAGTTACGCAACAAATTGTGGAAGAGGGGAAAGAGATGCTTAATTAGAGAAATGAGAAAGAGTCACGCTCTCTATCACTGCTCAAATATATATTTATATATGTGTATATGTGATATGTCCAAATCGAAGCCATGAGGGAGGTGAAATCCATTGGCAATGGCTTTTTGGAGGGTACTGAGTCTTGTACATGTGAAAACATCGAAAACGACATTATGGCTGTTTTCTCATGTTGTCGACCTCATTAAGCTATCGATCTAGCTTAGTGCTCTCTTGTCATTAACAAACTAGCTGGTTGAGGCAACAACAAAGCTTCATATTTACCCAAAGTCCATCTCTCCTCACTATTACTAATTATAACCCCCTTATCTGTACATATTTGTATTTTCAATTTTTAATTCTTAGATGGATCTATTCATTGGCTCAGGATTTCAATTTTGACAAACAATGAGCTTATTAATAATCATCGGGGTTACAATTCGATTACATAAATAACGCTCACACAGTCTTACCAATTGACCAAATATTTATGATTGTGAAATTTAAAACCGAGAGTTGAGATTAAACAAACAATTTCATGTCTTTTAATCTCGACTTTTGAAATTAAAAGTAACAACAAACACTTCATAACTTTTTTTTTTGATCATGTAGAAAGAGTCCTTCTACATACACCAAAAAGTTATACCAAATTATGTGGCGTCCTAGATGACATTTACCACGTCATCACTTTCAATTGAAATTCAATTGAAAATTTTCAACATACTTAGTTTTTTTCTTTTAAATTACCCTAAAAATGTAATAATAATAATAAGTAGTTTCCTTGTCTAAATGAACGACTTGATGAAAATTAACCTATAATTAACCTAGCATAGACGTCTAATCACCAAATGTATTGCAGACCAACTAATTTTCTCACCAATCTAGATTAATCATCATGTTACTGAGATTCTTCCAAACTGTAAAAATCAAACAGTCTTCATTGAAGAAGTGGCATGCATCGTTCAACATGGATCGAGGCATATCTAATGTAATCATTAGAAAATCCATAGTATTGTTATGGGAAAAGATGGTAGTGATAGACATAATTTTCCTTTTGGCAATATCTGAGTATCCTTTTTGTAGTGATAAGCATGCTTAGAATTTGATTGAATACGCATGATCCTTAACAAGCTCTTTGGGTACCCTTTTCATCATCGATGACTTTGCCCAGAAAATTGAAAGGCAACACAACACGTTAATTACAAGATCATAAGGTATTGACGATGAAGAAAATAAATTTAGTGATTTTTATTTTTGATTTCCTATTCAAAAGTAAACAATTTAATAAAAATACATGTTTGGAAACTAATTAGGTTTAAGTTGATGATGTGACACATTTGGTATAGAATTTTTGTAAAACATTTTGGTGTCTTTAACATATGTCGAAAAAGAACAACAAAAATACTTCATAACCTTGTGATCATCATTGTGTATTATATTATACAAGTCCGCTGAGATAATTTAAAAAAAATTTGCAATGCCTTCTTCATCATTCCAAATTCTTTGTATACAGAATTGAGATGTGACACTGGGTTGGTACACACATGTGGCAGTGGCACTATAGTGTCAGCCAGCATTGGGCCGCTCTGTGGTTGTGTGTATATTGAGGCATTGAGCTAGGCAGCATTGGATTGGGCTTATAGAAGCAGCATATGGGTAATAGGTGTAAAGAATGGGTGGGGACGTGGGGTGTCCAAACTTTCTCATCCCAATCCATCCTTGCCTTCATCTTCGTTCATCAACATTGTGACTTAACGTGTTAATTCTCTCATTAGCAAAAGTGTTTGGCTTGACGCTCATCTTTCTATATTGGGTTGCTCAACCCACAAACATCCAATATTATCCAATTAAACCTATTGCTGGATGATCCAGAAGGTCTCACGGTCATTGTGCTGATACTTCCAAATTGACGATATCCATATTGCCAAGTTTTTGTTTTGATATGCTAAAAAAAATTCAAATTTGGGATCATTCTCATAAGAAACCAATGGTAGATGTTTTCCTAAAGACCCATGGTTGGTTATTAACCTCCAACACCTATACCTACAAATTTGTGAATGTAAAACAGGACCACGAATCCCCGATGGTCCCTGGAATTTCCTTTCCTGGGGTACCAAACTCCACTTGCAAATCTACCCTACACTTTCGAATACTTAATTAAGGAGGATTGTGTACATGTGTTCTTTGAACAGCCATAGCCTTCTTCCACAAAGATGGCCTAGAAAGACCACCACCTCGCCAAAAAAAAAGACCACCACTGCCGCATTTGGTAGAACCGTCTCACAAGTCTTAACCACATTTTGAAAACGCTACCAACCCCTTTGGCACTAATAATAATACAAGCCAAATTGGCAAAGTGGAACCCTATGAAAAACTAGAAGGGAAAGAATGACCAAGTCTCCGATTAGTGATCAAAAAATGTTTCTAGCCCAGGTTCTAAAAAGATTATCATCAGCATCGTTGATAAAAGGACACGTATCTCACTTGTTTATTCATTCATACTCCGCGACATGTTTGACCCGCTGAACAATCGTCCCCCATATCACAACTATTTACATCACCAGCACTATCCTACAAATTCCAAACACCTACTTTTGCAACTCACAAGAATCCTCCTCACTCCTTCACCTAGATAAGTACTCCTCCCCCGACCCATTTTCGTTCACCGCTGGATTCATAATTTAGTTTTCAATACGCAATTCGACATAAGGGAAAGGATGATTGATTTAGTTTTCTCCTGAATGAAAATGAACTGATACTACTAGTACCACCTAATGCCCCAGTAGCTTTGAAATTAACAAGGAACAAGGGAAGGTTGCAATGGAATGGCAGGTTTGTAAATAAGCTCAAAATTATGGGTTTCTGTCAATGTAGGTCGGTCTACGAATGACGTGTTCCCAAAGTCCCCCATTACACAGCCTCCGAGGCACGCCGTCCACCACCTTCGGCTCTTCTTCTCCGAAAATTCAAAAACAAGAATAAAATCCACAACGCAATAATATATCCATTCAAACGAATCAAATTCCAAAATTCCAAAAACAAAAAAAAAAAAAAAAATCAAGAGCATAGAGCAACAGTGATTTGCGTAAAGCATCAGAGATCGATCCCATAAGTACATGAAGAAAAGGTGAGATTAATCCCTTTTTTCATAGATCCACTAATAAGCATATCTAAACCCGGTACTACTATTATTTTCATAGCATTTTACGAAAAGTTAAACCCTAATTTCACCTTCACAGAGATCCAGAAATTTAATATTTAAGATCTAAATTCATCTAAGATTCGACTGCTACCTTGTGAAAGCTGGACCTCACGCGCCGTTAGAAGCGACGGTGCCGGCGTTGCTGGCGCTGTTGTTGCTCATCATCTTCTTGAACTCCTCGAAATTCACATTGCCGTCGCCGTCGGCGTCAACGGTCTGGATCATGCGGTTGCAGTCCTCGACGGAGCACTTCATCTGGAGGCGGTTGAGGACGAGGTGGAGCTCTTCGGCGGAGATGAGGCCGTTGCGGTCCTGGTCGTAGAGATCGAAGGCGTCCTTGAGCTCGGCGGAGGAGCCGTCAGAGGAGCCGGCCACCCAGAAGGCGTTGAACTCGTCGATGCAGATGAAGCCGTCGCGGTCGGTGTCGAGGTCGACCATCACGCGCTTGAGCTCGTCTTCGAGGACGTTGGAGCCGAGGGCCTTGAGGACGTTGCCGAGCTCGGAGACCGAGATCCTGCCGTCGCCGTTGGTGTCGAAGCTATTGAAGACGCGGCGGACCTCTTCGGTGACGACGGGTTTGGCGTCGGCGGGGGGAGGGGTTGGGGTTCCGTTGGAAGCCATGGATGGATTTTCTGCTCTGGTTTTGTTTTAGAGAGAGAAATTGAATTAGGGATTTTGGTGATTTGGGAGAGAGAAATGAGGGAAGTGGATATTTATAGGGGAGAGGTTTACGCGTTGAGAGGGAAAGGAATTTTTGAGCCACCTATAAGAATGCCGCCAAGAAAGGCGGGGAAAATTATAAATATGGGAATAAAATAAGGGACCTTAAAAATAAATAAATAATGAGATTGTAATAGTAGATTTCGAAAATAAATTAGTAGACATGATATTTTTCATTTTTAGTCAGATGAAATTAACAATTAGAATCTTCAGTGGACCAATTTCATAGCAGTTGAAAATAAAAATGAAAGAACAAAAAAAAAAACAGTTAAATTTTGATATTTATGTTAGAATCCAAAATTGGCGGTTCGGGGACATTTTTTCGTTAATTTTCTACAACTTTTGTTTGAAATTGAGATGTTACGAGTCTCTTCAAAAGAAATTTTAGTATGTTACAACGAGAATACTTGTGGTACTCATTTCACATGTTTTTATGTAGGATATTTCTTAAATTCCTCATTCATCTCTATTTAGCCACTCTTAGATAGATGAAGTCATTTGACAAGTAGGATGATTAGGTTTAATTTATCACACGTACTGTACTAATATGTACTTATCCATGACAATAAAAAGACCTCAATAAATATTGATATTAGTATGTAATTTCTTTTTAAGATCATCAATAGACATGACACATGCCTGTTAAAATCGGCAGCGTCAATATATACGTTTTTCTACACGCACAAGACCTCAAATAACATGACAAAATATATTAACGAAATGAAACTATTCATATAAATTAATAATCGAACTAGCTCATTTTGTTTTGAACTCAAAAATCATATCCACGACGAAAATGAAATTGGAAATGATGTGTAAAAAGGTAGAAGAAGGGAATCGGGGCTGGGGTAAGGGACTTTTACAATAAATGTGGCGTGTGGGATCGAAGTGATACGCGGTAAGGGACTTTTTGGGGGGAAGTTGGGAAGAAAACGATGGCCTAGCCTGATGGGAGTTATTGTAGAATTATGGGCACACCACTACTTTATTGCTCAACACACACACACACACACTGCGTGTCTACTGCGATCGTCATCCCACATGTATAACCTCCACAACAAGCAAGTGTAAATAGTGTGTACTATTTTTTGGTAAACGTAGTTTCTTTCTTTAGTATTTCCAATCGATGTGCTCACCCCATGTGTCCAGCGACACACTCGGTTTGTACGCGTTATTGTACTACAAAATGATAGACACCAACACGTACTTGTATTATGCTCATGATGTTGACGGAGAAACAAATATCTCTTACTTGCTGAGACCAAGACTTTCTGTTTATTTATTTACTAGGATTTGTACCGGCTATGAGTTGGTTTGCGATTTTAATTATATTCAAGAGTCGGAATTCGTTAGATTAGCTTATTACTTGAATTGTCAATTGTCATAGCCAAAAAAATATATTCCATTGTTTTTCAATCAAAAGAACGAGGAGCTCCGCGTATTGTGGAGCGACTTTGTGTTTGCAGCCCTAGGGTTTGTTTGGCGGCAGCGGGATCTTGATCCCCGGTTCGTGCATCGACAGAGGACGAAGACAGGGTACGAGGAAGCGGCGTGTCTGCAACCTCTAATTTCGTCGTCGTTGATTTGCTTGTGAAGGCTCCGGTCGTTTTCTAACGACCGTGGGTGCGGCTTTTCGGCTTCGAATTGGACTTGGGGTTGATCTGAATGAACTGGGTTTTGTTGGAGGTGGTGGTTAGATTCTGATCTTGTTGTTTCGATCGATTGTGGGGGCGACGAAGGCTTGCTCTGGTCGGTCTTGAATCAGATCTGTGCAGTCGACGACGACTTAGATAGTAGTTTCGTCTTGGCTGTGCTTCAGGCAGCGACGATAGTCGGGGACCGGCTCCGGTTCTTCCTTTGGGGTGTTTGAGTGAGGTGATGGCGACGATGGTGTGGGATCATGGCCGCCCGCCGGAGGTAACGCCGGCAACGACAGCATGCCTGAAGCTGAGGTGCCTATCTCAAAGGGTGCCCTTAGCAATTGGACTAGGCTCTTTTGGGCTTGGGTTGAGGATTTGGAGGCTCTTGCTTCTAGGATTAGACCTGGTTTGTTTTGGTGTTTGGGCCAAATGGGCTAGGATGAATGCCTATAGGTCCTTCAGATCTGCTTCAATTCAGTCAGATAATTCTGACAGTTCTGATTTTTTTATCGCAGTGCCTGCTTTAAGGTTTACAATATTAAGATGACTTATGTCATATAGGTTGTTTTGCATAGCTCTTATCGTTGCCCTTGTGGGTGTGTTATGTTCATGTTGTTTTCCTACAATTTAGTGATCAATAAAATGGCTTATCGTTCTTATTCAAAAAAAAAAAAACTTATTACCTGAGTTTAGTAGTATGTTATAATATACACACATATTGCGTTTGTGTCTGCAATAAGACATTATTGGAAATTTGAATAAGCAGAAAGCACAACATGGGTGATATTTTTCAAGTATTGAATCGAAAACAATAGGTATTGCCGTATTGGTATTGCGATTTAGTTCATTGGCGGTAAGGCATCAGTTAGATTCAAAAATTAATCAGAATAGCAAATCAGTATACGAAGTTACAGATAGTCGATGATGATTCAAAAGAATTTAGTTATGTGATGTACATTTACAATGGAGAAAACCTGAATACTAATGGTGTTTAGGGTTGTCCATTGATTTGATTTAGGGTTTGAGGTTGTCCATTGATTTGATTTGTACAATGGAGAAACCCTAAACTCTAATCTGAATACCGATTATAAACTTGAATGGCTCATGTTTGACATATTTGGATTGTTCATTGATTTGATTATGTTTGTTTCCTTAACGATCACTAATATCGTTAAAAATTTGTAGAAATAATCTACTTATATAAACAAAAAAACCTAAACGGTTGAGATAGAAAAATATAATTAAAAAATGAGTGTAATTCACCATTAATGAAAATGTCATCAACCTAGACCGGTTAAAACCTATCCTACACTGCTTAAACCATTAATTGAAAAGTGATCCTGATTAGAACCTGTCCCATGTATTCAACTCATACCAGTCAAATCTCTTATCTTTCGGATCAGTATGTCATTATTCATATGAATCAATGATCTGTGAGCAACTTGACCCAATGTGTGTACCTTCTCCTTTGGGGACTGGGAAATGGACCCTCCATTATCTCCTTCAACTGTGTCGTGGAGGCAACTCAGGCAAGCTAGTCATTTCCAGTTTCTTTTAATCTTCTCATTTCACACGATGCTACTCCATTGTCTCCTCTTTATGAAGGTTCTTCTTTAAGGTGTGCTCCATTATCACATATATTCCTGTTCACCTATCCATGCGGTCGACTTCTTGATTGTGAATCCTCGTCATCCCCAAATTCTTTCCTTGCATTCCCATGAAACTTGTCAAGAATCCTCCATGTTACAGAATCTGGAGACAACCCATTTCTTTTCATCTCTCTTACGACTTCATAGGCCTCTTTCTTGAGACCTAATTTGCAAGCAGTGTCGATCACAATGTTGTAACTGAATATATTCGGAGAGACCCCAGAGTCTACAAGTTCGTAAAGGAAATGACATGCCTCATCAAAATTTCCTGAATGGCAGATCCCTTTGATGATGGCCGCATATACAAAATTGTCATGGATCTGTGAGGGCCAAATAACGTCATCCCAAAACCTCTTAGCCTCTTCTAGCTGATCAGACTCACATAACCCATCAATAATAATAGTGTAAGTGGTAGTGTCAGCAGCCACACCCTCAGTTACCATGCCATTAAAAATCTCCATTGCTTGCTTTCCTATATCAAGTTTGAACAAACCACGAAGAACAGCATTATATGTCACAACATTAGGGCGAAAACCTTTCTGAGGCATCACATCATGCAGTATATAAAGAGCTTCTTGCGTTCTACCAACATTTAACAAACCATTTATGATAGTTGTGAAGGTCACTACATTTGGCGCGCAAAATTTTCCGGTCATCATATCATCCAGTACCTTTAAAGCTTCTGCCACTCTCCCCATCTTGCAGAACCCATTGACAACAATGTTCAGCGTGATCACATCAGGCTGACATTCTGTCTGGAGCATCGAAACAAGCACGTTCAAGAGCTCAGTAGTGTTATTAGCAAGACACAGAGCTCTTAAATATATATTATACATCCTGGTTTTGTCCACCCTTTCCTTCCTCAACATACATTGAAGAACTTGCCACGCCTTGTCAACGTCCGCTTCTTGGCACAGACCTTCCACTAGAACCTGTAAGTGTACTCCGACGGCAAGTAACCAAACTCAATTCCTTCCTCTAACAACTGGTAAGCCCTCATAACACCTCCCCCTCCTTCCTTGCTCAGTCCATGCACAATACAATTATACGACGTCACGCGTGGAATAAACCCTCTACGCCTCATGATGTACACAATCCTCGACGCGCCATGATATCTTCCCGCTTTACAAAGCGAATCGATCATCTGTCCATAAGCAAACTCCTCATTCACACTCTCCCCCTGCGGCCTATCTTCCGCAATACCGAAAACTTCTTGAAAATACCCTTCTCTACACATGGACTCGATCAAATTCGAAAAAGCAGCATTTTTCACAAGAGTGTCATCTTCACCCTTCATTGCCTCCCATAACTTCCCCATCATTTCCACCGCACCCCGAATATCCCGCTTCCGAAGACCTCCACTAATCAAAACACTATAGGTCATCGAATTAGGCGCTACTCCTCTCTCACACATTTCATCAAACACCTTGTGTGCATGACTTAACTCGCCAATTCCGCAGTAACCATTGATCAACGTTGTATAGGAAACCGCATTCGGGCAATGCCCTCTGCTCATCATATCAAATAGTACTGTATGAGCCTCACTGGGCCGCCGGAGCGAGCAGAGCTGATCCATCAGACGGTTGTAATTGACCAAAGAGGCAACGAAATCAGGCTTTAAATGGCTCAAGAGGCGAAGAACATTTAAGGTGGTGTGCGGGGTTTGGGAATCGAGGAGGCGAGCGATGATGACGTTGCAAGTGCGCTGGTCAGGGACGCAATCCGAGTGGATGGAGTGGGCAAAGCGGTGGTGGGCTTCGTCGAAGCGGTGGGAGTCGCAGAGAGCGTGTACGACGGAGGTGAGGTTGAGGGGGACGGGGCGGTAGCCACGGAGGCGGAGGTGGTCGAGGAGGTGGAGGGCTTGGTCGACATTGCGGTGGCGGGTGCAGAGGTGGTGGATGGTTTTGGTCCAGTACGGTGTGTTGTCTATGCTGATTTGGTCGAGGTGAGAGGCTGAGGTGGAGAAGTGTGTGAAGAAGAAGGTGAGGGGGATGGTTAGAGTTTTGGGGGTGATTGAGGTTTTGGGTGAGGGTAGAGTTGTGAGGAACATGGTGTTTGCATGGTTTTAGTTTTGGGTGTACGTAATGTTGTTTTGAGAGGTTTCGTTTGAAAACCAGACCAGTAGAAAGACGAGCAAGAATAAAACAAAATAATAAGCATCTGTAGATCTCGTAGTAGTTTTCTTTCAAGCCTCGCGTTTGTAGTCCAACGGTTAGGATAATTGCCTTCCAAGCAATAGACCCGGGTTCGACTCCCGGCAGACGCAATGATTATTTTTGCAGTTGTAAATTTGAGTTATTTTTGATTTTAGTAACCGTGACACTAAATCTAGCCATGTCTTTTTTTTTTTTTTTTGAAGAATCTAGCCATGTCTATTATGTAAGCTGAGTTGTTTATAAGATGAGATTCCACTTTAAGATTAGTACAATTGGAGATCCGAGTTCTTCATGCCATGTCCATGCCACACTGACCTAGTCAAATCGAGAATAACATTATAACAGTTGTAATGTCTCGAGTTATGATGAACAAGCCGCATTTGAAACCATGCGTCCATGCTTCCCTCTCTCCGCCCTAAACCCTCCATGCCTTTTGATTTAGAGAATGAACCGCGTAATTGCATAAATCATGGAAACAATGCACGAATCGAGGGGGCGCATGCCCGCAAAGTTCAAAAGCTCCTATAATGGCGATCCATGCCCAAGGATCAGGCCCACACCCCCACCCTGCTCTTTCCCTCCCTTTCGTGATGAACCTGCTCGACGAGGAATGAGAATCATCCATCATACAGTACATTTCTATTTAAGAAGCCATTAATTAATTTCAACTGTTCTTAATCAATTGCACTAAATTGGTACGCTCAGAGATTTGATGAAAAGCAAAAACCGGTCGGTGTTACCGAAAAACGCCCTTCATCTTCTTCATAGCATTACATAAAAAAAAACACAGTCATGGAAGCTAAGGCCACAGTTGCGAGGTGCAACACTAATCTTAATTAACCGAGATTACTACTGCTAACTAATCAACGGTGGCCATGGCGAGGGCAGAAGGTGACCACATAGTTTCCCCTGGTGCAAGTAGCAATGCTGGTGGGATCATCGTAAGCATAAGAATAAGCTCTCGGGCACGCTGTCTTGAATATCCGGGAATACGCCGTCGGCTTACACGACTGCGGGCTCCCGTAGCTTCCGGTACAGCAATACCTCGGCGAGTTAAACGCCGAGCACGCGCTTTTACACGCCACCACGCGCCGGTTATCATGTGACCTCACCTGCAGCCCCACCGGACACATCATATTCAGGTCGCTGACGCACCCGGCGTAGCTGCACTTGCCGGAGCCCTGGTAGGGTGTGATGGAGATGGCGAGGTTGTACCCATCGACCAGGCTGACGTCGTAGAAGTCCTGCTCGTTGCCGAGGGTGATCTCAGCGAGAGTGGCGGGAGGGGTGCCGCCGAGGCCGGAGCAGTAGAGGTTGCCGCCGCAGTCGCCGGTGGCGCAGCGGCCGCGCCCGGAGGCGTCGAAGGCGCAGCCGTGGCGGCCCCAGAAGCGGCCGGACCAGAGGGGAGGGAGGTGGAGGGTGGTGGCTTTGTTGGGTGGGAGAGTGAAGCCGCCTTTGGCGAGGATGGGCTGGCCGGCGCTGGGTTGGATTCCCGGCCAGACTGGGTGGGAGCATTTGTTAACGAAGGTCATTGTGGTGGCCGAGACATCATCAACTGCGACAAGAAGTACCCAATTCAAAAAGTGAGTTCATTTTAGTGAATTTTTACATTTTAATGTACCTACATTTTGGAATTGCTATGAAAATTTGTGTTTGTGCAATTGTGCAAAGATAGTGTTGATGTAAGAAGCTAGCTTACCAAGAATGTGGGCAAACAGAAGAGCGGAGAGCAGGAGGAGAGTGAGGCTAGGCCTCAGCATTGGAGCCATGGGGCTGCTGCCGCCTGCTAGTGCTTCAAGACGAGCTTGAAGAAATTGAACTGGGTTCTTTCTTCTTGTGGCAAAGCCCTTCTTGGGTTTATAAAGAGAAGGAAGCATAGTTAAGATGTGAGGGAGTTGATAGCAATGGGAAATTGGAGAAGACCCTTGTTTGAAATTAAACTGGGATCTTTTTGAATCACTGTGGAAACCAATGCGAGTAGAGTACGTGAAGGAGTGGCACTGTGGCAGGGCTATGAGCAATTAGCCAATTACAAGAGGAGGGGAGTGAGCTTAGTGAGTGGGTGTGTGATAGATCTGCTCAAATTTCAAGAGGATGTCAGAGGGGTCAGTGGGGAGGAGTTTGTCTGCATCTCGGTAAAAAGAAGCCTATGCTAGAACACATTCACATGTTGGGTTGTACCCTGTGAGGCTCTTTAGGAATCAAAAAAAAGAAAGTGGTGGTGCCCAGTCAGTCTTTTCTATCTTTGCCCTATTCTGCAATAAAAAAAAATTCAAAATCTGCAGTTTGATCAACAAAGTTGAAAGCTTTTTGCCCATTATAATCAAATTAAACACGAGGGTCTCTCCATCTCTGAGATTAGTCATAGTTGTTATACAGGAAAGAAAATTGGATCTAAATCATTAAGTTAGACGGATCGGATCGAGTTAATCTTCAAATTAATCTTACTGTTTAAAATAATTCAGAGACTCGAAAGTAATGAGTTTGAATTGACGCACGGTATGATCAAGATGAGGGCACGGTATGATCAAGATGAGGGTAAATGCTGTTTATTTGAGTTTGTTACACCCATGAAATGACCAGGTCACTGAAATGTCCTCATCTTACAGAATATTTTTTTCTTTTTTCTTTTTTCTTTTTTTCACACAAAGAGTGCCGCCTGCAAAAGAAGCATCTCTGTACGTTTTCATAATTGAGGTCCTATAATGGGAAAGTAAAGATTTAGTTTCTGAGCGAATAATATGTACAAACATTTGGCTCAGGTGGGATGGTGCTCCTCCAATGGCATTGTGAAATCAACGGCACAGAATGGCTTTGTTACTCTGTTGCAAGCAGCCCAGTACCTGAACCGAGATAATTAAAATATCTTGCTGGGTTAGGTTTTGATGTCTCAGAGCTTTCAAAGGCTACAGAGAATCTATTAGAATTGTTGTCGTTTATATTATTTTAGAACTGGAAACCAAGTAAAAAAATGTAGCTGGATGTTTTACTACGAGACAGAAAACCAGACGGTGCATGGAAAAGGAGAGAAGGTCTAGATCTACCAGCACCATTTGTTAATGGAGGTTGTGATTCCAGTCAGCGCGCCACTTCGTTTTGGTGCTCAAATCTACGACGATGGTAGCCTCTTCTCGAGGTATTCATATTGTCGTATTTCTTCTCGTAAGATAAACTATAGTGCTTGGGAGTTTGGATATTCAGGTCAGACTGAAGAACCCAAGAAGGCTAGTCTCCTTGGATGGATATATGCTTGAGGGTTTTGAGCAAAGTGTTGTCTAACCATCTAGCAAAACCTCTAATCCACGAATGATAAATCATAAATACAACAATTTTAGCATTTGTAAGATGAAAATGTATTTGGCAGTTATTTTTTAAAAGGGAGATGAAGTTGACCCTAATTAGGTGTCTCAGTCATATATCAATAATAATCAACATTACAACACTCTATAATCCAAAACTCATCTATATATCACTGTAACTAAGAAGACGCGTTAATATTAGCAACCTCGTTTTCTTCACGATAGATATGTCGACATTGAAAAAAGAGAGTAAAAGATTGTGTATACCTCCTACAATCCTCAAATTAAGATGTGGTATATCACATATAGGTTATCTTCCACTCCATTAAGACCATCAACGAGCATAGTGCAGTCAGTCTCAACTTCTTCGATCATGTACCAATCTTGCTGAATAGCCACTAAGAGGCCAGCTCTCAATCTCGGCCTACGCCTCAGCATGTGTTACTAATTAATTGAACATACTTTATCAGTCGAGTTACTGTTTTGCACTAAAAGCACTAAAAGAAAGTTTCACTATGGAAAATTAAAATCACCCGGTCCCCCCATATTTGTCGATTTAAATTTAAGGTTGACAAAATTAACATATTTAAATGTGTCATGGGTAATTTTAAGTGTCAAATACTAAAACATCTTCAATACACGGCATGTATCTTCACATACATACATGGATGGTCAAAATTAGAGAAAATAATATAGAAACATAGTGGTCAAACATATAAATTGTTATGAACGGCTAAGATTGTGTTGTGTTACTAATTAATTGAACATACTCCATCAGTCGAGTTTACTGTTTTGCGCTAAAAGAAAGTTTCACTATGGAAAATTAAGATCACCCAGTCACCCCATATTTGTCGATTTAAATTTAAGGTTGACAAAATTAACATGTTAAAATGTGTCATGGGTAATTTTAAGTGTCAAATACTAAAACATCTTCAATACATGACGTGTATCTTCACAGACATAAATAGATGGTCAAAATTAGAGAAATATTATAGAACATGGTAGTCAAACATATAATTGTTATGAACGGTTAAGATTATGTTGTGTAAATGCACATCGTGCATACAAGAATTTCCAGTCAATACGCATAGGAAGACTTTTATACTATCCCCCAAAATAAAAAGTTTGGGAGAAAACTCAGAAAAGTATTGGATTGGTAAAATACTTTGTTAAGGCCCATAATACAACTCATGAAATGAATCCATGCGTTAGTAGAACTAGTTGGGCCATTGGATTCTCTACTCTAGGCTCATCTCAACCCATCTGACCAGGTAGGCCAGAAATATATGAACAAATTGTTCCATTGTCATGGTCTGGCCCTAATGGCATCGACCTAATTGGTTAATAATATAAAGTGCCGTTTAGGCTTGGAGGTGCAGCTTGAGAATTTCCAGGGTTAAGCCTCCTCGATCATTTGAGCTTATCATCCCTCACACATTCATCAAGAATCTCAAACTTCGGGTCTGGTGAAAGGGCAGGATTTGGCAAAGGGATGTTCTTCAATATTGGAAGAACCAGTTGGCAATGGGTAGGAAACCCAAACATAGTTCGTTGGAAGCTTCTCACACCTATGTAAGATTCCACACTTCCATTTGATTTCTTTGTTAGTTTTAAGTTTATTGATGCAAACACCCCGATTTACAACAGTTATAGAATTCGAACCTTACCATACCAGTAAACGAGTTCCATGGGTAGAAATTGATTCATGAATTGGTTTAGAAGTGCTTCTAACAAATGATTAAAACCAAAGGATAAACCCTAGTTTGATTCATTATTTTCCCAAGTGTCACAGCTTGTTCAAACCCAAGGGTACGTATTTGTGCAGCTTAATTGCTGTGGCTTATCTACCTTTATAAACAAAAATACTGAAACATTCTGAAGCTATAGATTCCTGAAGCCATTCTAAAACATTCTCTTCCCTAAACCCATCATCACCCTATGTGTATATTATTCTTTTATGATTGACTCTGAAGTAAAAAAGAGAGCATCATTCATCATTGACCTCTGGATTAAAATATGGTGTGTGTTGTTTGTATATATGTTCATGCTAATCCAAAATATAGGTTTTAGAAAACACAGATAGGCTATAGCTTGAAAGAAGCATGCAGGTCTAGCTCTGTATGCCATAGACAGAAAATAATAATTAAACAATTATGGGTTTTCCAAATAAATACCAAA
Organism: Fragaria nilgerrensis; assembly: GCA_010134655.1. Classification (NCBI taxonomy): domain Eukaryota; kingdom Viridiplantae; phylum Streptophyta; class Magnoliopsida; order Rosales; family Rosaceae; genus Fragaria; species Fragaria nilgerrensis. The sequence continues at coordinate 10,904,010 of CM020981.1, forward strand.
GGGAGGGAGAGAAGAAGACAGTGAGGGTGCAGTAGCTCGAGAATTGAGTCATTCCGTATCATGATGATGATCGACGATCTCAATCTTATTATACAAATTGTCTTCAAGATACATAAAGAGAGCAACTGAGCAATCTGCAATTTCCTCTTCCTGTTTGCAGGAGATGGACTCCGATTCAGATATATGGACCCAAATAATTACTTGCTATTTATTATATTATTTTTTTGGAATTTGATAAATGAATAGTAGGGGTGACAGTGGTGGCAGGAAGGTAGATTCCAAATGGGGGCCGGGGAGAGAGACACAGTAATTTTGGTAGCACGTAGAGGTGTGTATTCTTCTTCCAACATATCTCAGACCCAAAACGACAATTCACATACATGGTCTTATATATTGGCAGGCATATGATATATCAATGCGCATCATATAGAACAATGTAAAATGTGATATGCTTGGACCATGTAGGAGCAGATGGGATCGGATCTCAAATACAGAAAGAATTGAAGAACCTAGCTAGCTAGAGGTAAAATCTAAATGTTTTTTTGTTTTGTTGGTAAGTATTGAGATGTATATATATATATATATATATATATATATATCACACGTATACGTATGGACAAAATGGAAAAGGGTTTTAGGGTAAGAATTTGAAAGGCAGTTTGGATTTAGAATAAGAGTGAAAGGCACGAGACGTCAAGAGACCAATAAATGAGAGGAGGAAGAGACGAGAGTAAAGAAGAGAGGTGTGTTAACCCTCATGATCGTCACGTCATTTTTCATTTGCGACTCCCAAAAACCCTCCCAGAATTCCACGCTTCCTTTCTCACCTCATCTTCCACACACTGCTACTACTGTCCTGCTGCTCCTACCACCCTCCTCTTCTCTTCTCTCTCTCTCTCTCTCTCTCCCTGCTTTGCTTTGTTTTGTTTTTCTTTTCCGAATTTGCTTTGTCCCTTCTCCTCCATATGAGGTTGCCTAGTCAACCTCATGTGTTGCAGCTCACTTAATTTGTTCCGTATTAAACCAGCACCACACTAGCTAACTCTTCTCTCTCTTTCTCCCTATAGTCATATAGAGTGATCAATCCCCATCTCTGTATGTCTGAGACTCAAAAATACATAGCTTCAATACACTGTTTCAGCTCAACTACCCCGTTTTCAATTTTCGGTACAGTACCCTCTTTCCTTTTCTCTCTTCTCTCTTTTCTAAGCTAGTTAGACAGCATCAATATGTGCTAAATATAAACCAAGTGTACTCGTTATGCAAGGTACCTAGGCTTCACCCTATTTTAAACACCAGCCTCTTCTTCTCCATGTCCCATTTCCCACACCATTCCTAACTTGCATGCTCTCTAGCTAGCTTCCTCCTCCTTTTCCCATTTCTTGCACCCTTCTTCAAACTTCAACCCATCCTTTCAAAGCATCACTTCACTTTAGTACTCCTTACTTATAAAGGCATCCCTTCATTCCGAGGCTATTAGTAGCTTGAGAGTGAGTGAAGCTAGCAAAGGAAGAGAGAAGTATATAACTAAACCCTAGCCTGCAGCCCAGATTGGTATCGAAAATGTGGATGATGGGATACAATGATAGTGGTGACTTCAATATGATTCCGGATTCCGCCTTCAACGGTCGGAAGATTCGTCCTCTCGTTCCCAGGACGCACAACAACAACAACAACAGTTCAACAAGTACACATGCTCCGCCTTGTTTCAGTCGAATTCACGCTGCGTCTGATTTCTTAGCACAGTATCACCAGCTGGGTATGCACAACATATTCATCTTCGTTTCTAGCTAAAAGTACATAAGTGTTAGAGTGATGCTTGTTGTGAATCTTGGGTTGACTCTATGATCAATCTATATCCAGGTGAACAAAGAGGGATGAGGGAGTTCAACACAGTGCCTCAGGTAGTGGTGAGCTCGAGATGGAACCCCACGCCGGAGCAGTTGAGGGCACTAGAAGAGTTATATCGACGAGGGACTCGAACTCCATCGGCTGAGCAGATTCAGCAAATCACTGCTCAGCTTAGAAGGTTTGGAAAGATTGAGGGTAAGAACGTGTTCTATTGGTTCCAAAACCACAAGGCAGAGAGAGGCAGAAACGCCGTCGCCAGATGGAATCTCACGACGACCTTCAACTCATGTGTTCTGCAGATCACCAAAAGAAGGAATCATTAGGTGAGTAAATTCAAACCCCTAGGATCTAAAAATACAACTTACATATACTTTTCTATTTTCATTTATAGTCATTAGATCTTCCTTACCGATTTGGTTCCAAACTTAATTTGATTGAAAGAAGAAGTTAGAGGAGGAGATAGATGATGCATGTTTTGAGTTGTATTCCTTCTTTAACTAACATTTTTCTGATAACAATTAAAATCGAAAATTCAAATTGTTTCAGACCAAAATAACAAATACAAATTCCTATTGTTTGTTGTTTGAGATCGAAATGAGGAATGTCTAAAGTGGTAGTCTTTATGTTTTTCTTTACGAGTACAAACACAGGCGGAGCAAGTAGGACAGTGTATGAAGTTGAAGAGACCAAGAATTGGGCACCCTCTACAAACTGCATGACTACTAGTCTCCAAGATCATCTGCATCATCATCAACAGGTCTATTCTATTTCCCTATACCTGTTTCTGTTCCTGTCTTTGTTTTGTTTTTATCTATCTTTCTTCATAGCAAAGATAAAGCTAATCCACACCCTTCCCCAGCTTAGCTAGCTGAGCCCTCCTTTTCCCAACTTGGAATTCCTCAAAGATTCTCTCAAAAGTCTAACAAGTAATTAGGAAGAGATTATTTGCTTATCATTATCTGGTATTATTCATGTACGTACATGGTTAAAAGGTTAATTAAAAAGCATGCAAATGTGTGTGAGATAGATAGGAAGAATAAGAAGAAGACACGAAGAGATGTAGGAGGAAAAGCTTGCTTTGTTTATCGTTGGGAAACGAAAGGAGGGTTTTGTCTAAAAGCTGCAATCCTTCCTTTCTGTCGGGGCTTGGCTTCTGTTAGCTTTGCTCTCTAAAGGGTTTTGGGTCCTGTGCGTGCTCTCTACTACTATAGCTTTGCCCTCATTCTCATTTCTCATTCATGTCGTTTGCCCACCGATTCGGGCACCGCTTTCTGACCATCACACTCCATGCAAAAAGACAATTGTAGCCCTAACCCTAATGAGTTCTTTCTTCAAGTGCAGGAAACAGTAAAAGCAGGAGCAGAAGAGAGCAGGACGGAAGGATGGGTCCAATTCGATGAGGAAGAATTGCAGCAACTTCAACAACAGCAAAGAAGGAATTCCATGCCTGTAGAAAAGAATGCCACGTGGCAGATGATGCAGTTGTCTTGTCCTCCTCCTCCTCCTTCTGTTCCTTCTCTTCATGACCTCACCCACCTCATAAACGCACCCACTTGTCCTAGAGCGACAGTAAGAACAATGGGGATGGACCAAAAGCAGCTCATCAATAACCCTAACAATAAGACTAGTCCTCCTCATGATCTCAGCATCTTTATAGCTCCCTACAGGTCCGGCGCTGCCCTTAACGGTCGCCATCTCCTCCACCACCACCACCACCGTGTCGAAGAAGACAGTCAGACTCAAACGCTCGAGCTCTTTCCGCTCCGGAGTAATACTTGCGGCGAGAAAGACCATCATGCAGCTGAGAAATCGTCACTGAATCCTAGTTTCGGCACTGGCCCTAATTACCAGTTTTTTGAGTTCCTCCCATTGAAGAACTGATCATTAACCGGCCACGTTAATTAATTTGGTACGCACTGCTATAATTTCTAGTTATTAATGTATGTAAGATGTTGATCATGGAAAGTAATTGGGAACAAATATGCAAGTTCTGTATTGTTATTTCGTTGGAAAATGGGGACTCGATCTGATTATTTTCTTTCCGTTTATTGATGATGCATGTTGATGTTGCATTCATGGGAGCTGTGTAATAGGTTGCCCTATACTGCATTTTGACCATGTTGGTCGAATCAATGTGAAAGAACTCAGATAAGAGAAAAATGCAGAGGTTTAGTTTCGGCAGCCATAGGCCTTATTTTATTTTTTTGGTTAAAACCATAGGCCTTATTTGAGTAACTCTATCACTGGATGTGTGATGTGAGTGATTGCATTCACATACAAGATGTTAATGTCATCATGTGAGAGAGAAGAGAGAGAGAGAGAGAGAGAGAGAGAGAGAGAGAGAAGAGAGAGAGAGAGAGAGAGAGAAGAGAGAGAGAGAGAAGAGAGAGAGGAGAGAGAGACTCTTTAGACTCGAGATCACTCACTGTTTTTCTCGATTGATGGGAATATATGTATTGAAATCGAGATGTGTGGAAGTTGATGTTGATTTGTGGAAGTTGCAGATCGAGATGTGAAAGAACTTGATGTTGAAGTGACTATGGATTTAGGTTTGAGAGTTCTTTTGTTCTTTAGTTACATTTTTATCAAATAATATGGTAATGATAGATGCCCACAAAAACTAATATCACCCAAATTTTTTTCTAGCTTTCACGAACAAAAAGGATGAAAAATAATGAAAATAGCGGGAACAAGGAAAAACAAAATGCCCTTTTTTTGTTATCAGAATTCAGGAGCAGTTAACAAAATTATTGGGGAATCGATTATAACTCAAATCCAGTACATATCACAACCCAGATCTATATAGGATGCATGAAATTAATCCATAGACTACATTGAATTCGATCTTGTAACAATAACAGCAAAAGTTTTCTAACTTCACGTGAGAGAAGAACAAAACAACAGTAAGAGAACACTGAAGAAAGAGATCTGAGAAAACTTTGTTCCATCTTCCCTGCACAAGAACAGTTGTGGCCATCTACATGCTACCTTCCTCAGATTTTTTAACTAACTTTTTACGTACAGGAGCTAGCTATGAAGCATTGAAGCTCATGATATGCAGCAGTACGTCGAAGATTAACTGTTATATGTTAACACCAATCTCATTTCTCTGGATCAGCGTCTCTGAATTGTTTTTTCCTCAAGTAACAGAGGAATACATAACATGATTGCTTTGTTAATCTAATCTCCATAACAAATCTGGAAGCCTTCAAGGAGTTCAAGCTACACCAAAGTAGTGGGGGTGATTATATATGTGTGTGTGTGTGTTTTGGATCACTCGGATGGTATTTGGCCCTTGTTCCAAAGCATGATGGATATGGGGTAATAATTTAGTTGAAAGGATTAATAAGAGATGGACAAGTGACGAGTAGGAATTGTATTGTCTGTCTGATCGATCGTCGATGTACGTATGAGAGTATCTAAGGGGGACTGACAAAGCACACAGGCTACACAGTGATACAGGTGCATGCAGGTCAGAGAGAAACCAAACGCAAGAAAGAAATCAATTAGCAAAGAAATATGAGAGAGGAGACATAGCCGACTTAGCTTTAAGACTCTGGTGCAGAAATAAATTACGAGAAAATGTACATTCTGATCACAATGCTATAGCTAATTAATATATGAGATTTGTTGTATGATAGATTTATGTGTGTGTGTGTTATCAAAGGGATACATGCATGGATTACGTTTTGGTTCCTCACTTCCTCAGCAATAAGCAGCATCGTCCGTTTTCTTCTGCTACTGCTTCTTCTTCTTCTTCCTTCTGCAAATATAAGCATGCCCTTTTCAGTTCACTGTGTACGTTGCTAGCTACTTCCCAAAGCATCGCTCATATCGCTTAAGCACTTTTGCTAGCTAGCTGCAGAGTCCAGCAGATACACACAGACAAACATATGAGCTTGTACGTAGTTCTCTCACTCACTCACTCACTACTTGGAATTCACACACACACACACAGACAAAGACACAGCACAGCTATAGCTTAATTAGCTAGTTAGACATGTGTATGATCTGGTATACATGTTACTGTTCCTCTTTTCTCTCTGTTTCATGCATGCATTGTCTGCTATTCATTTTTTCCCTAGCTCTCATAATCCCTTGAAATCAGGAGCTACGTACTGCACCTATTTTACAGACTCAGATTAGCATATATGTTACTCTTTAAAAACCCTTCTGGACTCGATAGCTACATGGTTTAATCTTGTTGGATTAACTCAAAGACCGAGATATATTGAATGAGTGTTCATGCCTGCAGTTGGGTGATGGTAAATGTTAATTACCTGAACTACTGGACCCAAAATGTCTGAATTTTACCTAGCTTAAATGTGGGGGCGAGTAGTAGTAGGAAAAAATGAGCAGATTCGAATGAAATGAAATGAGTTATATAAGACTAGCTACTGTGTCAGTACGTACATTTTATGCCGGCACCCTTCCAAATTCCAAATGAATAATTTGTCTTCTCTTTAACTCTTATTTCGAACTTTTGTGAAGGAATTCCTTTGTCCCTCTACTTTGATTGAGCTCCATTCCACAACTATAGTCGTTTCAAATCAAGTGTCCGGAAAACCCAGGTCTGCATTTACCTAGCTATATGATATTATTGTCCTTCATATATGGATTTTGGCATTACATATTGCCAGCAACATGGTCCCCTGATCTGACAAGAATGTAATTTTATTTTTATCTATGTTCAATCTCTAATCTGACAAGAATGTAATTGTATTCACATGGATATATTTATTTCAATTTAAATCCCATTTTTGGACCAAAACCATTCTATAAAACTAGCTCTATATTGATCGATCAACTCAAAGAAAGATGTTTGAGAAAAGGAACCCAGAACCATAAATACATATTACAGTATTTATAATTAGGGCAGTGCCCTAATGTTGAAGGGAGTGCAGTCAAGTCTGGCTAGCTAGTAAGAAATGGAAATGGAAAGGGGGTAAACCAGCTGCCGCAGAGACGACATTGACAATACCTGGGACTGCTTAGACATAGCCATACAAAACCAGCTAGGTTAACACAGAAGTGGAAGGACAGCAAGACCAGAAAATTACCTCTTTCGGTTAAGTATTTTAAGCTACCAACCTCTCCTTGCTTCACAATGCCATGTGATTTATCCAAGCTTCCAGTACTGGGATGGTGATCCTTATTTCTTTGTTATTGTTATGACTCTGAGGTCATCGATCTCGATCGTTTCTGTGTGTATGGAGACTAGTCGTCTCTCATGTCGATTCTGACACGATATTTGAATGGGATCTTCATCAAAGTTTCACCCCGGCCTATCCTTTATATTATGTGTTGGCTCTTAGCTTGTGTACTTCGGAAATGAAAGATCAAGGATCAAACTCAAGCCAAGAAAGTTGAAGTACTCTTGCATGCCAAAAACGAAACGGAAACTTATTTTCTTGGTTTTATACACAAATGGAGATATGTGGTGAAATTGAAAATTACACATATTGCTGTTATATCTTATCAAATGAAGGGAATCTGAAGGCTAAAATGGAAACGAATATTCAGAATACAATTACAAGCATTCGTTTTAGATTTAGATTTTGTGGCTTTAATTTGGCCAGCTACTTCACTATATATAGTGTCATCATGTCTTTCGTTTTGAAATTCTTTGGAAAATAAGATTTAGTTGATAACTATGTGCTTGCATAGTTTACTCCACAACATAAACTTTTATGAATAACTTTATCACAATTTCACAAGTTCACAACTTAAAACGCAGTAGAAAGTAAAATGCTACTGTCTGAAATCTAAATAGATTCTTCGTTTTATGCTCGTAATTAAAACACGATGTTAAAAGAAAGGACTTCATTGGAGAACAACAAGTTTAGGCTGTTTAGCAAGTCCTATTGCACGTAAGTAATTGTAAAAATGTGCATATTTTGGATATGATTATTGTAGTAATAATACTACTGAACATAGTAGCTTCTTCCAACTATTGCATGAATCTGTTATAAATATTATAATCTACGTGACTGTTCACGTAATTACTCATTAGTTATGTACTCTAATGTAAACCATACATCTATATAAATAGGCTAATGAGAATAAATGAGTAGACTTTTTACCTCCTCCCAACTATTTTCTCTGTCTTCTCTCTATCTTTTCTTTACTTTACAACACGTTATCAGCATGCTTCATGATAATCAACGAGTTCTTATGGTGCAACTTTGTTGCTTCTAAGCCATTACTCAAGATCTATGAGCTTTATATTTCAATTTACCTTCTTTGTACTTTTGTATGTTGTATCAGTTTATAGTTTTTTTTTTTTTTTTTAATTTTTTCTGCCGATTGACCCCAAAGTCGATCATGTTCTGTATGCTTTCTCTTCTATGCCTATGATATTTCTTTTATTATTTGTTCCTAACAGCAAACAACAAAGATGTCCATATTAATTATGATTTCTTGTATCTAGTCAATGTTATGCATATAAACATACGATTATGTTTGTTTATCATATGATTAATATTTATGTAATTTTTTATTTTGATCTGAAATATATATATATATATATATTTTATTTTGATCTAAAATATATATATCAATACAAGTGAACCTGAAGCTTCACTATCATCACTTGAACAAGTTTCGAGTGCATATTTCTTTTTGAACCTAAAGTTCATAGAAATACATACTCCTAGAACTGGAAGTTCCTAATCATAAGAACACGAACCTGAAGCTTCGTGCATATTTCTTCTGTTGAAGTTTTGATTTCCTAAACTGTTGTTTATGGTTATGTAATTATGCAAACAATTTGGTTCAATCTGGATATGCATATGTTAGTATTGGTTTGATCTGCATATATAGATGCTATATGATTTTCTTTATGTCCATATGATGGCTAGCTACCGACTTGCGCGCATATCAAAATCATTTACTTTTATTGGCTTTAGCGAAGCTTTTACATATATGTTATTATTCGTACATGATATTTGCTTCCCAATATCATGATTGAGATGTATTCCCACTCATATTTCTCAATGTAAGATTAGAAAGTTAGATCACAAAAGGGTAAGTTCTTTCTGCTCACTCTTACTGACAATCGTCCCTCATGCAATTATGCTATACATATATACGTACATGCTAATATGGAAAAGACATGATATGTACATTTATCAATTGCTTCTCAAGTTTTGTATTTGGATCGAGACCCAAAGTCTCTTGATTGAAATATAGAGGGATTGAAATTTATTGAAATTGCGATATGAAGTTTCTCAAAGCTTATGCAATTGACAAGGGCCTGAAGTTCCTTAGAGTTATACAACGACCGAAACGACGTCTTATGATCCCTAATCATATGAGGACCTGAAGTTCCCCACCTATTTCATATGATGTTTCTTGCATGTGTAACTATATGAGATCGGGAATCACAATTATCATATTTTATAAAGTTAACCAGAGCTGAAGATCTGTGTATTTTATTTATTTATGGAACCAGAAGTTTCCTATGTACAATTTATTTACTTTTTGTTGTTTACAATTTTTTTATTTTGTTATGCAATTTCATTACTGTACTTATTGTTTAAATTTTATTGTTATTCATATGGGCCAACAATCCTATATGTTGAAGATATGAATTTTGAATGCATGTAATATTGAGCCAGAAGTTTCAATATTGTACTGTAGAATCTGAAGTTCTAATAGTAAAAATTCGAACTCGAAGTTTCGAGTACAAAATACAAATTAGTGTGACCTAGATGTTCACTCCACCTAAGAACTTGAAGTTCTAACCGTGCAGACTCGAGCCTTAAGTTTCGAGCATATATATTTTTAGATAATTTTTCTTGAAATTTTAATGTTGCCAACCTCAAACCTGGAGTTTTGAGAGGGAGTCATATTGACATCAATATAGATAAGCGATATCTAACAATTGGCCTAAATTTATGATACACGAGTATGAGTACGAGTATACTCTTTGCAATTACGTTGTCACCTCAATGAGACACTCCTCTTGTATTGAGGGGGAGAAAAATTGTTCCTAAAGAACAGTGTAAATTGGTGTGAGTTTGTCCATCCACCGTCTTATTTTAGTTTTGAGAAATATCTCAGCAAATGAGTTGATAAAAGATCTTGACAAAAGTATATGCTAAACGCATAAGTATTTGCTTGGGTTAAAGTGCCTAAGACCAACCATATTGACATAAACAATATAGACCCCATTTGATTTGTAGGATGCACATGTACCGAAGTGACATGGTTCTCCTGAAGAGAATGTCATGATACAATGTTAGAGTTCCCAATATAGCTACACATACAAAGGTTATATGTATGTCATTAGAGAATGATATTTTGGTTGATATTAATGAATATAATGTTTTTGACCTCATACTTGGTTTAGGTTCGCCACCAGCCAATGAACATCTCACTCGAAAGAAAGTGATAGATCTTTAGACGCAATATATGATCATGGTCAAAATAAGACAGTCTTCCCGCCGTTAGGGGGAGAATAAGACTACTGTCATTTGAATAACGACGTGAATTTGAGTGAAATGTATCCACTAGGTCTAAAGTTTTAAGCTCCTATAAATAGAAGATTATACAAGTCCTCTAATGGTCTACATGATATTACAAGTAAAAGATCCACATTCACTAGATAATATTTGTCTTAGAAGTGACAATATTTGCCCCAGAAATGACATGGGTACCCAATATCAAAAAAACATGCATATAAGAATGTGTGGGATTTATGAATGATGATCATCTATTACAATTTACAAATGGTAGCTATCAAAGACCATTAAGAACTATATTAATCGATGCTATGCCACGTTCCATTATGCATGTCGACAAAACATATTATTGGTCAAATTGGAAAGAGGCAATTCCAATTAAACTGAATATATAAAACGTGATGAGATACTTTGACATTTAATCCTATAGATACAAAATGGTATTTACCATAGTGAAAGTAATCACTATGATTTAATGTCTACAAAAGATATGAGATTATGAATCCGTCCTTATACGAATGATACTTTTCTATAAGTACAATGTTACATGTAACTGTTACATGAACAAAAGACTTATAGCATGTTGTCATCGTATATTACAAGGGCCTTTAAAGACACATTGATATACTAAATTCCTAGAAGTGAAGTGTCATTACAAACGTATCGCTTGTCAAATCCTTAAAGGATTCAAATACATGAATGATTCTAATGTAATTCGATCCATGAATACTTGAGAGAGTATGAAGCTAATTCATGGAATCAAATAGTCTAAAACTAACTCATATATACTCATTCCGTTATAATTAACGTGATCAAAATTGCCTCAATGAGTACTATGATTGGACTACAAAATCGAATTTCGAATTATGATCATTATGTTGCTACATATTCTAACTCTTGGGAAGTTATGAATTACTCAGAGCTCTTGTAGAGTTTATATGAGACGTATCATACACAAAGATATTAATGTGTATGGCTGGATACGCCAAGAGATTTTCTAATGTTTTAATGCCAATTTGCTTATCTTGTTTAGCTATTGTTTAGTGTATGAATTTGATTATATAACTAAATGAGGTAAGACGTATTAGAAATCGTTTAGCTCTGTTGGTATTGTTTTTAACTTTGCATGTACTCAATTTCATGATGAGCCCTTATATGCAAAGCACATGGTCTCACTTTAGTGATGGACAAATCAAACCGTTATTTACGGCGCATGAAGCTTACAATGTTCAGGGGGAGATTCTCATCAGGGGGAGCATCCATAAGTATGCTACCTAAGACATATGCGCGTTGTACTCTTTTTCTCCTTCGACCATGGTTATTTTTCTCCCACTGGTTTTTGTTACATGGCAAGGTTTTTAACGAGACAACATTAAGCACATCCAATTTCATCATTCATTGGTGGACATCCAAGGGGAAGTGTATAAATATTGTAATCTATGTGGCTGTCCTTGTAATTATTCATTAGTTATGTACTCTGATGTAAACCCTACCTCTATATAAAAAGGCTAATGAGAATGAATGAGTAGACTTTTTACCTTCTCCTAACTATTTTCTCTGTGTCTCCTCTCTATCTTTTCTTTACTTTACAACAAAATCATACATTTCTCGGCATTGTTTAGGGCTTGAAATGACTATAGAAGAAAGCCCAGTAAAGTTCCCCACTGGATCTCGGACTGCTACAAAAGGCATAATTTGGTCTTCATTATGAAGTTGGTCGGCCTAATAATGTCAGAAATTATTTTAAGCGTATAAAACTCATAAAATAATGGGCTTCGCATGCTATCTCAGGCCCAATAACTACGAACTACGTCCTGTAAATAATGTTGGGTAACAAGGCGTGTCATTTGCCAAATGCCACATATCATTACGAAACCCCAATCGGTGTTCGATTCAATCATTATTACTCATTTCCGACGAGAAACGAACTTTGTGGCGGACGCTTTGGCAATTCTAGGTCACCAGATTGGAATCGGAGGTTGGACTGATACGCATTTTACGTTGATTCTATAAACTTAAGATGTCTTGAAGGTTTCTTTTTGTAGTTTTAATTCTTCCATCGAAAAAAATAATCGACACTAACAAAGCATAACTAGCTAGGATGTCACACTTGAAGTTAGTTAGCCCTAGATACCATCGCCACTTTGGGCATCACATGGATGGTTTTTTTATTTTATTTTTTTTGAAAGGAACATGGATGGTATATTTGCAATTATAAACATACATCTTGCTATATATAATAGCATTAAGCAAGTAGTACTGTTCATTCCGTGTGCGGAATAACGGTGCCGCCCTTGGTTCTGTTTTATTTACAATGTTGCTATTACTCTTTCTCTGTCCCACGTGGTTCCATCGTTGGCAGCCATCTGTTGTAGTTTTTAGTTCCATCTACGCGTGGTTTATTTGCAGCAGCAAATGTTTTGTTTTGCTTCTCTTGCTCTCCTCGCTCTCTCCGTCTGGTCTCTGAGTCAAGACATACCATCATCTGGGTTACTGGGTTTTCTCATGATGGAGAGGAAGAGATATTTGGGTAAGTGGGTAGGGATCTTTGTTTTTGCTTTTCTATTTCTTACTAATTGATTGGATTTGGTTTACTTATATGAACCTAATTTTCGATTGGGTTTTTTGTTTCCTTCATTTCCAGCTGATTCTATGATACAGTCTGAGACGTCGATCTACGTGGATAGTCCAATATATAAGTTGGTTTTTGTCGTAGGTTATCGATTTCGGTTTGCTGTGGATCTCTACAGTAACATAGGGCGCGAGGGTTGAATAATTATGTTCCTGAAGTTGAAAAGGAGTTCAATTTGTTTGGTTGGGGTTGTATTATTGTTGAATTCAGAGGCAAAAATGAGGGTTGAAATTGGCAGACAAATGTGGATTCTGCAGTTTTGACTCATGCGAAGCAGTAAATGGACTACCAACTGCTAAGGCCTAGAGGTACGCTCAGCTTGGGGGAAAAAAAAACTATTGCATTATAGCTTCAGAGTTATGACATGACTGTTCATTGCTAATTGCTAAATGGTCAAAATGGTTACAGACGTCCTTAGGTAAACCAATGAGTTTCTGTCATGTGGAAACAATTTCCAAAATAAGTGTGATATGATTTACAGCTGATTGTGAATGTGATTGGCTGTATATTTGAGTTCTGTTATTTGTATGAATTTTTCTATTGGAGCGACCTATGCTCATCTAGAAACTGAACTCGGGCTTACAAGCTACAAAGAGTAAGCTATGAAATGTGCAGGAAAATATATGAAATAAATTTAGCACAATAACAAAACAAGTTTGGTTATATCAAGATTTTGAATGGTGGAGAGAGGGGAGTAAAAAGAGGAGAAGTTGATACAGCTATGTAAAAAGCTCCTAGAATGACCGAGGTTGTTGACAAGGAACTACTCCAGGTATATTTTCAGATACATTGTTGTGGAGTAATTGCAATTGTGGAACATTTTTTTCTCTCTGTTATCAATGAACTTATGAGAGCCTCGACTTTGTGGTTTTCCTATCTAACTATGTAAGACATGTTTTTAGGGTTCTTTAAAATTGAGTTAGACAAATGGTAGAAATGGGATACTTTTTTTATGATACAAATAAAATGGTGGTACGTTGGTTGAAGAAAAAGGGGAAGAAAGAAGCGTATACCGATCGTGATGGTTTTGATTATGAAAGGTTTTGATTATGCAAGGACAATAATCGTTGTCGTTCTTAAATTCTTGTAGTCTCTTTGGTTGTCTTATTGTTAGCTATTTGGTATTTGTAGAATTGCACTTACACTACCAGGACAAGCACTTTAGCCGACGAAAAAGTTTCGTCGGCCTGTTAGCTTAATTCGTCGGCTAAGATCTTAGCCGACGAGCCATCGTCAGCTAAGATTTCGTCGGGAAAAGGTCATCAGCGATGACTTTAGCCGACGAAATAGTCCCACAGTTAGCCGACGAAAAACATGTCGTCGGTTTTTTTCCCAGACTTTAGCCGACGAAACAATTAAGATATTCGTCGGCTAAAGTGTGTAATAAACAATTAAAAAATAACTATAGCCGACGAAATATACTATATTTCGTCGGCTAAACCTTAAAAAAAAATAAAAAAAGAACTATAGCCGACGAAATATACTATATTTCGTCGGCTAAACCTTATAAAAATTTTTAAAAAAAACTATAGCCGACGAAATATAGTATACTTCGTCGGCTAAACCTTATAAAAAAAATTAAAAAAAGAACTATAGCCGACGAAATATACTATATTTCGTCGGCTAAACCTTATAAAAAAAATTAAAAAATACTATAGCTGACGAATATAGTATTTAAATATCGTCGGCTAAAGTTGCTGGTTTTTGAAAAAAAAAACTGCAGAAACTTTCGGCCACCTCCAATCACGACCAAAATTTGGCAGAATCTTCCTCTCAACATTTCGAACAACTTTCTAGAAGAAGTCGAAGCCTAAACATGTCAATTGAATCAAAATATAAAAATCCCCAATTTTAAACCCTAAAAACTTCAAATCTTCGATTATCTTCACACACCTCGAATCGAGCTATCAAATTCTAGGAGAATGTAGTACTAATCAAACTCAACTTATTCATATATAGAACTCACCAAATGGTGACCTAAGGAGGAGAATTTCGATTGACACCGAATCCGAACCGGCGGAGTTTTGAAGCTCGATTTATCCCTCATGGCGGCGTCACTCGATGCACCACCTATCCAGCAATGAAGTAGAGACGACAACGAAGCTTTTGGGACAAGTGTGGCGGTCTCCGATGGCTTAACGGCGGAGCTAGGCCGAGAAGAAAATCTGACAGATAATAGACTTCTTATCTTCGGTACAACACTCCTATATAAAGAACTTTAGCCGACAAAATTCTTTATTTTCGTCGGCTAAACTCTTTTGAAAATTTTTGTTGACCGCCAAAAAATTTTGGTTGAAAATTTTGAAAATTTTCGACTTTAGCCGACGACTTTTCATATATTTTCATCGGCTAAAGTCCTTTGAAAATTTTCCTCCAAATTTGGTTTACCGCCTAAAAAATTTTGAAATTTTTTGACCTTAGCCGACGACTTTTTTAATATCTCGTCGGCTAAAGTTTATAAATTCACGAAAACGCTCATATGTCCCCCTATATTACGTAGTTTAGTCAAACCTTCCACACGAAAAACTCTCACGTAGATGAGACGCAACCGCCTATATAAAAATTTTGAGACATTTACCTTCCGACGATAGGGCTCCCCATAGGGAATAATAACGGTAAATAGGGTTGACCGCTACTATCGGCACCGAGACATTACCCGATTTACGTGATTTTTGAACCATAGCTGTATTTCACCATTATGAACACATCTTATTTCACGAGATTTTTGATAATTTTGCTTCTTATGTAGAGTTGGTTCACAAAGTTGTATAACCTACTAAACAAGTTATACAACATTAGTAGACACGTTGTGATTTCGATGATTAAAATTTACAAACCAAAATTCGACCGTCAGATATGATCATTATGACGAAAGATGTCTGTGGTAAAAAATTCAACTGGATCCGACAAAGTTAAGGGCTCGATCGAAACGGTCAACCCTAATCCATCGTTACTTATCACACGAAAACGCTCATATCTCCCTCTATATTACGTAGTTTGGTCAAACCTTCCATACGAAAAACTCTCACGTAGATGAGACGCAACCGCCCATATAAAAATTTGAGACATTTACCTTCCGACGATAGGGCTCCTCATAGGGAATAATAACGGTAAATAGTAAGACACGTTGTGATTCCGATGACTAAAATTTACAAACCAAAATTCGACCGTCAGATATGATCATTATGACGAAAGATATCTATGGTAAAAAATTCAACTGGATTCGACAATGTTAAGGGCTTAATCGAAACGGTTAACTCTAATCGGAAATAAGAAAACTACATTTTGAAGCCCTAAACGGACTCGGATGGCCAAAAGGCCCATATGTCATGGCAATAGCAATGAGTTTTACTCGTAGGGCCGTTACGCTTCCGGAAAGGTATCACAATAGTCAATCAGACACCAAACGCCAAATCTGCAGCATAGTGAATAATAAAGGTAAATTGCATTGACCACAACTATCGGCACCGAGACTTTACCGGAATACCGTGATTTTTCAACCGTAGACGTATTTCACCATTTTGGTCATATCTTATTTCACGATTTTTTTGCGTTTGAAGGTTCTACGTATAGTTTTTTTTCCCAGATGAGTTGTTGTCCAGATCTGCAAATATAAGGCACGAAAGCCGATGAAATTATATTTTTCGTCGGCTAAACTTTTCAAATTTCGTCGGCTAAAGTTTTAAAAATTTCGTCGGCTAAAGTTCACAAACTATAGCCGACGAAAAAAATTATCGGCTAAAGTTGACCATAGCCGACGAAAATTTTAAATTAGCAGACGAAAAAAAAAATTCGTCGGCCTGGTTTTTTTTTTTGCGTCGGCTAAAGCCTTTCTTCTGATAGTGTTAGGACAATGAGTCTGCAAGACTGCAACTATTTGATTGATCAGTTTAAATTGTTCTTAAATTCCTGTAGAGTGAAGCTCTTAGTGGTAATTGTATTATCTTTGTTATGATTAATGCAGGGGATCTTCATTGGAAAATTGTTTCTGCTTATATCAATATGAGCAGTCAGGTAAAGCTCCTTGCATGACTGTGATGAACTGGTCATCATTCAGCAGTGAACAATTGCATGTGTTTTGTGTTCACACTTCATACGATGTAGCAGTTGGCAATGAACAAAGTTGTGATCCCTAGGGTTTGTAGTTTTTGGTGTGTATGTATAACGAATAATAGGTGCATTCGTGGTGAGGATGCAGCCTTGCCAGATATTGCATTGTTTTGTATACGTAAATGTAGAATCCGTTTCAGACTGTTTGATTGTGTAATACCTACTGAGGAATCTTGCTTTTGCGAGAACAATCTTGGTACAATTTGATGAAAAAGGTTTGTGATCCGATTGAAAAAGGTTTTTAATGCAAGTGCATTCTAATTAGGCATTCTATGATTAAGAATGTCTCTAAGGATGTTTATCAAGTCTCTGTGCCAAGTCTAGGTGAAATGAAGGATCTTGCATGAAATATATTCTTACACAGCAGACTAGACACTCGGGGAAAAAAGGGCATTGACTAGTATATATAAGACGTTTTCATGACGTAAGCAAGTAAAATGCCTAGCCCTGTTAAGCCGGCGATACCTGATCAAACACTCACAAATGGCAAACTCTTGACGTCCAAAACTAACCAACCACACTTGCACTTAGTCGGACACTCCTCATCCGTCAGATCCATTCTCTCCATTCTCCACCGTCGGATCACCTCCTTTCCCTCCTTATAAGTAACCACCACTCCCCAGTACCCCCCCTCCAAAAGCTCACTGTCAGTTACACAAAAAGAACCCCACATCTTTCCCATTTTGCCCCTACTCAGACCACAAAATGAGAGAGATCCTTCACATCCAGGGAGGGCAATGCGGGAATCAAATAGGGTCCAAGTTCTGGGAGGTGGTCTGCGACGAGCACGGCATAGATCCCACCGGCGGGTACAACGGCACCGCCGATATACAGTTGGAGAGAGTCAATGTGTATTACAATGAAGCCAGCGGCGGCCGGTACGTCCCTCGGGCGGTGCTGATGGACTTGGAACCTGGAACGATGGACAGCATCCGGGCCGGGCCGTACGGGCAGATTTTCCGGCCAGATAACTTCGTGTTCGGGCAGTCCGGCGCCGGCAACAACTGGGCGAAAGGGCATTACACTGAAGGCGCGGAGCTTATTGATTCGGTGCTCGATGTTGTTAGGAAAGAGGCCGAGAGTTGTGACTGCTTGCAAGGTACGTACAAATTTGTGATCATATTGTAACTTGTATCTGTTAGTAGTCATGTGATGGGAAAAATAATATAGTGCTCCGGAATACTAAAAATTCCGAGTTATTAGTCATTGTTTGTATTTGTAGTATGTCACACGAGTTAATATAACGGGTTAGTGATTCTGGAGTTTTAGTATTTCGGATCGAAGAGTTTTGTACAAAACATCGTAGAGATGATTGTTACTTTAAATCATGATAACGAGAACAGTTTTTGTGTAATTAGCGCGTAGATGATCAGTTGGATCGATGTTTTCTTGTTGTAAATATCACTGCAAAATTGGACACTATGATTAAGGCTTGACGTTACCAAAAAATATATTTGATCTTTGATGTAGTTTATAAGCTAGACGGCAATAAGATTGACCTGGTTTTGCTATTTTCTAGTCAAAATCCATTAACAAGTTATAGGCAGAAGAGTTTATTTATACAAAACAGACGCATCTCATTCTGCAGGGTTGGAGTTCTTACTTTGACCAGAAGTAAGAGAGTACAGATTCTAAGATAATTTTTTTTTTTTTTTTTTTTTTTTTTGTGCAAACAATTATAGAAAGAGCATCTTAAATTGGACTTGGTCCCTGAGATGATCATAATACTCATTCATAGATTGCAAGGCTGAGCCCGGTAGAAAACCATGTGAAGAAGACACCTTGACATTGTATTGATCTAATGGAACCCTTTAATTGCTTCATGTAGGTTTTCAAGTATGTCATTCACTTGGTGGTGGAACTGGGTCTGGAATGGGAACTCTGCTCATTTCAAAGATCCGAGAAGAGTTTCCGGACCGAATGATGCTCACCTTCTCTGTCTTTCCATCTCCTAAGGTATCAGACACCGTTGTGGAGCCTTATAATGCAACACTTTCTGTTCACCAACTTGTTGAGAATGCGGATGAGTGTATGGTCCTTGACAATGAAGCACTCTATGATATCTGCTTAAGGACTCTCAAGCTCACCACCCCCAACTGTAAGTTGATCAAATCCGCCTTTAAGATTTGGCATTTTATATGCGACTCTTTCAAATTGATCTCTTTAGTTTACGAGCATTGTACCTAATTATTTCCTTGTGATGCCAAAAGTTATGTAGCCTAATTTGGATACTCAAACTGCAAAGCCAAAACCAAATGGTTTGGATTAGCTAGGATTGCTAGCTGATTCTCATATGCTTAACATTAATTTGTTCTTTGTTCCAGTTGGGGATTTGAATCATCTAATCTCGGGAACCATGAGTGGAGTCACTTGTTGTCTACGATTCCCGGGTCAGCTAAACTCAGACCTCCGAAAACTAGCTGTGAACTTAATCCCATTCCCTCGACTACACTTCTTCATGGTGGGATTTGCACCTCTAACATCTAGGAATTCACAGCAGTACAGCTCCCTAAGTGTCCCGGAACTTACACAACAAATGTGGGATGCTAAGAACATGATGTGCGCAGCTGATCCACGACACGGCCGTTACCTCACAGCATCAGCCATGTTTAGAGGCAAAATGAGCACAAAAGAAGTCGATGAGCAGATGATGAATGTGCAGAACAAGAACTCCTCCTACTTTGTTGAGTGGATTCCCAACAATGTC
The DNA here is from genome assembly GCA_010134655.1 of Fragaria nilgerrensis. Lineage (NCBI taxonomy): Eukaryota > Viridiplantae > Streptophyta > Magnoliopsida > Rosales > Rosaceae > Fragaria > Fragaria nilgerrensis. Next base: position 10,923,775 of record CM020981.1, read on the forward strand.
AAGTCTAGCGTCTGTGACATTCCGCCTAAAGGTCTCACCATGTCTTCGACTTTCATTGGGAATTCCACTTCAATACAAGAAATGTTCCGAAGAGTAAGCGAACAGTTCACAGCCATGTTTAGGAGGAAGGCCTTCTTGCACTGGTATACCGGAGAAGGAATGGACGAGATGGAGTTCACCGAAGCCGAGAGTAACATGAATGATCTCGTCGCGGAATATCAACAGTACCAAGATGCCACGGTAGAGGAAGATGTGGAGTATGAGGAAGAAGAACCGGTTGGCGGTGCTGAAAACTGATCAAGGTGTTCTGTTTTACTAGTTTGCTGTTTCTTTTGACACAAGTAATAATTAACAGATGGTTCATTTTGCAATGTAATATTATCTTCTAGTGCATTATGTGTTTCAACTCTGGTAGATTATATGTTAGCCAAGCTAAAGCCATTTCTTCTGTTCTTGACTTGAGGGTCAATCAAAAAAAGGTCATGAAGTTGTGAAAAATTGAGGTTTTTGGACCACCGACCCCAATTAACGAGTAAATGAAAATCCCATGTTCCACATGTTTAGAATAGTCTCCTGGATAAAATATCTGTTTGTCCTCTTCTCATTTCCATTGTTCAGAAACACCACTCTTCTTGGAAGTCACTTATAATTAGTCTCTGCAAATCCCACTGCTTCCATGGTCTAAATTCAATTAAGCAAGGAAAACAGGTGAAAAGCTCAACAGAGAGATTTCTTGGTTCCCCATTTTCATTCTAAAGTGAAAATCTACTTTCAGCGTGGAATTTCATAGTTCGAATTTGAAAGAGAGGGGCCTGTGAGCTTTGCTAGATTCCTGATCTAGTTTTTGCATGGCTTGTTCATCATCAGCAATATGGAGAGTGGCAACACTTGACTCTTGTACAAAAGTTCCAAGCTACTTGAGCAAACCTTCCTCTATGTTCCTCTTCTTCTCCATTACCAATTCCAACAAAACGCTGCGTTTAATTGCTTGTTCATTAGATCCCATCTCCACTTCATCACTAACATCTCAGAATGCTACACACAGAACAGAACAGACAAGAAATCTGTTGAAATTCAAAGAACAAATGATGGGACTCTCTCTGTTTTACACAGTGATGAGCACAAACCACATGAGAAGAAGATCAAGAACAGCAAGAAGGATGAAGCTAAGAATGGAGCAAATAAGGGACTGACATCTGGTTCCAAAAAGCGACGACCTTTTTGGCAAAAGGCTTTCTTTGCATCCAAGAAGATGAGGAGTATTTTGTTGCTCAATGCAATCACAATTGTCTATGGTATGTATTTTTATTTCCTTGAGAAATTTAGCTTGTGAATAGATAGTAGATGGTTGCTTTGCATCAACAAAATTTAGTATACTGATATTGTGGGACAAAATTCTGTTTTTTAAGTGAAGGAGGACAAAATAATGAGGTTTTTTATATTGTATGCCTTGATGAATTGAGAATCTTTGTTGTCTCACTCTGTTGGTTAAGGATTCTACTTTCATATTGTATAGAAGTATTAACTTATTGTGTTGAAGTATCTGAAGTCCCAAAATTCTAAGAGAAATATTGTCATTAAAACTGCAGCAAGTGACGTTCCAGTTATTAAAGAAGTTGAAGCTATCATGGACCCTGCAGCCTTCTCAGCGGTGCGGTTTATCATGTCAGCAATTCCATTTCTGCCATTTGTGTTTCGATCACGAGGTGATGTTCAGACCCGAAATGCAGGGATTGAGTTGGGGTTCTGGATCAGTCTAGGCTACCTTCTTGAGGCACTTGGTCTTCTTACATCTGATGCTGGTCGTGCATCGTTTATTTCCCTCATCACAGTAAGCAAGCTGAGCTTAACTTTGAAATTTGAGCTATATTAGACAGGAAGTATACACATATACTATGTCTTGTATATAGTTTTGATGAATAACTTCATGAAATGCTGCATAACACGTTCTATGTAGCCTAAAGTAGTAGAACTGCTTGTGAAAAATAAACACATTTGTCTATGAAGTCAAGTTGAGCACATTTTATTGAATCTTTCTAAATAAATCGGAACAGGTTATTGTAGTACCTTTGCTTGATGGCTTGTTTGGAACAATCATACCTTCTAGAACCTGGTTCGGAGTTCTCATGTCTGCTCTTGGGGTTGGTATGCTGGAATGCAGCGGATCACCTCCACAAGTAAGCACTAAATGGTTATGTTCTTGATGCCTTGGCCTTATTAATCTTGGGAGAAAAGCTGTAACATGTTACTACTTTCTTTTGATCAGGTTGGAGATCTCTTCAACTTCCTGAGTGCAATATTTTTCGGAATTCACATGCTTAGAACTGAGCATATTTCAAGAAGCACAAAGAAGGAGAACTTCTTAGCAATTCTTGGATATGAGGTAGTCAATGCAACATGCAAGTCATCCATATTCTCTGTGGACAATTTAAGTTTTTCATACCTTGAACAATTCACATGAACAATTCACATGGTTTATTTTTAGGTCTGTGTTGTGGCCGTCTTATCCACAATCTGGGTTTTTATTGGAGGGTGGTTTGATGGTTCCGAAAGTTCCAACCAATTAACATGGACGTCGACAGAGATGTGGGACTGGCTTGTTGCATTTCCATGGATACCTGCACTTTATACTGGTGCATTTTCAACTGGATTATGCTTATGGATTGAGGTACTATTATTTTACAGATCTTTAGCACTAGTCCGATTGTTCTTGAAGCCACTAAAACTAGTTTTGCATGAACTGTAGATTAATGATCATTAAGTATGTGAATAATCCTGATATAAGTTGTTTATGACTACAGATTGCAGCGATGCGCAATGTTTCAGCAACAGAAACAGCCATAATTTATGGGATGGAGCCACTGTGGGGAGCTGCATTTGCATGGTTTCTTCTTGGTGAAAGATGGGGTGCACTTGGATGGATCGGTGCTGCTCTTGTCCTCGGTAAGTCTGCTCCATCTTGCTAATTAGTTTTGTAAGAACCTGCAGGCAATGACAAAAATTTATTAAGAATGAAGAAGAAGAAGAACATCAAGAAGTGTACAAAACCTCTAGGACTTAATCGGCTGCATTTTATTTTAGGTGGAAGCTTAGTGGTGCAGATATATGGGTCCTCGACTTCTGAAGAATTTATAGAGAGCAAGGAGAAACGTGATCTCCTAAGGGTTCCAGTTGACCATAAATTACAAAATGGTCTCTCTACTTCTCCATTAGTTGTCAGGTCCAAAAAGGATTCAACTGATTTTCTAAAGTGATCCTCGCAATGCTTGTTTGAGTTAATAATCTTCAATTGTATATACATACATACATAACAGTTTTTAAGTAGAGGACAATAATGTACAGGCACAATTTTAAGTGATATATAGTTATGTAATGATGTCGTTCTCAGTTATGCTAATTTGAGACTTCAGGATTAAAACAACGTGGAGGAAAACTGAAGCCGACTATTCAGTAATGAGTTTGTCTTCCAAATTAGACTAGGAAATTATACACACAAAGTCAGGACCATCTAAACGATGACAAACCAAAATCTGGGCATAACATCAAACTAGAACAATAATGTTTATCTCGTATTCATATTCATTTCAGATAAAACATATCAGGTATCATTTGGCAATGAAATGAAGAGCCCCCACTTCTGCTCTCCAGAGTTGCTCTTTACCTTGCATCTTGTGTCTAATGCTACTGCCATGCGGGATTTTGTGAAGCATTGGCTGTGGTTTCTTGAAAAATTTCCAATTATCCGAAGTGTACAATATTAGAATGATTATGTCAGCAAAAAGGCCGAAAGCTGCGTCTTAAAACGAAACCGAAAATTGCAAATTTTCCCTAAAACCAAGGGTCTAAGACTGATCAAATGAAGGAAGACGATTAAAATCAGGTAAATAGTGACTTCGATGCAGAGATTCAGATACAAAGGAGCAAAGACAAACTCCAATTCCATTATTATAAGATGGCAAAAGTTCAAACACTAATATGACAGCGACATAGTTTAAGATAAGACCGTCTAAACCACAACACACCAGCAACTGAATACAATGTTTATCTGAAATGCATAATCTAACTCAAGCACAATATTGCATTTGCATATGCAAAAATTGAGGTGAATAATCATTTCTTCTTGGCAATGAACAGGCCCCACTTCTGCTCTCCTGAGTTTGTCCTGACCAGCTTTGCCTTCCATCCACCAACAATGTCATTGTAGTCCTCCTGAATATTTTGCGATTGCAGATGATCAGAAATTCATGAATCCATAGAACTGTAATAGCATATCAAATGCACAGAGAAAACGAGGAAGAAACTCACTTCAGAAAAGTCCTCGATGAATGCCTCCTTGTCCTTCTCAACGGCATTTAATTCCCGCTGCAGAACTCTTATGAACTACATGTGCCACAAAACAATTTGGTATCAGTTCAGTAAGCTAAACCACACACACACACACACACACACACACAATGTTGATCAGGTAAGGACCTCCTTACCTTAGCTAAGATACAGATTTCTTTATTCAACCCACTTTTTGATCACATTTTCTCCTCTTAACCGTTCAGTATCTAGGTATATATGAGTAAATCATCTCTACAAATTTTCAGCCAAATTGACAATGGTCAAGGCATTCAAAACTGTGATTTAGAGTTAAAAGAACGTACGGTTCAGGATGAACAGATTTGGTTCGTTCATTGATTGAATACATTTTCGAAACCTTAACGATAACCAAATTAGCTGAAAATTTGCAGAGATGATCTAATCATGTATATCTAAATACTGAATGGCTATGATGAGAAAATATGATCGGAAAGTATGTCAAATTAAGGAAATCCGTACCTTAACTAAGGTAAAGAGGTCCTTATTTGAAAAGGACTGATATACATATATAAAAACAAAAATAAAAAAAATATCGTTGCATTTTGCAGACCTGATCAGTACGATCCTCAGCAATGACATCAACAAAACCAGCATCCGTAAGCATCTGAGATTAGTATAACCATATGTGTATCATTATCATTTTCTGTCAAGAAAATATGAATGCTAAAGCTTGTAAAACGTGGGCTGAGGAAAACTTATCAAAGGCTTACCTGACCATATGCTTTTACATCATGGAGGTCATATCCTCTCTGCTTTATGTACTCAGCAAATTCTGCAGACGGAGTTCCAGCACTCCTACAGTAGTCAGTGATGAGAACTTTACCTCCAGGCTTCAACCACTTGTAAAAGGATCGGAATAATGCAGGCTTGTCCTGCAATCGTTTGAATTTCAGGCTACTAGTTAAGCTTTGAGTTGCGATAAAGTGTGACGATAATAAGTATGATCAGTCAGTCTGAAGAATGGTATATTAACAATATGTTGCAAAGGTATCCATCAAAGCTGTATATCACATCAAAGGAAAGGTATCCATCAACCCTTTTAGATGTTGCGAAGGAAAGGGTCTTACTTGAATGTGTAAAATGGTGTCGCGGCTGTATATCACATCAAAGCTGTTGTCTGGATATGTTTTTGTGGTACAATCCGCAACTTCAAACTCAACAGCGCATTTGAGTCCAATGGATTGTTCAAGGGCAAAGGAAATCATGTTTACAGAGAGGTCAATGCCAACAACCTCAACATCAAAGGTACTAGCCATGTAAAAGTCACCTCCCCCAATTCCACAGCCAACATCTAAAACTTTCTCGCCAGGCTTAAGTTCCAACTTTGCCACAAATTCCTTAGTTGTCTCTGCTCAAAAGAGATAGGTCCACTCAGAAATAGAAGGATAGTATCCACCTTATGTTATGCCACTAATCAATAAAACAATAGTTCATATATAGTGCTACAGTACTTTCTTACTATTTCAAACTTGAATCAAGCTTGATTCTAAAATTGCATGCTTGCTTAAAAACTCAACTTATGGAAGATCAAATGAAATCTATCTCAAAAGAATCAGTTAAATACTTCTTTTTACATCTCTTTAATAGATATGAAGTTGAAAATTTATGATTTTGGTTATATGTTATGTTTCTATATCAGAAGTATTAGAACAGAAGAACACAGAAATGGCGAAGACAAGAAGTCATTACCAAGGCCTCCTGTGCTCACAAATCCCGGTCCAAAGACACGCTCATATCGTAATATTCCATTACTCTTATACTGGACATTATCTAAGAACTGCTGGAACCCTCTATCATTGTGGGAAGCAACTTTCTGCCATATCCAGCAAATCTATAATAAAAAACAAAAAATAAAAAACATCTAGTTAGTTAGCCTCTATCAATAAGCATGAAAGGAGCAATAACAACTTCAATTTTTGCTAATCCCATATACCTGATTTTGATTCTTCTTGTTCCGAACATAAGCTCCAATACATTTGCAGCTTATAAGAGAGAGTTCAAAGTAATTCCCAGATTCGTCACACGTATGGCATTGCTTAAACACCTGCAGAAGGCCAGCACAGTGGGAAACTTCAGTCAAGAGGAATAGTTGACAAGCTCGTTATTGTATTTAAAACATGTAGATCAGAACATGTGCAAAACGCAGGACAATGAAGATTCAAACAAATAATCATACATGGCCAGATCAACTCATGTCTTATCCCCTGAACTTGAAAAGATCCATCTCTATCTTAAACTGGATGGATAATACCCAACATCTATCTTAAATTGGATGGATCATGCTGGGCAGAGAGATACTTATTCAGTAACAAATTCTTTCTATATTTATCACTCAACAAAACTGGGTCCTCAGTAAACTTTTAAACAAAGTAGAGAGGACAAACCTTGCTGTAAAATCGGGGTTCTCGGTAATGGGTTGGGTTGTATTTTCGCTTACAGTCTCCAGATTGGTGGAAACAAGATTCTCTGAAGAAAATGTACCCACCAACCTTCAACCATTTCATCATCCTTGCTGCCAAATTCTCCACCTGAAACATGTAAAGAAATTTGATTAGATTAACAGAAAGGACTTAATTAGATAAATTGTCTGATGATCTTAACTTGAACAAGAGACACTTTCACACATATGTAGAACATAACAGTAAAGTCCCCAAGTCTAAGAGCAGCAAAAGGAAATGGTAGCACACTTCCATAGTATGTCCTCAGTGTACTCATGGCAGCAAACATAAAAGAGCAAAAGCAAGGTGTAGAGCACTAATTTGAAAATTTTGGAATGGAAAGAACAAAACTTACCTCCTTATCACATAGATACATAAGAAGCCAGTTTGAGAATATCAAATCCACTGATTCTTCAGATATCTTCAGGTCGGGGGATGTCACATCAGCACACATGAACTTGACGTTCTTATGGTGTCCATTGATGCTTTCATTCTGAAAAATAGTATATCAAAAGTTAAACTACTGATAAAGAAATCGTAGTCTCAACATCACTGTGTGCAAGGAAACAGGTAGTCTTCATAATGAACAGTACCTTCTTTATCACATTGTCAATGAAGTCCATCGCAATGAGCTGACCAGCCTTCTGAGCTAATTCACCAGTGAAACGACCGATCCCTGCTCCCAGTTCCAAAACCGATTTACCCTCATAGGGTGGGAGCATGCCAAGCACCTGATATGAACAAGTTAAACCAACACCTGATTATGTGATGTTGAGTTGTTGACTACATGAAAAAAGGAAAAAAAAAATCATCTCAAATACACCAAAAAATATCGACAGCTTCGCATATTAGCAAACCAAAGATAATGTTCATAATCGCTACAGAGAACAATTAAAAGGATCTGAAACACAGTAACAAAATGTCATCATCTCAAGTTCATTTCATTAACGAGTTCTTCCTATTTGTTTCATTTCATTTCATTTTTTTCTTGTTATTTAGTTCAACAGTCAAGATTCGAAAAGCCTCGCAGCTTCTCGGTTACAATTATGTGATCGGCTCATAGAGAAATGATTCAATTCTCCGATTATCCGGTCTTGCAACAATTAATCAACACTCTTTTGTCAAATACGTGATCTCCATTCACTCCATCAAAAAGTTCTCACCGTTCAATTTCAACTTCCATTTAGCCATTTCTTATCTTTCATTATATGTTGTTCCAAATTCAAATACACAAATGCAGAGAAATATAAACACAAAATCTACCTCAGGCCGCTCTTCTTTGTCAAGATCGGAGGCCTTGGAGTCCAGCATCATAGACTCAACCGTCAAATCCGTCGAGTTCTCCTCCCAGTAGCTCTTCTGTATCTCACGCTCTTTTCCTACACAACAAAACAACTCATCACAAATCCAACTCCACACAAAAATCCAAATCAAAACTCAGTCAAAATCTCCCTTACCACTCCCATTCGCGGTAGCCGTTCTTCCATTCGCGGCGGCCATTCTCAACAGTAAAAGTCGAAACGACCAAGTTTAATGCTTTAGAAAAAACCGAAACGATAACAGAGAGCAGAGGCCCCTGGCTTTTAAGAGCCCTCAACGGCAATGCGTGATCTGGAAAAGCTCCTTGATCTGCGGTTCTCTGATCTCCCTCTCTGCTGCATTAAGCCTCCACCTCAGCCTCTCACTCTCTTCCTTCTCCGATTTCTCAGTGCCTTTCAGTTGCTCCCTCAGACCAGTCTTCTTATAGATACACTTGCCTCCGGGCATTTTCGTAATTTAATCGAAACCCAGGGACTTAATGGGAAATTTGGCGCTTGCCGTTCAATGTTGGCCGTTGATTGGGTGGATGGGGCTCACTCCGGGCCCACATGGATTAGTGAGGCGCGAAAAACGGGAGCTGGGTTTGTCAAGTGAAGAATCTAATCTGGCTCTTGGGTGTTTTGAAAAATGAAAAATCTGGGTTAATTTTGTTTTTAGCATCACCCGGCTAATGATGTGCGGCCACGTGGAAATGGTGAGGTTTTTTGGGTTGAGATTTTAAATTGTGATCTGAATCAGCTCGGGGCCCGGTGGTGTAACAACCAGATTCGGTAATGGGAAATTATTGAGTTCCGATTTTGGCCTTGGACGATAACAGCTGGTGACTGGTGAGTGTGAGTTTGGTCTCTCATCATTGATTTTTTTTTCTTCCAAAAATGAGTAGTTGATTTTTGATCAAGTAATCTCCTGAATCAGAACCATTAACGGCAGTTTTCTAAATGATGCTCTTTCTCATTAGTCATAGTATGTCTAAGACTAATAATTCTTTTACACCCATCAATCAAATATTTCTCTATTAATCACTGATAATATGTTTGTGATGAAGTAACTCACATTCATAAAACTAATTAGTAATTAATGGAGTACCCAAAACTCTTCCACACACCATAAGAAGGAAGGTCCAACTTATTTCATGTGATGGATGTATATATATTCTCAACAAGATTGTGCTACTTTTGTGAATTTTAAAGCCATATACATTGATAACTTTTTGGCTGACGTGGAATTTGTATGGTCTTTATGCATACAAACGTGGATAATCCATTATGATACCATTATAAAATAATTTACAGTTCACATTTAAAACCTATTAGCTATTAACAATAGATGAAGTAGTCCAAACTTTTTAACTCATAAGGAATATCTCATTTTTCTCATGCGTGATGTATATATCCTCAACATTTTCACGTTCTCTGCTTGGAGCAACTCTAACAATTTCCATATATGTTGTTTTTTTTTTTAAAAAAAATATATTAGAGAACCAAATTCCTTAATTTTCAATCTCTAAAGTTGTGTCTGGTACTATTTGATCTAATGACATAGTCTCTCCTTATAAGTGAGAGGTCGTGAGTTCAACTCACAGTATTGTAACACATTATTGTGCATTTGATAATAAAAAATCTCTAAAGTCGTAAAATATGAAATCAGTTGAAATTGAAGAAGAAAAAACTCATGAAGATTTTAATTTTGTTTCCCTAAACCTGTAATACAAAAATTATAAGGAAGGTGGTCAACGCGCCAATTATAGAAGAAAAACAAATATTACTCATGATATGAATTGTGATTCTTATTTAACCAAATTCTTAGTACCTTTCAGAATCATATTCGTGGTTTTAATAAGTGGAGCCTTGTTTCTTTCTTTAATGGAAGTGTTAAAATATGTTTGTCCTGCTTATATATAGTGTGATTTATGAGAGTTTTTAGAAAATGAAAATGAGATTCTTCCTTGTTGTTTAGGGTAGTGAAGCAACATTGTGCAAATTGCACATATCGTATTTGAAAGAAAAAAAAAAAAAATATATATATATATATATATATATATATATATATATCCCAGATGCAGTTTATTTAAATCACCTATGATACCAAACACACATTTTAAATATCACAACTCAACATTGACAAAGAATCTTTGGAAAAAAAAAAAGAAAAATAGTAGCTATCAAAATTTGATTCACACACTGCATGTTCCACCTACACAGGTGACTCGACTAGATAACAGAGGCGTGCGTGTCGTATGTTATCTGGTACCACGTGCATGTGTATAGATACTTTAAAGTCATATATAACCTTTGCGGACATGTTTATTTTCGAAGGATAAAACCGACTTATCGAATCATATATTGATGCGAATTAAGGTGACAGGTTTGACATACAGGGGCGCACATGATAGAAGAGTACAATTGACAGGTAATAGAAAAAGACATATATAACCTTCTAGACTTGATGATGTAAGAAGGACAAAACTGACTTTACCCTATCAGATTCTCGGGATCATAACTCTGCTTATCTTATCATTTACGGGACTTGCAAAAACCCGAAAAACGATGCCATTTGGCCGTATATGTACGGTGACGATTCCATGCACGTGTATGTAGGTCCGTTGGATCTGACATATTTGTCACCTAGTGTGACCTCGCCTCTGCCAGCCTCAAACAGTCACAATTGTGTTCTGGAGCTTCAACTAACCCAAGCCCAATGTAACTCACACATTCATAATTCATTTCATTTAAGACCGGCCCAACCTTAATGAAAGCCTGTGACGGGCCCATAAGAATTTGTTTGAATAATCGATATTATCATGGTAAGATAGCGCTTTGTAAATTCCGAATGATACAAATAAATTTGGGTGCTGAAATTTGCACACCTTTTTTTAGATTTCACACCTCGTATTTTTTAATATTCTTTATCACCGCATAATCTTTTCGTTCCAATATTACCCTTTTCTCTCATACCGACTCTGTCTCTTTTCCTTTCTACACCACCAAAGCTAAAACTATCCAAACCTCCACAACCGGAACTCCATGCCGATCAGAAAAAGCAACCGGCCAAGCCCTCCCAACATAAGAAGTCTCACGCCAAGTCACACTCTCGAATCTTTTGACAGAAACTTGGACCGAACCTCTTGTTTTGATCGACTAGAGGTGATGACCAGGATTGTGATCGAAATTTTCCCCAATCAACACACAAGTAAAATTAGATCGAATCGACGGACCAACAACATCAGATCGACTGCCTTCGTTTAAGTTCGTCCCTTCTATCTTCATCTTATGTCCAGTTCTTCATCCAACTTTGCAACTCTCTTTGATTGAAAAAAAATTATCTTCAAGTCTTCATCTTCTCCATATATTCTCTTCAACTCTCTTTAACCCAGTTTCCTCGCCCAAACTCCAATTCGGAAAAGATTCCCACATATCCACCGCGCTCAGCCCAGTCTAATCCAAACCTTTTTGCTAATCTAGAATTGCCAAACGCTTCAATTCGAACCCGGAAGACGCGACCGCCCTCCATTCCGGTGATTGCATGGGTTGCTCCGATCTGCTGTGATTTAAGATGCTTTCGAACATCGGTGACCGATCTGGTCACCATGAACCTTCTGACCTTTTCCTTGATGTTTGGAGCATGGCTGGTTGCCGGAATTTGAATTAGTGGCTCTCGAGTCGCTGGTTGTTAGATCGGTGAGTTGTTGGTCGACAGAAAACTGGGTCGATGGGTCACTGGTTGGCGTGGGTCTCAGTCCCTTTGGGATGACATGTTGTTCTCATTCTTGAGAGGCAGACGAGTTGGTTGGGTTAGGAAATAAGTGTTAAGGACAATTTGGTAAAATCATCACATGGGGTGTGTGGAATATAAAAAAGGGTGTGCAAATTTCAGCACCCTTAAATTTGTAGGAAGAGTATACTGCTCGACAATTGGGAAGTTGAAGAAGCGATGGAGGAACCTTACAAGAAGCCCATGAGTCCATGACTTCCATAACTAACATGCATCTCCAACTTGAGGAGCAAATGTGCTGCTAATCAACTTCTCGAGCTCATCAAGTGGTACCTGTGTGGGACCCGTTAGTTGTCTTCCGCATAACACTCATCCACACAAACCACTAAATGCATTTCTGGAACGCATGACTAAACTGTCATAAACTTAAACATTACTAAAATTAAATTAATCGAAACTGAGATGAATAATTTACTGCTCTTAACTATCTTATATAGGTGAGACATTAGGCACAGAACTAGAGGTGGCATAAGGTTTGCTGCAGCCCACCTTGTTTTTTTTTTAAAAAAAATTGAATACATGTATACATTGTAAAAAAAATAATTACTGTTGTACAACAGCGACTTAAGTCACTGAAGACAAGAAAAGTCGTTCCCCTTTGCTCTGCCTCAGTGCTCCCATTTGCGATTGCGAAGAACACTAAGCTCTCTCTCTTCTCTCTCATCTCTATATGTTGTGCAAACTCTTCTCATATTGAAGTTCTCAAGCCTTAATCTATTGATTAAGCCATTCCAGGTATCGTTTCTATTTATCATAATAGAAAATTTCTGGATAAATTGGGATTGTGACATAAATTTTGTATTGGGGATTTTAAGATTTGTTAATCTCATTGTTTAGTAAGGATTGCTGCTTCTGATATAGAAACGAATTGTGGTTATTGGGCACTGTTCAGGTCAGGATTTCAAAGCCAAATTGAAATTGGGCATAAACGAATTGGGATTTTAATATCAGACCAAAGATTCGGGACTTGATGTCAGAATGCGAGTCAAGTTTTTGTCTTTTTGTGTGTTCGTATTTTCTTCAAGTACTGTTGTATACTATGAAACCTGCAGCTGCTGGTTTTTGTATTTTTTGGCAGCTGATTTGTGTCTATTTTATTTTGTTGGATTTGTTTAAGGAAAATATTGTTTCGTCTTTTTATTATACGGTGACGTTTATAAAGGCTGAAATCGCACAAAGTATGACCCAATGCATACTTGGGCATCATAATTAAACCAAGCGTGGTGCAATGCACATTTGGTATATCATGATGTTGCACAATGCACATCGGTTTTGGATCAAAAAAGGATTTGTAATGTCAAGTGTGGCAAAATGCACACTTATACAATTGCAAAGACATTACAAACAAGAGTAGTCTTCTACACTCTTAAGCGGATTCATAATTACAAAAAGAAAATTGTGTTACGCTAAATGTTATCCAAAATTGGATGTTGAAAAATCCTTTTCTTTCTCTACAAGATCCAACAGTGGGCTGTGGTTGCTCACGACCAATTTTGCCAAGTTTTGGCATGTTCTAAGCCTTGTTTCGTCCATCTATGTAGTATTACACGTCATGTAATGCACTCTAAAAGATTCCAATACATTTTTTCAATCTCCATCGAAATTGTTAACATATTTCGGTTTGTATGTCTTGACATAAGATTGTTGTCTCTACATTCTTGTATACGAATGTGTTGTAGAGAGATTGAGTGCTTAGCTTATTGCAAGGAATATATAACTATTCATGGATTTAGTTCTTTATAAATCCGTTGTGACTGCGATGACTAGATCTGTCACATCCCGACCCGTAAGATTTTATCTTATTTACTAGCTTGATTATAATAAGAATTTTACCGTCTCCGACATTGACATATAGTTTAATTGGTCCCTAGAGGGGTTTTGAGGGACGATTATTTCGGAGAGTTATTCGTAGGAGAAAAATGTAACGACGGTAAAAATGGTAAATTTAGCTAGTAAAATGTAATTTTTATTAGGGTATTATTTTTGGGGGTGTTAAATTTTTGGATTGGGTTTATATTGGGTTGGAACCAGTTGGGCCAAGCCCAACCGATTTTCTCTCTCTTCCCTCCCGATTCTCTCTCCTCTCTCTCTTTCTCTCCCGATTCTCTTTTCCTGCCGGATTTCTTCCAACGCCGTCCGCTGTCGTCCGGCCACCAGCGACCGTCGGACTGGTCCCGTTCGGACCCCCGCCGTCCCCTCTCTCTTTCTGGGCCGGTGACAGGCTGTGTAGCGCCGCCGTGAAGGAGTAACGCCGCCCGAAAGGCGCGGCTGCCTTGGGCTTTCCGTCGCCGGAATCTCTCATCCGGCCACCAATCCGGGCAAGCTTGTTACGGTTTTGAAGCTTCCTCCCGTGCAACAACCCCTCCAAAATGCTCGATCCCTCTTGAGCTCGGTAAGGAGAAATTCGAAGTTGAAATTCTAGGGCTTATTGTGTGTTGCGTTCGATTGACATGGTTAGGCTTAGAATTGGAGTTGTGGTAGTTATGAATGTTGTAGAGGAGGTTGAGAGGAAGATACTGTCAAATTTTGGTGGACATTGGACGTCGCCGGAGCTGGTCGCCGGTCGCCGCTGGAAAAACTGTTTTAGGTGGAGATTTTATGAGGAATTTAATGGAATGAGTTTTAGAATTTTCGGACGAATTTTGAATAGGTTTATGAATTTCCGAAGTTTGGTATTTAAGCGGTTAAATAATGTAAAATCCGACCGTAGGATTTAAATCATTTTCTGGGAAAGGTTGTTTATACGACTGCCGAGTATGATATAAAAGTTTGGATCGTTCCGATTTAAGAATATCGAACTTAGGCAATGATGAGCGTAATTATGGCTCTCGATTAATTTTGCCTATTTTATAAATACTGAAATTTAGTTGGTAAATTAATTATATATTTGGAACAGGACGTGAGGAGGCCCGAGCAGAAGAAGCCTTGGAGCGTCATCAGGCTTAGGCCTAATTATGAGTGGACCTTTGTTTTAAATAAAAAGCATGCGATGAATGATTTTATTAATCATTTGTTTATTTTGATGAGATTATTGATTTCTCGCCCATTTGATAATTTTTCCTCCTTTGGAGAGATCCCGAAAATGAGATTTTCAGTGGATATATATGTTTTGATTTTATGAGAATAGTATGTATATAAATGCTAGCTAGCCATACGTGCTTGGTCCGTCATAATGAGGTAAATACCATTATGGCGTGTCGTGCGTGTTAGACACAAACGTCATAGCCCTATATGAAAACTTCTTTCTTTTTCAGTTTATTTAGGTTTTCATATAGGGAGTCCACACGTATATGTACACCGTCCCTTTTCGGTCATAATGAGGAAAAATATCATTATGGCGCAACGTGAGCGTTAGACGCCAGCGTTGTAGCCTTGTATGAATTTCTATTTTTTTCTGAATTGTTTCTAGGATTCATACAAGGAGTCTGACGAGTGTAGATACATACGAATATATGAATATATATGGTTTAGCTTGAGAGGCTCCATTTTATTTGAGTTTGTGACTAGCCAGTGCTAGTCGTGAAATTGCTAGTTTATGAGTTGAACACTTTTAAGCTGCCGCATGCAGTATATTTTTCTATGAAATTAAAATGGGAATGCATAAATAGTTTATTATTAAATTATTTTTGTCCACTCACTCTAATATTATTAAATGTCTTCCCCTGGGCCCTTGTTTTAAAATGCCAATCTGCAGAGTTCGGATTGGATCTAGTAGGAGACGAGGCATAGTCACCCGTATTTCCACCACCTTTCACCAGTAGGTTACCTGTTTAGCCTACTTGTCTTTTTCTTGCTTCGCTAGTGTCTAGTAGCTCTGAATACTTGGGTTTAATGTATATTTTTTGGTTGTGGTGAAGGCTTGTTTATATTTTAGAATATTTTCGGATAATGTATATTATCTTAGATAATGTTTATTATCCTGTTGGTGATGATTGTTTTTGAGGAGTACGAAGGCTCCAGAAGTTAAGGTTGGATTTGGAACCTTTAGAAGTGTTTGCAGGTTTTTATTGAAGGGTTGTCCATCTGCAAGGGAGGTTGTACTGAATTTTGGGTAAATCTTTCCTTGGAGGTGGTCCCCGCACGATTTACTCCGGGTTTAGGGTGAAATTCGGGGCGGGTCGTGTCAAGATCATCAGAAATAACCAAAGAGCGGATTAATGCTCAAGTTTCATGTCTAATGGCGTTATGATTCAAGTCACACATGCTCTTTATGCATAAGGAAGCAATCGAATGTGCTATGACTTAATGATATTCATGCCAAAGTTATCACCTGGAAACACATTGTGAGAATTGATGAGAATTCTATGTATCACTGTAATGAATGTGCAATATTCATGAGTCGTTAAGATTCGGTTAATTGAATCGGTTATTGTCTCCAATGATGAGAATGAAGACATCGACTCATGTACACTTTAACATAAATCGTCCGGACAATTTTGGACGTGTTTTGATTATCCGTATACTAAAGAGTAAAAACTCCCACGAACATTTTCTTTTGAGTGAAGTAACCATTGAGATCAAAGATCATCAAAATACAACTTGTTGAAGCTATGAGTAATGCTCGGGCCTATGGATGACATTAAAGTCATTCACGTCATCCTCTTATACACATAGAGACACTACTCATGCTTTCATAAGCAAATATGACGCAAAAAAACCCATACGATCTCACATTAGCCATGCTCGTTACTTGTTTGTAAAGCTTATTCTTTAGCAAAGATTAAGAGCGACACCCTCCTACGCTAAAAACAATGTAGAGACTAGCATATAAACAAGATGCTAAGTCGTTGTTCACTAAGTAAGACATTACAATGTCTATGAGTGATTCTATAGGAATGATACATAAGATGTGGCTTAATAGCTTCTCATTATTCACTTTGAGGCATAATGATGCTATGGTGATGTTCACACTGGTTAACTCAAGCCATAACAATTGGATGTTATGGGGAACCTTAACAATGATTAAAAAGTTGACAAAACCTAGAATTTCCGGTTTTTCAGCTTGCCGACCAGTCATTGTGAGATCTAGTTCACCAACTTTTAGACCGGTTCTTGAGGTTCTGTTGCGGTCACGGATTCCTAACATCCAAGTCTACCTACTCAAAAAAGTTGGTGGCATTTGGAGACCTAGAAGGTGGTGAACCGCTTAATATAAATGTTCACGGATGTCCGGCGACTCCGACGACCAGTTTGGTATTTTTTTTGTCCGGTTCCGTCTTTGAGGCTGGTGGTTTTGGAATTCTAACTCTCATATCTACCTGCTTACAACATTTGGTAGTGTTGGATCTATGGAAGATAATTAACCGTTAAAGGAAGCGTAAAACAAATGTCTGGTGATGCCGGCGGTCGGTTTAACCGGTCCCGACGGTGAGGCTAGCGGTTTTTTTATGGACTTATAAGACCAACGACTACGGGTTGTAGCAGGGTCATAGTTTTACTTATTCATCTTTACCCACAATCATTCAAATTTTTATGTTACGGTTGTAACTGTATGCATATTTGTTAACGGATTGAGTTACGTTCTATAATTTATATCGTCCACATGTTGTATGTGCCAAATTGCGCCTCCACAAGCACACAATGATGAGTTATTTGATGAATATTGTATTTGAATAAGACATGAGCTTCCGACTATAGTCCGCTTATATAAGGACCTTGATAGGCGATCTCTTTTATGTCACTTTGATGAGCCAGTATTCCTGTCGTTAGGGGAAGATAAGAACAAGAATGTTCAAGTAGAACGAGTTGGAATTATCGTGGTTTGTCCCTACTGTGTCTCATCAATTTACCTATAGTGACGAGATCACATATACATGCTGCAAACATGCCTGCTGTCAGGACCCATCCCGAATTTCTCCCTGAAACCGGAGTAAGTCATCCGGGGTCCACCTCAAAGGAAAATTTATCGAAAAATTTGGCTTAACTTCCCTTGAAAATTGACAACCTTAACCTGAAAATTCAAAACACTCCTATAACGAAACAACCAACCTCAACTCCTGGAGCCACCCGCTCCCCACAAACATAACCCCCACAACATAATAATAAAACAATCTTCTAATCCATCACATAATATCCAACTAATATAACAAACATCACCATTCGAATATTCTAAACTGTTTTCACAAATCTTAGCGCATAACTAAAATATCATACATTATCCCCAAGGGTAATCAGAGCTACTAAACACTAGAGGAAACAAGAAAATACACTGGTAGGTTAAACAGGTAATCTACGGGTGAAAAGTGGTGGAGATGTAGGTAGCTATGCCTCGCCTTCTACTAGTACCGACCCGAACTCTGCAGACTAGGCATTTAAACGAAGGGCCAGGAGAAAACATTCGCAAACGTTAGAGTGAGTGGACAAAAAATAAATAAAAAATAAATATTTATGTTTTCCCAATTAATCCTTTAGAAGAATTAAACTGCATGCAACAAGCTCAAAAGCTCTCAACTCATAAACTGGCAAAAACACGACTAGCTCCAGCTAGTCTCCAAAGCTTTATAAAATAGAGTCTCTCAGGCTAAAATAATATATGTATGTATGTATTTACACTCGTCATATTCTTATACGAATTCTATGAAGAAATAAGAAAAATAGAAATTCATACAAGACTACGACGCTTGCGTCTAACGCTCACGTCAACCATAATGAAATTTTACTTCATTATGACGGAAAAGCACGAGTGTATATACGTGCATATTCCGTATATAAATTCTTATATTTATATTGGGCTACGACGATTGCGTCTAACGCTTACGTCACACCATAATGGAAATTACCTCATTATGGCGGAAAAACACGTATGGCTAGCTAGCATTTATTATACATACTATACTCATAATATCCAAATACATATTTCGGTACGTCTCAAAAATGATGAAAATTACCAACTATCCGAAAAAGCAATAAATCTCAGCAGAAGAATAACTTATCAAAAAATAATACATCGCATGTTTTTAAATTAAAACAAAGTCCACTCATAAATTAGGCCTACGTCTGATGTCGATCCGAGACCTCTTCTGCTCGAGCCTCCTCACGTCATGTTCCAAATATAAAATTAAATTCCTAACCAAGTTCTAATATTTATACAAAATAGGCAAAATTGAACGTGAGCCGAAACCACGCTCATCAATGCCTAACTTTGCTAATCATAATTCAATTAGGTCCAAACTTCAACACCAAAACCGGCAGCCTTAAAATAACCCCTACAGATTAAGCAACTTTAAATCCAATAGCCGGATTCTATCCTAATTAACCGTCAAAATACCAAACTTTGAAAAATCACAAACCTATCCAAACTCCTTCAAAAAATCTCAAACTTCACATCAATAAACTCCCCTTAATATAACAAATTTAAAACTATGAAAATCCCCCTAACATCATCTTCATTCAACTCACTCTACAACTTTCTTAACTAGCATAAACACCAATTCCAAGCCTAAATAGGGTAATCGAACCAAAACATAGAATTGATCCCTATAATTTCAACTAACGTTTCTCCTTACCTAGCTCAAGAGGGAATGACTCCTTTTGAGAGATTGATGCATGGGAGGAGGGCTTTCAAACAAGCCAAGTGACTCCAGCTATGGCGGCCGGAGGAGAAAGTTTCGGCGACGGACTTCCACTGCACAGTCAGAGCTTCCGAGCGTGCCTACTCCCACACGGCGGCGCTAGAGTGGCTCTCACCGGTCCAGGAAGAAGGTTGGGTCGACGACCGACCGTTTGGGACCAGTGTGGCGGCCTGCGGTGGCTGGACGGTGGCAGACGGAGCTAAGGTATCTGGCGGGTCAGGGAAGGCTCGGGAGAGAGGGGAGAGATTCGGGGAGAGAGAGAGAAAATAAGGTTTGGGCTTTCCAAATCGGTTCCACCATCCCAAATCATTCAAAACCCAACACTAAATAAAAATACACCCCAAAACATAACCCAAAATAATTTACCTTTTACTAACCAAAATTTTTATCCCTTTTTACTGTCTTTAAATATTTCTCCTACGAAAATATTTGTCCCTCAAAACACCTCTAGGAACCTTAAAATTATAAACTCCTTTACAAGTACGGTAAAACTCTTATTAATTCCAAGCTAGTAAATAAGATAAAAATTTAAGTGTCGGGATGTGACACCTGTAAGGATTGTTGTTCGGATAAAGACATTCTGATGTCCGGATAAGAGGACATGTCGTTACCCATAGATGGTGGCATGATAACACCACAAAAGTGGTAAATACTGTCACTAGGCCGTGGCTCCCACGGTTTAG
The DNA here is from genome assembly GCA_010134655.1 of Fragaria nilgerrensis. Classification (NCBI taxonomy): domain Eukaryota; kingdom Viridiplantae; phylum Streptophyta; class Magnoliopsida; order Rosales; family Rosaceae; genus Fragaria; species Fragaria nilgerrensis. The sequence goes on from CM020981.1 coordinate 10,943,923, forward strand.
GGGGATGCCACTTGGTTCGATACATACTCGCAAATGAAGAATGCCAGTTTGGCACAACTTGATCATTTAATCAATAATACTCATTCTTCTGTTAATACTGGATTATGGTCATCATAGGGGGACGCCTCAATGTCAATACCAATCTATATAGAGATCTCTAAACTTCAAAATTACACCGGTGTACATGATGACGTGGTTTAATGAGTTTGATATCAAGCCATACTTTGTTGAGAAAATACCAACGTTGTAGATTGGCCTAAATGGAAAGATGCGATCCAGTTTAAACAAAGAGATAATGTTTTGGTTAGGTGACGCCGACACCCTAAGTGTAAACTCTATTATGTCTTTGTTAGAAAGCGTAGTGAGAAAAAAAGTTTAGACTCACATTCTGGGGCAAGGTCTCTCACAAATGCCCTGGAATCGATTACGATGAGATATACTCTTGCAAGAGATGTCATTACACTCTATTACCTTGTCAGTTTGGTAGTTTTCGAAAAACTGAACAAACAGCTTGTGGTCACAACTTATCTCTGTTGGGAACCAAAACATGTACATAAAGATCTTGAATAGATCGGGTTTCACCCAAATCAAGTGGCTCCTGACCACAAAGCGTGTTTGCAAATTATTTGCTAAGTATCTACTTAATTAGGGAAGGGATATGAAAGATTATGCTTCTTTCCGTGTAAATTCTAGATGAATCGTGATGAACTCTTGTTAAACTAAGAGATGCCACTTATCCAAAATTAAGAATGAAAGGATTTTAGGAATACTTGGTCTCGAAAGTGAGGACCGTTATTGATGATGCTTATTCATCTGTCGGCTTAAGGCAATCTAAAAGACGATGAAGTTATGCCTATATGTATCCCTTGATCGGTCGAAGTACGTGTTGAGAAGACTTGTTTCGTCCATATGATAAAGAAGTCTTAGGAGAAATCCTCCATCTAAGTACGGTAGCACATTCATGTACTTGTTACAATATGCTCAACTCGATATCTCATTCACTATAAACTTGTAAGGCCAAGTTCACCTTAGTCTTTCAACTCTCTTCCTAACGGTCGAGCATTTTCGCTCTCTTTTAGATGAGTGTGAAAGAATATCAAGATAGTGGTCGGATGCGTCCACGCAACGCCAATGTAATGGCTGTTGTAATCTTCTATGAAAGGTTATGGCTTATTCATCCCTACAGAAAGACACATTAACAACGAAATCAGAATCTGCCCAGTTTCATGGGTCAACTTCCACAAGATCTACAGGATAGCCCACTCGTTAGAAAATGGTAATTTGGTACTATTAGAAAGGTCTATATGTCTACTTTCCAGGGACACCAACCATTTGATCACACCTATCATATTAAGTGAGTTATGGCTATTTTCGTAAAGTAGGACGGATCTGTCCGAGAATCTGATTTTGCAGAACAGTCAAATTTGACAGAGCTTTGTGATTAGCTCAAAATGAACTAGGTTATGAAACTTATACGGTTGGAAAACTACGGGTGTCTAGTTTCCAGAACTTTATACGGTTTGTCCATACCTATTGTATCGAAGAAGTTATGACTGTTTAAATACACAAAGGTCATATCACGCGTGAATCTGATTTTTAACGCGAACTTATATTTTGAGTTGTTAGGCTACCTTCTCCTTAAAGATCAAAATAATGCTTAGTATAGCAAGTCTGATCTAAGGATGTTGTGGCTGGATTTAATGACTAAATTGTTGCATAAATCTACTTTTGAAGTATGTGAAGTGCATTGGCTTGCGCCATTTATCTGTACTCTGAGATTGAGTTACCAATCAGGGGGAGTCATTGTGTAGACATAAGGGGGAGTCTACATACATCACATGTTAGCTTTAAATGTAGTTGGTGCGTTGTACTCTTTTTTCCTTCGTCCAAGTCTTTGTTTTACCCACATGGTTTTTGTTTTACTTGGCAAGGTTTTTATCGAGGCAACACCATAAGCACCTTGACGTATTAGAGGCGCAACACAAGGAGGAGTTTTAAGGAACTGTTATGTGTCTTGCCTTAATACACGTAGGATTTGTTAATCCAGTTTTCTTATTATAATAGATTATAGTTGATAGATGTTCTAGATCCTTCGGGAAACTCTATGTAATGCCTATAAATAGGCTTTTCTATCAATGAATGAGTAGACTGTTATTCTCGTTATTCTTTCTTCTTCAATAGAATTAAAGTAAGAGGAGATGTTTTTTGGTTTTGTCAAATTCAAAATTTGACAGATGTGTAATTGACTATTCGGATAAATTTTCCCTCCAACCGAATGGTTAAATTCAAACATTATTTCTGATAATAAAAGCCTCATCCTCAAATTTTCATGTCTAACCACGTCTCTCCTTCTCTGGTTTTGGTCGTTTATCACATATCTCTCTTTCCCTTCTTTTGATTGATTATCATCGATCAACCCTTTCTTTCAACGAGAACGCAGAGTGGCCGATCAAGCTAGCTAGCTTTGTGTCTTTCATTTCAAGCTTCGTCGCCAATCTCAATCATCAACCTAACAACGAACTTACTGCTTCATAGCAGATCTCAAGCATTAACCCCAACACCGATCTCCAATTCAAGCTTGGACAAGTTTCCAACTCCAAATAGACTTCGAACTACAGTTCTCCAACCTTGTTTCTTACTTATCTAGGTACAAGAATTTTGATCGAATTTTGCTTTAGACTGGGTACAACGAATTTTGATTATCTTTTTCTTGGGTGTGTTCATTCTCAAGCTGCTGCAAAAATGGAGTTTGTGCGATGATGGGTTTGTAGCAAGAGAGGAGTAGGAGAGAGGGAGAAGAAGAGAGAAATCATTATAAAACAAAAGACAGTTCTAGCCGGGACTGTCTGAAGATGCTCTAATAGCTTTTGTGGATGGTATTTTTATACATGATCTTGTTGAGGATGTAAAGATGAATATTAAAGTGTTCAGACCTATGTTATATATGCAGGTGAGAATTCCTTGAAAACAAAACATACCTTGCCAATTTTTTTTTTTGTTCCCAACTTAAGGCAAATGTAGCACACCCGGGTTTTTATTCTTGGTTCCGTCCCTGTGTGACATGAAGATGACCGCTATAGTCTACACGAGAAGGAAAGGCAAACTAGGCGCAGAAAAATTTGCGGCATTGTCTACAAATTATTCGTGGAAAATCTTAAGCTTCTGATAATCGGATCATCCTTTTCAATTAGTTGAAGTGAAGAGACCCAGAATTCAAGTTACAAGTGCATTCAGATTTTAAATGTTGGAAGTTGGAACTCTTTTTTCCATTAGCGGCCAATGGACTTGGTTCGAGGCCATGAGATTAATAACTAACAGCCGTGAGGCCCAATGAGGCAACAGATTTTTCAATGGGACTCGGTTCCAATCCATTACCCCCATGATTAATTAATAATCTAATAGACCAAAAGGGATTAATGAGCTTTTTTCTCCATAGTCAATTTCAAGTACATGAAAGCCATAGTCAACAAAAAAAATTGGGTACACAAGCCATAGTCAATTTTTTTTTTTTTTTTTTGAGAAGATGCCATAGTCAATTTTGGGCGTCCACAAGTTCAATAATTTAAGGAAATGTCCCAATTTCCAACAGATTAAAGCTACTTGGAAAGTTGGAAGTGCACACATCCACCATCGATAAGGTAGTAAGGTACCAAACCAATGCAGATTAGCAATTAACAATCTCCTTCTTTTGCCTCAAAACTAAAGCAGCTTTAAGCACCCATTATTCTATATACAAGTCTTAATCGCTCTTCATAAGTGAAAAAAATTAAAGGTTTTCTAAACCACATGAGGTGAGGAGCCCATATTTCATATATGCAAGCACATAGAGTGTGTGTTTAAGCACTTTTAAGGCTCTTGTGCTTCTGTCTGCCATATATCTTTGCTGGTTTATTACATACCCCTCTCAATTTGATTACCACTAATAATTACAGACAACATATCATATAAGCATGTAAAAAGGTAATTTCATTTTGATGATTGTTACCCCCATTATTTCATTTCACCATTGGGATAGCAAATTAATACTGAACTAGAAGTACTCTCGGATCTCCATGATTTATTCCTTGATTTCCTCTTGTGAAAACAGAGGGATTAAACCCTATGACTAGTCATCATCTTCCTCGGTAAAAAGAGACAAAAGACAAAGAAATATAGTGACTGAAGGAGATCTTAGAAACATGCATGATCTTTACCAATCTCTCTGTCTCTGGACCGAGTCAGAATGTTCCCAAAGCTTACAAAGTTTAGTCAATTTTTACATTGGTAATGTACCACCTACCCAAATGCTCTAATCTTTATGGCGTAATTGTCTAAAGCTTCGATCTTTATGCCTAATTAACCCTATCGTTTCCCTTCCAAATTCAAAAGAATATTGGTGGCGATAGTGACTCACCAATTTATGCTTCTTAAATTTATGGGAGAGAGCACACAATCTTTGGGAGTTAAGAAGTGAATAAGACAAAAGCAAATGCATATATAAAGTGTAATTATAAGTATAATGTAATTAGAACAACAGTATAATCCGATCGCTGAATATATTCATTCTTTATATGTAAGAAATGGATAAGAATATCATACACTCTATTTTGTTATTGAATTGGACGTATATCTTCATTATTTTCAAGCTTAATCATGCAACAACATGAGAGTGATCAGTGAGACAAACTTGTTCATGAAATACGGTAAGACATTCTAATAATAGGATACAAAATTGAGGAGGATGAATAAGACGAAAGTAATGCATGAGAGAAGCGAAAGAAGAGAGAAAATGAAAGTGATAACCATAAAAATGGAGGGAGTGCATGCGTATATGCTCTTAGAAAACAAAAAACCTCCATTGCAGTGCGTGAAATGAAGCGTGGTGTTTGGAGTTGAAGGATTTCGAAGAGAGTTGTGCAAGCAACACGTCCATCTCTGTCCCCCATTTGCTTTCATTCTTTGCGAACCCCAAACCAAAAACACCAAACCCCCATGGCCTTTCATCATGAAAACTTCGAAGCATGCTAGCTGCGCTGGTGCGTTTTCATCACTTCCAGGCGATAAACCCTAGTTTTTATTTTACTCTACCAAACCTCTAGCTACTCCCTTCTAATCAGTTCATTCCCCTAGTCATTTCAAGCCAATCATATGTTAGAATGTCAGTATTCGAATATAAACTAATCTGCTACCTTTGTTGGAGGGTTTGGACAGAATTATATATATTGATTAGTTAAAGAATGCATGCCCTAATTTGCTTGATATCAGCAAAGCAAAGGTTTAGATAGACTATTTGTCTGGGCATGAAAAAACAATTGCAGCAAAGCTTAGCTGTTTGAGTTTAGCTTCTAAATTTCGATTACAATATTGTTTCGAGAACAACGATACGTCAATATTAGTAATTTCTCTGTAAAAAGTACCCACTATCCCTATCCCTTGTAGTGTATTGAACTGAAAATAAAAACCCAAGGAAGCGTTGGTAAGCATCAGTAAATGAACTTTTCTACCTCTAAACCTATAGCTAAAAAAGCTAAAACCCTCAAACTACTCCTTTTGAAAGCAAGTCATAACACTATCGGCCTTCAACTCGGCCTTCAACTAGATCAGTTTGGTTTCCGGCAAAGGCTTCAAAGACTTGAGGGTAATTCTAGCTGTTCTTTCTTCCATCGGAAAAGAGCTGATGGCCGGAACCGATTGAGTTTATTTTCAAGTGAATTGTAGTGGCTTCTGTGCAAAATCATAAACCCTAAGCAGACGAGAGTTAAACCCGCAAGAGTGTTATAGTCTTGGCCATAATTGATTGCATTCCAGATTTACCGGTTGGCCGGTGCGGCTAATTAAACGGGGGTTGTACCATCTGACAAGCTGACACTATGAGCGAGCAGTAAATATGAAGTACAGCGCAGTAATAATGGTATGGTTTAAGGAACGGATAGTCTAGTATCCACTTGATGGATCTCAAGGACGCACTTCTTCACTTCTTCCATGAAGAAGATGTATCTTCACAAATTACTACAAAATCTCTACTCACCAAACTAAGGCCTTGTTTTTGGGCAGGGTCACGTTCTCCGAATATCTGACTAGGGGTTTTTTCTTCTTAGTTGCGCAGGTGTTACATCTATATATGATAATTATGGGCGTCCTAGAGACACTTCGTTGTAATTTTTTTTTTTTTTCTAAAAAAAAAAATAAAAAAAAAGAACTAAAGCCTTGTTTGTTTCGCAAAATCAAGGGCTTGAAATAGGAAAGTTGTTACTTCAAAAAAATGAGGCCTCGTTTGGTTTGTAGAAATGAAAATGAAAATAGTTCATTCGTCTGTCTTAAAATATATTTGGACATAAAAGATAAAACTTAGGTGACTAGCCCTGTTAGCTAGAGGTGACCATCACCAATCAAAAGATGCCACATGTGTCATGTGCCAATTTAGATGTTCTATGCCTGGTGAAAAAGCTAACGGGGAGACTAACGAGAGTTCTATAGAAACAGAGAGGGCGCACAACCCATACGGCCATAAGTGCTACTCTCTCGACGCCATATTTTCACTTTCACAATAACAACTTACAGGTTATAACCAAATGCACATTTAGCAACCTCTGACATTCAAATCTAAGAAAAAGAAGAATTGCAGTCAAAAACCATTTTAATATAAATAAGATTTCTAATGTTTTTTTGTTGTTAGATTTTGAGTTTATAGTTTTAGTTCATGAATATTTTTGTGTTTCTTAAAAAGAGAAAGTAAAATTGAATGAATACTACTTTGAGGGCCCAATTTTGAAAGCTCGACCTAGGTATAAAGATTTTAGGTCCGGGCCTGGTGGGGAAGGATAGAGTCCACCTGCGCTTGGTCTCCCGTAGTCCCCGTTAGCTCTTTTCACAGGCTTAAACCATCTTCATTGAAAAAAAAAATACACGTGGCATAGTTTGATTGGTGCGGGTCACCTCTAGCTAACAAGGGTTGGTCACCTAAGTTCTAAACATCAATACGACATAAAAAACGAGATGTCAATACGATTTAGTTTCATTCCCTTGCACATACTAAACATCAAAGTGGAAACAAACATATATTTTCTCATTGTTTTCCCAACATTGCCAAACAACAGAAAAGAAAATTTATTTACCTTTCTCATAAAATATGCAAAGAAACGGATTTCTTTTCTTAGTTACCAAACGAGGCCTGAGCACCAAGTCTAAAGGGTTTAGTTCATGCCCTAAAACAAACGGTCGAATACACCACTCAATATAGCGATGAAAATTTGTGTATAATAATTGTTCAAATTCATCCATTTTACATGTAACTATGTAAGAGTGAAGGAAAGAGAGACATCTTTTTCAAGAAAAGGAAAGAGAGACATAACAGTGACAAGGCTAGCCCATGATATATACAACCCAAGGTTAAAGAGACTGAATCCAAATCCAATAAGAAAATAAAAGAGAATCTCAGAGTATAAAAAAGATAGTAGAGGGGGTTTTCAAAGCTGAAAAAGGCTCCACAAACAACTAGTTACAGCCACCTCTACCCAATTTGCTTTTCCATTCTCTTGCTTTATACAAACCAGTAGAGACCCATAACCACCAGATAGAGCCAGGCACCAACTTACAATTCATGTCCCTCGAGTGTATATGTGTGTGAGATGTGAGTAATCTATCACATACCCAAAGGTCCCAAGAGGCCAAAGACCCAAATTATAATTATACCCAAAAAAACAAGCTCCAAATAAATAAAGCAGAGGTGAGCTGCTTAGCCAGTGTTTGTGCTTTGGTTTTGGGGACTGCAAGTGCTGCAAAGGCTTCGCTCTCTCTCTCTCTCTCAAAGCTCTCAAAAAGTTTATTTTTACTCTCTGCACTGCTCTCACTACTCCACTCCCCCATAAAACCAAAACACATGCCCTCTTCCCATTCCCCTCTCACCCTTTTCAATTCTCATCATCACTCCCACCTCCACCACTTTCTTCTTCTTATTCTTCTTCAACTTCATCTCCATCCCTCTTCTACTTCATACCACACAGCTAGCTAGCTAGCTCTGCTTCATTTCAGCTGTGTGAGCTCAAGTTGGCATTTTTCATTCCTTCAAGCTCAGTAGCTTCACTAGCTTGAACTTACTCTTTCACCATGATCACATTATCAGACTTTTACCACGTCATGACGGCGGTGGTGCCTCTCTACGTGGCCATGGTCTTGGCCTACGGCTCCGTCAAGTGGTGGAAGATCTTCACACCCGACCAGTGCTCCGGCATCAACCGCTTCGTCGCCCTCTTCGCCGTTCCCTTACTCTCCTTCCACTTCATCTCCTCCAACAACCCTTACACCATGAACATCCGCTTCCTCGCCGCCGACACTCTCCAGAAGCTCATCGTGCTCGCCGTCCTCGCCGTCTGGTCCAAAGTCAGCAAGCGAGGCTGCCTCGAGTGGACCATCACTCTCTTCTCCGTCTCCACTCTCCCCAACACCCTCGTCATGGGAATCCCTCTCCTCAAAGGAATGTACGGCGACTTCTCCGGTAGCCTCATGGTCCAAATCGTCGTCCTCCAGTGCATTATCTGGTACACATTGATGCTCTTCATGTTCGAATACCGCGGCGCAAGACTCCTCATCTCCGAGCAGTTCCCGGACACCGCAGGCTCCATCGTCTCGATCCATGTCGACTCGGATATCATGTCCTTGGACGGCAGGCAACCTCTCGAAACAGAAGCCGAGATCAAAGAAGACGGCAAGCTCCACGTCACCGTTCGGAAATCCAACGCCTCCAGGTCGGACATTTACTCCAGAAGGTCCCATTCTCAGGGCCTATCCTCCAATACTCCCCGCCCTTCCAATCTCACCAATGCCGAGATTTACTCCCTCCAGTCTTCTAGAAACCCTACTCCTAGAGGCTCCAGCTTCAACCACACCGACTTTTACTCCATGATGGCCGCCGGCCGGAACTCCAACTTCGGCTCCTCCGACGTCTTCGGCGGCCATTGACCGCGTCGAGAGGCCCGACGCCGCGTCCGTCGAACTACGAGGACGACGGAGGCGCCGCGGTAGGAGCTGCTGCAGCTGGGAGTAACAAGCCGAGGTTTCATTACCAAGGAGGCGGGAACAATACAACCGCGCATTACCCGGCGCCAAATCCGGGAATGTTCTCGCCGACCACGGCTGCTTCTAAGAACGTTGTCGCTCCGAAGAGGCCTAATGGAAATGGGCCTAATGGGCCGGCTCAGGACGGCGGGAAAGATCTTCATATGTTTGTGTGGAGCTCCAGTGCTTCTCCTGTTTCTGATGTGTTTGGAAGTAATGAATATGGCGCTACCGGCCATGATCAGAAAGAAGTCAAGTTGGCTGTTTCTCCGGGAAAGGTTCGGTCTTTGTTTCATTAAGTTTCATACTTTGAGTTAATGATGTTGGCTATTTTAGTTTGATTGATTTGGGATTTTCATAATGTGGTGATTAGTGGAGGGTAGAAGAGAGAACCAAGAAGAGTACATGGTGGAGAGAGACGAGTTCAGCTTCGGGAACAGAGTGGTGGATCAGATGAACATGAACGAAGGTGAGAAAGGGGATTTGAACAAGGCCAAAGTGATGCCTCCGACGAGTGTGATGACGAGGCTGATTCTCATCATGGTCTGGAGAAAATTGATCAGAAACCCAAACACTTACTCAAGCTTGATCGGCCTCACTTGGTCTCTCGTATCCTACAGGTAAGCTTTTACCCGAACCGTTGGATTTTTATTTTTGGGTTACGAAGTTTGAGCAGACCCATTTCTTGGTCTTCAAATTGCTGTCACTTTCTGCTCAGTGTCCTAGTGAATCCAACAATATCTGAAATTATTTTTGATTTATTTTAATTTTGGGATATTATTTCTGGGTGTTGCAGGTGGCATTTAGAAATGCCAGCCATCATAGCAAAGTCGATAGCCATACTATCAGACGCAGGGCTTGGAATGGCTATGTTCAGTCTTGGTCAGTAAATCAGAATACACTACTGCAGTACTCTATCTTTTTATTTTTATTTTTTGGGGGGTAAATGAATTTATTAATATTCTGAAATAGTGTGTATTTATTTCTCTGCATGCGTTGCATAATTATTTGTCTGAAAAAGCAAGGTAAGGAGGAAAAGAAAGCAAAGGTGTCTGCTTCGGTTATCATAGTGTCTGGGGTTGGTTTGTCTTTATGAATCTTTTTGTGATTTTGATTATTGATTTGAATGGGTGGGTTAGTGGTGGTGGTGGTGATGATGATGATGAAAGGTCTAGGCTGGTGTGATGGTGAATGATGGGAAGAGGGCATGCGTTTTGCTTTGCTTTTAGCTTTAGCTAGCTTCTGAAATCTGGTTTGCTTATCAAGTGCCCCTGGGATTTTTGGGGATGTGATTTTGCTTTTGCAGGTCTGTTTATGGCTTTACAACCAAGGATCATAGCATGTGGAAATTCCATTGCAGCTTTTACTATGGCTGTGAGATTCCTTACAGGCCCAGCTGTCATGGCAGCTGCTTCCATTGCTGTTGGCCTTAGGGGCACTCTCTTGCATGTTGCCATTGTCCAGGTCACTAACCCTAAACCCCTTCCCTCCTCTCTCTCTTTCTCTCTTCTGCTTCCTTCTGACACAACCAACATAATGCTCCAAAAAACCCTCTAGTTTTTTTCTAATAATTCTCACACCTCCCTCAAGATAAGCTTTTCTATCATTTAGTTTAATTTTCTCAGATACCCTTTAGGTTTTTTGTATCTCACTGGTTTTGAGCTTAGTTTAAATCCAGTAGAGAGTAAAGGGACATGTTTGGAGCTTGTGTTATGTACAAAGAAACATTTGTGACATTATTAACATTCTTGTGTTTGAATTGCCAAACAAATCACAGGCAGCTCTACCCCAAGGAATTGTCCCCTTTGTCTTTGCTAAGGAATACAACGTACACCCTGATATTCTCAGCACGGGGTCAGTCGATTTTCTTCTCCAAACAAAATCGAAGCATCGTATCATATCTTATCCCTTTTAGATTTCAATGACTAAGAAATTAACTGTTTGAATTGCAGAGTTATATTCGGCATGCTGATCGCGTTGCCCATTACACTTGTCTACTACATTTTGCTGGGGCTATGAAAAACCAGAGAATCCTTGAGACCAGGAATGGCTTTTGCATTCAAATATTTCGAAGAAGCAGCAAGCATTCGATTGGGAGTACTAGCATCAAAACTTAGAAGGAAAAAGGAGAAATAGATGGGTGGAAATGGAAGAAAGAATGAATCTTTATTTTGAACGCACCTCTTTTGCTAGTATAATTGTAAAATCAGTTTGTAGTGAATCTATTAAAAAAGAATGTTTTCTCCTTCTCTCTGTAGCTAGCTTGTTAATCATAATCTCAGTCTCTTCAATTCTACTTGGATTCTCAACAAAAAAAAAAAAAAAAATCTACTTGATTAGCTACATGAACTAGGCGAAGGAAACTGGAAAAGGAAAGGGAAATGGTGGACGTGATGATGATAACAGTTCTAAATTCAGTCTTCGTTTCTGTTCTTTTCTCAGTCTATTTTACTTGCTCAGCCAAGATTGCCATGATTCCGTCTGCCACATATCGAAGGCATTGGAATCTTACTATCATTGGAGTTTGAAAGAATGGAACGAAGCTCATCAAGCTTTCATTTGGAAAGTTAGAAATGCTCCATGCTTATAGAAGTGGCATGCTAACTTAGAAAATTTTCTTCTGATGGGGAAGATCGCGTAACTTGCATCATAACACGTGTTATACTTCTTAGAACTTAATCATATATTTATTACAAATCTCTATCTCAACGTGAAGTATGTATGTCTGAACGTAAAATATTGACCGATTAAACATCATGTACCTAATATATCATACGCTTTAAACTTCGTTCCTACTTTTTAAAAATAGTGGTAGGTGGACTTAGAAAAAGCTCTAATGCAATCTTTAACCCTTCACTTTAGGATTCTTAGTACATCAAACCGAGAATCAAATGAGCAAAGAGCTAGAATATATCGATTTGGGTTAATAGAGACATATAGATAACACTTCAAGTTTAAACTTTCCCTCTCTGTTCTCTCAAACTTCAATCCAATGCTAGCTACTGATGATCGTTCAAGTATGGAGTCGTGGCTTAGGGGCTCTACTTATATAACCCTAACTATATATTAGCTTTGAATCTAGCTTGCTTAAACAAGAAAGCTCCTATATGGGCATATCCTTGGTGCTATTAGCTATTGGCCCTCCATTACAAATATGGGGTTTCGAATTTGATTGAGACCTCTTCGGAATATTGTCTCTCCAATAGTCACGATCCAAAGCTTCCCTCCTTTCTCCTTGCTCCTTTCTTCATCTCCTTTATTCTACCACACACATTACCTTTTCCAGACACCTTTCCCTTTCACTGTAATTTTTTCTTTTTAATCCGACTTTGTCACGCTGAAGAATTTTTATCATAATATCACATCCCTTATGAGTTTGTAAATCGAGTATTTTGACGGGAGAGGTTCTAATGAGAACAAAATGAGGATTTTTGAATGAACGGTTAGTTGAGAATCATGTTTAGAAACGAGTAAATCACGTCTTGCTTCTACTAAAAGCGTAAACGTGTGACCGGAATCTGGCGACCGAAACCGGAGTTTGGCGACCGGAAACCGGAGTATGGCGACCGGTGAGCAAAGTCCGGTGAGATTTCGACAAAGTCTTCTCACTTTCTCTCTCTCTATACATGTTGAAGTGGTAAGGGTAAAATTGTCTTAAAAATATATAAAAATAATTTTTTTATTATGACTTTAATATAGATTTGTGTATTTGAACACAAATAAGAACACCTTATATTTAAATAAACTCATATCTATTAGATTCATTGGAATATGTAATAAAAGATTTCAATTAATATTAAACGAACTTTTCTCTTTTCTATATATATGGTTTATATACTAATCAGAAAGCGATGACAAATTAGTACACTTAAATTAGTCTCAGTGGCTGTCAATCCATACAGAGCGAAATGGATGACATATATACATACATAGTCGTAGGAGGAGTTCATGTCGTTTAGAAATTCATGAGCAAAGGACAGAGAATTGTCAATAGTATCATGCACTTAGAAAGTTACAAGTTAGAACCTAACATAATTCAATCTGTTCAACCAAAACAGTGTTCCTGTGTTTCATTATCAGTAATGTAGAATGAACAAGCAGGATGATATCATATAGTATATACAACATGGGTTTTATGCATACAGAGCATGGCAGACCACACCAGAAATGAATTAAGGATCGAGTTCGTTCAATCTTCTTTAGTATTATTGCCAGTAAATTATTGCTCTCTGATAATATTGGCTGTTCTCAAATATAGCAGGGGACTGGACTTTGCCATCCTCAATCATATATGCCCTGCACCAAAACTGGCCGGGGATAAGGGTCAAGATGCCCCTCCATTGCTGTTTAGAAACAAATTCCAAAAGTGTTTGCAACTTCTTTTTTTTTTTTTTTTTTTTTTTCTTTTTTACGGATAAAAACTAAAGTAATCAAGGCTGTGGATCTGTGATGAGAATTTAGGATATAAATTTAGTTCATTCTTGTTTTTCAATGCATGCTAATAAATAATATGAAAAATTTACTTTCTGATGGTTGCCTATGTAAATCGAACACCTAGAATCACCCTAGTATGAAACTATGAAGGCAGAAACATGTTTTGAGACGCATGCTTGACTTGTAAAGTAGATTTATATCTGCTGGTTTCTTTTTTTTCGTTTTCTTTTCTATATGTTAATTGAAAGTGTTCCACGGGAAAACTGGAAAGGATCATCATGAGAGCTGTATAAAGATGCGGATTTTCCCATTTTTATGCCTGCAAAGAACTCAATTATAATAAGCACCCATGCATGAAGACTCTAAACTACTACTTAATTACAAGTGTTCATGTTGGATAAGACATCCGCTTAAATAGTTGTCACACTATTCGTTTCTCAAGCATCAAGTCAGATCATCCAGCCTGTTACACAAAATGAAGAACATATCAGTTTCATTCTATTTACTAATTTTCTGTTTGTTTGAATAGATAATTCTTTGGAAAAGAAAAAGATTGAAGAACAACTTGATCGAAACCGTTACATTGAGTGCGAATTCTTTTGTATATGTGTGTCTAAACTTGTATGTTCAATTAAATCAAGCATGCTAAACCCTGATACATAATGATCTACACGTGTAACTACGTATACGTACTTTGTTGGTAACATATAGATGAGAGATTGTTTAGCGGTATTGTTTCTTCTTAGTAAATGAGAGGTTGTGAGTTGTTACCGATAAAAAAAAACATATGGATGAGAGATGAGCAAATGTAATCCAGATATATATTGATATCATTCACTTTCTGATTTGGAGGATAATATATAATTGTAGAGAAGAGAGATGATGAAAGAATCAATTGCTACATGATCGATTACATACCAAGAATCACAGAAAACCTCATTACAATGATTAATTGAGAGGATGGAGTTGAAGAAGAAGAAAACAAAGGAGAAAAACATAAAGAAAAGAGGTCGACGACGAGAAGCTAGAGGATATAAAATACTATGGTCCATGCACATTTGCACCATCTACCTAAACTTTGAACATGGTTGCTCTAGTTTTTATGCTCGGCCAAAGAATATAATCAAATCTTTATATATATGGTCTCACGCACGCACGCACTTGTATGAAAGAGATCGAGAACCAAATTGCAAACTTTGCTTTAGATTTTTAGTCATTTAGTGGCATCAAGGCAGCTAGCTAGCTAGCCAGAGATGCCCTTCTTTCCAATTCTAAGTACTTGGAGAAAGAAAGGAAGAAAGAAAGAATAGGGAGGACTTGCTACTCGACAATATGCAAAACAAAGCACTAAAATTTGCAGAAGAAAAGGCCAGCAACATCAGTCTCGATCAGAAACCCAATATATACGAAGCATATATATTTGAAAAATGAAAATAAAAAATCTGGTTGAATCTTTATCATTTTAGCGTTTTCCTTTGTGGGTTGTGGGTAACGTTTAGATTGTCTCCCACTAACATATGTTGGGTCGGCCCTTCCCAAGACATTGCTTTGTGATTTTGTCACGTCAGTATTCATATTCATCTCCTAACCAAAGCTAAGCCAGAGCTAGCTAGCTAGCTAGCTAATAGTTGATTGGTATTCCCTTTCCTTTCAGACCTTTCCCTTTCCCTGCTGCCTCTTCAATCTTCATCTCTCACTGTAATTCTTTTATTTTCGTGCATGTTTTCATGTATCGTAAGAGACAGAGAGAGACACACAGATACACAGAGGTGGGTTGTGTGGGTTTCTGCTTGTTTCATTCCTATGTTTGAAGAGATTCCCATCCCGAATCTCTTAGTCACTGATGAATTTGAAAGGGATAGGATATGCATCAAACATACTGAATGCAGTCTTTTCACTATTGATATATGTTTGATTGTATAGCCCTAGTTTTGTACCGTACGTTCTCTGATGAAGCAAACTCTTATGTTCCTATATATACTAGTGTAGAAGTCGCATAATAACTTGTTCCTGAGATCTGTCTCTGGGTTTATAAGGTTCTCACATCAGGAATATAAGATCTTGTCTGTGAGTTTGGGTCATTCTATCCATTATCAATTGGTTTTAGATGTGAACCTCAGATTACTTTATCATGATATTAGAACGGGTTACCCATGTCCACGTGTGAAGCTTGATGCCCACACAAACTCCACGTCACTCAAATGTTGTCCACGTGTTAGTGACTTGAAAATTCGTCACACGTGTGGGGCGTGTTGAGATATCAATTCCACATCGAGAATATGAGACTTTGCTTGTGGATTTATAAGAGTTTGGGTCACTCTATCAATTGTCAATTAGTTTTAGATGTGAATCCGAGATCACTTTATCAACTTCAAAAGTCTTACTCTTTGACCTTGTAAATGTTGGTTGCGCCTTAGAAACTTCTTAATGTAATTTCTTCCGTGTTTTAAGATAAACTTGCTTCGTTCATCATTTGTTTAATATATTGTGTTTGATTTGAATTGGTTTGAGATTTTTCCCAACATTTATATTCATCATTTTGAAGAAGAATGAAAGAATTAGAACATCAACAAGACATCTTGAGCCATTGCATTCACTTCCATCAGTGTTTGTCTTTTTAAAGGTGATTATGAATTGGCTAATATTGCACGTGAAACATGAATAATTAGATTCAATATCCCTTCTTATATTGAATTTCATATAAATAAATAATGGAGCATGCATAATGTACATTCCGTCACAAGCTATATCATATAGTTTAGGGTATTTCAAAAAAGTAAATTTCAGTTACTCTCTCTTGAACTTTAGGTCTAAAATCAGTCTGATACCTCATCTTTTTTTTTAATCAGTCTCATCCCTAAACTTTCAAAATGATTAAAATAGCCCTTGTTAATCTTTTTACCTTAATTTTTTACCTTCTCTCTCTCTCTCTCTCTCCCCCCCCTAAGACCCAGAAGCTCTCCCCAGACGGCTCCGACCCGAAACCATCGTCGCCGCCACCGTGCCTGAAAAGCCCAAGCTCAAGCCCGCCAAGTGCAAGATCGTCGTTCCGGAGATGCCAAATTGCCGATTCGACCTCGCAGTCGCAGTGGAGAGGCCGGTCGACGGCTCGGGAACCGAGACGGCGCGCGTCTGGAGCGGATCGGCGTTCCGGAGATGCTGAATCGCTGATTCGACCTCGTCGTCGCAGCAAGAGCCGCCGACGGCTCGGGGAACCGAGACGGCGCGCGTCTGGAGCGGATCGGTGTTCCGGAGATGCCGAATCACCGATTCGACCTCGCCGTCGCAGCGGAGAGGCTGGCCGACGGCTCGAGGAACCGAGATGGCGCGTGTCTGGATGATCTTGCACTTGGCGGACCTGAGCTTGGGCTTTTCAGGCGCGGTGGTGGCGACGATGGCGGTTTTGGATGGTTTAGGGTCGGAGCCGTCAGGGGAGAGCTTCTGGATCTTACGGGGGGGGGGGGGAGAGAGAGAGAGAGGGGTAAAAAGATTAACAAGGGCTATTTTAGTCATTTTGGTCGAGATTGATGTCATTTTAAAAATTTAGGGATGAGACTGATTAAAAAAAAGATGTAAACTGAAATTTACTCAAATAAAAAATAAGACATTATCAAAAAATTCGAATCCCTAGCCTAGTGATTAGTTAACTGATATCAGATGATCGATCTAAATGAAATGCTGAATATAAAACACCATAATACATAACTGGTAGCCATTACCTTAAAGCAAAAAGGATATGCATGCAGTACTACTTAATTAAAACACTGGGATAATGATAGTTAATTATCTGATTAGTATATTTGGGACCCCGATCCACCCCATGCCACTGAGATTTCAATGGTTTTTGAATCAAGTTCATTTTGTTTGAAAGATGATAATAACTAGCCAAAGTGCCAAATATGATCGATCGCATAAAACTGTACCAGTTTCCTTTCCAGGTAATGTGTGAAAAGTTAAAATATAACCTAAACCCTTTCATTGATCTTCGATTCCAAAACGCCACAATGAGACTACGAATAACCTGACCCACAGAAACTTCTATACCATCGATCCTATTAACGTCTTGAACTGAATGAACTCTATCGTTCTCTTCCCTACCTGCAATTCCACTGCTGCAAGTGCTTTGTTTATCAGCATGAACGGAGTACGTTCTCTCTTGTTCTGTACATATATACAAGATATTCTTTGTTCCGGAGTATCAATACTCCGGAGCCGGCTTACAAATCGATTAGATGAGTGTATAAAGATTAATTATTGTTTACGGTGTGTCATTCGGCATATGAGCTGACCGAAAACAGCGATCGGCTCATGAATTTCAATAATCCGGACTCTGGAGCACTATATTTTACATGCATGAGATTCGGTGACATATATGGCAGGCATGGATTAGTTTGTCCCATGCAACATGCCATTCACAAAGGACAAGCTAAACTGTTTGATTGTTATCAAATCATAGTATCATACCTGCAAAAGAATCGTTGCATTATTAGCCATGAAATTAAGATACAAAGTTTAACTGTTTGATCCAATAGCTATAATAGATGGCATTGGCCTGTTTATCATTATTAGGCATGACTTAATGGATTGATTAATAAGAGACAAACAAGATAAGATTGCATGTTTGGCCACCGAATACCTCTCAACTATTAAGCGAAGGCTCAATCATCGTCCCAATAACTACTCTTGTTCATATTATCGTAACCAACTTGAAGTCTTGACCCGACAATTGCTGATGAAAGTGAGAGCTGAGTATCTGGGCCTCTTCGCTCTTATTGATATATGCTAATTCCAGAGCAGGCCCGAACCAGTAGCACATGATATAGCCCTTTTCAAATGAATTACTGGGTTGGAAGTTGTAAGTTGTAACATTGTTCTATAGGAATGGGCCAATGACACGTTTGTTTTGCGAAAAATTACGTTTCAATACATTTTCCCAGCTGATCCAAGTGAAACGCTGGGAATACAGAGAAAGGGACACAGTGAAACGAAACATCTGAGTTCTCATTAGAGTGGGCGTGATCAGCTAAATGTGGTGTGCAACGTAATTGGCCTCCCTGTAAATTAATATGTCAGAAAACTATTGCTGTTTGATCCTCCAAGGAGGTGTGATGCGCCTGTTAACATGTTGGTTTGCTTCAAAGATGGTCGGATATTGGTTTGCTTCACACACACCATGTCAATGTGTTCAAGATAGTACACATTTTTTTTTTTTAAATTGCTATGGTCCGTGAAGACGAACGGGTTTGATAATTGGAAGAGAAAAATTGCTTGCTTGGAGGGAAGGAAAAGAAAACATGAACAACGGAGGTCATTCCCATGATTCAATATTTTGAATTCTAGAATACAGTTAACTCTCAAAATCTTTGCTATGATACCAGTCACATTTGATGCTAAAGGTTTGAAAGTTTTGGCAATTTGATGTAGAATCAATTAGCTTTGGCATGTTATCGGTTCTACTTTGAGCAATATTACCTAGCTTGGTAAGGTAGTTGTCCTGTCGAGAATGTAAACTGAATGTTTCCCATTCGTAAAGTTTCCATAGCTACTTAATTGGTTGAGACTAGAATAAGAAAGATGGCAACTACTATAAAACAGAGCTGGAGTTTGGTGGTAGCCTAAAAGATGGCTGAGTAGTATCACTTGATTGATTAGGTTTTTAAGCAAATAAGAAGATTTAGTATGATGATTCTTCATGAATCTTCAACACTCTTTGACTTCGGATCACCTTCTTGCAACTTCTCTTTCTTGGATCTCTGACAATATTCCCTCACACCCCCGAGTCATCGCCTTTTTTTCTCGTATGATTCATGCAGAAATCGATCACAGAGAGACTGATTTTATTGAACCAGATGAACTCGATTTTTAAACCCTTCTTGTTAATCAATTTCTGGTAACAATTCATGAACATAACTGTTATAAACATATCCTGTGTGTATATATACACACATATATATATATATACACACACATACAGTTCTCCTATCCAGAGCGAAGCTTCGCTTTGAAATTAAAATGTGAAGTTCCTTGTTTGACTCACTTTTCGGTCGTATTTCCACATCTCCACTATTTAGTTTATTGATACTAATGCATAGATCATTTATGCAAAATTTTATCGAATTTGATGATCATTTGGGTTTTCATAATCGTGATTTACACAAACAATTCTGGTTAGATAGGTTTATGGTCCGTTCATTGATTTAACCTAATTCGACACCTAAACAATTATCAATTTGAATAAAATTTTACATGAATGATCTATGCATTAATATCAATAAATTGAATAGTGGAGATGTGGAAATCGAAAAGTGAGTCAAACAAGGAACTTTACATTTTAATTTCAGAGCGAAGCTTCGCTCTGGATAAGAACTGTATATAGAGCGAAGCTTCACTTTGAAATTAAAGAGTGAAGTTCCTTATTTGACTCACTTTTCAGTCATATTTCCATATCTCTACCTTTCAGTTTGTAGAACCTAATGCATAGATCACTTTTGCCAAGTTTCATCCAAATTGGTAATCGTTAAGGTACCGAATTCGATTAAATCAACGAACGGATCATAAATCTGTTTATTCAGAACTGTTTGTGTAAATAACGATTATGAAAACCCAAACGATCATCAAATTCAATGAAACTTGGCAGAAGTGATCTATGCATTAGGTTCTACAAACTGAATGGTGGAGATGTGGAAATATGACCGAAAAGTGAGTCAAATAAAGAACTTCACATTTTAATTTCAAAGTGAAGCTTCGCTCTGGATTGGATAGGAACTGTCTGTATATATATATATATATATATATATATATATGCAACACAGCAAAGCAGAGTTGTGCATAAATTCTATCACCCATTGCGAAAGAAGGCTTATTATAATGCTATATAGTCTCCCATAAGAATGAGCTAGAAGCTTGAGATGTACCCAGCAACATGTGAAAGGGGTACATGCAACTCACTCAGTATTTTATGATAACAAGATCCCCAAATTGTTCAACCTATTTAATGAGTTACAAGCTTAAAACCAACCATTAGTCGAATCAAAGTACAAGCATTGTTGATTTTGTTATACATATATATATGAACAAACCAATCCAGCCATGAAAGAAAACCACTCCACTCCAAGTTGATTTCGGTTTCAGGTGGTAGAAGCTTGCAAGCAGCCCATATAATAAATAAGACAGAAGCATACATACAGAATGGTCATTCATGATAAGCCCTTGGAACCAGGAAGATCGATCCACTGCAACTGGATTTCAACTTCACCGCATTCCACATTTCTCAATCTGAGACAGAGATCTTGGATGACCTTGCCTTCGCTCCAGCGGACGCAGCTCTCCTCAGATAGGCAGTTTTGCCTGCAAGGTTGTACTCTTGTTATAATCGTGCCGCTTGGGATGCCTCCATAGTCCATCTTCAATGCCTCAATATACGGTACTATGTCGAACTCTGCATCCCCCATTTTATCATCCTTGCTGAACGTATCGTGATCATACACAGTCTACACAAAACAAAGAAACGAATTCACCATCAACAAACTGTTAACAATTCCTTTATGAACAAATACTTGGAATGAATGAGATTGTTAATAGAAGAAGCAATTACCAGTTTGACTGGAATAGAAGGGTCCGTAACAGAAGAGTAAGATCTTCATTCCACTCTGGATTAACATCCTTTTTAATCACACGAGTCTTCAGTTTCTGCATTTCATGATCAAAGTGGTCAGACTAAATCATACAGCAACAAACAAACCATTTCTGAAGCTGCAAAAACACTTATCAAGCAGTTAAAGAATGAATCTTTATAGCAAAAATTGCAACCTTTTTCTATATTTCCAAAACAAGAGTCAAACTTGATTCAAATCTCAAACAGGGTAACACAGAATTGCAGCAATTCCTAATGGCATGAAGGGAACAATAAAACTGAAGCTATTCTAATCACCCATCTCCCTATTACAAATATAGCTGAAATCAAGAATCTTAATCTCTCCAAGGACAATCTTACATCTTACAAAAGAACAGAGTCTTATATTTCTTAACGATGCAAGAACAACAAAGCACCATGAATCAAGAACAAAGCTTGAAACTTAACGACAGTGATGTACCTGTTTGCCCATCTTGATGACGATGTAAGGATCGCTGCTACGGACGTCGCGGACGGCGAGGTTAACGCCGCGCTTGACGCGGATGCGGAGAAGACCGAGCAGATTCTCCATGAGAGACTTCGACCCTCTACCACCAGGTGAGTCCGTCATCCTCCCTCCCTCTTATATAATCACAAATTCAACCTAAACCCGTAAAAATAATATAAGAATCCAATAAAGGAAGAAACATGCATACAAAGAAAGAAATATGAGTGAGGGCCCACCGGGATAGTACAAGGAAAGAGACGATCTTTCTTGCTTTCTTCCTGTTTGGTTGTTTTCTGGTACTGTGTGTGTGTTTTTTACTGTGGTGGGGGAGGGAGATTGGGTGGAGGGGAAAGGGAGAGGAGGTGAAAAAAGGGTGTGTGTTTTATTTTTACTGCTTTTGGGGGAGGGGAGGGAGGTGACCGGAAGTTCCGGTAGGGAGTTGAGGACGGGATTTAATTATGGGAGTTGACCGGACAAAGTTGTTGTGGTCCGTTATTACCGGTGTCCTAACGCCGGTTGTTAATTTTGTCGTTAACGTGCCGGCGTCACTCCCCACCCCTACAAATATAGTCTCGGCCGGTGCTATGTCACATAGCCTATGTGATCCACGGACTCTTCTTGTATCGTTGGATCATACTTATTCCAAACCAATAGGAATATAGGAACTTTCGAGTCTGGAGAGACTATCATCCATGGCTATGTGCTTTTCATTCCTGGCTTTTGATAAGGGTTGAAAGTGAACTTAGTAATTGCACCAGTAAAAGCCTCTATCAAATGAGGGTCTTATAAAAACCAATTCAAGTCAGAGAAAAATTCAGTCCGTTCTTCTTTGTATAGACATGAAAACAATTATAGTAAGATTATAATATAGTATTTTTGATCAGTCCATTAGAACATTTCCAATTATCAAACTTGATTTCAAACTAACATACTTAACTATTAGAATACTCTATCTATTATGTTGATGGCCTTATCTTGTATATTTCTTAATCTCACTTATTGGCCATTTAATTAGTTTGGCACAACAAATACACAAGGTTGTTCTAACTGCTTCTATTTTAAGTGGATCAGAACATGTGACTTGTCTCCAAAAGATGAATTCAACAAACAATCACTACTAGTGTTTCTCTACTTTCTCTTGACAAAGACACAACATGCTATTGCCAATTGAAAGCTCATCCATTTTTCCTAAATTTTGTTCCACATAATTTGTCAACCCCCACAAGTTTCACATTCTTCACATGTATGGTTCTTCATCTACCCTCATATTCATCACACTTAATTATTGGGCCTTTATCAAGTGTCAATTATTTGGGCCCACCCCAACCAAATTGGGCCATAGACTCCAAGCCCGACCCACTCCAAAACAGAACCCCCCACTTGACCATTCTCGCGCTTCCACTGTGAGCAGTACCATATGGAACCCTGGGAAGAACAACTCGACATAAACGACGACGTTTCAGAGCTCCCATCCTTCTCTCTCCGCCCTTGCAACCACCGCGCTTCGTCTCCTTCCCCAAATCCCCAATCCAAACCCTCCTCTTCATCTCCGCCCCTTATTCCAGGACCCGCCGGCGCCGTTCAGGCCGCGATGCACCGCCGCGAGTCGGCTCCGACGCAAGAGTTAAGGAGAGTCGTCGAGAACGGAGACGAGGAAGATGACGACTTCGCCGCCGATTCTTGGCTCCGCGCTCTCGAATTCGGAGGCGGCGGCTCTCGGACCCCTTTGGGCTCCATCAAGAAGGGGCTTGACACTCTCAGAGTAGCTAAGGTATTTCTATTACGTCGTCGTTTTGGTGTCAATTGGATTTTGGGGTTGAAGTTTAGAATTGGGAGTCGGTACTAGGCAAATTAGGTTTCACAGATTTCAGCTTTATTTATCGATTGAGTAAAAGTCACTGATTCATGTGATGTTCTGTGTTTTGCTGGTTGATTAGGTTGTTGCTATGATCAAATCTTGCACCCCAAATGGTCTTGGTGATCTCATGTTGACTTTGAAGGTGACTTTGTTGGTCTCACCTTTTCAGTTTGCGCCATTAGTTATATCAATGTGGCTGAAGTTTTGGGCTTCAGGATCCTACAGGTACAATTGGTGCTACCGTCCACCGCAAAGCCCTTTCCGAGGGAGAGTTTGGGAAGAGCATTTCTGTTGGTGCAGTTTTGGTTCTGCAGAAGGTGTGGGATTCTAATGTCTCATTTACTGTTGGAATTTCATGTTTTCTTAAGCGCTGATTATATTTAGTAAATTGTGATTTAGATACTGATGCCGTAATCAGCAACATGGTAATGACTAATGAATGCTTTTTATCAGGTGGCTGTGTTTTCTCCCTCGCGCTCTGCTTGTTATCTTAATGTGACTTTGAACAACATTGTCAAGGTGTGTGCTTTTTTGATCTTGACAATTAGTAGAGTGCTGTATGTTTTAGGCAAAGTAACTTAAGAAAGGCATGTTTGATTAGTTACTTAGCAATATGTCTAGAGAGTCCGGCCATCCATTTTTCTCATCACTTAATTTGCTTGAGGTTTTACAAGGTTGCTATTTGAGGATTATATTCACTTGGATGGATGTGTAAGATGAAGGAAAACTCTAAAATACAGATTTCACAAACCACGTTTCTGGGGCACTAATATTCTTCTTACATTGTTCTCCCTTTCTTTCAAAAATCTTAGCAATTGGAAGATAAATGTAAGATCGTATGTTTCTTGTTTTGGAGCTGGTCCCCAACCAGATACATACTAACACCACATCGCCATGTACATGCTTTTGATTGAAGTTTACTGATGAATTGTTTCAATTTACAGGTAATTTCCAAGGACAGTGGACTTCTTGCCACAAAAGAATTTCCAATTTCACTAGTCAGTACTCCTGCTCCCATCAGTGGTAAGTGAACCTTATAATTAGGTGAAATTCTTATATTCTGTCTGCTTGTATTACAGAGAAAAGTTGCTTCTCTGATTTAATGTTGCCTGTGGGTGCTAGCGATGAGATTGTACATGAATTTTATTGTTTCTCAGTAAAACTTAATTGTTTGTATTCTTTGTTCTTTGCAGCAGAAAGTAGTAAAACGTTACGGATGGCACAAGAAACATCCCTCCCGGCACAAAGTACACAGCGAATCATGAAATATCTGAGACAAAATACCAATGTGACTGGGAGTGAAAATACTGAGAAGCATATGGAAGTTGGCCACACGGCACCTGGAAGGATTTTATCTGGTCATGCCCACTCTGCAAGCCAATATGCTGCTGTAGAGATGGAACCTTCATTGGTGGAAAAGGCTATGCCTAATAGAATCAATAAAATGTCAGTTAGAGAAGACGTTATTGATACCGAACATCTAACAGGGGTAGCTAAGGAGCTCAGAATGGCTGAGGAGGACAATTCATCAAGCATCAGCCAATGCATTAGTGGTTCAGCAAACTCAACTGAGATTCCTGATAATCATGGGAGAATAACAGGAGCAAAACGGCCAAGGCAGCCACTGAGCTTAACAACTGCACTCCCAGACTATACAGAAGAACAACTAAATCAGTTTGATTTTGACTGAGGCTTTACCTTGATACTGTGTTGCTTAGAATCATATTAGTAGGATGTGATGACCTGAATTTGACTCCAAGGCTTGTAAATAGGATGCATCAGACGTTATCATTTTGTTTTGATGTGCCTGGAATACAAATTGTGGAGTATGGAAATTGATCACCTTGTGTTGTTTTTGTATGCCTTGGTAATCACGTAATTACTTCTTTATGAAGCTAAGGCCACGTAATTTTCCAAAAAACGGTCACATTGGGAGGCAAATGGTCACATTTCCAGCAACCCACTTACCATCCCTAATTCCATATATATTCAGTTTGAATATCTGCTAGGGTTTATCTTCCCGTCCTTAGTCCTAACCTAAAACCCTAGTCCTAACCTAAAAGGTAGAGAAAACAAGAGGAAGCAAGAAAATGTCGGGAGAAAGAAAGATGGATTACTGGAGACCAATGATCGTGTTGAGGGGGCCGAAACCCAATGACGTGTTGGGGCGACTGAGATTGAGAGGGGTGAAGATCGAACTAGACGAAGAATCTCACACCAATGTCATCCGTGCTATCGAAACCTTCCTCAATCGATACGAGCGATTTATTTGGTCCGCACTGATCATGGAGATCACCGGTGCTATCAGACGAGAGCTATTTAAATCTAGGAACGAGATCGACGCCAATTTGGTTAGAGAAGTTGTTGATCAAGGAGGACCAAGGTTCGGATGAGGAAGACGGTTCGGGTGAGCAAGACGGTTCGGATGAGGACGACTCGGAGGGACGTGGGGAGGATTCGGAAGTTGAAGAAGATTCGGATCAGGATTCGCAAGAGGAATCGGATGAGGATTCCGATGGTGATGATGATGATGATCAGGATTCGGAAGAGGTGAAGGTGGGGGCGGGAAAGGAGGAGGAGGTAGATGTATTGAAAGTTGATACAAGAAAGAGAGAAAAATGCATAAAGTATCTGCAACTTATGTCCAGGGAGATAGGATTGAGTGTGAAAGAAGGGCATGAGGAGAGGATCCTGGATTTGATGATTCCCTACATTCGTGATTCCTATGCGTATTACAGGGGAATCATGGCTTCCTGACAAGGGTGAGAGAGCATATCGATAGGTGTACATCCCTCACAAGTTTGGAGACGGTAGTGGAGACCGCCCTCAAGAGTAGCAAATTTGATCAAGCATATGCCTACTGCAAAATAAAGGAGCAGACCACTAGGGTGTGTTCTTCATCACCCCAACCCTCTTGCTTCATTGCTTCAGCATTGTAATTTTTCTCTTTCATTCTATTTCTCCCCGTTCCTTGTTTTTTTTTGTGTTGATCGACCTCGATCTTTGACACAGGAGGAGAATCTGGCTGATGCTAATAAGGACCATCCTAATCAACCGGTAATGCGCAAATCCTTTACTTGTTGTTTTTAATTAGCTAGGTTGGTAGCCTCATTTGTTGTTAGTCTGATTCAAACAACGATATCTTGTTCAATTGATATATACCTATCTCTTTCTATCTCATCAGCAGAAGCTATTCTTTCCGAATATACATTAGTTTTTGATTTTGTCAAATAGAAACTCTTTGGGAGAGTGGTATTCTAATTCAAGATTTGCTGGCCATAGACCATAGTGCCTCTTTTGTTGAGTAATTTAGTGTTTGCGCCAACCTTTTCCTCCAAATTTATTGGTAAATCTATGAACAAAGCAAGATTCGACTCTCCCCCCCCCCCCCCCCCCCCCCCCCCCCCTCTGTTAATGATGGTTTACAAATTTTTGATAAATTGATTGATGTTGGCACTTTCCTGAAAGTTAATAAAAAGGTTGGCAATTTTTGATAAATTGATTGATGTTGGCACTTTGATGAACAAAGCATTTGCTGCTCTTCTATTCTCTTATGGCTAGTTAATAAAACACTGTTTGCTTTTATTTGGCGGGTGGTTCAAAAAGATTGTTAGTATTCAAATTAGTCATGTATTTGAGGGGATGTTAGAATATAACAGTTTTGTAAATGAGGACTTTCAGACCTTCAGCAACCTAGCTATTGGTGATTAGTTGCTAATAGTTGTTTTGTTATGCTTCTGCATTTAATCTTAGGTGTGTTCTTCCTCTTTTTACCTTATCCAGTTACAGAAGAACTTGGTGCCAACTAAAGAAGGGATTGCTACCCCATGAACCAGATAAAACAACAAGAAAAAAGGTGTGGGTTGTTGCTTCTCTTTCAGGAACAATGGCTTTATCGCCTATTTTGGTTTGCTTTGGAGTATCTTTTGTTATGATTATGATATAGAACAAATGACGATAGAGATTGAAGAGTAGATTGATCGAAACAAGTCCAAATCCGGTTTGCTCCAGATTTGGCGTTCGGTGACCGATTGACCATTATAATACCTTTTTGCAAGCGGAACGGCCCAACGAATCAAACTCATCACTTTGTCAGGACCTATGGGCTTTTTAGGCCATCCGAGTCTGTTTAGGCCTTCAAAATGCATATTTACTTGTTTCTAGTAATTATTTTTAATAGTTTGTTTTAGATTTGGTTTTCTTTTAATCCATGAGCTTTTAGACTTGGATGTTAGTTGCCCTAGGGTTTATTTGCTCATTTATAAGGATCTTTTATTAGTTGTAGTCGTCAACTTTTTGATTATAAAAACTCTTGAGATTTTCTCAACTTTTCTGGTGGATTCCAGGAACTTCTCGTGGATTCGAGAAAATAGACTTGTGGATTCAAGTCGCCGTTGGTAGATTCCAACGTTTATATTTCTGCTGTACAGCTTAATATGATTTATGATTTTATTTTACAATTGTAATCTTGGGGTAAGAGTATGTAATATTTTGGATTTGGATCACTGATATGAGATATTAACAATTAGCAAACTGATGAAGTGAAAGTAATTTGAGAATATAGAATCGTGAAAGATGTGTATATCATTCATTGATAGGAGCCCTTTATATAGAGAATTACACAATACCAATATGGTAAGGATATGAATACATAAATCTAGTCAAACTACATATCCTATTGGCATAAGGCAAGACACACATAAAAAATATCCTAGAACACTCCCCTTGTGCCGCGCGCTGATATGCCGATGGTGCTGATCTGTTGCCTCGTCAAAAACTTCGTCAAGTCACAAAACCTTGTGGCAGAAAACTGAACATTGATCGTAAGAGAAAAAGAGTACAACGCATCAGCCTACTTCATTGAGATGATACTCCCCCTGATTTGAACATTATTCAGATAGACTTGATAGCCGACGCATGCCTATACTTTTTACATGTTTCTCAAAAGTAGACTTAGGTAAGGACTTAGTAAATAAGTCTGCTGCGTTTCATTCGGAACTAACTTGGTTCACTTGAATGTTGAGAAACGCCTGTTGTTGTTGGTTGTAAAAGAACCTGGGTGAAATGTGCTTTGTATTGTCACCCTTGATGTAACCTAACTTCATTTGCTTAATACAAGCTGCATTGTCCTCATAAATGCATGTAGGTCTATCAGTTGTAGAATTTAATCCACTAATCCCTCTAATGTGTTTAATGATTGATCTCAACCAAACACATTCCCGAACAGCTTCATGCAAAGCTATAATCTCTACATGATTTGAAGATGTCGCCACTAGAGTCTGCTTAGTAGACCTCCAAGATATCGCCGTATTCCCAATGGTGAACACATAACCAGTTTGAGAACGTCCTTTATGAGGATCAGATAAATATCCGGCGTCGGCGAAACCCACCAACGTATTGTTAGGTATCTCGACATAAGACAAGGCAGCGGTGGCGTGCTCGGCATTGGACCCGTGTCCAGCAGCCGTACCGGCGGCGTCCATGGCGGCGGTCCAGTCCCTTGGTGGATTGGTGCCGTGTCTTCCATGAGCCATAGGACCATCTTCTGTCCTTCTTGAATCAGTGTAGGGAAAGAACAGTCCCAAGTCAATGATACCTTTAAAATATCGAAAGATGTTCTTAACTCCGGTCCAATGACGTTGGGTTGGCGCTGAGCTAAATCTAGCTAACAAGTTGACTGAGAATGCAATGTCTGGTCGAGTGCATTGAGCTAAGTACAAAAATGCGCCTATTGCACTAAGATAAGGAACCTCTGCGCCCAAGCCTCTTCGTCGTCCTCTTTCGGACAGAATGGATCTTTAGTTATATCCAGACTTCGACCAATCATGGGAGTGCTAGCATGGTGCATCTTGTCCATATTAAATCCCCTGAGCATTTTTTGTACATATGCAGACTGATGGATAAGGATTCCACAGTCTCGGTGCTCTAGTTCAAGACCTAGGCAAAAACGAGTCTTCCCAAGATCTTTCATCTCAAACTCGGATTTTAGATAAGCCGCGGTCTCTTTGATTTCATCAAGAGTACCGATAATGTTCATGTCATCGACATAAACGACCACTATTGTAAATCCGAAACTTGTCTTCTTTATGAACACACATGGGCATAGTTCATCGTTCTTATATCCATCCCTAATCAAGTAGTCACTTAGATGAGTATACCACATTCGTCCAGATTGCTTTAATCCGTAAAGTGAGCGTTGCAACCTTATAGCATACGCACTCCGTGGTTTAGAGTCACTTGATTTAGGTAACGTAATGCCATCAGACACTTTCATATATATCTCTGAATCTAGATCCCCATAGAGATATGCCGTAACCACATCCATGAGCTGCATGTCAAGTTTTTCGGACACTACCAAACTGACTAAGTAGCGGAAAGTTATGACGTCCATGACTAGAGAGTAAGTCTTCTTGTAATCAATCTCAGGGCGTTGTGAGAAACCTTGTGCCACAAGGCAGGCCTTATACCGAGTACCTCATTCTTCTCATTAAGCTTCCTAACAAAGACCCATTTATGTCCAACAGGCTTTACACTCGGCGGAGTTAGCACTACTGGGCCGAAGACCCGTCTCTTTGTTAGAGAGTCTAATTCTGCTTGGATTGCAACTTTCTATTTAGGCCAATCTGCTCTGTTTTGGCATTTTGCAACAGAGCGTGGTTCGATGTCATCGTGCTCAATGATTTCATGAGCCACAGAATAAGCAAATATATCATCGACATGGTTTGATGACCGGTTCATCAATTCATAAGTGTTATCATAACACATGGAGATCTCTATGTTCTCTGATGTTACATTGACCCTGAGGCGTCTCCTATGGATTCTAACATCAATTCGTGGACATAACTGTAATAAGAGATGATCTCATGAGAAGGATTCTCAACATCGATGATCAAAGGATTGACTTGTGCCTTGTCGGTCCGTTTCTTTCTTGGACGCGTGCCAACTGAACCAGGTGGTCTCCCTCTTTTCCTTTGGGGAGCCACGGCCTCCATCCCTCCACCGTGGGCGGTGGCGGCGACAGTACCGAGCCCGGGGATGGCCGTGCCCCTTCTACGGACTTCGAGCCTAGCAGAACATTTGTAGCTGGTATATCTGATCTTGTCACTTTCGCAATCTCGGAGAAAGAGACAGGCATCATATCTGCTACTTTCTGAAGTTTGAGAATACGTTTCACTTCACTTTTAGTCTGTGAGGTGCGGGGATCATAATGGGACAGAGTGGGGACAAACAACGACAATTTCTGTCGTTCCACATGAACATGTTTGTTCTTATCTCCCCCTAACGACGGGAAGAATGTCTCATCAAAGTGACAATCCGCAAACCTTGCGGTAAAGAGATCACCTGTTAATGGCTCGAGGTATCTGATAATAGTTGGAGATTCATAACCAACGTAGATACCTAATCGTCTCTGAGGAACCATTTTAGAATGCAGTGGAGGCGTAATTGACACATAAACCGAACAACCGAAAATGCGTAGATGCGAGATGTCAGGCTCATATCCAGTGACCAACTGGTACGCACTGAATGGTTGTTTGGCAGTGGGTCTGAAACAAATAAGTAAGGCTGCATGCAATATTGCATAGCCCCATGACGCAATTGGGAGGTTGGTGCGCATCACCAAGGCTCAAGAAAAAAGCTGAAGCCGTTTAATCGTAGCTTCGGCGAGACCGTTTTGAGTATGAACATGGGGTACAGGATGCTCGACTTCAATCCCGATAGACATGCAATAGTCATCAAAAGTCTTTGATTTAAATTCTCCAGCGTTATCCAGTCGAATTGACTTAATTGGATAATCTGGGTGGTGAGCCCGAAGTTTAATAATATGTGCTAGGAGTTTGGGAAATGCAGCATTACGTGTGGATAGGAGCGCGACATGAGTCCAACGCATTGAAACATCCACCAGAACCATAAAGTATCGAAATGGTCCACATTCAGGAAGGATGAGTCCACAAATATCACCTTAGATACGATGTAGAAATAGAATATTTTCGGTGTTATCTTTAGTGTAAGACGGTCTCGATACTACTTTTACTAAAGAACAAGCTTTACAAAACTAACGATGAGCGTTTGAAAGAGTCAATGATACATCAAGGGAAGAACGGCGCGCCTCAATTTCTTGAGGGATCGGCCGAGCGGCATCCATGAAGTTGGTGCCGAGCCCGGGAGACGTCAAAGTCCCCTTTGGGCCGTGGTGACTATTTGAGGCGTCACCACCATGATTCAAAGTGATATCATTTCCCAAATATTTTTGTTTTGATCTGAAAAAGGGATGTCCATGAGAATTATGCAGAATTCGGATCATCATGTCCCTTCCAGGATGACCAAGGCGATCATGTCAAAGCTTGTATGAGTCAGAGTCCCAAAGATCTTGTTTGGCGACTCATGGGATTCAATAATCCGAATCATAGTAAGGTAAAGACCACTAGATTGACTCATGAGTTTCTTCAATATACGTTTACGTCCGTATTCATGAGAAGTGATACACCAGAACTCAGTTCCATCTTCACAATGAGTTTCCAAGTGAAAGCCATTAGCGCGAATGTCCTTAAAGCTCAACAGGGTTCGGTGCCCTTTTGGGGCATAAAGAGCGTCTGTAATGTGGATCATAGTGCCATGAGGCAGAAAGAAGCGAGCGATTCCATGCCCGAGGATCACAGGAGAAGATCCAATCATTATCATTACAGATGATTTATAAGGTACTAGCTCAAGAAATAGTTGCCGGTTTCTTAGAATTGTGTGGGTTGATCCACTATCTGTGAGGCACTCGATCTCTCCAAGAGACATACCTACAAAAGAGAGTAGATATATGAGTAAATAGGTCGATATCGAGCCATGTAAAAGGATTGAAAAATCTAAAAGTAGCAACAATCCCGAGAGTGCTGAAAATTTTCTCGCGCAGAAATGACTTTTGCACACTAAAACAGTCATAACTCCTTCATTAAAATAGATATGGATGAACTGTAAAATGTTCTGAAAACTAGACTCGTAAAGCTTTCCAATGATATAAATCTCACTGTCTGGTTCGTTCGGAGCTGTTCACAAAGCTCAAACGAAGTGACTGTCCAGGGAGGACAGATTACTGTTTTTCGCAGATTTGGCATTAGCAAAGCTCTTTGAAGCTTGCTGGTGGCATGGAGGCGTATGCTCAGCCACAAGGATATGTTGATGATCAAATCCAAGTCCAGAGAACCTAGAGGATTCGATGTTGATCCGGTTTTGCCAAGTCTTTAACGTCTTTTTCAAGACGGCAATTGGGGTAATAGCGTAATGGGAATCTAAAATCAAAAGCTTTCGGTAACTCCAAATTAAGTATGACCAGACATGTCCGTGGAAGGTCGGTAGTGCGAAGCACATTTAAACCACTAGCTCCTTAATTTTGGACAATTCTAAGACATCATACTAACTTGGATGAGCCTAGTTGAACAATTGATGATAGTAAATCCGTTATAAGTAAAAGACTTGAACTAGAAAACACGTTAGTAACTCTCCTTGAGAGTCACGGCGCCGTACGTCACCTCCTTTAAGGAAGAGACAGAAGACGGCGTTGATGCCATGTGTTCTAAGATAGATGTAAATCAATTCGAACCATGTAGAGACAAGAAGAACCAAAAATAAATTTCATTAATGCGTTGAAAATAGTACATAAGGGTCTCAAAAAGAATTGAGAGGAAAACTAAGCATGGCATGCTAACGATGCCTTATTACATCATGACTTGTAAAACTGAAAACAATCTAGCCGGTGACGTCAAAGTCAGAGGCATCTAAGTCAGAACAATGTCTATTGGGGTCTGCGACCTTGAAGGTAACATTATGTTCAACTCCATTGTTTTCAGTGGAATTGACTTCCATCAATTCTTTGTATTTCTTTTATGCGGCAACAATATTTGCAGAAGCGCGACAGCTTTTGTACCAATGGTCCTTGGACCCACATTTGTTGCGTTGACCATTAGAGGCAGAAGAAGAGCGGACATGCTGCTTTCGAGGAGGAGCGGCGCCGCCCTTGGGGCCGGCGGCACCGGTGTCTCGACACCATGTGTTGGTACGGCTACTAAAACCACTACCTTGTTCTCGAGAACCAGAGGCACGGTGGTGTTGATTCCCACGTGCATAAGGTTCATTCCGATTTTGATCCTTGCGTTTCAGAGCTTTCTGACTCCGTTTGCTGTTGTAATTAGATTCCGGAATTTTTCGGGTGCCTACAGGACGCAAATTATGCTGATCATTGATCATGTTGTTCTTTTCTTCCATAAGGAGTTGCGTCATTAAGCCACTAAATGTAGTAATCCTCTTATTTGTGAACTCCAGGCGATATTGATTCATTAGGATCTTAGCAGCTGAAGGAAGGTCAGAAAGTCTTTTCAATCATGTCAACATCACTTTTCTCGACTCCACATGAGCTCAGTTGAGTTTGTAGGCAAAGCATATCTTTGTTGAAGTCATTAACCTTCTTGTAATTCAAAAGTCGGATTTCATCCCAGCGAGCAATTAGTTCTGAGAGCAAGGTCGAATGGATATTGCCGAAGCGTTCGGCGAGTGCATCCCACAGATCTTTTGGATCATGCTTTGATTTATACTTCCTGCGCAGTGTGGGATCGATATGCTTACGAAGGAACATGAGCGCCCGAGATTTTATTCTCTTGTGGGACGGTTCTTGAGTTGGATCGGGGAATATGGTCTCGGTAAGATCCTTAGCAATGAAGGTCTGCTCTATGTCCGAGACCCAGCGATGGTACTCGGTACCATGGGCGTCGAGGACGTCGAATTCAATGCCTATGTCCATTTGTATACAAGAGACCCAAAAGGATACTCAAATACGATGCTTTTATATTGGTTTGTCTCTCTAGGGTTGATCAAACACAACCCTAAATGTCTGGAGTCGATCAAACACGACCCGAAAAATTTGTGTGAAGGTGATCAAACACACCTTCAAAAAAAGCAATAACCAAAGTTGATCAAACACACTTTGGACCCGGGGAGGACAACCGAGATTTTAAACCTGCAAAGACACCGTCTCAAGCATAGAATGGAGTAGATGAAGGGGAGAAAACACTTTATCTCCCCCGAGGTTATTGAACTTGGAAGGGTTTTAGGGTTGTAAAGATAACATACCGTAAAACTTGGATGCTTGATCGGACAAGAAGAAAACAGCGGAGCAGGTTGCAGGGAAGCGGCGGTCGGAGAGCGATGGCGGCGGCGGCAGCAACGACGGTAGCAGCGGCAGCGGCGGTGGCGGCTGAGACAGGGCCGGGAGTTTTCGGCTTTGGGTGTTTAGGTTTTGGGAAAAACTATTAGCTCAAAGGGTTGAGCCAAGTGCTGATAACGTGATGAAGTGAAAGTAATTTGAGAATAGAGAATCGTGAAAGATGTGTATATTATTCATTGATAGGAGCCATTTATATAGGGAATTACACAATACCAATATGGTAAGGATATGAATACATAAATTTAGTCAAACTACATATCCTATTGGCATAAGGCAATGCACACATAAAGAATATCCTAGAACACAAACGAGAATTATGTAGTTTTCTATTTTCTGTGTAGTTTTTCGTTTACATGATAATTTTGCGTTGGCTTAAAACATTTCCATTATTTTTTCTATTATATTGAAGCAAAAGCTAAAGTTTTGAGCATTTTTTTTCCTATTTTGGAGATTTCATGATATTCTTCAAATCGTTCACTAAATTTATAGTTTGTTGCGAATATGATAAGTTTAGTTTTCTCTCTCTTCAAATTCCCCATTTTAAAGAAAATTATTTAAAGCAAATTATAGAGAATTTGTTGTAGCAAAAGAATCAAATTTTTCTCCAAAATAGGGAAAATTCAAGATTTGGGGAAGATGTTGGAGTTGCACTTAGCTCCCTTGTATTTGTAGATGGCCTGAAAATCATTTCAAGACCTTTATTTATTCTAGGTCAGTTTGCGAAGGCTGAGCCAAGGATCACTGTCACCTGCGTTGTAGGCGTTTGTGTTGTAGCTTTGGACCTAACGAGCCATACTATTGACATTATTGCTTCTCATGCGCTGTATGATTACCAAAAAGTTCAGCTAAAAACAGAAGTTCAGAAGTTGGAGAAAATGATATCATAATGGCGATACTTAACCATGATCAATTGCTCTGAAGCTCGGTTCCTACAACATGGAATATTTAGAGAAACAAAATTGACTAGTTACATATATTATGACAATAATAAGCTACTGCTCGGAAGCAATAATTCATCAGAACTGCATCAGATCAAATAATAATTCAGAACCCCCCTAAAGCATATCCCTTCTCATCAAAATTGGTGTGCAAACTATCAATTCTATAAACGGGCTTTTCCAGGCAGACTGAATTTGACCATTTTCACTTTACAGCAACTGTTTCTTGTGATTTCCAAAATCTTGGATCGACTTGATCACTTACTGAACGAACAATTTCCTCAATCTCTCAGCAGCAGCTGCTGCTCTTTTATTTGTTGGTTCAAGAACATGTGCATATTTAAAGTCTGCAGGACAATAAAACTGGTGAGAATTATTCTACTTCATGCCAGAATATATCTACGTATCGTGCTCATATTTGTTTCCATTATGTTGGATATGGAACAGCATTTATTTAATAAAGAAGCCAATCTGACCTTCAATTGCCTCCTTATAGTAACCAAGCACCTCCCTTGCAGTGCCTCTTCGGAAATAAGCCTTCACATTCTGAAAAACCATAAAAGTATCAGAAAAAGTAAAGACAAAAAAAATTGCATGCAAATGAAGGACTTGATGAAGAAGTCATTTATATAACAATTAATCATGAGGCCCGCAAGTCTGCAACATCTAACATGTCCTTGTGGAGAAAGAAGTTACCTTTTTGTCAAGGTTGATAGCCTGACTACAGTCTGCCTCAGCTTGTAAAAAACTGTGCGGAAGAAAAATAAAAATAAATCAGAAGACTACACCAAGATATAAATTCAGTAAGTAAAAACCCAAACATGATGCATTACCTTCCAATTTCCAGATATGCTGCAGCCCTGTTACTGTAATATGTTGCATTATTGCCACTAAGTTTTATAGCTTCTGAATAAAACCCAATAGCTTTCTGATACTCTTTGGCTTTAAATGCTTGATTTCCCTAAATATGTTGAGATAAGAGGTTATTTAGGATATGAATATGTGAAACTGGCATCATAGTAATGTTACAAGTTAATCACTTCAAAAGAATTGCAA
The DNA here is from genome assembly GCA_010134655.1 of Fragaria nilgerrensis. NCBI lineage: Eukaryota > Viridiplantae > Streptophyta > Magnoliopsida > Rosales > Rosaceae > Fragaria > Fragaria nilgerrensis. Next base: position 10,980,565 of record CM020981.1, read on the forward strand.
AGTCAATGGTCTACAAATTTAACATTCTTATCAACAGGGGAACGGTTAAATGCTTGCAAAATTCAAATCACATGCTTCCCAATCTAATTTTTCAAGTAATGGAAGATTTGATTATAATATTCTGATGCCATTTATATTACATAGAGATGACAAAGCCAGCAACACAGTAAAAAGCAGAAGACACAATAATGTTGATTAACCTTTTCCTTGGAAACTTCAGCAGATTGCTCTCTGGTGAGTACATTTTTTGATAATTTGGTGTTTGTAACAAGATCTGCCTGCTCTTGTAAAGACGTGTACATTGTCTGCAGTGTATCTAATAAAAAGCGATCACCCCCATGCCTGGCTATGAAGGAAACTGAAACAGGATTCTTGTTATGAAGTCCAAGTGGTATTGTGACCTGCAGATCAAAATAACAAAGGTTGATAAGAGAAACTACACAACTACAAGCACAGAGAGAGTGGGAGAGGAAGAGGGAGGGAAGGAGATTTTCACCTGACAGCAACCTGATAGGCTTGCAATACTTAACAAACCAAAAGCACGACTACGGAAGTCCTCAGAGAGGAGAGGCTTCCCACCAAGTTTTGAAGGAGGATCTGCCACGGTCGGGATCACCAGAATCCCATCATCCTACAAAAGAAACATGAAATGAACCCACTCATAGCAAAAGTTGATAAACAGATGAAAACGCACTATGAAGACAAGCAGCATACGATTCCATTAAACTGGTAATCATATGGATATTTCAAATGTTAACTTTGAGTACAGCCAATATGATTGAATCCAACCAAAACACAGTACCTGACAGACCAGTCAGACATCCAGCCAATCAAATATGGCATTTTAACTATGAGTACAATTGGTGAGGTGCAATTCATGTATCTATACTATGCAACATTCAGAAGAAAACAGATAATATACCTTCAATAGAGAGTTGACAGCTGCATGCAATTCATTTTTAATAGACTTGCAGATTTCAACCTCCATATCTGATGACTCTGGTGGCCCACATAATTGAGCTGAAGTAGCAGGATCCAAAGTAGGCTTCACCAAATTAATCCATTCATCATGATTTTGTTTGAATTCATGTCTGTTGAAAGGAACACAAAACAAAAAGAAAATCGAATGGAAACAAAAAAAGTGAGAAACTGCCTCCTTATGAACAAACAATAAAAAATGTAGAAAACAAGCAATATAATAAAACCAGGAGAAAAATTGAATATGTTATTATCTGAGATTGTACAATTTAAAAAAACATAGGCTTCCATATGTCTGGCCAAGAGGATTGGAGTTATGTAACTAGAAATTTTGCATCTCAATGATTTGTCACTAATTTAATGCAAATGCTTTGTAAGCCAATACTATTTTCCATACATTTCCCACATTTTTGCAAAGTTCTTTGTCCTATAAAGAAATTACTATATCAATAAATGATACGCTCCCTCAGTTGAAGTGTTTCACCTTCCTCCTGCCACACCAAACATAAGATTTAATAATGGCTAAGTAACCTCACCTTTGAAGAGACTGTGCAACATGAGCAAGCAGTTTTATTGATGAAACCTTTACAACACCATTTGTCTTCCCACCGTGAAATTTTCTCAAGCTTGGAACTTTTAAATTGAAATAGTTGTCAAGATTTTCATGCTTCAATACTTGTCCTGAACCAGAATATTGAGAAATTATCAGAACATTTTCAAAAACAGCAATAGAATAGTATTTGCAGTCCACCATTCCTTTTACAACAAAACACTTTCAACAAGTATAAGACTTTCACAGACCCTAATGATAAAACGTTTATCCAATGGTGATAACAGTGACTTTTATAAACTTGGCAAAATACAAAAAGACAAAAAAAATACACATGCTCAACCTGTAAAAGTAACTTAGAACAGGTTTCTACACGAGGGGGGAAAAACTTACTTCCAAAATGCTTCTCAGTGGATTTGACAACTACTTGAGCAATCCTGTCAGTAGGAACCTTTACTTGTTGTAGGCAATCATCAGCTATCACAATTTGTCTTGGACTACGTGAAGATGCAAAAGGAAGTTGCAGCAACACATGACCAACTCTGCCTAGAACCTTAGGATCCTTCGCAAACCATCCTGCAAAAGTGCTATATGAATTCAACACGACAAAACATTAAGGGAGACAAGATAGATTATGCTAACTTTTCTATACCTCAACATTTACTATTATTTAATAAATAACTATCCTCAGATAGCATTTTCACGCACATCATGCACTGGTCTCCTCAAAAAAACACCCGAAGGTTAAAACAAAAAATTGATCTGTCTATAACTGAAATGCACCATAGACGACACCTTAGAGAAGAAATAGGTGCATGGCCATTACTAGATGATACACAAGTACGGGAACAAAATCCACAAATTCACAATTCTAGCAAATTTTATCTCCTTGATAACAATAGAGTCGGAGACTGTAAGATTACAGGTATTGTTTGATTTTTCTTGCACGTACATATAGTTGCACATTATCATATTTTCTAAAGAAGTATACAGAAACTTGTACATACCAACGGTATCAAGACTTGTAGAAACAGGTAAAACTCCACTGTGAGAAACAGCCCCATGTGAAGGTCGGAACCCCATAACGCCACAAAATGCCGCAGGTACTCTAACACCACCAACAGTATCAAGACCTACACCATGAAGCTAGCATGAGTATTAATAGGTTGATCTATAATCAAATAATTGTATTTACCTAAACAAGATTTGGCATCTAATGGCTACAATACACCTCAACTTGTACTTAAAACAGGACACAGATTAACAAAGGGATCACGCAATATAGTAAAGCAACTTAAAGAGGATTTAATCTCCCTGATTAAGCAAGTGATTTATCTTTTCAGCAAAGATGTGCTTCGGCCATATATGAGCAGAGATGGTAAACATTACATGTTTCAAAACAACGTTATCAACTGCAAGAAAAGAGAATTTCCAGACATGCTAATGCTATGAACATATTGGATTTCCAAGATATGAGAACTTTAATCATCTGAAAAGAAAACCAAATCCAACAAAGAACAAAACCAAACAATTACAACAACCCCTCACAAGCCCTTCATGCATCTTCAATGTTTGTATATGTTCAATGACAAATATCAAATCATGGGAAAGTGGATGTACACCACTTTGAGAAGAACAAGAGAAAGATGAAGCTCACCTAGGGAAAAGTCGGCAAGATTAGCTGCCACAGCCACAGCAGCTCCACTAGAGGATCCACCTGGTGTTTTTGATGGAGCTGTAGGGTTGGTAGGTGTAAAGTAATGCTCATTTTCTCCAGAAATGCTGAAAACAAACTTGCCAAAAGGACTTTACATTAATTAATCTAACTGAAACATAGATACGCTAAAAGTTCGATAGAGATGTCTTCTGTGCAGTGGTATATGGCACCATCACATTTGTATCATTACGAGGGAGGCTTGAATAAACCTATCATCATTTAAAAAGTAATAATGCACATTCTTTTGTGCACCGAACCACTTTATCTCAGTTTGGAATCAACTACGCGCTCAATATCACGTACCTATATGCCAATTCGTCCACAACAGTTTTTCCAATGCATGTGGCTCCTCCTTGGACAAGTGTGGAAACCACAGGAGCTGTCCGAGAAGCCGGATCATGTGTTTTTGCCCAATCAGGATGACCGAATCCAGTTACATGTCCCTCTATATCAAACCTGCAACCACATTACAAAATTTCAGGAAAACATAAAGTTGTCAATAATTACAGCTTCAAAGAACAAAAATAAATAAAAAATCAATCCAATCGACAGAAAAGCTGTTCATATATTTGTATCACATTCACGGTAGTTTATATTACTTCCAACCCGGAAGTCATAACACAGCTCAAATTCAGCGTTGGGTTTCGATGCACCGAAATCAATAGGCAACAAGAAAGAAGCTTTCGATTCCATTAAAAACGTCCTTTTAACCATAAATATAGCAGACACTAAATTTCCAAAGTCCTCTCTCCCTTTCAACACTCTCAATTAGGGTTTCAATCACTAAAAACAAAAACACAGAGACAGAGAGTATACACGTCGGAGACGGCGAAGGTGAGGCCGGTGAGGGGGTGAGGAGCTTTAGGAGGGGCCGGCTGGGGCGGAGGGAGGAGCTGAAGCTTCTCGACGAAGGCGCCAAAGTCTTCGCGGATGACCTGCTTCAGCTTCCGAGTCATTATCAGAATTCCGGCCAGGCCAAGCCCAGCAGAACCCATAGACTGGCGGCCTGAGAGCTCCCCATGAGTCGAGGGTTTTGGCCTTTTGGGGTTTTCAAGTAGCGAAGAGAGGATAACGAAGAAGCAGCAGCATAACCTAGGCGGAGACGGTTCGTGGTGTTATGAGTAGCCAAGGGCCGTGGGGGTGTGAAATATCAGATAGCTCCTCCGGGTTTTCGGTTTTCTAATTTTCAGCCCTTTCAGTTTTTGTAAATTTTAGTTTGCTCCTTCGGATTGACGTGCAGGTGAAGACAGTACAAGAGTCGTTTTGCACCTGCTAGACATTTGCTCGAGATACTACCAATGTGTATGGACCTCCACACTTGCTAGTAGCTACAGTCTCTCATTGCTTCTGCATTTCTACAATACTTCCAATTTATGCACATCTTCGATTAGGGCACAGTTCATGCTTCTTTAGGACTATTTCATAGAGCTCTGTTTCTTCAGGGTGCTACAGATTAGACGATGTTGCAATGGAGAATGTAGGACTGGTTTTGGTGCAAAAAGGAATTGTTTGAAACCATACTAATAGAAGAGCAAAGCTTCGTTCTTTAAATGAATCCAATCAACAGAGTAAGTTGCAAAAGGATATTAATTAGATCTGAACAAAGTTACCATAGGTGATCCACAACTGGGATTTTTATTGCCTACACTGCTGAACAATCATATCTAGTGTGATGATAAACAATCTCGGTTATCAAAATAATCGAATGCTAGCAAAATATTGCATATATCCCAGTTAATTTATAACTGAGTTCCCGGAGAAATGTTTGTTCTTTGTATTTAATTTAGTTTGCGACTGAAATGGCAAGCTCAAAAATGAAGTATAGAATCCAGCTACCGAGTCCAGAGGATTTCCCATCTATTCCTTAATCCTTGAAGGCTCTCCTACAGCACGCTCCATTCTTGAGTACCATTCTCCTATGCGTGTATGCTCAACCATATCTTTACCAGATCTCAAATAACGGATGGGTCTTAACACCCCGAAAACAGCTAGATCAGCCAAATTAGGTTTGGATCCCCCTGAAACAACAAACATTTAAAGTGAACGAGGAACGAGATAACACATAGTCATTACAAGACACTGTTATGATTTATGAACTTTGTTCGAAACAACTAATGCAAATGACAGTGTGTGTTCTCATTGCACAACTATTATTCAAATTTTACTAACATATGCCTTCTAATTTAAACTGGATAAAAGAGATAACTTGACAAATAGACATAACTTTGCAACTTTATTCTTTATGGCGTGGAGTACTTTCATATCAAGATTTGCATTACATAATGTATTTCTTATTTTTCTTGGCCAAAAGCAAATTCATCTATCTGTTTGTTTATGTGTGCAACCTAATGAATGCATTGCCGATAACAGAACTATTCAAAAATAATAATCCCATGCAATCTCTATGGAACATAACGTGCATAGGCCACTTAGAGCACATACCAAGGAATTCCCGCCCATCTAGAGCATCGACCCATGTTTCTGCTGCTTCATACAAGGATGCACGTTCATCTGTAATGTTATATTTCTTCTTCAGTTTCTTAGACACAAAGTACATAGCTGCAGCACCACCATACTTCACTGTAATTTTTTCTGTGTAACTGAAATTACCTGCAGTTACAAAAGAACTACATTAGAATACTAATAATCACCAAATTCAATGTTCAAACTGGTTGTTCAGAAAAAGGAAAAAAACGTATATGTTCCAGTAAATACAAAAAGAAAGTAATGAAAGTTGCCTTAAGCGCCCAACATGCTATGATATGGGATGTACTTACCATTGCTTGTGATATAATCAAAGGACTCAAGGGCCTCAGATGTGTTTCGGTATATGTTTGGTGATAACATATGCACCAGGTGACTATCAACCCACCTATACCACAATAAAAAGCACACTGAAGTATCAATATTTATATTAGAAAGCCTACTACCAAGTATTACATGATCATGAATGTAAAGGCTCTAGGTATGCCACACAACTTCAAATTGTTTGGACAGCTTAATTTAAAAAACTTAGAAACATGACTGCATCAGTTTGAAAAAGGGAGGGTGCACTAGAATCAAAGTGGTATAAGGTATGAAGAGTTTGGCCTCTGTGGAGAACAGGAGATACACTTTTCTGAAACCTGAACATGAAGCTAGAGAAAGAAAAGATTAGCATACTTGCGCCACTTTTTCTCTTCATCATCCGCATTCGAGGTAGAAACGGCCACTCTCTCCCCTGCTCGGTCCGGAAGAATCTTCTCAGTCAAGGTATCAATTATATCTGCAAAGAGATGCATAATTAAATTTAACTGAAGCTTATAAACAATCTCAACCAACAAAAAATAACTAGAAATTCAACCAATCATAGAATATACTATTACAAGTAGAAATCAAACCGTGAAAAAGGAAACAATCTAAGAACAGCAACCTGATGAATCAACTAGCTGTTCCCCATCCACCATCAATATTGGAACCTTCCTGTACTCCGAAAACTTGATCTCTTTCTTGCTGAGTGGGTTGACCTCCACAATTTTGTACGGTATATCATAGTAGTCCAGGAATGCTGAAACAACACCACGGAATTATCAACCAAATTAAAACTTTTATAATTGTTTAAACTAATCCTATTCGAAATGATGAACGAAATGGATCCACTAATCATTCATAGCTAAAATTACAGAACCTGAAGTAAAAGAGAGAGAGAGGTCATTTTTACCTTTAACTTTGTTACAGAAAGGGCAAGCTTCGTACTGGTACAGCACAACCTCCTTGGGCACGAGCTCAGCCGGAGGCGGCTCTTTGGCGTGGACTTCCTGAGCGAGTGACGTGGCTACAGCCACGGAAGCCAGGGTTCCGGCGACGCCGAAAGCCAGCTTGCGACCGGAAAATGACTCGGACCAGGGACGGCGAGCATGAGAAGCGGCGCTGCCGGCGGTGGTGTAGAGAGCAACCTGGAGAAGGCGGTGGCTTGCGCCGCCGTGAAGGGTGGCGATGGATCGGGAGAGGATGGGGAATGAGGCGAGAGTTGAAGCCCTTCTCATGGTGTTGGTTGAGGGGAAGATCGAATTGGTGTCTGGAAGAGTGTAGAGGAAAAGAGGGTTTACGTTGATTTTAGGATCCAAGTACTTACTGTGTGGGGTTTTGGGCTTTGCGTGGTGCTATCTCACCCGCGGGTGTGATTATTACTTTATTTTTTTCGAATTCTTCAGATTTCTATTAATAATGTTTGTTATTACTGTTTAAGAAAATTATGTTTCTGTACTTCTGTTATGTGTTTTGCCCTAATACACGTAGGATTGGTTAATCCGGTTTCCTTATTAGAATAGATTACAGTTGATAGAACTTCTAGATCATTCGGGAGACTCTATGTAATGCCTATAAATAGGCTTTTCTATTAATGAATGAGTAGACCGTTATTTTTTCTCCTTCAACACGTTATCAGCATGATGCTTTAACCCGAGCTTGATAACAAAACCCTAATATCCAAAAAAAAAAAAAAAAACCCCTAACGTTTTCTGCCGGCCGTACCCAATCGGCACCCATATTTCTTCTCTGGGCACCCACCTTTCCCGACGGTGAGCACACCAGCCTCCTCCACCGACCTCGGCGCACCTCCAATCCAGTAGCGGCGCCCCAACTCCGCACGTCCCCGTCGACCCCCTACCAATCCTAGCCGCCTTCCCGATCAGCTTCACCACAGCGCCGCCCTCTACTCGGCTACACCTATCCCAGCCCAGCGCTGCCCTCGAACCGAGACCCTATCCGGCGACGCCTAACCAGTGACCGACTGGCACGACCCTCTCCAATCCCGAGTCGCACCACCCAGCCTTGAACGGATCCAGCGCATCTCCTGGCAGCGAGACATCCTGCCCGAGACCAACGATGACTTCCGGCTCTGCCCATAACGGATCAAACTTTCGACCCGGATTCGAGGATCAGACCTGCTCCGTCTTTCCAAACTGAATATATGAGGGGTAAAACGATAAATTTGCCCCTCCAGGTAAAAAAGTTTTTACCTCAGAGTAAAAACAGTTTATTTACAGTAGTAACTATGTAATTAGTTCTACTATTTTTATATATATAGTGAATATTACTAACCGTATGTTTTCATTTTATGAAATTTTTCGCGCGACGGATCGCGATGGAATTACGAGAGGACAACTTCTGTTAAACGCAGTTTATTTGACAAACTAGCAAGTAAGTTTTTATAAAAGTTGCTGCTTTTGAATTTTAATTTCATAGTCGGGCTTCATAGCCTTCCTCTACATCTCATCTTTCTTTATAACGTGGAACGATATTGAGGGATTGGGACCCTTTATATCAAAGTTAAAATTTGTGACGGTTTGATAAGTTACGGTATTACAACAAAATATTGTCGTGGTTAATAAATGGACAAACATCGATTTGCGACGGAAATTGTCGCGGTTAACATCGATTTGTGACGGAAATTATCACGGTTAATATCGATTTGTGACGGAATTTGTCACGGTTTACATTGAATTGAGTTACCATAAACCTTGGTCTTGACCAAATTCAATACTTGGAATTAATTATCGTACATCGATAATAGCTAATCTTCCATCTTGTTGTTTGAAATAATTGACCAAAATATGAGCCATGAATTTGACAAAAAAAAAGTGACGAATTTCGTGTCACGAATTCTGAAAAAAGGGAGAGGCAACGCCTCCAACCTCATATGTCATAAAAAGATTGGGTCAGTAAATGAAAGAAAAATCATGTTATTAATGTGGTTCTACATCGGTTCACTAATTGCAATGAAAACAATTTTATGGTCAATGTATACAAAATATATGAAGTTCTTGCAATAAGAAACTCATTATATGGAAGAAGATGAGAACATTATTCTCACAGTTACGGATTTTAAAAGCAAAAGGTATATTGCGGAATATATGAAGCATGTGACTTTGGTTTAATAGTCTAAGTGACTACAAATCCGTTTATTTTTTCAAGTTTTGTGAAGGCATACACCTCACATATTTGACTAAAGTTACTTAGTCGTTATATTTTGAAGTAAATTCATGGTCAAGACCTCGTCATAATTGTTGGCATAATTATTCAAATTTTGTCTAGCACATATGGTTCGATCTACATGAGTTATATGTTAATGCAATATATCGCATTACAACATGACACTACATTAGATTATATTGACCACCAGTTATTATAAGGTAGCGTTTCTAAAGGCTAAATATCATGATGTTGCGCAATGCACATTGATTTTGGATCAAAAGAGGATTTGTAATGTCAAGTGTGGCACAATGAACAGTTATACAATTGCAAAGACATTACAAATAAGAGTAGTCTTCTACACTCTTTAGCGGATTCATAATTGCAAAAAGAAAATTGCATTACGCTAAATGTCATCTAAAATTAGATGTTGAAAAATCTTGTTCTTTCTTTACAAGATCCAACAGTGGGCCGTGGGTGCTTACGACCAATTTTGCTAAGTTTTGGCATGTTCTAAGCCTTGTTTCGTCTATCTATGTAGTATTACACGTCATGTAATGCATTCCAAAGGATTCTAATACCTTTCTTCAATCTCCATCAAAATTATTAACATATTTCGATTTTTATGTCTTGACATAAGACTGTCGTTTCTACATTCTTGTATATGAATGTGTCGTAGCGAGATTGAGTGCTTAGCTTAGTGCAAGAATAGACAACTATTCATGGATTTAGTGCTTTATAAATCCGTTGTGACTACGATGACTAGATCATCACAAATAATTAAAGAGCGGATTAATGTTTAAGTTTCAATGCCTAACGGCGTTATGATTCAAGTCACATATGTTTTTTATGCATGCATAAAGAAGCAATCGAACCAGGCTATGACTTAATGATATTTATGCCAATTTTTATCACTTGGAAACACATTGTGAGAATTGATGAGAATTTCTTATGTATCATTATAATGAATGCGTAACATTCATGAGTCACTATGATTCGGTTAATTGAATCGGTTGTTGTCACTGTTGTCACCAATGAGTGAGAATTGAGATATTGACTCATGTAGACTTTAACATAAATCATCCGGGATAATTTTGGACGTGTTTTGATGATCCGTATACTAAAGAGTAAAGACTCTCACGAACATCCTCTCTTTTGAGCAAAGTAACCATTGAGATCAAAGATCACCAAAATACAACTTAGTGGAGCCATGAGCAATGCTCACGGCCTATAAATGGCATTAAAGCCGTCCGCGTCATCCTCTTATACATAGAGGTACTACTCATGTTTTCACAAGCACATATGACGCAAAAGAACCCCCATGATCTCTCATTGACATGCTCGTTAATCGTTTTGTAAAGCTTATTCTTTAGTAATGATTAGGAGTGACACCTCTTACGCTAAAGATAATGATATGTAGAGACTAGCATAAACAAGATGCTAAGTCGTTGTTCACTAAGTAAGACATTACAATGTCTATGAGTGATTATACAAGAATGATACATAAGATGTTGGCCTAGATGACTTCTCATTGTTCACTTTGAGGCATAATGATGCTATGGTGATGTTCACACTAGTTTAACTCAAACCATAACAATTAGATGTTATGGGGAACCTTAACAATGATTGAAAAGTTGAAAAAACCTAGAAGTTCCGGTTTTTCAGCTTGCGGACCAGTCATTGTGAGGACCGGTTCACCTACTTATATACCGGTTCTTGAGGTTCTGTTTGCGGTCACTGATTCCTAACATCCTAGCCTACCTATTCACAAATTGTGGTGGCATTTGAAGACCAGGAAAGTGATGAACCGCTCAACCTAAGTGTTCACGGATGTCCGGCTACTCCAACGGCCGGTTCGGCACATTTTCGGCCGGTTCCGTCGTTGAGGCTGGAGATTTTAGAATCCGAATTCCCATTTCTACATGTTTACAAAATTTGGTAGTGTTTGGAGCTCTAGAAGATAGTGAACCGTTAAAGGAAGTGTAAAACAGAGGTCTGGTCATGCTGGCAGTCGGTTCAACCGGTTCCTTCTTAATCGGTCCTGGCGGTGAGGCCAGCGGTTTTTTTGGACTTGTAAGACCAACGACTATGGGTTGTAGCAGGGTCATAGTTTCACTTATTCATCTTTACCCACCATCATTCAAATCTTTATGTTACGGTTGTAAATCAATATTACTACTCATGTTATGATCTTCTACATCCTAGGTCTTCCCGTTCCTTCATCTGGCTTATGTTCTTCATGTAGCATTCAGACCGAATGACTCTATGAAATTACGTCGATACTTCCACATATTATTATTATGGGTAACGTATGAGACATCTCTATTTTTCCTCCGGGGAATCCTTAGAATTACCCCTGCTTAGCTGTCAATTTTCCTCTGACCATCAAATGAAATGTGAATAACCCGTCCTCCTCTCTTTGAAACAAGGGGCGCTTCTGTAGGTGCTTGAAACAATTTTGTCTTCTCCATATTACTATATCTCTAGAGTCAATAATTTTATATGAGGAACTACTAAACTCAATCACTTGCTGCCGTTACTCTTCAGTTTTCTGTTAAGGTCTATCCTGTAGAGGTACTTAACTTGGATCAGTGATCGATTTCTAGGTTTCGTCGTAAACCTAATTGGTTACGTCAAATTACGTAAATCAATAGTTCAAACCGCACTCAAAGGTAGGGCATTTCCCATTTTTATAGGAACTTATGTACCCGAAACAATGGTATCTCCAATTATAGCCCCTCTGGGATGTAAAATATATCTTTTCTCACCATCCCCATAGTGTATGAGACAAATGTATGCATTTCGATTAAGGTCGTATTCTATAGTTACAATTCTACCATATATGTCTTTTTTATTCCGTCAAAAATCGATTTTACGGTATAGATGCTTATGACATCCCCCTCTATGCCCTGCGGTAATGATTCCTCTGGCATTACGACCTTTACTACAACGATGTTGTCCATAGATCAAATTATTTCATGGATTGGATTTCACTTGACTGTCTTCGGCTCCATTGCGTATGCTCGGGGTAGAAGGTTTGTGACACGACCCACCCCGAATTTCACCCTAAACCCGAGTAAATCGTGCGGGGACCACCTCCAAGGAAAGATTTACCGCTAACTTCGGTACAACCTCCCTTGAAAATGGACAACCCTTCCAAACCAAAACCTGCAAACACGTCTAAAGGTTTCAAATCCAACCTTATAGACTCCTGGAGCCTTCGTGCTCCCCACAAATCACAACCTCTCCCAATATAAATTTACTAATCTAACAAAGATCCTATAATAAACAACCACATATTCAGAGCAACTCTATTTGAGAGGAAATGAACTAGAAATAATAGAAAAGAGCGGAAGCTATACTATTGACTATGCCTCTTCTCCATGTACTCAACTATACAATCCTGCAGACTGGGCATTTTAAAACGAAGGGCCCAGGGGAAGACATTTAATAATGTTAGAGTGAGTGGACAAAAATAATTTAATAACAAAATATTTATGCATTCCCATTTTAATTTCATAGAAAATATACTGCATGCGGCAGCTCAAAAGCGCTCAATTCATAATCTGACAATTTCACGACTAGCACTAGCTAGTCACAAACTCAAATAAAATGGAGCCTCTCAGGCTAAACCATATATAATTATATATTCGTATGTATCTACACTCGTTAGACTCCTTGTATGAATCCTAGAAACAATTCAGAAAAATAGAAATTCATACAAGGCTACAACGCTGGCGTCTAACGCTCACGTTGCGCCATAATGGTATTTTTTCTTATTATGACCGAAAAGGGACGGTGTATATATACGTGTGGACTCCCTATATGAAAACCTAAATAAACCGAAAAAGAAAGAAGTTTTCATATAGGGCTATGACGCTTGTGTCTAACACTCACGACATGCCATAATTGTATTTTACCTCATTATGACGGACCAAGCACGTATGGCTAGCTAGCATTTATATACATACTATTCTCATAAAATCCAAAACAAATATATCCACCGAAAATCTCATTTTCGGGATCTCTCCAAAGGAGGAAAAATTGTCAAATATGTGAGAAATCAATAATTTCATCAAAAGAAATAAATGATTAATAAAATCATTCATCGCATGCTTTTTATTTAAAACAAAGGTCCACTCACAACTTTAGGCCTAAGCCTGACGTCGATCCGAGGTCTCTCCAATTTGAGTCTCCTCACGTCCTGTTCCAAATATATAATTAATTTCCCACTAAAATCCAGTATTCATAAAATAGGCAAAATTAATCGAGAGCCATAAACACGCTCATCATTGCCTAACTTCAATATTCTTAAATCGAAATGATCCAAACTTTAATATCATACTAGGCAGTCGTAAATACAACCTTTCCCAGAAATTGATTTAAATCCTACGGCCGGATTATACATTATTTAACTGCCAAAATACCAAACTTCGGAAATTCACAAACCTATTCAAAACTCGTCCGAAAATTCCACAATTCACTTCATTAACTCCTCTAATTATTACACATTTAAAATTATACAAAACCCCAAAACGGCGGCGGCGGCGGCGGCTCCGCCGGCAGCGGCGGCCGGAGGTCGATTCCGGCGATGTCCAAATTCTACCAAATTTCAACAAAATCTTCCTCTCATCATCCCAAACAACTTTCATAACTATCACTAAGTCCAATTTCAAGCCTAACTAGGTCAATCGAACGAAAACATCCTAAAAGCCCTAGAATTTCAACTTCGAATTTCTCCTTACCGAGCTCAAGAGGGATCGAGCCTTTTGGAGGGGTTGTTGCACGGGAGGAGAGCTTCAAAACGAGCCAAAGATCACCGGCTTTGGTGGCCGAGGAGGGAGCTCCGGCGAAAGGGGCAACCGGCGTCCAAGGAGGACTTCCTCGGATCGGCGGGGCTGCAGCGCCGCTCACCAGCCTAGGAAGGCGGCGGGGAGGACGATAGACCGTGCTGGAGTGGTGCGGCGTCCTTGCTTGGCCGGACGGCGGGGAACGGCGCTGGAAGAAATCCGGCAGCGGGAGGAAGAGAGAGAGAGCATCGAGAGAGAGAGAGAGAAAAAGAAAAAGAAGAAAAAAAATGGGTTTAGGCCTCACACCAACCCGGCCAACATAAAAAAAAAAATACCCAACTTCACCAATTTAACACCCCAAATAAAATACCCTAATAAAAATTACATTTTACTAGCTAAAATTTTACTATTTTACCGTCGTTACATTTTTCTCCTACGAATAACTCTCCGAAATAATTGTCCCTCAAAACCCCTCTAGGGACTAATTAAACTATATGTCAATGTCGGAGACGATAAAAATTCTTATTATAATCAAGCTAGTAAATAAGATAAAAATTTTCGGGTCGGGATGTGACAGTTTGTATAAATGTATCGCCATGATATTAAGTATTTTGATTTAAGTTCTTTTCTTTCTAAGAGGTGGAATAAAATAACCCGGTTGAAGCGTAATGATCATACGTCTGTAATGCATTGTATGTCCCATAGTAGGTCTCATTCTTCTACCCTTTCTCGGGAGTCGATGACTATTCATAGCTATTACTTTGACACCAAAGAAGAGTTTGACCCGATGCTTTATTTCTATCCTAGTTGATCATGATTCGACATTAGAAGTATATTGATTTTTCCCCAATAACTGAATACTTTTGTCTGTAAATACTGCATATTTGATTCCATCCATAAATCTATTTTCTTCCCTATGAGTTCTAGTCTCAATAAGAATGCTAGTTCTTACTATTCATGTGTTATGATATGAATATACCACACCAATTCATTATGTATGGATGATGAGATTCCATCGATACAGAGCCAATTCCAATAGACTTATTGGAAGGTCCCATTGGCGTGCATTCAGTAGGAATTGAACCTACGAAATTCGTCAATTATGAGTTGGGCGCTTTAACCATTCAGCCATGGATGCTTAGCGGGGATCCTCGTACATGGTGAATAACCAAATTCCAATTGAAATGAAATCTTTAGGATAAATCAATGCAATTTAGGAGGACTCAATGAAAGGACATCAATTCAAATCCTGGATTTTCGAATTGAGAGAGATATTGAGAGAGATCAAGAATTCTCACTTTCTTAGATTCATGGACCAAATTCAATTCAGTGGGATCTTTCATTCACATTTTTTTCCATCAAGAACGTTTTATAAAACTTTTGGACTTCCGTTTTTGGAGTATCCTATTTTCACGCAATTCACATTTACAAGGTTCAACAAGCAATCGATATTTCACGATCAAGGGTGTAGTACTATTTGTAGTAGTGGTCCTTATATCGTATTAACAATCGAAAAATGGTCGAGAGAAAAAATCTCTATTTGACAGGGCTTTTTCCTATACCTATGAATTTCATTAGACCCAGAAATGATACAGTGGAAGAATCTTTTAGGTCTTCCAATATCAATAGGTTGATTGTTTCGCTCCTTTATCTTCCAAAAGGAAAAAAGATCTATGAGAGCTGTTTCCCGGATCCGAAAGAGAGTCCTTGGGTTCTCCCAATAACTAAAAAGTGTATCATGCCTGAATCTAACTAGGGTTCGCGGTGGTAGAGGAACTGGATCGGAAAAAGAGGGATTCTCGTTGTAAGTTATCTAATGCAACCGTCGCTGGAATTGAGATCTCATTCAAAGAGAAAGATATCAAATATCTGGAGTTTCTTTTTGTATATTATATGGATGATCCGATTCGCAAGGACCATGATTGGGAATTGTTTGATCGTCTTTCTCCGAGGAAGAGGCGAAACATACTCAACTTGAATTCGGGACAGCTATTCGAAATCTTAGTGAAAGATTGGATTTGTTATCTTATGTTTGCTTTTCATGAAAAATACCAATTGAAGCGGAGGTTTTCTTCAAACAACAAGGAGCTGGGGCAACTATTCAATCAAATGAAATTGAGCATGTTTCCTATCTCTTCTCGAGAAACAAGTGGGCTATGCAAAATTGTGCTCAATTTCATATGTGGCAATTCCGCCAAGATCTTTTCTTTAGTTGGGGGAAGAATCCGCATGAATCGGATTTTTTGAGGAACATATCCAGAGAGAATTGGTTAGACAATGTGTGGTTGGTAAACAAGGATCAGTTTTTTAGCAAGGTACGAAATGTATCGTCAAATATTCAATATGATTCCACAAGATCTATTTTTGTTCAAGTAACGAATTCTAGCCAATTGAAAGGATCCTCTGATCAATCCAGGGATCGTTTCGATTCCATTAGTAATGAAGATTCAGAATATCACACATTGATCAATCAAAGAGAGATTCAACAACCAAAAGAAAGATCGATTCTTTGGGATCTTTCTTTTCTTTCTTCAAACGGAACGAACAAAGATAGAATCAGACCGACTCCCTAAATGCCTTTCTGGATATTCCTCAATGTCCCGGCTATTCACGGAACGTGAGAAGCAGATGAATAAGCATCTGCTTCCGGAAGAAATCGAAGAATTTATTAGGAATCCTACAAGATCCCTTCGTTCTTTTTTCTCCGACAGATGGTCAGAACTTCATCTGGGTTCGAATCCTACTGAGAGGTCCACTAGAGATCAGAAATTGTTGAAGAAAGAACAAGATGTTTCTTTTGTCCCTTCCAGGCGATCGAAAAATAAGAAATAGTTAATATATTCAAAATAATTACGTATTTACAAAATATCATCTCAATTCATCCTATTTCATCAGATCCGGGATGTGATATGGTTCCAAAGGATGAACTGGACAGTTCCAATAAGATTTCATTCTTGAACAAAAATCCATTTTGTGATTTATTTCATCTATTCCATGACCAGAACATGGGGGATACATGTTACACCACGATTTTGAATCAGAAGAGAGATTTCAAGAAATAGCAGATCTATTCACTCTATCAATAACCGAGCCGGATCCGTTATATCATAAGGGATTTGCCTTTTCTATTAATTCCTACAGATTGGATAAAAAACAATTCTTGAATAAGGTATTCAACTCCAAGGATGAATCGAAAAAGAAATATTTATTGGTTCTACCTCCTATTTTTTATGAAGAGAATGAATCTTTTTATCGAAGGATCAGAAAAAAATGGATCCAGACCTCCTGCGGGAATGATTTGGAAGATCCAAAACCAAAAATAGTGGTATTTGCTAGCAACAACATAATGGAGGCAGTCAATCAATATAGATTGATCCGAAATCTGATTCAAATCCAATATAGCACCTATGGGTACATAAGAAATGTATTGAATCGATTCTTTTTAATGAATAGATCCGATTGCAACTTCGAATATGGAATTCAAAGGGATCAAATAGGAAATGATACTTTGAATCATAGAACTATAATGAAATATACGATCAACCAACATTTATCAAATTTGAAAAAGAGTAAGAATAAATGGTTCGATCCTCTTATTTTTATTTCTCGAACCGAGAGATCCATGAATCGGTATCCTAATGCATATAGATACAAATGGTCCAATGGGAGCAAGAAGTTACAGGAACATTTGGAACATTTCATTTCTGAGTAGAAGAGCCATTTTCAAATAGTCGCCGATTACATATTAATCAATATTCGATTGATTGGTCTGAGGTTATCGACAAAAAAGATTTGTCTAAGTCACTTTCTTTCTTTTTGTCCAAGTTATTTCTTTTTTTGTCCAAGTTTCTTCTCTTTTTGTCTAACTCACTTCCTTTTTTCTTTTTGAGTTTCGGGAATATCCCCATTCATAGGTCCGAGATCCACATATATGAATTGAAAGGTCCGAATGATCAATTCTGCAATCAGTTGTTAGAATCAATAAGTCTTCAAATCGTTCATTTGAAAAAATAGAAACCCTTCTTATTAGATGATCATGATACTTCCCAAAAATCAAAATTCTTGATCAACGGAGGAACAATATCATCGTTTTTGTTCAATAAGATTAAGATACCAAGTGGGTGATTGACTCATTCCATACTAGAAATAATCGCAGTAAATCTTTTGATAACATGGATTCCTATTTCTCAATGATATCCCACGATCACGACAATTGGCTGAATCCCGTGAAACCATTTCATAGAAGTTCATTGATATCTTCTTTTTATAAAGCAAATCGACTTCGATTCTTGAATAATCCACATCACTTCTGGTTCTATTGTAACAAAGGATTCCTTTTTTTTGTGAAAAAGGCCCGTATCAATAATTATGATTTTACATACGGACAATTCCTCAATATCTTGTTCATTCGCAACAAAATATTTTCTTTGCGCGGCGGTAAAAAAAAAAGTTTTTTTTGGAGAGAGATACTATTTCACCAACTGAGTTACAGGTGTCTAACATATTCATACCTAACGATTTTCCACAAAATGGTGATGAAAGGTAAAACTTGTACAAATCTTTTTATTTTTCAATTCGATCCGATCCATTTGTTCGTAGAGCTATTTACTCGATCACAGACATTTCTGGAACACATATTTGTTAATGGATTGAGTTAACGTTCTATAATTTACTCGTCCACATGTTGTATGTGCCAAATTGCGTCTCTACAAGCGCACAATGATGGGTTATTTATGATGAATATTGTCTTTGAATAAGACATAAGCTTCCGACTATAGTCCGCTTATATAAGGACCTTGACAGGCGATCTCTTTTATGTCACTTTGATGAGCCAGTCTTCCCGTCGTTAGGGGGAGATAAGAACAAGAATGTTCAAGTAGAACAACATAGAATTGTCGTGGTTTGTTCATACTATGTCTCATCAAGTTTCCTGAAGTGACGAGATCACATATACATGCTGCAAACATGTCTGCAAGGATTGATGTCCAGATAAAGACATGTTGATGTCCGGATAAGAGGACATGTCATCACCCATAGATGGTGGCATGGTGACACCACAAATGTGGTAGATGGTGTCGCTAGGTCGTGGTTCTCATGGTTTAGGGGGAGACCACTTGGTTCGATACATACTCTTTAAGGAAGAATATGAGTTTAGCACAACTTGATCATTTGATCAATGATACTCATTTGTCTGTTATTTTTGGATTATGGTCATCATTGGGGGACGTCTTAATGTCAATACCAATCCATATAGAGATCTCACACTTAAAATTACACTGGTGTACATGATGACGTGGTTTAATGAGTTTTGATATCGAAAAATACTTCGTTGAGAAAATACCAACGTTGTAGATTGACCTAAATGAAAAGATGTGATCCAGTTTAAAAAGAGATAGTGCTTTGGTTAGGTGACGCTGACACCCTAAATGTAAACTCTATCAGTTATGTCTTTGTTAGAAAGCGTAATGAGAAAAAAAGTTTAGACTCACCTTTTGGCGCAAGGTCTCTCACAAATGTCCTGGAATCGACTACGATGAGATGTACTCTCGTAATGGATGTCATTGCACTCCACTACCTTGTCAGTTAGGTAGTTTCTGAAAAACTAAACAAACAGCTTATGGTCACAACTTATCTTTGTTGGGAACTAAGAGATGTACATAAAGATCTTGAATAGATCGGTTTTCACCCAAATCAAGTGGCTCCTGACCACATAGCGAGTTTGCAAGGTATTTGCTGAGTATCTACTTGATGGGGAAGAGATATGAAGAATTATGCATATTTACGTGTAAAATCTGGATGAATCGTGATGAACTCTTGTTAAACTAAGAGATGTCACTGATCCAAATTAAGAATGAAAGGATCTTGGGAATATTTGGTCTCGAAAGTGAGGACCGTTATTGATGATATTTATTCATATGTCGGCTTAAGGCAAGTTAAAAGACGATGAAGTTATGCCTGTATGTATCCTTGATCAGTCGAAGTCTTGAGAAGACTTGTTTCGTCCATATGACGAAGAAGTCTTAGGAGAAATTCTCCATCTAAATACGGTAGCACATTCATGTACTTGTTTACAATATGCTCGACTCGACATCTCATTTATTATAAACTTGTAAGGCCAAGTTCTCCTTAGTCTTTCAACTCTCTTCCTAGCGGTCGAGCATCTTCACTCCCTCTTAGATGAGTGTGAAGGAACATCAAGATAGTGGCCGGATGCGCCCACGCAACGTCAATATAATGGTAGTGATTCCTTTTGTCACATCCCGACCCGTAAGATTTTATCTTATTTACTAGCTTGATTATAATAAGAATTTTACCGTCTCCGACATTGACATATAGTTTAATTGGTCCCTAGAGGGGTTTTGAGGGACGATTATTTCGGAGAGTTATTCGTAGGAGAAAAATGTAACGACGGTAAAAAAAATTGTAAATTTAGCTAGTAAAAGGTAATTTTTATTAGGGTATTATTTTTGGGGGTGTTAAATTTTTGGATTGGGTATATGTGGGTTGGAACCAGTTGGGCCAAGCCCAACATATTTCTCTCTCTTCCCTCCCGATTCTCTCTCCTCTCTCTCTTTCTCTCCCGACTCTTCCCCCCTGCCGGAAATTTCTTCTCCGCCGTCCGGCCACCGTTCGCCGCCGCACCGGTCCCAAAAGGTCGACCATCAACCCAGCTTCCATTCTAGACCGGTCACAGCCTCCCTAGCGCCGCCGTGAAGGAGCAGTGCCGCCCGAAAGGCGCGGCTGCCTTGAGCTTCCCTTCGCCGGGACTCCCTCCTCCGGCCACCAATCCGGGCAAGCTTAGTACGGTTTTGAAGCTCTCCTCCCGTGCAACAACCCCTCCAAAAGGCTCGATCCCTCTTGAGCTCGGTAAGGAGAAATTCGAAGTTGAAATTCTAGGGCTTTTAGGATGTTTTCGTTCGATTGACCTAGTTAGGCTTGAAATTGGACTTAGTGATAGTTATGAAAGTTGTTTGGGATGTTGAGAGGAAGCTGCTGTTAAAATTTGGTAGAATTTGGACGTCGCCAGAGCTGGTCGCCGGCAGCGGCTGCCGGCGCCGCCGCTGAAAAATTGTTTTTGGTGGAGATTTTTATGAGGAATTTAATGGAATGAGTTTTAGAATTTTCGGATGAGTTTTGAATAGGTTTATGAATTTCTGAAGTTTGGTATTTAGGCGGTTAAATAATGTAAAATCCGACCGTAGGATTTAAATCAATTTCTGGGAAAGGTTGTTTATACGACTGCCGAGTATGATATAAAAGTTTGGATCGTTCCGATTTAAGAATATCGAACTTAGGCAATGATGAGCGTAATTATGGCTCTCGATTAATTTTGCCTATTTTATAAATACTGGAATTTAGTTGGTAAATTAATTATATATTTGGAACAGGACGTGAGGAGGCCCGAGCAGAAGAAGCCTCGGAGCGTCATCAGGCTTAGGCCTAATTTGTGAGTGGACCTTTGTTTTAATAAAAAGCATGCGATGAATGATTTTACTAATCATTTATTTCTTCTGATGAGATTTATTGATTTCTCGCCTATTAGACAATTTTTCCTCCTTTGGAGAGATCCCGAAAATGAGATTTTCGGTGGATATATATATTTTGGATATTATGAATTTAGTATGTATATAAATGCTAGCTAGCCATACGTGCTTGGTCCGTCATAATGAGGTAAAATACCATTACGGCGTGTCGTGCGTGTTAGACACAAGCGTCATAGCCCTATATGAAAACTTCTTTCTTTTTCGGTTTATTTAGGTTTTCATATAGGGAGTCCACACGTATATGTACACCGTCCCTTTTCGGTCATAATGAGGAAAAATACCATTATGGCGCAACGTGAGCGTTAGACGCCAGCGTTGTAGCCTTGTATGAATTTCTATTTTTCTGAATTGTTTTTAGGATTCATACAAGGAGTCTGACGAGTGTAGATACATACGAATATATATGATTATATATAGTTAGCCTGAGAGGCTCCATTTTATTTGAGTTTGTGACTAGCCAGTGCTAGTCGTGAAATTGTCAGTTTATGAGTTGAACACTTTTAAGCTGCCGCATGCAGTATTTTTTCTATGAAATTAAAATGGGAATGCATAAATAGTTTATTATTAAATTATTTTTGTCCATTCACTCTAACGTTATTAAATGTCTTTCCCTGGGCCTTTGTTTTAAAATGCCCAGTCTGCAGAGTTCGGATTGGATCTAATAGGAGACGAGGCATAGTCACCCGTATTTCCACCACCTTTCACCAGTAGGTTACCTGTTTAGCCTACTTGTCTTTTTCTTGCTTCCGCTAGTGTCTAGTAGCTCTGAATACTTGGGTTTAATGTATATATTTTTGGTTGTGGGTGAAGGCTTGTTTATATTTTAGAATATTTGACGGATGATGTATATTATCTTAGATAATGTTTATTATCCTGTTGGTGATGATTGTTTTTGAGGAGCACGAAGGCTCCAAAAGTTAAGGTTGGATTTGGAACCTTTAGAAGTGTTTGCAGGTTTTTATTGGAAGGGTTGTCCATTTTCAAGGGAGGTTGTACCGAATTTTGCGGTAAATCTTTTCTTGGAGGTGGTCCCCGCACGATTTACTCCGGGTTTAGGGTGAAATTCGGGGGGGGTCGTGTCACCTTTTATGAAAGGTTCAGGCTTATTCATCCCTACAAAAAGACACATCAAATACGAAATCAGAATCTGCCCAGTTTCGTAGGTCAACTTCCACAGGACCTACGTCCTACTCGTTAGAAAATAATTAAATTGGTACCATTGGAAATGTCTATGTGTCTATTTTCCAGGGACACCAAAAATTTGATCACACCTATCAAATTGAGTGAGTTATAGGTATTTTCGTAAAATAAGACGAATCTGTCCGAGAATCTACTTTTGCAGAACAGTCAACTTCGATAGAGCTTTGTGATCAGCTCAAGATGAACTAGGTTATGGACCTTATATGGTTGGAAAGCTACGGGTGTTTAGTTTCCAGAACTTTGTACGGTTCGTCCATACCTATTATATCGAAGATGTTATGACTGTTTAAGTACACGAAGGTCATGTCACACGTGAATCTAATTTTCAACGCAAACTTATATTTTGAGTTGTTAGGCAACCTTCTCCTTCAAGATCAAAATAATGCCAAGTATAACAGGTCTGATCTAAGGATAATGTGGCTGGATTTAATGACTAAATCGTTGCCCAAGTCTACTTTTGAAGTATGTGAAGTGCATAGGCTTGCGCCATTTATCTGTACTCCGAGATTGAGTTACCAATCATGGAGAGTTGTTGTGTAGACATCAGGGGGAGTCTACATGCATCACATGTTATCTTCCATTGTAGTTGGTGCGTTATGCTCTTTTTTCCTTTGTCCAAGTCTTTTTTTACCCACGAGGTTTTTGTTTTACTTGGTAAAGTTTTTACCGAAGCAACATCATAAGTACTGTGACGTATTAGGGACGCAACACAAGGGGAGTGTTTAAAAAAATTATGTCTATGTCCTTCTGTTATGTGTCTTGCCCTAATACACGTAGGATTGGTTAATCCGGTTTCTTTATTAGAATATATTACAGTTGATAGGACTTCTAGATCATTCAAGAGACTCTATGTAATGTCTATAAATAGACATTTCTATCAATGAATGAGTAGACCGTTATTCTCGTTATCTTTTCTCCTTCAACAATTACTTATTACTTACCAGTTGAGCTTATTCTTTGAGAAACTTTATTAACACATTCCTAATTACTAGATACACATCTCATACTTATACACTACCTATTAATTTTATTGTTTTAACATTTTACTAGATACACATACCCAAACTTCTTATAATACCCTCATTAAAATAAACAACTTATTCACTAAATACACAACACATTCACTAAATACACATATTTTTCTAGATCTACTACTCAATATTCAAAAAAAAAATCATATTAGTGAGATTTTTCTCAAAATGTTTCGTCTTTCCTCACGGTAAAATCTAAGTTTCTAACTTCAAATTGTACTATCTAATCAAACAACAAACCTTAAAACCTAAATTTAAAATTTTGTAGTAGATCAAACTTAATCAAAGTTAGGTAGGTCATACCTCGCTTAGGGGTTAAGAAATACCACTATAATATATTACGTTGTCTTCAGTTTTTGCTTGAAACTATGTTGTTCATGATAAACGTCGCCAGCTATTTCTGATTAGGGCTTGATATTTTCACATATATGTTGTTCTCAAAGAGGATGAGAAAAACTCTTAAGCAATTTTTTTTTTTGAAATCAAACAGAATATTTTATTTCAACTGGATTCTTTACTTTTGATATTAATGTCTATTTTAGTAATTTTACGTACCCTCAAAGTTTTAAATAATTTATATAAGAAAATAGATGTGTATCTAGCGTCTGATGATGTGTAAATAAAATTCTTTTTATTCTTTTTCTTTGTACAAAACAAATGCTACATGTTTGTTAGAAGAGATTTGTCTAACCCAGGCTTAAATTCTATAGGAGTCCAGCATTTTTGAAGTTGAGCTTATTCTAGAGTAAGCTTAACCCATGTTTGGTGGAAGCAATCAAAATAACACCATCAACCCTAACCTGCAATCAAAGAAAAGAACTTAGAAACCTCCAACCTTTAATTGCAGAACAGAACGCATAACACACAAAAATCTCAAACCTAAAAACCCAGTATTCAGAAACCCATAAATTTGATAACCAAAAAAAAAAAAAATCGAACTCATATTCGATTCATAAAAATCATCCCTTAATACCCAGAAATTTCAAACTGAATTTTGGTGACACAAAATCATACCTTAGCTACTATGTGATGAGGTGAAAGCCCTTTTTTCATGGAACATAAGGGATTTGAGAGTTGCCGACTTCGAATTCCAAAGCGTATAGCTAAAATTCGCCAGTTAAATTTTTGTATTCATTGTCTCTGTTCTCGAAGACTCCTTATGATTTCTTGCGTCGAAATCGGCTTGTCGAAGAAGATCTATGAGTTGCAGGGAGGCGAGAGAAAGAATTGACGCGAGCGAAGAGAACAGCGATAGGGCTTCCACAAACCCACCAATTTTGAGGCCACTATGAAAGACGGCGTGCGGGGGTCTCAAGGACTCCATAACCTCATTAAAGTGAATCCTTGTTGTCGCCGAACGCGGGTTTGGACCCGTTATAAAACCCAGTCTCGTCCGCTCCCCTCTAATCCGGGGTAACAAACGTGCTGATACATTATTGGCGAGGTTTAGGATGATTTTCAACTCTCCCAACTTTACTTGTCTTTGTACCTTATAATTTGTTGTTACTTGTTAGGGTAATAAGGTTGATATGAATGGTTTGTTCATTCTTCAAAATCAACACTTCTTATTGTATTATCAGCTATGGTGTGTCACATCAATCATATATATCTTCAATTGTATACTTATCTAGTTTGTATTTCACTACTTGACAATGTAAAGCCATATTTCATATGTTTGAGTCTTTGGTTTCAATCAGTGTTCAGTGAGACCTAACCTGACCAAATCAAATCGTAATCAACAACATTGTTGTTGCTCATCACTCTTAATGTTAGATTCCCCATCCGCTACTTGTGTGACACGACCCGCCCCGAATTTCACCTTAAACCCGGAGTAAATCGTGCGGGGACCACCTCCAAGAAAGATTTACCGCAAAATTCGGTACAACCTCCCTTGAAAATGGACAACCCTTCCAATAAAAAAAACCTGCAAACACTTCTAAAGGTTCCAAATCCAACCTTAACTTCTGGAGCCTTCGTGCTCCTCAAAAACAATAATCACCAACAGGATAATAAACATTATCTAAGATAATATACATTATCCGAAAATATTCTAAAATATAAACAAGCTTTCACCCACAACTAAAAATATATATATTAGACCCAAGTATTCAGAGCTACTAGACACTAGCGGAAGCAAGAAAAGACAAGTAGGCTAAACAGGTAACCTACTGTGAAAGGTGGTGGAAATACGGGTGACTATGCCTCGTCTCCTACTAGATCCAATCCGAACTCTGCAGACTGGGCATTTTAAAACAAAGGGCCCAGGGGAAGACATTTAATAACGTTAGAGTGAGTGGACAAAAATAATTTAATAATAAACTATTTATGCATTCCCAATTTGATTTCATAGAAAAATATACTGCATACGGCAGCTTAAAAGTGTTCAACTCATAAACTGATAATTTCACAACTAGCACTGGCTAGTCACAAACTCAAATAAAATGGAGCCTCTCAGGCTAAACATATATATTCATATATTCGTATGTATCTACACTCGTCAGACTCCTTGTATGAATCCTAGAAACAATTCAGAAAAATAGAAATTCATACAAGGCTACAACGCTGGCGTCTAACGCTCACGTTGCGCCATAATGGTATTTTTTCCTCATTATGACCGAAAAGGGACGGTGTACATATACGTGTGGACTCCCTATATGAAAACCTAAATAAACTGAAAAAGAAAGAAGTTTTCATATAGGGCTATGACGTTTGTGTCTAACACGCACGACACGCCATAATGGTATTTACCTCATTATGACGGACCAAGCACGTATGGCTAGCTAGCATTTATATACATACTATTCTCATAAAATCCAAAACATATATATCCACCGAAAATCTTTTTTTCGGATCTCTTCAAAGGAGAAAAATTATCAAATGGGCGAGAAATCAATAATCTCATCAAAATAAACAAATGATTAATAAAATCATTCATCGCATGCTTTTTATTTAAAACAAAGGTCCACTCACAAATTAGGCCTAAGCCTGATGACGCTCCGAGGCTTCTTCTGCTCGGGCCTCCTCACGTCCTGTTCCAAATATATAATTAATTTACTAACTGAATTCCAGTATTTATAAAATAGGCAAAATTAATTGAGAGCCATAATTACGTTCATCATTGCCTAAGTTCGATATTCTTAAATCAGAACGATCCAAACTTTTATATCATACTCGGCAATCGTATAAACAACCTTTCCTAGAAATTGATTTAAATCCTACGGTCGGATTTAACATTATTTAACCGCTTAAATACCAAACTTCGGAAATTCATAAACCTATTCAAAACTCGTCCGAAAATTCTAAAACTCATTCCATTAAATTCCTCATAAAAATCTCCACCTAAAACAGTTTTTCCAGCGGCGGCGCCGGCGACGGCTCTGCCGGCAGCGGCGGCCGGCGACCAGCTCCGGCGACGTCCAATGTCCACCAAATTTTAACAACAGCTTCCTCTCATCATTCCAAACAACTTTCATAACTATCACTAATTCCAATTTCAAGCCTAACTAGGTCAATCGAACGCAAACACACAATAAGCCCTAGAATTTCAAATACCGATTCCTCTTTACCTAGCTGAAGATGGAGGGAGCCCTTTGGAGGGATTGAAGCACGGGAGGAGAGCTTTCTTTTGAGCCAAGGCTCGCCAGCTATGGTGGCCGGAGGAAGGAGTCCGGCGACGGAAAGCCTAAGGCAGCCGCGCCTTTCGGGCGGCGTTTCTCCTTCACGACGGCGCTAGGGAGGCTGTGACCGGTCTAGAATGGTAGCTGGGTTGGAGACCGATCGATTGGGACCGGTGCGGCGGTCTGGGGCGGCAGGACAGCGGCGGACGGCGGAGAAGAAAATCCGGCAGGGGGGAGGAATCGGGAGAGAAAGAGAGAGAGGAGAGAGAATCGGGAGGGAAGAGAGAGAAAATCGGTTGGGCTTGGCCCAACTGGTTCCAACCCAATATAAACCCAATCCAAAAATTTAACACCCCCAAAAATAATACCCTAATAAAAATTACCTTTTACTAGCTAAATTTACCATTTTTTACCGTCGTTACATTTTTCTCCTACGAATAACTCTCTGAAATAATCGTCCCTCAAAACCCCTCTAGGGACCAATTAAACTATATGTCAATGTCGGAGACGGTAAAATTCTTATTATAATCAAGCTAGTAAATAAGATAAAATCTTACGGGTCGGGATGTGACATTGTGGGCTTTTGTATATCACGAACGTAAAACCATGATATTATTCCATTACATTTATAATGAATTTGAGAAGCTGACAAGTTAACTAGTAATTATAAATAAGCTTGGCTCAAGCTACGCGAACAAACGCTATGTTTAAAAGCGGACAAATTTGAAATTGTAGACATGCATGAGAACAAAGGGAATGAAATAAGTAAAATATTATAATTTGGAAAATAGTAAACATCTGAACTAGTATGCATTTGAGCCTTTCTTATTTGCATATTTTTGACAATGTAAAGCCGTATTTTTAACATTTTAAAAATTTAATTAATCAATAAAAATCATATTTATAAAAAAATAACAAATCGTTTATTCGCTCGATTGCATCAAACAAATAGACAGCAAATCATAAGATCGTTAGCTTTCGCTAGTTAGACTTGCAATTTTAAATTGTTTGTTGCAATCGACTCATCAAACAACTTAAGTTTATATAAGAACTTGGTTACGCTACACCACTATCGTCAAGGTAACATACAATCTCGACCTTAAAATGACTTGCAACATAGAGATTTACAAATCGCGAACCAACAAAACCTGCTTGCAGAAGAATGAGGTCTCCACCACAAGCTCGTCCCTAATAACTGAACCAAACCTCATCGGCTCTTTTAATTATTTATTTATTTATTTTTGAGAATATGGCTCTTTTAATTTCTTGTTTAAGACTACGTTTCAATACTAAAATTATCCGTCTAAAACCCCAAACGAGTTCCACACTGAACAAAAACCCTGTGGTTTACCCCCCATCTTCATCTTCCTCCATGCTCACTCTCTGAGCTCCATTATCCACAACCCCACACTCCACCATGTCATCCGCTTCAAAGTTCATCCGCTTCGGCACCGCACTCTTCCGTTTCCCCAAATCACCTATCTCTCCTTCTCTCCTCTCTCTCAAACCGTTCTCCGCCTCACAATCCATCCTCTTCTCCCGCCACTGCTCCTCCTCCTCCGCCGCCGCCGCCGTTTCCTCCTTCGATACCGGCACCTCCAGTGGCACGGAAGCCCCGCTGCACCACCCCTGGCCAGAGTGGGTGGCTTTCGTCGACGGCCTGAAGACCAAGGGCTACTTTCTCAAACCGCCGCCGCCTGCCGATGACGGCGAGACTGACGGCGTTTACACCGATATGAATCAGTTGAAGGATGCTTGCCTTAGCTTTGCTCGTGACCGCTTTGATGTTTTCAAGTAAAGCTTCTTTATCTTTTGCTCTGTTTCAGTTGTGAGTCTCATTTCTTGGATGTTCTACTTGATCAAATTTATAGCCTAAAATCATGTATAAAAGTAGCAAAATTCTGAATCGAATTATAAAATTAATGGTGTAGTGAACAAAAGAATTGAGTTTTCGAGTGATGCTCTCTGTTTCTGATTGTTTCTTGCATGATTTTAACCTTTTGGTTTTTGATTTATGTGCAGATCATTGTCTGTCGAAGACATTCAAGCACTTGTCGAGGGTGGATGTCCCAATTTGTTGCGAAAAGCTGTGAATTCAGGGAAGCGGTTGAGATTTTACGTGAAGCTGGACGAAGGGGATGTATGTAATCTCTCTCATCTACAAGATTTATGAATCATATTTTGTTTATTGAAGTGCACACAAGAACATAAAAGCTATTCTAGATCGTGAAAATGTAGAATGTATGTGTTCTATGATGCTTTGTTTATATTGCTCTTACTTTATTTCATACGTGGAATTGTAGATTGTGATTGGGATAATGCTTTGTTGTATAGGTTTGCGGTGGTTGCAATCTGCGAGGTTCCTGTGATAGAGCTTATGTCGTTCTTAACGAATTTGAAGCAGCTGCCCGTACGGTGGATATAGTGCGAATATTAATGTACTATGCGCTAGATCCGCTAGTTATTTCTGGGCAGCAGAAACCTCCTGGCAGAGAGCTTGTAGAAACGTCTGCAAGAAAACTGCTGGCTAAGTTGCTTCAACTCAGTGAAACAGAGGTTGACCCATCACTGCCAATGCCTGCGGCCAAAGCTCTTCCAAAGAAAAAGCCATCTATCCGTTTGATGGATGATGAGCTGTCTCAAGCTGCTGAAATGAAGAGAGGAGATTGGATGTGTCCCAAGTGAGTCACACCATATGAACATTTCGTAGTTGGCATAAATATCATATTTTGAACTACATATCTGCATTGCTTTAAGACTTGATTAGAGACTTAAGAGTTTACTTTTTCCATATATGGCCATATTAAAGCATATGGAAATGATATGATGATTCTACCAGCAGCCATATCTTTTTCTCTTCCTTCTTATTTTGAGATATAGATGTGGATTTCATGATTCACTCATGAGTTTTCCTGTCTGATCAAGAAAATGCATTTTTGGTTCCATATGAATTTATCAGCACAATTTTCCCTTCACAAGCTTTTCTTGTAATTGCTTGTGTCTTTGCACTTTATATTACATTTAAGTCCATTGCATTGTACTTGTAGTAACATATTCCTTGAAATTGTATTGCTCGGTTTCACTAGATTCTGAACCAGCAACTTTTCTATTGTGTTGCAGATGCAATTTTCTGAACTTCGCTAAAAATATAAGATGTCTAGAGTGTAAAGAGGAGGGCCCACGAAAAGTTGACATGAGTGATGTTGAAATGAAAAAAGGGGACTGGGTCTGCTCTGAGTAAGTCATTTCATGTATGAATTACTCTTGCTTTTTCTTAGTTTAGGCCACCACCACATTCTTGTTTCCGACTTTCACATATCTTTATATTGTTACAGGTGCAAGTTCATGAACTTCGCTAGAAATGTTCGCTGCCTAAAGTGCGACTCTCAAGGGCCAAAGAGACCCGGTGTAGATGATGTCAAAATGAAGAAAGGAGACTGGAACTGCCCACAGTAAGTCTTCTCTTTCTCTTAGCAAATGCAAAGATATTCAGCTGGCCAGCTTAACCTAAGCTGGCACATCAAAAGCACCAGTCAATAATAATGTTTTAAATCAGCAAGATTACCAGTCTTCCTATATAGGGTATAGATTACCAATCAGCAAGATTACCAGTGATCGCACCAGTTCATATATATATATATATACAAATTTTCTCAGGTGCAGAAATTTCAGCCAATTTGGTTATCATTAAGGCACTCAAACTGCGTTTTTCTGTGGATGAACATAATTCTGTCGAACTTGAACCGTTCATGTTTATAACAAAAAAACGCAGTTTTGAGTGCCTTAATGATAACCAAATTGGCTGAAATTTTGCAAAGATGATCTATACATTATTATCTAAATACTAGACGGTGGAGATGTGAAAATTCGATTGAAAAGTGAGTGTAAAATGGAAATCCGCACCGTAAGAATAAATGCGGACGTCCACAGCTGAGAAGCGCTGTGTGTGTGTGTATATATATATATATATATATATATAAATGTATCTATATAAATGTATCGACTGACCAAATCAGCAATATTACCACTCTAGGAGAACCAACACCACCAAATGGTCTTCCCTTTTAACATTAATCCTAGTCTTCCTAATAAAGTCTTATAAATAGATACTTAAAATTGCTGACTACAGCAGTTTTCATATGTAATTTGAGTTCCATATTCATCAGTTAGCTTTTGTATTCCAGGTGTGGGTTCATGAATTTCGCAAGCAAAAAGAATTGTTTCCGCTGTCAAGAGGTACGGCCCAAGCAAAACCCTGCAGATTGGGACTGTCCCTCGTAAGTTTCTTGCTCTTTGTTCACCTGTGGTTTAGATTTAATTTTATGGTCGACTCTACAACTTACTAAATGAGTTTCATATTGTAGATGTAATTTCATGAATTATTCAAGAAACACAGAATGCCTGAAGTGTAAATGTGAACGCCCTGACAGAGACACAACAGTATACCCTAAGAAGAAATTTCATACTGAGTATGAGGAGCACGTATGGAGGCGTCCTCGCTAGACCAAAAACGTTGTATTTCATGGAGATTTTTTCAAGGCAGGTGGTGCAGGACAAGATACGCCTGGTGACCGAGCACACTCATAAATCATCTGGTTTGTGATAACCGAAGAACACTGATGTATTGATGGAATGTCTGCAATTTTGTTCATTAGTTTTCTTATACTGGAGCAAGAACAGTAGCATAAGTTAGCTATAACTCCTCCCCAGAACATTAGGAGGAACCTTGTGTTACGATTGAACTTATAGCTATAATTGAAGGTTCATTATAATTTTTGCCCAACACTCTTTAAAGATTGTAATTTATTCAGTGCAAAACAAACTCAAGCATGCAAGAGAATTTGTTGCCTTACGAAGACTGGCACAATATTTAGATTACTGATTCCCTGCAAAGCTTTACTTCATCTTCATGACAACGGCTGAAGCTTAATCGGTTAGTATTTGTTATTATTATTTAAACTCGAAATTAATAATTAAGACAAAGAAAAGAAAAAAAAAAAGAAAAAAAGAGAGGAGGCGCCTGTCATGGCGAGAATGCCCTTATGAGAAAGCAGACTCGATTCAGAGCTCGAGGGCAGATGTTGTAATTTGGCACGGTGCGAATGTGTACAAGTACAACTCGAACAAACCCTAGAAGATAAAGAGTGAGGCAGTAGAGCTAAAATGCCGTCAGTGCGCCGGCTCTACCAGACAGTCCAAAGGCACCGGTAAATCTCTCTGTCTATTCTTCTCAGTTTATTGGTTTTGGATGCTAAATTTTCTACGCCGTAGATTTAGGTTTTACTTGAATTGATTGGTTTATGAATCTTGAGTTGTGGTGGCGGTGATGAAACAAAGGCCGGACTTACGGCTGCCGGCGATAATGGCCGGTAGTAGATAGATGAGACTCTTGACGTGAAGGTGTTGTTTGCTGAGCCACAGATGAGCTCTGTATTATATGCAAATGGTTAATTTTTGTTCTTTTAGTAACTAGTGATGGGGATGATTGTGTAGTTATATGAATTGGGGGGTGGCAATGATGAAACGAAGGTTGGACTTACAGCATCATATAATGATACAAAGGTGTTGATAGATCAGCCACTGCTTACTTTTAATAGCATCACTTCATTCTCCTTCAAACCATCACTTTGCTTAGTCGGAATGTGCATGTTTCCTCAATCTGTTGTGATACATGAACACAAACAAATGCCAAGCATTTTTGTACTTGTTTGACCTTACATTATAAATCATGGTTTAATTTGACCTATACATACTGTTTTGCAGATGAAGTGTGTGCAATTTGTAATTAGTACACTAGCTTTGCCCTGAATGACGTAAGAGATGGTAATGTTCCTTATCAGTGACTGAGCTGAAAGTCAGTGGACGCCCAAAATTCACACATCAAATCTGTATGTTTTCCCAAGCCCCAAGTAAGGGAGGAAGTCAATCTCAATATCTTGAGATATCACCCTAGGTTCATGAAGTCGGAAAGTTACATACAACATCTCTATCTAAAGAAAAAGATAATTGTAGAGCCAATGGCTGATCCATCTCCTTTGAATCACAGTCTCTTAGAGGAGACGGATCAGCCATTAGCTCTACATTTGAAATCTTTTTCCTTAGCGAGAGATATTGAATGTAGCTTTCCGTCTTTAGGGACCGTTTTAAGGGTGATCTCAAGATATGAGCTTGACTTTCTTTGTTCAGAACTGGGACTTGGGTATAACTTAAAATTCGGTGTGAATTGCATGATGGGATATGGCGTGTTGTATTGACTCAATACTCTAGGATTTGTTTTGCATCAAATGGGGATCGATTCAAACCTGAGCCACAAAGGTTTTTAGATGCACATTTTTGTCATAGTGCTATGTATTTGCGTTGTTTTGGCTGCAACAACTTACTAAAATAGTTACATATTGGTCAGGTTATATGATGAGCGATTGTTACGAAATCCAATCGTTTTGAGTTGGATGCACAATGGAGCTGACCGTGGCCTTCTCGAATTACAAGTAGCACATTGTTGATTTTTTTTTTGAAGACCATTGTTGATTTCTTAGCCTTGGAGAGATTTTTTCAAGTTTTCCTACTTTTGCCACTTAATGTATATTTCAGAACTTATCCACCAATTTTGTTCTTTGCTGTCTTAGAGGTTGATTTCATGGATGTTGTCACGAGTTCAGAGGTGTCTTGTTAATCTCACAATTTGTTTTCATTGCCACATCCATACTTATTGAGATTCTAATTGTTTTTAAAAATCATCGTCCTTTCTTTTACAATTGTATTACATACCCCTGTCCTTATTGATATTCTAACTTGCACGTTATATAGTATTGTATGTTGTTTCAGAACCTAAAAAAGTAATGGAAATGAATTTAGGTTTTTTTCACATATAGAACCTGGAATTTAGGTTCTGAAGCAACATACAGAACCAATGAGAGAAAAAAACTGAAGTTGGCAACTACCAAATCCAATGTGAAGTACGTGGTTCCGAATGAGGCGAAAGCTGTCATTTATACCCTAACTCTTTGGTACAATCCTAAAAATGAAAGTTCTCAAGAGGGCCAGATTCCTGTACATCATATATATCCTAGAGGAAAATATTTGTTGTTCACACAGAGCAACCAAAAAAGCATGTAATTTGTAAAGGCATCATTACTGTAAAAACTAATTGCGTACAGGCGCAACAAGTTCGTTTGGATTGGGCAGCATAGCCACTCCAGCAGGGACTACTACAGCATGCCTGCGTTGTCGCTCACGGAGATATAGGACAGTGAGGAGACAAACAAAAAGAGTCAATATTGTTGCATTTCCTTCCTCCAGCAACACATTATCTATCCACTCTTCCAATTTTGGATAGACTTCAGGCAACGAGTCAATCAAATGGACCTGCGTTTACAACCAAAAGGAGAAAAACAGCCAATCAAGGGAAGTTCCAGAAACCGAATCAATCTAAGGCAGGATCTTAAAATTTAAGTTACAGATTAAGGATGCACTTTAAAAGAATCCATTGCAAATAAGGAATTTACGTTAAAAAAAATAAAGAAATATGAGCAAACTTCAATTGATTTGACCAAACACGGGTTAAAAATTCATATCATAGAGGTAGACTATCTTAGTGTTCATACCTAATCCTGAGTATAAGACAACTTAAAATATCGCTGCCAGATAAAACTGACGGAATAGTATACTATAAATCTACAATGGTTGGAAGATCTAATGAATACCGAAAACTATTATTCAACAAGGCAGTGAAAAGAACTTACAAGAAAACCATTGGCATAATTCTTTCGTATCCATAAGCTTGCAAGGGCTAGTGTGACTGGTAACTTTGCTGCCGGATCAATCTCTAAGGCTTGATCATAGTAACGTTTGGCAAGATGGAGATCCAAAGGTAATCCTTGTCCATGCTCATGCATGTAGCCCAGGTTGAACATGGCTTGTGCATTAGATTGGGACCTAGCATGCTTGTAAGCCTCTGCTGCACGTTCATAATCCCTTTCAGTACCCTAAGAAACGAAGAAACATAAATAGTCAAGCAGATATCAAGCTGCAGAAGTCAACTAAAATATTTTGGTCAAGCAGACTTGAACCAAGCTAAATGATGAGCATATTTCATCTTGTGACACCTACCTGACCATAGTAATATGCATCCCCAATCAGCAAAGCAGCATGTTCATTTCCCTGCTCAGATGCTTGCCACCACAAAGAATGTGCCCGCTGATGTCTTTCTGCATCTGTACAAAAGCCAGATTCTCCCATGCACATGCTATCTTCTCCGTACTTGTCAAGAATCCATGCAGCATTACTTTGTGCTACCTCATAGCCTAACTCAGCCATCCTTGAGTACAAGAAAAATGCCTTCCCCACATCCCCCTTTAAGTACGACTCCAGTGCCCATCTGGACAAGGAACTCCATGGCCCCCTTTCAGCAACTAGCTTGTATAACACAGTGGCCTGAAACCAATGAAATTTTATTATGCAGTGAACTAGTTAATATATCAATATGGGTGTTGGTGCAGTTATGAAAATTTAAAGGCAAACTACAACAAACACATTAATTTCAAAAAGTAACAAACTTTTTTCTCTTTGCGGAAATGAGAGAAAACAGAGACATATCATTGAAATAAAATAAAAAAACTAGAGGAAAAAATTTACCCTGGGAAGATTTTTCTTAAGCCCCACTCCAGCATGAAACATCTTTGCAAGCTGGTAGAATGCCTTTGGTTGACCTGCATTAGCAGCCGCAATGAAGTATTGACATGCAAGTTTCACATCTCTTTTTACCCCAATCCCTTTGAGATAAAGTACTCCTAAGTTATAGTGCCCGCCAGCGTCTCGATTCTCAGCAGCCTTCTCAAAGTACTCTTTTGCCTACAACAGAGAGGACAACATATAAATCAACCTACAAATGAATCCAACCGTACACAACCAACAGCAATTACGAAATTCAAGGAATTTTGAAATATTATCAAAGGTTTGGGTTTTATTTGCAGGGATCATAGACTGAACATGATAGCTGTAACCACAATTCCAATGCCATATTTCACAGAGCATATAAACAAATAAAGCTTTACGACACGCGCGCGCGCACACACACCGATATATTACCTTAGTGTAGTTCTTCTTCTCCACTCCATAACCGTTAACATACAAATATCCCATCCCATTATAAGACGAATAAAGCTCTTGTTTAGATGCTGATGTAAGCCACTCAAGAGCCTTGGTGTAATTCCTCTCCACCCCAGCTCCTCTAGCAAAAATCTCACCAAGAAACTCCATCGCCCTAGGCTCTCCCTTCTCCGCAGACTTGAGAAACCACGACAATGCCTTGGCATGGTCCCGGCGCAACCCTCTCAGCCCGAAATAGTAAAACAGTCCAATCTTATACATTGCAAGAGAATTCCCCTTCTGAGCCTGATACTCCAGAATCTGAAAGTCCTCATCTTCTTCGCCTCGGCTCTTCCTCAATGCCTCCTTATTCTCTTCAGCTCCATTGTGGATCCTCACCGGCTCAATCACCGGAGAGTCCTTGGAGATCAAGAAGCTATTCACAGCTGCCTCGGCTAACTCCGCGTAAAGCTTAACCGCTTTTTCAAACATCTGCAATCCGATACCAACCAAACAACACTCAACAACCCTAACATTTCAATTGAACTGAAACAGAAATAGTGAAATTCAAAAGAGGTATAGTTTCCATACATCTTGCCTAAAGTAAGTATAAGCCAGAGCCATCTTCGACTGCATATTGCCGCCGTCTGCGGCGAAGTAGTGATACGTGAACGCCTTGGCCTTGTTCTGCTTCCTCATCTGTCCAGTACCAATCAGAAACCCCAGCACGGACCGCGCGTGAGGAACACCGCGGGAAGCGGACGCCTCGATCTCGGAGACCGCCTCCTCCATCACCGCCGTGTCGCCGGAGCTGACGGACTTGATCAGTTTCGACACGGTGGAGTAGTACTGCTCGTCCGACTGGTCGGACGGCTCCGGCTTGAGCGGGTCGGGTTCGAAGATCGGCCGCCACGAGCCCGGGTCGAGCTCGTCCTCGGATTGCGGATACGTCGAGTCGCCGAACTCGTCCCAGTCCGCCGAGTCATTCTGAGTCGTCGGATCGGTTGCCGCTCCGTCGCCGTCGGGCGCGGCGGGGCTGTTCAAGACGTCGTCTGGAGAGAGAACCAGAACAAGCGGCCGCGCTGAAACCGAAACGGCGAAGAGAGAGAGAAAACCGCCACCGCCAAAACCAATCTCCGATTCATCTCTCAACCAAGAAGAAGAAGAAACCAAGTGAGAAAATTGTGAGGGGTAATATTGAGATGTTAGTTATATTATTTTTGTTATTGCGGTTACTACTTGCCACGTAGATCGCCGTCACTTGGCCAATCAGGTACCTCCACGTCAGCGGGGCTTATAGGCTATAGGAGCTGCTGACTTGCTTTGGTTCTGTTAACAATGTCGATTGAGCTCAAGCTTTCCCGGGTTAATCGAGTCTATCGTCCTTCTGTAATTTTCTGCTGCCTGACATTTTTTGTTATTATTTATTTTAGATTAACGTGATCGTGACGGAGGTGACATTGAAATTTTTCAGGAGGCTGTTGAAGGCAAAATCATAGTGAAATCTTCGTCTTCGATCTCCCACTATGGAATTCGGATCGCGGTTGATGGGTCTGTCACTCTGCAGGTTCGAATCTCCCCGTTTGTTATAACGGAAAGTTTAATTCCAGAAGCTGGTTAAAGTGGTGTGGTGAAATTAAAGGTTTACATTTCGTTGCTTATGAAGGTTCGGGGAGGATCGGCCGGAGTTATCGAGAGTCTGGTTGGTGCTGCCAAGCCTATTTCTATTCTGTGAGTCTGATTTTTTATTTTTATTTTCTTTTTTTGGTTTCTGGTGTGTTACACTCTACTCTTTGGCTCATATGGAAGCGTTCTGCAACCAATTGGTGTTTTTCTCACTTGAAAGCAGGAACAAAATTGTTGAGGTTAGACCTGCTGGGAAGATTGCTTCAGGCATTACCGAGGTACGAATAACAGATCGTTTAAGTATAGCCATTGTTTTCGTGTTGCAGTGAATTATGGTGAATTTGAATTTGCAATGTGCATCGTTTGCGAATTAAAGTTTCTGTGTTTGTGGCAGATACCATTTTCCATGAATATCAGGCAACCGAGAGAAGAGAACCTCGAAAATTTCTATGAGACTTTCCATGGAGGAAATATTAACATTCAGGTGCATCTTGTTGTCTTGGAAAATATCACTGCTTCTGATTGCTTTTGAGATGCATTTTTCTTTTCAATAGTTAACCGAGACATGATAATGAACTGTATTTGTGCCATAGTATTTAGTAACTGTAGATATATCGAGAGGGTACCTGTATAAGTCATTATCGACAACCATGGAGTTCATAGTTGAAAGTGATAAGGGTATGTACTGACTCTGGATTTAGATGCTATCTGATTTTATTCTGTGTGGTTTCGTTTACATGTATTAGTTAAAGTAACTGGGTTTGTGGTTCTGTGTTTGATCAGCTGATGCTATTGAGCGACCAGTTTCTCCGGAGATGGTTGTCTTTTATATTACTCAGGATACTCAAAGACATCCACTACTTCCTCAACTGAAATCAGGTTTGCTGCTTACTTCCTGTTGCATTTTATATCTATCTCTAGTTACTGTACTTATAAATTTGGAGTATTGTTAGCCATGATTACTGGATAGGGAATGCGCGATTTCTTTTGCATGATATACCATGATTGACAAGAGGTATATCTGAGTAGGTGGATTTCGAATTATTGGGAAGATGGCCACTCAATGTTCCTTATCGGATCCTGTTAGTGGTGAACTGACAGTAGAAGGATCTGCAGTTCCAATTTCTTCCATTGATATACACTTGCTTTGTGTAGAGTCAATCCTTCTAGGGGATAAAATTGTGACCGAGAAATCTGTGGTTCAGACCACACAGGTATGTACCGTTTCTCATCTTCTCAACATATACAACTCAACTTGTCATAACAACATTCCAGGTTCTTTTTCATACATCAGATAGCAGATGGAGACGTCTGTCATAATATGACTCTGCCCATACATGTTATACTTCCCCGTCTTTTGACATGTCCTACAGTCTCAGCAGGGTAAGTTCCCAACATCAAATATTCCCCAAAATCCTACTTTAGTGTGAATTGTTTTTGAATGTTAAATAATACTGAAACCCGGAATAAAGAAAATCCTAATTGGTAGTAGCAGGCTTACGAAACTCAAAATGGCATTTAGTTCAAGTATTTTGGCTAAATTCAAGAATAATTCTGATTGCCAGACAGTTTTGTTCTATGCTTTCCATTCAAGAAACAATAACTTAAGACAACTCTTTGTTTACTATTTATGCAGGCCATTCTCGGTTGAATTTAAAGTCGTCATAGTCATAACATTTCAGTCAGAGGTAGCCAAATTGCATTCGAAGTCTGATCCTACAACTCCCAGGCTATGGGTAAGCATCGTGTAAGATATGTAATCATACTGATAAATGTTAGTTGTATCTTAATTCTCTTCTCCATCCACAGCTTGCAATGGAGAGTCTACCACTTGAACTCGTTAGAACAAGGTGATATGAGCTGGAGAAAGGTTACAGACAGGATTGATACTTCTACACTTACAGAGGGTTCATTGCCCTCCTCTCTTCCCACATTTGACCTATCCTGGTCAGGACTCCCCAGTTATTAGTCCTCTTGGCGTTTGTGTCAAGTTTATTCAGCTTCGTGACCTTGCCGAAAAGGAATACACATCAGCGCATTCGAAATATGGTCATATTAGCCTTGACTAGTTGAGTGACTTGAGTCCAATTCCTTGTATGGGTATCCGCTGAACCTTAAGCCGCTGATCTTTTATAATTTTTGAGTTCGAAACCCACATATGTTAGAATTTAGTTCGGATGAACTGTTTTTTGTGAATTGGATTTTAGATTGGTGCCCAAAATTTGCACGTTGCCATGTCAAACTAATCAACGTAATGACATGAATTCGAAATTTTATAGAAAATACTCAGACTAGGCAAATTACTTCACAGACTTTATTATTAAGGAGGGATACCATCATAAACTGATAGAAGTCCTAAAAAACTTTGCAAAACCAGACTCGATTTCTGCCTTTTCCAAAGAGTACTGCAACGACTTAAACTACCTCACTCAAACTCAACTGAAAACTCGAACAACATGGTGTTTCTGTACTTTTCACCAGGTTGGACAACAACAGATGGGAAGTTCGGAGTATTGATTGCATTTGGGAATCCCTGAGTCTCCAAGCAGAGCCCTGCATGCTTATTATAAACAGCACCACCTTTACCTTGAACACCATTGACATAATTCCCGGTGTAAAACTGCATCCCAGGGGCATTGGTCCATAGGTTAAGGACCCTTGAGCTGGAAGGGTCTCTCACTTTGGCAGCATGTTTCAAACCTTCCTTCTCTTCCCCACAGTCAAGCACATAGTTGTGATCGTACCCTAGTCCAACCTCATGGATGGACTCACCAACTCTCCTCTCAGCAGTGAAATCAAAGGGAGTGCCTTTAATTGGCTTGATTTCACCTGTGGGAACTGTGTTTTCATCCACAGGGGTAATGTGGTTGGCCCATATTTGAACTCTGTGGTCAAGTACATCGCCTGAGTTATGGCCAGCCAAGTTCCAGTAGGTGTGCTGAGCTAAGCTGATAGGGGTAGGCTTGTTCTCAGGCACTGCTTCCATGTCAAGTCGCATTGTAGTGCTTGAAGTAAGTGTATAAGTTGCAGTCACAGAAACACTCCCCGGGTAACCTGTTACGAGCAAAAACATCAAACCAGAACACGAAGAGAGGTAGAGGGAAAGAAAGAAAGAAATAAAACGGACATAAATATAACCTTCCTCCCCATCATGACTATGATATTTGAAAGTAATGGATGGTTTGTCGCCTGTCTTATGCTCGGCTACCAGCCATATCTGCTTATCATAACCCTTGTTACCACCTAAAGAGAACCCACCAGCAAGATCAGATTACGCACCACATAAATTCAGTATCATCATTCATTGATCATCACGACAACAATCAGACCCATCATTATTAATATGATCTCAATGCTACCACAAACGAATCACAAACCGAGTTCATCCACAAACGCAATATGCAGATCAGTCCACTACTTGCACATATACATACAACAACAACACATAATGCCCAAGTAGAAACCAAAGATCCAATTAAGCTGTCCATGATTTGATTCTCAACCTTAAGTATCCGATTTCGGCCAAGTCAAAACAAAGTTTTAAGAGAAGGAGAAACATAACAAAGTAAGTGATCCATACCATGGAGACTGTTAGGAGGCTTGTTGATGGGCAAAGAGTACTGAGTTCCATTGAGTGTAAACTTGCCTTCCTTGATTCTATTCGCCACCCGTCCCACAATGCAGCCAAAATAAGGAGCCATCCCTTTCTGAGATCACAGGATCAATCTCAATCCAAACACCAAACAATCTAAACACCCAAATCAAATCATGATAAAAAGAAAAACGGAAATCATACCAAATAGGGCTCAACAGAGTCGAATCCAAGAACAACATCAGCCGATTTTCCTTCAAAAACCCACAATCCAATCCGATCATCAGCAACATTCATAAAAAAAAACAGTAGTGAAATCAACAACCAAACAAGGAGTGAATGGTAAATTTCTCACCGTCCTTCCCGGGAACAGACAAGGAGGTGATGGTGCAGCCCAAGTTGGAGATGAGGACTTTCATGGTACCATTGTTGAGTTCGAAGATCTCTGCTTTCTGATCTGCCATGCTTTCAGTTTCACAGTTTCAGTTTCTGGTCCTCTCTGTTTCTTTTGGATTTATACGTGTGTGAAGCTTAATTTGATGCTGACGTCATGTCAACCAGATATGTTGCCACCTGTGTTTCCTAGTTTATCCCGTAATGTAGAACAATCCGTATCATGTACAATCTCTCTCTTTATTCTCGTATTTTTATGTTTCTACTTAATCCTGATGAATCTGAGGTAGTTGATATAAATTTCCGATCACTTGTTACCTGATCCGATAATATTACGATGAATTGAAATTTTTTTAGTCAATTTGGTTTTCCGTCAACATACTGACGTGGTGTAATTTTTAATAGCCACGTCAACAATTTAACTGAGAAAATTGATTAAATAACTATTTGGATGAAAAATTGTGACTTTAAGAACCATTTAGATTAAAATAAAACCATAAAGACTGAACAAATATCGACTTCAAACCAGAAAGACTATATAATATTTTACCCTACTATGATTCTACTTATTACTCAATCTACTAATATAGTTACACTTCAAACATCGTCGGTTGAGCACAACTGAGCAAGAGACTCATCGGGTAGTTGAACATGACTTGCAAATTTAGAAACCGAGAAAATCAGGAGGTAATGCAGAAATTTTCATATAGAGCATAGGTTTTACTAATTAAACAAACAGAAATTAAAAGGCTATACTTCTATTCATGAATCATGAACAATTCCAATTTCCAATTATTCCTATTTTACAGACCATACATAGAATTATCTCCATAATTTTAATAATAATACGTTCAACTACAAGAAATCGAAATGAACACATATATGCACAGACCATCATGCCTTTCCTGCTGAGCCAAATAGAATCATCTTCTCTGCAATCACTGCTTTCATGGCTTGTTTTGCCGACTCCATTACATGAACCAGGTCTTTCTTGGGGTTGCTCAGGGAATCCATGTAAGCTTTCCGTACCTCAGTATTTACATTGAACTTTCTCACACCTAGCTCTATGCATCTCTGTTCATGGAGTCAAAACATAAATGTATGTAAGCATTATAACAAATTACAGAGGAAACATCTTTGAGGGCCTTATTACATAAAGACATTATACCTTTACAAGTTCCTCGGGCACACCAGAAGCTCCATGAAGCACCAGGAAGACTCCTTTCTTTGAACTCAAAGCATGCAAATCCTAACGTGGAAGTAAAGTCAGTAACCCAGATAATGAGGAAATGTGTAGTTCTGAAGAAGGGCTAGCAAACTGGAGTTGATGCACATTCAGAACAGCAC
Organism: Fragaria nilgerrensis; assembly: GCA_010134655.1. NCBI lineage: Eukaryota > Viridiplantae > Streptophyta > Magnoliopsida > Rosales > Rosaceae > Fragaria > Fragaria nilgerrensis. Next base: position 11,023,989 of record CM020981.1, read on the forward strand.
CATATAGAAAGTAATTATAGTTTACCTTGAGCAAATCAAGTCTCAGATTTGGGCCACTTGCAGGGTATTTACCATGGACATTTCCGATACAAACTGCCAAAGCATCTATACCGGTTTCATCGATGAACTCTTGAGCCTGAAATTTGTGAAGCCTTCTGATGAATTTGGACGTGTTTAACATAAAATGGAAAGCTGGTCTTACAAAGTTAGAAAGAATAAAAACCTGCTTAACATCGGTTAGCCTTGCTTCATAATCTTCAACAGTCAAATCATCTTCCGTCCCTGACAATCTCCCTAGTTCAGCTTCTACTAGCAAGCCTTTTGAGTGAGCTAAGAGTGATATGAACTTTGTGTACGAAACATTTTCTCTAAAGGAAAGATGTGAACCATCTACCATGACAGAATTAAATCCCTGGCAATGTCAAAGTCAAGAATCAAGATTAGCATTGGCCAATGATAAACAGATTACATTCTGACTAGAAAGTGATAGAGCATGATATGAAATGGTAGTCAACTTACCAACTCAAGAGCTGTCACCAGATCTTGCTTCGAAGTTCCATGATCAAAGTGTACAGTTATGGGTACCTGCCATTGTATGTACATTATTTTGTCAATACGAAAAGTCACAATATATAGTTGGTCAACAGTTTAAATGACTTACGCTGGCTTGTTCAGCAGCAGAGATACAACAAGCAATCAATGGCCTGCCTCCTTGCTTCAAGGCACCAGGATGGATCTACACAGTCAAAGTTTTTGAATATTGATTAAATCTATGATGCAGTTATAAGTTTATGGAATTAGAATATACATTGGATGCGGCTTTGTTTCCCTGAAGATGTGTTAATGTTAATGTGCAATCACTTCATGCAGCAAATATACATGAGAGTTTCTAACTACATTGCATGTTTGAAAAAGATTGAGCTAAGTGCATTGGTATGATAATTTTTTTTTGGGATCTTAAGGTCACTAAAGATCTGCAGTTCTATAAGTTGGAATTAGCATAAATATATCATCAGGTAATGTTAATATAGAATTTTGAAGTTGCTTTTATAGACAAGCTTAAGTTTGAAATACACACTTGTGAGCACAATTCTGTAGATTAATCACTGTCATATGAGATATTCTGCTGCTTCTAACCTGTAATATGGCAGGACTCTGTTGTTCCTCTGCTGCAGCAACAACTGCCTCTACTCCTTCTAAGTTATAAACATTGAATGCTCCGACAGCATATCCACCCTTTTCTGCATTCTTTACAATGATGAAATTTTTAGCATGTGGAAAAAACAAATGTACGGACATCAATTTAAAGGCCTTTACCAGAAGAAGCTCTTTCGTCGAAAATTTGACTGGACGAGCCCAAGATTTCACTAGCTCCGCCAATGCTCCACTGTCGCCAACGTTACCTAAGAATGGGAGGAAGCGCCATATCCAGTATGTTTAATTATTTTTTTGTTTACTTCTATTCCCAAAAAATCTAACTTTTAGAATGTGCATGTGACCCTAATACTCACCGGGAAAAACAATGTATGGAACTCCCAGGTGCCTACTTTCAGGACCCAACAGCCATAAGGGAACACCAGGCAAGGCTTGTCCCACTATTTTGGCACATTTTGCTTCAAGGGCTTTCGTAGCAAGGTCAGAAGATGTGATTCCACCCTAGAAGGGTTAATAAAGTCGGCATAAGAATTCAAGATCCAGATAAATAATGAAAATTACTAAAACTTCATTACCCACAGTTGTCTACAATGCAAGATGTCATGATAAATTGAATATAAGCAGGATTAAGCAAATAGGCAAATGAATAACTTCCATAACCCAAAAAAGCAGGAGAGCATATTGTTCTGAAAGTGCAAAGTACCTTTGCAAGGATGTAACGAGGTCTTTTTGTTATTCGCCTAACTATTTCCACCAGTGCAGAGCTTACTTTGAAGTTGATTTCCAAACTCTCAGAGGGACCTGCACAATTAGCAAAAGTTTCTATTTCAGGACAGAATACAGAGGCAACATTTTTTCTTATAAAGGATAAATACTTTACCAAACTTTTCCATTTACTTAACCAGTCGGGAGCTTATTGTGTGTAATCTTGACTTTGGAGATTTAATATACAAACAGCAGAGCAAGCTCTTTATTTAGTTCTTGCAGATATCATGCTCTTCTCATGTTTCATAATTCTTGCAAACAGGATAAATTAATATAAATCTTTAAACAAAAGTAACAGGAAACTAACTTTTGCCCGTAATAAGCTCCCGACTGGTTACTATTAAAGTGTCATTCTGAGCTGCAAGAAAAATATCTGCCATCTCAGCTGCTGTGCTGATTTCCTCCTCCCTTTCTTCTGCAGACCTCATGGCAACTTTAGCAACCGAAACCTAATAAGGATGAAGAACACAAATATTCAGATCCGTCATGCTAAAATAATTACATGTTACATGGACTTCAGGACTTGGGATATGAAAGGTCAAATTCAAAGTTGAATAGACAAAATTTATATCAGTATTCAATGAAGAAAAAGTTGTAAGCAAGTTATTTTCCAAACTCTAATTCAATAAACAAAGCTATATTACACACATAAATGTAGGCATAAAATTTGTGTAGTCTGCTTTTAATAGGTTATAAAAGAATCAACATCAACTAAATAAATTCAATAAACAGAGATTATGTCTATTCACCTCAATGTTTCTCAGAATCTGTCCGCATTGTAACTTAAGCTCTTCAACCTAAGAATTATAAGAGTGAGCCATGAGCTGAAATTAGAGAAGGGGATAGGATGTGACATTATCCATCGATCTAGATTTTAGTTCAACCTGTTTTGTTGTCTTTGCAACATATGATCCAACAACTATTAGACCACCATTATGTTCCTTGTTTATTCCTAGATCCTTAGGCAAGATTGGAGCTTTGGGAATAATTCCAATCCTTGCAGAAACAAAGCTAGCAGCGGTGCGGCATAAGAATTGCTTGCCTTTAAGTTCTGCCTGTCACATCAAACACAAACGAATAAGTGGACATTTCTACAACTTAATCACAATGTACCAGAAGATTTGAAAAATAGACAAACAAATAAGTATAGAAGAAACGTGCCTTGATCATTCCAGCTGCAAAAACTGCCATATCTCTTTCGCTAGCAACGTTAACTATGCATGTTGATCCCTGTTGCATGTGAAAATCAGAATATTAGTATGCAAGTACACAAGCGTGCCTGCCAAATAAGATTTGAAAATGATATTGCAACTTGCTGTCATAATTATTTCTTATTTTATACAGGAAGACTCCCCCACTTAGTTTGTCTACATTCTCTTTCTGAACCTATTAAATTCTCATCCTTATGCAGATGTTCCCATCATCAGTTATTTCTCTGGTCATGAATGGACTTCTTGTTTCTTATGTAAACCAATGTAATTTCATGATCTTGGAAACCACCAGTTGCAGGCATAGAGTAGCGAAATGAGCTGTTGTCTACCATTAATTTCTCTATCACAGGATCACTTCATATGATCCTTGTGTGATTTCTTATATAATCACACACTCGTTTCACATCAGGTCAGTTACCATATTACAATTATTATAACAAAGAACCCAACTTCAGATGTTCCCAATAGTGTGGCAGCATGTAGTCTGTCCCAAGCTAATAAAAGCAATAAGACTGCCATATCCACATGTAAATCCACCTGCCTTATGTCAACCACTCAAGCCATGTACAAGATACTCATTTGTAGAGAGAGAGAGAGAGAGAGAGAGAGACAGACAGACAGAGATAGAGAGACAGAGAGAGATTGCACGTTTTTGTGTAGTAATCCATAGAATGTACCTTCTGCAAAGTGCAAAGATGCTCACAAACTGCATCTGGTCCACCTTCTCTCAGTAGTTGAATAGAAATGGAAGCAACACTGCTGGCTGGTATGCGACCAGCTGTTTTCTCCTCAACCCACTTCAAAGTTCAAAGTATTGCAGTTCACAACTCAAACTAACATACTAGAGTAATATGATTATTAAAGCCATGACATTGAAGCAGATAACATAAACAGACCTCGCGAAGATTTGAAGATTTGTAGCCAAAGGCAGCATCTTTAGCAAATCCTGTATCCGCTGCAGGGATAAGCCTAAAGATCCATGAAACATGACAAGTGTCAAGACTCAAATATTTCATTTTTGAGAATTTCCTAACACAAAAAGAATAAATATTACTCATCAGAATCTGCCACATAGTGTATATCTCCGATGGTATAACGTCCGCCTTGAAGAAAAAAGGGGCAGATGATCCATGCATCCATCTCACCCAATACTGAAACAGCAGCATCAGCTTCCTAAACACACAAGGTACCCTCATTCATTAAATGACAAGTCCCAATAGTGGAGTGACTATAATGTAAATAATTAAATATAAATTAGATCACTTGCCTCTGGGAAATGACCACGCAAAGTCGAATCACCTCTCAAAACTACAGTATACTCAGCCTCCTGTACTGATTTGGCTGCAGTGTGCAAGTTTGTGCAGATTTCTTTTATTAATATGGTAGCCTGTAAAACAACATCAATTGTTAAAAGTGTAAGGAAAAATCTATACAAAAAACATTATTCCTTCGATTAAGAAAGATTTTTCGTGGATATTTTTTTCTTTTTCTTTTATAATTGCCAAAAAGCCTAACCTTGTCAGAGCTCAGTGCCCTGGAGTTGGTCAAAATGAAAAAGCATTTCGAGCTTTTTCTGAACTGCTCAATTAGTGATTCAACAGTCCTGAAACAAACCAATTAAGAGTTCATAACAACCCATGAATGTCTTTTCAGTTTTTGATATACTGGTCACAGGTACTAATGGTTTCCATCACATAATGTAATAGGTGTAGCAAAGAAAATCAACATTTGTACAAACTATGCAGTGATTAAACTTTAAAATAACAGTCGCATACTATATTCCACATAAATGTATGATCCATTATCTGTAGTGGCCAGCCCATATCTATTTTGTTACATTTATTGTCTTCGGAATGGCAGCGTATTTAGAGTTACAGATCAGACAATGAAAGGCACTCACCATTCAGTTAAGACCTCAATATCATGCACAGTTTGAGTTCCAGTCGGATCATCATCAAGAACAACCAAAGTTTTTGATGTGTCCTGATTTAGTTTTTGTATTTCACCAATGGGATCTAACGGCCATTCAGCTGGGAGAGATTGCAATAAAAAGTCCTTCTTAACAGCTGGAAGTTTTCCTTCTACCTTAACGCCTGTGAGTGTCTCATAAACCTACAAACATACATAAGTTTTAGTTGAAGGGTAAAGAAAATGCAACAGCCATGGTCCAACTTCCAACTGTTCTCAAAATGGACAATGCTATGCACTAAATGCATGATTGAAACAGGAAATGAACTCAAATGATAAGTTTCACTACTCAATTTTGATTGAATATTTTAGACATTATGACTGGTAATAGGCAATAAGTTGTGGTAAATCTTTATGTGGTTAGCCATATATCAAGATTATGAGAAAAGTTGTTTACGGTATTGATAGACCCACATGAGCTCTGAAAAGATACTGAGGAATTTCATTTCAGTACTGAGGTTTAGTTTAGTACTCTGATATCAAACAATCTCCCTTATCTAGAGGAGAAAACCATTAAAAACTTTCCCATACCTTAACCACACCAGCATCATCTTGCTGACCCCAGCCTGCAGCAGAACCTGCTAGACAGTTATATCAAGTATCAGTTCCCATGAGCATGCTCACAACTAAAAATAACATAATTCTCGGCTTATAGAATTACTACTATGTATATTAACTATATATGGTTTCTGTTGCATCTTTATAGTGTTATACTTATCAGCTGATAGTTGTTCATAAAACTTCCAATATTATTTGCAAGTATAAACACTAGTTTCTACTATCCTATCCCATTCAAAGATTTATAGTTTATAAAGATATATTTCTAAAACATTATTAAGCTAATGAGAAATATGTGCTTTGCCACATGGCTATCAGCAATAACTCATGCAGCATCTCTCCACTATTTGAGAAAGTAACTGTGAGACAGCCTACTTAGTTCCTAAAGAGGTTTGCATGTGTATTTCAAAAAGAAAGAAAATTAGAAAGTGACCTGAAAGGAATAGTTGATGAGCAATAGTGGAAACATGAAGTGGAACATTTCGAATTGAACACTCATGAGTAACAATTCCCTGTACATAATTAGCATATGATTACTGTAAGCTGATAATCACCAATTATCGTAATTATATGTTGTTCCTATTGAAAACACTGCACAGGGTGTAGGTGTCTGACCAAATCTTTTACAAAGATATCAAGCGCAGAATGTGGTGTATAATCATTGTCCAGCATGTGTGGAACACGATTTTCAAACATCCTGCAATAGAGATTGCAAAGACAAGGTTATTGAGCTAGAAAGAAAGCACACGGAAATCACATTTGGATATGGAATTGAGAGCCAGAACAAGAAAGCTAGTTACCAGGACGATCCCTCACTATTTGTGATGAAATCAAACAACATTCTTGTATTAAGACCCAATCGAGCTCCAAATGCCATTGCCTCAGCTCCCGATGCTATATGAACTCCAGCAAGCAATTGATTAACCATCTTTACGCCACTACAGAACACAATATGAAGAACATTTACATAATTATGTACATAAGCAATAAAATGCACAATACAACAAACATGGACTCAGGAGTACCTTCCTGCCCCGCAGCCCCCTTTTATAATATAAAGCTTCTCACTTAATGCTGTTCGTTTTAATATCCAAGTATCAGTCACAAAGTTCTGTAAAAGAGCCCTATAACCTGAACGTTATAGTACATGATTTATGATCAGTACCTGAGAGGACTGAACCAGTACTCTTAAGAGCTTCATCTGTGCCAGATGCCATGATCTGAGAAAGACCCATATGTTAAAAGATTGGTAAGAAATATTTATGCAACATATTGGTATAAAGTAATTGTTTGCAAATGGTTGTTTTTCCAAACCGTAAGTGTCCCCAATGAGGCTCTCACAACACCACCAGAAACAGGAGCATCCACCAACTTCAGATTCTTTCCTTCATCTATAACAATAACATTTGTAGAATGAATATTCTATGGTCTCTAGTGAAAAGTAAAGCACGGTGACATGCGGTGATATGGCACATATGACATACTTTGCAAGCGTTGATCTAGTCGGCTCACAAATCCAGGAGAAACAGTGGACGAAAGAATAATAGACGCTCCAGACGGAAGTGCTATGAGACACAGAAATATCGGGTCAGTGTTGATATAAAAGGGAGTAGAAATGCTGAGTAGAATTTGGTACCTGAAACAGCACCAAAATCTCCAAATAAAGCACTCTCAGCTTGAGCTTCATTTGTCACCATCATTACCAGAACATCAACATCTAGGAGAGAAGCATCACATACAAATAGATTAGTACTTAGCTTAGTTTTCAATCACAAAAAGGTTCGCATTCATCGTTTAAAAAAGAGGGGAATCCTTAAATTTCGTTTCTTGATAAAATAAATAGGTACTGCTTTGCTGAATAATTGTTGAATAATTGCTTTCCAATTCTATAATTTGATGAAGAGCTTCCAATTACCTTTACAAACTTCTGCTGGAGAGCTTCCAATCAAGCCACCAGCATTGGCAAATCGAGTTAGGGTTGGTTTATATACCTGCATCCCAAAAGACAAAAAAAAAAAAAACAGATAGATTAAGCAGAACGAAACTAAACACGTAGTGAATGACTAAAAGAGCGACTATATGGTGAGTTTATGTTTTTATTATCTAATGAGGAATTACATCAAAACCAAGAACACAAAAGTTTGATTTTAGAAGCTGAGTTGCCATGCCGAATCCCATTGCTCCAAGACCAATGAATCCAATCCGCTTCACCATAGATGATTTAGCAACAATATGGCTTGCCAATTCCTCAGGGATGCAAGTCTCAGCATTTGATGCATCTGAAATTTTTACTCCGAGTTTCTTTTCCCAGACCTGTACAACAGTGACAGCATACGAATGAGAGATAACAAGCAGAAGTTAATATATGAAACATATATCTTATAAGAAATTAATGTAACATAGAAGGAACTCAGGCCAGGGGTAATCAGATTTACTTTATCCAAAACATTAACCAACCTTAATCAATGTGTCATCTTGATCATCTATGTTACCATCTGAAGACCCTGAAAAAGGAAATGTATTAGGAAGTATATAGAACAAAGCTGGTCAGTTCCAAATATCAAACAATAGCAAGTGGTCTGATAATTTTATAAGTGAATTTTGTACACGTACCAAGAATAAGTTGTTGGTGAGCTACTGCTAAAAGTGGCAGAGGGAAAGTAAGCGATTTGGCGAGATCCAATATATTTCCCTATAATATGGATAATTTTATGAGACTTGCATTAGACATAATTCAAAGCACCAAGACAAAGACTATAGTGAAAGCTAAATAATTCAAACCCAACCGTATACAACAAAGTAATATGTAAACTTCTGGCACCAACAGCTCTTAAATTACTGCTTAGTCAGGATTTGTTTTAGTTCTACTTCACACAATTTATTCCTAGTTCTCCCTAATTTTAAGCCTGTGTATCTTGAATTCATAATGATTGCTTCAGTAAAAGCCTCTACATTACCACAATTTAGATAAGAGTTCAGTTAAGCTTAATTTAAATGTCAATCCAGTGCTGCTAAGCAAAGCTAAATCTTTTTTTTGTGCACTTAATAAATACCAGTGAGTATAATCTAGTCATACATTAAAGCATAAACTCATCTTAACTCAGTGATCTGCTATCAACAAGGAAAATAAAAATCCCACCCACCATTGAGTAAAGCTCACTCAAATCTAAAAAACAGAAGACGAACTAAAACAGTACCCAGTGATACAACGCTCAAATACATATATTTGCGGTTAATCTTACCATATTTTGAACAAAAGTGTTGGGTAAATGATCTTCAGGAGCACCCTTTAAGGGCTTCAACAGCTGGGGCATATGGTTCTTGAACACCCTGAAATCAGAGGAGGAAGTGAGCAACTAAATCAACAATAAATACCTAAACTTAATGGTATCATTAAGTTTGATTCAAAGACCAACAGAACCAATCCCAATCAAAAGAACTAACAGAAGACTCTGCAAGTTCATGATTCAAACTTATAAATTATATTTTTAAATCTGATGTCATCAACTATGCACTACATATAAAAGGGTCATACTTTTATCTCAAACTGAATCCTTAAAGAGAGGAGTTCAGGAAAAAAAAATAAAGCTTCTTTCTTGTTTCAGTCAGCTACATTACTGTATGGGACTTAAACTACAAGATTTATTCTCAGTTGTGCTTTATTAACTTTGACTCTTGAGCATGAACATAGTCGTTAATGGAGTACACGCACCATGAGTTTCCGGCTGCATTAGATATGATATCATACATTATCCACGGATGAATACCAGCTTTGGTACCAAGAGAAATAGCTTCCAAAGAAGCAACAAGATGAATACCCTCAAGCAGTTCCTTAACCATCTTAATTTTGCTGCACTACCAATATAGATTATTAGATAAACATATATTTGAGCACTACCGAGAACTCTCACATATTAATTGAGAAAATAGTCCATTCAAATAGCACAATAAGGACAAGTAGCATGCACCTCGTCCAGTTATATATGAAGAAAACTTGACTACGTACATGTGCGTGCATTCTCAACTATATAAAAAGGTTTTCAAGATGAAGAAAAAGTACCTACCTTCCAGCACCAACTTCACCCTCAAAAACATAAAGCTTTTCACACATTGCTGTAAGGAAAAGAAAGTAAGTTGACTGAGATATGATATAATGACGCATATGAAATAATGCTTATCAAAAATATATTCCTATGTGAAATTGTGATTAATTGATTGAATTATTACCAGAGAGAACTGGTCGTGCCTTTAAAATGGAGTCTGAACTTCCTGAAGAAGCAATCTAAGGAGTTCAGGAAACAGAGCATCAGCATTCTACTCAAAATAAACTAGATTATTGGAGAGGCGGGGGGAAGAAAACCTTCACATCCTCTTTTATGGGAAGATAAGAAAGCAAGTAATCTTACCATGATTTTTCCATTTAAACTATCAGATACTGCCTTCATGGCATATACATCTACAACATAAGCTGGCTTATAATCAGCTGCAAGAAAAACAAAATGGTCAACATCAACTCAATTTAGACGTATATAATGTATATCCACAAGAGAATTGGTTCTTGTATGCTGTATCTTCTGAGAACTCAAGTTAATAGCAGTCGGGAAACAGACTACCTGTGAAACACGTCTGCAAATTCTTAATGTACAATGGTAACAATGTTGAATTAAAAATGAGAACAGTATCCTTCTGCATTCCTGCAATTCCATGCAGTTAAGTATCAGTATATAAATAAAGTAAACAAGGAAAAGGAGATGATATGGGATATAAGCTTTTGAAAGAACTTTCGAAGCAGACTCATTACCTATCATTGCATCATTAATTTGATCTGCCTGAGAAGTTAACAGAATCAAAGCTGAAACATCTGCAAGCCATAGAAGAGACAGACAGAGAAATAGGAATATCAGTGTCTCAAACCTTTTGTAAGTAAGATCAGAGTGTCAACCCTAAACATGATCATATTGAACCAGAAAAGGTAAATGAAAATTAGAGATGAAGATTACTACTAGATAGCTTAATAACTCAGATCAGATAAGAGTCAGGAAATTGCTTTACCTTTCCCTACCTCCTTTGGGCTGCCACATCTGGTCCCACCTAGCTTTAGAAACTCATTTATCAATGGTTCATATGTCTACAGATGAAACAACTGCATTAGAAATGACAACCTTCCACATAGGAAATTCTCGTTCTTAGAGAGAAAAATTACTCGAACAAACAACAGATATGAGGACATAATATTACATAGACATAAAAATGGCATATCATTTTGGGACCACAAAACTTTGCACAATGGTGAATGATTGATGTGCAGGACTTATGATATTTCTTCATTCACCTTTGAAGTCCAAAAGAACAAAAAAAGAAAAAAAAAGAAAGAGCAATTAACCGCATCGTAATAATTTTTTATTTTTTTTATTTTTATGATTATGCTGCATATCTCAGTTTCACACACAATGGTTTGGCCAAAGGATTGAAGAACCCATCACATTATGAATTTCAAGGATAAAATCTCAATTCAATCCCTACTGGCATTGAGATCAAAGATAATGTCGAATTAGAACTATAATTTTTGGATAAATTTTCAAACTTTACCAAAGCACACTTTTCTTGTTCATAATACACAGACAAATCTCCAGAAAACTGATTAACTTACACCTTAACCAAAACTATGAGAAAATTGATTTCTCTTTTTTTGTTTGTTCTAAAACCGGAATTATAGAAGACAAGGAAGACCCCATCTGAGGCCCATATGCAAGAGAGCTGGCAATTCATCGATGTATGTATGATCGGGGTTGAACCAGGTGGGCATGGTGGCTCCACCTCCCCACCATCCACCCAGGCCAAAAAATGGTCTTAGTAGTTACTAGGCATACACAATGTCATTTGAAAAAAAAACAAGTACAGTTTACACTTAGCAAACCTGTCCGATCAAGTCGACAAGAACACCAAACTAACATATAAAGTGATATAACAGATAGAGCAAAGAGATGAAGAGAGAGTTTAGAAAAGAAAAACCTCAAAAGCTTGAACTTTGTAATGGCAGCGGAGAAGTGAAGAAGCCAACTCCAAGCTGAGGTCATCCAAGCCCACAAACCCAACAACACCTCGAAACGCCATTACAGCCGGACCTTCTCTATGGAACTGGCTCAGTTTGATCGAGATAGAACTCGAACCCAGCAGCAGGAGGAAAGTGAGGTTTGTGTAGAGATGGAAGGGACCATGGAATCTATAAGAAGCGCAATGAGAAACGAAAAGGCTTGCTTTTGCACGTCAGGCTGACTCTGAAATAATCCAAAAAAAGAAACAAACAAATATGGTACAAAGTGTTAGGTCGCGTCAGGACCATGGAATCTATAAGAAGCGCAATGAGAAACTGATGAACTTTCAAATTTTTGGGGTAAAGATTTGTATATTGATCCACTGAAAGTGCCGTAGCATTTTTTACCTAGTTAGGTGTGGGTTTGAACCTCGTAAAAATGCACAGTAAATCGTTAAAAGATATTTATCAGATTGGTAATTGCTTTCGAATTAAAAGTAAATAACGAAATAAAAGTAGAAAAATAAAGAAGAAACAAGCACAAGGAAGTGGATTAGATTCCAGTCTCAGTGGCAGTGATGAGGCATTGACCACATCCTTATCCATTTTAAACATGTTTATCCAATATCCACAATTTGGTCTCCGAATTCCAAAACTAAAATCTTAGATATTTTTCTTCTTTTGTTCTGTTCAACGAATCTGTTGCTTGTTGAAGTGAGTCACAGTTCCAGATTGGAAGGTTAACCAGAAACTTCTTGCGTTGAATGTGATCGATCAGTAAAACATTGTTTCGTAATCAGCTTCAGAAAAGGAGAGGTATATATGAAAACGAAGAGAGCTTCTTGATAGCAGAACGACGATTTTAGGCAATTTCACTTCTGCGAGGACTGTCCGACTTGCAACTTTCATATAAACTTGTTTTCATTCATTCTTGTACGCCAATGTCATAATTATTTTTTGTCGATCCAAAAAAGAAAAACAATGACCAAATCCAATTATATGTTCTCGGTGTCGGTGCAATAAGAAAAATGAAATTGTCAAGTGTCTCATTGTAACAGTTTTGTAACACATTAATTGTGTATTTGATAAAAAAAAATGATAGCTATGAATACAGCATACCTACTTGGATTAGGAATGTAGTAGAATGTTCAATTATAATTGAAGACGTACATATTCCAAATCTATGTAGTAGAAAGGATTCCCATTCTCACATTCTCATCCTCGTTGTTGGTTTAAGCAAGTTTTTTTTTTTCTTTTTCGATTACTGAAATGAAATTAACCATTAAAAGTACAAAACAAAATATGTATACCTCATTCCAGCTAATCCAAATAAAACGTAAATGACACATAAGATACAAGACAATGAAACCAAATAATTATTAATATCCTCCTAGTAATTCTCTACTTAATGTAACATAAAAATGAACTAGTGAGATTATGTGGTATTTTTTATACAAAATTTACAATACGACTAATAAACAATCCCAAATTTGGTAACTTCGAGTTAAATTGGGATGAAGTTTGAGAAAATAGCTGTCCTCTTTCAAAAGCTATATATTAACATGTTTTCAGGCCAAACCCAACATATTATCTATTGTTCGACCACCTTTTAGTGGCTCACTATTGCAAATATGTTTATCTGGTAGATCATAGACGTGAGTTTATGCCCATAGATCATCAATATATTAAGTTGCATATGCAATCTGTATATAGAGACACATTTCGCTCTCCTTTGAGTCTACGTGATGAAGCAAAAGTGTGACTTTTCTATCTTTATTTGTTGTTGCTCTAAAAGTGGTCGAGTGAGCTACCATTTTGGGGCGTGAACAATTTAGGTATGTCTCTTCTTTAAACGATATGTTTCTTCACAAGCTCTGAGGCATGAACCAGTAACCACCTACCATGTTTCAACCAGACCAACGACATTGAGTACGGGCTAGTTTGATATTGCTGTGACTTTAAAAAAAAATTGTTGCTGTTGTACTGCGAAAATAATCAGTTGTGAATTAAAACAGTTTTGTGTTTGGTAAATATTAGTTTTAAAAGTGTTGTCAAGATAAAATTTATTAATTTATAGTGTTTTTAGTGACAGCTGTTTTTAAAAGTTACCTTCAGGTTGTTTCTAAAAGCTGCTGCCAGTGACCTGTAATTTTCAAAAAAAATTGTTTTTTTTTTCATTTACCAAACATTATAAAATCTAAAAGTTCGGATAGAAGCTGATTTTTTTTAAAGTAAAGTTGTACCAAACTAGGCCTAAAGTGGTCTTTAATGTGAAAGGGGTATCATTCTAAAAATGCACTAGTTGTTAATTTTCAAATAATTAAAATAGCTTTGTATCAAAAAAAAATATAAAAAAATAGCTTATCTTCTTCCCTTGGGCCTCAGCAAAGCAGAATTCCATTTGGCCTTAGTGAAAGAATGGGCTTCTGGATGCGATAGTTGGTAGACCTGTAAATTGATCGGATCTTGATTCGGACCCGCTCCAGATCCGTGGTTTTTAAACGGGTTTGGATCGAAAACTAGACCCGTTGATCCGTTAAGGACTCGGATCCGTTAACCCGTTTATTAAACGGATCGGATACGGATCGAGGTTGATCCGATCCGTTAAAGACCCGGATCCGTTTTAAAATAATTAAATAATATTTTTATAAATATAATATTATTGATAAATATTAAATAATATAATAATTATTTAGATAAACTAAACGTCTAAATTGCGTCTAAAGTATGATCATTTGATGAAGTTGAAGGTTACGATGCCTATGTTCTTTTTATGCTATTTGCTAAATACATTGGAGGTTTAGTATTTTGAATATATTAGTTTATTGTTAAGGAGTATTTTGGCCATGTAATTCAACTTTTGATGTAAACCTTTATTTTGTTATAATATTTCATTAGTGTTTTATGAAAATTTATGATAAAATTAAGAAATTATTATTTAAAATTTAAAAATATTTATAATCATAAACGGATCGGATTAACGGATCTGGTATCCGTTAACCCGCCGGATCTGGATTTGGATCTAGCTATCAAAGATCCGGCGGGTAACGGGTCGGATCCGGATCCAAAATTTATATTACGGATCCGGATACAGATCTATCTAGATCCGGTCCAGATCCGGTCCATTTACAGGTCTAATAGTTGGTCCTCCACACCAGTAGCTCGGATCATGTACGGGTTCAATTCTGCTACTACCGCCAGTTTTCTTTTTACTAGTTTTGGACACTGAGCTTGAAAGATTTCGATTCTCCGTTCGGTTAATATTCTTGTTCGAGTGGTAACTCGGGAGGTTGTGATTCTACCATTTGAATATGTAATCGTTGTTTATGATCCCTTAGCATTAAAAATGTAGAGTAGAATTATCAATCATGAAGGTATTGGGTAACTTGTTAGATTATTCTGCCCTTAACCTGTCAAATTTGCAGACACCAGATGACCAGAAAGTATTAGTAACCAGGTTGCAAATGTAGCATTAAGCTTTTTTTTTTTGCAATGTTTTTGCATGTTTTAGAGTCTATTTCTGGTATATAATTTCCAAAACATGCAGTAGAAGTGAATGGTTGAAATGCTGATCTGCTATGCCATGAGTGTACGTTACATGGATAACATTATTAGAGACTGAATATCGCAGTGAGGTCGCTGCAGTTATCAGGCAGCAAATTATGACCACCATGACCAGCAGCCACTTCTTCGACAGTGGAGGCAAAGTAGGAATACATGCACCTCTTGTTAATGACTCTATGCATCCATAATACTTTGAATTTTGAATTATTCTTGAATCTAGGCCAGAAGAAGATTCTAATGAAGCGAGCTATGAGGCTCAAGCTTGGTTGAGCTTGACAATTCATGAAGGTTGTCCCCCTTAAATGGGTGCAGCCTGTGAAATATGATATAGACAAATCCACAGCCTGGTCCCTGTGTTATTCCTTCTCATGCCAATAGTACAACCTTAACCTTAGGTCACCAGGTAAGGTAACCCTTTCTTAATATGTTGGGTCCTAAAGGAACTCCTTTAACAAATATAGCAGGCTGGTATAGAATGATGCATCCTTGCTTAGCTCAGTGGTCTCAGTAGCTGGTGGGTCCAAACTAGGTAGTCTAGTTATGAAAGTAAAGTCTCTTCTGTGGTGTGTCTTTCATCTTTGCCAGTAATACAAAGGGAATCTTATATATCACTTGCTTAAGGGGACCGTTTGGCCATTCTGCCATTCTTTCTTCCATATGTGCTTTGATCATTGATCATCATGCATGAATTTGATCAATGGTAGCTTGATTTGCAAGGTTGATTAATCAGAAAGATGTTATCATATGTTTTTCACTCGTCCAACATTTCCGAGTTGTTGTCCTGCATGGGGTTAGAGCCGTTACCCATTGGGGATGTCGACGCTTTCTTACCAATTATGTTGGTAGTTTATCGGACGAGTCTTCTGGTCTTGATGATCATTTTCTTGTCTCATGGTGTACTAGAGATTTGGTAGTTCTTTTAGGAAGTAATTTGTCTGAGATTTGTTATAAGTGGTCCGTTAGTGGTCTTACTTGTATTATTCATACCGCTTGTAACATCTTCCGTATGAATGATATTTCATTTTATCAAAAAAAAAAACATTTTCGATTATTCTTGAATTAAGCGCGAAATTGTAACAAAATTGAAACTCACTATATATCCCTCTCTAATGCATGGGATTCTCAAGCCCTGATCATTAAGCAGCAAAATTGGTCCATTGGAGAATCATAATCTGCAGCACTTTTCATGTGATGCCAATGAGTGCCACTTCTGCACTTGGAGACTTTCTCACATGAATCATGGCCCCAATTTTTAGCTGTAAGTTCATTGCTTGTGACCCTATAAGAGTTAAACCATGAATCATGGCCTAGAAGAAGCATTGAAGCAATGCTTTGCTTTGGGGCTCAGATGGAGGACCTAGTAGGAGTCACATTACCGGAACCCTTAAGATCTTCACCTTAACGATGCACATCAGAGAAGCTTTGAATAATGGACGGTTTCTTTTGACTAAATATAGTGACTGTAGTATACCCATGTCCAACAGGAATTGAGGTCATGACTCATGTGGTCTCCGGTGTCGGCAGCTTTCCTGTTATGGAAAAAAGACCCGAGCTTTGGTACAACCTCTGAGATTAATAAATGCACAATATCAGATTTATACCAAACAAATCCAACATAAATAATGGAGGACCAATTATTCATTCACAAATCTTTTATAGCAAGACATCGTTTAACACACAATAACAAAAATGTAAAATTCTTTGAATCCCTTATTTTCTATAATTCAAAAATTAAGTTTGTCGCACAGACAGATAGACGAAAGTTAACAAAATTAGGATAGTGGGATGAATCGAATGAATCTTTTAGTGCTTAGAACGTTTCTCACATACACTGCATACTCGTTTATGTGATTCTTACAATGATTTCGCGTGATCAAGAAAGTCAATTATTCGGATTATATATAATTACTAATAGCTAAAATATGTCAAACTAAAAAGGACTTATTTGATATTAATCCAAAAATAATAATATACAAATTAATGAAAAGGACACAGTAGACAACATGAATGATTTGTAACACAATCCAAGTCCCATTTCCTAAATTTTATTTATTAAATTCCATCCATCACCATCTTTCTCACACACACTATCTCTCTCAGACCGAGTCACCCAAAAACAAAGGCCCCAGACTTCATCCTACACTGCACATAAAGACATAAAAGCCTTCGAATTTCAAAAACGAAGAAGAAGAAAGCCACAGTGCCAGAAGAAAAATGCTAGATCCAAGAAATGACTTGCTTCCTCCTCCTTCATCTCCCTCCAACTCCTCCGTCTCCTCCTCCGATCTCGACACCGAGGTAAACTCCCTGCTCATTTACCAATCATGTCTAGTTTTTCGATAACTCTCGGCGCGGATTAGTTTATCTCTAGTTTCTCGAATCTTGTGTAACTGAATTTCCGAATTTCTCGCTGATTTTTTTTTCCGGATTTTTCGTTCACAGTCTACAGGCTCGTTCTTCCATGATCGGAGCACCACCTTGGGAACCCTCATGGGAGTGAGTTTCCCGGCGATAACATTCCGAGCGCCGAGCCAGAGCCGCCGCGAACTCCAGTCCGGCGGCGGCACCAGCGGCAGCGGCTCGAGGAAGACGAAGAAGCCGAAGAAGAAGAAGAGCGCCGCGGCGGCGGTTGCCGGAGTGACGGAGAGGCGGCGGAGGTGGTGGAGGCTCTGCCGAGACGACGGGACCAAGCCGGCGTCGCTGGGGGAGTTTCTGGAAGTGGAGAGGCGGTTCGGCGACGGCGCGTTTTACAATACGGCGGCTGAGCTTGAAGGGGTGATGGTGGCGCAGCAGCCGAGGAATGGAGGACAGATGTTGTTTGCTGACGGGAGGGTTCTGCCGCCGTCGAATGTGGACGACGGGGCTTCTTCGTCGACGGCCGGCGGGCTTTGTAGATTTCCGGTTTCTCTCACTGCCATCTGTAGTGGCGGTTTAGCGTAATCCTCTTATTAATTTTTTTTTGTTTTTTACTTTTTAATGACGTATTAAATCTCTTAATTTGTCTCGATGTATTTAACTTTTTTTATTGTGGGAAATGGGTGAAAAGAAAAGAAAAGAAAAGAAAAGCAGAGTTTTGGTGATTTGGTGTGTTGCTTTCTTTCTCATCATGTCACAAAGAAGAGTAGTCACATCAAGTTATGGATTTGCTTTGCGCTATAGAATGTGCTGCTTTGTTGCTAATGATGACAATAATTCAACTTTGATCATAATTTATTTGATTTCATTGTCTAATCACTTTTTTTGGTTATTTTTAGCGGGGAGCTTGCATTTTATTCTAACACACGAAGGGGGCGAGTTATGAGAGACGTGTCATTCTTTGAACCGGTCATTGTCGGATTTTTCGTCAGACGAAATTGTCTTGTTAATTGCATAGTTACGTTACGTGATATGTTCTGTGTTGACGTGATATGTTTGCAAATGACATGTCATTTGTTATCTGAGACATTGTTGATCAAAATTTTTGTTCGACCACTCCGTTGAAGTGTCTTGTTTCAAGTGTGTACTAGGATTAGAAGGGCACAAAGTCCTTGGTCGATTCAAGAAGCTAGCTAAGCCCAAGCTGTGAAAGGGTTAGGGAGGAATGAGTTGTTCACCAAGTGAAGGGCCATGAGAAAGAGCAGGAGTCGCGTAGTAGTATAGACTCGGAAGTACGAGTGTCGTTTCCGCCGAGAGCAGTGAAAAAAGTACACAAATGATGAACTGGGAAAAAGAAAACAATTGTGAGTTTAATTGTGAGAGAATACGATAACGAGAGACACTAAGGTTTCAGAGTTCCACCTTATATTACTTATGCAGTTATATCAATTCGACTATTTTCTATGAAACTTATTCAAGAAATCTGACTCTAAAGATGAATTCAGTTAAAGTTGTTCAAGCACATAAACCCAATAATTTCATAGAAATTTCACAAGCATAACCTATACCTATGGCAACAACCTATCAAGATTCAATTCCACTGAAATCATCAATCAACATGCTAAATACTTAGTCTCAAAAGCATGGATATTTTTACCAAACAATAGGAAAAACATGACTGAACCTATGAAATAGATTATCAAATACCATCAATCGAACTAAAAAGTAAAAGCAGAAATTAAAATTGAACATCCAAAACTGAATTTGCATTGAAGTTCCAGTTGAATTGAATTAATAAAAACTACATAAGCAAACCAAAGTTTCTCCCCTAACCTTAGCTAGGAGATTAGTTCTCCATAACAGAAAATTGAAAAACAATAAAATTGAGTTTTCCCGAGAGTACAACTAAGGTCGAGCAATTCCAAGAAGAGGGAGAAGAGAACGGCGCCATCTGCTTGAACTCGTTTATATTCCTAGCAGCCAACCCTTTGTCAATATCCAACCCGAGTAGATCCTCCTGATTTCACGCAGGCCAAATCTTCCAATTCATGAAGAGAATCAATCTTGATTGAACTTTCCTTTCTAATGGCTTCATGGAGATATTGGCAATTGGACTCTTCATATCTCCTTGATGCCCTTCACTTCTTTCCATTAAATGGTTGTTGTCTTGAGAGGATTCAGGAACTTGAGCTGGGTTTCTGTTGAAGGAATAGGATGGTGACGTCTTCAATTGAGAGGAGGAGATGTAAGGACTCAAAGAGATGGAAGCAAGTGAAACACGTGAGAGGCTTGCTCTCTCTCCCTTTCCAATAATCACCAGGTAGCTTACCCGCAGGCTATGCTGCGGGAGGGAGGGAGAAGTTTAATTTTTCAAGTAGCAATGTGTAATTAACAGAAAATGTTAGGACAAATATAACTTTAAACAAATTGAAGACGGTATTGTATTTATACATAAATTGATGACAGAATTACATTAGTTTTATTTTGGTAAAGCCGTAAATAAGGAAACAAACAGGGACAAAATAGTAATTGAGCTGGATACCCAGACTGCAGAAATTACTATTCTACCCATTTTTCTGCTAATTTACGCATGTGCCATCCGGTCCTTAAATACCATTTTATCCTCTGTTTTTTAATAATTTACAAAATTGCCACTGTCTCTCTCTCGCGGTCTATATAGGGAAATACGTATTAACAAGTGAACACATAAGCCAACATCACCAAGTCCACGTCCAGTATCTCTTTTGGGCCTCTACATGCTCAAATCCATCATCCAAATATCATAAATTTTCTTCAAGATTTCGCCTCTTTTGCTTCATATTCCCTTTTTTGTTTCGAAACACCTAATAAACATAAAAATAATTAAATTAAATAGAAAATACGATAAACTAACAAAGTAAAGAGGATAATTAACCATCATATCGTCGCATATTTATGCTCCTATCACGGTCAAATCCATTTCAAAGATTACCAAGTCATTAACATTTCAGCAAATTTTTTAAACAAAAATAAAATTAATTTGTTATGCATCTACATGCAACTTAGCAATTGATTAGGAATTGAATTAAAGTTATGCTCTGTTTTTGCAAATGAGATGTGGATGGATTAGGTTAATCTATTAAAATATGGAACCTACAAACTTGGAAACCATATTGAGAAGAAACTAAATAGTGCATATGAGTTGTTTACTTGTTAATCTGCTTTGCTTCATTGGCTCTAGCTGGAGTCTCTAAAATCTAAATAGCAAAGAGGTTCACCTTTCATTTTCAGAACTAGATCAAGACAAATAAGACAGCTCTGTATTATATATGATCCCAACCACATTCCTTTCATAGAAAAAATATATAAGAAACAGCTAGCTAATGTTGTACATGCTGTAAAACCTGAACTAGAATCCTCATCAGTTCATGAATTGACTCAGCTTCACATAACTTGTTCATACATTTAAGCCATTAGCCAGGTCATGAAGCTAATAAACTAACAAATTCTAAACTCAAATACAAAATTAAACATTAGGTAACACCAAAATTTAAATTTTTTTAGAAATGAGGATCAATGTGTACATGGAGTATTGGTTTCAACTATGGTCTCCAATGCAGGCTTCCATGATCTTTGCTTTGAGTACCTCCTCTCTAACAATGGCACTAACGAATGGCTTGCAAGACTGTGATGATCAGAACCATCCAATGTCTTGGATTCTGAGTTGGGAAACATACAGAACTCACCGAGGACCGGAAAAATCTTGCTGAAGTTGTTGAAGCTTCCTCTGTGCTTGATTGCCCTTGAAGCCTTGTAAGTTAAGGAGCTGAGTTCTTCATGTGTTAGAACTGAGTAGAGTAAATCCATGGGAAGAAGGAAGTAGAAGTTTCGTCTTTCGAGATCTTCATCGGCTGTGAGTCCATGGATTCTGTTCCCTACTTTGAGGCTGGTAGATTCAACCACAAACTGGCCTGAATTCTCTAGCATTAGCTCTGCTGCTTTGATTGGTCTTGTGTAGACTTCTAATCTTCCATCGAAGAATAGGACCTTGACTGTTGCACTGTTTGAGAGTATTGAAGGAGCACAAGAAGCTGCTGCATTCCCCATATTGAGAATAACCAGAGGGAGAGAGATAGGGAGAGCAGAGAAAAGGGAGCAGAATAAGGATTAGTTGGTGACAGAGAAATGTATGGCAGATGGGGTATTGGTATAGAGTTTCTTTGAATATATATAAACAAAATAGTTGTGCATGCATGTATATGATGGTAGTTGAGACTTGAGAAAGAGAAGGCTTTGTCGGCTATCAGCTGGTACAAGGATACATGTCACTCAATGGGATTCCTAGCATACAAATTTCATACCTCCTCGTTCTCACAGTTCACTGTAAAATCACTAGCTTGGTATGCATTGTTGATTCATTTCATAACAGCACAGTTGTGAAGCAACCAAGTGTAGCCATAAAATTGAAAGATAAAAGATCCAAAGTCTATGACGTTATACAAGTACAGTTTTGATATAATCATGTTACACAACGAATGTATCAGAAGAACCTAGCTAAGTTATACAGAACTAGACCGACGATGTATATCAAACTAACATAGCATAGTAGCACCTTAAACACAGCCCTGCAGGATTGTTGGATGGAGAACCAATCTACAGACGAGTGAGCTTAACATGTCCTTTTACTCACAATTCTGTATTTTAATGTAGGAAGCGATTTCAATTGGATTTTGATCAAATTGGCAGTAAGGACAGCACATGGTGAAGCATGGAGCAACGGTTGGGGACTGAAGAAGGGTTCGCATAAGGACACCACCAAACGAATGATTGGACATGGTAACCAACAATTTCTTTGATCTTATTCTTAGCTAAGCTACTACAGGAGGGTCACCTAATAGAATATATATACAATAGGATCTTCTGGAGAGAAAGGGAAATAGGGCATGATAAAGAACAGCAATATATGTACCTAGTTTTGCAGGGTTCGAGTGAGAGACGAATATGTAGGTAGAGGGGTGCAAGGTCAGATCTTTGCTAGTTATGCAGTCTCTTTCTAATGACCAATGCTAGGCTGCATTGCTAGCATTAGCATGCAAAATATTCCATAATACATGTTACTAATGATTTGAGAAACCAATAAGTAATGTGATCAACTGAATCATGCATGATTAATTAGTTGGGAAATCTAAAATCTTAGCTAGTTTTTGTCATTTGGTCAAACAAATCTATAACTTTGATATTGGTCTTCCAAATGGATTCGGCTCCTCTAAAATGAGCTAACGGTGAATTTAGTAAAGTTTAAAAAATCCGGGTCTTTCAAACTTTTAATGGTCAAGATATTACCACATCATCTATACATAATTTTTGTTGTTAGTTAGTTAGAGTTAAAAAAAAAAAAGTGAAACAAATTCCTATCATGTGTCAAACAGCGACAAGCGTGGCCTATGGATCATCCGTGTACCGATATTGTCCCAACTTAACCACTTTTAAGGTGTTGGGTTTTAATCATAAAAGGCTTCGGTACAATTAGGAATGATTCACCCACTTATAAGTTATATTTTATTTGTCATTTTTCCAATATGTGATCTCTCCTCTCCAACACTCCCCCTCACGTGTAGACCTAAAAGTTAGGTTTGCACGTGAAACTGATTAACAAACTGAACGCGGGCCCCATGATAACCGAAAAAACCCCAAACTCCTAATGAAAGAACCAAACCAAGCTGAATTAACTCCAAACTCGAAAGAACCAAACCAGAGCCATGACCCCTGAAAGAACCAACCCGGGCTCATGGAGACGCAACTGGAGAGGGACCCGCTCTGATACCATGTCAGAGATAAGCGTGACCCATGGATCATCCGTGTACCGATACTGTCCCAACTTAACCACCTTTAAGGTGTTAAGTTTTAATCACAAAAAACTTCGGTACAATGAGGAATGATCCACTCACTTATAAGTTATATTTTATTTGTCATTTTTCTAATGTGGAATCTCTCCTCTCCAACATCATTTTCTGTCGTATTCGTTTGATCAGAGAAACTCGTATTGCATATATTCATATAGGATGAACTGGATTGTGGATGCATTCAAAATCATTTCTATAGCCATGAAGAGGGTGCTATTCAGTTCATAAATTCAATAAATAATTTGATTCCACTAGCCATTATATACACATTAACTATCGAATGGATCAAGTTAACTAGCAAGCGAACTTGGGGATTCAAATGGGTATATAACGAAATTGAAATCTTTCTCAGATAAAGATCCTCAATTTGAAATTTGAGTTTGCATGCCATAAGACATCTAGTAATCAAATATGTTTAGCAGAAATTAACAATTATATGATTACATGAAGAGAATAAACCTTCACTTAAAATTGAAGTCTGATACTCCAATAATAGAAAAGGGAAAGGAGAAGAATGAGAGCCAGTTCATGGACGAAAGAGAGGTAACTAGCTAGCGTTGGGTTCTATTCCTTAGATGAAGAAGACGGAAAATCTTACCGTGGTTACAAAAAGAAAAAGGAAAAAGAAAAAAGAAAAAAAAATGGTGACTAGATAATGTGAATTAATAAGATCCATTAGATTAGATTTATAGTTATGATTTTATTAACTTTACTAAATTCACCATTAACTCACTTTAGAGGAGCCGGATCATTTTCAAATAATTAAGCTCCAATCGAGTCCAACAAGAAATCAAGGCAGAAATTAAACCAAACATCTTGGTGGGATTAACGGGATAGCCTTGGTCTTGCAAGTATGTTTACGATGTACCTCATATGTTGAACTAATCTAACAACCATTGTTTCCCAAGTTTTAGTCATTCAGAGCAATATGAACTTTCTACTAGAAAAATACAAGAACCAAATATGTAGACATCCTCTTTTTTTTTTGGTCTGAAAATATGTAGACATTCTAGATTTGGCTATGTTTCTTAATTTATGAATCGATGGAAAAGAAAAAATGTTTCTAGGTTTAACTGTAAAGAACAATTTCAACATATCACATCATTCTCATCTATTAACACATTATAGAATTTTCTCATTATTTTTTGTATATGCTGCACTGTCTTCATCATCGTAAAATTTGAATGCTAAATCAAAACTCAGAGGACGGAAACCCTTAATCTAATCTTGGATAATTGCAGTTGAGTTGGCCCTGAATTGCTCCTCTGCAACACAGTAATTTTGATTCAAAGAGAAAAGACGGTAACTTATTGGTGAATACAAGTCAAATGGAAAAGAGTGAAAAACCAAACACGGGGACGTGGACGTGTCAAAATTGCAGAATCAGAGCAAGGGGTGAGTGAAGAGCTTTGTGTACCAGTCATCTGCAATCCATTAACCGTTATTCACCTCTCTCACTTCTACCAGGTACCACTACTCTCTCTCTTCTTCTCCTTCTTCTTATTTTGAATGATGAAGTCCCATTCTTTGATTCATATCTGCTTTAAGCCACTGAACTATATGTTTCTGAGTAAGAAATACCCAAGAAACTCAGACAATATGAGTTTAATTAGAGATAAGAAGGAAGTGCCTTTACTGCTCAAAGTTGATTTTGTTGTGTTTTTAATTGGGTTTATGTTTTGGGTTCATGTGAAGAAGATTGCAGGGATGGCATCTCTTCCACTTGGAAATACTACAAATTGTAGCTTACTATGTGAAAGAAGACCCGTTTCGTTTATGGGCATCTCGGCTCTTCCATTGACACAACTGAGGATTGGAGCTTTTGCTGGTTTGGTAAGAGGTCAGTTGGGCGTAATCCAAAGGAATTGCCTTTAGTTTGTAGTATGTGTTAATTTATGGTACATCTGACAGGTCTATTGCTTTGTATTGAATCCGTTGGTCATTTGTCTGTGAATGCTGAGCTTTTTTTTTTTGCTTATAAATCATCAGGAAGAGCTGCAACACACAGCTTATGTAGAAAGGAGATGTCCCTTTTCTGGGGTAAAGGTTCCGCCGGAATAAACAATATGAAGTCGAAAAAGGTGATCTTTACCATCCCCAGAAGTAGTTCTTCGAACTCTAATGGGGGTGAAGAGAACTCCCCTGATAATGCCAAGGTATGCATGTGCAACTAATATGGTGTATGAAGTATGATTCTTGCTTCCTGCATTTTAAACCAGCCCAGGAGATATATTTCAGTATATATTTACTTAATTGGTACTAGTGACGAGACAAATATGTGTATATCAAGTTTTTACTTCAAGTAAAAAAAAACATATCTCTAACAGCTGAAAACTTGAGTAGAATAATGATTTCACTATCAACAACGCAAATCCCAATATGTTAAGGGGATCTCAGTGAAGACTAAAGATGTGAATTTTGGTTCAACGAGGTTATGGCTTTGGATGTCATCTGTTGACAGATTTTGTGTGCTTTCACTCTTTCTACAATCTAGTTACATGTCTTGTTGTTGTTATGTTTTAGAAGCAAAAATCTTTTGGATACTCAAGGAAAGATGTTATATTGATTGGAGTTGGAGTAACTGCACTAGGCGTTGGTTTGAAAAGTGGATTAGAGGTACTGAATTTTAAACAACTCATTCCTTAAGTTAGCATATTCCAGTCCTGTAACTCTTGCTAAAATGTTACATGCAGTTTGTTGGAGTTGATCCATTACAAGCAGGAAATGTCGTTCAACTGGTACTGGTGTTGGGCCTTACGATCGGATGGATTTCCACTTATATTTTTCGAGTTTCTAATAAGGAAATGACATATGCACAGCAATTGCGTGACTATGAAAGCGCAGTCATGGAGGTAATTTTTTTTTTTCTGCATTAAATTTTAACTACAGTTAAGAATCTCCACCTCTCTATCTGCTTGCTTTTCAAATGTGCAATGAGTTGAATTTGGGTCATAGTGAAAGTAGAACTATATGAAGGGTGGTGCACTGCTTTTCCTTATATTGTACCCCAACTTGTTTCATAGAACAGATTGATTATAAACACTTGCATGTTGTTCCATATTCAAATGAGTTTCCTGTTAACATCTAGTGTTTCTGCTACTACTTTGCTGTCAATATTAAGAATATTAGGAACAAAAGATAAGTATGCTAATGTGAGCTGAAGTACATGTTTAACGAGTTATTAGCTGGCATATTTCCCAAAAGTTTCATAGATGATCATAATCTGGTTTCATAGTAAGAAACTTTTATTAAAGTTTGAAGTTTGTCTACATCAGTGGAATTTACTCCTAATAAGAATTCATCTGATGCCTGAAAATTGTAGGCAGTGTCTAATTAGAAACTCCACAGCAATGAAGTTATAGCTTAAGACCACACTGCAGCTGTTCAAACTGATCTTTAGCCTTCACTCATCTAATGACTGTCTTATTTTTATTTTTATTTTTTGTACATGATTTGTATAAAACCCAATGGGGTCAAATTTCTGGATGTGCAGAAGAGGTTAGAGGGCCTAACAGAAGCAGAACTAGAAGCGTTGCTTGAACAAGTTGACGAAGAGAAGAGGCGCCTTGGCGAGAAAGTCAACTAAAGCCTTAAAACAACGCTGTATATAGAGAGTAATGAGCTTACAGATACATTTCAAAAATATCCCTCGTATGTACTCTAAAGACCACACAAGCAAAGCAACAGGTAATGTCGGATTCTCTTCATTACATTACTCAAAACTGCAAAGGAATTGGGAATGATTTGACAATAGGGACATACTGTATGAACACGTTGTGTGTGCCTACATGTGGAAAACATAAGTACAATCCAATCAAGTGGAATGTTGACGGATTGTGCAACATTACACATAATATGACTGACAATTGGGTGTGTAGTTCACGTTTGATTGCCCTGATCACGTATCCATTCTGGACCAAACCAAACCACATGAAGCTGCAGATTTCCTTTTCATCTACACTTCCACACTTTCTGGTTAGAGCACACAAAGGTAGGTTTCTCCATCTGCCTTCAACTTAGAGGAAACAAGCTGTGAAAGTGAAACCCTAGCAAAAACAGCGGAGCGGATTCTATGCATCAAGGTGCATTTGCACCATTAATGTGTAAGTGCTCAAATCGTCGTATCCGAATATCAAATGAAAACTAGAGTCTAAATTTTTTTTTTTCATTTTCATTTTTGATCCGATCAAATTAAGTGCTCATAATAAAAATACATATTCTTCAACCTCGATTTCTCATCTCATGTGTTGGAAACACTTGGGACTATTTTTTTTGTTTCAATTTTGTTAACGGTATTAATATATATGCATGATACTCTGACGTGGATACCGGATCAAAATATTGCATATAAGTTCTTAAATTCACTTGTGGGTGGGCGGAAGAATTTTCGCTCAACGTAAACATTAACACTGTAATGTAACGTGACTATGATGTAACGTTAGCTTCCTTGATGTATCGACACGTTACCGAGATCGGTAAAAATAAACGGGCTACCGGAGAACCGCCAGAGTCAGTTGGCAGCTGCATAGAACTGTAACACGTTAACAAACAAACGCGTGGCGGGTCCCACAGCTGATTGACTGCATGTAGGCCAGGTGTCCCCATATTATTACGCCTTGCCAATTTTTTTGTTGTATTTTTGTTAATTCCCGAAGATCGAGATCACTAAACCCAATCATTATAACCGTCGTGTCTTCCAGCCACCACCTCCCTCCATGGCTCTTCTTCTTCCTCTCTCTTTCTCTCTCTAAAAACCTTCCCTCTTTTTCTTCTAGACTATTCCTATTCCTACACAGAGGATGCGATTCCGCGTCGTGAAATTCCGAAATTGACCTCGCCGCGACTGAGATGGCGATTGTGACCGGAGATCGCTACCTGGAGAAGCTGGTCCAGTTTGTGGAGAAGCACGCTGGTTCTCTGATCGACGGCTCATTAGTGCTGAAGCTCAACCCGGCCGGCTTCCACTACGTCCACTCGCGCCTCGAGGCCTTGCACGAGCTCGAGAGCCTCCTCGCCGGCGCTCCGGTAGATTATCTCCGAGCCTATGTTTCCGACCTCGGTGACCACCGCGCGCTCGAGCAGCTCCGGAGGATTCTCAGGCTCCTTACCTCGCTTAAGGTCGTCTCGGTGCTGCCGGCTTCCGGTAGGGACCCCACGCCGCTGTCGTTTTGGCCGTTCGGGAGGCTTAGGGTTTTGGAGCTTCGCGGATGCGATTTGTCCACGTCGGCGGCGAAAGGTCTGCTCGAGTTGAGGCACACCTTGGAGAAGATCGTCTGTCACAATTCCACTGTGAGTTCAATTCATTTTTTGCTTTCAATTTACTATTTACTTCTTGTTCTCTCTTCCGAGTTTAGTTTACAAATTTTAATGCATTAACTGAATTTCGTGTCGATTTTCGTATATTCGTTTACAATGCAAGTATCTATTGTAGCTATCATGTGCTGATTGATGTGAATAATGCATGTCAGGATGCTCTGCGGCATGTGTTTGCGAGTAGAATTGCAGAGATTAAGCACTCGCCGGTGTGGAACCGGTTGTCATTTGTTTCGTGTGCTTGTAATGGCCTGGTTCTGATGGATGAGTCTTTGCAACTACTTCCGGTAGTGGAAACTCTTGACCTGAGCCGAAACAAGTTTGCAGTGGTTGACAATCTTCGCAAGTGTGGCAAATTGAAACACCTAGACCTTGGTTTCAATCATCTGAGAACGATTGCGTCAATCGGTGAGGTACTAAAATTTACTCTACATATATATAAACGTTAAAATTGGGCATTTGGAATCAAAATTAAAGAAGTAATCATACAAGTTTACACAGAAGTGATAGTCCCAGTTGTTTTGGTGTAGTTTATTTATGTTTAATCTAGGACTTAGATTTGGACTCAATACTCCAATTTTGTTGGACCATGCAGGTCACCTCTCGACTAATTAAACTTGTTTTGAGGAACAATGCTCTATCTTCATTGCGTGGATTGAGAATTTGAAGTCACTTGAAGCGCTTGATGTTTCCTACAATATTATTTCCAATTTTTCAGAGTTAGAGTTCCTTGGTGGTCTTCCATCTCTACAAAGCTTGTGGTTGGAAGGGAATCCATTATGTTGTGCCAGTTGGTATCGGTCACAAGTATTCAGCTATTTCTCTAATCCCGAAAAGGTAAGTTATAATTTATTTAATATCTCCCTAGACTCTCTCTGTTTAGTTGTGACCGGTCTAAGATTTGAAGCATTCATTTCATTTTCATCTTTCTTACTTGTTTTCTCTCTGTTGTATGGCTGAATAGTTGAAGTTAGATGATAAGGAAATCAGCACCCGAGAGTTCTGGAAGAGGCAACTAATTATTGCAAGTAGACAGAAGCGACCTGCAAGCTTTGGGTTTTATTCCCCTGCAAAGTGTGATGATAAAGGAGATGCAAGTATCAACAGAAGAAGGGTAAGCCCTTGTTAAAGCTGTTGGGATATTTTTACACTCATCTGTAGAGAAACATATTTACTGGTTACCACTACACTTTAAGTGAACATGTCTGACTTTAGACACTTGATAAGCAAATTTAATCCTTTGTTTGGAAAAGATTTCTGTATTCAATGGATCTTTTTTGCTTTTGATAAAAATATTTCTGCTATGTGTATTATCATCTACTCTATTGTTGACTGGACATTTATGATGTCTTACATGATCCTATATTGCAGAAAAAGGTGTCACGTCTTGCTTCCATTGTAAGTGAAGAAGGGAGCACGTCTCTATGTTCTGATCAGGAGTCTGCGTCTTGTGACAATGAGATTCAAAGCAGAGAAGAACTTGTTATATCTGATGACGAAGCTGAAATTGTTGATTTGATGACTAGAGTAGAGCTAATGAAAAAGGAGCGCTCTGTTCTTTGGTTGCGGGAGTTCAAAGAATGGTTGGATCATGCTCCTGAGGATTCTGTGGACAACAATAGGCATGGTGGGATGACACTGCATATTGGCAAGGAAAATTATATAAAAGAAAAGGCAAGCTGGATGCAGCTTGGTGTCAACTCCAGATTTATTTCAGATTACGCACAAGCCTCAGGAGATGAGAGAAGTACAAATGTTTTAGATTCAGATAGTTCTTTCTTGGATATGTCCACTGGTCTGCACGCCCATCACTTTGATCAAATTGGTTCCTTGGGGAATGCTGGTTTCGCCAAGGATACCCTAAAAGACAATTCACATGAAGGAACGAGTAATGTCCCTTTACAAGCAAAAAGTTTCCATGGTCACATGTTCACTAGTCAAAAAGGTCGTAGGATTGTGGAAAATTTGAGTATGTCGTTGAGTTCTATAGATGATATTTCTGAATCTCGCTCATCGTCTGTGTGCCCGGGATCGCCACCTCATTATCAAAAGGACATTCTTCATCGTCGTCATAACTTAGAGGAAGAAATTTTACAGTTGTCTGCAGAGTCATTTTCAGTGGCATCTTCTGATAGTAATACGAGCTGCAGTGAAGACGACAACTGTGAGTCTAGACACTCCATTCCTGAAGGTCATCAGCTACTAAATAAGAGTGTGGAAGAAAATCTGTCTTCAGATCCTTTTAGGTTGTATGACATGAGATATGAGGTTCCACCCGTAAGAGGAAGTGACAGGAGTTCAGTTGGAATAGGTGCAGAGAAAATTTCAAACTCAGACCAGTTGCTGCAATCGCATGCCAGTGTTGATGAAGAAGGTGATTTGTTAGAGAGGAGAAAACACAGACAGAAAATAAAAAGAAGAGTTGTTACTCTACTAGAAGACGAAATTATGGTTAGGCAAGCAGAAACATTACCAACAATAAATGGTAGTATGGAAAATCATATAACGAACCTGGAAGATGAGCAAGAGAGTCGATCTTTTTATGGGTTAACTTTGATGAAGTTACTGGTAAGAACCAGATGGTGGCAAATACAAGTAATATTCCACTTCCAAATGATAATACTGGATCTTCTGGGGCTGAGTGTTGCTGTTCAAGGAGTGATGAATTTATTGAGGACTATTTCAAAAAGAGTGTTGCAGACATGGGAAATAATGAAATTTGCAAGCAGTACATACGCTGCTATTGTATACTTGAGCAGGATTCCTTATATAGAGAAAGGTAAACCTTTCTTTAATTTTCAAGCCTGATATTGTACATGTAAGTATAGAGAATTTGTCAATGTTAGGTGGAGATAGCTTTCTGCTAAAATTATATCACCTTTTTGTTTGTTTTCTCCTGTATACTGGTCACTGGCTGTTTTATTCTCTTGCATGGTTTGGGTTTCTTTGTTTTGAAGTGTGGTCTTGCACTACTGTTCTTATTTTGATGATGGTGAAAGGCTTCGATAAATTACACGTGTTTTATACTTGATAAATAGTTTCGTGTCATATACATGTTTACACTTTTATGAGTGTGTTAGAGTACATACTTTGATATTTCCATTATGACAGTCCAATAGATAACGTAAATATGTTCTCTTTTAATGGGATAAACATACTTCAAGCTTAGGATGATCTGGTCTTTTTGGTAATGGGTATCTTATGTTGAGTCGAGCACCGGCCCTTTTCTGCGCTTATATCTCATGTTTTACTTGCAGAGAAGTAGCTGTCTTGCTGAGCAGTGAAAACAAAGTGTATGTGCTACTAATTGGTACTGGAGGTGATGGATCAGGTTGGGTTTCAAGGTCTTTGCTAGTGATTTTTATCTCATTTTCTTATCCTCAAACAATCATTACTTGAAGATCCCCTCGCTGTTTGGTTAACTTTTTGAGAGCTGGTCTTGATGTCGATCATGTTTTGCAGGCACTATCTTGAATTTGCAGGGTTCTCATAGGGTTGAAGACATAAGAGAAGTGGTAGTTGGCTTAGGACTTCAGGTTGTGAGGTTAGTGAATAAGGTACTTTTAGCAGAGATGACACTTGACAGTTCCCTAACAATCTTTTGCCTGTTCGCTTAGGGTGTTTGTCGGGGAGAGCGCAACCTACCTGTTTAAAACCAGAAGCATTGAAAGTTCCAGACAATTACTTTCGACTTTAACAGTTATCGATTCTTATTCTCCAATCGATAAATTTTGTTTGAGAAGGTACTTTCATTTTCCTAAACATATTAGTTGGAAATACCTATTGTCTTGCATGTATCCATGTTTTTTTTTTTTTTTTTTCCGAATGATATCCATGTATGCAGTATGCATATGTCTTGTTAGTTCATAGAAATGTGCATATATCTATTTCTTTGTTATGATAGACTGTGGTTTTGGAAATTTAAATGGCAGTTTGGAGCAGGTTCAGGTCGGATTGTTTGAGAAACAAATATGTGGAGGTTCTAAACTGAGCATATTCCAGTATTCTATGGTGCAGTTTTGGTGTAGTAATGTTGAAGGTATGATATATTTAAGTACATTCTTTGAAGGGATACAATGGAGTTCAAAGGACTTGACTTATCGAAGTACCCTATTCAAATTCTGAAGAATTCATGACCTATTTAGCTGTTTTCCTTCCAAATTTTCTTTTGCAACCCTCATTTGAAATTTACATCTCACAGATGGATCATGGCTTTCAAGATCAATATTTGTGGCTGGAGAGCATTTATTTGTGTGCTTTGAAGACCTCATGCAGTTTAGCTCTTTATCAGTGGATACTTCTCTACCTCCATATTTTTCACTTGACTTGTGTTGCTCCATTGCTGACATATCTGAGCTGGTAATGCCTTTAATTCACTGAACCATTTTCTTGAAATTTCATCGTAATTGCTTTAACATCCATGAAATCAGCACCTGTTCATTCTTGATTTCCATAGTTCATATGTTCGTGGTGACGCTGTCTTTTCAGGTTGTCAAGACCAGGGATAGTCGGTTTTTAACCATAGCTGTTGAGCATGCAATGTCGGAATTCTCTACACCCAAGGCTGGAAAAGAAGACCCCGGTGAAAATGACATAAACACAGCTTCAGGCTCTATGACCTGGAAACTCAAGTGGTTTTCTGAAGAGAGTCGGTTCAAGTTTGTGGCATTGTTGAAGGCAATCCATGCCGGGTTGACTCTTTCTCCTTTGTTGATAAGATGTATATCATGACATAATTTTGTTTTTCTTTTACCCTCCGATTTTGTTAGTTTCTTACCCTCTGGTTTTGCTAGTTACGTATTCATTTTATTCTTTATGATAGGGTTTTGTTTTCCCATTTGGTTGCTGATAATAGTGAGTCTAGGAATTCTTTGATTTGTATCCATTTAGCAGTGTTCTCTTGTCATATACTACTTTGTACAGTGCAAAGATCAAATGAAATCACTCTTATAGATCTCTTTCCCCTGTTCGGATTACTTGTGAATTCTTTTTTCACTTGAACTATGTAGATCATCTTTTTAGGTTTTGACACTGAATGGGCAGAAATGAGTCCTCAGTCCTACAACTTAGATCGGAGATTTGGAATACCATGTTCTCAAATCGATATGATGTAATATGCCAGTGGGGTTGGATATCTGAATTTGTTGAATCTCTAGTACGGAATGCAAAACAATCTGATACAACGCAGAGCATCACATGGTAACAGAAATCAAATTTTCTTATCATTATCTCACCGGCATTAATGAATGAATGCTTTCTTCTTTATTATGCTGCAACATGAAGATAAGGCAACAAGCCAAATCTCACTCGTTCTGACAAAGATGAGGGGATGGTAACAAGTAACAACTGAAAAACCTTACTCTTCTCTGTAAACTTCTAAACCTAATGATTCGTAATTTGACCATCCCTTTTCAAAGAAAAGAAAACTGTTTGGCCTTCCTTGTTCCCAAATATCCTAGACCACATTACAGTAGTCAATTTCGTACATGCTTTGTCTAATCCTTCCGACGAGACATCTTTCTGCGCCAGAACAAAAACGGAGACAGAAAAGGTACAAAGAGTTTCTTGTTTCTCTTGTATTCTAAAATGCTTGCTGTGACATATCACTCCTGCAATAGAAAGAGAGACGATTACTACACACCAACACCACTAGTTATACTCTTCAGTGTGGCTGCCATTCCAGCATTGACTTCACAGCTTAACATTCTTAAATCAACATTTTCATTTAAACAGAGACTCAAGATAGAGAGGATCATGATCTTACAATGGAGTCTCTGCTATCTGCGTATCTTTTTGGGTCTTAGTCTCTTGAAAGCCATAAACGTAACTGCTGCAGAGAGAGAATACCTGTCCAAATTGAAATTAATGTTAGAGGTAATATAACATACTGCAGCTGTCCTGGAAATTCTACACACTTACTTTTTAGCATCATCATCTCATTACTAAATGGAAGGGAAAGTCTGTTAGCATTGAGGCAATTAGCATATCACATAACCAGAAAAGACGGACTATGTGAACATGACAATTAATCACTTTGCTATGTTTACAAATAAGTTACTCATATCATGATGCAACCAGATCTGCATGTTTAAAAACATGACAGTGCAAGGTACAATAGATTACCATGTCAAAGTATAATTCAGATGGTCCTGAGGCATGACTGAACTCCGAATCAAGGTACTGCCATCTTTTGGAAGTGGATACGGATTACTAGGATTAACATCTTCATGTATGTCCTCAATGTAAATAGTATCCTCAGGAAGTCCAAATGTACGAGCAATTGCAGGAACATCAACATAGAACCATTGACCAGAGTTTGGATCATTTGGTGGAACAAATATGCTAGGTTTTTCACTCCCTCGAATTACTCCAACAACCTCATCAGGAGCTCGTGTAGGGGGTTGGTCCTGTAAATTGCACAAAAGAGTGTTAAAATAAAATCTGTAATATCTACCACAGAAAAACCACTGACATAATGAAAATAACCTCAACAACTTTAGGCTTCTTTGCCCAGAACCTCCACCAAGATGCTCTTTCCTCCTCTTTGCCAATACTGGGTGTTGTGTTAGAAGGTTGTTCATCATCTTGTGGAAGTTCTGAAGACTTTTCTTTCCAACTGCGGGGGACCCATCCTCTATTGACCAATATTGGCGGCTGTGAACTGGATGAAGAATACTTAATACAGTCAGCAGCTAACCGGAAAGCTATTGTAATTTGTGTTGGAAGTCATAATGAGGAATAAAAGTTTCAGAAGCGATACATAGATGCCATTTTGAGCGAAAGATTATGGGACCTTGAAGTGTTAGAGCTTATAACCCTAAACTTTTTGATACAGAACAGTTCGCTTAGCAAGGAGATACTTTAACTTCTATGAGGCCTGATCTTGACATTGATGAACCAATGTGATGCAGAGACATTACTCAAATTCCTTGGTATACAGCAGTATTACATCCCTTTTGATTTGAAAATATGAATAGTTATTCATTGTAAAATATGGGATCAAGATCAGGGAAATTGTAACAGAAATATGGATGACTCATTAATGGCTCAATCTGTAGAAGACCCCTAATAAGAACTCAACTTTAACACATTTGAAAGAGAGGTATGAAAACTGTATGATATGATAGCAGATATATTGTAACCATGGTCATGCGAATTTATGAAACTCCAATTTCATCTACCTCTCAGCTTCGTCAGAAACTGGCAAAAGGGGTGTAATGACATAGTAGCCATTTTCAGTCACTCCTGAAATGCTTCGAGAACGAGGGCCCACATAGATCGACCTTTTCTCATCAAAATGTCCTTTGCATAACACCCTCCTAAACTCCAAATTCTCCAATGCTTTGGTTGATGGAGAAACATGGTTAAATTGCAGTGGTTCCATCTCCAGCCTTTTTCGTCTATACTCCAGCATTTGTATCTGTAGCACAGAAACAATGGCTATGTTGAGTACACAGATGAATCAATTGAGTGTTCGGACTCATTTCTTATAGTATAACCATAAAAACGCTCAACCATCTGAAATATGCATGTTACATTTGAAGCAACTATAATTTCGCAATAGCTTTTGTGTGTTACAAATTGCTTGGTCTGATACCTGTTACAACTTGGTTTGTATCATTTCGTACTGCAAATTACTCAAGCCTCAACTTTGAATTTCCAAAGCAATGAAGCAAAGGAAGAGAAAGAAAAAAAACACAATACCTTGTCTTGCCTTCTGACAATCTGCCAAGTTCCAAGGCCAAAGGTAATAGCTCCAGGAAGAAACAGCAACCATTTCGACCATCTGGACCTTTCCCTCTCTAAACAAAAAAAACAACCCACAAAGCAAAACTATAATTAGTAAAGCTTCAATCTTTGTGCAAATTGAAACAGACCCAGAAGACAAAACCCCACCTGGAGCTTGGGAAGAGATTGCTGATTGAAACTCAGGTTCTGAGGAAGCTGCAGCAGTAGAGGAGCTTGACAAGGAAGAAGACTGAAATGAACCCAATTGACTGGGAGTGGAAGAGAGAGAGCCTCTGTTACAAGTGTAGAGTTTGGTTATGGTTTTGGCAATGGAGGTTCTTCTTGTTATTGCCATGTTGATGAATCTGACATTTGGTTTTGTGTTTTTGTGATCGAAGGGGTTCAAGTGTTGTGCTGTGACTATATTTCAGATTGGGCTTTATATGAGTCCAATTTTCAAGCCCAATCTTGAAAGTCCATGCTAGGGTTCCCAAACATCTTCTATATAAACCTCTGCTCCTGTGTAGTCTCTCTCTTTCTCAATTTCATCTCCTGCGTCTCCTGCCCCTCTGGTTTGGGTTTCATAGTCAGATCTTTTCTTTTGGATTTTGGTTTTGTTTTTGAGAAATACATAGTTTTGGTTGTGGCAATCAGTATTGAATTTGAGGACTGAAACTCAGTCAGTCACTCGAGCCCTGTTGATTGCCGATAGTTATGAACATCTATGCTTGCAGCTGTCGCTTTATCTTGCGGCTTTTGCATTCAAAAGTTCGTAGATTTACGTTTTCTAATATCATATCAATCTGTTTTTTTTGAAAGTATCATATCAATCTGTTGTTCGCGCATATTTTGTAGGAGTACTACTGATCCAGCATGTTGCATATTTGGGGTTCCAATTTTTGCAATCGTCTGGTTAAAGAAAAATGACAGCTTTTGATGTCAGTTCACAGTCATACTATGTAATTCTGAATTGTGAAAATGCGGTTCATTCATGTAACAACTAAATAGAGAGCACTAAAATGATCGACATAATCTAAAAAAACATGATACATAGAGATAAAGCTACTACAAAAGGTTTAGGAATTGATTCAAATCAACTCTGAAATTTAGTAACCTATCTACAGAAATGAAAGATGAAAATAGATAACTGGCTTCCGACTTATTTAGTAACCTATCTAAAATGCTGCTGCTGCTGAAATGATCAGAGCCATGAAGAAGGTAGCAATTCCATATCCAGCGAAATGTGAGGTTGAATGAGCTGCATTTTTCTTGGGAGAACCTGATACAACAAGGAAAGAGTTCAGTGAAATTGACAGATGTACGGACACTAATCCAACCAAGTTATGATATGAGTGTGATATCAAATAATTAGAAGTTAAATACTGCAAATCCAAAACCACAGATACACAGGTTAGCTGATCTGCAAAGAACTTACTATAGTTTGAAGCTGGTGGAGTTTCAGGTGATTTGGGTGGTGATGTTGAATCTGCATCAGTGATAACAAACATTTTGGTATCAAAACACAGTTAATAAGATAACCAACCATACTTATGGCTTGAGTCTTAGTAATATGTGACAGCAGTGGTTGCACATAATTTTAACCCAATTAGTCCCATCCCTAACAAAGAAGCCTTCATATATTCTTTATGCTTGAGGCTGCTTAGTTTGCCATGTATTCTTTACATTGATCATGTCATACACAAATAGATTGACATATTATCAAGATCAGTATGCCTAAAACATGGATTTCAATTCATATACATCATTTAAAAAAGAGCGAAGCAATTATAGGTACCTTTCTTGCAGATAGAGATGTCAGCATTGGCACCACAGGCCTTGGGAAGCTTCAACGCCTCATCCTGAGTAAGATTAAGCTTCTTCAACGTATCAGCATTGTTAAACAATCCACACAGGCATTTCGTGTCGTCGGAAACCATCTGCTTCAACGGCAAACAGCACGACACCGGCACCTTCTCCGGTGCATGCAAATAAGGTTGACATGGAATCAGTTTCTTCACGCATGGCATTGAATCAGTTGGATCACCGCCACCAGTGACAAACCCTGCTAGTCCTCCTCCGGGAAACTCCACCGCAGACGAGGACACAAGGCACATTAAACCTAACACCATCAGAAACAGACACTTTGAAGCCATGGTTATGGTTAATCTTAAGATTCTTAACTTCAAGAAGAGAAGAGAAGGATGCAAGTGAACAATGGGAGGCTTTCAGTGTGGTTTCGCTGATCGTATCTTATGGTTTTATAGTAAAACATATTGGTTCTGTGATAACTGCTGTTTGTGGAGGGTTGGTTTTCCTCATGACGAGGTGGTTAGTTTTAGTGACGGAGTTGGTTTTGGACGCAAATCTAAATCGTGGAACCGTTTTCCGGCAGTTACAGATTTCTTAGTCCACAGAAGATTTTTGAAGATTTTGTGCCCGTTTTATTTCGTACGTAGAAGTTATAAACTTGGAAGTTATGAATCACCATC
Organism: Fragaria nilgerrensis; assembly: GCA_010134655.1. Lineage (NCBI taxonomy): Eukaryota > Viridiplantae > Streptophyta > Magnoliopsida > Rosales > Rosaceae > Fragaria > Fragaria nilgerrensis. The sequence continues at coordinate 11,063,011 of CM020981.1, forward strand.
AGGGCTGCTTATTTTTTTTCTTCTCAAAAAGGGAAAATACGAGTAAATAGGGACAAAATGAATAGCTTGCTGAGGTATCAGAACGTTTGTCTCTGAGTTTTGAGATGAAAAAGGAATGGGGGATGCGTATAGAATCTGCAGTTGTTTTGCTTGCAGGAAAAAAACAGTGCGTAAAGTTTAACACCAGAGCATGATATCATGGAATCCTTTTCCCATACTATTACAGAATTACACGATGATGAATGCAATTGGTAAACTTGAGTTTCTCATTGAGCTTCACAAATTCGAAGTGTAAATATGTTTAACCATATAGAAAGCCTGCACTTTTTTTTTGGTCTGAAAAAGCCTGCACTTTGATCTGTTTAATTGCTATCATGATTCACTAATAAGGGTCTTTCAAATGGACTAACAGCAGATTTCCAAAAAAGTTATTTGATGATTTTCATATAAGTTATGTAGTTACATCAAAATCAGGCTTCCACATACAAGTTACATTAAACAATAAGGCAGCTTCTACAGCCAAAAAATGTGAGAGATCAAAAGAATACATCTAACTCATAAAACATGGTACAAGGCAACCAGAAGCTCTTCCAAGCATGGAGTGATTAAAACCGCATCATCTATAGCCATATATACTCATTTCTTCCCTTCCCTTCCCTTTCCTTCCATACTGTTACCATCATACAGGAAGGTCAAACAAACCGGTAGCAAGCATTTGCTTCTCAGTTTCCAACTGGACTGGAATGATATTCAACCAAAACAGATGTACATATATCATGAGGTCGTTCAATTTCATATTCTCCCAAGGGGGGACTCATCAGCATGATCATCTACCAACCAAAGATCATAATCATGAAAGCGCTTTATCTTCTTCTCGAAACCTAAGATATAGTTATTGTGGATTATAACATGCATCCCCTTAGTTTCCTTTACCCATGTCTTGTTCTTGAAATATAATCCTCCAGTTGGGAATGCTGCCTGTGGCAGCAAGTACAGATCTGCCTGCAGAAAATCATAAGACATAATTAGGTGAAAGATCCCAACATGTGTGGCTATTGAAAAATTTCACCTGCCAGCATTTGTTAGCATAGATGTGAGATATACCTGTGCAGCATTTTTGTCTAATGCCCAGTTAAAAGCAGGTTGATCATTTGCTTTCTTTGCTCTGGACCAGGGCTCCTGCTGCATTTCCTCAATCCACTTCTTCATAATTAATTTTGCTCCGCTTGTAGGACGTAAAAAGATCATACAGCTGCATATGTAAGTGCGCCCTTTCTTACCTATAGGTGGCAAATCATGAGAATGGTTCAGAGGTTTGACCTGGTCACCCAAATACAAGAAATTACTTCTAGATACCCAAAATAAAGTGCAGGCATTGCTGAAGTATAGACAAGACTTCTGAGGTCAGATCTAATAGACTCCTACAAAATTGTTACAATTAAGAACTTCGTCTAGTGAATTATTTAGTTCTTAATTGTTAAATTAAAGTTGGTGTTACTTACTGGAGTCATATCATCTGTGAAGTACACATCATGATTCCCTACCAAATAAGGAAAGGGATCAGCCAACCACACCATATCAACGTCATTGTACATCACACTGTATCCAAGCTCCAAAATGTTTAATAGGTGGCGCGGCCTTCTGGAAGTAAAGTTGAAGAATCCCTAAACCAAGAAACCAGCCAGGATTACTTTTTATAGACCATAGAGTCGACAATTAATGAGGATAAAAACTGATACAGAATCATGCAAGATACTAATAACAAGTGAACTAACAGAATAAACTTTGCAACGCAGATAATTGAAGCAGAAAACAAACAACAGGCGATCATCTCCTTGTAACCTAAACCAAGTCAGATTATCATTTTTCAAATTATAACGAAATGCTGGGGCATCACTGATCTCTCACTGAATCCTAGGTAACTCAGCTTAAATTCTAACAAAACGCCGCCATCTTCTATAACTATTACTATACTGATCCTGCACACGTCCTATATAACTCAGCTTAAAGTCTACAAGACATTTTGATACTGAGATATGACTGCATAATGTTCATCATCAACAGTTGCAATACACAACACATTCATGAGCATCATAACATCACAACAAGCTCAAGCACTAACACCTATCCAAATTCAACTAAACCAACTAAAACTCCAACACAAACTACAAGTTAAACCACACTCAAATACAAGATCAAGAACAATACCTGAGAACCAAACTTATGTGCAGCCTTAGCATCAAGAGCCGGGGGTATAAGCACGGCGTGGCCCGGCCACCTCTCATTGACCTTATAAAGCGTCCCATAGTCCTCAGCAATCACAAGCACCTTATCCTGGTGCTTCTGCCTGGCAATGCTGATCAACCAGTTGTTCAGAAACTGCAAGTAAGGCTCACTCACAGCACAAACAATCAAGGTCCCATTTTGGGCCACAAAGGCCGCAGCTTGGGCCAATGTGTAGTCCCTCCATTTGAGCTGGGGCTTGTTAGTGATGGAGAACAGACCCTGCTGCATACTTGTCCATGGAAGAAACACACCCATGATTATTAACAAGCAGAGAAGGACTAGGAGGGTTATTGGGTTGGAATATGAGAAGGGCTTTCTGGGATTTGAGGGAGGTTGGGATAGTGGGTGTGGATCTGAAAATGGATTGTGGAGTGGGCGCTGGTGGAGGAACGCCGACATTAAGTTAGGGTTTGGAGGAGTGAAATTGGAGGAGGGGAGGTTAACTTGGATGGGGGGATTTGAAGAGGGGGTTGAAATTTGAGATGGGTGATTGGGGGATTGTTGAAATTGGAAGGGAAAAGGGTCAAGATCGGAGCTTTGGATTTGTATTGTGCAGAGAATCAGATCAGGGGGAGGGAGGATCCGGATTCATTCCCACAAAAAGAAAAAGAAAAAGAAAAAGGTAGGTGATGAAGAGAGCATATGTTTGGTCAAGATTAGAAAAAATAATATAGTAACATTATGGTCAAAAATATGAATCGTTATAAATAATTAAGATTGTGTCGTATAGATACATGTCACGCATATAAGAATTTTCATATATTCTATGTGTGTGCTCTTCTAAAAGAATTTTTTTTTTAATTTTTTTTTGAGAATAGGAGAAATGTAAAGCTTATCATGTTGGACTGTGAGACTTTCTTGTTATGGATGGATATGGGTTAGAAAAGAAAGGGACATTACTACGAATCTAAGCAATAACCACATTGCTCATGTGTGGCAAAATAGGGGGAAATGCCACATTTTTATGTATCCAATGGTCTTGCAACATTGCAGCAATATTTTACAAGTACGTGGGCAATAGGCCCGTTACAAACTAAGAAAAAAGCCACATAAGTTTTCAAATGTGAGTTACTTCATCTTCTGACTATTATGTGGACCCCCTAAAAAGTTCTCGGTCGCCACTAGTTTGCACCTCGGCCGCTACTCGTCTACCTTGGCCCCGCCTGCTTGCAACCGGCCACGGCTCATCCCTTTTTCCGGCTGCCACTCATCCCTTTTTCCGGCCGCCGCTTCTCGACGGTTATGATTTTTTGGTTTTCTCTTTCATCCAAGCTTTCAAAAACCTTTAAGGTACGATTTAAATGATGTTTTTCAAATTCTTTACTCCCAATTAAACTCGGGGGAGGTAAAGTGTTTTATCCCGTTCTTCATCTTCGTTCTATGCTTGAGATTTTGTGCGTGCAGGGAAATCCTAAAATTAAGAGCGTTCTAGGTCCGGGTTGTGTTGTATCAACTCCGTTGTTAATTGGATTGTGTAATATCTGTTGGAGAGGAAAAATCTCACATCAGAAAATGAATAAATAAAATATAACTTATAATTAGATGAATCATACCCAATTGTACCGAGACTCTTTGTGATTAAAACCCAACACCATAAAAGTGGTTAAGTTGGGATAATATTGGTACAACGGTGATCCACAGGCCACACTTGTCCCTATTCAAGTGTATCAATCCCAGAAGTCCGGATTGTGTCGTATCACTCCAGGTATTATAGCGGATTGCGTGGTATCAATCCAGAAATTATACAGATTGTGTGGTATCAATCTAAAGGACAAACCATTGTTGGTGATAATGTATTATCACTACAATGCATTACATTAAGTGACCATAATGCATCCCGGTCTTGGATTTGACATCCTAATTTTCTTTCTAAGTTGGCTACCAACTTTTTTGTTCGAAATTGGACACCATGGATTCATTAGGAATGCCATATGGGTTGTCTACGTGGAACTTTCATTGAAAAGTGTCACACCACTAATATTGACTCCCAAGGCTAACAAGCCAAGATGCCGAGATTTAAAATCTCTCACGCTCAAACTTTTGAGGCGCCACATCAGCAAAAACCTTCAACGACAATATGTGCAAAAAGTAATGACCACGAAAAGTGTCACACTACTAATAAGGAATGCCATATGGGTTGTCTACGTGGAACTTTCATTGAAAATGTCACACCACTAATATTGACCCCCAAGGCTAACAAGCCAAGATGTCGAGATTTAAAATCTCTCGCGCTCAAACTTTTGAGGCGCCACATCAACAAAAGTCTTTAACGGCAATATGTGCAAAAAGTAATGACCACGAAGTACTGTGGAATGCACTTATGGAGCGTTTATTGAAACATCTATATATATATATATATATATATATATATATATATATAACTCTACTGTTGAGTTACTAGTCAAGTGAATGTTTACTACTTATTTGACTACACATCGTCGATGATATTTTGTGACATTATGATCCAAAGACCCTTAAAATAAGGGAATGGACGCATTTTAGCTTGCACACATGGGAATAAGCCCCGGTGTGGAGAAGGCAACGTGGGTCACGACACATGCCCTAGAGGCCGTGTTAATTTGTAGACATGAGGGGGAGGCGATGTTGGCATTTGTGGCCACGCTCTCATGAGTCGAAACCCAATAATCAAAACAGATAAAGCTCTAAATGAACCATGTTATCGACGTAGATAGACAAAGCATTGGTTCATAATATTGCTATGAAGAAATATTTTCATGAGCATCGAAATAGCTATGCTATAGCAATTTCACGAGCATTGATAAATAATGGCTATGATAAAGAAAGTTCATGAGTCTACAAAAGACCTCGATGAAATTATTGGCATAACTGTGTAGAAATTTTCACGTATTGAAAGTATTCTTCCTTTATATCTTATAGTTCAAAAGATGTACAATTACATCATCCTTAGAACTTCGCATACTCATCAATTCTAAAGTTGGGTTTGTGCTGAATTCGTCTCTCCTATGGGGAGGAGACACACAGTATCATGCATCCTCGTGGAAGATTGCAACATGATTCTTTGGTACGTCTTCTTCTTATAGCGGATTTCACGCTATTTAACCAATTTTCGTATTGTCAAAGACATTGAAGACTTCACATACCACATCATTGATGAGATATCATGTCACTTTTGGCTCAGGCAAAGGCCTACAACGCCATCTCCAAGTTTCAGTAGTTTTGCATACGCCAAAACTGCGAAAGCCAGAAAATTGTTTTTTTGGACAGTCAACTTCGTATGAGCTTTTTGATCAGCTTTTGATCAGCTCCAGATGAACTAGAACGTGAGTTTTATATGGTTGGAAAGCTCTTAAGTCTAGTTTCTAAGTCATCTTACGGTTTGTCCATACCTATTTTGAACGTGAGTTTTATATGGTTGGAAAAATTTTGCACTCTCGAATTGTTACATTTTTCAATCTTTCTCAATGGTTCAAGTGAAACTATTTACTCATATATCTACTCATTTTTATAGATATGTCTCACGAAGACATTAAGTGCCTCACAGTTAGTAGAATTACCCATAAGATTTTAAGAAACCGGTAACTAATTATTGATTTAGTGTCTTGTAAATCATTTATGACTACGATGATTGGATCAACACCAATCATTCATCAACGCGGTTTAAATCAATTTTTGCTGCCTCATGGCACCTTAATCCATGTCACATATGCCCTCTATGTATTGAGAGGCAATAAAACCTTGTTATGTTTTAAGAACAAACATTCCAACGGTTACCTTACCATATGAAACTCATTGGGAGAATGGTAGAAACTTTTGTGTAAACTTCTCATGAGTGCGAATAAATGTGCATCATGGAGAAACTCTTAGAGTCAATATAGTGGACTGTATGTCACTCTGATTCGAATATCGAATCCTATGTAGTCATCAATAAAGCTATTTTGGGACATCGACTCATACAAGCTTTGGCATAATCATTTAGGTCATCCCGGTAGAGATATGATGATCTGAATTCTGTGAAATTCTCATTGACATCCATTCTTTCACTCAAAATGAAAACATTTGGAAACTAACATCACCATAAAGCATGGTGGTGACGCCATTGTGGTAAGTGGCGGATTTCGAGAGACATTGATGTCACCCAGACACGGCTCCAAGGTTCTGGAGACCATCCAGTCAATTTCTCAAGAAATTGAGATGTACCGGCCTTCCCTCAATGTGTCATTGACTTTTCCCAATGCTCATCATTCGTTTTGTAAGGCTTGTTTTTTACCTCAATAGAGACCCTCCTACGCTATGTGATTTGATGTTAATTGCAACTTACGCACAATAAGAGCATGGTCATCAAAGAAGTGAGAAATATTTAGACCCAAAGTTATCGTACCAAGGAGATCACGAGCTAGCTAGAAATCTTATGGTCTAGGTCATTAATCACTTACGCATATATGTACAAAGAGGCTCATACAATGAATTTACAAAAGAAATAGTAGAGAATGTGTCATAATGTTTTTGGGGTTTTCAACAAACAAATAAATTAAATAACTAAGACATAAAAGTAAAATAGATAGAAGGATGAGATGCATCACACCAAGGGTTGCCATGGAAATCAAGATTCTCCACCCAAATAAGAATCATACGGCATAATGATGACTAATGTAAAAGATGCTTCAATATTTTGTTGGATTTCTATTTAGCATTAAGAGATCAAAAAGGAAACTAAATCGATTGCCACACAATAAGAGTTAAAACACAATGAAATATGAGGAAGAAAGAACACTTAGGTTTTGACTATCCTATTCTAGCAACCATTACCTCAAATAATAAGATCGAAAAGAATACTTGCGATAACGATTACTCTACACAATCCCGAATACTATTCCAACAATCAAGGGTAATAATACTTAAAATTGGGTGATTGGAAAACCATAATCTTTAGAAATCCAAAGGGAAATAGATATATGCAAGGGGCAAATTTCATCATACTCATGCCATAACATAAATTGAAATACAAATTCCCCAAACAATATTCCAATTCCAACACACCAAACATAGATTAAGGAGGGGAAACCTAAATCATACATCTACAGTGAGAAAATTAAAGCAAGAGTACACAAAGCATATGAATAAACATCAATTTTATTAATTCCTCATCAACACTACGCAAATCCAAACTTGAGTTTCAAAACTCTTAAAACCATGAGAGTCACACACGAATACATATCCATACTCATCAACAACACCATAAGAAATAGATAATAATAGAGAGAAAGAAAGGGGAGAAAGAAGAGGGAAAGAGAGGAGAAGTCCATGGAATCAAGGCAAAGCTTGTCAATAGCAAATGCCCAAACTCCATGGTTTCTCTTGCTACCCTTATGGAGCCATGGTGCAGAGATGGTGGTTTAGAAGGGAGATGTGTGTGACTTCTCCTTGTACAAGTCTACATGTGAAGAATGGGGAAGGAGAAGAGAAGAGGAGGAGAGGAGGGAGAGAACTCCCAAATTCGGCCAAAATGGTGGTGGAGGAAAAAACTAGGTCTAGAAATATGTTATGAAAGTGTTAAAGTGTGCTTAAATAGCCCCTTACTTAAATAATTTTCCTTTTACAAATAGAAAATCAAATTTCTGATACGTTACATATAACTTGTCTGAAGTAATCAAATCTGGAGACAATATCCATAGTTGGATACCATATTAAAATTTATGCAGATGCATGTCAATCGGAATGTGATCTTCAATACATTGATGTATTAAAATTGGTTAAAATTATATCAAAACCTTCATCGGGATGAAAAGTACGTGTTGACATTGTAGACAGACTGATTCTTTGATTATTCCAATTTGTGTTGCAATCTCCTTGTGTTTTATCATTTCAGGATTTGATGCTTTCTTAATATTTAATGTTTTGTCTTATTGATTTCAGTATCATAATTGTTTGAATTGCATGATCTTCTGATGCTTTTTCCCATTGAAAGTTTAGGCAGAGTGTTTTGTATAGAGATCGTACTTGATCATGGAATTTATTACACTTCCTGTTAACTAGCTCTTTCACCATGATATTATGAGTATTGCACACTACTCACCATTTTTGTAGTAAAACATGTATGATATTATGAGTATTTTAGGCAGAGTGTTTTGTATAGAGATCGTCTTCTAGGTACTTGATCATGGAATTTATTACACTTCCTGTTAACTAGCTCTTTTCATCATGATATTATGATTATTGGACACTACTCACCATTTTGTATGTATTGCACACTGCCATATTAAACGTACCCCTCTTATACAAGAGTGAGTTTGTGGGAATTCTTGACACTATCGAGAAGGTCTACGTAAATCATGAATGAATGATCGACGTTCATGTACAGCTGCTAAACAAAAGAGGTACATTCATCTTCGTAAACACGTAGACCTCATCTCTAACAGAATACATAGACCTTTACTTGGAAAAAAGCAGACTATGCTTCATAAAAACGTACCCCTCTCATACAAGAGTGAGTTTGTAGGAATTCTCGACAGTAATGAGAAGGTCTACGTAAATCATGAATAAATGATCGAGTTTCATGTACAACCGGTACACAAAAGAGGTATGATCATCTTTGTAAACATGTAGACCTCTTCTCTAACAAAACACGTAGACTTTACCTAGAAATAAGCAGACTATGCTTTGTAAAAATGTACCCCCTCATGCAAGAGTGAGTTTGTGGGAATTCTTGACACTATCGAGAAGGTCTACGCACATCATGAATCAATGATTGACGTTCATGTACAACCTCTAAACAAAAGAGGTATGTTAAGCTTTGTAAACACGTAGACTTCTTCACTTACAAAACACGTAGACCTTTACTTGGAAATAACCAGACTATGCTTCGTAAAACGTACCTCTCTCATGCAAGAGTGAGTTTGTGAGAATTCTCGACACTACCGAGAAGGTCTACGTAAATCATGAATAAATGATTGACGTTCATGTAAGCTTCTAAACAAAGAGGTACGTTCATCTTCATAAACACGTAGACCTCTTTTCTAACAAAACGCGTAGACTTTTACTTGAAAATAAGCAGACTATGCTTCGTAAAAAACGTACCTCTCTCATGCAAGAGTGAGTTTGTGAGAATTCTCGACACTAAACAAAAGAGGTACGTTCATCTTCGTAAACAGAGAGGTGTACTTGTTTATCAAGAATTGTGTGCTTTTCCGTGAACCTAGGTTTACTTTTTTGTTGTGAACATAGGTCTACTTGTTTACTAATAACAGTTACCTCTCTCTTATACCAAGTGTACATACCCTTTGGTTCGTTTTTTAGAATATAAGTAGACTTCTACGATAGTGTTCGAAATTTCGACAAACTCACTCTTACATAAGAGGTGTACTTGTCTACTAAGAATTGTCACCTAGGTCTACTTTTTTGTTTTGTTGAACCTTGGTCTACTTATTTATGAGACCGATTTACCTTGTATTTTATACTAATGTACATATCATTGATTTGTTTTTCATATAGGAATAGAAATTTTTAAGAATAGTACACGAACTATCGGCCATTAATAATTAAGGTTTCTCAGCTTTAGAAAATAACAAATAAGTACACGAACTAACAAGTTAAGTCTAATTATCATCCATGCCGTTATTAACACGTTAAACTTATATAAATATTAATATTTGGAAGGTTAGTTTGGTATTCTCACTCTAATCTTTTGTCTCTTCTTATCTCTTATCAGTTATCTCTCTCATACCAGCAAGACCACAATTTCTCTCCTCTCATACCAGCATGAACAACCTGCAAAACGAAACAGAAATTCTAGCCAAAGAAGCATATAATTAGCCAGCCCAAAATCAACACTAGTTGATCAATATGTCCCAAGTCAATCTCCCCAACAAAAAACATATTAACAATATATTTCATGAACTCAGCAAACAAAATTTTAATAATGCAAAATCAAATATTTCAACAAGTTAGATTGGAAACCAACTGAGTTGCAACTAACAAACCAAAAACCAAATGAGAGCAATGGAGATCCCAGAACACTTTGTCTCCAAAACTCAGCTCCAAATCTCCTTTCCATGCTCTCTGCAATCCAAGCAGAAACATGCTCATCTTTTTCTTAAAAAAAAAAAAAAAAAAACAGCTTGTGCTCATCCTCGTACATGGAACTCCTAATCAAGCAATTTCATACTAAAATTTCATCAAAAAATCACTGAATGAAGACACTTGCTAAATGATCCGACCATGATTTATCAATAAATACATGAATTTGGCATATGTAAGGCAATTGACTAACTGATCAATGAAGATCATCATTATTTAGTCTCCCTCTTAATCCTTTGTTGTTCCTGCCTCCCCTGCTATGTCTTCACCTACAGCCCAGAAGCCCAAAGAAACCATATCTAGCATTCCTCCAAGTCAGGTCGCCATCAACTACACCAGCTTCTCCGGCCAAGCCCAGTGCCGCAGCCATGCCCCAGCCTACAAGCCATCAGCAGCCAGAAGACTGACTCATCTGAACCTAAATTTTCTCTCTTCCTCCATCATTCTTTACTTCTCCTTCTCTCCCTCTTATCTCTCTGAAATTTTTGATCTTAGATCCATTGTTGCCTGACCCAGAAAACCAAACTGATATATCAATCTAAAAAATTAATTTTTCAAAAATGAAGAGACAACTTTACCCTTGAAAATATGCTAGTAAACATTGACCTAACGGAGCTATGGACGGTATGTAATAAAAGTAGGTTGAGTTTGCTAGCTCATGAAATTATGTGTTATTTTTCAAAGTTGGGAAACTTTAATTATCAGTGACTCAAAGTTTATATACTATTTTTAAAATTTTCCTTCCAGAATATAAGTAGACCTCGGGAATTCTGACAAACTCACTTTTACATTTGAGGTGTACTTTTTTTACTAAGAATTGTGTGCTTGGAACCTATGTTAATTTTTTTTTGTGGAAGTTTGGTCTACTTGTTTACTAAGACCGATTTACCTCGTTTTTTTATACTAGCGTACATATCGATCGATTCGTTTTCAGAATATAAGTAGGCCTCTTCGATAGTAAAAACAACATGGAAGAGATTTTCACCAACATAGAAGCTCATCTCAACAATCAGAAAGCAACAATGCAGAACAAAATCCAAGTAGGAATGCAAGCTCAGTATGAATAAATCATCTCAACAATCATAGTCTTTGCTCATCTCAACAACAATGCTGTATTGAATTGAATTGTTCCCGAGTACAATGATAATACAAGTCATTTGCTGTTATGTTACCAGTTACAGGAATCAAGCAAACTAACAAGAATAAAGGCAACAAGCTAAGTGGGAAAAAAAAACAACAAACTAACTGGAAACTAACTGCAAACCAAATAGAATAAGAGCAACAAAGGCTAGCTGCTTACAACAATAATATGAAAGGGAAAGTAACGCAGAAAACTAGAGAAAAACAAGTCCTAACTAGAGAAACACCAGCTGCAACCAAAGAGAGGCCCACCGCAAGATTACACATTCGATAAACTTCATGTCACCTTGCAATTTGGAATAATATGCCCTCTGCTCATTGTTCATAACAGAAGTATCCATGCAAATTCTCAGTAACCTACACTTCATCTTGCAAGGCCAATTTTCAGCAGCATCTATTGACTGCAACTCTACGTAATAAGGAGCTTAAGAGCTAGTTACTGGTACGCATACAAGAGCTATGTCTATTGCCTGCAACTAGCAATTAGCTACTTTTGAATTGTGCAGAAACTGAAGGAACTTGGCCAAACTGAAGGCTTTCTGAAAAGTATTTACTGCAAATTACTTTTTGCGGGATCATCCACTGTTTCAATCCTTCCAATGACTCCTTACATGAGGATTTTGCTGTAGAAATCTGCCCTAAGATGCAATCACTATTGATTATCATAATCCACTTATTGCTATCAAATATATTCACATGTTATATAGAAGAACCAACCCTTACATAATGAAGGCATTGATAGTGTAGAACCATCAATTCATATTATCAATACACTATACATGTCACCAGCATACGAGTGCTAATTGCGGCTCCATGTTTTCATACATCAGTGATAACCATCGAGTGCATCATCAAGGAAGCTTAACTCGTGTAACTAATTGTTGCGGTGTATCACATTGATGTTTATGTGTGTGTTGGTGGGTGGGGGGAACTCCCTTGGTTCAAGACAAATGCTTCCCAGCATATATGGACCTCTATACCTAAGAGCAAAGCTACTAACAGTAACAGAGCAGGCATAAATTTCTAAATGCAGTCGAATATAGAACTTCTCACAGCCAAGGACTATATATGATGCCTATTCAGTCAAATCTCCTAGCATTTAACTCTTTTCTCGTAGTCTTATAATAAAGAATCAGAAGTACATGCATTTAGAACCTCTATGAAGAATAGATTGAAAATACACTGCAAACTACTATGGAAAATCAAAAATGAAAAAGTATAATGAAAACTTATCTAAGCAACAAGGACCAGAGGAAAAGAATGAGACCTCGGATATAAATGCTTCAAGCTCGGGCTTTGAGAGGTCCTTGTAAAGAGCTTCAACAATCTCTTTCTCTTTCTCATCAAGCATCCTTGCAATATTGCTCAACAGTAACATTCTCCACTCATAGCTCTTTGTCCTTCCCGAATTGAAACTCTTTCAGAGCTCCTTAACTAACAAACCAGCTGTCTCTGAATTGAAAGTTTTCTTCTCTTCCACCTCGGCTACCACAGGCGACACAGTTGCCAAACATATTTGAGACCTAATAATCGAAACAAGAAAATAAGAAAAAGAAAACGTATGCATACTAATCAATCCCAATGTAATTGGACAAAGAGAAGAGACTTACAAGGAGGCCGAAGAGACTATAACGTACTTTTGGGAAGGAGAAGAAGGCCTGATGGTTCGTTCTCTGAAACTGGTAAGAGAAAGCTCTGGTGCTTACAGTAACCACTAATCTGGTTCAAATTAGGATTCTGAAATCAAATTGAATATCTGGGTTGTGGATGCGAGAGAGATAGAAAGGGCTTTTAAATTCCGGGTTTAAGGATTTTTGGGTTGCTGTTGGTGAGTCTAAATTTGGGATTTTAGGGTTCTAGGTGTAGGGATTCCATGGTTGCTTCTGCGTTTCTGATTGTGAGACGAGAGAGAGGGACTGAGTTCGTGATTTTAGGGTTAGAGAGTTTTGTATAATATAAATATATAATTTGCCCCAACCAGCAGCCCCTTAAAATGTCAGAGAGTTTTGAACCCTCTAGCCCCTGGACGAGTAGGAGATAGAGGACGAGATGTAGTAACTTCAAATAACTCATATGATCATTTAGATCTAGTGGAACTTTGTGGCTACTAAAGCAGCTGGGTTGTCTCTATTTCAATTTAGTGGAGTTTGATCTGGTTATAGTTTCTCCTCGTTTGGAGTGTACTTTCTATCTGAATGTATCTGAATGTAGAATTTCGTATTTCCAAAACTGTGCTAGCTCATGAATGGTTTTTCTGTTAAAATAGGTCTATCATGTGTTTGTCAACTTGATACAATGGCCTATCTAATTATAAGTTCCATTTAATAATTTTTTTTTTTTTTCAGTTAACAATCAGTAAATTCTTGTGCATGAATGAAATTGACTAATGATCCTCGCTTCCATTTATGTGTTTTTTTCCTTCTTGGTGGGAGTTGTGTTTTGGTTCATCTATTTTTCTCTTATATTGGCTCTTTCAGAAAAGTTTGGGGGCCGTCGAATATATACTTCTTACATGAATACCTTTGCTAATTTTCTCAATACTTCTGGTTGATCTCGCTGCCTTGTTCAGGTCCCATGTTCACTTGGTCTAATTTACAAGATCCCCCTAATCGTATTTATGAAAGATCAGATCGTGGTCTTGCTAATCCGGCTTGGTGTAGTGCTTTTTCAGATTTCAATCTTACTAATTTACCAATTCATGGCTCTGACCACGGACCTATTAACCTTCAGTTTAATATCTCTCCTGGGTTCTCTAACAAAGTGTTTCGGTTTGAAGCAATGTGGATGCAAAACCCTGAGTTTTATACTCTCCGATCCTTCAGAATATTTGGTCTGTGCCACAGGGAAATATTCTTCAAAATTTTACTACTTACACTAACCAATTTCAATTCTTGGCTAGGAGTTGGAACAAACAGAAATTTGGTAACCTTTTTCAGTAGATTTCTATGTTACAAGCTCAATTATCTCAAGTACAGCAGTGCACTTTTACTAATCCTCATTTATCTCTCATTGCTCAAGAACATTCCCTTACCTTATAGTTGTCTAAATTATTTCAAGCTGCGGAAATTTTTTGGGCTCAACGTGTCAGGGCTAATTGGCTCCATCTTGAGGATAAAATACTACTTTCTTTTAAAAACAAGCTTTAATTCGACGCAAAAAGAAACAAATACTAAAGATCAAAGATGAATTTGGCATTTGGCATGACTAACCTGATGCTACTACTTTTTTACGATCCTTCACTACTCGTTTTACGTCTACCGGTTCTGTCTTTGGGAAAATTCTACAATGTGTTAATGCATGTGAATAATGTGATGCATCAACTTTGTAAATTGAGTCTTCAAACTAGTAATATTAGTCATCGAAGTTATAATACGAGTCCTTAAAATTGTGAAATTTTTAGTTACAACATTAGTAATCATGTGTCCTTAAAGTGGTAAAATATTTGCGTAAAGTGGTAATTAAGTTCTCAACGTGATTAAAGAAAAGTCGTTATAACTTTAAGGACTCAATTACCACTTTGAGGACAAATAAGGACTAATGTTGTAACTAATTTTTTTTAACAACTTTAACGACTCATATTACAACTTTGAGGACTAATATTACTATTTTGATGACTCATTTTACAACTTGAGGACAAACTTAATGCATCACATGCATCAACACACCTCTACTTCTTCTCTTCACACTTATCTTAGTATTATTACTCGTATTTCTGACATTGATAATAGGATTAGGATCCTCGCCTTGGCTATCCTCAACTTCTAATCTGAGCCATAGATGAGATATGTAATGGCTATTGATAGGCCACATCACCAAAATGTACATAAATGTAACGTTTTAAGAATTCTATGTTAACAATACTTAGACGCCGTTTAAAAAATTTATTTTTTGCCTCTTAAGTTCCTCGACGTTTTTCCTTCTCATCTTCATCCACTACTGAAAAAAAGCTCTTAGGAGACGAAAGTGTTTTAATTCCGTCTCCTAAGTAGAACTTAGGCGACGGAATACGATTCCGTAGCCTAAGTGGCCTAAGTTCTACTTAGGAGACAGAAAATATACTTAGGAGACGGAATCATTTTTATAAAAATAAAAAAAATTATTGACTTAGGCGACATAACAATATTCCTTCTTCTAAGTTCTACTTAGGAGACGGAAAATTTACTTAGAAGACAAAATCAATTTTATAAAAATAAAAAAAATTATTGACTTAGGCGACATAACAATATTCCTTCTTCTAAGTTCTACTTAGGAGACGGAAAATTTACTTAGAAGACAAAATCAATTTTATAAAAATAAAAAAATAAAAAAATTTATTCACTTAGGCAACGGAAAAATATTCAATCCGTCGTCTAAGTGCCCAAATTATTAGTGGCAGTCTTTCCGCCAAAAAATTGATAAAAATTCAAACGATTTTTTTTCAAAAATTTCAACTTCTTGTCTCATTAAACTAACCTTCTTTTTAAAAATTAAAAATAATAAAACCACCTAACCCTATCCAATTATAACTAACCATATCTTCTCATCTCGATCATCTCATCTTTTCAATTCTTTCTCTTCCTCTCCCGTAACCACCTCCATCTCCATCTAATTTCTTCCTCTCCCGTCCCCTTTCCAAACTCAAACCACCTCCATCTCCATCTAATTTCTTTTTCTTCCACAACTTGATACTTCAAACCCCTTCCCTCTTTCTCACCCTCCACTGGGTCTCTCCCCCTCCTCCTCCCTCCTCCATTTCCATACCCACCGCCCTTTTTTGCCTCCACGCCACCGCCGCCATCCGCTTGGAATTCAAAGTCGAGCCTCCGCCCTCGACCCTCGACCCTCCACTACCTCCGCCCTTGATCCTTCCCGCCAAGAAAGGGTCGCCGCCGTGACCCTCGACCCTCCATTACCTCCGCCCTTGACCCTCCCGGCCAAGAAAGGGTCGCTGCCGTCCCGATTCCTCTAGACCCAGGCCAACGTCAAGCGTCTCCGGTCACTGCCATGGATGTCGTCTATGCTCTCAAGAGGCAGGGAAGGACCATCCACGGTTTCAGGGGTTAAATTGTTGGGTGTTAGTTAAGGGTTGGTTTCTAGGATTTCAGTTTAGATCTGTGTGTTATGGATATTCTGGAATAAACTTTGTTGGGTGTTATTAACATATATGTTGATATGGATTTTTGATGGTTTTGGGGAAGATGTGATACATCTTAGAGTTGAACTGGTTGACTTTGGGGGCGGCGTTATGGTTTCTATTTCGGTGGTGGTGGTGGTATTTGGGGCAGAGGCCGCTGTGGCGGTGATGTCAATTTTTTTTCTTTTTTCAGACTTAGCGACGGAATCCAATAATTCTGTCGCCTAGGGGAAAAATAATTTTTTTTTGTCATTAAACAATATCCGTCGCCTAAGTACTTAGACGACGACGACAAAAATTCTGTCGCCTAAGTAATTTTTAGTCGACGGAACTCAATTTTTTGTCGTCCTAACACCTACCTCATGCCACTTAGGCGACGGATCTTAGGCGGCGAATATTTCGTCGCCTAAGTACTTAGGAGACGAATTTTGTTACTTAGAAGACGAAATTATTCCGTCTCCTAAGTGACTTTTTCCAGTAGTGATCCCAATCTGACAAGTGTTTTTCACCTTCTCATCCTCACCTGCACTCTGATGAGCTAAAGAGTTATGAAATTCAAGCCACTGTAATCCTAACAATCCCTCCTCCTCTACTATAAAACTATACCAGATTTGACTCGCTAATTGTGGATCTCAATCACTCAAGAGCAATCTGAGAAATCTCCTATGGGATTTTGCCGGTGGTTGCGAATCCTTAAATGTTTTGGTCCTGATACTAAACTCAATCAATCGAAAATCCTTTATCTTCTCTAAACGATGCGCAAGAGAACTCACCCATGACCAAACCCAATCAATTGGATAAGCCCTTAACTTTATTGTTTCTAATCCATCGATCATTTCCTATGAAGAGGGAGGGTTTATTTAGGTGAAGCTTGGATTTGGTTGTGGGCTCTCCATCACTCGATTAGCTCTGAGTTTTGATGTCAATGATTAATCAACTGGGTTTCTGCATAAGTGCATAGTTATAAAAAGCGAGAGACATTAAAGGAGAGACATATACCCATGAAATTGAGAAGTGAGTTTTGCACAGTTGGTGGCAGTGAGGCTTTTGAGTGAAGAAAGATTGGGCCTTTGTGAAGATCAGATTGGTAGAACTGGGAAATGGGGAAGATGAATACTGTTCGATTTTAGTTTTGAGAAGGGAGGAAGATGAGAAGACTGAGAAAGAGAACATAATTGGATGACGTTAAGTATATTGTTAACATAGAAATCTTAAAACTTTGCATTTAATGTATTTTGCTGATGTGGGCTATCAACAACCGTTGGATATCTCATCTACGGCTCATATTAGAAGCTGAGGATAGCCAAGGCGAGGATCCTAATCCTTGATAATAATACTTTGCTTCTTCCAGTAATTACTATGGACGAGGTCCGTAATGCTCTGATGGGCTCAAACCCTATGACATGATGGGCTCCATGCTATTTTTTTTCAAAATAATTAGGATTTAGTAGGTCCTTCCTTGTTTGCGGTAGTGTATGATTTTTTCCAGAATGGCTATCTTTCCCAAATTAATCATTCCTTCATTGCTCTTAATTCCCAAGACTGATTCGCCAGAGATGGTGCATCATTTTCGGCCTATTAGCCTTTATAACGTTGTTTATAAAATTATTACCAAAATTATGGTACAAAAGCTGCGACCGTTATTACCTCAGTGTATCTCGCCTAACCTTGAAGGTCTATTTTTGATAATATTCTTATTGCTCATGAACACTTTTCTAACTTCACTAAAACTAAAGCTAAAACGGGTGCTATGGCGATTAAACTTGATTTGGAAAAATCTTATGACTATTTAAATTGGGATTATATTCAACATTGTCTTTCTTCTTTTAGCTTCCATCCTATTTGGATTCAAATAATTATGATGTGTGTACAAAGTGCTTCTTTCTCCATTCTCTTAAACGGAAAGAGGGAAGGCTTTATTCATCCTTCTTGCGGAATTTGTCAAGGAGATCTTTTGTCACCTTACCTTTTTATTATTTGTATGGAACCGTTAATTTGATACCTCAATATTCTTACTATTAATGCTAAACGTCAAGTAGGTCTCTTGTCTTCTCCTAAAGGTTTTAGGATTTCTAACCTTGTTTTTGCGGATGATTGTCTTATTTTTGGTAAAGCTACTACCACAGCTGCCCATCATATTAAACGCATTTTGGATAATTTTTCTACTCATTGCGGACAACAAATTAATTATCATAAATCTATTTGTTATTTCTCCAATAATCTTCGCAGTTCTACTAAACTTACTTTGACCAATATTTTGGGCATACCTCATAAATCTACAATTGGTTGGTACTTGGTATTCATAATATTATTTTTTAGAAAGATCTTGTTAATGCTAATGAGTTACTTTTGCAGATGCAAAATACTTTGTCTGGTTGGAAAGTTACTCTTCTAAAATCTAATTTGTTTGGTCTTCCTAATCATGTACTCTCTTATTTTAGGTGTCCTAAACAAATTTCTACTAAGCTTGATATTGAATGTTGTAAATTCTTTTGGGGATCTTCTTCTCCCCTTGTTGCTTGGCAAAAAGTTTGTACTCCAAAAACTAAAGGAGGACTTGGTGTAAGACCAATTGGACATTTTAATCAAGCTGCCCTTGCTAAATTAGCATGGAAAATTTTGACGGACCACTCGAATTGGTGGGTGCATATTATTCTTAAAAAATACTTATCAAGAGATTCTTTGTTTACTGCCCGCAAGAAACAATCTAATTCTCTAGCTTGGAAAGGGATCTTTGATAGTCGACATTTACTTTCTCAAGGTCTTCGGTGGATTGTTGGGGACAGTTCATATATTAATTTTTGGACTTCTAATTGGGTTTTTCCTTTTCCCTTACTTAATCTTGTCCTTGAGAATCAACAGTCCCTTTTTAATCTTGATCTTATTGTAGCAAATGTTTTAGCTAATGGTCAATGGAACTTGTCCTAAGTCAGTTCCTTTCTAGATGCTGATACTATTGCCTCTATTAAAGCGATCCCTCTTCCTCTTTTTCCTACTCCAGATGAAGCTGTTTGGGGTCCTACTGGCCATGGAAAGTTTACTATCAAATCGGCTTCTGACCTACTTCAAGCTAGCTAATACTCTTCCGCATCCCCAGCAAAAACTTCTTAATTTCATGTGGAAACTGAATCTTCCTCCTAAAGTCAAACTTTTTGCTTGGTTACTAATTTCTAATCGTCTTAAGACGCGTGATCGACTACATCTCGTTTCAATCCTACTATTCCTTTACAGTGTCCTTTCTGTGCTCATCAGCCGGAATCAGTTGATCATTTATTTATGGAGTGTTCTGTGGCGTCTGCTGCTTGGTCCCTTTCGGGTTTTCCTCCCCCCAGCTAATCTCAATACTTCTTCTCCTCCTCCCAATTTTTTGCAATGGTTCGAAACGTTCATTGATCATCCACATAAAAATATTTGGTTATGCTACACTTTATGGTGTACCCGTAACGGGGTTATTTTCCGTAACCAGTATTTTTCCTCTGCTCAAATTGCTTTTGGGGCTGCCAAACAACTCCACCTTTATCAACAAAATAATCTCAACAAATCTCACCTTCATGCTCACCATCCTCCTTCCCATATTAAATGACATCCTCCCCCTCCAAATAGTCTTAAAGCCAATTTTGATGGTTTGGTGCTTCCTCCTTCTCGTGCTTCTGTTGGTTTTGTAGTTCGTAATTCTGATGGCATCGATCCCAGTTCTTACTACTAGCCAAAATCTTGGTTGGATGAACATTTTTCTTACAGAGGTTGTTGCTCTTCGTGCTGGCCTACAACTGCTTGCTACCTATACTACTCAACCAATTATTGTAGAAGGAGACTCTAAGCTACTCATGGATGCGCTCAATGGTCGTTCTCAAATTTCTTGGCGCCATAAAGGGTTTGTTTGTGATATCCAAGGTTTGTCGTCCACTTTCAGTCTATTTTCTTTAAGCATGTTTGGAGAGAAGCAAACTTTTTAGCTGATAGTCTAGCACCTAAATTAGGACACTCTTGTAATAGTCCTCAGCTTTGGATTTCTTATCTTCCACTTTCCTCGGCTAACGCCTTCCAGCTTGATCGTTATGGGGACGGGTGTACGCGAGGGTTCTCTTTGTAATTTTTTTATTATCCTTAAAAAAAATAAAATTACTAGAATGAGTTCCTCTCCGAAAAAAAAAACAATTACTGGAACGAGTAATCTATTATTCTATTATGTATAATATTCCTGTTACTAATGCTTTTTCAGATGTTTGTAAAACTTTTGTTGTGAGTGTGCTCATTATATGTTTAATTTATTTTGTAGGACGATGGATTGTGGTAATCTCAACTGTGATTGCAGATCCTCTGCCTCTCCTCTCTGAAGACTTCCATAGTCTTGCTTTTCGATTGTTAAGTATTTCATGCCTATCAGGTTGTTCTCAGGTGAAAATCTCCTTCCCTCCCTCCTTCTCCTTCTCCCTCTTCCTCTTCCTCTCCCACTCCCTATGTGCTCATGGATGGGTAGTTTCTCTGAAAAACCTTAATTATTTTGATCTCTAAGTCACAATGCCACTTGAACTTCATAACAAAAATCTTGTTTTAGTTTCTTTTACAGGCAGGCATGGGGTGATCTCATTTTACTAGATACACTGCAGACAACATTAAACAATGAGAAAATTTTAAGAACAGTACATGACAAACGATCCACTCTCAATTTTAGTGTTTCAAGTTTTAAAACAACCAAAATGGTACATGACATTTAAAAGCTGACACACTTTTAGCACATGTCGTCAATAACACCGTTAACTCTATGTAATTTCTCATTTTTCAAAAGGTGGTTTCGGGTTTTCTCCATTCTCTCGTTCTTTATATTATGTTTTCTTTTTCTTTTTTCTATTTATATACTTTTTTTTGTGAATATTTTTTTTCTATTTACATACTTTTTTAATCTTATAAACTTAGACCATATATTCTCAAAGATTTTTTTTAATCAAATCATCTTCCAACTTCCTCCAATAGTCCTAACTTGATCTCCATTTTTGTATATGCTGGGTTTGAATGGGGACAAAAAAGAGACAACAATATTTTGTTCCTTTCTTATTTCCCTCTCCTTATTAATTATTAATTTAATTATTAATTTTAATAATTTATTACTGTTAAATTAAGGAGTGACGAATATGCCCCTCAAAGTTTAATGGAAAACATATTAGATAACGGAGAATGTAACGGTATGTACATATTTTTGGTTGAGATTACAAGTTCATGTACCGTTATGATTGTTTTGAAACTTGAAACACCAAAATTAAGAGTAGACAATTTCTCATGTACTGCTCTTAAATTTTCCCTTAAACAATAGTTTATAGTGAAAATGGAATTAAATAGAATAATAGGGCCCGATATTGAATAGAAAAATAGTGCAAAAGGATAATTTGTGTAAAATATACGTGCAAAGTGACAGATATTTAGGTCACGTTACACCAACCAAACCCTTGAGAAATTCAAAATACAGCCGTTTACAAAATTTTTAGTTTCAACCAAGATCATATCCACATATTTACACACATAAATTACAAAGCAAACAAACTCATCAAGTTCCCTTGTATCCATGTTCAAAAAGAAAAAGCAATCTTGAAAGAAAACCCTCACTGTCACTGTCACTGTCACTCGGATTTCTAAATGAAGGACATGGCGACAATTCAATCGAAAACCGCAGATAAGAGAAACAAAAACAGAATTTAATTAAAAGTATTTAATTTTTTTTACAGTCGTAACTAATTAACCATAAACTCGATCTTAGTTCTTCTCATCTTGTTGATTATCATGTTCTTCCTCAAGTTTTTGTTGTTTTGCAATTATAGTTGTCCATAATTCTTTTAATGAATAAGATCATTTTTTTTATTATTCTTCAATTTTTTATTGTTAGTTGTTGTTTGTAGTTATTCTACTTTAATTGATCATGATATATTTTCTTCATTAAATTTATATTGTTTCAGTTGTTATTGGTGTCTGATTTTTATATGCTTTGTCTTTGATATTGATCTATTTTGTGTTCGAGTCTATGAGTTCGATGTTACAGAATCGATTAAGACGATGTTTCTCGTTGAATTATTTGAGTTTTTTTTTTTAAAAAACTATAGCCAAATTGTTTTATTTTTTGTTCTGTGAACTTTTCAGATTCGTTTGTTTAGAATAATTTGGAATTTGTTGAATGAATTTTAGTTCTGGCAATTAATTCTTTTTCCACTAAAGAAACTTGTTGAGTTATTTACACTGGTAAATATATTTTATTAGAGAACTTCACTGTATAAGCATTCAGTTAGTATTATACAAGCCAGCCGCGGGTTAATAAACTAGTAGAATTCAATTAAAGGGCATTGATGTTGGGTTTAGGTTATACAGGTACTTTTGTAGTATACTATGCTCATATATTTTTGTTTTTCCTTTCATTTCTTCTCTTTTCATTTCTTCTATAGCTGGTCAAATTGAGGATTCGTTACGAAATGTAGGAATGACATCTAAAGCTTGTCATTTGATTCAAGATCTAAATATGAAAGATCACTCTAGTGGTACATCTCAAGTCTACTTATGCTTTTTGTTTATGATATTGTTGTTCAGTTGTTTGTGGAAAATGATGATGTTTTGAAAGGGGGTTTTAATGGGAGTGAAGCGTATGATGATTCATCAAAATGTGGAAAGCTTGCTTCGGCTAAATCTGAAGTTCGTCGTCTGATTGAAAATATATGTTTTGTTTTAATGATCAACTTATTTAGAAGTCTGGTGTTTTCATGGTTTGTATCGTTTTGAATATCATTTCTTACTAGAATATTTCATCACATACTCACATATGTAACAACAATAACCCTCTTATGGTGCTTAATATTCCTATATCAAAGCTAGTGTCTTGGTTGATGCTTGATCCTCTGTCGTTAAAGAGGAAACCTGGTGCTATTATAAGTTATGGCAACAACCTTTATTAGAGGTACTAATGGGAACATTCTTGCAATACATAAGCGCTTATTTGTTCTATTTGATGACACCGCAGAGACGGCCGATAAATATGTTCCAATGCTCATTGATGACATGATCGTGAGCAAAAAGATGCATATGAAAATTCATATTGTTTAGTACTGTTACCACAGGAGTTAGCACCCCACATGGAATTACTAAAATTTATTTCTAGAATCATATGCAACAACAATTTTACTCAAATTCATGGCAGCGGAATTCATGCCTCATGTATGATTCATTTTACATGGGATTTTAATTGAATTTATAGCACCCATATATTCTTCATAAAACTTATAAATACGAAAATGTAAATCTCACTCCTCAAACTTGCGGGTTCACACAATTACATAGTTTACACATACCATAAGGTCCCGTTTGGTAGGCAGGAAATCGTGGTATGGAAAAGGAATCTGACTGAAAATTGACTCTCTCATAAAGTCTGATTTCAATTACCTCGATATGGATGGTATTCTATTTCCATTTTCCACCGTCAAAGCCAAAATTACATAAATTATCCTTCTAATAAATTTTAGATTCTTTCGCTCATGAAATTCTTTTTGGGCTCATCTTTCCAGCTATTGTATCAGTATATAACTTTTACTAAAACACTTCTTCTTCCTACAACTTTTAGCAACAAAGAATTTTTCGATCGCGAGGTCTTCTCTAAGGTACTTCTTCCGAGTTCTTTTTTTTTTTTCTTTTCAATATCTCTCTCTCTCTCTCTCTCTCCTCTCTCTCTCTCTCTCCTCTCTCTCTCTCTCTCTCTCTCTCTCTATTGAAAGAAGGAGATAGTACTCAAATAATAGGATTATCTTCTTCTTCCAATCTGGGCAAACAAGGGTTCAAAATTTTCTTTGAAGATCGATTATATATCTATTTTTTATGTATTTTTTGATCGATTTCGTGGGATTTTGGTATTGGAATGATATATAGGATACCCAATTTCAGTGAATTTGTTCATCTGTTTAGGCTCGAATTATACAGTATGAGTGATAAATGCATGAATCATCTATATAGCTACGTAGGATCTGAAAATCTAAGGGCTCGATTACCAAAATATTGGTTGTCTGGTACATAGATTAATCTATTCATTTTGAAATAGTAAATGATTCATTTTGTAATACTATTCGGTACTTCTTTTTTTTTTGGATAATTCTATTCAGCACTTCAGTTCTTCTCACCTCTCATTTTTTGTTATTGTTTGGTTGTCTGATATGACTTGCTTTCTTAAAAGATTATCTACAATATTCTTTATGCTTATTATGATTATGTTTTCTAAATTTGCAACATGACACGTAAAATTGTGCAAAGAAGGAAAAAAATTAAGCTTGCATTGTCATTCATGATCAATATATTCAATATCATGTGTACAATGTATCTTGCTTTAGAACGGCATTATAGAAAATATTTGCTGAAGAATGAACCAGAGGCTAATAGAGATGTTATACGACATGTTACTCTTAGGCGACTCATATATTCAAATGATTTAACTTGTTTTGTGAACCTTAGAATGGATAGGTATACCTTCAACAAGTTATGTTTAATGCTTTGTACTACTGGAAAGTTAAAAGATTCAAAAAATATGAGGGTGGTGTTTTTTTTCATACTTGGTCATCATAAAAAGAATAGAGTGATAAAGTTTGATTTCTTAAGATCTGGTGAGACGATTAGTATGTGCTTCAATAAAGTATTGAATGGTGTTCTTTGATTGAGTGACAACCTACTTAAATCACCTGAACCAGTCATCGATAACTCAACAGATGACAGATGGAAATGGTTTAAGGTATATGACACTAAAACATTCATTTGATTTCTTATATTATGCTACTATAAGTCTGTACTAATATCATGTTATTTCTTTTGTAGAATTGGCTACGAGCATTAGATGGTACGTATATTAGGGTCAATGTACTTGAGAAAGATAAGCCTAGATATCGCACTAGAAAGAACGAAATTGAAACTAATGTGCTAGGAGTTTGCTCTCAAGACATGAAATTTGTCTATGTTTTGCCGGGTTGGGAAGGCTCCGCAGCAGACTCTTGAGTACTACGAGATGCTGTGAGTAGGACGAATGGTTTATGAGTTCCATAGGGTAAGAGTTTATAGAGTATTTGTCAGGATCCATCTTGGATTTCACCCTGAATTTCGGAATGAACCATGCGGGGACCACCTTCAAAGTAGATCATACTGGAAATTTGGCATAACCTCCCTTGAAAATAGATAACCCTTCATAAAAGCACATGCAAACACACTTCTAAAATCCTACTCCAACCTTGTACACCTGGAGCCTTCCTGCTCCCCAAGTTCATCACATCTCCCAAAAGATCAATTACTCATCCAAAAAAATCTCACAACCAACAACAAAGACATTCATGACCAACACTTAATCGATGCCTTAAACTCAAAATAAATATCAAGACCATATCATAAACCGAAATCATAATATAAGCTTGGAAAAATAGAACGATAATTTCCAAAAGAAAGTCATGCATGCTTATTCATTTAAAACAAAATGTCCACTCATAGATTTAGGCCTAAGTCTAACGAAACCAAACCCGAATCGCCACTCAAGCGAGGTCTCCTCGTATCCTGGCTCAATAACCATGTTTAAGACTAAATTTCAATTTCAGAAAAATGAATACTTAAATATAAACACTAAAACTCTTCCGCCTAACCCACTACCCTTACTAGGATTAAGCTTATCGGATTCATAGCAAACTCCACCCACAACCTCATTTCATTTATTTCAACATTCCAAAACAAAAATAAGGAAATCCAACAATAGGATATTCCCGAGTAGCACACCAATAAAACAAAACTTCAAATAATCGCAAACCTATTCAAAACTTCACCATAATTCTCAAATTTCATACCATGGGACTCCTCTCAACAAGAATAAGCTAAACAACTTGAAAAACAACCCAAAATAGGCGGCGCAGTCGTCTGCTCTGCCGGCAGCGGCGGCCGGCCAGCCACTACTCCGGGCACCTTCAATGCTTACCAGATTTTAGCACAATTATCCTCTCAACATTCTAAACAACTTTCATAACTACCACATTGATCAATTTCAAACGGAAACATGTCAATCGAATCAAAACATAAAAATCCAAAACCTCAAACCCTAGAATTCGAAACTCTTCAATCCTCCTTACCTAAATCGAATTGATCCAGTTCCTTCTGAGGTTATGCTATACAAGCAACTTCAAAACCTAGCATTTGGTTTCCTGATTCATGGCCGGTAATGAAGATTCCGGCAAAAGAATGTTATTGTGTAGATGAGGCTTCTTGATGGAGTTTCTCTCCTATGGTGGCATTATGGAGTTGATCACCTACCAAGATCAATGGGGGATGTCCCAAGCTTCAGTTCGGTACCGGCCTTGCCGGCCAACTCGTTCGGACGGCTGCGAACGACGGCGGCAAATGGGCCGGTTAGAAGGGGAGAGAGAGACGCGGGGGAAGAGAAGAGAGAATGAGCAAAAATTTCTGATTTTTTCCCCCAAAATGGAAACTTTCCCCTCCTATTTCTAGTGGTTTCTATAACTAGAAGTTTTCGGAAAAATCAAGTCGCCCTTTCTATTAATAATAACTTCATTAAACAGTAACTTCAAGTTTTTAGACCGTAAATTCTTCGTATGAACTCTGATTTTGATGTGTCACGTGTCCACGAACTCGGTTTAACGTCCTCTACAACTTTCATAAAAGAAGTTTTCTCAAATTTCGAACGGAAGAAAAAGTCAACTTTTGGAGCCTCAAATAGTTCCGAAACAACGGTAAAAGTAAAAATGAAGTCGTTTACGGTCCAACTGACGGTAAACAGATCAATTAAGGTCCGGGGCTCACTTTTAGTATAAAAGTATGGTGTGAGATGACATACAGTTGCTCACTTTTAGTATAAAAGTATTTTCAATGATACTTTTATGTCGTTATAATCAATGTCTAACGACAGAAAGTTAGAGTTTGTTACAAATCTAGATACAGACAGACGATAAATGAGTTAATATTGTCTGTCGTACAATGTCTATCAGACGACGGACATTACCCGATTATCAGATGACAGCTCGATAGACGACACGTAAAAAAATAATCAGACAACATGCATTGCCCGTCGTTTGAAGGCAAAATTGACGTAGTGTTAAAACCTTGATTTAAGAGTTCTATAAAATAGTACACAACAAGACGAGTTCATGGATATTTTCGAGGTATTTTTCGGATACTCGAGCTTTTATTTATGAAACTTCTAAAGTATGCGTGAGTTATGGAAATTCATTAAATAAAACGAAATCGTGCGGTGCAATCTCAACCGTTTAAATCAGCACCGAGTCATCTGGGTCATTGAAAATTAATTATATCGAGGCTTTAAATAGGGGGAGATCAGATTGTATATCATAGATGCTTATCGATGACTCTGGGTCGGTGCTCGAACAGACAACTCGAGAAGACGACGCTGCTGAAGCACCGCCGTTCGGTCTCTTCCCGACGACACACATATCTCTTTCTATTCCTCTCCTTGCCGGCGTCGCGCCCTGTGGTCGCTCACTCAAGCTTCAACCGAGGAAGGAGAATCGAGATCGAGAACTTCCGAGTTTCTCCGGCGAATTCAACACCCAACTACTCCGATCACTTCCTAGGCTGCTTGTGGTATGGGATTGAATCCTTTCTTCATGCTCTACATGTTAGAGTATTTAGTTTTCAGATTTGAATCAGTCTAATAGGGTTTGGTTTTCTGGGTTCACTTCTGGCTCCGTCGAGTACACCAACGTCGACGATTTTTATGGCACTTCAGGTTTATTTTACTCGCTACGTGGAACACGATCAACTCCCTATATTCTACAAGTCCAGAAATTGATGAAGTGATGGAGAGGAGGGAACGATCCTAGCTGCTGCATTCTTGGTCAAGGAATTGAAATTGAGGATTCGGCTATGTAAAAGATCAATCTGATATTAAGGTAAGGAGGAAACTGATAATTTGGTTATGAATTTTGGTAATGGTTAGTGTAAGAAATTTTGAAGAACAAGACATTGTATCAAGCTGAACTTAGAGTATGTATATGACCGGTATGAATTCAAGCATTGGAGATGAGTCAAAGACTGAGCGTAATCATATTAGTCAAACTCATAATCTGTTAGGATTTTGAAATCAGTTTTAATACAGTTATAAAGTTTTATTTGATTTTAGTTTTTGAATTAAAGAGCAGTTAGAAGGATATGACAGTTTCTTGATGGAAGAAACTGTCATTGTATAAGTGGTCTATATAGTCAGATTTGGTGCCTGCTGATACACAATCGTATTCTCATAAAAAGTCCCATTAACTTAGAGAATAATAACGGTGGAATCAGGAGAAGATCATCTTGACGACTTCAGTTCTTGCAACAAGATAAAAAGGGTCAAGTGCGTCAACAAGTAGATACAAGGAACTCCAAGTGCGCTAACAGAAGATAAGAGGAGCGCCAAGACGAACATAAATCAAGATGGATCACTCAAGTTATTCATGTAAGTTATGTAAATTCTAGATTTCAGTAAGGATAGATAATGTTGTTGCTATCCCGAAAACACAGGACGTTCAAGTTCATGTATTCATTATGAAATAGATTTCATGAAGTATCGAATTCAGTTCTTTCAATTGGTATCAGAGCAATCTATCTTCATGTGAATTACATGTTCTATGTTTCTTTAGAATCCTGGGATCTTACCAATAATTCGCATACAGTTTTTATCAAGTAAATTTCAAAAGCTATCCCGATGTGCATGTGTGTGCATAATATAAACTGGATGTGATACAAATGATCTCGTGTTGAATCAATGAAGCGCATGACATATATTTACCAATATCATTATATCTGTTATTTATTTTTGATTAAGTTACTGGATATATACACTTACTGTGTTTTAGAACTACCAAAGTGCATCAAGATTTCAGGAAATATACTTTTAGAATGTCTGCTATATATTTCTGTGATTTATATAGTTTGTGTGTTCTTGTAAAAGTTCATGCATTCTGCAGATTTAGGATTGATACTCTATGTGCAATCCTAAATGCAGTAGACTAGATTCAATATCATAAACTGATATCATGACTTGATCTGATATAGATACAGTAAATGTTCCTACAGTAGAAGTTTCATTTAGAATTATGTGTTTTTTGGTAATTAATCTGCATATAGTTATTTCATTTTAGGTTTTGAATGTAAGTATGTATATAAAGTTGAAACCTGAGCTGTTAAGGTGTCTATAATTCAAGTTTAGTTTTACATCATATGTATGAATTGACTACATTTACATGCCATATATATTAATGACATGTTTTAAATGAGATTGCATAAGATGTCTATATGTATGCACTCAAGAACTTAAAATTGATCTGCTGTATACAAATTTTCTTATTCATATGCCACCAAAGTGGGAAATAGAAGAGAGATTTTACAGAAATAAGTTGATCATAAGGATAATATACACTAGACAGATTAAGTTTCACTTACTACATGCTACCAAAGTAGCTTAGTATACCAGAAACTATCTATTCATTTAGTCTAATATATATGTAAAGATCACATCATAAAACTATTAATTGATATTAATTTCCAAAGAAATGTATCAAGTATTTGGTTTGTGATTGTGCATATAACAGAAGTGGAATATTCAGATTTCACTAGATATGTGTACACCACAAAGGTAGTCAGAGTCTCGAAAGTGTTTTTTCATTTTCTTTTATATGATTTGGTATGAATGGTTATTCAAATCATGAATTTTCATTCGTTTTGGGACATTCAGAACATTCTAGTATCATGATACACCAGAAATTTTAAACTGATCAATTTGAAGTGCAATTTACCATGATCACATTGAGGAGAAAGATTCACCAGGAGCATTGTTTACAGTTGCAAGGATAGAAAGAAGCAAGAACAAGAGGCCAGCAATTTTGTGTTAAGGAAAATGGCTGAGATTCAGTGGGAGACAATTGAATGTATCTGTACCAGTGGTCATATGAGAAAAAGTTTCTAGCTACTCCGTCTTAAGGACATGAAGGAAATAGAAAATTTTCAGGATGATGAAGTCAGTGATTTCAAGCAAATGGTTTAGTAATATTGATAAGCATCAGGAGCAAATAAGTTGTTCAATAAAATGCTGAGCGAGACTTCTTCTCATCGTCAACAAATGTTGAGTCTGGCTATTTTGTAATGAGCAACTAGAGGATGCAGTTACAGTTCAGTCTTGCAAGACATGTGTTTGAAAACATGACAGAATACAGTACATTTCCTTGGACTTCTATGTATGATCAGTGAAGTTGTGCAGTTTTGGGCTTAAAGATGAAGTTCTAGTACTGTTTAACCAAGTGAGAACGGCTCATGGTGTTTTCAATGAATTCACTGCTGCAACAGTTCCTAGATTTTGTTGACGACATGATCACAGTCTTCTTTCAAGATGTCAAGTTATGAGGATTTTTGATAAAATGCCATAGAGAAATCTCTGAGTTGGAAGTCATTGTTTGGGAACATGTTTTCAGAATAGTTTACAGGAAGAAGGCCAGAAAATTGTATACTTGTATGCAAAGGATAAGAGATTATTTCAAATTGGATCAGACTGAAACTGCGTTGTTTTAGCAGTATTGAAGCTCGGGTCTGCAGATAATTGCTCAGCAAAAGGATAAGGATTTGGTTCTAATAGTTCAATTATGAAAAGCGTTGTATTCAAAAGTGAGGTCTGACTAAAGTGGTGAGTATTTGACAGACATATAAAGCGAGGATGGAATAAAGGTCTGACAGGACTTATTATATTTACAAGGATATGAGTCAGTGGAGCCATGAACAAAATAGACCTTTAGAAGAATAGAAAAGCATGTCAGAGGAACATAAATCTCTCGAAGAAAACCGGAAAGAAGATCAGATCCACAGTCGAAGAAGACGAGGTCACCATTGAAGTAATAGGATGTTAATTTGATCAAGTTGAAGCGACTTCAGTCCGAATCAAGACAACAAGGGAGTCGACTATTACAGGTAGTACTAGCTAGGTGTACGTGGATGCTGATTTGTATATACGTATGATGCTAATGTTTTCATTGGCAAGGTTGGAAGTTTCAGGTAAGATTGGTGGGCAGATGTTTAATGCATACCAGGTGCTTGATGAAAGATCTGACCCAAATCTAAGTTGTGAGGATTACCTCAAATGGATATGCATAAGGAGGTTGATGTAATGGAAACATTGACCGAGTTTTGGTAATATGAAGGTGAAGGGTGGCCACAATGTAGGATGATGCGTAATTGAGGACATGGAAATATGCATCAAGAATGATAAGGTACAGTGCTTCAGACCCTTGTTCTTATTGCTATTTTGACATGTTTTCTTATGATTGTGCCATCATTGTTTATCATTGTATATATACCACATTGAAGCTATACAGATTCTACACATTTCCCTTGCTTAAGATAAGAGTTCGACAATTATTGGTTCTGCTTTAGAGATCAACATGCGAGTTTGTAATTCGTTGATTGAGATGCATTAAAATGTGAGTGGACATTGGCTGCGCTAAGCAAGTTTGATGAGGTAGTACAAAGATATTTGTTTGGCATGGAACTTGATGATTTTAGGATATGTATGAATAGACTGCTTAGATTGACGGCCTGACTTTGTAATTTGGATGGTTGAGAGCACAATATTATGATACAGAATAGGGATATCAAGTTTTGGGAATCACCAAGCAGGTTTGGATATTTACAGGGATACTAGCATGGTCTTGTCTCCTCCCTGTATTTTGGGCATTTATTAACTGAAGAAAATTTATATGGTTATGGATTAAGCCATTAAGGGAATTAGAAACTCTAACATCTGCAATACCAAAATTTCTAGTGAGAGAAGGAAGGTCTACGATCTTATATGTCTACAGAATATTAAGGTCTGGGAGTGAAAGTAAGGCTGAAATCCCAATGACTTATGTTTACAATATGGAAGTAGAATCAGCAATAGAGGAAGAAGATCCCACATCATTTAATCACACAATACAGTCAGTTAATAGTGATAAATGGATGGAAAGCAAGGCTAAAAATGGAGTGTGGACTTCGGTGAATAAAGTTGATACATGCAAACCTATAGGCTGCAAATGGGTTTCCAAGACCAAGACAGATGCAGATGGGAAATTGAAAGATACATTGCCAGGTTAGTTGCATATTTTGTTTTGGAATTGTGATCAGTTTGGGAAATTTGATTTGTTTAGCTACTGCATTGGAATCATTGTTTTGTTGAATTGGATGAACACGATGCATAAAAGATCAAGTTATAAACATTGCAGCATAAGAAGTGCAGATTTGGCCTGTTTGACTCTTTGGACAAGTGGGAGTTTGTGAACTCAGTGACACTAAGAGGCTGCAATAGGGATACAACTATAGCATTATGAAGAACTCCATGAGTGTGCCTAGTCACTGAATGGTTCATGAATTGGTTCATATATCTAAAGTTAAGATGAAGTACTGTTCTGTATTGAAAATCGTTATTTTGAGAAAGTTTTTGATATGACACCCCAATGAGATATTGTGTCATGGGCTACAGTGATTACAAGGAATGCAAAAGATGAGAAAATATGAACAAGTTTTAGTAAGGATCAACAAAAGATGAGAAAATATGAACAAGTTTTAGTAAGGATCAAGGACAATCATGTATGCCAAATACAATATTGTTATGGTCAGTATTGCCTCACAGATTTAGCATGCAAGACTGCAAAAGAGGAAGAGGCATCTACATCTTAAGGGAGACAAATTGCAAAAGGTCAGTATTTAAGCAAAATAAAGTGAACTAATAGCATTTGCTATATGCTTTGATTTTATTCCCTCAGGATGGATAAAACATTGTAGTTCATTCATGTTCATATATTTCATGTATTGTTTGCTGCATAATCAAGTTGTACAACTATAGATGCTGTTAATGTAATAGCAATTTTGCAGTCAAATGATTCTCAAGTATGAAATAATTTCAGTCTTCAATTTTACATTGAAATTTTGTTAGGACCATTTATATGCTTATATTGCAGATGATTACTTAAGTTTAAGCATATATGTGTTACTGTGTTTTGGGGTAATTCATGTGGTTTTATTTGCTGCATTGTGATCTTGGAATGATGGTGATTTTCTAATTCACCAAGCCATCCTTAGGTTCATTGTAGTTAAAAATAGCTGACAGAATTTTGAAACAGATAATCAATGTGAATTGAATTCAAGTGCGCACACTACAGCTACTGTGTTATATATGTATATGAGTTTTGAACAATGTCTAGTTTAGTGGGAGATTGTAAGAAATTTTGAAGAACAAGACATTGTATCAAGCTGAACTTAGAGTATGTATATGACCGGTATGAATTCAAGCATTGGAGATGAGTTAAAGACTGAGCATAATCATATTAGTCAAACTCATAATTTGTTAGGATTTTGAAATCAGTTTTAATACAGTTATAAAGTTTTATCTTATTTTAGTTTTTGAATTAAAGAGCAGTTAGAAGGATATGACAGTTTCTTGGTGGAAGAAACTGTCATTGTATAACTGGTCTATATAGTCAGATTTGGTCCCTGCTAATACACAATCGTATTCTCATAAAAAGTCCCATTAACTTGGAGAATAATAACGGTGGAATCAGGAGAAGATCATCTTGACGACTTCAGTTCTTGCAACAAGATAAAAAGGGTCAAGTGCGTCAACAAGTAGATACAAGGTACTCCAAGTGCGCTAACAGAAGATAAGAGGAGCGCCAAGACGAACATAAATCAAGATGGATCACTCAAGTTATTCATGTAAGTTATGTAAATTCTAGATTTCAGTAAGGATAGATAATGTTGTTGCTATCCTGAAAACACAGGAAGTTCAAGTTCATGTATTCATTAACTGCCTTGTGTTTCTCTTGGTCGTATTTAGAGACTCGCGACACTGTGACGTACCTAAACTGAGGAGGTGCAATTTGGGGAGTTACATGATAGTTAGGAGTTAACATCAATAGGACTTGATGATTATTGTATGTCTACCAAGATCAATGTGGAGCATCTTGTACCCCATATGCATACATAAAATGGTCTCATAGAAGACATCATAATTAGGTATTAGTTATGCGCACCAACCTACCTACATATGATTGGAGTTTTGCAATATTGCATGCAGTCTTACTTGTTTTTAAACCCACTGCTAGCTAACCATTTCATGCGTATCAGTTGGTAACTGGACATGAGCATGAGATTTACACATACTTGGTTACACAACATGTGTGCCTATTGCGTCTCTGATTCGCAATGTATTGAAATAGGGTTCTCAAAAACGAATAAGTATTTATGTTGGATATGGATCTTCAACAATCATTCGCCACTTGGAACCCTTGACAGAAGATCTCGTTTTCGATAGATTTGCGAAATGTCGCTTTAATGAGAGAGTCTTCTCGTCATTAGAGGGAGATAAGAATAAAGATTTTCTAAAGGAATGACATAAATTGTCGTGGTTGTCCCCACTCTGTCTCATAATGATCCTCACATAATTGATACCTTGAACGTAACAGTTCTGATGCCTGATACGTTTATAGATATTGATGAAGTGACGAGATCACACATGTTAGCTGTAAATGTCTGTAAGGTTAAAAGTCCCTAATAAGGGGCACATCGTTGCAGATAGAGGCGATGCAAACACATTTAGTCGAGGTGTGGTTGAGGCCGTGGCTCCCTAAAGGAATAAGGGGATGCCACTTGGTTCGATCAATACTTGCCTAAAAGAATCGAGCGAGTAAGGCACAACCTCATCAATGTAAGGAATCTCTCTTATAAGATTGTCTATAATTATAGTTATGTCCATGAATCAATATTGGAGGACGCTCCGATGTTTAAAATGATTCCAGAGACAAAATCTCAACGAATTACAAGAATACATACACATTGATTCACACTGTTGCTCAAGGAATCATAGAGCACAAAGGTATCGAACCACACTCAGTTGAAGAATGTCAACAAAGAGCATATTGGCCTAAATAAAAGTGCAATCTAGAAGGAGCTAGATTCTCTGACAAAGAGACATGTATTTGGTTTGGTGGTGCTAACCTTACCAAGTGTAAAGCCTATAGAACATAAATAAGACTTTGTCAAAAAGCGTAATGAGAAGAATAAATCCCCAAAGGACAAGACTCGCCTTGTGGCGCCAAGGTTTCTCGCAACGCTCTGGATTAACTACGAGGAGACATAATCTCCCATAATGGAAATGCAACTCATCGATGTGGTTACTACTTATCTCTATAGGGATCTTGATTGGGAGATATTCATAAAAGTGCATGATGACCTTAAACTATCTAACTCAAGTAACTCTAAACCACAGAGTGTGTTTGCAATTAAAATTGAAACGCTCACTTTATACATTGACTACTTGGTTAAGGAGGGATACAAAATGATGAACTATGCCTTTGCGTACTCATAGATGAAAGAGTTCCGGATTTGCAATTATAGCTATCTATGTTGATGATAGGAACATAGTAGGTACTCTTGATGAAGTAAGAGAAACCGCGAGCTATATGAAATTTGAATTGAGATGAATAATCTTGGGGAACTTTGTTAATAAGGAGTTTGTGGAATACTAATCCACCAGTCTGCATGTGTCCAAAAGATTCTTAGGTGATTTACATGGACAGAATGTATACTGTTAGCATCCCAATGATCGTCGATATTCAGATATAAAGGAAAATTCATTTCATCCAAAGAAAGATGACGAAGAAGAGTAGAGGAATGAAAACTCTTCTCTAAATTACAATAGACGCAATATTATACTTAACCCGATGAACACGACTGAGTGTTACATTCTCATTGAACTTGTTTAAGCGCCAACTCAGTGTCATTGGAAGGTATAAAGAATGTATACTGTCAAGACCCACCCCGGATTTCACCATGAAATCCGAAATAAACCCTGCAAGGACCACCTCCAAAAGAGATGCTACCGGAAATTCGGTATAACCTCCCTTGAAAATGGACAACCCTTCCTAAAACATCTGCAAACACACTTCTAAAATCATACTATAACCTGGTTCTCTTGGAGCATTCCTGCTCCTCAAGTTCATCACATCTCCTAAAATATCAAATACTAATCCAAAAGAATCCCACAACCAACAACAAAGACATTCAATAATTTACCAACTGGATTATCAGAGCATTTCTAATAATAAAGGAAAAACAATAAACAAAGAATAAGCGGAAGCAGCCTCTGACTATGCATCGACTCCATGTACGCTCAACCTCAAATAAACTTAGCATGCAAACTGGGCATTTGAAACCGAATGGTCCAGGAGAAAGTAATTTAAAACATTAGAGTGAGTAGACAAAAATAAATTGAATAATTTAACAACGTAATTTAAATATTTTTCCACATTTAAACTTTAAAAACTTAGATGCACACAACTATGATCATACAAATCACTTTAAATCCAAAACCACATAAGAATGGACAAACCAGCCCTGTTGGTTAAACAAATACTGAAATCTTTTAAATCCATAAAGCTTCCCCAAAGATCATGTGAATGGTACGGTTCCTAACCGTACTTGAAAATTATTATAAGAAATTTTAAAATAAAACTCAATGATGTGTCTCACACGTCAAAATATTCTCAAATCCATAAATATAAGCGAGATTTAATTTTCAAGTATAAATTGTAAATAATATCTCCACCCGAAATACTCTCTAAAATATTCTCAATGTCAAGATCAATATTCCACGAATAAACGAGAAAATTATAAACAGAGAACAACAGAAAATCTCATTTTCGGTAATCTTTTATAAATCTCAAAGTTGACAAATAAAAACAATAATAATTTAATCCAGAATCCACTCAAAACATAAACCATAAAATTCAACTTAAAACATAAGTCCCAATAAGAAAATCCACATCGTATTTGAAAATCAATCCGGAAGGATAATTCCTATGTCAACTCCAAAATCATAGAAATGATAAGCCAAACTAAAATCAAACTTTCTTACTTTCTTGCGAACGATAAATATAGAAAAGATATTTATAAAGCGATAGTCGCATGCAATTAAATCAAAATAAAAGTCCACTCATAGTATTAGGCTTAAGCTTTCCATTGCTCGAGACACTCTCCTCGAGCGCCGCCTCCAAATATCCAAGTCCTTAAGTCAATCACACGCCTGACCATAAGCTGTAGGACAAATCGGTCAGACTAAACTTTGAAATAACCATTGCCTCGTCTTCTATCCTAGTTTGACTAGGGTTTCCTAGGTTGACAAGGATTAACCAACTAATGGTGATCAACGTTTTCCAATTTAACCTTTTGACTTAACGATTCGAGACATTTTTCACTACATCCTATTAACTGGTAGACACTTAGGCCTCACTTAATAATTCGTTTTGATGTACCTTGATTTTTGATTAATCAACTAATGTATTTTCGTTAACTCAAAAACATACAAACCACCTTAATCTGGAAAACCACCAAATTACTAAGAACATCTGCCACGGGATGCTAAAATCAGTATGCCATAAAGGCCATTATGGCTTATCATAAAGGAATATTCTATTATGGCTATGGAATGATTCAACTGAGCTTCCCACAGTAAGCAATATACATATGTCATATTTCAAAAAAAATTGACTTTGTCAACAACAATGTTCCCTTGCTTTTAAAAAAAAACGGCTATATTCCTTTGCCAAGGGCTAGTAAAAAATGGTTTCTCTAACGTTCATTTTTCAGAGGTCTATAAAATCTGCATACTGCGACCATGTTCATCACATCAATTTTCATTCTTCTTCAATCTCAGTCTAGTATCCATTCCACCATGAATAATTCTCAGTTATCGTCATCATCTCTTTCTTCAAACGGAACCGATGATTATTATTATCGGGTCATGACTTCATTTGATCAAGAGCAAGATTTATTGTTTCGCACATATGCGAATAATAATCATCTCTTGACGAAGTTGAATGACAATGAGGACGGCGACGAGGCCGAATCAAGACCCAGAGGAGCAGTTCCTGGTCATATTGTTATTAATCGTAATCGAGAAAAAGCGGCATATAATCTATATATAGATTACTTTGCTGAGGTTCCGCGATTTCCCGAAGAAAATTTTCGCAGGATTTCAAATGAGCAAAAGTTTATTCCATCGAATAGCAGATGCCGTGAAAGCTCACGACAATTTCTTTATGCAACAACGCGATGGTATTGGTAAGCTCGGTTTGTCATCCTTGCAAAAACTTACTGCTGCTTTTCGAATGATTGCTTATGGGGCACCAGCTGATTCCCTTGATGATTATTTAAAAATTGGTGAGTCTACTGCAATTCGATGTTTGAAAAAGTTTTGTCGAGCTGTTATAGACGTCTTCGGAGCTCGCTATCTGAAAACACCTAACACCGAGGATGTTGCAAAACTTCTATATATAGGTGAAGAACACGACTTTCCAGGAATGTTAGGGAGCTTAGATTGCATGCATTGGCGTTGGAAAAATTGTCCAACAGCTTGGGCAGGAATGTACTCGGGACGTAGTAGATCACCGACGATTATCCTCGAGGCAGTAGTTGATTATGATCTTTGGATTTGGCATGCACATTTTGGTTTACTAGGCTCTAACAGCGACATTAATGTGCTCGAAGCATCTCACCTATTTGCAAATCTTGCAGAAGGTAAATCTCCTCCTACTCATTATAAGATTCTAGATAAAGATTATGACACCGGTTATTATTTGGCTGATGGCATATATCCCAAGTGGTCTACATTGGTACAAACTATTCATGATCCTCAGGGTCCGAAAAAAGCACATTTTGCAAAAAATCAAGAGTCATGTAGGAAGGATGTTGAGCGAGCATTTGGAGTTCTTCAATCACGCTGGGCAATTGTGAAATGACCTGCACGTTTTTGGATAAATATGTTTTGCATGATATAATGACTACATGCATCATAATGCATAACATGATAATCGAAGATGAGCGTGATCTAATTGCTCCTATTAAAGATTTTAACCGGGCTCCTCCATTATCCGTTGAGTTGGTAAGTAATGAAGATACACGGTTCCAAAAGTTCCTTGCTCGATATAGGAAAATTAAAGACAAGTCAGCTCATATTGCACTACGGAACGCGTTGATTGAGCATCAATGGAACCGACATGGTATACATGGGTGAAGAATGTTCAATACTGTATTTATCATATCATTGAAGTTGTTGTGTTTATTTTGCTATGCAATTTCTTCGGAGTATTGGCTTTATGTCCCCTCCGATTGTATTTTAAGGATAATAAAAGTGATAACTTATTTCTTATGTCTTGTTTGTTTTGTTAACTCTATGATTAATTATCAATTCATCAATGTTACAATACATCATATATCATATAAAATATACTAGTACATCACTATACATTATTCCCTTCAACTTACATTATTGTCACTCTAACCAAGATGCATAGATATCCAACACTTCTTTCAAGAAGGTGATAGACTACACATTGTATTTTTCAAGAAGATATCGTCATATACAGACCATTAGATCTAGTAAAGTAAATCTATCTCAAACCATTAGATCCTTATCTCAGATTCTCCCCTTATCCGGATTCAGACCTTATATACACCCTTTCTTCTCCCAGTAACTCACACCATTGTTTCCACAACAATCACATTATACACTTCAATGACAGATGTTAGGCAAAAGAAAGTTGTCCAACGAAAAGGAAATTTTTCGATCCAAGAAGATGAACTCTTATGTCATATATATCTTGAAATTTCTCAAGATCTTATCGATGGTGTTAACCAAAAGAAGGATAAAGTATGGGCGAGGATCACTGAATTGTGGAATCAAGATAAGGATGAGAATCAGACGAGAACATCCAAGTCTCTTCAAAGTCGATTTGTAGATCTTACTTACTGTGTAAGCAAATTTCGTGGTGTTGTTCGTCAAGTGGAGGATGACAATCCAAGCGGTGCAAATGAGAAAGATATTGTAAGTATTTTTTCAAAGGTTGTTTTTTATTAACAAAGTTATATTATGAATTAATGTTAACCAATTATTCATTGTTGACATTTGTAGTGTGCCAAAGCAAAACAAATTCTACTAGATGATCCTAACTTCACAAAGAAGAAACTTTAGTTTGATCATGTGTGGCATATTCTTAAGGATGCTGAAAAGTGGGCCAATACTGGTAGAAGTTCAACAAGACCACGACAAAGAAATGATTCAAGTGAAGGATATGAATCAGCATCTCGCACATCACAATCGTCAGGTACACTACCATTTGATGTCGATTTAAATGTAGATGAAGACGACCAAGAGCTATATATTGATGAACTCGGCACGTCTCGTCAACCCATTGGTATAAAGAAAGCAAAGCTGAAAAGGAAAGAGGTCAATGAGCAGACCAAGATTGCTAAACAAATCAGAGAATCCAATCAAGAATTGAAGGAGTTATTTGAAAAAAAGTCTGTTAGAGAGAAATGCTTTTACTGTTAAGCACGAGCAATATTCATCTCAAAAATTAGCTATTCAGCGTGAACGTGAGGAAAACAAAATCATGCTTACTAGTTTAGATACAATTACCGATCCAGAAGGGCGTGAGTACTTACGATCGAGAAAAGCAGAGATAATGGAGAGAAGAGCTCGTCAGTCTCGATAACCACCTGCAGCATCTGACTTTGGTAATTTCAATAACATAAACCAATTTCAAGGTGGTTCACAAGGACCTTTCAACTCTGGTAACTTTGCTAGCCCATTTCAATTTCCAACTACATTTGGTGGATATAGAAATCATCATGGAGGAGCAGCTGGATATGGTGGAGTCCCTCATTATGGAGGAAGTGATGGATCAGGAACAAGTGATGCACATGGAGGAGCGCGACAATTCGGAGATAGCGGTGGATCTGAGACACATAGCGGATATGGACTCATGCCAGAACATGGAAGAGATGATGATGATCTGATGGATTACTAAATGTGATGATTAGTAGTTATTTATGTATCGTTTTGTTATTTTGTTTGCATAAGTGTATGGTACTTTTTCCGAGTTCCGAGCTAGTATCCGAAAAGGTTTTGAAGACGCCATTATTTAATTTTGTAATTTAATAATGTGTAATATTATCTTTTATGAAGTAATAACTAATTATGTGTTAAACAAATTTAGCCTAAATATATTCAATATTAGACTCAAATGAAAGATCTCGTTGTGTATTTTGTAATGGTGTAATTTTTATTATTAGAAAATTTATAAAACTGAAGATTAATGGGAAAATTAAATTGTAACTATAATTAAAAAAGGATATAGTTGGAATAAGAAAGATGGAACAAGGATAAAGATGGAACAAAAAGATAAAATAATAAAAAATTTACTTGGTATGGCTTACGGGAATGGAATGGTATATATGGGGTTCAAAGGTTCACATATGACAAATTTTTTTTTTTGGGATGTGTGGAATAAGCCATATATGGGGTTTTGGCATACGATGGCAGATAGTCTAAGGGCACCCATAAGAGTTTCCATAAATGAAAAGTTTCTAAAAACAGAAGGTTTCCTAAAATAGAAATTTTCCTAACTTGGTAATTTTTCCGATTACAACCCGAACTTTCCTATTTTCAAAGTGACATAAAACGAAAATGAAACATCGATCACTACCTCCACCGCTTCTGCCAGATTTACCCCTTGCCGGACTCCGGTCACTTGTCGGAATATTCTACTGGATTTCGGGCACTTGCCATAATTTCGCCATAATCTCCTTGTATCTTCCAATCTCCAAGTTATAGACAAGCATGCCGAAAAATTAAATGATTTAACCACCAGTCCAACAAAATATCGAACTAGCGACAACACAGAAGCTTTTAGGAAATGAGAATTACCTTTTGCTTTCTAGAACGAAGAACCATACCATAATCGAAGCTCCTCCTTGCCTCAGCCATGACTAAATCGGAGAACCAAAAAAAAAACAAGGAACCTCCGTTCGCCAGAAAACCTCTGTGTCGGCTCAAAATCACAGTAGCTTCCTCCAACCCTTCCCAGGATGGCCTGGGCTGCAATCAACCGTTTCTAGACTCACCGGAGCTCAGTGGTCTCGCCAGAGCTCTAAGAACAAACTCACTGGAAAAACCTCGACAAAAACCCAGAAACACAAAAGAGGGCTTTTCGAATTAGAGCTTGAATTAAGAAAACAAAGACACCGAAAGGGAGAGGAAAGAGAGGCGAACAATAATATACCCAACGAAATCGTCGTCTCCGCCGGAGCTCGCCAGGAATTAAAGAAGACAGCCGCACACCACCGCGATCAATCTCCCTCTATAGTGGATTCAAGTTAGATTTTCTGGCTAGGCTAGGAAGGAGAGAAGAAAAGAAAAAGTTTGATGGTGGTCTCGCCGTCTTGGGTGGCCGGAATCGGCCAGAGTGTGGCGGAGGAGGATGGCTGCGACGAAGAGAGAGAGAGAGAGAGAAGAAGAAGGGAGACGGGTCAACGCTCGTAGAGGGCTTTTGACCGAAGTCAACCT
Organism: Fragaria nilgerrensis; assembly: GCA_010134655.1. Classification (NCBI taxonomy): domain Eukaryota; kingdom Viridiplantae; phylum Streptophyta; class Magnoliopsida; order Rosales; family Rosaceae; genus Fragaria; species Fragaria nilgerrensis. Next base: position 11,106,027 of record CM020981.1, read on the forward strand.
CCTCTTTTTCTTTTATGCTTAATCCAACGGTCAAGATCAAAACCCTAGTTGATCCGACGACCCAGATTAATCCAAAATTTTCTAATTTCAGAAATACTAATTTATTTTTACTAAACCTTCGATAAGTCATAGAAAATAGCTTGAAGCTTCGAAAAATAATCCGAAGACAGCGTTGAACTCATGTCGACACATACTACGACATCGGGACCTTAAAAGAAGAATTTGATATTTTGAGAAAAGCTCAAAAATAAACTTGAATGTTACCTTACTAGGTTACCGAGTACGGTTAAATTCCTCAGTAACTCGTAAAATACCTAGTAAATAGGTAAAATTGGGTACGGGGCGTTACATATACCTAAAGAAACCATCGATTTAGGTTCATCCTATCTCAAAAGAAAGACTAAAGGGAATGCAGATGGAACTGTAATCCCCTACATCAATACACCAAATAATGTTTTGGTTGGTCATTACTAATGCAAAGTATCTATGACCTAATGACCAGTAGGTCGTTCCCAAACTTGTCATGTATTCACTATTGGAAACACAATGATACCTTGTGAGAAACATAGGAATGTGAGGACGTTCCTAGCTAGCACCCTTAATTGATGTAAAAATAAGGGGGAGTGTAAAAATCAAGGGGAGTCTGACACACATACACTATCTTTGGTGCGTTGTGCTCTTTTTCCCTTCGACAAATATTTATTTTATCCCACTGAGTTTTGTTACTTGACAAGTTTTTAATGAGACAACACCACATGCACAATTTCATCTTTGACTTGGCACAAGGGGAAGTGTTGAAGGAAAAACACATTTATATGTGCATTCATCAAAGTCGTAACTGACGTGAGTAAATTATGTAATTAGTGATCAATTGGTGTAATTGCTTAATTAGTTATTAATAAGATTTTATTGTCATTATGTATGTTATAGTTATCTTTATAATATCACCTCTATATAAAGAGAATAAATAGGAGGTTCAATGAAATGAGGAGACCAATTCTATTTTGAGTAATTTTATTAATTAACATATCCCTATTTACTTAATAAACAACTCTTAAATTTTTTTGGGTCATTTTTTACCAGTTATTTCCTCATTTACCCTCCTTCTCTTCTTCCTCATCTTTCACTATCTTAAAGTTCAATTCTTTCCCTTGCTTCGCCAACTACAAGGCTGCAACCACAACAACCACAATTCTTTCTGTTTTTCAAACAATAATTCTAAGTTAGTGAACTAAAATATCTATAAGTTTACTGAATTAAACAAACAATAAAAATGAGAGAATTAGAGATTTTGATGACGTAAACATCTATACCAGTCAATAAATTCTTCTATAAAAATTGCAGGGCTGCAATTATGTTTATTGTAAATCCAAACAGTTCTATATGGATACTTGTTTGAATGAATTAATCTTTTAGTTCTTCACCTGCGGAGGTGTTTGACAATACAGAATTACAGAGTATTATTTTTTTCCCCCTATTTGGTTCAGTAACTATGAGTTGATCCTTAGTTCTTCACTTACCCAATTGAATAAATTAAACCTTAGCCATTGCTTGAATGAATTATTAGTTCATTACCTCCAAAGGTGTTCAACAAAACTGAGTGGTTTTTTTTTTCTCATTTGTTTTTATCAAAAAAATGTATAAAGAAGGATAAAAGAGGAGTTAAAAATTTAAAAAAAATATGGGATGTGCATTTAAATATGTGAGATGTGTAAATAAAATTTCTCTTCTATTTTTCCTGTTACAATTTAATTTTTTTTAATTTAATCATATAATATTATGTAATTTTCTTATATATATATATATATATATATATATATATATCAGTTCATATCTAGAGCGAAGCTTTGCTCTGAAATTAAAATGTGAAGTTCCTTATTTGACTCATTTTTCGATCGTATTTCCATATCTCCACCATTCAGTTTATTGATACTAATGCATAGATTATTCATAAATTTTTTTTATTCAAATTGATTATCGTTTTAGGTACCGAATTAGGTTAAATCAATGGACGGACCACAAACCTACCTAACCAGAACTGTTTGTGTAAATCACAATTATGAACACCCAAACGATCATCAAATTCGATGAAATTTTACAGGAATGATCTATGCATTAGTATGAATAAACTGAATGGTGGAGATGTAGAATTACGACCGAAAAGTGAGTCAAACAAGGAACTTCACATTTTAATTTTAAAGCGAAGCTTCGCTATGGATAGGACCTATATATATATATAGGTCCTTATTTGACTCACTTTTCGGTCATATTTTTCGATCATACTCGGTCAGTGTCTAGATACATATCGTATGATCATTCTTACAAAGTTTCATCAAATTTGGTGACCGTTTAAGCCTCCATAATCATGATTTACTTCAACGGTTCTACTTGGACAGATTTTGTTCTATTGATTTATTTTATCTGATTCAGTGTGCAAACGATCACCAAACTAGATAAATCTTTGTAAGGATGATCATACGACATGTATCTAGACACTGACCGAGTATGATAAAAAAATATGACCGAAAAGTGAGTCAAATAAGGACTTCGCACGTTAATTCCAGAGCGAAGTTTCGTTCTGGATAGGGATTATATATATATATATATATATGGGACAATGCCCACTAGCCCTAATTTTAAGAATTTTCTTCCCACTAACAAAATAAGATCTCAAAATTCCCACTAACCAACTAAACGAAGAAAAAGACGATAATACCCTTGAAAACCTAACAAACGCGCGTCCTCTCGCGTCCTCTCTCTCTCTGTCAGTTTCTCAATTCACCTTAATCTCTCTCTCCTCTCTCAAATTCGCCTCGACCTCTCTCTCTCTACTCTCTCAGTTTCGCCTCTCTTCTCTCTCTCTCTCTCTCACACACACACACTCATATTCGCGCCCTCTCGCTCAGATCCTCTCCCACTAGCCGTGTACTCCGTCATGCTTCGTCAGGTAATCTCTCATTTCTCTACCAGCTTTAATCTCATTCAAAATTTGATTCAATCTATGTATATCTCATTTGTTTTATACTTGTTTATGGTCTAAATTGAGAAGAATGGCAATTGCATTTGTTGAAATCTGTAAAATCTAGGGATTTCGTTTCAAGTTTAGGGTTCTACTATAGGTCCCCTATTGGGCAGTAGAGGGAAGAGGAGCATATTATTGGGGTCAATAGGACTCCTATTGGGAGCAGAGAACCATATTGGAGGCAGTAGGACTTGTTCAATTTGGGATATAGGGTTCTTGATTTGAACCAAATTCTGAGTTTGTTTTTGATGCTCTAAGTTTGTTTTTGTGCCTTCTGGGAACTGGATTATGCAAGTATAGGTCCCTAATGGGGTCAGTAGGAGGTCCTACTAGGGTCAGTAGGAGCACTTACTGGGGGTCAGTAGGAGCACCTACTGGGATCAGTTGAACATTGTATTTGGGCAATAGCACCTCTATTTGAGGAAGTAGAAAGCATATTTCCTTTATGTATTTCATTGCTCTATTCGATACTAATTTAATAATCCTCCTCCTCAGTATGAAGATAAAACGAAGAAGACAATCCTCCTCTTAGTCTGAGAATGAAGAAGAAGAAAATGTAGTAGTAGAAACGAGGTCAAAGAAGCAGAAGAAGAATGTGCAAAAGAAGTCTGAGAAGAAGGAGAAGTCAGGGAGTGGAGTTATACCAACAATACAACAAAAATGCTCGCTTGTCAATTTTCAGCAAATAGTTAAGATGGTGAAGCCGAAAGCGAAAGTTGAAGTATGGGATGTGCTACGGAGAACTTCTTTTTGACCGATGATATCGCTGATCTATCACTCTAAAGTGCAAGAAAATCATTTTTTCAAGCATGAGCGTGACCTCGAAATCATCCTTCAATACTATGATGTTGAGAAGAGGAAGTTCTTTTTTTGGGATAAAGAGATGGAGATCATGGTGGAAGACATAGAGAGGATATTTGGGCTGCCAAATTCAAGAGAAGTGATAAACAATGTGGGAAGAAATATGGACAAGGATAAATAGAAGCCTTCAGCGATTTTTGATGTGAAAATGATCAAGGACACAGTAGACAAGTAAGTATTGCTTAAAAGGCTGGAAGCTGAGGTACATAAGGTGGAAAAGGGTGATGCAAGAATCATTGCTGCCCTCATAATTATGGTTATGTTTACAACATGCTTTTTTAGCAAATCAACAGTATCCATCACTGGGACCTCATAAATGCTTGCGAGGACATTGAAAGAATCAACCAGTACAACTGGCCAAAAATGATCCTTGAATTTCTACTCGATGGACTTATGAGGCACGAGAAGAAAAAGCCAAAAGTTCTCAGTGGATGCTTGATACTGATTTATATAAGTTTTTTTTTTGTCTTATATAGGGTTCATTTGTTAGTTTTCTGTTTATATTTCATGTCTATTATATACATTTACTTACGGAAAGTACATTTCTTTATTTTTCAATACAGTACTGGTTTCTAGAGAAAACCCAGGTGAAGCACAAGATTACTGGAAAGGAGAGATCGACACCAACCTTTCTTAGGTGGTCGATAAGAGAGCTATTCACAACTGATAGCTTGAAAGACAATCCAGACATCGCAGTGGTAAGCAAAGACAAAAACTTCAAAAAAAGAAGAAAAGTTAATAATTGTGTGTATACTTATCTAACTTTTCCGAGGACATGTGACATGAATTCATAACAAAGGGACCATGGAATGAAGAAAGTAACAGAGGTGTATCGGATTCCGAGGACGTGCTACCTCTCACTTTCGGGGATTGGGTAAGTTCCCTTTTTAAATGTCTATTGGGGTCAGTAGGGGGCTTGACAACCTCCTACTGACCCCAGTAAGACTTCATATATTGTACCTAGCTTATTTTATACTTTTGGTTACTAAATTGCTGTGGACGCAGGTTCCCCAAAAAAGCCAGGAGAAACCACATAAAAAAGTTCCTAGAGCAACAACAGATAGCCTAAAAGATATAGTGACAGAAGATGTGGCCGAAAATGATCTCATTGTTCTAATCATTGAACTCCACAACCAAAATCGAAAGCTTCAGGAGAATGCAAAGATACTTCAGCAGACGTTGGAAATAAGCAAGTTGGAGGATGAGAACAAAAGACAGAAGAAGTATATAGAGGATTTAACTTTACAGCTTGCCAAGGCACATGAAGTTGAATGTAGAGAAGAAGAAGAAGAAGAAGATGTCTGCGTAAACTTCACTGAGAATATTCCTGAAACCCCAAGAGAAAAGGAGAAGGATGAAGGAGAAGTGCTGGATTATCTTGTGGAAATGATACAGAAATCGGCTAAAACTAATGCTCCAATAAAGCCGGTAGAAAAAATGAAGAAGCCTGTTCTAATACATTCCATCGAGAGGAACGTAAAGTTGTACAAGAGAAAGGGAACAAAAAAAGCCAAGGATGACGACTTCGAGTATAACACTCCAAAGGAAGTGAAGGACGTGGCGATGCCCAATAAAAGAAAAAAGGCTCCAAAACAACCTCTGCCTCGGAAAAACAACAAGAAAGAGCCGGAAAAGAAGAAACAAGTGATAAAAAAAAGTAGTAGTGAACTTTGAAAAGGACACTTGGACCACACTGAAGACGAAGGTTCAAAACTACTACAAGGCTTTCCTTGATACAATGGATGATGATGCGTAAGTGAACAAATTGAATGTTTGCATTTTCATGTATCAAATATGACATTATAGTTAAGTAACTAATGTTTCTGTTCATTCAGGGACACATTCTGGGCTTCTCAAACAAAGCCAATAGTGGTACAAGGAACATACATCATTGATCTTGTAGAAGAAAACTACATGAGTGACTCTGTGAGTTTGCCTCTTTTTCCATAAACTCTGTAAGAATTATATGAAAGAATTGCGGGTCTATTGGGGTCAGTAGGGGGCTTGACAACCTCCTACTGACCCCAGTAGGTGCTCCTACTGACCTCAGTAGGCGGTCATACTGACCCCAGTAGGTGCTCCTACTGACCCCAGTAGGTGCTCCTACTGACCCCAGTAGGACCTCCTACTGTAAGAATTATATGAAAGAAATATTAACTGAAAATCAAATTGAATAATTGCAGGTAATCAAAGCGTACACAGAAATTTTGCAAATGGAACTTGAAAATGCAAACATACATATTGCAACATTCCTGGAGATTGAAGCATCGATAACTTTAAATATAGGTTTAATATAACATGCATTTAGTATATTGGGGGCAGTATAGGGGGTTTACTGATTTAATATCGTTTGCATGCACAGTTTTATGCGATTAAACATGAAGAGGAAAGAGGAAGCATGGATTACAAGAACCAAATAATGTTGTGCTTAATTGAACCTTTGTGGTATGTATTTGACTACAACAAGGTTCTTATCCCAATCCACTATTGCACAAACCACCACTACACACTGCTTGTGGTTGATAATGAGGAAAAGAGGATTGTGCACATGAACTCTTTGCAACCTCCAGAGAATGAAAGGGATGAGGAGGAAAAATACCATAAGAAGGCTGGATATGTGGTAAGTGTCGTATCAGAAAAATTATAAAAAGCCTTTAAGGTTTCATAATTTCTTGAAAAAGAACACATGAATAATTGTATGCTGCATTGAACAGGTGAAACATCTCATGAAGTTTCTCCAAGAAGTAGAATTGTCAAACAAACATTATCCAGAAGACAGCCAAGAAACAGATATTGAGAATTACAGATATAAGAGTGTTGGCGAGACAAATCAAGGGGGATTTGGATGATAGAATCCTTCCGATGAATGACAGGGAGAAAATGGTAAGAAGATGGGTGCTTGACAACTTCAAAGCTATTAAAGAATACAAGCTGGAGGAAGACTTTGACTGTCCTCAACAAAATTCACTATCGTAAGTCCATTCTCAAAACTTTGTCATTGATTCACTATCGTAGGTTTCGTTTCATTGTCCTTAACATAAAATGAATGATTTGCAGGGCGGACTATGGGCCTTTTGTGCTCCATTTCATACAGAAGTTGGCCTTGGGAGAAAAGCCAAACAAAGTCGATGCTGATGGAATGAGAAAAGTTATTCTTAAGAAGCTAATGAAGGCCATAATACAAATGTTGTCAAGAAATGAAATGTGATGTTATATATGTTAGAGACAATGAAATGTAATGAACAATGAAATGAAATGTGACTTTGGAAGATTCTTTGTCCCCTTTATATATGTGAAATGTATTTTCCCATTTCTCTTCATTTTCAGTTATTTAGCATGAAAAACAAGTCAAAAATACAGGTTTCATTAACAGGTCCTACTGGGGTCAGTATGACCGCCTACTGGGGTCAGTAGGAGCACCTACTAGGGTCAGTATAACCGCCTACTAGGTCCATATTCATTAACAAGTCCTACTGGGGTCAGTAGGACCCTTGTCTCTTATAGCTGGTACCAACTTGGGTCAGTAGGACCGCCTACTAGGGTCAGTAGGAGGTCCTACTGGGGTCAGTATGAGGTCCTACTGGGGTCAGTAGGACCCTTGTCTCTTATAGCTGGTACCAACTTGGGTCAGTAAGACCGCCTACTGGGGTCAGTAGGAGGTCCTACTGGGGTCAGTATGACATCCTACGGATCCTTCCACAACACAGTGATAAACAAGCTACTGCAAAAAGAAATGCAAAAAAAAATGCCATACACAAGCAATGAAAACATGAAAAATAGACATATATTCAAACCAGCAACACAGAAACTCTGTTACAGATTCAATAAATCAATGAATCACCAACATGGAAAAGTATAAAAGTTATATAATTCCATAATAGAATCAAAGAGGTTCAGTGCAGGTCGCCTTGTTATGATTGCCCAATTTTTGACACCGGCCACAACGAATGAGCTTCTTTTGAGTCTCTCCACTTTACTTGAACCTCTTTTTCTTCGGCCTTCCAAGGGGCCTCTTCACATGGAGAGGATGTATAAACTCATCATTAGCAGATTCAGCAGAACCCGTATCAGCATTACAAATAGAAAAAAGTGAAACATCATAGCACTTCTTGCAGTAGTCAGCAAAGTAATGCGGATCTACAAATGCATAAACATCCTTTGAGGCAGCTTGAATTGCAGCAAGAGCATGAGAGCAAGGAAAACATTCAATCTCCCATTTTCTACACGTGCAAGAACAAATACAAAGGTCAACAACATGAGAATACTTCCCTCGAACTTCATAGATATTTGTGGTCAAGTAAACCACATTAAACTGTGAAGCAGCATCCATACGTTCTTTCAAACGATCCTGCATTTTCTTTCAAACGATTCTGCATTTTAGGAGTAAGTGGTGTGGTCCAGAGCTGAGCTTCATCCCTCCTCTCACCCATCTGATTCATCAACATTATCCTAGTCTGATCAAGCATACTATATGCCGGCATCTCACGCTCTTCAGCAAACCAGGCATTAAAAGATTCAGCCATGCTATTAGCCATAATCCCATAACGTGATCCAAGGAAAAATGCACGGCACCAATTTTCAAGAGGCATATCCTTCAGAAAATCATCTATAATTTTTGCATCACCAATTTCTCTCAGCTTTCTTAAATGCAAACGGTATTGCACGGGGGAAGATGCATATGATAACTCAAAACTTATTCTTCACAGCATTTTTCATAGTAGCACTCACTTCACCATATCTATTCATCAAATTAGGCAACAAATGCATGTAACAGAACAAGTGAGGATGACCAGGAAGTACCTTATTGAAAGAACCGAGTAATCCGTTACCGCGATCACTCATAAATGTAACAACTCTACCTTAGGATTCCAGTAAATCCTTCAAGTGCCGGAAGAAAAAACACCAATTATCTTCACTCTCAGAATCACATACACACATGGCCAAAGGAAAGCAACCTGAGAGGAAAAAAAACAAAAAACAAAGAGGAAAAAGTCAGCATACTGGGGGTAATAGGTGATTGCAGCGTGCCGTTGCACCGCTAACGGGAGCGTGCCGCTCCACATTTTCAAGACAAACACAAAAAAAGGAGCACATAACCAAGAAAAAGAAAGTTAGAAGATAAAAGTTTACCTTTATTTCCAGTTTTTCCAGTTGCACAAAGGATGGTCCCCTTGTAAAGATTTTTGCCAAAAGTGCCATCGACATATACTACAGGTAGACAGAACTTAAAACCTTCAATACAGCATGTGTAGGCAATAAAAAGCCTCTGGAATTGGTTGGTATCAAGATGCACTTCTAAGACAAAAACAGAACCGGGGTTACTCGCTAAAACAGCTTCCCTAAACCAGGATAACATGTTAAAAGATTCAGCCTCAGATCCATAAATCATATCCCTAGCACTTTGCTTTGCTTTCCAAGCAACCTTGTATGATATCTCAAAACCGTAAGCAGACTGCATCTTTATCTGGATATCCCTTGGCTTCAATGACATATTGTAGCTAATATCCTCTTGAATGTGTGTATGTAGGTATACTACATAATAAAAAGAAAACTTTTCAAAGCCATTAAAGAGAACATTAATAGCATACCTGAACAACAATCCTGTAGAAAAGTTCTTCGAGGTAGCAATAACAGTTTGTAAGAACTGCAATATTAAAGGCACATGCATGTTATTAGTTTATTGCATAAGTAGGAAGAAAAAAAATGCTTTATAATGATATCAATTTATGATGGAAACCTGCAATAGTGACATATTCCATAAACAAACTGTGGACATCCTTATCGATTACATCTCTAATTGCGCACGCGCATGAGGTGATAATTTTACAACTTTATTCCTTGAACGCAATCTGATAACCACAAAACCACAGCTTTGAAGAATCCTGAATAACCACCTCACTTCTCTTTTTCTTTTTTAGTACGATCAAAGGGTACAATACTACAATCTACAGCTTTGTCCCGACTCTTGTATCCATTGTCCAAACTTGAAAATATCTTTCGAAGACAGTGATCAAGAAATTGAATAATTTTATCACTGGAAGTTAATTATCAAATGCCAGTCTTCAATAATTTTATCAATGGAATAAGTTATTGCAATGAAAATGTTAATGCTATTCCAGTGAAAATGTTAAACTCTATTTTATCCTTGCATGCGTATAGAAGAGAACATCATTTCCCACCACCACTAAACTCGTCTTCTCTTTCATACTTGGCCAAACTAAGTCTGAAAATTTACACCCCAAACTTCCTCAACACACCCAAAAATTCAGAACCGATAAACCCCAATTAATCAATTTTGTCTTACGGACCCCAACTACAAAATCCAAAAAAAAAAAACAAAATACAGCAAGATATAAAATCAATTCAGCTATCTGGGAAATTAATTGCAAGAACTCTTTTTTTTGGGCCTTTGGCCCCCATTTATCCAAAAAAAAAAATTAATTGCAAGAACCCTAGGCGAACGTCACACAATATCAAATTCGCATTGACCATCTCTCGATAGAGCCAAAATTACCCCCAACTATAAAGTTCCGTACGTAAATCACCATAGAATACCAAATTACCCCCAACTATAAAGTTCCGTACGTAATTACCCCCAGATCTAATTATCCAAATTAAATATCTCAACGTAGGCAACAACCAGAGGTTAGAATACATACCTTCACAGCCGAATAATCCCAAAGTACTCTGCAAAAGGGGAAGGGCAAATCAAATGGCAAGAAAACTGGACGGAGACCAACCATCTGCCGCATCAAGACCTTGAATTCCGATCCGGTACGCACCCCAGCCACTCCCAGCCCAAGTCCCCGATCACCCATCACAATCCCATCGGCCGCTTTCGAAGCACCTAGCTTAGGTTTGGTGCGTGGAGCGCCTTCTCCCTTTTTTTTCTGTTTTTGTTCATTGTGTGGGGATGCGAAAATTGGAAGTTGGCTTTCAATTCGTTTTTTCACTATAGAGAAAATACAACGACACTGATCCGTGAGATAAGAAAAGAGAAATATATTAATTTATAGAATTAAATTCAGTTTACCCTTAAATATTTAATGGCAAAATTAGTTCAGTCCTACAACTTTTTTTTAAATCAGTTTGCTCATTTAACTTTCGTAAACATATCAATTAGATCTAATTTTTGAATTTCCCTTAAAATATGACGTTACCAAAGCTGTTGGAACTGACAAATTAGCCCATAATTTCAGACATTTTGTTAAAAATGAGGGGATAAAGCTGAATTATAGGTTCCCTTATCAGTTCCAACAGTTTTGGTGACGTCATATTTTGAGGGGAATTCAAAAATTAGACCTAACTGATGTGTTTACGAAAGTTAAAGGGGCAAACTGATTTAAGAAAAAGTTGTAGGACTGAACTGATTTTGCCACTAAATATTTGAGAGTAAACTGAATTTAATTCTATAAATTAATATATTTCTCTTTTCTTATCTCACGGATAACTGATTTAAAAAAAAGTTGCAGGATTGAACTGATTTTGCCACCAAAGATTTAGGGGGTAAACTGAATTTTTTTTCTAATTTATATCAAACCGGGCCCATTTGTAGTATTTATGGAGATATAATAATCATCAGCCACACTTGTTTATTTTACGTGGGTGATACAAACACCAAACGGTCTTGATCACATCATTACCCTCAGTCCACTTCTTTTGTGGCAATACATATGTTGCTATTGCTCATATTTGTAGTAATGGGATAGAAAGAAAAAACATGAAATTGGTACCTTCTTAGTGGTATAAATTGCATTTGAAAGAATTATAATGATCTATAAAGCAAGATATCATGTCATTTTATGCTTTTTGCTCTTGTGTCACACTTGTTTTCATTTCTTCTCTTTTATATATCTTTGCTCATTTTGAGCTTTCATTCTGTAGTATTATTCAGACCAAAGCAAAAAATAATAACATTTTATTGTTCTAGGATATTCTGTATCTTTCTAGATATTTTTTATGTGTATCTTGATCTTATGCCAATAGGATATGTAGTTTGACTAGATCTATGTATTCATATCCTTACCATATTGGTATTGTGTAATTTCATATATAAAGGGTAACTATCAAGGGTACCTATCTACACTTTATCCTTCATCACATTATCATGCATTTTGCTCCAATCCTAGAACTAATAGCCCACCATTTGTTTTCTAAACCCTAAAAAACAATTCTTTCTCAAACCAAAAGTTCTCGGCCCTGCCTCGGTACTGACACTGTCGCTGCTCCCGACCGTCACTTCCCGGCCGTCAGCCCCGCCTTCTTTTCTGTTTTCGCTGATCGAGCTTTAGATCAAGAAATCCGAGTTTTTAGAAGAAATTTTACGGTATGTTTTAAACCCTAGCTAAACTCTTCAAATTTCAATAAACTCGGGGGAGATAAAATGTTTTCTCCCCTTCTCCATCTTCATTCTATGCTTGGGATTTTGTGTGTGCAGGTACCAAAAATCCTAGAATTTTATTTGCGGATCAAGAGTGTGTTTGATCACTCTTGTTTCTTTATCTGGGTTGTGTATGATCAACCCCGACCTATCACCGGATTGTGTTTGATCAATCCGAGGCTTTTTTCGAATTGTGTTTAATCAATTCGTGGCTTTTTCGGATTGTGTGTGATCAATTCGAATGACAAACCATTAAAAGCATTGTTTGTGACCTCTATCGAGTCTCACAATAACTTGGTTTTGTATGCAAGAGCAATATAACATTCTGCTCTTTTGAGTTTTGACATACTTGATGCCTGAAGCGGATCTTCGCTTAATATCTGTGAAACTTTTTATTAGAAAGGATTAAACCACCTGTTTTGACCCCCATGCTAACAAGCCTAGATGCCGAGATTTCACATCTCATGCGCTCAAAGTCTTTGACGCACCACATCAACAAAAGCCTTCAATGACAATCTGTGCAAAAAGTAATGACCCCCAATCTGTGCAAAAAGTATCTGTGAAACTTTTCATTAGAAATGATTAAACCATATGTTTTGACCTGCTAACAAGCCTAGATGCCGAAATTTCACATCTCATGCGCTCAAAGTCTTTGACGCGCCACATCGACAAAAGCCTTCAATGACAATCTGTGCAAAAAGTAATGACCACAAAGTAACGTGGAATGCATTTATGGAGCGTTTCTTGAAACGTCCATCTACTTCAACTTGTTGAGTTATTAAGTCAAGTGGATTATTTACCACTTTAATTGACTACATATTGTCGATGATCTTTTGTGGCATCATAATCCATAATCTTTAGTGGATTCAATCATCTTCAAGTTGGTTTGGAATTACCAACGAGACTTGATTTTGATTATACAATTGCAAACGGGAATTGTATATATGCTAATGCGATAAACGTATTTGGGATTTTCCCCATGTGGGGACAACAATATGCGTCACGACAACAGCAGAAAACGCCGTGCCGATGTCTAGAAAAGAGGGGGAGGTGTCACCGGCCCTAATGGCGACACTCCCGATCTAGACACAAATTTGTCAAGACTACTTATGTCAGCTCATGACAATGTAACTGTTGTGGATCTCCGGATCACTGGTTCAAGAGTTGTCGAGCTCTCCTTCAAATTATGAATGCATACAAAAAAGATATTGAAAATCAATATGAGGAGAAGAGCGTCATTCTCATTATCACGGATTTCAAAGATTCAGATTCTGCTCTAGCTACCCATGACTTTGACGTCATTGGCTAGACATTGATTTTCTTTCTAAGCTATATGTAATAAGACGTCGTATCGATGTCCTTTGTTTATTCGAGACCTCTATATATACTCACATTAGCAATAATGAATGCCTTGAGAATTTTTTCGAAGTGAAACTATTCTCCTCTTATGGTTCGTATTGATTTACAAAAAAGATGTACATTTTTACATAGACCTTAGAAACATGTCATATTGTACCGATTTTGGTCCCTTCCTTTGAAGGTGACTAATGGCACCGCATCCTCATAGCACTACCGACCCTCCAAGGACATGCCTGGTCATACTGACTTGAAGTTACCGAAAGTTTTTGATTTTAGATCCCCCTATGCTATTAAACCAATTGTCGTCTTGCAAAAGACGTTGAAGACTTATCAAAACCGGACAATCATCATCATGATCGAATCCTCTAGGTCTTCTGAGTTAGTTTATGTTCATGTCAAAGAGCTTTTGCTAACTAGTCATAGAGTTTACGACCTTGGAACGACCAAAAGGATTTGATTTTGATCATATACACGTTATTTTGGCTTCAGCTTATGCTCACATGTCATCCGCAAGCTTCAAAGTTTTGCCAATGCCAAATTTGTGAAAAACAACAATCTATCTCTTTTGAATAGTCAACTTCGTTTGAGCTTTATGAACAGCTCCAAACGAACCAGACAGCGAGCTTTATATCATTGGAAAGCTCTACGAGTCTAGTTTTTAGAACTTTTCGCGGTTTGTCCATATCTGTTTTAATGAAAAAGTTATGGTTGTTTTAGTGCACAAATGTCATTCTGCGCGGACATTTTTATGTACTCTCGGGATTGCAGCTTTTTGTAGCTTTTTCAATTCTTCTAAATGGTTCAAGTGGAACTATTTACTCGTCTATCTACTCCTTCTTGTAGATATGTCTCATAGAGATATTGAGTGCATCGCAGATAGTGGAATTATCCACAACATTCTAAAGAGCCGACAACTATCTCTGGATTTTGTGTCTTTTAAATCTTCTGTGACTACAATAATTGAATCATGTATCGGTCATTTAGGGATGCGGTTTAGCTTGCATCTTGATGCCTTATGGCACCATGATCAATGTCACAGATGCCCTCTATGCATTGAGAGGCAACCGAACCATGTTGAACTTTAAAGACATTCATGCTGATAGTTTTCATTTGAAAACACATTGTGAGAATGAACAAGAGTGTTTTTGTGTATATCTTCTCATGAATACGGACTGAAGCGCATCTTGGAGAAATTCATGAGTCAATCTAGTGGACTGTATGTCACATCCCGACCCGTAAAATTTTATTTTATTTATTAGCTTGGTTATAATAAGAATTTTACCGTCTCCGACATTGAGATATAGTTTAATTGGTCCCTAGAGGGGTTTTGAGGGACGATTATTTCGGAAAGTTATTCGTCGGAGAAAAATGTAACGACGGTAAAATTGGTAAATTTTAGCTAGTAAAAGGTAATTTTTTATTAGGGTATTATTTTTGGGGGTGTTAAATTTTTGATTTGGGTTGTATATAAAAGAGTTGGGCCGGATGGGTGAGGCCCAAAACTCTTTTCTCTCTCTCTCTCTCTCCCGATTTTTCCTCCCGAGCCTCCCGCTGCCCGGACTTCCGTCCGCCGCCGTCCGGCCACCGTTCGCCGCCGCACCGGTCCCAAAAGGTCGGCCATCAACCCAGCTTCCATTCTAGACCGGTGACAGCCGCCCTAGCTCCGCCGTGAAGGAGTAGTGCCGCCCGAAAGGCTCGGCTGTCGTGTTGCCTCCGTCGCCGGAACTCCCTCCTCCGGCCACCAATCCGGGCAAACTTGGTACGGTTTTGTAGCTCTTCTCCCGTGCAACAACCCCTCTAAAAGGCTCACTCCCTCTTGAGCTCGGTAAGAAGAAATTCGAAGTTGAAATTCTAGGGATTTTAAGATGTTTTCGTTCGATTGACCTAGTTAGGCTTGAAATTGGACTTAGTGATAGTTATGAAAGTTGTTTGGGATGTTGAGAGGAATATGCTGTTAAAATTTGGTAGAATTTGGACGTCGTCGAAATCAGCCTCCGGCCGCCGCCGCCGCCGTTTTAGGGTTTTGTATAATTTTAAATGTGTAATAATTAGAGGAGTTTAATGAAGTGAATTGTGGAATTTTTGGATGAGATTTGGATAGGTTTGTGAATTTCCGAAGTTTGGTATTTTGGCGGTTAAATAATGTAAAATCCGACCGTAGGATTTAAGTCAATTTCTGGGAAAAGTTGTATTTACGACTGCCGAGTATGATATTTATGTTTGGGTCGTTTCGATTTAAGAATATCGAAGTTAGGCAATGATGAGCGTGTTTATGGCTCTCAGTTATTTTGCCTATTTTGAATAAAATTGGATTTTTAATTGAGAGATTAATTATATATTTAGAACAGGACGTGAGGAGACTCAATTGGAGAGACCTCGGATCGACGTCAGGCTTAGGCCTAACGTTGTGAGTGGACCTTTGTTTTAAATAAAAAGCATGCGATGAATGATTTTATTAATCATTTATTTCTTCTGATGAGATTTATTGATTTCTCGCCTATTTGACAATTTTTCCTCCTTTGGAGAGATCCCGAAAAAGAGATTTTCGGTGGATATATATATTTTGGATATTATGAATTTAGTATGTATATAAATGCTAGCTAGTCATACGTGTTTGGTCCGTCATAATGAGGTAAAATACTATTATGGCGTGGCGTGAGTGTTAGACACAAGCGTCATACCCCTATATGAAAACTACTTTCTTTTTTCGGTTTATTTAGGTTTTCATATAGGGAGTCCACACGTAAATACACCGTTCTTTTCGGTCATAATGAGGAAAAATACCATTATGGCGCAACGTGAGTGTTAGACGCCAGCGTTGTAGCCTTGTATGAATTTCTATTTTTCTAAATTGTTTCTAGGATTCATACAAGGAGTCTGACGAGTGTAGATACATACGAATATATGTTGATATATAGTTCAGCCAGAGAGGCTCCATTTTATTTGAGTTTGTGATTAGCCAGTGCTAGTCGTGAAATTGCCAGTTTATGAGTTAAGCACTTTTGAGCTGCCGCATGCAGTATATTTTCTATGAAATTAAAATGGGAATGCATAAATATTTTGTTATTAAATTATTTTTGTCCACTCACTCTAACGTTATTAAATGTCTTCCCCTGGGCCCTTCGTTTTAAAATGCCAAGTCTGCAGGATTGCATAGTTGAGATCGGGCGTACATGGAGAAGAGGCATAGTCAATAGTATAGCTTCCGCTCTTTTCTATTTATTTCTAGTTCATTTCCTCTCAAATAGAGTTGCTCTGAATATGTGGTTGTTGGTTATAGGATTTTTGTTAAATCTATTTTTGGAGATGTTGTGATTTGTGGGGAGCACGAAGGCTCCAGGAGTCTATAAGGTTGGATTTTGAACCTTTAGAAGTGTTTGCATGTTTCTATTAGAAGGGTTGTCAATTTTCAAGGGAGATTGTACCGAATTTTGCTGTAAATATTTCCTTAGAGGTGGTCCCCGCACGATTTACTCCGGGTTCAGGGTGAAATTCGGGGTGGGTCGTGTCACTGTATGTCACTATGATTATGATTCGAATATCGAATCACATGTTGTCTCAAACATGATATTTGGGACACCGACTCATATAGTCTAAATCGGTCATCTTGGAAGAGATATAATTGTCCAAATTTTGAGAAATTCTCATGGACATCCATTCTTCCGCTCAAAACGAAGACATTCGAGATCTAGCTTCTCCATAAAGCATGATGGTGATGCCATGGTTGTAAATGGCGGCACCCGGAGGACATTGACGTCACCCAAACACGGCTCTAACTTCCTAGAGGCCGTCCAATCAATTTCTCAAGCAATTGAGGTGCACCGGCCTTCCCTTAATGTCTCATTGGCCCCCTGCAATGCTCATTACTCGTTTTGACAGCCTATTCTTTAACTAAATTAGGAGTGAGACCCTCCTACGCTAAATGACACAAAAATGAACATTCCATTCTTACATTAAACTATGTAGATAGATACAACCAACTTGCGGACACATTTTTATGCTTTATGGTATTGGTTTTTATGGTGTTGGTTGAAGTGTTAACACACTAGTCACGTGTTAGACTATTATCTACTGTTTATGTTGCTTATGCTTTTACGGGCTCACTACCCATTCTTTAAAGAAGTTTATCGGGATGTAAGTTGAAGTGTCCTATATCCCATGTTCACACCCAATACAGTCTCACCGAGGCTACGACCAAGCAACGTTAGTTTGTCGCTCGAACATTATTGATGCACACCAAATCTTTCTATTGCGTCTTGGGGCTATACAATATTGCATGCAGCTTTACTATTCATCTACTGTTAGACCATATTTTATACATATTTTCATTCCCATAAATATTGAATTTGTCTTGTTTTTAAGTTCATTTTAGCTTTCACTAAATCATTTTCTATTTATCTAGGAATATTGCAAGAGTGATGGAAACATGCATTTTTGACATTAATATGGAAATTCGAAGCTAGGAAGAATGATGGTCCAAGGTGGAGCAAAAAGTAAATTTCCGGATTCGGCGAACCACCACTATTGGCGGCACAAACAACGGCTCACCACCACTTTTTGTGGTGCCATGACTTTTCCGGTCACCATGAAGGAGGAGCAAGGATATGACAAATGAGATGGAGTAACATCTTTACTTCCATCATATTATTCCTTGGATAATAGACACCATCATGTTTTAAACATCATCATTGGCTACTCTAACCTATGTCATCATTCCCCTACCTTTTCTCTTGACTTTTGAGAATTTTTGATCACTCTCACACTCCTCCCTCTCTCTGTCCGATTTGAATCAAGGGATCCCTCTCTCTCTCTCTCTCTCTCTCTCTCTTCTCTCTCTCTCTCTCTCTCTCTCTTCTCTCTCTCTCTCTCCTCTCTCTCTCTCTCTCTCTCTCTCTCTCTCTCTCTCTCTCACTTTCCGCTCATCTTTTCTCCTTATATTGAATGATCCACCCATTCACCATTAGACACCTTTTTCTCTCTTTTCCACCACAAACCTCCATCTCTCTCTCCCAAAATCCAAACCATCATCTTCCTCTTCCTCCCCCAAAATCTACTCCATCTCCTCCATCACCACCATAAACTCCATAACCACCACCACTCCATCACTACCACTCAAAATTAGGCAAAGAAGCACTCATCTCTTCATCTCCATTCCATTCATCATCAACAAGAACTCCATCATCCATCCATTCCACCATCAAGGAGGATCCAAGGAGCATAGATTGAGGAAACCAAGGGGGAGCAAGCCATTAATTTGTCAAGCTTCAACTACTTCACTCTTTCCTTAAACTCCTTAATTTTTCTAGATGTATATTAGATTTGGTGTTGATTTGTATTGTTATGAGTGAGTAGTAACTTTGTTAGGGTTAGGGTTGAAAGCCCTAACCAATCTTGTATGGATTGATGCTATTTTATGATATGATGCAATTTTAGTTAACATTCTACATGCTAGTTCAAGAGTTGAATGCATATGCTTAGAATTTACCACTTTGAGTATGTGTGTTTGTCATGACATGATAATGTTTAGAGCTTGGTAACATTTAAATGTTAAAGCATGAAAGCACACTAGGTGTGCATGTAGGGGTTGTGAATTACAATCACCTAGAGATAAGCTAGAGATAGCTTGGTTGGTTTGCATAGTTTTTTCATCTCCAAACTTTATGCACTTAGGGTAATGCATTAGATGCCTAACCGGATTGAAATGCATGACTTAAGTAGTTAAGTACTACACCCGAGAGGGGTTGCTTGATACCACAAAAGGAGCATGTCCCTTGTCATACCCGAGAGGGATGCAAGAAGAGAAATTGGTTGATTAGCTTAGCATCATTCATAGTGATTTGCATCAATACTTGCAAGAGAGGTTAGTGGTAGACAATTTGAATCCTAACACCATTCATTAGACCACTAGTTTAGTTTAGAGTAATTTAGTTTACATTTGAGCATTTAGTTTAGTTAAGTTAACTACAAAAACCCAAAATCAAATCACTACTCCATGTTGCACATACTCACCATGAGCCTAGATTTTCTTGTGTGTTAAGGTTTGTGATTGTACATTTGCACATTCTAGCTCTCTTAAGGTTAACACCCTAGCTAGTGAAAGGAGTCTAATCCTCGTGGGTTCGACAACCTTTCTTAAATCCCTATACTATTACTTGTACCCCTTATACTTGAGGGTGGCTTTTTGACTAACATCTACGACCCACTATCATTAAATATTGTTGTACTACAGCTCGTGACTGTGTACCAGGATTGACACGAAATTGCAATCATTTAGCTCAAACAAGATTGAAACGGATCTCCAATACTTGAGTTCGGCTGGATGTTATTTCTAGGTGTCAAATCGCATTGTCACTGCATACAATGATGGGTCATTTGAGATGAAAAAGTACTTAGGTTGGTTGGTCATAAACCTCCACCTATAATCCGCATATGTAAAAACTTTGTCAGCCAATCTTATTCACCACTAAATTGCGGATTGTCACTTTGATGAGACAATATTCTCGCTGTTATGGAAAGATATGAACATAAGTGTTCAAGCGGAACGACGTGAATTGTCGTGGTTATGCGAATAAGATATGTAGTTTGACTAGATCTATGTATTTATATCCTTACCATATTGGTATTGTGTAATTTCTTATATAAAGGGCACATATCAATGAATAAGATGATGATTTTCTTGCTATCTCTTTGTCTCTACACTTTATCCTTCATCACTTATAACATTTAAGTAAATCTGTTTTTTTTTTTTTTAAACAAGAAACACTTGAGCATATAATTGAGAATATAAATTTTGTAATTCGTAAGATGTCAGAGTAAATTTAATATACGCATATTTAAAATAAGGGGAATTTTATTATAAGAAAACTAGTTACTAATGTGGTGCAATACTAAGTTACTATATATGAAGACAATTGAAGTTGATTGAGTAAAGCAATGAAAGAAGGCACCTTACTCCTGATATTGGCACGGCTCAATCAAACCATCAAGCTCCGGTTATTGATCGGCACAACGGTGAGGTTGAACCGCACCAACACCAAGAATATATAATCACTCCATGAAGACAACAACTCAACTTAATTGAAGTTATACATAATTAAGTGGGACTTGTTTCCTCATTTAGTTTGAAAGGATCTGTTAGATATGTCATGATTTTTTTCGTGGAGAAATATGTGTCATGAGCTTCATTATAAATAGATCGCAAAATTCATGCATTCAATGTCTTCCACTCAAGCCGAAATCGAAGAAAACAAGGAAATTTTGCGTTGGAATATTAAAAACAATCTCCAAGAAAACCAGCATATCTCGATCTCCCAATGGCCGGCTATTTTGCCCACTTCAATGCTCAAGTCTCCAGCTTGCACGAATATCCCCAACACCAAGGAAGGTAAAAGTTGGTTCCTAAGCCACCAGCTTTAGGTTTATCATTATCTTCTGGAAAACCACAATATGGATTTAAAGAAGGTCCCTAGGATTGACCTTCTTTATCTAAAACACATAAATTAGTACAAACTTGAAAGAGCACAAATATAATAATATTTAAAACTGTTATTATTAAGGTCACAGCTAGCTAGCTGGTTGATTTGATTTAACAAGTTCTTGCATAGATGTACAACTATTTGTACTCTCTGAAAAAGAACTACCTCTGTCCTCTGGAGCTATTGGAGTGTTCTCAGTTTGAGAGGCCAACGATTTTAACATTTTCGGACATCCCCAAAGTTTGGGAGCCATTGCCAACAAATTCAAGTGTTGTCGACAGGCATATTAGTTGTTCAAAAGTTTTGTCTCTGATGTTTCTAATTCTTATTACTGTTCAGTCTGTTCTAAGAAATTCCACCAGAAAAAAAAAAAAAAAACTAAGAGGCAAACCTTCATAGGATACTCCAATTGCATCAAACAAGAATCTGCAGGTTCTTGATTAAATCATAACAAGTCCAATTATGACAGCAAGTTGCTCCATCGAATTGTCATAATTTTTATCATCCAACCACAATCTGGAAACAGCCAACTTTAGTTTGCACTTTTCTGATGAAAATACAATATCAAGTTTCTACAGAATTTTCGTATAGATCATCAGAGGCAGTTTTATGTACCTATTTTGAGGTGAAAACCAACTGCTATATTCTGCAAGGATTTGATATTCAACTGCAATAAGTTAAGAAAATGCATGAAATCAGATGCATAAATCTCAGTCGTCTAACTGTAATTAAAAAGTTAGAACGTACGTATTATGATCGAGTTGATCAGAAGAGAAGAAACCATGTCATTGATCCGCTAAATCGTAAACCCTAATATCGAGTTTTGGTTCTGTATCATAACTTCATATCTGATCAATCACATAGATTCTATTTTACGTGTTTGTTGTTTCATGTCAATAGGTACGAAAGAAATGAGATCTCATTGTCAACTGCTAATTAGATCGAATGAAAACTGTTGTAACAGATGATGATGACTTTGGCAAGTAATATTTGCATGTAATATTGGCAAGACTATGAGCTAGGCATATCTACTTTCATTTCTCATGTACAAATGAAACAAAAATAGGATGCCATTCGTGATTATCGAAGCTGAATTCCTGAAAGCCCAAGGTCAGCGATGCAGACATACCTATTATAAGTCATTTTCCATAAGTTTTGCCGTCTAATATCTCTAACTCTCCAGCTTCCTAAACTTTGTGCTCAATCACTCACAACACTCCAATACTTCAGATTACTTTTATGTTAATTACCGTCACCTCTTGTCCACATTCCACATTGGCTTCTCCTCCTTTTATACCATGTCACTTCTCACTCTCTAGGTCTCATAAACTTCTTCACGGCTTAGCCAAAGGAAGAAGGAGCAAAGAGTGCTCGTTGAGCTGAGCACCATGGCAATGGCAAAGGCAAAGCTAGGGCGGAACGACACAAATAGAAGCCTTGAGAGTCTGTTGGACATGGACAAAATAGTGGCTGCTAAGATTTCTGTTCCACTTCAGTTGTCGAAGATGATTCCCGGCCAAGGCCTTGAATTCAACAACCTTTCATATAGTGTAACAAAGAAGGTACAGAAAGATGGGGTTTGGATCAAGAAGGAAGCTTATCTTCTTAATGACATCTCTGGTCAGGCTATACGAGGTGAGGTTATGGCCATTATGGGACCTAGTGGTGCTGGAAAATCCACGTTTCTTGATGCCTTGGCAGGAAGGATTGCTCAAGGAAGTCTTGAAGGCTCTGTTAGAGTCGATGGAAAAACGGTTGGTACCCTTCTCATACTAGTAGTATCACTGATTTCCTATGTTTCTTTGAATGGCTAAGATCGCACCATGCACTTCCACGCCGTGTAAACAAGAATTCTGATATTACATATTGTTGCAGGTAACTACGAGCTACATGAAGATGGTTTCCTCTTATGTGATGCAAGATGACCAATTGTTTCCGATGTTGACTGTGTTCGAGACTTTCATGTTTGCAGCTGAGGTTAGGCTTCCTCCTTCTCTTTCCAAGGATGAGAAGAGAGAGAGAGTCTATGAGCTCCTTGACCAGCTCGGCTTGCAGGCAATAAATTCTTACTCTTTCATACACATTTTTATAATTGAAACCAACTGCTTAGTTGTATGTAATTGTATAGACATATATAGTGAATGATTACGAATTTATATATGCAGAGTGCAACACATACATATATCGGTGATGAAGGGAGGAGAGGAGTCTCAGGAGGAGAAAGACGAAGGGTCTCAATCGGAATTGACATCATCCACAAACCTTCTCTGTTGTTTCTTGATGAACCAACTTCTGGTCTCGACTCCACGAGTGCTTACAGTGTTGTGGAAAAGGTGAAGGAAATAGCTCGAGGAGGTAGCATTGTGCTTATGACCATCCATCAACCTTCCTATCGTATTCAAAATCTCCTGGATCGCATGACAATCCTAGCAAGGTACAATTCATCACCGTTATGCACCTTATTTCACAGTACAATACCATAAACTTATATCTCACATGTGGCTGCAGAGGAAAGCTGATATATTTGGGAAGTCCGCATGGTCTGTCTGCTCATCTTTCTGGATTTGGAAGGCCAGTTCCTGATGGAGAAAACAACCTTGAGTATCTCCTGGATGTGATCAGAGAATATGATGAATCAAATGTGGGGCTTGACCCTCTTGTTGTCTACCTACGCGATGGAATCAAACCTGATCAGATGTCACAAACCCCCCTAAAAACACCAAAAAAGACGCCCCGACATTCTTACAAAAAGACCCCTTCGTCCAAACACATGCTCAGCCTCAGGAGTAAACTTTCAATAGGAAACTCGACACCAGGACCAGATTCTCGTCCATCTGATGATTACGATGAGGATGATGAATTTGAGGAAGAGGACTTTGACAACTCTCTGGAAAGGAAGACAATTCAGACACCAATGAATCATTTTACTAGTGGCGTCTATAACCCTCGTCTAGCTTCACAGTTCTACAAAGACTTCTCAGTGTGGATATACAATGGTGTCAAAGGAACTCCTCGTCGTCCACCATCATGGACTCCTGCTAGAACTCCGGGAAGGACCCCTGGAAAGACGCCAATCTCGATGTCAGGATTAAGAAGTAGTGTAGTTTCAAGCCAATATGCAACACCAAAACACTACCCTCCTAGGCCTAGTAGTACTAGAACCCCTGTTGTCTTCAGCCCTTCGGTTGATGACTCTTCATATGGAGCATCATATGAAGAGTTCGAGATGGAAGAACCTGAGCTTGATGAGATAGAGCTGGGGCCTAAGTTTGCAAACCCTTGGCTCCGTGAGGTTGCAGTCCTCTCATGGCGTACAGCACTCAATGTGGTTCGCACCCCTGAACTCTTCCTCTCGCGTGAGATTGTGTTAGCTGTCATGGCACTCATTCTATCTTCCCTGTTCGATAACCTACATGAGGATTCCTTCAAAAATGTAAACAGGCTACTAAACTTCTACATCTTTGCTGTTTGCTTGGTCTTCTTCTCCTCCAATGATGCAGTCCCAACTTTCATCCAAGAAAGGTTCATCTTCATCAGGGAAACTTCTCACAATGCTTACCGTGCTTCTTCCTACGTCATCTCTTCCCTCATTGTTTACCTCCCATTTTTTGCCGTTCAAGCTTTGACATTTGCTGCCATAACCAAATTCATGCTTCACCTCAACAGCAGTCTTTTCAACTTCTGGATAATCTTGTATGCCTCACTCATAACCACCAATGCTTATGTCATGCTTGTGAGCGCCCTGGTTCCTAGTTACATCACTGGATATGCTGTAGTGATAGCTACAACTGCGCTCTTCTTCCTCACTTGCGGATTCTTCCTGAAACGTAGTCAGATCCCAGATTACTGGGTTTGGGTGCACTACATCTCCGCGATTAAGTACCCATTTGAGGCAATGTTAACAAATGAGTTCCAAGGAAAACATTGCTACACTGGCAATCCAACAGATCTTTCACCAGGGCCTATAGGAAATGTGCAGTACAGTGAATTGCATAATGTCACAGAATCGTTAAAAAGTTGCCCGCTGATAGGACAAGATATTTTGCAGTCGATGGACATCAAGCATGACAACATCTGGTATAATATTGGAATCTTGCTAGCTTGGGGTGTTCTATACCGGCTCCTTTTCTACATGGTCCTCAGATTCTATTCCAAGATTGAGAGGAAATGATGTATCTACAGCTTCATTTCCTTTGCTTTTGAACTAAATCCAAACCAAG
Source organism: Fragaria nilgerrensis (assembly GCA_010134655.1). Classification (NCBI taxonomy): domain Eukaryota; kingdom Viridiplantae; phylum Streptophyta; class Magnoliopsida; order Rosales; family Rosaceae; genus Fragaria; species Fragaria nilgerrensis. Next base: position 11,131,344 of record CM020981.1, read on the forward strand.
GATTAAAATATCGGTTTGTGCTTATCTATCATAGTTTGAGAAATGATATGTCGATATATCATTAAATTTCTGGAAATATTGTTTTTTTTTTTTTTTTAAAACTCAATTTAGTAGGCTTACATATAATTTGATATAAACGTAAACTTCATCTACATTCAAAAAGAGATTGTAGATGGTTGAATCCAATAAAACGATAGTAAGGATGAATCCAACTGGATGAACAGTTCGCTACTTCTCCACATTGATTATATCAACAAGTGTTATAAGTTTTAACCAAATTAATTATTTTCATGAATTTTGTCTTTTCTTTTTAGGTTTGTGTTATCTTGTTGATTGCTCCAACATGACTTCAACTTGAGGAGACTACCCCTTATGCGGATTTATCTTGTTGAGGTTTAAATCTCACTAACCTATGTAAGGCTGGTGTGAGTTGATGGTTTTAATGAATTAAAAATAATAATATCAAACAACAATTCAGGCAGGCATTTATCCATGAATGCCATTGAAATAATCCAACTGGACTGAAAAGGCAGAAATTTATTTCCATTAAAATGTACACGTTAGCGATTTTAGGAGATAAACTTTATTTAGTCATTTTAATAGAACAAACTGACTATGAAAGTACCATACAACAGTGAAGAGCCTTACCCAAGGATTAATTATGCTGAGCCTGCATATTGTGCAACCTTCTTTTCTAGCGCAGCTTTATCAGCACCCACAACTTTGTCAATCTCCTTGCCATTTCTTACAAAGAAAAAGGCCGGAACACTGCTGATATTCCAGCTTGCAGCTACATCTCTTGCTGCATCTATGTCAATTTTCATGAAAACTACTTTTGGATACTTTTCAGCTAAGCTTGTATATATTGGAGATATCATACGGCAAGGACCACACCATGTCGCCGTGAAGTAGAGGATTGCAAGACGTGATGTTTTTGAGGCAGCATTCAGCTTTGTCTCAAGTTCACTGGCTGCGTGTATAGCAATGACTTGCCCTGTCACAAGCTTAAGCTGTCAGGCAATTGGCCTACAAGGTACATCAAGGTAGGATAAATATGAATCAAGAAAAAATTAAACACCATACCATCCTTCAGGGCAGACAATGCCTCCCGTTCCTGCATAAAATTGAAGAAACTGTAGTTTAGTATGAGGTTCTTTATCACTTAAACCATCTCATCTTTGCCTTTATCTTGATTCTGGGCTCCAACCAATTTTCTTTGGTCTTTTAGCTGTTTGTGATTGGCCTCTTAAAGTTAGGTACTATGCCAAAAACCACAAAAAAAATAATATGGATCTGCCAGAGTAAATCTTTATAATTGGTCATTCTTTAGTGGGACATGGAATTAAGGGAAAAAGTGAACCCCATTCCACCCAGATCAGACCTCAAGAGAGCAAACCATAAGTGAATGAAAAAACAAATACAGCTAAATGTCTTTTTGATTTAGCCTATGACTTTTCTTTCATATGTAGTCATGCTAACAGATATATACACACAAACAGATATATAAACACATAGGGGCTTAGTTTACTGGAACCTGTATCCACTCCTACACAGAAATATCAAATGCACCAGTAAAACAGTACCAAAACTAATATTCTATAGGTACTTCGTTCTTCATTCCCTATGAAATGTAGCCTAAATTTTGTGTTTTGGACAGAAGTAAAGATGGGATAAACTATACTTACTCGAGCTTCAGCTTGCCTCTTTCTCTCACGTTCAGCCATTTTCATCTCCCTTTCTTTCTGCAACCGTTGATACTTTTTGCGATGCTCTTCAATTTTTCTGGCATTAGGTTCGACCTGAAATAATATAATAACTGTAAAAGGGGAAGTTTCCCTGGAAGTTTATGCTTCCTAGAATAAGGAAAATCACCTTTTTAAGCACCGAACCAATCTCCTCATCATAATCTAGTTTGGATGCTATACGCAGGTCACTTGCTGCTTCTTCCCAGTGGCCCAACATAGCCTTTGCAGTTCCTCTTATTTTATATCCTTTTGCTGAGTCTGGGTTGATCTATAACACATAAATAAACTTCATCTATCAACTGTCCATTATTCGAACTTCTGGTACAAGAACAAGTACAGTAAGGGTATCAACCAACCTCTATAGCTGCATTAGCATCACGAATTGCCGCATTTGGTTTGTTCAATTTGACAAAGATACTAGCTGCAAGCAAGGTACAAAGTTTCAAAGTGAATGGTGCATATGAGAAACGAACCATAATGAAGACAAAAACAATAAGCACAGTGAAATTGTAAATCAAAATCACCAGATTACCTCTGGATGCTTTTAGTATAGCTGAAGTTGGATTCAACATGATGGCTTCTGTTATATGATCTATGGCCTCATCCGGCTTACCTGAAAACAACACACTTCAAATGTATCAAAACAGATAATAAAACTACAAGCCAACAAATCATAATAGAACTTAGGAATCACAAATTCACAAGTCACAACAAGACCTTCAGAAACAGCATCCATAGCTCTCAATTTCGCTAACTGCGCAGTATCCTGCATTTCTTCTGTAACTTCAACAGATGGATCTCCCATCTTCAATCAAAACCAATACACCATTCAGAGGCAGGATCATAATTTACAGCGGTAACAAAAAATCTAGGTGAAAAAAACAGTTTACCTGTTGTGGAGAATCATTATCAGGCTCCACAACATCAGCATCATCCAACTCAATATCGGACTCAACAATGTCATCATCAAACTCTTCTTTAGTTTCCTGTTACCAAAACATATTATTTCCCATAAAAATTTAAACTTGGCATAAAAATTGAAGCTTTGTCTTCAAGAAACAAAGGCTCACCATTTTTGGGTCTACTGGGATTCGAGCACCTAAGCTGCAAACAAAGAAGAAAACCCAGAATGGCTCAAAAGAAGAACTACAATTAGAGACAGAGCATAGATGAAGAAGAACGAAGAAGATACCTTTGGAGATAGGACTTGAAGAAAGCAAGAGAAGAGTTGTGAAGGATTGACGGGTTTGACTTGAGTTTAGTGATGAACTCGTTCAGTTCGGCTACTTTGGCAGCGTCCATATTCTTCTGTCACTCTGGAACTGCTTTTGCTATGTTCGAAAGCGCTTTCAAGTTTGTACAAGCTGGTTCTGGAATCGGATTCAGTACGGACGCACTTAACAGTGGAACGACGGCGCTTGAAGCATCTTATTGGGCTCTAGTTGGACACTTGGACGGTTGGATCATGAGTTCATGACATCAAAGCGCAGTACAGTATCAACAACACTTTTTTACAGTTTCACCCTTCAAAATTACTGTGGCTTCACCCATGAATATACTGCAGTGGACATCATGTCCAAACGCACGAGTACAAAACACTCCGGAGAACATTTCCAAAATAATAATAAAATGAGTCTCTACCTTTAGAGACGTCGGAACATGCACCAATAGCAAAGAGTGTTATCATATCTTAAAAAGATAAGAAATTTTAAAAACTAACCAACTTTTAGTCATTAAGTTGGTTTTTAACCTTCTGTTTTCATTTAATTGAAAACTAATCATTTTACAAGGTATAATATCTACTATGCCCCTTTTTTAGTTGCAAAGGAAAATTTCCTAATCCATGAATAGATATCGTCTATTTCATCTGCCAGAGAATTTAGATTTTTTCCAATCCATGAACATATTTTGTCTGATCTATGAACAAAAGATCTCTTTTTTTCTTTTTCCCTATTTCGTCGTTTATCTCATCCCTGATGATTCACTATTGCAATTGAGTTTTCTACAAAGGCTTTGTCTCCAATTGATTATGAATATAAGAGGCGATGATTATAATCAAGGTATACAAAGCATCTTGATCTCTTCTATTTTTTTTCTTTTCAAAAATTGGTTGCCTCCTCTATACTGTATTTTTCCGAATTTGGTTGCTGGAGTTCTTACACATGCAAGTCTCCTGAAAACCTCCAAACTTCAAATCCACAAAGCTTTTATTGAAATTGAAAAATTGTTAATCTATGCCATTCACAAAATTTGAATAATATGAATATGATACCTAGCTAGATGCTCCTCAATTGGATGTAGAAAAACAAATCCTATAAATTAAATACTCAAGAAGTTTAGTTGTCGTGGCAGACAAACGACAAGAATTTCATATTTTTCCTTTCCCTTTTTTTTTTGAGAAGAATAGAACCAGGTATTTAAAATGGTTATTTGGTTTAAAAGGGTATTAAAGACTTTCAATACTATCATATGGTTATTTTTCAACTAAATGAAAAAAGAAGATTCAAAACCATCTTGATGACCAAAATTGGTTAGTTTTCAAAATTTGGTTAGTTCAAGACCATGATAGTGGTGCCAAATTATTAGTTTATCATAATTTTTTTTCTTCTGAAGAGATAAAATGCAAGGGTAATTTACTGTTTACCTTCAGGTATTTCAAAAAGGTCTAAACAGGTCAACAGTGAACACCCCATGCTCGGATTATTGAACTGAACTCAAGGTATCAATCATCAGAATCAATATTTTGTCCATAAAAGAAAAAACCATAAGAGTTGATATAACTTCATGGCTTTAGGCCTTCAGCTCTACTATTGTGAATGGGTACAAGTCTTACAACATTAATACAACCAGTAAATTGACCTTCAATGCAAAGTAAATATGTACTTTTTTACAACAATAGGGGAAGTAAAAATATAGGAACACTTGGACCATATATATCTATCTATCTATCATATTTATCTGAACCTTCAGGTCAAAAAATTGATCTTACAAACTAAGAAATGACAAAATGGAATTATCCAACATCTGTCAACTGTCAAGTAGCTGGAATGGTGAATAATTGAGGAGACTTGGATTTTTCTTCTCTTTGGCCTAATTCGTAGCTTGGTGAGGACAGGAACCAGACAAGCTGAAAGACAAACTCATGCCCTCGGAACCTGGTGTGCTGTGGTCTGGAGATTTTTTGCTGAGATTGTATGGCAATGTGCTGGTCATCCTAAATGTACACACACAAAGCTCTATGTTAGGCAACATAGCAAAAGAATATGACTTCGGACTTGAGTTTATGCACTTTCAGTAGAAATTATAACGGAGCGTTGAAAATTAAAAAAGAATGATTATTCGTTTCTGTCTATTAGTGGTGTAAGCTGAGCCTACAGGGAGGGGGAGAAACCCTTGAAAGTTACCTCTCCTTGCGCTTTTCAAAAAATCGAGCCAAGGATGCTTTACGAGCTTGAGGCACAGGTACTGCAGACACAAAATTAAGATATCTCAATGAATACTGAACATGATTAGAGGCATTGTACATAATAGATAAAACCGGTAACACAGCATGCATGAAGGAAAATTTAGAAAACTACCTGCTGGAATGAGGTTTGTCATAACAGATTGTGCTGCCACACTTGAAGGCTCTGACTGATTAATTGAAGATACTGAAGTTGCTACTGGTTTTGATACCGTTAATGAGTTGCTGCTACTAAATGCTCCTCCAGGGCGAGAAGTAGCATGTGACGTCACAGAAGGGCTTGCAAGGCCAGAGATTGACTGGTTCCCAAAGAAACCATCGCCTGTGGAAGGACTAGGGAATGGTGTTTGCAATTGAGCTGTGGAGGGTTGCTTATTATAAGCTGGAGACGATCCATGTCCAGCCAACAACATAATAGCCTGGGCCTGTAGAGTGTAATAAGGAAATATACCATTATTAATTCTTTCACCTAAAGTGTAATATATGAGTGGAAGAAACAGATTAAACATACCTTCTCAGGAGATATATCATGGTATACATTCACAGCACCAGCATAGAAAATTGTTAACTGAGCAGGCACCCCTGAAGAATTGGATGCATTCCTACATAATTAATTCAAATTAGTCTCTAGTATATCATTAGAAACAGAACTTTGATTAAACACCTTTAGTAAAATTTCTTTATTTAACAAAATTAGATTTGCAATAGATTTACGGTATGAAGACAGACGGTATCTGCTACAAGTAAAGTACCTGAGATCAGTGGTACCAACTACCGAACTTTTAGACGGAACAGCAGATACAGGGGTTAGAATTGGAACTCCTGCAAGCGGCTGTGGTTTGACTGATGAACCACCCATGCTTTTTGGCCCAAAAAGATTGTGTTGGAGAACAGGGGTGCTCAAAGAAATAGGAATTATCTGATTGGCTCCTCGATGTTGCATAGAATAGACTTTCATTCCATAGTGGTTTCCAGCTTGCTTCTCATGAACAAAATTTCTCTACAAAAGTATAAACAAAAGATGCAGGCAAATTAAGTTCAAACAGAACATGGATTCAAACTTCACTTGTGTTACCTCTGAAATACAAATATGTAAGAATACTTTCTAAAGTCCTATAGACTGACCAAACTATGGTTTTATGTGATGAATAATTTTATACAATTTCACTTTCTTTGAGAATATAATAATTGGTGGAAACTGCATAACTTTGACAAAGTGGGGACATAGATATTCTGAAATGAGGGTTGACATACCTGGATTGCACTGGAGAACGATTTCTGGCTAGAATCAAAAGCATCAGCAGTTGATATAGTCATGAATGAAGAAGTGTCATGAACGCCTTCTCTTGGCATTTCTTCTTGAGGAGCTGTGAAAGATAGGAACTGAGGAGGTGCAGAAACCTTGTTTGAAAATGACCACTGCATACCTGAATTTGAGCTTCTTGGTACCACTGCAGAAACAATAAAAATGGCGCGCCAAACCAATTAGTTGCTCTTCAATTAAGTACTGGAAATATGTCATAAGGAATTAAGGACAACAATTTACTGTCATCATGTGATAATTGCTCAATATACCTCATAGATAAGGTAAAGTTTTGGTTACGAACAACAACATCTAAATTTTGATGCCAACGAGAAACATACTTAACTTGCAATATAGATCTAGTAATTATAATTTATATCTCAGAACCCAAAAGTATTCTCAGCATGTTCATTACAGCTGTCAGCCAATCTAGCAGATGAACAATACTATTAATGTACAGATCCTTTAATAAAAGAGATTACACTACAGACAATGCGAATGCAGACACATCGTCAACTTCAGCTCACCTTGTTTACTAATTAGATGGGAAAGAGAAAGAGAACAGCCAATGAATGCCATGTAAACAACTAGCAAACTACAACCCGGCCTAAGAAAATTTAAGCTGCACGCTGTGTGTGCGAGAGGACTTCGAGTATTATAATCACCAATCAGTACTATACTCTTTACCAAATTTGTTTAATCAATTGTGTATTCTATTATAATCATTAATCAGTTCTATACTCATTACTAGATTTGTTTAACCATTGTGTAATCTATTATAAATTTAGGTAACATCTGGACAGGCTGGACTGCTCACATAACCAGATTTGAGTAAGCATTATATATTTAGGAACAATATGTCCTTGTTATATAAAAATAGTTAAATAGCTCAATCAGATTGCATTATTTTATTTCTTATTGTACTCAAACCTATAATGAAGCTCATTGCTATATTCTCAAGTTTGTTTAATCATAAGTGTTGGCCTGGCTTAGTTTTATATATCAAGTTTCCTTATGCAAAGCCAACGTGACACGTTGCTTTAATACATAGCGTTTCTCGCGCACGTTAGGGAATAAATACATTATCCTGCCTAAGCCAACAAACTAGCATATGGAGAATGCAAAAAATTCTGAAAAGAAACATGGCACATTTTCAATAAGAAATCTAGCATTAAATCACAAGACATCTAAAACCATGTTCCTACCACCGGCAAAACAAACTCGGCAATTTTATCTGACTGACTGACAGACCCACAAGTCAATAGCACCAGAAGCCCCAATTAAACTGTAGGTGTATACCATTAGTCCGTACAGAACAGTGAAACCCTGTAATTCTTCTGCAAACTATATGCTTGAATTCTTTACAACCAAATTATACAGCCTCTTTATGAAAATTGCTTCCTCTAACAGAATCCAAATCAGAACTGATTACTTATAAAGTGCGATCCTTTAAGTGACTCCTTGTTTAAGCAAAGTAAGCATTAAGCAAAGATTAGACTTGAGAGACAAAACTTGTTAATCTGTTTCTTTCCCCTCAGTTTTCCACTAAGTAAACATGGCACAAGCTCAAACCCCAATCATGACAAGACTACGAAATTCATCATAAAGTGAAAGAATTTCAGCAAGTTAAGATTCATTTGATATAGCAGTAGTAGTACTGTAATTTCATAAGCAAGTAAAAAAAGCAAACCTGAACTTTTGGGTTCATCACTGGTTTCCTCCTTCACAGTCTCATAGCTCTGCTTTGAACTCAAACCCAAGAAATCCCTCTCCATTTTCAGTTCAAATCAAATTCAAACCCACAAATATATGCAGAACTGAATTACAGCAACAAGTAACTTTCAAACTCTTCAAAAGCCAAAACAAGAAAAAGGGTGTCTTCTATAAATCTTAATTTTTCCAACAGTAACAGAAAGAAAGCTCCTGAAGCATGAAAGAAGAAAGCTTCGACTAAGTCCTTGCTTCTCTACCTCTGGAAACTAACTGAAGACAACAACTTGTTCTCAAAACTTCTAAGCGGGTGAGAGTAATAAATATATGCACACTCAAGGAGTTGTCCCTTTGTGGTGACCGGCTGGTTCAGTCGGAGACCGGGAGGTACCGGTTGAAAAAAACCACGTGCGGCACTGGAGTCGAAGCCTCGTGTCTGGTTAGGGGACTTTGGGTGTGACACGTACGACGCAGTTTGTTTTTATTGCTTAATTTTTGTTGCTAACATGCTGTGTTTGTCTTTTCGTTGGTGAGTTTGCAATCCTTGTCCTCTTTAATAAGGTCGGAGTGTCCCATGTGGTCATGTGGGTGAGTTCGAGAGGGAAACGACGGGGAGATTCTTCTTCTCACATGGCGCGTGTATAATGTGTGACCGGAGAAGTTCCTTCATCCGCAGCAAATATCATAATCCGCTCTAACTTACAAATTATAATCGATTCTCATTCTTGGTGTAAAAAAATTTAGGAGAGAAATTTTCCAACAAAAATTCTGCTCCTTTAATCTTCGAGAAGTTTTGGACCCATTTATCTCACAAATGATCATGGAAGGAGAAGGTACCTGCAAAATAAAAACACGCTCCGATATCTAAGTCAATTTCAATTTAAGGAGACACAACAACAAAAGAAATTGGATTGGATTAATACTTGTTACTGTTTTTCTATATATGATTCATCTCCTAAAATCCTCCATAAGCTTGTGAATTCATAGGTTTGATTCCTTGGACCTCATTTCACGTCGTAGTGGGAGGTGTAGTGTTTGCAGTTTTTCTCTATGAATTCTTCTCATTTGATTCCTTGGACCTCACTTCACATTTTGTATTTTATCTTGATGTTGTTCATCTTGGGTTTTGACATCTGGCTTAATTCAACTAGTGCGGGCCCAGACCGAAATTTTACACTCACACACTCATTGTTCTTCTGCTACTTCAGTTCGTTCAAACTACTTTGGTGTCAAATGGTGGCTCCCTCTTTCCGACTAGTTTGCCAAGCCGAACTTTGACGGATCAATCACCTACAACAAAAAGGTTGATGTAGGCTTTGTCATTAGAGACCATGAGGGCTCATCTATCATTGCTATGACTCAAAATGTTGGCTAAACTACTAATATAGAAGCAAAATACAGTGTGGTTCAAGATGACCCCTACCATGTTTTTTTTATATTTTTTTAACAACTACTAAAAATTTGTGTTGGAAGAGATTTCAAGTTAATCATAGTCTCGATCAATTGAATATGTGATCCCCTTTTGATACCTTATCAAAAGTAAGAGCTTAGCGTCTAAACTAGAAGCGATAAGTTTTAAGCATGTACTTCGTAAAGACAACTTTATTATTACATATGCGATCATGAATTTAGGACATGGTGTTTCTATCCAACTACTTGGACCAAGAACTAGGCAGGCAGTGCTCGTTGTTTAAAGTGACAATTTGAAAAAAAAAATTCAATTTACCCCCTAAATCTTTGGTGCCAAAATCAATTCAGTCCTGCAACTTTTTTTTAAATCAGTTCGCCCCTTCAACTTTCGTAAACAAATCAGTCGGTCCAATTTTTGAATTCCCCTCGAAATGTGACATCACCGAAGCCGTTGGAACTAACAAAGGGACTCATAATTCAGCTTTACCCTTCATTTTTAACGAAATGTCTAAAATACCCTCATTGTTTTTTATTCATTTTGCCAAATAGATGCATTTTTTTTATCTTCTTTAATAATATTTTGTCAAATTGGCTATTTTACCCTTTTAAAGAGGGATAAAACTGAATAACGGGTCCCTTTACCAGTTCTAACAGCTGTGGTGACGTCATATTTCGAGGGAAATTTAAAAATTGGACTCGACTGATGTGTTTACGAAAGTTGAAGGGGCGAACTGATTTAAAAAAAAGTTGCAGGACTGAACTGATTTTGACACCAAAGATTTGAGGGATAAAACTGAATTTAATCTAAAATAAATAAATATATATATATATCATATTTTAAGTATAACACACTAGTATGTCAAAAAAAAATAACGCGCTACATTCATGAGGCATGTGGATGGATGAAGAAAAGCCAAATGCTTGACTTGTATAATAGAACTGTGGAACATGCTTACAATTTACTTGCATTATAAAATTTCACTTTGATCCGTTCAAGAAAACCGAAGAAAGAAAATTCATTTGGCATCTTAGATTTCATGGTGGTAGCATAAATTTAATGGTCTTGACTCTTGAATAGTCAAAGAAAAGCATTCTGTATTCTCTGGCAACAAAACTCGAGTGTTAAATACTTAAATGCTATCTTTTTTTTCGTTTTGATAAGTAATAACTTAATGGTTTCATGGCTGATGCTATGTTTCACAATTATGAAACTGGATTTCATGTTGCTTACAGCCTTAAACGTATTTAGTTCATAACTAATCCTACTGTTATTAAGAGCAGGTACTGCAATGGTTTAATTTCATGGGTTAGATCAAAACCTGAATTAAAAACATTATCCACCGGGTTGAAATTGAGTTGGGTTAAGTATGGGACCCATGTAGGACCCAGCTGACCCGATTAAGAGCTGGGTTGAGGATTAACCCTCATCTTACCTTATACTGATTTTTACACGAGACCCACAACCATTTCAATCAAGGAAGCAAATTTGCTTCCCATCCTTACTTACCCACCCTCATCCCCACCCACCTAGATGAATGACACGTGTCCATTGTGTTTAGTCATTCTAATCATAGTTAACAAACATGTATTTATGATAATTAACAATATTGTTAATTAATTTTACATTAATTCTTTTTCTTTCTTTCTTTTTCTAAAAAATCTGTTTTTTTTTCCTTTTTTATCTTCTATTAGTTTTATAAATGAACTTGTGAAATATTAAAACTAAAACCCAATAAGAGCTCCAGCTAGAGCACATAACCAACTAAAACCACAAACAAAAAATACAGAGAAAATGAAGGAGATTTGCTTCCAAGAACGCAACCATATGGCACAAATCTACAGTAAAAAATGAAGACCCAACATTTGAAATCAAACAATTTCTTTTTTAAACACTTCAAAATAGATGAGGTCTCCAGCAAAAGCATAGGCTCCATTCAGAAGCATATCCTCTGCAAGTTCTTATTGGGTTTTAGTTTTTCAAATTATATTCTCCACTCATATCACGTAGAAGAAATGATTTCTTGAAAAAAGAAACAAATTTGTTTAGATAAAAGAAAAGAAAAAAAAGATTAAAGTAAAACTCTATAACAATATAATTAATTATCATAAATACATGTTTGTTAACCATGGTTAGAGTGGTTAAATACAATTGACACATGTCATTCATCTAAGTGGGTGGGTAAGTAAGGATGGGGAGCAAATTTGCTTCATTTCAATCAATAGCAAATGTGTCACTTGCACATGGGGGAGCCCACTTGTACATAGAAGACATCAGATATATTCCAACTGATGTTTAACAATGGTCGTTTAGATAGATATCTAAGAGACCATATTTAAAAGACAACATATATTTTTTCCAAACTAATAAAAAAAAGTGAATAGTAATTGGTCCTATTATCAATCCTGTTATTGTATTGTCAACCTAAGAACCAATGGCTAATTTAGATGAATAGTGTATTGACCCGGGTTGAAAACTAGTCCAACCCTATCAAAATGGGTGCATTTGCTCTAAATGGAAGCCTCTACTGAAGAGTTTTGTTAAATTAAATTCTGATGGATAAGTGATAGTCAAGTCGCAAGTTAATGCGTCTTTTGTTATTCGATATAGGTGATGGAAATCTAGTTGGATATCTACTAAGAAAATTCGTCATTCAAACTAATAACGACAAGCATACATGAATTCAAAAACATGAAAGGAGAGGGTGATTCCAATTTCCATTTTCCAAGATGTAGTCAGTTGTGTATAAAACAACCTCCCAAGCCCGTAAACCAACAGGTATTCCACCACAGCCGAGGCCGCCCTAAGGTTCCCGCCCATGAGTAGGTTGGGCGGGGCTCAACCTCGGTGGTAACGCCGGGCTTGAAACGACTGCAGGAGGCATATGAGAGGTCTATATTTGAAATAGCAACAAGGGTGAATCTCCCACATCGATTTTCAAGCAAAGTGAACCCGCGCTGGGCCATAAATACGGCCCAGCCACCAGCTTGTCATGTATCATTAACTACCCTAGTAATTATACTCAACCAATGTATACTGACTTAATCATTGGAGGAGAAAATACCGGAAGCCCCCAGTCATCCTTTTGTTTACAGGTCAACGAGAGGAAAACTAGTCAACTATCATACACGCCTTCAACTTCTGCAACCCTATCCTGGACTGTACATAAACACAAGATATCCTAATCGATTCATCAATAATGCCTCTTCTATTCCTAGGTGCATTAGGACTATTATCCATGATATCAAATACCTTGCTACACACTTCATTTCAAACCAGTTCCAAAATTTGGAGATAAGCAAACTTCCTAACTGTGTTATTGTCATTTTAGGACATTCTACTGCCATTGCAAGTTGACCTCTCTCAGTTTCTTCTGCCTATGATTTTGATTTTCTTAATTTGAGATGTGTTGGAGGGCTCTCCTTGTATGGGGAAAAAAAACAAAAAGCAAAACAAAACAAAACAAGAACAACCCGAGTTGTATCTGTAGCAGCATGCTGGGCTTATAGAAGATTAATGACAAACTCCATCTGAACCCAGTAGAGAAGCCCATGTAAAGACCAATGGCTATGAGATATTAGGGCAGGTAGCCTAATTGGGAATTTAAAGGCCCAGCCAAACACCACACCACCAAGTTAGCATTTTTGGTATGGAACATACTCAGCATTGACACATTTTCAAAGTCTATCTACTTTGAAAATATCTACTATCTTCCATTTCCTTTCTCTTTAATTCTTTTCTTTTTAAGGAAATAATTTCTTTATATTACTTCCTCAAGTGTTATTCTCTCATTCAAGTATTTTTATGTTGAATATTTATTTCATTTGCTCGTTCTCTATTTGTACATGATCCAATATACATTATTTGTTAAAGTTTAACTAAAGTATAAGCGACAACGTAGCAACTATTTAGTAGTCAGGTTGCGTATTTATTACGTTAACATCTAAATAGTAAATTTATGATCAAATTAAAGAATCACCACTGAACCTAAGCTCAGTTTATAAGTAATTACCAAGTTCACTTCTCCACCTCTTCAATTCTTAAATGAGAAAAATATCATAAAATTTTTTTTAAAAGAAAAGAAATGTAATTTTCTTTGGGTAAACCGTAGAAAAAGAAAACCGTAAATGGGGTAGATTGTCATATAAAAAAGTTTTATCCACTTCTACTATTAACGATCAACGCGCCTATACCGATGTTGGGGCCCAGTCACATTCGGTTCCCTGCATCTTCAACCCCTCTTTCTTCTCCGCATTTCAAAATTCTCACTATCCATTCCTAAACTTCCACCAACTTTCCTCTTCTTCTTCTTCTCTAAGCAGCCCTAGGCTCCCATGCTAGCTAGGGCTGCGTCATCAATCTCACACCCCCCCCCCTAAATCTCTCTCTCTCTTCCTTTCTCTCTCCTTGGACCCTAAGCAATGGTCTTCAAGGGCAGGTTCTTCTCCTCCAAGAAATCCGACTCCTCCAACAGTCCAGATGGCTCCAACAACAGCCCCCGATCGCTCGGCTCCAACTCCCCCAGCAGATCCGATAAGAAGAAATCCAAATCCGCCGACTCCAAATCCGCCTCCGCCGCCGCCTTCGGTGGCTCCAGCCGCCAAACGCCAGACAAGATAAAGAAGAAGGACACCGCCAAGGGGAAAGACATTCAGCAACAAGCTCAGCCGAAAACGCCGATCAAGTCCGGCTTAGCTGGTTTAAGCTCGACGACGACGACGACTCCGAAGAAGTCGTCGTCGGCGTCGCCTGCGACGGAGCCGGCGTCGGTGTCTCCCATTCTGGCGTCGTCGCTGGGGTTGAACAGGATAAAGACGAGATCGGGGCCGCTGCCGCAGGAGAGCTTCTTCGGGTTTAGGGGAGACAAAGGGTCGGCGTTGGGGTCTAGTAATTTGTCCAGGCCGGTCGCCGGTGATGGGAGCTCGGGGTTGAAGAAGAAGGAGGCGGCTGCAGCGAGTGTGAGCAGGACGGGGTTCAGTGAGAGTGTGGCCAGTGGGAGCTGGGTTGATAATGGCAGTAATTCGGATAGTATGTCAACTAGCAGTGTGCCTTCCAGAGACCAAAGCCCGAGCATGCCTGCGCCGCCGTCGCGGTTACAGAATAGTGGCGAATCCTCGGCTGAAGCTGGTATGGTTTTGAGCAATGTACTGTGTTTTATGAATTTGTGCCCATTGAAGTTTATGATCTAGTAATGTGGTTACTAAATGGTAGGGTTTTGAGCTAACGACTTAGGAATCACGTGGCATTGAGACACTACTCTAGGCTGTGCCGTGTGAATTACAATTACAATTACTTAACTAAGCAGAACTAGTAAATGTCTACGAATTTATATGAACTAGACGGTTTAAAGGGTTCAAGGAGGTAAGGAATCAGTTGGTACTCAATAGACATCTTAACCCTAAGTAGGTATCTCTGCATTGGATGAAATCAAGAGTTTACTGTGGAGGAATATATCTGTTCAGTCAGAATTTTGACATGATTAAACAATGAGCAGTTATATAAAGGAACTAACTATATAAAACAATCTGACCACAATTATCTATATATATATATATATATTGACCACAATTATCTATATATATGTATATATATATATAGATAATTGTGGTCAGATTGTTTTATACAGGCCGGATGTAGAGCGCACGTGCGCACGTCCCTTCGTTCGCCACCGTACGGCTCCGACGACGGCACGCCTCCACCTCAGCGGATTCCAGCAGCGTCCCCGATCACCTCCCCTCCCGGCGAGTCCGCCGAATTCCAGTTTCCGGCGAGATCGACTTTATTTGAAGTTAACTGGAAAAGAACGGACTCGCCGGGGAGGGAAAGTGGTCGGGGACGCTGCTGGAGTCTTCTAGGGTGGAGGCGCGCTGTCGTCGGCGCCGGACGGTGGCGAACGGAAGGATGTGCGCACGTGCACTCTCTATCGTTTTCATGGTTAGTTGGCAATGTGGAGTGAGTATCATTATAGGATCCTGAGAATTTACAGGGAAAACTTGTTAAGATCTGAAATGGACTAGGCCTTGGACTTAGCATTGACATGATATGGACTGGCTAGTACAATATTTACTGAAAACTAAGACACAGAAATGATGTCGAAAGCCAATTTATGAACGTTTATCTTTTAGAAGCTTTGTTCATGTAAACATGTTCTTGAATTTTATTTCCTTTTGCTGTCAGCCTTCCTTGATTTTATATTTTTAGCTTTAACTGTTGTGACCTTCAACACCTTTCAAAATACCAGAGGTTTTATATCTTCCTTATTCAGTAGTGAGTGGTATACCTGTTATGGGTTTCTTCCTAAATAATGGCCTTTGATACTTCAATCATCTTTTACAGCGCGAAAGATATCATCTCGAGGTCGCTCTGGAGTTTTGAGAAGTTCAGAGATTTGCACACCAGAGGTAACATATATTTTCCGGTTTTTTTCCCAGCTATTTTTACTGTATAATAGTTGTTGTAATGTATTTGCAATTGATATATACCTTTCTAGCCTGCATATGATTGTGAGAATCCTAAGGAGTCTGAATCTCCCCGTTTTCAAGCTATACTGCGTTTAACGAGTGCACCAAGAAAGAGGCATCCTGCTGATATAAAAAGTTTTTCCCATGAACTAAATTCCAAAGGTGTACGTCCTTTCCCATTCTGGAAGCCTCGAGGCTTAAACAACGTGGAGGTAATTATGTTTTCCTCTTGCACTATATATTTAGGTGTACATGAAATTTTATTAGAAGTTTAACCTGTTTGTAATCATTGTGGTGTATGCAGGAAATATTAGTTGTGATTCGGGCTAAATTTGATAAAGCAAAAGAAGAAGTGAACTCTGATCTAGCTGTATTTGCAGCAGATTTGGTTGGTGTTCTTGAAAAAAATGCAGATACTCATCCAGACTGGCAGGAAACCATTGAGGACTTGCTGATTTTAGCTCGAAGTTGTGCGATGACATCATCAGGAGAGTTTTGGCTTCAGTGTGAAAGCATAGTTCAGGAATTGGATGATAGGCGTCAAGAACTTCCTCCGGTACACTTAAGCAGCTTCACACCAGAATGCTTTTCATACTCACTAGGTGTACCAGGTTGTTGCAGTTTCACAAGAAAGTGGATTGGCTGAGGATGTACCGGTTTTCCAGCTTCGTCAATCAAGAGTTCTGAATTCTGTAGATAAAAGACTTAATTCTGCGGATAAAAGAATTCCTCCAAGTGCCGTAAAGGATACAAAAAGTTCAAGTGTTACACAGACATCTAAAGCAGCTTCAGCTAGGAAATTTTATAGTCAGGAGCAGCATAGCTTGGATTGGAAGAGAGACCATGTGGTTACACAACCTGCAATTTCGATCCCTCCTCCTGCCGAACTCCCCTCGAAGATTTTAGATTCTCCTGCTAGTAGGGATCGAATTACCTCATGGAAGAAATTCCCATCTCCAGTCGGGAAAAGTATGAAAGAAGTATCTAAAGTAAAGGATCAGAAGGATGTTAAGGTTGAGCAGTTGAAGGCTTCAGACCACAAGAGAGGGACTTCTGATATTGATCAGACTACAGTAAAACCCTCTGAGCCTTCTGCCAAGGATTCTCATGAACCCAAGCACGGACACAAAGCTTCTTGGGGTTGGGGATATCCTCCTAGTGGATCTGATGACACTTCTATAATTTGTCGCATTTGTGAGGATGAGGTTCCAACTTCAAATGTGGAAGACCATTCAAGAATTTGTGCAATTGCTGATCGATGTGATCAGAAGGGTCTAAGCGTCAATGAGCGTCTCGTCAGAATCTCCGAAACCCTTGAAAAAATGATGGAGTCCTTCACTCAAAAGGATATCCAGCATGGTATAGGAAGTCCAGATGTTGCAAAAGTATCAAATTCGAGTGTGACTGAAGAATCTGACGGTCTCTCTCCAAAACTCAGTGATTGGTCCCATAGAGGCTCTGAGGAAATGCTTGATTGTTTTCCTGAAGCTGATAACTCATCTTTCATGGAAGACCTGAAGGGTTTGCCTTCCATGTCATGTAGAACTCGTTTTGGGCCCAAGTCTGATCAGGGAATGACAACATCATCTGCAGGTAGCATGACACCAAGGTCTCCATTATTGACACCAAAAGCCAGTCAGATTGACTTGCTACTGGCAGGCAAGGCTTCTTTCTCTGAGCAAGATGATCTTCTTCAGGTATCTCTTTTATATATATATTTATTTATTTTGCGACTAATCTTTGCACCGAAAATTTTCTAAACACATACTTGTGATTCTTGGGATGCAAGGAACGGTACAAGCTTACAAAATGAGCTGCATTTTTTCAAGTTCTAAATACATGAAATATTTAGCATCTCCAAGACCTAAAACTTTTGTTGTCAAATAAACTTAGAAGTTAGAAACGTCATACATTTAGTGCCTTGTTCGATCTTGTTTGTCTTCGTGCTGGAGAGGGAATATGTGTTACATTGCTACATAAACCATTTCAAACATATACGTTGGTGCATGTCTCTAGTGTCTCCATAATCCATATTTCAGTGGGATTAGAGTTTCTATTCTACCCTTTTATAAAGGAAGAAGTGTTATATCATTATATCTTAAAAGTAGCTTGAAGTGATGGAAACTCTGAGTTGACTTTGTGTGCTCTCTTGCTGACCTTGGTTGCTCCCTGGTACCCAACTGTGTTTGTGAAAACTCTTTTCTTTTTATTTTATCAACTTGACTCCTTTTTTGATGATGCAGATGAACGAACTTTCTGATATTGCTCGTTGCGTGGCAAATACACCTCTGGAGGATGACCGTTCCATGCCATATTTTCTGTCTTGTCTTGAAGACTTGAGAGTTGTTATAGAGCGCAGAAAGTTTGATGCACTCACGGTGGAAACTTTTGGGGCACGCATTGAGAAGCTGATTCGGTAGGTACTTGCTGCTATTTGAATGGTTTTTACCTACTTTATGACTTATAATACCTTGAATTATGGTATCTATAGTTCTCCTGAAAAGTTAATTGAGCAAGTAATTGGAAAATCTTAACAGCTTTGTGACACTTGTTCTTCGATTTGATTATTTTACAATTGTATTACTGTGATGCTATAGGGAGAAGTACTTACAGCTTTGTGAATTAGTTGAAGATGAAAAGGTTGATATATC
The DNA here is from genome assembly GCA_010134655.1 of Fragaria nilgerrensis. NCBI lineage: Eukaryota > Viridiplantae > Streptophyta > Magnoliopsida > Rosales > Rosaceae > Fragaria > Fragaria nilgerrensis. The sequence goes on from CM020981.1 coordinate 11,150,085, forward strand.
AAGTACAGTAATTGATGAAGATGCTCCTCTTGATGATGATGTGGTTCGTACAAGCCCTATACATTTTTCGAAGGACCGGACATCTATAGATGACTTTGAAATTATCAAACCCATAAGCCGTGGGGCATTTGGACGAGTTTTCCTAGCTAAAAAGAGAACAACAGGGGATCTTTTTGCAATTAAGGTACGTATGACAAGATGCCTAATATTTTGCTGATCTTAGTGCTCGCTTTGTATTTTAATTTTGGTTGAGTGCCTGTTTTTGTATTCCGTATCATTTGCACTCATAGCTGGGTTTTTCCTTTTAGTGGTTTATTTCTGCTGTGATTTCCTTTATTATTTTGCATATTCTCTTTGTTATATGCTCGAGTCCATAGAAGCTTTTCCTTGCTGTTGTTTTCTTTTTCCTTTTCACTGGTATAAAGATTCATAACAAGTACCCTAAGTTTCACGAGTCTGTTTTTTCTTCTTTTTTTAATTTTTTTTATTCAGGGATCCATATTTCCTTCCAAACGAAATGAAGATTTAAAAACATGTTTGCTATTTTCTTTTCTGTTAATATATTCAACTATGAAGAGAACTTCACCTTCTGTGCCATTTTCTTACAGGTTCTTAAAAAGGCGGATATGATTCGTAAAAATGCTGTTGAAAGTATATTAGCAGAACGAGACATCTTGATATCAGTCCGCAATCCTTTTGTGGTGAGCACATGTTCTACCAATGTGTTTTACCTTGCATAATGAGCATTTTTTTTTCATTCTAACATGATTTTATGTTGTTTCAGGTTCGGTTCTTCTATTCTTTTACTTGCCGTGAAAACTTGTATCTTGTGATGGAGTATCTAAATGGAGGAGATTTGTACTCATTGTTGAGAAATTTAGGCTGCTTAGACGAGGATGTTGCTCGTGTATATATAGCTGAAGTGGTAAGAACTTGCACCTTTTGGGTGCAGTGGTGCAAGTTTATAGTCGGAGCAGTATGTCTTTTTTTTTTTTTTTGACTTTTGAATTTTTGGTTTCAGGTGCTTGCATTAGAATATTTACATTCACTTGTGTGGTTCATCGTGATTTGAAGCCTGACAATTTGTTAATTGCTCACGATGGCCATATTAAGGTAGTGGTTTTGTTGCATTTTATTATGTATGCTTGAGGTGGCCATTTCAGTGTCAATGCATAGTGGTTCTGAACTTCTGATACAGTCAGGTTCATCTATCTTATTCAGCGAGGCCTTTTGTTAGATTGATGTTGGTTATTAGTTTTGAATTAGATGTTCTGGCGTTGGTGTTGAGGTGAAGGTGTAGGATGTATCTATCTCATTCTGATGCTATTGTTACTGTTACTTTCTCACGTCTTTTATTTTTGCTTTTACCTTCTCCATGTTTTCATCAAATGTCTTTGATATTGTCATCCTTTTTTCTCTCTCTCCCTTTGTCCCTTCCTAACTTTGTACCTTTGTATTCTACTGAGCAGTTGACAGATTTCGGGCTTTCAAAGGTTGGTCTCATCAACAGCACTGATGATTTATCTGGTCCAGCGGTTAGCGAGACATCCCTACTTGGGGAGGATGAATCCGAACAATCTATGTCTGAGCATCAGCGAGAAAGGCGAAAGAAACGGTCAGCTGTGGGTACGCCAGACTATTTGGCGCCAGAGATACTGTTAGGAACAGGACATGGTTCGTATAGCCTTTTCTTAGTTTAAGGTGCTACAATTATCTTTATTTTTATTTTTTTCAAAAAGAAAGAAGCCTCTTCATTTTTTTACATGGCAATTTTATGAAGTTGGAGGTATTGCATTGTAGTTGGATTATATCAAGTATGCATCCATGTATTATGTGCATGTTTCTAAAGGCAAACATCCAGAATACTCTTGTATTTTCATCGGTTGATCAGTTAATTTGTAATATCTTGATCTTAACAATGTGTTTCTGTTCTATGTTCTGCAGCTGCAACTGCAGATTGGTGGTCTGTTGGGGTCATTTTGTTTGAATTGATTGTTGGCATTCCACCCTTCAATGCAGAACATCCTCAGGTTAGTACATTGCTTCTGAAATATGTTATAATGCATGGATTAATGTTTGTTCTGAATAAAACATAAATTACTTTCACAGTTTGGTTGATCTCCGACTCTGGCTTTTGTTTAACTCATTCTTTATTGTTTTCTTGAAGACAATTTTTGATAATATACTCAACCGAAATATACCTTGGCCTCGGGTACCTGAAGAATTGAGTCCTGAAGCAGCAGATCTTATTGATCAGTAAGGGAAACATATGAGATATTTTTATCTTTTTTTATTGCTTCAGTGTGTACATGTTTAATTTGATGTTAGCATCTCTAGAACTAAGACCGACAATTAGGCAATTTGTTCGATCAACTGGTTTTTATTCCAGTTATAAGATACTGATGTTAACTTTTAAAACTTAGACAATGATTCCTAATCAAGTTTGGGAAGTACCGAAAGACAGCATATGTAGGTTTGTGAATTCATGTTAAGGTTTGAATGAGTTCCAGGTTAAGGTCTACTGATTGAAAAATAATCACATAGAAAGGCTGTTTTGCCCCTCAAACTCACCAAACTAATTATGAAACATGGAACACCTCTGCGGGGCAGATGTTATTTTATTCTTATGTGATTTGATTATCTTCTTATTGAAGGGAAATAAATCACTTACCAAATGACATTTGAAAGTGTGATTATGTACTTATAAATTTAGATTTTTTTGTTTACTAATGCTGGTACAACTGGTTTCTAGGTTATTGACAGAAGATCCTAATCAGAGACTTGGAGCCAGAGGAGCGTCAGAGGTAATTGTGGTTCTTTTGTTAGTTTTGGTTAAAATTATATTCATTAGTTTTACAGTACATGTTTTCAAAACCCTCATACATAAGCTGATAGATCTGAATCATGATATAGGTAAAGCAGCATCCATTCTTTAAGGATATCAACTGGGATACCCTTGCCAGGCAGAAGGTTTGATATAGCAGATTCATAAATCTTAAAAACAGAGATTTTTATACCATACGGTTTGATTGACACCACTTTGTTATGATATTTGTTCTTCCAGGCTGCGTTTGTTCCATCTTCAGATAGTGCAATGGACACCAGTTACTTCACCAGCCGTTACTCGTGGAATCCTTCAGATGAGCATGTTTATCCAGCTAGCGATCTGGACGATTCCAGTGATGCTGATAGCTTAAGTGGCAGCAGTGGTTTGAGCAACCGTCATGATGAAGTGGTATGTTAATCCTAGAAATCAGTGCTACATACTACAAAATGAGATTTTGATAAATTTTTCCGTAGGTCATATGGTCTGCACTCTGCAGAACTGACATGACATGTGGGAAATGTATTTTTAGGTTGATGAGTGTGGAGGCCTTGCTGAGTTTGAGTCTGGCTCGTCTATCAATTACTCTTTCAGTAATTTTTCATTTAAGGTATTTTCTTGTAAGGGTGGATTGATATCTTTCTTGTTCGCTTATTTTTTCTTATTTGTTTTTTGGTAAGCTATCTTACTTGTTGTTGTGTGTGATTGTTGCTCTAGAATCTCTCGCAGCTTGCATCAATCAACTATGATCTGCTTTCCAAGGGTTTTAAGGATGATCCGTCTTCAAATCACAGTGCATAGCCTAGCCTGCTCCCTACTCGGTAAAAGCTGGGATTGGGGTTTTGTCATTACATTTGATTCGGAGGGGCATTTTTGGGGCCTAAGCACCTCTGTGTTTGTACTTTGTATATATGATCAAAGAAATTATGGGTTTCCTTTTATTTATATATAATGTGCAGTTAAGCAGTCCGAGATTCCGAGTTTGGATATAATGCAGAAACTACTGATTTAGGTAACATGTCCACATACTGGGGTCTTAACATACCGTTTGAGTCCCTGTTTCGGTGCTTTGAGGACGTTGATGTGATCTATTTGATGGTCCATTGCTGAAAATCTTTACTCAAAATTTTCTTTTTCAGTCTTTTAACTCAACCTGGTGTAAAATGTATCAAATGGAAGATGTAATTCAAAAAGGTGTCCAAGCTTTATCAGCTATTATTTTTCAGTGGCTACAATAATTTTGACAATTGCGAGAAAGGCCTCATTTCCGCACCTAATGAAAATCTAACCCTTAGATCATGCTTTAGTAGCGGGAGAAATAGGATTGCATGATTTGGCATATTTGGAGGCGTCGAAACAGGTTCACACTACTTTTTCTGGAACCCTCTTGGTGTAACTCTAACAAGTAACAACTCCCTGAATTTGACTATTCTCAAGGTAAAAATTAAGCCTATTATGCTCCAACAAATTCGCTATAACTATCATTAAAATAGAGATATCAAGAGAAGAGAAAACAAAATTTTCTAAATTTACAGCATTCTCCAAAGTCTTGAGGAAGATATATGGAGATTTTGGTGTAAAATATGAACCTGCTGGAGTTGAAGTATGGGGGGATCAGTTGCTTCCCTATAGCGCATAAATAATTATAAAGTCGTTGGAGTTGCTTTTACAATACACGCACGTTATTTTCAAACGTGCACAAGTTAATAATACCGACATTTTAAAGAGAATATTGTTTCTTAAACTTTATTATTTTTAATTTTTTTTTTTTAGTAAAGGGCTGGTGCGGCTGTCCTTAAGCCTTGATTAAGAAACTATCAAATACAAGGGGGGGGGACATTGAGCCTAAACCCCTGATTACAAAGACCTGAACTAATATCAGCAATCTCTACAAACATGTACTCAACTAGGCACCGACAAGAAAAGAGTGCTCTAATGACTGCTCTATTTGCTTTAACATAGTGGTGACATAACGGAAAGTTAACTCGACTATTGCGAAACATAATTTCCACAAGCACAGCTTTCCTACTATGTTGCCGCCAGAGAATAAATCCGACGACACTTAGCTTCACCCTACCACTAGGCGGCAACGATCATTTGACGAAGTAAGGAACTCGCTGCATATCTAGGGTAGACATATTACCGCTACTATGAGGTTGCGACCATGTGCTAATACATGAAATTCGCGACCAAACTAGAGCGGACAAGGCACAAAGAGTGCACGCACCTACACCTACCGAAAAACGATAGGGACTTATTAAAACCGCTGAAACAATAAAACAACTAACAAAATAAAACAAACCCACAACATAAATGACCCAGCCACTCGGCCCAGAAAAGGCCCACTTCTAGACTGAGAAGCCCATCATTGGCCCACAACCCAAAACGGCGTCTGTACAACCCGCATAGTCCAAAACGTCTCGCCTTGCCGACCGTCGAACCACCGCTGCTCTATGGCTTGAACTGCTCCACCGCCGACAACCATCAGTACAACAACATCCCGATCCCCACCTCCCAAACCTTGACAGTCCGACTTCAACCTTTTGCAAATCCATCATCCGCCCCGCCTCCAATTTTCATCGGATATGCAGCGGATCACGCTCAGAAGCAACTATGGATTCACAAGCCGGATCAGATGTGAGGATCTCGCGCCACGCAATCGGCCACCACCACTCTTTGCGAGATCAGACCCTGTGCAGTCACCGCCGTCGACTGAAGACGCCGTAGAATGGGTTAACTTAGCCCCTAGCCACCGATCACCAAGCGAAACAAACTTGCCAGCATCCCGTCCGGCCATAGTCGACTCACGCCGGCGAGGCCAACGGCCAACACAGGCATGGCGGCGAGGCCGGATGAGAGAACTTTTCCTCTCAGGGTTTTCTCTCTTTGTTTTCTATTGGGATTTTAAGATTCTCTATTATTTTCTGAATTTAAAAACTAATAGAAAAGACTTGTGTCTGAGAGTGAGAAAAGTATGTTAAGAATTTGCGATTTTTTTGATCGAGGCATGTGTTATAGTCCACAATTTTGAGTAGAAACCAAATCTTAGATTGCTTTAGTAGCTAAACATATATGATTTGAAAAAGTTATGATTTTGATTTCTAGATGCCCAATTCCATAGTCAGATGTTTAAGTATTAAGAATCATTCGTTTCACTATGTTTGTCACGAGAATTATAGATGAAATTAAACATGGTCGAGTTCCATCATGAAACTGCTCTCAAGTCGCATGTGCATGGTGTCCAAATAGCCAAATGTGTATCATGCAATCACGCAAATCTTTTGTATCCATCCCTTTCCACCCCAGAAGCATTTCGATTTTACATAAAAACGGCAGGATATGACAGAACCAGATGACAAAAACGATCCCATATTGGAAAAGAGAAGCTCCAAATTTGTATTCTATCATTTTCTTTCTTTTCTTCCTACTCATTTTAAATCCCAGAGGCTTTGGATACCAACAAACTTAAACCATAATTCTAGGACCACTCTCAGTGCATCACACTGTCTGCTCACTTTTCCATATCCAGTTTGGTCCACCATAGAAAAGCTTTCTTCTTCATCATCACTGAACTCGAACTCAAATTTTGAATTCTGGGTAGGGGGCATCTTCTATCAGAAACCCATGCAGAGTCAGAGACTCACCTGCAGTTTTGTGATTTTGACTTGCTAGTATGATTCTTTCATATGATATTTAAGCTTTACTTTCAAGTTGGATGTTGGAATAGTGATATCAAAATTTTAATGAACAACATTTGATCTTTGCTTCAATCATAAATTCTCACCAAAGTTTGATGCATACTTGAATTGTATATATGTTGTTTTGCGACAAAGCTAGGTGAGGGCACTCACATGATGAATAGACTTCACAACTAACATATGAGGCAAACTGAAAACATCTCAATTTCAATAGCTCAGTAGTTGTGTAACCAATAAAGGCAAAGGTGAAGTAATAATTACAGCAACCATCATCCACCAACAACTAATGGAACAGATATCCACCCCAAAAGTGTATCAATCAAAATGTAAAAACTAGTACATTGACAGATAAAAGGAAGGGGTAAAAAAAAAATAATAGTTGGCTCCTAATGAAGGTAAGATGAGACCCAGAATTTAACATGCAAGAAGAGCAAGAAACTTAACAAGCAAAAGTATGGGCACAAGAAAGCAGATATTGTACTACAAATCAATGAAAGAAAATGGTCGTTGGGAGGGGCACAGATCAACTCATCGCGAAGACCCATCGTCAATAACATGGACAGCATCCGGCTGATCTTCTCGCAATGTAGAACGGCGTAGCTCCTCAATGCGCCTTGTCACTTCGGATATTGAAGGGCGTTTATCAGGATACTGTTCTGAACAATCTATCGCAAGTTGCAATAGTTGAACCATCTCCTCCTCGACGTTCTGGTACCTCAGAAGCTCAAGATCGAAAACCTCAGAAGTCCACTCTTCTTTAACAATGGACTGAACCCACCTTGGTAGGTCAACTCCTTCCTCATTTAAGAGAGCATGGGTTGGGGGCTTCCCAGTGAGTAGCTCCAAGAGCAGTACCCCAAAGCTGTAAACATCGGCCTTCTGTGAAACCTTGCGAGGATCAGTCACCTCTGGTGCTCGGTAGCCAGCAACTCTGTTGGGAGTGGAGGAGGGTCCAACAAGGTGTGCTAAGCCAAAATCAGAAACCCGACCTTCATAGGATTTTGTGAGCAGGATGTTAGAGGACTTTATGTTTCCGTGAGAGACATTGGGGCCTTGAGAGTGTAGGTATTCAATTCCACGCGCAGCTCCAAGGGCAATGCCTGACCTGATTTCCCAATTCAATGGAGTTCTTCCTGCTCCTTTGTTTCCTGTAATGTAAACAGAAGATGAGACAATGGTAAAGATACAGTTCATTTGAGTTGTATAATGGGGTTTGAAACTATGTATCTGTCACAGCCATAGATGAAAAGTTGGAGGTTCAAGATTTTACACGGGGAAAAGACTCAAAATGGAATGAATTTGACCCATTAGTTAAGAACTGTAGGTTTTGAAATCAGAGCACTTCAAATTCATCAGCCAGTACAGAGTCACAGACAACAAAACTATTGGATCTTTCCAAACCAAAGTGCTAATAATACTGAAATAAAGAACATAAGTGCTGCTATAATCGATTTTGAATAGTTTTCAGTAAAGATCGGTTCTTTCAAACTTGGCTAGCGTTTGAGGAGATGAATCATGATAATAATTACAAACTTTCCTTGCAAATTTTAAGAAAAAAAAAAGTGACAAAAATTCAAGTAATCAAACAGAGTAATGTATCTGACAAAATCATAACCATCATCATCAGAAATGCAGGCTCAAAGAAATAAAGCAATCACTACAGAACTCAAAAGGCAGAGTAATATGTAAATCCAATAAAGAGAAGCAGAAAAACTCACCATGCAAAAGCGCAGATAAGCTTCCCATGGGCATGTAATCATAGACAAGAAGCTTCTCATCTCTGCTGAAATAATAAGCTCTCAAAGGAACCAAACTCTCATGATCCATAGCTCCCACAGATTCAATCTTTTCCTTAAACTCCTTCTCCGTAATAGTCACATCCTTAAGCCTCTTCACCGCCACCACCGTCCCGGCCTCCAAAACCGCCTTGTACGCCGTCCCAAACGTCCCCTTCCCCAAAACCTCCGCCGAGGCTCTCAACAAGTCCTCCAGATCAACACCCTCGGCCCATTTCCGAAAAACACCAACTTCTTAGCTCCAGCACCACCACCACCACTAGCTTCACTCTTCCCATTTCCCACCATCGCCGCCGCGGCCGCCGCCCCCACCGAGTACACATTTCCATAACCACCTCCGCTCTCCGACTCCGGCAGCTTCTCTCCCGGAATCTCCACTTCCGGGTGCTTCACCGTCCTGGCAATGTCGACTGAGCTGGTCTTCTTGCTGCTCTTCTTTCGGCACAGAAGGAACAAAATCGCAAGGATGACAAGGAAACCAATCACAGATCCGATAACAATACCAGCAATAGCGCCACCGGAGAGCTTGCTCTTCTTCTTGCTACCGTCCAAGTTGGAGTCGTCTCCATTGTCAACCTCACCTGGACAAACACCGAGAGGCCCTCCACACAAAGAATTCCCCAGAAACGAGTTCGATTTGTAAGAACGTAGCTTCATCGGAATAGACCCGTTCAGCAAGTTGTTCGAAACGTTGAACTGCTGGAGCTTGGGGAGGTCCAACGCCGGAATAGACCCACGAAGGTTGTTGTTCTCGAGGTAGAGTGTTCTTAACCGGGTGAGGTTGTTCAATGCGGGTGAGATCTCGCCGGAGAAGTTGTTGGAGGCCAAGTTGAGCCGGACCAAGTCATGCAAGCTGTACAGAAACTCAGGGATTTCGCCGGAGAACAAGTTCCCCTGCAAGTAGAGGTTACGAAGAGTAACGCAGGCGGAGAGATCTGAGGGGAGAGGGCCGGTGAGAGCATTGAGACGGAGACTGAGAGTGCGAAGAGCAGTCAAGTTTCCGAAAATGCCAGTGGGAATGGTGCCGTGGAGAGCCACACCAGGGAGACGGAGCACAGTGACGCGGTTGTCGTCGCAGTTGACTCCGGCCCAGGAACATGGGCTGGGCTTGGTCACGTCCCAGAGGAGGGTTCTGCCGCCGACGGTGGAGCGGAGAGCGAGGAGGGCTGCGCGGTCGGAGGTCAGATCTGGAGTTACTAGTGGGAGCAAGACTATTATGGTGAGAAACAAGACCGGAAAAAGGGTCTGTCTTTGGGAATGGGAATCCATTTTTTGGTGGAAAAAAAAAAAACCAGAACTGGGGGAATGGGAGTTGAAGTGAGTTGGGTTTCAAAGCTCATCCATTTTTGTTTGTTGGTTTGGGAAAGTGAGGAGGGAGAAGAGAGGAGTGGTGGTGGTAGTAGAAGTACTAGTGTGGGTGTCTTGGGACCTGCATTTGCTCTTTGCTTTTTGGCCCTTTTGGTGGGTGCTTTCTCTCTACTGGTTTCCTAGAGAGAGAGAGAGAGGTGAGTACAGGCTGTGAGAGTGTGAGGTAAATACAGGGCAGACACAGTAGGGACTAAATAAGGAAGAAATGACAAAGCAGAGCAAAAAGGGAGAAAGAAACCCTAGCTGTTCACACAGAGGGAGTGAGAACTGGTGTGACCTGGTGGATGATGCTAGTTCGAGGACATCTTTCATTATTGTTTTAAAACTTATAATAAGTTTAGGTTTTTCAATTTTACATCTTCAACTCAAATATAACTTGAGTCAAAATAGGTTTAAACCTAAAAAATGTCTTATTTTGACTCAACTATTTAGGAGAAATCTTAAATTTCATACTCATCAATTAAATGGTCCTCACATGTTATAGTTTAGGTTTTGACAATAAGAGTTGGAGATGCAAAACTCATATGAAAAATAAGTTTGAGTGAGTCAAATTTTAAATTTAGGTATATGTTATAAGACAATAGTTGGAGATGCCTTAATCAACCGCTATTCCTATATTTTTTTTTTCTTTTCTTTTTCTTTCTAAAGTCTGCTGCTTTTCTTCTTTTTGCTTTTATTTTTCCCATTCTTTTTTACTGGTTATAATAATTTTTCTTTTTATGAACTTCAAGACTTGAAGTGATGAGTTTTGATATCTTAGTTAAGGTAATGTTTGCAATTATTTAAGCAATGGCTTTTGTGTTGTTGGATTCCCTTCATTTTGTGTCTTTGTCTTTTACACTCTTCCATTGCCTTTATCATTTTTACCTTATTTTGTAGTATGCATTCTATCTTTCTTTGCTAATTTTTTTTTTTTTTTGCTTCAAACTAATCAGTAACAATAGCATGGTTAGTGCTTGACTAATCTTTTAATGGTAATAACTCATTGGATATTGAATAGGCCCTATTGAATAAGTATTGACTGAATTTAATTTTTTTTTATCAAAAGGTTTGTTTATTTATTTATTTTAATTGGGATTTATGAAAATTGTTTGAGACCCAAATAGCAAAATCGCTTTGTTTAATGTTGTAGATAGCTTATAATGTTGTTTAATTATTACAAGCGTAGTGGCCCTAATTATTCATTGGAGATACACATCCCAGAACACAACTTGGCAGAAGCTGTTTAGCTAGGTGGCATGTCACACCACTTGGCATTTCAATATACAAAAATGATGTAGAGAGTACTAAAAGAAATTTAAGAAAATTACTTGTTCTTTTATTTAAATAATGGGATCCATATAGTTAAGTGCCATAACCTCTTTGGGATGCTTGAACAGTTGAATTTTTCTAGCTTGACAAATTATTTATTCATCCTAATTTTCAGGTAATAAAGGCCATTTTGCTATTTTAGGTGGTTCAATTACCAACATCTTTGTCCACTCTTAAAAGCCACTTATACTCTTGCAAGAACCAAAAACAAAATTTGCTTAAGTGATAGTCAAGATACCTATTTGTAACTCTTGGGCACATTATAAGCAAGGTTAATATACAGATCTTGTTATAACTTATTAAATTACCAATGTAGTCCTCTCCCACCTGACCATATCAAGATTAAACTGATTTTGGGAATGCAAATTCATTCCTATAATGTGAGAAAATGCGTTAATTGCTGATTTGCTGCAATGTTTCATACCAACATATTTACATATTATAAAAAGCAATGTAGTTAGCCCTGATTAGTGAAACTAATATATCCATAATCTAAGTTAATTAGTCCAAAATTGCTAACTTAGCTAAGTTAATTATAAGCACGTCTTTGGTAGGTGAGGAGGTCAACTTCATGTTGTTGATAAATACTAAAATTGTTAGATTTTTCTTAAAAAATTTCCATTTACAAATCAGAAGGATGCTAAATTATGGTTTTGGTCGTATCAGTATGATGCTAAAAATTGCCAATTAAATCCAATATAGACGAGAACAAGTTAAGCCTTTTCCGGACCATGCACTGTGAGCCGTCAGATGTAATGACAAGATAGGGTCACCCACCGACGCATCCTGCCGTTGGAATCATAGCTTGCTGAGGTGTCTGTAGCAAACCCTGGGTGGGACCTATGTCTTAGACAATTCCACGTTACAAGATATTTATGTATTTTGAAAAATAATTTATTAGTTATTATAGTTGGAATAATTTAATTTTGTGATCAAGACCGTATATCTACCAAGCTCAATTATGTCATCTAATTAACTACCAAAAGAAAAAAATAAAAATTTTAGGAACGCCATATGATATTATGAATTAAAATGTATGGATCCAAGATTATAACAGTTTCTTCATTAAAACTAGCCGTTAATTAATTTTTTGAACTCGTTTTATCAAAAGTTTTGGCTCTTTTGTTTCACAAAAAGCAAAGAAATTGTTTACTTTTGGAATGAAAACGATTTGAAAGGTTAAGATAGAGACTGTGGGAAGGAACAGAGCCTAATGCCGAGTGAGTAAATTATCAATACGAAGGTAAGGTAATATTGATAACAATAAAATCAATTTTCTGTCTTTTATGTGAAGAAATTAACTAAGACAGTGTCATTTTGTACCGGTATGCGTCAATAAGTTAAATGACTTAAATCATCTTAGAGATCTCTGGCGTTGGATGCTGCTGTCTTTCATCAAAGGAATCATATATAGTAAAGAATATGAAAGAAAATAATTGCATGTTAGTCTCTTAATCTTACCAAAGAGAGATTACAAGAGCTGCAAATCATGATGCAGGACCATTTATACATATATAACCACTAACCAGTACTAACGAGTAACGAACTAAACAATACAATTTCAATGAAATTGAGGTGGTGGTGGGATTCCACGCAAGAAAATGATAGAGCAACATCAGAATCTGATTAATTAAAAGCCAGTAGGTACTAATCAATTTAAGGTCCAGAAGACAAGTTTAATCTCAAGAGAGAATATGTAAATGCCCTTTCTTGTAGGCATGTAATTGTAAACCATTGAGCGCCCGCCCTAATCACTTAGCCTGGAAAGCTCACTCACCGTCACAAACACACACAACACGGTCAGAGTGTCTCACTGAAGCTGATTGCTGAAGTTTCAACTACATGAATCAGATACAACATGAATAGATACTTGTATTTGTTAATAACCGCAAAAATCAAATACAATAGGATCATTCACATACCTACGTTTGTGATTAAATGCACAAAACCTCATAAGTTTAATCTCATTCCAAACGGGTAAACGTACCTTAACGAAAAGAGTGTAAAAACGACTGAACCTGGTGTATTAAACAGAAGTAGCTGAAGGGAGTTGGTCAGTTGGTCTGCCTCTCAGAAACAATCATTTTGTGGTTTAATTCATAAATACGCATATCTTTAGCTCTGATTGCTTGCTTTAGTCTCTCTTTCTACAACCAATTCCATATTACATCGATAATCAACCATGAAATCGACCCTTGTACAACTATGAATATATAATAGCGACCTACTTGATTTAGAAGAAAAGAAAGCTGGCTGAGCTCGCCGTGTAGACCAGAGATTAGAGAATAACAAGTCTAAATTTCAACTTGATGGGTACTTCAATCTCCTTTCTATTGTAGAATAGTACACAACTAATCCATCAGCTATAAAATGCTTGTCATGTTGGGGGTGCATAGTCAACGTTTAACATGACTCAATTTTTGAAACGGGCACAAAAAGCCTACAATCATAATACCAATTCAAAGTAGGGAAACAATTTTTTTTGTTGCTAAAAATATCTAATATATAGGACCACAACTTGTATCAATTCTGCAGTTAAGACATCCCATGAGAGCAAGATGAAGAGAGTTAAATGCCACAAAAAGACTCCATGGCCCATAACTACAAGGCATGTGATGTGAAGCAGCATTTCCATAACTTGAAGCCAGTGTTGTTTTGTTTAGCAGAAGCAGAAATAGGTGGTTCATAAATCAATTTCCGAAACAAACACAAAAGAGCAATTTCAAACAAAAACACAGATTGATGTAGTCAAAAAGCTAATATCGATTGAAAGCAAAAACCGAGTCTCACCAATAACTCTGGTGTTCAGCATAAATTAACAACAACGAATCTAAGATACTTGCTTTAAAGCTCCAACAGGATAGACAAAGCAAAAACAAGAGATACAACCAAAATGGTTCGTCTAGAAAAGAGAGGTTCCCTTGCCCTTCTTGTCTCCACCAATCTCAAAGTGCTTGCACCTCTGCAGAAACCAGTGGCAAGTCAGGCACTAGCATATAGGTTGGATGCAAATGGGAACAAAGAGGAGAAAACTATAACACAACACTAACCTTGATTGGGTGCTGCGACACATGCTTGCAACCCTGGCATTGGAGCCTCAACACAATCTTCTTGGTGGTCTTGGCCTGGTAGAATTAAGAAACATATAACATGAGATTGTTGAAACACACCCAATTGATCTAGTTCTGTAGAGACACTCATTGTTCCAGAAAAAGCAGAGAACGCAGCAATAAATTTAAGCGTGTTTACCTTCTTGTGAAACACAGGCTTGGTCTGACCTCCATAACCTGATTGCTTACGATCATAACGACGCTTCCCCTGGGCAGCAAGGCTGTCCTTGCCCTTCTTGTACTGCGTGACTTTGTGCAGGGTGTGCTTCTTGCACTCCTTGCTCTTGCAGTAGGTCTTCTTTGTCTTCGGAACGTTCACCTGAAAACATAAAAACACATCCCACAATCAATAATCAAAACAAACTAAAGAAAAACAATACAGCATCTCAGCAAATCAAAAAGAACTGCGTTCCGAGCAGAGCAAATTTGCCATATAATCATCACAAGACACAAATAACAACCATAGATTTTAGATACCACAATCATAGATACCATAATCATCACAACCCTAAATCCTCTTTGTACATCAAAACACCACTATATAAACCCTAGATAAACCACATCCTTAATACCGAGACAGCTAATTCCCAATTACTAACCTCAGCTTAGTAGAGTCTAAGAAGCTGTTCGAGCTTCAAGTATAGTTGCAAAATCGAAATTCGAACCAGTATTACATTTTCTACAGAACTAGAACAAGTACATATCCAATTTCCGAAAGCAAAAAATCAATAGCTAAGATTATAACAGATCCAAATCGAAAATTAGAAAGCGAAAATAAATGGGTAAGTCTAATCTATATCGAGAGAGAGAGAGAGGTACCATGGCTACTGCGGCGGCGGAGATGGAGAAGACTGAGAAGATGAAGAAGAAGAAAGCGGAAGCGGCCTCGTTACAACTTGGAGCAATTAAAGCGGGTAGGTTTTAGGGTTTGCCGGTTATTATAAATGGATTGGGCTTTTCTCGAGTGATTGGGCTCGGCCCGTTAAACCTTCTTGCTACGCCTGTTTTGACTTGATCTCTGCTCATCTCTGTTTTTTTTTTTTTTTTTTTTTTTGGATTCAATCTTTACTCATCAGTAAGTTTAACATTGTGTTTGGATAAACTAATGGGTATTTAACACTAAATTACTATTTAAATGTATAAATGATAAAATAGTCTTCAAATGTTCCACATGATAAAAAAATCACCATTAAAACATATTACAAGATAAGATGGTCACCTCAAAACATCTTAAATAATAAAAATGTCTATTTTCACTTTTTTTACATGATCATTCTACCCTCCTATCTAATTTAACTCTAAACCTATTTTGATCGAGATCTCAGTTTCGTCGTCTCTCTCTCTCTCTCGCTCTTTCTCTTATCGCCAACGATCGTCGACATGGATCGTGAACAGAGCTTCGGTATCCGATTGCAAATACATGCACTCCATCAGAGCTCCGGCGAACACCGCTCCCCCTCAACTAATACCTCTTCTCCGTGCGCTCAGCCGCCACATCTCTCTCTCCATCTCCAACTTGGTCCTTCTTCTTCATCACCGTCCAAGTCTTCGATCGTCTCTTCTTTTCAAGGTAATTGGAGAGGATCTAATAACTTCTTTTTTGTTTAAGCATCTTTTCTGTTGTAAAATTCTGCTAGAGATTGAAGTTTCTGGTTTGAATTTGAGAGCGATTGAAGTATATGTGTTTGATCTGAAAGATTTTGTGATGTTTCATTAGATTCTGATCAAGATGTTGTTTATTGATTGAAATTGTAGAGTGGAGGACCGAGGCTTGAAGACTCATCATGGGCTTGTGAGTTTCTTAATGCTTTAAGTAATTTGCATTTGTAATTCTTGCTTATAGAAGCATTATCTCTATGTCCAGTATTGCTTCTTCCACTTACCACTATACCAACGACTTGTTGCCTATTTTTCTAGCTCATATATATTAGTTCTGTAGCTTTCAGATTTATGTGGTTTCTCCATTTTTTGAGTTCTACCTTCTGATCTAACCATAGAGTGAGGTGTTTGAGAACTATGGAGAATGTTATACGATTGTGGCTCGAAACTCGTAAAAAATCTAGAGATCGAGTAGAGGCGTGCATGTTTGATTGATTAGAGCTTTGAAACAGCTGGGAACCTAACCATGAAACAGTACGTACATTGTGCTTCTGTTTATAGACAAGTGAAAAGGATGATCAACATGATATTAGTCGTCTCAAGTCCATGCTGGTACTACATTAATCCTTCAGGATCCCTATTTTCTTGATATTCTGCTAGTATATAGAGCTTTAAATGCGAAAAGTTGTTCACAGTTCTGATTGTATTCTGTTTCGTACTCAGCATCAGAAGGAGTTAGAATTGTCTCAGTTGAAAGAACAGATTGAGAAGGAACATGTATATTAGTTACTTTGGTTGCAATATGTCTTGCAGTATATTTTAAAATAAAATTGGAAAAATAAATTTGGACTAACTGAGTATTTGATCCTAATATTACACGCATTAGCTGATCTTTGGATTCTGCATTGCATATAACAAAAGTTTTAAAGGCCAATTGGGCATTGCTTGCAATAGCTTGGTAGTTAGCAGAGTTTGATCTACGAAATAAATATACGTGCTTTTACTCCTTTCTCACTCTTTTTTTTGTAGAAATGTTTTTCTCAGGCATCATACTTCTATGGGCAATAAATAACTGAATCTTATTATTGTGGATTTTACTTCATCCTTTAGCATGCATTGTCGGTCTTGCAAGCCAACGTAGAAACAACAATCAGCGAAGCACAAAAACTTATTCTCGAAAAAGATGCAGAGTTGCTTGCTGCTGAAGAAAACCTTTCAGGACTGGTGGAGGTATTGCATCTGCTATTTTGCAGGATATCTTTTCTCTTGTATTTATTATTCTCTCAGAGCAAGTGGAGTATGATATTCACTTCGCAATCAAAGGCCTAGGAATCTTCTCTAATATTTCATACATGACATATTTAAATACTCAGTCCCAAAAATGTTGTAGCAGTTGCATGTATAATCTTGCTGAGTGATAATAATCAATGCATTTGTAAGCTTGCTGATCTGTTTCATTTTTTTATGGTTTCCAGCTTCACTTTGATTCTGATGGCGTTATGAAGCTAGGTTCACCCCATAAAACTGAAGAACAAAAGGATTTGATTTTTATGGTATTTTGAACTGGGTTCACTCCATAAAGCTTAAGAACCTGAAGGCTTTGACAATGAAGCTTATATAGTTAAGCACGCATATGGAACTTCTTAAGCAACTTGTCATCATGATGCTATAATTGATTCACAAGTCTCATTGTACTTGTCAGACATGTTGTTGCAGCTCTACTTAAACAGAGAGGTTTGGCAAAATCAGCAAGGAGCTTAATCAAATAGGATGCTACTATGGGTTGTTTTGATATGATGCAGAGAAAGAGGGATTAACATCTCTTTAGTCTAGGATGTACTTTCTTTTTTGGTTTGGTAAACTACTGTTATTGTATTAAGTATCTACTGAAATAATATGAATGAAGGTGAAAATGTCTTATTTCTTTATTACGTTTTCCAGATTACACTCTTAATTGAGTAATGACATCGTAGTTACATGACCAGTTACTTAAGTAGTTACATAGCGAATCACACGACCATTACTTAAGTAGTTACATATGGTAGTTACTTACCTAAGTAGGTAGTTATATAGTCAGTTTATTGTTGCGGTGCAGCAGCACGCTGTAAATATTTAGTTACTTGAGTAGTTACACGGTTAGTTACATGATTATTTACTCATGTAGTTACATGATCATTTATATGAAAATTTACATGACTGCTTAGTTACATTACCAGTTATTTCAGTTGTCACTAACTAAACAAGTTACATAAATAATTACTTAATTAGTTAGTTACAAGACCGCTTTGTTTCATTGATAGTTGTATTGCCCGTTACATGGATAGTTACATTATCGGTAACTATTAATGTAACTATCCATGTAATTATCCATCTATGTAAGTATATAACTATTCATGTAACTACAGATTGATAGTTACCTGGGTAGTTACATACATGATGGGCACAAGAAGGTAACTTTCCATGTAATTATCCATCTATGTAACTATTTATGTAACTATCAATATGTAGTTACATGAATAGTTACTTGGATAGTTACATTGTAACTATGCATGTAACTATATATTCATGTAACTATGTAACTATCCATGTAACTATACATCTATGTAACTATGTAACTATTCATGTAACTAAGCATGTAACTATACATGTAACTATCCATCTATGTAACTATTCATCTATGTAACTATATCCATGTAACTATGCATGTAACTATCCGTATAACTATGCATGTAACTATCCATCTATGTAACTATCCATGTAATTATCCATCTATGTAAATATGTAACTATAGATTGATAGTTACCTAGTTAGTTACTATTCATGTAATTATTCATCTATATAACTATCTCTGTAACTATCTATGTAATTACCAATGTAACTACCAATGTAACTATCCATTTGTGTAACTATTCATGTAACTACATATTGATAGTTACCTAGGTAGTTACATGGATAGTTACCCTAGATAGTTACATTGTAACTATGCATGTAACTATCTATTCATGTAACTATGTAATTATGCATGTAACTATCCATGTAACTATACATGTAATTATCAATTTATGTAACTATGTATGTAACTATGCATGTAACTATACATGTAACTATCCATGTAACTATCCATCTATGTAACTATCTATGTAACTGGCAATGTAACTACCCTTTATATTCCATGACTATTTTGTTGATATTGCAACGTGTCGCTGCACCATGGCACGCAGCATTCCGATATAACTGTTAAAATGGATATGTAACTATATATGTAACACTAGAGAAACATATATAAAAGATTTATCACTGGACATCAATCTTATTTATCTTATAGAAAAAAGTATGTAAAGAGAATCTTGATCTCTTAAATGTAGACCAAATTATCTATACAAGAACAACAATTGCACCATATTCTATCTTTGTAGAAGCTAAGGACAACTTTTGGTGAGTTCTGAACAACACAAATCAGGGCTTGTTTTGAACAACCCAACAAACTTGTTCTGAGCTAACTGATTATATCCCATCGCAACAAAGAGGGTGTAATAGGGATGAGCCTCACCAACTTAACATAGAATAACATACATCAAAATGTGAGCTAAGTTGATGGACGACAATATTTCTTGGCCACTTCTCTCGAATTGCAGCTAAGTTAGAACCACTGCCATTACAATAAAAGTGATGTAGTAAGTTATCACAATCACACAAATCAGAGGCTTGGTAGTTTATAATGTAGAATTCTAGACAAAAAAAAACAGAAACCAAATTCCATGTAAAGCAAGAGGGAACAAAATGTATGGCCAAGAAACAAAATCTAACAAATACTTTGATACACACCCAATGCCTTCCTTCTAGATATAAACCCTAAAGTGTGATATACACCAAATACATATACTCTTTAAAACCCTGTCCAAAGCTTCATTTGCTAAATGCCACCAATCTTGTTGTAAATCATGGACCGAATAAGATTTCGACTCTAACATTGTTTCATAGAGCTTCACCTTATATATTAATAGAAACAATGGATTCATACAGCTCATTTACAATTTGTTCAAACTTCCCATATGAACGAATATGGAAGTCATCTTCATTTTTAATTAATCTCCCCTAAGCTTCTCTTATTTCTTAAATTTTCAGATATGAACAAATCAATAAGCAAAAATTCAATCAAACATTAAGAGCTTCATGTCGAAAGTGAAGCTTACCTGACGGTGGGCACCACTAGTTCCCGTGAAATTAACCTCCAAAATCATCATCCACATTTAACGGCTACATTGCCAGTTACATGAACACTTGTTTGATAGACTTTTGTCCTTCATTTTCCAGTTTTCGGCAGAATGACCTTCCCTTCTTCCGATGGCCATAACTTCCTCTACAAAATAACTATCAACGATCCTCAAAAAGTTCTGGAAACTAGACTCTTCTAGCTTTCTGTTGATATAAGGCAAGGTTCCTGGATCGCTCTGAGCTGCTCGCAATTTGCCGTCGAATTTGACTGAAAATCTGGGCAGAATTATGTATTTCTTAAGGTTTCATCTTTAATGCACATCTTTTTGCAGCGTGTAGCATCTCTTTCCTCACATTCCTTGCTTAAGAACTTGAGAAGGTCAGCCCTCGCTAGCACATCAAGGTCCACTGTGGTCTCATCAAGTAAAAACACCAAAATTCATTCACAGACATTTCATCAAGCACTTGGTGTGCGTAACCAAATTCAATGTGGTCCTTCTCATAAAACCATTCATAAGCATCACAGATCAGTACCTATTCATGAAACTTTGAACTGAAACCTATCAAATTTGAAGTGTGCCACAATCTCACAACAAATGTGATATTCCTATACGATTCAAACTTTCACATTTCAAAGCAATCAAAGAGAGCCAAACCTTGAGGCTCATTGTATTCCTGACCCTCCGCCCGCATTAGAAGCAGCACGTCCTTTAGCACATCGACATCGGCCTTTGATTTCTTGTCGCCGGTGGCGGTATATATGGTGTAGTCCGGGAACTAGCCCTAGTCGGTGTAGTTGGCAAGGTCGAGGAGTAGCATTGGAACGATGAAGGGTTTGTCGCTGGCGGATTTGAGAGAGAGAGAGAGAGAGAAGGAGGTGGTGATCTGAAATGGATATGGGATTTGGAAGAGAGATGGAAGAGAGTGGATTTGCCTTGAGAGAGATAAAGATTCGACGGTTTTCGTCAGTGGCATAGATCATATTTTTTATTTTTATGGGCAACGCTTTAAGGGATTTAAATAGGTGTACTGTTTTATCATCAATGAACATTTATTAACAGTTTTATCATTTGTTACTTCTAAAAGTACTTTTTTATCATTGGCCCTAAACTAATTTCAATTTCTATAGAAATTTCAAATTTATGGGAATTACAATTTCATGAATTTAAATTCCATTACTTAAGAATTCCGTTTGTTTCGATTTCATGACGAAGAGTTTTAAAATGACATGAATTTGTATTTAGACTAACCTCAATCAAGAGAATTAACAAATGACACATTTTGTGAGAAATTCAAATCGGGAATTTAAGCTTTTAAATTCCACGATTATTTTCCCGTAAATTTTTTTAATTCTATGGGATAAGAATCCAAACGGGGGAAACAATCTTAAGAAATTGAGAATTTCATATTTTTAATTAAATTCCTGGGAATTCACCCGCATCCAAACACACAGTAAGAGTTAAGTCTAAGAAGAATCACTGGAGTTCAATACACACGTTCATCATGTCTTAAAATACAAAAAATGTGTGCCTTGTATTGATTTCAGAATTTACGCTTCCATCGGAAGACAATGGTTACATTTCAGTGAGCAACTTAATTATCTATGTCAAATCAAGTTTTCTCTATCACCGTTGCTGTTTGTTCTATGAGTACGAGAGCTATCCTTGTGTTGTGATAAAGTGATGTTTTTGGTCTTTCCTATCACAGTACAAATACAAGTTACAACTAAAGCTCCGAAAATTGATGCCATACAGAAGCAATCAGGCTGGCTTGAACCCTCTGAAGTACTGGTCTGTCCATACTAACAGATGCGAATCTGTCCTGGGACTGCCTCCCCCTGCAAAACGGGCATGGTTAAAGCGGCTCATATGTATTGCAAACCCACGGTGGTATAGAATGCACGTGTACTAATCTGAATAACAAATCTTTGTTAAGACTAGAACTTAAGAAAATGAGACACGGAGGCTTACCCCAATACGCCTTTTATTGAGTTCCACAAGAATGAAACACGTCCTTTGCCTTGGCTTGAAGTACTAGTTTCGTGGTTTCTGTAATTATGCATGTCAGAGTTCCCATCTTGTGTCCCTGAGGCAATACAAGAAAATAAGAACAGTATTAAACCATGATAAGTTCAATCGATATCATCATAGTTAGATAGTAGTGCATAACAGACTTGAAAGTTGAATCTATATACCAACGCCTTTTGAAGCACCTGAGTGGCCCTTTTTAGAGGTCCTAAGTGAAGCCAGTTCTTCAACAAGTGTGCATTCTGTGCCACTGTCATTCAAAATACAAGGTATTGGGAATATCAAGATGGATGCTGAAGCTGAACTAGTATTTTAAAACTAGATGAAAGAAGGAAGCATAATATAATCAAGAACTTCAACCTGATTCTCTTTGGGATAAGTACATTCACAACAAAGTGATGATCTCCTCTAACAGAAGGTTTGCACATGTTGGGAACCCCCATACGGGACAACTTTACTGTTTCCCCAGGCTGAATTCCAGATGGAATTTTAAGCTCTTTCATGCCTTCCACAGTTTCTACCTAAGCAAATGGAAATTTCATGTCACACAACTCCGATACCACACAAGTACCAAATGCACATTGAAAGCCTTATTACAGAAATGTTACATTACCTTTATCACAGTCCCTAAAATTGCCTCAGTATAATCAATATCTATAGTCGAATATAGATTGAGACCATCCCTTCGAATTCCAGCCTTTTCATTTATACGAAGCATTATGTAGACATCACCAACTACACCCCTGCCAAAAAAAAAAACAAAGAAAGTCATAAACAGTAAAAGTGCAAAAATATGTGCCGGAAATTCTATAAATAATGAATGACAGGAAGGAGAAGTTCATTAAGCCAGGAAAAGGTGAACTATAATCAATAGAGTTAAATGGCATAAGACTCAGCATTTCATAAGTATATTACTACCCAATATGAATCAAGGAAGAAAATTTACTTCCAGCCAATGTGAAATCCTCTGGTAGGCACAATAGCTTCCAGAGCAAGATAATAATTTATTTGAAATTTGCTTCTATTGACAGAGCTGTATGTGTTTAATTTCTTTAATTAATCAATTAGGGCTGAAATTAACAGCTATGAAACCACTCTTTGACCAACATATATGACTACTTGTAAGTTTGAACAACATAACAGGTACATTGCCACATGGCCTCTCATAGAAAAGTTCAAAAACCCATATGTAAAGACGTTAGCAAAAGAAAGAAAATCATAACAAAAATTTTGAACACCTTCTCTTATCAACATTCCCCTCGCCTTGAACTTTCATTGTGTCTCCATCACTAACACCAGCTGGAATGGTTACAACCATTGCTCGTTTTGACTTTACTTGTCCCTTGCCGTTGCATTTTTTGCAAGAATCAGTTATTATTGTACCTTGACCGTCACACTTTGAGCAGGTAGATACCTATTCATCGTGAAATATGAGCAATGAGCACAATAAACATGTAATGAGATCTTCAGTATTGGTAGGAATAGGTAGACTAAATAATTATCAGATTTACTCTATGTTCACAAGCTCACAGCACATGTGAACAAATTGCATTGAACCTCCAACAACTTATAAACACCCATGCACATATACAGATCAAAATTTTCTTCATACTTGCAAACTATCTGCATGGATGAGGCAAAGAAAACTATTTTCACAATTGGATGTAGGAAAATTATCCATGATTTTAATATTCAAGGCAGATCTTTACCATCGATATCATGCCAAATGGTGTTCTCTGAGTTTTTGTCACCCCTCCTCTTCCTCTGCAAGCAGTACATGATTTGATGCAATCATCAGATTTAGCACCAGTTCCACCACAAGTATCACATGTCTCAACACAAGATAGTTCAAACTCCCTCTGTCCTCCGAAAATGGATTCTTCAAAGCTAAGGTGCAGTTCATACCTAAAAATGGGAATTAAAAGAATGACCAAGTCATTTAAAGGTTATAGTAATGGCATGCTTCGATAAACATGCAAACAAATATTGAATTCTACCAAAAAGGAAAATGTTTTGACAGTCACACAACCAACTAATAGTAGCAGCACAGCTAAACAATTACCGAATGTCAAGGCTCTGATTTCCTGTGTTTGGTGTATTGATGTTAACATTGAAGTTCATGCCTCGTGATTCACTTCTTCCTCCAAAGAATGCATCAAAAACGTCAAAAGGATCGACCTAAGAATGCAATTAATAAGATTAGTTTCTTCAGTAGAAAAACTAAACAAAACTACTACATATACATGTTTGTCCACATGTCGATATTGTCCACAAAAAGAGGATTGAAAAAGCACTATTATTGATCATGAAGCGTGATCTTACCCCGGCTGAACCCATGTTCGAAGAACCATATTCTCCCTGTAAGCCTGCCTCACCAAAGCGGTCATACGTAGCTCTTTTCTCCTCATCTGAAAGGACCTAAACAAAAGCTAAATTACCACTTGAACGGGAGTCGAATAAAGGAAGCTATTTTCTCCTCATGCAATATACATTCACAAAGTTCATAACTGTTAAACAAACTTCATACAACATCAATCAACACATCACCAATGAACACAAAAACTATCAAAACTACACAATCATAAGCCTTGGCATAAGTACCTCATATGCAGCACTAATCTCTTTGAACTTGTCTTCAGCTCCAGAGCCCTTGTTCATATCAGGATGGTACTGTTCCAACAATTGGGTATTCATCAAAGTTGAAAAAAGATTGAAACTTCTGATAAGAGCAGCTCACATTTTCAATACCCAACTCAGAAAAGCAAACCTGCCGAGCGAGCTTTCGATAAGAGGTCTTTATATCCTTCAGGGTTGCATTTCTGTCGATGTTGAGGGTCTTGTAGTAATCGGTTCCGGCGGCCCTGAGGACCAAACGTTGAGGTTTTGAACCGATGAAAGGAGCGAAATTGGGTTTCAGAGTTGGGTCTTTTCCGGTGAAGAATGTGGAAGTGGGTGTGAGAGTGGAGGAGCTAAAAGAGTAAGGTGAGTGGGTTGGATGATGGGCATACTTTGTTCTTTGGAGGGTTTGGAGTGGTGTGGATATTGAGAAGGTCTTTGAAGAATTAGAGCCTTGGGGTTTGCAGAGGTTTTAGGATATGGGGTTAAGGGCACACTTGCGCTTAATTGAAGAGATGTTGCGGGAGGAATCATTCAGAAAATGATAGATAATTTACGCTCTTATCTTTTATTTTACAATCTATATTGTTACTTTTTCTTTTTTGAGTAAAATTTTCATAAAAAGATAAAATATATGTCACTAAAGTCAAAACTTAAATTACCAAAAGAGAAAAATAAGAGTGTGAATTGTAAAATTAGAAATGTAAATTTCAATTCCCTAAAAAAATAAAGAATATCTTATTTATTAATAGAAATTGTTATATAGGAATTACATAACACAATAAGAAAACATATATTTGATATCATATTTCTATACATAATCGGGATTTCTTGTTTGATTAACATTAGACCAATGCACATACATGTAGAATATTCTTGCAACACTCCCCCTTATTCCGCGTGTCTTCATGTTGATGGGTGCAGACCTGGGAACGCTCTTAGTTCATAAAATTCCAAGCATAAAACGGACATGGAAAATGGAGGAAAATTACTTTATCCCCCCTCTGAGTTATTTGAATTTGAAAATACATAACTTGAAACGTTTTAAACATACCTTTTTGAATATTCAAAGCTTGAATGAAAAAACAAAAAAATTAGGACGCGATCGGTACGTGATTACAATACAGTTTTCCATATCATGAAAACAGAAAACGATTTGATACGCGTTCGGCGCCTGATATCTCGAGAACACGGGAAACAATTTTTGAGATATAATTCGGAGCTTCCGTACAAATATTGAAAACGGCTTTTGCTCGTTTTTCCTTGTTTTCACTTTCCAGAGAACAACGATTCTGAACCAGAAAAGAAAGTCGACCTGCCCAGTGAAAGGCGTCGATATATGCCCAGGAACTAACTCGAGCTCATCGTCCATGCCCAGATTTTAGATTTTTTTCTCAATCAATGATCCTCTGTTCCTGATAGTTTATCATAGTCGATCTCGTTTTCTCCATATAGTTGCAGGTATACATGTGAAATTCACTAGAATATAAAACAAAGAAAGAGAAGAAGAAAGGAGCATCTGCAAGTTTCCTCCATTGAGCCATTGCTTTTCTATTCTCATACGAGTTGTGGATCCAATCGATCATTGGAGACGATGGAACAATCATTGCTTACTTAACTAGAAGTGGATCTAAAGATTTAAGAGAAAAGCCAGCAACAACTTCTGCCAATCCTCATCGAAAATTTTCTGCCAATCTACATAGAAAATCCGAATATGATCTCACGTTGTTATTATGCACCGGTTTTGATAGATGTGTGAGAGAATACACCTGGAGGTGTTTTACATAGGGAACGTGGGAGTAAGATTGACAGACGTGGTTTAGGGAAAGAGTCGAGCTTTTTGTCACATTGTGTATTTAGTTCTAATAATAGATATGATCAATATACCGAAAATAATTTTTACACCAAAAATAGTTCTAAACTTTCATCACCAAAAATAATTTTTACAATATACCGAATGAGTTTTATGTATATTTTAGATTTTTTTTATTAAAATTTTTTTTATTAATAACTTACACACCCTACATATGTCAATGAGATTTGAACCCATGACCTCAAAGTTTTCAGTTAAACACTTTAACCAACCAAACCATAGCTCACCAGCTTCAATGAGATTTCAAATATACAAAGTCTGATCTTCCCTTTTTGTTTCACAAAATGGTTTTTAAAAAACTATTTTGTAAAACGTTACAGGACGCAACCTTAGCTTTTTGAATCTTCAAATCTTGAATGAAAAAGCAAAAAAATTAAAGCTGGAGACGATCGAAAAAATAACAGTCGAAGGTAGGCGGACGACAGCCAGGAAGTGGCGGCCGAGGATGGTCGGACGTCGAAACCGAGGAGGGCTTGAAACTTTTTCGAAGAAAAATCAGTTAGGTTTTTTTTTTTTTTTTTTTTTTTCAGTTATCAGCTTATGTGTTTCGGAAGGAATAATTGAGAGAATGATAGATAGTAAAGAGAACGGAGAACCATCTTATTTATTGATAGAAACCCGTTATATATATATATGAGAAAATGCCCAAATACCTAAACACAGGGTTTTTAAAACCCATTTAATGAAAATCTTAATCATATGCCCATTTCAAGATTCTTAAGAAAAATAAATTATTACCCTGTATAACTAAACTCACACAATTCTTATCTTTCTCCTCTCTCTTCTCTCTCTCTCCAAACTATTGTTGCCGTAGTCATTGAGATATGGCAGACTCCGGCCGTGTCAATATCTCTTTGAAGTACATGATCGTGTCAACTCTCAGCAACACCCCAACCTTCGACGACCTCGCACTGCTACGGATTCCAAATTCCGCCTCAATCTGAGTCGCGCCGGCGACGACGACGAGGAATTACGGCGGGATTGAACCGGAGAGAGCATTCCCTAAGAGATGTAGGGTTTAGAGACTATGACATTACTGGAGCGACTCAAGGATCTCGCCGATGAGGCATCGAACGGAAGTTGAAGGCTAAGGAGCCTCCTTGTTCCAGCACGAAACTCCTCTGTAACTGCAGCGACATCTGAGCTTGTTTGATTAAATGGAGTTAGATTGTTGGGATCTGAGAATTCTGGAGGATTAAGGTTCTTCAAGGACTTCTCATGGCAGTATTTGGTGGTAATTTAATCCTTTTGTTTGTAATGTTTGATAAATTATAGTTTGATTAACTTGTTTAAGGACAATGCTGCTTCAGTGGTGTCAAATGTTAAGTTATTCTTTGTATGATTATTGTTTGGTTGTTAAATAAGACTTTTTTTTTTCTTTTCATCTTGCTCATGAACTCAACTTTCGACAATAGCCTTTTTAGAGGTTAATACATATTTATTGGAGGTTAAAAAACATCTATTGAGGGTAATAAATTACTTTTTAACTAATTATTGGGGATCAGTAACTGATTATTATGGGTCAGTAACCAAGTTATTAGGGATCGGTAACTGATTATTGGGGGTCAATAATCAAGTTATTAGGGCTCAGTAACCCAGTTATTAGGGATCAGTAACTGATTATTGGGGGTCAGTAACCAAGTTATTAGGGGTCAGTAACTGATTATTGGGGGTTAGTAACCGAGTTACTTGTGATCGAAATCCGGCTACCAGAGAAAATCTGAGTAACTAGGGTCAATAACCGGCGACTGAAGAAATTCCGACGACCAGAGTCTGACAACTGGTGACCGGAGTCCGGTGAGGTTCCGGCAAAGTCTTCTCACTCTTTCACTTTCTCTCTCCTTATACATGTTGAAGTGGTGAGGGTAAAATTGTCTTAATAATATACAAAAATTATTATTTTATTATGACTTAATATAGATTGTGTATTTGATGTATCCATTATATGCTATGTTTTTACACCTTTATACCTTAGATTTGTATTGTACTTTCAAGTAATTTAGTTCAATTTTACTTAGTTTGTCATTTTTCAGGTTCAAAGAGCAAAGAGAAGCAATTAGAGCAGGAAGGATTGAAAGAGGCGTAGAAATCTCAGGATTCTGGCAGTCAGTCTCTACAGATCAACCAACTTTGCCGAATCACTGAGAGCAACTCAGATCAAATCAGACAACGAGCCACATATGTAAAGAAAGCCCTAAGTGTCTAGTTTCTATAGAATTTGGCAGTTCGTGATTTCGATATTTGTGGAGAGAGATATAACAGTTTGAATGAAGGCAGCTCAAGATGGACTGGAATGTGCAAAGTCTTTCATCAATCTCATGTTGTGAAGTTTGAACGTGCATAGAAGATTCAAAGGAGATTATAGAAGCATCATAGACGTAATTAAGGCCCAAATCCATGTTTTGGGAATGTTGGAGTGCCACATCATCATCTAAGTCCAAGAAGAACAAGAAAGCCTAATCAAATTAGGAATTGAGTCTTATAAATAAAGACAGCCATGGCCATCAAGAGGAGAGCTTCCGGGACATGACATACGGGAAGATAGCCATCATCGCCAATCTTCATCCCTTTTTCCCTTTTAGTCTTTTTATGTTTTTCATTGTCATCTTCGTGTTTGTTATGACTCTTAGTAACTAATTCTTTTGTTAGGGTCATAATGGATCCTTAGCATGACTATTCGATGTTTTTAGTTGGATGGTTATTTTATTATTGGATTGGTGTTGAGTTTTTAATCTCTATAAGAATTATTGCTTATTTCAAAATACTAGAGACTCGCGACCTTTAGGGTTTTGTTTTAAGTTATTGATGCAAGAGTAGGTAGATGTCCATGCTGAATCTTGAATGCTTTTTGTGATTAGAAACCATAGATTGATAAGAACAGATGCCATGTTTTATTGGTTTGTGTGAGTCTTTTTATTCTCATCGAACTTCATTGACCCTTAGAGAGTAGATGCCATACTTCTAAGAATAGTTGGATACTATACTTTGCCATAAGGTAATATTCATGTTTTGGAGAACTTATGCGTATAAGTACTCTGCCATAAGGCTTATATGACGGATTCTTCAACACCGGTTTAATAGTTAGTAATCGGAAGACTAGGAACTCGAATAGGATTGTGACGGTGAAGTTAGAAGCCCTAGCATTCATCCATCATTGTTTTACAACTTTTCAAAACATCCTCTCAATTATCTTGTGTGACATTCTCAATTTGCTTGTTTTACTCTTTTCTTGTTGTTTACAAAAATCACAAAAATATTTTCTTGTTTTCTTGTTAGTCGTTAGAGTAACTTAGTCATTAGTTAGAGTTAAAAGTTAGTTATCCATCTATAGTTGGAACGACCTCGTATTTGCATATAAGCTATACTATAAACGATTCGTGCACTTGCGAAGTTATTAAAATTTGACAACAAGTTTAAGCATAAATAAGAACACCTTATATTGGAATTGGCTTATGTCTATTAAATTCATTGAAATTGGCAATAATGGGTTTAAATTAATACTAAATGGGCATTTTTCCTATATATATAGGGTTTACATAGCACCATAAAGTCCATAAGGTGTTGTACAATGAAACATATATTTGATATCCTATCTCTATATGGAATCAGAATTCCTTGTTTGACTAGCATTAGACCAAGACACATACATGTGGAATATTCCTGCAAGAGATTAATATTTAAGAATTATATCACCTCTCTCTTCATTTTGTCTAACATCTCTTAACAATTTTCTATGTGAATCACATGTTATGACCAAGTACTAAACTTTCGTCAATCGTGGAAATATCGACGGTCTAAAATATAGATATTTTCACAAATATATCGATAAACATAAAATTTCGAAAGAAATTATAGAAATAAAGTAAAATATAATTAGAGGTAATATATAGATAATTTACAAAATATAGCATATGTGCAACCCAACAGGGTTGGATAAGGCGTTTTAACATTTTTTGGGTAACTAGGGTCCGAAACTTGTGGTTTCCCTACCTTTCTGAATTGAATACTAAGTGGAAAGAAGGAGCACGTGGCAGGAAAATAGAGTGAGACAAGAATATTTTCTCAAATCTCGAACATATCGTGTAATTTTGTAAAATCCTAAAATTTTGAGAAATATCAAAAATATCATACGAGAATTAGTTTGAAGGAGGAGAAAGATATATCGGCATTTAAAAAAAAAGGAAAGTATAGAAATTTCAGTACTTGGTTATTACTGGCAAAATTTTAGTTGTTTTTTCATGTTTTCCTCAAATAGGACTAAACTAGGCAGAGTCACCCGCGCAATGGTCAACTTAAATTATCAGAGTATGTTTTTTATATTTTATTTTATTTTTTTAAGAATCAGAGTATGTTTAAAATAGTTTAAACGTCATATATATATATATATATTCATTAGGGTGTGTTTATTGTCACCTTACAAACCACTTTACTCACCCTACACGTTCTTAATTTATTGAAATATCAAAATACCCTAATGTAAGATTACAGCAATGGACAATAAGTTGTTACAAATTACAATTTTTTTTTTTATCTTTTTGTTTTGGATGAAAAATACTTCATACCCCTAATCCATAACTTATCATATTCAGTCGTTTTATAAAGTCTGACAACGCTAGCGTTAGCATTCAACATAAAGATGAGGTGAACTGTTTGTATTTTTTTTTCTTTATTGTTTTTTTTTATGATATTTCTTCTATCCCTACAAATGTTCTTAGACTCTCGTCATCTCTTTACTCTTTTTTTCTCTCTCTCGTCATCTCTACAAGTAAACCAAAATAAAAAAAAATTATATGTGGGGTAAGAAGAGAATGTAGGATGAAAAAAGCAAATATGAAATTGAAAATTATTGAAAATATATGTAGTGTGAATAAAATAAAATTGAGAAAATGGTATTTTAGGTATTGAAAATTGGTGAACAAAGTAGACTGTGATGAAGGATAAAGTGTAGAGACAAAGAGATAGCAAGAGAATCATCATCTTATTCATTGATATGAGCCCTTTATATAAGGAATTACACAATACCAATATGGTAAGGATATGAATACATAGATCTAGTCTAACTACATATCTTATTGGCATAAGGCCAAGACACACATAAAGAATATCTAGAAAGATACAAAATATCTTAGAACACTCCCTCTTGTGCCGCGCACTGATATGCTAATGGTGCTGATCTGTTGCCTCGTCAAAAACCTCGTCAAGTCACAAAAACCCTGTGGGAGAAAAACTGAACCTTGATCGTAGGAGAAAAAGAGTACAACACACCCTTCACATTTGATAGTGACATGTATGTGCTAGACTCCCCCATGAAGTTTGTACCTCCCCCTGATCTTTACATCAATCATAGGGCTCTTCCTGATTTTTACTAATCACGGAAGTTTCAACAACTTAACATATCAATGCTCTTTAACATGTCTTCAAATGTGGCATGGAGCAATGATTAACTAAATCATGATGTATTGTCCTCAAATGATCTTTTACACTTAGATCTTGAGGAGAAGGCCGCTTGTGAACTCAAAACATAAGTTCGTGCAGGAAATCAGTATTCCTTGCAGCATGACCTTCAGTTACTAGAACAGTCGTAACTTCCTCTAGGAAATACATATGAAGAAACCGTAAACGGTTTTGGAAACTATACTCATTTAGCTTTCCAACTGTATATTACACACGTTCTGGTTTGTCAAGAGCTATTCACAAAGTTCCGTCGAAGTTGACTGTATTGCCAAAATCAGATTCTCGGACAGATTCGTCCTACTTTACAAAAAACGGCCATAACTCACTCAATATGATAGGTATGATTAAATGGTTGGTATCTCAGGAAAGTAGACACATAGAACTTTCCAATGGTACCAATTTCACTATTTTCCAGTGAGTGAGATTTCTTATAGGTCCCGTGGAAGTTGACCTATAAAACTTGGCAGATTCTGATTTCGCTTTTGATGTGTCTTTCTTATGTAGGGATAGAATAAGCCTCAACCTTTCATACCATTAAGTATTGAAAAAGAAGTTACTGCCATTATATTGGCGTTGCGTGGGCGCATAGCTACACTTAGCTTTACAACTTTTCATAGCGAATGAGATGTCAAGTCTTTCGTATTGTATTGAGTACATTGATGCGTCTTATTGTACTTAGATGAGAACTCCATCTCTCAACACATATTTGTCATCTTGTTTAGAAAAAACAATAGATCTCTCATTAGAGCAAAGACCTTAACTAATCATGAGAGTATATGTAGGCCTCACTAGTTATAAAGTGCCTAAGCCGATTGATGTAAAATATCATCAATACAGTCATCGAGTGCCTTATCGAGACCGTGTCTTCCCAAGATCTTTTTTTCGGATGTTGATACATATTGGCATCTCTTGATCCATCAAGAGTCCATGTAAATTTGGAATGAACACGCAAATGCATAATTCACCATATCCCTTCCAAATCAAGTAGAGTCCATGTGTGTTTCAATACATTTAGCAAACGCATGCTCCTGTGGTTTGGAACCACTTAATTCGGATGAATGAAGTCCGTTTAAGACCTTCATGTTTATCTCTGATCCCATAGAGATGTTATTATGACCACGTTCATAGGCTGCATGTTCAATTATTCAGAAACTACCGAACTGACAAAGTAGTGGAGTTCAATGACATCCATTACGAGAGCATATCTCATCGTAGTCGATCTTAGTGCGTATAAGTGAGAGACATTACGCCATAAGGTGAGTCTAAGCTCTTATTCTCACTACGCTATCTAACAAGGTATAGTTGATAGGGTTTAGCTTGTGGTGTCGGCATCACCTGCCCAAGGACCTATCTCTTTGTTAATGCTGGATCGTATATTTCCATTAGGCCAATCAACTAAGTTGATATCCATCAACAAATGGTGGTTCGATAATAGACTCATTATCTCATGTCCTCATGTACACTAGTGTAATACTTGTAGAGATCTCTATATGGATTAGATTTGACATTGAGATGTCCCCCAACGATAATCACAATTAGACTTCATGAGACGGATTTGAGTATCACTGATCAATGGATCAGGTTGTGCCAAGCTTGCTTTCTTCCTAGTGCGAGAAAGTATCGAACCTAAGGGTCTCCCTCCTTTTGGGGAGCCACACAGCCTTGTGACACCAATTTTGCCACTATGTGGCATCACCATATCACCATCCATGGTGATGGCGCCAAGACCAACTTCTTTTGGTCGTGCCATGTCCTTTTGTAAGACATCAATCATTGCAGACATATTTGCAGCATGTGATCTCGTCACTTTAACACTTTAAGCATTTGGGATCAAGATGAGACTTAGTGGGGACAAACCACGACAATTCACGTCATTCCACTTGAATACTTATGTTCTTATCTCCTCTTAACGGCGAGAATATTGTCTCATCAAAGTGAGAATCCGTAATTTAGCGGTGAATGAGATCGCCTGACAAGGTTTCTACATATGCAGATTTATAGGTGGAGTTTCATATCCAACCTAAGTACTTCTTCATCTCAAATGACCCATCATTATACGCAGTGACAATGCGATTTGGCATCTAGAAATAACATCTAGCCGAGCTCAAGGATTGAAGATCCGTTTCAATCATGCCGAGCTCAAGGATTACAATTTCGTGTCAATCATGGTACACAGTCACGAGCTATAGTACAATAATATTCAATGATGGTGGGTCGTAGATGAATAGTAAATCTGCATGCAAATATTGCATAGTCCCAAGACGCAATAGAAAGATTGGTGCGTATCAATAATGTTTGAGCGACAAGCTAAAGTTGTTTGGTCGTAGCCTCGGTGAGACCGTATTACGTGTGAACATGGGGTATAAGACACTTCAACATATATCCCGATAAACTTCTTTAAAGAATGGGTAGTGAGCCCGTAGAAGTATAAGCAGCATAACAGTAGATAATAGTGTAACACGTGACTAGTGTGTTAATACTTCAACCAACACCATAAAGCATAAAAAGGTGTCCGCAAGTTGGTTGTATCTATCTACATAATTTGATGTAAGAATAGAATGTTCACTTTTGTATCATTTAGCATAGGAGGGTCTCACTCCTAATTTAGCTAAAGAATAGGCTTTCAAAATGAGTAATGAGCATTGCAGGGGGCCAATGCGACATCGAGGAAAGGCCGATGCACCTCAATTACTTGAGGAATTGACCGGACGACCTCCAGGAAGTTGGAGTCATGTTCGAGTGACGTCAATGTCCCCCGGGTCACCACCATACTTCATGGTGATGCTAGATCTCGAATGTCTTCGTTTTGAGCGAAAGAATGGATGTCCATAAGAATTTCTCAAAATTTGGACTATCGCTTCCAAGATGACTTAAATGGTCAAACCAAAGCCTATATGAGTCGGTATCTCAAATATCTTGTTTGGCGACAACATGGGATTCGATACTCGAATCGTAGTGACATACAATCCACTAAATTGACTCATGAACATCTCCAGGATGTATTTCAGTCCGCATTCATGAGAAGGTATACACAAAAGAATTCTTGTTCATTCTCATAATGTGTTTTCAAATGAAAACTATTAGCAGAAATGTCTTTAAAGCTCAATATGGTTCGATTGCCTGTCAATGCATAGAGGGTATCTGTGACATTGATCATGGTATCATTAGGCATCAAGATTCAAGCTAAATCGCGTCCCAATGACCGGTATGATTTAATTATTATAGTCACAGAAGATTTACAAAGACACAAAATCCCAAAATAGTTGCCGATTCCTTAAAATGTTGTGGATAGTTCCACTATCTACGAAGCACTCAATGTCTCGATGAGACATATCTACAAGAAGGAGTAGATAGGCGAGTAAATAGTTCCAATTGAACTATTTAGAAAGATTAAAAGAAGCTACGAAAAGCTGCAATCCGAGAGTGCATAAAAATTTCCGTGCAGAATGACTTTTGCGCACTAAAACAACCATAACTTCTTCGTTAAAATAGATATGGACAAACCGCAAATAGTTTTGAAAACTAGACTCGTAGAGCTTTCAAATGATATAAGCTCACTGTCTGGTTCGTCTGGAGCTGTTCACAAAGCTCAAACGAAGTTGACTGTCCAGAAGGGACAGATTGCTGTTTTTCGTAGAATTGACATGTGCGAAGCTGCGAAGCTGTGAAGCTTGCAAGTGGCATGTAGGCTTTTGCCTTAGCCAAAAATGATGAGTGTATAATCAAAACCAAGTCTTTTCGGTCGTAAACTCCATGACTAGTTAGCAAAAGCTCCCTGACATGAACATAAACTAACTCAGAGGACCTAGAGGATTTAATCATGATGATAATTTTCCGGTTCTAATAAGTCTTCAACATGTTTTGCAAGACGGCAATTGGTTTAATAACGTAGGGGGATCCAAAATCAAAAGCTTTCGGTAACTCCAAGTCAGTATGACCAGGCATGTCCGTAGAGGGTCGGTAGTACGAGGCATACTTGAAACCACTATTTCCTTAATTTCGGACAATTCTAAGACATCACACTGAGCTTGGATGAGCCTAGTTGAACAATTGATGATGAAAAATCCGCTAAAGGGTAGAAGACTTAACCGGAAACACGTTAGCGATCCTTCTTGAGGATGCAAGGCCGTGCGTCATCTTCACTTGGAAGAGACCGAAATGACACAATCTAACCATGTAGATTGTAAATATGCCATGCTTTTAAGGACGATGTAAAAATGTACATCTTATTTGTAAATCAATAGGAATCATAAGAGGAGAATAATTTCATAACTTCGAAAAAATTCTCAAGGCATTCATTATTGTTGATGTGAGTACATCGAGGTCTCAATAGACGAAGGACGTCGATACAATGCCTTAGTACATATAGCTTGGAACGAAAATCAATGTCTAGCCGATGACATCAAAGTCATGGGTAGCTAGAGCAAGATCCGAATCTTTGAAATTCGCGATCATGAGGATGACGTTCTTGTCCTCATATTGATTTTCCGTACATTTTTGTATGCATTCACAAATTGAAGGGGCGTGACAATCTTGAACCAGTGATCCAAAGATCCACAACGGTTGCATTGTCATGAGCTGACGTGAGTAGTTTTGACAAAATGGTGTCTAGACCGGGAGTGTCCCTATTAGAGCCGGCGACACCTCCCCTCTTTTCTAGACATCGGCACGACGTTTTCTGCCGTTATCATGACCCATATTGTTGTCCTCACATGAGGGGATAATCCAAATAAGTTTATCACATTAGCGTATATACAATTCCTGTTTGTATGATCAAAATCAAGTCTCGTTGGTAATTCCAAACCAACTTGGAGGACATAGAGAACTTGATGATGATCGAATCCGCTAAAGATTATGGATCATGATGCCACAAAAGATCATCGACAATATGTAGTCAATTAAAGTGGTAAGTAGTCCACTTGACTTAATAACTCAACAAGTTGAAGTAGATGGACATTTCAAGAAACGCTCCATAAATGCATTTCACGTTACTTTGTGGTCATTACTTTTTGCACAGATTGTCATTGAAGGCTTTTGTCGATGTGGCGCGTCAAAGACTTTGAGCGCATGAGATGTGAAATCTCGGCATCTAGGCTTGTTAGCATGGGGGTCAAAACATGTGGTTTAATCATTTTCAATGAAAGGTTCCATAGATACCAAGCGAAGATCCACCTTAGGCATCTAGTACGTCAAAACTCAAAGGAGCAAAATGTTACATTGCTCTTGCATACAAAACCAGCTGTTATGAGACTCGATAGAGGTCACAAACAATGCTTTTAATGGTTTGTCCTTCGGATTGATCACACACAATCTGGAAAAGCCGCGAATTGATCAAACACAATTCAGAAAAAAGCCTCGGATTGATCAAACATAATCCGGTGATAGGTCGGGGTTGATCATACACAACCCGGACAAGGAAACAAGAGTGATCAAACACACTTTTGACCCACGAATAAAATTCCGGGATTTTTGGTACCTGCACACACAAAATCTCTAGCATAGAATGAAGATGGAGAAGGGAGAAAAGATTTTATCTCCCCGAGTTATTCCAAAGTAAATAACTGTAATATTAAAGCTTACCTGCTAGTTTGCCAAATAAACTGCGTTTATAGGAACTCTGATGAGTTTGAGTCAATTACAGGCTTCGACCGAGGGTTGGGAACCTTTCTGGCTTTTCTTGGAAGACGAGCAATCTTGAAATCTTTGGTTTCTAGAGGTTGCCGAGCCGAGAGAGAAACAACATTTCGCCTACTTTTACTTCGAATTTGAGGCTGAAAATTTAATAGGAGGAACAGTTTTGGATGGGGAAGCTACTGTCAAAAATTCAGGTTGATCGGAGCACGGGAAGGTGGTGAACCGGTGGTCGGTAGCGACGGCGGTCTAGAATCTTCCGACGGCCAGTTCAGAGTCTTTCCGGCCGGTTCTTAGGGTGAGGCTAGCGGCGTTAGATCCGAGACGGAGAGAGTTTTCTGGGGATATGAAATTCCGGCAGAGGGCGGTCGGAATTTTGGTCGGTAATCGGGAAAAACAAGGCTGCCCGATTTTAGGGTTTGAGAAAACAAATGGTGGGCTATTGGCTCTAGGATTAGAACAAAGTGCATGATAACGTGATGAAGGATAAAGTGTAGAGATAAAGAGATAGCAAGAGAATCATCATCTTATTCATTGATATGAGCCTTTTATATAAAGAATTACACAATACCAATATGGTAAGGATATGAATACATAGATCTAGTCTAACTACATATCGTATTGGCATAAGCCCAAGACACACATAAAGAATATCTAGAAAGATACAGAATATCCTAGAACAGACTGACAATTAAAAATATATAAGTGAGGAGTCCCTTTTAATGAGAACTACTTATGGGTGTTGCTATATGTACCTAGCAAATTTCTAAGTAGACCCAACAAACTATTTACACCCAGCAAGATTATAAAATCTCTAAGTACACCCATAATTTTCTAATAATACCCTTTCATTGTTAAACCCACCAAAATTCACGCCCAAAACTCAAACTAAAACCTCCTCTCTTTTTTTTTTTTTTATAGAATCTCTAAGTACACCAAGCAACTTTCCAATAATACCCTTTTGTTAAACCCAGCAAAATTCACGCTCAAAACTCAAACCAAAACCCTCTCTCTCTCGTGAATAAGGAGGAAGCTTAAGCTTTGGGAAGAATCTTCTTCCACATTTTTCCAATAAGAGATGCTAAAATCTTGTTCATCAAAAGTGGTTTCTGGAAATTTACAAAATTCAATCTACCTTATGGAATTTCGCAAAGGCATCGGCGATGGCGCTGAATCAGACAGGCCAACCGACGACAACCTGATCGTGCCGTCCCGGACTCACCCAACTCGGTCATTCAACTCACCTCCCTCCTTTCTTCTTTTTCACCACCTTCCTGACCCGACTTGGATCCGAATTAAGACATTGTCCCCGAGGCACCACCGACACCGTCTGCATCAGCTCACCCACCCTATCGCCATCGGCACGCCGAAACTCATAACCCGCCGAACCAGATCTGGAAACTTTCAGCCGGGTTCGGTGCTCAAACCGGATGCTCCGAAAAAAAAAAACAAACAAAAAACCCCAACAAGCAGGGAACTGGGATTTAGAGGGCGTAGGCGTGATGATGGTTATATATAAACCCACACCGTGTGTCTGTGTGTATTTAATTTTGATGATGGGTTATGGTTTAAGGTTTTGCTCGAATGAACAACGTGTTCAAGTTGGTCGGTGGGTACTTTTAGAGAATGTTGGGTTTAGAAGTTTCCAAATTTGATGGTTTGTTTTGTTATAATCTTAATTATTATTATCGGTATTGTCATTTCGTATTAGGATAAAATTGTGTTTTCAAATAAAATTATGTTGCTGGATATATATAGGAATCTGCTAGATACATTTAAGGACTTTTAATTTCTACTGTTAGATTAAATAGATGGTTCAGATTTTAAAGATCAAGATGAGGCATACCACATCCAACCAATACACCTCTCCTCCCTCAAGAAGTTCAGCCGAAATTCAAAACTTTATCTCCAATTAAGAAATTTCGAATCCCTTTCCACTGTTTTTCATTTTTCTTATGTTTTTTCTTTAATTTTGAGTTCCTTTCAAAATACAATTGTATTTTTCTCCTACACCTCCATATGAGCCTTGAGAAAATGTTGTGAAGGAGGAGGGATTGAGATCCCGCTAAACAAAATTGAATCCCGCTAACAATAAGCACTAGCATACCCAGTAGCCCATGGGGGAAAAGAGAGAAATTTTATTGTTGGAGAAAAGAGGCAATCAAATGATTTGTTAATGTTGTCTGTGAAACGAAGAGAGAGTCTCTGAGACTGAGAGAACTCAAAGAAGTATGAAGGCAGTGTGGGAGAGTTTGGGTTTGGATACATGTGGCCTCAAGAGAAAAGTTTATACTTTCTTCAATTGTAGACTATTAATCTAATCTAACGGTCTCTGTTTGAAACTCCGCATAGAGTCTGCAACAAAACGGTCCGCAATAGAAACGGCTCCATATAAATGAGATATGAAAAGAATGTGAGGTGAGTAAAATAGTTTGTGAGGTGACAATAAACGCACTCATTTATTTAATATTTGCATACAGTTTACAGTCTGACGTGCAAACAACATGTACAGATTTAATCTTAAATTTCATCAACATTAGTGAAGAGATACCACAACCGGTCTCTACACGGGGCTTCAGAAGCCTTCAACCACTTGAAACAGTTAGTGCCAACTTCTTCAAATAGGCTGACATCAAAACAGTCAGAATATGAACAATGTTAGATTATATATAGAGAATGGAGGCCTAAGGCCTAACATTATAGGTGATACTTGATAATCAGTAAATCAAAATTTGTGACACTTACGACATGATGGAACAGTGATGGATAGTTCTATCTGTTTAATAGAAGAACTCATACCGGCAAGTCTCAGCTAAGCTCACCTGGCAACCATATACTCCAATATTTGATGGATTTAAGAACAGAAGACCATATCAATCTCAATTTAGTAATACTACCATTTTGTTTCCCTACTTTTGAACATAAGTTTCAATTATAATTTTAAGATACATGCATCATATTCCTATATATATATATATATATGTTACAGAATTAGTTGAAATTTTGTAGACATTTTTTTGCATATGAATCTATATGATCAACGGTTGAGATCGTTAAAAGAAGTCATCTACTAATGTAAAATAGTAGAAATCCTCAAATTCTTAAAGTAAGGAGATCCTCTTTAGATCCTCCCATATATATATATGAGAGTCTTTTTAATGAGAACCCTTAAGTTGATGACTTATTGAAGACTTTTCGGCTTATCCTACTTTTCGATCTTATATCCACATCTAGACCGTTTAATTTATAGGTATTTATGAGTATATCATTTCTTTAAATTTTCAGCTATATTGAAAATTATTAAGGCATTCATAAGTGTGATTTATCAATTATGAACTTGAACGGTTCATATTTGACAGATTTGGTTCGTCCATTAATTTGATATAGTTTGTTATCTTAACAAACACCAATCTGGCTGAAAATTTGTAGAAATGATCTACTCATATAAACCTAAAAACTGAACGGATGAGATGTCAAAATGTGATTGAAAAATGAGTTTTTTAAACCATAAACCGAAAAATCCTCAACTTATGAGTCCTCACTAGAAGGGCAATGCACGCCCTTAAATTACGGACGTCCCTTCGTCCTCCACCCTCTGACGCCGACGACGGCGCGCCTCCACCCCAGAAGACTCCAGCAGCGTCCCCGACCACTTTCCCTCACCGGCGAGTCCGTTCTTTTCCAGTTTTCTGGCGAGATCGATCTTGTTTAAAGTTTTGGGTGATCTCGCTGGAAAACTGGAAAAGAACGGACTTGCCGAGGAGGGGTCGAAGACACTGTTGGAGTCTTCTGGGGTGGCGGCGCGCCGTCGTCGGAGCCGTCCGGTGGAGAACGGATGGACGTCCGCACTTTAAGGGCTGTGCGGACATCCTCTTTGAAACGGCTTCGTGTGTGTGTATATATATATACAGTTCATATCCAGAGCGACGCTATGAAATTAAAGTATGAAGTTCCTTATGTAACTCATTTTTCGGTCGTATTTTCATATCTTTACTGTTCAGTTTGTAGAACCAAATGCATAGATCACTTATGCAAAGTTTCATCGAATTTGATGATCGTTTAGGTGTTTATAATCGTGATTTACACTAACAGTTATGGTCAGACAAGTTTATGATCCGTTTATTGATTTAACCTAATTCGGTATATAAACGATCATTAATTTGAATGAAATTTTGCAAGAATAATCTATGCATTAGTATTAATAAAATGAACGGTGGAGATGTGAAAATACGATCAAAAAATGAGTCAAACAAGGAACTTCACACTTTAAATCCTGATGGAGTTAATTCTTGAGGGAATTCAAGCTCTTTTTGACAGGTGAAATTGTATTTCAAAGTATATCAGTGCTAGTCGGAGCAAATTCATTATTCCACGCAAGCAAATCAACTTTCTTGCCTGATACATTAGGAAATGAAATCAGTGCTCAGCAGAAACACATGAACATCTATCATTTATTGGGAAGGGAAACCCCAGGATATGTGCTCAGGGTTGAGCCTGCTCTAATACTTTACAACCTATGTTGTCTCTAAAGTTCCATAAGCAGGATAACAGGTACTTAGGAAATCAATGTGCAGTTTTTTTATATGTTATATGATTTATATCCTTTAGATAGCTTTGACCAGTTTAGTAGCTTTCAATCCTTTCATTAGTTAGGCAATAAGATGCTTGGTCTACACGGCTACACACTTGGAATGTAGAAAAATAAAAGAAATGAAGGGCTAGTTCTTAGTAATTATTGAAATGTCAAATACACTCTGTAAGTCTTAATGTGGAACATTGCAGAAAAATAATATAAGAAGGATAAATGACAGAAGTAATGCTGCCAAATGCTTCTTCCAACAGAGCTAGATTACAGTGAGAGAACCTCAGACACTTTACTTCTTTACTTCACTTTACTTCATGACTACTAGGTTGAATGCATGAATTCATCTGGCAAAGTTGTTGATCTTCCCCTTACTCTTATGCGGATAAGCGGTTTGAATAATGTGGAACTTTTGTTAGTATGCATAGAAGCTGCAGTATCTTTTAGCAGTGAACATAAGATGAAATCTCACATATATTATGAGTACTGGAAGCAGCACAGTAATTAAGAAGCAACCATTTTCTTCTGTTGTACCTTTTGAGATTTAAGCCATTCATTCATTCTGTAAAAGATGCACTCAAACCATCATTACAAAGAGGTCCCTTATTCATTCTTTATAAAACAAATTTATTTAGTGTTTGTTTATGCTCATACTAGGATCATTGTGCTAAGTTTCTAGTTTAAATGGCTTGACCCCAAAGTACAATTTCTGAGTGATATATGACCCTCTCCCACATTTATTTTTAAAAAATTGTAGGAACTTCCATTTTATGTGCAAATGCAAGATGAGGACCCTGAGTTTTGTAAGGCAATGCAAATGAAGATTCAGGGATTACTAGAGCCAGATGGGCTTGGTCAACCAATTGAGTGGCTTAAAGAATCAAGATGTTTTAGAATGTGTGGAATCAGAGGTCTGAAAAACTCCATTCAATACTTGTCACAAGCCATTAAAGTTTTGTTCTGGCCCCCTCTATTACCTGTGGCGCATTGTTTACGATCACTTTGCATCAAGGATGACAAACCAAACTTAGAGGTATGGTTCCAGTTTTTGAAATTGAGCATTTGATGCCTTTAGGGCTTCATATCCTCATAATAGTTCTATGTAATTTAAATTATCAATGTTCAATCTACCTGGTATTTTGTTATATACGGCAAGTGTTTGAGGACATTCAGCCTGCTCTTGATGTGTGGTCAGTTCCGATTTCAGATGGCTCTATGATGCTTGAAAATACGATGAAGATAATTTATGCTATAACTGATATGTTATCCCTGAAGGTTTGAACCTGAAAACACATTAATGGATATATTCTCTTTTTAAAGAAATATATGGGAATAATCATAATGGTGCTTTGACATGATATTGTTTTTCAGGGTCATGTAGACTATCACCATCTATATACAAGGTTACGAGTGTTATCTATACCAGGAGAGGAGTCCATGTGGATAATTTGTTGGCCAAATTATGGGGTTTCAAAAGGTTGAGTCATGCACTCTGCCCTTCTCCAGTTCAAGAGGCATTCATGAGCATATCAGATGTTTTTGGCGAAAAGTTAAAGTCGAATGACTTATGGATATAGCGTCTTAGTGGCCGTTGAAAGTAGGTTTCGAAAACAGCTTCTCAGCTTCTCAGTTCAGTACAACAGTTGATAACTTCCATACTCAACCAGCTTCAAGTGTAAGGAACTCTCAGATTTTTGCCACCTGTTATTGCCTTAATGATGCAATCACTGTAACTTATTTGTTATTCTTCTTGTAGGGTTCTGAATCTGATTCTTACACAGCTGAATATCTGTGCTGCGATTTGTGTGAAAGCTTGGTATCTAATGGAGTTTACTTGAGGTTACATAGCTATGATTTCAATTTCTCTTTTTATGTACATGTCTTCTTATTATCTTAATCACCTAATTTGTTAAGTGTGTATTGAGTGTGTTATAATTTGTTAATTCTAGGCTCTTTCAAATGCATTGAAAGCCCACCATTTACGAGAAGAACTCTTGAAAGTAGCTTCCGTGTTCTTTGA
The DNA here is from genome assembly GCA_010134655.1 of Fragaria nilgerrensis. Taxonomy (NCBI): domain Eukaryota; kingdom Viridiplantae; phylum Streptophyta; class Magnoliopsida; order Rosales; family Rosaceae; genus Fragaria; species Fragaria nilgerrensis. Next base: position 11,194,209 of record CM020981.1, read on the forward strand.
AAGGATACAGAAATTCAATTGCTAGTGAATTATGGTGTTTTGATAACAGTTCATGTGAGTGGGATGATAGCTATGGCCTATATTAGTCCCTGGTTAGCACTTCAGCTCCATGTTGTGAGCATTCTTCAGGTTTTTCTTTCCCTTGTTAATCCTTTGAGTTTAAAAATCTGAATGTTCATGAGTAACCCTTTTTTTTTTTTTTTTTTTTTTAACTAAAACATGATATTTTTTTTCAGGTTTTGGTGGGACTAAATCTGAAGTTTGTCGTCTGATGGATGATCAAGATCTGAGTAATGTCTCTAACGGGGCTTCTGTTGTGGAGGAGCGACATCAATCTGTTGTTATTGTTGATGACCGTCATATCAAGAGGGAAGGAAAGGTCGTGACAGCGCAAGATACAGCTTATGGAGATTCTTTGATTGGTACACTTTATGAGGTCTTCAACGGTACTAGGATGGTAAAATTAACCAAAGAACTGTATGTACAAGGAATGCGTGTTACATCAGAACTGGAAGCATGCATCTGAGGACGTGAGTTTTCAATTCCTTTTTTCTATTTTGGTTGTTATTTTGTGGCTTTGATTTTTCTTAACAATTTCCACTTCTTTTTCTTCAGGCTAAAATTTCCAATACGTACTTTCCTAGGTCGGCGTGGAAGATCGAATCACGGGATGATAACGAGGAGCGGGTCAAGTCGTACATGGAGGGGGAGGGAAATCATATTTTCAATACCCAACTCAGAAAAGCTAACCTGCCGAGCAAGCTTTTGACAAGAGGTCTTTATATCCTTCAGGGTTGCATTTCTGTCCGAGGTTGAGAGTCTTGTAGTATTCGGTTTCGGCGGCCCTGGGGACCAAACGTTGAGGATTTGTATGGATGAAAGAAAGGAGCGAAATTGGTATCAGAGTTGGGACTCCGGTGAAGAATGTGGAAGTGGGTCTGAGAGTGGAGGAGCTAAAAGAGTAAGGTGAGTGGGTTTGGAATATGGGCATGCTTTGTTCTTGGAGGGTTTGGAGTGGTGTGGATTGTGGAGAAGGTTTTTGAAGAATTTAGAGCTTTGTTTGCAGAGGTTTTAGGATGGGGTTAAGTGCACACACTTGCTCCTAAAGATAATCTCAAATTCTCGATCACTCCTAAGTATCGCGGTTATTTCATCAATAGATTAGTATTTTGAGATTATATCACCTCTCTTTTCAATTTTCCAAAACCTCTTAACAATTTTCTAATGTCATTTTTTCTCCCTACAAAGACGTGGTATGCTAGTCAAATTCTCTTGTTTTACACAAATAGTACTAAAGCGTAATGCCACATACATCAAGATCGAAGGTTGTTAGCTATATGCTAGGTTTATAACAATCAAGTCATAACGGTATTTGCATCATTTTAATTTTAAGCTTTATATGTAATTGTTGTAACCCTTATTCTCAATCCATCAATATAGACACAATGTAACTTCCATAGCCTTCTTCTTTTCCTTTACTGTTTTCAGCATTTACATTCAATAAATCCATAATTTCTAGCAAATGTCACAGGTAATAGCACAAATATTACTATATTGTGTTAGCGTAATGCTATGCACATTGAGATCGAAGGGTTACAAAAAAATTACGATCCACCTTTTATCAAATCGCATGAATAAAACGCTATAACAAAACATTCATGACCATAACATAATCAATTAACATCAACCATAATCAGAGTTTTAGACACAGTATCAATAACTTAACACTCCTGTTAACTCTGTTTACTATTACAAAATAAATAAATTATTAAACTCTGAAAAATTACTATTTTCTTTTTCCAGTTGATTGAGCCCAAAAACCAAATCTTCTTCGTGTACTGAATCCTCTCTTCTCCATCAAATCCCTTCTTCTTCTTTATTGCAAACAATCTTCTTCTCCATCAATCCCGTCCTCTCCTTCTTCTTCTTCTTCTTTCTTTGGACATCCACTTTTAATTCCAAATCCAATATCATCTTCTCAATCACATTCACAATCCCAATTTTACAATCAGAGATAAATATCAAAAGTCAAAAAGTTGATGAAGACTAGCCTTGACGGGTAGGACGTTGCCGGATTCAAGCAAAATAGACTACCCAGACCTCGGATTATAAGTGAGATTACATACTTGGTTGAATTAGGGTCTTTACAAAATCATACACCTTCCCAGACTTTCCCGATTGCCGAAAGACGATTAACTCCCCGTCAGAGGGCTTAAAAGAAAACCTCTCTTCTCTCTCTTCCTCTTTGCTCTGCAACTCGCGCCTCCAATACTACGTAAATAATGGGAAGCAGAAAGGAGACGGAGCTGGGAGCAAGGCCCGCCCTTCCAGTAGCAGGTACTGATTTCGTTTTTCCATAACTTTTTCATGATTCTGAGCAATTTGAGGAGTGTTGGATTTTGGTTAGGTTTTGATGTATGTGAATGGAAGGACCGTAAGTTTGATTTCGAATCGATTGCGAGGACTGTGAGTTCAAATTGGATCCTTCAATTATAAGTGAGAAAAGTGCTGGGGCTGGGGTTTGTTCGGGTTGTTTGGCTTCAATTACCAGAAGAAGAAGAGCTCTGGGTTTCGTTGTTCTTCAGACGGCTTTTTTTTTTAATTAAAGATGTAATATAAAAAATAAAATAGATAATTTACAAACTTTTAGCACTGGTTAAATGGGAACAGGTGATTTACTCCCTTAAATTCTCATCCCTACCAATTCAAGTCGAAGGCGCGTTCGGTTCTATTGTAATCGGAACAAACTGTAAGTCTCCTTCAGAACCCTCATTCTCTCATCTCGTGATTGTCATGTCTTTTTTCTTCCTCAAATTAAATTGTTTTTGTTATAATTGCTGTCCCTTATTCCTTCTGATTTGATTGATTATTATGTCTTTTCTTCTTAAAAATTCTACTGTCCGATTTTGATCTGTTTTGTCTTCGAATTTGATTTATTGTGCATGTGTTCGATCGGGTCCAAGAGCTCAATCTTATAGAATGGATTAAGCTCCGCTGTTTTCCCGTCTTATGTTGATTGAATTGTGAGTTATTTTGTAAAATTGTGTTATTTTATTGTGTGAATTTTCTTTCATCATCTTTTAGGGTTCTTTTATTTAGAATAATTTAGAACTTGCTGAATGATTTTTAGTTGTCACAAACTCACAAGTAATACTTTTCCATAGAATTTACACTGGTAATTGTATTCTACTTGAGACCTTCACTTTGTAAGCTGTTAGTTTTTAGAAATCTCAGTATAATTCAATTAAGAGCAGTGATGTTGAATTTAGGACTTTAGGTAAACATATAGGTATTTATGTTCTATACTTTTTATTTTATTTTCTTTTCTTCTACAATTGGTCGTGTTGATAATTTGTTACAGAATGCAGGACTATGGAATCAGAAGCTTGTCATTTGATTCAAGATCTAAATCTGAAAGATCACTCTAATGGTACATCTATAATCTACTTATGCTTTTGTTCATGAGATTTTTTTTTTTTGATAAGATTGTTTATGAGATTGTTGTTTGGGCCAGGTTAGTTTTGCATAACTCTTATAACACTTGCCGCAGGAGCTTCTTTTGTGGAAAAGGATGATGCTTCGAAAGGAGGTTTTGGTGGGAGTGAAGCGTATGATGAAATTGATGATTCATCAAAATGCGGGAAGCTTGCTTCGACTAAATCTGAAGTTGGTCGTCTGATTGACCATCTAGATCAGAGTGATAGATCTGATGACTCTAATGGTATGTTTTAACTTGAATTATGTTTTTTTTTAAATAAAAATAATAGGTATAAGGGCTAGTTTGGGATTGTTGTCATTTGAAAATAAAAAACTGTTGCCGCTGTTTATGTGAAAATAATCAACTGTAAATTAAAATAATTTTGTGTTTGGTAAATTTGAATTTTCAAAGTTCCATCTAGACATAAATTATTACTTTTATTTATGTGTTTTTATAAACAACAGCTTCTAAGCATAACAACATAATGGAGCAAAGGCCACACAATGTGTCTTTTAGAGGTGTTGCAATCCACACTTGTGTGACAATTTTCCTTTCATCTCCATTAATGCCCACACTTGTCACACATAAAGAAGAATGCCACACCTCTAAATGCCACACAAAGTTCATATTTGCTCCATATTGTTGTTGTGAAGGTTGCTTCTAAAATTGTTGGTTGTGTCATGTAATAAAAAAACAAAAACTGTTTTCCCTTGATTTGCCAAAACTTTAAAATAAAAGATTTAAACATAAGCTGATTTTTTTTTTTTGAGAAACAAAGCAATTTCAAATGAACCTAAAACTTTGCGTGGACGTGGAGATTGTTGTATTTTTGGCTCGTTTGATACAGTCTGGAACAGTAGTATTCAGCAGGCAAATACAAGTCTAGAAAGGAAAGTTGGTCTTTCTAGGTTCTATTAGGATTGGTAATGTACTTAGGTTTAAGAGTTGAAACTGTGTTGTATCTGCAAGACCTATATTCTCTAAAAATAGGGTATGCAGGGAGTTTTCTAAATGTGAGACAGGACCAAACACTTCAAAATAAAAGCTGATTTTTTTAGACACAAAGCAATCCCAACGGGGCCCTAAAACTGTGCATGCACGTGGCTAATTAGTTGGTCTAACTCTTACAATTGCAATTGTATGATTACCACAATTACAGGACCTTCTGATGCACAATGTGTTCTAAGTGTAGAAGAATATAATAAGTTGGTCGAGGAGTTGTACGGGTGTGGGTACCAGCTTGCTTTTAAGTATCCAGATGATGAGATATCAAGCCCTCCTCCTCTGAGGTATCCATTGTACCATTATAGCGAGGAGAGGAGTGGGAGGTCATATCAGATGATGATGATGAGGTCGAGGAAGAAATGTGGACGAGGTTGTAGTAGCTTCAAACAACTTTGTGGAACTTTCTGGGTTGTCTAATTCAATTTAGTGGAGTTTGATCTGGTTATACTTTCTCCTTGTTTGGAGTCTACTTTCTATCTGAATGTAGAATTCCGTATTTCCAAAACTGTGCTACCTCATGAATGGTTTTTATGTGAAAACATGACCCCATTCCAATATAAGGTGTTTTTATTTGTGTCAAAATACACAAATCTATATTAAAGTCATAATAAAAGAATAATTTTTGTATATTTTTAAAAAAATTTTACCCTCACCACTTCAACATATATAAGGAGAGAGAAAGTGAAAGAGTGAGAAGACTTTACCGGAACCTCACCGGACTCCAGTCACCGATCATAGAAATTTCTCTAGTCACCGGATTTCGGTCACCGGTAACTCGGTTACTGACCCCCAATAATCGGTTACTGACCCCCAATAATCAGTTACTGACCCTAATAATCGGTTATTAACCCTAGTAATCGGTTACTGACCCTAATAATTAGCCAAAACACAGAATAACAAAGAAGATGAAGCTCAATAACTTGGTTACTGATCCCCAGTAATCGGCTACTGACCTTCAGTAATCAGTCATTGACTCCTAATAATCGTGTTACTAACCCCTAATAATTAGCCAAAACACAGAATAACAAAGAAGATGAAGATAGAAGAAGAATAAGAAGGTAATTTCCAACAAAAAAGAATCTTCTCCCCTTCTCCCCTTAATAAAATAAAAAAATCGAGAAATCACCATCTTCATCCTCCATCTCATCGCAACCTGTAAAGCAGTGAAGAGGCCAAGTTTCCCAAAAATCAATTGTATCTGCTCCCAATATCCCAACCAAAGAAGATTACCATGGAAGAGGAGGAGAAGCTTCTCTCCACCATTGCAACTTCCAAGCCTGCGGTCCGACGCTGCCCCAATGAAGTGAGATGACGTGACGTGACGTGAGCAGACGCTCGAGCCTCCACTTGCCGTCGCAATCATCGGTCGTCGAATCCCAACCTCTCGAAGTCTCGAACTCGATCGGTACATGAGATTCTCAGACATCATCGTCGTTTGTCTGGCTAACCAACTAGATCGGCGTTGCTAATCTTGCCGTCGTAGTCGGCATTGTGGACATCAAATGCGGGTGGATCGGAGATCAGGCCGAAGATCAAAGAAAGAGGAGGAATAGGTCAGGGTAGTCGTCGACGTTAGAGTCCGGCCGGTGGGATGGTTGATGTTGATTATGGAGAGGGAGGAGAGAAGGAGGGAGGGAGGGATTTGAGAGAGACGAGAGAGAGAGAGAGAGAGGCTCGAGAGCTCTCTCTGCTCTCTCTCAGAGAGAGATCTATCTCTCTCGCTTCTCTCGCTCGCTCTCTCTCAGCTATCTCTTCTCTCCTATCTCTCTCGCCTCTTCTCTCTCTCTCGCTCTCTCTACTCGTGTATGATGTAGCTCTACGCCTCTCTTTTGGCTTTAGCTTTTATAAGCGGGGGGTATTATGGTCTTTTACTAAGAATCATTGGAATGAGTTATTGTAAAAGATTTTCATTGGATTGGGGTTTAAAAAACTTTGTTTTTGGGTATTTGGGCATTTTTTTTTAAGGGTAGCTCAGTTTTTGTGGAATAATGCATAACTTCACAATCAGAATGTAACAGAAGTTGTGCTTTGCTACCGTGCAAACAAATGTTGACCTGCATTTAAACAGTACGATTACATGTAATGCAATCATGTTCTATTTTATGAGCAATGAGTATTGTGGTAAGGCCTCAGTCAAAATCAAAAACATTTAGTTGGTCTTGTGTATAGTTTGGGAGTGAATTTGTTACGCTCATGGTTGCATAACTAGTACCGAGTGGTGCTAACAGAATGTTATACACGTCGAGATTGAAGGTTACTCGCACAAATGGTATTGTATTGTGCTAGTGGATGCTATCAGCGGAAGGATACTAAAACCACTAACAGAATAAAAGCTTTAGCCGACGAAATTAAAAAACCAGGCCGACGAATCATTTTTTTCGTCGGCTAATTTATATTTTCGTCGGCTATGTAAACTTTAACAGACGAATTAAAATGTCGTCGCTAAAGAATTTATTTCGTCGGTCAATGCCTGATAGAACTGGACCACAAGATGAAACACGTCTTTTGGCCTAGCTTGAAGTAATAGTTTTGTGGTTTTTGCTATTTTGCATGTCAGTGTTCTCATCTTGAAGCGAGGTGTCGTCATCGTCGTTGGAGAAGCAGATCGACACCGGTGAAGCAAAATCGACGCCTAGATATAGGCCTCATAATCAAAAGTGCAGGAGAGGCAGAGCCGTCTTAGAGATTTTGAAGGCCCTGAGCAAATTTTCAAAAGAGGCCCTGCTCATATAAAAATTGAAGAAGAACAAACTCAAAACATAAAATCAAAGTTGGATCATTTATCAAATAATATACCACCTCATTAGTTGAACCTACAAAAAGGCTATATATTCAATACAAAACAAAAGTTGAGGCAAAAAAATTATGACAAACATATATGCATGATCTAAAAGCAACACTGTTGCTGGGTGTTCACTTGAATATCATTCTCCTTGCCTTCTTGGCTGCAAACTCATCAATTAGCTTATCACAATTGATTTTTCCAAGAAAATCATTCTCAATAGAAATCATAGCAAGTCTATTCAATCTTTCTTGAGACAATTGTTGATCGCAAATAGACTTCAATAATTTTAACTTGGAAAAACTCCTCTCAGCTGAAGCAACAGTCACAGGCACAGTTAACAATATTCGATTGCAAGTCTAACTACAGGATAAGAATTTCTTTCTTGTAAGAAATTCAATATATCAGTAGCTATCATCTTCTCTTTAGGGCAATATCTCCCTTAAGAGTTTTATCTCTCTAAACATGTCTTCTCCATCAACATCTAAACTCTCTCCCAAGTCTCAAAACATTCTCAAGATTCATACAAGCAGCTCTTAAATCATTATCATTCAAGGAATTCAAAGCTTCAGAAGTGAACAAAAATCCAAAGATATCATCATAATATTTATATTGTTCAAACCTTCTTTTCAATGATCACTTAGCTTGATCCACGATATATAAGAAATAATGCATTCTGAAAGATTCCTCACCTGAAGATGAGGTATTGACCCACTGTTTTTCTTTCATCAAAAAATCTTTTTCTCTGAATTGGGCCCTTACAGGAAAAACATGTTCAACATTCAATGTAGCAGCAATTTCTTTAGTTGTAATGATCGCATCTGTGAAGCCAGTTTCTCTGAACTTATCAAGCCAAGCAATTAAACCCTTTACTTCACCAATTGCAACGCTGATGTGCATGTCTTGAGATTGTAGCATTTTGCTAACTTTATTGAAAGCAAATAATATCTCATACCAAATCACCATGCTTACAAAAAACTCAAAGTCTCCCAGATCATTAGTTGCTATTGACTTGCGCACCACTTTAGTTATAGGATCCTTGTCACTTTCTGCCAATTGCAATAATGCTTTCTTACTTCAGCAGCATTGAATCGAAGAGGCTTAATACTCCCAATACGGCTCTCCCATCGTGTAGTGGATAATGATTTGAGAGTGAATCCTTTCACATTGTCATTCAGAATTTGCCATCTCTTTAAAGAACCTGCAATAAGGTATAAAGACGTTGCAAGACTCCAAAAAAATCCAGTGCTTTCTCACAAGACTTCGCCAAGTCACAAAGAGTTAAGTTCAGACAATGACAACCACAAGGGGTAAAATGCTCTAGGATTGACATCTAACAATTTCTTTTGTACTCCTTGATGCTTGCCTTTCATGTTTGACCCATTGTCATATCCTTGTCTCACATTGCTAATATCAAGATCTAATGATTGTATCACTGCTACTAATTCTTCAAAAAGTCCTTGACCAGATGTGTCATGTACATTTAAAAATTCCAAAAAGAATTCTTCAACCTGTATTGGACTTGTTGAAACATTCACACATCGAAGTATCAATGACATTTGCTCTCCTGGTGACTAATATCTGGTGTGCAATCAAGAATCACAGAGAAGTATTGAGCATCTTTAATTTTTTTAATGATCTCAGCTTTGATTTCAACACTTATCATATGCAACAGCTCATTTTGAATGTTATGGCCAAGATAGTGATGATGAATTTCAGAACTATTTATGCGCCGACAATGCTCCTCCATCACTTCATCAAAGTCTGTAGTCATCTCAACTAGGCCTAAAAAAGTCCATTATTGGGTTGATACAGCCTCTCATTAGTTCCACGGAATGCTAAGTTATGTTTAGCAAGAAATTTCACAAATGCAATAACTCTTTTTAGCACATTCCTCCAATGTTTTTTCTCTAACCTAATCTGGTCTTGAAAAGCTTTATCAATGGTTTCAAGCCTCTGCAATCTAAGACGCAAATCAGTCCAAGAACTTGCATTGACGAGATGATCATTGCTCATTTCATGCTCTTTAAGCCTTCTACCAAGATGACCCCAATCATTATAACCATCATTCGGCAGCTGCCCTCGCATTGGCCCTCTTTTGAACAACTTGCAACAAAAACAGAAAACCTTGTCAAGTTCCTTTGAGTATACTAGCCACTCTCTATCATACTTCTCTCCATTTCCTACAAACCTATGTGTAAAATTTTGAGCTGAAATGTCTACCAAACTTGTCTGGAGGACCATGCTCAATTGACAAATCCCTCACATGACCCTTTTCTACCAACAAGTCTATCAAATTTTTATCCAAGCTATCCCAATTTCTTGATCAAAATATTCACAGGAGTCACATTCGGAGCATTCACATTATCATTATTTTCAGCATCATCCTCACTTTCATTTTGACCCAAATGATCATCTACAACTTCATTGGCATCAGTTTGATTTTCCCCATCAATGTGCTCTTCCAAGTTGACTTCTATATCAACGTTCTCATCAGCCTCTTTAGGCTCATCATTCACTGATGTTTCACCCAGGCCTTGTGCTTTTCTAGTAACGTACCTATCCATGCTTCCCTCTAAAGACTTAGCTAACTCATCACCCTTTTTCTTCTTTAAACGTTTAGCATGTCCAGATTCATATTTTCTTTTAAGAGGCATGATTCTAAATTGTAACAGAACGATGCAACAATCCCAAATAATTCTAGAAAATAATCTGAACAAGAAAACCTGTTAGACCAGTGCTCCTTCTCCAATTTTCATAATTCCAGAATGGCAGAATCCAACAACTTTGCCACACGATCAACCTTTGCAAATTGAAAACAAATCAAACCATTCAGAAGATTAAAACAAATATCAATTATATTGTACATTTGTACATAACAATTAACAAATCATTATGAAGAATCATACCTGTGTGGGGCTGTGGGCGTGTCCACACTGTGGCTGATGAGTGAGATAAAAATTGAGAGAGAGAGTTAGGTTAGTATAGAAGAGACAAGATCGCAAAAAGCCAAGAAGAAGATTTGGTTTGGAGTTTTGGTCGATAGGGTCTCTTCTCAATTATATGGGCCTTTTTTTCTAATGGGCCTTTTTATATAATATAGTTCTTAATTTTTATATATAATTAAAAATTATGAATATGTGTATTTTTGTGGCCCTCCTAATTTTGGGGCCCTGTACTTGTGCACACTTTGCACCTGTTATAAGCCAGCTCTGAGGAGAGGAAGAGCACGAGTTGCTGGCGCAGATCTGGTCTTCAGATTGCTGGTTTTTGAGCTCCAATTTACAGAGAGAGAGAGGAGATTTTGATGAAAGAGACATGAAAGATATCTGATGGATTTGATTGACATATAGATGAGGATATTTTAGGTAGAACGAAAAAAGTAAGTGACGGGTTTTGATCAAAAAATTGACTTATATGAGTAAAAATGTTAAGGTAGACTTATGTAAGAGAACATGTTCTTATGTAAGAGAAAATGTTGAGAAGCCTCTATAAGTTTTAACCAATTGTCTCAACTTTCAGTCAAGATCACAATTTGTCTCACTATTTCTTCTGTCATCTTGTCTAAACAAATTTTTCAATAAGCTGCCAGTCTCTTTCATTGCATTGCGTCTTCTTCAACCTCTCTCCCTCCAATTCTTGTGGTAAGTAATGCTAACTGCTCTTCTTTCTCTCTCTGCTACTGTTCTGGTTCAATTTCTAAAGCCATCGAACAAAATTTTAGGTTTTTTGTTTCGTTTTTGGGAGAAAACCAGTAACAGTAACTGTCACAATACATCCTGACCCTTAAAATTTTTTACCTTATTTACTAGCTGGTATTAATAAGAAATTTTTACCGTCTCCGTCATTGAGGTTATAGTTTAATTGGTCCCTAGAGGGGTTTCGGGGACGGTTATGCTCTGAGGATTATTCGTAGGAGAAAAATATGACGACGGTAAAAATAGTAAATTTTAAGCTAGTAAAAGGTAAGTTTTAATTAGGGTATTTTATTTTGGGGTGTTAAATTGGTGGCGTTGGGTATTTTTGTGATGTTGGGGCCGGGTTGGTGTGAGGCCCAACCCCATTATCTCCTCTCTTTTTCTTTCTTCTTCTCCTCTTTTTTTCTCTTCTCTCTTTCTTTTCCTTCTCCCCACCCTTTCTCTTTCTCTCTTGGGCTGCCAGAAGTTTCCCGAGCCCAGTCACTGTCGTCCGGCCAAGCAGGGATGCCGCACCACTCCAGCACGGTCCGTCGTCCTCCCCGCCGCCTTCCTGGGCTGGTGAGCAGCGCTGCAACCCCCCCGAACGGAGGAAGTCCTCCTTGGAAGCTGGTTGTCTCTCGCCGGAGCTCCCTCCTTCGGCCACCAAAGCCAGTAATCCTTGGCTCGTTTTGTAGCCCTTTTCCCGTGCAGCAACCCCCTCCAAAGACTCACTCCGGTTCCGGTTCGCTTTAGTAAGGAGAAATTTGAGGTGGAAGTTCTAGGCGTTTTTTTCTGTTTCCGTTCGATTAGCATAGCTAGGCTTGATATTGGGTTTGTCTTAGTTAGGAAACTTGTAGAGGGAGGGAGAGGAAGCTACTGTTAAAATTTGGTAGGATTTGGAGGTTGCCGGAATAGGCCTCCGGCCGCCGCCGCTGTTTGGGAGTTTTGTATGGTTTTAAATGAGTAATAATTAGAGGACTTTAATGAAGTGAATTGTGGAATTTTTGGATGAGTTTTGGATAAGTTTGTGAATTTCCGAAGTTTGGTATTTTTTACGGTTGAATAATGTAGAATCCGGCCGTAGATTTAAGTCAATTCTCAGGAAATGTTGTATTTACGGCTGCCGAGTATGGTGTTAAAGTTTGAGTCGTTTCGATTTAAGAATATCGAGTTAGGCAATGATGAGCGTGTTTTGGCTCTCGGTTAATTTTGCCTATTTTGAATAATATTGATTTTTTAGTTGGAAAATTAATTATATATTTGGAACAGGACGTGATGAGACTCAATTTGGAGAGACCTCGGATCCACGTCAGGCTTAGGCCTAAAGTTGTGAGTGGGCCTTTGTTTAATTGAAAAGCATGCGATGAATTATTTTGTTGATCATTTATTTCTGCCGTTGAGACTTATTGATTTCTCTCAGTTATTTTGACAATTTTCCTCCTTTGGAGATCCCGAAAATGAGATTTTCGGTGGATACGTATTTGGATGTTTTATGAGTATAGTTGTGTCACATCCCGACCCGTAAAATTTTATCTTATTTACTAGCTTGATTATAATAGAATTTTTACCGTCTTCGACATTGAGTTATAGTTTAATTGGTCCCTAGAGGGGTTTTGAGGGACGATTATTTCAGAGAGTTATTCGTAGGAGAAAAATGTAACGACGGTAAAAATGGTAAATTTTAGCTAGTAAAAGGTAATTTTTTTATTAGGGTATTATTTTTTGGGGTGTTAATTTTGGAATTGGGTTATATATAGAGGAGTTGGGCCGGATGGGTGACGCCCAAAACCCTTTCTTTTCTCTCTTTCTTTTCTCTCTTTCTCTCTCTCGTCTTCCCCGGTTTTCTCTCTCCCCAAGCCCCCATTTTCTACCGGAACTTCCCCACGTGGCCTGCCGCCGTCCGACCACCAGAGATCGTCGGACTGGTCCCGTTCGGACCCCCACCGTCCCCTCTCTCTTTCTGGGCCGGTGACCGGCCGTGTAGCGGCCCGTGAGGAGTAGTGCCGCCCGAAAGGCGCGGTTGCCTTGAGCTTTCCTTCGCCGGAACTCCCTCCTCCGGCCACCAATCCGAGCAATCTTGGTACGGTTTTGTAGCTCTCCTCCTGTGCAACAACCCCTCCAAAAGGCTCACTCCCTCTTAAGCTCGGTAAGGAGAATTCGAAGTTGAAATTCTAGGGCTTTTAGGATGTTTTGTTCGATTGACCTAGTTAGGCTTGAAATTGGACTTAGTGATAGTTATGAAGTTGTTTGGGATGTTGAGAGAAGCTACTGTTAAAATTTGGTAGAATTGGACGTCGCCGGAATCGGCCTCGGCCGCCGCCCCGCCTTTTTGGGGTTTTGTATAATTTTAATTGTGTAATAATTAGAGGAATTTAATGGAGTGAATTGAGGATTTTCGGACGAGTTTTGAATAGGTTTGTGAATTTCCGAAGTTTGGTATTTTGGCGGTTAACTAATGTAAAATCCGATCGTAAGATTTAAATCAATTTCTGGGAAATGTTGTATTTACGGCTGCCGAGTTGATATTAAAGTTTGTGGATCGTTTCGATTTAAGAATATCGAAGTTAGGCAATGATGAGCGTATTTATGGCTCACGATTAATTTTGCCTATTTTATCAATACTGGATTTTAGTGGGAAATTAATTATATATTTGGAACAGGACGTGAGGAGGCCCGTGCAGAAGAAGCCTCGGAGCGTCATCAGGCTTATGCCTAATTTGTGAGTGGACCTTTGTTTTAAATAAAAAGCATGCGATGAATGATTTTATTAATCATTTATTTCTTCTAATGAGATTTATTGATTTCTCGCCTATTTGACAATTTTTCCTCCTCTGGAGGATCCCGATAATGAGATTTTCGGTGGATATATATGTTTTGAATTTTTTGAGAATAGATGTATATAAATGCTAGCTAGCCATACGTGCTTGGTCCGTCATAATGAGGTAAATTACCATTATGGCGTGTCGTGAGTGTTAGACACAAGCGTCATAGCCCTATATGAAAACTTCTTTCTCTTTCGATTTATTTAGGTTTTCATATAGGGAGTCCACACGTATATATACACCGTCCTTTTCGGTCATAATGAGGAAAAATACCATTATGGCGCAATGTGAGCGTTAGACGCCAGCGTTGTAGCCTTTAGACGTGTTTGCAGGTTTCTATTGGAAGGGTTGTCCATTTTCAAGGGAGGTTGTACCGAATTTTGCGGTAAATCTTTCCTTGGAGGTGGTCCCCGCACGATTTACTCCGGGTTCAAGGTGAAATTCGGGGTGTGTGTCGTGTCAGTATGTGTATAAATGCTAGCTAGTCATACGTGCTTGGTCTACATAATGAGGTAAAATACCATTATGGCGTGACGTGAGTGTTAGACACAAGCGTCATAGCCCTATATGAAAACTACTTTATTTTCTGGTTTATTAGGTTTTCATATAGGGAGTCCACACTTAAATACACCGTCCTCTTCGGTCATAATGAGGAAAAATTTCATTATGGCGCAACATGAGCATTAGACGCAAGCGTTGTAGCCTTGTATGAATTTCTATTTTTCTAAATTATTTCTAGGATTCATACAAGGAGTCTGACGAGTGTGTAATACATACGAATATATGTTTATATATAGTTTAGCCTGAGAGGCTCCATTTTATTTGAGTTGGTGACTAGCCGGAGCTAGTCGTGAATTGCCAGTTTATGAGTTGAGCACTTTTGAGCTACCGCATGCAGTATATTTTCTATGGAAATTAAAATGGGAATGCATAAATATTTTTATTAATTTATTTTTGTCCACTCACTCTAACGTTATTAAATGTTTTCTCCTGGGCCCTTCGTTTTAAAATGCCCAGTCTGCAGGATTGCATAGTTGAGGTCGGGCGTACATGGTGAAGAGGCATAGTCAATAGTATAGCTTCCGCTCATTTCTATTTATTTCTAGTTCATTTTCTCTCAAATAGAGTTGCTCTGAATATGTGGTTGTTGGTTATAGGATCTTTGTTAGATTAGTAAATCTCTATTGGAAGATGTTGTGATTTGTGGAGAGCACGAAGGCTCCAAGAGTCTATAAGGTTGGAGTTGGAACCTTTAAGAGTGTTTGCAGGTTTTCGTTAGGAAGGGTTGTCCATTTCCAGGGGAGGTTATACCGAATTTTGCGATAAATCTTTCCTTGGAGGTGGTCCCCGCATGATTTACTCCGGGTTCAGGGTGAAATTCGGGGTGGGTCGTGTCAGTAACCTTGTTTCCTTTGATATCGAACACGATTCCTATGATTTTGCTTTGATTTGGAGAAAATCAGTAGCATCTTTCGTTTTATGGAAGTAGCAGTACAGTTCGTCTTGATCTTTCTTTTTTGTCGAATTTGAACTCGATTTCATGAAACTTCAGTATCACAAAGCTAAAACGAGTAATAACCGTTCGATTTCTTTACGTTATGTCACGGAATTAGTCGGAGCAATTTCATGTTTATTTTTGGGGTTAGTAGCAGCCTTTTTATTGAGTTTTTATGAATGTAATTGTGTTGAAGGTGGGGAAGCAGGTTCTAATGGTGTGATTTTCACATTTTACAGGACTTTTGAGTCAGTAGCAGCTTTTGTAACAAGATATGGACAAAGACATCAAGGCAATTATGTATGAATGTGCGGTCTGTTGATTTAATTTGTAGTTGCTACAGCATTTACTTGGAATGTTTGTGTGTTTTGAATTTGAAAATGTGAGATATGAATATGCTACTGTCTGCAGGTGCAAAATGGACAGAAGAGAATGAAAGCTCCAGCACGTAGAAAGAAGTTTGAAAAAGAACAATCATATTGCCAATACAAGTGTAACATGACTGCTTTCCAAGACCTGGTTTTAAAGATACATTGGAAGCTGAAAGCTGAAGAAAGAAGGTTGAGGATGCATCTGAAGGACAACTACAAGAAGCTGAAGCTGAAACCTATGAACAAAGTGTCACTGAAACGAAAAATAATCCTGAAGAAGTTTTTCAATTAGGATAAGAATAGAGCAACTGAGGTATTTTCATATAGTTTAATTATCGAATTTTAAATTTGTTAGCATATCCCTTGCATTGTTTCTATATTTCAATGAGATATTAGAACAATTGATAATTCTTTTTTTTATAAGTTTGGTGTTCTATGCTTGAAAGAAGTTTGGTATTTATTCAAAAGTATTGTCTTATGAGTTTGCGTCTTCATTTGTATAATCTTGTCTTATGAGTCCTGCTATTGGTTTTGTAGATGAATACCGAGGTTGGGAGGAATGAAGAAGTTGGGCCTGAACAGAATGAAGAGGCTGGGGGGAATGAAGAAGTGGGCCTGAACAGAATGAAGAGGCTGGGGGGAATGAAGAAGTTGGTACAACCAAGGAAATCATGGAAAAAATTATGAATGGCGTCATAGCACGGCTCAAGAAAATGAAACATGAGAAAATGAGTACTCTAGAAGAACTTGAACAGTGGGTAAAACAAATGGAAAAGGAGGCCGTGATATATAACGGATTTGGATATCAAAGCAGTGAAGACGAAGACGTTAACACTGTGGAGTACCAGCAGGATGTGTCTGCATAGACACATGTAAGAGGAATTCTGATTACATAGAATGGCTATGGGAAGAAAAAGAAGAAGTGACCTTAAAATTTAGAAAAGCATAAAAAGACATGAATAAAACAGAATCTAACCTGAAAATTTGATTATCTTGGAGAATAATAGATCGCTTCTACGAACCAGAAGAGAACTGATGGTGACGAAGAGAGATGAAACAACTGACGCCTGATTGGACGATATCTGCTGAGCTCTCCGTTGAGCAAAACGACAAAATTCCTCCGGCGAATGTTCAGGGTTGAGCGTGCTCCAATACTTTACAACCTAGCCTATGTTGGTTGTCTCTAAGTACCGTAAGCAGGATACCAGGTACTTTTGAAATCAATGTGCAGTTTTTTATATGTTATATAATTTATATCTTTTAGATAGTTTTGATCAGCTTAGTAGCTTTCATTAGTTAGGCAATAAGATGCTTGGTCTACACGGCTCCACACTTGGAATGTAGATAAATAACATAAATGAAGGGCTGGTTCTTACTAATTATTGAAATGTCAAATACACTCTTCTAAGTCTTAATGTGGAACAGTGCAGAAAAATAATATAAGAAGGGTAAATCGAAGAAGTAATGCTGCCAATGCTTCTTCCAACAGAGATAGAAACTCGGACACTTTACTTCTTTATGTTAATGAAGTACTGCCTTTTTTACAGTGAGATAACCTCGGACACTTTACTTCATCACCTCTAGGGTGAACGCATGAATTCTTCTGGCAAAGTTATTGATCTTCCCTTTACTCTTATGCTGATAAGCAGTCTGCATAATGTGGAACTGTTGTTAGAGCATCTCCAACAGCTTCTCATTTTCTTGAAATTCTCAATTTTGGGGAATATAGAGCTATTTTTAGATCCAACAGCTTTCCCATCACATTCCCAAAATGAGGATGAAGAAGAAAAAGAAACCTTCATTCCCCAAATTTGCAGCAAAGCCTTCCTTCCCCAAAATTAAATTCTTCACGTGCTCTAACGAATTTAAAACAACAATAAAATATTTTATTGGGTAGTTTATTGTTACAATGAAATATATAATGTTTTTTGTTATAATTAATGATGATATATTATATTTTATTGTTGTATTAAATGTTGCAATCTCCAAAATGGAGAAGCTGTTGGATTTTAATCAAATTTTTTTTAGAGATTTTAGCTTTTGCTTTCCCATTTTAGAGAAATTTTGAGGAAGCTGTTGGAGATGCTCTTAGTATGCATAGAAGCTGCAGTACCTTTTAGCAACATAAGATGAAATGTCACATATATTATGTGTACTGGAAGCAGCACAATTAAGAAGCAACCATTTTCTTCTGTTGTACCTTTTAAGTTTTAGGCCATTTAATTCATTCATTCTATGAAAGATGCACTCAAACCATCATTACAAAGAGAACCCTTATCCATTCTTTATATAAAAAAAAATAAAATTATTTAGCGTTTGTTTATGCTCATACTAGGATCATTGTGCTAAGTTTCTAGTTTAAATGACTTGACCCCAAAGTACAATTTCTGAGTGATATATGACCCTCTCCGGCATTTATTTCTTAAAAGTTGTATGAACTTCTATTTAATATGCAAATGCAAGATGAGGACCCTGAGTTTTGTAAGGCATTGCCAATGACGATTTAGGGATTACTAGAGACAGATGGGTTTTGTCAACCAATTGAGTGGCTTGAAGAATCAAGATGTTTTAGAATGTGTGGAATCAGAGGCTTGAAATACTCCATTTAATACTTGTCACAAGCCATTAAAGTCTGTTCGGGCCCTCTATTAGTTGTGGCATATTGTTTACGATCACTTTGCACCAAAGATGACGAACCAAACTCAGTGGTATGGTTCCAGTTTCCAAAATTGAGCAGTTAATGCCTTAGGGCTTCGTTTCCTCATTTAATAGTTCTATGTAATTGAAATGATCAATGTTCAATCTAACTGGTATTTTGTTATATACAGCAAGTGTTCGAGGATAATCAGTCTGCTCTTGATGTGCGGTTAGATATTCCGACTTCAGATGGCCCCATGATGCCTGAAAATACGATGAAGATAATTTATGCTATAACTGATATATTATCCCTGAAGGTTTGAACCTGAAAACACATGAATGGATATATTCTCTTTTTAAATAAATATATGGGAATAATCAAAATGTTGCTTTGACATGATATTGTTTTTCAGGGTCGTGTAGACTATCACCATACTATACAAGGTTATGAGTGTTATCTATACCAGGAGAGGAGTCCAAGTGGATAATTTGTTGGCCAAATAATGGGGATTCAAAAGGTTGAGTCATGCACTCTGCCCTTCTCCAGTTCAAGAGGCATTCATGAGCTTATTAGATGTTTTTTGGCGAAAAGTTAAAAGTCGAATGACCTGGATAGAGTGTTTTAGTGGATTGAAAGTAGGTTTCGGAAACAGTTTCTCAGCTTCTCGGTCCAGTATAACAGTTAATAACTTCCTTACTCAACCAACTTCAAGTGTAAGGAACTCTCAGATCACTGTAATTTATTTGTTATTCTTCTCTTAGGATTCTGAATCTGATTCTTACACAGCCGGATATCTGTGCTACAATTTGTTTGAAAGCTTTGGTATCTAATGGACGTTTACTTGAGGTTACATAGCTATGATTTCAATTTTTCTTTTCATGTACATATCTTTGTATTATCTTAATCACCTAGTTTGTTAATACTAAGTTCTTCCATATGCATTGAAAGCCCACCCTATACGAGAAGAACTCTTGAAGAAGTTTCCGTGTTCTTTTGAAGGACGAGGAAAATCAGTTGCTAGTGAATTATGGTGTTTTGATAAAAGTTCATGTTAGTGGGATGATAGCTATATTAGTACCTGGTTAGCACTTCAGGTTGAGTTGAGGTTGCAGTTTATAATAATTTTCTTCTTTCAATTAACAATCAGTATATTTTTGTGCATGAATGAATCTATGAATCCTCACCTTTATTTTTGTCTTCTTTTTTTATCTTGGTGGTGGGAATTGCTTTCGGTTCATCTATTTTTTCTGTCAACATTAATTGCTTCTCAAGTGTTATTGGAATGAATAACCATAGTTTTCCAACATTGATCAAGTATTGTGGTGATATATGCTCCAACTTATTTTCTTGTTGGTAGCTTAACTTTCATGTAATCATAATGCATGGATCCGCTCAAAGCAGAAGGTAATCCTCAGTATTGGCTAAAGGTTCTAAGCATCGAAAGTCTATATATGATAACTTGTAATGCATCCTCTTCTATGATTCTAAGCAACGAGTATTAATGTAAAGCCTCCTCAAAATCAAACAGATTTAGCTGTTCTTGTGTATAGTTTGGGCCTGTTATTCTCCCATGGTTATCAGGAATTTCAACCGAGTTTGCTGAACTGGCTGATGCTTGATGAAATGTCCTCAACCAATCAACATGCATGGTTGGTAACAGAAAACCTGTGCCTTGAGTAGAAACCCAAAATACAGTAAATACATCCACACACATACCAAACATCGATCTAATCTACTACATGTTACACTAATGTTGAGGCAAAGAGCCGACTACAATCAACTTTATAGCAGATCAAGTGCCCTTCCTAAAACATCAGTCACACCATGTCGATTCATTTTTCGTTTAAGTTCATCCATTAGCAGGCTCCATGTCGATTCATTTTTCGTTTAAGTTCATCCATTAGCAGATGTGCCACTGACTTGTATCCCATCTCCTGACCTTTGAACCAAATTGAATGAAAGGAAATCAACAAACAGTAATATGCAGTATACAAAGTAGCTAATGTAACAATGATGAGCAAACACAAGTGAATAATCAAGAGTTGAGGTCTGGGATATATGCTTACATCTGTATATTGCTATCCCAGTCGGAACCATCTTTCGCTTCTTCATGCAGAATGAGCTATTATATCATTGAAGGGAACAAAGAGAAGATTAAATCTCCGGTAAAGTCTATATCATGAGCACATAAAAGTTGAATTAGCAAATATAGTGTGTGTCATGGATATACCTGTTACATATCCAGTAAGGTCTTACTCCTTTTTCTTCTATGCAATGTGGGCACATCCAATCTTTATTTCCTCTCACTTCTTCCATTTCTACAAGTTACAATAAATTAACATCTAAACCCTTTCCCTCATCTGATAGATGTAATTTTTCTTTCATCTACAAAGAAAGACTCACCTTCACCATACCTAACCTTGAGACAACCGCGGCAAAGAACACCATTGGTAGAGTGACAAACTGAACATTCTGTTTTTCCTGTGCACAAATTTCAGTACTATATGTCAAGGTTCCTCGGAATTCTCAAGTGGATTCCATTGGAGAACTCACCAATGCATGGTTGATCCATATCTAGAGTGCCACATCTCTTGCAATCTTCTTCACCGCACAACTTCTTCTGCCTGCACATTATAGAACATTGAAGATTGAACTAGTAATGACACCGATTTCTAAGGAGTAGAGACAAAAGGCATAGCACACTATTAAAGTATAGAGATGCTGGTTCTCAATCCACGTATTTGAAGATGACACAGTTACTAAACCTTGAATCTTTTTCAATTTTTCATTTACATAAAGTTGTAAACATAAAAGCTACTCCTCTATCCATTGAAATTGAGAGTATGTAAAATCCAGAGGCAGGCAGATTTATATGACAAGTCACTTAATTAGTTAACTTACTAATCACTGAAACTGGTCGAGAGCTTGTAAGTTTACAGGAAGAATCAAATCCAGGTTAAAGGCTCAATATGCCTATCTAGTCTATCTGATATCCCACAAATCACAATTCATTCTTATCTTGCTCAACAATGTGTATAGGCCAAAAGGGTAAGACTCAAAAACCTGCAAAAATGGCAGCAAATCCCGAAGACAGAGTGATAGACAGTGCCGCGGCTCTTGCTATCACAACGCCGAGACCAAGACTCAGACGAAACTAGCTCCATCTTCGAAGCCTTCAGTTCCACAAAAGGCGCATTTAGAGACCTTCTCTTTGTACCCTCTTCACTCTCTTCATTTACACCCACTACTGTCACGTCACAAAATACAATTTAGAAACCAAAAGAATCTTAGCTCCAAAAAGAGTCCAAAATAAAAGGGCTTGACTGATTTACCTGTAAACCTTGATGATGAAGTGTGATTTGGTGGTGTTGTTATTGCTTGAGTGGTGGATGGTCCTTTCAATCGGTCCGATCGGCGCAAAGAGGTGAGATCATAGACCTTCTTGCAGTACTTCCTGACATGGGTCTTTTGTGATTTCGCAGATGAAGAAATGGAGTGGAGCTCGGAGAGGGTGTTATGTACTCCCAACGAATGCAAGCGAGCCTGTAAATTATTCCAAGTTCAATATCAAGAATTGAGAATGCCACTGTCATCAGAAGAAGAGTGAACGTGAGCAAACGAAAGAGAAGGAAGAGGACCTGGTTTTGTAATATGCGAGCATTTCTAAGATCTTCATAGTCATTCTTGGTTCGGAGGAGCCTTCCCATTGTTGCGAACGGTAACAGAGTGCGGAGTGTGTGATAGAGTAACTTTTCCTCCTGCAGAGTTCAACGGTCTTCAAAGCATTTGAATTTTACGTTTGTCTTGGAGTGTGTGAAATTAAAATGAAAGAAAGAAAAAGTAAATGGATGAGCCACAAGTACGGGGTAAAAGATTCTTGACATTGTGGTCTGTTTTTACTGTCATCGTTTACCCCAAAAAGAAAAAAACAGAAAATGGGATAAAGGAAAGGTAGTGAAGGATACATTTTAGCAAACTAACTATCGAAGATGACTCCAAGTCTTTGATAGATAGTATCAATAGTTAGATTCAAACCCCTTGCGGTACTAGCATGTTGGTTTAAGATATTGAAACTCAGACCGTTTCATTTAATATTGTGTTTTTCGCCATATCTAGAGAAAGCCAAATTTTACAGTTGATGTTTTAGCAAATTAATTGTGGACATAGTTTACTATGTTGTTCTGCTTTTCATGATTTTGTTTCTCAAGCTGTGTGTTTTGATTTTATCCGGTCAGGTTGTTTGTGCTCGTCGAAGAAAATAAAAATAGAAACAGCTCTGGATGCACACAGCATAGGTCACATATTAAACAACAAGCTATCACCATCATCTTTTCTCTATAAGCTCTCAATGTCTCTAAACCATTATTGGACTGACCACCCCACCACTATTGCTCATTGCCCATCAGTGTCATTTTAAATACCCTTAAATGTTAATCTGGTTTTCATGATGACAGGCAATTCTATCTTCCACTTCCAATGAAGCATATCCACCCACATGGCCACATACTGAGATATACCAAGCTTTATGCCACACTTGGCCTATGTGGTCTAGAACCAGTGACTTTAACCAAGCCAGTCCTTTCTATGATGGAAATCAGGATCCAACACACCTCAAATTGAGAAGGGAAATCAAAAAAACTCTGAACCAGAGTCACTGAAAACGTTCATTATTCCATGGTTCACAAGTTACATACAATCAAAATGAATTGAATTGAATTGAATTGAAAGAATGGGGTTTGTACATCTAACAGGCGTTCTGTTTCTAGTTCTTCGACTACATTGTACAGCAACAGAACTGTAAAGAAATGAACACTTTCGTTTTCACTGTTGAGTGTAAACTAGCTCATCTCTAATATGAGTATTGGGAAGTTACTTCTCCCCCTACATCCGTTTGGTTGTCCAAATAATTGAACAAAAACCAAAGCATGGCTAAAACCAAAGTGAGGTTCTCTCATGTACAAACAGGCACATTTTGTGCTTCTTTCTCTTGGGTCTGCGTTTGTCGACGAACAAATTCATCCAAAGCTTCCCTCATCCACCAATTTTGGCATGCTTCTTTAGCATCAGCAATAGTCATCTACAACATTCAAAAAGAACCATATATTTAGAACATGCACCTTCAAAAACCACTGGACCAAGGCAAGTACGATATGTCAAATGGAACAGATTCAACTCACCCATTCTCGTTTTCTGATGGTCTTCTCAGGCCAAGACTCTAACTGCTTGTTGACAAGCAAAGGGAACATGTACCCCTCATGAAAAGTGCTCTGGCTTTTACTCTTGTAAAGCCATTTGCCCAATCTTGGCAGCTGCAAGAATATCGAAAACTGATGAGTAAAGGAACACAATTGAATGAAAAATCTAAACAAGACACTGGTGTTTTTGCAGGTACTGACCTCAAGATGACCAGTCACACCGGCCTCCTCTAGCGTTTCTCTGGAAGCCGCTTCTTCAATTGACTCATCAAGTTCCCAACCTCCCTGTAATCACATTGCAATTATACAAATGTCAAACATAATCTCAAATGGGAATCCCAGTCATAGAGACATAAAAAGTCACGAGGACAATGGTATTACCTTTGGGAACAAAATTCCTTGACCCTTTTGTGAACTAATCACAAGAACTTCTATATCCTCCACAGACGAAGACTCTTGTTCTGTTTGCCTATATCTGTAGGGTATGCATCTGTAAAATCAAAACCACCAATTTAACATTAGATTACAAAACCAAAACTTTGTGCCATTCAATTCATATGACAAATACCCAATTGAGGAATTCTCAACTACATGATCCAAACAACACAAGAATCTACCAAAAACAAAAGGGTTGCAATATCTATGAAATTCAACCGGAGAGAAGAACATACCCTACAACTTGACGGCAGCCTTTATCGTAGCGCTGCAAATGTCTTCCCGTCCGGGAAACCAAGGAGACCATGTTCTCCAATTGCATGGGAATACCACCATTTTTCTTGGAGAAAAGTGGAGAGGAGAAAATGTAACTTGCTATAATATTTCTGGATAGAAGGAGGCCCATCTCTCTCTCACTTCCTTATCAAATCACGAAATGGAAAGGAGGTGCAATATTTCCTGAGGGAAAAATAGACGCGCACCAATTTGGTGTCTTAAGAAAACCCAAACTCGGAAAATCCGTTAACGGAAAACTCTAAAAATGGAGTGCCGTATTTGGTTAGAGCCTCTCGGAGAAAGTTGAACTTTGTTTTCTTCTTCTAGAGCAAAAAAAGGTTGAAGCTTTTTGGTAAAACGGTGATGGGAATCTAACAAGTGAAACAGAAGAGGAGGAAGATAATGAAACTGAAACTTGTTCTCAGTTCGAATTTAACTATCTATCTTAGAACCGTTTCTGGGTTATATATAAAGAATCTGACACAGGAAGGACACGGCTGTTTACTTCTTTATGGCAACCAACGCGCCATGTGGTGGCGGTTGACAAAAACTGACCTTCTGCACAGTAACTGTTACAAATTTTTTTTCTTGTTTCTTTTTCTCACTTTAACTGGCTAACCTTATTTTTTGTTAAGGATATGAGATGAAGCAACTGTCAAAACTACCAAAAACAAATCTGTTTTTCCTCAATATCCAAGGGATTAACATTATATCAACTTCTAGTTGTCCTGGTTTTGATTTATAATGAGTTACCAACATTGTACATGGATTTTATTATTTTAGTTTCATATATATTTTTGCTGTGGTAGCCGTTAGCCAACGCGGTAAATGACCTTATGTATAAACCAGGACTGAAAATAATGAAGAATGACAATAGTAAGGTTGGTGAGTGAGAGACCAGAGAAGAGAGTAGTAGTATATTTAGGACTAAAATTGACATAGTTAAGTGGGGAGTGTCAGGTCAACGCGCTGGGGGAGAGTCGGGAGATTTTTCAGCTCAGTTTTATTTTTAATAAACAAATGTGCATGATTGGAGATTAGAACAAGGAAGAAAAGGAGGGGCCGGGGCGTGTGGGGGAGCTTTGGCTTATCCACGTACGTGTACCTGACGCGTTTAGGACGTCGAGAGATAACACAGTGAAGTAAGTGAGTCACCCTCTCTTCGATCGCCCTCGGTTTTTATAAAGTGTGCCGCGCTGAATGATATGACCTCACCCACGCGCTTTCAAATATTCTTAGTAAAACCCACGACCAACATTAGTGCCTCCTAATCAGGACCTTCATTACCTCTTTAACTATAATTAGTTGTCCTCTCTACTTTGTGCTTATTGTTGCTTGGCCCTAGCTCTAGATTTTTTGTGTTTGAAAAGGACAAGAGACCCGCAACCGAAAACTCTTTCAGGTACAAAAACCATCGCTGTGTTAAGTCCGGCAGGTTTTTTACGTAAGGGACAGTTTTAAGTCCGGTATCGTTTAACATTTGGGTCTCGATCGCACTGAAATCCGCAAATAGTCTCTGGATCTTCTTAGTCTAGCTAAGAGGAGTAAACATATGCGTACGTGTATGACCGGACTTTTCTTCTGGTATTGAAGCTGTTTCAAGCTGTTTATGGTAGCTTGCTGGTATACAATGGGAAATCTTCTGTCGTTGATTGTGAAGGAAGAAGACTTTCAAAGGTCAAAGGCCTGCATTTTGCATCGGTGCTTACCTCATATTAATTGGGCATCTCAAGCAAGTTCATGAACGAACTTATTTAATCTAAATGTGTTACTGTTCATGAACTTGATTAGATTACTTGCATGGGATCGCTAGACTCATTATACAAGTCGATCATAACATAATTTGCTTCTCTATAACGTGGTATATAAATTAATTCATCTAAAATTTTGTTCATACAAACACTACAAAAATAATGAAAATAGGAATTTATCAAACATATGTCATGTTAGAGTAGGGTTATATGACAAATAGTGTTACCAAATGATACGTTTAGGGATTTAGGTCAGGATATTTGTTTCATATGACCTCATATAGCTGAATAGTCAATTCGATCACATGTGAACTAGAAATAGATTTTGACCCATCGCTCGTGTTTACATATTAATAAGTGATATATAGTTGTTACCCAAATTGTAGGTATGTCTCAACTTTAATAGTTAATTGCATTGTGCAATATATAAGAACATGCAAATTAATCTTTAAATTTCTCAGAAACTGCAAATTAATGAAATGAACACAGAATTAGTATTCATTTTCAGGCACGTTAAAAAGGTGCAAAATTTATGTGTGCGATTAAGAAGAAATATTAGGAGCTGAGTTTTGAGTTTTGATTCCTTTCAACTTTGAACACATGCAGAGGCGCATCTATCGCTAGATTGCTCTACCAACTGTCTCATTTTGTTAACTCCATTGTATAATATTGTCTGCTTTGTCTCTATTAATTCTAAGCATGATGAGATCGAGTCGAAAGGCACATATTGTAGTTTCTCTCTAATTAGTTAACTGGTTAGGTACTAAATTAGGGGACCGATGATCCATGTGGACGGTCTGTTTCTAATAATAAATTGAAAGTCGAAACTGAGCAGTGGCACGGGTATATATATAGTTGAATTAGTCGCCCATGCATAGTGTGGTTCAATTAGTCTGTTAATCGCTCATTCACTATCCGTCCAGTTTCAGCCAAAATCAACTTCCTCCACACATTTCTCCTAAACTTAGCTCAACACTTCTTACACTTCTAAAATCACGATTTATTATGTTAAAATAACAATAAATAAAAAGTAGCGATCTATTATAATCTTATAAGCTATAAAAATATGAATTTTATACGCATCAAACGTGCGTCAGCCTCGCGGTAGCTTCAACGCTGGTTTTTGTTTGAGTTTCTACGAAAAATCAAGTATTGGAAATCGAGTTCAACGGGTAGAGATATGGAACTGTTTAATGAAATTATTTTCCTGATCTTCTGTTATATGTCTTGACCTAATCGTTTCTTTATTAGAATAGATTACAGTATTGATAGATGTTCTATATCTTTCGGGAGACTCTTTGTAATGTCTATAAATATGATTTTCTATCAATAAATGAGTAGACTGTTATTCTCGTTATATGTTGTCCTTCAACACGTCATTAGCCCGTTGTTCTAATCCTGAGTTCATAGCCAAAAGAAAACCCTAACCCTAGAAAACCAAAACCCAATATTGGCCGACAAAAACTTTCAGTACATGGCCAAACCCGAAACCCATCATATAGTCCTTGTTTTCGGGTTTCCAAAGCTGTTGGCCTCACCCCAAGAACCGGCCGGAAAAGTACTGAATCAGCCGTCGGAATATCCGAACCGTATGTCTCACTAATGCTGCCAGTTCACGCCCTTCCCGGAGTCCGATCGCCTTCAAATTATGCCACCAGCAGTGCATCGTTATCAAGGTTTTTGAATCAAAATTTCACCGCAAGAATCAGTCCAGAAGTATGTGAACCGCTCCACAGACCGACAGTACGTATAAGAAGAAGAAGGAAAAAGTTCTCAAAACCCTAACATCGCAACGCCACAATTGTGCGCCTCCGTACATGCCGTTTTAGGAGGTCTTCTGCTACACCTTGTCCACAACAAATCTTCAAGGTTCCAAGCACTTTCACACCCGTCTCTGAAAGTGAATTCTCCGGTAATCAAACCGAGGTAATCTTTACTAAAAGTTGTTGCTTTCGAGTTTTTAATTTCATAGTCGGGCTTCGTAGCCTTCTTCTTCATCCCACCTTTCTTTATACGTGGAACGATATTGAGGGATTGGGGACCCTCATATCAAGTTCAATTTGTGACGGTTTGCCACGGTACAACTCAAAAAAAGAAGAAGGAAGAAATCGATTGTGACAGTCTTACAGTCACAGTTTTTCACATCGATATTGTGACCAATACATCTTGGTTCACGTTCATATACTTGATTTTAGTATTCAAATTCTTGATACTAACTACTATCTCCCTTGTCTTTTATAGATGATCGAGCCATCTAGGCCAGAGTTCGAAATCCTTGATGCTCAAGGAAAAGAATATCATAGGTGGGTGTCGGACGTGTCTCACACGTTCATCGGTAAACGATACACTACCACGATTTTCCCTTCTGATGTTCCCAATACTCCTCCTCCTAGTTTGGAGACCAAAGCTCAAGCCCTCATGTTTTTGAGGCGTCATATCCACCCAATCATGAATGGTTCAAATTGCAAAAGCTACTTTGCGAAAACAGCAATCTATCCGCCAACTTCGTATGAGCTTTGTGAACAGCTTAAGATGAACTAGAATGTGAGTGACATATCTCTGGAAAGCTCTATGAGTCTAGTTTCCAGATCTTCTCATGGTTCGTCCATATCTATTTCTATGACAAGGTTATGACCGATTTAGTGAGCAAATATCATTCTGCTTGAAAATTCTTATGCACTCAATAAGGGATCACAACTTGATCACAATTCCTTGAAATTCCTCTATGTTATTTAGAGTGTTCGCCATGTCTTGAGTTCAAGACTAATTGATTTACATTTTTTTGTAGATGTCTCGCGACGAAATTGAGTGTTTGGCTGACAGTGAGACTACCCACACTATTCTGTAGAATAGTCAATTGTTTACGGATTTTTTGCCTTACAAATCCTTAGTGACAACCATGATTGGTTTATCGCCGATTATACAAGGGCGAGGTATTGCACAATTCTTGTTACCAAATGGTACAAAGATTCATGTCACTGATGCCTTGTACGCGCCAAAGGCCAATCGAACCTTGCTAAGTTTTAAGGACATTCGTGCCAACGGTTTCCATTTGGAAACTCATCGTGAGAATGATAAAGAGTTTTTATGTATTACCTTTAATGAATGTGGTCGTAAGCGCATCTTAGAGAAACTTCTAAGTCAAAATAGTGGTTTATATCTTACTACAGTTCGGATTATTGAATCCTATGTAGTTTCTCGCAACTTCTGTGATTCTGACTCATAAAAGCTTTGGCATCATCGTCTATGACATTCTGGACGTGATATGATGATCCGTATTCTTAAAAATTCACACGGTCATCCATTTTTCATAGCAAAGAGGCGTATAGGAACACACATAGCCACCGAAAATGGTGGCAGCGCCGTGAGCACTACTCATGGTCAGGGCTTGGCCTTAATGCCATCCCAAATGTAGTCATAACCTTTGAAGGCTTCCGTGCCGCATGGTTCCACTCCTGATGCCTCTATGGAAATCTCCAACGCTCACCGCTCATTTTGCAAAGCTTGTTCATTAGCAAAAGTTGCAGGCACGGCCCTCTTTTGTTGTAGACACAAAACAAAACATTCCATTGTTACAGAGGATCTAAGTGATATTTGTGGACCTATCAAACCAAAATGCGGACCATTTCGATACTTTATTGTTCTAGTTGATGCATCGACGCGTTGGTCACACGTCACTTTGCTATCCACAAGGAACACTGCATTTGCTAAACTCCTGGCTCAAATTATAAAACTCAGGGCTCACCACCCTGATCATTCGATCAAGTCTATTTGATTGGGCAATGCAGGAGAGTTTACATCAAAATCTTTTGATGGCATGTCTATTGGGATTGATGTTGAACATCTCGTTCCACATGTTCATTCACAGAACGGTCTTGCAGAAGCAACAATCAAGCGGTTACAGCTTGTGGCTCGGGTATTGGTGATGCGCACCAATCTACTCCTATCTGCATGGGGTTATGCAATTGTACAGGAAGCTGTATTTATTCGTTGCAGACCCACTGCTAACTAACCATTTAGTGTGTACCAGTTGGTAACTGGATATGAGCCTGGCATTTCACATTTACGCATATTTGGTTGTGCGGTCTATGTGTCTATTACTCCTCCACTTCATACTAAAATGGGTCCTCATAGATGATTGAGTATATATGTTGGCTTTGAAGCACCAACGATTGTCCGCTATTTAGAACTTTTGACAGGAGATCTCTTTATTACAAGATTTGCAGATTGTCACTTTGATGAGACATATATACTTCCCGTTGTTAGGGGGATAAATGAACGGTAATGTTCCGGTTGAACGACAGGAATTGTCGTGGTCTATCCTCACTATATCTCATTATGATCCCTGCACATCTCATAGCAAGATTGAAGTGCAAAGAATTCTCGATCTTCAGAAAGTTACAGATTCGATGCCTGACTCCTTTACTGATATCGCTAAAGTGACGAGATCAACTATTCCTACTGCAAACGTTCCTGCAAGGTTGGAAGTCCTGAAAATTAAGCAAGTTACTGCCACACCCGGGCTAGGCACCACCGGCGTCACTGGCGTACATGATGCCCATAGTGGAGGGGTGGCTACGACGTCGACTGTCACATCCCGACCGGTAAAATTTTATCTTATTTACTAGCTTGTTTATAATAAGAATTTTACCGTTTCCGACATTGACATATAGTTTAATTGGTCCCTAGAGGGGTTTTGAGGACGATTATTTCAGAGAGTTATTCGTAGGAGAAAAATGTAACGACGGTAAAATAGTAAATTTTAGCTAGTAAAAGGTAATTTTTATTAGGGTATTTTATTTTGGGGTGTTAAATTGGTGAACTTGGGTATTTTTATGATATTGGGCCAGGTTGGTGTGAAGCCCAAACCCATTTTTTTTTTCTCTCTTTTCTCTTCTCTCTTTCTCTCTCTTTCTCTCTCTTTCTCCCCCGATGCTCTCCCTCTCTTCTTCCCGCTGCCGGATTCTTTCTCCGCCGTTCGCCGCCGTCCGGCCACGCCTGGCCGCCGCACGGGTCGCGTCTGGCAGCTGGGACGCCGCTCGTCCAGCCTGGGCCGGTGACCGGCCGTGTAGCGCCGCCGTGAAGGAGTAACGCCGCCCGAAAGGCGCGGCTGCCTAAAGCTTTCCGTTGCCGGAACTCCCTCCTCCGGCCACCAATCCGGGCAAGCTTGGTACGGTTTTGAAGCTCTCCTCCCGTGCAACAACCCCTCCAAAAGGCTCGATCCCTCTTGAGCTCGGTAAGGAGAAATTCGAAGTTGAAATTCTAGGGCTTTTAGGATGTTTTCGTTCGATTGACCTAGTTAGGCTTGAAATTGGACTTAGTGATAGTTATGAAAGTTGTTTGGGATGTTGAGAGGGAGATTCTGTTAAAATTTGGTAGAATTTGGACGTCGCCGGAATCGACCTCCGGCCGCCGCCGCCGCCGTTTTGGGGTTTTGTATAATTTTAAATGTGTAATAATTAGAGGAATTTAATGAAGTGAATTGTGGAATTTTCGGACGAGATTTGAATAGGTTTATGAATTTCCGAAGTTTGGTATTTAAACGGTTAAATAATGTAAAATCCGATCGTAGGATTTAAATCAATTTCTGGGGAAGGTTGTATTTACAACTGCCGAATATGATATTAAAGTTTGAATCATTTCGATTCAAGAATATCGAACTTAGGCAATGATGAGCGTGATTATGGCTCTCAATTAATTTTGCCTATTTTATCAATATTGGATTTTTAGTGGGAAATTAATTATACATTTGGAACAGGACGTGAGGAGACTCAAATTGGAGAGACCTTGGATCGACTTCAGGCTTAGGCCTAAAGTTGTGAGTGGACCTTTGTTTTAAATAAAAAGCATGCGATGAATGATTTTATTAATCATTTATTTCTTTTGATGAGATTATTAATTTCTCGCCCATTTGGCAATTTTTCCTCCTTTGGAGAGATCCCGAAAATGAGATTTTCGGTGGATATATATATTTTGGATTTTATGAGAATAGTATGTATATAAATGCTAGCTAGCCATACGTGCTTGGTCCGTCATAATGAGGTAAATACCATTATGACGTGTCGTGCGTGTTAGACACAAGCGTCATAGCCCTATATGAAAACTTCTTTCTTTTTCAGTTTATTTAGGTTTTCATATAGGGAGTCCACACGTATATGTACACTGTCCCTTTTCGGTCATAATGAGAAAAAATACCATTATGGCGCAACGTGAGCGTTAGACGCCAGCGTTGTAGCCTTGTATGAATTTCTATTTTTCTGAATTGTTTCTAGGATTCATACAAGGAGTCTGACGAGTGTAGATACATACGAATATATGAATATATATGGTTTAGCCTGAGAGGCTCCATTTTATTTGAGTTTGTGACTAGCCAGTGCTAGTCATGAAATTGTCAGATTATGAATTGAGCGCTTTTGAGCTGCCGCATGCAGTATATTTTCTATGAAATTAAAATGGGAATACATAAATATTTTGTTATTAAATTATTTATGTCCACTCACTCTAACGTTATTAAATGTCTTCCCCTGGGCCCTTCGTTTTAAAATGCTCAGTCTGCAGGATTGCATAGTTGAGATCAGGCGTACATGGAGAAGAGGCATAATCAATAGTATAGCTTCCGCTCTTTTCTATTTATTTCTAGTTCATTTCCTCTCAAATAGAGTTGCTCTGAATATGTTGGTTATAGGATCTTTGTTAGATTAGTAAATCTATATTGGGAGAGGTCGTAATTTGTGGGGAGCACGAAGGCTCCAGGAGTCTATAAGTTGGATTTGGAACCTTTAGACGTGTTTGCAGGTTTCAATTAGAATGGTTGTCCATTTTCAAGGGAGGTTGTACCAAAGTTAGCGGTAAATCTTTCCTTAGAGGTGGTCCCCGCATGATTTACTCCGGGTTTAGGGTGAAATTCGGGGTGGGTCGTGTCATCGGCTCCCACCCGGAAGAGGGGCAGACCAAAACCCGGAAGAGGGGCAGACCAAAGAAATGTTCAATCAATGTCTTGCCGTGGAAAAAATAAGACATTGAGGCACAAAATGATCCACTCATCATCAATACTATGAATCCATCACATGAGATTGTCTCTGACTATAGCTATGTCCGCAAATCGATATTGAAACCTCTGGGGGATGCCTCAGAATCAATGTTGATGTTAGAGAACAAAGAAATCTCGTTAAATTACACAAGTACGCGCGTTTTTATGGATAGGTCTTCCATGTTTATTGATGATGTTTTTGCTTATTCTATCACTCAGGAGATTATTGACAACGATGAAATAGAACCTCGCTCTGCTGCAAAACATCAACGTAGAGTAGATTAGTCGAAATGAAAAGATGCAATCCAGGCAGAACTAGACTCCTTATCGAAAAGACAAGTTTTTGGTCCGGTTGTGTTATGGTCACCAAATGTTAAGCCTGTTAGACATAAATGGTTTTTGTTCGGAAGCGTAATGAGAAGAATGAAGTCATGCGATATAAAGCTAGACTTGTGGCGCAAGGATTCTCGCACTTCCCTAGTATTGATTATGAGGAGACGTATTCTCCTGTTATAGACGTCATTACTTTCTGCTACTTGGTCAATTTAGTAGTGTCCGAAAACTGAATATGTAGCGTATAGATGTGGTTACCGCATATCTCTATGGGGATCTTGATACAGAGATATATATGAAAGCGCCCGACGGCCTTTCATTGCCCAACTTAAGTGACTCTAAACCACGGAGTGCTTATGCCGTCAGATTGAGGCGTTCACTATATGTATTGAAACAATCCAGACGAATGTGGTATACTCGTCTAAGTGATTACTTGATTGGGAAGGGATACAAGAACGATGAGACAAATGAGAAGATTAAAGTAGTTAGAGATAGACTCAAGGCCGCTCAAAGTAGGCAGAAGAGTTATGCAGATGTCCGTAGGAAAGATCTTGAGTTTCAAGTGGGTGATTGGGTGTTCTTGAAACTATCTCCTTGGAAAGGGGTAGTACGTTTCGGTAAGCGTGGGAAGCTTAGTCTGAGGTATATCGGCCCTTATGAGATTATAGAGCGAGTTGGCTCACTTGCTTATCGGTTAGCTTTGCCTCCAGAATTAGCCAAGATACATAATGTGTTTCATGTATCCTTGCTTCGCAAGTATATTGCCGATCCTTCTCATGTGCTGCAAGAGTAACCGATCAGTTTGACGAGAGATTTGTCCTATGAAGAGGAACCGGTTCAGATTCTCGACCGAAAGGAGCAAGTGCTTAGGAACAAGACAATTCCACTTGTCAAGGTGCTTTGGAAAAGTCATCAAGTAGAAGAAGCTACTTGGGAATTAGAAGAGCAAATGATGCAGCAGTATCCCTACCTCTTCGAATGATAGGTATGTAAATTTCGAGGACGAAATTTTTATAAGGAGGGGAGAATTGTCACATCCCGACCCGTAAGATTTTATTTTATTTACTAGCTTGATTATAATAAGAATTTTACCGTCTCCGACATTGAGATATAGTTTAATTAGTCCCTAGAGGGGTTTTGAGGGACGATTATTTCGGAGAGTTATTCGTAGGAGAAAAATGTAACGACGGTAAAAATGGTAAATTTAGCTAGTAAAAGGTAATTTTTATTAGGGTATTATTTTTGGGGGTGTTAAATTTTAGATTTGGGTTGTATATAGAAAAGTTGGGCCGGATGGGTGAGGCCCAAAACTTTTTTTTCTCTCTCTCTCTCCTCTCTCTCTTTCTCTCCCGCGCGCTCTCTCTCCCTCTTTCCGCTGCCGGAAGTCCCTCTCCGCCGTCCGCCACCGTCCGGCCAAGCCAGGCCGCCGCACCACTCCCGTTTGGACCCCCGCCGTCCCCTCTCTCTTTCTGGGCCGGTGACCGGCCGTGTAACGCCGTCGTTCGAAGGAAAACCCGCCGGAGACGCCGGGAAGTTTTTCACCGGAACTCCCTCCTCGTTAGTACAGGAATTGTTGCAGTTATGAATTGAGCGGTATGTAGGATTAAGTGTCCGAAAAGGACGGTGTATTTTTCCTCAGATTATGAATTGAGCGCTTTTGAGCTACCGCATGCAATATATTTTTCTATGAAATTAAAATGGGAATGCATAAATATTTTGTTATTAAATTATTTTTGTCCACTCACTCTAACGTTATTAAATGTCTTCCCTTGGGCCCTTCGTTTTAAAATGCCCAGTCTGTAAGATTGCATAGTTGAGATCGGGCGTACATGGAGAAGATGCATAGTCAATAATATAGCTTCCGCTCTTTTCTATTTATTTCTAGTTCATTTCCTCTCAAATAGAGTTGCTCTGAATATGTGGTTGTTGGTTATAGGATCTTTGTTAAATCTATTTTTGGGAGATGTTGTGATTTGTGGGGAGCATGAAGGCTCCAGGAGTCTATAAGGTTGGAGTTTGAACCTTTAGGAGTGTTTGCAGGTTTTGGTTTAGAAGGGTTGTCTATTTTCAAGGGAGGTTGTACCGAATTTAGCGGTAAATCTTTTCTTGAAGGTGGTCCCCGCACGATTTACTTCGGGTTCAGGATAAAATTCGGGATGGATCGTGTCATGAGAAGTGAATGAAGAAATGAGAGCTGAGTTTGTATCTGGGTTTAAGACAGTCATAAAGAGATGAGATGTGGGTGGGACCTACTAAAAAATGAAGTTGATTATTTGGTTGACACGTAGATTGTGCGCACTTTTCCTGTTTCGCGGACGTCCGCCCCAGATCGTGGCTGTATATATATATATATCGCTATCAAGTTTAACTCCACAATAATGTTAATTTTCAGTACTGCTACTACTTTAAGGAAGGGACCGGCCGCATAGACAACATGAAAAGCTGATCCACTGGGTATCTGATGCCATATATGATTAGTTCTTTCTTTCACAAGTAAACGAATTCATAAGCTAGCTTTGGCTTAATTATTTCTATATATGGTGCACAAATGTTAAATATATATATATGTGTGTGTTGCCCAGCTTTCTCTTTTTAATCTAATTACCGGAGGTGGATTGATTCGAATATTTACTAAGGCACTGACTTGGTGATCGATGATATATTGTCGATCGAGGTGATTTAGATTACTACTGTCTGCTTTGCATGCACGGTACGTAGGTGGGACTAGCTAGCTGATTCAGATGTCATATTCCAGCTAGTAGTATAAGATATTTCTCATCAACACAGTTCGTATCTGAGAGAGCAAGTTGCGGAGAATAATGTATACAGCTTTAATTAAAACTTTGTAAGAGATGCCTGCAGGCCAGAAGAGAGCGCGGTACGTACGTAGCTTTTGGTTTGTGTCCAAATAACGTCCTGACTTAGTTGTCCCACAAATTAAAACAAGTAGCTAGCTCTCTCCAACATGTTGGCCTACGTACGCCTGCAATTAGGGCTTTGTGATGTAGTTTTCCTCCATTTGGCTTTGCGTCCTTGTAACATTCTCATCTCTCTCTCTCTCTCTCTCTCTCTCTCTCTCTCTCTCTCTCATGTATGATTGGGCTTTGTGATGTAGTTTTCCTCCATTTGGCTTTGCGTCCTTGTAACATTCTCATCTCTCTCTCTCGCTCTCTCTCTCTCTCATGTGTGATTATATATATCTTACGTTAATGCGACTTTGGGTTATAATAATAATAATAATAATACAACATTATTTGGCTTCAGCTTCTTGTCATTATCTCCTAATTCAGCTTCTTCAGTACTGATAAGAGGGTTTAAGGAGGAGGAGAATTGCATCGATCAGATAAAGGAGGAGGCCGGGGATAA
The DNA here is from genome assembly GCA_010134655.1 of Fragaria nilgerrensis. Lineage (NCBI taxonomy): Eukaryota > Viridiplantae > Streptophyta > Magnoliopsida > Rosales > Rosaceae > Fragaria > Fragaria nilgerrensis. The sequence goes on from CM020981.1 coordinate 11,230,863, forward strand.
CCAAATCCTATTTCAGTATTTCTTTCTTTTGGCGACAGTACGCAGAACCAAATCTCTAATGGGCCATGTTTCATTTGTGAGCCCAAATGGAATCAATGTTTTACCAGAAGGTTCAGCCATCAAAACCATGGTTTAGGGTCGAGGCCCTAAATAAACCACATTTTTTTTGTCAATATAAATCTGTTCAAAAACTCAAATTTTATTCCGATAACAAAAAAAAACTCAAAGCTTTATTAGTCTTCTAACTTGTTCTTTTGAAAAGGAAAAAAATTACATTATACGAAACACAAAAAAACAAACAAAATGTATAAAACATATAAATGTTGATAACATAATAACCCTAACTTGTCAAAGTTGAACACACAACAAAATGTGCTTCATCTTATACATACTTGAAGCCCATCAACCTAAGAGAAGCCAGTCATCTATACCAACTCTTCGTCTCACACATATGAATTATGATCGAAGTCAAGTACGTTGCTTAAGAACGTCTTTAGATGATCAGCTAGCTAGCTCTTCCTGGCCCTTATACAATCAGTGAATTAGCAACTTTTCTTTTAAAACCGGTAACACTAAGTCACTAACAGAGTAACAGAGGATTAGGATCAGCACGCTCATTTGGTTTTCTGTTAGATTCTAATTACAATCACCATCGATCATTTACAACGGCATTTAAGTACTACATGGTTGGCCATCATTCTATTTAAGGGTTGGAAACGACACTATAAATCTATAATATTGGAGGAAAGCAAATTAATTAGGTGATCGATGAGCTTCATTACGTACGTGATGTTAATTTGTTTGAGATTCGATGACCTAACACTCCTTTAACACCTTCAAGAATATTTCTTCACGTCAAGTTTTGGAAATATCTATCACCCTAAATATATTGCTTTTTGCCTACTGTGAAGAAAAATTTACCTGTGCGGTTAATCAACATGTTACTTTTATACCTAAAACATCATCTGCTATGGCGCCCAAGTATTTTTAGGATGCGCCTAAAACATGTTACTTTTAGGATGCAATGAAAATTTAGCACTTTCTAGGATACAATTAAGTTTTTTTTTTTTTTAACTGAAAAATTTCGGACGTCATGAATAAAATGCGTACAATTTGATACAATTTGATGTTACATATAAATCTAAAGTTATGGGAATAAGAAAATGACTGATAATTCTTTTTGATTCATGACATGCCTAAAAACCCTGAAGTATAATAAGAAGAAGACAGTTAAATAGACAGAAAATGAAATGATACAATGCTTAAATTGAGACATGCCCAAAACACCCAATTTCTTCAACTTCATTGTACGTAACATGAAAATCATGCATGTTAATCATTTTTTTCGATGTTTTTGTAGCTAGTATAATATACTAATAGGATTGTAGGACATGATTAGACACAAAGAATTCACCACCCAGTTCCATTGCTTACATCTCACTGGAAAACCTTAAAAATAAAGTAAAAGAGCATGTAAGGCAATTAGAATTAACTTAAAAGTTCGTGATGCTTAAGTTTCACTCTTAATCTCTTATACTTCATAATCCAATCCCTTGTACTGTAATTGCAATTAGTAATTGACTTAGTGATGGAACAAACAAAGATTAACATAGTGATAAAAAACTTCAATCACACTCCAAGAGGCTCTAAGAACAAAAAGAAATATCTGATTAAATTATTAATCATGTAATTAATCATAGTATCAAAAATTTAAGAGAAAATCTTACGTACAACGGCCGTGCCACGTGAACGGTGCGACCGACCAATCGCAGGTCGACGCGTGTTTTTTTTTTTTTGCAACAGCTCTTCTTCTTCCTCCTTGCCTCTTCTCTGGCGAAACCGATCCCCTCCAGCGAAGCATATATATAACAGGTTCTTTCCCTCTGCCCAGCTGCTGCCGCCACAAACTTGGACCCCCCGCCGCCTGCATCATAGTCTTGTAGAAACCTACCGCTGTCGAGCTGCGCGGGATCGGTTTCGCCTGTGACAGGAGGGGATCGGTTTTGCTGGAGAAAAGGTAAGGAGGAAGAAGAAGAGCTGTTGAAAAAAAAAAAAAAAAACCACGCCTCGGCCTGCGACTGGTTGGTTTTAAAAAAAGCCGTCGCACGTAAGATTTTCTCAAAATTAATAATTTTAATATTACGTGGTTGGTTTTTAAACGGGCACGTGTCAACATCCTGTGCTGTCTGAGAAGGTGATAGAAGAAAACAATGGGAGACCTATTGCGTGATGGGTGAGCATAGTGACCCCCACGTGTCACGCTTTGCAATCTCACGCCACACGATTGCTGGCTGCCGCACTAACAAACTTAACCGCCTCAACCCACCCAAACGCCACGTCGACCTTCCACGTTGCCATTTTTTGAACCTTACTCGCCCCTGAGTTTCATTACAATTACGTATATGCCACGAGACCAATGAAAATCGTAGAATAAACGGAGATGGCCGGGGCCGAGTGTTGAAGCGCGGCCGTTGAACGTTGACTTGACTCGTTGGTGGTACAACAAGACTCGCTTTCGTAGCCCCAAAAATATTCTAGAGAAATCGTGAACAAAAACCATGAGCAATATTTGATGTAATTTAACACGATTTTCCAATTTATTTTATAGATATGGAATTGACAAACAGAAGCACCAGTCAAATTATAGAATCTATGGCCCTGAAAAGAAGGTTTGGTGTTCATTTGGTAAACCTCTAGGTACCATAATCTTAAGTTTTGACTATAAAATATGCACATTCTCACCCTCTCCTATGCTTCCATGTTCACACCCTTAAACCTACTACCATAAACCCTAAAAGGAAATGATCGATCTGCTACGCTCAAATCTCTGCATCAGAAAAAACAAGATTTTTCATTGGTTGGGTGCAGATATGATGGATCCTGAATCATAAATTTGATTGTCACATGTCATAATTTTTGGCATCCCATCCCATCCCAGTCGGGGAACCAACAAATTTGGTTATCAGGATTTAATACCAAGATAATTAAGAAAAAAGGGACATGAAGATTGTAACATGTCCATCATTTGCATTTTTTTACCGTTCGATTAATATTGGCTATAATAGTAAGATTTTGATATGGGAATCAAGTGGATATGATGTGTGAGTATTGTGGGAAAGGAATAACATAGGATAAAAGCTTGAAATTTCAACAAGGTCCAAAAGGGTCGACTCGGTCTCGAGCTGATCCGAAGGTAGATCTTTTTCCACCAAACTTCTCTGCTTCCTTACGTCTCAGACTTTCTCTATATAAACCCACGTAATTCCCAACATCCTTTTAGGATTTACATACAGATATAGATACATATATACTAGACAGCCAGAAGAACAGAAGAAGAGGGTTTAGTACTTAGAACAAGAGAGGCTAGGGCATAGATACTATGAAGATGGAGAGGAGGAACAGCAACAACAACCGGGAGATGGAAGGGTTTGAGATGGGTGTTCCAGTTCACAGCCAGGTGAGGAAGATCAAACAAGAATCGGAGAAAGTCATCGACTGGTTGCCAGGAAAGCCGGAGATGAGACCTGTGCTAAGAGAGATCAACGTCACGACGACCAGCAGGCAGCTCTCTCGATCTCCTTTGGGGATTTCTCGCAGGCCAATCTCTGTCGGTGACTCCTAGGAGAAGAAAGAGAGACAGCAGCCTTGGATTTCTGGGAACCGAGAGAGAGGGTTTGGAAGATACGATGGTTTTTTTTAGAAAATTTGTCGGATCTTTCTAGTGTTGAGAAGCAGAGGGTTTTGTTCTGTGTTTTTTTCTGTTCTAGATCTTCTGGTTTTGTTTCTCTTGAATACTTCCCTGTTCCCTAGCCTTTTGTAAATAATATATGGTTTAGTTTATGGTATGGTAGTGTTTGGTCCTTTTGGAATATGATACTTCTGGTCTTGACTCTTGGAATCAAAGATCGCAAATTTTGATTTGAGCTTTTCACAATATCTACTTGTCTGAAAAAGAGAGATTGATTCTAATTAGGTCATATGTGATCGATAACACCAACTAGTCGATAATGAAAATTCGACTTTCGAAGAATCAAATCGAAAACGCATGTGTTATGTCTCGCTTACATGTTATGTATGGATCAAATTGAGGAATGGTTATATTCCCATTTAGCGATGGAAAGTTGCATCTTTCTGTGTTTGGGGATGTCCTAGAACAAAGTCATATGCAAATGTCCGGTTAGTATTTTCGGGAAAATACCGATCTTTGGACGTTCACGGTTGGTGTTGGTTTGTCTTTGGAAGAAGATTAGTTGGCAAACGTGAAAAGTAAGTTTGCCAAAGACAAAGGCAAACGTTTCTGTTAGATGAGTGTTTTGGAATCCAATTTTGGTTGTTGCTATTATAATTGAGATAGAAAAGTGGTTCTTTTCTGTATTCGAAAGCAAGCAATCCATTTCGTACGATGTTTTTTTTTTTTTGATGAAAAAACCAATAGATTAAATGGAGGTGCCTCTAATACACCCGCGGTTTACATAGTCAAAAAACAGCGCTAGGCTAGCTTCCGGAGGGACACACTCCTCCCAAAAACGAACATCTCCTACTTTGTGGCCAACATTTGCGACAGCATTAGCTACAAAATTGGCATCTCTAAAGATATGCTTGAAACTAATAAAATCAAAGGAGTTCCTCAAACATCTAATTTCTTGAACTAGCTTGAGAATCCTCCAAGGTGAAGCAGCAATGTCATTCACTGCATCGATGACAAGTTTCGAGTCTCCTTCAACCTCCACTCTAGACAAGCCTCTCTCCTTGGCACAAATGAGACTGTTTCGGAGTGAAAGAGCTTCTGCAACTGCAACTGAGATTGTGGAAATTCCAAAATTGGAAGAAGCTGCAACAAGTGGATTACCATTAGGGGTTTGGATTATAAATCCTGTTGCTGCAGAGTTCCTCCAGACTGAGCTATCAAAGTTGATTTTAACCCTATCAAAAGGGGGTGGTGACCACCTAATCATATCAGAGTCTGTGTTTCGGGAGTATCCAAATTCCTAGTTGAAGTGGGATCAGTCTGAGTATTACTCATAGCATGTAGGTGAGCTGCAGCAGCAGCTACTGTGGCATTAGATCTAGGGGTTTTGCCCCTAAATACTGCATCATTCATGTCCTTCCATATCTGCCAATAAGTCACAATAAATTTCCCAAAAATATTAGAGTCATAGTGATTATCTATAAACCATTTACGCGCCAATTTTTCGTACGATGTTGGATATGAGAGAGAATGAGAGAATGGCGATTGCAAAAGACGTGGTTTCATCTAATACTTTCCTCAAGATGTAAACACAAATCTGCAGGATTCTTTTATTTCTTTCTACTAGTAACTAAATACGAAACCCATTAAGCCATCACAATATTTTCCCACTCACAGAAGTGGAGAAATGATGATCTTCGTAGTTGGAGTAATATCCAAAAAGCCCTAATGAGTAATGACTTGGAGCTTTAGAATTTCAATGTTCCGAAACACTACTATGATATCGAGTGCAAATAAAAGAAAACTCCCAAAAGAAAAAGAGAAAGCTAGATGGGTGCTGCAAAGCTATTAGTGATGCTGCAAAGCTGCCGTCTACATGTAGCATAAGGACACTTGAAAACGCAACTTGGCCACCTGCAACTACAATCAGTAATGTCACCATATACATTGATGTTTGATCTTATTCCTTTATTCTTTTGTGGAAGTGAAGGCTGCAAGTGTGGATGCTATAGTACCCAGCAAAGATCGTCATCCATAGAAATTAGAATTGGAGGAAAGGAAAACGTTAAATTCCCAGAATTTGCAACCCCCAATTCACTGAACTAAAGTTAACATTAGATATTTCCAACTTCTGTCAAAATTCAAAAATCAAGTAGTTGGATTAGGGTGATTCGATAAGTGCTTCGATTCATTTTCTTCCTTCGGACTAGCACAGAAGTTAGAAGTTATCCTCAATTTCCTCATCTTCGGACCAAAGCATATCTCTAGACTACATGTCAAGAGATGACGCTGGTCGCCGGACCTAGAAGAAACGAAGATAACATTTCATGTGACATGCACCAAATCCGTATCTCTTTATATTCCATCTTCTGAGCAAAAGATGATAGGGATGACATTAGCAATTATTTCATGCACCAGAGATGCTAATGTTATGAGTATTTCCTAGTGGCCGGGTTTAGGGTTGGAGAGTGGAGACTGTGGCTTGAGAATTACGGCATCAATGTGACTATGGATATTGGCATATTGCTAACAGCTAGCAATTTATATATATTACTTGTGCAAATTGAGGCAATATTAGTCCCCTCTACGGCTTTCCCCAAAAATCAGGACACCATGATAATTCATTCAGTTGATAACAGATCAGTGAAGTGCTCGGACCACATTACAATTTGCAAGCCTCACAGTTTGTGCTGCCACTAATATCGTTTTCGAGAACAATCAAAATTGCTTTGCTTCTGGGACTAATTTCCGCAGCAAATGATTATTGACTGGCTGTGTCTTAGTACCAGAAGACTACCAGTCATCACCACCATGGATTCTCTCTGATCCACACCACATGGATTGCACCCATTTCAATGCTGCACACCGCCCCTCTTATCATCTATGAGCCAGCAATTTCTCCTCAGCTTTCATTTTCCTACTACCTGAGATTGTCTCTTCTCTCTGCTGTTCCTGGATTCATACATTCACACGTATTTGATACAGAAATTCTTGTATACACGCCTGGTAATATGATGTTGCTCATTTATATGAAGTACGGATTCAAAGAATAGAGGTGGCAGCAGTAATTTTTGTGGTTCATTATCATGTATCATTTCATCCATGAGGTTATTCATGGTAATAAACTAATAATAGGTTTACTCTCATGAATTTATTGAAGTTATTCGATGCCACATACTTTCTTCAACCCTAACGAAGGGCTACTCTGTTACTGAAACAGAGCTCACTCTACTACTAATGCAGGGCTACTCTGCTTTACAGGGCTGAGACTGCTACCAAGGCAGTGATACAATTTATTCAGACCCTTGATATCTTAATAATAAGTAGAAACATAAATCCGGAAGCATGATAATGATCAACTACTAGGTAAAGAGGACAGACAAGTTATTGCCACACTAACAATGATCTTGAGTTGGTATTGTTAATTCTTCTATGGTTTCCAGAGCAGTGTAGTTTCAGCAATCATGGAGGTGACAACATAAGGATCCATGTTAGAAGCTGGCCTCCGGTCCTCAAAATATCCCTTTCCTTCTTTCTCAGTGTCCCTCCCAACTCTTATCGAAGCTCCGCGGTTTGCCACACCCTGTCAAGACAAAAGAAACTATTGATCAGCCCAAATCCAATCTGTGTTCTTCTCAATCCGTGATGTATAATGTTTACTACTTACCCATATGAATGTGTCGATATCTGCTGTTTCATGTTTTCCGGTAAGGCGGCGCTCATTGCCTTCGCCATAAGCGGCGATGTGTTCTTTGTGCCTCAATCCAAGCTTCTGAATTGCCTTCTTGATCACTTCATAGCCTCCTTCCTTTCTCATTGACTTGGTGCTGAAATTAGTATGAGCACCAGCACCATTCCAGTCACCTGGAATTGGTTTCGGATCAAACGAAACCACCACTCCAGCTATCTCAGTGATCCTCTCCAAAATGTAACGCGCTGCCCATAACTGATCTCCGGCAGCGATGCCAACTGTAGGTCCAACTTGGAATTCCCACTACGAAACACAAGCAAAATTGTTCATGATGTATTGATACAAAAAGTTGGTTGCATCTACACATGCAGTGGAGTTAGGTTGTTTACCTGACCAGGCATAACTTCACCATTAATGCCACTGATGTCGATGCCGGCATACAAACAAGCTTTGTAGTGAGAATCTACAATGTCACGGCCAAAGGCCTTATCAGCACCAGCTCCACAGTAGTAAGGTCCCTGCTCAACAAAAAACAAAATCTCTCTGTCAGTTACATTACAGGCTTAGTTAATTGATTACAGCTAGTAGATGAAAATAAGGAAAAGTGATGTTTTATTTCTCAAAAAGAAAAAAATGTTATGTTCAATGTGTAACCTGTGCTCCAGGATATCCACCCAGAGGCCACCCAATTGGCCACTGTACATCTTTCTGCAACAGAGTGTATTCTTGCTCTAAGCCATACCTGTATAATCCACAAGCAAGCATTTCATATTTTACATTAGAATTGCCTCCCAAATCTTAAAACCAAAATGTGAGAGTTTCAGGACTAAATTACCAGGGCTCTTCAGCAACAACATCAGGGTGGTTGAAGATCTTTGCAGCCTTAGCCCTCTTGTTGGTTGGAATTGGTTCTCCAGCTGGTGTGTAAGCATCACATATCACCTGTAAATAAATCGAAGTTAATAAAGAACAAAATAGATAACAAAAAGTTAATATTGTTGAGCAAACAAAGTGAAATGGAAACTGAGTGACTTTACCAGGATGTTGTTCCCCCTCCTGAATGGGTCCCTAAAGATTGCTTGTGGGCTATTTTTAAACACCAACACAATCAAGGTTTCAATAAAACGTACAAAAATGAAACTTGAAAACTTGGATGGGGAAAACATAGAGAAACAGAGCATACTATAGGATCACTTCACTGTCTTCTCCAGGAGCTTGGCCAGTGCTAGAACCATCATAGTTCCATTTCGGTAATTTTGAAGGATTACTTACTGGTCCAGGAAGAGTCTGCCTCATACAAGGTAAAATTAAATAATCAGATTAATTATCAGAAACGATTGAGGAAAAAAAAACAAAAGCAGAAAAGAAAAATTACCCTGGCTTTGCTTCTAACATCCATACCAGATCCTCCAACCCTGTTATCAAAGCAGAAACCCATCAAAACAAACAACAGAACTAGAAACTTATAACCATTTGAAAAGGAAAGCAAGAATCTTGATTCATAAGTGATTGATATAATACTAGAGGGAGATCAAAGAAGAAAGCTGACCATATGTACTCGGCGATAATTTTATCAGTGATATCAGAGAGGTTGAGGTTGATAAGATCAGTGAGCAAAGACATTTTTAGAGAAACCAAAATAAGGAGAGGAGGAAGAGTGATAGCTAGGAGAGGAAGAGGAGCTTTGAGGCTCTTGGGTCTGGTTTGAGGTTTTGATAAGCTACTGTGAATATTTATACAACTTCATCGAAATTTATGTGAAGAGTCCAAACCGTGGAAGCAAGATACAAAGTTTGAGTTGTACTGTTGTACTTTTCCTTGGTGCGGTTCTGCTGTTTCTGAATGTGCATTGGAATTATTATTATTTTTTCACGAAAACGGTGAAACCTAAATCACAAGGTGATGAAAGACGACACGATTTTGGTGATTACCAGAATTAAATACTGACAACAACACTCGTAACCGAAGCTGCATTTTCTTTAAACTATGGAGCATCGACGGCAGGTGTTGTTCAATGCTCGTAAGACCATCTTTCATCATAAGCTAAAAAGCTAAATTTAGCCTATAGTTATTCCTATTATAAGCTAAATTACAATTTTCAAGATAAAAAATTTAGCTTCAGCTATTTTGTAAGCCAAATTTGGCTTATGAGTTTGGTAGGCTGAGAGCATCTTCCATGATAGGCTAAATTCTTAGCCAAATTTGGCTTAAAAAAAAGAATATTCTGTGAAATCTTTTTTTAGCCTATCAAAGTCTCCCATCATAAGCTAAATCTCAAAGTAAAGCCATTTCTAATTATTTTGTCATATATATGTAATGTTATATTTCTATGCATTTTTTTGTCTCATATATATAAATATATATAATATTTAAAAAATTTGAAACTACAAATATTGAAAATGACATACATGAATTTTATTCCTTCAATATGTTATAATTAAAAGATACAACCAACGAAAATTAAAAAAAAATACAACAACAAATTTATTTGAAAACAAAATATTTATTTAAAAATAAACATTTAACGATCACGATTTCAAACATATGTTCTTCCATGTCGCTGCCAAATATGTTCAATCAAAGCATCTCGAAGTTCATAATGAGCTTTCTTATCTTTATTTTTCTATGGCGATCAAAAAGTTGGTTAAATCTTGTTGTTTCATCAATCACCATCTCAACAGTAGGGGCGGGTGCTTCATTAAATTCCTTAATCGGAGCCGATAAATCTCGCTCATCCTCGATAATCATGTTGTGCATTATGATGCATGTAGTCATTATATCATGTAAGACACGCTTATCCCAAAATCGTGCTGGTCCTTTAATAATTGCCCAACTTGATTGAATAACTCCAAATGCACGCTCCACGTCCTTCCTATATGATTCTTGCTTTGTGGCAAACAAAGTTTTCTTCCGACCTTGTGGATCATGTATAGTTTGGACAAGTGTGGACCATTTAGGATATATACCGTCTGCTAGATAATAACCAACATTATAATCCTTTCCCATAATTTTATAATTAACCGGAGGAGATTTACCTTCAACAAGATCTGCAAATAAGTGAGATGCTTCTAGCACATTGATGTCGTTGTTCGATCCTGGTAACCCAAAAAATGCATGCCATATCCAAAGATCATAATCAGCTACGGCCTCAAGAATAATGGTTGGTGATCCCTTCCGCCCCGAGTACATTCCTGCCCAAGCTTTTGGGCAATTTTTCCAACACCAATGCATGCAATATAAACTCCCTAACATTCCTGGAAAACCACGTTCTTCGCCTATATAAAGAAGTCTTGCTATATCATCAGAGTTAGGTCTCCTTAGATATTGTGGTCCAAATACCTCTATTGCTTGACAAAAAATTTTCATACATCTAATAGCAGTAGACTCACCAATTTTCAAATAGTCGTCAAGAGCGTCAGCAGGTACACCATACGCAAGCATTCGAAAAACGGCTGTGATCTTTTGTAAGGATGACAAACCGAGCTTTCCGACCCCATCGCGTTGTTGTACAAAGAACGTGTCATGATCTTTGACAGCATCCGCAATTCGATGAAATAAAGTTTTACTTATTCGGAAGAGTCTTCGAAATATTTCGTCATCATGAATTGGGCGCTCGGCAAAATAATCCCTCCATAAATTGTATGCAGCTTCTTCTCGGGGTCGATTGACCATTACATGGCCTGGAATTGCACCACGATATTTTGATTGAGCATCATCATCTTCATCATCAAGAATCTCCGCCACGAGAAGGTTATTATTCGCGTACATGCGAAGTAGTAAATCTTGCTCTTCATCATATGCTGCCATGACTTGATGAAAGTAACCATCAGTATCGTTTGATGAAATAGAAGATGATGAGAACTGGGAAGGGTTCATTTTTGAGGAATTGATGGTTATTATAATATCGGGTTTTTTATTGAAAAATAATATGTGTTTTTAATAAGTCTAGCATTTTATGTTAGTTATTTCGTTATGTTGTTATTTTGTTAAGTCTAGCATTTTGTGTTGTTTACGTACGTTTTAATAAGTAAAGTAACATTTTTCATGAATAAGCTATGTATTTTTTTAATTCAATAATTAATCAAGTATATGATTTTATCTAAATATATTAAATATGAGGCTTACATGAAAGGTCTCGTCGAGATCTTCGCAATGGTAAAAAAATTAAATAGAAACGAGTTTTTAATCATGTAGTTGTGAGGGATTAAAGATTTTTAGTTCAAATTTAAAAAGGATATAAAATGAAATAAGATGATAGGTAAAAGGGCAAATCTGGAAAAAAATAAAACTGAATAAAATATTATTTGACTTTAGCTTAGACTATCTCCTAAATTTGGCTTTTTAGCTACCATGGGAGATGGTCTAAAACTAAGTATTATTTTATTTAACTTTAAATATTGTTGTTCTAATTTACACTAGCATCTAAATTAAAAATTTGTTACTGACAAAATTTTATATCATCGCCCCATATTGAATATATTTATATAAAATCTTTTTCATGGCTAATTATTGAATTAAACAAATATATAACAAAAGAAAAAAATGGCTTTACCTTAGGATTTGGCTTATGGTGGGAGTGCTTCATAAACCAAAATACTCTTAATTTGGCTAAGGATTTAACTTATGATGGGAGAATTTGGTAAGCTAAAAAAAGATTCTATAGAATATTCTTGTTTTGTAAGCTAAATTTGGCTTGAAATTTGACTTATGGTGGGAGATGCTCTAAGAACGTCGTAAAACAACCCACCTCGATACTCATACAGATCACTCTTTTTCTTTTCGTAGAAAATATTAATCAGTACTGCATAATTGACAAAGTTCAATGTGTTTGTAATTATTACTGTGTCATGAATCATGAGATTGTATCACGTGGTTGAAATATTTAGAATTACTTTTATCTTTTAATTAACTAACGTTACATTAGCAAATGAGTATCTTATTTTTTAATTAGTTTTTTTAATACTAAAGTAAATCAAATACAAAACATTACAGACAGATGCCTCTTAGACAACCAGTTCCTAAATTATCAAATTGAATGCATCAGGTGACTCTTCTCAGAAGGTTGTTTTTCCATACTCTTTCTTCTGTGGTTTGGTGGTCTGTGCTTGCAATTGCATCTGCCGTAAAGTTTGTTTCTATATAAATGTGTTTAAAAGAGGGGATTAAAAGAGATGGTGCTAAAACTTTGTGCAATTTTCTTGATGTCTTGGACAATTTGCTAAATTCTCCAAGGTGGGCTGATCTTCTCATTAACTGCATCAATGACCATTTTTGAATCCCCTTCTACTTGGATATCAGTGTAACCTTTTGCTTTAGCGTTGATTATGCCGTCTCGTAAGGCAGTAGCTTATGCTATTGGAATTGAAATGATGCCCAGGTTTCTTGAACTTGCAAAAACTGGGTTCCCTTCTGAATTTCTAAAAATTACTCCTAAAGCAGCAGAGGTGTTTGAAACAGAACCGTCAAAGTTGATCTTCAAAGTCCTATCAGGAGGGGGAAGCCATCTAATAGCTTTAGTAGGGTTTTGAGAGGTCCCTCCATGATAAACCTGGTTATGAAGACTATAGTTTTTTTCAATGGCAGCAGCAGCAAAAATTAATGCTTGTGTCTTGCATTGATATTTCTAAAGGACAAGTCATTTCTTGCCTTCCATATTTGCCAACAAAGAATAATATATTTAGCAAAGATATATGTTTCAATCTTATTTTTTAATTCGTTAAACATCTCAAATACTACAATGATTTTATTGTGAGTCAAACTCACAACCTCACACATACAAGAGGAGACTTATGTCATTAGACCAAATATACTAGACAACAAATGAATATCTTAGCGTAACTCCGTTGGAAAAACAAAATATACAATGTGTTCTCTTTCAGGAAAACTCTCCCTAGGTCTCCTAGACGGCGTTTGCGCACGTTGGTTATAGATGAGTCTCCGACTTCTCTCAAATTTTTGCGAGGTGGCGACGGTTGTGCCCGACGTCATATGGATTGGGCGTGTTTCTGCTTGTTTGGTCTCCTTAGCATCTCTCGTCTTCAAGGTGATGCACATGCCAGTACTCGAGGTGAGGCTGAAGAGGTAGTCGCCTCATGCACCAAAATATTGGAGGCACCAAATTCCTTCTTTTATATATATGTGTATATATAGAATTTTCATATAAACCCTAAAGCTTTTTCTTTCTTTCTCGGTTTCTCGCTTCTATTCTACTCATACATCAATTCCTTCTTTTATATATGTATATATATAGAATTTTCATATAAACCCTAAAGCTTTTTCTTTATTTCTCGGTTTCTCGCTTCTATTCTACTCATACATCCACTCGTATAGAGCTAATTTCTTTTTGTCCATAGTTACTTGCTCTATCCAATTATCCATAGCTATAATGACTGAGGAGATCACCAATTTTTCTATGGCCTATTGGCCGTCATCTTTTTTCCTCGTATGATCATAGGGCACCATTTTTAGCACTCGCCTCAAGTCTTCAAATCTTAGATCTAGCCAAGGTGATGTGATTAGCTTCCCCACTTCGGACTGTATCTTCATGCGAGCTTGTGGGCTTCCACCAGTATAGGAAGGTGTTGTCGACGTTCCGAGAGGGATGGCTTGGGCTTGGGCGGCTCTGCACCTCTTCTGGCATGGTGTTGGCGGTGGTACCTGGCTAGTTCAAGTGCATGCAGTTTGGATGATCTGGCCTTCGTCGACAGTGACACTACGTGGTGATATTGGAATAGATGCTTGTGGTTTTGAGTTTGATATAAGAGCTGAGATGGGTTGTTGGCACGTCAGTAGATGGTCAACGAGGTTTGCTGATGGCGGGCGAGAGATGGAAACAGTCGTAAGGTTTTTATTGGTGGGCTTAGGCTGGGAGTGTATTCTTCAGACCTCTGAGTTTTGGGGGCATGAGCTTACTTTAGACCTTCGCCTTCCTTTCAATAGATTTGTTTACGTTACTTGAACTCTGTAAGTCTCCCTAGGTAGGGTGGTGTCGAGTTCTTATGAATAACTAGGTAGTCTCTCGGGGACTACCCCTCTCCTCTTTTTTCTAATATTTGCTTGTTTATTATGAGGTTGGATTCAAGCAGGCCCGGTGCTGGCAGTGCGCTAGCACCAGGGCCCAGAGTTGAATTCTGATTTCGCTTTTAATGTATTTTTCTTATGTAGGGATAGAATAAGCCTCAACCTTTCATACCATTAAGTATTGAAAAATGAGTTACTGCCATTACATTGGCGTTGCGTGGGTGCATAGCTACACTTAGCTTTACAACTTTTTATAGCGAATGAGATGTCAAGTCTTTCATATTGTGTTGAGTATATTGCTATGTCTTATTGTACTTAGATGAGAACTCCATCTCTTAACACATATTTGTCATCTTGCTTTAGATAAAACAACAGATCTCTCTTTAGAGTAAAAACTTTGACTAATCATGGGAGTATATGTAGGCCTCACTAGTTATAGAGCGCCTAAGCCGATTGATGAAAAATAATCATCAATACAGTCATCGAGTGCCTTATCGAGACCGTGTCTTCCCAAGATCTTTTTCATTCTAACTTTGGATGTTGATACATACTGGCATCTCTTGATCCATCAAGAGTCCATGTAAATCCGGAATGAACACGTAAAATCATAATTCACCATATCCTTTCCGAATCAAGTAGAGTCTATGTGCGTTTCAATACCTTTAGCAAACATGTGCTCTTGTGATCTGGAGCCACTTGATTTGGATGAATGAAGTTCGTTTAAGATCTTCATGTATATCTCTGATCCCGTAAAGATGTTATTATGACCACATTCATAGGCTGCATGTTCAGTTATTCGGAAACTACTAAACTGACAAAATAGTGGAGTGCAATGATATCCATTACGAGAGCATATCTCATCGTAGTCAATCACAGTGCGTGTTAGTGAGAGACCTTACGCCATAAGGTGAGTCTAAGCTCTTGTTCTCACTACGCTATCCAACAAAGGTATAGTTGATAGGGTTTACACTTACGGTGTCGGCATCACCTGTCCAAGGACTTATCTCTTTGTTATACTAGATCACATGTTTCCATTAATTAGGCCAATCAACTAAGTTGATATCCATCAACGAAGGGTGGTTCGATAGTAGACTTATCATCCCACGTTCTCATGTATACTAGTGTAATACTTGTAGAGATCTCTATATGGATTGGATTTGACATTGAGGCGTCTCCCAACGATAATCACAATTCAGACTTCATGAGACAGATTTGAGTATCACTGATCAATGGATCAGGTTGTGCCAAGCTCGTTTTCTTCCTAGTGCGAAAAAATATCGAACCTAAGGGCCTCCCTCTTTTTGGGAGCCACACGGCCTTGTGATACCAATTTTGTCACTATATGGCGTCACCATTTCACCATCTATAGTGATGGCGTCAAGACCAACATCTTTTGGTCGCGCCATGTCCTCTTGATATGACATCAATCCTTGCAGACATATTTACAGCATGTGATCTAGTCACTTTAACACTTTAAGCATTTGGGATCAAGATGAGACTTAGTGGGGACAAACCATGATAATTCACGTCGTTCCGCTTGAACACTTGTATTCTTATGTCCCCCTAACGGCGGGAATATGTCTCATCAAAGTGACAATCCATAATTTAGCGGTGAATGAGATCGCTTGACAAGGTTTCTACATATGCAGATTATAGATGGAGGTTCATATGCAACCTAAATACTTATTCATCTCAAATGACTCATCATTGTGCGCAATGACAGTGCGATTTGACACCTAGAAATGACATATAGCAGAGCTCAAAGATTAGAGATCCGTTTCAATCTTGTTTGAGCTGAAGGATTGTAATTTCGTGTCAATCCTCGTACACAGTCACGAGCTGTAGTACAAAAATATTCAATGATGGTGGGTCGTAGATGAATAGTAAAGCTGCATGTAAATATTGCATAGCCCCCAAGACGCAATAGAAAGATTTGATGCGCATCAATAATGTTCGAGCGACAAGCTAAAGTTGCTTAGTCGTAGCCTCGGTGAGACCGTATTGCGTGTGAACATGGGATACATGACACTTCAACTTATATCCCGATAAACTTCTTTAAAGAATGGGTAATGAGCCCGTAAAAGTATAAGCAGCATAAGCAGTAGATAATAGTGTAACACGTGACCAGTGTGTTAACACTTCAACCAACACCATAAAACATAAAAAAGTGTCTGCAAGTTGGTTGTATCTATCTACATAGTTTGATGTAAAAATGGAATGTTCACTTTTTTGTCATTTAGCGTAGGAGGGTCTCACTCCTAATTTAGCTAAAGAATAGACTTTCAAAATGAGTAATGAGCATTGCAGGGGGCTAATGAGACATCAAGGGAAGACCAGTGCACCTCAATTACTTGAGGAATTGACCGAACGGCCTCTAGGAAGTTGGAGTTGTGTTCGGGTGACGTCAATGTCCCCTTGGTCACCACCATGCTTGGTGATGCTAAATCCCGAATGTCTTCGTTTTGAGCGGAATAATGGATGTCCATGAGAATTTCTCAAAATTAGGACCATCTCTTTCAGGATGACTTAAAAGGTCAAACCAAAGCCTATATGAGTCGGTGTCTCAAATATCATGTTTAGCGACAACATGTGATTCGATATTCGAATCCTAATGACATACAGTCCACTAGATTGATTCATAAACTTCTCTAAGATGCATTTTAGTCTGCATTCACGAGAAGGTATACACAAAAAAATTCTTGTTCATTCTCACAATGTGTTTTCAAATGAAAACTATTAGCATGAATGTCTTTAAAGCTCAACATGGTTCGGTTGCCTCTCAATGCATAGAGGGCATCTGTGACATTGATCATGGTGCCATGAGGTATCAAAGCTAAACCGCGTCCCTGAATGGCTGGTATAATTCAATTATTATAGTCACAGAAGATTTACAAGGCATAAAATCCAGAGATAGTTGCCGGTTCCATAGAATGTTGTAGATAGTTCCACTATCGGCGAAACACTCAATGTCTTTATGAGACATATCTACAAAAAGAAGTAGATAGAAGAGTAAATAGTTCTACTTTTTTTTTTGTCGTAATAGAAAACTCTATTAGAAGATCATAAGGATCAAATAAAGTACAAGAGGCACATAGAGGCCCAGAACAAGAGGCACATAAAGGCCCCATCATAAGAGACACATAGGCCCCAACAAAAAAGGCATATAGGCCCAGCAAACATAAAATTTCAACATTGGGTCTAACCCAGATACAAGATAAAGCCCAAATAAAAAACAGAAACCCTAGAAACCTAACATTCTTCCACTGATAGATCTGCCGCCGCACTATACCACCACCAAATTCGAGCCAATTCTTGGACGATAGCAGCCACTGCTGAACCACATCACACCACCTCCTTCGCCAGTTAGAACACAAGCAGGACTCACAAGAAACCAAAGTAATCATAGATACAGTGATTGTCAAAGCAATCTGAACAGTCTCTTTAGATTGGACAAGAATTCGCCAACGGGCGAAAGCTTGCTTAATGGTGGAGAAGACAGTAGATCTGGAACTCATCGTAGTTAAAACCATTTAAAGAAAGATATGGTGGAGCAAGTTTGGTTTGTGAAGAAGAAGGAAACGTGGGATGGAGATGAGTTGTGAGTGGAGAGAGACAGAGCTCACTCCATCATTGTAGATCTGATGAAATGAACGAGATGGAGTTAGTAGATGGCGAAGATGGCATATTTGGTTGATCAATGAGGTTGGGTGAAGGTGAAGATGGAGGTAGAGGTGATGGGGAAGGGATGGAGGGTGGAATGGGTGGCGGGGGAATGGTGATGGACTATCAAACCAGCAGATCTGGAAGAAAACTTTTAGAGAGAAGGAGGAGCCTCTCTCTCTCTAAAAATCTTCCGGGACATAGTTGTGTTGAATGCTCGAAATAACACAACTATTTAGAAGGATTGAAAAAAGCTACAAAAAACTGCAATCCCGAGAGTACATAAAAATTTCCGTGCAGAATGACCTTTGCGCACTAAAACAGACATAACTTCTTCGTTAAAATAGATATGGATGAACCGTGAAAAGTTCTGAAAACTAGACTCATAGAGCTTTCCAATGATATAAAACTTACTGTTTGGTTCGTTCGGAGCTGCTCACAAAGCTCAAACAATGTTGCTGTCCAGAAGGGACAAATTGCTGTTTGTCGCAGAATTGGCATGTGTGAAGCTATGAAGCTTGCAGGTGGCGTGTAGGCTTTCGCCTTAGCCAAAAGTGACGTGTGTATAATAAAAACCAAGTCCTTTCGGTCATTCTAAGGTCGTAAACTCCATGACTAGTTAGCAAAAACTCCCTGACATGAACATAAACTAACTTAGAGGACCTAGAGGATTCGGTGATGATGATTATACGCGGTTTTGATAAGTCTTCAACGTCTTTTACAAGACGACAATTGGTTTAATAGCGTAGGGGGATCCAAAATCAAAAGCTTTCGGTAACTCCAAGTCAGTATGACCAAACATTTCCGTGGATGGTCGGTAGTGCGAGGCACACTTGAAACCACTATCTCCTTAATTTCGGACAATTCTAAGACACACTGAGCTTGGATGAGCCTAGTTGAACAATTGATGATGCAAAATTCGCTATAGGGTAGAAGACTTAACCGAAAACACATTTGGCGATCCTCCTTGAGGATGCAAGGCCGTGCGTCATCTTCACTTGGAAGAGACCAAAACAGCACAATCTAACCATGTAGATTGTAAATATGCCATGCTTCTAAGAACGATGTAAAAATGTACATCTTGTTTGTAAATTAATACGAACTATAAGAGGAGAATAATTTCATAACTTCAAAAAAATTCTCAAGGCATTCATTATTGCTAATGTGAATACATCGAGGTCTCAAATAGACGAAGGACGTCGATACGACGACTTATTACATATAGCTTGGAAAAAAAAATCAATGTCTAGCCAATGACGTCAAAGTCAAGAGTAGCCAGAGTAGGATTCGAATATTTGAATTCACGATCATAAGGATGACATTATTGTCCTCATATTGATTTTTCGTACCTTTTTGTATGCATTCACAATTTGAAGGATAGCTCGACAACTCTTGAACCAGTGATCCAAAGATCCACAACGGTTGCATTGTCATAAGCTGACATGAGTAGTTTTGACAAATTGGTGTCTAGACCGGGAGTATTGCCATTAGGGCTGGCGACACATTCCCCTCTTTCTAAACATTGGCACGGCGTTTTCTGCCTTTGCCGTGACCCATATTGTTGTCCCCACATTAGGAGACAATCCTAAATACATTTATCGCATCATATAATTCCCGTTTGCAATTGTATGATCAAAATCAAGTCTCGTTGGTAATTCCAAACCAACTTGGAGGGCCTAGAGAACTTGATGATGATCGAATCCACTAAAGATTATGGATCATAATGCCACAAAAGATCATCGACAATATATAGAGAAGGAGAGAGATAGTGAGAGAATAGAGAATTATCATCTTATTTATTGATAAGAGCCACTTTATATAAGGAATTACATTTATAAGGATAAAGAATATATAAATCTAATCAAAACTACATATCCTATTGGCATAAGGCTAAGACACACATAAAGAATATCTAAAGGGATATAGAATATTCTAAAACAACGCTATATTTTCAAACTCCAAAACACACGAACAAAATCTTTTTAGTTAAATGGAAGATATTCGTGCTAACACGTTTTCATAATGCTCGCCTGGTAGCTTGGACTTGTAACTACGCACCTTCTCCAGTGAGACATAGGCCCAAATATACATAGGCCCATGAGGTTGGCCCAAAAGAGAGACGGAGAGAGAGCGATGCTTGGCGCCCAAGGTGGTGGTGGGCCTGACGACAACACAGGCGTGGTGACCACGAAAATACTTGGAGAAGACCAGAAACAAATGGCGATAAAGAGAGCACGCGATTAATGTGACGAACTACTCTCACCGCCTCCCCCTCTCTTCCTCCCTTTTTCCTTCACCACCACGCCACCACCGTCTCCCCTACACACCTATATATACTCCTCTCTCTCCTCTTTCCTTCTATTCGGGTCGGACTCTTCTCCCAGCGAGAAGCCCAATTTACTCTCATTTATCACAGACCCTCAAATCAAACACACACCTTTTCAATTCAATCTCGTCAGCAACTCAATCTCCATTCGCGACTCTCCGATCAGGTACTTCTTCCTTTTTTTTCTTTCATTTTCGTGTGATTATTGAATCGGAGCTTAGTTAGGGTTTCCAGAAATTAGGGTTTTTGAATGGGTTGTTGTGTGGATTGGAATTAGCGAGGAAATAGGACTTGGGTTAAGGTTAAAATCGTCGATTTTGGATTGATTGGTTTGATTTGTGATTGCAGTTTGTATTTCGTTTTCTGTGGATCAATTTGAGTTGAGCAAACTGTTGGGGGATAGGAGCTGTGAGGGTTTGGTTGGTTCGGTGAATATGGCTTCTCAGGTCCGGAGCGAGCGTAGGGATAGCAACAGGTCCAGGAACCCTGCTCAGCCTCGTTGGGTGCCGAGAGGTTCCAACCCTACCGCCGCTGCCGTGAACCCGCCTCCTCCGAGCTTCAGTTTGAACTTACCGAATGGGAATGCCAACGGCCCTGCGGCAGGAGAGAGTCAGCAGCATAGAGGAGGACATGGTGGAAATGGAGGGCAGCCCAATCATGTTTCGGCACCAGGAGAGAGTCGGCAGCATAGAGGAGGGTATAATGGAAATGGTGGGCAGCTCAACCAGGTGTCGGGACCATCAGAGAGTCGGCAGCAAAGAGGGGGGCATAACGGAAGTGGAGGGCAGTCTAATTACAGCTTCACACTGTCAGATGGTCGGCAGCATAGAGGAGGACATAATGGAATTGTTGGGCAGTTCAATCACAGCCCTGTGCCATCAGAGAGTCGCAGAGGAGGACACAATGGGAATGGAGGGCAGTCCAATCAAAGCTCTACATTATCGGAGAATCGGCAGCACAGAGGACATCATGGTTCCAGGGGTAATTTGCTTCGGCCTGTGAATCATAGAAGGGAGAGGGAAAAGAGTGAGAGTCAGGAGGGGATGGGAATGAAGGACTCTAGTTTGCCGCAGCTTGTGCAAGAGATTCAGGATAAACTGACTAAGGGTACTGTTGAGTGCATGATTTGTTATGATATGGTGAGGAGGTCTGCACCTGTATGGTCGTGCTCAAGCTGTTACTCAATTTTCCATCTGAATTGCATCAAGAAATGGGCTCGAGCTCCTACCTCTATTGATATGTCTGCAGGGAAGAATCAGGGATTTAATTGGCGGTGTCCAGGATGTCAGTCTGTACAGCTCACATCGTCAAAGGATATTCGCTATGTGTGTTTTTGCGGTAAGCAGACAGACCCACCATCGGATTTGTATTTGACACCACATTCATGTGGAGAACATTGTGGGAAGCCTCTGGAGAAGGAGGTTGCAGGAAGAGGAATAAGTAAGGATGATCTTTGCCCTCATATGTGTGTCTTGCAGTGCCACCCGGGTCCATGCCCTCCTTGTAAAGCATTTGCACCGCCGAGGTTATGCCCTTGTGGAAAGAAAACAATAACAACAAGATGCTCAGATCGGACTTCTGTTCTGACTTGTGGCAATCAATGTAGTAAGCTTCTTGATTGTGGGCGTCACCGCTGTGAGCGGAAGTGCCATGTGGGTCCTTGTGATCCTTGTCAGGTGCCATTCAATGCTTCTTGCTTTTGCCTGAAAAAGGTGGAGGTTGTTCTATGTGAAGAGATGACAGTAAAGGGAGAGGTAAAAGCAGAGGATGGTGTTTTTTCTTGCAGTTCTAGTTGTGGAAAGAAGCTTAGCTGTGGCAATCATGTTTGCAGTGAAATTTGTCATCCAGGCCCTTGTGGAGAGTGCAATTTAATGCCACAGAATGTTAAGACATGCCATTGTGGGAAAACAAGCTTGCAGGAGGAACGTCAGAGTTGTTTGGATCCGATTCCAACTTGCTCACAAATATGTGAGAAGACTCTCCCTTGTGGGGTTCACCAGTGTCAACAGATATGCCATATTGGTGATTGCCCCCCTTGTTTGGTAAAAGTTACCCAAAAGTGCCGCTGTGAATCAACTTCTCGGAATGTGGAATGCTGTAATACAACGATGGAGAATCAGAAATTTACCTGTGATAAGCCTTGTGGACGGAAGAAGAATTGTGGAAGGCATCGTTGTAGTGAAAGGTGCTGTCCTCTTTCTAATTCAAATAATCGACTCTCAGGGGATTGGGATCCTCACTTGTGCTCTATGCCCTGTGGGAAGAAATTAAGGTGCGGGCAGCATTCTTGTGAATCTCTGTGTCACAGTGGCCACTGTCCTCCCTGCCTTGATACAATCTTCACTGACTTGACATGTGCATGTGGGAGAACTTCAATCCCTCCTCCATTGCCCTGTGGTACACCTCCTCCATCATGTCAGCTTCCTTGTTCGGTGCCTCAGCCTTGCGGACATTCATCTTCTCACAGCTGCCACTTTGGAGACTGCCCACCCTGTTCAGTGCCTGTGCCAAAGGAGTGCATCGGTGGTCATGTGGTTCTCAGGAACATTCCTTGTGGGTCGAAGGACATTAAATGTAACAAGCCCTGTGGGAAGATAAGGCAATGTGGTATGCATGCTTGTGGTAGAACATGTCACCCACCGCCTTGCGAGTCTTCCTTGTCAGCGGAAGTCGGCTCAAAATCTTCTTGTGGACAGATATGTGGTGCTCCTAGGAGGGATTGCAGGCACACATGTACTGCACCTTGTCATCCTTATGCTTCCTGTCCGGATGCCAGATGTGATTTCCTTGTGACAATCACGTGTTCTTGTGGCCGGATAACAGCAAATGTTCCTTGCGATTCTGGTGGCAGCAATGCTAGTTTTAATGCTGGCACTGTCTTTGAAGCTTCCATTATTCAAAAGTTGCCAGTACCGCTGCAACCAGTAGAAGCCACCAACAAGAAGGTCCCACTTGGACAGAGGAAGCTCATGTGTGACGATGAATGTGCCAAGTTGGAGCGGAAACGTGTTCTTGCAGATGCTTTTGATATAGTTCCTCCAAATTTGGATGCACTCCATTTCGGTGAGACTAATGTTACTTCTGAGTTGCTTTCGGACCTTTTTAGGCGTGATCCAAAGTGGGTTTTATCGGTGGAGGAGAGATGCAAACAGTTGGTGCTTGGAAAGAGCAAAGGTGCTACAAGTGGCCTCCGGGTCCATGTCTTTTGTCCAATGCTGAAGGAAAAGAGAGATGTGGTTAGGGTGATTGCTGACAGGTGGAAGCTTGCTGTTCAAGCTGCTGGCTGGGAGCCCAAGCGTTTTATTGTGGTTCATGCTACTCCTAAATCCAAAGTCCCAGCCAGGGTGCTTGGGGTTAAGGGTTCCACCACAGTAAACACATCCCAGCCTCCAGCTTTTGATCATTTAGTTGACATGGATCCCAGGCTTGTAGTTTCTTTCCCAGATCTTCCCAGGGATGCAGATATAAGTGCATTGGTCTTGAGGTTTGGTGGTGAATGTGAGCTTGTCTGGTTGAATGACAAGAACGCATTGGCTGTATTTAATGATCCTGCTCGAGCCGCAACTGCAATGAGGAGGTTGGATAATGGTACACTGTATCATGGGGCTATTGCTGTTTTGTCTGTGGCTTCATCCGGTTCTAATGCTTGGGGTGGAGTGGGAATAGCCAAGGAAGGAGCCTATACAGCACTGAAGGGTAATGCGTGGAAGAAGGCTGTTATTCGGGAGTCCTCTTGGAGAGAAGATTCATGGGGTGATGAAGAGTTGTCAGGTGGTTCTGCAGATGTCCAGGCATCTGTGTGGAAAAAGGAAGCTCCAATTGCTGCCTCATTGAACCGCTGGAGTGTACTTGATAGTGAAGTGCCTTTGGGATCATCTTCTGTATCGCCCGCAGTAGAGGACTCTGGAAAGCATACTTCTGCTGGTGTATCTCCCACAGTAGAGGACTCTGGAAAGCATACTGTTGCTGGTTTAATTTCTATGGTGGAATCAAATGCTAGGGGTTCAACTCCATCAAATGCAAGCAGTTCGACTTCCGTGGGGCAGCTTGGACGTTCTATTGCAGAAACATCTGAAGTGGTAGATGACTGGGAGAAGGCTTATGAATAAGATAATGGTGAATCAGTTTACTTGTAGGACTTTGGCAATGGGTGATAGGAACTGCCCTGCCCCTTTTTTGGTATTTGGGTAAATTTCAGACCCCAAATAATCATTCAGTTAGCTGCAGTCAAATTTTGTCGTGTTCTAGTTTTAGCTTGGATTTCATATCTAATCCCATTGAGAATGGGACTCGTTACCTGTAGTTGCCTTCCATATAGTTGTGGAGGGATTTGTTTTGTTGCATGGGATAGCATGCATCCTGTAAATTCATGGTTGTATTGGAAATGTAGCTCTTTCTAGTAAAAGTAGAGGTTATTCACATCTCACTTTTCACTCTAAACAGATGCATCCTTTGCAGATTGATTTCCTTTTGTTTTTACCTTGACCAGCTTTATGGTTTTACCTTTTTTTAGTTTCTGTTTTCTCCTTGATTAGTTTGACTCATTTGATAAATACTCCGGAACATTGTAGAAATTTTTTCAAGTTAAGCTAGACGAATTACAGGTCTGCAGCGGATAACATTGACGGGGAAAAATCAAGGCAGAAGACAAGACATGTGAAGGGGTTCCTACCTCAACAAACTCCAAACTATAAGTCATGTGAATCAGATTTGCTTTATCATAAATTTGTGATTGATTAATAAACTTCGATCCTGAAAATTATAGGCGTCGCTGTCAGTCTGGCATTCCCTCCCAACTAGCTAGATATAGATATACCAAAACCCCAAAGAATAAGAAACAGAAAACCTCTCTGTATTTATTGGTATTGAAGATGACCATATGTGTGGGATTTGTTTTAGTTTGTGATCCTCCACGTTGTGATCTCCGTGTGTAATGCATTGTGTAAGTCGCTTGCTTAACAACCCCAGCTGTCCTTCTTTCTTTCATTAGTTTCATATATATCTCTTGTACTATTCACATTTCCTCAGTAACTCAGTTTACATTGATTTCTTTCTTGACAATCTGTCTACTTGTATCAGCCAAACATGGATTTGGATTCTCAGCTCAGTTCTACCACTTCCTCTAATCAGTTGAAGGTAACCTTTTTAGTTTCAGCCGCAGAACTTTGGTTTATAATTCTTTTTGACTTGCCTGGATATAGAAAACCTGTAGAAGCAGTGATCACTGCTAGCTCTCTCTTTGATTGCTATGTCATCTTTGATGGTCCCCCGAAAGTTTTGAATTTGTATATTTTCTTTAGCATTTTGTACTCAATCCGGAGCTAGATTATAGTCAGCTGTACTTGGTTAGAAATACCTGCTTTAGTTCATCAGTTGGTTCTCCCTGTTGTTCTTCTTCCCTATAGTTGATTATTTGTAAGTCTCATTGTCTTCCATCTTATAGCGAATTGATTTTAACCAGTTGGCTGCTCCCTGGGGAGTTTTTATAATCAGCTTGAGCTTATTATCATGTATAATATGCAGGAGACATGGAAGTATACACTTCTTTTGTCATTTCAGAGCCTTGGAGTGTTATATGGTCAAATGAGTACTGCGCCCTTATATGTCTTTGGGACAATTCATGCCAAAGATATCAAATCGGAGGATACAGTTTATGAACTATTCTCCTTCATTTTCTGGACTATGAGCATCATTTCTTTACTGAAGTACGCCTGTATAGTATTACGAGCTGATGATAATGGAGAAGGTAATGTCTCATATCCTTGTAATTGCAAGCATATACATCATTTTTCTACTGATGAACAATTTTCTTGCTTCCACAAATTGTAGGTGGTACTTTCGCTCTGTACTCACTCTTGTGTAGGCATGCCAAAGTGGGTTTGCTTCCAAATGACAAAAGTTCCAATGAGGTTATGCATTATGAGAGGGAAATACCTTTCAGGATTAAGGTGGAATCGAGGGCTAAAAGAGCCATTGAAAGACATAAGAGTAGTCACTATGTCATGTTGGTCCTGGCTCTGTTAGGTTCTTGCATGACAATTGGCGTTGGGGTGCTTACCCCAGCTCTTTCGGGTTTGGCTCTCCTCATCAACTTTTTTTTCAATTATTTACTGCATCAGGTTTCTGTCTGAGTATGACTGAATGATTTGTTTACTTGTCCTCTCATTACCCAGTCTATTCAGCTTCAACAGGTGTTCAAAGATCACTGTCAGATATGGCCAAAAAATGTAAGAACTAGCTGTAAATTCAGTTAGAGAGATATCTTGTGCCTTGAGCATTATTCAGTAACTAAACTTTATTTTGTGGTTACCAGTTTCATCTTCGGAAAGTAAACAAGATTCACTAGCAAAAGCTTTTAAAGATTGTGAGTATTCTACCTCAACACAGATACTTCAATTGTATTTAATCTGCCTTCTTTTCTTGTCATGAATCCTAGAATCCTATGAACTTGCATGACTTAGGCCACAACTATGTTTTTATGTATACTCTAATGGTTGCATAAGAATTTACTCTTTGTAAGTTTATAGACTGAAAGCTGGCATAAAATTTGCAACTAGTGTGCTATTCTGCCAGTTCTTTTATATGTTTCTGTAATGTCTATGATTAAGATAACTTAATTACAGGATTTTCCTAATTATCAAATCATATTCCTTCCAGATGTACCAGTTCCTTTGGCATCTGCTATATTGGTGTGCCTCTTCACGCTCCAGCATTACGGGACTCGTAAAATTGGGTTTATGTTTGCTCCGATTATCATAATTTGGCTGATGTGTATTGGTGGAGTGGGTATATATAATATTTTCTACTGGGACAGAAAAATTATCCATGCAATCTCTCCAGTATACATGTACAGATTTGTTAGGAACATTAACGTTGGCCGTTGGAGAGCATTAGGCAGCGTAGTTCTATGTGTAGCAGGTCTGCTTATGCTATAATCACCTGAGCTTCATTTTACTATATTTGAACTAACAATTCTTTGGTTTCCTCTCAGACAAGATTTTTTCATTAGATCATGAACATTCTCTCAACATTTTCAGGGTCAGAGGCCATGTACGCAGATCTAGGTCACTTCAGAAAGAAATCCATCAAGGTTTTATAATATCTAATATTCTGTCATCTAATATTCTGTCATTGTCTGCCTCCGAGGGGCTAATATCGCCTAATCCTTTATTATTTAAAAAAACAAATCTAATATCATCATCTACTTCTAGATTTCAACTAACTTGTGGATGGTACATCCTCTGCTGCAGATTACATTTGTATGCCTCATCTATCCTGTTCTTGTTCTATGCTATGCCGGTCAGGCTGCATTTATCTCCAAAAACTTTCATGATGATAATTACAATCATCTCAGCGTGTCAGTTCCTTGTAAGTTGTACGCTTATATTTTGCTTCACTGAGTGCTTCACTTGCAAATTTATGCCTATCTAACACATGTGAAAACATGGAAATTCCAGTATCAGTTCGACACTGGTTCACAGCATTATCCCTGCTTGCTTCAGCTGTCGGAAGTCAAGCCACCATAACGGCCAGTTTCTCCATCATAAATCAGTGCCTGGCACTTGGTTGTTTTCCCAGAGTAAAAGTTATTCATACATCAGATAAGATACACGGGCAGGTTTATATTCCCGATATCAACTGGATACTGATGGTTCTATGCCTTACTGTTACAATTGGTTTCCATAATATTGAGAAAATTGGCAATGCAACAGGTACTTATATCTCAACACTACACCTACTAGTTTAGTAACCACTTCCATATTTTTCTTTTACTTCTCTGAACTCTTACCAGAATAAATTTAAATGTTGCAACTTTGACATAATCGTACATATATAATTGTGTCATGGTTATCTGATGGATTTCAGTTAAATCTTTATCTTTTATAGGTTTGGCCGTAATTTCTGCAATGGTTGTAACAACTTGTCTCATGTCACTGGTGATTGCCTTATACTGGGAGAAGAGTTTGTTTGAATCTATCTGTTTTCTACTATTCTTCGGCTTCATTGAGGCGATGTATGTGTCAGCTTGTATGTTGAATTTCCACAAAGGAGCTTGGTATTTAGTTTTCCTATTGGCATTGTCCTTGACTATCATGCTTTCATGGCATTACGGAACCAAGAAGAAGCTTGAATTCGATTTAACAAACAAGGTGTCTGCAGAATGGCTTGTAGCTATTAGCCCAGCACTAGGAGTTACCAGGGTACCTGGCATTGGTTTCATTTATACTGATATAGTCTCAGGAATTCCAGCTTTCTTCTCACACTTTATTACGAATCTTCCTGCATTTCATCAAGTTTTGATCTTTGTGTCCTTCAAGTCTCTACCAGTTCCCTATGTCCCTGCAACTCGGAGGTACCTTGTGGGAAGGATCGGGCCAAAAGATCTTAAAATATATCGTTGTGTGGTGAGATATGGATATTGTGATCATATTAGAGACACTGATGATTTTGAGGAAGAGATTATTGGTTCGATCGGAGAATTCATTTCCATGGAAGAAAATGACTTTGACAATTCATCACAAGATAGAATGATAATAGTTGGCAAGCCACCATCAAATGGAAGTGCTTTGATTCCTTTAAATGAGATCACCTCATGTGAGGACTCAGTGAGCTTGGTGCACAGTGAAAGCCGACTAGGTACATTGGCTGATGCATGTGAGAGTTGTTTGGTTTCGATGCAGAGAAAAAAAGTCCGCTTCATACTGCCTCCGAATAGTCCTAAGATGCGAGTATCTGTTAGGGAGGAGCTTCAAGAACTGGTTGATGCTAGGGAGAGTGGTACTGCATATTTCTTGGGTCAGGTGCATTTGGCAGTTCGTGACGGCTCAAACATTTTCAAGCGGTTACTGATCATGACCTATGTTTTGAGCGAGAAAAACTGCAGAGAGCCTCCCGTTGCACTCAACATTCCTCATGCTGCTCTTGTTGAGGTTGGTATGGTCTGTAGCATATAATTGAACTGTTTCGTTACAAAATGAGAAGAGGAAAAGATACAGGAAAACAGAAGCAAGATAAAAAAAATAGAGTACAGAAATGTATATATAAGAAGTTACAAGAGAGATAGGGTGAAGTAAAATTTGTCCTGGAATACAGTGACAAGAAAGAAAGAACTCGAAGATTATATGTCACGTTTGTTGGTGGCATGAATTATCCTTGGACTTGTATGAATCAGTTTGATAAATAGAGGAGACAAAGTTTAGATGAATTACAGTCAATTACTAGTTTATGAAGAGTTACCGTTGGTGTCAATCAAGGATTTGTGCTTTACTG
The DNA here is from genome assembly GCA_010134655.1 of Fragaria nilgerrensis. Taxonomy (NCBI): domain Eukaryota; kingdom Viridiplantae; phylum Streptophyta; class Magnoliopsida; order Rosales; family Rosaceae; genus Fragaria; species Fragaria nilgerrensis. Next base: position 11,260,518 of record CM020981.1, read on the forward strand.
AAGCTCCTAATAACCTTTCAAGTTTTCAATCAACAACCAGTTAAATTGAAAAACCAAGTTGACGGAACTAAAATATATACTTAAGGTCTCGTTTGGATTGTAGCAGGAAATTAATTCTTTTGTCTTTCTCATTTTAAAAAAAATAATCATCATGTATATAATCAAAAGCCAGAATGACGAGGTTACAATGACCACAAAGATTACAATAGTGTCATTACATTAGACATTTAGCTCACTTATTGTGAGTTTAACAGAGGATAAAACTAGTCACACACAAGATACTAGAGAATCATAAAACCAGAGCCAAGACGCTCAATTGCGGTACTCCAAGTCGTATGAAACCATCTCGTTGCATCTAGCTCGCACAGTCTGCCAAGCTATTTGCACTAAACACTTACAAAATTTCATATTTGCCCTTTAAATCAGGGCCTGGAGGAGTGTTAATGCAAAGAACTCTCAAGACATCATCTTTTGTCAGCTTGAGACGTTTCTTGGGTGCTTTGTTTGTGACAAGTTAGGCCCAGAATGGACCAGCTTAACAAGCCTAATTTTTTTGACTTTGACCTCAGATCTAGGTTCAATGACCCGGCCCAAACCCAAAACCAATTAGGGTTTTCTTCTTCCTTGCCAGCAGCCATGTTTTTCGACGGCTGCCGAACTTCCTTTGCCTGCACAGTAATCTCCGGTATTGGCAGGTGGAACATCTGCTCCCATGACTCAGCTATTTGCCCTCCACCATTGAGCACTTCAGAATTGACGTCGACCGTTGAGAGCATCGAAGCTACCACTTCCTTGAGAGATTCAGATCAACGAATCCCATCGTTGATGTACCAACAACCATCAACTCTAAACCACCAACTTTGATGGCCTTCTTCGATGTCCTAGACACCCATTCTCCTCCATTGGAGACTTCGTCTTCAGACATGGTTTGAGGGAGTTTTTGATGAATCGTCCATGGAAGAATTTCACCCTTGATTGCTAAATCAATCCAGCGAGAGGCAGAGGACAAGCCTTTGCTTAGTTGAGACAATGCGCATCCTTGGAGATCCAAGCCTTGATGGCTGGATTTAGAGATGGGTCGAAACCCTAGATTTAGAGAGAGAGAGAGAGAGAGAGCAGCGGAGCATGGCTAGCTATCGCATATGACTAGCCAAAGTATTTGGTCTAATGAAGGATGAAGTAGTTGTCCGGGGTTTTCTAATTGGGAGAGAGTCAGAGAGATATATAGATTTGAGAGCTGGCACTTCTTTTGTCTTTCTCATGGGAAGGGAAAGATAAGAGAAATGAAATTTCCCAAAAACTTTCCGTTCTTAAATTTGGTAACATAAGGAAAATTATTCTAAATATTGTTAATTAATTCAATAAAATAAGGTGATGTGAGTAATAAATATAAGGAAATGAAGGAAATGGTTTCTTTAGATTTTGGAATGAACCACTTTTATCCATATTTTTCCTTCCTTCAGCATTCCAAAACACAGGACATGAACAATTTTTCTTTTCCGATTCTTACTTTTTGTGAACCAAATGAGGCCTAAAAACAACGGGAAATTTTGTTTGGCATACTTTTCCAACAATCATGTTTGAAAGGTAACCCTAACAGTTTTCTTCATATCTTGGTTTTTCTATGTTTTAAGTAACTTCAACTAATATAAGGCATCTTTTGCTTCAAACCAACATATTCCCTTATAACTCAGTGAAATAGGAAAGAGAAAAACCTAAACTTACAACAATAAACTTGCAAGGAATAAATGTGGATACCAGGAGATTCTTATAGTATTTGTTAGAAGCATAAACATTGAAGAAATATTGGTTTTTTTTTCCTTATAATACAGTCATTATGTGCGCCTATTTGGGATGATATCATCAAGATTACTCTCCCTTTCAAAGATGGTTTGGAGGACAGGTTGGTTTGGAAGTCTGCAAAGGATGGTAAGCTAACAATAGCTCTTGCTTATGATTTAAAACGTCCTCATCTTCCTAGAGTTCCTTGGGCTTGGTTTGTTTGGCATTCATGTTTTCGTGCTAGGAACTCAGTAGTTTTGTGGAAATACATGCATGGAAAACTACTTTTGGATGATATTCGACAACTTCATGGCTATCATTTATCTTTAGTCTGCTCCATTTGTCATAATAATGTTGAGACTACAGAGCACCTCTTCTTGCATTATTCTTTTGCAACTAATATATGGGGAAATCTTCTGGATTTGTTTCAGGTTCGAGGTATTTTCAATGATATTATTTATTTCTTTACCTACTCGGTACGTCATGGTTATAGCTCTCAGTTAACTTTGCTAAGGTGGGGAATGATTGGAGCTGGTTTTTATGTTATTTGGCATGCAAGGAATGCTCTTCGTTTTCAAGAGTTAATCATATTGCCATGTTCCTTACTCCATTCTACTAAGATGTAACTTCATGAGATTAATCTTTTGAGTAAGGGCACAATGAAGAATATTGTAGATGAGCTTTGCATTTTGTAATTTGCATCGCATTGGTATTAGGGGCAGACCATCTAAAACACCGAAAATTGTTGAAGTTATGTGACATGTTCCCTCTATTTATCAAGTCAAGCTCAACAATGAGGCTCGTGGCTCTCCCGGTCTGGCAGGTTTTGGTGGCATTTTTCAAGATCATTTGGGTTGGGTTTTAGGTTGTTTTTCAGGAAATCTTGGTTTTGCTACTGCATTAGAAGCTGAGCTGTAGGCGGTCATTCACATCATTCAAATGGTTTTGCAAAGAGGTTGACATTCTGTTTGGATTGAAAGTGATTCTACTTTACTGATTCATTTTCTTTCTTCATTTCAAGTAGATGTATCATGGCGTTTCACTACTGAATGGTTTAACTATCGGGCTATTCTTGCTACTATGACTGTTAAAGTATCTCATATTTATCGAGAGGGTAACAACGTTGCTGACTGCTTAGCTAATTTTGGTGCGGATAATGCGGGAGTTCATTAGTGGGATTCATGTCCATCTTGTGCAATTATAGCTTATTCACGTGATTTAGCAGACTTTCCCAACTATCGTTTTAGTTTGTGATTTTATAATGGTCTTTTGATTTGTAACTCTTTAGGCAACAACAACGAATTTGTTCTTCGTTGTTCATTGTTCTTAGTATATCCTAGGTTTATGTGTTGTTCTTCTTTTTCCGGGAGGGATTTTGGTCTATGTCCCCCTCTCCCTTTATGTATTATTTTGTTTCTCTTTTTTTAATAAAATAACTGGAACCGGATGTGGGGCTGAGCCTTCTAACTTGGCTGGGTTCCAAACACTTAAAAATAATAATAATAATATAGAAATTTTAAGCCGTTGGAGAAACATTGAAGAAATATTGGTTTTCCAGAAATAACTAAGAATAATGAGATCGATGGATACTAATTTAACTTATATGTAGTTATATCCGTTGACAATCATCTCGATCTTCATAGTTTCTGAATTTATGACATTTACCGCAGGAGTGATCTAGATGATTCATAATCCAATCACCATGCCAAAACGTCTCAATATAGTCATTTACATTCAAACAAATATATATGAATAGAAACTTAATTTTAACATCATACACACACACACATATACATATTTTCTCAGGTGCGGATGTCCGCATTTATTCTTACGGTGCGGGTTTCCACTTTACACTCATTTTTCAATCGAATTTTCACATCTCCACCGTCTAGTATTTAGATATTAATGTATAGATCATCTCTGCAAAATTTCAGCCAATTTGGTTATCATTAAGGCACTCAAACTGCGTTTTTCTATGGATGAACATAATTCTGTTGAACTTGAACCGTTCATGTTCATAACAGAAAAACGCAGTTTTAAGTGTCTTAATGATAACCAAATTGACTGAAATTTTGCATAGATGATCTATACATTAGTATCTAAATACTAGATTGTGGAGATGTGAAAATTCGATTGAAAAGTAAGTGTAAAATGGAAATCTGCACCGTAAGAGTAAATACGGACATCCGCAGCTGAAAAGCGCTATGTATATATATATATATATATATGGACCAAATTGTTACCCTACCTTTCACCTTAGCTCCCCTAGCAAATTGGCTTAGGGTAGCAAATTGGTTAATTATGAAAAACTAGGATAGCAAATTGGCTAAAACGAAAGCTATAGTATTAAATTGACATCAAAATGAAAGTTAGGATAGCAAATTGACAATTATGCCCATGTATATATACACGGTGAACAAGCAAAACTTTACATTTATTGGTTTACGTACATATATTTACATTATTTGTAATAGATGATAGATCGACCAAATAAGAAGCCTCTTGCAGGCAAATATATGTGAGCAGCGGCAGTTTTATTCTCACATGTATATAACTATATATATGGTATATATACCGTATATGCACTCACACCATGCATAAACTAACCAGTAGATTCTATTAGATAGAACTTATTTAGCAAGATATATAGCAAGCTAGCCAGGCACAGGAGGCATGTCCTTGGAAGTTTCAAATATGCAGTATATATTCAAGTACGCACTTACAGCATGGAGCATCTTTTCATGGGATTTATTTACGAGATATTATCAACTTATATGGCGGAGATAGATCGAACCATGCATATATACTCAGCATATAATCAGTTATGGATCGGAGACTTGCTTCTAACTGGGGTGTAATCCACGACCAGTAAGTCGTCATCTATGCCTTCTGCAGCAGCACCTCTCAGATTCTCTTGCTTTTGCTTGGTTTCAAATGGGTGGCTGCTTCTGCTGCTGCTGCTGCTGATATCACTGCTCTCGACTAGTTCTGCATCTTGAAGCACACCACTCGCAGCCGCACCTTTTTTCATGACGGCATCGATCCTTCTGCTGCTGCTGATATCTCGTGCTGTGTCATGCACGTACGTACATCAAAGTAACCGGCCAGACAAAAAAAAAAACCATCAGTTAGTTTTACTATATATCGATCATATAAAACTATCTTGCATGATTTACATGTTAAAAACTACCGACTTACCATGAGCTACGAGTGGTAGTGACGAGACGAGGAAGAGTACTAGCGTAAATGCGAGGTGAAGAGAGATGATACTGCGCTTGTTCACAGTTACGAAAGCCATCATGTAATTGCAACATAAGCATGCAGTTACTTCACCAAGTGAGTACATGCAGTTACTTCACCAGGTGAGTAGCTGGAACTTCTACAAGTTTCTCTCCACACATTTTGAGTTTCGACTTGCTTATATACACACAGAATGAGGATGCATGCGGTTCATGCATAAATTAATAATGCCGATGCATCGTAGTTAGCTATATCTGGCTGGCTTGTAATGTCAAACTGTGCATGGCGTATGTGATATGTGGGTGATATATTTGGACATGTGGGGACGAGTGTGTTTTTGGAGTAATAAGTTCACGTAGGCATAAGCAAAGCCAGAAAATTTGATCGATATATGGAGAAAAGCATACATATATGAGTAAGGTCACTTCAGCATGATTCAACGCAAATCAGCTTCACAAATTTGCATATCTTCGTACGGGAGGATTCACATTCACTAGCCACACATGGCCAGAAATAGTAGTACATAGTGTAGTCGTCGGGTAGCATTCACTAGCTATAGTGTAGTCGTCGGGTAGAACGTACGTATTGCCATAACATCGACCTCATATAAAAAAAATTATCAACTTTTTAAGAAACAAAAAAAAGATAACTGGATGAGCTAGCTTGCCCTATAGATTTGGTTCGAGTGAGATTAGTGATTTGTTTTGTACAGATTGACGGAGGCATGATCCATCGGATCGACTACATCATATGAATAGACGGAGATTCTTCAGCCCACACGGTGATGGGTCACCAACTGTTAATTAACTACGCGTGGATGCACGCGCTAACGAAGTGAAAACATATCAATCAAACGGACTTAACTAATCAAACAGTTAACGAGCGCAGTGCCCCGCCCCCGAAGGCATGCTGATCCGTGCTCGCTTCAACCATATGCTCTCCATCAGGGCCATCACGTGAACTCCCTCCCCCACGAACTCTACTGGTCGAGAGAGAGAGAGATGGCCATGGAGCATGCATGCATGTAAGGGTAAAGGGTGCAGTGTAGAACCCCTGCAATCCCACATGTATATGTTGGTAGTTATGTATTGGCACTATCTTTTCAAGACAAGATTGAATTAGCTTATTGTCTTACACGCAAGGCGTAGTTGATCGATCGCACCTTGCCAACAGCATAAACAGGCTGCTGAGTTTGTTTGGCCATCTAATCATTTTATTAAAACCAAGCAAAGATCGATCGATGTTTTGAAAATGGAGTTTCATCATATTTTCTAGATTATGATATATATTGGAGTGGCAGTGTGGCTTAATGTTAGCCATGTATAACTTAAACTGAGACTTGATCATTATTTTCCCTACGAAAATGAAAGATGGAGAGAATGCATTTGTGCCATTCAACAGGGAACCAACAAAATTGACATATCGATCTTTATATGAAAACGAACTGAATTTGGACTGCTACAAATAGAAATGAACTGATCGATCGATCCCTTGTTGTTGTATGTCAAGCTAGTTCTCTTCCTCAATGGTCAACTTCACCCTCTTTTTCATTAGCACCGTGGAAAATTGTCAAAAATTCGGAACAGGGATCGGTGGCCGGCCGGTGTCCCGGCCTTGAGCTTGTACGTATATATACAGAGAACGTAACTACATGTGCTGATCATGATTTGTTATTAGCAAGTTTGGGACATGCATGGCTGGAACATGGATGCAGGTTTTTATCGCTTCTCCTGATCGATCTAATGTTATGATCCACTTTTGGAAGTTGATTTATTTGTGTGTTGGCAAAATTGCTTTTGGCCTCTGTAATAATAAGAGAAAAGAACGAAACTGAATTGGAATCCTTCAATATCAAGTCATCAATTATGGGAGCTAGAATCCGATCCATGCATCCCTAAGTAGAAACTTCATTTGTCTTTTCCTTTTTCTTTCCACCCAAGATGGATTATCTATAGTGCCGCCTCATGGTCCAAGAAACAAACAAATTGGGTTTACTAGAGCACCTAGCTCCTCTCCCCTCACTATGTTCCTGCGAGCCCATGCATGTTGTCCATCGATGCTGGCCTGCCTTTTCTTAGGTTAGGGTTCAACACTTGAAATCCTTTTGTTTTGGCAATTTCCCACAAAGGATATATAGTACATTAGGAGGGGAACGATAGGGCAAAACCTCTTATAATAAACAACAAAATCAGAGGGGGACCATATAGCATGATCAATAGATGAAGCTTAAGATTCAGATAAAAAAAAAAGGATGAAGCTTAAGAAACTTGTATCTCTAAGATGAAACGTATACAGATTAGAATTTTTGCTAATTTTTGTTATAAACTTTTATATCAACTATAAATTGAATCATATACAAGTGATATGTTTCTCCTTTGATGGGCTCAAGAGTTTAAATTTCTACCTTTCGTTGCACGTACGGTTGGGGTTTTCACTTCCATAGTCACCGCTGATCTGATTTGTAGAGTAACTAGCTAGTATTTCCAATTGGATCGTTGAGAGGCTTGAGAGATCGAAAGGCCAGCTTAGCTTTAGCTTTGGTGGGGGAGATGTATGATATTTATCTATCTGCTCGATGATATATCTGTCTGCGTACGTACATACACAATCTTTGATACCTTCCCCATAAAATCAGATATCAAAAATTACGCCTTGAATAGTCGTTTTCGTAAGAGCGTATCAACAGTAGTGGAAACATTCTCTTCCTCAAATTCAAGTGACCAAACATCGATAAAAGCAGTTAACTGTTTATGTGTGAACAGTTAGGAATTTGGAGCTTTGTACTGCTTCAAACAGTGAGGTATTGAGAGCTGACACTGTTGACCAGTAAAAAAGGAAAGAAAGATCCATCTGATGATGATGATGCTAACTAGTAAACCCAGTAGTGCTGATTAAGCTACTACTGTACTAGTTACAAGGCCACATCGTTCGAGAAATTAACCAGACCCTCGATTAGTTCCTTTCTTCATGTAAAAAGACAGAACCAAAAAGAAAGATAGACCGGAGATAGCGAAAAGGCCAAGAGACCCACCTCCCTCTCCTCTCCCTCTCCAAGAATATGAATTCATTATTAGCTTAGCTTAGCTAGTGTGTTCTCAGTCGACTACTGAGTAGAGTCTGACTGATGTTGTACAATTCGGGCATTCACTCATTCAAATTATGATGCATGCACTAGTCATTCCATTGCTGAACTCCAAAATAGGAGCGTCAGTACTCTACAGTACAACCCCTCCACGGTGGCCTTTTTCCTGAATGAAGGATTGGCCTCATATAGTAAAGAGTAAAGACTTCCTACTCGATATATATAGCTTGTCTGGGTATATATATAACTGGGAAACAAAAATTATTGTTTCAGGCTTTTAGTTCCTCTCGATCATCTCTATCTGTTGTTTAACTTGGAGTATATATGGAGGCTTTCATGGGTAGCTACAAGGAGAAAGAAGAACAACGAGAAGAAAATCAAGACGATGATCATGAGGAGAACCTCAAAACTAGAATCTCTAGCCATCCTTTATATGGGCTCTTGGTTGAAACTCACCTCGACTGTTTGAAGGTAACCTACTGGTTGAAACTCTCTCTCTCTCTCTCTCTCTCTCTCTCTTCTCTCTCTCTCTCTCTCTCTCTCTCCTCTCTCTCTCTCTCTCTCTCTCTCTCTCTCTCTCGATATAACACTGAGAGCTAGTAACATCTGCTATTTTTTGTTAAATTTGTTGCAAAAATAAGTTGGAGCAAGAAAAAATATAAATCTTTAATTTGTTGTACGTTTTGCTTTCATATACAGATGCCTTCTAAGTTCTAACGATCTGATATATATATATATATATATATATATTATATATAAGAGAATGAAAAGGGCTAGCTTCTGCACTTTTCTTCTCCTCGATCTTCTAATGAAATTGTCTGATAAGCAGGTTGGCGGTATTGGAGATGACCTAGAGGAAAGTGATGCCCTCAGGGATTATATGAAGCAGCTTGACAACCACAAGTCCAGTACTTCAGGAGAACCGGAGCTCGATCACTTCATGGTATCACCAAATATTTCTCTGTTGATTATTAACATTGCTAATTCTACGACTAGCAGCTAATATATAATTGCTACGCCAGGTAGCTGCAGTAATGTGTGAATTGTGATCTTAATTTACTTCAGTAGTTCGAACGTCCAATATTACTGAAGAACTTTGAGATGAACCGACATAAATTCCCAGTTTGCTTTATTCATATATATGAGTAGATAAGGCATTAAGGCTGATGAAAGCAATAAGCTTTAAGCTTTATACCTTGAAAAGATATACAGGATTTACAGGGCCAGCCAAGCTAGGACGCTGGAAGCATACATATATAGTAGCAAGTAATTAACATATTTCTAGTATATAAACTAATGTGTGTGTGTGTTCTTATATATAGGAAGCATATTGTTTGGCACTTAGAAAGCTGAAGGAAGCAATGGAGGAACCTCACCGAAAGTCCATGACTTTCATAACTAGCATGCACCATCAACTCAAAGAGCTCACTGCCACCAGGTCTCATCTTGATCTACCTGAATCACCTACCAGCTTCCACCACCGCCGCCCCACTTCTGGTCAGTCTTAAACTTGACCAACTGATTAAATAGAACACACAAATAAATACAAACCAGCAATAACTATACAACTAATATGTTGCATCTCTTCTGAACCTTGAAATATCTTTAGGTGAAAGAAAACCAGAGATGATCGACTTTCCCAGAAGATCAATCTAGAGCACAAGAACTGGATGAGTTTCAATATGCGAAACTATATGCATGTCATGTTAATTGTGACACTACTGTACGTCATGGGCGCGCAACATGATCGATATGGCTAGCTAGCTAGCTAGCTATAAGAACTTTCTCTTAACATGTATGTCTGATCCTTGTAGTTGATTAATAATTATTGAGATTATTTATCTATCCAAGAACATCTACTACTCTTCCATGCTTGAATTTTCCTAGTTTGGTTCAAGGAACGTAAAGGAAAGGAAAGGAAATCTTTGAATTTTCCATTGACAAATGAAAAGAAAGTGAATCTTTAGAGTAGGGGGAGAGAACCATTTTTTACCCAATTTTCCTTTCATGTGAGGACCATTTTCTTTTCCCATTCTTTTCTCTTTGGTTTCCAAACAATAGAAAATAATGACTTTCCTTTCCCAATAGCTTGATTCCATGAACCAAACATAACCTAAGCTAAAAAGCTTTGTGATCGGTCTTGTTTGCATCTCTCCGATGTGATTCTTCCGGGAAAAGGAATTCTAGTAACAAAATTGAGAACAAATGGAATGCCAGTTAGATGATAATTTCCGTGAAGAAGTATTTGCTCCATGTCAACTAGCTCTACCGAGTAAGTAATCGTAAAATTAGACTGGCGCGATTTAGGTTGAACAAATATAATTAATACATAGTTAAATGATTCATCCAAAAGCTTAATTACTTATACATGCAACAACACCTAAAGCTTAATTAAGGACAAGGAGCAGCCAAACAAGACGAATGTATGAAAATGGGAAGATACCAATTTACCATGAAAATGGGGAGATTCAGTGAAAAAGTGTTTTCGTTGTTCGGTTGTTGCGGAATAAGAAGCTAACCGACTAACCGCTTTCATTTGCCCAGGCAAATGAACTCAATGTTGTGAGAACTAGCTTAAAAAGTGAGCTCCTACTGAACGCGTCTCGAAAGCGGAAAAACAGAAGGAGAGAATAGAGGCTTCGTGTGACCTTTCCTGGCCGCACGCCGCCGGCGACTCTGCCGCTGTGTTCAGGCCGGGAGGGAATGGTGATCCAGGCTATCAGCAGGCCCTTTGGTAGAGGGAAGGTCTACCGTTGGAGAGAGGAGAGTCAAACTTGGAACGGGGAGATCGATCCAAATCTGCTCTTTTGGGATTGAATAGAGTTTGTTGGCGGCGAGTTATGGAGTTACTACGGCATGTGTTTTAAAATGTTACTCGCAAGCGCATGAATCAGTTGTAATACAGATATGCAAGAGCGAAGTCGAACCAACAAGGAATGTATGAAAATAGAAAAAACTAATCGAATCCAAATTAATTTAACACTAACCTAGTTGAATGAAAGTTGATGGTGAAGTAGCTAAGACAAATAAAATAGATAAAAATTACGTTGATGACAAAGTAACTAAGGCATCAAATTCCACCACATTACTCGATAAGTCTCTAAATGTTAACTATTAATTCCTGAATTAGGAGTAGCAATCTAGAAATCAATTTACTGCTTTCTTAATATTTAACAATGAAGCACACCAAATAAATCTAAAGTAAACTCTTCTTCACTTCTTAATTATGAACACCAAAACATCACATGTAAACAAACTTATTGAAACTACAAAAGATCAAAGTGTGTGCAAAACATCAAATGTGAAACAAGCTCATTTGAATGACAAGAGATCAAAGGAGTTCATATTAAAATATTTTACAAAGCCAAGCATGGATTAATAAAAGTGACTTCCAAACTACCAAAAATGCATGACATTGGAGATGAAAGGAACACAGATTTTATTAATGCATTTTGAAGCAAGAGTTATAGGTATGAATAACATAACTATGAGAATTGATAGATAATTAAAAAAAAACTTATTTCATAATGTGGTTTCCTCCTTAACCTTAGTTAAGGAAATTAGCAAGACATAGTAGAAATTGAAAACATATTTAAACAAATACAAAACATCATACAAAAAGTAGCTAAAGAAAGGGAAGAACAAAGAGCAACAAGGTGTCTCTAATTCTTCACTCTCTCCCCCTCTCCTTATTCTCTTAAAGCAAGCTCTATTTATAGAGCAACATTGAGTTTTATTGCAACTTCATCTCCATGTGAAAATGATTTTCCTTCTTCAAACTTCTCATGCTTAATGGCAACATATTTCTTCACCCATAAATGCTTTCATACATCACTTTCTCTTCATCTACAACATCATTTGCTTCTCTCATTTTTCATGCACAGGAGTACGTACACAAACTTTGAAGAATTGGAAGTGAGCTCCTAGATTCATGTAAGCTTGTTCTATGCAATCTTGTCTTTGGAAATTCTCATGCTCTTTTCTATTTGTATCAATGCATATCTACGTAGCTATGAATCAAATGAGTAAAGTGAATTCAACAATTGATGGCTAAGGTAAATATTTTCAATACAACACACTCAAGGCAATGGAAAATCATTCTATCAATTGTAAGCACATGCTATTAGAATAATGAGAACATATGTTGCACTTAGTTATTTAATTAAAGGGAAAAAGACTCGTGTTAAAAACAATAACTCAATTTACTATAAAAAAAATAAAAAAATGAGTGATAAATTGCTTCCTGTTATAAATATTATAATCTATGTGGCTGTCCACGTAATTACTCATTAGTTATGTATTCTGATGTAAACTCTACCTCTATATAAAGAGGCTAATGAGAATGAATAAATAGACTTATGCCTCTTCCCAACTATTCTCTCTGTGTTTTCTCTTCTTTTTTTATTTACTTTACAACACGTTATCAGCACGACTCTACCTTTTGAGTTAATAACGATCAAACCCTAGAAATCCAATTTTTTTATTTTTGTTGTTGTTGTTGTTGTTGTTCACCTTTGCCCAATTTTTTTAATAACTCAAGGATGATCTATGATGTTTTTGGTGCAACATTCGTTGTTTTTCTTTTCCAAGATCATGATCTATGAGTTTCATTGTTCTATTGATATGATCATCAATTTTCTTTTTACTTTTTATTGTTAACGAAAATAATTAGGATGGTGGGTGTTTTGATACCATACTTGACTGTGTTCATTATCTAGCAATTACAATAGTTTATTTTATATATCTTTTAGTGCTTGATTCGTTCATACATGGTGATCAAAGACCAAATTGGTTTTCTATGATTGGACAGTTTTTTTTTACTGTTTGGTTTTCTATATCAATTTTAGCTTTATTGGTTTCCATATATCGTTGCATCAGTCTTGACCTCATTGAGCCTATTCATTCTCTAATATCTATACAAACCATTGATTATGTATAATTATCTCCCTGTATTCATAGGCATCGCACCTCAGCCATTTTTTTTTTTTGGTTATATTCAATGCTATGATTTAGATTTGGGCATGAATCATATGGTAGAAAGTCTATCGCTGTTATGGGTGGCCAATATGAATGCCTTTGAATGTTATTCCTTCAGCCGATGTTCAAATATATATATCTTGTGGTATTGATTATCAAACCGATTGATTATTGAATTCAAATCGAGACCTAAAGTCTCTTGATTGAAATATAGAGGGCTTGAAATTTATTGAAATTGCGATATGAAGTTTCTCAAAGTTTATGCAATTAACAAGGGCCTGAAGTTCCTTAGAGTTACACAACGACTGAAACAACATCTTATGATCCCTAATCATATGAGGACCTGAAGTTCCTCACCTATTTCATATGATGTTTCTTGCATGTGTAACTAGATGAGATCGGGAATCACGATTATCATATTTGATAAAGTTAACCAGACCTGAAGATCTGTGTATTTTATTTATTCATGGAACCAGAAGTTTCCTATGTACAATTTATTTAATTTTTGCTCTTTACAGTTTTCTTATTTTGTTATGCAATTTCATTACTGTACTTATTGTTTAAATTTTATTGTTATTCATTCGGGTCAGCAGCCCTTATATCTCGAAGATATGAACATGTTTTTGAACCAGAAGTTCAAAAATAATGGAATGATAGAACCCGAAGTTCTAACGATAAAGGCTTAAACTTAAGGTTTTGAGTATAAAATATAAGGTGAACATGAAGTTTCACTTGGGTTACTCGAGCCTGAAGTTTCGAGCACTTGAATTATTTGAACCCGAAGTTTGACATACGAAATCTGAGAACCTATCATTCTAACATTAAAAATTCGAACCTGAAGCTTCGAGTACAAAGTATTATTTAGTGTTCAAAAGTACACTCCATCGTAGAACTTAGAGTCCTAGCTGTGCAGACTCGAGCCTTAAGTTTCGAGTGTATATATGGACAAATTATCCTAAAGTTTTAGTGTTGGCCAACCTTAAACCCGAAGTTTTGAGGGGGAGTTACATTGGCATCAATATGTAAGTAACCAAACATTCAACTGTTGGTCTAATTTTATGACGAAAGAGTATGAGTATACCTTTTGAATGCAGACATGTCACTTTAATATCTATTTTTCTACTTTTACTCATCATTAGTTTTGAGAAGGTGATCAAAAGTTTATGCATATCATTTTGACCAGCAGCTCAAAATGAATTTCTTCCTTACAATTGTCACCTTAATGGTGGGAGAAACATTGTTCATGAAAGAAAAAAATATATTGGTGTGGATACTTATCCACCATCTTATTATGATTTGAGAGATATTTAAGTTTGTGATTTGATAAAAGATAGTGACAAAATTGCATGATAATGCAAAGACATTTGATTGGATTCAAGTCTATGAGACTATCCATATTAACTCAAATAGTCTATACCCCATTTGATTTGTGGGATGCACATGTATCCAAGTGACATGGTTCTCCTGAAGAGAATGTCATGATACAATGTTAGAGTTCCTAATACGGCTACACATACAAAGGTTGTATGTATGCCATTAGAGAATGATATCTTGGTTGATATTAATAAATATAATGTTTTTGACCTCATACTTGGTTTAGGTTCGCCACCAGCCAATGAACATCTCACTCGAAAGAAAGTGATAGATCTTTAGACGCAATATATGCTCATGGTCAAAATAAGACAGTCTTCCCGCCGTTAGGGGGAGAATAAGACTATTGTCATTTGAATAACGGCGTGAATTTGAGTGGAATGTATTCACTAGGTCTAAAGTTTTAAGCTCCTGAAAATGGAAGATTATACAGGTCATCTAATGGTCTACATGATATTACAAGTAAAAGATCCACATTCGCTAGATAATATTTGTCCTAGAAGTGACAATATTTGCCCCAGAAGTGGCATGGGCACCCAATATCAAAAATGCATGCATATAAGAATGTGTGAGATCTATGAATGATGATCATCTATGACAATTTACAAATGGTAGCTACCAAAGACCATTAGAGACTGTATTAATCGATGCTATGCCACGTTTCATTATGCATGTCGACAAAGCATATTATTGGCCAAATTGGAAAGAGGCAATTCCAATGAAATTAAATATTTGAAACGTGATGAGATACTTTGACCTTTAACCCTATAGATACAAAATGGTATTTACCACAGTGAAAGTAAATCACTATGATTTAATGTCTACAAAAGACATGGGATTATGAATCTGCCCTTATACGAATGATATTTTTCTATAAGTACAGTGTTACATGTAACCGTTACATGGACGAGAGACTTATGGCATGTTGTCATCGTATATTACGAAAGCCTTTAAAGACACATTGATAAACCAAATTCCTAGAAGTGAAGTGTCATTACCAGTGTATCGCTGGTCAAATCCTCAAAGGATTCAAGTACATGAATGATTCTAATGTAATTCGATCCATGAATACTTGAGAGAGCCTGAAGCTACTTCATGGAATCAAATAGTCTAAAGTTAGCTCATATATACTCATTCCGTTATAGCTAACGTGATCGAAATTGCCTCAATGAGTACTATGATCGGACTACACAATCGAATTCGAATTATGATTATTATGTTGCTACATATTCTAATTTTTGGGAAGTTATGAATTACTCAGAGCTCTTGAAGAGCTTATATGAGACGTATCACTACACAAAGATATTAATGTGTATGGCTAGATACGCTATGACATATTTCAATGTTTTAATGCCAGTTTCTTTATCTTGTTTAGCCATTACTTGGTGTATGAATTTGATCATATAACTAAATGAGGTAAGACGTATTAAAAATTGTCTAGCTTTGTTGGTATTGTTTTAACTTTGCAGGTACACAATTTCATGATGAGCCCTTATATGCAAAGCTCGCATTTAGTGATGGACAAATCAAACCGTTATTTACGGCGCATGAAGCTTGCAACGTTCAAGGGGAGATTTTTATCAGGGAGAGCATCTAGAAGTATGCTACCTAAGACATATGCGCGTTGCACTCTTTTTCTCCTTCGACCAGGGTTATTTTTCTCCCACTGGGTTTTCTTACCTAGCAAGGTTTTTAACGAGACAACGTTATGCGCATCTAATTTTATCATTCATTGGTGGACATCCAAGGGGGAGTGTTATAAATATTATAATCTATGTGGCTGTCCACGTAATTACTCATTAGTTATGTATTCTGATGTAAACTCTACCTCTATATAAAGAGGCTAATGAGAATGAATAAATAGACTTATGCCTCCTCCCAACTATTCTCTCTGTGTTTTCTCTTCTTTTTTTATTTACTTTACAACACTTCCATAACTTTAACATTTTATTTATTTAGACATAACATCTATAAGAACACAAAAACAAATTAAATAACTCAAACTAATTAAAACAAGTAACTAACACATATAAATCAGAGATAATAATATGATATAAAATGTGTCCATCATCTACGATCTGGGCAATGATTGAGAATCTGTTCTCATGGTAGAGACAAGCTAGGCGAGAGCCCGACTCAATTTGGTTTTGTCTTCTCTAGTGTCAACTGGATTTTTGGGTGGTTTGCCATGCATAAGAGTGGTTTTGATCAAGTAATCTCTTGAATCAGAACCGCGGCCACGTGTGGTTACGACACTACGGCGTATTGGTGTAAGGGGTTAGCGTGGTGCCGGCTGTGCATGTCGGAGGCAAGCTCAGTGGACTGCAAAGTTGGACGGTGGTGATATCGTTGTTCCGATGTAGAGGATTGAGCGTTCAACGATAGGGTTTGTTGTATGGGCTCAATGGGCCTGGATACACTCTATTTGGGTTGGATTGGTTTAGGCTCCCTTTGCTTTTTGGCTTGGGGTGTGGTTGTGCCCTCATGTTTATTGGGCCTGGACCTGGGCTTCGGCTTGGTTTTTGTTCGCGGGCTCACATGGGGTGCCTATCTTAAATGTTTTGCTTATTTATGTTATTAGTCATCCCAGACTCCATGTTTTTGGGCTCATGTCACCCTTGTGGCATGGTGTGTTTTTATCCCTTTGTGGATTATTCTGGCTACGTCCAAACTGGGATGACCTAGTTCCTCACACCGATGTCAAACGATCCTAACTTTTTACGGATTAGTGGTAACCCAACACCAAAACTACTCATCAATTACCATTGTGTACCTTCATGAGAGCTTGTGTGGTTGTATGCTTGAAGTGCAACTATGCACTTACCTGGTCGATTATGGGTCCCCCCCCTCCCCCCAAAAAAATTTTGTTTGGTTCTAGTTCTTTGGTCTAGTTTTTTGTCCTCTTTCGGCAACCACAACTCCTTCATGGCTTAGGTATCAATGGTGGATTGTATGATGTTGTTTTGAGGGAACTCTTCCTCTGGGTTTTGGGTTCCCATATGATCTGTGCTTTGGGATTCGATTGGCATCAGTTTCACGAGCATCAACGCTCCGGTTTAGTACTCCTCACTACCTCATGGTTGCTGACGGCGACGGTGACGGCAATCTTAGCAAGTATGGGTGGTGAGTGTGGTAGATTAGTTAGTGTTGTTGCATTTTTATTTTCGGATGTAGGACCTTCGGTCCATAGATTAACGAGTTGTTGGTCTTCTTTCACTCTTTCTAGTTTGATCGAGTTGGAGACATATGCTTTTTGTAATCAGTAACTTTCCAGCCTCGCGTTTGCAAGTTTTGTGATTGGGTTTGTCCCTCGATTAATGAATTATTCATTTCTCTAAAAAAAAAAAGTTGGCTTATGAACGCGCATAGTGATGGAAATAAGGAAGAACTGAGCAACTGGAAAGCTGATAGTGTTGGCGTTGAGGTATCGACGTCGGCCTTTGCCAAGTATGCAACTACTTACTTCTCTAGAGATGGAACTAATAGGAGTAGGAGGAATTCCCTCCTGAAGGAGTTCTCACCATTGGCACTGATTTTGAAGATGAAAATGCTGTTGCACCTTTGCCTTCTCAAGCTTCAATCAATTGGCTTGTGTGAGGAAGACAGCCTTCTTCCCCCCGCCTCCTTGATTTAACTCCTCCATCAAGTACTCTTACAGTGATTGAAGATTTGGTTCGATTTGAGCATTTTGGAATCACAAACACATTGATTCAGCTTTGACTTGTCATATAGTTTTTACTCATGGGATTCGGCACAAAGCTGATTGCACTTCTTGTAACACTTCAATTTCAATATGTAAAACATTACACTAGCACCCATCAATTATAATGTTGCATCCAAAGGTGTACTATTTGATGAGCTTTTGAGATAGTAAATGTTTGATTCAATTAGATTGATTAGTGGAGAGCAACTGAACAACGTTTATTATTACACCTCAGTTTCAATGAAAGGATTTTCGGCTAAATTTACACCACAAAACAGATGAACAGCAAATTTTCTTGTACAAATAACATCATGTAGTTTAATTAGAGACCATGCTCTCGGTTTCTTTAACGAAACCATCTCCTGTCCAATCTTTGTCGGACTGCAACCCTCTCTTCACGGCTTTTCTTTGTTGGATGGCTTCTTGCTGTCTGTGTACTAAATCAGTATGCGTTGTAAAATACTCGAGGGAAGCCCTGAAAAGTGCAAAATAAATATGAGTAAAATCCATTTCTTATTTCTAACAGAAATTAGAATCATGTCTAGCTCTGATATTCATTATTAAAGGGTGTACCCTCTGAAATCTTCTATAGATGAGAAATTGTGCTGTCTCATAAAGTCCTTTAGCTCAGAACAGAGTTTCTTCACAACACCGTATCCATGCATCATGACCCCAGTACAGACCTGCAAATGAAACAAATGATTTCCATATGCTTGGGTATAACATAATAACACAACCAGCTAAATACTATACTCAACAAGGGAACGTTCCAGTTGTTGACAACAGAAGATAAGAGTGATAGATGTAACAAATTCACAAAGTTAAACAAAGTTTCAATCTCAAGACGTGTGTGTGCGTGTGAGGGAGGGGGATTCATGCTTCCACATTCAAAGTTTGGCAGAACAAAACTCCATTGGCACGTTTGTGAGAAAATCAAAAGCTCTTCCTGAATGTTATATACATACACCAGCAAGCCTACTAGATAAGCAAAAGAACTTCTGAGACTTGAAAAATGAATATATCTTCTGAAAACAAGTATTTTTTTTTAACCGTTTGGGCTTGGTCTGCCACTTATTAGCCTATCAGGTACTCTTTTGCCCGTAATACCAAGTGCAGCAAATAAATAAAGTGTCTTCACTGGCTACTTCCTATGTAAACTAGCAATAAAAGAAAGAGAAATATGAAAGGCAAAAACAAAAGAATCACCTCAGAATGTGAAATCATCAGATTAATACATTTTTATATCAGCAAAGAACCGTCACACTATGACAGTTAGTTTCTCAACCTACCTGTACAGAATTTGCCCCCAGAAGGATAAACTCAGCAGCATCACCACCGGACTCAACACCCCCGATCCCAGAAAGTGAAAGATCTTTATCACCAAATTCTGATCTCATCATTTTTGCGATACTCATCACTTTTGCAAGTGCAATGGGATGAACTGCCTTGGAAGAATAGCCTCCGGGAGTTGAGTATCTGCAAAAATATTTAGGCATGTTTTCATAATATGAAGGACAAACCAACCAAAATAACATGTATTGATAGTTTTAGCATGCATACCCCTCCACACAAGGCTCAGGCCGTAAGGTAGTCAGATTGATTCCCATTACACTCATGATTGTGTTAATAGCTGCTATTCCCTCACATCCTGAGTTCAGAGCCACTCTAGCTGGCTACAAACAAAAACCTCATTGGTATAAGCAATGTTACGATATAAATCTTATAATTCACGATAGTGATACTTCAGCACACAAGAGTCAACACATCCGACGTACTGCAAAGGAAAGCAAAACCAAGCTGACCTGTGTAATGTCAGTGACGTTAGGAGTCATCTTAGCCCAAACCGGTATTGTAGCTTTGGCATTTATCCATCCACAGACTTCTTCCAACAATGCACAGTCTTGTCCAACAGCAGCACCCATCTTGCGCTCCGGCATACCATGAGGACAGGAGAAGTTGATTTCAAAGGCATCCTAAAGAAAAATGTCAGAGATGTTAGATGACAAGTTGACAACCACTAACCTCAATGAATAAAAACTATAGTAGAAACTCACAACTCCAGTTTGCTCCACACGATCAATAAGTTCCTCCCAGCCAGCTTTGTTATATTCCTCCATGATTGAAGCAATCAAAATCCTATCTGGATACTCTTCCTTCAATTGCTTGAATTCTTTCAACATGGTTTCTAGAGGTCTGTCACTTATAAGTTCTATATTCTGCCACCCAATAATCTGCCCTTGTTTTGAGCCATTTGCATCGGCACGTAGCTTTGCATATCGTGGAGTGACATTCTTGACTTTTTCTGCATCTAGCGACACCTATTGAATCATAATTAAGATTGAGATCAATTACAAAGTTCAAATGATAAAGGTCTCTCCTGTATCATTCCACAATGCAACTTAAAATTAAGGCCTAGAATCAGCTTCCGCACTGTCCAGTAAAGAATGGCCTTTAGCCTTTGTGAGACACAGGCCAAAGAGCTAATAGCTTCTCTGAGCTAGCATTGTTATCAATGTCACTAACCAAATAACATTTTACCAAAAATGTAAAAAGTACCAGACTTTAGAACACCCATGATCTCAGCTAAATATCATATTTCTGTTTTTCATTTCTATAATGGCAAGGATCAATAAGCTACCATATAATTCGTAATTCATTCAAAGAATTAGGGCCTTTGACCTGTGTGAATCTAACACTTTTAGCAACAAAAACAATGATCTGAACATATTAACATGCTAATACATCTGCTAACTAGAGTCTATACAGCACTAAATATTCATTCATATAAGCCTTTTAATAGAATGACACCAACTACATCACATCAAAGAACACAACTTTCTTTCTATTCTATCGCTTTTCTCAGTAGTCAGTCACAACCTGACAATTCGATACTGAAATGGAAAGATGAGAGGAGCAAAAGACTCACAGTTTTGGCAATCACAGCACCCCAGCCTTCATCAAAGGCCCTTTTCATGACGGTGTAATTGGTACCGGGTGGACCCGACCCAATAACAAAGGGGTTAGGCATGTGCAACCCATTTACATTGACGCTCAGATCAGGCTCTGGGCCCTTGCTGCTGCTCTCTGACGCAAACACCCGAAACCCAACTCTGCTAGACCGAACCGGCAAACCCAACTGAGGACAACGAGTTCTGGCAAACTCGGCAACTGGGTTGTCGATGCTGTTGCTTCTGATCTGAGTCAAGCTAAGCGACGCCATGGAAGATGATGATCAAGAAGCAAAGTTTTGTGAGCTTTGGAAATAAGAAGAGTAAGAAGAAAACGAGGAGAAGGATCAGGATGGAATCCGAGTTTATATTATTCAGTGGGGAGACTAATTTGTGAGAACGTGGAATCGGAGGAATTATTGGTGTCGTGTAGTATTTGGTTGAGTCACTTGAATGGATTTGAAGGTGGATTTGAGAATAATTTGACGAAATTGAGAGACTTGTTGCATGTGGATGGTGATTGGTGACAGATAGATAGATCACTCGAGATAAACTTTGTTTTGACCGTTTTTTATACATCTGCTTTCTTAAAGAAAAATTTTAAAAATGATAAATAGTTTACTCTTAATTTTAGTGTTTCAAGTTTCAAAATAATCATAAAGATAGATGAACTTCTAATCTCAACTAAAATTATGTACATATTGTTATGTCTTCTGTTATCTTGTGTGTTTTCGGTTAAAATTTGAAGGACAAATCCGTCATTCCATAATTTAACAGTAATAAAATATTAAAATTAATAATTATTAAAGAGAGATAAACCAAAAAGATTCAATTCTCATTACTGAACTAGTAATAAATATTTTTGAGGAGCAGCAAAGTCATTTTTGAGCAGAAGATACAATCCTCATTGTTGAACTAATAATAAATCAACAATTTCTGGAAAACCAAAATTAAAACAGAAAATGAAATAGAGTGATCTACTTGCAGACAACAAAATCATCAATAAGATTATGCTCTGAGTTAACAAAATTAAAAAAAAGAGTATATAAATAGAAAAGGAGTAAAACAAATACAAAGAAAAGGGAGAATGGAGAAAAACCCGAAATCACCATTTGAAAATTAAGAAATTATATAGAGTTAACGGCGTTACTAACGTCATGTACTAAAAATGTGTCGTGATTATAATGTCATGTATCTTTATGATTATTTTGAAACTTGAAACATCAAAATTAGGAGTGGACCATTTGTCATGTAGTGTTCTTAAAATTTTCCTAACAAGAAAGACATTATGAACTTGCGATCCTTAATGATCTTTTTCACTTGCAAGAAGTCGCAAATTTTGCATCCCAATTCTGCTGTTTTGCATTTACGAAACATTTAAATCATCGCAAATAAAAATTGTGTTTTTTGATCAAGTTTTATTAATAAAAATTTTCTAAACAAACATATACGGATCCTTAAATCTTGATTGTGTTTAAGAAAAATATGATTTATTGTGTGTGCCTTAGTCAAAGTAAAATTAGAATAGAATTCGATATCAATGTTGTAATAGGAATATATGTATTTTCCTTAGGTGTTGTATCCTCTATAGATAGAGACTTATTCTATGAATGAATGAGAACGATATTCTCCCCAAATTCTCTCTCTCAGTTTATTTCTCTCGCAACACGTTATCAGACACTTTGTTTTGACCCTGAGTTTGATAAGCCAACCCGAAAAAGAAAAAAAAAACCCTAAAACCAACCTTTCCTCCGTCATGTACCCTTTTCCCATACACAAATCTTTTTGTTCTTCTTGCACAGCAAAACACCTTCTCTTAGGTGATTTCAGAATGAAAGAAAAACAAAAGCTTATGGGAGCACTACGTTTATGGACTTTGCTAAAGGGAGAGCACTTACAAATTGAAGATTGTGCCTATTTCTAATAACAAGGCAAACGAAAGAAAATATGGGCTTCTTGTGTCACATCCCGACCCTTAAATTTTTACTTTATTTACTAGCTTGGTTATAATAAGAATTTTACCGTCTCCGTCATTGAGATTATAGTTTAATTGGTCCCTAGAGGGGTTTCGGGGACGGTTATGCTCGGAGGATTATTCGTAGGAGAAAAATATGACGACGGTAAAAATAGTAAATTTTAGCTAGTAAAAGTTAATTTTTATTAGAGTATTATTTTTTCGGGGTATTTTATTTTTGGAGTGGGTTGGTATAAGGGTGTTGGACCGGGTTGGTGTGAGGCCCAAAACATCATTTCTTCTCTCTCTCTCTCTTCTCTTCTCCCTCCCGATTTCTCTCCCGAGCTCTCCCGACCCGAAAATTTTCCGGCCGCTGTTCGCCGCCGTCCGGCCGAGATAGGAGGCGTGCTTGGCATCAATTTGAAGCTGGGAGCATCCTCTACAACTCTAGGTAGGTGGCAGCCGGTGTCGCGCCGCCGTGAGGGAGCACGATCGCTAGGAAGGTGCGGCTGTGCCGCGGAGGCATTTTCGCCGGAACTCCTTTTTTCGGCCATCAAAATCGAAGCTGCCGGTCTCATCTTGAAGCTTTCCCTTCTAGCAACAAACCCCTAAAATATACATTCTAACTCGAGCTAGGTAAGGAGAATCGAGTGTTTGAATTTCCTAGGGTTTTCTTGATATGTTTGGCTTCGATTACCCTATTTAGGCTTGAAATTAGACTTAGTGATAGTTATGAAATTTGTTTGGGATGTTGAGAGGAAGATGCTGTTAAAATTTGGTAGTCATTAGGGGTCGCCGGAGTCGGCCGCCGGCCGCTGCTGTAAGGGAGCTTTTCAGGGTTTTAAATGTGTAATAATTAGAGGAGTTTAATGAAGTGAATTGTGGAATTTTTGGATGAGTTTTGGATAAGTTTGTGAATTTCTGAAGTTTGGTATTTTTGGCGGTTGAATAATGTAGAATCCGGCTGTAGGATTTAAGTCAATTTCTGGGAAAGGTTGTATTTACGGCTGCCAAGTATGGTGTTAAAGTTTGGGTTGTTTCGATTTAAGAATATCGAAGTTAGACAATGATGAGCGTGTTTATGGCTCTCGGATAATTTTGCCTATTTTGAATAAATATTGGATTTTTAGTTGGGAAATTAATTATATATTTGGAACATGACGTGAGGAGACTCGAATTGGAGAGACCTCGGATCGACGTTAGGCTTAGGCCTAAAGTTGTGAGTGGATTTTTGTTTTAAATATTGTGCATGCGAAATAATTTATGTTGTTAGAGAATAACCGAAATTGAGAATTTCGGTGAGTATGTTTATATATATCCATATTTGGATGATTATGAGGTTAGTATGTATATAAATAAATGCTAGCTAGTTATACGTGTTTTTCCACCATACTGAGGTAAAAATTCTATTATGGTGCGACGTGAGCGTTAGACGCAATCGTCGTAGCCCTATATAAATATAATAATTTATATAGGGGATATGCGCGTGTATATATATATATATATATATATATACACCGTCGTTTCCATCATAATGAGGTAAAATGTCATTATGGTGCGACGTGAGCGTTAGACGAAAGCGTCGTAGCCTGGTGTGAATTTATATTTCTCTTATTCCTTCATAAAATTCATACAAAGGATATGACGAGTGTAATACATACATATTTTGTTTTAGCCTGAGAAGCTCCATTTTATTTGAGTTGGTGACTAGCCGCAACTAGTCGTGAAATTACCAGTTTATGAGTTGAACAATTTTGAGCTGCCACATGCAGTATATTTTCAATGAAATTAAAATGGGAATGCATAAATATTTTTATTAATTTATTTTTGTCCACTCACTCTAACGTTATTAAATGTCTTCCCCTGAGCCCTTCGTTTTAAAATACCCAGTCTGCAGGATTGCATAGTTGAGGTCGGGCGTACATGGAGAAGAGGCATAGTCAATAGTATAGCTTCCGCTCATTTCTATTTATTTCTAGTTCATTTCCTCTCAAATATAGTTGCTCAGAATATGTGGTTGTTGGTTATAAGATCTTTGTTAGATTAGTAAATATCTATATTGGGAGATGTTGTGATTTGTGAAGAGCACGAAGGCTCCAGGAGTCTATAAGGTTGGAGTTGGAACCTTTAGGAGTGTTTGCAGGTTTTCGTTAGAAAGGGTTGTCCATTTCCAGGGGAGGTTATACCGAATTTTGCGATAAATCTTTCCTTGGAGGTGGTCCCCGCACGATTTACTACGGGTTCAGAGTGAAATTCGGGGTGGGTCGTGTCATCTTGAACATCTGGATCGTTATGGAACTAAGAAGTCAATACGGCAAGATCGAACGCCACGCGTGCCCAGCCACGAATGGCCAATGCATCTGGTTTACAAAAGCTAAGTATTCTGACGTACCCCCTCATCTTATGAGTTAATTGTATTATGATTTACATATACTGTTTGATTATACAGTTATTAACAAGGTACTAATAAATTACTCTATCCAATGATAAGGAGGCATAGTTGTCGTGGGGTGCAAACTGTGATTACTAGAAATGATCGAAGCAGTCTTATGATCCCACATTAGGATCAAGAGTACGTAGCAATCTCTTACACGTCTTGTAACGCCCCGTACTCAATTTTACCTATTTTTTATTAGTGATGTAACACGAGAATGGGGCAAATTTAGACAGAAAAAAATAAAATCAGGAAGCGGCGAATAATCAAAAAGAATGATTTGAAGATAAGAAAGAAGAAGAAGAAGGAAGAAAGAAGAAGAAGAAGAGAACGAAACTATGGAACATTGGGTATTCACATTACCAGATTACGACGACTTTCAAACAACATGTTTCATCAAAGATAAGGTATGGTCAGCAATAATTGACAGCAGCCCGCAAGAGAATTTTGTAGCAAGTAAGGTTGTTGATTACCTTCAATTACCGACAGTGAAACTGAGCGATCCATATTGGATTGATGGTCATGCACATGTAACACAGGTTTGTAAAGTTCCCATCTCTATAGGAGAATTTTATAACGATGATGTTACTTGTCATGTGATTAACATGGACGACACTGATATGTTCTTTGGAAGACCATGGCATCAAAGCATCAATGGTGATTATTGCAAAGATGGTACATATTTACTCAGGAAGGAGTTGCGCAAGATCAAAATCAAGCCTGCAAGAAAAAAACATTAAGATTGACCATCATGAGGTGTGCGAAAAGAACGATGAAAAAGTCACTTTGGAGATTAAAGAAGAAATTGCTCTTGTTGAAGAACCCTTGCAGCCTCAGATATATCAATCAGAACCAATTGTCATTCAAGGTTGCAATATTCTTGAGAGCCGAGAAGAATCTATTGAAGATGCATATGAAACACTCATCTTTGGTGTTGGGTTCATGGTTGTGCCATCCGAGTTTGCAGAAGGTCAGACTTACATACCACAGGTTCAATTGTTTAATTTACTATTAAGTTTCTCTTCTACAAGTTCTTGTTTTGCATTCAAGATGAACTCGAGATCGAGTTCTTTCGTAGTGGAGGAGACTGATGTAGAACGAGAATGGGGCAAATTTAGACAGAAAAAAATAAAAGTCAGGAAGCGGCGAATAATCAAAAAGAATGATTTGAAGATAGATAATTCTCGTATCATGAGGTTGCTAACTGCTGGATTATTCAAGAATATGTTGTTTTGGACTTTTCGGGTTTGTCGCGTAAAATCTGTTAAATCTGATTTGAAGTAACTTTTGGTCAGAACTTCTGTTTGGGACGCATGACACATTTCCAGAATGGGAACGACGAGATCTACAAGACTCATTTTAGTGAGCCCTGTAAGATTTAGGCCAAAATATATCGTTTTATTAATCTGATTCGGCATTTAGTATTATTTTAGGATTTTAGTTTGTTTTGGATTTGGTTTTCTTTTAATCCATGGATTTTTAGGCTTTGATGTTAGTTGCCCTAGGGTTTATTTTCTCCTATATAAGGAACATTTATCAGTTGTAGTCGTCAGCTTTTTGATTTTAATAAAAACCTTTGAGTTTATCTCAAAATTCTTTGGTAGATTCCAGAATTCCTCTCGTGGATTCGAGAGATTAGGCTTGTGGATTCAAGTCGCCGTTGGTGGATTCCAACGTTTATATTTCCGCTGCATCAATTAGGTATTCTACAAGTTACTAAGGAATTTAACCGTACTCAGTAACTTAGTAAGTTAACACTCGAGTTTATTTACGAGTTCTTTTGAAAATGTCAAACTCCACTGTTAAGGTCTCTATGTCGTAGTTTGTGTTGATACGAGTTCACCTGTGTCTTAAGATTATTTTTCGGAGCTTTGATGTATTTTCTACGATTTATCGAAGGTTTGGTATTAGAATGGATTTTCTGAAGTTAGAGTATAGCTTTTATTCTGAGCCGTTTGATCAGTTAGGATTTTGATCTTGACCGTCAAAGAGAAGGGAAGTGTTGACCGAGTCAAGAAGCCACACTCTGGAGTTGACCCGAGCTCCAGCCTCCCTCCTCTCTCCGGCTGCATCAGTCAACTCCGGCGCATCGTCACCGATTCCGGCCACCGCTCACCGCCACACCGGTCTCAAAATGACCGTCTCCTTCTCTTCTACCAAACCCAGTCCATAAAACTCAATTGCAGTCCGGTCCAAAGCCAAACCGAGGGAGAGAAGCTTCGGCTGTTTTCCGGCAGATCCTCGAGATTCCGGCCACGACGTGAGGAGTGGGAGGTAGGTTTATCTTCCTCTCTTCTTATTTCATCTTCTGGTACCTTTCTTTTACCCCAATCATGCCCTAATCAAAAATCCCTTTTTCTGTGTTTTCCGGGTTTCGAGCTCCTAGCTCCGACGACCGGCGCTCGGTGGTTTCTGGCGAGTTCTTCAGCGTTTGGTAGGTCCTGTGAGCTTTGTGTGAAGTATTGGGGAGTTGCATATCGATCGGGACTGAGGCAGAGGTCTGGTGCGCTTGACCGGAGAGGATCCGAGGTGAATGGTGTCGTTACAGTGAAGAATGAGGTAGCGGTGGTGGATGTTTGGAGGTCCTACATGTTGAGTCCGGACCAGGAGAATTGTTGGGCTAGTGCTTGGGATCAATGGAAGGTAATCTCGGTCTCCTACGATGTTTTAGAGTTAGCTGTGTTGATATTCGGACTAAGTGGGTGCATATTTGATGTTGTATGTTGATTACTTGGAAATTGGAAGATGCATGGAGACTACGGCGAAATTCAGGCAAGTTGCCGGAGTATGCGAGGGACAGATTTGGCAGAAGCGGATGAGGTAGTGATCGATGTTTGCCTTTTCGTTTTATGTCACTTCGGGAATGGACATGTTTGGGTTGTAATCGGAAAATTTATTGAGTTTATTGAGTTAGGAAAATTTCTATTTTGGAAACTTTCCCCTTTATAGAAACTTTCTATTTATGGAAACTCTTTTGGGTGCCCTTAGTAATTTGGTGGTTTTCCGGATTAAGGTGGTTTGTATGTTTTTGAGTTAACGAAATTACATTAGTTTGATTAATCAAAATTGAAGTCCACCAAAACGAATTTTTAAGGGAGGTCTAAGTGTCTACTGGTTAATAAGACGTATAATGGAAAATGTCTCGAATTGTTAACTTGGAAAATATTGATCATCATTAGTTGGCCAACCCTAAATCAATTGGTCAAACTTGGTCAATACTGATCAACCCAGGAAACCTAGTCAAACTAGGAAGAAGTCAAATCGATGATTATTATGGGGTCCGGTCTGACTGATTTGTTCTATTGTTTATCATCAGACGTGGGATTGGCTAGAGAGTGTGAATAGTTGGAGGCAGCGCTCGAGGAGTATTCTGAGCAATGGAAAGCTTAAGACTTATACTGTGAGTGGACACTTGATTTTTAATAAATATGCATGCAAGATTTTTATAAGTTATCATATTATTTTCCGAGCTTGTATTATAATTTCGGCTTATGAAATGATCTTAGAAATTATTTGAGTTTGATGCATGGTTTAATTGTTAATTTGATATTTGAGTTTGGATATCATTTATGATTTCCGGATTTAATTATTATCGGCTTTATTGTTGACTTTGAGATTTATTAAAGACTACCGAAAATGGGATTTTCGGTGATTCTCTTTTTGTAACTTTCTCGTTTATTTGTGGATTATCGATCTTGACTTTGAGAATATTTTTAGCGAGTATTTCAGATTGAAATTATTTACAATTTATATTTGATAATTAAATCTCCCTTATAATTATGGATTTCAGAATATTTCAACGTGTGAGACACGTTATTGAGTTTTAATATAATTTCTTATGATGATTTTCAAGTACGGTTGGGAATCGTATCATTCGGATGATTTTGGGGAAGTTTAATGGATTTAAGTGATTTTGTATGTTTTTAGTCACCATAATATAGGGTCGCTTATATTGATCATTGCTAGCTAACCATTATCAGCGGTTCTCACCATAGGTGAGTAGAGCGCTTAATGTGGGACGCTATTATAGCCTGGGAGGTAACCGATCGGTATTTATATTTATTAGTTAGCTAGCCGTTATTAGCGGTCCTCACTATAGGTGAGTAGAGCGCTTAACGTGGGACGCTATTATAGCCTAGGAGGCACTGACCCGAGCTTGGGAGGCTCCTTTTACATGGTGAAAACTCTTCCCCTTATTTTATTCTTCTCAGTTATGTATTTGATTAACCAGCGGAGCTGGTTAGAGCGCTTAGCGTGGGACGCTATTATAACTTGGGAGGCACCGACCCAAGCTTGAGAGACTCCTTTTACATGGTGAAAACTCTTCCCCTTATTTTATTCTTCTTAGTTATGTATTTGATTAACCAGCGGGGTTAGTTTATCTCTTCTTACAAGATTTCTTTATTTGATTAATTAGCGGGGCTAGTTTATCTTTTTTTATGAGAGTATGGATTTAAAGTAAAATGATTATCAAAGTTGCGTGCATCAAGGTTTTAAAAGTTTAAACGTGAGAAAGTATAAAAATTACGATTTTTTTAAATTATTTAATTTATTTTTATCCACTCACTCTAACGTTTTAAATTATTTTTTCCTGGGCCTTTTGGTTTTAAATGCCCAGTATGCAGAATAAGTTTAAATGAGGTCGAGCGTACATGGAGTCGAGGCATAGTCAGAAGTTGCTTCCGCTTATTTGTTTTCATTGTTTTTCATTCATCATTAAATATGCTCTGATAGTCTAGTAGTAACTTATTAAATGTCTTTGTTGTTGACTGTGGAATGTTTTTAGATGAGTAATTGATATATTGGGAGATGTGATAAACTTGGGGAGCAGGAAGACTCCAGGAGTTAAGGATGGATGTTTTTTTTTTATAGAAGTGTTTATTTGGAATTTTTCAGGTAAGAGTTGTTCATTTTCAAAGTAGATTATGCCGAATTTTCGGTAAATTTTTCTTGGAAGTGGACCCCGCAGGATTTACTTCGGATTTCAAGGTGAAATTCGAGGCGGGTCCTAACACGTCTACATCGGCATGTGCGTGTATCAAGAATTTCAAGTGGAAAATTTTGCCAAGTAAGTTTTAAATCAAAGTTCCGGCTTTCTGGGAATTGTGTTTTTATCGGGGATTTTTCAACTTCCCTTCATCTACATCCTGACCCCTCTTATGACGTGGGACTTTTGAGAAATAATTGAATCGTGGGGATTCATATGCTATGAGCATATCGAAAAGAACATTATGGCTATGAGAAAAATTCACGAGTCTCAAAACGACCATTTACACATCATGGTTTTGGTCTAATCCAATTTTTTTTGAAAATATTAAGTGTTTGGCACTACGACACTAATCTTCTTCTTGTTTCTCAAGATGTTGAAAAAAAAATGCTCGGAATTTGCTAATCTAGAATCCAATGATATTGGATATATCACATATAGGTGACTGACATTGAGAACACATCGTCGCCATGACATGGCTTATTATTGAAGATGAGGTATGTTATAGACATAAATCTAATGAGTATCAATTTTAAACATTGCAAGGCAAGTGCTAAATTAGCTGCACAATATAAAGTATATAAATATATAAGAGAGCAAAAGACTCATCATGCAACTGAAGAAGATGGAGATGACAATGACGTCAGTCCCACTATTACATACTTTAAATCTGGCAAAGAACACATTAATGTTGTAGATTTTGATTGGAGCATTTATTTTTCAAGAATACATTGTATAGATTTCTATGCCTCAATAAATAAATGACGATTTGTCATAGCTCTTATTTTAAGATTAGATTTTGATTACAAAACCTCGATGTACGTTGACATATTAATAGAGTTTTGAATTTATATGAGATTTGAGTTCTGTTCAAATTTTATTGCTGTAATGGCATATTGCCTTATTATGATATATGGTTCGAAAGAAATAAATAATTTCACCATAAATGCTCATAGTGTGGCAATATGAGTCAAAAGGGTGATAAAATATTTTCGTCAAAAAATCGAAAAAAAGTGAAATAGTCAACTATGACGAAAAAGTCAATTACGACACAAAAGTCAACTATGACAAAATGTCAACTGAAAAAGGTACTGTTCACCGTGAACAGTAACAACAGAGAAAAAAAAAATGTTGTTTACTCGGCAGTATATCCGCGCTTTGCTACGGTGTGATATTGATTCAGTTCAAATCAAAATGGAGAAACTAGTGAATTAGTTCAGTTCATTCAAGCCTTCAACCAAAGACTATGCCGTATGAACTATCTAAAGCCACTATTTTTTAAGGGACATGTTCTGCACTTTACTTAAGTTGCTATCGGGTCAAAAAGCACTTGACAACTTTCGATATATGCCAAGATTATTCAACAGCAGACTTTAGCTAGCCTCCATAATCATTGAAGAATGCTGAAATCTAAGAAATAACAATAACTCAGAATTCATAAGCAGAAAAAATGGTAAGTCCATAACCATAACAGAAAAGCTAACTTATAAAAGTGTCATCGAACTTTTTCAAAGCATGATTCCAATGTTTTAGTATATCATCAAAAAGTTTGATTGTGATTTCAACTTGAATATACAAAAGAGTTCTAATATACCTGAATACAAAGAAGTTGTATATGAGAGCTCAATGTTCCTTAAATTAGCTGTTAAATTCAACATCTGACTACTATGCAAATCAACAAAATGATAAAGAAAAAATTATTACATCGCATAAGACCTGCACATCGCATACAAATAACTTGGAGTTGTATACGAAATATAAACAATTTTTAGTATTAAAACAACAATATAGAGCTTGAGAACAAAAAAAAACAAAAACTGTAGAGTTCTCTATCACAAGCAAAGAGCCAAAGAATAAACAGACTGTAATATTGTTATTCGTCTCACAAAAACATAAGATGTACCCTTTACTTTATTTGTTTTCTTTTGAAAGCTAGTATTGTATTTCTTCTTCATTCATTGCTTAGTATCCTGGACCATGTGTTTAAGGGCTTTCAAAGCATACATCATTACTTATAACTAATTAAAGTTTTTTTTACTCTGAGGCATAGTTTATAAAAGCAGATTGGAATTTAGATCAGATAAAAATAAAACATTCTAACAATACTAACTTTATTGCACTCTTGTGATATATTGAATGCAAAAGCTATCTCATTTGGGCAAACAAACTTTTAGGATTTTATTTCATATATGAGGTTTGGTTTTGTTGTTTTCAGCTTGGTTATTCTCTATTGACTTGAATCCCAAAAATACAATGAAAATAAGCAAAAAAAAAAACTTATATAGCTGTCCATAAAAAAATTGACGTAGACAAATCAAGAGAACTCGATCACCTCTTACAAACCGATAACTCCATTGGAGGAAAGCATTGCAGGACTGGTTGGACTAACCTTGGACGACATCAATTCTGATGAAAACTCTAACCTGAAATTCAATATTGCAATATCTCAGTGGGGATTTCAAAGAAAAAAACAAACACTACTCAGCTATGTAAAACAGTATGTAAAGCAGATAAACATAAACATGATCAAAAGATCATCAACAAATGAAAACCTAGAGAAAAGCAAGAACAAAGTGATATAGATAAATCTAAAATAATTTACAGTTGTCATGAAGCAAATAGTAACTGAAAAGTGATAAGACGCTAATCTTTTAGATCTCCCAGTTGAAGCTGCTTACATTGTGGCTCCCCACATTGACAGCAATAAAATTCTTCTTCAAATCACAGAGCTTTCTCAGAAGCACCAACATGTAATTATACACACATATTAGCTCTTTATATACATTCTCACGTAACCAAAGTTTATCTACCAAACTGAGAATGTGAAAACAAACAATATAATCCTAACTAAAAACAGGAAGTAAGAAGCCAAAGACCCAATTATTTTTGGTTAAAATGAAAACATGACCAAAACATATCCAAAAGATATCGAATACTCACCATATTTAAATCTTATACTCGTTATATTTAAATCCAGTTTATCATCCATCTTCATAAAAATCAAAGATAAACAGTGTATGCAGAGCCAATTGGAAAAATAAAAACAGTATTAGAAAGTAATATATAGTACCAACTCCGAGAAAGACCTGAATCGAAAAAATGCTAAATCGGATGCAAAACCCAATTAAAAAGAAAGAAAGAAGTGAATGTAATAAGTAATAAGCATACCTATAGAAATACCTCGATCTCATTATCCCTTTTTTTCCTATCTCTCGGCTGGTTGACAAAATCTCTCGAAGCAGAGAACCTGAGAGCTTATTCTCGAAAACTGGGTCCGATTATAACTTGTTGAGGAGACAGAAAGAGAAAACATTAGTATAAAGAGAGGAAAAAAAGACATCGTTATGCAAAATTTTGATGTTTTAGTCCTAACTCTCATAGACCCAATTCAATAGAATGAGCAGACTTAATTATGTCTTAATCAATGTTAGATCAAACCCAAAAAAAAATAAAAAATCTGATGAAGAAAGACACTGTGAACAGTAATTAGGAACAGTGTTGTGAACAGTAAATTTAGTTATGTGAATAGTTGACAACAAATAGATATATAGTAAATTTGTGTATGTTTACACTTACATATATATGTCTTGAACATATATTGACTGATCTCTTATAATTTGCTAGTATATTACTTGGAGAGATCGAATATTTAAAGTCAATAGTATGACTACCCACACAATACCTAAAAGTAGGTAATTATTTATGAAATAATGTCTTATAATCCTTTGTGACTTAGATGATTGAACCATCACAATTGATAAAAAAGAGCGATAGACGGCTCAATTTCTTTTGTTTTTATGACATTATGATTATTATCATTGAAGCTCTTTATACTCCAAGAGCTATTCGAACCCTTATAAGCAATAAAAGATATATTGCCAACGATTATCATGTGAAAACGCAAAAGAGAGAATGGACATGAGTTCCTTTACATTACCTCTAATGATTACGGACGTATACGAGTATTAGAGAAGAATATGTGTCACTCTAGTGAGTTATGTGTAACCACTGTTGTAATTATTGAATCCAACAATTTCATAAGAGATGATTATTGAGATTCTGACATATAGGCTTTGATATGACATGTTAAGACGTCATGGTCATAGTATGATGATCCGTATATTGAAATGAAAAAAAAAGTCATACGGACATCCATTATTTTGAGTGAAAAGAAACAAGAACTAAAAGAACATGGTTCAAGAGGCAAATATTGCTACTTACATGAAAATGCCGCTGCTCCCCCTAGGCGGCTTTGGGACATTTTTGATGCATATGTTGGTGCAATCATTCCCTATTATGCTTCTTAAGTCAGTTATGACTTTATGGCTAAACCAAAATCTTTATTGGTTACTTCTGAAAGCCAATTAATCACTCGTTTTGTAAAACCTAATTATTTAGAAAATTAGGATTGAGACCATCCTATGCAAAGGACACATGTATTCTCATTATGATCTTAATAACATTGAATCCGAGGGGATTCTATAGATAGATTCAACCAACTTGCGGACATATTTGATATTTTATGATGTTGGTTGACATGTATATACGCTGGTCACGTGTCGCACTATCATCTACTAGTTATATATGCTGCTTATAATATAACTTCTAGCTCAGATTATATATTGGACTCACTACCCATATCATCTCATTCAGTCAATTAATTCGACTTGATAATGCTAGAGAGTTCTCATCGACAATTTTTTATGACTATTGTACATTCTTATAGATTGATATTTGGTATCATATTCCCATGTATACACCCCAATGGTCTCGCGGAAATTTAATATTAAATGACTACGATGGTAGCTTAAATTTTGGTAATGCACACCAATATTTCCGCTTGGGTTATGTGATTGCATGCAACTGTACTAATTCATCTATAAACCATCACCACTTAATCTTTTTATGTGTTAAAGCTAGTGACTTACGCATTTATGTGCAAAATTGCGCAGCCACAGCGCACTATGATTGGTTCTTAGACATGAATAAGTATTTATGTTGGATATATGTCTCCAACTATAGTCCGCTTTGTTGAAACCTTGACAAGCGATCTCTTTACCGCCAGATTTGCGGAATGTCACTTTGATGAAACAATCTTCCCGTCGTTAGGGGGAGATAAGAACAAGAATATTTAATAGTAACAACATGAAATTGTTGTCATTTATCCCCACTTTGTCTCATCATGATCCCTAAAACCACACAATATTGAAGTGCGTAGAATAATTGATCTTCATAAAGTAGCAGATTCGATGTCTGATGCGTTATCTAGTATTGTTAAAGTGACGAGATCATAATATACATGCTGCAAACATGCTTATAAGGATAGATGTCCTATCAAGAGGACATGGGGCCACCTAATGAAATTGGTCGACGCCGCCGCCATGGTTGGTGGCATAGTGACGCCATAATGTGGCATAATGGTATCATAGGCCGCGGCTCCCCAAGAAAAAGAGGGAGACCTTATAGGTTCGATGAATACTTGCCCAAAGGAGAGAGCGAGTTTGACACAACTTGATCTACTAATTATAGATACTCAAATCTGTCTCATGTGAATATTTATGAATTATGGTTATCATTGGGGGACGCCTCAATCACTACAAGAATTCAGGGCTTTTACCGCCTAAAATTTACGGCGTGCATCAATGTGTGATGTAAAAATAGGCCATTTACGGCGTGTATTTATAGCATGCCGTAAATATAATGTTATGTAGAGTTATTTATGGCGTGCTTCGGAAGTGCGCCGTAAATGAGATGGTGTCTCGAGTTATTTACGACTTGCAATAAAAGCACACTGTAAATAACCCATGTATTTACAGCATTCTTTTATTACGCGCCGTTAATAAATGTAAAGTATTTACTGCATACAATAGTCGGCTCCCGCTCAATTTTTTCACCAAAACTTAAACTTTCTACACTTTTTTTTCCATCAAAAATAAAACCACTTAAATCCCAAATACCCACACACCTCATTTACCTCCCTCTTTATCCTTCATTCTTCACCCTCGTCTGATTTTATTTTTCACCTCATACACTAAAATCTGGATTTCACCTCCTTCGTCTTCCGTATCCTTCTCCTTTGCTCAAATCCCGCTCCATTCTTTCTTAATCCTAAACTAAACTCCTTTATACCCAAAGGCCCAAACAATATCTTTTCTTCGTCTTCCTCACGTACTGCGCCAAAAGGAAGCACTGCACTTTATCTCTCTCATCCAAATCGCAGCTCGTGTATGCACCATGGCTTACGAATTCGTACGCCTCTGACCCCCAATTTGAATTAGGGTTAGGGTTTCCACTTTGCCCCAATTCCAATTTCTCACAATCCTCACGAAGATGGCAAGCCATTGATGAACCCCGACGGAGATGTGGGATACCGTGGGCGCCGGTGATGGTCATGGTGATGGTCCCTTCCTGCTCATCCACCATGACGGATAAATCTAAGTTTGTCTGACCCATAAGCCTTAGATTCAATTTCACTTCATTTCTCTTTCATTTTGATTTTGTAATGCGATTGTTTAATATTTTGCAGTCAGGAGACAAAGGAGCAATCTCTCTGGGCATGTCCAACCTTCCCAGCCTATTTATAGGCTCTCTGCTTCTCACCTCCATTGCTGCTCTGCTTGCAACTCTCTTTTTCTCCTTGACTCAAGTTCTTAACAATAAGGTACGTATGAAGCTTTGGCTTTGTTCTGGCGTTTCAAATTTTGGATAATTGCAGTAATAATTTTGAGTTGGATTTAAAGTTTGTGGTAAAGAGTTTAGAATGAAAATTGCTATAGGTGATTTGAGTAAGATGTTTGTCATGTCATTATCGTCTGAGTGACTGATCCTTATAATGTCAGTGTTTAGTGGCTACTCTTAAGAAAATGAGTCGACTGTGTTTAATCTGTGTTATACCGAGCCACAATTACTAGATTCCACATAGATATTGTGCTTTATGTTTTTTTTTTTTTAAAATGAGTATGGTATGCAAATATGCAATGTTAGCTGCCATGGATAAATAATAATAATAGCGAGGAGTTAAAGAATTTTTCAGATTTTTGAGTTTTGAGTCAACTTTGTACAATCTATAAGGACAATATAATGATAATAGAGATAGCATGTTAGCAGGTGCATACCTTTCTTAAGCTAATTACATTACTGAGGTGTACTGATTAGTTTTAGTACTGTGGGCTATGGTACTTTTCAGGTGAAAGTTTTCGTACAACCCAATTACCTGCAAAATTTTGTGCTGTCAACCTTTAATGCTCTTCCAGCAGATCAAGTTAAAGGTATATAACGTCTTCTTTGCTTCTATCATTTAGTGTATGCACGTCTGTTTGATTCGATGGGTTATACTTTTATCATTTATTAGTATAGAACATCTAGTCATATCCTTTTGTGTGTGTTAGGAAGTGAAGTTTCGCATTATGTTTGTCCAGAACAGTTAGTTTTTGCATTTAGGTTAGATCACTCTATGTTATTGGTAAAATGATGCTTGTTGCAACTGTTGTAAGGTAGAAAAACACATTGGGGGATTAATTAAAAGTGAGCAGCAAACAATATTGAACTAAACTTGTACCTTTTTCAATCTTAAAATATTAGCTTCTCATGTGTCTTAATAATGTAGGTGCTAGACTTTTTGTATCTGGCTATATTGCTACTATTCAAAGGAAGCAATTAATGTCATCTTGCCTTCCATAACCTGTCAAACAGCTCTCTCTTCTCTCTCTCTCTCTCTCTCTCTCTCTCAAAAGTGAGCAGCAAACAATATTGAACTAAACTTGTACCTTTTTCAATCTTAAAATATTAGCTTCTCATGTGTCTTAATAATGTAGGTGCTAGACTTTTTGTATCTGGCTATATTGCTACTATTCAAAGGAAGCAATTAATGTCATCTTGCCTTCCATAACCTGTCAAACAGCTCTCTCTCTCTCTCTCTCTCTCTCATATTGATTGACAGATCATAATCAAGATGGCAGTAGGAAATGGTGTAAAACGTTGGGGCAGATGTAAGTTAGTTTTCACCTTTGGTGTGGTGCAAGAAAAACTAATCTTAATGTTCCATTATGTTTAAAATTATTGTTATTTTAAAGTTGAGCTTAATGTTGTTATATCCTTGTCCTTAAGTTGTACTGGACATCGAGACTTGGTTAAACTTGCTCACATTTGTTTGGTTAGCTAGGTCACTAAAGATAAATTCAAACTGCATTGCATATATATTATGAGGGCAACATGCGCACACACGTTTAGTTTTTGTCAAATTTTGAGGGCAACATTTCTTTGCCTGGTTCTTGCTTCCAGTATTCTCTTTTGTGTTATGTGTTATAGCAGCTGCAACTAGAAACATTTTTTTTGTTCTAATCTTTCTTTGTTTGATATATAGGAGGAGTTGTTAATATCCACCACTACTAAAGGCAGCAATTGTAAATCTCCACCAGTACTTCCACGTGCTACTAGGGATTAGCTAGCAATTGATAACTTCTGAATTTTTACTTTGTAAATGACATCAGTTATATTGATGGTAATTTGAGTAAAAAGATTTTTTTTTATTTGAACATACCTTATTTACAGTCTGCAGTGTGCACCTTAACTAGGAGTTTAGCCATTCTTTCACGGCATGCTGTGTACGCTTTTAAAGATTCTTACGGCGAGCAAAAGTGGGCCGTAAATGACCTAAATGATATTTATGGAATCACTTTTACGGCGTGTTAATTGATTTTTTATGACGTATTTTTGCACGCCGTAAAAGATGTTGGTCTTTTACGGCCTGAGCTTTTACTGTTTATTTTTGTGGGCCGTAAAAAAGCTTTTACGACGTGCATGATGGGTCGTAAAAGTTCATTTTTGGCGTAGTGAATGTTAGAACCAATTCTTGAAATATAGAGATCTCTACAACTATATATTACACTAGTGTACATGAGAATGTAAGATATTGAGATATCGAAACCTACTTCATTGCACTATGTCAACATAGTAATAATTGGCCTAAAAGGAAAGAAGCGATCTAGGCTAAGTTGAAAGAAAGGTATTT
Organism: Fragaria nilgerrensis; assembly: GCA_010134655.1. Classification (NCBI taxonomy): domain Eukaryota; kingdom Viridiplantae; phylum Streptophyta; class Magnoliopsida; order Rosales; family Rosaceae; genus Fragaria; species Fragaria nilgerrensis. Next base: position 11,300,006 of record CM020981.1, read on the forward strand.
GGGTTGGTGATGCCGACACCACCAAGTGTAAAGCCTAGCAATTAAATAAGTCTTTGTAAGAAGGCATAATTACTGACTCGTCTCATGGCGCAAGACTTGTCATATTGCCCTGGAATCGACTACGATGAGACATATTCTCACGTAATAGATGTCATTTCACTCCACTATCTTGTTAGTTTGGTAATTTTCGAAAAACTTGACTTACAACTTATGAATGTGGTCACAACATATCTCTATGGGGATCTAAGTTAAGAGATATACATGAAGGTCTAATATGGACTTCATTTACCCAAATCAAGTGGCTCTAGACCACGGAGCATGTTACAATAAGGTTGAAACGTTTCCTAAGTGACAATTTGATTGGAAGGGATATGATGAATTATGCTCAATGCGTGTTTATTATAAGAACAAGTTTCAGATTTGCAGTTACTGCGGTTTATGTCGATGACATGAATTTTATTGGACTTAATGAATTAAGAGATACCGCTGAGTATTTGAAATCCGAATTTAAGATAAAAATCTTAGGAAGACATGGTTTTGTCTCGAACTGGAATTCGAGCACCATAATGATGGTATTGTCCATCAATCGGCTTATATTATTGGATATTACGGCACTCTAATGATGATAAAGTGAGGCCTATAAGTATTCCCATGATCGTTTGTAGTCTTGACCCTTAAAGGGATACGTTTCGTCCAAGGGATGATGGCGAACACGTTTTAAAGGTTAAATGCCTAATATAAGTACAATTGTGAACTTGTTAGCTAGATTAACTATGCACCCACGCATTGCCTATGGATTGGCATTAGATTAATCTTTGGATACTTATTATTATTGGGCTTATTCTATCCCTACAAAGATAAGAGAGTATATGACATGATGGATTGCATCACATAGCCATCGTCGCAAACCATGCGTGAAGAAAAACGCATTAAAGGTGAAATCAGAAAACCTGTTTTTACAGATCCGTCAATTTCGACAGAGCTTTGTGATCAACTCAGGATGAATCTGATTATGAGTAATATATGGTCGGAAAGCTACGGATGTGTAGTTTTCAGAAATTTTTACCGTTCATCCATATCTATTTTGAGCAGGAAGTTATGACTGATTTAGTACACGGAGGTCATGCCACGTCTAAATCTGATTTTCGACGCAAACTCTTGTTTTGAGTTCTTAGGCAACCTTCTACTCATTCTACCAAATACTTGTGATGTTTTGATGTGATTTGCTGATATTGGGTATCTCTTTAACCCACATAAAAGTTGTTTCCATGTGAGCTATGTATTGGGAAACAACGTAATATATTGGTGAACACACAGAGTTTTGTCACTACATCTTTGAATGATGTCTAGATGATTGCTCTACATAAAATTGTTCGTGAGTGTATATGGTTGAAGCCTAAAATTACACATATTCTAAGAGCAAATGGTTTAAAGTTTCCAACAGATAAACCTACATACTTTTATGAGGTTAATGATGTTTGCATTCGACATATGCAACAATGTTTTACCAAAAGCGACAACACCAAGTATATATCATGTATGTGATCAGCAAAGAATGATTTTTTCCTCATGATCAAAGTGAAACAAGTTAGATATGAGGATAATATGACATATCTTTTTACTAGATCACTGCCTAAGGTCGCATTTGAAAAACATGTCTAAAGCATTGGTACTCTTAATTTCTCTAAAGCTCCCATGATTGTAAGAATCAGGGGAGGTACAGACATCAGGGGAGTCTGACACATACATGTTACTTTAAAATATGAATGATGCGTTGTACTTTTTTTATTCCTTCGACCAAGATTATTTTTGCCTATGAGGTTTTATTGTTACTTGGCAAGGTTTTTAATGAGGCAACATGGAATGCATCTGAATGTATCATATTACTTTGACACGGCACAAGGGGGAGTGTTTAAGAAAAATATGATTTATTATGTGTGCCTTAGTCAAAGTGTCATCAGAATAGGATTCGATATCAATGTTGTAATAGGAATATATGTACTTTTGTTATGTATTGTATCCTCTATATATAGAGGCTTATTCTATGAATGAATGAGAACGATATTCTCCTCAAATTCTCTCTCTCAGTTTATTTCTCCCGCAACAAATTAATTAACAAATACAAAATAAACATGAAGCTTATAATGCAGATTACAGCCAGCTTTAAAAATATCTACTATATCTAGCTACATTTCCCTTTATATTTCTAATTATTTGTCAATATGTTGATACACGAGAAAAAGATAAGGCCTCTAACCAAGTCGAACATGTAAATGTATGTCCTAGCTAGCTAGCTCTGGTATTGATGTTATTAGTGACAATTTAGATTACATTTTTACAAATCCATCCCTCTAAATTTGTTATTGGTCAATTTTAGGGAAAAAGAAATCTAATAAAAAGTATTAAGGTCCATAATTTGTGTCACCATGGAACACACCAATGAGGGTTGGCAAGATTGACATGGCAATTGCTTGAGTGAAACCCCTAAGTTCGAGCTCCAACATTTATGAGTGTCTTATTAGTAGGTTGCTGAGTACTTGCAAGACCCATAATAAGTGTCAGCTTCTAAGATAATCAAGTTAGGTCATTGTGAAACCTGACTGCGGATACCTGCGGGTTTAAAAGGTATAAAACATTGGGCCAGTAGGTATTGACTGCTCTTAGATGTCAGTAAGGTTCCTACGGACCATAATCAGTTTATAATCTATATGGGTTAATGGCTGCCCGCCTCCGAATTAAATACTATCCTTAAAAGTTATCATGGAACATGAAAAAAGTAACTTGTATGAGAAGAGTTGTCTGATCGCCAAGAGTGGAAATGGACAACCGGTAGTGATAGGACCGCTTTGAGAGAACAAGTCCTTTGTGTGTACGACATACGTAACTTAATTCCCTCTTCTATATAACTTTTAAGGATAGTATTTAAAATGTCTTAATACCTAAATATTTGAAAATTAAAACTCATTCCAATTAAAGTCTTATTCTTGTGCTTATTCCAATGATTCTTGAGAAAAAAACGTCATTACCCTGTGTCATTAAACCACACAAATCTTATCTCTTTCTCCTCTCCTGCTTCTTCTTCTTCTTCTTCTCTTCTTCTTCTTCTTCTTCTTCTCTTCTTCTTCTTCTTCTTCTTTTCCAGGTCTCTTCCTCCACCAGATCATCAAAGTTGAAGATTTGTCTTCGGTCGCCATCGGAAGAGGATCGACATGGAGGAGCGGTTGTCTCTAGAACCACCGTGGTGGAGCCACTGGCTTCATCAGATTTTCCAGATCTGGATGTCCCTTTGAAGCGGAAGCAGTGCTGCCTCGCCGACGAGCTTCTCAACCGAGACCACCACCTCTACCGCCGAGACCACCACCTCTGCCGTGCAATCCTTGGCCTCCAAAGCCCTAACCGGCGAGGAGAAAATCGACGAACTCAATCTCTGACTGGACGGAGGAGATTGAGAGGTCATTGGAGTTGTCGCGGTTGAGGAGGTATTAGCTTTGGGATTGCGGCTTCGATTCACATCATCTCTACCACTAGATCGTGACTCTCTCAGCCAAGGATAAAAGTGTTATCAAAGAGGTTTTTGTCTTGGTCAGACTCTCACCTTTGCTCTCTAACCGCTAAGTCGTAGTGATAGGGTGCAATGATTATTTTTGGTTAATTTGTTGCTCAGTTCCTATGTTATTAGTGTGTTTCTTTCGTGGTTTGATAATTACAGGCAACAAGCATGTATATTAGAGAGTAATAAGTTGATTATTTGGGGTAAGTAACTGATTATTGGGGGTCAGTAACTGATTATTGAGTGGTTATTGGGATCAGTAACTGATTATTGGGTGATTATTGGGGGTCAGTAACAAAGTTATTAAGGGTCAGTAACTCAATTTTTTCTGGTATTTCTTCCTTTCTGGTATTATTAAGTTGAAATAAGTTGATTATTGGGGGTCAATAACTGATTATTGAGGGTTAGTAACTGATTATTGGGGGCTAGTAACCAAGTTATTGGGAGTCAGTAACTGAGTTACTGGTGACCAAAATTCGGCAACTGAAAAAAATCTGAGTTACGGGGGTCAGTAACTGATTATTGGGGGTCAGTAACGAAGTTATTGGGAGTCAGTAACTAAGTTACTGGGGGTCAGTAACCGAGTTACCGGTGACCGGAATCCGGCAACCAGAGAAAAATTGAGTTACTGGGGGTCAGTAACTAAGTTACCGGTGACGGGAATCCGGCGACCAGAGAAAAAGTTACCGGCGACCGGGGAAATCTGGCAATCAAAATCCGGCAGTCGGTGACCGGAGTCCGGCGAGGTTCCGGCCAATTATTCTCTCTCTTTCACTTTCTCTCTTTATGCATCACTATCAGGACAAGCACTTTAACCAACGAAAAATTTTCGTCGGCCTGTTAACTTAATTCGTCGGCTAAGATCTTAGCCGACGAAGGCTCGTCGGCTATAGTTCGTTGGGAAAGGGTCGTGGGCGATAACTTTAGCCGACGAAAAAAAAGTCCTCGTCGGCTATAGTACATATTTTGTCACATCCCGACCCGTAAAATTTTATCTTATTTACTAGCTTGGTTATAATAAGAATTTTTACCGTCTCCGAAATTGAGATATAGTTTAATTGGTCCCTAGAGGGGTTTTGAGGGACGATTATTCCGGAGAGTTATTCGTAGGAGAAAAATGTAACGACGGTAAAATAGTAAATTTTAGCTAGTAAAAGGTAATTTTTATTAGGGTATTATTTTTTTTTGGGTGTTAAATTTTGGATTTGGGTATTTTTATGGTGTTGGGCCGGGTTGGTGTAAGGCCCAAAACCCTTTTTTTTTTTTTTTCTTTTCTCTTCTCTCTTTCTCTTCTCTCTTTCTCTCTTTCTCTCCCGCGCTCTCCCTTCCTCTTCCCGCTGCCGGATTTCTTCCAACTCCGACCGACGTCGTCCGGCCAAGCCAGGCCGCCGCACCGGTCCCGTTCGGACTGCCGCCGCCTCCTCTCCTCGCCTGGACTGTGACCGGGCCGGTTGCGCCGCCGAACTGGGAGGAAACTCCCCTAGCAGCCGGTTGCCCCTTTCGCCGGAGCTCCCTCCTCCGGCCACCAAAGCCGGTGATCTTTGGCTCGTTTTGTAGCTCTCCTCCCGTGCAACAACACCTCCAAAAGGCTGGATCCCTCTTGAGCTCGGTAAGGAGAAATTCAAAGTTGAAATTCTAGGGCTTTTAGGATGTTTTCGTTCGATTAACCTAGTTAGGCTTGAAATTGGACTTAGTGATAGTTATGAAAGTTGTTTGGGATGATGAGAGGAAGATTCTGTTAAAATTTGGTAGAATTTGGACGTCGCCGAAATCGGCCTCCGGCCACCGCCGCCGCCGTTTTGGGATTTTGTATAATTTTAAATGTGTAATAATTAGAGGAATTTAATGGAGTGAATTGTGGAATTTTCGGATGAGTTTTGAATAGGTTTGTGAATTTCCGAAGTTTGGTATTTTGACGGTTAAATAATGTAAAATCCGACCATAGGATTTAAATCAATTTCTAGAGAAGGTTGTATTTACGACTGCCAAGTATGATATTAAATTTGGGTCGTTTCGATTTAAGAATATTGAAGTTAGGCAATGATGAGCGTGTTTATGGCTCTCAGTTATTTTGCCTATTTTGAATAAATACTGGATTTTTAGTTGGGAAATTAATTATATATTTAGAACAGGACGTGAGGAGACTCAAATTGGAGAGACCTCGGATCGACGTCAGGCTTAGGCCTAAAGTTGTGAGTGGACCTTTGTTTTAAATAAAAAGCATGCGATGAATGATTTTATTAATCATTTATTTCTTCTGATGAGATTTATTGATTTCTGGCCTATTTGACAATTTTTCTCCTTTGGAGAGATCCCGAAAATGAGATTTTCGGTGGATATATATGTTTGGATTTTATGAGAATAGTATGTATATAAATGCTAGCTAGTCATACGTGCTTAGTCCGTCATAATGAGGTAAAATACTATTAATATTTAAACATCGTCGGCTAAAGTTGCTGGTTTTTGAAAAAAAAAACTGCAGAAATTTTCGGCCACCTCCAATCACCACCAAAATTTGATAGAATCATCCTCTCAACATTTCGAACAACTTTCTAGAAGAAGTCGAAGCCCAATTCTAAGCCTAAACAGGTCAATTGAATCAAAATATAAAAATCCCCAATTTTAAACCCTAAAAACTTCAAATCTTCGATTCTCCTCACACACACCGAATCGAGCTACCAAATTCTAGGGGAATGTAGTACTAATCAAACTCAACTTATCCATATATAGAACTCACCAAATGGTGACCTGAGGAAGGAGAAATTCGATCGACACCGAATCCGAACCGGCGGAGTTTTGGATCTCGATTTATCCCTCACGGCGGCGCCACTCGATGCGTCACTCGATGCACCACTTGTCCAGCAATGAAGTAGAGACGACGGCAAAGCTTTTCGGACAAGTGTGGCGGTCTCCAGTGGCTTGACAACGGAGCTAGGCCGAGAAGAAAATTCGGCAGGCGAAAACATTTCTGATTTTCTGAGTTCTTACCCCTATATAAAGAACTTTACCCGACGAAATTCTTTATTTTCGTCGGCTAAACTCCTTTGAAAATTTTGAAAATTTCCCCCCAAATTTGGTTTGTCCGCCAAATGTTTTTTGAAAATTTTGAACTTTAGCCGACGACTTTTCATATATTTTCGTCGGCTAAAGTCATTTGAAAATTTTCCTCCAAATTTGTTTGCCGCCAAATGTTTTTTGAAAATTTTGAACTTTAGCCGACGACTTTTCATATATTTTCGTCGGCTAAAGTCCATTTTTTACCTTAGCCAACGACTTTTTTAATATCTCGTCGGCTAAAGTCTATAAATTCACGAAAACGCTCATATCTCCCTCTATATTAGGTAGTTTGGTCAAACCTTCCACACGAAAAACTCTCATGTAGATGAGACGCAACCGCCTATATAAAAATTTTGAGACATTTACCTTCCGACGATAGGGCTCCCCGTAGGGAATAATAACGGTAAATAAGGTTGACCGCTACTATCGGCACCGAGACGTTACCCGATTTATGTGATTTTTGAACCATAGCCGTATTTCACCATTATGAACACATCTTATTTCACGAGATTTTTGATAATTTTGCTTCCTATGTAGAGTTGGTTCACAAAGTTGTATAACCTACTAAACAAGTTATACAACATTAGTAGAAACGTTGTGATTCCGATGACTAAAATTCACAAACCAAAATTCGAGCGTCAGATATAATCATTATGACGAAAGATGTCTTTGGTAAAAAATTCAACTGGATCCGACAACGTTAAGGGCTCGATCGAAACGGTCAACCATAATCCATCGTTACTTATCACACGAAAACGCTCATATCTCCCCCTATATTATGTAGTTTGGTCAAACCTTCCACACGAAAAACTCTCATGTAGATGAGACGCAACCGCCCATATAAAAATTTTGGGACATTTACCTTCCGACGATAGGGCTCCCCATAGGGAATAATAACGGTAAATAGTAGACACGTGATTTCGATGACTAAAATTTACAAACCAAAATTTGAGCGTCAGATATGATCATTATGACGAAATATGTCTATGGTAAAAAATTCAACTAGATTCGACAACGTTAAGGGCTCGATCGAAACGGTCAACTGTAATCGGAAATAAGAAAACCGCATTTTGAAGCTCTAAACGGACTCGGATGGCAAAAAGGCCCATACATCATGGCAATAGCAATGAGTCTGACTTATAGGGCCGTTACGCTTCCGGAAAGGTATCACAATAGTTAATCAGACACCGAACGCCAAATTTGCAGCATAGTGAATAATAAGAGAAAATTACATTGACCGCAACTATCGGCACCAAGACTTTGCCGGAATACCGTGATTTTTCAACCGTAGACGTATTTCACCATTCGGGTCATATCTTATTTCACGACTTTTTTGCGTTTGAAGGATCTACGTATAGTTTGTTTTTGAAACGGAACATTTACTTAACACTTGGTAAACAAGTTATACAACATTAGTAGGCATGTTGTGATTGTGATGATCAAACTTGAGAAACGAAAATCCGACCGCCAGATCTGACCATCATGATAAAATACATGTATGAGAAAAAATTCAACTTGATCCGACAAGGTTAAGGGCTCGATCCGGACGGTCAATCCCGTAAGTCAAACCCCTAAACACACCGAAAAGGTCATTGAACCGTCTAAATTACGTATTTCGGCCAGACCTTCAACTAAAAATAGTTTCAAATCGATGAGACGCAACAAGTCGTATAAAAAATATATCACCATTAGGGTTTAGGGTTTAGCCGACGAATTTTTTCGTCGGGTAAAGTATTTTTAAAAGTCGTCGGCTATAGTGCACAGACTATAGCCGACGAAAAAATTCTTTAGCCGACGAATTTTTAATTTCGTCGGCTAAAATTGACCATAGCCGACGAAAATTTAAATTAGCCGACGAAGTCAAATTTCGTCGGCTAAAGTCCACTTTAGTCGACGAAAAAATAATTCGTTGGCCTGGTTTTTTTATTTTCGTCGGCTAAAGCCTTTCTTCTGGTAGTGCATGTTTAAGGGGTGAGAGTAAAATAGTCTTAAAATAATATGGTTTGTTAAGACTTTAGTAAATATTTGTGCATTTGGGCATAAAAAAGGCTACCTTATATTGAAATGGGCTAATGAAAAAGATTATCATTAGAATGAGAAATGAGGAGTTTAAATTAGTACTAGATGAACATTTTTCCTATATTTTACCATACAAACTTATTGGGCCTACTCATTAAATGTAATTAATTTGCTATCATCACTTTCGGCCCAGTCCAACAAGATTTTGTCCTAAGTAGGCTCAACAAGATCATTTGATATCTAAAATATTTGGAGATACTATGTATTGGAATTATGGATGATTCTATGATGTGAGAATCCATAAAATACTATGGGATATGTTATCTTCTTGTATAAATTAAGTAGATCGCGATTAACTAAGATCAATGGAGGATCCAATCAAATTCTTCTCTATACAGTAGTGTTCGTTATCATGAATATTCTAGTTTTTCTTGAATAAAGAGATTAAAACATTAATTGTAATTTAAGGTATGTAAATTTCATCCTAAAAAAAAAATCGGATCTTCAAAACGTTAGGGATTTAATATCTTGTAAATGTAATCAAATTATCTCATAAACAAATCTATATGAAGTTATGAATCATAAAATGACCGGGTTCGATGGCTTTTGGTCTCAAATGTCCCCATTGGAGTGGCCTGTATGGCTAACTAACTATTTAGACGGTGACATGATGATTTGATGCATGGCCCCTCTAGCGAGGCAGAGAGATATCGATGGAGCGCTCCGGTTCATGCATGACACAACCTACAAAGTTAGCTTGATTTTGACACACAGAAACGTAGTTATAAATACACATACCCACATAGGTCATCTCTTTTGGATTTAGGACGAATCGTATGTGCCTTCGATTGATCATCGAAGGTGTCCCGAAACATCTATCTCAAATCTCAGCCCGCTTTCGTGCTACTCTAGCTAGCTCATCTAGTCATCTTCCACCCAAAACCAACTCTTACTTGGGAGGGGCTCTCATTCTCATCAGTGGCCAACTACATGTAGAATTGCAAACTGGGAGGCTTCGTAGAAGTAGAACCATCTCTCTCAAGTATTAACAAAACAACAACAAAAGCAAACCTAACTATGGTTAACAAATTGTTAATATAAGCAGTATCCTTAAACAATAACCTACAATTATAAGCACGTTTAGTTTGGACCTACATGCAGCAAATAATTTTGTTTCTTTCTCGTTAATAAAATCTAGGAATTGATGGTTGAATTGTAAGCAACGTATTGTATATTTCTTGCACGGTTTAGCCAAACTAGCTACCGACTGTTCTTATTCAATCATGGATAAATTTCAAACCAATAAAATTTGGCCAGTTTCCTGCCAGATTTTGTTCCATACCGCGCGCAATATGCAATTCAAATTTGATTGACTAGACTTAATCAAGTACGTAATACGTATGTCCATAAGTTACATTTTTAATAGGTGTCTTTCAATCATATTTGGGGAGAAACCAATTTCCTGACAAATTAATGATTAATTAGCAAATTTAAGTCAAATATATTTCTAGCTGCATTTCTTGGTCCTTTCATCAGCTTCCCCTCAAGTTGATCTTGTAGGTAATGGCTTTATCTGTGTAGAGTTTTCGTTGCAAGTTTGTTTCTTAATTAAAAAATAATATATATATATGTCCATAAGTTGCAATCATTCCTGCCAATTTTTGCTCACTAAAGTATGATGATTGACTTCTAAGTAAAACGCAACGCTTTCAAAACAAATCGATCGTAGAATTGATTTAAGTTGAGCAATCTATTTATTTTTGTTGATGGCCATGCCATAACGCATGATCAATTGTGTAAAGTCTAACCACTATAGATAGTCGAGTTGATAATAATTATAAGAGTTTAGATGTAAAACCTCGTGACATAGTCTTTTACTAGCGTGTCGTACCCCGTCAACTTAGTAATTAAGTGTACATCTCTCAAACCCTGACCATTAGTCACTTACACAATCAGTTGATTAGTTAGCTATAGCTACCTCGATGTCTTGCATTCAAGAGCCGAAATAATTAAGAAATATCAGGAATTGTGACATTTGGAGTCCCATGATCCGGAACTCTTTCATACATCTAATAATTTTGTGAATTACTCATATGTATCACACCTTCATAGTTTGTAATATTTTAGCGTTTATTAAAGATTTAAAGATATATATTTTTGTCATCGATCGGTTCAACCAGAATTGTATCCTGGACCAGAGAATAATTTATCATCAAGGATATTAGGGACGGATATTGGAGCTTGAGAACATGTTTCAAGCTATATATGAACTGTTTATCTCGATTGTTTTCCTTTGGGATAGTGTTTATACTTTATACCATGGACAAAACGGAACATGATGAAGAAGAAACAAGAAATCAAGATTTAAGAATCCGAATCCGGCAAGTATATACAATTGTTGCTCAGTATCCTAAACCAGAAATGTCCAAAAAGTTATGTCAAACCCGGCGACCCGACTACTAATTACAATCGGATACCGCCGCGCGGATATTCGACACCAACAAACATGAACAAATTCTTCACCGAATCGATTTCGGATCTCTACAAACGAACGGGTGTGTCAAAAGCTGAGTCGCCGTCCACCTCTTCCCCGACTCCTTCTGCAAGCAACACTCCATAAAACTCCTAAACTCCTCCGACACTCCCTCCGGCAGCGCCGGTGGCTCCCCGAAGCATATGGCGCACATAAGGGTCGCCCAGTCGGGTCTCTGACCCGGAGGCAAGAACGGGAAGTGACCCATGTAAAGCTCCATGAGAGTCAAACCCAAGCTCCATATATCACTAGCGTAGCCGTTGTAGTTACCACCGTACGTGTCGGGGTCGAACCTCTCAGGGCTCATGTAAGCGCAAGTCCCAACGTACGAGTTGCAGTTGTCGAGCGTTCGGCACATCATTTTGCTGACGCCGAAGTCGGCGATCTTGACCTCCATGTTGCTGTTGACTAACAGATTGGCCGGCTTGATGTCACGGTGGATGATCTTCTGACCGTGGAGATAGTTGAGGCCGTTGAGGACTTGACGTGCGACGTGAACGAGCTTGGCCTCGGAGAACGTGCCTTGCTGTTTGAGCAAACTCTCTAACGTTCCCGAGTCCATGTACTCCATGAGAATCCACATGTCTCCGGTGGGCTTCTCGATTATGGCGTCGCAGTGGACCACGTGGGGGGAGTCCGTGCGGCGGAGGATTTCGATCTCGCGGTAGAGCTGGCGGCGGACGGTGGGGTCGGAGTCGCCTTTCACTATTTTCAGGGCGTAGTTAGCTCCCGTGCGCTTGTGGCGGACTTTGTAGACTGTGCCGCCGTTACCGTGGCCGAGGACCTCGAGTCTTTCGAGGTCGGAGGCGGAGACCGCGGCGGAGGAGGAAGACGAGGAGGAGCAGTTGGAGGCGGCGACTACGGCGGCGGGAGGGAGAGGGAGAGCGAAACGTGGGCGACGCTCGGTGGGCTCCGGCAAGGGGAGGCTGAGGTTGAGCTGGCGGCGTTCCCGGATGAGAGCCATTGGAGTTGAGTGGGAGAAGAAGAGAGAGAGAGAGGGGGAGGTTAGGCCGGTTGGGATTAGATTTGGGGAGGAGGTGAGGTGGTGGTTATATATAAGTGGGGATAAAAAAGCACGTGGGGACGAGATGAGCAGCCGGCTGGAGTGTAGTGGTGGGAGGAAGGTGGATGGATATGGAGGGGGAGTGGGTCCATTTGCTTTCCGATATATACAGAAAACTGAGTCGAGTGAGGGAGAGCGAGCTAGGGTAACGTTGAAGGAGGTCCGTTGTTATTATTATTAGGGCTACTTGTTTAAAATAGACATGTGATTTAATTGCATGCCCTAGTGGATAGCCCGCCACTTCGGTATAAAATACCTATTTCTTGCTTATCAAACTTCCATTATTTTAATCAGATGAGTTCAAGGCAATGGATTACGTGCTCTTTCTCTCCCCGTCACTCTAGCAAGTGGCTTTTGGATCATCGTCTACTCCAAACTCCAATATCATTAGTTAATCTGGTTCCTTTTTTGTTTTCATCAAAATAGATCTTGATTTGATTAAGAGAAAAAATAGAAATCAAGGGGCATTAAAACTAGTTGGTGAGCCTCGGGATTGCTTAAAGAGATTAATAATTTTGAGGTCTCCAAACAAAAAGACAGGCTAAAAAGCTAAAAGAAACTAAATGAAGTCCAAAACAACCAATCTCAAAAGGAAATAAAGAAAAAAATTCTCAAAGACCTGCAAGGAACTTCATAACTAGCTTGAAATAATTTTGACTCCGTTGTCTTAAACTAATCTTAATATAAATCATAATGTGTAATTTTGATCACATGTGGTTTTACAATCTTTTTATCTTATGAGGTGTTTATTGCCCTAATGCTTAAATATTTGAAAACTAAAGCTCATTCAAATTAAAGTCTTATCCTTGTGCACTTTCAAATTGTGCAAATTCCAATGATTCTTGAGAAAAAGACCCAATTACCCTGTGTAACTAAACAACACAAATCTTATCTTTCTCCTTCTCTTTTTCCCGATAGGGGTCCTCGAGCGAGAGCGAGAGAGAGAGATCTCTCTCTCTCTCTCTCTCTCTCTCTCTCTCTATCTCTCTCTCTCTCTCTCCTCTATCTCCCCTCCCTCTTCTGCTTCTTCTTCTTCTTTTCCAGGTCTCTTCCTCCACCAGATCATCGAGGTTGAAGATTTGTCTTCGGTCACCATCGGAAGAGGATCGACATAGAGGAGAGGTTGTCTCTAGAACCACCGTGGTGGAGCCACTGGCTTCATCAGATTTTCCAGATATGGATGTCCCTTTGAAGCTGAAGCAGTGCTGCCTCGCCGACGAGCTTCTCAACCTCGACCACCACCTCTGCCGTCGAGACCACCACCTCTGTCGTCGAGACCACCACCTCTGCCGTGCAATCCTTGGTCTCCAAAGCCCTAACCGGCGAGGAGAAAATCGACGAACTCAATCTCTGACTGGACGGAGGAGATCGAGAGGTCATCGGAGTTGTCGCGGTTGAGGTATTCGCTTTGGGATTGCGGCTCCGATTCACATCCTCTCTACCACTAGATCGTGACGCTCTCAGCCAAGGATAAAAATGTTATCAAAGAGGTTTCTGTCTTGGTCAGACTCTCACCTTCGCTCTCTAACCGCTAAGCCGTAGTGATAGGGTGCAATGATTATTTTTGGTTAATTTGTTGCTCAGTTCCTATGTTATTAGTGTGCTTCTTTCATGGTTTGATAATTACAGGCAACAAGCATGTATATTGGAGAGTAATAAGTTGATTATTGGGGGGTAAATAACTGATTATTGGAGGTCAGTAACTGATTATTAGGTGGTTATTAGGATCAGTAACTGATTATTGGGTGATTATTAGGGGTCAGTAACTCGATTTTTTCTGGTATTTCTTCCTTTCTGGTATTATTAAGTTGAAATAAGTTGATTATTAGGGGACAATAACTGATTATTGAGGGTTAGTAACTGATTATTGGAGGTCAGTAACTAAGTTATTGGGAGTCAGTAACTGAGTTACTGGTGACCAGAATCCGGCGGCTGAAAAAAATCTGAGTTACTAGGGGTCAGTAACTCAGTTATTAGGAGTCAGTAACTGAGTTACTAGGGGTCAGTAACCGAGTTATCGGTGACCGGAGAAAAATTGAGTTACTGGGGGTCAGTAACCGAGTTACCGGTGACCGGAGAGAAAAATTGAGTTATTAGGGGTTAGTAACCAAGTTACCGGTGACCGGAATCCGACGACCGGAGAAATCTGGCAATCAAAGTCCGGCGACCAGTGACCGGAGTCCCGTGGCCGGTGACTGGTGACCCAAGTCCGGCGGCCGGTGACCGGAGTCCGGTGAGGTTTCGGCCAATTATTCTCTCTCTTTCACTTTCTCTCTCTATGCATGTTTAAGGGGTGAGGGTAAAATAGTCTTAAAATAATATAGTTTGGTAAGACTTTAGTAAAGATTTGTGCATTTGGGCATAAAAAATGTTACCTTATATTAAAATGGGCTAATGAAAAAGATTATTATTGAAATGAGAAATTAAGAACTTCAAATAGTACTAAATAGACATTTTTTCTAAAACATAACTATTGTTACAAGATTCCAGTTTCGATATAAACCGGAATCTTGATAAGCCATCAGCAGTATTTAAAAAATTAGGTGCATGTGAATTTATGTTTGATTAATAAGCACCATGCTATCGGGCGGAGACGGGCATAGGCCTTTTTCTATTTCTTTTTTCGTATATATTGTTCTTTTTTCATCTCCGTATCATTGAGATTGGTGGGAGGGAGCCATCTATGATATCACGATTCCGTTTTGTGAGAGTAAACTATTAGAGGACCATTGCCTTTTTCTTTTCTTTTTTGAATAGAAACCATTGCTTTTTCTTTTGCAATGATTGATATTCAAATTAGTAAACTAATTACACACATATATAGATATATATGCATGCAACAAGAGAATATCGATCGTTATATTGATTTTGGGTGTTCTTAATTTCCTCATATATAGATAAATTGGTTTCGGGTTGGTTTCTATAGTTATGAATAAGTTTAGCAGATCAAGTTGTGAATGACGGATTGAAGCGTCAAACATATATAGGTGTGCATTGAACTTGGTCGAAAATGATTTGGATAGTTGCCCTCCTATATATCTAGGCTCCTATATTGTGTCATCACATAGGTGGCCCTTTCCTCCATCGTATTCGACGTCATTGATGCTCTACTGCTACATGTTATGAGATAAGAAAATAGCTTATCCCATAGGGCCTGCTTGCTAATATTTGATCACATCCCATATTTTTACTCTTATTTTATTTTCTTTTTTCTTTTTTTTTGAGGTCTTGTACCGCAGTGCGATTTTATATTACAAATTATGTACATGACATATCATCGAGAAAAATCATATTAGGTGTGTTTTGAGATATGATTCATTTCCTCTCTTTCTCTCTCGACCAACTGAATCTTCTTCTACAATTTTGCCACCAACTCGCCAGTCGTCAGATCGCTACAGATCATGCAAGCTACGATGCCGATTTTGACAGCCGGATACCCAGCGAATCCCTAGCTTAATTCCTATCCACGACGATTTCCATATTATGTTGCTTCATCAAAGGGCTCGGTTGGGCCACTAAAAATGATCGATGTGCACGAGAAGGCCTTCGCTCACTTTGACGAGATCATCAAATCAAAGGTTTGTTAGTCGTAGAGAACAGAATGATTCATATCTGTTTTTTTTAATCTCCTCTATGTGATATCCGTTTTTAGGAGGGACGCGATGATGATGATGATGGTGATCAGAGCTTGTATATGTGTGTTTGTCCTTTTGCTACTACTGTTGAGATTGGAAGGGTAATTTCTTGTTACTGTGGTTTGTTGTAACAGTAAGTTGTTACCGTTGATGTTGAGATTTGTTGGAAGGGTAATTTTCTGCTACTGTTGGAAGAGTAAATTTACAGATGAGTAGTAAAATTCAACAATATCAGCTTTGGAGTCGACAATAATAGACAATAACATATTCTAAACAGACAGTAGCAGGTTTGTTTGGTTTTGGAGAATTGCCGGAAAAAATTGTAATTTCATCGCAATAGCATATTTATGGTCGACAGTAGCACATTTATGGTCGACAGTAGCAGTAAATAGTAGTAAATGGTATTTTAGTGAATACATAGTGACAGATGACATGTGGACATTAATTTGTTAATTTTTGTCCTTAAATGTGTAAGATAATATGTAAATGATGTATTTGTAAACTAAAATTTGGTTAATAACTAATATGTAGTTTGTTATAATTAAAATCGGCAACCCAAAATATATTCTAACGGTTTTTAACAATCCGCAATAATGTTCTCCAACAACTTTATCCCACCACCCTGGAAATTAAGGTAATATATATAGTTTTTGCTAAGTGACCGACGGAGTTATAGCAACAAATTAATTAAGGTAGTGAAATATTGTGTAATCATATATTGTTTTTTATTGTAATTGGCAATAAGTTTCTAAAATTAGTACTAAATAAGTATTATCATATATTATATTATGCGCTATATAATATATTGTCATTGTCAAATTGACAAATTAACAATGATCAGTTGCATGTAAAGTAGAGGATGACAAAATTGACAATGCAATTATGCAAGAGGCAAGATAGTCACCTCTCTCGTTTGTTGTTTATATATATGATGAGTGGTTATAAGGATCTAGAGAATGAGTAATGCTAGATGAACCACTTTTTAGTGAATCACTTAGAGCCCACCTTAAGTGGCATACTAATATGACATATCCATGTCATCAAATCATAATTCTTGATTGTATATTTTTGTTTTCCTTAATTATAAAAATTCATTTTTTTATTCTTAAATAGTATCTTTTCAGTTCTTATTTTTAATTAAATATTGTTCTAATCAGACATTTTCTTCAGTCTTCTCCACCGTACTCTCTCAACCTCCTCATGAGGACATCTTTTGATGATTGATCAATATCTTTTGATTCTGTTCTACCTCCTCTTCATCCATAGCTCCATTCTTCTCCCTGTCCTAATTTGAATGACAACAAAAACTTCTATGAATCAAATTACCCCTTCTACAAACTCTAATTTGGTTATTGTGTTTTCATATTTCACACTGAATCAAGAAAAAAAACGAACTATCGATGATAAGATTAATATTAATGGGCATAGTTTTTATCAATGATGCCTTACGAATCGGATTGAGAAGGTATTTTGATCAATAGAAAGGGGTGATAAGGCTGAGGAGAGGAGGTCGAGCAAAACAACGATTTGAATGAAGACGTCACCCTTTTTTGAGAAGAATGAAGACGTCACTCAGTTAATATCAAAATGGGAAGAAAAAAAAAAGGTTAGAAGATAAAATGAAGAACGCAAAAGGAAAATATCGTAATTAGGAAAATAGAAATATAAAAAAGTTATAAATTATGATTTGATGACATAGATATGCCATATCAGTATGTCAACTAAGGTGGGCTGTAGGTGATTCACCTAGCATTATTCTTAAAGAATATAGAACATATTTATAAATAACAAAGATGGGCGAGCTAGCTATCCTTTTATAAATGACGTAAATAATTTAGGTATTACGTTGTGAGTTGATGATGACAATATGCAGTAGTATTATGGTGGCAAGCCATGAAGCTCCCGACGTGCAACAAGCTGGACGTTGCTATCGCCTATCTGGTTCATCGGGAAGAAGACGAGAATGGGATTTTTGTTTTAAATTTTGCACCATATACAAATTTGTCATCACTTGGTGAGCTAGCTGTTGCTTCGCTGTGTACTTCCTATTTTCCATTAATCGATTGTCACTTTGATGCGTCATGCGTGATGCAACTGATAATGCTGGTTATGTCAACAAGTCGTCAAGTCCTACGTATACTTGTCTTCCTTCTTAGCCATATCGATCGCTTAAAACCGAAAATGTTTAAACTCTAGTCCCGTGGACTTGTAAATGTCTAAATTAAGACTGGAAACTTTTATTAGAGAGATTGCTCACCTATCTAATAGCTTTGAAATCATTGCTTTTGCCCACAATTACGAAGAGACCAACTTCTTAGCTGATGTTGTTGCTTCTTATGAACACGGACTCTCTAATCCCAAGTTGACTAGTTATGGCTGAATATGCTCCATGGTTCTTGTTTACCTGCTTATCGGTTGGATTCTCTTAGTTTAGGACGTCTCCGTGCTTTGTTGTCCTTTGCTTTTGCTGCTAAAAAAAAAAAAGACTCGAGGGTGGACTAAGGTTTCAAACCCCCATTCCCATAGACAGGGTTGCTGCTACTATAGTCTTTTGTTTAAATGTCTAAATATTAAAGAGTAATCTACATTTATACCATATGATAGACAACAAAGTAGATATTAATGGGTAGCGGCAGAGATTGCGCAACGACGATGGCGGTGTATTAGCAAAAGTGGAGGGTGACGCAGCTGTGATCCGTAGGCGCCGGCGGTGGCTATATTACAGTTGGGCCATACTTGGTTGACGGCGTACGATTTTCTTTGTTTCCTTGAATAAGGCTTGGGTTTGGGCACTCCTATTGGGCTCAGCCCTAGGTATTGTCTTATTTTCTGTTTTTACTTGCTTTAGTTACGTTTTTAGCGAGCAATAAGACCCTATGTTATATGTAGGGCTTGTCTGGCTTTGTGCATGCCTTGGTTGCACTCAATGTGACTTTATCTGCTCTAGGTAGGCGATAAATTTCTTGCTTTGTTAAATGATTGTTTTCGCCTAGCTAGTGGTATAGTGAAGCTGAGTGATGTCGGATTTATTCTCTAGCGGCAATATAAGGGATAAGCTATACTTTTGGTAACAATGTTTCGCAATAGTCGAATTATATTTATGTTATGCCATATCTTCTTCTTCTTCTTCTTTAAAAAGGAAAGAATTTGTAACAGGAAATGGTATAATTAGGAAATTAAGGACGTTAATATCATGAGCTGATTTTTGGATTTAAATCATACAATAACAGAATCATGCAAGATTCAACTAGAATATGGTTCTAACCTCTTCAGTTGATGTCGTTATATATGAGCTTTTAACGGATCACTCAAATTAACGTTGTAAATAACATTGCATAAAATTTTATTTACGTTAATCAATCAAGATCGAGTTGCGTCTTTTAAGGCATATATGATTCCACAATAAGATTTATGCGGTATGCTACATTGCTACTCAGATCGATCCTCTTCCTGCGACAACAGCTAGTGTACGTCCCTTCCATTTGAATTCTTTTACATCCGTTAAGTCCTCTAGCTAGCTAGCCTCTCATCTTTAACTATTTATCTTCTTTTAGTTTCGTTTTTGAAGAATCTTATATTCTTGTTGTTCATCGGAATGGATGCTTAGATGCTCTGAAAAAAAAAAAGAAGATTTGGATTCCTAAAGATTAAAGCTGAAAAAAAGGAAAGAATATCAAACGAAGGAAAGTGAATGAATTTACGTTTTAATTAGGTTTAACTCCTTATCTGATTAATTGGCCGGATTAAATAAAAGCTATTAGTACGTACCCCTGGGATTCTTTTTGTCACCACAATTAAAGAGTGTACCCTATTTAGAAATTCTGGCACAGATAAAATACAGCTAGCTATCTTTAAACATATTGGACATGGCACTTAATTATTTCACTCTGTCAATTTGTTGCTTGCTTCTTCATTATATATAAGCTAGGTCTGGAGTCTGGACAATACAATATTTTCAGTCGGAGACTCGACCTGAAAGATAAAAAAATGCATGGAGCTCATGAAAGGAGAATATCGTCGGGAGGGGAACACGATCACCGCCACCACGAATCCTCGGACGATGAAGGATTTGAGGTGGAGGACGACGAGCTCATCATGAGCTCTTCGTCAAGACCGAACTGGTGGAAAAGGCGGTTCTCTTTGAAGAGGAGTGAGTCCAGCACTAATGGTACCACTGCTGATCAGAGTACTCATGCCGTGGCCAATGCAAGCAGAAGTGGAACATCATCATCATCATCAGCCTCTAATTCGCTTTTCCGTCGAATGGTCATTCATCCCGATAACTGGTACGCCCCAAAAGTTATTAGTTCATTGATTTCTCCTTGCTCGCTATACTACGTGTTATTATTACTAGTTGTTTTACCCGTGCAAACTCACAATCATGTTCTCCGTTAGCATTAAGCTTATAAGGTTAAGCTTATAAGGGTTTCCGCTGTGGTCGAAATTTGACATCTTCCACCTGATAAAACTGGTTCTTGATTAGCTAGGTTTAAGGCGTGATTTAGTTCAGATAGATGGCATCTTACGAAACATGTGGTGTAGGATCATTTAGGATGAGTATACTTATCATCACGAAAGTACTATTATGCACGAGAACGTTCATTTTCATCAGCTTTGCCTAGACGAGAATGTGACTATTAATTAGGCCTACATGACCAAAAGTTTCTCTGGGTTGGGCTTATCATATTGCGGCCCAAGATAGATAAAAACCCTCAAGGAGGGAGGTGAAATTGAATTTGACTGTTACGCGCGCAGGTGGTACGTGGCGTGGACGCATTTCATTCTGTTATGGGCAGTCTACTCCTCCTTCTTCACACCTCTGGAGTTCGGATTCTTCAGAGGTCTGCCGGAGAATCTGTTCATGCTCGACAGCGTCGGTCAGCTAGCCTTTCTCATTGATATCACCGTCCGCTTTTTCGTGGCCTACCGTGACTTCCACTCCCACCGCATTGTCTACGATCGCCACCTCATCGCTCTGCGGTACCTCAAATCTCGCTTCCTCGTCGATCTCCTCGGTTGCCTTCCCTGGGATGCCATCTACAAGGTATGTATGTTTTTCATTCTATTTTTAATTTTTTTTATTAACCGCTATTGAAATATTTATTTAAAGGGTGCTTCTATATGTACCCAACAAATTTCTAAGAGAAGTTTTATTCACACATTCTAAAATATTAGATACACGTCTCCAACTCAATACACCATCTATTTACTTTTTTATTTTAACATTTTACTAAATACACAACCCTAAACTTCCTAGACTACCCTCACACACAATACACCGTGCATACTCATTCACTATATACACATCCTCCTATATATATATTATATATATATATATATATAATATATATATATATAGTTCCTATCCAGAGCGAAGCTTCGCTTTGAAATTAAAATATGAAGTTCCTTGTTTGACTCATTTTTCGATCGTATTTCCACATCTCCACCATTCAGTTTATTGATATTAATGCATAGATTAATCATGCAAAATTTTATTCAAATTGATGATCGTTTAGGTACCGAATTATGTTAAATCAATGAACGGACCATAAACCTATCTAACCATAACTGTTTGTGTAAATCACGATTATGAACACCCAAACGATCATCAAATTCAATGAAATTTTGTAGGAATGATCTATGCATTAATATCAATAAACTGAAAGGTAGAGATATAGAAATATGACCGAAAAATGAGTCAAATGAGGAACTTCACATTTTAATTTCAGAGCGAAGCTTCGCTCTGGATATGAACTGTATGTGTGTGTGTGTGTGTGTGTGTATATATATATAATAGGAGGATGTGTATATAGCGAATAAGTATGCATGGTGTATTGTGTGTGAGGGTAGTCTAGGAAGTTTAGGGTTGTGTATTTAGTAACCTGATCACTCTTGCCAAGTTTCATCCAAATTGGTAATCGTTAAGGTACCGAATTAGATTAAATCAACGAACGGACCATAAATTTGTCTATTCAGAACTGTTTGTGTAAATAACGATTATGAAAACCCAAACGATCATCAAATTCAATGAAACTTGACAGAAGTGATCTATGCATTAGGTTCTACAAACTGAATGGTGGAGATGTGGAAATATGACCGAAAAGTAAGTCAAATAAGAAACTTCACATTTTAATTTCAAAATGAAGCTTCGCTCTGGATAAAAACTGTATATATATATATATATATATATATATATATATATATATATATCCTTTTAACTTAACTAAAAAATGAATAACTGAATAATCGAGTTTGGGTTTCTTTTGCAAAAACTCGATCAATAGTCATTCCCACCCGACAAGTTTCTTATTGTAATACACCTTGAACTACAATATTACCCTAGAGGAAGATAATTACTTGTGGTTACCAATTTTCCAGAAAAAGAGAAACGATAAAAAAAAAGAAAAAAAAAAGTATTCTCTCCATCAATCTTTAAACTATTGCTTATCAGTTATAATTGTAGTTTCACGATTAGAAGGAACTCATGGAAGCCATCGACTCAGAAGTACTAAACCATAAACTTCTCAAGAAGCAGGGCTTACATGTTTGATCTCTCCTTTTTCCATAGAGCAGACCTACTAGTCTAAAAAACTAAAGTTACAAAAACAAAAACATTCTTCAGCCCTAGCAAGTAGGGTTCTAAGTTTGCATCTCTTCATTCACGCAGATGAAAAGAAAACTAGTATAAACATACATGTTTATTTGATAAATATCTCTTATTAGGTATAAATGTATGTCTATTTTGGTAATTTAAAATACTCATAAGAGATCTTATTATAGGTGTATAAAAAAAGGTGTGTATTAGTATTTGACGTGTGAATAAATTTCTCAAATTTTTAAATAGATCTAACATTTCAATTTTTGTCACTTACTTTCCTGTTTTGCCCCTGTATCTATTTACACCCTTTAAAAAAATCACCCAGCACCTCTTGATGTCTCTTTCTCTTCCATTACCAGAATTTTGTTTCATGAACAATACAATGATAATCTGGAGCAAACAATTCATTGAGGAATAATCAACTTGAGCTTAAATTCACAAAGAGAATAAGAGGAAGAAACAATGTGAAAGATGCAAACTAGAGTGCTTGAATTTCGCAACCCAGTATCGACCACAATCTTATTATGAAGCCTTACAAAATCTGGGTCCATCCCATTGCAACAAAATTTTCAAATGCTTTGTTGAGGAACCCTTATTTCATATATCAGAACCATTAAGGCTATGGGTATCTGAGAAAAAACCCCAATTTTTTGGGATTGATATCTTCTGCTACTGCTAAGCAAGAGGCAACGCATCTTGGTTTCATTATTGTAATTGCCTCTAGAATTCTCTATGAAAGAACCCAATAAATCCAATGTATGTAATGGAGCCACAAACCCATTAATTGCAGAACCTGAAAGAGAGCAATTTGCTGCTTGATAACGGAATAGAGAGAGAAAGTTTGCTGCTGGGTGTGTACATAAGGGCAGAATTGGAATTAAATGACAATTTTTCAGTTGTTGGGTCAATTTAGAAGTTTACTGGGTACATTTAGCAACACCCTTATTTAAATAAGAGAAAACTATATTGCACTCATACGGGCACCGACACGGCAACATAACGACATGTAGACATAACAAAACCCAAAACCTAATATCTGACATGACTCAGGCCGTGTCGCCGTGTCCGGTGTGTTAGGCATTTCGCCACTCCATTATTCTGAATAATCATTATTCTGGATAATGTCCTTATAGCCAATGAATGGTAAATTTAAATTGTTAGAATACATGTTAATAAACATTATATGACAATGTAGATGGAATTGGACATTGTTTTAGATTTGAACCATTGAGTACTTCTGTGCAGGCCTCTGGGAGAGAAGAGTGGGTGAGGTACTTCTTGTGGATACGGCTAAGCCGGGCACAGAGAGTGACCGAATTTTTTGAGAAACTGGAGAAAGATATCAGAATCAATTACCTGTTTACTAGAATTGCCAAGCTTTTTGTTGTTGAACTTTATAGCACACACACAGCTGCTTGCATATTTTACTATCTGGCTACTACTATGCCTCCATCAAGGGAAGGTTACACATGGATTGGGAGTTTGAAGATGGGTGACTATAGCTATGCGCATTTCAGAGAGATTGATCTTTGGAAGCGTTACATAACATCGCTCTATTTTGCAGTTGTTACCATGGCTACTGTTGGTAATTTAAGCTTCTAAGCTCACTTGTCTTTGTTTATAACTTGACAAGTATATATGCTATAACTTACTGAATGTATTCCATGCATGATGCAATTTCAGGTTATGGAGACGTACATGCGGTGAATGCGAGGGAGATGATATTCATCATGTTTTATGTGTCCTTTGATATGATTCTTGGTGCTTATCTGCTCGGTAACATCGCGGCCTTGATAGTGAAAGGATCAAAAACAGAGAAGTTTAGGGACAAGATGACTGATCTTATCAAATACATGAGTAGAAACAGTATTGATAGAGGGATAAGTAAGGAAATTAAAAACCATTTGAGATTACAGTATGACCGCAGCTACACCGAAGCTGCTGTTCTTCAGGATATTCCTGCCTCTATTCGCAGTAAGGTATTGATCACCCTTTAAGTTCATAAGGCCTAATGTTACATATACTCAAGCAGGCTGAAATTGTGGATATAGCATTTATGCAAAGAATGTGATCCTTTTAATTGGTTTGTTATTTGTTAGAATTGATACATTATTGGTTTCTTTACTGCAGATTTCACAGAAATTGTATGAGCCATACATCAAAGAAGTTCATCTTTTTAAAGGGTGCTCTACAGGATTCATAAAACAGATTGTAAGCCACTGCTCTTCAGTAATTTTTGGCATTTTATTTTTATAACCTCCTGAAATCATTCTGCACTATCGGTTTCTTTTAGAGGAAAGAACTGTAATTATGCTACTCGTTTATCAGGCAACAAGGATTCATGAGGAGTTTTTTCTTCCAGCAGAAGTTATTATAGAGCAAGGGGATGTAGTTGATCACCTATATATAGTATGCCATGGTGAACTGGTATTGTGAACATCCCTTTCATTTTCCCTCACTTTTATTTTATTTTATACTTTTGATTTAAAACCTAGCTATCTGCATCTTATGCGCTGTTGTCAAATTTAATAGTTACTCTGGTCCAAACTTAGTAGCTGCCTTTCAATTACATATGCATACATTCAACCATGTCAAACATATATACCCTTCTCTGTTTGCCTGTGTGCAACTGTGCATCTATAAGATACATTCAGTACTAGATTAGTTTACCTTTTTGTGAAATCTGAAGGTTAAAGGAAACTATACTATGCTTATTCTCGAACCAATAGGCCTGATAGATTGAAGACTCATTGTAGGAAAAGCTGGGAAGGGGAGAAGATGATGACAATGATGAGCCCCTTGAGCGTTTGAAAACCTATAGCTCATTTGGAGAGGTTTCTTTTCTTTGCAACACTCCCCAGCCGTACGCTGTTCAGGTTTGCCAACTGTGTAGAGTCTTACGACTTGATAGACAGTCCTTCAGAGAAATCCTGGAGATATATTTCTTAGATGGCCGGCTTATCTTGGATAACCTGCTTGAGGTAAATATACTTGACATTGTAGTAGTCTTCATTTCTCACTTCCACCCATAATCCAAATGTATAATGTAATTAGCTTTGCTTCTCAACTCACAGGGAAAAGACTTGAATACTCGGAACAAGCTTTTAGAATCAGATATCACTCTATACATTGGAAAGCATGAAATGGAGTTAGTTATGAAAGTAAATTGCGCTGCTTATGATGGAGATTTTTATCGAGTAAAACGTTTGATTGGAGCTGGTGTAGATCCAAACAAGGTGGATTATGCTGGAAGGTCCCCCTTGGTAAGAATCCGAATGGCTAATATATGTGTAGTCACTAAATTGCAATACATTCTTGTGAGGCTTTCTAAATGTTTATCTTTTTCGAACAGCATGTTGCTGCATCAAGAGGGTATGAAGTTATCACTCGTTTTCTTATTGAAAAAGGTGGAGACGTCAAGATGTCAGGTAATCTTTTAACAAATTCTCTAAAGAATTTCAAACAAATCTGGTATGATCTGAAGGAAATCACACTAGTACGTTAATAGCACAATAGAAATGTTGACTAACTTTCTGTGTTACTTACTGTACCAGATAAGTTTGGGAACACTCCATTGCTTGAAGCCATCAAAAATGGGCATGATCAAGTTGCTTCTCTACTTGTTCAGGCAGGGGCATCACTTACTATTGAAGATGCTGGTGATTTTCTCTGCGCTACTGTGGCAAGGAGGGATTTGGACCTCGTGAAAAGGCTTTTAGCTAATGATATGAACCCTAATGCAAAAAATTACGATCAGAGATCACCACTACATATAGCTGCTTCAGAAGGGTTATATACAATGGCAGAGTTACTATTAGAAGCAGGAGCAAGTGTTCTATCAAATGACAGGTACAATCTGAATATTCATCTTGTTTATCCGGTAGTTATAACTTCTAACTGATGTCATGGTCTCTGAAACTAAACAAACTTTGAAGTACGACAAAAATGGGGGGTTGTGGTCAGCAACCAACTCTTATTAATTCTTGTGCCTCAAATTACTGTGTCCTGAAACCTTAAAATCTCAGCTGCTTATGTATTGGGTACTGTGGCTTTTCCTTTTGATAGGAATTGATAACTGTGTTTTAAGAATATAAACAAGCTCCAATAATAACATAGCAACCAATAATCGTACTCGCCTACAATTTTCTGTAAAAGCGCAAGAAGTACTGCGAAGGAGTTTGTACAGAAACATGTTTAACCTTTTTATTCTATGTACTTGCTGATTTGCAGATGGGGGAAAACTCCACTTGATGAAGCCCGCATAGGTGGAAATAAGAAACTGATGCAATTGCTCGAATCTACAAGACTTTCTCAGTTGTCAGAGTTCTCTGATGGTTCTCAAGTAGTCAGTTAGGTTTGTAAACTCACTTAACTGTATCATTCTGTAGACTTCTAACTGCTTAATTACCTGTTTATGTGTATCATCTGTGAGGCAATGGAGGCTTGAAGAAAAAAAAAATGAAAATAGATCGAAGTAAGTTTCTAGATAGCATGTAGTGAATTTACATTATTACTGTACGTATGGAGCAGAAGTATCCTTGTCTGTAGCATGTAGTGAATTTACATTATTACTGTACGTATGGAGCAGAAGTATCCTTGTCTGTAGCTAGTTCTCTAGTCGCAAATGTGCTTCAGTAAGTTGATTAAGATCACAATTCGATTAGCAGCATTAGCTGCATGTATCTTAGATGAGGAAGAAAATTAAGAAATCCATCTTCACTGCAGTTAGAACTGAAGGCCGCAGAGTCACTAATATTGTTCCTCTTAAATATGAACTTTGCTATCACGACCCACGAATGAGGTGAACTTGTGTGATTAATATGGTATCAATCGTATCATATGCACCCTTTGGTAAAGAAGTCGAGTACACCCTTCTGTTTGGGTTGGCAGCCTACCCTTGTGTTTGATGAGCCTGATCTCAGCCTCAGACAAACGTACGTTGGTACTGAACGAAAAGCCGTATGGGTGTACAAATGAAAACTAAAGATCATATACTTGAACACTCTCAAGAAACCGAGAACGTAAAACGAAAAACAGAGATTTTATTAATCAACAACGTACATTGCATAACAATGAAAATCCAAAGAAACAAACACCAATCAAACAACCCTAGCTAGCTGGTTCCAGCCGTTGCACTGTGTTAGCACACACGCAACAAGCTTGCCTTTATTAGCTTCATGACAAGAAAACCAAAAGCAAAATTAAGAAAGCTTCATGACAAATCATGCGATTGATTTACTACCAATCAATCAATCGCATGGCTAGGATGATCGAACACGGTGGTGTTTGGTCGGACTCGTTGTTAGGAATATAGGGATATATATTTAGAAGGGTATTTTAGTCTTTAGCATAATTCTCTTATATATGTAGAAATTACAGTACTGTTTGTATTAATCAGATCATTCATAATGTAGTCGATATCTCTCTGCGTTCCTTTCTTTTCAGTCTTCTTTTTTCTTCATTTCCTTTCAATAAATCCATGAATGTTATCAGTGTGGATGTCGAAGCAATTGACGCCTCTGAAAACGCCATCAGCCTTTTCACCGGTGATAATTTGGCCGTTTTGGAGATAGTCAGTCTGAACGTAAGAGTAAGGGACGTCGCAATGACCCCTTGTGGCAAGTTTGCTCACAGTCAGCCTATGCCTTCCCCTCACTGTATACACATCAGACTCCGAGATATCATGTCCCTGCGTCTTTGCTTCTCCCCAAGTGTATGATCCGCCAAACGACGCCGACATTTCGACGGAGACACTAGAGATGAATGGAATTTCGTCCACCTCGATAGAGACCGAAACACCCACCGTCCACGTATTGCTGGCCTCCCAGTTAGTAGTGACATCATTTCTGTAGGTGAGCGTGACCGTTTTAGAGATCTCATGGTCGTCATGGTTATCGTGTGTGAACCTGTCTAACGCGACGGGGTTCAAGTTGTAGACCCTGGCATCGTCGAGGCGGTAAGTCATGGAGATGGTCCTTTTGATAACAGCCTCATGCATCTCCAGTTTTGTTTCTTCTGTAATACTACTTGCGTTAGCTATGAACTCCTCAGGCTCTTCTCCAACGACGTAGAAAGTGACATCTCTACGGCAGAAAAGTGTTTGAGAGCGATCACATTATCTTCAACCTTCACCGGCAGAAACCATGCTGTATTGAGATCTAGACTGGTTCCGGATCCAACCCTTCCATTCATTGCAAGACTATTAAACCACCAAGGAATAGTACCCCAGTAAAGCCCATCGGAATGCTTAAAGCCCTTAATGCGAACATATCCATCCGCAAAGGATTCGACCTCCATTGCCACACCTTCCTCCCCAATGTCAGTGGAGTTGAATCTCAGCTGTTTAGTACTTGGATCCGCCTTTAGAAATTTTCCATTGTTGCCTTTGAATGCAACATACTTTGGCAGCACCACCAAGGAAGACCAATTCAGGACTTCGAAGAGATCATAGTTGCCGTTATAAGGCTTGTCGGACATGGGGAACAAGCATTCTTTGAAGTCCTCATGAGGGGTGAACTGCATGACATAGCGTCCAAGCTGGACGTGGCGCAGCCGGATGACTGCCTTGGTGTCCTTATCGCTATCTGCCGGTGTTTCTAGCACAGGCTCGAACAGTGTGCATGTCCAGTGGGTTGATCTTCCACCTTTTTGTCACCACCGGCCACAATCCAGTGGTGGTCGATGTCCCACCTCCTCAAGTATTTGTTGTTGTAGCAGCACCGGATACGTGGCGCCGCCATCCGCCGCCTCCACTTCAAACTTGGCTCTCGGCTCCTGCACAACATCGGTTGTTGTGAACCGCACAAAGCCCTGCCTCTCACCTTCTTCACTTTGGAACCGCATGTACTTGCTGTTGTTCACAGACTTGAGAGCAAAAGACTTGCCAAGCAGTGATGCTTGTAACACATTGACTCCTTGAATCTCTTCTCCACCAGCCATGATATCGAATTATCGATGATCAACCTCACCTCAACTTAAGTACTGAGAAGTGCAAGTAGTGATGATATGGCTCTATTAGCTAGCTTAAATATAGAAATGATCCTTATCTCCAGCCCTTGATCTTCCTACCTTCTCCACCACACCTGCATTTTTCAGAGTCGAAGGGGCCGGTACGATCCAAAGATAAGATAAGATGGTCCACTAAACCTGCATGCATTTCCTTTCTCAGCTATTCCGATCATATCATAGTAATGAGCAAGGTTGCCGAAACCTCAAAAACAAGACAAGCTAATAATGGAGATGCATGCTGATTGCTGAGGAGTCGAAATAGTATTAGAGCACGTTCGTACGTACTAAACCTGCATTTTTCATAATGAAAGGGGCCGGCGTGATCGAAAGAAGATAAGATGGTCCACTAAACCTGCATTTTCCGATCATATCATAATAACGAGCAAGGGTACTGAAACAAATAATGGAGATGCATGCTGAGGAGTACTAAGGTTTGGGCCTTGGACTTCAAATTACATTGGGCTTGAATTCCATTTACTTTTGGATGGGCCAAAGAGGTGTCGATATTGGGCCTCTGGGAGAGCTGACCCGATCACAAACCGACACGGTTAGATTGATTGATGCTTACCTTGGCAATTAAGACAAGTAGCTGCAAAAGAAGAATAAGAAATCCAGAGAGAAATTGAAATCGAATTTTGACACAAAGAGTCGGAAAATGGCGTTGCAGTGGATGATACTGACGTATGTGGTGGCGGCAGAGGCGGCGATAGCGCTTCTCCTAACTCTCCCGGCGCCGAAGCTGTTGAAGACTCGCTTCGTGTCTTTGATCTCTCTCATTCTCCAGCCGGCGCTCTTCGTCGTCCCCTTCGCCGGATTCCAGCTCCTCGGTTCGATTTCTGTTTCATTTCTATGATATTATTTCCATGATCTGCGTTTTAGGGATTTGTGATGATTTGAGATTGAAATTGGAGATTGATTTTGTTTGTTTGTGTAGATATTTACTGGAAGATGGAGCACCGCTTGAAGTGCACCTCAGACATCTGCACTGCTGCTGAGCGAGACCGTTCTGAGAAATCCGTCAGTTTTCCCAACTAGTTTTTTTTTTGTAGGTTTAGATTCTGAGAAATTTGATTTTGTTGAAGAAAATGGAAAAAGAAATTGAAATAGTAGGATATGATCGATGCTACGATGCCATTGTTCTGTTTGATTAGTGACTTAAAATCAGTGTTTCTATAGAATTTATACTTGATGTCATTAGATTGCAGTGTTGTTTCGAATGTTCGTTAGGATTGTTTCTATTTAAATTATTTAAATCCTGGTAACTGTTTATTCCTGGGCCGATTTCTATTCCGCTTACTTTTCCGGGCTTGCTTTGTGTATGGGTTATTGAGGATCAGTGTGGAGGAAGAGTTTGCTCATTTGGAGATTGTTGAAGGAGGTGTTGACTGTAGCTTCATTTTAGATGAGTTTCAGAAAGTTTTGTTTTCATAATCTTAGGCACACAATTGAGTCAAGATGACGGTTTGGTTGGGTGGAACTTGATCAGCAAGGTTTTGAAGAAGTGAAGTTGGGTTATGTAGTACCGTAGGATTTTCTGAGTGATTAGGAACCTACTATAGCAGTTAGAAGGCAATGCATTACTGCAGCCTACATTGTCCTGTGAAACCATTCAGGACTTAGAACTGTAGTAACAACCTTCTGCACCATTCACATAGCTTAATGTAGTTATCAATTTCCATTTCCTTGGAGAATTATAGAGTTGACCGCTCCAGTATTAACTTCATTATAGTTTGATGTTCTTAGCCCTCTGTCAGTCATGAAGTTGAAATATGTGAGTTCTGAGTCTTTCATTCTAAATAACATTATTCTTGACTTGCACCAACGAATATGTCATGCAGCTCTACAAGGCCCAAAGGAATGTAATTCTCTGCTCTGCGGCATGTCTTCTTTACTGGTATGTTGGTTAGCTGTCAAATTCCCTTACATTTTCTCTGAAATAGAACTTTTGTGCCCCTAATTTATTTATTGTGGTTAAAAATGTTGTACAAATCTTTACACAGGTGTATCTATCGTATCTGTAAGTACTACAAGGATATTGAAAGCTTGGAGGAAGTGGAGAAGAGGTTCAAGGAAGAGTAGCTGTTCAACATGTTCTCATGTATGATTGTTCTTTTGAAGCGGAAACAACTGAGTTTATATTATTCTTGGTAAATGGGAAACCAACATTACTTTTAGACATCTATCAACTGTAATGTTTTGAATTTGTTTGGTAACCATCTGTAGACATCTATCTAGTATGTGTTTTAGCATGTTTTCCTGGTAGCTCAATCTACTTTATATGAAAAGTTGCAAACCATGACAATGATAATGCTGTCAATTCGTCCATGATTGGTGTGTTGATGAACTTACAATCAAATTAGCCTTGATTTTGTTGACAATTACTCGTCATACCCCAAGTTCTTTCAAGGTCTTGTTAGGTTTGGTGTGGGCTACGTTAAAGAATGGACTACTTGTGTACTTGTTGAAGTATGCTATAACAAAGTTACTACTCGTGTTCATGTTAAGTATGCTATAACAAAGCCAGATGCTAGAAATTTGAACATGTTCTTGCATATTGTAGTAATGGTAATGTCCAGTTTATCTTGAATTGCGTAGGCAGGATCTCTCTACACAAGTAGACGCGTTTATTGTGTACATATGTAGATCTAGATTTTAGATATATGAATATTATTCTGTTTCTAGTCTTCATTTTACTGGCGTATATCATACCATAAAGCTCAAAGAAACCAGAGTACTGTCCAAAGTGAGGTCTTCCATTGCAACGGACACAAGATGCCTAAAGCCCGGACTGAAATTTAGAAGTTAATCATCCAAGCAAAGTCTCAGCTTTGGAAATTTCAGTATGCATGCGAATGCCTGTTTGAAATTTGGATTACAATACGAATTGTTTGTGCTGGTGAAGTCGTGATTCGTGAAGTATGAGAATGATTTTGTATGAATTACGGGTTACATTGACCCATCTGAACACTGGAGGGTGGTTGCTAATTATATTAGCCATAACTTTGCGTCTGCATTGACCTATGAAACGCACACTTTTATTTCATGACGAAATTGCATTTGATCTGTGAAATGAGTGCTAAAATCAGCTACATCTATTTTCCTTTCTACTGTTCTTGAAAAATTGCATGAACTAAGTTCACATTTGATTGTGTTCTTGTTATACTTTGGAATTGGACGATATGAGTCTCACCATGAATGTTTGCCTTTTCTTAACGAAGTAGCCGAATTAGACTATAATAAGCCGTTGTTTTGTATATGGCCACAGTTGGAACAAGGCTAGGCTCCTAGTCCTTCCAAATTCCCACTCGGATGGAGTTTGAAAAAAAAACACAAAATGAAAAAAAATCACATTCCAAATGTGCAAGCTTTGACAGCTTGTCCCCTTCCTACGTACACACAGACATATACATGTCTTCAAGGATCGGTTCAATTAGTCAATTTTAGAGATTTTGAAGTAAGTTCCTTGGTTCTAGAATTACTGTTTATTTTTGCGTGGGAACATTTTAGAGAAATTAATTAAAATGCGCCGTTTTGGCAGAAACTTGTGTGGTAGTCCAAAATTTTTGGTGAAAATTCTGGTTTTCTTTTTTGGAGTTGGTCTGTACAAGATTGGAAGAGCATACAACATTTTCTTTGATGTGCTTAGCCTCACTTGAAGAGGCAATATTAGCATCGTTGCACGATCATGAACATGTATGAGGCGTGGATATGTACGCTGTTAAATTTCACACTTAAAAAAGCAGTAATCAAATCATTCATCTTTCTATATATTGTTCCTATATATGTTATGAGATCCAACAACATATATGTATGCTCCCCAACTTCTCCTAATCCTAAACAAAAACTATGCAATTACAATATTTCGTCTTCTTTTGCTTGTCTTTATTAGAACACTGATGGTTGATGCTCAATGCCGACGTTCAGTCGCCACCAAGAGGTGGACAAAAGGATGTGCATGATCATGTGTTTTTTTCTCTTAAGGTGCGGCACTTTCTTTTTCTAAACCATGTGCAAACACATCCATCCATCGCTGCTTAGTGACTTAATTGATATAAACATCGTGACTAACTGGTGTGACATAGCCAGACAAGAAAGTGAGAAACATTCAGTAATGAATAGTATGTCATTTCTTAATTCCACTTAATAGCAGTATTGCACAACAACTCTGGAGAACAAATTATTATTCTAACAAATTAACAGTCTGCAATGATTGTGTTCATCAAATTGATGAAGTATGAATTAGTAGAAAGAAATCAAAGAATAGAATTTCTCTTTGTAAAGAATCTCAGAATGACCTTCTAATACTCTTGAAATCTACAGACTCGATGCATTCCAATCCAGCTCTGTATGGATTCAAGAGCTTCAAAAGCTCAGTTGCTTTATCCTTTGTGCCATATTCGCCTGCGCAACGAACCTGTAAAACCAGCAAGAGCTTCTGAAATGCACCAACTTGAAGAGCCTCAACAAGTACTCTCTCTTCTTGCCTAGTTGCATTCTTGCACAGCTTCCAAACAGCAGAGATTGAATACTCGGTTGCCATTTCCGACACCCTCAAAATCTTCTTCACCAAAACTGGTATAGTCAAAGCATTAGCATAGGCCTGTTCTCTCCCTTCTTTGCAGTCACAAAGACAATCCAAAACATACAAAGCCCTCTCGGTTATGCCATTCTCCGAGTCGAGAATGGTCTCTAACAAAAGGGAAACCACACCCATCTCCAAAAATGCTGATCTGAACTTCTCACTGAATGAAACCAAGTAGAAGACTACTGTTACAGAAGCCTTGGTAATTGTCATGGAAACTTTCCCCTTGATGAAATCGAAAAGTATCTTACTGACTCCTTCAATCTCTGCCAATGCTTCAACTGCACGTTTGTTCTGATCATTGCAACTAGACAGAAGCTCTTTCAATACAAGAATCGAGTTTTGCTTCACCAAAGGATCTTTATCACCCTTGAGGAACCAAACCAAGCAATCCAAAGAAGCATGAGATCCCAAGTACTTTTGGTTTCTTCATCTAATGACGGAAACAACATCCAACTCAAAGCTGACAAGATTTCTTCACACAGCCGACCATTTTTCTTTATGCCATCGCTCGCAAAAGCATCAAATGCAGATGCAAGAACAGAGGCCGCTCCATTCTCCACGATGCACCTCTTGTTCCGGTCACCCTCACCCGCCCATTTCTTGATCATCTGCACGCTTTCTAAGCAGCCATTTTGATCGACACGTCTGGCTGAGGCTGTGATGCTATACAGAATCTCGGACACCTCAACTGCCATGATGGGAACTCTAGGAGTTGGAACACGGTGAATGCCGAAGCGTTGGTTCTGAGAGCTCCATTCTTGGATCATTGTTCGGAGAGTATGGTTAGGAATCATATCAAAGTTTCTCAGCACCTGATTCGTCACCGGACACTTGAAGTTCCGGCTTCTAACCACGTGTCAATGCTTTGCCGATCGTAGGTTATCCCGGAGGACAATGTGACCGGATCATTCATCAAGTCAAGAGATATCGGACAGAGAAAATGCTTTGGGATCACGAGTTGGTCCATGTCGAGGTTGCCAGGCGAAGGCTGCTTCTTCGCTGCGGCGGCACGGTGGCTGGTGGTGCTGCGCCTTCTTCTCCAACCCAAAACCATTTTAGTGCTAGTAGTATAGTACAAGTTTTTTCAGATATTGAGAGCTAAAGAATGAAGCTTGTGATTGTGAGAAATAGAGGAGGGAGGTGAAGGGCTATATGTATTGGTGTGTTGTAGTAGGGAAGGGTTTCACACGCAGCCGTGTTCAAAGTTGAGAGTTGAGGCCGTGTACATATACAGAGGAGTTTGAACGAAAGAGGAGGGTTTTAGTGAGAAATAGTAGTATTTGAATGTTGACCGTTGAAGGTTTGAAAACTTAAAATCTGCAAACCGTCAAAGAGGAAATGGTAAAAGCATAGACTCTCATACGTTTATGAGTAAACGAATTAAGTTATAGAAATATATGAGCTTGTTAAGGAAGGGTAATGTGTGTGAGTGAGGTGTTGACGCGTTGACCAAGTACATTATGATTCTTTTTGAAATTTAGAGGTGATGCACAAGACCGATACCTCCAGCTGCTATTCTAGTCTTGCTTGCATAACTGGATAATAGAATCAAGTCACCTTAATAAGTTTGTAAGAACAAGTCCTGGTCTTGTTTTAAATCAAGATCTTTAGCTTCTTTGATTGGTCTTGACTTTGAGTGCTTCTTCTTTGTTTTTGGGTTAAAGGACTAGTGACTAATAACAAATACCAGGATTAAGATATAAACATATGCCGCATAAAACCCGGGTTGATTGGGATGAAACAAATGTTATGTAAGAATTGGGAAAACTAATGTTCATTTGGATACGTATTATGTAATGCAGAGCGTCTCTCTCTACCTCCCGAAAAAAACCCTAGGAGACATGTTCTCCTCTCTGCCTCTCGCAAGAGAGTTTTCTCGGCGCCGCTCAGTCTCGATTGACGGTGACTTTGCACCTTCAATTGTATGGGGAACCTTTCTTCCTCTCTCTCGTTCAACTTGTGGTGGTGACGGCGGGTTAGCTCGACGACATCTCATAAACCAAGGCTTTGGCCTTATTTCTCTTACTATGAGTGTTACTGGTGGGTTAACAAACTCATATCTGATGTTGGGTAGCCATGGCTTTGGATCGATGGCAGAGGTCTTTGCGCATGACGGTGGACAAGTTGATGTTGACGACCATGGATTAGATCTTCTCCTTCTCTGTGATGTCGGAAGGAAGGGTGATGGTGCAATGGTTGGTATGGATGCCGGCTTATGGTCTCTGTTTCAAGGGGAGGGTACGCCGGCGGCGCGGCTTGGTCGCGATGGCAATGGCGGAGATGAGGAGAAGGCGGCTACTTTGGTCTCCTCCTTGGCTCCTCTAGGGTTTGGGCTGGTTTGGGCCTGGGTTGGATCAGCTAGGGTTTCTCTCTGTTGGGCCTTGGCTTTTGAGATTGGTTACGGGTTTTATTCGGCTGAAGCTGTTGCAGTGCAGATGGATAGGATGTAGCAGAAGGGGTGAGTTCCACTTTTGCTACAGTACCCGCTTGATTTTGATCGGGAGATCAACATAAAGATAAGAATTCTGATGTTACAATTTAATACGCTTAGCAGTTTTTAATCTTCTTGTTTTTGAATTTATCTTTGTAAAAGATGAATATACTTGAAGTGAGTGTTTTGGTATATTTGTGTGACGAACATACTAGGATAGTTGTTCTGCATGATGGTTTTTTCTAACAACCTTCTAGGCAAGTCATTATTGTACTGTTCGCTGAGCTTCATTAATAGATGAACTCTCTTTCAACAAAAAAAATGTTATGTAAGAATCATGAGTAGATATGCCTTTATTCACATATTAAGCACTGTACAGAAAAAATCTCCTGTCAAAATGAGCTTATTTTACAAAACCGATATTCATCTCGTGTACCTAATCACCCAGAATGGCAAATAAGCTTGAAAAGAAATCCGGCCTAAAACACATCCAGCCTACAAAGAAAGAACAGAAGAAGAAAGAAGCAAATCGACGTGTAACCGAAAAATGAAACAATAAAAAAGAAATTAATAAGTAAACAATTTTCCCGTGTGATCGATCAATTTGCTACTCTACCTTCTACAAGTGGTGGTAGCATGAATGGCAAAGCCTTCACGACGCCTTCAACTTTCACTTGTCAATGCTGACTTGTCAACTTTTACTCTTGCCTGAGATATGGAGAAGAACTCATTTCTGTACTGTAAAATGAGTCATCCCCATTTATCCCCAAGAAATTATCATCCTTCTCTTCATCCCATTTGAGGATCTCTCTGATGTACTTGAATGCCGCATCAACTGAGTTACCGTCTCTAGCTCGAGTTTGCGCTACAAATAACTTTTGACCGCTCAGGGACAAATAGAGTTCTTTGAATTTCACTGCCACATAGTAATATGCTTGCTGAGCCAGAGACTGACTATTATTCTGCGGCTTAACAGGATTGAAGTCCTTGAACCACTCGCAAGCTGACAAGGGAACCTGGCCTATCTTGTCTTCAAATGCATCGTATTTGTTCAGCACCAGAACAAATGGAGTGTTACTAAAACAAGGGTGCCTCACCAAACTCTCGAACAAATCTCTGCTTGCCAGCATTTTATTATGAAGACGCCCATTACCAAGGGCCCACATTTGATCATAGTCACTCAAAGCAACACAAAAGATCACTGCCCTGACATCCTCAAACATTGCCAGCCATTTGCACCCATCATTCAGTCCCTTAGAACTAAGACAAATTAGTTGGTACCTGAGACAAGAAAACCCAGTGAGGACTAGCTTGATGATTTCAGGAGAAGCAAAAAGAAGATAAGAAGACAGAAATCACTTGATTAGGGGTGAAAGAACAAAGGTTTTACTTGGTTAGAGGAGGGAGGCATTCATAGTTTTCGTTGTATAGCTCAGACATGGAGCTTCTATCGTCAAATGAAAATTCTAGAGAGGTAAGGCCATTGCTTTGAGTAACTCCTTCAGCATATAAAATGTCCTTCTCAGTTGGCTCATACTCATTACTAGATATTTCTATAGCCTGTTCAAATGAAACACCAATATCCATGAGGTTAACAACCCGAAGATTTGAAATGTAGTCAAACTCAGAAAAAATAATAATAATAAAACCTATCCAGCTTGCTCGAATCCATCTCTGTTAAGGATACCACATTTATGCCACGTAATATAAATTAGATAGTTATAGAGCTGAATATCCTAAATTTAAAATTTCGATTAGTGGAATACTACCAGTTCAGTGATCAACAAATTTCATATTTTAAACAGTGTTAACAAATATGATATTTCATAATTCAGTCCAGTATCTGTTTTGGTTAAAAAATAAAGACAGACTCATTTTTCTCTGCATAATAAATATAGGACTTAGTACAAAACAACAGAAGAAAAGCCATAAAAGTTTATGCTGGCACGTCGTTATGACACTGTCAAGTCCACACAAGATGATTAAACATATTCAGGTGTAACCTTATTGATGGACAAAATAAAAGAATAAATCTGGTTGAAGTAGGAGTTAAAAGATGTGCGGACAAAACATGGTATAACTAACCCGATCTAAGAAATACTTGGCAACTTCTGGAAGACAATGTAATTCCTCCCTTCTTTTGTATGTTTCCTGGATGGCAGAATCTTTCCAAACTTCATCTACAATAGGAGCATACTCACGTGTAGCAGCAGGGAAGAATGCATCCAAGTCTCCGGTTGCCATGATATCCAGCAACCAGTCAGAAAAGTGCTTGAATCTTTGGTTGATAGAATAGATGCATTGCTTACTTTCATCAACTACTGTTTCAAATAAATTCATTTCACAGTCAACCACTGTTCTAAGGGTCATTAATGCCTACATGCAGAAAACCAAATAAGCAAAATCATCTATATCCCTAAGACTTGTAAACATGTTTCCTCTACAATCTTCAAAAAAAAAAAAAAGGTACTATTCAGCATGCCTGTGAAATTTATTCTATCCATATTAAAAGCAACCAAAATCCATGTAATATGAGACATTAAATGGAGGCAAACAAATAAACCAAATGTTACATTTGGTTTTCATAGCAAAGAGCAAATTCATAATTACTGATTCCAAAGCTTTTTACCCATAGAACAAAGGAACAAAAATCTGTTTGCGTGGCTTAGTACAAGCTCATAACTGAACAACCACAATGAATCAAGAGTCATGAGAAGATATTGCAACTTGCAAAGATGGACCAAACAAATAGCTAGTTTCCTAAGTTTCAACTTATTAACAGTGTTGCCAACAGAAAACGAAGAAAATGAAAATAGTACAATTAAATAAATAGAGACCTGATGGCGAATCAGACGTTTTCTCCAATGAAGCTTCATCTTCAAAACGTTCTCGGCCCTCAAGTAATATACTTAGGTACTTGTACATATTGCTTTGAATCATTAGCTTCATGTTCTGCACCTCGTCAGGAGTGAACTCGTTCCCATATAAGAACTTGGCCTATTATGTGGAGAAAACGAAGGATAAACTACGCATTCTAAATTGTCATATAATTTAATCAACATCACACTTGTCAAGCCCAGCAAGGATATACTGAAGCAAAAGCAGCAAAACGTAAAGTCACCTGCTTGAAGATAGTGCTAGTTCCAGATCCCTCCAGGCCAAATAACAACAGTTTTTGAACCCTTCCCTGATCCAAGTATTCAGGTATGGACCTAGTTGAAGGTTGTGTTGTAGGATCTTCTCTTGCCCCATTTTGATTACGAGATGGTACAGGCAATGAGAATAATGAACAAATGAAACGGGTGGATGCCTGCCTGACAAAAACCAAACTGCAATTCTATTAAAATTCGACTCAAACTCATTTATCCAAATTTCAAACTCCTACAAAAAGACAACAAAATTCCAGCATTCACAGGTACGAGAGAACCTTTCCCCATATGTTCCCTTTAATGTTATTCTGCCCTTCCTCCTCATATGTCCCATCTTCATACACCCAGAAATGCGTATCTGGAGGGCACTGCACTTTGGCCAGCTGAAATGCACCAAACAATAAGCTCAGACTTCCACTAAAGACACAATTAACAGATAAGTTGATTAAGTTCAGTCAATGTGAGCTTCTAGTCACTGATTTTGCATACCTTGAGCACCCTAAGCTCAATCTTGGTGATCTCTCTGCCATTCATGAATACGTTAGTGTTCCCATTGCTGGCATCAGCCCGAAGCTTACCCCCAACATTCAGTTTCGGAGTAATGACACAATCAGGCTTCTCTCCCTCCTGAAATCAGACACACAATCAAAAACACAAATCCACAAAAGAAACACCAGCAATAACACATCAAAAAGCTCATCCATTACCTTCCCCCAGAGGCCCGAATCCTTATCGTACCAGTACCTCCCAGGCTTCAACTTCTGAGGAGGTACTTCACATCCCAAAATCTCACCCAGCTCTTCTTCCCTCAACGCCCTCCCATTCACAACTAACTGCTGCGGCCGGAGCTGATTGGCCGGACACTCCTTCTCTGCCCTCATTATCTGCCCAATCTCCAAAGGACTACAAACCCTAGAAAGAATCTTTGAACACTTGCCCAAACTAGCCCTCTTGGACTCATCTATAGGCCGCCCAATGCAGCTCACGCATTTCCGCCCCTCCGGCATTGATCCCATAGCTTTAAGCAAACAGTTACTACAGTACTTTGAGTCACACACCAAGCACCACTCCCTCTCCTTCAATCTGTTCCCTTTTCCACATCGGCTGCAAATCCCTCTCTTACTCGCTAACCTCATCGGCGAACCCCAAGCCACCGGCGACCCCAGCGGTTCCGATTTCGGCGAAGCCGACCGGTCGCCGTCGTCCTCCGTCTCCGATTCTCTCGGCGTGTTGAAAGTCACGACCGCCGCTCTCTTTCCTCCTCCTCCGCCGTCGTCCTCGATCGGTTTCGGCTCCGAATTCGAGTCCTGCGCTGAAAACTCAGAGCTGAAACCTACCGAAAACGACGTCGAGGTCTGCGTTTCGTTCGCGGCGTCGCCGTTTCTGATCCGGCTGAACCGAGAGGGGTTCTGATCGAGCGGCTCGGCCACCGGAATCGACGAAAGCTCGGAAGCCGAGGCCGAAACGACGGAGGCGCTCTGAAGCGAATCGAAGTCGACCGGATCAACCTTGGGGACTTCGTAGGAGAGCGGAGGGCCGACGTACTCAACGGCGATGGAGTAGTCGAGATGGTCCTCGTCCGGCAACGGCGCGCCGGAAGGTAGCATCTTTCGGAGTAGCTCCTCCCAGCTTTTCTCGTCCTCCGGTTCCGGAGCCGCCATGGCGCGGCGGTTAGAGGAATCGCGAGAAAAACGGAAAATGGAAGAGAGAGAAGAATCAGGGGAAATGTGTGTTTGGGTTGAGATTTGATATGTCAACGATGGAGTGGATGATTTGAAAGTTTGGGGGGCGTTTCCTCCCAAATGGAAGCAAGAGAGAGCTTTTTTCTTCTTGTTTTCTCTTTGTTTTCTCTTTGTTTTCTTTGACACTTCAGACTTGAACATAGCCACCAATCCACACACACAGTTATTGAAGTTTTGCTGCGCCCCCAATGACGCCACCACGTGACGTATCACCATTCGCTGTTTATTTTCTCTCCCGCCTTCAATTTTTCTGTTATAAAAGACTACTGATTCTCATCATTTCAATACTTTGAAGCATCAGAAATTCAACGTAACGCACGTATGTTATGCAAACAGCCTTAGGTTTAAAACGTATATTATCAAATTCTATGTGTAGTTTTCAAATATGTTTGTATGTTTTCTTTCAGCAATCGAAAAAAATGCCTTTCAATGGTGGCTGCCATGCTGCGAGTCTGTTACTTTTGCAGCGGTCATCGATAACTTCAGATTGCAAACTTCAAACTTCAGCTCATTAATGGATCGTTGCAACTTGCAACATAAAGAATTGAGGATGGTTGTAGAAATGGATGTTACTACAAGCAAAATTGATGCTAGATTTGCATTGAAATTGGAGTCTTTATGCAAGAATGTTAAAATAGGGAGCGCAATTAGTGGTTAAATTGGTTCTTGAACTTTTTGTTTCTGACATAACAGATTCAGTAATATGAGATGCTATACAGTAACTTCCGCCGATGCTGTTTCTCAAAACCATTCAGAATGTCGTCAATTGAATCCTCCCATGACTCAGTCGCATCAATCTAGGCCGAAAAAAGGAGATCATTCAGTGTTTTACAATGTAGAATTACTGGTCAATTAGAGCAGTATTCAAATACGGACCTCTTGGCAAAGATCTAAAGCAAGACGAGCTCCCACAGCTGCTTCCTCGTGGTTATCTTTTACTTCCAAGTTGATTATCAGTACACACTTCTTAAGCACTTGATCCCGATTGTGAAGATCTGTACATTGCAGCACACAGGGGTTAGACAAACTAACTGAGTCTTCAAGTTACATATTCATTTATACTCTGTATTTTCATAGAAATATAAACTGAACAAAAACATATGGTGCAGCAAGCTTCAAAGCTTCTATCAGTTGGATTAGTGAGAACTTATTATTCTTTTCTGAATAGGTATAAAAACCAAATACAGATGCTTAAAGTTCAAAGTCCCCGATTAAGATACAGATAACTCTAGAACATCCAAACTTCTGAGAAAAGCTTAATTAAAAGTCTTCAACAGTAAAGAATGATCTGTGAGACATAGCGAAGTCAAACTCATAAGGAAATAACCAAAACCCTGTTCATTATGTTGGCAATATCCATCTTTTATGCATAACAAGAATCTCTCAACAGCCATGGCTTTCTCTTGGAAACCATATGCAAGCCTACAACATGTAATCTTAAACAGCAGATATCAGTTTTCGATCCTACCCTACAGCTACAGCTTCAAAATTGTACTAAAATGTTCAAAACTTTCAACTTCAGATAAATTAACCCTCTAGAGCTCTCGGAAAAAGAAACCTTATTACAACATCTCTATAGAATAAACTTGTTTTCTTCTTAATATTTAACCATCTATTGAGAGCATACCCAGCAAATTGTATCTACAAGTTTGAACAGGATCATGAAACTCCAAATTTCTAATTTACTTACAACTCACCCTTGTCTGTCAAAGATTCGATTTAGAAGATGGCTGTTATCATTTTAATGTGTCAGCAACCATCTCAACTAATACTAAAGCTGACA
This sequence comes from Fragaria nilgerrensis, assembly GCA_010134655.1. Classification (NCBI taxonomy): domain Eukaryota; kingdom Viridiplantae; phylum Streptophyta; class Magnoliopsida; order Rosales; family Rosaceae; genus Fragaria; species Fragaria nilgerrensis. The sequence continues at coordinate 11,343,159 of CM020981.1, forward strand.
GGGATTTTATACCTAGAACTTAAAAACATAAGTTGAATTGCCCATTATCTCATGTCATCCTCATTCATAGAGTACAGCAGTCTGTGTCTAAGACACATTATTAAGGAATCGAGAACAGCTCTACCACCGATACATTGCAGTACAAACATATTCCCAAGGAAGCAAATAATAACAACAGAACAGGTAGCACTCATTTATTTGATTTGGGATATACACATATTTGAAATGCATATGATACAAGCCATAAATAGGAGAGGGAAGCATCACCAACCTTCAACCACCATATCAAAAACCTTTTCTTCGAAAGTAATCACCACATCAAAGGAACCATCAGCGGCATTGTCTTGCCACCGCTGAGGGGCCAGTTTAACTGCCACGTTTCTCTTGAGCATAGGCAAAATGCCATTCCGCTTGTACCTGTATCCTTATCGTCAAGGCTCAACATAAAACTAGCATGATTTACAATGCAGAGTACACAGTCACACACAAGCACAATCCAAACCCACATTGTACAAAACAGAAGCAATGTACTGATACTATCAACAACAGTTTTCAACATCATACTATTCTATACTCTCCAACACATAATCCATAAAATCCAATCACACAAAAGCCACCGGAATAAGTTCATGACGCATAATATCAGATTGTATATTCATAAAATGGCAAACAGAACGAAGAATTGACCCTAAAATCTTAGTCACATACTAGTGCAGCATAATATTATCAATTTCATAATCATCAAATTCACAATTGGTTGAACTAACAATACTAATATGACCAATACTAAAGCAAAAACCTTCGAAAAACCCCATTGAAAGAAATTGAAAGACAAGTTTAGAGGAAGGATACAATCAGGGTCTTTTCGCCTCAGCTCGTCAAGCATCTGCTTATAAGGAGTTCCAAACTCGTAGACGTTGGGTTCTCTGAGGGAAGGTCCAGGGAGCTTAACGTGGGATCCAGTGCCGTACGACGAGACGTCGAAGCCTTGACGCTTGAGAAGCGCGTGAGCCTCCATGCTCCGGTTCTGGTTGGACGAGCACACCATGGCGTACCGGAACTTCATGATTCAACAGAGACTAGACCTCAACGACGGCGTTTCGGGCGCAGAAAGAGGTTCGTGGGGTTTAGTCACAGCTGTGGTTCGGCTTGTTTTGTCTTTATGTAAACCCCCGCCTTCTTTGGCGAAATTATGTAAAGCCCCCTCAACAAATTTCAATTTCAATTCCGCCCCATCTGTCTATTTCTTAAGCAAATTGTTCTTAGAAATGTTGAACCACAAAAAAAAGATCCATTGCAATTGAGACGCGTTAGCCTAAACATACTAGTTTTATGGTCTCTACAAGAGCCGGCCATGATCATTGTTTCATTTTGATGCAGCACAAAACATACATTAAAAACTATAAAACATCTATAATTTATATTTCTGTTAACTATCAAATAGTGTAGAATTTATTCCATATCACTATTTTTGTCACATCCCGACCCGTAAATTTTATCTTATTTACTAGCTTGGTTATAATAAGAATTTTTACCGTCTCCGAAATTGAGATATAGTTTAATTGGTCCCTAGAGGGGTTTAGAGAGACGATTATTTCGGAGAATTATTCGTAGGAGAAAAATGTAACGACGGTAAAATAGTAAATTTTAGCTAGTAAAAGGTAATTTTTATTAGGGTATTTTATTTTGGGGTGTTAAATTGGTGAAGTTGGGTATTTTTATGATATTGGGCCGGGTTGGTGTGAAGCCCAAACCCTTTTTTTTTCTCTCTTTCTCTCTCTCTTTCTCTCTCTTTCTCCCCCGATGCTCTCCCTCTCTTCTTCCCGCTGCCGGATTCTTTCTCCGCCGTTCGCCGCCGTCCGGCCACGCCTGGCCGCCGCACGGGTCGCGTCTGGCAGCTGGGACGCCGCTCGTCCAGCCTGGGCCGGTGACCGGCCGTGTAGCGCCGTCGTGAAGGAGTAACGCCGCCCGAAAAGCGCGGCTGCCTAAAGCTTTCCGTCGCCGGAACTCCCTCCTCCGGCCACCAATCCGGGCAAGCTTGGTACGGTTTTGAAGCTCTCCTCCCGTGCAACAACCCCTCCAAAAGGCTCGATCCCTCTTGAGCTCGGTAAGGAGAAATTCGAAGTTGAAATTCTAGGGCTTTTAGGATGTTTTCGTTCGATTGACCTAGTTAGACTTGAAATTGGACTTAGTGATAGTTATGAAAGTTGTTTGGGATGATGAGAGGAAGATTCTGTTAAAATTTGTAGAATTTGGACGTCGCCGGAATCGACCTCCGGCCGCCGCTGCCGGCGGAGCCGCCGCCGTTTTGGGGTTTTGTATAATTTTAAATGTGTAATAATTAGAGGAGTTTAATGAAGTGAATTGTGGAATTTTCGGACGAGTTTTGAATAGGTTTGTGAATTTCTGAAGTTTGGTATTTTGGCAGTTAAATAATGTAAAATCCGATCGTATGATTTAAATCAATTTCTGGGGAAGGTTGTATTTACGACTGCTAAGTATGATATTAAAGTTTGGATCGTTTCGATTTAAGAATATCGAACTTAGGCAATGATGAGCGTATTTATGGCTCTCGATTAATTTTGCCTATTTTATCAATACTGGATTTTAGTGGGAAATTAATTATATATTTGGAACAGGACGTGAGGAGACTCAAATTGGAGAGACCTCGGATCGACGTCAGGCTTAGCCTAAAGTTGTGAGTGGACCTTTGTTTTAAATAAAAAGCATGCGATAAATGATTTTATTTCTTCTGATGAGATTTATTGATTTCTCGCCTATTTGATAATTTTTCCTCCTTTGGAGAGATCCCGAAAATGAGATTTTCGGTGGATATATATATTTTGGATTTTATGAGAATAGTATGTATATAAATGCTAGCTAGCCATACGTGCTTGGTCCGTCATAATGAGGTAAAATACCATTATGGCGTGTCGTGCGTGTTAGACACAAACGTCATAGCCCTATATGAAAACTTCTTTCTTTTTCAGTTTATTTAGGTTTTCATATAGGGAGTCCACACGTATATGTACACCGTCCATTTTCGGTCATAATGAGAAAAAATACTATTATGGCGCAACGTGAGCGTTAGACGCCAGCGTTGTAGCCTTGTATGAATTTCTATTTTTCTGAATTGTTTCTAGGATTCATACAAGGAGTCTGACGAGTGTAGATACATACGAATATATGTTTATATATGGTTTAGCCTGAGAGGCTCCATTTTATTTGAGTTTGTGACTAGCCAGTGCTAGTCGTGAAATTGTCAGATTATGAATTGAGCGCTTTTGAGCTGCCGCATGCAGTATATTTTCTTTGAAATTAAAATGGGAATACATAAATATTTTGTTATTAAATTATTTATGTCCACTCACTCTAACGTTATTAAATGTCTTCCCCTGGGCCCTTCGTTTTAAAATGCCCAGTCTGCATGATTGCATAGTTGAGATCGGGCGTACATGGAGAAGAGGCATAATCAATAATATAGCTCCGCTCTTTTCTATTTATTTCTAATTCATTTCCTCTCAAATAGAGTTGCTCTGAATATGTTGGTTATAGGATATTTGTTAGATTAATAAATCTATTTTGGGAGAGGTTGTAATTTGTGGGGAGCACGAAGGCTCCAGGAGTCTATAAGGTTGGATTTGGAACCTTTAGACGTGTTGCAGGTTTCTATTAGAAGGGTTGTCCATTTTCAAGGGAGGTTGTACCGAAGTTAGCGGTAAATCTTTCCTTGGAGGTGGTCCCCGCACGATTTACTCCGGGTTTAGGGTGAAATTCGGGGTAGGTCGTGTCAATTTTTTTATTTGGTTTTCTGTTTACTAAAACAGAGTTGAGTTGTAAAATAATTACTCGTTATATGATGAATAGTTATCAACTACAAAAATAACTACAAAAACTCAACTGAATTGACCCCTGCATGTAAATAGTTATCAACTAATCCACATCCCTTATAAACAAAATACAAGGGTCCCAATTCTCCATTTCCAAAATGACTAGCTCTATCTAGAACACTCCAAAGTCCAAAGTCCAAAGATCTTACAACCTATTACCAGAAAAATCTCATAATTTTCATAATATTTGAACCAAATTATCACATTTTGAACGTGAGATAAAAACAAATTTGAAGTCAATCAAAAACTTAATATATTTTCCATCTTAATTTAATTTTGAAGGCAGAGCACGGCACACGTCGTCGTGGGGGGAGCAAACTCGAAATAACATAATTCCTTGGGGAGTTTCAGTAATTAAGCTAAAGTCCCATAGTTGCAGAGAATAATGACCATCACAAAAAACATATAAAAAAAATAAAATCAGCCTCATTTCTCAACCACGCCCACAGAAACCTCTGAAATTCCAGTCGACGTATCCCCACGCTTGACACACAGATTCTCTCTCCCGCTATAAATCTCTCTCACCGCTACCAGGTACGTATTACACTTCTCCTGCTGTTCAATCTCCCTCTCTCTCTCTCTCTCTCTCATTAGAGCTTCCAATTTCAATTGCGGATTATCACTTCTTAATCGTAAATTAAAATTAAAATTGCGGGTGCGTAGTTTCCAGAGCTGAAAAAATGGAAGCAGCAGTCACGGCGAGCGTTATCCACTCATCAGTCGCGGCCTTCAGGCCTTCCAATTCAGTCGGAAGGTCGCCTCTTCTGATGTGCCCCAAGTTTCTGCCTTTGGGAACTTTGGGTGCCAAATCCCACTCCTCCATCAAGGTAATTTCTAGGGTTTCTGATAAATTATGTTGAATCTTGATTTGTTATTTATTGGATTTGTCGGAGTTCGTAGATTTTAGTGTAATAATTGTGTTATTTGATTTGTAGCAGCATCAATTGGGTTTTGGAAGGAGGAGGTGCTTGGTTGTTAGGGCGGCGTCTTCGTCTTCAGACTATGGTGGTTCTAGTGCTCCAATCGCTCCACTTCAGCTGGAGTCTCCGGTTGGGCAGTTTCTATCTCAGATGATGATAAGCCACCCGCATCTTGTGCCTACTGCTGTCGAGCAGCAGCTGGAACAGCTTCAGACGGCCCGCGATGCTGAGGAAAAGAAGGAGAAGGAAGAGGCTTCCGCATCGGGCACTGATCTTGTTTTATATAGGTGAGTTAAAATCTTGCCATTGAGTGCTAGCCAATTGTGTTGTTATTGAATGCTATATTTAATTGAGTAGGGAATTGTAGTTCTAATTTAATGATTTGTTCTGCAATCATCAGGAGAATTGCCGAGGTTAAAGCTAATGAAAGGAAGAAGGCTCTTGAAGAGATATTATACGCGTTGGTGGTGCAGAAATTCATGGATGCTAATGTTTCTTTGGTACCCTCTATTGCCCCGGCTGCTTCAGACCCTTCTGGCCGAGTTGATGCGTGGCCGAGTCAGGATGACAAGCTTGAGCAACTGCATTCTCCTGAAGCCTACGAGATGATTCAGAATCACCTGTCTCTGATCCTAGGGAATCGGTTGGACGACTCGACCTCTTTAGCGCAGATAAGCAAGCTCAAAGTGGGGCAGGTTTATGCGGCATCTGTAATGTATGGATACTTTCTCAAGCGGGTTGATCAGAGGTTTCAGCTTGAAAAGACAATGAAGATCCTTCCAGGTTCACTGGGCGGAGAAGACCGTGATATTGAGAAGGCTGTGGGTGAGGACAAGAGGCCTGGTGGTGTGGATAATTCAGCTTCCCATCCTGAAGTATCTTCTTGGTCTGGGGGCTTGGGTTCTGGAGGTTTTGGTAACTTGATCAAACCTTCTCGCTTGAGAACCTATGTTATGTCTGTTGATGGAGAGACCCTCCAAAGATATGCAACAATCAGATCGAGAGAGGCTGTTAGCATCATTGAAAAGCACACCGAGGCATTGTTTGGGAGACCTGATATTGTTATAACACCTCGGGGGACTGTTGATTCTTCCAATGATGAACACATCAAAATCAGCTTTGGTGGTTTGAAGAGACTTGTTCTGGAAGCTGTGACTTTCGGTTCTTTCCTCTGGGATGTTGAGAGCTATGTGGATTCCAGGTACCATTTTGTTACGAACTGAGCACTAAGTCGAGTTAAGATCCTGCCATAGTGAACTACATATGTGGTGGAAGCATAACCGCATAACTGAACTGACCTACTTAAAAAAAAGGGATAGTTAAAGTCCCAGAAGTAGTGAAAATACCATGTACTTGGTACTCTGTATATAACATGTTTAAGATTTAGTCTTTGTCCCAGGTGTTGGGTGGTAGTTCAGGAATTTATTGGACCTCCACTTTTAAGTGTGGCAAGTCTATTGTTCAGCAAGATTGATTTGTTTCTTAGATGAGAACAGCTTTTTCTTTCATCATCAATATTAACTAGTTGCAAGAACAAAAATGGTCATTTATTGAACATAACATAGAAGCTTTATGATCTTACACTTGCATACACTACATAGAACTGTGAAGCCCCTTGGAATTGGATATATTGAAACGATGCAGAATTTTACCAAAAACATCGATATATTCTGCATCGGTTGGTGTAATTTGTGCTGAGAGGAACCCTTTGCCCATCACGGTAAAAGTCATACCTGCCTTGATTCAACCTAGAGAGGTCACCGTTCCATGCCTTGGAGCCACCACCAGTAGTCAAGAATTGTATTTGGCTGCATCATAAACTACTGTTCATAAGGAAACAGTTGCATTAATCGATTAGGCTGTTTCACCCGTTCTTGCTACTTATGTGTTCCAAGCAGTGGCCATGTGGCCATGTCCGTTTATGTAGGCTCTAACATTATTTGCCTGAATCATGATATGAGAGATAGATCATAGGATATGAGCATGCTCATCACTCAACCATGTTATTCTCTGAGCTACTAAGTTAGACTAGTTACCTCCAGAATGGGAAGAATCCGGTGTACTATTTCCTGGGGAAGATGTCCTACGCTTCTTATTGGATGTTGTTCGGCGTCAGTTTTCCAGTTTGCAGTTGAAATTTTGAGTCCAAAGTCTAGATCCTACTCCCGAAGTTGAACAGAAACATTAATGCAGTGTTAGAGGTTTCATCAGTAATGATAAATCCCTAGTGAATGTAGTACCTTCAAGAGCTTCACTTGTCATAAAGTTTGGACTTGGATTAAATTCAGTTTACCCTCCCTCAAATTTTTGATGCCAAAATCAGTTCATGCAACTTTTTTTAAATCAGTTCGCTCCTTCAACTTTCGTAAAGATATCAATTAGATTCCCCAAAGCTTGAAAACCTTCATATTGAGAAGCTTCTTCTGCCAATTTTGTCTTTTATGAATACAAAGCCATCCCTTGCCACTATTACGTATTTTACCAGACCTGGGACAGTTGGGACAGTTTGCTACAGAAAATATAGCAATTTCAAACACTCCACCAAGAGTCGATCGAAAGATAGTTCACTAAACAAGGTAATACAACGCATGCCACAACACATTACATTAGATGGAGCCAGAATACTCTCACGAGTTAAACAACCATAGTTCACAAGCACAATACTGTAACTAAGTTCCCAATATCCAGAAGATTGACTTGGGTAGATCATAGGATTGCTAACATTATACATAATATTCATATAGGGAAATAAGTAGAATAGACAGTTAAAACACGACTCATACACAATACATTACTTGTTCTCGGGCTTTGTCCCATGACCAGAAGACGGGACTTTGAGGGTGAGACTTTCCTCCTGAACTCCTTAGCCTCTTCAGTATCCTTATCTGGGCAGTCATCAGTCAAGTGAGCACCACCCACACCACAGTTATAGCAAGTTATCACATAAACAAATTGTTTTTTCCACTCCCAGGGACATACGAACCCCACGCACATCCCTCAGGTAAAGATTCTGGAAGTTTCACTTCTCGAAAGGCTTCACTAAGACTAGGATCTCTCTCTTTGCAACCAGAAAAAAAAAAAAGGTTAAAAAAGGGTATTGAATGAGAGATATAGAAACGTCATGATAACAAAATGTATGTTTTATGCATGGGAGATGATAATGACTCAATAAGATAAACATCAGAGTTAACGAGTGTGTGTGTGGCAACATGATGCTAAGCAACCTAGTGGTGCTGGGGATCATTGAAGTTAGAAACTTAATACACATGTATGACACAGGGCACATGTCATGTAAATTTTGTCTAACTCTAAATAATCATACAGCAAAATTAGCAAACTTGATCAATATCATATTCTTTTTACGTACTAATTTCTGTTCTTTAATTCATTCATTAATTCAAATGCAATGCAACGCTGCAGACAAATAAAGCACAATCGTATTGATTCCTCGTAGAAAACACAAACACAGAGGCGTAAACACCTGGCAGATAATTCGATGAGCTACATGGTCAAAAAAATTACTAATATGAAAAGTAAAGAAATAAAATCAAGAGCATACTCGCAAAATAGGCCGTCCAAAACTTTTCGGCCGTTCTTCTGGCTTGAGTAATAGATCGTCGGGAGTCCAACCTAGTTCGGCTAATGAAGATTCTAGGTCGGAGCCGTTTTCTTGGTCGGAGCCGTTCGTCTTCGACTTCTTGGCGGGGGATGAGGGGTCCAAGTCCGATGGTAAGGATGTGGGGTTCAGCCTCTTCGGTTGGTTCATTTCCGGGGGAGGATTTGGGGCTTCTTTTAGGTTTGGGCGTCGCCTTCAATTTGGTGGTAGGACTCGCTTCTATGTTATATAAAACGTTAAAAATAAGCTAAAATAAGATCAAAATTGCACGAGTGGGATTGCGAGGAACAAGGCTCAAAATCAGGAACAAGACAGAAGCTGCTCTTCAAGGTAAGTATTCAAAGACATTTACTTTGTTATATGATCTTCCTTTCTATATTGAATGCTTTTCCAGATTGACTATGGATTAAATTCAGAAGGCTTTGTTTGGAAAGCTGCTATCTAGGATTACTGTGATAGCTCGATCAATGCATTTTTAGATTTCCCTTAAAACTGTTGAAACTGACAAGGGGACTCATAATTCAGCTTTATCTCTCTTTAAAATGGTAAAATAACCAATTTAACAAAATACTATTAAAAAGATAAAAAAAATACATCTATTTGACAAAATGAATAAAAAACAATGAGGGTATTTCAGACATTTCGTTGAAAATGAGAGGACAAAGCTGAATTATGGCCCCTTGTCAGTTCCAACGGATTCGGTGACGTCACATTTCGAGGGGAATTTAAAAATTGAACCGACTAATGTGTTTACAAAAGTTGAAAGGACGAACTGATTTAAAAAAAAAGTTGCAGGACTGAGCTAATTTTAACATCAAAGATTTAGAGAGAAACTGAATTTTTTTATAAAGAGGGACCATATCTTGGCTAATAGGGTTACTTGCTTATCAGTTTCCTGGCAATTTCCTTCGTCTTGTACTCTTTTGTCTTTCAGGTTCTTCCAACTCCTAAAATTAGCTCACAGACTGAAGCCCGAGTTTGTTTATCATGGTGAGAATGTTTAACAAATTAGATTGAACTTGGAATGCATGCGCTAAGTACACGAATGAATGACATTGAACAGTTGCAATTGCCGCTAGGTGGATTACTCTATATTCTTGGCTCTGGCTAATTAGCTAGCTTGCTACGAAAGTAAGCGATCGATTCAGTTTTACACTTTTACATAATCAAATAGATGGGTGAAGCAGCTTGAAAGCAGTCCATGAATGTATGACGTTGCCAAAGACATCAAAGAAAGCGATCTCTGCTTGAGAGGGATTCAACTGCACAGACATGAAGCCTTGACCATCATAGAAGAAGTTCACCAGTTGGCCTTGTTTGTTCAAAGCCTCCTCATTCTTCATGTCTCCTCTCCATGCTTTTGATCCTGCTCCACTCGTCAGAAACTGTATTCCGCTGCATAATATGAATGCACATTCATCGCAATTAGTCTCAGCTCCAAACAATATTCTCTTCAATTCTCAAGTACGATTCGACATATAACAGTAGTTATTGATTAGGATTTACCACCTTTTGTTGTCACTGATGTGTTCTAGGCAATGATCGTGCCCATTCATGTAGAAGTCCACATCATTGGCCTGAGATTTAAGCATAAAAGGTTACATTACTTGGCTTCAAATCTTCAATGAAGAAATTGCTTTCATGCATCTTCTGTTTTAGCAACAGATGGATCCAACTTGTGTTTATATACCTGAAGAATTGGGAGAAGGTGATTTATAAGCTCCTGTGTATCACCATGATGCCCAATACTTCTGATTGCATGGTGTCCAACAACTATCTTCCACTTTGCAGATGACTTTTTCAGTGCTAACTCAACATCCTGTTGCAAGAATAACATCAGTATAATCATACATTCAACAGCCTATTTCAATTAACCTCTAAACTGAACCTAGATTTCTCAAATCTCAAATGTAGTACCTTTAACAGGGTTTGAATGTAAGCCTTGCGAGAAGGAATTCCTCGCCAGTCATAAGTATGGTCCTCCGTGCTTGTGAAGTACATATCGACAAAAGGAGTGGTGTCTACAAACAAAATCTCTGCTAATTCTGCCAAAATTCATAAAACCTCTCACATTTCAGTACTTAACTTTTCATGCATGTAGCTAAATCAATCTGAAACTCCAAAATTAGGCTCACCTGCGTCGACAATGAAAGACCTTAAGCAAAGCCATCTGCTGTCAATCTTCCTTAGCTGGGGGCTGAGCTGAGCCTCTGCATCACCCCTATAATCATGGTTGCCCAAAACTACATGAAAATTGGAATCCAGTTAAGTAAGCAAAGCTACACTTACTAATGTCGAATAATCTGAGTTTAAAACAAAGCTACAAGCAAATTAAAAGCTTTAGGTTCATTGGGAACTTACCGCTGTACCACTGCTTTTGCAGACTCGTTTGTGTATAGATGTTGGTAAATGACTCATCAAATGCTGTATCGTGTTCACTGCTCAACCCATTGTCATAAAAGTTGTCTCCGGTGGAAACCACAAAATTTATGTCAAGTTTCTCTCCAACCCTTCCCATCTACACCATTAGAGAAAAATTGCAAATTTGTTTATCAAACACAACTATATATATAGCCAATGCAATATAAAGTTTATAGAGTGAGGTTGTGGAACCTGAAAGGCAACTTCTGACTGGTTAAAATCTCCTCTTCTTCCCCAGTCACCAAGCACCAGAAAGCTAAGTGATCCATCTTCTTTTGTGGGGTGTTCGAATCTCTGCAGCTCTGCTGATGTAGTTACAATACAAATAATAAGGACCAAGAAAAAGCTCAAGGTCCTGGATTTCTTACTAGGAATATTTATGGCCATGACTGTTCTAGAGAGAATATATGAAACAATGAAAAAAAGAGGTAGCTTGTCGATCTTCTTCCTTGTAGTAAAGGGTCACAGCTCCAGAGCCCTTTTATAACGGTTAGTGAAGTAGAAGACAAGCCCCTCACATGGTTGATGATGATCGATGATGAAAAGGGTTGCAATTGGACTCGGTTACTTAATAGTAGAAATGGTGTGCCACAGGATAACGTACCCACAGAAACACTAGGGTTGGTGATGAACTCGACCTTGCCAAATTATGGTAGTGATGTTTACTATATCTTTGAAGATGAATTATTGGTTAAACTCTGATGGGGATTCCACAGAGAACATGAGCAGATCGATCAGAATATAGAGACAAAGTAGTGAGGTGCATATAGGTAAGAGAGCAAAGATTGAAGGATTAGATGCGAATATGCGAGAGCATAACTATTTCTATTAGAATATTCGGAGCTTTGAAAGGATCCAACTTCCAAGAAGCATCCCACCTATGACATTTTCTAACATTGAAGAGTACTAAGATGAAAACCAACAAAAAACCATGCATCATTCATGTAGATTTTATGCCATGAAAGAGACGTTTTTGTAATAACAAGTCCGACAGTTTTCTTATATTATTAAGATAAAAGAAAAATAAAACTTAAGATTTTTAAAAATTTTGTATACTAAATCTAACAGTTTTCTTATTTTAAAGATTCAAATATTTATTACAACAACAATATTTATTTATTATAATATAATAATAAGTATAAAATATAAAAGTTTATTTTTTGTAATATTCAATTCTTTTTCGTAAATCTATAAATATAGGAAGCAAAGCTTCTCTTTCATCTTTTTTCTTATTTTAAGGAATAAGATAAGGAAGCTGTTAGAGTGAAAAATGACCTCATATTCCTCAAAATAGAGAAAATCAAAGAATATAAGGAATCTGTTGGACTTACTCTAACACATTTCTCAAGTAGACAACTTCTAAGGTATAAAGCTCAAAACACATTCGACTTGCTTTGGCATACCATTGCACTCCACAAGTGCCCCAATCACATTATTCACATCTCTCACAATGTCAAACCATGTAAAGTATTTGTTTGGTTGTGAAATGAAATTTCTCGCAAACTTTTATTTCGATGTTTGGTAACATAAGGATAATAATGTGTCGTATTAAAAAATATAATAATAATGTGCAAGGAAAAAATGAGGGAAGGGAAAATAACTATTTTCTCTTCGAATTTCTTCATTTTGCATTATTTTCTCTTCCTTCATTTTGCATGTAATACAGAAGAAATAAACTTTACTTTCTTGATGTTTATTTTCCGCGAACCAAACGATTCATTTTTAAATTTGTTCATATTGACGGAATACTAATGAAATTGAAGATATTAAAAAATAAATATTAAAAAAAATAAACATAAGGCTAAACGGATTTGCCCAAATAGCATATTGGGCTAAACTATGTTTTGCGTTCTTATAGTGCCCTGGACTTGTTAGAACTGTTCAGTACTAATTAGGGATATTCGTACCTCCTCCCATGCTCTCTCAACAATCAAGTTTCAACAATGCTTCAGAGCTCCAAATCGGAGAGGGTATCTATTCTAATCTATCTGTTTTTATCTCTCTCAAGTCACAAGGTTTCTTCCAACAAATGTAAAATACCCAGATGTAGACCGTCTGTCAATCTTATCACCAGCCTAATCAACATATGTGTACCCTACAACTTCCAATTCACCCTTCTTTTCAAACAACAAGTCTTTTCCAAGTATCATCTTAAGATACTTCAGAATACGATACAATGCATCTATATGCTCTGCGCTGGGACAATGCATAAATTGACTAACCACACTCACAACATAAGCAATATCAGGTTTAGTATGAGAAAAATAAATAAGTCTTCCTACTAGACGTTGGTACCTTCCTTTATCAGTTGGAACTTGATTCGGATAGATGGCAAAGTTGTGTTTCATCTCAATTGGTGTCTCAACAGGCTTGCAGTCAAGCATTCCGGTTTCAGCTAACAAGTTAAGTACATACTTTCACTGGGATAAAGAAATCTCATTCTTTGACCTTGCAACTTCAATTCCGAGAAAATACTTCAATTGTCCAAGGTCCTTCATCCCAAACTCCTTTGAAAGATACTTTTGTAGAGCCTTCATCTCCTGTAACAATCATATCATCAACATACACAATCAGAGCGGTGATCTTACCCTGATTACGCTTAATGAACAAAGTGTGATCCGAGTTGCTTTGTCTATAACCAAATGTTTTCATTGATTTGGAGAATCTTCCAAACCAAACTTTAGGAGACTGCATCAAACCATACAAAGACTTCTTCAACTTACAAACCTTTTCGACATCGCAAGGCCTACATTTGACTCCTGGGGGCATGTCCATATACACCTCATCTTCCAAGTTTCCATTGAGGAAAGCATTCTTCACATCAAACTGTCGTAGAGGCTAATTTTTAGTTGTTGCAAGTGAAATCAAGATTCAAACAGTGTTGATCTTTGCAACAGGCCCAAACGTCTCTTCATAATCAATGTTATGTTGCTGGATGTATCCCTTGGCAACCAACCGTACTTTATACCTGTCAATGCTCCCATCTGCTTTCAACTTTACAGTGAATACACAACGGCATCCAACGGTCTTCTTCCTAACTGGTTTAGGCACAATATCCCAAGTCGAGTTTTTCTGTAATGCCTCTAGTTCTTCGTTCATCGCCTAAGTCCACTTCGGATCCGTTATTGAATCCTGTACAATACTAGAAATAAAACACTGGATAATTGATTAATGACAAGAGCATGTGACCTAGCCAACCTATGGTTAGACATGTAATTAGCTATAGGATTTAGCTTTGGCTTTGATGTCCGGTTCATATTGTTTCTTTGGAATACCCTTGGTAACCCTGTGTGATTTCCTAGTTACATATTATCTACTCCATATAATTGATTTGAATTTAAAGGTACCTGAGCAGGGACATTCGTAGCAGATTCTTGGGTTGATGGTGTAGAGAAAGGGAAACTATCTGACCTAGAAGAATTCAGAATTACAAGGACGACATCTGAAGGCTCAGCAGTTAAATTGATGGGTTTGTCGTGTGGATTCCCCTGTAAAGACGATGTTTCGTTTCTACCGACATCATCTGCAGCACAAGGCGTGACTAGTGGCTGCATGACACGTAGCGAGTTTAGAGTGCCTTCCAGCTGTGATCCAATACATGTGTCACCGTCCTCCTCAAGCTGCATGACACATGGTGCATGTGTCTCTCCTCTGACGCAGCTCGTCTGGCTCGGCTGGCTTGGTTGGGCATCCCATGAGCCTGCGCCTGCGTCACCACGTGGGCATGTGTCAGCATCAGCAGCTTTTGTCTCTTTGTCATTCTCTTACGTCTCTTTGTTATCTATAGTTTCTCTGACCCTAAATCTCGACTCTAATGCTTCAAATTCTTCGAATTCAAATAAATTTCGGGAATTCCCTTCATATGTTCTCTCCCCCTGAAGGGAAGACTCTGATACTCCCTCTGAGTAGTAAAACTCAGATTCACGAAAAGAAACATCAAGGGATACATGCATGGTGTCTGTAAGAGGATCATAACAGCTATATCCCTTCTGAAAATCTTCATAACCCACAAAAATACACTTCCTTGCACAGGGATAAAGCTTACTTCATTGTGGTTTTGGAATATGAACATACACTGTACATCCAAACACATGAGGCTCCAAGTTAGGCAACGAAGGAATCAAGATAAGTTTCTGAAGCTGTTGTAGAGGGTTTTGACATTCAATAACCTGAGAAGGGGTACGATTAATGAGGTAGGCAACATATTTCATAGCTTATCCCCAATATTCTACAGGTACATTCATGTCAAACAAAGACGCACATTCAAGCAACTGCCGATTTTTCCTCTCTGCCAATCGATTTTGCTGAGGAGTATAAGTATTTGAAGTTTGATGTCGAATTCCATGTAACTGCATAAACTCTTGCATAGGACCATTAATATATTCTTCGCCATTGTCAGACTGGAAAAACTCGAATCACCTATTTATATTGTGTGGACACCATCTTGTGAAATTCTATAAATCTAGAATAAACATCGCTCTTGTTCTTCAATAGAGACACTCAAGTCGTACATGTACAATCGTCAATAAATGTCACAAAGTATCAGGCGCCAGATAGAGAAGGAATTTTTAGAGGACCCCACAGGTCAGAGTGAATCTTCATAAATTAACGGAACACTGAAAATAATTGCAGTTGCAGCTTCTTAAGATAACCGAAGTTTAGATGACTCAACCTGCGGTGCCAAAGCCACACATCTTTCTTAGCACTCTCAGCTCTATTGACTTGATTAGCTTGACCCAAAGACTGCATATGTTTCTCTCCTGTCTTTGTCAGATCTAGGTAGTACAATTTCTCTTTTCTCACTCCATAACCCAAAATCCGCCGCGTCAAAATGTCTTGAAATATACAGAAAGACGGATAAAATGTGACAATACATGATAATTCTTGAATGATTTAGCCAACTGAGAGAAGATTGTATGACAATGAAGGGACGACTAATACAAAATCAAGGGTTAATGTGTTTGATAGAACAATAGAGCATTCTCCGGTAACCGGAGTTTGAGTACCATCAGCGGTAGAAACAATATTTTGAGATGAGGGTTTAATTTTTTCAAAAGGCTAGGATCATTACACATGTGATTTGATACTCTTGTATCAATAATCCAAGACCTATTCAAATATATCTTACCACTCATACCTGACTGTGCGACATTTGAGGCATTAGATGGTTGGTCTTCCTCTGCAGTGGTTATGACAGCTTTGCTTGATTCTTTCGGGGTTTCAAGGTGAAATCCCACCAATCCGGGTACCCAATTGTTTCAAAGCAACGTTGCTTGCTATGACCTAATACTCCACATAGCGGACATTTTGAGTTCGCATATGAATTTGGTTTGCATGGAGACCAGCATGGTGCGGTGGTATGGTAGTTGATTTGGTGTGCCATTTTGGAGGTTTGGTTTTTGAGATTCAAGGATTCGGAAATTATGATTTTGATGTATGCAACGATTTGTTTGTGGTGTGATTTGTGAGGTTTTTGATACGCAACGATTTGTGGTGTTTTGGGTGTAAATTCAAAAGATCGAACCTGGCAAGCTCTGATGCCAAGTAGAAAATAATGATTCAATATGGTTTGGTATGCTTCTATATATATATAAGAGGTTTATATAGAGATACAATTGTAGTGTTAATAAAAAAAATATTTCCTACACCTATCACTACTGGAAAAAAGCACTTAGGAGACGTAATTATTTCGTCTCCTAAGTGACAGATTTCGTCTCCTAAGTACTTAGGAGACGGAACATCCGTCGGTTAAGATCTGTCGCCTAAGTGTTGTGAGGTAGAAACTTAGGCGACGGAACCTGAAATTCCGTCGCTTAAGTGGTTCTTAGGAGACGGAATATTTTCGTTTCCTAAGAACTTAGGCGACGGATTTTATTTTATAATTAAAAAAAATTATCCACTTAGGAGACGGAATAGTTGAATTCCGTCGCTAAAGGCTGAAAAAGAATTTTAAAAAAAAAACGCCACCGCAGTAAAGTTTACTGCCCCTAGTAAACTTCTACTGCCCCCCAATAAACTTGCAAAAAATAACTCTCTTTCAATTTCAGGGGCACAACACACAACACATACCAATTCTTATCATAATAAACAACTTTATTAGCCTCTAGTGAACCCAGTAGAAGTTTACTGCCCCCCAGTAAAGTTCTACTGGGGGTCAGTAAAATTCAATACATTATCTCCCTTTCAATTTCATGTCAATTATACACAACAAATATCAATTCTTACCCTAATAAACAAATTCATTGCCCCCTAGTAAACTCAGTGGAACTTTACTGCCCCCCAGTAAAGTTCTACTGGGGGTCAGTAAACTTCAATACAGTATCTCCCTTTCAATTTCCTACCAACAATTTGCCCCAAATACACCACCACCACCAAATCAAAAACAAACTATTAAAAATAATTACTGAAAACAATTAAATACGCATTTTGGAAGCCTCAATAGACTCGGATGGCCTAAAAAGCCCATACGTCGTGTCAAAACGACGAGTTTGGTTCGTTGGGTTGTTCCGCTTCCAGAAAGGTATCATAATGATCAATCAGACACCGAACGCCAAATCTGGACCGGGTTTAGACTTGTTTCGATCGATCTGCTCTTCAATCTCAATCCCATCTGTTCTACATCACCGGTGGTGGGTCGGCGAGAAGGCGGAGGTGGAGGGTGCGGAGGTGGTCGGGTGATGTTAAAGAGGGTCTTGACGACGTTGAAAGTGGTGGCGTTTGTGGGGACGAAGCCGATGAGTGCGTGGCAGTTGGAGGTGACGTTGGTGAGGGTGGTGCAGTTGAAGATGGCAGCGGAGGAAAGAGCGGTGAGAATGGATAGAGAGACCGACATGAGAGTGATGGTCTGGAGAGAGAGAGAGAGAGGGAGGGAGCTCTGGGAAAAGATGTGTTTCCCAGAGTGAGAATCGCTTAAGTTCTATTGATAAGGTTGGTTAGTGTGTGATTTAAAAGAATTGATATGTTTTGAAAAATTTTGGTTTGAATTTTCATGAAATTTTACGCGGGAAGAAGGGCGCTCAAATGTTTAGAACTTAAGCGACGGAATGTTCTATTTCCGTCGTCTAAGTGATTCATAATTTTTTGTTTTTTTTTGTTTTAGAAAATATTTCGTCGCCTAAATAAATATTTTCGTCTCCTAAGTTCTACTTAGGCTACAGAATGTAATTCCGTCTCCTAAGTGATTCATATAAATTTTTTAATTTTTATTTTTCAAAATATCGTCGTCTAAGTAAAAATATTTCGTCTCCTAAGTAGTACTTAAGTGACGGAATGAAATTCCGTCTCCTAAGTTGTTCTTAGGAGACGAAATATTTTGATTTCGTCTCTTAAGAAAAACTTAATTAGGAGATGAAAACTGTTTCGTCTCCTAAGTAGAAATTTTCGTCGCTTAAGTACCACTTGGAGACGGAATTTTTTAATTTCATCGCCTAAGTGATATTTTCCAGTAGTGTATACATAATATTTAACCTACACATACAAAAAAAAGTAAATATTTACAAATATTCTACAGTATTGTTAAGGGAATGAATGAGGGGGATTGAGAAAGGGGTCTTGATAAGAATTAAAAATATGACTAATTTCAGTTTACCCCAATCAACTTTAAGTCGATCGTCATGTTAATTAGTCCATCTTCTTTCAATTTCATCAAAAACACCCATCGACTTCCAATTTTCATCAACCGTGTCCAAACTTCCGTTTTTCATCTAATTCCCCCGTCATGTGATGACGTGGCATTAAGAAGAAAACCAAATTTAAAGTCGCTAGGCCCACAAAAAAGGGGCAAAATAGACAAATTGCATTCAATCACAGTAAAATCACTAAGGTTAAGGGGTTGTGATGGGAACATAGATGTGTATTGATTGGGAAAAAATGGTCATAAAGGTTATTTTCAGAATTTAACTTTCTTCTTGATGCCACGTCATCACTTGACGGAGGAATTGGATAGAGATCGAACGGAGGTTTGGACACGGCTGATGAAAATTGGGAGTCGAGGGATGTTTTTGATAAAATTGAAAGAAGAATAACTAACATGGTGATCGACCTAAAATTAATAAGGGTAAACTAAAATTAGTTCTTAAAAATAAGAAGATCGACCACATGAATTATGAATATTGGTATCTGAATTGTTCAGATGATTGAATATCTCTGTACAACATCAAACTACAGAGTAGAGACCAAAGAACGTCGGCATGATGATGAGGCCCGTTGAGAGATTAATTGTTGAAGGACCTATTGACGATTAAAAAGTTTGAGTAATATATCTTGATAAATCAATACAATAATTCTTTTCAAAAAAAAAAAAAAAAAAACTCCATGCTTATATTAATAATATGCTCAAGTATGCATGATTAACTATAAGGAAGTACGTAATGGTCGTTTTGTTTTCGACCAATCCACAATAGATCAATCTTTGATGAATAAACTGTTTGTTCCTACTCCATTCGAAATTTCTTATTTACGGTTAATTAAGTCATCCAGTTTAGAACTGTATTGCATATGTTGTTGACAAATTTTAGTTTTTTCTTCGTGAATCACAGTTTCTTGCATCATTTATCATCTTTGGTCTCTTTCCATTTACTCTGTACTCCTTACATGATGTCCCTATCTTTGTTCAAATCTCAGGCCTAACAAAGAAGAAGATAAATAGCAAAAGTACTTGCCATTCATAACTCACATTAGTATATGTTTGAAAGTTAGGCGATTACTACTAGCAATCAGAAATCCTATTAAGGAGCGTCACATGGCGCTGTCAGGAGGTCCAGTGGGTCTTGGCCCATAGTGCTAGGACATTGGTATAATTAGGAGTTTAATTTATAAGCTGGGTGGTCCATTACAGATGTCTCTAGTCCGGTCCAGCCCTATATCCAAATTCTTCCCATCGGGTTTTATATATCTATTCTAGATGCAGTCCCACCAAAAAAAAGGACACACAAAGTTGTGGTTTGGTAATTTTGTTGTACAACTATAACATTTGAAACTAGCTAGGGAAGTAGGGAGTAGCAACACAAAATAGGAGTAGACAAGTAGTACTAGTAGTAGTAGTAATAGACTAGTAGCAGTCTCCCAATAATATGGTCATGATGAAGATGAGATTATACTGTGCCATGAATGTCCCATGGGGTGCAATTAATCTAGTGTATGTATCACTCTGCTGTACCATGCTCTGCGTATTAATCATTCCGGTACCACATATACCTTACCATTTAGTAGATTTCTTCTAATCTTTATCCTTGAGATAGACCTTGATCATCTAATCTTTGTAGTCCCCGGCTTTTGCATGTTACACATCTAATGATCTTTTTAGTATGTCATAGTTGTGTGAAAGCAAATACGAGTCGTCTTTATAGCAGTAATTTTTACTAGTTGGTGTTTGGTTCATTACATGTTTATTGTAGAGATTTTCTATATTATTTAAGGTATTTGTAATAAGGGGTTTAAGCATAATTAATGTCACACTTTGTGTTCAACATTTTCATTAATTAATACTTGAGGGCAACCGAAATAGCCCTTTAATATTCCAAACGAACAAGGAAAATAAAAAAAAACCTTGTCAGTTTGGCTTATAAAGAAGAATTTTATGACGGATATTGTGTTCACTTACAAAATTGTGGCATTGTTCAAATGATACAAACACTTATTGGCTATTGCATAATGTCCACAATTAGTGTCTAGTCTTCCTCTCCTAGGTCCCGTTTTATATCTAGAAATATTATTTATAACCTTAATGTGCATGGTACACTTTATCTCCTTTCCTTTCCTTCCTATGTCTTGTTCATAATTGTGATTAGACAACTACGTACTTAGTCTTTTGAATTGAACTACTCTAGCTAGCTAAACTCGATCCAATCCGGGCGTAGAACAAATGCATGTTTGTTCAATCCTAGCTCTTAAAAGCTATAAACAAGTATGAAGCAATTAACTATTTCCTGAGTTTAAGTTATGACAGAACCATTAATTTGCGATGGTTCTCTAGAGCCCTAGAAGGCTTAATAGGAGAGTGATGGATGAAGAACCGGTCGTGGCAAGGCATCCACGTTATATATAACTATAACACGAAACCTGGTCTAGCTAATTGACTGACATAATTACTTGACAAGAAGAAATTAAAACAGAGAGAATGGAAGAAAGGAAGGAAATTAATTCATGGCCGGGTGTCAGTTGGAAGAAGAAGAAACCCACAGAGAAGGATAAGGATGATAAGAAAGTAGCCTAACTTTGACATTGAATATATTTAACGAGTAGGTAGCTCGATCACTCTTAAACCCTAGCTAGCTTTCACTCTCATCAGTATAGTTGCCACCCCTCTACGGTCTACCCAGTTCCCGGACCCCTGCTTCGATCAAACCCTAGCTAGCTATGTCCCGCCACGGCCATAGCTCTTTGCTTCAGTCTCTGCGCCATTGCTTGACTAATGGTGTTTTCAAAGGCGGAAGCCATTTGGGGGTGTTCCTTCATGTCTGTCTCTGTAGACTACTGTAGTAGTAATAGTATTATAAGGTAAAAGCCATACATACATGCAAAGCAACGTCAACATCTTTCTTTCTCGGTATTCTATGCGCGATGTGAAAGCTCAGTGACATCCCAGTCCAGTTTGTGCCTCCCTCTCTTTCTCTCTCCATTGAATTCCTTTCTGAAATCATTGAATTATGATGGTGTTATGATTTCTGAGACAAAATACCCAGCTAGCTCCATCAGCCAGGACAGGGACCAACCAACCAACCCGGCTCGGCTCATGGAGGACGGCACGGTGGTTTCTTTTCGTTTCAGATCACTGGGCTAATAACACTACTATTGGTCGTCACTGCTACTGAGTCTGAGTCCGAGCCCGAGCCTGAGGGTCTCTGGGAGACTGGTCTCTGAGGCAGTAGTAGCTGCTGCCTCGATCGGAGGAGGAGGAAGAAAGGAAGACAGGAAAGTCAAAACAACTCAAAATCCCAAACAGGCTCGCTAGGGACAGAGAGTTAAGGCAAAGGCAAGCAAAACACACAATTCCCAGTTTCACCAAAAAAGCAAGAAGTGCAAGAAAGGAGAAGAAAGACTCATTCATTTTCGTTCAAAGCTGGGAGGAGAGGCCTATAGCTACTTGAGAGCCCACCAGCCTAGCTAGCTAGCTAGCCAGTAGGAGAGCTAGAGGTTTCTTTCTTTCCTTTCCTTTTCTTTATTGATTGTCAAAAAAGAAAGATGCATGTTGGAATTGCTGCAACCCCTTTTTCTCTCTCTCTCTCTTCCTTTCATTCAATCATAAAGCAATCGATTGCAAAATCATTTCTCATCCAACTTTTTCTTTCCTTTATTTTCTTCTTTTTTTGCTTTTGTATGCATGTATAGCTCGACGCCTTTGCCTTGGAAGTTGGAATTGACCTCCCCCTTGTGCAAAGTTTTTAATTCCCAATGAAAGTTACAGTTCAAAAGTAAAAATGGACTTGGTGTGGTGAGTTGCATGTACAGTACTGACTGTAAAAAGTAGCCCCCCCCCCCGGCCGGCCACCCCCCACTCGACGAGATCGATAGTTGAGTCACGTCTAGAATTCTAGTACAACATTTTGGTCGGAATAGTGATGCCCAGCACACCATTAACAAATTATGTTCCTCACTTGTCTCTTTTTCTTCCTTTTTCTTTTCGATCTCTTTTTTCACAATTCATACTCCACCAACTCAATTACAAAGATCGATCCGGTCCAGGTCAGTTCTGCCTTTGTTCTTAACCTGGCTAGCTTGTGTGTCATTTCGGTTCAAAACAAATGAAGAAAAGCTAGTGAATCTGCAACTAATAAGAATATCCCAGCTGCATTGTGTTCATATTAAGATTAACAACTACTTCTTGTTTTTGGTACATCAATCATCTAATCTTAAGCTCGAAATTTCTTGTACGAACTAAGGTGTAAGTGAATAACTGAACACCTAATATGCTACCTTGGTTTCTATATACGACTTGTGCATGTAGTGTGGCAACTGGCAAGCATTGCCATGCTGCGTTATCGTTCTCCACTATTGTGACATATACATACGCAGCACACCAGCAACAGGCAGGGATAGCTTTTTTGACTACCAAAAAACCTAAAAGCTGCGGAACCAATTAACCACGCAGGACCCAATTATAACAATATCTCACAAACTGTTGTCAAATATATACTCTATAATCTTCAAGATCTTCATCTTTCTTCAAGTCCCACCGAGATATAGCACAGTAGGTAATTGAAAACGAGATAGCAAAACTACAACTAGTAAATTTCTCAACAAATATTGACAAGAATTCGGAACTGTTCTGCATCATTCTTCTGTTCCTTGGGACAATGTGCCTCACGGTTTTCACCCCACAACAGAGACTTGACCAGATTAATTACCCCATGGTCATAAAGAGGTCGGTTTTAGGGAAGTGAATATATTCTTACTTACTATAGCTCAGTGCATCGATGTCATTATTTTTAACTATCTATATATCTCCTTGATTTCTGTTAAAGGAATCCATGTTTAGTCTATTTTGTTAGTTATTACATGCTAACTTTACCATATATATATATATATATATATATATATATATGTACACACATATATGTTGCATTACTTTGAACCTTGGCAAACAGCAGCTGATGTTACAAATCAAAATCGGGGTAGATAGTAATTAAAGAATTTATTGATCGATGGATACAGTTTAAAAACCAATCGAGCTCTTGTGGGAAATGAACTATACTCAATAGGCAAAACAATGTCTGTGAATCAAAGGAGGCAGCTAAATGTTAATCTAGAATCAGACCCAGCTTGCCGACATTGTCATACAATTTTGTTATAAACTGTTTAGGTGAGAGCATATATGCAACAACCAAAAGATTAAAATTTTAATGAAATGCCAAAAGAACTAGGTCAGAACCTGATCGCTTCGTTTGTTTTTAACAATGTACCATAAATTCATTGGCAAAAGAACGATAGAAAAATCGAGCTATATTCATCTCGTATATAAGTATGTAGGGCATAGTGGCATATAGGATTAATTTGGTTCTATTGTAATATGGGATGGGATCAAAGCACAGATATGCCCAGTAATAATGTATCTTCAATAATAACATAATGTACGATTTGTTGAGAATATTGTAGGGAAATTAAAGTCGCACTCTCGCACTCATATATATGCTCATTGCTTCTTTTTGTTTCTCTTATTAATAAATTATTACCGATTTTTTTTATATGCTTTGCAAAACATATGTAATGTAATAGTTCTGCTGAGCTACACAGGAGACATGCACACTTTAAGCCCTCTAGGATCATCACCTAATATTATTTATGAATATCCTTTTATTTGGTAGATTGAAGTAGGTTTAAAAACGTAGACGTACTAATGAAACTGTTGTTTTCGCATATTAGGCTTGAAATCGTAATGATCTAATAAGCGCGCTTCTGACTACCTCAACTCTTTATCCTTGAATCGATATGAAAAGGTTGGCCCTTTATGCTAATTTTTGTACGCACCAAGGTGCAAGTGAACCGAATAATTAATATGTATTCAGCCTTGTAACTGATGCAACCATCGAGGTGACACTGTCATGTATATATGCGAGCGCCGTTAACAAAACTGAAACCTAAAAAACTAGTCTAAGTGTTACAAATACAAGAGGTGCATGATCGAGAACCCGAAATGGAAGAAGTTAGGAGCGCTTAATTTGATCGGATCGAAAATGAAAATGTTAGAGGAAGGAATTGAATGTTTCCGGTCTTCATTTTATCCTCACACATCCAATTGGGTGACTTGCACATTGGTGGTGTAAGTGTATCTTAATGCATAAAATATGTTCCTCTTTTATATCGTTATCCAGTTTCAATTTCCGATGGTTAGTTACCCAGATTTTAAAACTCTTGTATGCAATAGAAAGAAGTGAAATGTAGTTAAAAAAAATTCGAAGCCATAAATGCATTTACCTTTTCAATGTAATATACTTTGCCAAGAGCTGAAACCCTAATTAGTTTAGTTAGGAGATGAGATGGGCATATATAGGGCCTTGTAACTCGCTCTATGGCTCGTTGTCACCCCATGCCAGAAGTAAGTGTACAAGTCGAGGACATGTTTATATTTCTAACACATATATGCATGTGGAGAGTGGTGCAGCCATTAAAGAGGGCACAGTTAGAAAAATGTAGCAATTGCATACATATAGTCCATCAATGCCTAATCGCACCTGCAGCTGCAGGTAATAATAACTAAATTCAAATTGATAGGAAGGATCTATAACAAGTTAGTTAGTTATAAATTATAATTGATTTGAGTTGATTTGGCCTAGGTTTTAGAAAATAATCAACAAGATTGATGTACTAGTCAATGAGCTAGGGTCATGTGGGGGTGTGACATAATAATATGGTAGACAAAGTTGTTGGAGGATTAGAAGGGAATATTTGGGAGGATGAAAAGGAATAATAAGAAACTATCTAGCTCTTTTCTCTCTAATAATAATAGCAACAAACAATGGTATGTATGTGTGTATGTGGAAGAAGAAAGAAAAATAGGGAGTTTACGATGACAACCATATGAAAGCAAACAAACAACACTTTAGGAGTGGCCTCACAATCAAATATTTTTTAGGTCAATGGGTCCACCCTAATTAATCAATATTTCTTGACTATTACACCCACCAATTCATTCATCCATTAATTTTTGATAAGACATATACCACCACCTCTTAACTTGTTTTACATTATAATGCAATGCTACGATCACCTGCATTATAAGATGCATACTTTTTAGGCATCATGGTTTTGATTTCCTTAACGGGAAAGTAGAACACCGACACGTGCCCGGCGTCGTAGTATAATAAAAATTACCGTTTAATTAATATTTGAATATATCAGTGAGTCGTGACTTCTTGTTTATCTAAGTTTGAGGTATTCTTTGTTTAGCTAAGAGTTATCTATTTAAACTATAATTCCTCATGCACTTATAAAGAATTAGTTAAACTAGTTAACCCGTTTTAATTAGTTAATTTTGTTTGGAAAATTTTTGTGAGAATATGTACGTATGGACAGCTACAATAGTATATAGGATGAGGATATCTATATATACCCATGGGATTTTTGTATGTTTTGTTACTGTCTGCAGCTCTTTTGCTTGTTTTATTCTGTTTTGCAGCTTTTCATTTGGTTGGACACCAAATTTTCATCCATAAAAGGAGAAACAATTCATAGAGTTTCTGTTTTTATTATACATATATACAAAACATTTAATAGGAATGGTCCGTGAGGTAGTGATCGATCGTTTGCTCTCATCATGTGACCTGTGATTCAAAGATCCTTATTAGGGTTTGCTCTCATTACATGAATATTTGCTGCTCTTTCTTGTAATTTGAAAACTGCGGGTTGTCCATTCATATGGAAAAAGTTACAAACTGCGGAGTTCGGCAAAGGATCTCGGTCAGTTTCAATTTCTCAACTTATAGGGCAGAGTTTGAGACACTTGTATTTCTTCCCCAACAGGAATATTACTATCAATTAGCCAAATCTTCAAACAGAACTAGATAGTGTTTGGTTTGATCACACACGGACTCGAAACATAAAATGCAACGCTTGTACTTGAAGTTGACAATGGGAGCTAGACATTTACCATTGCCTAAATGCAAATAAGCTCAATACACAGTGGTGAAAAAGCCAGCCATGCCAGCCAGCCAGAGAGTTTATATATATAAGGGATGATGAAGTACCAGCTACATGTAAAGGATCAGGTACACACTAAAAAGTGGTGTATATATACAAACACATATATAGCTCACATTCACCTAGATGGCATAGAAAATACAAGACTGTGGGTCAATGTATCAGTGTCAGCATTATATAGCTCTATTCAATATCCAGTTGATGTAACTATTCAGTGATCCGTCCATTCCATTGCTTAGCTTTATTCATAGAAGAATCGACCCAGTAAAAATTGGAGCTAGCGAGGAGAGTGGGGGGAAAAGAATTCTCTGGATTTGTCCCTCTCTTTCTCTGTCGACTCTCATCTACTTTTTTTAACCCGTCGTCTCCGGGGAACTGAATTGAAGGCTGTAGCTAGCTGGGATCGAAGAAGAAGAAGCTGAACATTATTTTTTCAAAAGCCTAGCTTGTTTTTGTTTTTTGTTTTTCCAGTTTTCCGTGTACATTTACATTTATAAATAGGGAGAGAGTCCAGGGCATTGACTAATGCTAGAGAGAGAGAGAGACAGGCTTTGTTGGAGTGTCATTTTCCTATATATACTCTCGAGGCATTAGAAACTCAGACCCATCTCTTTTATATTCCTTCCTTCTTCTTCTTCCCAATCCTTTCCCCATTTTTTTTTCTTTAATTTTAATTTAGCTAACAGTATATAGTAGTACTACTACATACACTTCTCTCTCTCTCTCTCTCTCTCTAGCTTTCTCTCTCCAGATGAGGATGTCTGTTTCTTGAGGAAGAGAAAAGTCTTCTTCTTTTCCCATTTAGCTAGCCAGATAGCCTTAATTCCTTTCTTTACAGCACACTCACTTTCTTCTTCTTCCTCTCTCACCATTTTTAATTTTAAGTTTTCTTTTTAAGGCATATTAAAGGTCTGCTTTCGTTATCATTCATACTAGTTAGCAGCAAGATCAGTGGGATTATTACTACTGCGCATCTGCAGCTAGCTCTGATCCATTGATAATATTCTCTCTAATTTCTAGTTTATTTATAGATGCTTGTGAGTGTGTGTTTTTGAAGCAAGCAGCTAGCTGAAACCCACCTCATAATCCACATCTCTATATTACTATTACTACTGGTTAGCCTCTGAAATCTGTCAGAAGGAGATGGAGGAAGTGGGTTTTTACTTTGTTTTCAGAACCCAAAACTGCTTA
The DNA here is from genome assembly GCA_010134655.1 of Fragaria nilgerrensis. NCBI lineage: Eukaryota > Viridiplantae > Streptophyta > Magnoliopsida > Rosales > Rosaceae > Fragaria > Fragaria nilgerrensis. The sequence goes on from CM020981.1 coordinate 11,370,830, forward strand.
TTAGCTTTATCATTAGCTTGAGAGAGAGAGAAACAGAAACAGAAAGAGAGATCAGAGAGACAGCACTTGGGTTTTAGCCAGAAGCTAGGAAGCTCAGAAGTTGTTGCTTGTTGAATTGGTGTGAGGAATATATAAAAATGCCTCATAAAGGGATTTTGGAGTCTTTGAATCCGATTCCTGATCTTTCACTTCACATAAGCCTTCCAAACAGTGCTTCAAACGAACCTGCAGACTCTGCGGCCTTCAACATATGGCGGTGCAGAGACAACAACACCGACGTGCACGACGGCGTCGGCGGTCTAGTCAAATCCCATGGTGACGACGCTACCACTCCTCCACCTCCACTCGCCGCAGACACTGAGCTCTCCCTTGCAAATCCCACAAGTGCTTCCGAGAGTGACAACAACAACAACTCATGGAAGATGATGAATTCGAGTTACTTCTCTAGAGATCAGCAGCAAGCAGAAAAGCACAGCAACATAAGCCACGGCCTTTCCATGCTTGATGTGGCCGAGCTAGGAATGAAACCCATCAAAGGAATTCCAGTCTACAACACCACTCCCGCACCAGCTAATTGCTCCTTCCCGTTTTCTCAGCCTAATTTGGACCCATCTAGGGATATATCTGCAGCTGCTAATAACCCCAAGCTTTGCTACTACCAAACGCCGCCGTATCTATCTCCTGCTGTGCCCTTCAGACCCGGTGGTGCTGCTATGGGAGGGTTTGAGTCGACCAGGTTTAACGGGATAACTATGGAGAGTCTTAGAGTGCCTCAACACCAGTTGCAGTATCTGAATCATCATCATCACCATCAGCAACAGCAGCAGCTGCAGCATCAACACCAATGTGGAGTTGGGGTGGGATTGGAGCTCATCATCATCATCATCATGGTGATTTCTCCAGTAATAACGCGTTTATTATGAGATCTAGATTTACACCCAAGTCGTATCAGAGTAAGAGGAACATGAGGGCACCCAGAATGCGGTGGACCAGCTCCCTCCACGCCCGTTTTGTTCACGCCGTCGAGCTCCTTGGCGGCCATGAAAGTCAGTCCATCTCTTTCTCATTAATTATTTATTAATTTTCTTCTTATATTTGTGTTAGAAATTTGTCTGAAACTTTTCATCTTATCTTATATTACTTAGGAGCGACTCCAAAGTCAGTATTGGAGCTCATGGATGTCAAAGATCTCACACTTGCTCATGTTAAGAGCCATTTGCAGGTATAGAACCCAGCTCTCTCTCTCTCTCTCTCTCTCTCTCTCTCTCTCTCTCTCTCTCTCTCTCATGTCAAATAAGGTTCATGTTCAACCTAGCCAAGTGATTGAGCTCAGGAGTTGAAATTGACCAGAGATAAAACAAAAACCTAGGTCTCTCTCTCTTTTTTTTTTCTTCTCTCTCTCTCTCTCTTTCTCTGATTGAGAAGTAGTACAGTGCAGTGCAGAGAGATGTATATATGTGTGTGTGGTGGAGAGTAATGCAGACTGAAGACTTTGGCTGTCCAAATGGCACAGCAGCCAAGGCTAGCTTTGGCTTGTGAAGAAGTTTGAATTTGTACTGATGAGTGATGAGTATCTGATTCATGAATAAATGGTTTAAAGATGAATGCCTCAGTTGTGGTACTTTGCTTCAGATCTTAGCTTTGAGTCTCTGAGTCCTCCTCCTCTCTTTCTTAGCCTTCCCAGTGAAACAGGACAAGCTCTCCTTTTAGAGAGAGAGATAAAGTCTGAAAGAAAGTAGACATCATTTCTCAATAATACAAAGGCATTCATTTACTACTCACCCCCCTTCACCAAACATCGACCTCGTGCTTATTAAACTACTCAACTAAAATCCATACACACAAGCAAAGCATCTTCCTCACTTCCTCCTCTCTTTTCCATTTTTTCTTAATTTTCTCTTTTGCTTCTTCTAAGCTATTTAACTGAGATTTTTGATGATCAAGTACTGTATACTAATTCCGTCTCTTTTATTTTGCAGATGTACAGAACTGTGAAGAACACTGACAAACCTGTAGCTTCCTCAGGTAATTCGTATTGCTAACTTAACCCCCTACTTGCATCACTTAATTGTAAGTTGTTTCCATCGTTAATTTGAGTTATGAAATTTCTACTACCATTCTTCTTGCATGCATGTACCCTAAGGGCCGGGATGTCATACATTTACACGTCCGTATTTATACACAATGCGTACCTTAGTAAGCACACACACTACAGCATGTGCTTTTGGTTCTGGAACTTGATGTACAAGTTCAACAGTAGTGAAATATAAATGTGCATATGCTTCAGACCGGACATTGCGCGCAGTTAAACTTGGGGAATATATGTTACGATGTTAGGTAGATTATACACACACATCATGAATCGTATTAATCGGGTTACTGTATATATATGAAAACCAGATGGGTCTGGGGATGAAGATCTTCTTTCCACAACAACGACAACGCATCATCAGAATTCTGCAAATGGCTTACTAAACCAAAGAGGAGGATCAAATGCAGGTTTAAATTCAGAGCAAGAGGCCGAACACCCTTCTAGCAATCTGTGGGGTAACTCGTCCAGGTATATAATTAATTGATTAAGTACTAATTTTTTCCCAGTGATTGTTACTGTTGTTTTCATAAATTTCCACCATTGATTGGTCCTACTTTCCAGTTTTCTTCATCCTTCTTCTCCCATATTGTATAAAACTATAAATAAGCAAATGTATATATGCATGGGTGGGTATTAGCTTTGGAAATCAGAATACACGTCTTTCTTTTTCTGAAACTAGAAAGTGCTTCTTTTCACAGCTTTTGCTTTCCATCAATTTACTTTCTTTTTTGTCCTCGATCGTTAATTCTTACATCACTAAACTTGCACCAAGTACTACCTTTGAGAATAATAATTTAAAACATTGAAATCTTAGCGTGAAAGAATCAATGTGCACTAGCTGTTCATCTAGACCATTGTTTGTGAAATCAGAATGTTAGAATGTACTTACAGAATACGTCTTTCAATCTCTGTGTATGTTCTTAAATTGATCCATACACCTTTCACCTGTTGATTAAGTAATTAGCTTTACACTTACATATAGTAGGCATATATTTAATTTGGTTTGATCCATTCTGTCTGATCCTAGGGTTTAAGTTCCAAACTTGGTTTGTTAATTAAATTAGAAATTTCATCCTAGCATGTACAAACTGTCATTGCATTAGTTTGCGACTGATAGCTAGCTAAGATCATTTCCAATTAAAAAAAAAAAAAAGAGGGTGTAAAGAACTAAGGATGATTATATCTTGATCAATATAATATCTTCAGCTACTTCGATCAGCTTAATTAGCCTAAGCATAGTTCAATCCGCATATGGTATTAACAAACCCATGCATGGAATGCCTTAATTTTCACTAATTTGATCTAATGAACACATGTAAGAAATTAAGTACGTACGTAGATCAATAAGCTAGGCAGTTGGCAGTAATACTAATAGCATGGGTAAAAATTTAAAGCTACCAATGCATAGTTTCATAACCCTAGCTTACCAATGCATAAGCTATCATATATAATACGTATGCTAAGAGCCTGCCGATGCATAATACGTACCCGGGCATGGCATAAAACACCTCAAGATCTTCTGGAACATAATCCCACATGTACACGAAGTTAAAGCCAGACTCTTGAGAATTCATGACCAGACAGGAATCGTTAACTCTGATTGCACCAATTAATTGCATCTGCTAATAGTAACATACACTTACACATGATGATCTCGTTCTACTTATAAACTGCCCAGATTGAAGAGCTTTGTTCATTATTATTTCCTGGTATTTACATTACGTACTGATAACTTGTTGCATCCTTTCTTCCCATTCTTTCACTGCAGGTATGATCTTCGTTTGTGATTTGCATCAAGTGTGAGTTTGAGTAGAAGTTGATTAAGAATTTAATGATGAGGTAGCTAAAACCAGAACTTGCAATTGAAGAATTACCGGTTATTGATATATGAAAATGCGTGGTTGCAGTAGGGGAGCATGGGTGCAAGCAAGTTCAAGAGATCTTAATGGCCACTCTCAACATCGAAGTCCTTCTGGAAACCTATTTCATCATCACGAGGTACTGATGACCTGAAATTTTAGGTGTTAATTAATTACCCCTTAATTAAATTTCGATCAGTCTGGAAATATAATTTATCGAGTTAACGATTTGCAATAAACACATGCTGCAGGGAAGTGATTTCGCTCAATCAAGAAGTAGCTTTATAGATCTCACCAACGGGGACGGCCTCATCAAAAATCCAAGCTTGGAGTTCAGCTTGGGGCGACCGGACTGGCACAGCAAAGAAGTACTGGACTAATTTTACATATTAAGCTAATTAGCTAGCTAGAGGGAATTGTCTGACCACTATGCATTACTATATTCTCTTGAAAGAAGAAGAAAAAGGAGGAATTGAAGAAGAAGAACATGACACCATATATAAGAATTTTAGGAAGAAGGGGGTATTTTTGAGGAAGTAGAAAGCTTAGCGAGCCATCGATCATGTCTCTCGATCTCGATCTGTATATTCTCTTCGATTAATTTTGGAACAAAAGTTGCTGTTGATAGTGATCTGTGATGTTTTTCCATTGCGTACAAGCCAGTCATGAATCAAAAGTTTAAAAGGGGAAAGAAAAGAGAGGCGGAATCAGTTTTATTGGTGGTGCATTATCTGGTGGCTTATATATTCTGTCTTTCTCAATTGCATGTATATGTTTTTCAATGCCAAGAACCTTTTTTTTTCCTTTCCCCATATGATTGATGGTCTTTTGAGTGAGGGATATTGATTCTAATTGAATAGTGTGTGAAATTAGGCCTTTGTAATTGTATATAGTACGTTCATGATTTGTGATTTGTAACCTGATTTGTCCCCTAAAAAGCTATAAAGCATTTGGTAGCTAGCTGTTAATTTAGAGAATGGAATATTATTGAATTGATTTTGGTATACTTGTGCTTTCAGAAGCAAATCCATGCATATATGTCCCATGCAGATAGCTCAATCTTAATCATGCACTTTCGTTAACAAAGTCTAAGATTTGGGAACAATTGGCTAATTATTTAATCGTGATTAGTTTTTAGCACTAGTCATTCTCCTTTCTGTCTGATAACTACAGATCGAACGAGATGATGTTGCTATTGTGACCAGCACAGTGTATCGTACTTTTGGATGCATGTATTTAGAGGTGGCAAACCGGTTGTTAACCACGGGCAAATCACGTTTAAAAGCGGCCTCGGCACAGTCCAAACCTGTTAACGGCCCGGCCCGGCCCAAACACGTTATTCTAATGGGTTGGGCTGGGTCTAGAAAAATGAGTCCATGGGCCCGGCCCGGCCCAAGCACGATAATTTTAGGCCCATGGTCCGGCCCGTTATAAATAATTTTTTTTTCATTTTTAATATGAAGATAACATATTTATAAAATAATAAACTTAGTTTTGAGTGTGAACAATATACTTATATACTAATAATTATTTATTTGAGTATGAATTTGCATTCCCCTAGACTCATAAGAAGTTTTGCCTAAAAATTTATTAATTGTGAACAATAAGCATTTATCACTTATTTATTTAGTTTGTTAACAAAGAAAAAAAATAATCAATAGGTTGTGTGAATTAGTTTTGGTTTGTAATCGTATCATGTATAATTAAAAGTTGAGATTATGAGAGTAGAAGCGGTAGTATAGGACATTCACCTCGACCATTTTCAATTTTCGGCAAGAAACGGGCCCGACACAGCCCGTTCATGGGCCCGGGCCGACCCGGCCCGAGCACAGCTCACCACATTATAGGCTTGGGCCGTTGGTCGGCTGGCCTTACATTTGAGTAAATAGGCCGGCCCAAGCCCGAGCCCGTTAAGAAGTGACCCGTCGTGGGCTGGCTCAAACACGCCCGAAACCCGATTAGGCGGGCCGGGCTGGACCGTTTGCCACCTCTACATGTATTTCATCCTTTGATCAATACACCATTTTAGGTTTTCATACTTGAACTGCGTAAAATGAACCTGAACGGTCACATCTCCATCGATGAAGAACAACGACAAGGCGGCAACAGTAGCAGCAACCGTAGGACTGGCAATGGGCCGGACCCGTGTGGACTCGTGCGGGTTCTTAACGGGCTAAACTCGTTAAGAACCCATTAACTAACATGTCAAATCAGGCTGAGCCCGACGGGTTTACGGGTTTCCGTTAGAACCCGCTAAGCCCGTGAATTTTTTTTATTTTTTTTCCCAAACCCCTTGAACCTGTGAATTTTTCTCAATCTTCTTCACATACACACTCACCGAGTCTGCAGCAAGAAGCTGCTATCTTAGTGCCGAATCGGCTATTGTTTTCTTTGATCACGACTGATTAAGTTGTTGCTATCCTTAACTTGAATGTGAAAGCCACCCTTGAAGTCCTACACGTTTTTGTAACCATTTCAAAAGACATTGCATCATCTGAAAACCCAACTGCAAGTTCATTGCATCTTAACGCAATGCATTCACCTTGCTGCTTCTTCCAAATAATACGTAACGAATTTCTAATTCCATTTCCAAAATCATTAATTGTGGGCAGATCTAGGCCTGGGCCATGCGGAACCTTCTGGTTTCTTTGGCTTTCTTGTGAAGTCAGGAGGGTGCTCTAAGAAAGGTAAACCTGCCTAACAAGACAGTTGACACGATTCTCATATGGTATTAGGGTTTAAAGTTTGGCTTGAATCCTAGAATAAAGGCTTGAGAAATGAAAGTCGTTATTTTCCTATATTTTGTGTGCACAAAAAAAGGAACAATTTTCTTTTAAGATAAGAAAATATAAGAGAAATTCAATCATTTCATCCTCTAAATATGCATTAATTACTTAACATAAATACATTTGTATCGTTGTTTTATCTATAAAACTTGTCTAGCTATCTATTTTAACATCTGAGGACATAAATGAGATTTTAATATAGTTTAGTTTCCTTAACTTGCACAAACCAAACATCAAAATGAAAAATACATGGTTTCTCATTGATTTCCCAAAGTTCCCAAACAACTTATTTTTCTTTTCCCGTGAGAAATCCAAAGAACAAATTTCTTTTATATGTTACCAAACGAGGCCCTATTCTCACTGATCACATCCTGCCTTAATTAGTCATCAGATAACGCCGTTCACCAAAATCACGCCGTAACGGACAAACAATCAGGCCGAACATTTGACGCTAGTCAAACCAAGCCCAATCAAACTTCCGGGCCCTATATTGGACCTATCTCCTTCCATACGTATCCGTACCTTTACACGTGTCAACACCAAGACGACTCAACCGCAGCAACTCGTCTCGAGCGTCAGCCACGTGCGCAGATAGACCTCTCCCATTTGATTAATTTGGACCCCCCGTTCTCGGAGAGTAGGACCTCGTCAAACGCCGTGTCGCCGCATCGACGACACGTGTCGCAAAATAGCGGCAACGGCTGATTTTGCGCCATAAGTGGCGTGCGTTTGTCTTCTTCCCCCTTCCTCCGTTTAAAACATTTCCAGATAGGATTTAGAAGAAGAAGCCAGACACAGCTCGACCTCCTCCTCCTTTCCTCAATCGTAATTATCGCAAATAATAATTTTTTTAATTTTTTACCAAAATTATATTAAAACCCAAATTCCCTGAGCCGTTTCCATCATTGGGAGCTGTGCCTATTCATTCCAAGTTTGGGAGAAAGAGAGCGAGAATTGTGTAGAGGCCTTGAATTTATGAGCTGTGTGGGAACAGCGAGGGCTAAGATAGTATTAGACTCTGGAATCGTCCCTTGCTTTGATACCAGCACGGTAAATAGAGCCAAACTTGACCGATTAGGTATCGGAGGAGAAGCACAACTGAAATTTAATTCATCATCTCCGGCATCGTCTTCGTCGTCGGCATTGCTCCTGCGGAGCAGTAGCATCAGGAAACGACACGTGGAAATGGCGATGGAGCTGACCACCGCCGCGGTTTCGGCGCCGCCGCCGTCTCTGATTTTGACTTCCGGCGCCAGCGGCCGGATAAGCGCGTTGTTCTCGCTCCGAGCGTTGAGGAGTTTGATGATGCTGATCAACGCCTTCTTCCTGCTGGTGTTGCTGCCGTTCCGCGGGCGGAAGCAGTCGTCGGAGAAATTGTCCGACGACGAGAAGCAGAGGGGGACGGTGGTGCGCGTGCCGGCCACGATCGTCCACTGGAAGAGCACCAGCTCGGCGGCGCCGCCTCCGCCGCCGGTTGATCATGACGTGGCGGCCAGGAGGGCGCTGGCGAAGATACGTGTCAGGCAGGACGATGATGAGAATTCCGTCCGGCAGTATTCGATTTTTGCCACCGCCAGAGGTGAAACTCTTTTCACCCAAACCTGGACTCCGGTTCGGTTAACATCAGGTAAAGTTGTTCATCAGTTCTTCATTTTTCTATTTTTTTACTGCGATTGAATTCTTGTTTTTATCTTTCTTTTCCATTTTGAGTAAATTTTTATTAGTTTTAGGGGAAGTGGCAACTTCATGATTAGGACTTGAGCTGGACATTTCTGTTAATCCTTATCGAATTTTGTTTAATTTTCTTGTTTATATCGCCTTATTAACCTTAATGATAACTGGAAAAGTCCAGTTTCTTGTCACTAAGTATGCTAGTGTCGCTGTTTATGAGGATTGTAATGCCAATTTCCAACTGGACTTGAGTTGTATAACGGGCATATTCTAATAATCACATTTTACGCGTACGATCAACCTGGCCTGACTTTGGAAACTATGACCATATCCGAAAGGAATATACTTGTCTGCAGCTATTGGTCCTGCAATTTTGGAGTGCCAGGATCGTTCCCCGAGGATTGTGATAATGTCACCAGTTTTTGCTGGCTGTTTCATGAGGAGTAGAGAAGGATAAGTGTGTGATATATAATTGCAATGGATATGCAATGCCACTGGAAATAACAAAAAGTTCATTTCCTTGGTTGTTTTGACTGTGGCTGTTCATGCTTTTCTTGGCTTGGTCTATTTGACATTGGATTATATCCTATCAGTAAAGACCTGACAAATGATGGTTCGAATCTATGCCATAATAATTGGGGATTTTATTGACAGGACCATTTGTTCTCATTATCTATAGTCCTGTACTATTGCCCAGGCAGGTTGGGGGAATTATTTCAGTGCTAGGAGTAGAGTGGTCGCGTGGTCTAAATAGTGAGTTCAAATTGGTAACGAATAAGTTAGGCTCTGCAGAAGTTTCTGATGAATTGTGTCATTCACCACCTATTGACTCTTGGTTGTTTGGATATCATGTTAAATGTGTCATTGACAACATTAAGGCAACAGTTGTACGCAGCACCTGGTTTCTCTCAGAATTTCCTCTTCACATGATAAGCTTCTGTCAAATAATGGTGTGTATATAATAAAGGGTGTTATCAAATTCCAATAATTAGTCATACTTGTTCAGAACTTCAGATCTAATATTTTCTGCTATGGTCCCTAGGTTTTCTCTGAAGGAAAAGATGAAATAATGGGAATTGAGCATTTTCACTACCCTGTCCCCTTTGAAATAACTGGGGAAAGAGATTGGGACTGAGCACCATTACAGTTAATGACCAGAATGATTGGGTTGTTATGGTTGACTGTTCACTATCCTGTGTATATTTCAATGTTTACTGCTTCTAATTTTAGTGAGATCAGATGACAACTCTTATCCTTAGTATGTTTTTCTATAACTGTTTCTTCAAAATTCCTGTTTATTGTTGATAGTTTGATCCAGTGTACTGAATGAGAATCTATATTTTCCGGATTTTGGGAACTTTGTTTATTTGAGGTCACCTTTAGCTATCAGAGATATAAAATATGCTAATTATAGTTCTGTGCGAATGTTTACAAGTCATCAAGTCCAAACGTATACCATAACATTGTCTTTAACTGTTCTTTCTGTTCATAATTACTTTGAATTCTGTCCTTGACATTTGTATTAATTTTTTTCTTTTCATCTTGCTATAGTACTAAGTTACTGAGTTAACTTTTGCAATGTGCAGGGGCGTTGTCATTCTTATGCATGGCCTGAATGAACACAGGTTTGTTGTTTGTACAAAATCCACACTGAACTGTCATTTTTTGGTGAATTTCTCTTGATATTTCTAACAAGGCATATATATCATATCACAGTGGCAGATACAGCACTTTTGCAAAGCAGCTGAATGCTAATGGCTTCAAGGTTTATGGAATGGATTGGATTGGTAAGTTATACGTACACCCATCATCACACACCCCTAAAATTGTCCTTTTGTTTTTTTTTTTTTTTTGGTAATGCTGCCTTGAGTCTTGACGTTTAGTGACAATTTCACCAGTTGTATGTCATCTTTAACTCTTTCTGATGCAATTCTTTATATTTAGTAAATATACATCACAATGCTTTATTTGGACAGTAGTCTGGAGAATTAAATTGATGATGTATACTCATAATCACATTATACCATCTGTTGTGGTATAAGTCTTGGGGCCAAAATAGTAGCTACAAGTGAGTGTGCTTAAAGAACATGGTTTTCAATTTGTATGAATTTCCTGCTTTCCTTTCCAAAGAGTTGGGGATAATTGAATTTCCTTACAATTGTTTAGACACGGGTATGAAAGTGTGTATATCTGGTTATAAGAATTAAGCCTCTCTATTAACAACTGTTTCTGATTGTGGAATCATCTGCAAGAAGCAACTTGAGGTTTCATGTCCAAGTTGTTATGAAATTGGTACTAGTTATGGTACTATTGACTTCTATCGACAACCTACTGTTGCTTGTAATTGTATATGTGCTTGCATGAACACGTTTGTAGTGTTTGTGGCACATGCTTGTACATTATGCCCCATGATTGCTCTTTCACACAAGATTTATATTCCATACAGACACTAGTGTTAAATTGTTAATATTTCCATTTCGTGGTTCAAAGTTAGCATATTTTTGTTAGAGGGAGACAGACTGAAACTTCTCCTATTGAAAACTATATTGAAACAAATATCTTCAAATTTCCTCACTTTATAGTATTCATTCCTCATCTCTACCTTCCTTACTCTAATAAAAAGTTTTATATTTTCGAGATCTGTCCTATTTTCCATGTGAACGAAAGAATCTCCATAATACAGGCAAAAATTTCTCTCAATTTTTTTAGCATTACTTTTCATAGACTAGAGATCAGTCTCTTCAAAATGGCATATATATTTGTATGTTGCAGGACTGAGTAATTTGGATGCCCATTGGTGCAAAAACCTGTGAAGCTCCTATGTATAAGTAAGCTACTTATATGTATGCTTCTGTCCAGCTATGCATGTTTTAAAATTTGAATGAAGAATATGTATGCTTTGGAGGAATAGTCAAGAACCTTACACGTCTGAGGCCTCTGTGAATTGAATTTTGATTAATGTTGCACCAAGTTCAATGCCGAACCTACATTTATGTGCATAGCAACACAGACATCTAGTCTACAGGCACAAAATTGTACATGTCATTTCTCCAAACCATCAGTGTCAGAATATCAAAACTCATTTTCATGGATTTCAAAAAAATGGACTTAAAAACTGTGTATGGCTTTTAATTGACATAGTGCTCTGTTTTGACCTTGTCATTTTATACCATCCTTTATGGGACTTCTATCTTTTTAAATTTTTAGTGTTTTGGTTTCTTAAATATAAAGTGAGTATTTGTTCTTTTTCATCTAGGTCATGGCGGGAGTGATGGGCTTCATGCGTTTGTTCCTTCTCTTGATTTTGCTGTCGCCGATTTGGTATGTTATAGAGCTCTTAACGCTGACCAAATATTAAAGGAATTTGGCAGAAGTTACATTATTCATCTGTGTTTGTCTCTCTTTCATGCAGAAATCATATATCGAAAAAGTTGTAGCTGAAAATCCTGGCTTGCCTTGTTTCTGTTTTGGACACTCCACTGGTGGTGCCATTATCATTAAGGTATTGATTTTACGGAGTTATAAATAGTCATGATTTTGTTGTCTTGTATTTAGTCACTGACTTCATTAGCATGGAATTTAATCATAAACGTGTACTATTCCAAAATAAAATGATACAGGCAATGCTTGACCCAAAAGTTGAGGCCTGCATAGATGGTGTGGTGCTCACATCACCAGCGGTTGGGGTTCAGCCTACGCACCCGATATTTGTGGTCAGAATCAAATCTACTATCTGATTTTATTTTCTGAATATGTGAGGAGCTATAAGTTCTCAAATGCATATTGAAACTACTAGCTTATGTTGTACTCACATTTTTCTTTACAGTTACTTGCTCCAGTCATTGCATTTTTGATACCGAGATATCAACTCAGTGCGGCAAATAAGACAGGCATGCCAGTTTCTCGGGATCCTGCAGCTCTGGCTGCCAAGTATTCAGACCCTCTAGTGTACACAGGAGCCATCCGTGTAAGGACCGGTTATGAAATTCTTCGAATCACATCCTACTTGCAGCAGAATCTTAGCAAGATGAGAGTCCCCTTTTTGGTTCTCCATGGCACAGCTGACACTGTTACTGATCCTAAAGCCTCACAGAAACTGTACAACGAAGCCTCCTCAACTGACAAAACCATCACATTGTATGATGGGTTATTACATGACCTCCTCTTTGAACCAGAACGAGAAGCTATTTCGGAGCACATAATAGGTTGGTTGAAGAATAGAATATGAAAGCTAGATAGTGCATTGAGAGAAGTGACTGAGTTATTGAACATCAACAAATTCGGAAACAGAATAGTTGGCTTCAATCTGAGTGACCAATTTTATGTGTCACTTACAGAAGCATGGCGGTGAAGCTGACGACAAAACTTATGTGCTGCTGAATAAATTCAGAATATTATGATTATGTTGAAACTTGATACCGAATTTATGTTGAAACTAATAAATTCGGAAACATTTTCTGCAGGATCTCTTTCAAAAGTTAGTCCCATTTATATGGGATCAATGAGAATTGCTCTAGTGGAGCATTTCGCATCATGATCATCAGCTTCTCTATTAGTTGCTCCACCGTTTGGTTTTATTTTGGCGTGTGGTCCACTAATCGAGTTGTATATCATTTAACTATTGAGAATTTGAGATTCAAGAACCAAACTGCCTCAGAATGGGTTCTCTGAGGCATTTTATAAGCAAGAACTTCGAGAATTAAAGTTCAACAAATTTAAGCTGCAGGAAATATCAGTTCATCTGTTAGACTTCTAATTTAGCAGTCTCTTTTGGTGTTTTGGGTCTTTTAAGACCTTGTAACAAAACAAAAAATTGCAAGAAAGATTACAACTGAATCTATGATAAATGAAAGCCGATCATGTTTGAGCAACTTTCTTCTGCTATGAATTTGCCATCGTTCATAACTGTTAAGCAGACAATGTGCTAATATTTTCCTCACTAAAAGCATATAGAGAAACAATCGCTCCATATGCTGAATCAGATTTGCTTTACCAATCCCCGATCAATCTGGAATCTTCGTGTGCAGCAATGCAGCATCTATGTGCATACATAGATGCAAAGGTATAGTTACGTATGTCAAATGAAAAGATGCAACTTTGAATCTAAAAGACACAAGAAGGTTAACCTGATTGACTTAGACTTTGGCTAATACCATTTAGACTGGAATGGGAGTCCTCATCTCTGTCTCTTCTCACAATGTCATGGACCCTGCAAACATAAACATGAAAAAGATAAGCCAAACTAAATGTGTGAAGCAAAAGAAACTAAGACTGGAAGTCACTCTCATGGAAATATATCTTCCCCTGCAGCTGCATTCTACATATGGAACTAAGAAGCCTATAAAGGCTATAAAAATCAATTGACAATGGATTGAGTGGCCCAAACCCTTATTAACCCACAGGCAAAGTCCCATATTCCCGATGTGGGATTTATATCTCAACAATCTCTTCCCAATGTACTGTCCACTGCCACAATAACAGTCCCACACATGGAACTATATAATTTTCTGTATTTGAAACTATTAGACTATTCATGGAATGATCAAGAGTATTCTTATCTGCTTGTACATATATCCAGGATCACATGTAATGAGGCAGCACCTGATGTAATAGGCTCCTCCCACAGCAAGTGAGGGCATATATAAAACCAGGAAGATTGTAAAATATCAACTTTTTTATTTTAGAGTTTTCTCACTTGTCACAAAACCCTTTTCATAGTGTGCCTGACACTGATAGAACATGCTTTTGAGGAGCTGCTCCAAGTGACAGACCGCAAAAATCTCAACTCAATGGTTTACTGACTTTGGAAATTTGTAAAAAAAAAAAAAAAAACAAAAAAAAAAAAATAGATTTGAAGCTTTTAAGTTCCATAAATTCTAAATTACTTAAAATCATAATTTGGGGGTCAGAAGATTTTAGGGAGAAAATAAGGACATGTTACTTTGCCAAAAAATCGTGTGTTATTTTCTTTGTTTTTTTTCTTCTGGGAGAAAGTTCCAGGGTTGGTTTCCCGTTTCCATGGGGTTGGAAAAACATACAGTATATTTCGGTGTGCTTAGTCCGGCTATAGAAGACACCGTTAGCCTCTCTGGCCTTGGGTAAGGCAAGAGAGAAACAATGAACAAGACCAAGAAAGAACAAAAAAAAAAAAAAAAACAAAAAAAAACTATAAGGAACTCTTCTGAATAGATTGTTCCCTGCCATAGTATCATCCCAAATTTGGAACTATAAAATTTCCACTACTCTTGAACTATAAGAAAGAAAAGAAAGATCTATCGAGACTATTCTAGTTTCCTTGTACATATCAAGGATAGCATGTAATGAGGCCCCGACAGATGTAATAGTACACCAACATTGCAGAAAAAAACAAATTTGAAACTTACCTCCAAGATAGCTTTAGCGTCATTGCTGAAAGATTTGCAAAGAATTTCATAACTCTTCTGAGTTCCTAACTGCAGCAACAAGTTCAGACGTACTAAACAAATTGTGTAGCTCTTATTCTTATGACACGTACTGTAGTTAATTTGGCAATAAGTCCATACCCATGGATCAACTTTGGATGGTGATATAGATGAGATAACATATCTGTTAACAAAAGAAGAAATGCAATGAGCACAATACATGTAATCATTGTTTTCCTCCTAGCAGCATGGAGGAAAACACTCCGACAGTTTTACTATATAAGTCCTCCAAATGATTAAATGGTGTGAGGGTTTACCTCATCTTACTTGTATAGAAATTCATTGCTACCAAGTTTGCTTTTTGAACAGTCAGAACAACAGCAGTCATGTGATTCTACATAAGATGCAAAGTGAAAGATTAATTTCCTTACCTAGACGCAACATATAGCTAGTGAAGAAGAATTTTCATACAACTAAATAGAGGGTGGACAAAGATACACAGATTGCATAACACATGACGAACAAAGTTAAAGAATCATATCAAGTCCTCGGACATTACCCTTCCATTTTGCATAATACTGAGATGTCTACTAAATATAAGCATAAACAGGAGAAGAGACAGAATGCAGCACCTTGCGAGCAATTAACTCAATTAGTTGCATTAGAAACTTCCCAAGACCTTTCCCTTGCACATGAGACTCAAGTTGTAACTCATACACATAGAGCACAGGCAATTCTTCCTCTATGACAAAGCGAAAATGTACAAACCCAAGCAAGGATCCCCTCTCCTCCATACAGCTACCCGAAGTCCTCTCCTTCTCAGACATTGTCAACAATTCATTTGCATTTGCATCCAAAGCCTCGTAAACAAATATATAACGGGCTTCTGATGCAACCATCTCCCTGCGCTTCACCTTCTCTTCGACCGGCCACTCGGCTCCATATGGACCCTCCATATTAGCCTGTGCATTCAGAAAAAATCGCATTAAATCGAAACAAAAGGAGCAAACAAAGTAAAAGAAAACAATTTGGAGCAACTAAAAGTGGGCTTCAATAACCTTAAGGAGATTTTGAATGTAGTGCTTAAGAGAAGATGATAGCTGGTCCCCTGTTCCTGACTCCAAACATGCAGACAAGCCTAACATCCAAATGAACACAAGCCACCATAACCATTCTACTTCAGCATCAGAAATAAAATTTCTACAAAGAACACAAATTGCATAAAAATCTCATAAACCCATTGAATGGTTTCAAATGTGAATATACACTTTTCGAATAACGAACGGGATTGGTGCATGAACGTGTCATACAGATTGAGAAACCTTCAAAAGAAATGAGAAGAAGTGACATGGGTACCGTTTTTTTGGTAATGGCGAAAGGCATGAAAGGCAGAAAGATGGTCTTTCTCGGCAGAAGCTACCTTGATGAGTTCATCCATGGCCTTCTTCTTCTCAAGTATCTAGAAATCCAGAATTGAGTTTGTAATTTAGGAATATAGGATTGTTTCAGAGCTGAGCAAACAAGATTTGGTTGATATTTACCTCTTTGCGCTTCATCTTATTAGCTTTGGCCTTGTTGTTATTGCATGACAACCCCCCCTTCGTCTCCATTATTGCTCACTACTCACTTCTCTCTCTCTCAGCTCTCAGCTCAGTTTCGAAAAGGAAATAACAGTCTCTGACCTGCTCTTAACGGGCGGGTTTAACCGGTTTTATTTGGTACATGGTTATTACTTCGTGTATGGTTTGATGCTTGGATTTAAGTTGTTTGGATTTCCTTGAATGTCTTATCATCATTAGATAGAGTAAGGATGACATAAAGATGACACGATGGTATTTAGATTATACTCAATCCAATGGTTGAAAGTCATCCAAACAAATCCAAACAGCATAAATCTGAGTAGAAAAGCCAAATTCAGGTTCGAATCGTGTCACCCAGTCATGTCCGGTTTTATTTGGTATAGGGTTTATCAGTCGTGTGGATTTAATCGGTATTTCTTGGTGTAAGGTTAAAATCATGTCATCGGGTCGTGTCAGAATTATCGTTTCTAAGGTAAACACTGTAAATTTAGACACTACCGGGCTCGAGTGATATAAGTTTAGGCCTTGCACAATTGCACTTCACTTTCTTTAATTATTTTTCTTCTTGCCATGCATTTGTGTTTGATAACAAAAAGTTCGTAACATAGCTTTGCATTTGGCTGCTTTTAGAGTTCGAGGGTTCTCTGAGCTCACAGTTAATAGCGAGATTCATAGCATATAAAGATGCTTTGGACAACAACCCAAATACATTATATCACAAGCAAGTGTCAAGCCATTGCCTTTTGTCATTGATTCTATGAAATTCAATCACAACATGTCATAATTCTGCATTGAAGCCATGTTTCACCTAATTCAAAAGAGAATCCCCATCTTGTTAATGAGGGTCCAAATGCCAACATACTACACTGATTCTCCAACAAACCAAGCGTGTCCAATATCCCTACCATGATCAGAATCCAAAACATACACAACTGTCCAATATTCATTTGTTAAGCATCATCCTGACAAACTCGTCATAGTTCACCTGGCCATCACCATCTTCATCTGCTTCGCGAATCATCTCATCCACTTCCTCATCAGTCAGTTTCTCTCCAAGGTTTGCCATTACATGTCGAAGCTGCATCAGATATTGAATGATATGCTAGCGGTCAGTTTACCATACAATTAAGTTCTGATTATACCCAATTGTGGAAGATCACCAAAGAAATAACTAGCTATGGTGTTTTACCTCTGCAGCAGAAATATAGCCATTCTGATCCTTATCAAAGACCTTGAAGGCTTCTTTTAGTTCCTCCTCAGAATCAGTATCCTGTGGAAGTTGAAGACTTTAAGTATTAATAAACTTACAAATAAAGGGTGCCATTAAATATTCAAAACTACTCCAATAATAGAATCCAAACTGCAGACAAAGAGGAGACCAACTTTTTCAGATGCCCCAAAGAACAGAAAGGGCTTGTTTAATGGAAACAAAATGGCAACATGTCGCTCCTTTTTGACATTCATCTACACTGATTACTTGATTAGATATTTCTAGATCCATGGGAGTCAAGCTCAAGAGAAAATTTAGAAATGATGTTCTAAGTATGAAAAGTGTTACCATCAATAATCAGCTGTTTGAATTCATTAGTTGCTAGTTGCCAAAGTTAAATTAAGTAATGAAGTATACATGCTTGGTTGTAAATCTATAAAAAGTGATCTCTTACAAAAATACAAGTATAATAATGAATCATGAGTTGGAAGATTACAGACTAACAGCTGGCTAGAAAATTTGGCAAAATCCTCACAATCCCTAAATTCAACCCTGCCACAATGATAACCCTTAATTTTATGTAGTGAATGCATGACAACAAGACCCATATTAGTTACTGCAGCAATTAAAACTAAAAATGCTAAGGGTGAAAATTCTAAACAGGCATGTGTCATAGGAAGTCAATCACGTTCCCAAGATAGATATGAAGGAAGCAATATCAATCACTAGCCTAAAAATCAATGGGGAAATTGCGGTTTAAATACCTTCATTTTCCTAGCCATCAAATTCAGGAATTCAGAAAAATCGATTGTGCCGTTCTGGTCGGCATCAACCTCATTGATCATGTCTTGCAATTCAGCTTCAGTGGGATTTTGTCCCAGAGATCTCATCACAGTCCCCAATTCTTTGGTAGTGATGCAACCTAAATGTGAACAAACATAACAGAGATGTTATTGCAAACCTTCTACAAAGAATGGAAGTAGCAGCTAAACCAGCCAAGAAAGAATGCATAGCAACATTAACATTTCCAGAAGAGTCGTAAATTCATTCCATATAAACAATTCAATGCTGTGGCTTAACCAATGTGGATAAAACCGCTTATATCCTAAGCTGGTCACGCATCACTAACCCCAACTTCATGTTACGAATGAAGAACTCACAGAAAACCATCAAGCAGGACTACAGGCCACTCAAAAGCATAGATTTAGTCATGTATAGAGACATGAGTCACATGACTACAACTGCACTTCCCCATACCCATGGATGCACCGTTACTCATGCATATGCAATTAAATCCTGTATAAACTGCAGATCACGTATTCTTTTAGCAGCTCGCAGAGAACATGTTCTAATACCAAATATATCCAACTATACAGATTTCACAACTTTAACCTACACTGACTGCTCGTTCCGACTGAGCTTAAAAGGATATATTATTGACCAGGAATGTCGCTCATTATCCTAATATGCCAGAACAAATACATATTAATAAATCTGATTTCAATCTCATTATGCATCACAAAATCCACAAAAAGTAAAACTATAACAATAATCAGAAAAACAAAAACAAAACAAGGATGATAAGAGTGAGAGATAGAGAAGGTCATACCATCACCGTCTTTGTCGAAGAGGCAAAAGGCTTCCTTGAACTCGGCGATCTGCTCCTCCGTCAGCTGCTCCGTCATTTTTGATTTTCCGGTGGACTAGCTCTGTTGATTTCGGAAAAACAAGTCTTCTTGCATTCAAAGAATCCAAGTCGCCTCCGTTTAAATAATAATCCTCAGACTCTGATCCTACGGCTCAAAACGCGTCACTCTCAATACGCCGCTGTCTGGTTCGTTTAAATTTAGTAGAGAGGGGCGTCAGATCACTCGCCTGTGCAACGCGGAGATACAGGGCCCCACAAAGTAAGGTGTCCGTGTGTGGACGGTGAAAGTTGACCAAGACCAATACAGATCTGTACTTTCACGCGCTATCCAAGCTTATATCTAAATTATCTATACCAAATTATTACATTATATATGATCTCATGCCTTTTTAAGTAAACACGCTATTATTATTAACGAAATTGCAGAATACAAGAGAAGACATAAAGCCTAAATATCATAGTGTAAAAATATCTAAAAACAGTATCAGGAGACCCTACACAACTTATACATTCAAGCAAGAACCAATTAACAAAGAGTGTGATGCATCAATAGCTATTCTATTTGCTTTGCATAAAACATGACAACATAATGAAAAGCTAAATCTCATATAGAATCATAAAAGACTATTTACATCCGCTTCCCCATTATACGAAAATTTTACTCTGCCGTAGATAGGTTGCGACCTTTTGACCAAACAAAAAACTCGTTGCCTCAATAAAACAGTCATGACACGTTGCGTGTGTTTTCTAGGACATAACCCACATCGCCCTACAGATAGAGTTATTTCTGGCATGCAGCCACAGAGAGTTAACCAACTCCATTTTATTTTACTAAAAACACAAAAAACAATAAAATAAACAGTCCATGTCGGGCCCAGGAAAAGAGCCCAAACCCAACCAACAAACCCTAAGGACCAAAGATCACGCGCAGCCAACATCCCTCACAGCAATCCTCCTGCCACCGCCAACGGCCTTCCCATGAAGCCACAACCACCGCACCACCTCAGCCAGATTGCCGCCCTCCCAAGCCTAGCAGCCACATCGCTCCTCAAGGAGGCCACGACAGAAGTTGTACCATTGCCCAGATCTGACGTAAAGAACACAAGCCGGATCGAGGTGATCTTCTTAGATCTACTCCAAGCCGACCCGATCTTGTCTCCATCAGCCCGCCTCCGGATCTGCTGCCGCCGACCAGACCTGCAAGAAGAAACGAAGAACGGCCACCCACCGTAATCCCCATCTCCTTCACCTCTCTAAAAAACCACCAGCACCGCAATCGGCACAAGGCCGACGATAGTCCGTCCGACGACGACGGGAGCTCGCCGTCGAACGGGAAACTCACTCTTTTTCTCTCTTTCTCCAAGTAAACTCGTGTTTTAGGTTTTTTCAATTTTGGTTAATACAGTAGCTAACCAAGAAAATGTTCATACACCATTCTTTTACCTGGCTTCAATTTACCAAGATATGGAGGCTTTTTACTTTATCCACCTACACCAATGTGAGTAAATCCGTGTCGATTCACCTTTTTATGGTTGCTGATTTAGACCGTAACAACTCAAAACAAATAATTGACAGAAATTTCAGTCCAAAAGGACGGTAAATGAAAGAGTTTTATTTAAGAGCACCATAAATGAAGCTTGATGTGGCCTTAAACCAACATAAAGGGTTTCTTCATGAACTTGTATAAAGATGATCCGATTCAAGTCATTAAAATCCGACCATTTTACAACCATATCCTCGGAGGACATCGCTCAATGCACAATATGAAATTTACAGTCTTCTAAAAGGGATTTCATGTATGGATGAGGATGAGGATGAAAATCGCTCTCTCTGCATTATGCGCAAGCATAAGCGGAAAGCCTCGTTAGTAGAGTAGCACAAAATTATGAACAAAAATCAGTTTGTTGCATCTGCAGCTAAAAATTGCAGAAATGCAACAGCGACTAAAGTTATGGATCAGTCCGTAGTTCATGGAGCCACATATTTTTCCTTCACAGCTAAGGCTGCTGCCTTGTACCACGATGCTGCAGCCATTGCACCTGGTCTGGGACTGATGCTAGTATCTCTCCAGAGACATAGCTCGAACGCCCAGCCTATGTAATAATAACCACAATGGATCAGAATAACAGTGTCATCATTAGTCAACAACTCACACCTATGCTACTTATAAATGATAATATTATTTTTTTTTGTTCGGTTTACCTGTGCCTGCATGTGCTTAGTTGACTCAGCTCCAGCTACTGCAGCTTCAGATGACAGAACAAAAGCAGTTGCAGGATCATCACCAGCATTTAACCTCTGTCATGACAGAGGGTATAATTAGTACCAAGTTATCAGACCATATCAACAATGAAGAAAAAAGAAAACGATGATCATAGATGACCTCTTGAAGAACTGCTGATGCTGGAATAAGGGCGTCTAACAATGTGCGATACCCAGCACTAGCCCCACCATATTTGCTGACTGCAGCAATGGAAGCTTCAAGTGCTTCGGCCCCTGAATCAAGAGAGCGTACAGTCAATACTTGAGTGTAAAGTCTAAACAGAAATCATTATCACATTAGAGGGGGATTTGTCTTACAATTTTTTGATGTCACAACAGATTGGGTGCTTGCTTTCAACTGTGCATATGCTGCCTTACAAAATATGGTATACCTGTTTCAAGAATACAGATGCAAATATGATTAAAAAGTGTACGTAAAACTTAAAAGATAAGGAAAATTTTATGAAGTTTGTTCAAGCAGAGGAGAAGTTGAATACAAGATCCCACTTGTGCCTCCCATAACTCTTCTAACAGATGCACCAATTTCGTTCACTGTTTCCGCTGCATCATTCAGAGGATAACTGGAATACAGAAAATAGATGTGCATGAGTAAAAACTGATTTGGTTTACAATGACTGACAAACAACAGTTAATCCTGTATACTAATAAAAATGTTGAAATATGAAAGCAGCAATCCAGCGACTGTTACAGTTTGCCTTTCTTCTATTTTTGAACTACCCAAAAAGGCACATGGTCCTGTCTCTAACCAGAATCAATAAAGAGATAAACCAGAGATTATCAAACAAGTGACAACTAAACAAAGATTTAAATCCACCCCAGACGCCACTTCCACTGCAATAGCTTACCCTCCTAAACTACTGTCATCCCACATAACCAATATTTTCAAATTCTTTTCAGCTCCTCTCAGAATATGATGCTAATACTTCTTGGCACAGATCTCCCATCTAATTACCATCAGTAATGATTTTCACCAAACCTGAGTGACACTAAATCATCTTCCTTCATCATTCTCCCATTTAATTGCCATTATCTTCAATAAGAGTTATGGTCTAAAATGTTTCTAGAAGAGACCATCAACTATGCATACACAGAAATAAACCCCATATACACCCTAACACACATACAAGGAGCAGTCAAAAGTAATAAGAGGTACAAAATTGAAAAAGGGGCCAACCTTGCAATCCCATAAATCACCATGTGCATAGATTTTCCTCTTAGTAAAAGAATTATGCAGAACATGATAATAAATGTTTCAATAGTACTACATATATAAGCAAATCCCAACTTCCCTTACGGAAAAGAAAAAATCAAACTTACTTCCGCATGTCTTCCAAAATTGCTGTTGCACCTCTATACATCTGACACAGCAACATAAGATTTAGCATGTGACAGTTCCTGATGCAAGTGAGAGAATAATGACTGAAGAGGATATAGAATAAACACAACATGACTCAAGAAGTCAACGAAAATGAATAAAGATTGTAGGTAGGACTTACTGTTGACCCGCAATCACCATCACCTACTTTGCTATCCCAATCATTCAATTCACCCCTGAGGTTCTGAACTGCATTTGCAGCTGCTTCAATTGCCACCTCAAGAATACGGCCTTGTTCATTCAGTTGTGCTGGTCGACCTAATGGCTAACCAAAGGGATAGAAATTTAAAGCGTGTTAGTAAGTCACAGAAGTCACCCAAAAAGGTCAATTATCGGTGTTAACTAATACAATAGCTAATACAAGACAAATAACATCAGCTCATGAGTATCAAACAATGCAAGACAGTTGATCTAGCAGGAGAATTCCTACCCTCATTAACATCTACTCTTGAGGGAAATTTACTAGAGGTTGCATCAAGTCTTCAATTAGAAAAACTATCAGCAATTGCCTATTGTCCAGCCATGATTGTCCAAAATATATCCAATAAATTTATCACCTTACCTCATCGATCTTTGTTGAACGAGAAGGAGGCAATGGAACAGGAATCTTTGCGGGTGGGTGATTGCCTGCAAGCAAGGACAATTACTTACCTTCGCATAAAATATTCTCAAAAATATATCTACCACTACTATTAGTGGACCTTCATGACAGAAATATAGAAAAACAGATGGTAATCATAAATAACAGAAGAAATATCTTTGTGAACACATACCATCTACGCCAACAGGCCAATAGGGAGCCTTTGTTGGAGCATCCAGACGTTGTAAAATAGCTTGATCAGCCTTCATGATAGAAATCGAAAAACCTGAAGAAACAATGTCAAGAACTTTGTATATTATTAAGAAAGCATTGTTGCCATGCGGTAGACAACAAACCTGCCATATCAAGAGAGGTCATGAATGATCCGGTATAAACTCTATCAACAGCTAATCCATGTTCCAGCTGCAACTTCGGTACTGCTTTACCAGATGTGATCATCAGTTCCATTGTGGGAGTTGCACCTAACCTGAAATTGAAAGACCAAAACAGGTGGGCTTAACAACCAAGAATAAAGACAAAAAACTAAACAGAGTTGAGAAACCTAAATATTTATTCACTCAGATGTTCCAAATTCGAAAAGATTTGAAGAGGCTATAACAATTGACAGGAGAAAACAAAAACAAACACAAACATAAATACTACTATTAAGATACTACATAATTTTACTCCTTTATTTTGGATAGGAATAATGGTGAGAGAAGAGGAAATGCCACAAACCACAAATGGTCACGTCGACATCAGTAAGAGGGGTTGGACTGTGAAAGCAGACATGAGAGAGAGAGAGAAACTAAATTCTAGATTATTCATTTGATGATGCCAAATACATAAAATGGCATGCACTCTCTAGGACGAGCAATACCCTACCTAGCAAATTATGCACTGCACATTAGTTATTTAAGTCCCCATTAATTGATGTTCCCATCTGATAAAATAACAGATCTAACATACCCATTGACCATAAGCACCACTCTACTTCCACGAGTAATCGGAACATAATTAGTTTCCTGCATGTATAAGATATGGGATCTATTAGAAATTCCAAACTTGATTCCAATCATTCCATGCTTAGTAGTGAAATAAAAAAAATCTATTTGCATGTTACATTTTATGCAATGTTAAAAGCTATGTCAAGATCATATCAATGCAGTCTAGATTTCACAGATTCTGACTTGATGCATAGAACATTCTTGTCATCCTATGTATATCATAAACAACTATCTGTTGACTATCTCGTAAGACAGTAAGAGTAACCGCACATTACTAGATATTACTCTTGTGGCATAATGGAAGATAATGGAATACATTTAATACGCAATAATTTTTAACATTTGAAAGCTTGAAATGTATAGGGCTATACCGGACACAATATCTGCTTGAGAACATGAGAGACTATAACATCCACAGGCTGAAGGTCAGCAACAGCAGCACCCGGTTCTCCATGCTGTAAAGTAATCCAGTTTTAGTCAGGTAGTTAAAGTATTAATAGATGCTCCTTGTCATTTGTGGAGAATGCATGTAATCATAGCCAGATAAAATCCTATAGGTTAAAAGAATCAACTCAGGATTTGATTTTATGTATCTGAGCGGAAAACATGAATTGCAGTTTATTGTATCCAAACTAGAGATAGTAACGTTTTAACATGATTAATATATTTTTTTTATAGAAATTCTTGTATCAAGAACAAGGTTACTCGCAGAAATAACGTACAATTCCAAGACCAAGTTCCATCTTTCCAGGTCCCAAACGGTCTGGTGTGACCTGACCAGGCAGTGTGCAAACAGATAATGCAACACCCATTGTTCCAACCATTTCCGATGCATGTCTTGCTTCTGCTGCAACATCAGCAAGAGAACTCCCAGAAGCAGCTGCAGCTCCAGCAACCTGTTTATATTAGAAAGGGGCCAGAGGTTATTACGCTGGATACTGTGAAAACTTTCCACGTTCCAACTCATCATGAATAAAACACCCTGTTCTTAACATTCTTCCCTATAACCCTTCATGCATATATGAAATGACAAAATTCTTAAGTGACGAAAAATTTTATTATCTTTTTTCTGCTTTTGTTGAATGCAACCGCTGAAGAAATCACATTATAAATGGAAATGTTGTGATACAGAGAGAGGGAGAGGGAGAACCTTATGAACAAGAATGGTACCGGCCAAACCCCTCCGACCAGCTATTCCTCGAGGCGGGGGCAATGCACAATCATCCCCAACAATTACAGTCTGCAATATCAAAGATCAGTTCATTTGTTTTTATTTATTGTAACCATGCATCATAGGACTGCAATTGAAAAGAGAAAAAGAGATTCATATCAAACTCTACCTCTACGTTGTAACCTTCCGATTTTGCTTGCTCAGCAGCCAAACCGAAATTCAGACGGTCCCCAGTATAATTCTGTTCAACACCAGATAGGCATCATATATCACAAAAACATAAGGCACATATACAGAACCTGGCCATACTTGTCAAATAAATAAAAGGTGTCATTCACCCGATCTTTGCTGCTAGTCTTTTTTGCTTCACTTGTTACAAGTAATGCTCATAAAGAATGCTCGAAGACAAATGTCAAAACTGTCACCAAACATGCTGACCATTCAAGCCAAAGCCATATAGCTCAAGAGAAGCACAAAAACAATACCTTGACAATCAGGAGACAACCCCTTGGACCAGTTACAGCTCGGATGCCCTAATTTCAGGTACATTAGATCAGAATCAACAAAGATAACCTTGCCCATACGATTGATACAGCCTAGATTCCACCCAGAGCAAGTAGTAATAGAATTCAGAAACCCTTACCGCTAGAATTGAATCAACCGGTGGAGAGGCAAAGACATCCCCGCAGATAGCTGCCGTCAACATCCCTTCCCCCACAAATCCAGCATGTGCGGGTTCATGCCCACTCCCACCTCCTATATCACCAGATCATCGAATCAAGAAAAGCACTCAGTCACACATTTCCTTTTAATACTAACTCCACAATACTCTTAATCGATAATTCGATATGAACAACTAATAGGTCCACATGCATAAAATTCTGAAAATGTGCAAGGTCACCTGATATAACTGCAACTTTGTCATAAAAACCACCGGAAACATCAGCGCGCAACACAACTTTCACCTGCACTCCCCGATATCGAAAACGACACGATCAGGTCCATTTATTTTCAACATATGACTCTATCTATTGACATTGCACTAAAACAAGTACCTGAGGGAAACCATCCAAGTACTGCAGCCCAGGGTAAGTCTCAACCAGACCTTCAATGAACTCAGTCACCACATCTGCAATTACAAACCGGTCCTTTCTTTATTCTCACTACTACTACTACAGTCCTAAGCACAAAGCCCCTAAAATCTCATCTTCTTCGGAAAATCTAAAGCGATGATCGGGAAAAGGAAAATGCAAGGGGAACTGCGTACCGTTGGGGTTGTTGATGAGCTTCTTGTCCTGGAAAGCCATGGCGGATGACGACGGAGAATTGATTAAACCCTAGCAACAGTGGGTTATAGCATGAGAGAGAGAAGAGTAGGTGGTTGTTGGTGAAGGTGGTGGTGGTGGAGTGGGGGCTCTTCTTCTCTCTATATACGCGTGTGTGAAAATCTATCTCACCAGCGTCAGAGAGGAGGAGAGAGAGAGAGCTTTTTGGGTTGAGAAAATAGTGGGGATGTGCCGATTGATGGCTGCTTGCTTGTCCGAGCTCAAATTTCTCTCCTTTGTTTTTATCAATTTTGTCCTCGTTTGGTTTCCGGTATTATCACTCTGCCACTGGGTTTCATCAACAGGTTCATACCAACATAAGGCCCAAAACTTGTTAAAAAACTAGGGATGGGAAAACTTGTAACGGGCCTCTATCAAACAAGATGATGGTACACGAACGGATTTTATTGCCCGTCCGTGTGCCCCATTTCTTAAGGAGTATCATAAATCTCTATGTTTGTTTCCATTTTCACTCTAAAGTCAAGTCAAGTTGCAACCCAACTTTGGTTGGAGTGTTTATCTAGAGAATGATGTTGTTGATCAAGTAAGTCGGGATGAGATTGATCGATACGAAGATAGGTGAATCACTCTAAATGCATAAGTAGCAGCAACGAATGATCCCTCATGCTCGAATTGAATAACTAGCACAGTAATATGTCATCAACTACATCAAGTGTCACATCATTTGAAACTAAATATGCTCGAAAATGAGAAATGAACCATAATAATAGTGACCAATTTGATTTCTATCAACAAAATTGAATAGGGCCCATAGGCCGCCCTCTATAAGCCAAACCCAACAGAAAAACGAC
Source organism: Fragaria nilgerrensis (assembly GCA_010134655.1). NCBI lineage: Eukaryota > Viridiplantae > Streptophyta > Magnoliopsida > Rosales > Rosaceae > Fragaria > Fragaria nilgerrensis. The sequence continues at coordinate 11,398,630 of CM020981.1, forward strand.
CCACGCAAGAGAAATCAATGAAAGCAAGCCCACAATGAAACCAAGGGGACAGAAACCAAAATGACCTAAACAAGCCGGTGCTAATTAAACTTCTTACTCGGAGCTTATATATGTTTTACTGTGTACTGAGCCTCTTATATTCTAGCCAGGTAAAGATGAATTTACAAAGCACCAAGCTCGTTGATTTGGACAAGACATGAAGCAAGGCAGGCATGGATAACATATGTCTTCACGATTGGTAGCAATGGCAATGGCGAACGAGAGCTACGTAAAGGTAAGTATGTCTGTCGGACTCGCATTCTGCTTTCGTTGTGTCATTTTCCACCACATATACATACAAAACAAAACAAATATATACATGGAGGACTGGAGGTAGAGCTATAACCTCCATGGAAAAGTTAACCATGTAGCTATAGAATCTGATATCAGAGATATCGGTCCAACTTTTTCTTGTAATTTCTTGTGAGTTTCTGGAATATAATTCTGTACTGATTTTGCAATGGGCCATGAATCATGAAAATTTGGGTGTCTGTGTGTTTTTTTCTGTGATAATTAATCATGAAAATGTAGAACATAGCAGCGTAGCTTCAACAACTAATTAAACCTAGCTCGTCATATCTGGATTAGGGGATGGATGGCATTGATCGAGTAGGCGATAGATTGAGCAAGTAGAGTCAGAATAAGACTGTTTACAGTTTTGTAAGTTTCCACTACTGTTGTATCATCTGCAGGTTTTGCTGTGCAGCGAATAATGTAGCACAGCACAATATACAGCACAATATATCACTTTAGAAACATTGATTAACCAAACGGAGCATAAAACAAATTCAAAGTCTAATATTCTGGGTCTAATATTTATCAAGCTAATACTTGAATGCTAGGTAAAGGGATCTCTTGATTAGTGATCCTAATCAGAAATTAAAGCCTGTTTACACCAACTTCCTAATCTCTAGCATTAAGAGCCATTGAAAGTGTGGTTGGATTTCATATCCAAATTAAACATACGCCAAGGAAATCAAAAACTTCTACCAGCTAGCTAGTTAGGTCAATTTTGGACCATTTGTGACCTAATCTTAATCTACTTCCCACAATAAATCCTTAAGTGTTGCTTTATTTGACAAAATCTTAAGTGTTGCTTAAATAGGATATCACCAAAAGATTTAAAGTCTGATGTGTGATAGTGTTTTAAGGCTTAAACTCTTAGATCGAGATTAACATCTAACTAAGCGAAGTTACAATTCCACAATAGATTATGCATTTGTCGGATCTAGTTAGGATTTTATGCAGTCATATATAAGATACGAGACCGTTTTGTGTATCTAAGAAATTAAATGCAATTAGCTGATCAGAAAGGAAAATGCAACTTACTGATCCGAAAGGAAGAGATCGATGCAAGTTAGATTAAGTTTTGGGAAAATGAATTAAGAAAATGGCATTTCATCCAATAGATTACAATCAAATTACCATCGAAGTTCAGACCTAAGCTCAATCAAATGCTGAGAGAGGGGAGAGTGAGAAAGAACATAGAGGGGAAAATTAACACTGATGAATTATTCTACTTACCCTAGATAGAAATAGCAGAGAGATCAAGAGGAGGAATGGGCAGTACTAGCTAGATAGTTAATCAACTGATGAACTACTGGGTTGTGAGAGAAGAGGCATTGGCAGTTGTAGATGCTGAAGAAGAAGAGGAGAGGTTCTTGTGGTTATGCATCCAAACTTTGAAAACCTGTCTGCTCACCCCAATACTTCTGCAGAACCTCTCAATCTCATCTTCTAGATCTTTCCTCTGCAGCTTCCACCCCAGCTTCTCCGCAAAGGCCAGCATCTTCTCCTTCTGCTCCACCGTGAACTTGGACCTGAACCTCTTCCTCCCGCTCCCGCTCCTGTCCCCACTGTCCGGCGACTCCACCACCATCATCTGCCTTGCAGCCGCTCCCCCTCCACCGCCAACATTGTAGTCAATCAGCTCCTGTGACGTCATCATATCATGATGAAGATCTCCTCGGCCTCCTCGGCTGCTGCAGCTGATGATGCGGTGATGAGCAGTGCCGGCTGCTCCGGATGATCTGCCTACGCCGGGTGCGTAGGTGACACGGCGGTGGAAGTTGCGGTGGCAGCCGCAGGCGGCGCATTGTAGTCCGCCTGGGGAGGATGTGTCGTCGAGTGTGAACTCCCCGCAGCCGTCGGTGGCGTAGCTGCCGAGACTGGCTGCATGGTTTCTGAGGCACTCTCTGTATACATCGTTGGATGAGTTCTCTCCCTCCATATCTCTCTCTTTGGTTCTCTAAGCCTCAGTAGCTTGATGATATACGAGTGAGTAGAGAAGCAGAGGCGTCCAAGGGTTTTGAATATGGTACTGTTTGGTTGAAATATTTACAGTAGTGCCCATGTTGGCGGTACTCGTAACTTAATTTGTCCTTAGCATTATAATATATGTTCATATTGGAAAATGCAACAGGGAAGAAGATGATTAATTAGCTGAACCAGTCTCTATATATACCAGTGTGGCGGGACTCGGCGGTGGCGTTTGGACACAACCTTGTATATAGCTGTGGCTCTTCTAGAATCGATCACTTTGCAACTGAAATGACAAGAAAATGTTGACCTGAATTTGGTTATGTTTATCCTGATATGCTAAAACTAAAAGAATAAAGTTTTTTGTTTCAAACATATTGTTATTGGGTAGTGAAATTTGTTTACCTTACCTACTAATTCATACAAAAATCTGATCTCCTTCAAATACACCTGTATCAGATCGACTATAATTAGAAGTATTCATATAGAACAAGCACGGCACACTTCGTGAAGCTATTCAATGCAAGCAGTTGTGACATTAAATTCACCATCGGTGGCCTTCAGTTGAGGATATTTACCTAACGCTAGACGCATTCTGTTCTTTCATTTCTACCTTCTTTATGTCAGATATTTCACTAGGATTATAAGGGATCGATATCGTATTGATTTTTACGAGAAGAAGATTAGAGAATATCAGCTCTATACACCTCAAAAATTGTTTTGTAAGTGAGCCATGTAACCGTTTCGACCCATAGTCTGCTCTATTTGTGTCTGTTTGTTCTTTTCTTTTCTTTTTTGTGTCGGTATGGATTTTGAGTTGAAATCATGTGAATTATGTGGTTAGATTGTATCTGAATACGTTAGTTCTGATTCAATGTATTCTCTTGTTTATTAATAAAGGTACGTTATCTCAATAAAAAATAAAAATAAAATAACTTAATGAATGAGACATGCATACCACAATGCCATTGTACATGGCATATAGAAATTAAGCTATGGTTAGGTTGTCTAGGTTCATGAACTGAACTTAACAGTAATCCTTGATTGGATTAGACACATTTTAAGGATGATCATGGCATTGATAAGCAATGGAAATGAATTATGATGAATTATTAAAACAAGGTCCGACTCAATGTCGACGGAATCATGCATAGATGGTTGTTCCTTAGTAATTTGGAACAAGATGAATGGGTGAAACCGTCATAGAGATAGAGAGAACAATAATACTCAGGCTATGCTTCTCGGAGTCAGAGTTGATGATGATGATGAGCAGACCAGACTTGAGGGATAGGAAGAGAGAGAGGGTCCCGTGATGGGTATGGGGCTAATTCGAACGAATCCGAACCAATAATTGACGTTGGAAAATTAAGTGTTTTGTGATCGGGAAAGAGTAAAGGAAAAGTGGTGTGGTGCCACTCTCATCCATGATGTTCTGTACTTCTGCATTTAGGGGTAAGAAAATCTATGTCTAATTTTGTATGTCACTTCTCTTCTCGAGTACGACAACATTTTTGTTTTTCTTCTCGATCGATCATTATATAGTTGTACAATGATGGACTTGTCAATTTTATGTGTTAAGTGTTAACTTCTTCAATTGATCAGCAGCTAGTAGGTACTTACAAGGTACACATAAGCCATCATGTGTCAAATTAGTCGCGTCGTCTTCATTTAGTTGTAACCAATTCGGAGAGACAATTGGTTAATCGGAGACTATTGTACCTGTGATCAAACTCCGATCGCGAGGAGAAGAAGTAGCTTCGACAAGAAGTGTTCAACTCTTCTGTTCTCACCAACGAGCTATAGCCATTCAGGCGTGCTCTAAACGCCGTGGACGTAAGTGTTGAAAACCTTCCGGAACAAGTACGCTCCGGCTGTCAGCTTCAGATGCGCGCCTCTCTGTCTATAAAAAGGTCTCTAAATGTAAATATATTTCTTCAGGACTCATCAGACCATCTCTCGTTATAGGCTAAAAAACTAAATTTAGCCTATAATTACTCTCACCGTAAGTCAAATTACAATTCTCAAGACTAAGAATTTAGTTTATAGTCGAAGAATTTGATAAGCTAAAAAAAGATTTTATAAAATATTTTTATTTTGTAAGCTGAATTTAGTTTGAAATTTGACATACGGTAGGAGATGCGTAGCTTAAGTGGAATTTGATGGGACTTATGCAAATCAAGTTTAACTAGTGATGAGTATAGAGGGAGAGAGTAGAGTTTATGCACCAATCATGGACTATTGACTTTGACGGGAGAGATCGATCTAGATCGATATGGGGGGTAATGGCATGAGCTGGATAGGAATGGTGTCTATACCTGTAACACGTATAAAGTTGATCACTCGATGTGAAATTAGGTGGGAGGAAATGAGTGGCAACGGTCTCTGTTCACGGTTCACTCTTGATCGTTGTGTGGTGATATTAATTGGCGTGAGAATATTATCATATCTTTGGCTTCTGGCTTTTAGTTTTTGGTTTTTTGGCTTCTCCCTTCTGGCTTTTCCTACTGTGAAGTCACTGTAATTATAAAAATGCATGGGTACTCCTGCACTGTACAAGCTGGCATATGCATGGCAGCAGTGGTTGCCTGATTTGAAACTGGATTTGGTGTATCACTTCATTTGGCGAAAGAGAGGAAGGTATCACTTTCCTTTACACGAACCAAATGAGGCCCCAAACTCGATTATATCACCCAATAATTTAGTCAATAATCATTAGCTTACATATAATTTGGGTTTTGTGTTCTAAAGTACGTACTCATGGATGGATCAAATCTAAGTTCATGAACCCGACAAACGACGAGTTGATAATATCAAGTGTGATTAGAGATTAATATTCCATATAAGCTACGTACTTGCATAGATGATATATGAGTTCAAAAACTATGTGATAATAGGCAACACAAATGTATGTTACATTGCACTTGATCCAGAAATGGGGTTTTAATATACAAGTTCCTATCTCTGTAGTATTAACATGCATGTAATGTGTCCCTAGATATCCAGGCAAAGATTAAACTGGTTTGATTTTGTTCCATGCATAACCCATTGACCCCAGTGCTACAATTTTATATACTTCGAGTCTTTGACATTGCATGTGACGTTTACCCTTCTAAACCTTAACAATCACTTAATTTAGTACACAACTCAACAGTCTCAACTATCACTTCATCGCTTAATCAAAAAAAACTATCACTTTATCGCTTCAAGAGTTAAAAAAGAAAAAAAAAAAAAAAAAAAAAAAGAAGAAAAAATGCCAATAAAACACATCCAAGAAGAGTAGTAGCTAAATATATTAATTAGCTCATGCTTTCCTATCCTAGCTTGTTATTCTTCTGCTATTTGGTTTCATTGCTTTCTCCATTACGTGTCTCCAGCATTTTACTTGTATGTACGAACTGAGAAGGGAAGTAGTTAAAGGTTACATATTGTAGTTTTCTTATGTGTTGTTCTATTTTCATTATCGAGAAAAATGAAGATCGATTAGCTAAATACATACATGTCAAGCCGCCTTGTGTCTATCTTCTTTTACAATAGCCTACTTTCATTGTTATTCATGTGTGCATGCACATTATAGACTCTTTTTACATATCAAATATTTCGATGATGTCGAGTATAATACCGGCAAACGGTTTATACATCGTTGTGAGTTTGAACACTAGATGCGAGTGCGACTTGTAACTCTAATGATACTTAATTAAGAATACCCTAGCCTTAACTAAATTCCCTTTGAAGTTTGAACACCACATATCCGCAGACCTAAATGGGCAGTGGCGGAAATTGTAAGGAAAATGGTAAGGGTATGTTTCTTCATAACAAAGGTAGAGGTTAAACAGCAGCTAATAAAGTGAGAAAATCATATAGGAGCTCACATCTTCTTTTCAGTTCTCGCATTACTACTCATTTTCTCAGGAACATTGGGCTGTGAAATCCACCCCCAACAAAAACAAAAATGAAGAAGTTTCTTCTTAGATTGGGCTGCATTGTACTTGTCGTATGGGCCTTGATCACATTCTTGAAATTAATCTATTTGCAGTTATTCTAAAACACCAGCAACTTTGTCATGGGTGAATCAATTTGCCAGAAAATCAGAATAGATTTTTTTACTTTCATTATGACATCTGAAGACTCGACCCGATGTTTTTTACATTCATTATGACATTTGTTTTAGTCTGTTTGGATTTCTATGTGAGCCCCATTGTATGAAGACGACCATACATAATCAAATCTGATGTGTTAAATTGGTAAGTTCAAATCTGGTTCGTTTTATTCGCAAAGGGAAGGGGATGAAGGTCTTATTCGTACCCAGGTTTTACCTAGAGTCCCAGAGGTTCTTACAGCTGATCGATGAAATGTCAGGTATACATAAATAAAGAACGATAAAATCCAATGGTAAGATCAACAGATCGATCCATTGCAATGTTGAAAGTTGAAACTACTTAGTTGGGAGCTAGCAATGATTTAAATGGGGTTATTTAAATGTTTTCACTAATTATTGTCAGTTTTAACTGAATCAAGAGCTAGTACTTATAATTTCGGATTTGATTCTTTAGTAGTCCAAATATTCTCCATTTTATTCACTAGGTAAACCACATAATCATGTGTCAATTAGTGTATGTCTTTGTTGGAGCAAACCCTAGCAAGAAATGAAATTAACTAGATTACCATGCAAAATATATTGTCCAAGTAGGTTAATCTACTCACTAGCTAGTCACTTTCTATTGCTAAAAAGTTTATTTTGCACATCCAATATATCAAAGTCGGTCATTTCTACTTGTCTGGTGCTATTATTTAACAGACTACTACTCTTTCATAGTTTCATTTATATTCCACATATTTTCTTTTTACTGTTTTGTCTGTTTTTCTCACACAAGAAATAATTGATCATTTGGAATTCTTCTTTTGCCCTAGGAGGTGTAGAATGTAACTTCTATCTAGTACCATTGTACGAAGTTTGAATGGTTTTGCAATATTACCCCATTATATAAGATGCAAATTTGCTGACCATCTTTTTGTACCCACCATTGTGCCCACCCACCTATTATAATGTCAAGTGTCATTTTTCTTAACCATCTTTAACCATGGTTACATATAAAATTGTAATAAATGAATTATATTTTTTTATTTTAACTTTAACTTTTTAAAAAAAAAATAATAAAAACAATATCTCCAAGTAAAGAATTGGTTGAAATAAAAACAAACAATAGACCGAACAAAAAAAAAACATATGGATCTTTTCTTATGTTTAACTTTGTATATTGTTTATGATATTTTCATTAGCTACATCATGATGATATTATCATACTTTCCATGAATGGTAATCTAACTCCACTCTTTGATTTTTATGGTGTTATAATTGTTAAGGATGGCTTGTTATTAAGTACATTTTGTTGTTTGTCCTAGATCTTTTTGTTTTCTACAGTTTTTTATAAACATGTAAAAAAAAGACCCAGTATGTGGGTAATAAAAGAAAAAAAAAAGGCTTGCATATGTTTAAAATCAACTTAAAAGAAATAATAAAGGCTAATTTTAAAAAGAGTTAAAGTTAAAATAAAAAAACAGAATTCATTTATTACAATTTAATATGTAACCATGGTTAGAAATTATTAAGAAAAATGACACTTGACATTATAATAGGTGGGTGGGCACAATGATGGGCAAAAAATGATGGTCGGCGAATTTTCATCCCATTATATATGTATATTGTATTACACTAACAATAGATGAAACAAAAAAAAATTACACTAATAATAGTGGTAAAAGAAAAAGATGCTTGGAAGCAGATATATGATTTAGTTAGGTGAACGAGATAAAAGTTGAGGCGAAGAAGGTGAGGAGAGCACAAGGTCCAAGAAAAAGCCAAGTAACCACCGCTTTTCAGGCATTTAGCTACTTCTGCTTCTGCTTCATAACTCATGAATTTGGCCATTAATTGCTTGGCCTTTGTCTCGTTCAGTAGTTTGTTGGCGCGCGTTTGGTTATAACATTTTATAAATCAAAGTATAAGATCGAGGAGATAGAGAAACTGAGCTTGCTAGCTTAGTTTTGAATATGGCAGATATAGCAGAAGCAGTTTCTTTTCCAAGCGCAAGTAAAGTTGTCTTTCAACTCAAAAAAAAGCTTTAAATGGTCTCTGCATATTTGGAAAGATGCTGTGCTTTTGCTCTGCAAAACTGGGCGCTGATTCTTATGCAAGTGAGTGAATGAGTAGTACTCAATCAGTACTCACTTCAGGTCAGGTCATTATATACATGGTGATGTATAGTAATTACGAATAATGGATGGAGTTTGTTTGTGTCTGTGTGCTTTGCCATGGGGACGCTGAGAGTGACTACTTATGAATTTGTCATTAACCACCCCTTCACGACTGTGTGATACTGGAACTGAAAACCATGGCGCTGTAGATCTCTCTGCTAGCTCGCTGCTCCCATCATCATCATCTTCTTCTTCTTATTCATGTATATCTCTGCCCGGTTTCATAAATTGTTCGCATTTATGTGTCATCAGACCACACCACCACTCTCTGCACCATCGATCTGCATCGCCACCAACGAAGAACTAGCTATCACGTCAACGACCCCTCTCTCTCACTTTCTCTGAGTATCAGAGACAGGCATTATTTTATGATAAGCTTTTACGTTATAAATTTGGGCCATGCCAGTCCCTAGCTTTAATGCCTGGGTTGGCTAGCTGGGTGAGGACCTTCGATCCATTATGATCGATCTCCATATACTCCAAACAGAAAATCCAAAGACTAAACAATTGGCTATAGCTGGGACTGGGATTGACCTAAAGCTTTCGGATCTCAAGAAATTTGTTATACTGTATAAAGTCAGGGTAAATTACTGAATACAAAGTGAGAAGGCTCTGGCATTAATGGAAGCTATGAAGACATGACTCAAAATAGGGCTAAGTACTTACTGACATTTTAAGTTATATATAGTAAAAATCTATTTGGTTGTTGAAGATCATGAATTATCATCATCATACTCTTCATTTACGTACCAAAATAATCAACAAATAGCACACACATCTTGCAAGACACACGTACAACACGTATTACTCTCCTCAGCCTAACAGTATCCCAATAACAAGCTTGTTATTGTTATATGTTATACAGAATATATATCATATCCAATAAAAGAAAAATAAAGGAAAACAAGAATAGGTTTACATAGAGATGGAGGAAACCTATTACGGGTTAACAGATGAATCTGTTCGATCGTCCATCCGAGTAGCAGTGGCATTGATCTCTAACTGGTCACCTTCTGTTGTTGTTGTTAAAGCCGATGGCATGTAACTGAACGCCAGAGAGTTCTCATGAGGGTTTGCTTGCCTTGTTCGAGCTTGAAATTGCTGCTTGCACGCGTGACAAGTGATTTGCAGAATGGTGGAGTTGATTTTCTTAACGGCATGCTCTTTCAAAGCTTGCGCCTTGTCCAATTCAGCTTGTGCTTGTTGCCTTATTCTCTTGGCATTTGCAAACTCCTGCTCGGCCAGCTCAATCTGCTGCTCCGCCTGCTGTCTCGCCCCTTCGGCGTAAGCCTTTTCCGCCATGGCAAGCCTTAACTGCTCTCGTGCTTCTTCTTTAATTATCCTAGATGTTGTTGATGATTCACCTGCTGGTAGTATCATCTGTTGGTGGTGATGCTCATTAGTACTAGTGCTGCTTTCCCTCGGAGAGTTTCTGTTTGATTCGATATTAATATTCTTTTGATGATGATGATGATCACCGAAATTGTCACACGATCCGATTGAGAGCTGGAGCTGAGTAGAATGGTTTTCCACGTCTCTCTTAGACGGGGAAGAAACCAAGACTTCAATATGGCTAGGATTGCTAGCATTTGACGTGGTCGCAAGCTGAAGATCCAAATTGTACAAGCTGTTTGCATTGACATTCTTTAATGAGTTTGGATTCCGATCACCGATACCGTGGCCAGCAGGAGGACTACTTAAGATCAATTTGGTGTTGTCATGAACCGGCTTCGGCACCATCAAAGCTGAAGCTGAAGGCCAGTTAGGAGTAGCAGTCCTGCTGCTGAAATTGGTTTCGCTCGAAGGACTTGGACTCGAAGCCGTTCTTGATAGGCATGCCGGCGTTTGTAGTACTACTGCTTGAGATTCCGATCGTAGACGATCCATGTTGCAAGCATCTTGGTGTTCAATGAAACTCTCAACCCTACGTACACATATAAACAAAACAAAACAAAATAAATAAAATATTCAAGTATGAACTATGGACTATCATAGTTTACTTGCAGGTTATCCGGCTTAAAAGAATTCGTCCAAAAAAAAAAACTAGCTTAAAAGAAGATAAATCAAATTGTTTAATATGGTGGCATTGCAATATTAAAAATCTGATTCAGGTGTTGAAAACAAGGCACAAGAAAGATCAATATAATACCGCATAAAAAATACTAAAGGAAGAACATAAATATAGTTAAATACTAACTAATTAGTTTTCCTTTAATTTCAAGTATTATTTGAGGATAATATTTCTTAATCTTGATTAATCCTATTAGCTACAGACTCACAGCTGAAGACAGTCGTCATAGTTCATAGCCGTTATACGTCTCGGGATGCTAATTATGAGAAACAAACGCGAAAGCAAACATATGTATGAGTCTAATATATGGATGACCTAATTAAGGTAACTGATTCTTCGGGAAATGTGTCTCAATGTGTTAAGAATTCGATTGAAGGTCTCGTCGTCTCATCAGTCAAGAGTACTCAAAGACCAGAAACCCTTTTTGTGTTTCTCTTTGCCCGGCTTTTTTTCAAAGTCAAACCCCAATTAACAAATTAAAAGCTTCGTATACATGATGATCATGATGATGCATTTTGAATTCGTAATAATTAATATAAACCTCTTTCCCTTTGCCCCTCTGGAATAATATGATCATCTTTTACCATGTAGAAGAAAGAAAAGTGATGATATGATGAAGATGAAGTTAAAAACCTGGAGAAAACACGGCCACAGTCGCAAGAATGGCCTCGGGTGCCGCAGGTCTTGAGATGGGCTTTGTAGTCAGACTGAACTGCGTAGCCTTTGGAGCATTTCTCACAAACCCATTGCTTGTGGTTGCTGTGCTTCCTTCTGAAGTGCTTCTTAATCCCAACCAGATCACCCAGCGCGTGGCACGGGTCGTGGTGCAGGCAACTCGGTTCGGGGCACACGAACACCCGCTTCCTCACCACCGGAGTCTCTCTCTTCAGAAGCTTCCAGGGCACCTTGTGACGTCTCCGGTGCATCTGCAGATTCTGGTCCCTCTGAAACCCCTGGTTGCAGATCTCGCATACATAACGATCCGATTCCAGTAACGTTTTCGGCGACAGCGACACTACCTCCGCATCTGGATCTGTAACAAAATATCAAAATCAAATCAGTGAAAATTAATCTGTAACACTGCCTTGTCGATGGTGTAGGCGGTTCAGGGCAGTGTGGCGCCTATGTTCGGCTTAGGTGCTGCTGAATATGGCTGTGCAGGCATATGCATCTACATAGGTAATGACAAAACATGATCAACAGGGGTTTGATGTATATATACCTGGAGTTCCTGCAGGCCTTCTTTTCCTTTTATTGCTGTTACCATTTTCCAAGCAAGAAAAAGGCTCGGAACAAGGAACTGAGGGGGATGAGTTGTTGGCTAACATAGGTGAAGTGCAACAATCGATGAAGATGCGAAGTGATATCTCTGTAATTAAGGAAGGTGATGATATTGGGGAAGAGGTGGGTGGAGGAGAGAGAGAGACTAGGGAAGAAAGGAAGCTAGCAAATTAAAAGGTCTGTTTTTCCCTTTCGGTTACCTCATCAGCTTTGCTTTTGTTTATCTTTTGATGAAGTCTCAGGCTTTTTTAACATATAGCTTTCTCTTCAACTTTCTTTGTTTCTTCCAACCCTCATCTTCTTCTTCTTCTCGTTCTGTATCTATCTTGCAAATAATAGTATTGCTGAAGATGTAGAGTATTCTCTTCTTAATAAGCTCCTCCAAAAGGAAGGAGAGGGAGAGAGAGAGTGAGAGAGACAGAGATAGAGTGAGAAAGAGAGCCAATCACAAAGCTCAAAGCTCGATCCCACAAGCAGAAATGGGCTCCAGAAAAGAAAAAAACATACCCACAAAGAAACAAAACAGACTCATAATTCAGTTTCAGGCAGTAATTTCTGGGAGATTAATTTGCATGCATCAATATAATATATACACGTAGGCATCTTCTACTTTACATCTTCTATATACAGTCAAATATGAAATATTAGAACAGCAACTTCATGGTCAGGCATAGCATGATAGCAATGATATGTTCATTTGACCAAACTGCCCTTGCCACACGATTTACATGTATCCGACTTATTCAATATTAAGCAGCTTTTGCAAAGGTGTTGATGAGGATGTGATGTCGCCCTCAAGGGTATAGTAGTCAAAAAAATCATAATTCTCACTGTGCGAGATGCTTGCTTTTCGGTAAGCTGAGTGCATCAGTGAAACACTGACAGATAATTGGCAGCATTGGCTTTTTGAAAAATGAATTTGGCAGTTTTCTGCCTTTTAAAAGAAAATTTTGATGAAACTCCAAGTTACGATGAACGATTATTTCAAATAAAAAGGGAAACAATACAATATGAGAGACTAAACAAAACCGCACATACCATCGTTCGGAGCTTAATAGTAGAAATATGAATAACAGGATATAAATTTTCTAAATAATATCAGGGAAATTTGTTCGAATGTTATACAAATTTTTGTTTTTTTATAAATTTTGATATATCAAGTTTTGAAAATATCAGAACGCTATCTCATGTTTCTATCCCGAACTAAGATTAATATATATAGCCATTAAGATGACCAATTTACCCTTAAGTTCTCTCTTTTTCTTTTTTTTTTAAAATTTTTTTTCATATTCCAAAAATATTAGAAGAGATTTTGAAATTTAATGATTTGGGTTGTCTTTATAAACTTAAAGATGATTGAAGAAGGGAAACATACAGAAGTTCAATCTTTGTTGTTTCCGCTGACACTCAAGGATCTTGATGTTGCCGTTGACATTCAAAGATGATTGAGATGAACTAATTATTAGCAAGGAAAAAATGACGATGAATTTTTTCTCTACGTTCCTAAAATATAAAAAGCCAAAAAAAGAAAATTGGAAAATGAAAACAAGAAGAAAAACTAAGAAAAAAAACAGAGAATTTAAAGGTAAATTGGTCATTTTTTTTAGGTATGAGGATAAATTAGTCATCTTAATGGCTATATATATCAATCTTAGGTCGGGATGAAAACATGAGATACTAATCTGATATTTTTAAAATTTGATATACCAAAGTTTATAAGAAACAAAAATTCGTATACCATTCAGACAAATTTCTCATAATATTACGGACATTTAAGAAATACAATGCATATATGTACTTGTCACACATAATACCATTTAGGAACATGATTCTTGGTCTTAATAAGGCCTAAGATTGTGGCCTTAATCCTATGTGGCATGCTAGGTCACTTAGACACATCACCAATTTTAAAGATTTTGTAATGTCATTCTTAAGCAAAAAGACAATCTCATCCTTCTCAAATCTAATAACTCTAGATTATTTTGTTTTTTATTAAGAAAGAAATGATTATTATGTCTTTTCTTTTCTATAAAAATTATATATTTCTAGTCTTTTCTCTCTTTTAATTTTCATCACGATCATGTTTAGATAATGTTGTCTAGATTAAACACTAAAATATAATATGAAAATACATATATTTTTGATTGTATACTTGTTCAAATTGTGAGTTCATACGAATATAAATAGATATATATACATATAATTTGTCCAAGAAAAAACAATTTCAACCAATATAAAAATTTACATATATATAATTATTCGTCCGAGATAAAGTTTATATATATATATAAAGTTGTTTTTATGTTTTATTTTATTTGGTAGGAAAGATATTGTAATAAATTAATAAATTTATGGTATATAGGCTTCATTTGGTATGTTTACTAACTAGATCATTATTAAGAAAATATTCCATATTAATTTATATCAACCATTAATTATTAGGGTTAAAATTGTCTCTTTACTCAAAAATAATTTGGCGTGATTTTTAAAATTGATGAAGTGTCTAGATGATATGGCATGCCACCTAGGATTAAGGCTATAAATCTCAGGCCTCATTAAGGCCCTCTAGCACTACCCTACTATTTAACGCTATACAAAATTAGAATGTACTTTTGAATGAAGTAAACCGAAAACAAGCTCAAAGAACGCATCTTTTGTACAATTTTCTTTTTCTTTATCTTAAACTAATGTTAATTAACTTTTTACATTTCCATACTCTATGACATCCATGCTTATATATATAGTCCTCGTTGTTCATGTCCCAAGTCACTTTTCTGCCTTTTATTCATTCATCTTGTTAATTGCTGATATATACGTTTAAACATATGGTTACCGGCCAAAAGCTTAATTCATGCATGGTTGAAATCATGTCCTGGTTTAATTAATTTAGGGTTCTAATGCAGTGATCAATAGACTTAAATGGTTTGAAAGATTAAAACATGTCGAGCTAGGGCCATGAAGTGGATGGTTGATGATGCATGTATAGAATGATAAGGAAGAATAAAAATCACAATCGTTTTTATTTGTATGTTTCTGATTATAAGCAACACAACAATCATGAAAGGAGAAGCTAGCAAGGTCGATCTTGTGGCTGTTCCTCGTCGATATTAGATTTATGCACGACGTGGTACAAATTAAATCAAACGTTGCGAAAATATAACAGAAAAATCGATCATGAAAAGAGAAAATCTTACTTGCGACGGCCGTGTCATGTGGACTGTGCGACCCACCAGTCACAGGACGACACGTGTTCCCCCCTCTCCCCACATGCGTTCTTCTTCTTCTTCCTTCATCTTCTCCAGTCGGAAACCGAAACCCTCCGATCTTCTTTCCCTCTGCCCAGCCGTTGCCTCAAACCTGCAACCCCCGCCGCCTCCATCATAAGCCTCACCACTCCAAGCTCGATACAACCCGTGTAAAGGAAGAAGAAGCTTCGCCGGAGAAGAGGAAGGAAGATGACGCCTCCACCAACCCGTGTAAAGGAAGAAGAAACTTCGCCGGAGAAGAGGAAGAAGAAGAACACAGGTGGGGGGAACACGTATCGTCCTGTGACTGGTGGGTCGCACAGTCCACATGGCACAACCGTCACATAAGATTTTCTCGCATTTAGTATTAACCATCTAGCTAGTACATACATATATAACTATAATTTAGAGTGATTGTGTAACATATTCCGACAGCAGGGCCATGAATTGATGTTGTAATTGGCAGAAGTATATGACCTATCATATCACATTTAATTATTATGGACGTTAGATGAAAAGATGAAGGAACATGTCTCTTATTATAATTTATATATATATGATTCATAACAATCATACTAACATATTATTAAGTAACTTGTTTATTGTCACACTGTTAATTATAAGACATATTCTCGTGATCAATTAATTTTTAGGCAACATCTATATGTTATCATTATGGACGTTGTTGAGCAATATCTATATGTTATCATTTTCTCCATCAGATTCAAATCAAACGAACACCGGTTAACCCTTTTTGTCACTTTAAGTTTTAGGCAACGAACGTATATTCTTTTGTTGTCTGGAAAATTTTTGACGTCTAAGTTCGTAGATCAAGGCTTACGCGATGACTTTAAGGCGACGATCAGTTCGTCGTCTTAGCTTCTAATCGACGAATATTGGTACTTAGGTGACCAAACCTCGACGTGGCATATATAAGTACCTATATTCTAGTAGCTAGTGTGACCATATGGGAGGAGCTAACATTAACTATATCATTATATATGATCTTACTCTTAAGACTGATCGATAAACACGCATGCATAGAATGATAGAAAGATGATAACATAATGGCATCATATGCACATCTCTTGATTAAGTGACAAATTAAAAGAATTAAGGAATCTAAAAGTGAGGACACCAGAATTCTGGCCTCCTGTTTGGTGGTTGCTGCCGGGCCCAAGACAAAAATGGGGCCCATCTCAACTCTTCGGCCATAATTTTCAGCTCCTCGCGTTCAATTTGGAGAAATATATCGACCTAGCTAGCTTCTTTAGCTTAATCTCTGAGCTATTTATGGGTTAATTATAGTGATAGCTAACAAACTCATCCTACTTATAGGAAATTAGTATACTAATAATCAGACACATGAGCAGCTAATTAACTTGTTAGGCCTTATTATATGTATCAAATCCAGTAAAGTGGATTTGGGAAAGTGAAGAAATCGCATGCATAAGATGATGGAGTCGTGTTTGTTAGGCCTAACATACATGGTTAGGTTGGTTTTGTTTCTTTATATTTTGTTTATACATGATCGAGTATATGACATGGATTAAAGTTGTGTTAAGTAATAGTTTAGTGAATAAAGAAAAGTATGATTTATTAGATTCGGGATCGAGAACACTTGGGGAGGATGATTTCAAAAGACATTCTCTAGTGAGGTTGCATGTGTTAAGAATCTGAATCCCAGGCCATCATCCCTCCATTCCTCTCCTACATTATTATACATCAATAATTAATCTAGTAAATTAATTCCAAAAGTATATTGGTGTTCTACTTCTACATATATATAATATCCACCCAAAAACACAGAGATCCATATCACACATATATGTCTCCTCTCTCTTTGTCTCAATAATTTTCAAAGGGATGACAACATTCTTCTAATAACAAGCCTACTAATTCATATTCATGCATACAATGAATAAAACAAAACAAATCAAAACAAAAAAAGGAACTAACACAAACAAGAGAGTATCTCCTCACAAATCTCACTTCACATGCTACTAATTAGTATATACAATCATTACAATGCCATATCCCTTTCGAACCTATTGCCACAAATTAAATTGTTTGATGAAACCATTAACCATAACTCAATTACAGTAGGGAATTAGATATTGCTTGGCACATGCTGATATGCATGTTTAAAATGGGGAAGTGTTGGAGACTGTATATACTACAAATAAATGATCAAATATACGGATAAATAGATGAGATATACGGATATATGTGGAGAGGGTATGGATGCATGTTGGGTGAATAATGGTCGAAGATGTCTAATAATTTCATGATGGGTAAGCAGAGGCAAGAGACCCTACTACTACCACCACCACCACCACCACCACACCAGTACCGGCACTGTTTCCCGATGCCCTTGTCCCTTTTGTATTTGTTTCTATTGTATATATAACCCCAACTCTCCTGACCCAGCTGACAATATACCCGACCAGTATCTATTCACATCTTTCATTTATACTATTCTATATAGTCTGTCTTCATTATATTTAGGTACCATATCATTTTTTCTTTTTTTCTTTTTTCTTTTTTATAGCAAATGACTAAATTAAGAGGATGTTACAAGATTACGCTTGATCGACAGTAGGATAGTTTTGAAACAACACTTTTCAATCCACACCGGCCATGCCAGTTATATATGCCGATTCCACAAGCATATAACGTACTGTAATTATTGGTGTCTGCATTCAGCTCCTTTCCAGCTACAGCTACTCTCTCATGTCGATCACCATCGTCTTCGCATCACATATATATATTTCTGGAGGCATGGATTAATTAGTCAGCATCTTTGAGTAATCTTGAAGCTTAATTGCATTTTCTGCAGCTAGTTCCTACTAAAACATGCTGAAATATTCTTGCAGTGTGTATATATAATTAGCTATAAGCATCAAACTAGCAAACGTTGTCCCACAAGTATAGCTAAAGATCCGGATAAGGCTGTGTGTAAGTAAAAGTTGTAGAGATAATTATCGACATATAGACGAAGTCACGAAGATAAGAATGAAAGAAAGATGACTCGTTAAATTAAGGAGCTTTGCGAGGATCGAACATGTTCATCCTTGGATAAAAATCTTTCATACTCAGCTAAATGCAGAAAAAGATTGGTTACTTGGGTTAAAATAAGAATCAGATCAAACACAGAGAATTCATGTCCACGTGCTCTTCAGAGGGGATTAAACTAGCTAGCTGCAGAGAGTCACTACCTGCCTGCAGCTTTCTCGCACCCTTCTTTGAACTACTCGATTGCACAAAGATATGCTTAGTTCGTATGTAATCTAATCGATCATTGCATATCATGTTACCCGCTACCAAGTACTAAGTACAAATAGGCTTGTAAATTAATATGATGCGAGCTTAATCAGTTGCTTAATTTCTGGCATCGCTGTAAAGTAAAGCAGGCATCAGTTCTTTCACCAAAACATATTCGCCATGGATCTTTATGCATACTTACTACTGCTTAATTTTAAACTATTAGCTAGCATGCAGTTAACTTATAAGAGAAAACTAGTGAAGCGCTTTGGGTGAGATCGAGAATCCAATAAATCTTCCATATAGATTGTGCAGCTGCAGCAAGATAGTGCAGAGCTACAGCTAGCAATTTGGATGGGATGAGAATAATATTCGATGCTGATGCAATGTGCAGCTGCATGATTA
Organism: Fragaria nilgerrensis; assembly: GCA_010134655.1. Classification (NCBI taxonomy): domain Eukaryota; kingdom Viridiplantae; phylum Streptophyta; class Magnoliopsida; order Rosales; family Rosaceae; genus Fragaria; species Fragaria nilgerrensis. The sequence goes on from CM020981.1 coordinate 11,417,446, forward strand.
CTACTGGTGGACTTGGACTGTCCCAATTCTAAAGATGAAGACAAAACATTAGATGCCTTAGACGTGTAACAACACGTACAGCAGCAGCCGTCAAACTCAATGTTACTGTGCACGTCGATATACATGAATTAAGAGGATCAGCAATATATATGAATAAATAGATATATACTATATAGATATATGCTGCTGTTTGTGTGTGTACATATGATACTATGATATGAGGAGAGAACTGAGCAGAGAGAATTGAGAATATAGTGGTGAATGTGGCTAGCAGCTGTCAGCATCAAACATCCAAGTGATAGAGATGGAAATGGACATTCCGAGTTGGGGTCTTAGGATTCTGTTGGTCGGGCTCTGATGGCATTGATCGATAATATATCAAGCATATATACATATATACAGCATGAATATGAAGCACAAGGCTAGGCCAGACTAGTGACTCACTCGCGTCGGCAAAGGCTGGATACACAATTTCTTAATAGTTTCCTCTCTTGGCATCATCTATCCCTCTCTCGGTTACCAGCTAGCTCTTGTTGTTGCGTACCACTGGAACACCTCGATCATTCTCTCCCACTCTACTTCCTTGGCTTCTTCTCATTCCTTTCTGAACTTTCCTTGTCATTTTCGTACTCTACGTTCCTACTAGCTACTACCAATGAATAAATGTATCCATGCCATCACTAGATTAATCTGCATATATCATGAATTTATATGACGGGTTAGGGTTTGGGAGGGGTTGCGCATATATATAAAACTAACTTTCACATTGAATACCAACTTATAGAGATGGCCGGGTTTATTAATTTGCTGATCAAGTAGTCATGTTCAGTTACTATATACTATGAGGAATTTTTCATTGATTTTCTTGGAAGCTATATATCATATCCATGTCTTCTACCTAGCTGGATTAAACGGTGGGACGACGGATCAAGTTGTCATGTTGATTAGGATCCTCGATATGTTTCACAGCTAGCTAGCCAGTGCTTGCCTAAACATGTTGCTTCCTCTTTCATCCTTTCTTCAATTTGTTATCTTCTTATTTGTACTGATTAATACGTAAGTATATGGACAAGCATAAGAGTTTAATGTTCAAGACTTTGGAGCATGAAATGTCGATTTTGTTGAACAGTTATAATTAATTTGATCGAGACAAACACATCTTGTTCATCTTCTCTTACTGGTACATATCAATCAGTAAAGAAGGGACGTGCATGTACGTGGGATGTTGGGTATATATTAATGCCATCTACTCCTTGTCTATATTTCGAGGTTAATTTAATTCTCAAAGATATTATTGCTGTAGAACTTTACTGATTGATCGACTAGGGTAAACAAAGTTTAACTGGTTATGCATGTTAGATTTTCTGCATTTTAGTTGCTTGGTATGTACATGTATACAAAGTTAGTGTCAAATATATCAAAGATCAATACAGTTTAAATTGAATTTTGTTTGTAAAAATTGTACATCCATAATTGAATTGTGATAAGATTGGTTCATGATCGATCATGCTTATGATATATATATATATATATATATATATATATGTTCCCTACCCACAGAGTACTGATCGAAACACAGAGCATAGCAGACACAGAGTGATGGCCGGTGGGTTGGGGTAAAGGGTGTAGCAATCGCCAACGGAAAAGCGAAAGAGCAGTTTCAGTACCCATAATGGACATGAGCCAAACAAGAAAGAGACAGATACATGTCAATCAAATTTCCAGTGACTTCTTTCCTAAGGCCCTGTGTCACTTCGATTCCTTCACAAAAAAGCTGGCCACCTTAACCTAACTGGTTCGTTTTGGTTAACCCTAACTAATAAGGAGATCGATCACGAAGCGTCCCCCCTGAGAACAAATGCAAACGTACGATTCGTTTTAACTTGTTAAATCTGGGTTAGATTGGTTTTAGAGAGTACAGTAATGAAATATATAATGAAGATCGATAGACATGGGAGCGTGGGTTGTTCTTTCTCGCTTTTCCTTTTCTCATATCAGCTCCTTCTTTTCATCTCCTTTCTCTTTATCATCTTTTGGTGTTCATGATGTGTAGCCTTTTATAGGAAGACGACCTTTTAGTCTCCATGTGCCTCTCCATCACCTTCGAGCTTTTCTTCTTCTTCTTCTCCAAAGCCAAATCCAAAGCCAAACCCAGCAGCATCTTCGACCATGATGATCACAGAAGCACTATTCCCTCTCTAACACATGCAAGACAAATATCCAGAAAGTGTGGGGATATACTCACACTGCAGTGGACCAAAGTCTTTTACTATAATCAAAAGGTACACCACGTGACACGTGTTCCGGAATCCTGCACGTGTCATCATCATGCCGGGGCAAAAAAGAAAGAGAGGAGAATAGGGTTTGGATGCTTTGGTGGGTTGTGTAGCATTTTGTAAAGAAAGCGAAGCAACAAACATAAAGTGAGACCTAAATAGAAGATGTAAGTGGTAAACTGTCACACACTCGAAAGGGAATAAAGATAGCAAAATTAACAAAGGTTGGTATTTATAACCAAAAAGCTTCCATGAATGAATGAATTGACATATGCTTTGCCATGGTTTAGTTTCTTCTTCTTCTTTCTTGTGTTTTCATCATCTACATTTGAAGTTATCAATTTCTAGTTTAATGGTGAAGAAAGTTAGTGGCACAACAAACCCTAATCATCAATCTTGAAGAAGCTAGCTAGCTGTAGGGACATGTTAATTGGGGGCATCTTTGTGATCCATGCCATACCTTTCCTTTACCCCATTAGAATTTGATCTCTTATTTATACAAAGCTGAATGACATTACTCAAGAAACAAACCATGTGGGTGGGGAAGACCTTGATCTTTAAATCCAAAAAGAGAAGTCTCATTGGTGCAAGTCCAAAAGTCAAAGCAGCATCAAATCCAGAAAATCAAATTAACTTTGATCACTTGCTTCTTTATAAACACAAAGAGTGTAATTATGCAAATAGTAGTGTAGCTTTCAGTTTACGAAAGCATGCAGTGAATCAACTAAGTCGGGACTGTATATATGGTCCTCTGTCTCAATCAGGGAGGCTTTGAACTTGTTGGAATAATCTTACATCTTATATGTGCATCACAAATTCATAGACCATATATGATGACTTGTAACCTACGTTTTATAACCATAATGTCTTTTTACATTTCAGGGCGTGGAGTAGTAAATTATTTCTGGGTTATTTGCAAGCTTCAGGAGTGGTTCTGTTCTGTTCTTGAGTAGCCTTTAAATCTCTCGCCATGCATTTATGTACTTACATTGTTCCTCATCGAATGTCAAATATTCTAGTTCCAATGATCTTCATCGTTTGCACAATGCGATTAAATAGAGTTCTCTGTGTGATGCTTCATGTGTACATAGAAATCAATAAGGTGGGCTGGTATTCTCTCCAAGTCTAGATTATGGGAACTGATTTGGAGAGAACTATTTCAGCAACATCCTCCACAAAAAAACAATGTGCTCAAAAATGATTATCATACATTTTGATTGCCAAAAATGAATATCACGCACAAATTTTTGCTTTTCTTTTTGCTAAGGTGTAAGGACTATCTTAAACTCCACAGCCTAGGCTCAAATTGGTGTGGTATTGATCCATGACAGTTCAAAGAAAATGAGAGACAACTAGAATGAGGAGAGTGTGAATTTACTTTAATTTCATAAAATCTGGACTTTCTATCTAATCCAAAGTCCGTAACAATTGACACATCATTCTTCTACCAAGTTTTTTTTTTTTTTTGTATAAACACAGTTAACTTGCTGTTAACTCTAGCAAATAACAAAAATAAGGGGGATTTGTGTTTGCTTTGTCTGTACTTCCATTGCAACATTCATGGACTGAAAGTAAGAAACGCTGAGAACATAAACGACTACATCGTGAATTTTCAATACATCTCAACACTACAATAATTCCTAGATATAGAACTAATCTAATACTAAAATGACAGGAATACCCTTAAAATATATATCCCTATATTTCTAACACGTTGCACTTGAGCCAATCGAAGAAGAAAAAGAAGAATACTGACTTGCATTGCATAGTATAAACGAATATGCAATATGAATTGAACAGAAACATTACCTTGGAACTAACCTTTTCGTCTCTGTTAATTGGGAAATTCAGATTGACTAAGAATGAGTTCATAATAGACTAATATAACTTGCGTGCCCTTCCTGGCTTCCTCTTACCTTTTGATAGAAACTTTCAACTCTTTCCTCAGTTCAATCTTTAATTAATAATAACTAATAATCTTCTTTTGCTGTTACATGTTATAAATATTATAATCTATGTGGCTGTCCACGTAATTACTCATTAGTTATGTACTATTATGTAAACTCTCTACCTCTATATAAGGAGGCTAATGAGAATGAATGAGAACACTTCTACCTCTTCCCAACTATTCTCTCTATGTCTTCTCTTATCTCTCTACCTTTGAGTTGATAACGACCAAATCCTACAAACCCAAAACTGAATTTCCTACACTATTTTTGTTTTGTTTTCTATACTCGATGATGATCTGAAAATTACACGGTGTAACTTAATTGTTGTTCTTCACTCGTGTTCTTGATCTATGAGTTTGATTTGTTTATTGTTTATACTCAGATGATTCAATTGTTCTATTGCCATGATCGGCGTACTTTGTTTTACCCAAATAATCATTATCATTCTCTCTTTTGCTTTGGGTGTTGGGATTTTCGGTTGCTGCGATTAGGGTTTGTTTAATAACCTTTTGTAGTGCCTTAATTCATATTAGCTAGTTACTTTGAGTTATCTTGCAATTGTGTTTAAACGTATTATTTTACCCTAACATTCTCATAATCTTTTTTCTTCCGCTAGCTCTAGATCTGCTAACCACGCACATCCTTGTTCATATTTATTAGACTCTATGATGATCGATGAGTTTATGGTGCACCTTGTTTTTGGGTTTTGCCCATAACACATGATCTATGAGCATTCCACATATATACACAACATAATACGATCTTGCTATATACAATCTCTTCCTCTCATGATTATGCTGTTGTGTTTACCGAATTTAGATTGTACATATCCATTCATCAATTTTGGTTAATGGGTCCTTTGTTTCCTCTACACCGCATATTGATCGATAGGTTGCAACCATGATACAAATTTTCAGTGATATCTATCAAATATATGTACTGCATGCTCTACTATATATGCTGATCAGTGTTTATGAATATATATATTTTCTTGAGTTTAATTTTGTCTTTCTCTTATTCTTAATTGATATCCATACAGAATTGTTTATCAAATGCATCTTGTGGAGTTGAATTAGGCATTCAATCTTATCGGTGCACATTGTTTTTATTTATATGTGTCATTAGTTTATCTATCCAAGGGTGCGGTTAATAGTTTGGGCAAGTGTCCTATACGAATGAAGAGTTTTTGTTTTCTATTTGAGTATCATATTATGTTTCACATTTTCAGTTATCTAGTTTCTTGTATACATACTAACCAATATGACATGAACTGTTTTCTACATGGTTAAACACAGATCCCACATTCCTTATTGAGTTTTGTCGTATCATGCTAATATGTGAAGCATGATAGCCGTATTAGCAAGAAGATCGAGCCTGAAGTCTCTTGATCAAACTATGGAGGGCCTAAATTAAAGTCTCTCTACAATCAAATTGCCACTTGAAGTTTCTAATAGCTTATGCAATTAACGAGAGCCAGATGTTTCTCAAAGTTATAAAATGATCATTGAAACCACATATTGTGATCCCTAATCATATGAGGGCCTGAAGTTCCTCATGTTATTTTGATATTATGTCCTCGCATTTAGAAGAGAGCAACAAGATGATCATATATATTGATGAAGTTAACGGGACCAGAAGTTTCTGTGCATTTTCTTCATTCATGAAACTAGAAGTTTCTAATGTACAATTTATTTAGTTTTGCTCTTTACAATGTTCTTATTTTTGTTACGCACTTTCATTACGGTACATTTACTTTACATTTTGTTGTTATTCATACGGGCCAATAATCTTATATCTCGAACATATAAATTTTGAATGTATGTATTATTGAACCAGAAGTTTCAATATGAATTGAAATTTGTTTAGTTCTTCTGGTTTAAAGTCGATATTTGTTTAGTCCTTATGGTTTTATTTTAATCTGAATGGTCTTTAAAGTCACAATTTTTCATCCAAATGGTCATTATGTTAATTTTCTCAGTTAAATTGCTGACGTGGCCGTTAAATTGCTGACATGGCTTTAACGGCCACGTCAGCAATTTAACTGAGAAAATTGACAGAAAGACCATTTGGATGAAAAATTGTAACTTTAAGAACTATTCAAATTAAAACAAAACCAGAAGGACTAAACAGATGTCGACTTATTGTATTGTAGAACCTGAAGTTCTAATAGTAAAAAATTCAAACTTGAAGCTTGAAGTACAAAATACAAATTAGTGTGACCTAGATGTTCACTCCACCTTAGAACTTGGAATTCTAACCGTGCAAACTTGAGCCTTAAGTTTCAAGTATATATATTTTGACAATTTATCTTGAAGTTTTAATGTTGCTAACCTCAAACCTAGAGTTTTGAGAGGGAGTCATATCGGCATCAATATAGATAAGCGATATCTAACTATTGGTCTAAAATTTAGAATGCACGAGTATGAGTATACTCTTTGCAATTACGTTGCCACCTTATGAGAAACTTCTCCTGTCATGAGGGGGAGAGAGATTGTTCCTGAATGAACAATGTAAATTGGTGTGAGTTGTGGATTCACCGTCTCATTTTGGGTTTGAGAAATATCTCAGCAAATGAGTTGATAAAAGATCTTGACAAAAGTTTATGCAAAAGTACATTTAAAGTCCTCGAGAACAACCATATTGATCCCATTTGATTTGTGGGATGCATGTGTATCCAAGTGACACGGTTCTCCTGAAGAGAATGTCATGATACAATGTTAGAGTTCCTAATATGGCTACATATACAAAGGTTGTATGTACGCCATTAGAGAATGATATCTTGGTTGATACTAATGTTTTTGACCTCATACTTGGTTTAGGTTCGCCACCAACCAATGAACATCTCACTCGAAAGAAAGTGATAGAGCTTTAAACGTATATTTGTGGATGGTCATAACATGACATCCTTCTCTCCATTATGGGGAGAATAAGACTACTGTCATTTGAATAACGACGTAAATTTGAGTGGAATGTATCCACCAAGTTTAAAATTTTAAGCACCTGAAAATGAAAGATTATACATGTCCTCTAATAGTCTACATGATATTACAAGTAAAAGATCCACATTCGCTAGAAATTTATCCTTGAAGTGACAATATTTGCCCCAGAAGTGGCATGGGTACTGAATATAAAAATGCATGCATATAAGAATGTGTTGGATCTATGAATGATGATCATTTATGACAAATGACAAATGGTAGCTACCAAAGACCATTAAGAACTGTATTAATCGATGTTATATCACGTTTCATTACGCATGTCGACAAAACATATTATTGGCCAAATTGGAAAGAGGCAATTCCAATGAAACTAAATATTTGAAACGTGATGAGATACTTTGACTTTTAACTCTACATGATACAAAAAAATATTGATCATAGTGAAAATAAATCATTATGGCATAATGTCTACACGAGACATGGAGATTATGAATATTTTTCCTTATACGTGACAATTTTTTGTAAGTACAGTGTTACATAAAAGACACGTTGCTAAAAAAAAATTCTCAAAAATGAAGTGTCATTACGCTTGTCAAATTCTTAAAGGATTCAAGTACATGAATGATTCTAATGTAATTCGATCCATGAATACTTGAGAGAGCCTGAAGGTAATTCATGAAATCAAGTAGTCTAAAGTTAGCTCATATATACTCATTCTATTATAGCTAACGTGATCGAAATTGCCTCAATGAGTACTATGATCGGACTACACAATTAAATTTAAATTATGATCATTATGTTGCTAGATATTCCAACTTTCGAAGTTATGAATTACTTAAAGCTGTTGAAGAGCTTATATGAGACGTATCACTACACAAAGATATTAATGTGTATGACTAGATACACCATGAGATTTTTCAATGTTTTAATGTCAATTTTCTTATGTTGTTTAGCTCTTGCTTAGTGTATGAATTTGATCATATAACTAAATGAGGTAAGACGTATTAGAAATCATCTAGCTTTGTTGGTATTGTTTTAACTTTACAGGTTTGAAAGTTTTATGATGAGCCCCCATATGCAAAACACACATGGTGTCACTTTAGTGATGAACAATCAAACAATTATTTACAGCGCATGAAGCTTGCAACGTTCAGGGGAGATTCTCATCAGGAGGAGCATACACAAGTATGATACCTAAGACATATGCGCGTTGTACTCTTTTTCTCTTTCGACCAGGGTTATTTTTCTCCCACTAGGTTTTTGTTACCTGACAAGGTTTTTAATGAGACAACAATAAGCGCATCCAATTTCAACATTCATTGGTGGACATCCAAGGTGGAATGTTATAAATATTATAATCTATGTAGTGTCCACGTAATACTCATTAATTATGTATTATGATGTAAACTCTACCTCTATATAAGGAGGCTAATGAGAATGAATGAGAACACTTCTACGTCCTCCCAACTATTCTCTCTATGTCTTCTCTTCTCTCTATCTTACTTTACAATATTACAAAAGTTGTTTTCTTCTTCTAAATTTCATGATTTTGCTACATCGATCATTAAACTATTCTTGAATTACTCTCGCACTGAAACACACCAAAGGGAAATCACAACTGAAAATCTGAAATGATAAACAAATCATTGGTAATTCAATAGCTGCATAATTTTTCTTTTCTTTTCTTCAACCATGGATGAGTTGCCATGAAACCAAATAAAAAAAATGCAGCAACTCTACGTCGAAACCCTAACTTCTTTTTTCTCTAGAGTTAACGGCAAGATAACTATTGTTTAGACTTAGACCCAAAAATAAATAAATTAGAGTAAGAGTGACTGAGTGAGGTGGCAATTACTGAGGCCTTTGGATTAGATTAAGAGTTCAGATCTTATGAAATTGAAGTATATTCACACTCGCTCTCCTCACTTTAGAGGAGCCGGATCCCAAATAAAAAGTCAATGAAACCATTTTGAGGTGTTTGAATTAGGTCGCTAACCACTGCTCCTAGCAATATGAAAAGTCAATCAATCCAGAACTATACTTTAACATGAAATTCCAAGAGGCAAACTTGCACCAATTAACTTAAAATGTCAATGTCGACAATGAGAGATTTATTAGAATAAATCATATATTATAGTTGATTCAGAGTTTAAAGAAGAATAGTTGAATAATTAATTCTGTAGGAACTGGTAAACTTGGACTTACCAGGAGTTGGAAATTGGCGAGAAACGGTGATGGTGTTCCCATGGCTTCACTCTATATTTGATCTGACAATTTATGGTGTACCCTTTGGAGGCGTGGATCTAAAGGTACACCGTAGATCACATCGTGTAGTTGGAGAAGCTTCTGACGGTCGAGTCTGGGTTGTGGAGTGCTGCCGAGGAGAGACGAGTCAGAACACACAACCATTATTCTTTTAAATGGTGGACCCCACCCAGTCCGTGTTGGCACGGGCCACCTAGCCGGACCGCCTAGACTAACCTCTCGTCCGCCTAGCCAGCTTAGGAGTCCAAATTTCTTATTTTTTTTTTCTCGTTTTACACGTTGGACCCACTGACCCGCTTGGGCCCACGCCACCTTCGACTGCCTAGCCTGCTTAGGCGTCCAAATTTTTTATTTTTTTTCTCGTTTTACACGTTGGACCCACTGACCTGCTTGGGTCCATGCCACCTTCGACCGCCTAGCCGTGACTCTTTGCCACCTAGTGCACGTAATTACCAGTTCGACTTTTTTTTTTTTCACCTAAACATGAAGAAAACTTTGCTGTGTTTCAACTACTACGTACTGGAATCGAAATGGCATGAATCAGAGTCATTGATACAAATCTCAATTGAGCAGAAGCGTGATTGAGCAAATGAGAAGAACAAGCATGAAGAAGGGTACTGAGTTTTTCTATTTTGTATTATTGTTGTGTGTCATCTATGCTTTTGTGCACAAATCTTTCATGCATGGATGTGCATTTGATTCTGCATTATATATCCTCAAATTGCGATTTCAAATAACCCAAAGTCGACATAGCCCAGCTAACAATCCATTTATAGGTTTCAGAATTCAAACTTGCAGATTTTGGAGTCGCCTCTATCACATAACAATGCATAATATTCGCTTATGATTTCGATATAAACTATCTAAGTTCATACAACCAATCACAGCTCAAACTATCACAAAACCGAGAGAACCCAATAACAAAATTCCATCAACTCAGTAGCAAGAAGAGCCAGTCCCAAAAAATTGAGTCAAAAAAATTCATTCATTTCATTTATGTTATTACTGTATGTAGTAGCCGAAGATGTGAAGTGTGGCCATTTTTGGTTAGTGCTTCTTAAGATCCATGTTAGTTGTAAGCCCTGTAAGAGTACCTGAAGATTGGAAAACATCAAGAATTGGTAGATACCGTTTCAAGGTTTTCAGGCAATAAATCCGGTCTGTATAACCCTCTGGATATTGCAACTTAAGATAATCAATATTTTTCACCATATGGTTCAAAGAGCTGCTTCACCAATATGTTATTACTTTAGCGTTATCATTGGTCTCTTGTTTAGCTTTCTAATTAAACGATTATGCACTGTTCTGTTCTGTTCTTGAGGTAGAAGCTATAGTAGCTTATGAATTTATTACTAGGCTCAAGCCTTTTAATCTCTCCATGTACTTTCATTGTTCCTCTATTATCATTGAATGTCAAATATTCTAGTTCGAATGATCTTCATCGTTTGCACAATGCAATTTATTGAAATATAACAAGAGATAAGGATGATATGAATATGTTGTTATGATTATCTATTCACAGTACAAGAGTATTTAAAGGAAAAACAGAAGAAGGTTTGAGTCTCTTGGATCAAACCATGAATCCTAAAACTAAGTAAAGACTAACAGCTAAAACCCTACAACTATACATAGAATTGAGAACCATCACCAATCCTTGAATTGTGGATCTCATCAGAGAAGGAGAGGAGATTACGCCAACTCATGGAGCTTGCTTGAGATAGAAGAAAGCGCATGATCTAGAGAAGATATCTTCCGGCAAGGGTTTATGCTAAAACACAGCATTTATGACTGCACCTGCATTTAATACAGAGCTCCATTAGGGATTGTACTTCAACACTCCCCCTCAAGCTGGATCAAGGGAACGTCTTGAGCCAAGCTTGGATAATAAGCGATCAAACTGAGCAGTTGGAAGCACTTTGGTGAATATGTCTGCTAATTGATCACCAGATCGAACATATGCAGCGGTTAGAACTTTAGACTGAACTTGATCTCTGATGAAGTGACAATCAATTTTAATATGTTTGGTTTGTTCATGGAAAACTGGATTAGCGGCGATATGCATGGCAACTTGATTATCACAGTGTAAGGTGATAGGTTTTGTGCATTCTATCTGAAAATCCTTTAGCAAAGTCTTCAACCAGATTAACTCATAAGCTGTAGATGCCATGACACGATACTCAGCTTCAACACTTGATCTTGCCACCACTGTTTGTTTTTTGTTTTTCTATGTAACTAAGTTTCCACCAACAAAAGTACAAAAACCTGTGGTGGACTTCCTATCGATTGTGTTACATGCCCAGTCAGAGTCTGAATAGCCTTCCAATTTAAAATGACCATTGTTCCTCATGAATATCCCTCTGGTAACTTAACCTTTGAGATAACGAAGGATTCTTTTCACAAGTTGTCGATGGTTATTGGTAGGAGCATGCATGAATTGGCTGACCAAGCTCACTGCATAGGTGATATCAGGACGAGTGATTGTAAGATAAATGAGTTTTCCAACAAGTCTTTGATATACTGAAATGTCTAAAAGAGATTCTCCTTCTGCTTCAATCTTGACTTGATTTGGAAGAGGAGACTTGGCTGGTTTGCTATCCAACATGCTTGCTTCCTTTAAAAGATCAATTACATATTTTCTTTGGTTTAGAAACAGACCAGAAACTGATTGATCCATTTCTATTCCAAGAAAGTATCTTAACACTCCAAGATCTTTAATGGAGAAGTTTGCATGTAGAGAGGACTTGAGAGCTTGAATCTCATCTGTGTTGTCTCCTGTAATGATCAAATCATTTACATAGACAAGTACAATCAGTCTCCCAAATTTTCCTGTTCTTACAAACATAGATGAATCTGCAAAACTTTTTTTAAACCCTGATGCAAACAGTACTGAATTGAGCTTTGAGTACCAAGCTCTTGGTGACTGTTTGAGACCATAGATAGCTTTGTGTAGCTTGCATACCACTCCTGGTTCTTTTTCTTGAGCATGACCAGGTGGTAACCTTATATATACATCCTTCTCTAAATCTCCATGTAGGAAAACATTTTTAACATCCATTTGATAGAGAATCCAGCCACTATTAACAGCCACATATAACAACACTCTAACTGTATTCATTTTTACAACAGGAGCAAATGTCTCCTTATAATCAACCCCAAATGTTTGTGTAAAGCCACGAGCAACTAACCTTGCTTGTGTCTTTCAATGGTTCCATTTAAATGGAATTTGATCTTGTAAATCCATCTAGCTCCCACCACCTTCTGTCCTTTTGGAAGTTGCACAATGCTCCAAGTTTTATTGTCATTGAGAGCCTGCAGTTCATCTTACATTGCTTTTCTCCAAATTGGAGATTGATTTGCTTCTTCAAATGATCTAGGCTCAGTGGTCTCACACATCTTATTTAGGAAGACAAAATGTGAGGAAATAACCTTGTTAAGATGTGCAACATTGCCAAGAGGGTGCTTTGGAGCTTAGGTTTCAAAACCGTCAAGTCTAGCTGGTAGTTTCCTTGTTCGAGTAGGATATCTTCTTAACTGAAGTAAGGGCTGTGAAGATTGAGGTGGAGGCTATTGTGCCAACTCATTGTGATCAGGTTCAACACCTTCCATTTCTTCTTCTACTTCTTCTTGACCTTGATCAACAACATCAATAGATGGTTGGTCAATGAGTACACCTGAAGTACCAGGTTCTTCTACAATTACTGGTGTAGGTGTTGAGTTCTCATATAGCTCCCCCTGAAAATCATTCTCATTTATTTGAAAGAAGGAGTTAGATTCATCAAATCTAACATCTCTAGAAACAAATAGCTTTCTGGTTTGGGGGTTATAGAACTTGTAACCTTTCTGTGTTGATGAATAACCAAGAACACACATTTAATAGCTCCAGGGTCAAATTTATCTCTGTGCTGAACTGGAACATGAACAAAACAAACACATCCAAATACTCGCAAATGATCAATGCCAACCTTCTTCCTTTTAGGACTTCAAAAGGTGATTTGAATTTTAAGATTCTGCTAGGTAACCTGTTGATGATGTATGTAGCAGTTTGGATGACATGAGACCAGTAGCGCTTAGGGACATTTGCTTCCAGCATGAGAGCTATGGTTTTTTTCGAGCAAATCCCTATTCTTTCGTTCAGATACACTATTCTGTTGAGGTGCGCCAACACAGCTGGTTTGATGGAATATGCCTTGTGCACTTAGATAATTAGTCATGATTTTTGATGTATATTTTGTGCCATTGTCTGACCTTAACATGCAAATGTTTGATGAGAAATGATTCTTGACAAGATTGTGAAAGTTTTCACAACATTTCGAGACTTCATTTTTGAATTTCAAAAGATAAAGAAAGGTAGTTCTTGAGAAATCATCGATAAAAGTCACATAGTATTTATAACCATCAAATGATTCCAATCTTGCAGGTCCCTATACATGAACTATCTCAAAAGGTTTAGTAGCTCTACAACTTGAGATGGGAAAAGGTAATCTGGTAGACTTAGAGTTGTGACAGGTTTCACATTCATGGTGAGTTTTACAAAAATCTGGAAACAAAAAAGACATAACATGTAGTGATGGATGAGCTAGGCGCATGTGCCATAGTTGTTGTAGAGTGGAGGAGTTGGTTTCAGCAAGGAGACTCTTTGAAAGGCTTGAAGAAGTTGAGATATAGTAGAGACCATTAAGATAGAATCCTTCACCAATCTTCCTCTTTGAAACACGATCCTGAAAGATAATACTACAATATGAGAAAATAGCAAGACATCCTAGCAAACAAGTTAATTTTCCAACAGATAGAAGCTTGAAAGGAAACGATGGCACAAACATGACAGAAGACTCTTTGTGGTTTGAGAAAAGAGTTAGCTTTCCTTTTCCTAAGATAGGAACTTTCTTTCCATTTGCAACAGAAACATGTGAATGTTTTTCAAAAATATGGAAATCATTTAAAACATATGCATCATTTGTCATGTGGTCAGAGGCACCTGAATCTACAATCTAAAAATCATGATTTTTGCTCAGATCTAAGGCAGTAGAGATATCACATATGATACCTGGAATCTCCTCAGGTTGAGTCATGTTTGAGTCTGCAATAAATCCAGCAAACTTACCAAGCATGGCAGTTGTGTTTCCATTTTCTGAGCTTCCTTGTTTCTGTTGCAGAAAAGAGGCAAATTCATTGATGAGAGTGAGAGGGTTGGCTGTAAAATCCATCATGTCCTTAGAAGTGCTGTTGTTGGTGTAATTGGCTTTAGGAGTGTATGACATCTTCATTTTACCCCTTGCATTTTTGTGATCATCAACAAACTTTGGTTGAGGTCAGGATGGAGAATCCAACATGTCTCCTTGAGATGACCAATGCCTGAACGTCCAATACGTTCACAATGGGAGCACTTGAGATCTGGTCTTCTTCCTTTGTAAGATCTGCTGCTTGCAAAAGCTCTAGATTCAGAAATCTTTGCATCTGATTCTCCAACAGCTATGTCTACATTCATCACCTTCTTTCTTACTTCTTCTCGTTGAATGGTATTGCACACCATTTGAAAAGTTGGTAGCTCAGGTGACATTAACAAATGGCTTTTAAGATCATCATACTCAGATCCGAGGCTGGCTAGAAGTTGAAACACCTTGTCTTCTTCAGCTCGTTTCAGAAGAACAGCTGCATCAATTTTGTGAGGCATGTAGAGATCAAGCTCGTTCCACTTAGCCTTTAGACTACCAAGATGTTGAATAAATGAGAGGTTTCCTTGTTGGATTTCAGCTAAATCCTTTTTTAGCTGAAAAACTCTAGCAGCATTGTTCATATCCCCATACATATCTTTGATTGCCTTCCAGAGGTGAAGAGCAGACTCAGAATAGCTGAAAATTTCAGACAACTTGGGTTCCATTGAGTTAAGGATCCAAGACATCACTAACTGGTCTTGAAATAACCATGCTTCAAATTCGGGTGAAGATGTGGTTGGCATGTTGTTCTTCTCACTGATGAAGCTGAGTTTTGATTTTCCTCCAAGTGCAAGATAGCTCTTGACCATGGAAGATAATTAAGCTCATTGAGAAGAACCGAGCTAAGTCGCTGGTTTGGATTGGTATCAAGGGTTGAGGAGGATTTTTCAGAACCTCTTGTCATCTTAAAGATGAGTAACGAAAAAATGAGGGTTTATAAATTTATGAGTTTATGATGCAGAAGTAGGTCCTATGAGGAATTCTGCTCTGATACCATATTGAAATATAACAAGAGATAAGGATGATATGAATCTGTTGTTATGATTATCTATTCACAGTACAAGAGTATTTAAAGGAAAAACAGAAGAAGGTTTGAGTCTCTTGGATCAAACCATGAATCCTAAAACTAAGTAAAGACTAACAGCTAAAACCCTTCAACTATACATAGAATTGAGAACCATCACCAATCCTTGAATTGTGGATCTCATCAGAGAAGGAGAGGAGATTACGCCAACTCATGGAGCTTGCTTGAGATAGAAGAAAGCGCAGGATCTGGAGAAGATATCTTCTGGCAAGGGTTTATGCTAAAACACAGCATTTATGACTGCACCTGCATTTAATACAGAGCTCCATTAGGGATTGTACTTCAACACAATTAAATAGTTCTCTGTGTGATGCTTCATGTGTACATAGAAATCAATAAGGTGGCTGGTATTCTCTCCAAGTCTAGATTACGCTAACTGATTTGGAGAGAACTATTTCAGCAACATCCTCCACAAAAACAATGTGCTCAAAAATGAATTATCATACATTTTGATTGTCAAAAAATGAATATCACACACATTTGGGCTTTTCTATTTGCTAAGGTGTAAGGACTACCTTAACTCCACAGCCTAGGCCCAAATTGGTGTGGTGTTGATACCTCCTTTTCATCTTTGTCACTACGTAGTACGTTGTCAAAATGATGCCGGCTATAGAGTCTAAAAAGACAATTATGTATGCGGCGGGCGATAGTAGCAGAGTGACAACGAAGATTAAAGCAAGAAACAAACTACCTAGCTTGTTTATTTTACATAATATGGCTGCATACAGATACATTTATTTGAACACACCCCAATTAGGACAAAAACTAAAAGAAAAAGCGAAGACTTAGAGTTGATCATCAGGTACGTACATGGATGCATCTTTATGCATGGTGCGCGAGCATGCAGTTGAACAAAGATGCATGGATCAATACTACCGGAAGAAACCGGGGTTTGAAGTTCGAGTGATGGAAGTAAGGATTGAAACCACAGCCATGCAAACAGCTCCAACCAAGAGAATTCCGGTAGCGATTATAGCTTTCTCATAGAAGTCATCGTTCTTGGTTTGTGTTTCCTGCAAGTTGTCGAGGACGCCTAGGGATGCCAGCAGAGGAATCAAAACTTTGATCACCTTTTTGAGCTCAAACCCCGCTCCAAAACCAGCTCCCACAGCTGAACAGAGAATCGAGCTCACTACCTTGTCGGCATAGAAATCAAACTCCGGCATGCATCCGTTGCGTTTCAAACGCTTTTGGGTGGAAGCGTAGTATATGTTAAATGGTAGCTGTAGAATGCTATATGCTGCTCCAATTGCTGCTGCAGAAAGCACATACCTGCAACAGATTCAAATGTCCTACTTATTCGTATAACTTCTGATCAATATGTAGGGATTCAAACAAGAATGTATGATCAAAGAAGCTAGCTAGACTAAGATCGAAAAATAGTGTTCTGTACCTGAATGTAACCACATCCTGAAAACGTAGTTTTTGATTTCCATTAGCAGTTGAAAAGCTGTCGAGAACAAGTAACAGTCCAGAAGCAATGCAGGCTGCAAGGGTGAATATCCTGAATACCAGAACTGCGCAAGGAATAGCTTTAGACGCCATTAGTCGATCACTTCAATTTCGATCTCCACGGCTCCTTCTACAATTCGATCAGTCCCCTTGTACTAGCTCTTGTTTCGGTGATTAAGTACTTACAGTTTATAAGGAGACAAGAGTGTAGAGTCGGTTGCTTTCATTGTTCGATGATGTCAATATAGATGTTGCGCGTTCAGACACTACGTTATCATGGAATCTATTGCATTGGGCTTGCGTACGTCCAATACCTTTATCATCACACTTAGGGCGGCCTGCTTGGACCTTTGGAGTGGTGACTTTGTGGGTATAGAAAAGATCCCTACTAAACCATAACAATGTTCTATGCTCTCTCGTTTCGATTGACATGTACTCTTGTACACCATCATGTCTTAGGCCTTAAATTGACGACTTGATGTGTTCCTGTTCTAATTGGTTTCGTGTTTAGTAGTTGCTTTAAAGTTGTTAGAGTCCAGTTTTTAGACATTAGCTTTGAGGTTGTTTTTGTTTTCTTTCAGATTAGTATTGAACGAGTGAGCTTTACTTTTTAATTGAGATGTCTTAATTAGGATTTCTCATGCATGACCTTGTATGTTGTTGTATGATTTCTATCAATAAAATGGATAGTAGCAGAGTGAATTACGTACAAAGATATATGAAAGCAAGAAAAGTTATTTCGCATGTTAACATAAAAGGCTGCAAATACATGCATATTTATTAATTCGGACACTTCAAGTTTGTACCGGAAAAACAATTTGATATGAATGAACACACCCCAATGAAGAAAGAAAACAAACAGCAGAGTTGATCATCGATCATTTACATATATATGCATCTTTATTATATATCCTCATGCAGCCGAACTCTTGAATCAATTATCCAAAGAAACCCGAATTTGAAGTCCGAGTGATGGAAGTGAGAATCGAAACCACGGCCATGCAAACAGCTCCAACCAAGAGAATCCCGCTGGAAATAATTGCCATGTCAAAGAAGTGATTGTACTTTGATGGATCTTGAACCGAGGTAGAGGTATTGTCGACATCATAGTCAGCTGACTGAGCTGCTAGTTGCGCGAACGCTATCACAGCAAGTAACAATTTGAAAGCCTTTTTGAGCTCGAATGCCGCTGCGAAACCAGCTCCGACACCGGAAGCTAGAACCAGGGTCACTACCTTGTCGGAATAGAAATCAAAGTTCGGCATGCATCCGTTTCGGATCAAGCGCTTATTGGTACATGTATAGTATATGTTAAATGGTAGCTGTAGTAGGCTGTATGCTGCTCCTATTGCTGCTGCACAAAGCACATACCTACACACCAAGTTCAAATATTAATACATAATCCATAATTTTCAATTTATGAATATGTTTGTGAATTGAAAACGCTAGCACGTACCTGAATGAAATGAAATCATAAAAATGAAAATTTTCACCATCATCTGTAAAGTTGTCGAGAGCGAGAAGCAGCCCAGAAACAACACAGGCCACAAGGGTAAAGATCCTGAATACTAGAACTAGGGCAGGAATAGCTTTAGCCATACTTCAAATTTTGAACAAGTACACGGCTGGCTAGCTAGCTCCTTCTATATTCAGTTTCTGTTGGAGCAACTTATCGAAGAACTCTATTTTGGTGAGTAATGCTCTTTCTGTCACAATTTATAGTAATCAAGATCCGTCTGTCCCTTTCTCGTTCGTTAACGTCAATATATATTCTTTGAATGCTTTATATATGTTATGGTGCAAATTGGCCGCCTTTGGAAATGGCATATTTGCCTCGCTTAATTACTATCATTCGTAGGACCAATTCAAGCATGTATATGTAAACTAGTTCATTTTGAAACACAAAACGCAATCCGGCTGGTTTCTTCTTCTTCAACTTTTTGCTAAATGCGGTAAATGCTATTTAGGTACGTACCCATTTATATTTTTCTGGCCAAATGAGGATCGTTGTTACAGTGTTAGAAGATATCTTAGATAGTTTCACTAATGATCATTAAAACTAGACCCGGTAAAACTGCACACGGTATGAACACAAATGAATGTACGTATAAGGATTTGGTTTAAGAAATATTGATTTTATTATGTCTATTGTCTAGGGTCATCATGATAAGAAAATGAACTTTATAGGTTTAATGTTAATCCACTAATACGATAAGAACCATTGACATAAAAGTATTCTTGTAAGCTTGAGTGTTTTTGTAAGCCATTAACCTTGAAGTATTTTTTAGTTATTTATCGTAACTATTTTCTCAATTTTCATGAAAACAATCTCAACTCTCAGCTCTCAAAAACAAATCTCTCTATAACAATTATGAGTGTGTGTTCTATGGTTTTTTTTTTTCCTGAATAAATATCTTATTGATATATTGAATCTCAAGCCAGAAAAGACCATTATATATCCTTCATTAATGGGGTAGATAACGCCACTGCCATCTTGCCAACAACCACCATCTGACCGGCCAGCTTGGCCGACCCATACCGACCAAATTGCAAGCATTCTCATCGCCGCCGCTTCTCCATCAGATTTCCCAAAAACGCTTGCCATTGCCGTTGTCGGATTGTGCCAACCTGCCTCCAAACCGTTCTGATCTTCGTTTGCAAATCTAGCCATTCTTGAAGATCTTCATGAGGTGTCGGACCTTCATGATCAGCAGTGTTATTCTCCACCATCATCTCAATCCGACCTCTTCGATGCCAAGCTCTAGTACACATCCATCCAATTATGTGTTGGATCGGTGCCCGCCAAAAAATTTTACATACTTCCTCCAATTCATTTCGATGACAAGGAAGAAAGATGGTGGTGAAAAATTTAGGGCTAGATTAGGTGATTGCCGCACGAGGTATGCGGTGTAGTGCCATTAAAAAATGGTTTTGGACAGAGGTCGAAATCAGCCTCCATAGGTTTTGTGCGAACTTTTAGGTTTTAGGGTTTAGGAATAGCATAGCGTGATGCAGCGGAAATATAAACGTTGGAATTCACCAACGGCGACTTGAATCCACAAGTCTGATTTTCTCGAATCCACAAGAGAATCTGGAATCCACCAGAAGAGTTGAGAAAATCTCAAAGGTTTTATTAATCAAAAGATTACGACTACAACCGATTAAGGGTCCTTATATAGGAGAAACTAAATTCTATGACAACTAACAACCAAGCCTAAAAACCTATAGGTTAAAAGAAAACAAAATCCAAAATAAACTAAAATCCTAAAATAATACTAAATGCCGAATTAGATTAATAAAACGATATCTTTTAGCCTAAATCTGACAGGGTTCATTAAAGTGAGTCTTGTAAATCTCGTCATTCCCATTCTAGAAAGATATTATGCATTCTAAACGGACATTCTGGTCAAAATTTATTCCAGATTAGATTTGCTTCTGAAAATTAGATTTCACACGAGCAACCCGGAAAGTCTAAAATAACATCTTCTTGAATATTCCAACTGCTAGCAATCTCTTGACATGAGAATAACCGATTCAAATCATTCTTTTTAATTATTTGCCGCTTCCTGACTTTTATTTTTTTCTGTCTAAATTTGACACATTCTCGTTCTACATCATAGCAGCTACCTTTATTCCTTACTAGAAATGGTTATTTGATCGATATAAGGATTTACAAGTTAAAAGTTAGTTGAAAATACGGGTCTTAATAGATATTAATGGTATGCGGTTTCATCAATAGTAACGGCATGAGAGTTGTCTTCTGGCCCTTAGATTAAAATAAAATAAAATAGATATTAATGTTTAACGCTAAGCTTAATACTTCTATTTTAGTTTGTTATCGTGTTTCAAGATAACATACAAAACGAACTTAAAAAGATATATGAACATGATGACAAGACACGATGTTTTGCCAAGTCTAATTGTGGAGATATATAATGTTCATTTGGTGGATCCTCCTTTGAGCTGTGCTTATGTGGGTCTAACTAATTCAATTCAGCCCATTTTAAAGTCACGTGGGACCAACATCTTTGTCGCCTCGGGCCATAAATTGGAAAGGAAAATGATTCCAGGCTTTAATGATGTATCTGATTTGTGGCCTTAATTCAATATGGCATTACATGTCACCTAAGCACATCATCACTTTAAAAAATCATGTTATGTTATTCTTAAGTAAAAATACAAATACTTACATCATCAATACATACTATAGTAATGTTCACCTGGTCAGTAATTGACTAAGAGATTCATAGTCAGTCACTGTTGAATGTAAATCCAACGATAGAGAGAATTATTTTTAAGTTGAGTTGTTTTGTTTTTATTTTGGCCACGATCCTCAGCAAGGAGAGAGATATGGTAGCAGTCAATGCTTCTAGGGATGCAGGGTGTGTCACCGCGCGGACGCGGAATGTAGTAGGGTTGTTGTTATAGTGCGCTGACCTGTACTTCTAATCAAACGAGAGTAGGGCTCCGGTGTCACCTCGCGGACGAGGATTTACAGTAGCTTTTTCGCCACCAATATCGATACTCGCGATTGTAGCGAGCAGAGCAACCAAAGGAAAGGAAAACGAGAACGCAAGGGAGCTCCAAGGAGCTTGAAAAGTAAATGGTGCAATGACTTCGGGGAGCCGGAAAAGTAAAGAGACAGAGCTCCGGGGAGCTTGAAAGAAAAAAGGTTGCTAAGGCGAGATGCTTTAGCGTCTGGGTTTGACTAGGTCGATAGTTGTATTGTATTTTTGTTGAGTTGTTGAGTGTGTGTGTAGAGAGCATCCTCGAACTCCTTTAAATAGAGCTATTTAGGACCACATGTATTGACCCAAAGTATGTCAAAGACTTGTAGGAGACTTCAACGATAAACGTGGTGTAGGCACTCAGACTTAGTTGCCTCTTGATATAACTGTCAGGTAGGCAACGAGATAGAGTTCAAATGCCTCATGAAGACTTGAGAACTTTGTGGAGTTTTGCACTACCGATGCACATGCACTTGTATATGTGATTAAGGAATAGAAACCTTAACATATGCAAACACTTCCACATGTGAGCCGTCTCTTATGCAAATAGAGATAATTGCTCCATTATCCAATCAAGCATCACGCGGAGCTCGCCTCATTTAGTCCGTTTATGCGAACTCTTCTCCTTCACTCCTCGCGAAGTCCTTCTCTTATGTAGACTCTTCTTCTTGTTTCTTGGCGAAGTCTCCCAGAAGTCATCTCGCTTCGCTTCCATATTAGGACTCTATCTTCTATGCGAAATCCACTTCCTGAATCCATGCGAAGTCCTTCTTGCATGTGAACTCCGCTACCCAGCTCGCATGATATTGCTGTCTGATAGGAGCATAAAATGCGACGATTTTATAGTTTAACCTTTGCATTTAACTTGGCTATTTTCCTTTAAAAAGATTGTTTTAACTTTGTTATTT
The DNA here is from genome assembly GCA_010134655.1 of Fragaria nilgerrensis. Lineage (NCBI taxonomy): Eukaryota > Viridiplantae > Streptophyta > Magnoliopsida > Rosales > Rosaceae > Fragaria > Fragaria nilgerrensis. The sequence goes on from CM020981.1 coordinate 11,440,040, forward strand.
TCTTAGGTACTTCGTGGAGTAAGATAATGCAAATATGTGTTCAAGTGATGCGAACAAGGCTTCCACTACAAAGTAGAGATGTCAAGGATGGAGATTGATCACTCACATGGTCAAAAATATCAAGGAAAGGCGATGGACCATTTCACCAAAACAGAAGCTGCAAACACAAAAAGCTGAAAACTGGTTTCTGCTTATTTTCTCCGGTTTTTAAGGCTTGTTTTCATGCGGTTCTGAGAATGTTTTCACCAAGATGACTGCTCAGATTTGTAGAGGAGCATTTGTAGATTAATTTGGACTCAAGAATCATCCAAATCGGTTATGTCATCTGGGAGTTATGAAGCTCCAAAGTTGGACAGAAAATCAGCAGTTCCGGAAGTCAAGTTCGAGGCAGTGTTTGGGCTGGATTCTGAGAAGATTTCTTGGGGGCTTTTACACGATTTTGAAGAGTGACATCATTAATATAATTTTCCCAAAAGCCAAGCCCAGATTATATATGGAAGACATTCAAAAGATAACCCAAACATTGATTCTAATCAAAGAAGGAAACATAGTTTGAAAATGAAGCTTTGAAGACTTGGAGACTATTTAAGGCAAAACCCTAATTCCATAACGTTGGAGAAGCCATCATACTGGAAGAGGGAGCCATCAAGAACTAAAGGAGAAGAAGTAAAGTTCAGAGCCCAGAAGAGATCGATCTCTCGACTCAGAAAATCGATCTTTTCCCTTGTTTTTCATCTTTCGTATTTTCTTTTCTTCCCGAATCTTATGAAATTCTCTGGTGTGTTTTCAAAGATGATGAGTAACTAATTTTCCCTTAGTTAGGGGCTGCTTTCAAGCCCTAGACATGGTGTAACTATGAAGTTGGCGTTTATTTAATTTGTTCCATAGATTTCGGATATTCATTGTTTATCGTTATATCATTGATCAACTTTGTATGTTTATTGATGGTGGCCAACATTAGTATGCATGCTAGGTTATAAAGCTATGAATGTTTTGTATGATCATCATGTCTACTTGCATTCTAGAGTAGTGAGTGAGTGACTTGAGCCCATTCATATAAATCAATGTCTAGGTAGATTAGGACAACATCAGTACCGACATTGTCTAGCCTTATTCATAATCTTTTACACCTTAATGACTTCTAGGTGAGAGCTGTGCGAGAACATCACTCTAGGCTCCATTCTAGATGCTAAGTTAAGTTGAAAACATCATTCTCTTAACATACCAAGTAAGAAAGATTGATAAGTTAAGTTCAACACATCATTGGCTTAGCTTGAGTAAGGATATCCGAATGAATTGAACATGTTAGTAAACACATCATAGGTGTAATCATTGTCAAGTGGTGAGGAGTAGTTCCTAACTAGTTTTGTTATTTGATTTCCAAACCAAAATCCCCAAATTTAGTTTTCTGTTTTTGAGCATTCTGTCCGTCATATTTCTGAATTTTGTTAGCATAGCAAAACTACACAGTTTTCCCCCAAATTTTGTGTGTGTCTTCGTCAGTGTGTCTAGTTTCTCCAGATTTAATTTCGTAATTTTTCGTTGGGTCTAGCTATAGTTTTTGTTTTCGTCTTTGTCTGGTGTCTGTTCAGTTTTTTAGAGTCATATTTGCAATTGTTAAGTCACAATCCTCTGCGGGAGACACCCTACTTTTCTATACTACCATCGATAACTTAATTGTGATTGCAGGGTTATTTATAAGTCTATTTTAGGTTTATCACTGACGGGCCATCACTTGTAAACCCAATATCTTGGGCTCGTCGGTGTGGACCATGAATTTAACTAATATTCATCTAGACAATTATTGTCCAGTAAAATATTAATTCTGGGTGTAAACAGTTTTCAACCTTGGATGTAAATCTAACGGTGACTGACCATGAATCTCTTAATCAATTACTAACCAGGTGAATACTACTGATACACGCTAATATAAAATATTTGCATATCCTCTTAATACGTACTAATTAATGGTTGTTATTAACACCTAATATTTGTTTTCATCATCTAATAAAGTTCATTAATATCATTTATTCATCCCTTAAAATCTAAAAAGAAATAAAAATGGTAAAATTAGTAATGGAATATTATGATTTGGCAATATATATTATGTGAAATTAAAATAAAATATTTTCATAACTAATATAGAATTAATGACACCTAGGAATTGAGACCGCAAATTTTGGGTCTCATTAACACCCTATATCAGTGCCCTACCTTGGAATCGAAGCTCTGTTAGCCAGTCAGTCATTGCTTGCCTTGTTGCCTTGTTGGATAGCTAACTGCCTAACTAGTTGCTTATATAGAAGAATACTATACCATACTCGATCTCTGCAAAATTACTTGGTCATCGATCAGAACTGAATAGAAATGGATGCGAGAGGCAACAAAGCAGTCGTCGTACCAGAGGTGGTACTGAGTTCCGGGAAGAAGATGCCAGTGCTAGGCTTTGGTACCGGAGTTGTTGGGAGTCCTCCACCAGCTCAGACCCTGGCCCTTATTCTCCTCGACGCCATCGAGCTTGGCTACCGTCACTTTGACACTGCTGCTCTCTATGGAACCGAAGAAGCTGTAGGTCTCGCCGTCACCCAAGCCCTAGAGCGAGGTCTCATCAAGACTCGCGACGAGTTGTCCATCACTTCCAAGCTCTGGTGCTCTGACGCTCATCATGATCTTGTTCTCCGAGCTCTCAAATCGACACTACAGTAAGTACCAAAAAAGCATGCGTATATATATGTAACTAGCTAGCTTAACTAATTCTATATGCAGTATGAATGTATGATGCAAAGATTATGAGATATACCATTCCATGCATGAAAAATGAAGGAGGCTGGGATTGGAATATGTGGATCTATACCTGATTCATTGGCCGGTAGGATGAAACCAGGAATTACGGGAACACCGAAGTCGAAAGAGGTCTTGCTTCCCTTTGACATAATAGGGACATGGAAGGCCATGGAGGAGTGCTCCAGGATGGGATTGGCCAAGTCTATTGGCGTCAGCAACTTTGGGACCAAAAAGCTCTCTCAAATCCTTGACAACGCAACCATCCCCCCAGTGGTCAATCAGGTACTTTTATCTATCCATGATTCTATATGATAATTGATACTGATGAACGAACAAATGAGTGATTTTGATGGTGGTGATGATGGATCAGGTAGAAATGAACCCATCTTGGCAGCAAGAAAAGCTGCGAGACTTCTGTAAAGAGAAAGGAATTCATGTGACTGCATGGTCTCCCTTGGGGTTCCATGGAGCTACCAGCTGGGCTCCGAAACCCTGGATAGACTATGCCATCATTAAGGAGATCGCTGCTGCTAAAGGGAAGAGTGTGGCACAGGTTATACTGAGATCTATCATCCAACAAGGAGAGTTGAGTGCAATCTCGAGGAGTTTCAACAAGGAAAGGATGAAGGATAATATTCAAATATTTGATTGGGAGCTAACTGAGGATGAAATGAATAAGATCAAGGAGATTCCCCAGCGCAGGTGTTTTCCAGGTCATATATATGTATGTTTCTGAAAACGGTCAATACAAATCCGTCGACGATCTTTGGGATGGCAACCCCTAAACCTCTCTTCCATATAATGCATTCGGACTAAATAAGGATTAGACATTATCTATATGAATGAAGCAATAACATGCAAGACTCTCATCTTTAAATAATTAAGTTACATTCTCTCTGAGACAAATATCTCCAGAAGTATATCATTGTGATTAACGCTAATTCAACCATAATGTTTATTTTGAACAATCACACACATATACCATCACAACTACAGGTTTCAACTTATAAATGGAAGTTATAAATATGAAACTTTAATTAATTTCGCCCAACTAAGCAGATAAGCTTTTTCAGCTTACTGTCACTAGTTACAGGTACAAAGCACATATATACGTACTTATGTACACCGAATTCAAATATTAATTCATATTTTTCAATGTATGAATATGTTTGTGAATTGAAAACGCTTGCTAGCTAGATTAAGAAAAACGTACCTGAATGAAATGAAATCATAAAAATGCAATTTTTCACCCTCATCTGTATTGTTGTCGAGAGCGAGAAGCAGCCCAGAAACAACACAGGCCACAAGGGTAAAGATCCTGAATACTAGAACTAGGGCAGGAATAGCTTTAGTCATATGGAAGATGACTTACATATGAGTATAAGTTTTTATGTGTAAGTTAACATCGGTTATAATTTGAATTTGGATTCATAGTGAAACATTAAGACAAGATATGTATTAAGACAAAGGAAAGTTATAGACAGCTTCTTGATGGAAGGAACTGTCATATAGCTAACTACAGCTGTTAAACAATGTCAATCTCGATCCCTACTAGAACACTGACTTATCACATTCATACTTTCCCATCAACAAAGGAGAATACTAAGTGGATCTAGAAGAAGATCAAGATGGATATGAACGCTGATCAACCAAGTTAGTATTAGAGAGATATTGTTGTGACTGGTAGATGATATTGCCATCATTTACTTACTTATGTACATAGATGATATTGTTGTGACTGGTAGTAGCACTGGTATTGTTGAGAGTTTTATTCAGGCTCTTGGCTGTAGCTTCGATATTAAAGATATGAGCTCCTTACACTACTTTCTTGGCTTACAAGTGTCCTCATCTTCAGCTGTTCTTTATATTGACCAGCTCAAATATGCACATGACATACTTCAGAAGCATGGCCTCCTTCTTAACCAACCTGTGAGCACCCCCTTAGCAGCCAAGCCCATCCTTACTATCACTGATGGTGACCTCCTTGATAATCCAACCGTGTTTCGTGAGCTCGTTGAGTCCCTTCAGTATCTTACCATCACACGCCCGGATATTTCCTTTACCGTGAACACGGTTGCGCAATTCATGGATCAGCCTCGCACCACTCACCTAATTGCTACCAAGCTGATAGTCGCATATTTGTGCGACTTTTATCATGCTAATTATTCTTATTACTTAGTTATTTTGTGATGTTTTCCTATTTTTAATTAACTTTATTTGTTTTTAGGTGTTTTGAAGTCAAACAAAGAAAATGAGATAATTGGACTTAATTAAGATTCCTAATCCTAGTTGGATTGATGATGGACGTGACCAATAGGTTCACTGACCTATTTATACAAGCACTACAACAATTATGCTCAACAACCACACACGCTATGTGTGGCAAAATAGCCATATAAGTGTGGCAAAACACCCTTTGCAACACAGCAGCAACATTTCTGAAGAACGTGGAGTATAGAGCCGTTGCAATCCCATTCATTGGCACATTTAGTTGTGTGTGACATAATGGGAACCACCTAATATTGTGAATTGTGCGTTGGAATTAATATTATTTGAATTGCTTTTATATATTCAAGGTCCAGTATTGAGTCTAGCAATCTGATCGGAACCGCACAATAATCCGGCGACCGACCTTCACAATCAACAATTCACCACACTCAAACTCCAGCTCTCCTCTTCTCCAACAACCACATCTTTTTCAATACTCTCCTTTTTTATCAATCTCTCCCTCATCTTCTTCCACCACCAACTTGATCTTCCAGATCCAACTCACAGTACAATTTATTTCCAATCTCTGCCAGCCAAAATCCCCAATTTTAGCATTTAAATCCAAGTCTCACAGAGGCTTCACACCGCCGTTAATCACCGGTGGGTCAGAATCTTCTTTCCAGTCCAATTTAATCTATTCCTGTAAATTAACCAAAAAAAGAGAAAAAATTAAACCCTGAAAAACCAGATATCCATTTGCATATATATTCAGTCAACAATGTAAAAAGGGCCGGCAACACCTTCTTCCTCAGATCCAGCTTTCTCTCATTCACGGTGGCTATCACCGTGTCGGCGACGCAAGCAGCAGTATATGTTTGACATGCACATCGATCACCTTCATTGGATGATGGATTGACGGCTGAGATCAACGAGAAGGGAAGAAGATTAATTTAATTTTAGTCATTGGGTGATAAGAAAAGTACATCCAGAATTCAAAACCAGATCGGAAAAGTTGGAGAGAGATAAGAGGGACTCACATAATGGGCCGTGATATAAAGGAATAGTCAGCAAGGCCTAGATTCCGATCACGACGAAGAGGCTTTCTCAATTGAATCGACCTGATCTGCAAAACAAAAAAAAAAAGAATGAAAATTGAGATTGAGAGAGAATAGTGACAAAGATTTGAAGATGACTTGGAGGAGGAGGAAGATAGAAGTAGAGATAGAGCAGAGAGATTCTCTTATTTGGGTCAGAACTCAGAAGATAGAGAAAAGAGATGTGAGATAGAATAAAAAACTGATATTTTTGGACGAGTTAGAATAGAAAACTGATTCAGGTCTTACTTTTTATCAAATATTCAATATAAATAAACACCCACTTATCAATTTACCAATAAAATATATAATACTCATTGAAAAAACCAATTAAATATATAAGTTTTAACTAAAATCTGGGACCCACACATCAATACACCCACTTTTGTGTTGGTACGAAGGAGAAATGGCCATCAACTGCCCAATTAGCACATTCTCTCAAGTATGTGCCAACACAAATGTGGTTGTTGCCTATATGTGTTGTAGTGAAGGGAGCAGCCAAACAAAGGGGGGACGTGAAAGAACCAGAGAGAAGAAAAAGAGAGAGAAAGAGAAGAAAGAAAAAGGGAAGAAAAAGAGAGAGAAAGAGAAGAAAGAAAGGAGAGGAAAAGAACTCGGCAAAGATCTTCTTCAATCAAGTTTTCTTTTTCTCCACCCTTAATTCATCTTCCATGTATTCTCTGATGTTCTTAATCAAGATTATGTGCAACTAAACTCTTAGTAGTTAAAGGCTGATCAAAGCCCTAAATATGTCTTCGATTTCGAACCCCAATTGATTTATATAATTTTAGATGAGAATTTCTTCACTGATTGTTCATTGATAATTCTATTGCATATTTCATTGAGTCGACACCTTGATGCATGTTTTAGTGTTTATTATTTTGAATGTGTTATGACTGACATATCGTTGCATATTCTATGAGAGATAACAAGTTATTTCCAGGTACTTGTGTGAAGTGATTCCTTGGTAATCTAAGGCTACCGACATTGACCTTAGATTCTTTGTTGCTACTCAAACGTTCTTAGATCTTCTTGATTTCAGTTATTTTGGTCTAGATACCGACATTTCATAGATCAATTAATTAGGAATACAGTAAGTCGATACCGACATTTCACTTAACATGGCAAGTAAGAGACGTAATACGGTTAATGACCTAACGACATTGGCTTAACTGTGAGTGCATTCATCTTTAGTCATTGACATTGTTTTGGGGTGATTGAAGCATATCTAGTGGTGGAGAGAAGTTCCTAGCTATTGTTTCTCTCATATTTACATCCATATTCACTTTTTAATATTTTGTTTTCAGCAGTACTTCTGTTTTATCTATTTTTTTTCACCAATCAAACCAACTCCGAATACCCTCAAAATTTTTGTGGTAGTCCGTCACTGTGTCTAGTTACTGTGTATTTAATTTCATAATTTTTGGTTGAGTCTAGATTAGCTAATTAATTAGGTTTCTGCTCCTAGGTCGAGTCTGCCAGATTTCTGGTTTACGCGTTTGTTTGTGTTTCTTGTGTGTTGAAGTCTTAGTATCACCAATCCTCTGCGGGTAATGACCCCTGATAGGAGCACAAAGTGTGACGTTCTTAATATGTTTATACCCTTTATTACCCTTTGTTATTTCCTATTTAGTTGTTTTAGCTTTATATTTGTGTTTAGTTTAGTATAATTGCTAAATGTAGAAATATGTAGGTTTTGGTGTTAAAATACATAGTAATTTCGGAATTGAAGAATTTGGTGTTGAAATTGTGCTAAGTGTTGGAAATCCTTGTTTACCAGGATTCCTGTCTTGATCAGGATTCCATCTTTCCTCTTTCCTAGTTTCTAATTTTCTTATTTCTATTTCAGGAAAGTCTAAACCCGTGTTGACTAGGAAATGTTTTCCTGACTCATGAGGGAAAGGGGGCCGGCAGCTAGGAGTTCCTGCTTGAGCTAGGAGAAGTACAATCCGAGATATGTATGGAGATGCTGTGAAGATCTTCCAAGAAGCCAAGGAGAGAGAATCCGTGCGGCATAAAGAGAGAAGTTTTTCCAAGTTCAAGATGGTTTTGTCATTCCTTAATGCATGAGGATTACTTGAAGAACAAGAGAAGAAATTAAATCCAACTTGGACTTGGTTTTGCCGATTCAATAGGATTCCTTGTGCTAGAAGAATTCTTGGAGATCAAGACTTGTTACTCTATAAATAGGGCATGGCATGGCAGCAATAATCATCATCAACCCGTGCAAATAACACCAAAGCCTTTGCCGAAACTCCATCAACCTCCAAACACCACAATCCGATCCCACCTTCAGCAATTATCCAAAGCAAGTAGCTAGGATTCCGCTCACTCGAAGAATAGAACAAGTAGGGATATTCTGAGAGTGTATTTCATCTTCTATTTTCGGATTGCTATGTGTTTGTTCTCGTTTTTGTTTGTTTTAGGTTTTTGCTTAAGTATGTTTCGATTCTTGTCTATGAGATAGAAGTACTTTTGAACCATGTTTTGAATTGAAGTTTACAATTTATAATCAATGATTTTAGGTTTTATGCCGTGAGTTTTATATCTTTATACTTTAAGATTTTCGGTGTATTCTTCTATTTTCATGTGTAATTGATACAAGTAATTGATGTTGCATGTGTTAATCATCCAAGGTTCGACTTTGATACCAGTAGTTGATAAGTTGCATTGTCTTTGTTTTTCACCAATTTTCTACCTATGTTTGATTTGGACTTGTGCTTAAACACATCGATTCTTTATGTGATACGTAATTGCATGATTAGTTTATGTGTGTGACCTATAAGTAGAGCACGTAGCCGAGCTTGTTTGTGTCACGATGTTGAATGAAACCCGTAGTCTAATTCTAAGTAGGTCTATGTCATAGGAACCACGTAAGAACTTATGTGCATATCAAATTTAGGTTGTATATTTGCTTACGGTGTAGACTTAAATGAGATTAGAGATTGTCTTCTTTGTTCTTGCATGGTTGTTTGGTTGTGTTTGCATGATTATTGGTTGATCACATGTAAATATGTATAGAAGTAATTTAGGATTTATTTTCAATGTTTATTCCGAAATTATCAAACTTTAAACCCTATATGCTTATTTCGACATTTATATTAGATTAGATGGATCTACCCTGTAGTTGGATCCCCGGTTTAGAACGATCCCTGCTTGCTTTATACTACGATTGATTTGTTGACAGGGTTAATTGATGCGTGTGCAAATACGTCTTATCAACCCCTATTTGCCGTTTACTACATTGATATAATTGATTTGATAATAGGGTATCTTTGTAGGTGCTTTTGCGCTTATCAAATTTTGGCGCCGTGTAGCCGGGGATTGTTTAATTCTAAGTCTTAAAAGTGTTTTGTTTTTAGTTTTGCTTTGTTTACTTTATTTTTCTTTTGAGTCTTACATCTATACTTGTGTGCAGGAGCATTATGTATGCATACTCGTCACTCTACAAACTCTGAACCATTGTTATTTGATCTAGAGATTGAGAGAGCAGCAAAACAAAACAGGAAACAGCAGAGACTACAGTGTAACACGAGTAACAGTGGTGGTGAGGATTCTGAGCCTGAACACCATTCTGATTCAGAAATCGAGGAACTGGAAGAGCAACATATTCCAACACCTCCACCATCACCAAGACCAATGGCCGCGAAACTTAAGGAGTCCTTTATTCCGGGAACAGGTGCAGCAGATTCACCAGTTGTGCTACCAGACGATTTAGGGGCTTACTCAATTCCCCCATCTCTAATTTCGAATCTACCACACTTTAGAGGCACTCAAACTGAAGACCCACAAGACCATCTTAATGAGTTACAACACTGTGCAGAATACAGAAGTCAGCGACGGTGGATGAGAATGTTGTGAAACTTATTCTGTTTTCTTTTTCCTTGAAAGAGCAAGCAAAGGCATGGTACAACTCATTGGCTTCCCAATCTATTGACTCATGGGACAATATGTGTGCTGCATTAATGAAGGAATTCTATTCAGTCTCTCGCACCAAGAATTTAAAGAAGCAGATCAGTACATTCAGGCAGAGAGATGGAGATGAATTACATGAAGCGTGGAGTCAATTCAAGGGTCTATTACGCCAATGCCCCCATCACAAATTTGATCTCAACACTCAAATGGAGTACTTCTATGAAGGACTTGATTCACTCAACAGGCAAAAACTTGATTCGGCTTATGGAGGAAATTGGGGGAATCAAACTGGAGCTGAAGCTAAGGAAATTATGGAGAATCAAGTAGAGAATTCAAGACAGTTTCAGTCTAGAGACCGATCTATGGGTGCCAGCAGAAGATCCTTGAATGCCATTACCATAGATGGAGTCATATAGAAGAGATTGAGTTCTATGGAGAATTACATTGCTTTAATTGCTAGTGCTATGAAGGTGAATAAGAAAGCAACCGTTGCTGCATCTCAAGTGGTGTGTACTATTTGTTCAGCTAAGAACCATCTTGTAGAAGATTGTCCTAAGTGCAGAGCAGTTGAGGAAGACACCCAAGAGGAGGATTTGAATTTTGTTTATCGGCAGCCACCAACATATAATGGGAATAGAGATCATCCATTCCTTAGCTACCGAAGCAATAATGTGCTCAATCCTCCAACTACTCCACCTGGATTCCAACAAAGACAACCTGTTGGGGATGGGCAACAATTTGGCCAAAGACGTGTGCCTCAACAACAACAGGCTCCAGCTCAGACATCAACAAGAACTTTAACTTTGGAAGCTATGATGCAACAAATGATGTTTGATAGCAAAAAGGAAAGAGAGGAAAGCAGTGCCTTCCGCCAAGAGATCAAGTCCACCACTCAGCAACAAGGGAAGGCAATTGACTTGTTAGAGCGCCAAGTGAGCCAAATCCAACAAACTCTTGCTCAAGTCAACCCAGGACGTCTTCCCAGCAATAATCTTCCTAATCCTAGGGTCAACATGAAGTCAATGCAATGGTTCTGAAAAGTGGGAAGGTGGTGGATGCAGTTCCAGTGGTCAAGAAGCCAAGAAGAAAGTGGGAAGAGCCTGTATTAAAGCAGATCGTGCCTGAGGAGCCATCAAAAGTCAGTCTAGGCACCCCACCCAATCTGTTGAGGAATTCTCTCAACCTGTTGAGAATGCACCTAGAACAAAAGTTGAGTCAGATCAAAACCAGCCACGGTATGTCCCTTAACCTCACCTTTGATTATCACTAATGTGCCTTTTCCTAGCAGGTTACAGAAACAGGTGAAAGAGGAAAAGGACAAGGAGATCCTAGACGTCTTCAAGAAGGTTGAGGTGAATATTCATTGTTGGATGTGATCAAGCAGATTCTTCAGTATGCAAAATTCCTCAAGGACTTGTGCACTACAAAGAGAAAATTCAAAGGAACCGAAACAGTTGCCTTGAGTGAGAGGGTGTCCGTTGTTACTGCAAACAAGTTGCCACCAAAGTTAGGTGATCCGGGACGTTTCACTATTCCATGCACTATTGGTGATCACAGGTTTGCTAGTGCTCTTCTTGATTTAGGTGCCTCCATAAATTTTAATGCCATATGCTGTGTATGATAGAATGATATGGGGGAGAACTTTTACCTACTGGGATAACCATTAAACTTGCTGATCGATCTAACTGCTACCCTAGAGATATTATAGAGATGTGTTAGTGCAGGTTGGTGATTTGATTTTTCCAGCGGATTTCTTTGTATTAGAGATGGAAGGTGAACAGATGCCCTCTGAGATACCATTGATTCTTGGTAGACCATTCTTAAGAACAGCTTGTACCACAATTGATTGTTATGAAGGTTCACTTAGCATGGAAGTAGCTGGAGAAAAGATCTAGTTCAACATCTTTGAATCCCTCAAGCACCCAATATGATGATATGTACTCTTGTTGTTCTATTGATGTTTTGAGAGTTTTGTGCATGAGTTCATTCAGTACTCATTGGGGGAGGATCCCATGCGGAAAGTCATCAAAATGGCTGGTAAAAAGAAAGTTCCAGCACAACCGGTTCAATCTGCTGAGGAAATTCCTCAACTTGTCGAATTTGAGCCTGTATTTGAGATTGCTTCAACTGACGACCTTGAGATGGAGGAGGAGTATTACGCAATGGAGGAGGCATTTGAATCTTTGCCATACATGACAGGTGCTTGCCGTAAACTCATTCCTCTTCCGGTTTCAACTAACGTGCTTGCCCCATCTATTCAGAAAGCACCCGAGTTAGAGCTCAAACCTCTACCTGAGCATTTGAAGTATTTTTCTTGGAGATGGTGAAACTTTACCGGTCATAATTTCTTCAAAGCTCTCACAGTTGCAAGAGAATAAGCTATTGTCTATTCTTAGGGAGTACAAGCAAGCAATTGGATGGACAGTAGCAGATATCAAGGGAACATGCCCCACTTTGTGTACTCACATGATACATTTGGAGGAGGGAGTTAAGCCAACAAGAGAAGCTCAACGTCGACTGAACCTTCCTATGTTGGAAGTTGTCAAGAAAGAAGTGATTAAACTCCACGATGCAGGTATAATTTATGCTATTTCTGACAGCAAGTGGGTTAGTCCTGTGTAAGTTGTCACATCCCGACCTTTAATTTTTATCTTATTTACTAGCTTGATTATAATAAGAATTTTTACCGTCTTCGACATTGAGTTATAGTTTAATTGGTCCCTAGAGGGGTTTTGAGGGACGATTATTTCGGAGAGTTATTCGTAGGAGAAAAATGTAACGACGGTAAAAAATGGTAAATTTAGCTAGTAAAGGTAATTTTTATTAGGGTATTATTTTTGGGGGTGTTAAATTTTGGATTGGGTATATGTGGGTTGGAACCGGTTGGGCCAAGCCCAAAATATTTCTCTCTCCTCCCGATTCTCTCTCTCCTCTCTCTCTTTCTCTCCCGATTCTCCCTCCCGCTGTCGGAAATTCCGACCGTCGTCCGGCCACCGTTCGCCGCCGCACCGGTCCCAAAAGGTCGGCCATCAACCCAACTTCCATTCTAGACCGGTCACAGCCTCCCTAGCACCGCCGTGAAGGAGTAGTGCCGCCCGAAAGGCGCGGCTGCCTTGAGTTTTCTTTCGCCGGAACTCCCTCCTCCAGCCACCAATCCGGGCAAGCTTGGTACGGTTTTGAAGCTCTCCTCCCGTGCAACAACCTCTCCAAAAGGCTCGATCCCTCTTGAGCTCGGTAAGGAGAAATTCGAAGTTGAAATTCTAAGGCTTTTAGGATGTTTTCGTTCGATTGACCTAGTTAGGCTTGAAATTGGACTTAGTGATAGTTATGAAAGTTGTTTGGGATGTTGAGAGGAAGCTACTGTTAAAATTTGGTAGATTTTGGACGTCGCCGGAAACGGCCTCCGGCCGGCGCCGCCGGCGCCGTTTTGGGGTTTTGTATAATTTTAAATGTGTAATAATTAGAGGAGTTTAATGAAGTGAATTGTGGAATTTTCGGACGAGTTTTGAATAGGTTTGTGAATTTCCGAAGTTTGGTATTTTGGCGGTTAAATAATGTAAAATCCGACCGTAGGATTTAAATCAATTTCTGAAAAATGTTGTATTTACGACTGCCGAGTATGATATAAAAGTTTGGATCGTTTCGATTTAAGAATATCGAACTTAGGCAATGATGAGCGTACTAATGGCTCTCGATTAATTTTGCCTATTTTATCAATACTGAATTTTAGTGGGAAATTAATTATATATTTGGAACAGGACGTGAGGAGGCCCGAGCAGAAGAAGCCTCGGAGCGTCATCAGGCTTAGGCCTAATTTGTGAGTGGACCTTTGTTTTAAATAAAAAACATGCAATGAATGATTTTATTAATCATTTATTTCTTCTGATGAGATTTATTGATTTCTCGCCTATTTGACAATTTTTCCTCCTTTGGAGAGATCCCGAAAATGAGATTTTCGGTGGATATATATGTTTTGGATTTTATGAGAATAGTATGTATATAAATGCTAGCTAACCATACGTGTTTGGTCCGTCATAATGAGGTAAAATACCATTATGGCGTGTCGTGAGTGTTAGACACAAGCGTCATAGCCCTATATGAAAACTTATTTCTTTTTCGGTTTATTTAGGTTTTCATATAGGGAGTCCACACGTATATATACACTGTCTTTTTCGGTCATAATGAGGAAAAATACCATTCTGGCGCAACGTGAGCGTTAGACGCCAGCGTTGTAGCCTTGTATGAATTTCTATTTTTCTAAATTGTTTCTAGGATTCATACAAGGAGTCTGACGAGTGTAGATACATACGAATATATGTTTATATATAGTTTAGCCTGAGAGGCTCCATTTTATTTGAGTTTGTGACTAGCCAGTGCTAGTCGTGAAATTGTCAGATTATGAATTGAGCGCTTTTAAGCTGCCGCATGCAGTATATTTTTCTATGAAATTAAAATGGGAATGCATAAATATTTTGTCATTAAATTATTTATGTCCACTCACTCTAACGTTATTAAATGTCTACCCCTGGGCCCTTCGTTTTAAAATGCCCAGTCTGCAGGATTGCATAGTTGAGATCGGACGTACATGGAGAAGAGGCATAGTCAATAGTATAGCTTCCGCTCTTTTCTATTTATTTATAGTTCATTTCCTCTCAAATAGAGTTGCTCTGATTATGTGGTTGTCTTATATAATCTTTGTTAGATTAGTAAAATCTATTTTTGGGAGATGTTGTGATTTGTGGGGAGCACGAAGGCTCTAGGAGTCTATAAGGTTGGAGTTGGAACCTTTAGGAGTGTTTGCAGGTTTTGGTTTGGAAGGGTTGTCCATTTCCAAGGAAGGTTGTACCGAACTTTTTGTGGTAAATCTTTCCTGGAGGTGGTCCCCGCACGATTTACTCCGGGTTCAGGGTGAAATTCGGGGTGGGTCGTGTCACAAGTAGTTCCCAAACGTTCAGGAATTACAGTGGTAAAGAATGATGAGAACGTGTTGGTGCCTCAACGTGTGCAAACGGGATGGAGAGTGTGTATTGACTACCGCAAGCTCAATGCCACCACACGCAAAGATCACTTCCCCCTCCCGTTCATTGATCAAATGTTAGAAAGGTTGACAGGTCATGCATATTATTGTTTTTTAGATGGTTATTCAGGGTACAACCAGATAGCCATACACAAGGATGATCAGGAGATGACCACCTTTACATGCCCCTATGGCACTTTTGCTTATCGGCGAATGCCCTTTGGCCTATGCAATCGCCTGCAACATTTCAAAGATGCATGATGAGTATTTTTTCAGACATGGTTGAAAAAATCATTGAGGTATTTATGGATGATTTTTCTGTTTTTGGTGATTCTTTTGACATGTGTTTGCATCATTTATCCATGGTTTTGAAATGTTGTGTTGAGATTAACCTTGTTTTGAATTGGGAAAAGTGTCATTTTATGGTAGAACAAGGTATAGTTTTAAGACATGTGATATCTGCTAGGGGGATTGAGGTTGATAAGGCCAAGGTTGATATTGTGCGTACTTTACCTCCTCCTTCAACTGTGAAGGAGGTGAGATCTTTTCTTGGACATGCAGGATTTTATCGCAGGTTTATCAAGGACTTTTCCAAGATAGCCCGACCATTATGTGCACTGCTCCATAAAGATGTAGCTTTCAACTTCACGGATGAGTGCTTGAAGGCATTCAACAAGCTCAAGGAGCTTCTGACAACCGCACCCATCATACAAGCACCTGATTGGAACTTACCTTTTGAATTAATGTGTGATGCTTCTGATTATGCAGTTGGTGCTGTTTTGGGTCAACGTCCAGCTAAATTTCCCCATGTCATCTATTATGCTTCCAGGAATTTAAATGATGCACAGTTAAATTACTCAACTACAGAAAATGAACTCTTAGTTGTGGTCTTTGCTTTAGAAAAGTTTAGGTCTTCCTTGTTAGGAACTAAAGTTATTGTTTTCTTTGACCATGCTTCTTTAAGATACTTGATGACTAAACAGGATGCAAAACCCAGGTTGATTAGATGAATGTTACTACTTCAGGAGTTTGATATTGAGATCAAAGACAAAAAAGGGACTGAGAATGTGGTGGCAGATCACCTGAGCAGGATCACACATGGATCTAACACAGAGGATGACTCATTGCCTCTGCGTGATAGCTTCCCGGATGAGCAACATTTTGCTCTCAACGTTTCCGAGCCTTGGTATGCAGATATTGTTAACTATCTTGTGTCAGGAAGAGTACCAAGAGACTACAGTAGAGCTCAAAAGGACAAGTTGGTGAAGACAGCTAAGCATTATGTGTGGGATGAGCCTTATCTATGGAAACATTGTCCAGATTTGTTGATAAGAATGTGCGTTCCTGAAATTGAATTTCAATCTATACTCACTTTTTGTCACTCACATGTAGAGGGAGGTCACTTTGCTGGAAATAAGACTGCAATGAAGGTTCTTGAAAGTGGCTTCTTCTGGCCAACTTTGTTCAAAGATACGCATGAGTTCCATAAATCATGTGCCAGATGTCAGCTCACAGGTAACTTAGGTCTTAGAGATCAGATGCCCCAGCACCTAATTTTTGTTGTTGAGATTTTTGATGTGTGGGGTATTGACTTTATGGGTCCTTTTCCTAACTCTCAGCAAAATCTTTATATTCTACTTGCAGTTGATTATGTTTCAAAGTGGGTGGAGGCAGTGGCCACTCGTACTAACGATGCTGCTGTTGTTTTGAAATTTTTGAAATCACTGTTTGTTAGATTTGGCACTCCCAGGTACATCATCAGTGATGGAGGTTCCCACTTTTGTAACAAGTCTTTTGCAGCTTTGTTACGGAAATTCAATGTTCATCATAAGGTGGCAACACCTTATCATCCTCAGACGAGCGGGCAGGTAGAAGTATCAACAGGGAGATAAAACAAATTTTAGAGAAGACTGTTGGACCAACTCGGAAAAATTGGAGTCAACGCTTAGATGAGGCGTTGTGGGCATACAGAACGGCATACAAGACACCAATTGGGATGTCTCCTTATCGAATGGTCTATGGAAAAGGCTGTCATCTTCCGGTGGAGCTTGAACACAAGGCATATTGGGCTATTAAGCAGTTTAACTTTGATATCGATGATGCCGGTGTTCATAGGAAATTACAACTGAATGAGCTAGATGAGATTCGCAACAATGCCTATGAGTCCAATAGAATCTACAAGGAGAAAACCAAGATGTTTCATGATAAAATGATTAAAAACAAATCTTTTGTTGTTAGACAAAAAGTCTTGCTTTTCAATTCGCGTTTACGATTATTTCAGGTAAACTTCGTTCTAGGTGGAGTGGGCCTTTTGTTATACTTAATGTGTTTGCTCATGGTGCAGTCGAGGTAAAAAATCCGAAGAATGGGAACACGTTCAAAGTGAACGGACATAGGCTCAAACCGTTTTATGAGCCTGTAGAGGTGAGAGATGTGGAAGAAGTACAACTCCGCGATCCAGTGCCAGTGGAGCAATGATTATGAGTGCCGTCTGGCTGATGACGTTAAACTTAGCGCTACTTGGGAGGCAACCCATGTTGATGGAGAAGCTTGGATTCCAGATTTGCATTCTTCATTCTTTCTCTGTGTTATTTTTCTTCATGTTTAGTGTGTTTTTGCGATGTCATATGTATTATGCGTCATACTTGTTTGATGTATTGCATGCTTTGGTTTCGTTTTACATTGAGGACAATGCAAATTTCAAGTGTGGGGTGGGGTTTATATGATATCTTTAGCGTCTATGTTTAGCTTCAAAAAAAAAATGTTTTTAGTCTTGTTTGAGTCTTAGGGCCCTTAACTAGTCTATGATGTGCTTATATCTTCTAAAATTGTGACTAAGAGTGAAACATGTGACTATGCTATTTGAGTTTCTTTGGTTAATCTTGATATATGGTGCATGTGTTAATATGTAGTGGATGTAGAATCGAGTTAATATGGTACAGATTTCTCAGCATGCTTAAACTTGGTTGAGATTCATTAACCTGTGAGCGATTGAGCCTAAATGTGATTTTACATGCTTTCTTTGTTATGTGTCAATTGCTTGCCGCAGATTAAGTTAATGGACTCTAGAGATTACTAGAACTTGCTCTTGTGCTTGTCAAAGCTTATAGTCATTATATATCTTGATTGAGGACGTGATAAAGGCACTTAGGAGCTACCACCATTGTCATATATAGCCTGTGACCCATATGTTGTGTACACAAGATGTGCACCCCTTAGTTAACCACTTTGATCTTACATTATGGTCTTTTTGTCATCACCCGCACAACCTTAACCTTGAACCTTAGAATAGTTATATCTCTACCTTTGTTCTAGAACTTAGTAGAGCTATACATGAGGCATATACATGAAGACCAAGGTGGAAGATTGTGAAGATGAAGCAAATGAATAAGGGTGGGAAATCAAGCTAGTTGTGTTGTATTAAAAAAAATGAAAAAAGGAAAGAAAGAAAATCGACGAAAAAATATTTGTTCTTTTGTGATGTCTAGCTTAATACCCCAGGTTAACTGTAGATGAAAAGAATGAGGTGAAGGCCCAACAAGATGAAATTCGGCCACAATGGTGATATATTTGGAAGAATTCAATGGTGAAGATACTTCAATGGTTGTAGAGTTCGAAAAAGCCTCTTCATTGATGCTCTACTAGGTTTTCGAACTTGCTTGAATTCTATATCCCTTTTGTTCTATAAACCTATGAGCTTAACCCCATTACAACCTTATAAAGTCCTTTTTGATCCTCAAGATAGGCAGCCTTTGATCTGTGGAGATAAGTCACAAGAGCTAAGCATATGGTTCGGTCTATTTGACAAGTAATTAAGTTGAGTGAAAACCTTAGACATATGTTGAGAGAAACACTTATAGCATACCATGTGAGGTTAAATCTTAACTTGTTTACTGCATGCTACAGCTTTACATTCACCATGATTATGTCTTCGTCCTACATGTTACATGTGTGTCGTGTATTGACATTAACCTTCGAAATTCCGTGGATTGAATTGAATTATCATGTGATCTTGGTGTTGCAATGTTAGGGAGATTGCTGAGACAAAGTGTTAAGGGCAATAGAGTTTTGTAGTCTGTGCTATTGTTGAGTCTTTTCAGAGTCTTAGTTTAGTGTTTTGCTCGAGGACCAGCAAAAGCTAAGTGTGGGGTATTTTGATAGTCGCATATTTATGCGACTTTTATCATGCTAATTATTTTTATTACTTAGTTATTTTGTGATGTTTTCCTATTTTTAATTAACTTTATTTGTTTTTAGGTGTTTTGAAGTCAAACAAAAAAAAGGAGATAATTGGACTTAATTAGGATCCCTAATCCTAGTTGGATTGGTGATGGACGTGACAAATAGGTTCACTAACCTATTTATACAAGGGAGCAGCCAAACAAAGGGGGGGGGGACGTGAAAGAACCAGGAGAAGAAAAAGAGAGAGAAGAGAAGAAAGAAAGGGAAGAAAAAGAGAGAGAAAGAGAAGAAAGAAAGGAGAGGAAAAAGAACTCGATCGGCAAAGATCTTCTTCAATCAAGTTTTCTTCTTCTTCATCCTTAATTCATCTTCCATGTATTCTCTGATGTTCTTAATCAAGAATATGTGCAACTAAACTCCTTAGTAGTTAGGGGCTGATCAAAGCCCTAGATATATCTTCGATTTCGAACCCCAATTGATTTATATAATTTTAGATGAGAATTTCTTCACTGATTGTTCATTGATAATTCTATTGCATGTTTCATTGAGTCGACACCTTGATGCATGTTTTAGGGTTTATTATTTTGAATGTGTTTATGACTGACATATCGTTGCATATTCTATGAGAGATAACAAGTTATTTCCAGGTACTTGTGTGAAGTGATTCCTTGGTAATCTAAGGCTACCGACATTGACCTTAGATTCTTTGTTGCTACTCAAACGTTCTTAGATCTTCTTGATTTCAGTTATTTTGGTCTAGATACCGACATTTTATAGATCAATTAATTAGAAATACAGTTAAGTCGATACCGACATTTCACTTAACATGGCAAGTAAGAGACGTAATACGGTTAATGACCTAACGACATTGGCTTAACTGTGAGTGCATTCATCTTTAGTCATTAACATTGTTTTGGGGTGATTGAAGCGTATCTAGTGGTGGAGAGAAGTTCATAGCTATTGTTTCTCTCATATTTACATCCATATTCACTTTTTAATATTTTGTTTTCAGCAGTACTTCTGTTTTATCTATTTTTTTTCACCAATCAAACCAACTCCGAATACCCTCAAAATTTTTGTGGTAGTCCGTCACTGTGTCTAGTTACTGTGTATTTAATTTCATAATTTTTGGTTGAGTCTAGATTAGCTAATTAATTAGGTTTCTGCTCCTAGGTCGAGTCTGCCAGATTTCTGGTTTACGCGTTTGTTTGTGTTTCTTGTGTGTTTAAGTCTTAGTATCACCAATCATCTGCGGGTAATGACCCCTATTTGCCGTTTATTACATTGATATAATTGATTTGATAATAGGGTATCTTTGTAGGTGCTTTTGCGCTTATCAGAAGCGAATTCTCCGCTACATCAAAGGAACCTTGGATCACGGGCTTTCATTCCGACCTCAACAGCAACTTGTTCTACTCTCTGCATACTTAGATGTTGATCGATTGGGTCGGCTGCCCTAACTCGCGCCGCTCCACCTCAGGTTATCTTGTGTACCTTGGCTCCAACTTAATATCCTGATGCTCCAAGAAGCAGCCTACGGTGGCTCGCTCTAGTGCTGACTGCTGAAGCTGAATATCGCTCTCTTGCCCATGTCTCAGTTGAAACTACATGGTTAGGCTATTTACTCTTTGAACTTGGTGTCCACATTCATCTCCCTATTATGCTTCATTATGACAACCTCAGTGCCACTTACATGGCCAAATCCAGTCTTTCATGCCCGCACCAAACACATTGAGCTAGGTGCTACCATTTTGTTCGTGAAAAAGTAGCCTTGAGTAGCCACCGTGTGTGTTATATTCCTTCGGTGGATCAGCCTGCTGACCTCTTGATCAAACCTCTCCATATACACCACCATAATGCCTTATGTCTCAATTTATCCATCCAAGGCCGCCTAGTTTCCCCGGGGAGAACCGGGGGGGGGGGGGGGGGGGGAGGGGGGTATTAGAGGGATTACACAAATCAAATCAAGAGAGTGATTTCCTCCCACACTCAATGCATATTTTGTACCCATTGCTTTTATATTCTCTCTTGTAACATCAGCTACTATAGTAGTATATATGTATGCAAACACATCATTTGCTGATTCAAGGAAAATATATTTCTATAGTTAGTATAATACAGAAAAATACATTTGATCGATATTTGACACAGTTTAGTGTTTATGAAATCCAACCACTGCTACATCATATACTTAAACGATAAAGATTATCCTATATGTTGATACCATACAAAAGCAATGTTGATACTTGATACAAGATATGATAGGATTGAACAATTTTCCGGTTTAGTTTTTAGTTGGAGATGTTGTATGTTCTTTAATAAGACTCTTTCTTTCTTTGTGTGTCTGCCAAGTGTTATTTAAGAAGTATCCATTTATATTTTCCTGGCTATATCAGGATCTGTTGTAAATATCAACTGTCTATCCATTCATACTTTTAAGACTAATATGCAATATCTTAATAGTATGAGGACTTGCTATGTAATCTTTACCTCTATATAAATGAGGCATATGAGAATCAATAAGATATTTCACTTCATTCTCTCATTCTCTATCTATTCGTTAGTTTATTTTTAACAAAAGTAAGTTCTAGTTTACAACACGTTATCAACACGAGTTCGCTTCTTATTTCCATAAAACTCCATGATGGTCTACGAGATGTTAGTGCAACTTTTGTTGTTCATTATCCACACTCATGATCTATGAGTTTACCTCTTGTTTTGTTAAATCTAATCTTCATCATTTGTCTACATATGTGTTTGTTTATATTATTCAATTCTATATTTACAATTACTTATATTAGTGAGCCTGAAGTTTCACTAATAATCTTTGAGTCTGAAGTTTCGAGATTATGAACCTGAAGTTCAATAACATTAGACTTGCAATTCTAATTGTTTAAGCATAAACCTGAAGTTTTGTGCATATACATGTCATTTTCATCCTTTGTTTTACTTGATACGAACTTGAAATTTCAATAATGATATACATTATGAACCTGAAGTTCTAAAATTTGGATTCTCATATATATATATTTTTTCTTGCTACAGTTAAGATGACAAATTTGGACAAATTGGATTTTCATGCCCTTGACATTTCTGAGAACAATTTTATGTCTTCAACCTTGGATGCTGAGATGCACCTTAAAGCACAAAATCTTATTTCAACAATCAAAGAAGATAGTGGTGCGACCCCACAAAACAAAGTAAATGGAGGGTCACCATAACAATATGAACTTTAATAGTTCAATTTAATGTTAATCCATTAATACAATAAGAACCATTGACATGAGAGTATCTCTTTTTTTTTTCTTTTTTTTTTGTATGTGTCATTAGTTTATCTTCTAACACTATAACATTTTATCTGGCCGGCTCGCCCTCCTCGAATCCGCCGTCGATGACCACCTCGATCTCTGAAAGAAAATCGCCGATCTTTGTAGAGATATGAAACAAACTCAATTTGAAGTAAGTCAAGTAATACATACACTGTTAAGATTTTAATTTCTCAATTGGACCTCAATTTTGAGATTTAGTTCACAGCGAACGAAGAGAGACTGCACCACGCACTCTAAAGAGAAGGAGAAGCTACGCAGACGAAGACCAACAAAGCCGTCGAAAGCGAGATCATCATGGATTTGGCTCGGGCTCTCGAAATTGAGCTGGAGAATCACGCCGAGCATTCCAAGTAGTTCAAGCAGCTCGAAAATGGCATCGTCGACACGAATATGAATGAACCTTTTTAACTAGATGAAGAATTCAGGTTTTGGTAGGCAAGGTAAGGGCATCTCCAACTATTGTCCTATAACCTATACCCAATTTAAAATTTGACTCACCCAAACCTATTTTTTCATATGAGTTTTGCATCTTCAACTCTTATTGTCAAAATCTAAACCTATAACATGTGGGGATCACTTAATTGATGAGTGTGAAATTTAGGATTCCTCCTAAATAGTTGAGTCAAAATAAGACATCTTTTAGGTTTAAACCTATTTTGGCTCAAGTTGTATTTGAGTTGGAGATGTAAAATTAAAAAACTTAAACCTATTATAGATTTTAGGATAATGGTTAGAGATAGCCTAAGAGACTTCTTCGACGAGAAGAGAATAAGAGAACTGGTTAGGGTAATAGCAACTGGTTTGATATCGGGTGTTGGGTAAATTCTGTCACCTGTGGGTAATACCCTTACTATTGGAAGCTTCTGACTAGTGTGTAGGGGTTAACGTTACCTACACTCCATCATGTCCATCACTCCATGATAGACTACCATCCTCTCCATGTTTTAAGGGTGTCCTTGACTTTAAGGGATCACCATACTCTACAGTATTATTGACTTCTAGGATTTTAGCCTTACTAATATTTAGGGAAGTTGTTGGCATGCTGGTCTCTAGCTTATGTTCATACCGGTCTATATATATGTGTTGTATCATGTACGTTCTTCACAATCAATACAATTCTCATATTCAAAATTTCAACATGGTATCAGAGCAGTGATCCTTATAGGACCTGCATCTGTATTGTGTTTTCATCCATTTCTTCATAATCCTTCTCTGCTGATATCTTTTCCACCAAGATGGAAGGGAAAAGTGTTGTAACAAAGAAGGATTCATCAGTTGAGACTAATCAACCTATTGTTGCACAAAATGAAATATCAGAGGGCAATCTAAATCAAAGCTTGTGTTCTGTGCCTCTTAATGAGTTAAATTACTTACCTTGGTCAAGAGCTGTCACACTAGCTCTTGGTGGAAAAAGAAAGCTCAACTTCATCAAGGATGAGGAGATCCCAGATGTTTCATCATCTGAATATGAGGGTTGGTTGTACAAAGATCAACTTGTCATGTCATGGCTTCTTAATTCCATGGAGCCAAAGATTTCAGAAATCTTCAGCTACTCCGAGTCCTCTTATCATCTTTGGAATGCTGTCAAAGACATGTATGGCAACTTGAACAATGCAGCCAAAGTTTTTCAACTAAAGAAGGACATCTCATGGCTCCAACAAGGTAACCTTTCATTTGTTCAACATCTTGGCAATCTAAAAGCTAAGTGGAATGAACTAGACATGTATAGACCTCATACCACTGATGCATCCATTCTTCGGAAGAGAGCTAATGAAGATAAAGTGTTCCAAATGCTTGCAAGTTTGGGGTCAGAATATGAAGACCTAAAGAGTCACCTTTTAATGAGTCCTGAGCTACCCTCCTTTACAACGGTGTGTAATACCATCCAAAGAGAAGAAGTACGTAGAAAGGTGATGAATGTCGACATCAACACTGGAGGATCAGATGCTAGAGCTTTTGTTGCAAATAAAAGTTTTGCAAGCAATCGACCATACAAAGGCAGAAGGCCAGAATTGAAGTGCTCACACTGTGAAAGCATTGGTCGAAGTGGAATTGGTCACACAAGAGAAAGATGTTGGATCCTCCATCCAGAGTTTAAGCCAAAGTTCAATGAAGAGCAGCGAGGACAAAGAAGCTATATGCAACGAGGTCCATTTGTTTCTAATCCCAATGCAAATATGAGCAGTACTTCTGAAGACATGATGAACTTCACATCAAACCCAATAACTCTCATAAATGAGTTCGCAAGTTATCTTCAGAAGAAACAAGGTGGCAGGGAGAGCAATGAGACTGGAAATACAAATGCTATGCTTGAAAAATTTGCTGGTTTCTTGGCAAAATCAGATTTGGCTTCTGCAGAAGACATACCAGGTATCATTTGCGCATTTTCCACAGCTCTAGATATCAGTAAAACTCATGATTTTTGAATAGTTGACTCAGGTGCTTCAGAACATATAACAAACAATGCCTCCATTTTATATGACTTTGAAACTCTGTCAAAACCTTCCCATGTGTCTGTGGCAAATGGCAATAGTGTTCCGATTGTAGGAAAAGGAAAACTAAAACTGTTTTCAAAATGTATTGAGTCAAGTGCTTTATTTGTTCCCTCATTCCCATTTCAACTCCTCTCTGTGGGAAAGTTGACACAATTGTTGGATTGCCTAGCCATTTTTTCCTCTTACAATGTTGTGTTTCAGGATCGAGTTTCCAAGAAGAAGATTGGTGAAGGATTCTTCCTAAATGGCCTCTACTACATCTCCACTTCATCAAGTTTTTCAAAGTGTTTTTTAACAGACTCCAAATCTGCAACACAACAACAATTGTGGCATAAACGCCTTGCTCATCCCTCATTTCATGTTTTGTCATTGCTTTTTCCCAATTTTTGTAAAGTCTCTCATGAGTGTGAGACATGTCATATGTCGAAATTTACTAGATTACCTTTTCAAACCTCACACTCGAGAGCAACTCAGCCTTTTGAAATTGTTCACTCTGATGTATGGGGACCAGCCTCCTTGGAATCCTTCGATGGTTATCGATTTTATGTTACCTTTATTGATGATTTCACTCGAACTACCTTTGTTTATCTCTTAAAGTTCAAAAGTGAAGTTTTCAAATGTTTCCAAGACTTCCATAATCTCATCATAAACAATTTCTCATCTAAAATTTGCACCTTGAGGTCCGATAATGGCACTGAATATACTTCCAAAATCATGGCTGATTATCTTAGTGCGCAAGGAATCATTCACTAGACTAGTTGTGTGGGAACTCCACAACAGAATGGTATTGCAGAACGGAAGAATAGAGACTTGCTTGAAAAGGCTAGAGCTTTGATGATCCAAACAAATATCCCAAAACGTTTCTGGTCTCAAGGAATCCAAACAGCAGCCTATATCATCAATAGATTACCTAGCAGTGTGTTGAACTTCAAATCACCTTTCGAAGTTCTGAAAGGCAGGAAAATTGATATTTCTCATCTTCGGTGTTTTTGGATGCACCTGTTTTGTACATGTTCAGGCTAACCACAGGGACAAATTCGATCCAAGAGCAGTCATGTGTGTGTTCCTGGGGTACTCATCCACTCAGAAAGGATACAAATGTTACAATCCTAAAACCAGGAAGCTCTTTGTGTCTAGAGATGTTCGGTTTGATGAGTCCACTTCCTTCTTTCAGTCTTCTGTTGATACAATTCAAGGGGAGCATCTTCGAGAGATGTTTCCAACACCAATTGTTGCTGAAGATGCAGCAGACATCCCTCTTGCACAACAAGCTCCAATTCAACCAAATGTAAATGAAGAAATAGTTCATGAAGTGGAGAAAGAACCACATGATGATGTACCACATCCTCCATCTCCTCGAAGAAACCCTCCAAGGGTTAGACAACCACCACCAAGGCTCCAAGAGTATGTAACTTACTCTTCACGTTACCCTCTTGAGTTAGGACTTCATGGTGCCACCTCTACACATTGTGCTTTTTTAAGCAAAATTCTTATTGAGACTGAACCAAGGAGCTTTGATGAAGCCAATCAGTCTCCCATATGGAGACAAGCTATGCATGACGAACTCCAAGCTCTTGATGATAACAAAACTTGGAGCATTGTCCCTCTTCCAAAAGGTCAAAAGCTAGTTGGAGCAAGATGGATCTACAAACTCAAGTATAACTCAGATGGTTCCCTTGAGCGTCATAAAGCAAGGTTAGTTGCTCGTGGCTTCACTCAAACATTTGGTGTTGATTATAAGGAGACCTTTGCTCCAGTTGCCAAAATGAATACAGTTCGAGTCTTATTGTCCATTGCTGTAAATGCTGGCTGGTCTCTTTATCAAATGGATGTCAAGAATGCGTTCTTGCATGGAGATCTAGAAGAAGATGTGTATATGAGATTGCCTCCTGGTCATTCTCGTGAAAAAGAAGTTGGCATGGTGTGTAAACTTCACAAGGCGCTATATGGATTGAAACAATCCCCTCGTGCATGGTACTCGAAATTGAGTTCTGTGCTTCTTGCATCAGGGTTCCAAAGAAGTAATGCAGATTCCTCCTTATTTGTGCGCAACAGCAAAGCTGGAAAGCTAGTTGTCCTTGTGTATGTAGATGATCTCATTATCACTGGGGAGAATATGGATGAAATCATAGCTCTCAAAATTGTGTTACATAACACTTTTGCCATTAAAGATCTTGGTCCATTGAAGTATTTTCTGGGAATTGAAATAGATCAATCACCACACGGTCTCTTTCTAAATCAACGAAAGTATGTTGTTGATCTCCTAGATGAAGCAGGAATGAAGGACAGCAAGCCTGCTCGTACTCCTCTCGATAGCAAACTCAAACTAGACATTACAGGAGAAAATCTCACTGATGTTTGCAGCTACCAGCGTCTAGTAGGCAAGCTTATCTATCTGACAATCACAAGACCAGATCTCACCTATGCAGTAAGCTTGGTCAGTCAATTTATGCATTCTCCCACAACTCATCATCTCTCGATTGTAAAAAGAATTTTGCGTTATCTGAAGGGCACTGTTAGTAGAGGAATAGTGATGAGAAACAATTCTCATTTCAAGATGGCAGGATACTCCGACTCAGATTGGGCAGGAAATGCAATTGATAGAAAATCCACAACTGGATATTGTACATTTATTGGAGGTAACCTTGTCACTTGGAAAAGTAAAAAACAAACGGTGGTTGCAAGATCAAGCGCTGAGGCTGAGTATCGTGCCATGACATCCACAGCTTGTGAGCTCATTTGGCTGAAAAGCTTGTTGGCAGACTTAGGCTTTCAAAGCACCGCACCTATTCCTTTGCATTGTGACAACCAAGCTGCTATGCATATCGCAGCCAATCCAGTTTTTCATGAACGTACCAAACATATTGAGGTTGATTGTCACTTTATTCGAAATCAAGTCCAAGCTAAGCTCATTGAAACAGTCTACACTAGATCATGTGATCAACTTGCAGATGTTTTCACTAAGGTTCTTGCTTCCGCACAGTTTGAACGTCTACTTTCCAAGCTTGGATCAAGGAACTCTCTCGATCCAGCTTGAGGGGGAGTATTGGAAGCTTCTGACTAGTGTGTAGGGGTTAACGTTACCTACACTCCATCATGTCCATCACTCCATGATAGACTACCATCCTCTCCATGTTTTAAAGGTGTCCTTGACTTTAAGGGATCACCACACTCTACAGTATTATTGACTTCTAGGATTTTAGCCTTACTAATATTTAGGGAAGTTGTTGGCATGCTGGTCTCTAGCTTATGTTCATACCGGTCTATATATATGTGTTGTATCATGTACGTTCTTCACAATCAATACAATTCTCATATTCAAAATTTCAACACTTACCCACCCGTGTTTCCATGAGTATTCTCTAAATGGGTAATACCCATCCAAAACTTTTAAAATGGGTAACCCTTACCCAAAACTTTTTACCCAGTAGAATAATATCAATGGGTTTTAATGCAGACTTGGCCAACTTGTTTTATCCTTCCCGAAGATCCTGGTTTCATCCTTACAAACATATTTGTCTTTACATGTCTTTTTACAAGAGTTGACAAAGTCAATAAAAAAAAAACTTCATGGAGGTACACACAACAAATTTAAAGGTGTAACTAGCACCTCCCTAGTTTTTTTCGCATAAAAAAAAAAAAAATCTTTTAATGTGGGCCTAACTAATTTAATACGCGGCCCATTAAAACACAAGGGACCAGCATCTTTGTAGCCGGGCCCGTAAATTGGAAATCGAATAAATCGCAACCGGATGAAGCATCTTCTTGGTAAACATTGGAATCTTAGCTCTAGCTACAGCTAACAGTCAATGTTTTACGTCATTGCTTGCGTTGTTGTCTTGTCGGATAACTAACTGCGACTAGCTCTTGATCAAGACTAGTTGTCGCTTAATCTCATGGTTTCCAACTAATAATCAAATCATATTCGCATTAAATTTGATGATATGGTCAACAATATATAACAAATGCAGATGTACGTAGTTTACGTACGTACCATGTATGTATGGGCCTATAAATTCTGCAAAATTACTTGGTCATCGATCAGAGCAGAGTAGAAATGGATGCGAGAGGCAAGAAAGCAGTCGTGATACCAGAAGTAGTACTGAGTTCCGGGAAGAAGATGCCGGTGCTAGGCTTTGGCACCGGAGTCTTCGGGAAAACTCCACCAGCTCAAACCCTGGCCCTTATTCTCCTCGACGCCATCGAGCTTGGCTACCGTCACTTCGACACTGCTGCTCTCTATGGAACCGAAGAAGCTGTAGGTCTTGCCGTCGCCCAAGCCCTAGAGGGAGGTCTCGTCAAGTCCCGCGATGAATTCTTCATCACTTCCAAGCTCTGGTGCCCTGACGCTCATCAAGATCTTGTTCTCCCAGCTCTCAAATCGACCCTACAGTAAGTACCAAAATACCATATATGCAACTAGCTTAACTAATCATATATGCGCATTGACTTGAGGTCTATTATTCCATGCATGAACTAATGAAGGAGGCTTGGATTGGAGTATGTGGATCTACACCTGATTCATTGGCCGGTAAGGATGAAACCAGGAACTACGGGAGTACCAACTTCGAAAGATGTTTTGCTTCCCTTTGACATAATGGGGACATGGGAGGCCATGGAAGAGTGCTCCAGGCTGGGACTGGCCAAGTCTATTGGCGTCAGCAACTTTGGTACCAAAAAGCTCTCTCAAATCCTTGATAACGGAACCATCCCGCCGGCGGTCAATCAGGTACTCTGATCTATTCATGAATCTAGATAATCGATATTTATGAACGAACAAAAGAGTGAATTTGATGGTGGTGATGATGGATCAGGTAGAAATGAACCCATCTTGGCAGCAAGAGAAGCTGCGAGACTACTGTAGAGGGAAAGGAATTCGTGTGACTGCATGGTCTCCATTGGGGTTCTATGGAGCTGCGGCCTGGGCTACAAAACCCTTGATAGACTATGCCATCATTAAGGACATCGCTGCTGCTAAAGGGAAGAGTGTAGCACAGGTAATACTCAGATCTATCATCCAACAAGGAGATGCGAGTGCAATCTCAAGGAGTTTCAACAAGGAGAGGATGAAGGATAACGCTCAAATATTTGATTGGGAGCTAACTGAGGATGAAATGAATAAGATCAAGGAGATTCCCCAGCGCAGGTTGAATGCAGGCGACTTCTTTGTTTCTGAAGACGGTCAATACAAATCCCTCGACGATCTTTGGGATGGCAACCCCTAAACCTCACTTCCATATATGCATTCCAATTAAATGTTCAAAGGATTAGGATGTTATCTATATGGACGCAGCAGTTGCAAGACTTTGATCTTTAAATAAGAAAGTTACTTCCTCTCTGAGACTATTCCTAGAGCAATACGTGTTTATTTCCAGAAGTATATATGCAATTAAAGCTAATTCAACCATAATGTTTTTTTTTGGACAATCACACATATACCATCACAACTACAGGTTTTAACTTAAAATTGGATTTATATTTAAGACACTTTAAGTAATTTCGCCCAACAAAGCGGATAAGCCTTTTCAGCTCTTACCGTCACTAGTTACATGTGCAAAAACTATCAACTGATAGAAGCAGAGATGTGGTTTAACTGGGAAATAATATGTACAGTGTATCTACTTTTGACAGCACACCTTGTTAAAATGCTGACCTTCCAGAATAAACTTAAATCTGAATGATGCTTGTTTGAAGCTCTGAAACTACTGATTGTCGTTAAAACGCAAAGCTTTTCAGTCATCGACCGGTGACCCATAAGTGCGAGTGATACGTATCTGTATCAACAGCAATATAGTTTGAGAAGAACTTGATTGTTTTCATGAAACACAAACGGAAGAAATTTGAGAGGCAAGCTTTTTATTGTTCTTTCTGAGTTCGTGTTAATGGTCATTACATTTTGCTTCTCAAGAGTAAGATATTTGTTCATCATCCTTAAAATGTTCATCTATATTAGTTTAGTGTCTCAAGATATTTCAGCCAATGCCAAAACAAGGGAAAGCATGAAGAGAAATCAAAAGCATGAAAACTTGTACACATTACCTGTGCAAAGGCATAAATTGCTCGCAATATTCTTGCATAATCAGTTCCTAGCATTTGAATGACAACATCCGCCAGAAATGTTCCCCAAAGCCTGCATAAAAGCCAAAGATAAGTTGAAAATGAGAAAACTTGGCAAAACACTAAAAAGCAAAATCAAGAGATTAACATAAGCTGTTACAGTTGATACTTGATCAAGGCTGGATACTTGGATTGACCACAAAAATTTAGTTTGAAGCAACAAATTATCAAACTTATAATCACTTAAGGTTATCCAACCAAGACAATATCAAAATTTGAAACTTCAAAAGCTTCAGAAGGTGCATGGTCACTTACATCCATAAAGCTATTCCTAGTCATTTCTAGTCCAAACAAAAACAGAGTGAATGATTTCTTCTATGTCATCTCAACAGATGCAATGTAACACATATAACTACACTAAAACTAAGAGGGGAGTGAGGATAGATAAGACAATTGCGCTAGAGCTTAATCTTAACTAATTGGGACAGAGCTTAATCTCAACTAATTGGGACAGCTACATGACTCCTTATTCACCCAAAGGATTGCTGGTTACTGAGTAACTGCCCATACATAGCTAAAAAGCCCTATCCTTATCCATAACAAATTTCTGTAGTCCTAAATATATGAAGTATGAAATGAAGTTACAGACAAAATGATCAAGTTTAGGGGACATAAGAATAGGAAACATAAGAAGTGCAGGAAGAGTCAATACACTGGGCCAAGTAAAGCCATCATGCTTCTCAAGCCAAGATATCTTGATGTAGCCCCCGCAAAACCCTGTTCAGAACCATGAGAAACCCTGAAATCAGAAGACGTAGGGGAAATACATAACAATATTATGAATCGTCAGCAGAATGTAATTACTTGTTTTGCAGCTAGCAAGGCCACTCTGGATTCTAGATTAATAGCTGCTAATTGTCCACCCTGAAATCAAAATATGGAATTCCATGTTAGGTAGAAATGGGAAGCTAGATAGTTGATAAGAAATTCACTACTCGCCAACATCCTAAAGAGGAAAATCCATATGACAACAATAGCATAAGCTTAAGCTAGAAGACGATGAAATAACCATGGACATGGGAGATGAAATGACATGTAGCATATGCTTAAGCTTCAAGATGAGACAAAGAAGGAACGGCAATGTATATGAATGCATGTTTCTGATTAAGAGGAAAATGTGAAAAACCTAGAGCATGAAACACTAGGGCATGGAACAACAAAATGCAATGTATGCACAAAAGTATGTATGTTGTCTGCAGGATGATATTTATAGGTACAATTCAGACTAGTGCATCTCCCAAGTTGAGAAGAAGGACACTGAAAATTCAGGACGGTGTGTTACCCATGTGTACAAACTGTAAATGAGTTACAAAATAGAAGCAAGATTTAGAACAAGAACACATACAATGAGAAAAAAGTACCTTTCTAACAAAATCCCTTTTCAGTTGATAGTTGGCAGCTTCTAAGAACACTTTCCCAGATAACTTCCTAGCTAACTACCACAAAATGGAAAATAGATAAAAGATATTCAACTAAAATTCATTATATGACTATTGTTTCTTACCAATTGATAGATCTTTGCCAGAGTAAGGATACCACCACCCTAACAAAAAAAGAAAAAAAGTTCAATTGAATTATAAATATCACTGTAAGTTCCAGAGAACTGAAGGAATCAAGCATGATGTTGTACTGAAATTGCATTACCTTAAAAAACATTGATCGGAGTTCTGCTGCCCCAACTTTTAGGGCAGTGAGGGCCTGCACCTTCCATTGACTGAGTCCAAGTTCAAGACTGTTTTGACCATCTGATGGCTCAGAGAATTCTAGCAAATCCTCAAAACTTCCTGATTCTTCACTACATGGAGGAAGTGACTCTTTTTAATTCATTAAAACACATTCAAAAAATAAAAAATAAATAAATGCTAAATTATTTGGCTTAGCACCTAAAGCAAGGATTATGATAAATAAATGATCACTGCATAACTTTCAGCAAGTACATCCCATATTTCACTTCAATGCTTCAAGGTAGAATTCTCTGTTAATCTCATAAATGATCATTGCGTAACTTTTGGCTAGCACATCCCAAATTTCACTTCAATACTTAAAGGGGAGTTCTTTATTAATCTCTCATTCCCTTAGAATAATGTGAAATAAGTAATAACCAACAAAAAACAAGATCCAATATTGAGAAATATGCATAACACATGCCTTGAGTAATCACGCAACAGATGAAGGAAAATCTCTGCTTCAAGGTCTTCAGTTGATAATTTGCTCGAGCAAGGAATATTCAACTCTTTTCTAACTGCAAGCAAGACATTCCTATATGATGGCCTCCAACCCCTACCAAAAATCCCACACAAACCAATTAAATAATCAACATGAAAACTCCATCAACAACTATGTGACACTAGCAGTTACGTTAATTAAAAACAAAAATAAAAACCGAATATGATGAAATATATTTATCTCTACTTTCTATAACCATGACCCCTCCTATACTCAACACAGTAGCAAGTTAGCCCAAGAAATTCAAGTAACATTGACTCCAAACAAGTTAACAATGAGGTGTACTTCAACAATGCCTGAATGCACACTGATCCGGCCTTATTAAGTTGAGGAAAAACCTTATTGTGGACTGAGCATCAGCTGCGAGGAACAAGAATCGTGACTCTAATGCTGATAAAAACTGATCTCGCTCCTCAAGATCCTCCTCAATCATTGCATAGTCGACATTGGTTCTGCTCATTATGGATTTCAGCAAAGGGCTGAAGTAGCTGGATTGACACAACCCAAAGGCAAAAAAATGTCACCATCAAAGCTTAGTTATTACATCTTGGCTACATTATGACACATTGCCATTACAGCTTTGTCACAAAGTATCATATTTACCAAAACAAAACGTATATGAGTTTCATCAAAAGAAAAAATGTACATAGGTGGAAGTACCTCGGGCCAAAAAGGATTCTTTCAATCTCGTATAACTCAGAATCAGTGGCAAGTTCAAGTACTAAACGGAGTTCAGGATCAAATGCACCTAAAAACTCACAACAACCAAATTCCGAATCAAAATCCAAAATGCAAAACTACCCAAAAAGCTAAAACCCAAAACTCCAAAAGGGTACCTTGCGCTTCGCTAGAAATAGCCGCACGAGCACAACCCACAAGCCTCAAACTGCTCATAGACCGACGCGAGCTGCATATCTGTTCATTACAGCTGCGTTTGTGTTAGTAAAAGCAACGATTTTTGTTGCAGTAGATAACATTTGGCGACGAAAGAATGAAACTTACCGGATAAATGAGCTTGGTGGTGGTGGTGGTGGTAGTGGTGGCGGTGGTGATCGAGGAAGCAAAGGGGAGGCGGAGTGTGAGAGCTGATGAGGCGGCGGACATGTTTGTCTGGTATCTGAGACTGACCCAGTTGCTGCAAATCGCTGCTGATACAATAAGAGCTATAGAATTTGAGGCCTCTTGATCTTCTATTGCAGAGATAGTGGGAGATGTTCAAGCCTTCTAACTTATCTCGACTCATTTTCCTTTTCTCTTGTTCTTATTATTTATGTTTCTTTTTCCTTTTCATCTTTTCTTCTCAATTGAAATCGTCTTTTCTTAGTTGTATTACTTGTATTGATGTGTGAAGTATATAAATATCTGGCTTTTCTTTTTGGTCGAAATATCAAAAATCTGTTTTGCAGTAATGAGCAGGACAAATGTTAAGGGACTAGAGAGTGTTTACTTTGAAATTTAGTTCAGAAAACTCATGAGAAACTATCACTCGTCTCCCATAATAAAAGCTCAAGGAAGTAATCGAATCATCAAGTAATTGTTATTTTCAAATCATATTTCAGGCGTTTACACAATCATACGTCTTTTCTCATAAGAAAACATAAAAGATTTTAATTACAATGGAAAGTTATATTTAGAAATTGTCTTATATTTCAGGAATTTATAAGACGTCTTCAATCATAATGGTCTTATACTCTTGTATGGTATTTGCCTTCGAAAGTCTGATCTAGCTTCTCTTTGAAATTTATCAAATCTTCCAAATTAATTTCTGAATCTTTCTTTGAGAAAAATACCTCAAAATTAGATATCTTGCAAATTTGTATGGTTCAGAGTTTTTAGGAAGATATAACTATATATAAGAGTTGGATCATCTAAATCACGAGCAAATATCAACCTTTTCTATTGGTAGTGGTAGACTTTATAGACCGTATCATAATGATCTCAGTGATATTGTAACATCCTGAAATTTTGAATTTCTATTTTAAAAAAAATATATATATTTTTGAGTTATTTTTATTTCGATTTATATTATTTTTTCAATATTTTGGGACTTTTGAAAATTATTCAAATTTTTGGTTTATCGAATTTTGTCTTTCGAGTCCGTAGGATTAAAGTAGACGTCGTTACGAGTTTGTGAGATTTTTCGGAATATCGTTTGGACATCGGGGTTATTTTTAATAATTTTTGAAAGTTTTTATTATCTAAAAATTTAATTAAAAATAGAAATTGTATGTCGGTTGAATAAAGTCAGTTTGATGGTGTATATACATAGAGGAAGAGAGAAGGGGATCAGATCAGTTTAGATACAGACCGGGTCTCTGCCGACTCAAACGCCAGCGACGGGTCAACCCGGGTGCCGCTCCGTCCTCCGACGACGGCGAGGAGAAAGAAAGGTGGCGACGGCTTTGTCTCGACGTCCTGGTCTTCTCCATGGTATTTATTTTCAGAGATGAAGTCGGTGAAGAAGAATCGAAGAAGAAGAAGAAAAGCTAGGTTCACCGGCCAACTTTGGATTCCGGCCACGACGGCGGGTATGGATGGTGTTGGTAGCTTCACCTCGACTTGGTGAACCTCTCTATGTCTTTGGTTGTCCATCCAAGACGAGCTCTGAGGAGGGAGATTCGAAAGGTTGAAGCTTCTGGGATTTTCCGGCGAGAGTTCGACGGATTCTGAGGAGACCATGATAAAACAATGGCA
This sequence comes from Fragaria nilgerrensis, assembly GCA_010134655.1. Taxonomy (NCBI): domain Eukaryota; kingdom Viridiplantae; phylum Streptophyta; class Magnoliopsida; order Rosales; family Rosaceae; genus Fragaria; species Fragaria nilgerrensis. The sequence continues at coordinate 11,476,101 of CM020981.1, forward strand.
GACATCGATAAAACGATCTTTATCGGGTTGCGGATCGGGAGACCATAAGTATAACAAGAAGACTAACAAAAGAGGTACATGTGGTGAGATATTGCTGATTGTTAGATCATAAATTTGAGATATCTGAGTCATCCCGGTTGGTAAAATACACGGTATGGGACGTGTAGGCTCACATGTCTTTGATGTATTGGACCGATAGCCAGTAATTGAGGAAGACATTCATTAGCATACATGCATCGAATTGATATATATATATATATATATATATATATATATGTATATATATAGTTCATATCCAGAGCGAACCTTCACTTTGAAATTAAAGTGTGAAGTTCCTTATTTGACTCACTTTTGGTCATATTTCCACATCTCCACCGTTCAGTTTGTAGAACCTAATGCATAGATCACTTATGCCAAGTGTCATTCAAATTTGTAATCGTTAAGATACCAAATTAGATTAAATCAATAAACGGACCATAAATCTGTCTATTCAGAACTGTTTGTGTAAATAACGATTATGAAAACTCAAATGATCATCAAATTCAATGAAACTTGGCATAAATGATCTATGCATTAGGTTCTACAAATTGAATGGTGGAGATGTGAAAATATGACCGAAAACTGAGTCAAATAAGAAACTTCACACTTTAATTTCAAAGTGAAGCTTTGCTCTGGATAAGAACTGTAATATATATATATATATATATATATATATATATATATATATATATATATATATCACTACCAGAAGAAAGGCTTTAGCCGACGAAAAAAAAAAACCAGGCCGACGAAGCTTTTTTTCGTCGGCTAAAGTGGACTTTAGCCGACGAAAATTTCCTTCGTCGGCTATGGTAAACTTTAGCCGACGAAAAAAAAATTTCGTCGGCTAAAGTTCACAGACTATGGCCGACGAAATATTTAAAAGTTTAGCCGACGAAATTAATAGGTCGTCGGCTAAAGTGTTTTATATTTGCGGATCTGGACAGCAGCAGCTCATCTGGGAAAAAAACAGGAGAAGAAAAAACGGGAGAAAACGTTTGGGTGTTGTCGAAATCTGTTCATAATTAGTTTGTGGAGCCATATATAGGTACGTATATGTATATATATGTTGATTAATTGAGTTATATTTGAGTTGATCGATTTTAAGTGTGATTGAGTTTATTGATTTTGATTGTGATTGAATTGATTAATTTTGAGTACGTTGGATGTATATATATATATGTTGATCGATTTGGTTGATGATTTGAATTGATAATATATATGAATTAATTTGTTGTTAATAAATAGTAGATATATATATATATATATGTTAATTAATTTATAATATTATTGTGTTGATATGGTATGAAGTTGTTGATGATATATATGAGTTCATGATGATTTTGTGATGATGTTGATATATAATATTGTTATGATCGAGTTGATTGATTTTGAGTATATTGGATGTATATATATATATATATACATATATGTTGATCGATTTGGTTGATGATTTGATATAATATATATGAATTAAGTTGTTTATAAGTAGTAGATATATATATATATATATGTTAATTAATTGATAATATTGTGTTGATGGTATATACCACAATGATGATTTTGTGATGATGTAGATATATATATATTATATAATATTGTTATGTAATTATTAAGTATATATATATATATATATATATGTGTGTGTGTGTGTGTTAATTAATTTATTATTAATTAGTTGTAGTACGTAGAATATATAGTAAATGAATTGAGATTTTATATATGGCATAAAATTTCATTAATAATTAGCTAGCAGCGTTATAAATATATATTTTGTTATATTTTCAGGATATGGATAAGAGTTTGATTTCGCTTCCAAAATGGGACAAAAGATACGGTGCAGGAGTTATGAGTTTTATAGAATATGCGCTGGCTAATGCTAACGGGAATACAATTTTCTATTGCCCGTGCACGAAATGTCAGTGTCGCAGCGATATGCATCGATTTCCCATTGACAAAGTATGGCAGCACCTGAGGAGTAACGAGTTTTGGGAGAAGTACACATGTTGGTTATATCACGGTGAAACATCATCAGAGGGTCCGCATGATCGTGGGCAATTTTGTGAGATGGGCAGTACATCCAACGATCCAACAACGGTATTCATCAACGACATGTTTCCTTATGAGAGCGGTGTATGCGTTCAAGGACAGTATATGCCTAACCCGGTGCAGCCCTTCCCTAGAGCTGTCAACACTGCTGGTATTGAAAAGTACAACAAACTGCTTGCTTTCCAACAGACTCCTGTGTACCCCAGTTGTCAGAAGACCGTTCTTGAAAGTGTGATGGACGTAATGAAGATTAAAGTTGAGACAAAATCGACCGTGAAGGCTGTTGATGATTATCTACAGTACACTGCTTCGATGCTGCCCCACGGTTATCGTCTTCCTAGTACTCATCGTAAGGTCCGATGTATCCTGAAAGATCTTGGGCTTTCCTACATCAAGATCCATGTATGCAGATATGACTGCGTTCTCTTCTGGGGTAAAGATCCAGAAGGGAATGACCTTGGTGGGCTTGATGCATGTCCGGTATGTCACACTAACAGGTATAAGCTGACTCCTGCAGGCAATAGGAAACCTGTGAAGGTACTTCGGTATTTCCCGTTGAGGGATAGGCTTGAGCGGTTGTACATGTCTTCACACACGGCCAAAGCTATGAGATGACACGTTGATAGGGAATTGCATGACGAAGATACCCTTATACACCCTGCTGACGGGGAGGCTTGGAAGCATATAGACAAGGAGTTTCCTCATTTTGCGTCAGAGGTCCGAAATGTGAGGCTTGGGCTCTCATCCAACGGGTTCAACCCTTTTGACAACATGAGTCTTCAATACAGTGTATGGCCGGTGATTTTGGTACCGTACAACCTTCTTCCATGGATGTGCATGAAGAAGGAATACAATATGTTGAGTTTGTTGATTCTGGGGCCCGGTTATCCAGGGAAGTGTCTCGATGTGTATTTGAGACCTTTGATTGAAGAGCTTCAGTTTTTGTGGAAGTTGGTCATCTCACTTATGACAAGTACATGCACGAGATGTTCCAGATGCATGTCATGGTTGTTGGTACCATCAGTGATTTAGACAGTCCAATGACTTTTTCCGTGCGTTTAGGGGTTTGACTTAACGAATTGACCGTCCGGATCGAGCCCTTAACCTTGTCGGATCAAGTTGAATTTTTTCCCATACATGTATTTTATCATGATGGTCAGATCTGACGGTCGGATTTTCGTTCTCAAGTCTGATCATCACGAGCAGCAGTCACAGTTTGACGAATGTTTAAAAAGTTATAAAGCCGACGAATTTAAAAGGTTATAGCCGACGAAATTTGTGTTTAGCCGACGAATTTCATAGGTTAAGGCGACGAATTTTAAAGTTTTAGCCGACGACTTTTACCTTAGCCGACGAGATTATTATCTTAAGCCGACAAAATTATTATTTCGTCGGCTAAAGTTTTCGGTTAGCCGACGAAATTATTACCTTTAGCCGACGAAATTATTATTTCGTCGGCTAAAGTGTTCGGGTATAACCCAGCTCGACTGGTTGTATGCCCTAGCCTCCTTTTCCTCTCCGTCTCCGAATTTCGCCTCCTCTACCTCCGCTCCCTCTCCCTCTCCCTCTCCCTCCCGGTCTCCGCCTCCTCTCCCTCTCCCTCTCCCGGTCTCCGCCTCCTCTCCTCCTCTCCCTCTCCTGGTCTCGGCCTCCGCTCCCTCTCCCTCTCCGCCGGCCTCCTCTCCTCCTCTCCCTCTCCCTCCCGGTCTCCGCCTCCTCTCCCTCTCCCTCTCCGGCCGGCCTCCTCCTCCTCCTCCTCCGGCCGCCAGCCTCCTCCTCCTGCTGCTGCTCCGGTCCTCCCTCCTCCTCCTCGAGTACGTTTTTTGAGCTTTAGTTATATTTTGTGTTTGCTTTTATTTTCCGGTTAATTATAATGTTGTGGTGTTGTTAGGAAGTGTATATTTGTATTTAGGGGTTTGACTTAACGGATTGACCGTCCGGATCGAGCCCTTAACCTTGTCGGATCAAGTTGAATTTTTTCCCATACATGTATTTTATCATGATGGTCAGATCTGACGGTCGGATTTTCGTTCTCAAGTCTGATCATCACGAGCAGCAGTCACAGTTTGACGAATGTTTAAAAAGTTATAAAGCCGACGAATTTAAAAGGTTATAGCCGACGAAATTTGTGTTTAGCCGACGAATTTCATAGGTTAAGGCGACGAATTTTAAAGTTTTAGCCGACGACTTTTACCTTAGCCGACGAGATTATTATCTTAAGCCGACAAAATTATTATTTCGTCGGCTAAAGTTTTCGGTTAGCCGACGAAATTATTACCTTTAGCCGACGAAATTATTATTTCGTCGGCTAAAGTGTTCGGGTATAACCCAGCTCGACTGGTTGTATGCCCTAGCCTCCTTTTCCTCTCCGTCTCCGAATTTCGCCTCCTCTACCTCCGCTCCCTCTCCCTCTCACTCTCCCGGTCTCCGCCTCCTCTCCCTCTCCCTCTCCCGTCTCCGCCTCCTCTCCCTCTCCCTCTCCTGGTCTCGGCCTCCGCTCCCTCTCCCTCTCCTCTCCGGCCGGCCTCCTCTCCTCCTCTCCCTCTCCTGGTCTCGGCCTCCGCTCCCTCTCCCTCTCCGGCCGGCCTCCTCCTCCTCCTCCTCCGGCCGCCAGCCTCCTCCTCCTGCTGCTGCTCCGGTCCTCCCTCCTCCTCCTCGAGTACGTTTTTTGAGCTTTAGTTATATTTTGTGTTTGCTTTTATTTTCCGGTTAATTATAATGTTGTGGTGTTGTTAGGAAGTGTATATTTGTATTTAGGAAGTGTATATGTTATTTAATAAGTGTATATTTGTATTTAGTATTTAGGAAATGTATATATTTGTTTTGTATTTTGTGTTTGCTTTGATTTTCCGGTCAATTGCAATGTTGTGGTGTTGTTAGGAAGTGTATATTTTTATTTATGAAGTGTATATTTAGGAAGTGTATATGTGTAAAATTTAGGAAGTGAAAATTAGTATTTATGAAGTGTATATATTTTTTACATTTTTTAAATGAGTTTGCATTTTTTGATTTTGTGGCCTTGATTCAAATTAATATTTTAAATAGGATGAGCGGTAATATTAGATCGACGAAGGGTTCGAAGGGCCAAAGGTCCGTATCGTCTGAGGGAACCTCTAGCAACCCTCAGACGTCGTTTCAGGGCCCTATGAGAGCTAGACATGCGAGCCTTCTGCAGACGGCGCAGAGGCAGCCGGAGGTGCCCCCTTCATCGAGGCAGCGGGGCTTCCCTTATTCCGCGAGGCAGTTGTTTGCTCAGCCTCAGACGGAGATGTCTACACCCCGTATGCTGAGATACACCGGGCGCCCACTCCAGCTCCTACTTCTTCGGATAGTGGGTCATCTGGTGTACAGATGTCGTCGCCTCACCTATTCCTTCCGCGGATGATACCGCCATACCTGTAGTCGATGACTCAGGGACGCCGATTTATCCACTGCCCCCGCCAGTGGCTCCATCAGCGGTGTACCGGTTCGTGCCTTTTGATACGCCTCTTATTTCCGCGAGGGTATCATCATCGGAGGCGGAATCCGTCGTGTCCGCGTTCTCGCCCTCAGGTAATGAAAGATGAATGATTTGTTTTCTTATAATTCTCCGATTCCAATTTTAATAATCAATTTGGTTTATCATGTCATAGGCACCGTCGGAGCGAAGCCGGCAAAGAAGAAGAGAGGCCCCGTCACAGGGAAGGCTCTGGAGAAGATCGTCGGTACCTCAGGGAGGATTGTCATCGGTACTGACGGGGATGGCGACGTAGTATCGGGCGGGAAGTCGAGGACGTACTCCGGCCGCGTGGGAGCGCTCATTAGGGATAGAGTCCCTATGTTGTGGTCAGACTGGGGCGAGGTCCCGCAGGAGGTTAAAGACATGGTCCACAACGCGATGTCGGTGAGTTTACAAAATGCTTGAATAATATTATGTATTACATTGTAGATTTCTGGAAAAACTAAACTAATAAACGGTTAAATGCAGGTGTGGTTTGAGGTTCCCGAGCCCTTGAAGAGCAGCTGGGCGGACTTTGTGCATGGGGAAAGGTACGTTGGGAAATTAATGAAAAAACAAAACTGTATGTCATATTAATAATATTTCTAATATTTTTGTTGTATCTGTAGGTACAAGGAGTGGAAGAACGAGTTGCGGACCCATTGGACTACGCACGGGAACGCACGTTCTGCTACCCTTGCTGAGTTTCAGTACAGAGAGTACGAGTGGCGTTGGCTTCTGACATCAGAATTCAACAACCCTCGTAAACAGGTATTTAAATAAATTAATTAGTTAATTTATCATTCAGTACGTGCGTTTTAAAATATTTTACTAATAGTTTACTTTTTTCTTTGAAGGCGGTTTCCCGGGCGAACGCTCAGAACGGCAACGCAACACAAGGAACCATCATGCCGGTTCTAAACCGTGTGCTGTCTTCATGGACGAGGCGGCCAAGGAACATCCAGATGTCAACCAGTACGTCTATACGTACGAGAAGGCATATCCTGACTCCCAGGAGGATATAGTAAGTAATCTTTCCTTTTTACGGAATTTTTAATTTTACTTATATATATGTTAAAATATTAATTAATAATTTTTTTTCTATCCAATTAGGCAAGGGTGAGGGAGGCTAGTGACGAGGTGATGAGTGCTATAGTGAGGGAGACATGGCCGGACACGCAGGAGGAAGAGATGTCCGAAGCCATTTCCGGATCGACACTTCAGATCTGAGGGTTGGGGCGAGGATCATGGGCACAGCCTTCCCACCGTGAGAAAACAACTTCTACTGCCGGGGTCTAGGAAAGAAGGGCCAGGGGGTCTTGAAGACCACTCCAGGATTTCAACGAAAGGCAGCCTCGACTAGCAGCAGGACGACTCAGCTAGAGTCGGAAGTTGAGAGACTACGGGAAGAGCAAGCCGCTCATGCTGCCGCTTTAGCTGCCGCTCAGGCTGCTCAGGCTGACGTTCATGCTGCTTAGGTTGCCGCTCAGGTGCCGCTCGTGCGGCCCAGTTCGCCGAATATAGAGCCTATACTAGAGCCCTACATGCCGCCCAACAGGCCCAGCAGCAGCAGATGTTCCAGTACTTTCAGGATTTGGCAGCTGCCCAGCTTCAGGGACTTCCACCTCCGCCCATGCCTGCGCCTATAGAGATACCTCAGCCGCCGCAATCTCCTCAGCGCCTATTATTTTTTTTTCAATATAGTTTAGCCGACGAATTATGGCATGTTTCGTCGGCTAAACTCTACTATAGCCGACGAAAGAGGCTCTATTTCGTCGGCTATAATTATTTTATAATTTTTTAATTATATACTTTAGCCGACGAATATCTCAGTTTCGTCGGCTAAACGCTTGGAGTAAAGCCGACGAATATTTCTGTTATGTCGGCTTAAGTCTGGCAGTATAGCCGACGACACAGGACGTCGTCGGCTAAAGTCTGGGAGTATAGCCGACGAAAGATAGAGTCTGTTTCGTCGGCTTAAATTCATGAACAAAAGCCGACAACAAAATAGTTCGTCGGCTATTGTCTGGACAATAGCCGACGACGGTCTCTAGGGTCGTCGGCTAAAGTCATCGCCGACGACCCTTTCCCAACGACACTATAGCCGACGAAGCCTCGTCGGCTAAGGTCGTTAGGATAACAAGCCGACGAAAATCTTTCGTCGGCTAAAGTATTTGTCCTGGTAGTGTATATATTTAAAGTATTGTTTAATTATTTGATAACTTATTTGGACGACGTAGTTAAGTATAACTTAAAAAAGTTAGGCCCTATTGAGCGTAAGCTCACCCTATAGAATTTTGTTCAGGTTTGTATAAGTCACACACGTCTTTCGAGAAGTCTAACAGTACGTTTAGTTGACGTGTACCAGAGTGTAGAAGAGTCACAGAAAATTAGAAGTGAGATAGATCGTAAGGGCTCATCTTTTTGTCTTTGTAAATGTTTTTGTTATTGTAAACGTTTTATTTTCTTTTATTTCGAGAAAAATATTTGAAATTGTTTTATTTTATTTTACTTTTTCCGCTCACGTCTCGAGTTCGACGTCAGGTGCTTAGAAACCACCGACACAGGGTCCAGGGTATGACAGATATCACTGCTACATTTATCAATTAAGAGCAGTCCAATCAATCATCGTCATACATAAAAAGGAATGAAAATGCCGTTTGTAACCAAAAAAAAATAAGGGAATGAAAATGACCCCACTACCATAAACTCAATTATGCACATTGATCATCCCTCTCAATTTCTCTACCTTCAAACGTTGATGGAATAGCAGTACAAACACCTCTGCTTTGAAATTGAGACAAAAACGCCTTATAAACTCCTCGATCAGCTCCAACATCCACTTCCTCGTCTTGCTCTTCATCATCATCCTCATTATCACAACGGTCATGTTCATGTTCATGTTAATGATGTGTAGTATGTTTACTGTCCATGTACTTGATTTTTGATGTTGTGGCTGAAACTACGCTTGGAGCAAGTACTAGTATTGTTTCTTCTCTAATGACTGAAAGATTTCTTTAAGGCTTTTGCCCCAGATCATCATAAGGGTGTGCTCCTCATAGTGATCGTGACGAATAGTTTGGCATGCCCTTTGGTTTGATCTCAGGGTTTGCATTAAGTGCTTCCAACTGGTCATTGTCGATGCAAGCTTCTCTGTTCTAAATTTGAAGCAAAACATCAACAAACTAGTGTTTAGTTAACTTTCTAAATTGTTTGTGGCGTTTGCTTGGTTATATGGATGTTCATATCTTATGACAAGGTTGAATGAGTATTTTGTAATAATTGGACAGGGACCTTTGAAATCACATTTACAATACTCTATTTGTGAGTGAGGAGCTTCACTGCGCATAAACTGTTCATCTTCCAGAAATTACCATTTTGTCCCTTCTTCTTCGCTTATTTACGATGCTGTCATTCAATATGAGAGAGACACAGTGACAATTTCGTAGATTACCAAAAAACAGAGGACAAAATGGTATTTGTCGATGAGGATGACAGAGGCGTAAATCAGCAGAAAAACAGGGGTACAATAGTAATTCCGACAATCTAGGTGGCCAGCTTAATTACCGTTTTGTCCTCCGATTATTTATAAAATTACTTTTCTATCTCTCTCCCCGCATCAGTGCGGGGGTCAGCTATCTAGTGATAAACATTAATAAGGAGATGTGGAGAACAAAGGCCAACAATTTACATTTTATAACATTCCAACTAAATCTTTTTTTTTTTTTCTCTATCTGTAAGTGATGACATCTAAGTTTTTTGTCATATCTAGATGGAGGCAATTTTTAAGGCTGATGTTTTGGCAAACTTGGAACATACTCTACTCTTTAGTGTGCTAGCTGATATTCTGTTTTTTTTCTGATTCTGTTTTTCATTTTCTGTGTTTTGATTTGACCAAGTTAGGTTGTGTTCAAGGTTCTTCATTGTAATTGTATTTCAAACTCATTGGAAATTCAACTCGTGTTGTCAGGATGTGTGTCGAGGCTCATGGCTGGGTTAAGAAAAAGAGAAATTCATCCGAATAATATATGAACTTTTGCTCCTTGTAAACTTTGGTATATCAAGTTTTGAAAATATTAGAACGATATCTCATGTTTTCATCCCGACCTAAGATTGGTATATATAATTATTAAGATAACCAATTTACTCTTAAGTTCTCTCTTTTTCTTAGTTTTTTTTATTTGTTTTCATATTCCATAAATATTAGAAGAGATTTTGGAATTTGACGATTTGGGTTGGCCTTTATAAATTTGAAGAAGATTGAAGAGGGGAAACATACAAAAGTTCAATTCTTGTTGTTTCCGCTGACACTCAAGGATCTTGTTGTTGCCATTGACATTAAAAGATGATCGATTGAGATGAATAATTGATTATTAGTAAGGAGAAAGTGACGATAAATTTTTTCTCTACGTTTCTAAAAATATAAAAAGCCAAAAAAAAAAATTGGAATATGAAAACAAAGAAGATAAACTAAGAAAAAAAATTAAGGGTAAGTTGGTCATTTTTTGTTTTGATCTGAGGGTAAATTAGTCATCTTGATGACTATATGTACCAATTTTAGGTCAGAATAGAAACATGAGATACCAATCTGATATTTTTAAAATTTGATATACCAAAGTTTTTAAGAAACAAAAATTCGTATACTATTTATATGAATTTATTAATAATAAAAAGAAAAAAAAAAAAAAAAAGACGATCAAATTTGCAAGGAAATAGACCCACTTGGGCCACAGTAGGCCAAGAGGGAAATGAAATCTAGATCCGCAGCGGAAGGAGGCCAAGGGGATCGTCCCAAGGCGTTGACCACCAAACCACCAGATCTCCTACTCTTACAAACTGCTAACTAATAACATATCGCCATGTGCACACACAATAAAACGATTATTTGAGCATATGCACCGGTTAACTCCATCACAGCAAAAATCATGATGTTTGCTATATTGATGCCAAGAAAGAATGCAACGGCTCTTTTAGCCCAACGGTAATTTTTTTTTTCTTACCCTAAATTTTTTTTCCTATAAATACCCCATTCTTTTCTTTACAATTTGCATCACTTTTCTCTTATCTCCTCTCATCTCCTTCCATCTTCCCTCACAATTTCTTTTAGTGTTCTTTGAAAATGGGTTCTAGTTGGCTTCCCTCCGAAGAGTTACAATTGTGTGTTTCTTGGGTATGACAATCCACTTGCAACATCACCGGTCGATATCAAAATAAAGACAATTTGTGAAAGAAAGTTCATAACGATTACGTCAAAAATTGGTGTGACGATCCCGAAAATCCTCCAGCCGAGCCTCGTACAAAAGTTGCGCTAAAATCACATTTTTCACGCTTGAAGAAATTGCTTAAGAAGTGGCATACATGTCTATACAAATCAAGAAACCGTGAGGCTAGCGGGACGAATTTGGTAGATGAGGTATGCCTAACCGTTTGTTCTTCATGGATTAAATTTTTCCATTAATATATTTTTTGTTATTGTTTTGTCATTTTTTCTTCATGTAATTTTTTTTGTTATTTCCATTAACATAGATTAAATTTTCGTATAAATCTAAATTTTGTAATTTATTTTGTTTAGGAAACTCAAGCTCAATCATTATATTTCAAGGATGTGGGCAAGAAATTTGACAAGAAAGAATGTTATGAAGCGGTGATAAATCATCCTCATTTCTTGACGGTTGTGAGTACTCCTTCTCCGTTTGAGCGGAATTTTCTAATTTCTCCCGAGCTCCATGACACGGATGGGCATGTTGACTTGGATGATGATGAATGATTCACAACTCCGCCATCCAACCAAGAGAGACCTCGTCCCTCAAGCCCGGTTAGGCCTATGGGAGTAAAGGCAGCCAAGGAAGCAAAGAATAAGGGAAAAAAAGGTATGGCGGACGAGAAGTCTTTATCTATTTTTCATAATATGCAATGTAATCAAAAAGCACTTATAGAGGCTAACATGCGAAGAGACGAGGAAACCCTTCGGTTGGCTAGGGAGAGCTTAGAACTTGAGAAACGAAAGGAAGCAAGGTTGGCCCGACGTGATGCTATGGCGGAGTTGCAAGAAGAAACCCAAATTATGACAATGGAAGCATCATGACCCCGAAAAGTTTGAAGTGGCACAAAAAGAGGAAATCGGATATCATGGCGAAAATGAATGAGAGTACTAGTGCTAGTGATGATTATTATGTTCCCCTCTTTGATGAAGACTAATATTGTGTTGTTGTTTTAATTTCAATTTTATGTTCCTCAATTTCAAGTTATTTTTATATAAAATAATTTTATGTTTAATACTAGTAATTTTATTTTCCTCAATTTCAATACCAATTAAAATTACAATACAAAATAAAAATTACAATACTGTTGAAGGAGAAAAGATAACGAAAATAACGGTATACTTATTCATTGATAAAAAGGCCTATTTATAGGCATTACATAGAGTCTCCTGAAGGATCTAGAAGATCTATCAACTGTAATCTATTCTAATAAGGAAACTGGATTAACCAATCCTAGGTGTATTAGGGCAAGACACTTAACAGAAGGACGGAAATATAATTTTCTTAAACACTCCCCCTTGTGTTGCGTCCCTAATACAAGATGGTGCTTATGGTGTTGCCTCGGTAAAAACCTTGTCAAGTAAAACAAAAACCTCATGGGTAAAACAAAAGACTTGGACGAAGGAAAAAAGAGCACAATGCACAAACTACAATTGAAGATAACATGCGATGCATGTAGACTCCCCCTGATGTCTACACAACGACTCCTCCTGATTGGTAACTCAATCTCGGAGTACAGATAAACGGCGCAAGCCAATGCACTTCACATACTTCAAAAGTAGACTTGAGCAACGATTTAGTCATTAAATCTAGCCATATTATCCTTAGATCAGACCTGCTATACTTAGCATTATTTTGATCGGAGAAGGTTTCCAAACAACTCAAAACATAAGTTTGCGTTGAAAATCATATTCACGCGTGGCATGACCTTCGTGTACTTAAACAGTCATAACATCTTGGATACAATAGGTATGGACGAACCGTATAAAGTTCTGGAAACTAGACACACGTAGCTTTCCAACCATATAAGGTCCATACCTAGTTCATCTTGTGTTGATCACAAAGCTTTGTCGAAGTTGACTGTTCTGTAAAAGCAGATTCTCAGACAAATTCGTCATACTTTACAAAAATAGTCATAACTCACTCAATATGATAGGTGTGATCAAATGGTTAGTGTTCCTGGAAAGTAGACACATAGACCTTTCTAATGGTACTAATTTCACTATTTTCTAACGAGTGAGCTATTATGTAGGTCCTGTGGAAGTTGACCTATGAAACTGGGTAGATTCTGATTTCGCATTTGATGTGTCTTTTTGTAGGGATGAATAAGCCTAAACCTTTCATAGAAGGAATCACTGCCATTACATTGGCGTTGTGTGGGCGCATCCGGTCACTACCTTGATATTCCTTCACACTCATCTAAGAGGGAGCGAAGATGCTCAACCGCTAGGAAGAGAGTTGAAAGACTAAGGAGAACTTGACCTTACAAGTTTATAGTGAATGAGATGTCGAGTTGAGCATATTGTAACAAGTACATGAATGTGTTACCGTACTTAGATGGAGGATTTCTCCTAAGACTTCTTCGTCATATGGACGAAACATGTCTTCTCAACACTTCGACCGATCAAGGGATACATATAAGCATAACTTCATCGTCCTTTAGCTTGCCTTAAGCCGACAGATGAATAAGCATCATCAATAACGGTCCTCATTTCAAGACCAAGTATGCCCAAGATCCTTTCATTCTTAATTTTGGATCAGTGGCATCTCTTAGTTTAACAAGAGTTCATCACAATCCATCTAGAATTTACATGCAAATAGGCATAATTCATCATATTCCTTCCCTAATCAAGTAGATACTTAGCAAATACTATGCAAAAGCGCTCTGTGGTCAGGAGCCACTTGATTTGGGTGAAAACCGATCTATTCAACATCTTTTTATATATCTCTTAGTTCCCAACAGAGATAAGTTGTGACCACAAGCTGCTTGTTCAGTTTTTCGAAAACTACCAAACTGACAAGGTAGTGGAGTGCAATGACATCCATTACGAGAGTATATCTCATCGTAGTCGATTTCAGGGCGTTTGTGAGAGACCTTGCGCCAGAAGGTGAGCCTAAACTCTTTTTCTCACTACGCTTTGTAACAAAGACATAACTGATAGAGTTTACACTTAGGGTGTCGGCGTCACCTCACCAAAGCACTATCTCTTTGTTTAAACTGGATCGCATCTTTCCATTTAGGCCAATCTACAACGTTGGTATTTTCTCAACGAAGTATCGTTCGATATCAAAATCATTAAACCACGTCATCATGTACACCGGTGTAATTTCTAAGTGTAGAGATCTCTATATGGATTGGTATTGACATTAAGGCGTCCCCCAATGATGACCATAATCCAGAAATAACAGACGAATGAGTATCATTGATCAAAGGATCAAGTAGTGCCAACCTCGCATTCTTCCTTGGCGAGTATTTATCAAACCAAGTGGTCTTTCCCTAAACCGTGGGAGCCAGAGCCTAGCGACACCATCTACCACTTTTGTGGTGTCACTATGCCACCATCTATGGGTGACGACATGTCCTCTTATCCGGACATCAACATGTCCTTATCTGGACATCAACACGTCCTTATCCGGACATCAATCTTTATAGGCATGTTTGCAGCATGTATATGTGATCTCGTCACTTTAGGGAACTTGATGAGACACAGTAGGGACAAACCACGACAATTCCAAGTCGTTCTACTTGAACATTCTTGTTCTTATCTCCCCCTAACGACAGGAAGACTGGCTCATCAAAGTGACATAAAAGAGATCGCTTGTCAAGGTCCTTATATAAGCGGACGATAGTTGGAAGCTCATGTCTTATTCAAAGACAATATTCATCAAATAACCCATCTTTGTGCGCTTGTGGAGGCGCAATTTGACACATACAACATGTGGACGATATAGATTATAGAACGTTAACTCAATCTATTAACAAATATACATACCGTTACAACCGTAACATAAAGATTTGAATGATGGTGGGTAAAGATAAATAAGTAAAACTATGACCCTGCTACAATCCATAGTCGTTGGTCTTACAAGTCCAAAAAAAACCGCTTACCTCACCGCCAGGACAGGTCAAAAAGAAACCGGTTGAACCGACCGCCAGCATGACCGGACCTCTGTTTTACGCTTCCTTTAACGGTTCACTATCCTCAAAAGCTCCAAACGCTACCAATTTTCGTAAGCATGTAGACATGAGAGTTAGAATTCGGAAACCGCCAGTCTCGATGACAGAGCCGGCCGAAAAAGTGCCGAACCGGCCGTCGGAGTCGCCGGACATCCGTGAACACATATATCGAGCGGTTCACCACCTTCCAGGTCTCCAAATGCCACCAAATTTTTTGAATAGGTAGGCTCGGATGTTAAGAATCAGTGGCCGCAAACAGAACCTCAAGAACCGGTATAAAAGTTAGTGAACCGGTCCTCACAATGACTGGTCCGCAGGCTGAAAACCGAAAATTCTAGGTTTTTTTTCATCTATTGAATCATTGTTAAGGTTTCCCATAACATCTAATTGTTATGGCTTGAGTTGAACCATTGTGAACATCATCATAGCATTATTATGCCTCAAAGTGAACAATGAGAAGCCATCTAGGCCAACATCTTATGTATCATTCTTGTATAATCACTCACAGACATTGCAATGTCTTACTTAGTGAACAACGACTGAGCATCTTGTGTATGCTAGTCTCTATATATTTTCATTGTCTTTAGCGTAGGAGGGTGTCGCTCCTAATCTTTGCTAAAGAATAGGCTTTACAAAACAAGTAACGAGCATGGCCAATGTGAGATCATAGGGGGTTCTTTTGCGTCATATTTGCTTATGAAAGCATGAGTAGTGCCTCCATTGTATAAGAGGATGACGTGAATGGCTTTAATGTCATCCATAGGCCGTGAGCATTGCTCATAGCTCCATTAAGTTGTATTTTGGTGATCTTTGATCTCAATGGTTACTTTGCTCAAAAGAAAAGATGTTCGTGAGAGTCTTTACTCTTTAGTATACGGATCATCAAAACAAGTCCAAAATTGTCCCGGACGATTTATGTTAAAGCCTACATGAGTCGATGTCTCCAGTCTCATCATTGGTGACAATAACTGATTCAATTAACCGAATCTTAGTGACTCATGAATGTTGCGCATTCATTATAGTGATACATAAGAAATTCTCATTAATTCTCACAATATGTTTCCAGGTGATAAACGTTGGCGTGAATATCATTAAATCATAGCACGGTTCGATTGCTTCTTTATGCATAAAAAACATGTGTGACTTGAATCATAACGCCATTAGGCATTGAAACTTGAGCATTAATCCGCTCTTTGGTTATTTATGTTGATCTAATCATCGTAGTCACAACGGATTTATAAAGAACTAAATCCATGAACAGTTGTCTATTCCTTGCAATAAGCTAAGCACTTAATCTCTCTACAACACACTCGTATACAAGAATGTAGAGACGAATGTAGAGACAACAGTTTTATGTCAAGACATAGAAACCGAAATATGTTAACAATTTCGATGGAGATTGAAAAAAGGTATTGGAATCTTTTAGAGTGCATTATATGACATGTACTGCTACATAGATGGACGAAACAAGGCTTAAAACATGCCAAAACTTGACAAAATCGGTCGTGAGCACCCACGGCCCACTGTTGGATCTTGTAGAAAAAGAAGAGGATTTTTCAACATCCAATTTTGGATGACATTTAGCATAACACAATTTTCTTTTTGCAATTATGAATCCGTTCAAGAGTGTAGAAAACTACTCTTGTTTGTAATGTCTTTGCAATTGTATAGGTGTGCATTGTGTCACACTTGACATTACAAATCCTTTTTGATCCAAAACCGATGTGCATTACGCAACATCATGATATACCAAGTGTGCATTATGCCACATTTGGTTTGATTATGATGCCCAAGTATGCATTGCGCCATACTTGGTGCGATTTCAGTCTTTATAAACGTCACCTTATAGTAACTGGTGATCTTTGTAGTCCAATGTAGTGTCATGTTGTAATGCGATATATTGCATTACATATAGTTTATGTAGATCGAACCATATGTGCAAGACAAAATTCGAATATATATGTCAACAATTGTATCGAGGTCTTGACCATGAATTTAATTCAAAATATAACGACTAAGTAACTTTAGTCAAATATGTGAGGTATAAGCCTTCACAAAACTTGGAAAAATAAACGGATTTTGTAGTCACTGAGACTATTAAACCGAAGGCATATGCTTCTTATTTTCTGCAATGTAACTTTTGCTTTTAAAATCCGTAAATGTGAGAATAATATTCTCATCTTCTTCCATATATATAAAGTTTCTTATTGCAAGAACTCTATATATTTTGTATACATTGACCATAATATTGCTTTCATTGCAATTAGTGAACAGATGTAGAACCACATCAATAACAAGATTTTTCTTTTACTAGCCCAATATCTATATGACATGTGGGGTTCGAGGCGTTGCCTCCCCCTCTTTTTTCAGAACTCGTGACACGAAATTCGTCACTTTTTTTTATGTCAAATTTAGGGCTTATGTTTCGGTCAAATATTTCAACAACAAGATGGAAGATTGATTATTATCGATATACGATAATTAATTCCAAGCATTGAATTTGGTCAAGACCAAGGTTTATGGTAATTCAATTCGATGTAAACCGTGACAAATTCCGTCACAAATCGATGTAACCGTGACAATTTCCGTCACAAATCGATGTTAACCACGACAATTTCCGTCGCAAATCGATGTTTGTCCCTTCATTAACCACGACAATATTTCGTCGTAATACCGTGACTTGTCAAACTGTCACAAATTTCAACTTTGATATGAGGAGTCTCAATCCCTCAATATCGTCCCTCGTTATAAAGAAAGGTGGGATGTAGAAGAAGGCTACGAAGCCCGGCTATGAAATTAAAATTCAAAAGCGGCAACTTTTATAAAAGCTTACTTGCTAGCGTTTATTGGTTTAACAGAAGTTGTCCTTGCAAATTTCATAAACATATGGTTAGTAATATTTACCATATATATAAAAACAGTAAGCAGTAAAACTAATTAAATAGTTACTACTGTAAATAAACTGTTTTTACTCATGAGGTAAAAACTTTTTACCCGGAGAGGCAAATTTACCGTTTTGCCCCTCGTATATTCAATTTGGAAAAACGGAGCGGGTCGGATCTTCAAATCTGGGTCGAGTAGATCCGAGTTGGTGGCAAGCGCAGGTCGACAGGCCGGAAAGCTAGGATGGCAGCGCCGGATTGGGATCGGAAGCACGGCGTCGACGTTGGGTTTAATCGATCACGGCGGGGCTGCTGGGTCGGTTCGGATCTGTTGTAAACGAACGGATCCGGGGCTGGGCTTGGCTGTACAAGACTGGGTAGGGCGGGGCACGCGCGGAGGCTTGGGTTGAGGTGAGCGCCGGTGGAGGCTTTGCCGTCGGTGTGAGCAGGCGGAGCGAGGCTGCCGGATCAGGGCTGTAGTCGAAGGGGAGGTTGCACCAGCGAGATGGGTTGGGTGCCCAGAGCAATTTTCTGGGTGTCCGGCAGCAGAAAATTTTTAGTTTTTTTTTTAGATTTCTAGGGTTTTCGTTATCAAGCTCGGGTTAGAGCAAAGTGCTGATAACGTGTTTAAGGAGAAAAGATAACGAGAATAATGATCTACTCATTCATTGATAAAAAGAATTACAGAGAGTCTCTTGAAGGATCTAGAAGATCTATCAACTGTAATCTATTCTAATAAGAAAACTAGATTAACCAATCCTACGTGTATTAGGGCAAGACACATAACAGAAGGACGGAAATATAATTTCCTTAAACAAATACCAATTAAAATTACAATATCAAATAAAAATACAATACTAAATAAAAATACAATACCAAATATTACAATACCAAATAAAACTCCACAACTTGATTATTGTTGGTTGGCTTCCAATGCCCAATTGTGCTCCACTAAATCATTCTGAAGAATTGTGTGGATATAAGTTGATTCGAGGTGGTCAATACGGTCCCAAAATGCATGTTGGTTTCTTCCATTTCTTTACACTGGTAAAAAAGGAATTTGAACCCCCTCATGATCTACTGGCCCATCATAAACTCTTGCCGCCAGTGAGTTCAATAGATCTTTTTCTTCTGGCTCGACAAATTCTTCTTCTACAAATTCATCCTCTACAATCATGTTATGCAATATGATGCAAGTTATCATTATGTTTCTCAGTGTCGAACTCCTGTGCAACCGAGCTCCATGACGAAGGATTGCCCAACGGGATTGCAGGATGCCGAAACACCTCTCTACATCTTTACGGTATGCTTTTTGTTTTTTTTGTAAATAGTTTTTGTGCTTGCGATTCAGGGTTTGGAATAGTTTTTACAAATGTGGAGTATCTAGGATAAATTCCGTCAGCAAAATAATAAACATTGTTATATCTCCTACTGTTTCCAGCAATGAGCCCTTCAAAGACCGGTGATTGGTCGAGCACGTTAATATCATTTAGAGCTCCTGGCACACCAAAGAAAGCGTGTCATACCCACGTGTCATGCGAGGCCACCGCCTCTAGAATAATGGTGGGACGACCCTTCCGGTCACTGTAAGCCCCATGCCACCCGGTTAGGCAGTTCTTCCACTCCCAATGCATGCAGTCAATGCTTCCGATCATACCTGGAAATCCCCGCTGATCAGCCCTAGCAAGAAGCCTTTGGAGGTTAGCCTTTGTTGGATCTCGGAGATATTCGCGGACCAAAAATACCTATCACCTGTTGGCAAAACTTCTTCATGCACTCTAGTGTAGTTGATTCCCCCATCCTGCATATCTTAGCACACTGATCAGCAGCTGCGCCATACGCCAACATTCGGAGGGCACCTGTCATCTTCTGTTGGGGCAGCAACCCTAGTTTTCCAGTGGCATCTGCTTTTTGATGCCAATAAGGGTCGTGGTTACAGAGAGCCGTCATGATGTGGTTGAACAGATGGGTGTGCATTCGGTACCTCCGATGAAATTCTTCCTCCCTAAAGATCGGACGCTCGATGAAGTAATCTGCTATGAGACTTTGTTCCCCCAGCTACCCTATGTCTGGGTGGTTAGGAGAGCGACCAGGACGCGAATCGCATCCTTGTGGTTCATCTGAAGTATCAAGATGTACCATCATCATGGTCGCGTTAGTCATCATGGCATCCATCGTCTCAGCGTCCTCTTGACTATGTTGTTGCCTCTGCTTCAACAATTTACGAAAAAAACTCATCGTAATGATGAGGAAATGTGGCGAAGTAATTGAGGGAATGTGTTTTTGAAGATTTGTAACTGAGTTGTGAAGATTGTGTGAGTAGAGAGGGTGATGAAGCTTATTTATGGTCAATTTCAGATGCCAAGAACTTGAAGATCATGTTACGTGTCGAGTTGTCATTCATCGAAAATCCTATCAAAAATCCAATGACATTATTTGGCCGACAAACACACGTGTCACTTTTTGGTTAATCAGAAATCCTATCGGAAATCCTATAATATTATTTGGATGATCACAACATCTGACAATGCCACGTGTGGTCTGGTGATTGATTGATTATCATATATGAAATCTAAAAAATAAAAGATTAAATCGATGAATAGTGATTGTTAAATTGACGGAGCTGCACCGCTGCATAAAAACAGGCCCATAAAAGCAATTTACAATGAATAGTAATTGATGGAAGTAATTTAATTGATGGTTTGATGGAGTTGAATGGGTGCATATGCCCTTAACATGAAAAAAAAAAAGCTTCCGGGTTCCGACCCCTGATTTTAGACTAAGAAAACAGGAAAACGCTGGACTACACGGGTGTATCGTACACCGTAGTGATCAAAGACACGTGGCAAAAAATAGACCACAAATTTCAAATTCAAAGGGCACAATTGTAAAGTCATACTTAACCTTTATTAATAGTAAAAATCAGTGGTTATAGTTAAATCATAAGTGCATTTAGATCAATTCTCTCTCTCTCTCTCATCATGTCAAGCAGATAAGTGTTTGCCGACCATGACAATGACAGTGGGTCGAGACCGAGGTCGAGGTTGGCTGTTAGAGGAAGATGATGATCAATTATATATAGTGAGATGAGATCGATTTAGTTGACCTTGTGAGATTTCAAATCTCACCAGAGTGAACATACAAATCAATTATATATATATATATATATATATATATATATATATACCAGTCGATCAAAGCTGACTGAAGATAAGGAGCTCATAGCTTCGCTTGAAGACACAAGCTCGACGAGGTCGTCTCCGGTGCATCTCGATCGGAATTGGTATTAAGCAAGTTCCTCCGCTACGTGTCGACCTGATCATCACCTTCCTTTAAAGGTCGAGAGCAAACAAAAACCCAAGGTCCTAAGCTAACCCACCTTGCTAACTGGAAAACCTAAACCACCTCAAGAAGCCTCTAGAGATGCTGCCAAGCAAACCTAGAAGACGGCGATGTAGTGTCGGAAACTAAACTTTGATTGAAGTTACATTGCTGCCCTTCGGTTGGTATCAATGAAAACTGATTTTACCAACTCTGTGAAAGTTACATAAAACCTTCCCGTTTTAACACCATTTCAGCGGCGTATGATACCGGCCGCGTAGTACAACTTTTGCCAAGAAAACAAATCCATTTCTTTTTCATGATGCTTTTAAATTATATTTTTAAAAATAAAAATAAGCATTTAGATTCTTACGAGGGAACCAAAATGTGCTATATTACAAGATGCAACAAATATAGTGCATCTAACATGTATTTTTGACTTATGACAACATCATACATTAAGTGTCACACTCCTTTAACCATATTTCAATAACAATAACAACGTATTAACTGAAAATACTAATGTCGGTGCGGTGCTTTTGTACGGTGTTGTCCTCTTTACCATTAGCACCAACGTGAAACATCCTAGTTCGTCTCTAACCGAGACCAAAGTGAGAGTCGTCCCAAATGTTGTTATCAGATGAGTGACTAAACCATAAAATCTCACAAATCCAAAGTCAAATGATACACCGTATGTGTCCATGCTCTATTCCTACGTACATTAACGTGAACTCATCCAAGAACTAGGTATTGAAATCAAAACTTGTAAAGAAATCCATGATGCTAGAGAGCTAACCTATATGTAACCCTCTCGTACGAGTTGGGAGATGAAAGAGAGCCATCCCCATGCCCCCAAAGTCAACCAAACCCAAACTAATAATTAGCATATATGAAGTAGTTATCTTTACACAAGAAAAAAACACCAAACTAAGCTTAAATAATAAATAAAATAATAGATAGAGTTGGATCCAAACTTAAATTGAAGAAGAAGCGTGAGACGCACCCTACGGCATAAGGTAGGCACCAAAGCGTGGGTCAAGGTGAGGAGGGTGAGGTTGAGGCATCGAACCCCTCTCCCTCTCTGTGGCGAGGCACTCCGTCACCGTCACCGTTGTCCCCCGTTAACGTTTTAATTAATTTAATATCTTAAACGCGCGCATTAATATATTTTATTAGTCCCCCGATCCCCCAACCCGGAGCTTAATTATAAAAACCACCAAACACCAAAAACCCAACCTTCAAATCGAACCAAAAACGTGGCTGTTTCTGAGAGAAACGCAGAGCAAGACCAAAGAGAATGGCCAAGACTATGGCGGTGGGAGGAGGAGTTCCGGTCATCTTCATCATCGCCTTTCTGATCCTCTGCGGCGCCGCAGATCTGGTTTCCTCCGACGCCTCCAATCACCGTTACAAGGAAGGCGATGTAGTCCCGCTCTATGCCAACAAGGTCGGGCCCTTCCACAACCCCAGGTAACTCGATCCCACAGTTTCCATTTAGCTCAACTCAGCTGTGATTCGAACCGGATCTGAGTTTATGTCCAGAAATTGTGTGAGAAATTTGCAGCTTAGCTGAATGGAGTGATATTGTGTTCCAGGATGAGCTAGGCATTAGTTTCCGAAATCGAATCGGGAAAGATTAGATTATACTACAGAGCTGGATCTGACTCTGACAATTGATTTCGGTCCTTAATTGTTTGCGATTGAATCCGTTACAGGCTCATTTAAAGAGACCTTTGACCTTTCGAACTGAAACAATAAGGCATGTAAATCTAAAAATGTTGGGAATATCGTGTCTCCACCTGGCCCCTAATTAGTTTCTTTTTTTGTATGATTGCAGTGAAACCTACAGGTACTTTGATCTCCCGTTCTGCTCACCAGGTTTGTATCTGATCCGATTTGTTTCGTTCTTTTTGCTCGATACACAGTATCTGTTCATCTTTTAAATGTATTGTCGCTGGATCTTAATCGCAGATGCGGTTAAAGAGAAAAAGGAAGCTCTTGGTGAAGTATTGAATGGGGATCGTTTAGTGAGTGCTCCTTACAAACTCGAGTTCCTGAAACATAAAGATTCAAAACAAGTTTGCAAAAAGAGTCTCACGAAGGAAGAAGTGGCCAAGTTCAGATCTGCTGTGAACAAGGATTATTACTTTCAAATGTATTATGATGATTTGCCCATCTGGGGCTTCATAGGGAAGGTTGACAAGGAGAACAAAGACCCAAGCGAGTACAAGACCTACCTCTATAAGCACATTCATTTTGATATCTTGTACAACAAGGATCGTGTGATCGAAATCAACGTTCAAACAGATCCTCACGCTCTAGTTGACCTTACTGAGGATAAAGAAGTTGATGTTGAGTTTTTGTATACAGTGAAATGGAGGGAGACAAACACTCCTTTCGATAAGAGGATGGATAAGTATTCTCACTCCTCATCGCTGCCTCATCATTTAGAGATCCATTGGTTCTCCATTATCAACTCATGTGTCACAGTTCTACTCTTGACTGGGTTTCTTGCCACCATTCTCATGCGAGTGCTTAAGAACGATTTTGTCAAGTAAGACTATTTGATAATCCTTGCTCACTCTTTTTGTCTGCTGCTTTATTCATTCATTCTCAAATTTGACTTATCTTTTTCCCTTTAAAAGATACGCTCATGACGAGGAAGCAGCTGAAGACCAAGAAGAGACTGGATGGAAGTACATCCATGGAGATGTATTTAGGTTTCCCAAACACAAATCTCTGTTTGCAGCAGCTCTTGGTTCTGGCACCCAACTATTTACACTGTAAGTGCTCATTCATACAGCTATAAGTTCAGCCCTGCGTCTCTGGTTTTGAAGCTTCTAAATTCTATGCTTATATGTTCTCTGCAGTACGATCTTCATTTTCATACTCGCTCTTGTTGGTGTCTTTTATCCATACAACCGGGGGGCTTTATTTACCGCTCTAGTTGTAATTTATGCCCTCACATCGGGAATCGCAGGCTATACGGCAACTTCATTTTATTGCCAGCTAGAGGGGACGAACTGGGTATGTGCTGATGAATTCTGTATGACACTGTTTTGCGATGAACCACTATTGTCACATTTATTCATCCAATATTCTGTTAATAAAAGGTTAAAAATTCTGGCATGACAGGTTAGGAATCTGTTGTTGACTGGATGCCTCTTCTGTGGACCTTTGTTTCTCACATTCTGCTTTTTGAATACTGTTGCAATTGCTTACACAGCCACTGCAGCACTTCCATTTGGCACAATTGTGGTTATAGTTCTAATATGGACACTTGTTACATCACCTTTATTGGTATTGGGTGGGATTGCTGGAAAGAACAGTAAAGCTGAGTTCCAAGCTCCTGTTCGAACCACCAAGTATCCCAGAGAGATTCCACCTTTACCTTGGTACCGGGCAACAGTCCCTCAAATGGCAATGGCTGGTTTTCTGCCTTTCAGTGCTATTTATATTGAACTGTACTACATCTTTGCCAGTGTCTGGGGACACAGGATTTACACCATTTATAGCATCTTGTTTATCGTGTTCATCATTCTTCTGATAGTCACCGCTTTCATTACTGTGGCATTGACATATTTCCAACTAGCTGCTGAGGACCATGAGTGGTGGTGGAGGTAAGCTACTGTTACAATGCATCCATGCAAGTTTTGTTCGAGTTTTTATATTTTTATTTCTAAAGCGAGTTCGTTACAAGGTTCCAACTATTTACCTTTGTGTCAACTCTTCATTTCTTCAAAGACAGATGGTGAATGAAACTTTTGAGGTTGTAGGGAGAGGGGGGGGGATATAGTATTTTCTTATAGGTTTATATGGTTGAGAAAAGGTAGATTATAGGTTATAAAATGGAGATGTTGTCTGGATCTGGGATATATGAAAACTAATTGAAATGCCATTGTAAAAATGTTGAAACCCTGAACTGGGACTACAATTTGTGTTGATCACATAAAACTTAATGATTAAGTTGCATGGTTTATTACCCTCTGGATCTGATATGATGGTCTTTGACTGATATATATATATATCCCTGGTTTGATTGCAGATCTTTTCTCTGTGGTGGATCGACGGGCCTATTTATCTATGCCTACTGTTTGTATTACTACTATGCCCGCTCTGATATGTCTGGATTTATGCAAACATCCTTCTTCTTTGGTTACATGGCATGTATCTGCTATGGTTTCTTCCTCATGCTTGGATCTGTAGGCTTCCGGGCAGCTTTGTTTTTTGTCCGTCACATATACCGATCCATTAAGTGCGAGTAAACTAGTTCTCCAAGAATCGAAGAAATGTTACTTGTGTTTTCCATCTTATAGGGCACCCTTGTAGAGGAATTTCATCAAATTAATTTTGTAGTGCCTCGTGTATTAAGCAAAAGCCCCGAGATATCTTTGCTTTGACCGCAATATGTTAGATCACTATATGGCAACTATTCATAGAGACAGTCTGTATCACTACTTTCCAAAACTTTGCAATACATTCTTTAAATATCTTCCCTTGTGATACTCGGTTCTTCTCTTCCCTTGGATCTGGAGTGGATGGTCTGATTTGTTCCTGGTTTTCTGTGATCGCGCATTCGCGATTTTAAAACACAATGCAAGTCTCTCCCAAGTTTTAAGCGTGACAACATGAAACTGACTTGGTGTTGGCTAAGAAATCCAGGTAGGGAAAGTACGAGCAATTGAAAGAAAATCAAAACAGAAATCATGATCAACCAAACCGAATCCTCCTTGATAATCTCTCACTCGATATAACATCCAAATTGAAGGAGACGCCAAACTGTAAATCTAACCCTAACCCAGCAATGAGCCTAAACACATATCCTCACAACACATTACATTTAGATTGATCAAGCAAAGGAGAAAGGCTTTGCCGCTTTACTAGAGTGGAAGTGGAAGGAGACTTCAAGCTAGTAATTGAAGCAGTGAATAGTTAATTTGATCCACCTTGGAGATTGATCAAGCTAGTTCAAGACATTAGAGAGTTGGCGATTAGTTTTGATTTCATTAACTTTAAACACGTCTTTCGTGAAACTAATTTTATAGCGGATGTCATTGTTAATATTGGTCATTCTAGTGTTGTCCCATTACATTGGGATGATAGGGTCTTGCTTTTTGATATTGTAAACTTGGGATGCCCTAGAGGCTTTTGCTTATAAAAGTTTTTTTTTTCTCTTAAAAAAAAACACATTACATTTAGATGTCAACAGAAAGAAGGAGACTTGTTAGTTGTTACATTTAACAAGCAGTGAAACCGAATTGAACCATTAAATGAGGAAGAGTTTTTATGACCCCGCTATTTTATGTCTGTCAACTATCACTTGGAAAACAAGAGATGCAAATGCCAATGTCAAAGGATACAAATGTGGATGCCAATGTTAACTATCACATGTCTCTTCAAATTGTTTAATTTTATTTTTGATAATAAAATGGACATGTGTCAATAATTAAGATGGTTGACACTTTAGTGGGCAAATAAAGGTGGTCGACAATTTTATATCCCAATGTCAGAGGTATGAATAGATGCATTAATTAATTTAGCATCCACATTATAAAGAAAAGACAAAATACCACTTAATCAAATTGTTTTTAACATAACGAATGATATGTCCATTTATAGAAATCAATATAAACACACTTTTTACGAGATTTACTTCTTCACTCGGATACAACCATATACGTTTTAAATCCGGCAAGTTTGATCAATAGTCTTAAAGGACTTTCCATGCACAAAATTTGAAATTTGACATGCCTATAGATTGTTAATTTCCTTTTTGGATTGATTACAATAACAAATTTTTTAGGATGCCGCTATTTTCACCCCACTAAATGCTCAATTCACCTCATGCCTTATTTTTTACCTTTAACGTTTCAATTCTGCCCTTAAAATTTTGAGAAAATCTGGTTTTTTTTTTCTTTTATTGTTCTCAATCTGATAAAATCTAAAAATATACAAATAGTCAAATATTTCATCAATATATTTGACGCAGACCTCAATTCTTCTTAAACCAAATCCTATATATGTTCTCCTCGATCTCTTTCTTGAGTTCATTCTTTACGATTATGAATATATATATATATATATTATATATATATATATATATATATATGAAAGACTACATTTGAAGTCATAAATAAAATAAAAATAAGAACGAACAATCTCACCACATTGTGTAACCATGCACCTTGTTGAAGATTGAAGTGATTCTCAAATCTAATTTGATGTATGTAGATGTTTAAGAAAATATGATTTATTGTGTGTGCCTTAGTCAAAATAGAATCATAATAGGATTTAATATCAATATTGTAATAGGAATATATGTATTTTCCTTATGTATTGTATCCTCTATATATAGAGGCTTATTCTATGAATGAAATAAAACGATATTCTTCTCAATCTCTCTCTCTCTCTCAGTTTATTTCTCCCGCAATACGTTATCAGACAATTTGCTCTAGCCTTGAGTTATAGCCAAAACCCTAAAAAATAATAATATCTTGAAACCCTAGAATCACATACCGGCCCCTCCTCCAGTTCACCATTGTCGCTCCAACAAAGCTCCATCGATCACCATAGCAATGAAGAAGGAGAAGAAGGGCACCAAGCCATCCCTGGCCTTCTAACAAATCTCCATGGATCTCGTCGTCAGGGAAAACCGGTTGTAGACAAAAACGATTATGTTGCTTGATCATTGTTTTATGGGGATGCAAGCTTCAATCGGTGATAGCTGGCCTGCAATGATGGAAACGAGAATGCAAAGAAAGCTAAGCAAACAAATCTTACTTGGTCTTAATTATACATGATACTGCTAGTTTTCTCTTTGTATCTATTTGCACATATATACTTTACTTAATTGATACACCTATTCGTATGTATGTGTGCAAATTGTGGTCTGATACCAAAAGGTTATATACTAATCATTCGATTTTGTTTCAAGGAGATCGAGCATTTTGCTTCTTGTAACGAGTATGTTGATGACGGATTAGCACACATCGAGATACTTCATAAGTCAAAGTAATGGAGCGTTATGTTTTAACACGCAGCAATCCTAAAGACACTTACACGTCTACATCGGCATGTGCGTGTATTACGAGTTTCAAGCTTAAATATTATTTTTGAAGTAAGCTTTAAATTAAAGTTCTTGCTTTCTGAGACTTGTGTTTTTATCAAGTGTTTTCAAACTTCCCTTCCTCTACATCCCGACCCTTCTTATGGCGTGGGACTTTTAAGAAATAATTGAATCGTGGGGATTCATATGCTATGAGCATCGAAAAGAGAATTATGGCTATGAGAAAAGTTCATGAGCCTCAAAACGACCATTTAAACATCATGGTTTTGGTCTAATCCAAATTTCTTAGAAATATTAGTGGTCGAGGAAGTCTTTGGGACTACGACACTAATTCTTCTTCTTGTTTCTCAAGATGTCGAAAAAAAAGGGGGCAAAGAAAAAAAAAAGCCCAGAATTTGCAAAATTATACTGCAATGATACTGAGTATTACCAATGGGTGACTGACATCGAGAACCACCTCAATGCCATGATATGACTTGGTATTTGAAGATGAGGTATATATGCTATAGACAGATCTAATGAGCATGAATTTTGAGCATTGCAAGGCAAATGCTAAATTAGCTGCACAATACAAAGTATATAAATATAAGAGAGAAAAAGGCTTATCATGCAGCTGAAGAAGAAGAAGAAGAAGTTGATGGCAGTGACACCAAACTTATTTTTACATACTTCAAATATGGTAAGAAACACATTGATGTTGCAGATTTTGATTGGAGCATTTATTTTTCCAATAATACTTTGTACAGGCTTCTATGCCTCAATAAATAAATGACGATTTGTCATAGCTTTTATTTTGGATTAGATTTTGATTACAAAACCTTGATGTACGTTGGCATATTAATAGAGTTTCGAATTTATCTGAGACTTGAGCTCTATTCAAATTTTATTGTTGCAATGACATATTGACTTATTATGGTATATGGTTTGAAAGAAAGAAATAATTTCACCATGAGTGCACATGGAGCGGCAATATGAGTCAAAAGGGTGACAAAATATTTCGGCAAAGACTTGAAAAAAAATGAAATAGTCAACTATGACGAAAAAGTCAACTCTGACGAAAAATCAACTACAAAAAGTCAACTAAAAACGGTACTGTTCACCGTGAACAGCAACATAAAGAAAAAAAAAACAATTGTTGTTTATTTGTGTATATTTACACTCACATACTATATGTCTTGAACATATATTGACTGATCTCCTATAATTTGCCAGTATGTTACTTGGAGAGATTGAATATTTAAAGTCGATAGTATGACTACCCACACAATACCTAAAAGTAGGTAATTATTTGTGGAATAATGTCTTACAATCCCTTTGTAACTCAAATGATTGCATCATCACAATTGATAAAAGAAAGCGATAGATAGCTTAAATTCTT
Source organism: Fragaria nilgerrensis (assembly GCA_010134655.1). Taxonomy (NCBI): domain Eukaryota; kingdom Viridiplantae; phylum Streptophyta; class Magnoliopsida; order Rosales; family Rosaceae; genus Fragaria; species Fragaria nilgerrensis. The sequence goes on from CM020981.1 coordinate 11,505,533, forward strand.
TTGTCTTTATGGCATTATGATTATTATCATTGAAGCTCTTTATGCTCCAAGAGCTATTCGAACTCTTATCAGCAATAAAAGATATATTGCCAATGATTATCACGTGGAAACGCATAAGAGAGAATGGACATGAGTTCCTTTGCATTACCTCTAATGACTATGGATGTACACGAGTATTAAAGAAGATTATGTGTCATTAGTGGGTTAATTTGTAACCACTATTATAATTATTGAATCCAACAACGTCATATGAGATGACATTGAGATTATGACACATATAGGCTTTGACATGACAGATTAAGACATCATGGTCATGGTATGATGATCCGTATATTGAAAAAAAAAATATCACATGGACATCCATTATTTTGAGTGAGAAAAAGCAAGATCCAAAAGAATATGGTTCAAGAGGCATATTGCTACTTGTATAAAAATGCCGTCGTTCCCCTTATGCGGCTTTGAGACATTTTTGATGCACATGTTGGTGTAATCGTTCCCTATTATGCTTCTCAAGTCAATTATGACTTTATGGCTAAACCAAAATCTTCATTGGTTACTTCTGAAAGCCAATTAATTACTCATTTTGTAAAGCCTATTTCTTTGAAAAATTAGGATTGAGATCATCATATGCAAAGGACACATGTATTCTCATAATGTTCTAAATTACATTGAATCCAAGGGGATTCTATAGACAAATTCAACCAACTTGTGGACATTTTTGATATTTTATGGTGTTGGTTGACGTGCATACACGCTGGTCATGTGTCGCACTATCGTCTACTCGTTATATATGCTGCTTATAATATAACTTCTAGCACAAATTATATATTGGGCTCACTACACGTATCATCCCATTAAGTCAATTCTGTTTGATAATGCTAGAGAGTTCACATCGACAAATTTCGATGCCTATTGTACATTTTGATGGAATGATGGTTGATATCATGTTCCCATGTACATGCCCAAATGGTTTCGCGGAAAGTTACGAGTAAATGACTACGATAGTAGCTAAATTTTGGTAATGCGCACCAATTTTTCCGCTTGGGTTATGCGATTGCATGCAGCTATACAAATTCATCTACGAACCATCACCACTTAACCTTTTTATGCGTTAAAGCTAGTGACTTACGCATTTATGTGCCAAAATTACGCAGCCACAACATACTATGATGAGTTCTTAGACATGAATAAGTATGTATGTTGGATATAAGTCTCCAACTATAGTCCGCTTTGTTGAAACCTTGACAGACGATCTCTTTACCGCCATATTTGCGGAATGTCACTTTGATGAGACAATTTTCCCGTCGTTAGGGGGAGATAAGAACAAGAATGTTCAAAGATAACGACATGAAGTTATCGTGATTTATCCCCACTTTGTCTCATCATGATCCGCAAAACCGCACAATATTAAAGTGCGTAGAATAATTGATCTTCAAAACGTAGCAGATTCGATGTCTGATGCGTTTTGTAATATTAAAGTGACAAGATCATAATATACATGCTGCAAACATGCCTGTAAGGATTGATGTCCTATCAAGAGGACATGGCGCCACCTAATGAAATTGGTGTCGACGCCGTCGCCGCCATGTTTGGTGGCATAAGGACGCCATAACGTGGCATAATGGTGTCAAAGGCCGTGGCTCCCAAAGGAAAAGAGGGAGGCCCTATAGGTTCGATGAATACTCGCCCAAGGGAGAGAGCAAGTTTGGCACAACTTGATCTATTGATCATTGATACTCAAATCCGTCTCATTTGAATATTTATGAATTATGGTTATTATTAGGGGACGCCTCAATGTTAAAACAAATTCTTGAAATATAGAGATCTCTACAACTATATATTACACTAGTGTACATGCAGACATGGGATATTGAGATATCAAACCTTACTTCGTTGCAAAAATGTAAACGTAGTTAATATTGGCCTAAAAGGAAAGAACCGATCCAGGCTAAGTTGAAAGAAAGGTATTTGAGTTGGTGATGCCGACACGCCCAAGTGTAAAGCCTATCAATTTAATAAGTCTTTGTTATAAAGCATGATTAGTAGACACGCCTCATGGCGCAAGGCTTGTCATATCGCCCTGGGATTGACTACGAGGAGACATATTCTCTCGTAATGGATGTCATTGCACTCCACTACCTTGTCAGTTTGGTAGTTTGGTAATTTTCGAAAAACTTGACATGCAACTTATGAAGGTAGTCACAACATATCTCTATGGGGATCTAAGTTAAGAGATATACATGAATGTCCAAGGTTGACTTCATTTACCCAAATCAAGTGGCTCTAAACCACGGAGCACGTTTACAATAAGGTTGAAATGTTCCCTAAGTGACAACTTGATTGGAAAGGGATATGATGAATTATGTCCATGCGTGTTTATTAAAAAGGACAAGTTCCGGATTTTCATTATTGCGGTTTATGTCAATGATATGAATTTTAATTGACTCTTGATGAACTAAGAGATACCGCTATGGATTTGAAATCCAAATTTTAAGATAAAGATCTTGGGAATATATGGTTTTGTCTCGAATTGGAACTCGAGCACCATAATGATGGTATTGTCCATCAATCGGCTTATATTATGAGATATTAAGGCACTTTAATGATGATAAAGTGAGGCCTATAAGTATTCCCATGATCGTTCGTAGTCTTGACCTTTAAAGGGATACGTTTCGTCCAAGGGATGATGACGAACACGTTTTAAAGGCTGAATGCCTAATATAAGTACATTAAGTGCATTATTGTACCAAGCAAAGATATACAAGATACGACATCTCATTCATATTGTGAACTTGTTAGCTAGATACAGCTATGCGCCCATGCATTGTCTATGGATTGACATAAGATTAATCTTTGGATACTTATGATACTTTTGGGCTTATTCTATCTGTCACACCCTGACCCGAATATTTTTTTTTGAGTTGAAGGTGTGACTGGAAAATAAAAATAGGATAGGATAGAAATACAAGACCAAAGATATTTTGATGTTTCAAAAAAATATGCAGCAGAGCTGTAACTTTGAAAATTCATAAATAATCCTAAAATAACTTATTTTCATGAGATTCCAACTCTTAGTTGATCTTTAAGATGTCTACTGTAACTTTCATGCAGACACTAAGTGCAAACAACTAACCAATTTGAACAGTTTTTCGAAAGAAGATAACTGGTCCAAAATCTCAAAAACACTATCTGCAGAATTTCCTGATACAAACCTTAAACTTTGAAAAATCATAATTTAATCTAGAAAAAATCATTTTCAAGTGATTCAAATTCTGGAATGAACCTTAAGATGTCCACTACAACTCTTATGAAGAAACCAACTTCAAATTCCAAACAAAACTGTACGATTTTCAAACGAAAGCTAACTGATGCAGAATTTGAAGAACACTGTTTCAGAATTGCAGGTTCTATTCATACTTTGAGTTTAACCTATGAACTCTAAATAAACAAGCTGGAAATTAAAGAACCAATTTGAAGAACTTGGAATCAAGTAAAGGGCATAGCCAATTCAATAAAGATGTCACAGATTACAATACAAACTTCATTATTCCAACTGAATTTAAAACATAACTTCAAAGGCTAAACAACATGCTGCAGCCTTTGTTCTTATTTTAAACAGAAATTTAAAAGGACAAGCCACACACTTTCCTTCACATCAATGCACAAAGCTCTTCAAGAGAGAAATCTAAAGTTCATGTTCAACACCTGCACAATATTCTTAGGGGTGAGCAACGCTCAGTAGAAGGCTAGTCCTCTATAAATAACATATGCCAACCATAACAATGCATGAATGCAATGATTCCTTCAATAATAACCCCCCTCACCCAAACCATAATTCTCTTTTTGCTAGTTCTCTTGCTTAATCTCGATCACCAAAATCCTATAGCCATATTAGCCCACCTGATATTTGGTCCTTACGAATTATGCTCAACTACACAAAACACAAAAGCATTCTCTCAAAAAAATTCTATTCCCAATTTCACCAATCTTCTGCCTCATTATTATATTCATGAACATGCTGATAAACTAGATGATAAACAACATATCATAAAGAACAATCAATCACTGATTCAACAATCAAATTGCATACAGAAAAGCACAACAAGACCAAGAACAAGACAAATTACAAATCACATATAACAAAACAACAACCAAACACATGATGAATTAAACAGAGGTTCCCGAGATCCCCTACCTCAATTCAGAGCTGTGCTTTTCAGATTCCTCTTTAATCTCAAAATTCCTTCCCTCACCCCTTTTTTTTTTTTTTCTAAACCTCAGAGATAATAAACTCAATGAATAACAAGAGGATCAAACCTGGGTATTTATAGGAGCGTGCAAACTGGTCAGAATTGAATTCGGGATAGAATGGAATCGATCATATGCCAGCTCAATCAAAATCGCCACATCATGCTTGCTTCCAGTAACTGACTCTCCAAGGCTTCTCCTATATGAACAACACCTCTAGCTTCTAGGTTTCTGCTTATCCTCAATGATTATGATCTCCTAGTTGGAGTGGTGCTTGGAAGGAGGAACAGAATGGAGGAAGATGGAGGAGGATGAACACGAAGAGAGAAGAGGCCGATCGTGAAGAGAGTGAAGAGAGCAGAAAACGAATTGAGTTCACCACACTTTTTGTCGTTAAACTAAAGTTTAAAGAAGCTGACTGGTCTTGGTTTTGACTTAGATTGGGCTTGGGTCTAAAAAAAATATTGGGCTGGTCTAACAAATTGATATTTACATATTACATAAATAAATAAATAAACACTCCCATATTTATGAATTTAAATTACTGCTAAACAAAAAAATAGAATAAATAAAATACACTATCTTATTTTCTTAATAGTTATTAAAATACAGGTCGTCACACTATCTCTATATAAAGAGAAGAGTATATGGCATGATAGATTGCATCACATAGCCATCGCCGCAAGCCATGCGTGAAGAAAAACGCATTAAAGGCGAAATCAGAAAATCTATTTTTCCAGATCAGTTAACTTCAACAGAGCTTTGTGATCAGCTCAGGACGAATTTGATTATGAGTAATATATGGTTGGAAAGCTACGGATGTGTAGTTTCTAGAACTTTTTACGGTTTGTCCATATCTATTTTGAGCAGGAAGTTATGACTGATTTAGTATAAAAAGGTCATGCCACTCGTGAATTTGATTTTCGACGCAAACTCTTATTTTGAGTTCTTGGGCAGCCTTCTACTCATTCTACCAAATACTTGTGATGTTTTGGTGTGATTTGCTGATATTAGGTATCTCTTTAACCCACATAAAAGTTGTTTCCATGTGAGCTATGTAGTGGGAAACAACGTAATATCTTGGTGAACTAAACAAAGTTTTGTCGCTACATCTTAAATGATGTCTAGATGATTGCTCTACACGAAATAGTTCGTGAGTGTATATGGTTGAAGCCTATAATTACACATATTCTAAGAGCAAATGGTTTAATGTTTACCACAGATGAACCTACATATTTTTATAAGGTTAATGATGCTTGCATTCGACATATGAAGCAATGTTTTACCAAAAACGACAACACCAAGTATATATCATGTACGTGATCAGCAAAGAATGAGTTTTCCTCATGATCAAAGTGAAACAAGTTAGATATGAGGATAATATGACATATCTTTTTACTAGATCATTACCTAAGGTCGCATTGAAAAACATGTCTAAAGCATTGGTATGCTTAATTTATCTAAAGCTCCCATGATTGTAAGAATCAGGGAGAGGTGCAGACATCAGGGAGAGTCTGACACATATATGTCAATTTCAAATGTGAATGATGCGTTGTACTCTTTTTGTTCCTTCGACCAAGGTTATTTTTGCCCATGAGGTTTTATTGTTACTTGGCAAGGTTTTTAATGAGGCAACATGTAATGCATCTGAATGTATCATATTATTTTGACACGGCACAAGGGGGAGTGAGGAAATATGATTTATTGTGTGTGCCTTAGTCAAAATAGAATCAGAATAGGATTCAATATTAATATTGTAATAGGAATATATGTACTTTCCTTATGTATTGTATCCTCTATATATAGAGGCTTATTCTATGAATGAAATAGAACGATATTCTTCCCAATCTCTCTCTCTCAGTTATTTCTCCCGCAATAGTAGAGAAATTTTTTTTCGATATAAAGATGTAGAGAATTGTTATTGTTTGGATTTTATAGATTTTAGTTTCATATTATATTTTCACAAAAATTATTGATTGTAGGGTTAATATTGAAATATTTAGTTTAAAATTAAAATGTGGAGTAAACAAATTATTTGGTAGGATGGCAATAACCGCACCTATTTTATTAAGAGCCGACCAAACCCATTAACAAAGCAAGCACTTGTCACAACTCACAAGTTGCCAAACCATATCTAAACCCTGAAGCCCTAAACCATATTTGTGAGGTACATAATAGTTTAAGGTGCAATGTGCAAATGGCAACACTTTAGGTTAGGCAAAAAAGTGATGGGTTTTTTCTTTCCTATAGAAAATTTGTGATAATTAGCTGTTAATGAAAAGAATCATAATTGAAGGCCAGGTGTACTGTACATGGTTGCATCGAACATTCAGTTGGCTCAAAGATTTACCCAATTACGGGCAACTGCACAAATTTAACCCACAATTTCGTATAGGTTTTTACTGATCTTAGCATTCTCCGGATTCAACTAAAACCATTTTCGTAAGGGAAAGAAACAAGGGAATAGGACATTTTAGGACCCATTTTACACTGTAACTCTGTAATGTTAAACCAAAAGCAAGGACAAAAGGCCAGAAAAGGGTTAGGCAAAATAAAATATGAAAGTGTAAAATAGTGAATAAGATTCAAGTTTGAGTTTATTCCAATAGCATCTGAAACAAAAAATAATAAGGAAAAGAAAAGAGAGAAGCTTTGGACCACCCCCAAATTTGAGAAAGACCAGGCAGAGAAGAAGCCCCTTTTCGCATGGAGCAACCGGCCACTCCCATTTCACCACCACCAGGTTCCCCTCTTCTTCTTATTCATATTGCTTTCTTTACTTTCATTTTCGACTTCTTTCGTCAATACCCAGAAGCCATCTTGGCCCAAATTAGCACCAAATTGAAATAAAAATCAGATCTTGGGTTTCTCTTGAGGTTAGAAATAGCTTTACTTATATTGGGGGGATCAAACCCCAGTTTACATCTGTTTAGGATTTTGAGGGTTTTCTTAAAGTTTTGAATTTTTGGGGATTCGGGAATCGCAATCTGGCTGTGAATGCCGGATCCGCGTTGAGGTATTGGGTTGTGTTTTACAAGTTGGGGTTGGGAAATTTTGAGCAAAAGTTGAACGCTTTTGGTTGGAAAATGTGGGAATGAAAAGAAAGTGAGGAAAGTTTTGAATTTTCTGAATATGGTTTTCCCCCATTGTTCAGGACACTAGAAGACAAAATGCTGCTACCGGTTGAGATTAATACAAGGTAACTTCTTTGTGTTTTCGGGCCGACAAGTGTGTGTTAAGTTTAAATTTCTGAACTTGGAAGAGTCTTGTATGGTTAGGGCATTTTGTTTGGAATGAGTTATTGATTGGTGAAAGCAGGTTTGGAGGGTCTAAGGGTGTTTGTTTATGTTCCTGTTTGTAGGTTATAAGAGGAAGAAAATGGCGGAGTCGAACTCGGTTGATGTCATTCTTGACTTTCTGCGGAAGAATAGGTTTTCAAGAGCTGAGGCAGCTCTTCGCAGTGAGCTTGGAAATCGTCCTGATTTGAATGGTTTCCTTGAGAAGCTTACTATTGAAGAGAAGGACTCTGGTAATTTGTTGGAAGCTGAAAAGGGGGACAAACTGGTGGTGGACAGTCAAGGGCTGGGATCACGGAATGGCGGTGAGGAACTTATAGTGAAAGAGATAGAATGTGGAACCGGAAGAAATGGGTCTGAAATCAAATGGAAGAATGCTGCTTCTGTTGGGGAACGAAATAAACCGGTTGAGATAGCTGGGACTAATCACAAGAGCTTCGCATTCTCTAAAGGTTTAGAGGATACTGTGCTTGATTTATATTCATGGAAGATCAATCCAAGCAATGGTCCTGCTGAACCTTATCAAAATGATGGTGTTGCTGTTAAGTCTAACCACCCAGAGCCTCAGATATTGCCACAATCAAGGAATCATTCTGTGGACATTCCTGATTCTGGTAAAAGCACTCTGAAATCTGGAGAAGAGATTAGCTTTTCTGATGAGAAGAAAACTTCATGGCCTGGAAGTACTAGCAAAACCAGTGTGGAAAGCAAGTACGATAGAACTCAAACAAGTGAACCTAAGGAACTTGACCAACAACTTAAGACTAGTACCACGTACTTCAAAGAAAACTTTGCGGATAATCCATGGTCAAGAGTTGAAGAACCGACCAGTTCATCATCAGAGATGTGGAAAGATTGTTCTGTCAAGACTGTATTTCCTTTTCCCAAAGGGGATATGTCAACAAGTTATGATAGTGCTTCTGGTTCTGATAAAAAAGAAGGAAAGAGAAAAGCGCAGCTGACTGATACTAGGGCAACAATAAAGGAGCAGGAGAATGAGGTGGCAAGAGCTTTATACTTGGGCAAGTCACAAGGGAGTTCTGAGCAAAAGACAATTAGTAGCTTGGTTTTTCCTATATTGTCTGAGAATCAGAAAGAAGAGTTTCCGAGGTTGCCACCAGTAAAGCTCAAGTCAGAGGACAAACCACTGACTGTTAACTGGGAGGAAAAGTTTGAGCGAGACGGGCCTGGTGCAAAACTCAGTGCTGCCGACAATGCCCATCTTATTGGGGCATATTTGGATGTCCCTTTTGGACAAGAAATAAGCTCTTCAGGTTAGTTATGATATTTATGAAGTAGTTATATACTTATATATGATCACCTAATATTTTATGATTTAAAGTTATCAATGATGCTAGTAATTTTTGGGCTTTCTTCACCTCTACTCATTGGCACATTGCAGATGCTTTTATCGTATGAACTTGTTAGTTATTTTCCAGAATGTTAATTTACTCATTCCTTTAGCGTATTGATGTTTCTGTTTTAAATCTATCTGTTACAAGCATGCATAATTTTGCCTGCTCTGATTTACAAGAGTACATCTGGAACAGGCTTCAAAGTATGGATTTAGAAGTTCTCTGGGTCAATCTGAGTCATCTCTTGGTCTTGTATGTTTCTGTATCTCTAGTCACTGATATTTTTGTACTTTTTTTTTTTTTTTCAAAATTAAGGTCCAGGTGGAAAAAGGAATGTAGGAGGAGGTAGTTGGCTGTCTGTAAGTCAGGGAATTGCAGAAGATACATCTGATCTGGTTTCTGGTTTTGCTACTGTTGGTGATGGACTGAGTGAAGATTACCCAAACGAGTACTGGGATTCTGATGAATATGATGATGATGATGATGTGGGATATATGAGACAACCTATTGAAGATGAGGCCTGGTTCCTGGCTCACGAAATTGATTACCCAAGTGACAATGAAAAAGGAACAGGGCATGGGAGCGTTCCAGATCCGCAGGAAAGAGGCCCAACCAAAGATGAGGATGATGATCAATCTTTTGCTGAAGAGGATTCTTACTTTTCTGGTGAGCGCTACTTTCAAGGGAAAAATGTTGAACCAGTTACAGATGATCCTATGGGAATTACAGTGACTGAGTTGTATGGGAGGACTGATGAGAATGATTTAATAGCTCAATATGATGGACAGTTGATGGATGAAGAGGAACTGAATTTGATGCGTGCAGAACCTGTCTGGCAGGGATTTGTCACTCAGACTAATGAACTCATTATGTTAGGGGATGGGAAAGTTATGAATGAGTTGGGAAGGCCACGTCTGGATGATGTTTGTGTGGAGGATGACCAGCTTGGTTCGGTGAGATCAATTGGTGTGGGGATCAACAGTGATGTTGCTGAAATGGGCAGTGAAGTACGAGAAAGTTTGGTTGGAGGTAGTAGTGAAGGAGATTTAGAGTACTTCCGTGACCATGATGAAGGAATTGGTGGGTCTCGGAAGCCTCATCATGACTCGGACAAAAAACATATTGATAGATCTAACAGGGACAAAAAGAAAAGTAGTAAACATGAGGCAAATAAATATATAGTTGTTGCCGATGATGATAGTGCATCTAGACCCAAGAAAAGTCATACAGAGGGGGCATTTTCATTCCCCCCTCCACTGAGAGATGGAGAACAGTCAGTGCAGGCAAGCTCTAGTAAATCTTTATGGTCCAACAATTGCAATATAATTGTCACTGATGAAACTGATGACTGTACAAATACTTTGCTGAGTAACGATGACATGCTTGCTTCATGGAAGCGGAAAAGTACCGATACCTCACCTGATGAAAATAATGATGATGCTGTTAGATCCGGAAACTCTACGCCCTCGACACTCTCTAATTATGCTTATGCTGAAAGAGAGCATGGCAAGCAAGACGAAGATGAAAAGATTGCGGCTCTTAGGGAAGAAGATACAGGGGTGTCACTTGAGGATGAAGAGGCAGCTGCTGTGCAAGAGCAAGTAAGGCAAATAAAAGCTCAGGAGGAAGAGTTCGAGACTTTCAACCTCAAGATAGTGCACAGGAAAAACAGGCACGTCTTTATCTATGCACTAACTCAAATATAAGTGAATTACTCATGTTATCTTACACTTAAGTACTCTTTGATCAAATGAGATTTTCCAAACAACTTCTTTTGCTTGTAGCTTTCTTAACATGTCAACCTCTAGAAACTGATTTGGATTTAGAACAAAATAGAGTTGAATGCTCACTGTTTCAGCGTTATCAGTGAATGCAACCCCCAGTCTTTTTTTTAGATATTATTTATTTTATCTTGTCATTTGGATTACTAATGGATCATCATTTGAATCTGTTAGATATATGTTCATGTTATAATGAACATACAAGAAGCATAAACCTAATCTTTGATTAATGGCCTTATTTTGTTGAGAGACTTGCTGGGGTGATTTTTGTGCATTAGTTTAACCTTATCATTCTAATGGCCCCCTATTCTGTTCTGTTTCACGCATCGCTGATGAGAGCTGTACTTTTTTGGTTTAAATCTCAATGTTTTTCGGAAGTCTGTGCTTGGAATATATTCTTTGTCATTTATCTCACTTCTGATAGACTATTTGAACTCCTGTTTTGGCTGTACAGAACTGGCTTCGAGGAGGACAAAAATTTTCATGTTGTTCTGAATTCTGTGATAGCAGGGCGCTATCATGTCACTGAATATCTTGGATCTGCTGCATTCAGCAAAGCTATACAAGCACATGATTTGCATACAGGAATGGATGTGTGTGTGAAAATTATAAAAAACAACAAAGATTTCTTTGATCAGAGCCTTGATGAGATTAAGCTTCTCAAGTATGTCAATAAGCATGATCCTGCTGACAAGTACCACCTTCTCCGATTGTACGATTACTTTTATTATCGAGTAAGTGAATCCACAATAATGACATTTTCTTATCTTGTTTGGTTTGAGGTGTTAATAATATTTAGACAGATAATTATAAAATTTAATATCTTTTCTGGTTTGAGGTGTTAATAATATCTTGACATAAAGTTATTTTAATAGTCTCAAATGTGCCTGTTGTGAGGTTTGCATTGCTTGTTTTGCATTAACTTTTACAACTCCTTAGCAGGTATCATTTGACTGGTTGTTTTGTCCAAACATTTAGTTAATAGTATGTTACATTTTTTTTGTAGGAGCATTTGTTAATAGTATGTGAACTTCTCAAAGCAAACTTGTACGAATTTCATAAATTCAATCGTGAGTCAGGAGGGGAGGTCTACTTCACTATGCCAAGACTGCAGGTTTGTTTGGCTCAATTTTCTACTTGATGATCATTAGCCTGTTTTGCATGCTGGTTGATAACGTTTCTGAATTTTTATGCAGTCGATTACCATTCAGTGTCTTGAGGCGCTGCAGTTCTTGCATGGCCTTGGCTTGATACATTGTGACTTGAAGCCTGAGAATATACTAGTGAAAAGCTACAGTAGATGTGAGGTAAAAGTCATTGATCTTGGGAGTAGTTGCTTTGAGACGGATCACCTCTGCTCCTATGTTCAGTCCAGGTCCTATCGCGCTCCTGAGGTTATCTTGGGACTTCCATATGACAAGAAGATAGATATATGGTCACTTGGGTGTATCTTAGCCGAACTTTGTACTGGCAATGTAAGTGCTGTGTATCCATAACTACTTCCTTTAGCTTTTTTCTGTTGTTAAATAGATGGGTGCTTATGCATTGTTGCATATGGTGGAGCTGATTTTAATACTGAATATTTATCTTCTTTATCTCTTTCTTAAATAGCCACGGAAAGATAACTAGCAAAACTTTATTATAAGTTAAAATTATGCTCCACCCTGACTGTTACTTGAAGTAATCTCAGCTTCTGTATTCCTGACATGTGTGGTTAGTGTCTTGAGTTGTGACCATTGTGGACTGGCTGTCAACTATTGTCTCTGTTAAGTTTTGGTGGTTCAACCACACATCCAGTTTTTATGGACTTGGAGATAAAAATTAAGTAGAACTTCACATTAATTGATGAGATTGTGTTTTCATATATGTTTACAAAGAGTATCTTATAGTGTTGCAGATTAGTCTGCTTGACAGTCCCTGTCATCTTTTGAACATTCTGGTACATGCAAAGTTAACGAAGAAAATATAAAAATGGTTCCGTGAACTGATGACACATATCTCAATAATCATCCTTTCTGTTGCGGTAGTATTCAAGTTTTAATATATACTAGTTTAAAATATAAACTAGTATATATTCAAACTTGAATTCTACCGCAACAGAAAGGATGACTATTTGATGGATGCTTTAGTGTCATGGAATTTGGCCTCTCTCCCGGAAAGCAAGTTATAAAAATTCATGATACCGTTGCTAAATATTGTTTAAACTTGCTTTCTGTAGGTACTCTTCCAGAATGATTCACCTGCAACTTTGCTTGCTCGGGTGATGGGAATCATTTGCCCTATTGATCAAAGTATGCTTGCCAAAGGACGAGATACGTACAAATACTTCACAAAAAATCACATGCTTTATGAGCGAAATCAGGTAAGTCCATATGAGGTTTAATTAATCAAATTTTCATGTTTTTGCTAAGTGAAGATACAAGCATTCAGTAGTTTTATTCATGTGCAACTCTGTAGCAAAGATCTGAATAGCAGACTACAAACTGAAATGGATTGCCTTGTGAAATTAAGAGGGTCTTTTTGCTAAATGGCTGTTTCCTAGTTAATGTGTCTTGACTCTAGATATTCACTATGTTTCATATGATACCAAAGTTTTATCATTTCCTTTGCAGTTCACTTTGGATGTTTTTCTTTTAAAGATCTGTGATTAAAATTTATGTACAAGACCACCCAAAAGGCTGATACGTAACCCCCAACTTACTTTACCTATGGCAATCTTTTATATAGGCTTTGAAGTTGGAAAATAATATGAAATAATATGACACATTTTTAGGCAGAAGGGAACCTATAGTTTCTTTTTGGACTTGAAAGATCTGGAATACTGAGAGCATGGAGGATAGTTTTAAAATTAGCATAGTAATATGGTCATTCCCTATTATATCCTTTGAGAAGCCAAGTTTCATTACATTAGAAACTAGATGATTATAATTCTCCATTGTTGCAATGATGCAATCTGCTTCCCTCAATTATCTGTATCCAGGGTGTTGCTGAGGTGTTATTTTTCATGTGTGCATTATCTTCTTCTGTACTTAATTCATCTTGTCTGATAAGCGGTTCTATTCTAATTCTGCAGGAAACTAACAGACTGGAATACCTGATACCGAAAAAGACATCTTTAAGGCATCGACTGCCAATGGGCGACCAAGGATTCATTGATTTTGTTGCTCATTTGCTTGAGATAAACCCAAAGAAGCGACCTTCTGCAGCTGAAGCTCTGAAGCACCCATGGCTGTCATATCCTTATGAACCCATATCATCTTGAGGACTTTGAACTGTCTGAAAATTCTCTTGGTAAAGACAATATACTGGAGTTGCCCTTGCATTTTGGGTTTCGGGCATCTAAAAGGGAAGGGGCTACTAATTATTTCCGGATCAAATCAAAACCAGTAACGTATTTGAAGTTATCTTGGAAGATATATTTGCCCCCTCAGATTTGCTGCGGGATGCATTGAAACTTCTGTTTGGTTTGTGTTGGTTCCTTGGCTCCTTCCACTTTTTTACCAAGGTGTATTGCAATGAAATGTAATCAAGAATGTAATTTTTGCACGCATTATATTCTTAGGTTCTTTGTTTGACCTAGTGGAAGGAGAATCTTGAAGTCTTGTTGTATATGATTGTGTTATATTCTTTTAGGTAATTTAGCAATATCTTATGAAATAGTTGCTTATCCGATCTTGTCGGTTTTTCTCCGCAGTCATGGCCACGCCTGCATTGTACAAGTTTTGATCTAAAATTTCCAAATGGCTTTCTTTCCAATTTGAAGATAGAGAGGACTATATATTGCATCCCATTCAGCACTTCAATTCCACATTCGACTTCAAAAGCTCTCTCGTTACGAGGTCAATTTTTTTTATCAGAAGTCCAGCTTATTGTCGTAATCGCTACTTATCAATATGTTGTCTTCATAAGCCTGGATCAATTGCTCCGGTTACACAGTGATTTTCCAAAGATGGTTATCGTATGATAACAGACCATGAAATAGTTGAAGCCAACGTCAGTACAAACCGACTCGTGGGTTATTCAGGGTTTACTTTCCATCATTTTTGCAAAGGTTGCGAACTCAGGTACTGAATTACTTAAATTTGCTTGTTTAATTTTTTTCTTTTTGGATTCAGTTTATTGTGCCTCGCTATTACAATAAGTTGCTACTTGCTAGAGCCTGAGAACAAAATGCCATGGAAGTAAAAAATCATATGCATATCCTGTTGCTACATAGAACATTGCAGGGGAGAGGCCCAGCACCTGGCAGCATAGAACGAGGTGCTTTCTTCGCGCAACCACGGATTTCATCAGCAAGAATTGGTCATAATAAGGGTTTAGTGAAATGTTTTCTTACTACTCCAAATTACTGATCCATAATACAAGGTGCAGCTTCATCTTAGCACCAGACTGACTTTTATCAACAAAATTTGGAGCAAATGCAGCTCGCCATAAGTTGTTATTCTAGCTTAATCTTCGGTTGGATCTCTTGTTGTTCACGACTTCACCGATCTGAAACATTTACAAAATGTAAGGACCATGTCTAAGATATGAAACATAAAAACAAAGGGAAATTGAACATGTAAATGGCTACTTGATGAATTAAAATGTCTCGGGTTAACAGAGTGCTTATACCCTGTTCGTTTCTTCTTCTTCCTCTTCCCACTAGATGGAATCTCTGCTTTGTTTGAGACGTTAAAGATCTGAATGATTAAAACAATAATGTGTAGTAATTAGGAACATAGCTAAATGAAAGATAAGGTAATGTTAGTCACTAGGATATTAAGTAGTTATAACCAATTAGTACCGATATCAACAGTAGTTACAAGGAAATATTCTACTGGTGCTTGTTCCTAAGGCTATACTAAATACTAAATAGTGTGATTTTCCTCTTTTGAGGATAATCACCGGTGATGTTGCTGTTCTTGCCGGAAAAAAGAAAATGAATGACTGTTGACATTGCTTTTATGAATCGTTCTGCTGCCAACCTGGTGGCAATTGCAAGGAACAATGGAATGATAAAGTTAACCAAGTTGAGCAACTCTTTATGGGAAAGCCTCTACCTATTATACTGAAGTACGTGAAGTTGACCACTAGAAACGAGTTTACTCAAAACAATGTGAAGGTAGGGATCCTATAGCTTATGGAAAGATGAAAAACCATGCATTCTATATATACTTGACAAAGTAGGGTGTCTTGCCAAGGTACGTAGCGATCCCTAATCCTCAAAAGGATTAAACTTCGACCTAGAACTGTTAGTTTTCCACTAATAAGTGAAGTTAACATAGAGAGAAATTTGCAACTCAGAAGTCCCTAACTCAAACAGACATTTACAGACATGCAAGATCTCATTCGCAAACTGGAACTATCATGACACATTAAGGTTACATCTGAATTTACCTCTTGTTCTCATGTCATCCAGCTGGTCAACATCAAGCCCTAGAGTTGAAGCACATTTATAATTCGAGGTTAAAAATCAAACAAATTAAACTAGAATGAAATAAAGATAGAAAAATAATAATAGTCAAACAGACTCTAACTGTACCTTCATGAATTGCAAGTGGAGTTGATAAATAGATGTGACTGCATAGGTTAACTTTTGAGGTCCTGCTTGGTTGGAGAGATAAAGAGCAGTGAATGCAGCGCCTGCAGCAGTTTCATACCATGAACACAGAACCCTCATTCTTAACCTAACTTGTGATCCTAACTTAATGTTATGCCCGGGTTTTCAGTCATAAATCACACCTACTTGCATGCAGAAAACGCAGATCCGACCAGGTTTTTCCAGATTTCCACGTAAAGATTTGAAATTTACAGGACCCTATTGGTGTTCTGTTGAGAAACAGCTGCAGGTTCTGACTAGCTTATTGGTTCTTGAAGGTTTGGGAAGTGGGGATTTTGGGTTTCAAATCCAAAACCAGTAGTAGAAGAAGATGGAGATTGGAGAGCATGAGCACGAAGAAGAACTATGAAAGAAGGAGGCAGCTGAGAGAGAAAAACAGCACATTTAAAAGATATCATTTCAGATTCATGCCTCAACTGAGGAGGAGATGAGAGTTACTTATTTATATAAGCATGTGGATGCATTCAAACTTCAAAGGGTGAAAGTACATATCTGTCTCTATTAACTGGTGTGAACCTTGTTCATGATCAGCAGGTGGGTGTTCAAAGGTGCTTATTGATGCTAACCATGGGTGTAGAGAGTAATCGAAGGAGATGAAGCTCTTAATACACTGATTAAGGGAGTTGGTCTCAACATGCAGTTCATGACTTTCTATAGCAGTATGTTTTGCAAGAGTTGCGTAACTAGATAATTAAAAAGTTAGCGAAAAAGAGTGTGGAACAGAAAGTCAGAAATTAAGGAGTGATAGTGTTTAGGGTTTAGGGTTAACAGTTGCATAATACCACAGTCCACAGTCCATGTGAATAGCTGCAGTACTGCAGATCAGAGGCCAGGGAATTTTGAAAATTTTCATAAAAAATTTCAGTCAAACCGGTTTTGGGTTGTTGGTTCTGCATGAACTTGTGATATATGAGTCGAACATTTTAGAAAATCTTCATAGCCAGCTAGCTGTAAGAAATGACATAAGCTGCCGGGAGTCATCGAATCACCAGCGTAATAATTACTCTGGCCGTAATTCAAATTACGGCGGTCGACATGGAGGTCGCCAGAACTATGGAGGCCGATCCAGGCGCAATTATGATGCGCGATCCTATCCTCAATCTCCAGGGCCGTATTATTCTCAGAATGGCAACTTCAATCCTTCACCTTGGGCTCCTCGATCTCCGGGTCTACTGGGCCCTGCACCACAATGGTGCTCCAACTGCCATTCCAATCAACATGGGCCGGCCCAATGTCCTCACAGATTCCATGGACCATCTGTTGCACCTCCCTTTGCTGGATCTCATATTTCTAGCGACCCAAACTGGTATCCAAACACCGGTGCAACTCATCACATGACCGCCGTGCCTGTCTTCAATCTACAACCATACGGTGGTCCTCATAATGTTTATATGGGTGATGGTAGTTCTATGCCTATATCCCATACTGGTAACCTTCCTATTTCCTTAGGGTCTTCTGCTTTCTCTCTACATAATGTCTTTCATATCCCTTCAATTCGTAAAAATCTTCTTTCTGTTGCCCGTTTCACTAAAGATAACCTTGTCTTCTTCTTGTTTGCACCTGATTATTATCAAATATATTGCTTACGTTCTGGTCGCTTATTGTTTCAGGGCCCATGTAAGGATAGTCTTTATCCGATTCATTTTTCTTCCACCTCCACCGTCCCTCATTCGCTTCCGTCCATTCTTCCCTTTGGCACAATCGCTTGTGTCATCCTTCCTCTCCTGTTCTAGCTCGTGTAGGAAATACTATTGGCATAAAAATTTCCAATGATTCCTTTTGAAATAATTGTGCTCTTAGCAAGTCACATCAACTCCCATTTTCTTCTAATAATAGTTTTGCAACAACTCTATTTTCTATCATTCATAGTGATGTTTGGCGGTCTCCCACTTTATCAGTGACTGGTTTCAAATATTATGTGCTATTCATTGACGAATACTCACGCTACACATGGATTTATCCAATGCGTCGGAAAAATGAGGTTCTTAGTCATTTTCAAACTTTGGTTGCAATGATACGAAACATTTTTCATGGTAAAATCCAATTTCTTCAAAGTGACAATGGCACTAAATATGTCAATAATGCTTTCTCTAGTTTTGTGCATCTTTGGGCATTCAACAACGTTTTTCTTGTCTATACACTCCATAACAAAATGGACTTGCCGAAAGAAAGCATCAATGTTTCTGCATAATCCTGAAGATTATGTAGAATCACGGTGGAACATGAACATGAATAAGAAACAACATGGGCAAGAGAGACAAGGACCTATAGTGGTTCATCATGTCATCGGAGGACATGGCTACATCCACTTAAGATTCCACTATCATGGCCAATAGACATTTTGTGTTACAAGAGCTCTCCAAGATGGAGTGAGTAGGGATCGGGAGAGAGGGAGAGTCTTCAGCCAGCCCCTTTCTATATATGTGAAGCCTTCCTTTTATAGCTAAGAAAGGTTCTCTCTTATTACATGTTACCAATGTGGGACAAAATACACATAACTATTATAAACTTGATAAAGTCTACTTTTCTTTGATTTCGTTTATGTTAATGGTAGACATTTCTAATGAAAATAGTAGATGTGTCTTATGTTAAATGTAGACTTTGCAACTTTTGCCTTCGGTTGACTCAATCTCAAGAACAATTTTGATTTCCAGAAAGTCTACTTTTCTTTGATTTCGCTTATGTTAATGGTAGATATTTCTAATAAAAATAGTAGATGTGTCTAATGTTAAATGTAGACTTTGCAACTTTTAGCTTCGGTTGATTCAATCTCAAGAACCATTTTGATTTCCAGAAAGTCTACTTTTCTTTGATTTCGTTTATGTTAATGGTAGACATTTCTAATGAAAATAGTAGATGTGTCTTATGTTAAATGTAGACTTTGCAACTTTTGTCTTCGGTTGACTCAATCTCAAGAACAATTTTGTTTTCCAGAATGTCTACTTTTCTTTGATTTCGCTTATGTTAATGGTAGACATTTCTAATGAAAATAGTAGATGTGTCTTATGTTAAATGTAGACTTTGCAACTTTGCAACTTTTGCCTTCGGTTGATTCAATCTCAAGAACAATTTTGATTTCCAGAAAGTCTACTTTTCAGTGATTTTGCTTATGTTAAATGTAGACATTTCTAATGAAAATAGTAGATGTGTCTTATGTTAAATGTAGACTTTGCAACTTTTGCCTTCGGTTGATTCAATCTCAAGAACCATTTTGATTTCCAGAATGTCTACTTTTCTATGATTTAACTTATCTCAATGATAGATATTTTTAATAAAAATAGTAAATGTGTCTTATGTTAAATATAGACTTACAACTTTTACCTTCGGTTGGTTCAATCTCAATCACAATTTTGATTTCTAAAAAGTCTACTTTTCTAATGAAAACAGTAGATGTGTCTTATGTTAAATGTGTCTTTCGACTTGCAACATTTTCTGTGATATTTTTCATGACAGTAATAGCTGTTTCTTATGATAGTTGTAGACAGTCTAAAGAATTATTTTAATTTCCAGAAAGTCTACTTTTGTGTTATTTAGCTCATCTGAATATTAGACATTTCTAATAAAAACTGTAGATATAAAGAGACTTAACGAAGAGTTAACGGTGTTAGTTTGCTTTAACCTGCTATAGCAAGTCAAAACTGGTTGGGTATGCATACCCTAAGACACACAAGTGGAACCCGACTATGATTACCTTGTTGTTCAAGTTTTCTATATTTCTTGTCGTTTGGGCCTTGGGCCTCCATTTCATACAAATCGGGTTTTTTTTGAAGTCACTGAACCGGCCCAAATTACTAGTAGAAATCACAGTAGCTACTCGCATCAAGGTCCTCTCGGATTTCCCATTAGAAAACATGGAGGACCAGTCGCCGGAAGTAGAAGCACCGCCGTCTCTGTTCCCGGTCACACCCGCCTCCCAGCAAGTCTCAAACGTCCCTCAATGGCTCTCCAACACCAGCTTCACCACCAACCTCTCCGTCATAAACGACGCCGTCGCCTCGCACTTCAAACCTGAGCCGCCGCCGCCGCCGGAGGAGCAAGAGGAAGTACTTCCCCAGACGAAGCCGTACGAGCTTCTGGAATCGTCGTCTTCTGGATCCGAAGCGAGCGAGGATGGAGACAGGACGAGCAAGAAGAGGAGGGAGAAAGAGAAGGAGAAGAGGAGGAAGAAGAGGCGGAGGAGAGAGAGGTCGGCTGAGAGAAGCGGCGGGGCGTTCGCTGGTTTCGGGTCGAGAAAGTCCAGTGTTCGGGCTTGGGCCGAATCCGAGACGAGACCGTCGGAAAATTATTACTTCGATTCTAACGGCGACCGTGATAATCTGGCCTTTGGATGTCTCTATAGGTATCATCACTCTTCCACTTTGATTTGATTAGCCTTAATTACTAGGTTTGAATGCTAATTGTGCCCTAATTATTAGTTTTATGCTATGTTTAAATGTTTAAACCTTTAGTTTAAACTTTAAAGTTCAATATTTTTTTTTGATGCTAGGTTAGTTTTTGATGTGATGAGTATGAAGCATTTGAATTGAATATGTGAGTTATTGCATTGCAATACAGGATGGACATTGCTCGGTACAAACCTTATGCTGCTGTTTCGGATAGCTCCGGGGATTTTCAAGCTTTGTATCAGGGGAATCGGACAGGTTCAGCATTGGATAGAGATGCTGATGTTGATGCATTGGATGGTAAATTAAAATCCGGGGGTCGCTATTGGTCTTCAAAGTACATGGCATTGGAACGCCATAAGAACTTGAAGCGTCTTCGTTTACTTGCCCCCAGAGACCTTGCGGATACAGTTGCGGGTGATTTTATTCCTTTGACGGATGCTGAAACATCCGATGAAGGTGAAGGTGTTGCGGCTGATGAGTCACCCTCGAGAACTGCAGTAGTGGTTGAAGAATCATGGGAAGATGAATTGCTACGCAAGACTCGGGAGTTTAACAGATCGACAAGGGAGCGTCCTCATGATGAGAAGGTTTGGTTGGCTTTCGCTGAGTTCCAAGACAAAGTTGCTGATATGCAGCCCCAGAAAGGTGCTCGGTTGCAGACTTTGGAAAAGAAGATTAGCATATTGGAGAAAGCTACAGAGCTAAACCCAGATAATGAAGAACTGTTGCTTTGTCTTCTAAAGGCTTATAAAAGAAGAGACAGTTCCGATGTATTAATTAGCAGATGGGAAAAGATACTTATACAACATTCAGGAAGTTACAACTTGTGGAGAGAGTTTCTGCGTGTTATCCAAGGGGAGTTCTCCAGATTCAAGGTTTCAGACATGAGAAAAATGTACGCACATGCAATCCAGGCTATATCTGCTGCATGCAGAATGCACTTTAGGCAGGTTCTCAAATTTACTCAATTTTCTGATACTTTTGTTCTATAGGAGATATATATTCTTTTTAGTGTGTCAAAGCTTTAAAATCCTTTTATATATTATCTGTTGGTTTTACTGGAAATATAGTATATAATATCGTTTTGATTTGAAGTGTTTAATGTTGAAGGCAAATGTGTATGCTAGACCTTGCATGTGTTAGTCTGATTTACCATACTAAGAAGTATGTACATGTATTAAAAAGTTCGGACATTTGGCATGACAGTTACTTAGATTTATACATTCCTGCAAATGTTTTCAAGGGTGTAGGTTTTTACGGAGGATTTCATGATAAAAGAATAAGGTTCACTTTTTTCTTAGGTGAATCCATATGATGAAATGAATTGAACCCTCACTCAGTGTTTGGTGTTCTGAATGGGAAAGAGCAATGCCACTCACATATCAAGTCATAAAGGAACAAGAATGAAAACTGCAAACCAGTTTTGCATTTAGATTTTTGAAATGAATATAGCTATTTCCATCTTTGGTTGAGCATGATGTTCTCATTGGAGTTCTGGATATAAAATCCAAGACTTGTATTTGAAAAGGTGCTCTGCTAAATATAACAGTATAACACACAACATCACACCAGTTCTTGACAGGCAGCAACATTAGAGTGTTCTTGTTCAAAATTTATAACGACCCTTCCCCCCTTCATACCTCAGTTTGTTCCAGTTTTGGGGTCATAAGTTGTTGTGAATGAAATCTCTAGAGTTTAGTGCAGTGATTGTTTCTTCTTACTTTGGTATTTACCTACATTTGCCTTCTATTGTAGCATGAGACAAAAGATTTTGCAATTTCTCAATGTTAGGTTCACTTATCTTGGTTTTAATATAGTGCCTATTTGATGCAGGGTTGCCAAGGAGATAAATCTCATCCAGATCTCGCTATTGTTCAGCTAGAACTTGGTCTGGTTGATATTTTTCTCAGTTACTGTAGGTTTGAGTGGCAGGTTGGCTACCAAGAGTTGGCCACCGCTCTATTCCAGGCTGAAATTGAATTCAGTTTGTTTTGTCCGTCTTTGCTCCTCACTGAGCAGAGTAAGCAGATATTATTTGAACACTTCTGGAACAGTGTTGGTGCTAGAGTTGGAGAAGAGGGTGCTCTTGGTTGGTCCACATGGTTGGAGAAAGAGGAAGAAAATAGGCAAAGGATTATCAGAGAGGAGGTGGCACATGATAATGAAGGTGGTTGGACAGGTTGGTCTGAACCACTATCAAAAAATAAGGAAAATAGTACCAGTACGGAAATGGAAGTTGAAAGTAATGCTACACTAGAGGAATTTCACGGAGAAACTGAGAATGAAGATATCAAGCAAGAAGAAGATACTGAAGCTTTGCTAAAGATGCTCGGTATTGATGTTGATGTTGGGGCTAGTGGTGAGGTTAAAGACAGTTCAACCTGGATTAGATGGTCAGAGGAAGAAAAATCAAGAGATTGTGATCAATGGATGCCTGTTCGTGCAAAATCTGAAGGTTCTCTCTGTTTCTGTGTTTGTATCTGTGGATGCTTGCTAAGTTTCTTGCTGTGTTTTTTGTTTTGTGTTGTTTTCCTTGATTTTATTGTTTGAAACTTTTTATTCTGTTCTCTCTCCCTGAGAGGTGGATGTGTTGAAAATATTATGTACAAAGGATCCTGAAATATATGCTCACTAATTTTTCTATCATCTTTGACCATACGACAGCTAAAGCCTCTAATAATGGCGGGACACCTGATAGAGAAGCAGAGGAACACCTTTCAAGAGTCATAATGTATGAAGATGTTACTGAGTACCTCTTTTCTTTGAGCTCATCTGAGGCCTGTTTATCTCTAGTGTTACAGTTCGTTGATTTCTTGGTGGGAAGACATCTCAGTGGTGAGGTTCCTATGAACATGATTTCTATATAATGTTACCCTATTTGACTAAAGTTTATATTATAGTGGCAAAACAACAGAATCTGATTTCCACACTGAAAATATTGAGATTACTTGCATAATTTTTAGACTTCCAGGAGTTCTTTATTTATTTTGTTTTATCTACTCTTACTTATTACCTATTTCTTTCCCTTCACTCATGAATACTGATGTACTTTTGCCTCTTCTCTGAACAGGATATCTACAAACAGTTCAGCTTGGTCTGAGAAACTCCTTGGCCTGGAGGCATTTCCACAGTCAGTATTACAAAGTCTGAGAAGGGTGCATGAGGTCTTAAGTAAAACACAAGATAGTTCAAATAGTTTCAGCTTGGAATCTCTCTTGGGGACCACCAATGACATCCATGAAAAGGCAGACCTGATGAAGTTTCTTCGTAATGCGACCTTGCTCTGTTTATCTGCTTTTCCACGTAATTATCTCCTAGAGGAAGCTGCTTTGGTTGCAGAAGAGCTATCTGTTGTGAATCTCAATCCATCCCGCAGTTCAGCTACCCCCTGCCGTGCTCTGGCAAAGTTTCTTTTAAAGAGTGATCGTCAGGTAGTTATCTTTATTTTTTTGAGTTCACAGTATCTTCCATGTCTGGCCCATGTTCCTTTATTTAGACTCTTCGGACGGTCATACTAATAGTAACAAACTGTAAAGCTATGACTATTTTGGGCTCATTTAGTCTATTTTGGCATTTTATGATTGAAGTTGCTAAAAAATGATTTCACTTTTTGATCGCTTTAAAGATGCAACTTATCCGTGATAATATGGAGTTCTTGTATCCCTTTTCTTATAAAACAATGGATTTCTATGGTAGTATTTCTGATCTTGTCTATTTTTGCCTTTTATGTTCATAGGATATATTGCTATGTGGTGTTTATGCAAGAAGAGAGGCTTTTTATGGGAATATTGATCATGCAAGAAGAGTATTTGACATGGCATTGTCATCTATTGAAGGGCTTCCTTTGGTAAGGTTTTCATTTATATTAAAACTAACGGCATGTTATTGATATTTATTCATGCTTAAAATCAACCAATTTGTACTCGTAATTTGTTCAAAGGTTATGTAACAGATTTTTTCAGTACACTGGGATGTTAGTCTTGCCTTAGATGAGAGGCTCAAAGTTGAGAGATTATGTGTGGAGAAGTATACTTATTTCATGCACCACACATATATGCTGATTCCTGCAACAATTAAATTTTATTAGCTGAAGGGTTGTATGGATTTTGTTTCTCGGTTTTACTGTATTTAATAATTCTTACACAACTGAGCAGGAATTGAGGTTCAATGCTCCTCTTCTGTATTTCTGGTATGCTGAGGTGGAGCTAGCCAACAATCATGGAAATCGGTCTGAATCATCATTTCGTGCAATGCATATTCTATCTTGCTTAGGAAGTGGTGTATCATATAGTCCGTTTAAATGTCAGCCATCAAATTTGCAATTGCTGAGAGCACGCCAAGGCTTCAAAGAAAGAATAAGAACACTTCAAATGTCATGGGTACGTGGTGCTATAGATGATCAATCTGCTGCTCTCATAAGTTGTGCAGCTTTATTAGAAGAGTTAACTTCTGGATGGGCTTCAGGAATTGAAGTTCTGGATCAGGCTTTTGCAATGGTGCTTCCAGGTATTTTTTCCTGTGCATCTCCTTCTATTCTCTTTATTTGTACCATTTGTTATTCCAGTGCAGTTCTCTATGATGATTCATGTTTTTACTTATAATTGTCATGTTCTGTTTCCTCTACCCTAAGTTCCTTTGTATACATGTGTTTTTCATTGTGAAGATAGTTTTGATTGTACTGCTATATATGATGATATTTTGAGTTACTTAAATAGTGGGTGAAGTTTGGAATGTTAATCTCTTTTTACATCAATTATACTTAAGAGCCACCAAAATGTTTAGTATAAATCAATATATTTGTACCTGTACCAATTGTAGAAGCCTTTTTTATCTTGTTTATTATTTATTTGTTGGCTTCTCTGTTTATGCTCATCTTTACTGTGTGTGAACTGCAGATAGAAGAAGCCATAGCCATCAACTTGAATTTATGTTCAATTTTTACATGAAGATGCTGTGGAGACATCATGGTCAATCAAGTCTATCAAAATGCTGGGAGTCCATTTTGCAGGGGCTTCGAATATATCCATTCAGCCCTGAACTTTATAGTGATCTAATTGAGGTTGGCCATTTTTATACAACTTCCAATAAACTGCGGTGGGTGTTTGATGACTACTGTCAAAAGTAAGTTCTTTATCCTTCTCTTCCTCTTTGTTAAGATATAGAGAGGGAGTCACCCAATATTCCCCAACTTAATTGGTGTTGTTAATCTCTGAGTTCAGTCCTAGAGACCAAAACTAACAAAAAGTTCCCCTATGTCTGTTTGTTCCCAACACATGGTGCCAGTTGGCTTCTTTAAGTTGAATTGGGCATTGGAATTGGATTTATTTTGCTAAATCTCATTTTTGAACTTGTATCACGTATCCGAGATATCTTGCTAGAGAAAACAAATCAGTTTGTCCCTCATGTCTAGCAATAGAAGAATACCTTTTGCACTCTGTAGGTGCGCTAGTGATTCAAATGTGCATGTGCATGGCTGGCCAATACTTTTGCAGCATATATTCAATGGATTGCAATATTGCGTCCTGCATCTTCAAGATTTAGTATTTTATTTCATGACTTTCCATAATTATGTACTGCATGCACCATGACTGGGATTTTCTTGTGCTTGTAGTATGATCAATTGCATTAATTTTGGTGGATACCTTGAATTCATTTTGTTACAATTATTCACAGGAAACCATCTGTTGTCGTCTGGCTTTTTGCCTTGTCATTTGAGATAAGCAAAGGGGTATCGCAGCATAGGATTCGTGGATTGTTTGAAAGGGCATTGGCAGATGATAAGTTTCATAACTCAGTTGTGCTGTGGCGATGCTACATTGCATATGAAATGAACATAGCATGCAATCCTTCCACATCCAGGCGAATATTCTTTCGAGCTATCCATGCCTGCCCATGGTAAGATTTTGCTCCCTTGATGAGGCCATAAGGGGGCCCTATCCTGCTGACAACTGCTGGTTTCTTATTTCTTTATTCATAAACTTTTGTAGGTCAAAGAAGCTATGGCTGGATGGTTTTCTCAAATTGAACTCCACCCTATCAGCAAAAGAGCTGTCAGATCTCCAAGAAGTTATGCGGGATAAGGAACTGAATCTGAGAACAGACATTTATGAAATTCTTTTGCAAGATGAGCTAGTGGTGTAACCATCAAATGCAACAAATGGTGCCAGGTAATATTCAGAGATCGGATGGCTTTGGAATGACGTCTGTTAATCCGTTTTGTATGGAGGCTGTTTAACACATGTATGACATATCGTATTGGAATTGAGATGTACGTGGTATATTACAGGGTATCATGAGTTCCAACAGAATCTTAGTCATTTGAAAATTGAAAATACTGTGTACAGTGAATCTTTTATTAGCAGAAATTGAAGTACTAAAGCTTTTGTAAACACGCAGTTCCTTCACACTAATCTACATAGAAAAAGGAATGAAGCTGCATCAAGATCCATGCAGTGCAACTGATTATCACATCTTCCAATCTGTTAAAAACTGAACATGAAAGGAAGAGAGAAATGAGTCGTGGCTCCTAGTAGTAGAATTATCTGTAGCTTGCCACTGAACTCCTTGTCTGCTGAAGAGGGTGTATGAATCGGATTCTGGTTAGGACCACCGGAAGCAGGTGTTTGTAGTCCTGGTGAGGGTGGTGCTGATCCAGAAGCCGGCGAACAAGACATTCCCGAGAGACAGTTTCCGCTCACACTGAAGATACAATATGAAGGAAACAAGTATAAAAATATGACAAAAAAACTTGGTTAAAACATGGAATGAATTGAAGACGGGCCAAGCTTTAACAGATACACTTGCACTAATTTCAAGTTCTTATTATCTGAGAGAGAGCTGGGTATAGATCCATTTAGTCCGTTGTCGGACAAATCCCTGAACATAAAGTACAGTTTTCAGTGTTTACATAATTGCATATGCAAAAATGTGCTTGTAGGTTCAGTTTAATTTGTTATTTGTTACTGAAGGTCCTCGCAGCAGTTTGAGATTAGATATGGAGCTCAGGAAATCAGGAATAGCTCCATCCAAGCTGTTATTGTGCAAATCACTGCAATTTATAGAAGTGAAAGAAACGATCAAATCTTTGGATGGTTAATTTCGCTACACACTAGTCATGTATTGTTAAGTGGTATGACTCACATTGTCTGCAGCGCATCCATGGAACTAAAATCTGGAAGTGTACCGGACAAGCCGAAGCTACCAAGGTTCCTGGAGGTTTTTATGTTTCTATGTTAGTTTGAATATCGGTAACTGATTTCAGTGATCCGATCCAGAAGAAGAAATTACTTACAGTGATGTAACACGAGGAGCGGGATCAGCATTACATTGAACCCATTCCCATGCAAATGATGATGGTAGACAAGGATCCCCACTCCATTTCTATAGTACATCAAATCCTCTCTGCAGTGCTGTTAGTCCTTCCACTATTTGTCAAAAGAAAAATATCAGATCGAAGATCAATCAGTCACCTAAACCAGAACATAAGCCATTATGCATGCAGTTTGAAACGAATTAGGGACGTACGTACCATCTTTGGTTTTGGTTCCTTGTGCTAAAGGTCCGGCGATGCTATAAACTTCATAGGCATTGATGAGGGGAGGAATGGAGGAATCATCAGCTGCCTGTACGCTGAAATTAGTATTAGAAGATGCCGTCGTGTTGGTGATGTACACTACGGCCGGCCACGCTTCCAAAAGGTGGAACCACAGGTTGACCATAATGCTTGCCGTCTATCCAAACTTGGACGGATCGTTTCACCGTTTTGTCGACTTCAGAGAAGTAAGTTGTGATGTAAATCGGTACGTTCTTGTCGTCTGGAAGTCCTCTGGTGGTTAGCCCTATTCCCCAATAAGTTCCTGAGGTTGTCAGTGCATTTCGAAACACAGATGCGGGAGGATTATCTTGTCATTCTTGTGCACCACTTGTGTCAATGCTCCCACGTACCGTTACGTTTCACGCTCACAATAATTGACCCGAAACCAGACTCCGGCTCCCAAATTCGTTCATAGGCATCATTTGGATATCTAATTGCATGGTAACATGTGATCCATGAATGTGCTTAGTCATGACTTAAATGTGCAAAATGATGTGACAGAAGCGTAGAGCATACCTGAGAGTTTGATTTGTACCACCGTAAATCCGATTTACCAAAAGCAAAGCATAGTTGGGGTTGATATGGCTGTACATGTTGAAATGTAAGCTTCGAATTTCCAGTGCAGAAATGAATGGGATCTGATCATCTTCAACTCGAGCAAGACATATGCTAGTTGTATTCTGCTTGGCAATATAGATTGCCTCATAAGAAACAATATTCGGTTTGTTAACGGTGGCCCAGTAGTTGCCATCAAACTGAAGCTCAAAGGTAGGCGAAGTCTTATTATATATCATAAAACCCCCAATGATAGAAACTTGCTCGAACCAGAATTCTTTGACCAGCTTTATCAACTGGGATGGTGTAACAGTTTTTCTTCAATGTTGGGAAGATTCTAATGCTGTTGCTCCAGTCGTCTTCGGTGTCCATGTACTGCAGAGCCTGGGATTCATGCTTATTGTTAATGTATGCATCGTCCCCGCTCCATTAGATCGAATTTTTGTCTTGTAAGTGGATGAACCATAGAAGCCACAATCGATGCTCAAGAACACAGCGCCAGAGGGATTGATTATGACACAGAATAACAGAGCTATAAGGTTGATAAGGAATACTAGAACATGGGTGATAGCCATTGCGCTACTTAATTAGGATGCTATATATCAATGAACATATGCAAATTAGTTTGCTTAATTTGCTTATGTATAGGCCTTGCGTTTTGACTTTGTAACATATACATTTTCCCTGGAATTCATTGTCGCCGACTGGGAATATTATTTAAGTTTAACAACTATGAATTTCTTCTTCTAAACAAAAAAAAAAACAAAAAAAACTCCCCATTTCGTTAGCATATTAGCACCTGGAATCTAGAGGACATTGATGAATTAATCAAAATGGACTCAACAATATAAAATGAACCTAACACGGGTTAGCTAGGCAAGAAGAACTTATAAATAAATAAGCTGGTCAAAATTAATGCCAAGTATTCTCCTCCCTGATGTATTATACGTACGAGGCACAACAAGAATATAGAGCAAAGGCCACACAAGAAGTGTGGCCTTTAGAGGTGTTACATTCTTCATTATATGTGGCAAATGTGGGTTAATGTGAAGATGAGGGGAAAATTACCACACAAGAGTGGATTGCAACACCTCTAAAGGCCACACTATTTGTGTGATCTTTGCTCTATATTCTTGTTGTGAGGTCTGATATTACATCAGTACCTTACTATATAGTATAGCAGAATTTTCCATATCCTATGATTATTAATCATGAACCAGTAATAGGCATACACATAAGGATTGATTCATCATAAATCATACATATAGGTGTAGGTACGATGTTGTCAACCGTATATACCACGGCAGAGATCGATAGTGGTAAGCATGCATGCAAATTTGTCCTAAATCTGATAGGCCAAGGAAGAAAAAGAAAAGAGAGAAAGCATTTTGGTAAGTTGGTTGGTGATCGAGGAGGTTCTTTATCATGATATATCAAGTCCGTCTTTAATTTAATCCACGAGTTTAACTGTTCGTGTAGAAAACCCATATATATATATATGGAATGGAAGCTCGATCAGAAGAGTAGTTTTGATCCTGTAATCAAGCCCAATAAAATTATGCTCTATCGATCTGCTGTAAGAGAACAGTTGAGTCCATCCATGGGTGGTGGTGGTACGGAAACCCTAGCTAGCTTCCTGGCATATGGCCCTACTGATACTCTTTCATGGAGTCACAACCATATCGATTTCTGTTGAACTGTTTATGCCTTTATGGTACTACTTCATAAATTCCAGCAGCATCTGCATCCTGAGCTATTACCATCACGTACCCCCGGTATTAAGCATGGCCAGCGAAGCTATATCTAAAAATAGACCCCTTTAAGAATTCTAATAACATGCATCTCCAATGCACCAAAAATTAATACACAGGTGAAAATGACGTACAGCAGGAGTACTGCAGGCAGACTATAAGGGTCAAAATGGTATGCTCAAAGGTTTTTTTAGTCTAAAGATTAATCCGCGCCCGATGGTCATGTCAAAACTCTTCCTTTGCAAGGAATATCGATCTTATGTAGCAGACTAGCATGCAGTTACAATGCAAACTATCGATCGATTTGCTTAAAAACAAAAATGGTTTTAGCCATTCATTTTCACTGAGATAATGAACAACTGACAGTAGCTGATATTATTCAAGATGTGCATTGATATATAGCAGTTGTCCCGATGAGGGTGTTTGTAGACGAGACTCCTTTTATTGTTCATGATGTGCTATCATGATGATTTTCCGTAATAGTATTCGGAGTTCATGTATGTACAGGGGCGGAACTGTGTTGCTGCTTGAAGGGGTTTTGTTCTCTGCAGATCAGCTGTTACCCTATGTAATAGGCTAGAAAAACCACATGAAGTGGTGTTGGTATATTTTGTTTTTGTGTATAAGACTTTGAGTAAGGAATTTTAAGATGAAAATAATATATTTCTCAGATTTCTAAATCATAATAGGATTTTACATCAAAAATAGAAAAGTATATAAATAAGTGTCATATACATAAACTTACCTTTTACATCTCAACCCCTAAATAAGTGTCATATGCATGTATTATGTTCACCAAGCTCTAAAGTTTAAGATGAGTATGAGAGGCTAGCTCCCATTTCGAAAAATATCTGGTAGTCTGGCACAATGTATTTGTCTTTATGTTAATTTTATTTCAGTTAAATATCTGATACAATGTGTTTGTCTTTATTTCTGTTATGTGCATTAACCATTAATTTTGAGTTTAGCTGAATATTTTCCATGTCTATATGATCTCTACATCAGAATATATGTTGAAACTTAATAAAAGAGGTGTCTACATACAAATTATGTGTATGTTCTAATTCTCTATGTGTGTGTAAACTTGAGTTTATTTTACCATACTCGATCATCCTATATATGAAATGTCAGAAAACTAATCCGTGACCTCTCTATAGCACTAAACTATCAGTTATTCCAGATAACTTACAGAAAACAGCTCGATCTCTCAGTATTGATCAAGTTTTCAACATTAACACAGTTTCTCCATTCCTTGCTAGTAACTGATTAACTTCCGCAAGCATGCATACCTTAGATGCTACAGATCTCTCCTTAAATATGATTTATGTGCATTGAGGCAATGATCATTTACGTACATACATCTAGTATGATGGAAGTAATTACACATAGTTAGCTAGGCTTAATTTATGTAAGTGACAGTTTTACACGTACTGATCGATGGAGATGTCGTTGATCATCATCTTCATCATGATCAAGATCCAGAGGTACGTACATACGTGCCAATATTACTTTTAGCTAGTAACACTTCCACCAGAGAAGAAATCTATGAAAGGAGCACCGGCTGCCTTGGTTTTTTCCTGCTGTCTGATAGCTTCTAGCTGATCAACCTCCTCTTCATCCTTTCTTGTATTGATGTCTATCACTTCACTTCTATTAGATTCAGTGTTCACTTGGAGAAAATCATAAAACTCAACTGGCTCATGATTTTTATCTGCAGCATATATATCAAATTAGAAACCAGCATTAAAATACCGTTACTTAATCGACTGATGAAATCTGTACGGAGTTCTACTCTATAAATAGCGCTATTATACAAAGCGTAATAATTTACCTTGGTGCATGGTATTGGGATAAAACTGATGATATTTGTTTGGAATTACAGGAGCTAGAGTAGTATTATGAGTAAATGCAGCAGGATGATAATGAAATTTTCTTTCAGTAGCACTGCAGTAATTTCCAATATAAGGACTGTCATTCATCGTCTTGTGTCGACAACTGAGGATCATCTGCAAGTCTTGTTTATAATTTGAAGAGGTTTTTGGTATTTCATTATGATTGATGACTTGATGATGAGGAGTAGAATTAGTAGTAGTCCTGTTCATCCTTTTTGCATGAAGATGATGGTGAAGCCTAGACCTCTCTCTTCCTCTGCGAGCCATAATGACATGCCAATGGTTCTTGACTGCATTGTCGGTGCGTCCGGGAAAAAGCCTTGCAATAACAGCCCATCTATTTCCATGGATGCGATGAGAAGCTAAAAGCCGCTCTTCTTCCTCTTCGCTAAAAGGGTTTCTGTTGATTCTGGGGTCTAACTGATTGAACCACCTTAACCTACAGCTCTTTCCTGCGTCACAGATTCATTCAGTATTTTCAGTTTTTCAGAAATTAAAATATTAATCCATGCATGTACACAAGTACTAATTAATACTCTAGCTCTCTCTCTCTCTCTCACACACACACACACACACTAATTGGTTGTATGAGTATACGTATATGCAGCTTACATACATACATATTGCAATATTAATTAATTGCAGATTAGCAACTGCAGCTTGTTGATTTGTCGACCATATATGTTGACCAAACCCTAGCTAGCTAGCTAGTAGTTTCTGATAAACATACGAGAAATTGGAGGTACAGGATTGATCAGAGACAATTATAAGTATTTATTTTCTGTAAATTAAAAAGAAATGTTTAGCTAGGTCAAGAAGATCAAGATTGCTTCGTGATGATGATCATGGATGGAGTTGATCGATTAGGTAGTATTATACATGTATATATACCTGATCTTCCCTGGAGCTTTTCTGCAATTGCGTTCCAGTTATGAGGTCCATATCGTTCCACCAACTCCCTAAGCTTCTCGTCTTCAGCTGGCCTCCAGTGACCTCTTGTACTGTTGCACATCTTGTATATCGATTAGAATCAATCGATCACACTATCTGTAAACTAACCACAACAAACTAGGAATCCGGGACCGATTGATCAAACAAATCACTGAGAGCTAGATGGAGATCCACAGCTGTAGATCGAAGCTCCTTAGCTAGCTATAGCCGATTAATTCGCTACAGCTGGTATCAGATATCCTCAACCTCTTCAACTGTTTCGATCAATTAATCGAACGAAGAAGATGATCGAGATTCGAGAGCAAGAGAAGGAAGCAAGCAATCACGAGATCAGATATAGGGCTTGGAGAGAGAGATATATAGCTAGAGAAGGTAGAAGATCCCTGGATCATAGCTTGCTCGCTGTAGCTAGAATATAAGGAAGGATTCGAAATGAGAGAGAGAGATGAAAAGGTATTTTCCGTTAGAGATGGAGTAGGAGGGTTTGGACAGACCTCACACCTGCGATTGATGCAAACGTCTGGGCTAACAGCCTTATATCCTCGATGTTAAGTAATATTGTATACCTTTATATTATTTCTGTGGCATTGTGTGTGTGTGAGATAGAGAAAGAGAAAGATGGCGAGGTTGCTTGGTACGTGGGGGTGGAATATGGTTCTGCTTTCAACGTCCTTCCACATTTCTAACCTACAACGTCTACTTATAACCCACCTTTGTGCATTGATCTTAATTTTGTGGCCATCTTAATTACTCGATCTTAATTTTCTTAATTATTATCTTAATTTAACTAACTAAACCTTACTCTCGATCGGTAACCATTATCCAAATTAATCGTTGTGCAAATAGCACAGAATTTAGTTGAGTTGTTTGGTATATGATTTGTGGTGGTGTAAGCATGGGAGTAGTATAGTTTAGGTTTTGATCACCTTTCAGACCTAATTAACTAACAGTTCGATGAAAATTAGCTTAGAAACACCTCACAATAGTCACAACTGCACGTGGATAATCGGACATCCATCCTTAAATATTCCTTTGTTAGATCAATGCACAATCAACTAACTACTCTTTTAGTCAAGCCCTCAAAACATATCTCTATTCATTAGCACTACTAGAACTTCTGTAGTTTCTGATTCTATATGCCAAAAACCACAAAGGTCGACTTAATATTTAAGTAAGTTGTCTTACCTCATGCATCCTTTCTTTTGTTCATCTTCCAAGCAAACATTTCAGAAGCGCAATACTATCATGAGTTGGACAATACAC
Organism: Fragaria nilgerrensis; assembly: GCA_010134655.1. Taxonomy (NCBI): domain Eukaryota; kingdom Viridiplantae; phylum Streptophyta; class Magnoliopsida; order Rosales; family Rosaceae; genus Fragaria; species Fragaria nilgerrensis. Next base: position 11,540,206 of record CM020981.1, read on the forward strand.
CATTTTCAAATTAATTTAAAAAAAATCCGTCAAAAATGTACAATATTAACGTACCATCAGGTACAAAAATATCTCTCTCTTTGTTTTTTTAACTCACATTGAAGAAAATAGATGCAAAAATAGCTGAAAGTGGAATTTTAATTTATCATCGAATCAGATTTATTCAAGAGGGTTTTGAAAGATTGAGGAAGTCCATCGCATGTTGAGGAGGTAATTCCACTCTTACCATGTTGTAATCCGAAAGAAAAACATGCAAATATTTTTTTTTTTTAAAAAACTTTTTATTAATAACTCACACACCCTACATATATCAATGAGGTTTGAACCCATAACCTCAAAGTTGTCGTTAAACACCTTAACCAACCAAGCCACGGCTCACCGACTGACATGCAAATATATTTAACGTACGTTCATATATAAGAAAACTTTTCATGTAGTTAGAAGAGGGTTTTTCACGTACTCCTAAAATAGTATTGAGAATAAATAACTTTGTTTTTTTTATGTCATCCCTAGCTAGCCTCCAATATTGTGTCATTACACCAGAAATGATCTATAAACAGAAACACTGTTTCCTTGACCGTTGGCCTACCATATTTATATTTCTCCCATCTGAGTAGGAGATGAAAACGTTGTAATTGCTTGTAAAAAACGGGAAGACTCAACATGCACATCGATCGATCTCCCATCTTCCACCAACCATATGTCGACGTGATTCTATATATCAAACCCATATCTGTCTCTCTGTCTCTCAATCTCTACAAATAATATTCGATCTTTCAATTCTTCATAATTTGGATGGAATAACATCTGAAAATTAATTCATGGATAATTGATCGTGCACAGGATATATATATATATATATATATATATATATATATATATATATATATATGTATTCTGTGAGGATTATTACATATACACAATTACACATAAATTAACTGAAAGCGTTCTAACTGGAAAATCTGCGCATGCTTCAGTTGTAAATTAGTTTACTTTTTCATGACTGTTCACCAGTTTCACCTACTTTTTTTTCTTGTTTAACTTGCCGCCGCTGCTGCATATATGTACGTACCAGCTGAACTAAATCGACCTCCATTTTCTTAATTTAATTTACAGATCGCACGTCAACCAGAACGGTACGTACGTACAAGTCCTGAGCTGTAGCTCGTAACCACCAACTGAATTAGTTCTCTTACAAGAATCAAATTTATGATCCGGCAAAATGCACCCATGCTAGGATTGCTAGCTCATCATCAATATCTCCCAGTAACACCCTAATTAATCACAGTATAGTTGCCTGCCTTGCCTGCAGATTTCGATCGACTTGGTCGGCCCAATTAATCAGAAATGCAGGCTGTCCTCACCATGAAGAGATAGATCTTCGATCTCTATTGCCATCAACTTCCATTACTTTGGCAATCAAAATAGTTTTGTTTATTTTTTCTTTTTAATGGGGTTTGGAACTCTTAACTGGGAAGCGCAGCATGACACCCATTATTGAGTGCAATGGGGAGTTGTGGAGGACATGACCCTTTCGCCCCGAGTAGAATTACATGCATCCTCGTAGAGCACGTTCCGAATCATAGCAGGAGGCTTCTCTAACCATAGTTTATCGACACAAGAGAATCTAGCAAACAAGGTGTGCCAAGGCTCCTCAAACAGTAGTTTTGTTCTTTTTTGTCGACGTTATTCGATCTCACCTCATCAGGCTAGGGCAATTAATTGTGAGGATATATGTTGTAGTCGATGAACGTAGTGATCAAACATATATGGCCGGGTATATCTATCGATCTACTCATAAAGAAGTCTTGTCTGCCCGGCGTAGCATATAGCTAGATTTGCATAATTTGCATCACAGGTAGGTAGCTGGGTAACTGGTAATAGCATTAAGTCTATATATACAAGTACTCGATCCCAATCTGGTTCTCATTGTCTCCATCTCTATGCATATAGATTAGACAAATTCTTATTGAGGTCGTTAATTGGTGTCCTTGTTTGAATGGATAGGAAGTTCTGATTTGACACTCACCTAATCGATCAATCATATATCTATTTATTGGGAGTTAGGGATCGATCGACAAAAGGTTTCGGGGTCCATAAGTAACATAAACTTCCCAACTGCAAAACTGCCAACTTATATTAGCTTAACTAGCTAGGAACCATTCATTGCAAGCTTAAGGGATTATTACTCTCAAGGATTGTTATGCCTTGAACTCCAATGTTTATTGCAATGGTACGTACACCGGCCTACCTACCAGACAACATATATAACATCTTATAACTACATAATTAATTTAGATAGCTACAGAATTGCTTATGTAGAATGAATCAACGGACCAATTAATTTTCGTTATATATTTGTGAATATATGAATATATTCCTTTCTAGCTAGTACTTATAAACTATATATGTATGATATAAAATGGGTGTATATATTGCTTAAGTCCTTGAGTGCAACTCACCTCTTTGTTGAGTTAGCTAGTGATCGATCAGAGTATTAGGTACAAGACAGAGATGTAAGGTTAGCTAGGGTACATTCCTCTTCATATGTAGGAATATATAATAGATATATCTTAACGTAGTTAGCCTTGATGTTATATAACACCTTTACATGCATGTAGTGATTGAAACTATTAATTGGCACCTTGATGTAGCTACATCAATTCCATTAATGTTTGTAGTACAAGGAACATATGTCTCAAGTTACTCATACGATTAACTAACTCATGATCCCTGGCACCTTAATTACATATATTTGTATGGATCGGAGCTTCCACTTGTGTATAAGACGTGCTGTTGAAGGAAACTAGCTATTGGTAAATATAAGTAGGAAAAGTACATATATAGATGGATCAATGGGACAATGAACAAGGCACCCGATTACCATTTCTTTCGGCTGAAGTAGTGTAGAGTGACGCAATAAGAGCTAGCTAGCTAGCTTACGTACTATTAACCCACAACGGAAGAAGATGATATATTGTGGCAGTTTTCTTCTTCAAATTAATTTGACTACTATTGCAAAGCTAGTTGATTTTATATCTTATATATGTCATTGCCATCATTTATAAGTAGATAATAATTATATTGCTTCATCAATATATGGTCAAAAAACATGTTAGATGTCGTCTTCTTACAAGGTTTATATTAATTAATTAAACAGAGGCGCACCATAATCGGTATGTTCATATTGTTTACATACAGTTAATAAAAAACAATCTCAATACCTAATTCCCTAGACCTCAATTAAAGTACACCTAATGAACTAAAAATCAAGTAATAAAATTAAATATTCTAATGCTCAGGTTAAGTATCCTGAGTTCTAATAAGGGTTACCCTAGCTTGCCCTTGCATTAGAGCTAGCCATATCTCCACCAATACCAGCAACATGGTAAGTAATATTTGCTTCTTGAGAACTCTAGGATAAAAGTTATTGGATTTGTAATCCTTTGTCATCACCCAAGTGCGTAGGAAGTTGAATGCAGCACGATGAAGAATGCGGCATGTCAGAAGTTTTCCCGAAAGAAAACCTTGTGAAGATCGGCAAATAGGTCCCAGATTGATCTTTTCGAGATTAGGAGCACCACCGGCCACCCTCAGTCAAGGTAAGGGAAGCAACAGAGCATGTGGTCATCGCATCAATAGATTTCATGGGATCCGATCTACGACTAGGGTTGAGAAGAAACTCTACTAAGGTTTTTATGTTGAGATCGAGGCTACTAGGCTAGACATATAAGTCATGGCCATCATAGAAGAGAAAACCCACTAGCTAACAAGTAACACTTGAAGTAGGAATCTTCAAAACTTCAATACTACTCAAGCTAGCTAGATAACAGAAGCGGCAGCATTCACTGAATTGAAATCTGGTCTTTGAAATGTTGAACTCTGCCGAGGTGTACTTCCACAAAGCTTATTTACATGTGTTTATAATAATGCTTGCGTGTGGACTAAGGAATATAAGCGATCACTGTCCTAATTCTGTGCTGTGCTAAATATCTGAGTCTGATGTTCCAGTCAAATACAAATCAAGTGCTTCCACTAAAACTAGATTAGAAGCTTCTTACTTTTGATTACCCAAAATAGCACATTTTGTTAATATAATCACATCATTAGTGAAATCCTATCAAAATTATTTCCATTAATCTATATATCTTTACTATTTCTAGATATAAATCCATCCATTAATGATTTTGACTTGTGTTAGATTTTTATCATAAATGTAGAATTTGTCAATTGAATTAATACATGTATAACAAGTTCATCGATCTGAAACCCTAGGTTTCAACCCAACGGTGACACACCTCCTCCTGGTGTGCGACGATCGTGATTGTGGCAGGGAGAAACACTGACGACGGTTCAGATCTTGGAGCGCTTGTAACGGACGGTTTCACCACAATAAACTTTTTGAAAATTTTACCCAAATTTGTTTGTTGGCAAAGATTTAATGATGATTCCGGGTTCATAAACTTCATATAGGACTCCTTTGTTATGTTTCTTGGTCCTCTTTCGTTAGTCACAACATCTTCATGGTGTGTTTTGCGATGGTGGATTGTATGGTGTTGTTTTAAGGGAGCTACTCCCTTGGGTTGAGGGTTTCCAAAGGGTGTGTGCATTGAGATTTGTTTGACATTTGTATGTCGGGCATCAAAGCTCCGATTCAGCACTCCTCACGACCTTACGTTTGTTAGTTTTGTTGCATTTTTATTTTCGGTTATAGGGCATCCGGCCTATAGATTAGTGAGTTGTTGGTCTCCTTTTACTCTTTCTAGCTTGATCAAGTTAAAGGTTCATGCTCTTTGTTTGTTGTAGTTTCAGCCTTGCGTTTGCAGGCTTTGTGATTTAGGTTCGTCCATTGATTAATGAATTATTCATTTCTCATAAAAAAAAACTTCATATCAGACAGCGATCCTATAATATGTCTCATCAAGACATTGAAAACTAACAATTTGAGGAGACACAAAAAACATATCATGCATTCGGAATTGGAGATTAATTTTTTTTAATTTATAAGCAATGCAAGAATATTTTTATTCAACACAAACTAAAATACAAAGCATAAGATCTACTAACGGAGCCAAATAGCAAGAGGCGTGGTGTTGTTGTCGCCACAAAATCTGTCGGCGAAAACTCAGAGTTCAACCAAACAATCATGTGCAAGAACTGTTTTGGCCACGATCCTCAGCAGTGAGAGAGACACTACCAGAACAAGCACTTTAGCCGACGAAAAATTTTCGTCGGCCTGTTATCTTAATCCGTCGGCTAAGATCTTAGCCGACGATCCTTCGTTGGCTATAGTGTCATCGGGAAAAGGTCGTCGGTGATGACTTTAGCCGACGAATTTTTTTTTTTCGTCGGCTATAGTCCCATAGTTAGCCGACGAAAAACATGTCGTCGGTTTTTTTCCCAGACTTTAGCCGACAAAACAATTAAGATATTCGTCGGCTAAAGTGTGTAATAAATAATTAAAAAAATAACTATAGCCGACGAAATTTAGTATATTTCGTCGGCTAAACTTTATAAAAAAATTAAAAAAATAACTATAGCCGACGAAATATAAAATATTTCGTCGGCTAAACCTTATAAAAAAAATTGGTAAATAACTATAGCCGACGAATTATGGCATAATTCGTCGGCTAAACCTTATAAAAAAAATTAAAAAATACTATAGCCGACGAATATAGTGTTTAAATATCGTCGGCTAAAGTTGCTGGGTTTTGAAAAAAAAAACTGCAGAAACTTTCGGCCACCTCCAATCACGACCAAAATTTGACAGAATCTTCCTCTCAACATTTCGAACAACTTTCTAGAAGAAGTCGAAGCTGAATTCTAAGCCTAAACAGGTCAATCGACTGAAAATATAAAAATCCCTAATTTTAAACCCTAAAAACTTCAAATCTTCGATTCTCTCACACACACACACCGAATCGAGCTACCAAATTCTAGGAGAATGTAGTACTAATCAAACTCAACTTATCCATATATAGAACTCACCAAATGGTGACCTAAGGAAGGAGAAATTCGATCGACACCGAATCCGAACCGGCGGAGTTTTGGAGCTCGATTTATCCCTCACGGCGACGCCACTCGATGCATCACCTATCCAGCAATGAAGTAGAGACGATGGCGAAGCTTTTGGGACAAGTGTGGCGGTCTCCGGTGGCTTGACGGCGGAGCTAGGCCGAAAAGAAAATCTGGCAGATAATAGACTTCTTACCATCCATCTTCGGCTATATAAAGAACTTTAGCCGACGAAAATAAAGAATTTCGTCGGCTAAACTCTTTTGAAAATTTTGGTTGACCGCCAAAAATTTCGGTTGAAAATTTTGAAAATTTTTCGACTTTAGCCGACGACTTTTCATATATTTCGTCGGCTAAAGTCCTTTGAAAATTTTCCTCCAACTTTGGTTTACCGCCAAAAAAATTTTGAAAATTTTTCGACCTTAGCCGACGACTTTTTTAATATCTCGTCGGCTAAAGTCTATAAATTCACGAAAACGCTCATATCTCCCCCTATATTACGTAGTTTGGTCAAACCTTTCACACAAAAAACTCTCACGTAGATGAGACGTAACCGCCTATATAAAAAATTTGAGACATTTACCTTCCGACGATAGGGCTCCCCATAGGGAATAATAACGGTAAATAGGGTTGACCGCTACTATCGGCACCGAGACTTTACCCGATTTACATGATTTTTGAACCATAACCGTATTTCACCATTCTGAACACATCTTATTTCACGAGATTTTTGATAATTTTGCTTCCTATGTAGAGTTGGTTTACAAAGTTGTATAACCTATTAAACAAGTTATACAACATTAGTAAACACGTTGTGATTCTGATGACTAAAATTCACAAACCAAAATTCGACCGTCAGATATGATCATTATGACGAAAGATGTTTGTGGTAAAAAATTCAACTGGATCCGACAACGTTAAGGGCTCGATCGAAACGATCAACCCTAATCCATCGTTACTTATCATACGAAAACGCTCATATCTCCCTCTATATTACGTAGTTTGGTCAAACCTTTCACACAAAAAACTCTCACGTAGATGAGACGCAACTGCCCATATAAAATTTTTGAGACATTTACCTTCCGACGATAGGGCTCCCCATAAACCCGGTAACGGTAAATAGTAAATACGTTGTAATTCTGATGACTAAAATTCACAAACCAAAATTCGACCATCAGATATGATCATTATGACGAAAGATGTCTATAGTAAAAAATTCAACTGGATCCGACAACGTTAAGGGCTCGATCGAAACGGTCAACTCTAATCGAAAATAAGAAAACTGCATTTTGAAGCCCTAAACGGACTCAGATGGCCAAAAAAGCCTATACATTATGGCATTAGCAATGAGTCTGACTCGTAGCGCCGTTACGCTTTCGGAAAGGTATCACAATAGTCAATCAGACACCAAATGCCAAATCTGCAGCATAGTGAATAATAAGGGTAAGTCAACTATCGGCACCGAGACTTTACCGGAATACCGTAATTTTTCAACCATAGACGTATTTCACCATTCTGGTCATATCTTATTTCACAACTTTTTTGTGTTTGAAGGCTCTACGTATAGTTTTTTTTTTCCAGATGAGTTGTTGTCCAAATCTGCAAATATAAGACACTTTAGCCGACGAAATATATTTCGTCGGCTAAAGTTTTGAAAATTTCGTCGGCTAAAGTTCACAGACTATAGCCGACGAAAAAAATTATTTAGCCAACGAAATAAAAATTTCGTCGGCTAAAGTTGACCATAGCCGACGAAAAAAAATTCGTCGGCCTGATTTTTTTATTTTCGTCGGCTAAAGCCTTTCTTCTGGTAGTGAGAGATGGTAGCAGTCAATGCTTCTAGGGGGTGTGACATCGCGCGGACGCGGAATGTAGTAGGGTTATTGTTGTAGTGCGCTAACCTGTACTTCTAATCAAACGAGAGTATGGCTCCGGTACCACCTCGCAGACGAGGATTTACAGTAGCTTCTTCGCCACCAATATCGATACTCGCAATTGCAGCGAGCAGAGCAACCAAAGGAAAGGAAAACGAGAACGCAAGGGAGCTCCGGGGATCGAGCTTGAAAAGTAAAGGGTGCAATGACTCCAGGGAGCCTGGAAAGTAAAGAGACAAAGCTCCGGGGAGCTTGAAAGGGTTGCTAAGGCGAGATGCTTTAGCATCTGGAGGTTCAACTATGTTGAAAGTTGTATTGTATTTTTGTTGAGTTGTTGAGTGTGTTGTTGAGTTGATCCTTGAACTCCCTTATATAAAGATATTTTAGGGCCACATGTATTGGCCCAAAACGCGCATGTTAAAGACTTGTAGGAGTCTTCAACGTTGAGACGTCATAGGCGATGTTAATCACTATTTGATGTGATTATACTTGAGCGACGTAACTAATTGTCTCCATGTAGAAGAATTGAGTTAGAACACTTCATGAACACTTGCGAACCTTGTAAACTTCTTACTACTGGATGCAATTAGATGTTACTGGAAGGTTGATGCAATTAACGTTTCAACTTCGTACTCCGAACCTTGTGAACCTTGTTGAGTTAGAGATAACTGCTCCTTATCCAATTTAGAGATAATTGCTCCCTTATCCAATCAAGCATCACGCAGAGCTCGCCTCATTTAGTCTGTTTATGCGAACTCTTCTCCTTCACTCCTCGCGAAGTCCTTCTCTTATGCGGACTCCACTTCTTGTTTTCTGGCGAAGTCATCTCGCTTCGCTTCCATATTAGGACTCTATCTTCTATGTGAAATCCATTTCCTGAATCCATGCGAAGTCCTTCTTGCATGCGAACTTCGCTACCCAGCTCGTATGATTTCGTTGACGGGTCATCACTTGTAAACCTAATATCTCAGGCTTGTCGGTGTGGACCATGAATTTAACTAACATTCATCTAGACAATTACTGTCCAGTAAAATATTAATTTGGGTGTAAACAAGAACAGTACGATATCCATCCAAGGATCTCAATAACTCATATCTTTGAACCATACAAAACAACCTATGAAACCAGTAACGTAAAGATAGAAGAAGAAAGAAGAAGATAAGAGAGAAAAAGAATTGATCCGTAGAGGGATCAAAGAAGAGACAAACATGCAGTGTCTTGCACTACGACATTCATCAGATTTGCGTGTGATAAAGGGTAAACCTCATTTAAACAAACAATTCAAGCGACACCGGCTTCGGAGTTCCGAAGGAACAACAAACAATCAGTGAAGTTGGGAATGGTGGAGGAGAATGTGCATCTTAGCCATAAAGAATCAGAGATTTGGGGTATTAGAAGAAGGTTGAGAGTGATGGTAGTTTGAAATTGAAGAATTGAAGGAAACTGAATGCAGAAAGAAAAGCGTACATGCCATCGCTGGGGCAGAGGACTACCACAAGGAAGGTAGGGGAGGAGCTCCCCTACTCTCAAGCCAAAGATCCAGATCAAACTAGATGCAGTGAGAGAGAGGGGAAGGAGGAGGAGATTAGATTTGGGGACATCTAAAAAAGATGGAACTTCTCTCACTAGGACGAGCGCAACAAGAATGAGAGAGAGCCGACATTGGAGATTTTGAGCTCGATTCATGTAGTGTAGTATCTATTTTAATGAGTAAAAGTTCATACTCCTTGCATGTTTTATAATTCGCTCTTCATGTTTCTTTGCTTTACTAACTTATATTCTATCTTTTCATAGGTATTTCAACTAAAAAGAAAATGAATGTGAGATTTGTCATCGCCTCGAGGAGGGAAGGTGATATGTGTTATAAGTGCAAGCACACCTCCCATAGTGAGATGAGCTTGGAACCCAAAAAAAATTGTGAGGGCGGGTCCTGAAATAGACAATATCTTGCTATGCAGACTGACCATTGCATAATGATACCAGAGTCGCTCCTCGGCCAAAAATGTATCAACGAGACAACGAGGACGTTGGCCCCTAAGAGATGGGTTGTGAGTTTTTTGTAAGGAAGAGATGGATTGTGAGTTCCCACATCGCTCCATAGAGATGATGTACCTGATGTGTACAACCACACCTCATATATTGAGATGGTTTTGAAGTTGAATCTCAAAAACTAAACCGTGATAGCCTTTGGACCCAAAACGAATAATATATTGCTATGCGTTTTAGTATGGTACTAGGAATGAATATTGTAACTTAGAGCGTGAATCTATTCTCTGATTTTAAAAAGGTTATTATTTTTTTGAGAATGGATTTTAAAAGGTTCTTAAAATGATATGATCGTTAGAAGGCACTCAAGCGTACACTGCTGACTAACCAGAAATGATTCGTCTTCTCTTCAATCTCCCACACCGCATTATAACTATAAAGGTCATGGATTGTTCTTTCGATCCAAACAACTTTCTTCAATAGAAAAATGAAGGCAAGGAACATAGTATCAAATTAGTTTTATATCACATAGGTTCCAATTACAAATTTATCTCCCCTATTTCAAAAGAATGGAAAAACTTTCAACCAATGACAAAATTCCTAGCTGTAACAAGAGAGAGTAACAAAAACTCCTAGTAATCTGTACAGAAGTGTTAACCATCTAGTAATGGGGCTTCAAAAAAGAAAGTTGTTTCCGACTAAAGGTTAACTCAACAAATAAACTAGGTGTCCTGCCGAGCTGATTTGAAAGCTTACTGTTAACTACATCGAATCAGAATCCTCCAAGGCTGACAATTCAACTTCCTGGGTACAAGGATAATATGCCACAAATGTGCCCTCTCTTGAAAAGGAACCAGGATTAAAACAAGTGATTCCTGTATATTTGAAAGCCTTCTGCTCACTTCTGTCACCCAAAACTATCTGCACAAGAACATTGAAGAAAAAGATCTTAGACCACTTCTGCTGGACCTTTTCTTTGGAGTTCTGGTTAAACCAGCAAAGTATTAGTGTCTTCATACGCTCAAAATTTTCAAAATAGGAGCCAATTTGCAGTTAAAAGTTAAGTCTCAACTCTCTTAAAAGCTTGGCTGCCAAATAAGAAATGAAGGCAGTTTCACTCAAAACGAAAGAGAGAAAAAAAAAATCAAAAGAAAGAAACAACAGCTTGTACATAACATAGAAGTAAAGTGGGGCAAAAAGTAAGTTCCCCAACTTAGAAGTATATAACATTCTACGGAGAATAATAGTATTATACTACCTACCGTATGTGGAGTTGGATAGAGATAGAGTGAGTGATCATAATTCCATATAATGGGTTGTACAATAAGAGGGAGTGGGCATAGATGACTTTGATGCGTTATTGTAGCAACAAGCTGTCAAAACATGAAATTGAGAACTGGTCAGTTTTAAATGGAGAGAAAGAAATTGTAGACAGAGGGACATGGCTCAAAAGAGAAATTACATGCTCAAAGGGATCATCAGTTTCTTCTGTAGAAGGGGGGATCAGGCATGACCGACGCATTCTGTACAGTAAATCCTGACGGAAAAATACAAGCTCTTGGGTATAGAACTTTATTCTGCATTGATATATGGAATTCATTGATCAGCAAGAAAACAGGAAAAACAACAGCCAAGCACGCAAGAACTTCCAATGTTGCCTGATAAAGAGTAAAATGATCTTCTTTCTACAGCAAGTGATCTGAAGACCTACAGAGGGGTACTCAGAGGAGTGTTTCATCTAGAATGTAATATATTGAAACTATCCTCGTTATTGTTACAACTAAGTAAACAACCATACCTGCAAGGATTACTTGAAAACATGGCATTTGGTATGTGTTTCTGAAGCTCTTCTGTTATATTTTGGTAAAGCACATCTGGGTAGAACTGTTGAAGGACCTGAAATTATCAAAAAGAAAAAATTTCTTACAGTATGCACATTTTAAAAGAACAATTTTTTTTTTTTGGAGAATCTTGACAGAGAAACTGTGATATACCTGGGTCATCAGGACCTGGGATAAATAGAAAACGGCTATGCTTTGTTAGCTGTTGATGGGCTGCAATTATTTTCCCTAGCTTGCCAAACTGCAACCTGCACATCTAATTTGCTCAGTAATGCTTCTGTTTATGTGAGAATATAGTGTTCAAATAAAAAAAATCTCATAAACAATTCCTCACCTGAGACTAGAGGGGCGGAAGGAAAGGTTGCAAGGGTGGGAGCTAAAATTTCCCAGAAACACAAATAAAGAAGGTACCACTTCCTGGTTCTCATAACCATCAAGGATCCTCTCTAGCTTGCTCATAGCCTTCTCAAACAAGGAAAGAACACAGAACATATGTCAAGCCTCTCTGAGGAAAAACTTAATAAGCAATTTTCTTTTACCCGAGAAGAAGAATGTTATCTACCTCTTCATTGTCCAGCCATATATCAGAGAGTATGACAAACATGTCATTAACTGCTCTTTTTTCCAACTCTGTAAGTCTGAGCTGTTTGAAGTGTATGGGAAACTACTTCATATTCATAATAGTTTTTGGCTAGTGTCTAAAGCTCAATAATTGGGGCAATACTTTCACGATTTACATTTAAAAAAAAAAAAAACAAAGACTAAGAAATTTTAGGATACGGTCTCTTCTTTTGTTAGTATACCACCACCAAAGAAGTCATGTCCTGTAACCAATTTGACTGACTTCTCTCTGTCCTCTAATGGAGGAAATCCACAAGTAATAACCTTCAAGACAAAGCAACTGTTAGTAAGCCTTTAAAGTTATATTTTGGTATGAATCTCTTCAAACATGAACCCAGTAAAGCAATTACTTCTCATAAATATATCTTATTACTGTCACTTCAAAAAAAATTAGCAGTATGATGCCTAATACTATCTTCAATAGAACCTCCTATTTTGGATTAGCCAAATGAAGCAGAACATAAATTCATCGGTCTGTTTTGAGTCTAAAACAAAATAAAAATTGAAAGCAAGTAACACTCAACAACTGAAGCATATTTCTTCCTTGATAATCAGAAGTCAGCAATAGTGATGTTTCCGAACTTGATTCCGGTAAAAGCATGTGCAATGTTCAAGATTCAAAAGAATGTTTACTGACCTGAAAAACACCTTCTAAAAGCATCTCGCCTTCTGCAAGAACTATTGTGTTCTCTGTAAAGAATCCAGTAGTTATCTTGTATGTAATTGTCAAGGAAAATGATCATTGTTTTTGGTTTAACTGAGTCAAGTCTTTATTATTACAAGTTCATGCATATATATAGCCTATGGAACCACTATCATGATGACTAATAATCAATCCATGTAATGAAATCAGATTGGCATCAGTTAATCATCCAAAGGTTAGACATTTTTCATCAAGTAGTGATGAAGAGAGTCAGTAAAGGATATTGCATTGGATAAGTTGATTTCAACAGACGCAGTAAGATCTTCCAAGTAAAAATGACCGTCCTCCAACTGTGATATCAAACCCATCACCCATCTCCTGCCGGTTTGTCCAACCAGAGCCTGAATTTGAGATATCTGCCAACACACAAAACAAAATAAAGGCAATTTAATTGAAAACCTGGGTCACATGAATCCAATTAGTTCGAATACACAAAAATTTAAGTACCTCACAGCTGCCGAATTCCGACATTTCAGAATCAAAGGCTCGTTTGGCAAAATGCTGATGGCGAGAGAGCCTCTGGGAGATCAAGAGAAACCTATCCTTATAAAGAGCCGCTTTCGCCGACGCGTTTCCATGAATTGGCGGCTGCATCTCACTAGGCCTAACAATCACAAACCAAAACTAGTTGGTTCAACAAACACACACACCTCAAAATCGAACAATTCCTTTGTAAATAAAAACAAAACATACTTGTAGAAAATCTTCTTGATCGGATCAAATCGGAACTTCGGGACCGAGAAGGCATCGCACACGCCCAAACTGCCTAGGGTTTCGTCGCCGACGGCGGCGTCAGCCTGTAGTAAAATGCTGACGACGCTCTGGACCGTCTGCTTGTCAATAATGGAAGACTTAACTGCCATATCGGAACACACAAATTCAGTTAGAATCGGAAAAGATTGAATAGATCGGAAACTGAAGAAGGAGGAGGACTTACGGGGCTGGAGCTGAAGCTGCTCGAGGACGACGTCGATGGCGCCGTCGTGGTTGGAATCGTCGAATTGGGAGACGAAGGATAGGATCTCGTCGAGGGCGTCGACTTTAAGAGTGAAGCCTCTGATCTTGCACTTCTTCTGGATCTTCTTCCTCGTCGTCATCTCTCTCTTTCTCTCTCTCTCTGATCCAATTCAATTCAATCCAATCCAGTTGCAAAAGGCGTGGGGCATTTAGGGTTTTGCTGGGTTTTTGGCGCGAAAAGTCCTTGCTGAAAAGCGGGAAAACAGAATAGAATATTTTAATAATTTAAGCTCGGTAAATATGGCGAAAATAACATTTTACTGCTCTCATCTGGTTAAAAATGACTACATGGTGATATTTTCATTTCAATTTGGGTCTGACATTTTCTTAACTCTACAGTTCTCCCACGCTCAAACTTCTACCATCTAATTAGCAAAGAAGACGATGATTTGCATCGCTTCTTATGAATTCTGCTCTGTGTGTCTTCTCAATCATCACCGTAACTAAAGTAGAGTCACAAAGATCTCGGATTGCTGATTTCTGCTTACCACACTTAGGTTTGTATTCTTGAAAATTACATGGTTTGTATTAGCAGCTCTATGAAGACTGCTTCCATTCATATATTAACTCTGAAACATTCAACATTTGAGCTCAGCCAAAAGTACTCCATGTTAATTACAACTCTTCTCAAATGCTGATGTGCTTTGGCTCCTTCGTCCCATTCCCTTTCTCAGACAGTGGATTTTAGTAATGCGGTAATCTTATTAGTGCTCTCTCAAACTCACGCTCCTCCGCTTCTGGTTCAATGCAAAGCGTCTTGCCATAGAAGGATTATAGAACCTACTCATATGCCTCGAAAGTCTGTGGATGGCTTGAAGATCACCAATTACAGAAAGCTGCATTAGAAAAGAGTCAAACTTGGTATATGGCAATTTCATTCCCTTGTTGACTACATCTTCCAAGAGACAACACGCATCTTCCACTTTGTTGCAGCCAAAAAGCCCTTCAATCATCATGCAATAAGTGTCGGTGTCCTGTGCACAGCCCCTCTTATCCATCTCATGCCAAGTCTCAAATGCTCCATCAGGATCACCCATCCCAAAGTACATTGAAATCAGCATATTATAAGTCTGTACACTAGGCATACAGCCAACATCTATCATTCTTCCATAAAGCTTAAGTGCTTCATCACTCTTCTTATTCTCACAAAGAACCTTGAGAAAACAGTTATAAGTAACTATATCAGGAGGGTACCCTTTGTTTCCCATCTCTTGCAAGAACTTGTAAGCCTCCTCAACCTTTCCAGCCAAACACATCCCCTCGATTAGTTCCTTGTATGTAGAAACATCAGGAAGACAACCACTACTTATCATATGTCCCAGAAGTTTTAAGCACTCATCCATTCTGTCATTCTCCACAAGCGCCACAATCATGATTGCATAAGTTTTTGCAGTAGGAGAAGAAACTGTGGAGCCTTTTGTTCGCATGAACTCAAAAAGTTCAGCTGCCTCAGTAACCATCCCTGCTTTGCAAAAGGCATCGATGGCAGTAGTGTAAGTAAAATTATCAGGCGTGTGACCCACTTCAATCATCTCTTCCAGTAACCTCATCCCTCTACTCGGATTCCTAACTCTACACCAACCGAAAAACAAAATGTTGTATGTATTTGCATCAGGCTTGATACTTTTCTTCACCCTCTTTAACATCTGTTCAGCATCCTGTACAAGACTGCACTTGCACAGGGCATCCAATAGAAAGTTCAATGCATTGATCTCCGGCTGCGTCTTCACCCTAATCTTCTTCTTCTTGGCAAATTTCTGCAGATAAGTCAGATGCTTCTCCGTATACTGCTTCAAAATCGTAATGAGTACCTCAACAGGAACCTTACTCTTGTTATGTCTCTTCATATAATCCAACAAATCACAAACAATCCGAAACTGCTTCACCTTGTACTTGGTACTCGACAGTATATCAATCATATCATTATACGCCTGAGCTTCATGATCATAGTTGTCCTTTTGGCCCGCCCACATGAAAAACCTAAAAGCTAGTTTCTCCTCGAAACGAAACTTACGAAGCACCTGAACAACCAAATCAGTAGTCAATGGGACACCAAGCCCGTCAAGAGCTTTCTCCATATCACAATGTGGCTGAGCATTATCCATAATAATCTCGAAAAGCTTATCAACATCTTCTAAAGCATGACCTTCAATCCCACTCTCCGAACAAAAAGGGCGCATTGGGGGTTGTGATAAATGAAACAAATTGGAACAAGGGGTGGCTAAAAGTGAGATTAGGTTGCATTTTGGAAGATGCGAGATGGGTTCAATTGGGGACCCAACATATCCATATGTATGGAAATTTGAAAGCATAGGCCTCTCGTGGAAGCCTAGGCTTCTCAAGGAAGCTATAGAAGCTGTGAGATATCGATAGCGCATATTGTTTTAATCTGAAAGACCCATATGAGAAACAAAGGGAAGAGGGAGAAGAAGGATTACCAGGGATTGGGATGAGTCTGCTACTTGTGCCCTTTGAGTCGATGAAGAATAGGAGAGGGCTAAAGCTAAATGGGTAAGTTGAAAATGAGGAGCTCAAGGACTCAACTCCAGTTTCGGGGAGAATTGCAGAGAGGATATTCGGCGAGAAAAAGGGTGGCCACAGTCGCTTGAGGATCATCAACGGGTCGATCCGGACCCGCTCTTAACTCCCAAGTTTTTCTTTTGGCTCATATAGGCCCAATAGGCCTATTACAGAAAGCCTAACTAGCAGAACTAAACCCACAGTCATAGCAAAGTAATTCAACTCGGTCTGGAATCTGGATAGCTCTTCCGGTTTGGGAGCTAGCAAATGCAAGTGAATCATGAACTGGCAGCTAAAAGAAAGAAAGAAAGAAAAAACATAGAACAATGAATTGCATGGTTGGACATGATATACTTGTTTTAGATTTTCACCATTGAGAAGTTCGAATATTCAGGCCAAAAAACAAGCATTTGGCTGTGCCATCTAATGCAAGAATATAACCAGAAATTCCATGAATTTTCTGAGATAAACCACCATAATTTTTTGTTTCAGATATTGAACTCATAATATAAAAAAATATAAAAAAATCGGTCTGACATATAAATAGAGCCAGGGAGGCAGATACTATTTGCTACATATAAGAGAGAAAAATACATAAGCAAAAATCAAGAACAAGGCCATCTCTGAGAATATGGCTATTCATTCAGTCCTTATTACAGAGAGCAATCATAATAAGTACAATGAAGCAAGCACCCACAGATCACCATTGGAAGCCTAGCATGCACCTGTTCTCTTTCTTTCCACAAGGTTCTTCCAATATGTTGCTACCTCTTTCTGAATCTCCTCTATACTTTTCTTAGCAGGCTTTACCATCCCTTCACTGGCATTGACTACTTCGTCGACAGTAGCCGAGACATGTGCAGCTTTCATAGACACGCGGCTTGGCAGTGTGTCGATTTCTTTCAAAACCTTGTCAATGTCTGAGAGGAGTCTCTCTGCCAAGCTCCGACTAAAGTCCTCCCTGACAACCACGCGAAGAACAGCAATATGTTCTGCATTGGCTGGCATAGTGTAGGCTGGAACTATCCATCCATACTTTCTCAAAGTATCAGCTATCTCAAACACAGTGTGCTTGCTGCTGTCTTTTAGAGTGAAAGCCACAAGGGGCACTCCTATGTCTTTTGAAAGAATTTCAAATCGACCTGTACTCAATAGTCCTTCTCTCAGTGCTCTTGCATTCTCCATGCAGTTTTCCATCACATTTTTGTAACCCTAAAATAGGGAAGAAGAAATTAATAGCAAAACAGAACACTACAACAGACCAAATCACACCGGTAAGAAGAAAGTAATTGCAAAACAGAACAATCTTGCTTAAGATTCTGCGTACAGAAAATGATAGAAAAATTTACCTCAAATCCCAGACGTATAAACTGATAGTACTGAGCAATTATCTGGCTAGACCCTGCCCCATAACAGAAGTAAGACTTGTTAACAAAGCATGCTTGCAAATGAGCAAAACAGAAGTCATATCCAAAGTAGTTGTTTATTATTTAGAAATTACTGAAAATTATACAGGTGTTTCAGTAGGCAAGCAATACCTTTGGAAAAGTTGAGGGTGAAAGTTGGTTGGTCAGATCCAAGATAATTGATGTGAAACACAAGCTCATCGGGCAAGTCCTCTTTACTCCTCCACACAACCCATCCAACACCAGCATATACAAGGCCATACTTGTGGCCACTTACATTGATACTCTTGACTAATGGCAAACGGAAGTCCCACTCAATATCAGGATAAAGGAATGGCGCTATAAAGCCTCCACTGGCAGCATCAACATGAATGGGAGTTTCCCATCCTGTCTCCTTATTCTTCTTAATAAGAAGGTCATTAAGGAGTTTCACATCCTCAAACTCTCCCGTCAGGGTTGAACCTAGAATAGCTGCAACACAGATAGTGTTCTCATCAACCATCTCAACTGCTTTGACAGGGTCCATCACATAGTATCCATCTGATAGCTTCACCTCCTTCAGTTCGACCTCGAAATACCTAGCAAACTTTTCCCAGCAAACCTGTATATTTTGACGAAACATAATATACACATCAAATAGGCACACAAAGAGATAATAACCATTAAGCCATTATCTTCAAGCAAACCTAGTATGTTTTGGGCAACGGCAACAGGTTCACTAGCGTTTAATTCAGGTTAAAATGGTCAAGATACTTCATGAGAAAGATGTATCAATCACCAGAGAAATTAAGAATTCAGACCTGCACATTAGCTCCAGTCACAATGTTGGGCTTGTCAAAGGTTTGCCTTCTAATTTTCTCCTGTGCTGCCATTTTCTTTTAAAAGCCAGGCCTGCTAGCATTATTGCCTCTGAAGATCCTACCGTTCCCACACCAATAGCAGTTTCAGCTTCTCCGATGGGAGCATTGAAAAGGTGGGCAATCATATTCACACAGCGATTCTACAAAAAGGAAGACAAGATTGTTTGAACAGAGTAACAAGCTATATATCATAATCAATACAAAAATCCAACTGAAAATTGTTATGCATGAGTAGTGACCACAGAACAGTTCAAGGCATGAAAATCTACTGCTTTTCTTTGTCTTTTGGGTACAAATTGAAATGTAGTTAAACCTTTATCATGAGGGTTAATCAGAATCTGATCACCTATAATTTGGAAATGAACCAAAGGGATCCAACTAAAAGGATATGGTGAAAATATAAAGCATCCATCATGAAAGTTACTTTTTACTCTTTCTCTTGTCCTTGTAAAACTTCCTAGTTAACCTACAGTTCTCCCAAGGTACATTGATTTATAATTTGCTTTTCATATCTATGTATGTACGTGCTTGCATGCATCTAGATTCATGCCTGTAATTTATGTCCCCTGCAAATAGCAATGTGCCATCTGAAATCATCTACCTGCCACACTCCAAATTCAAGGGACTTTTCCAAGCCAATAGAATAATCCACACCGATAAGTCACGTCAAAACACTTCCTCTCTTCATCTCTTCATCTCTTCAGGGATATTTTTTTTTTCGATTAAGAAATAAATAAAAACTACAACGAAAAACCTCTAAAAACTCTCAGCTGATCCAAACTGCGGAGGGACACTAGAATGGAAAGACAGTTTGGATGGGTCGTCGATCAGAAGATAATGTCAAAGTTTACCAACCACTACTTAATATAGTAATATAAGCTTACTATATTGGTTTTATATTAGCATCTGTGGACCACGTAATCTGCGTCTGGGTGGATGCTATAATCTTAGGCCACGTCTCCCACAGTCCACAAAATTAAAAACCATTTGATCCTATAGAGTCAATTCTTCAATATCACGTACGTGGAAGATATCACGAATACTCTAAATAAATGTCATCCCTCCTTTCAGTATTAATAAATGGCATAATATTCTCAGTCATCTTGAGTTCTGAATCATCCCAGATCTTAAATCCAGATCATGTATGTAATAAGTAAAATTGGAGATCGATACAGCACTAGGATTGATTTAGTGTAGAAGAAGATGGATCAGTAACATAACAGGGCATGGAGATGATGATGATGATGAGTACGTAGTACCTGAAGTTCAGTGGTGACAGGGTACTCATCCATGTCGACATAGTTCTTGTTCATAGAGGCCATCATGATTTTTTCGCATTCCGGCTCCATCCAGGTGGTCACAAATGAGGCCAAGTTGAGCCTCGGAGTCCCATCCAGCATAAGCTCGTCGTTTATTATCTGATAAGCTGCCTCTTTGGGTTGTGAATTCTCCGGCATCCTGAACCTGCATTCATTCATTTCGTAAGGTTTTAGAGAACTAAGCTAAACAATAATACGTCTCTGCATCTAGATGAACTGATGATCACTAATAAAGTACTTACTTGGGGACGGGATTGCGCACATATCTGGAAGCAAAGGTGCAGTCCAAAAAGTGATCTGAACGGTCACCGGAGGTCGAAGAGATCACCATTTTTCTTTCTTTCTTTGTTTCTCAAATGAGAGAGATTGTTGAAGATAGAAGAACAGGGAGGTAGTGGGTGAGGAAAGGTATGATGCTGTTGCTTGCTTTTTAAGCCTTTATATATATATATCTCAAACTTTAGGGGATGAGAGGGTATTGATGGTGGATTAGTTTTTTTTTTTTTTTTTACGATTAATGGTGGATTAATTAGAGAAAGGGAAATGACTCGATGAGAAGCAAGTAGAGAAAAACAGCAGAAGAGGGACACGTACTAAGATTAGGGAGGCAAATTTCCCAGTGGCCCCATTACCCATGCCTTTTCTTCGGCCAAACGCTGCCGACTTGTTTTCCTATGGGCTCATCAGGGCCATTAAACACGAACCCGGATCAGCTGCTCATGAGTTGGTCCTCATATTTCCTCGTGAAAGAATCTCAGCCTTTTATTTTGAATTAATAGCTTAGATCTTTCTAGTTAATTTTAACCCCCTATTACCTAACTTATTCACTTACTCTCCTTTTTCTCCTTAAAATAGCAGGCTGCTCTCTCTCTCTCTGTCGTCATCGCCCCGCACCTGCCCTCTCTCTCGAATCCGTCGTCGCGAGCTCGGCTTCCTTCCGCCGTCATCGCGAGCGATCTCTCTCTCTCTTCCGTCGTCGCTCACGAGCCTCCCTCCACCGGTGACGACTCTGCCTCCCTCCGCCGCGCTCGCTCCGCCTCCCTCCGCCGTCGCTCTCTCTCTCTGCCTTCGTCGCTCGCTCTCTCTCTTCCGTCGTCGCTCGCTCTGCCTCTCTCCGCCGGCGACGACCTCTTCCACCGTTACGCCGACAAGTCCTCTCTCTCTCCACGACGTCCTCCACCATATCTCAAGCTCTCAATTTTTTAGTACTAGAGTTTCAGGTTCGATCTGCAGTTGCCTGGGTTTATGCGTTTCTTATCTAATTTGATTGCATTGGAATTATAGTTTTGAGATTGAATCTCACTTTTGTGTATGTTCTTGTGATTGTTGAATATAGGTCTTAAGAATGGTAAAGTCTGTGGGAGAAAGCAACAATAGTTTGGAGAGATCAAAAGAAGATTTGAAACCTAAATATTACATGGAGTTTGATTCTGAGATTGCCGCATTCAACTTTTATAACGCATATGTTCATATCACTTACAGGTACTATATATTTTTTTCATCGGATGCTTGGTGTTGCTTTTGTTCATATTTTACAGAAGCCTGTAACCTGCTTGCTTTACAATTTAGTCTATGATATCTTACACTAAGTTCCTTTTTAGGTTTCTAAAAATCTACTTTTGGTTGTGAAATAAATATCTCTTCTGGAATACATTTTTTTTTGGTTATCTGATTATATTACTGGTATTACTACATCTGAATCATTCCAATATGTCAGACCAAATGTCTTTGATGCCTTTTGAAGCAGATTTTGGGAGCAGATATTGGGACATATGGCAAGATTTGTAGTGTCATTTTGTACAGCTGTTGGGAAAATTGGCAGATTTGTAGTGGCATTTTGTATAGCTGTTGGGATAAATTTGCAAATTTTGTTTGCAGATTTTGTATAGTATCTATGAGTCTATGTCTTGCAGATTTTGTATATTTTGTATAGTAGCCATGAGCTTATGACAACATTTTGTATAGTGGCTATGAGCATATGACAATATTTTGTTTAATCTAGTGCAACAGGGGAAAAATGGTAAATTTGAGATGATAGTGTCATTTTCAGATGAAATGAAACTGCATTCTGTGTTTTTGCTCCATCTCTATTCAGTTTTAAATTACCTGCATTACTAGCAATATTTTTTACTGATCAGTTCTCTCATAAATTCAAAGCTGAAACAATCAAAATGCAGCACAATCATTCATACTGTGAAAGGTTTCTTCATTGAAAATTTGAAAAAATACATAATATTTGATCAGAAACACTAGTAAATTGGTCTATGAGTCTATCTGACATCTTCTTGGATTCACTAATATTTGAATGACTAACAAACCAGTATAGTAGTCATTTTTTACATGGGGCTGAATCTACAATGGCAACTATCTTCTTTTGCAACTCTACCTTGTTGGCTTCGACAAGCTTGTCAACTTGCTGACCATCTCGGAGGAAGAAGAAAGTAGGAGTGGCCTTGATATCCCATGAAGTTCTGAAATCCTGCACCATACAAAACTGAATGTTAGAATCACCTACCATTAAACAACTTATGATAGACACTAAACCAGCATCAATGTATTGGACACATCAACCATCAGCATCAATAGCACCAACTCTATTGAATTAACCAAATTGGTTACCAACTTATAGTAAGTTCATCGATCCCACTGTTCTATGGTGGTGATGAGGTTCACATTCCCACCAGTGAACTCAACAGTATGTTCAGACTCGTCATCTCCCAAAGTTTTAGACTACAAGCATCACAAACATGATAACTTGTCAGATTAAACAAGGCAAGAAAAGTAAACACTTGGTGGCTTGCAAGAAGTATCAAAATCATTACAAAGAGCATCATAGTCATTAAGAAATGGTAAACATCTTTATTGCAGACCCCAGAGAGGAGTACTAACTACATCTTTTACATGAATATTAGGCATAGAAACTGAAGTACTATCCAATTTGTCTATAAAATTTTGGTGAGGAAGATGCGTAATTACCAATTGACATATGGAAAGTCAATTCCCCTTCAGCAATCAACGTGGTGCTAGGTACAAATGGAAATCTCAAGTATTCATCTCCACTAGAGTTGAAAACCCCAACAACATCTGCATTTTCCTCACCAACGAGTCGCATAAAAAACCAACGAGCTCGGTACATATCCAACATCCCCACCAAGAGGATTGCAATTCACACCCCCACCACACTCACTCCCATACACCAATTCAAATCTCTCGAGACGGTTACCAAGCAACCTACACAAACCACCGTTCGAATCATTCAAATTACTCAAACCTATACTCTCTCCATTCTCAACACTACTCATCCTATCTTCCCCAACAAATGTATACCCATAACTATGCTTCACATGAAAAGCCAACACAATAATAGCATCAAAATAATTCTCATCATCATCCATATCACTAACAACACTCTCTAAGCTCCCACTAATCAAACTGTCATAAATACTAGACCATTTCGGATAATTAAGCTTAAGAACAACACTAGGCTCGAAGTTACCTGGCATTATACATGGACCTACTCTTCCCAATCATACACAGCTTCTTATCCAATTCCGAATAATACCCATCAAGCCTGAACCTCACCACACCCCGCGTGACCGGAATCCTCGGTCCCCGGAAGTTCACCAGCGTCGCCGGCAGAGGGAGGCAGAGTCATCGCCGGCGGAGGGAGGCTCGCGAGCGACGACGGAAGAGAGAGAGAGATCGCGAGCGACGACGGCGAAGGGAGGCCGAGCTCGCGACGGCGGATTCAAGAGAGAGGGTGGGTGCGGGGCGACGACGGCAGAGAGAGAGAGAGCAGGCCGATATTTTGAGGAGAAGAGGGAGAGTAAGTGAGTAAGTTGGGTAGGGGTTAAAATTAACTAGGAAGATCTTAGCCATTGGTTCAAAATAAAAGGCTGAGATCCTCTCCTGAGGAAATATGAGGACCAACTCATGAGGAGAGGATCCGGTTCATTAAACACACGGGTCACTCATTACGTTAATTTTCATATTTTATTTATTTTTGCTTCAATGATGGGCATAAGGTACTAGTCTCAATTTGGTCCAAGTATAGCACCACTCATTCATTGCCGGCGATGACGATGGTAATGGTAATGAGATTAGATGGTGGATGTGGTAGATTTGGTAGTATTGTTGTATTTATGTTTTTGAATATAGAGTTTTCGGTTCATATATTAGTGAGTTATTAGTTTTCTCTTACTCTTTCTATTTTGATCTTTGAGACTAATGTTCTTTGTTATTAGGAGTTTTTTTTCATCCTTGAGTTTGCAAGACGTGTAATTAAATTGGTCCCTCGATTAATGAATTATTCATTTCTCTCTAACAAAAAAAGTTTGAAGTAAGATCACGAAGATTATTTTTACTGTTTGAGACTAATGTTCTTGTTTAGAGAGAGAAGTTGCTTCTCTCTAAAACCCAGGCTCCCTCTCATCTCCTAGCAAGTTTTTCTCTTTTCTTTTTTTTTTCTCTTCACCTTTGTGGTGATTCCTCAACCTGAAGTGGTGATTTTTTCTTCGTTTGTTTCTGATTTTAGTCATCATAGATCAGATATGTTTTCATATCTTAGATTTGAAATTCTAAGGTACACTCCCAGATCTAATCTTATTATGATTTTCAGACTTTTGTATTCCCTTACCCCTCAAGATCTTCAAACCATGAACAAAATTCTTTCTTCTCTCTTCTACCTTGCCATGCCATGGAAGGATTCGTACCCATTTGCAACCACCTATTTAGATTTTAGTTTTCTTTGCTGAGATCTTCTTTGTTTGGTTGTGGTTACTCTTCTATGCGGGATTGTCTCGTAATCGGTCAACTAGAGAATGTATGGCGGCTCTGGTTGTATCATTACCTCTGCAGACCGCCCTTGGTTCTCTCATGCTCGTGTCTTCCGGCGGAGCTTCGATGACGGCTATTACATGACGGCAACAAGACAGATATGAAGAAAAAGTTTTTATTAGGGTTTGGACCTTTTGGGCTGCTTGGGCCTTTATGTTTTATATATGTTTTATTTAGTTCTTGCTCTACACTTGTCTTGATTCCCTATGAATCTGACTTTGAGAGACTTGTTCTTAGCCTGCCATGGCTTTGTTTGAGCCTCTATTTATGTTTCATGTATGTTTTATTTAGTTGCTGCTCTACTCTTGTCTTGATTCACTATGAATCTAACTTTGAGAGACTTGTTCTTAGCCTGCTCATGACTTTGTTTGTGTCAAGACCCACCCCGAATTTCATCCTGAAACTCAAAGTAAGTCTTGCGGGGTCCACTTCCAAGAAAAATTTATTGAAGAACTTGATAAACCTCCCTTGAAAATGAACAACCCTAATCCGAAAAAAAAAAACAAGAATTTACCCTCCTAGATGAAACAACCAACTTCCAATTCGTCCAAAAAAGATAGCATACAACATCCTTAGAATATCTCCCAAATTAATAAACAAGAACTTAGCACACAACCGAAATATTAAACAATATTCCAAGGTAATCAGAGCTACTAATACTAGCGAAAGCAAGAAAATACACTGGTAGGTTAAGTAGGTAACCTACTGGTGAAAAGTGGTGGAAAAGTGGGTAACTACGCCTCACCTCCTACTAGTGTCGACCCGAACTCTGCAGACTGAGCATTTTAAAATGAGGGGCCTAGGGGAAAGCATTTAATAACGTTAGAGTGAGTGGACAAAAAATAAATTAATAAATAAAATATTTATGTTTCCCCAAATCAATTTGCAAGGAAAAATCGAATGCATGTTGCACGCAATAAAACTTTAATCTCATAAAATATCGAGTCTCTCAGGCTCTAAAATATAAGTATGTATTTACACACGTCCATACTCCCTATATAAATTCATGGGTCTATATAGGGCTACTACGCTCGCGTCCAACGCTCACGTCATGCCTTAATGCGGTGTTACACTAAGGCATGACGGGTGTATAAATATGTGTCCATACCCCCTATATGAATTTAAACACGCATTAAGGTGGACAGACGGGTGTATAAATATGTGTCCATATCCCCTATATGAATTTAAACACTCATATAGGGCTACTACGCTCACGTCACACCATAATGCGGCTATATACTACGTCATTAAGGTGGACATACACATAGAGTTAGCTAGCATTTATATACATATTCTCCTCAATATACATATTTATACTCACCGAAAAATCTCATTTTCGGTAACTCTCCAAGAGAAATAAAAGCGTCAAAATTAAATGACGTCAAAACTCCAATAATTTAAATGTTCAACCATAACCATAGCATTCATATTATTTAAAACAAAAGTCCACTCACAAATTAGGCCTAAGCCTGATGTCGATCTGGGGTCTCGTCTGCTCGAGCCTCCTCACGTCCTGTTCCAAATAATATATTAATTTCCCAACCGAAATTCCAATACTTACTCAAGAATAGGCAAAATAAAAATGAGCCGTAACCACGCTCATTCTCGTCTAACTTCGATATTCCTAAACCGAAATGATCCAAATTTTAAAACCAAAATCGGCAGCCGTCACACAACCTCCCACAGATTTAACGACTTTAATCCTACAGCCGGATTCTACATTAATTAACCGCCAAAAATACTAAACTTTGGAAAATCACAAACCTAACCGAAACTCCTCCAAAAATTCCATAATTCACATCAATAAACTCCTCTTAACAATCCACATTTAAAACCATAAAAATCCCCTAAACAGTGGCGGCACCGCCGCCAGCAGCCGACTCCGGTGACCTCCAATGCCTATGAAATTTTGACAGAATCTTCCTCTCAACCTTCTCCACAACTTTCCTAACTAGCACAAACACTAAATCCAAGCCTAACTAGGTCAATCGAGCAAAAACAACACAAAAAACCCTAGGGCTGCCACTCACCGATTCTCCTCACCTGAAGCAAACTGGACCGAGTCCTTCTAGGGCATGGCAACTGGGTTGGAGACCTTCAAAACCATATAAAACTTGCCCGGATTGGTGGCCAGAGGAGGAAGTTTCGGCGATGGAGAGCTTTGGGCAGTCAAGACTTTCAGGCGGCAACTCTCCCTCACGACGGCGCTAAGGGAGTCCTCACCGGTTTAGGATGGGAGCTGGGTTGGAGGCCGACCGATCGGGACCGGAGCGGCGGTCTCAGGTGGCCGGACGACAACGGACAGAAGGCTAGAAGATCCGACAGCAGGAGGAAGTCGGGGAAGATCGGGAGAAGAGAGAGAGAGGGGTTTAGGCCTTTGTGTCCAAACCGGTCCAACACCTCTATATAACCCAAAACCAAAATTTAACACCCCTAAAAAATAATACCCTAATAAAACTTACTTTTTTACCGGGTAACATTTACTATTTTTACCGTCGTCACATTTTCTCCTATGAATAAATCCTCCGAAAAAAATCGTCCCTCAAAACACCTCTAGGGACCAATAATCTATAGACTCATTGACGAAGATATTCTTATTAATACCAAACTAGTAAAAAAGTAACAATTTAAGGGTTGAGATGTGACAGTTTGAGCATCTATTTGCCTTATGGCTTTTATGATAACTTGTTTCACGACCAAAAAATATATAAAATGATTCCAAGTTTTAATTCCTATGTTCATACATTAAACTAAACTGTATTGACATATTATGAACCAGTTATTCAACAAAACCTTGTTTGGTTAGTAGAAATAAAACTAAAAAAGTAATTCTTTTGTCTTTCACGTGGTTGGTGGAAATGAAAATAATTCATTTGTCTTTCCCACGTGAAGGGAAAGAAAAAAGAAATGAAATTTCTGAGAACGTCTTGTTTCAATGTTTGGTAATATAAAGAAAATAGACAATGCACACTAGCCCTAATTTTAAGAATTTTATTCCCACTAATAAAATAAGATTTTAAAATTCCTAAGAGCCAACTTAAACAGCAGAAAGACAAATATACCTTTAATGAATTAAATAAACTACAATACATCATTATAAGAGTCTATTATAAAATAAAATTTTTATAACCGGATTCTCACGACCAATGACGTTGACCGGACTCTGGCAACCTTTGATCGGGCTCCGAGGACAATTGACCGGACTCCGGGGGTCGTTGACCGGGCTTCTGGGACCGTTGACCGGACTCCGGGGGTCGTTGACCAGGCTCCGGCGACCGTTGACCGGACTCCGGTGACTAGTAAGGGCAGTAGGACCACCTACTGGGGTCAGTAGCACCTCCTACAGGGGGCAGTAGCACCACCTACTGGGGGCAGTATGACCACCTACTAGGGGCAGTATGACCACTTACTAGGGGCAGTAGGTGGTCCTACTGACTGGGACCAGTAAGACCACCTACTGGGGGCAGTATGACCTCCTACTAGGGTCAATAGGACCACTTACTGGGGTCAGTATGACCTCCTACTGGGGGCAGTATGACCACCTAAGGAGGCAATATGACCTCCTACTGGGGGCAGTAGGACCTCCTACTAGGGTCAGTAGAACCTCCTACTGAGGTCAATAGGACCTCATGTTGGGGGCAGTAGAACCTCCTACTAGGGGCAGTAAGGGGTTCGTCGGGGGGTTTTTTCATTGAGGGCAGTAGAGGGTTTGTCGAGGGGTCTATTGGGGGCAGTAGGGGTTCGTCGTGGGGTCTACTGGGGGCAGTATGATCTCTTAGTGGGGGTAGTAGGACCTCCTACTGGGGGCAGTAGAACCTCCTACTGGGGTTAGTATGGGTAGTATGACCTCATACTTGGACCAGTAAGGGCAGTAGGACCACCTACTGGGGTCAGTAGGACCTCCTACTGGGGTCAATAGGACCTCTTGTTGGGGGCAGTAGAACCTCCTACTAGGAGCAGTAGGGGGTTTGTCGGGGGGTCTACTAGGGGTAGTATGACCACCTATTGGGGTCGGTATGACCTCCTACTAGAGGCAGTATGATCCTTGAATTTAATTGTGTGTTTCAGTTACTTATAACATGTCCCTATTGGGGGTAGTAGGACCACCTACTGGGGGCAGTAGGACCACCTACTGGGGGCAGTAGGACCACCTACTGGGGTCAGTATGACCTCCTAGTAGGGGCAGTATGACCCTTGAACTTAATTGTGTGCTTTAGTCACTTATAACATATCTCTATTGGGGGCAGTATGACCACATATTGGGGTCAGTAGGACCTCCTACTAGGGGCAGTATGACTTTTGAACTTAATTGTGTGCTTCAGTCACTTATTGGGGGTAGTAGGACCACCTACTAGGGGGTATATAACCTCTTATTGGGGGCAGTATGACCACCTATTGGGGTCAGTAGGGCCTCCTACTAGGGGCAGTATGACCCTTGAACTTAATTGTGTGCTTCAATCACTTATAACATGTCCATATTGGGGTCAGTAGGACCTCATATTGGGGGCAGTATACACGAAAGATAGGAGATGCTCTTAACACTTCAATTCCACTTCAATTCATCTAGAGAAGCAAACCTAACCGTCTTTAACAACTCATAACTGGAGAGGGAAACATATGACTTGGTCGTATAGATGTAACATATGACTTTGCTAGTTTTAACAACAAAACCTTAATCACCATCCAATTACAAACTATTAAATCCGATCGACAAACCAATACAATATGCCAAGCACCAAGCATTAAGCACTCTGAACATTCATATTCATTTATAGATATCCAAGAATGAATACGCATCTATATAATGAAATTTTGATGTTGAATATGCATATATATGTATACATTACATATGAGTCCATAGACACATCAGGCATACAGAACCGAATTGCTTTATATTTGAGGCTTATTGATCGAGCTAGCCAGGCCAAAATTTAAAATTGATAAAAAAAGAGAAACAAATCCAACCAAATTGAATTATGATAAACAAGAAATTAAGATAGAGCAGCGACAATGCATTGAATCAAAACGTCAAGAACAATGTCAAGTCATCAACCTATCTCAACCAAAAATCAATCCATTTTACCAAAATTTTCAAGGTGCATGATTTGATTTGGATATGAGACAAGCTTCTGAACTAAACAAACCCAACCGATTTCACGCCAAACTTGTCGCTGCCATAAAAGTCTGCCACGTCTTCATCAATTTCGAGGCCAACGACGAGCTTTGAGGTAACGAAGGTGGAAGAGACGTGTCGTTGCTAGATCTGACCTCCTCCTCGTCGACGGTTTCTAAAGGATCGATCAGCCGTTGTTGGCGGTGGCCTGGATTTGACCTGCGAGAGGCTTGGACAATGGCGCCGGCGACTTGCAGGAGCAGAAGGGCGAGTTGAGATCGGTGGGATTTGGGACTCTCCACCCCAACGAGGCTTGGACAACGGCGCCGGCGACTTGCGGGAGTGGAAAGGGGGAGTTGAGATCGGTGGGATTTGGAGAGAGAGAGAGAGAGAGAGAGATAGAGAGAGAGAGAGAGAGAGAGAGAGAGAGAGAGAGAGAGAGAGAGAGAGAGAGATAGAGAGATAGAGAGGAAATGGTAGATCTGAAAGAAGCACGAGAAGAGAGGGATGAGAGTATGAGACTATGAAGATTAGGAAGGGCAATTTAGACAGTGAAAAAATAGAAAAAGGAGAAAGTTTGGCTGATGGGAACAACACCCTTACACATTTAGGACTAGTGGGAATTTTAAATTTTCATTTTGTTAGTGGGAAAAAAATATTTAGATTTAGTGCTAATAGGCATTTTTCCTAAAGAAAATCATCCGAAAAGTTGTTAATTAATGTAATAAAATAATATGTTACAAGTAATAAATATAAGGGAAAAAAAAAAGAGAAAGTGGTTCATTTGGACTTTAAAATGGAATATTTTCTTCCATATTTTTCCGAGAAATTTTAAATACACACCTCTAATCTTTTAATACACACTCTTATTATTTTATATTTCACATCATATTTTATAGGTATGTTTAATTACAAAAACATCCATCATATATTATTAGGGAATAAAAGAAAGAAAAAAAACTTTCTCTTCCCTAAACCCAACTCTTCTCCACTATTACTCTCCAAAATTCATCACTTCAATTTCTACTACTATCGTAACCACATGTACTGTTTACCGATTCATTTGTTTTTTTTATCAACTTTAGTTTTTATGCTATTGTATTTCTACTAGTTTCTTAACTTTGAAAAAAATTATGTATGAACAATATATTTTTTTCTTCAAATTCTAGCCAATTGATATCATATTGGAGTTCAGACCAAAAAGAAAAAGAAAAAAAGATGTCATATTGGAGATTTGGAGTTCAAATATAATATTACTCTTTTGATTATGAATTAAAAAATATCACGAAAAAATTTCCAACCCGATCAAAAAAAATCTAACAGAAAATAAAAGAGAATACGTAAAGAGAGTTGTGAAATAATAAATATATAATAATTATATTAAATAACATATTATTATTAGTTTTAGATATTAAAGGTATTTTAGGCAGTTTGAGATGTGTATTTAGTATAATATTGAAATGAAAAACTAAATGGGTAATGTATTATTTAAGGGTGTGTATTAAAAGATTAGGGGTGTATATTTAAAATTACTCGAAAAAATATAGAAGAAAATGTTTCATTTCAAAGTCCAAATGAACCACTTTCTCTTTTTTTTTTTCCTTATATTTATTACTTATAACATATTATTTTATTACCTTACTTAACAACCTTCCATAAAATAATATGTTATAAATAATATGTTATAAGTAATAAATATAAGAAAAAAAAAGGAGAAAGTGGTTCATTTGGACTTTGAAATGAAACATTTTCTTCCATATTTTTCCTTACAGAAAAATAATTCATTTCCTTCAACATCTTAAACATAGAATATGATCCATTTTCATTTCCTGATTCTTACTGGGCGCGTTTATTGCCACCCCACAAACCACTTTGTTCACCTCACGTTCACTTCACACCCCACTTATATATTTTTAATTGAAAGTCTACTTTGTTTACCCATTTACAATACCTGAAATACCATTTTCTCATATTTACTTTGTTCACCCTAAATTTTTTTTTCACCCTACATTTGATCTCTTCTCACCCCCCCCCCGCCTATATATTTTTTTTAATTTTAAATTTACTTTATTTACCGATTTGCAATACACACAATATCAGTCTCTTCTGATAGTCATTGAACTCGAAAAACAAAATGAAATTGAAAAAAATCATAAGAATAATACCATTTGGGTAAGTGGAATCACAAACTAAACAATAAAAATCACATTAAAGTATAAATCCCAAATAAAAAACAAGAAAAAACTCTCAAACTTAACAATTCATTGGTATCAGTCGATATTAAAATGCATAATATATGTAAACTCTACTTGGAAAAAGCTCTGACACTGATAAAAAAAAAAACAAATCGAATATATATCAGTGAGTGACTAGATATAGAAATTTACATATAAAATCGATATGATAAATAATAAGTAAAAGGATAGACGAAACATACAAAGAAAAAAAAATATATAAAAAGTTCACCTTATCTTCAGTTGAATTTAGTCTTCTTCAGACTTCATAGAAAAATCAAATATGATAAATTATGGGTTAAAATTATGAAATACATGTTTATCTAAAAAAAAATTATAATTTATAATAACTTATTGTCTCTTACTGTAAATTTATATTAAGGTATATTAGTCATTTAATAAATCAACAACTTATAAGATAATTAAAATAATTTATGACAATAGGCGCACCCTTCTTACTTTACACAAACCAAACAAAAGCTAATAGTATAGATTAGGATCAAAAAGTTGGAAGCAGGAGACATGGGCTCCTATTCTCGACAGTGTCAAAACCTTCTTTCCTATCTGCTCCTTCTGTTTTGTTATAAGAAAACTACTTATTGTGCCAATTACTTGAAGCTGGATCCAATAATGGAATGGAAGAAACTTCATCATGTAATACAATGGCCCCCGAATAGGATTGGACCTTACAGGTAATTCTACAAAAAGGGTCAAACGTACGCGATAGAAGCAAGTGACATTGCTTCTAGTTTTCAGAAAGAAAGCAAAGCAAGAAACAACGTGAATAATTGCAGTATCAAAAACACAACACTGAAGTTGACTGGTGGATGCGTATAAGAATCCTCGTGTACTCACACTTGGGTGTGGTGGTTGATTTACAAAGAGATGACTTGTTGACCCACAGTTGTCAAGTATAGGATCTTTATAGTGAGCTTGCTGTTGCAGACACTACCAGTTTTGGTTGATAGTGGGGTCTAACCGGTCACTGGGTTTGCAATTGCGAAGAGCAGGATGATCACTACAACCACCGAATAATGAGAAAAGGATTGGAATGTGAGCAAGAAAAGAAGCCGATGATGGTGATAGAGTGAGGCTCCTCCGTAATTAGAATTACTAAAAACCACTGTTGTCCCCATTGTAAGACTTCAGGGCTAAGTAGCCAAAACAAAGGATGGGGCAAACTAGGCAACTGCACTAGAGTTATCATGCTAAATGCTCAAAACTGGATAAGTAATTTGAAGGCTAAGTGGCAAAGAGATGGGGAAAGTAGGCAACTGCATTAGGGGTATCATGCTAATTTATGCTATGGCTTAAACTGGACAAGCGAGTAGGATTCAGAAGTACACGTAGATGGAGAAGTTTGCAGTTGCAATCCCAATATTTACTTGCCCACTTTGGAGACATCAGTAGTTTCCAACAAAAGCATGTCCATCCTTGTATTGTTTTCGGATATATGAATATGTGAAACTGGACAAACAAGAGAAATGATACTTGTAAGAAACATTCCAACTGTAGTGTATTGACAGGAAATAAAAGATAGATCGATGCATACTCTGACGTTTATGTAGACTTCTCCACCAGTTTATGATGAAAAATCTTGCTTTCTCTTTCTAGAAGCAGTATGTGATTTCATCTACAATGAAAAGTAAAAGAAATAGTACCTAAGCCCACATAAACACAATTAAAATGCAAGTAAATAAAAAGAAAAAGGCAGTTAAAGATGCAAAACACATCATCAATTTAAATCAACAAAATTATGTCAACCAAACCAATTGAGCTATTGTTTTAATATCAGGTTAGTGAATTTTGCATTGCAGTATGAGAAAGTACTTGAATGATTATTAACTAACACATATGCGATAGCTGAAACTTGAGAACCAGATGATCCATAGGTGAACCAAATTTTGAAAAACCACATAGAACTCACCTTATGTGTCAGCTTATGTAATATATACACAATCTAATCAGAATATTTTTTTAAATGACGTGATTGTGCTACATCAACTGACATGTAAGGTTAACTCTAGATGGTTCCCCAAAATATGGTTCACTTAGCATTATTCATCCATAATTTATATAAAAAAAAAAGCTGAAATGCAGCGAAGAAATATACATTCTGCAGAATTGTTACCATCCAACAAAATTATTTTGACATTTTATGCACCAATACAAGAACCATAAATTCATATGCTGCACTTTATGTCCTCATCAGTCATTCTTTACCGTCCATAGTTGGGTTCAACTATGCATACTTGTACAAGGAACTCATGTAAGAAGCAAGGGACAACATGGCTAGTCTATATTCTAGTTTGAGTTGTAGATGGAATCCCCAAGTCCTATTCCATTGATATGCAAGATGTACTTACCAAGTGCAACTATCGGAGTGACAACAAATAAAACAGATTTTAACAACAAAAATATTTTCACATCGAAAGTATTTGCAAGCTTCTGCTGTTTTTCATAGGAAAAATATCAAATAATTGCCTTGCGATTCTCTAAAATATCAATCTAAACCACTATGACATGCTCAAGAGGTGCAGTTTATAGTGTTACAATAAAGGAATGAAGCAATCCCGGCCCTTAAAGATTATTACCTGAGTATCGGCATCAGAACAATCCCCGTTATCCATTTTGGCTTCACTCAGCGGAGCCCTGCAACATCAAAAATGGCACAGTGAAGAGAAAGTTGAAATAGATTAGTGCTACAAACATGAGACCAACAGAAAATCTCAGCGCACCAGTCAGGAACTTGGGCTTGATATGCTTCACCAATTCGAACCTCAGATTTAAATGGCTCCGGTACTTCATCATAGCCGCTATAGGACTCAATACTGGACCTAACTCATATTGACACGGACCGATCCCCTGACCAATACTACGTGATATCGTGAACGAACTAAGCTCTGACATTTTAGCACAAGAATGACAAAACC
Source organism: Fragaria nilgerrensis (assembly GCA_010134655.1). Lineage (NCBI taxonomy): Eukaryota > Viridiplantae > Streptophyta > Magnoliopsida > Rosales > Rosaceae > Fragaria > Fragaria nilgerrensis. The sequence continues at coordinate 11,575,484 of CM020981.1, forward strand.
ACTCGTCAATTGGCAAAACCACTCTGGGTTTGCAGCAAGAAACATGGAATGCTTCCTCACAACGATCGCAGAGTAACAGATTCAATACACTTTCAGATTGACCACACAGCTTACACGACTGAATAGAATCATCATCAACACCGCAACTTTTATGGAGGGAAACCTTTTGGAGCTTATAGCTTCTAAGTACGGAAACGAAAACATCTAGGTTGCCTACTTCAACTGAACTCGGTACACAGCTCTGAAGTAACATACTTTTTTTTTCTGCAAATTAAACACTAACGAATTCAAACTCAAAACGAATGAATAAGAAGATTTGCAGAACTCAAAAATGAAGGTTGGGAGTTGTAATTGAGAAGAGAGATTACCAGATCTGAGTCGGTATGATGTGTCTTGCGTCTTCGACAGGTGGAAACCGCGAAACATAAACCGAGTTTTAAAAGAGTGGGGAACGACCCACTACGAGGGTTCCATTATTTGGCTCCAAAATCTAGCGGCAAATTTTATTGAGAATTTGAAAATTTTCAAATTCACGCCAAACTATGACTGAAATTTTCATTTTCAAAACATTTTCAAAAAGGGTCGTCCATCTATGGTGCTTTTACCATAGATCAAGTAGGCTAATATGAAGATATCAGGAACAAAATACTCAGGAATTGAATATGTAATATGAGAAATTGAATATGTAGATTCAATTTTTTATCAAAGTAAAACACAGATACAAGAACATAAAAATTTGTTAACAACAATATAAAACTTTCTCGAGAAAATGTCACTGTGAAATTTTAAAGTAGTCCACATTAAATCAAATTCATTATAGAGTAAAAATGATTACAGATCTATCAAGTAATGATATTCAACACAATCACTTTACTAGTATTCCAAACTAACTTAAGTACAAACTGATAACCTTATTCTAACTGTCTTTAAATTTGATACGAATATGAAGGACTGAACATGCCTTCTTTTTTCAACTTCACTTATCTCAACCACTTATGCAAATGAATAATAAAGATCATATCAAACATATGAGAGATCAAAGAAATAGCATGAACACGATATCAACTTAAAAGCTTTTTCTATTCTCCAAATCTCTACATTTTCAGTTTCTCAAAAACCTATTTATAGAGAAGAGATTTCTCCCCCTCAGTTAATGCACATCAACACATATTGATTTGTTTAAGAGAATCACAACAATATGTCAACTATCACTTCGTTTTGATATGGAAAATATATCAATCAACTAATCTGCTATAATTTGGGAAAACACAATTTTCTAATTTAAACCAAAGTCATTTTATTCATATAAGATATTTTCCAAAACAAATGCATCAGAGTTTAAAACAAATCAATATAGACAAATATATCTTTTATTTGAGAAACTCATTTAATGCAGCATGTAATCACATAAAACATAATTAGAAAATCATTGTTGGTACACCATTGCCATGACTAGTATATTATGCCACCAAACATAAGTAACACCCTCGTTGTGGGCCACGAGCCATAACGAGACCTGATCACGACATTCATCTTGAAGCTTAACATGCAAGCTACACAATGGTATCCGAAAGTCACATTTTCGGCCTCACCAACATGCCCTCTCACAACACCTTAAAGACTAGGAATAGGCTTCTTGTCCCACATTGAAGACAATGTAAAGGAAGGAGCCTCTTTCTATTATAAAAAGAGACTCCTTCCCACTTATTAAGATATCTCATTACACAATTACAAACACTTGTAATACTTTAGGTGGTCATTTAAGGCTCCCAACACATAGTATAATATTAAAATGGATGTAGCTTTACACACCGATAACAAGGTGAACTATTATAAACTTGTGTCTTATTATCTCTAAACCATTAACAACATCTGTATGTGCAAGGGATTAACCCGCATCATCCACTGCACAAACAATCATGAATGATATGTATAGTGATTTATCTTGATTGAGATCAGATTCGTGAATCTTCAATCCTCTTTCAATCCCACACATTTTTTATCACTTTGATTTTGCTCTCTTCAATGCAATATCCTGTCAAAAGAATACACAGATAAATATAAATCTTGATATCACAATCTGATAGTAAATGAAAGAATTTCTAATCACATTATAACTTCTTTCCTTATTCATTAGCATAGCAAATTATAGAGAATTTAATTTCAATATTAACACTAATCAAATCATAATTAATAAGAAAATTCAATCAAATATTCATGCACATAAAACCTAATCACTAGGTTTCCTTGCTTTCTCATACATACAAGTCTTAATCAAATTAAGACTTATTTCCAACGTTATATAAGATAATTATAATCCAACCGAATCATAATTAGTGATAGAAAATTAGAAATTATCATATCCAACTAGGGAACACATGAATCATGTACGTGCAAGGTATTTGGCATTCCTATACAAAAACCATACTCATACTTATAGCAGCACCTTCTTGCTAGCTATCACCTAATCAATAATATCCAATTAGGAAGATTAATTAGTACCACTTTATCCCAAATAGATGCAAGAGATATAAATCAAATATCTACGAGAATATATATTGAATCAACATAGATTTCTTCCCTTGCACATCAGACTCAATCATATCAGAATTAATTCTCACATAAGTCCTACATCAATAAATCCATCAAGGCATGTATACCAAAATTTCAATAAGATATTTAAAGAATTCCAATATAATTAGAATTTCATTCTATTCAACTCGTTTTGTGTAGGGATGCCAAAATACAACTATGACAACATAATCAATTATATCCGTGCAAATTTACACGTTTTCATCAAGTCACCTAAAACTAAAGAATAGTTAATTTTTTATCTGCTGTTTGATGTCGAACAGTTAATCCTTATAATCCCACTTTCTAATTTCTATCAACTACCCATGTTTTTCTCTCCCATTCAGTTTATTTACTATAGTAACCCTTGTTTTTGATAATTTAAATTACCAAATTGTTCTTAATAAGGGTAATATCGGTATAACACAATTTGGTAATTTAAAGACTGCTCGTTTTATATATAGTAGAGATAGATACTAATCTATGTTAGAAATGAAAGGTCTCATTGGATTATACGTACATAGTTTGTAACAAAGCTTTTTGTTGTTAAAACCCAACATGTTTAATTGCTGATTAAATTGAGACATTATTGTCACTATTTAACAACCTACTCTACTGTTTGCATTGAGCAAGTCTACCTCTGTATTAAATCTAGTGTACTTGATTTGATATATTAGCAAATTTGTTTCTTTAAAAAAAAAATTGAAACTTTCAAGACTTTGATTTTCGCAACAATTTCCAAGTTTATTTTATTAAAATATTTCAAGATAAGGAGAAATTTAGAATCTTAACAGATAGAGATCAAGTATAAGCAACTCCAACAACTACAATATATATATATATATATATATATATATATATATATATAGTATGTTTGGATGCGGGTGAATTCTCGAAAATTTAATTAAAAATAAAGAATTCCTAATTTCTCAAGACCATTTTCATCATTTGGATTCTTATCCCGTGAAATTATTAATTTTTACGGGAAAATAATCGTGAAATTTAAGAGCTTAAATTTCTGATGACTTGAATTTCTCATAAAGTAGGCGTCATTTATCAACCTCAATTGAAGTTATTCTATGTACAAATTTTTGTCATTTTAAAATTTTACATCATGAAATTCTTAATTAATGAAATTTAAATTTATAGAATTGTAATTTTTCATAATTTTGAAATTGTTATTATTTTATCTAAACACAACATACCACTCCATAAGAATAGATTCACCGGGCACTCTAAATTCTCAAATCCCTATTTTAGAGAAAATTTTGTTTGCTTTTCTCTTACAAATTCTCTAAACCCTATCCCTAATTTGGTTGCCACAGACATCCATCTGACACTATTTTCCCAATGATGGAGCAATCTGCTCGACCTTGTCAAACAACCCAAGCAGCTCACCTTTTAGTGCTCCCGAATGACCACGTAACAGTTTGATGTGATCTTTCATTCCATTCAAATTTTGACATGTGGATTTTCATGATGAAAAACTATTTTAGCGATTTAGTCAAAGACCATTTTGGGTTCCTTGTTGATTTTTTAAATTCTAAACCCTAAACCCTAAACATATACCCTAACCATATGCCTTATACCCTAACCATATACCCTATACCCTTAACCCTAGGCTAAACTCATAAAAGACTCATGATGATCATTTCACAAAATATAAAAAACCTTATTTTATATTTTAGTTGTAATAAATTCACGTGTCAAAATTTAATTAACAAAATATAAAAAACCTTATTTTATATTTTAGTTGTAATAAATCCACGTGTTAAAATTTAATTAACAAAAGAGGACTACGTCAGACTACCACGTGGTTTTTCAGGAGCATTGAAAAATTTCTCATGCATGTGTGTATGAAGAGGATCTTTCTTCCTTCCCACTTCTTTAGATTCTCAGCAATGTCCTTCAGCGTAACCCATACGCAGCTTTGCCACTGAAATCAAATCACATAAAATTGATTATGTAAAACCTAAGAGGTAAGAACTACACGTACTTTTAAACTCATTGTCGATCATTCTGTTTTCAGGAAACGCATAACATATTCTAGACGACGTTAAGTTTTGAAACAAGGTTGGGTATATGGTTTCTGAAGCGACAGACTGGAAAACTTCACTAAATCAATCCACAAAACCCGAACATTCAAGTTTTCGATTGCACTCATACCTTCAGCCAGACCTCAGTGTTGTTGGGCAAATTGGGAAGATTCCATTTGTGGATTGGAGTGGGACGCTGAGAGAAAAGTAGGAGTCAATAAACAAAACAGTGATGCTGTGAGTATTGACTATTGAGTGATGAGAATGGAGTTGAGGAATTACGTGACCGAGAGAGAAGGTGTGGGAGGGGATGGGGGTTGATGTGGGATGCCCAAGAAGGAGGGGATATGGCTTCTTTGAGAGGAAGTCCAGCCCCAACCCCAGTCCTGCCATTGCTTCTGAAGTGTTGAGTTCCATTACTCCATTAGTGAGTGAATCTGAAAGGGTTTGTTTTTGTTCTTGTTGCCTCGTTATGGCAGTCAAGGCACACACCTCATTGCGGCAGTCAAGGCACACACCTCATTTGCTCATTAGATCTCCTTTCAAATTTTTAAAATAACTTTGTTTATGTAATTCATATATATATATATATATTAAAATTATTACTCATTACATCTCTTATTCACTCATTATACCTCTATTTTTTTTTTCTTTTTTCTTTTTGCATGCAAACATCCATTCCTGACTTCCATTCTTTAATTTTTTTTCTTTTTGCTTTTTAACGCAAACCTCCATTCCCAACCTTGGTTTCTTGATTTTTTTTGTATTTTTTGCATAAAATGTCATTAGACATTCATTTTTTGATCAAATTGTAAGAAATAATTTTTAATGACATCAATTTTTGAGAAAAGTTATTTTGAATCATGAAGAATATACTATTTTCTTAAAAATAAAAATAAAACAAGAATTGTGTCTCAAATTTTATTTATCGATCATCAAAAGAATGTTTTACATGAACTATTATATATTTTTGTTACTTTTGTATTTCTATTTTACATATACTATTTTTTTGTAAGTTTATATTTTTTGTTTTTATACCTCATCATGATAAATTATTTTTAACAAATCATAATTTTTGTAAAAATATTTTTTCATGTATGATAATATAAATATATAAATGTTTTAATAAGTATGTGGTAAAACTAGAAAATAAAAATCAATAAGAAAAATAATAAAATGCAATCCATTATTATTGAATTAGAAAGTTTAGAGAGAATAAATATAATAATACGTTTTGTTTAATTAGTGTTCTTAATAGTCATTGTGTAAGAAGATAAATATATCATTTAATAATTCATAATAAAGTGAGGTCAAGTGAACAAATTTGAAAATCCCAATAACCGCACTTAAACCCATTTTGTCCTTACCATGCATATAGTAGCAGCTTATTCCTGACCTTGGTTTTGTGTTGCTTCTTCAGGTTTTCAGTTTCCCCGATTTCGGTTATAAGCTACGTAGACTATAGCTTATTTGGCCATTGTTTTAAACTTCTAATGATATGAACTTTACATTCAAAAAAATAAAAAAAAACACACCTTGCAACAACATTTCACGCATTCATGACCTTGGTTTTTGTATTAGAAATTTATAATCTTTCGAGATAGGGATCAAATATATATCATACAACCAAGTATGATGCTGCTGTAGTTTCATTCTCTAGTGAATCCCAAAAACAATACATAAGAAGCTCTCCTCCTATTCCTCTTATTTATTAACATGTCAATTTCTTAATCATCATTTTCAGGAATGTGGACTTTGATTGGAAAATTGATCCAATCTCTGCAACACTTAATCATCCACCTGAGTAAAGACTAGAACATTTTGCCGATACCATCTTTCCGTGGAACAGAATCGCAGACATCCATCCGACTGTATTTTCCCAATGATGGAGCAATCTGCTCGACCTTATCAAACAACCCAAGCAGCCCACCTGTGTGTATGAAGAGGATCTTTCTTCCTTCCCACTTCTTTGGATTCTCGGCAAAGTCCTTCAGCAACCCATAAGCAGCTTTGCCACTGAAAACAGATTACATAAAATAGATTATCGATCATCTTGCCATTCGGCAAATAGAACAGTAAAATCTAGGAAGTAGGAACTACTGTTTAAACTCATTTACATCTTGTATTCAGGAAATGAGCAAATGCAGAATATAATCAAGATAACGAGAATTTCTGACTCAGGGTTGCATATATAACAATTATTTCTTCTTTCTTTTCTTGTTATATTTGTTCATGTACTAAGCATGAAGCATAAAATATAAAATCAAATGCACATAATGGTTTCTGAAGAAACAGGCTGGATAACTTCACTATCATACCTGTAAACTGGATCCAAAATAACCCCAGTGGTTGCGGCAATCTCCTTCACAAAAGTAAGCTCCTCAGCAGAGTTGATTGCATAGCCTAGACCCTTGGCCTGTTGGACCACAAATACATCAGCCCAACTTCACATTCTATAATCAAGTTATCTAGATGTAGATTCTGTTTCTCAATGCACAGAATACATAAGCATATATTAGGATGCATCACATGATTCACATCTATAATGGTAGTATACATGATTTCATTTCATCTATAATAATCACATTCCCCACTACTATAGATGATTTCAAATTCTAGCATTCAAAATTGTAATCAATCATGAGGAATTCCTCAGAACATAATTAGACCATAAAAGTTCAAAGTACCCATGAATGTAAGCCATACTATTCGCGTCATATCCTCGTTTCACAAGTTAAATAAGACAAAAGAAACAAGGAAGATCTACTCTCTCCCTCCAAAAAAAAAAGAGGAAGATCTAATCTGATCTGCTCTGACACTCACATTTTGAATGTTAATAATATGTCGTGAATCAACGCCTGCTTCAAGTCCATCAAGTAGGCCTTGAACAAAGTCATAGAAGTAATCAGGGTCATCACAGACAGAGAATGCATGAACCTGCAGAGCAGAATGAACAAATAATTACATGACATGACAGAACAGCATATTGACAATCTAGTAATCGATCGAGGGGATTCCTACTTTTGCCTTCAACGAACTCAGCCAAGATCCCAATGACAAACCAGCAATTGTACCCCCACTAGAATCAACAACAGAAAATCTATTAAACACAAGTAATACTGGACAACAAAAACGGATGGAAATAATGTCACTCATGAATCATGATCATGATCAACTTGATTGTTTCACAAATACATACTCTTCACAAAAAATATGTAAGAGATAGCATAGAGCCAAACCTTCCACATGCTACAACAATATCATCAAACTTTAGTTTGCCAGTCCCACAGTGAAGCTGCTGCTCAATCTCTCGAATTGCTTCAATATATCCCCTAAATACAATCAAATACACCAACGTGATAATGTCAAAGAAAGGGAAGCTCTTACTGTCAACTTTGAACAAGAATGTTGGATTTCTATATATTAGCAAGAAAAGAAAGGAAAAAGAAAAACATAATCATTAAGCAAGACTAAGACCTGGCAACCCTTGCCTTTCCCTTCTTCATTATCATTTGGAAAAGAAGACATCCATTTAAGTTGGAATAAGCAAACCCAATCTCACCAGGTTCCAAGGGAGTCTGAACCACCAACAGGAATGACATATGGCCTTCTTCCTTCTTTTATCAGTCTTTCCTTTAAGGTATTAGTAAGAGCCTGAGACCAAATTTAACACATTACTGTAGTATTGAGGTATTAGCACTGAAAGAATATAAGCTTGTTGGTATGATGAATATAAGCTTCAACCCGAGATGATTTCTAGAGAAACCTAAAGAACGAGCCATAAACTATCAGAAAAGGCATGCTTAGTTAACCTGACTCAATAGGTATTATAAAAGACAATGTTGAAAGAAACATACCACACTCCCAATTTTTGCATACTCTTCTTTTGAAATCAATTCAATATGAGCTCCGACTAAACGCTCAACTAGAAGGTTCCCGGTGAGTCCAGGATCTTGGTCCACAAGAACCTGTACGACATTTACAAGCATGACGCAAAGAGAGGAAAAACTTAACTAATGTAACAAAGGAAGTATACTTGTTGAGAATGAAACTGACCTTAGAGGTACGTAAAATGAGATAGGAGTCAAGATTGAGATACTTGGCAGCCACAGCAGTCGCACGGCAGTGGTTGCTTTGGATTCCCCCTATGGTTATAATACAATCAGCGCCCTTTTCGACAGCATCGGCCATCAGAAACTCCAATTTCCTGACTTTGTTGCCGCTGAGCTGCATCCCAGAAAGATCATCTCGCTAACATATTTTGCAAACATTTTCTGTCAGTGAAAACATAAACTCACAAAATCCAAACATTTCTCAAGTGGGTGTACTAATTCTACTTACACATACCTTCAGCCAGACCTCAGTGTTGTTGGGCAAATTGGGAAGATTCCATTTGTGGATTGGAGTGGGAAGCTGAGAGAAAAGTAGGAGTCAGTACAGAGAGTGACGGTGTGAGTAAAGAGTAAGGAGAATGGAGATGGGGAATTACGTGACCGAGAGAGAAGGTGTGAGAGGGGATGGGGTTGATGTGGGATGCCCAAGAAGGAGGAGTATATGGCTTCTTTGAGAGGAAGTCCAGCCCCAAACCCTGTCCTGTCTTTGCTTCTGAAGTGTTGAGTTCCATCTGCGAGTGAATCTGGAGGGGTTTGTGTTTGTGTTTGGGTTGGGTGAGAGTGAGGAGAGCAGAGTGACAAGGGAAAATGAGGAGGGCTTTGCTGATGCCACCGCACAACATTTCGATTATCCCATCGGACCCCTCTCTGCTCTACTTTCGGATGCCAAAGTTGTCGTCTTCATTATTATTATTATTTTTTTGGGAAAGGGATAGGTTTTGGTTTTTTAGTAGGGTCGGTGTGGATACCCTAAAATCTTGATTACTGAAATCCGACTCCAAACTCTCGGGTTTTTTTAACCGGAATACGTTTTGTTTTATTGTTACCAAACTCGCCCACAACACACATCCCGGCCGTCTAAAATAAATGTTTAATACAAAGGGTTGAATGAATCGAATTACTGTAATGCATCATTGACTTGAATATTAAATTCTTGAAATTCTTTTTATGAGGCCAGAGGCCATCCTTAACGTCTTGATGTAGTCGGACGAAACGCAGTGAGGTGTAGGTTGGGTTTGGGTTCTCGTCTGGACCAGGTCTGGTTTTTTTCTTTCTTTAGTTTGTTTAGATTGATTTTGGTTGGCTTTAGCCGTCCCCTCACCTCAAGCGAGGGTTTGGTGCCATTAGTGAAATGGATGTGCTATAGTTTTGGTGTCATCTACACAGACAATTGGCTATAACATCAGTGATTTCGTAATGGAGAGATCAAATATGCCTATACATATATAGTGATGGTTTTGGTATATGATACTAGAAAAGAGTTATCATCTTTAGGTTGATTATGTTCTAGGATATTCTGTATCTTTCTAGATATTCTTTATGTGTGTCTTGGCCTTATACCAATTGGATATGTAGTTAGACTAGATCTATATATTCATATTCTTACCATATTGGTATTGTGTAATTCCCTATATAAATGACTCATATCAATGAATAAGATGATGATTCTCTTGCTATCTCTTTGTCTCTACACTTTATCCTTCATCATGTTATCATGCACTTTGTTCTAACCCTAGAGCCAATAGCCCACCATTTGTTTTCCAAAACCCTAAAATCGGGCAGCCTTGTTTTTCTCGATTTTCGACCAAAATTCCGACTGCCCTCCGTCGGAATTTTGTATCCCCAGAAAGCTCTCTTCGTCCCGGATCCAACTCCGCCGGCCTCACCTTGAGAACCGGCCAGAAAGTCTCCGAACCGGCCGCCGAAAGATTCTAGACCGCCAACGCCACCAACCACCGGTTCACCACCTTCCTTTACTCCGATCAACCTGAATTTTTGATAACAGCTTCCCCATCCAGAACTGCTCATCCTGTCAAATTTTTAGCCCCAAATTCAAAGTAGAAGTAGGTGAAACGTTGTTTCTCCTCTTGGTAGCCTCTAGAAACCAAAGATTTTAAGATTGCTCGTCTTCCAAGGAAAGCCAGAAAGGTTCCCAACCCTCGATCCAAGCCTGCAATCGACTCAAACTTATTAGAGCAACGGCATAAAACGTTGTGCCGATGTCTAGAAAAGAAGGGGAGGTGTCGCCGGCTCTAATAGCGACACTCTCGGTGACTCTCCCGGTCTAGACACCATTTTATCAAACTACTCATGTTAGCTCATGATAATACAACCGTTGTGGATCTTCGGATCACTGGTTCAAGATTGTCAAGCTCCTTCAAATTGTGAATGCATACAAAAAGGTACGGAAAATCAATATGAGGACATGAACGTCATCCTTATGATCGCGAATTTCAAAGATTCAGATCCTGCTCTAGCTACCCATAACTTTGACGTCATCGGCTAGACATTGATTTTCTTTCCAAGCTATATGTACTAAGGCGTTGTATCGACGTCCTTCGTCTATTTGAGACCTCGATGTACTCACATTAACAATAATGAATGCCTTGAGAATTTTTTCGAAGTTATGAAATTATTCTCCTCTTATGGTTCGTATTGATTTACAAACAAGATGTACATTTTTACATCGTCTTTAGAAGCATGGCATATTTACAATCTACATGGTTAGATTGTGCCCTTTTGGTCTCTTCCAAGTGAAGATGATGCACAACCTTGCATCCTTAAGAAGGATCACTAACGTGTTTCTGGTTAAGTCTTCTACCCTTTAGCGGATTTTCCATCATCAATTGTTCAACTAGGCTCATCCAAGTTCAGAGTGATGTCTTAAAATTATCCGAAATTAAGGAGATAGTGGTTTCAAGTGTGCCTCGCACTACCGACCTTCCACGGACATGCCTGGTCGTACTGACTTGGAGTTACCGAAAGCTTTTGATTTTGGATCCCCCTACACTATTAAACCAATTGCCGTCTTGCAAAAGACGTTGAAAACTTATCAAATCCGGAAAATTATCATCATGATCGAATCTTTAGGTCCTCTGAGTTAGTTTATGTTCATATCAGGGAGCTTTTGCTAACTAGTCATGGAGTTTACGACCTTAGAATGACCGAAAAGACTTGGTTTTGATCATACACACGTCACTTTTGGTTAAGGCAAAGGCCTACACGCCACCTGCAAGCTTCACAACTTCGCACATGCCAATTCTGCGAAAAACAGCAAGCTGTCGCTTCTGGACAGTCAACTTCGTTTGAGCTTTGTGAACAGCTCCGAACGAACCAGACAGTGAGCTTTATATCATTGGAAAGCTCTACGAGTTTAGTTTTCAGAACTTTTCACGGTTTGTCCATATCTATTTTAACGAAGATGTTATGGCTTTTTAGTGCGCAAAGATCATTCTGCACAGAAATTTTTATGTACTCTCGGGATTGCAGCTTTTCATAGCTTCTTTCAATCATTCTAAATGGTTCAAATGGAACTATTAACTCGCCTATCTACTTCTTCTTGTAGATATGTCTCATCGAGACATTGAGTGCTTCGTAGATAGTGGAACTATTCATAACATTCTAAGGAACCGGCAACTATCTTTGGATTTTGTGCCTTTGTAAATCTTATGTGACTACAATGATCGAATCATACCGGTCATTCAAGGACGTGGTTTAGCTTGAATTTTGATGCCTTATGGCACCATGATCAATGTCACAGATACCCTCTATGCATGGACAGGCAATCGAACCATATTAAGCTTTAAAGACATTCCTGTTAATAGTTTTCATTTGAAAACACATTGTGAGAATGAAAAAGAATTCTTTTGTGTATACCTTCTCATGAATGCGGATTGAAATGCATCTTAGAGAAGTTTATGAGTCAATTTAGTGGATTGTATGTCACTACGATTCGAGTATCGAATTCTATGTTATCGCCAAACATGATATTGAGACACCGACTCATACAGGCTTTGGTTTGACCAAATCGGTCATCTTGGAAGAGATACAATGGTCCAAATTTTGAGAAATTCTCATGGACATCCATTCTTCCACTCAAAACGAAGACATTCGAGATCTAGCATCACCATGAAGCATGGTGGTGACCCGGGGGACATTGACGTCTCCCGAACATGACTCCAACTTCCTAGAGGTCGTCCGATTAATTTCTCAAGCAATTGAGGTGCACCGGCCTTCCCTCGATGTCGCATTGGCCCCCTGCAATGCTCATTGCTCATTTTGAAAGCCTATTCTTTAGCTAAATTAGGAGTGAGACCCTCCTACACTAAATAACACAAAAGTGAACATTTTATTCTAACACCAAACTATGTAGATAGATACAACCAACTTGCGGACACATTTTTATGCTTTATGATGTTGGTTGAAGTGTTAACACACTGGTCACGTGTTACACTATTATCTACTACTTATGCTGCTTATACTTCTACGGGCTCACTACCCATTCTTTAAAGAAGTTTATTGGGATGTAAGTTGAAGTGTCTTGTACCCCATGTTCACACGCAATATGGTCTCACCGAGGCTACAACCAAATAACTTTAGCTTGTCGCTCGAACATTATTGATGCGCACCAATCTTTCTATTGCGTCTTGGGGCTATGGAATATTTGCATGCAGCTTTACTATTCATTTACGACCCACCATCATTAAATATTTTTGTACTACAGCTCGTGACTGCGTACTAGGATTGCAATCCTTGAGCTCAAACAAGATTGAAACGGATCTCCAATCCTTGAGCTCGGCTAGATGTTATTTCTTGGTGCCAAATCGCATTGCCATTGCGTACAATGACGGGTCATTTGAAATGAAGAAGTATTTAGGTTGGATATGAACCTCCATCTATAATCCGCATATGTAGAAACCTTGTCAGACGATCTCATTCACCGCTAAATTGCGGATTGGTACTTTGATGAGACAATATTTCCGCCGTTAGGGGGAGATAAGAACACAAGTGTTTAAGTGGAACGACGTGAATTGTCGCAGTTTGTCCCCACCAAGTCTCATCTTGATCCCAAATGCTTAAAGTGTTAAAGTGACGAGATCACATGCTGCAAATATGTCTACAAGGATTGATGTCCTACAAAAGGATATGGCGCGATCAAAAGGTGTTGGTCTTGATGCCATCACCATAGATGGTGATATGGTGATGTCATATAGTGGTAAAATTAGTGTCACAAGGCCGTGTGGCTCCCCAAAAGGAGGGAGGCCCTTAGGTTCGATATGTTCTCGCACTAGGAAGAAAACGAGTTTGGCACAACCTGATCCATTGATCAGTGTTACTCAAATCCGTCTCATGAAGTCTGAATTGTGATTATCGTTGGGGGACGCCTCAATATCAAATTCAATTCATATAGAGATCTCTACAAGTATTACACTAGTGTACATAAGGACGTGGGAAAATGAGTCTACTATCGAACCACCTTTCGTTGATGGATATCAACTTAGTTGATTGGCCTAATGGAAAGATGCGATCCAACATTAACAAATAGATAGGTCCTTGGGCAGGTGATGCCGACATCGCAAGCTAAACTCTATCAATTATATCTTTATTAGATAGCGTAGTGAGAACAAGAGCTTAGACTCACCTTATGACGCAATATCTCTCACTAACACGCACTGAGATAGACTACGATGAGATATGCTCTCGTAATGGATGTCATTGAACTCCACTACTTTGTCAGTTTGGTAGTTTCCGAATAACTGAACATGCAGCCTATGAATGTGGTCATAATAACATCTCTATGGGATCAGAGATATACATGAAGATCTTAAACAGACTTCATTCATCTGAATCAAGTGGCTCCAGACCACAAGAGCACGCGTTTGCTAAAGGTATTAGAACGTACATGAACTCTACTTGATTTGGAAGGGATATGGTGAATTATGCCTTTGCGTGTTCATTCCGGATTTACATGGACTCTTGATGGATCAAGAGATGCCAATATGTATCAACATCCGAAGAAAAAGATCTTGGGAAGAAACGGTCTCGATAAGACACTCGATGACTGTATTGATGATGATTTTCCATCAATCGGCTTAGGCGCTCAATAACTAGTGAGGCCTACATATACTCCCATGATTAGTTACGGTCTTTGCTCTAAAGAGAGATCCGTTGTTTTGTCTAAAGCAAGATGACAAATATGTGTTAAGAGATGAAGTTCCATCTAAGTATAATAAGACGCATCAATGTACTCAACACAATACAAAATACTTGACATTTCATTCGCTATGAAAAGTTGTAAAGCTAAGTGTAGCTATGCGCCCATGCAACACCAATGTAATGGCAGTAACTCCTTTTTCAATACTTAATGGTATCAAAGGTTGAGCTTATTCTATCCCTACATAAGAAAGACACATCAAAAACGAAATCAGAATCTGCTAAGTTTTGTAGGTTAACTTCCACGAGACCTATAGGAATTCTCACTCATTGAAAAATGGTGAAATTAGTACCATTAGAAAGATCTATGTGTCTACTTTCCAGAGACACCAACCATTTGATCATACCTATCATATTGAGTGAGTTATGGCCATTTTCGTAAAGTAGGACGAATCTGTCAGAGAATCTGATTTTGGCAAAACAGTCAACTTTAACGGAACTTTGTGAATAGCTCTTGATGAACCAAAACGTGTGTAATATACGGTTGGAAAGCTAAATGAGTCTAGTTTCCAAAACCGTTTACGGTTCGTTCATATGTATTTCCTAGAGGAAGGTACGACTTTTCTAGTAACTGAAGTCATGCTGCGCGGAAATCTGATTTCCTCCACGAACTTATATTTTGAGTTTACAAGCGGCCTTCTCCTCAAGATCTAAGTGTAAAAGATCATTTGAGGATAATACGGCATGATTTAGTTAATCATTGCCCAATGCCACATTTGAAAACATGTTAAAGAGCATTGACTTGCTAAGTTGTTAAAACTTCTGTGATTAGTAAAAATCAGGAAGAACCCTATGATTGATGTAAAGATCAGGGGGAGGTGCGAACTTCAGGGGGAGTCTAGCACATGCATACATGTCACTATCAGATGTGAATGATGCGTTGTACTCTTTTTCTCCTATGATCAAGGTTCAGTTTTTCTCCCACAGGGTTTTTGTGACTTGACGACGTTTTTGACGAGGCAACAGATCAGCACCATCGACATATCAGCGTGCGGCACAAGGGGAGTGTTTTAGGATATTCTGTATCTTTCTAGATATTCTTTATGTGTGCATTGACCTTATGCCAATAAGATATGTAGTTAGATTAGATCTATGTATTCATATCTTTACCATATTGGTATTGTGTAATTCCCTATATAAATGGCTCCTATCAATGAATAAGATGATGATTCTCTTGGTATCTCTTTGTCTCTACACTTTATCATTCATCAGGTTATAATATATCAAGCCTCTTGAGAGCATTTTTAATACTCTATACTTTAACTTCTTAGTTATTTTAGAGAACGTGTTTAGCTTTTTTAGATGTTTTAAGAGCTCTAGCAAACTAGCCAAACTTGAGCTATTATGACTTTTAGCTATAGCTAGCGAGATGACTCAGATGAGACTAGTTATAATTTAATATATTCATTGTAAGATATTTTATGTGATATATAAATATTAAAATATATTCAAACTATTTAATTTCTATTTGAAGAATAATGTTATGTAATGCTACTTAAAATAAAGAGCATTGATGCAGCTATATTTCTAAAGTAGTTAACCAAAATAATAGTTTAGCTAATTTGACTAAATCTTAACTTAAGAATAGCTAACATTACTAAAAATATTCTGAAAAGGTTAAGTTTGATAACATATACCTATTATGTGTGTAATGATACTGTTTTATTAATTGTACGAGTAAACATTTCTTCTTGAATAAAAAAGACACAAAAAAAAAATCTCCACAACTCACAGCTATGAAAACTATCACCGGCTATGGAGTACAAATAAATAGTTTATTACTTTATTTACATACATTACTGTTGGATCACCGTCGAAATGTATATATGCATCTATTTCTTAGAAATTTGGTAAAGTTACGAACTATTTTATGTCGATCGGATTTCTGTGTCTCGACTTTCCGGTGAATGCCGACAGAAAAGAAAACAAGAAAATAGAAGAGAATGGACTACATTAGTTCTGAGCGGTAAGTTTAAATTTGGGAAATACAGAGTAATTTTAGCTGTTTCTCCTATGAAGCCAAGTAATTTTAGCTGTTGCTATATTTTCTTGTCATCTTAGACCCTACAGCTAAATTTGGGGAGCTTTCTCTGCAAACCTTTTCAAATTTTTAGATAGTTTTTTGGTGGTTTTGATTTATGGGTTGTAGTCAGATTTAGCACTAGATTCATGATCAAAGGTTCAGGTTAGTGCATTCCATTTCTTGACTCAACTCTGTTTCTTGCAGTCCATTACTGAACCATGCAGCCTCTTTTCCTATTTAATTTTTTATGGGGATAAATTTAGCTGGATTTTCTGTCTAATTTTAATTGGGTTTTTTTTTTTTTTTTTTTTTTTTTTGTCTGGTGGAATTCAATCTCTTGCTGTTTAGGATTGTGGGCAAGCCATTTTGGGTTCTTCTTCCTTTTATGTATCTCTGTGTTATTCAATCTTTTTGTCAAGCCATTCCTTTTCTGAAGCAATGGCTTTTACATGATCCAGCCAAGAAGTGAATAAGCGTCTTTGACTCATTCTTATTTCTTGCAGATCTTCATCTTCAACGGCTTTAGGTACTTGGCTTCATTTAGTTCTGAGTGATCATGAACATCTGGGTTATTTTTCTTCTCTTTCTTAACTATTGGTGTGTTAGTAGATAAAGGTTTGCCCTTTATGTGATCAATCAACCCAATATAATTAGGATTTGTAAATACAATGTTGTCATTGATTGAGTTAAAGGTAATGTAGTTATATTTTGTTTTAGCGGTGATTATATTCTGTGTCAATTATGTGGACAGGCACAGCAAAAGATGCATTGTGCCCTTCGAAGAGCTAATAGCGATTTTCAGAAGGGTGCAGACAGAGGAAGAGATTCCTTATCAAGTAAAGAACAAAGTAGTTTCAGGACATCTTTAGAGGTAATGCATATTTGTTTGCAGATTTATTGGATGTATTTCATTTTCAGCTGTGGCAAGCATGTAGTTATTCTGGACTGGTACCTTTTGCAGGAATGCGAAGTGCCTTCTGTCACATGGAGGAACTCCGATAGTAGGTAAAGACATTTTAATCGCCACTGCTTAATTGCTTGTTTCTCACTGCTATGTGGTAAAACTAATCCAATTGAATTAGTTCACATGTTTTCTGTCTGGTGAAGTTGATTTTTGAGCTATGTATGACCGTGCCTCTTTTCTCTGATGGTTTTGCATATTTCTTAGTTTGCCAATACTATACATCCTGCTTGTTTGCATCACATAAATGCATAATATAATTGGTTCCTATCATAATCTCTTAGCTTTTCCTTTGTCTCAATTTCACTAGAAACTTACTGTGAAACTGTCCTAGTGTCCCAGCAAAACTGGGCAGATCTAAAATTATCGATCTTGGAATAGGTTGGCACAAATGCAAAGAAGTACTCTAGAAACCATTGATTATTGAAACTCTTGGAGTTCCTCATTTCTGATAGCCATTGCTAAGATCATTGCTTGCTGCTTAATTTTTCATCTCCTGCTTCCTGTATTATGCCTAGGGAATGACAATTATTGTATATCCTCTTTTTATTTCGTAGGTGTGCTATCTTTAAATTCCTTTCCCTTGAACCTGATGGACGTTGGAGAATTGTGGCACTACCATTGCAGTGTACTGATAATATAAATAATCTGGTATCGGGTGCTCTGGTGAATATGGAAAGTCTTCATCCTGCTTACTCGCCACCAATTAGTCCTTTCAAGTTTAATCGACAGAAGGTGCAGAAAGGTCCTCCTCTTGATGTTTTTTATTCAGTCAAGTCATTTACAAATAGAAGATTTACTGATTCAACTAAGAGACACCAATCTCGAAATAAGACCTTGGTAAATAAAGCTACCAAATGGAATGTTTCCAGGAAATTTCAGATGTCATTAACTTCTGGTGATTCCTCGGCTATCATTGCAAATGATTCTAATGCAATCATATTGTCAGATGTGGTTAGTAATAGAAAAATAGACAGCATTGTGAAGAGAAGTTCAAGAAAGAAGAGCAGAAAGAAGGGAAAACAGAGCAAGAAAGTTTTATGCAATGTTCGCTCTACTGATCCCGAAGTGATTTCTGAGCAATATGGAAATGTAAATTCAGCTTCTGAAACCTGCGGTAACAATGAAGGGGATGGACCAGCATTGTCTTCAACTGCACCAGTATTTTTATTGCTAGATGCTAAGAGGACATGTACCTCTTCCCCTGATGAGTTAGGCACTGTGAGTAATCTTGAAAATCAAATTCTACTAAAAGATTCTGCATTTCCCATCTTAGATGGGGTGGAGGGTATTCACCACACAAAGGCGAGCGATTGCAGTGATCTCTATACCAAAGGTTACTCTGAGATGCATGACTCCTTCATATTGGATTCGATCTCAATTGGCTCAAACAGTGATGGTAGTATTAATCTTGGTCATGATGAAAAACATGCTGACAAGGAAATTTACAACACAGATATATCTGAGCCACCAAATTCGAGTTCTAGAAAGGTATATTTCACTCGTCAAAGCTCACTGAATGATTTTGTAAACACCTATAATCACACTGAGGGAGCCAGGCAGTGTACTCATGGTTGTAGCAGTAGTACTGATATGAAATATGTTGTGCCTAACAAGAGAAGTAGGCAAAACAAAGTAGGACAACAAAGTGCAAATGTTCCTAAATCTGGTAGTGTTGGAAATATGCGTACAGGGAAGGAAAATATTCATTCCGTCTGGCAAAAGGTCCAGAAGAATGACGCCAATGATTGCACTGGTGAATTGAAGACAGCAAGTTCTGTTTACTCAAGGCTTGATCTCTCTTTGAGAGAGGCTCCCATGATTAATAGAACCTGTAATTCTGTTGATATGGATGTCTTTTTAAAGAGTGAGAATAGGAAACAGCAAAAAGATAAGGTCTCAAAAAAGTTGAAAAGAAGAAACGCTCCAGCTTTGAAACGAGAGTACAGTTGTTATTCCAGGAAAGGATCTCATGCTAGCTTGGCTGGCTCAGATGGTTCTTTGAAGCTTCGGATGGATCAGAGTGACATATCAGATATCTTGACTCAGGCGAAGGACAAGAAAGGGTTAAGTCTTGTTTCAACATCTTGTTCTCAGCCTAGTTGTCCAACAGCTGGATTTCAGACCAGCAAAGTAGAATGCAAGTCTGAATCAGTTCAAAGCATGCAACTCTGTCCAAATGAGATTGGTCATCTCGAAAATGTCTGTAAAACTGTCTCAGTCATGAATGATCAAAATGTAGGAAATGATGATGGCTCAATGCAAAAGATGTCAAATCTACTTCAGATGCAATCTCCAGTATACCTTCCCCATCTACTTTATGATGCAGCAAGTCAAGAAGTACAGAGACAAATCTCTCTTGCAGAGAGCAGCAAGCAAAACCGTAGTAGTTCTGGATCTCTTACGCAGAAGTGGATGCCAATTGGGTTGAAGGATTCTGAGTTGGCAAGCTCTACTAGATCTGAAATTTCATCTCTTGAACATTCTGATGAGGGAGCTTCTAAGAGATGGACTATTAAAGACACTATTAAAGGCAATGTGGTTTCTAAAGAAGCCGTTGAGTCCACGACTCAGGGTTCTATAGACGTAACTTGTTCTTCTGATGACACCGAGGGCAGGCTTCTTATATCAAATGCAGTTAAAGAGCTGACCAACAACAAGCTTGATGCAGCTAACTACGTGAATAGTTCTGATGCATCCAAAGGGCTAAATGCTTTTGAAGCTTATTCAAACCAATTATTAGAAGCAGTGAATGATGCTTGTAGGGCACAGCTCACATCTGAAACTGTTCAAATGATCACTGGTCATCCAATTGCCGAATTTGAAAGACTTCTTTATTATTCATCTCCCGTTATACATCAATCACCTAGCTGCATAAGTTGCCACACTTGCTGCTCACGGAACCTGTTTGACCAGGTTGGTGGTGCGTCATTGTGCAGACATGAATCACCAAATGTCACTTTAAAATGCCTTTGGGAGTGGTATGAGAAATATGGGAGCTATGGGCTGGAAATAAGGGGAGAGGAACTTGGGAATTCAAAGAGATTGGGTGCTGATCGTTTCGCATTTCGTGCTTATTTTGTCCCTTATTTGTCAGGAATTCAGCTTTTCAAGAATGGTAGGAGTACTGGTGCTGGAGATATTAACAATGGACTTCACAGTGATGAAGTGTTAGACGCATGCCGGAATGGTGAGATATCCAGAAAATCCTCTAGCATTGGTAGTCTTCCGATATATTCACTACTTTTTTCTCAGCCTGATTTTAAGGAAGATGCAATCACCCCACCACTTGTAAATGAATTGGCTATTCCAGAAGCTTTTGCCAAAGATGTACTTGTTCAATCAGCTGACACAAAAGATATCAGTGATATAGAGCTGCTTTTAGAATATTTTGAATATGAACAACCTCAACAGAGACGTCCTCTATATGACAAGTAAGTACTCTTACACTCTTCACTGAAAGTTGTGGTCATTGAATAACATGCTTTAGCGATATCACATCGATACTTAAAGCAGCCTTTGTAGAGACATAAACATGGTATTGTAAATCAATGGATTTGTAGTGTTGTGATGAGTTACTAAAAGAGTAGTTGATGCAGAACAGATTGTCTGCGTGTATACCTACTGTCTCAAATTTCATTTTAATGAGAAACTCATTTATATACAGCACTCCCAGTAAGCAGACACCTCTAAATTTTAGAATTTCGTGCTTCAAATTGTTATAATAGTATATTTAACTTTGTAGTCGATGGATATCATATTGTTTGACATTTTTGATATGAGCATATATAGAGTAGTGCGTAGCAAATGTGCATAATAATACCATATCCTCTAAGATCTAAAAAGTTATTATATCCACATTTTACTTTACTGTTAATTCTCTCATTATATGTTTGAATATTTTTCTATCTGCTGGAAATGCTTTTAAGATAGTGTGCACAAATCAAATATTTCTTTTGTGTTGCTTAATGAATCATGGAAAATTCTACCCATGGATCATATTGAGATGTAAGTATCCTAATGAACTTTACAATGACCGGTACTTTCAGATGATCTTATTGTGTTCCCTCCATTTCAGGATAAAAGAGCTGGTTAGAGGTGATGGAAACTCACATTCAAAAGTGTATGGCGATCCAACTAAACTAGACTCTCTAAATCTAAATGATCTACATCCCAGATCTTGGTTAGTAATACAAACAGATTCATACCTTCCCATTGTATATTTAATCATGCTGCATGTAATAAACCCTGTTAGTTTTTTAGCTAAAATGATTTTAATCACTATTTAAAGAGTTTTAGAGGAAATGCAATTGACACATGAGTGAACAAAACAAAAAGAGAGCTTTCCTGAGGTCCTTAAATTTCTAAATAGCATGTAACTTTCAAGGGCAATCTGATTTTCAGGTACTCTGTGGCATGGTATCCTATTTACAGGATTCCTGATGGTAACTTCCGAGCAGCATTTTTGACTTACCATTCACTTGGTTGTTTGGTTCGTAGAAGTGCCAACTTTGAGTCTCCTAGTATGGATGACAGTATTGTATCTCCAGTTGTGGGCCTTCAGAGTTACAACGCTCAGGTAGTCAATAGTACAGAGATTGCTAAAATATTTTGCAGTGTATTTTAACATGTAATTCAAACATGCTGTAAGATCTGTGCAGCTTATTCGAATTATACTTTATGTCAACAAACAGAGTGAATGCTGGTTTCAGCTAAGGCCCTCAGCGCCAGCACAGACAATAGTAACAAACTTAAACCCTTGTGGAGTACTGGAAGAGCGTTTGAGGACACTTGAGGAGACGGCATCTGTTATGGCAAGAGCTGTTGTGAGCAAAGGAGGTGTGACATCTGTAAACAGGCATCCAGACTATGAATTCTTTCTCTCTAGGCGGCGCGATTGAAATCTTCACTCATTTTAACAACTTGTAATTAAACTAGTCGACAGTTCCCCATTAAGCTCATTGTCATTCAAGATAACATCTAACCTCAGGTAGGCAGAAAGAGTGATCAACCTTCAGGGCTTCTCTTTTTCTTTGTTTTTTTTTTTTTGTTACATATACATGTACATATAGCCTTTCTTTCCAGGAGGCATGTGAGTGCCTTAGAATATAATGCAACTCTTTCAGGGATTTGGAAAGGTACTGTAGTGTTACTAAAGAAAGGTAGTGTAGTGTTATCAGTTTAGCAGCCTCCTGATAATATTGCAAATATCTTGCAGAATACATGATCTGTAAAAACCGTCCTCAGTTTGGAGATTTGATCTATCTCAATTAAATGAGAATTCTTATAGAAGCCTTTCATTTCATTCTCTTTGGTAGAAGTACTCCTTTCATTTCATTCTCTTTGGTAGAAGTACTTCTGTGCTTTTTGTAGCATAAATTCAAAATTTACGGCCAACTCTTCGTAATGAATTGTTTAAACTGCAAGACCGTTTAGAGACGGGTCGCACAAACGCTTTATATGATGCCAGTATTTATTAATAATCAAATTCCAATAATCCACTGATCAATGAAGAAGTACATTACATAAGCAACTACCATCTTTTTTTTTTTAAAAAGCTTAGATTATGTGTTGTATAATTTGTGAAGCCATCGTATCGTGATACATTTGTTAGCATGTTCCTAGTTGTTGTCATACCAGAACTGGTTCTGGAGATACTGAACGACATTGTTGTCAACTTGGAAGGCCTTGGTGAGAACATCAAGCTTGATCGGAGGTTCGAGCCGAAAACTGCGTTGGCTATGGTGATGACACCTGGGTTCTGGCTGCTAAGACCGGCAATGGCCATGGCTTTGACCTTTCCGATGTTGAACTGGAAGTGAATAAGACCAACCGGAAGACAAACACATCTCCAGGGTACAACACTTTGGTGAATAGCTTGTTGCCGTTGTCAGAGTTGGATGTGACGAAGCCAACGTAGAGAGTGCCTTCCATGACCACAAGAAACTCCGAGGCCCGAGGGTGGGTGTGAGGAGGGTTTAGTCCGCCATTTGGTGCATAGTCTATGCGAGCAAGGGATATCCCAAGAGTGTTCAGCCCTGCTATTTGCTCCACATTCGCGGGGGTGACCTTGGAACCAACCGCATTTGATGTGTTTCCGGGCATCCGGAGCCCGTCAAAGAAGAAATCGTCTTCTGTTACAAGCTTTGGGTCCTTGCAGAATTTCCCATTCACAAACACTGCAGTATGCAAAGGACCGTACACCATATCAGAACATGCATGCATTCATGAAAATACAAAACTTAATCCTAGATAAAACATATATTGGAAGCAATATAGTGACCACAGTACGATATAGTATATACCATCAGTGTTCTTAAGTGCTACACAGAAATCTTGGAGAGAACTAGGATCAGAGGCAGAGACAAGGTGGAAGGTTGCCAATGCCAGTAGGGCAAAAGCAGCAGCCGTAGCAGGGAAATGAGCACCTTTCATCATCGTGATCGCAATGCTCAGTATATGTTAGTGTTCTGTATAAGAGAGAACTGGAGGTGGATGAAGATCTTGTATGGAGCAGATGCCTTTTTATAGATGGAAGAGAGGAAGAGAAATTCATCTGAACTGGTCTTGGATTGCCATGTCTTTGGAAGCAGGTAGCAACTTTGAATAAATAACGTACGTACAGAAGCGGGTAAAGACTTGGATTATGCACCAATTCTTTAGAGCCAAGCTAATTGACCCTCTCTCGATCTGCCTTGTAAATATTAACAAACTATCAAACGGTTAGTGTGGCCTCGATCTGCTTGTAAAGTCCGACACTCCAACGCAAGGTATGAGCTCATTGCTCACTGAGCTCTATTGTTTATACCACGAGTAAGATGAGAGGAGGAAACAAAATTAGAAGAGTAGGCTAATGGGATTAAGATTAACCATGTCAAAAATTTATACATCAACTAATTATAATTACCTACTCCATCAAAAAAGCTCATTGCTCATGACTACTGACGATAGCTACGTACCCATGCCAGGATTCACAACCCTCTAAAGTCTTCTTATAAGTTCACATGCACGATGCACCCTAGCTAGAAAGTAGAAGCAAATTTCAAATTAAGGGTGCAACACTTTATACGTACTGTAATTAACCTTTCGGCATTAAACTTAGGTAGTTGACCGCATGATGCCGCAGGTTTATATGTGATATGATCCTTGATCATGAGCAACATTCTTAAAAAGAAATATATCATAGGTAAGAAATGTTTATCGAATTTATACATATTACAAATGGAGAACACATTTTACAAATGTTATCTACTCTTCACAAATCAAGTTGCTAAGAACTGGATCAGGAAAACAAATGCCATTTTAACCAATAATAGCTCAAAAGATAAAGGCATCAATAACAGTGACTTGGATACAATTCACGCAAGCGAACGTATCGTTGTCAAGATATGGAAGTATAAGTGCCCAAGTTATCGTACCCCGGGGATTAGTGGCTAACCCACAATCCTAGGCTAATCGGAACAAAAGTCACTAAGCAAACAAATAAAAAGAAAAAGAAAAAGAAAATAAGGAAAATGCTAATCTAGGCACCAAGCTTTAGTAATGCTCGGCTCTAGTTCTCACCAAAGCCTAATCAAAACTAGAAGCCTAGTGATGGTCATTTACAATGAGTCGAAATATAAAATAGAGATTGAATGGGGAATTAACTAAATTGACGAAAAACTAAATGAAAAATAAACTACTAACTAATTAACTAGAATATGAAGGGAACATAGGAGTGTCCGGTGATCCACACTAACTCATTTGCAAACATCGTTACTTAATCTCACAAATGCATACCTTATTGTGTTAAGTCTTGTATCTAGTACTGGTTAAGGCTACTAGACCAATTATCATTTTAGTGTATCGATTATGCCGGTTAAGGCCACAATAAACTCTCTAACTTAGGCATTGCGTCGGTGAAGGCCGCAATATCTAAATTAGAGGCCTAGAGTGCAAGATAATAGAGACCCAAGCAAGCTTAATTAGGTACTATTAAGCTAATTAATGGTTACCACACTTCAAATCCTACATGCACAAGACTAATAAGTTGTCAATTTATCAATTTATCCATTAAATTGTTCACAATATTATCTCAAAGGGTGACAAAGCCTAAAAATATGTTTCTAAGGACCAACACATTCAGATTCAAAGCATACACAATGAAAATTGCATTTATATCAATCAAAGTACCAACATTATACAAAATGAGTTTAGGGCTTCAATACCCTAATTCCCAAAATTAAATCACTCACAACCCATAATCAATTACATCATCAATAACATATAAGATACAAGAATAGACAATAAGGAAGAAAGGAGAGAGCTAGCTTGGTGACTGCAAGCTATAAGCTAGTATGAACCCAAGTAAACCTTTTACCCAACTACCCAATTGATGAGGAAGTGGTGCTCTTGATGATGATGCTTTGAAACCTTGAGTGAGTCCTTCAAGTTCCCAAAGAAACTCTAACTAAATTGTGAAATGAGAAGAAAGGGAAGAGATGAAGGGATGAAATGGTGATGAGTGGTGTTGGTGACGGGAAAGTGCAAGAGCCCTTCCCAGAGCCCTTCCCTTTTTCGTCTATAAGGCTCCCTCCAGAGGAAGAGAGAATGATCGAGGTCTTATATATGTAAAGGGTTGGCTGGGTGTGTGGCTGAATTGTGATGAGAGGGTAGAGGTGCCACGTGTCGCGAACTGAATGGAGGAGAGGACCAAAAGGGATGAAGTTTTGGTGCTGCACGGTTGAACAAGATTTGTTCACCTCAATTAATCATGCAATGATCAATTAATCATGCTATGATTAATTAGCTTAACAGATCTCCAGTTCAATTTAATTTCCGCTCAAATCTATGTGCTCCAATTTTGCTCAAATGTCACCATTTTCCATCTGAAATCCAAATTTCCACTTATTTCCTACAAATAAATAAAAATAGATTAATTACATATTAATTAACTTAAAGAGTAGTTAAATTCTAGTGTTTAAGTAGTATATTATGTGTATACAAAGACATGTAATCAGGCAGTAGAACTTAAAAGACCATATTCAATATATATATATATATATATAGCGTTTCTCAGCTGCGGATGTCCGCATTTATTCTTATGGTGCGGATTTCTACTTTACACTCACTTTTTAATCAAATTTTCACATCTCCACTGTCTAGTATTTAGATACTAATGTATAGATCATCTATGCAAAATTTAAGCCAATTTGGTTATCATTAAGGCACTTAAAACTGCATTTTTCTGTTATAAACATGAATGGTTCAAGTTCGACAGAATTATGTTCATCCATAGAAAAACGCAGTTTGAGTGCCTTAATGATAACCAAATTGGCTGAAATTTTGTAGAGATGATCTATACATTAGTATCTAAATATTAGACGGTGAAGATATGAAAATTCGATTGAAAAATGAGTGTAAAGTGGCAATCTGCACAGTAAGAATAAATGCGGACATCCGCACCTGAGAAAATCTGTATATGTATACATATATATACAATTCAATTCCAAAGCAGTGTCTCGCTTTGAAATTAAAGTGTAGACCTCCTTATTTTGCTCACTTTCAGGTTGCGTTTCCACATCTCAACCGTACAATGTCTAGAACATAGTGTATATATCATTTCTACATAGTTTCATCTAATTTGTAGATCATTTGGATACCGAATTAATTAAATAAATCAACAGAACAAAAGTTGACCAAACATAACCGTTCGTATAAATCATGATTACAAAATGATCTTTAAATTGGATGAAACTTTGCAGAAATGATTTACATACTGTGTTTTAGACATCGAAATGTGGTGTTGTTGAAATGCGATCGACCTAAAAGTGAGCGAAATAAGAAAGTCCACACTTTATTTCAAAGCGGGACACCACTCTGCAAGTAAACTACACACACACATACACACACAAGCCGAATCAGAGGCGAATGTCCGCTACGAAGAAAAAGTGGGGACGCCACCTCAAGGAGCCTTACACCAACGTCGATGGAAGCTCTGGTTCCATCCTTGGAGATTTCAGACAGCCTGAACGTCGTCACCATCAAGGTGAAGGCCACAGGGACATAGATCACAGGTGCAGTCGGAAAGTTTGCTGGAAAACTTCAAGCACTTCATTCTTGACTTCAAACTTGTCGCCGGCAAGTCCACCGGCAAGGAGAAGGTAAGGATGGAGGTATGAGCAGCACCAGCAAGATCAGTGAAGCCATCAACGCTGGCATGAGGCTCCTTGAGGTGGCGTTCGCACTTTTTCTCCATTGCGGATGTCTGCCTCTGATCCTTTCTGTATGTGTAAATGTTTTCTTGGCTAAGGAGGTCCTTATTTATTTTTACGGTGCAGATTTTCACTTAAGGCTTACTTTTCAATCAAATTATCACATCTCCACCGTTTAGTCTTTAGATACTAATGTATATATCATTTCTCTAAAATTTCAACCAATTTGGTTATCATTAAGGCACTCAAATTCGATTAGACCAATGAACGAACAGAATTCTGTTGAACTTGAACTGTTCAGGTTTATAACAAAAAAACGTAGTTTTGAGTACCTAAATAATAACCAGATTGGCTGAAATTTTACAGAGATAATCTATACATTAGTATCTAAAGACTAGACGGTGGAGATGTGAAAATGCGATTGAAAAGTGAGTCTAAAGTGGAAATCCTCACCGTAAGGATAAATAAGGACATCCTTACCTGAGAAAGCTTATATATATATACAGTTCTTTTCAAATAAGGACCTCCTTACCTTAGTTAAGGTACATATTTCCTTAATTTGACCTACTTTTTGATCATATTTTCTCATCATAGCCGTTCAATATTTAGATATACATAATTATATCATCTCTGCAAATTTTCAGCTAATTTGGTTATCGTTAAGGTATCAAAAATATTAAATCAATAAACGAACCGAATCTGTTCATCCTGAACCGTACGTTCATTTAACTCTAAATCACTCTTTTGAATGCCTTAACGATTATTAATTTGGCTGAAAATTTGTAGAGATGATCTACTCATATATATCTAGATACTGAACGGTTAAGATGAGAAAATGTGATCGAAAAGTGAGTCAAATAAAGATATCCGTACCTTAGCTAAGGTAAGGTAAGGAGGTCCTTACCTTATCAGCATTGTGTGTGTGTGTGTGTGTGTATGAAGCAGACGATCGCACTGGGCTTAAAGTGCAGACGTCCATCCGTTCTCCTCCGTCTGGCGCCGACGACTGCGCGTCTCCACCCGAGCGGACACCAGAGGCGTCCCCGACCACTTTCCCT
Organism: Fragaria nilgerrensis; assembly: GCA_010134655.1. Classification (NCBI taxonomy): domain Eukaryota; kingdom Viridiplantae; phylum Streptophyta; class Magnoliopsida; order Rosales; family Rosaceae; genus Fragaria; species Fragaria nilgerrensis. The sequence goes on from CM020981.1 coordinate 11,604,432, forward strand.
CCCCGGTGAGTCCGCCGAATTCCAGTTTTCTGGCGAGATTGATCTTGGTTGAAGTTTTGGGTGGAGGTTGTTGCCCAGACCTTCAAATCGATCTCGCAGGGAAGGGAAAGTGATCAAGGACGCCTTTGGTGTCTGCTCGGGTGGAGGCGCGCCGTCGTTGGCGCCGGACGGAGGAGAACGGAGGGACGTCCGTACTTTAAGCCCAGTGCGGACGTCCGCTTCATAGCAGGCCTATATATATATATATATAATTCAACTAAAGGTGTTATTGTTGATACCCGAAAAATCACGCGACTCATTAGTATGTTGTTACAATAAAGAGTAATGCTCATCTGTTGATTTAATACCGTTGATGATTTTGGTATGCGGCCTGAAATTTAAGTCCAACGATTCAAAATTGGCGATGATGGTGAACACGAGAAAATGAGATTAATTAGGATTCTTAGAACCCAAAGCCCAAAAGTATGAGGTCCACACCAGAAAAACCAAGTAACCATGAGACCAGTCAAGAATCACCTTCCTTGATCTCTTGAAAAATGAGCTCAGTACCATTTGGTCTAGAGGCATAGTCCCGCTTTAGTAAGTGAGAGGTTGTGAGTTCGACTCACAAAATTGTAATATTTGAGTTGTTTACTTGATCAAAAAAAAAAAAACAGCTCATAAACTACAATCCTTCCTCGTCCACCTTGTTCCGTGATTTGTGCTATCGCAACTGTTTCAAGTGCAATCCTACACGACTTGCTCTTTCTCTCAAAAATTCATTCCTCAAGTAAGCTTTCTTTTCCCTGATTCTAGGGCAGATTGCATACATAAATTGAAGAGGCTAGAGAATGTTTACCAAACAATGAGATGCTTTGAATCACCATAACAGACCTCATCCACGTTTATAAGAAAGGAAGGTTCGACCTAGAAGATCATCGAGAAAGAGTTGTCGGCGATTATTTTAGCCAACGAAACTAGAAGACGTCGTCGACTATTGTCCCAGAATTTAGCCGACAAATATCTTAAATGTTTCGTCGACCATAGTTTGAGACTTTAGCCGATGAAACATTTAAGATATTCGTCGGCTAAAGTATGTAATAAAAAAAATAAAAAAATAACTATAGCCAACGAAATATAGTCTGTTTCGTCAACTTTAGAAGGGTTTAGCCAACAAAACGTACCATAATTCGTCGGCTAAACCTTATAAAAAAAATTAAAACTACTATAGCCGACGAATATCTTACATGTTTCGTCGGCTATAAGTCCATTCCAGTAAAAAAAAACCCAAAAGTTCTAAATTACCATTCGAAGCAACCTGTAAAATACACCAAAATAATTTCATATAACCAACAACAAGCACATAAAACTATATAATTGATCAACTACACAAAATTTAGATTGTCTAAATCAATATCTGATTCTGGGGGCTGCTGCGGAGGAGGTTGCTGCTGAGGAGGTTGCGGCGGCTGAGGTAGCGGTATAGGCGTAGGCATGGGCGGAGCCGGAAGTCCCTGAAGCTGGGCAGCTGTAAACTCCTGCAAGTACTGGAACATTTGCTGCTGCTGGGCCTGCTGGGTGGCATATACCGCGACAGTATAGGCTGTTTGGGCGGCGATCTGGGCGGCATGAGCGGCAGCCTGAGCAGCTTGCTGTTCCCGTAGTCTCTCAACTTCCGACTCTAGATGAGTCGTCCTGCTGCTGGTCGAGGCTGCCTTTTATTGAAATCCTAAAGTGGTCTTCAGGACCCCCTCGCCCTTCTTTCCTAGACCCCGGCAGTAGAAGTTTTTTTCTCGTGGTGGGAAGGCTGTGCCCATGATCCTCGCCCCAACCCTCGGATCTGAAGTGTCGATCCGAGACATGGCTTCAGACATCTCTTCCTCCTGCGTGTCCGGCCATGCCTCCCTCACTATAGCACTCATCACCTCGTCACTAGCCTCCCTCATCTTCGCCTAATTAGATAGGAAAAAAAATGATTAATTAACATTTTGACATATATATAAGTAAAATTAAAAATTTAAAAACGTAAGATGACTTACAATATCTTTCTGGACGTCAGGATATACCTTCTCGTACGTATAGACGTGCCGGTTGACTTCTGGATGTTCCCTGGCCGCCTCGTCCATGAAGACATCGAACGGTCTAGAACCGGCATGATGGTTCCTTGTGTTGCGTTGCCGGTTCTGAGCGTTCACCCGGGAAACGGCCTTCAAAGAAAAAAATAAACTATTAGTAAAATATTTAAAAACGGACGTACTAATGACAAATTAACTAACTAATTTTTTTAAATACCTGTTTATGAGGGTTGTTGAATTCTGATGTCAGAAGCCAACGCCACTCGTACTCTCTGTACTGGAACTCATCATAGATACCAGAACGTGCGTTCCCGTGCGTAGTCCAGTCGGTCCGCAACTCGTTCTTCCACTCCTTGTACCTACAGATATAACAAAAATATTAGAAATATTATTAATATCACATACAATTTTGTTTTATCATTAACTTCCCAACGTACCTTCCCCCATGCACAATGTCCGTCCAGCTGTTCTTCAGGTGCTCTGGAACATCAAACCACACCTGCATTTAACCGTTTATTAGTTTAGTTTTTCGAGAAATCAACAATGTAATACATAATATTATTGAGGCATTTTGTAAACTCACTGAGATCGCGTTGTGAACCATGTTCTTAACCTCCTGCGGGACCTCGCCCCAGTCTGACACAACATAGGGACTCTATCCCTAATGAGCACTCCCACGCGGCCGGAGTACGTCCTTGACTTCCCGCCCGATACTATGTGGCCATCCCAGTCAGTATCGATAAGTATCCTCCCTGAGGTATTGACGGTCTTCTCGAGAGCCTTCCATGTGACTGAACCTCTCTTCTTCTTTGTCGGCTTCGCTCCGACGGTGCCTATCACATGATAAACCAAATTGATTATTAAAATTGGAGACCCTTTATTATTAATTATAAGAAAACAAATCATTCATCTTTCATTACCTGAGGGCGATGCGGCGGACGCGAAGGATTCCGTGTCTGTCGCCGATGATGATACCCTCGCGGAAATAAGAGGCGTATCAAAAGGCACGAATCGGTACGCCGCTGATGGAGTCACTAGCGGGGGCAGTGGATAAATCGACGTCCCTGAGCCATTGACTGCAGGTAAGGCCGGTATCATCAGCGGAAGGAACAGATGAGGCGGCGGCATCTGTACCCTAGATGACCTACCATCCGAAGCAGTAGGACCCGGAGTGGGCGCCTGGTGTATCTCAGGCATACGGGGTGCAGACACTCGATGAAGGGGGCACCTCCGGCTGCCTCGAGGAATGGGAAACGCTTGGCTACCTCTGCGTCGTCTCCAGAAGGGTCGCACGTCTGGCTGTCATGGGGCCCCGAAACGACGTTTGAGGGTTGCTAGAGGTTCCCTCAGACGATTCGGACCTTTGGCCCTTCGAACCCTTCGTCGATCTAAAATTACCGCTCATCCTGTTTAAAATATTAATTTGAATCCCGTTTGAGGAAGAAAAGAGTTACCTTTTGATGGGTGGAAGTGAAAACAAAGAAGGGGAAGATAGTGAGGACGGTGAAGAGGATGATGGATCAGGGCTGGAGCATAACGGAGATGGCTCGAGGAGGAGGCTCGAGGAGGCTGTGGAGGGCTCAAGGAGGCGGTGGAGGCTGTGGAGGCTGTGGAGCGCCGTGAGGGCTCGAGGAGGCGGTGGTGGGTTTTTTAGGGTTTTTTGGAGCGTTGTGGAGGCTGTCGAGCGCTGGGTTTAATTATATACCCTATACCTTTAGCTGACAAAATTTTTATTTCGTTGGCTAAACCTTGAAATTCGTCGGCTAAACCTGTGAATCTCGTCGGCTAAAGTAATGAAATTCGTCGGCTATAGTACTTTTTATTTAATATTTTCAATTTATTTGTTTTATTTTATTTTATTAACTATAGCTGACGAATTTTCAATAATGTCGTCGGCTATAGTACTTTTTATACATTCGGCACATTGTGATTGTGATGATCAAACTTGAGAAATGAAAATCCGACCGTCAGATCTGACCATCATGATAAAATACATGTATGGAAAAAAATTTAACTTGATCCGACAAGGTTAAGGGCTCGATCCGGACGGTCAATCCCGTAAGTCAAACCCCTAACGCACGAAAAATGTCATTGGACCGTCTAAATTACGTATTTTGGCCGGACCTTAAACTGAAAATAGTTTCAAATCGATGAGACGTAACAAGTCGTATATTAGGGTATTCGTTGGCTAAGGTTTAGGGTTTAGGATTTAGCCGACGAATTATGATTTATTTCGTTCAAATAAGATGGTTTTAGTTAACGAAATATACTATAATTCGTCGGCTAAGATGGTTTAAGCCGAGGAATTATGGTATATTTCGTCTACTAAAGTATAAAAAATACATTAAAAAAACAGAAGATTTAATGTAAACCATATTAACTTCCTGTTCATATATCACCAAAATTCATATAAAATAACAGAAATATGAATTCAACATATGTAAACTATAAAGGTAACACATTCTTTTTTATTACAAATTAATGGATTACGTCCTCTAAATTAAAACTAAGGCTCGTAATCGGAATCATCTGATTAGTCTTCTTCGGTGTCAGAATTAATTTCTGCTAATCTATGTCTTTCCTCATCGCCAGAGTCTTCGTCAGTTTCTTGATTTGGATCAACATCAATAAGCTTGGCTCTTCATCACGAATTCGCACTGAACGACCCGCTTTAAAATTATTAAGGCGAACGGTAGAGGAGTTAGGAATACCTATTGCGTTGGGCTCTTGATACGCAACATCTTCTTCCTCGTCTTCGGCCTCTCCAAGTGTAGCCGCCCGGTAAATGTTTTGAGGGTGCACAAGGTTGACTACTTTCCACGCATCACCCTTAGCAAGGTCATCAAGATAAAACACTTGTTTTACCGATGTGGCAAAAACGAACGGGTCATCTTCGTAACAACTTGTAGTAGTGTTCACCGATAATATTCCGTACTGATCGGTCTCCATGCTCTGCGGCCTAGTATCAAACCATCAACACTTGAAGAGGTGCACTGTCATGCCTTGCCCATAAACGAGTTCCACCACTGAATGGAGAACACCGTAATAGTCAATTCCATTCCGCCCACCATGCGCCATCACCCCAGAATTCTGTGTTCTCCGTCTGCTATCTCTCGGTTCACATATAAATTGCACGCCATTCACCTTGCACATCAGATAAACTCTTGAAATTATCGACTTCATCGCTACAAGTCTTAGTTCGTGCGACTAATTTGGGTGACCATGAAATTGAATATGGTTCATCTGCAACCAACCATTCAACTGTAAATATGGATAATTATGCAATAAACATAAATATGTACAGAAATATTGAATTACGTACCCAGCCGTCAAAATAGTTTGCGAACTCCTTGTTGTGGTACTCGAGATCACCTTGAATGTCTGGACAATATAGATGGATGTCTTTCCAGTATTCAACTTCTGGACAGTTAATCAATACCCACCAGTGGGCAATGACTAGCTCATGTGGTTGCAATTTGTAGGAGTCTGGCAAAATTCCATAAACTTTAACATCACTGGAGAGTATGGAAAGATTGAACTTCGGTACATCTACCGGTATGGTTTGCGGAGTTCCTTCAACGCTCCTAAATACAACTTCATGTAGGTGACGCACTCGTGCGTAATATATGTTTCAGCTATACATCATTCAGGCGCAGATTTATTAGCCACATAAGCTTTGTAGTCTCCAAGTTGCCTATAAATCAAGTTGCAAAGTGTTATGATTATTGAACATGTATATTGAGGAATTCAGGTGTAAAAAACGTACCTTTCCGGGATACATCCAAGTGTAGTGTACTGGATTGGTAAGCAATAATTGCTCGGGAAGATGGATCATCAGGTGATGCAAAATTTGAAGGAAATATCCTCTCAAATTTACACATGATATAAATGATGTCCTCTTGCATTTCCCGGAGGTTAGATTTTTTCACTTCCTATGTGCATAACTTCTGGAAGAATCTTGCCAACGCTACTAACGGCTCCATCACCTGACGGGGAAGGAACACGAATGTCGAATGAAAACAAGGAAGAGACGTTGTAGCAGGATATGACAGTCATGACTCTTCAACCCGTACATCTTATTGTCCAGAAGTTCACACACCGGGCTATATTTCCTGCATAGCCTGAAGGATACTTCACACAACTCATCCACCTGAAAATTACGTTCTTCTGGTCAGGCTTCACGGTGTAAGGAGCTTGAGGCATTTTTTTCTTCCCTTCTTTCAACCACAAATGTCTTCTTATAAGCATTTTTTTAGATCAATGCGTGTCTTATGACCGTCTTTTTTTCCCCTCCAAGTTTAGCATTGTGCCCACCACACTGTCGCAAACATTCTTTTCTATGTGCATCACATCTAGGTAGTGCTTGATCAACAACTTACTCCAGTATGGGAGTTCCCAGAATATGCTCTTATGTGTCCAGAATTTGTACCTCTGGGTTTTCAGGTATTGCCGCCACAATATTGAGATGATTGCTGAGCTGCCTAAAATAGTACTCATTAAGCACTGCTAAAATTTCTTCCCCCGTCCATCTCTGGGAGGCACACCGTTTTCTACGGTCTCATCAAATGCCTTGTCATCGAACCGCCATTCGTAATTATATGAAGGAGAGTACAGTGACCCAATTTGCATATCTTGTTGCAATGACTGCTGCTCCCCTCATCGTCAATGCACTCTGGACAAGCCTTGTATCCCCTAACAACGTTGCCCGACAATATCCACGGGCAAGAAATCACTGATGGTACCAACAACCATGACATGCATCTGGAACATCTCATGCATGTACTTGTCATAAGTGGGATGACCAACGTCCCAAAAAAACTTAAGTTCTTCAAAAAGGTCTCAAATACACATCAAGACACTTCCTTGGATAACGGGCCCCGAAATCAACAAACTCAACATATTGTATTCCTCTTTTTCACATCCATGGAGGAAGGTTGTACGGTACCAAAATCACTGGCCATACACTGTATTGAAGACTCATGTTGCCAAAAAGGTTAAACCCGTCGGATGAGAGCCCAAGCCTCACATTTCAGACCTCTGACGCAAAATGAGGAAACTCTCTGTCTATATGCTTCCAAGCCTCCTTGTTAGCAGGGTGTATAAGGGTATCTTCGTCATGCAATTCCCTATTAGCGTGTCATCTCATAGCTTTGGCCGTGTGTGAAAACATGTACAACCGCTCTAGCCTATCCCTCAATAGGAAATACCGAAGTACCTTCACAGGTTTCCTATTGCCTGCAGGAGTCAGCTTATACCTGTCAGTGTGATATACCGGACATGTGTCAAGGCCACCAAGGTCATTCCCTTCTGGATCTTTACCCTAGAAGAGAACGCAGTCATATCTGCATGCATGGATCTTGATGTAGGAAAGCCCAAGATCTTTCAGGATACATCGGACCTTATGATGAGTGGTAGGAAGACGATGACCGTGGGGCAGCATTGAAGCACTGTACTATAGATAATCATCAACAGCCTTCACGGTCGATTTTGTCTCAACTTTAATCTTCATTACGTCCATCACACTTTCAAGAACGGTCTTCTGACAACCGGGGTACACAGGGGTCTGTTGGAAACAAGCAGTTGTTGTACTTGTCAATACCATCAGTGTTGACAACTCTGGGGAAGGGCTGCAACGGCTCAGGCATATACTGTCCTTGAGCGCATATACCGCTCTCATGAGGAAACATGTCGTTGATGAAGTCGTTGTTGGGTCGTTGGATATACTGCTCGTCTTAGAAAATTGTCCATGATCATGCGGACCCCCTGATGATGTTTCACCGTGATATAACCAACATGTGTACTTCTCCCAAAACCCGTTACTCTTTAGGTGCTGCCATACTTTGTCAATCGCAAATCGATGCATATCGCTGCGACACTGGCATTTCGTGCACGGCAATAGAAAATTGTATTCCCGTTAGCATTAGCCAGCGCATATTCCAGAAAACTCATAACTCTTTTACCATATTTTTTGTCCCATTTTGGAAGCGAAATCTAACACTTATCTATATCTTGAAAATATAACAAAATATATATGTACAACTCTAATTAATTAAATTCCATATATAAAATCTCAATTCATTTAGTATTCTACGTACTACAACTAATTAATAACAAATTAATTAACACACACACACATATGATAGGAGCACAAAGTGTGACGTTCTTAATTTGTTTATACCTTTATTTACCCTTTGTTAACTCCTATTAGTTGTTTTAGCTTTATATTTGTGTTTAGTATAGAATAATTGCTTAATTTAGAAATATGTAGGTTTTGGTGTTAGAATACATAGTAATTTCGGAATTGAAGAATTTGGTGTTGAAATTGTGCTAAGTGATTGGAAATCCTTGTTTACTCAGGATTCCTGTCTTGATCAAGATTCCATCTTTCCTCTTTCCTAGTTTCTAATTTTCTTATTTCTATTTCAGGAAAGTCTAAACCCGTGTTGACTAGGAAATGTTTTCCTGACTCATGAGGGAAGGTGGCCGGCAGCTAGGATTTCCTGCTGAGCTGGAAGAAGTACAATCCGAGATATGTATGAGAGATGCCGTGAAGATTTCCCAAGAAGCCAAGGAGAGAGAATCCGTGCGGCATAAAGAGAGAAGGTTTCCAAGTTCAAGATGGTTTTGTCATTCCTTAATGCATGAGGATTACTTGAAGAACAAGAGAAGAAATTAAATCCAACTTGGACTTGGTTTTCCCGATTCAATAGATTCCTTGTGCTAGAAGAATTTGGAGATCAAGACTTGTTACTCTATAAATAGGGCATGGCATGGCAGCAATAATGATCATCAACCCGTGCAAAAACACCAAAGCCTTTGCCGAAACTCCATCAACCTCCAAACACCACAATCCGATCCCACCTTCAGCAATTATCCAAAGCAAGTAGCCTAGGATTCCGCTCACTCGAAGAATAGAACAAGTAGGGATATTTGAGAGTGTATTTCATCTTCTATTTTCGGATTGCTATGTGTTTGTTCTCGTTTTTGTTTGTTTTAGGTTTTTGCTTAAGTATGTTTCGATTCTTGTCTATGAGATAGAAGTACTTTTGAGCCATGTTTTGAATTAAAGTTTTCAATTTTTAATCAATGATTTTAGGTTTTATGCCATGAGTTTTATGTCCATATACTTTAATATTTTCGGTGCATTCTTCCATTATCATGTGTAATTGATACAAGTAGTTGATGTTGCATGTGTTAATCATCCAAAGTTCGACTTTGATACAAGTAGTTGATAAGTTGCATTGTCTTTGTTATTTCACTGATTTTCTACCTATGTTTGATTTGGACTTGTGCTTAAACACATCGATTCTTTATGTGATACGTAATTGCATGATTAGTTTATGTGTGTGACCTATAAGTAGAGCAAGTAGCCGAGCTTGTTTGTGTCATGATGTTGAATGAAACCCGTAGTCTAATTCTAAGTAGGTCTATGTCATAGGAACCACGTAGGAACTTATGTGCATATCAAATTTAGGTTGTATATTTGCTCACGGTGTAGACTTAAATGAGATTAGAAATCGTCTTCTTTATTCTTGCATGGTTGTTTGGTTGAGTTTGCATGATTGTTGGTTGATCACATGTATATAGTATAGAAGAAGTAATTTAGGATTTATTATTAATGTTTGTTCCGAAATTATAAAACCCTTAAACCCTATATGCTTATTTCGACATTTATATTAGGTTAGATGGATCTACCCTGTAGTTGGATCCCCGGTTTAGAACGATCCCTGCTTGCTTTATACTACGATTGATTTGTTGACAGGGTTAATTGATGCGTGTGCAAATACGTTTATCAAATGGCGCCGTTGCCTGGGATCCTTCGGGATCCTCGATCTTTTAATTGTCGAAATTTGCATTGTATATATGTCTATATGTTTATATTTGTAAAGTTAAAACCATGAATGTGTATATGATGTAAATGTGTTTTATTTTTGTTTTTCTACTTTAATACTTGTATGAATAATGTTGTAGGTTGTAATGCACAGGATAGGTAGGATCCCTTTTGTTAATTCTAGCCTTAACCCTTCTTGTTTACTCTCGGGTTTGCATGAGGTTGTGGGCGGCTTTTATTAACACTTGGAGTCATGTTTGGTTCATAAGTTTGTTGCTAGCTGAGTACATTGGTACGCTCCTTCTATTACTCTGGTGCATGGACCAAAATTGGATCTCAAGAGCCTTGAAAACATACATCTCGGTGATGGAGTTCTCATTGCTCACTAAACGAGTCCTACCATGTTCACTATCTCTGGATTGAGTTATTGACCTTTAGAAACAACGCTTTAAGCTTGTGATCGAAACATCAATATCCAGGCCGCACGTCCACCGTGTCTTACCATCTAGAATCATTATTTATTTAAGTGTTTTAGTAGCAACTCGAAAATAAGCTTGTATGACTTTGTAATCTTAAAGATTGGTGCCATGTATGATTTTGTATTTAATTTGTTTCGAAATTTATCTCTTGATTTTCGAATTTCCTTTGTTTTCCTTTGTTTTGTTTTTCTTTGATTTATTTATAAGAACCCTTGGTTCTTAGCTTAGTCTAGTTTATTACTTTTGATTTCGTTTTATACTCATGCATTCTAACTTGATCTTGGCCAAATGGTTTTTCAGGTGCTAGACGTGCATGCAACCTCGAGGCACGTTCGTCTTCACAAGGAGCTCTTGTTCCATTGAATCCGGAGATTGACCGTGCTTGCAAAGAACAAAGGAAGAAGCAAAAAGAGCATCAAGTAGCACGGTTGGACCTTTGGAATTTGAAGAGCAAGATCCTCCTTCTCCCTTTCGGATCCAGTCCGAATCTTCATCTTCATCCGAATCCGAGATTGACTACGAGGAAGACGAGTCCGACATCGACATGGCCGACTCACCACTCAAATCTGCTTTCATCCCCACAGCCCCGGAATCACCTTCATGCATTGCTTTCACTGTGCCTAATGAAGCCAACTTCTCCATACCGGTTCAGTTACTTGGGCAATTGCCTAAGTACTCGGGTTCTCCAATGGAGGATCCTAATGTTCACCTTAGAGAGTTTCTCGATATCTGCAGATTGCAATCAATCAATCATCTTACTCTAGAAGGCCTAAAGTTGCTTTTATTCTTTTTTACTCTTAAAGATGATGCTAAGCGTTGGTTGTATTCTTTGCCTACAGGAATCATCACCAATTGGAATGAGATGACCTCGAAGTTCTTGAAACAATTCTTTCCTGCGCAACTCACGAAGAAGCTAAGGAGGGAGATTCTAAACTCCACTCAAAAGGATGGTGACACTCTCTATGAGGCATGGGAAGAATTCAGGAACTTCAGAGGAAGTGCCCTCATCATGTAATTCCTTTAGACGAGTTAGTTCAAGCTTTTTATGAGGGACTTGACAACACCAACAAGGGTATGGTGGACTCTGCATGTGGATGCACATTTATGAACAAGACCGGACGGCAAGCATATAACTTGATTGAGGACTTGGCGGATAACAATCGTCAATCAGCACCAAGAACTCAAGGAAGTCAGCAGGAGGCCGTGGTGGTGTCTATGACATTGAAGCTCGGAATCAAATGATCACGTTGGATAGGAAGCTTGATGTCTTGGTTAAGGATTTCAATGGTTCGAATCTTGGCAACCAAGCTTGTGGAATCTGCTCACTTTCGGATCACTCTACAGATTCATGTCCGAATGGTGCTATGAGTGAGGCGGAGTTGAACTTTATGGGACAACAGAGGCAACGTTATGATCCATATTCGAACACTTACAATCCTGGAACTAGAGATCATCCAAATTTCGGTGGGTGGAGTAACAACAATGCTCAACCGGCCAATACTCAAGGTCAAGGACCTTGTCCTTCAGGTTTGTTTGTGAGGCCTTAGGTACCTCAAGGTTTTGTTCCTAACTCTTCTAATTTTGTGCCTAATAATGCCAATGTTCAAGGTTCAAATAACAATGCTAGTTCTTCTACTCCTAATTATGATGAACTCTTGAAGTCCCTTGCTCAAGGGCAACAGAACTTAACATATGCAACTCAAGCTTTAGTGACAGGTCAACAGGCTAATTCTAAAGAGATCACGGAGCTCAAGAAACAGATGGGACAGGTTATCGATTTCATGGGTAAAATCCATGAAAGTGGTAAGTTGCCAGGCCAAACCTTGCCAAACTCGAATGCGGGACAATTCAAGATCGTTGCAACTAGGAGTGGTCGCGTTTTTGAGGAGCCTTTGTTGAAGAAGTTGGAGCCTTCTAAGGAAGGTGAGGCCGAGATATATTGCTGCAGGATGACGAAGATATTGAAGAGGTTTATGCCGAGAAGCAGAAGCAGCCGGACAAAGAGGCCGTGCCTCAGTCCGAGAGAGAGAAAGTGACCGTGCGGCAGTTCCTGCCGAGAAGAAGAAGGTGCAAGAGGCCGAGCCTCTTGCAGTCCCTGCTGATCCGAAATCCACTCAAGCCGTGCTTGAGAAAGGTAAGTCTTCTAGTTCTAATGGTTTAGTTTCTACTAATGTCCATGCTCGTGCCCCTTTCCCAACAGGTTTGTTAAATCAAAGCACGATGAAGCTGATCATGCAATGATTAAGTTATTCAAGAAGGTGGAAATAAACATGCCATTGCTTGAGTGCATTCAACAAAATCCAAAATATGCGAAATCTTGAAAGAATTATGCACCAACAAGAGGCTACCACGAGAGAAGGATGTAGCGGTCATGAATGAAACCATCTCTGCGGTTTTCAAAGGAAACTACCACCTAAGCTCAAGGATCCAGGGAGTTTTTCGATTCCATGCACCATTGGTACTCATAGTTTTGATAAGATCATGTTAGATCTAGGTGCTTCGATTAATGTTATGCCCTCTTATCTTTATGCGGATTTAGGTCTAGGTGAGTTGAAAAAGGATAACATTATCATTAGATTAGCTGACCGCTCCAACAAGATCCCTCTGGGATATGTTGAGGATGTTTTAGTGCAGGTTGCAAGTTTAACATTTCCTATAGATTTCTATGTCATTGACATGGAACCGGCGGATGCAGATGACAAAGAAATTCCCATTCTGTTGGGAAGACCATTCATGAGAACCGCCAGGACCAAAATTGATGTCTACTCAGGGGAACTAACTTTCGAAATAGATGGAGACATCATTAGTTACAATATTTTTGATGCGATGAGGTATCCACTTCCTGAACTTTTTCGAGATTCCTTTTCTATTGATATTGTGGATGATCTTGCAGATGAATATGTGGAGACAATAGCTCAAGACGCTTGGCACTCACCTTGGAAAAAGGAATCTGATTTGATGCCATGGGAACAAAATTGCAGTTTCTGCCGAGGCCGTGCCTCTGCCCTTGTTTGAACCGTGCAGTCACTTGAGGTGGCTGTCGAGGTATGCTACTCCTCCCTAGTCCAATTCTCTTTCCATCTAACAAGTTTCTTCCTTCCATTGTCCAAGCCCCAAAATTAGATCTCAAGGTTCTTCTGGAGCATTTGAATGCGTATTGGGGAGAAGAGAATGAACATTGCCGGTATCATTTCATCATCACTAGAGAAGGAGCAAGAGGAGAGATTGATCGAAGTTTTGAAGAGACACAAGATGGCCATAGGTTGGACCTTAGCTGACATCCGGGGAATTAGTCCTACAATGTGTGTTCATCGAATTTTGCTTGAAGATGGAGCAAAACCGACCAAGGAGGGTCAACGACTCTTCATCCACCTATGATGCAAGTTGTGAAGGATGAGGTGACAAAGTTGCTCGATTGTGGAGTCATCTACCCAATTTCGGATTGAAGGTGGATTTCACCGGTTCAAGTTGTGCCAAAGAAAAGCGGAATCACGGTGGTGAGGAATGATGAAAATGAGCTTGTGCCGCAAAGGACCGTAACCGGCCACCGAGTGTGTATTGATTATAGGAGGCTCAATGCAACAACAAGGAAGGATCACATGCCGCTGCCATTCATTGATCAAATGCTTGAGAGGTTAGCCGGTCATTCCTTCTATTGTTTTTTGACGGTTATAGTGGTTACATTCAAATAAGTTTTGCGGACGAGGATCAAGAGAAGACAACGTTTACATGTCCTTTGGCACTTTTGCCTACCGCCGCATGCCTTTTGGTGTGCAATGCTCCAGGTACGTTCAAAGATGCATGTACCGCATATTTTCTGAGTTCATAGGTTCTAAGATTGAAGTCTTTATGTATGATTTTTCTGTTTATGGTGGAAATTTCGATGCATGTCTAGAAAATGTAGAACTTGTGCTTAGGAGATGTGAGGAAACTAATCTTGTGCTTAATTGGGAAAAATGTCACTTCATGGTTACTCAGGGTATAGTGCTCGGTCACATTGTTAGTTCTAGGGGTATTGAAGTTGATAAATCTAAGATAGATATTGTGCGTCACTTACCCATCCCCACAAGTGTGAGGGATGTTCGAAGCTTTCTTGAACATGCAGGTTTTTATCGTCAATTTATCAAAGATTTCTCCAAGATAGCTCGGCCCTTGAGTTCTTTGTTGCAAAAGATGTGCCTTTCCACTTTGATGCCGAATGCAAGGAGCTTTTGAGCGGTTGAAAACCATGTTGACATCGGCACCGATCATGGCGCCACCGGATTGGTCCTTGCCCTTCGAGTTGATGTGTGACGCCTCAGACTATGCCGGGGCTGTGCTCGGACAGAGAAAAGAAAAGCAGCCGTATGCCATATATTATGCCTCTCGGACGCTCAATGATGCGCAACAGAACTACACCACCACGAGAAAAGAACTTCTTGCCGTGATCTTTGCTTTGGATAAGTTTCGTTCTTACTTACTTCAATCTAAAGTTATTGTTTATACTGACCATGCGGCTTTGAAGTATTTGTTGACAAAGAAGGATGCCAAGCCGAGATTGATAAGGTGGATATGTTTCTCCAAAGAATTCGATTTGGAAATCAAAGACAAGAAGGGGTCGGACAACGTTGTTGCCGACCACCTTAGCCGATTGGTGCGTGACTCGGATCCCGTGGCCATCCAAGAGTGCTTCCCGGGCGAGCAACTTTTCAAGGTCAGCAAGGTAAGTGAGGTAAGTGAGCCTTGGTATGCAGACATTGTGAATTACCTTGTGACAAAGCAATTTCCGAATTTATGTCCTATCATGCTAGAAATAGACTTAAGGCATTAGCTAGACATTATGTGTGGGATGAACCTTATTTGTGGAAACATTGTGTTGATCAAGTTATTAGGAGATGTGTCCCAGAGAATGAGCATAGGTCTATTCTTAGTTTTTGCCATGATCAAGTTTGTGGAGGTCACTTTGGTTCTTGTAGGACTGCTTTGAAAGTTTTAGAATGTGGATTCTTTTGGCCTACTATTTTTCGGGATGTCTATATGTATTGTGCTTCATGTGATAGATGTCAAAGGACAGGGAATTTAGGACCTAGAGATGAAATGCCTATGCAACCTATTATACATGTTGAAATATTTGATTGTGGGGTATTGATTTCATGGGGCCTTTCTCAGGGCTATTTGTACATTCTCATATGTGTGGATTATGTTTCTAAATGGGTGGAAGCAAAAGCCACCCGGACTAATGATTCTTGAGTTGTTGCAGATTTCCTACGCTCTAATATTTTCTCCAAGTTTGGAATGCCGAAATTTGTAATAAGTGATGGAGGTTCCCACTTTTGCAATCGGACAATTGAAGCTCTAATGAAGAAGTATGAATCAAGCATAGGGTTGCTACACCTTATCACCCCCAGACAAGTGGGCAAGTGGAGCTTAGTAACCGAGAGATCAAGCGGATATTGGAGAAGAGTGTGAAGCCGTCACGTAAGGATTGGAGCCAACAACTTGATGATGCACTATGGGCATATCGGACTGCATTCAAAAATCCCTTGGGGATGTCACCGTTTCGTATGGTGTACGACAAAGCTTGTCACTTGCCTGTGGAGTTGGAACATCGGGCTTGGTGGGCGGTTCAGACTTTTAATATGGATATTGATGAGGCCGGACTACATAGAAAGTTGCAGTTGTGTGAACTTGAAGAAATCAGGAATGAGGCTCATGATTCTGCCGTGATCTATAAGGAGAAAACCAAGGCATTCCACGACAAGATGATTCGAAAGAAAGACTTTGTTATTGGCCAGAAAGTTCTCTTATTTAATTCTAGACTTAGGTTGTTTCCAGGAAAGCTACGTTCTAGGTGGATAGGACATTTTGTTATCACTAATGTCTTTCCTTCTGGTGCAGTCATGATTAGAAGCATGGTAAAGGAGCTGAATTTCAGGTTAATGGTCATCGATTAAAGCCTTACATGGAGAGCATGGTGAACCACACGGTGGAGGAAGTCTCTCTCCTAGATGCTACGGCATGAGCATGAAGAGATGATAGTCTAGGCTAAAGGATTATAAACACTTAAGCGCTGCATAGGAGGCAACCCATAGACGGAGCCATCAACGAGAGTTTGCAAATTTCTTTATCCCTCCTCTTTTCTTTTCGGATTGCTCTTAGTTTTCTTACATTGAGGACAATGTTGATTTAAGTGTGGGGTGGATGTCATTACTCGTTGATTTGCTATGCTTTGATTGATTAGTCATTAGTAGAACTTTTCGACATTTTAGGTTTTTATTTCCTTAGATTCGGATTACAACTTTGTTTCTTTATTTTGTGTTTTTTTATTGAGTCTTAGGTGCCTTCTAACGTGTCTAGGATGAATATATGATCTTTGATTGATTAGTTATTGAGATGAGCATGATTTCGAATATTTGAGCTTATATGTTATTTGATGGTTAATAGATATGTTGAAATTGTACGAACTTGTAGTAGATGAGGACCATTGAAACTTAGGTACAGAATGAGCATGTTCCTTGCTTGTTTGATTTCATGTTACCTTTGTGAGATTTTCGAGCCATATATATGTGCCTATTCTTTGGAGAGTTTACTCTATCTATTCTTTGATATATATGACCTCATTATACATTACTTGATCGATTCATATGCCATAGATATTGAATGAACTAGAGATTGCTAGAACTTACTTGTGAAACTTTCAAAACTTTTATCATAACTTACTTTGATTTTGAATATGATTGTGGATCTTTCTTAGGACTATCACCACTTTATCTAAATAGCCATATATCCCTACTTTGAGCCCTGTTTGGGACCCCTTAGTCTAAACCCCCTAGAGCCTACGTTATGCCTTTCTTCTTCACCTAAATTATCCCTTGCCTAGTATAGAATTCCTCTACCTTGTCTCGAGCTTGGCAGAGCTATCTTTTTGGTGGTGATTTGAGGTGATGATTAAATACAAGTGTGGGGTTGTTCTAAGGAGTTTGTTGCCGAGATACACATGAGAAAAAAAAAAAAATTTTGCTCTCGAGAACAAAAAAAAAAGAAAAAAAAAAAGAAAAAAAAAATTTTCGAATTGATTTTGATGAAGATGTCTCGGCCTTGATATAGTTTTTGTGAACTTGGAGTTGTGATTTGTTTGTTGAAGGCTCATATGTTATACTTTTAGCCTTTGTTCGTTTTCACAATGTTTAAAGTGAAGGATGGGTCCAACATGATGATATTTGGCCCTTGATGGTGTTTGGTGACATAAGGTGGATGTTCTTGCTCTGCTAAGTCTTGAGGATGACCTTTGTGATTCCTTTACTCTGAAAATTTTTCCATGCCGAGCCTAACCAACCTATTTTCTAAAAAGATCCGCATGATTTTTAAGATAAGTAACATTTGATCTGTGGAGTCTGTTTCATGAGTAAGCGTATGGTTGTGGTTCATTTGTGCATATGATTGGTATCTTTCATGAGGTTTTTGAATTCATTATGTTCTTTATAACTCTTGTGTGTGAAAAGCTTTTAAGCATATGCCATGTTCTTGAGAGAAAAAAATTCGGAGTGCATATCCTTTGTGAGTTGAATGTGAACTTGTTTGAAACATGTCGAGCTTAATTTCACCTTTGTTTCTGTCATATCTTACTTGTTACATCGAAATCTCATGTTTATTAACCATTGAATTCATCTTTTAATTTCGATTCTTATGCTATTTTGATGCTATGATTTTGAAGGTCTGAGACAATTTCGTTGAAGGCATTAGATTGAGTCATTGTAGTATTTTCGATTAGGTTGTTTGTTTTTGTTTTAGTGGTTTGCGAAGGGACTAGCAAAGGTTAAGTGTGGGGTTGTTGATAGGAGCACAAAGTGTGACGTTCTTAATATGTTTATACCCTTTATTTACCCTTTGTTAACTCCTATTTAGTTGTTTTAGCTTTATATTTGTGTTTAGTATAGAATAATTGCTTAATTTAGAAATATGTAGGTTTTGGTGTTAGAATACATAGTAATTTCGGAATTGAAGAATTTGGTGTTGAAATTGTGCTAAGTGATTGGAAATCCTTGTTTACTCAGGATTCCTGTCTTGATCAAGATTCCATCTTTCCTCTTTCTAGTTTCTAATTTTTTATTTCTATTTCAGGAAAGTCTAAACCCGTGTTGACTAGGAAATGTTTTCCTGACTCATGAGGGAAATGTGGCCGGTAGCTAGGAGTTCCTGCTTGAGCTGGGAGAAGTACAATCCGAGATATGTATGGAGATGCTGTGAAGATTTCCCAAGAAGCCAAGGAGAGAGAATCCGTGCGGCATAAAGAGAGAAGGTTTTCTAAGTTCAAGATGGTTTTGTCATTCCTTAATGCATGAGAATACTTGAAGAACAAGAGAAGAAATTAAATCCAACTTGGACTTGGTTTCCCGATTCAATAGGATTCCTTGTGGAAGAATTCTTGGAGATCAAGACTTGTTACTCTATAAATAGGGCATGGCATGACAGCAATAATGATCATCAACCCGTGCAAATAACACCAAAGCTTTGCCGAAACTCCATCAACCTCCAAACACCACAATCCGATCCCACCTTCAGCAATTATCCAAAGCAAGTAGCCTAGGATTCCGCTCACTCGAAGAATAGAACAAGTAGGGATATTCTGAGAGTGTATTTCATTCTATTTTCGGATTGCTATGTGTTTGTTCTCGTTTTTGTTTGTTTTAGGTTTTTGCTTAAGTATGTTTCGATTCTTGTCTATGAGATAGAAGTACTTTTGAGCCATGTTTTGAATTAAAGTTTTCAATTTTTAATCAATGATTTTAGGTTTTTATGTTTTTATGTCCATATACTTTAAGATTTTCGGTGCATTCTTCCATTATCATGTGTAATTGATACAAGTAGTTGATGTTGCATGTGTTAATTATCCAAAGTTCGACTTTGATACAAGTAGTTAATAAGTTGCATTGTCTTTGTTATTTCACCGATTTTCTACCTATGTTTGATTTGAACTTGTGCTTCAACACATCGATTCTTTATGTGATAAGTAATTGCATGATTAGTTTATGTGTGTGACCTATAAGTAGAGCAAGTAGCCGAGCTTGTTTGTGTCACGATGTTGAATGAAACCCGTAGTCTAATTCTAAGTAGGTCTATGTCATAGGAACCACGTAGGAACTTATGTGCATATCAAATTTAGGTTGTATATTTGCTCACGGTGTAGATTTAAATGAGATTAGAAATGGTCTTCTTTATTCTTACATGGTTGTTTGGTTGAGTTTGCATGATTATTGGTTGATCACATATATATGTATAGAAGTAATTTAGGATTTATTATTAATGTTTGTTCCGAAATTATAAAACCCTTAAACCCTATATGCTTATTTCGACATTTATATTAGGTTAGATGGATCTACCCTGTAGTTGGATCCCCGGTTTAGAACGATCCTGCTTGCTTTATACTACGATTGATTTGTTGACAGGGTTAATTGATGCATGTGCAAATACGTCTTATCAACATATATATATATATATATATATATATACACTTAATAATTACATAACAATATATATATAACATCATCACAAAATCATCATCAACTCATATCATCAACAACTTCATACCATCAACACAATATTATAAATTAATTAACATATATATATATATATATATATATATATATATATAATATATGATGTAGGATAAAGTGTAGAGACAAAGAGATAACAAGAGAATCATCATCTATTCATTGATAGGAGCCCTTTATGTAAGGAATTACACAATACCAATATGGTAAGGATATGAATACATAGATCTAATCTAAAAAGATACAGAATATCCTAGAACACTCCTCTTGTGTCGTGCGCTGATATGCCGATGGTGCTGATCTGTTGCCTCGCCAAAAACCCCGTCAAGTCACAAAAACCATGTGGGAGAAAAACTGAACCTTGACATAGGAGAAAAAGAGTACAATGTACCATTCACATCTGATAGTGACATGTGTGCATGTGCTAGACTCCCCCTGAAGTTCGCACCTCCCCCTGATCTTTACATCAATCATAGGGTTCTTCCTGATTTTTACTAATCACAAAAGTTTCAACAACTTAGCATGTCAATGCTCTTTAACATGTCTTCAAATATGGCATTGGGTAATGATTAACTAAATCATGCCGTATTATCCTGAAATGATCTTTTACACTTAGATCTTGAGGAGAATGCCGCTTGTGAACTCAAAACATAAGTTCGTGCAGGAAATCAGATTTCCGCGCAGCAGCATGACCTTCAGTTACTAGAACAATCGTAACTTCCTCTAGTAAATACATATGAACGAACCGTAAACATTTTGGAAACTAGACTAATTTAGCTTTCCAACCGTATATTACACACGTTCTGGTTCATTAAGAGCTATTCACAAAGTCCTGTCGAAGTTGACTGTTTTGCCAAAATCAGATTCTCAGACAGATTCGTCCTACTTTACGAAAACGGCCATAACTCACTCAATATGATAGGTATGATCAAATGGTTGGGTTCCTGGAAAGTAGACACATAGACCTTTCCAATGGTACCAATTTCACCATTTTCCAGTGAGTGAGATTTCCTGTAGGTCCCGTGAAGTTGACCTACAAAACTTGGCAGATTCTGATTTCGCTTTTGATGTGTCTTTCTTATGTAGAGATAGAATAAGCCTCAACCTTTCATACCATTAAGTATTGAAAAAGGAGTTACTGCCATTACATTGGTGTTGCGTGGTGTATAGCTACACTTAGCTTTACAAATTTTCATAGCGAATGAGATGTCAAGTATTTCGTATTGTGTTGAGTACATTGATGCGTCTTATTGTACTTAGATGGGAACTCCATCTCTTAACACATATTTTCATCTTACTTTAGACAAAACAACGGATCTCTCTTTAGAGCAAAGACCTTGACTAATCATGGGAGTATATGTAGGCCTCATTAGTTATAGAGTGCCTAAGCCGATTGATGAAAAAATCATTATCAATACAATTATCGAGTGTCTTATCGAGACCGTTTTTCCCAAGATCTTTTTCTTCGGATGTTGATACATATTGGCATCTCTTGATCCATCAAGAGTCCATGTAAATCCGGAATGAACACGCAAAAACATAATTCACCATATCCCTTCCAAATCAAGTAGAGTTCATGTGCGTTCCAATACCTTTAGCAAACGCGTGCTCTTGTGGTCTGGAGCCACTTGATTGAGATGAATGAAGTTCGTTTAAGATCTTTATGTATATCTTTGATCTCATAGAGATGTTATTATGACCACATTCATAGACTGCATGTTCAGTTATTCGGAAACTACCAAACTGACAAAGTAGTGGAGTTCAATGACATCCATTACGAGAGCATATCTCATCGTAGTCGATCCCAGTGCGTGTTAATAAGAGACCTTGCGCCATAAGGTGAGTCTATGCTCTTGTTCTCACTACGCTATCTAACAAAGGTATAGTTGATAGGGTTTAGCTTGCGGTGTCGGCATCACCTGCCCAAGGACCTATCTCTTTGTTAATGCTGGATCACATCTTTCCATTAGGCCAATCAACTAAGTTGATATCCATCAACGAAAGGTGGTTCGATAGTAGACTCATTTTCCCACGTCCTCATGTACACTAGTGTAATACTTGTAGAGATCTCTATATGGATTAGATTTGACATTGAGGCATCCCTTTAACGATAATCACAACTCAGACTTCATGAGACGGATTTGAGTATCACTGATCAATGGATCAGGTTGTGCCTAGCTCGCTTTCTTCCTAGTGCGAGAAAATATCAAACCTAAGGGCCTCCCTCCTTTTAGGGAGACACACGGCCTTGTGACACCAATTTTGCCACTATATGGCGTCACCATATCACCATCCATGGTGATGGGGTCAAGACCAACACCTTTGGTCGCGCCATGTTCTTTGTAAGACATCAATCCTTGTAGACATATTTGCAGCATGTGATCTCATAACTTTAACAATTTAAGCATTTGGGATCAAGATGAGACTTAGTGGGGACAAACCACGACAATTCACGTCGTTCCATTTGAACACTTGTGTTCTTATTTCCCCTAACGGCGGGAATATTATCTTATCAAAGTGACAATCCGCAATTTAGCGGTGAATGAGATCGCCTGACAAGGTTCTACATATGCGGATTATAGGTGGAGGTTCATATCCAACCTAAATATTTCTTCATCTCAAATGACCCATCATTGTACGCGCAGTGACAATATGATTTGGCACCTAGAAATAACATCTAGCCGAGCTCAGGATTGGAGATCCGTTTCAATCTTGTTGAGCTCAAGGATTGCAATCCTGGTACACAGTCACGAGCTGTAGTACAAAAATATTCAATGATGGTGGGTCGTAGATGATACTAAAACTGCATGCAAATATTGCATAGCCCCAAGATGCAATAGAAAGATTGGTGCGCATCAATAATGTTCGAGCGACAAGTAAAGTTACTTGGTCGTAGCCTCGGTGAGACCGTATTGCGTGTGAACATAGGGTACAGGACACTTCAACTTACATCCTGATAAACTTCTTTAAAGAATGGGTAGTGAGCCTGTAGAAGTATAACAGCATAAATAGTAGATAATAGTGTAACACGTGACCAGTGTATTAACACTTCAACCAACACCATAAAACATAAAAAGGTGTCCGCAAGTTGGTTGTATTTATCTACATAGTTTGATGTAAGAATAGAATGTTCACTTTTGTGTTATTTAGCGTAGGAGGATCTCACTCCTAATTTAGCTAAAGAATAGGCTTTCAAAACGAGCAATGAGCATTACAGGGGGCCAATGCGACATCGAGGGAAGACCGGTGCACTTCAATTGCTTGAGGAATTGACTGGACGACCTCCAGGAAGTTGGAGTTGTGTTCGGGTGACATCAATGTCCCCCGGGTCACCACCATACTTCATGGTGATACTAGATCTCGAATGTCTTCGTTTTGAGCGGAAGAATAGATGTCCATGAGAATTTCTCAAAATTTGGACCATTATATCTCTTCCAGATTGACCAATTTGGTCAAACCAAAGCCTTATGAGTCGGTGTCCCAAATATCATGTTTGGCGACAACATGAGATTGATATTCGAATCGTAGTGACATACAGTCCACTAGATTGACTCATGAATTTCTCCAAGATGCGCTTCAGTCCGCATTCATGAGAAGGTATACACAAAAGAATTCTTATTCATTCTCAGAATGTGTTTTCAAATGAAAACTATTAGCAGGAATGTCTTTAAAGCTCAATATGGTTCGGTTGCCTCTCAATGTATAGAGGGCATCTGTGACGTTGATCATGGTGCCATGAGGCATCAATATTCAAGCTAAACCGCGTCCTGAATGACCGTATGATTCAATCATTGTAGTCACAGAAGATTTACAAGGCACAAAATTCAGAGATAGTTGCCGGTTTCTTAGAATGTTGTGGATAGTTCCACTATCTGCGAAGCACTCAATGTTTCGATGAGATATATCTACAAGAAGGAGTAGATAGGCGAGTTAATAGTTCCACTTGAACCATTTAGAAGGATTGAAAGAAGCTACGAAAAGCTACAATCCCGAGAGTGCATAAAATTTCCGTGCAGAATGACCTTTGCGCACTAAAACAGCCATAACTTGTTCGTTAAAATAGATATGGATGAATCGTGAAAAGTTCTGAAAATTAGATTCGTAGAGCTTTCCAATGATATAAAGCTCACTGTCTGGTTCGTCCGGAGCTGTTTACAAAGTGCAAACTAAGTTGACTATATAGAAGGGACATATTGCTGTTTTTCACAGAATTGGCATGTGCGAAGCTGTGAAGCTTGTAGGTGGCGTGTAGGCTTTTGCCTTAGCCAAAAGTGACGTGTGTATGATCAAAACCAAGTCGTTTTGGTCGTTGTAAGGTCATAAACATAAACTAACTCAGAGGACCTAGAGGATTCGATCATGATGATAATTTTCTAGTTTTGGTAAGTCTTCAACGTCTTTTGCATGACGGCAATTGGTTTAATAGCGTAGGGGTATCCAAGATCAAAAGCTTTCGGTAACTCCAAGTCAGTATGACCAGACATGTCCGTGGAGAGTCGGTAGTGTGAGACACACTTGAAACCACTATCTCCTTAATTTTGGACAATTCTAAGACATCACACTGACCTTGTATGAGCCTAGTTGAACAATTGATGATGAAAAATCCGCTAAAGGTAAAAGACTTAACCGGAAACATGTTAGCGATCCTTCTTGAGGATGCAAGGCCGTGCGTCATCTTCACTTGGAAGAGACCAAAATGGCACAATCTAACCATGTAGATTGTAAATATGCCATGCTTCTAAGAACGATGTAAAAATGTACATCCTGTTTGTAAATCAATAAGAACCATAAGAGGAGAATAGTTTCATAACTTCAAAAAAATTCTCAAGGCATTCATTATTGCTAATGTGAGTACATCGAGGTCTCAAATAGACGAAGGACGTCTATACAACGCCTTAGTACATATAGCTTGGAACGAAAATCAATGTCTAGCCGATGACGTCAAAGTCATGGGTAGCTAGAGCAGGATCTGAATTTTTGAAATTCGTGATCATGAGGATGACGTTCTTGTCCTCATATTGATTTTCCGTACCTTTTTGTATGCATTCACAATTTGAAGGAGCTTGACAATCTTGAATTAGTGATCCGAAGATCCACAACGGTTACGTTGTCATGAGCTGACGTGAGTAGTTTGACAAAATGGTGTCTAAACCGGGAGTGTCACTATTAGAGCCGGCGACACCTCCCCCTCTTTTCTAGACATCGGCACGACGTTTTCTGCCGTTGCCATGACCCATATTGTTGTCCCCACATTAAAAGATAATCTCAAATAAGTTTATCACATTAGCATATATACAATTTCCATTTGTATGATCAAAATCAAGTCTCATTGGTAATTCCAAACCAACTTGGAGGACCTAAAGAACTTGATGATGATCGAATCCGCTAAAGATTATGGATCATGATGTCACAAAAGATCATTGACCATATATAGTCAATTAAGGTGGTAAGCAATCCACTTGACTAATAACTCAACAAGTAGAGTTATATGAACGTTTCGAGAAACGCTACATGAGTACATTCCACAGTACTTTGTGGTCATTACTTTTTGCACAGATTGTCATTAAAGGTTTTTGTCGATGTGGCGCTTCAAAGACTTTGAGCGCATGAGATGTGAAATCTCAGCATGTAGGCTTGTTAGCCTGGGGGTCAAAACAAATGGTTTAATCCTTTCCAATGAAAGGTTCCACATATACCAAGCGAAGATCTGCCTTAGGCATCTAGTACGTCAAAACTCAAAGGAGCAGAATGTTACATTGCTCTTGCATACAAAACCAAGCTGTTATGAGACTCGATAGAGGTCACAAACAATGCTTTTAATGGTTTGTCCTTCAGATTGATCACACACAATCCGGAAAAACCACAAATTGATCAAACACAATTCAGAAAAAGGCCTCGGATTGATCAAACACAATCCGGTGATAGGTCGGGGTTGATCATACACAATCCGGATAAGGAAACAAGAGTGATCAAACACACTCTTGACCCGCGAATAAAATTCTGGGATTTTTGGTACCTGCACACACAAAATCACAAGCATAGAAAGGAGATGGAGATGGAGAAGGGAGAAAGGATTTTATCCCCCCGAGTTATTCCAAAGTAAATAACTATAATATTAAAGCTTACTTGCTAGTTTACCAAATAAACTGCATTTATAGGAGCTCTGATGAGTTTGAGTCGATTGCAGGCTTGGACCGAGGGTTGGGAACCTTTCTGGCTTTCCTTGGAAGACGAGCAATCTTGAAAACTTTGGTTTCTAGAGGCTGCCGAGAGGAGAAACAACGTTTTGCCTACTTCTACTCTAAATTTAGGGCTGAAAATTTGACAGGAGGAGCAGCTCTGGATGGGGAAGCTACTGTCAAAAATTCAGGTTGATCGGAGCAAGGGAAGGTGGTGAACTGGTGGTCCATACAGGTCAAATAAAATCTTTGATATAGCTTATTAACAACAACTTCATATATATTATCAAATCATCAACCAAATTGATCGACACATATATATATACATCCAACGTACTCAAAATCGATTAACTCAATCACACTTAAAATGGATCAACTCAAATAGAACTCAAAATCAACATATATACACATATACGTACCTATATATAGCTCCACAAACTAATTATGGACACATTTCGACAACAACCAACTTTTTCTCTCCGTTTTTTTTTCCCCTGATGAGCTGTTGTCCAAATCTGCAAATATAAGGCACTTTAGCCGACGAAATTATATATTTCGTCGGCTAAACTTTTATATGGACGTCGGCTAAAGTTCACAGACTAAAGCCGACGAAAAAATTTCTTTAGCCGACGAAGGAAAATTTCGTCGGCTAAAATCCACGTTAGCCGACAAAAAAATAATTCGTCGGCTTGGTTTTTTTATTTTCGTGGGCTAAAGCTTTTTTTTCTGATAGTGACATCAAATTCTATATCATTTATTCAAGTTATAAATTAATTTGGAAGTAAATTGCATGTTAAGCTGCATATCGATTGATATATACATACATCTGATCTATCTGCAAATCAACATGTTTGAAAATATTGATTTATATGGTTCAGAGTGTATGTTGGTTACAACTAAGACCCTTATCTGATCTATATACAATTGAAACTGTCCAGTGAATTCTACATCGACTTTTGATGATTTTCAGGTATTTAGTGGCATGGTATCCTATCAACAGAATACCTCATGAAAATTTGCGTGCGACCTTTTTGACATACCATTCGCTTAGACATTTGGTGCTTAGAAGTGCCCATTTTGAGTCTCCAGGTGTGGATGCACGTATAGTATCTCCAGTTGTGGGTCTTCAAAGTTACAATGCTTAGGTAGTCATTGATTGCAAAAAAATCAGGTCGCTTTTATGTGGATTTTACATGTAATCATGCATACTCCCGTATGGGAATTTTTTTGGGCACTCATATATATGTGATACCTGAGAACAATTTTGTTGTCAATGTTGTCAATGAGGTAAATTGAGTCATAACATAGGTAATTTAGTTCTATTAGTGATAATTACTCAATCTATAATATTTTACAAGTTTATGAACAAATTGTTGTGAATTTGTTAGGGGTTTACCCCTAAAATCAGTAAAGAGAAGGAAGAGAGGAACAAAGAGAAGAAGGAAGGAAGAAAGAGGAAGAAGATACTGGTATATTTCCATGATCCCAAAATAAGCAGGGTGTACAATATATACCCTTATCATGAAAGACACGTGTCATTCATGTAGAGACTAAAACATGACTACCCTAATTGTTGATTAATTAACATAAGCTTAACGTAAGTAGCTAGTTAACTGTAAATGATCTGGAAAAGTAAATAACACTGATTAGAAGAAGCTTGTCCTCAAGCTTGAAAATCAAGGAATTTGTGTAGAATTTCTTCAGCATCCTCCCATGTGGCCTCTTCAGCTGCAGCCCCAATCCACTGAATCAACCAATTGGTAACTGGAGAGTTTCCTTTTTTGAAAATTCTTCTATCCAAAACACAAGCTGGGTACCACCTAGGGTTGTGAGGATCTATATATGGAGGAAAATGTGCAGCTGTCACCACATTGTTGCCAACCTTCTTTTTCAACAATGAAACATGAAATACAGGGTGGACTCAAGCAGTAGCAGGTAACTTCAATTTATAAGCCACAGTTCCAATGCGTTCAACAATCTGATAAGGGCCATAGTACCTTAGAGATAGTTTGTGGCAGATTCTTTTTTTTACAGACTGTTGTCTATAGGGCTGTAACTTCAAATACACCTAATCTCCTACTGCAAATGACCTTTCAGTATGCTTCTTATTATAGGCTTGTTTCATCCTAGCCTGTGCCACCTGCAAATTTCTTTTTAGTAGGGCTAAGAGTGCATCTCTAGATTGTAATTGTTCATCAACAAATTGGACCGCTATAGAACCAGGAATATAAGCCTGCACTGGTTTAGGATCATAACCATATAATGCTTTGAAAGGGGACATGCCAATAGCTGAATGGAATGCAGTGTTATACCAATGTTTTGCCCAAGGAAGTGCTTCAGTCCAAGAATGAGGTTTTTCACCAACCACACACCTCAAATACTGCTCAAGGGTACGATTTAAATTCTCAGTCTGTCCATCTGATTGAGGATGATAAGAAGAGCTTTTGTGCAGCTGAGTACCTTGCTCTTTAAAGAATGCGTCCCAAAAAAGACGCATGAAAACAGGATCCCTATCTGAAATTATCACTTCTGGTAGACCATGTAACTTAAAGACATGCTGAATCAATTGTTGAACCACCATAGAAGCAATGTAAGGGTGAGACAAAGCAATGAAATGACCATACTTCGTCAACCTGTCAATTACCACCAATATGTCAGTCTTGCCAGCAGAAGATGGCAATCCTTCAATGAAATCCATAGAAATATCAGTCCAAGGTTTCTCAGGAATGTAATTGGCTGCAACAATCCTGGAGGGTGTATAGTTTCATAATGATTCTGTTGGCACACATGACAAGCTGCAACAAACGCCTTGATGTCACCATGCATACCCGGCCAAGAAAAGGAAAGTTTCACTTGTTTTTCAGTCCTATGCACACCTGCATGCCCTCCACTGTACCCATTATGGAATTCAGCAATGATCTTCAATCTCCAATCATCAGTTTTGGGAACAAATATTTTGTTCTTGTAGTATAGCCAAGAGTGCGCCAAGGTATACTTGGGGTCTACAGCTTCTCCCTGTTCCATTTTCTACAAAATGCTAGCAGCTTCAGCATCAACCTCACAAGCTTTTTGAATCTCCAAAATATAGTCATGCAATGGAGCAGAAAAACCACTTAGAGCACAGATTGAGCCATACTTAGTAATAACATCAGAAGTGTGAGAACCAAACTCCTCCATCCTTGAAAGTGCATCTGGTGCATAATTGTTTTTGCCAGCTTTGTAATGAAGAGAGTAATCATAGCCAGCCAATTTCAACATCCATTTTTGTTGTGATGGGGTGGTAATCTTCTGATCCAAAAAATACTAGATGGTTCTATGATCAGTATTTATTTTGAAATGATTGCCAAGCAAATAAGATCTCCAATGTTGAACTACAAATACCACTGCCAACATCTCCTTGTCATACACAGATAGTGCCATGTGCTTTGGTGCTAAAGCTTTGCTTAAGAAAGCAATAGGATGACCATCTTGAGATAAAACAGCACCAATTCCCACACCAAAGGCATCACACTCAATTATAAACTGTTTAGTAAAATCAGGAAGGGCCAACACAGGAGTTGTCATTAAAGCATGCTTCAGCTCCTCAAAAGCTGTTTCAGGTAATGGTGACCACTGAAAACCCCCAATTCTCAGCATATCTGTAAGTGGTTTAGCAATGATCCCAAATTTTTTGACATACTTCCTATAATACCCTGGAAGGCCCAAAAAACCCCGTAGTCTTTTCACAGTCTTTGGCTTTTCCCAAGTTCTGATGCACTCAATTTTCTTTGGATCCATAGAAACTCCCTTTTCACTTATAACATGGCCAAGATACTCAACCTAGCTAACTCCAAAGTTGCATTTGCTTTGCTTAACCTTTAATTTATGCTGCTGTAATTTTCTGAAAATCATTTCCAGATGCTCCAAATGAGAAGGCAAATCAGGGCTGAAGATCAAAATATCATCAAAAAATACTAAGCAAATTGTTCTCAAGTATTTTCTGAGCACATCATTCATAACAGATTGAAAAGTAGATGGAGCATTGGTTAGCCCAAATGGCATCACTAAGAACTCATAGTGTCCATTATGAGTTCTAAAAGCAGTTTTGCTCACATCTGAAACACTCATCCGAATATGATGGTAACCAGACCTCAAGTCCAACTTAGTGAATATTGTGGAACCTTGTACTTCATCAAGCAATTCATCAACAACTGGGATAGGATATTATCTTTAACTGTAACAGAATTGAGAGCTCTATAATCAACACACATCCTCCATGTGCCATCTTTTTTTTTAACAAGCAAAACATGAGAAGAAAAAGGGCTTTTGCTAGGCCTAATAACTCTATTTTCCAACAACTCCTGCACAATTTTTTCAATTTCAGTTTTTTGAAAATGAGGGTATCTGTATGGTCTCACACTAACCGGAGGAGTGTTTGCCAGCAGTTTAATAGTGTGATCTTGTTTCCTAGCTGGAGGAAGTGAGGCAGGGACTTCAAACAATGCTGCATATTTGTCAATTAGCACTTGAATGTCCTTTGGTGGACTTTGGGCTGGCTCCATGGTGGTCAGTGACTGAACTTGAACCAACATTGCCTCTTTCTCTTTTTTTAATAACCTAGTCATGGCCTTGCAGCTGATGACAGATGTAGAAGGTGAAACAATACCCTGTAGCATATACTCAATTTCCGACACCTTGAACTTCATCCTCATAGTCTCAAAATTCCATAGGATATCACCTAAAGATTTCAACCACCTGGCTCCCAACACTATTTCACAGCCAGTCACAGGTAAAATATAAAAATCAGCTGCAAAATTAAAATCCTGTAAGCTTAGTTGAGCATGTACCTCGCCTCGAGTCTTCATTTTAGCTCCACTAGCTAGTCTCACATTTAATGGAGAGAAATATTGGACTGGAAACTTTGTGCCCTTAAGCAACTGAGGGTGTATAAAGTTATGTGTGGCTCCAGAGTTAATGAGAACATGAACCGACTTATTCCCTAGTCGTCCCTTTAACTGCATGGTCTTAGTTGTGGCACTATCATCTCCCATCACTTGCAGTCTAATCAGTGGTTCATCTAAGTCTGTAATGGGTGGTACTTCTCTCTGTGACTCACTTGAATCAAGCATCATGAATTCATCTTCATCTGGAACAATCTCTAAACTCATTAACTGGCCTTTCTTTCGACAGTTATGACCAGGTACATAAGGTGAATCGCAGAAGTAGCATTGCTTCCTAGCTCTCCTAGCCTCAAACTCAGAATCAGTAAGTTTGAATTTAATATTAGTTGCTAGAGGGAACTGCTTGAACATTTCTACCTTGGTAAGAAGCACCTGTTGACACTTTAGCCATTGAACTGATTGGAGGTTTAATATGAGTAACAAGGTGACTCCTTCTGTCCTTGGTGCCACATTATACCTTGAAGCGTGTCTGAGGTTCCAATTTTGAGTTTCATAAACCCTGGCCAGCTCACAAGCTTCATAAAGAGATCGAGGTTTAAAAGCCTGAACATCAGCTCGTATATCCTCCCTTAAACCTCAAATAAAAAAATACACCAAAACTTCTTGAGATATACCAGGTGTTCTTCTGGACAGCTTGGTGAACTGTTCCATAAATTGCTCAACACTTCCAGTTTGATTCATTCTAGCTAAAGCTGCATGACACTCAGCCCTATTGTAACTACTAAATTCCCTCATCAACAAATCAGCTAAACCTTGCCAAGTAGGTGGGAATTCATGTCTAAACATATACCATCGATTTGAGGCCTTGTCAGTCAAATACATTGAGGCTATTGATAATTTCCTCTCCTCAGGAATCTGGTAAAACTCAAAAAACTGCTCACATTTGTTGAGCCATTCCACTGGATCTCCTCCTCCATAATTCCCAAAATCAAGTCGCATTTGTTTCATTGTAGGTAGGTTGGGATCTAAATAAGACTGACTTGAGTTGTAGGAATGATATTGGTTCTGAGTAGGAGGGATTTGAAAATAAGACTGAGAAGAGGTGTTAATGTTAGCTTTTGGTGACAAGGGATGAGAGGTGGTTGTGGTGGCAAAAGTTGGGTCTATACTGAAATTCCGAGCTGCAGTGGTGGTGACAAATGTATGCTGGTGGATGTATGGAGTAGAGGAGTGAGATGGAAAACTCGAGCTAAAATGGGTACCGCTAGCAGTGTATGGACCATAATAGTTCATGGAAAACATGTCATGTGAGTTATGAACAACATTTGGGACACCATGAGTGTGATATAGAGGAAATGATTGTGTCAATCCAAGGGATGGTGGAGCTCCCAACACAAAACTACTCACACCCAACTGTGGTTTGACCTATCAATATGTTGAAATCCAGCAATACCACTACCACCTTTAGCTCCCAAAACCATAGACCATGTCCACAGAGGAATTATCACCACTAACCATCACAGTACTAACACCTGCACCTCAAATAGGGTTTTGCCTAGCAGATAAAGGAGGCAAGGACATAAACACATCATTAGCATCCAGATCTAGATTTATAGAAGTAGTGGAAGTGCTATTACCCTCAGATCTAACGAAAACTGCAAAGGAAGAGCTCTTTGACATAGCAAGCAAGCCATGAGTGGGCGCTGGCACAAATCCAAAACGTACTGAACCATCTGGTTGTATAATAGCAGCAGCTCAAGATGTTGTTAACACGAGATGGTTGCCGAAAAGCTTCTGAAATTGCTCTGCAAGCATACTATAATAACTCAACAGAGTAGCATCAAGAGATTTCTGAAAAGAAGCTTGCATCTCCTCAAAACGAGCTGCAGTAGCCTCTCTATGAGCTTGAAACTCGAATTCCAGGTTTGATAATTCACCCGAAACTGGAGGATCAGTGGAAGACGACTTTCCAGCCGCCTTTGTCGATTTCCCAGCCATGATCGACAAAGCTCTAAATACCAATTGTTAGGGGTTTACCCCTAAAATCAGTAAAGAGAAGGAAGAGAGGAACAGAGGGAAGAAGGAAGGAAGAAAGAGGAAGAAAGAGGCACACCGACGAATTAATTTCGTCGGCCTGTTATCTCAACTCGTCGGCTAAAGTCTTAGCCGACGAGGTCTCGTCGGCTATAGTGTCGTCGGAAAAGGGTCTTCGGCGTTGACTTTACCCGACGAACCTATATACCGTCGTCGGCTAAAGTCAACTATTTTGTCGTCGGCTTTTGTTCATGAATTTAAGCCGACGAAACAGACTCTATCTTTCGTCGGCTATACTCCAGACTTAAACCAACGACACAACACGTCGTCGGCTATACTCCAAGCCTTTAGCCGACGGAGCTAATATATTCGTCGGCTAAAGTATATAATTAAAAAATTAAAAAATAATTATAGCCGACGAATTAAAGCCTCTTTCGTCGGCTATAGTAGAGTTTAGCCGACGAAACATGCCATAATTCGTCGGCTAAACTATAAAAAATAAAAATAAAAATACTATAGCCGACGAATTGTGGCGTATTTCGTCGGCTATAACTCCATTCCAGTATAAAAAAAAATACACAAAATTCTTAAATTACCATTCCAAGCAAGCTGCAAAATACACCAAAACAATTCCATATATATAACCAACAAGAAGCACATAAAACTATATAAGGTATCAACTACACAAAATCTAAATGATCTAAATCAATATCCGGATTTGGGGCCTGCTGGTGAGGAGATTCCGGCAGCTGAGGTATGTCTATAGGCGCATGCATGGGCGGAGGTGGAAGTCCCTGAAGCTGGGCAGCTGCCAATCCTAGAAGTACTGGTACATCTGCTTCTGCTGGGCATGCTGGGCGGCATGTAGGGCTCTAGTATAGGATCTATATTCGGCGAACTGGGCGGCATAAGCGGCAGCCTGAGCGTCAGCATGAGCAGCCTGAGCGGCTTGCTCTCTCCGTAGTCTCTCAACTTCTGACTCTAGCTGAGTCGTCCTGCTGCTGGTCGAAGCTGCCTTTCGTTGAAATCCTGGAGTGGTCTTCAAGACCCCCTGGCCCTTCTTTCCTAGACCCCGGCAGTAGAAGTTGTTTTCTCGCGTGGGAAGGCTGTGCCCATGATCCTCGCCCCAACCCTCGGATCTGAAGTGTCGATCCGGGAAATGGCTTCGGACATCTCTTCCTCCTGCGTGTCCGGCCATGTCTCCCTCACTATAGCACTCATCACCTCGTCACTAGCCTCCCTCACCCTTGTCTAATTGGATAGGAAAAAAATTATTAATTAACATTTTAACATATATATTAGTAAAATTAAAAATTCCGTAAAAATGAAAGATTACTTACTATATCCTCCTGGGAGTCAGGATATGCCTTCTCGTACGTATAGACGTACTGGTTGACCTCTGGATGTTCCCTGGCCGCCTCGTCCATGAAGACAGCGAACGGTCTAGAACCGGCATGATGGCTCCTTGTGTTGCGTTGCCGGTTCTGAGCGTTCGCCCGGAAACCGCCTTCAAGAAAAAAAGTAAACTATTAGTAAAATATTTTAAAACGCACATACTTAATGATAAATTAACTAATTAATTTATTTAAATACCTGTTTACGAGGGTTGTTGAATTCTGATGTCAGAAGCCAACGCCACTCGTACTCTCTGTACTGAAACTTAGCAGGGGTAGCAGACGTGCGTTCCCGTGCGTAGTCCAATGGGTCCGCAACTCGTTCTTCCACTCCTTGTACCTACAGATACAACAAAAATATTAGAAATATTATTAATATGACAGACAGTTTTGTTTTTTCATTAATTTCCCAACGTACCTTCCCCCATGCACAAAGTCTGCCCAGCTGCTCTTCAAGGGTTCGGGAACCTCAAACCACACCTGCATTTAACCGTTTATTAGTTTAGTTTTTCCAGAAATCTACAATGTAATACATAATATTATTCAGGCATTTTGTAAACTCACCGACATCGCGTTATGGACCATGTCTTTAACCTCCTGCGGGACCTCGCCCCAGTCTGACCACAACATAGGGACTCTATCCCTAATGAGCGCTCCCACGCGGCCGGAGTACGTCCTCGACTTTCCGCCCGATACTACGTCGCCATCCCCGTCAGTACCGATGACAATCCTCCCTGAGGTACTGACGATCTTCTCCAGAGCCTTCCTTGTGACGGGGCCTCTCTTCTTCTTTGTCGGCTTCGCTCCGACGGTGCCTATGACATGATAAACCAAATTGATTATTAAAATCGGAATCGGAGAATTATAACAAAACAAATCATTCATCTTTCATTACTGAGGGATCGGACGCGGACGCGACGGATTCCGCCTCCGATGATGATACCCTCGCGGAAATAAGAGGCGTATCAAAAGGCACGAACCGGTACGCCGCTGATGGAGCCACTGGCGGGGGCAGTGGATAAATCGGCGTCCCTGAGTCATCGACTACAGGTATGGCCAGTATCATCCGCGGAAGGAATAGGTGAGGCGGCGGCATCTGTACCCCAGATGACCCACTATCCGAAGAAGTAGGAGCTGGAGTGGGCGCCCGGTGTATCTCAAGCATACGGGGTGCAGACACCTCCGTCTGAGGCTGAGCAAACAACTGCCTCGCGGAATAAAGGAAGCCCCGCTGCCTCGATGAAGGTGGCACCTCCGGCTGCCTCTGCGCCGTCTGCAGAAGGCTCGCATGTCTAGCTGTCATAGGGCCCTGAAACGACGTCTGAGGGTTGCTAGAGGTTCCCTCAGACGATACGGACCTTTGGCCCTTCGAACCCTTCGTCGATCTAATATTACCGCTCATCCTATTTAAAATATTAATTTGAATCAAGGCCACAAAATCAAAAAATGCAAACTCATTTTTAAAATGTAAAAAATATATGCACTTTCTAAATACTAATTTTCACTTCCTAAATACTATTTTTCACTTCCTAAATACTAATTTTTCACTTCCTAAATATACACTTCAAAAAAAAAAATATACACTTCCTAACAACACCACAACATTGCAATTGACCGGAAAATCAAAACAAACACAAAATACAAAACAAATATATACATTTCCTAAATACTAAATACAAATATACACTTATTAAATAACAATATACACTTCCTAAATACAAATATACACAACAACACCACAGCATTATATACACAACAACATTATATACACAACAACACCACAACATTAAAAATAACCGAAGCTCAAAAAACGTACTCGAGGAGGAGGAGGGAGGACCGGAGCAGCAGCAAATTCGGCCGGAGCAGCAGAGGAGGAGGCCGCCGGCCGGAGGAGGAGGAGGCCGGCCGGAGATGGGAGGGAGCGGAGGTCGGCCGAGAGGGAAATGGAGCGGGAGAGGTCGAGGGCGAGGGCGAGACGGGAGGAGAGAGAGGGAGAGGGAGCGGAGGCCGGCCGGAGGGGGAGAGGGGGCTCTTTAGAGGTCGAGGGGGGCGGCAGCGAGAGAGGGGGAGGGAGTAGATTCGGCTTTCTAAGGCGCGCCCGGGAGAGGAGCGAAGGTAGAGGAGGCGAATTTCGAGAGAGGGAGAGAAAATGATGGAGGCTAGGGCATACAACCAGTCGAGCTGGGTTATACCCGAAGACTTTAGCCGACGAAATAATAATTTCGTCGGCTAAAGGTAATAATTTCGTCGGCTAACCGAACACTTTAGCCGACGAAATAATAAATTCGTCGGCTAAACATTTGAAATTCGTCGGCTAAACACAAACTGTTTATACATTCATCAAACTGTGACTGCTGCTCGTGATGATCAAACTTGAGAACGGAAATCCTTCCGTCAGATCTGACCATCATGATAAAATACATGTATGGGAAAAAATTCAACTTGATCTGACCAGGTTAAGTGCTCGATCCGGACGGTCAATCCCGTAAGTCAAACCCCTAAATGCACGGAAAAGGCCGTTGGACCGTCTAAATTTCGTATTTTGGCCGGACCTTCAACTGAAAATATTTTCAAATTGATGAGACACAACAAGTCGTATAAAAATTTACGTAAAATAACCACCGAAGATAGGGCTATAGTATGTAACAGAAAAAGTTTAGGGTTTAGCCGACGAATACCCTAAATCATCGTCGGCTATACTATGTAATAAAAAAAATATAAAAATTAATAAAGCCGACGAAATATTAGGGTATTCATCGGCTAAGATGGTTTTAGCCGACGACTTCCTTTTCAATTCGTCGGTTATAAGTTATTTTAGCCGACGACTTCCTTTTCAATTCGTCGGCTTTAAAATACATTAGCCGACGACTTCTAGTATTCTTTGTCGGCTAAGACGGTTTTAGCCGACGACTTTTAATATAATTCGTCGGCTAAGAGGGTTTAGGCCGACGACTTATGTTGTATTTCGTCGGCTTAAGTAAAAAATACAAACCCTAAAACAGAAGGTTTAAACCATACAAATTTCTTGTTCATATATCACCAAAATTCATATAAAATAACATAAATATGAATTCAACATATGTAAACTAGAAATGAAGGTAATACAATCTTTTTTATTACAAATTAATGTATTACATCCGAAGAAATTAAAACTAAGGCTCGTAATCGGAATCATCCGATGAGTCTTTTTCGGTGTCAGAATTAATTTCTGGTAATCTATGTCTTTCCTCATCGCCAGAGTCTTCGTCTGTTTCTTGATTTGGATCAATATCAATAAGCCTTGGCTCTTCATCACGAATTCGCACCGAACGACCCGCTTTAAAATTATTAAGGCGAACGGTAGAGGAGTTAGGAATACCTATTGCGTTGGGCTCTTGATACGCAACATCTTCTTCCTCGTCTTCGGCCTCTCCAAGTGTAGCCGCCCGGTAAATGTTTCGAGGGTGCACAAGGTTGACTACTTTCCACGCGTCACCCTTAGCAAGGTCATCAAGATAAAACACTTGTTTTACCGATGTGGCAAAAACGAACGGGTCATCTTCGTAAGAACTTGTAGCAGTGTTCACCGATAATATTCCGTACTGATCGGTCTTCATGCTCTGCGGGCTAGTATCAAACCATCTACACTTGAAGAGGTGCACTGTCATGCCTTCACCGTAAACGAGTTTCACCACTGAATCAAGAACACCGTAATAGTCAACT
The DNA here is from genome assembly GCA_010134655.1 of Fragaria nilgerrensis. Lineage (NCBI taxonomy): Eukaryota > Viridiplantae > Streptophyta > Magnoliopsida > Rosales > Rosaceae > Fragaria > Fragaria nilgerrensis. The sequence goes on from CM020981.1 coordinate 11,642,515, forward strand.
CCATTCCGCCACCATGCGCCATCCCCCAGAATTCTGTGTTCTCCGTCTGCTGTCTCTCTGTTCACATATAAATTACATGCCATTCACTTGCACATCGGATAAACTCTTGACATTATCGACTTCATCGCTAGAAGTCTTAGTTCGTGTGACCAATTTGGGTGACTATCAAATTGAATATGGTTCATCTGCAATTTACAATTTAACATGTAAATATAGATAATTATGCACTAAACATAAATATGTACATAAATATTGAATTACGTACCCAGCCGCCAAAATAATTTGCGAACTCCCTGTTGTGGTACTCGAGATCACCTTGAATGTCTGGACAATATAGATGGATGTCTTTCCAGTATTCAACTTCTGGACAGTTAATCAATACCCACCAGTGGGCAATGACTAGCTCATGTGGTTGCAACTTGTAGGAGTCTGGCAAAATTCCATAAACTTCAACATCACTAGAGAGTATGGAAAGAGTGAACTTCGGTACATCTACCGGCATGGCTTCGTCTGTTTCCTTCAACGCTCCTAAATACAACTTCATGTAGGTGACGCACTCGTGCGCAATATATGCTTCAGCTATACATCCTTCAGGCGCGGATTTATTAGCCACATAATCTTTGTAGTCTCCAAGTTGCCTATAAATCAAGTTGCAAAGTGTTATGATTATTGAACATGTATATAGAAAAATTGGATTGAGGAATTCAGGTGTAAAAAACGTACATTTCCATGGGATACATCCAAGTGTAGTGTACTGGACCGGTAAGCAACAATTGCTCGACAAGATGGATCATCAGGTGAGGCATGATGTCAAAAAAATTTGGAGGAAATCCTCTCAAATTTACACATGATATAAATGATGTCCTCTTGCATTTCCCGGAGGTTAGATTTTGTCACTTCCCGTGTGCATAACTTCTGAAGAATCTTGCCAACGCTACTAACGGCTCCACCACCTGACGGGGAAGGAACAGCCGAATGAAAACAAGGAAGAGACGTTGTAGCAGGATATGACAGTCATGACTCTTCAACCGTACATCTTATTGTCCCGGAAGTTCACACACCGAGCTATATTTCCTGCATAGCCTGAAGATACTTCACCAACTCATCCACCTGAAAATGACGTTCTTCTTCAGGTTCACGGTGTTTGTGGTGTAAGGAGCTTGAGGCATTTTTTTCTTCCCTTCTTTGAACCACAGATGTCTTCTTAACTGCATTTTTTTAGATCAATGCGTGCCTTAGGACCGTCTTTCGTCTTCCCCTCCAAGTTCAGCACTGTGCCCACCACACTGTCGCAAACATTCTTTTCTATGTGCATCACATCTAGGTAGTGCCTGATCAACAACTTACTCCAGTATGGGAGTTCCCAGAATATGCTCTTATGTGTCCAGAATTTGTACCTGTCGGGTCTTTCAGGTATTGCTGCAACAATATTGGGATGATTGCTGAGCTGCCCAAAATCGTACTCATTAAGCACTGCTAAAATTTCTTCTCCCGTCCATCTTCTGGGAGGCACACCGTGTTCTACGGTCCCATAAATGCCTTGTCATCGAACCGCCAATCGTGATTATATGGAAGGAAAGCACGGTGACCCAATCTGCATATCTTGTTGCAATGACTGCTGCTCCCCTCATCGCTAAGGCACTCTGGACAAGCCTTGTATCCCCTAACAACGTTGCCCGACAACATCCCACGGGCAGAAAAATCACTGATGGTACCAACAACCATGACATGCATCTGGAACATCTCGTGCATGTACTTGTCATAAGTGGGATGACCAACTTCCACAAAAACTGAATGAAGCTCTTCAATCAAAGGTCTCAAATACATCGAGACACTTCCCTGGATAACGGGCCCGGAATCAACAAACTCAACATATTGTATTCCTTCTTCATGCACATCCATGGAGGAAGGTTGTACGGTACCAAAATCACCGGCCATACACTGTATTGAAGACTCATGTTGCCAAAAGGGTTGAACCCGTCGGATGAGAGCCCGAGCCTCACATTTCGGACCTCTGACGCAAAATGAGGAAACTCCCTGTCTATATGCTTCCAAGCCTCCCCGTCAGCAGGGTGTATAAGGGTATCTTCGTCATGCATTTCCCTATCAACGTGTCATCTCATAGCTTTGGCCGTGTGTGAAGACATGTACAACCGCTCAAGCCTATCCCTCAACAGGAAATACCGAAGTACCTTCACAGGTTTCCTATTGCCTGCAGGAGTCAGCTTATACCTGTCAGTGTGACATACGGACATGCGTCAAGCCCACCAAGGTCATTCCCTTCTGGATCTTTACCCCAGAAGAAACGCAGTCATATCTGCATGCATGGATCTTGATGTAGGAAAGCCAAGATCTTTCAGGATACATCGGACCTTACGATGATTGGTAGGAAGACGATGACCGTGGGGCAGCATCGAAGCAGTGTACTGTAGATAATCATCAACAGCCTTCACGGTCGATTTTGTCTCAACTTTAATCTTCATTACGTCCATCACACTTCAAGAACGGTCTTCTGACAACCGGGGTACACAGGGGTCTGTTGGAAAGCAAGCAGTTTGTTGTACTTTTCATACCAGCAGTGTTGACAGCTCTAGGGAAGGGCTGCACCGGGTCAGGCATATATATGTCCTTGAGCGCATACACCGCTCTCATAAGGAAACATGTCGTTGATGAATGCCGTTGTTGGATCGTTGGATGTACTGCCCGTCTCAGAAAATGGCCATGATCATGCGGACCCTGATGATGTTTCACCGTGATATAACCAACATGTGTACTTCTCCAAAAACCGTTACTCCTCAGGTGCTGCCATACTTTGTCAATGGGAAATCGATGCATATCGCTGCGACACTGACATTTCGTGCACGGGCAATAGAAAATTGTATTCCCGTTAGCATTAGTCAGCACATATTTTATAAAACTCATAACTCCTGCACCGTATCTTTTGTCCCATTTTGGAAGCGAAAGCAAACGCGGAGCATCCGGAAAAGAGAACAAAATAGATAGGATAACGGACTAGTTAAGGAGGAAGGAAAGCAGGCCAGAGAGAAAAGCGCAAGGCAGGGAGGAGAGAGGCGACGGACGACGTACAACGAAGGAAGAACGAAGGAAGGAACACACACAGAGAGCAGAGGAAACACAAGAAGAGATAGAGAACACAAAGGAAGGAACAACAAGAGAGACACAAGAAGACAAGGAAGAGATAGGAAGATAGATAGAGAAGGAACACAATTAATATAGATTAACACAAAGGAATTAACAACAACTTCATACCGGTACCAGATCAACACAAGAATATATTATTATAAATGAATTAATAAACAGATGATATCTACTAAGATTAGGAACAACAAATTAATTCATATATATTATCAATTCAAATCATCAACTAAATCGATCAAACAGATATATATATATATACATCCAACGTACTCAAAATTAATCAATCAATCATAATCAAAATCAATAAACTCAATCATAATCAAAATCGATAAACTCAAATAAAAACTCAATTAATCAACATATATGTACATATACGTACCTATATATGGCTCCACAAACTAATTATGGACAGATTTCGACAACACCCAAACTTTTTCTCCCGTTTTTTCTTCTCCCGTTTTTTTTTCCAGATGAGCTGCTGCTGTCCAGATCCGCAAATATAAAGCACTTTAGCCGACGACATATTAATTTCGTCGGCTAAACTTTTAAATATTTCGTCGGCCATAGTCTGTGAACTTTAGCCGACGAAAAAATTATTTAGCCGACGACATTTTTTTTTCGTCGGCTAAAGTTTACCATAGCCGACGAAAATTTCAGTTAGCCGACGAAGGAAAATGTCGTCGGCTAAAGTGGACTTTAGCCGACGAAAAAATGCTTCGTCGGCCTGGTTTTTTTTTTTCGTCGGCTAAAGCCTTTCTTCTGGTAGTGTATGTCATGTGTGAAGTGCATAAGGATGTATAGTTGGACATTTTCTTTTTGCCATACAGGTATTGACTTGTCTGATTATAAAACGTACTTTCACACATGATAGGACATTAAAGGAAAATAAGGAATGACCAAGTGCTTTGCCACACAGGTAGCCAAGGTTATTGAAAAGAAAGTATGCATAAGGAAAATATCATCTAAATTGATATACATTTTGCATTGTTTTGTATTGAATGTATATGAACTATTATGAATTGATATGGACTATAGTCCATTATGGATTTTCAGATAGCTAGAGAACAGTGGGAGCATTGTTTACACTGCTTATTGTTTATTAGTTTTCTAGACTAAATATCTTGAGCTTAAAAGCTTGGCATTCTGCCACTTTTGTTAAAATGAATAAGTTCAGACTTTTGATACAGTAAGGTTATTGAATTTTGAAATTCATGTTTTGAGTATTAAGCATGCTATAAGAATTGTGATAAGTGATTTTTTATAAAGAAATTATATATATATATAAATAATATCTGCTGCACCACTATGCATGTTAAAGGAACACAAGAAATTTCTTTGAAAGTTTGTGTTGAGGTTCTTGCATACAGAACCAAGGAATGGACTGCTTTGCTCAAGTGTTTGATTATCACCATTTTCATCAGGAAACACTTTGGCAATTCTATCATCTCTGATTGGTCATGTATTACATTTAGAGTTGTGTAGGTGGTCTTTAAGTTACTGTGTTCAATGAATGCAATTTTTCTGGAGATCCGGCATTTCTCTTTTGTGATGATGACAGACTGATGATGATGTTTGTATCAAACATGTGAAATTTTAATCTCAAGTGCACAAAGGAACAATGTTATATCTGAACTCAATATGGATTCTTGTTACAGACTCTAATGCTAGTCCAAGTGGGAGAATGTTGGAATGGACTTAGCATTTTGAGTCCTAAGGCATGACAACTTCTGTAATATATGCAGAATAACATTGTGGGATTAAAAGCACATTATTATGATATATTTATCTAAATGAAATGGTTAGATAAGTAATGAAATACAATTGAATTATCTTGTAAACAAGATAATATAGATGGACTAATATTGTTTTTTCTAATGGAACTCAAACTCTTTGATGGACAGAGTTTGAGCTATCCAAAGTGCAGTATATAAGGAGGTCCATATGCACACTCTAAACTACGCCAATACGAGTCTCTCTCCATCTGAGCTTGGTAACTGAGTGCTGTATAGAAGATCCCTTATTCTTGGAGCTCTCGGTCTACATCAACGACTACGGTAAACAGGTTGTATATGATTAGTTGTAACTATATATGTGTTTATGCTTAAGTGTTTTGCTGTTGTGGTTATAGTATAACATAATGTAGTGTTATCAGTTTAGCAGCCTCCTGATAATATTGTAAATTTCTCAGTTTGGAGACGGGTCGCACAAACGCTTTATATGATGCCAGTATTTATTAATAATCAAATTCCAATAATCCACTGATCAATGAAGAAGTACATACATAAGCAACTACCATCTTTTTTTTTTTTTAAAAGCTTAGATTATGTGTTGTATAATATGTGAAGCCATCGTATCGTGATACATTTGTTAGCATGTTCCTAGTTGTTGTCATACCAGAACTGGTTCTGGAGATACTGAACGACATTGTTGTCAACTTGGAAGGCCTTGGTGAGAACATCAAGCTTGATCGGAGGTTTCGAGCCGAAAACTGCGTTGGCTATGGTGATGACACCTGGGTTCTGGCTGCTAAGACCAGCAATGGCCATGGCTTTCACCTTTCCGATGTTGAACTGGAAGTGAATAAGACCAACCGGGAAGACAAACACATCTCCAGGGTACAACACTTTGGTGAATAGCTTGTTGCCGTTATCAGAGTTGGATGTGACGAAGCCAACATAGAGAGTGCCTTCCATGACCACAAGAAACTCCGAGGCCCGAGGGTGGGTGTGAGGAGGGTTTAGTCCGCCATTTGGTGCATAGTCTATGCGAGCAAGGGATATCCCAAGAGTGTTCAGCCCTGCTATTTGCTCCACATTCGCCGGGGTGACCTTGGAACCAACCGCATTTGATGTGTTCGGGCATCCGGAGCCCGTCAAAGAAGAAATCGTCTTCTGTTACAAGCTTTGGGTCCTTGCAGAATTTCCCATTCACAAACACTGCAGTATACAAAGGACCGTACACCATATCAGAACATGCATGCATTCATGAAAATACAAAACTTAATCCTAGATAAAACATATATTGGAAGCAATATAGTGACCACAGTACGATATAGTATATACCATCAGTGTTCTTAAGTGCTACACAGAAATCTTGGAGAGAACTAGAACAGGATCAGGGCAGAGACAAGGTGGAAGGTTGCCAATGCCAGTAGGGCAAAAGCAGCAGCCGTAGCAGGGAAATGAGCACTTTCATCATCGTGATGGCAATACTAAGTATACGTTAGTGTTCTGTATAAGAGAGAACTGGAGGTGGATGAAGATCTTGTATGGAGCAGATGCCTATTATAGATGGAAGAGATGAAGAGAAATTCATCTGAACTGGTCTTGGATTGCCATGTCTTTGGAAGCAGGTAGCAACTTTGAATAAATAACGTACGTACAGAAGCAGGTAAAGACTTGGATTATGTACCAATTCTTTAGAGACAAGCTAATTGACCCTCTCTCGATCTGCCTTGTAATATTAACAAAACTATCAAACGGTGGAAATCTTGGTGTGGCCTCTGCTTGTAAAGTCCAACACTCCAACGCAAGGTATGAGCTCCTTGCTCACTGAGCTCTATTGTTTATACCACGAGTAAGGTGAGAGGAGGAAACAAAATTAGAAGAGTTGCTAGATAATGGATTAAGATTAACCATGTCAAAAAATTTATACATCAACTAATTATAATTACCTAGCAAGTTCACAGTATTTTCTGGATAGTCTTGACTACCGATGCCAGAATCACAGCCCTCCAATGTCTCTCTAGTAAGTTCACATGCACCCTAGAAAGTAGAATAGAAAATTTCACATAAGTCCCTTCTCAACATTTTCTCGTACACAAGTCCACCTTAACAATTTACTCACACAAGTCCACTTTGTGGTCCAAACTCATCACCTATATTTTTCGTTCTATATCTATATCGAAAATCCATCACATACTCTCATCTCTTTATAATATATATCTATATATATATAATGCTTTTCAGATACGGAAGCCTATATTTTTGCAAAAGTCCGGATTTGCAACGCTGACCGTTAATCAGCGGTTAAGATTAAAACAGGCCAAAACGGGTCAATCTTGGGTGCTACCGGGTCGGAAACAAAAACCCATCTGCAGAGAACAGCGAAGATCGAGGAACGGAGGCACCAAAGAACCCAGAGCACGAAATCAAAGGAATCCAAAGGGTTGAGCTCCATTATGGTCACCAGACCTGCAAATTAAACAAAATTGGAAGTCTCCAAACTTGCATATATGCATGACAAGCCAATAAAAAGATAATCCTTAATCTTGTAAAGCTCAGACGTATTATAAAGCAGATGGGTTGAAGGCGGGTTGAATTTTTCGACCCAGGTAGCACCCAAGATTGACCTGTTTCGCCCTGTTTTAATCTTAACCGCTGAAGTTCATTTACTCAGATCTAACGGTCAGCGTTGCAAATCTGAACTTTAAAAAAAATACAGGCTCCATATCTGAAAAGCATTGTGTGTGTCTATATATAACACACACACACATATATATATATATATGTATGTGTCTATAAACTCATTTTTCATTCGAATTTTCACATCTCCACCGTCTAGTCTTTAGATACTAATGTATAGATCACCTCTGTAAAATTTCAGCAATTTGGTATTATTAAAACACTCAAAATAGTGTTTTTCTGTTATAAACATAAATGGTTTAAGTTCGACAGAATTTTGTTCATCATTAGTTTAATCGAATTTAGTGTCTTAATGATAACTAAATTGGCTGAAATTTTACAGAGAGAATCTATACATTATTATCTAAAGACTAGAAGGTAAATATGTGAAAATTCGATTGAAAAGTGAGTCTAAAGTGAAAATCTGCACCGTAAGAATAAATAAGAACCTCCTTAGCCAAGATATATATATATATATATATCTTTCTCTCTCTCCTCTCTCGATTCTGAGGCCTATATCTCTAGCGTCGATTTGCTTCTCCAACGACGATGACGACGCCTCTACCTTGACCTCGACGACGTAAGCCAATGACAACGCCTTGATCTCGACCTTGATGCAGCCGGTGACGTTGATGACTCGACTGTGTCCAATTCCATCAACAACAAATTCTGATTTGATCTCAACGCCATCTTGATGACGACATAGCCTGAACTACGACGCGCGCCTCGATGCCAACCGAAATTTTGATATAGAAGTATCAGATCTGGTCGACGACCTGAAGATCCAGATCTCTGATTGGAGGTGAGTGTTTTGTAAAGTACGAGTGTAATATGGTTGGAGTTTCTTTCTTTGGTTTTGAGAAAATGGACGTTAGCCATGAATATATTGATACATGAATGTCGGGATACAATATGAACATGAAACACCGTCGCAGGCACCGTTAGAAATTGAATCATTCAAAACTACCAAGGAACTACCCTAGATAATCTCTATATTGTAACCTATAAGCGTGGTCGACACTAAACAAAGTAACCAGAGAACAGAAACAAAGAACATAAGCAAACTAAAAAATCCTACAGAAACTTTCTTATTTTGGACTAATTTTTTCAGAAGAGACTAAGCTCATTTAGTCCGATGAGGTAGCTCCATATGAACTACCAGCCGATGTCGGGCCCAAATTGATCCATCTTCCAGACCCAAAGCCCGATCAAAACATAGGAGCCAAGCCCACAGATCCAGCCACTAAACCCTAGCCGCCATCATGCTATGCACGTTACTGCCACTGTCAGGACTCACTCCGAATTTCTCCTTGAAATTTGAAGTAAACCCTGCGGAGACCACCTCCAAAGGAAATTCTACCGAAAATTCGGTACAACCTCCTTTGAAAATTGACAACATTTCCTAAACAAAACACTTGCGAACACTTCTAAAAGTTCCAACTCCTGGAGCCTTCGTGCTCCCCACAAATCACAACACCTCCCAATTTATTTACTAAACTAAATATAACCCACAACTAACATTCATAGGTTCAGACCAACTCTAATATTGAAGGAATGAAACAAAAATATACAAATAGGCGGAAGCTATAAAATGGACTATGCCTCGTCTCCATGTATGCCCGATCTCAACTAAGATTATCCTGCAAACTGAGCATTTAAAACCGAAGGGCCCAGGGGAGAAGCATTTGAAAATGTTAGAGTGAGTGGACAAAAATAAAGTTTAAAAAAACAAGACTTTATGTTTTCCCAAATTTATCTCTTCAGGAAAACTGCACTACATGCAATAATAATAAAACTCATAACTCAGAAAATTGACAAAATCCGAAAATACGCGCTAGTCTCCAATACTTTAAAATATGGAGCCTCTCAAACTCTAATAAAATAATTATGTATTTACACACGTCCATACTCCCTATATAAATTTTTATGGATTTAAAGAAATTATATAGGGCTACTACGCTCGCGTTTAACGCTCACGTCACATCATAATGCGGTTATTCACTGCGCCATTAGGTAGACAGACGAGGTATATATACGTGCTCATACCCCCTATATGAATTAAAACACTCATATAGGGTTACTACGCTTGCGTCTCACGCTCACGTCACACCATAATGGCGGCTAATTGGTACACCATTAAGGCGGATAGACACGTATAGCTAGCTAGCATTTATATACATACTCTCCTCATAAATATACATATATATATATACACACCGAAAACCTCATTTTCGGTAACTCTAAAAATTATAAAAATTGTCAATTATCAGAAAAAGAAATAAATCCCAGCAAACGAAATAACTGATCATCAAAGATTAATGCAACGCATGTTTTTAAATTAAAACAAAAGTTCACTCACAGGTTAGCCTAATTAGCTTTCCAATGCTCAGAATACTCCTCGAGCACTGCTTCCAACTATTCACATTCTCGAGTCAATCGATACGTTGTAGAACAAATCGATCAGACCCTTCAATATAACTATAACCTCGACCCCTTTTTCCAGTTTGACTAGGTATTCCTGGGTTGACTAGGAATTGACCAGGTTTCACCTACGTTTGACCAATAGATAAAAATACTCATTTTCGACTAACTTTGCAACTATAACTCATTCGGTTCCAAACCAACCCTTAACCTGTAATTGAAGTCACAAACAATTTACATGCCTTAACACATCAACCAATTTATTAAGGGCACCCAAAAGAGGTTTCCATAAATAGAAAGTTTTCATAAAGGGAAAGTTTCCTAAAATAGAAACTTTCTAAATATGGTAGGTTTTTCCTAAACCGTAAACTACAACTTAACGAAAAAGAAAAGTCGACAAGCAACCTTCACGGATTCTGCTAGAACTGCTGCCTCGCTGGAATCTCTCGCCGGATTTCGGTGACTTGCCGGAATTTAGCCATAGTCCCTATAAACTCCGAACAATAAAAACAGTCATTAACCATCTCCGAATAACACCGAGCATCAACCAAAACAATAAAAACAGTCATTAACCATCTCCGAATAACACCGAGCAACAACCCCAAATCACGTAACCAGCACCCAAACCTCATTACAACCCAACACAGTAGCTGAAAACACCTAGCTTACCTTCCATCTGCTCTACTTCGACAACCAGTAGCTCCTCCTTGCCAAAACTCAACATGAAGGACCTCCAAACATCCCCAGCTGCTGCCTTAGTCGCCACCTTCACCGAATTAGCTCAACACCACCTCGGGTCCTCTCAAGCCAACTGCACCAAGCCTCTGCCTTGACAAAAACAGAGAATCAACAGAAGAACAGGAAACCTCCCTTCGCCAGAAAACCTCTGTCTCGGTTCAAAATCACTATAGCCTCCTCCAACCCTTCCCAGGACGCGTCTGAGCTCCATTCAACCGTTTCTAGACTCACCGGAGCTCGGGAGTCTCGCCGGAGCTCCAAGAACAAACTCGCCGAAAAAACATCGACAACAACTCATAAACACAAAAGAGGGCTTTTCGAATTAGAACTCGATTTGAAGGGTGAAAGACATAGAAAGAAAGAAGAAGGACAGAGGAGAAGAACCTTACCGTTCGTTGCCGTCGTCGCCGTAAAAACTCGCCGGGAACCAAAGAACACAGTCGAGCTCCTTTGAATTCGATCTCCACCAAATCGGGTCGCATGGTTTATCTATGAACTGGGTTTTGGAGAGGATGAAGAGAGGAGTAATTTGGTGGTCGTTTCACGGCATGCAAAGTTCAGGATCGGCGACGCCACGCCGGAGAGGGAGAGAGAGAAGTCTGAGCTCGGGTCAAACCGAGTGTGGGCTTCTTTGACTGAGTCAACCCCCTCTTTACCTTTTTTACTTAATCCAACGGCCAAAATCAAAACCCTAATGATCCGACAGCCTAAATTAATCCATAATTTTCTAATTTCAGAACATTAATTTCCTTTTACCAACTTTCAATAAATCGTAGAGAATACCTCAAAACTCTGAAAATAAACTGAAAACACCGAAGAACTCGTGTCGACGCGTACTACGACATCAATGCCTTAAAAGAAGAACTTGACATTCTGAGTAAAATTCGAAAATAAACTTAATTAAGTAAGCGTTAACTTATTAGATTACCAAGTACGGTTAAATTCCTCAATAACTCGTAGAATACCCAGTAAATAGGTAAAATTGTGTACGGGGCGTTACAGCCACCGTCCATCGTCGCCGTCAGAAAGCCGCCGACAAAAACACCAACCGCACAATCGATATCCTCCTGACCAATGAGACCACCGGTTGGAAACAAATTGGGAGATTGCAGTTCACCCACATCAATCTCTCCCCAATCAATTTCATCACCAAGATGGAGACTCTCCTTGAACAGATCTGTTCTCCTCGACCATGAGATGAAGGAATCATCTCCAGGATTCCAAGATGATTGCATCTAGCATCAAATGATCTTAGCAAAACCGCAACCATATCTCCACCGGAAACAACGCACGCCAAAAAGAGAAGGTCAAAGACCCCCAATACGAAGCCCAAGCCCGACGTTGTGACCATCATTCTCATAAATACCAGAGAAGGAAGAAGAACTCCCAGCCCAAATCCGGTCAACTCTACCACCGCATAGGAATCCTAGAAGAGAACTCGCAGAGAGAGAGAGAGTATCTTTCTTTTTTTTTCATCAAATGTAGTCAATTCATCTTCTGTGAGGGACTTAAAAATGCGAGTTGTTTCTAATGAGTTTTATTAAATATGATGACTATTAACTATAAAATACAGGACTTAAAAGGGAGAGTTTCTAATGAGTCGATGGCAGTAGAACTTAAAATACCATAATCAAATATATATATATATATATATGAGGGCCCTTCCACTAAAGGATCTCTTTTTTTGACATATATGAGGGATGGGGGATTACACCAACTTTTCGATTACAAAATCACATCTCCATCGTTCAATATGTAATTCTATATGAGTAGATCATTTCTGTAAATTTTCAGAAATTTTGGTGATCGTTAAGGCGCGGCATTCAAAACTACGATTTATAATTATAAGCATGAACGGTTCAGGTTTGGCAGATTTGGTTCATTCATTGATTTAATCTTGTTCGACACCTTAACGATCACCAAATTGGCTGAAAATTTGCATAATGATCTATATATAAGGACCAACAAATTGAATAGTGAAAATTCAAAAATATAATCGAAAAGTTGGTGTAATCCTCCATCCCTCATATATGTCAAAAAAGGAATCTCTTAGTGGAAGGGTCTTCTATATATATATATAGTCACTATCTAGAGCGAAGCTTCGCTCTGGAATTAACGTGCGAAGGTCCTTATTTGACTCACTTTTCGGTCATATTTTTCGATCATACCCGGTCAGTATCTAGATACATATCATATGATCATCCTTACAAAGTTTCATCCAGTTTGGTGATTGTTTGCGCACCGAATTAGATAAAATAAATCAATAGAACAAAATATGTCCAAGTAGAACCGTTGGAGTAAATCATGATTATGGAGGCTTAAACGGTCACCAAATTGGATGAAACTTTGTAAGAATGATCATACGATATATATCTAGACACTGACCGGGTATGATCGAAAAATATGACCGAAAAATAAGTCAAATAAGGACATTCGCACGTTAATTCCAGAGCGAAGCTTCGCTCTGGATATGGACTGTATATATATATATATATATTGAATTCTAATTTATAGCCAACTCTTCGTGATGAGTTGTTTATAGAGCAAGAGGTTTAGAGACAGAACCTACATACGCTTTATATGATGTAAATATTTATTAATAATCAAATTCCAATAATCCACTGATCAAGGACGAGGTACTTTACATATAAGCAACTACCATCTTATTTTTACAAAAGCTTAGATTATGTGTTGTATGATAAGTAATGTCATCGTATCGTACGTGATACAATTGTTAGCATGTTCTTAGTTGTTGTCATACCAGAACTGGTTCTGGAGATACTCAACGACATTGTTTTCAACTTGGAAGGCCTTGGTGAGAACATCAAGCTTGATCGGAGGTTTCGAGCCGAAAACTGCGTTGGCTATGGTGATGACACCTGGGTTCTGGCTGCTAAGACCGGCAATGGCCACGGCATTGACCTTTCCGATGTTGAACTGGAAGTGAATAAGACCAACCGGGAAGACAAACACATCTCCAGGGTACAACACTTTGGTGAATAGCTTGTTGCCGTTGTCAGAGTTGGATGTGACGAAGCCAACGTAGAGAGTGCCTTCCATGACCACAAGAAACTCCGAGGCCCGAGGGTGGGTGTGAGGAGGGTTTAGTCCGCCATTTGGTGCATAGTCTATGCGAGCAAGGGATATCCCAAGAGTGTTCAGCCCTGCTATTTGCTCCACATTCGCCGGGGTGACCTTGGAACCAACCGCATTTGATGTGTTTCCGGGCATCCGGAGCCCGTCAAAGAAGAAATCGTCTTCTGTTACAAGCTTTGGGTCCTTGCAGAATTTCCCATTCACAAACACTGCAGTATACAAAGGACCGTACACCATATCAGAACATGCATGCATTCATGAAAATACAAAACTTAATCCTAGATAAAACATATATTGGAAGCAATATAGTGACCACAGTACGATAGAGTATATACCATCAGTGTTCTTAAGTGCTACACAGAAATCTTGGAGAGAACTAGGATCAGAGGCAGAGACAAGGTGGAAGGTTGCCAATGCCAGTAGGACAAAAGCAGCAGCTGTAGCAGGGAAATGAGCACCTTTCATCATCGTGATCGCAATACTCAGTATATGTTAGTGTTATGTATAAGAGAGAACTGGAGGTGGATGAAGATCTTGTATGGAGCAGATGCCTCTTTATAGATGGAAGAGATGAAGAGAAATTCATCTGAACTGGTCTTGGATTGGCCATGTCTATGGAAGCAGGTAGTAACTTCGAATAAATAACTCCTTGGTATTCAAAAGCAGGTAAAGACTTGGATATATTCCTTACCAATTCTTTAGAGGCAAGCTAATATATTGACCCTCTCCATCTCTGCCTTAACTTAATTAGGGTATGTATTTGCCATTTGCGTGTTAAGTTCAAACCTCAAGGTATTTTGTAAGGTGATCCAACATTCTTACGTTATGTATGAGCTCAGCTCACTGAGCTATGAATTCTGTTAGTTTATACGAGGAAAATGAGAAGTGGAAACAAATATAAGAAAGATCGAGTTGGTTTTAGACGTGGCTAATGGGATTAACCAGGGCTATATATTAAAAAATTTAGGTAGTAGTTAACCCATATGGAAGTCAAGTATATATTACGACTCATTCCAATCGTAACGAAACAGTCCCACTGAGTCCCGTTCATAACGAAAATACATAAACTAATAACATCATTCTGGATAATGTTGAATATAGCTACGCAGAATTCATAGCCCTCCAAAATCTTCTGCTCATGCATTTCCTGATTTCCACGAGTTCACCTGCACCGTAGAAAGTAGAAACACACACTTCAATTTTACCTCGTACCTTTTAGCATCATGGAGACTTGTATTTTTCGATCGACCGGTAACTCGCTCGGATATTGGACTTCGTTATCGTTATCATTAAGGGTAAAAAGTGAAAAGCTTTCACCATACCATTGGCTTTAGCTAGGTAGAATCGCTAGATCGCTAAATAGTGGGGAACAAATCTTAGGCCCAAAGGCCATGCTAAGATGACTGTCATTCATTTGTTTTCATGTATCAGCCCAGGAAAACAAGGGCGGACGTTACTTTTTGTAGGCCATTAGAACTGAATTAGGATCCAATGAAGCCCTACAAATTTAATGCCCCTTTTTTTTTCTTTCTTTTTTTGGTTTTGATCATGCTGTACCAGAGACTTGGAAACCCATAGGAAGCATGTCTGGACTTGCAGCTTCCTCCTTCTCTAAAAACAAATTACAGAAAAAACAATCTGATTTTTAGAGCAAAATAAAAAAAAAATTGGGCATGTCAAGAAATACTAAAAGAGATCGACTAGAGGTCTGAAAATTGGAGAGGGAGAGAGTAAAGCCTTTTGAGCGAATTTTGAGAGAATAAGTAGCGGAGAGAGAAATTGAACAACCAAGTCCTTTAGAATTTAAAGACATAATTTAGATGCTTCTAAATGTTGAGTTTCTTAATGCTTGCGGCTATAATTTTGACCAACTCGAGAAAGAAGGAAAACAAATGTGATTTTCTGAAATTTTTATGTGTGTATTTGAGTTCCTAGATATTGGTGCATAAGGCTATTGGCCTATGGCCTCTTTGACCTCACCGCAAGTGCGGGCATGTACTTTTTATTTAAAAATTCTTCTACTTGTTAAGGTGTAAATGAATCCAGTAACTAAAATGTAATATTTTTGATCCGGTCATCCACGTTGCACTACATGCATACATTTTAATAACGTTAACAAAATTGAAACCCAAAATAATAGTCCTAAAAAGTGTTCCAACTTAGAAGGTGAAAACCCGAGGTCGAAAAAGATGTACTTTTATTATGGGCGTTTAATTTGATTGGATCAAAAATGAAAATGAAAGGAAGAAATTTAGGGTCTATAGTCTTCATTTGACCTTCTCATACGACAATTTAAGACCTTACACATTAGTGGTGCAAGTAGAGATGTAGTGCAACGTGGATGGCCGGATCAAAAATATTGTATATTAGTTGATCGGTTCACTTACACCTTACACCTTAATGCGTAGAAGAATTTTCGAATAAAAAGTACAGGCTCGCACCTGCAATGAGATCAAGGAGGTCATAGGCCAATAGCCCCATGCACCAATATCTATGCAGCGAGAATCCACTCCACTTTTTATTCAACACAACTTTCAACTTTGTTGCAAGGAGAGATTCTTAGATAGGACGGCCATACCACCTGGTGGTGGGGTAGTCCAATAGGACACATACAGCGGGTATCAAGGATGATTGCACAATTAAAACATAGAAAATTCTAGTATGCAACAAGGCATGCTATGCCGATTTCACTAGAAGCCGAATTAGCATATGTCATCAAGAGCTTTAGCAGAAAACACAACTGTTCCCAGCCAGTTTTTACCTTTTTGTTTTCTATTTTTACATCTAGTAAAATCAAAAATTTGACGGACCATGGTGGGTCTATAAGTTTGAATTTGTTTATTTACCATAATACAAATATAGATCTATCCTCTTTACTCAAAGGTAAACAGTTAATTTTTCATCATTAGAGAATATATTGCTACAAGATTAGAATATTTAGCAGAAGCTAAACAATCATATAAAGAATTGCAAGAAGAAAGAGAAAAATTTAGAAAACTAAAAGAAAGAAGAGATAAGCTCCCTAGAAGTACCAAATATTACTGGGAGATTATTTTGCAGTTACAAAGAAGGATATACGAGTCAAGAGAAGAAATTAAAGTTCTTCAAGAAACTTTTGAACTAGACCAAAAACCTCTTGATATTTTAAGCAACGGTTAGATCCACCCTAGTTGGTATCAGAGCCTGCTAGCTGCTTGACTCAAAAACAGGTGAGAAAAAGGCTTATGCCACAGAGTTGGCTTCTCTTGACTAACAAGAGAGAATCCAAACTTAAGAATTATCGATCTTTTTGTACTACAAAAGGAACTGATAAGTGGGAAGTGTGCTTTCATACAAGACATATTCAAGAAAATCAATATTCCATTAAATACGTTTGTAGAGTATTAAATACTCTTTACAACGAACATATTCATCACCAAAGAGAAATCGGAGTAGAAGAGCTTGATCCATCAAGACCAAGCTTAATCGAGTTCCTAGATCATTTATCTATGGATAAAACCTCTGAAAATGTTACAGAACAACTCGAGAGATTTAGTCTAAGGTTAATCAACTTGAGGAAATAAATTCAAAAATTGCTAGGCTTGAAATCAAGCTAGATTATCTCAAAGAAAAGCAATATCTAATAGATATTGAAAAGAAAGTTAATTCGCACTGAAAATCTTGCAAATAATATTTACCAGCAAGCAGTAGAACTAAGAGATACTCAAGAAAACTTGAAAAACCTTTTAGAAACTATAATCTCCAGAATAGGATGAATCAAAGAGTAGATCTAAAAGTAAAACAAGAAGATGTCAAAGCTATTAGCTTTCATCGTCCTACTGAGAAACTTGCTAAAAATATGGAAGCAATAATTCATCAACAGAATTATAATATCGCTTATCTCCAAGAGATATGTATCGATCTTGAAATACAATTTCGGGAATTACATAGCAAGATTTCTAGTCTACAAAAAATGGTAGAAAAAATAAAGGAAGGAGAAAGTTATGAAAAGATAGATGAAGAAGCATTAGCTCAAAACGTAGCTAGTAAAATTATCATACATTCTCTATCTCCACCAATGGGTGAAAGTAGACTAATGTTTAGTGAACCAAAGCTACTTGATTGGAAATCGGCAAAACTACCAAAATCCACGACAAAGAGAGACATGAAGATGCTGAGTAGAATTCTTAGTAAAAGGAACATTGTTCCAGTACAGTTAATAAATGCTCAAGAATTTGAGTATAATGAAATCGAATCTAGTGTGCAAGAAGCATCTACTCCTAAATTTAAATTCAACGAGATCTATAAGAAATGATCTTTCATTATGGATTCTCATAGATTCAAAATTCTTGAATTAACTGTTCTAACCACAGGTAGAGAAACAGATATCATATTAATAACTCCAAAGGAAGTAAATGAAGCTTTCTAGAAAAAATATTCCTACATGCATATTAGAGCAGTTCAAGTAGGAATAAAATTCTTGGCCAGAGATGGTATTGACTGTTCTGTTCTATGTGTCTTACAAGACGATAGAATAACAGATTTTAAGAAAAGTCTGTTAGGAACAGTAGAAGCTTCTTTGTGCAACCAAGTTGCATATTTCAATGTGTTTCCAAACTTCACAACACATCTCAGAGATGCTGCTCACTGTCTAAGACTGAGAATCAAGATAGACGAGATTTCTATGAAAAAAGAAAGATGGAACTTGCAATAGATTATCCAATCTATTATAAGTTGATGAGCTCAAATGTACCTCTCAACACTAGGTTTCTAAATAGCCCTGAGATTACTACATCTGTTCTCACCAACCCCAAAAATAATTCTCAGCAAAAACATGTCACAAAATGGCATGAAGTAACATTCCAAGAGAATAGAATTTAACTACTCAAAAGATGTCACAAAAGTGACTACTGATCCTAACGACCAACAGTCGAAAACCTAATAAGTTACCTAACCTAAACTAATCAGAAAAATACAAACATTTACAGACACAAACTAGAAACATAGATGGACGACCACACAAAAATTCAGATGAATCGGAGTTCGTTTGGTATGTCAAATAAATACTGGAAAACAGAGGATAGAAAGTGACGAAAACTGGTTTTGGTTTTGGGAAACAATAAAATAAAACTAGCTAGGGAAGATGCAATCCACCCCGACAATCACACACAAGACAATTTGTTTAGTTATAGTTCAATTAATCTAGATGAAGATGCTCAGGTTGGTTCAGTATGCTTGAAACACAATCTATTACCTTTTCTTACTTCGTACGTTAGGCAGGAAGTGTTATACACCTAAACTATTCTCAAGCAATGCAACTTAAAGGTACGCTTATTAGATTAAACATGCAGAGATCCTTAAGTTCGAAAAGAGTTTGAGACATCACAAGGCATCGCAATAAACTTAGCGCCTTGCTAAACCTAGGATTTGGTTTACTTGCTAGTGAAAACTAACAATTGCTCTCTAGATAGTTTGAGGAGTCTGATATTGACACTAGCATCAAACAATCAAAGCTATAGAACCCTAACATGTATACTAAACGTGCACTCAAAGCATACAGAAAAACAATTCATCAATGCAATAATTGTAAACCAAATCTCATCTTAGATTAAAAGAAACTAAAACCGAAACTCAAATAATCTTGTTGTTCATGTCTAGGACTTCAAGCAGCCCATAACTAAGAGAAACTAAATAAACATAATAACAAGAAAATTCAGAAGAACGAGCAGGTGAAGAGAAAAAGAAGAGAAGAAACACGCCGAAGTTGATAGCACAAGGCTTTTATATTGCTTCTTTCAACCAATCCATCTTGATCTAGGTTTCCTTGGACATTCTAATTGGTGCACATCTATAGGACCAATGGAAGTGTGTCAACTCATTTAAATCTTCAAAATCAACTTCACATCAAGGTTATAAATCGTAATATAAAGTGCAAACTCGTCCATGGGTCTCCCGGTGTGATTTGGGCCTCAAAACACAAATTTCCGTCAAGAGTCAGGTTCCCGCGTAGATTGACCTTCTGGTACTAAATTGATCATAACTTCTTCTAGGAAAATGCTATTCACGAACCGTAAAATACTGTGGAAAGCTGACATCCGTAACTTTCCATTGATGTAAGATTCATCATCTGATTCTTTTCAAGATGCCCTCAATACTCTATCGAAGTTGGCTGACTTTCAAAGGCAGATTTTTGAATTTCGTCTTCCACTCCCTTTTTTCCTTTTTTTCTTATTATTTGCTTCGGAATACCTATAAAACAAACAAATAAAGTAAATAACTAGAAAACACACTAAACAAACAAACAAAGTATAGGAAAATTCGATATAAATAATGTATAATTATGCACCTATCACCCTCTTGTTAAACAACTTGAAAGTATCAATGCTTCAATCTATGAAGATATGAGAGAAAAGATAAGCTTACAATTTCATAGGCATTCGTTTGCTAATTATGAAGAAGCTGGTTTTTCTGGAACTAAGTCTATTTTTCATGAAGAGGCCTTTGAGGAAGAAGATACTAAAAGACCTATGAAAATGCTTAGAGCAGGAGAATTGAAGAGATTGTATGCACGAGCTGAAACTTGTGAATCCATAGAAGAATTAGAGAAAATCATGAAAGAAATTTCTCAAATTCAACTTGGAAAAAATAAGAGAAAGATTCTTCCTTATCAAGCAGCAAAAGAAGAGCCATCAGGTTCATCTTCCATGGATACAGGAGATGGTGAAAGACAGACACCTCCAGAAGGTGCTCACACCATAGTATAAAATATTACAAACAATCCTACCAAGATCATTTGAGAAAAGAATATCAAGCTTCCTAAAGGACAAGCTCCTACAGAAAAGTATGGAGAACGAAGTTCTCAGAAGTATATCCTTACCGAACCCAAATAGGGATAGTCAGTGTCCGAAAAAGGGATTTATCTAGATCTAGACCAGGTAGGAGATAAAAGAAAGACAATAGATAACTGGGTAGCTAGTTTAAAGCTGACTCAGGCTCTAGTGTTATTAAAGTATGCCTACGAAAATGCTCATGCATATTATGAGTCAACCTTAACTGGAAGAGTCCATAAATGGTATCAGTCCTTTAAGAGAAGTTCTAAATGGGCTGATTGGGCAATCAAATTAGCTCAGACTAATAGTCCTTTAGATTTTGCAGTGCCCATGTATGCATAATTCTGTAGAGATGTCGCTGGGCATAGTGAGCAATCTAAAGAAAGAACTAAAGCAAATATTCAAAAGTTGAGTATTTGTAACATGAGGTATTTTAAGGAATATACCAATGAATTTCAAAACTACTACTGCACTATTGGAGACATTGAAAATGACGATCTCGTCATAACGTATTATAGAAAATTATCAGAACCCTGGAATGACGTAGTAGCACAGTCTTTGGAAGAAAACCCCCTTCAATACTTTACTGTAAGAGGAATAGCAGAGAGAGTTAGGGATCTCCTAAGAAAGCAATGCACGGAGAACAGAAAATCCAAAACTGC
Organism: Fragaria nilgerrensis; assembly: GCA_010134655.1. NCBI lineage: Eukaryota > Viridiplantae > Streptophyta > Magnoliopsida > Rosales > Rosaceae > Fragaria > Fragaria nilgerrensis. Next base: position 11,663,803 of record CM020981.1, read on the forward strand.
AAAGAAACAACTCAGAGGAGTTGAAAACATGTGTCCCAAGATATTGGAAACTCCGACACAATGGGGATGTTATATTCCTAAAGAAAGAAAATACAGAAAGAAGTTTTCTGGTAGTAAACATGGTAAAAATGCCTGAATATAAAAAAGAGCAATCTTCTCAAACTTATGACTGTACACCATTCATGAATGCATGCATGTTCTGATATGGTGTACACCTATATTTTTATTACAGATACAAAATTGGAAAGAGGAAGCCTCTGATATTATCAGTACATTCCATCCCAATCCGAGAAAATTTAATTGTGACTATTGCAAATGTGATGATAACAATACAATTCTCATGTACTGTCATAGTACATGAGAAACTTATCATCGAGAATGCTTTATTGCAGAACTCAGAAGAAAAACCAAGGATAATGATGCACATATCTTGGTAGAAGAGGAATATAATGTATTCCACAAAAAAGAACAAGAGAAAAATCTTGAAGAGGATATAAAAATGATGAAGTTTGTAACTTCATTAAGCCAGAACAAAGAAATAAAAGAGTCTCTTGATTCTCTTAATTCCACTACTGCTGTGACAAGTACCAATCCAATAATTGGTATGACAAGTGTCAATCAGCCTAAATCTGTAACTGTTGTAAGACGGGTCAACCCTTTTACAGAATTACTTGAAGCTCCAAGAGAGCAAGAACGAGTAATGTCAGTCCAGACAAGCATATATAGTAATTATATTACTATAGGATTGAAGTTTCCTAATTACAAGAAGAGTCATCTACATGCATTTGTAGATAGCGGTTCAGGGTACTCTCTTGCTAAAAGATATGCAATCCCTGAAGAATATTGGAAAAAGTCTCCAAGAACAGTTACCGGAATTGCAATGGAAGAAAATAAGATAGTCATGGATACTATGGCCTGAAATGTAAAAGTTTCTTTAGGAGGAGGAAACTTTATTATCAAGATTCTCTAGCAATGTAAAGGCCAAACAGCTGATTTGTTGATTGGAAATGACTTTCTTCTTCAACAAACAGTAGTTCAAACACCAGAAATGATTGGGTTTGAGAAAAATCAAAAATTCTATTGGAAATCTCAATTAACAGACGCGGTAAGCGTTACAAGTAAAGGATTCACATACCAATATCAGAAGTCATCAGCGAAGAGTGGTGATTATAAGTCAATTTTAAAGCCAGTTTTGTTGCTACAAGAACAGCTTAAAGGTCATAATCATAGTGAAATATTGGTAAATGAAACAACAAGTTCAGAAGACTCTAAATCAAAGGAAAATTTTGAATATCAAATTTCTGATAACAAGAGTTCTGATGGAAAAGAAGAATACATCAGAGAGCATAACTTAAAGGTATATATAAGAAGGTAGAATAAAAGAAAATACTGACTCTTACATAAATAGAAAATTTACTGAAACCAGTAATCAGTGAAGATCCTCAGCTGTATTGGGAAAGAGACCCAATATATTGTCAGCTAAAAATGCATGACGCAAATGTTATTTGTCATGTTAAGGTCATCCCTCACTATAGGGAAGAAGATAGGAAAGAGATGGAAAGTCAGATCCAAGAGCTTCTTGAAAAGAAGTTAATCAGGCCTTCAAATAGTCTTCATCATGCTCCAGCATTCTTGGTAAGGAATCATGCAGAACAATTAAGAGGAAATGTCAGAATGGTGATTGATTACAGGGATGTGAATAAAAAGACCGTTAAAGACGGTTATCAGATAGCTCAAGTGAGAGTTCTCATCAACAGGCTTAAAGGAGCAAAAATCTTCTCAAAGTTTGATGCAAAATCAGGCTTTTGGTAGGTAAGAATGCATCCTGATTTCATAGCTTTAACAGCTTTTGGAACTCCTCAGGGGCATTATGAATGGTTAGTTATGTCATTTGGTCTTAAGCAAGCCCCGTCTATTTTTCAAAGGAAAATGGATAATATTTTCAAGCCCTACTCAGATTTTTACATAGTTTATATAGATGACATTTTTGGCTTCTCTAGAACTATGAATGAGCATCTAAAGCACCTAGAATAGGTGTGTAAACTTATTGTCCAGAAAGGAATTATCCTTGGACAAAAGAAAATTCACCTCATAAAGGGTGAAATTGATTTCCTTGGCATTCATGTTAAGGATGGAGAGATTCGTCTCTAAGAACACATAGTCAAAAAGATCAGCCAATTTCCAGACAATATCCCAGATGCAAAATCTTTGCAAAGATTTTTGAGAGTTGTTAATTTTGTAAGAGACTTTATTCCTCAAGTAAGTGGTCTCACTGCACTCCTCTCTCCAAAAACAAGTTATAAAAAGAAATGGTCTTTCACAGAAGATGACAATAATACTGTCAGAAAAATTAAAGAATTAACAAAAAACCTTCCTCCTTTACAATTACTTGAAGAAGGATATTTGATCATTTTGGAAACAGATGCAAATGATTATTACTGGGTAGGAGTTGTTTAGTTGTTGCCCCAAATACAAATCATGAAAAGATTTGTAGATTTCTATCAGGAAAGTTTAATGCAGCAGAGTTAAACTATTCTACTAGAGACAATGAATCTTTGCCTTAATTAAAAGCATTAAGGGTGTTGAGGCATTCTTAGGAAATAAATTTGTAGTAAGAACTGATAACAAAAGAGTTAAAAATTTTAAAAACTACAAATTAACTTATACTGCTGATAGAGGAAGAGTCCTGAGATGGCAAATGTTTTTAACTGTGAATATGATGTTGAAATGGTTGCAGGTGACAAAACTACTTGTTAGACGCTCTCACAAGAGAAATGACGATGTTTGAAAGAGAAGGTCGCAATCCTAGAAGCCGAAAAACAGTATCAGAGGAGAAAAAGCTCTGGGAAAGATACAAGAGCGGTGATAAAACCGTAGGACCTCTCCATGACGGACCAGATTATCAATACATTGTTTCCTATGGAATTGATGAGTCAAGCCAGCCTTCGGAAAGAATTAAGCCAAAACCAGATCGTGAATGGGATGAACTTTCAAACCATTCAAAAAAAGATGCAGGTCAATCTGTTAATTCTAATGAAGAAAAACTCGTAAACGAGTTCTTGCTGTGTCCAAAAGGAACAGCCTCAACTGATCGGTTTCAGAGGAAAAGACCGGCTAGCCCGTCTCAAACGGCAAACGATAAAGGCATATCAAGTTCGTTTATGGCTGCTGCTTTGCCAAAAAGCAGAAGAGACCCTTTTAGGGCAAATAAGCTACCTTTAGTTAATAGAAAGAAGGTCATTCATGATCAGCCTTTGAAGATCTTTCAGAAACCAGTATTCAGGACAGAAAGGCTATTGGCCTTTAAACAGAAGATTATTATTGATAATATCCCGCATGCATTCTATGAAGAGAATGAAGCTCATTTGCTTCAAACACTTAAAGCCTTAACAGAAGAATTGTATGGATTCCATACAACGGACAAAAGTGTACAAGCAGGAAATTCTAAAGCTGTCTACCTTGAAAATCCTGAAAGTGCTAAAATTCCAATTCTAGCGCTAAAAGAATCTGAATGGTATAGCTTTCATAACCTCTTAGGAGAAGGAAAATATGTTCTTCCAGGAACATTATCTATAGTCCCTGGCCCATATTATGGGAGATATTTAGTGGATGTTCAAGCAAAGCATCCTCAGAAACACAAGTTATGGCTTGTGGAAAATGGTTTTGTTCATAATTTGTGGACAAAAACCAATGAAGATTTGAAAGGTTTTCCTGAAATAATATCTGAAGCAGTCAAGAATATTAGACCTGATGAATGTGTCATAAGGTTAAAATTCATTTCTACTCCTCCAGAATGGACAGTGGTAAATTGTCAGATGAATTATATCTCTCCATATCATCATGTCAGGTTAATCCAAAATCCAGTTCAAAAATCAGCCGTTGCAGGTGGCAATGGTAAACCAAATCAAAGCATCCCATGGATGAAGGCTATGACTATAGCTATTATCAAAGAAGTGGTTCTAAGAGACTATGATTCGAGTCTTTTAACAAGTGGAGAAAAAATAATGGTCACCTGCTATAATCACCCTCCACTAGAGAACTGTGATTTTTTCACAACTCTTATGAGGAAAGAAGTGGATTGCACTTTGGCTACCACTATATGGCTAGAGAAAGTTGAGAATGATGAAAAGTATAAGATTTCTTATCCTTTTGATTCAGATCTTGAAAATGAAGAAGATGACTGCACGAGAGTGGGAATACAGTAGTCACAACTCCTCAGTAGGATATGATGAAGATCCATAAGCATATCACAACATAGTAAATATGTTGGAAAAATAAATAGTTGTCGACGTATCAAGACAAACAAGTTTTCTTTCTGATAAAGTAAGGTTGCTGCCGACTCGTGAAGACAGAAGACTTTACTTTTTCAAAAGTAAAGTTATCAAGATAAGGATTTCTGCTGTCCTCCACTAAGTATAGATGTTTTAATTCTAGTTTGGAGTTTGCTCCCTATATAAGGAGCCTTAGGCGTCAGTAGAAGTTTGAAGTTTTCTCAACCTTTCTTAAGAAGTAAGATAGTCAGAATACAGTTGTTATAGTATAATAGTATGAGAATAAGAGAATGTGTGTGCTGTAATCATATGGTGTGGAGTGCTATATTTACAAGTGTTTCATCTTGTAATTATAAGTATCTTGTAATTATAAGTATGAATAACTAAACAGCAAACGATGTTTACTTGAGAGTGAGGCTCTAGGTTTTATATTTGAATTTATGTTTGAATAAATAAATTCTACTTGGTGCCCAATATCCCGTCGTAAAAATATTAGTCTATTATATTTCTGCACTTTCTCTGTTAAGTTACATTATCTCTGCATCTTAATTAGAACCATTCTTATTTAGGCAGCAGTGATTCCACCGTACTCAGTAACCAGGTTGACCAGAGGTCTTTAGGTGAATTTTTGGCATGTTGAAGGCTAGTTCTTTTTAAGAGTGTTTTTAATTATTTACGAGTAATAATAACCTTGTGGTAAAAAAACATGTTGTACAAATCTTTAATAAGTCATTATTTGTCCACTTGTTATACATATATTATAAAATAATAAAAAGGCCGTTTGTATTACATGCAGCGCTGCATGATAGACATACCCTTAAAACATAGGTAACTTTTTTTTTTTTTTTACTGAATTAAAATATGGATTATTCTCCATACCATTGTGATCAAATAGACAAAGCAGTACTTCTAACTTGTAAGTTGATTATTTCCCTTCGAGCTCTGATAGAAAAGCTTTATTAGCTTTGGGTACCACCGTACCGGAGTTGGCTTAATTTTCATGCTTCCATAATACTAAGAAAATGAGTCATCTGTGCCACTTTCCTACTTTGGATCGGAGATTGGGCTTGAACGGAGCATGTCCGAGGTCCAAACAGAAGAGCAAGCCCAGAATGTTGGCCTGAACGAGCCAGTGGTAGAAGAAGAAGAAAGTCTTGTAAATCGTGAAAGACGGGTAATATCAAGAAACAAGAAGCAGCAGGCTCTACTCTACCGCTCTAGCATTGGAACGAAGATTCTGTCCTTCTTAAACTGTCAAACCTACCAACCGAACGAGAAAAGACAACCCCAACAGTACTGAAGTGAATTAACAAAGATTAAACCACCAACAGTTAAGGCTTTGTCTGGTTCTGGTAGATACTGTCATACTGTCCGTCTCTCCCCCAATGAGAGAGAGAGAGAGAGAGAGAGTCAAGCACTCCCTTTTATACGTTCGTTAATTTGCTTAAAATAATCCAAAGGTTGCAACTTCACGGACTCTTCCAAGTCTTATTGGTCAGTAGTCTACGCTTTTAGTCTTCGCCGGCCTCATTTTTATTTCTCACTCTCCTCCCTGAACGATAAAGCCTGCCTCTTTCAGAGTTTCTGAGTTCTCAATTTGCGACCCATTTGGAGCATCTTTCTGTTTCAGCTTAGCTTCAACCATTTTGCTTCGGAATTCAGGTCAGTTACAAAGTCAAGGAGATGTCTTTCTTTCCTGGAATTCATGGGTTCTTCACATTGTATTTCTGTCCGGTTCAATCTTAAGCCTTACATTTTGTGTATGCAATGATTTCTTCAATGTTTTGTAAGCACAAGTAGGAATATAATGCATGTGTCTTGTGATTACAGTTGAAAATTTATGTTCAAAAGTAGGGAAACAAAATGGGAATTGATATTACTAAATTGCAATTGATATTGTTTTCTGTTCTGAACTTCATCAAATACTGGAGTTCTTTTTTCCCAAGTGGAGCTAAACTGAGACTAGAATGCTTCTGTCAAATAAACTGAACTATCCAACTGAAGCTTAACGAGACTAGTTTTGCTTTCTATTTCCTTTTTGTAGGTCTTTAGTTTATAAGAAATGGCTGATGATGAAAGAGATGAGGTACCTATGCTTTCGGATACTCATCCACAACCATCAAATGAGCACTTGGCATTACAGATTGAGAGATTTATGTCCAGGACCCGGAGCGCATCAATTTCCATTCCTATGAACTCTATGGACTCATATGAAAGGGGTGAAGTTAACCTTGTAGGCCATACTGGTCCTTTAAGGACTCACACAAAAACGCCATTCTTAGCTATGAGTGGTCCGTTATATGCTAACCAGGGCAGGCCTGATAATGTTCTGCGGCTACCTCAAGGTGTGACAGATCAAGAAGCAGCAGAAACTCAAACTACAGCAGAAAAGTTTCCTTATACTAATACAACAAACGAGAGTGAGTGGAATGACGAGTATGCTGCAAAAAACGGACATTTACTGAGATCTGGCCAATTGGGGATGTGCAATGATCCTTACTGTACAACTTGTCCAACTGTCTATAAAGCTACTCGACCAAAACACTTGAGGCCCTCCGGTATATTTGACCACAAGGTATTATTCTTTTGTAATTTGTTTCTGCTTTCTAGTATATGCTTATGAATGCACATCTGCATCATGAACACTTATATTAGCTGAGCCCGATAGCATGTATACCTAAGCTTTTGTGGTAAGCCTGTCAAATGGTTAGTTATTCACCTATCTTAGGCGAGATATTCACAACATAGTTCATTTTTTTTTCTTATTCTTAATTAAGTACAGCATTTACTTTATCATTGTTTATTTACATCTTTGTCATGACCATATCATTTTCATGACCATTTCATTTAGTACTCTCTTCTTAAATGATGATTTATAAGCATTTACAGTAACTTATGCATACAATTATTCAATTATTTTTTTTTTTTTTTTTTTTTTTGCAGTTCCAGAATGCTTTCTATGGTGATGCCAAGGGATGGGCGAGGAGCTTTTTCTCATGTCTGCGTCCATATATTCCTGGAGTTATGAATCCTCATACTAAAATTGTGCAGCAGTGGAACCAGTTCTTTGTCATTTCTTGCTTAGTTGCAATTTTTGTAGATCCATTGTTTTTCTTCCTGCTGTCTGTTCAAGAGGTAGCATCCATTTTTTCTCCTCGTTCCATGAATAAATTGAGATTATCAGTTAACTTTAGATTAAAGTTCTGATTTGAGTTTCAAGCTTTGCTTTATCCATCTATTGACATATATTACAATAATATTGCCTTTCTGAGGAGAAGGAAGTGAGTTGAGACAATTCTTTTGGTTGAATGCCTATGATACCTATCATAATCATTCATAATTTTTCCCATTTTTGAATGCAGGATAATAAATGTATAGTTATTGATCGGCCATTGACCACTACTTTTGTGGTTTTCAGAAGCATAACTGATCTCATATACTTCATGCACATACTTCTCCAGGTAAAGACTTCCTTTCCTTGCATCTATTCGGAACTTGTTTTGGGTTGTTATGCTCTCTCTGCGAACAATTATGTAGTATGATATATGCCACAGTCCTCTTCTTTTTCTTATTCTTCTTTCCCTTTTTTTTTTTTTTTTTTTTCTTTTTCCAGTTTTGCGGGATTCATTTTATCACTGTCCTTATATCTTATCTCAAAGGTCCCATTTGTTATTTATGTGTATTTAGTAAGATGGTGAACAATTATTACTATCCCAGTATCTTGGACTGCTGGTTGATACATAAACGAATCTGTTATTCATAACTAATTGGCAGTAAGTGGATAAGCCCAAACTCTCATGCAGAGTTTTATTTTTCGAGTGGGGCAGCAACTACTCCATATTCTCACATTCCCCTTCACTACCTCCCACTAATGGGTCACACTGGCGGGAAACTCTCCCGATAGATAGGATAGTATCACATGTTCATTGAACCAAAAACAAGATTTCCTAGTATAGTCCTTAAAACAGTGAAAGGGAAAGCTTGTTATATAACCTAATACCTTTAATATAGTGTGCTATACATGCTTTATATAATTTGGATTTATTGCTCCATAGCTTTGCTGAGCTCTACTATAGTCCAAGCCTCACCTGATAAATCAATTCTTATATCTTTTCCTCTCTTTGCAGTTTAGATTGGCTTATGTGGCTCCTGATGAGTCTAGAGTAGTTGGTGCTGGAGTGTTAGTTGACCATCCAAAGAAAATTGCTCTCAATTACCTTAAAGGATATTTCCTGATTGACTTCTTCGTTGTATTACCACTACCACAAGTAAACCTCTGTCTCTCTTGATCTGTTTATTCATTTTCCACTTTTTTGGTATCTTTTTTTGCATCCATTCAAACTTCAGCTTACTTTAAACAACTTCCTGAAGTTCAAATGTATGTGATGTTACTAAGTTCGTATAACAGGTTGAATACCAGTAAGAAAAAATCTTTTGACAAGATTAGTATAAAGGTCACTAATGTTTACGATTCAGTACAGAAAACCCAAATGGTAAAGAAAACAGAATTCAAAGAAAATGTGAAGTTCCTCAGGGGAGATGCCTTTTATGATTCTGATGCGATAACATGTGCTGAAAAAGTTGTTGCTTTTTCCAAAGAATACGTACTGTTTCAGTGGCAAAGCAGATAGTTACATGACTTCATCTACTGTAACACTATAGTAAATTGAAATTTCAGCCTCAGCATTAAAGAATATTCTATGAATACTATATGTGGAGGAACAATTGATCACCGATTGAAAAGATTGGAGATAGCACCCCTGCCTGCTGTCCTCACCCTCTAACCTGATAGAATTTTTGGTAATTAGGCTCATGTTTGATCTAAGTACATATTTTTCTCCTTGAGGTAAACTTTTATTCAACTTGTTTGTAGATCATACTATTGCTAGTTCTGCCAAGAAACTTGGGATCATCTGGAGCAAACTACGCAAAAAATCTTTTACGTGCTGCCGTTCTTCTTCAGTATATTCCCAGATTGTGTAGGTTTCTACCTCTGGTTGCTGGGCAGTCTCCAAGTGGCTTCATATTTGAATCAGCATGGGCCAATTTTATAATAAATCTTCTCACGTTTGTCTTGTCTGGCCACGTCGTCGGGTCAGGCTGGTACCTCTTCGGATTACAGGTGGGTTGCTGCCATTTTATCATTGAACATCTTGGATTTCGTATAATAAACATCATCATGTTCCTCAGATCCTAAAGCTCTCTGGAAAGTATAGTATGTCCATGCACTTATTTGTTGAACCATTGAAAATGAGCCACATCTATACACACATCTCACACTTTGTCAAGTAGGAAACAATTTACCGGATAACTTGTCCTGCCATAGTGAAGTTTCTGAGAAATTGTTTCCATCAATTATTGTTATGTTAACATGATTGTTCATTATTTGGTTTGTCATTATCAATTTGGTTTGTAATTGTGATATATTAACATGATAGCTCATTATTTGTACATGGCCATGAACATAATAGAATATTTATTGGACATCAGAATAAGGGCTGGTTTTTGATCATTCACTTACTCAATGTTTCTTATCCCAGAGGGTTAATCAATGTTTTCGGGATGCTTGCCACAACTCTACAATTGTTGGATGCATGAGCTTCATAGACTGTGGGTATGGAAGTAACAGTGAAGGTCTTAAAGGGGACGAAGAAGCACTGCGGCCTAATACCTGGAAAAACAATGAAAATGCTACTGCTTGTTTGAATGGAACTGGTTTTGACTACGGAATCTACATCAAAGCTGTTGGCCTTACGACAGAAGATAGTGTAATCACTCGATATGTATATGCGTTGTTTTGGGGATTTCAGGTATTGCTTTAATTTATGTATACCTTCTTTTGCGTTTAACATACTGATATGCTCATGTAAGTCAACTCTGTTCATCATAAGTTAGTGAGACATTTAATTTGACTATCAATAGGTAGCGAGGTCACATCTGTGAATCAAGTAGAGATGTCACTATCTGAGAGAGGACATTCAGACATATTATATGAGGGGCACCGCAACCCATTTATGATAGTGGGGTTTGCAAGTAGTTATCAACTGTTGTCACAAACCTTGAAACTTCAGAGCTTAATACCCCTCTGTATTCTCCTATAGAATTGGAGTCCTGAAATACTTCTGTTCCAGAATGAACTCAAAGACTAGTAGAGTTTCTACTTTCTAGTCTTTTGTTCATTACCCATTTAGAAATTATGCACACATCTCTAGACCAAGTAATGAAAGAATATAAAAAATTTGGCTTCTAATATTTCTTGGCATAAGGGTTGTCTTGTTGTTATTTCATTACGAAAATGATTGAAGCTAAATGCTTTATATTGTCCCACTTAATTTTGTAATGCAGTCTATAGTATGATCATTATCTTACTAAATAATAGCCCTGTTTATATGATGAAGCAAATCAGTACTCTGGCTGGAAACCTAACTCCAAGCTATTTTGTGTGGGAAGTCCTCTTCACAATGGCCATTATTGGCCTAGGTCTATTGCTTTTCGCTCTGCTCATAGGAAATATGCAGAACTTTCTGCAGGCTCTTGGGCGGAGGTACTACTTTTTCAATCTGGTGATTTATTCTTGGTTCTTCCTAACTTCAGATCATATAACTGAAAGATATTATCGAGAGCGTGTCTTTGAATTTATCATGGCAATGATTGATACCGGGATTTACTAAGGGGAAAAGGGTAGATAAAACAAATTGATAAAACACGCTCGCCACTCCTTAGAATCCACTAAGGAGATAAGAACAAAACTCGCCACTCTTAGGAGTCCACCTAGAGATAAGAGTTTGATAGAAAATTGGGAAGAACTTCTTCTCCAACTTAGGTTATATTTCTGATAAAAACTTCACCCCATACAACAGAAACTTAACCCTCATTTTATATGAAAGGCTGGGAAAACTAAAAGACTAAATAACTGAAGAAATAAATATAACTTATTCAAATCATCTTAACTCAAAGGTCTAGGAACTCAAACATCAAAGTTAAATGCTTCTTAATGCTTCTTAATTAGAACAGTTCACCTCCTTCAAGGAATGCAGAAAGTCCAGAGTCATCATTGGTGTCAATGATACACATAACTTGTGCATTGACGCTGTAGATCTTTGGTTTTCTCTGTTTGCTTCCTTAAATCTTCCTAGGTTGACCAGCTGGATAGGATATTCTCTTACAAAAATACTCTCAATTTTTTCTAAAATTTGAAGTTGAAATCTATATGTATCGAGTTATTTAATATCACTGATAGTTGTGATGTGATTAATTCTTGACTTCTTGTTAATAAATATTTAGAAAAATATGGTACTGTAAATTAACAGTTATTAATAAAAATATGCGATTTACCATTTAAATGCCTTTCCCTTGTTGAATTCTGCTCTGGTTTGGAAAGAAAAAAGGAAAAAACTGAACTTTTGTTTGTCTTTCTCTTTACAGAAGGTTAGAAATGTCACTGAGACGTCGTGATGTTGAGCAGTGGATGAGCCATAGACGTTTGCCGAATGAACTAAGGAGGTATCACATATTTATAATATACTCTTGTACTTGGATTTCCACATGAAGTTACATCATCCATTTTAAGCTGTGCAAAACTGCATCATTTGGAAAATTGTTATGATTGAAATCATGACTGCAGTTAACAATCAATGTTACTTGGACATGTGCCACATATCCATGGGAGTGTGGTGCTAACTTTCGTTTCTGCGGACAACTACTGTTTATACTAATCAGAGATATGTTCCGAGGAATAGCATCTTCATGAAAAACTGTCATTCTTTCTTCTTCTTCTTCTTTTTTTATTTTTTTTTGAAGGAAATGGATGTTACTCCATTGGGTATAGCCCATCCGTTGGCAAAAGCCAAACTACCAATTGGGCCGAAGCCCTGCCTGGTCAAGAATAAAAGACTGTCATTCTTAAGTCTGTCTTACAATGTTATAACACCTCAAGGATCTTAATCTACCATAAAGAGAATTACAATCTCAAGAATCTTAACCACATGACATGAAACATCCACTGCAATGTGATACATATGATTGTTCTAATATGTAGGCGAGTACGCCAAGCTGAAAGGTACAATTGGGCAGCTACCAGAGGGGTAAATGAAGAAATGCTTTTGGAAGTCTTGCCTGAAGACCTTCAGACAGATATAAGAAGACATCTGTTCAAGTTTATTAAGAAAGTAAGCATCTTAGAATCTGTGGAGTATAGATTGCATGTATAACGATGCAATTATATCTGCGAGTTCAAGTCTAAGTTCTGCGAGTTCAAGTCCTTAAAGTTCACAATAGTTGGTAAAACTTGCAATTTAAACATAGAAATGTTAAAAATTGGCATGAACTCATAATGGATACATGCTACTTCTATAGGTACGGATTTTCGCCCTCATGGATGAACCGATCTTAGATTCCATTTGCCAAAGACTAAGACAAAAGACATACATCCAAGGAAGCAAAGTTTTGTACCGTGGTGGTCTAATTGAGAAGATGGTCTTTATTGTGCGAGGGCAAATGGAGAGCATTGGAGAAGATGGCATTAGAGTTTCTCTATGTGAAGGTGATGTTTGTGGTGAGGAACTTCTCACATGGTGTCTTGAGCATTCATCGGTAAACAAAGGTATTAGTTTGATCACTAATAGCTTGCCTGTTTATAACATATATGTCAAGGTTCAGGGGCAATGCCACCAGTTGACTCAGTCAGCGCTGCCCGCTTATTGCACCTGACATTCCGCTTCACAGAAAATGGCATTGAATCATGACAAATTTAGAGTATAGGTCTTGGTGCATGATCATTCTAGAAATAAAACAAGTTATGCGTTTGTGATTTCTGTTACAGATGGTAAAAAGATCAGGATTCCTGGACAGCGAATGCTAAGTAACAGGACAGTTCTATGCATAACGAACATTGAAGCATTTTCACTAAGAGCTGCTGACATTGAAGAAGTCACCAGCCTCTTTGCTAGATTCTTGCGCAAACCACGAGTTCAAGGAGCCATAAGGTAATCAGAAAATTAAGATTCAAAATCTCATGCATTTATGCTTCCATCCTAATGCATATGATTGAACGTATGTAATAAAACTGTTAGTCTGCTACTTGATTTGTTTATATGCTGCATCACAATGCAGGTATGAGTCACCTTACTGGAGAGGTCTTGCGGCAAGATGCATTCAAGTGGCTTGGAGATACAGGAAAAAGCGCCTTAATCGTGCAGACACTTCTCAATCCAATCATGCTCATAGTTAAAATAAGTGACCTTAGTTTGGTTTCTGTACATATATCTACGATCCAATATATACCTGAAGTAATCCATGATTCCTTGTGTATACAACTATACATACAAAGTACTTTCCAAGTAACAATAAAGTTCCTCATTACGATGTTATCAGATTGCTATGTTTGATCTCAAAAGTCTCAGGGGTTCCGGTTTCAAAATATTTTACTACACAGGTGTTGGGAATGTGAAAACAAAATATCACTCGCAAACATAAATGATTTGGGATTGCATAATTTACTTTTGGTTGTGAAGAATAATTTACTTCATGCAAACAAAAACTGAGGGTAAGTGATGATCAAAGAGAAAGACTATAATATGTGGTTAATTTTCCTCCTAGATAATTTTTGAATTCCTGCCAAAAGGAAACACGTTCTAGATTATAAATTTGTGAAGAGCAAGTCTGCAGAATTCATAAAAGAATGGAATGTCCACTCTAGATCATTTACTCATACGCAGCTTCTAATATGTACTGATAAAATAGTCTGGGATTCACATCCAAAACCAATTGGCAATGGATGGAGTGGCCCAATCCACAGACAAAGTCTCATTTTTCTGATATGAGATTTATATCTCAACAAGCCCTCGCACGTGTGGCAAATTTTCAAGCCTAACACGTGGACAACATTTGGGGTGATGTGGAGTTCGTGTGGCCGTTACGCATTCACACTTAGACGTGAGTAACTCGTTCTAATACCATGATATAGTCTGGGGTTCAGGCCCGGTCCTGGCCCAGTGCTGGCAGTGCGTGTAATGCCCCGTACCCAATTTTACCTATTTACTAGGTATTCTACGAGTTACTGAGAAATTTAACCGTGCTCGGTAACTTAGTAAGTTAACACTCGAGTCTATTTGTGAGTTCTTCTGAAAATGTCAAATTCTTCTTTTAGGTCTCGGTGTCGCAGTTCGCGTCGACATGAGTTCTCCGGTGTTTTCTGTTTATTTTCAGAGTTTTGAAGTATTTTCTACAATTTATTAAAAGTTGGTAAAAGAAATTATTTTATGAAATTAGAATATAACTTTTATTCTGGGCAGTCGGATCAGCTAGGGTTTTGATCGTGGTCGTTGGATTAAACATAAAAGGAAAAGAGTTGGGTTGACTCTGTCAAACCCACACTCAGGCGTTGACCCGAGCCCAGCTCTCTCTCACCCTCTCCGCCTGCCTCCGGCGTCCTCTGCACGACGCCACCGTTTCCGGCCACCGCACGCCGCAAGACCGCCATCAAAATGTCCGGCTTCCTCCTCTCTACCTAACCCAACCCTTTAATCGGTTGTGCGGCCATTGATGAGAGAGATCGGTGGAGAAGGAACCCGAGGGTCTTCTCGAAATTTCGGCGACTTCGACCGCTGTCTGGTTGGTCGATGGTAAGGTTCTTCACCTCCTCGATTTCCTCTTCCTTTCGGTGCTATTGTTTCCCTAAATCGTGCTCTAATCGGAGAGAAACCCTTTCTCTGAAATTTTTCTGGGTTTCTCGAGGTTGTTCTCCGGCGAGGCTTCCAGCGGCTCCCTTTCTTTCGACGTCCCTCTTCCTCATTCCTACTGGTGTCGCAGAGACCAAACGAGAATCTGGACAAGCTCTGGAGGTGGATTGAGTTGTTGTTGCTGCTTGGGTGAGAACCGAACCCAGGTTTCCGGCGAGGTCTCCTGGAACAAATAAGGCTCCCTGGATCAAGTCGGGTAGAAAGCAGAAAGAGCTACTAGTTTACGGATTAGGGTAGATTGAAGGTAAGCTTGGTGTTTTCAGTTATTGTGTCGGATTGTTTTGGAGGTTGATGATTGATTCAATGTTTTGGTTTTGCATGAATGTCGAGAACTTGGTGCTTTGAAGAATACGGGGAGATTATGGCCATTTTCTGGCAAGAGACCGGAATCCGGCAGAATATTCCAGCAAGTTGCCGGAGTCCGGCAAGGGGCGGATCTGGCAGAAGCAATGGAGGTAGTGATCGATGTTTCCTTTTCGTTGTATGTCATTTCAAAAATAGGAAAGTTTGGGTTGTAATCGGAAAAGTTATCAAGTTAGGAAAGTTTCTATTTTGGGAAACTTTCCGTTTTTGGAAACCTTCCATTTATGGAAACCCTTTTTGGGTGCCCTTAGTAATTTAGTAATTTTTCAGATTATTATGGTTCGTATATTTTGAGTTAATGAAATTACTTTAGTTTAATTAATAACAATCAAAGTCAACCAAAACAAATTATTAAACGATGCCTAAGTGGCTAACGGCTAGTATGACGTATAGTGAAAATTGGATGGAATTGTTAAGTCAAAGGTTGAATTGGAAAATGTTGATCATCGTTAGTTGGTCAATCCTGGTCAACCTAGGAAACTCTAGTCAACTAGGAAATAAGACGAGGCAATGGTTATTTTAAAGTTTGGTTTGACCGATTTGTCCTACAGCTTATGATCAGGCGTGGGATTGATTCAAGGACTTGGATATTTAGAAGCGGCGCGCGAGGAGTGTTCCTGGCAATAGAAAGCTTAGGCTTAACCTGTGAGTGGACACTTTGGTTTTAATAAATATGCATGCAAGATTTTTTTAAGATATCAATTTATTTTCCAAGCTTACATTATAATTTTGGCTTATGAAATGATCTTGGAATTTATTTGGGTTAGATGCATTGATTAAGTAATGGTCATGATTTATGGATTTAAGCTTGGGTTATTATTTTGGTATTTGAGTTTTGTTATTCCTTATGACTTTCAGAGCTATTTATTATTATTTTAATTGTTGATTTTGAGATTTTTAAAAAATTATCGAAAATAGGATTTTCGGTAGTTCTCCATCATAATTTACTCGTTTATTTGTGGCGTAATGATTTTGATATTGAGAATATTTTAGCGAGTATTTCGAGTGGAGATATTATTTACGATTCATATTTGTTAATGAAATCTCACTTATAATTTGGATTTAAGAATATTTTGACGTGTGAGACACGTCATTGAGTTTATTATAATTTTTCAAGTACGGTTGGGAACCGTACCATTCGTTTGATTTTGGAAAGTTTAATGGATTTAAGTGATTTCGTATGTTTTTAGTCACCATAATATAGGGTTGTTTATATTGATTATTGCTAGCTAACCATTATTAGCGATCATCACCATAGATGAGTAGAGCGCTTAGCGTGGGACGCTATTATAGCATAGGAGGCAACCGATCGGTATTTATATTTATTTGTTAGCTAGCCATTATTAGCGATCCTCACTATAGGTGAGTACAGCGCTTAGCGTGAGACGCTATTATAGCCTGGGAGGCACCGACCTGAGCTTGGGAGGCTCCTTTTACATGGTGATAACTCTTCCCCTTATTTTTTTCTTCTCAGTTATGTATTTGATTAACCAGCGGGACTGGTTTATCTCTTCTTTCGAGATTTCTTTATTTGATTAACCAGCGGGGCTAGTTTGTCTATTTTTATAAGATTCTGGATTTAAAAATAAATGTTATATCAAAGTTGCATGCATCGAGGTTTTAAAGTTTAAATGCGGGAAAGTATTAAAAATGGCGTTTTTGTTAAATTATTTAATTTATTTTTGTCCACTCACTCTAACGTTTTAAATTACTTTCCCCTGGGCCCTTCGGTTTCAAATGCCTAGTTTGCAGGCTAAGTTTATTTGAGGTCGAGCGTACATGGAGTCGAGGCATAGTCAGAGGTTGCTTCCGCTTATTCTTTATTCATTGTTTTTCCTTCATTCTTAGATATGCTCTGATAATCCAATTAGTAAATTATTGAATGTCCTTGTTGTTAGTTGTGGGATTATTTTGGATTAGTATTTTAATTTGGGAGATGTGATGAACATGAGGGAGCAGAAAGACTCCAGGTGTAAAAGGTTGAAATATGACTTTAGAAGTGTGTTTGCAGGTGGCTTAGGAAGGGTTGTCCATTTTCAAGAGAGGTTATGCCGAATTTTCGGTAGCATCTCCTTTAGAGGTGGTCCCCGCAGAATTCATTCCGGATTTTAGGGTGAAATCCGAGGTAGGTCCTAACAGTGTGCTGACACCAAGGCCCAGGGCTGAAGGGGGGCAATTTTTTTTTTTTTTCATTTGTTATATATATATGTGTGTGTGTGTGTGATTAATATAGTAAACCCACAATTATAGGGTTCCACGAACCCTGTTGTCGTTCAAGTTCTCTCTTCTCCTCATTCTTTGAGTCTTCTTTATTTCTCAAAGAAAAATCTTCTTTCTAGTCTCTTCTTCTCTCTCAAACTCTTAATCTTCTTATTCTTCTCCCAAATTCAAATACTCATTGCAGCAATAAAGGAGCTCGATTGAAAATTGATGTTCTCCAGAACCAAAAATTTTTTGTCTGCTCTCTTTATAAATTACTCATGATACTTACAATTTTTTCATCCTCTCTCAATTTCACATCTCCTCTCTCACAATCCAGTTTTTAAAGGCTGAACATAAGGTTACTATGAATATCACATCTTCGAATTCTTCTTTTTGGGTTGAAAAAGGTTGCTTCGAATCTCCCCTTTTTTGTTTCCTTTCTGAAATCATGCATATGAGATATATGAAATTGGTATACGAAATTCATATATGAAATTGTGTTTATGAAATTGTTCTTATGTTTTTGTAATTTGGTTTTGTGCTTGGGACCTTGGTTTTGATAGAATGAATTTTATGTTTCTGAGACTAATAGTTTAAAGTCACTGTAAACCGTTTATATAGGTAGAATTTGGAATGTGCAATGACTTGTGAATAGCTTTTGCTGAGACCTTAAGTTGCAATTCTATTTAAATTGTTATATATTGTGAGTATTTAACTATGCAAATGAGTGAAAATTGATTGAGGAATTTGAATCTGTGAACTTAATTAGTTGACAGAACCAGTCAAGAAGCATATGGAAGACAAAGTTGGAAAGACGATTCTAAAGCATATGGCATTTTAATGAACGTTTCATAATATCAGCATTTGAGTAAATGGTGCATCTTTTTATTTGTGTTTTTTGTAATCCTTGTATTTCTTTTCTTTTTGGGGATAATGGTTTTATATCCCTCCATTGTACCATGTTTTAGCATATCAATAAAATAAAATAAAATTGGGAAAATGCCCATTTAGTATTAATTTGAACCCCTCATTCCCCATTTCAATGACAATCTTTTTCATTAGCCCATTCCAATATAAGGTAACATTTTTTATGCCCAAATGCACAAATCTTTACTAAAATCTTAATAAACCATATTATTTTAAGACTATTTTGCCCTCATCCTTAAACATGCATAGAGAGAGAAAATGAAAGAGAGAATACTTGGTCGGAATCTTACCGGACTCCGACTCCGGTCACCGGCCGTCGAAATCCGGTCACCGGAATTTTCCCGACCGTCGGACTCCGGTCACAGGAATTTCCCCTGTAACTAGTTACTGACCCCCAATAACCAGTTATTGACCAGTTAACGACCCCCAATAATCAGTTACTGACACCCAGTAATCAGTTACTGACACCTAGTAACCAATTACTGACCAGTTACTAACACCCAGTAACCAGTTACTGACACCCAATAATCACTTTGTTTTCAGTTACTGACACCCAGTAATCACCCAATAATCATGTTGTTTTCAGTTACTGACCAGTTACTGACATCTAGTAACCAGTTACTGACACCTAATAACCAGTTACTCACACCCAGTAACCAGTTACTGACACCCAGTAACCAATTACTGACCCCCAGTAATTGGTTACTGACCAGTTATTGACACCCAGTAACCAGTTACTGATCCCCAGTAACCAGTTACTCTTACCTAAAAATTGCTCTGGGCACCCAAAGCAGGCGCCCAAACACTTCCCGACCGGCGTTGGCGTCGACTCCGGTGTCCAACCTTAGCTACAACTCAGAACTAGTCTTCCTCACTGGCCTTCAAAGTGATGCGTCTTTGCAAGCCCTCCTTCCAGGTGGAGTCCTTCCCCCTCCTCCTCGACCCCGTCGATCTCCTCGTCGGCGAAGACATCTTCGACGACCCCCTCGCCACCGCTCAGGTCCCCTGCCTCCTCGACAGCCACGTGTCCTCCTCCGCCGACTCCTCCTCCTTCGATCCTAGCTACCGTTCCCGATTGCTCTTCCGCTTGATAAAGACGAGTTCGGCGACAGGCGGGACTCGTAGAAGCGGATAAAGTCGTTGAACGGCAAGTAGTTCGGGACGGCGACGACGGAGAGGAGAGAGGACTCGACGTCGTGGCTCGGTAGCGACAACGAGCTTCCTCTTCTTCTTCGGAACAGCTGCACGATTCCTCGCCGCTCGCTGAACCTAAAGTTTGATTGCGCGGCAGTGGAGATGGTGGTGAACTCGACGTCTTCGAGCTAGGCTGACAGGGTGGTTGGTGTCCACTGAGTGGATTCGGAGGAAGAGCATTGTGACTCGCCGAGTCGACTCGGCCGGAGAAGAGAGAGAGAGATCTGAAAGATGAGAGAGTATGAGAATGAGAGGATGAGAATGAGAGAGTGAGGGTGAGAGAGTGTTTATAATTTTATGGGCATAATCGTCTTTTTATTATGTTTCATTGGAATGGGCTATAGAAAACTTTTATCATTGAATTGGGTTTTACTTTAAAGAAATTTGTGCATTAGGGCATTTTCCCAATAAAATTTAGGCGTGATTTAGGCGTGAGGATGAGTCTCATGACATTGCACTTGACTAGGTTTGGAACCCCAAAAAATTGATTAGTCTCATAAGTCTCATGGTATTTTTTGAATATTTTAAGTTTATACAAAGGGGGCACATTTTTTTTTTCCCCACACTAGGCCTTGGCTATGTTGGGGTTCAGATCCAAAATCAATTAGCAATAGATGGAGTGGCTCAAACCCTTATAAATCCACAGACAAGATCTTATTTTCCCGATATGGGATTTATATCTCAAAATGTACCGACTCCATCACCTAACGAAAACACTCATCACTGCACTATCTAGCTAATAAAGCTTTGCTAGCTCTGTTATGGTATATGGTGTATAATACGTACTATAATTGATTGTGGTAGCTCTATCTACAGAGCATGTAATTCATGGCTACCAAACCAGCTCGTGTGGTTTGCGCGTAAGATCAGAGCAAGTACAGCAAGTAGCTAGCTTCTTCTGAGCCCTGCACTACCTGCTGGGGTTTCACGTACTCTGCCCAAGTTATGATTTACATGATCGTTCTGTCATGCAGTACTTAAAACTGGTTTGAAAGTTACCAATATATTAGGAGTTACTAATACTCTAATAGCTAGCTACCTGCATATGAAATCTAATATAACAGTAGCTAGCTGATTCAAGTAACTGATAGAGTGATCGGTAGTTCGATTAGTCAAGATGACAAGGTGATGCTTAATTATACGAGATTATTTGCACAGGTACCGGCCAGTGTTATTTACAACAGCTGCTTCCCTTGCGATTCCAAAAGCCATTTCCTACTAGATCGAGATCGATCGATTGAGATGAATCTAACTAAACTTGCAGTATGGTAGTGGTAGCTATGTATAACTAATTAGCTAATTAAGCTCACGAGTCACGACTATAATATCAATCAACTAATATGTGCATTCTGATGGCCGGAGTTGGGACCATATTATATATGCATATGCATAGCTAGAATCAAAACTACCTGATCGACTATAGTTATAATATATTAAAACCACACAGTGACTCAGACCTGCCTTCCGTAGCTATATATTTGCGTTCTACTTCTTTTCTAGTTGAGTTAGGTTTACATGGCCCTTGGTTTTATACTTCACCAAATTTCACATTTTTCAATAAATATACATACTGTACTGATCAAATTTACTGATAATTAATAAGAACAAATCATATATATATTCCGATTAATACAGTAGTAGTGTCGTCGTTATGAACTTGATTTGATTATTATTCAACATATTAGTGATTAATTATATATGCACGTGAATGTTTCTCTGAATGAAGTAGGCCTAGCATACTCGATTCATAAATTTGGGTTTGATCGATATTTACTAAAATTTAGCTAGAGGGTCCATTTTCCATTACATTTCGACGACTTATTGCATGAATTGTGCATTATTGATGATCGATTGATATATAGTTGCCTTTGCAAGCAAGCAATCGGGAATATAAGGTTCAAGCTTGCAGCTGCTGTGTCTGCTGAGAGAGAGAGAGAGGAGAGAGAGAGAGAGAGAGAGGAGAGAGAGAGAGAGAGATGGCCGAAGAAAACGAAGACATGTATATATGATGCAATCATATCGAATGGAACTTAATTGTTGGATGCACCAGTTCTTCAAGCAATATATTTAATAACATGTTTAATGCTGAAAACCTCCATTCAACCCACACCTTTTGAATCATCTCGATCGATCATGATATATAGAGTGGACAGTAGTACGTGGAGACTACTGGAATCGCTTCTAATTAGAAATTAATTTTGCACTTATATATGTAGTTAAGCTCAAGCTTGCTAGCTGCACTTCTTCACGTACGGTCTGCAACTTGATCTGATTGCTTTCATCATATAGACGAACTTGATTGATCAATTGCTATATATATATATATATATATAGTCTTTATCCAGAGCGAAGAATTAACGTGCGAAGGTCCTTATTTGACTCACTTTTCGGTCATATTTTTCGATCATACCGGTCAGTGTCTAGATACATATCGTATGATCATTCTTACAAAGTTTCATCCAATTTGGTGACCGTTTAAGCCTCCATAATCATGATTTACTCCAACTGTTCTACTTGGACATATTTTGTTCTATTGATTTATTTTATCTGATTCGGTGCGCAAACGATTACCAAACTGGATGAAACTTTGTAAAGATGATCATACGATATGTATCTAGACACTGACCGGGTATGATTGAAAAATATGACCGAAAAGTGAGTCAAATAAGGACCTTCGCACGTTAATTCCAGAGCGAAGCTTCGCTCTGGAATTAACGTGCTATATATATACAGTCCCTATCCAGAGCGAAGCTTCGCTCTGGAATTAACGTGCGAAGGTCCTTATTTGACTCACTTTTCGGTCATATTTTTCAATCATACCCGGTCAGTGTCTAGATACATATCGTATGATCATCTTTACAAAGTTTCATCCAGTTTGGTAATCGTTTGCGCACCGAATCAGATAAAATAAATCAATAGAACAAAATATGTCCAAGTAGAACAGTTGGAGTAAATCATGATTATGGAGGCTTAAACGGTCACCAAATTGGATGAAACTTTGTAAGAATGATCATACGATATGTATCTAGACACTGACCGGGTATGATCGAAAAATATGACCGAAAAGTGAGTCAAATAAGGACATTCGCACGTTAATTCCATAGCGAAGCTTCGCTCTGGATAGGGACTGTATATATATATATATATCACTATTCATTATCTCTTAGTTAAATAAATGGTTTTGTATTGAAAATGAGATACAGCTACACCAGTAAAACTTGCCCAACGATCTACCACTGAAAAAGCATGGCTTCCCCAATTAAATAGCTTTCAAGACTTGCTGCAACATCTATTAAGATCTTTTATTACTTTGAAATCAAAAAATGACAGCTTTATTGATACTTGATAGCTTTGGATATGCATGCTTGGCCGTTGGCCCGTCTTTTATATGCATATATAGATCGAGATGATCGATTTTCGTTTAGCAGGAAATGATCAACATAATCAAGTAATTGGATATATGTGCATATACATAAATCTATATATAAATTGAAAATCGATTGGTAAACTTAAGTGGGTGATTGAAAAGATAGATCGAATGGTCATAAGGATGAGCTTAACCATAAACATAGAGATCTTTATAGATTGTATGGTTTAATTTCAACCGTGGGATCAGAAAATGGATAAATAAAATACAACTTATAAGTGGATGGATCACATTTAACTGTACCGAGGCCTTTTGTGATTAAAACTTAACACCTTAAAGGTGGTTAAATTTAGACAACATCGGTATAATGGTGATCTACGGGTCACATTTGTTTTTGTTAAAGTCTCTCACAAACTTTTTTGCGAGCATGTGATCGAACATATATACTGAATTACTTCTTACATAAGTGTGAGTGTATGCTCTGCAATTGAACTAAAAGAAGGAAAAAACTTGCATCCGGACTAATATGTACGTGTGCGTCTGGACTCTCTCTTGTTTCCATATTTTTTTTAATGTGAATCATTATCCTAACCGTTCAAAAGTTGAATTAACCAATACAAATCTCTATTGCAAAAAATCAATGGAAACAAAATTTGTTTGCAATTTTTTTCCCTAAAAGAACTATTTTTTGAAACATGGACGTAAAACCTTTCATACCAAAAAGAAAAATGGTAATTACAACATGACCCGCCCGCAAGAACCGAGAGAAAGAAGTCATGATAGATAGCTCGAAAGCAACCTAAAAGAAACTACCATAGAGTTCAACCAAAATAAAGCAAAACCAAAACTATACCATAACCAAAGTTGAGCAAAAACAATAAGAATGGGTATGCCCTAAAACCCTAATTAAAAGAATCATGGTGCAATTTGATGGAGTATATATAAGAAAAGTTGAACGTTTAAATGGTGTATATACGCAAGTTAGAAATTTATATATACTCTTGCCTTTCGGTTTGCAATCTCGCTTTAAATCCCTTTGATATATCCATACACATGCATTCAACTCAATCAATTGCACAATATATATGCTCGGGATGACTTATTTTGTGCGTGAGTGTGCATGTAATTAATCCAAATGCATTCAAGTACGTTAAATTAAATACGTATATCATAAGCTGATTGAATTATAGCTTCAATTATATTGAATATGATTCAAATTTACTCAATAAGATCGATCGACAATGATCAATATTCAATTACATGTTGTAATTAACTGATCTTTTATCCTTTAAATGTATGAATAAAATTAATTCCCCAACTAAATTGATTCGAATTCTCCATCGATGTAATTGATCCACTAAATGTAAAAAGTTTGAATTCCCTTTTATAATAATAAGTCAAATCATGTGTATTCATACTGAGAGGGGGAAAAAATATGAATGGTATCTCACATTTGCTTCATTAATTACTTTAATATCTCATTTTATAAAAATATCAGTTTGGTATCTCACATTCACACTTGTACCCAACGTAAGTACCCGAAACGAATTTGGTCGTTAATTAGACTAACCTCCGTTAAACTTTCAGGGGTGTTTTAATCTCCTTACTCAATCTCATCTTCTCTTCCTCACATTGCTCATCTTCTTCTCCCTCCCCCATTCTCCATGCTTAGTTCAGACTGCCAGAAATGTGGCAGTCCATCAAACTCTCTCTCAAACTTTAATCACTTTTCAGAGTTTGAGATACAAAACGATAGCAAAAAAAACAGTTTTTCACCTACGGCTCAGTAAATTTGACAACTTTTGGAAGTTGGAAGTAACTTATGTTGCAGAAGAAGCCGCATGTAATTGAAGCTGGTTACTTGTGGATCAGTTTAAACCCTCAATTAACACCAACCCACTTTAAAAGAACTCAACTTTATCTTCTAGTGAAAAACCACAACACTACGAAAACAGAACACAGTAAACAGATCAAGTCAATTAATCCACAGATAGTAAAAGACAAAGGATTTCCTCAAAACCCAGAAGCAAAAATGGATTGGATTTGATCCAAAATGGATCAACTTTCTTCAAAGCCTTGGCCTTTCTGATAGATCAGAGGAAAAGGAAAGGTGGGTGTGTCTGTAAACTGGAGCCTACTACTCTGGAAGTTGATGTAATCAATTGAGCAAACTTTGGTTACTCCGATCAAATATTGATACAAGGAAGAAGAAGAAGAAGAAGAGAAGAGAAGTCAAGAGTGGAGAGATGAAGTTGAAAGTCGGCAACTGACAAATAGTGGGTGCAAAGAACGAAACTAAACTAAAACAACAGGAAGCATCTGAGAAGTGTCCCTGTTCTGGGAAAGGTTGAGAGAGAGTTTGATGGACTGCCACATTTCTGGCAGTGTGGCAGTCTGAAATAAACAAGGAGAGTAAGGAGGAAGAAGAAGATGAGATTGACTGAAGAGACCAAAACACCCCTAAAAGTTTAACATAGGTTAGTTCGAGTTAACGTTTAAATTTGTTTCGGGTATTTATGTTGGATACGGGTGTGAATGTGAAATACCAAACTGATATTTTTATAAAATGAGATACCGAAGTGATTAATGAAGCAAATGTGAGATACCATTCGTATTTTTTTCCCTACTGAGAGCTTATAAGTATTAACAACGATCAAAGGCCGGATTAATTTTATGATAATCAATTACTTGAGGTAAGGGTTAACGTTGCTAGCTAGGTATCATCGAGCACCTAGTTAATTAACTTCTTGAATGCATGTGTTATCTATAATATGCATGATTAATTAGGGTATAGGAATCCCCAAATTCCATGCTACGTACGTACTAAAGGTAATATAGCTTAATTACTACGCCCTATTATTCCTATATCACTTTTGTTCATGCGTATGTTTAGCTTTTTAAGTCTAAACATCATAGGATATAATCTTGTATACTACGGAGAAAATCTTCTGTCTCCATTTCTTGTCTTCTTCTCTGTGACTCCATTCATATTTTGACATCTGTCATTTTTTTCTGACTCAACTAACAAGCAACTAACCATGTTAGCCTATAACCTTTTTCTTTTTAAAGATAATGAAAATAACAAATTCATTTAATCCAATCGATAATGAACCCATATCTGAGTTTTGATACTAAAACGGAACCAAGAATTTATACTTGGAAACTCAGAGACCAAGAATTTATACTTGGAAACTCATAAACTCAGGATGACGGCATATATACCATCGTCGTAGTCGTCGTTCTTGCTGGAGCTGGATCTTACTCATCAACCCAGTTCTTGTCGGGGTTTATTAGTAATCTAGCAGTCTGAACTAAGCATGGAGAATGGGGAGGGAGAAGAAGATG
The DNA here is from genome assembly GCA_010134655.1 of Fragaria nilgerrensis. NCBI lineage: Eukaryota > Viridiplantae > Streptophyta > Magnoliopsida > Rosales > Rosaceae > Fragaria > Fragaria nilgerrensis. The sequence goes on from CM020981.1 coordinate 11,690,211, forward strand.
AGCAATGTGAGGAAGAAGAAGATGAGATTGAGTAAGGAGACTAAAACACCCCTGAAAGTTTAACGGAGGTTAGTCTAATTAACGACAAAATTCGTTTCGGGTACTTATGTTGGGTACTGGTGTGAATGTGAGATACAAAACTGATATTTGTGTAAAGTGAGATATCAAAGTGATTAATGACGCAAATGTGAGATACCATTCGTATTTTTTTCCCTTTTCATAATCTTTTTAACTAAATTTTGTTTTTGAAATTGTAGGCTAACAAGGTTAGTTGTCTGTTAGTTGAGTCAGACAAAAATAACAGATGTCAAAATATGAATAGAGTCAGAGGGAAGGAGACAGAAAACCGGAGACAGCAGATTACTATATATCTCAGTAGCTTCTCGATCAACAACGTAGTACAACTAGCTTAGCAGCGTCGTCGAAAATCTCCGCCCTATCTGGCTAGCTTTGTGGCTTCAAGCATTTGGCGAATTTGCAGTTTATATATCGAAGAACTTTTTGCATGAAGTCTAATTTTTACAACGACCTGTCATATAGGAAAACCAAACTAGCTTGGTGGCTTTTCCAAAATTTGATCGATGCCTAAATAATTACCTCAAAACTAGGTGTGAGATTGGACCTACCGTCTCTCGTTCTTATCGACCGAGGTTGCAAAAATAAGTGAATCGAAGTTTCCATTCTTTCTATTGGCTCCATGTTCTTGAGGTTAACTCTCCTAGCTTAAATGGTTCCTGAATTAAAAGCTCATTGTTGACAGGGGAAAATGTATGCATTATCTACCTTGGGATTTCTGAGGATCAAATTCCAATCACTTCATGACGTTCCCCATAAATCAAATCAAAGAGGAAGAAACTCAATTCCACCACCCAATTCAAGAAATTAGGACTATTAATCTGCAAGTGTAACACTAAGTTAGTATAATTAGTGGATCTGTGAATGAAAATACGTACAGATATAAAGAGCAGTCCCTCGATGGGCATAATTATATAACACTGTTCTAAACTAGTTCATTAGTACCATAACAAGAATGTTCTGAAAGGTATCATTGTTACAAGAGTTAAGGCTAAAGTTTACTCATTTTATCACGAAAATTATTCTGATTAATTTGCTATTTCTTTCTTTGATCTATCAAACTCAAGATTCAAGATTCTAAATGCAAAAGTTAAGAGAGAATCAAAAATACTCTAGTGGAGTTACGCATTGAGGGGTTATCAATTCCATCTGTTTTGCCAATTAATTGTATCATTTTTTGATCCAAAACTACTCATTCATCAGTTTCACTTTGACTTTTCTCAGTAAAATCAAAACCTAAAAAAGGCCAAAATTTAGCAAAAGGTTAAAATGAAAGTTTTTATTTATTTAATTTTTTCTGTAAGACACTCTAATTTTTTTTTAATAAAGATATACATACGAAGATTATGTTATATCAGTTCTTCTGTAACAGTCTATTAAGTGACAAAACACCTGCTCTACCAAAAAAACACTCTAAAATTTGTACAACGGTGGTTGGTTTATTTTCGGGTTTTTACAAGTAATAATATTTGCTCAGTTTTGTCTAAACCAAAGAAAACAAGTCGGAGCTGACACAATTAGCTCACAGCTAGTTTTGCCATAGGCTTCTGTATAGTACAAACAGTGCTTAGCATAGTAAAAGTAAATTCAGGGGTATAATTCACAGACTTGGTTCCCTCCTTTCTCCTCAGAGCCTTTGACTTTTGTACATGTACACTCCGTAATCTGTGTGAGAGAGAACGTTACAACCAAGAATGGAAGGAAAATAAATAAATTAAAATGGGGGAAGTCAGCTCAAAAAGAGGGAAGAGAAGGGTATATGTGTCATTGCAGGTGAGGGTTGCCGGAAGACGACGGACGAACGGGTTCTCCTCTCCGGCGGCGTAATAAAAGCTCTTATCTGGCGGTGAGTGGACTAGTAGTCTCTTATTGTTGTTGTTGTTGTGTATTAGTGCAGCAGAAAGAGAGAGAAGCAGAGAGAGGCATCAAAAGCCCTCGAATGGGGTGAGTGAGAATTTAATTCGCTGCTTCAATTTCTCTCTCCTACTTCTGGCTTTTAAAACTCAAACACATTATATTACAGTTGCATCAGTGATAGTGAAGGAGGAAGAGGAAGAGGAGGAGTAGCTTTAGCTCAAGCTCAGCCACCCTTGTCTCTCTTCTCTCTCACTTTCTGTTCTCTCTTTGCTTAACGAGGACTCCATCAGTGCCATAACTCACTCACTCTCCAAAATCACTCCCATATTTTCTACCTCTGCAGCCGATCAAATTCCAAAGCTTTATTCGTTGCCAAAACCTCTCCTTTGGATTCCATATATAACTCTTAAACACCTAGCACCACGCTACATTTCCTTAAACCCAACCCAGTTTCTCCTTCTATAACAGACCCACAAAGTCAAAACCTTCGTATTCTTGTTTTCTTGCTGTCTCTCTCTCTCTCTCTCTCTCTCTCTCTCCTCTCTCTCTCTCTCTCTCTCTCGGGTTTTCTCTCTATGTAATATCTAGCCACTTTGTCATATAATGATCGAGAAAAGCCTAGTTGCTTCTTCTGATTGTTGAGTATACTTGAGAACTGAGTTGGTGAGAAATGGAGTTTGGCGGTGGCTCTGGTGGAGACCACGATGGCTCAGACTCTCATAGAAGGAAGAAGCGCTACCATCGTCACACTTCTAACCAGATTCAGAGGCTTGAAGCGTAATCTCTCTAGCTACCTACTTACTATTCATTCTAATACCCTGAATGCCAAAGTTTCAATCTTTAATGCTCATCTTCGGAAACAGAGTACTGTTTTGGTTCTGGGGTTTATGTAATGGTGATTTCTTATTAATTTTGGTTGCCTGTGTTTGAATGAAGGATGTTCAAGGACTGCCCTCACCCGGATGAAAAGCAAAGGTTGCAGTTGAGCAGAGAACTGGGCTTGGCTCCTCGCCAGATCAAATTTTGGTTCCAAAACCGGAGAACCCAGATGAAGGTACACATGCACTCTTCTCTGTTCTAAAGTTTAACACCTAGGTTTCTAGCTTTAAAGGTTGCAGCCGTTTAGAGAGTTTCTTTATATGCTTTAGTCATTCGTTGCTTTCATGGAAATATATGTGGATTCTTGAATATTGTATTGACTAATGAGGACGTACGGCAGGCCCAACATGAAAGAGCTGATAACTCTGCGCTTCGATCAGAGAACGACAAGATCCGATGTGAGAACATTGCCATCCGAGAGGCACTCAAAAATGTGATTTGCCCATCTTGTGGTGTCCCTCCCATTAATGAAGATAATTATTTTGATGAACACAAATTGAGAATGGAGAACGCTCAGTTGAAAGAAGAGGTAACAATCACCTACTTAAGTTGGAATGCATATAGTTTCAGTTCGATTTTGTAGGCTGTATAGGTTGATAGTGATTTTGGGGTTGTTGGTGTGATGTTTTGCAGCTAGATAGAGTATCTAGTATTGCTGCCAAGTACATAGGGAGGCCCATTTCTCAGCTCCCACCAGTTCAGCCTATTCATATATCTTCTTTGGATTTATCAATGGCAAGTTTTGGGGGGCATGGGATGGGTGGTCCTTCTCTTGATCTTGATCTTCTTCCGGGGAGTACTTCATCTACAATGCCTAGTTTGCCTTACCAGCCGATTGGCATTTCGGACATGGACAAGTCCCTCATGACAGATATTGCTGCAAATGCAATGGAAGAGTTGCTTAGGCTTTTGCAGACTAATGATCCACTATGGATGAAGTCATCCGCTGATGGCAAGGATGTTCTTAATCTTGAAAGCTATGATAGGATTTTCCCCAGGGCTACTACTCATTTGAAAAATCCCAATCTTAGAATTGAAGCATCTAGAGCTTCTGGTGTGGTAATCATGAATGGCTTAGCATTAGTCGACATGATTATGGACCCGGTAATTGCTCTTCTCCTCCCCTCTGAACTATAATTCACAATTTATAATTCCAAGTAAATCTAACAGTTCTAAGTTTACAGAACAAATTTGGGGAACTATTTCCGACAATTGTATCAATGGCTAGAACAATTGAAGTGATATCATCTGGAATGTTAGGTAATCACAGTGGCACTCTGCAGCTGGTAAGTGGCTATAAATCTTGATGCTTTCTTTTGCTTCATGTGCCGCCTCTATGCTGACTTATGAAAATCTCACTTACGGATGTTATGTAGATGTACAAAGAGTTGCAGCTGCTTTCTCCATTAGTACCAACTCGAGAGTTCTACTTCCTTCGTTATTGTCATCAAATTGAGCAAGGCCATTGGGCAATTGTTGATGTTTCTTATGATTTTCCACGAGATAACCAGTTTGCAAATCAATCTCGATCTCATAGGCTTCCTTCTGGATGCTTGATTCAAGACATGCCTAATGGATATTCCAAGGTTGGATCAACAACTAAACCTACTAGTTTCTAATGTACGTGTTATATAATGTATGTTGTATGTTTCTCTTGCTTATGTCAAATGCTTTAAATTAGGTTACTTGGGTGGAACACGTTGAAATAGAAGAGAAAGCCCCAATTCATCGACTTTATAGAGATCTTATTCACAGTGGACAAGCATTTGGAGCTGAACGTTGGCTTGTTGCTCTTCAGAGAATGTGTGAAAGATATGCATGCCTAATGGTTTCAGGCACTTCTACTAGAGATCTTGAAGGAGGTAGCTGCTCAACTTCAACTACAGTTAAAATGACAATAAGGGATCAGTACCTTTTGTTTTCTTTCTCTCATCATCTTCATTTATCTTGACAATCAGTGATCCCATCACCTGAAGGCAAGAGAAGCATGATGAAACTTGCCCAAAGGATGGTCAACAACTTCTGTGCAAGCATTAGCACATCTAACGGCCATCGGTGGACCACAATTTCTGGTATGAATGAGGTTGGAGTGCGAGTAACCATCCATAAGAGCACGGATCCTGGTCAACCTAATGGTGTGGTTCTTAGTGCAGCTACTACCATTTGGCTCCCACTATCTCCGCAAACTGTCTTCAATTTCTTCAAGGATGAAAGAACTCGACCTCAGGTATACCATATACATATGCTTGTTGGATAAACTTGAACATCAATTCCTGTTCAAATTCGTAACTCTTTGATGAATCAGATTATGTTACTTATGTAATACTATTTCTGAATTATTTGTTTTCTTCTAGTGGGATGTCCTTTCCAATGGCAATGCAGTGCAAGAAGTTGCCCATATAGCAAATGGCTCTCATCCAGGGAACTGCATATCTGTTCTTCGAGTAAGACCATTTATGATCTAATATCTGCTTGCTTTTGCCTGTCTTGGATTGTTACAATTGAACTTTCATGATTATTTATAAGAAGTTCAATGACTTGATAATCCCTTGCATGCATGTGATTTGTATAATGTGTATGTGTAGGCCTTCAACACTAGCCAGAACAACATGTTGATACTCCAGGAGAGCTGCATAGACTCATCAGGGTCTCTAGTTGTGTACTGCCCCGTTGATCTTCCAGCCATCAACATCGCAATGAGCGGCGAGGATCCTTCATACATTCCTCTGCTGCCATCAGGATTCACCATTACACCTGATGGGCGGCAAGACCAAGGGGACACATCTGCATCGACAAGTAGTTGTTCTAACATAAACCACATAGGAGGCAGTGGCTCACTGATTACAGTGGCATTTCAAATTCTTGTGAGCAGCTTGCCCTCGGCAAAGTTGAACATGGAGTCGGTGAATACAGTGAACAACCTTATTGGCACCACCGTGCAGCAAATAAAGTCTGCCTTGAATTGTAGTAGTTCCTGATCGAGTCCCGAGACATCAGTACGTATCAGCAATATCATGAATATCTGCTAAAGCCCCGCTAGCTTTCTTCTGCTGCAACTGCATGCATATGCTGCAGTCCTTAATTACATGTGGTGATGGATGAGAGGGAGATAGTGTTTGAGTAGTGTTTTGAATTTAGAGGGCTGGTGGCATTGAATTAATGGTACCTGGGACAAAGCATATAGGGTTAGTTGGGAGTTTGAATGCTCTCTCATCAAGACCTGAAGCTCTTCATTAATTTACTGTGCCTGCTGCTGCTGCTGTTGCTGTTGCTGCTCCTATCAGTTGTGTTTTTGCTTCCAAACTTCATTACAGTTCAAACCAACTATTCGTTTGTGAGGGGGTTTCATAGTCATTTTTGTATTTTTGGCTTGGCAAGGTTAAGTAGTAAGTAGTTTTGAAAGAGGTAAGTCAAGAACGCACCACACATGTCTTTCTGGCGGGCTGGCTCTCTCCATTGCCGGTATCTAGCTACTCCGGCCAGCTGGAAAGATTGTATGTGGTTCGGGCATTGACTTCCTCATCCGGCTTCACTTCTCGATCTGTTTATTCGATCAACATTATTATATATCTACAACTACATATAGATTTCTCTCTCTCAGTCTCACACTACGTACCATGGATGCTTTGCTCGTAACATGCATGTTTGTACTTAATTGGTAGTTCCTTTAATTCGTAGTTCCCTGGAAGCTTTGGTAGTTTGATATATGATCATATGTCCCTACTGGCTCAGGCGAACGATCCGGTGACCTGTCCGGGCCAGTCCGGCTATGCATCTGCGGCCATGGAACAGTACTAGTCGATCGAACAGTATTAGTTACTAGTACCCAAAATAAATTCTGGGTTTGTTTAAAGAAAGTTAGCTAGCCAGCTCGGTTGCTAAGGCAGCACAGTACGTGATCGATAATGAATGGGTGTTGGAACATTTCATAAATCTCTTGTACAACTCCAACTGTAAGAAATTAAAGAAGCATCTGCAACAAATGAAAACGAGTATGTAGGTCTGTCTGTCTCATAAAAAGATCGACCATCAATGTTCAAATAATGTATGGAGCTAGCTCTTCATCAATATTCCTGACCATTCTTCACTTCTAGTTAAGCAATAATACTGAAAACTGATTAAGTACCGTGTATATACGTACGTACATATATATTTAATATATGTACACACTGTCCATGACTTTGGCTTTGGGATTTTGGCAATTTGGCATTTGGGAACCAAGACCAGTTCTTGGTACAACCTCATCTCACTTGGGGCAGTTCTAAGTTCTAAACATCCAACAGCCCACATTTCCGACGACAGTACGTGCCCAAATATGTGTTGGACAAGAAGAGCTCTCCCTATGGGCCAAACCACTCTCTTCGAAATCAACTCTTCATCAGAAATTTGTCGGTGATGAATGTAGTAATCCAATCCCGCGCTCTGTTGATTCCGTACGCAATCGTGCTCAGTTACCCGTTAACTTCAGAAATGAGAAATAACAAGGCAGTTGGAATATTCATTATTCTCCATCACTCGAATTAAATTAACAGCACTCATGTATAACTTACACGGAATGTTAATTTTAATAAATCAACAATTTTCATTAGAGAATTTCAAAAAGAAAGAAGTGTCATCACATTACGGAGAATGATTTGAATATCGAAACTTAGTATTCAAATAGACTTCTTAATAATGAGATCAATCATGAATTACTCATTTGGATGTATCGAGATTCTCGAGCGAAAACACAAAATCTGTATTGTGAATCGGATCAAAGCAGTTTTTGATCAAAATTATTTATGTATTGTTAATCCGATTCGGCTTTCAATATTATTTTTGTTTTTTTGTTTTTAGTTTATTTTAGATTTAGTTTTCTTTTAACTTGTGGGCTATTAGGCTTGATTGTTAGTTGTTCTAGTCCTAGGGTTTATTTCCTCCTATATAAAGACCCTTTGTTGTAGTCATCAATTTTTGATATTAATAAAAACTTTTGAGTTCTCTCAAATTTCCTGGTGAATTTCAGAACTTCTCGCACATTCAAGAGACTATAGTCTTGTGCCGTTGGTGTATTCCAACATGATCTCATTGACTTTCGACGTTTAACAGAGCCGCTTACTATTGTGTTCACGCTTCCCACATCAAGTAGTTTACAACATGCCAAACCTTGAAAAAGCCCGTAATTAGTTAGCCAATCTCCCACCTCCATGTCTCTACTCTCAAACTCTCTATTTGTGAACATGTGTGTGGATTGAGGGATCAAGCGACAAGAGGTGTGAGTGAGAAGACGAAGTGAGTGGTGTTGGGGACGTAAAGGATGGGTACATGCCACATCCATCCCACCTCAACTAATATCCTTCACATTTTTGGTATCAAATAATCTGAAAACACCCAAAGAGAGAAGAAAGTAGGTAAACTAGTGATCGATATCTCACTCCCACAACTCCTCCAAACAATCCTAGGCCTCATGATTTTATTTGGCCTTGTGATGTGATTTAGAGGAGAGAAAGATCCGCCACCTACGTATATCTCTCTCCCTTTTTTTGACTCGGTGTGAGTTTCGGCGCCACATGTCCCTCGCTCTTTTCCGTTCATCACTTTCAAGTTTCAGCTAGAAAACAAGACTCGGCACTTCCAGAACTCTGTGCAAACTTGTGGCTACAGAATTTCAACATTTTTTATTTTTTTGCCTCGGTAATATCTTTATGTTTAGGCCCTACTCTATTTTTAGTGGCCTCCACTCCACCTGCAATTATTTATATGTAGGTGAGCTGCCATCACAAAAATCTTACAGGATTATAAAATGGATTTTTCTGTTTTTTTTGCTGATATGTTTATGAAATAGATTGAGTAAGACAGATCAGCTTTCCTTTTTTCTAAGCCAATATATTCCAAATAAGTTAAGCAGATTAGATATCTGAATCTTTGTAGATAGTTTTTTCTTATCGACCTAAAATTTTATTTGAATAAAACTGCAATACTATTGACCGCTGTCAGTCATTTGCTCATATATTAAAGTATATTTTAACTTTCTTAAAAAAATGACTAATTTCACAAAAAAATTATAAAATAAGCGACTAACATACTAAAATTTATGATAGTAAACAACAAAAATACTACAACATCTCACCTTATATCGAATGTCAAATCTTAAAACTTGATTGGATGATTTATTAAACTAAAATGCCAACAAAATAACTACATAACATTTATTTGACAGTGTTTAGTGTTTATCAAAGACTTCTTAAATGTAGAGGTAATCTGTCAACACATGTGACTATACCTTACTGCATAGTGTGTGATTACTTTGAAAGTTTTTGGACCCAAACCTATGTTGGGGGAGTGCGTCGAACTAGACAAAAACTACTAAACTATCAAGTCATATACGATGGTTCAAAACTACATAATTAAGACTCAAGACATACATGTGATTGATGTGAATTGAAAGGGTTGTTCCGGTATGCAAGTACAAGCGGCCTAGCCAGCCAAAGATTGAATATTAGGGGGGTCAGGGGGCCTATATACAATTAAATGAAATATAAATTTCATTTGATTAAATTAGAATAATGAAATACATATGAGTGCGGTTATTGGGACCTCTAAATTTGTTCACTAGACCTCATTCTATATTGAATTATCAAATGACATATACATCCTCATACACAATGACTATTAAGGACAATAATTATACAAGGAAATAATATATTTATTCTCTTTAGACTTTCCAATTCAATAATAATTGATTCCATTCTTTATTATTTTCCTTATATATTTTTGTTTTCCAATTTTTTTTATTAAAGCATATATATAGTTTATAAGAGCTAAAAAAACTAATTAATATTGATCATGTGACATAAAATTTTGTATTATCATACATGTTGAACGCATATACTTGCCAGGTGCATAAATATTTTTACAAATTTTTTTTAATATCTATCGATTATAGAAAATATATATTTATTGAAATAATTTATTATGAGGTACAAAATAGAGATCAAATTATTCAAAAGAAAAAAAATGGAGAAAAAATACACGTATAAAAGAGAAAAATAATTAAAAAGATATATAGAATAGTTCATGATGAACATTTTCTTGCATGAAAAAAAAAATCAAAAAATGAAGGTAGAGATAATGAATGTTAAAAAACAAAAAGGGGGAAAAGAACAAAGAATGAGAGCTCTATTGAGTAAATAAGAGATAATTAATTGATTAAAATATATGTTAATAAATAACTAAGGTTATATCAGGAATTTGAAATGAGGTTTAGTGAGCAAATACTTATATTGGAAAGTAAAAGAGAGGTGTAGAGAGAATGAGAGGTATAATGAGCAAATTTGGAGGTCCCAATAGCCAAACTCAATACATATATAGCTAGCACTTGAGATGTGTCATGATTTCTCTCAAATTTTAAAGAACTACGGGCCTACAAAAATTTCACATAAATATACACTTAATTTAAGGCCGAACATGAGATTTAAAGATCTGAGACGAATTATAATAATAATGTTTTTTAATGACCATACGACAAAAAAAACTATGACAATTATAGAAAAAAGTTTATGCAAATTACAAGACACATATAAAAACTGTAAATATGCAATCTTGAATATAAATGTATGGATTTTTTTAAAATTGACCGAGTAAAATGTACACTAAAAAATGAGAAAGAAGAACAAATTTAAGGTTTATATAAAATACATGAATATGTATATATAAATATATTTTAGTGCGCACCCAAAAGGCGACGACCTCTTGAACCTCTCACCTCAGGCACGAGCATGCTTGAATTTGAACTGAATTGCACTATTAGTCAAGGACACATTTCGAATGATAAAAGGAGAGTATCTACAATGATCATTTGTAGCAACAAAACCAACAAAAGTTTTTGAGATATATTTGTTACCCTAATTAAAACAAGAATAAGCAAAAATGAAGTTTCAGGTAGAGGTGGGGCAGGGTTGGGGCGTGGCGTTGAAATAAGGATGCCAGGAAGGAAGAAAAGGGCAGCTGAGGTGTCTAAAAAGCGCAGATAGACTCAAGTGCGGGCCAGCTATTTTGTTTTTTAATTTTAGGGATAAAACTTTAAAAAAACCTCACACGTCTCTATTTTAGGTAATAATTAAATCCACTTCTATTCTATCCATCCATTTTACACTATTGAGATCAAGATCGAATGCTGAAGCGACACCACTCAGCACTTTTGGTCTCTGCCTTCAGTGCCTTGCCTACTCACCCTTCTTTGTCCCTCCTTGTTTCTTGTGGCTAAGATATTTTCTCTACTTTTCTTTTTGTTTTTCCATTTCTTTGTTCTAAAATTATTTTATTATGGGCCAATGATAACAAGTATAACTGTATACCAAGTTTTCTAGATAAAGACATATTATCATGTTCAAAAAGAGAAAAGAAGACAAAGACATATTATTGAGACTAATTCAACACAGACATAAATCATGCAAAAAATAAGTGAAAATAACTTCTTCTTTTTTTTCTGAAGTGTTTAATAAAGTATATTGATCAAACATGAATTGACCATTACATATCTTCTATACAGTATATTGTTCCATAGATATTCATTACTATTTATTTCAACTGTTTACATAATGCTTACGTAAATCTGTAAAGAAAAATTCTATGGTGAATAAATGTATAACATGCATAAACTCTTTTAAATATTTTTGACCGTTAAATATAATTAAACTATGAATATATCTAATGGTCTAGATTATTCAATATTTAACGCAGTGAAAGCTATAGGTAGAAAGGTGAAATCGGTAGACAAGCGTCGAACCGAATTTGAAGGTGATAAGTGAGATAAATCTCTAAGTTTTCTGAAATATTATTGAATTGTTGAATGCCTAATACAACATAGAGGGTGCCTTATATAGGCTCTAACCCATGACTAAGTCTTATTTAGAACAGAACTAGGAAATAACAAAACCTATTTGAATTATAAATCCTTATTGAAACAAAAATCATAATCCTAAGAATAATAGGAAACTTAAACTTGCTTACGACGTTGACGTTCCAGCTGCTCCTCGAACTCTTCTGCAAGTCGTTCTACATCAGTCTCCCCTACTTAAGAAGAACTCGTCCTCGAGTTGATAGTAGGATAAGAAGCATGGTCATCTGCCCGAAATTCATGGCATAAAATTCTTGATCATAGGTACTCCACTTTTGTCGAGCTTCGCTAAGCTTTTCACTAAAATATGCAACCGGCTTCCTTTCTTGAGATAAAACTGCACCAACTCCTACGCCACAAGCATCACATGCCACCTCAAAAACTTTATCAAAATCTGGTAAAGCTAATACTGGAGCTGTGCACAATTTATGCTTGATCAAGGCAAAACTCTTCTCTTGCTCTTCTCCCCATTGAAATTTTCCTTTCTTGAGGCATTCGGTAAGAGGTGCAGTAATGGCACTGAAATTTGGAACAAACCGCCGATAAAACGTTGCTAAACCATGAAAACTTCGCACTTCGCTAACGGTTTTCGGAGTAGGCCATTCCTTAATTGCCTTCACTTTATCTTCATCCACATGTATTCCTTCGGAGCTCACTACATACCCCAAGAATAACAATTTTTCGGTGAGGAAAGAACACTTCTTCAGGTTGATGTATAATTGATTATCTTGAAGAACCTCAAGGACTTGTCTAATATGCTCGAGGTGCTCTTCTTCAGACCTGCTATAGATGAGAATGTCATCGAAGTAGACGACCACAGACTTTCCAATATATGGGCGCAATACTTGGTTCATGAGATGCATGAAAGTGCTCGGGGCGTTGGAAAGTCCAAACGGCATCACCAACCATTCATATAAGCCATCTTTGCTCTTAAAAGCTGTTTTCCATTCATCTCCGGGTCTAATTCGAATTTGGTGGTACCCGCTACGCAGATCAATTTTAGAGAAGAACTTTGATCCTCCAAGAACATCGAGCATGTCTTCCAAACGTGGAATTGGAAACCTGTACCGAATGGTGATCTTATTGATGGCGCGACTATCAACACACATACGCCAGCTGCCGTCTTTCTTTGGTACCAGTAACACAGGAACTGCACAAGGACTTATGCTTTCACGAATGAACCCTTTTCGTAACAAGTCTTCGATTTTCTCCCTTAAAATTTCATTCTCTTTCGGACTCATGCGGTAGTGAGGAAGATTAGGCAGGCTAGCTCCCGGAATTAAATCAATTCGATGTTGAATATTTCTCATCGGTGGTAGCTCATCTGGTAAATCTTCTGACATTAACTTCTGAAAATCACTAATTATATGCTTCACCTTTTCTGGAACTTGTGCCTCCATTACTTCTTGTTCGGTGGTGTAGAGACCTTTCATCACAATAGGACAACAAACAAGTGCTTCCTTAATTCCATCTTCAAGCTCTCGTTCAGAACTAGATAAAGTGAGAAAGTTTGTTGTCTTCATCTTTCCATCATAATTAATTTCATGCGGGATACCAGGCTTCAAGACGATCTTGTTTTTTTTCCATAAAAAGCTGTAGGTATTCTTGTACCCATCAAATGCCACTCTTACGTCATACTGCCATGGCCTTCCAAGCAGAATATGAGAGGCGTCCATGTCTACAACATCACACACCACCTCGTCCTTATATGGTCCTATAGTTATGGGAACTTTGCAAGTTTCTGTCACAGGCTCCATAGGTCCCTTTTTAATCCAACCAACGGAATAAGGTGTCGGATGTTTTGTTGTAGGAAGCTTGAAACGGTCGATCACTCTCTTGCACACAAAGTTCTCGCAACTACCGGTGTCAATTATTAGATTGCATGCCATGCCACCAATGATACACTTAGTGCGAAATATGTTAAGCCTTTGAGTGTCAGGTCCTTGCTTTGCTAATAGAAGCCGTTGGCAAACTAGGAACTGCGGGATGTCATCAAAATCTTGGCCTTCGATTTCAGTAGTTGTAATCTCATCCTGCTCTTCATCATCTTCATGTTCTTCCACATAATGCAATCCCCTTGGGTTGGGACATTTGTTGGAAGTATGACCAGGCATAAAACATCGATTACACTTTTCTCCCCTTGGTTTGGCATAGTCCCCTAAGCTGCCAGGTTGCTCTTGTTTTCGAAACGGAACAGTAGCTTTTCCTCGGTCTCCACTACTTGTTTATGTTCTAAATGTTGCTCTCTTGTAGGCTCTTTAATTTGCAATCCTGTTGAAGTAGATGGTTCAGGCCAATTTCTACGATAACTCATGGTAGTCTGCTGCTTAACTTTACTACTTGCTAGTAGAGTTTCTGCTTTTAGAGCTAAGTTCATGGCTTCCGCTAGAGTCCATATTGTCTGCAACCCAATCTTTTCTCGAATTTCCGGCTTCAAACCATGTAGATACCTTGCAACTTTCTGAGTCTCTCTTTCTTCAAGTCTGTTTCGCTCGCTAAGTCGCATAAACTCATGGTTATAATCAAACACAGACCGATTATTCTGAGCGCAGTCATAATATTTTTCAAACAAAGTCTGCTCATAATCTCGGGGTAGGAAACGTCCCCTAAGAAGGGCTTTCATCTTTCGCCATGTTTTGACAGGTTCTTTTCCTTGTCGAACGCGAGACTCTTGCAAATCATCCCACCAACAGGCGGCTGTGCTTTTTAACTTCCAGGCAACCGTCTTCACTTGCTTATTTTCTGGAACATCCATTAAATTGAAGAACCTATCCACTTCTGAAAGCCAATCAAGAAACTCTTCAATTTGTAAGTTTCCATAGAAGAAAGATATGTCTGCTTTCATTCGGTAATTTTCGTCATGGCGATTTTGTTGTCGATTGTCTGGTGGGCCCCTTTCTTCTTCTTCCTCAGAATCATAGTTTTGTTCTTGACGACGGCGTTGGCCTCGGGCAAATCCTCCGGCTCGGACCTCCATCGTAAGCTGCTGCACAAGAGTTGTTAAATTTGCCAAAGCATTGTTGGTGTCTTGACGAAATTTCCCAATATCTTGTTTCATAGCAGTAATCTCCCGACCAGCGTCGGCGAGTGTTGTGACAGGAACCTCCGCTTCGTCGTCTGACATCGATCCAGGCGAGACCAGGCTCTGATGCCACCTAACGTAGTGAAAGCTATAGGTAGAAAGGTGAAATCGGTAGACAAGCGTCGAACCGAATTTGAAGGTGATAAGTGAGATAAATCTCTAAGTTTTCTGAAATATTATTGAATTGTTGAATGCCTAATACAACATAGAGGGTGCCTTATATAGGCTCTAACCCATGACTAAGTCCTATTTAGAACAGAACTAGGAAATAACAAAACCTATTGGAATTATAAATCCTTATTGAAACATAAATCATAATCCTAAGAATAATAGGAAACTTAAACTTGCTTACGACGTTGACGTTCCAGCTGCTCCTCGAACTCTTCTGCAAGTCGTTCTACATCAATATTGGTAACTTGTTTACCTGATAGTATGTAATTTTTTTTTTTTTTTTGAAATTGTAACTTATACATAAAAAATATAATGATAAAAAAACAGAATTTAGAAAACCCTAGATAAATTATAACAAAGAGCATATCGAGGAAGACATCAATATGTTCCTCTACCGATTTGCAAAGATAAAAACCTAAGTGAAGGAACTCAAAGAAGAGAAGAGGAGAGGAAGGAGAAAGAGGTTGGTCTTCTATGCGAATAGGTAATAAGTTCCTCCTCTTTCCCGACCAAGATTCTTCATCTGTTTGGGTTTCGATTTTTTATCTTTTTTATTGGCAAAGATCTTCTTTCCCGACCAAGATTCTTCATCTGTTTGGGTTTCGATTTTGTATCTTTTTCATCGGCAAAAATGCAGAAACCTATTTCATCTGGGTTGACTATCCTATTTCACTCATATGGTATTTGCTACTCTGAAAGTAACAACCGTAAAACATACAGTTTTGGGCTCTTTTGGTGTTTGATACATTGTCACTTAGAAATTTAAATAATCTGGATTTTGAATTTTGTTTCTAGGATACATTTTCCTCGACATGATCAAGAATTGGGTTGCCTTGACATTTGGTTATTTAGTGTTGCCTGGATGGAAGACGAAGACGATGAGTAAGACGGTGAGGATCACAATGAGATTAGAACTAGTAGAGCATTGAAGAAATTTTCATTGAGATAAGAGTGAGACTGAAAGCTCTGGAACATAGATATATAATAAGAACCTCAAGTGGTGTCACTCGAATAGGCAATCCATGGGAATTATAATCTTATACTCCACCACAGTCTAGAGCAAGTCATGTACATGTCTATAATTTACATTTTGTGGAAGAAACTTTATTATACAATGATTGGTGGATTCTCGGATATACCGATTATTTTTTTTTATTCATAAAAAGGTTTAAATTGGTTGTTAAAAGAATAAAAGTGTTAAAGCTTCATCGTTAAAAAAGTTTATAGAACATGTATACTAATAAAACAATGAATGTGTAGTTATTCTAGTAAAATGTTAATAATATGAGTAAATTGTAGTTGAGTCATTTACGGTGTAATGAGGATCTTCATATTGTAATTACTATCATTTAAGAAGTTTTAAGTTATGTGACGACGTTTTTACATCGTTCATCGACAATTGAGATGAAAGTAGTAATTAATGTCAATTTCATGATAGTTCTTTGTATGAGAACCATTTGATTCATAAGTCGACGAATTGTTGAAAAAGTAGTAATCAAGCTTGTTTTATAGTAATTTTTTCAATTATAAGTTCAAGAACTATTTTACCAATCTGACAACAAATTGTCGTAATAGTGGTAAAACTGATGTGCATATGGTAAATAAGTTGTTTGTGTAATAAAATCCTTGATCTTATAATTAATACCTTACTTTATGTAAATTTTGTTCTGATTGAGATAATTACTTATAATACAACGTGTTTTACTATAAATTACAACAATTAAGGTATAATTGGTAAATATAGTAGTATTCTTGATAGTACTTGGAATACGATATTTTTAACGAAAATAACGATAATTTTATCTCTAGTGACAACGAATATTGTAAATATTAATAATCAGACCTAAATTATCTGAAGTCGTTAATCTTGTAAAACAGTTTTTTTTTATGTAATTATGGTCATTTTTTAAGTAAATTACACTATTCATGATATTTTTACTGTAAATATCACATTTAACGTATTTAGTGGTAATTACAGTGGTGAACCAAGTAATTACAACATATACGACCCTCATTACAAATTTTTTAACAATTCAGGTATAACATAATAAAAGGTCCTTAAAATTGTAATTTTTTTACACATGTCACAATATTATTAGATGACATGTTTACATGTACAACAAGTTGTTCATTTTTATATATTATTTTAAAATAGTTAATGCATGCTATACATGAACTCACCCTAGCCTTCCCCATCCGTAAATTATGGTTTTACTTAATTTATATCAGTGACTATTATATTTTTTTAGTTCAACAAACACAGTAGAAATTCATGTTGCTCTCTCTCCAAGCACAAAACTAAAACCTGAATAATTGCTTGTAAATATCCCATACTAACCGTTAATATATTTAAAAAAAAAAGCACAAAAAAGAAGAAGATAAATATATCGCAAAGATGCTTCATCTCTAGACCTAAAAATCTAACAGCAAAAGTCGGCCCACCATTTCAGTGTAATAGTACATTTCTTAACTGAAGAAAAATAAAAATTCTAAAAATAGTAAATAGCCTCCTCTTCCTAACTCCACCTTATCCACTAGAGTATTATTATCTTCCACAAAAATAAAATTGAATAATTATCCACAGTGGTGTTGGATTTACTAATAAAAATCGGCAGGAGGAGGAGGAGAGAGAAAAAGGCGAAAAAGGAGGGTGACACTCTACCAGAAAGTGCCGGGTGTCTTGCGTTCTCAGCCACAAGCTCCTTGAGTCGCTTCTCGATTTTTCCAAGCCAAACCCAATAAGAATTAAACATAAATTTGTAATTTAAATAATACGCTCTGACGTGGCGCCCCCTCCTTTTACTTTCTCTTTCTTTATAACCCTCCTGATATTCCATCACCCCCTTCTTCTCTACTCTTCAATCTCTCTCTCATTCGGATTTGGATTCATTCTCTCTTCTCTAGTCTTCTGCCTTCTCCGATCTTCTCTCTAGCCGGAATCGGATTCGTTCTGGGAGAAGCTGAGCTGTCTCAGTTTGCCGGCGACTACTCAACCAAGCCAGGACACAACAAAGTCTTTTATCTGTTTTCAGTTTCTAACGTTGGTGAGGTAGGTTTCTGATTGATCTGGTCTTAGATAAACCTAAAACCTTCCAAAAATGGATACAAAGAAATGAAAAGGGAAAGTTTCCTTTTTCGTTTTGTTTATTTATTGTTGTTTTTCCATTTCCCACCAATTAATGGAAGCTTTGTTTTGGATTCACAGGTGTGGTGACTTGAGGCTTTGGAGTGACGTGTTTGCTGTGTTTTTTTCTGGACAGAGAGAGAGATGGCTTTTCTAGAGGTGTGTATATTCAATCGCTTGATTTACGCTTTCTCTGTTTTCTCTATTTATTCACTTTGATTTCGAGCTGTTGTTAATGAGCCGTTACTGTTTTAATTATCACTGCCGACACCCTAAGTTTCTATTTATGTTTCGAGTTTCGACTTTGACCATGTTTTTAGGATAATTTGATGCATGTTAGATAGATGCCATGGACTCATACACAGGTAGATTTAGCAGAAGTTGGTTTATTCGTTATTGAATCTGTTTATGTTTTGTCCCTGATTGTTTTAGTTAAGTGAGAAATGCTTGTGTTTGGTTGGCTAGTCATCTCATATAAGTTCCTGCAGGATTATATTGCATCAGAACTGAATTGTGTACTTATGAACACCAGTTCTTCACTGGGTTTCACTGTGTTGGATGAAAAGTATCAACCCAACTTTTTATTTGAACATAGGATCAGAGTGAAGCCACGGGATCAAACGCCTCTCTTGCAGTTGGCAATTGCAGCCCAAAAGGGGATGCTCAATCGAAATTGGTGACTGAACTCCAGGACTTTTCGTCATTTGGCAATGATCAGGCACTTAAGGTTCCTTTCTTCCCATTGCTGAGATTTCATTTCAGGAGAGTTTTTTAGTTTCAAACTTTATGCATTTTCTGATGTTTGACTGAACACTTTTCCCTGGTTCTACACAGGTCAGGAAACCTTACACAATTACAAAACAAAGAGAAAAATGGACGGAGGAAGAACACCAAAAGTTTCTTGAAGCCTTGAAATTGTATGGCCGAGGTTGGCGTCAAATAGAAGGTAGATTCAGTGCGGCAAAACTAGTTTAGTCTAATTTTCTTTTACCTATCTGTTGCTGAAGTTATATTATCTACATACAGAACATGTAGGCACCAAAACTGCAGTTCAGATACGAAGTCATGCTCAGAAGTTCTTCTCTAAGGTTTACTGCCTTTTATTTTAGGACCTAATTCCCCTATTACCTATCATGTACAAATGACCTTGAAACTTTTGACTTGTGCATTTGAGATTCCATGCCGTTAGTTAACATGTCTCTTACAATACTGTAGGTAGCTAAGGAGTTGCCAGGAACTGGTGAAGGCTCCCTCAAACCAATTGAGATACCTCCTCCACGACCTAAGCGGAAGCCTATGCATCCTTATCCACGTAAACATAATGGATCACCAGAAAGGAGGTCACCGTCCCCAAATTTTTCAGTTGCTGAGAAAGGCCAAGAATCCCCCACTTCAGTATTGTCCATACCTGGTTCTGATATAATCGGGTCTGCAGCTTTGGAGCAAGATAACAGATCTCGACCTTCAACATCATGTACCACTGACATGCGATCAGCCAACTTATCCCATGTTGAAAAGGAGAATGACTATGCGACATCCAGCCCATCCACTGAAGAAGCAAAAGAAACTATGCCACATGTCGACTCAACCTTGGACAAACCTCTTTCTGTGGTATGGCAAACACTTGATTTCCTTTTTCTATTTTTTTATTTTTCAATCTTTTTATTCCTGTGTGGTTTTTGGGATTCTGACTGTGGTCATCTTTGTGTTGTTATGTAGGTCCAGAAAGATGAATCCGCTTCTGGGTGCACTTCAACTACTGAAGGAGATGCAGGCAGAGTGGGAGCTTCCATGAGCATTAAGCTTTTTGGAAGGACAGTTTTGGTGTCCGACCAATCTTCTTCTGGTACCAAGGATTGTACTTCGTCGATATACATGGCCAAACAAGAGAATCATGAGAGTGAGAGCGGCAAGTTTGGTGAACCATTACAATGGGATCGATCAGACAAGCGCTTGTCACTTGGTGGATTAGATTGTAATTGGAATTCTTTGGCATGTGGTTTGACAATAAACAGGGTGGGACAACAAGACGAGAGCCCCAAGTCTGTGCCAGCCAACTCGGATGCTCCTCCTCCCTTGCCTTGGTGGGTTAATCTACCGTTTTGTCAGGTTGTATGCGTCGATTCCCGTGTTGATGAACTATTGAAGCAGAATGAAAGATCTTGCGCTGGTTCAAATGATGGTTTAGTTAGGTCAATTGATTCTGTATGTGAAGAACCTCGTAGTGTTGAGCCCTGCAATTCGAGGAAGGGGTTGTACCATACAAAAGATGTTTAGCAGACACAAACAGGAACTCCTCAGTGATAGTATCTGAAGAGAAAAGGGACAGACAAAGGGCTCGTGTCTGCTCGTAATTTTTTTAGTAAAACAAATGTTCAGTTTTTCTTTCTTTGTTTCTTCCCATCTTGAAAGGCGTATATTGATTGATTGTAACCAGAAGTTATAAGTAGTCTGAGAATAATGACTTCGCAAGATCAGGAGGAGGTTCGAGCGGAAATCGGTTCTATCAGTTCACTGAAATCTCACATTAGTTGTATCTCTCTTCACGAATTCATTCTTTACATTCTTTCAAGAATATTGAATGATTGGATTCCAGTGGCCATATTGTGTGATCAAACTGTGAACTCAGTACACACTTGCACTGGGCGAGTGACTGAAGAATTCAACCGTTACACTTTCAGAACAGACATAGTTGCAAAACTGAATTGTGTCATTTATAGGTTCAGGTAGTCAATATACAAAGAGTTGTCAGCATACAAAAGAATAATCTTACACGCTTTTCTGACTGAACTGCAAATCCGAAGTATACCATTTCTGGTATCTTACCAGTTGGTGTGTGCTAGCAGAACTTAGCCAAAAGTGGACACTACACTAAACTTTAACACACTTTTAATACTGTCGTGGGTTTTGTCTGGGGGTTTGACGTAGCTCTGATCTGGGCTTTGCCTCTTCAACAAATATTACTCTGCCATCCAAAAACTGTAGAACAATAAAACAGAAGAAAAGGTTACTCTTTGTTTTGGTTGCTTAAAGCCACTCCGTATAGGAAATATATGAGCATCAATATGAGAATACTTCAGTTCACTCTGTGTTGTATGTAAAATAGTTGTCATGGTCGAAATCAAAGCATTTGGAGTCCTGAAGCGACTACTGCATCCTAGCTAAAGGTTCCAGTAGCCTAAAGTGAAAACATGCTCTTCCTAATGAAATCTGAAAAACTCTTTAACCTCAATAAAGTGCATATTACATAATGTCCCAGTGATTTACCATCACATGTGATTGTGAGATAGGTATTGATAAGCTCTGTGCTACTGAAGGTTAGGAATCAGAGCATTTGAAGCCTCGATGGAAATCTGGAAGTTATCACTACCCACCCCTTCTGAAGTAAAAAAGGACACAAACATCAACGAATATGACTACGAAGAGAAGGTGTGAAAGACTAGATCAAAATGTTATATATGAAAGATTTCCGTTTCAAACCATATCAAACTCTTCAGACAAGAAGACTAGTCCCAGGAGTGATCCTCCCTGACATCAAGATACTAACGGCAATCTCTTAACCACATAACAGTCAGGGCAGCCTAAGCAATGATGAAGACATATCCCATCAGAGCAGGGCAAGATTTCAATGTCAACATGTCATTGATGTTAGCTCATATTCAATGACCTGGTGGTCCAACAGTGTATTACAGCCTTGAAAACAGTTCAAGGCCCTAGTACAGTACCTCTAATTTATGGTTTTATTCTTTTAAATATTTTCTTTTAGAACAGAAGAAGAAGCACGACATCTATTTGAGTCATAACAACCGAGCTGAACAAATTTGGACCATGTATAATCACCACTCAGGCACATACATACATTAACTAGAATGAGATTGTCAAGCAAGCCAGCTTTGTCGTCAGGTAGGTATGCATTAGGAATTCCTTTTTCCCTATGAAAAGCCTCAACCAGAAGGACCTTTCCTCTTAAAATGCAACCACTAGTCAAAGCAGTGTTACATACACATACAGAGAGTTGTATTCTTATATTAGCCAACATTACTATTCCTTATTACTTATTGTTGACGGTTTTAGAATTTAGATTTACCTTTCCATGCATTCCCTCGATAGCCTTTTGAGATTCCTCCTCGGTTTCGTAGCGGAGGAATGCAAATCCTCTTGGCCTATTTGCTATCCTATCCATCACCAGATTGACTGCAACATTTAAGAGAAATTTTTCTCAAGAGCAATAAGAACCCCAATACCTAACTCCTGTAGAACAACAACTTACAGCAGCAGACCCTTATAAGCAGCACAACTGAACTAATATAAAGGAGCACATTGGCTCTTCTCACCTTCTACAAGTTGTCCAAAATTTTGGAAAGCATTTCGCAAACTTTCTTCAGTGGTACGAAACGAAAGCCCTGCATCAAAAAGCACACCAACCAGTAGCGTCATAGTTTGTCACAATCTTGGGTCAACTTTTCTGATCAAACACAAGTGGATGCTGGCTAAACCCTCAGCCCAGATGCAGAAACTGTCCATCAATGCCTATAAACCAACTCAAGTATGGTGCTTTTTATACATATAAAATCGCACAAAGCTTCATCTTTAGGGGTTAATTTGCTGAACCAACAAGAGTAAAGTTGCAATTCCATTTCATTATGAACACTGAACAACGACTCAATCATACATAGCACCAACATAAATTTCAATCTTCTAAGAAAAAAAAAAAAAAGAAAGCTTACCACTAACGTAGAGCTTGGTCTTCGGAGAAAACGAAGAAGACGAAGAAGAAGAAGAACTCGCCAATGGTACAAAGCTCCTCTTTTTCTGTCTAATACAAAATGAAACCTTATAACTAAGGCACGGCCGCCATTGCCGACCACAATTCACAGACCCCACTTTCTGCTCTGCAAACTGGGTCTCTCTGTTTCTATCAACCCAAGCGTTGGGAGCACTTCTCAGCACAAAGCTCGTCGCCATTTCTCACCTGAATGACCAAAGTGTTATCCTTTCAGGGTTTTAGTCTTGTTTATTTTTACTATTGTACTCAAACTGTAAAAAAAAATCTCTCTTTATATCACTTGCTTCATCTGAAGGTGAAAAAAGCTAAAAAGATCGTTGCTTTGAGTCTGAGATGAGACGACCGGCGGTGCTGTACCACTATCCCTGCCCGGACGGCGCGTTCGCCGCACTCGCGGCTCATCTCTACTTCTCTTCCAAGTCAATCCAACCCTTCTTCTTCCCTAACGCCGTCTACAGCCCCGTCACGGCGCAAAGCCTCCCTCTTTCCGACATCGACGAGCTCTACCTCCTCGACTTCGTGGGCCCACCTGGGTTTGTCCAGGAGGTCTCTTTGAAGGTCCCCAACGTCGTCGTTTTGGACCACCACAAGACGGCGGTGGGGAGAGTCGGCGGGGTGAATGTGACGAGTGTTTTGGATATGAAGAGGAGCGGGGCTACTATTGCTTTTGATTATTTCAGGGGGAAGGTTAACGTCGACGGCGGCGAAACGGCGAGGTTTGACGGCGTTAGGAGGGTGTTTGAGTATATTGAGGATGGGGATTTGTGGCGGTGGAGGCTTCCGGATAGTAAGGCTTTTAGTAGCGGGTTTAAAGATTTGAACTTGCAGTACGACGTCGGTTTGAACCCGGCTCTGTTTCAGCAGGTAGTTTTTGGTTTGCTCTGTTACAATGTGAGTGTTAAGTGAGTTACTTGTTGCGAAACACTTATGATAATGTGATTGTTGGGCAGCTGCTTTCTTTGGACTTGGAGTGTTTGATTAGTCAGGGAATGGTGAGCTTGTCAGAGAAGCAGAAATTGATAGAGGAGGCTCTGAGTCAGTCTTATGAGATTAAGCTTGGAGGTGGAGCTTTTGGTCATTGCCTGGTAAATTGGTTTAGATGTTTCTTATGTTTTTCAGTTGTACATTACTTGGTACATTATGAAAGATGGGAACTATTAGACTTGCCGAATGTTGCAAATGTGTCTATCCCTCTAATTCTTACTCCATTGCAGATTTGCAGTTACTTACTATGTAGAGAAGAGATGAGAAATTGGTTTAGAGAGCATAATGTTATACTTTTGCTTGTAGGCTGTGAATGCAGATTCTATATCAGAGTTGAGGAGTGAACTCGGACATCAGTTGGCTACTAAAAGCCGCACTCTCAACTTGAGGTATGTGGCTATATACTTATGAACTTGATATATGTGAATGTTTTTCTTGGATTTTGTTAACTTTTTTCCTTAGACCTTCCTAGCCTGTTTCATTTTGTCCCCTTTTTTTACTATTGTTGCTGTGGCACCTATAAGTGCTGCTGATTTTGTTGATCTGCAGCACTCTGTAGTCTCTAATGCTCAACAATGTTGAATGCTGGAAACTATAAGCCACAAGTAACTGGAGCCAAATATATCCTGTATATGAGGCGATTGTCAGTTACTTTAATTGGCTTGTTTGCTCTTACAATTGCAGTAGACTGTCCTTTCTTCTGATATATATTGAATGGAGAATAATTGAATAGGTTTTGAATCAAACTATACTAAGAGGAAGTTAGGAATATAGAAATCTCACAATCTGCATAAGTGTTCTTTCTGGTCAAAGTTGAACTTTTGAAGTCTACAAAACCTCTCTGTAGAGAAGCAAACTTTCTATTCAGAAATTCCTAGGTAGATTAAGGACAATACTAAAGAGATACAATGCTAAACTAAGACTACAGTTCTCAGATGATAAAAGTCATACTAAGATCGCGACCATGTATGACATGAACCCCAAAACGGCAAACTACAAGTTAGACAATAGCCCAGTTATGAGAGGTCCATATATTCGTGGTCTTTTGTTAGTCTTATGGGGTATTGTTTTCTTTCTATATCCTGAGCTTTTCCACTGCAAAAGCATTGTTCATTTACTTGATTTTGGTTGGCCCGGTGTAAGTTTCCCCCTTGCATCACCTCCTTTCTTTTTTTGTTGATTTTGGGTTAAATTGTTCCTTTGTGGAAAATCACCAACTTGTTTGATTATGTATATTATAGGTGTCTGCTTCAGCATCCTTCCTTCCATTTCACTTATCATTATTTTTGTTTGAAATGATCTCTAGGGGTATTGGAGCTGTTGTATACAAAGTCCCTGAGCTTGAAAATGACGAATTGCTGAAGATAAGCCTCAGGAGTGTGGACAGTGAAGACACAACTCCTATCTCGCAGGTTTTTACATCATCTAGCACATTGTTTTGCTCTTTAGCCTCTTAAATAGGGCCTGTAGCATATATGATACTTAGAAACATTAACTTGTATGCTAGTGTTGAAAGGTAACTAATGCATTTTGCAATTCATTCTCAGGAATTTGGAGGTGGTGGACATAGAAATGCCAGTTCTTTCATGTTAGGCTCTGCAGAATTTGAGCAGTGGAAGGTTGGCCAAGCAATCATTGCCGGCTGAAAGTGTACAGGATAACGTGTTTGTCGCAAACTCGAAATGACGGTCTCTCTCTGCTTTATTTAGTTGGGTTAAAATTAAACGTTGAGATTAGTGATATGCATAAAGAGTTCACCATAAATGCAATTGCTGACTTAAATTGTTGAGTAATGAGTATAGATTGTTGAGTAAACGATTATGCAATGATATGTGCTTTTATTCCACTAATAACACCCAAAGCAAGCACCTCAGGAGAAAGAGGTTGACATCAAAATCTCTAGACTACTCATGTGATTCATCTGAGTCCGAAGAAACCACCATCCAAACCAAACCAATTGAAAATAGTTAATGTGTATTTTTTTTTTTCGAAAGGAGTATGTTTCATTTTATTGTAGGGAAGTGTTATTTACCACCAATCACCAGCAATATCTGTAAATGCAGTCATCTTTGAATACTGAACGATTAGGTTGTGAAGGCCACACCCACATGAGACTGAGAGAGGTCGACTTCACCAGTAGTACCATTAACTGGAGGAGTGTTAGAAGAAGACCATGGATCATCTGTGATGAACTGCATCCACGAGTCGTCCTTCTCTTCTTCCTCGAAGTCCTGGAGACATGAGGACGACGATGCCCTTGGAATAATATTTTCTGGTGACAATGTTTCAGTACTACAGTGATCGTTATAATGTAGACCTCCTGCTGCTAATAATTGTGATGATCTTTCATGAATCAACAGCGATACATCACTGCTGCTACTTTGCCCTCCTTGCTCTTCAATTTCAGTACAAATTCCATTTTTCTTGAACACGCGACACAATGCAAAAGAATCCTGCATTCGTTTAGTGATCGATCATCAACAGAAATAGAGATATAGATGTACGTTATACGCTGGAAGCCAAATGCAAGATTAATTTCCTAAAAGGGTAATCAATAATAATTTGGTGTGTATATCTTAATCCATGTAATACGATTGAAGCTAGATGAAATATGCTTATGTTTTTGGACTTTGGAATAAAGTGAAAAGTCACCGACACCTTCTTACACAATGAAAGTGGAGAGTGATGCAGAAGAGGATGAGAGGCTGCTTTGCTTTTCGTGGTCTGAATAATCTACATTAGTTTTAGTCACAGAACCTCCAAATCATGACCATATATACAATGACAGGTTCAAAGTTGGTGGATACATGTCGGGTAATTCATATATTCTTCTTAAACAAATAATTAAGAAGCTTGAGAAGGGGTTAATCTGAATCATACGGACGATTGTACTTTTGTCTCATTAGCTGAACTCAACTTTGCAGCTGGTAATATAGAAGAGATCACCACCAGTGCAAGCAACGAATATTTGTTTATGCCCTCTTGTAAATAATAGAACGATATAGTAGACATAGCAAGTGAACTAAGAAATATGTAATATCCGGACGAGGCCCTACTATATATTACATGCAACTCATGCAAGTTTTACGTTCCTGGATAGAATTTTCATTCCTTGTTATCGCACATATATATTAGATTCCATTCCTGATCTATCCAAGTTGATTAATGGATATACAGATTAGTTGATTGGGATAGTAAGCTTAGTTTAACCTGCTTAAAAGATCGAGGTGGAAGTTAGAAACGAAAGCAGTAGAGAAAGAAATGCTTTCCTCGCTCAAGCTAAGTAGCTTCGAACTTGATGCTTTTCAAGTCGAATAGAAAATGAATCATGTGTACGTCAAGTAATTTGATGGATGATGCAGCAATGAAAGCTAATGGCATGGAGAGAGTTCATGAACGTACCTGAATGCCGGCGGAGGTGTCGTCGAGGCAGTCGGCCTTGTCATCGAGGCGATACTCATGCATGACCCAATCGGTTCGAATTCCCTGAGGTGCTCGGCCTCTGTAGTAAACCAGCGTCTTCTTCATTCCGATGGCTCGATTCTGGGATGACACTCTCCTGTCTTTGCCAGTGGATTTCCAGTATCCAGCTCTTGTTGCTCTGTTTGTTCTGAATCCATTTGGGTATTTCCGATCGCGCGGTCCAAAGAAGTACCACTCTGGGTCTCTACTCGGCAAAAATGACTTCTCTGCATCCGTTTCCGATCAATTTATAAACAACATCATCAGCTGACTTAATTAGCTACGTACATAATCACAGATTTTTGATACTTCTGCATATAATTGGTAAAATGTATATACTAGCTAGCTAGTTAGTGGTGAGAGAGGTTAAGATGTGGACGTAATTAACATATAGAAGAGGCCATATATATAAGGTAATAAGCTAGACCTGCTAATTCCCAAGGTTCACATTTGTAGAGATCAACTTCAGGAATGATATCAAGCTCAATCTCTTGCCCAATTATCTTTCTCTTCAGATAGTAATTCACAAGCTCTTCGTCCGTCGGATGGAACCTAAATCCGGGAGGTAATCCCACCGGAGCCATGTTCGTATCGCCTGATGCCTTGATCAGTAGTGGATAATGCTAGCTTTAAGTAGTATTACTGTTAATTTCCTATATACACGTACTAACTTGCTGCACCCGCCGGCCACCCCTTGTTGGATCAAGAGCTGGCTGGCTAGCTAGCTAGTTGCAGTAGTACTGTTATTTGTGCTGGCTGTGGTGATTGTTGTGCATTTATATACACAAACAAAAGGATTCAAAGTCCCTTGTCTTTGGGTCTTTCTTCCTCACTCCTCCTCATCCCGGCCTCTCACTTTATTAGCTTTTCCAGATTCTAGACAAACGTTCTTCTTACTACATTCATATCCAATGATCATGAACTATATATTTCATGATTAATAATATAAGTAAATTTGAGAACAAATACAAATTACATCCAACTATTTATGTTGACATAACCTATGATATGATTGACCCAGGAATATATATTTGAGGTAGCTAGCTCGCGATCGCTTTCTCACTTTCATACCTAATAATTACTCCGCAAATTCTTCAAGCTATCTTACTTTGGTCCTAGGCATGCCCATGGTTTCACTTTTGTTTTTCCAGGCCTCCACTTTTATCCCTTTCATGTCTTTAGCATACAGTGATTTCTTACCAGATCTTGCTAATTGGTTGCTATTTTGCTGAAGTGCTCGGAGAAAGAAAGGTTCTTCTTTGACATCTACTGGTTCACCTTTTCAGAATATATATGTACCAGTAGCTAGCAAGCTTCATTTTTTGTCTTGCTCGTTCCTTTTACTTTACTAGCTGCTACTAAATCTAAATCAAGGATATCGATCTGCTTAGTTTACTTATTGGGGGTTAGAAGAGTCGACAGATTATTCTTCAAATTAATAGTTCACATACTCTACTGCTGGTACAGTAGAATTTGAGGGAAAGGAGAATGAGTAATGCGGTGAACCACCTTTTTAGTGAACCACCTAGAGCCCATCTTAGGTGGCAGCTGATGTGGAATAACCACATCATCAAAACATAAATTCATTTTTTTTATAGTTCTATTTTTCTTAATTACGAAATTATTTTATATAGGATAATTTTAAAGTAAATATATAGACCTTTTTTTTTGACTTTCTGATATTATGTCGTCTTCATCGAATGTTATTTTCTTCTCTCTTCTTCTCCCCCGTCCTCGCAGCTCTCACCTTTTCTTCAATTAAACAACATCTTCCAAGTTCAAATCGTGAATATTTTTTTTTTCTAATGAGAATGAAACAGGGGCATTTTTGGAATTAGGGTTTAAGCCTTTAAGGGGAAGATAATTTGATTTATAGGAATGTAGAGATTGCTGCAAGCCTGCAACCATACCAGAACCATTGCTCTGCATTGCATGCTTACTAAGAGTGATTCCAGGTCTAACGGTGTTTTTTACAAATCAAATTCAGTTCCCACCCTCCCCCCAAAACCCTAGATCTAAATATGGCATAGCTAGCTTAATTTCATTAAAGATGTTTGCTAAGTGAACGAATCAGATTGAAAAGTTGTTAGTTTTGATAATTGAAAATGAGGAAGAGATCAAGATCAGAATGAAGAATGGAGCTCGCCAAAAAAATAGGAATAGAATTAAAAGATTTTTTTTTGAGAAAGAAATGATTAAAATAGATTAGGAATATTTATTAAATCATAAATTATGCTTTGATGATGTGGTTATGCCACATCAGCTGCCACCTAAGGTGAGCTTTAGGTGGTTCACCAAAAGGTGGTTCACCAAAAGGTGGTTTATCTAACATTACTCAAGAAGAATACACATTGTGATATGCTCGATGGTTAAATTTTGTAGTTTTTTTATGATCAAAATGCGGTAACAGTACCCAATGAGTTTAGGCCTAGTTTGGTACAGCTTTGTTTTAAAAAAAATCAGTTTCTATCTGAATTTTTAGATTTTATAGTGTTTGGTAAATGAAAGAAAAGCAGCTTGTTTTTAAAATTACAGGTTACTGACAACAGCTTTTAGAAGCAACCTGAAAGTTATTTTTAAAAGCAGCTGTCACTAAAAACACTAGAAATTAATAAATTTTATCTTGGCAGCATTTTTAAAACTAATATTAATCAAACACAAAACTGTTTTAATTCACAACTGAAAATTTTCGTAGTACAACAACATCAGTTTTTTTTTAAATCACAGCAATACCAAACTAGCCCTTAGTATAGTGGAAGCATGTTAATTAAGCTGCAAATGGAGCAAACACTGCAAGGACACTTATGGTAATAGGAGGTCTTTGGTTATACCTTAAATTGCTCAATAACCCCGAGGTGGTAGCTCACTCAACTACCATTTTTAATATAAAAAAAAGGTGCGGTAACAGTCTTGGTTTTGGTAGGGGTCAATTTTGTTACCTGCATAGTTAGTGCGCTACTTGAGCATGAAATGTAATAGACTAATAGGTGATCTTTTGATTTCTTAGCTTGACCAAACGAGGTCGTGTATGAGCTTTTTTCGTTCTATGAGCTCTTATCGGTTTCAAAGAAAAAATCTATTGCATTACAAATCTCTTGAAACAAAAATGTGAGATGCACATACAAACACAATCGTTAGTTTCATTGGAGCCAAAACAACGACATGTTACGTTGCGCTACACAACTCACTAGTCGCCAACTTCTTCACCAATCCACAACTCTACGCGCCACAACTACACAAGCCTACTCCTCAAACCCTCTCGACTCCGCTAACTACACCAATCTTCTCGAAGCCTGCATTCGATCCAAATCTCTCGCTCAAGCCAAGACAATCCACCAACACCTCATAAAAACCAAAACCCACATCGAGTCGAGGTCTCTTCTTCTTGATAAACTCGCCCGTCTCTACTTAACCTGTAATCAACTCGACGTCGCACGCCGAGTGTTCGATGAAATTCCCCAACCAAATGCTATACTATGCAACCTCTTTATACGAGCCTACGCGTGGAATGGACCCTTTGAACGAGCCATTGAGTTGTACTACGCCATGCTCGAATCGAATGTTGAACCGACCAAGTACACGTACCCTTTTGTTCTCAAGGCATGCTCTGCTTTGCAAGCACTTCAAGTTGGTGAGGATATTCATCGACACGCGAAAGGACTCGGGCTTGACTCTGACGTATATGTTTGCACTGCTTTGATTGATTTGTATGCGAAATGTGGAGAGGTGGTGGCTGCAGAGAGTGTGTTTGATGGGATGTTGTGTAAAGATGTTGTGGCGTGGAATGCTATGATTGCCGGGTTTTCGCTTCATGGTCTTTATGATGACACTGTAAGGTTGGTTGTTAGGATGCAGGGAGCGGGAACAGCCCCGAATGCTTCTACTATTGTTGCGGTTCTTCCTACTGTTGCGCAGGCTAATGCGTTGAGCCAAGGGAAGGCGATACATGGTTATTCTATGAGGAGGAGGTTTAGTGATGATGTGGTACTTAGTACTGCGCTTTTGGACATGTATGCGAAATGTCAGTGCATAGTTTACACGAGGAGAATCTTTGATGCAATGAGTGTTAGGAATGAGGTTTGTTGGAGTGCAATGATAGGTGCATATGTTGGCTGTGACTCCATGAGGGAGGCAATGTCATTGTTTGATGAAATGGTGGTGAAAGATATGAGGAAAGTGACACGAGTTACTCTAGGAAGCATACTCCGAGCTTGCACAAAGCTGATTGATCTGAGTGGAGGGAGACAAGTACATTGTTATGCAATTAGATCCGGTTTTGAATCAAGTACAATGGTGGGCAACACCATCCTTTCTATGTATGCAAAGTGTGGGATTGTAGATGATGCATTCAGGTTATTTGATATAATGAAGCCAAAAGATACGGTTTCTTATGGTGCTATCATTTCAGGCTATGTGCAGAATGGTTATGCAAAGGAAGCTTTGCTTATATTCCACCAGATGCAGTTGTCTGGGATTGATCCAGATTTGGCAACCATGGCAGGTGTTTTGCCTGCCTGTTCACATTTAGCTGCTCTGCAACATGGGGCCTGTGGCCATGGTTACTCAATTGTTCGCGGCTTTGTTAATGACACCTCAATATGTAATGCATTAATAGACATGTACTCGAAATGTGGGAAGATCCATATAGGCAGGCAAGTATTCGACAGAATGCTTAAGCGGGACACTATCTCATGGAATGCAATGATAGTTGGTTACGGGATTCATGGCCTTGGGATAAAAGCAATTTCACAGTTCCACAGTATGCAGGCAGCTGGAATGAAGCCGGATGATGTAACTTTCATTGGCCTCTTATCTGCTTGCAGCCATTCGGGGCTTGTCACTGAAGGAAAACACTGGTTTAGTGCTATGACTCGAGATTTCAGCATAATCCCAAGGATGGAACACTACATATGCATGGTTGATCTTCTTGCCCGAACTGGACTGTTGGCCGAGGCACACAATTTCATTCAAGACATGCCATTTGAGGCTGATGTTCGAGTATGGAGTGCACTGCTTGCTGCATGTAGGGTTCACAATGATATTGAACTTGGGGAAGAAGTGTCCAGGATAGTTCAAGGGCTAGGATCTGAAGGTAATGGAAATTTGGTCCTCTTATCTAATATGTACAGTTCTGTTGGGAGATGGGATGATGCAGCACATGTGAGAATTAAACAGAAGGATCAAGGCCTTAAGAAGAGTCCAGGATGTAGTTGGGTTGAGATTAATGGGGTGATTCATGGATTTCTCGGTGGAGATCAGTCACATCCAGAATCGGCTCAGATACATGAAAAATTAGAGGAACTACTAGTAGACATGAAAGGGATGGGATATTGTGCAGAAAATAGTTTTGTTCTCCAAGATGTTGAGGAAGAGGAGAAAGAAAGGATCCTCCTTTACCATAGTGAGAAACTAGCCATTGCTTATGGAATTCTTCATCTGAGCCCTGGGAAACCCATTTTTGTTACTAAAAATCTGCGGGTCTGTGGTGATTGCCATGCTGCTATAAAGTTCATCTCTCTTGTTACAAAGAGAGAGATAAGCGTAAGAGATGTGAGTCGGTTTCATCATTTCAGTGATGGAAATTGTAGTTGTGCAGACTTTTGGTGAAGAAGATAATACATTGGGTGTATTCAATGCCTCCCTGCCTCTTCAACTGTATGATATCTGCTAAGGCAGGTTGTTTAGTATTGATTCCATTACATTGTACAAGTTCTAGTTTTTGCAGAATGCAGATTATGTTCCTAATTTATTATTACTTTAGACTGCATCATTTGCCTTCTTTCTTTAGAGCATGCTAAGAAATTTACTTTTCCTATACTAGCATGCAGTATATTGGGATGTGACGCCTAAATTCATTCCCTTTGATTTTGCATAAACTTCCGTTGAACTTGTTGCACAAGGTATCAATGCTCATTTCTCTCATCTTGTCTACATGTTACTTACCTTCAAAAAGTGGGAAGATTCAACAAGAAGGAACTCATCAAAGTTTTCGGAATTTGGCTCAGGGACTTGATGATCCATTGTGAAAATGCAAAAGTTCTCCAAGTCCACTGGATACAGGAATGTATAGGTGAGTGCTTGATACTGTTTTAATCATATCTGCTTATATCGTATCATCATGTATGAGACTTGATAGGGAAACAGATGGGTTGCCATAATAGATCATAAATTTGACAAATAATGAAATCCAATGAGCTTCCAAATACGTGACTGATGTTGGCCTCTTTTTTCTGCAAGATAATATTACTGTAAAGTAGTAGTACTATTTTGTGTGCTTGCTGACCTGGGTTTCAAATGAGAGAGCCTTCTATTTGCTGAGAGATTCAATTCCATAGTAGAAAAACCAATCATGCCAAATTGCCAATATAATAATAATGTGGAATGCTACTGAACTAGACAATATTCTTGTAAATGGTTGGTTCCTTCATTGCCTTCATCTGTGTACTGTTTGTTTGATATCCCATATAATAATCTCAGACTAATAACTAAACGTGGAGCTTAATAGGATAAGAGTGACATAAATATAGATTAATGTAAGTATTCCCTCTACTCTGTGCTGTATTTTAAGCTTCCGTTTTCTTCTTCTTTAAGAAACAAAAATAAAAAATCATGATCTCTTCTGCTATTGTCTCCCCAATGGGTTCAAAGTGAACCTAAAATCTCATTGCTCCCCTCCATGAGAGCTCTGTGACTGTAATTTCTATACTCACTTTCTTGCATGATTAGTTTATTGCAAGTCTAATTTCTAATTTTCTATCTGTTTCACTTACATAGGACTATAGGAGGAACCATCTCACATGCACTATAGTAGGATAATTGCTTAATGTAGAAGGAATGATTCACTAATTTAAGTCTTTAATTAGGTCACACAACCACCTCAATAGTAACCCTCATTTGGTCATTGTTGTTTTTTTCTTCTTATCTATGATGTTGACTTGGATTAATAGTGGAATAATGTGAATGAAAACAAATATTAGCTCATAATTGACAGAGTGAAATGGCGATAATTGCTAATCAAATATTTTGGTGATGAAGTTACATGTCGATGATTACTAATCAAATTGGGCCGCTGCCTATTAAAGTGAAGAACACACCAAATATAGTGATCACCTGCCCCTTCTTCCACCTTGTGACATGTAGATATGGACAGAGACTTGCATATACATGTATGACATAACCATTATGATATGAAAAAAAATCTACCACCAAACAACTATTTCAGAAAGATCTCGAGAAAGTGAAGAAACTACTATTGGGTGGCTTTTCTACAAATATGTTATAGGGAAACTAATTTTGTTGCAGATATAATTGCATCTCTAGGGGTTCTAACTTCTCTACTCCTTTAGTATGGTTTTGTTGCCTTTTTCTTTTTGTGTCTTTAACGTTTCATTTTGATCAGCTCAGCCAGTTGGAGTTACTAGAAACTTTATGTTGTAGATTTGTATTTTCTTTTGATGTATAGAACAAAGAATGAGAAACATAGTCAAGAATAGGAAAAAAAAAATCTCAAGATGGGTGAGAATCATATAGGATTATGTGTTCGAATAAAAGAAAATTTACAACTTAAGCTATCATTAGCGATTTATGCAAATAGTAGTATGAGATTTATTTTCAATTATCCTCAACGGTGAAAATTTTATTTTTTTATCGAAATCACACAATTTTCTTAAAAACTTTTTAGGTCAGAACGGTGGATCTTATGTTCTCTAACTACTAAGAGTGAATTAAGATATAACTCTAATCAACATGAGCTAGATTCGAACATTATATGTTCCACACTTAAGCTCTTACTAACTCTCGTGTCTTATTTATCAACCGTAGAATTGAATATGCGTCTCCACACCCAAGCTCTTTATGTTAGGGGAGGGTGCAATGGCGAAGACGCGCGCATTTCCTGAGGGAGTGGGGCCTTATTTATGATCTCCGATTTGTAAATTGTGCTGCTAGCTAGGTTAAAAGCTTCGGATAGAAATGGAAATGGAAATGGAGGCTTTCTTGATCAGAGGCACCAATAAATGCCACCCAAAACGAAACCAAACAATAAGATTTTCTCGGATATGAAAGCTTTGTTGGGATCCAATTATTGGGTACTCTCTCAGGCACAGAGAGAGAGACTGAGAGAGAAAAAAAAAGGAAAAAAAAAGAGAGAGAGAGAAGGAGAAGACTGTGGCTTGTCATTTTCAGAGACCTACCCGACCAGTCACCCCAAGCCCTCCTCCATTGTTAAGCGTGCTCTTGCGGGTTTCACTAAGCTTTAAGAAAAATTATAGAAACCCAAAGGATACCGTTATTTTCAAGTAATAAATTTTTACTATTTTTGTTGTTCTCATCCACCACTTGGTACTGCATTGTTGTTATTGGTACTAGACTATTTCCTTACATCAATCCAGTACCCTACTACTGCTGCATCACCATTCTCTGCCTGCTCAACCAAAACCCAACCAAGAAAGTAAGCAAATCCATAGCTCAGATTAGTACTTGGTTCATTGGATTCTCTCCTTTTTTTTCTTTTTTTTTTATCGATTGGTTAGTTTTGTTTCAAATTAGATAAGGAGAAATCGTTATTGAGTTTCCTTTATTTGATCTGTGAGCCAGCGTTAGTTGAAGATCATCATCATGGTGAGGAAGAAGCGAGGAGGTCAACTCGCTGGAGGAGCTGAAACCTATGAATCTCATGAGGTCGGCGATCAGGCTTACCAACACCACAGCCAAGATGTAAGAGCAGGAGGAGGTTACCAACAACACCAAGCTGCAAGACCCACCGGACCACCGCAAGGAGGAGGAGGTGGTGGCTATGGCGGCGGCCGCGGAAATAGAAACGGAAACGGAAACGGAAACGGAT
Organism: Fragaria nilgerrensis; assembly: GCA_010134655.1. NCBI lineage: Eukaryota > Viridiplantae > Streptophyta > Magnoliopsida > Rosales > Rosaceae > Fragaria > Fragaria nilgerrensis. The sequence goes on from CM020981.1 coordinate 11,726,351, forward strand.
ATGGAAACGGAAATGGTTATCATCATCACCAGCAGCAGCAGTATGGTGGTCCCCCGGCCGCTGAGAATGGAAGCAGGGGGAGGGCACCTGGAGGAGGAGGAGGGGGTTACGGCGGCGGTCGTGGCCGTAATGGAGGATCTTCTTCCGGCGGCTATGGCCCGGCCAAAGCATCAATTTCTGACCTGCACCAAGCGACCTCTGCTGATACATATGTTGCTGGTGGGGACAACCTTCAGGCTCAAGCTCAGCCTATTGCTCCGGAATTGGTGCAGTCTTTTCGGCAGGTTTCGATTGAGCAACAAGTTGCTCCTCTTCCTGTGCAGGCAATCCAACAACCCATTCCCACCTCCAGTAAGTCGGTCAAGTTCCCTCTTCGCCCTGGGAGAGGCACTGTTGGCGCCAAATGTATTGTCAAGGCTAATCACTTTTTCGCCGAGTTACCTGACAAAGACTTGCACCATTATGATGTGAGTTTTTTTTGTCTGTGTTTCGACATAGTCTGAAGTTAGTCTGGAATGTGTGTTTGTAATGGTGTGTTCTTTTGATGCTTAAATTTGATAGGTTACTATTACACCTGACATTGCATCAAGGAGGTTGAATCGCGCCGTGATCAAGCGTCTGGTGGATTTGTACAGGCGATCCGAGCTTGGAAATCGACTCCCTGCTTATGATGGACGGAAGAGTTTGTATACTGCTGGGCCGCTTCCTTTCTCGTCCAAGGAGTTCAAGATCATGCTTGCTGACGAGGATGATGGATCAGGCGGGCAAAGGTGGATATTCATTGTTAAATTGTACTCTTACATACCTTTTTGGATGCAGTCTTCTCACCCGAATCATTAATTTTCTCTTCTTGCTGTAGGAAGGAGAAGGAGAGAGAATTCAAAGTGGTGGTCAAGTTTGCTGCACGTGCTGACCTACACCATCTAGAACTCTTTTTGATGGGGAGGCAAGCTGAGGCTCCTCAGGAAGCTCTTCAGGTTCTCGACATTGTTCTGCGTGAACTGCCTACAGCTAGGTATGGAAACTTGATTTCTATTTGTTCATATTTGCACATTAGTTTCATATATTCTTGTGCTAATGTAATTATGTGCTATTTGTAGTTACTTTCCTGTGGCACGTTCATTTTATTCCCCTGAGTTGGGAAGAAGGCAGTCACTTGGTGAGGGTTTGGAAAGTTGGCGTGGATTCTATCAGAGTATTCGTCCAACGCAGATGGGGCTGTCTCTAAATATTGGTACCTTATTTCTCAAAATTCTTTAATTGACATATTATTGCAACCATCATGACTGATGCACAAATGATGCATGCATATGTTCCTGCATTGCGGTGTTTTTTGCTCCTTTAACGAAATTGTCAATGGTCCAGATATGTCATCAACTGCTTTCATCGAGCCCCTGCCGATCATTGAATTTGTCAATCAGCTGCTCGACCGAGACATTTCATCAAGACCATTGTCAGATGCTGATCGTGTGAAGGTTAGATTTTGTTCATGGTCTTGTTTGTTTCAATGTTTCTGACTTTATGTCTGTGAATTTAGTCAGAATGTTATTATATCCCGTGCTTCTTATATTGTGTTAAATCAACTTCTTACTTTTTTTAATAAAAATCATATTTTTTTCAACACAGACATTAATGAATATGTACAAAGGCTAACAACTTTGTTGTAACAAACTATGAGGTATATGTGATGTTACCTTTTTAATGGCATGACATATGTTTATGTAGAATTCGGAATTGGATTATCCCTCCATTCATACAGATAGCAGTATCACAACTTTTTGTTTATGTATGAGCAGATAAAGAAAGCTCTACGAGGAATCAAAGTTGAAGTTACACACCGTGGACATATGCGAAGGAAATACCGTATAACCGGATTAACGTCGCAGCCAACAAGAGATCTCACGTGAGTATCGTCATCTTATGTCATATGCTTTCTGCATTTCAATAGAAAAGAAATAAAACAGTACCTAAAGGGCACTTAGTGTTTTCCATTTGGTGGAGATACCTGAAATCTGTCGTTGAGTAATCTGTATCATATTGAGATGAATGCAAAACTTGTTTCACTGACACTGCTCCTTGATTGTCCAGTTTTCCACTTGATGAGAGAGGTACCATGAAGCATGTTGTTGACTACTTTCATGAAACTTATGGTTTCACTATAAAGCATACTCAGTTGCCGTGTCTGCAAGTGGGAAATCAGCAAAGATCAAATTATCTGCCCATGGAGGTAAATAAATGCTAGTCTTTTCATCATTATAAGCTCGAGAAGCATGTTAATAGGAAGTCATTGTTGCAGGTCTGTAAAATTGTTGAAGGGCAGAGGTACTCCAGGAGGTTGAATGAGAAACAGATTACTGCTTTGCTGAAGGTGACTTGCCAGCGTCCTCATGAAAGGGAACGTGATATTATCCAGGTTTGGTATTGTGGAAAGTTATATTGTATTTTACATTCTGTTATGCTTAATGTATGGTTCAGAGTTTTCTTCTTCTTTTAATTGACAACATGAGGTTGCCATCGACCCACTTGTGAATTAATACCCGCTTAATATGTGTTGGTTGAAAATTTGTACTCTGCAGACAGTTCGCCAAAACGCTTACCATGAAGACCCTTATGCTCAGGAGTTTGGCATTAAAATTAGTGAGAATCTCACTTTGCTTGAAGCTCGTATCCTTCCTGCACCAAGGGTAAGATATCTGTAATGGTCTGCTATCTATTTGTCTTTCAAACATTGGTACCGTCAAGGTTCACTTTACTATATGGATGGTAACTAAAAGCTTGTTTTGTGCTATGCAGCTTAAATATCATGATACAGGTAGAGAAAAGGATTGCCTTCCTCGAGTTGGACAGTGGAATATGATGAATAAGGTATACCTTATACATGAGTTTACAGTTTCCTTGTACTGTACACCTTTCGTACTATGATAACATATTGACCTGGATATACTTTTGTATCAGTATGGCTATTTACGCAATTAATGGTGAAACCTTTAATCTACTTTTTACCGTATGACAACTCTTTCCGTGCTATGGAGATCCTAGGGATTCTTGTTGACACTAGCCTTCTTTTGTTTCCCTGTGATGAAGATGTTAGAATTACTGTTTATGCAGTTGCACTGACCACAAAGTTAATATTAAATGTGTAATAGATAGGTGAAAGTGGTGGGTTGGTGTTTCCTTGCTTAAAGATAAGCGGGGAGTCCAATTCTTGTTGCAATTCCTTCTCTCCTGTTTTGGGGTTGCAGGGTGGAGATGAAAAAGGGAGTGAAAGTGAAAGGCTCTGCCATAGATTACTGGGCAATTAGTTTTAGCAATAAGTTATAGAACTTTGCTAATATCCAATATCATTTTCCTTTGGAATATTGATGACAGTCTATCATTGTAATGTTACAGAAAATGGTCAATGGTGGCACAGTCAACAATTGGATGTGCATAAACTTTTCCAGGAGCGTGCAAGATGCTGTTGCCCGTCGGTTCTGTAGTGAACTTGCTCAAATGTGCAACATTTCTGGCATGGTATGTGTTCTCTGATGCTCTTGTATCATCTATTCTTTTCCAAATCTGAGATTCCTCATATTGATGTTCGTGCTTTTCTAGGCATTTAATCCAGAACCAGTACTTCCTCCTATCACCGCTCATCCCGGTCATGTCGAGAGGACCCTAAAGTCACGCTATCATGATGCAATGGCCAAACTCCAGCCCCTTGGCCAGGAGCTTGAGCTACTTATTGCTATTTTGCCAGATAATAATGGCTCTCTTTATGGTCTGAACCTTCAACTAAATACTATCCACTCCTGTTTTGAGTATTTCTGTTATTTAGCATTGGACCGTGGACTTATGTATATCATCATTTACTATCCAGGTGATTTGAAACGCATTTGTGAGACGGATCTCGGCCTTGTTTCCCAATGCTGTTTAACAAAGCATGTCTTTAAAACCAATAAGCAGCAATATTTGGCAAATGTCACGTTGAAGATCAACGTGAAGGTAGGGGGAAGGAATACAGTGCTTGTTGATGCTCTGTCCAGGCGAATTCCTTTAGTCAGTGATCGACCTACCATCATTTTTGGTGCTGATGTCACCCATCCTCATCCTGGAGAGGATTCCAGTCCGTCAATTGCAGCGGTGTGTTACTAAACATACATGCTTTAGCTTGCATATGATTCTATTCGGTCTCCACCCAGGGTAGGATTTTGACTGTTTCACTATTACTATCTGAATCCAGGTTGTGGCTTCTCAAGATTGGCCTGAAGTTACAAAGTATGCTGGTTTGGTTTCTGCTCAAACCCATCGACAGGAACTCATCCAAGATTTGTTCAAAACATGGCAGGATCCAGCAAAAGGGACAATGTCTGGTGGCATGATCAAGTATGGCTACTCTTCTAGTTTTGGATATTTGGTTCCGGATCTGATTTATTGTTGTTGTTGTTATTTTTTTTTCCTTCTTTTTTCTTAACTAAACTTGCTTCTTGTTTCATCTGTATTTGCTTTTGGATCCAGGGAACTGCTCATATCTTTCCGTAGATCAACTGGCAAAAACCTCAACGGATCATATTCTATAGGTACCGATGTACCTTCTGATATTCTGCCTCAACTAGCTTTTTCTGTATTGCCATTTGTTTCTAATATTATTGTAAGTTTATTCTTTGCAGGGATGGTGTCAGTGAAGGACATTTTATCAAGTTTTGCTATTTGAACTTGATGCCATTCGTAAAGTAAGTCTACTTGGCTAATTATTTCTTCACTTTTCTTATTTTCATCGCTGGAAATTACAAAATATAGTCAATCACTTTCAGATTCTTATATATTTTACATTAATTCAGGCATGTGCCTCATTGGAGCCCGATTATCAGCCTCCGGTGACCTTTGTGGTGGTTCAAAAGCGCCATCATACTAGGTTGTTTGCCAACAACCATAATGACACGAGATCAGTTGACAGAAGTGGGAATATATTACCTGGTATTACATTCTGCCAGATTTGGAACTTCTTGCAATGATTTCAATTTTGCATGCATGATTTAAAAAACTTGGCAATGGATATTACAGGTACAGTTGTAGACTCCAAAATCTGTCATCCAACTGAATTTGACTTCTACTTGTGTAGCCATGCTGGAATTCAGGTACTGATTCATTAGTTGTCTGTTTATATACTTTGCAAAGCTGCGAGTAGTTATAGCTGCTATCACTCTGTCAAACAGGGCACAAGTCGTCCAGCTCATTACCATGTGCTGTGGGATGAGAACAACTTTTCAGCGGATGGATTGCAGACCCTCACAAATAACCTTTGCTATACGTAAGTTTGATGATTATCCCTCATTTTCATGTTAGGTTCCTTGTGAGGATGCCGATATTTTGTCTGTGTTCTTTTCGGGGATAATGATTTTGTTGAACGAATTACTTCTGCAGATATGCAAGGTGTACACGTTCTGTTTCTGTTGGTGAGCTCTCGCTCTCTCATCTCTCACATTTATACACACGCACACACAGAAACTGACCAAGTGAAAAGCACAACACACGCTCTATCTTATTCTGAGTTTGATTTTATGCTTATTGTTCTTTCGTAAATGTAAATGCTGAAATTGGTTTAATGCTAATTTGACAGTCCCCCCTGCATACTATGCACATCTTGCTGCATTTCGAGCCCGTTTCTACATGGAACCACAGACCTCAGAAGGCGGCTCAGTGGCAAGTGGTGCTACCACAAACGGACGTGGTGGAGGGTATACTGGACGTAGGCCACCGATTGCTGCAAGTTCCGCTGCTGTGAAGCCTTTACCTGCTCTCAAGGATAATGTCAAGAAGGTTATGTTCTACTGTTAGACCGACCTTGTTCTGCAACTAAATAAACAACTCGCTCCCATGGATATGGTGGGTGTAGTGAACTAGTAACAAAACACAGTACTGTTGGTAATGTACGTATTTGTGTGTATCAGACATGTATTTCTGTTACTATGAGATTGACTCTAGTCTACCCAAATCACGTGGATTTGGGATATGACGTTTCCTTTGCTATAAATAATGTCTTTGAATTGTCACGGTCATTGTGATTATTATCATGTGTCTCTAGCCCTCTACCTACTGCTTTGTATAAAATCATGGTTTTGGCAAACTAATCTGTGTTTGCCGTTGAGATTCCGGAGACATGAGCCGTTAGATTAGTTTGTGACAATTTATTTATTTATTTGTTTTCAAAATCACATGGTTTTCTCAGAAGTTTGCTAGACCCGGATACTAACATGTCCTGGGAGATAATATCAGGAGTTCAGGACGCTTCTTCTACCTTTGGCTATGAAGAATAGATTGAAATTTGACTCTAATCAACGCAGCAGTGAGTCAAGCACGTCGCTTCTTCTGCTTCGACCATCAAGAATAGATTGGAATTTGATTCTAATCAGCGTCGACAACGATTCAAATATACCTATACTCTTACTGACTTGACTACATGGTTAATATGTGACAATGAATAGTAAACGAGTAAAGTATTGGGAATGTAACCATTCAGTTAAAAACTAGGTTTATGTGGTAAAAGTAGGCAGTTAAAAACTAGGTGTATGGGTTATAATAAATAAAGCCGCCGGTAAAAAGTAAAATGTTGAAGACGAGTTGTTGTTCGGACTTGGGACGAAAGAAAGAGAGAGATGGTGGTAGATGTATCATTTCATTACTGCCTGAAAGAGGAAAAGCCCAAGGGGACAGACTTCTGGCTAGTTCTGCTTCTGCGAATGCAAAGGGCAGTGGGGGTTTTTGGTCATTTTCATGAGCAGCGTCCGTTACCATAGCCGTACTAGTAGTAGTGGACTAGTGGTCACGAAAAAAAGGCTTTGGAATTAATGAACAGGTGTCGTCGTCTGATTGCTGTGTTTTAGGTAGTGGGCTGAGTTGCTGAGTGGACAAGACCGGACCGGACCGGACTGACTACTACTGCTTTTGACCATGGTCCCTCCGGAGAAAATTTAACGCCAAGCTGGCTGATGCCATGTCATTCTATCTTTTTCTTGGAGCATTTGCACCCATTAGGTAAGAGCTACGTTGCAGGAAACGTGAAACGTTTCTGAAATGTTTTAGAAACGCGACGGAAACATGTTTTGACAAAAGCGGTATTTGAAAACGCGACTGAAACGCGTTTTTCCTTCAATGGAAACGCGGTGAAGTAATTATCCTGGAAATGTGGGGAAAAATTTGATATTTACCCTACCGAAAGGGATTAGGTCTTTCGTCTGCTCTTCGTCTCCTCTTCGTCTTCGTGTTTGCTCTTCGTCACCGTCTGCTCTTCGTCTCCGTCTGCTCTTCGTCTCCGTGGCCTCGTCTTCATTCCCTTCGTTTTGGCCTCCTCTTCGTCTCCTCTAATGTTGTAGCAAGGGATTAGCTCACAATCAACTCCGTTGCAAAGGATTAGCAGATCTCCTCCTCCAAAATTGAATCAATTTTGGACTCCTTCCTCCACTACAGAGCCTTCTTTAGCATCTCGAAGGCTTCGTTCACCAGCCTTCTTCAGTAAGTTTATTTTCAAAGTTGTTGCTTTGTTTGTGGTATTCTTTGAGTTCATGAATTTTAGGAAATGGGTTGTGAATATTTTGCTCATTTCTTGTTGGTTTTGATGTGAGGTAATGGGTTTGTTGTAAATGGGTCATAGCATTTGAAGTTTGGAACTTAGGCTTCTATACTCTCTAACTTTATTAGAAGTTGGTCAAGGATTGTTTGTGAAATCTTGATGATTTTTTATTGAAAGATGTATAGGTATGTTTCAAATGACCTTGTAGTTCTGTCAGTACCATATGATTCATATGACAATGCAATTTGAAGTTGAAGTTGTGGGGTGTTAGTTAAGGTGTTGGAATTGAAGTTGAAATCTAAGTTGATTAAGCAATATTACAGGATTCCTAGTATAATTCATTTTCAGATCGAATTTCGACAGGTTTCACTTCTGTCATGCTTCTATTAATGGTATTGATAGTTCTATTTGGTGTTTGGTCATTTTTGTTTCTGAATGACCAAACAAAATGAACTTGCAGGTTGGATTTGACGAGACTTACGAGACTTCATAGTTCATTGTACATAGTTACTCTGTATGCTCTGTTCATAGTTCATAGACTTACTTTTGGGTTGGTTATGCTTTCTTTGATGTGTTTTGTGTTCCAAAGACTCACTGAACATTTTTCTTCAAATTTGACTCTCTTATTTGGTGTGTGACTGTGTGTGTTATACTGTTACTCATATATTGTAATTTGTTTACCATTGAATACTGTGCTCTGGGTTGAGCAGCTGAGCTACTAATCTACTATCAGCCTAGCTAATACGTACATACATACATTAGTTGATGCTGCTACTATGCAAAACACAATATGTTCCATTGTTACTGGGTACATTACTAGCTAGTACTTAACAAGACTTCATACATAACTGCTCTGTTTGCTCATATATTCTAATGGCAAGAACTAACAACTATTCTTATTTGCTGGTGTGCATACATAGTTGCTCTGCTTTGTTTGCTCATATAATTTGGTATGTGTATTGACATTAGTTTGATTACCTTGTTGATTTAGGAACACTATGCCAAGAGAGACACTATGCCAAGAGAGACACCTCCTGTTAGGGCATGTGGAAGTGGAAGTAGAAGTGGAAGTGCTATTTTTTGAATTTATTTCAATTATATTTATTATAACAAATATTATATTTATTTTAATTTTGACGTTTCCTTCACGTTTCGTATCAGACTATATTTGATTTTGACGTTTTCGCGTATCGGGCCGTGCAATATAGGGTAAGAGCGATTGTTGATTTGCCAATGAATTGCCCATGCTAATTCACTATTTATATGAAATTGGCAATTGCATATCTTTAGTCAATGCACCAGTTAAAGACATTTATCTGCCAATCCACTATTCATATTTTATAATTTAAATAATTCTTTTTGGTAATGATAATTCATTAATTAAAAATATTAAACTTATAATTTGGTTAATTAATAATGAGATTGCTCGCACAACATTAATTATCTTGTGAACAAAATATCAGTTTTTAGAGGCAAAAAGTAGATATGGGTGTGCAAAGTTTATATTTATCAGTGGGCTCCACTGAATTGCTCAAGCAATTTGATGGTAAAAAATTGACAATTGATTTGGCATGGCAATTACTATAGCATGGGCCCCAGCAAATTGCCTGAGCAATTTTGAACCGGTGCATTGCTATATTTGAAGAAAGTTGATGGGTTCTATTAATTGCCTACCAAATTGGCGCATTGGTGCAAATGCTCTTAGTATTTGATTTACACGGTGATAATTCAATAGCCTCATCACTACGAATATGAATTTGAATTTAGATAATAATCTCGAAATATGAAAGGGGAAAAACAGAAAAGAGCGTTATAAAAGAGTTTTCAAAACTAACGGTCTGTTCAAACGTCATAGACGTCTTTATATTTAGGATTAAATTCAGTTTACCCCCTCAAACTTTAAGACTAAAATCAGTTCAGTTCCTGATTTTTTTTTAATTAGTTAAGTCCCTGAACTTTCAAAATGCATCACCCTAGTCCAAAATTTGGATTTGACTCGAAATATGATGTCATCTGGTGAGTTAGAGCCGACATAGTGACCCATTTTGCAGCCTTTCACCCTTCATTTGAGAAATAGGAAGTCGTGGTTTTGCACTATTACACTATTGCTAGAGTGTTAATGTTTTTATTTTAGGGTGGAATGTGAAAATGTTTATTATACCCTTCTAAGGGGTTCATAATCTGTAAAAATGGGCCAACATGTTTGGGCCAACTCAGCTTGTGACTTAATTATTGAAGTCAATTTTAAAATTTAGACATGATGAAAACTAAAAGTTGGGAGACCGAACTGATTAAAAAAAAAATCAGGAACTGAATTGATTTTAGTCCTAAAGTTTGAAAGGTAAACTGAATTTAATCCTTATATTTAAGGACTCGGTTGCTAAGAGTTGTCGTCATTTGGAACCTATTAACGACTTCACGTGAACACTCGAACATACAAAGAAATCACGTTTCACTTTACTCATGAATTACAAAGCCAGCTAGTCCATTCAAAGTTTAGTGCGTTTACTGTCATTCTGTTTTAACATTCACTACCAAGTTTGAATGGCTTAGCTAGCTTTGTAATTCGTGAGTATAATGAAACATAATTTCTTCATAGGTCACTGCCAAGTTTAATTCTTTATCCGGGCGGACTTTACAATTTCGTTCAATATCTCTTTGGTATTAGTAGTGATTGTCTCGACTTCTATTGTTGTCAGAACTAAATCTTATCATATCAAACTAGTTCAACATATATAATGACCATACAAAACTTGGTATATTTGAACAAATCTTGTCGAAATCAATTGAAATAGGTTCAAATATGATGTATCAATACTCAACATAATCCGTACATTTAAACATTCACATGGTAACATTTATAATCAATTTATTTCCTTACAGGATGTATGGAGATGAACAGAACACTCGCATGGAAAAGAAGAAACATAAATGCAATATTTTGAATTGAAATTTGTTTAATCCATGTGGTTTGAAGTCCATATCTGTTTAGTTATTTTGGTTTTATTTTAATCTGAATAGTCTTTAAAATCAAAAATTTTCATCCAAATAGTCTTTATGGTTTTATTTTAATCTAAATAGTTCTTAAAGTCATGATTTTTCATCCAAATAGTCATTCCGACAATTTTCTCAGTTAAAGACCATAAAGACTATTTGGATGCAAAATTGTGACTTTAAAGACTATTCAGATTAAATAAAACCATAAGGACTATTTGAATGAAAAATTGTGACTTTAAAGACTATTCAAATTAAAATAAAACCATAAAAACTAAACATATATCGACTTCAAACCATAAAAACTATACAATATATATTTTCCATTCAAGAATTTACCTAATAGTCAGGTACAGTATATTTCACCAAACTCCATATTAAAATATATATTTCTCTCTGAAATGGTTTTGTTGAAGGGCTGGCATCAACTTTCCTTCCACACGGGTTAAAAGTTAAAACGATGACCCCAGTCTCACTGTGGGAAGAGTCAAGTAGGGGTAAAAACACAGAGGTGAGCAGGGGTAGGACCGTAAATTTGACGGGAAGAAGGGTAGAGTGGTGATTTTGATTAACCTAGTGGTGTGGTTGTATAAATGGGGGAGTGTGGGAGGCGTTGATGGGGTCTTTCACCAACAGCAACATAAAATAATAAAAATATTCAAAGAGAGAAGGAGAGAGAGAGAGAGAGAGAGAGAGAGAGAGAGAGAGAGAGAGTAAAGGTGGTTCTTCTCTCTGAAAGCACCAAAAGCAAAACCACCCCCTGCTGAGGTGAGGTTAGTACGGAACACGTCGGCTTTCTGCTTTTTACGGTAAAAAATCTTCTCTCGCCGCCGGTCTAGGTTTTCGTAATGCTTTCTCTGTCGGTTTTTTGTCTGTGAATTTCTGGTGTGGATCTGTGTGCCTCTGTTTCTTTCACGAAGATCTGGTTTGATTTCTGTATCTGTTCGTTTCGGTTTTGGAGCGGTTTGTGCCGTCGTTTCGGTGCAGGTTTTGCCTTGGATCGTTTAGATCTCGCGGATTTTGCAATGCTGAGAAGCATCTCTGGCTTTTTGCTTCCCTAGGGTTTGCTGTGTGTGGTGTTCTTATGATTTTTTTGTTTCGAAGCGTGTGTGTTTTTGGTTTTGCAGTGTCGCTGTATTTGATGATGTGTTACTTTCGGCAAGGTTGAAATGCTAGGGTTTTGAGAAATTGTGGGAATTCTGTGGTTACTGTAGAGTTTAAATTAGAATTCGGCTTTCGGTTGCGAGAGTAGTCTGTTGTTTGTTTGATTTTACAGTGTAATAGATGTAACTTTGCATGTTTGGCTATGGAGGCTCATTTTGATAGTGATATTGGTGTATGAAAATTTGCAATGTTGGATGAACGCATGGTTTAGCGTGCTGTTTATGTTATTTTGACTGTTTGTTACTTTTGGTTGAGGTTTGAGCGTCTTGCTGTTGTTTTGTTTGTATAGACACCATCATGGTGAGGAAGAGGAGAACCGAGCTTCCTGGCGGAAGTGAAAGCTCTGAGTCTGGTTCCCAGCGACCTGCTGCTCCACCACCGCAACAACAACAACAAGGTGGAGGAGGACACCCACAACAGGGTGGCGGAGGAAGGGGATCTGTGCCCCAACAACAGGGTGGAGGCTACCAAGGTGGAAGAGGATCTACTCCACAGGGAGGGCGTGGAGGATATGGTGGTGGCCGTGGAGGCTATGGAACGCCACAGCAGCAGTATGGCAGGGGAGGGCCTCCTCAGCAACAAGGAGGCCGAGGAGGGTACAGTGGTGGTCGTGGAGGACCTTCAGCTGCTGGCCCATCCAGACCACCAGTTTCCGAGCTGCACCAAGCAAGCCCAGTTCCTTACCAAGCTGGACTCACCCCTCAGCCTGCTTATCAAGCAAGCTCATCTTCTCAGCCACCGGAGCCTTCTGAAGTGGCAGAGCAGCTTCAGCAGGTTTCCATCCGGCAAGAGGAAGCTCCTAGTCAGGCCATTCAACAAGTACCGGTCTCCAGCAAGGGTGTGAGGTTCCCTCTTCGCCCTGGAAAGGGTAAGACTGGCACAAGGTGTACAGTCAAAGCAAACCATTTCTTTGCTGAATTGCCAGACAAGGATCTACACCAATATGATGTGAGCACTCTTGCCCTGTGTCTGTATTTTGGTACTGACTACGTATTATTAATATATGAATGACTATATCATTATTTTATTGTGTTAGGTAACTATTACACCAGAAGTCACATCACGGGGTGTAAACCGTGCTGTGATGTCGCAGTTAGTGAAAACCTATAAGGACTCCCATCTTTCAAGCCGACTTCCTGCTTATGATGGACGGAAAAGCCTGTATACTGCTGGGCCTCTTCCTTTCCAGTCGAAGGAGTTCAAAATCACTCTTTTGGATGATGAGGAGGGACAAGCTGGACAAGCGTATGTATTAATTGATTGTACTTTTTACGGCAACACTTTTATTGTATTCTTGTAGTCTATTTACCATGTATTTACTGATGGCTTCTTCTTGATGCAGTCGGAGAGAGAGAGAGTTCAGAGTTGTGATCAAATTCGCTGCGCGTGCTGACCTGCACCATTTAGGTCTCTTTTTGCAAGGGAGAATAGCTGATGCACCGCAGGAGGCCCTTCAGGTTCTGGATATTGTTCTAAGGGAGTTGCCTACTTCCAGGTACACTGTTTCTGCTTTATGCTTGTATGATATTGGAAAATATATCCATGGCTTATAATATGCACAAGCTGATACTTGCCTGTTTGGTTGTAGGTACTGTCCTGTGGGTCGTTCATTTTACGACCCTGGCTTGGGTAGAAGACAACCACTTGGCGAGGGTTTGGAAAGCTGGCGTGGTTTCTACCAGAGTATTCGTCCAACTCAAATGGGGCTGTCTTTAAACATAGGTACACGATGCAACATTCTAACTTACAGTAGCCTATATACTTCCATCAATTTAGGTGTTGTATTACTGTATTATTCCACCATGCACTGACATGTATAATGGTTGAATGTCCAGATATGTCCTCAACAGCTTTCATTGAGCCATTGCCAGTTATTGAGTTTGTAACCCAGCTACTGAATCGTGATGTTCAAGCGAGACCTCTTTCTGATTCCGATCGTGTGAAGGTAAGATTTCTTTCTTGTCATGATTCTGGTAATTCAGTTTATCTTCTACTTGTGTACGAGGGATATGTCCTTTAGGTATACATGTTTTCATGTTATTAATTTTACAAGGCCTTGAATCTTTGTTTTCAAACAGATTAAAAAGGCTCTACGTGGAGTGAAAGTTGAAGTTACACACAGAGGAAATATGCGCAGAAAATACCGCATCTCTGGTTTAACATCCCAGGCAACAAGAGAGCTGACGTGAGTATTAATAGCTCATGGTCATTAATTTTTTAAAATCCTGTTGAGACATGAGTTCATGACTGTCTTAATTTTTGTTTTCAGTTTTCCTGTTGATGAAAGAGGAACAATGAAATCGGTGGTCGATTACTTTCATGAAACCTATGGTTTTGCCATTCAACATCCATATTGGCCTTGTCTTCAAGTTGGAAATTCACAGCGACCTAACTATTTACCTATGGAGGTGCTGTTATACTACAGTTTACTTTCAATAGTGCAGTTACTTGGATTCTAATATGCCGTAATTGCATTCAGGTCTGTAAAATTGTTGAGGGACAACGGTATTCTAAGAGACTGAATGAGAGACAGATAACTGCTTTACTCAAGGTGACTTGTCAGCGCCCTCAAGAAAGGGAGCGTGATATTATGCAGGTTAGTTATCTTTGATATTTGCTATTTGTGCCGCCTCCATTGTTGGGAGGGTCCTGCATGATAATGATAATTTTGTTTCCATGGAGTTTGTTCTGGACTTTGCATCCTTCTAGAGACTTGAATGCCATAGCAGGGTTTTTAGTGTACTTTATATGATATGTGTATCTTAATCTCAATGATATGGTTAGGTACCTACAATCAGGTTTTATAGTTTTATTCAGAAAGTATTGGCTATGGCAGTTTTGTGTTAACATTGTAGTGTACATTTGTGTCTTCAAAATATTTTAAATGCATAATCACAATGCATGGTTGTTGACTGTGTTATAGGGAATGCGTGATATGTTTAGTTTCCTAATTCTGCTCTTCTGTTAATATTTGCAGACAGTACGTCATAATGCATATGCTGAAGATCCTTATGCAAAGGAGTTTGGAATTAAAATTAGTGAGAATCTGGCTCAGGTTGAAGCTCGCATTCTTCCTCCGCCATGGGTAAGATATATCTGTAATTGCCTTTTTGCTTCTGAAGCTTTGGTTCTAGCATGTGGCTGTATTGATTCTTCTGTTCTTACAGCTTAAATACCATGACACTGGAAGGGAAAAGGATTGCCTGCCCCAAGTTGGACAGTGGAATATGATGAATAAGGTATTGGGGTGCATCATTATCATATATCTAATACAATACCGTAAACCTGTAATGTTTATGTCTGTTTTCTCGCAGTGGTGTACCTTTTTCATTCTTTTCTTAACATCTCGTGATATTGTTGCAGAAAATGGTAAATGGAGGAAAAGTAAGCAATTGGATCTGTATAAACTTTTCCCGCAATGTGCAAGACAGTGTGGCAAAAGGATTTTGTTATGAACTTGCACAGATGTGTCACATTTCTGGCATGGTATGGGACTTAACTTTTGTTCTTTTACACTTTCACTGGCCATTATTTAATTGCATTGCATCTGACTGTTGAACTGTTTTTATCAGGCATTTACTCCTGAGCCAGTGCTTCCACCAATCACTGCTCGACCTGATCAGGTGGAGAAGGTCTTAAAAACTCGGTATCATGATGCAATGACCAAGATTCCTGGCAAGGAGCTTGACCTTCTTGTTGTCATTTTGCCAGATAATAATGGCTCTCTTTATGGTATGTAATTAAAATCAAATTCTTATTTCTTTATTTTATTTTTGTTTGTTCACTACAGGAGTTGTTTTAGACTCATGAATGCTATGATATCTCATCCAGGTGATCTAAAAAGGATCTGTGAGACAGATCTTGGCCTAGTATCCCAGTGCTGTTTAACTAAGCATGTGTTAGAATGAGTAAGCAGTATTTAGCAAACGTTGCTTTGAAGATAAATGTGAAGGTCGGGGGACGGAATACAGTACTTGTTGATGCAATCTCGAGACGTATTCCCTTGGTCAGTGACCGTCCCACAATAATTTTCGGTGCTGATGTGACGCATCCTCATCCGGGGGAGGATTCAAGCCCATCAATTGCAGCTGTATGGCTCAGTAGCATAATGAATAATGTTCTTTGTTCTGCATTAATAATATAGTTACAAACTTACAATTGATGTTCAAACTGCATTTGAAACATAGGTTGTGGCTTCTCAAGACTGGCCTGAAATAACAAAGTATGCTGGTTTGGTTTGTGCTCAAGCCCATCGCCAGGAGCTTATCCAAGATTTGTTTAAACAGTGGCAGGATCCAGTAAAAGGCACAATGTCTGGTGGAATGATAAAGTACGAGTCTCTCTCTCTTTCTATCTCTCTCTCTCTCTCTCTCTCTCTCTCTCTCTCTCTCTTATATCTCTTTCTCTTGTGCTTCTCTTCATTTGATTCTACATAACTTTTTGTTTTTCTGGTAGCCTATGTTATAAATATGGAGTTGACTGACATGTAGATGTGTTTTGAAATTGTAGGGAACTGCTTATTTCGTTCCGTAGAGCAACAGGACAGAAGCCTCAGCGCATTATTTTCTACAGGCATTTTTCACAAATTCTTTTTTCTCGCCTATTTACTCCTTTGCATTTTCTCATCCTTGTTACTCCTGTATCTAATTGAGTGTGTGCATCTTTCTTTCCAGGGACGGAGTGAGTGAAGGGCAGTTCTACCAAGTTCTGCTGTACGAACTTGATGCAATTCGTAAGGTAATTAATATTGTTACTGTTGCACTAATGTTCTCTTAGATATCACTGTCGTGTATTGTAATCAATTAACCAGTAGTTGTTCCTCTTCATACACATTTTATGTAGGCCTGTGCTTCACTGGAGCCAAATTATCAACCTCCGGTGACTTTTGTTGTTGTTCAAAAGCGTCATCATACCAGGTTGTTTCCTGACAACCATCGTGATCGCAATTCTGTTGACAGGAGCGGGAACATTTTACCTGGTAATTAGTTTTTTTTTTCCAAGTACCAACATGTCTAATTTTAATATCAAATAGTCTCTGGAATCTAGTGTGGAAATTGAACTCTTGCTACCCGTAATTTATCAGGTACTGTGGTGGACTCCAAAATCTGTCACCCCACTGAGTTTGACTTTTACCTCTGCAGCCATGCAGGAATTCAGGCAATAATCATTTCCTTCTCTTATTTTTATGTGTTTGTGAGTTTATCAAATATCTAACTGACATGCTACGACAGGGTACAAGCCGCCCAGCTCATTACCATGTGTTGTGGGATGAAAATAAGTTCACAGCAGATGCGCTGCAGTCCCTCACCAATAATCTTTGCTATACGTAAGTTTGCTCAATCATCCCTACGCCAAAGATACCCTAATCTACCATTTCAAATTCTTGTTCTCAATAATTGATTTTTGAATTCCTGTAGGTATGCAAGGTGCACACGCTCTGTTTCAATTGGTAAGATTTTGCTGTCTCTGACTCGTGTTGCTCTTTCTCTGTTGGCTTATGACTGGGGTCACTACTTGTCTTTGGAACATTTACTGACTAGTTTATTTTTCCAGTTCCCCCGGCGTATTACGCCCATTTGGCTGCCTTCCGAGCAAGGTTTTATATGGAGCCGGAGACTTCTGATAGTGGTTCAATGTCAAGTGGTGCTCATGTACGTGGGAGTGGCATGAGTGGGGCTGGTGGAGGACGGAGCACTCGAGCACCGGGTCCAAATGCTGCTGTGAGGCCTTTGCCTGCTCTCAAAGAAAATGTGAAGAAGGTCATGTTCTACTGCTAGAGGGATGTCTATCAGAATTTGACAGTTATAAGAAAGTTGTAGTTGGATTTGAAAAAGCTTTAGCGCGTTTTAGATTGTTCTAATGCTTTTCAAGGCTCGGTGCAATTAGTAAAGCGTACTTTGCTGCGCAAGCTTGGATAAATCTAGTCTAGTTTTGGCCCATGATACAGTGCCGAACAATTGGTGCCTTTTCTTAATTAATCATGGGCTGTTTGAACCTGAATGAATCTGGTAATGCAGTTATCTTATGTTGTCAGAGCTGATTCTCGTCTAAATGCTAGTTTATGTCGTAATCGTAGTTGTTCCATGGCATGCCAAGTAAATGGCTTTAGGCATTTTTATTTTGCGGAAGAGCCTGTGCGGCTTTGCCAGTTTGCGGTTTAAACAAAACTTATGTGAAACAAGGTTTTGTGTTGAAAGAAAGAGGCAAGGAATGAATACACATTACAGAACTTACCTTGAGATTCTTTCCCTCCACTTATGAGATAGTTCTGGTAACCTTGCCAGAGCAGAAAGCCAAAATCATTTGCTTCTTTCTGGTTTCCGGGTTACCTTGGTAACATGCCTTTCTTAGGAATAAAAGAATCTTGTTTCTCCTCCCCTTGCAATTTGAGCGCGTTGCCATGTGTATAAATTAGCACTCTTCCCATTCAATAACATCACAACACATACAAACTAGTCTCCATCGTTTACCTCTGCTAAAATGGCTTCTGTTCCAGCCTTGAAGCGCGCTGATTCAATTGCAGAAACTATGCCCGATGCTCTGAGACAGAGCCGCTACTACATGAAGAAAGTTTTTGCCAGGTTGCTTCCAAGTTCCAATCCAAAAATTATCAGCTTTCATGTTTTAAATTATAGGATTAATTTCAGTTTACACCTTGAGGTTTAGGGTTAACATCATTTCACTCCTCATACTTGTAATTTGGAAAATTTACCCCTAAAGTTTTTAATTTTCATAAATCATGCTTAATTGCTGAAATTCCGTCTAATTTGGACGTTAATTTTGATTTCATAACTCACTAAAATAGATAAAATAGTCTTATAACAATATAAGTCGTCTTTTATGACATTTTTTCTAAGATTTCATGCTATCATTTAACCTCCAAATTAGATGGAATTTTAACAATTATGTCTGATTTATGAAAATTGAAAACTTTAAAAGGTAAATTTTTAAAATTAAAAGTATAGGGAGTGAAACGATGTTAACCCCAAACCTCAAAGGGGTAAACTGAAATTAATCCTAAATTATACATATTTTTTGTTAACTAATTTGGTTGGATACGAACTAAAAGGTTCGTTGGGAATGGGAAGAGGCTACTGAAGCCCCAGCATATAATGGAGGAAGTTGAAAATTCTATTGAGGATGGGAATGAAAAAAGCAAGGTGTTACGGGGATTACTTGGTTACATTCTCAGTTCTACTCAGGTAAGTACATACTTATATTGCACACTAGTTTCTAGCTATGTAATTGATATGGTCTTTTCATTATATATGCAGGAAGCAGCTGTTGTTCCGCCGTACGTTGCATTTTCTGTAAGACCAAATCCTGGTTTCTCAGAATTTGTTAAGGTGAATGCTGATGATCTTGCAGTAGATGGAATTTCCGTTACTGAATACTTGAAATTCAAAGAAATGATCTACGACGAGAACTGGTATATATACTTGACATTTTCTGTTGTTTGATTTGAGAAATGAACATGTAAGATGTTTATTAAGGTGTAATTACATGCAGGGCTAATGATGAAAATGCTTTAGAAGTTGATTTTGGATCCATTGACTTCTCTAGTCCTCGCATGACTCTTCCTTCTTCCATTGGGAATGGACTTAACTTCATCCTCAAGTTAATCTCCTCAAGGCTGAATGCCACCTCATCCGATTATGCCAAACCCTTGCTTGGCTACTTGTTAGAACTCAATTACCACGGACAGAATCTTATGATCAATGAAACTATGGATTCGGTTGAGAAGCTTGAAACATCATTGATTCGAGCACAATTGGTTGTCTCGGCACTCCCAAAAGAGACACCGTTTCTTAATTTCGAGCAAAGGTACTCATCCATGTTTCACTTTTGATGTGATCCTTGTCTTCCGGGTACGTACATTGTGGTTAAATCATTAAGTTTCAGGTTAAAGGATATGGGTTTTGAGAAAGGATGGGGGGATACAGCAGAAAGAGTTAATGAGAGGATGAGGACACTGTCAGAAGTACTCCAAGCACCAGATAGTGTGAAGTTGGAATCATTCTTTAGCAGCCTTCCCAATACATTCAACATTGTCATCGTCTCTCCTCATGGCTACTTTGGCCAGTCAGATGTCCTCGGATTGCCCGATACTGGTGGCCAGGTCTCGCTACTCTACTAATTCTATCTCCATAACATGCATATATGAAGGATATATCAACTGACTAGTACTAGTTCTTGTGTTCAATTTCACAAATAAATGAAACAGGTGGTTTATATACTTGATCAAGTTAGAGCCTTAGAGGAAGAGATGCTATTGAGAATAAAGCAGCAAGGGCTTGCTGTAAAGCCTCAGATTCTTGTGGTGACGCGACTCATACCAGACTCTCGAGGGACCAAGTGCAATGTGGAGTTGGAGGCTATAGTCAACACTAAGCACTCCCACATTCTCAGGGTTCCTTTCAGGACAGACAAAGGCATTCTGCGCCATTGGGTGTCCCGTTTTGATATCTACCCTTATCTTGAGACTTTTGTCCAGGCATTGATCTTATTTTCAATCTATTATACAACTCCACCTACATTGTGGAAACAAATGCATTTTCTTTTATGTACTGATTTTGTTTGATCTCTCATTGCTAGGATGCAACCACAAAGATCTTACAACACATGGACTGCAAACCAGACCTCATAATTGGGAACTATAGTGATGGAAACTTGGTGGCCTCGTTGATGGCTTCCAAGCTTGGAGTAACACAGGTCTAATTATGACCATGATCATGTCCTATCTATCTTAGTCATTTTAAATCCATCTTCTTGAAAAATCTTGTATCAAGTAACTCTAACCCTTAAACCACATGCAGGGAACAATTGCTCACGCTCTAGAAAAGACCAAGTATGAAGACTCGGATGCCAAATGGAAGGATTTTGATACAAAGTACCACTTTTCTTGTCAGTTCACTGCTGACTTGATCTCTATGAACTCAACTGATTTTATCATAACTAGCACATTTCAAGAAATATCAGGAGGGTAAGGCTATCTTCTAGTTTTCTTTCTCAAAATTGATCGAAAACTGCATGTCATACTCATTCTAGCTCCTTATACTAATGCGGTCTCCTGAATCAGTACGGATCGACCTGGACAGTATGAAAGCCACACTGCATTCACAATGCCAGGACTCTGTCGAGTAGTCTCCGGCATTGATGTGTTTGACCCAAAGTTCAACATTGCTGCCCCCGGTGCTGACCAATCTGTCTACTTCCCCCATTCCGACAAACAGCAGCGCTTTACCAAATTTCATCCTTCCATTGAACAAATGGTCTACAATAAGCAGGAAAACGACGAGCACATGTACAAACTTGATAATTTGGGTTCACTTATTTGACATTTTTTAACATTACCACTCTACTGTTACATTGAACTAAAACATGCTTTATGCTTGATTTGAACAGAGGATTTTTGGCAGACAAGAAGAAACCAATCATATTTTCAATGGCAAGACTGGACAAAGTGAAGAACCTTTCAGGACTAGTTGAGTGGTTCGGAAGGAACAAGAGGCTGAGGAATTTGGTCAATCTTGTTATAGTAGGGGGCTTCTTTGACCCATCCAAGTCCAAAGACAGAGAGGAAATTGCTGAAATCATCAAACTGCATGCCTTGGTTAAAGAATATCAACTTAATGGCCAATTCAGATGGATAGCAGCTCAAACTGATAGATACCGCAATGGAGAGTTATACCGCTGCATTGCAGATACAAAGGGAGCTTTTGTGCAGCCTGCATTGTATGAAGCTTTTGGTCTTACAGTGATTGAGGCAATGAACTGTGGATTGCCCACATTTGCAACAAACCAGGAGGCCCGGCTGAAATTATAGTTGATGGAGTCTCGGGATTCCATATTGATCCAAACAACGGTGAAGAGTCCAGCAACAAGATTGCTGATTTCTTTGAGAGATGCAAGGCAGATGGTGACTATTGGAAGAAGATGTCTGTGGCGGGTCTGCAGCGTATATATGAATGGTACAGCAATAGTATTTGAACATTTATGTGACTGCAGCTTAGCCTTGTGCGCAAATCTTGAAGCTGATGTTTGTTTGTTTTGGTTGCAGCTATACATGGAAAATATATGCAAACAAAGTGCTGAACATGGCATCCACTTACGGGTTTTGGAGGCAGTTGAGGAAGGAGCAGAAGCTAGCAAAGCAAAGCTACATTCATATGTTTTACAGTCTCCTATTTAGGACTTTGGTAGGTTTATCAGTTTGTTTTAAATATCATTTTCACATCCATAGTATATTAGGCGAGCGACTAATGTAGCCAATGTTTTTGTTATGTTACAGGCAAGGTCTGTACCTGTCCCAAGTGATGGATTTGAACCAGTACCAATGCCAAAGGCAATAGCTGCAGCTGACCATGGCCAACCGAAGTCAGGAACAACTATATCCAAACCCCCACAAGCCGCAGCTGCGCCACCACTACTGCCTCCAGTTGCTCAGATCACACAACACCGAGGGATGACGGAGGTTTGGAGAAGATAACTAAGCAACCTATTAGCCCTCCTGATGTTCCAAGTCCAAACCGCCCAACACGGTGCATTTGGAATTGCTTCTTCGTGATCTTTGCTTTTCTGTGCCTTGTTTATTACAAGATCAGGAATATGTACTATAGTCTATAAAGGATGATCTAGTTTAGATGCATCTTTTGCTTATGTACAGATAAATGTTTGTACTTAAGATGAACTGACAAAGTAAGGTCAGTAGTGTCATGCAAGGCAAGTCTGATCAATTTGTAAACATGCATCGATATATCTCTGGTAAATAAAACAACAGGAAATCAAATCAACCTGCTGATTTCTTGGAGCAAAAACCTGCTTGCTCGTAGTAGTGAACAATTCCTTGCATAGTTAATGATTGCTACAGATATCTTACAACCATGAAAAGGCTGAGATTAGCTCAAACACACCTTTGCAATATTAAGAGAATAGCTTAGCTAAATGAGAGGGATACCATATTAAAAACATGGCATTTTATGCTCCTATCAATGTTGATAGTTCATACAAGGTACCAATTCTCTTGTCAGTTCAGCGCTGACTTGATCAGTATGAACTCGAATGTTTTGTCATAACTTGCACATTTCAAGAAATAGCACGCAAGAGGGTAAGGCTATATCACATATAGTTTTCCTTCACAAAATCGGTCGAAAACTGCATAAATCATACTCCGTCTAGCTCCTTAGTCTATGTTCTCCTGAATCATAAGGATCGACCTGGACAGTATGAAACCCCCCTGCATTTACAATGCCAGGACTGTCGAGTAGTCTCAGGCATTGATGTGTTTGATTCGAAATTCAACATTGCTGCCTCCGGTGCTGACCAATCTGCCTACTTCCCGTAATCGGACAAACAGCAGCGCTAAACCAAAGTTCATCCTGCCATTGAACAAATCGTCTACAATAAGGAGCAAAATGACGAGCATCGGAGCATATGTAAGTATGTAACAATTTGGTTCACTCGCTCATTTGACATCTTCGATACCAATCTCTACTCTTATATTGTATTAAAACATACTTCATGCTTAATTTGAACAGAGGATTTTTCGCAGACAGATAGAAACCAGTCATCCAGTCATGTTTCCAATGGCAAGACTGGATGAAGTTGAATCACTTGAATAATGGTTGGGAAAGAACAAGAGGCTGAGTTTGGTCAATCTTGTTATAGTTACTAGGTAACAGTCTTTATAGCACACCATATAGTTGGTGGTGTGGAGTCCTCCGTGGACCACTATAAATATACTAGTTTCACATTCAGCTTTCGGAGTGGATTCTACGTATCAAGATGCATTTACATTATTAATATGCAAGTCGCCGTATGCGAAGATCGAATCAAGACTAGAGACCCTGAATTTCTTTATTTCATTTTTATTTTTGATCTAATCAAATTAAACGCCTATAATAAGAGTACATCTTATTCGACCTCATGTCCTCACCTCTTGTGTTGGAAACAGTTGATCTATTTTTTGTGAGTTTTAATTTTGTTAACGGTATTAGAATCCATGCATGATAATGTGACGTGAATGACCAAATCAAAATATTACATTTTTTTTTTATTACATGGAAGCCCGAAGGCAAGGACAAAAACCTAAAAGACAACTAATCTAGGCTTAGAAGAGCCTGAAGAATCCGCTTTCAAAAGAGGAATAACATCAGTAGGAGGGGAGCTAAAGAATCTGTACACATGCTCATAACCATGACCAATGCTTGCTAACAAATCAACCATTGTATATTAGTTGCTCGGTTCACTTGTACCTTGGTGTGTAGAAGAAAGAATTTTGGATCATCTGATTGTATATAAGATGAAGGGAAAAATGAACAATTAATTAAGCAACAAACTAGACCAGACCATGCCACTATGCGAGTATGTCACTCCACTCCACCGCACATGCTTTGTTGGTATATATATTGCCACTCAAATCTAGCCCTCTTCTTCGTTAATTCACTATTATTTTGTGCTTGGTATAAACAGAGAGTAACTAGTCAAATAAAGAGTCATTGAGAGATTATTCTTACTCAACCTTTGAAGTGAGGGGTAAGAAAACACTGGAGACCCTTTGAACACAAGAATATCATACCTATACGGATGCAGGATGGAATATTCAGGTATCAATATCATCAATGTGAACAATATTCCATTTATTTGCATAATTTGCTCGATGACGAATTGACGATCGAAGATTCTCTCATATAACACAACCTGCTGGACATCATGTTAAGAGGACATTGAAAGCGCCGAAGGAGAAGTAGAAATTTTCTTTCTAAATACTGAAAATGATGAAGCTGAGCTAGCCTGTAACCACTAATACTTAAATCAGAAATGTATTATTACATTAATCTATAGGTATTTCAAGCTACTGGCCAGAACAAATAGAGTAATACATTCATTATTTTACATATACTTGGAAAGGAATCTGCCATAGTTGGTTGAAGACTTGAAGTTGCACATCCAAGTTCATTAACTGGCCAGAAAAGGAAAGGGAATCTGTCCCAGAAACACCATTTGAAAAGTCCTCTCCATCGCTCTAGCTGCTAGTTGCCATCAGCATCTATGTGGATCCAATTAAACTACCATTACTAAGAAAAAAGGCAACTTGAAAACAGTGTTGAAAATGATATACCAACAATGAAATTAAGGAATGATCTGAATCTGGTATCTAGATATTTGTCATGTTAGACATTTCGTGACCAAACTCGCAACGAAAATTCGTCGACCCTGTTTCTCTAATAGCATCAACAGCGGCCACACACAGTCACATTGACAACACAAACAAGACTGATAGATATGGCATATATATAGATTGGTATGGTATGATTTAAGGCCATATGATTTTACAAGAAAGAATTAATGGACAGCCTCAATAATGCAACTAGCTAGTATTACGTATGCGTATGTATATGAATCGACGTCACCTGCAGCCTACCTTTGAATGTTTGCATATATAAAACCTAGTACCCTTTCAGCTAGCTTCTGTTTTCAACCTTCATCATAAATTTTGATTTAATTTTTTGATTCTTGACGTATTAGTTTGGTAACTGTTATGATAATTGTAATTAAGAGGAGGATTTATATAGAAGCCAGAAGGGTCAGGTCCATAGAGATAGACAGGTCACAGGTAATAGTGTAATACTAATACACCAAGTTGACTTGTAAATAAAACATATAAAACAAGATTAGTACTAATTTTTTTCTAGAAGTAGAATTATTATTATCATTAGTTTGATGACCACAAAGCAGGAAAGCAATATGGCCTGAGTAGGAAGGAAACAAAGCAACTATATATAACCCAGAAACTGTTACCAGACTAGTTTTTGGTTTTTGCATTATATATCTTATTCTCCAGGAGGCTAGATTATCAAGCACAATGAGCAGTAAATCGTTATCACCAGTAGCAGCACTGGTTTCTGTAACAGTTATTGGGCATAACAGTACTAGTGTTATGGAGAATCTTCATAACACTAAAGCTGCAACACCAAAGGCTGGTGGTGTTCATCACAGCTATCATCATCATCATGGGTTGGTCAGGAAGATTATAAAGATTGCTACGGTGTGTCTTGCTGTTACTCTGGTTTCCCTTCTCTTCTATATCTGTGTCTTCCCCGGCGGTGGATCTTATTATGATCCTTTGTTCTCAGCTAAATCTCAGGCCAGTATATATATATTCATTCTCCTCCTCAATACTTCTATTTCCTTCAATTCGTTTCATCTTTTCACTTGTCATATATATGCCATAGCTGCAAACGTTCTGGCAATATATGTGTGCGTATGATCATACTTGAAATTGTGTTCTTCCAAATTTCTGATATATTTCATGAAGATCCTCCAGACTTGCAGTGGACTTTCTATTATAGACTCATGGAACAGAGTAGGACTTCTCGAAAGAAAAAAAATAATATGGACCTTTTCAAACCCGAATGTTTATGTATTTATACAAATTCACCCAGAACATTATGCTTTCTGATCTTCATGTAAGCATTTTAATCTTCATCTAGTTTCACTGTTCATAGTTTCATGTTTTTTTTTTGTTCTGGGTTTTGCGTAAACCTCGCATGTTGTTAAATTTGGATTAGGCTTATCTGTTTTGATGTTTTATCTTCCTCTGTTTTAGTGGATAGGTAACTTTAGAACTCAATATTTTCTGATTAATTTTGAAGTATGCTGAACTAATCCAAAAGAGAAATTACTTTTTCCAGACCAAGTTGTTATGGCTGTTCTGATTTGATTTGATTGGTGGTATCACACATATATGAATCAGTACTATGAGGAATCATTGGTGGATACATTTCTTTCTGAATGGAGGCCTAATATTAACATGAATAATGATGATGATACAGGATCCCTTGGATGCAGTTCTGAGAAATGCATCCATGAAGGACAAGACCATAATCGTCACAACACTGAATGATGCGTGGGCAGAACCCAACTCCATAT
The DNA here is from genome assembly GCA_010134655.1 of Fragaria nilgerrensis. NCBI lineage: Eukaryota > Viridiplantae > Streptophyta > Magnoliopsida > Rosales > Rosaceae > Fragaria > Fragaria nilgerrensis. The sequence goes on from CM020981.1 coordinate 11,752,989, forward strand.
TCGATCTGTTTCTCGAGAGCTTTCGTATCGGAAACAACACGAAAAGACTACTGAAGCATCTTGTAGTGATCTGCTTGGACCAAAAAGCATACGCTCGTTGCGTGGCTCTTCACCCACATTGCTACCAACTCTACACTGAAGGTGCCAACTTCACCAGCGAGGCAGCTTTCATGTCCTCCGATTACTTGCACATGATGTGGAGAAGAATCCAGTTTTTGACTTCCATTCTCGAAAAAGGATACAGCTTTGTCTTCACGGTATACTAGTCCTTAATGCTGGAGTGGCATTTAGTTTCGAGCAATTACCATTTGCGATACTAACCCTTTTTTCGTTACCATCTGTAGGACACTGACATAATGTGGCTTAGGGATCCATTCCCACAATTCTTCCCAGATGCAGACTTCCAAATTGCCTGTGACTATTTCCGAGGCGATTCTTACGATGTGAACAACCTTCCCAATGGAGGATTTACCTATGTAATCTCTAATAAACGAACCACCAAATTCTACAACTTTTGGTACTTCTCAAGGCAGGCCTATCCAAAAAACCACGACCAGGACGTCCTCAACAAGATCAAATCTGATCCGTTCATCACCACCATCGGATTGAAAATGAGATTCTTGGACACCAAGTACTTTGGCGGCTTCTGTCAACCCAGTAAAGATCTTAACCTGGTTTGCACTATGCATGCTAATTGCTGCGTTGGTCTCGATAACAAAGTCAATGACCTCAAAATTCTGCTACAAGATTGGAGAAACTACATGGCATTGCCTCCTTCTTCTTCTTCCTCATCTTCCAGTAGTCCTAGTTCTAATTCCACAACGACTCCAACAACTACGCCCTCATGGACAGTCCCACAGAACTGCAGGTATACTTTTCTATTCCTTAATTCTGACTTGTCTTCCTTCATTATCTTATGCATTCTGCCAGTGTTTTCTCCATTTCTATATTCACAGTAACTCTCATGACCTCATGGATCACGTGCTGCAAATAATTTACAAGAAATTCAAAGCTTTTGTTTATATAAATGAATAGGGTTTTGTCGTTGGTGTAGTTTTCTTCTTCATTCTTATTATTCTTATTCTTGTGCTTCTGGAAGAGTCCGAAGCGGTTTGTCGTTAAAACTGACTTCTTCTTCTTCCTTTGACTTGATGGTGTTTTGTTCAGTACGTCCTTCCAACGCCAACGCTCAGGCCGGCACTTGTTGTGACCCGAGGGCTGAGACCGGCCAACCACTTCTCTTCTCTGTAGATTTTTATTTTGAGGTAAATAATAATATTCTCGATCCATATTTATATTTTTCTAAGTTATTCTAGATCGATCACCTCGAATGTATCTAACTCTTATATTCTCCGAGCTTTAGAGTTTTATAATGCTAGCTTGCTGCTACTATGCAAAGACTGTCTGCTCTGCTGGTTCTATATGACTTTAACACTTTGTATATGCATGTTGAGCTAATTATGTAGTCTTCAACTCTAGTAATCATCGATGGAGCTGACTGTTTGTGCTTTTGTATATGTTATTTCAGGTTAAAAGACAGAACGATTGTGAAGTCCAGCAATGAAACTCACACCATTAGTTGGTGATTAACTATGTGATCTTGTTAATGATTATCATGAAATTCCAATACAAAGGGTAGATATTTCATTTTTTTTTATTCTGTTCCAAATCGATCGGAATTGAGCAGTGAGCATTATCCACAACCATTTTTCAGGTAATTTCGGAGTAAGAGATAACCAAAGTGCCTAGCTACCGCAGCTATTGATTGTTCATTTTTTATAGTTGCACCCACTGATAAGGAAGTGTCAATCGTCATCATCAAATCAATAACAGAAGCTAAAATTATTCGCCAAAAACAAAATAACAGAAAGTAAAATCCCCAATGCGAAGTGTTTTGCCCGAAGCAAAATTTGTGTAATAGTAAATCTCACAACAAACTAACATTGTGGCCTAAAGTCACTAGTCTTCGATCCACTTGATTGTATGTTAGGATATTATCGATTCTGGTCTTTTCCGCTAGTGAGGCCGATGGAGGCTCTATTGCCCCTATTGGTGTGTCTATATCTCAGGCCTTGGGAGGATGTTGAACCACAAGTTTGTTGGTTTAAGATTGAATGTGAGACTCTTAGAGTAACTCCAACAAATGAGTTAAATCCAGGTGACCACATATAACGGTAAGAAATGACAATTTATTCTCTCTTTTTTCGATTCTTCCACTATTCTCTATGTGAAACCAATCATCTCTCATTAGAGTGGTTTTAAATACACACTCTAAATAACTTAATACACATCCGTATTATTTTATATTTCAAATCAGATTTGATTGGTATGTTAAATAACCAAAAGAGGCATGTGTAATACAATTTAAATATTAAAACCAAATTTATATTTGGAAACTAATAATGTGAAATATCAACCAAATTAAAATATTAAAAACGAAAACTTGTTTTTGTTTAAAGAAATATGATTTATTGTGTGCGACTTAGGAAATATGATAATATGATTCAATATCAATGTTGTAATACGAATATATGTATTTTCCTTATGTATTATATCTTCTATATATAGAGGCTTATTCTATGAATGAAATACAACGATATTCTTCTCAAATTCTTTCTCTCAGTTTATTTCTCCCGCAACACATTATCAGTACTGTGCTCTAATCGAGCTTGATAACGAAACCCTAAAACAGAAAAACCCTAACGTTTTCTGCCGTCGTACCCATCAATTTTGACCTGGGCACCCAGAAATTTGCTCTGGGCACCCACCTTCCCTGAGCGACGTCGACGACCCCAGCATCTCGGTCGAAGCCCAGCAGCCTTGACCCAGCCTTGGTCGAGCCCTAGTCGGCCTCCTTCCCTGGCGATCACCCGCCTCGCCGCCACTGCGCCGACGGCGTGCAATTCTCCCACCTCCGACAGCAACCTAGCGCGACGCACGCCGGCCCCCTTGCCCAGCTGCTCCGCGCACGCCCCGCAGCAGGCAGACCGGTTCCGACCCGGACCAGTCCGGCTCTGCCCAGCCTCCACGCGCGCGTCCCCGGTCGCCTAGCCCAGATTGCGGCAGCGCACTCGCGCGAACCACCGATCCGGCTAGCCCAGATTGCGGCAGCGCACTCGCGCGAACCACCGATCCGGCTGCCCTGCTCCGATGCGCCCTTAGCCCAGAACGGTGGCTGAACCACCACAGCGTCGCACCACCCAGCCCCGGTCCCCTCCTTGACCACGCGTCTGCTGCCCCGCTCCGACTTGCTCGACCTGAATCCGGCAACAGCACCCTACCCGGATCGTTCTCACCCGATCCAAAACGTAAAAGAGGGGCAAAACGGTAAACTTGCCCCTCCAGGTAAATTTTTTTTACCCACAAGTAAAAACAGTTTATTTACAGTAGTAACTATTTAATTAGTTTTACTGTTTGTATATATATATGGTGAATATGACTAACCATATGTTATATTTTTCATTAAATTTTTCGCGCGACGGAATGCGATGAAATTACGAGAGTAACTTTTGTACGCATGTGGAAGTACACATAAAAATTGTAAGGACAACTTCTGTTAAACGCAGTTTATTTGACAAACTAGCACGTAAGCTTTATATTAAAGTTTCTGCTTTCTGAGACTTCCCTTCCTCTACATCCCGATCACTCTTATGGCGTGAGACTTTTAAAAAATAATTAAATCGTGGGAATTCATATGCTATGAGCATCGAAAAGAGAATTATGGCTATGAAAAAGTTCATGAGCCTCAAAACGACCATTTAAACATCATGGTTTTGGTCTAATCCAAATTTCTTGAAAATATTAGTTGTCGAGTAAGTCTTTAGGACTACGATACTAATTCTTCTTCTTGTTTCTCAAGATGTCGAAAAAAAGGGAGCAAAGAAAAAAAAATTATTACATAGTAGTACATGACCAAATTTAAAAACACAAAAAACCCACTTTTAATAATTTTTAAACAAATTAGGACATCAATCTTAAGCCCATTATTCATAATACCAGGCCTGCTCCAAAACTGTGATGCAAATGACCAAAATGCTCACTCTTTACAATAAAATTACACACATTCTCTGATACCTATACCCTCTCCTCCACACCTCAATCTGATTCTCTCTCTCTCTCTCTCTCTCCTCTCTCTCTCTCTCTCCTCTCTCTCTCTCTCTCATCCTCGATGACACCCATGAAGACGACGAGCCGACGCCGTCCAACACCACAACGATGACGCCTCGGTGACGCTAGCCGATTTGGCTACCAGAGCCTTCAGATTCGATTTGGCGGCCTTCGATCTCGTTCTGGAACATACAGCAAGCAACAATTGTTTTTCTCTCCGGCAGCGATCCCGATGCAGTTCCAATCCAGAGAGGGTTCGTGCTCAGCTTCTTCACGTTGTGGTCGTCGGAGATCGGAGATGGCAGTCTCGCCAGAGAGGATTGGGGTCGATGGTGAGGGAGACGAAGTCATCGAGGCCATGAATGGTGCATCCGAGGGAGTCGAAGCCCAAGCCGAGGTTGGGCGACGGTGGCAGGGGCAAAATTCTTGACGGAGGTGAATAAGGGTTTGGGCTCGGCGTTGAAGATGGTGGATCGGGAGGGGAGGGAGAAGTTGCATCAGGGGTTTTGAAATGTGATGTATGTTATTCATATTTTCTGCTACTATTGAAATTGGTGCTCCTGTTAAAATGTAGATACTACAATTTTCTGCTACTGGTGAGACTTAGAGATTGCTGCTACTGTTGTTGTTGAGATATGTTGGAAATGTAATTTTGCTGCTATTATGATATGTTGGAAGTAGCAGAAAAAAAAAACAGGGACAATAGCAGAAAAGTTAAAACAGGGGCATTAGCAAAAAAATGGGGGCAGTAGCATAATGTTTGTAAACAGTTGACAGTAGCAGCTTCTTCAGTTCACAGTAGCAGAACGTTTGTAAACGGTCGGTGCAGTAGCAAGAAATTTTCTGATCGGTGCAGTAGCAGCAAATTTTTGGTCGGCGCAGTAGCAGCAGATTTCTGGTCGGCGGCAGTAGCAGCAGATTTCCAGTCGGCGACAGTAGCAGCAGATTTCCAGTCGGAGGCAGTAGCAACACATTTCCAGTAAGAGGCAGTAGCAGGGAAATATGTTTTAATTAAGGACAAAATTGTAAATGTGCAATGCCACATGACAACAATATAACAGTTTCTCCTTATTTTTTTAATAATATGCTTAATAGACTTTTTTGTCAATTAATATTTGGTTAGTAACTAATATGTAGTTTACTAAAAAAAAATGCCCAGAATTTGCAAAATTGTACTGCAATGATATTGAATATCACCAATGGGTGACTGACATCGAGAACCACCTTAATGCCATGACATGGCTTGGTATTTGTAGATGAGGTATATATGCTATAAACATAGATCTAATGAGCATGAATTTTGAGCATTGCATGACAAGTGCTAAATTAGCTGCACAGTACAAAGTATATAAATATATAAGAGAGAAAAAGACTCATCATGCAGCTGAAGAAGAAAAAGAAGTTGATGGCGGTGACGCCAAACTTATTTTTACATACTTCAAATCTGGTAAGAAACACATTGATGTTGCAGATTTTGATTGGAGCATTTATTTTTCCAAGAATACTTTGTACAAGCTTTTATGCCTCAATAAATAAATGACAATTTGTCATAGCTCTTATTTTGGATTAGATTTTGATTACAAAATCTCGATGTACGTTGGCATGTTAATAGAGTTTAAAATTTATAAGAGATTTGAGTTCTATTCAAATTTTATTGCTGCAATGACATATTGCCTTATTATGATATATGGTTTGAAAGAAAGAAATAATTCCACCATGAATGCACATGGTGTGGCAATATGAGTCAAAAAGGTGATAAAATATTTTCGACAAAGAATCAAAAAAGAAAAAAAAAAAAAGTCAGCTATGCGAAAAAGTCAATTATGACGAAAAAGTCAACACTGCCGAAAAGTCAACTGCAAAAAATAGTCAACTGAAAAATGGTATTGTTCACCGTGAACAGTAACAGAAAAAAAAATTGCTGCTTATTTGTGTGTATTTACACTCACATATTATATGTCTTGAATATATGTTGACTGATCTCCTATGATTTGCCAGTATGTTTTGGAGAGATCGAATATTTAAAGTCGATAATATGACTACCCACACAATACCAAAAAGTAGGTAATTATTTGTGGAATAATGTCTTATAATCGTTTTGTGACTCTGATGATTGAATCATCACAATTGATAAAAAAAAGTGATAGATGGCTCAATTTCTTTTGTCTTTATGACACTATTATTATCATGAAGCTCTTTATGCTCCAAGAGCTAATCGAACCCTTATCAACATAAAGATATATTGCCATCAATTATCATGTGGAAACACATAAGAGAGAAGAACATGAGTTCCTTTGCATTACCTCTAAGACTACGGACGTATACGAGTATTAGAGAAGAATATGTCACTCTAGTGGGTATATGTAACCTCTTTCGAAGTTATTCAATCCAACAATGTTATAAGAGATGATCATTGAGATTCTGACATAGGCTTTGACATGACATGTTAAGACGTAATGGTCATAATGATGATCTGTATATTGAAAAAAATGTCATATGGAATCATTATTTTGAGTGAGAAGAAGCAAGAACCAAAAAAATATGGTTCAAGTGACATATTACTACTTGTATGAAAATGCCGCCGCTCCCCCTAGGTGGCTTCATGATATGTGGTGCAACATATGCTTCTCAAGTCAATATGACTTTATGGCTAACCCAAACCTCTAATGACTACGGACGTATACGAGTATTAGAGAAGATATGCACTCTAGGGTATATGTAACTTTCGAAGTTATTCAATCCAACAATGTTATAAGAGATGATCATTGAGATTCTGACACATAGGCTTTGACATGACATGTTAGACGTAATGGTCATAGTATGATGATCTGTATATTGAAAAAAAATGTCATATGGACATCCATTATTTTGAGTGAGAAGAAGCAAGAACCAAAAAAATATGGTTCAAGTGACATATTACTACTTGTATGAAAATGCCGCCGCTCCCCCTAGGTGGCTTTGGGACATTTTTTTGATGCACATGTTGGTGCAATTGTTCTCTATTATGCTTCTCAAGTCAATTATGACTTTATGGCTAAACCAAAATCTTCATTGGTTATTTCTGAAAGCCAATTAATCACTCGTTTTGTAAAGCCTATTGTTTGAAAAATTAGGATTGAGACCATCCTATGCAAATGACACATGTATTCTCATAATGTTCTAAATTACATTGAATCCAAGGAGATTCTGTAGATAAATTCAACCAACTTGCGAACATCTTTGATATTTTATGGTGTTCATACACGCTGGTTACGTGTCAACTATCGTCTACTAGTTATATATGTTGCTTATAATATAAGATTAAATTCAGTGTGCTACCTTGAACATTAAGTCACTCATCAAGTGTGTCCATGTTCTTTTTTTTCAATCACGTGTACCCCTATACTCTGAAAATCTATCAAATTTGAACAAAATTCACAATTACACCTAAAAGTGACGTCATGATCTGACGTGAAAAAGACACGGATAACCCATTTATCAGTTTCTAACCCCACAAAGAGGGTAGAGATGTTATTTTGCTTATTTTACTGTTTTTTTTTTATTGCAACTGATTTTTTACTTTGCCCCTTTTTTTTTTTTTTTTTTTTTTTTCTGTTTTCTTCTCCTCTCCTTCCTCTCTCTCGATCTCTCTCTGCAACTCATCTTCCCCAAATTCTTTTCAAAACCTAACCCTTCAATCTTTACCTCTCCAAATGGTTCCAAGCCTCCAACATCTTCTTCTACCAAAAACCCCCCATGAAACCTCCTTCACTGAGAACCACAACCACCACAAAACGATGATGAAGATGTAGACCTCAGCCACAAACAGCCCCAACCTGGTCCGGGTCGGACTCCGACTCTGACCCGTCCGGGTCAGCTCCTGGAGCCCTACTCCAAGGAGTAGCTCATCTCCCTCATAACCTTTGCCGCCTTTGCCGACTCCTCCCTCTGCAAATGCATCCGTCGCACCATTGACGCCGATGTCTCCCACAACAAGATCTTCGTCCACGGCCTTGGCTGGGACACCACTCGTCGGAAAAGACAAAGGCTACGGCTTCGTCCTCTTCAAGACCCACTGCGCTGCTCTCAAAGCCTTAAGGGAGCCTAAGAAGACCATCGGCAGCCACTGCCGTTGCGCCTCCTGGCAGCTTGCCTCCTCGGTCCTGGCACCAACACTAACACAGCCATCTGAATCATGGTCCGGTAGAAAGATTCATGGAGGGTTAGGGTTTGAAAAGAAATTTGGGGAAGATGAGAGTTGCAGAGAGAGATCGAGAGAGAAAGAAAGGAGAGGAGAAGAAAACAAAAAGAAAAAAAATGGCAAAGTAAAAAAATTCAGTTTTAATAAATAAATAAAAACAGTAAAATGGGTAAAATGACATCTCTACCCTCTTTGGTGGGTTAAAAACTGATAAGTGGGTCATCCTTGTCTCTTCCACGTCAGATCATGACGTCACTTTTGGATGTAATTGTGAATTTTGTCCTAATTTGATAGATTTTCAGAGTATAGGGAGGGGTACACGTGATTGAAAAAAAAGAATATGGACACACCTGATGAGTGACCTAAAGTTCAGGGTAGCACACTGAATTTAATCCTATAATATAACTTCTAGCACAGATTATATATTTGGCTCACTACCCATATCATCCCATTCAGTCAATTCGACTTGATAATGCTAGAGAGTTTATATCGAAGATTTTCGATGATTATTGCACATTATTGAGATTAATATTGAGTATTATATTTCCGTGCACAACCCGAATGGTCTCGCGGAAATTCAATATTAAATGACTACGATGGTAGCTTGAATTTTGGTAATGCGCACCAATTTTTCCGCTTGGGTTATACGATTGCATGCAGCTATACTAATTCATCTACGAACCATCACCACTTAACATTTTTCTGCGTTAAAGCTAGTGACTTACGCATTTATGTGCCAAAATTGCGCAGCCACAACACACTATGATGGGTTCTTAGACATGAATAAGTATGTATGTTGGATATAAGTCTCCAATTACAGTCCGCTTTGTTGAAACCTTGACAGACGATCTCTTTACTGTCAGATTTGCGGAATGTCACTTTGATGAGACAATATTCCCGTTGTTAGGAGGAGATAAGAACAAGAATGTTCAATAGTAACGACAAAAAAATTGTCGTCATTTATCCCCACTTTGTCTCATCTTGATCCCTAAAACCGCACAATATTGAAGTGCGTAGAATAATTGATCTTCATAACGTTGTAGATTCGATGCCTGATGTGTTATCTAATATTGTTAAAGTGATGAGATCATAATATACATGCTGCAAATATGCCTGTAAGGATAGATGTCCTACCAAGAGGACATGGCGCCACCTAATGAAATTGATGTCGACGCCGCCACCATGGATGGTGGCATAGTGACGCCATAACGTGGCATAATGGTGTCACAGGCCGTGGCTCCCCAAGGAAAAGAGGGAGGCCTTATAGGTTCGATTAATACTCGCCCAAAGGAGTAAGCGAGTTTGACACAATTTGATCCGTTGATCATTGATACTCAAATCTGTCTCATGTGAATATTTATGAATTATGGTTATTATTGGGGGACGCCTCAATGTTAGAACCAATTTCTTGAAATATAGAGATCTCTACAATTATAAATTATACTAGTGTACATGAGGACGTGGGATATTGAGATACCGAACCTTATTTCGTTGCAAAAATGCAAACGTAGTTAATATTGGCCTAAAAGGAAAGAAGCGATCCATGCTTAATTGTAAGAAAGGTATTTGGGTTGGTGATGCCGACACCACCAAGTGTAAAACCTATCAATTAAATAAGTCTTTGTAAGAAAGCATATTATTGACTCGCCTCATGGCGCAAGGCTTGTCATATTGCCTTGGGATCAACTATGAGGAGACATATTCTCTCGTTATGGATGCTATTGCACTCCACTGCCTTGTCAGTTTGATAGTTTCCGAATAACTTGACATGCAGCTTATGAATGTTGTCACAACATATCTCTATGGGGATTTTAGTGAAGAGATATATATGAAGGTTTAAGATGGACTTCATTTACCCAAATCAAGTGGCTCTAGACCACGGAGCATGTTTACAATAAGGTTGAAACGTTCCCTAAGTGACAACTTGATTGGGAAAGGATATGATAAATTATACCCATGTGTGTTTATTAAAAATGACAAGTTCCGAAGTTCATTATTGCGGTTTATGTCGATGAAATGAATTCTAATGGACTCTTGATGAACTAAGAGATACCGCTATGGATTTGCAATCCGAATTTTGAGATAAAAGATCTTGGGAATATATGGTTTTGTCTCGAACTGGAACTTGAGCACCATAATGATGGTATTGTCCATCGATCGGCTTATATTATTGGATATTAAGGCACTATAATGATGATAAAGTGAAGCCTATAACTATTCCCATGATTGTTCGTAGTCTTGACCTTTAGAGGGATACGTTTCGTCTAAGGATGATGGCGAACATGTTTTAGAGGCTGAATGCCTAATATAAGTACAATAAGCGTATTATTGTACTGAGAAAAATATACAAGACTCGACATCTCATCCATATTGTGAACTTGTTAGCTAAATTTAGCTATGCGCCCACGCATTGCCTATGGATTGGCATAAAAATAATCTTTAGATACTCATGATACTTTTGGGCTTATTCTATCCCTACAAAAAGAAGAGAGTATATGGCATGATGTATTGCATCACATAGCCATCGCCGTAAGCCATGTGTGAAGAAAAACACATTAAAGGCGAAAGCAGAAAATCTGTTTTTACAGATCAGTCAACTTCGACAGAGCTTTGTGATCAGCTCAGGACGAATCTGATTATAAGTGATATATGGTTGGAAAGCTATAGATGTGTAGTTTCCAGAACTTTTTACGGTTCATCTATATCTATTTTCAGCAGAAAGTTATGACTGATTTAGTATACTAAGGTCATGCCATGCGTGAATCTGATTTTCGACGCAAACTCTTGTTTTGAGTTCTTGGGAAGCCTTCTACTCATTCCACCAAATACTGGTGATGTTTTGGTGTGATTTGCTGATATTGGGTGTCTCTTTAACCCATATAAATGTTGTTTCCATGTGAGATATGTATTGGGAAACACTGTGATATCTTGGTGAACAAAATACTTGTGTCGCTACATCTTTGAATGATGTCTAGATGATTGCTCTACACAAAATGTTCGTAAGTGTATATGGTTGGAGCCTATAATTACACATATTCTAAGAGCAAATGATTTAAAGTTTCCAACAGATAAACCTACATACTTTTATGAGGTTAGTGATGCTTGCATTCGACATATGAAGCAATGTTTTACTAAAAACGACAACATCAAGTATATATCATGTACGTGATATGCAAAGAATGAGTTTTCCTCATGATCAAAGTGAAACAAGTTAGATATGAGGATAATATGACACATATATTTACTAGATCACTGCCTAAGGTCTCATTTGAAAAACATGTCAAAAGCATTGGTATGCTTTAAGTTATTTAAGCTCCCTTGATTGTAAGAATTAGGGGGAGGTGCAGACATCAGGAGAGTCTGACACGTACATGTCAATTTCAAATGTGAATGATGCGTTGTACTCTTTTTGTTCTTTCGACCAAGGTTATTTTTGCCCATGAGGTTTTATTGTTACTTGACAAGGTTTTTAATGAGGCAACATGGAATGCATCTGAATGTATCATGTTACTTTGACACGGCATAAGGGGGAGTGTTTAAGGAAATATGATGTATTGTGTGTGCTTTAGTCAAAGTAGAATCAGAATAAGATTCGATATCAATGTTGTAATACGAATATATATATTTTCGTTATGTATTGTATTCTTTATATATAAAGGCTTATTCTATGAATGAAATACAACGATATTCTTCCCAAATTCTTTCTCTCAGTTTATTTCTTTCGCAACAGTTTTTGGAAACTTATAAAGTGAATTAGAACATCGAGAACTTATTTAGGGAAACTATTAAGTAAACAAAAAATTGTAAGGAAATTTGGATAATCAATTAATTTCTTTTTTGTCCTTAAAGATTCATAATTTTCAAGTTTAGAGTGTCAAAGTGTCAAACGATGTAATTGTTATACATATGAACACCTATTTTGTTATATTTCACATAATTTCCTTTTTACCCAAACACACTATTCAGATATGTATTTTTCATATTGTTTATCATTTTCATGTTTAAGAATTTGAAATGAACAATGAATTTGTAAGGATTTCTCAAGAACTAACACAAGTAATAGATATGAACATCTATAAAATGTTAATTTATATAAATATATAATAATTATACAATAATAATATTGTTAATATAGTCACTTAATATGATATTTCATAGACTTTGAGATTAAGGGTATTTTAAGTACTTTGGGTTGTGTATCTAGTAAAATATCCGAATGAGAAATTAAATAAGTGATGTATTGAGAAATTGATGTATATTAAGTTATTTAGAGTGTGTATATAAATTTCTCCTCCCATTATTATATTAATTTATTTTAACCGGTTGGTTGGAGTGCAAAATTTATTGGATAGTCAAATCTAGCACAAATGTCAAATTGAAATTTGACAATTTTTTTGACTACATGAATGGAGTTGCTCTTAAAAGTCGTCGGGTCATGGCATCCCTGGAAACATTATCAAAGGGATCAATGTCTTTTGTTAGTTCAAATCGACTCGTAAATGTATTTTCCAGAGCAGTAAGACCGTCACTATACTTAGTAAGAGTTCGTTAATCGTAATGTTTATAATGTTGATCGGGGATTCAAATTTTAAGCTCTATTCATAAGGAGTTTTATCTCCATTTCTCCATGATTTAGCTAGCTAGGGGACTAGTGATCGATGACTCGACTCCAATGTACATCTTTGATGTTCTAGTGTGGGCCACTAATAGTGGGCTTGTGTTGTTTCTCGTCACGAGTTTGCATTGTCGTTTTACTTGGGCCAATAAATATCACGTGATCCGCACGTGATCCCCGATTGAAATTGAGGCGGTGGTGGGATTTAACAAACAGGGGTCTCGGGGAAATTTGCAATCGTCGTCGTCGGAGAGATGTCGAGTCCGTACGAGAGAGTGAAAGGAGGGAGATTGACCTTCAAGGACGGAAGCGTAGCCACGCGCAGCAAAGCCATCGATAAGAAAAAGAAGAAGAAGCAGAAGAAGCAGCAGCAGCTTCTCAAGAACCCCAACGACGATGCTGCGATCGCCTCCGTGGATCTGGAGGGCGACGATGCAATCGCAGCCGCAGAAGCAGCAGCCGGAGAAGGAGCAGGAGCGGAAGAAGAGAGGTACACTATCGACGCGGCGAAGCGCATGAAGTACGATGAGCTCTTCCCCGTCGAAGCAAAGAAGTTCGGTTACGACCCCAAAGCGATTAAGCAAAAATCTGTCGAGGCTATTCTTGACGACCGTGTCAAGAAGAAGGCCGATCGCTACTGTAAATAGATGTCTCTTCCTTCAGGTTCGTTATTCACTTGTTTTACTCAACACAATTGTTATACTTGTTGTTGTTGATGGTGTGATTTCAGCCGTATTTGTGATGAGAGGTATGGGCTCTTGTTATAATCAATAATCTGGATGACTTGGTTCAGAAACTTCAATTCCGAATGCCAAGCTTTTTACAGTTACAAATTGTAGGTAAAAATTGTGTTGCTTGCTTCCTTTTCCATTTTGACACTCCAATCTATGGTCTTGGTTCTAGTTTAGATCATCTTAGTGTTACAATGTTACCTGTGAGGTACTTTGAGTTGTATTCCTACATTAACATATATAGGTGGCTTGTGTCAGTGCAGTTTAATAGTTGGTTTGTTCCTTAATACACTTATACTGGTTCCCAATCGATGGATTTTAGTTTATTTGGTTATGTGACTACTTACTTGCACAGCGTCATTTGTCCATGGAGTCTCAATGCTTGGTTCTGTTTGTTACTGTGTGGCTTAAACCCTCTCTTGGCATGCAAATGAGTGTTTAAACCCTCTCTTGGCATGCAAATGAGTGTTGTGCTTTTAGTTCAGGACACCTGTGAAGCAGTACATTTATCTGGTTAGTGTTTATCAATCAGTCTAACATGTACGCATTTCGTTTTCCAGGAGTATTACAATGCAGTGGAGCTGATAAGTTGGTGGACTCAGCTTCTGGAGGCTGTGATCGAGAATCGGCTAAACTCACTTTGTTCCATGTAGGCTGCATCAAAAATATGTAGTTAGCAGACTTTATTGTTGTGGGTATGAACCTTTTGGTATTTGTAGCTTGTCATATTAGTCACTCCCGACATTCATAACTGGCATCCAATTCAATCACATAATGAGTTGCATTGTACTTTCACATGGCAAATCCTTATCTGTCTTGTTAATTGTTTAGGTTTTTCTCTATTTTTTGGGCGCAATGTTTGAACTCGCACTGTTTTTTTAGACTTTGGGGAAGTGCACATTGAATGAGTGACATTCAATGGGAGTTGATTTGCATCACCCCATTGTAATCACATGGGATGGTATGAGTTTGCAAGTTACTCCTCTAGAAAGTAAAGGGAAAATGATGAATGAAAGAATTGGAATGTATAAACTCCGGTTATCATATATCACAAGCTGAACTTTGCTTTTGTATACACGCACACAAAACTAACTTCCATGAGTTCCATCCCCAATAGCTAACAAGCCTTGTTTCAAACAGGAGCACAAACAAGTTTCTTTTCATTTTTTGACAAGGAGCACAAATAAGTTGTTCACCACAATTTCTGTCTTAGACTTGTGATCAAACTGTCCACTTGGTTTGTGATATCAAATCCCGGTACCTGTGCCATTTTTCATATCTATGGGGACCTTGAAGAACAGGTCTAAGTCGAGGAGCAGTTGTGCACTTTGAACAGCAACATCCTCTTAAATTCTCCACACAGTTCATACAGCATCTGAAATTAATATTGCATAATCAAGGTAAGTTGTCCATCAGCATCAGTTACACAAATCAAACATATCGAAGCCAAGGAATTATGAAACATTTGGCTTCACAAAGGAATCTGTTAAATCGATGTAAACAACTGCTTAGACTACTGTTTGTAAAGTGACAATAATGTACATGAATGTTCAGACTACTGTGTGTACTCTATATCCAGCCTCCTCAAAGGAAGGACACGTGAGAGAGTGAAATTGTTGGGACAAGGAACTTACAGATAAAGTAGGTTGCAGTCAAGATTTGCGCAGTTTCGATGCCTTAACTCACAGACTTGTAAACCACATATGTAGCATCTGGCAAATGTGTTGTTCTCTGAAACTTCAACTCTGCTTGGTTCGGTTATGGCTTCAGGCTTGTAGGTAGCAGGGGGGAGAGAAAGACGAGAGTCAAACACAAACAAATTCCCAACCCACTTTACAGGACCTTCATTTTTCAGATAATGAGAGACACCCCCCTTTAAGGTGTATAAATTTTGAAAGCCCTGTTGCCTGCAACATGAAGTTAAATTAGACAGGCATGATGAACATCCAAGTTCGAGGAAAAAGAACAGATAAAAAGCCTACAGGCAACTATTTTCAGTCGAATACAAGAGGTAAACTGTGCGAGTTACCTTAGGATTGTGGAGTATACATCACACCGGATACCTCCAGTGCAATACATCAATATATCTGTTTCTCTATCAACGTTTGCTAATGGATCTGCAGCAATGACCTGAATGAGCATGAACAGAGGAAAAGGTAGTATATGCTTAATCCCCCTGTAGTTCATAACAACTAATAGATTTCCATGTGTTGGGCAGACCTCTGGTTGAGATAGCCCAACGAAGTGCTCCTGAAGCAGTCCACATCTGGCCTTCGAACCCCGCTAAAATGACCAATATCCCACTCATAACCTGACAACAAGCACAAAAACCTTCAAGCTTCTATAGCTGAAATTATGAACACCAAGGCTGCAGAAATAACAAGAATAAGGCATGGACTACTACACATACATTTGACTTATGACCAAGGACAACACTCCAAATCAATCAAATTTCCATTTTGATTGGGAAGGAAAGGGAATAACTACCATTTCTCACATCCAAAAGAATATAGTCCGCATTCGGACTTTGAGTTGCAGCATCAGCAGTGTTCACCGTGTCCAATCTCTTCCTCCACTCGGACGGCGCTAGAGGTGTAGCTCGCATTGCAGGGTCCAGCAAAGGAAGATGACTAATACCTCCTTCCAACTAAAACCAAAACAAAGACCTCACTAAACATTTCAAAACTCCAAAAATAGCAAAAAAGAACAAGGTTTGCAGTTAAGGGCTTACCTGAACCAGTGAAGGCTTATACCGCAGCTTGAGCTTAGGAAACGCATGCCCATTTGGCGCTGCAGAAATCTGCACCAACACGTCAGCAAATCTCTCATCCTCTCTCACCCATTCAACATACGCAACCGCGTCTCTCCTCGGTCCACTGTACTGCGCCATAGCCAAAATCCATCAGCATTTTCATCACAATCGTAACATTCTCATTCATCTTGAGAAGCAAATACCTGCGCGTTGATCCCTTGCTCGTTCACGTATATCCTGCCACGTATATCACGACCCTCCAAGAATCTCAGATGCTTGGCCACCTCTCCCTCCGCGTCTTCGATCAATACAAACTGGTAGAAATTCACCACCACCCATTCGTTATCTTCTCTTCTTTCATTTTCACTTTCACTTTCACAGTCGCATTGCTGCTGTAATGAAACGCCGACGCCGTATCCAGCTCTCCGTTCTTCCGATATCGAAAGCCACCGCCTTCTTCTCCGATCATGATGCTTACTGTGATTGTAGACTAACCAAGACGAGGTGAGGAGCAGAATGAGAATTGAGACACCGGATATTTTCTTCTGCCCCAGACAATCTGAGTGACTGCCGCACCGGAGATCACCGCCGGCGCCGGAAAACACCCGCTCATCTCCTCTCTCTCTCTCTCTCTCTCTCTCCTCTCTCTCTCTCTCTCTCCTCTCTCTCTCTCTCCTCTCTCCCTCTCTTCAGTCTTATCCGTTTTAGTCTCAACTGTGAGACCGGGAGGAGTGAGAGACTATTACATTGTGTGCAAGACGGCGTCGTTTTGGTTTTAAAAGTAAAAAAGTAAAAAAAGCGATAAAAGAGAGAGAGAGAGAGGTAAGTAGCGTGTGAATAAAGAAAAAGAAGATAAATCCGTACTCTTTTTTTTCTTCGCGTCCGCTACTTCGTCTTCTTCTTCGAGTTGAGCGCGAGCAAAATCAAAAACCCTAACCCTAGCGGTGTAGCAATCAAATCCGATCATTCAATTGGAGAAACTAGAGGATGGGGGCGAGTCGGAAGCTCCAGGGCGAGATCGACCGCGTTCTGAAGAAGGTCCAGGAAGGCGTAGATGTCTTCGACAGTATCTGGAACAAGGTCTGTGCCCTATTTTGCTTTGCTTTACGAATTTCGAACTGGAATTCATACTGATTCGATGCGTTGTGGCCAATGCGATAGGTTTACGACACAGACAATGCGAACCAGAAGGAGAAGTTCGAGGCCGACTTGAAGAAGGAGATTAAGAAGCTCCAGAGGTACAGGGACCAAATCAAGACTTGGATTCAGTCCAGTGAAATCAAGGATAAGAAGGTCCTACTCTGTTTTTCACTATTTTTTCTATGAATATTTGATTAATCAATTTCTCTTAGTTGTATGTGTTGATGGATGCAGGTGAGTGCGTCGTACGAGTCGGCTCTGGTGGATGCTCGGAAGCAAATTGAGCGTGAAATGGAAAGGTTTAAGATATGCGAAAAGGAGACCAAGACGAAAGCGTTTTCGAAAGAGGGATTGGGCCAGCAACCGAAAACTGTAACTACTCCTGTTGCCTTGTTACCTCATTTTGATCAATTCGTGGTTTCTTTTGGCTGATCATGTCGATTGTGGCACGCGGTTCCGTATGTTGATGTTGTTGATCTTTTTTTAATGATAGGATCCAAAGGAGAAGGCTAAATCAGAGACAAGAGATTGGATAAACACTGTGGTATATAACTCTACAGCTTTTGCCTCGATTCCATGTTATATCTACTTGTGTGTTTTAGAAGGCCTGTGACTAGACAAAGCAGTATGTTGTGAGAAGTGTCTGCTCCATTTGTAGTTTAAATTGTTCTTGCAACATGCTTACATTTTTTGCATGGTCTATGTTTAAGACGTTGTCCACCTACATTTTATACATGTTGTATTACTAACTTATTAAAACATGGTCTCTGGCATCTCATTCGATGTAATCAAATTTTTAAGTTGTGTACTTGAATGTTCAAATATCATATGGTGGCTAATATTGTTGTACTTCATGGTGTCATGTAGGTTGGGGAGTTGGAATCTCAGATTGACAGCTTTGAAGCTGAGATTGAGGGGGTATCAGTCAAGAAAGGAAAGGGCAGACCGCCTAGACTGGTAGGAGAAAGAAAACTCACACTTCACAGATCTAGACCTTTTCTGCATCTCTGACACTGTTTGTTTTCTCTGGCAGACCCATCTAGAGACATCTATCACTCGGCATAAGGCTCATATAATGAAGTTGGAACTGATCTTAAGGTTGTTGGATAATGATGAACTGAGTCCTGAGCAGGTCAATGATGTCAAAGACTTTTTGGAAGACTATGTTGAACGTAATCAGGTGTGTCATGCTTTAAAATTCTTCTGTCTTCAGCAATATTATGGTGTCTAGTAATAAATACAGAATGCTGTTTTTTATCATAGTATTGCCTGTTGTGTCTTGCATATCTTTCAATATATAGTATTGAATGCGAGTGATCTTGGCTCATATGTATGTTGTTCGATTCCCTATATTTGACCTTTTCATCTGCAATGTTAATTTAGGAGGACTTTGATGAGTTTAGTGAAGTTGATGAGCTTTACAGCACCTTACCGTTAGACAAGGTGGAGTCCCTTGAAGATCTGGTTATTGTTCCTCCTGGTCTTGTCAAGGTAATCTCTCTTTTGTATGCAGTTTCTGTATGGAGTTTGTTAATTAATGTAAGGTCAGTTAAAAATTGGCATGTGGAAAATATATTATTTCTATTATCATTTGATTATTTGAGATTTTTCAAATCTATTAACATTTGATCTCAAGACTCTGCAATGCCAGCAGAGTTTTTTTTTGGTGGATTTGGCAATTCAACTTGAAATTTTGTGATTTTCTTTTCTGTAAAATTTGCTTATTTTTTTTTTCTGTCTGGAGTTACTTGACCATTTTGTACTTGGTATGTAGTGAGTGTCATTCTTTGTTAATACACTAAGATTTAAGCATTAATGATCAGATAGAAACCCATTTAATTTTCTTTTCTTTTTGGGGGGCAGGGTGCACCGATGATTGGCTTGAAGACTCCATTGGCAGCATCAGCATCTCAAATGCCTGTATGTCTTTCTCAAATCTTGAGTCAATGTTTTTCTCTTGAGTAGGAAGCTGAGGAGTTGAAGCTGTACGGGTTTAAGAAACCCAACTTTAACCGCATCCTTAAGTAGATAGTATTTTTTGGTTGCACCCTCTAATGTCTGTTCATAATTGGTGGATCTCAGTCGTCTTGTTTATCAATGAGTTCAAATGTATTGGAAACTTTTGTTTCCTATATAAAAAAAAAAAAAAAAACTGATTCACAGTTGATTGAGTTGCATATAATTTTGGTGACTCACTAGTCATTGTTTTCTGATAGATAATATTGACCAGGAAAAAGTTATCTCTTTGTTATTTTCTTTTTTCAGTTTTTGGAGCAAATTTTATCATCAAATGAATTCACTCTTGGTTTAAGTGTTCCAAGTGCAATTCTGGACAAGTGTTCTAAGTGCAATTCTGGACTCTTAACTATAAACTAGCATGTTATCAGAGATTTGAGGAGTGTACTTTTCTTTAATAGAATGTTGATGTCAACTGCTTCCTTTCTGTCAGGTGCTGTCTCAGTTGACACTGATTTACTAAGGGCTATTTGTTTTCTTTTTGCAGGCCACTGTTACCTCCAGTAACCAGCCGAGTACTCCTGTACAAGAGCCGGTTGAGGATATGGTTTCCCAGGATAATAGTAATCCAGATAACATTGCTAAAACTCCACCTCCAAAAAGCAGTGCACTTGCTTCTGTTGCATCAACACCAACTGGGAATCATGCAACGCCTGTCTCGTTGAATGTTTTGTCTCTCAGTTTGCCTGGTGTAACAGCTGTTTCAGCTGTTGCTGGTTCAAATGCTGTTCGTGGCGTCACAGAGAATGCAGGGGCTGTGCTTTCTTCATCTCCTGTAAGTTTGTCTCCTTCTGTGAAGGAAGAAGAATTAGCAACCTTCCCTGGACGTAGACCATCACCTTCGCTTTCTGATACTGGAGTTGTGAGAAGCGTTGGTAAAGGTGGCCTCGCTGGCCAGATCCCATCTAGTATACCTCTTAGTTCTAGCAATGTAGTTCCTAGTAATACTGCCCTGGGTGCAGTCCCCTCTGTTACTGACGTGGCAAAGAGAAATATTTTGGGAGCTGATGAGAGACTTGGAGGTAGTGGTGTGGTACAGCCTCTTGTTTCCCCTCTGAGTAACCGGATGATCTTGCCTCAGGCTTCCAAATCCAGTGATGGAAGTGGTCCAGTTGATTCTAGTAATACAAGTGAGGCTACAACTATACCTGGCCGAGCATTTTCTCCGTCTATGGTCTCTGGCATGCAATGGAGGCCAGGAAATTCCTTCCCAAACCAGAATGAAGCGGTATGTGTGCAGGCACGCTAAAATTATAATGGATGCATTTGGCTAAGGCTAGATTATTAGCTCCTTACATGCCTATCATTTGTAGAGATCAACATGTTTGTTTGTGCATTGCTATTGTACATTTATACCTATATTTTGTTTGACTGCAGCAGATGATTCAAATTGTTATTGCATAGATCAGAACTTGTCTTCTTTTTCAGGGATTGTTTCGTGGAAGAACTGAAATAGCACCTGATCAGAGGGAGAAGTTCTTGCAGCGGCTCCAGCAAGTGCAGCAACAAGGTCACAGTACCATTCATAGCATGCCCGCTCTTACTGGTGGAAGTTCTAAACAGTTTTCATCACAGCAGCAAAATCCACTCTTGCAACAGGTTCTCTTTACTTTCATTGGGCTTTACCATTCATCTTATAAGTTTGTTAAACTAGCAACTTATTTTAGATTAATAAGTCATTCTAGCTGACTGGTTGCCCTTGGGGTTTCTACGTTCCTCTTTAACTTGATTCTGGATACTCAAGGTGGAGTCTGTCATTCAAAATTTTGTTGATGATTCTTTATTTCAGCTTAAGGGGACATGTTATGTTTCTTACTTTCTCTCTTCTGGAAACATCCCGTTAACGGGTGTTCCAAATTCCTTCTGCATGCTGTTATTGAGAAATAGATACAAAGTTGATATTAATTTGCATAACATCTGATCAAATGTGCAGTTTAATTCTCAAAGCTCATCTGTAC
This sequence comes from Fragaria nilgerrensis, assembly GCA_010134655.1. Classification (NCBI taxonomy): domain Eukaryota; kingdom Viridiplantae; phylum Streptophyta; class Magnoliopsida; order Rosales; family Rosaceae; genus Fragaria; species Fragaria nilgerrensis. The sequence continues at coordinate 11,774,488 of CM020981.1, forward strand.
CTTCTCAAGCTGGCATGGGACTTGGGGTACAGGCCCCAGGTCTTGGAACTGTTTCATCCACTACCTTACAGCAGCAGCTAAATTCCATCCATCAACAGTCTCCACAGGCTAATCCACAGGCATTGATGTCTAGTGGGCCAAAAGAAGCTGGTAATTGTTGCGTCCTTGGAGATGTTATAGTTTGAGCAAATTTCTGGCCCTTATCTTTCATATATCCCATTGCTGAATCAAATATAATACGGTCCAGAAGACCATAATTTCTGTTAAATAATAATTAATTAAATTTTTTGTGATTTCCTGTGATATAATATGCTAGCTTACTTCACTGCACTTGATTAGTCTTTTTCAGTTTCCCTTAATTAGGAAATGACATAATGTAAAGAGAAAGAATTAGTACTATCGAAGACTAACAAGACCAAGTCATTATAAAATAATGTTACATGAACTTGAAACATCTGCTATTAATAAAGCCAGAAGGCTTTTCAAATGGTTAAATTTTTGAAGTACCCGAAACATATATTGTTAATAGCAGATGTGCTTATTTAATGAGAAATTTTTTGAGAACTTAGATCGTAAGCATTTTCTATTTTCATCTTTTAATAACTTTAACATCTTTTTGTGCGGCATTTGCCTGAATTAAGTTCTTGACATCTAAATGATTATTATTATGTTTTATGAACCCTGTTGAATGATGACTGAAGGATTGCTTGCTTTATGTATGCAGATGCTGGTCATCCAAAAGTTGAGGACCAGCAGCAACAGAGTATTCCTGATGACTCAACATCTGAATCCGCTCCTAGTTCTGGGATCGTAAAGAATCTAATGAATGAGGATGATATGAAAGCGTCATATGCAATAGATTCTCTGGTATGCTGAATAAGTTTCCTTAATCAGTGTTTTACGCAAATAACACTTCTATGGTTATGTAGGCAAAAAATTCCTCTGTTTAAGCTAAAGCTGTCAATTGTGTTTAATATTCGTTAATACATTGCATGACGGATACTAGTTGTTAAAGCGGACTCCTTGTCCGCCTCCTTGTATTTTGCTTTTTATTCAATAAAAAGCTGTTTCTTTTCAAATATACATTCCATGACAGATACTCTCCACCTAAAATGTAGTATTTACAAGGATAGGCTTCATAAATTGTGTTAAAAGTCTGTTTATTCCCAAGCACCTTCAATATACTAGACATCTTTCACTACTTACCTTGTAAACGGTGAGTATTAAACAAATTAGTAGTACATTCTTCCACTTCCCTCTATTATTTGTTTACCCACTAATCCATGTCTCCTCTCACTCTTATATGCTTTTGTTTTTGCCAAATGACACTAACAATTGTAATTAAGCATACAAGTATACTACTCACATGCTACTGTGTGTTCATAATCATTTAGTTACTCATCATACATACTGCTGCTTTTTTTTTTTTACATATTTTCATAGAAGTTTTGAGTCATTTTTCTTATATTCAGCTGCTGCTTATTCATGATTTGGGAGAAACATTTTCGTGTCTTGAGATGCTGCTGCTTTATTAGCAGATGAATGGATGTGATCTATGTGGCTTGATTTGTGTTTTGAAATGCTTTGTAGACTGGGGTTTCTGGCTCTTTGACAGAGTCTTCTCAAGTACCACGAGATATCGATCTGTCTCCTGGGCAACCTTTGCAGTCTAGTCAACCTTCTGCTAGCCTTGGTGTTATTGGCCGAAGAAGTGTTTCTGATCTTGGTACAATTGGCGATAACCTCTCTGGATCAATTGCTAATTCTGGGCCGGGGCACGATCAGTTGTATAATTTGCAGATGCTTGAGGCTGCTTTTTACAAACTTCCACAACCCAAAGACTCTGAACGTGCAAGAAGCTACACTCCAGTATGCACCCAGTTGTCTTTTTGTTTGATATCTTTTTCTCTCATCTTGTTTTTCATTCACAACTCCTCCTTGCTTTCTACAGAGGCACCCTGCAATAACTCCTCCTAGCTATCCCCAAGTTCAAGCACCTATAGTTAATAATCCTGCTTTCTGGGAACGTCTGGGTTCTGAACAGTATTCTACTGACACCCTGTTCTTTGCATTTTACTATCAGCAGGTATATTATATCACTTCATTGACATTGAACGCATCATGTAGTCCTACAATGTAATCAATATGAACTACCAAGTCTATTACTGCCTGCAGAACACTTACCAGCAATATTTGGCTGCCAAAGAGTTGAAGAAGCAATCTTGGAGATACCACAGGAAATACAACACTTGGTTTCAACGACATGAAGAGCCAAAAGTGGCTACTGATGAATATGAACAGGGGACATATGTGTACTTTGACTTCCACATTGCCAATGATGATCTACAACACGGATGGTACAATACTATTCATCTTTGAGTAACTTTTTTGCGGCCAGTCACATTTGGAGTTTGTATGTAGAGTCTAGGTCATTTGCGTATATTGCAGCTTTTGGTATTCTTATCCCAGTCTCCCGCAAGACACAAATTTCTACACTATAATGATCTAACTATGTTGTATGTATGTTGTGTGTACAGGTGTCAAAGGATCAAAACCGAGTTTACCTTTGAATACAACTATCTTGAAGATGAACTTATTGTATAAGATGTTCAGCTTCCTGGTTCAGACTGTAGCAGTATCGGTGTTGCAATGCCTGCTATTTCGTTTCTTGATGGTTACAGAGTTGCTAGTGCTAATTGTATCTAGTTTCTAATCTCCAAATCATTAGGAAAACATTTCTGTGTATAATGAAGTATCAATGGAGTGTTTCGACATTTTGACATATTATATATCTGTCTATATAGTTTTAAGTAACAATGTTTAAAAGCTATGACCAATTATGTCACTGTAGATTCTACCAGCGGTAAATGATTACATCTGTACGAGTTGAACATGATTTTGGGGAACTCGGTTTCGTTGGTTAGCTTTTCAACTGAACAGAATCCAACCAATCCATATATGCAGTTTTATCCTTTGATAGCCTTGGCTTATCTCCAAGTACAAGCTGTACAGCAAATAGCATCAGTCCAAAACACCTGTGACAAAGAAACACATAGCCAAAGCCATGAACTATGAAGCCGCCACATAACCCCCTTTGCATGCTGATCCCTAATCTTATGCTGCCACGCGTCTCTGTGCCCATACCTTCTTCCTCATCCTTGTCACCATTCTCCTGCCCTCTCTCTCTCCTCTCCCTCAACCACCTATATAACCCACCACCTCGTTCCTTCTTTCGTTTGTATCATCACCCTTCATTAATCTCACTCTTTCATTGTTTCACTCATCTCCAACCTCATTCAACATGAGCAGTGTGTGCGCCGAGCAGCACAAGTTTCACACCTCCCACCACCTCCTTTCATCCAAGAAATCACACCACCTCCACAGGGAAGTTGACATTCCACCGAGAAAGCTCCTCACCCGCTGCTCCGCCCCCCACCGAGACTTATCCTCCTCCCCCGACATGTACGACTCTCCACGCTTCTCTGCTTCCGACGAGGCCCTCCTCCGCAAGTTCCTCCCCTACAACACTGACGACGATGACGACGACCCCTACTCTTCCGACCACTTCCGCATGTTCGAGTTCAAGGTCCGCCGCTGCACCCGCAGCCGCAGCCACGACTGGACCGACTGCCCTTTCGCCCATCCCGGCGAAAAGGCCAGGCGCCGTGATCCCCGCCGCTATCACTACTCCGGCACAGTATGCGCCGACTACCGCCGCGGCGGGTGTAGCCGCGGCGACAGCTGTGAGTTTGCGCACGGTGTTTTCGAGTGCTGGCTGCATCCGGCGAGGTACAGAACCGAGGCATGCAAAGACGGCAAGCACTGTAAAAGGAAGGTTTGTTTCTTTGCTCACACACCACGTCAGCTCCGCATCTTGCCTGTGAATCACTCACGGAGCTCTTCACCTGATGAAGTAGTCATCTCTCCCGGCTCCGGTTGTTGCAAGAAGAGTAGCAAGTACCTGAATAACTCGGCCAACTCGCCGAGTTCGACTCACTGTTGTTCGTTCTGCCGTTCTGTGACTTCTTCCCTGACTTCCACTCTGCTCGGTATGTCGCCGATGTCTCCATACGGTGATGAATCCAAGTGTCACTTGTCTAGCGGGCTCGATCAGATGCATGCTGGTTCAGCTGGGATGCTGAGCTACAAAGATGTTCTTTCAGAGCTGATGACCTCTTTGGAGGCCATGAAATTCAACAACACGGAAGCAGCTACTTCACCGGTTTCATCACCAATCAGTTCTGCTGCAGCAAGTTACCGGAATACCCCGTGGGTTGACGTCTCTTCATACAATGCTTTTGCTGAAGATCAACAGCAACAGTTCATTCTTTCACCTAATTCTATTCCAAGCCCTTTATCAGCTGGAACTAATTTTTTCAGTCGCCGTAGTTCTGGAAATGGCTCAAGGAAAAGCTTGGTCTTCGATGAGGAGAACAAGGCCACTGACATTAATGGAGGAGGTTGTAGTAGCCCCGACCCTGATCTTGGATGGGTTAACGATCTGTTGATGTAAACTGAGGATTCTGACCTTTGCCCAAGTGATGCATGAAGATATATGACAAATAAAGATAGCGGCTGATCGAACTGTATACTTGCTGCACCAGACATATGTATGTTGTTACATATGTGTGTGATTTGTTGTGTATATTAGTCTTTACTATTTGTTTTGAAATGTAGTATTGTCGTCACTTTGATTCGATCACGAAGAACAATTTGTTTCTGTAATTTGTTTTAAATTTGAGAGATGGGTAAATAGGAGTTCTCTATGCATGTATAGAGATCAAACCATATATGTTATTATTCTTTCATGCATTCTTTTTTGTGATGGAGCTTATCAATTTCGAGAATATGAACAAACATAGCCACAATTTCCATGCACATGGATCCAATGAGTTCAGTTGGTAATGGTTGGTGTGCCATTTGTTAAAAGGTATATATGACTTTAGGTCTAGTCTCGGCGCAAAAAAACTCACCATCAGCTCCAGCTCCCACCAGGAAGCTCAGGTTGGCCCATCATCGGTGAAGGCCTTGTGGAGAATCGAAGTTCATCGGAGATAGGAGGATCAAATACTCATCTTCACATTCCAAAAGCACCAGCTGCAAAGTGTTCACCACATCGTTGCTACGTGAATCAGTGGCGGTGCTGTGTACTATCGCCGGAAACAAGTTCCTGTTCAAAAACGAGAACAAACTGGTGGTCTGAAAACATCTACACCATCTTTGCCGGCTCCGACAGACCAGAATCCCACGAGGAGTCCATCCGACTTCGCAAAGTTCTGTCTCCATTTTTCATCCCCAACTGTCTCCAAAAGTACATAGGGATCATGGATTCATGGGTGCCTTCACTAAACGGCATCTGGACGTGTTTTGGTCGGATCAAAAACAAGAAGTTCTAACCCTAACAAAGATGCACACCTTCGCCAGGGGCGTAGGGAAAAGGGGGGGGGGGGGGTTTCACATTTTTGAAGACATTATTTTAATAGTAAACTACATATTAGTTACTAATCAAATATCAATTACTAAACAAATAAGGACAAACATTTATAAATAAGGACAAACTGTTATATTGTTGCCATGTGACATTGCACATTTACAATTTTGTCCTTAATTAAAACATACTTTCCTGCTACTGCCTCCGACCGGAAATCCACTGCTACTGTCTCCGACTGGAAATTTGTTGCTACTGTCTCCGACCGGAAATCTGCTGCTACTGTCGTTGACCGAAAATTTGCTGCTACTGTGCCGACCGAAAATCTGCTGCTACTGCACCGACCGGAAAATTTCCTGCTACTGAACCGACCGGATGACATAGTAGCATCACGTAGTAGGATGGCATGGTAGTAACAAGCAACACCACCACGTAGTAGCCGTATGCACCACCACCACCGAGCAGTAGCAGCACGCAGCACGCAGCACCACTGCGCAATAGTAGCACCACCATGCGCAGCGCTGCTACTGTCAATTCCCAAGCATAATGACACTAACCCAGCCACAATCCTAATCCTAAATCCACCAGTACCACCACTAGCAGTGCTCCCACCAACCCCAACCCTAACTCAATTCCAATAGATCTCACTAATTCCAAAGATAACAAGCAAATCAAAACCACAATTTTGAAATCTGACCACCTGCAACCAAATCTACCCTTGAAATCTACCAAATCACACAAATCGAACTCACTCCAAATCTCACCACCCCTCACCCTTATCGACGTCACTCACCTCCCATCATCTACGTCGCCTAACCAAAATCCATCGAGGTTGAGACAAGAGTGCCGCAGTGGAGACGGATCGGCTAGAGGCGAAGCTTGAAGCGGCGCCTGACCAGGGCAGTAGTGGGCAGGCACGCAGGCGAAGCTGAGATCGGGGGATGATGGGCAGTGGTAGATGCTAATGACGGCGAGGGTTTGTGGTTGGGCAAGAAGTCCTTCTGGCGACCTAGATGAGTCGACGGTGATAGAGAAGAGCGATGACAGAGGGCGACGATGAAATGGAAGGCGAGGCGGAGGAGGTGGGCTAGGAAGGCGGGATCGGTGGGGGAGAGCAACGCATGGCCGAGAGAGAGAGAGAGAGAGAGAGAGAGAGAGAGGGAGAGAGAGAGATGAAGACATGGGTTAAGATATTTGGGTGATAATTTTCGTATTTTATTGTAAAATAGGGGTATTTAGGTCATTAGATATGAAAAATGGGATCAGGCCTGGTATGTTGGTTTTGGGCCTCAGGCTTGTGTCCTAATCTGTATAAAAACTATTGAAAGTGTTTTTTTGTGTTTTTAAATTTGGTCATGTGCTACTATGTAATTTACTCTTATTTTAACCCTTCTAACCAATTAGAAAAAAAATTGACATATAAAATATTAATTACAGCAATCAATTTGGATAGAGGAGTGTTCAACTCCTCACGTGTGTTTGTTTGCAAAGAAAACTCCCAATCATATAGGTTTAATTACTTGGTTCTTTTTATTTTTTTAATATAAGTTTCTAATCTTAATCAATGATTGATTGCATCTCCCTTTAATATTACAATTAAAACATATTCCTAGTCTTTTTAATTAATATGTTTTCCTAATCAATCAATGATTGTGATTGATTTCTCGTGCACCTCTATATAAACAGTTTTAGTCGCTTCTTTACGTATTTCTTTTTGTTATCATTAAGTAAATTTTTCTATGTCGTCGACAACCTTCATAATTAAAAACTTGCGATTATAGATGCTTTAGCTTTATTTGAAAAGTATCGTAATAGAAAAGCAGCAGAACAGTCGACATCATCTGAAGCTCTTCCAAAATTTCAAAATATGAGCAATTGTCGAGACAATTATAATTGCTTTAGGGAGATTTGTTATTTTTTTTAGTTTTTGGTTTCGAAGTATTCTAATGATTTATAAGTTTTTATATTATTCAATAAAAATTATATTTTTATTTTGTGTGACATTATTGTTTAAACTCTTGACCCTTCTACTTATGGTTTCTGGCTACGTCACTTCGCATTGGTGTGTAAAATCTTCTTAAACGTGGAGGATCCATCAGTGCAGAGGACTAGAGGAGCCGATTCAGTATATCGCAGCAGGCTTCATTTTGTTGCCGATAAATCTCCCTGGCACAGTATTCAACCGAGCCACCAAGCATCCAAGCAGGTCCGGAAGGACCTTGAAGAAATGGTTCAACAGAGGAGAATCGATCTAGATCGGTTTCGACAGACGGCTACTGCAGCAGATCTAAATGATGAGAATAATAATGATCAAGATTTGATGTCTAATCTGCTGATGGACACATATAGCAATGGCCGACAGATGAAGGAAACCGACATTGCCGACATCGCGAACAAAATGGTCTACTCATTGCTGCTTATGACAATGTGTTCATCACCTTGTGTTCTATTGTCATGTTATTATCTGAGCTTCCTACAGTTTATGATGCCGTCCTGAAAGGTACCTACATATATATCTAATTAAGCATGCATAATCATCTATATATCCACAAGCAAGCAAGTGACATGAGCCTCATTTAGAATAATAAAAACCTCATTTTCAATCATTTTCTAACAGATTACTACATGAGCCTCGAGCCCATAGTCCATGGCACCAAGCCTGATCTACAAAGGCGTTTGCAAATGACCAAAAAACCGTAGCGTTTTTTTTAATTACATGGATGCCACTACGCATAAAGGGATCTGAAATCCCCAATTTTGGTTAAGTAGCAAACGCAGCGTCTCCTTCGTCTCCTCTCACCGCGCCTAGGGTTTTCTCGCCTTCATCTTCTTCAACCTCTCTCTCTGCAATTCCTCTAGTAAGTAATGCTAGCTCTTCTTTCTCTCTCTGCAACTGTTCAGGTTCAATTTCTAAAGCTATCGAACAAAATTTTAGGTTTTTTGTTTCGTTTTTGGGAGAAAACCAATAACAGTAACCTTGTTTCCTTCGATATCGAACACGATTCCTATGATTTTGCTTTGATTGGGAGAAAATCAGTAGCATCTTCGTTTTTTGAAAGTAGCAGTACAGTTCATCTTGATCTTTCTTTTTTGTGGAATTTGAACTCGATTTCATGAAACTTCAGTATCACTAAGCTAAAACGAGTAATAACCGTTTGATTTCTTTACATTATGTCACTGAATTAGTCAGAGCAATTTCATGTTAATTTTTGGGGTCAGTAGCAGCCTTTTTATCAAGTTTTTATGAATGTAATTGTGTTGAAGGTGGGGAAGCAGGTTCTAATGGTGTGAATTCACATTTTACAGGACTTTTAAGTCAGTAGCAGCTTTTGTAACAAGATATGGACAAAGACAACATGGTAATTCTGTATGAATGTGCAGTCTGTTGGTTTAATTTGTAGTTGTTACTGCATTTACTTGGAATGTTTGTGTGTTTTGAATTTGAGAATGTGAGAATATGAAATATGCTATTGTCTGCAGGTGCAAAATGCTACTGTCTGAAAATGAAGCTTAACCTGCTGCTTCCCCAATGATGCATTCAATAGTCAAGATGATCAAAGGAAGGAGAGACCAAAAAGTGAAGAAAATGGAAGATTACGAGGTGTAGAGACTCTCGAAAAAAACAAAGAAATGGAAAATGAAAATGCTGCTACTGCATAAGATAGATAGCGGTCTAGGTTTATGTTTAAGCATTGCTTCATAACCTTGTTTCGATGAACTGTAAAAACATGTTACTGCTCTGATACAGTTTATTATGAATTCAACAAACTAGTTCTTTTCAGTATGCTACTATGCTACTGAGTTGGGAGTTTGTACAGGTTGGCTTGCGTCATGTATCTATTGGTATATCATAATTGAATGTTTTGTGCAAATGAGACAGGCATTAATGTTGTGTTTGGTTGCTGGAAGTTTTGCTGATAGGTTTTAGAGACAATATGCATTACAAAAATAAAGCCAAAACACTACTTTGCTAAATTGGTAATTGGTAATCATTCTCAAGAGAGCCAAAGACTCGCTAACTGTGCACAGCCTCTTTCTATGAAAAACCAAAGGGATTTGGCACAAAAAGAAGAGGCAAAATCAAACTAAATTCATGAAAAATATAGTACAAGAGTAAAGCAGCGTGCCGCTACACTACGAAGACCATGCTACTGACCTCAAAAGAAAAGAAAAAAAAAGTAGAAGTACTATATAGCTGCTAGCACAGAATATCAAGTAGCCGAAATTCAAACATTTTCCTGTAAAATCTGAAAATCTGTAATTTGCTACAGCAAAGCAATAACATCTATTAAAGTCAAATTTGCTATTGTCAAAATGTGCTACTGCTTAAAAACATTGATCAATGACCAATTTTCCCTAACATACTCAGTTCCTCATGACACAAACTTCTCAAAAGAGCTCAAAGAAAATGAATCAATGGAATCACACTTGCTAATATTACTATTTGAACTAGTTGTGCTGATACTGGCTACATATGTCACTGCTCATATAGCTGCAGTGCATGACCTGCTGTTGTGGTGGCCAAGTTGATGTCAGCGTTGACATTTCATTGGTCTGGCCTCTTCACCAAAAGACCTAATCCTCTTTGTCTTTGGTCTTCCAGGAGGTTTTCGAGTAATGAGAGGCTGCAAAGTAGAATCACCAAAACGGCTAGGATTAGGCTTATCACGATCCTGGACTGGAATAATAGATTGGTCATGTGCACTTCTATAAAATAAAGTCTTCCAGTAATCTTCAATGTAATGGTAAGGTAGGCGATTTGTCTTCTGCATCACTTGAACTACATGAGAACAAGGGAAGCACCGAAACTGCCACCAACCACAAGAACACTCCATCTCAGCCAAGTTCACCACGTCATTGCTATCCTCTGTGCACACTTCAAAAACATCTGTTAATAAAGCTACCAATATATTGTATATGCTATTGTGTTAATACATAATGTAAGTGCAAAAAACCAAGACCTGCTACTGTATGTTACAATTTATCTGTTATGAAACTGTTAATAAACATATCTGCTACTGTGTTTATACTGTATTTGTTACTGTGTTAATACATAACATATCTGCTACTGTGTATCTGCTACTGTGTTAATACATAACATATATGCTATGTGTTTATACTGTATCTGCTACTGTGTTAATAAACATATCTGCTACTGTGTTTATCTGTTATGCTACAATTTATCCACAAACCAAAATCTGCTAATACATATATGTTATGCTACTGTGTTAATACATACATAAGCGCAAAATCTGTTATGTTACTGCTCTGATACAGTTTATTATGAATTTAGCATAAACTAGTTCTTTTTAGTATGTTACTATGCTATTAGTTCTATGCTACTACTATGCTATTATGCCGCTAGTTCTTTATAGTCAAAAACTACAAAAACAAACTACTGATACTTCCTCTGCTACTATGCTAATGTTCTAACCTAAAATCAGAAACCTGCTATTGATATGCTACGATTATGATTTTCAACCAAAAAGTAGTTCAAAATTCAAAATGAACCAAAATTAAACAATAACTAGACGAATTCCACAAGAGATCAAATAAACTAGATGATCAAAACAAAACACAAACATCAAATTGCGATCAAACATGAAATTAAAGCATAAAAGGATACGAATAAGCCAGAATCTAACCTGAAAATTCAATTATCTCGGAGAAGAATAGATCGCTTCTACGAATCAGAAGAGAACTGATGTGGTGATGAAAGAGATGATCGGACAAAATGACTGAATTCCATAACTGATCGACGACGCTGATTAGACTCTGTCGAGCTTTCTTTCGTGAGCAAAACGACGAAATTCTCCGCGAATGTCTTCGACGACACTGTGTCGTCACAGAGGAGAGAAAACGGAGAGACCAGAAGAAGGGAAAGGCTTGAGCCGACGAAAAAAAAAAAACCAGGCCGACGAAGCATTTTTGCGTCGGCTAAAGTGGACTTTAGCGACGACATTTCCTCGTCGGCTAACTGAAATTTTCGTCGGCTATGGTAAACTTTAGCCGACGAAAAAAAAATGTCGGCTAAGATTTATTTCGTCGGCCATAGTCTTGTGAACTTTTGCCGACGAAATATTTAAAGTTAGCCGACGAAATTAATATGTCGTCGGCTAAAGTCTCGTAGCATTGACGATCGTTGGAACTAATTCTTCGCGCGCTAGTGGTCTCTAGGACGAAAAAAAAAGTATCGGTGGCCGAAGAAAATTAATAATAACAACAGACTATAAAAAAAAAAAAACAATTAAAATTAAATCTATTAAGCGGCAGAAAACTCATTGGGAAAAAAAATTGTCGAAGAAAAAACTGTCCAAAACGTTAGTTTGTGGAGCCTGCCTATATTAGAGTATTATATATAGGTACGTATATGTATATATATGTTGATTAATTGAGTTTTATTTGAGTTTATCGATTTTGATTATGATTGAGTTTATTGATTTTGATTATGATTGAATTGATTAATTTTGAGTACGTTGGATGTATATATATATGTGTTGATCGATTTGTTGATGATTTGAATTGATAATATATATGAATTAATTTGTTGTTAATAAATATTAGTAGATATATATATGTTATTAATTAATTATAATATATATATTATTGTGTTGATATGGTACGGTATGAAGTTGTTGTTGTTATTAATTTGTGTTAATATATATTAATTGTATTAATTGTGTATATATTGTTGTTAATTAATTGTGTTATATATATATTATTGTGTTAATATGATGTGTGTGTGTGTTAATTAATTAGTTGTACGTAGTACGTGTAGAATATACTAAATGAATTGAGATTTTATATATGGCATGAAATTTCATCATTAATAATTAACTAGCAGCGTTATAAATATATATTTTGTTATATTTTCAGGATATGGATAAGAGTTGGATTTCGCTTCCAAAATGGGACAAAAGATACGGTGCAGGAGTTATGAGTTTTATAAAATATGCGCTGGCTAATGCTAACGGGAATACAATTTTCTATTGCCCGTGCACGAAATGTCAGTGTCGCAGCGATATGCATCGATTTCCCATTGACAAAGTATGGCAGCACCTGAGGAGTAACGGTTTTGGGGAGAAGTACACATGTTGGTTATATCACGGTGAAACATCATCAGGGTCCGCATGATCATGGCCAATTTTCTGAGACAGGCAGTACATCCAACGATCCAACAACGGCATTCATCAACGACATGTTTCCTTATGAGAGCGGTGTATGCGCTCAAGGACAGTATATGCCTGACCCGGTGCAGCCCTTCCCTAGAGCTGTCAACACTGCTGGTATTGAAAAGTACAACAAACTGCTTGCTTTCCAACAGACCCCTGTGTACCCCGGTTGTCAGAAGACCGTTCTTGAAAGTGTGATGGACGTAATGAAGATTAAAGTTGAGACAAAATCGACCGTGAAGGCTGTTGATGATTATCTACAGTACACTGCTTCGATGCTGCCCCACGGTCATCGTCTTCCTACCACTCATCGTAAGGTCCGATGTATCCTGAAAGATCTTGGCTTTCCTACATCAAGATCCATGCATGCAGATATGACTGCGTTCTCTTCTGGGGTAAAGATCCAGAAGGGAATGACCTTGGTGGGCTTGACGTATGTCCGGTATGTCACACTGACAGGTATAAGCTGACTCCTGCAGGCAATAGGAAACCTGTGAAGGTACTTCGGTATTTCCCGTTGAGGGATAGGCTTGAGCGGTTGTACATGTCTTCACACACGGCCAAAGCTATGAGATGGCACGTTGATAGGGAAATGCATGACGAAGATACCCTTATACACCCTGCTGACGGGGAGGCTTGGAAGCATATAGACAGGGAGTTTCCTCATTTTGCGTCAGAGGTCCGAAATGTGAGGCTCGGGCTCTCATCCGACGGGTTCAACCCTTTTGGCAACATGAGTCTTCAATACAGTGTATGGCCGGTGATTTTGGTACCGTACAACCTTCCTCCATGGATGTGCATGAAGAAGGAATACAATATGTTGAGTTTGTTGATTCCGGGGCCCGGTTATCCAGGGAAGTGTCTCGATGTGTATTTGAGACCTTTGATTGAAGAGCTTCAGTTTTTGTGGGAAGTTGGTCATCCCACTTATGACAAGTACATGCACGAGATGTTCCAGATGCATGTCATGGTTGTTGGTACCATCAGTGATTTTCCTGCCCGTGGGATGTTGTCGGGCAACGTTGTTAGGGGATACAAGGCTTGTCCAGAGTGCCTTAGCGATGAGGGGAGCAGCAGTCATTGCAACAAGATATGCAGATTGGGTCACCGTGCTTTCCTTCCATATAATCACGATTGGCGGTTCGATGACAAGGCATTTGATGGGACCGTAGAACACGGTGTGCCTCCCAGAAGATGGACGGGAGAAGAAATTTTAGCAGTGCTTAATGAGTACGATTTTGGGCAGCTCAGCAATCATCCAAATATTGTTGCAGCAATACCTGAAAGACCCGACAGGTACAAATTCTGGACACATAAGAGCATATTCTGGGAACTCCCATACTGGAGTAAGTTGTTGATCAGGCACTACCTAGATGTGATGCACATAGAAAAGAATGTTTGCGACAGTGTGGTGGGCACAGTGCTGAACTTGGAGGGGAAGACGAAAGACGGTCCTAAGGCACGCATTGATCTAAAAAAAATGCAGTTAAGAAGACATCTGTGGTTGAAAGAAGGGAAGAAAAAAATGCCTCAAGCTCCTTACACCGTGAAACCTGACCAGAAGAACGTAATTTTCAGGTGGATGAGTTGTGTGAAGTATCCTTTAGGCTATGCAGGAAATATAGCCCGGTGTGTGAACTTCCGGGACAATAAGATGTACGGGTTGAAGAGTCATGACTGTCATATCCTGCTACAACGTCTTCCCTGTTTTCATTCGACCGTTCCTTCCCCGTCAGGTGGTGGAGCCGTTAGTAGCGTTGGCAAGATTCTTCCAGAAGTTATGCACACGGGAAGTGACAAAATCTAACCTCCGGGAAATGCAAGAGGACATCATTTATATCATGTGTAAATTTGAGAGGATATTTCCTCCAAATTTTTTGACATCATGCCTCACCTGATGATCCATCTTCCCGAGCAATTGTTGCTTACCGGTCCAGTACACTACACTTGGATGTATCCCATGGAAAGGTACGTTTTTTACACCTGAATTCCTCAATCCAATTTTTCTATATACATGTTCAATAATCATAACACTTTGCATAAAATTTTATAGGCAACTTGGAGACTACAAAGATTATGTGGCTAATAAATCCGCGCCTGAAGGATGTATAGCTGAAGCATATATTGCGCACGAGTGCGTCACCTACATGAAGTTGTATTTAGGAGCGTTGAAGGAAACAGACGAAGCCATGCCGGTAGATGTACCGAAGTTCACTCTTTCCATACTCTCCAGTGATGTTGAAGTTTATGGAATTTTGCCAGACTCCTACAAGTTGCAACCACATGAGCTAGTCATTGCCCACTGGTGGGTATTGATTAACTGTCCAGAAGTTGAATACTGGAAAGACATCCATCTATATTGTCCAGACATTCAAGGTGATCTCGAGTACCACAACAGGGAGTTCGCAAATTATTTTGACGGCTGGGTACGTAATTCAATATTTATGTACGTATTTATTTTTAGTGCATAATTATCTATATTTACAATGTTAAATTGTAAATTGCAGATGAACCATATTCAATTTGATGGTCACCCAAATTGGTCACACGAACTAAGACTTCTAGCGATGAAGCCGATAATGTCAAGAGTTTATCCGATGTGCAAGGTGAATGGCGTGCAATTTATATGTGAACAGAGAGACAGCAGACGGAGAACACAGAATTCTGGGGTGATGGCGCATGGTGGGCGGAATGGAGTTGACTATTACGGTGTTCTTGATTCAGTGGTGGAACTCGTTTACGGTGAAGGCATGACAGTGCACCTCTTCAAGTGTAGATGGTTTGATACTAGCCCGCAGAGCATGAAGACCGATCAGTACGGAATATTATCGGTGAACACTGCTACAAGTTCTTACGAAGATGACCCGTTCGTTTTGCCACATCGGTAAAACAAGTGTTTTATCTTGATGACCTTGCTAAGGGTGACGCGTGGAAAGTAGTCAACCTTGTGCACCCTCGAAACATTTACCGGGCGGCTACACTTGGAGAGGCCGAAGACCAGGAAGAAGATGTTGCGTATCAAGAGCCCAACGCAATAGGTATTCCTAACTCCTCTACCGTTCGCCTTAATAATTTTAAAGCGGGTCGTTCGGTGCGAATTCGTGATGAAGAGCCAAGGCTTATTGATGTTGATCCAAATCAAGAAACAGACGAAGACTCTGGCGATGAGGAAAGACATAGATTACCAGAAATTATTTCTGACACCGAAGAAGACTCATCGGATGATTCCGATTACGAGCCTTAGTTTTAATTTCTTCGGATGTAATTGTAGTCGGTAGTTGGATGTAATTGTAGTCGGTAGTTTGTCCCACATCCCTAATATGTAAAAGGAGGGAACCTTCCTTAGTTATAAAAGGAAGGCTTCCCATAGACATAGAGAGGAGATAGGATGATAGATGATGAATATCTCTCCCGATCCCAAAGGGCCTCTTGGCCATGATAGTGAATTCCAAGTGGACGTAGCCATGCCCTCCGATGGCATGGTGAACCACTATACGTGCTTGTCTCTTGCCCATGATGTTTACTATTTATATTCGTGTTCCACCGTGATTCTCCATGATCCCAGTCTCCGGGATGTGCAGAAACAGTAATACATTAATTTGTAATAAAAAAGACTGTATTACCTTCATTTCTAGTTTACATATGTTGAATTCATATTTCTGTTATTTTATATGAATTTTGGTGATATATGAACAGGAAATTAGTATGGTTTAAACCATCTGTTTTAGGGTTTGTATTTTTTTACTTAAGCCGACGAAATACAACATAAGTCGTCGGCCTAAAACCTCTTAGCCGACGAATTATATTAAAAGTCGTCGGCTAAAACCGTCTTAGCCGACGAAGAATACTAGAAGTCGTCGGCTAAAAGGACTTATAGCCGACGAATTGAAAAGGAAGTCGTCGGCTAAAAGAACTTAAAGCCGATG
This sequence comes from Fragaria nilgerrensis, assembly GCA_010134655.1. Classification (NCBI taxonomy): domain Eukaryota; kingdom Viridiplantae; phylum Streptophyta; class Magnoliopsida; order Rosales; family Rosaceae; genus Fragaria; species Fragaria nilgerrensis. The sequence continues at coordinate 11,791,014 of CM020981.1, forward strand.
AAATGAAAAGGAATTCGTCGGTTTAAAGATCTTAAACCGACGAGTTCAAATGAATGTCGTCGGAAAACCATCTTAGCCGACGAAGTATAATGGAAGTCGTCGGCCAAAACTATCTTAGCCGACGAATACCCTAATATTTCGTCGGCTTTATTAATTTTTATTTTTTTTATCACATAGTATAGCCGACGATGATTTAGGGTATTCGTCGGCTAAACCCTAAACTTTTTCTGTTACATACTATAGCCCTATCTTCGGTGGTTATTTTACGTAAAATTTTTATACCACTTGTTGTGTCTCATCAATTTGAAAATATTTTCAGTTGAAGGTCCGGCCAAAATACGAAATTTAGACGGTCCAACGACCTTTTCCGTGCATTTAGGGGTTTGACTTACGGGATTGACCGTCCGGATCGAGCACTTAACCTGGTCAGATCAAGTTGAATTTTTTCCCATACATGTATTTTATCATGGTGGTCAGATCTGACCGTCGGATTTTATTTTCTCAAGTTTGATCATCACAGTCAGAACATGCCTACTAATGTTGTATAACTTGTTTACTAAGTGTTAGGTAAATGTTCCGTTTCAAAAACAAACTATACGTAGAACCTTCAAACGTGAAAAAGTCCTGAAATAAGACATGACCAGAATGGTGAAATACGTCTACGGTTGAAAAATCAAGGTATCGGTCATGGTCGGTGCCGATAGTTGCGGTCAATCCAATTTTCAATTCTTTCTCCCTATGGGTAGCCCTATCTTCGGTGGTTATTTTGCGTAAAATTTTTATACCACTTGTTGTGTCTCATCAATTTGAAAATATTTTCAGTTGAAGGTCCGGCCAAAATACGAAATTTAGACGGTCCAACGACCTTTTCCGTGCATTTAGGGGTTTGACTTACGGGATTGACCGTCCGGATCGAGCACTTAACCTGGTCAGATCAAGTTGAATTTTTTCCCATACATGTTTTATCATGATGGTCAGATCTGACGGAAGGATTTCCGTTCTCAAGTTTGATCATCACGAGCAGCAGTCACAGTTTGATGAATGTATAAACAGTTTGTGTTTAGCCGACGAATTTCAAATGGTCAGCCGACGAAATTATTACCTTTAGCCGACGAAATTATTAAAATGTTTAGCCGACGAAATTATTATTTCGTCGGCTAAAGTGTTCGGTTAGCCGACGAAATTATTACCTTTAGCCGACGAAATTATTATTTCGTCGGCTAAAGTCTTCGGGTATAACCCAGCTCGACTGGTGTATGCCCTAGCCTCCATCGTTTTCCTCTCCCTCTCCGAAATTCGCCTCCGCTCCCTCTCCCGGTCGCCGCCCTCTCCCTCTGCCTCTCCCCTCCCTCGCCCTCGCCCTCGACCTTATCTCCCGCTCCCTCTCCTCGCCCGGTTATCCGGCCGGCCTCCGCTCCTCTCCTCCGGCTCCTCCTCCGGCCCCCCTCCGGCTCTCCTCCGGCTCTCCTCGGCTCCTCCCTCTGGGTCCTCCTCCGGCCTCGTCCTCCGGCTCCTCCTCGCTCCTCCTCCGGCTCCTCCTCCGGCTCCTCCTCCGGCGCCCTCTCCGGCCTCCTCTCCGGCTCCGCCTCCGGCCTCCTCCTCCGGCTCCTCTCCGGCCTCCTCCTCGGCCTCCTCCTCCTCCTCCTCCTCCTCCTCCTCCCTCCTCCTCCTCGAGTACGTTTTTTTGAGCTTCGGTTATTTTTAATGTTGTGGTGTTGTTGTGTATATAATGTTGTTGTGTATAATGTTGTGGGTTGTTGTGTATATAATGTGTTGTGTATATAATGTTGTGGTGTTGTTGTGTATATTTGTATTTAGGAAGTGTATATTGTTATTTAATAAGTGTATATTTGTTGTATATTAGTATTTAGGAAATGTATATATTTGTTTTGTATTTTGTGTTTGTTTTGATTTTCCGGTCAATTGCAATGTTGTGGTGTTGTTAGGAAGTGTATATTTTTATTTTTGAAGTGTATATTTAGGAAGTGAAAAATAGTATTAGGAAGTGAAAAATAGTATTTAGGAAGTGAAAAATAGTATTTAGGAAGTGAAAATTAGTATTTAGGAAGTGAATATATTTTTTACATTTTAAAAATGAGTTTGCATTTTTAAATTTGTGGCCTTGATTCAAATTAATATTTTAAATAGGATGAGCGGTAATATTAGATCGACGAAGGGTTCGAAGGGCCAAAGGTCTGTATCGTCTGAGGGAACCTCTAGCAACCCTCAGACGTCGTTTCAGGGCCCTATGACTGCTAGACATGCGAGCCTTCTGCAGACGGCGCAGAGGCAGCCGGAGGTGCCCCCTTCATCGAGGCAGCGGGGCTTCCTTTATTCCGCGAGGCAGTTGTTTGCTCAGCCTCAGACGGAGGTGCCTGCACCCCGTATGCCTGAGATACACCGGGCGCCCACTCCAACTCCTACTTCTTCGGATAGTGGGTCATCTGGGGTACAGATGCCGCCGCCTCACCTATTCCTTCCGCGGATGATACCGGCCATACCTGTAGTCGATGACTCAGGGACGCCGATTTATCCACTGCCCCCGCCAGTGGCTCCATCAGCGGCGTACCGGTTCGTGCCTTTTGATACGCCTCTTATTTCCGCGAGGGTATCATCATCGGAGGCGGAATCCGTCGCGTCCGCGTCCGATCCCTCAGGTAATGAAAGATGAATGATTTGTTTTGTTATAATTCTCCGATTCCGATTTTAATAATCAATTTGGTTTATCATGTCATAGGCACCGTCGGAGCGAAGCCGGCAAAGAAGAAGAGAGGCCCCGTCACAGGGAAGGCTCTGGAGAAGATCGTCGGTACCTCAGGGAGGATTGTCATCGGTACTGACGGGGATGGCGACGTAGTATCGGGCGGAAAGTCGAGGACGTACTCCGGCGCGTGGGAGCGCTCATTAGGGATAGAGTCCCTATGTTGTGGTCAGACTGGGGCGAGGTCCCGCAGGAGGTTAAAGACATGGTCCATAACGCGATGTCGGTGAGTTTACAAAATGCCTGAATAATATTATGTATTACATTGTAGATTTTTGGAAAAACTAAACTAATAAACGGTTAAATGCAGGTGTGGTTTGAGGTTCCCGAACCCTTGAAGAGCAGCTGGGCGGACTTTGTGCATGGGGGAAGGTACGTTGGGAAATTAATGAAAAAACAAAACTGTCTGTCATATTAATTATATTTCTAATATTTTTGTTGTATCTGTAGGTACAAGGAGTGGAAGAACGAGTTGCGGACCTATTGGACTACGCACGGGAACGCACGTTCTGCTACCCCTGCTGAGTTTCAGTACAGAGAGTACGAGTGGCGTTGGCTTCTGACATCAGAATTCAACAACCCTCGTAAACAGGTATTTAAATAAATTAATTAGTTAATTTATCATTAAGTACGTGCGTTTTAAAATATTTTACTAATAGTTTACTTTTTTCTTTGAAGGCGGTTTCCGGGGCGAACGCTCAGAACCGGCAACGCAACACAAGGAACCATCATGCCGGTTCTAGACCGTTCGCTGTCTTCATGGACGAGGCGGCCAGGGAACATCCAGAGGTCAACCAGTACGTCTATACGTACGAGAAGGCATATCCTGACTCCCAGGAGGATATAGTAAGTAATCTTTCATTTTTACGGAATTTTTAATTTTACTAATATATATGTTAAAATGTTAATTAATAATTTTTTTCCTATCCAATTAGGCAAGGGTGAGGGAGGCTAGTGACGAGGTGATGAGTGCTATAGTGAGGGAGACATGGCCGGACACGCAGGAGGAAGAGATGTCCGAAGCCATTTCCCGGATCGACACTTCAGATCCGAGGGTTGGGGCGAGGATCATGGGCACAGCCTTCCCACCGCGAGAAAACAACTTCTACTGCCGGGGTCTAGGAAAGAAGGGCCAGGGGGTCTTGAAGACCACTCCAGGATTTCAACGAAAGGCAGCCTCGACCAGCAGCAGGACGACTCAGCTAGAGTCGGAAGTTGAGAGACTACGGAGAGAGCAAGCCGCTCAGGCTGCTCATGCTGACGCTCAGGCTGCCGCTCATGCCGCCCAGTTCGCCGAATATAGATCCTATACTAGAGCCCTACATGCCGCCCAGCATGCCCAGCAGAAGCAGATGTACCAGTACTTCCAGGATTTAGCAGCTGCCCAGCTTCAGGGACTTCCACCTCCGCCCATGCCTGCGCCTATAGACATACCTGAGCTGCCGGAATCTCCTCACCAGCAGGCCCCAGATCCGGATATTGATTTAGATCATTTAGATTTTGTGTAGTTGATACCTTATATAGTTTTATGTGCTTCTTGTTGGTTATATATATGGAATTGTTTTGGTGTATTTTGAGCTTGCTTGGAATGGTAATTTAAAAATTTTATGTATTTTTTTTTATTTGGAATGGAGTTATAGCCGACGAAATACGCCACAATTCGTCGGCTATAGTATTTTTATTTTTATTTTTATATAGGTTAGCCGACGAATTATGGCATGTTTCGTCGGCTAAACTCACTATAGCCGACGAAAGAGGCTCTATTTTTTATTTTTTAGTTATATACTTTAGCCGACGGAACTGAGATATTCGTCGGCTAAAGTCTTGGAGTATAGCCGACGACGTGTTGTGTCGTCGGTTTAAGTCTGAGAGTATAGCCGACGAAAGATAGAGACTGTTTCGTCGGCTTAAATTCATGAACAAAAGCCGACGACCAAATGTTTCGTCGGCTAAAGTATGGACAATAGCCGACGACGGTGATGGTTCGTCGGTTAAAGTCAGCGCCGAGGGCCCTTTCCCGACACACTATAGCCGACGAACCTTCGTCGGCTAAGAGTTTAGCCGACGAACCTTCGTCGGCTAAGAGTTTAACCGACGATTATGGTAAAGGCCGACGAAAATAATTCGTCGGCTAAAGTACTTCTCCTGGTAGTGACGGTCGATCATGTTAGGTTTGGGAATTGAGATTTCTGATTTTTTTCGGCTATTTTTATGGATGGGCAAGAAGGATATTTAGGTAAAATAAGTAATGGCAGATGGCATGATGACATTAGTTTGTCATAATTTGTTAATATTTGTCTTTAAATATGTAAGATATTGTGTAAAAGATGTATTTGCAAGTTGAAATTTGATTAGTAACTAATATGTAGGTTACTAAAATGAAATATACATGGAACGTTGTATGTGAAGTGTTGAGATTAGAGCCGCCAAATCCTGCAACTTTTAGAGAGGCAATGTTTGACTTTGTTTATGAAGGATATCTAATTCCAAAAGGAATGAAGGTTTGTAAATGTACAATATGTATCGATTCATAAATATGTGTGTTGTTTCTCTAGCTAAGTTTAAACATTTACATACTCATGAAATGAACTGTGCTTTCGACACATAAAGATCCAGAGTACTGATGGGTAAAAACATCCCTCTTTATTTACAGGAGAAGTCAATTGCCTCATGCCCATCAATCTACAATGAGGCAAGTTGCTATTCTATAGCTAGCATAGTTGGTGCAGCATACATTTGTTGAAATGCAAGAGAGCAACCTATGTATATAGGTGTGGTGGCTGGCTGCAAAGATTGAAATGGAAGAGCATGCATTAATGTGGCATGGAAACATTGAGCATGAAACAAAGAACACTTATGGAATTCTCTTCCAAGTGATGGACGTGCATGAAGAATGCATGCATATATTTGCCTACATATAGAGGCATTTGCAATGGTGCAAAACATAGAAGAATCAGAGCTCATCTTGTGTGATCATCAAGAGTGAGATAAAAAAAACTCCTAAGTAGAGAGTTTGTGTGTGTAGCAAAAACAGAGTGTGAGAGTTCAAGTGTGAGTCTTGAAGTAGTGTTTATCTCGCTGTAACTTTTATTCGTATAGTGGAGGTTCTTTGTTATTGTTGCTCCGTAGACGTAGACACTTTGCCGAACCACGTTAATTCTCAGTATTCTTTATCATTTTATTTCCGCTACATTTTACATTTGTGGTTGTGAGTTTCCGATTTCATTCTACAGTTTATTCTTCTGCATATCCCAACAGTGGTATCAGAGCTCTTGGTTCTGACCAGAGCTGCTAGAATGGAAGGATCACGGAGTACCATGATCAGACTCAACCACTCCAACTGGATTACGTGGAAGCCGAGAATGGAGGATATTTTCTATTGCAAAGATTTGCACAAGCCGATCGAGGGAGACGATGCCAAGCCAGAAAGGACTACACCAGCAATTTGGACAAAGATGAACCGCAAAGCCATCGGTCATATTCGTGAATGGGTGGACGACAGTGTGTTCCACCATGTTGCCAACGAAACCAGTGAGCATGAGCTATGGTTGAAGCTGGAGTCCTTATTCGAGAAAAAGACTACAGCCAAGAAAGCTTTTCTCATTAAAGAGCTCGTCAACATGAATTATCGGGGAGGCGTTCGAGTGACTGACCACCATTAGCCACGATGAGCATGAAGAATGATGATGAGTTACAAGCCTTGTTGTTGCTCGGGTCGTTACCAGATAGCTGGGAGACATTTGTTGTTACCGTAAGTAACTCTGCTCCTAATGGTATATTCTCTATGGAAATATTAAAGATATATGTTGAACGAAGAAACCAGAAGGTGTTCTTCGTCAAGTTCAGAAAATGATCAATTCTTCGTTCCAGAGAATAGAGGAAGGAGCAAGAGCAGATGACCGAGAGGCCACGGAAGAGTATGAGCAAATCCAGAACAAGGTTTAGCGGAAAGTGTCATCATTATGGTCTTCCAGGCCACATGAAGAAAAATTGTTACAAGTTGAAGCGGGAATTCAAAGAAGGGCGAGAAGACGCTACTCATCAACAAAAGGAGGACACGAACAATTTTGCTGCTGCGGTGTCTCATGATGAGTGTGAGTTCCTGTCACTCAGAGGTGAATGTATATTGCTAGATCATCCTGGAGTTCAATGGATCATTGATTCCGAAGCCTCATTTCATGTCACGTCCCACGTAGAGTTCTTCACTACATACAAAGTAGATGACTTTGGTAAAGTGAAGATGGGCAATGACAGCTACTCCAATATCGCTGGGATTGGAGATATTTGCATGCATACGGATACGGGTGTGAGCTATTAGTTAATGTTGAAACATGTGAGACATGATCCTGGTCTACGTCTCAATCTTATGTCGACCGGTGTACTTGATCGACAAGGCTTTCATCATTATGGCGGTGATGGAAAGTGGAAGCTTACCAAGGAATCTCTTGTAGTTGCTAGAGGAAAAGTGTGTTGCACGCTCTACATGACTTATGGAAGATTTGCAAGAGTGAACTAAATGTAGTCGAGGAATCCTCTCCAAGTTTGTGGCATAGACATCTTGGCCACATGAGTGAGAAAAGACTGCAGATGTTGGCGAATAAGTCACTAATTCATGTTGCTAAAGGTAACGCACTAAACTCTTGCGATTATTGTTTATTTGGTAAGCAAAAGAAAATTAGTTTTTTGAAGTCTTTCACGAGGAAAGAAAATATTCTAGATCTTGTACATTCGGATGTGTGTGGTCTAATGGAAGTCGAATCATTGAGTATGCATAAGTATTTTGTTACTTATATTGATGATGTTTCACGAAAGGTTTGGGTTTATTTGTTGAAATCCAAAGACCAGTTGTTCCAGACATTTACAATTTTCCACACCATGGTAGAAAGGGAGACTGGAAGAAAATTGAAGTGTCTTCGCAGTGACAATGATGGAGAGTACACATCGCATGAATTCAAAAATTATTGTGCAAAGTATGATATTAGACAAGAGAAGACGGTTTCTAGAACACCCCAACATAATGACGTAGCAGAGCGGATGAACCGTACCATTATGGAGAAAGTCATATGCATGTTGAAGATGGCCAAATTGTCAAAAGAATTTTGGGAAGAAGCTGTGAAAACTGCGTCTTACCTCATCAACAGAGCACCGTGTGTATCTTTGAAATTTGAGACTCCAAATAGAGTTTGGACCGGCAAAGATGCATCATACTCGCATCTGAGAGTATTTGGATGTAAAGCATTCACACATGTATCCAGGGAGCAGAGATCAAAGCTAGATGACAAGGCGTTGCCATGCATATTTGTTGGCTATGGCGATAAAGAGTTTGGCTACCGGTTGTGAGATCCAAAGACAAAGAAATTCATAAGAAGCAGAGATGTGGTCTTTCCTGAAAACTAATCAATTGCAGATTTCGACAAAGAGGTACTACCGAGAAATGCAGCAACTGACAGCCGCATTTATGATTCACCGTTGTAGTAGGAATCTAATGTTAGGCTACAAGGTGATAGAGTTGAAAGTGTACCAGACATGGTTGATGCTGAAGCCGAAGATGACGGGGAGCTTGATCAGGGGGAGCAACCTGTGAATAATCAAGCAATAGTTCGCAGAAGCACTAGGAGGCCGATTCCATCCACCGAGTATCCATCATCACAATATATTTTGGTGACTAACGATGGAGATGATCCTTATACAAATTACATCCTTTTGACTAGTGACGGAGAGCCTGAAAGTTGTGAGGAAGCAAAGATTCATCAAGACCACGACAAATGGAGGCGAGCCATGGAGTCTAAGATGGAATCTTTACTGAAGAACGACACCTACGAGTTGGTAAAACTTCCTAAAGGCTGGAAAGCACTCGAGAACAGTGAGTGTTCAAGCTGAAGCGAGATGAGAATGAGAAGCTGACGAAGTACAAGGCTTGTTAAGTTGTCAAAGGATTCAGCCAGAAAGAATGAATCGATTTTGATGAGATTTTCTCACCTGTTGTCAAGATGACTTCGATTAGAGTCATTTTGGGCATGGCTGCAAGCATGGATCTTGAGGTGGAGCAAATGGATGTGAAGACTGTATTTCTTCACAGTGATTTAGAAGAAGAAATATACATGGAGCAACTAGAAGGCTTTAAAGTCAACGGAAAGGAGCATATGGTTTGCAAGTTGAAGAAAAGCTTGTACGGATTAAAGCAAGCACCAAGACAGTGGTACAAGAAGTTTGACTCTTTCATGGGGAGTCATGGGTACAAGAAATCGTCAACTGATCCGTGTGTGTATATTCAACAATCCGTTCGAGGTCATTTTATCATCTTACTACTATGATTGATACAGTTAAACTTCTCATAAGACGTGTCCACCTAGGCACCTGAACAAGATTCTATAAGGGTGCGCTTACGCTCAGTAGGGCCAAACATTTTTAGGTTATTCTTAACTATGTCACACAATCAAGTTATCACATATCAAACAATACTTTAAATAAATAATGACAAATTGATGCATATATGCTAATGAATGTCTTCCTCAATTACTGGTTAATCAGTCCATACATCAAAGACAGGTGAGCCTACACGTCCCATACCGTGTATTTTACGAACCGGGGGTGACTTAGATGTCTCGAATATATGATCTAACAATTAGTAATATCTCACCACTTATACCTCTTTTGTTAGTCATCTTGTTATACACATGGTCTCCAAACCTGAAACCTGATAAGATCATTTTATTGATGTCCGCCATCGAAAGGGCATGCATTTCCTGAATTTGTGCACGTGTGGGTTACCTTGGATCTTGCAACCCATGAGGAAACTCAACTACACAAAATGTATCTATTCTATCAAACTGATTCTCATCTCCACAATCACCATTCTCAGTAATCTCACAATTCCTCACAATGCATTATTTATGCATAACAATTGAATATCAATACTCACATTTCAATATTGAACACATGCTTTTAAGGAGCGATAACATCGATCATACAAGTCATTCACTACACATGCTTTTAAGCAAACGATAACAATCAAGAATTAACCAATCAATGCCACACAAAACACTCGTTTCAATTATAACTGTATTTATCAATTTAAAGAAAGGTTCCCTGACAGACCTTACCTGGAATCCAAGTGCTACTTCCGACGCTAGCTAAAATTAGTAACACTGCAACACGCGTTTTGAAATCGTTATCCTTCTGCTCTTGCAATCCAGCTACTCGTCTTTGATCCTCGTACTAAATCTTCATTCCGAGAAAGTATGCGAATCTCTTCAAGTCAATACAATCAAGTCCTTGAAATTGATAAGGACACCCATCCAACGACAAATTCACTATGGACACCCAAAATGTAATATCCTCTTCTACTTATCGTGCATCGACTAATCATCTTTATCGACAACAACTCAAATACCTTCCAACTTCAAAACAAATCATTATATCCCAATTTCATCTTCTCATTTCCAAGTTTCAAATCCAAAGACTTCGCATGGCATCAAGTCCAGCCACTATACTTTCAACTTAAACAACTTTGACCGAAACCATCTTACTCGAAACGTTGACGCTTCTTTCAAACACCACAAGCTCTCTGTACTAACCAAACACACAACTCATCTCTCTCCATCACCCAAGTCTTCCATTTCTATACTTCAAGCGTAACAACAGCAATTACACATCTTTTTCCGGCTTCATGAAATCAAACAACACTAACAATTAAACTCTGTTCCAAGCTTCTGCCAAGATCTATATAACTATTTCAAAACCCAAAATCGCCAAAACATCTCCAAGTACAGCACCATAATTGTACAGTAAACCTTTCGATCGTCCAACTTCTCTAATTGACAATTTCCTGCAATTCCGATGTATCTAGCAATCAATATTAAGCAGCGGTTCATAACAACTGGAAATCAACAAACACAAACAAAAGAACAACCGCCGCCGCCGTGAACAGCGGCACTCTCGTCGATCATAAACACTGCCAAAACCCAGATTTCTCCCAACGTTCACCAAACTCAAATTCAATCATATAAAAAGGTAGAGCTCAACAAATGGACCAAGTTTCATACCTTGATCGAAACCAAACGTCGCCGGAAACCATGGAAACTCGCCGGAAAACTCAAACCACTCCTCTGCATCGATTCTCACTCACCACTACTCGCCTCGAAATATTAAAGCCACAGGGAGGTTCTCCAGGTCAAGGCGAAGCTGCCACCACCAGCCATGCACGCCACCGTGGCCGGAATCGGAAACCCGATCGGAGAGGCAATCACTTTCTCTCCTCTGATTCTCTTTCAGCAGCGCTCCTCCATGAAAGCTAACACAACAGAGACGTCGGGAACGACGATGCGAAGTTCTGGCCACCGGTTGGACGCCGAGAGGTGGCCGAACGACGGACGGAGCGATCGAGCTCCACCGCTGCTCGAGACGGGGTCGGTCTGGGTCTGGGTCTGTACGATCCAAGCTGATGTTTACATATCCTAAAACTAACGGCCAAGATCTAACCGTGTAAAAGATCTCACGGCCCAGATCATGCCAGCAATAATTCTATTTTTAACTAAATTTTTAGATAATACTAACTTCTAAATTCATTAAAAATAGCTATGATGTCCAAATGATGTTTCGAAAAATCCTACGAACTCGTAACGATGTCTAGTTTAATCCTATGGGCTCAAAAAACAAAATTCGACAAACCAAAAATTTGAATAATTTTCGAAAGCCACAAAGAATTTGAAGAATAATAGAAATTCAAAATAAAAATAACTCGAAAAATAATTTTTCTTTTAAAAATAGAAAGCTGAAATTCCGAGATATTACAGATTCTTATCTAATCCAGGCAAGGAGCACTGGAATGCTGTTAGGTGGATTCTGAGATACTTGCAAGATTAGTCTATGCTTTGGAAGTAACAAGTCTCTGTCTATGGTTGGCTTCACAGATGCAGATATGGTAAGGGATATTGACACGAGAAAGTCAGATATGGTAGGGGATATTGACACGAGAAAGTCTACATCAGGGTACCTGATTACATTTTCAAAGGAGCTGTCTCGTGGTAACCAAAGCTACAAAAATGTGTTGCTTTATCAACCACAGAAGCAGAGTATATTGCAACTACGGAAGCGTGCAAAGATATTTTATGGTTGAAGAGATTCCTACTGGAATTAGGTCATGCACAACAAGAGTTTGTCATGCATTGTGACAATCAAAGTGCAATTCATCTGAGCAAGAATTTAAGTTTTCACTCGAGGTCGAAGCACATTGATGTGAGGTATCATTTGATATGTGATGTTCTAGAAGCTAAGGAGATACTGCTAAAGAAGATTCATACAGATAAGAACAGTTCAGATATGATGACGAAGTCTCTACCGAAAGAGAAGTTTGAGTTCTGCTGACGCACCCCTCCAATTAAGTCGAGAGGAGGAGATTGATGGGTAAAAACATCCCTCCTTATTTAGAGGAGAAGTCAATTGTCTCATGCCAATCAATTAAGTCGGGAGGGGGAGATTGATGGGTAAAAACATCCCTCCTTATTTAGAGGAGAAGTCAATTGTCTTATGCCCATCAATCTACAATGAGGCAAGTTGCTATTCTATAGCTAGCATAGTTGGTGCAGCATGCATTTGTTGAAATGCAAGAGAGCAACCTATGTATATAGGTGTGGTGGCTGGCTGCAAAGATTGAAATGGAAGAGCATGTGTTAATGTGGCATGAAATTTTTGAGCATGAAACAAGGAAGACTTATGGAATTCTCTTCCAAGTGATGGACGTGCATGAAGAATGCATGCATATATTTACCTATATATAGAGGCATTTTCAATGGTGCAAAACATAGAAGAACCGAAGCTCATCTTGTGTGTTCATCAAGAGTGAGATAAAAAAAACTCCTAAGTAGAGAGTTTGTGTGTGTAGCAAAAACAAAGTGAGTGTGAGAGTGTATCCCTGTCACACCTTGGTCCCGACGTCGGCGGATTTTAGGCAGCGGACACCGTTCCCGAGACATGAACGAGTGTTACAAAGCGGAACGTAAATAAAATAACTATCTTCTAGGCTCGTCGGCTACCTTTTCCCGGCTCAGTACAACCTAAGTACTTTCCCGGATAAGTGAGCTTAACCACACGTTCAGTGAGTAGACCAATGTAATATGCCCGCAAAGCCATGTCATTTTACACACGCTACAAAATACGTAAATCATATACACATTGCACTAAACAATTCATCACATTGCACAGTCCCTTCTTATTCGATATCCTTCAATTTAGTGATCCTCATGGGAACCTAATGACCTTCAAGTCTTATACCTCCGTGTATTACATCCTTACTTATGTATAACCAATCAAGAAGTTCACATGTTCCATGACTAGTCAAACAATGGATCAAACACATAATATATATAAACTCTGCTTATTTCGCAAATCGACATGTTTCACTAGAAAATATAGAGATATTTCATAAATAGATCAAAATCATGCTTTTTGACTATTTTAATAACAAATAAGTATATTTAAAACATATTACACAAATTCACTCACCTCGTCAATACGAATCCAACCAAGACCATCAATCGTAAACCGAGCCTCCTAAAACGAGCCATCTAGAAATCACCGTTAGATCTAGCACAAACCTCAAGGATAGGAAGAAGACATCTTTGCGGATTCAGAATCAGAGTTACAGATCAAAAGTTATGATTCGCCAAAGTTTAGTCGCAAATCTAGAAAGAGAAAGTTTGAAGGGAGGGAAAGAAATGAGAAATGGATGGAGAAGGGCTGAGTTTCTATTTATAGGATAGATTCACCACGTGTCAGCCTGTCATTGGTAGCATGGATGACACGTGTCAACCTCACACAAAGCCACACCTTTCCTTATTATCCCATCATATGACTAAGCCACATGGATGACGTCAGTGGGTCAGCTGGTCTCCTCTCCACTTGCCACATGTCACTCTCTCCCCCAATCCAAGATTGTCACGTCAGCAATTCTTATCCTTTGAACAAAACTTTGAAAAATCGTTAAAAATAGCTCGGGAGTCCGAAAAATACGGCGAACTCGTGGCGACCTCTACTTTCTATTTCTAAGAAGAAAAATAAATTTTGAGAAATTTCAAAATTTGGGACAAGTGTGGGTCTTGAAGTAGTGGTTCTCTTGCTGTAACATTTATTCGTATAATGAAGGTTCTTTGTTGTTGTTGTCCCGTGGACATAGGCACTTTGCCGAATCACGTTAATTCCCGGTGTTATTTATCATTTTATTTCCGCTATATTTTACATTGTGGTTATGAGTTTCCGATTCAATTCTACAGTTTATTCTTTCGCATATCCTAACAAGCACTTCCCAGATCCGAAGAAGTTCGACCCATCAAGGTTCAATGGAGGAGGACCGGCACCTTATTCGTATGTTCCATTTGGAGGAGGACCTTGGATGTGCCCTGGAAGAGAATATGGTCGTTTAACGATTCTGGTTTTCATGCATAACTTGGTCACTAGATTCAGGTTGGAGAAGGTTTTACCTGACGAAAAAATGGTGATGACCCCATTTCCTCTTCGTACCAAAGGACTTCCGGTTCGCCTTTATCCTCATACATCATCATTGTGAGCCAAACGAAGGAGGACTTGAACTCGCACACTCGCACACTTCAACTAGTTTCTCTTGTTATATATTTTTATATACGGGGGGGGGGGGGGGGGGTGGGAATTAATATGTATAATACCCTTCCTCCTTCAGCTTGGGATATCCGGTTCCAATAAGTTTGATCCTCTACATAAGTTAACATACAATTTTACTTTCTACGTCAGGGTTCAACTCAATTTTCATTAGGATATGCAAAAACAGTAGAAATGCAAAAAAAATATTTGTGTTACAGCAAACATGACTCCATGAAAAATAACATAAGTAATAATTAGGGATATAGAAATTGAAAAGTCTATAAAATCAATCAATTTAAGCAATTGTACTATACATTTGTATAAGTTTCTCAAAGTGAATACAAGAGATCAAATTAAACACTTTTAAGAAATAATAATATGATGAAGTATAAACAGTAGAGACAGAGAGATCTAGTAAGAGAATAGAAAATCATCATCTTATTCATTGATAGGAGTCTTTTATATAGGGAATTACACAATACCAATATGGTAAGGATAATGAATACATAGATTTAGTCAAACTACATATCCTATTGGCATAAGGCCAAGACACACATATGGAATATTATATAACACTCCTCCTTCTGTCGCGCGCCGGTATCCTGATATGTCGCCTCGTTAAAAACCTCGTCAAGGAACAAAAACCTTGTGGGAGAAAAACTAAACCTTCATCGTAGGAGAAAAGAGTACAACACACCCTTCACATTTGATACTGACATGTATGTGCTAGACTCCCCTTGAAGTTCGCACCTCCCCTTGATCTTTACATCAATCATAGGGCTCTTCCTGATTCTTACTAATTACAGAAATTTCAATAAGTTAGCAGGTCAATGCTCTTTAGCATGTCTTCAAATGTGGCATTAGACAATGATTAACTAGATCATGCCGTATTTTCCTCAAACATTATCTTTTACACTTAGATCTTGAGGAGAAGGCCGCTTATGAACTCAAAACATAAGTTCGTGTAGGAAATCAGATTTCCGCGCAGCATGACCTTCAGTTACTAGAACAACCGTACCTTCCTCTAGGAAATACATATGAACGAACCGTAAACGGTTTTGGAAACTACACTCATTTAGCTTTCCAACCGTATATTACACACATTCTAGTTCATCAGGAGCTGTTCACAAAGTCCCGTCAAAGTTGACTGTTTTGGAAAAATCAGATTCTCGGACAGATCCGACTTACTTTACGAAAATGGCAATAACTCACTAAATATGATAGGTATGATCAAATGGTTGATGTCCCTAGAAAGTAGACACATAGACCTTTCCAACTAGAGGCGGAAACAAGCCTAAGGCTGACAGGACCCACCTCAGATTTCACCTTGAAATCCGGAATGAACCCTGCGGGGACCACCTCCAAAGGAGATGCTACCGGAAATTCAGCATAACCTCCCTTGAAAATGGACAACCCTTCCTAAAAGCACCTACAAACACACTTCTAAAATCATATTCCAACATTTTACACATAGAGTCTTTCTGCTCCCCCAAGTTCACCACATCTCCCAAATTAAAATACTAATCCCACAACCAACAACAAGGACATTCAATAATTTACTAATTGGATTATCAGAGCATATCTAAGAATAGAGGGAAAACAATGAATAAAAAAAAAAGCGGAAGCAGCCTCTGACTATGCCTCGACTCCATGTACGCTTGACCTCAAATAAACTTAGCTTGCAAACTGGGCATTTGAAACCGAAGGGCCCAGGGGAAGGTAGCTTAAAACGTTAGCGTGAGTGGACGAAAAATAATCGAGTAACTGTCGCAAAATAACTAACCAAACTTAATTACTTTCCTATTTTCCAATAATCAAAAAATCTGTTGGATGCAAGTGTTGATAAAACCTTCATAAAGGAAATTCCAAGAAAACGGACTAGCCCCGCTAGTCAAATTAACGACAAAGATAAATAATAACCTTTATAAAAGAAAATATCAAAATAATAGGCTAGCCCCGCTAGTCAAAAACAACATTAAAAGTACATATAGACCTTTGTAAAATGAAATATCGAAAAGATGGACTAGCCCCGCTAGTCAAGACAATACTATTAAATAAGAAGCAGCTATAGCCATACAAGTGAGCCTTCCAGGCTCGGGTGCCTCCCAGGAAAAAGTACTCTCATACTCCCTACACCTTCTAGTTATGATAACAGAGAGGGTGCAGGGCTTGCGTGATATCGTCGACTACATCACATCACCCGAAGGCGGAAAGAGCTTGAGTAACCTCACTTAAAACGTGGAAGCCACATCACCTCGAAAGACGGAACAACATGCTAGCATTCGTAATATATTATCCGACAAGTATGACATAAATAAAGAAACATAAATCCATGTGAGTTTCCCCAAAACTCATAATTAAAGCATAAGTACGATTCCCAACCATACTCAAAGAATTCAAAACGCAAAGAAATTAATTAAATTCAACGACGTGTCCCACACGTTAATTAAAATGCTCAAAGAAATAAGTAACTTAAATAATTATCATCTTTTGAAAACCAGGCAATATGCAAATCTGGATATAATCTCAAATCCGGAAATCATAAAGAATATTAAAACTCAAATACCAAATCTCTAACCCAAGCTCAAATCCATAAGTTCATTATCGAAAACATAACCAATATGTCCATCTCAAATAAATTCCATAAATCATGGCAAAGGTTAATCAATGCATCAAAATCAAATAAATTCAAAGACCATTTCATAAGCCGAAATTACAATTTAAGCTTGGAAAATATAATGGGCAACTTATAAAATCATGCATGCATATTAATTAAAAACCAAAATGTCCACTCACATATTTAGGCCTAAGCCTGACGAAATCTGAATCGCCACTCAACCGAGGTCTCCTCGTATCCTGGCACAATATTCATGCTTAGGACCACACTTCAATTTCAGAAAAATAAATACTTAAATATAAACACCCAAAACTCTTCCGCTTAACCCATTACCCTTACTGGGGTTAAGTTTACCGGATTCACATCAAACTCCACCACAACCTTAATTCATCAATTTCAACATTCTAGAATAGATACCAAGGAAATCCAACGGCCGGATTTTTATTCTAACAACCACCAACATTCTTAGTCTTTGAAAAAATCTCAAACCTAACCAAAACTCCTCCAAAAATTCCAAACTTCACATCATTAAACTCCCCTTAATATAACACATTTAAAACCCTAAAAACCACTTCACAGTGGCGACGCCGCCATCTGACCGCCGGCAGCGGTGGCCGACTCTAGCGACCTCCGATGCCTACCAAAATTTAACAACATCTTCCTCTCATTACGCACAACTTCCATATCTAGCACCAAGTCCAATTCTAAGCCTAACTAGGGTAATCGAATCAAAACATCCAAAAATCCTCAACTCAAACCCTAGCCCGAAAATCCTCCTACACACTTTGAATTGGTTAATTACCTTCTAGGAGATTGTTACACACGGAGAGCACTTCCAAATGGGACCCGAATCACCGACGATGGCGGCCGGAGAAGTGAATTCCGGCTACGGACTCTCACTGCACAGTCGGAGCTTCCAAGTGCTCCTCCTCCCTCACAGAGGTGTTATGGCAGCTCTCACCGGTCCAGGGAGATGGCTGGGTCAACGGCCGACCGTTTGGGACCGGTGCGGCGGTCTGTGGTGGCCGAATTGTGACGGACGGAGCTAGGGAGTTTCCGGCAAGAAGAGAGGGGCTCGGAGGACTCGGGAGAGAAGAGAGAGAGAAAAGAAGAGGTTGGGCTTTTTGCCCCACCCGGTCCATCACTTAAAACAACCACAAAAATAAAGCCTAATAAAAATTTACCCACTTTTTACCTACTCAAAAATTACCTTTTTTCCTGATAACTTTTTCATGCTAACTCCGATTTTAACGTATAACATGTCTACGAATTCGTATTAACGTCCTCTACGACTTCCTTAAAGAAATTTTCCCAAAGTAACTTTTCTATAAAAAGTCAACTCCCGGATCCTTAACGGTAAACGGTTACTCAACACGGTAAAAATCAAAGTAATATCAAAAGTAAATGACCATAATTTAATTTAAGAACTAGAATGTGACAAAGACTGTATAGGCTGAAGCCCATAGAGAAATTTGAGCCAAAAAGCTTTAAGTATGGGTGTATACATATATATTAGCCCATTACACTTCACAAAAAAAAAAACATAAGGAGGTTAATTAGTTCACAGCCTTCACTTCGCACAGCACAAACAAAAGGGGTTCTTTAGAATTCAGATTCGACCAAAACGAAAAAAGGGGTCTTAAGCGATCCACATCGGCGACATCGCTCTCCTCTCAGCTTGTCTCCTCTTCCCTGTTATTCAATCAATTTCAGAGCCCAGGTATTAAATCCTTAACACCTAGTCACCCATTCATTGTTTCTTTTTAGCTTTCAATCTTGAATTAGGATTCTCTCGTTTCTCTGTAATGCTTCAATTAGGGTTTTTCAATTTTTATGCTAGGACAACTTCAACTAAACTTCAATTAACAGAGACAAGTTCCCCTTGTTGTATACATAATGAATGATGTGAATCCATAGTGGATTAGTGGATTGAGTTCTGTTGTTCTGAAGGTGATGACGGATGGTCGGAAAACTAAAAGGTACAAAAATATGTTCTCATGGTTTACTCCTGGTACAAAAATATGTTCTCATGGTTTCTCATGTTTTATTGTTGCTTAAAACAGGTTTATGCTTGTTGTTGTTGATTCACGTGGTTTGGTTTTATGTCCCCCCCCCCCGGTGTATGTTATGGTTGAAAATTATAAAGGTGTGAGGATGAGCCTCCCACTGGGTTCTAAACCTAAAAAATATATAAAAATATTGTGCACATAGAAAATTAGCCTAGGTAACTTTTAGATTCTGGATCCGCCATTGTTTCAAATGGTATTAATTTCACCATTTTCCAGTGAGTGAGATTTCCTGTAGGTCCCGTGGAAGTTGACCTACGAAACTTGACAGATTCTGATTTCGCTTTTGATGTGTCTTTCTTATGTAGGGATAGAATAAGCCTCAACCTTTCATACCATTAAGTATTGAAAAAAGAGTTACTGCCATTATATTGGCGTTGCGTAGGCGCATAGCTACACTTAGATTTATAACTTTTCATAGCGAATGAGATGTCAAGTCTTTCGTATTGTGTTGAGTACATTGATGTGTCTTATTGTATTTAGATGGGAACTCCATCTCTTAACACATATTTGTCATCTTGTTTTAGAAAAAACAACGGATCTCTCTTTAGAGCGAAGACTTTGACTAATTTTAGGAGTATATGTAGGCCTCACTAGTTATAGAGAGCCTAAGCCGATTGATGGAAAATCAGCATCAATACAATCATCGAGTGCCTTATCGAGACTGTGTCTTTCTAAGATCTATTTTATTCTAACTTCGGATTATGATACATATTGGCATCTCTTGATCCATCAAGAGTCCGTGTAAATCATGAATGAACACGCAAAGGCATAATTCACCATATCCCTTCTAAATCAAGTAAAGTCCATGTGCGTTTCAATACCTTTAGCAAACGCGTGCTCCTGTGGTTTGGAGCCACTTGATTCAGATGAATGAAGTCCGTTTAAGACCTTCATGTATATCTCTGATCCCATAGAGATGTTATTATGACCACATTCATAGGCTGCATGTTTAGTTATTCGAAAACTACCAAACTAACAAAGTAGTGGAGTTCAATGACATCCATTACGAGAGCATATCTCAACGTAGTCGATCCCAGTGCGTGTTAATGAGAGACCTTGCGCCATAAGGTGAGTCTAGACTCTTGTTCTCACTACGTTATCTAATAAAGACATAGTTTTTTTTTTTTTTAACTTTTTATTAATAACGCACACACCCTACATATGTTAATGAGATTTGAACCCATGACCTCAAAGTTGTCAGTTAAACACCTTAACAAACCAAGCCAGGCTCACCAACATCTAATAAAGACATAGTTGATAGGGTTTAGCTTGCGGTGTCGGCATCACCTGCTCAAGGACCTATCTCTTTGTTAATGCTGGATCGCATCTTTCCATTAGGCCAAATCAACTAAGTTGAAATCCATCAATGAAGGATGGTTTGATAATAGACTAATTATCCCACATCCTCATGTGTACACTAGTGTAATACTTGTAGAGATCTCTATATGGATTAGATTTGACATTGAGGCGTCCCCCAACGATAATCACAATTCAGACTTCATGAGACGGATTTGAGTATCACTGATCAATGGATCAGGTTTTTCCAAGCTCGCTTTCTTCCTAGTGCGAGAAAATATTGAACCTAAGGGCCTCCCTCCTTTTGGGGAGCCACACGGTCTTGTGACACCAATTTTGCCACTATATGGCGTCACCATTTAACCATCTATGGTGATGATGTCAAGACCAACTCCTTTTGGTCGCGCCATGTCCTCTTGATAGGAGACATCAATCCTTGCAAACATATTTGCAGCATGTGATCTCGTTACTTTAACACTTTTAAGCATTTGAGATCAAGATGAGACTTAGTGGAGACAAATCACGATAGTCATGAGTTGTAGTACAAAAATATTCAATGATGGTGGGTCGTAGATGAATAGTAAAGTTGCATGTAAATATTGCATAGCCCCAAGACGTAATAGAAAGATTGGTGTGCATCAATAATGTTCAAGCGACAAGCTAAAGTTGTTTGCTCGTAGCCTTGGTGAGACTGTATTGCATGTGAACATGGGGTACAGGACACTTCCACTTATATCTCGATAAACTTCTTTAAAAAATAGGTAGTGAGCCCGAAGAAGTATAAGCAGCATAAGTAGTAGATAATGGTGTAACACATGACCGTTATGTTAACACTTCAACCAACACTATAAAGCATAAAAAAGTGTCTGCATGTTGGTTGTATCGATCTACAGAATTTGATGTAAAAATGAGGTATTCTCTTTTGTGTCATTTAGTGTCATTTAGCGTATGAGGGTCTCGCTCCTAATTTAGCTAAAAAATAGGCTTTCAAAACGAGCAATAAGCATTGCAGGGGGCCAATGAGACATCGAGGGAAGACCGGTGCACCTCAATTTCTTGAGGAATTGACCGGACGGCCTTCGAAAAGTTAGAGTCGTGTTCTGATGACGTCAATGTCCCCAGGGTGCCGTCATTTACAACCATGGCGTCACCATCATACTTCATGAAGAAGCTAGATCCCGAATGTCTTCGTTTTAAGTGGAATAATGGATGTCCATGAGAATTTCTCAAAATTTGGATCATTATGTCTCTTCTAGGATGACCGATTTGGTCAAACCAAAGCCTATATGAGTCGGTGTCCCAAATATCATATTTGGCGACAACATGTGATTCGATATTCGAATCATAGTGACATATAGTCTACTAGATTAACTCGTAAACTTCTCTAAGATGCATTTCATTCTGCATTCATGAGAAGGAATACACAAAAGAACTCTTGTTCATTCTCAGAATGTGTTTTCAAATGAAAACCATTAGCAGGAATGTCTTTAAAGCTTAACATTGTTCAGTTGCCTCTCAATTCATAGAGGGCATCTGTCACGTTGATCATGGTGCCATGAGGCATCAAGATTTAAGCTAAACCGCGTCCATGAATGACCGGTATGATTCAATCATTGTAGTCACAGAAGATTTACAAGACACAAAATCTAAAGATAATTGCCGGTTCCTTAGAATGTTATGGGAAGTTCCACTATCTACGAGGCACTCATTGTCTCTATGAGACATATCTACAAAATGGAGTAGATAGGAGAGTAAATATCTCCAGTTGAACCATTTAGAATGATTGAAATAAGCTACAAAAAGCTGCAATCCTGAATGTGCATAAAAATTTCCGCGTAGAATGACCTTTGAGCACTAAAACAGTCATAACTTCTTCATTAAAATAGATATGGATGAACTGCAAAAAGTTCTGAAAACTAAACTCATAGAGTTTTCCAATGATATAAAGCTCACTGTCTGGTTCATTCGGAGCTGTTCACAAATATCTAACGAAGTTGACTGTCCAGAATGGACAGATTGCTGTTTTTCACAGATTTGACATTGGCTAAGCTTTGAAGCTTGCAGATGGCATGTGGGCATAAGCCGAAGCCAAAATGACGTGTATATGATCAAAATCAAGTACTTTCGGTCGTTCTAAGGTCGTAAACTCTATGACTAGTTAGCAAAAGTTCCTTGACATGAACATAAACTAACTCAGAGGACCTAGAGGATTCGATCATGATGATGATTGTCCGGTTTTGATAAGTCTTCAACATCTTTTGCAAATTGGTTTAATAGCGTAGAGGGATCCAAAATCAAAAGATTTCGGTAACTCTAAGTCAGCATGACTAGGCATGTCCGTGGAGAGTCGGTAGTGCGAGGCACACTTGAAACCATTATCTCCTTAATTTCAGACAATTCTAAGACATCACACTGAGCTTGGATGAGCTTAATTGAATAGTTGATGATGGAAATCCGTTATAGGATAGAAGACTTAACCAGAAAACACGCGGGCGATTCTCCTTACAGATGCGGTGTAGTGAGTCACCTTCAAAAGAAGAGACCAAAATCGGCACAATATGTCATGTTTCTAAGGACGATGTAAGAATGTACATCTTTTTTGTAAATCAATATGAACCATAAGAGGAGAATAATTTCATAACTTCGAAAAAATTCTCAAGGCATTCATTTTTGCTAATGTGAGTATATATCGAGGTCTCAAATAAACAAAGGACATCGATACGACGTCTTATTACATGTAGCTTGGAAAGAAAATCAAAGTCTACCCAATGACGTCAAAGTCATGGGTAGCTAGAGCAGGATCTGAATCTTTAAAATTCGCGATCATGAGGATGATGTTCTTGTCCTCATATTGATTTTTCGTACCTTTTTGTATGCATTCACGATTTGAGGATGAACTTGACAATCTTGAACCAGTGATTCGGAGATCCACAACGGTTGCATTGTCATGAGCTGATATAATTAGTTTTAACAGATTGGTGTCTAGACCGGGAGTGTCGTCATTTTGGCGCGGCGTTTTCTGCCGTTTCCGTGACCCATATTGTTTTCCCCACATTAGGGGACAATCCCAAATAAGTTTATCGTATTATCGTATATACAATTCCCGTTTGCAATTGTATGATCAAAATCAAGCCTCTTTAGTAATTTCAAACCAACTTGGAAGGCCTAGAGAACTTGATGATGATCGAATCCACTAAAGATTATGGATCATGATGCCACAGAAGATCATCGACAATATGTAGTCAATTAAGGTGGTAAGCAATCCACTTGACTAATACTCAACAATTAGAGTTATATGAACGCTTCAAAAAACGCTCCATGAGTGCATTCCACAATACATTGTGCTCATTACTTTTTGCACAGATTGCCATTAAAGGCTGTTGTCGATGTGGCGCCTCAAAACTTTGAGCGCGAGAAATGTGAAATCTGGGCATCTAGGCTTGTTAACCTGGGGTCAAAACATGTGGCTTAATCCTCTAAAATAAAAGGTTTCACAAATACCTAGCGAAGATTCGCCTTAGGCATCGAGTACGTCAAAACTCAAATGAGCTGAATGTTACATTGCTCTTGCATACAAAACCAAGCTGTTATGAGACTCGATAGAGGTCACAAATGATTTTTTTTAATTGTTTTTCTTACGGATTGATCACAGACAATCCGAAAAATCCGCGAATTGATCAGACACAATTCGAAAAAGGGCTTGGATTGATCAAACACAATCCGGAGAAAGTTCGGGGTTGATCACACATAACCCGGACAAGGAAACAAGAGTGATCAAACACACTTTTAACCCGCAAATAATATTCCGAGATTTTTACTTGCACGCACAAAAATCCCAAGCATAGAATGGAGATGGAGAAGGAAGAAATGATATTATCCCCCGAGTTATTCAAAAATAAAGAACTTGAATATAAAAGTTTACTTGCTAGTTTGCCAAATAAACTGCATTTATAGAAATTGTTTTGCAATTTTTCATGCTTAATTCCACGTGTGTGCGGCGAAGTTGCTCGCGTAATTCTGTTATGATTCATCGCACGATTATGTCATGGAAAACAAAGGAAAACCATAAAAACTTTTAAAATTTAAAAGAAAACGCTGAAAAATTAAGCAGAATGAAGCCAAGAATCAATGGCAGACGGCAGCCGGAAGATTTGTTGCCAGAGGTTGTCGGACAACAGCAGCCGGGGAAGCAAGCGGACGGCGGCGGCGGTCGAACAGAGGATCCGAGAGACTCTTTTGGCTTTTAAGGTTTCGAAAGAAACAAATAGTAGGCTATTAACTCTAGGGTTTCACTATTAACTCAGATTAGAGCAAAGTGCATGATAACGTGATGAAGTATATACAGTAGAGACAAAGAGATCTAGTAAGAGAATAGAGAATCATCATCTTATTATTGATATGAGTGATAAGGAATACATAGTCTTTTTCTAACTATATATCATGATGGCATAAGACCAAGACATACATATGAAATATTCTAAAACATAATAATAATAGTTAAAATACATTTCGCACTCATTATTTTCTCTTGTAAATTTGTTTTCAGTAAAATGCATTTGTTTTGTTGTCCATCGAATTCCATCGTCCATGTGAAACCATGCAGAGTAAATTTGAAGCTTGACTCGCTTCCACGATTTTTACTTTCATCAAGCAATTTGTCATCTTTTACTGTAGTAAGTTTCAAGTTGCAGCGTCTCCCAACAAGTCTAGCTACTCTGTTCAACTCGATCATGTCAACAAACTGTGTGGTACAACACAAGACCAGACCACCGCATCCAGCTACAAATGGAGGCCGTCTTTCCTCCACCTACAACTTCCAACAAGTCTCACTCCATCTTCATCACTTCCAACCCCACACCAAGACGACGCTCTAGTTTCATCACGTCGGAAATCCAGGAAATCCGGGTCTGCACCAACCGGAGCTGCCGTAGACAAGGCTCCGTGCAGACCCTTGAGACCATCACGGCTCTAGCTCCCCCCACCGTCGCCGTCAAGTCCTGTGGATGTTTGAGCCGCTGCAGCAACGGCCCCAACCTGGTGGCACTTCCCACCGGCACTTTGGTCGGTCACTGCGGCACCATGTCTCGAGCCGCTGAGGTTCTCATAGCACTGTGCGGAGGAGCTTGGGATTCTGACGCTGCTGACAAGAGTTTGGAAGCGCTTGCGTTAAGGAATAAAGCTAAGATTGAGCTCAGCAACAACAATTTATCGCAGGCTGAGCTCTTCCTCACACAGGTCCTTAAATTAATTACTTGTAAATTCTTGTTACTAATTACCAAGTACTAATTACGTAGCTCTAGTTATCATTTCAATTCCAGTTCTTGAAATTCTGTTGATGGTTGTTGCAGGCTATAGAATTAAGACCAATTGGTGGTATTCATATTACATTCAAGGACAGGTAACTAGTGTAACTTTAGTGTTAGCTATCAGTTAATTTGCTATATTATTTTGATGTTTCACCTTCCCCTGTCCTATTAATTATATATCTTGATGAGTTTCATTCAGGGGTTCATTCCTTCAATAATCACATACAGGTCTATTGCAAGATTAGCATTGGGAAATCATTCCGGGGCGCTTGAAGATGCCGCACAAGCTTTGGCATTGAATCCTCTGTATCCGGAGGTGCTTCTTTTAGCTTAGCTACCTAGTTACATAATCTCATACTCTTCTATTGACCAGATTATTGAAAAAATCTAGTTTCAAGTCTTCTTATTTGGCTTGACAGTTTGTTCATGAATTGCATTAATTTTGCAGGCTTATATTTGCCAAGGTGATGCATTCTTGGCAATGAGTCAATTTGATTCAGCTCACAAGTCATATTTGACAGCTCTACACATAGATCCTTCCATTCGACGCTCCAAGTCTTTCAAGGTATGTTATGCTACATGTAGGTTCATAAGAATGTTATGATTGACAGACTCACAGAGATTTAAGATCATCTTGGTTCATTAAAAAAGCTTTGAAGATTGACATGCATCAGTTTGAAAATGGCAGGGGACTCCTGTGGCCACATTTAAATGTCCAAGTCTAACCACTATGTATTGTTTGTTTTGGGATTCAAACTAATTGGTATCTTCAGGTGACTCTGTTCATACAAAATTTCTTCATGGACTCCGTTGCAAAATTGCCTGCACTCATTTGTTTATTTTTCTTATTTCATGATCTCTGCCTGCCCCTGGCTATATCGTCATATTTTCTCAACTACTTATGCAGGCTCGGATGGCAAACCTCGAGAAACTCACTGCTGTACCTAATTAAGTCTTAAGATCTGCAATGTCTGAAATCATGTATACATCAGTTACAGAACTGTGACGATAAAAAGTCATTAATCATATATAATGTCTATTCTTCTTTGCAAATTTGTCTGTCTTGTACATATTCTGCATGCTGGAGTTCATATATAGGTCTACATGATAAGTTCAACATCCATATTAGTGACAAGAAAAAAAATCTAATGAAGAAAAGGAGGAGAAGCAAATACTAGTCTCTTTCAGTACCCCAGTATTACATATGACTATGAGATGATTGAGTTTTGACAGTATTGAGACTGTCTCAATTTAGGCTATGTTGTGTTGTTTAGAACGCTGTTGAAATCCTTTTACGGGGAACTGTAAGTTGCAGCCTATGAAACTCTGATTGATTGGTAAACTGTCTCTTTGAGAAATAAACAAGAATCTTGAATGGAATAAGCATGCGTATAGATAGGGTTACTCAAAACATTGGATGTTACTAGCTACAAGCATATATGTCTTCGACTTCAACATAATATCTGTAGCCATGGTCACCATGAAGTGTAGAGGGTACACCATGGAGTTCATTCTAGCAAACGATAACTAAATATAAAGAGACTGATTGTTAAAAAGTTATTCTCTAATTCCAGTCCATAGGTTCATGTTCTGAAGCAATCGGACACCATCATCAAGCATTCAAGCAGCAGAAGTTGGGTTAAGTCCACACAGAAACAAGTCCATGTTCTTGACCTTTCCCCACCAACTAGAACCTTTCTTGTCGGCGCCAGTACCCCTCGTAACAGTACCACCTCTCCTCTTCATCTTCCCTATTTGGAAACAAACGTGCAAATCCACCTCATTACTACTTCTACCACGAGTCTTCTTCTTGTTGATGCTACAAATCCTCTCTTTTTCAACTGATCCTTGTTGCGGGTGGTCTTTACTGACAAGTTGCTGGTAGTACTCCTTGTTGCGCTTCTCCAGTCCATAAATCTGTCCCTGGAGGTCCTCTATCTTACGGCTGAGTATGCTGACCCTGCGATCCTCTCTCATTTGGAGCAAACACCTAGCTAGCTCACCGGCCTTCCTCCTCATGAACATAGACTCAGAGGCAAGAGCTTTGTTCTCTTCCACCAATGCACCTACTCTGTAACCCAATTTAGAATTCTCATTCAGTAGAATGAGCCTTTCAGACTCCAAAACCTCAAGCAAGCTCTTCTGCAACTCTATCTTCCTCGACGATTCATTATGTCGCCTCTCTGATGCATTTACCTCATGAAGTAGAATATCACATTCCACATTTTTTATCACAATCTCCGCGACAATTGCATCAAAGTTAGACGCCATGGTGGTATTATCATCATTGTCATCTTGAGCAAGTAGTGATAAGAGATGTTGCTGATAAGAGACGGTACTCTCCACATCTGAATCATTCTGGCTAGTCTCATATTGATCTTGCAGTTCATAGTAATCATAGTATTCAATGGTTGAGGTCTGAGAAGATTGTCGACGAGGAGGATGGAAACTCTGACTCTGACTCAGACTAGTAGTTTTGGCGATTGTTTGAATGTAACGGTCAGATAGTGTGAGATAGGAATTGTACAGGTCCTGAAGTAGGGAGAGCAGCTGAGGGCGTGTTTTGTAGTAAGCTTCAGCTCTCTCGGCGAAGGTGTCCCCAGTGTCTTGATCTTCAGGAGTCTTAGTACTTTTACTGTTACTGTTCAATGCTACCATCTTCATCCTCTCTGCCACATCTTACATACATACAAACAAACAAGGCATCCATGATCAATTTGTCAGCAACGAAAAATAGAATCAGGGAAACAAACAAATCACGTACACACATCAAGTTTTGAGTTAGACTAGGGAATATAGACTGACTGGAGAATTTGAAATTATGGATGGTAAAGCCAGGGGTGTTACAAAAAAGGCAGTTTGCTTTAACCCTAGTACCCAGTTGGCCTTGTCTGTAATGTTGAGTATGGTCAGGGTCATGGATCCGGAAACAACCAGAAAACAACAAAATGAACAAGGCCAGCCCGTTTCCATTTGCCCCTTCGCACGTGTCATACCTCTCTTTGGTCTTCATCAAGATTACCAATACTACTTGGAAGGCTAGGTCAGGCCCCAATTCCCCCAAAACGAACCAGCTATGCAACACGGTATACTTTTTTTGTTACAAAAACAGCGGCCGACTGAGCCGGTAGCAATTTAGGTAGGGTCTCTGTTTTTTTAAAGAATGTTTTTCACAAGTTGAGGATCAGATCAAAGACCTCTAGAATTCCCTCACTGGAACGGAGTATACTTGATACAGTTTCTCAAGCATTACCGGTGATTGTTTAACTAGTTGAGTGAACATGGAAACTTGCTTTAAACGTTATATATCTGACCCTATATCATATCTTTGTATCGATAAAATGGTGAAGGGTCTGTGTAGCGTGTACCAAGTAGAAGAAACAAACAATGTCCCAAGAATTTGAATTTCCAAAAGGGTGAAAAGATGAAAACTGTCATTTGTTCATAATAAATAAGAGGGCCAAAGCTATATAGCTTGGGGGTCCTCCTGGAGAAATGTGCAACGAAAGAGACGCATAAACAGAAAGGTCATAATCAGATGATTCAGATCAACAGAATCAATAGTATACTGCAACAAGGCAAAGGCATTCTTTCACTTTTTACAGTCTACTTGGTAGTTGTATTTGTTGCTTTCTGAAATCCCAGTGTTTCAAAATTCAAAATACATAGCCCCATTTGATTCGTGGACAAAACTCACAAAAGTGAAGCACAAAGAAGGTTTGGTTTGATATATTCTTGCAAAGAATTAAACCAGGCATGCTAATAATGGTTAATAATGCACCGACGACCAGAAACAAATAAGGGAAGGAATTAAAGAGGGAGATAATATTTTAGTCGGGGGTACGTGGTAGATAAAGAGAGTAAATGAAGGAAAATAATTGATGGGTACGTACCGGCAAGGTTGGAGAGGAGCCAGGTCGGTTTGGCGGTGGTGGCCATGGTGGTCGCGGTGGTGCTTATTAAGCTCATCTTCCTTGTGCTTGTTGGACTAGCCGGAGCTGAGTCGTGATGAGTTTGAACAGAAGAAGCAGACGACGACGACGACGATGATGATGCTGCTGGTTTCCCCATTGTCACCACGTCGACGTTACTAACACACAGAACCATTTCGAGTTTCAAATTTGCATGCTTTCAAAACACAAAAGAGAACAAAAGGGTAGTAGAAAAGTGAAGCAGAATATGAATTTGAAAAAGAGGATGGAGAACACAGAAGAAGAAGAATGGAAACCAAGAAAGGTTACTGGCATGGATAAACGTACAATGATACGAGTTTGGCGTAAGCAAATGAACAAGTTATACGACCAACATCAATAATTCATCGTGCGCAGATCTCGAGGAGAAAAATCTGAGAATATATAGTATAGTACAGCAAGTGAAAAGTGAAACAGAAACATCAACAAGTCTTCCAGACTAAGATTATGTATGGTCATCTTCAATGAACAGTGTTCACCTTGCTCAATTCCCGGTGCATGTTTATGTAATTCCAACCAAAAAGAGACATCATTTATCTTTTACTTCATTTCTACCGCACCAGTAAAACTTAACCAGATTAACTTTAACATCTAATCTTATATATGCTTGACCGAAAAAAAAAAAAAAAAAAAAAAGGCAAATTTCTCAGAATCCAGATCAGCCTGCTGTGTTTCAGATGCCAGGGCTAGGATACAACAACTAGAACAACAAAAACAAGAAGAAAATGAAAGGAGATTGAAACAAAAACATGCATACAGTGACAGATACTACTAATGATAAAAATGAAGCAGAGAAAACTTACGAGCAAGTAAAATCGGAAAAGCAAGAGTGACTGACGACAGAGATGGACATGAGATGATGAAAAAGATAGAGATGGAGGAGGAGCAGTTACCCTGAAATGGAATGTGAAAGACGAGCAAGCTTCAATACTCAACTAGTTGGATCTTGGATGAGCATACACGATTTCTGGTTGAAATGCCAAGCCAGGCCAGCTACTGGTAACGTAGGGCTGTGACTCTGTGAGTGAGTAAGAGTCTGGGGGAAGCAAATTAAAGGGAAAGAGTTGCCATGGCCACCTACGCTACTTTTCTCAATTCAGAGTTTGAGTGTTTGTGTCGTATGAATTAGGGGAAATTATAACTCTCAGAGAAACAAACACACAAAATCAATCTCACCCAAAATTCCGCAACAACTCCTTTTTTGTAGAAACTAGAAAGTTTGTATTTGAATTTCCATCACTCGGACACGTGTCTTGTATTCCTCTTTCAAATTTTCTCTTATAGGTGCTGTTAAATGTACTTAACAAAATATTAAGTAGACCCAACAAATTTTATACACTCAGCAAAATTATAAAATTTTTAAGTAAACCCAACAACCTTCTAATAATACCATTTCTTTGTTAAACCCAGCAAAACTCACGAATAAATTCACACCCAGCAAAACTCTTCTCAGCCAAACGAAACTCCTAACGCCAGAAACAATTCCTCTCGCCTCATGCTTTGCCGCTGGACCCCAAATCCTACCACCACTAACTCCGCGACCCTTATCTCACCCAACAAAACTCGTTGTGCCAAGCGCCTTCTGGAGTCCGAGTGAGGAACGGAGAAGAATAAGCTCCGAGAGGATTGCATTGATTTCGTTGAGTTAATACCCAATCTCAAACTCAGCAATTTCTCCCTCTCAACCATTGTTATCATCGATCATTGTTTCACTTTCACTCTATCGCATCCGCCAACTTTGAGATATCTCTCTTGATCGCTTAAATTTCCATGTACGAGGTCATTACGTGAAGTGGTCCGCATGCTATATGTCCATCAGGTATTAAACCATAGTTGCACTCCCAACTTCATCAATATCAGGTATTAAACCCTTGAAGCACAACAATATAGTGAAACGTGAAACGTCGTTTAAGGTTTTGTTGGAACCAACAATGTGTTTACGTTAAACTGCTGGGTGCATTTAGAAATTACTATGTAAAAGAATTTTAAATTTTTGGTTTCTTTTGTTAGTATCTTAATAATGATGACTACAAATGTCATTTCAGATGAGGATAAAATTGTTTTTCTAGTAATGTTTGTTTTGCTGGGTTTACTCAGTAATTTGTTGGATACATTTAACAACACCCTAAACTATATTCTCGGTAAAACACAAATTTTATTGTGGTTACTGTTTAAGGAAATTATATTTTTGTCATTCTATTATGTGTCATTACCTTAATACACATAGGATTACTTAATTCAGTTTCCTTATTAGAATAGATTACAATTGATAGAACTTCTAAATCCTTTGAGATTCTTTATGTAATGTCTATAAATAGGTTTTTCTATCAAAGAATGAGTGATTCTACAAGAATGATATCATACATAAGATGTTGGCTTAATGGCTTCTTATTGTTCACTTTGAGGCATAATGATGCTATGGTGATGTTCACACTAGTTTAACTTAAGCCATAACAATTGGATGTTATGGGGAACCTTTAATGATTGAAAAGTTGACAAAACCTAGAATTTCTGGTTTTTCAGCTTGCGGAACAGTCATTTTGAGAACCGGTTCACCAACTTTTAGACCTGTTCTTGAGGTTCTGTTTGCGACCACAGATTCCTAACATCCAAGCCTACTTATTCACAAAATTTGGTGGCATTTGGAGACATGGAAGGTGGTGAACCGCTCAATATAAGTGTTCAAGGATGTACGGCGACTCCGACAGCCGGTTCAATACTTTTCCGTCCGGTTCCGTCGTTGAGGCTGGCGGTTTTTGGAATTCTAACTCCCATGTCTACCTGCTTACAAAATTTGGTAGTGTTTAGAGCTATAGAGGATAGTGAACCGTTAACGGAAGCGTAAAACAAAGGTTCGGTGAGGCCAACAACGGTTTTTTGGACTTGTAAGACCAACGACTACGGGTTGTAGTAGAGTCATAGTTTTACTTATTCATTTTTACCCACCATCATTTAAATCTTTATGTTACGGTTGTAACGGTATGCATATTTGTTAACGGATTGAGTTAACGTTCTATAATCTATATTGTCCACATGTTGTATGTGCCAAATTGCGCCTCCACAAGCGCACAATGATGGGTTATTTGATGAATATTGTCTTTGAATAAGACATAAGCTTTCGATTATAGTCTGCTTATATAAGGACCTTGATAGGCGATCTCTTTTATGTCACTTTGATGAGCTAGTCTTCCCGTCGATAGGAGGAGATAAGAACAAGAATGTTCAAGTAGAACGACTTGGAATTGTCGTGGTTTGTCCTACTGTGTCTCATCAAGTTCCCTAAAGTGACGAGATCACATATACATGCTGCAAACATGCCTGCAAGGATTGATGTCCGGATAAGAGGATATGTGTCACTCATAGATGGTGGCATGGTGGCATGGTGACACCACAAATGTGGTAGATGGTGTCGCTAGGCTGTGACTCCCACGGTTTAGGGAGAGGCCACTTGGTTCGATACATACTCGCCAAGGAAGAATGCGAGTTTGGCACAACTTGATCATTTGATCAATGATACTCATTTGTCTGTTATTTCTTCATTATGGTCATCATTGGGGGACGCCTCAATGTCAATACCAATCCATATAGAGATCTCTACACTTAGAAATTACAACGGTGTACATGATAACGTGGTTTAATGAGGTTGATATCGAACCATACTTCGTTGAGAAAATACCAACGTTGTAGATTGGCCTAAATAGAAAGATATGATCCAGTTTAAACAAAGAGATAGTGCTTTGGTTAGGTGACGCCGACACCCCAAGTATAAACTCTATCAATTATGTCTTTGTTAGAAAGCGTAGTGAGAAAAAGAGTTTAGACTCACCTTCTGGCGCAAGGTCTCTCACAAACGTCATGGATTCGACTACGATGAGATATACTCTCGTAATGGATGTCATTGCACTCTACTACCTTGTCAGTTTGGTAGTTTTCGAAAAACTGAACATGCAGCTTGTGGTCACAACTTATCTCTATTAGGAACTAAGAGATATATATAAAGATCTTGAATAGATCGGTTTTCACCCAAATCAAATGGCTCCTGACCATGGAGCGCGTTTGTAAGGTATTTGCTAAGTATCTACTTGATTAGGGAAGGGATATGAAGAATTATGTCTCTTTGCGTGTAAAATCTGGATGAATCGTGATGAACTCTTGTTAACTAAGAGATGCCACTGATCCAAAATTAAGAAATGAAAGGCTCTTGGGAATACTTGGTCTCAAAAGTGAGGACCATTATTGATGATGTTTATTCATCAGTTGGCTTAAGGCAAATTAAAGAACGATGAAGTTATGCCTATATGTGTCCCTTGATTGGTCGAAGTCTTAAGAAGACTTGTTTCGTCCATATGACGAAGAAGTCTTAGGAGAAATTCTTCATCTAAGTACGGTAGCACATTCATGTACTTGTTATAATATGTTCGACTCGACATCTCATTCACTATAAACTTGTAAGGCCAAGTTCTTATAGTCTTTCAACTCTTTCCTTAGCGGTCAAGCAGCTTCGCTTCCTCTTAGATGAGTGTGAAGGAATATCAAAGTATTGGCCGGATGCGCCCACGCAACGCCAATGTAATGGCAATAATTCCTTTTTATGAAAGATTTAGGCTTATTCATCCCTACAAAAAGACACATTAAATGCGAAATCAGAATCTGCCTAGTTTCATAGGTCAACTTCCATGTGACCTATAGGATAGTCCACTCATTGAAAAATGGTGAAATTGGTACCATTAGAAAGGTCTATGTGTCTACTTTCCAGAGACACCAACCATTTGATCACACCTATCATATTGAGTGAGTTATGGCTATTTGTGTAAAGTATGACGGATCTGTCCGAGTATCTGCTTTTGCAAAACAGTGAAATTCGACAGAGTTTTGTGATTAGCTCAAGATGAACTAGGTTATGGACTTTATATGTTTGGAAAGCTACGGTTGTCTAGTTTCCAGAACTTTTTACGGTTCGTCCACACCTGTTGTACCAAAGAAGTTATGACTGTTTAAGTACACAAAGGTCATGCCACGCATGAATCTGATTTTCAACGCAAACTTATGTTTTGAGTTGTTAGGCAACCTTCTCCTTAAAGATCAAAGTAATGTTAAGTATAGCAGGTCTGATCTAAGGATAATGTGGTTGGATTTAATGATTAAATCATTGTCCAAGTCTAATTTTGAAGCATATGAAGATAATTGGCATGTTCCGTTTATCTGAACTCCGAGATTGAGTTACTAATCAGGGGAAGTTGTTGTGTAGACATCAGGGGAAGTCTACATCACATGTTAGCTTCAAATGTAGTCAGTGCGTTGTGCTTTTTTTCCCTTCGTCCAAGTCTTTTGTTTTACCCACGAGATTTTTGTTTTACTTGACAAGGTTTTTATTGAGGCAACACCATAAACACTGTGACGTATTAGAGACGCAACACAAGGGAAGTGTTTAAGGAAATTATATTTTCGTCCTTCTGTTATGTTTCTTGCCCTAATACACATATGATTGGTTAATCCAGTTTCTTTATTAAAATATATTACAGTTAATAGAACTTCTAAATCCTTTAGGATTATCTATGTAATGCCTATAAATAGATTTTTCTATCAATGAATGAGCATACCGTTATTCTCGTTATTTTTTCTCATTCAACAGTTACTTCATATATTCATTCTACTTGTAATTGAATCAAAATTACTGCACTATTGACCTATTACCACATTCATATTGCAGTAATCATGTATAATTAAACCAAAATTACAGCATAACAAAAGGGTATCGTCCTAGATGTAATCATTTCAGATTCAGATATATAAGACTAGGTGATTCTCTATGACAATATCTCGTATCAAAACTATCGACCACTTGATCCATCCCAAGGGACCCAAACCTACCTCCTCGGCTCCTCCTATAATCTCGGAGAAATTTATTTGTCCATGAGTCAGCAAGAAATGGGCCAAATGTATCTCTTTCAATACTGGGCTGAATTGATACTATTCAATGGCCCATTATTACATTTCGTGTTTTCTTGTTCCACAATCCAAGATGGTAGTGCTATAGTAGGTGCCTAATGGCGCTTTCAACCAGCTCATTTGGGGAGTCGGCACCCAGCCAATCTATATATCATAGTAGTGCCTGTAAATCTGTAATTCTATAAGAGAAAACTCCAACATGCTCCTCAACTTTTTCTAGTCCTCTCCACCTTTTTCCCTTTCAATCTGGCATGGGTCCTGTTATAATGCTTCAGTGACTTGGGTCCATTTACAATGTCTAGGCTCTATCCAGCAAATTTACTCTCAGAGCCCAAAAATGTCACAGAGTTTGACCACTAACGGGTTCGGAGGACGCCAAAATAAACGTTACATCATATGTCGTCCTTCTACTATGTATGGTTCGGAGGAGTTTTTATTACCAAATAGCATGAAGAACCCTATAACTTAGAACTTCCACGGTTTTCTTACAAGAAAAAAAACAAAATGATTGGATTCTGTAGATATCTAGGCTTGCTGCCAAGTTCCCATGCATTTTAAGCTCCATACAATCTAGCTGCCTGAGTGATTAGCTAGATATATTTCTCAAGTGTGCTACAAACATGCATGCACAATATAAAGTATGTGAGGCCAGACAGTGTCGACGTCAAAAATTGTGATTGTTTTGAGCATACACGGACCTTTGCAACTACATATGGATTCAATTTAGTAAAGTGATATTAATCCACAAATTAGCAAAAGGAGGTGGTTGTTGTTTGATCATTGTCTAGTTACATACATAATATAAAGAAAACAAAACTCCAACAGAAAGATTCCATAACACATAGATTATAGAGATCTAACAAGCACCATAATATTATACGTACCTCACAAAATTGAAAATGGGCGCGGTTTAGCTACCAACTGCTATATATATGTACTAACAAACAAGGTAGAAATAAGTGCAGAATCTCCATCTATCTTCTGTGTTCGTTTTTGCAACTAATTATAATACAACACAACACTAACTGAATGACACTTGCATATAGAAACAAGCATATAAGAAGTAAGAACAATATAATTCAGATTAAAGAAAAAAGCTAGCTAACTAATTAATTGATATTATTGAAGTAGGTGACTGATCAAAGACCACGGCTAACCATGTCCCTGAAACGTTGATCGGATTCTAGCCTCTGAAGCCTCATCTGATTGTTGATCTTGTTGATGAAGGCCTCAGCTCGCTGTTTCAGCTCTTCCTGAGTCATGGACTTCTCCCTTATCATGGATACCCTGTCGTTAAAAGTTTCCGATTTCTTCAACTCTTTCCGAGCCCATGCCACTCGATCATCAACAACATTATCGTTATTGTTGTTGATGTCCTGATGATGATCATCATCTAACTCATGATCCTCCTGAACGAGCTCCCTGGCCGGAATAATACTACTTCTCACCAAGCCAGTGGTCCGAGGCGGCGTGTCCCAAGTCTCACTCTTTTTGAGATGCTTGCATATCGGTTTGCCTTGCCTTTCCATAATGGCGTTCCATGTCGTGTCCAATGTGTTGTCTTCCGCCTCCTCCTCGGTGGCCGGCTTCTCCATCAGGCAAGAATCTTCCTTGGAGGAGTGTTCCTCCGGTGAAGGTTCGGTAGTATTACCTGACACGGTAATAGATTCTTCTTCTTCTTCGGTAGAAGCTTGTTGTACTATTTGGATGTCGTGCCAGCTGATCATTTCATTCGAAAACTGATGAGTGAGCAACGAAGGTAGAGGAGAAATAGTTGCATTTTCGGAATGACTACTAGTTTGGATCTTGTTGCTGTTGTACTCTACTGTACCATCAATTACAGTATAGTAGTCATCTTCATGATCAGTACTAGTAGTCTTGGGCCGCTTGGCATGGTTTAGGTTATTAATGGAGCTGTAGGAAGAGGGCACAGATGAGGGGTGCTTTTGCTTTTGGTTTTGGAATATGGAGGAGGCAGCGATGATTATGATGATAAAATTGACGATGATG
This sequence comes from Fragaria nilgerrensis, assembly GCA_010134655.1. NCBI lineage: Eukaryota > Viridiplantae > Streptophyta > Magnoliopsida > Rosales > Rosaceae > Fragaria > Fragaria nilgerrensis. Next base: position 11,828,606 of record CM020981.1, read on the forward strand.
TAGATGGAAAGTGGAGAGAGGCAGTAGCTTCTGAGGGAGGTCCAGAGGTGGGGGAGAGTAGAAAGAGTGAGGTTAAGGAGGTAGGGAATGATTACCACTTTGAAAAATACCATTGTGGAAACTATTCCTACACAGAGCAGTAACAGCTTTCCAGCCCAGACTGCTGTTTCCAATCTTGCTCTTTTCAGTACATCCCCCATCATCTTGGATCAACTTGGTTTTTCAAAAAATACAAAACCACAGAAAACCAATTAAAAAAAATGAAATAAAAAGAACGATCAATCTTTAGGGTAACTAGATGAACTGAAGAAACTAGCTGGCTGGATTAACTAGAAATGGAGTAAGAAGAAGTATGTGTCAAAAACCATGATCGATCTTCTACATGAAATGGAAGGCAAACTGAATCTCTTAAAACGTGGGAAAATATAAAAAAGAAAGGAGACGACCCAAAATAGCATCAAAAACTGCCATTTTAATCAGGGACCTTGAAAGTAATTAAATCCATCATCATCAGCAAACAGAACAAATTAGCTGTTAATTTGACCTAATTAGTACCTCAACCAAATCATTAGCTACTCTCCGGTGATGAAAATCCGGTAGTGACTGAGTGACGGCAGATCGATGGAGGTGACAAAGATGTAATTAACAGCTAATTAAGGATCGATCACATAAAAAATTGGATCATAAACTCCCATGAATGCATGATTAATTAACTACAACAAAAACATAAATCTGAAAGGGATGCTAGCCAGCTAGGAGATCACATAAGAGAAACAGGAAAAGGAACGTTCAAAGAGAGATTGACTGACTGACTCCGACGTTCAGAAAGAGGTACGAATGGCCAGGGAGTAGTAAAGCAAAGAAGCAGTGGTAGTTTGCACAAGGTCTACTAATTCGCATCTCGATTTCGGATTGATCGATATCGGTACGTCCGGCAACGATATACCAATACCAGGGGTATGCCTGAGAGAAGAGAAAGGAAGAGAGCTTTCAGCTTATTAGCTTAGTTAATTGATGAAGGAAAAGAAGCATATATAAAGCAAAGCAGACGCTGTTTAGCTATATATACAATTATACATGGGGTAGAGGCAGAGGGCTGTCCTTTATGTGAGCAAGAGTCGCTTAACCTCCACACAAGTCCATTGCAACAAGGATGAAATCTCTGCCGTCCAAGATTCAAATTCTCTGCTGAACTGTTCGAGGTTTATCGTATTTCATTTTACCCTTAATTTTCTTTTGTTTTTAAAACCAATTCAAGGTCATGGCCCCAAAAGCATGTTAGAAAAATTGCCATATTGGCAATTAAATAGCAAACTAACCAAATCTGATCTTCCATCAGAAGAAGAACGCCGCTTTCATCCGCGGTCCTGTCGAATAGTCCGGCCCTATTTGGTATAAACAATCATACTAGTGGAGAGTGGAGTGGAGCCGTCGATCATTACCCTTTAAACAACATGCTAATTTCCTGTTCAAAAAAAAAAACATGCTAATTTAAACGTAAAGCCCTACCCTACCGGTTAGCAGGTATGACTGCTCTTACGTGGTAATCAGCTTGAATCTAGATGTAGTTGGGTTTACAACCCGGCGCATCTATCTATAGTATATGAGTTCATCTTGCAGGTGAGGATTATTTATCAAAGTTGAAACGTAAAGGTTTAGGAGCTATTTTGCTAAGAAGAGTTGAACAATTTTGTTATTGTATTGTCGGGTTGTAATAAGTTCTTAGAGAGTGTTTTGTTTTACTTGATATCTAAATTTATGTAAACATTGAAATGTAATGTTTGACTTAAAGATTTGGTTTATTGACAGTTTTAATTCGGATTTGAGTTTAGATAGATGATTGTAGATGTTTACATGTATTTGAATTTTTTAAGCAGGCATCATGTCTCGAATCTATTATTATTTGTTATTTAAAATTAGGGGCGTGACAGTTTGGTATGCAGGTTACGGTCGGTTCATAATGTTCCTAGATTGGTGGGTTGTCTCTTCCCGATCAAAATAACCATTTTTAGAAAAGCTTACCGGCCATCTGGGCATCTGGGCCTTCCTTTGCTGTAATGTATACCAACATCGGGGGAGCTTCTAATAATGACCATATAATGAGGACCAAATGAGAACTTTCAAATGAACGGTTGGATTACATGTACATGGGAATTTGAAAATATCAATTAAAAGTTAAAACATTCATCCAACCGTTCATTCGAAAGTCCTCACTTAGTCCTCATAATAAGGTCCTCATTAGAAGCTCTCTTTACCAACATCAATCAATCTGGGTTTTATACTACCTATAAATATAGTTCTACAAGCATGGTAACATTTAGATTCGATCCTTAACCTCTATACAACAACTTAATTAACTTGAGAACAAGACATGATCAAGTATAATTTAGCTAGCTTGGATGAATGAATATTAGGTGGTAGTGATTTAAGAAAGATCTCTAGGTAAGGTAGGGTCGAACAGTTGGTTGTTTGTAGTGACGGAGAAGAAAGTGGCCAACTCCTCCTCCGATCGATAAGCAAGATTAGCTAGAGATGGGGTCTCTTTGTTGTGTGAGTTGTCTGACCCCAGGGAACCATGACATGCACTACTGGTGTGCGCTAGCCAGCCACCTCACTCACCCACCCACACAGCACCCTTTGGTTGCCTGCTCGCTACCTTCTTGTTCTTATTCCTCATTCTTGAAGCTGATGGCTAACTGGCTACTCATCACTACGTTTCAAAACACAGCCTGCATGCCAAGTCCCAACACCCTAGCTCTCTTATTCTCTGTCTTTTACTTATTTCATTTATCTTCATTGTGTGAGACATCTATGATTCTAGTTTTGGATGAGAAATATAGACCAGTAGTTTGCTTCTGATCTATTCTATATCCATACATGTAACGTTTTCTAAACCCTAAACCCTAAGGTAACTATTCGTTTTTGCAGTTCCTAAAATTAAAACACTATCATCTATTCAATGGTCGATCAGCTAGAAATTGAACGTCGGAGAGTTTTCCCGAGAACTCGCGATCGATTGATTCTGTGTTTCCGTGTTAGATTAATCGATCCTTGGTGTTCGGAATTTAGTTTTGGCAATTCTGTATATAGATGGGAGTGCGTTAATCATTGAGCTAGCTAGGTTGTCCTCATTATCAAAAGTGGTATACAGGCCGGCCGGTCAGCATCCCAATCAAACTGCAGCAGAGCAAGCTAGCTATCGATCCCATGAGTAGTCAGTGAGGAGTGTTGGACTGATTCGATGGATGCAGATCATGTCTGAATCGTGGGTCACAAGTAATTTGGAGTTCACCGGAACCCACATCCATCAGGTCAGTGTTAGCTAGCTTGTAAAATCAGAGCGAGCATCAAGTGGCTTTGTGCGTAATACCAAAACTTAACTATCCCAAACAACGTCACTGGGTAATGATCACAGTTTGATTGACGGCCATTACATTACGCATTCATTGGATTTATACTCGCAACAACAGTGGTTTTATTATTGGCTTCTTTCCGGCCAAACTTGCGAAAGTTCAGTAAGCTAGGCTAGTGCTGGATCAATTTGTCGATGTTGAAACTTGAAACTATATATGAAATATCTGATTGAAGTCGACCGTAGTTAGACTAGAGCGGGGACCGAGTTGCTATGGCTGCTACCTGACTGGCTCCCATAGTCCCATATCCTGGCCGGCCGGCCATACATGCCGGTACCGCCCTAGGTTTCATATGATAAATACGTACAGTGAGCTAGGCAGCTAGCTTAACATGTTATACGTCCATATATACGACACATATGTGTTCGTGGACCAATTCGATCCTCATTTTTTGACGAATAATGCTAAGCGAACATATTTTAAGGAACCATAGTTTTGCGAATATGTGGTTCACCTAACATTTATCTTTTTTGACAATATTTCTCTTTTTTGACGTCCGTTAGAGTACGTGATGAAATGAAAACATATATGTATGGGCAGCGAGGATGATTGAACAATCTGCTCAACTTTTATTAAGATCGATCCTGATTGACGATCTTGTTATTAAACTTATTGAAAGATCAATAGTATGCATGTATGGAATGGAACAATTCAAAGATCGATTTTGCAAGGATAGTCAAAGATCTAGCTTAATGACATATAAACTATTCGTTAACATTATCTAAACCATGTCATTCTTCAGATTTTATACTATAAATTCAGGTACATGCATATGTATCATGTATGTAATGCAATTAAGGATTATTAATATGCAGTGTGGCTTAGCTTGATTGCTCGATATAGCAAGCTAGTTAAAAATCATTCCGAAAGATTAGTTTAATTAATTCCACTTAATCACCTATCTACGATCATATCATATCATTGTATCCCTATGTTGCACGGACACTCCAGGGTGGACATTCCGACACACCGACACGGTGCCTGACACGGCAAAATACATGTCTGACACGCCACGTGGTGTGTCCGAAAAAGTTGACTTTTTGGACACATCTCGGACACGGCATTGCGACACGTCATGTCAGTGTTTCAGACTTAAATAAAAAAATTAAAAAAATATATAAAAAAACGCTTTGTTTTAGACTCGGAGGTCGCCGGAAAATCTCAGAACCTCTACTCTTTGATTCTCCCTCCTCAAAGCTCGTCGTGGACAACCAAAGACATAGATAGGTTCTCCAAGTCGAGGTGAAGCTACCAGCACCATCCATGCCCGCCGCCGTGGCCGGATTTGAAAAATCGCCGACGAACCCAGAAAAGCTTCTTCTTCTTCGAATCTCTCTCTCCTCAGCTTCTCATGGAAATCCAATACTAAAGCGACGTCGGGGAGGACAAGATGAAGTTATCCATACCAGTCGTGCTCGTCATCGTGGCCAAAATCCGAAGATCGCCGGCGAACCCAAATTTTCTTCCATTGCTTCTTTTCTCTCTCGTCGAAGCTTCTCTTCGTGAATCAACATCACAGCCACGTTGGGGACGACGTGACGAAGCCGTAGCCACCGGTTAGATGCCGGGAGACTGCCGAACGACGGAGAACTCCTCCGAGCTCCTTCGCTGTAGAGCAACTCAAGACCGAGTCGGTCTGGGCTCGAACTAATTGAGTCCAAACTGATCCACATTCATATATACTCTAAAATATACGACCTAGATCTTGCGGTCTAATAAATCCAATGTTTCAGATCAAGCCACCTTAAAAATCTATTTTTAATAAAATTTTAGATAATACAAACTTCCAAAAATCATTAAAAATAGCTCCAAAAAATCCTACGAACTCGTAACGATATCTAGATTAATCATATGGGCTCAAAAGACAAAATTTGATAAACTAAAAATTTGAATAATTTTCGAAAGCCATAAAAAAATTTGAAGAATAATAAAAATCGAAATAAAAATAGCTCGAAAATAATTTTCCTTTTAAAAAGTAGAAAATCGAAATTCCGGGATATTACAGATGATATGAAGGAAACCTAAGATTTTCGTTATTCAAATAGTCGGAAGAAGTAGAAAACCCTTCGTCTGTTTCAGTGTGTGGCCTTCGTCTGTTTCAGCGTGTGATTTAATGTTATGGTTATGATATTATGTGTGCAAATAAGGGAATTTATGAAATCAAATTGCGTGGTTTGAAATTTCTATGAAAGGCATCAATGTTTTCTTTCCTGATGTTGAGCTCAAACTGATTACGGACATCTTCCTTCTTGCTCAAACTGCTTATTCTATATTCAATCAATTGCTCAAACTGATTACTTATTTCTTATGGTTATGAAATAGATTGAATTTAGAACTTTATTTGGTAATGTAATGAATTTATTTCATATTTTAGTATATTTTTTATTTATTAAAAATATATAAATATATAATTCTGTTTGCCGTGTCGGAAACTCAGTTTTTGAGTTTTGCCGTGTCGGCGTGTCGTGCCGTGTCGTGTCGCCGTGTCCGTGTCCGTGCAACATAGTTGTATCATTATCATAATCATCATCTAGCTGACTAGAAAATGGTTATAATAGAAAATGGTTATAGTAGAATTCAAGCCAGCTAAGTAGCTATAGCTCCACTTTCACTGGCACTATACGTTCAATATCTATGTCTCTATCAGCTAGTTAATTAGCTACACAATTAATTGAACTATATATATATGCATGCTACCTAGCTAGCAATGATATCGTTGGAGACGTACCTCCAGTACAGCAACAGTACTACTCATGTGTGCAATCATCCACACTTAATTTCTGGCTTTTCTTTCACATACATATATACATAGTCCTCATCCTGGCTATATATTAATGACCTGAGATCGATTAGTATTATAAACTCAAATCACGATCGATTTTCTCTTCAGAATGTTAATTAACCAAAGCACCGCAGCAAGCAATGCAACCCTAAACCCTGACTTCTTCACACACGAGAGAGAGAGAGAGAGAGAGAGAGAGAGAGAGAGAGAGAGAGAGAGAGAGAGGGGGGGGGGGGGGTTGATGATGGAATTGCTATATTAGATGGGTCTCCACCAAGCGGCGCCCTGCTACATATATATGTAATTTTGGTTGCTTTAGTTTGGCCTTTATCACTAACTTTTCCCCTCATCGATCACTAATTCCCAACTGGCCATGCCTTTCATTGCTTTCCAATCCATTATTATGAGACATACTGGAAGCCGGAAAGGTTATTTTGACATTTGATCCGTAGATATGAAATTGCTCCATCCAATCTATCTAAACCATTAAGAAATGTATAAGGAATTTAACAATTAACTTATAGCATCCATGGAATCCCCTTGTTCTATATGCATGATTGATTGATTTAATATGAATATAAGGGCCCCATGCATGCCAGTCCAGTGGAAATACTAATTAGTAGATCGAGCAAGACAGACATGAAGAAATGGAAGGAAGAGTGAGAGAATGGTAATAGATTCGAGTAGTGGTAGTGGCCGCAAGTGCGCAGGTGGAAAATGTAAGCGTGCTTAATGCGCCCTTTGGTTTCATATATATTGCTTGTGCTGGAAGACAATGCCACCAATTTGCTGGGCGGCACCTTCTACCAGCTCCAGCGCGCGCCTCCTGTTTTTGAGTTTTTCTCTATATGTTCATCGATCCCAGCCATCCATCCATATATATCTATCTATCTTTGCTGCTAAGCTACGCTTAATCAAAGCAATAATGCCCTTTTGCTGTGTGCTATCAAATTTATTTGGTCCAGCTTTTTATATCCATTTTGGTATGAAAATAGTTAAATTTCATTGGTGCCAAAGAGGCCACACTCATATAGGAAATCAATGGAACTAATGTAATTCTCAAGATAAAATTAGAGCCCGACGTACAACAAATATATGAGTAATCGAAAAAAAAAACAAATATGTGATATGTACATATATGGACAAATGTATTTATTCGTAACAGTTAATAATTGAGATATATATTTATATAAGATTCTTAGGATCTTTAAATTATGTAGCTGATTTTTATAAAAATCTTAGGAAACACTGCAAACCTTTATTTGATAAACTACAAAAAAAACCTTGCTCCCTGGACATCAGTTCATACATTGTTAGTCAAAGAAATAAAGAGTCATGTTAAAACCCTCTCGTGCTTAGGTATCACTCTGTCTAATTCCTATAAAATAGTAGAAACTGATACCTCTGAAATAGATTATGGAAGTATCCTCAAACAACAAGTTTCCCCCAATCATCCAGAAAAAATTGTTCAATTTCATTTTGGCATCTGGAACACAGCTCAATCAAATTATAGTACTATTAAGAAAAAAAATTATCAATTGTATTATGTATAAGTAAATTTCAAGATGATTTATTAAATCAAAAATTTTTGGTCCGAGTTGATTGTAAAAGTGCAAAAGATGTTCAAAACATTCCTAGCAAACAAATCTTTACCCGTTGGCAAGCAATCTTAAGTATTTTTGATTTTGAAATTGCATTCATTAAAGGAAGTGACAACCATATCTCAGATTTCCTCACTCGTGAATTTCTACAGAGCACCAAAACATGAAGCCCAGTTCATCCAAAGGGAGAAATCCCGGAAAATCAGTATCTACGTCATCTTCTCTAGTTAAGAAAGAATCACCTGAGTCAAAACCCAGTATAGTTCCTTATGCAGGTCATTCTCTCATTCCATTAGTCAATCAGTATAGTGCTCTTGGTAGCACCCTTAGTTTGATTAAACTCAATTACTAGTCAGCGTTAGTAAACCAATACGACCCCTACAAAACAGATTCCTCATCCAACATTCCAGTCAATTATAAAAAATTATCTCCTTACTTTAACAGGGCTGAACATTTCCTGTTTTATATTGAACATTCTATGAGTCATTTAAAAAATCTCATTTCCTTAGTAAAAAGTTATTTTGGCCCAAATTCTCATTACCTTCCAAGTAAACCTTTAGCATTCTATAAAGACATTCTGTATAAATCTCAATCATTATCTATTAAACCAATCCATGACCCAAAAAACCCATCTAAAATATTATATCATTCCCTCTACATAATCTGAATCATTTCATTATCTCAATGGGGTGATTCCCCTTCTACTCCTCATAAATTAGACACACTCACATTTAGTTATCATGATTACATTGAAGCATGGAGTAAAATATTCTTTCACATAAGATTTTAGTCATTCATGGTTTCTCAATTTTGATAGAAAATTCAATCGCAAATTCCCTATGTGGTTCGGTGATTGGTTGAATAATCATGGATGCTCTTATGACCTTCTCCCCTCAAATCTCCAGAATGTAGTCACTAAATTTGCTTCAGTTATGACCTTCTCAGAATATGAGAAAAGGTTTCCCCATACTCTCAAATTCATGGCTAAATATAAAATCCCTTGGATTTTCAAATGACAATATAAACTTGAATCTGAAAATCACATGGTCTTAAGACAACTTTTAGTCAAATGGTGGGATAAATTCAATACTGAAAGAGTTTATCCCAATTCAATGAAGAATTTTCAGTTATTCCATCCAGTTCAAGAGTTCCGGTTTCTATTCAGCCGGCTTCTCTGATCCCTCAGTTAAAGTCCCAGACCCCTCAGTCACCATCCTCTTCAAAGAAAAAAAACCTCAAGTTCATCATCATCCTCCAAAACAGATGAATTAAAAGAATTGACCAAACAATTACTACAACAGGCGGTCAGTTTATCCACAGATGATGAAGGAGAACACTCTCCATCAGAATCATCATCAGCTCCAAGTCATCAAGGTTCTCCCAGTCATCTGACCAGGTAGGCCGATTATGAAGATAGTCAAGATCCATATGCTGAGTTTGTTTAGTCAAGTCTAGCCCAAAAACAAAATCAGGCCTATTAAAGTCCCGGTCAAAATTCCCACCGAAAGTATCAGCAGTGAATCATTGGCAGACAAGTTACTATTCACCAACAGTAAATCTTGCATCTCTTAAACATAAGAGAATGGAGGCATTAAGTGTCACATCCCGACCCGTAAGATTTTATCTTATTTACTAGCTTGATTATAATAAGAATTTTACCGTCTCCGATATTGACATATAGTTTAATTGGTCCCTAGAGGGGTTTTGAGGGACGATTATTTCGAAGAGTTATTCGTAGGAGAAAATGTAACGACGGTAAAAAATGGTAAATTTAGCTAGTAAAAGGTAATTTTTATTAGGGTATTATTTTTGGGGGTGTTAAATTTTTGGATTGGGTATATATTGGGTTGGAACCAGTTGGGCCAAGCCCAACATATTTCTCTCTCTTCCCTCCCGATTCTCTCTCTCCTCTCCCGCTCCCGCACCCGATTCTCTTTCCCTGCCGGATTTTCTTCTCCGCCGTTCGCCGCCGTCCGGCCACCGTTCGCCGCCGCACCGGTCCCAATCAATCGGTCTCCAACCCAGCTACCGTTCTAGACTGGTGGCAGCCTCTCTAGCGTCGCCGTGAGGGAGAGACGTCGCCCAGAAGTTCCGGCTGCCTTAAGCTTTCCGTCGCCGGAACTCCCTTCTCCGACCACCAATCCGGGCAAGCTTGGTATGGTTTTGAAGCTCTCCTCCCGTGCAACAACCCCTCCAAAAGGCTCGATCCCTCTTGAGCTCGGTAAGGAGAAATTCGAAGTTGAAATTCTAGGGCTTTTAGGATGTTTTCGTTCGATTGACCTTGTTAGGCTTGAAATTGGACTTAGTGATAGTTATGAAAGTTGTTTGGAATAATGAGAGGAAGCTGCTGTTAAAATTTGATAGAATTTAGACGTCGCCGGAGCTGGTCGCCGGCCGCCGCTGCCGGCGGAGCCGCCGCTGGAAAAATTGTTTTAGGTGGAGATTTTTATGAGGAATTTAATGGAATGAGTTTTAGAATTTTGGGACGAGTTTTGAATAGGTTTATGAATTTCCGAAGTTTGGTATTTAAGCGGTTAAATAATGTAAAATCCGACCGTAGGATTTAAATCAATTTCTGAGAAATGTTGTTTATACGACTGCCGAGTATGATATAAAAGTTTGGATCGTTCCGATTTAAGAATATCGAACTTAGGCAATGATGAGCGTAATTATGGCTCTCGATTAATTTTGCCTATTTTATAAATACTGGAATTCAGTTAGTAAATTAATTATATATTTGGAACAGGACGTGAGGAGGCCCGAGCAGAAGAAGCCTCGGAGCGTCATCAGGCTTAGGCCTAATTTGTGAGTGGACCTTTGTTTTAAATAAAAAGCATGCGATGAATGATTTTATTAATCATTTGTTTATTCTAATGAGATTTATTGATTTCTCGCATATTTGATAATTTTTCCTCCTTTGGAGAGATCCCGAAAATGAGATTTTCGGTGGATATATATGTTTTGGATTTTATGAGAATAGTATGTATATAAATGCTAGCTAGCCATACGTGCTTGGTCCGTCATAATGAGGTAAATACCATTATGACGTGTCGTGCGTGTTAGACACAAACGTCATAGCCCTATATGAAAACTTCTTTCTTTTTCAGTTTATTTAGGTTTTCATATAGGGAGTCCACACGTATATGTATACCGTCCCTTTTCGGTCATAATGAGGAAAAATACCATTATGGCGCAACGTGAGCGTTAGACGCCAGCGTTGTAGCCTTGTATGAATTTCTATTTTTCTGAATTGTTTCTAGGATTCATACAAAGAGTCTGACGAGTGTAGATACATACGAATATATGAATATATATGGTTTAGCCTGAGAGGCTCCATTTTATTTGAGTTTGTGACTAGCCAGTGCTAGTCGTAAAATTGCCAGTTTATGAGTTGAACACTTTTAAGCTGTCGCATGCAGTATATTTTTCTATGAAATTAAAATGGGAATGCATAAATAGTTTATTATTAAATTATTTTTGTCCACTTACTCTAATATTATTAAATGTCTTCCCCTGGACCCTTCGTTTTAAAATGCCCAGTCTGCAGAGTTCGGATTGGATCTAGTAGGAGACGAGGCATAGTCACCCGTATTTCCACCACCTTTCACCAGTAGGTTACCTGTTTAGCCTACTTGTCTTTTTCTTGCTTCCGCTAGTGTCTAGTAGCTCTGAATACTTGGGTTTAATGTATATATTTTTAGTTGTGGGTGAAGGCTTGTTTATATTTTAGAATATTTGACGGATGATGTATATTATCTTAGATAATGTTTATTATCCTGTTGGTGATGATTGTTTTTGAGGAGCACGAAGGCTCCAGAAGTTAAGGTTGGATTTGGAACCTTTAGAAGTGTTTGCAGGTTTTTATTGGAAGGGTTGTCCATTTTCAAGGGAGGTTGTACCGAATTTTGTGGTAAATCTTTCCTTGGAGGTGGTCCCCGCACGATTTACTCCGGGTTTAGGGTGAAATTCGGGACGGGTCGTGTCATTAAGACCTTTTCTTGTTAAAGGTTTGACACTGATTTAGACTAATCCAATATTGAGGAAATTATGACCATCTTTTCTATGTTTCTTAATTGATTCAGGACTAAAAAGTTGGCAAGTTTCATGTTGTTTACTAAGGGCATAAATTTGTTCCACAGATTTAATACGGTGTTCACTTTTGAATGATATGAAATAAATTTGTTGCTTGTCTTTTTTCTCCTTAAAGGAGGTAAAGGAGGTAAGCCATATTGTTCACAAAAATTTCCTAGTTCGTATTTAGCTGTTTTCTTATCTGATTTCATTTGAGCATTTAGTTTCATATCTATACACATTTTTAATCCTTCTTTTTGGATAACTGTAATTATATTTTTATAAGTTAAAGAATCGTAGTTAATGTGACTTGTTTCATTACTAAGGACTTGTCTGACTTTATGAGCAAATAATTTTAGTAGACTATTTATGAATTTTTCTTTCCAAAATGGTTGGTTATTATCGTCTCTAAGCATAACTCGAGAAATAAAAACGTCTTTATACCATTTGAAATCGTTTAAGGTAGGACACATAAGGTTACTGAGTTAATCATGAATTCTGGATGTAATATGACTAGGGGTCTCTATGAAATGTTGGATAATTGTGTAAAATAAAGTATTTACAGCATCAGAAATCCCCATTCATGTGCTATTGTCAAAGATGAGAGTCCAATTTTCATCACGTTTGATGGCATGTTTAATGGATGATCTAGAATCAGAAGTGAGATGTTTTTCCCACCAGTAATGAAGTATTCATGTAAATCCTGTGGAAAGTATATCAATGATTTCAAGCTGGCTGAAATTATCATTAGTGACATAGCTATTGGTTGCCATAGACATGTGATGTAATTTATTTAAGATTTCTTGTTCTGATAAATTATCAATGTTCCATTCATAAGTTTTATCAGAAGAAACTGAGAATTGATTATTAAGATGAATACTAGGTTGTATATCCGGGAGAGGACGTTTTGTCCAAGTTTTAAAAGGTCGCTTCTTTGGATGAACTATTCTGTCTAGTTTTAAGGGTTCTATATTTAAAGTTTGAAGTATTTGGTTTAATTCTGTAATTTGGCTAGTGTTACTAAAATCGCTATCGGATGAAATGGATGAAGATGTTTGTTGGGTATGAATTACTACAATTCTACCACGTTCAGGTATTTCAGTTTTTAATTTTTCTAACATCTGTTCGATCTTTTGAATCAAAGAAGTAGGCTTTAGGGTAGGTTTATTTAATTCACTAAAATGAACTAAAAGAGTTTCTGTTTTAGGTTGTGGTAGAATATTGACTTTAGAGGATATGTTGTCAACATTTGTTTCTATTTTATCTAACTGGGCTCATATGGTTACTAGACTCTGGTTTGTATAATTGTTTTGTTCAATAATTTTTTTAGTTTCTGGATTAATTTTCTTAGTCTCTGGATCTTCTATAGCGATTTTAAAAGGGGAGGCTATGATTGGACTGTTAAGGTGATCAATTACTATTGTTTCAACAAGAGGATGACTAGAAACGATAGAGCTAGTGGAGGTTTTCCATCTTGCTTTTGTTAATGTTTGAATAATTTTTTGGTTGTTTAATTGATCTATAAAATCAAGGAAGAATATTTCATATTTTGTTTCAAGCATAAATGTTTGCCAATCACTAAATAATTGTTTTTGTTGATCTATGAAAGGAAACTTCATCCTATAGAGGTTTCTCCTAAGGATATTTTATTTTGATTCAAGATGTTTTTCTAATCTAGAATAGTTGATTACGAACGGTTAGGTAAGCGTGTTTAATTGAGGATTTAGCGAGGGAGTAACTAAAAAATTAGAAGCAGTGGGAGAAGTTTGATCTTCATTTGCAATTGAAATATTTTAAGATTCATTTTCTGTATAATTTGGGTAACTAACTTGGGAAGTAGTTATAATGTTTTTGATTTTGAGCTTTTGTAATTCTTCTTCTAATTCTTTAATCCTAATATTTTTAATTTCTTTATCCAAATCATAATCTTGTCTAGACATTGTTTCAGCTGTAGTTGATCCAACAAATGAATGTCTAGCAGTGGCGAAAGAATGTCTGGAGGAATTTCCTATTTCTTGAATTTTTGAATTTTGATTTATCCTGGAGTTTTAAAAATTAATTCTTATTGTGTCATCATTAAACTGTTGAATACAGTTTAAATCAGAAAGACTATGTTGCACATTGGATGGCTGATTCTCATTAGTGAGAGATCATTTAGAAGGAAGATGGACATCTGACCATCTGATTGTGTGTGGAATGCTAATATTGGTGTTTTCTTGACTGCTTTGAATTAAGAGAGTATGGTTTTTGAGACTTTTACTAATAGCATAGAAATTCATATTTCTACCAGTAACTTTATAATGGATCCTATATTAAGGCTAAAAGTTGGGTTCCTTCAAGAACATGATAACCTGAAGTTTTAACATTTAGGGTTAAAACTTTTAGGATATGAGGGTTACTAAGGCTAATGGTGAAATCTAGAAAACAATTGAAATGGACTGGACCATTAAACAGACTTGACTCAATTAATCCAAGAGTATTGTCATTAAAATCAGTACTCACCTGGGACTTAGTGTTAAATCAGAAAGACTATGTTGCGCATTGTCTTTAATAAGGGCAATGTAATAGAAATTAATTTCAAACACCGAAAATAAATCCATACTCAAACAGTCTTAAACATAGTCTTCAAATTAATTCTAAATTAGCCTTACTACAACCTTTGATAAATTTTCTACTAGTAAAAAAGAAATAACAATCCAAGATTTGCAACATGAAGTTAAAACAATCAAAAGTCAAATACATACTTTATAACAAATGCATTTAGAACTTACAAATGACAATAAAGAAATTAAACAAGAACTAAACGTACTAAAAATAAATAATCAATTTCTTAAAATACAGGATCCCCCTGAAAATCCTTCTCCAGATCATTTTTCCACAAATAATGAAGCTGAAATTTCTGAAAACAATACTATTAGTACCATACACCAAATCCAACTTAAAAAATGGTACACTACTGTCCAACTCAAAATAAAAGATTTTCAAATAACAATAACCGCCCTTATTGATTTTGGTGTAGATCTTAACTGCATCCAAGAAGGTCTAATACCTTCAAAATATTTTAAAAAAACAAAAGAGTCTTTACGTTCAGCCAATGGAACAAAAATGGATATTTAATATGAAATCCCTAAAGCCCATATATACCAAAACAATGTTTGTTTCAAAACTCCGTTTGTCTTGGTAAAAAATTTAACCGATAAAGTAATTTTAGGACTTCCTTTCATTACCTTAATTTACCCCTTCAACACCGAATATGATGGCATTATTACCTATCTTTTTAATGAACCAGTCAAATTTACTTTTTTTCTAACCCTGAAATCCATACTCTAAAAGCATTTCAAGAAAATAATATTTCAAAAACTATTAGTTGCATTCAAGCAAAAAATAAACAAATAACTTTCTTCAAGAAAAAATTAATTTCAAAAGAATTGAAAATCAACTCCAAAACTCTTTTCTTCAGCAAAAAATCAAAACTTTGAAGAAAAAATTACCAAAGAAATATGTTCTGATATTCCTACTGCCTTTTGGCATAGAAAAAAACATATTGTTTCTCTTCCTTACATCAAAGAATTCAATGAGAAAAATATCCCTATTAAAGCTCGTTCAATCCAAATGAGTCATAAGATTATGGATTTTTGTAAAAACGAAATTAATGATTTACTCAACAAAAATATTATTCGCCCTAGTAAATCTACTTCGTCTTGCCCAGCTTTCTATGTTCAGAAAAATGCTGAACTCGAAAGAGGAACTTCTCAGTTAGTTATTAACTACAAACCTCTTAATACAGTCTTGGAATAGATTATGTATCATATTCCTAATAAATGAGATCTCATTAACAGGTTAAACAAATTTGTTATCTTTAGTAAATTTGATATGAAGTCAAGATTTTGACAAATCTAAATCAGTGAAACTGACAAATATAAAACTGCATTTGTCACCCCCTTTGGTCATTATGAATGGAATGTTATGTCATTCGGCTTAAAGAATGCCCCTAGCGAATTCCAAAACATACTGAATGAAATATTCAATCCTTATAGTCACTTCTCCATCGTCTACATTGATGATATTTTGATTTTTTCACAATCAATTGATCAACACTGGAAACACTTACACCAATTCTTTTCCATAATAAAGAATAATGGTTTAGTTGTTTCTGCCTCAAAAATCAAATTATTCCAAACCAATATTTGTTTTCTTGGATTATTCACCAACTCCAAATAGACCCATTGATAAAGCAATACAATTTGCTGATAAATTTCCAGATATCATTTTAGATAAAAATCAATTACAAAGATTTGCAACATGAAGTTAAAACAATCAAAAGTCAAATACATACTTTACAACAAACGCATTTAGAACTTACAAATGACAATAAAGAAATTAAACAAGAACTAAACTTACTAAAAATAAATAATCAATTTCTTAAAATACAGGACCCTCCTGAAAATCCTTCTCCAGATCATTTTTCTACAAATAATGAAGCTGAAATTTCTGAAAACAATACTATTAGTACCATATGACAAATCCAACTTAAAAAATGGTACACTACTGTCCAACTCAAAATAAAAGATTTTCAGATAACAATAACCGCCCTTATTGATTCTGGTGTAGATCTTAACTGCATCCAAGAAGGTCTAATACCTTCAAAATATTTTGAAAAAACAAAAGAGTGTTTACGTTCAGCCAATGAAACAAAAATGGATATTAAATATGAAATCCCTAAAGCCCATATATGTCAAAACAATGTTTGTTTCAAAACTCTATTTGTCTTGGTAAACAAAAAATTTAATTTTTTAAGGCACTCAGCTTTAAGCTCAGAATTATCTATTTTACATATTAAATCAATTAATAGTTCTTCTTGTTCTTCCTGCTTGGAAAAAACATTTATTGTTTTACAATTACATGCATCCTTACACCCAAAAGTAATATCTGGGGAAGAATGTTCATTGGATTCAAAGGAAGAAGATTCGATCAATGTGATGTCATCTTCACTCATTTCATTTTCTGAATCAGTATTTCGTAATTCTAAAGTTTGTATAAGTTTCTCTTTTTCTTCTTGACTGATTTTTAGTTGATTAATAATATTTTTAACTAGACAGTTATTTGCAAAGTGGCCGGTCTTATTGCATTTAAAACATTTAGTTTCACTTTTATCAAAAGATTTACTCTTTTGTTGACAATTTGGTTTTTTGGACCAATTTTTGCGAAACTTGTTTTTGGAATAAAAATTGTTTGGCTCAAAGTTATAAGGTTTAATGTTTCTTTTTGAATGAGTTTAGTGTATATATATATATATATATATATACAGTCCCTATCCAGAGCGAAGCTTCGCTCTGGAATTAACGTGCGAAGGTCCTTATTTGACTCACTTTTCGGTCATATTTTTCGATCATACCTGGTCAGTGTCTAGATACATATCGTATGATCATCCTTACAAAGTTTCATTCAGTTTGGTGATCGTTTGCACACCGAATCAGATAAAATAAATCAATAGAACAAAATCTATCCAAGTAAAACCGTTGGAGTAAATCATGATTATGGAGGCTTAAACGGTCACCAAATTGGATGAAACTTTGTAAGAATGATCATACGATATGTATCTAGACACTGACCGGGTATGATCGAAAAATATGACCGAAAAGTGAGTCAAATAAGAACCTTCACACGTTAATTCCGAAGCGAAGCTTCACTCTATATAGGGAATATATATATATATATATTCCATACTTCCTTTATCCAGGAAATGATCACTTGCTAGCTGTTAGAACATCAATTGAGTACGTAGTAGTCCACCAGTAGTCATGTCTTTTTTTTTTCTTTTTCTTTTTTGAACAAGACCAGTACAGTAGTCATGTCTAAAACTAGTCTCTTAAAAAGGCATCATCAAATTTCACCTCAGCGTGGAGTAGATTTTAGTTCTTAATCTCACGTTAAGAACTGTAACTCATCCACAGTACCTAACATGCAGCAAGCTAGTTAAATTAATTACGTGCTTAATTGAATGGATCGGATATCTCGAACTCTAGTACTAGCAGAAGCGTTCTAAAACAAGCGGCCGCCTAGCCTGTCTATGCGCTCCACGTCAATTGTCCGTCCTAACTAGAAGCGTCTAGTGAGTATTCGAACCCTAGCTATATGGAATATAGTGTTCTAAAATAAGGTCACCCAACCAGTCTAAGCAGCGTTTAGGTGCTCCATGAAGGCAACAAGTCTACAACGTCTAGTGTGTTTTCAAACATTGTTTAGCAGGAAGCAAATTAACATATATTGTTAATATTTTTGATCTAAACCATCTTAATCAGTATAATGACAAATACAGTATACAACTTAACCCCCTCCTGCCTACATATACTTTCATAGTTAACTTAATAATCGAACTTTTACTTGTATATCTTTGCAAAATAAAGTCTCTGGTAAAAGAAAGAAGGGAATTAAACAACCAGTACTGTCAAGTGCTGGTGTTTGTTTGCATTGTTTGCCCTAAAAGATCATTATACATAAAGGGGCCGCACGATTAGTTCCAAAAGTATTAATACAAAGGAAAGGAAAAGGTTTAGGTGCATAATATATGGATTGGACCATCTCATCATATATATAATGCCGCAGTTGGTTGTTGTTTCAAATTAAAAATATGTATCCTACTGGCTTGATACGACCTTAGTTAGTATAAATGGATGAACCAGCTGCTGAAGCATCTCTATCGCAATATATAAAACATGAGACTGGACAGGTTAATTATGTACGTGTATAATAATAACTTCATTATTTCATCAGGTTAGTGACTCAAGCCATGTGATTCTGTTGGTTTGACGTAGCTATTATAAGACCCCATGTCATTAATCAATCAATCTCAGCACAAAATTAATTAGATTTATCATACTACCGGAGTTCACGTCTAAAACCTATTAACAATAGATAAAACGAGCTAGATACTCATAGATCCACAGATGATGTCCTAATTTCTTGACGTAGCTAGGATGAATATATTTTCAACAATATATACCATACCTTCTCTTGGCCTAAATATGATTCATCTATATGTATCCAACTCAAATTGATAGTACATTTTCGTTACGGACGTACAATTAACTCGATCCCATGCACATAATAATTGAGTGATACTGATACATACGCCGTTATGGCATTATCGTTCTGCAGGCTTCATTCTTCATATATACTCATTTACCTATATAATTCAGTTATCGATTTTTGAAGATTAATTAGTTTGTAGTGTTCTTCAATGTACCCACTTACGTACATGCATGTATCAAGAATTCAAGGTTCAAAACCAAATTATACAATGTGTATCTTAGAGATCGAGGAAGTAGGAAGAAGGAGGAAGAAGGTACGTACATCAGTTGAGATGTCATTTCTCTGTTGCCTGTCGGTGGATTCACTTGAAGTGATGAGGATCGGAATTATTCCGATCCGGCGCTGGTGGCAGCCTCCATCTTTGATCTCCGGCCGGACTTGAGAAAGTCATCGATGGAATGGGTCAAATCCTCAGATTACAATCCTTCCCTTTAGATTACAATTGGATTAAGTGGATTATGAATAACATAACTAACACATTGTTTCCGACGTGCTCTAGTTTAAAAATTGAAACCCCAATAATGCTAGAGGCCTGGCCAACCCACCTGAATTGTTTTCAAAATTGTTCTTACATTCTTATATTTGACAGCTGATTTTCTTCTGATTAAGAAAGATGGGAAATTCCAACTTGTAAAACCTTTCAACATCCGTATTGTTGAATATAGTAGAGGATTTGAGCATTCAGCAACTTCTGTCGGCACATACTAGTGTATTCTATAATCCAATTTCCCCTTTCAGAATGACTATTCCTTCAATTGTGGGAGTTAGAATCATGCAAGTTTCTTTCAAGCTGTGGTAGACTAGTAGTAATAGTAGGCATACAGAGCTGTGTACGAATCAAAGACACCGATGGACTTGTCCCAGGGAATTTAGTCAAATCCCTTTGCTCGACTCTAAGCTTCTTTCCACTGTTGGTCTCAGTCCTCCTTTTGTTGAACACTGTTCGTCATAACCTTTCCTGACGCCCATAATCAATCATACATTGATTAGTCTCTTTCTTGGGTGGCACTCATTAGTCCAGTACTAGCTACTTCCCTACTTTCTTGTAGTGAAAATTACACGACTCAATGACTCAATTCATCAACAGTCATAGTTGTGGCTCTTCTTGACCAAATCAGTGATCAAGGGCCTCCTTTAGCTAAGATGAACAACTTGGTAGCAACACAATCCAGAACCTATCGATTGTGCTCCCAAAATCAAGCCACAACTTCCTTTAATTATTAGCTTTCCATATCCAGTACTAATCTTGCCGGATAGCATTTCGAGTTTGCTAGCACTCCTGCTTTTGTTCCAGATTTAACGGTCTAAAATGCTTCTAGTATTGTTTGAAACAAACATAAGTGTCTCTGCATTCTCTTTTTCTATAATCAGCTACAACAATTTGAATCAGAAACCTGTTTATTATAGGAAAAGTAGAGCTAACAAGGAAACAAGAATGGGTCTCACACTTTCTGACGACAAAAGAATCAAACTATTGTAGGAATATCATCATGACTTTAATCTTAGCTACCTGCTCTGGTATGACCTATCAACTCTTCTAAAATTGATACACCTTTTATCTTTCTATTAAGAGAGCTCTTCTATTGAAAAAAAATATGCTGCCTTCTCCTGGTACTATTACAGATAACCTTCTGTGAGGTGTACATACCCTACAACCCTACCTTCTTTCAAATATGAATCCAGACTCAAGAAAAGAAACAAAGAGAAAAAGAAAACATATCTCAGCACCATGGAGAAGGATGTGTGACAATGTATTTCTATTTCATAATTGTGATCCTGCATAGAAATGTGGGAAGAAGGAATCGTTGAGTCAAGATGACAACAAATTAGTTCGATAGTTAAATTTGCAATGGAATGAGAGAAGAAAAGTTGGTAATTGCTGAAATTTGATTGGAAGAGACACAATCTGCCAATATTAAGCTCAAAAAACAACAAACCTTGATGAACAGTTATATGTACTGTCCAATCCCACATTTCTTCCCAGGAACATACAGTGCCCACTTCAAGTACCACTCTGACTTTAATGTCAGCAGCTGGCCAAACATTAATCCCAGGGGCTTAAATCAAATATCCATGTCCTGCAAACAAAAATTTGATATGAGAGGAGTAAATTGGCTTAGGGTACATTTACTAATGATTTTACCACATCCTTTAGCAGGCAATCAAATCAAAAGCAGCTGTCTATTGGCAGAAGTGCAGAACTACATCTTTTGGCTTCAATGTCCATTTTATCATTTCTCATGAAAATAACTCCAACTTCAAAGATCCTAAAACCAGCATAAAAAATAATAATAATAAAAAAATTAAAAAAAAATAAAAAGAAGAAGAAAATAAATATCTTAATGTTCTTACAATCGAAAGTTGCCCAGCGTGCAGGAGGTACAGTTACACATTCCTGTTTTGCATCACGGACATGAAGCAAATTGAAGAGATTTGTTTCACCATTACTCTTTGTTGTTGCTGTATTACAATCTGTCATCGGTGCTGGCCCCTTTGGTAGAGGTGAAATAGTCAACGTGTGATTCAAATCTAAAGAAACCTGCATGAACCACAGTAATTATAAATATGTATACCCCTCAAACTTGTCCAAATGTACCATACAATTGGACTACAACAAAGAGGAACAATGCAAACACACTTGATGAAGCAAGTAAAGAAACAGTAGCTCTTTGGTAGAGTTCATTACAATAATTTCTAGAAACTCAGGTTGATTGTGATTGTGCACCAAGACAAGCAGTAAAAGAGTTGGTACTTGGTAGGCATATATCAAATCGCAGATACAGATTCTAAGGAGCACTGCATTTTCTCTTTTGTTGAACCTTTGAATGTTATAAGATTTTGATCCAGCAATTCTATGGGAGGGATAAAATGGTAGAGGCAAATAGATACTTGAAATTTTATGAACTCAAAAGGAAGGATCATTTGCAACAAAGTTGCTAAAACCAACTTTAGACACTATCAAGTTCCAAAAGCTCCCTCATTGATTGAAGAGTGACCATGAACCCTAATAACTCTTAAAAAAAAAGAAACACACATAAAGCTCTCTTACGTTGCAGAAAATATTCCACACTTGGAGAAGCAGAAATAGGGATAGAAGTTCCAAATGAAATCTATATGATGTTAAGAACACCAGGTATATATGATGGAGCAAAAACTATTTGTCCTTACTTATGGAACCCAAATAATTTCACTACTCACAACAATTAAATACATATAATTACCGTGCGGGGTCTTGCTACTGGAGGAGCATCTTCTGCAAGGCACGTAGGAAGTACTGCTTCCTCAAGAGAATGCCTCCTTAGTTTCTTGCCACTGGTGGCTCCACCTTCTACCAACTTGTTGGAACTGGTGCCCATTTCAACTAGTTCAGGAGCGGGCTGTTTTGCATCCTTCGCAACCCACTTTTTTCCCTCATACCTGAAAGTTCCTAGAGTAGCTCAGAACAGAAGGAATGCAAAATATTAACAAAATCTCCAAGTTCCGTATGAAAGATCAAAATTATCTTCATCAGAGAATTACTTGGCACGAATAAACTTCTCAATCTCACTTCTGTCTTCATTTGGTGGCAACCCTTTTTCCCAATAATGGTTTGCCTTTTCATTACCCAAAGCTGCACATGAATACACAAGATATCGATTAACATGCTTATAGAGTTTTCATATGACAGTCACTAGAGATTCAACAAAGTCATCCAGAGGAAAAATTGTGAAGTGATGTTTTCTATTAAGAACTACATTCAGTAAACTTGTGGGGGATAGAAGGAGAAAATAACTATGACTACGATGAAAGCAGAGTAGTTGCCTCAGGAATGCTAATAATTCTGAGAGTCATCTTAACAAGATGCTATAAGATGGTAGCTGTACGATTTAGCAACACATATGGGTATGAGTAGTGCACATTGCAGTAAATAAAGAAAGTGACAAGAAGCTAAAGCATGCTCTTACATTCCATAAAAGCAATCTGCTCTGGCAGCCATGTATCCAAAGTAGTAGACCGGACCTATTTCCAAAATCATCCAAGCAATGCTATCATCAGAAACATAATGTTGATATGTATAGCATGCACATGTTATTGAAAAAGGTTGACAAGCAATAACTGATAACCGGAAGACTAGTAAACCAAAATAATGTAAGCAATTGATATCAGATGTATATGATACTATGGTAATTTACATAATTTTATATTCCTATAGCTGTATTATTCCTTTAGTGATCTACCGAAAATTCCTTGACAAATTTTTATGATTAGTAATAAAAAAGAGACAAAAAATGGTCTCCTGACTTATATGAACCTATGGAAAAAAAAAAAAAAAAAAAGAGGTGGACTAACAAACCTTTGAAATGTGCACTCCAAGGCTCCGATGAATTCCTGAACATTGCATACAAATAAATATTCCCAGGTTCACGCTTGCCCATCGTGGGGCTCTGAAACAAAATATATTAAAACATAAGATCACGTTAACTGAAAGTAAGAAAAGGAAAGCATCATTGTAAAGGCCACCTATAAAACTACTGAGGGTCCAAGATAGGGTGACTGAACACTATAATCTCAATATCCAGATTACATGTTTTCCCAAGCCAGACATCAGATGGTGAATAGCAGCAAATAAATAAACATGAGACAGTTGTATACACAAGAGAATGGAAGAAGAAAAAAAAAATCCATTGGGTTTCACTTAGCATCAAGATATAGAAATGACCACTACATAATCAGATTTCAACTTATAGAGGTAAGACAGACCTTATGGATGTGATATTTAACAAATTTAGAAGTCTAGAGTAGTGAACATCTGCTAAGCATAAGATATATGGGTTCTGAAATGTTTACTTGCTCCGACAATCAGCACATTCCCGGTTTTCCGGCAGCTTAAGAAGACCTTCTAAAATCTGGACATACAAGTAGAGAGCATGATTACAATCTAAATAATAATTGTAAGGACTAAGGAAAGATAGGAGAGAGCAAACCTTGGCGTGCTTGGCATCGAGCTCCTTCGAAATGGAAGCCTTGTTCATTGTCAATTACTTAAATTCTGTGTGCCTCCCTCTCTTCCTGCTTTGCTAGATTTCTTATCTGAAACAACAATTCATACAACAACCAGAGAGGTGACGAAACAACAAGGCCTTGGCGCCAACAAAGAGAGTGAGTAATTCCAGCACTCTCTGTGTCTCTGCCTCTCTGAAATGAAATTAGAGGCTCCACGAATTCCTAGGGGAAGGAACGGTTGGCATTCCACAGAAATCTGTCTTTGCAATTTCCATTATCCATCTCAACTACTATTTGAGGCTGCTTTGACCACCTCAAATTCTAATGCATTTCAATGCAGTGCTTCCCTAAAATCTACATCATATTTATCTATAAAAATTATAAGCAAACATCATATCGTCGCAAATTCAACACAAAATATTATTAAACCTCTTCCGATTTCGATGAACAATCACATTTGAGCATAAAAATATCCAAAATGAAAAATCAATACATAAAAATAGGGAGAGGGAAATTGTCTACTTGGGGCCGGATTCTTGGGGAGTCTTGGCGACGATGGAGAGGGCGTGAAGACCGGACTGGAGCTCGTCGGCCAAGGCGTCGTAAACCATGCGGTGTCGTTTAACGAGGCTCTGGCCCTCGAATTTAGGGGAGACGATCCTGAGGTTGAAATGAGTCTCGCCGGCGTTGTTGTTATTCCTCATGGCGGCGTGTCCGGCGTGCTGATGTGACACGTCTTCTATTTCCAGAGCGCTGGCTTCCAGCGCCGTCTGAAGCTTCGTTCTCATTCGGCTCGCCCGATTTAGCTGCTGCAAAACCGTCGCGCCTCCTCTTGAACCCATTCTCTTCTCTTATCTTCTTCTAGCTGCTCAACCGTTTAAGTTTGTCGATTGGTGACACTAACGGCGGTGGTATGTTCAAGTTTAGCGTAAAGTGAAATTTTCTTTGGCACAGTGATCAAAGTATCGAGTCATACTTATTGATAAAAAATAATAATAATAATTACAACTTAAAACGTTGTAACCCTCGTTACACTTTACAAACAAGTTATCAAAATTAAAAGCGTTGAGAGCGACAACTTCGTATATTAAGTATTAGGATTTGCAGCTTGGTGACCTAAATCAGTGATCGAATCAGCAATAAAATTAACTTCACAAGGAATGTAATAAAAGCTGAAACTGAAACGTCAAATAGAGGATGTCTTTAAAAAGGGTTATGAGTCTCCAAGGGGAAGCACCTCCAATTGATGACATAAATTGCGAGTTTTGAGTCCCCTTCGAATTGGATCTTTTTGCAGTTATTTAGCAACACATGAAAGAGACCATCTCGAATAGCTACACTCGGCCACAAGAATTGAAGCTGAACCAAACTTTCTAGAACCAGCAAAAATAGGCTATCCGTTGTGATTTATGACGACAAACCCAGCAACAACCAAGTTGTTGTTAAGAACAGACCCATCAAAATTAAGTTTGACAAAGTCTTCAAGGGGAGGATGCCACCAAATGACTTGAGGATAGGAGTGACTTCTTCTATAGTTGATATTTCCATCCACATAAGCTTTTGAATTCTGCTTTTATACGCCTCAACAGAGGTGACCGCAACATAAACAACACTCACATGAGAAAGAGGCTTGTTTATGGAAATGAGATTATTTCTTGCCTCTCAGATCTTCCAGCAAACAATAATGCAGTTCTCTGTCACATATTTATCAT
Source organism: Fragaria nilgerrensis (assembly GCA_010134655.1). Classification (NCBI taxonomy): domain Eukaryota; kingdom Viridiplantae; phylum Streptophyta; class Magnoliopsida; order Rosales; family Rosaceae; genus Fragaria; species Fragaria nilgerrensis. The sequence continues at coordinate 11,854,260 of CM020981.1, forward strand.
TACCCTTCATGAACCAGGAGAGGAACAACTCATCAAAAGCACAAAAACCGGTTTGGTCAAATCCAACATCAATTCTATGTACTCTTAACAGCGGGGGAAGAAAAGAACAAGTGCTTAATGTCTTCCACCCCATTATTGAAAAGAGCACAATGTGAATCAATATGATTGGTATAACGAGCAATTCGAGATCTAGTTTTCAGCCTTCCTCTAGACAAACGTCAAGCAAAAATCTTATGTCTTGGAGGGATGTTTAAATTCCAAATAACATTTGTAAGTTTGGTCTTTGAGGAAGGTAGGATTAGTGTTCTCAATTGCAACCAAGCCTTATATATTTTAACGAGTCACGGAGTGAATAAGCTACAAGCATTATTATCGGTAAGGAATGATATGAGACGGAATCTTTTTCTTTTTTGCAAGTCAAGTCAAATGCGTTAAAAAGTTAGTTTTTCGTCCTTACATATTTTATTTTACGTATATAATGAGTCACGGAGTGAACAATGCAAAATAATTGTTGTAGACGTGCTTTGCAATTCTCTGAACCCCAAAGGACCATCAATCATGGACGAACGACTGAGAAAAGTCGGATCGTATACATGCATCTCTTTCAGTCTCTAGTGCTCCAAGAGAGAAACGACATCTTAGATGAGCTCTGGTATCTATGTCTAGAATCTCTTGTTGATCTAGTCTTTTCCTGAGGGTCTCAAGCAAAACAAATCTTTTCTTAGTGGAAATAATAATGCTGGGAATAGGTCGAGTCGATCATACCAACTTTGAAGCAGCTCACTTTCTTTGAGCGTTTCGTGTTTCTGAGATTGAAGTAGTTGACATGTATATTCATATTTCATATGTCTTTGTTATGGAAAGTGCAACTGTTACTACAACCTCCACCACCATACGTCCATACCAGCTTTCGAACCCCGCCAACTCGTGTGAAAGGCGAAAGCCTGAACCACAAAGCTAACAGGAAAACCGGTATGGAAAGTGCAACTGTTGTAGATTTATAAATCATATAACCAACAAAATTAAGTTCGAAAGGTAGTTGAGACTTGAGACTTGAGATCAAACGACATGAATATTCATATTAGAACTAAAATAAATGATAGAACTTTTACATTTCATCCCAGATATGATTACATAGTATAGTAAACATTAATACTGAGTGAAACTTATTTACTAAACACTCCACTGCATAATTCAAGCAAACCCATGACCAATACTACTCAAACCTTACATAATAATTTCACACTCTGCTTAACAAGAAATTAGAGCTATATATAGAGTAGGGGAAATTAAAGAAAATATTACTTATTTTTTTCCTTAATTTTAGCCTAGGAACATTGGAACCCTCTTGGGACCTGGTTTCCACAGACGTTAAGAAGCAAGCTGAGTGCAATAGGAATGTTAAGGTTGATGCCGAGAATGCTGGCTCTGATGGCAGTGCAGAGGCATACAGCAGCTTCGAGATCGGCAAGGCCTTGGATGAGAGTGCAGCAAGGTTGAACTGGAGGTGTGCCAATGGTGACGTTAAGCAAGTTATTGAGGACATTAGCACAAATCCCCAATTTGAGGGCATCCCTGGGGCAAGTGGCGGTGCCAGAAGGGGTGGAAGGGGTACCTGGGGTGGAAGGGGTACCGGGGCTTGGGGTGGAAGGGGTACCGGGGCTTGGGGTGGAAGGGGTACCAGGGCTTGGGGTTGGCCTCGGCCTCGGCCTCGGCCTCGGCTTCGGCTTTGGTCGAGGGCATGTGTTACAGGCGTTAGCAACCATGGTGAAGAAGAGGAGATTGAGGACCAGGAAGAGAGAAAGTGAGGCAGTGCTTCTGGAAGCCATTTCCTCTGAACCCTAGAAGCAAAGAGAACACCTCTAACTTTCTAGTATCTATTTTACTTGGAGTCAGCAAGCACTAGAACAATATTATGTGAGAGTGGTGAGGCCTCAGGTGTAGAGGTGGTGCATGATTTTATAGGGTTTGAGGTGATCAAGCTGATGTAATATAAAAGAACTTAATTATATTAATTAATTTGATCAAATTATTTATTTAAAAGAAGAAAATGAATTAATCTTAGCTAGGTACGTGATATCACATGTGTGCTCTTTGGGTTTATAGCTGGCAGATCAAAGGCAAACTTTCGTAGTTTTGTGATGTGGGGAGTGGCAGATTTGAATTGCCAGGTTTCGGTTTGTCCTGGCATTAGCTGGCTAGCTAGTCTCTACAGGTTGATGTATATCACATACTGCGCTGTTATTGATATATCCATATCCCAGTGATTCAGGGAATTAATGGCACATCAAAGATTTTGTGTTCGGACTTCGGACGTCCTCTGATTTTGATCCGGGGGGACAATGATCGATATACATGGGGCCGGGGCTATGCTAGCTTGAGCCCTTCGTTATTGGCAGCCAAACCGAGTTTTCTATATACCGTACCGACCGAGATATATATCATACATTTAACTAATTAAATTAAAATTACAAGTTGAGTTATAATATTAACAACAAAATTACTATATGTGTTTCACATTTATATATAATTAAACCAATTTGCAATATCGACAACAAGTTATTCATAAACATGCATGCACAAAAACTTAATTACCATGCAAAACTGAAAATTCCAAAGAAACGACATATGGAAGATGTTCCAAAAGAATTTTACATCGAAAGAAAAGTACGTTAACATGCTCTGCTCGCAATTTGTGTTGTAACTAGGTTCTAGTACACACATTGAGGTAGGCCTCATCATGGGCCGGGCTAGGCCCGGTCCTACCCTAAATTTTAGGGCTTAGGGTAGGACCGGGTATGGCTTTGACTTGGTTAACAAAATTTAGGACCGGGTAGGGTAGAGCCGAGGCTTAAAAATGTAAACCCTTACCCGCCCTAAAGACCTATTTCGTTAGGGCTAAAAGGGCCTAGTAGGACCGGCCATACCCGGCCTTTTAAATAAGGCTAAATATGGCCGAAATTGGTTAGTTTTAATTTTTTTTTCCCAAAAGTTTCTCAATAATTATATCACTTATATGTAGTACACTCTATTTTTTAGTCATATTTAAAATACATACATATTATACTTAAGCTTAAAACATGTATCAATAAATATTAATCTAAGTAGTTATATTCATATACCTCATGAACTATCTCTCTAAATCATCAAAATTCAATTATTGTTTAACAAAACAAAAGGAAATCAAAGAAATAAAGCTTACAAAACCAATTACAAGAAAGAAAATTAGTTGTATTGATCTAAAAAATAAGAGACATATTAAAAATAATGGAAAAAATATATAATTATTAGGGCCTAAAGGTCGGTTTTTAGGGCCGGGTAGGGTTTGGCCCTAAAAGGCTCAATAGGGTAGGGCCGGGTTTCATTTGCTCAACCCTAACCCTATTTGAGAAAGGCTAGGACCGGCCCACCCACCCTAATGGAGGGCCGGGTAGCTAGGGCTTCGGCCCTAGAGGGTAGGGCGGGTTTTAGAGCAGGCTAGGACTGAAGGGTCAAATGATGAGGGAGTTTTCAATTGAAGTTTAGTTTCTATTGTGCATTAACCCTAGTTTCTATAGGAGGGTTTAGAAATGCATCCAAAAATTAAAAATGTGCGGATAAAACAAACTAAAGAACAAACCAACTACAACACCATGATTAGTTTGTTAGACGTACGCGTTCAAGAAAGAAAGAAATAGACTGCAACTTTTGTGAGTAGGGGACTTGAGGGTGGAGCCGGAGTAGTTGTATATATGAAGGGCCACAAATTAAAGGAGGGGGAACCACCGTAAGCGACGGAAGGAACCACCAAACTTGTTTTATGTTAACTTTTCTTTCAAGTACGTACTTTTCAAGTTTTCAGTAGGGCAAGTGTACGCACGTAGTGCTGGGTTTTGAAGTCTTTCTTTTTGTAGATAGATGAATTAACAAATCGGGAGTACAAATAATCTTCCGCAATATCCTTATATACAAGTCGGTTCTGTATTAGAAGTTAGAACCATCAAAATCTGTTTTCACTTATAAACATTGAGAAATCCGATTCCTTTCAAAAATGCAAGTAAATAAACCAAGAGATATAAAAGAACTCTATGACAAAAACTCTAAAAGAACCCAATACGACGCGTAATTATGCTTTGAATTTGCTTACATTTAGCTTCTGTTGAGCAGTCATCCATCTCCATGATTTGTCATGTTCTCAGTTGAAGTTTGTGGCTGGTGAGTGGTGACTGGAACGAAGTGTCACGGGCCAAGTATACTAATACTAGATCTACTACCTACACCCACATCTAGAAACTAAAACTAGCACGGAACGTTAATTATAACATGAATCCAAACAGAAAATTCGGATCTATAAACAAAACCTACGGGACTCCACCGAAACATGATTAACGGGTCATAAGGTATATGTACGTCCTTATGTGCATAAGGTAATTGAATTGGTACATCTTATGTGCATAAGGTTGTTGTGGTGATTAAAACTCTACTGATTGATGAAGTCTATTATGCACGTAGTGAGAGGGGAGAAAAATAATCTCCAATCTTGGTAAAACTTCTGCCAATACATTATGTCGTCTTTGAGAATCTAAATGCAGAAGTTGTTGCTTGAATCATTGAGAATACATGCAATATGACTTGTAACTGGATCATTGAAGAATATTGAATTATAAATTTTCATCGTTTATTTTCGTTAGCTTTCCTTTATTTCCTTCCCTTTGCATGTAATAGCATATCTGAGTTTGGATCCTGGGGATCCTAATTACATAAGATCTAGTCTACTTGCAGCGAGCTATATGAGTGATGGCGTGTTTGTATAGGACATATGCCCCGAAACCCAAAGCGACCACCGCGGCAACCACCAGCACAAGTTTCACTGCAATGTGTTTCTTGGAGGCTAAACTACTTCTCTGTCGGAATTGGCAGCTGCTTCCTTGCTTGACCTCTTCCTCAAGCAATGCAGCATTTTCATCATTGGTTGCGTTTACGTCCTGATTTTGTTTGATAAGTTTAGCTAAAGCTTCATCATTATTTGTTTGATTATCAACGTGGCTTGGTCGGGGTAACTTTTCACGATTAGCAAGCTGCTGTTTCTGATCATCCTCATGTGGAGATTGAGGTGGTTGTGCAACAACTTTGGGAGGCATTGTTATTGTAAGAACTCCTGCAGCAAATTTTGCAGCAACTCTATTTGTGTCGCAGTTGTTTGGAAGCTTCAGTTCTTTGTGGAAGCGGCTCCATGTAGATTTAGTTTGGTCCAGTGGACGTTCTCCATGGATTGTAAGCATCCCCGTATGAGTGGTACGGACACTCAGCTGTTCCTTTCTGAAACCTGAACCATCGGATTAAACGAGCACAGCTGTATGATATCGATTGCGTATAAGACTAAAATGAACCCGATCGGGTGAAATTTTTAGGATGTACGTACAAATTTGGATGCATACCTTGAAGATGGACCTCAACAACATTGTCGTGGTTATGCCATTTGCAGAAGGGTTCGAAGTCCTCGTAAGTACGTTTGGCCCTGGCCTGATGATCAGCTCCGGCTGCCTTGCTTTGATCCATGGAAATTGAAACTCTAAGTACGTAGATATCTTGATCTTGTTCTAGCTGGCTTGCTATAGACTTCTCGATGAACTATTAATGGAGATAAATAGGGAAGGATAGATAGATTGGTTTGAAGAATGTCGACTATGCATGCCTCTATTTATACCAATGATGCCCAAGGGCATATATGAACATGCAAGCTAGCTAGCTAGGTATGTCCTTGGAATCATTCTTTTTCAATTCCCTTGGGTTTGATTCTCCGTTTGCTTTATTTATGTATATACATATCCTGCATTGCTTTCTTCCATCTACTCATGCATATATATCTCTTCTCTTGCAGGTGAAGCAAGGAAGAAATAGTTCGAGAGTCTTCCTGAATTGATCTTATGCATTTTCACATGCCTAGCTCCATTCCTTTTTGTCACTTGGCCATTAGGCAAGATCTGCATGCAATGCGTGTTAGATACGTGGGCTCGAGGATACAGATCGATAGCCTAGAATGATAACTCGATCGAGATCTGTGCAATATAACCACTGCAAGCTAGTAACCTAGTTGAGTTTGTTTCTCAACCTAGGTTTGAGCCCCAAAGCTATCAAAACGGTCACACACTGTGCTGCAATGCATAGTTGGAGTATATTGTCTATAATTTTTCACAAAGGCTAGCAAAGCCGATTTGTGTCAAGTCCTTGCATCAAAGTCATTGAGAACCCAACTTGCCAAGAGTAATCCTTCCTCGGCTCATTATCAACTAATTGGAAATCAAATTAGCGCAAGATCATCAACTACAACAAATCGTCGCTTTGCCTCTTGGTCGCGAATTGGCACTCCAGCTCACACGTCGCTAGGCCAGAATGAGACTGAGCCGAAATTAGAAGCCCTCAGCCAGTGACACGTGATCGGGACAATTTTGAGCGAGCGAACTTATAGAAATCGATGAACGTTTATATATTACGCTATCAATGGGTCGGCCCAGTTCATTATTTTGATGAAATGAAGGCAGGCTTGGCCCAAAAGCTAACAGACTACAACCAGGCCCATTTATCGTAGGTCTAGCCATTTGGGCCTTCCGTAATGAGATTGGAAAAGGAGTCCGCTCGTGTCGTCGTATATCGGCGTGCATTTACCAACGCTTAAATACCATTCGTTTCAACCTCTCTCTCTCTCTTTCTCTCTCTAAAACTCCCTCGGGTCCTCATCGTTTCGTCCTCCCTTTCTCTCCGTCAAAACCTCTCTCTATCTCTCTCCCCCCATCGAAACGACATGTCGTCCTCGGGCGGCAATTCCGGCGTCGCCGTTCCTCCTCCTCCTTCTCAGCTTTACTTCTGCCACCAGTGCGATCGTACCGTAACCCTCAACCCTTCCCCTACCTCCGATCTCGCTTGCCCTGTCTGCAATGGCGGCTTCCTCGAAGAGATGGAATCCTCTAACCCTAACCCTATCCCCAATCCCTTCTTCCCCTCCGACGGCCCTCCCTTCCCCTCCGCCGGCTTCCCCACCTTCCTCTTCGGCGCCCCTACCGCGGCCGCCGGGCCGCGAAACCTCGTCGAGGATCTCTCCTCCATCCTCGGCGGCGCCGCCTCCCGCTCTACCTCCCGTGCTTCGCCGTTTCACGACCCCGACGCCTTCGACCCCTTCAGGTTCCTCGAGAGCTATCTGCAAGGCCTGAGAGCCGACGGCGCCAATGTTCAGTTTGTGATTGATCACACCGGCGGCGACGGAGGTAGGGATTTCTCAGGCTTTCCTACCAATGTCAATTTGGGAGATTACTTCTTCGGCCCAGGGCTGGAGCAACTCATCCAGCAGCTCGCTGAGAATGATCCTAACCGCTACGGCACGCCGCCGGCTTCAAAGTCCGCCGTGGAGGCCTTGCCAGTTGTGAAAATCACACAGGAGCTCTTGGATTCCGACTCTTCGCAGTGTGCAGTGTGTAAGGACTCGTTTGAGCTTGATGAGGAGGCCAAGCAGATGCCCTGCAAGCACATTTACCATTCGGATTGTATTCTTCCCTGGTTGGAGTTGCACAACTCGTGCCCTGTTTGCCGCCACGAGTTGCCGACTGATGATTCAGAGTATGAGCAGAGGGTTCGTGGCGGCGGAGGCGATGCGGCCAATGCAAATAGCACTCAGTATGCTGCTGGTGCTGGTGGAGCCAACAACTCTGGTGGTGTTGGTGGGAGTAGGGGGCAAGCTGTTGACATTCAGGGTCAGGCACCACGTACAGTTGAGCGGAGGTTTACCATCTCCTTGCCTCGCCTTTTTAGGGTATTTGGTGGCGCACCCGAGGCTGGTAATGCCGGGAGTGGAAGTGGAAGTGGAAGTGGAACCAATGATGGGCCTAACTCAGGGAACAGGGGAAGTCAAAACTCTGGAGCAGAGCCTAGACAAGAAGATCTTGATTGAGGACAATTGGTATTGCATCTTTTGCTGTTCAGATTCATGACCTTTATCTGTATTAGTGTTTCTTTGGTTTTGTTTGGTTTGGTTTGACAAGAAATTTTGTTATAGTTGCGTTTGATTTGACTAATGATGATAAATATACTTGAGTGATAAACTTGAAGTTTAAGTTTCAACTCTATTGTAGTGACATTGTCTTGCCAGAGTTATCTTGTATCTTCCCAACACGAAGAATAGCATGTATTGTTGTGGTGATAGGACTCTTTTGGATAATAAGTTTAGGTGAAAAGATACTAGGTGTGTATAGGTTGCTCTTAGATCAGGAAAGGTTGATCACAACACCAACATATATCAGCCATCTTCTAACCTTTAAACCGAATTCTATGATACGTTCAGGAGAAATATAGAAATATACTGGGGTGTAAGGAATAAGGATACATGTCCAATAATCCAGTCATACAAATCATATCGTTATGTCTCTATGAAAGCACACCGAATGCTCCTTTTGATACGCAAACAGAGTTATGTTCTTGGCATATGTAATATCTGGCTATTCTATATGAATATCAACGATAGTCTCTTCTTTGTGAATAGTTTTGTGAGTGTAATATTGTTTTCAAAAAAATGTAGAGATGCCATATAGGCATATAGGTAGGTAGGTATCAATATACGGAATACAAGGATTCGGTTTTTCCCTAGAGAATTGGTAAATGAGGTTTGCAATTTTTAGTGCTATTTCTCTGTTGTATTCTGAGTGCCCCTATACCTCTGGACACAGCTTCTGTTGTTAGTTTCTTTGACATGATTTATCTTCTCTCCTTGCATTTTGACATACCAGTCAGTTATGATTTCTTTTTGTTAGATTCATTGACTATTACCGTATATTGATACATCAGGTTCCAAGAGGATCACTAAATCTTCAGTTGCATTAGTTCAAAATTCTATTCTAAATTCTCTTGCCGTCAAAACACTTGAATTTCTGTGATGATCAGGTCTTTGTTTGGTGTTCCTTTCAAAAGAGTTGGACCACTTATTATCCGATGCAACTCTGTTAATGATCACAGAGGATTATACAAGTCCAGTGCCTTGCCCATCTTTTTTTTCTTTCATTAAAATATCTTCTTTCTTGGGTGGTGCTGCTTTCTACAAATATGTCTGAATGACTTGGGGGAATTATTTAGCCCAATTTGTTCATGAATGTCAAATTGGAACCAAATTACTTGGGAAGTTCCAATTTTTTTAATTCCCCAGATAATTGTTAATGTCTGTTTTGTCTCACATATGCTGAGAGGTTATGTGCATTTGGTTGTTTAGTTTATCATGCTTAATGTTTTACATACAGCGGGAGATGCATCTCCTCGTTAGTTTATATTGTTGTGTTCTATTTGTGGTCGCTTGTTTGTGCAGTTGTATTGTTTGATGTTTATGAGTTTTTAAATTTTTTGACTGAAAGGTATCTCTCTCTTTTGGGCAGGTATGAATAGCAGTTTACATCTGCAACCAAATGTTGAACAAAGAACGATCTTGCACATTAACAGTTAGTAACAGCGCTGCTTTTTTAATATTTGGATGTGATAAGCATAGGTAAAGTGTCCACCTTTTATTTTGATCAAGTTGCGAATTTCTCATAGATTCAAGATCTCAGTCAAATTTTATGTGCATTATCGTCGCTCTTCTTCTGTAAAAAAAAATTCATCTGGGTTACACCTTAATTTTGGGATGTTAGATACATGGTCATGTTGCTACAATCGTTTTGCAGTTTTATCTTTTAATGCTCTGTTGATTTTTCTTCTTTACATTAATCTCTTACTTGCACCTCATTCTTTAAAGGAGGCATTGCAGTATAGAGATCATGTGGTGATATTAGTGGGTTATAGATTTTGTGGAGTAAAATGCTCCTGTCGTGATTTATAAACAGTTGGCCAAGCATTGGAAGTTGTGACAGTGGGATAGTCCTGTTGGTGATACTAGTGGATTTTGGATGTTGTTGGATTCATATGGTGATTTGATCATCATAGAGTCAAACAGATGGCCGAGCATGGAGTTATATCCATGATCCCAGTTCGTAGTGAATACATATTGGATTTTTATGTGCTTGCTTTGATGATGACCTAGGAGTGGTATCATCTTTTCTTTTATTATATGAATGTGGGTAGTACCAACCTAGGAGTGTATCAGTTCCTGTCTTTGAGGAGGTAGAGTTGGTGAGAGATTTGACTGATTTGTTATTGTGGATGATATGTTTGTTTTTACACGGCAAAAGTTTCTTGTATGGAACATAATATCAATCTACTCTTGTTGGGTTTGGCTCATTGCTATGGATGTGCAGTTTGCGATCTAAAAAGATTTATGTATCATGCTGTTTATCTGCTTTCTTGCAAGTTGCAACCTCTCTAGTTTCTGGTGTATGCTTGAGTGAAACCCGAAATGAAATATCAGCTGTAGTCTTGGGGTCGGGGTTGTAATTCACCGCCCAGATGTACACAGGGAGAATGTTTCACTGCCCCGCTGCATTTGAGGATAACTTCCCATTTTGGTGCCATGTTATTGAACTGCAAATAGAGAACTTGAGGCATAGAAGGCACGACTTGTATTGCCACTGGCAGGAAGTATATTGTAAAATCCCAGAACTCAAGCCTCTATGCTACGAAAAACTATTGTTCCGTCCAAAAGGAAAATCCTCACCAGGTCCTCAATCCTAAAGCCTTGAATCGGTGATTGCCGTAGGGGTTTCTGCTTCTGGCCATTGAGTCATGAACATCTCCAGGAGGAATAACCTCATGTCATCCGCCCATGTTGGCATCTTCGGCGCTCATGTCTACTTGGAGCAGTCTGAACTTAGCAAACCTATTGATGAAAATCCAAACTTGACCGTAGAGACGTGACCTAGTGAAGGTGCTATTGAGTATTTGACAATTTGAATTAGCCAAAAAAATTGTAGTGTCTGTCAATTTGACACCAATCTATTGTTGCTCAACCATCACTTCCGCCTCGAAGAAACTTAAAGAAGACTTCGAGAAACACCGTAAGCTACATCAATGGGGTTTTTGGGTGTCTCAGTACACTCTTCCATAACCCACAAATCAACGTCAACTCTATGGCATATAGTCTTCAGCTCATACTGGTCATGGCTTAAGAACGAGGTTTGAATCTGTGAGATCGTATCTCATGTTGATCCTGAATAACTTAGTAGTATTCAACATAGATATAATGAGAACCTTATGAAATAATTGCAAATGTCATAAGTTATAATTTGTTTCAGATTTCATTAATACACATGTTGTACTCGGAAAATTTTGAGTACACATGCGTGTATCCATACATATCATGTGAATGACTAGGATCAGCTGACATTAATACAGGTACACAGTTGAGCCTACATATGGATATGGATTGATAAATTGAATCAATAGGTTAGACGGTTAATGAAGCTCTCGTAGATGTTAGTTAAATCACTGCTTTTTATTACTTATATGAAATATGTATACTTCTTAATGTATCTATAATCAAACAATACATTTATTACCTAGTTATACACTCATATGACGTATTTTTCATATATAAATACTATCTAATCCGTTTTAATTCCTTTATAGTGTGGTTCCAACTGAAAAAGAGGTTCATATTTTTTTCTCGACAAGATACAAAATAAAGACAATTTTAGATTACAAAACCACTACTACAACCAACACCAAGAAAGTCAAAATAGAAAGCCTGACTAGCTGCAAGAGGAAGAGATATGTTCCATGCTTGCGTTACAAGTTGATGTCCCAACTTTGTAATAACATCCGCCACAAAATTCACTTCTCGATGGATATGAGTGAAATAAACTTGACCAATTTAAGAAGCTAGGAAGAGAATGTCTTTGACAAGAACTTGAATCTTCCAAGGGGTAAGATATGTACCATTAATGGAATTGATAAGGATTTGTGAATCACCTTCAACCAAATATTCTGATAACCATGGATCCAAGCTGTTAATAGACCCACTCATAATGTATAACCTTCAGCAGTAAGTACATCATTGGGGCCAATATTTTTTGTAGATGCTAGAACAGGTTGACCATCTGTATCACTAATAACAAATCTTAATGAGGCAGAATGATTCTGAACACGGATCCATCAAATTGAGCATAAATGTCAGAGAAGGAGGAGCATGCCCACGAATAGGCTTGCCAAAACAGAATGAAAAAGAGGTTCATTACTTCATTAGTCATACTCGCCAAATGAATTAGGCATGAATTGACCACAAAAAATGAAAATATATGAAAGGAAAAGAAAAAAGAAAAGAAAAAACGCAAAGAATGGAACATACTGAAAGTGGGTCCAGGAGCAGGGTGAGCCGTTGAATTGGTTGATTTAACAAATAGATGAAGAAGCGAGAAGGCTCATATGAGCTGTTGGATTGATTGATTTAACAAATGGATGGATAAATCTCATAGCTGTTAGTTAAATCACTGCTTCTTATTACTTTTCTGAAAGAGAAAATTTTAAAAACAGTACATGACAAATGGTCAACTTCTAATTTTGGTGTTTCAAGTTTCAAAACAATCATAAAGGTACATGACATTAGAATCACGACATATTTTTAGTACATGACGTCAGTAACGCCGTTAACTTTATGTAATATCTTAATTTTCAAAGGAGGAAATTTTATAAATAGTACCTGAACTAAAGATCATTCATCATTTTGATGTCCCAAATTTAAAAACTATTAGATCGGTACCTCAACATTTAATCTCAATACAATTAACGTGTCATCCATCAATAACAGTGTCAAGTCTATCATTGTGCAAACTATCTTAAAGACAATTTCGTCCTTTCGTTTTCTCTTTCTTTCTTTTTGGTTGTGGATGTGATTTTTTCTCTGGCTCCATCCGTGACAGAAAACCAAAAACTCTCTGGCTCAATCCGTGCAAAAACCTAAATTTTTTTTTTAACTATTCATGCAATACAATAAACTCATATCCCTCACCATCCATGTTTCATACAAAAACCCAACAAGCAAATTTGTAATTTAAAGTTTTAAACTAAAACAAAAACCCATAAGTGTGTAAGACTGAAGTTTGTTTGAGGTACAATGGGAGTGAGGGGAGGAAGAGAGAACGAGAGAGAGCAGTTGCCTGCTCCAAAGACGAAGAAACCCAGTACATCTAAAACAACAAGAGACGAAAATATCCTAAAAAAGATGAAGGCTTAATATCATGAAAAACGGTATGTATTGATAGTATGTCGAATTTTGATGTTGGGGTACTAATCTAATAATTTTTGAAGTTGATACATCAATGTGATGAATGACTTGTAATTGAGGTATTATTTGTAAAATTTCGTTTTTCAAAGGGTGATTTCGGGTTTTCTCCATTCTCCATTTTCTTTATATTTGTTTTATGTTCTAGGATATTCTGTATCTTTCTAGATATTCTTTATGTGTGTCTTGGCCTTATACCAATAGGATATATAGTTTGACTAAATCTATGTATTCATTATCCTTACCATATTGGTATTGTGTAATTCCCTATATAAAAGGCTCCTATCAATGAATAAGATGATGATTCTCTTGCTATCTCTTTTTCTATACACTTTATACTTCATCACGTTATCATGCACTTTGTTTTAACCCTAGAGCCAATAGCCCACCATTTGTTTTCTAAAACCCTAAAATCGGGCAGCCTTGTTTTTCCTGATTTCCGACCAAAATTCCGACTGCCCTCTGCCGGAATTTTATATCCCCAGAAAGCTCTCTCCGTCCCGGATCCAACGCCACCGGCCTCACCCTAAGAACCGGCCGGAAAGTCTCCGAACAGGCGACCGAAATATTCCAGACAGCCGCCACTACCGACCACTGGTTCACCACCTTCCCTTACTCCGATCAATCTGAATTTTTGATATTAGCTTTCCCATCTAGAGATTCTCCTCCTGTCAAATTTCCAACCTTAAATTCGGAGTAGAAGTAGGCCAAATGTTGTTTCTCCTCTCGGCAGCCTCTAGAAACCAAAGATTTCAAGATTGCTCGTCTTCCAAGGAAAGCCAGAAAGGTTCCCAACCCTCGGTCCAAGCCTGCAATCGACTCAAACTCATCAGAGCTCCTATAAACGTAGTTTATTTGACAAACTAGCAAGTAAACTTTAATATTACAGTTATTTACTTTGGAATAACTCGGGGGGATAAAATTCTTTCTCTCTTCTCCATCTCCTTTCTATGCTTGAGATTTTATGTGTGCATGTACCAAAAATCCCGAAATTTTATTCGCGGGTCAAGAATGTGTTTGATCACTCTTGTTTCCTTGTCCGGGTTATGTATGATCAACCCCAACCTATCACCGGATTGTGTTTGATCAATCCGAGGCCTTTTTCTGAATTGTGTTTGATCAATTCACGGCTTTTCCGGATTGTGTGTGATCAATCTGAAAGACAAACCATTAAAAGCATTGTTTGTGACCTCTATCGAGTCTCATAACAGCTTGGTTTTGTATGCAAGAGCAATGTAACATTCTGCTCCTTTGAGTTTTGATGTACTAGATGCCTAAGGCGGATCTTCGCTTGATATTTGTAGAACATTTCATTGGAAATGATTAAACCACATGTTTTGACCCCTAGGCTAACAAGCCTAGATGTCGAGATTTCACATCTCATGCGCTCAAAGTCTTTGAAGCGCCATATCGACAAAAACCTTTAATGGCAATCTGTGCAAAAAGTAATGACCACAAAGTACTGTGGAATGCACTTATGGAGCGTTTCTCGAAACGTTTATATAACTCTACTTGTTGAGTTATTAGTCAAGTGGATTGCTTACCATCTTAATTTACTACATATTGTCGATGATCTTTTATTGGCATCATGATCCATAATCTTTAGCGGATTCGATCATCATCAAGTTCTCTAGGTCCTCCGAATTGGTTTGAAATTTACCAATGAGACTTGATTTTGATCATACAAACGGGAATTGTATATACGCTAATGTGATAAAATTATTTGGGATTATCCCATAATGTAGGGACAACAATATGGGTCATGGCAACGGCAGAAAACGTTGTCAAAACTACTATAATAGCCACACTCCCGGTCTAGACACTATTTTGTCAAAACTACTCACCTCAACTCATGATAATGCAACCATTGTGGATCTTCAGATCACTGGTTCAAGATTGTCAAGCTCCTTCAAATTGTGAATGCATACAAAAAGGTACGAAAAATCAATATGAGGACAAGAACGTCATCCTCATGATCATGAATATTAAAGATTCGGATCCTGCTCTAGCTACCCATGACTTTGACGTCATCGGCTAGACATTGATTTTTGTTCCAAGCTATATGTACTAAGGCGTTGTATCGATGTCCTTCGTCTATTTGAGACCTCGATGTACTCACATTAACAATAACGAATGCCTTGAGAATTTTTTCGAAGTTATGAAATTATTCTCCTTTTATGGTTCGTATTGATTTACAAACAAGATGTATATTTTTACATTGTCTTTAGAAGCATGACATATTTACAATCTACATGGTTAGATTGTGTCGTTTTGGTCTCTTCCAAGTGAAGATGACGCACGGCCTTGCATCCTCAAGAAGGATCGCTAACGTGTTACCGTTAAGACTTCTACCATTTAGCGGATTTTTCATCATCAATTGTTCAACTAGGCTCATCCAAGCTCAGTGTAATGTCTTAGAATTGTCCGAAATTAAGGAGATAGTGGTTTCCAGTGTGCCTCGCATTACCGACCCTCCACGGACATGCCTGGTCATACTGACTTGGAGTTAGCAAAAGTTTTTGATTTTGGATCCCCCTACGCTATTAAACCAATTGCCGTCTTGTAAAAGACGTTGAAGACTTATCAAAACCGGAAAATTATCATCATCGAATCCTATAGGTCCTCTGAGTTAGTTTATGTTCATGTCAAGGAGCTTTTGCTAAATAGTCCTGGAGTTTGCAACCTTAAAATGACTGAAAGAACTTGGTTTTGATCATACACATGTCACTTTTGGCTAAGACAAAAGCCTACACGCCACCTGCAAGCTTCACAGCTTCGCACTTGCCAATTCTGCGAAAAACCACAATTTGTCCCTTCTGGACAGTCAACTTCGTTTAAGTTTTGTCAACAGCTCCGGACAAACCAGACAGTTAGCTTTATATCATTGGAAAGCTGTACGAGTCTAGTTTTCAGAACTTTTTATGGTTTGTCCATATCTATTTTAACGAAGAAGTTATGGTTGTTTTAGTGCGCAAAGCTCATTCTGCGCGGAAATTTTTATACACTCTCGGGATTGCAGCTTTTCGTTGCTTCTTTCAATCCTTCTAAATGGTTCAAGTGGAACTATTAACTCACCTATCTACTCCTTCTTGTAGATATGTCTCATCGAGATATTTAGTGCTTTGCAGATAGTAGAACTATCCACAACATTCTAAGGAACTGACAACTATCTTTGGATTTTGTGCCTTTGTAAATTTTCTGTGACTACAATGATTGAATCATACCGGTCATTCAGGGACGCGGTTTAGCTTGAATCTTGATGCCTCATGGCACCATGATCAATGTCACAGATATCCTCTATGCATTGAGAGACAATCGAACCATATTGAGATTTAAAGACATTCTTGCTAATAGTTTTCATTTGAAAACACATTGTGAGAATGAATAAGAATTCTTTTGTGTATACCTTCTCATGAATGCGGACTAAAATACATCTTAGAGAAGTTCATGAGTCAATTTAGTAGATTGTATGTTACTACGATTCGAGTATCGAATTTCATATTGTCACCAAACAAGATATTTGAGACACCGACTCATATAGACTTTGATTTGACCATTTAAGTCATCCTAGAAGCGACAGTCCAAATTTTGAGAAATTCTCATGGACAGTCATTCTTCCGCTCAAAACAAAGACATTCAAGATCTAGCATCACCATGAAGCATGGTGGTGACCCGAGAGACATTGACGTCACCCGAACACGACTCCGAATTTCTGGATGTCGTCCAGTCAATTCCTCAAGCAATTGAGGTGCACCGGCCTTCTCTCGATGTCGCATTGGCTCCTTGTAATGCTCATTGCTCGTTTTGAAAGCCTATTTTTTAGCTAAATTAGGAGTGAGACCCTCCTACGCTAAATAACACAAAAATGAACATTTTATTCTTACATCAAACTATGTAGATAGATACAACTAACTTGCGCACACCTTTTTATGTTTTATGGTATTGGTTGAAGTGTTAATACATTGATCACGTGTTACACTATTATCTGCTACTTATGCTGCTTATACTTCTACGGGCTCACTACCTATTCTTTAAAGAAGTTTATCGGGATGTAAGTTGAAGTGTCATGTACCCCATGTTCACACGCAATATGGTCTCACCGAGGCTACGACCAAGCAACTTTAGCTTGTCGCTCGAACATTATTGATGCGCACTAATCTTTCTATTGCGTCTTGGGGCTATGCAATATTTTCATGCAACTTTACTATTCATCTACGACTCACCATCATTGAATATTGTTGTACTATAGTTCGTGACTGTGTACCAGGATTGACACGAAATTGCAATCCTTGAGCTCGGCATGATTGAAACGGATCTCTAATCCTTGAGCTCGGCTAGATGTTATTTCTAGGTGCCAAATCACATTGCAACTATGTACAATGATGAGTCATTTGAGATGAAGAAGTACTTAGGTTGGATATGAAACTCCACCTATAAATCCGTATGTAGAAACTTTGTCAAGCGATCTCATTCACCGCTAAATTACGGATTGTCACTTTGATGAGACAATATTCCCGCCGTTAGGGGGAGATAAGAACACAAGTGTTCAAGTGGAATGACGTGAATTGTCGTGGTTTGTCCCCACTAAGTCTCATCTTGATCCCAAATGCTTAAAGTGTTAAAGTCACTAGATCACATGCTGCAAATATGTCTGCAATGATTGATGTCCTACAAAAGGACATGGCGCGACCAAAAGAAGTTGGTCTTGGCGCCATCACCATGGATGGTGATATGGTGACGCCACATAGTGGCAAAATTGGTGTCACAAGGCCATGTGGCTCCCTAAAAGGAGGGAGACCCTTAGGTTCGATACTTTCTCGCACTAGGAAGAAAGCGAGTTTGGCACAACCTGATCCATTGATCAATGATACTCAAATTCATCTCATGAAGTCTGAATTGTGATTATCGTTGGGGGACGCCTCAATGTCAAATCAAATTCATATACAGATCTCTACAAGTATTACACTAGTGTACATGAGGACGTGAGATAATGAGTCTACTATCGAACCACCCTTTGTTGATGGATATCAACTTAGTTGATTGGCCTAATGGAAAAATGTGATCCAACATTAACAAAGAGATAGGTCTTTAGGCATGTGATACCGACACCGCAGGCTAAACCTTATAAACTATGTCTTTGTTAGATAGCGTAGTGAGAACAAGAGCTTAAACTCACCTTATGGCGCAAAGTCTCTCACTGACACGCACTGAGATCGACTACGATGAGATATGCTCTCGTAATGGATGTCATTGAACTCTACTACTTTGTCAGTTTGGTAGTTTCCAAATAACTGAACATACAGCCTATGAATGTGGTCATAATAACATCTCTATGAGATCAAAGATATACATGAAAGTCTTAAACGGACGTCCTTCATCCGAATCAAGTGGCTCCAAACTACAAGAGCATGTGTTTGCTAAATGTATTGAAACGCACATGAACTCTAAGGGATATGATGAATTATGCCTTTATGTGCTGGATTTACATGGACTCTTGATGGATCAAGAGATGCCAATATGTGTCAACATCCGAAAAAAAAGATCTTGGGAAGACACGGTCTCGATAAGGTACTCGATGACTGTATTGATGATGATTTTCCATCAATCGGCTTAGGCATTTTATAACTAGCGAGGCCTACATATACTCCCATGATTAGTCAAGATCTTTGCTCTAAAGAGAGATCCGTTGTTTTGTCTAAAGTAAGATGACAAATATGTGTTAAGAGATGGAATTCCCATCTAAGTATAATAAGACGTGTCAATGTACTCAACACAATATGAAAGAATTGACATTTTATTCGCTATGAAAAGTTGTAAAGCTAAGTGTAGCTATGCGCCCACGCTACACCAATATAATGGCAATAACTCCTTTTTCAATACTTAATGGCATGAAAGGTTGAGGCTTATTCTATCCCTACATAAGAAAGACATATCAAAAGCAAAATCAGAATATGCCAAGTTTTGTAGGTCAATTTCCACGGGACCTACATGTAATCTCACTTACTGGAAAATGGTGAAATTGGTACCATTGGAAAGGTCTATGTGTCTATTTTCTAGGGACACTAACCATTTGATCATACATATCATATTGAGTGAGTTATGGCCGTTTTCGTAAAGTATGATGAATCTGTCTGAGAATCTGATTTTGGCAAAACAGTCAACTTCAACGTGACTTTGTGAATAGCTCCTGACGAACCAGAATGTGTGTAATATACGGTTGGAAAACTAAACAAGTCTAGTTTCCAAAACCGTTTACGGTTCATTCATATGTATTTCATAGAGGAAGTTACGGCTGTTCTAGTAAGTGAAGGTCATGCTGCGCATAAATCTGATTTCCTGCACGAACTTATGTTTTGAGTTCACAAGCGGCCTTCTCCTCAAGATGTAAGTGTAAAAGATCATATTTGAGGACAATACGGCATGATTTAGTTAATCATTGCTCAATGCCACATTTGAAGACATGTTAAAGAGCATTGACATGCTAAGTTGTTGAAACCTCCGTGATTAGTAAAAATCAGGAAGAGCCCTATGATTGATGTAAAGATCAAGGGGAGGTGCGAACTTCAGGAGGAGTCTAGTACATACATGTCACTATCAAATGTGAAGGGTGCACTGTACTCTTTTTCTCCTACGATCAAGGTTCAGTTTTTCTTCCACAGGGTTTTTGTGACTTGACGAAGTTTTTGACGAGGCAACATATCAGCACCATCGGCATATCAGCGCGCGGCACAAGGGGAAGTGTTTTAGGATATTCTGTATCTTTCTAGATATTCTTTATGTGTGTCTTGGCCTTATGCCAATAGGATATGTAGTTTGACTAAATCTATGTATTCATTATCCTTACCATATTGGTATTGTGTAATTCCCTATATAAAAGACTCCTATCAATGAATAAGATGATGATTCTCTTGCTATCTCTTTGTCTATACACTTTATACTTCATCATTTTACTCTTTTTCTATTTATATACTTTTTTTATAATTCTGTTAACTCAGACCATAATCTTAATGACTTTATTGTCTGCAAGGAGATCACTCTGTTCCATTTTTTGTTTTAATTTTGGTCGTCCAGAAATTGTTGTTTTGTTACTAGTGCAACAATGAGAATTGGATCTTTTGTGCTTATAAATGATTTTGCTGCTCCTCAAAAAAAATTATTAGTAGTTCCACAATGAGAATTTGATCTTTTTGATTTCTCTCTCCTTAGTAATTATTAATTTTAATAATTTATTACTGCTAAATTAGGGAGTGACGGATTTGTCCCTCAAATTTTAACGGAAAACACACAAGATAACAGAAGACATAACGACATGTACATATTTTTGGTTGAGATTAGAAGTTCATGTACCTTTATGATTGTTTTGAAACTTGAAACACTAAAATTATGAGTGGACAATTTGTTATGTACTGTTCTTAAAAATTTTCCTTTTATGAAATATGTATACTTCTTAACGTAACTATAATCTATATTTATTATCTAGTTATACACCCATCTGACATACGTATTTTTCATGTATGAGTTTGTAACAACCCATCATCCTAGCCTATAAATGTACTGTCTAATCCGTTTTGATTCCCCTCTAGTGTGTTTCCAACTGACAAAGAGGTTCATTAGTCATACTCACTAAATGAATTAGGCAAATTAGGCATGAATTGACCACAAAAAATGAAAATACAGGATAAAAGGAAAAGAAAAAAAAAAAACGCAGAGAACGGAATATACTGAAAGTGGGTCCAGGAGCAGGGTGAGCCGTTGATGGGTTGATTTGACAAATAAAATGAAGCGGTGAGAGGGCTCATATGTGTCGGTAGTCCGTAATCTCTCTCTCTTCTCCGCTGGACTCGGCTCCTCTTTCTCTCCTGTGTCATTCCGCGTCAAAAACCAACACAATATTATATAATATTAATTTCTATATCTTTTTATTTTATTTTATTTATTTTACCAGCGTGTTCGTTTGCTTGTTTCCTAAAAAAAGAAAAAACGAAAAAAATCAAATCTTACATGCGAGTGCTTCTTCTTCTCCTTCCCAAATCATTTTGACTTTCTTGTGGACTCGATTTTCCTCCTTACTTTAATACCTCCATTTCTGTATCGATCTGTTCTTGCTTTCTGTTTTTGTTCAAAATTTTGGAGAAGCCAAAACCAGAGATCGCAGCAATCTGTGTTTGATGATTCAGGGTCATCTGGAAAACTGAGATCCGAGTAGAGAAGAGAAGAGAGGGGAGGGCTAAATGTCGCCGTCGAATACGGCGGCGGTGTCGGCGGGCAACGGAGGAGGAAAGAATTACATCGAGCACCAAGTCTCCAAGATGGACACTCTCGCCGGCGTTGCTATCAAATACGGCGTTGAGGTAAATGTTGCTTATTTTTAGGGTTGTGATTGTTTTAAGTTGGAATAGGAAATAGATAGGTGGAAAATTAATAATGGTTATGTGAAATGGTGAATGAATCAGGTTGCTGATATTAAGAGGATGAATGGGTTTGCTACAGATCTTCAGATGTTTGCTTTGAAGACCTTGAAAATTCCGTTACCAGGAAGACACTCACCGTCTGCTGCACAGTAATCTTCTCAATTTTATTTGAATATATTACATGCACTTGCCATATTTGATGTGTATTGAGTCTTTGAATTAGCTATTAATCGCGGTGTTGTGCGGTTAGATCTATACATTCTAAAGCCTGGGACTTTGAGATTAGAGTTTCTAGTTTGCGCGTAAGTTAGATATGCGAGCTGGATGATGAAGTGCATTCTTGTGTAATTGCTAATCTATGTACACTGGGATGTTAAAGCTTTTGTATGTGTTATTGCAGAGAAAGCAACGGTGAAAAGTCGTCATCTGGTTGTGGACAGTCTAATGTGCTGCCGCCTTTCCGTTCTGTAGGTTCAAGAGCTCCCAGAGATAAGGTTACTACAGCAATGAGCACTTTGCAGAAATACTATGGTCTAAAACCTTCTAGTCGGAGGGCCTCGAGTGAAGGCATGGAGATGGCTGTTTATAGAAGTAGAAGTTCTGAAGACTTTGAGGATGGGTTGTTGTCAAAGGCCTCACCGTTTTCTGATTCTCAAAGTCACCATAGCATGACTAGACGGTTTTCTGTTGGTCAGTTGTCTGAGAATGGTGCATTGGGTGATTACTTTGCAGACTCCATGGATGGGGAGGGTGAGAAATCTGATGATAAGTCTGTCCGAAGGCGTCAGAAGGCAGAAGTTGAAAATGGGAATGTCACACCAGAGAGGATGTTAAAAGGGGAAAACAGTGGTGGGAGGAGTGGTTTCTCAGCCTCAACAGAAAGGGTTTAGCCATGAGGCCGAAATCAGCAAGCCGGGCAGTGCTGCAATCCGAGTCGGATGCAGGATGGTTGAACTCTATCCCTGTAGGACTGGGAGAGTCTATCATGACCACTGATGAAGTGACTGTTGTTCGCAAATCATCAAGCACACCAAGCTTAAAAGAGGAAGAAAATAACAGCTCAGCATCAGTTTGGCCAACTTCAAGGTGGAGCTTGAAAACAGACTTGCAAGCTCTTTCAAATGCCGCATCTATCACCAGACCAATCTTTGATGGCTTACCGAAACCGATAACTGGCCGCTGGAAAACTGCCCTTGATTAGAGGAGCTCATTTACTCTTTCATACAATCAAATTGCTTCTTTATTAAGAGTAAGATTCAATGGCATGGGCTGAAATTTCTCAGCTGCACATTTGGCGATAGTCATACTTCATATATAATTATAGCTGCAGTGCAATTCAAACAGAAGAAAAATACCTGAGAGATTATGATAGAAGCAGAATTATACGGCAATAAGATTTGTGTTTCCAGCTATTGGGTTAACTGCGGTATGTTAATAACATTCAAGTCTGAAGCCGTACCTGCAACAGCTTAAGATAAGCTGCAACAGAGCAGATAAGTGACGGGATTATTTATTTCATATACTATTTTTTGTTCTCAGTTGTATCGAAAATAGAAATCCCCACTTGGACAGGGAGTTGAAATTTAGGTTGGTGATCTTATGTGTTATATATTATTGGATCAAAAAAGGTGATGCTGTGCATTACAGTACAATTGTATCATTCCCTTGCTTATTGGCAATGTAGATCGATTTTTTTATTTATGAAACAATACTCTTCTAGTCAAGTCTTTCATATGATGATCAAAGGCCAAAGAAATACTGGTTTCTCAGCATTTGTGAATGGTATGCTTGTTGATGGTGTTCATGTATTGTTTGTTTGGTTGTAATACTTGTTCTGTGTCAGATCAGGCTTGCCTTGTTGTGTGTGGGTTTGTAATACAAGTTGGTTTGTAATACAAGCAGGGTGTCTGTAATGCGAAACTGTGTAAGCTTTCAAGAGTGATGATCAAAAGGAAGAACAAAGAGCACAGCAGGGTTTGTGTTCATTGTTCTCTGGCAATCATACCAAATCGCATTTCGATTGATTGAGCTAACAGGCTGAGACTTGGCAAGGCTTTTGTTTTAGTAAGAACACATGGGGGGATTTGGAAACCATGTATATAACAAAGAAAGCTCACACTAGAAAGGCCAATTCCATCATATATTGTGAATTCACAATGAACACTTTGAATTCTCAACTACCCAAAACGATGATGAATCTGCAATGTTCAATTCATATTAAACATCAACAACACCCATAGCATACAAAGAAAAACACCAACATTACAATCGAAATAGCAGAATCAGATCCGATCCATTCATTCAGGCGGTGGTGTGATTTTGGGAAGATGAAGGGTGATCATCATGGTGGTGGTGGTGGTCGTGATCATGATCATGATCGTCTTCATCATCGGAGTCGTCTTCGTCAAAGGGCTTGTCCTTGTGGAAGATGCAGCACTTTTTGGAGCTCTTCTTCTGCATAAACTCGTTGTCCACGGTCCCCTCCTTCCATGTGACTTGCTTCTTCTTCCGATTCAGCCGCAGAACCAACGGCGCAGATGTCGATGCCGACGACGCGTCGGGATTCTCGAGGGTGATGGTGGTCGTCGCGCTCGCGCTCGCCGTCGGTGGAGCTCTGCCGCCGCCGCCGCCGCCGCTCATGGTTGTTCCTTCAATCGACGCCTCAAGCCTTTCTTCTTGTTTTTATTGGGTGGTCAAGGTCAGGGGCGCTTCTCTATTCGATTCCCCTCTCTGTTTCCTTTTCTATATTAACTCCCTTGACCTCTCTCTCTAACCACTTTTACCAACTTTTCATGACAAATTTTGGGGCAGAAAATCGAATAATCTAGCTAATTGAATTGTGTGATATTATCTATATTTAATATTGTAAACAAATAAATATAAGACGGTGTTATTCACACACATCGCCTATAAGAAATAAATTTTATAGTAAATAGAAACTACATTTTATAGTAATACTATCATCCATTTGCACAATAATTAACCGTTATTGAGTCTCCATGTGTAAATTACCATGACTTAGTAAAATTAGGAATTTTTGATGTAACCCGTGGCTGCACAAAATTTATATGATAACTTGACTGGTTACTCAAACTTGAATATTATAAAATACTAAGATATATAGTTCTGTAGACATAAATGTGTTTATTTGGTTAGACAATAAACGTTTGAAAATTGTATACCTAGATATTTTATACCCTCTATTTTTGGATTCTTAGCTTCAATGTATCTATATCATGTGGTCTATGAGTAAACCAAATAATTATGATAACTCCCTACTATGTTACGTTCAAACTAAACCACTATCAAAAACACCTAAAACCTTTCCAATTAAGCAAAACAGACACAAAAGAAAAAGAAAAAGAAAAAAGAGAGTTTAAGAAATGGAGCAGGCCACCAGTTCCACTTAAAAGTAGTAGTGAAGGCCCAAGGTTACGCAGCAAATGGCCCATATGAGGGTCCAAACTCCTCACTCTGACTAGTCTCACTATCTAACTACTGCTGCTGAGACTGTGAGCCGGTGACTCTCGAGCAGATCCCATTCAACACTCTCCACTGTGCGATCGAGTCTGAGAGTCTCACAAAAACCCCCTATTCGTTCCTCAATGCAAAACTAAACCCCCAAAATCCCAATCTCCACAATGGTCCCAAAACCCACCCCGGATCACGTCAACGGCGGACCCGCCACCACCAAGTCGTCGCCGTCAGATCTCCTCTCCAACCTCTCCTTCAAAACCCTAAAACTCAAAACCAAGCAGCAGGAGCTCCTGATCCGCGTCTCCATCCTATGCCTCGTCTACCTCCTCGCCTTCATCACCCGCCTCTTCAGCGTCCTCCGCTACGAGTCCATGATCCACGAGTTCGATCCCTACTTCAATTACCGTACTACCCTCTACCTCACCCAGAACGGCTTCTACGACTTCTGGAACTGGTTCGACTCCGAGAGCTGGTACCCTCTGGGACGCATCATCGGCGGGACCCTCTACCCTGGCCTCATGGTCACCGCCGCCCTCATCTACTGGGCCCTCCGCTTCCTCCGCTTCGCCGTCCACATCCGCGAAGTCTGCGTCCTCACGGCGCCGTTCTTCGCGTCCAACACCACCATTGTTGCGTACTTGTTCGGGAAGGAGATTTGGGACACAGGCGCCGGGCTAGTTGCGGCGGCGTTGATTGCTATCTGCCCTGGGTACATTTCGAGATCGGTGGCTGGGTCTTATGACAATGAGGGTGTGGCGATTTTCGCGTTGTTGTTGACGTTTTACTTGTTTGTCAAGGCTGTGAACACCGGGTCGCTGGCGTGGTCGTTGGCCTCGGCGTTCGGGTACTTCTACATGGTTTCGGCTTGGGGTGGTTATGTATTCATTATTAACTTGGTTCCTATTTATGTTTTGGTGCTGTTGATTACGGGCCGGTACTCCATGAGGTTGTATGTGGCTTATAATTGCTTTTATGTTGTGGGGATGTTGCTGGCTATGCAAATTCGGTTTGTTGGGTTTCAGCATGTGCAGTCTGGGGAGCATATGGGTGCCATGGGAGTCTTCTTCTTGATGCAGGTTTGCTTGTTTGTTTTACCCTAACTGTGAAGATGCTTCTAGCTAAATGTGTTTCAAATGTGTTGGCCCAGTGCTGAAACTAATAAGGATCATACAGTTGATGCAAAATCAATTCAATTAACATTTATGGAAGCACTAAAACTGTTATTTTATATGTTCAGGATCATAAGATAGAAATGCTGCTAGAATTGATCAGTTCATTTCCTGGTGCTAACTTTTGTGGTGGGTGGTGTTGGTAGGTGTTCTATTTCCTTGATTGGGTTAAGCATATGCTAAGTGATACAAAGATGTTCCAAGCCTTCCTAAGGATCACTGTGACCTGCGCGGTAGGTGTTGGTGCAGTTGCTTTGGGAGTTGGCACTGCATCTGGGTATATCTCTCCATGGACAGGCCGGTTTTATTCTTTGCTAGATCCAACATACGCAAAGGATCACATTCCGATTATTGCATCTGTCTCTGAGCATCAGCCAACGGCGTGGTCATCATTTATGTTTGATTTCCATATCTTGCTCTTCCTTTTCCCTGCCGGTCTCTACTTTTGCTTCAAGCGACTGTCTGATGCCACGATATTTATAGTTATGTATGGCCTTACAAGCATGTATTTTGCTGGTGTCATGGTTCGGTTGATTCTTGTTGCCACACCTGCTGTTTGTCTTATTAGTGCCATTGCTGTCTCTGCGACTATAAAGAATTTGACACAGTTGGTAAGGGCTAAGGACAAGGTTCCCCAGACTGGTTCTACCAAAGGAGCCAGTAGCGCAAAGGGTTCTTCTAAGGTGAGATCTCTATTGATATGATACAGGCATTAATATGAAATTTTCATCTCTTGCTCACTGGTATATAGAAGCCGGCGGTACTATTCCTCACATTTGTTCTTGCAAACAGGGTTCAATTGATCAATCTCAGCCTTTTCAAAAAAATGGTGCTATTGCCTTACTTTTTGGTGCATTTTACTTGCTTAGCAAGTATGCAACCCATTGTACCTGGGTCACATCTGAGGCATACTCATCTCCATCAATTGTCCTGGCTGCAAGGGGTGCTAATGGGAACAGGTCATTTTTGATGATTATCGTGAAGCATACTATTGGCTTCGTCAGAATACTCCTCCAGATGCTAAAGTGATGTCATGGTGGGATTATGGCTACCAAATCACTGCAATGGGAAACAGAACTGTTATAGTTGACAATAATACCTGGAACAATACACACATTGCTACTGTTGGGCGGGCAATGTCATCTTATGAAGATGAGGCATATGATATAATGAGATCGCTTGATGTGGATTATGTTCTAGTTGTGTTTGGTGGTGTTACTGGTTATTCTTCTGATGATATTAACAAGTAAGCTCATTTGAATTTTTGAAATATCTCTGTTTCTTCGATTGTATTTCTTGAAGCCTTTACATAGTAAGCTTGCATCATTTGTGCTATCCTATTAATGATGGCGATCCATCTCCAGAGGCATTTTCTTAGATCTAATCGAAATTGAGATTGTTATCTGTTATTATTTTGTTTTCATTTGTAGTAATACAATATTGTTTTGCTAGGTTTCTGTGGATGGTGAGAATTGGGGGTGGAGTATTTCCTGTAATTAAGGAACCTGATTACCTTGTTAATGGAGAATATCGTGTTGACAAAGGCGCAGCTCCAAAGATGTTGAACTGTCTCATGTAAGTGCCATACAGCAGCTAACATGTATCTAATTTGTTTTGTCTGTGCATATAAGTTTCTTTACACAGCTAATTTCGTTTGTTCGTAAGTTGGACTACTCTACTCTGACTTTATATTAATGATTTACGTAAGTAGGCTTATATAGCGTAATAGTAATAAGAGTTTCATTTTTACTGGAACTACTGGTTCTGATGTGGGAGGTGCGGTGCTATCTCATTTATATTACTCTTAGATCTCATTCATGTTGGTGAAATGTTAATATTGATTGTTTGCATACTTTGTAGAATATATATCATGTACAAGAGTGATTTAATTTATAATTTTGTTGGTGGTTAGGTACAAGCTGTCTTATTACAGATTTGGAGAGCTGACTACAGAGTATGGCAAACCTCCTGGGTAAGTTCCATCTCTCACGTGGCTTGAATCTTCACAGACACACAATTGCACTCATGTAATTCATATACAAACACAGAGTAGTACACATGCGATACATACACACACACACACCCAGGCCTTAGCAGATTAGTAAGTTTGGTAAAATGTCTCTATGTTCATACCATGAGTTTATTTTCGGGTTACTGATTATTGTTTGCCTTGTGGGGGGAATATGACAGGTATGATCGCGCAAGGGGGGTTGAAATTGGAAATAAGGATATCAAACTCGAACACTTGGAAGAGGCATTTACAACATCCAATTGGATTGTTCGTATTTATAAGGTCAAGCCACCAAATAATAGGTGGTAAGAGGTGGTTTCCATGTTGCCCCGCAGGACCAGGACAGTAATGATAGAAGATGGAGGATGAGAGCTTGAGACTTTAAATATAGTTTAGTGTAGCGAAGCGAAACATAATTTTCTTTAGAGTTGGTTGGTTTGTAGCACTCAAGGCTAAGGCTCTTACTTCCCGATTTGGAACCCTTACTTGGACGACCATCTTTTTGCCTCACTAAATTACAACGGTTATTTTCATTGTATGGCTGAGACATCGAGATTATTCACAATGTAACATTTGAGCAATTTAAATTCAGTACGTTTCAACTATAATCACTGCCTCAAAAAGCAAATGAGGATGACTCAATCAAACACGTTCACAACACCTTTGAGCTCTATGCGGAGCGCTATCCTAACGCGGGACATCTGTGATTAGCAAAACGCACATGCGTCATCTATAAATATGACCGCATTTCTCATTTCCATGTACGACTTGCCTTCTAAATCCTCCTCATTTCTAAATGCCTTCCGCTTCCATCTCAAGTGACCTAAGCGTCGGAGGGGGTACGTCCAGAATCATATGAGTCCCCTCTAACGCATTTGCTCCATTTTTAGGTGGTTGAGTGGAGCGAGGGGAACAAAACCGCTTCTTAAGGTAGTAGTCTTTTAAAGTTCGTTAAAAATAAGTGGGTGTCTTACTAACTCGCTAATGTAACCTTTCTGAGAAGGAAATTAAGAGCGTAACATATCGGTATCTCAGTCCAAAACAAGGAGTAGTCACACTTTCTTTTCTGCTCTCTCATCTCTCTCCTTTAAGAAAAGCCAAAGCAAATGGTTCCTTCTGCAACCCAAAAGCCCCAATGGCGAGCAATGTAATCAAAGCATCTTGAAACCTAGGGCCTTGCTTATGGCTACTCTCCCCTACGCGCTCCTCACCATTCCACCTTGCTCTTGCTCTTGTTTCTGCCGAACTCGCCCAAATCACAATGCCGTCTTCTGCGTTTTGGGACTTTCCAGACAAGTCTGTCACTCCAGAGTCGGCATTTCTAGGGTTTCCAGGATGATGACGAAGACGGACGCGAATCTCACCGCTCTCTGGGCTCTGAACGCCGTCGACACCCACCACCACCGCCACATTGTGGAGTCTCCTCCGCCTCCCACCACCGTTGAAATCCCCGTCAGCTGTTACCAGGTCACCGCTTGCTCTCTCCCTTCTGGCTTTTTCATACTGCAATTCTTCAGATTACTTAGACTAGTGCCTTGATTGCATTTTGTATTTCGAATTCGTATGCTTATTTTTCCTTAGCTAAGTATTGAGCATAATCTGCCATTGATTAGGGCTATGATGACGTTTTCAGAGTTTCGAGTAGTGTTTGCAGTTTGTGTAATGTTAATGATGGACTTAAATATGCAGCTCCTTGGTGTTCCTGATCAAGCGGAGAAAGACGAGGTTGTTAAATCAGTGATGGATTTGAAGAGTGCGGAAATTGAAGAGGGTTACTCCATGGATGCTGTTGGATATCGCCAGGTAGGGGCCTCAAATTGTAAATGTTTACTAGTTGAAATTAGCATCTTGCGTGTTGCTTCATTATCAATTATCTTCATTTTAATTTCTCTTTTTGTTGCTTTCCAGATTCTCTTAACGGATGTGAGAGATAAGCTTCTTTTCGAACCGGAATATGCTGGCAATATTAAGGAAAAGATCCCGCCTAAGTCATCCTTACGGATCCCTTGGGCATGGTTGCCAGGTGCTCTTTGCCTTCTTCAAGAGGTACACCCTCATCCTTGTTCAATCTACTTGGTTTATACTTGGCCGACTGTTCAGCTTTCAGCTTTTCATATTCCCAAATAATTACTTTAAAGCACTAATTTAAGAGGGATTCTCAATGAGTTACTGTAGCATTCCCACAACTCATATTGGCACCCTATCTGTAGTCAGTTCTTTTGTAGATACTCTTATACTGTTACACTACGAAGGGTGCCAATCAATACTATAATTCACCATAGTTTTTTGTTTAATCAACACAAGAAATAACTTTTGTTTTGGATATGCACATGATTATCGTACCGGATTCCTCCATTCTAGGTTGGGGAAGTTAAGCTTGTGCAAGATATTGGCCGGGTAGCTGTTCAGCATCCAGATGCTAAACTGTATATTCACGATCTACTTCTTTCTATGGCACTAGCTGAGGTAAGGCATATCAGAAAAGAGGTCAGGATATTGTGATATTCATTTAATTGCAGCACTGTTATGCCTCATTTTCTTATCCTAGGTGCTTTATTGAAGTGTGCAACTGCGAAGATGGGTTTTGAAAAGAACAAGGTATCCCAAGGATTTGAAGCTCTTGCTCGTGCTCAGTGCCTTCTAAGGAGTAAAAAGTCTCTTGGGAAAATATCATTGTTGTCTCAGGTACTCCTATCATCTTCCATGGGTCTTCTGTCAAATTATATATGAGTATTTGTATGGCATTTAATTGTAGAGCCTACTAGTAGGCATCTGGCCTGGTGCTCTGAAATGGGTCTGTCAGTCTAATTATTTGACTAAATGTTATTGCTCTGTTACAAATTAGAGATCAAATATCTGCTTAAGAGATCAAAGTGTAGTGGATCAATTATTGAGAACATAATAAATTCCTAGTCAGAAGAACCTGGTGGATGAAATTTCCAAAATACAACAAATTGCTGTCAGACAGCATTTGACTTTATGCAATGCTCGTATATGTGTCAAAGTATATTGCCTTTTCTGTGGTGTAAATTTTTATAGTTGATCATGTTTTACAGATAGAAGAGTCTTTGGAGGAGCTTGCACCAGCCTGCACATTGGAACTGCTAGGCATGCCTCACTCACCAGAGAACGCTGAAAGAAGACGAGGAGCAATTGCAGCCTTGCGTGAACTGGTCAGACAAGGGCTTGGTGTGGAAACATCATGCCGAGTCCACGACTGGCCATGCTTTCTGAGCCAAGCACTTAATAGATTAATGGCTGCAGAGATTGTTGATCTTCTTCCGTGGGATGATTTAGCTATTACAAGGAAGAATAAAAAATCACTTGAGTCACAGAATCAAAGGGTTGTAATTGATTTCAATTGCTTCTACATGGTGTTAATAGCTCATATTGCCCTGGGGTTTTCAAATAAGCAACCAGAATTGGTAAGTTCTTTCCATTTTTAACTTTGGAGGTTCTAAATTAATTTTTTTTTGAAGGTTCACAAAGTAGCATCTTTGAATTTCATATCTTTCTTTGGGGATTTGCAGATTGACAAAGCAAAAACTATCTGTGAGTGTCTGATTGCATCAGAGGGTTGCGATCTAAAACTTGAGGAAGCTTTTTGCTTGTTCCTTCTTGGTCAGGTATATATTTTATGCTTTATCCTATTTTTCTATATTGTGCTGTTTCATGAAAACACATTTTGACTATTGCAGAAGCTATGAATATGTTTTTTTTTTTGGTTAGTTGAGTTTTGGCCTTTTGGATCCTTAATGAGTTTTTAATTCTTGGCGGTATCTTGGTTTCCAGGGTAATGAGGCTGCAGTTGTTGAAAAGCTCCAGAAGCTGGAATCAAATTCAAGTTCTGCTCCGCAGATAGCAATCACAGGGAAGGATATTAAGAATAGTGATGGTGCAAAGCAATTGGTATATCTCTTAGTTTGTATTGGCATTATTATTTTAGGTGTCACTATAAAATTCATGTCATTAATCTTGAACGTTAGTCATGGAGAGGTCCTGAGCGAACTTTTGGAGTCTTACCTCTATCATATAGGTTGAATGGCATCAATATATATGCAGAAGTTTTTTGTTGTTGATTGAAGGATATGTGGAAGTAGCTCAGTCTACTTGGTTGTTGTTAATTAGCTAATTATGGAAGTAGCTTACTCTTGATTTTTGCTTACTGAATCTGTAACGTAGTGGCATGTACATGAATGTTCAGTAGAAGCACTAACTAGTAACCAGGAAGTTTAAGTAATTTTGTTAGGCTGCTCAGTAGGTCGTAGATGCTGTCATGAAACACCCAAATGTGTTCTATGTTCTCGGCCCACTTTTCACACTTTTTTTCACTACAAACTTAACGTTTGTTTTCAAGGTGAGTACTTTCTCATGTCGGACTGCCTGCTGAACTTGATCAGGAAATGTGGCTGAAGGATGCTGTCCTTGCTGTCTTTCCAGACTCACGCAATTGCCCTCCATCATTGGTGAGATTCACATGGATGGCTGATAAGTGATAATCACTTTATTTTACTAATGAGTTTGTGCCTGTATTTGCTTGCAGGCTAACTATTTTGGTGGTGAAAAAAGAACTCCTGTTAGCAAGAAGAGTAAATTAGCTCCACTGACTTCACCTATTTTAAGTCATAGACCAATGTCGACTACTCTTGTGTCAGAGCGGAGAGATTTCGATGACTCTCTTTCCCACTTGAACTCTTCTCAACATCTTGGAACAGCTGTTAAACAGTTGGCTCCAACTGATCTGCAAAGCCCCTTGATATTGGGCAAGACTGGCGGTGGAGCAGTGGTACTGCTGGATCTGTTCAAATGAAAAGGAATCTTGGCATGCGCCATGGTAAAGTTTGGGAAGGTTGGCTGAGTAGAGGATTTCTGGTGGGAAGGATCACTTTTGTTGCTGTAGTTGGGTGCATTGTTTTCGCTACCTTAAAGTTAATGGGAATGAAAGGCAGAAGTGCTTCTAAACGAGCCCACAGTAAACCAAATTTGCACTATAATTCTGTTGCTTGGACAACAGATTCATCTGTAGATTTTCGTCTAGGCCCTGCTTATATCAAGGGAAATGGAATCGCTGGTGGACTTAGGAAGTTTTTGATGACTTTTATGAAACGGGCAAGGAACTGTTCAGATACTGGAAATTCACCAGTTTCGCGAATGTTTTCTTCAACTTCTTTGTGCCGGAGGCCAATGTCCGTTGAGGAAGCGGAAGATCTTGTCAAGCAATGGCAAGAAATTAAAGCTGAAGCTTTGGGGCCCAGCCATGAAATTCAGAGCCTCTCTGAAGTCCTTGACGAGTCAATGCTTGTTCAGGTACTATTGCTTTAACAATATATGTGATTGAATAGTTGTCTGACCCAAGTTTTATCTATGAATTCACACGGCGTACATTGGGCGTGTAGGTAGACATGTCATTCTAATAATTCCTGCTACGCAGTAGTGTACTGATGTTACCTGTTGATGGTATTTGCTCCTGTATGCAAATGAGGATGCTAATTATAGTACATTGATTATAATTGTGCTTCATAGAAAAACAGAAACCTTTTGAGCTCAAAGTCTCAAATCACATTTGGGTGCAATAATAAATATTTGCCTGAAACAGACACTTGAGTTCCTGCTAGTTTTCAAATTTGCACGTCTTTACATTTTCGGGCGGTTACTTATCGATCATGTGTATGATTTGCAGTGGCAAGCTTTGGCTGATGCTGCAAAAGCAAGGTCTTGTTATTGGAAATTTGTTTTGCTACAATTGTCTGTCCTGCGAGCTGAAGTTTTATCAGATGAGGTTGGAGAGACAGCAGAAATTGAGGCTCTGCTAGAGGAAGCAGCCGAACTTGTTAATGAGTCTGAACAAAAGAACCCTAGTTATTACAGGTAAGTGGAACTTATGATGTGTTTTCGGTGAAAATTATGTATTTGTACACATTTGTACACTATATACTTTGTGTTGTGGGTCAGTCATTCAATCTGGATTTCAGTTTGCAAGGCTTTTAATTTTAAATTTGTTTCCTTTTTTTTTTCCGGGCCGGGGGTGTCACGTTTTTCTTGTCCTTTTTTTTTTTTTTTGCTCTTGTTGTGCCAAATTCTCTTTCCCTAAAATTGAAAACTTATTATTTTCATTGATTGCAGCACCTATAGAATTTGGTATGTTCTAAGAAGGCAAGAAGATGGTTCCTGGAGGTTCTGTGAAGGGGAGGTTCAAGCACCATCATGACCTTGGCCTCCTTGTTACTGGAAAACTAAACCAGCCATGCATGCTGAATAATTCTGTGCTAACTCTGGTTCCTCACATCTATAGTTTTTCTTGTGGAGGGACAATGAATTAGAAGTGTGGATTCCAGTTTAGGAAGGTTTTAGCAGAATGACAAAGGGTTTGGGTAGATAAGTTTACATTACTATCATGTTGATAATTTTCACTTCTTATGAGCTTTGATAGAATAGGCAAGAAATTCTACTTACGGGTTCCCCACATTTGGTGTGGATCGGCTCTTTTGACAGATTGGTAGACGTTTTGCATAGGCAACTGAAATGGAATTGTTTGGCATGTACCAAAGGAATCCATTTGAAATAGATTGAATTCAAAGGATTTGTAGTTAGCAAAACAGGGGAACATTATCTGAAAAGAGACTAAGCATCAGATGAAATTGATTGTTCTGGTTTGGATCTTGAAGGATGAAATGTAAAAAGTTGAAGTTAGTCATTCAAGCGAAGGTGTTATCGTTATCATGACATTAACTACATCCCTCGGTTCAACAATTTCTAATACAAAAGTTATTCTGGTTTGTATCATTCACGATGTCAATGGTAGGTGAAGTTAACAGCAGGTCATAACCAAAGATTAAGATACGGAACTTTAAAAAATAGAGATATCGAATATATCCGAGATATATAAAACGATGTTCAAATGCAAATGTCGATCAATCGAGCGCGGGAAGAACTTAAATTATCATGATGGTAAAATAGGAGATTTTTTTTTTTTGTCATCTCAAGCCTTTAAAAAAACCTTTTTATCATTAGCCCAAGAAATATTTCAATATAATATAATCTCATTCCACATGAATAAAAAAAATGAAAACAGAATAAAGCAAAAAGAGGTAAGAAATAATAAAGCCGGGCTCGAAAATGAAGTAAATATTTGATACCTAAAATTGCTTCCGCGCCGGAGTGGTAACTCACCCGGTCACCATTTTTTTTAGAGAAAATTACATAATAGCACATGACCAAATTTAAAAACACAAAAACCCCACTTTCAATATTTTTTGTACAAATT
Organism: Fragaria nilgerrensis; assembly: GCA_010134655.1. Taxonomy (NCBI): domain Eukaryota; kingdom Viridiplantae; phylum Streptophyta; class Magnoliopsida; order Rosales; family Rosaceae; genus Fragaria; species Fragaria nilgerrensis. The sequence goes on from CM020981.1 coordinate 11,889,754, forward strand.
AGGACATAAGCCCAAGCCCAAACTAATGGTATCAAATCTGATTTAGACTTTCATAGGAAAAATAACTAAAATACCATTTTTTCAAATAAATTTACTCAAAATGACACGGCAGTAGCACGTCTCATGTCGACACGGCAGTAGCACCTCTTCGATCGACACGGCAATAACACGTCTCTCGTCGACACGGCAGTAGCACGTCTCCCGTCGATACAACAGTAGCACGTCTTTGGTCGACACGACACTAGCACGTCTCCGGTCGATACGGAAGTAGCACGTCTCATGTCGACACGGCAGTAGCACGTCTCTCGTCGACACGGCAGTAGCACGTCTCTCGTCGACACGGTAATAGCACATTCCTAAACAGTAGTAGCACGTCTCTCGTCGACATGGCAGTAGCACGTCTCATGTTGACACGGTAATAACACATCTCTCGTCGACACGGCAGTAGCACGTCTCATGTTGACACGGCAATAGCATGTCTTCGGTCGACACGGCAATAGCACATCTTCGGTCGACACATCAATAACACGTCTTTGGTCGACACGACAGTAGCACATCTCTAGTTAACACGACAACAGCACGTCTTCGGTCGACACGGCAATAACACGCCTCATGTCAACACGGCAGTAGCACGTCTATGGTCGACATGACAATAACACGTCTTTGGTCGACACGACAGTAGCACGTCTTTGGTCGACACGGCAGTAGCACGCCTCTGGTCGACACGGCAGTAGCACGCCTCTGGTCGACACGGCAGTTCCACGTCTCATGTCGACACGGCAGTTCCACGTCTCCGGTCGACACGGCAGTAGCACGTCTCCGGTCGACACGGCAGTAGCACGTCTCCGGTCGACACGGCAGTAGCACGTCTCCGGTCGACACGGCAGTAGCACGTCTCATGTCGACACGGCAGTAGCACGTCTCATGTCGACACGGCAGTAGCATGTCTCACGTTGACACGACAGTAGTACGTCTATAGTAGCAGTAGAATATGTAGTGAATGGTAGTTTGGTAAAATATATAGTGACAGATGACATGTAGATATTAGTTTGTCCTAATTTGTTAATTTTTGTACTTAAATGTATAAAATAATATGTAAATGATGTATTTGTAAACTGAAATTTGGTCAGTAACTAATATGTAGTTTACTATTTTTTTTATCAAAAAAAAGAAAGAAAATGAAGTAAATATGATGGGTAGGGCACCAAAGCCCAAACCGGAAAAAGCAATTCATCGTCAACAAGCCCAATACACATATTAAAGCAGAGAGCAGCAGCAGCTGTAGAGTCTAGGAATCTCGAGACTCGGTTGATCCCAGGCACACAGAGGGAACCAAAACTATCGAAATCGAAATCCAAAGAGTCACTCTGATGGCTCGCCAATCCGTTGCCAAGCTGATCGGCTCGATCGCATCACGCAAGCTTTCATCACCATCTACGTCAACCACGTCAATTATTCAGCGCCGTCACTACGCCGCCGCCCCGCCGCCGCCCGCCGTCTTCGTCGACAAAAACACTCGCGTCATTTGCCAGGGCATCACTGGAAAGAACGGCACCTTCCACACCGAACAAGCCATCGAGTATGGCACTAAAATGGTAGACCATTTTTGAATCTCTCTTCTCCTCGTCTTTATATTTCGTCTGGTTCGCTCGCTTTTTCGCCCTAAATGTTCATCCAAATAGTCCTAGTCAGCTCCGAAAGCTTCGAAATCAGATGCAGCCAAATGCGTTAATACTAGCTATGTGTTTACATTCATTTACTGCAAATTGACTTATTGTTGAGGCGTGAAACCATGTATATGCTTGTGTAAGAGCACAAGCCCTCAATCGGATATCGAGTTTGGGGAAAATAAATTACTAGAACTTGCATACAAGAATGAGACAATGTTACTAGGAACTAATTAACCGGAATGCTTCCAATTTGTTGCTGTAAATAACTTGGTTTTGAATTTTTCTTGCTTTCCGTTTATTTTTAAGTAATTGTGGTGAAACAGGTGGGTGGTGTTACTCCAAAGAAGGGCGGGACAGAGCATTTGGGACTTCCAGTCTTCAATTCGGTGGCGGAAGCAAAGGCCGAAACAAAGGCTAATGCAACGGTGATCTATGTTCCTCCACCATTTGCTGCCGCTGCAATTATGGAAGCAATGGAAGCTGAGCTGGATCTTGTTGTGTGCATCACTGAGGGGATCCCACAACATGATATGGTACTATAAGTTTTACCCTTGTTTTTACTGGAAGCATGTGTTTTGCCATGTTTGCACCTGATGATTTGGTTTTTAGATGTAATACCTCTTATTTATCAAATCACTTCATTTTACAACCTGATGACCTAATTGTCAGACTCAGTAGTCATATCTTTCATCTAAAGCTGAGTTATCAATATCATCCTTTGACAATCATCATATGAGTGGGAATATGAAATACCTGCTTGAAGCAACTATTTTTGGATTTTAGGTACGTGTGAAAGCTGCACTTAACAGCCAATCTAAAACTCGGCTCATTGGACCAAATTGCCCTGGAATTATCAAGCCTGGTGAATGCAAAATTGGAATTATGCCTGGCTACATTCATAAACCAGGTCGCGTGGGAATTGTTTCTCGATCTGGTACCTTGACTTATGAAGCGGTGAGTATTAGATGAATGCTTATGCTTGAGGAAAAAAATTACTAACTTGCAAGTTAGATGTTGTGCTAGCTCTTCATCCAATTTACGAGTTGTGTTTTTGATATCTACAGGTTTTCCAAACAACTGCTGTTGGCCTTGGACAATCCACTTGCGTTGGTATTGGGGGTGATCCTTTCAATGGTACAAACTTTGTTGATTGCATGGAAAAATTCTTAGCAGATCCTCAGACAGAAGGTTAGTGGTTCATGTAATTTTGGTTAAAATGGTAACTTCTTTTCAAATTGCATGTGGAAAGGAAGAATATGGTCGAGCTTGCGTGTATCATTTCATTCTGGGGTCTATCTATCCACCCGACCATCTGTATTTGTTCAGAGTTACATGTTTTGCATGGCTCTTGCATGGGTTGCTAGAAGTGCTCAACTAGGAATATAGATATGGTGTCTCCTACAAAAAGCTTAGGATACTTGTTGTGTATAGATCATGTTATTGTCTAGAGTGTCTTAAGACTGTTTAAGCTTAATGATCCTTGCACCATGGTAGGTCTCTTTGTATGAAACTAATCTGGTTCACCAGTTACATATGTTGAGCAAGTGCACACTTCAGAGTTGGCAATTCTACTACTGCGGGAAATGATTAAACTAATACTGGAGTAGTAAAATTATAGTCATTCTTTGAAAACTGAACCATATATTTGATCTTAAGGCAGTTTATAATGAGGGAAATGGCATTGATTAAGTGGATCAGACGAAATTTTAACACCCATGGAGTCATACTAAACAGAATTAGTGTGTAGGTCTATTTTGAGCTGCACATCCCAACACTGTTGATTACTTCATGATACTATTTGGTACAAGTTAAAAAAATTAAATCTGAATATTGGTTGTTCATTCCAAGTGGAAATTTGTATGATGATGCAAACGTTTTGTGGTTCTTGACTATAATCGCATCAGAATCCCTCGTTGTCAACAACCTTTCATCTGTGTATCATCTTCAAGCATTTTATTAAGCAATGTATATGTTTCAGGTATCGTTCTGATAGGAGAGATTGGTGGGACTGCAGAAGAGGATGCCGCTGCATTGATAAAGGTAATCATCCCAAAACCCAATGTTTTTCAGCATGGCAATGGCTGCGTCTCTGTTTTCTTGGTTCAAGTATATGAATATTTCCTAGGTTTTTTTTTTTTTTTCTTTCCTAATTTGAGTATACGAATAACTGTTAGATCCTTGAGTGTTTTTCAAACTGAGAGATAGTATTATTAATTTCTTCGAATCTGTTGATATGAAAATAAGAATGGGCCACTCAAACCTGAAACAAATAAAAAGAAGATGAAAACTAGTTTTCTGACCAATGGTACAGGCAAGTGGAACTGAGAAGCCAATTGTTGCATTTATTGCTGGACTAACTGCTCCCCCTGGTCGGCGTATGGGTCATGCAGGAGGTACAGTGTACACAATCCATCTTTCTTTTTCTATCTCACATGGTCAGAGGTTTTCTTATGATCATATCATTTGTATAACACATGGGTTTCATCTTGTTGTGCAGCTATTGTATCGGGTGGAAAGGGTACCGCACAAGATAAAATCAAGACTCTTAGGGAAGCTGGGGTTACAGTGGTGGAGTCCCCAGCAAAAATTGGGGTTGCCATGCTTGATGTGTTCAAGCAGAGGGGACTAGTGAACTAGTTTGGCAGTAGCAGCTATTTTGGAATCATCTAAAACATGTTATAGGGCAAAATGTCCAAACAGCATAAAAATGTCGAAAATTTCATACACTGATCAATTGTGGTGGAGCATTTGAATGCTCGGAGTTTCTCAACCTGTTTTTCCACCTGTGGTGGTGGTTGATAATCAATTAATTTGTTCTTGAGATTTTAACTTTTTGGTCATGAATGTTTCTCTCACAAGGGATGCTGCTAGCTACTTTGCAGGGAAATTATTTTGTAACTGAAAGGTGAATGAATGTCTGGAATTCGCAGCCAAAAGGCTACATCAATGTTTTGTAATGCACCTTTTAGTCTCTGCTTTCTTTTCTTTTTTTGATTTTATCTGTTTATGTTTCGGACACAATCTATCTGAAACTGATGGTGCATTTGGACAAACCTTAACCCCATACAATGTTCCAAGACGTTCTGCTTCCATAATCATCCTGGAAAGGGTCCCTAAACCCTAATTCAAACGATCGACCAAAAGGAACATGCCAAATTGGTGCCACAAGAGTCATGCCTACTACCACTCCAAACCCAACCAGGATTCTGCCTTGGTTGTTATATAACAAGGCAGCCCTAGCCTAGCCGCTACGTCCAAACTGCCTCCTCCTCTCCCTCTTTCGAAACTTGCTCAAGCAAGGCCATGGCTTCCCAAGTAAAATCTTTTCTACTCTTATGCGTTGTCTTGATCGCAAGTTTAGCTCTACTGTCTAGAGCCACATCGCGATCATTAACTTCTGAAGCTAATAATGATTCCGTGAATGTTTCTCAAGTATTTTGAGAACTGGGTGGAAGAGCATGGACGCACTTACTCGAGCAGCGAGGAGAAGGCAAAACGTTTTGCTATATTCAAGGAGCGGTATGAAGATATAGAAAAGTTCAACCGCCAAGGGAATCATAGTTTCACATTAGGTCTCAATGCATTCAGTGATATGACTTTCGAAGAGTTCTCCACAATTGAGTTACCAAACCCTAGCTCAATCTCTTCTTTTAGGTATCAAGATTTTAAACTTGAGGATCTTCCCAAAAGCTGGGACTGGAGGACACAAGGAGCTGTGACCAATGAATGTCAAGGATCAAGGAAATTGTACTGGTAAGTTAATATATGCTTACAGGGTATGACACCTGAAGTTGGTTGGTTGGATATATGCTTGTATATTCTTGATTGATGTAATAATAATTACAAAAATATGTGCAGGTTCTGGTTGGGCTTTTGCAACAGCAGCAGCAGTGGAAGGGCTTACCCCATTGTACAACAGACCTTATGGAAAACTTATGAACTTGTCAGTGCAGAAACTTATAGCCTGTAGTAAGCACTACGGCACCCGTGGCTGTGAAGGAAATCTTCCAAGAGGAGCTATGGCTTCTATTAGAGGAGCAATGACTTGTGCAAGGGATTATGGACTCGTAACTGAAGAAAAGCTTCCTTACATGTTTGCTGATGACCAACCATGCAACAACGATTTCGAATCTTTACCTGATATGAAGATATCTGGTTATCAAGTTGTGCCGGAGTTTGATGAAGTTGCTCTGGCCAAGGCTGTTTACCATCAACCAGTTGTAGTCATGCATTCCACAAGCGAAAGGTTTAACACACACAGAAGAGGTATTTTTATGGATGCAGATGGAGAGTGTGCGAAAGGTAACATCAGTCACACTAGTACACTTGTTGGCTTCGGTACAACTCCATTTGGTCAAGACTATTGGATTCTGAAGAATTCATGGGGCACCCGTTGGGGTGAACATGGTTATATGAGAATCAATCGAAATACGAAAAATAAGCGAGGTACTTGTAACCTGGCAACATTCCCAGTGTTCCCCACTCTGAGATGAGTATGATAGAAATTCTAGGCCTCAGCAAACAGTTGGTGTTCACTAAAAGACATCCACAGAAGACATTTGTATACATAACCACATAAGAATCAATTTCCTCAACATGATCAAATGACTGACATTTTCTTTCTGTTCTAGTTCGTTAATAATATCATAGTTGATTCTGTACAGCATCATTTTCTTTCTTTCCTAGTTCGTTAATAATATCATTGTTGATTATGTACAGCATTTAAAAACATGAGTTACTGATCTTTTGATCATAATTTTTTTTTTTTTTTTGAGATCATCAACGTTGGTATCCTAAAAAGCTTTTTAGGCCCAGAGACTAATCCGTACCGAGGGATCATGCCTTTGATCATAAACTTTTTTTTTTTTTTGAGATTATCAACGTCAGTATTCTCAAAAGCTTTTTAGGCCCAAAGACTAATCCGTGCCGAGGGATCATGTCAGAACGTTTCCTCCTCCCTGGCCACCAAGAATAAATTGGGATTTACTCCAATTAGCGTCGGCTGAGATTTGAATCTGGGTATATAGGGGTTCCACACCTACGCTCTTACCAACTCAACCACTTATGATGGTTTGATCATTTTCGATAAAAGTACCAATTTGCCGCAGGGAGACGTCTAGAATGTACCCAGAGGGTGCTGCACCCAGATGTCTGTCCATGTGTCGACGAGACAGAGGCCACACGTGGGTTATCTGATACGTATAGGGTTGGGGTAAATACGGGGTTAGTATTTGGGGGTTAGGGTAAATACGGGGTAAGATTATAGAGGTAAATACACAGATGTATTTTGGTTTAGATTATATTTTTTATTTTTTCGTTGTAAACAAATGTTAAAAAAATCGGGTGTCTGGGCTGTAGTGAGTGTTTGTTATCGAAGGGAAAGAGGAAAGCAGCAACCAGATTGAATCGACTAAAATGGTGGATTGAGGTTGCCTACCCAAACGGGATCCCGATACACCGCAGGTATGGACGTTCTACAGCTCCTGAAGTGATACGATGGAGATGATCGGAGGATTCGGTGTGTTGAAGAAGCTTCAGTTTGGTAGGAGAGTGAAAAACAGATTTGAAATTTGGAGAACGGGTGTTGGCGATCGATTTCCGTTTCTTGAGTTAGGAATTGTGGATGGGTTACTTGCGGACGCAGACTGAGAATCAACGAATGAGAGATGTTCGTTTCGTTTTGGGCCTGTACAAGGTTAGTGTTTGCAAATTCTGAAATTGTAATTGAAATTGAAATTGTGTACACGTGCCCGTATCGGATTCATGGTTGTTGTTTAATATCAATCGTATGACAGGATGAATGTCGACCCTGAACTTGACGATGGTGGTCTTCGATTCAGTGATCAGCAGTTTTCTTCAGATCAAGATGTCTGCCAAGAAGTTGATGGGTAAATTAAGTTTAGAGTCGAGCTCTCAAAAATCTTCATCTTCTTCATCATACTAATTTGGGTTGTCGTTGATTGTTTTGCCATCATTCTTGTAGATTGGGTCGGTTCAAACCTAGTAATTGACTCAAAGATCTACAAGTGGTGAGGCCAACGATAAGGTACGTACTATTTGTGTGTCTTTTTAAATTGTAGAGATAACTGAGGTTTTTTGTTTGAATGGAACGAGAAAATTGAGGTGTTTGTTGTATGGCTGAAAACTGGGTCAATGGATACCCAATGCTTAAGGTAGAGGTTAAATCCAGTTAGAATAAGCGATGTGAGCTATGATAGGTTAAATTGGACATAGCAAAGCAATTGGTTTGAAACAATTTTATTTTTGTGTTGGTGGATGAGTTCTGGGTTACTTTTTTGACTCCTGGTTCTGTGTGGGTTGTTTTTTGCCACATGTGGTTCTCAGATTGAACTGGTGAAAATAGCAGGGCAACAGTTTTCATCAGCTCTTAGGTAAAACCAAGTCTGCAAGGGCTGATAGATTTGTAGTTGGTGTTTGGAGTACTGAGATATATGAGCTGATGAACACTGGTGTGATGCTTGAGGAACCCATTTATTTGTTGTTACTATCTATGCTTGATGTTTTCGTTTCCTTCACCTATACTCATTTGGGTTCAGGCATTTTAAAGAATGAGATATGTTCTATGACATATGGTGCATGAAATTCTGACCATAATATTGTTGGGTATATGATTTGATGAACATCTAGTGAAACTTATTGAAGGTTGTTATGTCTGTTGTCAGAAAATAGGGCATGTGTAAGAATGATGATCTGTAACTATGTTAGGTCTTAGTGTGTTGTTCTGAGATGCATATATTTGTGAATGAACTTTTGTACAAGCCGTTGTCCTCGAGTATTCTCTTACCTGCTTGACAAATAAATTATCAAATGCTTCATGGGGTAGTAACAAGACAGCATTCATGGTTATGATATTCAGTTGTGGTTTTAAAATAGTAGCTACCTTGTGCTTATTATGATTCCATTGCAGGTTTTGCGATGCCAATTATTGGATATGAAAGCACTTAAATTGGTGGGAACGTTTCAGTATCATAACCCTATTCAATTGGATTATTAGGTGTGAATAAAACTTCAGTACCCTAGTTCCTTTTTATCTGTAATCAAACCAAAGGCATAACTGAACTTAGCACTATATGTTTGCTGGGTTTCAAGCTTTCATTGTGTGGATCAGTGGATGTTAGTTTAAGCAATCATAGCTCTTTTCAGTGTCAATATCAAAATGATGAGAGTTTCTTTTTTCATAGGACATAAAACCCTAAATTGTTTACATGCACTTTCTTGCATTTGAAGACTTTACAGAACAAGTTTTACTCATGATTCATCCTCTTACAATCTTAGTATTTTTCTATTTATCAGCATCACTATTCTCATTAGTCATCTACATGAGAAAGCGTGAGGGTGGGTATGTATTTTACTGTAACTGAGGAGTATGAGTAAAGCTTGAGGTTGAGTATGTTTAAGGTTCAGAATCTGTAACAGTGGTTAGAAGGATTGGTAGTGTAAGGAGGAAATTTGATAGGAAATATGAACTGAAGTATGATATTAAGATGTATGTATGACTACAGGGCGTTCATGACTACATTGCACTTTTAATTCTCTTTTGGGATAGAAAACCAATATACTGAGACCAAGTTCTATGTCACCCAATGACCATACATCTCGAGTGGAAGAGTGGTTTAGTAGTAATGAGAACCCATATGGATAGTGACTTCTCAGTAACCAGCAACCCTTTGGGTGAATAAGGAGTCGTGTAGCTGTCCCAATTACTTGATTAAGCACTAGTTCAGGTGTCTTATCTATCCTCCCTCACCTCTTAGTTTTAGACCCAATCAATATGACTTAAATTTGAAGGCATGATGGTTAATTGGAAACATGACGGTTAATTGCTATGATGTCAATTTGAACTTCATTGTTCACATTATATGTAGATGACTATTTTTGTTATGATTGCTGTCAGTTCAACTAAGGTTTGGTTCTCAGAATAAGAACTAACCAACCTAATACAATGTGTGCAGGTACCCTATCATAGAAGAGTTGCAGCTGTGGGATGAAATTCTTATTGTTTATATATTAATGAGTTCATAAATCTATTCTATTATACATTTTAAGATGCAATATAAAGTATATGAAAGATGCCAATTGGCTTTTGTGTATAGATATATGAATTTAACAACATATAGAACATTAAAAATGTGTATCGAGTAATGATTTATGCTAAAGTACCTTTAATGCATACATGTCTCATTTATTTACATGTAGCATGATGTTGAGACTGTTGCATTCTTTTGCATACAGATCTCATTTATTTATGAAACAGAATTGTCAAGCAGGGTACTCTCGATTTAGTACAGGGAATGACTCCATGTCTCAGATTTGGTGCACTTGTTAGTTAAAAAATGAATAGAATACCTATTTGGTACCTTGTCTTTATCATAATTTGGGCAAATCTGAATAGCGAACTGCATATTCCATGACTACATGGCACATGGTACACAAAGAATGTTGATACGTTTGTGTAACCCTAACTGGACTGACCATTTTGACATACATCATTAAGACATGCTCATGTAAGAAATTGACTATGAGTCCATTTGAAATTTAGCAGAAACGTAACTATAAAGATGACAGAATCTCAAGAGAATATGAACCTACGAAATCAGCAACATACAATTGTGAAGAGTACAAATCAAATTGAAAAACTAAAAATCCAAGTGATTGTCAACCGACGTCCACCACAATAGTCTTCCGCTTCTAATGTGGTATAACACTAACTTGTTTAATAACTAGCCTTCATAACCGCGCTTCGTGCGTGCAGAAGGATTTCCATCAAATTTTATCGAATTCGAAAACTTATTGGTTGATCAGAAATTAATAATCAACTATTAGTAGAGCTCAGGTCCTTAACCACACAAAGGTTTGATACAAATTAAAGTAAAGAGTAACCTGGAAGATCTATCAAAACAATGCTAACAAAGTTTTACTTTAATTCATCAAAGCGAATTCCTTCACAGTAGCTACAGCTGTATTGATGACCGAGTGATGATAGTGAGTGAATCTCCTCTCAATATTGCTTTCTCTTAAGGTGCTTTTTATGGTCTTTAACAGAAGATTGGTCAAAAGAAAATGACCTGTAGATTGGATGTAAATATCAGTATTAACCAAAACACTGATCAAAAAATTTGAAGAACCATTTCCATTTCACCATAACTATTATCAATGAAAAGATGGATTGCGAACATTAAATAGTCTTCACATTATGAAGCTCTGAACACAATTCTCATGAAACAGGGAATAATAATTCCAGCTACAGCACAATTGTAAAACTACGATTCCACAGCAACACTACAAACACAAATCACATTCACCGATTCCACACAAACAATCGATATTGCATAATACCAACACATGACTGGAAACAAAGAATCTGAGGAGAAATTAACTCATAGTCAATGCACTTTTTCACAACAGGGCAGGAACATATATACATATTGAACATTCAGCATAAAAAGTATGAAACATATAGCGATGATTGCTAATGAGATGATTATACATACTTAACACTCAGATATGTGCAGATAGTGATGATTATACATATTAAACACTGAGATAATTGCATATATCAGAAACTGACATTAAAATCCAATTCTAAATGACAACTAATGATGCATCAATAAAAATGACAACAGATGAGGAGAAATGAAATTAGACTCTTCTGAAGGCCTTTTCCATGCATTTGATGTAAATCATGAAATTGGATAATCTAAAGCAAACAGTTCTCACATTTCATTTAAAATCACAAATGCTACAAACTTCATAAAGAATAATTAGTTACTCTTGTACAGGCAATTATATGGTCTATATGAGGTTCTTTATGGTCCGTATGACACTTGTACATAACATTGTTGGATTAATCTTCATAAAGCACATTGTTATGCGCTTATACAAATACATTCCTTTTCAAACCTAATTATTTCCCTCTTACTGACATAGAATGCTTGACAATTCCAAATGAAGCCAAAACCTTAGTAAAAAGAGGATATGAAAACCTGACAATTCCAAATCAACTATTTTGATGCTCTGAGCTGGTTCTCGCATAATTTGGTGCTCAAAACTTACAGTCAGTTTTGTTATCCCATTATAGGAATCTATTTCTATATGGTCCAAATGCATCTTATCAGCAAGTGAAATCGATTCCCTTCTCAATAAGTATGCCTATTAGAGATCACATAACTAAAGTCAAGTTTTGGCGAGTAATTGTATGGTAACTAACTCAGCCATTCCATTTCGTTGCCTCATATACATATTACTTTTCAGCATTCTAGATCGAAAGGAAGTTTGATTGAGATCTATTGCTCTCATTTGCACTACATAACCACTACCTCTGCAACTAACTCATCTAACAACGACTTCTCTACTTCCCTACCTATTATTGCAAAGGCAACATTGTTCAGATTTTAAATCCGACTACCAAATTGGGTTCTAAGCTTTTGGCTTCACATTAGTGCTAAATCATGAACTTCATCTGGTCTACTTAACTGAGTCCTAATGGAAAAATGAATCACCAAACATGAATGGATATCCATCAAGAAAGTTAGGCACATCATATAGACTTATAGAGTAGGACTCAATGTACGTTTTATTGAATTCTGTAATTGAATTCTGGAGGACAGATTGTACTTCCACAAAAGTTTGACTATTTACAGTATTACACCACATCTTGTATTGCAGATTAGACCATATGGATAATATGGCACAAGTCTACACAACTACACACCATAATTTGTCTGCAACAATATTGCTTTTTCAAATTGAAATATTTTCCTTATGGCCTAGAAAATTTTGTTTGCTATTAAATTTATTCCACAATAAGATCAAATTCACATACATCATCAATTAAGATTTTCACGCTATAGCGCCAAAACTGTAATCACATCTAAACAATTAAAAATAAAAAATAAAAACAAACAACACCAGCAGAGAAAAAACTCTGTTTGGCTACTGAGGAAAAAAAAACGCAGCAAAACAGAAGGGGATCAAACTCACAAAAGGTTCAAACTCAGAACCAACATATACCAATTGAGCCAATTTCAACCTCATCAGATAAAACTTACAAACATACAAATCAAGCATTTAGTAAATAAAGGCCCCAAAAATGAAGAGAACGGAGTTTACCGATTCTAGGGTCAGTATCCATTATCGAGTGAGCAGAGGAATGAAAATGGAATCATTACCTGACCTTCAAAATCGGATTTCCAAAACCTGCAGTTTCATGTTCAGGTCCTCAACAGTAAGTCTCACCTGACAAACCAACATGCATCCACTAATAACTACGAAGCCCAAAAAGCAAGCAATACCCAGATGAGAGAAGACACAGAGTAAGACTACACATACTCGGTTCTCTTTTCCAAAGCCAATCAATTTCATGGCTAAGCTACTAACTCAGTATCTAATTGAATCAATTATCTAACTGACGAAGTCATTTTTCAAGCAGAGTATACCAACTGTGTAAAAACCCAGATATCAATATTCAGATTGAGAAGCAATACCTTGAAAATCACCAAACCCATCAAATTGCAGCACCCTACCAATAGGAAAAAGTGAGAAATTGCAGCCCAGGTCGCAAAGCAACAACACAACCTGAAAAGCAAACAAAAAATAATCCTCAGATCAATAACCAACCCAGCTAAGAAGCACCTCTTATGCTTATGCTATTCACGATCTGAACCCTAATCACAAAACCAAAGAAGCAATCAGAGTCTCAGTTTTAGATCGACCCGTTCCGATAAAACCGTAACAGAAACCAAATTCATGTTACAATCGGCGAAAAATTGCTCAAATGTTCTCAAACAAATTCAAACTCATTACTCATTAGATCGAGAGAGAAATCGGGGAAAACTAACCAAATCTGGATCGAAGAAGAGCTTTTGCAGAGAGATGAACAAAGAGAAAGGCGGCGGCCCAAGCTTTGATTAGCTTATTGAGTTGTTCGGGTAGAGTTGAGCAGAGGTAGAAAGAGTGAGGTTTGAGAGAAAGAGGAAGGGTGGAAAGCGGGAAGTGGGTTTTGGACTTTTGGTTGTGGCCGGATGACATATACGTGGCTTAATCATGTGCAAGGGATGACATATACGTGGCTTAATCATGCGCAGGGAAAACGGGTCAGGACACTGTTTAGGGTTAACCGCTGTTATCGGTACCTAAACATTACTTAAAATACGTGATTTTTCAACCATAGACGTATTTCATTATTTCGATCACATCTTATTTCACGAGATTTTTGCAAAATTTGTGTGTCTATGTAGTTGGTTCACAAAGTTAAACACTTGTATATAACCTATTAAACAAGTTATACCATATTAGTAGGCACGTTGTGATTCCAATGACTAAAATTCACAAATAAAAATTCTACCATCTGATATGATCATTATAGTAAAACATGACTATGGTATAAAATTGAACTGCATTCGGCTACGTTCTGAGCTCGATCGAAGCGGTCAACCATAATCTATACGTTTTGGGAATAGAGTTGACCTCTTCGATCGAGCCTTTAACGTTTCTGAATCGAGTTGAATTTTCTACCATAGACGTATTTCACTGTAATGATCAAATCATACGGTCCATTTTGGTTTTATGAATTTTAATCATTGGAATCACAACGTGCCTACTAATGTGGTATAACTTGTTTAGTTAGTTATAAACATATATACAGCTTTGTGAACCAACTATACAAAGAAAGTAAAATTTTCGAAAATCTCGTGAAATATGATGTGATCGGTATAGTGAAATACGACTAGGGTAGAAAAATCACTTTAATTCGGCAACGTTTGGGACCCGATCCAAGCGGTCAACCTTATTTACGATTATGCTTTACTAAGGGTGCCCTATCCTGGGGTAGTAACGTCCCCAAATTTTTATATGGGTGGTTGCATCTCATCTATGTGAGAGTTTAATGTGTGAAAGAATCGACCAAACTAGGTCACGAAGGGGTACTTAAGAGCGTTTTCGTATGATAAGTGACTATAAATTAAGGTTGACCGCTTCGATCAAGCTTTCAACGTCACTGAATCGAGTTGAATTTTCTATCATAAGCGTATTTCACTATAACGATCAAATCATACGGTCGATTTTGGTTTTGTGAATTTTAGTCATTAGAATCACAACGTGTCTACTAATGTGGTATAATTTGTTTAGTTAGTTATAAGGATTAAATTTAGTGTACTACCCTGAACTTTGGATCACTCATCAGTTGTGCCCCTCTTTTTTTTTTTATCACGTGTACCCTTAAACTCTTAAAATTCATCAAGCTGAGACAAAAATTCAAATTCCATCCGATCATGACATCAGCGTCTGATGTGGAGGAGACAAAAATGACCCACATTTCAGTCCCCAACCATAACCAAAGGGCAAATAAGTCATCATACATTAAAACAAAAATTAAAACCAAATGTAAGATCAAAAACATCAAATCTACTACTCATTATCTTAAACACCAAAAATTTCCAGAAAAGTTCAAACATGGGCAAAAAAGACAAATGAGAAAAAAAATTCCAAAAAAAAGACATTCATTGTAACAACCAAATAGATGCATCATGTTTGGTTTACATCCAAGCCAACAATAACCATCATAGTCAACATCATAACCAACATCAAGTTGCATAATTTCTAGCCTTAATCATTAAAATACTGCAAACAATTAAGACTAGCAACTATGTTTGACACAAAACATGGTTGCGCAAAAAGTTACAACTTTGCATCTTCAAATCCAGAATATGGTTGCTATCAGCCTTACATACCTTATTTTCCAGCATTTTTAGCCCTAAGCCTCACTGATGCTCTTGATGAAGCTTGAGAACTTTGTGCCAAGGTAGAAGAATCATTTGGTGGTTTGCCTTTGTTTGAAGCTGCCTTTGCTGCTCCCCTTGATGTTGCATTTGCTGCAACCTTCTGTGCAGCTCTTCTTTCCTACAATAGATGCAACAAATTATGAATGTCCAATAATCCATAATTAAACACACATCCATCCAACAATTAAACACGCTTAACAAATCATTACTTTACCTTCATATCCTTAGCTTTAACAGTTGCCTTCTTTCTTAGATCATTCTTTGACTTTGGGGGGCGGGGGGGAGGGGGGGTTTGGTGCCCTTAGCCTTAGTAGAGGAGGCCTCTTCGGTATTCAGCTTCTTCTTCTTTTGAGCATTAGTGATTGTACTGACTGGTGTTTTTGGAGGAAGATGCCTATGACAGGTTTTTGAATTATGGCCCAATCTGCGACAAGTTCCACACTTTAAGGACCTCTGACGCCTCCCAAGCTTAGGACCATCATTCTCCTTTTCAGCTGCATCTTTATTTCTCTTGGTTTTTGGCCTCCCAGGCTGCCTAGTATATTGAGGTGGAAGGATGGCAAGTTCATCAGAAGGCATCCACAAATCCATCCCATTGACTGGTTGAATTGTGTGGGAATAAGTTGCAAGGTATGTCTTTTTGAGGTAGCATGCATCCATATAATCCTCAGGCTTCTCCCTCATGAAATGAATGGCCGAAATTGCATGTTTGCAAGGTATCCCTGTGAGGTTCCATCTCCTACAAGCACAAGTCCTCCTTTGTAGATCAACAACATATTTGCTTCCTCCAATGCTTTCCACCTCTATTTTAGTGCTTCCAGTGGCACTAGGGATGCAATCTGTGCTTGCTCTCACTTTATTCTTCTCTAAAATTTCCCTAGGCTTAGGACAGATGGTATCCACCACTTTGCTCATCTTCTCTTTCCTAACAGCAATCCTCTTCATCAACTTAACTCTGATTTCTTCAAAGCATGAAATAACAGGTTTGGACCTAACTAGAAGTATGAAGGCGTTGAAACTCTCACACAAGTTATTTAGAAGCACATCACATTTTAGAATGCCATTGAAATGTGATCTACACCAATGCTTAGGACTTCTTGTAGGTTCATTAGGGTCTGTAAAATATAATACAATCAAAACAAAAACAAAACAGAATCAAAGTTTATAAAACATTGATACTAAAGCATATGAATCACATAGTCAATCTTAGTATGAATAAAATGAAAGCTATAAAGAAAAAGTAATAGAAGTGGCATTTAGGTATACCTTAATTATAAATGATCTTAAACGTACTACAAATGGGACATATAGCAAAGAAAAAGATTTTGAAATCAATACAAGTTAGAAAAGTTGGTAAAGTTAGAAAACTAAACTGAAACCACAAATGAACCAGAAATCACACATGAATTTAAATGACACATTTGAACAACCTTACCAATTAACCATTCATGAGCTTCTGTGCTCATCTGATTCAACAGAGTCATCTCTTTCCAGTAATAGGGCATTGTTGTCGATTTGGCAATTGCCCAAAGCTGATCCTTCAATGCTTTCCCTGGAAACTTCTTGTTGAAATTAGTCCACAAGTGCCTCACACAAAACCTGTGCTCAGCTAGTGGGACAAGTTCACATGCTGGAAGCAACCCCTTTGGTTATCAGATATGAAAGTGAAGCCATTTCCTTCTCCAGTTATCTTTAGGTCCTTCTCCAAAAGCCTCAGAAATCAAATCCATGAATCTTTGCTCTCCATTTCAACCATTGCGTAAGCAACAACATAGGTAGTGTTGTTTGCATCCAACTCTACTGCACACAACAATTGACCTCCATAGGGACTCTTCAAATGGCAGCCATCAAGTCCTAGAATTGGTCTGCATCCATTCTTGAAACCCTGTTTCAAAACTCCCAAGCATATATACATCCTTTCAAACACATGCTGCTTCTCAAGGTTGTTGAAATCACACTTGATATCAACCGTGGTGTTAGGGTCCACCTTCTCAGTTCTTGAGCATAATCTTCGCACTTTGCATATTGCTCCTTCATGTTCCTTTCCAGTTGATTCAATGCGTCTACCTTTGTCCTATAAGCTTGTTGATATGATACTTTTGCCTTAATCCTAGATGACATCTGATTCATTAATGCCTCTGTCATATAAAACAAAGAAAATGATATGAAGGCATCAACACATGAACAATTGCATATGAAGTTTAAAAAGTTTGCAATTTAAATGATATGAAGACATCTATTATCTGTAGCAATATTTGGATTCATCTGAATGAATTTAGAAAACTTCCTCACAAGGTATGGTACCCTCACAGCACAATTCTCTTGCACCCTTGCACAGTTATGGTTTCCTTGATATGTTTTGATCTGAAATGTGTTAGAATGTTGCATCCTCGATGCAAAGAGTTCAAACTCGCAGTCTTCAGCTTTGCAGATAACCCTAAGCCTGTTTCTATCACTTTTTTCGTAAAGTGGTTCCCAACCCTTCTGATTGCCCTCTCCGTTATAGCTGCTCTAAGTATTTTAGGGGTTGCAAACAACATACCCTTACAAAACCAGGGATTCTCCATGTCCACTTTAGGGTTAAACTCTGGATATTTAACTTCATCCCCATCAGAATTATATTCTTCGCCTATTGCTTCTTCATCAGAATCCACAGCCCCAAACATAGCTTCATCATCTTCATCACCCTTACTTCCTTCCTCAATAGCAGGTAAATTTATAGTTTCTGGTTCCATCTCATTGCCCTCAGTAGGCTCAGCTTCAGTTAACCAATCGAATAGGAAATCATCATCAATCCCATACTCTGCAACATCATCATCATTCTTAACGGGGTTATGATCTTCATCATTACTCTCATCATCTTCATCATCACTGCCCTTCTCATACGAACCATGTTCACTAACTTCAGTTGACAAACCATCTTCAAACTCATCAGGCCCATACACATCTTCACTGTCGCTGTCACCAGTTTGCTCTTCCATCTCTGTTTTCTTCTTACCCTTCCTCTTATCCATCACCATAGGTGCTTTGCTAGCTTGAGTTGGCACTTCATCTCGGGGCTCAACAAACTTCACACCAAGAAGAGCCTTCGTGTTTGCACAAACCTTGTACCTTTTACCCTTTGCTGCATTGTTAACCTCATAGTTCTTTTTAGGAGAATTAGGCTCTTCTATTACCACATTGCTTGATGGAGCTTGACTCCAACCAGGTATTTGGTCTTCATACATGAACATGTCATCAAGGTCTTCATAATCAGGGTTCTCTGAAAGTTAAAAAAAAAAAAAATTGTTAGTGTATGCATATTGATTACTCATTAACACAAATTGGATAGAACCGTTTGACCTAAAAACATATTAGAAAAGACCCTAAAATAATTCATAAGCTCGTACATATGAGAAACTAAAACAGTGTCATCTACATACGTATATATATACACCAAATCATCTGATTCGTAAACCAAACCAAGCCTCTCATAAACTGCAATTGACCAGACCTTCACATTATCCCTCAACTCTAAAGAGAAAAATAACAATCATAGCAATACCAAAAATAAAAAATAGACAAAATGTACTCCTTAATTGAGAGAACGAGAAGGGAAGCACTAGCAGATTTAGATTCTAATGAGTACGTATGTGCAATGCACAACTATAACAAGTTCATATTAAGAATGGCGCGAGCCAATCATGCATGGTTGGTCAATCATCAATCATCAATCATCATTCTGTTAACTATATAATGCATATAATTTTCCTTATAGTTATTAGGTACGTCAAAGGAGATGCCCAATATTTGAATTAATTCTAGAGTAAGGATTTCGACCAAAAAAAAAAGTTCATAGAGTGAGGACGAAGCAGAATATATAGCAGATTGAGTAATATTTTGGGTAGAACCGTCGAATGTAAGTAGTGCTTAATTATGAAGGAACCACCTACCTAAGTGTTTATTGTTTATAGAAAAAGAAAGGATCCAAAAAGAAAAAGAAAAAGTCAACGAAACCAAAGAAGTATTGATGCAGGGAGAAGCAAGAGATAGTGTGAGAGTGAATAGGGTGGGCTGAAGAGTGTTGAGAGATTATAGAAAACAGAAGGATTTTAAGAGAAACAGGAGTTTCTTAGCTGAGGAAGGGAGAAATAGAATAAGGGAGGTTAGAGGAGAGAATACAAGGCCAAGCCTTTAAAAGATAAACTCTTAATTCATTCCAATCTACCCTCGGATTACATTAGAAAGCCATATTTATAGGCTTCAAGTAAAACCTTTAGACTCCTAGAATACCATAAGACTAATATAACTGATTAATAATAAGACTCTTAAATACTTAAGACTTAAAGACACACACTCAAGACTCTTTAAAACACTAGACTCATAATTATTATTCTCATAACTGAAAATAAACTTTGTAACTGAAAATAAACCTGTTAATACCCTTAAACTACCAAGTAGACTTTCCTTTGGACCAAAAAGGGTTGGGCTTAGGCTTTGGCTTCCAAAGAGGATATTTCTGTTCCAGCCAGCTTATGGCTGCTCCATTAATTCTTCCCCTCTGAAAAGAACTCAACTTGGTTGAGTTTGGAACTGGACCAAGTATAGAGTCATCACTTTCGGTCTACTTAAGGAGGAACGTGCCGGCTGTCTTTTCGAGCTTTATGGTGGGCAAATCTTTAGATGGTACGAGCTTGAACTCGTGACTTCCATCTTGGAAGGAATATGTGTTGTTGTAGCCACAATGCTGCACCTTCTTATCATATAGCCATGGTTGGCCCAAAAGAATATGACACACTTTCACGGCAGCACATCACAGGTTACCGTGTCAACCAACTTCCCAATAGAATAGGTCACCAAACAACGATCATTGACCTTGAGATTTGTGTTGTTTACCCATGCCACCTTATAAGGGTTTGGATGTGGTTCGGTAGACAACCCAAGTTTGCGAACAGCTTCTTCAGAGATGATATTAGAACAGCTCCCTCCATCTATGACTAGGGTACACAACTGATTACTGCATCGAACACGGGTTTGGAAAATGTTACTCCTACGCCAATCTTCCTCATGCTCCTTTTGTGTAGTGAGAACAGGCCGTAGTACTAAACATGGGTCATACACTTCTACTTCCATCTCCGATTCTTTTTCTGCTTCCAACTCAACAACTTCATTTGCCTTTTGTTCAGCGTTGGCAGCTGCAATAGGAGTCTCCTTATCTGCAAAAGCAACTAAACGATTTGGGCATTGTATTGCCAAGTGTCCAAAGCCCCTACATTTCCAGCATTTAATTTCAGTCCTCATATTAGAGGCAGAACCAGCAGCCTTTTGTGCACTCTTAATGGCAGAAGAACTCACTAACTAGTTGGAAGATGAGGACTCACTATGAGTTTTCTCATTTGAGTCGCTCAATGTAGGGGTGAATCCTCCATAAGATTTGTCTACTATCTTCCCTTTGTTTGAAAATGACATGGACGATCTCTTCTTATATTCTTCCTCCATTTGGTAGGCAATCTGGACAGCATCATTCATCGTATAAATTCGACTTGCTGCTAATCCCGAAGAAATATGGGGATTCAAGCCCTTGCGGTACATCGATATCATGATGTCTTCATTCCATGGAAAATCAGATTTTGCAGCCAAGCTATAGAATTTATTAGTATACTCTTCAACAGTTAAGCTTCCTTGCACCAATTCCACAAACTGTAGATGGACCCGTTGCTTATAGTTAGGTGGCACAAAGAAACGTGTCAGAGCCATCTTCATGTCTTCCCAAGTTCGGATAACTGTAAGATGAGTTTGTTGGTATTTTTCCCACCAAACTCTAGCTGTTCCCTTCAATTTAGCTTCTGCAAAAGAGATCTTTCGCTCCTCTGCCAACTGATGTCATTTGAAGTAACTTTCCAAGCCATGTAGCCAATCAAGGAATACCTCAGGATTGCTGTCACCATTGAAATCAACAATATCTAATTTTACGCCCCTTTCTGAAGCAGACTGTCTTGATTCTCCACGCCTAGAGTTTGATCCTGAAAATGAATCCTGACCACTTTCTTTTGAATTCTCCTTAACCAAGGCAGACATATACTGAAAACCATGTTCTAAAGAAGTCAGTTTTTCAAGCACCTCCTGGAACATTTTTTTTTGGCATTTAGATTCTTGAGACAAACTGTCCACTTTGGATGAGAGCTCTGCGTTAGTAACCATTGTAGTGCTTAGGGTAAGGTGAAGGTAAAAAAAAATAAGATGTTTTGGCTCTGGTACCAAATCTGATGCAGGGAGAAGCAAGAGATAGTGTGAGAGTGAATAGGGTGGGCTGGAGAGTGTTGAGAGATTATAGAAAACAGAAGGATTTTAAGAGAAACAGGAGTTTCTTAGCTGAGGAAGGGGAAATAGAATAAGGGAGGTTAGAGGAGAGAATACAAGGCCAAGCCTTCAAAAGATAAACTCTTAATTCATTCCAATCTACCCTCGGATTACATTAGAAAGCCATATTTATAGGCTTCAAGTAAAACCTTTAGACTCCTAGAATACCATAAGACTAATATAACTGATTAATAATAAGACTCTTAAATACTTAAGACTTAAAGACACACACTCAAGACTCTTAAAACACTAGACTCATAATTATTATTCTCATAACTGAAAATAAACTTTGTAACTGAAAATAAACCTGTTAATACCCTTAAACTACCAAGTAGACTTTCCTTTGGACCAAAAAGGGTTGGGCTTAGGCTTCCAAAGAGGATATTTCTGTTCCAGCCAGCTTATGGCTGCTCCATTAAGTATAGAACTACAAAATGGTGACCTATAGAAGATACAGGATGTAGTGTTTATATGGTCCATATTCTGTGGTGGATACAATAATCAGACAATTGCACAGTATTATGATCTTTATATAAAGTTTCTTGATAAAGAAGACAACTCCACAGTATTATGATCTATATATAAAGTTTCATGGTAAAGTTTCATGGTCCATATTCTGTGGTGTTTTATTTGGGATCCTTTTATTTGCATCTTTCTTTTGAAAGAAATATCACAGTACAATGAAAATGACAGTTTGATTCCTCTATAGTTCAAACAAGTTTAAACTACATGACAACCACACAGGAACCTTAAACCGTTATTTGCAGGCTGTCAAGTAACACTAAAGGTGGAAAACACTCAAACAATTATATACACCAGAGCGACCAGACCTTATATGCAAGCTTTGTATTATAAGACCACTAACCATTCCTTAAATGCCTTTGTTCACAGCCCGACAACAAACCCATGGTCTCAGCTAACATATTCAAATCAACCCCAGTAACCCTCTTATAAAAACCTATAAAAATCTTAACATCTGAAGCTTCCAAACCTAAATCAAAACCCTAAACTCATTCTTCAAACCCTAAATTCCAAACCCCCATATCAGAAGCTTCCAAACCCCCAAAAAATCGAAACCCACCTCCCATAAACCCTAAAATCAAAATTTCAAACAGTCCGAGATAATAAACCCCAAAATCAAAACCAACAATAACCTTTGCACAAAATCGAAACACAAGCCTTAATGTTCATATCGAAATTAAACACTCACCATAGTTAGGGATTTTTTCGGCTTCCTCCAACAATCCTTGTTCGCCATTTGTTAATCTTGGTATCCACGCATCAGGTTCAACCATCTCTTCAATCAAGGTCTTCAATCTTGTTCGATATGGGTTTTGGCTATTGATCAATCTGGGCGTTTCTAGGTCGGGAACGAAGTGAGAGAGAGAATTGATGCGTGTTTTTTTTTTCCTGGGTTTGGTCTGTATTGAGGCTAAGAGATTGATAGAAAACATGAACAAGGGATTTCGACCCAAAAAAAAGGAACAAAGGCTAGTTTTGTCTTTTCACCAAAATTGGGGTTGAGGACTGAAATGTGGGCCATTTTTGTCTCTTCACGTCAAACGCTGATGTCATGATCGGATGGAATTTGAATTTTTGTCTCCACTTGATGGATTTTAAGAGTTTAAGGGTACACGTGATGGAAAAAAAGAAGAGGGGCACAACTGATGAGTGACCCAAAGTTCAAGGTAGTACACTGAATTTAATCCTAGTTATAAACATGTATACAACTTTATGAACCAACTATACAGAGGAAGCAAAATTTTCGAAAATCTTGTGAAATAAGATGAGATCGGTATAGTAAAATACGGCTAAGGTAGAAAAATCATTTTAATTCGGTAACGTTTGGGACCCGATCCAAGCGGTCAACCTTATTTACGCTTATGCTTTACTAAGGGTGCCCTATCCTGGGGTAGTAAACGTCCCCAAATTTTTACATAGGTGGTTGCATCTCATCTATGTGAGAGTTTAATGTGTGAAAGAATCAACTAAACTAGGTCACGAAGGGGTACTTAAGAGCATTTCCGCATGATAAATGATGATGGATTAGGGTTGACCGCTTCGATTGAGCCTTTAACGTCACCGAATCGAGTTGAATTTTCTACCATATGCGTATTTCACTATAATGATTAAATCATACGGTCGATTTTGGTTTTGTGAATTTTAATCATTGGAATCACAACGTGCCTACTAATGTGGTATAACTTGTTTAGTTAGTTATAAACATGTGTACAATTTTATGAACCAACTATACAGAGGAAGCAAAATTTTCAAAAATCTCGTGAAATATGATGTTATTGGTATATTGAAATATAGTTAGGGTAAAAAAAACACTTTAATTCGGCAACGTTTGAGACCCGATCCAAGCGGTTAACCTTATTTACGCTTATGCTTTACTAAGGGTGCCTTATCCTCGGGTAGTAAACGTCCCCAAATTTTTACATGGATGGTTACGTCTCATCTATGTGAGAGTTTAATGTGTGGAATAATCGACCAAACTAGGTCATGAAGAGGTAGATATGAGCGTTTCTGTGTGATAAATAACGATAAATTAGGGTTAACCGCTTCGAACGAGCCTTAACGTTACCGAATCTAGTTGAATTTTATACTATAGCCATGTATTATGATCATATCATACGGTCAAATTTTTATCCTCAATTTTAGTAATTGGAATCACAACGTGCCGAAATCACCCTCAACAGTAGACAAGAAATTTTGAACACTGAAGTCAATGATCTAGTACAATCAACTCATCAATAAGCACCAAATAAAGGCTAATCAATTCCATATTCGACAACAGAGTGGGACTAGCATATTCACTCCAAACTACAGCAACCTAGTGAGGTATGAGGGCCTGTACATGGACTGTCCTAATATTACTCCAAGGCAGCATATATATACAGCATGTATATAACAACCACCATGAACACTATCATGTCACCACCACAGCTATAACAAAAGGCATTAGTTTAGACAATGCTCTCTGATCATCTTGGTCTGGTGACAGAGAGGATAAAACAAGTATCAAGAATCAATTGATTACTGCATAATATGAACTGACATTAGTAGCCATCTTCTTTGTCTTGTACCCATATATTACTGCAAAGAAAATGTACCCATCAATCTGAAAGCACGAAGCAAAGGAAGTATTCAAAAATGAGCAAGTTCATCAGCTGATTAGCCTCTATGCAGCTTACAGAGTACATGGCAGGACTTCCACTCTGAAAAGTCATTCTTCTCAGCAATCACAACGGAAGCCAGCGACAAATTCTCATCAATGACAACTAATTGTGGATAACACTTTAATGAGCCTAACACTGCCAGCCTCTACAGACAGATATTACATCAAATTAGAGCCAACAAATATTAAATTGCAGAAAGCCATAATAACATTATAACAGACGTACAACATAAGGAAAACTATTTAGCTTGATACCAAAAGTTAACAAATAGTCATCCATCTCATCAGGTTAATATAACTCAACTAAAAAAGAAAGGATAATGAGGCAATTACCAGGCCTATACGACATTTCTACACATACAAGCAACAAATCTACAATTCCCATAGTGTATGCAGAATCACCACAATCAGGATTGAAATCCTTAACTGCCATCAAAAGAACTTTTATTTGCCTAAGGGAGCGGAATATCAGAATCAAGAAAATATAGAAAAGGAAAACAAGAAAAACCACGAATGTAAGCTATGAAAATAATGAAACAAAAGTCATCATAACAATTTTAGTCAACTTCCACCTTATAAAACTATAAAGTCATCCCGACCTGATCTAGAGGCATAAAACCCATACACGGAAAGCATTCAGTGAATTTAACCATGCACATCAACTAAGAGTACATATTTAATCTAACCATACCAGATGATGTTTGCGAATATATCAAGTAGTGCTCCCATTTTCATTGACCAAAAGAAGACCAAGAATCTGAAAAAAATAACCAGACGTTAACACAAGAAACATACAAGCAACATGTTTAAAAGCTTATTAATATGGCTAATATTGCTATACAGCTATGTCACGGCAACAATGGAACACAATATCTTCTATCATCTACCAATTGACCTCAAATTCATGAAATAAGCTCCTCCCGTTTCGAATATTTTGAAATTATAGAATCAAAATCTACAATTTGAAGATGAACTAGGAATCCTGAGATTGAATATTACTCACAAATAGAATAAAAAATATACATGGTTAAAGCTCAGTTTCTGATTAACAAACTATCCATTTCAAGCATGAGTTTCACGGGAGCAAGTTTATCAAAAGTAAAAGATATTAACATAAGAGAAAGAGATGGACAAGAAAGCTGAAATGTTGTTGCATGAATCTTGTTTTGCTTCATAATAGCCCAGAACAAAATGTAAGAGCGTAATCTCATAATAATAATAGGGGGATGTCTGTCAGTAGCTCATCTCTTCAAACCTTTAACCCAATCCTTAACAATCAAATTAGAGACTAAAAACCATTCTACAGTATTAATACCTGAAATCGAATCAGAAATTTGAACTCAATTCAGTTCAGTAGATGATGGTGGTGCTCCTTGAGCTCCTTTTAACACCACCGAGTCAACGACTTGAACCTCCTCCATAAACCTCGTCGGTGGCAAATTGAACTTAATCCCGTTTCGTTCAACACCATCTTCAAAAATTAACAAATATCACATGTCCCGCTATTCGGTATCTAAAGAAATATACAAGGATCTCGAATTTAGTACCGTTCCGTCCATGGATGATAAGCCGGTTGCCGATTTCTGGAACTCTCCTTCGATGCACCGGATTTCAATTTCGGGATCTAGATCGGAAACCGGCGACTCAGGGCCGTATTTGCTCAACAATTTGGATTTCTGCTCCGACGGCTGATATGAAGCAACATAATCGTTCTGCTTTCGGTCCACACAGAGAAACCCTAGATTTTGGAGATGAGAAAAGGAATAAGAAGATCTGTTGAATCGATCCTCTTAATCGATTATGGATGGCACGGGCAAGACGCGTGCGTACACGGTAAAACTATTGAGTGAAATCTGGGATACCTATACATACTAGCCAAATACAAACCGTCTTAATACATAATCCAGGGGGACAATACACAAACAGTAAGGGGGCAGCTGGGTGCATTCTAGAACTCGCCTTGCCGCAGTTCTCAAATACTTGAGAAACATTCACGAAATCAATCAAATCATTAGCTTCTAAAGTTAATGATCGCGGTGTGGCTTTAGACACCACTGAAGTTCCCATCAAGACAACGAATAATAGTAAAATAAATTTTACTTGGAAGTCATTGCCTTACTTGAGCAAGTTTCGAAAGCCTATGGATGAGATAATTAAGGCAGTATACGAGAATGGCGCGCCGTAAGAGACAGAGAATTTGCACCCTAATTTTTTAATTTTTTTTAGTTTTCGTCAAAAACGAAGTTGAATAACAATTTTTTTCAACACATAATATATACGGACTATGGGAAAATTCTATATGGTATAGCATGCCTCACAAAATGTGGTGGTTATTATTGATTGAAGAAGCAACTAAATGATAATATAATGACCATTTACTCCTTCAAAAGCCTATATATGTCATATAATTAGACACGTTTACGATAGGTATTTCATACCTATGATATGATAGATAAACCCGGGCCTCTCAAACCAGCTCCGCAGAACTCGGCGTTCTCTAGGGTTTTCTCAAAAGTTTTTTCTCTCCGTTCGACGGTGGCGTCTGTTGACGTCGTCGTCGGACGGGATTTCAGGTGATCAGGCTCTATGGGTTTGTGGCGGTGGAAGGAGAGGATTCTTTGCTTTTGCTTGGTATGTCGAGAAGCTCTTGCATCGGCGACGGAGTACGTTGTGTTGCTTCGCCATGGATGTTGACTCACCAGGGAGGTGTAGCGGTGTGGGTTTGGTTGTATGCTGGAGCGGCGGTGTGGAGGGGCGGCGAGTGCGTGGCGATGTATGGCTGCCTAGATCGGGTTTCTCGATCTGGGTTTGCTCTCTTTGTTGCGTATTGGTGCACACTTTGGAAGGTTGGGCTCTCCAGTGCCATGTTACAAGGCGGTGAACCTCTACTGGTGGCCGTTAAAATCGGTGGCGGAGCGGTTTTACTGTAGGCGGTGGTGGCTGCTTAGTGTGTCTTCTTGGCATAATCCTTTTTGGTCCAATGGGTGGGTTAGGGCCTGGTCCTCTTTGGGCCTAGGTCTGGTTTTCCTTGTTTTTTTATGTTTGTTTTTTGGTTTGGTGTTGGTTGTTTGTTGTCTCTCCCTTTTGAGCGAGGGTGTTAGAATGTTAGTTGTTTGGTGTCGTTGGTGGTTTTGGTAAGGTCATGTTTGATGTTATGTCTAGGGACTATCGTTTTAATTTCGGTGTTTTTTTGTTGTCAATGTAATAAGAAGGTTTCCCTTGCATATGCATTCTACTACA
The DNA here is from genome assembly GCA_010134655.1 of Fragaria nilgerrensis. Classification (NCBI taxonomy): domain Eukaryota; kingdom Viridiplantae; phylum Streptophyta; class Magnoliopsida; order Rosales; family Rosaceae; genus Fragaria; species Fragaria nilgerrensis. The sequence goes on from CM020981.1 coordinate 11,917,983, forward strand.
CTATCTCAAAGCAAACCAACTGAAAAAAAAATGCTATTTTTTCTTACAAAACTAAATATCAAAATGAAAAGATAAATCAAAAACACATATGAAACTAAAATGAGATACAATATAGATGCTACTACACTAGCGGAGCTACTGCATGTACTGAAAATAACTACTACTATATTAGATGAGCCATTGAAAACTTGTTATTACACTTACTGAAGTTGCTGTTACACTAACTGAACTACTAAAAACCTGCTAATGCATTTACTGGAAATAATTGTTACTACACTAGTTGAGCTAGTAGCAGCACTAGATGAGTGTATGAGTTTAGCGTGTACAGTAGCATGATTGGACTAGTGCATTAGCAGCTAAATGTCCAGCAAGTGCAATAGTAGTAGGATTGTGAGAGTAAGGGCATAATAACAAATTTTGACGAGTACAAGTGCACTGTAGTAACTAACTTCCAGTTAGTGCAATAGTAGGTTTAGATGAGAGTTTAATTTAAAAAATTTATTAATATTGGTTATTTATGTGAAGGTTAATATTGTAAATGCATTATTGACACATAACATCATAAAAATAGTTTTTCCTTATTTGTAAGATTGTGTCCTTATAAGTTGTAAATCAAAAGTCATGTCCTTATTTATATATCTAATCTTTTTTAAGAAGGTATATGTAGTTTGCTATATTCTAAAAGAAAACTAAATCCTAATAAAAACTAGAAAATTTAGGGACAATGCTCACTAGCCCTCATTTTAAGAATTTTATTTCTACTAACAAAATAAGATTTTAAAATTCCCAAGAGCCAACTTAAACAGCAGAAAGACAAATATACCCTTAATGAATTAAATAAACTACAATAGACCATTATATGAGTTTATTATAAAATAAAAATTTTATAACCGGATTCTCACGACCAATAACGTTGACCGGACTCCGGCAACCTTTGACCGGGCTCCGGGGACAGTTGACCGGACTCCGGGGGTCGTTGACCAGGCTCTTGGGACCGTTAACCGGGCTCCGGCGACCGTTGACCAGACTCCAGCGACCAGTAAGGGCAGTAGGACCACTTACTGAGGGCAGTAGGACCACCTACTGGGGGCAGTAGGACCACCTACTGGGGACCTCCTACTGGGGGCAGTAGGACCACCTACTGGGGGCAGTAGGACCATGACATTAATTTCACCAATTTAATGTTAATCAGTATGACGTCCTACTAGGAGCAGTAAGAGGGTCTACTGGGGGCAGTAGGACATTCTACTGGGGGCAGTAGGACCACCTACTGGGGGCAGTAGGACCACCTACTAGGGACAGTAGGACCTCCTATTGGGGGCAGTATGACCACCTACCGGGGCAGTAGGACCTCCTACTAGGGGCAGTAGGACCATGACATTAATTTCACCAATTTAATGCTAATCAGTATGACGTCTTACTGGGGGCAGTAGGAGGGTCTACTGGGGGCAGTAGGACCACCTATTGGGGGCAGTAGGACCTCCTACTGGGGTCAGTAGAACCTCATATTGGGGTCAGAGGACCCTTGATACATGACATTAATTTCACTAATTTAATGCTAATTACACTCTAAAATAATATATAATAATCAAATAAGATGATTCAACTTTCTACTGCACACAAGGACCCTAACTATTAAAGAGATATGTGCACTGACTCTGCTTGGTTTTAATGCACAATTAAGTCAGTCACAATTGAAAAGGTAAGATAGACTATCAATTAATCACATCATGTATTTACAATGATATTACCATAATTTATGAGCCAAATATAGCAATTTAATATTTTTCTTCAATGCATTTGAATTCACATCTGCAGCCCAAAAAAGTGAACAAAACCTGACATTTCATTTCAACACACCTCCACCTCCTTCACCATCACCGTCGTGGCCTCCTCCACCGACAATGTCAACCACCGTGCCACCTGTCCTCCCGATCTCCACCACCGTCGCCTCTGCCGGATCCACCGAGTCCCAGGCCCAGCCTCGATCGCCACCCCTGCCTTCCACGCCTTCATCAACCACATCATCGACACCGTCCGCAACGGCCTCTCCCAGCGTTGCCCCTGGGCCGAGCTCGTCGACCGCTCCGCCTTCGCCAAACCGGAATCCTTCTCCGACGCCACTGTCCGTGTCTGCAAGAACCACTCCTACTTCCGTGTCAACTACCTCGCCGTCGTCGCCCTCATCGTCGCCGTCTCCCTCTTCACCCACCCATTCTCCCTCGTCGTCCTCCTCGGCCTCCGGTACATTTTTTCAATGATGGTGTCGTCGGTGACATCGCCGACGAGAGAGAGAGAAGAGAGAGAGAGAGAGAGAGAGAGAGAGAGAGAGAGAGAGAGAGAGAGAGAGAGAGAGAGAGAGAGAGAGAGAGAGAGAGAGAGAGAGAGAGAGAGAGGAGAGAGAGAGAGAGAGAGAGAGAGAGATCGAGAGAGAGAGAGAGAGAGAGACTAAGAAGAAGAGAGGGCAGTTGTGTTAGTAAAAATTAGGAAAAAACTGAATATTTTGTTAGAGGGAATAAACACTAAGAGTGTATAGGGTTAGTGAGAATTTTAGATTCCTATTTTGTTGGTGGGAAAAAATTCCTTAAAATTAGGGTGGATGAGAAGTTTCCCTAAAAGAATCCAATCCTATAAAGTATTGCTTATTTCAAAATACAAATATTATAAGGAAACATATACGCACATCTATTTCGACTCGATCTCTTCTTAGTGTTTCTTCAAGCTTATCTATGAGCTATCATTTTATCCATATATACTACATAACTCGTGCAAATGATGACACATTCAAATACACACTACTGGAAAATGCTTCTTAGCCGACGGAAAAAAAAAACCATCAGTCGGCTATGCCTACCTTAAGTGACGAAATAACAGTTTGTCATCTAGGATTTACATTTCGTCGTCTAGAATTATCTTGGACGACAATTCAATATTCGTCGGCTATGATCAGTCGCCTAAGGTAATCCTAGACGACGGAAGACAACTGTCGGACAACTTCCGTCATCTAGGATTACCTTAAAGGGAGACCTTGGGACTTGCTCACCGAGTTCAAGTTCACTAACATATACTAGTTATTGTAGGAATACTGACATTGCACCAAAACTAGCTCACTGGCTCACTGTAAGTCTGTAACAGTAAGTTGGTATCTTTTTTATTTATTATTATTATTATATTTTTTTAATTATCACACATCATCACTTGAACTCCTAATCAACCGCATAAGAAAGTTTCAACATATAGAGAATGCGACTTAGTTGCCAAATCCAGCACCAGATCGATTGCCAAGCACTTCAGAGAATAAGTCCATCCTTCTCGTAAGATTTCCACATCGATCACTGCCGACTGGCCGCAGTATATACTCTCATATCTTGCACTATATATACTCACTTAGGCCTCTCCTACCTGTTAAAAAGTAACCACATTTCAGCCTAGCTAAACGCTTAAACCTGTTAAACAATGACTTTCATACTCAGAAGCTCAACAATTCTACTGCAAGTGCTTCTAATCTTTGGAATTTGGGCTTCTCAAGCCTACTGCCGCACATTTCCTGATGCTGATGTCAATGTAACGGTGAAGAGACATGACCAGTGGATGGCTAGTCATGGACGCGCCTACAAAGACCATGCAGAGAAGGAGAAGCGTTTCAAGATATTCAAGGACAATGTGAAGTTCATAGAATCTTTCAACATTAGTGGAAATCAGCCTTACAGTCTAAGGATCAATGAATTCGCAGACCTGACTAATGAAGAATTTTTGGCCTTGCACAATGGATACAATTTTCAGTCTTCAAATCTCATGTCATCATCTGAAGCATCATTTAAATACTACAATGTGACTGCAGTCCCATCTAGTATGGATTGGAGGAAGAAGGGAGCCGTCACCCCGGTCAGGGACCAGGGTAATTGTGGTAAGCCTAAATTACTAATACCCACCTTTCTTTCTAATTTTATACATGTATATATAATGATGTACGGTCTGGTATGTTTTTTCTTTTTTTTTGATGGAAATGGATGTTACTCTAGGGGCGTAAAGCCCATATACTAAATCGATCAATGGGACAAGCAGGAGTTAAACTCCAATACAAGTCCAACGGCTGGTCAACCGAGAGCATAGCTCCAATACAACTCGAAGAGCCTACAAGTTACAAAGAAATACTAACTCAAAAACTAATGTCCACAAGAGGACTTTATTCTGGCCTAAAAGGCAATAACCTACATAACCAATCAAAATATCCCAGCTCAATGAATCGAGGCCTAAGACCATTTTAGATTTCGGTGTACCTTTCTATCAAAACGGGGGGGGGGGGGGAATATGGTTGTGTAGGGATCTTCTCCAGCCCCAAAAGAGTCACCAAAGCCCAGAGCAAAGAAACTCACCCAAACTGGATTGAGGAGGGAGGGAAGAAAGGCTCACAAAGCCCAAGCCACACCCACTGCCCTCAAACCATGAATTGGGCCAGTCCTTGCCGGAGACCTAGCAAAACCATCAGAACTAGTACCGCGTCAACCTCAATCCAGCGGCCTACCCAGCCACGACCCCATATCTTCTACAAGCGCTGCCGCTGAATCACAGGAGACCTCTTCCTGGTTCTTTGAAAAGCAACTTCCTCAGGAAGCCCAAAAATGACGACGAGTCAGTCCACCGCCGCCCTTGCTCAATCAAAACCCGGTCACAACTGTGTCTATGTCATTGCTGCTCTCCTCACCTATCAGTTTGAGCTTGTTCTAAGCCGAGACGAGCCTATGTATCTCAATCTAAGTAATAGTACCGTAGGAACCAACCACCACCCCTCAACCTTGAAAAGCTCCAAACAACCTGGACTCCATGTTGTCTTTTTCTGTTGAGAACCCGACGCCAAAGACGTCCTGATGCAGTCAGATTCCCCGTCGGGTCGCCGCCGCTATGCTCACGAAAACCTAGGATTTCTAGGTTTCAATGTTGGTAGCCGTAGAGAGAGAGAGAGAGAGAGAGAGACCGAGCGGCTATGGTTTTTTTGTGTGTAAAGATATAGAAAGCAAGGTACGGTCTGGTATGTTATATTGTTAGAATATCGATTTTTGGTTCACAATATCTAGCATGTCACATGTGAATAGATTATCATCTCATGAGCTTCATCATAGATAACATAGACACTCATTTCACAAAAGCCTTTAATGTGATCATCATGTATATAACTGAGGCTTGTATTGTGCAATAGGATGTTGCTGGGCATTTTCTGCAGTGGCAGCTACAGAAGGAGTTACAAAGCTGAAAACAGGAATGTTGGTGTCTCTTTCGGAGCAACAACTCGTCGACTGTGACACTCGCAGTGCAGGTTGTTCGGGTGGTCTAATGGATTATGCCTTCCAGTTCATCATCCGCAACAAAGGCTTGGCAGCTGAAGCAGACTATCCTTACGAGGGAGTTGATGGGAGTTGCATGAGGAACAACGAGGAACCTCCTGCAGCCAAGATCACGGCTATGAGGTTGTGCCAGAGAATGAGGAGGCTTTGTTGAAGGCCGTCGCGAACCAACCAGTCTCCGTTGCAATTGATGCCAGTGGAGTTGCCATGCAATTTTACTCTAGTGGGGTGTTCACAGGACAATGTGGAAGTCAATTGGACCATGGAGTAACTGCAGTTGGGTATGGGACAAGTGATGATGGTACAAAGTTTTGGCTGGTGAAAAATTCATGGGGTAGAAGCTGGGGTGAAGATGGGTACATAAGAATCCAAAGAGATGTCAATGTTAAGGGAGGTCTTTGTGGTATTACTAAGCAAGCTTCCTATCCTACTATTGACTTCTAACCGATTGCTGCAATGCTTTGTGTCTTGAAATTTGATATTAATGAAGCTTATTTCCTGCTTGTATCATATCATACGATGACGAGCTAGGTAAAAAACATCAAAGGTGAAAGTAACAATATTGTATTCTTACATTGCATTGTTTCAACAATGCTCATGTAGCTAATACGTACTTACGAGCTAGATTTGCAAGAACCATTCTAGAACTTTCACCTTTTGGTTTGTTTTTCCACAGGTGAGCTTAGAAAGATGTATTGAGGGTACTACCTCTGCTTATCGCTAGTTCTTATCCGTCTATTGACTGATAAGAAAAGAAAAAAAATCGTTGTACGTCGCGAAGAGGGTCAAGTACATGAAGTCTAGGCCCAATGGATATTTGTGGTTTCGGCCCAATAGTGAACTAATTCTTTTTCGGGTCTGAACTCCAATCTCTAGGCGCTGATATTGACTGGCTTCCCGCTTTCCCATCCAAACCAAAAACCCTACAAATTGAGAGAGTGTGAGTTCGAATCCGATCGAAGAACCAGAATGGCGCGAGGCTCGTCGAAGAAGCGAAAGATTGAAGAAGAAGATCCAAACTCGGAGGCGACAAGGCGGAAGAGGCTGAAAACGCTGGCCTATACGAACAAGCTAGTATCGGAGATCCCAGCTAGGCCTCAGGCGCCTCTCCGGCCTTCGAACGCCGTCGTCAAGCACCACGGCAAAGACATTATCAAGAAATCTCAGCGCAAGAACCGGTTCCTCTTCTCCTTCCCCGGCCTCTTCGCCCCCATCGCCGGCGGTAAGATCGGCGACCTCAAGGGTTTGGGCACCAAGAGCCCCATTCTCTACCTTCATTTCCCTCAGGTACTTTCAATTTCTTAATTTTCAAATTTGGCTTTATTTGAGAATTATTGAGTTTTTTTTTTTTTTTTGGGCAGGGTCGGATGAAGCTGTTTGGGAGCATTGTGTTTCCGAAGAACAAGTATTTGACCCTGCAATTTCCTAGAGGCGGAAAGAGTGTCATGTGTGAGGACTACTTTGATAATATGGTACTTCTCTTTCACTATCAAAAATTTTCGGCTCTGAACATGCATGTGTGCGCTTACAGTGGCATTTTAGATGTATGCTATCAGTTGATTTGGAACAATATTGAGAGACGAGCAGCATAGTGTTGAAGAAATTGGCAATGTCTGGATTAGCTGTTGTTTCAATTAGGTGCAATATGTCGGGCATGGAGTTCATTTGGTAATTTGTAATTTATGGGTCTAGATCAGATAACTAAATCCAACATAGTGTCTTCTAGGTGTATCTCTTACTACCCTTTGCCCACTAAGTCGTATAGAACTGATTATTAGTTTGTAAGAGAGCTGCAGAGCTGATATCTTCTCACACAGTGCGGCCACTCCATGTTGTAGGGTTTGCAGGCCTTAAGTTTTTCTAACATTATGCATTTTCTGTTTTCTAAGCTTCTCTACCAACAATCATTTATTGCTTGCGTGTGGGCATTTGTGCTTATTATATGTAACACTATTTACACATCATATAAGCAGTAAAGTTTCATGTCACAGATTGTATTTTCTGATGCTTGGTGGATTGGGACAGAGGACGAGAACCCAGAAGAAACCCAACTCGATTTCCCTAAAGAACTGAGTGAGGTTAGCTTATCTAATATACTTTGTTGAGGTTATGGAATGCATATGTCATAGTTTGTTGACGACCACTCTCCGGTATCTGTTGATCTCAGGGACATAACACGGATTATGACTTTAAAGGTGGTGCAGGTTCAATTTCTGTTGTTAACAACCAAAATGATCATAAAAAAGAAATGACATATGCAGAGGAACATTCTCCAGATGCTCAGCTTGAACATAATGTATCTGATGATGGAAACAAAGATTTGATTGAACTAACACCGGTTCGTCAATCTGCAAGAACTGCTGGAAAACGATTCAAGTACTGACCCTGCCATTATATTGCACTGAATATTTTCTGCCCTAATGCCATAGATATATGTGATTAACCTAAATACATATATATGCATACATATTATAATGAAACATATGCACACATATGACTTAGGTCTGCATGATCCTTGAATTACCTAATTACATTTAGATATTTGGTTTTTTTCACGCCTCAATATACGAATCATATCTTTGTTTGTATTACCTACTTTGTTAGGCTTGTAACATGAGTCAACAAAAAATTTATGAGCTAAAACAACTCTAGACGATGGAAAATAAATCTTTATTGCATGTTTAGTTATAACGTGTGCAGTCTCACTGCATGGCAGTAACATTGCGACTGGTTATTGTGGAACCTAACCTTAATTGTAACTATAAAATATAAGTAAGAGACGAGAATATGATCATCCAGAAGACACTGACTTTCCTATGAGCTGTCCAATCATGCTTCAATCAACTCATGTTTGTCACTAAAGAGCTTTAGATGTTCCATTCTGCTTACTTTTAAATCTTTAGTTCAAAAATCCATTTACATATAGCATCTTTATTGGTCCAGCTTTGGAGAAGCTTCTTCCGGAGATGATTCTGTTGAAAGCAATGCTGACTTAAGTGAAGGAGAAGATAACAAATTAGGGGGACTCGATTCATCATCCAGGAAACATGCTAATGAAAATATCCTTTTCTTTTCTATTTAAATCTCGTGCAGTCCAACATGTAAATTTCCTAATATTTCTATGCATGGCAGCTATTAATTTGAGCGTAGGTGTAATATACTTTTACTATATTAACCTTCCATTTCAGCCAACTATACCTTGACGGATTCCCTCAACTGGTAGATACAGACTGAAAATCTCAGCGTTGGAGATTTGAACTTTGTTGATGTGGATGCTGATGCTGTGAAAGGAGCTCAAATTTATGAACAAAATCAGGAGTCCACTGTGTCAGAGGCTAAATCAAAGAAACAATCTCATTCTGCCTTTAAGGAGGACTCTCATAGTAATCCCAGTCCTCTTGTTCAGGCTACAATATCTACGTTGTTCAAGAAAGCAGAGAAGAAGGTAAGGTCTTGTCATTTTTATATTATTGTTACTGTAGGTTTGTTAAGTAGATATAGTCTGTCAGGACTAATAAACACCCAATCAGGACTGAAATTTCATTGTTGTACAGAAAGTGGGATCCAGTTTGCCAAGTCAAGTACAAACTCCCCAGGCTCATAAAACACCAAGAAATCCAAAGAAACCAGCATCTCAAGGTTTCTAATTTTCTCAATACTTCTCTTATTATCAAAACTTTGGGATTTGAATACTCAGAAGAATGAGAACTGTTGATGTATCAGTCTCTGGAGAGAAGTCGCTACAAGCTCCTTCAAAGAGGAAGCTTAATCAGGTTAAAGTTACCTTTTAATGTCCATTTCTTCATTCTCCTTGCATTGAGGATAGCAATCATAGCATTCTTAGCCTGGACCAGCTTTGCATAGGATAGTTACAACGTAGCCCTGCTGAGGTAGTTTTGGATGTTGCAGGATGGAGGACCTAGTAAAAAGGGAAAACTTGTCAAGGAAAAAGATGCTGGTCAGTGTCTCTCTCTTATTGTTTTTTATTGTCGGTATACTTGGCCACAATACAATCACCATAAATTTGGTTCTGTTCATTTATGTCTATATATTTTTGTGAGTGGTCTTTATCATCGTCATACTTCCTCGAGAGATCACATTTCTATTTGCATTACTCATGTATTATGAAACAATTCTGCATGAATAAGTTTTCCAGAGTTATAGCTCTATGCGTGGGTATAGCTTATAATTGACATCTGTGTTTCTGTAGTGGGCAAAAGGTTGGCAAAGAAGAAAGAAAATGAGGTATTTCTTTTATCTGAAGTAATCTGTAGTATGGTTATTCGTGTTTCTTTGTTATTAATTTTTCCTCATGTTTTGATCTGTTTAGTATGTTATGATCGTTATCAAAGCTCTACTTCAGTTTCTAGTAAAATGTTTTTTTAGTGCAAAACAAGTCTACGTTTTTTTTCTTCTTCTCTTTAGACTTGGATGGAAGTGGAAAGAAGATAAATTAGCTTAAAACAGTAGCTCACTAGGGTTAATGTAACAGTCACTGACTCGTTGTCTACTTAAATTTCATATGGTGGGTACTGCTCCTAGAATATAATCTAACAAGCTACTAAGACAGAAGTGTTCTCGACCATTTTCTTCTGTACCATTATGCTTGATATGCTTCAGACCGATAAGAAAAAGGGTGTGGCTATTTCCACCCACTAAATGCTTAGTTCACCCCACGTTTTATTTTTTACCTTTAACATTCCTATTCTACCCTTAAAATTTTGAGAAAATATGGTTTTTATTTTCTTTCTTTTATTTTCCTTAATTTGATAAAATCTAAAAATATATACAAATATCTCATTAATATATTTGACGCAGACCTCCATTCTTCTCAAACCACATCCTATATATGTTCTCCTCGATCTCTTTCTTGAGTTCCTTCTTTACGATTAATTATGAATATATATATATATATATATATAAAAGACTACATTTGAAGCCATAAATAAAATAAAAATAAGAACGAACAATCCCACCACACTGTATAACCACCATGTTGAAGATTGAAGTGAAGATCCTCAAATCTGATTTGAAAGATGTAGAGAATTTTTTTTTTTCCGATGTAAAGATGTAGATAATTGTTGCTGTTTGGATTTTAAAGATTTTAGTTTAATATTATATTTTCACAAAAATTCTTGATTGTGGGGTTAGTATTGGAATATTTAGTTTAAAATTGAAATGTGGAGTGAACAAAGTATTTGGTGGGGTGGCAATAGCCGCACCCTAAGAAAAATTGTAATGGCCATTACACGATCATAATGACGTCAAATAATTTTGCCTCTTCATAAACGTCTCAAGAGACATTCTCATTCATATGTTCAGTAAAACAGTACCATGAATCTTTTCATATTAGTGTAATATTAAAGGTGATTCATATTGTTGCTTGAGCTGTACTTTTAGAGTTTTGGTCACGGCCTCTGAAGCCCGTAGAAGAATTGCTGTTGCATTGTCAGTTCAGCATTGGCTGATATGAATTTAGGACTTTGCCACATTTTTCTGACTGTGGTTGTTGTATTTTTTTTAATCGTCCCTTGTGCACTTGAAGTTTCTATCTCTTCACATATGCTCGAAACCTATGCAAGCATTTGCCTTAGAAATGGTTGAGAAATTAGTAGCAATCTGCTGTTTAACTGATGATTCTTTTAGTCAGTTTCTCAATGTTTATGCATAAATATGTAGGTTGAAGATGATATTGAAGAACTCTCAAGCAGCTCACAGGTAATTTCGAGTTGACTTTAATGTGTGCGTGTGTGTAATTGCAATTCCTTGAAAAGGGAATGATGGAATTATTACTACTGGAGTAATCTGCGGCACTCACATGAATGTGATAACTATAATCATATTCATGTAGTCATGTGGCTGGCAATAACATGTCATTTCTTTTTCCCTGTCCTCTCTTTTCTTTGTTTGGGAAAATCCCTTCTTTCTTCCATGTGGTAGTGACTTTATGCATATTTTAGGATACTGATGAAGATTGGGCTGCTTGAGACCATAGCAACACTGCACATGCAAGATGGAGATCGTTGATACAATATGGAGGATATAGAAAGAGTCTAATCTTAATCTTTGTTGGGGGCACTTGTAGGTAGCTACCATGCTGTATTGTTTAAGATTTTTGAATTTCAATGTAAAAATATTTGAATTCTTTGACAGAAAAACAGGAACAGAAAATGGGTTGCAGATTTTTCAACTTTGCTTTTCTTTTACAGAAAATGGGTTGCAGATTTTTCAACTTTGCTTTTCGTTTTTTCCTTTCACTTTGATCAACAAGCTCTGATTCTGATACCATGCTATATTTCGCAAGCACCCATGCATTAAGTATTTTTTTTTATTATTATTATTACTATTACACTTCCGATAACATTTGAGAGTTTTTGCTGAGGAGCTCTGTAATGTGGTCTAAACTTCTAATCCCACGGAGTACAATCACACAATATTTGATACAAAGGTTAACAAGGAAAAGAGAGAGTAAAAGTAAATTACCTATGGTGCAACTGCTATCTAACTATGGTTCACACCTAACGATCATACATTTATTTACTACTGATGAGGCAGCCTTATCCTGCCAAGAATTTATCAACCCTAGCATTATCTTTACTTGACAAGAACCTCATGCAAATTGGTGGCTTGACCCCTGCAAGAGCAAGTATTGAAGCCGGCAAAGTCCAAATCCCATCTCCACAGATCATACCAGAAGCCACTGCGGGTACAAAAGCATCTGCCTTGGCCTTGTTTATCTTCTCCCACACAAACTTGATCAAGCTCCCGATGCACATATCAATGGCAAAATATGTTCCTATATAGAAAGGTATAGCCATTGCCATAGGTAGTGGAACGAAACGTGCCCTCTGCTTTCCAATGCAATCCTTTATCAGGTTTATAAGAATGGCTGCAGCAAAGAACACACCACAAAGCAAGAGGCAATACTTGGGTAGAGAATCGAGACCTTCTACCGCCAAAATAGACATGTTACGGTAGACAACAGCAAAGGGAGCAGGATATGCACTATCGGGAGTGCCCAGGTCAGGGAAGGCCTTGTAGAAGAGCCAAAACACACTGGGAGAAATCACACAACCCATTGCTGTCCCAATGATTTGGCTCACAAACATGGATCGAGGAGAAGACAGTGTTAGGTAGCCAGTCTTGAAATCTTGGGTTAGATCAGAAGCTGTTGAAACAATGTTCATCATGACTCCACAAGCTGCTAGTCCTGCAATAACACCACCGTGGGAAGCACCAGCCCATGCCCCAATGGTGAAGATGGCGACCTTTCCATATGTGGATGCCAGGGACCAATCAGTGAGCCCACACCCATATGCATTACAGAAAGCCAAGGTGGGTGCAATGAGGTAGATGACCAATATATAGTACCATTTAAGTTGGGGAAATATGTGTGGTACAGTGGCTATGGAGATTGCAGCAATTCCAACATACCCTGCAGCAGCAAACCATGCTGGAATTTGGTCTTTGAGAAAGAGTTGGGTTCGGCGCTGGTCATCATAAGAGAGCTGCTCCAAGGTTGCAGGATAGGCTTGATCTGCCACTGGAAGAATACCGTTCACATCTTTTTGTCGGAGTTGAACATACAAGGCAATGAGAGTTCGACCAAGCACCTTGAAGAAGTTGTATAGTCCGTCACCAAGGATCATGGAAATGGCAATGAAGACCTATGTATAAAAGATAACCCAAGGTCAGTTTCAAAGAACAGTAATTAGCCAGTATAGTGGCAGGTAGTATTGACTGTTGAACATGGAAAGTTAATGAATGTAGAGTTCTCTTGCCTTGTAAGCTTGAAGGCCATTCATGCTTTTTGGGCTGAGATCTTCACTATACCAATCACCCCTCTTATTCCATATGAGAGGCCACATCAAACCATAAGAAATAATGCCTCCAAGAAGCACCGATATGTTTACAATGTAGGGGCAAATCATCCCTACACCAACAAATGTTGCTGAGAAATCAAAGAAAAACCTGGATTGAAGACAACATAAGCAGTGTTACCCAATCAATTTATAAATCGAAAGTATATATACCAAGTCTAGATTTATATCATTAGTATCAGATAATCATTAATTGCTGGCAGAAGAGAAGAATGAAGGTGGATATGTTGAAGTACTTACGTATTCTCATATGCTTTAAGACCGAGCGAAGGGAAGTTTACAAATCCGCAGCTATCTCCAGCAGTATAGAACCATTGAAAGAAACCCCACAAGAAACTGAGAGAGAAGAACTTCCCCAACTCCTTCACTTGCTTCCTGAAAGAGTGAAACAAACAAGAGAAGCTAACCCATGAGATTTGAAGGCATAAGAAGTATAAACTTCTAGTTTGATGGGATAGGATTACATACTTGGCTAGCTTGGCTCCTTCAGGAGTGTGGAAGCTGTTGATGAGATGAGCAGTTGCAGTACCACTGGGATATGTCAACTTGAAGTCTATGATCATAATCTGAAACACCAAACAAGAAAAAAGTCCCACGTCATAAATAATTCAATCCTACTAAAAGCTCTACAATTGTTTGAAGTGATTCATAAGTCACCTTTCGAAGAGGCACGACTGAGAAGAGCCCCAGAAAGCTAACAACAAACAGAAACCCAATAATCCACAGCAACCCAGGATTCTTGGTATCACCGTGGTCCGAAGACTGCGCAGCGATCCGATCACTCATACCAAACAGATAGCTCCCCAAGCCACCACTGAAGGCAATCCCGGAGGAAGCAACTATGCAGGTCTGGATCACAGTATTCTCTTGCCTCGTGAAGGGCTGCGTCAAGAACCCAGCTTTGGTCACGATCTTGGTCCATGTGCTCACAAAGAAGAAACCCAAAAGCCCCGCAGACACGTTCAGGGAGGGTATGATACCGGTGGTCAGGTTCAGCTTCATCACTATCACGCTGAACAGAACACTCAGCATCCCGCTTATTATGAACGCCCTGAACGTCAGCTGCCTCGTCCATGACGGCACTTCTTGCTTCGCAAACAGCTTCTCCACTGAAGCAAAATCTTCCTCCTCCTCCTCTTCGCCGCCGCGCTTCCTCTTCTGGTTCGGGTCCTCGTCGTCTACTCGTTCCGGGTTGGGATTCCGGGTATTGTTGTAAACTCCATCCTCTGCTTTCTCGTGGTCTTGAGATTCTTGGCCCATTTTGGGTTCAAGAAAGTAGATTTCTTGTGATGGGGATCTTGAATGTAGTAGATGGCTGCTGGGGAATCTGGATATTTATACTGGGTGGGTGATCAGTAGTATGACTCGTATATAAAATGGTGTTGGTGTAAAAGATTGGTTTGTTCCACTATCGAGAGTGCAGGAAGCAAAATGAACGGTGGATTCTGGGATGTGTTGTCTAATTCGGTTGGTGTTTCCGAGGGATGAGATAGAGATGAGCTGTAAGATTGGAATTATATTGATGACTATGATGAGGTTTGAGTGGAGTCTTAGCAAGTAGCTATCAGAGGCAACTTCACCATCAGCGTGAGCGTAAAGGTGGAGGTGAAGTTGACACTTTATCATATGCTTCCTATGGTCTCCTCCGGGCTGTGAATTCTGGATTGATGGGATGTAAAATTTAGGGTTATTACCATCGATGTGATCTACAGCTAGTAGGGCTATTGGCTGGACGACGAAAATGAGGAAGTGTTTGTCTTTCAGTGTGTGGATGATGTTGGGTGATGGGATAGCAACCAGCCAAGCTAGACCTTTTCTTTCCACCCTTCGGATAAGGACAACGTTGTCCGGCAATGTTAACACTACTTCGTTTACAATCTCGTCGTTTGCGTAGGGTCTCAACTCGTCGGTCTCGTAACCATTACAGATGGTTAAATTGGTAAGGATATATATATGAAACTTTCATACCTAAGTTCAAATCTTGCGGACGTTGATTAGAGTTAATTCTCATTTCTTAATACTCGGTTGAGAAAAAGAAATCGTTCTAACAAGATCTCGCAGCACAGATTAGTCTTTATACTTAGAAAGATTTTGAGAAAACTACGTGATCTCGATAGATTAAAAAAAAAACAACTTGTTTTGTTTGCTTCACATAAATGGACGTAATTTCTTTTTGTACGGATGAGAAATTAAATTTCTTATAAAATTTATCTCTTTATTGTTTTTTAGAAATATGGTAAAAATTGTTAAAAAGCTTGTAAGTGATAAAAAGTGAGTGATAGATAAAAAGAAATTGAATCCGTGGAGGTGTGTAAGGAATGAATGCTCCACTTGCACTTCTCCTTCATTAAAGGCACTTTTTTTTTTCTCTCTCTCTCTTGCATCTCAAACATAAGAAATGAATACTCCACTTGCATGAACGAAACGACGCCTTAAGTTGCTCAACCATATGCCTATTTGTATACTGGTAATATTGATTTCATCACGCTTGACTAATCACTAATCACATATATGATTGAGAAAAAAAAATGTATTAAACTGTATAAATGAAGCTACTCATTTAAATTATACATCTTTTGTGGATAAAACTAAAAATATACATCTATCTCTTGTGGATAAAATTCATTGATAAGCTAGTTTGTCGAAAAAATAAATTAGAGTAAGAATCACGGTATATTCTATTATGGGATGGATCAAGTCTTTCACTAATATATTGATATCCATAATTTTCAATCAATTCGTTTAGTCATTTAACACCAATCGGATCATTTCCACGACTAATCTATGCCATTATCTGTGAAGACCAAAAATTAGAATAAAACTAGCTGCTTGAAGTTCATTCCATGTTTCCAGAATATATTCAATAATATCAACTACGCGTTACAGTGAAATACTAGTCAAGTCAGTCAGTGACTTGGACAGTTGGACTTGCCTGAAAAATTGGCCTACATATTTACTTGAGCATTTATAATGGACTTTCTTCTTCGATGGAAACGTTTTGAAAGATCACGCATTCACATGACAAATTGGCAATAGCCTATAATTATGTGTGTATATGTATACTTGTATATCAGATACAGAACAGATTTGTACTCAACATGCTCGATTGTCAAAGATACCTAAAATCTTCTCACTTGGAAAAATGGAAGATTCAGAATAGAATAATTTCCCAGGTTTTTTTTTTTTTTTTTTGTTAAATCTTGACCCCATATTTTGTATTCAATCACAGCAGAGCAATTGGGAAGTGGGAACACACCAAATTATTGTGTTTCTTTTACAAATATAAATTAGTATGTCAATTCTGTATCCCATAGTTTCTATTTTCTAATGCACAGAAATTTCAACTTACTAGGATGATGAAAGTGATCACATGATGAATACCCCATTCATGTTTACTTATTAGGGGAAGCCTGCAAAACAAGAATTTCCATTCTCACACTTGCTAATAAATAAGAGGATTCATTCAAGTACAATTGTTTAAGTGGATTCATTCAAGTTAGAGGATATTTAAAGAAAATATTGTCAACGTCGGTGAGTTAACATCAGCCATTTCAGACGGAAATAGACGAGATTGATGAATTGGTCGAAAAATTATAATACATAGTGTTGCATTGAAATGGAGAAATAAAATAAATAAGTAAGAACCTCAAAATATAAGAAGTGACAAATATTTTGTCTATTTAGGGAGGAAAATCACCACTCAAACCTATCGGGCACCCATGCCCGGTTTCCAAAAAAAAAAAAAAAAAAAAAAAAGAAAAACTTAATACTTCGTGCCTCTCGTTTTGAGGCTTATCCTACAACAACGGCCCACTACTCAAGCCCCACCACCTCCCCCCACTTCCTCCGCCGCAGATGACTTTGAGCTAGAGAGCAAAAACATCACGCGACTCCGAGTTCCTGTTCATCGGCAGATGACCAAAGTCAAAGGGCTGGCTTTGCCTTGTTGTCATCTTTCTCTCAAACTATATTGCTGTGAGAATTGTCTTTCTCTAAACTATATTGCAGTATTCTGGCTAAACATTCATGTTCTTATTTTTCTACTAAAATCCTCCTACAACCTAATCATAATCTTTAGGCGCTAATCGAATTGACTGAACTTGAAAATCTAGAGTGCCTGGTGTAGTCCTAAATAGAGCATGGCTGGTGTAAACACATGGACATCACTCATAACTCTTAGCATCTGAATGATTACAAGCAATTAACGTAATTTTCAATATGGATTGTTGCTTCAAATGATGCATATACCAACAAGTCATGCAGCCATCAGAGCAATCCAACAGCTTCAGTAGAATTTCAACATGACAATACGGGCAGAAAGAAAAATAACTATGAATATACGGGCAGAAATAAATACTCCCTCCGATTTTTTATATAGGTCGTTTTAGGAGTTTGCACAGAGATTAAGAAACAATTCTAATGACAATTTAACCCCTATTTAAGGCTTCATTGCCTTATTACTACTCTTCACTTCACCATGTCATTATTGTGGCTCATGGATAAATTAGGATATATAAGCTAAAACGACTTATATATTGAAACAAAACTCAAAACCTAAAACGACCTATATAAAAAATCGGAGGGAGTATTATTGAGAGCCCGAAGTTTCTTGTTGCAAAAAGTCGTGCGGCCATTAGAGCACAACTAAAAGTCTGCAACAGCTTTAGTAGAAAATCAATATGAAAATATGGGAAGAAAGAAAATTAAATATGAAAATATGGGCAGAAAGAAAAATTTAGGGCCTGAAATTTCTTTACTACATTAGGAAAAACTGTCTTGAAAGTTGAAAGTGAACTACACACTAACATTTGCAATTACTGTTTTACATTAACAAGAGACTTGACTGCTAACCGGATAAAGCTTCATGATCTTCTAAAGCACTCGAGAAAGTTGCATTTTCTTTTATATTTTAGTCACCCAAATGCTGGAAGGAAAAGTTTTATGTACATATGGAACTAGCTTATAAGGTACATAAATTACCTTTCCCTGCATATGAGGTTAGATGCTATACCAATTAGGAAATTTGAATACCACTGAATGAGTTGTTAAAACGAAGAATTGTACTGGCACCAGCTACCGACGCCTGGAAAGGAAGAACTCATAATCCGGATGCCTGTTTACAGTTGGCATACTTCCTTTCTTCACAACAGCTCTTGCCATAATTGATGCCGTCTCCTCAAGCGTTCTCAGACGCTCCTCCAAAACTCCACCATAACTGTTTACACCTGGCCCAGGTGTTGCAGTTGTCTTTCTTGGTCCCGAGTGCCTTGCCCAGAACCAGCATTCATCCTGTTCACATGGCATATTACATTACGCCTCACACACCACACAGTATGCATAATTACATGTCAAATCCACATAAAAGCGACATGATATTTCTGCAATCAATGACTACCTGAGCATTGTAACTTTGAAGACCCACAACTGGAGATACTAAATGTGCATCCACACCTGGAGACTCAAAATGGGCACTTCTAAGGACCAAATGACCAAGTGAATGGTATGTCAGAAAGGCCGCACGCAAGTTGCCATGAGGTATTCTGTAGATAGGATACCATGCCACTGAATACCTGAAAATCATCAAAAGTCAATGTAGAATTCACCGGACAGTTTCAATTGTATTTGTTCCACGTATATGAATGGTGTGAAAGACAGGTATTAGTTTTGCTTCATCATATAAAATTATCACGGATATATTGCAAACACTTCAATATTTAAAACAATTGAAAGAGCGTTTTATTACTAACCAGGATCTGGGATGGAGATCATTTAGATTTATCGTTTCTAGACTAGTTGGATCTCCATAAACATATGAATCTGGTTGATCGCCTCTAATCAGCTCCTTTATCCTGAAACAAAGAGAAACATAGATTATTAGGCCAAAGTAAGTTCGATAGGAGTACTGTAGAGCTGCAAAGAGTTACTTACAGTATCAGAAACCTTTGTGAGCAGCACAAAGGATATATATCCTTTGTGCTCACTTACTAAGTGATAAAAAAAATTAGCTTCTTTCTTTCCGGTGTTTAGAAACCAAGAGAAACAAAATAATACATCCGTTGTGCTCGCTATCTTGTACCGGAGAAATAACAAATTCAATCAGTTGGCCTGTACTATTTTCCAGGCAGATGTCCCATGGTCAAATCAGCCATTATGATATACACAGTTAAAACAGATTCCACTTCTAGGGTTGTTGGCTTGAAGGAGGTGACTTACATATTTAGTTCTCCACTATTTAACGATGAATGTTTGATAGTTTGATCCAATATGAATCAGAAATTGGATTGGGGATTGTGACGCAATAGTACACCATAAATTTAACTAAAGATATACAACCTCAGGTTTATGTCTTTGCAAAGAGCCAAAGACTACTTAAAATATGACCAAAACATGATCAGCTTTCATGTTTGTAGACACTAAACCAGAAGTTTCAGCAGCATGTATAAATCATACTTACTTGTCATACAAAGGTTGTCTCTGTTGAGGCTGTTCAGATTCAAAATATTCAAAAAGCAGCTCTAAGTCACTTGTCTGGATAGCATCATTGGAAGGAGCTGAAGTTTGTACTGAATCACTCTTACAGCTCCGGAAAAGCTGAATCCCTGACAAGTAAGGAACAAAATAAGCATGAAATGCACCACGATCAGCTCCCAGTCCCTTTGATCCCAATTCTTCTGCCCTAATTTCCAATCCATAGCTCCCATTTCTCTGGTACCACTTCCATAGGCATCCTAGAGAGATGTTAGTTCTCTCATGACTGCAAACTCGAGAACCTGGTACCTGGTTCCTTGAGCAAGTTTGACACCTTATTAAATTGGGATATTCATGAAGAACTGGGGATGAATGATACAGAATCCTCTCAAATTCAGCAATTGGAACCCCAGTGACCGTTTGAATAGCTTCAGATGCCAGTTGCGCCCGGCAAGCATTGTTCACTGCTTCTAAGATTCTGTTTGACTCAGCTTCAACTGCATTCATATCTCTTGATTCAAAATTCAAGACTTTAGCTGCTATAGGCTTGTCTTCTAGCTCTTCAGTTGGGCTTGCATCCTGATACCCTAAATTTTGAAGCATGTCCTCAGTTGTATTGGAATAACAAGTTAAATATCCAGAACTTTGACCTACACAGACTGCTACTTCTCCGGAACTAATATTTTGAGTAATCCCTTTTGCAGTGTCTGTGGGAGTCCAGCTCTTACCAGCTTGTTCATCCGAATGTACATGAGTCAAACTGGAACTAATATTTACCCTGCTGCTTTCGGCAAGCGAGGTTTCTTTTGGTGCTTGATTTCCCACCTTACAAATTAAATGAGGCAGGTAGATTGGTGGAGACAGCACCTGCCTCATTCTCTCACTACTGTCATCGGTATCTAAATCATCATTCGAAAAGCTTTGACAGGATACATATCCCTCTCCGGAACTGCAACTTGACTGATCATCATAGCTTTTGAGAATTTCATTCGCAGCAGATTTTTCATCTTGACCATCACTATCATCACAGTAAGAACCAACTGAAATTGAATCCAAAACAGAAGAGTCATCCATATCAGAGTAACCTCTGGCATGGAGATCATTACAACGATTCATTTCTATATGAGGGATACTCATTACCCAATCTTCAATGGGAAACTCAGAATCTCGGAGTACACCCTGATTTCCCAAATTACCCACAGAATGTATATCTGCTTGCGGTTCATCCTGATGAGAGATGCATGGTTTTGGGGATTCATTCTTGATCCCACTCTCAGGCAACGAAGCTTCTGGGGAAGTTGAAAGTAATACTGGCCCATGGTGCCCACTCCCACCACTGTTACCACAGGATCCAGGAGCTGAGCTTCCATTGGCACATTCCACAGACAGCGAGTGAGGTTCAGTAGAGCTACTGGCGTCTGAAAGCTTCTTGCCTTTTTTTCCCTTCTTTCTTCTCTTCTTTATTGAATTTCTCTTTACATTGTCAACCTTTTCACTGCCAATAATTGAATCTGAAAAGCTTATAGAACTAGAACCAGTTTCCATCATACTTGAGGAAGCACTGCAGGTCACTGACTTCTGACAAGATTCCCAGGAAAGCTCATTCCATTTAGTAGCTTCATTTGCCAATTCTTTATTAGGAGATAGCTGTCTTGGTGAAGGAACAGTAGATATTTCATTTGTAAATGATTTTCCACAATAAATACCAAGAAGCTGAGAACCTTGTGGCACATTTGGTCGAATGACCTTGAGTGGATCTGGTGGTTTGGTATAGAATAGACGCAGGCTTTCCACATTCACCCGAGGACCAGATCTTGAGGAATTCGTACTATCAGGGCATCGCAATGGTAGTGACACAACCCTCATACTGTCGTCAGGTTCGAGGGAAAGTAATGTAAGGAAAGCAGACCTGAAGAGTCAAAATAGCAGATAGATTAACAAACACTTGTACTTATAAGACAAGTATTAATTAATTCTCAAAAATTTGCATCAAAATAAATTTATTGTCATATCTGTGATATATGATACCAACTATAGGCAAACTTGTTCACCACCAAGTTCCAGCAACAACAAGAATTCTCCCAGCCCGTGAACCCAATTGTGAATGAAAACATATACCAGATGACTGTATCATGCATTGAAATGGATAGGAAATGATTGCATGACCAAGATGATGACTATGTAATCATGTCCCAAAGGGATGCCATGTGAAAGCAAGGCCAGACCCACCTTAGAACCAGGATAGGAATTGGCCCATCCTGGATCTTTTTTTTGTTTGTCTAGATATGCATATGCAAGCACGCATTTCATACGCATTATCACCAGTGTATCTGTAATGTGCATGCCTGTGCATATGAACTATGCAGAGTTCGCAAGAAGGAAATATCAACCAATTTTGATAAGAGGAAGAAAAAGAAGGAGATGTCACGATTGATAGATATGCAAAACACTTAAGAAACAGAGGCACACTCATCCATATTGTAACAGCTAACTTGTAAGACAGAAAACATTTAAACTTATATATGTAATATTTACTACCAAAAACTTCCCACAACCCACTTTATAGACCCCGGCTCATATCTGGGGCCTTCTTCCGAACCGTAGAATCTCTGGGAGGCAAGAAACCCCAGAAAATGACAAGGTTGATAAGTAGTTTTCTTGGTGCAGCTGTGAGAAAACAAGCTATAGTCATTGAGTACTGAAACAACTTTTACCTGTGGTTAAACTTCCTCCGTGCAACAGCTTCCCATTCCTGAAAAGAAAAAACACATTCCAAGATAGCTAGTGAGAAGAGAATTTTCAAGTCATGGCATTATATGCAAAGTATATCCAAATGATTTTTGTAAGACAAACATATATTACCTCTAAGGATGTCCGCAAACTATCCTTTTCTTTAAGTTTTCTTCTGATTGATAACTTTTCGCTATCATTATTGGTTCTTCCTAGGCAACGATGCATCTTTTCTGTTGCCTGTCCACATAGATAGCAGAAAAGATAAGAAAAGTATATGACGCCCTACTGAAAATTAGAAGGTGTGAAACAAATAGTAGAGCACTTCACCGTAGAAACATAATGAATTTTACAGTTGATGAGTTGCTAAAGGTGTCAGGAAAGGTTACTAAACTAGTTAAATATGTAATTACTGATCATACATTTATACGTTACAGAAATTTGCGATGTGAGGACTACAACAAAATGTATAATTAGGAATCAATCTGGGTTGATATGTCGACTGTCAAATTTGGTAACTTTACTTAGGTAACAACCAAAGAATTCAAAAGTCCTTTGTGTTTGGAAGTGGCAAGAACATGTCACCAAAACATTCCCTGGATTTCTCTAATTTACAAAACTATTATCTTATCAATACAACGTGTCAATCGGTTGGATCACATCCATAATCCATACATTGCAATAAATATATCTAACAAAACGACTGCAATGACTCGATATGATCCAGTTGCGACAGCAAATACATTAATGATAAAAGCAAACGGCAATACCTGAACTAACGGTCTCTTGAACCAATAAGAATCAATATAAGAAGATTAACCATGCAGACGGAAAAAAAAACATCAGCTGAACTTCACTGAATAACCAACACAAAAGCATCGAATTCCCAAGATAAAGGAGCCTCATTGTATAACATTCTAAATCTACAGATACGCCTAGTCAAAGACAACAGCATTGCATTGCAAAAACAGCTCGATATGAAGGTCCAAAAACACAAGCATAAGAATCAAAGATCAATAATTCACCCTTACATAAATGAAAGCTACTGCTCCAAAACACACACAAGCTCAAACTTTACAACTTGAGCAATTGTCTGATCAACAAAAAGGACTGAAATCAAAAGCACAAAATCACAACGAATGCTATATGCTTAGCTAACAGTTCAAAACAAGAGCAAAAATTTGAATTCAAAATTTCCAATCATACATGTTTGAGAGAAAATTCAGTGTAGCAGTTAAAAACAATCCAGATTATTAAATTCAGCCACAAAAATTTGCATGGAAATCAAATGATCAGGAATCCAGAGCTGAATTGCATGAATCGATTACCAAAAAATGTAGACAAACAAGAACATCCAAAGCTACTTCACTTAAATTCAGATACAGATAATTGAGAAGCGATTAATACCTAATGAATTGAATTGATTTGAATTCAAGAGAGAATTGAAATCAGCAGCAGAAGGCAAGAATCAGGCAAATTGGTAGAGAGAGGAAATAATAAGAAGAGGAGAGAGAGCTGACCATAACAATTAATAAGGTGGGAGAGTGTGAGAGTGTGGGGTGGCTTGTATAGTAGTCGGTTGCCTAAGGGGGAGGCGTTACGAAGTGACGAGCACAAGACGACGCGAGGAGCTGAGAGCCTCAACCCAGGCGTTACTTCTTTTGCCTCCATTTCCTTCTTCTTCCTTTTTTGACTGCATCTCTCCTCTCTTCTCCTATTTATCGTCATTTGCTTTCTTACCTTTCTGGGTCTTTTCCTGTGGATTACTTACCTTTTCTAGGTTTTACTGCTATTACTATGCACGGATACTAATTAATTTTATTCTTATTTTCAGATTTTCTTTGGTCGGCACAGTTTTTTTTTTCTTTCAATTTTTCAAAATGTTTGGTATGAAAAAACTGACTAAACTCTTTCTTGCATTCATTATGTACATTCTAGCTAATGGGATAGTAGATTGATAACTTGGGTTTTGCAACTAAATTATTCAAGTTTGAAGTTTGAATTATTCAAGGTTAGCCTCGTTTGATTAGTATTTAGTAGGATGAATGGATGATACGCAGATAAGTTATGATTAGACCATTACGTTAGTAGTACCTAAAGTTTCTCTTATTTGTAAATACTTAAGGAGTCAAAATTTATGATTTAACTTTTAAGTGTTAAATGTACTCCCAACGATCATCACTGAAGAAAATCAATAGAACTATAAATCATTTACTTTTTCAATTGCAAGTGAATAGGGAATAATCGATTTCAACAAAACTCTAAATGTTAACGATGTCATTTAATGCAATTCAATGAGCGAATGATCGCTTACATTAATGAAAAGGCTTTATAGAAATGACTTCAAAAGAAAACTTAGAGCAACTCGAGCATCTTCCTTATCTTGAATTTTCTCAATCTTAGGGGAACAAATATGTTATTTTGTTTCAATAGATTTCCAATAACTAGGTTAGTTTATGTCTCCCTCCTCCTCTTGAGAGAAGCATCAGTGCTCCAAGGTTTCCGCCACCGACTCCTTCGCTTTGTCTGATGGCATGTGGTCTCAACATCGTTGTCGAATGGGCTCTCTAGTCCTCCATGCTGATATGCTCCTTTTCATAGTGGGAGGTGAGCACGGTGGAGAAATAAGCGCTCTGACGCATTCTGTGGCTGTCTGGATTCGTTATGATCTTGGACGTCATTAGTAAGAAGTTCCAGAGATGGTGGCTTTGTGGGTTCGTGCACGTCGGGGTTGACGGTTGGATAAGTGGTTGCAGGCGGCGTTTGGATTCGTAGTGGTCTCTCATGGTTCTGCCGATATTGGGTTGGATTGGCTAGGTGTCGGAGGACGTCACGCGAGGTTCAACATGTTGGTTTGGTCAATTGCATACATTTTTTGCTTCATTATAATAGAGAAATTACGGAGGAACTATACAAGATGTCTTTATATAAACAATTTTACATTTTCGCTTCCTTGTGAAAGAAATTACAAAGTAACTGTGGAAGATATCCTTATATAAACAATTTCATACTCATGTCGACTTGAACATTTTTTGTACCGGACAATCAATTAGTTGAATTTTCACCCACTTCTAAAGTTTTTGAGAAATACCTTGCAGGAATTAGGTGATTATCTTGGCAACCCGGTTGCAGCTAGTTCAAGAAAGATAGGGAAGTCCTTAGTTCCAGTTGCAGAAGCTCTTGCACTTCGTGACAGCCTTGTCTACAATAAAGACAAGGGATATAACAGGTTAGAAGTGGATGGAAACTCCAAACTAGCCATTGATGCACTTAACGGAGTCTTTGATCCCCTTTGGAGACTTATCAAATTGGTGGAAGACATCAGATCGCTCACGGCTCATTTTTCGTCTATCTCTTTTAGTCATGTGTTTAGGAAAACGAATTTTGTTGTTTAGACAATAGCGCACTTAGGTCACTCTTTGCCTAATGGTAATATTTGGGTAAATAGGGTTCCCAATGAGGCTTCTCATGCCATGTCCTTGTATTTGACATTGTAAATCTGGGATGCCCTAGTGGCTCCTATGTTTAATTTTATATATTTTTCATAAAAAAAAACGTGGAAGATGTCCTTATATAAACAATTTCAAACTCATGTTGACTTGAACAGTTTTCGTACTGGACAATCAATAAGTTGAATTTTCACCCACTTCTAAAGTTTTTGAGAAATATCTTGCAGTGATTATCTTGCAAAATTGAAATATATCTCCTTTTTTGGTATACACTAACTTTGAGATATAGTCACGCCAATGATGCACCTCTCGAGAGCGCTGCTACGGTTTTCAAAAAGTCTTTCTTCTCTGTCCGGTGGCGCGTCTGATGACATTGTCGCCGGACAAGACTTGATAGCCCTCCGGGCTTGTGTTCTGGTCTCGGATGGCAAGATCAACAATGAGGGACAGTGACACCAAGGTGGTTGACATTGGTGGTTGGGTCTACTGAGTTGGCAAGGCTACTTCAGAGTCGTGGGAGTGGTGGTGGGTCGGTCTGGCGTCAGAGGTGATGGCAGGTTATGGTTTTGCTAGTCCGACAGCAAATTGGAGTGCTCCGGTAGCGAATACACGAGTTGGCTCGGATCAGGTTGTCAATCAGGGTTGGCAAGATGGTTGTGTGATTATGACCTTGGTGTCTTTGATCTGTGATGGGTCTAATGAAAACGCGATGGTGGTGTCCCGGTTGAGGAGGAGCGAGGGTGCAATGGTTGGTCTAGGTTGGTTGACGCCTTGATCTTCATGTCCCTAGGGTTCGGGCTTAGGCCATACTTTTAGAAGTTTGGGCTAAATTATGTTATTGGGCTCGCTCAGTTTTTGTTTTTGTTATTTTATATTTTAATTATCTTAAACTAGGACTGCTTGCGGGTCTAGGGCATTCCTAAGTCTTGGGCTTTAGCTTTTAATTAAGGTTACTTAATGCTCTGGAGTTGCCCCCTATGGTCCCAGAATTGGTCAATAATGATGGGCTGCAGACTTGTCCCTTCCTACTTGAGTCTTGGTGGCTGGTTATCTGGCTCTTTTGCTAACAAGACGTTATTATTTGACCATAGAGCTTCATCCCATGGTCTTCAGTATAGAGATTGCTCAGTGTCTACTAAGTAGGCCTACTAGGTAGTTTTGTATGATTCAATTTTCATGTAGCCCCCGCGGACTGATTATGTTCATGTTGTTGTTCCTACTCTCAAGTTGTGATCAATAAAATTGGCTTCTCGTCCTTTGTCAAAAAAAACAAAACAAAAAAAAACTTTGAGATTCTAAATTTGGCATACACAAGAATCTCCTTCTAGTGAAACATGATTTATGGATGATTTCATCAATATGAGATGGTCATCAATTTGAGATTATGCATTTAACCTCTAGTCAAATTTCACTAGTAATTGGGTTTCAAAAGTCTTTCTCTTTTCACATCATTAATTAGAAAAACTATCTCTCTCCTTTTTTCTCTCTACTGTTTTGAGAGTCCTTTGTTCTTCCTCACCCTTGTGGTGATTATTCACTCTTTGTAGTGATTTCTCATCCTTGTGTGATGTCTCTGAGTCTAATCTTAGTTTTCTGTCTTTGTTTTTATTTTTTATTTGTCTTTTCTAGCTTGAATCCATGCCCAATTCCTATCTCCAAAATCGAATCTTCCACCCATCTTCCTTCCCAACCTTCTCCATCCAGATCTCTAGTCTTAAATCTATCCTCGTCCATGCTTCTTCAATACGACAACTTAGAAATTTGCTGCCTCTACTCCTACATGCGATTTTGTTCTTCCTCACCCTTGTGGTGATTCTTCACTCTTTGTAGTGATTTCTCATCCTTGTGGTGATGTCCCTGAGTCTGATCTCAATTTTATTTTTTTGTTTTTGTTTTTTATTTGTCTTTTCTAGCTTGAATCCATGCCCAATTCCTATCTCCAAAATCGAATCTTCCACCCATCTTCCTTCCCAACCTTCTCCATCCAGATCTCCGGTCTTAAATCTATCCTCGTCCATGCTTCTTCAATACGACAACTTAGAAATTTGCTGCCTCTACTCCTACACGCGATTCGTCGCGTATCAAGTGGAAGGTGTGTAGAGCTTTGACTCGGGTGCATGCACCACCTCCTTCCTTGTTCTTGGTTCTTGATGTTTTGGGTTCTTTTACCTCTTTGTTTCTTGGGTGGTGGTTGCAGAATAGAAGTGGTGGTGTTGATAAGTTTATGGGTAATGATAGATCCATGATTGGATTAATGGATTCTTCACACGTTTTTTGGTTCTTTGTTTTTGGGAGGTTTTGGCTCGGATTCTTGCTATTGGGTTTCTCGGCGAGTCGTCTTTTTGGCTCAAGATGGAGTGCAACGACAACTCAGGTCGTCTTTGTCAACGACTCCTTCCCGACGGCCGGAGAGAATGTATGTGCTAGAGCTAGGGTTCTTAAGTTTTTTGTTTTGTTATTGAATCTAGCTATGTATTTGACCTTTTTCATCAAGTCTTATAATTTTGGATAAATGATCATTTACTACTAATTTAACATCCTTTTAGCCCATTCCAATGAAAATCTATTCAGCAACCCAATTCCAATGAATTCTAACAAAAAGACGTCAATACCCTCACCCTAATTTAACTCTCTTTCTCCTCTTTTTTCTCGATCATTAACTCTCTCTCTCTCAGAAAACTCTCCCACTCTCTTTCCTCTCTCAAACGTGAATCTGATTCCTCTCTCCGATGAAGCACCGATGACATGAAGCACTGGCGAAGCACCGCACCGGTGACGCTGCCTCGACGCCGATGAGGTTAGATCCCTCACGTCGGTCCTCGTCACCGCCGAACTGATCACCGACACATCTCTGACCAGATCTTTTCCTCCTTCTCTCCTTTGATCTGGAAAGCACACACACTTTGTCCCTCTCTCCTCCCGTCGAGACCGTTGAGCCGAAGAGCAGCGTCAAATCCAGATCAGGTTGCCGCGCATCTGAAGTCGACGGCCTCCGATCTCTCCTCTCCGACATCGACGACCTCCAATCACTCCTCTCCGACGTCGCTCGTCAGTGTTCTCCATTGCAAGTTCGACGCCTCTAGAGATCGGATCCCCACTCTCTCACCATCGGCATCTCTCTCTGTTTCTCTCCAAAGTCTGAAGACAGAGGTCGACTTCACTGAATCAGACTGGTTCAATTTCACTAGGTTGAAATCGATGGCGCCGGAACTGTTTTGAAGGCCGCTGTTGTTGTAGAGGATGAGCTAGCGTTGTGCCATCGTCGTTGTGGTTTCTGGTTTGTTTTTTTTTTTTCGTGAACAAACGTTGAGGTTTCTGGTTAACAAAAGGTTTATGTACCTTCGTTAGTCTCTCATTGATGTTTGATAATTATGAAATCAGTTTTGGTTAGATAGAACTGTTAGATACGTTTTGGCGTTGATCTATATGGAATAATTAAGATTCTTACTGACGGTAGTAATATTTCATAGCATCTTATTTTTGTGTTCTGCACCCAAAATATAAAAATTACTAGGAGTAATAATTTTCTATTATTTGCTTGTGTGTTGATTTTTCTCTAGAGATAATAGATTGCAAGTTTACTACCCCAGTAAAAGTTTAATGGAGGTAGTAAACTTTATTTTTTTACATCTAAGTTATTCTTCCTCTGTTTTAGTCTGTATTATGGCCTTGAACATATTGTTTTGTAAGTTTACTACCTCCAATAAAAGTTTACTGGGGGTAGTAAACTTTAGTTTTTCGAATCTAAATTGTTCTTCCTCTGTTTTAGTATGTATTATGGTCTTGAAAATACTGTTTTGCAAGTTTACTACCCCTAGTAAAAGTTTACTAAGGGTAGTAAATTTTATTTTTTGCATCTAAGTTGATTTTTCTCCGTTTTAATGTGTACTTATGGCCTTAGAGATATTGTTTTGCAAGCTTACTACCCCCAGTATAAGTTTACTGGGCGTAATAAACTTTATTTTTTCGCATCTAGGTTGTTCTTTCTCTGTTTTAGTGTGTAGTATGGCATTGAAAATATTTTTTTGCAAGTTTACTACCCCTAATAAAAGTTTATTGGGGGTAGTAAACTTTAGTTTTTCGAATCTAAATTGTTCTTCCTCTGTTTTAGTGTGTATTATGGTCTTGAAAATACTGTTTTACAAGTTTACTACCCCAGTAAAAGTTTACTAGGAGTAGTAAATTTTATTTTTTTCGTATCTAAGTTGATTTTTCTTCGTTTTAATGTGTACTTATAGCCTTGAAGATATTATTTTGCAAGATTACTACCCCAGTAAGATGTTTACTAGGGGTGGTAAACTTTATTTTTTTGCATATATGTTGATTTTTTCTCTCCTTTAAGGTATATAATGGTCATAGGAAAACTATATTGCAAGTTTACTACCCCCAGCAGAAGTTTACTAGGGGTAGTAAACTTTATTTTTCTGCATCTAAGTTGATTTTTTACTGTTTTAAAGTGTATAATGGTCATAAAGAAACTTTATTTTGAGTTTACTACCCCAGTAAAAGTTTACTAGAGGTCGTAAACTTTTTTTTTCGTACTTGGGTTAAGATCATGCAAATTCCGATGGCATTTAAAAAAATCCAGTGAGATTTACGGAAAATTCCGGCCACCAGATGCCGGCAATTTGTGGCCGGAATTTTCCGGCCGTCGGAAAATTCCGGTCACCGGTGACCGGATTTCGGCTGCCGGAGTTCAGAGTCCGGCGGCCGTCGGTGACTGGCGCCGGAGCCCGGTGTGCTTCCGGCAAAGTCTTCCCTCCATCTTTTTCATTTTTTCTCTTTAAGTAAAAGTTAAAGGTAAAAAAGTTTTTAAAAATATAATTTTATTATATTTTAATAAAGATTTGTGTATTTAGGTTTAAAATAAGTACCTTGTATTTAAATAGGCTAATAAAAAAGATTATCATTGAAATGAGGTTTGACTTTTTCTATTTTGTGCAAATAGACTTTTTCCCTGTAATTTTTACTCTAATGGGCCCAATAAGTTAAGATTAAATAGAAATTGGCTTTGAACTTTTTCAGATATAAAAAAGTTGAAAGCATATTCCTATTTACTCCAACTTATTAGGTTTTTTATTGTAATTTTTATGAATCAATGAAATTCCTAATTGACAAAAAAAGAGGAATATCACTAGTAAATGATGTCATCAGTTAGCCGAAGAAAGGCATGCCTTAAACGTGTCCTCCATGCGCACCTGCCCTGGTTAGAAATGCACACATCTCGAATCGAAACAAATAATCGCCAAACTCAAACAAGAAAACAAGACAGGCCAGCCAACCCCAAGCCCAACTCTCAAAGGATATCCGCTCTCAAACGCCAGAAAGTTATTTAGGAAGCATTTTGGTGTGAAAGCCAATGGTATGGTGAAAGCTTTTCACTTTTTACCCTTAATGATAACAAAGTCCAATATCCGAGCGAGTTACCCTAGTATACAAGTCTCCATGATGCTAAAAGGTACGAGTGTTTCTACTTTCTATGGTGCAGGTGAACTCGTGGAAATGCATGACCAGAAGACTTTGGAGGGCTATGAATTCTGGGTAGCTATGTTCAACATTATCCAGAATGATGTTAATTAGTTTATGTATTTTCGTTATGAACGGGACTCAGTGGGATTGTTTCGTTATGAATGGTGTTGGAATGAGTCGTAATATATATTTGACTTCCATACAAAACACCTTGAGGTTTGAACTTAAAACGCAAATACATACCCTAATTAAGGTAAGGCAGAGATGGAGAGGGTCGATATATTAGCATACCTCTAAAGAATTGGTACGGAATATATCCAAGTCTTTACCTGCTTTTGAATACCAAGGAGTTATTTATTCGAAGTTACTACCTGCTTCCATAGACATGGCCAATCCAAGACCAGTTCAGATGAATTTCTCTTCATCTCTTCCATCTATAAATAGGCATCTGCTCCATACAAGATATATTCATCCACCTCCAGTTCTCTCTTATACAGAACTATAACATATACTGAGTATTGCGATCACGATGATGAAAGGTGCTCATTTCCCTGCTACAGCTGCTGCTTTTGCCCTACTGGCATTGGCAACCTTCCATCTTGTCTCTGCCTCTGATCCTAGTTCTCTCCAAGATTTCTGTGTAGCACTTAAGAACACTGATGGTATATACTATATCCTACTGTGGTCACTATATTGCTTCTAATATATGTTTTATATAGGATTAAGTTTTGTACTTTCATGAATGCATGCATGCTCTGATATGGTGTACGTTCCTTTGCATACTGCAGTGTTTGTGAATGGGAAATTCTGCAAGGACCCAAAGCTTGTAACAGAAGACGATTTCTTCTTTGACGGGCTCCGGATGCCCGGAAACACATCAAATGCGGTTGGTTCCAAGGTCACCCCGGCGAATGTGGAGCAAATAGCAGGGCTGAACACTCTTGGGATATCCCTTGCTCGCATAGACTATGCACCAAATGGCGGACTAAACCCTCCTCACACCCACCCTCGGGCCTCGGAGTTTCTTGTGGTCATGGAAGGCACTCTCTACGTTGGCTTCGTCACATCCAACTCTGACAACGGCAACAAGCTATTCACCAAAGTGTTGTACCCTGGAGATGTGTTTGTCTTCCCAATTGGTCTGATTCACTTCCAGTTCAACATCGGAAAGGTCAAAGCCATGGCCATTGCCGGTCTTAGCAGCCAGAACCCAGGTGTCATCACCATAGCCAACGCAGTTTTCGGCTCCAAACCTCCGATCAAGCTTGATGTTCTCACCAAGGCCTTCCAAGTTGACAACAATGTCGTTCAGTATCTCCAGAATCAGTTCTGGTATGACAACAACTAGGAACATGCTAACAATTGTATCACGATACGATGGCCTCACATATTATACAATACATAATCTAAGCTTTTGTAAAACTAAGATGGTAGTTGCTTATGTAATGTACCTCTTCCTTTGATCAGTGGATTATTGGAATTTGATTATTAATAAATACTTGCATCATATAAAGCGTATGTGCCTCCTGTCTCTAAACCTCTTGCAGTTTAAGCAATTCATCACGAAGAATTGGCCGTAAATTTAGAATTCATGCTACAAAAAGCACAGAAGTACTTCTACGGTTCTACCAAAGAGAATGAAATGAAAGGCTTCTATAAGAATTCTCATTTAATTGAGATAGATCAAATCTCCAAACTGTGAACGGTTTTTACAGATCATGTATTCTGTAAGATATTTGTAATATTATCAGGAGGCTGCTAAACTGATAACACTACACTACCTTTCTCTAGTAACACTACAGTACCTTTCCAAATCCCTGAAAGAGTTGCATTATATTCTAAGGCACTCACATGCCTCCGGGAAGGAAAGGCTATATGTACATGTATATGTAACAAAAAAAAAACCAAAAAAAAAAAACAAAGAAAAAGAGAAGCCCTGGAGGTTAATCACTCGTTCTGCCTACCTGAGGTCAGATGTTATCTTGAGTGACAATGAGCTTAATGGGGAACTGTCGACTAGTTTAATTACAAGTTGTTAAAATGAGTAAAGATTTCAATAGCGCCGCCTAGAGAGAAAGAATTCATAGTCTGGATGCCTGTTTACAAATGTCACACCTCCTTTGCTCATAACAGCTCTTGCCATAACAGATGCCGTCTCCTCAAGTGTCCTCAAACGCTCTTCCAGTACTCCACAAGGGTTTAAGTTTGTTACTATTTTCTGTGCTGGTGCTGAGGGCCTTAGCTGAAACCAGCATTCACTCTGTTTGTTGACATAAAGTATAATTCGAATAAACTGCACATATCTTACGGTATGTTTGAATTACATGTTAAAATACACTGCAAAATATTTTAGCAATCTCTGTACTATTGACTATCTGAGCGTTGTAACTCTGAAGGCCCACAACTGGAGATACAATACTGTCATCCATACTAGGAGACTCAAAGTTGGCACTTCTACGAACCAAACATGGAGTAGGTAATTATAATTAGTTGATGTATAAAATTTTTGACATGGTTAATCTTAATCCCATTAGCCAACTCTTCTAATTTATTTCCTCCTCTCATCTTCCTCGTGGTGTAAACAATAGAGTTCAGTGAGCCATGAGCTCATACCTTGCGTTGGAGTGTCGGACTTTACAAGCAGAGGCCACACTAAGGTTTCCACCATTTGATAGTTTGTTAATATTTATAAGGCAGATCGAGAGAGGGTCAATTAGCTTGGCTCTAAGGAATTGGTACATAATCCAAGTCTTTACCTGCTTCTGTACGTACGTTATTTATTCAAAGTTGCTACCTGCTTCCATAGACATGGCAATCCAAGATCAGTTCAACTGTATTCCTCTCCATCTCTTCCATCTATAAATAGGCATTTTCTCCATACAAGATTTTCATCCACCTCCAGTTCTCTCTTATACAGAACTATAACATATACTGAGTATTGCGATCACGATGATGAAAGGTGCTCATTTCCCTACTACAGCTGTTGCTTTTGCCCTACTGGCATTGGCAACCTTCCACCTTGTCTCTGCCTCTGATCCTAGTTCTCTCCAAGATTTCTGTGTAGCACTTAAGAACACTGATGGTATATATACTATATCGTACTGTGGTCACTATATTGCTTCCAATATATGTTTTATCTAGGATTAAGTTTTGTATTTTCATGAATGCATGCATGTTCTGATATGGTGTACGGTCCTTTGTATACTGCAGTGTTTGTGAATGGGAAATTCTGCAAGGACCCAAAGCTTGTAACAGAAGGCGATTTCTTCTTTGACGGGCTCCGGATGCCCGGAAACACATCAAATGCGGTTGGTTCCAAGGTCACCCCGGCGAATGTGGAGCAAATAGCAGGGCTGAACACTCTTGGGATATCCCTTGCTCGCATAGACTATGCACCAAATGGCGGACTAAACCCTCCTCACACCCACCCTCGGGCCTCGGAGTTTCTTGTGGTCATGGAAGGCACTCTCTACGTTGGCTTCGTCACATCCAACAGTGACAACGGCAACAAGCTATTCACCAAAGTGTTGTACCCTGGAGATGTGTTTGTCTTCCCGGTTGGTCTTATTCACTTCCAGTTCAACATCGGAAAGGTCAAAGCCATGGCCATTGCCGGTCTTAGCAGCCAGAACCCAGGTGTCATCACCATAGCCAACGCAGTTTTCGGCTCCAAACCTCCGATCAAGCTTGATGTTCTCACCAAGGCCTTCCAAGTTGAAAGCAACGTCGTTGAGTATCTCCAGAACCAGTTCTGGTATGACAACAACTAAGAACATGCTAACAATTGTATCACGTACGATATGATGACCTTATTTTATCATACAACACATAATCTAAGCTTTTGTAAAAATAAGATGGTAGTTGCTTATATGTAATGTACCTCTTTCTTGATCAGTGGATTATTAGAATTTGATTTTTAATAAATACTTACATCATATGAAAGGTCTGTGTGTTTTGTAATGTACCTCTTTAACAATTCATCACGAAGAGTTAGGCTATAAATTAGAATTCCCATATGACAGTCATCTTAGCATGGCCTTTGGGCCTAAGAAACAAATGTTGCTCTCAAACGCCAGAAAGTTCTGTGGAATGTTCATATTCTGATATGCTGTTCAAGACTTCAAACTTCTCGCATGTTAGGGTTTAAGATGCAATTTGGCGTGTAACGTTCAATATTTTGATATGCTGTTCAAGACTTCAAGCTCCGTAAAAGCTTAAAGTCCTCTCGCATGTTAATTGTTCGGGCAGAGAAAATCGGTAAAATACAATCCTCACTCCTATACTACAAATCCATTCATGTGATTTGCAAAGTAAAATGATCATCCTCAGGATGGCAAATGCATAGTTTTCATAGACTATTATCAATTACATAATCAGTCAGTACCTAAATGATTACAAATTACTTACAACACTCATGACATTGAGAAACCAGTTCATCACTACATTAGTTCCACTGGCACAAATAGACCAAAAGCAGAAAAGGACTACATTGCTAAACCACGAGTCCAAGACACATCCCCTTATTCGGTTTTGCAATGCCCATCCTCTGCAGGGTTTCTTCAGCGTGCCTCGTACTGAACAACTGCAGCAAACAAATTTATATAATTCAATCTTGTGCTACAGAGTATGAGAGATTGGGTGACATAATCAGCAGAGGAGCAAAAAAGGCCCAAGATTAAAACTTGGACCTGGAACTCGTAAGCAAAAGTGCATACAAGGCATTTAAGTAGCAAATCATAAGGCATTCATAGTGTGTCTTCCTCTTTCCAAATCGGTTAATACTGAATGAAGTTCACAATTGGAAGCTAAATTAACGGAACTCCTCTATGACTAACTCTGATAATTGCATTGGAGAATTCATCATGACAGCCAAGATTATTCACATCACATCATGATGGAGACCAGCAAAACATGGCGCTAAATGGAACAAACAATATTATCCATACTAATTACAAGGAATTTATCCCTACCAATTTCAACAACAAGAAGGTTTATA
Source organism: Fragaria nilgerrensis (assembly GCA_010134655.1). Taxonomy (NCBI): domain Eukaryota; kingdom Viridiplantae; phylum Streptophyta; class Magnoliopsida; order Rosales; family Rosaceae; genus Fragaria; species Fragaria nilgerrensis. The sequence goes on from CM020981.1 coordinate 11,954,317, forward strand.
TCTCAGAGTAATAGTGCCAAAAGAACAAACACACAAACAAACAAGGGTTTCCGCTCTATGGTTTGAGTTTTAATTGGGAGCAATCCTAAACCCTTCATAAGAAATAGGCATGATTAGCCCTCAAATTTACTCAAGCTGATAAACACTTATAAGAATTGTTCTAGTTCTGACTATAAATCTAGCCATCCCCATCATAATCGATGAACCCACAAAAGTTACAAAGTGTCATACTGGTGTAGCAATGATCAAGAACAATTTATAGTTCAATCTTTTATAAATTAATCAAATTTACATATCAATATTTGATGGAAGCTGAAACAAAAAAGGTGAGGGAAACTTACTGCGACGAGTGCGCTTCTTGTACAAGATGCGGTAGCCACACTCGCGGCACTGAATCACATCATTCGGCTTCAGAGGGATTTCCATGCCGCAATCTGCAACACCATAAACAAATGAAGCAACAAAGTTTTAGTTTCAGGAATTGAATTTTCTCAAAGTAAAGCAAAGGGAAGATGGAGTACCTCCACAGATGTAGTACACAGGCTCTGCGGGGGGCTGAGGATCCATGGATGACCTGGGTCTAGGGTTTTCAAGGGGTTCTTCGACCAAAATACGGGATGGAAATTCAGGGCAGAGAAGGGTCTTCGAGATATTTATACCTAGAAATAATCTCGGGTCGGGTTCATAAAGCCCCAGGCAATTGGGCTTTTGAGTTATTCTTTGTTGCGCACACGGGGTGGGCAAGTGTCATTGGCCTAATGTTTTATTCTATATATTAGGATTAATTTCAATTTATTCTCTCATGTTTGGGATCAACATCATTTCTGTTCTCATACTTTTAATTTTAAAAATTTACCTTTTAAAGTATTTTCATAAATCATGTTTAATTGCTGAAATTCGGTCCAATTCGGACATGCTAGTATAAAATCTTAGAAAAATGGTCCTGAAAGACTATTTTTGTTGTTATATGACTATTTTAGCTTTTAAAATGAGTTATAGAGTCAAAATTAACATCCAAATTTTCAGCCATTAGACATGAGTTATGGAAATTAGAAACTTTATAGGGTAAATTTTCAAAATTGAGATAATGAGGGCTGAAATAAAGTTAATCTCAAACTTCAAGGGGTCAAATGAATTTAACTCTTCTATTATTATTAAAAAAAAACATTTGTTTGGAGATTTCTGTGAGACAAGAGTGTAAGAGCATTTCCAACCATTTTTCTTAGGGGTCTCTCAGATCTGCTTCAAATATGTTGGATGATTCTGATAGCTATTGATTGTTGATCATGATCCTTATCTAAGGGTTTGCAATTTTAAGATAGCCTAGGCTTCTGTTTTAGGTTGTTTTGCACTCGTACTGCCTAAACACTTGATCACTTGAATCAAAGTGCTAGTTTTTTAAATTAAACCATCCAGGTAGTCAAGATAGGAGAAAAAGGGAGGCGTCCAAATCAGCCAGCTTTTATTGACTTGGAAGAATTAGAAAGCCAGGCAACTTTCCTTCCATTTCCACAGAGCTCGCTGATTGCCAGGAAAGTGGATCATGTTCTAGAAGTAGTTGATCCCCCTCACACTACTGGACAATATTATTTTTTTTGGAAACAAATAAATATTATTTGATATATTTGGTTCAAAATATTTGATAATAAATATTATTTGATATATCAGCAGCTTCAACGCCACAAGGGGAATCTTTGAAAGTCGTTTAGTGCTAGCTTGGTTCCTGTCTGCTTCACTCCATCACTGTCTTTGGCTTTTTTCTCAGGGTCATTATTATATCTCATGGTCAGTAGAACCATGATTATATAAATGGAAGTAGATGAACTAGCACGATAACTCAGGACAGCTATTTGTTTGTGATTGAGAGAGAAAACACAGAAAGAACCCATCTTTGATCGAGAGAGAGAGAGAGATAGAGAATATGAGGGAGAGATATGGAGAATTTGTAGCGAGTCCATATATGAACTCATATGATACCACACCAGAGAGAGAAGGGCTGCAGCAGCAGCACTCATCTCTATCCGAACCTGGGAGCTTGTGGCACAGCCCTTCATCTTCTTCTGTTTCAGAGAGCTCTTCCTCCTTCAAAACCAGTAAGTTGTACTAGCTAGCTTTGCTTGCTTGATTCATATGAATTAGTACCAACTCTACATCTGTGCTGATGATCAAGTACGTAACATGATGAATCAGATGGTGATTCGAGTTCAAGGAAAAGCCTCAAGAAAAAATTTGGTAACAGGAAAAGCAGCAGTTTTGCATACAGAATACGCGAGCACGGTAAGCTTCTTTCTTCCTTCTCCAACTCAAACTCAAGACTTGAACTAGATCTCCATTAGTTCTGTCATGAAGTATATGTTACCCTACAAGCAAGTAGAGTATTTTGATTGATCTATAGCATTACATATTATTTTGATAAGATAATTAGTTGAACTATGAATGATGTTAATTTTTGTTTGCAGTGAAACTTGGGTCAAAGTTGTCTGAAACTGTCAAGGGAAAGTTAAGTTTGGGGAAAAGAATTATTCAAGAAGGTGGAAGGGGAAATATATTTAAGCAGATTTTTGGTGTGAATGAAGGAGAAGAGCTGTTGAAGGCCTCGCAGTGCTACCTATCAACAACTGCTGGTCCTATTTCTGGCCTCCTTTTCATTTCTACTCAAAAGCTTGCTTTCTGCAGTGAAAGATCTATCACTGTTCCTTCTGCAACTAATACCACCCAAGTTGTTAGAACTCCCTACAAGGTAAAAATCTTCCATATTTTCATTTTCTCACAAGTGCACAACACGAATCATAGTCATCGTTTTGAATCAATTTATGTATGAACTAAAGTGAACCAATTTATGATGATTGCAGGTTGTGATACCTATAACGAAGATCAAAATAGCTAGCCAGAGTGAGAATGTGGATAAACCACAACAGAAGTACATAGAGATAGTTACTGATGATGATTTCGAGTTCTGGTTTATGGGATTCTTACGGTATGAAAAAGCTTTCAGAAATCTTCAGAAGGCCATTTCTATGAGTATGAGCAATCAAGATTAAGTAGAAAGTTGATCGAGTGGAATGCCCCACAAAACGTGTTTTTAGAGATAGATTGATGTCACTAGAATCAGCACTTGTTTTTGTGTGTCCATGTATAATGCCAATGAGCTTTATATGTGCCTGTAACATATTTTCTTCAAGTTCACCATTGTTCCTCAGTTAGTTATGTTTTGACAAGTGATGCTTAATTTTTCGATGAATTACCCTTGATGACACAGTCACACTTGATAAAGCTGAAAGATAATGAACAAATGAACCCTAATTCTGTTACAACAAGAAAGAATAACAGAACCTGCACAACTGTTTCTTAACTGAAGGAAGCAGATTACCCTCAAGCTATGGCAGTCTAGTTGTCAATTACTGGAATCATCTGTACTGTTTTGGAAACATGACCCTCACTCTGCACTATTAAAATAGACTGTTATCACAACTAGTATAATTATCCAAGCATAGATAGATTAGTTAACAGGCAGTACTTGCAGCTGTCTTATTATCACATAGTTAACTGAAATTACAAGTAAAAAAGTATCTGATCCAAGTCAGCTCAGACTCTCTTGAACACGACTTTGAGTGGTACATTACTTAGAGCCAGACGCCTGACCCCGCCTTCAAGATAAATGCCAACATCACTGCATATAACCTTGCAGAAATTACATACTGTGGGGCAAAAGGCGAGCTTGTAGTCATTATCATATTTCTCAATCTTGAACCAATTGCTTATAGTTTTAGGACCGGGATTGCCTTCTACGCCACCAGTCGTGACAAACCGTTGCGCTGTTGATTCATCAAGGTTGTCTAACTTCCAAACCTTCGAAGTGTTCAGACAGATAGTTACAGCTGCAGATGTAGAGAACTTGATGTTGAGATCAGTAGATAGGCGAACGACGCCTTTCTTCATATTCACAGGCGAAAATGTGAGTGGAAGACCATTAGATACCTCATGTTGCTCTTGAACAACATCAAGGGGGCAGATGCTTCTATTTCTATTGCCAGTGGTGGCTAGTGTTAGCCCCCCACCTCTCCCACGAATGACAGGTAAGATCCAATACTCAACCCCAGTTTGGAGATTATGACCTTTGATGTCAAGAACTGGAGCGGGATCAGCATCAGCATGGACTGCAACCAACAACGGCTTTCCTCCGAAGGCAAGGAGACTGAGGTAGCAGATAAGGACTTGTGATGCCAATGTGCAGAGCCTCATTGCTGGAAAACTAGAATGAGAGAAACATGAAGGGTGCGCTTTCACTTATAGCAGTCCTGCACTCCTGCCTAATTTTCCAAATGTAGTTAGGCAGAAGAGTAAATGTAAATCCAGCTCTAGTCAAGTCTTTGAAATGAAAGCAAGTCAAACGCCATGATATCGATATGTAAGTCCATGTTTTCGCCTTCAACATACACATTAAATCGTCGACACTGAAATTTGATAAATAACTAGATGGACGTGTGTCAAGAAAAGAAGACAAAACCTTGCGGAAGCTTTTCTGATATTTCTTGATAACAAATAAGTTTACAGACCTACACTATATATAAGAGAAGATTGAGTAATGGAACAGACATCATCACCTTTACATCTCATACAGTAGCCTAATCCTTGATGAAAGCCTTAAATTAACAAGGCTAACAAAGCACACACTATTATCCAACAAAGAGAACACCAATATAAACTATGTGCATGTTTGTTTGTTGGGACTAAGTGGGACTGTGCTAAACAAGGAGGTCCAGTTTGGTTAATACCATGTTTATGGGATATGACCCTCAGTCTGCAATATTAAAATAGTGTTATCAGAACTAGTATAATGATCCAAGCATAGATAACTTGGTTAACAGGCAATACTTGCAGCTGTCTTATTACATAGTCAACTGAAATTAAAGGTACAAAAGCATCTGATCTAAGTCAGCTCAGACTCTCTTGAACATGACTTTGAGTGGTACAATTACATCACTTAGAGCCAGACGCCTAACCCCACTTTCAAGATGAACGCCAACATCACCGCATATAACCCTGCAGAAGCGACAGACTTTGGGGCAAAAGACGAGCTTGTAGTCATCATCATATTTCTCGATTTTAAACCAGTTCATCAGAGTTTTAGGACTCGGATTGCCTTCTACGCCACCAGTCGTGACAGACCGTTGCCCTGTTGATTCATCAACCTCGTCTAACTTCCAAACCTTTGAAGTCTGCGGACAAAGAGTTACAGCTGCAGATGTAGAGAACTTGATGTTAAGATCAGTGGATAGGCGAACGACGCCTTTCGTCAGATTCACAGGTGAAAATGTGAGTGGAAGACCATTAGATACCTCGCGTTGCTCTTGAACAACATCAAGTGGGCAGCTGATGGTTTTATTTCTATTGCTGGCTAGTGTTAGCCCCCCACCTTTCCCACGGATGACAGGCAAGATCCAGTACTCAACCCCAGTTTGAAGATTATCACCTTTGATGTCACGCACTGGAGCAGAATCAGCAGCATGAACTGCAACCAACAATGGCTTTCCTCTAAAGGCAAGGAGACTGAGATAGCAGACAAGGACTTGTGATGCCAATGTCAAGAGCTCATAGCTGGAAATCTAGAGAGAAACATGAAGAGTGGGCTTTTATTTATAGCAGTCCTACGAGCCTAATTTGCCAAATTGTTGTGGTTAGGCAGCTCTAAATAAAAGCAAGTCAAACGTCAAGATATCAAAATGCAAGTCCAAGTTCTGGCCTTCAACGTGATATCATTAACATACACAATAAATCGTCGGCACTGTAACTTGATAAGTAATAGATGGGCGTGTGAGTTAGTGCTAATATCAATTCTAAATAGACACATATAGCACGTCACCACCATGGCCCTTGTTTTGTCGATCACAGTTGGCCAAGTGAACACCAAAAAGATAGTACCTTGATATCTCAACTTTAAAAGCAAATTTTGCCTAAAACAGCAATAAACCAGGTTTCAGAAAATAGTAAAACTAGATTTAAAACCACGAATAAAAGATAACTATCCAGTGTATAACAAGGAGGGTCGAATCAAACATGGTCAGACTTAACAATGTAAAGGCAAAATCAAAAAACTTTCACATTGAAAGTATATAAATAACATAATCCAAGGCAGTTGATTCTCTCCTAAGAAGCTTGACTCTCCTCCTTATCCTCCTTATTATCCTTCTCCTCAGCAGCAGCTTCAAAGGTCTCCCCAGCAACAAGCTCTGGGACCTCATCATCATCATCTTCTGGGGCAGTGGCTCCACCAGCACCAGCATTAGGGGCTTGCTTTTGGAACTGCTCTGCTAGTTTCTTCAAGTTGTCCAAGTTATCTGGCCCTGAAAATGATCAAAAGGGGTCATTATGTGCTCCAAAGTCATCCTCAAAGAGACTGAATAACATGAACAACAAAAATGAGCAACGGCAGAAAAAAGTATAAGCACAAGCACACTCACCCAAGTGGCTGATAATACTAGGTAGAATATCCTGCAACTCTACAAGAAAGAAGACAAATGTTTGGTCAGAAACCAATATAAAGTTGAAAAAAACGATAGAAGGAGAACAACAAACAAGTGAAGAAAAGAGAAGGAAAAAAGGCAGCACTTAGATGCATAGACACATGTTCCCAACAAAACGGCGTACTAGCTTAAAAGAACTCCCATGTTTAAATGCCCAGTTTTTTGAAAAGGAAAACAAGACTGCAAAAGTAAATGATCCTTGATTTACACTAAAACAATAATCCTTGTGAGGCACCTAGCTAAGACTAGGTACTCTGCCAGCTCCCAAAAAAAAAAACTTGATTTACAGTGAAACTAACAATTTAAACAGAGGGTGCCATAACCTAAACATTCAAATAAACATGATGAGAATTGGAAATAGAAACTGATCATACAAGCGCAAACTACAACACTATCATCAATCATCAGATGATAACTAACCACAAGGTAAACACCAGTTCAATACAAAAGTAAAAGTATAGCCGCATACTCTTTGTTTGAGGAGCACCACTAACAACCCAAGTGTTGGCAGCAATAGAAGCTTGAACTGAAATATAAAAGAAGAAGAATTAGATACAAAGGAGGCAATGAAAAACAAAACATAAGTTTAATTGAACCAAGTCACTGCTAAGTTGGCTTCACCTTTAGGATTTAGGAACTGAATAACTACATCATCCTTAAAGATGTTGACCTCCTCGATTGCTGGAATAGCATTCACCCCTATTCTCTTAAGGGTGCTCTGAAGTCTTTTGTCATCTGTGGTGGTTGTCTTGTGGACAGCCTTCTTCTTTCTGTAGTTCAAAGCCAATATGAAGAAACCAAATCAGGTTCACACAATATGTAGATAATAAAGATAGTTTCCCCATAGTGCTCCTCCCACATTATAGCACAGGAGTTTAAGTTTCACGTTTTAAACAATCTATTGATGTGTTTGGTCAAAAACACTTGGTCACAAACAGCCTTGGAAGTTCACTAGGCGTGCAACATAAAAGTTTCAAAATATGTATCATACCTCCTCACACTACCCTTTCCACCGGTGCGAACAGCACCGGCCATCTTCATAAGTTTCTCCCGATTCATCTGCAAAATAAAAAGGGAATAAAGTAAGAGGAAGAACTAAACTTCAACTGCAAATCAAGAACACACCGTACCAGAACAAACATAAACAACTCGTTCCTGGAGCTCCTAACTTGCACTACTTGCTATTCTTTTAGAACCTATTCCAAATCAGCTGCCAACTAAAACTTCACAGCTTTACACATTTTTGAATTGTAAAGGCCCCAAAATCACTCTCAACTAATTAAAGCTCAGTTCTAAAGTCAGATGTCAGAGCACTCAAAATCAGAAAACAAAAACCAAGATTTCAATTAAGCAAGGGGCAGGCATGTATAACCCTATATCAATCGGCGGATATATACACAAAAGACTGTGTTCCAGTACACCCAAAATTACATAACTTTTTGTACCAAAAACAAAAATTACACAACTTTTTAGCCACATATACATGACAGTCATACTGAAATACTGAAATCCCAGAGAGATAAACCCAAAAAAAAATATTACAAAAAACTTTTAAAAAAAATTAAGTGAACAATCGGACCCGGAGTAGAGCCGATTCGCAATCACAGGGAATAAACAAGTGAGGCACACTCTCTGAGAGTTCGAAGAGTAGAGAAAATCATCCATACAGGTCTAAAGTACAAAACTTGATGCAGAATTGCAATACCCACCACGAAAAAGGAACGAACTTTAAAACCCTAATCCAATAATCCTCCTCCAAATTAAACAAGCATAATCAAAACCAGTACAGATAGAATCAGCAGAGGAACAGTTGGAGAAGAGAGGAAGGGAGAAAGAGGATACCTTTGGGTTTCGGAGGTCTTAGGGTTTTTGTGAGTGAGAGATAAGAGAGAGATGAAGATAGAGTTAAGAAGCGAAGGACCTCAGACGGCGCATGCTTTAGGTTTTCTCCTCTCTCTATAAAGCTCCCTCTTCAACATCCGACGGTCACCAAACGACCTTGCTTACCACGTGGCACTCTATGATGCGGGTTATCAGCCTAGGAAACAAACAAAACCTTTTTCTTTTTACTTTTCTTTTTTATTTACTCTTATTTCTCATTATTATTATTATTTTTAATTTTTTATTGTCAATATTAAATTCATGAACTCAAATTTGTTATTTTTCATTATATTTTAGAAGATTTTTGAGAAGACAAAAATTAACAAAATACACAAAAAATGGTTTGTGAAGTATGACTAGCCATAGTAACCAAAAGTATTACTAGTCATGTAGTAACCATATGATAATTTTTGTGTTTGTAAATTTATTCAGAATTTTTTACAATGAAGTACGTGACACTGTAAGTAATTATTTCTGTTGATTTATGTTGTCATTAAGTATTTACTATATACTAATGTTCAGTATACGGGACACTCTTCATAAGCCCCCGAGATTACGGCTCACATATAGAAAACTTATTACATTCTCTTTTCACTTACGTTTCTTACTCTCTGCGGCTAGACCCGGCCTTAACTTCCTAGTATTATCTAGAGTTGGAACATTTTTTAGTTTAGAAAAGGTGAATGGTTTTTTTGTCAGTTTCATTGTGGAGAAGGTAAGGTCATCTCTAACCATTGTCCTAAAATCTATAATAAATTTAGGTTTTTTAATTTTACATCTCCAACTCAAATACAACTTGAGCCAAAATAGGTTTAAACTTAAAAGAGATCCTATTTTGACTCAACTATTTAGAAAAAATCTTAAATTTCACACTCATCAATTAAGTGGTCCCTACATGTTATAGGTTTAGGTTTTGACAGTAAAAATTAGAGATGCAAAACTCATATGAAAAAATAAGTTTGGGTGAGTCAAATTTTAAATTTGAGTATAGGTTATAGAACAATAGTTAGAGATGCCCTAATGTCTTCATTTTTGCCACAAGACTCTTTGTACTTGAAATGGATTTGCAGAATATACAGCATAAATAGAAGGCATCCATTCGTCATGTGTCTTCGCGTTACAACAAATCAAAGGAATCCCTGTGGTCTAATTGGAAACATAAAACACACAATCTCCAGAATCAGCAAAGCAACTGGATACAGCAAGACTCTTCACAGTTTCCTTTCCAACAACTAAGAAACATTGTTTCATCCCTCAGATGCTTCCACCTTTTGGTCTGAAACTATCTGATGTTTAAGCTTTGACAGAACTGAGTCCAAATTTGGAACCTTCTTGACGCTGCATCGCAGTTAGACAAACATAATTGGCATAAGTCACAGTTACCCAAAAATAATATCTGCATGGAAGAGATGACCACAGCTCCATATCTGCATGGAAGAGATGCATTATACAGCCAGCGGAGGGAAACTCTAGAAAAAAGTTGGCATATAACTGTCCAAGGAAGTTTATCACTGTACTCCCTCATTTGCTCCTGCTTAATTGAGCTTACCATAATTTTTCAACTCAAATGTGGCCTAAATCAGGCTACATCTACACTAGTACATGCCACACCAGAAATGTCCCATAAAATACAAACCAAAGCAGATACTCTGATTCCTAACCTAGATTGGAAAAAACAAATGCAAATTCACTAAGAAGAAACCTATGAATTCTGAGTACTTCGACAACTCTCATGGGGCTCCGGTTATATTGAATATTTGAAATGAAACTAGGAACCTAGACTAATCTGATGATGAAAAAGCCTACACATATCTGATGATGAAAAAGCCTACACATATCAGAAGCAAATCAACTTCCATAATCAATTTTGGATGGTCTCAATTGGAAAAACAACCTTGTCCCAGCTTATTTATTTGTTAACGACCAAAAATAGAAAAACCTGACCCTACAGTGCACATTGGCTCCTTATGAGTAGCTGATGCTACTGGACCTAAAATTCATCAGGATTGACCTTGTGCATCTCTAAAGGCATAACACCGATGACCATGCACACACCAGAATTAGTTTCCAGGCACATATATCAGAATGCCAAATTGATAAAATGAAGAATAAAAACACTCACGTGTACATAATATCCCCACTAGTAAGCAACTTGCTCTGGATCCAATCTGGAACATGCCTTTCAAGAAGCTCAAACTGTTCTTCAACTTCTTCTGCAAAGAAAACAAGATAAAGTCACAAATCACCCAGCTTACATATCAATCAAAACACAAACCACTATTAAAGACATCGATACGCACTCCTTTCAACAACATCAAGACTATTCATAATTATCTTGTGCACAAGCTCCTCTTTGGTGATAGGAGACCAGTTAAAAGACTTCAAAACACCATAAATTAGAGTGACAATGTCAGCTAGGCGAGTAGACATCTGCAGGCGCATTAATGAGCTTGTTTGAGTCTTCTTGCAATCCTCATTTGAGAAACCAAGGACACGTTTTACCTATAGAGACAAACAGATAAAAATTAAAGGAAAGACCTTATAAAGACAAACATGACAACCTCACCACTATAAGCAAAAATAATGCACGCAGCAAAATTGTAACATAACAGTAGATCATGTAAAAGATTTAACTACTTGGCCAAAAGAATATCATAATGTCATGAAAGAACCTGCAGTTGAAGAGGCTTCTAGTGAAACGTGATCTAGTAATTTTATTTGACATATTTAGAATTACATAAGTCAATAAAGAGCCTCAACAAAAACAGCATATATACCATGCAAGTCCAAGAAAACAGTAAACAATAAGATTCAAAGTATGACACTGCCACAATTACTAAAATAATTAATAACAGGCAGAACAAGCATACTTCTTGCGATGCTGGAGAACAAGTGAGGTGTCTATCTTCGAAAGTTTTTCCTGTAGCTTTAGGGATGTCTTGGTGTGCAATATTGTAGCATGCTGACTCATCTACAGTGGAGTCCACTGCACTTTTATCACCTTCTAGGTCTGAGAAGTCAAGAACTCTTTTTGCAGGCTTATTACAAGATGTTGATTTTTGGGTGTCCAAGGTCTCATGCTTGGCATCACAACTGGGCATCAATCTCCTTGGTGGCAATGGTTGAGGAGTTTCTATCATCAAACTATTGGCAGATGAGGTGAGCTTCACAAGAGGGCTATCAGGTACACTAGAACCAATAGGAGGCTGGGGGTGATTCAGATGTATTGAGTGGTCAATAATACTATGTTTGGAGCACGGTTCTTTCGGCTGCCAATTTTTTATGTCTTGCTCAGGATCGTGAGACAGAACAAGAAACTGTTTCTGCAGCCCATCCTTAATACGTTGGTTATTCATAGCATCAGCAGATGGCAGAGGTAGTGGAGAACATAAGACTTGGGCTTTTTCTGTTTCAGAAACAATATTATCCCGCGAAAAGTGTCTGCTGATATATGGATATGGACATACTATTTCTGACAACAGCTCAGTTTCATTTGAAGCTGATTGAGGTTCTGTCAAATAATCTGCAGACAATTGCTTCAGCACAGGTCTCTGACTTCTTTTGCTAAAAGGCTCTGGCAATATGGCCTCTGGAACATCAGAAGCCTTGACCCCAGAAACACAAACAAGTGAGTCCATTTCTTTTATGATTTAATGCCAACATGAAATGCCACTAACAACATAGATATTGACTAAATCAAATGCATGATGCAAAGAGCTAAGCCTGAGGAAACAAAACAAAATCACTCAACTTAATCCACTTGCTATACATGTTATACAAAGGGACCATCATCCATCATTTATGAGTTACTCAACCAAACTTTACATGTGAAAGGTTTCATCTAACCCAGCCACCCACATATAATCAATCAGCAGAAGCCAGCTCAATCTAATGACTTAACATTTTATATACCCTGGAACTCTCTGGCCATCATATGCCAATTACACAATAAAAATAACAGTTGATAAGTTGTTGATTCAACTCCTATGTGCTAATTCATCTAGCCTCTAATCTAGGTATTTGTTCATATCCACATCTCCTGTTTTGTTTAATCAAGTTAACTCCTATCAAAATAAGGCAAGCAACTAAGAAATCTCTGAAGATTTGAGTCATTCTATGAGGCCCAATCAAGGAGGTTGCAACAGTTTTTCAAGTTGTTCAAATACACTAAACTTTTATATGAAGATTTCTCTCCTTTTCTTTTATATTCTTCTGGCAATTGGGTGAAACTCCATAATTATCTTTTCCTTATTCTTTCCAATAGTGAAATTAGGATGATCGTGCACAGCTTCAAAAAAAAGTACAAAAAAATAAAACAGATATAATACTGACAAAAGTATTGAGCTGTACCTCAGGATGCATTGCAAAGAAACTCATAAGCCTAGAAGCAAAAACTTGGCGCAAAGCTGTAAAATCAGATATTTCATGGTGGCCTTTTACAATATCAAATAGCAAGCTGATGTTCATATCCGGCTTCATGAACTGAGTTTCCTTGTCAGACACCAAAACCGAATCTATCTTTATCGCTTCAGGAAGTATAAATTTAATCTGGGCAAGATGCCTGTACAAGAACTTTCTGCAAAAAGATAAACAAAATCGGTTTGGCAGTAATGAGCTCATGATAGAGAAAAAAAGAAGGTAAAGTTTAGATTGTTCAAACTGTTACTAGTTTCTTATGATACAAGATAGAGAAGTGCAATCAATCAGGAAAGCACATACAGTCCTCCCATTACAGAATAAAAGGTCATGTATCATCTATTCCAGCATTAGAGATTACCCACATGCCTTACACATGATTGTAGTTTCAAATGGTGCCAGAACCAAATCCCAAGGACTGGCCACACGATGTCCACATTATTAGTAAACGAAACAAGGCATCGGTAAACAGTATAATATTGGACATTGGACAGTTCAACATAGTAGCAATGTTATGAAAAACAGGTGAAGATGATGTTTGTGCAGTTATATAATCATAGTTTTAATCCTTAATATTGGAGAACCAAAACCATTTAATTCATTCTAATTCAGTCGGAAATCTTCGATTAGGGTACAAATTACAACTGTACATGCAAAAGAGGCAAACAAACAAAAATACCCAGACCTTCAAATTGAAAGTGCAAATACGCATGTTTAAGCCATTCACCATTACCTTTTGGCCAGGATTTCCACCTGAGTTGATACATTCTGAAACGTAGTTGACCTCTTACGCAGACGAAGCAGCCGCAGCGAGCAGTTCATATGATCAAGAAAATCTGCTGTAGTCCTGTAACTGCACCCAAAAAAAAATTCAAAAATTAATTTCAGATTTAAACAATCTCATTTTGATGAAAATTAAAAATAAAAAATTTACAGTCATGAAGATCGAAATTGAGAGAGAAAGCTTACTTTTCCGGAAGTTGGACTTGCCCCTCCTGCAAATTGGTGGGCAAAGGATCGCTGAGCTTCTCCGGCGTCGGACATTCAATCTTGTTTGCTGTGATTTTCACCGGAGTAGCTGAATTCTCAACTCCGGTGAGAATCTTTTCACAGTGGAAATCCATGAAGCTTGCTTCACCCGAATCCGATGATGAGTTCACCAAAATGATTCCGGCTTTTGTTTAGGGTTTCCGTTTGCTCAGCTTTTCGGAGGGAAGCGTCTGCAAACTTCAGCTCTTTGTGCATTTTGAATCTGTGGCTATACCTGTTTTCCAAAAAGACCAACCGGCCCTCCGTAACTTGGACCGTTGGGTAGTACAATTTGGGTTGGGCCGATCAGAACCCCTTCGAGCATAGAGTTCCTACAAGGTTTGTTTTGTAGTTTCTATTATCTTTTGATAGAATTCCAGCAAACAAGAAACTGAAATTCACATGTAATTGGTATTCAAAGCTGGGATACATTTTTGACGGGGCAAAGAAACCAAGAGGAGGAGAATAAGTTGAAGCGAAGTATTCGGAGAACCAACCTCACTGTTGGAAAAGTGTGACTTAGATATAAGTCATTTGAAATCCTACGTTAGAAACGTGAAAGAGTCATCTTTAGGTTATAAGAAAATGGTACCACACACACTAATGTCGAGGTCTTTTGTGTAAAACTCATACCCGTTTCTTCACTAGGTGGCTAAATTGGGAGGAGTATTGACATTATTATACTCGTGTGTGTGACATGTGAGACCCGTCAGCCGCCTTCGCATAACACTCACAATGTTGACAACGCAGCAGCAAGTTCTACCACAAGCTCTCTCGTTCATGCCTCCCTCTCGTGCTCCTGCTCTATTCTTGGCATGCTCTTGGTAAAGTCTCACATGCAATTTCTCCAACGCCACCTCTTAATTATGCTCTTGGTAAAGTCTCACAATTTCTCCAGCGCCACCTCTTAATTATCAAATTGAAAGCTCTGATCACCGCCGACCTTGGAAAACAAGGGTGATTTGGTAAAAGCATCCCATAAGTTTTAGCAACCTATCTAAATTATATTTGACTAAAAATGTAGTAAAGAAATTGGTCTCATAGCAAGAGAATCAAGAAATTACCCAAAAAATCTAGGGGAAATTATAAAATGGTCTCGGAACACCACGTGTCATATAGTCTATTTTAGTGCTATTGGTCCAAGTGTTCTATTTTTATCTATGATTGGTATATTTTTTTTTGTACTTTTACTACTTTTTTTTTCACTCCATGTTAGTTCCCACATGAATCTCATGTATATGATTGGTTACGACAACCATATGACAGTGACACGTGATGTTCCGAAACTAAAGAATAATTACTCAAAAATCAAATACCTCATAATAGCTCATTGGTTTAACTGAGTTACGTGACAATCAACTTGCCTATAATTGTACTGGTCTCATAAAGCTCCTGGATTACGGTGTTCTAACACATCTCAAGTAACTTTATCTAGCAACTATGAGGTTCGTGCTCTTGGTATAAGAAAAGAAGAGCATGCTTCTAGTATTAGAACAGGCTAGGAGAATTAAGCGAGATGGTTGACACGGAACCTAGGATTAGTTCCAGGCATTTTTGGATATCTATCCCAAAAGAAGAACGATCATCATGTGATGAGAGAGAAAAAGAGCGAGAAAGTCATGAGAGGTAGATTTGGAATTGATGTTGTGAATTGATAAAGAAAGGGAAAATTCCCACCAGCCCTAAATTCAGAGAAATTTTTCCCACTAACAAAATAAGATTCTAAAATGCCCATCAACCTAATAAACTCTTAAGATTTATTCTCACTAACAAAATTTTTAACTTTGTGTGTTTTTTTCTTGACCAAATTACCCCTACTTCTTATGTCTCCACCTCTTTTTCCTATCTACTGTTTCAGATCTTCTCTCTCTCTCTTTCTGATCTCTCTCTCTCTCTCTCTCTCTCTCTCTCTCTCTCTCTCTCTCTCTCTCTCTCTCTCTCTCTCGCCTTATCCTCGATGCCGACGACGATGCTTGGACAACGCCGACGAGGCGACGATGCCTGGACAACGACGGCGGGGAGATCTCGTTGACGAGGCTCGCTTGATGTTTGGCCAATACGACGCCGGATCCGTCCTAGTCCTCCGCTTCTCCAACCACTCTCCTCTTGGGATAAGGTACGCCCTCGCCTTTTCATCGTCTCCTTCCACCTCTCCTCTCTCCTCTAATCTCTCTCTTCGTCTCAGATCGTCTGATTGTACGATGACACCGTCAATGTGCTCCGCGGATTTTGGCTTGGAGATTTAGTTGCTTGGAGATTGGCTTCGAAAACGCGAATTTTGGCTTGGAGATTTAGTTGCTCAAGAGATCAATGTGACCAATTTGCCCGTATTCGAGCTTGAGGCTTTTTTGAAATCGTTGTCTAAATTAAAGGAGCCATTGCGGGGATCACAGTAGCTTGTGTTGTGTTTGTGGTCCAGATTTACTAAAATGGATTGTTTTGGTCTTGAATTTCAGTATTTGGGAATGCAGTCTATGAGAGAATTGTGGGTGGGTGGTGATTATTCTATTTGATGACCAATGAGCACAATGACTGTCATTGATATGGTGTTGGATGCATGTGAAAAATGGTGAGAGAGTAATTCACTAATGTGTAAGTATTGATTGTCCAAAAAAAAAATGTGTAAGTATTGATTCTGTTTCATATGCATTTTGAATATGCAGTGATTTTTTTTTTCTTTCATATTTTCTTTTAGTCAAGTAGGTAGAGAATGTTGGTTGGGTGTAGTCCCTCAGTAGAACCTCCTACTGCCCCCAGTAGGCCCTTAGTAGACCCTCATACTGCCTCTAGTAGACCCTCCTAATGCCCTAGTAGACCCTCCTAGTGGAGGGTCAAAAGTCACTTGCTTTCATTCTTTTGGTGTAGATTTGGATATAAGTTATCTTCTCGGTCTTACATCTTATAGAATATTATAAAAACTCCACTTCTTCCATTTCAAAACTATTCTTGATACATGTATACCTTATATCTTAAGTTCAAGGGTCAAACTGCCCCTAGTAGGTGGTCATACTGCCCCTAGTAGCAGGTCCTACTGACCCTAGTAGGAGGTCCTACTGCCCTTAGTAGGTGATCATACTGCCCCTAGTAGAAGGTCCTACTAACCCCAATATGTGGTCATACTGTATACCTTATATCTTAAGTTCAAGGGTCAAACTGCCCCTAGTAGGTGGTCATACTGCCCCTAGTAGCAGGTCCTACTAACCCTAGTAGGAGGTCCTACTGCCCTTAGTAGGTGATCATACTGCCCCTAGTAGAATGTCCTACTAACCCCAATATGTGGTCATATTGCCCCTACTGACCCTAGTAGGAGGTTGTACTGACCCCAGTAGGAGGTTGTACTGCCCCTAGTAGGTGGTCGTACTGCCCCCAGTAGGAAGTCCTACTGCCCCTAGTAGACCCCTAGACATACCTCTTACTGCTCCCAATAGACCCTCATACTGCCCCCAGTAGACTCCCCTACTGCCCCCAAAGACCCTCCTACTGACCTCAGTAGACCCCTGCACAGACCTCCTACTACCCCAGTAGACCCCCTTACTGCCCCCAGTAGACCCTCTATCTTTCGTCGGAGCCCGGTCAACGGTCGCTGGAGCCAGATCAACGATCGCCGGAGCCCGGTCAACGTCATTGGTCGTGAGAATCCGGTCATAGAAACTTTATTTTATAATAGACTTTTATAATGGTCTATTTTAGTTTATTTAATTCATTAAGGGTATAATGATCTTTTTGCTGTTTAAGTTGGTTCTTGGGAATTTTAAAATCTGATTTTGTTAGTGGGAATAAAATTCTTAAAATTAGGGCTAGTGGGCATTGTCCTATAAAGAAATGAATAATTATAAACACTACTCATCTAGGTTTTTATTTCAATATTATACTAATTAAATACACATCTCAAACTACCTAAAATACCCTCAATATCTTTTTTTTTAATAAAAATACCCTCAATATCTAAAACTAATAATAATCTGTTATTTAATATAATTATTATACATTTACTATTTCACAACTCTGTTTACGTATTCTCTTTTATTTTCTATTAGATTTTTTTTATTTGGTTAAAAAAAAATCTTGATATTTTTCAATTTATAATCAAAAGAGTAATATTATATTCGAACTCCAAATCTCCAATATGACATCAATCGGCTAGAATTTGAAAAAAAAAAATATTGAACATACATAAATTTTTCAAAGTTAAGAAATTAGTAGAAATACAATAGCATAAAAACTAGTTTTTAGTATAGTTTTTAGTCTGCAAGATAAAAACTAAAGTTGATAAAAAAAAACCAAATGAATCGGTAAATAATATATAGTAGAGGTTTTTATTTATTTTCTTTTGATGCATAGTAATATATAGTAGGGAAGAGTTAGGTTTTAGGGAATAAGAAGTTTCTTTTTTTCTTCTGTTTTTTTCCCTAATAATTGATGGATGTTTTTGTAATTAAACATACCTATAAAATCTGATGTGAAATATAAAATAATAGAGATGTGTATTAAGAGATTAGAGGTGTGTATTTAAAATTTTTCTAAAGAAATATCAAAAAAAAAAATGAAAAATGTGTGTAGATTGTAAAGGTGGTTGTGTAAGTTTCGGCTCCTTAATTAAAAAAACATGTTATCTAAAAACTAAAACACGACAATAGAAATTCTAAAGCTGATGTGTGAGAAGAAATCTGACAACAGGGAAACTAAAAAATATGTTATCTGATTGAGTAAGCCATACAATGGTTATGAGACATCTCCCGTTATGTGAATTATGCCAATGTCATGTGTGTCATGGCTGCGCGCCAAGTTTGCCTAGCATTTGCCGAGTGAACACATAACTGATATAAGCAAGTAAAGTGTCATGATATGGAAACCCTACGTTATGGGTTCGAACGCCGGTGTTGCTCAATGTTATTGTTGAATTATAAATGTAGCCAAGGGCTGCAATGCCATGTTGGTTGGCGGGCTCCCAGCGGATTAGTACTCTTTGGGCCTATGAAGCTTTTGACGTAACGCTAACAATCCGAACGGAGCATAGGCGGACGCAGAGGAGGTCCAGTGAGGGCAGTTGCCCTGAGTGAACTTTCAATTCTGCCAACCAGCTTCTTTTTTTTTGAAAGGATTTGGAACCAGCCTAACTGGGAGCCAACCAGCTTCTTATATATACCAATGATCATGTGATTTTTCTTGTGGTCACATACACCAATTGTTTAAGAATCTTCTACCCCATAAAGGAAAATATCAAAGGTATCGTGTTTGATTAATGACTCTATGGATTTTTGGTTTTGGCTATAAGTTTAGGTGTTTTTTTATCGGATTTATGGTTTTGGGGGGTCTCGTTGAAATTGAATTCATATATTGAAGTTTTGAAGTTGGAAAGCTTAAATTTTATAGTGCTTCATTATGATTTCATATGATTGGTGAGAAAGATTTCGATATTTTTCATAATAGTATAGATTAACTACCTGAAGAACTCAAATTAATAGACACTGAGCCCTCTCCAGAGGCTCCTTAGCCTCAACTATTTTTTTTTTCCCTCATTTACATAACTTTATGCTTCCGCCACCGAAAAGGAGGGTGTCAAGAAAAAAAAAACAAAAAAAACAAGTAAAGTTCTTGACAAGAGGACGTGCAAGGAGGATGGATTGTCTTGCACGTACAGTTTTTGTTTTTTGTTTTTTGCACTTGGTGGTGTGAAGATGTCCACCACCTCCCTGCCGGCAAGAGCCAGTGATGCAGCGAATGAGCTGGTAACTGAATCTAGATCAGACATGGTGAATTTGAGAGGAAGTGAGATTGCGGCAGTCGCAATATTTTTTCTTATTATGGCTGCAGTGCAGATAGAGGCAGCCTTTAGGGTTTTCTATTTTAATGTTTTTTTCTTTGGAGAATATAAGAATTTAAGATATTGATACATCAACTATGAATTTTAGGTGTATAGATCGCTTGTTGTTGTTTTAAACTCACCCTAGCTGATTTCAATCTTTCAGACTAACAAAAAAAAGTTGATTTCTATTGGAGGAATATTGAAGGTATGAATGTGGTATGCAAAAATGGTTGTATCCGAATGATACATGTGTGTTGTGGTCTCCCAAATATGAGGATACATGATTGTTGTGGTCTCCTTTCAGGCTTACTGTTTACTGTTTATATGTTACTTGTACACTTTACGTTACTTGTACATCAGAGTTGTTGTATAAAAAAATAGTTCAAACGTATAAGAGATTAGTTCAGTTTGAACTAATCTAGTTTAAGTTGACTTTAGAGGTGTGAGATTGTATAAGTTTGTGACAACTACTCATGGGTTGTATACAGCTGTTGATCTCCTCTTCTGCAGCAGCATGGTGGTTGCTGCTAGTCTCCTAAAGCAGCATGGTGTTTTTGATCTTAGTGTCACAACTGTGCTGCCTTGTTACTTTAGGTTAATCTTGTGTGTGTAAGAGATGTATGGGTGATGAAGTGTGTTTCTCACCCAACTTCTTCTATATATAGTTTAGGTTTGCAACCTTGTTAATTACCAAGAAGAAATATCAGAAAAGCTTCCGCAAGATATGTATTTGGTTTTTCCACTTTCAATCTGGTTCGGACCCCAGGTCCCCAGCCAACTTCACTGTTTTTCATAACATATTATTAATTAAGATCGGCCTAACATGAAATGAAACGGATCGCCTAACTTCTTCATAGAAGAACTACAAAAACTTAATTGTCCTCTCCAACCCTGCTGTCAGCGTTTGTATAAGATGACAGGAACACCATATTGTCGCTGGAGAGTTATAACAGATGAAGGAGCATGAGCATATGATGGAGAAAGTTCAAGGATGAACTGTTGCAAAATCAATGATAACACGATTTTCGCTTCCATCACAGCAAAATTCTGACCAATGCAAATGCGAGGACCTCCTTCAAAGGGGAAGAACAAACTTTGTCCCTTGGTTGCTTTAGAAACTCCCTCTGAAAACCTCTCAGGCTTAAACTCCTCCGCATCATCACCCCACAGTTCCTTATTCTGATGTATAAGAAATGTCGGTATGGACACTTCGACTCCCGCCGGTAATGATAACGTTCCGAGTTGTGTTTTCTTATAAGTGGTTCGATTCAGTGTAGCTACTGGTGGGTATAACCGAAGAACTTCACGTAAAACCATGGTCATCTGTAAAATTATATGAAATGCATTATGTGAGGAAAGATCATCAACAACAACAAGTAAAAATTCAGGGAAACTATGACAGTAATATTGTGTACTTACAACTTTTAGTTGGTTCATCCCCTGGAAGTCAGGTCTGTTGTTTCCAAATACTTGCAGAACCTCTTCTCTTGCACGGGTTTGCCAACTCGGATTTTGACATAGCAAAATTACTGCCCAAACAACCAATGCTGAAGTGGTCTCTTGCCCTCCAAAGTAAAACAGTTTACACTCATCAATGATGTCTTGACGGCTTAATCTGATGTTTTTTCGGTTCCCATGTTCTTGAATTCCTTTGAATTGGAATCCAAAAGTATTCCTAACAAGTCATCTTTAGGTGCTTCTCCACCCCTAATTGCTTCTTCTCTTTTATTTATAATTCTCTCAAGTAAACCTTCTACTTCTTTCGCATTTTGTTTCATCCTTTTGTTTATCTTAGTTAGTAGAAACCTGCGTACACGACAAACAATAGTGGTTAATAATTTCATTATAAATAGTTTAAAAATTTTGCGTCACGATCTTGGATGTTGTTCAATATTGGATTATTCAAAGATGTGCATTCTAAATAGTTGAGATCAATGAGAGTATGAGACCAAATCTATTTAGGCAAAAAGTTTGATCTCATAACTAGGCAGCTGAACAAAAAGAAAAGGTAGCTAGAGTAGCTCCTTCGTGCCATTTTCCCACTTACTGGTAGTGGTGGCAAATGGTGCCGGAGTGGCTAGTCCCTATAATAGTAGTTGAGTTTTCAAAAGGAGTGTCGTACTCTTCCTAGCTTGTTTAGGTTTAACAAGGCCACTATACATTTCATGTAGTAGTTTTATGAATGAAAAAAAAAAAAAGGTAACTTTAATTTTACCTCCACCCTGGAATGATAACTAAATGTGATGTTTTCGTTACTAGCACTGCTTGTTCCTCAAGAGTTGGAATATTTTTAGCCCTTCTTTGTAACTACTTCCAAATGCTGTTCGAGATATCACATCACATGTCACATCCCGACCCGTAAAATTTTATCTTATTTACTAGCTTGTTATAATAAGAATTTTACCGTCTTCGACATTGAGTTATAGTTTAATTGGTCCCTAGAGGGGTTTTGAGGGACAATTATTTCGGAGAGTTATTCGTAGGAGAAAAATGTAACGACGGTAAAAAATGGTAAATTTAGCTAGTAAAAGGTAATTTTTATTAGGGTATTATTTTTGGGGGTGTTAAATTTTTTGATTGGGTATATGTGGGTTGGAACCGGTTGGGCCAAGCCCAAAATATTTCTCTCTCTTCCCTCCCGATTCTCTCTCTCCTCTCTCTCTTTCTCTCCCGATTCTCCCTCTTCCCGCTGCCGGAATTTCTTCTCCGCCGTCCGCCGCCGTCCGGCCGCCCTAGACGCCGCACCGGTCCAACCCAGCTACCGTTCTAGACCGGTGGCAGCCTCTCTAGCGCCGCCGTGAGGGAGAGACGCCGCCCGGAAGTTCCGACTGCCGAATCAGTTTTCTCGCCGGAACTCCTTCCTCCGTCCGCCATAGCTGGCGAGCCTTGGCTCAAAAGAAAGCTCTCCTCCCGTGCTTCAATCCCTCCAAAGGGCTCCCTCCATCTTCAGCTAGGTAAAGAGAAATCAGTATTTGAAATTCTAGGGCTTTATTGTGTGTTTGCGTTCGATTGATATGGTTAGGCTTAGAATTGGAGTTTGTGGTAGTTAGGAATGTTGTAGAGGAGGTTGAGAGGAAGATGCTGTCAAATTTTGGTGGACATTGGAGGTCGCCGGAGCTGGTCGCCGGCCGCCGCTGCCGGCGCCGCCGCTGAAAAATTGTTTTTGGTGGAGATTTTTATGAGGAATTTAATAGAATGAGTTTTAGAATTTTTGGACGAGTTTTGAATAGGTTTGTGAATTTCCGAAGTTTGGTATTTAAGCGGTTAAATAATGTAAAATATGACCGTAAGATTTAAATCAATTTCTAGGAAAGGTTGTTTATACGACTGCCGAGTATGATATAAAAGTTTGGATCGTTCCGATTTAAGAATATCGAACTTAGGCAATGATGAGCGTAATTATGGCTCTCGATTAATTTTGCCTATTTTATAAATACTGGAATTTAGTTGGTAAATTAATTATATATTTGGAACATGACGTGAGGAGGCCCGAGCAGAAGAAGCCTCGGAGCGTCATCAGGCTTAGGCCTAATTGTGAGTGGACCTTTGTTTTAAATAAAAAGCATGCGATGAATGATTTTATTAATCATTTATTTCTTTTGATGAGATTATTGATTTCTCGCCCATTTGACAATTTTTCCTCCTTTAGAGAGATTCCGAAAATGAGATTTTCGGTGGATATATATATTTTGGATATTATGAATTTAGTATGTATAAATGCTAGCTAGCCATATGTGCTTGATCCGTCATAATGAGGTAAAATACCATTATGGCGTGTCGTGCGTGTTAGACACAAGCGTCATAGCCCTATATGAAAACTTCTTTCTTTTTTTCGGTTTATTTAGGTTTTCATATAGGGAGTCCACACGTATATGTACACCGTCCCTTTTCGGTCATAATGAGGAAAAATACCATTATGGCGCAACGTGAGCGTTAGACGCCAGCGTTGTAGCCTTGTATGAATTTCTATTTTTCTGAATTGTTTCTAGGATTCATACAAGGAGTCTGACGAGTGTAGATACATACGAATATATATGATTATATATAGTTAGCCTGAGAGGCTCCATTTTATTTGAGTTTGTGACTAGTCAGTGCTAGTCGTAAAATTGTCAGATTATGAATTGAGCGTCTTTAAGCTGCCGCATGCAATATATTTTCTTTGAAATTAAAATACGAATGCATAAATAGTTTATTATTAAATTATTTTTGTCCACTCACTCTAACGTTATTAAATGTCTTCCCCTGGGCCCTTCGTTTTAAAATGCCCAGTCTGCAGAGTTCGGATTGGATCTAGTAGGAGACGAGGCATAGTCACCCGTATTTCCACCACCTTTCACCAGTAGGTTACCTGTTTAGCCTACTTGTTTTTTTCTTGCTTCCGCTAGTGTCTAGTAGCTCTGAATATTTAGGTTTAATGTATATATTTTTGGTTGTGGGTGAAGACTTGTTTATATTTTAGAATATTTGACGGATGATGTATATTATCTTAGATAATGTTTATTATCCTATTGGTGATGATTGTTTTTGAGGAGCACGAAGGCTCCAGAAGTTAAGGTTGGATTTGGAACCTTTAGAAGTGTTTGCAGGTTTTTATTGGAAGGGTTGTCCATTTTCAAGGGAGATTGTACCGAATTTTGCGGTAAATCTTTTCTTAAAGGTGGTCCCCGCACGATTTACTCCGGGTTTAAGGTGAAATTCGGTGCGGGTCGTGTCATCACCTGTCAAATGCTGGATGTAAGGCCACACATCCACCTCACTTGAACCCTTTTCTTTTACCAATGTCACCCAGTCACTAATCATCTCACCACAACTTTCAAAAATGGCCGGTAACATTCCCTGCAATACATACTAAATTAAACGTGTAATGACTAAATTATGCTAAATTGAAAGAGTGTGAATGTGGTACCTTTAGCTTATGTGCATGAAATGCTGGGTTGATAATAGTTCGGTGTCTACCCCATTTCTCACCTTCATAGATTGCAAAACCTGATATTAACAAAGTTGTAATTGGGTTTACGACCTTATGAAAATCATCATGTTTGTCGAAGATTTCCTTTATATCTTCTGGCTTGGTGATATTCACCTTTGGTCTGGTGCCATTCCAAGTAAAAGAATCCCAGCCTGCACAATCCACAAAGACCAACTCATACCCAGGGCATTATTCAAGTTAAAAAAGAAAGACCCTGTAATAATTATTTGGAATATTAGTATGTACATACCATAGTTTTTCACAGTTTGATGCACAAAGGGTATGACTCGAGCTGCGATATCATGGCAGGTTGAGAGGTTGATTGGCTTGGATTGTGCTTGTTTCAGCATCATAAAGCTCTCAAACATGTCTCCGATCATTAACCTGTAGGAATTGCCTTTGAGACCTTGCTTCCTTAAGCATCTTTCAAGTTTTTTTGGCCTTAACCACACGTAGTTCAGCACTCTCCATGATGCACCAGTTATTAGTATGCTGCAAATAACAATACTTAGTTCAATACAAGCCATTGGTAGGTTTAATATTGGAGAGGGAGATGCATATTCTATTGAGGAACTCCGAAGATGCCTGGTATTCTTTTATACTGTTGCGACCTGCCACCACTCGATTGGTACATATTTAACAAGATTGAAAATACTGAGTTAGCCATCTAGGTCCATAGCTATTTTACTTCATTCAAATAGCATTATATTTATTACAAAAAAAGGTAGCATATATTTCTTTCAGAATAAAATTCAATGCGCATGTAACGAATCGAAATGCCTGTCCACAATTACAACAATCAAATTTAGAATATAATCCAAAGTCATGCACTAATTATATTGCATTTAATACATTAGAGATAAATGCTCATTCAGTACAAATTTTTTTTAAGCAATGACCAACCATATATTAGTAATCGGCAAGCAATACCAAAACACTACCAGGACAAGCACTTTAGCCGACGAAACTTTTCGTCGGCCTGTTAGCTTAATTCATCGGCTAAGATCTTAGCGACGAGTCTTTGTCAGCTATAGTTTCGTCGGGAAAAGGTTGTCGGCGATGACTTTAGCCGATGAAACTAGAAGACGTCATCGGCTATTGTCCCAGCGCTAGCCGACGACAGATCTCTCAGACTTTAGCCGACGACGTCTTTTGTCGTCGGCTAAAGTCTCAGACTATGGCCGACGAATATATTAAAATATTTCGTCGGCCATAGTCTGAGACTTTAGCCGACGAAACATTTTAATATATTCGTCGGCTATAGTATGTAATAAAAAAATAAAAAAATAACTAAAGCCGACGAAATATAGTCTGTTTCGTCGGCTGTAGAAGGGTTTAGCCGACGAAACATTCCATAATTCGTCGGCTAAACCTTATTATAGTAGACGAATTATGGCGTATTTTCTTCGGCTATAAGTCCATTCCAGTATAAAAAAAAAACCCAAAATTTCTAAATTACCATTCTAAGCAAGCTGCAAAATACACCAAAACAATTTCATATAACCAACAACAAACACATAAAACTATATATTTCATCAACTACACAAAATCTAGATCGTCTAAATTAATATCCGCTTCTGGGGGCTGTTGCGGAGGTTGCGGCGGTTAGGGTAGTGGTATAGCCGGAGGCATGGGCGGAGACGGAAGTCCCTGAAGCTGGGCAGCTGTAAAGTCCTGCATGTACTGGAACATCTGCTGCTGTTAGGCCTGCTGGATGGCATATACCTCGGCATTATAGGCTGCCTGCGCGGCATTATAGGCAACCTGAGCAGCTTGCTGTTCCCGTAGTCTCTGAATTTCCGACTCTAGCTGAGTCGTCCTGGTGGTCGTGGTCCTATTGCTGGTCGAGGCTGCCTTTCGTTGAAATCCTAGAGTGGTCTTCAGGACCCCCTCGCCTTCTTTCCTAGACCCTGGCAGTAGAAGTTGTTTGCTCGCGGTAGGAAGGTTGTGCCCATGATCCTCGCCCCAACCGTCGGATCCGAAGTGTCGATCCGGGACATGGCTTTAGACATCTCTTCCTCATGCGTGTCCGACCATGTCTCCCTCACAAATTACATAACAATATATATATATATATATCTACATCATCACAAAATCATCATCAACAACTTCATACCATCAACACAATATTATAAATTAATTAACATATATATATATTTACTATTTATGAACAACTTCATATATTATATCAAATCATCAACCAAATCGATCAACACACATATATATATATCCAACGTACTTAAAATCAATCAACTCATAACAATATTATATATCAACATCATCACAAAATCATCATCAACTCATATATATCATCAACAACTTCATACCATCAACACAATATTATAAATTAATTAACATATATATATATATATCTACTTATTAACAACAACTTCATATATATTATCAAATCATCAACCAAATCGATCAACACATATATATATATATACATCCAACGTACTCAAAATCGATTAACTCAATCACACTCAAAATCGATCAACTCAAATAAAACTCAATTAATCAACATATATACATATACGTACATATATATATATATATCTAAAATAAAATAAAAGAACATATTGTTTAGGGCCGACAAAAAAAACTACCTCTTAAGGACGCACAATCTAACCTAAGGTAGACCCAAGGCCAAAGTACACCCACCATCTTTTTGGAGACAATGAAGCGCAATTATTTCAACAGACTCGAAACCCTTGGAAATTTGAATAAAGTATGACGATTAATTAAGTAAGTCAAGCATTTCCTCAATTCAAATTTTAACGTTACTCTGGATCATAAAGACCCAATCCAACCAAGCCCATTTTAGAAAGAAAGCCCAATACAAATGAAGCTCTAGTTCAAAGAATAAAGACCAAGCCACCAGTTTCCAAAGCTAGTGTACTATAGCAGGTTTGAAAGAACCAATTTTGAGAGTTCGGGTCTGTAAATCTCCAGTTCGGACATGATCGGGTGTCCATAATAACCCGATGAATTACTATGTGACCACTTTATGTTAAACAATATGGTTATGAAAAATATAAGTGTCGAGTTGGTTGCCGATGCTTGTTTGAATCTAATCAGAGGTTGAACATTGATTCAAATTGAGGTTTTTCTTCTCGATGGTAAAAACAACCTTACAAAAAAAAAAAAAAAAACTCATACTTTTTTTTTGGGATCAAATACATAATAAATATGCTACAATATTGTGAGTCGAACTCACGACCTCTCACTTATAAGGAGAGACTTATAGCACTAGACCAAACAGTACTAGGCAAACTCATACTACTAACCTTCTAACTCTCAAAAATATTTTTGAGCTTGGAGCCGAATGTGATATTAACCCCTAGATACTCATTTTTTTTTTAAAAAAGGTAGTCGAGTGAGCTACCACTCTGGAGTCGGGAACAATTTGTAGGTATGACATCTCCTCAGGGATGTTTTTTTACAAGATGAGGTTCGAACCAAAGACTTCCTATTACCAGAAGAATTCTTACAGCGTCCATCTCACGAATTCTTAGAGCGTCCATCTCACTTGCAACATTCGTCTCACTTACATCCTGACATACTTTCACTAGACCAACCCATAGATACTCGATCACAGATGATGCAATATCCACCCTAGCTACTCATTCACCAACGTTGCCCGCCCCAAAACGTCATGAAATTTGTCGTTGAGCCGAATCAGACCGTCCTCTGACTCCTCTCTTATCTGAGATTTAGATTCTTCCAATTATGATCTCAGTCAGTCAGGCGAGCCGGCGGCCAAAGGCCTAGTCCACCAAAAGCCACCACGTGGCACGCATTTAATGGTCTGACCTCTGACTTTGCCTTGCGTGCAGTTCATTCTCTGTGCAGCGCCATACCAACCTAACACTGCCCACAACCTTAGCCGAAAACTAGCAGATTGCCACGTGTTGGGCTCCTTTTATATCAATTTAAAATTGAGATATTTCCTCCTATTTTTCATCCTAATCACCGGCCTTGGCAAATCAGGAGTGACGACATGATCCGGCGACGCCACGTATGCAGGGACGTGGAGGGCTTAGATCATTTGGACGGCGTGGGCTTATGGAGCTGCCTTCATGTGGGCCTATGCTGTCCGGTCACTCCACAACATGAGGAAAGAGTCAAAGGAATACTTGGAAAAACTAGAATGCGATGAGTAAATAACCCCAAAATCTTGGAGGGGAACACACGGTCTTGAATAGCATATAATGTATACGAAACTTGACGAACCATGTATACGTCTAACCAAATCTCAAGACGTATTCAAACGATCCAATTATGTTACATGTACATCAAATGTGATGTTGTTAGCGCTTAAGCGTGCAAGGTGTTATGTGGAATGAGTTGCATGTCCGAGAGGAAACTAGGTCTTAGGTCTTGATTTGCAATAACTATACATATCAAATACTTTAGAATGCTATTGACAGCTGCTATATATATGTGCCACGAAGATTTCATTTGATATTGCAACGATAGAGGTCCTATACATCTATAAATATCAGTTCATGTCCTTTTTGAGCGTCTTATTCATGTTTTGGACACCTTAGCCATGTCTTAGTCAACTAAAAGTCTAAAACTAGATACATGCATATTACTATCCATCACATTCACACTAATGTATCTGTTTTGTTCTGCACTTAATTCATCTAAATTAGTCTGTCTAATTCACGTGTTGTCATACATTAACACCGAGTTTTATTTACATTTAGTAGTTTAGTACACATAATATTACCCTAGTGTCCTACTCAATTACTACACGACCTAACATTTTTGGGAATAATTAAGCTCACAACTATTTGCTCGTCGCTTAGTTATTTGAATAAATGAGCATGTCAAGTTGTATTATATACCAGTCGTTGGGGTAGTTGATGACCTGTCTAGCTTGTAGCTTTAATGTTTTAAAGAAATCGTATCTTACAAATAAATGTAGTATAACCAAGTATGTTCGTATGATATTTTGATTGATGAAACCTGCCGAACAGGAGAAGGATGATGATTCAATGAAGGGAGCAGTGTGCACCGATATTGAAGACTATCCATCCCAAGAGATTAATGTCCGTTTTTTCCATTACACGCAACCACAGCTCCCCTTAATTAATTAGAAACGCGACCACACACCAGATTCTTTACGTCTGCGACTGCTGCCTCCTCCCAATAATGAGGATTTGCTGACACTTGTCTGTCACATTTCTCAAGAAAATCATCCAAAACAGGAAAGAAGAGCAGCAGAAAGTTGGTTCATAGTTTAATTCAAATTTCTGGAATAAGAAAGTGGTAAAAAGCTCGAGTCTTTACGATGGTGAAAAAGGTGGTAAAGCAAGAAACGACAAAGAATACCAGACACTTGGGTGTTGACGTAAGGATTCGTGAGGGAGAAAAAAGAATAATAATTCGAGAGAGAAAAAGGAAAGAATGGAAAGCGACGTGCTGGGGATGCCGATATATACAATACCAAATTGGGTTATAAACCATTATTATTAATATTTATGCTTTTTGTTGAGTGCTGCAGTCGATCGAACAAGCTTTAAGCGATTTCCAATAACAAAGAAAGAAAACCAGAGACAGTTTCCAATCCTTGGTTGTATTAGCTGAACACAATTTTTACTTGGGTTTCACTCGTTTCATCTTTCAACTACTGCAATCTTGGTGATGATTCTGGGCCGTTCTGTTGCTTTCTCTTCGCAATTGTTAATGGGACTGGGAATCATTTGATGCCCACAAACTGCAAGTTGGCTTTTCATCTCTTAATTGGGTGAGTGTTACAATTTGTTCTTCTTCTACTATTTGCTGTTGTTTTTGCATTTTCTGGTATTTCAATCCCGCAATTTAGTTCGGATTGTTGGTAGTCGGTGTAATCTTGAGCTCAACTGCTCGAGTCAACTGTTTAGTGTGGGGGAAGCCAAGTTGGAAATGCTAATTGGATTCGGTTTGAGTTGCTTCACTTACACACATTTCAACGTATGGGGCGCTGCACGAGAATTCACCGTCTCTTTATGAAGTTTGGATATCACTTTTTCTTTCCAACTCTTGTCCAATGTCATGGGCTCACGCCATTCATGTGATTCTTTTGCCTTATTATTAGAGGCTTACCTGAAATGCATGTTTCTTGCTTCAGCAGTTCAGCTATAACATCTAATCGTGATTTTGTGTGCAGAAATTGATCAAACTTTTGACCGGTCAGTCGACGATCTGATTGAAGACGAGGTGGGGGTTTGATCAATTTTTCGACTGTTGTTGTTGTCACATTCTGAGTCATTTTATGTTATCAAACCAGTCTTGTTTTTACTTTTGGGAATGTAGAGATTTTCTGATTTCTTGTTCCAACATTAGTGAATTATGGGGAGAGAGTTGTAGTCAGAGCCAGTACGGTGTTGCTCGTGATACTTGTGCTTTGTTGGTTGACATTTAATTAGGCTTTGTTTACTGCTTATGTTCCACCTTCCTTGTGACACATATCTGCATTTCTTGCGCCATTATATTTGAACTTTCATTTCTGTTTCGTGTGGGAACTTATTACCTGCATTCTATTCTGATCACCGCTTCTTGCATCCGTAGAGACCTTTTGCATACAATAAGCTGCAGATACATATTCATACAGAAGTAGATGCATCTGCATATACAGCTTCAATTTCAATGGTGCTGGTGCCAAATTGCTGCTGATCGACTAAATTTCATTTGAGCTGGCAGATATAGCAATATAAGGACATGGGATGCCTGGTGTCAACACCGAAAGATACAGTTGGAAATAGGAGGAGGCCAGCAAACATTGGTGAAGTTTCTGTTTATGTTCCTGGTCTGCGAATACCTAAACCTGTCGATTTCTCTCACTCACTTGGTGATCACTTGTCCAAGAGCTTAGTAGAACGTCTATCTGCTTTAAGAACTCGTATAGTTGTGATGGCTGGCCAAGAAGGTCCTACAATCACGAGAACAAGGAGAAGAACCCAACACGGTTAGTCATAACCCCAATTTGTTGGTTCATCCAAATAACATGTCAACTGAGGTATTTCAGTATCT
Organism: Fragaria nilgerrensis; assembly: GCA_010134655.1. Taxonomy (NCBI): domain Eukaryota; kingdom Viridiplantae; phylum Streptophyta; class Magnoliopsida; order Rosales; family Rosaceae; genus Fragaria; species Fragaria nilgerrensis. The sequence goes on from CM020981.1 coordinate 11,985,962, forward strand.
GAATCAGTTCTTCTCCTCAGGTGGTTCAACATTAGCTGATCTCCTGCAGGCTCTCGAGGATTACTTACCTGTTCTTTTGGGACTAATGAAAGATGGTAATTTATCTGGCTGCTTATTATGTCATAGAACTGTGTCCACATGTTTAAATAACTCCTAAAGTGTGTTTCTTATGCTCTTGTGAAGGAAGCCAGCTACAACACAAGGTACAATTTGTGTGGGTAAATCAAGAGGATGATGCAGAGGTGGGCATGTTGGACAAGTCAAAGTTCACATTTCTCTGATCTACATAGATACTGTTTTCTTTCTTCGCTATTTTCCTCTTTTTAAAATAGGGTTGGGATTCCATCATTTTGTCACAGGAAACCTGGTTTGATTTGAGTGAACAATTTTTCAGGAAACAACTATGTCTAATGCATGGTATGAGGTGCTGTCAGTTTTGCATTTAATGGCAACGCTCTCATTATCACAAGCTAACTTATTACTTCTTCCGAGAACATCTACTGACGGTCACCAGCCAAAAGTATCAGAAGGTAGATATTATTGCATGAGACTAAGCAATATGCAATTTAATCATGTCATTTTTCATTTCATCATCTCATTTGTTATCTTAATGTTGCTTGTTATGCCAATGATAAAAGTAGAATTGCTGAATCTTTCTCCAATTAGCTCGGACCTTTATAGTTTTGAAGTATTCTCTTTGTTGAGAATTTTCTAAGAAAGCTGCAGTGTATAGCCTGAAACACTTTTGCTGAGATTAGAATGAGAGTGCAGTAAACTGTTCTGCTGATAATAGAAAATTATCCTGTGGACAGATTCATATAGCAGATACTAAGCATCAGTCCACATTCTCAATCATACAAGCAATACCACTTTTCTTTGTATTTGTATTTGTATCCACAGCATGTTTCACATTGTTTTTATTTGCATATTTTATTCCACTTATCCTATTGGATATAAAATATAGAGCTCTGAATGATTTTTTGGCGATATGAGATTCATTTTATTTCTTATCTTCCATCTACGTGGGTTCAAACTGCTGATGGTCATTCTTAAGTATCAGTTTGATCAAAGCCTAGCATGGATGACATGAGAACCAACGACAAAGATATAAAAGCTAGATTTATGGAGTACACTAAGCTCACAAGTGTATCTCTTCAAAGTTCATACCCGTATATACAGAATCCTGATATCTTAAGAAGAGATCCCCGAAACAACTAAAAGATCTCCTGTTTATGTTATGTACTTATGTTGTAGTTGTGGTGTTTGTGCTTAGTTTTGACTTGTACAGGCAGTAGTTAGCCATCAGTCAACTTACTAGTCAATGCTGTTAGTGCCCTGCATGATTTCTTTTGTTTTCCGGGTCCTCCTTTGAAGGTTTCACTGTTTGTGGTTTTGTCACAGAGAGTAGACGGGCTTCGGTTGATATATTCCTGAAGGCAGCAGGACACCTTGACTGTGCTGTCCGGCATGTTCTCCCACATTTGCCTGCTGAGCTCAAGTTCGTATTAACGAAAGATTGAATCCTGCTTCTGTGCGGTTATCATGATCTTCTTATGCTGTCATTACTAAGACTATTGCTTGATACAGGAGAAACCTACCAGTCGACCTAGCAGAAGGAATTCTTCGAGCTCTTTGCTTACAAGCACTAGGACAGGTAGTAACTTCTCTTGAACAGAGAAATCTAACAAACTTTCTGCAATCTATCATCTATTAGAAGTGTAGCATACTAGTAAAACTCAACATCCTGCTAACTGTTGTTCCAGTTACACATTACACTGTTAACTTATTAAAACAAAAGAAACAAGAAGAGAGCCCATCAATATTGGAATATTTTCAAAAATGAAATAATTCTTTTCATCTATGATATTTCATGATGGTTACTCTCTTTCTTGTTTGCTCTGATTTTTTGGAACTTACTCTTTCTAACTTCTAATGTAGGGTGTTGATATTCAACTTGGAATGGCAATTGATAGTACAAAAGCCACTCTTGCAGTGAAGCGAAGGCTTGCATGTGAGATGGTAAAGTATTGGCAGCAGGTAAGAAATTCTTGCCATTGTTGATGTGCTGTTATTGATTACGTAAGTCATCAAAGTACAGATAGTTGTAGTAATTTTCTATGCCTAACTTGTTCATTCCCTTTTCTTCCTGTTCTTTTGCTCTACATATTTATTGCCAAACTTGGCTACACATCTTTTAACTGTGCGCACTTTCAACCATTTGTGAGTAAAAAAGAGGAACATTACTCCTACAGAACTCCTTTATACAGATTACATCATATTAGGGCCTGCATCTAGAGGAGCATTTTAGAGATACCAAACCCTCCTCACCAGATCAATTTCCATTGCCGTGAAAAAACCATATCAAAATTTTACAAGCACGACCTTTGAAAAGCATCGATAACTGAGACCATACCTTTCTTTTATTGATCCTTGAGAAGAGTACCCATTTCGGCATGTTTGCTCTATTTACAACTGAGAGTGTGTTTGGTTCTAGATACTATCTTTTGCTGTAATGTGTTGTCTTGTAATGTTAGTTTGACTTGGGGGTTATGCGTTTTCATGCCTGTATAATCCATGAGTATATGCAGTCCCATTATGATGGACATGTGCCAACTCTCTCCTGGACCTAATTGTATTTGGTTCTTTTTGTCTAGAACAATTGCCATCTCTGTAATTCCTCTTTTTGGTCTAGGACTAGATTTCCAGATTTCCTCTTTGCTTTACTGACATCGAGTTCTTTTAGCTGTTTCCATCCACTGAATGTTGTGCGAAGCTTTTATTTATTCCGTATCAGTTGCATGCCACATTTAGTAGTTAATTCTAACCAGTCACTATTTCCTGATGATTGTATCTCTCATCTCAATACATATATCTGTTGGTTCATGTCATAGTTGGTGAATCGTTCTTTTTTTTATTTTTTATGTCATATTCTTTCTTTAACTGTTCACTATCTTACAGGCTCAAGATAACATTATGAATCTTCCATTATTAAATGGTTGGGGTGAGAAACATAAACTCTTTGTAAAGTGGAAATATGCTGAGGCAAAGGTATGCAGCAATTTCTTGTTTATTCTCCTTGCTTATTACTGCCTCTCCTGATTTTTTTTTCTCTCTCACTACAATGATAGAATTTCCCTGATCCTTTTTATAAGGAAATCAAAATTATAATTTACATGTAATTTTGAATTCCTTTTAATTTTATTATCATGCTGGTCACTGTTTATATTTTTATAGTCGTTTCTTACCTTATCAGATTGTATGCATGTAGACTTCTGATTTTTGTCAAGTAGAACTGTAGAACTGTACAGAAGATTACCACCATAGGTTCTTTCACAATAGTTACAACTTTCCGTCAGAACTTTCCAATAATGGTCAAATACTTACTGATTTCTAAGCTTGATATCTAGTTTAAAATTAAACATAAGCTTGAAAAACTCAACTACTTATGCAAGCATGTATTGATTTCTAAGCTTGTATTGCTATTGATTACTTTGGTTGATCTAGCTGATAGAGATCTGGCACCATTTGGGTATTTGATCACAATATATAATTGAAGTTTGTAATTTGCACAGCGGCAAGAAGCTAATCTTTTTCCTCAAATATCAAACAGGCTGCAGCATATTATTATCATGGTTTGATCCTCGATGAGGGTAACACAGAAAAATTTCATGGAATGGCAGTAGCTGCTTTGCAAGCAGCAGACGAGTATTTTAAAGAAAGTAAGAAGGCATGCGAGGCATTTAATGCTGCTCCCCCTTTGTCCAGGTAGTTAGAGGTCCAGGTTACTTGTTAGTTTAAGCTGATATATGAGTCATTTATCTTGATGTGATTATCTGCGCTTATTTTGGAGAAGTGATATAAGTATGCAGTTAATTTCACAGCAGTAAGTTCTTTGAGAAATTTCCAATTGCCATAAAAGTTTTCCCCAAGCAAACTGTTCTAATTAATCTGAAATAAGCAACCTGGTATATTTTTAAGTTCATTTCACAACTCCCTTCTTGAAGTTCGTGGACAATATGTGTATCTCTAAAGTTCTATTGTCTTGCAGCTAGAATTGATAACTATAAGATTTTTTTTTCAGTCAGATATGCTTCCTTCTTTCACAGTCCTTTTCTCAATCAGCAATTATGCTTAATTAGTAAACACTATGCAGAAACCCACCACTTTGGGGAACCATGAAATATCTATCTGAGAAAATCCCAAAAGATACTTCAAGCAAAGTGCGGATAAACCGTGATTTGTACTCTTATCAAAAGTAAGTCCATCTTAAGAATATTATGTCAAATGTAGCTTCTTTTTCACTCTAGGGACCTAATTGCAAATCTCAGTGTTGTTTGTTGAGAGTTATATTTTGGATGTCTTGACTACAGAATCATGGAGACGGCACCGACATTGCCCGACTTTGCTCTGGCCTTGAAACCCGACGAATATCAACTCCCTTCGGTGGATCCCTCTTGGAACATGGAGCAAACAAATAGGGGAGCTACTGCTCCCAACCAACTCAGGAACGACAGGAAATAAGTCCATGTTTGATAATTTTCTGCATTACCGAAGTAGAGGGGAATGGATGGCCATACAAAATCAGGTGGATTATGTAATGTTTGTTCCCCTCTACTTTTCTTTTACTCCTTTTAATCCATTTTTCTTCATAAATTTGTTTTGTTCCTCCCTCCCATTTGTAGCTATACTTGATAGAGCTCTATGTCTGTAAAATTGTACATTTGCTGCTACGGGTGAGAGAGTAATGATTTACTTGCAAATTCCAAGTGATTGGTATATGCCAATGCGAAGAGTAGACTACAATTGTCCTTTGTCCATCAATGTTTAACCTTTGAAATTAAATTTTAACTGCTTTTTAAGGGTTTAAGAGATACTGGATGGATTTCAAGCAGTAATACATAGGCGCTGTAAGAAATTTTCGGAGCACATTTCACCATTTTTACGATTTGGATATAAGAAAGATGTAAAACAACAGTTTTTCTTTTCACATTAGCATTGCTTCCAATGGTCATCTTGTAGTTCAAGCAGTTAAGAACAAGGTTACTCATCCATCAAACATCTCTAATGATCTATCTCTAATGAGTTTCAGTTTGCAGAATCTAATTAAACAACTATACTCCACCAGTTCAAAACTGAACCAAGATCATTCTTCATTGGTACTCTGGCCTTGTCTATTATGTTTCAAGTAAAACCTTGAACTTCTAAAGCTTAGTCCGCAGCACCATTGATGCCTTCTTCTTCCAATTGCTTCTGCTTTTCTTGTTCTACCAAAGAAAGAAGGTGAAGGGTGAGTTATGCATCCAATCTATCACGCAAAGTACAAGATGAAGCATGTGATGATGAACTGTAAAAGTGCAAGATACTGAATCATTGGTAACAGACAAGAATAGGAACTTCAACTGATCTTTAAAAAAAAAAAAAAAAAACCATGGTACTGAAAATATAATTGAAAAGCATACAATAGAGGACTTACGAGATATACAGACCGAACAAAAGTAGATTTATATATCTGTTAATCAGATAAAATTCTTATCGAGGAAATGCAAAGCAGTTTGTCCAACCCTGTTCCCCCATTAGTCTGTCTAGTCTGTGAAGACAAGCACATAAACAAAGACCTATATCTTGACAGATGCAGAGGGCAAAAATGAGACCTCAAAATCATAATTGTTAAAAAAAAACCCATACACAATGCAACAAGATCCAAGAGGCCCACCAGTTGAAGTTCAATAAAAATAGTTCACTAGGACAGACATCAACAACCAAGTAAGATAATAAATGGCAACTGCAAATGTAAAAAGAGCTCAACATAGAAGAAGAAGATGTAATTGCTAGAACAGCATTTGCAATAATAAAAACCAATTGACCTGTCCTCTATACACAACAAATCCATTAAGTTTTCAACGGAGGAAAAATTAAAATAAGATAATGGTGATTGCTTACCCATAAGTTTACACATTGCCTTCTGTGTTCGCCTTTCAAGCTTATCAAGCTTCTTCTGCACATCCCTACGAAGTTCCCAGTTTGGCTTTTTCGGAGCAATATTCACGAACGGGTCCTGAAAACAGATCAAGATCGAAAATATATCAATACACGAGACAATATCCAGAACAGAAAACAAAGCGAAACTAGTCCTTAAGTAATGCATCTACCTCTGTCTTCTCAGATGGAGGAGCCACTGCCACCACAGGCTCTTCAAACTTCGATGGCTTCGGTGGCTCTAGCTTGGCTTCCTGAAGCTTCTTATCATGAGGAACATAATTTCGGAACTTCATGTTGGTACTACTGCACAAATCAACAATGAAATGTCACCGCATTATTTTAGAAACACCATCAACATCAATTTTACAAACAAAGAGACATAAAACATGTAGCTTTTCGAACAAAGTAAATCGAATGGAAACAGGATGCACTCACTTTTCATCGACATCATCGGGAGCTTCGTCTCTCTTATCCTCCTGGTCATTGTTGGTGTTGCTTTCAAGCTGAGCAGAGTCCTCATCAGGAGTGTTCAATAGCTCCTGGGCAGCTTTGAGGGCTCTTAGCCTCTCTTTTCGTGCCGCAACGATTTCTTCCATGGACTCCTCTTCGCCAGCCATTTGCCTAAACCTTGCTCTACACAGATGGTTCAAATCTTCACACCAAGTTCGAAACCAAGAACAATCACAATGGATATGATGAATTTGAAAACAAAGCAGCAGATATATGAAACCCTAATTTCTGCAAAGCTCCTTTAAATTGATAGAAGGCGAAAAGGTCGATAGGCAATTAGAGAGAGTACCTGAATCGCAGAGTGGAGTGGTTGCAGCAGGAGCCGGAGAGATTGGAGACGCCAAATTAGGGCAGCTGGTCCGTTCTGTTCAATTTCTCGTTTTTGTGTGTGTATATATGTATTTATAAATTATCCCCAAAAAAAAAATGTATTGATAAACGAAACGACGACGTGTGGATTTTTAATCAGAAAATTAAAAAGTAAAAATGAAAAGTAATTGTTGGGTGAGTGCTTATACTCGACAACATGCTAAAATAGAGATGACAAACAAGCTGCTTAGCACGAACACCATACGAGTCCATGACGGCCTGACACGGCCCGAATACGTTTTCTAATTGACAGACCTGGATTGAGAAAAATTGGCCCATAGATCAGGCATGACATGAGCCTGTTTCAGACTCATTTATCTCGTGATGGGCAAATGCTGACTATTTTAAGCGTGCCCAACCGTGATTTTACGCGTTTAAAAATTTATGCTTTTGAAATATTGTGTGAAATGCATAACAAGTGATTATGAGGTAAGAGAGTATATACTTGACTCGAGGGTTAGAGGCCTGCTTAGTACTTGATCCCATCAGAGTGGACAAATCAAGACAACCACACCTCATCGAGCAAAGACTCACTCATCCACCAATCACTTTAATGCCCCATTTGGTACAAGTCTCCGTTACAAGACTCAACCATATAAAAAGTTGATGTGATTTGTTATAAATATTTTTTTCATTACTTATTCAATATCCCACCAAGCAGTCAAGTTCTTTTCAGAATTGCATTAGTTCATTGTCCGACTATCCCGACATTTTGATCTATGGTTATAAATTTTCATTCCATTGCCAAAGAGATCGTTATGGGTTGCCTCCTCTAAAACACTAGAAGCCATTTGCCTCACTGTGCAAACAATCCATCCTTCATCCTATTACACACTTTGATTTCGTGTTCCATGTTTATTCATCCACTGACTGTAGACGACAGGGAACAAATCTATTTCACAATCTTTCACACAACAAACACTACGGGTGGTTCGTAAGGGCTTTACCTTATTATTTTCATTTTGTTCGTCAAGAACTTGATTGATAGAGAAAGAGATGGAATTGGGAGCAGCAAAGAAGAGATGCAGAGATGTAATAGAGAGAATAGAGAGATTGCCATCTTCCACCAAAATCACCCCTTCTTGCAAACGCACCCTCCTCAAGTTGGCTCACTCCGAACTCTCTTTCCTCTCCCGCTCCACCTCCTCCACTCCCCTCAGGTCCTCATTCTAACTCACGCTCTCCTCTCTTCAATGAAATCGGAACTATAATTTGTCTGTTTGTATTTGCAGTGTGAATATCGGGCACATTGAAACAGTTGTTCACATCCTCCACCACCCTCTCATCACTGGGGTTTCTCGCGTTTGCAAGCCTATTCCAATGTGTCACAAAACTAGTTCACAAAATGTGCATGTTGATATAGTCTGCAACCTCAATAGGAACCCTGTATGGATTATCGTATCCGACAGAAACCCAAACTACATTACTTGGGATCAATCTCAAACAAACAAGACCAAAGGCTTGCAATGCCGAGTTGAGCAGCTCACTGCCGCCGCCGCATCTGCTGTAGCGCTCAGACCCTCCTCAGTTATTCTCTTCTTCTCACATGGACTCAGCAGCTTCTTGTCTGATAAACTGAAACATGAATTTGGGGCCATACAGGTTCAGTTGTGTCATCCTGGTTTTCGTTTCGATCTCGTTGAGGAAGAGGGAGATTGGATTGATGTACTAGTTGCAAGAACATATCAGGAGGCGGCTGTGTTTGAGATCAAAGTGGGTGATGCAAAAGATGATGATGTTTTAAGTTCAGTATCTGATGTCAAGGTCTCACCCATGGCTGCCAACTGGGATTTGCTAGAGGACACCACACTGCTCTTTCCGGGGTTTTATTCTGCGGTTTCGAAAATGCAGCTGTTCTCTTTTGAAACAGCGAAACGGGGTGAGTGTGATGTTGTGAACTTTGATACAACAGCTTTGATTGCGCTTGTTTCGGCTATTAGTAATGGAGGTACAGAGAAACTTTTGGCTACTCCAGAGAGTGAATTGAGGCAGCGGTTTAAGGGGAACTATGAGTTTGTGATTGGACAGGTTAGTTCTTCATCCTAGTCTGGTGTTTACTGTTACTCTAATACTCTTTATTTCTTGATTCCTAGTGTGGGTTTATCTATGCAGTAAATGCACATACCTTTGTCCTGATTGCATGAGCATAAAATATGTGAGCAGAATGCTTGGTATTGTTGATTACACTTAATAACCTGGATCATTTCCGATTAAAGGAGTTTGATATGAATTGTCTGATAAACTGTTATTCACTCTCTCCTGCCATGTATTATCCATAAACGAAAGAATATATCTCCCTTGTTCCTCTTTGTTCCTGACTATTCAAGTAGTATGAGTGGCTCTGTTAATATTACACGTGAATTCGGCTTCTATGTTTTGCTGAGTAAATATGTTTCCTATGATTGTCACTATTGTGTAGACTTAGAGGACCGTTATATAAACTTAGAGGACCGTTTATATATAGCTGACGTTAGCATCCAGTTTGAGATTTCTTGATCTTCTGCCAGGTGATGTCTGAAATACAGAATCCAATTCTTGTTAACTTGGTAGTGCCATATCTGGAAAGCGAGGCATTATATGTGAAACCGTTCATTCGGAGTTCAAGGAATTAGTGTCAATGTATGGAGGGCCTAATGAGAAGTTGAGAGCTAGTCACCTCCTAAAATATCTCAGGTAAGTTTTGACCACTTGGTCTTCTTTCTCGAACAGTTGCTTTTGTGTTGTTAATTTTCAAAAGGAAATAAATAATGTCAGGATGAAAGCTACTTGTGAAAATTGAGCTATGCTTCAGTTGCATCCTGTGTAATTAACTCTACAGAAAACTTGCAGTATGGATCCTTTCATATTTCATCTAAAGATGTTCTAATGCTAAACAACACAATGTACCTTACACTGGAGGATCGAGTTGTATTATTTCTTAGTATTGGGAAGTAGCTAAGCCATATTAAATGATCACCTGTAAGAGAGAAAATATAAAAGCTCAGTAATCAGGACAGTCTTGGGCTATTGGGATAACAAGCATTGAACTACTTGGTGAGGATATCATCATACCATCTTGATTTGTTTCTGTCAGTATTGACTTCCCCTAAGGGTTAGTAATGCCAGTTACCTCACTGGACACTGAGGCCCTAACTTTAGAATATCCTTTGGTCATTAGTTTCTATAATTTTCTTTGCGTACGTGTTTGTATAATAAAGTTTTGATCATTTTCTGTCTGTTTTAACATGCTTTATGTTTGGTTCAGAGTTGTTCCTGATAGTCCGTCTAAACGCATGATGAGCCTTCCGACCACTCGAAAACTGGCTTTGAAGTGTAAGATTGTTTTTGGTACTGGTGATTACTGGTGTGCTCCAACTGCAACAGCTAATATGGCATTTGTGAGAGCGGTTTCACAAGCTGGGATGTCCTTGTGTACCATTGAGCACGGACCACGGGCTTTAACTGGTGACTAGTTCTATGATGTCAGATTAAAAACTGAAACATACTGAAGATAGTAATGGCAGGTTAGGCTACTCCACTTTACAATTAAAGAGCGTTGGGTCTGTATATTTGTCAATAGCTTAACCTTTACATTTTATAAAGAATCAAACAAATCCATGAGCTTAACTGATAAGTTTTTTATCAAACATTTGTTTGGAAATGATATTTTGAATTTTATGCGATGTAACTGTACATCCAAAGGTTTATGGCTAAAATGGTTGAATTGGTTGGTTACAATGGAACTTGCTTTTTGTGTTTCTTGGCTGAAGGTTACAATGGAACTTGGATGAATGATTCCTTCTTACCTGCAAACCACCACTTTAATATCACTCATAAGAGTTGGCTGCTAATCACCAAACATATTTTTGTGAAACCAGAGGAAAATGATATCAATTACTTCTGCAAAATCTCTGATAGTATTTAGAGTAGGCTTTTTACTGGAATTAATAAAACCTTTACATGTGTGCTAAGTATGTATGATTTGGAATTAATTGGGGTTCACCCAACCAGATTAAAATAGACCTGGTGAGAATTGAGTATGGAGTATGGTCTACAGAATGATTTGGTGGCTACTTGTTATATTGTTGTTTTGGCTTCAAATAGTTGTTTCCTTGTTTGTTTTCCTTTTGTTTTTTCCTTATAAGAGATAACTTTGCTTTACTAGGTCATAAAAGGCCATTTCAATCACTGAAGATCTACCTGATTACAGTTGTGGAATTTTCAAACTGTCCTGTTGATCAGCTGGAACTTGGAACCTAAAATAGTCAGAAAGCATAGAAGTTTTTTCCCTTCATCATGTGGGTAATGGTTATATGTTTACAGTCTTATTACTATTTTATCTTTCAAGTTATTGTTATTATATTAGGAGTGGCTTACCTGTGTATATTTGACAAAATGCCATTATTCTAGCCTTGTTGATTAAAATAAATGCACTTGTGGAGTAAAAATGAATTGCATAAATTTTAAATAATCAAACATGCCATCAGTAAGTAGATGAAAAATACAATGAAGGAAAAGTGAAATAGCTCCCTATCCCAACCCCCAAAATTGAAGATGCAGTTCTGCTAAATTAACTCAAAGCTTCAATCTAAATCTACAATTATCAGCTTTTATGCTAATGAAATTATTAGTAGTGAGGCTATCCACAACCAACAAACACTTCCCCAATATCCTGACCTTCCTGAGCTTTAATGTCCCCAATTCAATTGCTACTGGTGCATTAACCTTGAGATCTAAGGGGATGCTTCCAGTTTGTTGTTGCTGTTGCAGTGCATTCATCAGTGTGCTTCCATATTGGTTTTGGCCTGTCAAGGCCACATTGAGTACTGTTTTGTTCTGGTGACCTTGGTAAAACTTTGGCAGTGCCCCTTCACAAAGCCTCGTGTTTGTATACCACACACTCAACCGGCCACCTTGCTCGTAGTAAATCCCAATCTTCTTGTTTGGGTTCTCAGCTGTTATCTTGACGTCAAATTTTGCATATAGGCTCATGTCCAAATTGAGCCTTAAATCGCTTATCTTCAAGCTATTAACAGAGTAACTTGGAAGTTTTGGGCGGAAGATGAGATAAAGTATTCCAGCAGTGGCACCTATTATGATCAATACAAGGAGAAGGATGCTCAGTGCCCAACAAATACATCTGGAACAAGTAGATGATGAGCTCCTCTTTTCTGGTTGCTTTGGCTCTGCAGGGATTACCGGAATGGTATGTGCTACTTGTGATGATTGTGAACCTAATGGAAGGCGGCGCTGCTGATCAACTGGAGTAGTACTTGGACCTTTCTTATTCATCTCTTGTGGAATTGTTGAAGAAGGCCGCTGCTGATCAACTGGAGTAGTACTTGGACCTTTCTCATTCATCTCTTGTGGAATCGTTGAAGAAGGTCGGTGTCCATGAGGCACCATAGGCGGTGCTGTGGGAGTTGGTGGTGCCTCCAGATCCACCGCAGGATGAATTTTTTGATGATCGGCCATCAGTATTCTTAAATCTCACTATTAATATGCAAAGATCAGACCTCACTACCTCAGGAGACAAAGTAAGCTTGTTTCTTCTTCAATACTTCAAGGGTATTTTACATTTCACTCCATGCATATAAACAGGGAGAAAGCCTTTGGTGTTTGATCACCTTCCTCACCTACTTGCAACAACAAATGTATCGATAAACGCCAGGTATCTGTGGGTAGTTCAGCTAAGTCAAGAACAATCCCATAAACCTGATATTAAAACCAAAGCGGCACTACCTAGAAACAAAGGGCCTGTTTTACACCACATTCTGAGAGTTTGATTCGTTCAATGGTACATAAAAATTAAAAAAAGCTGAGTTTCATACCCTCACCAATTCCCCATCCAAGAGCACTGTGCACATATGGAGTGTATTCACACATGCCTTGTAAACGAGTAAGACGATGTTGTGTAGAAGGAATTTTCGAACATGCGTGTCGAGTGAGTCTGCAAATTTTACATCGAGTTCATATAGCTACAAAAATTCTTTTCGAACATGCATGTCGAGTTAGTCTGCAAATTTTACATCGAGTTCATATAGCTACAAAAATTCTTGTGTATCTTAGCCATTCATAACTATCTGTATTATCTTAGCCATTCTTCTTGTGTATCTTAGTCATTCATAACTATCCGTATTATCTTAGCCATTCACATGGTATGTGTAGATACATAGACAACTGAAGCCCGAAATCATTCCCGTTCACAAAGCAATGTCATTGTGCGTGAGATCTAACGAATAAATGAAGTATTGCATTGAAGTCTAAACTCTAAACAGCAGTCTGCAATAAAGACAGATATCCCTAAACTTTAAAGCTTAAACAGCAGACCAGGACTAAAACCCTCAAATGAAGTTAGTCTTTTATTTATTTATTCTTGAACCCTCAAAATCAATTGATTACAGATAGTCTACATGAACACACACTTCCAGTTGTAACTTAATGAGAACTCCTGATATGCCGTTCTATCGGTGAGTCGAATAACAAGAAGAGAAACTACTTTTCCATGTGCATAACACAGCGCAAACACTTCCCTTCTCTCATCAGATCAAAAGCTTTGTTGATATCTCTAAATGATAGGTTATGTGTTATGTACTCATCAACTTGGATTTCCTGCAGCCAAGTTTTGTAAAGTTAGCAATCTCTTACATTTTCCAATTGATATCAAATCTGCTGGCACTTGAAATAACATCCTTGCAGTACAAGCAATAACTTAATGAAGTTCACTGGTTAGCATTACCTTTTTCATGTACATGTCAACTAATGAAGGGAGATCAGATTTAGGTTTCCATCCTCCAAAAAGAGACCCTTTCAATGTTCTTCCAGTAAGAAATATTCCATAATGAGCAGATACTTGTGGCTTTATTTTTGGCACACCAAGTGTCACAGTCAATCCCCATCCCTTCAAACAAAGAGCATATAAAAAGATTGAGGCAATGTTAAATGAATAAAACAAGTTTTAGATAAGCTGAGATATGATTAGGAAATAGGAAAGAATGAAGTTCAAGAAACAGGGATACGAGAGTATTACATCGCAACAAGCCTGCAATGCAGTAGTTACCGTTCCTGTGTCACCTATACATTCAAATGCGTAATCTGCCCCTCCACCTGTGAGATCCTTAATAACCTGAAAGAGAGTAAGCTAGTTACAACAATTTTGATTGCCTCAACCATTTCGCCATTCCCAAATTCTTTAAGAAAAAGTTAAGGGTTGTATCATTGGACAGGCTGGAAGCTTAAATCCTTGTTTCTTTCACTGTAAATATTAATTGAGGCATCTGCTCTTTCTCTCGGTTCAAGAATTACCTGTTGAACTGGTTCTTTACTGTCATTTGGGTTAATAAACTCAGTAATTCCAAAAGCTTTTGCTGCAGCAATAAGAACATCATTACTTACTGAAAGATACATGGTGACTCATACCAGAGAACTCGAGACAGATGAAAAACAGAAAATAGCTAGATACACAACCTTTTTCTCCCTTTTCAGGATTAGTGTCGACACCAATTATTGCTGATGCTCCCCTAAGCTTAGCACCCTGTGCAACCTATCATTCAAGAAATCGTTATTCCAAACTATGGTGTTAGCTACTGTTCGGCATGAAAAAAAAAATGTGGCAGGTAGAAGGTTCAATTCTAGGTGGTATGCACATACAGAAAGGCCTACGGTTCCAAGACCAAATATCACCACACTTGATCCATTAGATATATTAGCAACATTCCAAGCTGCGCCCAAGCCTACAATTATATCCACAATGTTAGGTTACAATTTATTCTCATTCACATTTTAGTATTTGAAATGTTAATGCCAGATTTTTAAGTTTGGCACCCTTGGTTAGGAACTTCAACTCAATAAGCTAGAATCCTTAATTTCCACTCAATCTGTGTGCATGTATGTATGTCTGTATATAGTATATACATATTGAAAGAACAAAGGGCCATGGTATCATATGTGAAACTCTACCTGCAGCTACTCCACAACTGAGAAGGCATACTTTGTCCAAAGGCACAATTGGGTTTATTTTGACTGCACATCCAGAGTGCACGACAGTATACTCACTGAAACTCGAAACTGCACAATAATGATATACCGGTTTCCCATTTATGGCGAACCGTGTCCCCTGATCACTATGCATTACACCTCTCCGTTCTAGGCCCAGTACTTGGCATAAGTTGCTTTTACCCGATACACATTGCCTGCATGTTCCACATTCTCCAGTGAAGACTGTTAGCACATGGTCCCCTTCTGTAAATTCAGTCACTCCCTCGCCAACACTCTCAACGATCCTGCAAATAGCATGTAAAGAAGAATGCGCTAATATCAAATAGCGTAGAAGTAGTGGATCATCCTCACTACACAAACTATGCAAAGCTCATTATAACATTATTTCTTAATTTTTTTTCTTGGTGGGTGAGGTGGAGAGGAACAATTGAAGAAGTATGTATACTATACACTTCAAGTACATGATGAAATAGGGTGAAAACTGACCCTGTTGCTTCATGGCCGAATATCCGAGGAAAGATAGCCTGCAAAATAGCAGGCGGAGATGGATTATGAAATACCAGTATTGTCATTTCTAAGTTCATCCCCTTTATAGAATGGAGTCTAACTTCATTTCTAAGTATCACTGTTAACCTCAATTGGAGCTTGAATTCATCTCCTTAGCTATACATTAACTCCATTACAGATTCAGATATATAATAACTTGAGAAAACAATTCAACCTATCCAATTTCAGATTCATAACTATTTTGGTGCTTAATTGTGTGAATATGCATGATATCTATACACATTACTTGAATCATAAGAAAAGAGGGAAAACAAAAAAAGGAGAGGAGGGAGGTACCTGGGATTCCCAGGCAGTGAGGTCACTGCGACAGAGAGAGGTGCAGACAATTCTGATCCTTATCTCGGATGGCTGAGGTGGACTCACATCCACTTCCTCTATCACCAAAGGCTTCCCGGGTCCCCACGCCACCGCAGCTTTTACAGAATGCAAAGTAGATATAATCACGACGACTAAACAAAATTGTGTATGAACAAAATACATTACAGAAATGATCATATACCTTTGCAGGTGATGACATTTGGTTGCTTCGGCGGTTGTACGCAAGGCAATGACATTTTTGTCAAAATATATGTATAGCAACGGTGAGCAACAAGAAGAAGAAGAAGAGGAGGAGGAGGAGGAGGAGGTTGTTCTTAGGCGCACAGCTGGAGCTGAGGGTTGGTGCAGCTAAGACTAGAGAACTCCTCACCTAACACTTGCAATCATGCGTAGCCTCTTTCTTTCTTGGTCCGGTTTAAGGGTCACTCTTTTTTACACACTTTTTTATACATTTTCATGGCCATCGAATTTTAAAATTTTTAACAGTCTAAAATACTTGTTAATATGATGTCAACATAAAAAATGTGATATGGTAGGTGACATGGCGTTACCTATTTTCATGACAAATTAGATTTTACTTTTCTTTTTTAAAAAAGAAAACCAAATCCAATCCAATTCTAACTTGGAAAATCAAAATCAAATCGTTTACGGTGAAAAGAAAGAAAGAGAAAAAAAAAAGGAAGAACGATGCAGAACAAGAAGGGCAGAAGAACAAATATTGAAAGCACACCATCTCTAATTCGAATTTGTCATCTATCTACTTACAAACATATAGTATTACAGATTGGGAAAATTTTAAGAATGGTACATGACAAATGATCGACTCCTAATTAAGGGTAGTCAAATCTAATTTGTTTATGTAATATCAAATCGGTACATGACGTATTAAACCCAACCCAATATCAATATATACCGTTAACTCCTCTGTTAGCTTCAGAGTTTTCTGTCAAATTTGCAGGGGTAAACCTGTCAAATCTAGCTACTTCCCCATCAAGCTCTCTCTGAATCCAAACACTTGTCCCTGGATTCCTTCTCTTCAATTCCTTCTCAATCCAAACAATTGAGAATAGTGAGGAAAGTGATGATTCAGAGGATGCAGACTATGATGCCATAGTCAATAGTGACTTTGAGTTGCATGAAGAAGATGATGAAGTTCAATTTTATTCTCATATTGATGGTGCACCTGATGAAGTAGCAGAGTTTGAATAAATGGGCTATAATGACAATATAAGTGATGAAGAAGCTGTAGATTCGGATGGATTACATAGTGTCCATGACTCTGACAGTGAGGGTGAAGATGTAGGACCTTTTAAAGTAAACGGTAAGAAGAGGTTCTCTAAGTGGGTTGAGTTTAATCCAAAGACTGATATGAAGAATCCAAAGTTCTGTCTTGGAATGGTTTTTCCTAACTATTCAGTTTTGAAGCATGCTATTAGGAAACATGGAGTGCTAACCAATCGGAGCTCAGGTTTCCTAGAAACACCAAGCACTAGGTGTTGGCCAAATGTAAAACCTCTCCAGATTGTCCATTTTGGATATATGCAAGCAGTCCCAGTAATGATAATCCAACTCTTCAAATCCGAACATTCAAGCCTGAGCACAAGTGCATTTCCATTGGAAAGAGAGTCTACCATTGTAATGCCCCATTTTTGGTTGCTGAATACAGGATGTTTTTCTTGCTGATGGAAAATAGAAGGAATCCAAAATGCTGTCAACAGAGACTTTGGCATGGATATTAGATACCAACTAGCTTATTGAGCTAAGGCAATGGCTAAAAAGATGGCACAAGGGACTATAAAGATCAATACAACCTGCTTGAGTCATATGCTACTGAATTGAAGAGAAGGAATCCAGGGACAAGTGTCTGGATTCAGACTGAGCTTGATGAGGAAATAGCTAGATTTGACAGGTTTACCCCTGCAAATCTGACAGAAAACTCTGAAGCTAAAAGAGTAGTTAACGGTATGTATTGATATTTGGTCGGGTTTAATACGTCATGTACCGCTCTTAATTATGAGTCGATCATTTGTCATGTATCATTCTTAAAATTTTCCCTTACAGATAACAAGATTCAGGGTTTAGTAATTGAATTGAAGTTTATGGTATTTAATAAATTTATACTGCCAAGGAATCCTGCATCTTAGATAGCCAGGTCTCTTATCCGCTACACATCAATCACTTCTAGAGTCATGGGCAAGGGTTTAAATATGGGCAAAGTGTTTGATTGTTATTTTGCAGCAGCTTTGAATACTTCTCAAACTTCTAATATCAGACATAAACAAAGTACTGTTGCACTCACAAGAAAAAGAAAACATACACTTGATTAACTTATTTGTATTTTCGAACTTGCATAAGTTGGAGGACAGTGATATGGAGTGGGAAGCAAATGCAGATCTTGTTTTCGTTGAACAACAGCGGCGAACTTCTTTTTGCTGTATACGATTGATTTTAATTTTTCAAGTTAGAATTGGATTGGATTTGGTTTTCTTATTTAATAAAGAAAAGTAAAATCTAATTTGTCATGAAAATATGTAACACCATGTCACCTGCCATATCACATTTTTTATGTTGACATCATATTAACAAGTAATCTAGACTGTTAAAAATTTTAAAATCCGATGGCCACGAAAGTGTGTAAAAAGTAGTGGCCTTTGAACCAGACTATTCTTTCTTTCCAGATTATTATTATATTCTTTAGTGCGTCCAGACTTCTAATCAGGCTTACACCAGAGAGATTATTTCTTTTTACTGCTGTTTTTTTTTCTTTCTTTTTTACGTTTTTTCTTAATAGGCAAATCATCTCAGTTGTGATGGCGAGTTAGTAACACACATCGGTCAATATTTGGACTAAGGTCCACGAGGGTATTCATGAAAGTTGGACTAAAACCTTATCGCAGGCACATGAATCCGAAAACTTGGTAGATGTGATTTGAGGATGAAAGACTTGATTCATGTCTTGGTGCGGTAAAGTCGGACAAATACTCTTGTGGATTACATGAAGTCAGTTTTTGGATTTGACTATTTGAGCGTCTGCGACATGATATTTAGTTTGACTTTACTGAATACCGTTGTGGATCTCAATCTAAATACTGACCCGGTCCGTGTTATTAACTCACTATCATAACGCCAAAAATAAAAATAAAACTGAATACTATATGGTCCTGGCATAAGTCTCCTCTTTATATCATATACTTCCAGTGAGTTGCTATGTGATTAAAATATAAACGAAAAGTGTTTACAAAGACCAAACTGGCATCACTCGTGTAGAGAAACATGTGACTTTTGGACTCGAAACTTCAAAGAAACTGCAGTAGTTACTGACTTACTGCACCAACCCCCAGCTGGAGAAGAAATAGGTAATCCTAAATTTGGAGGTGAGAATTGTAATAACAGTAACTTGGTACAAGAATAATGTAAATAGAACTATAGGAGCTTGGTATAGTACCAGTCTCCTGGAGATCATAAAAACTTCAGACTACAAGATATGAATGCTAAATATCAAATGTTACAGTATAAAGAGGATTTCAGTTACTGTATATGGTACAGTTGTAGGAGTCCGAACTGTGTTTGTAGAAAGATAATCTATGTTTTTCTTCCTAAAGATCCACCATCACTTTCTTGACCAGAACATACAAAACAACACGACTGCTACAATAGTCTGGATGCCACTGACTGTGCTCCAAACGTCCAATTATGAAATCCTCCATTGCGCAATCTAAGAAGTATTCAAGGACAGCATCTGGTGTACAACAAAGATTTGAGAACAATGTAGGAAAAGGAAATACAAATTTAACAGATAGAAAAGATAATCAGTACCATTTCGAAGTTCTCCAGCCAAGAACACTGTTGTCTCAGACCCGCAGAGTTGCCGCAAGGTAGACAACAGATCCAATACTGCTCCCTCACTATAGATTACATCAGATCCTAGAACTGGAATAACATTTTGGTGAAAATACACGTCTTAGAAACGTTTTGATAGAGTATTGAAGGACATGAGAGTTATTTCTACTTGGAGGATTCACCTATAGGTCCATTTTTATGATCAAGAATGAGCATCGGGAAGAATGCAGTAAACCGACACCTTTTGGCCGACCATACAGATAACTGTATATAAATGCAACTCCTAAGTCACTTACTAAAATTGTTTCAGAAAACTAAAATTCATGCTTTGAACCTTGAACATGACAAGAGAAATAATCATTCCATCCTCGGTGTCTCAAATCAAAATTTTCCAAAGTAATATAGTACATGCTTTTCTATAGGAGATATAGCCAAACGGTTATTACCAAAATCAGGTCGAGGTTCTATCAGTTCCGGGTCAGGATCATCTCCCCATTGCAATTCCATCACTTTTGCTGAACCGCGCACATCTCCATGTCTCAGATTGGCATCAATGTTCTTCTTTAGTAGCCTCAATCTATCAAAGAGATCGGTGAGGACAACTTGACCACCTAAAAGGGCTGCAATGCAGCTGGAAGAACAGAGAATCATGGAAAAATCGAGTAAGAGAACCATTATCAAAGTGAACTGAAGCTGCAAAAAAAAAAAAAAAGAAGTTCTGTTCGATAAGGTAAATCAAACAATGCAACTCTCAAATAACCATTTCAACATCCAGCCATGTAGAAATATAGAGTGAGTATAATACCCTCAGTTACAACTTATAAGACTAAGTTATCTCACAGATATAAATGAAAAACAAAGAAACAGTTCTTAAAATAGAGGCTGTATATGACTCACCCGACTAAACCACAGCCAGAGCCCAATTCAACAACTTTCTTGCCTTGAAGCAGTAACAACTCCGAGTCCACAGCATGCTCTAGAAACTTCCCCAATACAACTCCACTATCCCACATGACGGAACCAGTAACCCCAGGCGTGCTCTGCAGTTCAATTTATCAAGTCATTCGAGCACAAGCAATTGCATACAGAATGACTGCTCTAGAAAATTAAGCGTCCTCTAACATGCTTTGTTTACAGAACAACCAACTGAAACAAGATGTTGATGGAAACTTAATCAGTCAAACAATGCAATCATCTCAGCCCTGTGCACAACAGAAACAGATGTTGGAGACTACCAAGCAGGGTTTTTGTTTGAATTGTGTACGCATATCGTAAGTTAAAACACATATTCATTCAATTAGAATTCCAATGACCACAATTTTTTTCCTCGGCCACATGCTAATCTGTAAGTGGCAAGAACTTTCCAGTTCTCCACTCCATCTTACTTCACAACACTAAGCAAATATTCCTATTCCTTTTGTTGATTTTAGGGTAACCTGGAGATGAGTTTCAGAAAAAGAAAGAGTGTCCCTCATAACATCATAAATCAGATGATCCGTTTCTTTAGCATTACAACATTGAAAATCTATAGTTTCAGAGTCCTGTTTTGGCCAGCCTTTTGATCATGTACCGTACATGTTATGCAAGCTTCCTAGTTGTCCTCCCTCATCACCAATGTTGGTGTTACTTTGAAATGCAAATAATATTCAACTTTGTGGCCAGGGAATCATAGACTAAACATTTCTCCTACTCATAATGACAAAGGATAACATTTGCAGATATACAAATGCATACACATATTTTCTAAGTATCAAAATTGAACAAGCAATTATTCTTTTGGTCAAGAAGCATTCTTTTCTTTTGGGTGTGAATGATCAACGTATCATAACGATGAACTGAATTAATGACATCCTAATTAATTAAGAGGAAAAAGGAATATACCAGGGAGGAAGGGACTGGGAAATAGAGAGAGAATGGCCACAGGAATCGAGCTTGAGCAGAAGAGAGGATTGGGCGACGAATGCGTTTGGTTTGGAGAGAGTTGGCTGTTGGATTCCCCACAGCAACATTATCTCCTCCTCAGCTGCCGTAGCAGCACATGACTCTTCTTCTTCTTCTTTTGCGGCGGCCCTCAGCTGCCGGACCATTCCTCCGTACGATCCCATTTTTACCAGTCTTGCCTTCTCTTCTACTTCTTCCACTGCTACTTGGCTGCCCATGACTATGTCAATATCAAATTTTGGGACGCTTTTGTGCTGTGTCAAGGATTCACGCTCGTTCGGTTTTGGCCCTGTTAAAATTTTCGTATGCCAACTGAAACAGCACTCTAAAGCCAAGGCTTTCTGTTTAAGGTCTTGGCCACTTTATCTATTGTCAATTTAGACGGGCTTCACGTCACCTTCGATAAATTGTCCGTGTGATATACTCATGATAATCTTACACACAAATGAGTCTGAGTTTCGTTGCGGCTAGAGGCCTTAGAAATGCAACTATTCGTACGTTGGAAGCCATCAGCGGCTAGAGAATCTCAATCACATAAACAAGAAGTACAACTCAACCGTAAGAGATTAGCTTAATCAAGGCAAGAGATCAGGGTCATAGTTGCATTCAAGTGGAAGGCGACTCAAAATTAGTGAAGGATGCCATGAATAGAAAGATCTCTGCCCTCTGGAGACTGATTAAGATTGTTCAAGACATCGGAAGCATTGCTTCTTCTTTTGCTTCAATCTGCTTTAGTTATGTCAGAGAAGCAAACCTCATGGCGGATGTATATTGCTCCGATGCACAGTAAGTGGATCCTTGAATTTCAGATGCATTAAGGATCAAGCTTGGACGAAAACATATTGGATGTCAAAGATTGATTTCCAGAAGCATTCAAAATAAAAAAATAATGCCTTATAAGATTTGATTTTCTGTATTGTATACAGCTTGAGAAGTTGTATCTATGTTATAATCTTTACATAGGGGTTTGAATTTACGTATCTATGAGCTGTAATCATGTATTCTCACATTTGCAGGACTGTATTTGAAGTACAGAAGGATCTACCTATTGTGCTAAAGACCACAATTGCAGGCAGATACTATATAACTGAATATCTGGGTTCAGCTGCTTTCAGTAAGATTGTACAGGTTCATAATTTTCACACAGGAGTCCATGATTGCCTAATGATCATCAGAGCTTAGAAATAAAATTTCTTAACTTTGTAAGCAAGCATGATCCTACAGATGAGCTTATACTTTTTGTTCACACTTACAACAGGTACTGCTATTGGCTCTCCTCAATTCAGCCTCCTGTACTCTAAACTAAATCGTCTATACTTCATTTTCTTTTTTCACAGTGAGTACAGAATACAAGTAGCTAATACTGAATGTTGAGAGCACTCCCAGCTACAAATACATAAGAATAATGATACTTACGATTTACAACGATACTATGATTGTTGATTGAGGCGCCATGAATGAGCTGTGAGCGGACCTTATTCCAGCAACTCATAGTTACATGCTTTATAATCCAATGAAAGGTTGCCTGGTGTTGTGTACATGAAGAGAAATAAGGATGTTATTCAATCTCAATCTGCTGCGGGGTTTCTTCTTCAGGGTTTGATCCGTCAGCATCAACTTCTTCCACTGTAATCCCTGACGCTTCCACAGTCCTGGAAACCCACTCCTTCAGCGGATCATCATTCAAATCAAGTCGTAGAAGGCCCGCAAACATCCCTCCCATGAAAGCAACCGGCTCCTACAGAACAATACAGAAAGAGAAAACGTTGGACACTTGGACATGATAGTCCATCATTTACATACAACAACACTCATTTTCATGCATTTCATTTCGAAAATCATAGATCAGCAAGAAAATGGTCAAGACTCGATAGGGTTACTTTCAGATGAAACCTGCTGATACAACTAATTTAGTTTCCGCGATATCTACTTCAGGAGAAGGTAGGAGAAACCACTATATATTGGTAGGATTGCAATGTCTAAACTTTTCGAACCATCTGACCAACTCTTTCGAGTTTTGAGAAATACAAACAGGGTGTCTCGAGCTTTTTATCGTCATATGGTCTAAATTTGAGCTCTTGTAACAAATTGGTTGCCTTCAAACAAGGCTTGCTACAGATAATGGCAACTCTGAAACCTTAACCACATACTTGTACACACAACACACAACCTTTATAGCATAAAATCCCTAGAAGAAAGATAATCAGAACTCAGATTTCAGTAATACAAATCCAAATTAAACACAGATAATAGCTGAAGACTTAAATTTAAGGTACCTGAAGCGCTTTTTTGACAATGGGCTCTTCAATCGGATTGGAGAAAAAAGCTCTAACCCCATGATTGTTTCCCAAACGCACTCTTGTGCTGCTGGGATTCAGCTTCTTCGTGAATGCCGAGGGTTTAAAGAACTTCTTTGAATTCCACTGTGATGTGACACAAATTTCATTTATTCATAAGAAATGGAAATCAGATTGAGAGAGAGAGAGAGAGAGAGAGAGAGAGAGGAATTACCAGTGGCTGTGCACACGAAGAAATATTGACAAGTGAGACCGACATATTGAGCTTCCTCTGCTGCTTCTAGTTCTGGTTATGGTCCTGGTTTGGGTTCCGACAAGGCGACAAGTAGTGTATAACAATCAAGTCATCAAGTACACTCTCTTCTTCTCTATTTCCTGGGCCTGATATTTTCTAATTCATTGGGCCACATTATAAGTCATTTGGCCCAGTGATCTTTGGCCCAACCCAACCCAACGACCGCCTATTAAATAACTCACCCTTGCATATGATTTCAAAGTTGTTAATTAAGTTGCCTAACCCAACCGAACCACCTCACGGCTCACGACTTTACAATTTACATCAATCCAACCATTTTTCTCTTCTAATCGATGCTGCTAGTCCACCTGGTAAAGTGGTAAGTAACTGACCAAGATAATGATTTCTAGCAATCTTTAGATGTAAATTTATTGGTAGAAACAACTATTTTTAGTTAAGATGTAAATCCAGTGGTTGTTGAGCATAACTTTTATAATCAGTTACCTGATTAGGTGAACATTATAACGCTACTAGAGTAACTATTCAGTGGTCTCAAAATACCACATGACATTGACATGTGTTGATCTAAGCTAGTAATTTACACAACTTTTTTTCTCTATTCACACCTTTCAAATGTGAATAAAGAAAAATTGTGTGTTAATAACACAATCCTTCATAAAAAATTAATAAAAATCTCAAAGTGTTGTAAATAGTTATTAGTTAGTGGGCATTCTTATAATTAGCTTACTAGGGATATTCATGTAATTTATAGACTAATTACATCTTTATTGTCAGGACTCACCCTAAATTTCACCTTGAAACCTGAAGTAAATCCTGTGGGGTCCATCTTCAAAGAAAATTTATCAAAAATTCGGCATAATCTACCTTAAAAATGGACAACCCTTACCTGAAAAATTCCAGATAAACACTTCTATTATAAATCATTCATCCTCAACTTCTAGAACCTTCCTGCTCTCCAAGTTCAATACATCTCCCAAAATATCAATTACTCCTCTAAAAGAATTTCCTAATCAACAATAAAGACATTCAATAACTTACTCATTGGGTTATCAAAGCATATCTATAATGAAAGGAAAACAATGATTAAAGATTAAGCGGAAGCAGCCTCTAACTATGTCCCGACTTTATGTACATTCGACCTCAATTAAACTTAACCTGCAAACTAGGCATTTGAAACCAAAAGGCCAAGGGGAAAGTAATTTAAAATGTTAGAGTGAATGGACAAAAATAAATTAAATAATTTAACAAATACATAATTTAAATACTTTCTCACGTTTCAACTTTAAAAACTTAACTGCATGCAACTTTGATAATCCAAATAATTTTAAGCCAGAATTCCATAAAAATAGACAAACCAGCCCCGCTGGTTAATCAAATACAGAAATCTCGAAAACAGAGACAAACCAGCCCCGCTGGTTAATCAATTACATAACTGAGAAAATAAAACGAGGGGAAGAGATATCACTATGTAAGAGGAGCCTCCAAGGCTCGGGTCAGTGCCTCCCAGGCTATAGAAGCGTTCCACGTTAAGCGCTCGACTCACCTATGGTAAGGACCGCTAACAATGTAATACCTCGAGTATTTTACAAATACATGAATATATAGAATTTTGTATGTGTATATAGAGAGGATAAAAGTAAGTTATTGAAATGAGAAATAAATTATAATAGGTTGTGTAATTAATGCTTCGTATCGACTCGAGCATGCGAAAATTCTTGTAAATTTTCTAGACAATCGATTTACGTACTTAAAATTCCAAAATTATAGGAAACTATAGTTATAAAATAAATGGAATAGTGGACCGTTGGATCTTTCAGAATTTGATCTCTACCGTTGGATTTATGATAAATCTTTACTCTTGGATTTGGGTTATAAGTGGAGATTCGTCTAGAAAAGAAGGGAAGGGTGTGGAACATTTGAGGGACCAGGAAAAAAAAGAAGAGAAGAAAAAGAAGATATTTTGGAGAGGAGGTTCGAAACCGAACTAGAAACCTCGATTCTTTCCCTAGAAGAATCGATTTTCTGGATTTTTCTTCTTTACCTTTCACCGACCTCCTCTCTCTAGATGAGGAGAGGCTTCTTGCTCTCTTCCTGGGGAGAGAGCTCTCTCATTTTCTCTTTGTGGTTTTCGGTGATCCTCTCTTCGTCTCTCTGAGGGAGGGCGACATCCTCACTTGATCATGATCTGGTAAGACAAGGCTACTGGAAAGTTCACCTAATTTGAGGATATAGTGGAGATGGGCCGGTGACCACGACGCCGGAATCCATTTCGCATATGGCATGTTCGTGGGTTTTGATGTGGGAGACCGTCTCTCTTGAAGTTGTGAGACGAAAATTGGTTGAGTTTAATCGATGGGGTGTGACAGTAGGTTGCCTCTCACTCCTTTTGAGCCGAAAGGTGAGATGAGGTAAGGAATAATCTGCTGATTGATTGAGTTAATAATCTTGCTGTGAAAATTGATTTTGAGAAGGTATTTGAGAAATAACTTGTTAAATCATCTATATCTAAGGAGGTAGTTACAAATAAGGCTAGCTAGCAATAAATAATAATATCTAATCGGTGCTTCCCAGATTATAGTAACGTCCCACGTTAAACGTTTGACTCATCTATGATGAGGACCGCTATAAATGCTAGCCAGTAATGAATAATAATGACCCTAATATGGTGACTAAAATCATACAAAATCACTTAAATTCATAACACTTTCCCAAGATCATGCAAACAGTACGGTTCTCAACCGTACTTGGAAATTATTATATGAAATTAAAATAAAAACTCACACGTCAAAATATTCTCAAATCCATAATTAAAAAGGAGATTTAATTATCAAATATAAATTGTAAATAATTTCTCAATTCCGAAAATACTCGCTAAAAAATATTTTCAGTGTCAAGATCGATAATCCATAAATAAACGAGAAAGTTATAAAAGAGAATTACCGAAAATCTCATTTTCAGTAATCTTTAATAAATCTCAAAGTCAACAATAAAGCCGATAATAATTAAATCCGGAAATTAGAAATGATATCCAAACTCAAATACCAAATTAATGATCCACGCTCAAATCCATAAATCATTATCAACAATTAATCCATGCATCAAACTCAAAATAATTTCCAAGATCATTTCATAAGCCGAAGTTATAATATATGCTCGGAAAATAAAATGATAAATTATAAAATCTTGCATGCATATTTATTAAAAACCAAAGTGTCCACTCACAAATTTAGGCATAAGCCCGACGATATCCGAATCGCCACTCAAGTGAGGTCTCCTCATATCCTGGCACAAAAACAATTCTTAGGACCAAACTTCAATTCCAAAAAAAAATACTTGAATATAAACACCCAAAACTCTTCCGCTTAACCCACTACCCTTACTAGGGTTAAGCTTACCAGATTCAAACCAAACTCCACCACAACTTTAATTCATTTATTTCAACCTTCTAAAACCTAAATAAGGGAAATCCAACAGTAGAATTTTCTCGAGTAGCACACCGATAAACCAAACTTCGAATAATCCCAAACATATTCAAATCTTCACCATAATTCTCAAACTTCACACCATTGGACTCCTCTCATCATAACCAAATTAAATAACACGAAAAACTACACAAAAGAGGTGGCTCCACCGGCAGCGGTGGCAGGCAGCCTTACTCCAACGACCTCCAATGCTCCCCAAAATTTAACACAATATTCCTCTCAACAGGCACAACAACTTCTCTAACTAGCACAAACATCAATCCAAGCCTAGATAGGGTAATCGAACCAAAATATTAAATTGAGCAATAGAACTTCAAATATACATTTCTCCTTACCAAGATCGAATTGAGCCGATTCCTTTTAAGGGTTTACTACCCTGAATGAGAGCCAAGATGAGCCAAAAATTGCTGGCCATAGCGGCCGGAGGAGGGAGCTCCGGCGAGAGGACAGTCGACGTCTCAGATGAGATTTCTCTCGATTGGCGGTGAGGCAGGCTTGCTCTCCAACCCAGGAGAAGAGAAGGGGCGACGGGGGTTCAAACGGGACCGGTGCGGCAATCTGTGTTGGCCGGACGGCGGTGAACGGAAGTTGAGCGTCCGACGGGGTCGGGGAGCACACGGGAGAGGAGAGAGAGAGAGAAAAGAAAACAGGCTTTTTCTCTACCCGGTCCAACCCTTAATACCCAAAAATAAAACCCCATAAAATTTACCTTTTTACTAAATAAAGTTTTCTTCTTTTTACCCGATAACTTTACCATGCTAACTTCGATTTTAACGTATATCATGTCCATGAATTCGTATTAACGTCCTCTACGACTTCCTTAAAGAAATTTTTCCGAAATAATTTTCTTACAAAAAATCAACTCTAGGGTCCTTAAGTAGTAAACAGTTACTCAAAACGGTAAAAAGCCAAAGTAATATCAAAAGTAAATAAACGTAAATTAACTTAAGAACCGGGATGTGACATCTATATAAGAGATGGTTCTCTACTCAATGAGACACACATATTCCCTCATTCTCTTGGTTGTTTCTCTCCTTTCTCAATCTTTTCATTTTCGTTTTACAACACGTTATCAACACGAATAGTTCTAATATTATCTTGTTTTCGTTGCATGTGAACCTCTAAAAGTAAAGGATGATCTTTCAATTTGATTCATCGATTCGCTCTACGTTGACATGGAAAGCTTTGAAATCGATGATCAACAATAT
Organism: Fragaria nilgerrensis; assembly: GCA_010134655.1. Taxonomy (NCBI): domain Eukaryota; kingdom Viridiplantae; phylum Streptophyta; class Magnoliopsida; order Rosales; family Rosaceae; genus Fragaria; species Fragaria nilgerrensis. The sequence goes on from CM020981.1 coordinate 12,014,706, forward strand.
GAGGATCATCATTTAACCAAGTTCTTGGATTGGCTAAGAAGCTCCACAAATGTAGTTTTCTACACATAAAAGATGGAGATTATCCGTTCTGCAATGAGTAACGTTTTCTTATCTTCATTCAAATTCATATTTGCTAGCCTTGATTATGTGATGAACAAATCACCATGAAGCATGAACCATATTTCGTTTATTCTTTTGAAATTTGTATATATATGCTTATTAATTTGTGTAGCATATAGAAAAATCTCCTTTGATGCATGAACCACCAATTTATATTATTGATCTATTTGGTTAATATATATTGTATATAAATTTGTTCATGTTTTGTGATTGAAATAGAAGACATAAAAATCATCAGGGAGGCCAGTAGCCACCGAAATAAGCCTAATCATATGCCTAGTAGTGCATACCAAAAGGCGCATGGATGAACGAACTTCAAATCCATTTACTGACTTTTGAACACAAGAGTGTGAATGCATTCTAGAAGTAATGCATGTAACCGGTAATGTAGGACCATTAATTTTGTCATTTCTACCAACAGTTACATATATGGAATATTTATGCTTAATTAAACCATTTAGTGATACAAATTAACATTTCTCATAATGAGGTTTGAATAAAATCCGTTTAGAAATGTAGGGGAAGGCTAGGATGAGTTGATGCATAGTATGTATCAACTATTTAAAAATAATATATAAAAATGAATAACCTGTTATACGGGTAAACAAGTCATCCAATAATATTGTGACATGTGTAAAAAATTACAATTTTAAAGACATTTTAATCATGTTATACGTGAATTGTTAAAAAACTTGTAGTAAGGGTTGTAAATGTAGGGCTGGGCACTTAGTACCGGAATCCCGATCCCGTACCGGTCCCGTCCTGAAAGTTAGCGGGACGGGACGGGATGGGATAGGTTTTGAAAATGACAATCCCGTCTCATCCCGTCCCGTTATAGTAATGTTGAAACGGGACGGGACGGGACGGGACTATCCCGAAAAATCTCGTCCCGTCCCGTAATATTAGAATACCTTATTTTAATCATTTTATATTTGATTTTTTAGGTTGCATGTTGTTACAATACACTCAACCACACTCAATTTGGTCTAAAACAGTAAAACCTAAACACTAGAAAATTCGATCTCACTCTCAACCAAATGATACGCCTCCACTCCCTTCAGCCTCTCAACCAAATTCGATCCCCAAATGCTTGTGTGATTTTGGATATTTTCAGTTGTTGTTTGAGGGTTAATTTTTAATGTGGGATGTTTAGTACTTTTAAAGTGGGATGTAATTTAGTACCTATGCACTTATGTTCTTGTTGATTCTAGTACTTTTAATTTCATTAATGTTCTTTTTTTTTACTTATGTGATTTTGGATATTTTTTTTTCATTAATTTCATTAATGTTGTTTGAGGGTTAGTTTTTCGGGATCGGGACCGGGACGTACAGGACAGCTTTCTAAAAACGCCGTCCCGTCCCGTCCCGTTCTTTTATTTTCGTGACGGGATGGGGTTCACCAAATCCCGGCCCATTCTGTCCCGTGCCCAGCCCTATATAAATGTTGTAATTACTTGATTTACCACTGTAATTATCACTAAATACGTTAAATGTACGTGGTATTTGTAATAAATATATCATGAATTGTGTAATTTACTTTAAAAAGGACCATAATTACATAAAAAAATAACTATTTTACAAGATTAACGACTTCCGATAATTTAGGTCTGATTATTAATATTTACAATATTCGTTGTCACTAGAGATAAAATTATCGTTATTTTCATAAAAATGATCGTATTCTAAGTATTATTAAGAATACGATTATATTTACTAGTTATACCTTAGGTGTTGTAATTTATAGTAAAACACGTTATATATAAGTAATTATCTTAATCACAACAAAATTTACATAAAGTAAGGTATTAATTACTAGATAAAAGAATTTATTACACAAACAACTTATTTACCATATGTACATCATTTTTACCACTATTACGACAATTTGTTGTCAGATTGGTAAAATAGTTCTCGAACTTGTAATTAAAAAAATTACTACAAATACAAACTTGATTACTACTTTTTCAACAATGCTTTGACTTATGAATCAAATGGTTCTCATACAAAGAACTACCATGAAATTGACCTTGATTACTATTTTTCACCTCAATTGTCGATAAACTATGTAAAAACGTTGTCACATAACTAAAAACTTCATAAATGACAGTAATTACAATATAAAGATCTTCATTACACCATAAAGGTCTCAACAACAATTTACTCATATTATTAACATTTTACTTGTATAACAACATATTCATTATTTTATTAGTATACATGTTCTCTAAACTTGTAACTTGAAATTTGAAGACTTTTTTTCCCTTTAATTAAAATCAATTATTTTGGACTTTATTAAAAAAAAATAAAAAATCCCAAAGCCGCTATCACTTCCTCTCATTCTTCGCAGCCTTCTCTGCACATCTAGAGTTTTGATAGCCAATTTCATTTCAACCACACCATGAGGGCCAAGTGGAAGAAGAAGAGAATGAGGAGGTTGAAGAGGAAGCCCCGAAAGATGAGATAGAGATCCAAGTAGTCGTCGTCGTCATCGATCTCAGTTGAAATTTCCTTGTTTTCGTGTTTCTAATCAAGTAATCAACATCGATTAGTTCAGTTGTAGTAGAACCTATTTATAAATTTGTACTGTGTTTGAACACATTTTGCTTAATTCAGTCGGAGTTGAACTAAAAAAATTATACAATTAAGCATGTGAATAAGGATCGCTCAAGATGGATCTTGTTAAGGGGGAGATGCAATCTCCTCAAGGTACTGAGTGTTAAATAATCCCTCGAGGTGAGTTTGGAAGAAGATAGTGTGATGCACAATCTCTTCGAGGTGAAGAATCTCTCCAGGTGGCCGGTTTAGCAGATCTTGAATCACGTACTATACAACTAGGTTTACTAAATGAACTGAACTGTGTTGATGCATGGTGCAAATCGAGCTAGGAACGAAATGGAACATTTACAGAACGTCGTCTTCTTTAGTTCTTCATTATACTTGAGGATTTTCCTGGATTGTGTTTTTGTTTTATTATTTATTCCATATATAAGTTACAATTTTGAAAAAAAAATTGAATTTTTTTTACTTGCTACCGCATAAACAAGTTACCAATTTTGAATAATTTAAGCCGTCAGATATATTCATGGTTTTATTATATCCAACGATCAAAAATATTTTAAAAACTTGACGCATGCTATGCATTAACTCATACTAGAATTTTCCAGAAATGTAACATCATTTGTATATGACGCATAACACTGATCATGTAATTTACGTGTAATTAACATATACGTTTTATTAGTTATTGATTTGAATTCTGTCTGATTCAATGTCATTTCAGGGCGCATGTAATTAATGCTAGAAGCATTTACCAATTTATAACCCATACATTGTTCTACAATTTGAATAATTGAAGAATAATTATTCATTATTAATTTAATATTCGGTTATGAAACGTTATGAATTTATGGCACGTTTACTTGTCAGGAATGGAACACAAATATGGGGGAATGATTACGGGATGAAGAACTTCATGTGTTTACTTGCTCATAGTGGAATGAGAATTGTTGTGGGTCCCACCTCATAATCCGGAATTGATTCCTTGTTAACCTGGATTTGTAATACCAAGGGAGGAGGTGGGTTTAGGAATGACACCATCATGAATGAACTTTTTGTTCACAAATTATCCTCACATAATTTCAATAACCCCAAATTACCCAACCCTAGAATATATTTCTTATCAGAAACGTGCCATATTTTGTCATTATCAGAAACAGCCGAACAACGACAAAAACAAATCGTGCGACTGTGCTGCTGGTTAGTCACTCTTCTTTGTCCTCTCTTTTCCGGTGATCTTCTCCTTTGTTATTATTTTCTTTACTTTATCAACTTGACATGATTGTTGTTGATATCTATTTGTCTTTTGAGAGTGACGTGGAGGGGTTCAGATCGTTGGGGGTTTTGATTGAGATTTGGAGGGTTAAAATCTGAATTAACTTTTTGATTGAGTATGCAAATGTTTTCCCCATATCCACGAATTGGTACAGCAGCTACATAGCTTCTAGAGTCGTTGGATTGTAGATGGTCATTGTATGGTATGTATGTATGCTTACCTCCTCTTCTGCATAACGATATCTAGATTTAATTATAATTTTCTAAAGTGGAGGGTTTGCATCAGAAAATTTTGAAATTGTTAGATTTGGACTTAGCTGAGTTTTAACTAAAACCTGTATATAATGGTTGGATATTTGATATTGTTGTCTTTATAGAAGTTACAGTAGACAACCTAAAGAGCATGTCAGAGTTGGAATCTTTATATAACGAATTTTCTAGATTTAATTATGATTTTCCAAAGTGGAGGGTCTGCATCAGAAAATTATGTAATTGTTAGATTTTCAGAGTTTTGGATTCAACTGCCTTTAACTAAAACTTATGTTGTTTGGATATTTTGATTGTTCTTTGCTTCTACATAGTTGACGTTTGATATTTATATATGTAGTTGACTGAATATGAGTTCTCAAGCTACTTCAAAACAATCAAAAAAAGGAGGAAGGGGTCAAAACAAGTGTTTCTGGACAAGTAAGGAAGATAAGGTGTTGGTAGATGCTTCGTTGGAGCTCTACCACAATACCAAGTGGCGTGTGGATACTGGGTTCAGAAATGGTTATTTACAGAAGTTGTAAAGTATGATAGAAGCCAAGCTACCAAACTGTGGGATATTGGCATACTCACATATTGAATCACGAATAAAGACATTGAAGAAGCAATATATTGCATTAACAGAAGCATTATCGCAGAGTGGTTTTGGATGGAATGAAGAAAAAAAGATGTTGGAGTGTGATAGAGATGTATTTGATGAGTGGGCAAAGGTAAACTTTTTGTTTGTCTCCTTATTCTAATTTGTTTTGTGCTTTTACATTTGTGTGTAATATTGAAAAACATTGACTTATGCATATTGTTTTCTATTTGTAGAACAAAAAAGATGTGAAAACTTTGTATGGTAAACCATTTGAACATTATCATGCACTTGGAGAGATATATGGAAAAGATCGTGCAATTGGAACAAATGCTGGAAATGCTGAAGATGCTGAAGAAGAAATTAGGGGGGAAGATGTAAGTATGAATCAAGAGGGTATACATGCTGATGACTTCTTTGAGCAAATGGACATGCCTACTGATTTTTCTCAATATGGGGGATCAAGTTTTGAAGTAATTGATGAAACTGAAAATGAATATGTGTCTCTTGCACAACCAAGTCCTCCCCAGCCACCAAATGTTCAGCAACGTGCTAAACAACAGAGATCGGCCCAAGATGTAACTAATGCTCCAAATAATACTCGTAGAAAGACAAGAGCTTTGGATGATATGGCAAAGAAGTTTAGAGTGATCATTGAATCAATTGCAGGCATGGCTCCAAAGTTTGAAGGTTTGATTGATGTTCTCTCAACATAAAAGGATATTGCTGATATGCAAGGCAAACTTCTTGGTGAGCTTAGGAAAATGGAGTTCTTATCTTCGGTGTAGGGGTGGAATTTTGAAACCGAAAACCGAAAAAAATCAAGCCGAAAACCAAACCGAAAACCGAAAAAAACCAAACCGAAAAAAAACCGAACCGAATTAAGAAAAACCGAACCGAACCAAATTAGTTTGGTTTGGTTTTTGGTTTCGGCCCTTGAAAAACCGAACCGAAACGAAAAACCGAATATCTCTAAAACGACGTCGTTTTTTGTCTTTATTTTTGTATTAAATATTTGATTTCAACAATATGATTTTAGGTTTTATGTTCTATATAATTATAGGTTTGTCTTTTCTAATATTTTGCTTTTTTCTTTTCGTTTTATGTACAAATAGAAATGTTTTAGGTGTCGTGTATGCGAAGTACAGAGAATGATATGTTACCTCTAAAATCGAAGACCTTATTCTTGCGAGCTTTAGATGATAGACTCTAATATTTAATTTATTTTTCTCTTTATGATTTTTAAACTTTAAAATTCGGAATTTATTTGGATGAACTTTAAACTATGGAGTATATATTTTATGTTCAAGATGAACTTAGAAGTTTTAAAATTATGGTTTCATAGTGTGCTAGTGTGGTCAATTCCTAATACTTTCGAAATTATTGAGTATTAAATTTTTAAAGTATCTATTTGGTTTATAAATTGTTGGTTTGTTGAAGAATCATTACCAAAATTTTTATTGATATATTATATGTGCTTATAAAAACAAGTAATGGAAGAAGGAAAAAAAAAGACATAAAATACGATAATTTTTTACTAAGCCAAAAGCATACAAATTTTAAGAAAAACTATTTTAAAAAAGAAGAAGAAAAACCGAAAAAAAACCGAAACCGAACCAAACCACGGTTTGGTTTGGTTTCCGGTTCAAGGTCTCAAAAAATACCAAACCGAACCGAACCGAATTTTTTATTCGGTTTGGTTTCCAGTTTTAGGTGAAAACCGAACCAAACAAAACCGAACCCACACCTACTTCGGTGCAGGTGTTTCACATCACCAACAAACTAGCTAAAGAACATGATTTGTTGAGGGTCTTCTTTACCATGATAGATGAGGAGAAGAAGGACTACATCTTCAATCTTTTGCAATATGGGTTCCAGTGAATGGATACTTCGACTTAGTTTGTCATTTGTGTTGCTTCGCTTTTTTGCTGCTTATCGAGACTTATATTATAATTTATGCTAGCTTTGTCAAATGCTATGGTATTATGGTTATTATTTCGCTGAATTATGGATATATTTCAAGTCATTCGGAATAGTATGGTACTATGGATATTATTTTGCTGAATTGGTGTTGATGCACGAGACTTTAGATATTTGTGTCTTCTTGTATTATGGATAACTGCAACCTATTTTGAGTTTCTTCTATTTGATATGAATGAGGATTTGATAGCATAAGATGTCGATACAAAGGGAAAATGTTTTCAAGGGATGATGCTTGAATCAAGATTTGATAGAGTTATCTATGTTATTTGGTTTTAGCTGATCCCGCACTTCTAAATGTTGATTTTGATTACAGGATTCAAAGTTCCTGTTATTTTGAAACCTGCTGGTGGTTCAATGCCAGCAACCATCAAAGTTTGGCAAAGTTTATTTCACTTCAAAGGATCAGACAACCTTGATTTTTGGTTGATGATACTTGCACTTTTCAAGTCGGTGTTAATGTTCGTGCAGTTGTTAGGGCTCTTTAATCTTGTATTTCATTTTGGGAGCTGAAATTGGCACTCGTTGTTTTGCAAACCACACTCCCTTTCAATTGTTTATTATTCATTTGTTTAGTACTCTTAATTCTCTTCCAGAACTACCCTTAGTGGGTCGTCTTCCCCTCGCATCAAAATATACAGAGCTCATAATCTCTTTATGAGCCTAACAACAAAGGGACCGTTGGCGAAGCGGCAAGAACCCGATCTGATCCCGGCCACTGAGAAGCTGCTGATACTCCAATGGAATTGTAGATGGATAGTGAGTGGGAACACACTTTAATTGATGATTTTGATGAAAACCTCTGCTATAGTATTATCTGTCATGCAAAAGGATGATTCCTATAGACTTGAGAAATACTGAGGGCACGTTTACTAACTTGGAATTGAACTTATCATGACTTTGTATCAACAAGAATCGGTATCAGAATATTTCATTCTATTATACTGTTTACTTACCATAAGGAATAAAAACAGGAAAAAAACTAAATTACGATTGATTGATGTTGTTTACTTACCATATAGAATCAAAATTAAAACTAGTTTGATTACTAAAATACCCTTACAAGAAAGGAAGCTAGATGTTTGCAATTTTATTGTTCTTCTTTTCAAAGATGTAAATATTCTTGGATGATATATTCATCAGACCACCTAAACTATATATATTGGTTAACTCAAGTGCGTGTGTTCAAAGTTTTGTAGTACATATATAAACACTGATGATTGAAATAGAATCGAACGAAACAGAGAGGAGACGATAAACAAAAACAAAGAAGCTTATCGATCACCATGGAAGAGAGAAACAGACCTTGGAGTGCGCCGTCTTCTTTTCTATTTTGTCGTCGTTGTTTTCTAATCTAACAATATTTTGTCGTCTTCTCTACATATATATATATATATATATCTAGGGTTGGGTCATTTAGAAATATTATAATTATGTGAGGATATTTTGGGGAGAAAAAGTTGATTTCATTACCTTGATTCTGATACCCACCTCCCCCCTTGGGTATCGAATAAGGGGTTTTGTCAGGAATCGATTCCTGATAAGCAAGTGGGACCCACATCCATTCCAATACATTGACATGTTAGTAAACGCCGAAATTCATCCATTCCGGAATCAATTACACCACTCTCAATTTCATTTCAGGTTAGTAAACATGTCCTGAAAATTGAACAAGATATGATGATTCAATTTGCCAAGAATCCTTTCGGCTCTAGTCTTGCACAAGTGACGATTTTCTCTTACAAATTGATAGGTTTGAAATGGAAATTTGATTTGAAATTTAGAGAAGAAGATGGTCATAGGGAATCACTTTCTGGAAATTGGAATAAGATTAGCTTGGTTTTTATGGGTGATTGATGGGGAAAGTGTTTATGGGTGATTGATGGGGAAAATGATGAAGTTATTTAGGATAAAATGAATTGAGTTGAAGTGAATACAATAGATAGTAAAGAAGAAATGGAATTAGTGAGGAGATTGGATTCAACTGCTCTGCAACTAAGATTCTGTCTATTTGAGAAACCCAACATCATGAAACAAGCAGAGTTTGATAGCTCCTGTCTCCCACCCAAACAATATATGCCATCTTCCTACATACAAAATTCCATCATGTGACCCTTATCTGGTTTATTCAGTGAGAAGAATAAATATGAGAGAGGTAGGCCGATCAAAATAAAGTAACAAACCCAGAATATGAGAGGAGAAAGAGAGTATCTGTTTCACGTGGAAGAGAGAGTGGGAAAGTAAAGGGGTGATTTGGTAAAAGCAGCACAAAGGGAATGTGGTTTGGAAAAGTGGGAGTGCAAATTTCAGCTCCCTTCATTTTACATCTTTTGTTTGTTGGTGTAAAGTAAGGATAACTAATTTGCATAATCAACTTGGCATGATACGTAGTTGTTTCCTATAAAATGGATGTTCTATGATCCTATATTGATTTAAACAAAATGCTTAACTTTTTGTCGGGAAAAAAAAATTACTTGGCAGACTTTTTTTGAAAGGGTAATTTAGTAATCGAAGTAGTTTTAATTCTAATTCTATATGATAAATAAACAACATCAATCGTAATTAATTCCATTCATATTCTAATTCCATGTGGTAAGTAAACAATTCAATAAAATTGAACTTTTGACATACTATTCCATTCCTTCTCTCATTCATTCTTTCTCCCATTCCTTATGAATTCTATTCCTGACAAGTAAACATGCCATTAATAGAAACGTTATGAATTTAATATTCGATTACATCAATTTGAATAAATGCCATTATAATTCATTATGCTAGAAGCATGAATTTTAGATTTAATTACGTAGTTATTATATAAACGTTCTGCCAGCAACATTTACCTTATCTATTACTAATACATAATGCTATAAGCATTAATGAGATTTAAACTCATAACCGCTACATAAATGATATTTATTATTGACTTTATGTCAGTTCCTAATTTAATATATAATGTCCTAATTTAATATATAATGTCAGTTAAGAATTAGAATCATATTCATTTCAATTTGACATTTTGAGGGTGTAATGCCAGAAGCAATTACACATTATAACCCCATAAATTGTGCTTGAAGCATTAGGGCTTTAATTACGCGATTATTACATAAATATTATGTCATAAGCATTTACCCGATTGATTATAAGTATGTAACGCCAGAAGTATTAATGGGTTTTGAACCCATTTCCTTATGTATAACCGCTGCATAAATAATGGTGATTTATACCATATTTAATATTTATCTTATGCCAGTTACCAAAATCAAATCGCGTCATTTATGACACGATCCGCCCCGAATTTCACCCTGAACCCGGAGTAAATTGTGCGGGGACCACTTCTAAGGAAAGATTTACCGCAAAATTCGGTACAACCTCTCTTGAAAATGGACAACCCTTCCAATAAAAACCTGCAAACACGTCTAAAGGTTCCAAATCCAACCTTAACTTCTGTAGCCTTCGTGCTCCCAAAAACAATCACCACCAACAGGATAATAAACATTATCTAAGATAATATACAACATCCGTCAAATATTCTAAAATATCTACAAGCCCTCACCCACAACCAAAAATATATACATTAAACCCAAGTATTCAGAGCTACTAGACACTAGCGGAAATAAGAAAAGACAAGTAGGTTAAACAGGTAACCTACTGGTGAAAGGTGGTGGAAATACGGGTGACTATGCCTCGTCTCCTACTAGATCCAATTCGAACTCTGTAGACTGGGCATTTTAAAACGAAAGGCCCAGGGGAAGACATTTAATAACGTTAGAGTGAGTGGACAAAAATAATTTAATAATAAACTATTTATGCATTCCCATTTTAATTTCATAGAAAAATATACTGCATGCGGCAGCTCAAAAGTACTCAATAAAATGAAGCCTCTCAGGCTAACTATATATAATCATATATCGTATGTATTTACACTCATCAGACTCCTTGTATGAATCCTAGAAACAATTTAGAAAAATAGAAATTCATACAAGGCTACAACGCTGGCGTCTAACGCTCACGTTGCGCCATAATAGTATATTTTTCCTCATTATGACCGAAAAGACGGTGTATATATATACGCGCATATCCCCTATATAAATTATTATATTTATATAGGGCTACGACGATTGCGTCTAACGCTCACGTCGCACCATAATTGAATTTTACCTCAGTATGGTGGAAAAACACGTATAGCTAGCTAGCATTTATTTATATACTATACTCATAAACATCCAAAATACATATCCACCGAAAATCTCATTTTCGGGATCTCTCCAAAGGAGGAAAAATTGCCAAATAGCCGAGAAATCAATAATCTCATCAGAAGAAATAAATGATTAATAAAATCATTCATCGCATGCTTTTTATTTAAAACAAATGTCCACTCACAAATTAGGCCTAAGCCTGATGACGCTCTGAGGCTTCTTCTGCACGGGCCTCCTCACGTTCTGTTCCAAATATATAATTAATTTACCAACTAAATTCCAGTATTTGATAAAATAGGCAAAATTAATCGTGAGCCATAAATACGCTCATCATTGCCTAACTTCGATATTCTTAAATCGAAACGATCCAAACTTTTATATTATACTCGGCAGTCGTAAATACAACCTTTTCCAGAAATTGATTTAAATCCTACGGTCGGATTTTACATTATTTAACCGCCAAAATACCAGACTTCGGAAATTCACAAACCTATTCAAAACTCGACCGAAAATTCTAAAACTCATTCCATTAAACTCCTCATAAAAATCTCCACCAAAAACAATTTTCCAGCGGCCGGCGACCTCTAATGCCCACCAAAATTTGACAGCATATTCCTCTCAACCTCCTCTACAACATTCCTAACTACCACAAACTCCAATTCTAAGCCTAACCATGTCAATCGAACACAAACACACAATAAAGCCCTAGAATTTCAAATACCGATTTCTCTTTACCTAGCTGAAGATGGAGGGAGCCCTTTGGAGGGATCGAAGCACGAGAGGAGGGCTTCCTTTTGAGCCAAGGCTCGCCAGCTATGGCGGCCAGAGGAAGGAGTTCCGGCGAGAAAATCGATTCGGCAGTCGGAACTTCCGGGCGGCGTCTCTCCCTCACGGCGGCACTAGAGAGGCTGTCACCGGTCTAGAACGGTAGCTGGGTTGGAGACCGATCGATTGGGACCGGTGCGGCGGTCTGGGGTGGCCGGACGGCGGCGGTCTGGGGCGGCCGGACGGCGGCGGTCTGGGGCGGCCGGACGGCGGCGGTCGGGCGGTCGGAATTTCGGCAGTCGGAGAGAGAGAGAGAAAACGTTAGGAGAGAAAGGAAATCGGGAGGGAAGAGAGAGAAGGAAGAAGAAAAAGATTTGGGCCTCTAAACTCGGTCCAACATCTTTTAAATCAAACCCAATTCCAAAATTAACACCCCCAAAAATAATACCCTACTAAAAATTACTTTTTACTAGCTAAAATTTATCATTTTTACCGTCGTTACATTTTTCTTCTACGAATAGCTCTCCGAAATAATCGTCCCTCAAAACCCCTCTAGGGACCAATTAAACTATAACTCAATGTCGGAGACGGTAAAAATTCTTATTATAATCAAGCTAGTAAATAAGATAAAATTTTACGGGTCGGGATGTGACAATTTATATTATCATTTATGTCGGTAATTATGTCAGAAACAAGTAAGTCAATTGAAGATGCAATGGAGTTGATTTTGCAACTATTGGTATTTATTGATTATATAAAGACCAATGTTAATGCATATATATACTTTATGTCAATTAAATTGTTTCCGTTATGTTTAGTTTATTTTGATTTAATTGAAAATTACTTTCGGTTTAAGTTGGGTAAGTAATGAATCAATAGCATATGTTGATTTGTCTTATTAATGATGAATATTAAATAAGTTTATGTCAATTAAATTGTTTCCGTTATGTTTAGTTTATTTTGATTTAATTGAAAATTACTTTCGGTTTAAGTTGGGTAAGTAATGAATCAATAGCATATGTTGATTTGTCTTATTAATGATGAATATTAAATAAGGCTGATTCAGAAACTCAAATCAAGCCTAAGTGACAACAACAAGCCCGAGCCAGTGGCTCAATCTAAGTTGCAAGGCTAGCACCAAAGCTCGCCACATGTCGTCTCGAGTCCATGACAATGATTATAACACTTCTTAAACTAGGCTCACCCAGTTAGATGCGATGTCTAGGCAAGTTCTTTTGAGGATGTGCACTTAAGTGAGCCTCGCTCCACCACCTCATCATGTCTTACCTGGTCGTATACAATTGGAGTTACTGAAAGGGTTGACTAATAACATTCCATTTCTTGACAGACCATTCTGAGCCCAGTAGGCCCACTCTCCCTCTACGTGGCTTATAGGCCCAACATACCTTTCAGATTGTGTCCCGTAGGCTTGTAAAGTATGTAGAGGTTTATTTCTTTCACTTTAATTAAAGTTAATTCCTTTGGTCCAGCAGAATCAAACAAAAAGAAAATAATCTAATGACACTGGTTTTTCGTACCTAGTCATTATGTATGTCTATAAGGCACTCCTAATACTTTCTCACAATGACTGTTGCTAATATATTCACCATATTTAATGTGTAGTTAATTGCTAGAAGTATTTACACATAATTGCGTGACATATTCACTATGCTAAATTAGTAGCGTTCGTTACATGATTCTAATTTGAAAATACATGTACCTAATAAGGCAAAAGTTCATAAATGAAGCAGTAGTTCGTATATAAATCGAACTTGTAGTTTCGATAATAACTCACTTAAGAAACTTGAAGTTTCATTCATAAATTCACCAGCCATGATAAAATCAATAGCTTTTATTCATATCATGTTGATTGGAAGTCTCTAGAAGAAACAATTTGAACTAGACATCTTCCTTGCCTCAAGCAAGACATAATTAGAGAATATTTAAATGAAAGGGCTTGTTGTCTTAGAATCTAAATCAAAATTGATATGTATTATTAATATTAAGGAACTAAGCGTTCTCGTTTAGCTGACGAGGCAAAATACCTCTACGTTTCAGAAGAACGTTATCAAAAGGTAAGTTCATTGAAACCAATACTTGAAACCACCAGAAAAATTGTGTAATATCTTTGCATAACCTTCGAATGTGCGGCCAGAAGCGTACGTTGAATATATTCAAATTTATTAGCTAGAAGCTAAATGATTCGAGCAAATATTAGCTATAGTATTAGTGTTTGATACACCTGGGAAAAACATATGATGCACTGTATCCTTAACTCAATTATCACACGATCATCCCCCTCAAAATAAGGGTCTTGTCTTTAATGACACATTATGTCAAGCTACTCGTTAAGAATGTTGAACACTAGACCATCATATGCAAAGACTAGTATATATATACTATCTATTTCTGCATAGAATGCAACGTTTGTGGACATGTCCAACTACCTAATGGATCAATCAAATATTAAAGGTAGTGGTTGATGCATCGACAAAAGTGATCAGATGTCATACTATTATCCACAAGAAAATGCTGCGTTTGCTAAACTCCAACTCATGAAATAAAGGGTACACCACTCAGATTATCCCATAAAGTCTATAAGACTTGATAATGCTGGAGAGTTTACATCAAAAGTTTTCGATGATTATTGCATATCCCTTGGGATTTGTAAAACATATAGTTTAATATGTTCACAACCAAGATGGTCTCGCATATAGAACCTTGGTATTGCGTACCAAGCTTCTAGTGTTTGCATCAGGCTATGCAATCTTGCATGCATCCATGTCGGTCTGGTTGAGGCCCACTGCTACCCGTCTTACTTCGTGTTACATTTGGTGACTGGGTGCGAATCTGATATTTGCAATTACACGCATTTGGGTTTGCAGTTCCCGTGCCAATTGTGCCGCCATAACATATAAAATTGGGTCCTCAACAAAGGATAGATATATATGTCGATTATGAACCCTATCCATTATGTGCTCATTAGAGCCTTTGACAGGAGATCTCTATACAGCTAGATTTGGAGTCGTCACTTTGATGAGACAGTCTTCCCGCCGTTAGAGGGAGATAAGAACGTCACCATTCCTGATGAACAACGTGTAGAATGTCTCATCTTGATCCCCAAACCGCACATGTGATATTGAAGTGCGAAGAATTCTACTTTTAGTTAAAGGGCAAAGAATTCTAGATCTATGTAGTGTAGCCCATAATATGCCCGACACTTCATTAGATCTAGTTAAAGTGTCGAGATCATATATATCTGATGCAAACCTGTAAGGATAAACGTCCCCGTAGGACGTATCATTCTAGTATGAGGTACGACCATGGCGGCTACCCAGTCATATTTCCCTGCTCAGAAGCGAGGTAGACCATTAGGTTCGAATGATTCTTATCCCTAGAAGAGGGTAAACTTGGCATAAATGAATTTTCTTCCCATCACAATCTCAAACCAATTCAACTCACGAGATTAATCCGGATTATGGGTTCGTCTTAGAAGAGACGAAGTTGGGGGATGCTCCAACATTTAAACCCACTCTTGAGAATCTAAAATCTCGGTAAATTTAGTGAGATATTAAATCAGAATGAGATTTCATCGATGATATGTTTGTATTTGCGGTGGCCACCGAAATTATAATAAACGATGATGTCGAACCTTGCTTCGTTGATAGATCTTAACAAAGAGATGACTGACTAAAAAGGAAAGAAACAATCCAGGTCATATTAGATTCCTTAACTTAGAGAAAGGTGTTATGGGCCTGTTGTTCCCACACCTCACCATGTTAAACATATAGAGTTTAATGGGTACTTGTAAGAAAGGGTAATGAGAAAAATGAGATTGTGATATACAAGACTCTTCTAATGGCGCAAGGATTTTCTCAACGGCATGTGATTGATTACGAGAAGACATATTTTCCCGTAATGGACGTCATAATGTTCCACTACCTTATCAGTTTGGTAGTTTTCGAATAACTGAATAAACAGTCTATGAATGTGGTAACAATTTATCTCTATGGGGATCTAAATATAGAGATATACATGAAGGTTCCTTAAGGACTTCTGTTACCTAATGCAAATAGTTCTAGACCACAGAACATGCTCTCCATTTGCTAGAGTAGTTCACTTTAGGGGTTCAAACAATCCAGATGGAATTGGTATAACCGTCTAAGTGAATATTTATTTGGGATGAGATATATGAATAATAGACTATGCCCATGCGTGTTTATTAAGAAAACAAACTTCGAGATTGCAATTTGTGGTGATCTACGTCAATAGCATGAATTTGATTGATACTTTTGAAAAGATCAAGGAAACTGCAAAACACCTGAAATCAGAGTTTGAGATGAATGACTTTGGGAGACCAAATATTATTGTGTCGACCTGAAGTCGTGCAAAGTGCAGATGGAATTTTGGTCCATCAATCAAATTAAATCTAGAAAATGTTAAGATATTTTGATGTGGATAAAACAAAGTATTCAAGCACACCCATAGTCGTCCGAGGTCTAGAGACATTTGTATTGTCGTGCAGATAATAACGAAGAGATATTGAGGCTAGAAAACTCATATCTAAGTACAATAGGCGCATTATTGTACTTGGTTAAATGCCTTTGACCGGACATCTCATATGATGTGAATTTGTTAGCTAGATATAGCTTTGCGCCAACACACCGCCTCCGTAAATGACATAAAAGATAATTTTCTGTTACTTTAAATGTATGACGGAAAATGGCACATTATATCCCTAGGCATCATGGAATGGATCAATCGTCTATGATCTTTGGAATGATGTTTGCCTTATTAAATATGCTGACATGTGTTATGTAAACCGACATAAGGCTTATTCCCGACAAGTTATGTCTTTACTATAGGGAATACAATAATCTTAGAGGTATATGAAACAAAAACCTCTTTGAATCATGTTGACTATTAAGTTATTCAAGAAGAATGATCAATGTAGTAGTTTTACCTAGTGTGTAGTTTTTAGGGGGAGTATCCTGAAGCATACTCAAGACAATTGTGTACTCTTTTGTCCTTCGTCTAGGGTTATTTTGTCCCACTGGGTTTTGTTACCTGACAAGGTTTTAATGAGGCATTTAATTGGTCACCCTACTCATATTTTATCTTGAAGATGCCTTTATTCAAAACATATGCATTTGCTCATCTTTTCCCTTCGACCACGGGTTTGTCCCACTGGGTTTACCGGGCAAGGTTTTTGGTGTAGCAAGCATTGTGCAATATCTCCCATGGACTTAAATTTTATGGTCGTGAAGTTCAATGAAATGTGAAGTTCTATTACCACTTCTACATGTGCGTTATGCTATTTTTCTCCTTCGATCATAATTTTTTTTGTCCTAAAGGGTTTTCATTACATGACAAGGTTTTTGACGAGGCAACACCGAAGCACACATCAGAAGAAGCTAATGACAAAGAATACCTAAGGGAAAGTGTTATAAATAGTTATTAGTTAGTGGACATTCTTGAAATTAGCTTATTAGGAGTATTTATGTAATTTACAGACTTATTACATCTCTATATAAGAGATGGTTCTCTACTCAATAAGACACACATAATCACTCATTCTCGTGGTTGTTTCTCTCATTTCTCAATTTTTTCATTTTCATTTTACAACACAAAGATATATAAGGTGTGCAGTGTGCTAATAGAGAAAAAGAATGTTAATAACACGACCCAATTAATATTACCCGAATTAAATGGGATCATCCTTTTTTTTTATAGACCGCCTAATTGACACCAATGAGTAATATCTCTCATTTCAATTAGAATTTGGTATTCACCATGTACGAGGATCCCGCTAAGCATCCATGTACGGGGTAAAAAGAAACAAATACAGTAGAAATTTGATGAATGATTATCATCAACCCAGACCATGGTGTACGTGACCACCTAATAAATTTTCATCAGTCTCATGGGTCGAAAACTATTTGTCTTAAACCGATCCCCACTAACTTATGGGCACCCCTAAATCATGGTACAAAATTAGGCCCTTGATTCTTGGAAGGTAGGCGTGGAATCTACTCATTTCTTAATTTTTAGTTGGTTCCTTTTTTGATACGAAACAAACAAAACTAAATAGAGAAATCTCTTGGACAATCCGAGTTTACATTATCAAACAAATGTTTTCAAATAGTTAGTTTTGAACCTCAAATTTTGAGTGTTTAAAGAAAACCTAAAGGACGCCGCCTCCTCTCCTTTCGCTTGTCCGGCTGCGCCACGGCGTCGGAAATGGCCTCTGGCCTAACCGACGCATGGTGGTTGTGGCCGGACGGGTGCTTTGTGATGATATATTGATTTCTCAGGCTCGACGGATCAGATTGAAAGGTAACCGGATCTCTCTCTCTCTCAGTTGCAAGCTGTTGTTGACTCAGGGAGGCGGGCTGGGATCAGACTGGAATCGGGATTATGTAGGATTAGAGTGGCATCATGTGGCTATCGGCGATCGGGATTGTCAGCTGGATCGGCGCGAAGGCCGATTCAGATCGATGGTGGGTTGGGTTGGCTCCAAATCTAGTTGTATAATCTTGTTGTTTGGGTCGCTGGCGGAAGGACTGAGATTCTCTGCGCCGTCAGTCAATGGTCAAACGGTGAGGCGTTGGAGGTCCGACGCCAGTGGTGGGGAGACATGGCAAAGCAACTTCGAGTTTGAGCCGGAAGGAGGATTAGGTTTCTGCTAGGTTTGGTCCATTGGGCCTGGGTGAAGTAAATCAGTCCACTTAGGGCAAGTATTTTAACAGCTTTATGTTATTTTCTTTTACTAGTTTTTAGATATTTACTGCTTTCAATAAGGAGATGTGGGCGTCGTCTGGGTGTTGGCACCTTACGTGTCTTGTTTTTCCTAGGTAAGTTGCGAGTTCCTTGCTTTGTCAAATGGTCGCAACCTCCTAGTGGCAGGATGAAACATATGGTCGCCGGATATGATTCTGTGCGGCAACATAGTAGGAAAGTTGCACTATTAGTCATCATGATGTTTGTCCTTAGTACAGTTATCTTTTCGTTATATCATCGTTTTGTCAAAGCAAATAAAGTTGTCAATGATGCACTCTTTGCTAACTGGTGCATGTTAGAATACGTTACTCTTTGTAATTTGGGGTTTAGGCTCTATGTCCCCTCTTGTATTCTATGGTTTCATTAATCAAAGCTTAAGGGCAATCGTACCGGCCCTTCTTCAAAAAAATAAATAAAAGGGCTCTAGTAGCAGTCAATGGGCAGCTACCCATCCACGTGCCTCTATTTAGAAGAAGATGACCTTCATGAGCAATTGCATCAGCCATGAAGTTCGCTTCTCTAAATATTTGTTTCATTGTTTGAAGCTAATGGAAGTAAAAGACCTTGCCATCATCCTGATGTCTTGAATGATCTTCAAAAGCCTACAAGGTGTGCTAATCGATCCTTTCATTAATAGCATCAATCACCACTTTTGAATCGCCTTCAACCTGAATGTCCAGAAAACCTTGGTCTTTGACTTTCACCAGACTATCTCTAATTAAGAGTTGTAGCTTCAGCAGTTGGAATCGTAGCATTTCCAAAGCTTTTAGCTGCAGCCAAAAGAACCATGCCATTGCTGTCCCGAAACATAAATCCTCCTGCAGCAGCTCTCCTTTGTACATATCCATCAAAGTTGATTTTAGTTGGCTCCATTATGCATCACTGGAATTGAAGTGACAATGTTGTCCTTCCTAAAGCCACAATATCTGCCACGAATCAAAATATAAAAGTTTGAACAGTCATAAAATGTTCATCTTGCAGGCTCTGTAGCTGGTTTGGTTGCTCAAAGTCTAAGCTAGGTCACAAGTTGGCCGTTGCCGTGGCTTGGAAAGGAGGACACCAAACCCCGTCAAATTATGTGTTATAGACGTAAAGGAACATTTTATATATATAACTACGTTATCATTTTGTTTGAACACATAATAAGATAACATACACACAGAGATTTGCATAAAGTAGAGCTCTGTAGCTTCATTGTATAAGATATTCTTCTCGCTAGTGATGAGCTGATCGAGATCTCTTCAACTTGAAGACCACTCACCCTTGATTCTGGCTTTTGCCGTTGAACAAAGCCAATAGCCTATATAAATAGTTTGACTAGCCTATACAACTAGTTTGACTGGGGGTTTGTCTACAATATATATACGTATATGTATGGTATACATATTGATGATATACATATTGAAAAAGTGGTAAACTCACTTCTATGTAAGACATATATATATAGCATTTTGAGGGAGTAAATGGTC
The DNA here is from genome assembly GCA_010134655.1 of Fragaria nilgerrensis. Classification (NCBI taxonomy): domain Eukaryota; kingdom Viridiplantae; phylum Streptophyta; class Magnoliopsida; order Rosales; family Rosaceae; genus Fragaria; species Fragaria nilgerrensis. The sequence goes on from CM020981.1 coordinate 12,034,691, forward strand.
ACTTGATTACATTCTTCAAGCAATGAATGATAGTCACATACTTAATTAGTTTGTATAACATACAAATATGTATACTAGAATTTTCGGTTTGACTAGTATATATATGCTCCCAAAATGGGTCGATCAATATATTTAAAAACGCGCTTCAAGCTGGCCTTGAGGTTTATGAAAAGTTGAGTGTGTTTTGCTAGCTTTGAGCACCTCTGTATGTTATGTACGAGAGTCGAGAGCCCCTTTCTCATCGATCTCCTTCGAGTGAGGAAGGTGCTCATGCATGCCTATGTAAATATTAGCCAATGATGAAGTTATGGAATCCTGGTGAGTATATGCTTCACTTCAGTGTATGTACTATACATCGATCTGACCGGATATACGTACGATATATGTATTGAACTGAACTTCAAAATCTGCTGAATATTAGAATCTGCATTCAAATCTTGAATCTGTCATGTATGATCCTTTTAAGAAAAAACTAGATTATATTATTGCAGCTCGACGTGGCTCTACTATATATCTTCAATGCTTTAGTCAATGATGCTTCGCTGCTCGATAAATGATTATGTTGCGTAATTTATATGTTCGTGTAGTTGCACACTGGCGTTTAAATAACTTCATCAATAATTATTACCAAGTTGTCTGGCTGGTTTCAGCTACCTAGCTCTCTAGACCAGCCTGAAAATTCCATCATTTGAGTCTAGCTAATTAAGGCCAGAAATGGGAGACCTCTTTTCAGCAGGCACCAACAGCTGCCTGGTTATTTTGATCTGGTCAGTATTGCTCGTAGTATTTCTGCTTGCAAAGTTTCTGCGGAAGGTTAAGAAAAAGAAGGTGGTAGGATCAAGAACATACAAGTTGCCGCCGGGAAGAAAAGGCTGGCCGATAGTCGGTGACAGCTTCGAATGGTACAATGCTGTTGCAGGTTCTCATCCCCCGCAGTTTGTTGAACAACAGACTAAAAGGTATGCATATAGCAAGCTCTATTCAAGTTTTACTAGATCAATCGAGTTTACTAGCTAGCTAGCTAATTGTAATTTGTAAATTACAATTAGATATAACATACAAACATGTATATAGCTCATATTAATTCGTAAGTGCCGGCCTGCTGTAGGTTTGGGAAGATATTCTCCTGCAGTTTGTTCGGAAAACGGTGTGTGGTATCCGCCGATCCGAGCTTTAACCGGTTTGTGATGCAAAATGAAGGTAAATTGTTTCAGTCCAGCTATCCGAAATCTTTCAAAGACTTGGTTGGGAAAAATGGTGTGATCACAGTGCATGGTGAGCAACAGAGGAAACTCCATAGCATCGCCTCCAATATGATGCGTCTTGATAAGCTTCTTAAGATTAATCTATTGGACGATGTTCAAATGGTTATCACTCAAACTTTGAGCAATTTCCCAACCAATCAGCCATTACTTCTCCAGGATATTTGTAGAAAGGTAAGTAATTGTCATTTGCTTAATTCCAGTAATATAATTGGTAGACGCATACATGGATAGCACCTTATATAATCATGATATGAGTCACATATATGTTAGAAAAAATTGTCTCACAAATATGTATATGTGAATTACAGTTAGCTATACATCTTATGGTTAATCAACTATTGGGAATTTCAAGTGAGTCGGAGATTAATGAGATGGCTCAGTGTTTCTCCGATTTCGTTGACGGTTGTCTCTCCGTTCCGATCAACTTGCCCTGTTTTGCTTATCACACTGCTATGAAGGTATGTAATCGATCTGTTGCTGAATAATTAATCGGTTGTGTAATTAACAGTGTAAGAGCTGGTTATTATTGCTAATTAATTCTAGAATATGCATGCTCAGATGTGTATTTGTATGTATAAATTACTTAAGTATGTACGTATGATACTATAATGTTTCAGTTAATGGTTTGATATAAAATATTGAAGGCACGGGAGAAAATCATAATCAAGATAAATAGGATAATCAAAGAACAGAGAGAAGGAGCAACAGAAATTGGTAATGGCGTGCTCGGAAGACTACTGGAGGAAGATTGCTTAGCTGATGAGTCTGTTGCAGACTTCATTATCAATCTTCTCTTTGCTGGAAACGAAACAACTGCGAAAACAATGCTATTCGCAATCTATTTCCTTACCCAATGTCCCAGAGCAATGCAACAATTACTGGTATTTCCTAATTAAGTCCATCCAAAATGACGATGAACATGTCTAATTTGTTGATTTAGGGTATATTAATCGTCACCTGGATCATCTCGATATGCAGGATGAACAAGACAATCTCAGAAGAAGCAAATCTGTTGGAGAGGAAATGCTTACATGGCACGATTATAAAGCAATGCCTTTTACTCAGTGTGTAAGTTTATTCTCTGAACTTCATATTTTCATTTTTGATTAGGATTATACATTACCAAGAATTATCTATGACGCCTGCATGCATGCATCCACGAATTGGATTCATATTTTGCTAATTGAGCAATCTTTGATATGTGAAGGTCATCGATGAAACACTTCGACTTGGGGGAATTGCAATTTGGCTATTGAGAGAGGCAAAAGAAGACGTTGAGTACCAAGGTGTGTGCCTGTACATATGCATATTAATTTACTCTTAAACACAGTTCATATCATACTGTATGCTACATTGACGTTAAATATTTCTCTTAAAAACTTATTATATTTTTATGCAGACTATGTTATTCCAAAAGGATGCTTTGTCGTTCCATTCCTCTCAGCAGTTCATTTGGATGAGAATGTATATAATGACGCCCTCGCCTTCAATCCTTGGAGATGGATGGACAGTAAAAATCAGGTACGTCTCTACTCGAGCTCGATTTTGTTACATGCTGACATGGAAATAGTGCATTATCATCTTATAATTAACTATAAGCAACTTAGGTGAACCATATTTCAAAAATCCACGTATTTAAAACTCACCTTATGTTAGTTACGTGACATATATATACATGTAAAATTCACTTAGAATGTTTCGTCATATTCTACAACAATCTTCTTAGCTCTCTACATTGTGAATTAGTGTTTACTTCATTGAATCTTTTTTCAATCGTTCTCATAATCTGTGTACTTGAACAGGAGAAAAGAAATTGGAGAAGTAGCCTGTACTTTGCACCCTTTGGTGGAGGAGCCAGATTCTGTCCAGGAGCTGAGTTGGCTCGCCTTCAAATTGCCCTTTTTCTCCATTATTTTGTCACAACATATAGGTAATAATCGTATTATATAATTCTATCTAGCTTCTAAAACATATGTTGTTCTTTCTCATCAAATTAATAAGAATCACTAGCTTGATCATATATGCTTACCAATGGATTTTCCAATCAGATGGACCCAAATCAAAGAGGATCGTCTGTCCTTCTTTCCCTCGGCTCGTCTAGTGAATGGATTCCAAATCTGCGTAACTAGACGAAATGATGGAAACAAGCTAGAGGCCATGGAGGTGCAACATTAGTTTAGCTCTCACTGTATTTCAACTAAGGAACTTCAACTAATTGCAATACGTGTAAATTGTTGTAAAAATTCGTTCATTGTATTACTTCATGTCCGGTCATCAATGGAACAACTTTACTTCCTGAATGTTTTCAACTTTACTTCCCGATAGATATTAAGGTGTTTCGGCTTGTGCAGTTGTGTTGGAAAGTAAATTGAATGTCTTTTATGTTTAATTTTTAAAACATTCAAATTGTTTCATGCTCCTTACATTGGCGTGAATTGTTATGTATCTTCTACTTTTTGAGTAGTAGTGACCGTATTATTATTCACCCCCAACCTATTTTAATGTACGATTTATATATTTCGACATTTTATTTCTATATAATTCAAACCGTTCATATGTTAATTAAGATATAAGGATGATACCGTTGTTTGAAAATAATCAATTAATTCGATCAATCATTAATTAACAACCATGCATCTAATATTGTATCAAATTCATTTTGATGATACTATAGCTAGCTAGAAACCATCATCAATATTTGCTAAAAAAAACCATCAATTTTGATTGACTTTGTTCTCTCTCTAACATGCAATTTATTCCATAACCGGTTCAAATTATTAGAATAAGTGACCAACTGCAAAATGGAATATTTCAATAGAAGCTAGTACTCATATTCTTTTGGTTGACATACATACTATATATTCGACAAGCTGTCACGTTGTTTGTAAAGTTGGTTGGACATGAAAAGGACTCTTTGTTGTTAACGTTTATATGTCCAAATTAAGACTCTTGATGATTCTCTTTGCAAACCCCATACCTTGCGCACTTCGTCCAAGTACTGTCGCTAAAACTATAGTTTAAGAGAGGAATGACCTAGACATGATTTAATTTTTAACAAATTCCCATGTCTTTGTCTTGCTTCCTCGATTAGCCGATCCAAGCACAGCATGATGCCCTCGTCCAAAAACATGTACATACTCGTTGCCATGATGATGATGATAATTTTTCTGATCAATCCGATACTAATATCATCGTCGTCGTCGACGTCGACCTCTGAAGCATTTGATGAATTCTACTCGAAAGAAAGAGAGGCTCTAATAAAGCTGAGAGACTCAGTGAGCTCAAACTCATCCACCTTGCACTCAAATTGGACTGGTCCTCCCTGCAACTACATTAACAGCAGCAGATGGTCTGGTATTTCTTGTTCAAACTGGCACGTCGTTCATCTTGTTCTAGAAGAAGATCAGCTCTCAGCTACTATATCACCAGCTGGCTCTCTTCCACCCACATTTTTGCAAAACCTAACTTTCCTGAGCAAACTTAGCTTTAGGAACAACACCTTCTCCGGCTCTCTTCCTAACCTATCAAGTCTCGTGCACCTTGAATATGTGGATTTCTCATACAACCGTTTCAGGGGTTCGATACCTTTCGAGTATGCTACTGATCTGCCAAAGCTGGAAGTGCTAGAGCTGCAAGAGAATTCTTTAGACGGGTCGATTCCGCCTTTCGACCAACCCACACTGAGAGCTTTTAATGTTTCTCATAATCGTCTCGAGGGTCCGATTCCTAACACTGGTGTGTTACAGAAGTTCCCGAAAAGCTCGTATGATCACAATGCACATCTGTGTGGGAGTCCTCTGGGGAATTCTTGTTCTCCTCCTCCAGCTCCTCATTCCCCGCCAAACGATTCGAAAAATGATCGCCTCCCACTCGCTTTGATTGTGGTTGCAGCAGCTGTGGTTCCTTTTCTCGTTATATTTGCTTTCTTATGTTACTATAAGAAAGTGCATGGCAAAGATGAAACGACGACAACAGATCAGGCTCAGCACACAGGTACATATATCTCTAATAACTTGTATCTCAAGTTTCCTTGTATTTCTTTTTTGTCTGTGTTTTCTTGAATCGTTTAATTGGTTATTCAGGATGGGCAGTGGCACAAACCAAGATGCGTGATGATAATCGTCTGGATGAGAGGTTTGAGGATCCTGAAAAGAGGGTTGAGTTGGAGTTTTTCGACAAGGACTTGCCCGCCGAGGCATTTTTCGATTTGGATGACTTACTTAGGGCTTCGGCAGAAGTGATAGGCAGGGGGAAACTGGGTACTTCATACAAAGTGACACTAGAATCGGGCCCTGTCGTGGTGGTGAAGAGAATTAGAAGCATGAACGAGTTGAGCAGGAAGGAATTTGTGCAGCAAATGCAACTGCTAGGGAAGATGAGACATGAAAACCTTGTACAGATTCTTTCTTTCTACTATTCCAGGGAGGAGAAGCTCCTCATCTATAAGTTTGTCCCTGGTGCTACTACTTTGTTTGAGCTTTTACATGGTGAGTTCAATTCAACTTTTTATTTTGTTCCATATAGGCTTTATTGCCATTTCAATATCCTTTTTATAAATATGTTATCCCAACCACTGATGTTGGTTGCCTTATATATTGCCTGCTACATCAATGCCAGGGAATAGAGGAGTTGGAAGAGTACCTTTGGCTTGGGCAACAAGACTATCAATTATCAAAGGCATAGCACAGGGTCTGATATTCCTACACCAATCCTTACGTTCACATAAGGTTCCTCATGCCAACTTTAAATCATCAAACGTACTAGTTATCCCAGACGAAAACTACAATGTGAAGCTAGCAGATTTCGGATTCTTGCCACTCCTGCCTGCTCGAGAGTGCTCACAAAACAGCATTCTAGCGATCAGCAAGTCACCAGAGTTGGCTCAAGCGAAGAGGTTGTCACAGAAAGCCGATGTCTATTGCTTTGGCATTGTCCTACTGGAGGTCATTACCGGCAAGATCCCCGGCGAAGTCTCACCGGGAAGTGATGAAACAATAGATGATCTTTCCGATTGGGTTAGAATGGTGGTAAACAATGACTGGTCCACAGATATTTTGGATATAGAAATGCTGGCAGCAAAAGATGACCATGATGACATGTTGAAGCTGACCAACATTGCCCTAGAGTGTACAGACATCTCCCCGGAGAACCGGCCTAAAATGATTCAAGTATTGAAAAGCATTCAAGAAATAGAGAGCTCAACATGATTTGATTTGATTTGATTCTATACTTAGAGCATCATTAGTAATGCTAGCCATTTTTAAGTTAAATTTTAGTCAAATTAGTTAAATGTCATTTTGGCTAGCCACTTTAAAAATATGGCTGCATCAATGCTCTCTATTTTAGCTAACATTACATCAACATTATTCTTCAAATATAAATTAAATAGTTTAAATATATTTATATATCACATAAAATATCTTACAATGAATGTATTAAATTATAATTAGCCTCATCTGAGTCGTCTCGCTAGCTAATATAGCTAACGAGATAGCTAAAAATCATAATAACTTAAGTTTGGCTAGTCTACTGGAGCTCCTAAAACATTCAAAAAAGTTAAACAAGCTCTTTAAAATAGTTAAGGAGTTAAAGTAGAGAGATGCTGTTAATTTTTTCTAAAGGCATAGGCATTCTTAGGAAAGAGTTGATAATCATCCCTTCAGACATTCGATATTTCGATTCATATCCCACTAATTTCAACAAACTAATTCATATCCTTCAATTCACAATAATTTCTTGTTTATCTGGTAACATAATACTGATAATAGAAAGCAAAGTGTCAAAAAGTCATTGCGACATCTTGAAGATCACTACAATAGAATCAAGTCCTCTCTGCCAAAACAAAACACATGCAAAGCAAAAATAAGGATAAATTCGAAAAGAGTTGCTTGCTAGCTAAGAGATAGAGACCACCATTCCAGATGATGCAATGACTCTGTGGGGTTTACCAGGTAGCTACACATATGCTGCATATGTGTCATCCTTCCTGCATGGCAACTCCCCAAGTGTCCCATATGAATCCAAGCCCTCTTGGCTAATTTAAGACTAGAGACCTCCACATTTCAAACATGCAAACGCCCTCCTGCCCTCATCGTCTATCAATCCCACTCCTGACCGCTCCTTCTTAATCTTCTAGCTAAGAAAAAAAGCCGTGAGGCCAAGCAAAGAACCAAGCAGCAACAGCAGCTACCCTGGTGGCAGATCATACAACTATTACCTTCTATCATCAGCAGATCATCATCCATATATAAACCGTACGTGATTTGAAAGAGCTATAGCACTAGCTAGCCTCGAGTAACTGCGCAACCATGCCGCAGCCATATCGTAGATATGAGTTTGGGAGGGCCGACGAGGCCACCCACCCCGACTCCATCAGAGCTACTTTAGCCGAGTTCATTGCCACCTTCATCTTTGTCTTTGCTGGGGAAGGCTCTATCCTCGCTCTTGGTACATACACATATATCTAGCTTGCTGCATAAACATAAAGTGAACCATGAGCATTATGATCATCAGATCGCTCCATCCGTGTAGGTATCTGTCTTAAACTTTTCTTTCTCATGCAGGGAAAATTTACAAGGACAGCGACACATCAGTGGCTGAGTTGATAGCTATAGCTCTAGCACATGCGTTTGCTCTCTTTTCGGCCATCTCAGCCAGCATTAACATCTCTGGTGGCCATGTCAATCCTGCTGTAACCTTTGGGGCTCTTATTGGTGGAAGGATTTCCGTTGTTCGCGCCTTTTACTACTGGGTGGCTCAGCTCCTTGGGGCTATTGTGGCTTCCCTTCTGCTAAGGCTTGTCACAAATGGCATGGTAATTGAATCCTATTTTTTTCATAACCCCAAGTATTTTCTTAGATAGATAATCTTGGACTAGTACTTACCAAAATTTTGTATATATGTATCAGAGAACTGTGGGGTTCAACGTCGCCCCTGGTGTTGGCGAGTGGCATGGGCTAGTATTAGAGATTGTGATGACATTTGGTTTAGTTTACACCGTATATGCTACAGCCATTGATCCTAAGAGGGGTAGCTTGGGAACTATAGCACCTCTGGCCATAGGGTTCATTGTTGGCGCAAATATCTTGGTCGGCGGTCCGTTTGATGGAGCATCCATGAACCCGGCAAGGGCATTTGGACCAGCACTGGTAGGGTGGAGATGGAAGAACCACTGGATCTACTGGCTTGGACCATTTATAGGGGGTGGATTGGCAGGTCTCATATATGAATACATGGTCATACCAACAGAGCCCCCCCACACCCACCACACTCACCAGCCCTTGGCTCCCGAGGACTACTAGTTTGTTGATGGTGCAATAATATCAATGTATGCATTGGAAAATAGCTTCTGCTAGCTACCTCCTGTGCCATTCACATGTTCAGTAGTGTTTGTGTTCAATTTTCTGTATTTTCTTTGCTCTCTTTTTGTTGGGTTGGGTTTGGGAACTTTTTTCTCTTCGATTGTGTAGAGGTCATGTCCATCACATTCACATATGTGATTGTAAAGCTAATAAAGTGCCAAACACTTATTTCTTTGGCCTAGTGCTCACTCAACCTGGGACCATGCAGTTATCATTTCCTTGCAGTTATTATTACTAGCTTCTCACTAAGGTTCAACTCATTAGCAAAATATATGCACCAAGTATAACCAGTTTCACTAAGACACCAAAATCCATATAAGAAAACAAAAAGAAAATTTCTCAATAAGCTTTATCCAAGGCAGGGGCCTTACCTGAACTGTCCCATGAGGACGAGATTAGTGGATGGTATCTCAGAAGGATCCCCTGAACCGCTATATTGTGCTCTGAATGTTGGCATGACCATATGGCTCTTCAATTCTGTATCCCAAAAACAAAGTTAAGAGTTCAACTATGTTTCCACATTAACACGATTGGAGCCCTTGAACTTTTCCTTTAAAACATTCTACATGCTTCAGCATTGCTACCAGAAATGATTTTACTTCTTTACAAAAGTTTAAGTTTTGAAATAGTAAAAATGCAAAAATATGATTCCATCTCTCAAGGCAACGAGCAATTGCTCATTGGAAAAGAGAACAAAAAACTGGACTTCTTTTTCAAGCAGGATAGGCTTTTATATACATGTGAGTAGCATGGCAGGTAACTGTAGAACTTACCTCCTTAGATTCGTCTAAGCAGAACTAGAGGACTAATAACAACAACATTCAGAAGAATTTCATAGATGAAAGAAATTACATCAATAAATTCAAGAGGTTTTGCTATTAAACTGTTATGTTTGGTTATAAAACCTGGCAACCCAAGGAGCAAGTTTTGTGTCATGAGGTGTTCTTGGGTTGGAAGAGTAATAATCAGACCAAAAACACGGCGAAAGCTTATCAGACAACTTTCGATTAGAATAGATACAAAATGGCAACCAATTTTCACCCCCATTCATTCTCCTCTTCCGTTCCATCGGGTAAGCTAATGGAGCCTGCACATACCTGCATTATGAATCCTGATATGATATAGATGATGGAAGGACAGGTACCCCACAAATTCTTATAATGTTAAAGGAATACATATTGCTCAACTCCTATCAACATATGGAATACTAGAATAGTGCTGAACTGTGTACAAAGGGACACTCTACAAAAATCAAATAAGAAATTAAACTTCACTCTCTACACAAGGTTCAGAGGTTTCTTTGGCGTCTATAAATTTAGGTCATTCCCATAAAAAAATTAAAAAGAAATAAAAAAACCAAACAAACATTTGGCAATAGAACCTATTTAATGATCAAGAGAAGGACAATGCTAGACGGATCACATTTTCATCCACCACATTTTGGCACAACACTGGACCGTACATTTTAAAGGAAAGTCACAATGTTTAACCAGGGCTTGGAATCGTAATATATTACCAAGCATTTAATGAATAAAAGAAATAATGAAAAAAAGAATTAAGTGGTTACTCTCATTGAATGATGTGGGCCGTTAATAGTATGGTCTTCATGTATAAGAAAATGGGTCTCTCTTGAGTTAAGAGAGACAGAGCTGTAAGAAGAATAGTGGAAAATGTAGTCTCTTTAGTATTTCTTGAGTTAATTATTTCCTTCATACTTTTTGACTTATCATTTCAATTGACATTCACTTGCACTTTCTATTTGTAGCCTTCATTTTTTTTTGTGACTCTCTAAAGGCACTCATAGCCCTTTGTTCCCACAGTAGCAGTACATTCCCTAACAAATTTACTGTATGATATGCAAATGGGTGTTGAATGTACCTGATACCATCAAGCACAGCATCCCAGCAGAAATGTGTATGACCGAACACATGACATGCAGATGCACTTCCTTTAACCCCATGGATGGACCTTATACGGACCTCAAGACTATCAGAGCCAATAATCTTTGGAAGCTTTGGATAGAATAGCATTCTTTTCTCTGGACACAGCTCTTGCCTGGTCACATGGTATGCAATCGATTGTCAAGCTAACAGATCACAATGACAGAACCAATCAACTTACTGACACATGAGATACACAGAAAGAACACAAGAATGATGCCACTTAGGTGTTTACCAAAAGAAAATATGTAGATGGAAGGTTGATTTGTGAATTGTTTGTTATAACATCCATATCTAGCAGGTTTTGGAGTCTAATAAATTAAGCAACTGAATTTCCAGAATGTGAAGAGGACTAGTGCAATGAAAACTGAAACCCCAAGCAAAAACTTTCAAATCTTACCTTCTTTTGAGACAGAAAAAAAGTTATCTCTAATGGAAAGCTGAAAAAACTTACAAAATTAACATATGTATAGAACAATCAAAACTGAATCATGAGAATCAAGAGAGTAATGCATGTATGAATTCTTAAAGTCTGAGTAAAATGTCTCTTTTTGTAACTGGAAAGGTTGACGCGCCTCAAATTAAAGGAACTGAAAGATTTCTCAATATCCTACTCCAAATTTTATTCTTAACAACCACAAATAATAAAGATCCACAGAGAGTAAAGTTTGACGATATTGATGTTAAAATCAGACGAGTAAACTATAGAGAAGGAAGAAAGAGCATTGAACACTAATTTTTTAATGGGAAGAACCAAAAGAAATCTTAGTTAAAATTGGATACTAATCATTCTTGCATATGCATCGACCATTTGACATAGTGGAGAAGGCCTGTGAAAGTCAATTTTTAGAACCTTAATTCTGAGGCTTTAAAGAGTGTATAGGTATGTGGCTTGGTCAGCAATAAAAAAAGAAAAAGCAATGAAAACCACATAAGCTACTATATACTGAAACAACATGTACATCACCAGCACCGCAACATTTTGCAGAACCACTGTACCTGTGCCTCTCAAGTATTGTTGCCACTACCAAGTAGAACTTCAGTGCATGATGGGAATTTGTAACCAAAAGTCGAAACCAGAGACCAAATATCATGGATAATGATGAAAAAAAAAAGAGAGAAATGATTGGGAGTTGAGGAGGAATTAAAATTTCATTAGGGATCTGAGTTGATTGGCAAATCAGCCAAATCATACTTGAGCTGGTTTAGCTTTCTAGCACTTTAGTTAGAGTAAGATTATGAATACTACGTAGGTTAAAAGAAGCCATTTTTTACTAGTTCGTACAAACTACATTCAACAACCTATATGATCTTATTATCTCAGAAGAGTAAATAACAATTTACTGACCTGGGGACAAAGTGAGAAAAGGTAATTATTTGGCTACATATGTTCTGGATCTCCTTGATCAGGTTTTGATTCTTCTCATTCATTGCATCGAAATATAGAGCAAGTGAGATATCTCCATTTGGTAGTTCCCTTGACCATCTGCATGCCGTGAAGTCCTTGCATGCCTACGTAGAAAAAAAAAACATTAATAAGAGAGAGAGAGAGAGCTGGGAAGAGGGGGAGGGGGAGGAAATGGTTATCATGTTGGGTTAAACAAGTAAACTTTTAGAGGACCAATAGAGAAGAAGAAAAAACGGCAGCCTGTATTCTTAAAGACTTGAGCAGAATTTGCTGGAAGCATAAAAATCGTTCTATGGTAAACATAGTTAAACGAAAAGCAGAAATTACCAACTCTAAAGGTGGAACACGAATATTGGTTATTTCCTCCTCCTTATCGAAGCTCTGCACAATAAGGAAATCTATTATTTATGTTAATGTAATTTTATGCATTACTATGCTAAAGCCATAAATAATCAGCTCCAAGTATGTTATTGAAGAAATTACCTCATGATACCATGAGAGCAAAGGAATAATTCCCAAGCCATCTAAAGCTATTGGATTGGTCTCAACTCCAAGATCTCTACACACATCAAGCACTTTATTTAACTTCTGATGAGAATCAAGCTGAAAAACAGAATCACATATAAATTTTCACAAGCAGGATCAAATCTTTTAGTTCATGTGAAGAAAATTGAATAAAAAGCATCTATAAGAGTCATAATTTAAACCAAAAATAGATTAACTTGAAATATAGTGGCATTAACAGAAAAACCCATTTGCAGCATCTAATGATTCAGAGTTTCAGACTAGCATCCATCAGATGATCCATGCCTATGATTTTCATGACTCAACAGAAATCTATCAGGTAGTAGATATGAAATCCAAGTACATGCAGTAATTTTTCTTTTTCACTCTCAAAGACCTAATGCAGTAGCAGCTTGACTTTGAAATTCTTATACTCATACTTCATCAATTGATCTTCCAACTTCTAAGTATAAGTATGGCAAGACAGCTTTCTTGCTAGTTGTAGGTCTGTTGTGCTTGCTTAGAGATATCATCAAAAGTCAAGTGAGCTGATTTCAAGTCTATGTTGCTCCAACTATGAACGCATAAACTATTTAGAGGTTGGCTTGTTTTGAGTCTATAATAAGTGGCCACACGTAAAAAATAAAATCAATAAAAAGAAAAGAAACTGGTACTGCAGTATATGCTAACGTTATATTGTCAAAAGTAGAACGCATAGAGATGTATATAACATTACGATGCTAGGTTATGAGAAATACTGTATTTGGAGGATGTAGTCCAAGCACTATAAAGACCTGGAAAATAAACAGCATTGCTCACATGAATTTCTCCCTCCCGACGGCACCAAAGGTCATGGTTCCCAGGAACATACAAGACATGCTCAAATTTATTCTTCAAAAGAGACATAGTCATCATAAAGTTCTTGTATGTCTCAGAAACATCACCAGCAACAATAAGAACGTCATTCTTGTATCGGAGAGACGATAAATCCTTGACCCATTTCATGTTTTCTGTATAGTCAGTATGCAAATCGGAGACCACAAATACACGCAATCCATCATCATCTCCAACAACTGAAGCCACAATTTGAGACCTTCTAATGCAACTCCTCCTTATGTCTCTTCTATACCTACTTAACGGCATATGTTTTGACATGTAGTTTGAATGATAACCATATTGTGATAAGCTCAAGCAAGATACAGCAACACTTGGTACCATGTGTACCGTGAAAATGCAGAGCACAGTCACCTTTGATCTGCAACAACAGAATCGAAAACTTAGCTAATTCCTCTAATAAAATAAAACAAGACATGAAAACCCAGATTTTTCAGCTCAAGATATTCTAAGTTAAACAGATAAGCTGACCCATCTTTCCCAAATGTCTCCATGGAATCAAAACTTGAGGTGTGCTAAATTGTCTGTTTCAAATCAATGGGTATCCCTAAATAATTATAAAGTCTCTGTCTTTGATCTCAAGTTTCAATTGGTACCTCAAAAGATAGGAACTTTATATGCCCTTTGAACATTTATGGAATTGAAACTACAAGTCGAGCTATAGTTTGAAGTAAAGACGAAGAAGGAGAAAAGAACAAACAAGGAGTGAGGATGCGAAAATTGTAAACCTTTTAATGGCCAGCAGATGGGGAGCGATTCTAGTTTTGAGACATTCAAATGTTGAGTTTATGTGTGCAGGCGATGGAAACTAAACAAGAGGAATAGGAATACAACTGCCGCCTTGTATCAGCTTCTGGTCAAGCACTTCACTAGTACTATAGTAGACTAATTAGATAAAATTGTTTTTGTTTTTGTTTTTTTTTCCCGATGAAGAATTGTTTTTGTTTTTATTCTTTGCCGATCATGGTGTGAGTAGTTATCCACTGATTACTTTCACACTAACAAAAAAGAAAAATGTCCATTTGTTAAAGGAAAACTATATTTGTGTCTTCATCAAAGTAATGATGAAGAGAGAATTATGGGATTAGATATAACTTATCAATCAGATATTATTATGTTCCGTTATGTTGTAAGTTACTATTGTAATATCTTGTAACTCGGAAAATCTGTAATGAAATGAGTAGACCTAATTCCCTATTTGTAATTTACTTTTACACGTTATCAGATGCTCTAGTTTTTTGAGTTTTTTTTTTGCCACGAAAACACAACAGAAAATCCCCAGTTTTTTTTTTACCACAGCCGTCGCCTTCGATCTCTTCCGGCACACCCAATGTCGGACCAGTCGCGCCTCACCCACGACTCTGCTCCGATCCGGAGTCCCTCGACGAACCCATCCTCCGCGCGCCAGCCTCGCCGCGCCTCCCAGTCCTCCACTGCTCCGATTCGGCACCCTTCGACGAACCGAGCCTCTCCGCGCGCCGTCTCGCACAGCCCAGCGCTCGATCCTCCACCTCCGCACACCTGCAGCCCCGATCCGCTCAACCTGGACTCATCGGAACCACCGATCTCGTCGCCGTCCAGATCGCCGGATCCCCCCCGACGCAGATCGCCCCGACTCGGATATCTCCAATTCGGTTCCTCGCGACCCGATCCCCCAACCCGACCCGGAAAACGATTTTCACCTCACTGTGCTGAGGTAATTCTCTAACTTACCGTGGGTAATTAATAGTTACTGTTTACTGTTTACCGTTTACCATGATGACATGTTAAAAGTAAAATCTGATTTACTATTAACCTTTTACCGGTAACTATTTACTGTTTTTACTGGAATTTGTGGTAATTAAATATGAAATTATATATCTTCGAGTGTGTAACATGAGCCTATTATTTTAACAATTATTGTGACGTACTTGCTAATTGTGATGTTGATTTTATGCCATGATATATTCTCTGATTATATGTTGAGCATGTCTAAATATATAGTTGTGAGTATGTTTATGTGATGTATTTTTTTTGTCGATTACTTATAATCGTAACATAAATATTTTCTTGACATGCCATACTTTATTTTTCAATAAATATTATTTGAGCATATTCTATAAATTATGATAAAGGAAATTCATAGCATCGAAATAAACCTATAACCGTAATAAAGTATTTTCACGAAGTATGAAAAATGTGACCGTTATGAATATTGGTCTTACAATCTAGTTCATATTCTTGTTATAAAACGTGGATGTCTTTATGACTACGTAATTAATCTTCGCTCTTGTTTATGTAGATGGCTAATCCAACTCGACCCGAATTTGATATTTTGGACTCAGAAGGAATGAGTACCACCGTTGGGTTTCTGATGTGGAAACCACTTTTGTGGGAAAGGACTACACTTCCATCATCAAAACCCCCACCGACCCTAATGACAAAGGACCGTCTGACAAGGTCAAAGTCAATGCCTTAATGTTCTTGAGGCGGCATATTGACCCCAGCCTTCGTTGGAGTACCTTCAGTTGAAGACACCCTTGGAGCTATGAGATGCTCTAAAAGGGCGTTTTGGGAACATTCATGATACTCTGCTCCCAGAACTGACCGTTCAGTGGAATGAAATTTGCTTGCGTGATTATGATATGACGTATTTGCACACGCATCAATTAACCCTGTCAACAAATCAATCATAGTATAAAGCAAGCAGGGATCGTTCTAAACCGGGGATCCAACTACAGGGTAGATCCACCTAACCTAATATAAATGTCGAAATATGCATATAGGGTTTAAGGGTTTGATGATTTCGGAATAGACATTGGAAATAAATCCTAAATTACCTCTATACATATTTACATGTGATCAACCAACAATCATGCAAACACAACCAAACAACCATGCAAGAACAAAGAAGACAATCTCTAATCTCATTTAAGTCCACACCGTGAGCACATACACAACCTAAATTCGATATGCACATAAGTTCCTACGTGGTTCCTATGACATAGACATACTTTGAATTTAGATTACGGGTTCCATTCAACATCGTGACACAAACAAGCTCGGCTATATGCTCTACTTATAGGTCACACACATAAACTAATCATGCAATTACGTATCACATAAAAAATCGATGTGTTTAAGCACAAGTCCAAATCAAACATAGGTAGAAAATCGGTGAAATAACAAAGACTATGCAACTTATCAACTACTTGTATCAAAGTCGAACCTTGGATGATTAACACATGCAACGTCAACTACTTGTACCAATTACACATGAAAATAGAAGAAAACACCGAAAATCTTAAAGTACATGGACATAAAACTCACGGCATAAAACCTAAAATCATCGATCATAAATCGTAAACTTCAATTCAATACATGGCTCAAAGTACTTCTATCTCATAGACAAGAATCGAAACATACTTAAACAAAAACCTAAAACAAACATCAACAAGAACAAACACATTCTAATCCGAAAGTAAAAGATGGAATATACTCTCAAAATATCTCTACTTGTTCTATTCTTCGAGTGAGCGGAACCCTAGGCTACTTGTTTCGGATCAAGGATGATGGTGAGTTCGGATTATGGTGTTTGGAGAATGATGAAGTTTCGGCAGAGCTTTGGTGTAATTTTGCACGGGTTGATGATGATCTTCTGTACTTGAAGTCGTGCTTTATATAGAGGAAAAAACCCTAGAGAAGCCGGCCACAAAGTTGAAACCAAGTTGGTTTAGGTTTCCTAGTTCTTCTCAATTTCGGCAGAATGACCTCCGTCTGATGATTACGTCATAACTCTCTCTAGAAAATAGATATTGAGGTGATTCCAATTGATTTGGAAACTAGACTCCCGTAGCTCTCTATCCATATCTAGTACGTTTTCCGATTCATTGTGAGCTGTCCTAAAGAGTCCGTTGAAGTTGAGAGACGTGCACAAGAATTTTCCCGATTTAATCAGGGATTTCAAGACTTGGATATTCCTTGATATTCTGCCGAATTTAGATCTTCTTCTCCATATTGGACTTTGTTTGGACCTCTCCTTCATGGACTAGGCTTCCTGGATCAGCTGCTTTGCTTCCCTAGGTCCATCAGGAACACTTCTCTCGGCACTCTTCTATATGTCACCTAAGTATCAGAGAAGTTAAATCAATTTGTGACAATTTTCTACATCATTCCTTTATGTTTAACACGTTTTATACACAACTCTACCGAAAACTTTCGACTCTACATTATGACTCTATTTTACGACAATAAGAGATAATCAAAGTACAAATGGAGGTAATAACACATTAAGAATGTCGCATTTTATGCTCCTATCAGATTACAAACGGGTCAATGACTTCAACAAGGAAATGTTGCGCCTGAAAGCACGTCTGAACTTCTGTTAAAAGGAACTCACAGAAGATGATATGATTCAAAAGACACTCTCTACCTTTCCTACTTCAGCACTTATACTAGCGAACCAGTATAGGCTGGAGTATGACAACAAGAGAATCACGACCTTCAACAAGCTGATTAACCTATTGCAAGTGGCTGAAAGGCATAATGAGGTTCTCTTGAACAACAATGTCAGGCCTGCAGGGACAAAGAAAATTCCTGAGGCTAACTATGGCAAAGTGAAAGGTGGAAAGAACCCCAAGAAAAGGGTGTTGGACGTGCTGACCCCTACCCACATGGGAACAATGCACCACTTGGAAAGGGTAAAGGGGGCCGTGGTATCGACCGTGGTAAGGGCCGTGGAGGCCCCCCTAATGTGTGGCGCAGAGATGGTGGTGCTGGCCCTAGTGGTCATGGTGGTGCTGGCCCAAGTGGTCATGGTTCAAAGGTGCATAAACCACCTCAGAACCTTCCGGTTAAAAGAGTTGGCAATGAACCTTGCTATAGGTGTGGATTTACAGACCATTGGTACAAGAACTGTCAAGCAAGTAACAAAGTAGCAGCCGCTTACAAAAGGTATAGGGAGTCTAAAGAACAAGAGGCCCACTATATGGAAGATGAAGGCCCTGACCCAGATGTCAACCTCACTATTGCAGATTTCGCTGGCAACAAGGACCGTGCTCAGTCATTGGATGCTTCAGACTTTGACTGATCTGCTTTATTTATTTATTTTCAATTTTCAAGACAATTATGGCATGTTGCCTCATTAATAATTAGACTATTATTTAGTCTTAAAGTTTATTTTGAATTATGAACTAGATTACCTTGAAAAGACCTTTATTTAATTATCGTTGGTTTATTAATAAATTTCGGATGTTATTTTGAAGTATTGGATTTTATTCGATTTTTATTTCTTTATGCAACTATACACATGGTTCGAAAAAGAAGCACTATAAGATGCAAAGCAATGCATCCAACAAATAAATCTCAATGATGAAAAGTATATCATTCTATCCAAATCGAAATACTCTAAAGAATGTGAGATATATTTTCGACTAATATAACAATATCCTCTAAATTAATTGTAGGAATGAATCGAGGCGAAATTGAGTGCTTAGCTGATTGTGGGACTACCCACACTATATTAAGGAACAGACAATTATTCATTGAGTTAATTCCTTATAACTCATCTGTGACTACGATGATTGGATCGTCACCATTAATACAAGAGTGAGGCACTGCCCAATTTCTGTTGCCTAATGGAACAATGATTAAAATCACAGAAGCTCTGTATGCACCAAGAGCTAATCGAACCTTGTTAAGTTTTAAAGATATTCGTGTCAATGATTATCATATGGAAACTCACAGTGAGAATGGAACTGAATATATATATATATTACCTCTAATGAATGTGGAAGAAAACGCATTTTAGAGAAATTAATGAGTCAATCAAGTGGATTATACCTTACTACTATTCGGATCATTGAATCCTATGCTGTCACCGACAAAGAAATGTGGGACATTGACTCATACAGGCTCTGGCACGACCGTCTTGGACACCCTGGTCGTGACATGATGATCCGTATATTAAAGAACTCACACGGACATCCTTTCTTTCGAGTAAAGAATAAAATGGGACAGAAATCTGTCACACTGCAAGGTGATGATACCATTTCAGACCAGCAGCTACTAGCCGGTTCTAGTGTTGCTCCAAAACAGTCATTGTCTTCTAAAGTCTTAGATGCACAATCTTCCTCCCATCATGCCTTAATGACTATATCAAAGGCACATCACTCGTTTTGTAAAGCCTGTTCTTTAGCAAAAACAAGATCGAGACCTTCCTATGCTAAAGATACAAAGCAAAACATTCCATTCTTACAAAGGATACAAGGTGATATTTGTGGACCTATCCACCCAGAATGCGGGCCTTTCAAGTATTTTATGGTTCTGGTGGATGCTTCGACACGATGGTCACATGTCGCGTTATTATCCACAAGAAATGCTGCTTTCGCAAAACTCCTAGCACAAATTATACGTTTAAGGGCTCACCACCCTGACCATCCTATCAAGTCTATAAGGCTTGACAACGCTGGAGAGTTCACATCAAAAGCATTTGATGATTATTGTATGTCTACTGGGATCGATGTAGAGCACCCTGTACCCCATGTGCATACACAAAATGGTCTTGCAGAAGCCACCATTAAAAGGCTACAGATGGTGGCTAGGGCATTGATTATGCGCACCAATTTGCCCTTATCTGCCTGGGGCTATGCAATACTGCATGCAGTTCTGCTTATTCGTTTCAGACCTACTGCTAGCCAACCATTTTCTGCGTACCAGTTGGTTACTGGATATGAACCTGACATTTCACACTTACGCATATTTGGTTGTGCAGTATACGTGTCTATTGCGTCCCCACAGCGCACCAAAATGGGTCCTCAGAAACGATTAGGTATTTACGTTGGATATGAATCTCCAACAATTATCCGCTATTTGGAACCTTTGACAGGCGATCTTTTTACCGCTAGATTTGCGGATTGTCACTTCGATGAGACAGTCTTCCCATCGTTAGGAGGAGATAAGAAAAAAGATTTTCTAAGGAACGACAAGAATCATCGTGGTTTGTCCCTACTCTGTCTCATTTTGATCCCCGCACTTCACATTGTGAAAATGAAGTGAAAAGAATAATCGGTCTTCAGAACGTAGCAGATTCGATGCCTGATGCGTTTACTGATATCGCTAAAGTGACAAGATCACATATACCAACTGCAAATGTGTCTGCAAGGTTAGAAGTCCCCAATAAGGGGCACAGTGCTGCAGATAAAGGCACTACAACCACACTTAGTGGAGGTATGGTTGAGGCCGTGGCTCCCCAAAGGAAGAGGGGGAGGCCACCTGGTTCGATGGATACTCGCCCAAGGAAGAAGAGGGCGAGTAAGGCACAACCCGATCCATTAATCATCAATGTGGAGAATCCCTCTCATGAGATTATCTCTGATTACAGTTATGTCCATGAATCATTACTAGAGGACGCTCCGATGTTTGAAATGATTCCAGATAACAAAGAAATCTCAATAGATTATGAGAGTGCATATGTGTTGATGGAAAGATCCTCCATGAACATTGATGATATTTTTGCATATACCGTTGCTCAAGAAATCATAGAGCACGATGATATCGAACCACGCTCAGTTGCAGAATGTCAACAAAGAGCAGATTGGCCTAAATAGAAAGACGCAATCCAGGCAGAACTAGATTCTCTGACAAAGAGACAGGTATTTGGTCCGATAGTGCTAACCCCACCAAGTGTAAAGCCTGTAGGACATAAGGGGTCTTTGTCAGAAAGCGTAATGAGAATAATGAAGTCTTGAGGTATAAGGCTCGCCTTGTGGCGCAAGGTTTCTCACAACGCCCTGGAATCGATTACGATGAGACATATTCTCCCGTAATGGACGTCATAACGTTTCGCTACTTAGTTAGCCTAGTAGTTTCTGAAAGACTGGAAATGCAGCTCATGGATGTAGTTACTGCATATCTCTACGGGGATCTAGATTCAGAGATATATATGAAAGTGTCTGATGGCCTTCATTACCCAAGTCAAGTGACTCTAAACCACGGAGTGCGTTTGCGATTAGATTGAAACGCTCATTTTACGGATTGAAACAGTCCGGGCGGATGTGGTATACCCGTCTAAGTGACTACTTGATTGGAAATGATATAAGAATGATGAACTATGCCCATGCGTATTTATAAAGAAAACAAGTTTCGGATTTGCAATCGTAGCTGTCTATGTCGATGATATGAACATAATAGGTACTCTTGATGAAATAAGAGAAACACAAGCTATTTGAAATCTGAATTTGAGATGAAAGATCTTGGGAAAACTCGGTTTTGCCTAGGTCTTGAACTAGAACACCGAGATTGTGGAATATTAATCCACCAGTCTGCATATGTCCAGAAGATGCTCAGGCGATTTAACATGGACAAAGTACATCCTGTTAGCACTCCCATGATCGGTCGAAGTCTGGATATAAAGAAAGATCAATTTCGTCCAAAGGAAGAGGACGAGGAGGTGTTGGGAGCTGAAATTCCCTACCTGAGTGCAATAGGCGCATTATTGTACTTAGCCCAATGTACTCGACCAGATATTGCATTCTCAGTGAACTTGTTAGCTAGATTTAGCTCAGCGTCAACGCAACGTATTGGAATGGTATCAAGAACATATTTCGATACTTAAAAGGAACCATTGACTTGGGACTATTCTATCCCTACAAGAACAGAGAAGGCACCACAAATGTAAATGCACTCCCTGAAGAAAAAACCGAAACCTCAAATGATGTCTTGGTTGGTTTTGCTGATGTTGGGTACCTCTCTGACCCGCATAAAGGACGTTCACAAACTGGCTATGTATTCACCATTGGGAACACGGCGATATCTTGGAGATCAACCAAGCAAACCCTTGTGGCTACCTCATCGAACCACTCTGAGATCATTGCTCTACATGAGGCTGTTCGAGAGTGTATATGGTTAAGGTCTGTTATTACACATATTCGAGCGACTAGTGGTTTGATATCTACCACACTGAAAAGCCTACCTGCATTTATGAAGATAATGCAGTTGCATCGAACAGATGAAGCTAGGTTATATCAAGGGTGATAACACAAAACACATATCGCCAAAGTTCTTCTAAGTCAACAACAACAGACCCTCCTCAAGATTCAAGTAATCAAGTAAGATCTGAGGAGAATGTGGCCGATTTGTTTACCAAATCCTTGCCTAAAGCTACATTTGAAAAACATGTGAAAAGTATCGGAATGCGAAGGTTTTCTGAGCTCCCCTGATTGATGTAAATGTAAGGATCAGGGGGAGGGAGTAGACTTCGGGAGGAGTCTATCGTACTTACATCATTCTCAAATATAATAGGTGCGTTGTGCTCTTTTTTTCCTTCAACCAAGTTTTATTTTATCCCACTGAGTTTTTCATTACTTGGCAAGGTTTTTACGAGGCAACACCACATGCACCGTTTCGCCTTTGACTTGGCACAAGGGGGAGTGTTAAAGAAAAACTACATTTGTGCCTTCGTCAAGTAACTGACAAAGAGAGAATCAAGGGATTAGATGTAACTTATCAATCAGATATTATTATGTTCCATTATATTGTAAGTTATCATTGTAATATCTTGTAACTCTCTCTATATAAAGGAGAATCTGTAATGAAATGAGTAGACCTAATTCCCTATTTGCAATTTACTTTTACACCATTAACCTTATTAATAACCATCTCATCTCTCTCTTCTCATCCACCTATTAGATCTATCTATTTCTCTTTTTCTCTCTCTCTAAAGCTCTGCTTCTTCTTCTCCGATCCGGCCATAGAGTTCGCCGTCGTGGTCCTCAACGATCTACGCTAGGAGAAGAAGGAGAAAGATCTCCTTAGATCCATGAAGCTGTCCCGCTGCCGATCGACTCCTCCGGCCAGTAATACAACCGTCGATCCACCGACGACGTCGTTTAGTTGAGAAGCAGGTTAGTCGGGTCCAACTCTCCTAATAGCACGACGTTGTTTGCAGGCCAAGTGGTAGATCTGATCGGCCTCAACTAACCTGCTTGAGTTCGTTGACGGCGAGTACCGCAACAGTCGTCGGCTGATTAATCTGTTTCCATTCATTTCAACCGCCTCGCCCATATTTGCAAGACCTTAGGGCTTGAGTACGAAGAAAAGGTCCTGCCATTGATTGAGAACGACTTGGCGGTGGTGGCGCAGTTCAACGACGATCGAAGATGAAATGGAAGTATGATGTTTGTCGGTGGGCTTTTATGCATTTGGGGGGCAGTAACGGGGTTCTGGGGTCAGAAAGTTAGTTTTTAAGGGTTGGAAACTGAGTTTCTACAACATATGGAGCCAATAAGTCGATTATTGGGGGTCAGTAACCTAGTTACTGGGGGTCAGTAACTAAGTTTTTTAGGTCAGTAACTGAATTTCTGGGGTCAGAAACTGAGTTCCGGTGATCTTTTGCCGGAGTAACCGAGTTACTAGGGATCAGTAACTGAGTTTATTAGGTCAGTAACTGAGTTGTTAAGGTCAGAAACTGAGTTCTGGCGATTGGTCGAGGAGTAACCAAGTTAATAGGAGTCAATAACTGAGTTTCTAGGGTCAGTAACTGAGTTTTTTGGGTCAGTAACTGAATTTATAGGGTCAGTAACTGAGTTTCTGAGGTCAGAACTGAGTTCCCGCGATCGGTCGTCGGAATATATAACCAAATTACTGGGGGTCAGTAACTGAGTTTTTAGAGGTCAGAAACTGAGTTTCGGCGATCGGTCGCCAGAGTAACCAAGTTACTGGGGGTCAGTAACTGAGTTTATTGGGTTAGTAACTGAATTTCTAGGGTCAGAAACTGAGTTCCGACGATCGGTCGGCGGAGTAGCCAAGTTATTAGGGGTCAGTAACCGAGTTCCCGGAGATCTGGTGAGCTGCCGACAAAGTCTTTCCTCTCTCTCTTACACTTTCTCTCTCTAAGCATATATAAGGACCAAGGGTAAAAATGTCTCAAAAATATTATTTTCTAAATTCAATAAAGATTTGTGTATTTAGGCACAAATAAGTCTCTCTTTCTTTCATTCAATTGAGGTCAAAAATCTTATTATCATTGGAATAGGGTTTGACTTTTCTATTTTTGTGCAAATGGTACGTCATTATCCCAAAAAAAAGGGGTAAAAGTTTTAGGTCTAACTAAGTAACTAACCCAACATGAACACGGCAAGGTTGAGTAACGGTCTTGTCAAGCGAATATCGCCGTATGCAAAGATCTAATGGAGAGTGAAGACCTTAAATTTCTTTTTTTCATTTTCATTTTTGATCCAATCAAATTAAGCGTTCATAATAAGAGTACCTCTTATTCGACCTCAGGTCCTCACCTCATGTATTAAAAACACTTAAGACAATTTTTTTGGGTTTCGATTTTGTTAAATGTACTAGAATACTTGCATGATAATGTGATGTGGATGACCGGATTAAAATATTGTATATTAGTTGCTCGGTTTACTTGCACCTTGGTGTGTAGAAGAATTTTCGCTTGTTTATAGCTTGGTGGTAAGCTGTGTTCCTAGGACTTTAGGAGAGTCGTTGAGCATGTCGAGGTACGACGTTGTGGCGAGGAGGGCATTTTAGGAAGTTTTGGGAGTTGGGATTCTGGTCTGTTCTCTTTGATGACGATCCATTCCGAGTTACCAGTGAGTGGGTTGACTCGAAGCTGGAACTGAGAGCTCATCGCTCGATCGGGTGAGACGAGGTTTAAGGTGATGGATGACTTGTGCTTTTGACAACAATGGTACTAAGTTCCTATGAAACCTAGGATGGGGAACACACAACTGACACAAGAACGACAATTTACAAAAGCACTTGGAGCATTTTGACTAGAAGGATTGAAAGAGGAGATGAAACTAGCCAAGTAGAGTTACCAAACCAACTTACTTTTGTTCCATTAACTAGAGAATGTGCGGCGTAAGGTTAGTCTTACCCCTGCGTATCTAGTATATTTACGGATAGGTTTCCAGGTGTTTCCGACTCGTTTTCGGGGATCTCTGACAAGTTTATGGCGTTTCCGAGACCAGTTTCTTAGCCCTCAAGACACCGTGTACACAATGATATGGCATGAGACGGCCAAAAAATTATCCGTAAATAGACTAGAAACATGGGGCCAACAACAACTTTTAGGTTGTGTTTCAGATTTTTTTTTATTTCTTCTTTGAGGCAAAAGATTAGTACTACCCTAACGTATCCAATGTATTTACAAACACGTTTCCGGAGGTCTCAAACGCGTTTCCAAGACCAGATTCTTAACTCACAAAGCACCGTGTACGAGTTGACATGGCCGACAATGACATAAGACGACCGGAGAAGGCCATAATTGAACAGAAACTAATTTGTAGTAAACCGGAAACGTGGGCTTAATAACGACTTTTCGGCTGATTAAGCTTTCTTTTATTTTTCTTTTTTGAAACAAAAAGTCAGTATTACTCCCGCATGTTCGGTGTATTTACATACATGTTTTCAGACTTTTTCGATGCGTTTTCGGAGGCCTACGACGTGTTTTCGGTGTTTTCGAGACAAAATGCTTAACCAACAAGCCATCGTGTACGCGCTGATATGGCCGGAAATGTCATGAGACGGCCGGGGAAGGCCGAAAACGACTAGAAACTTATCCGTAAATAAACTAGAAACGTGGGGGCAATAACGACTTTTAGGCTATTTCAGCTTTTTTCTTCTTTGATGAGAAAGTCAGTATTACCCCCGCATGTCTGGTGTATTTACAGACACGTTTCCGGGCATTTCCGATACATTTCCTGGGGTCTCCGACACGTTTTCGGCATTTCCGAGTTCAGTTCCTAATTTTATATGACACTGTGTACGCGCTGACATGGTCGAAAACGGCCAGAAACTTATCTGTAAAAAACTGAAAACGTAGGGGCAATAAAGACTTTTAGGCTGTTTCGGTTTTTTTTATTTTTCTTCTTTGAGGCTAAAGGTCAATATTACCCTCGCGTTTCCAGTTTATTTACGGCCACGTTTCCGACACCTTTTAGGCATCTCCGACATGTTTTCGGCGTTTCCAATACTAGTTTCTTGATCTACAAAGAAACCGAAGAATTGACCGAAGAATGCCAGAAACAACCAAGAACGTATCCGTAAATATGTTGGATACATTGGGGTAATACTGACTTTTTCGTCTTGAAGAAAAAAGACAATAAAATTAAGCTAATAAAACGAAGCAACTTCAATTGACTCGAAACGAAGCATAAAGGGTGTCGATGGCTGGAGTCGCGACAACTTCACGCTGCATCTTTTGCCAGATCGCCAGAAAAACATCCTCGACCACTCTCATCCACACGATCTTCTGGCATTATTCGTTATTCATGTGGATCACATCCCAATTGTTAATGATCTTCGAATGAGACCTGAAGACCAGTGGCGGATCCATGATTTGAACCTTGGGGATGGTAGACTTTTTAACCAAAAAGAAAAAAAAAGAAGTGAAGAGAACCTTGACGGTGTAGACAAATTGAAGGTTATGGTTGATCATCAAAGTTTGGAGAAAATGATTAGGATTAATTACATAAAACCTCCTCAACTATAGGGCTCTCTTCAATTTGATACCTAATTATCAAATTAGGTCATTATAGTACCTCAAGTTTTATTCTGTTAACATACGGTTAACATATTCATACCTTGCCGTCAACAGTTTCCGTTAACTGCTGACGTGGCAACTAAGGCTAGAATTGTGTGATGGTAATCTTGTCATTTTGCACGTCTTACTCCAAGAGGACAAATATATCTGCAGCCAATTACAACAACAAGAATCGAACTTGGGCCCTCGAAGTCTCAAACACATGCGGAATAACCATTGGACCAAGGAAATGTTTGTACGTTTCTTCAGACATAATTATTTTATAGATTACTTTGTTGTTTTAATAAATTAATTTCTAGTCTAAAATACAATCACTTGTGTAATAGTTTGATACATTTTTTTTTTTCTGAGAAAAAATACACTACATAATTATTGAATGACATGATTGAAAATTTTCAGACCAAAAGAAAAAATACATGACTGAAAATTTAACTTCATGTCTAAATAGGCAAATGATATAAATATACAATTTCATAAAACCTACTATGAAATAGGCAATGAAATGACCAATATGGTATGAAATACTTTTTCTAAATAAAAATTAAAGTTCAATACCTACTACTAAAGTCCTATTAATGCGTTAAGATTTCTTTGACCCAGATCAAAATTAAAAAGAATATTCTTCATTTATTATTAACTTATCTAGGGTATTACATGTTCCCAAGTATCATGATCAATTATTCAGAAAAAATACCTATGATGTGTGCTTTCTCCAAATTTAAATATTACAATGCATCAGAACATATAAGTGAATGTATTTACTGGTAGAATTAAATTACACAAACGAAAATGTGTATATAAGTTTTTTCTTCGCGACAAGGTATTATGCATAGGCTTGGTTTGGTGGTAAGATGCCTTGTCAATTATTGATGAGGTCACATGTTCGAAGCACACAATTGGATACCATGAGATTCCTCTTTCGTATTCTTAAACAAGTCCCCGAGAGGGCTTAGTTGATCCACGATTTATGTTTCGTCTTTCGTTTCTTTTTTTTTGTTTCAAGAAATATATCGATCAATTCCGATTCTTTCTTTTCAAATTGAAGGGAGCCTCGTTTCTTTTTTTTTGTTTCAAGAAATATATCGATCAATTCCGATTCTTTCTTTTCAAATTGAAGGGAGCCCTATAGGAACTTTCATACTCGATATTATTAGTTAAACATAGTGCAAGCGAAGGTGAATGAACCCTCTCGCCCCTAGCTGCTTTCATGTTTAAAGAACTGAAAGAAATTAGTGAGCTTAGATAAAATTAAAGACTATTCGTTTAATATTCTCGTTTAAATTCTGACTCTTCTAATAATAGTTTCTGGCTACGCTTTTTTTTGTTTCAAGAAATATATCGATCAATTCCGATTCTTTCTTTTCAAATTGAAGGGAGCCCTATAGGAACTTTCATACTCGATATTATTAGTTAAACATAGTGCAAGCGAAGGTGAATGAACCCTCTCGCCCCTAGCTGCTTTCATGTTTAAAGAACTGAAAGAAATTAGTGAGCTTAGATAAAATTAAAGACTATTCGTTCAATATTCTCGTTTAAATTCTGACTCTTCTAATAATAGTTTCTGGCTACGCGGGAAAACACTGGTACAAAGAGATGCACCTCAGTGCCATCAGTACAGGTACATTACGCTCGATTACATTGATTTCGAGAAGCTCTTCTGTTAAGTTTGCACTAGCTGTGTTTTGTTGTAACTTATGCAATTTGCTAGAGTTTTAATGCTTGCTCTCTGTACAAATGTAAGGGTTGGTGGTGAACGCTAAACACTAAATAATTTCCTGCCAAAAGAAAATATTGAAGTTGTAAGACAATGGATTAATTTGGATGTTTACATCCACCTCCATCCATGCCTTTCTTATTTTAAATGATTCCTAGAATGAAGGAAAAATACAACACTTAATTTAAGTGGTGATTCCTAGGCTCAAGGATCAAGAAACAACCGCTAGCAGAAAGAACATAGTGAAAACTTTGCTGGATATTTCCGCTGCCATTTTGGTGTTCATGGACCCATTCTACATCACTCATTAATAATTGAGCAGGTGAAGAATGAGAAGGTTCAAAAGTTCTGTAACTGGGGTTATGTATGGACCAATTTGTCACTTTTCTTCTTGATGATAGATTTCACTTATCGTGGCTATAAGCCAGGCAGAAAACTGCTACCTGATGCATTTCCATTTCTATCAAACCTGGTTACTGAGAAAGTATAGTACATATCAATATTGTTTAATCAACTAAAAGTTTTGAGGTAAAGAATGAACCTGTTAATAAAGAGAAGAAATGATGTTGCACACTATGGATATAAAACTAAAACCTGTTCTATACTGCTGATTCAGTTGTGCATAACAGGTCGGCTCTACGAGTGAATATATACACCAAGTTTTTTTCCTAATATTTTCTAGCAAGAAGGATCCGCGCACTTGGCATCAGATTTAATCCATCTTCAGTCTTCACTTTGTCACTCCTACCAGGCAATGGATCTAGCTATATGTAACTGCTTCATACTAGCTATTAGTATTTGATACTGGCCAATTTCAATGTTTCTTTGAGTTAGTTTCACTTGAACTGTTAGCAGGTTGCTTCTGTTTTGGACTTGGCTGGCCTCTTCTGGAGCTGTTGGATTTAATGTCAATGCGTGGTACTGTCTTGGCTGAGAAGCAATGCCTCACACGGATTCGGTGAGTGTATGTTTGCGCTGAACAGCTACCCTGGACTTTCACCAGCAAAATCACTTCCTTATCACGAGTGTCTTCACACCACCAATTTTGAGGGATGCCATCAACAAATTCTTCTAAAGTATGGAACTCTTCATGATGAACGGACACTTCCACAGATTGTTCAGGTTTAATTATGCCAGCTGCTGGTGTGACCTGAAGTGAACAAGATTTTAATTACACTAAGAACATGCATAAAATGCAGCAGCATGAAGCAGTAGGTCAAAGGTTGTTAATTTTATACCTCCAGCCATCTGGGAAGTCCGTTGGCACCTCTTGGGCGATAATCAGCCTCTTCTCCATCCTCCTTGACAGTCGACTGACCTTCACAAATGATTTTAAAGATGGCCATATCCTTCATAGATTTATTAGTGATACGCAACACGAATGTATCCTGACTTTGAAGGATTATGTTGTTTGTGTTCACATGAGTTTCAGGAACATAATTCATTTCTTCAAGGATAGACTTAATTTTCTCATTGTTCCTAATAATTTCCCCAAACTCCATTCTCCTTATCGATCTATCAACATGGGCAATTTGTAGAGCTAATTTACACCGGACAGGTTTGTGATCACTGTCAGTCACATCCATGCATGCATCATACCTATTTCAGAAGTTAATGGACAAACTTTTAGAAAAATAAGAATTTTAAGAAAGAATTTGAAGAAGAAAAGACAATATTAGCATTTAGATTTTGAAGTCACAAGAACTTACTGTAAAATTGCTGAGACTACAGGGCACTCTAAACTGCACTCAGACACTGGAACTGATCGATTATCACGATATATTATTCTGTCACACCATGCAGGAATTCGTTTCTTCTCACCAGAGTCATATCCTGGAAACGATGCATATATAACAATGGTTTCAATTGTTATTAACGTAGTCCAAAACAACAACAATGGTAGTTTGTGTTAATGGTTCATTTATATTTGGATCTGGCTTTTGACTGTGTGATACAAGAACAAGCCAAGAGCTCAAATAGCAAGCTAGCTAATTCAGAAACTAATAGTACGGACTTTCATGCCACTATCACATACCTGCTAAACCTGCTTGGTGCCTTTCAAACTTGTATGTTGGAGGGAATCTGATGAGTGCCTCACGCATCCCTTGGAAAACTTTCCCAGCTTTCATCTCTGCTCTGAGCTGATCTTTTTCTCTGAGCCAATCAAAGCATCTTTGGGAAACGAAGTCCCTTGCTTCATCATAAGATATACCAAAAAGTCGGTAATTGAAATCACCCAGAAAAACAACCACATCAGCTTCGGCTAATTCAGGTCTTGCTGGTTCTTCAGAGTTGTTGCCTGCAGCCTAAAGCCCCAAATTCTTGTAAGTACTTTTGGATAATTAGGATAAGAATTTAATAGATTAAGAGAAAATATATACAAATGAATGACATACATTTGGAGTCCGAACTGTGTTGACAGTAGTAGACACACCAGCTGCAAGACAGAGGACCCATGGCAAGCCAGAAGAATAAAGCAGCCAAAATAAATATGTAGAGAAGGCAAGAGAGCAAGACAAAAACAGGTATGGTATCATACCAGCTGCTGTGTTAAGTAGAGATGACCGATTGAAGACCATATTTCGATAAATGTGATCAAAATCAGCATTGCGGCGATTGACAGCTTCTAAATGTGCAGCCAAGTGACAGTTCACAAAGCACATTATCCGATCATAGACTCTGATTCTCAAACCTACACCTCCCTGCTTGACATCATAATGAGCTTGCTCAGTCACATAAACTCATAGTATAATTGTTTTCTAATATTTCATTTCAAACATACAGTTACAAGTTGCTAACTACTATACATGAAACAATGAGCACTATGAATGTAGATATACAAACCCACCTCCGAGGAGCTAATATCGCATAATTCTTATTTATTAAGAAAAGATATACAAACCTTGTTACCAATGGCACGACCAAAGCCGCATGGAACTGCTCCAGCATCTATATCTCCAACGTGGGTTCTAAGGTTCTTTCTTACCCTAAATGATAAATTATCAACTAAGAGTTAAGTCAAATATGAGGACATGATCCATAAGGATGTATCAACAGAAGGAGCAGAGTTATGAAACATGCCAATTAACTGCAGGCTTATTACATTAGAGTTTAATTCACGATAATCACTTACCAAAGAGATATGAGCAAGCCTGCTAGTTGCCTAGAACCCATACGTTCAAAAGTTTTTCCCTCTTCTAAAGCCTTTCCTATATTATCCAGCCACCAGTGCCCAACAGAACTCCCTTCAAGCCCTACCTACAGACGCAACAGTAAGTTAAACCAGAGTTTAAACTTTTCTTCTGAGAATGATCGACAACTTGTTAGCCAGTTTCTTTGAAATATTGAACATGAAGTTAACTAACGATCTTTGTAGCATTCATTCAAGTAGTTAACCATTATCAAGCAATCCATAATTATCTCTAATTGATCGATCAAGCAAGGATCTTACAGTTTCTTTTGCTGCAGACATTGCCAGAAAACCTGCACCCATTTCTACTTCTTGCAAGCCAACAACTACAATACCAACATCCGGCACAGCAGAACCCAACCATGACATGAGTGACTCATGAGATGCTCTTCCTTGACCAACATTCCATGTACCAACTAAAATTCTTACATTGTCTCTTGTAGTGTATGAACTTTCCTTAGCAGCCAATTCGGAGCGTAGTATGTCATCACTAGGTCCTGGAGATTTGATGTTCCACCCACGTATACCACCATGAGTAGCCAAGCTATAAACACAACCAGTTCCATGGCAAGCTGCCAATTTTATGACCGGACTACTGTGTGCTACCCATCCTGCAATCACATTTCCCTCAAGATCCAAGACCTGAATGTGACCACTCACATATCCTACATATATGCGTGCCCCAAAAGTGCAAAAGCACTGGACAGCAGAAGGAAAGTGAGTAAAATCTCGAACACGGTTTC
This sequence comes from Fragaria nilgerrensis, assembly GCA_010134655.1. NCBI lineage: Eukaryota > Viridiplantae > Streptophyta > Magnoliopsida > Rosales > Rosaceae > Fragaria > Fragaria nilgerrensis. The sequence continues at coordinate 12,067,250 of CM020981.1, forward strand.
CATTCCCATCCCACTGTATCAATAAACCATTTGTACATCCGCTCCATATCATGCCATCTGCAGTTAGCACTAGTGCTTCCGTCTTCTTGGTTTCTTCTACAAATGCCCCTGCCCCTCTGGTTGCAACTCGGCGAACAGCATCTGCAGCCCCCATTATAGCATTGCGTGACCGCTGCAAAAAGCCATGCGGTTTGTCCTTCTTTGAATTTGAAACAAATTTCACCTTCATCTCATCTTCCACTGATGCTTGATCTTGCTGCACAGATGACATGTCAACTCTATTCTCAATCTGACCTTCTATATTAAACACTTTCACAAGCTCTCGTGAACGGGCATCCCTGGAGCCAAATCAATCAACATCACATATCTTTAAACAATTTATTTTTTAGAAATGACTTATGCACATTGTAATCATCATTGTGTTGATTGTGACAAAATCATTGGCTATCCACAAGGATGCAGATTATATTTGTTAGCCGAAAAACATACTCATAAAATGTAAATTACGGATCAAATCAAACACTAACCACAATGAGAAGGACATAGACCCAGTGCACCAAACTCTTGCTCTAAAATTATCAGATAACAAACCCTTCACATCCTGAGAAGATATACTGCAGACACCATTTACAGTAACCTGGCTCCTAAGGTCAATGCATGACCTCTCCACCAGTAAAGCTGCCATATGCCTTTCCTCTGGCTTTAGAGAAAGAGATTTTTCAATTGATTCCCATGGCCAGATCTTAATAACACCACCCTCGGAACCTGACCACATATCACCTGTATCACAGCAACATGTTTGTTAAAGTAATGTTATGGCTAGCTAGATAGGAAAGGTTGTGATCAGTTAATTTACCATAAGAAGTCATGACCATGGCAAGAACAGGACCGCGGTGCGCCTGCCATGAGAGCCCTTCCTTGAAAGGAGTAGCAGCATCCAAAGGCTGATCCATCTTCCACGACCTAATCTTTCCATCCTTATGCCCGGACCATATCAACTTATTCCAACATCAACCATCAAAGACATGGCAGGAGAGGTGTTTGCAGATTCATAGTAAGGCGCTGCATCCTCATCACCCCTCAAGACCCTGCCACCAAGACCGCACCCGGGTTCAAATACATCCTTAAGATTCCAGACCCTGACTCCACCCTCCTGACCAGCCCAGAGTTGTGTCTCGGTGCACGCAATGGTTCTAAGGAACCTCCCTACCTGAGTCTCCCTCAAAGGGTGAGGTCTCAACTCCAAACATGGAGGCCTACCTGGATGCACTGCAGCTCTCGTTGGAAACTTAAAGATTCCTGCTCCGCCGCCGCTCCCTATGAATTCAGGTAATGGCTGGCTTTCCTTGGCGCTACCAGGGCTAGGATGATCAATACCACCCTCCATGCATAGGCCTTGGTCTAATCTCTGCGATGAGGAGACGTACTCCTCGGCACTTGTAGGAACGATGGAGGATGCAGTGGTGGTGTTGGAGGAGTAAGGAAAGAAATCATCGTCGAAGAATCGTAGTAGGGGTCAGCATTAACAACGTTCTTTGGTATCTGCACGTCGTCCATGCTATGCTTGCGTAGTTGGTGCCGTTTCTGAGCTGCGGTTCCACGCAGTTGCTGGCTTAATGAGTGCGATTTCCGGGGAGGAGCAGGAGCAGAGCTTAACCCTGCCAATGCATCCCTGTCCTCATCATCACTCCTCTCGTCCATACTTGTCTAACGTTAATATGAGAAGCTCTATGTTCTATAGCTTGCTATCTAAGCTACCTGCATTTCATATCACGAGCGTAAATGATTGACATTAACGTCAGTTTGGATTGTCTGACGTGCTACACAAGAAGATGAATCTCGGAAATGGCTGATGATCTGATCGAAAACTCGTTTGAAACCCAGAAACGATTGGAAGAAAGGGTCTAAACGAATTGAGTTGGTTGCTGCCAAGGAAGGCAAAGAGAACTCTGCGGGAAAAATGGATCAAGAAGGGGCCTAGCATACAATCACAACAGGTTTTCGTTTTTTCCCTTATTTTTTACGGACAGGAATGTTTCTTTTTTTTTTCCTTTTCTTTTCTGTTACCCGCGTTTGAACTTTAAACCATACACTTGTGGGTTAATTATTTATGACTCACTTTTGCAAAAAGAAATTTGTTTCTGAAACCACCAAAATGAAACGATTAAAACAAATTAACAAATGGTACTCTACCAGTTAGGGACCCGGGTATATACTTCCAGAGTTACAGTATAGGCTGGCCAGGAAGGAATGTTATAACAGGATTAGGCCATGCAGCTGTGTTGCTTTTGGCGCCGGAGGTCTGTTTTCGAGCTATGCCGTGGTTTGCGAAATATACGAGGGTGCGTGAGCTTGAGAAGGGTCAGTGTCCTAGACCTCCTCCTTGCTGGTCAGCTCTCAATGTCTGAATTTAAAATCTTTTATCAACAACAAATGACAGTTTTAAAGCAAAATCCTAAGCGTGAAAGACGTTGGGGGACATGGCCATTAGCCAAAACCAAGACTCCACGGGAATGAGAAGGTACAATAACTTCCCTAGAAATCACACATGATATTGAGCTTCATCATTTTTACCAAACGAAAATATCACATTCCTGAACAACATACCAAACATGTAACTGGATGTGAATTTTCTTAGATACCTACATGTATGTGATACCCACATTTACTGATATGACAACAATTTTGTTGTCAATAAGGTAAATTGGGTCATAACTTAAGTAATTTAGTTCTATTAGTGGTAATTACTCAATCTATGACATTTTACAAGTTTATGAACAAATTATTGTGGATATAGTAACTTGGTTCAATTATATGTAAATGTGTAAAACAAATGTGGTAAATTTGTTGTCAATATTGTAAATTTGGTTCAAATAAATGATATTTTTGTCCAGTTAGTAGTGAATGTGGGTATGAGATACATGTAGGTATCATAGACGACCCCGGATTGGACACTATGAGACATCAAAAACTGTGGAGCAAAGTCTGTAAAGATTCTAAACAAGACTCCTCGGTCCTCAATACAAGAAACATGGATCACAATCACATGTCAAAACTAGCTATTAGCTTTATCTATTTATATACAGGCATTGTATTAGACTTGTTGACTAAACAAGATTTGATAATTGTTCTCTACGTCCCCCCCCCCCCCCCCCCCCCCCAGCCCCACCACCCAAAAAAAATAAAAATAAAAAATTCTATCTCTCATTTCTATTCTTCTGTTTCTGCTTCTGTCTAACCGTTGATTATATTAGTGAGTTGGAATCTCCAGTTCAATACAATAATTTCGAAGTGGTGAGCTTTCTACAGTTCTTTCTTTGATAGAAGGCTATACAAGAAAATCACCTGGCTTCTACCAATCTTCAATAATAATGTGCAAGACTAAGGTATATTGTAATTTTGGACAAAGTTCATAAAAAAGAAGAAGTTTTACTTGTGTTTCAAAGAGGACACAAATGCTAGCTCATCACCAAATCAATGCATCATCAAGCAGATGAAAGTATTATTCACAAATTTCTTTGTTGTATGTCCCGTCACTCTGGGATTGGAGATGAAAGCATAAGCAATCAACAGAGGGAAAAATATTACACTTCTTTCATCCATAAAGAGGAAGATACCCAGGTGACAAAAAAAAACTATAACAGTACCTAGCAAGATAGTAAAGATGAGGATGAATATGGAGCTATTGCAGGATTTCAAAAGCCTCATCAAGAGCATTTAATTTTCTTCAAAATCTTTATCAGTAATTTCTGGAGAAGTAGGTGGCTGAAATAATAGCAAGTATGTTTGTACAGATCAACATAAAGAAAGACTTCTGAACTCCAGCAATGAATTATAAATAGTATTAACTCACTCTACACAGAAAATACAGATTTTGATAGTATTATGTACTCATTTGGTAATTTATATAATATATACAAGTGTCCCAGATTCTAACTGGATGTCTTGTATCCGATATACTAATTAAGTTTGGGATCGACATTATAATTGAGAGAGATTTAGGTTCACATTTCCTTGAAGTCAAAAGGGGTGGTCGAGATTTTAAGAGAAATAAGTAAGAAGTGATAGGCATGATCTTGAATATTGGTTTAAATGCCACTGAAATAATCAAAAACAGATAAAAAGGAAATGACAACCGACTATGCTTTTCACAAGCATAACAACTGGCAATGCAGCAATCTGATTCTCCTAGACTTAAAAAAATAAAAATAAAAACAAAAACAAACGGAGACAGACATTAGTAAGAACAAATACAAACTGTCTATTGCAAATTGGTTCATGAAGTGCTCATAAACCAAACCTACTACTGCTTATTATGTAAATGTTTGCATTTAAGGCTTTATGCAATAACAGGAGCACAAGACTTGGTCACTGGTGAAAACACGTATGCAATAACAGTAAGCAAAAGCAGATAATAGATTCCTTGAATGCATGTGAAATTTCATATTAAAAATTACCCGCTTGGACTCTCTACTAACGATCGTGGATTTGCAAAATCAAAAGCAGGAAGCAAAGGCTTTGGCTTGTGAACGGGAACATGATATGATAGCAGGCTCTTGAAGAAACTGATATCCTAACTGCTCAAACCATAAGACACAACAGTGTCCATAAGTGCAGTAATGCAACACTTAAAGATGATATATAGGCATAATTCCGAAGACCCTACTATAGAAAATGGGGGATAAGCTACATAAGGCTGACAAAACAGTTTGCATCAAAGCCTACAGTTACTCAAGTGAAACCATAAACATCAAAAGAACAGATGTCAAGTGAAACCATAAACATCAAAAGAACAGATGCATCTAAAGCACATCTGGTCTCTGTGTGATTTCTACTCTAACTTATGCATAAGAACATATTTCAGTAGTCAAAACCAGGAAATCTATAATAATCCCAACCTTTCAAGCTCTCAACATCATAGACTCATAGTTAGTAGAACTTGACTAAATATTTCGAACACCAACAGCAAACTCTGAGTTAACAGTTCTGCACTAACTCAGTCTAATAAAAAAAAAATCCAAGTAACGACACCAACACCTTGTCACTAATTATCAGATTGGTGTCTCACATGATCACTCTCATTTGCTATAGCCTATAGCTCCTGAAGAACCCCATCACTTGCAACTCTTTATACCGAAATCGCAATTACATAATCTATCAAACAGAAATTTAACACAAAATGCAGTCATCAACAAGAAGTCTAGCGTACTAGCAATTGTAAATAACACAATCAAAAATTTGGGTTCTGTTTTTGGGTGCATGGCTGAGGGAAGTAGACGGAACGATAAACAAGACAATTGTACCGGGCATCGCCAAATTTCAAATGTTGAATCAAGCAGCCATCATTTTCTCCGGAACCAAAAGAATCGATGAGTAAAGCATCGGGAAAATATAAAATAAAGAATCAATGAGTACCTGAAAGTGACTCAAGAGTCGGACATTGCTCCGATGACTCTGGAATGACAATGCCGGCTTTTACTGAAAGGCAGTGAATTTATATCATAAGGGTAATTTCGTAATCAGCTTTATCTCCCTTCTGCTCATTGTTTTTACTTTTTACTTTTTAGGGTAAATGCTCACAAAGTAGGAGAAAAGTCTTTTACGCCTTGTTTCAAAAAAAAAAGTCCTTTACGCCTTGGTCAAGCGGAAAAGAAAATAAACTCATGTACTAAAATAAACTAGTCTTTTTAGGGCTAGTTTGGTATTGTTATGACTTTAAAAAAAAACTGTTGCTGCCGTACTGCGAAAATAATAAGCTGTGAATTAAAACAGTTTTGTGTTTGGTAAATATTAGTTTTAAAACTGCTGTTAAGATACAATTATTAATTTATAGTGTTTTTAATGACAGCTTCTTTTAAAAGTAACTTTCAGGGTGCTCTAAAAACTGCTACCAGTGACCTGTAATTTTCAAAAAAAAAAACTGTTTTTCTTTCATTTACCAAACACTATAAAATCTAAAAATTCAAATAGAAACTGATTTTTTTTAAAAACGAAGCTGTACCAAACTAGGCCTTATTCGAAAACAAAAATCTAGAGTCAAAAAAGATGGACAACTAAACCACAAAAGAAAAAGAAATGCAGAAAAGCTACGAAAAAAGTGCATACAGAAAAAAGAAAATGGAAAAATAAAAAAAAATAAAAAAATTAAAACTCACCCTATACTACCTTAGAATGGAACCTTGGTCTTGAAAATCTTAACACCTAAAACTCATTAGTGTATGTCGTAACAAACGAGCCCTTATAGGAGCATCTAGAAGCATGTACAAGATAAATGGTAAAATAGATCACCTCCGAATAAGCTCAAAACCAACCCATAGGTGAGAGAAGAGGTGAAATGTATGCCTAAACCCAATTGACTAAGGCCTAGTTTGGGACTACTTTTGAACCTACTTTTGGGACCAAAGTGATTCTGGGTTGAATTTGAGGTGTTTAGTATGACCCATATAACTGATTTTAGAGAAAGTAATTCTCCCAAAATCAGGTTTTGGAGAAGCAGCAATGGGGTTGCTTCTGCGGGAATCTATCTTCTCTTCATCGCCCTTGCAATTCTGGACGGCTCTGGAGACGGCGTCGGCGTCAAGGATGTCGACCTCGAAGACGGTGAGGGTGGCGGGGGAGGCGTCGGGGAGGGCGAAGAGGTGGGAGGCGTCGGAGCCGGGGTAGATGGAGACATGGACGGGAGTGTAGCCGCGTTCTAAAAGGGTTTGACTAGCCAGGAGCCGATGAAGCCATTGCCGCCGGTGACGCACACGGCCTTTTCCGATGATGAAGCCATTGAGAGTGAGAGTGAGAGTGAGGTTGATGAGTATTCTACTGTTCTTCTGCTGCTCTGCCTTCAAATCTCTAATCTCTATTAAAAAAAAACCATTCTCGTCAAAAACTTGGTTGTTTTGTTTTTGTAAGAACTTTTATCAGTTCTATGGTTAAACTGCATGTGCTATATTACAGCTTGAGTTTGTTATACAAGAGAAAACATGGGTAGGCTTTTTATATACACATTTTGAATTTGGGTCATTTTTGGTAATTAAACAGAACAAATCAATACAATGTCTACTAATTGCCTTTTGTTCTCACAACACTTTTAAAAATAGTTTACCAAACACCTCAGCTGATTCCTCTCACAGCAATATCAGAAGTGATTCTGCTCACAACAATTTCAGAAATGATTTTGCTCACAACACAATAATCCCAACTGGGCCTAAGACTAACTTAGCAACCTAGAACAACTGTGACCCAAGGCCCACTGCCAAGTTTCTCCTACCCCACTTAGTCAAGCGAGATCCATACCATTAGGAAGCACATCTGGACCATCAAGAAGCACTTTCCTGCCGTCGAGTTAGTCTAGTGGTCACTTAGACCCGAGCTCCATGACGGCTATATACCAACCACCAAACTAGTCCTCCTTACACTGTCCAAGCCGCCACACCAACTTCGTCGCCGCTAACGATGCATTCGACATGTAAACAAAATAATGAGAATGACTCATTAATTATCTCTTTCTCAATCTCATTCTAGCTTAGTAAACACCTAATTAGCCGTTTTAAAAAAAAATTAAGAGAACTAAAATTTTCGCTCCCTATTTTATAATCCACATTCTACATTTCCTCTTTGAGTAAGTTAAGTTTTGTCTTTAGTAACATGTGTTTTGTCTCTTTATACAAGTATTAAACAAAATAGAAATTAGGAGTGTTGATTGTAAAATTGAAGTGCAAATTTCAGTTCCATAAAACAAAACACCCAAATACAAAATACTACATTGCACATCCCATTTCTTTAGTATGTGCTTTTAGTTTCTATTATCACACATCACTCTATTTGTTTGCAATTAAGCATATTACTAATATAGTGAGCATCTAAAATCATACAGATCATAAGTAATAACCAAGTGGCGTAAGGTTTGTTGAACGGTCAAGCATGAGACCTCCATGCTTAGTTCGAGTCTCAACTCCAACTAAGTAACTAGTTTACGACCAACAAGTTTAAATGGTTGTCGAGTTTACCATTAAAGTCACATTTAGACCAATGCTTAAACCATTAAGAACATTGAACTTTGATGCGGTAATTTCTTTTAAGGCGATGTTGTTGCACGCTTCGTGATTAAAGTTCCAAATGGTTTTCTAGTGATGGCTGGAAATCCTCCAATATTCATGTACCTAGGTGAGTGTGTTGCGTTGAAAGATGGTCCACCTGTTACAAGAAGATTCAATCGTAAATGTATCTTTGTTGAAGGTAGCTCTTATTGGAGAGGGAAAATTCGTCAAGGACTTTAACTCTCTAATCTAATACGGATTAGACCGGTAGTTGAATTGAAGAAGTCTAGAACCTATGTGTTGTATGTAGATATACCGCAAGCATTAGCAACGACCTCGTAGACTGTTTTCTGGCCACGAAGGGCCCCGTCCCCGACATACTTCCGGTAGACCGACATCTGAGCTACCTTGCCATGGTGAAAGATCATCGGTACCACGTCGGGAATGTGTTCCTCTAAGCTCCACAAGAAGACACCATGATAATAGTTATATGCACTTTGTCCCACATTGGTAACATGTAATATGAGGGAACCTTCCTTAGCTATAAAAGGAAGGCTTCCCGTATCTAGAAAGGATGTAGAAAGGATGGATGATGATCCCTACTCACTCTATCTTGGAGAGCTCTTGTAACACTAAGGGCCTATTAGCCATGATAGTTGAAGCGTAAGTGGATGTAGCCATGTCCTCCGATGACATGGTGAACCACTATATGTCCTTGTATCTTGTTCATGCTCGTCTATTGTACATGTTCCACCATGATTCTACATAGCCTCCGGGATTATGCAGAAACACTATGAATGCTCGTCGGTGTCGATTCGCAGAGAGAGAGAGAGAGAGAGAGAGAGAGGTACCTGCAGAAATCCTTCGACGTCCAAATTAGACTCTTTCTTAATTGAGTGTAATGACAGGATATAAAATGAAACATTTTGCCTGACCGGTTTATTGTTCATTTATAGGCATAAGATGGTTTGACCGACAAATCTACATGAAACCTCCATTGCTATGATACTATCATGAACTTCGGTACCTTGCTAACGTAACTAAAATAACTTGTTACCGTATTTTAAAAAAAAAAAAAAAAAAAAACTTGTTACCGCGCCAAATAAAAAATATCATTTTGAAAGTATACTCTCGAAACATGTACATTTTGTTTCGTAGCAATACGTGTCTCATGAATTGGGTCACCCCCCGCCCATAATATCTGGACCGCGTAGAGATAATAACTCCATCACGGTTATTAGTCACAGCATCATGTTCCTTTCCTCCCCACACCTACACAAACTCACAAAGTAAATGAAGCTTCTCCTCCAGCACCCGATTCTTGAACCCTTCCAAACTCTTCCTTCCGCTTCTTCCTAGTATCATATTCTCTCATGGATCCCACACCCTTGACTCTCTCAAGGACTCCATGCCTCTCCACCCACCAACTCCTATGATACACAATTCCGAATTCGGAATTTGAAATTCTCCGGCAATGTTGGCGTCGCTGAGTGTTGGGTTTCTCTTTGGGGTTTTGGCGATCTTGGCCACGGAAGCTTTGCTACTCTACTACTTCTTCATTAACAAATTATACCTCAAAACCAAAAAACGCAGAGAGAACCAAGCCCCACCGGATTCTCAGGAAACCCAGCGTCGCCAATCCCTAGAATCGAAGCAGGTAAACTTTTCAATTTTACTTTCTCTTATTTATTTACCGTTCAAACCCAATTTCAATTTTACTTTCATGTTGAATCACAATTGTGAAGAATAGTCAAATTGCCGATCCCAATTTCATCAATGTGCTCATGTTTGGAGCTCATCACTATAGTCACTAGGTTTATTGCTGGTTTAAGTTTTGTTGTTGTTTGTCTTAGGGAGTAGTTTGGGTGCTAGAACCGGAGAAAGTTCCTAAATCTTGGCAGGATAGTGTGTCAAGAGAGCAGAGAGTGTCAAGAGAACAAAAGAGAAAGAAGGAATTCTACGAGGTTTCTCCTGTTAAAAAACATGCAAAATTGAAGAACCAGCTACTCCTTCTTAAGGAATCAGATGGTTCCCAGACAGCCGTTCCGTTAAAGAGCTGCACTATCGAAGCGGTTTCTTCTACGAGTCTTGCTTCTAGAAAATGGTAATAAAGCCTTTGCCACACTATACTTCTTGCTCATTAACTGCCTGTTATGTTTTACTTCCTTGCCACATGAATTTGTTTACTAAGGGTACGGACATATAGAAAAATTAAACCAACCGAATTTATCCTTATTGGTTTTTCTCTTCAAAATTAATCTAAGATGGGTTTCGGGTTTGATTGTCAATCTACAAAATTATGTTTGGGATGTTTTTCCATTACCTTAAGGTATAAGTTGCAGTTTTAATTTCCTCCTTCTAAACTACATGGCGCCATAATCCCTCTTGTAGTGGTTACTGGTGCATTCTGACTCCGGTTAATGAAAATATATATTCTTTCTGTTTTTAGGGCCAAAAGGTTTCCGTTGAAATTGGAAAGCAAGACCGCCATACTCTACAAGGGAAGTAAGATCTTCTATATATATCTTGAAACTTCATGGGAGAAAGAATCATGGTGTAAAGCTCTTCGTTCAGCATCATGTGATGACAAAGAAAAACTTGACTGGTTTGCCAAGTTGCAGGAACAGTTTCAATGTTACTTGACATTGTTAAATGCAGGATACCCCTCATTCACGAAATATTCTGGAGTGGTATCTGCTCCTGATCCTGCAGATAGGGCAAACAGAGTTGATGGTTCTCCCTCGAAGGTTCGTCTGTTCTTGAAAAAATTCAGTAAGAAGAATTCTAAGGTTGAGCCAGATAACAAGCTGAACTGGACATCATCCTTAGGTCGTGAAGAAAAAAAGATATATGAGAAATTTCGACCATCCCAGGATTCTGTTTCTGTGACTAGCTCGAGCGATCCTAGTCCACCAGTGAAGAGAGCTCAAAGTTTTACTGAAGGGAATACGATCCCGGCTATCCCACCAGCGTCTACCTTAACTCATTCTGGTAGCCAAAGTCATAGTTCTGTCATATCCGATGCAGAGTCTGATGAAAAGCTTACTAGTGATGAGGGAACACTTTGTTTGAATTTGTTGTTATCACGACTGTTCTTTGACGCCAAAAGTAGCGTGGAGATTAAAAGATCCATACAAGCTCTGATTCAGGTCTAGTATTTCAATGAGATATAATTAGTTATGTAGCTGGACAAGAATTCATCTTCACATATTCACACAGATTTGCTTGCACATTAATGCATCTTTACAGACGCACTCACTTTATTCTCTTTTTATAGTTTTCTTGTTCGTATTCTCTTTTTAACATGTTTTTCTGATTTTTTCTTTGACAGAGGACATTGTCCAATATGAGGACCCCAAGTTACGTGGGTGATGTGATCTGTACAGACCTTAATATTGGCAATCTCCCACCTTATATACATGGTATGAGAGTCGTCCCCGTGGACATGAGCGATGTGTGGGCGTTCGAAATTGACATTGGATATTATGGTGGTGCGGTGTTAGACGTTGAAACAAGATTAGAAGTTGGTGAATTAGATTTCCCTAAAGGCATTGGGGATGCAGGTTCTGATTCAGGCTCTGCTAGGGATATGTCAACCGATCTTTTTGAAGAACTTAAGTATTTCGGAAAGCATTTAAATCTTGTTGAAGGCGCAGGTGATGTAGTAGATCCTAAGGAGGAGTGTGATCCGAAACCAGGTTAGCTTAGGACTGAAATAATCTTTATGTGTATTTTGCCATCTTCCACAGACACCTTTTGAACTTTTGATTGTTGGTCGTGTGTATGCACTAGATAGGAGTTGTGTAGTTCTGGTGATTTCTGCGATAAACTCGACAACTGTTAATGATATATGATTGCAGTTTCAATTGTGTTGCAGATGGATTAAAAATCTCTAAGAGCAGTATGTCTGCATCAAGTAATGGATCCAGGTGGAAGTCGCTTCTAAATTCAATAGCCAAACAAGTTTCACAGGTTTGTAGATGGGTGTGTGCATGTGATTGTTTCTATTGTCATATGCACTTTTTTGTCCTCTTTATTGTTGCTCGACTCCACGCATGCCATGACTACTGCTTTTCTTTACTTTGATCAAGATCTGTATTGTTGCTGTTAGGTTTTTTTCTTTGAGCAACATTGTGTCGCAGAGTTGCGCCCTTTGTTTCTCCTGTTTAAATTAGTTTATAACATACATTCAATTCGTAGTTTTTCTTAGATTAGTTAGAGGGTGAAGGATGAACGAGGTGTTGAATGTGTTGGAAGTCAGAAGGTTACTTGGTTCAAATATTGGAGACGTGATTGGTTATCTAAAATAGTGGGCTAGAGGTGACCTTTAAGGTGCATAGGGTAGAGTGGTGCTCCATTAGCGAGGAAAAGCTATTTGGCTAGAATAGATTCGTGAGGAGGAAGAAATTAGAACTTCAATTGTCAAATGTTGGAATGAGAAGGCCCTTTTTCCGCATGGCTTATTGTTGGGCAATTTTTCTAGATTATATAGGATGTGGTCAAGTATGACTTGCTGAATATCTGCGTAGCTTTGTTTTGTTTTGGGCTTTGTGGGACTTCTGTTGAACCTTCAAGTGTTTTCTTTTGATGGATTTCTTGTCCACCTTGTTTTGTATCCTCTTTCATAAGAAGAGAGCCATGATCTTATAGACATACAAGTTTCTTTTCATGGTATGCAGAAAACCATTACGTAAACGATCATGGTTTATGAAGTAAACCGAAGTATTTAGGAAACATGCTTCAGCATAAGTTGCCCTTTCTGGAGAGACAATTGCCAAGTGTTTTGATAATCAACTAGGATACTGATAATAAATTCTTAAACTAATTTTACTTTTTGCTTCTGTTATACGGACCTCTCTCTCTCACTCACTCACACACACACACCACACACACACACACACAACACACACACACACACACAACAACAACAACAACAACAACAACAACAGATCAAACATTCCCTTATTTATGTGTGCATTCGAACTTGAAAATTTTTCATCAAATAGAACTTGTGCAGTTCACTGACTGATTAAATCTAATTAAAGGTGCCTCTATCTTTGGCAATAAGGATAACATCCCTTCGAGGAACATTGCGGTTACATATTAAGCCACCTCCTTCAGATCGGTTGTGGTTTGGCTTTACATCCATGCCTGATATAGATTTCAACCTGGACTCGTCAGTGGGAGATCACAAGATTACTAGTGGCCGCATAGCTTTGTTTCTGATAAGTCGGTTTAAGGTACATATTTTCTTCCATTTTCACTAGCTCTCCTTTTATTAATTTCATGAACTTGCTTATAAATTATAAAGAAACTAATGCATGAGATGTCCATTTATCTCACCAATATAAATCTTGTTGCTTTCTGAACCATCTATCGCCTAGTTATGTCTAGGTTACTCAGCTAGTCAGCTAGCTTGACAGTAGCCTCTATACAATTAATTTTATGATTTTTTTTCCTCGTTTGTTTTAACTGAGACAAGCTACCATTCCTTTCAATTTGCTTAAAGTGCTCCTTCAATTTTTTAATTGATCTTAGACACTGAACATATGATAATAGTGTCTATGTGCATGATGCTATGCTTGAGTTTTTATTTAAAACATGAAGTAACAAATATTGCTAGGGCTTCTACTGAAGCTTCATTTCACTGGTACAGGCAGCAATCCGTGAAACCCTAGTGCTTCCAAACTTTGAAAATGTATGCATACCATGGATGCTAGCAGAAAAGGATGACTGGGTACCTCGGAAGACTGCTCCCTTCATATGGGTTAACCAAGAATCGAGTGATTCCCCTACTATTTTCTCTGAAGTACCAACTGAGGAAAAATACAGGACGGAATCTGGTGGGGGAACCTCCGCTGATCATTCACAGGGCAAGAATCGTACACTCAAACAAGCCGATTCTGTTGAAAAAACAAGGCATGACCCCATAAATAGGTTAGCCTTTTCAGTGGGTTCCAAGGGTCTGTCAGCTGGGAGTAGCAATATGACCAGCCGAGAACTAAGAACCCCATTATTGGTGAATGGTGAACCACTAGAAACTCGCAAAAACAAGCTAGATGATATAGCGGAGAGCCAATCTCCATCGAGGTCTATAATTTTGTTTGATAAACAGAATAGTGTTAACAGTGAAGATGATGAATCAAAGCCAAAGAGGGTGGGGCGAAGAGCAAGAATGCTTGATCTGGGCAAGAAGATGGGGGAGAAATTGGAAGAAAAGAGGCGGAGCATCGAAGAGAAGAGTAGGACCATCGTTGAGAAAATGCGAGGACCGTGAAACAGCTTCAGTTGATCAGTTGTATCTGCGTCATTTGGTTGTCTATAGCCTTTTATCTGATTCTTGATTGCTGAACAACTGAGTGTATGTACTTGTATATGTGAAAGTTTTATCAGATTCAGCTGTAGTTTTAGTGTTTCACATACAATGATATAAAATCCTTTGGGCAATATTGGATTACATCAATTTGAGAATCAGTGTACAAGCATTTACTCATGGAACCCTAAACTATCAAGCTGCTCGTACCTCTGAGTTGTCTTTCTGAACCTTTGGGATCAGAGTAGACTTCTTAAAGCTAGAACTTTTAAAACCGAAGATTTTTTGGAGGATATTAGGAGATTCACACACATCACATAATTTTACATATTAATCATGTAATTTACCAACACAATTTACCTTCAACGTAATCATGATAAGTCATATAATTTACCCAACATATTATATGCTTCTTGATGCAGATATTTAGTCGAGACATGGATGTGAAATTCACACGTCTCAAATTGTAATCCGTACACCCATTTTTTTATTTTTAGTAATCATTCTCATATCGATACAAAATTTAAATCACTAATGACAAAATTTAGGTTACTAAAAAAAGAAAGTGGGTGTGTGGATTACAATTTGGGGTATGTAAATTTCACTTCCCTACAAATATGTTCTGATAAAAAAATAAGGGATGCGAAATTCACACCCCCCAAATTGTAATCCACTCATTTTCTATTTTTAGTAATCATTCATCATTCTCATTTGGAGAAAAAATTTAAAGGGATCACTAAGGACAAAATTTAAGTTATTAAAAAAAGAAAGTGAGTGTGTGGATTACAATTTAAGGTGTGTGGATTTCACTTCTCAAAGATAAAAATAAAAAAAATAGAAAAGAGAGGAACCAGTATCCGAATTGTAGAGATCCGACCCAGAACAAGTAACCCGGGCTATATAACATGTGTGTCTTTTTTGGTCAACATAATATTATAATATGTGTGTCAGTGTGTGCATATATCTGTTTTGAGCTTGGAAGGTCTGCTGGTCTTTGTTTGGTAAAGTGACTAGAAGAAAGTCATCACACTGAGAGTGAGTTGCCACCACCGAAATTCCGATGCTGGAAAATCCTACATCAGCGGCACCACCCGCCGCCGCAGATCCAACCGCAGCTGTCAACCGCTACGCTCCTCCCAATCAGAGGTATTATTATTCCTTTCAATACAAACACTCAAATCTTGTTCCAATTTTATTCCTACAAACTGACTGAAATTGAAATTTATTTAATTGCATTGCAGAAATCGTGCTCTTAACAGACGCAAATCCGCAGGTAACACCATTTCCTTTCATTTCTCCCTACGTTTTTTTTGTTGTATTCAATGTTTATTTTTTGTCATCATATTTTGATTCTAGGTGCATCTTTCATGTTTTGAGTTTCTAATAGTGTTTCGATTAGAAGTATCCAACAGGACTGACTGTGTATGAATCAGTGAATCACGGAATGTTGTCGTGTGTTTTGAATTTTACTGTTCTTTGAGCACTAACGCAAACCAGTGGCCACACGAATTGGTGTGGATCGATTGACTAAAACTCCTCGTGTGTCGTGTAGGCAATCATATATTTATGCCATTTGTACTTCTTATGTCGTATCAAGTAACTTGACCACAGGCTTAGAAGCTAGAATGCAGCCAAATTGTAAAATTGCACTGCAACAAATGTTATTAGTTTCATTTTAAAAACTTTCAAATTTGTGCTGAATGTCTATCTTTTAGGGTTTCATCCACAGTTCCCTTTAGCTTCTTCTCTCCACCTCTTCCAATCAAAATATTCAAATTTCCACAGCTTTTGCTTGTTATTGCTTTCGACAATTTGGGATCTTCCCCAACATGGAAAGACTGGGGTTCCCTCACATTTTTGGCACCGAGGCAACTTTAGCAGAGGTCTTGGATGGAAAACTAAGAAATTGACGGTCTTGTGCAAATTGGCAAGGGTGGAATCTAACAATTGAGTGAAAAGATGAGCTGCAATCTGACTTTTAGACCTTTAATATAATTGAATGAAGTTCTTGTTCGGTTGTTCTCAGTAGGGCCAAATGATATCTCTTGCGGGACCTATAGTCGTCGTTTTTCTAAATCAATGACCTTCATGTCTACATGACTACATCAATAATTGGATTCTAAATCGATATCTCATGCGATTCTATCTTGATCACAGTGGTAGGAAGGGTGCCATTAGGCCAAAGGCTGTTTTCCGTTATTTATTTGCACCTAACTTTCATTTCTTTTGTTTACTAGTTGTTGAATAGCAAAGGAAATTGTGGCATTTGTGGATGCAGTCTGTACACAATTGCTTGCATGTGCTGGCTCATTATCTAATATAGTTGTATTTGTTTCAGAGCGGTTTGATCGAACTAACAATCTACATGGGAGTGATTTGGAAAAGAATCAAATTGCCTTTTCAAGAGGTTCTGGTGTTATAGATCATGGGGATGGAGGTGGCAGCAGTCTTCTAAATGAAAACTCTCAACCCTGTTTTATAGCTTTGGAGGGGTGTTGCAGCAGTCAAGCTTTCGATCTCTTGAATAATCGTATGTGTTTACAAGTATTTGAAAAATCATTATAATATGTGGTTCAGGAATGATTTGAAATTTATATGTTCACAATACCATAAATATGATATAACCATAGCTGTCCCCATTTGATGCATTGTAAACACTGCATGACAACGAATAAGGTGCATGTGTTTCTTGTTTTGATAACTTGTATGATGTTAAAGTTGGTTCTTAATTGCATAACTATGATGCATTTCAAATGGTATCCCCTGAAATATACATATCTTCAACGCAGGTTGGGCAGCCGCAATGCATTGCTTCAATGATCCATCTGTAGATCTATCAGGTCAGTGGAAGAACACTTTGGTTATTTTGAGGTTTTATATCATAGCGTGCATGAAAGTAAAGACATATTCAAGTTATTAAGATAGCCAAACTGTCGATATATAGTTCATTTTTTTTGGGGCCAAGATATTGTTCACTATAAAACTATGAAAAAAAAAACTTTGCAAACTCCGTAATAACTGAAAGAAAATAATCATAAGAACTGGTATCACGTATTCATGCACATAAAGATTTGAAGGAGTCTGATTTAGCATTTGTTTGGGAAGGTTTTAGCAAGTACTAGTAGTGAGCCATGGAAAGATTAGGAGCAGGGTAAATTGAACACAGCTGAGTCTGAATAATTATTTTGTGGTTCAGATCTTCAAGCATGTGATCCTGCGAATGTTTTGTCATGAGGACACACCTTACATTTCTGTATGGTTCGATCTATAGAATCTATTTATACTTGGCAAATCATTTCTTGATGAAGTGTACTTACCAAAAGAAGGATGAAAATTATGACAAGAATCTTAACCACTCTAGTCTAAGCCAGTAGGAACATATATTATTTAATCATCTCAAAAAGTATCTGACACGGGCAGACTCGAGTTTATTGCCCTGAGTGGATGTTTGAATCGGCAAATTTTCATGTCCTACCAATGGTCTAAAAGGCGCTAGGCGCTAGGCGGGGGGGGGGGGACCCATAGCCTAGCGCCTGGACAGCCTAGGCGGGGACTAGGCGATTTACTTTTTTCACATTTAATTAATAAATATAATATTTAAAATTAGTAAAATATGAATAAATATAAATTTTTTGACATTTATCCAAAAATGAGCAACCCCACCTGTAAATTTACAAACAAATATGATTTCAAATTCAAAGCACCATTAGCCTCATCATAATCATCACATAACAACTTCGAAATAGCATATTTCAAATGTTCAAATGTAAATGTGGCAAAGCCAGTAAGTTTACAACTTCCATAAATGCATAGCATAAGTCTTAAAATAAAATAAAAAATCTGGGAAGTACATTCATACCACAATAGACTTCTTACACTTATCCTCATCCAAAGACTTATTACACGGAGCCACATTCCCTTTCTCGTGGGCAATATGTTGCTTAAGCCGATATATTCCACCACTAAGTACTTTCCCACATAACTTGCACTTCACCTTGTCTAAATTTGAAAGGTTCACCAATGATCCATATTCCCATCCAACATCATCGGATTTAGGCTTCAAAGACATCTCAATCTCCGATATTGTATTTGACGCCCCAGAAGACATAGTACCCGCCATTTCCTAATAAGAAACAAGCCAACTCCAATCACATTTTAAGTAGTTATAACAATTAACAACAATAGTTCCTTGCATTGCAGATTTGCAGCCATGTATAAGTTTATTGTTAGTATCTATCTATTATCTTCAAACTTAAAAGATATAAGATCTACGCATGTATAACAAGAATCTACGCCTGTTACAAGTTTACAGTAGCATATGTTAACTACTGGTGTTTTGGTGTATTAATGGCATTCTAAATCCCATAGTAGTGTTGAGCTGCTCCGCATCACAAATCCTTTAAATTTCATGATGTAAAATTGATACCAAGTCAGAAGGTATATATGTACAAGAACATCCTATCTTTTTTCTTGTCAAATAAGGAGAACTTCAAATAGCATGTCTGAAACATAGTAGATATATGTATTTAAGTTTCATAGCTATATCAAAAGTGTTTACACATTGCTATCCTTAAAGACCAACTGAACACGTAAAGAACAACTGAATTATATACATTGAACTGCAGGGAACTTTTTAAGTCTATTATCAATTGATTCAATTCAAAGATCTGGGAAGTATATTCATACCAGAATCCAGAATATAACTGGAAACTGCGTGCCGCCAACAGATTGAACAGAGTATAGACTAGTTGATGAGTTGATGCCGATTCTCAGCTGTATAAGGAGGAGAATCAAAACCCAACAACGCAACAAGCCAAAAACATAATAGAGTAGAATTCTGTTTTCATAGCAGAGATTTGAAGAAATACCTGTCAAGAGAGTGTGCCATGACGGAACAAGAGAGAGAGAGAGAGTCGACGGCGAGGTCTCTGACCGGAGGAGATCGCGAGGTGTCTCAGTTTGGGAGAGGCGAAACGGCAAGATCACTGAGTTTGGGAGAGGAGAAATCGATTTGGGAATTAGGTTAAGTGGGTATTGTGGGTTAAGCGCCTGTTTTTATTGGTTTTTTTTTTTGGAAGCGCCTTCTTCGCCTAATCCCGCCTTGTTCACAACCGCCTCGGACGTGCCTGCTTCACCTGGGCGGCGCCTTGACCACCTAGGCGGTCCCAAGTGGCTGGCCGCCTCACTTGAACGCCTACGTGAAAATCCGGGTGGCTAAGCTCCGCCTACAGCCTAGGCGGCGCCTTTTAGAACCTTGTGTCCTACAAATCTCTGTGTTTTTGGTTCTCATCTTTTTTGTCATTTTTTTTTTCATTTTGGTTATCTTCCTCTATAGTCAAGCAGTATGTACCGCTAAGCCCTTTGGTTCTTATATTGTTTTGTTCTGCTTTCCATTTTGTCTACCAAATTAGGAGTAAAGGTCTAATTTGAACTTCATTTAAGCATATGCTAATTACAAACCTTATGTGGCATGTTCTGAAAGTTCAGCATAAATATGAGAAGTCCGGACAATTAGCTAGTTAGTTAATTTGATAGTTTTTATATTTCAGAAAGACCCATCATGTACTCAGGAAGCGGAGCAGCATGGGGTCAGTTCAGACCCCCTCATCAGGTGAATATGAACCTCTCTCTCTCTCTCTCTCTCTCTCTCTCTCAAGCTATTCTTTTGGTCATTTTAGGTCTCAGTTGCATGCTGTAATGTGTGTTTTGGTTATCTTCAGTTAATGATTGCAGCAGGGGGTGCTGGGGCGCCTGGTTCTTCCATGGACTTCTTGAGTGAACTTCACCGGTTGAAGCACAATTTCAATGTCAGTTCTGGAATCTAGAAACCCATCCATTCCATCTAACGCAGCCCATCTGCTATTTTTGTTACAAAAAACATGCATGTGTCTAGACTCTAGACAAGCATCTCTGACGTGACACTTCCAAGTGTTTCGACTGAAGTATGGTGTATCTGTAGATTTGTAACACTGCTTCATCTAATCTTATGCTATCTAAATACTTTTAGCCTCGTCCTCTTTGCTCACTCGTATGAGTGCAAGATGTTCTTGAAATGCGTGTACAACATATATTGCTTATATGCTTGTACAATTTGCTACTTTGTGTTGTTAACTTTTTTTTTTTTTCCTTCTCTCTTTTGGACCGATCTGCCTCACATTTTTCATTCTAGTTGCTGATACATAAGTCTTTGTACCATGTCACCTGTTTGAAATAAATAATTTTAATTTTCATAGAAATTTCAAAATTATAGGCATTACAATTTCATGAATTTAAATTTCATTACTTGTGAATTCTATTGTTTGGATTTCATGATATAAAGTTTTAAAATGATAAGAATTTGTATTTAGGCTAACCTCAGTCAAATGAATTGACAAATGACATATATTTTGTGAGGAATTTAAGTCGGGAATTTAAACTTTTAAATTTCATGATTATTTTCCCGTGGAAATTGTTAATTCCACGAGATAAAAATTCAAATGGGAGAAACAATCATAAGAATTTAGGAATTCTGATAAATGATAAAGTGTAGAGACAAAGATAGCAAGAACATCATCATTTTATTTATTGATAGGAGTCTTTTATATAGGGAATTATAAAATACCAATATGGTAATGATAAAGAATACATAGTTATATTCTAACTATATATCCTGATGGCATAAGGCCAAGACACACATATGGAATATCCTAGAACACTCCCCCTTGTGCCACGCGTCGGTATGTCGGTGGTGCTGATATGTCGTCTCGTTAAAAACCTCGTCAAGTAACAAAAATCTTATGGGAGAAAAACTAAACCTTAATCGTAGGAAAAAAAGAGTACGACGCACCCTTCATATTTGATAATAACATGTATGTATGTGCTAGACTCCCCTTGAAGTTCGCACCTCCCCCTGATCTTTATATCAATCATAGGGCTCTTCCTGATTTTTACTAATCACGGAAGTATCAACAACTTAGCATGTCAATGCTCTTTAACATGTATTCAAATGTGGCATTGGACAATGATTAACTAGATCATGCCGTATGGTCCTCAAACATGATCTTTTACACTTACATCTTGAGGAGAAGGCCGCTTGTGAACTCAAAACATAAGTTCGTGCAGGAAATCATATTTTCGCGCAGCATGACCTTCAGTTACTAAAACAGCCGTAACTTTCTCTACGAAATACATATGAACGAACTGTAAACGGTTTTAGAAACTAGACACATTTAGGTTTCCAACCGTATATTACACACATTCTGGTTCATCAGGAGCTGTTCACAAAGTCCCGTCAAAGTTGACTATTTTGGCAAAATCAGATTATCGGACAGATCCGTCCTACTTTACGAAAATGGCCATAACTCAGTCAATATGATAGATATGATCAAATGGTTGGTGTCCCTAGAAAGTAGACATATAGATCTTTCCAATGGTACCAATTACACAGATTTCCAGTGAGTGAGCTTCCATGTGGGTCCCGTGGAAGTTGACCTAAGAAACATGGTAGATTCTGATTTCGCTTGTGTCTTTCTTATGTAAGGATAGAATAAGCCTCAACCTTTCATACCATTAAGTATGGAAAAAGGAGTTACTGCCATTATATTGGCGTTGCGTGGGCATATAGCTACACTTAGCTTTACAACTTTTCATAGCGAATGAGATGTCAAGTCTTTCGTATTATGTTGAGTACATTGATGCGTCTTATTGTACTTAGATGAGAACTCCATCTCTTAACACATATTTGTCATCTTGCTTTAGACAAAACAACGGATCTTTCTTTAGAGCAAAGAGTTTGACTAATCAAAGGAGTATATGTAGGCCTCACTAGTTATAGAGCGCGTAAGCCGATTGATGGAAATCATCATCAATACAGTCATCGAGTGTCTTATCAAGACCGTGTCTTCCCAAGATCTTTTTCTTCGGATGTTGATACATATTGACATCTCTTGATCCATCAAGAGTCCATGTAAATCCAGAATGAACACACAAAAACATAATTCACCATATCCCTTCCCAATCAAGTATTTGCTTAATGTGCATTTCAACCTCTCTTGCAAACGCACGCTCCTGTGGTTTGGAGCCACTTGATTTGGATGAATAAAGTCTATTCAAGACCTTCATGCATATCTCTGATCCTGTAGAGATGTTATTACAACCACATTCATAGGCTGCATGTTCAGTTATTCGGAAACTACCAAACTAACAAAGTAGTGGAGTGCAATGACATCCATTACGATAGCATATCTCATCGTAGTCGATCACAGTGCGTGTTAGTGAGAGACTTTGCGCCATAAGGTGAGTCTAAGCTCTTGTTCTCACTACGTTATCTAACAAAGGCATAGTTGATAGGGTTTAGCTTGCGGTGTCGGCATCACCTGCCCAAGGACCCATCTCTTTGTTAATGTTGGATCGCATCTTTCCATTAGGTTAATCAACTAAGTTGATATCCATCAATGAAGGGTGGTTTGATAGTAGACTCATTATCTCACGTCCTCATGTACACTAGTGTAATATTTGTAGAGATCTCTATATAGATTGGATTTGACATTGAGGCGTCCCCTAACAATAATCACAATTCAGACTTCATGGGACAGATTAAAGTACCACAAATCAATGAATCAGGTTGTGTCAAGCTCGCTTTCTTCCTAGTGCGAGAAAATATCAAACCTAAGGGCCTCCCTCCTTTTAGGGAGCCACACGACCTTGTGACACCAATTTTGCCACTATATGGCGTCACCATACCACCATCCATGGTGATGGCGTCAAGACCAACTCTTTTTGGTCGCGCCATGTCCTCTTGATAAGACATCAATCCTTGCAGACATATTTGCAGCATGTGATCTCGTCACTTTAACACTTTAAGCATTTGAGATCAAGATGTGACTTAGTGGGAACAAACCACGACAATTCACGTCGTTCCACTTGAACACTTGTGTTTTTATCTCCCCCAAACGACGGGAATATTTTCTCATCAAAGTGACAATCCGCAATTTAGTGGTGAATGAGATCGCCTGACAAGATTTCTACATAAGCGGATTATAGGTGGAAGTTCATATCCAACCTAAACTTATTCATCTTAATGACCCATCATTAGGCGCAGTGGCATTGCGATTTGATACCTAAAAATAACATCTAGCCGACCTCAAAGATTGGAGATCCGTTTCAATACTACCGAGCTCAAGGATTACAATTTCCTGTCAATCCTTGTACACAGTCACGAGCTGTAGTACAAAAATATTCAATGATGATGGGTTGTAGATGAATAGTAAAACTGCATGCAAATATTGCATAACCCTAAGACGCAATAGAAAAATTGGTGCGCATCAATAATGTTCAAGCGACAAGCTAAAGTTGCTTGGTCGTAGCCTCGGTGAGACCGTATTACGTGTGAACATGGGGTACATGACACTTCAACTTATATCCCGATAAACTTCTTTAAAGAATGAGTAGTGAGCCCGTAGAAGTATAAGCAGCATAAGCAGTAGATAATAGTGTAATATGTGATCATTGTGTTAACACCTCAACCAACACCATAAAACATAAAAATATGTCTGCAAATTGGTTATATCTATCTACATAATTTGATGTAAGAATGAAATATTCTCTTTTGTGTCATTTAGCGTAGGAGGGTCTCACTCTTAATTTAGCTAAAATATAGGCTTTCAAAACAAGCAATAAGCATTGCAAGGGGCCAATGAGATATCAAGAGAAGACCGGTGCATCTCAATTTCTTGAGGAATTGACTGGACGGCCTCCGGGAAGTTGGAGCCGTGTTCGGGTGTCGTCAATATCCCCATGGTGCTGTCATTTACAACAATGACATCACCATCATGCTTCATGGAGAAGCTAAATCCCGAATGTCTTCGTTTTGAGCGGGAGAATGAATGTCCATGAGTATTTCTCAAAATTTAGACAATTATATCTCTTCCATGATGACCAATTTGGTCAAACCAAAGTCTATATGAGTCGGTGCCCCAAATATCATGTTTGGCGATAACATGTGATTCGATATTCGAATCATAGTGACATACAGTCCACTAAATTGACTCATAAACTTCTCTAAGATGCATTCAGTCTGCATTCATGAGAATGTATACATAAAAGAATTCTTGTTTATTCTCACAATTGAAAACAATTAGCAGGAATGTATTTAAAGCTCAACATGGTTCGGTTGCCTCTTAATGCATAAAGGGCATCTGTGACGTTATCATGGTGCCATAAGGCATCAAGATTCAAGCTAAACCGCGTCCCTGAATGACCGGTATGACTTAAGTATTATAGTCACAGAAGATTTACAAAGCACAAAATCTTGAGATAATTGCCGGTTCCTTAGAATATTGTAGGAAGTTCCACTATATGCGAAACACTCATTGTCTCTATGAGACATATCTATAAAGAGGGTAGATAGGCAAGTAAATAGTTTCACTTGAACCATTTAGAAGGATTGAAAGAAGCTACAAAAAGCTGCAATCCCGAGAGTGTATAAAAATTTCCACGCAAAATAACATTTGCGCACTAAAACAGCCATAAGTTCTTCGTTAAAATAGATATGGATGAACCGTGGAAAAGTTCTAAAAACTAGATTCGTAGAGCTTTCTAATGATATAAAGCTCACTATCTGGTTTGTTCGTAGTTGTTCACAAAACTCAAATGAAGTTGACTGCCTAGAAGGGACAGATTGCTGTTTTTCGCAGATTTGGCATTAGTAAAGCTTTGAAGCTTGCAGATGGCATGTGGGCATAAACCAAAGCCAAAATGACGTGTATATGATCAAAATCAAGTCCTTTCGATCTTTTCAAGGTCATAAACTCTATGACTAGTTAGCGAAAACTAACTCAGAGGACCTAGAGGATTTGATCATGATGATAATTGCTGTTTTTCGCAGATTTGGCATTAGCAAAGCTTTGAAGCTTGCAAATGGCATGTGGGCATAAACCAAAGCCAAAATGACGTGTATATGATCAAAATCAAGTCCTTTCGATCTTTTCATGGTCATAAACTCTATGACTAGTTAGCGAAAACTAACTCAGAGGACCTAGAGGATTTGATCATGATGATAATTGTCCGGTTTTGATAAGTCTTCACCATCTTTTACAAGACGAAAATTGGTTTAATAGCGTGGGGGGATCCAAAATTAAAAGCTTTCGGTAACTCCAAGTTAGTATGACCAGACATGTCCGTGGAGAGTCAGTAGTGCGAGGCACACTTAAAACCACTATCTCCTTAATTTCGGACAATTCTAAGACATCACACTGAGCTTGGATGAGCCTAGTTGAACAGTTAATGATGGACAATCCACTATAGGGTAGAAGACTTAACCGGAAAACACGTGGGTGATCCTCCTTGAGGATGCGGTGCCGTGAGTCACCTTCAAAGGAAGGGACCAAAATCAACCTTCAAAGGAAGGGACTAAAATCGGCACAATATGCCATGTTTATAAGGATGATGTAAGAATCTACATCTTGTTTGTAAATCAATACGAACCATAAGATGTAAGAATGTACATCTTGTTCGAAAAAAATTCTCAAGACATTCATTATTGCTAATGTGAGTACATCGAGGTCTCAAATAGACGAAGGATGTCGATATAACACCTTATTACATATAGTTTGAAACGAAAATCAATGTCTATCTGATGACGTCAAAGTCATGGGTAGCTAGAGCAGGATCCGAATTTTTGAAATTTGCGATCATGAGGATGACATTATTGTCCTCGTATTGATTTTCCGTACTTTTTTTGTATGCATTCACGATTTGAGGATGAACTTGACAATCTTGAACCAGTGATCCGGAGATCCACAACGGTTGCATTGTCATGAGCTGACATGAGTAGTTTTGACAGATTGGTGTCTAGACCGGGAGTGTCACCATTAGGGCCGGCGACACCTCCCCCTCTTTTCTAGACATCGGCACAGCGTTTTCTGCCGTTGTCATGACCCATATTGTTTTCCACATTATGGGACAATCCCAAATAAATTTATCGCATTGGCGTATATACAATTCCTGTTTGCAATTGTATGATCAAAATCAAGTCTCGTTGGTAATTCCAAACCAACTTGGAGGACCTAGAGAACTTGATGATGATCGAATCCGCTAAAGCTTATGGATCATGATTCCACAAAAGATCATTGACCATATATAGTCAATTAAGGTGGTAAGCAATCTACTTGACTAATAACTCTACTTGTTGAGTTATATGAACGTTTCAAGAAACGCTCTATGAGTGCATTCCACAGTACTTTGTAGTCATTACTTTTTGCATAGATTGTCATTGAAGGCTTTTGTTGATGTAGCGCTTTATAACTCTACTTGTTGACTAATAACTCAACAAGTAGAGTTATATGAACGTTTCAAGAAATGCTCCATGAGTGCATTCCACAGTACTTTATGGTCATTATTTTTTGCACAGATTACCATTGAAGACTTTTGTTGATGTAACGCTTTAAAATTTTGAGCGCGAGAGATGTGAAATCTCGGCATCCAGACTTGTTAGCCTGGGGGTCAAAACATGTTGTCACATCCCGACTCTTAAATTTTTACCTTATTTACTAGCTTAGTTTTAATAAGAGTTTTACCGTCTTCGTCAATGAGTTTGAGTTTAAATGGTCCCTAGAGGGATTTTGGGGACGTTTATTTCGGAGGAATTTTACACAGGAGAAAAATATAACGACGGTAAAAATAGTAAATTTTAGCTAGTAAAAAGTAAATTTTATTAGGGTATTAATATTTTGGGGTGTTAAATTGTTGGAGTTGGGTTTTAAGTGGGTTGGCCGGTTTGGAAGCCTAAACCATTTTCTCTCTCTTTTCCCTCACTTCTCTCTCTTCCCTCCCGATTTTTCCCCGAGCTCTCCTGTTGCCAGGATTTTTTCGGTGCCCATCCGCCGCCGTCCGACCACCGCTGACAGCCGCTCCGGTCCCAATCGATCGGCCTCCAACCCAGCCTCCTTCCTGGATCGGTGGCAGCCCCCTAGCGCCGCCGTGAGAGAGAAACCACGCCCGAAAGGTCCGGCTGCCCGTAGCTCTCCGTCGCCGGAACTCCCTCCTCCGGCCGCTATAGCTGGAGCCGCTTGGCTTGTTTGGAAGCCCTCCTCCCGTGCTTCAACCCCTTAAAAGGATTCACCCTCTCTTGGGATAGGTAAGGAGAACCGGTGAGTTGAAATTCTAGGGCTTCATTTTATGTTTTGGTTCGATTGCCCTATCTAGGCTTGAAATTGGTGTTTGTGCTAGTTAGGAAAGTTGTAGAGTGGGTTGAGAGGAAGATGCTGTCAAATTTTAGTAGGCATTAGAGGTCGCCGGAGTCGGCCTCCGGCCGCCGCTGCCGGCGCCGCTGTTAGGGGGATTTTTATGGTTTTAAATGTGTTATGTTCATGAGAGTCTTTTGAGGTGAAGTTTGGAATTTTTGGAGGAGTTATGGATAAGTTTGGGATTTTTCAAAGATTGGTAATTTTGATGGTTATTCAGGTAGAAATTCGGCCATTGGATTAATGAGGTTTAGACTATAAAAGGTTGAAATAAGGCTGCCGATATTTTTTGGGGAAGTTTGGATCATATAGAGTTAAGAATGGCGAAGTTGGGCAAGGTTGAGCGTGGATAAGGCTTACATTTAATTTTGTCTATTTTGTGTAAGTAGTGATTTTTAGTTGGGAATTTAATTATGCTTCTGGACCAGGACGTGAGGAGTGGAACAAGACGTGAGGAGGCTCAAGCAGAAGAGACCTCAGATCGACGTCAGGCTTAGGCCTAAAGTTATGAGTGGACTTGTATTTTAAATAATATGCATGCTATGGTTCATGGTTGAACATTTTGTTTTGTTTTAGCCTTTGATGTCATTTTATTTTGACGAATTTATTTCTCTTGAAGAGTTACCGAAAATGGGATTTTCGGTGAATATGAGTATTTATTTATGAGAGTATGTATAAATTCTAGCTAGTCATATGTGTATGTCCACCTTAATGGCGACGTAGTATATAACCGCATTATGGTGTGATGTGAGCGTTAGACGCGACCGTAGTAACCCTATATGAGTATCTAATTCATATAGGGGGTATGGGCACATAGTTATACACCCGTCCGTCCACCTTAATGGCGTAGTGTAGCACCGCATTAAGGCGTGACGTGAGCGTTAGACGCAAACGTAGTAGCCTTGTATGAATTTCTATTTTCTTATATTTTTCCCAAGAATTCATACAAGGAGTATGGACGTGTGTAGATACATACAAATATTTATATATAGTTTAATGTATATGATCGAGTTTGAGAGGCTCAATATTTGAGAGTTGAAAGTTTTATCGCTTGAGGCATGCATTCAATTTCTTTGGAAAATAAATTGTGAAAGCATAAACATTTTTATTGCTCTTCGTTTCTTTTAAATTTACTTTTGTCCACTCACTCTAACGTTTGCAAATGTTTTCTCCTGGTGTTGTGATTTTGGGGAGCACGAAGGCTCCAGGTGTTTAAGGTTGGATTTAAAATTTTAAGAAGTGTTTGCAGGTGCTTTTAGGAGGGTTGTCCATTTTCAAGGGAGGTTATGCCGAACTTTTCGGTAAATTTTCCTTAGAGGTGGCCCCGTAGGATTTACCTCGGGTTTCAGGGTGAAATTCGGGGTGGGTCTTGATACATGTGGTTTAATCCTTTCCCATGAAAGGTTCCACAGATACCAAGTGAAGAATCGCCTTAGGTATCGAGTACATCAAAACTCAAATGAGTAGAATGTTACGTTGATCTTGCATACAAAACCAAGCTGTTATGAAACTCGATAGAGGTCACAAACAATGCTTTTAATGATTTGTCCTTCAGATTGATCACACACAACCCGGAAAAGCCACGAATTGATCAAACAAAATTCGAAAAAAAGTCTCGGATTGATCAAACACAATCCGAAGAAAGGTCGAGGTTGATCATACAACTCTGACAAGAAAACAAGAGTGATCAAACACACTCTTGACCCGCGAATAAAATTTTAGGATTTTTACCTGCACGCACAAAATCTCAAACATAGAATGGAGATGGAGAAGGGAGGAAAAAACTTTATCCTCCCTGAATTATTAAACTTGGAAAAGTTTAGGGTTTCAAAACATACATTTTGAAACTTCAAACACTTAAAGAAGTCGAAAATGTAGTTAGAGGAAACTAAAAATCGTCAGCAGGCGGCGGCCAAGGAATTGGCAGCCAGTGATGTCAGACGACGGCAGGGAAAACAGGCGGCGACGTCATTCGGACAGAGGAGCCGAAAAACGCTTTTTAGGGTTTCGAAAAACAAATGGTGGGCTATTGGTTCTAGGGTTAACAAAATGCATGATAACGTGATGAAAGATAAAGTGTAGAGACAAAGATAACAAGAACATCATCATCTTATTCATTGATAGGAGTTTTTTGTATCATTTGTATATGAAATTACAAAGTATCAATATGGTAATGATAAAGAATACATAGTCTTATTCTAACTACATATCCTGATGGCATAAGGCCAAGACACACATATGAAATATCCTAAAATAAATTTCCTATTTTTATTTAAATTTCTGGGAATTCACTAACATACAAGCACACCGCAAAAGTAAATTTTATAACCAATACTTTTCTTCAAAAGTGAATTCTGAATGCCCTAAAATAGAACACCCTTTTCATATCAAATATGTGCATTGATCGAATGGTCCAATCAAGAGACAAAAGATAAACTTCAACCCACTAAGGGACTTTCGTTCGAAGATACGTGAACATGAAGGAAAAAAAAAAAAAAACCACATGATTGAAGCTCGCTATGCCGCTCAATCGCCTTGGCGACTTTGACAGCCTTCTCAAAAGCCGGGTTTTGCTTTTGCTCGTGATATTCGTGCCACTATGAAGAGGGAACCCTATAGCGTTGAGCAAATAGGAAAATGTTTCATGTCGTGGCTAGTCTCCTTTTTATAAGTGAAAGATTGTAAGTTCGACTCACGATAGTTGTAACGTCTGTTCGGTTTGAATTGTTATTTTTTTATTAGATATCACAAATTTATTTATTTATTTATCTTATATATTTTGACATTACCGTCATCTTTTCTTATCTACAAAAAAAAAAAAAAAAAAAAAAAAAAAACTAAGGCTTAGCTTAAATCCTCATCATCATATTATACACACCCCACTTCCTCTCTCTCTCCCAATCTCTTTTCTCTCTGACTTACCAATCTCTGTGGCGGCTCTTGTTCAAGATTGGATCGGCTTCTCCTCTCTCTTGCTTTCCCAATTCGATCCCTCAAGCTCTGTCGTCATGGTAGTCGGCGCACAACCAAAGCCGCAGCCACAATCCCAACCCCAACCCCAGCAGCCGCAGCAACCGGAGCCTTCGCCTGAAGAGGAGGCCCTCAAGAGGAACACCGACTGCGTCTACTTCCTCGCCTCCCCCGTCTCCTGCAAAAAGGTTCCGCCTTTATTACCTCCTCTAGGTTTAATCCAAATTTAGGGTTTTAGGGATTGGGGATCTTAGGCTGCTTTAGATTTAGATCTTCTGGTGATTATTGAAATCAAATTCGTCTCCTGGAAGCTTGGATTTCAATTGACAAAATCTGAATTGGGTTCCTTGGTATTCTGGATCTTGTTAGGGCGTTGCATGTTCCTTTTGGGTAAATTTGAAATCTCAATTTTATCTGGGTAAAAAATCAAACCCTACAACGTAATTATTTTCACATCACAATGAGTAATTTAGTTTTTATTCTTTAGGGTTATATATAAATTTGTACGTAATGATCCTATTTGTATTATCTTGTTTTGATTCTTCTACAGAAAGCCTTGTTCTAAGCAAACATTATCGTAACTTAATGACAGTAAAACCTTTCTCAATAGTTTGGTGGTTTAATAGAATATAAGAAGGAATAAAACTTTCTCCTATTAGTAAGTAATTTACTGACTGTGATGGGTGGATTATAACCTTGTTGACATTTCGTTTGGCAGGGGAGTGAATGTGAATATCGCCACAGTGAACACGCTCTGTACAATCCTAGGGATTGCTGGTTCTGGTTGAATGGGAATTGCTTAAATTTGAAATGCTCGTTTCGGCATCCAGTAAGTATTTTTTTTTTCTTATTTCTCTCTTCAATTTTATCTTGTTTCGTTTTAAGACTTGTATGGGAATCAAACAATTGTA
Organism: Fragaria nilgerrensis; assembly: GCA_010134655.1. Taxonomy (NCBI): domain Eukaryota; kingdom Viridiplantae; phylum Streptophyta; class Magnoliopsida; order Rosales; family Rosaceae; genus Fragaria; species Fragaria nilgerrensis. The sequence goes on from CM020981.1 coordinate 12,098,694, forward strand.
TTTATTGACCCTTTATTGTTCCTGTCCAGCCTCTTGATGGCTTGCTTGAAAGCCCAGCAGCTAGTTCAGCTGGACCTTCTTTGCCGATACCACATACTGCAACGATGCCTGCAACCAATGCTACTTTTAACTCGAGTAAACAAGCAGTTCCCTGCATCTTCTTTCAAAGGGGGTTTTGTTCAAAAGCTGATAAATGCCCTTTCTCGCATGGACCAAATTCTATTACTAGTAGTAAAGTTCCACAGGCCCCAGCAGCTGCCCATGGTACAGAACCTTCAAGTCATAAGAAGGTTTTTGGTGGCATTCAAAAGTGCAATCAAGAGATGAAGGTTCCTCAGGTAAGTGCCTCAAAGATTGTCGGAGTGCCTCCTCAGTCCAAACCTGCTCCTAAGGTTGTGACTGCTCCACCAAGAAATGGAGTTGGCATTGAGAGGAATGTGATACCAACCAGAGACTTTGATGATGAGGCTCTTAGATACAAGGCAAGAAGTGGTTTCCCTGCTATGAATGGAGACTCTACTGGTCAGGCCAATCATTATCTTCAGGCTCATGTATCAGAAAACCATGGTTTCCAAAATGGGAAGGATGTTGATGAGCATTTGAGGGAGTCCTCTCCTGGATTTGATGTTCTTGTAGATGATGAGCTTGGAGATTCTGACTACTACCATGGTGAGGAACAGTTCGGAAGAACAAGAGTTCATGATGGAAGGAACTTGAATTCTATGAATGAGTATGATTTGGACCGTCCTGCCGATTACAATCCAATTGCTGATGGTGATCGAGAAAGGTTTCGTGACCCACGAGGCTATGACCCTTATGATCAGATGCAAGGGAGATATGCTTGGGACCAGCACGGGGCTTCATCTGAGAGACTGCTAGTTGGCCCTGCTCATTCAGAGAGGAGGGGTTATTGTAAATCTGATAGCCCAGATCACATTGATGGGTCAGACCTGCGACATCGTTTGTCCAAACATAGGAGGGGAAATGGTCTGAGATCTGTTGTCAGCAATGAGTACGATGGCCATGTTGAGGAGCGAAAAAGCCGTCCTCGTAGGGATCCACAGCAATTGCCCTCACATGAGGGCTCCCTCAGCAGTCGTCTTCGTGGCAGAATAAAGCTTCCAGGTGGCTCTTCTCCGGTCAATGGTAGTGACTTGCGCCAAGAGAGGGAAGGCAGAGGAAGACATCGTGACAGAAGTCGTGATAGAAGTCGCGATAGGTTGTCACCCAGAAGGCCTCAAAGTATGTCCCACCAAGGAAGGCTTCGAGACAGAATACAAGGAAGGGTGCAAGAGGACTCTAATAATAATGAGGCGAGAAACATCGGGGCTCCTCGTATGAGGAGAGAGGTACTGGATGAAAGAAGCTCCGAGTTTTCTCGTCCAAAACGTCTTTCAGAGCCGAAGCCAAATAATGTAAACATAGAGAATAATCAGCAATCTGAAGGTGATCTCTCATTTGAAGGGCCAAAGCCTCTTAGCGAGATTCTGAAGAGGAAGAGAGAATCTGAAGCAGCTGCAGCTTCTGGGAGCAGGAAAAGATCTGTTAATAAACAAGGCAACAGTGAGAAAGAAGGCGCCGTGAGCAATCCAGGTGGCTCTGGGACAGGAGATGTTACAACGACACTTAACAGTCAGTCCCTGTGGCCAAAGAAGAGAGCAAGTCTGCAACCACTGATACAGTTGGAACTGAAAATGAAAAGAACGACTTGGCTCCTGGCCAGTCTTCCCAAGGGCAGCAAGAGACTGAAGAAGGTGCGATATTTGATGATACAGCTGAGTATCACGAGCTTGAGGGCGAAGATCAGAGGGAAGGAGAATATGATTACGAGCAAGGAGAGGATGGCGAATACACTTATGAAGAAGGTGAAAACGCAGATGGTGAAGAGGAATACCTGGAGGAGGAAGACGGGGATGACTTTGCTAAGAAGATTGGCGTCATGTTCTCTTAATCTCAGTTAATGGGAAATAGGCGGGAGAGCAGCAACAAAGAGAGGAACTGATTGCTCTTTTTCCAGAGCCTCTCAAAACTGGTTTGGTTCTGATCAACTAACGTGGCTGCTCTGGTTTCTTTACAGAATTAGGGATAGCAGGTTTTGTTAATTGAAGCCTTTTCATTGTATTACTCTCTGATTTAATGGGGAATTTTCCTTGTGCTCGAGGCATATTTGCTGTGCTTGTTTGTGTGCATGGCTGCTGGCTGTAACAATAGATATCAATAAGATCTCTATTACTAGTGCTACTTCTCCCACTCTCTTTTCATTCCACTTGTTATTACTGTCTCTTGTTGTTTCCTTCTGTGTTATTTTTCTTTGGAGTTTGGATTACTGGAAAAAAAAAATAGAAAAAGATTCTTTGGAGTTTGGATTACTGGAAAAAAAAAATAGAAAACGAAATGCAGAATAACAAGTAAACGATCACGATGGGACTCGAACCCACAATCTCCCGCTCCGGAGGCGAGCGCCTTATCCATTAGGCCACGCGATCCTTGATGTTGACAACTGATTACTTATTTTATTACTTTGCCAACCAATTTTTGATATTACAATAATGACCCTCTTCTTGTTCTTCTTCTTCCTACGGTGAGTCCTCTTCTGCAATTGACGCAGAGAGAGAGAGAGCACCAAAATGACGACGAGGACGAATTTCTACAAGAACCCTTCCATTACTTACAAGAAGGACCTCTCTCTCTCCTCCGTTCTTCAAAACCTCAAAGGTTCACTCTCCATCATTTCAATCCTTCCTTCCCCAAAACGCACCGTTTTTCTTGTTTCAACCCAATTTTCGTTTACTTTCAGCTTACAACACCGCCACCGGAAATGCTCCGCCGCCTGAAGAGCAGACGCCCGCCTCCGATGCCAAAACGACAGGTCGTAAACGCCAGCGCGATCCAAAACCACCGCCGCGTGGCGGGAAGCGTGAAATTGAAGAGCGCGATGGACCTATGTCGCATCAGGATTACATCGAAAAGAGAAGGCAAGCCTGATTCTAGCTCCTGCTATCATATTTCAAATTTGAATTTGAATGCTTAAAAATTGCAGTGGCAGAATTGCTTATTATGTTTAGTCTGTGAATTGCTTGAGCAGAAAAGAAGCTTTTGCAACGCCAGCTTTTGAAGAATTGACTGCGGATGTTTTGGTAATTGGAATTTGTCATTTGTTAGTAATTTAATTTATTAATGGCTGAATTTTGAGCTAGGTTGTTGACATTGCAGGGAAAGCAGGGACCTTCCGGTTCGTGTTTAAATTTGGTACAGTATGACAGTAAGTTCTTCTGTGATTTTGCTTGCTACTATTACAAGCTTTTCGACAGCTATGGTTTTGATATCGTTGAGTGAATGTTTATACATTTTGCAAATGTAGGTGATGAGAGTAGTTCTTCGGAATGCGTAGAGAAGCAGGATCCTCCAAATTCTGGTTAGTTTACTATAGTGTCATTATCTGTGTGGCTTACATGTATTTGATCATATCCTTGAATTGATTGGATTTTGTCTAGTGAACCCTTTTTTTTTTTGTAGTTGATGCCGGTTTGTGCTACCTCTATTTGATAGGAGTATTTTTTCAGGTCAGGCGAATGAATCTGATGGAGTAAAGAGCAGAAGTGAACAGCGGTACCCTCACCCAGGCGAACCTGTTTGTGTGATGTGCGGTAAATATGGAGAATATATATGCAACGAGGTGGGTTATGACAGCACTTGAATTGCATATTACAAAATGTTAAAAATTTCACTCTTTGTCTCCCCTTTCTTCCCTGCATGATAATCTCTGACTTCAATTTGTGTTTCTATCTGTTTTGATAGACCGATGATGACATTTGCAGCATGGAGTGCAAAGCTGAATTACTGGAATCTCTTAAAGCTGTCAAGGTATTTAGCATTACAAGTTTGTTGTGTGAAGTTTAGTACTTTAGTTATTGCTTCCATTAGTCTGAAGTCATCCCCCTTCTTTTTTATCTTAGGATCCATTAAGTAATGAAAGACCAGATGTCTCCTCATCCGGGCCCAGCTATACCTTACCGATGCCCGATTTTGGTGAAGACACATGGGATTATGAACGTCATCGCTGGTCAAAGAAGACTTCAAATCTTTGTACATATGAATGGTATTTATGCTGTTAGACATCTTCTGTGTGATTGATTTAAGTACTGCCAGTGTATTTTCTATCCACCAGAGGGATGCAACTACTGTTTCTTTTCTGCATTTTTATTTGTCCAGTTAAATTCGCTTATTTAACTGAGAAGTGTCATTTTTTTTTCTCAACCTCTGACCGTGAACTGGTCTTTGTAGTTGGAAATGCAAGAGGCCTGGACACCTTGCTCAAGATGTTTGGTGATGACACGAAACCAGGTCATTATTATTTATTGTTAATCTTTATTTTAGATTTTATGACAAGTGTGCAACTACAACAGGTCTCGTTATTGGCTTTGTAATGTATGAAAATGAAGGCAATGAGATGGTATCTAATTTGAGTCGTTGTTTTGTCCAGATGACATTGGGCCAAAGCAATTCGATACCAGCGGACCTTGTTGCCTTGTACAGAAGGTTTAAAAAAATTTCTATATATTTGTCCTAATTTTCCGTTCATTTTCTTTCCTATGGCATTTGATTTATCTTTTGCTCTAAATTATGCGCTGATTATGCTAAGATTTCCAAAGATGTAGGTTTAGAGATCCCATGTCCTCTTTTTAATTATCTTTGACCTGAGCTCCTTTGTTCTTAAATCTACTAAAGCTGTAAAACATGTCTGTTTAGCTGATTAGTAGACTCAATGATGTAGAAAGCAAATTTGTGACTCTTAGCTCCAGTCATGCATTACATAAATGCAGCAGCTGCTGTCATTAGATTACCTCACTAAAAAGCCGTAATGTGACGATATCACATGATCAACTTCTAGCAATGGCAAGAGTATCTGTAGATAATGTGTGTAGTATAGGGAGTAAGTATATTTGACATTTGGATGTCTCTGTTTCCTAGTTCTAGATGTACACATTACTCAATTGAATATAAAACAGCTCTAAAACTACTTGTTTAACATCCATAAAGGGAACTTTTGGTTGGTGGTTGAGTGCTTTGATTAATTTAATATCCCGAACCCAAAATATAATAGAATGGTATCCAGTTGTATTGTATTTTTTCGTGTTCCGTTGAAATTATTTCCATGTTGTAGTGATCTGATATGAGACATGAGGATTAAAATGAACTCAGCAGCTCTTTTGTGTTTGCAGATGCCACCAGATAGGGAAAAACATGTCAGTGGCAAAGTGCAATGAATGCTACAGCTCATTAAGTTTAGCTACATGCCTTGATTGTGGTACTGCCCTCTGTGACAAGTAAGCAGTATAATTTTTCTTTATTGTATGGATTGGAATTTCCTACTTGTGTAGTCCTTTGTTATTGCTTTATCTTGCATTTCTTAATCTAGAGCTTACTTGTGGTTCTTCAAAACTTGTAGCTTCGGGTGGTATTATGATATATGATCTGTAAAGTAAGGATGAATTGAGTGGTTTATATATTTTTGTCTTTAAACTTAATTTTAATGAGGCTTAAATCTTGAGGTTGAACGATAGTTGTCATGCTTTACTGAAACAACAAGTCATCATCAATTCACCGAAATGTATATCGTTAAACATCATTGACATAGTATAAAAAGAGAGTGAATAGTATTTGATGTTGTTATTTATGGGCTTTCAAATTAGTTGCTCATGAAAATATATTTTCATGTTTAAACTCCATTCTAGCTTCCCTGTAGCATTTATAGACTGATAATACCAATTTCCAGTGCAGGTCATTTGCATGAGCATATACAGAGACATCCATCCCATCGACAATATTATTCTCATAAACTCTCTCGTCTGGTGGGTACTAGCTTTACCTTGCTGTTTACCTACGGATTTTAGAGAAGCAAAAAATGCTTCATAGTACAATTCTGTTAGATTTATAGGTGTTAACTTGTATGACATATTGGTGTAGTAGTCTTACATTACTCTGGACAGCATACCAAATGAATAAACATGAACTTCTTTGACTAGGTTAAGGTTAGAATCTGACAATTCTAACAAAGCTATTCTGTGTACCAACTTGGGGTTAGTAGAGAACGTCAGGGCCATGGTTCGCTTCCATGTTGTCTGGGGTTCGAACCACCGATGCTGTAATAGAGTTCCTTTTTGCTAAAGAGCACCCAGTTTGGAGCAAGAGATCCTTAGATTAATGATCAGGGTATGGAAAAACTAGTACATGAAGTAAAAATAAAGCTGTTCTTTCTGCTCTTTAACCCTTCTGGGAATTTTTGAGGATACCTGGTCATGCTTCATAGTTATCACAAACACCATATGAGCCTATGAGCGGAGGTCGAGATGGGGATAGCTGAATTAGACCTTGCTAAAAGAACCATAGTTATTGACTTTTGCTTCCTTGTAAGAAGAATAGAACCACTACGTAACTAAAGATTAAAACATGATGTGCATTACATTGAAGAAATCCTTGTGCATGTTGTAATCTCTGATTCCTGTTATTTACTGGTTATTTCCTGTGATGTGTAACAATTTATTTGTTTGGTGTAGGTCAAATGCTGTAAATCATCATGCAAGGTGACTGACATTAAGGATCTTTTGGCATGCCAGTACTGTTTTGATAAAGCTTTTGATAAGTTCTATGACATGTATACTGCAACCTGGTATGAAAATGGTTGACTGAAATTTACTATATTCTGTATTCATTAAATTTTGCTACTCTTGCAAAAAAATAAAAGATTTAAACTTTGCTACTTGTGTTTGCTCTGTTCCAGTTCTTACATTCTAAACTTATCCTTTTAATTTGTTATTTCTTTTTACTGGTGTGTCTATGAGGGTCACGTGAACTCCAAACTGGCATCGTTACCTATTCAAATAGTGAATAAATGCCTTTGGAGAGAATCCTTAAATATCAGCTGAAGAAATAGAACTTCTATAACAAATTGATTTATCAGTATCTGAATACTACATGTGCTTTTTCATTGCAGGAAAGGAACTGGTCTTTCAATTATATCAGGTTCTGTTTGCTGTGAGGATCACTTTGATTGGTTAAGTCTCTTAGTATTTTCACTTGTGTTGTTTTATCTTATGGCTTCAATATCAGGATGCTCATCTCTCTGACAGCTTTCTAATGCCGCAGGCATCGTATGAACTGTTTCAATGCTGGTGCGGAAGACAGTGGATATATCATTAGTAGGACATCCCTGAAAGAGAAGCATAGTTTGATTAGTGACTTTATCTTCTGAAAGTGATACTGAGGCAGAGACAACTACACTTCGGCTGTTCATGATGGTACCACTTCATTGACTCCTAATAATACATGTGAAGTTATCAAATTGTATTCTGTTAGTTATAGGTTATAGTTGTTTCCCATTTGACATAAGCATGTAATATAGTGTGCTATAGAAGTGTGCAATAATAATGTTATCAAAGTTATAAAAGATATAAACCAACGGATAGCAAGTTAAACCCCGCTAATGTTAAGGCCTTAGTTTCTTTTGGTTGTGATTAAACTACAAGGTTTGAATTACTAACAGGGACAGACATTCATGGTGTTTCAAACTATCAGGAGAGATTTGACCTTACTGATTAGTATTTATTCGTATACTGACAGCTTGGAGCTCTAGGGCTGTACTTCCATGGAACGTTGATATTATTGCAGTTTTAACCAGGAAGTTTTATGGACATGTTTGTGAGGGTGGAGGCTGGCAATGGCTGGCTGGCTGTAGGAGGTTCAATGAAGGTCAAATGAATCTCATCTGATTCTTATTAAACAGGTCGAGTAGTGTGTTCGTTCTCAGTTCCCAAATCCATGTGCATTCTGCAACTAGTTTCTCACTTGTGTTTTAACTAGTTATTTTCCCTCTTGGGAATATGTAGTGGTAATGAACGGTTGTCCCGAATGATTCTTTTGAGCTAAGAAACCCGACAACTTGAGGCAATAGAATTTAACTATTTCCCATCCCTTTTTCGGCTACAAATTGAAGGCAGGTTAATAGGATTGATTGTGCTATCTCAACTGTTATTACTCGCAGAGTTTTGGTGAAATCTTTGGCTACAAGTTAGAATAGTTAATGGAGAGTAAAACTATAGTTCGAGTGCATAAGCAGACTATGGTGGTGCATAAACAAAGAACAATTACTTATGTACTTCAGTCAATTATCTTTTAGAACTCTCAATATTGGCTTTGTTTGAGAAAAAGAAAAAAAAGAAAAATGTTGATCTTGACGGCATCAGTTTAATTTAATATTGATGAAGTAATGGGGTTTAGAGTTAGAACCACAGTCTATGATGGTTCTATTTTGATTTTTGACTAATCAGTACTGCTATGCAAAGTTGCAAACGGCTCCTATGCAAACGGTTTTGAAAATGCATCATGTTCTTTGAAGTTATAGAATTAATCTATATTTACATGGTATTCATAATCTCACAATATGCATTGCTGTATTTGTTAACTCAACTCTAGCACTCGAGTAAACTGCAATATTCTGGAAGATAGCCTCATGAATTCAAAGAACACAAACTTGGCTTTATAAGCCTTACATGGGAATGAGAAAAATGCAGATAACATCCACGTATACACTAACTAAAACCGTGGATAGTAGTTGAAGAAAGCTTCAAACGTAAGACACTACCCTAAACAATAGGAATTATCGAAAAATTTCAGTAAATTAAAATAAGGGACAATGCTCACTAGCCCTAATTTTAAAAATTGTATTCCCACTAACAAAATAAAATTTTAAAATTCCCAAGAGTCAACTTAAACAGCAGAAAGACAAATATACCCTTAATGAATTAAATAAACTACAATAGACCATTATAAGAGTCTATTATAAAATAAAAATTTTATAACCGAATTTTCACGACCAATGACGTTGACCGGGCTCCGGGGACAGTTGACCGGACTCCGGGAGCTGTTGACCAGACTCCGGAGACTGTTGACCGGCTCCTGGGACCGTTAACGGACTCCGGAAGTCGTTGTGCTTTAGTCACTTATAACAGGTCCTTACTGGGGGCAGTAGGACCTCCAACTAGGAGCAGTAGGATCTCCAACTAGGGTCAGTAGGACCTCCTACTAGGGTCAGTAGGACCACCTACTAGGAGCAGTATGAGGGTCTACTAAGGGCAGTAGGAGGGTCTACTAGAGGCAGTAGGAGGGTCTACTAGAGGGTCTACTAGGGGCAGTAGGAGGGTCTACTGGGGTCAGTAGGAGGGTCTATTGGGGGCAGTAGGAGGGTCTACTGGGGTCAGTAGGGGGGTCTACTGGGGGCAGTAAGAGGGTCTACTAGGGGCAGTAGGAGGTCTATCCAGGGGTCTACTGGGGGCAGTAGGAGGGTCTACTAGGGGCAGTAGGAGGTCTATCCAGGGGTGTACTGGGGGCAGTAGGAGGTCTGTCCAGGGGTCTACTAGGGTCAGTAGGAGGGTCTATTGGGGGCAGTAGGAGGTCTGTCCAGGGGTCTACTGGGGTCAGTAGGAGGTCTGTCCAGGGGTCTACTGGGGGCAGTATGAGGTCTGTCCAAGAGTCTACTGGGGGCAGTAGGAGGGTCTACTGGGGTCAGTAGGAGGGTCTACTAGGGTCAGTAGGAGGGTCTACTAGGGGCAGTATGAGGTCTGTCCAGGGGTCTACTGGGTTCAGTAGGGGGGTCTACTGGGGGCAGTAGGAGGGTCTACTGAGATAGGAGACTCGAGTGATTGGAACATAATATCATCTGATCTCACCATCATCATCCTAACAAAGTTACCTAGTTTTCCTTCGCATACTACATCCAAATAGGTTCTTTTAAACAATAACTACTACATTTTGGCCACAAGTTCGATCAAGTGCTTCAACAATAACCATATATAGTCCTGACCATCAAAAATTTTTATAAACATAAGGAAACAACAAAAAGCATAAACAATGCATAGTCGTGATTTTCCAGTTGGCCGTTCCTGGTCTGGTTAAAACTGACCTCAAATTCACAAAGAGGGAAGAAAAAGAAGAAAAAAGAAGATGGGAATCTCTCCGTCAAAGCGAGTCAAGTCCTCCCTCTCCAACTCGCCCAAGTTCGACTCAGCCTGCACCTCAGCTTTCACCCACTGCCTCTCTCTCACCGAGCACGGCTTCAACGACGTCTTCCCCTTCCAGCTCGCCACCGCCTCCGACCACCTCTACCAGACGCTCCGCCACGACTCCTCCCACTCTCTCGTCATCAAGTGGGTCCCGTCTCCCCCGTCTCGCTCCCAGGTCGACTCCACTCTCAAGGCCGTCATGCGCTCCGACTCCAACGCCACACTCGGCCCGGCCCAATTCAAGCAGTGGGCCGTCGAGCTCTTCGCCGGCGCCTTCGTCGCTAACGCCACGAAGGACCTGATGGTTCGGGTCCCGGTCGGCGTGGCCGGGATTGCGGGATTGGGTGCTGCCAGTCGGTTCGGTAAGGACATGGTTGTGAGGAGGACACCATGTTGATTGATTGGTGGAGCTTTCTCTCTCTATATTTGCTGGGTATCTAGAGAGAGAGGGGCATGGAACAGACGAGAGAGAAAGAAGAGGTATGGAGGAGAGAAATAGAAGAGAGGATAATACGAAGAGTAATATGGTCTGAAAAAAATAGAAAAAGTTAAAAATTTTGTTACTGGGAAAGTTGTCTAAAAGATCTTAGGGTTGATGGGAATTTTAGATTCTTATTTTGTTAGTGAGAAAAAATTGCTTAAAATTAGGGTAGATGAGAATTTTTCCTTAAAACAAGTTGTACCTAAGATTATAGTCATATTTTAATTTTCTCTAATATCTAAGATGTAATATGTTTTCAAGTGTAATTGTTAAAATCGTAACACTCTTGAGGCGTTATTAGACAATTACAATCGATAATTGAAGAACACACTCTAAAAAATCTAAGAAAACGTTGATTATACATGTGACATGCTTATACAAATGAATCATGGTGCTTCACTGCTTATAACTGTTGTTACAATAGAATATACATGAATCCAGCTAAATCACATTATTTTGAATGTGAGATGCAAAATCATATAATTGAAATGAGATCCCTTTTACATAACACATCATTCGCCATCAGATTATGTATGTCTAAATTTTGTTTTTGTTGTAAAAATGATGGCTTAGAACAAATGCACCTATTTTGGCATGATCAGACCAATTTTCAACCGGGGTGTATCTCACCGGTGGATAGCCTTTTTGATCTTTTGACTTAATCCAACGCTCATTTTACTCACTACTGCATTCGTTCTGTAAGCTATCATTCTGAGACCGGAAACAATCTAAGCATGAATTGTATGACCGTTTTTCTTTCGCAACCAGAAAAATACCGGCAATATTCACCCCACTTATTGGGTGAATATGTATGTTTATATTTGTACCATTTATCACATTAAGTTTGTCTTTGCTCTTTTATGGAAAAAAATATAAAAAGCCGACCTGAGAGAAAAAAGATATACAGTAGAAAATTCTGATATAAAAATCAAAACCCAACCCTTATTCAGTTTCCTTTTCCGACTGGCTCCAGAGAATTTTGGCGGTTTGGGAGTTGAGATCCTCTGTTGGACTGGTTTTCTCAGAGAAACCGTAAGTCCTCTTCATCTCCGTATCTGGGTTTCGGTTTCTTTATATCTTTCAAGTTTATGTTTGCATCTCGTGTCGAATAAATTTGTGTACCCCTTAGATGATAAAATCTTTTCCCTTCTAAATGTTAATATCTGATTTGCAGCTCTTCTATTCTCCTTGATTTTCCTGAACCCTAATTTACAGCTTTGCCCGGTTGTGTTACTCTGGGATTTCCCAATTCCATATGAAATTCTTGAATCGTTTTGTTTTCATAAAACCTAGTCCAATTTGAAAACCCCCAATTCTGCGTATCTAATTTCCGAGCATCGAAAACCCTGATTTTGATCCCCTTGTTTATAGATTTTTGGCATCTCAAGCAAAATTTTGAACGATCGTTTTGCGATTGATGTGCAGGTGAAGTGGTGATTTGAAATTACAAGTAGTAATGGGTGGTCATGGAGGTCTGAATATATTGCCGCAGAAGCGGTGGAATGTGTACAACTTTGATAATAGAGAGAAGGTGCGGCTGGATGAAGAAGCCGCCGCCAAAGAGGAGCAGCTCAAGCGTGAACAGGCCAGGCGGAGAGACACCGAGTACCGAATTGAGCAGCTCCGGGTGGCCCGTGGATTGGCCCCATTGATCCAACCCAAGGAGTCTGCTGGAGAGGAATCAAAGCCGGGTCAGGCTGCTGAAGTGGAGTCGAAGCCTGGTCATATTAACCTCTTTGAAGGGATTAAGATTTTCGACCCTATCAAGGGGTGGAGAAGGAGGGAAGTGAGGGGAAAGATGGGTTTAAGAAGAATAAGAAGATGAAGAAAGAGGAGCCGCCCAGGGTTGTGACAGCTGAGGATGAGAAGTATAGGTTGGGGTATGGAGTTGCTGGGAAGGGAGTTAAGTTGCCGTGGTACCTTGAAAGGCAGAATGCGGATGCAAATGGTGAGGATGATGAATCGTCGACAGCAGTTAAGGAAGAGAAGAAGAACAAGAGTGGGAAGAAGACAATAGAAGAGCTGAGGGAAGAACGGTTGAGGAGGGAGAAGCGAGAGAAAGAGAGGGTGCGCGCTCTGATTCTGAACAAGAGCGGGAGACAGAGCCAAAGGGATGGAGCTGATTTTAAGGATAGAAGGTACACTAGGAGGTGAGTTTACACAGATGTTAATAGCCAGAACTTCGGATTTTCAGATTCCAATTGCTTTTCTGTAACATGTTTTTAGTGTTGCAACAATGTGAATGATTGGTGAATTCAATAAAACTGGTGGTTGTTACTTTCATGGTGTTATTGAAATGATATATGACAATTGGAATGATAATTTGCAAGTGACTGCAACTACCACAAAAGCGTTGAATTTGTTATATTTTTTTTCTATACACCCTAGTTTGGTTATCTAGCTTAGATGCTTTGTCTTCCATCAGAAAGGAATAACCAAATGCATGTCCTTATATGCTCACGGTCTCTTCCGAATGACTGCATCTTTGTGTCTGTCTTCTGCGGAATTTTCTGCACAAACCAAGTATTTTTGGGTCTTTGTCTTCCTCAGAGCAAGTCTTCTCAAGATATTAATCCGGTCTAAGCCTATGGTGCAACCATAGGACTTTTGACGGGCATTCTTAATCTGATGTCGATAGCAGTAACTTTCATGCATTGTTTAGATACCGGGGACCCTCAGATAGTCAGATATCTTATGGTACTACGAGGTTCGTTCCCTGGGTCGAACAGATTAAGTTCTGCCATGGACTGACACCATTTCGGTACCACTAGGTTCTTTGGGTAGGTTGAAGAGGTTGAGTTTCGCAATGGCCTCACCATCTGAATCGTAATTGGAACTTTGAATAGAGTATGCAAGCGGTAAAATTGTGGTGTGAGCTTTAAAGTCAGATACGTCAGAAAACACTAGTTCTGCCATTGAATGTTCATTGATAGAGAGGTCGTCTCATAGCGACTGTTAGTCTCACTGTAGATCCTTGTATGTCATAGTCGTTTGGGATTACAATCTCATGTAAGGGAAAGCAGTATCGTGCAACGTACGCTGGATCAAAATTTTGGGACAGGAAAGCAGTATGGTGCAATGTACACTTGATAAAAATTTTGGGACACAAATTGAGATCTCTCATGGAAAGAAGCTTAATCAAAATGTCAGTAGAAGACATTGAATGCTAGGCAGCTTGTGTGTAAATGAATTAGGAGAAACGGAGACAGATTTACTGAATGAAAAATGTCAAGAACGTAGCTGCATTTGGCTGAAGTTACAATCCGCTCACCACTCTGATTCAGATATCTACTTATTCATCAAAAAGCAGAGCTTACTATCCTAAGTGAAACCTGGAAACTATCAACTAAAACAAAATATGTTCAAAAACCTCAAGATTTCACAAGACAAACCCATGCAACTCTTTATTCAATCTTCACCTCAAACACATTGTTTTTCTCCTCCTCTTTCACCTTAGGAACCACCAACTTGAGAACCCCATTCTTCATCTCAGCCTTGATCGAAGTGAGCTCGTAAATCTTAGGAGGCAAATCCAATCTGGTAGAGAACCTCCTCCCTCCATCTTCTTCATCCTCAGGGTCCTTCCCCTCTCCTTTCACAGTCAGAGTGCCCTGCTCCACAGAGATCTTCACATCTTCCTTGTTCAACCCCGGCATGTCCATCCTCAGCAGCAATGCCTCGTCGGTTTCCTTAACGTCCCAGCCTCTTCTTGATCCACCTGCGCCAAGGCCCCTATAAGCAGCCAGGTATGGATTCTCCATGAATTGATCCATCAAGTTGAGGACCTGGCTCAGACTTCTTGGCACCTGGTTCAGACTTCTTGAAATGCTCCGTGACTCGTCGTAAAATGGATCAAATACATCTGCTAATCACAGAAACCCAATTCAGAATTGCAGAAGTTACAAGAACCCAGATGAGATCTGACATAATAAACAAAACCTATTTCACATTTCACACAATTAACGAAACCCAGTTGAGCGTTAATGATTGAAGCACTCTATGTGAACACTTGAGACCAATAATCATGTTGCATTTCATATACTTGACAAAAACCCAGTTGAGATTTCACATATTTAACAGAAACCAATTGAGCTTTCATAAAATTAACACAAACCCAGTTGAGCTTTCATAAAATTAACACAAACCCAGTTGAGTTTTCAGACAATTAAAAGAAACCCAGTTCAGCTTTCACACAATTAAAAGAAACCCAGTTCAGCTTTCACACAATTAAAAGAAACCCAGTCAAGATTTACACATAATAAGAGTAACCCAGTTGAGATTTTCACTTATTAACATAGACCTAAATGAGGCCTAACAATCTTGAAAGGGCCCTCAATTAAAGATTGGGAAACACAAAAGGAAAAGAAAGAGAAGACTACCTATAGGGTCACGGCGGCGATAGGGAGAGCCGGTGGTGGAGCGGTCGACGGAGACGCTGCGGTCGTCGTCGTCGTAGCTGGACCTCTGGGCATTGGTGTTGAAGGAGCGAGAAACAGAGGGGGCTACAGAAACAGAGCGAAGAGGGTGAACAGCATGGAGAAGAGGCTTGGGGACGATGATGCCCTTCTGAGAGCGATTGAGATTGACGAAGCCATTGATTAAGCTTTTGCTACAGAGAAAGATCGCAAGAACAGAAACGGGTTTTGGAAATTTGATGCAGAGAGAAGGTGATGGATGTGAGAGGGTTAAGAAGGGTTTATATATAGAGGGGACACGTGTAGGAAAGCGTGGAGAAGGGGAAAGGAGAGAAGCGTGGAGAAGGTTCGAGAGCTGCTCAGGGGAACTGAATGTTCTGGAAACAGCAGATTTATGTTCCTTTTTTTTTTTTTTTTTTTTCTTTTTTTTTTTGGGTATTGTTGGTGTATATATTTTTTTCCTTGAGAAACATAGATCTTATCTTTTTTGGTCTTGGAGGCTCATTTCTTTATTTATTTATTTAACATATTCTATTTTGCATCGGGGTGCGACACTGTTCACGTGTACAGTGGTTTCACTGTTCACAAACTACAGTGTTGGGCCTCAGTGTTGGACCTGCGTTTCTCGCCGTCTCATGAATGTTCGAGAGCAATCGAGATCGATCTCGACACCTTTTCGTTTGATCAGGAGGAGAGGACTCTCTCTCTCTCTCTCTCTCTCTCTCTCTCTCTCTCTCTCTCTCTCTCTCTCTCTCTCTCTCTCTCTCTCTCTCTCTCTCTCTCTCTCTCTCTCTCATTCATCTTAGTTACATATGTCACCTCCAAACCCTTAAATTTTTACCTTATTTACCAGCTTGAGTATAATAAGAATTTTTACCATCTCCGGCATTGAGATATAGTTTATTGGTCCCTAGAGGGGTTTTGAGGGACGTTTATTTCGGAGGATTTATTCGTTGGAGAAACATGTAACGACGGTAAAAATGGTAAATTTTAGCTAGTAAAAGGTAATTTTTATTAGGGTATTATTTTTGGGGGTGTTAATTTTTGGTTTTGGGTTATATAGAGGAGTTGGACCGGTTTGGACACAAAGGCCCAAACCCATTTCTTCTCTCTCTCTCTCTCTCCTCTCCCTCCCGACTTCTCTCCCGAGCTCTCCCGACCCGAAAATTTTCCGGCCGCCGTACGCCGCCGTCCGGCCAAGATAGGAGGTGTGCTTGGTATCAATTTGAAGCTGAGAGCATCCTCTACAAGTCTAGGTAGGTGGCAGCCAGTGTCGCACCACCGTGAGGGAGCACGATCGCTAGGAAGGTGCGGCTGTGCCGCGGAGGCGTTTTCGCCGGAACTCCCGCCTCCGGCCACCAATCGGGCAAGCCTTGTACGGTTTTGTAGGTCTCCAACCTAGCTGCCTTGCCCTAAAAGGACTCACTCCGGTTCGTTTTAGGTAAGGAGAAATTTGAGGTGGAATATCTAGGGCGTTTTTGATGTTTCCGTTCGATTAGCATAGCTAGGCTTGGATTTTGGGTTTGTGCTAGTTAGGAAAGTTGTAGAGGGAGTTGAGAGGAAGCTACTGTTAAAATTTGGTAGGATTTGGAGGTCCGGCCGCCGGCGACGCTGTTTGAGAGTTTTGTATGGTTTTAAATGTGTAATAATTAGAGGAGTTTAATGAAGTGAATTGTGGAATTTTTGGATGAGTTTTGGATAAGTTTGTGAATTTCTGAAGTTTGGTATTTTTGGCGGTTGAATAATGTAGAATCCGGCCGTAGGGTTTAAGTCAATTTTTGGGAAATGTTGTATTTACGGCTGCCGAGTATGATGTTAAAGTTTGGGTCGTTTTGATTTAAGAATATCGAAGTTAGGCAATGATGAGCGTGTTTATGGCTCTCGGTTAATTTTGCCTATTTTGAATAAATATTGGATTTTTAGTTGGGAAATTAATTATATATTTGGAACAGGACGTGAGGAGGCCCGAGCAGAAGAAGTCTCGGAGCGTCATCAGGCTTAGGCCTAATTTATGAGTGGACCTTTGTTTTTAATTGAAAAGCATGCGATGAATGATTTTGTTGATCATTTATTTCTTCTGATGAGACTTATTGATTTCTCGGCTATTTGGTAATTTTTCTCCTTTGGAGAGATCCTGAAAATGAGATTTTCGGTGGATATATATTTTGGATATTATGAGTATAGTATGTATATAAATGCTAGCTAGCCATACGTGTTTGGTCCGTCATAATGAGGTAAAATACCATTATGACGTGACGTGACGTGAGTGTTAGACACAAGCGTCATAGCCCTATATGAAAACTACTTTCTTTTCTGGTTTATTTATGTTTTCATATAGGGAGTCCACACGTATATATACACTCGCCCTCTTCGGTCATAATGAGAAAAAATTTCATTATGGTGCGATGTGAGCGTTAGACGCAACCGTCGTAGCCTTGTATGAATTTCTATTTTTCAATTTGTTCATAGAATTCATACAAGGAGTCTGACAAGTGTAAATACATACACATATATGTTTATACATAGTAGAGCTTGAGAGACTCCATTTTATTTTAGTTGGTGACTAGCCAGTGCTAGTCGTGAAATTGCCAGTTTATGAGTTGAGCACTTTTGAGCTGCCGCATGCAGTATTTTTTTCTATGAAATTAAAATGGGAATGCATAAATATTTTGTTATTAAATTATTTTTTCCACTCACTCTAACGTTATTAAATGTCTTTCCCTAAGCCCTTCATTTTAAAATGCCCAGTCTGTAGAGTTCGGATTAGATCTAGTATGAGACGAGGTATAGTCACCCGTATTTCCATCACCTTTCACCAGTAGGTTACTTGTTTAACCTACCTGTGTTTTCTTACTTCTGCTAGTGTCTAGTAGCTCTGAATACTTGGGTTTAATATATATATTTTTGGTTGTGGGTGAAGGCATGTTGATATTTTAGAATATTTGACGGAGGATGTATATTATCTTAGTTGATGTTTATTATCTTGTTGGTGGTGATTGTATTTGGGGAGTACGAAGGCTCCAGAAGTTAAGGGTGGATTGAGAATTTTAGGAGTGTTTGCAGGTTTTCGTTAGGAAAGGTTGTCCATTTCTAGGGGAGGTTATACCGAACTTTACGGTAAATCTTTCCTTGGAGGTGGTCTCCGCACGATTTACTCCGGGTTCATGGTGAAATTCGGGGTGGGTCGTGTCAACATATCTGCCGCATCTGACTTAGAGTTTAGGGTTCTGATATTGGGTTTGTCACAGTAAGTAGAAAGGGAGGTGATTTTGGATTCCTGAGGAGTGAGAGGTAAGACGATTCCTAATTGATAATCTTTTCTTCCCAATTTTACTACTATTGGGGTTTCCTTTCTTCCTTTTTTTTATTGAAAGAGAGTGGGAGATGAAAATTAATGTTGGGTTCGTTTTTAACAGCAAGATGGACAACAAATTTGCAAGTTACGAGCTTCAGAAGCTCAACGATTCTACATTGATAAAACGAGGGCTTTCATTATTAGTTTCCAGGGCCACTATCAAAATCGACGGCACCATAGCCGTAAGTAACTCTCTCTGTTTCATTATGAGTTTTGTTAATTCAATCTCATTCTGTTTTTGTGAATATAATTTTGTTTGTGCATAGACATGATGATCGTGTGATTATAATAAGCTCAAAGGATAGTGATCCCAAGAGTGTGCTGCAGCACATAGCTTAATTCTGAAGGTGATGAGCTATTTGTGTTTTGGTTTACTATATAAGCTGTTATGTTGATGTTCATTGTTTCAAGTCACAATCGTAAAATGAATTTCTATTTTTTGGTTTGTGTGCTGCCATATTATATAAGAGGGTCCTTGGATTATCTCAATGAAGAAATGCATGTACATTTTACTAAAAGATTGGATTGGTTGGTTTCATTTGATGATTTTGTGGGGTTCATTAGGATGTGCTGATTTTAGCTGAAACCTTCTCTCTTTATAACGGATTATGGTCTATTTTGATAACATATTGCATTTTATGGCCTATTTTGATGCATGTGTGTTCATTCTATCAAATCTGGAGTGCCTCAATGGTAATGAGACATAAACATTACTTCATGAATTTGTGGTTTGATTAGTAGATTCTTTTCATGTGTTTAGATTTGCAGGTTATCTATTTTGTCTATTTATGTGACTTCACTGCTTAAATTCCGCATCTGTGTGCTCTGTCATCTTAATTTATCTTGATTTAGAACAAGATTCATACATGAGTATACCAAGATGATGTTATACCAAGATTCATATCTGAGTATATCTGAATGATGATGTTTATTTGGTACCTGATATAAACTATATTGTGATAAACTTTATTGTTTATGGTGGCTAGGTCTGTTCAACTGCCCAAGGCAGTGTTGGCGAGTGAACAAGAACATAATAGGATTGTGCAATCCTCACTGTTGGTATAAAATGCAGAAATAGCAGCTAAAAACAATTGAGAATCAGGAAAATTTCATATGAATCATAGAGGGGTTAGGTGCTAGAAACGATTATGCATTGTTGGTCAGTTTGCATACCATCGATAGGCTGTACAAATTGTATTTGCAGGATATGTAATTGTTATGTATTTATAGGATGACGACTCTGCAATCATGGTACATGCAGAAGAGTAAATGAAATGTTTGCCCCTGAAGCCTAAAGGTACGTTTAGTTGAAACGATAATAAACATTCCCTTTTCTCATTATAACTTATGAGTTTTGATATGAGTATTCTTTGATATATGGTCAAATAGGTCACAAATACTCATACTTGCAAATTGAATTCGTCAAAGTGAAAACATGTATGTCCTTTCTTCTTATTGTTTATGTACAAATTGAGTTCCTAGAAAATTATAACATTTTATGGAGTTCAATGTGTTAGGAATTTTAATTGTTGCCATTCTTATCACCATGGAGTCAATAGGCTTAAAAAGAAGGAATGTTATGTCTTAATAGTAAATGAGTTTTGTGTGAATGAATTTGCTCCCGTTTAGTTTTTTGTTTCAATTGAATTTGATCCATATCTGAGATTTATTGTTAGTCTGCTTTTCATATAGGAGTTATATCAAATTTGCTACTCATGTTATTTATCTTTGTTCTGAGCATTGGGGAAAATGTGAGTAGATAGTAAATCTTCTGGTTTTTGGCCAGTTGATGAAGTAATTGTTGAACACTAGCTTTTCATTGTGCAGTTGGTGAACAGTGTGGTGACAGGTTTTATTTCTATTTTATACTTAGGTATGAATCTTGGTATAATATACATTCCCTGATTGTCTCAAGCGTGATTTATATATGCACTAAGTCTACAGCTTTCTTCTGATCTTCACAATTTCTTTCAATTGTCCTCAGTGATTAATGGAGTTCGCATACAAAGCGTTGAAATTGATATTGATCAAGAGTTAACGATTGATCGAGAATTGGTGAGGTTTCTATACTATAATCATGTCATAATTCACTACTGAAAAGTCTATCATTATCAGTGCTAGGTGTTGCATATCGGTAGTAGTTTTATTGTTCTCTTTATTTGCATTATGATGAGACTGATTAAGAATTATGTAAGGGTCAACTGAAGGTGAGCCTTTAAAATCCGGTCCCAATTGATGGGAATAGTGTTTAGAAGTGCTCTACATCAAACTTTTTGTCTAGATAGAAATGGAGGAAACACATTGGTCGAGCAGCGTGGAACATAGATTTACTTAACACTTGCCTATTTTGAGGTCTGTCACTATGTAGTGTAACAATATGATCAGTAAGCTTATTTTGATGGCTGCACAAACTATTTTGATATTCATATTTTTAGAACAGACCTTATATCAATTCTTAATAAAACTGTCTTAATTATATCAAAATTCAAGTCATCAGTTAAAATGGGTTTCTACTGGCCTTATATATGTTATTAACATTATAACACTAGGTTTATACAACCCGCTGCAACGCGCGGGCAACTTTTTAGTTATATATCTATTCTTTGAGATGACGTCAGCGACGGGTTGCTGTTTCTAAGGAACAGTTTTAGGTCTTGGGCCAGAAGTTTCAGAATTCAGTGTCCAGTGGTTTCGAGAGAAAGAGAGAGGGATTAGATTTTTCTTTCTCTTGAAGCTTCCAGAGTGGACTGTGCGCGGAACTTTTGCTCACTCACCCCGTCGTTCTCTCTTGAAGCTTCCAAATTGGACTGTGCTTCGTTTTCTCTTCGTGAACTGTCTCTAAATCCTCTTTCGTCTCTCTCTCACTCTTTTCAATCTCCGCCTCAAAATTTTCCGGTTTCTATCGAGTCTGTTGATCATCGGAAAGATCGAGTGAGTTGTGCTGCTTCAGAAGACGAATCCTCTTTGTTTCTTTTCTGCTTCTGTGATTCGAGAGTGAACTGATTTGGGGTTTCAATGATGCAGGAGAAGGGAGGTGTTGAAACTTCTAGCGATCTCTCGAGATTTTCGCTTCTCATTTTTTCCAGTGATCGAACCCAGCCACCCTTTCTCTCGCTAGCCGTCTCCTGAAGGTTCCAGAGCATCTCGACATCTTCTCCTTTTGTATATGTTTATGGATATGTCCTCAGCTTTACCTCTTTAATTTTCACTGTATGATTTGCTATTCCACTACCAATGGCTTCCTGTGAGTTCCTATCTCCTTCTCTCTAGCACGCAAATATTGAATTTGAACTTGATTTCAGTAGGTGTTACTCAATTTTGGTATCCTTGATTCATTGCTTTTGACTATGAGGAATTTGGTTTTGATTTTTGATGTCTTTAGATTATGTGATTGATTGTTGTTCTTAGAAAGGAGACTTCTATCAAGTCAAGGAAAGGTATTGCTTCTTCATAATCTGGGTAATTGGTTTCCAATCTATTTCTTGCTTGCATTCCTGCATAACCTATCAATCATAATTGGGTTTGATTTGCTTTACATATTAGTGAGATTGGAGTTGTAGCTGAAAGGTTGATCTGTGTATAAAGGCTGAGCACTTCCATTTTGTTTTGCAGGGTTAATGAACAGTGTGGTGTCAATTTTATTACTCTATCTTTTGAACTCAGGTATGAATTTGTTATAACTTCTAATGATTATATTGATAGCTGACCTTTTCTTTTGGCATTGATAATATTAATGTTTGCAGAGTCAGGGAGTTCTCATATAGTATTTGGTGTATAGAGTAAATGATGTTTGATGCCTTTTGTCAATTTGATTTGTAAGTTTTCAATTTGAATCTTTTGTTGGTTTTGTAAATGCAAATACAAAATTAGGTGGTATACAGTGTTAAGAACTCGAGGTTACTTTTAGCAAGGTAATACATCATACATGTTAATGAAGCAAGTGTTCATTTTGATTGTAAAGTGATTCTAAATTAAATGTTCAAAATATACATATTCTATATTGGATTTTGATTTGCTCATCTAAAATGGCCGTTGGTTTTTTCCCTTTAGCAATCATAAAGGATTAATCTCAATCTATTAATCTACAAGGTTCAATTTTCAGGTTAGCACTCTAAATATTGGTGTTGTGGATCCTTCAATTTTGTATATTTCCCAATTACAAGCTTTGGCTTCATGTTACTCATCTTTTCCTTTATTCAATTATGTTCTTTCATTTTCGTTTTAAGTCGAATTTCCAAGCTTAAAAAGTGTTCTTTTTGTTTGGAAATAAAGTGTGGTGTTTCAGTTGTCCTCTTTTTGCTTCAGTTCATATTTTCATGAGATAGTCTAACAGTGATGCTTTATCTGCTACCCATGTACGAAACATGCAAGCGAATATTTACTAAATCATGTTTACCCTTGGTTTGGAATATCGATGTTCTCTTGTTGTTTATCATTTTAGCTTTCTACATTATATTGGTTTTCTCTTTTCGTGCAAGTATGCATTCGTTTTAATATTTGGAAATAAATTGTATAGTTGTATTTATGGTCAGTTATATAACGGTATGTTCTTTTTTCTTTTGCAGATTTGGACAATAATATTCTATTGTCACAATCAATGGCTAATATAGAGAACAATGAGCTCTTGTATACTATTTGTTGTGCTGACGTCATCATTGTTCACTAAGCATTGTTTCTGTGAATAGTGCTTAGGGAAAAAATAATTGACTTCATTATCTAAGCCACCGATTAATTGCTCAATTGAGTGAATTGACTGCTCAATTAACTATACGAATAGTCTGATAATCATCCGAAGGGATGATAAAAAAAAAACTAAAATCCTACAAGGAAAATAAAGTTTGATAAATGGATAATCAAAATTTAAACAAAAAAACTACGTCTTTTACCAAGAACTTATTCGACATAATCTTAATTGTCAATATTCGTCATGATTAGCTTGACGACCATGTAATATGTAATATATGTTGGACGAGTTGTGCGAATTCTAATCCTGAAGGAGATATGGACATTTAGATCAACGAAGTGAACATTATTATCACCTAACATAAAAATACATTTCTACTTAATTGCTACTATATTTCCGCCATCATTCTTACAAGTGATTGGTTTCTCATTGCAGAAGCTACTGCCCGGCCTTAGGGACAATCTTGAGGATCTAAATCTTATGGAGAATTTTCCTTCGGTCTAATTCAGGAGGAATTTTCAATCGACAAAATCTGATATGTTGTCAGAAGCTAAATGGATCTTTGTTAAGTTATGATTTTAAATCTAGATGGATAAGAACATACAAGTTGAGATTTTAATTACATTTAACTGTTACTCGATCTTTTGTTAGGTTATGTCAAGTGGAACTCATGTGGCAGAAGTAATCTGTTTACTGTTGGGGGACATATGGCACATGAAAAAATAGGATTAGGAACAGATGATTTCCGATCCAAACCGAAGTAGGATTAGGATTCGTCAAGTTATATATACAAGAACATGTCATTTCCCAATCCGAACACAAATAGAAAAAACATTCAGAAGAGTAAACTTAAAAAATTTCTAATTGAGGGTATTGCTCTGGCTGCCGGAATAGTTTTTCTTTTACTGTTTATTTATTGTTGAATTTTTTTCCGTTTTTAATTTTCTCTAATATCTAATACCGAAATACTATTATTTGAGAGTCAGCGTCTCGGCAACTTTCCACTGTAATCGCTGTTTATAACGTTGGATTATATATAATTATAGAAATTTTCCTAAACAAGAACTATATTAGTTTAAGAGTCTACCCAAGCCAACCCCCTCTGCGCAATCACCACCACCCGCTCCATCTCCTCCATTCTTTGCACACAGACTCTACGTTGCAGACTCGTCTTCCTTTTCTTCTTTCCTCTTTAACTACCTCACTCATCTACCATCTATTTGCCTTCACAAATCATTCTGCTCACCATACTACCTTCATTACATCTCCATGCCAGTACCCCTTTCATTCTCTGCAACTACAACCCCATGCTCTCTAATTCAGGAGTAGTTTCCTGAATGTTGAAGATCGTAACAAGAATTTTCCTTCGGTCTAATTCAGAAGGAATTTTCAATCGGTAAAATTGATATACCGTCAGAAAGTTATGATTTTAAATGAAGATGGATCGAACATACAAGATCAAAATTTTTTAGTTACATTTAGCAGTGTCACTCTCACGTGGCAGAAGTTTAATGTTGGCACACAAAAATAGGAACAGGTGATTCCGAACCCAAGTCGGATTAGGATTTCATCTCCGAACCCAAGTCGGATTAGGGTTCCCTTGCTGAATTTGATCATTCCTTATGCGAAAAGGATCCACCTATATATAATAGAAAAAGGCTCAGAATTGGTAACCTGTGTTAGCTAACATAAAAGGTTACTGACGTATTGCTCCGGCCGCCGGAATAGATTTTTTAACCGTTTTTGGGTAAAGAGTTCGTGAGGTCGATCCCAGCTATAACGTGGAAGATGACGTCCAGGTCTGGAGTTGCTGCCATTCGACAAGAGGAGGAGGCCGAACAGTTTCTTTGGTCTATGCTCGGAGACGAATCGGAGTTAAACTTGGGTGTTGTTAGGGACATCCTCTCTCAGTGTGGCTATGAAGTTGAAAGGGCCTTGGATGCCTTGCTTGAGTTGTCTTCTTCTTCCTCGAGTGAGACGTGGTATTGCGTGGGACTGCTGGGAGACACTGATCAGAGTTATGCAGAAGTTCTTGCCGGTAGCACTTCCGGAGCTCACCGGAGTTCGAGCTCAGATGACCTCTCTAAGATAGTGTTGGAATCTTTGTTCAACAAGTCTAATAAGAGGAGTCGACCTGAAAAAGAAGAACCCAGAACCATGAAATCTTGGAAGAAAAGTGCCAAGAAAGTGCAAGACTCTTCGAAATCCAAGCTTGATGTTGCCAGAGGAGGTGAATATGACGCATATAGAGGGGCTGCAAAGCAGCACTGGGATTCAGTAACGTCCGACTACCAGAAAGCAGCAAATGCATATTCAAACGGATCTCGGGCGTATGCAGGTTATCTCTCTGAGCAGGCGAAAGTGAAGGCGAAACTGGCAAGAGAGGCGGATGAGAAGGCAAGCCAGGAGATCTTCAAAGCAAGAAACAAGGACAAGGGGATAGAGAATGATGTGATGACCATTGATCTGCACGGGCAGCATGTCAAGCAAGCAATGAGGCTTTTGAAGATCCACCTTGTGGATGGGGCTAATGAGCAATCGCTAAGGCACCTCAGGGTTATCACCGGCCGTGGTGCAGAAAGGTCTGTTCTGAAACAATCTGTGATCAGACACGTCCAGAACGAAGGTATCAAATGGAGGGAAGAGAATCCGGGAGCCGTACTGATCAAGCTAGCTTCACAGAGACAAATTCAGGTTCATGGATAGGGAAGAACTCAAGAAAGTATATGCAAACTGAGTTCATTGTTGTCTTTAGTCTTAGTTTCCTTTTCTAGTCAGTGTCATCTATTTCGTGTCTATCTTTTCGAATTTTCAACCCAACTTATAGAGTATATTTTCACTATATTCGTACAAGTCTTGAAAAATCTTTTTATTCGTATAAGCCCAGACAATTTAGCACAAAACTAAAACAAGCGGGTCACTTCATCCACAAGGATGGCTTACCAACAAACAAAAAATAAGAAACATTATAACTGAACACATGTTCTACATCACATTGAGATGTATAAAATTATTGTCATACACAGTTGAGCGAAATCCCTCAGAGTTAAAACCACAAAAATAAACAAGTAAAAATCATCCTCTTTTAAGTTACAAAAAGAATATGAGTTCTCCGACACAGCTAATCTAGTATTCCAGCACCTACAGACTCATGACTCCCACCTAAACAAGTTTGGAAACTTTGGCAAAGCTAACTAAAGATGAAGCACCTGTCCTTTGTTCGTTTGTGTCCTTCCACCATCATTCTTCAATGACTGAGAAGGAAATGGCTTGACAAAGATCTGTAATAGACTGCTTACGACTTCTTCATGAGATAACCCAAAAGTAAGCCAATCAGGCCAATGACAATGACAACAATGATTGAAACGCCACCACTGCTTTTGCCCCCTTGATTCCTCAAGAGTTCCTGCAAAAGAACTTGTTAAGAAATAGAGCAACAATATTTGGCAAGCAAGATATAAATTGAAGAAAAGTGGAAGAGTGGAATCCCATGAAATAATTCCTTTCAATCGTTATATAATGAGACAATATGAGACAATGATTAAGGTAGCAGAAGAATAGCAAAAAAGAATAAGACTTGTATTCATTCAGAATATAACCTCAATCACTTCCAACAATGCAAAACAGAAAACTACCACAATCTCAATCAATGGCCATCACTCCTATACTTTTTCCACAAAAAAATTCATTGTTCTTTTATTGATGCAGAAAAAACAAAAAGCTTTATAGGGCATATGATTTGCAAACTAACAAAACGAGAAATTATAATAGATTAATAAAATTCAAAAATAATAATAAGAAATTAAGAATAACAATAATATCCAATTTTTTTTAACAATATTTTGCACTCCTCATTTTGGTACATAAATTACAAAGTAGCGGATTCTGGAAATGATCACTATGGGGTCTATGGTAAACAAAAGTTGCACACATCACCAAACTGAGGTAGACAAATAATTCAATTAAACATAGTCTTCATGACTCAAATTGAGAGCGACTTCTTTTGTAATAGAATAGAACACATTAGGATTGAGAGTGACTTCTTTAATGAAACAAAAAGGGTGAGGTGATTTGTTTTCTACCCGCTGGGACTATATAAATCAGAGATCAAAACTCTTTCCAACACTTTAAAAATCCACACTGACCATATTGCATGAGCGCACATTTTCCAAAGGCAAGAAAGAATAAAGACAGCATGCTGACTAATAAAGCTGATTAGTATTTTGTTGGTATAATAAGACCAATTTTAGTTTGTAATACTATAATAGTGCTGATGCATTTAAGAATTCTGTGCATGTCAAAGAGTGAAACTTTACCTACATACAGAAATACTTGATTCGGAAAATATGGTAAAAAAGCTGACAGTGTTAAATCATGCAAAAGTATCAAGATACAACCTTTAACAGTACAAGTCAGGGCGATAAATCTACTGTTTCCAGAGATAACAGGCAAACAGGAAAATAAACACAATGGTATAGAAGATGTAACCCTCACCAGCTCCTGACGAAGCCTATTATTTGTTTGAAGCGCATTTAACTTTTCCTCTGCCAATTTCGCAATAAGTGCTCTTGCCTGCAATTATTCAAGTTAAATGATATAAGAACTAGTCTGCAAGCACCACTATTTAAAGGATATAAGTTGTATGGAACTAAAATTTATGACATAGTGACCAAGAAAACTACTTATGGCAAAAGCAACATATGAACATCAGAAGTAAATTCAGGTTGTGTGGTGAACCAGTGCAAATTATGAATTATGGAAATAATTATAATAGAAAAACAGAGCAAGCTAAATGTGAATTAACAAAATAAGATACTTCAAAAATTAAAAATGACTTTTATAAATAAATGATTCGATAGACTAGAGATAATACAGGAAGAAAGCACAATCTTGCAACTGAAAGTCATTAGCAAGATGTGATACAATTGAACTCCCGTTAAAAGCATAAAATAGTTCTCTTGTATGTAGATGATACTATAGAAGGCCAGTACTAATACCAGTCATCCAAGAAACAAAGATGCAAAACCAAAGGGTGCGAAAACATTTCATCATTTCCCAGGAAACTCCCAAATTAAGGTAAGGCTAAACTCTAGCAGGTGACGGAACCAGGAGAAACAAAGGAGCGAGGGAAATGAGCTTTAGGAGATTATCATCCTTATGGGCTTCCATTTCTAAAAATTTCAAGAACAACACCCTCCCTTCTATTGTTCAAAGTAACAGATAACTGACCTAAAAATTGCATATTAGTCTAAAACAAAATAATCTAAAACTTTTGTTTCTGCACGTCTATGCATTTACCTCTACAGATCTCTCAGGGGTCTCAAGCTGCTCCGATAATCCTTTTGTGGCCTGAAATCACCAATAAATGGCAAATCAATCAATATCTCTTTTCTGACTAAAATATTCATCATATAGTCTTATAACTACAGTACTCACATTAGAAAATTCAGCACCAAGATTTCCGTTCTCTGTAACAGTAGCTCTCGGTGAAGACCCTTCCTCTGACCCTTCTGGAACTGGAGAAGGGGGCTGAGGTGGAGCAACATATACCACTCTCAATTTGCACTCCTCAACCACATGTCCTGCCTCTTTATTGAACTACATACAAGCCCAATCCACAAATGAATAGCATTCCACATAAAGAACCCACACACATCAGACTCACAACATTGTGTAATGTAACTACCGCTTCTGGAGTAATATCCTTTGGAGTTGCACCATCATTGGTCTTTACACTCTGAAGGAGAAACTTGTCCTTGCATTGCATGTCTGGAGGAGCCTCCTTTTGCGCCTGCATTGTAACTGAATCGCAACCAACAATCAAAAACCATTAATCCTCATCATCTACAACAACACAATCTGCATAAACCATACAACAAAATGATAACCATTCACCTATAACATCACACGTTGATCGTGGCAACACAATTCCCGTGTTTGGACGAACACAATATTTCTTAGGATTTGTGGTTTTGACCTGAAACACAAACCAAAAACAATGTCAAACATCCTTAGAAAATCATCCAAATTCAAAGCTAAGCTTCATTTCTACCACGAATCCGACAATTCAAAAGAACACAAGCCTCAATTCTCCACCATATCTCACTAGATTTCAGAAATACACAACACAATCGAAAAATTCAACTCTTCCAGAAATTCCAGATTCATTTTTCTCTTCGTGATTTCAAAAACATCCCTAACAAACGCCACATGTGCAGATCAATTACGAAAGCAACAACCTAACCGAGCACATGCAGTAATTACGAAATCAATTCACATTTCCAGTAATTCACAGCATTACACAATAATTTGCACCAAAAAAGAAGATGCAGGTGAACAAATCAGAAAAAAAAAATACAATTGAATACCTTGAAAGCGACATAGCTATCGGTCTTATTGGAGAGCTGAAGCGAGCAAGAGATCTGCTTCTTCAATTCGACTGCAGAGAACAAAAAGCATAAATCAAAAACGAAAAACGCAGCATGCAGAAAACGAAACGGATCGAAACGAAACGAAGAGAATAGGCGTTTGGTCACTGACACGGGAACTTGAGCTCGAGAGGCTCGATGCTGAGGAGCTCGCCGGTGCTCATTGGAGCTTTGGCTGATCGGAA
This sequence comes from Fragaria nilgerrensis, assembly GCA_010134655.1. NCBI lineage: Eukaryota > Viridiplantae > Streptophyta > Magnoliopsida > Rosales > Rosaceae > Fragaria > Fragaria nilgerrensis. Next base: position 12,128,300 of record CM020981.1, read on the forward strand.
TTTCGGTTGATTCCGAATCCGGAGAAGAACAGAGATAGGCGGAGAGAGCAATGAGATTTAGGAAACACAAGAATCGGGGAATTAATAATGATTGTGATTTTATGAGTGGGAAAGGTTGTTTTCCTTCTTTTTCTTTTTGAGGAAATTAAAATAATTTTAGTTTTATTTTCTTCGGCTTTTGAAAAATTATGAGTGATTACTAATTGCTAGTTCTGAACGTGCGTTGAACAACGTCCGCCACTGGATCCCCCTATTTTTGGCATCATATTTTTTGAAAAACTAATTTCTTAATTTTGGCTAAGTAATATGCTTTATTTTGTGGTTGGTGGAGCTTAAGTTGGTAATGACTGAAGAGAGAAAGCTTGTGCTAACGGTAGGTTGGACCCACTTGCTAAAGCCTCTCATTTTTTGCTAAAGCTTCTCATTATACGAGTAAAATACTAAAAATTTTTAAGATATTAGTGAACCGAACAACTAATATACAATATTTTGATCCAGTCATCTACGTTGCACTACATGCATATATACTAATACCTTTAACAAAATTAAAACCTAAAAAAATAGTCTCAAGTATTTTCAACTAAGGAGGTGAGAACACTAGGTCAAAGAAGATATACTCTCATTATGGGCGTTTAGTTCGATCGAATCAAAAATGATATTGAAAGGAAGAAATTTAGGGTTTCTAATCTTCATTCAATTTTCACATTCGACGATTTGGGCATTTACACATTAATAGTGCAAGTGCACATTGGTGCGTAGAGTCCGCTCCCGTAAAGTATTTATAATTTAAACTTTTTTTCTTTTTAAGTATACTTTCTTTCTTTCCTTTTTGACAAGAGTTTTTTTTTTTTGGTTACAAAAGTTTTTCTTCAGTATTCAGTCCCTCAATCTTGACCTGTTTTTCCATGTTTTGACTTCTTATTTATACCGTGATCCTCCGTTTGGCATTTTTCAAATATTGTCCAAATGTGCTTCATTGATTTTTTTAAAGGTCAATTGAGGTTCATTGTGAAATTATTGTCCCTTTGTGCATACACAGTCATTCCGGAAACATGTGATCGAAATGATGAGATTATTTGAGATTTTTATTTTTTTTTTGAAATGTGTTATATGGGAGTCTATGTTGACTATCTTGGTTGTTCTAGCCTTTAATATGAATCACAAATAATAAAAGTAACGAAATTACCTCTTTTTTCTATATGTACTAGGATTTGTACCCGCGTCGAATCACGGATTTCTTTTTGGTGTAAGAAGATGGCAAAATTGATATTGAGCAACAACTGAAGGGTAAATTAGTCATTGTATGAAACTTCTCAAGATCAACTACATGTGCTGACTGCAAAATGGGTGACAAAACATAAATAAGTATGACCGGAAGGGCTAACATGTCATTTGACAATTAATGTGTTAAACAGATATGAGAAAGAATGGTAAAGCTGTAATTAAACATGGATGAAATCGTCATTTTAGCCCTACAGTAAGAGCTATAATTAAACAAAAATATGGACGAAATCGTCATTTTGTCCCCAGGTACTGTTCCTAACGGAACTGAGAATTAGTATATTTATAAATTATGGTTTGGCAACCACCCTACCATGCAGGTGATCTACGTCTTTATTACATTTCCAACTTGTGCAATGATATTTCATTCTGCTAACTAGTGACGCTTACATTCGTGTAAGAGCATCTCCCACCATAAGCCAAATTTAAAACCAAATTTAGCTTAGAAAACAAGAATATTCTTTAGAATTTTTTTTAGCTTACCAAACTCTCTCACCATAAGCTAAATCTTTAGCTAAATTAATATTATTTTAGCTTTAAAAAGACTCCCACCATAAGCTAAAACCTAAGGTAAAATTATTTATTTATTTTTTCTCATATATTTGTTTAAATCAATAATTAATCATAAAAAAAATAAAATATATATATATAATATATATATATATATATATATATATATATATATTCGATATGGAGCTCATATGAAATATCTCGTCGAGATCTTCACGATAGTCGTTAGTAACAAATTTTTAATTTTGATGATAGTGTAAATTAAAAGAAGAAACGTAAAGTTGAATAAAATAACATTTAATTTTAGCTTACAAAATTCATAAGCCAAGTTGAATAAAATAACATTTAATTTTAGCTTACAAACTTCATAACCAAATTTTTATCTTGGAAAATGTAATTTTGCTTATAGTGAGAGTAAACATAGGCTAAATTTGATTTTTTAGCCATTCAACCCTCAAATTAAATGTCCTACTAGGTTTTGGAGATTGTGATTGGTTTTAGGCCTTGGTACTTGGGCCGTAGATTTTAGGTTTCACCTAGACCCTTAAAAAGTTAGAAATTGAAGCTTTGCAGTTGGGTTTTGACACGGGCAGAGTTTTCTGCATGGGGATTGTGGAATTTTACATGAATGAGTGTGGTTCAAGGGAAACCCCTATTTGTTGGGTGGTTCCGGATGCTATGAATAAGTCAGGTTTCTCCTAACATGTCTCTGTTTTTTTATTTTTTTTATTTTTATGAATTAACATGTCTCGGTTGCTTTTTGAAGGTAGGAAAAATCTATTGATCAAAGATCATGACGACCAAAACAGTCAAGCATGAACAGTCCAAGGACCATACAAGCAGCTGTCAACTACAAATTAAAAAGACAACTACCAACAACTGCCGAGTGTAATTGTATTATTAACTAGCCTAAAAGTTACAGCAAAAAAATCGCTGCGAAAACAACAAAAACAAAGAAAGCATCCCAAGTCCTACAAATCCCCAAAAATTCCACCATCATTTGAAGCTCTAGATGCCTAAGACCTCCATTGGTGTACGTTTCGACCTATCAAACAGCTTGTGGCGTCACTCTTGGGAAAAGTTCGACCAGAGATACAAAAAGCCCCTCCAACAAAATCCAAAACATGCCCAAGTTAAAAGAGGAAAAGTCAACTGGATCAAAGCCCAGTTGTGGGCCGAAAATCCAACCCAACTCAGTGGGCCCAAACCCTTCTCCCCTACCCAACCGGAACTGGCAAGACTAGCCATAGAAAACCCCGTTCAACGCCATTTCGGTGGCCGCCCCCAACCCGCTTGATATCACAAAAGCAAAACACCAATCACCACCGTCGTCCAAACAACACGACCCAAGCCTCTGTCCCCGCCGCCAAACAAAGACCTGTCTAGACGCCCTTGAAGCTCGGCAGATGGAAATCAGAGAGCTGCCCCTTCATGTTCCCTCAAACCAAAAACTAGAAAACCCTACAAAACCAATTGGAATCGGGTTCCACACCAACAAGGTTAATCCCCACCGTCGAGATCACCCGCAGAGATCCGTCGGTACCACCTAGCAAAGCGCCGCTCCACCAACGTCGTAGTCGACCTCAGGAACTTGCGATCAGGGGCTTCCCACCGCGTCGCCGAAGCCGCTGGAGAGACCACCTAAGCCGCCGTTGCGATCAGGCCCTCACACCCCAGCCAAGATGGAGACGCCGCTGCCCTTCGAAACCCTAGAATTCCTCTGCTCCGAAAGGGTCGGGTGCTAGAGGTTCTCACCTTTTAAAAAAACAAATGTCTGGTTGCTTTTGGGGTGCGTATTATGTTTTTTTTAATAACACATTATGGTTTGTACATAGAGACTTAGGATTACTTAGATTTTCTCAAGTAGTTTTACATGATTCAATTTCTTAGTATCTCGCGAGCACAAACGTGTTCATGTTGTTCTTGTAGTTTCAATAATATATGGTGTGGCGTCTTTTTCAAAAGAAAACACCTAAGTTAAAAATAACTTCTCAAAAAGATAATGAAAAAATATCATTTACTAAACAAGTTGTGCTCATCATTTTTTGGTGTAGTGACATCAGTCTCCTCTATGTAACTGGGAGATCGTGAGTTCAATTCGCAATAAACTTGTTGTTGCATTTTGTGTTATCGGACTAATAAAAAATAAATAAACAAGTTGTTCATCAAAACTATCGACTTTGTGTTGGGATTAAAAACGCCCTTAATAAAGTTTTTTTTCTAATTCCCTACTCTACTCCATAACCTCAAGAGCATGAAAATGTCTACTTCATGTGGATTAAAGGGATAAGTGATCTTTGGATGACCACCCACAACAAGATAGTTTTGTTTGTTTTGTAGATGAATGGTACGTTAACCATAAGTTACGTACCATAGTTAGCCCAATATTTACAGAAATGTTTTTGATAATGCATACTGTATAAGCAGCTTTTAAGATATGGCCCTCGATGAATCCTAAAGATCGAATCCTTTGTAATTTTGTCCAACAATGACTCATTGTGACAATTTCACAATTGTAAGACACACCTCGTTGCCGACATTCCCCAACTTTATATGGTCACGTTTTGAGAATGACATTGCATCATAACATTTGCCCAGTTGGTTTCTTTTCCAAAAGCATTTGTCCTATGTCTGGATTTGACACCAACTCCAATAGGTTGAGGAGATCGATCTTGACCGTTACAACAATCATTTCTTGTCCTCAACATTGTAATGGAATTCCTTTCTCATCCATCTCTCTCTACTTTCCACCTTATACTTAGATATTCACGATTTCTATATGTATAGGTCATAGCAAACACGATAATATATGTCAATAATATTAGATATAACAAGTGAATTGTCGAGTGTCTATTAAAAACATATAAAATTATTTAGACCGTAATGATTGCTACTATCTCAACATTATGAAATACGATAGTTAGACGTATTCACTTTTGTGATGTAATTATTGTGCACGACTTTAGGTGACATGAATAATATTCCAGACATTTTGAACAAAAGAAAGTGCATTGATATGCAAGTCATCAACTAAAATGGAAGTTTTTGCTAACTTGAAATGAGATGTACTTCCCAAGAGGTTGATCTCAAATCTTCTACATGCTGCACAAGTTCTTTCAAGACCTGATACGAGAAAATGCAGAGGAAGTGTCACCATGATTCAGGTTTGTATATAGTACCGGTTTATAAGCACAAAATTGCTTCACAACTCACATTCTTGGTGTCCTCAAGTGCAGCTTCTAATGCTTCAATTTTCTGCAACACTAAATATTGTCAATATGGTTATGCAGAATAAGTTTAAATGCATAGCACATTACTAAATATTTCTGAAGCTCACTTTCTTGGCGTCTCGAAGTGCTGCTTCCAAAGCCTGGATGCTCTGCAACACGAAATGCATAAAATTACAATGAGTTATCTCTTCAACGAAAGAGAATATCGGAAAGTACTGATCATTAGCGCATTATTAAGTATCTCGTTGTCATCAGAAAAAATCTAGTTAGAGACAAGAAAACGTTTCTGGCTTATTGCATTTGAAATGACTATATCAAGCAACCTATAGAGAAACAGCAAACTCTGAAAATTTAGTCTATGCTAAGCTTACCCTATTTTGCACCGCAGCCTCTTCTGAAGCATCATTACCGTATTCTTCATTACCGTTTACCTCATTGCCCGCAGATATTGCCTGAAAGATATAGATGAAGCATTATCCCCTGCTATTAAGTAAACATCATACCTTAGAAGTCTAAACTCTGATGCAACAAATTATAGTTGCTTTGGAAGTCCAAACACTCAAGGGGAACATTTTTTAGAACATGAAGGTTGATAACCTGAAGCACATTTGTGATCTCTGGATTGTTCCAGGGTCCTTTGTCACTTAAAAGGCAACCCCCATAGTCAGAACAAGTGCAGCTTCCACCCAGAAAAGTCGGCAAATTGCTGCAGGAAATCGAACTTTAACATTTTGTACATGAGTTACATATAAAGATGAACCAATTACCTGTGCCTACAAGTTGGCACTTCACTGTGTCTACCTTTGATCAATAACTTCAAGCAATTCACTCTGATAATTGTATCCCAGCACCTGCAATAGTAAACTCTTAGATCGAAAGATAATCATTCCACTATCTAAACAGATGGTGATTAATTGTAGCACAATTCATGGAGAAGAGAATATACTTGAATCTTTGCTAGTGTCCGTGCATCAAGGAAAGCTTTCACTGCTTTCCACAGCATCTTAAACCCATTTCCAGCATTCACAATAAACAGGCGATTTAGAGTCTGAAAATATCGATTGCCTTGTGGTCATTAACCAGAATATGAACATATACAAACATGTCCTCTGCTCCTGTTAGTGATTAGTATTTTCTCTTTGAATCAAGAATGAGCTTCTAATCAAAATAATTTTTTGAAGGGACTTATTGCTGATTTCCAATGAAAGTATGTAGCCTGCTAATACTGAGTAAATTAATCGACCAAGCTGCATACTTTCATAATCATCATCGCCTATGTCCATCCATACTTGTAATTCTAGGTGACTAGTTTCCTGACTCACCAATCAAATATTCCAAAGTACCTCTGGGTAGTAATTGCTATCAATCTTCTGAATTTCCATGAACAGATACCGAGCAGGCTTGGAGAAATTCGCCAATCCCTAATGAAATATAATGCACATCATTAAGAACCTATTGAATATTAACAGTCCATAACACATTTGATGGCAATATAATTCTTATAAGCTGCAAGTACTTAAAGCATTATAACTAAGAATGCTTACCACTCCATGCACATCTAAGATACTTGTTGTAGATGCTACATGCTTCTTAGCTGCAATGGAGCATGTAGGATATCTCACATTCAGTGTTTTCTCTTGTTCTGAGACATGATACCTTGTAAACCTTTCGAGTGTAGTCACTTGCAGTAGCTTGCTAAGGTCTACCATCCCAATCCTTTCGATGTATACTGGTCTACCATATCGGTCTACGCCATGGAATCCATGAGGATAGCATTTCTTCACTGATTCATACTCCTCAAATTTAAACTCCTGCAAATAAGTAATGACATGCACAATTACCTGATGGATTTAAGCAACAGAACATCAGCATATATCTAGTCATTTCGAGACATCTACTTTCCCAAACACCGAATGGATACTAGTATTAGGATCATGCTGTAAAACCAATATGGTAGATATATAATACATGATTATCTAGGCAAGTAGAAATTTGGTTCACCTTTGGAATTGCATCGACCTTATAATCCTCACGCCACTTGAGATAAGTCAAGAAGGCCTCTTTTGCTTTAGCAAGATCAAAGTCCCTCATTCGAAGAAACCTAACAGGAAACACAACAACAGGTGCCTTAGTAATATGCATGCAATTAACGTGAGTATACATGTAGAACACCTTAGCTTAACTAGTTGCAAATTATCAGACGACTAACCGCAGGAGTGTATGATAATCTTGGTGCTGTGGAGGAAGCTGACCCTCGAGAAACAACAGTTCTCGAAAAGACTCAACAATCTTCTGATCTTTTGGATCACGAACTCCAGCAAGAACCATTTTCATGCTCTTGCTACTACTCCCACCAAGTTTCTTGAACGACTCACGAAACTTTTTAAATCCCAAGTTCGACATTGAAGATGAAGGCTTTTTATTTTCTTGAGGCACAGGGAAATGCCAATGGCTCTCAATGGGAGGATGGATAGTTTGGGTTTACCTAAACTTGATGAGGGTTCATCTTCAGCTCCATCTCCACCACCTCTCGAAATCACTATATCCCTATGTAGTTTTGATGTAAGCATATGTAAACAAATATATGACTATATATATGATGACCGAGTATGGAATCAAAGTTGAGCTGTTTTCACTAGTCTAAGTGAAACAGACTTGAACTTATTCTTGTACAGAGGCCAGCCCTCATGATTTCATGTCAGATTCATGAGCTCAACATTTGTGCAGACACAGAGAGAGAACAAGGGGAAAGAAGGTGGAGGCCAAACGTAAACAAGAAAGATATATGAAAGGGAAAACAATGAATATGGGTTGGGCATCGAATTCCATGCTTTGCCTTGCACTTTGGAATGCCTGAGCATCAAGTAAACTGTGAAGAAGACTGCAGGCAGAGAGAACGTGTTTTTTTATTTTTCAGAGAATGGTTGCTTATTTTGCACAAATTATTTGATTATATTTTGTTGAGTTCAACAGCCTAATTGGGCCGTCGCATGTGAGTACCAAAGCTCTGGGCTGAAGGCTGCTCTTTGTCAGCATAACTTGGGCCGACTGGAAATGAATAATAATAAATAGCTGGCAAGAACAATAAGAAATTTTTAGATGTTACAGGAGGACCACGTGGCAATATGATGTAGTCATACATTCCAATCAAATATTAACACGTGAATTTATTACAACTAAAATATAAAATATGATTTTATATTTTTTATGAAATGATCTTCATAGTCTTTGTTGAGTTTGAACTAGGGTTTAGGGTTTAAGGGTTAGGGCCTAGAATGTAGGGTTTAAGGTCTAGAATTTAAAGGTTTAGGGGTTAGAGTTTAGAGTGGTTGTGTTAATATTTAATTAAAATATAAGTCACCACCATCAAGTCACCATCTCACGCAATGGGGACCACTCGGGTACAAACGTGGAAAACCCTCTAGAAGCACACGTATGGCGACACGACAGCATGAGCTAGCTAGCTGTATCCTGTGTCACAGACACGCTTCCGGGAAACCTCCCCAACTACGCTGACGTCATCTCCAAGGCCTCAGATAGACTCTATCTGGTTCGCCGCTCGTGGCGGCTTTCATCTGTCGTTTCCCCACGTCTGCAATTTTAAAAATTAAAAATTAAACTAAATTCCTGTGCGGCGAGGCCTACTGTTGTTAGGCTACGGCTCTCGTTTGATTGGTCCGGTGGGTGGGGCTGTAGACTTGCAGTGCTTCTTAGGGGAGCAATGATTGAGAGATTCCAAAAAAGAGATATCGGGGTGGGGACCACATAGGAGAAGGGTAAGGTGGGGGCCCACCTTTGAGAAGCAGCCAAAAGTGGCAGAGGGCTTTATCTGGGAAGAGAATCCAGCTGTGTGCTACAGCTGGCTTCTTATGATGAGTAGTTTTGGGCCACTCTGGCTTTCTTCGGGAGGCGTAGAAGAAGAGCCTTTAACCAAACGCCATGGCATTAGATTCGGAATGGAATGTGTGGTCGGTTTATGTACCACACCTCCGGCTCAGGCGAGTTGGAGGGTTCGATAGCTGATATATGATGTGTTGTTGTGAGAATGAAAAGTCTCAGGGTCGGCTTATACGTACAGTTCATTCTTCCGTTTTTCGGATTGTATGATGTCATCAGTCATTACGCACATTCATCATGATTTGCCTAGTAATGGCCGGACCAAGTAGGACGAAAGAGCTCTAGACTTTGCAGAGAGTACGGTGCAATCCACATCATGGGCACTCCATGCGGCATGCCTTGGTTGAGATAGAGACTACGTCCAACTGCAATACGCCATATAACGTAAGTCGGAAAATTCATTACTTTGATGAGTGGTCTAATCAGAGTAAAGAAGATTCAGATCCTCGATGACCTAGCTGCTCCATGCTCATTATTCATTACTTGGCTGAGGCTCCACGCCATGAAATGAAGGAAAAGCCCTTATAGGCGGCCTTGTACATTATTAGGCGCGCTCTATCCTCATCATCGTCGGTCACCCCAAACAAAACGCACAAATCGTGTACAATTTTTACATCAACTTTGATGGGGAAATGAATCAATTAGCAACCAGAAACCCTTAAATATCAAGAGTACCCTGAAATATCCCAGCAATGTTGCTATACTCTATTTTGGAAATGTTGCTATACTCGCAACTATTAATCACAACGATAATTGTGGTGCGTGGCCACCTCTCTTAACTTCAGTGTCTTGGCCTATATGCCCAACTGGATGCCATGCATTGAGAAATGAGCATAGCAAACTCCTTCCCACCTTACCTTTGCCCAAATCTGGGGCCAAATCAAATCCCTAATTGCAAATTAACTCCTTGCTTCAAGATTATGCAAAGGATACATATGCCAGTTCACCATATGCACAAAACAAGTAAAGAATTCACTTCAGTCATATTCATCTTCAAAGTTCAAAACACTACACATTTTTGTGTGCACTTCATCTTTTGCATCTCCATTAGCAAATCCTCACATACAAACAATTTACAAGTACACATTTCCTAGCAGAAAAATGCAAAAGATGAACTGCACCACAAGCAAGAAACCTCCCCAAATTTACAAATGTACTACAAACCCATTTACCCGAACCCGCCTTATTACCCGAAACCCGACCCGTTTAAGTTTCCCCCACACGTGCGGTCAAACCCACCAAAATTCAACTACCCGTTGACCCCACCCAAGAAGTCAACCCCCTTCACTTCCGGTTGAGGTTGTCCCAAAGCAATGAACACTGCCTCTTTGCAAACCCAACCCTATGCTTCTCCAAATCATAAACCACCTCAAACCCTTGCTGCTGGTAATTTCCGAAAATGGCCCCGGGCCCACCACCGGAGTCCTTCTCATCGCCGCCGTTCATCAACATCCAGCACCCCACTTTCCGCTTCCTATCAGTCCCATCGCCACCGTCCGTAAACTCGTAAAAATAGTTCTTCCTGGGCAGCACCACACTGGATTTCTCCCCCACGAAATGCAAAGTCACGGCGGGAACTTTCATAACGCCGTCGTAGTAGTAACACGGCCCGAGCCCGGTCCCGTCCTCGACCTGAGTCGCCCGCTTGTGAACTCGCCCGACTCGGCGGTCGAACTCGGCCACCAGAGAGTTATAGAACCGCTGTGGCAACATAGTGTACGTCGTCCCGGAGTCCACCACAACTCCGCCGTTCCCTCTCTCGTCTACCCTTTTGAGAAACTCCGGCGCCGGAACAACCCTTTTCCCAATAGATATTCCGGCCAAACCTACACAGTAGAAATAAGGGTGCTTCGGGTTGTACAGCATGGAAGTGTAGGTATACTCGTCAGCTCCATATGCAGAATTCTGATCATAGCGGCCGAGGATGAGCGGACTCGGTCTCCCAACTCGCTCCTGGTCAAAGGAGTGAGAAACCAAACAGTAAGAGAACTGGTTGCCGAGGTGGGGAGAGGACCTGGCGAGCTGAGCCGGAAGAGAAAGAAGTCCCCGGCCGAAGCCGGCAACCCCGATCGGCTCGCCGAGGGCAGAATGGGAACAGCCGAAAGTGAAGTTGGGAAGAAGTAAGGACGGCGTTGACATGGGGATTGATAAGTTGTATCGGAAAAGCTTGGAGATCAAGCTTCCGTCGCCGTAAGCGTAATAAAACGGCGGGCATTTGAAAGAGGAGCACTCGGAGAGCTCGATGGAGTCGAGAGGGCAGTTGGCGATGGCGCAGAGAGAGCGGGAACTGAGGGCGGAGTGGGCGGCGGAGCAGGAGTGGGAGTCGCAGGAAACGGCGGCGTTTTGGGGGATTTTGGGAGGGGGGAAAGTGGAGTTGGGCTTGCCTTCGCAGAGAATGCACTCGAAGGGAGAGCAGGGGAACCAGACGAGGTCGCTGCCGGTGTCCATGTAGAGGGAGATGTGCTGGGGAGGGGTGGACCCGAGAGTGAAGGAGAGAGTGTAGTCGCTTCCGGGGGAGAGTGGGAGAGAGACTTGTTGGGTGGTTTTGCGGTGGCGGTGGAAGCGGGTGGCGGAGCGCGTGGCGGTGGCTTGGAGGAGGTGGTGGGTGGTGTTGAACTGGGTTTGGGAGAGGGAGTGGGTTAGGGGAAGGAAGAGTGTTTGGGAGAATGAAACAGAGAGGTAAGTGAAACAGAGTATTAGAAACAGAGGAGCAGGAGAAGCCATTGAAACAGAGTAGAGAGAGTGGTGAAGGGGGGTTTATACGGAGGGGTTTTGGGGAGTGAAGTATTTAACAAGAGGAAGGTTCTGGTGGGTTTTGCTTTGATGGGTTCTTGGGAAATGACTAATCTAAAATCTTGTTAATTAGCAGAGGGCAATTTGGATTAGGCATTCCTAAAAAGAGAGGGATTTGACAGGAATAATAGATGATCTGAACACACTTTATAATAGATGATTTTGTCCTACGATTTGATCTTATCATTAGGTTTAATAACTCATTTTGACCTAACTGTATTGTTAATACTTTTCATTTCTATTTGACTTCAATAATTGTTGTTTTAGTAAAATGAGGTACAGATATTTTGTAAATAACTCTATCATATCACTAGGTTCAACTGAAGTCTTTGTACTTCCAGCTTGCATGCCTTTAAACCTTTGCTTAAGTTGGTAGGACAAAACAGGGTCAAGCATTCAAGGTTGTGATTAAAGTTCCTTGTACTTTCTTCTCAAAATTTTGGTGACATATATATAGTTTCTGCCAGAAGGCTAACATTTGGCCAATAACTCTATTATCCATGGAGCTCGACCCAACCATAAAATTATAGTGATTGATTATGACTTGAGTTTATATCCATGAATGGTATTTTTTGTTATGCTTCTCATTAGTTTATCTTTATATCAAACTAAATCTGTTTATTTTAAAACTTCTATATACGCGTCAATGGATTATTTATGCCTTTTTATAACAACTCGATGAACTTCACATTCATTCTCCGTATAGATGTGCGCTGATTCAGTCTTTGAGTTCCTTCAAATGGCTTGAATTCCCAACCAAGAACTTGAGTAGCAAGAACGTTGGTAATGCAATAATTAAGAAGTAGCAATCTAATTGGGAACATGAAATATAATCTTCTCGAAGGGTAGACGCATCATGTTGAGTAAGAATATGCAAACGGGGTCTAGTGAGATAAGTATTCAATTCGTATTAGAGATGTTTTGATTTCAGTATAGTTACTGCATATTATTAGTTATAATTAAGTTTCAACCTTGTAATCGTATGTACTAATTGAAAAGTAAAAATGGGATCCAAATGTATTGCATTCTAGATTTCTTTTTCTTTTTCTTGAGTAACTGTAATATTAAAAGAACATAAAAATTAGCAAAAAAGTAGATAAACAACAAAAAGGCCTAAAACTTCAATTAGGATGCTATTCAAGTTGGACAGTCAAACTTAGTGATAGTACAAAGAAAACCAGTTAGGTAGTAGGAAAGTTGCACAATTGAACATTAGCATATGTAATCATGTTATCTTTTTGTTATGACACCGTTCTGAGAAATTAAATAGAGTCGTCATTGAAACAGTACTCTTTATTAGTTAGTGTTTATTAAAATACATATACTTTGTAGAGATTCTCTATATTATTTCTAGATTTATTCTAGATGCTTGCTATAATCGGGTTTAGCCTCCACTTGCCCCCCCCCCCTTATATCGGCAAACATCACCGGTTCTTTATTCAAAGAAGAAACAGCAGTTATTGAGATGCATGACACCATACAGCCAGGGGTGGAGCATAAGGAGCTATGGGTTTTTGAAAAGTTTGAAGTTTAGGTGCTTAGCTAATTAATTATCATTAAAAATTTGTTTAATTATATCATTAAACCTTCCTTAAATTTTCTATCTATTAATTAATCTTGAATGACAAATCAATTATATTAAGAAATGTATCTATAAATTGATTGGTCTTTATGTCTTACCAATCGAAATTGTTAAGATAATTGATTTCTTTTAATTAGTAAACATGAAAATTAATGAATTTACCAAAACAAAAAATATGAAGTAATAAGTGATGCGTAAATTACTATTTTCTTCATTCGTACACTTTTAATGTTGCATGAGTTTATGAGATGTATACAATAAAATTTTGCTTCATTTAAAGATGATCAAATTAAACATTGAGCCAGGTAACTTTTTACAAAATTTTAATATACACTTATGCTATAATGTTTGGATCCCCCCCAAGGTTCAAATCCTGGCTCCGCCACTGCATACAGCGGCCACAGAAAAATAACACAGTATAAACACATTGAAGTTTTCTTTTTTATGAGATAGACAAAATGAAGCTTCTATTTGAAATTTTGACTCTCCAAAAATTTGTAGGTGATTAGTTAAAATTAGTCTTAGTTTGTTACAGCAACTAGCAGTTACTAACTTATCATCTTATACGTACACCTGGTAAGTTTCTAGCTCATTGGTTTGTTACTCCTATCTGTGTATATATACAATGCAAGTGCACCATTCTTACCAAGCATGAGAAATCTGCTTCAACGAAATTTTTCTCTAAATTTGTCGCGTCAATTTCTCCTTGATCCAAACAGAAACTGTGAGTGTTTTTCTCCAACAAGCAGCGCATACATGGGAGAGGAAGAAATCGAAAAATGAGAAAAGCAAAAGCAAAAGAGTAAAATTTCGTCTTCCGGCAAAGATTAGATCAATAAAATCTGAAGAACCAAGATCAACATTGAAGAAAAAATCGTATGCTGCACAGTTGAAGGTGTGGTTGGGCATAAGACATCCAAGAAATCAAGAATAGCCAACAAAAGCTGTGAAACTCTTCCCAGACGTGTGTGATTTCTTGATATCTTTCAAGAGTTTGATAACTTTGCATCATATTCTTCATCCTTACGAAGCAATAACTGTGGAATCTGGTTATCGACGGCAGGTCAAGAACAACATTAAAGCGAGCAATTGAGCAATTTAGGGTTTTTAATCAATTGAAATTTCAAGATTTCTCTCATAATTTCAAAAAAATTAGTCCCTAGCTATATGTAAAATCGACATGACAATAATCATGCCACTCCTAAGTTATTTTGTTCGTTGCTGCTTGTATTAGCCTTGTGTTGTCTTTAAGAGCATCTTAATCTTGTCAGGAATTCACTTCTTTCATATTGCAACCTCATTGAGCCTTCAACTAATTAATACAACATGTATTCACATCCATCTTAAATTCTTAATCTTCTGAGGTTTCTTTTGCAATTTCCAAAATCCGAACCGAATTAGCTAAGAGACGTACGTATACATTATTTCAACATAAATGAACGAGAATGTCAAAAATTGATAATCAAGATGAGAGATGATTTAAATTTATTTAAAAATAAATAAATCTTAACTCGTTTAACAAAAGAAAGAGTTTCGGAAAAAAGCAATAGTTTTCCATTGTTAATAAAGAATTTCTAACAAAAGTATAGATGCTTTATGAACTTGTTCTGTCTTCTTATTTTCTTTTTCTTTTTTGATCGAAATGTGTTCCTTATAAAAAATTCTAGTATATCATATGATATAATATGCCTCATAAAATGTGTGATTATTATTGATTGAAGAAGTAACTAAATGACCATGTAATAATCATTTACCTCTTTCAAAAGCCCTCATGTGTCATACAATTAGACACATTTACAATATGTATGTCATACCATATGGTATGATAGACAAACTCGTTTTTGATCTGTCTTCATGATTCCATGTTATCAACATTTCTCTAAAAAAATGAAAAAATAATATTAAATGGTGCCAAAAAAAAGCAGAACGATTACGTACGTGATGAGAAGTTGAGAACTGAGAAATGCTAATTCCCACCAGTAAAATGACAGATATTATTTACTATACATACATTGAAGCCAGAATCAGTGGAAGAACGTAGATATTGGCCGGGGGTGCCCGGCTGTGTCTAGAAAATTAGGGCAGACAACTAAACGTGTTAATTAATTTATTTTTTTTATAACTAATAGTTTAAATTTAGTTGTAGTTTGTTGGTTTTGATTGTCATTTGTGTTTGTTACCCAAACAAGTACGTATAAATCCGCTAATCCCTTTCTAATGTTCATTAAGCAATAGAAGTTAAGAACAGCTTGAGAGAGGAAATATATAGATTCCTCTCATTTGAAAACAAATTAACTATGAGCATTTTTCTGCAGCACGCCGCGCAAACTTGGAATGATGCACCGGAAAATGATCACTGCTCACTCTCCGATGAGCATTGCAACAACCAGAGGGTTGCAGCTCGGCTTGCAAAAGAAAATGCAGTAGAGGCTGATCATGAACCAGGGTCTCCCTACAAAAAGGGTTCGCATGCCAGACTAAAATTGAAAAGCTGGATGGCGAGAATTAAACATAAAAAATCGAAAGGGGAGACCAAAACCTGATGATACGAATCGTTCGATCTCCTCCAATTAATTATAAGAAATCTTGATGAGCAGGGATTAATTTCAAGATGTTCAATCTCTTCTCATGTAGCTGGTGTACTGCGCAGGCTAGCTAGCTTCACCGTCGGTTAATTAGCTGGTGTTGGTCTAGCAGAGACGCCAATAGAGGTGAAGAGGACCATTTCGCTTCGTTGGCTCGAAGGAAGATGTGCCCGGCTAGTCGGATTCAACGGCCTCCTTCTTGATTGACCCAAATTCTTCTGTATGATGGTGCTCCGCCTCCTCCTTTTCGTTTTTTTTGTGTGCTAATGACCGAAAAAAGAAAGAAAAAGGTCTTGTTATGTTACCAGATAAAAATGAAGTTTTAGGTCAAGAACTTCTTTGTAGGTGCTCTCGTTTTCTTTTCGCCTTATATTCTTTCATTATCACAATCTGTGGACTTTTGTTTTGAATAGCGGTATTGAATTCAAGAAGAGAATTCTTTTTCTTAAAAATGATTAGGGTTGCTAGCTGGTGGTTAATCGTCTTCATTTATTCCAGAAAAGAATTTCTTGTTACACATCTTCACGTACTAGGCAAGAAATATAATCAAGGATACTACTAAATATATGTATATATAATGTATGTAACTAAATCATGATAAGTTTTATACGTACATTAATTGTAGAAATCAAGCATGGAACTGCTCTCAACAAAATCATGAACATTTTGATAATAGCAATATGTATGCAAAACCACGCCTTCTTGGCCTGTGTTTCTATCTTAAATTAGAGAGTTTGAGAAAACCAAAGAATTATATCTCAGCTCCACCGTAGTTCGATTCATGACAATTTTCTACCTATGAGAGCTCGATCTCCTATGTCATGATACAAACTTTCATTGTTACAAGTTAAACTAATTAAGGCCTCAAGCTAGGATGATCGTAAATAAAAACATTCAGTTCAAGTTCTCAACGTTTGATACACTTCATCACTTGTCTCTTTCGTTTATGTCCAATCCAATTTAAGTTGTCTACCAAACATATGCCATATATAGCCTGATACGTACGCAATATATATGTGACGAGATTGGATATATATATGTATGATCATATCAGGCGTCATGAATATATTTGAAACTCAGCATTGGTCATCGAAAATCCACAGAACCGTAGCTTTTCAGAAGACACACAAATACTTTATGCAAGAAATGGAACAAAATACTGAAAGAAAGTCTGAAACAGATAACAAATACGTGTAACCGGCCGTGGCATATGATTTGGTGGGCTAAAAAAGCCCTGTTCTTTTTGGCTGTAGTTCCAGAAATAGCTAAGTTTCTCAGCGTCTCTCACTTAGCTTTCAGCTCCATTCCCGTGAACCAGCACGGCAGCACCGCCTGCCAAATGCCCAGTGCATGGCTACCAATCAAGCTCGGGACTTTGGCCACAACCCAAAACCAAAAAGCATCAAAAACCAAACAGATATAGGCATATAGCTGCAGCCAGCTAATTCCCTTTGGTTTTTACTCTCCCTGGAGATCAAGAAAGGTGCACGTACACAAAAGGAGGAGTTGTTCATAGTTTCATACACACGTAACAAGTTAGCATGCATGATGGAGACGCATGCCTGTATTGCTTGTATCATATATCATAGTGTAAACGTGCGTGAACATATACTTACACATATATGTATGTGACACACTGAAACAAACGTCTTCTCTATCGGTATCAGCCGATTCAGCCCTACCCCATATAAAATTGGATTTTTCGAGCAGATACAGTTCTGGCATAGTTTTCAAATCATGGATACCATGCATTTCCGTATACCTAATTCCAGAAAAGAGCTAGGAAAATCAATGGTCATGGGAGTCCTAGTTTTGCTTAGCTTGTCCAGCATGCTACTCGGGTCATTTTCATGATTCGAAGCTTATTGCTGTAAGCCAGCAAGCTAGCTAGCTACCCCTTATAATGCTCACCAGAGAGTTCTTGCCTATAGAAATATGCAGAAGAAAAGGGAAAGAAAAAACATCGATCATAATTCGTCTTCTAAATTAATCTGCTTCCAATAATATAGTTTGTGCTAATTAACTACGAAAGTTTATGGTGCGCCGTTTGGTTTTATATACAAATATGCTCAGACAACCTTTAACAAATTAAGCATGCATATATATTGGAGGTTTCTAACAACTTCTTTTAAATATGTAAGTGAAGAATCTGATGAATGAGTATATGATTAGTTAAAGCCTTACGGGGTTGGTATGTATGCCCCATTCGGATTATAGATAATTAGTCTCGTGTAGTTGCCTCGACTAGCAGTAGGAGAGAATTTGATTTATGTTGGGAATACATACTTTGCGACAATATTAAGCATTCAAAGATCAATAATGATGGTCGATCAGTACGTGTAGGTAGGTGCAGCATATATATCATTGATGCTCTAGTTCACGTATATATTATAGAACTGTGGACCAAATCCAGCTGGATTTCAAGGATCGAGTCTTCTGAAACCTGGAGTCCATGATTCTCTAAAGATCACAGAGTTGAAACTGTGGTAGAGGCCGTGGAGCATGCCTTCAAGATATTAACTATCGTATTCAACCCTGCTGTGGAATCTTTACCAGTAGAAGATATTGTTAATCTGTTAAGTGGTAGAAGATATGTATATATTAATTTCCATAGTAAAACCGTAAAATCATGTAGCATCAAAACTGGACATGATTAAGACGAGTAAAAGTTGGTAAGTAAATGTTGTTCTATCAGCTCGCTAGATAGGTTATATTTGTAATGACACAGGATGCTTGTGAGACAGATCGATTGAAAGTCATGGGGTTCTGAAGGCCCTTTCTGCATATATAGGCTGGGGATATCCTACAAATTAACTCGATCGATCACAGGTATGATGCAAAAGCCAAAACACCACACTGATCGAGCTAGCTAGTTGTATAGATTAGATCCCGGCCTTTTCTGTTGCTCATAAATCTAGAATTAATTTGATCCAAGCTTGGATCCACGTACTTTTGGCCATATTCTGAATCCTAATTAAGTACAGTTAACAAGTGAAAGAGTAATTACTCATGTACATTTGCACTTGAATTGAACTTTGCTTATATTAGTTTGTTTGGTTTCAGAGGAGGCAACTGGCCAACTACCATGAGATGATCTGATATATGCTTTTAGCTATCCCAAATTCCCAACATATAGATCCTCATGGTTTAGATCTGCTAGTTTGGAGAACCTGAGACAATTAATTAATTTTTTCGCTAATTGTTTTGAGAAGGACCAATAATTCTTGATTCTCACTCAGATAAATGTGACAGCTGATAACCATCTTATTCCTGGCAAATGCAACGCAAGCTTTCATATTTCATATTCTCTTTCACACATTGTTCACCATCTTCCGATCAAATTATCAGGAAAACATATATAATTTTCATTAGTTTAATTGAAAAAACATTTTTGAAGATTAAACAGAAACAATAGGGATACATAAAAATCACCAACAAATTAATTCTTGTAATGATCATAGCCATGTAATTAATTGCCAAGTAATTAACAGTAGTAGGTGGGGTAATCACGTTTCTACTTATTCTCAAAACCATAACAAACATATTCGTAAGTTAGGACCAACGATGACAACGGAAGGTTTGAATACTGTAAAATATTTATTAGTTTCTTTCAATATTTCATATAAAATATCATCCTTGGTGAAGAATTTAAATGTTCGTTGATCATTTTGAGCCAATCAAACACCTCAGGATATCCTTCGCAGACCTCACTATGCTTTTAAACTAGATAACAACATATATATTATGGTTCTTAATTTGTTCCCCAGTCATGTTATACATGTGTACAATGCAGAAATTGTGAAGAGCTTACCAAGAAATTAAGCTTGTGATCTTCATTCATGTCTTGATGATGCATCCATGAAAAGACCACTAGTAAACTGTGTTCAATATATACATGCCAGAGCAATAATTCCGATGATGACGGGGAAATTTCATTATAACATTAGAAGGTCGTATCCAGTTAGCAATGGAACCAATTTGCAGCCTCAATAAGGCAAACAAAGCCAAGCTGCACACACAAGCACTTAACCCGAATCATCCAAATATACCATAAGGACTTGTTACGAGCAAAAAGAGAGATCCCGCATAAATAACACAACCTTACTGGGAACAACAGCCAGATAGAGGCCCATAGAGTACTCCCAAAGCAACACTGTAGTCCAATCAACAAAGAAGGTCAAATCAAACTCTACCCCGCCCTTGCACTTCCCCACCATAGCAACACCACCACCGGCCAGCCTCCACGATTTCACACCAGAATAGTGGCGTAATCAGAAATTTTAAATAGGAGGTCATAATTTAAATAAGCAAATATAAACTACTTTGAAATCTTTTTTATAATTGTGTTAACTGATTCGTATGTTGTTAACCTTATATGATATATTTTGCACAAAAGCTTTTATAATTTTAAATGTTCAATTGGTTTTCTAGTTACCATTTGATGTTCGTAGACCTAAACATAGAGGAAGACAGTTCCTGATTTGCTGAGTGTGTCAATTGGCCTAAGCATTTGAAGACGGTTCTTCTTTCTTTCATTTTAGAATGGTAGTGTAGAAGGGTCAAATATTATACAAAGTATACATATCAACCAATCATGCCTCAATTTGAAAAACTCAGAGGGTTCAATTGACTTCCCTCGCCCCATTGTGGCTACGCCACTGCACCAGAACAACCTCCACACCAGCATATGTCGTCAGCCATAAGTTGCACGACGAGACGACAATCACAACTCACAAGCAAATGTTACCACCAAAAGAACGACTACAGCCGATTCCACGACTGTGATCATAGGGTGGCATCGATCATGTGAAGAACGTTCCAACACTCTTGACTCACCCGATAATCAGAGTTTCATCTCATAGAAATTGTTTTTTTTATTGAAGTCTCATAGAAATTGTTTATCTCAACTAAATATCTTTTCACATGACCCTTGTTAAAAAATGTGGTATTTACTTTTTATAATCTAGCATATGCTGGAAATGTGATTAATATTCATATCAAAGCTAATATATACAAGTTTATGTTTTGCTACATAAGAGATATCAGCCGCGAATCCAAAGTTATCTCATGGATAATGTCTATAAACAGTTAAACACTTCCTTTTTTGGCTAATGGTGCTTTATCAGAGGGATTATTCTTTCCTACTAGAAATCTAAGAGCTTTAACTAACTGAACTTGAGAATTTCTTTCAATATTCTACACTAACTAATCTCAGAAGATATATGAATCAAAGAGCTCCATGATCCTTGGTTTGCTAATTGGTATCTTATCAGTTTCAAAATTCATTTTCTCATAAAAACCGACAACTATTACCTAACTAAACTTGATAGTTTCCACCAATATCTCATATAAAATAATCTACATTGAGAAATGAGTTGATATAGTCGGTTTGTGTTGTAATAAAATATATAAGAGACCAATTACAGTTACCACCGAGTGTTCTTTAGTTTTCTTCATGTTAAGGACATGTAGGTGCAATGCACATAGCATGACAACGAAGTTTGTCATAGAGATATTGTGTCGACTCACTCAGATATGCATGGCTGGTAAACCGTGATGTAACATGTTCAATTCGTGTTAGCATCATAGGATGAATGAGATCAAATCTGTCCTCTCTCATAAAACTTGGAAACTTCTAAACCACAGACGGTGATGTTTCTGAATTACATGTACAATGTAATAATGTATGGTTACCTCATGATCTGCCGGTATAGACTTGAGTGTGGGTATCCCTATAGTAGCACTCTAGCATTGTGCATCACGTACAATAATTCTACTAACTCCTTGAGTTGAAAGAAAGTTTCCATCTGTATACTGGTATTAGAATCTGAACATACAGAATATACAAGTTATGCACAACTGCACATACCTTTAACATAGTCTATCCTCCTTGGGTTACAAAGTCTACGCACTTATTAGGGAAAGAAGATCTGAACTCTGAAGATGTATCATGTTCAACCCGAATTATAATAGAAATCACAGCTGTGAAGGCAAAGGCTTAATCTTTTCCAACAACTTTTCAGCCTCAATGAATCCAAATGATCCCACGGACAGATATTTTATATGTTTCCATCTGTTCAATTATGAATATGATAAGTATGTCTTAACAATGAATAATTGGAGGTAAAAAGAAAACTAGAGCATAGTATTCATTAAACCCGAAATTACAAACCTGGGTGTATAAGGTAGTGCAAAACAATGGAGGTGAAGATGGTTGACAGAGTTAAATGGTGGTTGATGAAAGCCAAATCTGTCAAAAAAACAGTAAGATCTCAGTTAGAATTACACCTAAGAATCAAACTTTTTTCTTTCATAACCATCATTTGCAGGAACTTTCAGTCATACCAACTAATTAGTATTTTGACTCCAGTTGTATATAGCTTTATGAGATATGCACTCGAGATCATTTATTCAATTTTTTTTTAATTTTTTTCTTTTTCTTGGCCAATTTGTTAGTAATCATTTTAAGCCTTTCAAAAGTATTTTAAAATCATTGACACAAAGATTATCTGCCAAAGAAGAAGAAAAGTGACAGATCGGTCCATACATAACCCCAGTTACAGAACTTTTGAACCTTCTCTTTCTTCACCTGCTCAATTCTTCACGAGTGATGCAGAATGGGTCCATATGGACACCAAAATGGCAGCAGAAAGTTTGTGCAATATTTTCACTATGTTCTTTCTGTTAGTGATTGTTTCTTGATCCTTAAGTCTAGTAATCACCACATCGATGAAGTGTTATTTTTTGGAATCATTTATAATAAGAAAGGCATGGATGGAGGTGGATGTAAACATCCAAAAGAATCCACTGTCTTACAATTCCATAGTTTCTTTTGGCAGGCAAAATCTAGTGTTTGGCGTTCATCACCAACTCTTAAATTAGTACAGAGTAAGCATTTAGAAAGATTAGCCAAAATAAGGTATGGTTTGATGCCTGAAATGAAAACTTAAAAAAGCCATATAGGATGCACAAAATTCAGTTTAGCCCAAGTAAATTTAACTAAGATCGGAAAGCTCTGTGTCTTAAGAACTCTAGCAAATTGTATAACTTACAACAAAACACAGCTGGGTGCAAACTTGACAGAAGAGCTTCTCGAAATTAATGTAATTGACATTAATGTACCTGTACTGATGGCACTGAGGTGCATCTCTTTGTACCAGTGTTTTCCCCACTTCCAACATGTGACTTACTAAACAGAAAAAAGATAATGGACATAAGACTATGAAAAGAAAGAGCTTGTTGATGAAAACAAAGGAACCGCATTTGATTGGACCATATATCATATAATCTTTTCAGCAAAATCTAGATTACCCAAAGTGTAGTCTTCAGGTCTCCTTTGAAGATCATTAACAGTTGGGATGTGATCCACAGGAATAACCAAGTAATGCCTGAAAGATCGTCACTTTACTCATTCAATCAAAATGATCATGTTGAATGGAATTGGGAGAATTTGTTCAATACCTTAAAGCAGCGGGTTTGATGTCTTGGAAAGCAACCACTTTGTCATCCTGCAGGATAAACCCAATGACAAATTAATGCCTCAAGATCAATTCAAGTACCAAACTCATCGATGGTTGCTGAGAAAATGCAGAGGTCTGAAACCCATTTGGAAGTTCAACTTTCTCGGAAACGAGACAAAGTTGAAGGAAAAGAAAATGTAGAGAGAGAAAGAGCTGACCGTGTGGAGGAGAGTGGTAGAGGATTTTTTTCCGGCGATCTGGCAGAAGATGCAGCGAGAAGTTGCCGCGGCTCCCGCCATCGACGCTCTTTATGCTTCCCTTCGAGAGAGTTGCTGTTAGAAGTTGCTTCATTTTATTAGCTAAATTTTATTTTCCTTTTTCTTTCAAGACTGAAAGTCAGTATTGCCCCAATGTATCCAGTTTATTTACGGATACGTTCCCGGTCGTTTTTGGCCTTCTCCGGCCCTTACCGGCCATATCAACGCTTACAGGTTGCTTTGTGGCCAAGAAAATAGAATTGGAAACGCTGAAAACATGCAGGAGATGTGTTCGTAAATGCACCGGATACGCGTGAGTAATATTGACCTTTAGCCTTAAAGAAGAAAAATAAAAGAAAGTTGAAACAACCTAAAAATATTTATTGCCCCCACATTTCCGGTTTATTCTATGGCCGTCTCTTGCCATATAAGCGTGTACACTGTGCCTTGTGGGTTAAGGAAATGGACTCAGAAACGCCGAAAACACGTTTGAAACGCCCTGAAACGTGTCCGTATATCAGATAAACGAGAATAATATTGACTTTTTGCCACAAAGAAGAAAAATAAAAGAAAGCTTAAACATCCTAAAAGTCGTTACTACCCCCAAGGTTTCGGTTTATTTACAGATAAGTTTCCGCCTGTTTCTAGCCTCTTCCAGCCGTCTCATGCCATTTCTAGTCATATCAGTGCGTACACGGTGCCTTGTGTGTTAAGAATCTTGTCTCAAAAACACTGCAAACTTGTCGGAGACCCTCGAAAATGCGTCAGAAACGCTCGAAAATGTGTCTGGAAATACATCGAACACGCGAGGAGTAATACTGAGTTAAGTCTCAAAGAAAAGAATAAAAGAAAGTTGAAGCAAACAATCATTATAGCCCTCACATTACCGGTTTATTTACAAATAAGTTTCCGGTCATTTTTGGCCTTCTCCGACAATCTCATGCCATTACTGTCATACAACGCGTACACGGTGCCTTGGGGATAAGTAACTGGTCTCGGAAATGCGGAAAACGCGTCGGAGACCCCCGAAAATGCCTGAAAATGTGTATGTAAATACACCGCATACGAGGGGGTAATAATGACTTTTGAGTCAAAGAAAAAAATAAAAGAAATCTGAAACAGCCTAAAAGTCGTTATTACTCCCTATTTTGGTTTATTTACGGTTAAGTTCTTGGTCGATTCCGGCCTTATGCGGCCGTCTCACGCAATTTTCGGCCATATCAGAGCGTAACAGGTGCCTTGTGCATTAAGAAAATGGTGTCGGAAACGTTGAAAATGCGTTAGAGACTCGAAAACGCCTAGAAACACGTCCGTAAATACAGCGAAAACACGGGGTAATACTGACTTTACGTCTCGTATTTTCTACTTATTGACACAAAAGTAGGTTGGTTCTTTCAGTCTTCCTAGTCAAAATGCTCCAAGTGAATTGTAACCAAAAAAAATAAAAAAAATAAAAAATGCTCCAAGTGAATCTGTAGATTGTCGTTCTTGTTCAGTTGTGTGTTCCTCGTCCTATGTTTCATAAGAACTTACTACCATTGTTGTCAAAAGCACAAGTCCTCCATCACCTTAAACCTCGTCTCACCCGAGCAATGAGCTCCCAGTTCCAGCTCCGAGTCAACCCACTCACCGGCAACTCGGAGTGGATCGTCATCGAAGAGAACGAACCAGAATCCCCAACTCCCGACACTTCCCAAAATGCCCTCCTCGCCACAACCTCGTACCTTGACATGCTCAACGACTCTCCCAGGAACACAGCTTACCGCCGAGCCATAGACAAGACCATAACTCAACCTTGCCGTGTTCTTGATATTGGGTTAGTTAA
The DNA here is from genome assembly GCA_010134655.1 of Fragaria nilgerrensis. NCBI lineage: Eukaryota > Viridiplantae > Streptophyta > Magnoliopsida > Rosales > Rosaceae > Fragaria > Fragaria nilgerrensis. Next base: position 12,153,720 of record CM020981.1, read on the forward strand.
ACCTTAAATTTTTGTCCCTTTTCTTTTTTTTCCAGTTTGTGGAAGTAATTAGTTAATTTACTGTGTGAAGCGCCGGAACTGGGTTGCTGTCGATGATGGCTGCGCGGGCAATGGGGTCGACGACATGTCGTATGGTGACTGCTTGTGAGTCGTACCTTCCAATGGTGAAGCTAATGAAGAAGGTTCTACGCTTGAACGACATGGAAAAGCAGATAAAGCTCATCAACAAGCGTTCTGATGAGCTCCAGTTGGGTGTTGATATCAATTCAAGAGCTCAAGTTCTTGTAAGTAAAGAAAGTTTGCTTCTTTATGTAAAACGTTGCCGTTTTGATTACAAGAATTGTGTGTTTGAATGTGTAGGTTAGTGAGATATTGGATTCAGAGTTATTAGGTGAAGGGTTGATACCTTCTCTGCAACATGCGCATGATATGTTGTTGGTGGAGAGTCCTGAAACGGTGCCGTTTAGAGCAACCACTTATGGTCAGGTATGTGGAGATGCAAAGAGCTTTGCAATGTTATAAAAGTTTGTACTTTGAACTCATTTTGTGGTGCTTTAACCTTGCTGCTCAGTTGGTTGAGAGCACATTTTTGTGGAAGCTTAATGATTTACATGGTAATGAGGCGGAAGCGTGTGATGGGATTCGTCTTGTTCCAACCGGGTTTGAGGATGTTTTGGGTGTTAAGCAACAACAATATGCGTTTCATTGTGATGCTATAGCAAATGAAGTGAAATTGGTAATGGCATATGTTCGTCTTCAATAAAGTTTCTTGGGGATGAATAGTGGTTTAGTTTGTACTTAGTTTTTGGTTCTTCCAGCTGTCGGAACCCTTCAAGATATTTGAATTTGATTTTTCAAAACGGCCAGAGAGTCGTGGAGAAACCGAGCTATCTATAAAGGCGACCAATGATGGTCGTGTTCAGGCTGTAATTTCATGGTAATTGAATTCAAGTATTCCTTTCATGTATAACAATTTTGCGATGTGTTTGCTGAGTTTGTGCGTGTTATTCAGGTGGATACTTCAGCTTGATCGAGAAGGGACAATCTTTTATTCCACTGCCCCTAGGTGGATAAATTTGCCAGTCAACATTAGTAAGTCGTAGACACTAGTCCTCTGAGAGCAAGAACCATTGTAGTTATACTTTATGCTGTAATTAGTGCTTTTTCAATCTTCAGAGTAGGTTGAGCAAGTCAATGGAAAATTTAGTTAGATATCAATGTCTTTGTTTTGTCTGATCACCTGATAAATGTGACAATGCGGTATATTAGTATTAATATATTATCTACTCCAACCCGTGATTGCATTGGGCCTTTTGCTAATTATGTCAGACTATTAAACAAAACCTTAATTGAGAAACTTATATCTATTCAGGATTTTGATGTGCAAGTTAAAGAATAAGTAATTTCCAGTGTTTGATGTTTTCCTTTGTGTGAATTTAAGAAATTTATTGTTGATAGGTCATGGAGATTGGTGTGACCATTGGAAACAGTGTGTTTGGTTTGTCCCTGGTGAAGGTATGTATGTAAAGAAGGATGAAGAAGTTTGTTTGCATGCCGTTCATACAGATATTAGCATCTCCTACAGTATCAAGAGCCCTGTATCAAGAAACAAAAGTATGCAGTATGACTTAACTGGTAGGGATTTCAAGCTCATACTACCACCAGAAAGAATTGCAATTTATGGAGACAGTGAATGGAGGCATACTATGTTTAAGGCAATAAGTAAAGCGGTAAGAATTGAGACCTCTCTCAGCCACCACCTCCCAAAAAGAAAAAACAAAATCAAGAATTTTCACATTTTTGACAGAAATTGTATTCTTCGCAGATACAGGGAAGAGTTGAACCATTATGCATTGTTGCAGATGACAGCGTCTTCTTAACTCTACTCATTGCACATCTTTCTAAAACATCACATGTGATGTCATTTTTTCCGGGGTTGCAAGACAAGGGTATGGAATATTTGCATGCTGTCGCCAGTGCCAACAATTTTTCAGTAGATCGTGTAGAATATATTAAAAAGAAGAAAACTAAGTTAACTGTGCATGACACACATCAGAAAAAGGTATTATTCTTTTCAATTTTAACCACCAGTTTAAATCCTAGCATTGAAGGAATGTAATCTTTTGGTCTCTGTACGTGTATCTACCAGCATCCAGTTGAAATGGGTTACAGTAATGATGCATTGAACGATTATTTTCTGTTTCCTCCTTTTGCTGGTAGAGTTCAATGGGTGGTTAAATCTGTTAAAGATCTGAAACTTGTGCTACATTAGCTAAACCTTACTCTATTATGTTCAGAAAATATGGTGTCTTGCTGTTGGATGCTTAGGATCAGAATCTAACCAGTGCTGGTATATGTAGGTTGACCTGTTGATTGGAGAACCTTTCTACTATGGAACAGATAGCATGCTTCCATGGCAAAACCTCCGGTTCTGGTATATTACTGTAATTTGTTTTCCAGTAATTGCTCATGAGATGTCATGCATGTACTACAGTATATACAGTATGTAGACTCGATTGTGAGATGGCGTGGTGTTCTCCAGCAGAATTATCACTGTCCTTTTTTTAAGTTAATATTGCTTTTTTCTTATTGGTGACATATTATCCGTATTAGTTGATACATAGTGTTCGTGGAGAGCTTTTTTAAACCAATATGTATAATATCATGTATTCTTCTTCTGGATTTGGTTGAAGGAATGAGCGGACAATGCTGGACGCCGTCCTATCTGAAGATGCATTCATAATGCCTTGCAAGGCAATACTGAAGGCTTGTGCATTGTCTATCCCTGTAAGTTATGTTCCTACCCATTATGCCCCTTATATATCATGTTTGAAACATGTACATGTAGTTGTTCACTAAAGATCTTAAGTTATGGCATCTTCTGTTGTACAGGATCTTTGGAATAGTCGTCGTAGCTTGAGTAAGATTGAAGGTTTTGATCATTCTGTTATAAATTCCACTTTAGGGGCATGTGGCGAACTACCTGGGGAGCAAGAGGGTCCTTGTCTGCCCTATTTTATTTGGCAGTGTGGAAATGTTAAGGTAATCAATTCAAGTAGAATTGTGTTTTATAAAGACGAGTTAAACTCAGGATGATTATATGAGTTCCTTTTGGGTATGAGAAGAGAAAAAGGCCTCACATAGGGTAACTGTTTCAAAAAATATTTCAGAAACTCAGTGAAGCATTAACGGTCATGGAGTTTGATTTCTCAAAGCCTATAATGTCATCTCATGGGAAAACTCAGGTACTACAATCACCCCTTGAAATCTGAGTTGGGATATTTGTGGTTATCCTTGTTGAAATCTGGTCACAGTTGCACGTGCTTCAAAGTGGAATACTGTGAGTAAATTTCTTAACCAGGTATAACAAAGCACTTCTCTGTGTTGTTTAGCAACTAACTCTGGAATGAAATATGTATGCTTGTTCTCACTAAAGTTTGATTCTAGAACCTTTGTAGTTTCAGAACTAATTGTCTTTTAATCTACTTTTAATTAAGAGAGCTCTCACATGATTTGCTTCCATTCCCTTTCCCTCTCAAGTAACTTCTGGATTTGATTATATGGTGATAGTCGTTTTCTTAAATAACTTAAAATGCTAAAAGGATCGGAAGTTTAACTGCTCTGGAATACATTCCCGCAGGTTGAATTTACCAAGCCAGGCATATGCCACGGGTTTGCACTATGGATTGATTGGGTGATGGATTCAGATGGCTCCATTGTTTTGTCTACAGGGCCAGGTATGATTATGTTGTGTATCAAAGAAATTTAATGGACATCTATTTGATTGTGACAACTGAAAAGAAAAGAAAGACAAGAGGAACTTCCTTGCTTATATTTCTAGCATTGTTAAATGTGGATTCAGATAAGAGGTATTGGAAGCAAGGAGTAAAGCTTCTGGCCAAGCCTGTGGGAGTTGGTGAAAGTTGTTCGTCTGCAGTTATTGAAGCTTCATTTAACCCATCAAGTGGCCACCTGGACATTACACATGCTTTCTCATAGATTCTCAAAAATCCATCTCGGGGTTTTAACATCTTTGTTAAGAGTGATGATCTACTACTTGAGGGTGCAATCCCAATTTTTGTTTTTAGGGCATGGATCAATTGGTATTCTTTAGTGAATTTCACTGGTGTCATTATTCTTGATTTTGTGAGGCACATAAAGTATCCGTTATTCATTGTCAAACATGAGCTCAGGAAGTCGATTCCTCTTGGAATTCTAATGTACCCAAGAGAGTAGAGACTAGAACAGAGTGAATTGATCTCTGTCACCAAACATTTAAACCAGTCAGTATGCCCTAGGTGAGACACTGAAACCTGAATGCAAGAGAAGTGTAATGTTGAGGATTTCGCACAAGGTTGGCTATCGGTAGGTTCCATGTGAATATAAGGCTCTTGTAACACAGTTTCGTATCTTACCGAGGGAGCAGTATATATATATATATATATATATATAGAGGGCCTTCTAATGAGGGATCCCTTTTTTTTACATATATGAGGGATAGGGATTACACCAACTTTTGATTATATTTTTGAATCTCTACCGTTCAGTTTGTTGGTCCTTATATATAGATCAATTCTGCAAATTTTCAGCCAATTCGGTAATCGTTAAGGTATCGAACAAGATTAAATCAATGAACGAACCAAATCTGCCAAATCTGAACCGTTCATGCTTATAATTATAAATCGTAGTTTTGAATGCCTTAACGATCACCAAAATTTCTGAAAATTTACAGAAGTGATCTACTCATATAAAACTACATATTGAACGGTGGAGATGTGATTTTGTGATCGAAAAGTTGGTGTAATCCCTCATCCCTCATATATGTCTAAAAAAAGGATCCCTCATTGAAAGGGCCTTATATATATATATATACAGTCCCTATCGCTCTGGAATTAACGTGCGAATGTCTTTATTTGACTCACTTTTCGGTCATATTTTTCGATCATACCCGGTCAGTGTCTAGATACATATCGTATGATCATCCTTACAAAGTTTCATCCAGTTTGGTGATCGTTTGCACACCGAATCAGATAAAATAAATCAATAGAACAAAATCTGTCCAAGTAGAACCGTTGGAGTAAATCATGATTATGGAGGCTTAAACGGTAACCAAACTGGATGAAACTTTGTAAGGATGATCATACGATATGTATCTAGACACTGACCGGGTATGATCGAAAAATATGACCGAAAAGTGAGTCAAATAAGGACCTTCGCACGTTAATTCCAGAGCGAAGCTTCGCTCTGGAATTAACGTGCGAAGGTCCTTATTTGACTCATTTTTCGGTCATATTTCCACATCTCCACCGTTCAGTTTGTAGAACCTAATGCATAGATCACTTCTGCCAAGTTTCCTTGAATTTGATTATCCTTTGAGTTTTCATAATCGTTATTTACACAAACAGTTATGAATAGACAAATTTATGGTCCGTTCGTTGATTTAATCTAATTCGGTATCTTAACGATTACCAATTTGGATGAAACTTGACAAGAGTGATCTATGCATTAGGTTATACAAACTGAACGGTGGAGATGTGCAAATATGATCGAAAAGTGAGTCAATTAAAGAACTTCACACTTAATTTCAAAGTGAAGCTTCGCTCTGGATAAGAACTATATATATATATATATATATTTTTTTTTTTTTTTAATTTTTTTTTTTTTTTTTTTTATGAAGATCTATACTACGCCAGTACGCCAAGCAAAAACATACATTGCAAAGTATCGTTGCAGAACAGTGTGTTTGTGCAGGTTCTAAGTTATAGTGAAAAGTTTACTTTTACCAACTTCTGTTCCGTCAATCCTCTAATTCTCGTTGTAAGCTATCTATGTCTAATGCAACCAATCTTGCATTTCTACACTGGCACCGGCCATCAACCATAATTTCAAGTTGCTGGACCAAACATACGGCGTTCAACCTTTTCGTGTTGTATTAAAAGAAGTAGAAACAAAATTCTTAAGCAAAAATTTACTATGGTCTCACTTGTACCCAGATACATCATCCAAATACATCAAAATATGGAATATACATTTGTATCACTGGAGTACGCTGGAAGCTGGGGAGGCACGACACTGTCTAATGTATAAAAAGAACTGGCTATTATTCAAACTTCAGCCAAAGTACTAACACAGAAATATCAAGAAGAAAAATGCAGCAAAGAAAAACTCTAGTTGAGATACCTTTACATTTTGGGGTACCAAATTCTAATTCCTTGGTAAGAGGCTTGTATAACATGCAAAATGTGAGAGGTAATCAAAATGTAGATTTAAGCATCGTAAAATGGATGCTCAAATTCTGTGTGTTTCCTGAGGTAATAGCAACTCAGCATAATCATCAACTACCACCTGATACCAATAAAAGGCAAGATTAATATTAGCCATACGAAAGTCAACAATCATAGGGCATCTGTGTTAAATACGAGGAAACTGCAGTGTGTACCTCGTAAAAATTGCCACCATAAGTGTACTCTACATATAACTGCTTAGGCTCTCCAGGACATGGATCGCAAAAGCCCATAATGCCAGACTTCTTTACACCTTCGTGAAGCTGCTAGATCAAATCAAGCAATCAGAAGTCTTGGAAAAATTATTGAACCTATAAGGTTGGCTATTTTTTCATGAGTTAAAAACTTTCGCTGGATCATAAGTGGTGATTCAGAACAGACTACTCAGACTGGTATGTCAAGCAGTTGCCATTTAGTTACTAAAGAATGAGTCACATGTTAACCTAAGACTCCCTCTTCCTCTTATTTTTATTGGAAAAAATAGAATTGTAAGACAGTGTTGCACTGGAAACAACAAACCTTGAGTTGCCCATCGTCGCTGACAAGAAAGTTTAGAGGCAATGCAACATCAATGAACTGTGAAGCTAATTCATCAACTGATTCTATAGGTTCGTCCCTTTTCTTCAAAGCTTTGACACTCCCATACAGTGCCTTTGTGATTACCAGGCCCCCTATTTCTTGCTGTTTTCTCTGTTTCCTATTTGCAACATTTTGTAATAACAGCTTGGCTTTATCTGCTGCTGCTCGTACCTCTTTAACCTGCAGAAAAGGGGTTATAAATTCTTCCAAATTTTTCACACAAAGCCAAAGAAAAGAAAAGCAAGATATCCAAAGTATAAATCAAAGGTTTACCAAATATTAAAAAGCAGATTTGAGCGTGCAATAAAATCTAAAACTAGCATAACACAAGAAGCAAGAACCCAACTCAAAACCAAGAGCATCTTTTTAGCATTTCACCACCAATTTTTTTTTTTTCATAGGACAACGCCCACCGACATTTTCTTGCAATTAACAACAACATGCCTACTGTAAAGAGATTCCCTACTAAGCATGATTATTCACACCAAAGTAACAAAATCCTTATAGGAAATCCGACACATGAAGATATTCAGGTCCTGAAATTTAATAAGGGAAGAGTAACCAGAAATCATGCATAAAGCACGACAAAGCACACATATACTATATTACATATGGATGACCATACCTTGGCAGACGTTCTTTCCATGTTCTCTAAAGCCTTCTGCTTTTCCCTCTTGAGAATACAAGGCTTGACAATGAATTTCTGCAAACATACAAAGAGGACACTGAATCAATATACAATATATTGATCAACATAATGTCTAAAACATTAGAATTAGAAAATTCCATACACCAAGTAAATAATATCACACTACCCCAAAGTGTTATTTAGAATTCTGCCAAAAAAATCCAAGTTGGCGCCTGAATATATCTCTAACCTTCAATATCAACAGCTTTATATTAGAATCTTGGCACCTGGTGGATATCCTCTTCCCTTTAGTGAATTTTGCTACTAACCTAGGGGTTCAGAGAAAACCTAAATCCTAACATGTTGATATAATAGACTGCATTATCATGACTCCAGCCATATAACGGTAGCAAACCAAATCTCTTTTCCTCTTGGAGATATGAGAAAACTAAAAAAATTAGCAATCACATAATACTGTACCTATCGTCTGTGTCCTAGCTCAACCTAGAAGAAAATTCTTTCCTACAACAGAAGTACCCTCTTTTTCATCACAAATATACAGAAACATCAGACATGGCTGCTATTTTTTTTTTTTTTAAGACTTACATGCAAAGCACAAGATAAAACTAGAAACTGGGTTCATTTAGAGTATGCTCTGGATAAAAAGGTCAGATTTAAATTATTTTAATTGCGAGACAGAGAGAGAACAAGGAAACTCCTCCAGCTTTGGATATATGAAGCTAAACACAGTTATAATTAATATTACATCGTTGAAAGAACCTAATAATAATAATGATACCAGTAAAAACTAATTCCAGCTTATATGCAGAAGTTCAGGAACAATAACACATACAAAATAAATGTGACGAAAAAACACTTAGATGATAACCTTGGCTAAGAAGTACACCGATGTTGGAATTAAGAATGCTCCAGTTGCAAACACAGGATCCAAATACCTTGAAAGCAAAATCTGTATGTAAAGCCCATAAGAGATAAGTCAAAACATGTGTGAATATTACAATAAGAATAAAGTTTGAACCATAGAGAATTGATACAGTATAAAACCAACACATTCAGTTCCAGATAATAGGTGTTGTGGACTGCCTAGGAGGTTGCTATATCAGGGGGCAAAAGGTACACAGGTATTTACCAAAGGTATATATACATAGATATAGCTGTCAAAGTTTTCAATGCTCCAATGAATAATATATAACCACTCTGACTAAGTGTTAGCTATCTTTGAGGCATGATGCTATCTCCTTGGTAAATTAGCATTCTAACAAATGATTGTAAAGCCACAGATCTAAATATCACACAAAAGCTAACAAATTATCAGATTAAGAACTACTTCTACATCAGTTTATACTCAAACCATCCCGGTGGCACTACTGCAGAAAAAAATAAAATTCTGTTTCGAGTTTCACATAAACTCATAAAGCTAACAAAGCATCAACTAGAAAAGCCAATAGCCCTTTATAATCCCAAAGTACATTAGTAAGGTGCATATAGAGATGAACAGCCTTTGATTACTACAAGACAAAGCAGCATACTAACATCTAGAATTCAGGAAAATAAACAATGCTTACAGGAACAATTAACTTTTGGCCTCCACGATGCAATTCAAATTTCCAAGAGATACCCTGCCATACACGGATATATATAAGCTTATAGAACGGTCAAGGTATATAGAAGTCATATGAGTTCATCTAACAGTAAATTTAGTAGAAAAATAGGAATGTTTGAATGAACTCTACACCAGTTACAGAACACTTGACAGTTGTAAAACTAATAGAAAATAAACACGAAGTTTGAATAAATTCATTTTATTGCGTCATTTACCTGCATTTAACTTCAGGGAAAGAAAAAAAAGGAAACCTCAGAAAAATGACAAACCCAGGAAACTAACTGGACTGAACAAAAAGGCCAGCTCTATCGGGTGAACATGGTATCAGATATGTAAAGGCCTAAAGTCACGTTTTGGTAGGCAGCTCAATGGTCTAAATTCGTTGAGACCAATGAACACCCAAGCATAGCCAGTTGAATAATCTTTCTAAACTCCCACTTCATTTCCATCTCCAATTCAAAAGGCTTTTAAACTCTTTCCCACTCTATTTTTCATGGTTCCAACTTCCAAAAATCAATCCCTTTGAACAATCATCACGCCGCTGACTCACTTATCTCTTTTTCTACGGTGCCACTTGACAAGTATGCTTCAATATCATTTGTTTTTGCTTTCACCCGTTTATGTTTTCTGCTTTACTTTTATGTGAAAGAAGGATTACTCATAAATTAATTTGCAAAGAACGCATGCACATTAAGTTTTCTTCATAAATCATAACTGTCAAGACAATCTTCAAATGCTCATCAACCTCATCACCCATACTTAAGTCTTTTTCAGTTTGGATGAGATCAGCTTCTCTTCTTCAAGTAGTTGATATTAGGTTCAAATTTCCAAAACCAACATAGACCAGTCCAGGTGCTAAATAGATGAGCACCCCTACTCCCAGAAAGTTATCTTAGATACCTTTTTCTTACAACTCCTAGCATTATTACTGTATCTTCAAGAGATTTTAGAAGAAAGGTGTTTAATAACTCAGATACATTAATGTGAATTGGTTATCACTACTCCAAGACATTTAATAGGTTCCACACAATTGAAAAATTAAGATAAACCGTAAATTTACAGATTGTTTTGTTCCATTGGAGGAAAAAAAAAATCTAGAAAGTATATTCCAACCAATAAATTGAGCTTAAAAATTATGAACATTTATATAGTTCCATTTAAATCACCTGAATTCCTATTGAATACAACATGCGGACGGCACTGAATTTCGATATCTTTCTCCCACCACCAACTTCAATCACAAGGGCATGGCTGCATTAATTCAGAAATTCATAGTGAAAACACGGACACACACACAAGTACTTGAACCATCAAAATTAGTATTTTCATTGGTCAACAAGCCTATACAGCAAGTTAACATTTCATAAAAAGAGTACAAAAGAAGATTCCATATAAATTCCTAAACAACCGGAACTAGATTCCTCTACGTTGCACGCCAGCACGGTGATACTGTAGTAGTAAACAGAGGATCTTATGATATGTATGACTGACAAATTAAGTTGTAGATATTATTTGGTTATATAATTTTCTAAGGAAACATAACCAAGAATAAGGTTTTCACAGATATCCATGGCCTACTTATCCATTAATAATAAAATTGTAAAGCTTGAAAAAATAAGTAACTTTCAACAAAAGCATTTACTCATTATATGTTATCACCCCTACAAAACTTAATATCCATTAAGTTACTAAAACATACCTTCCAATTTTGCCTTCTAGATGACCATGAGACTTTTTTGAAAAACAATGAGTATAATTAGCTGATGCCTCAAAAGAACTTATTCCCAACTGTAAAATTTGAACATGAATCAAGAAGTGAATTAGGAAGAGGATGACATTGAGTTATAAGAAAAGGACGAAAATTATGTATAATATAGAATCACTAAGATGTAAACTGTACTGCAATTTCATTATAAAAATGTTGAAATGTAGAATTGAAAAATACTAGAGAAGTTTAGGATAGGGGTTTTCACAACTGCATGTTTCCATGATATTCAACAGATTTCGAACTCCCAAACATAAAAGTACCTTCAGCTGTCCAGAAGCAGATGATTTCTCTTCTTTCTTGTCCCATCCTATCGCAATAGATGAATCAGAGCCCAGAGCAAGCTCAATCTGTTAACAGAAGGTAATCACCAAAAACAAAAATGCATATGTACAACCCAAATGAGTACTTTTTTATTGTTCAAAACACATTCACAAGCTGGGTCCAGCTCATATTCCTGAAGCTTTTACTTGCTTTTTTTTTCTGGTTAACTTCCTCCCATAAAAATAGTACGAAAAAAAAATAGAGATACTCATGAAAAGATTTCGTATGTCCATGTAAAGATGGAATACAATTCTAGTGCAAACATAGTTGGGATGCATCCAGCACATATCATGCCTACAAGAAAATGCTTCCATTTTGCAAATTAGTCAAGCATAATCTCCTATTACTGATGTTACAAGATACAACACAAAGCCGAAACAAAAGAAAATCAAACAAAAAGCAAAAAAACATAAAAAAAAATAGAGTCAACTGGAACAAGGCACGTACATTTCCACTTGCAGTTTCAGACAGTCGTCGTGTCCACATGTTGGAGAGATTCAGTGAACCGTCTTTCAAAGACAGTGCAAGTCCCATTGTTGCAGATAAATGTTGAGATAAGTGACTGGAAGAAGAGACAACGAAGATGTAAGGAGGAACGAACAAAGCACTGAAAAGTCAAATTGATTAATCACTTACCGAGATGTCTGCACCCCAAGAAGCGAATTTAAACCGGTTGAGCCTACAAACTCTATGGAAGAAACTGGAGAAAGCTGATGCCCAAAAACAAGAGTAGCTCCTCCACCGCCAGAGTTCCCATTAACTACCACATTTCCACCAATTGATAGTGTATTGCGTTTTGATATCTGAGACTGTACTGAACTTGTCATAGCCATTCTGACATGTATGTCTTAAACATATTAGTTACCGGACAAAACAACAGGCACGATGTTATGGTAAACATAACTGTCTTTTCAGAAACAAAGGACAATTATGTGAATAAGATTCTAGGAAGGTTACTAGCATTGCATTGCGAAATGACATCTGAATAAATTAAAAATAAAATAAAATAAATTGATAATCACTAATAATAATGATTATCATAATATAAATAAACCAGGTTAAAAAAGTGATAATCTACAAACTGCAACTATGTCGATTGTAACAGCACATTTATGATGATTAAATGTATAAAATAACTAGAGACCTAAGCTAAGAGCATCGCCTGCGCCTATCAATGAGTGACATTTCGCCAAGAAGTAAAAGAAGACACTCAGATGGAACAATAGCATCAACTTAGAACAAGGTACGCCGGCCCAAGTGGAGAACTTTCTTAATAAATTAGCTATAAAGGTTGTCTCTTGTAGTAAAAGAAAAATGCTGGCCAAATTGTTTTAGTTTTCTTCAAGATGATCAATCACCAAAGGAACAAAAAGTATGATAAATGAATCGAGCAGTACCCTTTCATGAAGCCATGGCCGCGTAAAAAGTGTGGTAAAGACATCCTGGCCAGTATGGTACCAGAAGGTAGAAAATGTTCTGCGGTCTTCTGTTGTTCCCTCAATTTCCGCAGCTTCTCAAGTTCCTCCTTGATCTCTTCTGCTTTACTCAGCTTTGTCCCAAGCTCCAAACCGGAATTCAACCCTTCCATACCATAAATATCATATATCTTCCTCTTGTTCTCATCCGACAATATCTCATAGGCTTCGCATATTCGTCGGAAGTTTTCTGTAGCAGCTTCTTTCATCTGAAATCAAGTTTTGAATTATACAAACTAATCGACTACTCATGACATTAATACAATACAACACTAAACAGTGATCCAACACTACCAAAAACTAATGATTGAGTTCAATATCAATTACAACACCAATGTCTTCCAAAGCACAAAACTTTTATGATTGTTCAAACTTCTAAACACTCCCCTAATCAAAATTAACTAAAACAGAACCGACCCAATAGACCCAATGTCCCATAAAACCAAACACCAAAGTCAATGCTGCAAGCACAACACATATTCTAATAGAGAAACTGATAAGGACTCAATAAGAGAAAGATTGAAACTATATAAAAAAAAACAAAGCAAGTGAGTTGAGATTCAAAGTAAGACGTACATGGGGAGCTTGAATTTTATCTGGGTGGTAGATTTGGGCCCATTGCCGGTAAGATTTTCTGATTTCGTCATCGGAGGCGTCAGGTGATATGTGAAGCAGTGCGTACAGTTCTCTATTGGGTGGTCCGTCCTCCTCTTCATTCATCTTCTCTTTTCAACTTGGGTCTCTTCTTCTTCTTCTTTGTTGACACACTGTTTGCGTGTCGGGGTTTGAAGAGATACACGGTGGGGTTTAGGGGTTTTTGCTGAAGCTGGTGGCTTCTGTGACACCAACTGAAACAGAGGACCTTGGTCTTAACTTTAGTTTTGCTTCATTTTTCTCAAGAAATCTTCATATGGGCCGGGTTGGTTTTTCTTGCAAAATTCAGATTTGACGACAAAATAGTTCTCTTGTTTAACTCGAATGTCGAATCCCCAAGTTTTGAGTTTAGGTAGGTCACAACCTACCTAGTCTCAACTACCGTCTTTGATTCCAACCAAGGCCCAAATTCAATTTAAACCCGGGGCAAGGCCTAAGAAGAGCCCAAGAATCCGAAATTGAAGTTTGTCCTCGTCAAGTTCATCATTATCCGACGTTTTTTATGACACGGTAGACTAATGTGGGAAACCGATTTTTGGCGAGCGAGTGTTTTCATACAGGGAAGAAAAAACCTACAACGAAAAACCATGAGCACAATCCTCACCGTGCTGAGCTAGATGGAACGATGAAAACACATACAGAGGGAGACAAGAAACCAAACTGCAAGGAAATTGACATTTGGTACATTTGATCAAATTGAATAGGTTGGATTGTTGGAACACCAATAATTGGAAGTGTAAAAGTTGTAGAGGTAAAATAAACTTACCTTCTATAATTCACAATATGCATGCATAGGGCATTCCCAAACATGCTTATTGTCATGTTTTTCGGATCCGTGTTTTCGGCAAGTACATGTTTATTGTCATTTGCCTCAATAATTTTATTCTAAATAAATTTAAATTTTAGGTCTCTAAGACTAATATTGTCCCCTTCATGAAATTTAAAAGCTTCTTATTCAAAGATGTACTCATCGCTTCCGTTAGCCTTTAAAGTCCATAACAAGTCTCAGTTCTTTGGCAAAGTGCTGCAACATTTATCAAGAAGGCATAATTTTTCTATCTTTACACCGAATGAGTCTCCATTAATTTACGTCTGCAGGCACGAAATGCCGATCAAATCCGTTAAATGAAGCCTGATCAAAGCAGCAAGCATGCAACAGTCACAAGTTTGTTAGGAAAACATTTCCTTACAAGTTACAACACACAAGTAACTGAGTAAGCAACACTGATATTCTGATAAAGCAGTTTTTAGTAGACTTTTGGTCATTGATAAAGCTAAGGAATCGTTGGAAAACATGAATATGCAGATATGAGATCAGAAAGAAAAAACCAAGAAAAATGAGAAACTACGGGTAATCGAAAATGAATGAGACGAAGAGATTTGCAGTAAAATGCATTATCCAAAGCAAGCTATATATTGGATATTCGTTACTACAACTCCAGCTAGCGTCGATGACTATAACACGAAGCAGCATGCAACCAAACACTGAAACACACATTAAAACTCGGAATTCACTTGAATATATATACAGCAAATAAACACAACCAGCAGCAATTATACATCTTGCTGATAATTCAAATGAAGCCATGAGTGGTTGAGTGAACACTTCATAGAAGCTGATCTAGAACGGTAAGTAATAGTTTTTGGAACTATGAATATAATATAGAAATCTAAAAGCCAGCATTATGGCATGGAGAGATTTTTCATAAAGAAAAGAGAAAAAATGAGAAATGAAAGCAAGGTGAGCTACAATACACACACACACTTGTCTTTGGTTTTTTTTTTTTTTTTTTTTGGTCAACTCACTTGTCTTTGGCTTGTTGGAGTTGTATGTTGAGACTTGAGATCGGTGTGTGCATGCATATACCAATAACCAGAAAAATGAAACGCGGTTTAGTTCATGAAATATAACAATCAGAGTATAAATCCAACACCATGTAAATGCAGTGTTTTAAATCAAAGGAAAGGAATCAAGTTACGTACCAAAACCCTAACAAATGAAGAGTTTATATTAGGAACACTAATTACTACGTACTACATAGCAAATATTGTATATTAAACAAAGAGAAACACAGTTGATCGATATACGTGAAATTGTTGTACGTAGTACCCAAAACACTCATGTAACTCAAGTGAATTACATTATAAGAAATATTGTGTTCAGTCAATATAGAAACAGAAGCAATTAGCTATGCAAAACACTGTATTGCATGTACTACTTAAGCTGTCGAAAATAGAGATGAAGGGTCAGCCAGATCTTAACCTAATTTCCAAATCTTGGCTGCGTATACTTATAGGAGGACTGCTTTCTTGAAGTGATTCCAGTCTACATAGAATGTAAAAGAAAATCCAGCAAAAGCTGATTTACAACCCTAATATCATACTGATTTTCCTTACATTCATCAACTGACTGAACATATAGTACTCCGTACATCCCTGTCCATAAATCTGAAGCAGTCTCTTTGTGAAGCTAGCTTGATCATTACCGCTCCTGGATTCTCTTCACTGTATTTAATACCTTCTCTCTGGAAAAACTTGATAACAGATTGTTTTACCATAGACTTCCCTGCACCATGTCCTGTTATAACCCTGAGGAACCGAAGCGACTGGCTGTTGGTACCGTACTGTATGTGCACCTTCAAAAGCTTCATGGCTTCGTTAACATGCTGCCCATGCAAATCGATTGTCAACACATCACCTTTTATGCCCTTGTCCCTGTTCTTAGCTTTAAAGATCTCCTGGCTTGCCTTCTCATCCGCTTCTCGTGCCATTTTCACCTTTGCCTTGGCCTGCTCGGACAGGTAACTTGCATAAGCCTTCGATCCGTTCGAATATGCGGTCGCAGCTTTCTCATGGCAAGACTTCACTGAGTCCCAGTGCTGCTTCGCTTCTCTTCTATACGCATCATATTCCGATCCCTTTGCAACATCAAGCTCAGGTCCTAAAGAATCATGGACGACACGCTTCTTGCAAGAATCCATGGTTCTTGGTTCTTCATCACTTCTCTTGGGGCTGTTAAACAAAGACTCCATCACCATGTGTGAGAAAGACATGCACCCATACACCTATGAGCTAGAGGAGGAGGACCAGCAAGAACCTCGGCATAGTTCTTGCGGGTTTGTTCTGATGAAGAACACTGACTCTTTCTTGATGAAGAAGACACCTCGAGCAAGGCATCCGAGGCCTTCTCGACCTCGTATCCACACCGACCAAGGACTTTTTGAACCACTCCCAAGCTTATGTCTGGCTCGTCTCCAAACATGGAAAGAAGAAACTGCTCGGCAGCCTTTTTGGTAGCAGTCCCAAAACGCTGATTCATGGATGACATCTTTCACGTACTTTTGTATATCTGGGGCGGGCTCGATCGATCGTACTAAAAGCTAGAGAGAAAATGTAGAGAGAAAGATAGATTTGGAAATAGAAACTGAGCTTGATGAAAGAAAGGAGTAGCTACAGACTTATATAGTTGAAGACAAGCACATGGCTAACACGTGTTGAGCTAACAATGCTCAACAAACTAATACAGCAGATTAATAAAAACAACAGAATTAGCAAAGGCTAATGACCTAATTAACTTTCATAATCTAACACCCTTCCTCAACTTGATGGGGGGAAAAGCATCAAGTTGCTGCACAAAAAAGAGTGTTGAGGATAGCACAGGCCCTTGGTGAAAAGATCTGCAAGCTGATTTCTGGAATTGACAAACTGCAGTAGCAAGTGTCCAGCCTTAACCTGATTTCTGGTGAAGTGCACATCAACTTCAATATGATTGAGTTTAGAGTGATAGACAGGATTAGTAGCTAATGCCAGAGCTGAGATATTATCACAGTATAAGGTTGGAACCTGATCAAGATGCACATGGAGATCATGAAGCAAATGAGTCAACCAAAGAACCTCAGAGGTGGTATCGGCCATACTTCTATACTTAGCTTCAGTTGAGGACCTTGACACAGCAGTTTGTTTCTTGGAACACCATGAAATAGGTAGTCATTGAGTAAAATGACAAAGCCTGTGGTAGATTTTCTGTCATTAGGATCTCCTGCCCAATCAGCATCACAGTAAGCATGAAGAGTAATAGGAGGAGGAGAAGATGAAGAAACACCCTTCTGAAATGAATGCCTTGAGAAATAGTGCCTTTAACATAGTTTATGACTCTTCTTGCAGCTTGAAAATGCACATCAGTTGGAGAATGCAGAAATCGACACTGTATTTGTAGCATATGCAATGTCAGGCTGGTGAATGTTAGATATTGAAGACAACCAACCAAACTTCTGAATAAAATGATATCATGACTTTGCAGGGGAGTACCATCATCAATCAACAATTTTAAACCAGATTTGCAGGGAGTAGAATGAGAGAAACACTCATCCATACCAGATTTATGCACTAGATCAGTTGCATATTTTCTCTGACTGACAAAAATACCATCTGGTTTATACTGAATTTCTAGACCAAGAAAGTAATGTAACTTCCCCAAATCTTTCATATCAAGTTCTTGTTGAAGAGCAGTCTTAACATTAGCAATGAGAGACTCACATGATCCAGTGATGATAATATCATCAACATAAAGCAATAAGAACACATGAGCTGTCTGAGTATGCAAGACAAATAAGCTTGGATCAGAATATGATGTAGTGAATCCAAGAGAAGGTCAGAAGCTGGTAAACCTCTCGTTCCAGGCGCGAGGAGCCTGCTTAAGACCATAAAGAGACTTATGCAGTTTGCAAACAAAGTTAGGAGTGTATGGATTCACATATCCACCTGGCTGAGACATATATATACTTCTTCATTCAGCAAACCATGCAAAAAAGCATTCTTAACATCTAGTTGATGAAGATTCCAACCATAATAAGCAGCAAGACACAAAATTAATCTGACAGTGGTGTGTCTAACCACAGGAGAAAAAGTTTCTTCATAATCCACTGAATATTCCTGAGAAAAACCTCTTGCAATCAATCTGGCCTTGTGCCTTGCAATGCTACCATCTGCATTTCTCTTTACTTTAAACAACCACTTGCAATAAACCAGATTTTTACCATCAGGAAGAGGAAAAAGAGACCATGTTTTCTGATTCATGAGAGCATTATATTCCTTATCTATTGCATTTTTCACTCTGGAACTTTAAGAGCATCTTTATAACTTGCAGGTTCAGTCGCACTGGGATCAAGTGAGATATGATTTAAGAGAGAGACAAAACATCTCTTCTTATGAACCCCTCTTGGCTCGAGTTAGCATAGAATGCTCATTTTGATATGATGGAGACATACCGTCCACAGGGTGAAGAACATTAGCATCAGAAACAGTACTAGTGCCAATAAATTTCTCACTGTTTATAATAAGTGAGACATCACCATGACCAGGTGTAGAAGAAAGAGCAATGTGCCATTTGCATCCTCAAATTGAACACAAGTATCAGTATGAGAAGAAAAGATATCACAGGCTGGACTAGAATTATTAAAATTCAATGATGATGACAGGATAATTGCAGGTTCATTATCAATGAAGTTGCACTCATTACTTACATGAGGAGGATCAGAAGTAAAAGGAATAGAAGTAGAATCTATATTATCAGCATGAGAAGCAACTAATCCATCAGTAGCACCAGCAGTATGAGAAACATTAGAAGGATCAAGATTAGACTGACCTGAACCTGAGTTATGAGGTTGAGAAGAGATACCAGAAGAGTGGACAGGTGCAGGGACAGTTGAAGCAGATGGGGACTGAGTGATTGTTGAACAAGGAGAAGGCATGGCTATGCAGTATATCTGTTGAGACTGCAAATTTGATGATATAGAAGGGCCTTTACTTAGAGCATTCTTATCTTTACTGACAGCATAAGGAAATACTGATTCATCAAAAAAGACATGTCTTGAGATAACATATTTTCTGAGAAAAGGGCTATAACAGACAAAACCCTTGTACCAGCAGCAAAGCCAACAAACACACACTTTCACAGTTTTGGTTGCAATTTGTTGGATCGATAAGGGGTCATGAGGGGGTAGCAGGAGCATCCAAACACCCTTAGTATATCAAGTTTTGGTTTCTGCTGATATAACAACTCATATGGAGACTTAAGCAGTTAAGCTGGAGATTCTTAGATGACATTCTGTTGATCAGAAAGGTTGCAGTTGCACAGGCATGATACCAAAAATAATCTGGAAGAGAAGCCTGTTGAAGTAAAGTGACAGCAGTTTCCCTAATGTGTCTATTTTTCCTTTCTGAAACTCCATTTTGCTCAGGAGTATAAGGAGAAGACACCTGATGCAAAATTCCATTTTGTGACACAAACTCTTTAAATTTGGCATTTATATACTCTCCACCTCCATCACTTCTTAAAACCTTAACAGCAGAATGAAACTGAGTAGATACAATAGCACACAAGGATTTGAAGTAACCAAGAACTTCTGATTTATTTTTCATGGGAAACATCCAAGTGTACTTTGTACAATCATCTATGAACAATACAAAATATCTGTAACCACATATCAATAGAGAGGTAAGGAGAAGGGCCCCATACATCAGAATGAACAAGGTCAAATGGGGCTGCACTTCTAGAGGTTGAACTAGGAAAAGGAAGTATTAGAACTATTCACTCACTGCCTCAATCAAGCATATTCTCTTCCCCAAATCAAGTTCCTTGATTACTGATATATTCTAGATATGACAGTTACTGTTAGCATTGATATTAGGCTAATTATATGGATCTTGTAATTACTTACCTGTAGCAATTGCTAGGATAGCAACACTGCTATATATGAGAAGTCTGTAAATCTTTTGAATCAATGAAAACCATTTCTAGTTTTCTACAGGAAGCTTATGAAACTTGCCTAAAAGACATGGTTCACAGATATAGGTATCATCATCAGAAACTGATCTTATCTCACTCTTCTCAAGCATCAGATTGACTACATCATTTGCAGGATGACCAAAACGTTTGTGCCACAAGGAACTGTGAACTTTTTGTCCAATATAAGCTGTGCAGTCCTGTTGACCAGAGACTTTATTTACAGAAGAAGAAATCGAGGCAGACTGATTTGAAGATGATTGATTAAGCTGCTTAGGAAGATCAAAAGGAATTGGATATAAGCCATATATGTTCACTCAGTCCCTTGAACAAATTTTTTCCGGGTGCGTCTATTGCCACCTCACAAACCACTTTGCTCACCCCACATTCTCTTCACACCCCACTCATATAATTTTAATTGTAAGTCTACTTTGTTCACCCATTAACAATACCTAAAAAACCTTTTTCTCAATTCTACTTTATTCACCCTACATTATCTTCATATATTTTGTCAAATTTAGATTTGCTCAAGGTAAGTAAAATCACCAAGTGAACAAAAATTCACATGAAAGTATAAATCCAAGTTAAAGAACAAGAAAAAACTTTCAAATTTAACAACTCAATGGTATCATTCGATATCAAGATGCACAATGTCTGTAAATGTATCTCTAATAGTGTCGGTGAGCCGTTGTCTGGTTGGTTAAGGAGGTTAACTAATAACTTTGAGGCCATATGTTCAAATTTCATCGACATATAAGGTGTGTGAGTTATTTAATAAATTTAAAAAAAAAAATGTATCTCTAAGTTTCTTGAACTGATCTATCTGTTGTTCATAAATACGGTACAATAGTTGTCCATGAGAATTTATATACAAAGTCAACATGAGAAATAATGAGTAAAGGGATAGAAGAATCATCAACAAAGAAAAAAAAATACAAACAATTTACCTCATCTTCAGGTTAAATGCTAGTGTCTTCAGACTCACAACCGAATATGATAAATCTGGGTTAGAGTTATGAAATTTGTGTTCATCCAAAACAAAGAGATAAAAAAGAAAAAGATAAAAAAAAATTAATTTGTAACAACTTATTGTCCCTTGATGTAATTTTACATTAGGATATTTTGGTATTTCAATACATCAACAACATGTGGGGTGAACAAAATAGTTTGTGGGGTGGCAATAGACGCACTCAATTTTGCCTGCACCTTATCCTGTATCACACACATAAACTCATCAAACCACACTATGCAATTGTTCTGCTTACACAACTGATATATAGATAACAAATGTGCAGCAATATCAGGTATAACTAAGACATCCTCAAGTTCTAAAGACCCTAAATGAGTATCACCAATATGAGAGATCTGTAATTTGTTACCATTACCAATCTGGACACCATCAATTGAAGGATAGGAGGTGATGTTCTGAAGATGTTGCATATTATTGGTCATGTGATTAGTGGCCCCTGTATCAGCAAGCCAAAACTATGGAGCCATAGCAGTAGAAGCAAGCATTGTAGCAGGACCACCTTGCTCATTTTGTCTCTCTGGAAAACCAATTATGAAGGGACATCCCTCTGCAGTGTGACCAAACTGATTGCAATACTGACAGGCACCTTGTGGAGCAGAATTGTTGAACTAAGAATTAGGAAGAGATCTGCAGGTCTTAGCAGAATGACCAGTACTTATTGCACCACTGACACACAACAGATTGTCCCCCAGTTCCATTACTCCAGTTACCACCTCCATTGTTGCCATTCCAGCCTCCATTGCCACCTCCATTGTTATCATTCCATCCTCCATTGCCACCTCCATGTTACCATTCCAGCCTCCATTACCACTTCCATTGTTCCGGTTACCACCTCCATTATTGTTAGACCGAGAGCCACCATTACTACCTCCATTGTTACCATTCTAGCCTCCATTATTATTGTTGCCTCTTCCTTGATTAGCTCCACCATAGAAACCAGTAGGAGCAATAAACATTGGATAAGTGGGCATTGGAGAATAGCCATATGGCACAGCCAAAGAAAGGCATGTAGGACTTTTGGGAAGGATAAGGATATGAGGTAATAGGAGAAGTGAAGTAAGCTGAATATGTTGGTTGAGGGGATGGAGTAGGTAAGAGGGGAGGAGGCTGAGACATAAGAGCAATAAAACCAGGTGGAATAGTAGGAGTAGGCAAAATGGGAGAAGATATAGTTGAGGTATTGGCAGTTGATGTAGATGGAGTACTAGAAGGTATAACACCAGTGCTTGAGGAAGCTGTGTTTATAGAAGCAGCATCAGTGGAAGAAGAACCACTGCTGCTAGAAGAAGCAATGTTGCAGTTAGCAAGCATAGCAGAAAGTAGGGTATGAATGCTCTGTGCTTCATGACTCTATGGCTTTTTTAAGTTTTCATTTCAGGCATCAAACCATACCTTATTTTGGCTAACCTTTCTAAATGCTTACTCTGTACTAATTTAAGAGTTGGTGATGAACTCCAAACACTAGATTTTTTCTGCCAAAAGAAACTATGGAATTGTAAGACAGTGGATTCTTTTGGATGTTTACATCCACCTCCATCCATGCCTTTCTTATTATAAATGATTCCAAAAAACAACACTTCATCGATGTGGTGATTACTAGACTTAAGGATCAAGATGTTTTGGCCACGACCCTCAGCAGGGATAGAGTTGAAACTCTGGTGACGTCAAAAGTAAAAAACAAGGTTGCGGGGTGTGTCATCGCGCGGGCGCGGAATGAGTGCGCTGTGCTGGACTTCTAACCAAGTGAAAAGGGTTTCCAGTGCCACCTCGCGGGCGAGGGATTACGAGTAAACCTCTTGTTCACCTGTAAATCGATACTCACTGTTAGAGCAAGCATAGCAATAATCAGGAAGAAAGGGCGAGTCCGAACGGGCTCTGTAAACCAAAGCTAAGGGTGCTTTAGAATCTAGGGTTTCGAGTAGCTCGAGAGTTTGTAAGTTTTTGTATGATTTGATTGTGTGTCCTTTGTTGTGTGTTCAAACTCCCTTATATAGCGATCCGCAAACAATTGGCAAAGACACAATCACAGACCCACTCGGACTTAGTAATTAGAATTCCATAAGGATACGACCAGCTCGCGAACTGCGTTATCCATGCGACACGTGTCCAGAACAGATTTCAAGGTCTCAATCACCGCCCCGCCTCATCTTACTGTAGCGTTGTATGCGAACTTCGAATACTAAGTGATCTTATCCCGCGAGGTGCTACAGTCCCTTTCCAACTCTACCTCGCCATGCACTACAGAATCCTACGCGAACCGAAACGAGAATCTCGCGAGGTATCGGAATCCTTAACCAAGTCCACCTCGCGCGCTGTCAGAGCGCGCCACCCTACATGGGCTTCATATCCTAAAAAGGGGCCACAGGTATTGGCCCAAATGTTACCCAAAACTTATTGTGAGTCTTAGACCAAGATCTCTGTTGGGCTCAAACATTGCCCCCTAGGCCTTGAGCTTAACCCATTTCGCAATGGATAAGCGAAAAGGCCTTAATGAGTATATTAAGGAAATTCGAAATTCAAAAGGCGCTGACGTTTCGGTCATCATCACGTCTTTTCATTACGACATTGATTGAAAAAAACGTTACGGTCAATCCCCTTTATAAGCCTCGATGCGGGTCCCCACATTTCACCATCATTTTCCAATCAAAACCTTCTCCTTCCTTCTGCAAACAACAAAACCTCACCGCCGCACATCCCTCAACCTAGAAAAACGGTTCCCAAACCGGCTGTTAGAGACCCAAACCTTAACCTCACGGCGGCGAGCTCCTGGTCGACCAACCTTGCCCGCTGTTTTACCAACAACCCTCCTCAAGGAACACTCATCTACTTCCTTGACACGGGGGCAGCCCTGCTTGGCCCGACACCCTCACAGCCCTTATTCGCCGCTGACCTGAACCAATACGCTGACTCCGTGCGCCGACCAATTCTCGCCCAACGCCGTGAACCGGGAAATTTCGCCTCCTGGTTTCAACAGGCTCGCTCTCATATAAATATCAGGGTCGGAGAGTGGCCCACTTCCACCGCGGAGGACCGAAAATGGTATGCGGCTCGCCTTCAGACCGATCAAACGATCTGGGAAGCAGTCGGCATCGGCGAAGCCATAGCCTTGAGTTTCTCGCTACCCCCTCATGCCGACAGAGCACGCATTGCTGCCGCAGCGTGCCTATGGAACAGCGCCACCAATATCTTCGATTTCCCTTTCGGGCAAATGAGTGTCTCTCTGCTGGACATCCTTGCCATCACAGGTTTGCCAATCCACGCCAAGCCATATGTGCCGGGCGACTTTGCATCGACCGAGTTCACATATTCCTGCAATCTGGGGGCTCGCCGCGTCTTGAAAGGCTCATATGCAGTGTGGCAGGCTTACTACATCAACCATGCAGAAAAGCACGAAGGAGGTATTGCCTTCCTTGAGTATTGGCTTGATAAGTTCGTATTCTGTGGCAGCGCTCACAAACCTACATGAAAATGGACGAAACTAGCCGAAGCACTCTACAACGGAATCGAAGTAGGGCTAGGGCAACCCGTGGTAGGCGCGCTCTACCGGACCCTCCATACACTCTCCCTAAGGCCCTTCCATCTGTCTGCTGGTCCCCTGTGGGTTTTGGATTTGTGGATACAGCTATATTTCCCGCTCTTCCGGCGCGCCCCGCTTGACTTTTTACCCGATGACCAATTGCTTGGGTTCGCCGTGTGCAAGAACTCCGCGAACCGGACTCCTTTGTCCTTCTTCGCCAGTCTCTCCATCCTGTACAATCAACTCGAACCGCCTCCCTCTATAGATATGATGGTTCGCCGGCGCCATCCTGAGATCTTGTCAGCAGGCTTCTTTCCCTGTTCCGACTCAGATTCGGATGCCAAGACAACCTTCATGAAGGCGACCTCGTATTGTGACATTCAGCTTGCCGAGGATGAACAAGGCTTCGAGCTGTACGCCCCCAACCACTTCGCCAGGCAGCTCGGCTCCTTTCAAGGGGTCCCATACCCACTCTTCCATTCAGTGAACATGTACACATTCTGGCGCAAGATTGGCGAGACGGACCGGGTCACTCCGCTCCAAAACATCTTTCCTCTCACTCCTGACCTGCTCGAGATTGAGCCCTCATTGGGCGTCGACCCCGCCTACCTCTCTTGGTGGCGATCTCTGTCAGACAACCATTGGGGGTTCCCGGACGACGCTGTCTTTGCTGCCATCTTTTACCCTCTGTACGACACTCTGGGTGAGTCAGATCGCGTCATCCTCGATGCCCAGCGCGACGCGCGGAAGGCAGCCAAAGGGCTGTGACAAGGCCTAGGCCTGCGCTTTCGCCAGTTCCTGCTGTTCGCCGCTCGACTGAGATAGTGATTCGAGAACTTGATCCTGCACCCGAGGTAAGCCACTAACTAC
The DNA here is from genome assembly GCA_010134655.1 of Fragaria nilgerrensis. Classification (NCBI taxonomy): domain Eukaryota; kingdom Viridiplantae; phylum Streptophyta; class Magnoliopsida; order Rosales; family Rosaceae; genus Fragaria; species Fragaria nilgerrensis. The sequence continues at coordinate 12,179,254 of CM020981.1, forward strand.
GTGAATTTCATACTACTTCGACAAAGTACGTCCTCCTAACTCTCTTGTCCACCTTTACTGGCTGTACCCGCCGGAGATCTGTCAGAAGACTCGAGGCTGCCGGAGATAAAGGGAAAGCGCCTGCTCAAGAGGAACTCGTGGCGGAACATGATGGTGAGATTGTCCCCATCGTTCCTCAATCAACGAGTGGCGAAAGCTTGCGAAAGCGCCCCGCCAAAGACGAAGAGGAACTACTAGAGGATGAACGATATCAGCAAGTTTATGCTTTGGTAAGCAACCTTTCTTCGAACCGAAACTCATTAAAGCCAACAAAGTTTTACTAACTTTTCATTCGACAGGTTCAACGCCGCATTCGACCTCGCCTTGCCACCATCGAAAGAGAAGCAAGGACAGTTGAAGCCCTAATCCCGGAACCAGTCGTCGAGGAACGAACCATGGTCATCGAGGAAGCCAACGTGCAACCCCTTTCACCAACGGTGCCTCGGGCAAAACTGGTTCTCCTCCGGAGCCCTCCTCGGTTCTTGTCCAGGACGAAAGTCTCCAAACCACCCTGCTTTCCGACTTCACTGCCTCCTTGGTGATTCCGCCAGAGGACTTTCAACTAGTGCTTGAGTCTTCCCTTTGCAACCAGACTCAGTGGCCCAGACCACTGAAGAACCAACAGTTCCAACGCAATCTGAGGTTCCGCCGTTCATTCCAGAGATCGAGGCAGTTGCAGAGGTTAAACCAACCACTCCGGCCCAATGAGAACATCTGGCGAGGCGTCTTCTTCTTTGGCTACCCGGACCGCTCGTCTTCGGGCCCGGGTTACTCCGCCTGCCGATCCAAAGCCCATTCGTTCAGCCCAAGGTTTCTTTCACGGGCTACTACGCCAAGGTCCCCACATGAATGTATTTGACTTGGTGAGGCATGTCCACGAGGCCATGGAGCTCTGATTTGCCCCCTCGCCGGTAGCGCCCCTGCTTTAGATCGTGCGTTGGAACTCATTGACGCTGTCAAGCTACAAGCCCGCCGAGTTCAGCTGGTGCCCAGTCGGCTGCTCAGGAGGGAGTCCGCCAGGCTTTAGACAAACAGATGGCAGTCCTTTTGGCCGAGCTTGAAGATGTTGATGTTCCTGAGGCGTCTTCAGAGAATCTGTGTGCTGTTTATGCCCGGCAAGTGGAAGCTTTGGAGGTTCAGATAGCGGAGCTGCAAGCTCAACTTGCTCAAGCTCGCCAAAACCTTGCGCAAGTTGAAGACGCAGAGGCTCACGTGCAGGCTGCGGAGGAAACCCAAGAAGCTTTGGACTCGGCTACCACTGTTGCGGACGAAGCCTAAGCCAGGCGGATGTTGAGGAGTTGGCCTTAGAAGGCCTTCTCCTAGATTTGTATAGGGCTTCTAGGCGGGTTTAGACTCGGTCAGCGCTTTGCCCCTTTCTGTATGAACCTTTATAAATAATAATATTCTAATATTTACATGAAATCAAATCTTTCCTGCTCTTGTCAAATCTTCTCGTGTAAAAACTGCTTTTCCAGAAAAAAAAATCTTCTTCCGAGATTTGGTGGAGGTCTCCAATGTAACTGCTTGCTTGGAACGCGGGCAGTCCTCATGGAATAACGCGTCCGACTTTATCTCCAAAGCTCACATCTCGGAGCAAATCGTTGCATGCAGGACATTTGTCAAAGGAAGAAATCGTCCCCTTTCACTTATAAAAGAGAACCTTTTGGTTGAGTTGAAGTATCAACCGAGTCTTTTACCCTCACTATCATGGATTCTTCTCCCCTTCTACTCATCCTACTGTCCTTGATTAAACTAAAACCTCCAATTCTCAACTTCACCCTCCGTTCCTTTTGAGTCTGAAAATCTACTCTCAGGCCGGGAGTGAGTCTGAAAATCTACTCTCAGGCCAAGCCTTGTTTGGACAAACAAATGGTCTGGGTACCTTCTGCCTTGCGCCTGTTGTTCTGTCTAAACGTGAGGTCTCCGAGGTCCCGTGTCCGTCCACACCTCAGGTCATGGCCAATGTCCTTGAAGCACCTTTGAGGCTTGACTGGTAGCATGAGGGACCCCGGTCCAGTAGATCTCTAGTCTCCCAGCGCCTCGCCTCTGGCCCAGGCAGATGCTCAGATCGGTGTTGCTCCGGGGCAGCGGGACGCTTGCTAGTTTCAACTGAGGCATGCGTTTAAGGTCACTTTGTCGTCCCTGCAAGACATGAGACGTTCCAGACCAGATTCGTGCTTTTAAGTGTAGATGAAAAAATAGATTTCATATCAGGCGTTGTTAATGTAGTGCTTCGCCGCACAGCCGCCTATGAGACCTATGTTAGGAACGCTAAAAAGGGCAAAATAAATAAATTTATTTGTCAGGGCCTCTGGAATAGGCCACAATCTTGTACTTGTCTTTGTGTTTAGACTTCGCACGTTTACAGAAAATGAAGAAAATGAATGAATTTAATTTTTAGGGCCTCTGGAGTAGGCCCAAATCTAGCACTGGCCTTACTAGGCTGGTGCGTTACAATTGTTTGCTTCCATCTTCTATCTCGGGTTGCCCCCTAGTGCTGGGCGGCGAAGCAAGAACGCGATGGCGCGTAGCACTATTGACCGTGGTTGCGGGTTCGGGGAAAGGATCCTCGCGCTCTCAAACTCCAGCAATGTGTCGCTTGAGGAAACGGCTGTTAATAGGGTTGCGATGGATGGTGTCGTCCAGGTCGCGCAAGTGGTATGCCCCCTTGGGGAGTATACGATAAATAATGAAGGGTCCTTCCCATCGAGCGGACCACTTGCCCCGGCCTTTGGTTTTTTCCCCAAGTGGAAGGACAGCGCGCCACACTTTTTGGCCCTCGGCATAGCTCGGTCCTTGCGTGACTTTGTCGTATGATCGCGCAATGCGCTGTTTCTCGAGGATGAGATTGTTGAAAGCGGTGACGCGGTGTTCATCGAGATCTTCAAGCTCCTGCCACATAGCCTGGACGTAATCTTCGCCAAGTAATTGGTGTTGTTCCTGAACGCGGAGTGAAGCTATATTGATCTCGAGGGGAAGGACGGCATCATGACCATACATAAGAGCATACGGGGTAGTGTTCGTCGGGCCGCGCTTAGAAGTGCGGTAAGCCCACAACGTGTGGTAAAGTTCCTCGTGCCATACACAGGGGTTCAACTCCAGCATCTTCCGGAGAATGCCAAGGATGACCTTATTACTGGCCTCGGCCTGGCCGTTGGACTGTGCATAATATGGCGTAGAGTGGAGGAGCTTGATACCATAGTCGTTTAAATATTTAACAACTGAATCAGCCATGAAAGCTGCCCCCCTGTCCGTAACGATGCACTCCGGGATACCAAAGCGGGAAATGATATTGCCGAAAATGAAGTTGCGGACTGAGTTAGAGGAGGCAACTTTGAGTGGTTCGGCCTCGACCCATTTGGTGAAGAAATCGGTGGCGACGATAATGAACTTATGCTGCTCGAAAGAATGTGGATGAATAATGTCAACGAAATCTATCGCCCATCCGCGACCCGGCCACGGTTTAATGATAGGCTGCAATGGAATGTTGGGGATGTGTTGCACTGGTCCGTGGGCTTGGTAGTCTTGGCAGCCTTTGGCAAAGGCGATGCAATCTTTTAGAATGGTCGGCCAGTAGTATCCATGGCGGCGGATTAACCAACGCATTTTTGGGCCTCCTAGTGCGAACCGCAAACCCCACAATGTACTTCGCGCATGAGACGTTTAGCTTCGTTCCCATACACGCAGCGAAAATCGTTTACGTCTTCCCACGCCGACGGAGTTCGCCGTAAAACAAAGTTTAAGGCGAGGAAACGTATCTGCCTTGGGTGCGCGGCGTCATTGGGATTCTGGAGGTAGGCGATAAATGGTAGCCGCCAATCCTCATCGATAGGGTCTAAGGCCACGACTTCGGGGGTGTCGGCCTTAAATTGCCCCCTTGCGATAAAAGAGGGAAGAGTACGGCGCTTGACTTTGAGCAAACGTTCGCGCACTCCATCGCGCAGGGTGAGGCCGGACGCTGCTTGGGCGAGCTCGTTGGCGGCGAAGTTGAACTCGCGTGGAATGTGCTCGATGTAGACGTTGTCGAACTGATCCAATACTTCAAATGCCTTGCGCAGGTATGGTTCAATGGACGAGCCAATGTTTTGGCCACGATCCTCAGCAGGGGTAGAGTTGAAACTCTAGTGACGTCAAAAGTAAAAAACAAGGTTGCGGGGCGTGCCACCGCGCGGGCGCAGAATGAGTGTGCTGTGCTGGACTTCTAACCAAGCGAAAAGGGTTTCGTTGCCACCTCACGGGCGAGGGATTACGAGTAAACCTCTTGTTCACCTGTAAATCGATACTCACTGTTAGAGCGAGCAGAGCAATAATTAGGAAGAAAGGGCGAGTCCGAACGGGCTCTGTAAACCAAAGCGAAGGGTGCTTTAGAATCTAGGGTTTCGAGTAGCTCGAGAGTTTGTAAGTTTTTGTATGATTTGATTGTGTGTCCTTTGTTGTGTGTTCAAACTCCCTTATATAGCGATCCGCAAACAATTGGCAAAGACACAATCACAAACCCACTCGGACTTAGTAATTAGAATTCCACAAGGAGACGACCAGCTCGCGAACTGCGCTATCCATGCGACACGTGTCCAGAACAGATTTCAAGGTCTCAATCACCGCCCCGCCTCATCTTACTGTAGCGTTGTATGCGAACTTCGAATACTAAGTGATCTTATCCCGCGAGGTGCTACAGTCCCTTTCCAACTCTACCTCGCCATGCACTACAGAATCCTACGCGAACCGAAACGAGGATCTCGTGAGGTATCGGAATCCTTGACCAAGTCCACCTCGCGCGCTGTCAGAGCGTGCCACCCTACATGAGCTTCATATCCTAAAAAGGGTCACAAGCATTGACCCAAATGTTACCCAAAACTTATTGTAAGTCTTGGACCAAGATCTCTGTTGGGCTCAAACACAAGAAACAACCACTAACAGAAAGAACATAGTGAAAATATTGCACAAACTTTCTGCTGCCATTTTGGTGTCCATATGGACCCATTCTGCATCACTCGTGAAGAATTGAGCAGGTGAAGAAAGAGAAGGTTCAAAAGTTCTGTAACTGGGGTTATGTATGGACCGATCTGTCACTTTTCTTCTTCTTTGGCAGATAATTTTTCTGTCAATGATTTTAAAATACTTTTGAAAGGCTTAAAATGATTACTAACAATTGGCCAAGAAAAAGAAAAAATTAAAAAAAATTGAATAAATGATCTCGAGTGCATATCTCATAAAGCTATATACAACTGGAGTCAAAATACTAATTAGTTGGTATGACTGAAAGTTCCTGCAAATGATGGTTATGAAAGAAAAAGGTTTGATTCTTAGGTGTAAATCTAACTGAGATCTTACTGTTTTTTTGACAGATTTGGCTTTCATCAAGCACCATTTAACTCTGTCAACCATCTTCACCTCCATTGTTTTGCACTTCCTTATACACCCAGGTTTGTAATTTCGGGTTTAGTGAATACTATGCTCTAGTTTTCTTTTACCTCCAATTATTCATTGTTAAGACATACTTATCATATTCATAATTGAACAGATGGAAACATATAAAAATCTGTCCGTGGGATCGTTTGGGTTCATTGAGGCTGAAAAGTTGCTGGAAAAGAATAAGCCTTTGCCTTCACAGCTGTGATTTCTATTATAATTCGGGTTGAACATGATACATCTTCAGAGTTCAGATCTTCTTTCCCTAATAAGTGCGTAGACTTTGTAACCCAAGAGGATAGACTATGTTAAAGGTATGTGCAGTTGTGCATAACTTATATATTCTGTATGTTCAGATTCTAATACCAGTATACAGATGGAAACTTTCTTTCAACTCAAGGAGTTCGTAGAATTATTGTACGTGATGCACAATGCTAGAGTGCTACTATAGGGATACCCACACTCAAGTCTATACCGGCAGATCATGAGGTAACCATACATTATTACATTGTACATGTAATTCAGAAACATCACCGTCTGTGGTTTAGAAGTTTCCAAGTTTTATGAGAGAGGACAGATTTGATCTCATTCATCCTATAATGCTAACACGAATTGAACATGTTACATCACGGTTTACCAGCCATGCATATGTGAGTGAGTCGACACAATATCTTTATGACAAACTTCGTTGTCATGTTATGTCCATTGCACCTACATGTCGTTAACATGAAGAAAACTAAATAACACTCGGTGGTAACTGTAATTGGTCTCTTATATATTTTATTACAACTCAAACCGAGTATATCATTGAGCTGCTCAACTCATTTCTCAATGGAGATTCATCAGGCCAACTAATTTTATATGAGATATTGGTGGAAACTATCAAGTTTAGTTAGGTAATAGTTCTGGGTTTTTATGAGAAAATGAATTTTGAAACTGATAAGATACCAATTAGCAAACCAAGGATCATGGAGCTCTTTGATTCATATATCGTCTGAGATTAGTGTATTATATTGTGCCGCACTGAAAACCCTTATGCTACTTCTGCTCACTCTTGGAATCACTCGGACAAAAGTTTCTAATTTTTAACATAAAACCCTAGATCACTGAAGTTTAAGATTGAGAATATTATATATTATTCCTACTCCTGTTAGTATAAATGTAGTTGCTTGGAATTAAAGAAAGAATTAGGGTTTAGTTAGGAAAAGTTGTCATCTCATGCACGTAAATTAACTGACAAGCGTCACAATTCTATGCATATCATCAGGTAATGTCCGGCTGTAAATTTTCTAAGTAGTCCAAATCATTTTGGGATCATTTTATTCAAGCTAAGCTTTCAACTACTCCTAGTTCACAATATCAAAACAAAAGTTGTGTCTCCAAGTTTTACAAGATACTATAGAGTTCTAGACACATGACACAACATTTAATTGCTTCTCTCTAATAAAGTAATAAGATGGTGAACTTACATAGATTCAAAACGAGCAAGAATGGATTATGGATATAATACATGATGACACGAGAACCTAACTTATATATACTCGATCAAAAAAGTCAGTCAAGAATGAAAGTGTCAAAATAATATGAAAGCCTTCTATTATGAAGCATGTCGATCGGCTGATAAGAAGAAACGAATAGAGAACAACAGATGACAAAAAAGAAGATTTTAAAACTTACTATTACATCTCTAGCAAGTGAATATATATAATTTTGCAGCCGAAGAACGAACAAGTTAAGATTTATCTCACTCATTTAAGTAGAATGTAAATTAAGATCTTATGTTTTACCGCTAGTGTGTGGAAGCAAATTAAATTTAGAGCTCGAGGCAAGAATGAAGAAGAAAAAAAAGGCGCATTTGCTCGTCTAAGGGGTCAAATACCAAAAGAAGATCCCAACAATGAAACTCATCATGAGTGTAAGAAAATCTTTCTTTTATCCCCGTCTGAATTCCAGCCGAAATTCATGTAAGAATTGTACTGCAGAAGAAAACAAATTGAAGGTCGATCAAACATTTCATCAGGTCAGTCCAGAAAAGATTGATGCGAATCATGCGATTGCACAAAGCAGTTAGGTATATATGAACATCAACAACACATTCATTCTTATATATGCTCCATGCCACCCCCATAAATAATGAAATCAAGCTAGCTAGATCCACAACCAAAATGACGAGAAACTTCCTCGAAATTTCGTAGTACCAGACCAATAGGCTCCACATTTCGTACCTCACTGATGTCGAAGGCAATCATAGTGGTCCAAGAAGTGTCTTCTTATACATATCTATCTTCTCACTAAATCATTAATCAAATTTGACGTAATTTCATGCAGCAAATTAAATTTTTTTTTCTAACAAGAATCGTCTATTTACCAAGGTTTGAAAACTTGTTAGACGCTCTCAAGACGGAGATAGACTTGGAGTGTCTAGCTAGAAGCCATCTAAGCAGGTTTGGCCGCCTCGTTTTATAACACTACATATAGTCAGGGTTTAAAAACTCGCTATTCGCTAGACACCACTATAACAGATAGTTAGCTTGGAACACCGAGGCTCCGCCTAGGTCGGTATTGTTTTAGAACGCTGCTTCTTACTAGTTTTGTTTTTTCTTGGGTCTGATATTTACTTGTTAATTAGATGATCAATATTCTGCCATAATCTACGTATTGTAGTGGGGATTCGTTTTATATACATAAATATTCTTTAACTTACCCAATAATACCAGAATAGACAAAAATGAAAATTGAAAGCTTCACATTCATGTCAGGACATTGATATATATATGTGATAGAGCTATTCAGCTAGCAACTGATCGATAAGAACAAACCCATATCCCATCCCAGAACTACAAGCTAGCTCAGTACTTCACTAGCTTCCATGGTGTTGCACATGGCGGTTGCAGCTTCGGTGAAACTCAAACTCCTGTCATGTACCTCCCACAGCTTGATAACCCCGATTGTCAGTGGCTTGATCTGGCCATTCGTCATCAAAGTCTCTTTTAACCTCAGGAGCGTCCGTCGAGCCTACGCCGATGTGATCCACTCCTCGAGGCTCTTCTTCTTCCAACTGAATCGGATTGTCAGAGCTTTTGATGAACATGATGTTCATGCTGATCATGATGAACCTGCAGTTATCAACGACAACAACAACAACAACACCAGCAGCAACAGCAACAACACTAGAATGGAACGAGCTCTTCGGCTAGTACGCCAGACTGTGACGAACGGCGTCAGACGGTCATCAGAAGCCATGCAGTTGGATGAGCAAAGCATTCATGCTCTCGCCATGATTGCTCTCTAAGCGAGCTCGATTGCATCCATAACTAGGTGAGGCTATATATAAACGAATATGTATAAAACGTTTATGCATGATATACATGGCTGTTTCCTTTTGGGGCTTTCACAATTTGATCTGTAACAGATTACAGGAATTAATGTCCACCGGTTTCACGACGACTGTTATTACTATATGCATATTATTGATAGTATAGATGGAATTTTGTATTCTTTTCTGGGTTTGGTTCTTTCTTATTGTTTATTAATTACTTAATTTGGAAATGTTGTTCCATATATCATCTTGCATATTGGGAGTTCTGTAAATTAATTGCTAGAACTATTCTAAACATGTAGTGAATCCAAAAGTACGTTGATCGATCCCACAATTTATTCTAGTTCGAGATGCTAGCTCTTTACGTACTAATTATCTCTTTCAATCTTGAGTCCAATCTGAACCTCCAACGAGTCTAGAAACATAAATTTTGGAAACCAAACGACTATAACGTACTTACGTACTGACAACTAATTTATCCATAATTTCATCCTCCAAAACCATAGTCTCGGGTGCCGGTGCTTATGAACAACTCGATGGAAAGGTCAGTCACAATAATTTCCAAAGCTTCAGCCTTTGCCATAAGAATGTATTTTTCTTCCATGAGAGACTCAACTTTTTCCTTGAGAGCCAATACTGTACTTCCTCATAGTTGTTGTCAACCACTTTGATCTTCTTCTCATGAGTGAAAAATTGCAGTCCCATATATGCTGCATCATCTTCGGCTGTTTTCTTAGTATGTTGCCATGTTCCTTCAAACTTCGGGAAAGACACATCATTTGTGGTAATAGTACACACTTGAACCTTGTTGCATGGAATGGTCATGTAGACGCATAAAATTTAATAAGAATAATAATCATTAAATTATTCATACAACACATGAGTCCGACAAATTGCATACGTGACTCGTAAATCAGCAAAGTTGAAAAGTCTTCAGAAATGACACGTGGCGGCGTATGGATGGTCGATCGACAACAAAATCATCAATCCCGACTAAAATCGAATATTAAACGTCAATCGATAATCAAACATCAATCAAATCAAATCGATTATCAAAAAGGAAGTCGGAATTTAATCAAATTGGTGAAATACCTTATCGGTCATAATTAAATCGATCAATTAAGACTGATTGATTTAATTATGGTAAATTGAATAATTGAATCAATCAATCAAAAGTGATTGATTTAATTATATCATTAAGAAAATACAATTAAAGTTGTGACTTCAATGCATTCTATTTATGGACGAGCATCGACACTATAAATACCCTCCTTTCATATCAAGAGGAGGACTCCCGGGACAAGAGAGAAAAATTACTCCCGAAAGCTCAGAAGTTTCCCAAAACCCTTGAAGAATTATCAAGCTGCCAAATAGCCGATTCTTCATTAACCTCAAGACTAGAAGTTGTCAAATCCCGAAAAGTCACCAAGCTGCCAAATAGCTGACATCTTCACCAACTTCAAGACGAAGAACAAACCACCACGTGAAACTACTCGTGGACCAAGCCCGATCAACATCAAGCCTCCACGGCCCTTGATCAACCCTCGTCTTCAAGTCTTCAACAAATCAAAACTTCTATCAAGTTCTTCAACAAGCTCGTGGGTAATCAACAAGCACCGAACACACGTGCTGATTCATCTGCCATCAAAGCCGAAGAACATTCATCACGTGACACCGCTCGTGGCCAAATCCGATCAAGATCAAGCCTCTACGGCCCTTGGTCAACTTTCTTCTACAAATCGTCAACACGACAAGAAGTCCAAACTAAAACCATTCGATTCAAGATCAAGTGCTCGTCACCCTTGGATCAAATCAACGTCGGAGATCGAATCAGAGGAAATTCTTGTTAAAAGAATACCCACAGAGATTGTAACCCGCAAATTTATCAATACAAATATTTTATTTTGTACACGTGTCTTTCTGTTATTCGTCGCAGATAATTTCGTGTTTACAAAATTGGCACGCCCAATGGGACAATCTCTGCCTCTCATCTCATTCTCCGAAAATCTCGCCACCCTCATCATATGGCTTCAAAGATGGTGCAAATCAAATCGAAAAACAAGACCCACAAAGTAGCTAATCTGAAAAGCCGTAGAAACCTTAGCAGTCATATTGCTCATAGTGAGTCATTTCAACTCACAACATTCGACCTTCATTCCTCAAAGCAGTTTCAGCCGATCGACGCTTGGACAAGAAAGGGGGCAAACCTCATGAAGCAAAGACGTCCAACATCGTCAGGTAACTCGAGGAAACATTCTCTTTCGCAAACACTTGGAATTGCCTCTTGATAGTCAAATTAAAGCGATTCTAGAAGACGACTCTTGCGCCATGCAAGTCATGGTGATAGAAGTGATTAACGTGGAAGAACAAGCGGCCTAAATAGCCCAGTTGACTGAAGCGGTGAAGAAGCTTCAAAAGATCATTGAAGAGAAGGATGTAGAAATTGCATCGCTCATGGAGAAGCTAGAAGTTCACCATAACAATGATTCGGAGAATAACCTGCATGGCGATAAAAAAGACACGTCCGGTGGATCATCTTCTGAGCAAAAAAGAGAATCAAATTTCATCCTAGCTTCATTTTCAGTTCAACAGCTTCAAGACATGATTGCCAAGACAATCAAAGCTCAATATGGTGGTTCGTCTCGAGATACACTGACGTATTCCAAGCCTTACACCAAGCGGCTAAACAATTTGAGAATGCTAACTGGTTACCAACCTCCCAAGTTTCAACAATTTGATGGCAAAGGTAACCCCAAGCAACACATCACACATTTCATCGAAACATGCAATAGCGCTGGCACCGATAGTGATCATCTTGTGAAACAATTTGTTCGCTTACTCCGAGGTACGGCGTTTGAATGGTTTACAGACTTGGAGCCTGAATCCATTGACAGCTGGGAGCAAATGGAAAAGGAGTTTTTAAACCGCTTCTTCAGCACACGTCGCATGGTGAGTATGTTAGAGCTCACAAACACCAAACACGAAAGGGCGAGCATGTTGCAGAGTTCATCAATTGTTGGCGTACATTAAGTTTCGACTGCAAAGACCGACCCTCAGAATTGTCAGCGATAGAGATGTGTATTCAAGGCATGCATTGGGATTTGTTGTACATCCTTCAGGAATAAAGCCTCGCACCTTCGAAGAACTAGCCACTCGAGCTCATGACATGAAACTTAGCTTGGCTAGCCATGGCCAAAGAGAAAGTGAAGTCATTGAACCACATAGTCACAAACATGTTATGAAGTCGCTCACAATTAGCACAACTATTGCAAGGATCACAAAACGAGTCAAATCAAATGAACAAAAGAAGTTTCAGTCGACTCAAGATCAAGCAAGGAGGCAAACTCTAAAAGATTTGGAAGCTAAAAGTTACCCGTTTCTAGATTCCGATGTTGCTGAGATGTTGGAAAACTTGCTTGAAAAAGAACTAATCAAATTGCCGGACTGCAAGCGTCCAAAAGAGATGTATCACGTCAATGATCCTAAGTATTGCAAGTACCACCATGTCATCGATCATCCGGTGGGGAAGTGCTTCATCTTGAAAGACCTCATCATGAAGCTTGCACAACAGGGAAAGATATGTTTAGACGTTGAAGATGACGTGACTCAGTCAAATTATGCTACTATCTTCTTTGAACACCTTGAAACGGTGTCCTCAACGCCTTTGCTGGGGGCATGCAACCCGCCTAAATTCATGTAGACCACTCAAGAGTCAAATGCTCCTTGTCCGAATGAGCTTAAAACTGCGAATGACATACACAAAAAAAAACAAATTATCGATCTCCTTGTTCGCACGAGCTTAAACTACGAATGACAAAAAAAAAAACGCTCCTTGTCCGCACGAGCTTAAACTGTGAATGACAAAAAAAATTACACTTCTCCTTGTCCGCATGAGCTTAAAACTGCGAATGAAAAAAAAAAAAAGGCTCCTTGCTCGCCCGAGCATAAACTGCGTATGACACCCGAAAAAAAAAAATTCTTTGAACTACGACATGACTTGATCTCTCTCATAAGGGTACGTAGGCAGTTTGGAAGATGCTTCTGAGTGCAGTCATAACAAAACAAGAAAATGAGTTTGCTCGGGTTGTTCAGAGTACTGCCATATTAAAACAAGGAAATGAATTTGCTCGAGGTGTTTCCCATGTCAAATAGGAGACATACAAAACTTGAAAGAGGATGACTTTGTACAATCTTCGGATTTCTACTCTTCCTTTCGCGGTCGAAAAATACGCAGAGCCTAAGCACTTTGAGTGATTCCTCCCACTTTCATAAAGTGGAAGAAATCAAGCGTTTAGGTTGTCCGCATTCTTCCCTTTTGTTGTTTGCCGGTGTGTACGCAAAGACTAAACACTTTAAGTGATTCTTTCTACTTTTAAAAAGTGGAACGAATCAAGCATTTAGGTTGTCTGCGTTCTTCAATCATCTAACGAATCATCCACCGAAGATGTGACCTGAACTGTCAGAAGGACATGTGGCTCGGTGAGTGTCGACAAGGCTCACAAAAGGTAATCTTTGATCGTTGGCAATGAAACATGTGGAGCAGTGAGAGTCGACAAGGCTCACGGAGGGTAGTCTTTGATCATTGGTAATGAAACATGTGGCTCGGTGAGCATCGCTAAGGCTCACAAAGAAGAACCAACAAAGACGGCCGGTTGTGAGACATCTAGTTGAAGAAACGTCAATGAAGCTCACAGAGGTGAAATCATGACGAGCCGGCTTAGATGAGAGGTGGTGCCATCACTTTCAATGTCCTCGATATCTTCAAAGATGATGTTTGTGTCTTTCTTGAAACTCTTGGAAAACACCATGCGGAATAGTATACGTCAACGCAAAGCCTAAACACTTTAAGCAATTTATCCCATGTCTAAGACGTGGAATAAATCAAGCAGTTAAGTGTTCATGTTCTTCAAAGATGACCCTTCAGCCGCAACTGAAAAAATATTTATCGACTGCACGATGCATAAGGATGGGTCAGTAAGCATGGAGGCATGCGATAGTAAAATCAATAATCAAACAATAGAGAGGATTACGGCAACGCAATTGCATGGCACCATCGCATTGATCCCGCCTCCACAATTTCGTTGTCAAGTTCGCGGTACAAGGTTGGACCTATCTTCGTACCAGCTTCACTCACGGCTGAGGCCTACAGTAAAATAAAAAAAATAAGAAAAAATAAAAAGAAGAAGGAAGAAAGAATCACAAGGAGTATAGGCGGCTAGCTAGAGAAGAGAATATGGTGATTAGGGCAAAAACCTACGGTGCAATTTTATAATGTCATCATGCATTCACTTTCCTATTTGGTCAAGAAGTCATCTAGCCATTGCATGATTTCTTACTTGTAGAAGACCAAACTCATATGGAAGGTGATAATTATTTATACCAATGAAGGAAATGTCAGCCACGCATCAATCGATAAGAAACGGAAAGCTTTCATCTCTTATTCAAATCCTACCAATTGAAAATAGTTGCGAGACGGGTAAATTTAAAGCCACATATGGAAGTTGTTCAAATGAAGATCATATCCACTAAGCATGCAATTGCTCATGTATTCTAAACATATGGAAAGGTAGCAATGCATGATTCTCAAGCGTTCAAAATCAAAATTTCAAAGGCAACAAAAATGTCATCATGGTACGGACCAATATTTCAGACATAAAAATGGGTGGATGGCAAAACACGCCACAAGTGTCGTCAAGAATGACTTCAAGCCGCACCTCCGACACGTGACAACAACATGATACGGCACACCTGAAGTGGGGGCATTTCTAGACGCATAAAATTTAATGAGAATAATAATCATTAAATTATTCATACAACACATGAGCCCGACAAATTGCATACGTGGCTTGTAAGTCAGCAAAGTTGAAAAGTCTTCAGAAATGACACGTGGCGGCGTGTGAATGGTCGATCGACAACAAAATCATCAATCCCGACTAAAATCGAATGTTAACATCAATCGATAATCAAACATCAATCAAATCAAATCGATTATCGAAAAGGAAGTCGGAATTTAATCAAATTGGTGAAATATCTTATCGGTCATAATTAAATCGATCAATTAAGACTGATTGATTTAATTATGATAAATTGAATAATTGAATCAATCAATCAAAAGTGATTGATTTAATTATATCATTAAGAAAATACAATTAAAGTTTTGAATTCAATACATTCCATTTATGGAGGAGCATCGACACTATAAATACCCCCCTCTCATATCAAGAGGAGGACTCCCGGGACAAGAGAGAAAAATTACTCCCGAAAGCTCAGGAGTCTCCCAAAACCCTTGAAGAATTATCAAGCTGCCAAATAGCCGATTCTTCATTAACCTCAAGACTAGAAGTTGTCAAATCCCGAAGAGTCACCAAGCTGCCAAATAGCTGACATCTTCACCAACTTCAAGACGAAGAACAAACCACCAAGTGAAACTACTCGTGGACCAAACCCGATCAACATCAAGCCTCCACGGCCCTTGATCAACTCTCGTCTTCAAGTCTTCAACAAATCAAAACTTCTGTCAAGTTCTTCAACAAGCTCGTGGGTAATCAACAAGCACCGAACACACGTGCCGATTCATCTGCCATCAAAGCCGAAGAACATTCACCACGTGACACCGCTCGTGGCCAAATCCGATCAAGATCAAGACTCTACGGCCCTTGGTCAACTTTCTTCTACAAATCGTCAACACGACAAGAAGTCCAAACTAAAACCATTCGATTCAAGATCAAGTGCTCGTCACCCTTGGATCAAATCAACGTCGGAGATCGAATCAGAGGAAATTCTTGTTAAAAGAATACCCACAGAGATTGTAACCCGCAAATTCATCAATACAAATATTTTATTTTGTACACGTGTCTTTCTGTTATTCGTCGCAGATAATTTCGTGTTTACAGTCCATCCAAAATGACAGTGAAAACGGGATCAACATCAAGCTTTTTACATGCGTCTCGGAACGAACAATTTAGTAGGCCATAATAATTTAGATTCCGTGGATTAATTTCAATTCAGTAGGAAGAACATCTTTACTGGACTTTGCATGAATGCCAAATAGTTTTTAAACTCTTTGACGAGTGATTTAGCTGCTGGAAGTCGAAGACCTGCGTTCATTGTTCATACTGATCGAGCAGCTTTAATTCGATTCGTTGGTTAACTTCTGGACCTGACTGTATCGTCAATCATCAGTTAATCCGTTATGTAGTATGCTTCAATCACTTGTAATGAATAAAGTTGGTTTGAAAGTTATAACCTCAAGTTTGAAGGCAATTGCGAGTAACAACTCTATTCAAGTTCGTACCTGCTGTATTTTTGGTTAAAGTTGTAGTTGCTATCACCATAAACCAATCTTTCTGTTTCAGTCTTTGAGATGATGATTTGTATTTTCTAGGTCTTGTTTTTTTTCGATACATTTTTCTAGGTCTTGTTGTATGTCCGTGTTACCAAAAAAACTTGGACCTTGTTTCATGTGAGAAGATCCAGATGAAATTACCGATGGACTATACCTATATGAAACTATAAACCTATTTCAGGCCTTTTGCAAACCCAACCCCCAATACATTATGTATGAATGGGTTATTGGCCTTAATCTCGTAATGCAGTTCTTAAGCTATTCGGAATATTTTTTTTTTCTTTCTCTTTTGATGAACTGTAGCCGAGGAGGAGCAATCTCGCTAACACTATAATATATTAAAAATGAAAAGATGAATGACAAAGGAGGAACTCACCAAAACCTCGAGATAAACCAGCAAAACAAACAAATTAACGAAACCTAAACTATTTAAAACCTAAAATATCACTATCATAATAAGACAAGATAAATAGAGAGAGCACGTCCCACGCATCATATTTTTACATCATTGATGTTCCATGATTAGCTAAAACATATGCTACCCTTTTTCTTTTTAAATTCGTGAGACAGATTTAAAAGTCGTTTAGAGATATTGTATATATAGGCAATTCAACCACTTAACTCGAAGTTGTCAAGACACAAATGAAGAAGAGCAGATATAATCAAATCAAGTATAGTAGAAGAATTTACCTCTAACCAAATGCTCTAATTGTGATGACTACCATTAATTATCTTTGCCGCAATGAAACTATGGATATCAGCATTAGAAGTAAAAGCTCCAACAAACTGATGTTTACAACCATGAAAACAACGCCAAATTCTCCAATGCTCTCCTCATGCTTCCAAGCACCGTCTAAATCTAGGAAAAAGAAGTTGGACAAATTAAGCATAAATCCCCTTCCGTCGACATCACCCCCCTTAAGTACTATCATATAAGACCAAGACAATGTATATATGCCAACCATACATACACAGTTGCTAGACTTTACAAATAAAATAGGACGAGTCGTTTTCGATCTATCCAAGACTTTATCAATCTAACATAAACCTATAAACATATATGTTCAAATCAATCTGTCATCCCCTAAGCGACCTTGTATCGGACTCGCATAATATTGAAAACAGCAGCAGAAGATTATTCGGGGACATATTCGATCGGGCTAGTCGATTAATGCTTTGCATAAAGCCTACACCAGGTTTTCTGTAATCTCAATAAAAACGGTCGATCGATCATGCTTTGATTTTATAATATGTGGAGTCATCGATCCCACTCTCATTTCAGGTTCACACAGTGAATCCACACTATAATATTCATACACTTGGCTAATGTTTATCATTTAGTCGGCTAACAACAAGTATTATTTTTATTATCGGCATGATCTAGGCAAAATCACCATCTCCGTTCCTTAAAAACTATGGACTGCTTGGCCGTATGTGTGGTTTTGGATAAGAGCTACGTTTGTATTATCAGGGAGTATCAAGAACTTTTAAAACTTTCATTTTCCTAATGTTCTTAATACTTTGTCCTTGTTACGAGACAAAATGTACGCCCATTCTCGCACTCTGTGTTTTTCGTAAGTGGATGATCGGAT
The DNA here is from genome assembly GCA_010134655.1 of Fragaria nilgerrensis. Taxonomy (NCBI): domain Eukaryota; kingdom Viridiplantae; phylum Streptophyta; class Magnoliopsida; order Rosales; family Rosaceae; genus Fragaria; species Fragaria nilgerrensis. The sequence continues at coordinate 12,196,958 of CM020981.1, forward strand.
GCTAGACCTCTTCATGAGTACGTATCTGTTGGACCTTTGTTTGGCGGCTCGTAATATTCGACAATTTTACCGGTTTAATCAAATTTCTGTTAATCCAATAACTTATATTGTGTTTGAAGCTTTGATTTATGAACTAAAAATTAAGTAATTTATTAAAACACCCAGCTGTCACGTTATACAGCAAGTGCAATCCAAAAATGTAACCTTTGAATCATCGTAATTATAGATTCCATCCCAAGATTTTTTACCTCATCGAGTCGTCCACAAGAGCAAGAAATCTAGCTGCAGTTTTAGGTAAGCTAATTCCTCTCGATGATCCCCAGTCAACAAACTCAACAAAACTTTCCATTTTTCTTCGACCACCCCCTGACTCCCCTCCACACGTCCCCCTCCCATTGGCTATCCCCATACAGTAGAAACCAAATCAAATATTTCTTAATCAAATAAAACCCCGAAAATATCTTGATCCCCACCATAAGAACACTCCCCGACGTTCCCGTACTCTTCACCGGCTTCAGACACCAAAAACCTTAACGTATTACACCAATCATACAATAAGGCATAAAGCCTGCACCCGCTCTCGACCGTTAAACTCAGCCCCACCAACGGTTCAGATCCCATGAGCAACTTGCTCCTCTCATAAAAACCTTCCCTCGTTGTTTCCTAAACATTGGTGTTCAAACTCTCTCAAGTCTTCAATGGCGTCTCGGGGTTAGGAACAAGAGCGGGAGAGACGAAGATGGCGAGGGGCAGCATTGGAATCCTGGCGGTGTTGTTTCTCTGGGTCTGGGAAACTACGGCGTATGGAGAGCTGAGCCGGCAGCCGCAGCAGCAGCAGAAACAGCACCGGAATGCGTACGCGGCGATGATGTACATGGGGACGCCGAGGGACTACGAGTTCTACGTGGCGACACGAGTCATGATCAGATCGCTGGTGAAGCTCAACGTGGACGCCGATCTCGTCGTCATTGCCTCGCCGGACGTTCCTCTCCGATGGGTCCAAGCCATGTTAGTAGTCTCATCCCCTTCTCTCTTTTTTCGTCTTCCGTGTTCTCGAGGGCTTAACGTGACATTAGAAAAAGCTAGGTTTTTCTTTTAGGTGTTGCTTTAGTTTTCTTTTTCGAGTCAACTTTGGTGTAAACTTAGGTCTACCGGCGTGTTTAAAACGGCGACCGGTTTGGTCGAGGCCACCAGTTTTCAGGTGGAGTTGGACGCGGCGGAGATATTTTGTGTTAGATTCGTGGGATTCCTAATAAGGATAAGAAGATGGGTTGCTATCTACCATTTTTGCTCACATTTCGAGTCATAGGGCACTATGTGATTGTGATGTGATCACCTACCGTTGACTATCCGGTAAGGACAGGACCGGTGGTAGAGTCGCTTTAGGGAGAGGAGGAGCTAGCTTTGCACGACGTGTGGCAGGTTGTTGTTGGTCGGCCTTAAAGTCGATGTAACCCAAGTGATGGAAACATTGTTGTCGACGAACCTCGTAAGACTAAATATGGGTCGAAAACTACAGTCCAACGAAAATGTTCGTCGAAAACAATGTTTTTATTGCAATCCGGGAAATACGTAGTCTCAAGAGAACCGTCGAAAACAATGTTTTCAACCCATACTTGGTGGTAATTTCTTGTTCAAATGTGGGTTGACATGTTAGAAGTGTAGGAATGTAGAATTAGCATTTTTAAGCTTTTTTGGTGTTTTTCCGATTTGTTGGTTACACAAGTTTAGAAACAAAAAACAAAATCATTTCTCCATTTTGGATGTGTGATTTTTAAACCGCAATTTGAAAATTGAATTACTCTGAAATTCGAACTTGCATGAGATTCTATACAAGCAAATTTATTGATTAGATGTACATAGATCAGTCCAAGTTTTGGAAAACGATTCCTACAAAGGAATGGTGTTATATTATAGGATTTGAAATAGGATAATTTCAAAGCACAACTATTTCTGAATACTTAATTTCTAATGGAACAAATATTCATCTGCATTTGCAAAGCGATTTGGTTTTATCTATGTAATGTGACAAGCACTTGTTGCTTGTTTGTCATGCTGTGGTTTGTCAGATAGCCTTTCTTTTGTCACATCAATACTAGTGGACAACTTGGGATTTAAACAATAACCCATCCCCATCCCCCAGCCAAGAACTTAAGGGCCGGTTGAATCTGTAGACAACCTGTACAAGGATTCAAGGAATTGCTCCACATGAATAGTTTGATATCACATAAGAAGCATGAATAGGAAGTTTGCCAAAAATAGATATAACGGCTGAAAAGTTTAGAGTATCGTTAGAACGACTTTTAGAATGATGATGATGATGATGATTCATAAAGCATAGAACGTTCGGATCATTGAATTGCATTAGCCTACTAGCGTTCCTTGAAAAGAAATCTCTCTGATATGAAACTTATTAGTCTCCCTTTGATACCGTAACTACTAGCCATGGATAAGTTACATTGTTTTAGCTATTCAGGCATTTTAACCGATTCTGTTATTGCGACTCAGGGAACAGGAAGATGGGGCAAAGGTGGTGAGAGTGGAAAATTTGAACAATCCATACAAGGATCAGCACAATTTTGATAAAAGATTCAAGTTAACCTTGAACAAACTCTATGCATGGAGCCTAGTGCAGTATGACAGGGTGATCATGCTTGATTCAGACAATCTCTTTCTCCAAAATACTGATGAGCTCTTCCAATGTGGTCAATTCTGTGCTGCTTTCATTAACCCTTGCATCTTCCACACTGGCCTCTTTGTGTTGCAGGTAATTGCTAGTTGCTACCATATTCAACCATATTTTGCTTGAAGATGTTTATGAAGTAAAGAACATATTTCAACCCTTTAAACAATGTCACTGATTTATAATTCTTTGTTGTGAATCTGTTTTTGCCAAAGCTACTCTCACTCATTTGTAAATCTGCTCTTAGAAATCAATACTGTGCTATTATGTAACACTTGTGAGTCGTGAACAGAATTGGAGAATCACAAACTTTAAGTGCAAATAGCATGACTAATTAACTAGTTAAATTCTAGAGTGGAGTCTAATCTGGGACAATCATCAAAATCACCTTCTAGTTGAATTCCTTCCTTTCCATACTTTTTTGCTGGGGCATCATTTATCTATATTATTGCAGCCATCAATGGAAGTGTTCAAGGACATGCTTCATCAGTTGGATATTGGGAAAGACAATCCTGATGGTGCTGACCAGGGCTTTATTGGTGGTTACTTCCCGGACTTGCTTAGTCAACCCTTGTTCCATCCACCCTCTGATGGCTCCAAGCTTAATGGAACCTACAGACTTTCTTTAGGCTATCAAATGGATGCTTCTTATTACTGTAAGTGAAACAAAATAACATATCAAATATTATAAATGAAATTTGGGAACTATTTTAGACTGCAGGTGATTTCTTGTCAAACTATGGTCTCTTATAGTTTCTTGGCCTGCTTTTGTCTGATCCAGATCTTAGACTGCACTGGAGTGTACCGTGCGGACCTAACAGTGTGATTACCTACCCCGGTGCACCATGGTTGAAGCCATGGTATTGGTGGTCATGGCCTGTGCTTCCATTAGGCATTTCCTGGCATAAACAACGTCATAATACTCTCGGGTAAGACCAAAATCCTTTACTTTAGTTTTACTCAGTTAGTCACCAAATTGAGGAGCTAAGTAATAATATGCTACCATACTTCCTGTAAATGATCGAGGTTTAGAATAGTCGAAGATGAAAACCAAAAATACTTGTGTTAGTTGTCTAAGCACACTCGAGTTCTGTCAAACGAACACTTTCCTACTTGATCAATACAACAAGAATGCTCCTTCCCTACCCAGAAGTGACTATAGTTTTTATTTCATGCACTTTCCTAGTTCCTACAGGAACTATAAACAATATACCCCTCCTATTGGATTATTGTAATTTATTGGTATGTACAGCTGCAAAACCATTCACCTTTTGCTGTCCTAATTTTCCTCTATATTACAGGTATGGTGCAGAGATGCCTGCGTTTGTAATACAGTTCATCATATTTCTTGGAATAATCACAGTGACACGTCTAGCGCGACCAAACATGTCAAAATTGTGCTATAGGCGATCGGACAAGGGCATAATACACACAGCCCTCAAAGTAATAGCTATGCTGTCCATTCTAGCTGCTTACACAGTACCTTTCTTGGTCATTCCCCACACGATTCATCCAATATTAGGCTGGAGTCTATATTTCCTCGCCTCGTTCACCCTCTGCTTCATTGCAGTCAATGCGTTTTCACTACCAATGCTGCCTGTTTTAGTACCATGGATTGGCATTTTTGGCGTTCTTTTGGTCATGGTCTGCCCTTGGTTTCCAAATGGTGTTATAAGAGCTCTCTCTGTGTTTCTCTATGCATTCTGTGCGGCACCATTCTTATGGGTGTCTCTGGTTAAGATCATGACATCTCTTCAAGCTTCGCTTGAAAGAGAAGCATACTTTCCTAAGATTGGATGAGTCCTCTCCTAGTTTGACATGGAAGGCACATACAAATCCAGACAAGATTCAGGCAGAGACAGGGCAACTTTTCACGGATTTGGAAATTTTGTAACTTGGGGACGAGGGAGAACGGGTAAGAGATGGAAGCATTAATTTTGCATAGCCTTCCACCATTGCCTTTGTACTATAAACTGCATTGGTATTAGTTTGAACTGAACCCCAAAAGGAAAAACGTCTGTAATTATACCAGATTGCTTTTTATTAGATTTGCTTTACATGGTGCAGCTCAGGCATTTTGGTGGTATAGTACTATTTAGGATGGACTATGAGGTAAATCTCAGCTATTAAAAAAAAGGTGATTCTAAAAAAAAAAAAAAGGAAAAAATGAACTATGAGACACTCTTCGTAACAAGACTTGATCTTTGGTCAAGGGTTTAAAACAGTTCATTAGAAAGACAATACTTTCAGAAAATTTACCCGAGACCGGCGTACACTGTTGGTAAATCAGTTGATCGCCAAATCTGATCAAAAGTCTCTAGAGCTCAAAACTCTTGTGAAAGAAATAGAAAACAATATGTACGGCATCAAAAATGACTTGCCTAGGTTTCCAGTTAAAAATGACTTCTGCTGGATATAATGATAAACATATACCACAATTAAAAGACAACGGTGCAACAGCTTATAACTCCAACATATCATTCTCATTCAATAGTCTAGATAAGTGATTAGTACTGCAATTTTTCCAGACTATACTGGATGAAGGTGCAGTTGCTTCTGTGCAACTTTTAGGGGATTTACAATCTACCACTCATACAAAACCCATTTCTACAAATCCTTGGAATTCCAAATGCTGCAGTACATCTTACTTAGGATTCCTAAGAACAATAATCACAGAATCACCACGGAGGAACATCTTGCTGATGAATCTATCTTTGTTAACCGGTTGCGCTTTCTTCTTTCCCTTTCCAGTTTTTGGCACCTGCATTTGACATGGATTAACACTGATTGGCAAAAAACAAAGGAATATATACAAAGAAAACAACAGAAATAAGAGCTTTGGAAACTACCTCAGTCCACATCTCTTTAACATTCTCAAGAACCATGTTGCAATGCCTATCAAAAGCCCTCACACGGCCAAGAAGCTTCCTGTTATTACGACAATTGATGAGGACCTGCTTCCACAATGAGAACCAAATTGAATTAGAGATATAAATTGTTGACAAGTGATAAAAGAATACTAATACTGTAACCAGATATATTACCTGAGTGTTATTTTTGACACTCATCATCAGAACAGAAAGTGGTCCAGTATTGAACTCCTCTTCCTCATTCTTGGCACCCTGAAGCAATTAAGTTGGATTAGAACCAGATGATACATAAAGATAAAAGCCATGATAAGGTTAAGAATGACAATCTAAATCTAGAAAAGACCAACTGAAGTGCTAAAATATCTCTCAACTAGGATCCAAGAAAAACTATCAAGTCCTCAAAATGCAATATTTTAGAGGTGAAAACACAATACAATTCAACTGGTAACACAAGAAGTTGATTTCCAATTACCATCGTAGATAATGTAACATTTATTGATCCAACAAAACAACATTTAGTAAAATTAGATCAAGGAAAGTATAACTTACATCTTCCTCCATTGGCCGACTGGAAAAGGGGGCAATAATCACAAAACGAAAAAGAGAAACAAATGTCAGTAATTCAGTGAAAAGGATATCCAACAACCAGATTAATAACATGTCAAACAAGTTAGGCAATTCGTACCTCATCTTGAACCAATGGGTAGGTTTCTACACTTCCCAGAAAATCCGAATATCAACCTGGCAAGGAATACATCAACCACATTAATAACAAGCAATGAGGGGCACCGTGTTCTAAAAGAATAATAGAATAAAGATTTAAACGAGCTATAAAAGAGTAGTTAATAGCATAAATAACATAGCTAAAAAGGACACAGAATCCTTCAAACTAAACTGTGGCCCTAGAAATATGGTCCATCGTATATATAAATAAGTCCCTTCAGTTCAGGTCTCCAAAAATTTTCCGCATGGAGCATCTCGGAAAAAAATGTTTCAATCATCATCAGGGGCAACATAAAACCTTACCAAGAATAACTAAACGGTGTTACTAACAAACAAGAAAAAGTTTCAAATACAATATGCATCCTTAGAGATAAAATTGTACCAGTGTCTGAGCCTCCCAGCTAAGCTGGGTTCCAAACCCTATTCAAAAATAATTGTGCCAGTGTAAGTATAATTTTAAGTAGCCATAAAAAAGCCTACACATAAAAGCCTCTTCAGTTCAGGTCTCCAATCTTTTCCGCATGGAATGTCTCGGAAGAACGAAAGTATTTTTGATTCATCATCAGGGGCATACAAAAGACACAAAATTGATTCAAATACAGTAACATATAAAGAAGCCTCTTCAGTTCAGGTCTCCAAAATTCTTCCACATCGAGCATAAAAGCATCTCAGAAGAACGAAAGTATTTTTTGGATCATCATCAGGGCAAATAGAAATTACATAACATAATAAAACTTTTATTTTTCAAAATAATTTAATTTTCTAAAACTGTAAACCTGTAATAGAAGACAAGTAACTTATGCACAATTGTAAGCAACACAAACTAGCCCCTTCAGTTCAGGTCTCCAAAAATGTTTCCACATTGAGCATACTGCATCTCGGAAGAACGAAAGTATTTTTTGAATCATCATCAGGGGCAATGGAAATTACATAACTTAATAGTCTTTTATTTTTCAAAATAATTTAATGGTCCAAATCCCATAACCAAAGGAGATGTAATAGTAGACGAGCAACAAAAACCAGCCTCTTCAGTTCAGGTCTCCAAAAATGCTTCCACATTGAGCATAACACATCTCGGAAGAACGAAAGTAATTTTTGAATCATCATTAGAGGCAAGAAGTGGTCGTATATTTGACTCTTCGTTGATTATGTCAAAAAGCAACTCAAGTTCATAAGCCCAATACAAACCAACGAAACGCATAGAGAACACACAGAAAGATGAATCTTTCCTCAAACAAATACACAAATTAAAAACAAACAACCACTGCTGAAACACAAGAACAATCACAATGCTTAAATTGGATTTTAAACAACGAATAATCTTCCAAACAAAATAAAAAACTAATTTTGAACTCAGTTCAATACCCTTGGGCTTATCAAAGCAGATCACACAAGGACTTTCGTGTTAAACCAACTACTCAGAATCAGTTCATCCTCAGCTTAATACAGAAACACCGATCTATGGCCAGTAGTATATAGCAAGTTATACGCTAACAAGAACCTAAATCTTTTGAGCTACAGAATCGTTAAATTCTCACCGAATCGATAACACATTCAAACTACAAATCTTCAATCAAACCTAACAGATAAACAGCAGAGAGCATATAAAAAGAGCGAGTGATAAAGAAGTAAGAATTTAACGATGAGATGGTTCTTACCGAGGGATGAAGCGCCGAGAGAGAAGAAGGAGAGAGGCGGTTGATGTGAGAGTGAGGGATCTAGGGTTTATGTAAAGGGGGGAGACGAATTGAAAGTTAAGGGGAAATATTTAGGGCCGGCCGCTTGAATGAGTTGGGAAAGCATATTTGGGCCAGAAACAGACCTATTTTGGGCTGAGAGAAGTATAAGACCATTTGTAATCACAAAACCAAATAAGAGTCCACAGCGTTCTGCTCTTTACGGTTCGTTTGATTTGAAGATTCGAGTATTTTTGAAAATTCAATAGTTTCTTGTATTTTTTTTTTTTTTGGGGGGAAGAATAGTTTTTTGTGCTATGTAAGCTCAAAGAGTTTACATAGATAATGGAGAGAGAGAATCATTCGTACCCTAAAGATTCATATTCTTTTCTTGTTCGTTTTTGAGTGCTTCACAAGTGTCATGAAATGTTCAGATGATTATATTCTTATCCATCTGCAAGCAAAGAATGCGATTTTCTTTACGCCTACAAGTTCAGGATAGATAGATAATGGACCGGATGAAACAATTGTGTAACGTGACATGTATGTTCGACTTACTAATCAAAACATCTCGAAATCTCAACTGTTTGGGTTGAACTAAGTAAGGATAGTTCGCCAAAAAACTAAAAAGGATAGAGGGAAGAGGGATTACGGTATGTTAACATTCTCTTCTCTTCAATTTCACCAACAAAAACAACCTATATTATCAATATAGTTCTCTCAACCTCCTTTGTTAGATATCATTACTAAGGTGTTGGTCAGGGAATTATGATCGAAATGATCAAGAGACATGTATTATGTATATAGCAAAAAAGTTCACACTCGATCATACTTCAAGTACACTCTCTTTAATTTGGCTTGCCCTAAAGAGAGTCAATACAATCGGATTAACAGGAACCAAGGATCATCTATGAGATGCATCAAGACTCGAGTAGTATCTACTGTAACATGTATGTTTTGCCCTTTTGCAAATATCAGATATGTGATGCCATAGACATGCAATTCAGAGTGATCGATAAGAAGCAACTCATGTACAAATCTGGGTTCGATCTAGCTCTATATATCCAGATTGAGTTTCAGTCGATCAGGTTCTGCGTTGGCCGGCCGGGCTCAGATCCCAACGTTCGGAAAAATAAGTGGGGACTGAAAATATATGTCTCTATGGAACATGGAAGCTAGTGAGATAGAATACAAAATGGTATTTAACCATGCCTGGACCATAACCTAGCTTTGTCATCCTCATGCACACCACCACCACCACACCACAGATACAGTAATTTGATTATTTGGGATATTGTAGGGCAAACTTATATAACCGTTTGAATTTAATTTAAGCGAAGCAGAAGAAGAACATGCAGCAAGAAGAATGAGATGTATGCTTGGAAAGAGATGGGACTGTATGTTATTAGTAACTCCATTTTTATGTTTGTTATAGTCTGTCTGTATCGTACTACCAGCCAGCAGCTCTGAACCATTAAGTTAATATGTTAACCATAACGGATCGAATTCCCTTGTTGTTATTGGGGACCATGTGGGTTCTTGTAGGTAGAATTCTTGGACTAAAATCTTACACACCATTGTGTTGCGCACTGTAACTCTACACGTCTATAACACCATTCACCCGAGTTAACGTACTCAACTATTTTTTTTCAAAGTAACAAACTCAATTACAAATCACGAACAAGTGTATCCAACTCGATCAAACTAGAAACAGTAAGAGGAGATAAACAGCTGCAACTCTATAGATCAAAAACCCTACATCCGAACTCAATAATGTAAAAAATACAAACAAATCTACCATAACTACTACTCACGTTTGCTAACATTGTCGTCATCATTGCCGCTAACTAGCGGCCGTGAGATGGTAAAGATTACTCAACGGAGACTTATTTTTGCTAGCTAGTTTTCTTATGAAATCTGTCCGAGTACGTCACCTATTGGAAGCTTTTCAGTCCGGCAGTCTGGCACCGACCAAATAGTTATAATTACCGATAAGAATACGATCGACTTCAAAGAGATAAACACGCAGATTTCTAAAGCGGACGGTCACATTGCTGGAAATGTTGATCAAATGTGCTGGGAAAGTAGGTAGTTTAGTCAAAACTGCTTTTTTCTATCATGATGGAAACGAGCTAGGTCATGATCAGTTCATCTGCTACATTTGTTTTTGTCTGAGAAATTCATCTGATTAGCCGCGACTCTTTCTCCCTAATACTATTTTATAGGCAATTGGTGGCATTCACAACCTGAGAGCAAGCGAAATCAATACTTAATGATTTTTATACGAATGCATGCTGCTGTTACCCTAGAGAAAACTAAGCAGCAGAGAGCGAGATAGTAATTAACCCATGCCTCAAGATAACCTAATCAACCTCCAACTTGCCATAATCGACTCCCACTTTCCCAAATCAGCTTCTGCATTATTCTAATACTGGATTAGCTTAGTGTCAAGCAATTACTAAAATCACGGATGCACAGTAGTGAGCTAGATTCCAAGGTTAGACAGACATATTGTAAGAGCTACTTAGGTATCTGACTGACTTGTATGCATTACAGCAAAGCTACCCAAGAAGATAATGACAACAATTGAGAAACCAAAAGCCAACCCATGTAACTAGCTCCTTATCTCTACTGTAAGGCAACGAAGGAAGGAAAGCCTAACAAAAAATGACCGTTGGAGTCGAAGAAAATTTCCCCCCTAAAATACAAACATAGTAGAAACACAGATTATGTATAAATGTGTTAGTTTGTTTGTCTCCCACAGATATATAGCGTACTTGGTCCAATAGTCGAATACTCGAATCTAATATAACCTACGAGAACAAGCACACTAAGACATTCCTTCTCTTTCTCTAATCTCTCTGACCAATCCATTTAATGCTATTCTAATTCAAATTTGATTCAATGGCTTCTCTTCTATCATCTTCATTCGTTTGTTTCTACTTCTTTGGTTTCATACTCACTTTGCTGTTGTTTCATGCAGAACCAGCTCAATCTAGAAGAAGCAGCTTTGATATTCTCAGCTCTCCTGCGACAGGAGATGGTAACAGTAGCAGCTCCTCCAACCGTACCAGCAACCAGCGGAAGTGGGTCGGGCCGGTTGGCTACCGTCACATTACCGTGGACATAAGAGGTTCCGGTGACTTCACGTCCGTCCAGTCCGCCGTCAATGCAGTTCCGGTCAACAATACGGTCAATGTTGTCATCCACATCAAGCCAGGATGTTACATGTAAATGAGATTTTCTATACAATGTTAAGCATATGATCATAATGTGTTTATTTGGTCTCAGAGGTTTACATATGGAGTTTTGTGGGGTTGTGCAGAGAGAAAGTGGTGGTGCCGGCGACGAAGCCGTACATAACGTTTCAAGGAGCTGGGAAGGATGCGACGGTGATCGAATGGCACGACAGAGCCAGTGACCGTGGACCTAATGGGCAGCAGCTGCGGACTTACAGAACCGCTTCTGTCACTGTGTTTGCCAACTATTTCTCAGCCAGAAACATTAGCTTCAAGGTAGCTGAAAACGTTTTATTGCCGGACAGACTAACGGTTGTTAGCATTTCATTATATGTGCGACGTTTAAAACCATAATATAACAACATAACATATGTCTAATACTATGCACGTGATTATTACATTACCTTTTAACATGTAATGCTAATGTGTGGATTTGTTACAGAATACGGCACCGGCTCCGATGCCGGGGATGCAAGGATGGCAGGCGGTGGCGTTTCGGATATCAGGAGACAAGGCATACTTCTCCGGCTGCGGATTCTATGGCGCCCAAGACACACTTTGCGACGACGTTGGACGCCATTACTTCAAGGAGTGTTACATCGAGGGTTCCATAGATTTCATCTTTGGAAATGGCCGCTCCATGTACAAAGTAAGCACCTAGCTAGCTAATTTGTATTTTACAAACCATAAGTACTTACTTTGCTAAATAATTTGTCCTCGTCTCAATGTCTTACCCTCCAATCAAGATCTAATGCTTGTCTTGAAAAATGTGCTGCAAACATATACGAGTGCTGACGAGAGTGATGTGAGGGAAAAAATGGAAACCCGTGACCTCGAAATGGTCGTACGGAGCTTGATATGTGCATTATTGGTATCAATCTGGCAAAAGAAAGAAAATGATGTTGCAGACAGTGATCCATCACTTTTGAAAGAAGGAAGCTAATTTGTATCACCTTCACCATTTTTATGTGTTTGTAGCAACAATTTTCATCATCAAACCTGAAGTTGTGTAATATGAGGCTAGTAGTTTAACAGGTTTAACGATGGTTTAAATGGAGTTGTAGCCGTTATCGACAGTGAAGTTACGTCTGTGTTTTAATGGTAGAGAGTATTTAGAAGCAAACGTTTTAAGTTTTAATCGTGTTTGATACCTTTTATGTAACAAAGAAAAAACGGCATGCAGAATCATTTCCAAGCACCAATGTTCCAAATGGTGTTTGTCAATCTCAGCCTCTTTTTCAAACAATTGTTACTGTTTTACAGTGACTTTTTTGGTAGCAATGAGTTGGTTCGACTTTTTAACCGTTTTACTGTTGGCACAGGACTGTGAGCTGCACTCAATAGCTACCAAGTTCGGCTCCATTGCTGCTCAGTTCAGAAAATCACCGGACGATAAATCGGGCTTTGCTTTTCTCAACTGCCGGGTAACGGGTAAGGGTCCACTCTATGTGGGTCGGGCCATGGGCAAGTACGCCAGGATAGTATACTCCTACACATACTTCGATGACGTGGTCGCCCATGGTGCCTGGGATGACTGGAACACAACTAGTACAAAGTGAGTGTGCTACAATAACTTTGAAAATAACAGAGTTTCGGAAGAAAAAAACAAAAACGAAGAGTTTCAACGCATTTGATGAACAAATTTTTCGATTTCAGACGTTCGGGTTATTGTTGTTGTTGCTTCATAATGATGTGTTTTTGTTTGGTGCAGGACTGATTTACTAGGAGTGTACAAGTGCTGGGGTCCCGGAGCAGAAGCGTTGCGCGGTGTTCCATATGCCCCGGAGCTTGATTTCGACTCTGCGCACCGATTTCTGAGGAAGAGCTTCGTCAATGGAAGGCACTGGATAGCCCCCTCTGATGCTTAACTTGGCCGTACAGATCCCGTTATACATTCTTCCAACATCCCATTCTTTGATTCATTCTCACACACTATTCGAGCATTCTTTCATTCAATTCTGAACAGATTTCACACAGATTTGTATCACCTCGCTTCGAATAATCATGATGCCCCATTTGGCTCATGTATCGTTCACTACTCACTACATGTAATTCATATCACTTCATTTTACTTGGAAATACACTGCTTACAGCTGCATATTGATTTATAGGCGAGAACATACTGCAATGAAGTCCCTGCCTAAAAAATTCTGGAGTAAACTGTGTTCTGCATCTGAATATTGCTACCCCTACGAAGCGAAACCCCATTTGCATTGTCCACATTCCAAAGAATGAGGATAAAGGCTGTTTATGTTGTGCCTTGCAACATAACCACAGCCATAAACATAAAATGGGGAAAAACCTACCTCATTATACCAATAAATAAACAGAATAATCTACTTCTGTAGTTTCTAAGAAATTTTCAAATTTTTCTTCACATATCACCAAATTTTATACAAGCTCACATGCCCTAAACCTTGATCTGAATTGGCAACTAAAAATTATAAGTTGAGATAATAATACTGTAACTTTAAGCCTAATAACTTTATTTTTCACAATATTGAGAAAAGAAGAAAGAGATCCGTGTGCCCACAAGGGATAAAGGAAACAATTAAGAGGAGATGTAAATTGCCCAGGGTGAAGACATTTGCTCACATTATACAACAATTTCCCTGCGACTCTAGCATCTCTGGAGATCTGCAAAGGAGAGCAAGAGCAATGTTGGACATTAAGTTGATAGAACTGATCAAAGATACTCCTGTTACTTCATAAGATACTACTGTGGTTATCAATAAATTTAGATTTGAGATGTATGTGAACTTTGAAACTTGCATGTAAATGTAAACTGCTAGTTATTGCTTATTAACAGTAGAAGACTTACATTTGTCCAAGACTAGCTAGATCAAAATCAGGAGCAAGCTCCTGCACAATAGCATTAGGTGGTTGGCCGCATTCTTGCATTTTCTGCATAATTTCAAAGATTTTGTTGTAGTTGCCAGAATCATTTTCATACACTTCATTAAGTTCTTTAATGAGTTCACACTGGTGGAAACAACGATCATATTCTTCTTTACTCAAAGTTGCTTCATTATCCTTCAACCACTTTGGATACTTTTCCCCAATTTCCTTCATTGGTTCGTAAAGAATCTCCTTGGACAAAAGCTGTTGCATCATGGTCTCAACCATAGATCCCATGTCCTATACAAACAGGGGAAATATAACAATAGAAATATATTAGAAATCGAGCACATAAGGTTTTACCAGTTTGACAGTCTAAGGGGGACATTGACAAGATAATGCATATGATATGTAGCAAATAATCAAAACATTAATAACTAAATATGCCATTAAGATCAACAGTAGCAATGCACAAAAATAAGAGTTCATTACTCTGATAATTTACATGATATAGAGACAAGTCGTATAGCCCCCTTAGGTCAAAACTTCAGATTTTAATAGCCAAAACAACGTAAACAGAGAGTAGTCTCACATATAAATATACAAGTTAGATGAAAATGAAAAACAAAAATAAAAAGAATCAAACAACAATAATACTCATTCAATAAGTCTCTTAAGGCGGAATACTCCTGTACGTATATGCAGGTCCGCTAAAGAAAAAACTTAAAAAAAGAAAAGAAAATAGTCAAAAGCATTGGGCACAAGAATTTCAGAAACATATTTGTCTATCCCATTTGATTGGGACTCACTTCTAAATTCCCAGTGGAAAGGAGTATAAATGATAACAAAACTTTTTTCTTAAACCTAGATAGAGATTTGTGTGAGGAAGTAATTGAAAATATTGAAACCTAACTGCTAAGAAACCTAAATGGCACCTGAATTACAATTACTGCATCTCTCACTAAAAAATGCATTTCGATTTGCAACAATTGTAAAGTACAATGCCTCTCAATTACTCTTACATTCACTGTTTGACTAACTCTTAAGATATAACAACAGACATTTTTCTATAGACCAGAAGGCATTGGCCTGTTCTGCTTCCAAAGAAGATTCTCTTCTAATCAATTTACTCTTTCTGGTTAACTCTTAAGCTATAAAATGAACTCAACCTGATCAATTCATCACCTCCAATATTTTCAGGAAAGTATCTGTTGTTCATGCTTTAGCTTATAGCTACATATTTGAAAGAATATTGTAAAACCAGAGCCTACAATACTTTGTGCCCTCTTGGATGCAGGCATGCAGTGAACTGCCGAATGGTCGGTAGATTTTGTGATTGACTCATATCTTATAATATAACTTGAGCACAACCATAATCCAAATATAATTGGGTTTATTCATGATTCCATAAGAATCTGGATCCAACACATATCCATAAACCAAGCTGAGACAAGGTTGAACAGACTAAAACTATAGTGCTCAACCAAGCAAAACCCATGCGGTACTTAAAATCATAAGAGAGAGAGAGAGAGCAGAATCACACACCCTTTGCAGTTAAGATAGACCATTTTAACACGTTTAGAAGAAAAATTATTAACGTGTTTTCAAGTAAAAAAAAAGGAGGATAAGTTCAGTGACTGCGATTGTATCAAACACCAATTTTAGTTTTAAACACCATATGTCAGCTTCAAATATGATAAAACTCAAGCATAACTGTGTCTCAATTACAATTCGCAAACCACTAACAGTACAAGCTCCATAAAGACTCATCCAAACAGTTAGCAATGTAAACTTCAGATTCAGCACAAACACATTAACTTGACATTCATACCACAAGAGAAAGCAAAGTACCTGACCGCCAGCAAGTTCCTCAAACTGCTTGACCCAATCCTCCATCATCGGGTCCTTGGAAAAATCATCTGCCCCAGGTTGTGGACTCATGCTTTCCAGTCCCCTAACAGCCTCTCTCGTCTGCTCTCTGAGCTTATCAAGTGCCTCAGTAACATGGGATCCACCTGCAACCTTTTGCTTCCCCTTTTTCTTAGCTTTGAGGTCAGGTAACCCCATACCAAGTCCTTGAACCCCAGCAGGCAAGGAAGGAAATTCTCGCTTGGTCTCTACAGCTTCTTTACTTCTACAATCAGCAAACAAAAATAAAACATTCAGTTTGGAGCATAAAGCTTATGCACTCCATCGGTGCAACGAGATTTCCTAAAACACATTATACACGCCTTATTCTACCACTTTCTCTACGGTTCGATGCTATCAAAAAACATAAATCCATCAACTTGGCAATGCCATTAAGCAAAACAAACTACAAACACCCATTATGAAAATTTTCTACTGAATAGAAAACAGAATGGTTGTCTTGGTTCTACAATCATAAAAATTTCTAGACACAACCTTATTGAATCATTATAAACTGATTGGGGAGCAAATAAGTAAACTTTTTTAGCACCCAAAACACAGAAACTCATTAAATCCTTGATTGCAAAGTAAAGGTTAAATTTTTGAAGCTCTGAAGAAAAAGATAGAACCTTTCGAGGGAGGGTTTGCTGAGGTTGAGATTCTGGAAGTCATCTAAAGCACCTGCAAAAGCAATTTTGAAAAGGTAAAACAAACAACAATTTCAGAGAGAGAGAGACAGGGAAAGGGAGAGTAAAGGTTTAGTCTTTACTGTCAAGGAGTTGGTCTAAATCGTCGGAGTGGTCAGCCATGGATGAAACTTGGGAGGTTTTCTGTGTTGGGAAAGCAAATATGGGATTGAAGGGGATTGAGGAGGCAACGCCGCAGCAATAACAATGACTCGATTTAACTACTAGATATGGGCCGAGGTCTTCAGCTTTCAAGATATTTCCAAAGTATCTACCAGTTTTTCTTTGACGGTAGAGTATCTACCCGTTGGTTTATCGAGTTATAAAAATTTTATATCCGGATCCGATTGGTTACCTTCCGAATCATTGATGGTTCGATCTAAATCCGTATCTGGTCGGTTTACTCATATCAGAATTTTATCATACATAACAATACATAAACATTTGAGAGAAAACAAAGTAACAATGTCAAAAAATGAGAAGACACATATGTAGTAGGCCCTATTGAATCAATCGACATGTTTAAGAGGCAAAAGCTACCATTAGAAATTATCGACCAAACATTTAGTCGAGCAGTAAGACATGTGCTGCATCGATTTTGGGCTAAGAGGCTAGACCATGGCATTGGCTGTTGCGGTGCACTTGCTCTTAGCGTCTCCGATGTATTACTAAAAGATGATCTCTGCTACTTCTACAAATTTAATTGTATTAATGGGTATCTCGATTTCTTTGTACCACTGAAGGGACTATAACTATCTTTTTGTTTGTCTGTAGGTTGGCTTTCGATAAATATATTATCAATGTTCTAAAAGGCGTTAAGCGATAGGAGGGCAGTTACACGCAACCTAGACGAGGACTAAGCGATATATTTTTTTCATTTTATTTAATTATTAGAAAAATATATAATATCTTATAATATTTGAAAATAGTCAAATATACACACTTTTAGAAGTTCTACCACAGTTTGCCATAACAACCCCTACAGGTGAGCAACCCAACACACAAATGAACAATAACAAACTTATACACTTCTATTTCAAAAATAAACCTCAACTCTTAGAGCCTCTGCTCGTTACAATACAACATCCCCATTAAAAAAATAAACATACAAGGTGGAGCACCTAGCTTCCTAGATGAAAGACGAGCGTTTTGTTGTTGCCTAGCGCCTTTGTATATGCCATCTTCATAAAATAAAAATCTGAAGATGAAAGAATAAGGAAAAATGGGAAGCAAAGGCTCAATTTCACCTTTTTGCAACAATTTGTTACTGGTTTACAGTGACTTTCGGTTGGATGAATCGGTTTGATGTTTTAACATTTTACTGTTGGCACAAGATCAAAACATAAGAAATCAGTAAGGTCAAACATGAAGACAGCACATTTTCCCCTTTTGAGCTCCACGTTAGTGTGTTAACAAACATGAATGTCGTTAAGTGGATGTTCAACCGGTCGTGTTGGAAATAGATTGTCTTGAAGCCACAACTGATCTTGTCAATCCAAGGTATGACTGCTGGAATCATTGATGATATCAAAACAGCTATGTACACCTTTCAAGATTTGCATATTAGTTTTTCACCGATAACTTGTTACACAGTAGCTCATAGGCTAGAAAGTTTAGCTTCTGATGATGCTTGTAGATCAGTTTGGATTGGTAGTCCTCCAGATTGAGTTCTGGACTTATTGAACCTCCTTGAGGTTCTAATGCAATAAAGATAAATCATTGATGAAAAAAGAAAATATAAGAAATCAGGGACTCGCTTTTCTTAATAGCCGGGTGACAGTACGAGTACATCTTATGTGGATTGGTGCATTCATTCATGCGGATGAACTTCATCAAAGAGGCCGGTGTCCCTATTTATGGCCCATGGGTATCACATTGACAAAGTTCTTCCTCTCAACCACAGATAAAAGCAACTATAGAAAGAACTCAACAAACACAGCAATCTACTTGGGATGCCTCTAAATCTAATGAAATGTAAAATATCCCTCGCATATCACATATCCAAATCAAGAGTACTCTGGAGTTTGGATTCTGAGCTAGAAAAAATAACAATGCAGTTCTGAAAATAATCTCTTTATGTCTTACAAACCTGAGAAATAAAAAGGGTCATCACTTGGAGGTGAGGGGGTTGGAGATATACCGAAGCAGGCCGAGATATTTGCTCACATAACATTTCCCCTCAGACTGGATTATATCTCTAGCTATCTGTTGACGAGAGCATTCTGCACCAATTCAACCATTCCTTTTAGTTCTTGAAGCTGCTTCTCCGTATTCTCCACCCATTCCTTCCTTCTTTCTAGTTTTTTAAGAACCTTTTTAAGCTCATCCAGATTACTCTGAAATTTCATTGAACGTATTTACTTCAATATCCATTTACCATTTTCACAAGTATCAAAATAGCTGAACATAATCGCATCATAATAACATCTTCAAAAACTCAAGCTGCAAGATGACTCAACTTTTTTTTTGGCGAAGCAAGATGACTCAATTGAAGGCTTAGCGATGTAAACTTAATTATCAGCAAAACCCCCGACAAAGAGAAATCTAATCGAGAATACATAACACATTACCTGAGCTGCAGCATGTATCTCAAGCTGCATCGTGAAAATCTTCTTCATCAGATCCTTGCCAGAACCATCTCCCCTAGGTTGTTCAGCAGTTGATTTTAATCCATTAACAGCTTCATCGAGCTCAGCCTCAAAATCGTGTCCCAAGTACATTCCAAAGGCCGCCAAATGCTCAGGCTGCAGGAAGACAATCGAAGAGAGAGAGAGAGAGTAACACATGTAAAGTTACTGTTAAGCAAAAATCCCAAAATGAGACAGAGACAGAGATAGAGAGAGAGAGAGGAGAGAGAGAGAGAGAGAGAGAGAGAGTAAATACACTACCTGAGAAGTAGCTATTTCTTCCTTCAACTGCTCCTTAAACTGCTTCTTCACATTTTCCATCCATTCACTAATTCTAGTAGCTATCTCTTCGACCTCAGCCCTTTCTCTCTGAAATTTCATTGAACGCAAACCGTAGTTCCAGTTAAAAGCCATGCATCAGCTTCCCAAGTATCACAAAAGGTGAGCACAATCTCGCATCTATGCGCATGGGGCTAATTTATTTTAGTTGCTAGCAAAAGAAAGAATACCTCATAAGCAGCAATTTCCTCACGAATGGAAATTTCTTGAGGCCCAACCAGCTCCTCCAACTGCTTGATCAACTTCCTAAATCCAATACAAACGCCCATTGTGTTATGTACTTATTTAAATTGAGCAATTTGGGGGAAAGAAACTGCAAATTAATACCTATTCTGTTATATACTTTTTTACCAGGCTGATCACAAAAATGTATTCTTTCCTGAAAACAATTCTAGACATATGTTTAATCTAACAGGTGTAAAGCCAAACACCCCAAGAACTATAAACAAAGAAACAAAATTTGGTTCATGATTTTGGATTCTGAAAAAACTTAGATAAACAAAACATAGTAAAGTTCAAAGTGTTTGCGGAAGGATTGAGAGAAAGACACCTTTGAAGGGTCAGGTTGAGGTCCTGGAGATCATCTTGAAAACCTGCATGGGAAACTCAAAAGGTCAATTAGTTAAAAGAAGTTGAGGAATAAAGGGACTGAAAGAGAGGGAAAGAGAAAGCATTGCTTCAAGCGCGCGTTTACTTTCGAGGAGTTTGTGGAGATTTTCCGAGTGTTCAGCAGCCATGGATGATGATACTTTAAACTCTCTTTTGTTTCTCTCTAGTTCTGAAGAAGAAGGATCAGCAAAAACGAAGAAGCAATAAAGCTTTTTCAGAATATCTGTCTCTTATATGAAATATGATCAGTTTAGAACCCCGTGTCATTTAAGAGAGAATCATGAATTGTGTTGGGAATACAAATTACATTAAATCTGGGATTAAAAGTGATGAAAAGATTTTACGGTCATTAATAATTCGATCGTGCAACTTTGGACTCTGCATGTCTCACTCAATCAACAAGAAAATGTGCTATAACCCTAAACTACAAACCCTAAAAACCCTAATATGTATGAGATTTTCTACTATACATATGTGTATAGCATACATCAAGCCGTGAACCGTCTGATTTTCTTAAATTGTAAATTTTTATTATAACCCTAAACTTCAAACCCTAGTTAAGGTGATAACATAACATCCATGGTTGATCTAACCTCAAAATGTCAAGCTCAAGGAAGAAGAAGATGAACTTACAAAGAGAAGCTTGAGAAAATATCTCATATGATTTCAATAAAAGCCAACATAAAAAGAAATATTACATCCCCAAGAGTATTTATAGTAGAAAAAAGTAAAACAGTAAAAGATAAGAAAAACAGTAAAAGATAAAACACACTTCTTCACAACTGCTACCACATGACTAATTCACCTTCACTGTTAACACCTCCCCTCTTGGAAAAAAAAATATAAGTTTTTTTTTATATCGAGCAAATTACTGAAACGTCACAAACGAGTCTATTTTGAGTCGAACTCATGACCTCTCACATTCCACTTACAGAGTGGAGACTGATGCCGCTAGACCAAATAATACTGGGCATAAGCTTTTATTTTGAAAAGAACTTTTTGTTTTTATAATTTATTGTAAGAAAAAAACTCAAAAAAGAGAAGATAGGCATTCTACTGGAAATTCTTGTATGCACGACGTGTATTTACACGACACAATCTTAACCATTCATAACAATTCATATGTTTGACCATCATGTTTCTATATTATTTTCTCTATTTCTGAACATTTATGTATGTATGTAAAGATACAAGCGCCGTGTACTACTTTTTTTTTTTTAGATGCGTCGAGAAAATAGTTGACGCATGTGATCGAGCCCTTGCGCTCGATTCAAGAAAAAGGTTCTTGAATTTGTTGAAAGTAGAATGGGTTTTATTCCACCAAATCTTTCTGCTATTGTTGGGAGTGCTGTTGCGGCGAAACTTATGGGGATGGCTGGTGGTCTTGCTGCCTTAGCTAAAATGACTGCTTGTAATGTTCAGCTTCCTGGTGCTAAGAAAAAGAACCTTACAACATCGTGTTGATTATGTTGAGGAGACTGAGATATTTCAAAATTCAAACTACACCCCCCAGCTCTTAGGATGCGTTCTGGTAGGCTCTTGGCTGCGAAATCAACCCTTGCAGCACGGGTGGATTCTACAAGGGCATATTCATTTGCAGTGGCGTAGCCAGAAATTATATGAAGAGAGGTCAAACTTTATACGAGCTTACGAAGGAAGAAAATTTTTGTCATCTCTAAAGTTCATCGAATAATAAACAAGTCGATTTGAGAAGACATTATAAATAATACGTGTATGAGATCAACCATGTACGTACTCAAATTAAGAAGAGAGAACAAACGAGAGAAAATAAATAAAATAAATACAAACAAATAAACACATTGTTTTGTTTTGATCTCATAAACTAGTTAAAACTTAAAAACAAATATATTTGTTATCATATTTAAAAGGGTAAAATGAGTAAAGTAGTTTATATCACCCTTAAATATAAGTAAAAATATGAAAACAAATATTTTCATATAGCACCTACTTCTCTGAAACAGGAACGTTTTCAAAAATCAAGTAAGTGGAACTCGGACGTGAAAAAATGTTGAGAATGGTCAATTGACTTCCCTACCATGTAGCTACGCCCCTCTGGGAACACCGGGAAGGCCTTACGAGAGGAGATCCATAACAAAATTGAGAAATGGCAGGAGCCTCCCCCTGCAAAGCAACCTAAACCACTTCCGGTTCCTGATTCTGAACCTAAAAAGAAGAGAGGTGGACGTCGACTGAGGAAAAGGAAAGAAAGATATGCTACAAACAGACATGAGGGGTAAACAGGGTGCAGTTTGGCATACCTGAAGAGAGTTCGTTAGGAGATGGACTGGGTGAAGGATATGGAATGCTTGGTCAGGCTGGGAGTGGCAAGTTACGCGTGTCAATGGGTCAGAGCAAACTTGCTGCCAAAGTTGCTAAAAAGTTCAAGAATAAGAATTATGGAAGCGCTGGTGGTGCTATATCTGGACTGACTTCAAGTTTGGCATTTACTCCTGTGCAGGGGATTGAGCTCTCGAATCCTCAGGCTCATGGACAGCAACTTGACAGTGGAACTCAGAGCACCTACTTCTCTGAAACAGGAACATTTTCAAAAATCAAGAGGATCTGAGCGAAACTGGAGAAGAATAACCCTAGTCTGAGTGTCTGTAATATGCTTTACCGGATTAAGTCGTGTTGTTTCACGCTGTGAATGGTGATACGACTGCTGTTGCTTCAAAGACCAACATTTTTTCTGTAGATGCACTACTACAAGCTGAGACATGTGATCTTGGAATTTGGAAATAACTGCACTAATGTCTAACTATGTGCTTTTGGTTTTCTGTACGAGCCTTACATAATATGTTAAATTTAAAATAAAAATAAAAAATAAGAACGCATCGCACTCGTTTATCAATTGCACTGCAAACAATCAGCTTTAACATACAGCCTACTCCTATATTGATGCAAAGGTCGAATTCATTTTAGTTTTTAGTTTTTATTTATAGTTGTGAGGAAGAACTTAATCACATAGAAGTCACTATAAGTAAATTAGTGATCATAACTATCTCATTGTCGAAGTTTTTCCTCACAACTATAAATAAAAACTTCTTAGAAATAATCAACATAATAATATAGTTTGATTTCTTCTAACGAAACTGAAAAGCTCCTCCCCATATCACCCATAATGTTAACAGTTAATACATGTTCTGATGTTCACATGTCCAAAACCAGTCTGAAACTCGGGAATGCAACAAAAGCTAACTTGAGAAAATAGAAATGCAGTTCTGGAAATAATCCCTTTACGTTACACACTTGAAAGTAAAAGGGGCAAACGATATAACTTGGAGGGAGAGGGGGATGGAGAAACCCTAAACCCTATTCTGATGCAGGCCAAGACAGTTGCTCACATAACAGGATGTTTTACCTCAGACTTGCTGGCAACATGTAGAGTGGAGTAATGCTTGGTCAGTAAGTTGATCCAACTGTTTAAAGTTGTAACTGAATTAAAGCATGTTATACTATGATAATAATTCCAACTGTTGCATTATACACCGAAGCAAGGAGACGTCATATATATTAGATTTTGGCAATGATACATGCAATGCATCATTTAATTTGAACTTATCTTTTGCCAAAGACAACATTTAGTTTGAATTTGAATTTGAATTAATTGGCTTTTACCCTTTCATCTTTCTCAAATTTCATTGAACACCAAGTTGGTTTGAAACCTACGCATCCTCACAAATCACAAGAATCACATAAGTAGACCACAATTGTGTGTCTATACATTCACAAACCATTCACAGCCCAAACTGCATGAAGACTCAGTCAAGAACTTGGCAATGTAAATTAAACATTCAGCCAAACCCCCAAATGAAGAGAGAGATAAAGCACATTACCTTCTATGCATGCAACCTGTTCTTCAAGCTGCTTCACCATAGTCTCTATCCATTCATTCCTTGTTTCTTGTTTCTTAATAACCTCTTGAATCTTATCCAAATCTCTCTGAAATTCATTGAACACGGCTATTAGTCATAATAGCTACATACCAACTTCACAAGTATAAAAGAAAAAAGAAAAAAAACACGAACTCAATCTTGTGACAATTACATTTCAAAAGCTCAAGCAACATGTTGACTCAATCGAAGACTTAGCAATGTAAACCAAATTACCTGAACTGCAGGTACCAACATGAGTATATTCATGCCAACCTTCATTATCTTATCTGCCAAATGCATCTCCCCTAGGCATTTCGGTTGTTGATTTAATTCATTAGCAGCCTCTTCAATCTCATCCAGATCTCTCTGCAATTCATTGAAAACCACTACTAATTACAATACCCACATACCAACTTCACGAGTATAAAAAATAAAACTGAACATTGTTGACTCAATCAAAGACTTGGTAATATAAACTTAGTTACCTGCATTGCAGGTGGTAACTCAAGTATAATATTGAAATATTTCATTATCTGATCCTTGCCAAAACCATCTGCTCCCCTAGGTTGTTCAGTTGTTGATCTTAGTTCATTAACATCCTCTTTCAAGCCAGCCCGTTCGTGCTGAAATTTCATAATAAAATTTTAAAACCCATGCATTCACAAGTATCACAAAAATTGAGCACAATCGAGAATCATGAAGACTTGAGCGGAGACTAAACAATGTAAACATACTACAGAGATAGCTGTTAACACGAAACAGATTACCGGAGATGCAACTAAGTGAGATAACTGCATCATCACATTCTTCATCCATTCAACCCTTGTTATTAGTTCGCTGACAGCCTCTTCAAGCTCAGCCTTTTCTCTCTGAAATCTCAGAGGACACAAACATCAATTTTAAAAGCCAGGCAACAGCATATGACAAATATCAAAAGAAGTTGAGCACATATGTTTAGTTACCTCCTAGGCTAATTAGTTCAGTTACTAATAGAAGAATAAGTACCTTAGCAATAGCAACATCCTGACGAATGGTGATTATTTGAGGCCCAACCAGCTCCCTTAACTTCTCGTCCAACTTGCTACAATACATAACAAACACCCTTTGTGTATTAATACAACTAACATCATCTACTTAAATTAAGCAATTTTGCGCAAAAGAAACCACAAACACCCATTCTGTTATACTTCCTAATCACTGCCTTGGACACGAAGTGTTGAATGAAATTGTATAATTTTCTTCAAGAATCCAAGACATCGATCCAAAAATGAAGAAATATGGGCAAATAAAAAAAAAATCGATGCTCTAAATAAAGAAACAAAATTTTGATAAAAAAAACTCATGTATAGAGATGTATAAGACATCACATACATATATGAACAGAACACAGTAAAGTTCAAAGTTTTTAAGGAAAGAATGAAAGAAGTAATAAACCTTTGAACGGAGACTCGGCTCTTGTTGAGGTTTTGGAGATCATCTGAAACACCTGCGCAAAGGAAATTCAAAAGGTAGATTATTAGTTATAAGAAGTTGAGGGATAAATAAGGGAAAGAGAAAGCAATGCTTCTAGAGTTTACTGCCGAGATGTTGGTTGAGAGTTTCCGAGGGATCAGCAGCCATTGATGATGAAACTTAAAGCTATCTCTATCTCTTACTCTCTCTTTAGCTCTGAAGAGGTCTCAGCAAAAATGAAGAAGCAATGATATTATCAGAATATCTCTCTCTGTTTTATAGAGGGCAGAAGCCCTAGCTAGGGTGCGGTTGGTGCAGCTACCGAGACTTATTATTAATTTTCAAGAGAAAAATCATTTCCAAAGTGTTGGGAAAATAAAAAGATCTGAAGTGTGACCTGCAACACAGATACTGGAAAAAGATTTCATCGAAAGAATACAGGTAAAAAGATTGTACGTCCATTAACAGGCGTGCAGCTTTAGACTGTGCATGGCTTAATGGCTAGCCGGTTTAATGGCTTAATGGCTTAATTAGGTGTGAATATGGTACTGGATTTTGAGATTTTTGGCTTATGGACAGTGATGATGGAAGAACTGTATTTGATAAGATATGGAGGAATACTAGTGACTTAGTGACTGAAAACTGGGAAGGTTTGAGTGAGAGAGAAGAAATCTCTGAACTTAATTTCAATTTACCATAAAAGGATGAAAAGACTAGCCTATGACACTCTGCAACCATGAGTTATCATCAACTACATGCCATTCTTCGTCCATTCAGCCGTCAATTTCATTGGGCACAGACGTCAATTTTAACAGCCTTGCTCCATGCATGGCTTACCCAGCAAGAAATGTGAGGCAAGTTTGTGTGTGAAGATGGTACTGGAATTGAGACTGTTGACTTCATCTTGTAGGGGGAAGATAAAGACGAAGCGTACTTGACAACATATGGAGGCCAGGAGTGGTGTTCGTCTTGACTCGTGACTCAAGTCGTGAAGGTTAAGTGGTTAACACTCTGAACTTTACATAACCAGACTTCCTTACATGAAGGTAATCAAGACTGAAGGTAAAATTTTATAGTTCAGTCTTCCTTACATATTAGGTGTGCAAGTATTTTTCTGGTGATTCTGCGAGGATTAATGGTTGCAATGGAGTAAACTAGGACTGCTAGGTACAGCTGCTATACAATTAGACAGACTAATAGACCACACTCATTTTAATGTCTGCAAGTGAACTCTAATCAGCTTAAAGAAAAACAATGTTCTTGGAATTGTTATTTCTTGTATGAAAAGTTTATGTGGGGGTAAAATACAAATGAAGTATAAAAGTATGGATCCAAAAGGAAAGAATGTAGAGCTGCAGAACAGTATGCCTAATGTTACTTACATTTGTTAACAGGTCTAGTCCTCAGGAGCTCCATGACTGAAAGAGCACAGAAACTTACTGGGCTACTAGAATTACCTTCAGGTTTCAAAATTGAGTCCAGTGAAGAAGTATTGGACCCCTGACCAATCTCTGAAATACCAAATGTTGGGCCTCAATGATGTGAATTCATTCAGAGGTTGGATGTTGAAATTGGGGATCTTAACTTGTTTCCACCGGTATATCTTGGTACACATGGGGAGGTATATATCTTCCTTCTTGGGGTTGGAGTACAGTTTCAGTCACTGGGTTAGGGGGATAAACAACTTGAAGCCCCATGGGACGATGTAAAGGTTCATGGCCATTAAGTCGTTTATACTTGGCAAGATGCTTCTTTCCTGAAAGATGGCCCTCAAAAACTGCCTGTGTCTCACACTTGACATTGCACAAGTCACAGACTATAGGAATGACAACTTTACGTTTGGAAGGTTCAACCCCAGCCATTCTCGTTTTCTTGCGCTTCTTACCCCGCTTCACATTGTCAGACCCGTCACCTGGTGGAATTTCAGCCTGTTGCTTTCCAGTTTCCCTTGAAGCTTTGTAGCCAACAGGTTCAGAGAGCATATTCTTTGTTGTGTTTTTCTCTTCACCACCTTGTTCACACTGACTCTGATGAGGAACTTCAACCTTTGTATAAGATGTGCAACGCTGTATAGCCCCTGGTCTGACACCATCTTTCAACCGTTCCATATTTTTGAGGTTCCTTTGATGTCGCCTTCCGCTTTGGTGTTGTTTAAGAACGTCCAAATTAGTGCATGAAGCCTTACAAACTTCACACCATGCAACCATGGTTTTTTGAGCAACTTGAGGTTTTTGGTAGTTTGGTTCCGTTTTCAGTGCTGATGCAGATTCCGACGTCTGAGGAATTAGTGTTAGCGGAGGTTGATAAGTTTGATGGGGAGGGTGAGAAGATGTTGAAGGGACACCCTGTTCTGTTCTGAGACCACCCCTACCTGGACCATGTGATTCCCCAACGAAAGATGGGTGAGCTCCCCTGTAGCCAAAATTTCCTTGATGTCCTCTGAATAGTTCACCACCCACTTCTCTGATACCCCTATATGGAGGTTGGTCAACCTGCAAAATATAGCTTGAGAGGTTATCAAGAATGTAACAAGCCAAATTGTAGCATGAAATGCATGATATAGCAGCAAGGCATTCAATCGAAGGACCCCCAATAACTTCAAATTTCAAACTTGTAGATTGATCCCATTCAAAAAAGCCTTTTGTGGTTTTAAGAATACCAAAATCAATTTACTAGCCACTATACAATTTTGTGGACTATGAGTCTATGATTGGTTCAACAGACCATGAAAAGCATAAAACAAGAGGGCACAGCTTGAACAGAGTTAGATTAGATCAATACCATAAAGTCACATGTAACTTTTTCTAACGAAACAAATAACCAAAACCAACACAAGAACTTTCACTAAAGAAAAATGGAAACCGAAAATAACTGACATAGAAGAATAGAAACCAGGCGAAGCTTGTAATATAGAGGAACAGAAACCTGGCAAGCCCAACATATTGTTATATAAAAGTATAAAACCTATTGCTGAACTTATATTTAAATCAATGGAAGCAGAAAAGTAAAACCTATGAAGCCGAACGCTCAAGATGTACATGTTAATCTTCAGGGGTATACATTCACCAGCAACTTCCTCCTCTTGCCAGTTGAAAGCTGTGACCTGTTCCTCGGTGCCCAATGGTTGGACACTCTTGGCTTCTTTGGGTGGCATTTTGCCGACAACATACAGTTTAAACATAATGCTGAAAACGGAACCGTTACAAGGCTGTAAACAGATTTGGAAACAAGTCCTGCTAATAAATATCATGTAAATTCTCAAAGTGCAGAAGTTTCTATCATTGTCTGAAATTTAATGAACATTGTCATTCTGCAAACTAATAGGGTCAGTACCAGGACACAGCACTACAGGCTTGAATTTACCATACATGAGTAAAAACGAAAAAAAAAGGCGAGAATAGTTAAGATCAGCCAAACCATCTGCACCATTTGGTTCAAACAGATTCTTTTAAGGCAGTATATTATTTCACCAGAGTATTCTAACAGAAAATGGGGAAGAGGATGGTGGCGGGAAGAAACATGACAGGGTCGAGTTTGAACAATCAATTGCATATAGGAGACATTTTGTTTTGTTTTATGTACTCTGAGAAGAAACACCCACATTGTGAAACACCCACATTATGAATTGTTAAAAGGGCAGCTCCACTTGTCCTGATAATTGCAACTTAATTTCCTCAAGATTGATAAAGTCCAGCTAAATTCGGAAAGGGTATCTCACTAAACAAGAACCAAAGGAGAAACCCTTCCCTCACTACTTATTTCTAAAGTTCAATATCCATAAAAGTTCTGTTATTTTTTTTTTTTTGGGGGGGGGGGGGGGGGGATATATTGTTATACCTGAGATCATTTAGTGAAGATACAATCTTCTCTAACATATAACCCAAAGACCAAAGGTCATAAATCACCCAACTAAAATTCGAACAAGAAACACAGACACAGAGCAAAAGTGCCTTCTTGAATTCCCATATTCTTACTTTAGAACCACCGCTAAGGATGACACTGGACAGCAATATCCGTAGAATCAGAAATGATCAAAACCCGGAAGTTGGGATTATGGCACAAGTCCTCACAACTAAAAAACTAACCAATCTGAAACATTATCCCAAATATGCCAGTTGATCCAGAATATAATTGGTCTAGACTACCTAGAAAGATTTCATCTTTACATAAATTAGCCCACCTCGCTCCCTGTCTGCATCAATTTCATGCAACTCACAGTAAAGCTCTCCCTCACCATCATGAATCTGTTATGAACCTCCAAACATCTAGCAAATACAGTTCCACAATTGTATCTACAAACAAACCTTTTTCTTTTTAACATTACACAACAAAACACATTAGACAAGCTCACAGTTTAAGCCAAATGAATGACAATGCCACCATTCCCAACAGAATTTATTAAACAAAGCAGAAAAACACACTCTACCATTGGAGAGGCCCACTGAGGCCTCACTGTGCCCGAGTAAGGCGGCGGTGGCACCGTAAGCTGAGGTGGTTGGAGGACTGCCGGCTGGGGATAAGCCTGCAGGGGATAGAGATTGATATAGTTTGATTGGCTATAACCATTTTGTGGGAATTGATATTGAGGAGGGTAGTAAGGTGGGTGGGGATTGGGATTGAAAGGGTGGTGGTTTGGTTGTTGTTGGGCTTGGAGGAGGAGGAGTTGTTGCTGAAGCTGTTGGAGGAGGTGATGGTCCATTATTGTAGGGGCTTTGGGATTCCTGGGTCGTAGGGGCTTGGTGTGTTTGAACAGAAAAAGGTGTGAGAAGGAGGAAAGGGGACCAACGGACGGGGAGGTATCTGTGTTTGTTGCAGAGAGAGAGAGAGAGAGAGAGAATGGGGTGGTCAAAATGTGGCAGCAATACTAGATTTCTAGTGACATGACAAGTTCGTTAACAAAATACTTCTTCTCTGAGTTTACATCTCTTCTGTGATTTGCAAGTACATGATTTAATTTTAGACATGTGAGACTATGCATAATTGCATATGTATTATTTTTATCTATTATCCGTTATCTACATGGTATGTAAATATGTACAACGTCTACTAAATAATTTTCACTTTTGTTATTTATATTCGTTATATGTGAAAATAGTCGAATGACGTCTTTAAAAGTTTGGATGTGATAATCTTTATTTTTATAAACTAATTTATGATCTAGTTTGGTGTTGAGGTTTTTTTTAAAAAAATTAGGTATTTTCACAGCAACACACATGTACTTTTTGTGTTTCCAAACGCATTCTACTTGTCGAGTTTCATTTGGTATGGTGATGTAATCTGTCTTTGAAGGTTGTGGACCGACATAATTCTACTTGTGGCATTGGAGTTGGTTATGCAGTACAACAAAATTGAGGCAAATTGTTCATATCATATCGTCTATCTTTAGCTTTTCATCGCATCAATCATGTTCACATGAAAATTATTGCATGCATGGTGATGCAATCCTAAACATTTATGTCTCATCCCGATCCGTAAAATTTTATCTTATTTACTAGCTTGATTATAATAAGAATTTTACCGTCTCCGACATTGAGTTATAGTTTAATTGGTCTCTAGAAGGGTTTTGAGGGACAATTATTTCGGAGAGTTATTCGTAGGAGAAAAATGTAACGACGGTAAAAATAGTAAATTTTAGCTAGTAAAAAGTAATTTTTATTAGGGTATTATTTTTTAGGGTATTAAATTTTGGAATTAGGTTGTATATAGAAGAGTTGGGCCGGATGGGTGAGGCCCAAAACCCATTTCTTTCTCTCTCTCTCTCTTCTCTCTCTCCCTCCCGAGTTCTCTCTTCCCGCTGCCCGATTTTCCGGCCGCCCGTCCGTCGCCGTCCGGCCACCGTTTGCTGCCGTCCGGCCACCGTTCGCCGCCGCACCGGTCCCAAAAGGTCGGCCTCCACCCAGCTTCCATTCTAGCCTAACGAGAGCCTCCCTAGCGCCGCCGTGAGGGAGTAGTGCCGCCCGAAAGGCTCGGCTGCCGTGTTGCCTCCGTCGCCGGAACTCCCTCCTCCGGCCACCAATCCAGGCAAGTTTGGTACGGTTTTGTAGCTCTCCTCCCGTGCAACAACCCCTCCAAAAGACTCACTCCCTCTTGAGCTCGGTAAGGAGAAATTCGAAGTTGAAATTCTAGGGCTTTTAGGATGTTTTCGTTCGATTGACCTAGTTAGGCTTGAAATTGGACTTAGTGATAGTTATGAAAGTTGTTTGGGATGTTGAGAGGAAGATTCTGTTAAAATTTGGTAGAATTTGGACGTCGCCGGAATCGGCCTCTGGCCGCCGCCGCCGCCGTTTTGGGGTTTTGTATGATTTTAATTGTGTAATAATTAGAGGAGTTTAATGAAGTGAATTGTGGAATTTTCGGATGAGTTTTGAATAGGTTTGTGAATTTCCGAAGTTTGGCATTTTGGCGGTT
Organism: Fragaria nilgerrensis; assembly: GCA_010134655.1. Lineage (NCBI taxonomy): Eukaryota > Viridiplantae > Streptophyta > Magnoliopsida > Rosales > Rosaceae > Fragaria > Fragaria nilgerrensis. The sequence goes on from CM020981.1 coordinate 12,228,912, forward strand.
AAATAATGTAAAATCCAACCATAGGATTTAAATCAATTTCTGGGAAATGTTGTATTTACGGCTGCCAAGTATGATATTAAAGTTTGGGTCGTTTCGATTTAAGATATCGAAGTTAGGCAATGATGAGCGTGTTTATGGCTCTCAGTTATTTTGTCTATTTTGAATAAATACTGGATTTTTAGTTGGGAAATTAATTATATATTTGGAACAGGACGTGAGGAGACTCAAATTGGAGAGACCTCGGATCGACGTCAGGCTTAGGCCTAAAGTTGTGAGTGGACATTTGTTTTAAATAAAAAGCATGCGATGAATGATTTTATTAATCATTTATTTCTTCTAATGAGATTTATTGATTTCTCGCCTATTTGACAATTTTTCCTCCTTTGGAGAGATCCCGAAAATGAGATTTTCGGTGGATATATATGTTTTGGATTTTATGAGAATAATATGTATATAAATGCGAGCTAGCCATACGTGCTTGGTCCTTCATAATGAGGTAAAATATCATTATGGCGTGTCGTGAGTGTTAGACACAAGCGTCATAACCCTATATGAAAACTATTTTCTTTTTCGGCTTATTTAGGTTTTCATATAGGGAGTCCACACGTATATATACACCGTCCTTTTCGGTCATAATGAGGAAAAATATCATTATGGCGCAACGTGAGCGTTAGACGCCAGCGTTGTAGCCTTGTATGAATTTCTATTTTTCTAAATTGTTTCTAGGATTCATACAAGGAGTCTGATGAGTATAGATATATACGAATATATGTTTACATATAGTTCAGCCAGAGAGGCTCCATTTTATTTGAGTTTGTGACTAGCCAGTGCTAGTTGTGAAATTACCAGTTTATGAGTTGAACACTTTTAAGTTGCCGCATGCAGTATATTTTCTATGAAATTAAAATGGGAATGCATAAATATTTTGTTATTAAATTATTTTTGTCCACTCACTCTAACGTTATTAAATGTCTTCCATTGGGCCCTTCGTTTTAAAATGCCCAGTCTGCAGGATTGCATAGTTGAGATCGGGCGTACATGGAGAAGAGGCATAGTCAATAGTATAGTTTCCGCTCTTTTCTATTTATTTATAGTTCATTTCCTCTCAAATAGAGTTGCTCTGAATATGTTGGTTATAAGATCTTTGTTAGATTAGTAAATCTATATTGAGGGATGTTGTGATTTGTGGGGAGCACGAAGGCTCCAGGAGTCTATAAGGTTGGAGTTGGAACCTTTAAGAGTGTTTGCAGGTTTTAATTTGGAAGGGTTGTCCATTTCCAAGGGAGGTTGTACCGAATTTTGCGGTAAATCTTTCCTTTGAGGTGGTCCCCGCACGATTTACTCTGGGTTTAGGGTGAAATTCGGGGTGGATCGTGTCAATCTATATGTAGGTCAGCCCACCAATATGCATTATTGTCATTGAATGATTTGAATCATAGTTATTTATATATTATGTGTAAATACACGACGGTCACATTCTGCTAACATAATAGAAAATATAAGCCACACTACTAGTCGGAATGCCTTCGGCTCATTCATGCATTTTTTATTTTTTTTTTTTGGTGATAATTTGAGGTGGTGGCATTGTGCTACACTTTTGGGAGAGTTCCTTTCTATATTTTTTTCGATAAAGAAAAAGAAAGATTATAGTAAAAAAAAAAAAAAAACAAGGCCATGCAAATAATCTAAACTATGTAAATCAAAATCAAAAGTGTTGGAGGAAGGATGTGGTCCCAACTTTTAAACCGTTTTTTGGCGAACAGTGATATCAATCTTGAAACTAAATAGCGAATCTCTACTGTTAGAAAGCCAGGGGCTTCACCAAAAATTAGAACTCCCTATGATGCCCATGCTATAGACACAAGTCTTGGTAAAATGTGGAGATATAAGGAGGGTTAGCAATGTGAAATAGAAAATCGTGCGAACATAAAAAAGAAAAGAAAAGGAAATTGGGTGCGGTTAGCACGAAACAAACGTGGGAGATGATGGCCGCTATTCACCCGTTTGTTATTATGAAAGGAGAAAACTGACGCCGAAAGTAGAAAGCCAGATAGAGGGATCGGTTTTCCTCTCATCTCTTGAACGCTTTTGAATATTTCAGAGTACTCTCTCAATTTGTTTCTGCTCGGGTGCGTGATTGTGTGCAGTTGTTCAAGTGGAAAACAATAGTATCAAATTCGGTGTCATTGGGTAATTGATTGTATGCAATTAGATCCTCTGTTCTTTTTGTCTTTAAATGATCAATTTGTATGCAATTGCTTCAATCTCATAGTTTTTGTTTTTGTTTTTCATCGGTATCAGTCAGAGTTTTGGTTTTCTTGCTCGCGGTCTGAGAAATTTTTGTTTAACAACACAGGACAAGCAATTGGCTTTTGAAGGAGACCAACACAGATCGCCTGAGGTATCGTCAAGTGCCAGATTGTTGGTTTTGTTCTGATAAGTTTTAGTTAAATTTGAAACTGAGGGACAAACAAGTATTCAATCTTAATTTTTGTCAGCATTTTTCTTCAAATTTCTTTTGTTTTGTGTGGTTTATGGTTTTCTTTAATAAATGACTGGATTTGGATTTTGTTTTCGTTAGATGAAGCAACTGAGCATTTGAAGTATCTCCAGTTTCAAGTATACGTAAGAAAGGTACAATTCTAATGTTCCTCGGGTAATTTGTAATATTATATGCATTTTTTTGGTCAATCTATATTCAGAATTGAAATAATTAGTTTTACTGATGGCTATTTCTATCCACACTAACTCTATTCCTTCTTCTTAGTCAAGTTTGCTTCAGGCAATTCATGCTAGAGTTCACAGTTTGGGTACAAAGCGCTTCAGGCAATTCTTTTTGTTTTCTATCACTTTCAGGCAGGGTAGGGACCATTTAAGATTGAGATTGAAACTCTAGATTGCAGAGACTATCCAGGAACCAAACTCTAGATTTGTTTTTCTTCATCTGTGCTATAAACCGCACTTTTCAATTACCTTTTCAAAAGGAACAATTGCAATATTATCCTTTTCTTAATGGATGTAATTGGCTTCCTATTGTCATTAGTTTTAGTCTTTTATTTAGGATTTGTTTCATGTTGTTTCGTTTCAGAATCAATAGACGTACAATATATTACGTTCTGAAGCAAAGTTTAAACGTCTTTCAAAATGACATGATTTGTTTGGTTAACCACAATGCCTGAATCTTCTTTTTTATTTTAGGGATACTGAGTTAGTTTTGTTTCTTGCAATGTAAACTAGCAATTCCATACTCTGTTTTTAGATTCCTGAAATTTGAGATCTAGATACTAAGATGATTGTAATTTGATTTTAATTCCATCTCTTATCTACTCTCCTTTTCTTTATTGGGTTGGTTGCAGGTCCAAGGGGAAGCTGAAGGGGTTCGTCTTGGGGGATTGCATTTTGGCAAATAATCAATAAGTTCAGTTTGGCTTGCTATTGTCATATATTGATATTATTTCCTTTTTCTCCTACTTTTATTTCAAATACTTCTTCTGTTATTGGTCTTGAATCCAAATTTAGATTTTGTTGTTAATTTTTCTTAGGAAAATTGGTTTTGAGTGAGAAACTGTGCAGCCTGCAAAATCATGATCATATGTTCGATTTCAGATTTGAATTGAATCTCTGTTGGTAGCAATCTATTTCATATGAGGTCAGAGCTTAACTGTCAATATTAAGTTGGTACATCGATCGATTAAGATTCTACAACTAAACCTCATGATGCAACTATCTGTCCACTATCTATCCACTTCCGCGTGTCTATGTTCGTGAGAAGATACTGTGTGGTTAAATCACCTTAAAGCAACGCTGCATATGAACGCAATAGTTGCATGTGTATGAAATGCTTCACCTGCTATCCTTCATGTGATTGAAATGAATTAAATTAGTTTACAAAATCAAATGTAAATACTATATTCAACATTATTATTTTTTGATTGAAATACTATTTTCAACTTAGCAAAAAGTAAATTTGATAATATTGTACTGTTGTGTTATTTATTATCTTGACACCATGCAATATTTTTTTCATGAAGTTGCATAGCAAAAAGATAAAGAATTCTAGCACGAAACACATAAACTGTTTGATTGGTTTCCGAGAAAAACAAAAAACCAAATAAACTAAATAAAAAGAAACAAACGTACGCGCGAGCGCGGTCCTTCCGCACGCGCCAGTAAAATAGAATCTAATTTGTCAAAAACATAAAAAAAAAAAAAAGATAACAAATAAAATAAAAATGGAATAAAGTGCCATGTAACTAAAACTTCTGAATTGCCACAAAGAAGAAAATGCAGCTCTGACTGACTCGGTATTTGGGTAACGGCGAAGAAGGAGGACAAGCTCTGATCTGATCAGGCGTCGTTTGTGTTTCTCCAGTAAGCTCCCAACAACCATTTTATCCTAGTTGGGCACGTTTCAGACTCTAACTTTGATCCGTTCATGGTCTAAGTCGAACTGCAGAGCTTTATCTTTAGATTCATGAATCATGTTTTTGGAGTTCAATTGATTTGTTGTTTACTTCTGATTGTTAACTGATGAATCATTTGGGTTTCATTGGTTCTTTCTTGTATCAAACCGAAACTAATTTCATGATTATGTATCAAACTGCATTGTCAAGTTCAAAAGGCTGTAACTAACTCCCCTGATTGGGTAACATATTTCTCTTTGATTTGATCTTACCAATCTTCTTTCCATTACATTTGGGCTTCATTTTATGTAGTAAAGATCCATGATTTGATGCTCTTATTGGTTTTTGAGGTTCCTTCAATCCATCATACACTTTGTAGTTTGTAAATCGATATCGAATTCTCACTGCCATTGATGATTTCTCATAGCATTATAGCCTTTCAGGGGTTTCAGTTCACAGAAGGACAATCAATTTTAGTTCTTTTGTTTTATGAATTGGGTATAGCTGAATAAAGTTATGTTTTTTACTGTGTGCAGGTGCAGTCTAGATGGCGTGGTTATTGATTATCTCGTCTGTGATTGTGATATGGATAGCTTCTCTGCTCAAAATCCTCCATGGTTCATACTCACCTTCCAAGGGCGCTTTCTTGAATGATTCTAATAATGGTGGGCGGTCTGCTTGAGCTTTCTATTTTAAAGGGTGCTTTTTGATTATTGGTTTAGTAAAATGAGTTTATTATCTCAGGTGGCGGTGCCAAGAAGAAAAAAGTGTTGCTGGTTGTTGCCCACCCAGATGACGAGTCTATGTAAGCATAGCTTTACACATTGCTTTATCATGTTTCAAGTCCAATTGCCTTTAGTTTCAGCTGAGTTTTTTTTAGTCTATATTCTGTTGGGGCTCTTCAATGTTGGAATGGTATGAGGGAGAATTTCTCTTCATCATATAAACATTAGATTGCTTCTAATGCCCTTCAAACTTGGTGGCTACGTATATTGCTGAACTCAATTCTTGTCCTTGATAATTAATACAACTAGGTCCTGAATGGAAAAGAAAGTCTAATTTGATTCCTAGAAAGCCTTATTCTTGGGGTAATTGTTGAGGTTTTATATTCTAGAGAGGAAATCTGTTCTCGGTGGCTGAATTGGTAATCTTATCCATAGGATTGTTATATATTGTTAAAAATATTTGTTGCATATCTGCAGGTTCTTCACTCCAACAATAAACTACCTCACTTCGAGAGGGCATAATATTCACATCTTATGCTTGTCAGTTGGTAACACTCATCCCTATATTTCTGCATCCTTTTACATTTTGTGGCATGTGCTGGTCTATTAAACTCTTGCTTTAATCCTTTCTCCTTTTTGGTACTTCTATTAAATTTATACCTCTATAAAACTTAAGCCATAAACCTTCTCACAGATGAAAAAATGTTGTGCTTCCTTTTCTCTTATTAGGCTTGAAACAAGAACTTTTACCCTTTATTGTATGTAAATATGTTTGGCATTCCCGTTGTGGACCAAGACAAGGTAGAATCCCATGCCTTATTTGAGAATGGTTTTCCTCGATACATCAAGTGTATCAAATCTAGAAGCACACAATTCTGACCTATTCATGGAGATAGTTAAGGTCATATGACAAGAGAGTTGATGAAAATAAATATTCTGCACTGAGGTGTTTAGGACTTTAACAGTACTCAACTTACATTCGAATTGCATTTTGAGTAGCAATTTATACAAGGGTTCTTTTCCATCCATAAGTGTTTAGAATAAAAGTAAGACTGTCTCTTTGATGGAAAATGCCTTCCAAATCTTTCTGTCTATTCATTGTACAGTAGTTTTAGGCTTTAGCCTCTTTACCATTGCTTATACCGATGGTAACTATTGTTATGCAACTTTCCAGGATTATGCAGATTAATTTACACTTGCCTCTATCATGTCTGGTATTAAGTATTTTTTAATTACTGTTCAGTTTCATCTGTATGCAGGCGATGCAGATGGTAAAGGAAATACTAGAAAAGATGAGCTCTACAAGGCTTCTGCAACGCTCAAGGTGATGTAGAATTTGGAACTAGAGAGATGAGGCTTTTGTAATTAATTTGTAATATAGTTGTGACTTTGTTAGCTAAAATTTAAGCTTCTACTTGCACCAGCATAGTGCTAAAGCTATTTGTGCTTTTAATTTATTTCATCCCATTCTGAAAACTTTTAAATATATTTAGTCTTTTTGTTCTTTTGATACATTGCTGAGTACTTCACCAGAGCATTCACATTGTTTTACAACATTTGGAATTGGGCATGCAGGTTCCACATCAACAAGTCAAGATTCTGGACCATCCAGATCTTCAGGTTCTACTCAATTATGTAACTACCACCTCTTGTTTTAGTACCATCTTGAGAGCCTATAACCATTTATTCTTAAATCCTTAGGATGGTTTTGGCAACATGTGGAACCACAATTTAGTGGCGAAGATTGTTGAAGAGGAAGTCATAAGTCATGGCATTAACTTGGTAAGATAGTGTTTCAAAACAAATTAGTTTGTGCTTTAGCTCTTCACCTTCTACTATCATTTCTGTGCTGGTGAATTTCTAGTTCTCTCTCTCTCTCTCTGTTAATTTTTTGGTGGTGCAATAAGCATCATTTAACGGACTACTTCATGGTGAAATGCACACCTAATCTTGTTCTGATCACATATTGCATTTCTAACCATTTCACATGGGGTTTTACAGATACTTACTTTTGATAATTATGGAGTTTCGGGACACTGTAACCACCGTGATGTGCATTATGGTGTAAGGTATGCTGAACACCATTTTTTCTGATCACCTCCAGTTACTACTTGTATATTTTAAAATAATTCTGGTAAATAAATACCCATGTATGTTATTGAAACTTATGTTACAACTTGATGACTACTCTTCACATCACTTGTTGGTTATTTGTCTATCCGTGGACATTTAATCCTTTTATATTTCAACACTTTCAGACAGATCATAAGTGGAAATTTCATGCCTTAGAAAGAACCAAGAGTGTTATAAGTATGTTGTGAATAGTGTCATTATTTGATAAACTTTGATTAAAAGTTTCCAAGTTCTAGTAAGTTGGTCTAATTAAGATATGTATATGGTTATCTCAGATGATTTATTCAATTGTTTGTTTCTATGTAACTGTTAACCTATATTTAGTCTTTACTACAATTTATTGGATATGCTGCTTTCGTGACAGTAGTTGTGAAGTTTACATGACGGCTAGTTAAAGCAGCTTAAACTCTTTATATGTTTAAGCCTTTCACTTTATGTATTTCCCAAGGTGATAAGATGAAAGGGATTGATGGTCGCAGAAACTTTTTATTGTTTTTTGTTTTGTTTCAAATTGAAAAGGTTTTCCTGTTTAGGTATCTTGCACAACATATAATAGAGATGATTGTACTTGTGAAAATTCTTTTGATTGCTATGACTAGTAACGAATAAGAAAATGATGTAACTGCCTGCTTTTAATTTATTTTTTTAATGCCAAGTCTTAAATGAACTCAGCTAGTTGCATATTGTCTTAACCCCTTTTCAGGGGATATACATTTCCAGGATAGGCCATTTTGTGCTCTTGTTTGTTTACTTACTGAATTCATATCTGATTACATTTACAGTTTGCTCCAGTCTATTTAATAATTGTTGGTGTTGCAAAGCAGGAAGCTTTTAAATGCATCGTCACAGAGGAATATTGAAGCCTGGGAACTTGTATGATCTCTTCTTTTGATACTTTAAAAAAAAAAAAAAATCTTTGGCATTTTAGTTAACTTGCCCAGTGACCCCCAGTCTAATGTTTAGAGTATCCCGACCCATTGACAATGTGATCCATCCTCTGATTATGATTTCCTATTTCACGTCAACCAATTGATGATGCATTTAAATACTCGTCATTGTAGTACTTCAATGATTGTGAAAGAAGTAGCATCACTAGCTATGCTTACCGCATATTGTTGAATCTGTTAGATAATTTTCTTTTGTTGCCCAATCCATTGTCAGGTCAGTACAAATATATTCCGCAAGTATAGTGGACCAGTGGATATATGGTTGTCCAATATGTATTCCATGCAATGCTCAAATGAAATGTTGCATTGCTTGGTAAATGAGCAACCCCGAAAGAGCTTCCGGGCGATGGCACAACATGCAAGCCAATGGGTTTGGTAAGCTTTTACTTGTAATCAATTGAAAGTACATGGAATGTCTTTGTTATTCTCATACATTCTTCCTTGTTTTTCTTTCTTGTGTGAATCTTGTTGTACTTGCATCAACTACAAGAACTCCAAGCAATAACTTCTTCAACATCCCTAGATTGGACATATTTCTAAAATCAAGATAGTCTAATGAGCTATCCTTTCTAAAATTAGTTTTATATTTTCAGGTTTCGCAAGCTTTTTGTGGCATTTTCCAGTTGCACCTATGTGAACATGCTTAGAAAGATGAAGTAGCTTCTAATATCCTGTACTTGTGTTTTGGTAAGTCTTCTTCTCTCATGATATACGGCAGGTAAAGACATGATTCCTTGTTCTATATGCTGTTTCTTTCTCTTTTCTGAGACATTCATTTAGAAAAGTGATTGGAGACCTTACAATATTGGGCACAGTTTCACTGCTTCTGGGACAACATTTCAGTGTGAGTTTTGAGTCAGTAATAAGATCCCAATCTGATGGAATAAAGTAGGTCTTGATTCTTTATTCCAATTTTGTTTTGTATAATTAATAAGCCTCTCTATAAGAAAATGGTAGAAGCAAAATGGTTTGTGTAATTGATAAGCCTCTCTATAAGTACCTCAAAAGTTTTAATTATAGGAACAAAATGGTTGATTTTGTGCAATTATGTCAAAAAAGATAAAAACAAAACGAATAAGAAACTACTTGAAGGATCAGCTTTCATCAGTGAATGACATGCTCATTCTAATTGATTTGTTGCATGTACATTTGTTCTCACTAATTATATTGCAATTCTTCTTTTGTCAGGTTGGCCAGCGTATTGTTGGAATCCTGAAGGAGTTCGGTCAACTGACATTTAAGATTGGAACAGTAGGCTGACATTGTCTTATGAGTTGCTAGTGTTTGTATTACTTCAAACTGCGAAAAGAAAGTTTAAGATGAGCAGTAACAGAGAATTAAGAATATGGCTGTGGACAAAATACAAAAGTGAAGGTGCTTATGGACTGGACTGGACTGGGAGTTCTTCCTTGAGAATAAAGTAAAAGTTGCTTATGCTTTTAAAATGCTGTCCAACTATTTTTCAGTTGGATTCAATGAGGAAGTGGTTATCAAAGAGACCAGTGATTTTCTATGTCCGAGTTCCTTCTCCTTTTTTCTGTGAACTTTTTCTTAGTAATGCAGGAGAGGTGGGTATGCTTCACGAGAATATCGACCTTCACTTAGATTTTATTTATTTTTTCCCAAAGATTGAAGTTTTATTCAAATACACAACAGACTAATGTTTCTTCAGAGCCAAGAAAAGAAGAAGAATATAAAACAAGAAGTGAAAACAGGACTATTTGACTAGCAGGTGGGTTATGTGGAATAATAAATTAAGAATGCACGCCATCCTAATTAGCTTTTTCGTATTTTGCATTATATTTTCTATTTTGCTTTGTTAATTTTTGATGTGAAGATTGCACGGTTTATGGATTGAATAGTCGAGAAATTAAGTAGTGTTTTATATGCAAATTACGAATCATTATTGTTGATTATAGAATTGACTATAATCATTATTGTTGGGGAAGAATTGACTATAGAATTTAAGCAGCAAGTCTTGGTCATTGCATTATCAGAATAGTGGATGACTTGAGCCATTCAATTCCGGTCAGATCAACTTTAGTGCGAAAGGGTCCAGAGATGACCCAGGCCTTCCCTGCCAACTCAGCCTGAGCCCACGTCGGGAGACATTCAAGATTTTGACCACGTGTCACCACCTGGTGACTACAAAATAATTTTAAAATCCGTAGTCTTTGATCCAAGCCGTTGATTTTAATTATAAAGTGAATTATACATTGGGTTTCAATTGTTCTTTTATATTACTACGGTAATTTGAGTTATCCCTGAGTAAAAACAAAAATTCATATAAATACAAGACATCTATTTTCTTCTAGTTTCATATTAAAACCATCAGATATTTAATTATTATTTTATTAACATTAAAATAATAAATTTGAGTGATGCAAGAGCACGTTCTGTGTAATTATATTAATTCTTATCAGAAATAATAAATTTTGGTGATATTTTTGTGGGTAACAGGTAAAGATACAGGAAAAAAGTGAGAGGATTTGAAGCCGACAAGGGAATGACCCGCTCATATTGATAATAAATGATGTTGTCCAGCACTCCGGCACCGCCGACGTCGTCCGTTCCTAGCCTTTCTCTCAAGTATTCGGAAGCTTAGTTCACAGTAGTGCATTTTGTTGCTCTGCATTTGGAATTTTGGATAATCTACTTATCTGAGAAACAAGTGTTGCCTCTCGATTTTCTTATTCAGTTATCATGATAATCATCTGTTCTTAACTGCTTATAATATATAATGCATGCTCTATATTTCTCATCTACAGACCTGACTGGAGTGTTTTCGCATTCCTGATCCGGTGTTCCGGGGGAAGGATAAAGGATTTCAAGAGCTAACTAGCTTTCATTCATACCATATAATTAAGGTACATTCTTCAGTTTCCTTGTTTACTTTTATTTGATTTTGCGCAATTGCTCTAGCTATACTTTTAGTTTTTACCCCAACTCCTCTAAACTTGAACCTCTGCAAGAGTTAACGATCAGCAGAAAACATGCATGTTTATCTTGTAATCATATAAATCATATATGTTTGATATATGTGCATGGCTGTGTGTTTATACTTATTTGTACAGAAATGGAGATTCTTGTTGCAATAGCTGGAAAACTTGCCGAGTACACAGTCGCACCGATCGGACACCAAGTGGGTTATCTAGCTCACTACAAAAGAAACCATCGAAATCTGCAGACCAAATTGGAGGACTTACGTGATGCCAGGGGTGAGGTTCACTGTGAGGTTGTTCAAGAAAAGAGAAGAGGGAAAATAATCAAGCCTACTGTTCGGAATTGGGAGACAAAAGTGGATGCCATCGTCACAGAGGCAGAGGAATTCCTGAAAGACGGCCGTCATGCTCAGACCCAGTGTCTTCATGGTTTCTGTCCTCATCTGGTGCTCCGTTATCAACTAAGCAAAAAATCAACGAAGTTGGTGGAGAAGATTGATGAGCTTTATGGAAAGGACTTCTCCAACGTTGCATATGATGCTCCTGTACAAGATCCATATCTCTTATCTACCGGGAATTACCATGCCTTTGCTTCGAGAGATTCAACTGTGAGGGAAGTCATGGATAAACTGAGAAATCCTGATACAGAAATGATTCTGGTGTGGGGAATCGGTGGTGTAGGGAAGACCACACTTGTGGAAGAAGTTCTTAGGCAAGCTAAGCATGACAACTTATTTGATGATGTGGTGATGGTAAGAGATGTTAAAGGGAACCCAGGCCAAGTACAAAAAAAATTGCCACAAAGCTAGGTATGAGCATTGATGAAAATCATACTCTAGCTGAAAGAGCACCCATACTATGTGGTAGGATAAAAGACAACAGGGTTCTTGTAGCTTTAGACGATGTTTGGGAAAAGATTGATCTGGTGGCTATCGGACTTCCCCGCCTGATGAATTGCAAAATGCTGCTAACAAGTCGAATCCGCAAGGAATTGTCATCGGATATGCGCAGACAGATTGATATTCCACTTGATGTTTTGAACGAAGACGAAGCATGGAGTTTATTTGAGAAGATGGTTGGTGATGTTGTCAAAGATAGCCGCATAAGAAGGGAGGCAAATGAAGTAGCCAAGAAATGTGGACGGTTGCCAATTTTGATTGTCACAGTTGCAAGAGCTTTGAAAGACAGATACAAGATGAGTGCATGGAAAGACACCTTGAGACGCCTTGGAGGCTTTGACAAAAAAGAATTGAAGGAAAAAGCATATTTGGCTCTGGAATGGAGTTACAATCAATTGGAAGATAAAGAACTCAAGCCGTTGTTCTTGCTTTGTGGGATTATCGTAGTTAAGAACCATATTAATTTGGGAGACTTGCTGAAATATGGTTTTGGTTTGGGTTTGATCAAAAATGTTTCTACAATAGAAGAAGCACGATATGCGGTGGATGCCAATGTTGAAAAGCTTAAAGATTCCTGCTTGTTGCTGGACAGTGATAAGAACATGCATGTTAGAATGCATGATCTCGTATGCGAGGTTGCTGCATGGATTGCGTCCAGGGAACAACACGTCTTATCAGTTGAATATGGAGCTGAATTGAAAGAATGGCCTGATAAAGATTTCTTTAAAAGGTGCACTAAGATGTCTATAAAATCCAGCAATATTCCCATGCTTTCTCAAGTACATGCAGAGGAATGTCAGAAACTGGAAATGATTTATTTGAAGAGTGAAGATGTTGCATCAACAGAAATCCCTTCCTCCTTTTTTACAGAAATGAAGAAACTGAAAGTGTTGGGGATCACTAGACTATGGATGACGTCACTTCCCTCTTCTCTTGAGTGTTTGAAGAATCTTCAAACGTTGAGTTTAGAAGCATACTTCTTGGGAGATGTAACTCCAGTTGGACATTTAACCAACTTAGAGATCCTTAGCTTTGCGGGGTCCAGCATTAGACAGCTACCCAAAGAAATAGGGGAGTTGATTCGACTGAAATGGTTAGATCTGAGTGATTGTTCCCGTCTTAAAGTGATTTCACCTAATGTTCTCTCAAGGTTGGAAAAACTAGAAGAGTTGACAATGAGAAACGTCTCTCTCTATTGGGAGGGTGAAAGGGGAAGAAGTAATATTGCTAGTCTTTCAGAGCTGAAAAACTTGTCTCATCTTACTGCATTGGAGATACATATCAAAGATGCTAATATTCTTCCGCCAAACTTGTTCTCCAGTAATTTGGTAAGATACCAAATATATATTGGCGAGGTCTGGAAGCCCGGATATGCAAAAAACATGGCTCAAACGACCCTCAACGAGCTAAAACTGGAGCTCACTTCCAGCAATGAATTGGACCAAGGTATAATAACGTTGTTGAAGAAATGTGATGATTTGTGTCTGGATGGATCTGAGAGTGTTAGTAGTATTGTCCGTCAATTAAATGCTGAAGATTTTCGGCAACTGATGCACCTCCGTCTCCGAAATAAGGTTGATTTCACGTATATCATTAATAGCAAGGTACATTCCTTCGGCTTTATTTTGATGTATTATTCAATGATTAGTGTATCTTTATGCTTGAATGATTTTTTTAAAATCTTGCTATGTTTGTACTTTGTAATAACATTGATATACCTTACCATGTTACCAGTTCTTAATTTTTCTGAACTGTTTGATGAGAATAATATCATTTTGGGTTTGGTTGAGATTGAAAAGTAAGAACAGATGGGCAAATACTTTAACTGTCCTCCGGTCATCGACATATGATTTGAAGGTTCCTGATTTGTGTCATTTAGACCTTGTACAACCAGACTACATGTAGTATGTATTTGGATTATACACAAAGGCACGTATCAATAATGTTCTACATGTGTACTACATGCAGGCTGTGTTCCCCAACTTAACAACCTTGAGCGTAGAAAGGTTGAATCATCTAAACTTCTTGCTCTCATTTTCTATGGCTAAAAGTCTGGTGGCGCTGAAGCATCTCGAAGTGTCCGAATGCGAAATAATGGAAGAGATAGTATCTGCAAGAGATCAACCCAATGGAGAAAATATCGATATCGTGTTTTGTAAGTTAGAAAGGCTAGAACTGTCAAACCTCCCAAGCCTCGCTAGATTCTGCACCGAAAGTTCTATCGAATTATCTCCGGTGAAGAAATTTGATACGGAACTGGGGGCATCCATCGTTGATCCTACGAGTAGTAAAAAACTTGATGGCAAGAGTGGGACTGCTGTTCTAACCTGTCTTTTTGACGCACAGGTAATTTGTTTCACTGTTTCTCAATCCTGCTATGACTTCACTTGAGATATGTTATATTTTTAAACAAGTTGATTACATGGACATGTTCTGTAGATAAAATTTCCGAGCTTGGAGAGATTGGAATTCCGTGGGCTTGGAAGTTGCAGACACTATGGAACAATAAGAAACTGGCTGATCAAGACTCTTTTCAGAAGCTCAGAGAAGTTGATGTTTCCTGTTGTGAGAGTCTAATGAATATCTTTGTGCCCAGAATGAAGGGAAGACTGAATGCTCTAGAAACCTTATGGATAGGGTCTTGTGGTTCACTAGAAGCGGTATTCGAAGTTGGAAGAACTGATGTTGAAGAAATATCTGCAGACACATCATCATCATCCCCCGGCAACTTGAAACCTTTTCACTGTCCAAGTCTTGGTTCGGTAGACATACAGGGTTGTGAGAGACTGAAAAATATCTTTCCGGCCTCAGTTGCCAGAGGTCTTCAAAAGCTATATGTTTTGGATGTGGAAACCTGTAATGAGGTGGAGGAAATCATCGGTGGTGAACAAGGACTGAAAACAGAGCTTCCCCGGTTCGAGTTCCCAAAAGTAACACGTTTGTATTTGAGAGATCTGCCCAAACTTTGTAGATTCTATCCAGGAATGCATGTTTCCAAGTGGCCGTTACTCAAAGAATTGGACATGTCCGGATGTAATAGAGTGAAGATGTTTGCCGCAGAACTTCCAAATTTTAAGGGTCACCCTCTAATTGAACAATCTCTCTTTCTAATTGAAAAGGTACGCACTTTTCCCTTTTTTTATTAAATAAAAAAAACAAAGAATATATAAAAAAAATCCTCTTATTTTCTAATTGAAAATTCATGTACTGAACTTTTAATAAAGGTTTCTTTTTCTTTCTAAAAAAAAAAAACAGGCAAGCAAGATTTGACTCGCGCATTTCTTTATAATCCTCCTGATTTCATATTTATCTAAATTTGATGGAAAACATTCCAACTGTTTTAGGATATTATGTATTTTTTTAGATATTCTTTATGTGTGTTTTGGTCTTATGCCAATAGGATATGTAGTTAGAGTAGATTTATGTATTCATATCCTTACCATATTGGTATTGTGTAATTCCCTATATAAATGGTTCATATCAATGAATAAGATGATGATTCTCTTGCTATCTTTTTGTTTATACATTTTTTCCTTCATCACCGACTCTTATATTTCTAATAATTGAAAATTCACTGCTTCTCAGTAGATGCATGCCTTCGTTTATATTTGACAGGATTCATTTCCCAACTTAGAATGCTTAAAAGCCCCGGACTTGTCTGTCATGTCGTACGGTCCATCATCCCCAGTAGAGGTCGTTAGCAGACTAAAATCTATTACGTTTGGCTCTCGCGATCGGACGACACCTTTCTCCAAGCAAGCCACAATAGATTTTCTTCAGAAATTACAGAAGCTTGCTACACTTTGCGTCAGGTACAGTGATTCCACGGAACTATTTGTCAGTCAAGAAATTAACAGCGGTGAGGAGATACATCCAGTTGGGCTCTCAGGTGTAAAAACTTTAAAGATCTATTACATGGACAAGCTCCTGCAATTAGGGAACGGGAACTCTCAAACAGCGGGCCCACTTTTCCCAAACTTGGACACTCTTGATGTGGGTTTTTGCATGTTGCTAAAGAGCCTAGAGTCATCCGCAATATCCTTCCGCTATCTAACAAATCTGGAAGTATATAAATGCGGAAGATTGGAGTACTTGACAAGTTATTCCGTAGCTAAGAGCTTAACACAGCTGACGAGACTGGAAGTGGGGGATTGTGCTGTGCTGAGAGAAATTATAGGGGCAAGCAACGAAGATGATCATGATACAGAAGGGTCTTATGAGATTGCTTTCAGCCGCTTGCAATATGTGGAACTTTGGGCTCTACCAAGTCTGCGAGGCTTTTGTTCGGGAAATTGCATTGTCAGACTCCCGTCCTCAACAGAGTTAAACGTCATGGACTGCCCGATTGAGTTGAAGATTTCTTCTGAAGGGATCCTGCTCAGGAATGAAAAACCAAAACCGCAAGAGGATCTAGATGATGATCATAATGAAGGAGATAATTGATTAATTATCATTGAATTTTATGAGAGTGTGGAGGAAGGTATGAATTCTTTCATATTTTATTTATTTCCGGTAGCTTAAGTTTTTTTTTTTAGTGCTGCTATTCTGTCACTTTTCTCAGACACTTTAAACATTCCAGTTGGTAATCCTAAATTGATCTCCTAGAATATTTTCAATGCATTACGGAGATTATCATTACTAGCGTACACTACAAAAAAAAAGTATCCAGCACCCACATTTCTTATTTGTGGGTATTGATGGATACAAATTTACCGATCACCTTTCTTTGCCCACCAAAGTGTCCACTCTTTTAATTTATTGACACATATCTATTTTATTATCAAGAATAAAATTAAATCATTTGAACAGACATGTGTCAATAAACTAAGAGAGTAAACATTTTAATGAGCAAATAAAGATGGACAAATTTGTATCCGGCATGTTGACACATTCACCCACATTTTTTCATGGGGAACGTTGTTTGTCACTGTGCAACAACATTTAATGGGAATGTGGGCATTACTGTTATGGGTCGAGAAATTTTTAGATGCTATAGGAGGACCACATGGCAGTATGACGTGGTCTTACATTCCAATCAAATATTAACATGTGGATTTATTACAATTAAAATATAAACTAAGGTTTTCTATTTTTTGTGAAATGACCTTCATGGGTATTTGTTGAGTTTGGACTAGGGTTTAAGGTTTAAGGTTAGGGTTTAGGAGTTAAGGGTTAGGGTCTAGAGTTTATAGTTTGAGATTTAAAAAACAACAACAAACCTAAAATTATCTTCGACAAAATAGCTTATATAACTTTTTATTAATAAAATTTATATGTCAATATTTAATTAAAATATAGATGCCGTGAGAGTTGTGGTGCTCTATCGCTGACAAATTCTCATTGCCCCAAGAAAGTCACAATTCCCTTTTATCCGTGAGACTCTTCACAATGGGCCCACCACTGTGAAAATATCAGAACTATCTCACGTTTGTAGCTTAAACGTGGCTCAATGGACTAATAAAAGAAAAAAAAAAACCAATAAACTGAAAGGAAAACCATTGATAAGATTCAAAAATACAATAATTCAAAGCTACATGTTGAAAAGAGTAATCACTTGTACATAATTCCTTCACTATTACATAAGATTGTCATAATCTCAATGTTCTTCACAGTCACCATTAAGGAGAAACAATAATGAAATTTCCAACCTATTGATTATGATCCCATGATTCCAACTTCCAGAATATCTATTTCAAAGAGGGATTTTCTGTACCCTAGCTGCCCAAGCTGCATGAGTGGAGTCATCCATCCAAAATATATACCTACACAGATGCACACAAAGATTTAGCTGTAGTTTCTGTATATGGCTTACCTTGAAGGTCCCTGCACACTGAAACTTGGTGTCATATTCGAAACAAGTTAATTTCAAATACAAAACTAGTTTGTGTTTCTGGTATTGAATGACAACAATTGATTAATTTTATTTGGATGATACACCATGATACAATTGCTAAAAAGGCAGAGGAAAGCACTCAAGGTTCTGAACACTTCTGTTAACCATGATTCTCATCTAAAAATACAGAGACAACTACAATTTGAGCAAAAGAGAAGGTAACAGAGAAATGAAAGTAATAAAAATCCAGAGAATTGAATCATATCGTACTAAATTCTTACAGCCAAATGATAGTTCAATTACAAGGTTCACGCAATCTTTATTGTAATCCCCATTTAAGACTATGGAAACCCATGTACAAAGTGCATATATTTTCCATAAGTAATCAGAAAATTGCATACCGTGTAGTCTTGTACAAAAGCTAATTGTAAACTTTGCATAGTAGTCTCTCTCTCTCTCTTTCTTTTTTCCCTATGTTCCTGCAAATTGTGAAGTTCTCAAAACATCATTAAAAGACAATAGTGCAACCTAGGATTATAAATCAAACAAGTAAATTGAAAGATAGGTGGTCATCGAGGTCTAACTATTAAGCAGCAGGTTTTAGGTATTTACTGGCAATAATTGACTAATTTTACTTGATTGATAATTTGATAAACCATCTTAGAAGTGCCAAGAACAAACAATAACTATGGAACTTGAACTAAATTGCCGTTGCGAAAAATTTAAATGCAACTAATCGTTGATCCTAGATCCCAACAACAATATAATTCTAACCTACTATAGATCAAAAGGCTAATTAACAAAGAAAAGAACATAAAAGAGCTGTACATGTGAAGTTGAAGCAGGGTAAGGGAGCTGCTACACAGGTGGTATGTTGGAGAAGCCTTGTTTTGTATCCTTTGTAAGCATAGTAAGCAATCCCCGGAATCCCATCAAGAATCGCAAAGAATAAACCTGAAATTTCAAAACCCTCAAATAAAAAAAAATTGAAAATAATCAAACTAAGTTGTGAGACGCGCGGGTGAGGATAGGGCTCTGTCACCGGAGACGCAGATATCGGCCATGACGCCGCCGATGACTTAAGCCGACCGTTCCGATGACGAGAAGAGCGATGGGCGATAGTGATCTCCTTAAGTCGAGGCTTGGTGTTGACGGCGGAGGAGGTACGGTCTCCATCGATCATTATATCTTCGTCAAAGAATAGTGCCGATCTGACAAAAGAAGAATAAAGAATTCTGGGCTTCTCACGTTTGAGCATTATATGTGGCGACTGCGGGGTAAATTACCACAAAAACCTATTCTATCTGTAATGAAGCAATGAAGCATTGCCGTTTCCCCTTTGTAGTTCAATTCTCCATCAGTCCATCTTATACCCTCATTACCTGAAATTCTGCCTCCTCATTACCTGAGAGGCTGTTGTGGAAAAACTACTGAAAACGTATCTAGATCCATGTATATATGATTATGTGCAAGTACTGTGGCAATTTTGATTTTAAGGCTAGAAAGTTTGTGACACTAAGTCCCAATTGTCAGAGGTGAATGGTGATGACCCTAATCCTAATTGTCAATGCTGCATTCCATAATGAATTCCTACTCCAAAAATATCTGCGCGCCCTGTTCTGAACATTGTAGATTAGTATGATTTTACTGAAACACTGAAACTTCTTCCAACTGTTTTTTATAATGCAACTGTGATTTCACACTTACTTATATGGCTCTTTATATGTGAATGCAGACTGAAACTACAAAAGTTATCATGAGTGCATGCGGGAGCTGGAGGCAGTGTAGTTGTGGAGCAGCTTTGTGTGTCTCAGCTAGTACTTCGGAGTTGGAGTGTTGTAGTGCAAAACTCAGTTCTGGCTATTTGTCATTTTCTGTTCATGTGTTGTAGTGGTTGTACCATTAAATAATTTGGAGTTTTCGATTTATTTTTAATCTGTTGGAGTGTTGGACAAATGGACATGCATTTGCACTTTTTTAGATTTGTTGCATTTGCAGGTGATAACAACACATGCATTTGGAGTTTCTAGTTGACATTGTTGAAGAATTATTATTAATTGATCTCCAAGAATTATTATTCATGCAGTCTCCAATTATTCTGTACTAGTAAACAAGATCTGGTTAACATTGTTCTGGAGCAAATGACAATGTGGACGCACCAGCATCGAACAAGAACCTGTGATTTGCTTGCTGAGCCGCGCCCAAAACGTTTAGACCACCTCTAGGCATTTGAAAAATTGCCATGCAAACCTCATCGTGTTGTTCCATGTCCACGAGCAGTGTTCTTCTCTCCAACTCAAGGTCTGCTCCCTCAAAGTGAAACGTCATGGACGGCACAGTGTATACTGTACGGATCTGGTAACACAAATCAAACCCATGGCCAGCCTCACTCTTCTCCAATGGTTCCCATCCGTACTTATTACGAAAGTACTCCGCCACAGCTTGCTTCACGATCAAGAAAGCCTCCTCAACAATGTAACTGTACGGCGCTCCGGAATCAATGACCATTCCTCCTCCGGCCATGAACAGGTTTGGATCGATTTGGAGAAGAGCCCCGTTTAAACTTATACCATTCAGTTTCAAGAAATAATGGCTACTTTGGTCTCCCAAAAATCGTGTGCTGCGTACGTTAGGACCTATAAGTTGAGCATCATCGCCGAAATGTAACAATGCTTGGTCCTCAAACCGTAATGGAAGGCAGTAGGAGAACTTTAAGAGGGTGATTGACCTCAACTGCTGTAAAATACCAGTAGAATCACCCTTCCCTAATCCGAGAATTCCGGAAATCAGATTGGCTGGCCATGGAAAAGATCCGAGAAGTCCATCTTGTTGTAGATTCCTAGACCAAATGCCACATTTGGGATGGCTTGTTTTTGCCCATTTTCGTTCAAGAAAAAGAAGACGTCAAGTGCGAAGACACCTCTGGTTAAAGAGCCATCAGCGAAGTTGATCTCGTAGATACAATATCCAAATCCATCGTGGGAAAGATGTGGAGGAACACAAAGAGGGTGGTCCGACTTCATAGATTGATATGTGGCTGATGCCAAGCGATTGTACATACGTGATGACACTTCAATACAATCGACGCAAGCTTCGTCTTGAACCCACGTTGGAGTGCTGCCAGTATCCAAGGCTAAGTAGACCGTGACCGGTGGACTTCCGATGGATATTTCGGCATAGAAGAACTCACTGAATGCATGTCTAGTTGGGGCTCTTATGGTGTCGGGGGAAAATGCTGCAGATGAATTGGTCATGCGTTGAAGGTAAAGGGCGCGGGATTTGGAGATTTGAACAAGTTTTTGGTGTTTTTCGGCGAGGTTGAGGTTTTGGGTGAACTTTGGTGAGAGTATGGTGTTGATTTTGATAGTGAAGCTTTGTGTTGAAGCAAACATTAGAAAGGCTATTAAAACTGAGAAGAGAAATGGAACCCTAGACATTTTTATGAAAATCTATTATGTTGTGATGCAAAGCATATGTGTATGGTATGGGAGCCTTATTAGAAGAGTATTTATATTGACAATGCAAGTGTGATCACATTTGCAATGGGGTTAAACTGATCAAGAGCAAAGGAATACCAATGCAATAAGCTTTTCCATTTAAACATCGATCGATAAAATGGTGTTAGGTGTAACCATCTTAGCTCGATGGTTTGAGAGGTTAATGGGGAGGAGCATTATGGATATTGACATTTTTGGGTAAGTCTGAAACAACTACGACTAACTCAGAGAAGCATGAACCAGTTTGAAAAGATGAGAGATGATTCAACATCCAACAAAACAGACTGGCAAAATCAAATTCAACAACTTTGATATATCATTTTGGTTAATTGCAAATATTCTGAGAGGAAATTGAGGTACTTTTGTTACTATTTTTTAGCAATGCACGTAATGTTAAGTTGAACATGCATTCATATATATTTTCTGATTTTATACATTAGATGATCTAAGTAGTACCGAAAAATGAAAGACATAGATAAACAGAGAGATTGAGCATTCTACAAAGCAAGAATTAAGTTAGAGACTCCACCAAAATAGAGCGCAGCAGCATTGATCTTCCCAAAGGATGTCTTGCGGAACCAGCTTTCTTGATATTCTGTAGATCTAGATCTCAACTATGCAATGCATGGACATTGGTGGCAACGTTCATAGTCTAATTTAGAAGTTTAGAAGGATTAACCAACACCCAAATCCCGGATTTGTAAAGATGAATATCAAGAACCAGAAACATATATATATATAACCAACATGTGTACTTCTCTCAAAACTCGTTACTCCTCAGGTGCTGCCATACTTTGTCAATGAGAAATCGATGCATATCGCTGCGACACTGACATTTCGTGCACGGGCAATAGAAAATTGTATTCCCGTTAGCATTAGCCAGCGCATATTCCATAAAACTCATAACTTCTGCACCATATCTTTTGTCCCATTTTGGAAGCGAAATCAAACTCTTATCCATATCCTGAAAATATAACAAAATATATATGTATAACACTAGTTAATTATTAATGAAATTCCATGTGATATATAAAATCTCAATTCATTTAGTATATATTCTACGTATGACAACTAATTAATAACAAATTAATTAACACACATACATATATATATATACTTAATAATTACATAACAATATTATATATATATATATATAGATATATATCTACATCATCACAAAATCATCATTGACATATATACCATAAACACATGCAATATTATAAATTAATTAATATATATATATATATATATCTACTACTTAGAACAACTTCATATATATTATATCAAATCATCAACATATATATATATATATATATAATATATATATATATATACATCCAACGTACTCAAAATTAATCAACTCATAACAATATATATATCAACATCATCACAAAATCACCATCAACTCATATATATCATCAACAACTTCATACCATATCAACACAATATTATAAATTAATTAACATATATATCTACTATTTATTAACAACAAATTAATTCATATATATTATCAATTCAAATCATCAACCAAATCGATCAACACATATATATATATACATCCAACGTACTCAAAATCAATCACACTCAAAATCAATCAACTCAATCACACTCAAAATCGATCAACTCAAATAAAACTCAATTAATCAACATATATATACATATACGTACCTATATATAGCTCCACAAACTAATTATAGACAGATTTCGACAACACCCAAACTTTTTCTCCCGTTTTTTCTTCTCCCATTTTTTCCTAGATGAGCTGCTGCTGTCCAGATCTGCAAATATAAAGAACTTTAGCCGACGACATATTAAATTCGTCGGCTAAACTTTTAAATATTTTGTCAGCTATAGTCTGTTTATCATAGCCGACGAAATAAATTTTTTAGCCGACAACATTTTCATTTCGTCGGCTAAAGTTTATCATAGCCGACGAAGAAAAATTTCGTCGGCTAAAGTCCACTTTAACCGACGAAAAAATGGTTCGTCAGCCTGATTTTTTTTTTTTCGTCGGCTAAAGCTTTTCTTCTGGTAGTGATAGCTAGCGCGCACCGGTATATAACCAATTACACAAGTCATTCCATATACCATTACGTTTTCATTTATCATACGACTTTTTTAGGCAGGTCCTCGTTTGTTTTACATGACAGTTTTTTTTTTTTTTTTTTTGTGAGAGCATATGACAGTTTTATCAACACGTAAAGATGGTTCAGCAAGCAAACCACAGCTTCTTGTTCCACAAGGGCGCGCATCACTTGTTTTGCTTTGTTAATTAATACGAGTTTTCTTTCTTTCTTTCTTTTTCCTTTCTCTTCTGCTTTCTTTCTTAATTTTCTGGTGATCTTTCTACTTCATAAGCCCCAACATACCCTCAGTTACGAAGTTGAACTAGCAACTGAAATCATACTAGGTTTACAAGGAAAAGGAAGGGAACTTGATCTAGTAGAGCTAATAACTAAGGAATTGAAAAGACGATGAAAGTCATGAAACTAATTTGGAGCTAAGAAAAAGAAAAGGGAAACCAATCAAACCATGATGGAATTTTTGGCTTGAGATATGTGTGTCTTTTCTACCCTCGCTAGCTTCTTTATATAAGGCTGACTTGCTTAATTGTCGATTAATTTCAGTCTCTTTCTTTGACTCAAACTGTTTGCTTCACTCGATCTTATAACGATTCCTAGTCGATCTATACGTATTGCAACAATTGCATGCATGTTAAGTAATTGATCTATATGCATGGATGTATATCAGGCCCTCATCATGTCATTCAGCTAGCTAGCATCAGTAGCATGCAATCATGCATGATATAAATCTCACTTATCAAAACTGGATCAATTGTTTAGCGTTGCACCGTGTCATGCAACAGAATGTCAGAATCCCATTTCAATTCAAACAAGTCCTTAATGCATGACGGCATTCTCTGAAGAGTTTGATGGCAACCAGAACTCTCTGATTGACTTTGGTTCCAATTAATATTCTTGCTTGTCGCATGAAATTTTCATCATCATGTCACAAGAGTTTTTCATTCCCACGCAACAGGTACTTCTAGTTGTAACAAGTGATGCGTATCTATATATGAGAATCCTTGTTTTAATGGTGGAGTATTTGAAAAAGATCTATGAGAATACTTCGAGAAATTATTTCTCAATGATCTATCAAAAATATCTATGAGAATACTTCGAGTTTTCTTAAGTGATTCTCAAAACCTAAACCTCTCTTGTAAACTCTTTTTCATTATTTAGGGTTCAACGCTAACCCTCTATACTTCCTACTGCGTGAAGTGGTTTAATTGCCAGGGTGACTGGGTGAGAGGTTGGCAGACTGGGTATAAACACCCTACACATATCGTACCAGAATCGAAGTAGGATGGCAAACCAATCTTGGGCTGATCTTCCTGTAGACGTCTTCAGTCAAGTAGCCGACCGTCTCTCGTATATTGACATTCATCGTTCTCGTTTCGTCTGCAAGAAGTGGCTATGTTTTGATGATGAGCGTAAACGACGAGCGACTTTGCTTGCTGTAATGAAGGTCAACTGGTATGTTATTCCGTTTACCAGTGACCCAACCAAGATTTGTCAAGCAAAGGTGTTTGATTTTCCTTCCGACAGTCCTTTCTTGATCCATAACATCCTACTGAATCAACACGAAAAGAAACGACACACCAACTACAAAACCCCAGATTTTTGTTGCTCGGATTCTGAAGGTTGGTTCCTTTATCTGAAACCAGGATCAAATATCGCAAGCTGGAGGTCATTCTTCTTTTACAATCTTGTTCACAACGAGATTGTGGAACTTCCTTCGTTACAATGGAACAACATTAGGGGTAATATCAGTGATAGAATCATCATTGAGTTTCAAATGACGATGCAGAAAGCAGTGTTTTCATCAAGTCCAACTTCTCCTGATTGTGTTATATTTATCCTGTGGAACACAGTCACAGTTAATGATGATCTTGAGAGGAGCAAGTACTTCACTATAACCACATATACCCATAAAGATAGAAGATGGAGTATCTATGAGAATCCTTGTTTCAATGGTGGAGTATTTGAGGGTGCTGCTTATGCTTGTGGAGTTTTCTACTGTGCTCTAGTTAACGATAATTCCGAGTTAACATTGGGTACCTTCAATGTAGCACTCCAAGAATGGGAGGTGATGGATGATTCTACCTGCTTGGAACTAAATTATGGCCCCGTTTATTTGGTTAATTCTGGTTCTAAGGATCTCATATTGGCATCTTTTCATGAGTATGATGAGCAAACTTATGATTACCACTGTTGCCATATTTACCGGTTTGATTTGTCACAAAAAGAATGGACAAGATTTGCCAGTTTGGGAAACCGGGTACTGATTATCAGCGAATCCGTCAGGTCATCACATCTATGTCCGGCGGCTGCCGGAGTGACTAGTGAATATGCTAATTTGATACTTCATTCCTCCCGGAAGAAGATCAATAAGTTTTGTGCTCGCAAGGGAGATGAAGAGGAATGGGAATGGATATTGTATGCAAAGAAAAATACATGATATGATTATCTGGGGAGCCCTACTAGTGATGACCTTTAAGTTAAGGATTTAGTGAGGACTTTTCGGTTTATGATTTAAAAGACCCAATTTTCGATCACATTTTGACATCTCATCCGTTCAGTTTTTAGGTTTATATGAGTAGACCATTTATACAAATGTTCACTCAAATTGGTGTTCGTTAAGATAAACAAACTAGATCAAATTAATGGACGAACCAAATATGTCAAATATGAACCGTTCAAGTTTATTATTGATAAATCACACTTATGAATGCTTTAACAATTTTCAATATAGCTGAAAATTTGAAGAAATGATCTATTCATAAATATCTATAAACTGAACGGTCAAAATGTAGATATAAGCTCGAAAGGTGGGGTAAGTCGAAAAGTCCTCACAAAGTCCTCAACTTAAGGGTCCTCACTAGAAGGGCTCCTGATTATCTGAGCTTAATTTTCATGGTCCTTTATGTATGCTTTCCACTGACCTTAAAATCTTGTCTATTGTATTAACCTTATTTTTGTTATTTTTGGTTATTGTGTTATGAGAATGTTGGACACGTGGTACTTTTCCAATAATTGCTATGCGCTCTGATTGCTCTTGTATGTACATGGTCTGCAGTGTTACAGTCCGATGTCCATCGGCTCTTTCCAACATTACTTAGCCAACTTCTCAAGACAGAACAAAATCAAGACCAAAAGGAACAGAACTTTTCTGACACCCACAAAAATTGGCATGAATCAGGGTCTTTGTTGTTAGAAATCGAGTTTGAAGTCGAAAGGTTAGTATAGTAGGAAAGCAACAGATTGTAGCAACAATTCTAACAATCTCTTTATAGTGAGATGAAAAGGAAACCATATCCTACAAGAACCAAAACGGAACATCGTATTTTTCTCTCAATTTCAATACACCGTCTTTTCCCCTAGATAAGATCTATGGAGGTTCCCCTTTCATCTACATCAAGGAACATTTTCTGTTTTAAAAAAATGAACAAATGGATCTGTACATAGGCGCCCATGCAGGCTTCTCTCTCTTTTTTGGGAAAAGAAAAAGTACCTTTCTCCCAAGACTTGGACAGTGGCAACTCCCAGGGATTCAAATAAACATTGGCTCAAAAGCAAAAGAATTGCGCCAATTACATTTCAAGATACATGTTAGGGTGGAAGTGTAGGAATAGTGGGAAAGAAAATGACTGTACTACGAACTTACTTCCGGCACATACCACCATTTTGACCTTTTGACAGATGCAGGAGCAGGAACATCATTAGTAATTGTATTGATCACTAAGAGCAAAACTTGATATTTACATCTTCACTACTTCAGCTCAAAGTTCCACTTCATGAAGATCTTCACCAAAACCGCCACCATTCATTGGTGCGTGCATTTGAGAAGGCGGCTCATTATGCCTATAGAAAGTAGGGGACATGCCTAATGCCTCCCCTAAAGGTTTTATTTCACCCGTCTTTGGAGGGCTAAATATATCATTGGAGCTCCCACCCCAAGATGCCGTCCTTCGTGAGTGAGGTGGAACAGGGCCATTGGAATTTGGCATGACTCCCATGTTTTGGATATTACCCATGCTTGGGTACCTCTGCATACTCGGTGATGATGATGGTGGAGCATGGAAAAAGTCATTCCTGGCTGATGTTGAAGGATCTTCTTTAGTTGTTGCACCATCTTCTTGTGCATGTTTGACAATAGCATCCATTGTCTGGTCACCTGTTAACACTGGAGTGGGAATGAAAAACTTTGCATTGGCAGCAACAGCAGGCTTAACAGATGGAACAGATGGTGACTGGAACAAGTTGGCTGGCATTCCCCCAGATTGGTTGAAAGTATCAACATATCTGCAAAAATACCATCAGTAGTGAAGTCATTCATTGCCTTCATTTGATTACTATTTACTAGAAATTAGGGTGAAAACGGCAGAAAGTTCTAAGCACAAACACTTTCAACTTGATTACCGAAAAAGTTTCTAGCTACTGCAAAGAGTTTTGAACTCATCCCTGACAATTAAAAAATAACTACTTTGGATTTTGATATAAATTGCATAATTAAATAATAGGAATCTAAATTTCTGTAGGTACAAAAAAATCCACATAAATATGACTGTACAAAAGAGGAATATTAAATACTCTCGTGAAGACAGTGCTTTTCCCTACATAGCATTTTATACATCATCAAATTATGAGAGAGAGAGAGAGAAAGAGAGAGATGTACCTGGATCTAATGCCCATTCGTCCACGAGCTGAGAATTGATTTGAGCTGGGTGGAACAGGAGGGGTCCCTGAAGTTGGTCCTGGAGGAGTTGAAGTATGCAACTCTGGGCCCCCTTTAGTTGGGGACCCTTCTTTCTTTAAAGCAGATCTCAAGTTGTAATCAGAAACACCATTCTGGAAGGCTGCAGTTGTTGGGGGAGGAGGCAATGCAGGTTCTTCAGCTGGAGGTTCAGCACTTCCTCAACCCATCTCTTAAGTTTTTCATCATAGTAGAACTTATTTGTTTCACCCAACTTTGCCTTCAGTATCAAATCCAGAGCACAATTACAGAAAGTTCACCATAAGAAAAATACGTATAGTTCTTCTCTAGATGGAAACAAAGGAAAAGCCTACAATAAAAACTTCACGAGCTACCTGTTTCCCAGTGCGAGGTCCCACGAATCGGACAGCCTTTGGAACAGGTCAGACAAGCGGGAAGTCCCCCCAGAGGTTTTTTGCTGTCCATCAGGCATGTTTATTTCTTTGATGGATCAACCTGATCTTATAACAAGCTAGATGTTACATAGGTTGTATAATCAACCACACATATCAATTAGGTTATTAACTGCAAATATTGAGTGTGGTAGCGGTTGAGTGTGTATGTGCGCGCATACATGTCAGAGTTTGAAAATTCACCAGTTCGGAGAAGTACACACCTGAGTTCTGCCAAAGTCAGGCTCTGAAACACTTCTATTATGCATCGGCTTTCTATTGCCAAAATCATTTATGGGTTCCATAGAAGCAGAAGGAATTAAGGACGACATGGCCATGGTCGACTGACTACTAGATACTCTGGGGCCCATTGGCTGTTGGTAATGTTCATTACAGTGAATACTTCTTTGGGATGTGGATGGTGCGGGTGGTGGTAGGCCGACAACACGATGGGCAGTACTATCGATGAAGTTGAGCAATTTACCTTTGAAAGTAGAGAAACAAAATTTACAGAGTATCCGCCCTGAAAATGGAATATGCATTGATAGATTGATTAGATAAGCTCCAAACTGATGAACATACAAAAAACTTGACAAAGAAATACCTGCTGATGAGCTCTGATCCTATCCTCAAGAGATAAAACTAGCTGCTTCCATGTTTCCGCTTCAGGTGCTCTTACAGTCTTTAAAGACTTCAATATTATTTGACAGTACCTGTATAAAATTTACCTCATTAAGTGAAGGACCATATGTAAAGAAAGCGTCGAACTAGGGATAAAGAAAAAATACCCATACTACTTCAACGAGTCAGATAATCTTCCAACTTCAGCAAGCATGTGTGCATATATGAGCTTATATGGCTGGAATGGTAGAAGAATAAACTGAGAGTTTCCGAGCACCTTTGAATATTCATATAACTCAGTCCTCTGCCCAAATGACAAGGACAAATTCAGTAAAAGTTACAGAGAGTGTTACTAAGTGAATTAACAACCAACTTGAATTAAGCAAGAATTATGCCTCACTGGATATGAACAAACAAATAATAATCAGTTACCAACGTAGAAGCTACTGTAAGTTTTGCAGTGACAATTTTGAGTGAATATATTTACTGTTAACTGCTATTCAGATAACCCAGCCGTCTCCCAAAAATCGACTGTCATGATTGGTATAGGTACATAAGACTTGTACAGGAATACTTAAATCAAATTAATAAACTACACTTATTATCCGTTCTCATCAATGAATATGAAACAAACTAGAATTTGCTAACAAACACTCACACAGCCAACTCAATATTACATTCATGTAGGATGATCTACCAAATCGTTTATACGTATCCCCAGGAAGAATAAAATAAGATGTTATGAGATTCTATTATTTATAACTACATAGGCTACACCTAAAAAGATATAAAGATCAAATAAAGGAAGATGTTTTGCCAAAAAATATGAATGGTTCATGTGGTTTGAAGTCAAAGGTTGAATCGGAATTAGGAGACAAAACATGAGAGAAATGAGACTATTGTTCTGCAGTCTCAAAGACCTACTTATGTTATGCTTATGTTATGTAAATACTATGAGATTACAGAAAGCTCATCATTCACTACTTCATTTCCTATGTCGGAGAGAGCTATTCATCTTGTAGTTGTTTGGAGCAACACTACTTAATTTGTAATTAAAAGCATGTGTTCTGCAAGGCTGAACCACCATATCCAGATAAAAGACATGCACTGGAATGATTTTTAAAGAAGGTGAAAGAAAAAATGCATGAATGATTTAATGCACCTGAATGGCCTCTGGGCTAGCGTACGTTCGAGGCAATTTCCAGTGATCTGCTCCAATCAGACATAATCTTGCAGTATCTGAGTATGACTCGAAATTTGCTTCTGCAATTAAATAGCAAATGTGCGCTGCAGTAATCTGAAACAGCGCCCATGTCAGATAAAGGAATAAAAAATATATATATACAAACAAGTGCTTACATGTACAATAGCATACCTCACTCCTATCCTTCCACAAGGTATCTCCAAGATGAATGATTACCAGTTCATCATCCTTTGTTCTGTTTGCAGTAATCACAGCCAAATTCTCCTCCCAATCATCAAGCATTTTATTTGAACCAAACTGTAGTTACACAAGGAATACAACATTCTTACTTAGGCGTTGCATTCAGTAAAGAAGATGCCACTGAAGAAAAGACATTCATATTTCAGAACCAGCGGCAGTACGTATGATCTATGTTCCAATTTTATTGGACAGGAATGTTCACATGGTCCGTTTTTGACCAGGAAAATAATGCTCAGCCACCCTTAGATGCAAATCCAATGGTGGAGAGAATTATTTATTAAATTGAGTTGTTTTGTTCTCCACCGTTGGATTTCCATCCAAGGGTGATTGAGCATAATTTCTTTGGTATACAACTGACAAGGTGAACACTACTGTTTGATTGGAATGTCTACAATGGGCAGCTCATCCTGTATTGCAGTAATGAAGGAACTAACATCCAATATGCAATTAGTATATAAGTATCTCACCTGCCCAGGATGTTGGGGCATATTAACAGCACCTGGAACACTGATTTCAGATGTAGTGTCAGCAGAAAACACCTCCGCAGGTTGGCCTGCAATAAGCAGGCATAATGTTCGCAAAGGTGATCCTGGAATTAGCTGGCATACTGCCATTTGCTTAACAGTATCCACATATAACTGGATTGGTTGAGAGCCACCATCCCCACAAAAGGAAGAAGACAGACGAAAGAGTTAGAAGAGTGCATGCATCAGTATAACTGACAACTTTACTCATTATCATAAGTATTTAGTTCAAGTGGCCTAATATAATAACTAATGGTGAATGAACCTGTTCGCCAAGCTGTGAAGCAAGAACAAGCGCCGGCCCCCACAATTGACCTGCTTGCGCGCACTGTAAAGCGTCTTTCTTTCTACCAGAAACCAGTAGATTTTGTACCTCAGAAGCAGTTGCCTAGGAATAAAACCACATTATTACAAAAAGAAAATAGAAAAGAAAAGCAAAAGGAGATTGATCATCCCATACCCGTATTTGTCCTTCTGAAGGGATGTTCTGCACACAGTGGCTAAGAGCATTATACTCACCGAGCTGTGCACCATTGCTCTTTGCAGATGCAAAAAGCTTAGCAACTGCCGATTCGGGAGTATCATTTTCCTATGGAGAAGAGAATACCAAAAATTATACCAGGCACATGAATGTGACACTTAGAAGAAGCTATCGCTAGGAACAAAATTTGACAAACCACTTTGGGACGATATATACTTATCATGGTAGACATGTGACAATATGGGTGACTCAATACCAGACAAGTTGAAAGACATGAAGGATAAAAAGAATTCAACTCCAGAAAAGTTTCTATTACTTAAAGAAGAAAATAACATAAAAGTTGAACACTAGTAGGAAATCTTGGTACTGAACATTTAAGCATTTTTTTTCTTTTGTAAAGCATTTTACTTTACTCAAATGCATTGATACAGAACATAACCTTTTTAGTGCATAAGAACCCAGAGAAAACTATATTGTTCTGTCAAATTCCTGATAACTTGAAGCATCAAGAATAAGTATTTAACATTTTCTAGAGTGCACTATCATATAGGATCCAGACAGGACATCCTACATATCTAAACTCTATCTAGAGACCCATATAGTCACCCATAAAAGCAACTGTGCATGGAAAATATATAACTAAATGTACCTACAGAAGACACACACAGAGAGAGAGAGAGAGAGAGAGAATAAAACTGGCTCAAATCAGAAACAAGATCAAAAGACATGAACGTGATGCACCTTGGATAAAGTGTCGGTACCAAAAGCAGATCGAAGTTTTCCATAGTGTTGACAACCTATCTTCAGCAAAGAAATAAGTAACCTCAATACTTTTCCTTTCCTATACTCCATGTCGGGTGAATCACAGTGAGCAATCCTTTCATCAATCCATTTGTTCAACTCTTTGCTCCCAACATTTCCTCCAACCACGGGCCCTGGAAAGGATTGTTGGCACAAAGCCCGAAAATAATCACACGTCGCCATCCCAAAACTTGAAGAATCAGGTTTTTGCATAAAAACTTCTGTCAAATTTAGGACAGAAACTGAGCCTGCTACAGGATCCTTCACATGATAATAAACATCCATAATTATACATTTGGCAACATCGATGTAAGCAAAATAGTTCAATGCCCCATTCATCCATAATGCAGAAGACATGAACAAACAAAACAAAACAAAAATATTATCAACCCATAAAACAATTACCTTCTAGTTTTTACAACATTTTCGGTTAAAAACCTAAAATTTGGCTTTCCATGTCAATGAAATGGACAGTTACATATACATATACATATGTGTGTGTGTGTGTGTGTTAAAGCAAGAAGGTTTCAGGGCCTCACCTGGCTTCCATAAGACGAGTTCCCAAGACTACTACTGTCTTTCATCACAATGAGTTTTCCACCAAATCCAAAAGTTACTAGGGCATGTGGAGGACGCCCAGCAGAGGATCTTCCAACAGTTGGAGCATATGGAGTCTGGTTGTCACTCTGGAAAGGTTGTTGCGAATAATGTACAGGTTTCTGACTGCCATGATAATCATCTGGAATTGGGTTTGATCATTCAGCATTGTATTTCTTTGATCAAACGGCTGGTTAAAGTTTCCACCAGGAACGAAGCTTTGTAATTTACCAATCCCATTAGTCTCACGATGACCATGACATGCTGTTGGATTACCCGACTGTCGGTGTCCATTACTTGGCTCAGGTTGCCGTATATTCACTTGCTGAATGTAATTATTATAAGTCGGCCAACTAGTATTTTGACCATGGTTACTGACCTCTTGTGACACGTAACCGTCAGGTGCTCCATACTCACCGTATAATTTATAATCATTCTGGACAGGGGCTGGTGTTGTGGTCGTGGTTTGCAAGAAGAATGATATGCTTCCAATGAATACCACTTCCCGTCAACTGTGTCCCAGTAAAGATCAGGGTAATTGGGATCAAAAAACATGTGTGCAGGGTACCCATTAGTCCCTTGGGGAACTTGATCATAGCTATGCAACCAGTCGTGCTGGTTTGAGTCACAGTTTCAGAAGCAGGTTGAGGTGTTTGCTGCTGCAAAACCTCCGTTTTAGTATCAGTAACAGTCATCACATTGTTAGAAGCTCCATCGTCCACCCGATACCACTGCCATGTGTTGACGTCCAGCTTATACCCAGGATACAGACTTTCCCAGTACTCGGCACTGTTGTTTTTGCTTTCTTCTCCGTAAGCTTGAACCTCTTGATAATTAACCGAATTGCTGAAACCGTTGGCTGTATAATCTGCATTCGGTTGCCCAGTGAAACTGTAATCTTCACTGCCGGATACCACATTGTGTTGCCCAATCAAATCCCCAGTGCTATCCCCCAACTCATTGAAGAAATCCGAGTAGGATCCGAACCCGTTGCCCCCATTCTGACCCGAATTGGGGTCAAACTTACCCCAATCCACCTGCTTAACCCCGGAATCATTCCCCTTCCTCACCACCGACTTCAATCCATCATGATTATTCTCCGCCGCACCGTTGATCAGATCACTCGACTCCACCACATTACCAAACCCCACCGCCTCTCCCTTATCCAAATCCGCACCGCCTTTAACCGCCGCGGAATCACCAATACTCAGATTAGCAAACGCCTTGGCCTCGTCGGAATCACTCCCCTCGTTCAAACCGTTCCCCACCGCCTTCCCCGGCGGGTCCAGGTCATCCTCCACCAATTTATCAAAGAAATCCTCATCCGTATCCTCCACCTGAAATGGAGGAGGATTCGAAGCCATCTAACCCAAAACCAAAATCGAAGCTTTCCCCTCAAATCCCTATAACCTTTCTTCGAAATTGGAGCGCTCCGATCCTCAACAATAAATAAATAAACCACGAGATCCACAGCCCGGAGCCTCAGGACGCGAAACCAGAGCAAGATCTACGGCTCCCAAGCTCCGCCTCAGCAATTCCACCGCCGCGAGAATCAACCGGAGATCGCAGATTCCTCCTTGCTTTTTCCCGCTTCAATCCGACGCATTCTCGTCGTGAAATTTCAACAACAACAAAAATATTGGAATTGAATTAAGAAAGAAGCGTAACTTACAGATCGAGGGAATGAGAGAATCAGAGAAAGAGAAACGGGGCGCGGGTGTTTTTTGGGAGAGAGAGAGAGAGAGAGAGAGAGAGAGAGAGAGAGAGAGAGAAACAAAAGAGAATAGAGAGTCTGGAGAGTAGAGGAGAGCCCAAAAATTCGCACCTCCCACCCACCAAGAGAGATCTTCTCTATTATTATTTCACATTTACTTTTTTTTCTTTTTTGTTTATCTTGATTTAACGAATTTACTGCCCCCAAATAAATAGACGTCTGTCTGAAAATGGAAGGAGCTGGAAAAAATAGCACATTTTAATTTAGGATCATAATTATGAAGTATTTGAGTAACGTAGCGAGGAACAAAGCCACGTGTTGCTAAAGTTAGATGGTTAATGATTAACCTGGAGGGTAATTAATGATTTTAATAGTTTCTGACTAACAAGATCTACTGTATGTGACAGCTTTACTAATTTGGGGTTTGATTGGAGGGATGGGACAGGGGTAATTGCTTTTTTTCACCTTGAGGTTAGTTACTTCACAGAGGGTAAAGTTTGAGGTTAAATCTAAATTGAACCTCACTTAGATTTTCAAGCGAATAATAAATTTAGCATACATGGAGTTTATATGAATTGGCTATAGGGACTAAATTTAGTGAAGTCATTGTGACGGTGTAGTTTTAAAGTGAGGATTTGTAGGTGTCATTTATCATTGAAATATTGTGCAATGTATACTTTCGGTGTTTGAGTCATATTTGTATGATGATGAGCTTCATGTATATGTAAATTATTAAGTTGATGGATAGTGTCTATGATTGATTTCTAAGAGGATGAAGAACCAACTTTAAGTGTGAAATGTGGGGGGAAACCAAGTTCTTATAACCATCTTACTAAGTATCATTGATATATAGGGGCACCAAGGTCGTGATGAGGATTCGATGAAATGTATTTCATATCTAAACAATAGGCTAATAGAGAAAGATGGTATTGATATATTTACTATATATCTATTTGTTTATCATTATTCATCTACAGTGATTTACTGTTCATCCACAGTAAAAAAACAATATTGGGCTCGGGCTGCATTTGTTTCTTTCTTTCTATATCTTTTCTTGCCCTCTCTCGATCTCTCTCGAAGTCTCAAAACTCCGCCGAGTCTCTATCTTATTATATCTGCTCTGCCCTTGTTGGTCTGTTCCCGAGTGTTCTTTCGCTCGGCTACTGATCTTATCGCGTTTTTTCAGCTGTCACCGATAGATAGAAAAAGGAGAGTAAAGACAGTGGAGGTCTAGAGGAAGAAGTGGAGAGCATATGGTGTTCCTAAATACTTCAATTTGCGTCTTTCTGAACTATCATCGATCGGTAATTGGATTCAAGTTCCTATTTTAGTTTCTTTTTGTTTTCTTTTGAATTCATTTTTATTTTGTGTAGTTGAAGTTTTCAGATTTGGTTTTGTACAGATTTGGTTTTGTATTATAAATTTGATGGATGCAATAGTTTTGTTTTGAATTGATTTATAGATAACTAATTCATAAATTGATTCATGGATGCAGTTTCTCCTCAAGATCGCCAACATCAGTGGGTAAGACTATATCTGTCCTTTTTTTTCATCGATCTTTGTTGTTCTCTCCTCTTCCTCTTTCTTTCGTTTAATTATTTTCTTGATCTTTGCGTTTCTAGACAATTTGGATATCTGTACAATACATCTTCAGACAGGTATTAGCTGTGGTTAGATAACTAGCTGAGTTTTGTATAAATTTAAAAGATGAATATGTCATTACTCTTTTTATATACATCCAAAAGGTAATCATATAATTAAGTATTTGATTGATAAGATAATACCATATGATCATATATATCTTAACAAATTGAACATAGAGTTTAGCTGTAATGCTTTGAAGTATTTATTTTGTTCTCATTGTGCATTGATAGGATGGAGATATTGGTATTCTGCAATAAAATATGTTTTTTTGTTTTGCTGTTGATTGTTTGATTGCATTTCAGGTGCCAAGGTAACGGTTAAGGAGAAGTTCACTAAAGTAGCTTCTGTTTTGAAGGTAACGTTTATATTATCTTTCACTAAATACCTGTTGTTTAGAATTTATCTGTGTTTTTCTTTTATTTTTTTGCAATATTACGTGCCTCACGCAATATAATGTATTTTTTTTCAGCATCTATGTTACAAGAACTTGCATTTGCATTGTGTAGTTAAACATGTTTTTATAGCTGTTGATACCCGAAAAATCATGCACTTTGCCACGCTACAATTTGTTACACAATTCGTGCAAAAATCCATAATCTTGGGTTAAATCCTTGATTATAACCCGTCAACCAAACATGCCCATTGATGTGGGCCCAAGCCACATCCACGCATCTTTGGGGCTTGTAGAAGTGGGTATGGTGTGGAAGGTTACGAGGACGTGTGCCGCTCGCTCATCAATTTAACATCGTCGATAATTTCGGTCTTGGGCCCGAAATTCAAGCCCGACGTCCTAAATTGATAACGAATTAGTGAAAAACAAGAGAATTGGACTACTCATTCCCTAAACCCAAAACACTTTTAATACCCAAAAACCCAACTCTTTTTAAAGGCCCAAACCTCCCTCTTTTGCATAAAAAAGCCAATTTCCTTCATTCTCCCTACCCAAACCAGTTTTTCTGCTTTCTTTCCCCGCAGCAGTGTCAAAACCTAGATTCGCGGCTTTACCCAACGAGAAGTCCCTTTATTTTCTGAGACGAGGAAGGAGAGAGTGTGCGACCGATTCCAAAGCAACCCCTTCATCCTCAAATGACGAGACTGCAAGTTTCAAAGTCCCTATGTCAACCTCGTTCTTTGTTTTTTGTCTTTGCAGCTGTCCCTGCAGTGAGACGACCCTCTCATCTGCAGGAGAAAACTATACCAAAGTTTTCTATCTAACTCTACTATTCACCTTCCAAACCCCTTGCATGATTGTCGGTGTTACACACCACATGTCCTTTTTTCACGTTGGGCTTAATTTTTTTGAGGCCCTAATTAAGCATGAGTCTTGGGAAGTCGACTTTGTTGGGACATGTTATATAACGTTGGTATAGCTATATCATATTATACCGTGTCGATCATGCCTATATTTACTCATCAAATATAGGGTTTAGGGTTTGTATAGGGTTTAGGGTCCTTGACATAAAAATACATTGTAACAAAAAATCTCTAAAATCTATGCATGTGATTTTATCTAGATAAATATTTCATCTCTTGATTAGTCGTCCCAAAACACTAAAAAAATCCCCCACACATATGCATTTCCGCCTGTGCATGAAAGCTTAGACCCCAAAAATCATGCACACATATTTAAGAAAAAGTAGTACATTACCAAAATATATAGGGAAAATTCTATAATGTGTTAATGCATGTAAATGATGTGATGCATTAATTTTGTAAATTGAATCCTTAAATTAGTAATACAAGTCCTTAAAGTTGTAATACAAGTCTTTAAAGTTCTAAAATTTTCTAGTTACAGCATTAGTAATCATATGTGCTTAAAGTGGTAATTGAGTCCTTAAAGTGATTAAAAAAACGTTGTTACAACTTTAACGACTTATATTACAACTTTGAGGACTAAAGCCATCTCTAGTAAGAAGGGGCTATATTAGGGTCAGAGCTGAAATTCAGCCCTCTTAAATAATACAATTTATTCATGAGATGATGAATCATCTCCAACAAGGGAGGGCTATATTTAGTTATTTCAATTATTTTATAGTTTTTCAATATATTTTTGAAACTTATGATTTAGTTTATTACAATAACAATTTAATTTATATCAAAAATTAATTTCTAGGGTGAAAATAATTTTTTAAGTTATTCATGATTCCTTTCACTATGAAGTCTCCTCTCGGCACGTGTGATGCATGAATGTCACTTATTCATGTATGGGAAGAGAAAATTTTGCCATCGAGACTTACAACTTTCAAACGATTTTGCATTTGGTGGATTGCCGTTGAAGCCTTCAATATATTTTCGCTCCACTTGTTTCCAAATGCTGTCTCCTTTTTGACTAATAATCTTTGTACAATTTTGGGAGACCTTTACATATGCAACACAAAGAACTTCATTCTCTTTTCTTGTCCAATTCACACCTTTTTGAGAAGGAGTGGACATGTTTCAAACAAGTAGAAATGATAGAAGAGAAGGAAGAAAATGTGAGAAAATTTGAAGATAAAATATATGTAAATATAGAAGAGAGGGAGCCAAAATAACAAGTAGAAATGATAGAAGAGAAGGAAGAAATTGTGAGAAAATTTGGAGTTAAACTGTGTGTGTATATAGAAGATTGAGAGCCAAAATGATCATTAGAAAATTTTTCATTCATATTCCTTTTTTTGGTTGTACAAAAAAGCATAGTATAATTAAGCTATATAATTCTTTACCGTTGGATCTCAACGATCATGGTATATGAGTCATTGGATTTTGTTTTCAGAAAACAACATCACGTGGGGTTTGACATCATTTGAATTGCTGCATGATTTTTATGGGTCCCAAAGAAGAGCTCTAAGGTCACCTTGAGGGTCAAATTTGGACCTTTCACTCACCTCCATCCCTTTTGCTCTCTAGCCCTTTATTATTAGAGCAATTTTAAAAAAAATTAGGGCCATAGAGCTCACTTGGCCCTCTTTACTGGAGATAGCCTAATATTACTACACTCATTTTACAAATTGAGGACAAAGTTGATGCATCACATGCATTAACACATCCTAGCCTTTTAAAGATAAAACATGGAAAGCTTGGCCAAGAATCCCTATACGTAATTTTTTTTGTTTTCTCTTCTTTCTTTTAGCTCTATATTTTTATTGAAAGCAAATGAAGTGATCTACTATGCGAGGGAAAATTCATTCGTGAAATAACCCTTACTTCGTCGTGACATGATTTTACATTTTTATCAACCAGCAGCATCACATGCTGACTAAACAATATTTTTATAATTGAAAATTATGAATAATTCATCGAAAAAAAAAGAAGTATTTTCATAATTAAGGTGGGCGAGACTATGATATAGAGTAGAAATATGATTCTAATGAAGCCACGACAGTCATGTTATTTTCCATTGGTACATCATGCAACACATATTCCTTCTTTTGTAGACACATTTATCTGCATGATAGTGAACTTCATATAAACTGTACACATATATGTATGAAAAAGTTATGATAGGTAGGCTATGTAGTTTGTCCATAAATACAAACTAGGCATATGTATTAGTTTATGAATGACAACTGAATTATGGTAGACCATGTTGTATTTATTTATTTTTCAGTTTAAGATATTGGAGTAGGAAAATTCTAATATACTATATGGTATAACATGTCTTATAAAATTTGTGACTATCATTGATTGAAGAAGTAATTAAATGATCATGTAATGACCATTTACCCTTTCAAAAGCCCTCATGTGTCATACAATTAGACACATTTGTAATAGGTATGTCATACTATATGGTATGATAGACAAACACATTGGATTGTATTATTGATCCAGTTACTGCAACATTGGTTTATTCAATATGATGATCACATGATTCACATCTTTGTGGTACATACTAAGTTGAGTAAATTCATCCGTGAAGTGTATAAATTTGTAAAACAGTGAAGCAGTTACAAACAAACATTTTCTATTAGTTTAAATACCGAAGTGTATAAACTATTAACCATAGTTGGAACGCATAATCGGTAACAATTAGGTTGAAAATTTAGATAAAAGTTCATGTCTCTCACATAACGCAACGGTGTTTCCATCATGTAACTCGGGGTTTGTGGTTTAGGATTTTCAACCCATGTGTGCTAGCATCTGATTAAGATATGAAATTATGAAATTTACTAGTTTTACTTTCACACACTTCAGTTGTATATACTAGGGATCGTCCTACGGGCTCGGGCCGGGCCTCAAACATGTTTTTTTAAATTTTAGGGTCGGGGTTATTCAAAAGAATTAAAACCCACGGGCCTTGGCCTTACGGGCTTATTAGGGTTGAGCCGGGCTTATTATATACATATATTTAATAAAATTTTATCAAATAAAACAAAAAACTATAAAAAGAAGTTAAGATTTGTTAATAATTGAACTAAATGTAATAAAAAATCAACTTAATGCATTATTTAGTTCACATATTTAACTAATAACTCTATAAAAATATTAATAAAACAATTGAAAGGGCTTTAGGGCGGGCTTTTTAGGGCCGGGCCGGACAGACTTTGATAGGCATGTAACGGGTCGGGTCGGGCCGGGCCACAGGTCGAGCCTAGGCTTTGAACCCTCCGCCCTAGGCTGGCCTCATGCCCTATGAGATGGGCTTTTTATGGGCCGGTCCGGGACTTGGGCTTTTAGGCCCACGGGTCAAATGATGACTCCTTGTCTCTTTATGAGACATTTGGGCCGCTCCGTTCTAGCCCACCTTGTAGCTCATTATTGGACCCATAAAAATGGCACATGGATAAATAAAGAGGTCCAAAATCCAAAAGAAAAATAGTTGGCTCCACCAAGAGTGAACTTCCATAACATGCAAATGTGTTGAAAGGTTTAATTGG
The DNA here is from genome assembly GCA_010134655.1 of Fragaria nilgerrensis. NCBI lineage: Eukaryota > Viridiplantae > Streptophyta > Magnoliopsida > Rosales > Rosaceae > Fragaria > Fragaria nilgerrensis. Next base: position 12,270,178 of record CM020981.1, read on the forward strand.
CTCACGTGAAGAAGACAGTTCCTGCTTGCTTGCCAACCATTAAGCATGTCATACGAGGTCCAACCGTTTTGCTGCTGCCTTGGCCATCTCAAACAGGAGAGTTTCGTTTGGGGCCGTCGGTGCCGGCGCTGTTTCACCTCACTCTTTTGTAGTGAGACTTTTTGTCTATCGATCTGCACTGTTCCGAGACCGGATTCCGGCTACTACATTGTCAATAATCATCTAATAATAAGAGGATGAATCAATCATTTTCCAGTCTTCCAGAGTTGGAGCAATGGATATATTGGATAGCGTCATGGACATGGAGACTCCGTTTTAGGTGGCTAAGAGACCTAGCTAGAGTATAAAAATTTGATAACTTGGTTTCGTATATAGAAATAGTACATAAAAATCAAAGAGAACGACAGCTCACAGTGACCAAATATCCATTTGTAAATTATCGTATTTGATAGCCTTTGGTGGTTGCAATGAAGCAGAGGATCAGCACAACTATATATGGTCCATTTCCTATGTTCGTAAAGAGCACAATTCTCTCATATGGGCATAGGACGGCTACGGCTTAGCCACAAAGCAAAAACAAAATGGCATTATTGGTGATTACATAGTTATTCTCGTTTGCCCAGTACAATTTGATATATTAGCATAGTGTCTTCTCAGTAAATGAAAGACCGTAACTGACCCACGATATACTAGTTGTAGTATTTGAGTTGTATATCCGATAAAAAAAATTATTCTCATTTGATTAAGTGAATCATAATTTTATTTTATTATACGAGATTTATTGTATCTGTTTTTACTTTGTATGTACTTGACTAAATCTACAAACTCGCAATAATCTGATAGAAACGCATTTCCAACCATAGCATGTTGCAAAATAATAATCAAAAGTAACAAGGAATCTTCTACCGAAGTCTTTCCAACAGATAGAACTCATATATTCAATTGGTAGGAACTATCTGGTCTCCCTCTCCCCGTCCACATCGTCTCAGATTTCAGGTCACATAGAAACAGAAAAATCGTCTTCAAGTCTTCAACCATAACATGTGAGGCATGTTAATTCAAGTATTGACCATATCATCTTCTCTGACCAGAACTTATCATTGAACTGGTAACAAAAGCTGAGCTATAGCTGCCCCAACTGGTTTTCAAAGCAAAAGAAACATTTAGCATTTGAATAAGTAAAAGACATCGATGACTTGAAAGCAAAATGGAGGAGGATGTAAAAGAACCAACAGCTTCCCAAAGCATAATTTGGCTTTTGGTCAAAGCAAAGGAAAATGCAGAATCATTAGGACTGCACAAAACTAAGAGCAGCCCAGACAAGTGCTTCCAAACACTGCTCTCGACCTCCTATTATCTTTCCGCAACTATTTTCTCCCACTTTTGCTCTTTCATTTTTTCTCTTTTCTTTTCTTGGATTAAAAAACAAGAAGGGTGGTTGTTAGATGTGGGTATGCCACATGTGAGCAGATTAGAGTTGGCAATACTTGTTTTATACTATTGTTTGTTTGGATCACATTTATTAAGGTTGAGATCTACTTAGTTGAGTGTCACTTTAGGGATCAGAACTTTCCTGGCTTAACGGGTCTCCAACGAGCACCTCCCCTAATGGAGAGGTTGAGGGGCAGAAGATAGGGAATGTGGAAATCTGCTTCAAAGTTAATTTTATCTTAGCTAACTCAAGTTTGATGTGCGTTGCGATTCAAGTCCTCATTGCGTGGCTATTTTTATTACCAAACTCGTTAAATACTTGTATATGTATAAAATTTCTTCTTTCGTTTAGGTTGTATGAAGTAGAGTTAAAAGAGTACAAACGAGAATGTGGGTATTCTAAGGGATGGAAAATGGTGAGGACAACCCCCACCGTGCCGTCATATTACCATCCCGAGCAAACGGGCAACTTATTATGGGGATCGAGAATACCACTAAACCTAGCCGGTGAAAGGGCAACAATAGGGCACAAATGGGAAATGGCAATGAGAAAGTTTGACCGGAATGACAATCGGATGACAAGCTCAACCACTCTGCCATGTTGCCACCGTCGAAAATGGGGAATTAGTTTCCTAGAGAGGATCGGAAACTCCACCAACACTAGACGAAAATGGGGCACAGTTGGGAATGAGGAAGCTCTACCAAAATAGGGTTCGGACCATCCCCTAGTCCATCTCCATAGTAGTGTGATCCAAACAGCATATTCTAATTTCAATGTCACAAGCCATCATTTGAGCAGATCATGTGAAGCATGAAAAACCACATGCACAAAAGAAGCCGTAAATCAATCCCACAAGGCCGTAATAAGGGCAACTCAGCCCTAAAGTGCCCCTTGTTTGTGACATTGCTATTGACACCTCATCCTTTTAGCCATTAAAGAAAGCACACTAATCATTCATACGAGGATTTAACTAAGTAGTGTCTGACTGATTCTTCGATAAGAATAGTAGTATTGGCAGATGGCACCCTCCTTTTGCCCGGATACTTCGTTCATTTCAAGGCAGATTTTCATTTTAAAAAAAAACTCTATGAACTTCAGAATTTGAAGAGATTGGGATCTTCTCCAGTCACAATCAAACGTATCCCATGAGAAATGTAATTCCCTTCCTGTTTCGAGGTTAGTTTGGTCAGTGAAAAAAGGGTTGCAGTTTGTTTGTGGATCACCCTCAAATCATTGACCCTGTGCTTCAAAGCTAAAACAACCACCACTTGAGTCTACAGAGGAAGAGCAGTAGATGGGGACAAGAAGAAGAGAACAAATGGAAAAAAAAAAAAAAAAACTATAGGGATAGGACAAGTTACAAGCATAACTGGAAAACTGAACCGGAAACAGAAGGAAGCAGAAGCACATTAACGCACAACTCAACACTTTGGTCAGAACCAAAGTTTTGATTCACAAGCAAAAGATGCTCTCAATCACTGCAATGGAGTAGACCAGACATGGGTGTTCAATAAAAGTTGTTACTTTGCCTTCTGGTAAGTGTAACATTCAAATAGTAAATATTGGTGCCGAAAGCACAAGAGACTCGTCAAATTAATCACTGTATGAAGGAACTACTTACTACTTGTATAGAACAGCTCATCTAGCAATGGGGGTTGTGTACCTAATTGCTAAACAGAACTTGAACTAAACAAGAACTCAGTTGAACTAGTAACCCATTACTTGAATTGGCTACATAATAAGAAACTTTGATCAACTTTGTGATATATGCTAGCCACTGTATTCTAGTCAACAATACATATAACAAGTTGTTACTGCAGTTGAACTTGACCAAACAGTAGTTGGAAAGTTCAGAACAAATGAATTATGGTCAAGAATGAACGAAACGCCAATAGCTGAAAGAGCATTATGATCTTTGAATGGGAAGTGAACCAGTTTTTTTTTCCACCCAATTCTACCACATTGCTCATGAAACAATCAAATTTTTTTACCTGATCCCAAGTTGAATGACTTGAATCACATCCACCCTGACAAGATTGTGCAACTTCTAAGCATCAGAAACCACACTGAAATCATCTTCTTCTTGTGGAGCAGGCATGTTGAGATCTATGAAACTTTCCCGAACTTCTTTAACTTTTGTGACAACCTTCGAGTAACCCGAAGTGCCTGAGAGATGAGACCTTTTGTGACCCCCAAGTGCTTGTCCGGACCCAAAAATCTTGCTGCAAAATGGGCACTTGAACAGACTGGCACTGCTAGCTGCATTGTTAGCCTCTTCTTCGCTTTGAAAACAAATCTTCCTGTGAACGCACATTGCTTGATGAGATCGAAACAGCTTGCTGCATTTGTCGCAGCGATTCTTACCTCTCGTTTTCTTCAATTTGTTCTCCTCCAATTGCTCGAACTCCTCATCTTTCACTGCAACCACAACCTCTTTCCCATTTTGTTCTTGATCTGCCTCCCCATAGTTTGCTCCCATCCACACATCCCTCGACAGCATCATGAGGCACATGGCAACATCTTCTTCCGGTGAAGTGTCGGAAACTGAGCTCAAAGGCTCCGGCTCTGCCGGCGGCGAGTCAACCGTTGAAGTTGTCAACTTGGGTTTCTTCATCTCCAAATTTTCTGTAAAACTCATTCTCCGATTCCTCTTGGATCGTCTCCTAGTTGGGTTTCTCGACTCGGTCTCGCTCTCCCTGTCTTGAATAACAACAGAGCCAGCATCAACCTGAAAAGAGAACTCAGGATCTGCAAGTCTGAAACTTTTCTTGGGATTCTCCCTCAACCCATAAGCCAAACCCTTCTGATCTTCCTCCTCTTGTTGATGACTACCCTTTTGCTGATCATCTTCAGAAGACGAAGAGAAGGACGAGGCAGAGTGAGTAGACTCAGCAGGAGCGAGTTGATGGTGTGTCTTTGGAGGGAGAGGAAGCACGGCCATGTGAGCCTTCATGTGACCACCTAATGCTCTGCCATTGTTGAAGAACCTGGAGCAGAGCTTGCATTGGTGCTTCTCCATTAGAGCAGAGCAAAGATGTGAGCTTGAAGTTGCTCTCTCCCTCTAAAGCTCTGAGCTTTGGCCTTTGAGAGAGAAAGAGAGACTAGTAGTACTATGAAGAGATGGGGAACTTAAAAGGAGTAGGTGACAAGCATTCCTTCTCCAAAAGACACACACAACCCAAAAATATATGATTTTAAGTACACATATACAGAATATGAATTAGAAATAAACAGTTGTATAATTGTTTTTTATTTTTAAAAAAGACCAAATCTTTTTTATTTTTTGGTGCCAAAAATTTGTAAAAGTGTGATGATGAATGGAGGAAAGAGGGACAAGTAACATGCAATCCTTGCTCATTTCAGTAAATAACCTTTTCTTTTTACCACTTTTTGGATTTGGAGGGTTAAACACCTCCCATTACATGTTTTTGAAGTTTTTGTATTTTTTATTTTTATGAATGTGTATTTATGGAAGTAGTACTCATTGCCAAAGACATTATATGCATAATTTGTTGATTTCAAGATAAAATTCATTGAATGCCATGGTTTTGGTTTGAAACCTATGAGCGCCTATGCTCTTTGTGCTTCATTTGCAACCCTTCTTGGTGCTACAATGCCTGATTTGATGATTTGATCAAAAGAAGATGAACTTTATATTTCATTACTTGTAGCCATACCAAATAAAATAGAGATAATTCCTACACACTTGCCCATACATAAATTATTCTTCTCTTGAATTTTTCCTCCTTTTTTTCCCCTCAAAATGTTCATGATTCTTCTTGTTCTTTATGAGCCTACTCATGTTTTTTCAACAATCTAGAACAATACAGACTCTTCTTGAATAGTCTAAACTTAAGAACTTACAAAGTCAATAGAACTGTTGGGTTTGTTGTAAGAATAGGCTATAGGGGATAAGATCATGTGATTTGAACTATAAACCAAGAATGTTTCTACCTCATTCATCTTAATCACCAATTTCTGCTTTCATCTGATAATGTTTCAGGTACATACTCATGAAGGGCACTCTTTAGTTGTCTTCTTAATTTTCCTGAGAAATAATCTTTATTCTGTAACAGAAAATTAAATGGTAATGAATAGGTAGCTATGTGCAAAATCTTCTTCTTAGTAAATCTTTGTACAGTATTTACTATAGCTTGATATTTTTAGCAAAGAACAGTAAACTGATTACTGTAACATCAGCAAATTTATGTTACTACCAACCTAAGAGAATCAGTGATATCCCAGCAATTACTAGGCAAATTAATATTTAGGAATCTTCCACCTTTTGCCTTGGTTATCAGCACCAACTCTCTTACTACAACAATTATAAGCAGCAGCTTGCTTTGCCATGCCGGCCGGTGCTTTTCCTGGACCGTTACTTCCACTTGCAATATACAGTTGGTATTTGATTTTTGCAATTTTTCTTCTTCTTTCTTGTGCTAAACCATAATTTCACCCAGGAGATTGGTCTGGTTTTGTTGGGATACTCTCATAGATCTCGGTCTAAATACTGATTAGGTGAGTGTGTTCCTAACTATCTCACTCCCAATAAAAAAATGTTTTGAATTTAAGCAGTTTCTGGTCTTGTATTATGTATTATGACCATTATTTCTTAAAGGAGGAGTTATTATTGACAAGGATTTTTATAACAGAAAATGGAAGAGCAGCTTTCATGTAACAGAGGGATTAGAACGTAACCAACACTAGCACTGGCTTTTGCCTTTTGTTGTTGAGAAATGAATCAAGTTTATCATGGCACCGAACATGATGTGACTCGATCAGGTTGATGAAGTAGGAGCACTGGAATTTTATTGTCAATAAGTAGCACAGTTATGACACTTCTAACAATTTGTCTTCGCCTTTAATCCATTTCTCTCTTTTCGTTCATACAAAAGCCACAAACTGTACAACTAGACTAGTGCAAACTCACCTTAGCACAACAGAATCAAAAATGTCACCATAGGGAAACTGGCTAGTAAGCTATAGCATGCCTCAATGTTTGAGTTTTTCTGGTAGATCTTCTCATTCAAACAATTCATCAAATACTTATACGAATTACTCAAACTTAAACATATAACCAACGTGTCGAACAAAGTAGCAAATAAATAATTTGTAATCAAACGCAGCTCAACCTTCTCAAACTCATTTTCTTTTAGACATTTTATCTAACAAGTTGCCTACAAGTATTAGTTTTCCTCACCTGCCTATATGTTTTCAGTTCAACATTTCGACTAACTACATTATTGAACCCTGGCCTTGTGTATCTGCATAGCGAAAGGGATCGAGTGGACCGAGTCACAGTAAATGATGATCCAGAAATAGCAGTAAAAGCCTGTACGTAACTCAGCGAGAAAACCAATTGTAGAATAAGGGCACTGGTTGCTGTGGTTTCTCTCGTACATCCACCATTACCATCCTTCCCAATTTGGCTCCTGACTCGTGTCTCGAGGCCTGCATTCTGCCCTATGCAGACAAACTGAAACAGAGCAGGATTGGCAAAGAGATACCCATCTCCCATACTTGGCAGTTCTCAGTTTTCTCTCTGCGTGCCACAGTACAATTCAAGTGTACAAACAAACCCAGAAACAAACCCAGAAACAAGACCAGCATCACTGCCTCACTTGTATTGTACTATTGTATATCTCAATCTTTTCTGAATTTCCGGGCCCGAATGCAATTTAATTTCTCTTTGTTTTCTTTTAATTTGAGGGAGGTATCTTCGAAAGATAAGAAGAGCTCATGCACTAGAGAGCACTTTGGACCCTTTGGTAGTTGGTACGTTTCTATGTAGAGGGATTTGAGGGTACTTCTCATATGATGGGTCCATTTGCATATCAAGTGATTACAGTTGCATTATTTGCAAATGGTTAATCGTGGGGATGACAAAACTGCTCATGAGTACGAGTTTTGTGCACTCCAATCCCTTCCACACAAAAATACAGAAATTATAAGAGAAACTGTTAGAGATGTTGGAAGGGGTCAAAAAACAGAAATTTAATACTAACAGCTATAATTGTGTATACATGACAGTTAACGAGAGCGGGCGGAGCTATGCACAGGACATAAGTGGCCACGGCACCCCAAGCTCTTTCCTCTACATGTAATTTATCATTTGAAATTAGTCCAAGTGCCTTCATACTTGTGATTATTGTACACAATGCCCCCCTTCATACTTGGGCATGTTGGAAGACTTTGAATCTTTGATTACTTGGGGGTTGATGGTTTCGACGGCTCATGACTTCTTTTTTGGAATGAATGTACATGTTAGATTAACGTTGATCACATGCCATACACGTTAACGTATCGAACGTGTAACCATCGAGTATTCACAAAGTGGACTAACCTAAATTTACTACCATGATAAGGTGACTTAAACATCACGTCCAATATTATTAGACTATCGTCGGAGAGGTCCAGAGGTCCGAAAATCCTTCAAAACTAAATAAAACAATGTTCTTACTTGGGTAATCTTACCGGTTAAATAGATTTCTACACAGTGTGGTTCTAAAGCCGAAGAGTTTTACTACAACATGAACCCATAAAAGGATTTCTCACCAGCACCCACTAGCTAGCTTTCTATGCATGAGGAATTATGTGGCTTCTACTTTGCACTTTCAAAATGCTCTCACTTGGTTTCATTCAATTGGAGAACGAGAGATTCCCAGCGTTAGGTGAGATTCATCACATGTGTGACACATAGCTCTCTCCTCCACATATGCACTTTCTTCTTGACCTCCAAACTACACATGAACTAGCGTGAACTGATAAATGCCTTCATGGGTTAACTTTGTACTCTTCTTGATCGACTGTGATGGTTCATATTTGTAGATTCTTTCAACAATTTGGAATTTGGAAAGGTGTAAAGTTTTTGAATTGAACATGTAAGATACGTACATATGCTTAAGATAATGAAATACGATGTACTGATGGTATTCTCGATGTCGAGTATTCAAAATTATGTTTCTAAAAGTTTCTTCGAATGAGATGATTGAGTATGTCTAACCTATTATCTTTTTACCATTTCACATTCATCATCTTTCAAAAATGTACAACTTATATTTTGTTTTGTGAAGACATTGATTCAATCTTCAATCTAACTAGGTGAGGATATGCAAGGTTTGTTTCACATATCATTTGAATTATATGACAATTTTGCAAGTCGTTCTTTATTAGCAACCAAAAGTAAAAGAGAACAGAAATTAGCTAGGCCAATGTATATAGTTGTTTCATATAGTACACACTTGGTTGGCCAACGAAAAGGAAAGGTGGATACTTTGCTTGATGATATGCATTGTGACAATCAGCAGTTTCATTCTCGTAGGGGGTCTTTATCGTGATTCATGACCAACCACATAACCAAGTGTTGGGATATTAAAATCAAAGACCGAGTGTAGTTGAGTAGCAGCTCTGATTTTAAATGTTCTGCATATTATTTCTACTTGAAGGTTTCACCATGTAAAAATGTCTGGAAACTCATGTTCACTTATCTTTTGAATGAGTTGAATCTTCATTGTTTCGTAAATGTGATAACTTCAAAGAGATTGCAGAGATTTCTACTACAGATTTTGTGACTACTACAAAATCTTCATTATTGAGTATGAAGTTATATATAAACTACTTCAAAGAAGCTATCTCTAGAAAAGAAAATAGATACTGTGGCGCTCTTAACTATGACAGTTGAAATTGGAATTATGTGTTCTGCTGCTGAGGTCCCAAAAGACCAAATGGAGTAACTGATGTTGCATCTGAATTGAATTTCATTAGACTGTTTCAACTGAGCTAAACGAATTCTTAGATTTACGGAAACTTTGGGGGAATAAAGCTGCCGTTAATCCCAACTTGTAGTAGGTTTTTGAATTTATAAATATGTTCCTGCATGTTCAATCTTTAAAAAGAGAAAGGGATGAAAATTTTTGAGGGAAAAAATCATTTCAGTAATAACTTTGTGAACACGTTTCATGTTCTAACTAGTGCAAAACTATGTCAATCTGCATTGTTACTTCAGCCCAGAAAAAACTGCAGACATTGCTGCAGCCTGAGTTTTCAAACCATGTGATATACTGATATATGACTTGTGGAACCTATTTGAACTCAACCATAGTTTCCAGGAAGATAAGAAACGCCATTGTCAACTTAATCTTGTAATATTCGTTTTAGCCCGTTAAGCAAGGGAGTACTCAAGTCAACAGTGGTCGTCTGTTTAATTAGGCATTTCCTTCTCTCTGATTATGGCTCCAAAATGGCGGTCTTGTTTGTGAAATTGATCTTGAAAAGAAGAATACAAAGTAGGTTTGTTCTTCAATAAGTAGACACTTTGCATGAAGTAGAAGTAGGATTGTGGGTTGAGCTATGTGAAGGTTGCATGAAGTATATTTCATCTCTGCAGCAGTCTCACATATCAGCATGATGTTGGAAAAAATTTCACATGCGATTATATGACAGTCAAGCTGTATATGAGCTTCGTTAGATTAGCTTCTACCTGCAATTTTCATATCTGTTGCGATAAGGTATCTTGTCATCTTTAAGAAGAGCATGCATGAGATGAGTTCTGTCTAATTGAAATTCGAGGGGTTGCTGAAAGAGGTATTAACTGCCACTTAAATGGTAACCTGCTTTCACTAGTCCTTAATTTTACAAATACTCGGCCGCCTAGGACTTCTTAAGGTGTTGTATATAATGGTTTACACTTTACTACAGTACTACACGAATTATCCCAAGAAATTATCAGCCAATACTGTGATTTACACAATGTCAGATGCTACTAATTTCCTCCTAAAAGAATGCACAGGATTTCTGGTAATTGAGCCCATAATTTGTCTATACTATTAACTACAAACTCGATCTATGTATCCTTCCAAACCTTCCCCCCTATATATAAAAAGGAAAAGCCTAAACTGGATCTGAAATATTAACTGCCCAGATTCATAATACTCTTCCCCAAGCAAGAGAGTATCCCCAACTTATACACAGCAAAGCAATAAAGGTAGTAGCCATCATGGTGATTCTGCAAAAAACAGTAAAGGAAAGTAGCATCTCTTACTGACTAGTATCGAGCAATATCAAGCAAATAACCAGTTCACTAAATTTTAGGAATTATGCAGAAGGCCTTGTTCAATCTTATTGTTCTGATAGATCTGAGAGCACATTGTGTAAGGGGCCAGTAGTCTGTATCAAATTCTTACTCCCCTAGAACCACTTCGTCCAACTTTCCTATCCGTTTACCAAAATATATTTACAAACCAGTGATGATGATGACACAAATGATCAACTTAAAAGAGGCTTCTCTGCATCAAACTCACTTTCCAAGTCAATCCCATCTGGAAAACCTTCCTTTCCTTTAGCCCATAGGAAAAAGTAGAGCCCAGTAAACATGAGGCACATGCCAGCAAGGCTGAAAGAAATATATACAAATCTAGATTAAGTTTCTAATACTTCAATTCTCATATTTACACTAAGCTGTAAGATTAAAATCAGTAAGGATTTAGAAGATAGTTGAAGTACCTTCCAACACTGATGGATTCTCCTAAGGTGATAACTGAGAGAATAACTGAGCAGACAGTTCCAATGGGGCTAAACATTGACACCAAAACTGGCCCTCTCTTCTTCATTGCCCACCCATTGAAGCTAACACAAGCTCCACTCACTATACCTGCCTGTAACATAGAAAGTTACAGAAAAGAAGATCACGTTAGCGATTCAATTTTGCAATTATTCTGTTCACAAACCCCTAAACCTTAGTAACTATTAGCTAGATGTATGTTCTTCGAAGATTAGTATCGAAGCATTTGCTGCAAGAGGCATTAGGTTTGGAACCTCGAATCCCTATATCCCTAATTAATCCAATAATGTTGGGATTGGGTCTCGAAAATAAGGACAACAAAAATCATACTTACAAGTAAGGAAAAGCCAATCAAGTCTCGAGCACTGACAAGGGGCCAACCAGTTTCAATTTTGTGATCTTGAATGAATTGTACAGCAGCAGTTATAAACACCCCTATGAAAGATGTTATGGCACACAAGGAAATAGGTGCAGGAAAATCACCCAATGTTGTAGCCTGCAGTAATAAAATGAACACAAAGACTACTGATTAATACTTCTCTAATGAAGCAAAGGTACGTATAAGCGAAGATAACAGTCCTAATTATTTATGAACTTGTTATGGAAGATCATCACCTGCAAGACAATATTGCTGGACAATACAAACACGGCAGCAAGGAGATACAAGCACCCGATAATCTTCTGCTTATCGAAGATCACATCAGGAGAATGAGCTTGAAGCTGAAACTTTGTTGCTGGGGTGGAAGTGGTGCTTTGCATTACGCTCATTACGAGAGCGCCTACCACACACAACATTGTGCCTAGAATCTTCACTTTGCTGTATAGACAACTAATTTTCATTCTCTCCAATCTGCATTTCCATCATAACAAGAGAAGTAGTGTTCTGTTATATATTCTAATGATTCTATAAAAGTAGAGATGATGATTAAGCTATAGTCTATAGATACCTAACAGTACAAGCGATGACAAATATAAGTCCCGGAGCAAGATTAGGCATGGCTGTTGCCATTGCTGGTGAAGTAAGCACGATCCCCTTTAGAAACAGTACCTGGAACAAAGTTACTCTGCAGCAAAAAAAGGCAAGAAATGTCATTTTAACAATTTTCATATACGATGACACTGAAGTGTTGTTTCCAATGGAGCATGTCCCTGAATGGCGACCCGCCGCGCGCCATGTTCGACTACTAATTATTTTTTTTGGCTGAATAAAAATTGCTTTAGCTACTAGGAAAAACTCTCAAGTTTCTTTCTTGCTTGAAATTCAAGTTAGGAGAACTCGATCGAGTAGCATAAAAGTGTAGTACGTTATAGGGAAAATATATATTTTTTTCACATTGGATTTGACAAATAAGAGTGAGTATAGCACTATTCTAACAGCGAAAACAATTTCCTATTTACTGATTTAAGAAGAAACATGTCCCCTTGCGAGTAATGAAGGTGAAAGAGTAAACAGTAGAGATGAGAGTTAAGAGTTTGATAGAATGGAAAAATAATAAGTCTTGAAATACAGAACTACCATTCAAAACCTTGTATGTATATCCATGGAAAACTAGAAGGTTAGGTCTGCAGAGCATTGTGTACGTTACGCTTATCAAGCTTCAAATGCTTAATGTACCAAACAAAACGAGTAGATTAATTGACAAACTATATCTCACACTAATATGAAGGCATAGAGAAGATCAAATACTGCATACATCCCAGACCCCTAATGTGCTCTAAATTAGTGGATTTTAATTCTGTATGCTTTTCAATATCATGAACGTATACCCTAACAGAATTAATTGATTTAATTATATATGCTTCAATCTCATGCTTTGTGTTTTTTTCATTTTTTCTCGTCAGATCAGAACAAAAGGAACTAAAAAAATTTGGCTTGGCTTCCTATTTATTTCTTAAAAACTCTCAAGGTTAATTCGGATATGTTTTTCTTTTGTGAATTTCTGAGGTTCACCCCCCCCCCCCCCCCCCCCCCCCCTCGATATCAGAACTTGTATCTTACATATGGTCTATGAAACACGCCATCACAAGAACAAAGTGATGAAATGGAATAATACAACAAAGCATGCTAATAGATTACGATAATTGATGCTTGTGGGTTGGATAAACAATGAGTAGCTAAACGGCATTCTAGGGAAGAGAATAAATATATGAGAAAATTATATAGTAACTCAGGATCAAATTTAAAAATACAAAAAACTTATTTTCAATAATATTTAGACAGAATAGGACATGGCCCAGGCCTAAGACCTAACAGTACCAGACCTACTCCAAATATTAAGTATGAAATGACTCAAATGCCCTATTCTCTAACAAAACTACACAACGTAGCCACAGTTCCCACATCTCTCTCTCTCTCTCTCTCTGCGGCTCGATCTGATCCACCTCCATCACCGCGGCTTCATCTTCGACGGCGAGCCGCGTCACTCTTGTCGATTAGTTCCACGGAGTCGACCGCCATTGTCACTAAAGTCGGCGACAGATCAGGCCGTTCGTTTCATCATCACGGGCGGAGGTATGGGTAGCAGGTCTCCTTGAGGATTCATGGTGGCGGCTATAGGTGAGAGCTAGGTCGAATCCGCCGCCCTATTGCTCCGAAGTACAAATTCTCAATGATCGGCCGTCGGCGAGAGGAAAGACAATGATGATTGGCGCTGACGACCACCGAGGCTTGACGACGCTCGGATCACACAGTCGTCGTCCTCCCGCGCCATGATCCAACCGCCTCTGTCCTCCGATGCCCGGCCTCCATCACCTCCACAGGTAACTTTTGTAGATTCTTGAGGATTGAATGGTTCTGTGGACTTTGTGATTAGGAAATTTGAGAAGTTTAATCTTAGGGTTGTTGAATTCAGGTAGGGATTTTGAGGCTTTTGGTCGTAGTGAGGGGGGGGGGAATCAGTGGGGGGAAGACATCGTCGAGTATGCATATGGTGACAAGATTTTGGGGAAGAGGTCACCGGGTATGCACCTTTTCTGTCACAGTAGCAGATTTCCACTCAGTAGCACCTCTCTACTCAGGCGTATCACCGGCAGTAGCACCTCTCTACTCGGCATAGCACCGGCCGTAGCATCTTTATAATCAAGAGTATCACCGGCAATAGCACCTTTATGCTCGAGAGTATCACCGACGGTAGCACCTTTATGCTCGAGAGTATTTCCGGCAGTAGCACCTTTATGCTCGAGAGTATCATCGGCAGTAGCACCTTTCTACTTAAGTGTCATTTCCACTTGACAGTAGTAGCAGTCAAACTGTCAAGTTAAAGAAGAGAGAACAAAAGACTGATGCAGGCCTGATCAGACTCTCTGGCGACAACTCAATCTCTCTGTTCGTCACAGAGAAGAGAGAAAACGAGAGTTGGGAATTTTAATTTGGAGAATTTCTGATTTTATTGGTTGTCTCTTCTATGGATGGGGAAAATGGTATTTTAGTAAAATATATAGTGACAGATGACATGTGGAGAATAATTTATCCTAATTTGTTAATTTTTGTCCTCAAATGTTTAAGATAATGTGTAAAGGACATTTAAGGTAACGTGTAAATAATGTATTTGTAAACTGAAATTTGATTAGTAATTAATATGTAGTTTACTATAAATATATCTAATACGTTTCAGTAAAAATCAAAGGTAAAGTTTGATATATACCCTCCAAAGGCGATCAAAACCAACTGAATCACAAACTTGAGGCTGATTGTGCTTGGCCATTTACTCCTGCAATTAACCAAGACACAGATGATCGAATTCATCAAACCTCATAATCTACAGCGAGAGTTGAACAAATGCATTCAGATATATAATATCAATGATTTTCTATATCAAAAGTTCAAAACAATAGGGTTTAATTACCGTACCTTTCAAAACAGTAAGCAATGGGAGCGAGGATGATGAAGGTAGAAAAGCTGGAGTAGATAACAATGGTGAGAGGGCTAAGCCCAAAAGACATGAAATAGCTCAGCAATATAGAATTCCCAGCATACACAAATTGCACCCCTACCAATCCCCCTATCAGAGCAACATCTTCGATCATCTCCCGCTTCAATGTCCTCATGTTTTTCCTTTCCTCCTCACCAAACAGAAACCTAGCTATTCTGGTTGGTGAAGAACAACACACCCCAGCACAAACTTTGTAAATAATCACCTCTCGTTCTTCTTATGTTTCTTCTTTCCCACCTGTATTTCCATCCCCCTCTTCTGGATTTTTGCTTTGAAGGGAGAAGTTATTAGTTGTGTACGTAAAAAACTTGTCTCTCTTTTGGCCTTTTCTTCTCTACCTGTGTTTGATTTCTGAGCTAACCTTCATGGGGGTTGTTCGTTGTTGGTTGCTAATATTCTATACCAGCCGGTCTTCTCCTGGTTCGTCGCTTTCAGGAGTCTCTCTCTCTCTCTCCAAACCTTTTTATAGAAGTAAATGAAAATTAAGTGCCTCCTTTGAACTGTCCCTTTCTCGACTTAACTTCTTTTTTTACGTCTTTGATAATCTTTTTACCTAGATTGGTGTTAATCGATCACTTTCCTTTTTACCATATCGGATTACGTTCCCTAAATTTTCTCTTTGCAAAGCACTTGGTGGAGCAACGGTTTCCACATCAAGTACCCACGAAATTAACCCTGCCACTGCACAAAGCTTTCATACAATTTCAATAGGAAGTTGAGCCGTTGCCGTCGTGGCTGTCAAACTCAGAAAGAGATGTTAATTGTATCAGATACAGTAGAAAACGTTACATATCGTTTCAAACACTTCAACTTAATTGTCCAATATGGTTAATCTTAAACCTTGTGAGTTAGGTTTCAAGACTTCAAGATTATTTTGTCTTTAGAAATTTAGTAACTTCATATATGCATACAAGCAGTGGCAGATTCAGGATGAAATTGTTACCTGGGCTAATTGTAACAAAAAAAATAACTCAATTCATCTTGACAATGAGAGAAATGTTTGTTAATTTAAGGGTCGCAAAAGAGACAATCGAGGTCAAGTAAGTCGCCGATTGAGACAGTCGAGTAGCCGCTAAAACGACTGAAATTGGGCAGTGATGAGAATTTGAGAGTAGCGAATTAACAATCAAGGCTAGGGAGATGGGGAAACGGGCAGGTAGACGACGTTTGTGAATTTAGGAATTGAGATTCAAGAGTTGTTAATGTCTAGCCAAAAAGACATCAACTTAATTAATAGTAACATACCTAAGATGTCGTAATTCACATAGACATATTCCAATATCAAATTCTTTCTACCATTCAATACTTCAGCAAAGATCCAAATATTCTTTAACCTTCTTGAACTTTCATATCCCCGTATCAAATCTTAACCTCTGATAAACCGTAGCTATAGAAATACGACTAAAACCCCAAACTCTTAAAGTTTGCATAAGTCACTTATATCACTGATTAGAGATGAATACAACAATTAAGTCCTATCATTCAACATCAAATTCAATTTAGTTGCACTAGATAAAGATGTGTGTGTCTGTGTATATATATGTATATATATCTTTTTCAGATATGAAGTAAGTTTTTTTTTTTTTTTTTTACCAGAAATCCTCACCTGGGCTTAAGACTAGGTGAGCCTGCATTGGATCCGCCAGTGCATACAAGAGTATTTACTCTCTACCCATAATCTTCCTCGCAGAAAAGTAAGTTTATTAGTTCTGGCCCAGATATATTATGTGCATATATTGTGCAATTTGATTGCTTTGAATCCTGACAATTTCGATCCAAACTGTCTTTCGATGAACATATGTTAGAGAAGTGTCCTTCTTTTGAAGTTTTGGTGTTGAAATGTCTATAGGGAGGTAGAAATGTTAAAGACGACTACCATATATTACACCTTCTTTTGAAACAAATGACATGTATTCATATTTAATTCTTCTACTGAAAAATCATTGCATAAGCATAATTCTTGACAATTAATAAGCATACTTAATTAGAGAGTTCAACATCATTCGTGGACTGAAAGAGCTATACACTAAGACGTCTATGAATACTTTTGAGTGACCTTGATGATTCAAAACCTAGCAAGTAGTGAAATATAATTTTTTGTTTACTCTAATCAGCGAAATCTCAATTACATTCAGATATTAGAGAAAACAGTTAACAGAGCATTTTAAACCATATCAATATCAACATATGTGGACTTCATGTTAGAGTGGTTCACATTGTGTTGAACCATGCAAAGGTATCTGATCCGAAAACACCTCCAAAATCTTCCACCTTGTGCAAATTATATCAACAACATTATCCCAACTCATAACAATACAAATGTCACTACAATTCCTCATGTTGAAACTTCTGACGCATGGGCAAGCATAATTCTTGACCTTGCCCAGTGTGGCACCAGAACTGAGCATGCCTTACTTGAGGCCTCTCACATGCTCAGCTCTGGAACCAGACCAAATGGGTACTTGTTGGTTCAGATGGTCAGAGCTTCAGCCAACCTGGGCTGGGATTTCTGTGGCCTCCAGCTTCATAGCTACATTTTGCGATCTGGGTTTTGCTCCAATGTCTTTGTCTCCACTGCTCTGATCAACTTTTATGTCAAAATCGGCTCCTTGAGTAATGCTCACAAGCTGTTCGATGAAATCCCTCAACCAAGTGTAGTTTCTTGGAATTCATTGATTTCTGGATACGCGCATTCGGGGAAGTACAGTAAAGCGTTGAGTTTGTTTCTTCAGCTGGAAAGGTCTGGAGTTTCTGCAGATTCGTATTCATTAACAGCGGCTTTAGGAGCTTGTGGCCAACTGGGATTTCTGCAGCTAGGCAAGTCAGTTCACTCGAAGACTGTGAAACTAGGTTTGCAAGACAGCACTGTTGTTTTGAATTGTTTGATTGACATGTATGGGAAATGTGGATCGCTTCAGGAGGCAATCCTTGTGTTTAATAACATGATAGAAAGGGATACTATATCCTGGAATTCTGTAATAGCGGCTAGTGCTAGGAATGGAAGTTTCGAACAAGCATTCAGTATTTTGCAGCAGATGGATGACCCTGATATAATCTCATACAATGAACTGATAAATGGCTTTTCGCGGTTTGGAGACATAGAAGATGCTATTAAACTTCTACTTAGTATGCCAAATCCGAATTCATCTTCCTGGAATTCGATAATTACAGGATATGTATACAGGGGTCGAGCACGAGAAGCTCTGGATTTCTTCTGCAAAATGCAGATGGAGAATGTAGAAATGGATCAATTCACGTTTTCAAGCATTTTAAGTGGAGTTGCAGGTATTTCGGCTTTAACATGGGGAATGCTAATTCATTGCTGCACAATAAAATATGGTTTGGCTACATCAGTTGTAGTTGGTAGTGCTTTGATTGACATGTACTCCAAATGCGGGAAGGTAAGCGATGCTGAAATGATCTTCCATTTACTTCCAGAGAAGAATTTGGTGACATGGAATGCAATGATCTCTGGATTTTCTCGGAACGGTAATCCTTCACAGGTGATGCTCCTTTTTGAGCAGATGAAAAGGGAGAGAGACGTCAAGCCTGATGAAATCACATTCCTTAATGTTATATCTGCGTGTTCACATAATCAAATTCCATTCGAGAGTGCACTTCAATTCTTTGAATCAATGATCGGAGAGTACGGGATTAAGCCGACTCTTGAGCACTGTTGTTCTATGATCCGGCTTATGGGGCAGAGAGGGGAGGTGTGGAGAGCAGAGAAGTTGATATTCCAGCTCGGTTTTTGGGCATGCGGATCAGTTTGGAGGGCACTGCTCGGTGCTTGCGGGGACTGTAGGGATTTGATGGTTGCCAAATATGCTGCTGCAAAGGTGATACAGTTAGAAGGTGATGATGAATATGTTTATGTTAAGATGTCTAACTTGTATGCACACTATGCAAAGTGGGAAGATGTGAGGGTAGTGAGGATGAAGGCGAAAGGAATGAGAAAGGAAGCTGGTTATAGTTGGATAGAAATGGAAAAATGTAATCTCAAATTCTGAATATCGATGAAAATTGGCATCAGCTTTAGTTACGATCCCAAATTTGTTCAAATCCTGATGGACCAAGCTTTGGATCAACTATCCAAAGAACACAAAGTGAATTGCATAAAGTGAAACCCTCTAAAGTATAGACATTTTGACAATCCAAATTCACTAATCACAGAAAAGATTCTAAAATAGACACCACAGTCAAAACAGAGAGCAACCCTAGCGACCATAAGGTCTATTTACCCAGCTTTGAAAGCATGGTTCTCATGAAGATTTATTTAATTGGTTCTGCTAATTGTCAAAACAAATTCTTACAGTCCAGTTTAAGATGTTTGGAGAATTAGAAGATAGCGAAATAAATTTAAATTTGCCCCTTCGTCCAAACTTTCTTTTAGGCATATGTCGATGAGTCGATGAATAATGACACATGATAAGTAAGCAATTTAGAGCAAATGCTAGAAACCAAATGCATGAGCAGGTGGATTGGCAAATGCTATTAAATCTGCTTAGTGCAGCAAGACCATGTAAGATCAATAGGGGCCTTTGGGGGATGATGGGGCAAAGTCAGGGAGGATATTCTATCAACATTTTCACTCATAAAACATGAAAAAAATCACAAGTTTTTCAACTATATCAAGAATGCCACCTCGAACTGCATGGATACTGATTCAATGATCAAAGTCATCGTATACCAGTCCAATCAATTAGTAGCTAGCCAACTGAGTTGTTATTTTCAACCTCCCTATCTTGTAGGAAGAATCAAATTTAGCTTTCAGTACTGTAACCTGGTCTGAATTAATAAAAACTACAAAATCTGTGATTTTCCATTCCTGTGAAGGTAACTTCTGATCATGATGACAGCCTGCTGCAAATCACCTTGGAACAGACAAACCAAGCTCTGGATCATCAAAGAATACAAAGACTTGAATTAGGACCCAATAAATTGAAACCTTCTCAATTAGAAATAAATGCAGAGTCCGTGACATTCCAATTTCAATAACAAATGAACCAATCAAAAGGACTACAGTTCAAGATGTGCTTTAGAAAAAATAGGCTCAACATCCCAGCATTCTTTACATCATTCACTAAATCTGCTTTCAGACAACAGTTCAAATGGCTAGGTAGTATATAGTCCAATAACTGGTCATCTTAAGTAGTTTTGCAAAATATTTTAACTCGGACACAATGAGATGGCCCACCTCCATATACAGCAAACATGTCAACATGTCTCACGTACCATCAATTCCATCTGGGAAAAGGAACAGCTATGTTATCAAACCACTTCTACTTGTTTGGAAAGAATTTACTGTATAAGTTTAGCGAAATGCCGAATTATGTATTGTTTGTATCACATGGTAACATCTTGCCATACCTTCAATAACTTAACCAAATAGTTATAGCTTCCAATTTTCATGATACTGATAGCTCTATTGGCGGGCACACAAAGACTATAGACAACTAACTAAAACATGTCTCAACATATACTGGCAGTACAAAAACAAATATAGCTTGAATATAACAGATTAACAGTGTACCACAACAAAAGGAAACTCTTCATAACATCATCCTAGATTAATTGGTACATTACTAATCTGCATATTAAAAGTTATGCGCCATAACATGGAAACTGCGGGTTCAGCCAACCAAATTGAAAAATCAATCCTTAAACAAGATGGAACGGAAGTTTCTTAATCTAACATAAACATTTTAAAGGTTTTTGAGCAAAAACTCATAGCTTCGTACTTGGTAATGAGCAGCAGGCCATAATTAGCAGGTCCAGTTTATTTCTTTCAAGCATATGGATATTATGTGCCTGCAGGAACCAAATATTCCAGTCAGATAATACACCTCTTGAGTTCCATTGCCTTAAATGTCTTATTCTCACCCGCCAAAAGAAACATCCCATTTTCCATTAGCTCACATAAATTTGTCTCTATGAATGCCTCTAATTCATAAAGCATATCCTCATCACAGGATACTCAGGATCTTTCTATGTTAGACTCGAAACATCTCTCAAAGTAGACAATGTTTCTTCAGGTTCCACAGCATAGGGGAATCACATAACGAGGTCAACCAGATGGTTTCAAAAATTAAAAACGTGAGCATGATGAAAAGTGTTGATCAATTCAGTGAAGTTGAGTAATGTAAATCCAACTGATACTTCAAACTGTTGCTACTACCATAAATCCAATTTGTTTCAATACAAAATTCAGCCAACCAAAGCCGAAACACCGTAACAAAACCAGCATGCGAACAAAAACATCACAACAAACTGTGGTAGAAATTCAAAAAGAAAGCAAAAGTTTAGAGGCTGGGAGAGGTGCGGCAGAGAGTACCCTGAGAGAGCGCCCGGCAGCTCCGCGAAGTTGTGCTCAGCGCTGACGTCAGCCTCGCCGCGGCCACCGCGCTGTGGAGCGGCAGCAGAGATTGCACGCATCCCAACACTCCCGTAGACCTGAAAATCCAAGTATGAATACTTGAACTTCAAAAGAATTAGCAACCAGAGAGAGAGAAGGAGAAGGAGACCTGTTGAGAGAGAAGGCGCGAGCTGGAGCGGAGGCGGGGCCGGGGAAGCGTGAGGCGGGGGATTTAGGGGCGTTGGATCTGATGGCCGATCGGATGGAGGATAGGGATGCTCTGCTGGCGAATTGTCTGCAGGCGGAAGCCATTCGAGGGGATGTGAGATCTGGAGTTTCAGAGGGTTTAAGGGACTCTTATTCTCTTGGATATGAAACCAAAAGATCGGAACCCTTGAGAATTAGTGGGCTTGGACCCAACGTGTTTCAACAAATCTGGGCTTCTGACATGTATTGGGCCACCCTGCTTTGGCCACCACTTGTTGAATCTTCTTCGGCCTCCATCGTTGTATGTAAGAGCAGCCATCATCAACTTTGGTTCATATCAAAACCCGTCCCATATCTTACGGCCAAATCGTCCTTATGAGATTCGTCGCCTTCCTCCACAACTCAAGCGTATCAATCATCGTTGAGAGCCAATCTCCCCAGCTGCGCCTCTGGCTTTCTAGTCCAAACCGAACACTGCCTAATATCTTGTATGCATCACACTTAATCACACGTACATTTTGTTTTTAGCCTTTTACGGGAGTGAACTTAGGGTTTGGGGGTCAAATCTTTTCCAGAAGTAATAGTCTAACATATATCACACGTCTTTGTAAATTTTCTAGTGATCGTCTTCAACTGCATCTATGCTTTGAATCGATCAAAGCCTGCATGTTTTGTTTCTTACTTAAACTTCTTGACACATTAGTATTTTTCTTAGCAACTCAGTACGTGAATAAATCAATCCCTGAGAGAGATTGCAACTGGTACATGTTATATTCAAGCTTGCCTTTTCTGCAAGCTTCCTCTCTCTGACTTCTGTAATAGAAAGTTCAAAGATAGGTACCTTTTTATTCTTGAGCTATCAGTTATACTTTAATTTCCCCCAAAAATTCAGGTTAAGCATATTCTTTGCAGTGCAAATTGGGTTGGTAAGACTTCAAAATCCCATCCCACAACAAATATTCCCCCCTAGCTAGGATAATTAAGTCCCACTTTCATTGGATTTCAAAATTGACCTCCCATTCTTCATTTTGACCCACTTAAATTCCCATTGAAGGTGATACTGCCCTTTTCCATTCTCCCCTTTTGGTCTCAAATACAATCCGATCAAACTCCTAAACAAAGTCATGTAAAAAGAATCCTCTAACTGTTCCTTTCAGTATGTTGTGTGTCTACAACTCCAAGGAAAAAATGGAAAAAATACAAGTATAATTAAGAATCTGAACCAATTAATCAGAAAAAGAGAAAAATCAAAGTGATGAGTGATAGAGAAATTGTCCACTTAGAAGCAAATGTGGTGTCCAAATTAGTAACTGCGTGGTTGTAAGAATTTTCCGACTGCAATGAGCTATATTTGAAATTAGGGTTTGACCCGTACAGTGCCTGAACGCCTTCCACGTCATCCATCTTGAGGTCCACTTTCTTAGTCCTAGGACTCAGACTCGGGTACATGACAGCTTCCTTGACCGAGGAGTGAGCCAACCCAAGTACATGCCCAATCTCATGCGTTGCCACGGACTCCAAATCCACGGCCACCTTCGACTTGTCCGATTCGAAATCGACGGCCCAAGTTTCCGCCGCGTCGAGGTGGAACCTCCCGTTCTCGGGAGAGAAAGCGTGAGCTAGAACTCCCAACACACCATCGAACGGCTCGCCGTCGCCGTGATCGCCTTTGTAAAACCCGATTTTGATGTCCGCGGAGGAATAGTCTTTGGCTTTTGTAAAGTTGACCGGAATCACCGCAGACCACCGAGAGAAGGCGCGGTAGAATATTGCCTCTATATCCGACGAGCTCACGTAGCTGATTACGTGGTTGGGGCTGAAGGCGTACGTGAGCGACTTCGCGGAAGCCCAACGAGGCTTCCCGTAGAAGTAGGCGAAGCGACGCATCGTGTGCAGCTTTGCAGCAGGCATGCGCAGCGCCGCGTCGCTCACGCCGCATCTCGGCGAAGTGATGGCCGAGATGGTGTCCGAGTCGAGCTTACCCGTGACAGGCAAGCTCAGCTTGGATTGATATAGAGTCAGAGCCGATTCAAACTGCTTGTCGAAGAGGTCGGTGAAGTTGGTAGTGTCAGGCACCGGTAAATAGCCGAAACGGTGGAAGTACTTCTTGAGTTCCGACATGCCGACCAGCTGGCTCCCCTTCCCGGCGTCAAGGAACTTCGTGAAGTCGTGCCACGCGGCGTTGTGGGACACGTTGGCGGTGGCAGTTAAGACGGTTACTGCAGGGTCGGGTAGGATTCTGGCGGGAAAGCATGGGCGGGAAAGGAAGACTAAGCAGAAGAATAATACGGAGAACGAAGAGTTGTAACTTGAAACCGAAAGCATGGTGTTGGTTATTTTGGGATGTGAGCCGATCATGGAAAAGCTGAGAGGCTTTTTATTTAGGAACTTTTGCAGGATTAGAATAATTAGTGGATGTATTGGTGGATGTATAAGAAGTATCGAAGGTTAATTTGGCTGAGCTAGGAAATGTGGATGTATTGAAGAAGAAGAAGAAGATAGAAGAGCAGAGAAGAGATGATGGGCAGAAGAGTTAAGGAAGATTCTGCCGTGTTTGTAGTTTAGTTGGAGAGATTCTGACTTTCAAGAGCAAATGATGGGTAAACCACTTGAGTCTGTTTTCTGTTGGTTATAGATTGCATTCATTCTTTTGTTTTCTTTTCTTTTCCTTCCTCGTATACCTAGACCAGGTGGAGTATTATACATGGATACTTGGATATGGTTGAACTAATTTTTAGGATTCTTTTTATTTTAATTTTATGATTGAAATCGTGACATATATGATTAGGAATTTGCCAAAATGGTATGTAGATGAGTTAGTTGATCAGTTAATTAACCAATATTCCTTTTGGTTGATCAAATTAGGTGATTTAAAATCCTTATCCTTTCTGTTTTAGGGTTAACTTGTGATGCAAGGTATCTCCAACGGAATGAAGCAATGTCTGACTGTCCAGACTTCTTCTCTCATTCATTTCCAAGTGAATTCAAATAAGAGAAAAGGGCTAGCGGGGTCAAAATTATGATTCAAAGTAAAGATGACTTCATTGCTTGGTTCAAGAATTAATGCCACTACTTCATTTAGGAGTGTCTAGTTATATCAATTTTTGTATAGAAAGAAACATTCACAAAAACAGCAATATATCAATTCATGAAATACCAAGATTTCCATCTATCGACTGGTCTATCTAGCAATAAAAGTACTCAAAATCAAATGACCGGGATGTCATTGTACGTTAAATCTAACAAGTTAGAGTCCACGTTTGAGTTCATTGGTTTTGCCAAATGAAATACCATTGAACTATTTGATTAGGATGATATCGATTTCATTAGTCGATCATGTTACATTTAATTATCGGCTTGCATAATTGGATTACATGTTCAAGCACGTTTACTTACTTGAAAATGAACGGAATGATTACACCCATGTTAAACCAGTTCTACTTGACAATGTGATCGATGGCCTATTCACAATCCCTCTTTGTGATTGAATGATATTTATCTGCATATATAAGTGTGTTGTAACGTCTGTTTTCTTTCTCTTGCCCACTTTTTCCAGTTGGCTTGTGAAGATGATTCATGATTCATCATTGGACGTTATTATACGAGGGGGATAACGACGCATGTATCCTACGTACTCTAGTAACCAACTATGAAAATCTAAATCTGTATGTTTGTAATTATTGGTTACTGATTGATCCTAAATCAGTTGCTTTCTTGCATAGTGCCTGCCCTATTAGTTTCCGCCTTAGCCTGATTTTTGTTTCTTGTGTTGTTTCAAAAGCTATATATGATATTGTGTTGCTTCCAATTCCATTTGTTTTAACACATGTTGTACGTTTTTACCTAAAGCTTGCTTGTGTGACAATTGACAAAGTCAAATCTCTATAGGGTATCTAACATAAGCTTTGTCGATTGAATTCTTCATTTGGATTTCTAGGGAAGAATATAATTTTATGATTCAGGAAAAGTATATACTTGAAATTGCAAAGCGCCAACATAATGAAGATGCATCAAAGCAGAAGGTAACAAGCAACAAATCAAATTTAGAGATCGAACAAGCGCACCCCTAGTCCCCTACACCCGATCGCGAGCCCCTGAACATTAATAATATTGTCTGAACATTAATAATATTGTTTACTACGTCTTAAGAATTAAGGAGTTCGTTCTTGAAAGTTCATAAAGACGTAAGGTCGCGGCCGCCCGCCGGTGAATAAGAATTGAACCGGGGAAGAGCAGCTGCTGCAGCTCCATCGGTAAAGGTGTCACAGATCGATCGCGAGGTCTAAGAGACTTCATTCAAATTATTATATGAACTTGAAACGAGTTACACTTGTATAATTGGTTACATTAGCATAAATCAACTTGATCAGTTTGAGCAAAGCAGGTTGACAAAGAGAGAAAATGAAAGGAAAAAGAAAGTGATGACCTCGTTGCATGCCTCTTCCGCAAACTCACCTTGTTTATTCACAATATGAAGAACCTCATTCCATCACTACCTCAACAGCGAAATGATTCATAATGAATGGGTACAGAATTAGATTGGGATCGGATATATTTTGTGATGTCTTAAGTCGCTGTTTGGGCAACTTGAGAAATGACCACATCCTATACACACATGCAATAACACCAAAAAAATGGCACACTAACATTAGAGTTTGACGTCATTGGCATAAAATTAATAGAGAGAATGTTGATGTTGATCATCATCATCAACATCATCAACACACCACTTGTTAAGTGAAAACATGAATGACAAAGACAATTGGGGAATGGGATGGAACAGAAGCAAACAACTGAAACAAGATTTGATCATAAAATATCTAAGTACTGTGGCCACACTAAGTGCCTCAACTGAAACAGATTCAGGTTTAGGCTGCTGTTGTTGGATGATCAACATAATCACCTTTTCACCTAACAAAGCAACAACAACAACAATAGCGCACAAGCAAATTAATTATTGGAAGAGTGGCTGTACTATGTGCCTATGTGGGATGTTGAAACTTGAAACGGGACGGGTTTTGGGCTAATCCTGTGTCATGTCCTGTAAATAGAAATAAACAATCTCATGATAGAAGAACAAGGGTGGTATAGATTTTTTTCCTTGTAGTTTTCATACCATTAATGCTAAAACATGGGTTCGTATAGGTATGGAACTGATTTCTTTTGGTAAAGGATGTTTATTAAAGTGGTAAATACTATGTTTTACACTTACAAGTGTGGGCTGGGAAATAAATCAGAATTATGCCTAAATCCTAAACCAAATTTGTTGATTAAAATGAGACCAGAGGCCCATAATTAGTCATTCTTAAAAAAAAAAAAGGCCCATAATTAGTAAGGGCCTAAAATGAGTCGAAATCTATGAGCTTGGCACCCCCTAACAAGATACTGAATATATCGCAATTGGGTGGGGGGTGGGTACTGGGTAGGAACTCTCACTGCTTTGCTGAAAACCAATGCTTTAGATTAGTGGTTTAAAGCGTTATACAATGATGATTATTATGTTAATATGAATCAAAGATGAACTTTGTAAGTAGAAAAGCCTCAAAAAGTAGTTTCTAATCATCACTATGTTCTTAGACCAAGAAGAAAAGGCTAGAGTCCTAGCTAAACCATATATTAACCCTAAGTCCAAAGAAGTATTTGAGCACCAGTTTGTGTTGACCAATTTGAATGATTGATGATATATCTATCACAACATCATGTTCAATAACTCCTAATGTATTGTACAAATGATCGATGATAAAGAGATACTTCCGCCATTAGACTAAATGATACTACGCCACATTTTTGTTTTAAAAAAATTGCAAAATACATAGTTTTTTTTTATGGATTGCAAAATACATAGTTGCTCCCTAAGAAGAATGCATATTTGCTTTTGTTGTATTGTTTTCTCTTGCCTCAGTGGCTCAATGAATTATCATTATTGATCAACAAAAAATGGAATGCATGTTTGCAAACAGTGAAAGTATGCAGATGTTGGTCAATATTTACAACTTTGGCAGCTTCTGTCGCGATTTGGCCCAAGCCCAAAATGCACTTTCACCTCACATTATTGTGTCTCGTGAGGGCGTAACACTTTCTTTTTCTTTCAAAATTTCTACATACAACAACACGTGCGTTCTGGAATAAGGTTGCTCTGTCCTCCTCCCATCTATATCTCCATACTGTATGGAATTCGGATTTAGATTCTCTGTTTGGATTTAAGTTGATTGAATTTGCTTGGATGCCTTATAACCATTAGATGGAGTAAATATGACATAAAGATGATATGGTGGTCTTAGATTATACTCAATCCATTGGTTAGAAGTCATCCAAGCAACATAAAAGTGTGAGGTAACTTTTTGATTTGGAAGTAACTAAGCCAATATTAACTTAGAGATTTGAGTTGCTGAGTTAATCTTGTGTGTGATTCAAAATCAGGAAAAAGCTTGTAGCGTGAGCTGGCGTGGGAGCTAAAGGCACACCGCGGTGATGAAAATTGGACTGAGTTTTAGGGTTTGATTTTTGGGAAGGATCTGGGTTTCAAGAATAGAGATTTGAAGGATGGCTGGGAATGAGGTTTTGGCTTAAAGGTTTGAAGGCATGAAAACTTGAGTGTTTGGGGATTTTTCTGGGTTGATCTCTTGATACCTTTGCAGCTCCCAAACCTCTCTTCTTATAGAGTTCAATTGGTGGGTTTTGCGATGGGTTGCGATGCTTAATCCACTGTGTAAAAGAATTGTTCTTCTCAAGCACATGATCTTAGCCTCAAAAGCTGGTAAAAAGAAGCTGATCTTGAGAGATGGGAGAGATGACTCACTACAGGGGCGCTGCAAGGGCGGCTGCAGAGATGGAAAACCCGGAACGAGGCGGACCAAGTACCTTGAATTCCACGATTTCATCATTCAAGGATGAAAGAGCTGCCTTGGAATCAGTCATTGACCTTCTTCTTCCTCAGATTGGGAATGAAAAGGACTTCTCTGTTATGTAAGTCTTGTCGTCGTACTGTTGCGGGGAGAAAAATAAGGTGGTATCTGATTCAACAATGGGAATGCAGAAAAAGGGATTGGGCTTTTCCTAAAAGAAGAGAGTTTGGGCTTTTCTAAAAGAAAAAGGGTGGTGGACTTTGGATTCAAAGATATTTTGGGTTTAAAAGATGAGCAGTCCAATTCTCACATTTTTTACCGATTCGTCGCCGACTTAAGTAGTCGGGCTTGAGTTTCGAGCCCAAGATCAAAACTTCTTAACAACATTAAATCGACGGATGAGCATCATGTGTCTCTGTAACCATCCACACCATACATACTTCTACAAGCCCCAATGATGTGTATATGCGGCTTGGGCCCACATGAATGCTTGGGCATGTTCGCTTGGCAGGTTAAATCTTAAGATTGCATGAATTTCTTAACAAATTATCGCGTGACAAAGTATTAATTGATTGCATGATTTTTCAGGTATCAACAAGAAGCCAGATTCTTGGAATTCTGGACATTTTCTTCAAAATTTTGAGACGAAGCTTTCAGGCCGGCTTGTTTGCCTCTTCTTCACTCTCCATACCATCGACGTATACCACATTACTCGCAAACGTCAAACCAGCCACTTCCGGCGATTTCACTTAGCCATGAGCCAGGCAGTGAATTTGTTGATATACGTACATAATATATTACATACAGACACGAAACCGGAGGGTGGCTGGTGTGTGTTGCAACCTGCCCCATTTTTGTGGAACAAATCTTAAAACTACATGTTTCATATATGATTAAGTAAAAAAAAAAAAAACTCCTCCCAACCTCCTATTTTAACCTCTTCTCCCATTTTTCAATTCTAATTTTTGTTTAACTCAGTCATTATTTAGGAAAATAACTATAAATCAAAGAACTTTGCTTTGAATTTCAGCAGGAGTCTTCCCTCAAAATTAACTCCAAGATGCAGCCCACCCAAGTTTTCAATTCTAATTCGTCTCTGATTACATATGTTACATTGATTGAACACAGAGTTTATTTAAAAAATAATAATAGTGAATAAGTTCATTAGTTGCTATAATTAGGAACTGATTATATAACCTCAATTAGTTCGTACATTTTAATTTGCTTTCCCAGTCCTTGACTTTTTGCACTCTCTTTTTTCCGAAACCCCTATAGCTCTCGGTTACTACGTACACGTCGTTTGTCACAAAGAAAAAACACATCAATGAAAGACGAAATAGGGAAGACGGAGAAGTTGAACTTGCCAACGTTGCTTATTCATTCATACGTACAGAGCCCACCACGTGAGCTTGCTAGCTGCAGAGAAGAATTGCATGCACGTCGCCATAGCCTCTACAGTACTCGAGGATCGATCATTGAATCTAAATATAGATACAGCACACTTGTCAACCCTCCAGCCTCTCTTCGATGAGCTGCTAGCTAGCTCCCTCCAGATCGACAAGCTAGGCCGCCAGATCCTTCTTCATCATC
This sequence comes from Fragaria nilgerrensis, assembly GCA_010134655.1. Taxonomy (NCBI): domain Eukaryota; kingdom Viridiplantae; phylum Streptophyta; class Magnoliopsida; order Rosales; family Rosaceae; genus Fragaria; species Fragaria nilgerrensis. The sequence continues at coordinate 12,300,098 of CM020981.1, forward strand.
TGCACTCGATCTGTGTTTTAATGGCTGCTGCAACTCTGCAAACTGCCATTCAGAATGGCATTTACTCAGATCTGTATACGACCTAGCTATCGTGCTATATATGATTAACCATATGATCGATTCGACTGACCAAAGAATAGCTGGGTCCGGACGCTATATACGGTATGGGTTCCAGTTCTTGCTGTTGTAAATGTAAGAGTACGTGTTTTATGTACAGCTAGCTCGATCGATCATGCATGCGACTATATGTGTGTGTGTCTAGGCCTTTGCATTAATGCCTGAATATCCCTATCCAACATCGGTGGTGTAAGCAGTAAACTTGTACCTAACACAGCCTTTTGCTTTTAATTCATCGGCGGGCTGCTGGTGTCGATCAAGACTACTGTAATGGCATGCTGATCATTTTTACCCAGAGGTTTTTTTTCCTGGACGAGTTTTTACCTTGAGCTAGCTAGCTAGCCACGGGTTTAGTTTCATGAAACCTAACCCTAGCTTTCTTAGACTGATCGCTTAATATAGCCACGTACACTAGTTTACTTTTTTCTCATGAGTAGCTTCCTTGTGATCGTTTAAGCCACACCTTCCTTTTTGGTCTGAAGTGTTCATTTCATGAGACCTAACCTAGCTTTTTTATGATTAATCATGCCACTTTATAGTGCTTAATTATGATTATACCTCACTTTATTATTGCGCTCATCATGAAAATATATCTACTCAATTGACTAACTTTTTAATTCAAAATATTAAAAATATATTGTATAAATAAACAAATAACTCTTTTTTCGACAGTAAGAAATATGATTTTACCATTCACCAAATAAATATATATGATTTTATTTAATGTATAAGAAATAGGATATCACGATTTGACACTTTTTTTTTTTGGCTGAAAGATGAGTGAAAGAGGATTAGAGGAGTGACCCCTGACACTCTTATGCATTAAAAAAGAAAAAAGAGAAACACCAAGAGAGGGGGATTAATGACGTATCGTGGTTAGCCAGAGCATCTACAACCTTATTCCCTTTACGAAAAATATGAGAAGATCGAAAGGTCACCTCTAATATGCAATGTAAACAATTAAGCCAACGGACACGTAGATGCCAAGGTACAAGCAAAGAAGACCGTAGATAGTCTAACACAAGCGACGAGTCAACCTCTAACCAAATGTGCTTCCAGTCTCGTACCTAAGCAAGCTTAATAGCAATAATAATTGCCATCACCTCTACTGCTACTGAACTAGGAACGTCAATGTTGGAAGAAAAAGCATCAAGAACATGACATTTTAAAGATACAAAAAACAGCACCAAAACCTTCAACACCCTTTGCATGCTTCCAAGCACCATCCGAATTAATCTTCACCCACCCAATGATTGGAGGATGCCAAACAACCTCAATAACTCTTGGAGCTCTTCGCAATCGACACTCTGCACCAAAACTCTTTATTATCTGTAAATCCTGAACTCTTTATTATCTGTAAATCCTGAACTGAATTATGCATTAGACCATTTGCAAGCCGACTAGCAGCTCTAATGTGCCCCAAAATGAGATGACAAATTGAAGCCACAGAGAACGACTTACCGTCAAATCTGGTCTTATTCCTCGCATGCCATACAAACGATAAAATCGATGTAAAACATATCATCCAAAGCTCCTTAAGCTGTGAGCTACGTCCCATACTCAAATCTTTGTGAAATAAATCTACAATTGTATGAGGATCGGAGTAACCCCCATATCAAAAAGAGATAAGAAATAAGACCATGCATATAGCAGCTGTAGAGGGACAATGCAAGAAAATATGTTGCAGGGACTCAGTACATGCATCACAAAGCTCACATCTTGAAACCCAAGTCACTCCGCGACGTTGTAGAAGCTCATCACAAATTATTCTCTCTTTCAAAATCTTCGAAGCATATATGTTGGATGCGAAGACATGTATACATTCTCTTTTAAAGATGTTTGATTCGCGATTAGCTTCCAATTTTTTTCTGAGTATGATCAATTTAAATCAGGTATAGCTAATTTGTGACTAATAAGTTTAACATATATGCTAGTCAGATGATATCAAATAAACCAATATCTGTTCCAAAATCACTTAAAGTAATTAGTATAGTAGCTTAACTGCAATCAAATCTAGAATATTCTACATCAACTTAACTGTAGAACTCTCTACACACCAAGCTCGTATTACCTAGTGGCGTAACGAGAAATTTTATTTAATTGTAAGGGTCAATAGATTGGTTATTGAACTAACTAAAGACGATCTACTATAACTTGTTTTCAAATGTTTTCCATGCACTCTATTTTGAAATCAAGATGATTAATTATTTATCATTTTGAACATTTCTTTCAATTTTATCATCTAGCTAGCATGATTTCGAACAGACCACAATGTCAAGAATCTTTCAATTTAAGTATAAACCTCTTCAGACCTGATGGATAATCTAATTTCCCTAGCATGATTTCGAACACAAAGTTGAAGTGTTATATATTAATTGGTAATTATCAAACTTGCAGAGTAAATAGTAATAGTCATATTATATGCACACCAATATAACCTTGGACCAAGAACTTTCATAATGGTTCTAAATTATAGAGATAAATGGACCGGAGTTTAACAAGTTTATAAATGTCAAATTGGTTAAATTACTTGGTGATTAACCCACAAACTAAACATCTATAATGTTTTTACCTATTGAGAATGGTTAGTCGATCCCTCTCGCCCTTATCTCCTTACGCTCCTCACCGTAAACAAATACATAAGAACGTACTTAAAGAATATAGAGTGATACTAAATTGATACGAAAATTTTCGAAGCTTTTACTATCAATTTACTTATAGTGAAGCTTATAATATGAAGCTTATGGTATGAAGATTTTTCGAAGCTTTGCCTATTTGAAAGTTGGCATCAATAGATCGCAACATTGACTTGTGAGTACGTGCTATGCAATCCACATCTTGATACATGCAGAATTTGACTATTATGACTTAACTTGCTGACAACGAGATATATATTAAGAGTCGCTTGATACTTTTCTATGGATTAATTTGGCAATGTCAACCTGATCGATTTCAGAAAATATACATCAAGCATATGGTTCGCCTATAAATCGATGTAGCCAGCATGTTGCTTTGGTACGCAGCGATTGCTTGCTAGTTCATCAAATTCAACACCCCACGCTTTGCAAAAGTTTAATTTATTTTCGATCTGGGGTTTTTGTTAAATTAACAAAGTATAGAAGTAACTAAGACAAACATGGATGCAGGATCGAGTTATGATCACTTGATTTATATAAAGGGGAAATACACTTGCACTGTGTTGAAACTCTTATGATAAAAGTCGCCATCTTCGTGTTTAATACAGCTTCATTTGATCATATTGCACCTGTGTGTATGGCAGCAACCTTTGTATACGTACAAGGGGTATCAAATTGTGCGAGTCTATATGAACTACATATTACAATTATTTGGAATTTATAATCCTACGAAATGATAAACGAGCACATGATAAGAACCAATTTCATAACCATTAACAACCGACAATGAAATATCTAATAATTGTTTTAGGACTCTTTCTTAGATATTTTCATTTGCAAGTTAATTATGTTGTCAATAGCTTTAACGTTAGTGAAGAGATTGATTTCTAAATATAGTTAGGGAATCTCATCTATCTCATCAATGATCGATCATATGGGTCCAACTCCAACACCATCATGTATCTCCAAGCCATCCCAACCTTTCCCCAAACGACTTTTCAATTTTGCCTTCGAACGAAGGAACGAGTTTTCAAAATGACCCTTCTCTTGCTAAGGACACTTCTTACGGTTTCAATTGAGAGGCGGGTGAGGGACACCACATCGATCATCACTTGCGTAGGAGAAGTTAGCAACGGTCACCGTACCGGTGTCGATTGATGTACACCTAGCTTCTTGTATTCTCTTTGTTCTTCGATCTTCTTCTCTTATCTCTCTAAAACAAAGTAATGTGGCTGAAACCGAGTCGATTACGATTACGATTTCGATTTCGATCAGCAGGTGTGTTTGGAAATGGCGGAGGCAAAGCTCTAGGACCACGCAGACGAGTTTGTCGACTTTGCCTTGCTAATACCCATTAGGGTTTATACAGGACCACTCATCCTCTTTCCTACTTAACACTCCATGGGTGCTTTCTGAAAACGATGGTGCACTATATATCATCTAATAAGTGTCAATCTAACTCCCGGACACAAACAATGTATATAAATACAAACCCTGCAGAAGATTCATAGTGCAAGTCCTTTTGGTTTCGAAGGTGAGGGTTCCACTTCTCATGTTTACCTGAATAGTTTGGTTTTTGTTTCCATTTCGAATGTTTTTCATTAACAGTATGCGTTGCGTTTTACAAGGAGTCCTAGCTACCTAGCTCAAATACTATACCTACCTCTTCTAACCCATTACCTGAAAAATTTTCGGTTAAAAGGAAGTTTATTAGTAAACCTCCAAAAGGCAAGTGAAGGTATAAGTTTCTTGATCAGCTCAATATCCTTTCCGCATGGAAGGTGACAATCATCTATGATTCAAAATAATCAAAAATCTTGGTCGAAGAAAGAAAATTCTGAACTCGTGAATCAATTACTATGATATGGTATAAATTGGCCAACATAGGGTACGTACCGAACTCGCACTGCTTTACTATCCAACGCTAACATGGCAAATATCTCGAAGTAAAAGAAACAGAACAATTGTCTAATTTCAAGAGGACAAACACAAAAGCTCAAAACCACATTAACTAAATCAAATTAGAAATAGTTCATTAAGGTATTGCCCTAATTTAAGATCAATTGTAGGTCCCCAAACAACACACCTTGAAAGCAAATATATTACAACAAATAAACCCCAAAAAAGAACCATGTAAGACACGTCAATGATCTCTTTCATACTGTACACGGATCAGATGGATCTCATAAATTCCTCCTTCAATGCTAATAATCCCGCTCTCCCTACTTTACCCCTTCCCATTTTCCCCGCCGTTAGCCTCCTCCTGAAAACCCGGAACGGAACGGCCTCTTTCCCAAAATAAACACTCTTCTTCCACCTTTCGCAGAAAAAACATTTCTTCCATTTTTCCAAAACGGAGAATATCCAGGTAAAAATCACTTTCGTCGTATAATTTTTACCGTCGAACAAAGTAAAAGTTATTTAAATTGAAACAAAATAGCTTCCATTCTCTTCCTCATTCAATCTTTCTGTTTCTATTTTTCTCTCTCTCTTTCTGAAAACCTCCATTGTTTCTCTAAAGCAGCGATCTTTCTTGTCTCCCGAACCCTAGCAGAAGAATCTGACCTCGGCATTCCGCTTATTTACGGAAAGTGCCATTCTTTCTCTGTTTTCTCCTCTCGCATTTTCAGGAATCTGATTTGGAAGAAGGATGGGGGACATGATTGGGAAGAAGAAGGATGGCATTTTGGTAAATAAGCTCCCAAAGTGAGGGCGGAAGAGGCTATCTGGATGGGCGTGGCCAAGTCGTGGAGGTTCAGCTTGACACCGGCGGCAGCGAAGCTGGCTCTGTTACAGCACCACCACGGCTACAATGGCGGTGGCGGTGCGGCGACCAAGCAGCAGAGCTTGAGATCGCCGAGGACGGCGCCGGCGACGAGGCGGTGGTCGTTAGTGTGCGGGATGATGCTGTTTGGGCTGGGCCTGGTGTCGCTCCTCACTGGACACGTGGCCTCTGATCTGGAATGGTGGTACAGTCAGCGGGTGGCGAACCACGGCTTCTACTTGAAGCTGGTAGCTCTTTCCTCAGCCCCTCTCGATTTCCGATTTTGGTTTTATTGGGTAGAGTTTGAATGAGTGTTTTGATTACAAGTGTTGATTGTGAATTTTAGACGGGGAATGGTCGTGAGCCGATAGATGTATGGAAATCCAAGTACTCGAAATTCTACTACGGATGCAGTGAGAGAGGTCGGCATTATGCTCGTAAGTATCCTCAATTTTTTGTCATTATCAGGGTTTGTTTGTCGCAATTTAATGACCTTTTGGTGTTGAATTCAGCGGCAACGAAAGAGAAGGCGTCAATGGATATTTGCTGATTGCAACTAGTGGAGGGTTGAACCAGCAAAGAACTGGAGTAAGTTTTGCATTTTCTTTTCTGTCAGCTCCATTTTTCTCTCTCTAGGCATTGGTACCCTGCAAAGAAACTTTTTTTTTCCCCTTCTTTTCACTCTCATAATTACTAGTTTTTAGATTTCCTAAAGTGGAAAGTTTTTTGCTGTGATCAGATAACAGATGCAGTGGTCGTGGCTCGAATTCTTAATGCTACCTTAGTTGTGCCTGAGCTGGATCATAATTCCTATTGGAAGGATGATAGGTAAATATGGTTCTATGTTCTAGCCCTGCTATCTAATCTTGGTGCTGGTAGTGCTTCTGGAAATTGTCTTAAGAAGATTTATTCCACTTCTTCTATGCAGTGACTTTGTCAATATTTTTGATGTCGAATGGTTCATATCTTCTCTCGCGAAAGATGTGACAATTATTCGGAAAGTTCCTGAAAAAGTCATGAGGAGCATGGAAAAACCTCCATATACCATGCGTGTCCCGAGGAAATCTGAGCCTGAATACTATATTGATCAAGTTTTACCAATACTTTTGAGGAGACGTGTAAGTACACTACTTTTCAATATGATATGTGCTTCTCATATCCTACTGAAAATTCTGTTATGATGGCTGCGAAAAAAGCTAATTCTTGGGTAATTTCACAGGTTCTGCAACTGACAAAGTTTGATTACAGACTTTCAAGTAACCTTGATGATGAGCTGCAAAAGTTGCGTTGTCGTGTTAATTATCATGCACTTAAATTTACAAAATCTATCAATGAGCCGGGTCAGAAACTTGTTATGAGAATGCGACAGATGACAACACGTTTCGTTGCTGTTCACTTGAGGTTTGTTTCGTATTGCCTATTAATATAAATTAGGGTTGATAGTTTCTAAATTCAACCTGATTTTAATGTTCCTCGAGCATAGATATTCACGGAACTGCACATTGTTCAATTGCACCCTACCCTCTCTAATCTACTTTTCTTCTGGGGATGTTTAAGCATGTTTAAGTTATATTGGCAAATCCATCCCTTTCTCCTTGATGAAAATATCAATCTTGTTGACATCTTTAATGGAAACATCAATCTTGTTGACACTTCATCTGTGTACTTTTTCCCATGCTTACAAGTTCTTCATGAGTGCATCTTAGACAATTTTTGAGCAATATGAATCTCCGCATTTAGATTATGGTAGCAGTTTTCATTTTTGGTTTTGTTAATTTGTCGTAGCTTGCCTATGTGTCTGATAGTCTTCTTCAGTGAACTGCTATCCATTTATTAAATATATGTTAATGGCTTGCTGATGTAAGAATATCCTCTTTCTTGACAGGTTTGAACCTGATATGCTAGCATTTTCTGGGTGTTACTATGGTGGGGGTGACAAAGAGAGATATGAGCTTGCTGAAATAAGAAAACGATGGGCAACTTTACCTGTGAGATTGCTTTTCTTTTTTTGTTCATATTCAACTGATCAGATATTGCACAATCATAATGTACCGTACTGGTGCTGATGATATTTGGTCCATATGTGCAATTTGTCTCATGGTGTAATCTTTCTTATTACTCTAATAGGATTTAAGCCCTATTGATGAGCGAAAACGAGGAAAATGTCCATTGACTCCTCATGAAGTCGGTCTAATGCTGCGTGCACTTGGTTTCGCAAATGACACATACCTCTATGTTGCTTCTGGTGAAATATATGGAGGAGATGAGACTCTCAGGCCTCTAAGAGAATTGTTTCCTAACTTTTACACAAAGGAGGTGCTTGCTAATGAAGAGCTAAAACCTTTTCTTCCTTTTTCTTCCCGTCTTGCTGCAGTTGACTACATAGTCTCTGATGAAAGTGATGTGTTTGTCACTAATAATAATGGAAATATGGCCAAGATTCTCGCAGGTCGAAGGTCAGTAATCAAGTCCAAATTTGCATTAAGCTTCTCATTGATTTAGCTGATGCATTAAATGCGCTGCATTAAATGAAGTTGTGCACTATTAAACTGTATCTTGCTGTTGAGGAGTAAATAATGCTGAAGTAAAAACTTAACCTTAACCTAACAAGGATAAACATGTTCATCCACAGAAAATTTTGTTGCACAAGCAGAAGATAGACCTATGAACTTCTAACTTTTCAAATGTCTGCCTTCCACAAATCAAAGTTATGCAGCACTGAAGATAGTTTCATATTAACATACTGTGTTCATTGTCATAGAGTTCAAGGAATATTTTGTCTTCCTTTTCCTGTACATTTTTCTTTGTTTATTCGTTCTTGTATTCTAGTAGGAGTCCTTGCATTTTCTTTCTCTCTTTTGTTGTTTCTCTTTTTGTACTCTAGAAGGACTCTTTGCATTTTCCTTCTTTCTTTCTTTCTTTCTTTCATTTAATAAAACGTTTGAGAAGATTTCAGGTAGGGAGACATATAGGACACATTGTCTTTAACCCTCATCAGCTGTCCCGTATTAGGTTATTCTAGATATTCAAGTCCTTGTAACACCTGATGAGTTGCTGAAATATTTTGTTGATATCTCAAGTGAAAACGAATATTTGTTAGATATAGAATTCTCAGCTTCAACTGGCAGGGGATAATGAGTTTGCAGAGAGCTGCTCATTATCAAGTTAGGTGTTCATCTGCCATCTGTGCAGTAGCTGCCAACAGAAAGTTGTATGTTGTGAGCGAACTAGATTGTTCCCGACTTAGTCTAAAATTTGACAATTTTCTGTTCAGTGTTAATTTATTATACCATCATGTGTCTCCAATTGTAGCATCCGGAGCTATATATTCTAAACCAAGCCAATGGAACAGAACATACAAATAATTGATGTCTAGTTTATGGTCAATAAATCGTACAGACTGAAAGATCTCTCTGAACTGGAGTTTTATATTTTCTAGAAATACAGTGGCATTTGTTTAATCACATATTCTTTGCAAGGGAAGGTTGCACTGAGACAGATTTTCATGTTTAGTCTATGGATCTATGAATACTTTGCCATCATGTCATCATGGTTTTATGTTCATAATCTCTATACTTCTATTACTTGCTTTTGCTTGTTTTATTGAATCTCTCTCTTGTTTCTTTTTTCGTTTCCTTTTTGGAAACACTAATGTTGTTGCCTTCATTCATTATCCATAGGAGGTATATGGGTCATAAGAGGACAATCCGGCCAAATGCAAAGAGGCTCAGTGCTTTGTTCATGGCAAGAGATAAGATGGATTGGGATACATTTGCAAAAAAGTGAAGTCTTGCCAAAGAGGATTCATGGGTGAACCTGAGGATATGAAACTTGGACGAGGTGAATTTCATGAATTTCCATACGCTTGTATCTGCGAGAAACCATTAAGTAGTGTTGAAAACAACGATCCTCACGCACAAGTTGCAAGGGACTCGACAGGTAAAACCAGATATCCATATAATGTAAACCCAAGGGAGAAGGCTCTGCACATATCTATGAAGAGGAACTGGGAAAATCTGAAAGAGATAATGAGGATGATGAAGCTTTCCCAGACTAATTGCCTGCAGAAAGGAAGAGAATTGAGGACTTAAGGTGGTGGGAAGAACTTCTTATCTAAACTATTGGGGTACAGCACTCTCTTTGCTTCCTCCCTTAATGTGGCATATTTTTTTCATCGTGCCAACGCAATTTTGTGCACGGCGTGCTGCATCTGGGGGCGATGTCAATATAATTTGGTCGGATTGATGAATGACTGGATTGGATCCATGTATAGGAAAGAGGTTCAGTGAGCTGCAATTGTTTATAAGTAGTGTTGCTAGTAAATAACTTGTAGGTTTGACAGTAACTTGTTGCCGCTTTTGCATTAACAAAAGTTCCCTGTGTGCGAGTGAATTTTCATTTAATATAGCTTCCACGTTGACAATGCCCATCCTACAAGTTGGGATACATCTCTAGGAATTATTTCTGATTAACATGTCTCCAGCTTGGAATGGTGCTAGAAAAATTTGGGAGCTCCACTCCAGTAGCCGGTGATTCCGACTTTATTGGTATGAAAACAATGGTGCTTGAAAATCTATCAACAAATGAATGCAAGAATATACTACGTCACTAATTCTCACTTCTCTGATCCAAGGTTCCAAGAGATTTACTCCATCTTTGTACATAATCATAACTGACACGAAAAACCAACTAGAAAGAGCGCCATATAACAAAGAGCAAGTACATAATGTCAAGAGAAAAGTTGCTCATGCGGAGCGTTAAAATTATTGATTGGGGATATTTTAGAAACAATCATAGAAAGCAGATGATTCCCATCAAGTTGCTGATTAATAATTTAATGATCATCTGAAAATCTTCCTTGCATTACAACAGGCCAAACTACATGGACAATTTCCATATACAACCTATCTGGGGCAGACCACCTAAGAAGACCATTAACTGTGAAACAAAGGCTAAAATCATTATGAACATCTACTCTCGACTAGTTCTTTACCGACCTTCAAACCAAGGAAGCAAGAGTTTCCATCCTACGCTTCTCTATGATCAATATGCACAATATGCAGGGTATGTTTCCCTTGCCATCAAAAACCGACATTCCTCCAACTGGAACCTGTCATTGAAAGAGCTCTTCTCAATCATGGTTACCACCTGTCACAATCTAACAGTCAGATTCACACAAAAAATGCAAAAAAGAACAGAAAAATAAAGTAAAATCCTGGAAGGATCATATTTAACCTCTAGAAGCACTTCTATTCTGACTTCTTGGACCCTTGTCATGTGAAACGGAAGGAATCTTAGAGATGCTCAACGAACTTTGCAGTCCTTCTAATAGCTGTGCCCATAAAATTAACAGAATTGAGCCGTAAACTTGTGAATATTCAAAAAAAAGAATGTTTCCATTACATGCAACAGAAGCAAGGGAGCTATAGCATATATGCATGCAAAATGCAGATGTCCGCAAACGAGACATTAGTTATGTGGCATAATGGATGATCCGTAGCTGGAAATCATTATTAAGAACTATACGATTTTAAGAAATTAACTTTGACCCATCATGGCATCATATACAGCTCCTATGCATTACATCAAAATAGTTGAGAAGCAAGCTAATCACTCCTTTTTCAGACCAAAAAAAAAAAAAACTAATCACTCTTTGATTAAAACAAATACACACGCCCATGCAAGAATCACATGAAAGAAAAACATTATACATTTATATGCAAAGTAAAGAAGGCATACATATCCAAATACTTACTCTTGATGTTGGCTGAATTCGGCGATTTGATCTACGGGGCTCAACAACTTCAGAAGTTGACTTAAAAGGATTACTACTCATACCTTTGTTCTCCTCAATTTTACCCAACTTCCCAACAGCTGGTGCAAAATTTCCTTTATTTTCTCGTTCAGATTTAGCACTTGTAGTGGCTACCTTCTTCGATGAAGGAAAATCTGAGGAGGGTGTTCGTGAAGAAAACATGGATGCTCCCTGTGCTCTTCCATCTGAGCTATAACTTGATCCTGTCTCAAATATGTTGCGCTTTCCGGATAAACCCTCTGCTTGTCTTACAGAGTCCTTGATCTTTCTTGTATGGTCCAACTTACTAGAGCCATCAGCAGCAGAAACTAAATCTGTTGACAAGTTGTTCCTCGGAGGAACTGTTTTATCCAATATATTTCGCTGCTTTTCAGATCTAAAACCCCTTAGCTTGTTATCAGCCCCCTCTTTATTCTTTGAATCAAACTTAGAGGTATTTTTCAATGCACGGAAACCTGATGTTTGTGGCATCAAATATTTAGCAAATTTCACTGAATCATTGGACTCGTTAACCTTACTAGTCTGATTCATCACATAATGCTTGCTAACTTCCATAAACTTTCTTTTGGGCTTCGGAATACCAAATTTTACTGATCCTTCCTTCTGCAACCCTGTCCGATTTGTTCGGACTCCATCAAGCTTATTTTCGGTCCTGGCATTCTTGCCTATATTAAATACCTTTTCATTTGCAGACAAATTCAGCAACCTTGGCTCTTCAGGTTTTCCTGAATCAAGACAATTGCTTTTTAAGGTCTTATCCTTCCCTTTTCCTTCCACTGCAGGACTGCCCAATTTGATTCGCTTCTCCAGCGGCAAACCATCCTGAATACCAAATTTACAGTTTGTTTACTACTAAATTTAACTTAAAAAAACCAAGCACAAGTGCATGTACATTCCCAAAAAAAAAAAGCACAAGTGCCTGTAAAGATGGGTACCTCCATGGATGAGCTGTCGTTCTGCAGACTGGACCATTCAACCCATTTCCCATCCTTCCAAATCAGAGAAGGCCGAAGATGCCAAGCTTTAACATGTGACGTTTCCCCTTGAGCTGTAAATATTAATCAGCATAGGATCTTATAAATTGAAATCATTTACATGCAGGCGTCGTACCCAGTGCATTCCCATAACCAACACACTCAGCACATCCCCACCACACCCCCAAAAAAGGAAAAAACAACAATAAATAAAAAAGAATTCATAGACACCTGGAAAGTGCACTTTTAGTATCGTCTCGTCTTTCTTGTTTTTTTCAGTCACAACTCCTTCCCACCAGCTGCAAATATAAATTGATAGTCATCAGATGAGTTAATGATACCAATGGCTTAAGAGTGGATATGGAAACTGAAGAGAAAAAAAAAAAAAAGAACCAAAGTTGCAGTAATAAACAGGATGACCTGATGCATATTCATCGACTATAGAATACCATCACTACCTAGTTCTTTCAAATTATGAGGGAAAATTCAAGGAAATGTAATTGAGAAGTCCAGTATCACCCAAATTGCAAAACAATGTTTGTTCAATATCTTGAAAAGCGTTCAGGAAATCATTATTTATTTTTTTATATTTTTTTGCAGCCTTGATACAATTGCAGGCAATAGATTATGTTTACCTTCCTCTGCAATTTCACATATACAAAATTCCCAATAAACAATTATAAACAAACTTGCAGTTACCTGTTTTGTATCCACGCGTCAACCTTGTCTCCAACAGACCAAGCATAATCTGCCATTGCTTCCCTCCGCCTTTTTCTTGTCCCTTCAAGGGAGGGGGTAAGAAGGCGACCAACACGTATTTTGGGTGGTTTATCTTCTTCACTGTCAAGTGCCACCCATTCCTGTAGTTTTCCTGAGCCTATGTCAATGGGAAACCAAATATACATTAGAGTATTGCAGGAAGTAGGAAACGACTAGCATGTAGGCATTAGATATACTCTGCCAGACAAACAGTTATATGTATAGTATGAGACGTGGCATTTCCAGCAAAAAACATACAGCAATAGCTAGATCCTAGACCTAGCAAGACAACAAATTTATCACTTAGAACAAGGGAAAAGGATCTGTTGTTTGTTTCCATCTGGCAGCACTGAGGAAAGCATACCTTCATCAGACTGAAGCTCAGTGTAACATACACAAGCTTTGCCATCTTGTAAACTCAGTACAGTAGCTGTGAACCAGCCCACTGCAAATCCACCCCCTTCTTTGAAAACCTAAAAGTCACCAGTGAGTAATACGTTAAACCCCATACCATCTCAAACTTCACAACAAAGTTGCACATAATCACTATAAAATATGATTAATAAATTGCAACAGCAAGGGGAAATAAACAAAGATGTTAAAATGATAGTAAAAAGAAACATTTCAGATCATTCTTCAAAGTTATACCTCTACTTGAGAACCCTCCACAATGCTATCTTTCCCAGAAGTGGGCAAAGCAGACTTTGTAATCTCAGTAACCCTTTCACTGACTATAGGTGATTTCTTAGCTACAGATATCTGTGTTTCCTCCTTATCTGAATCTTCTGATCCAGGAGTGGAAAAATTCAATTGTTCTCTCATTCCATCATTTGATTTCTTAACTAACTCTGACGATACTAGGGGTGCTTTCCAATAACCCTCAGGACCAGCTTTTGCTAACTCGCTCAATGGCAAAGGATCACCCATGGCAACAACTGTTCCAGCATGGGATACTGCTTCTGCTGCTAGCTCAGCAGCTTTTACTATGGCATCCATATTTTCAGCTCGCTTTGAGGCTGAAGATGCAGCTTCAACCCTCCTTCTAGCAGCCTCCCTAGCAGCACTAAGGATTGAACTTGAACTGTTTGTTCCATCCTCCGCCCTAAAAACTGTTCCTGCAGCAGCCAATCCCAATGCATTCATTGCATCAGTACTCAAATCCATCAAACATTCACTTTGATTCCCATAGGCTTCCTCAGCCATCAGTACTGCTTGCATTGCAGCATTTGCTGCAACATTGGCAGCTGCAGCTGCAGCTTTTGCAACAGCGGCGGCGGCAGCTACAGCAACAGCGGCAGAAGCTAATTTGGCTTCAGCATCTGATGTCAATCTGGAATGTTTCTGCTTGTCCAACTGACTCCATATTTCCTGACTGTGACCAACAGCTGCAGCAGCATGAGCAGAAGCTTCCTCTGCTTGTTGCCTAGCCTCCTTAGCTTTACTAAGAGTATCTTTTGATAAAATTGCCCTCTGCTCCAAGCCAAGATCTGCTTTCTTGAGGTGATCGGAGGATACTGACATAGCCAAGTTTTCTGGCATGGCGTTAGGCACATAGGTACTTGGGGTGGTGACCACAACAGATGTAGGTACACTACTAGTAACAGCAAGAGCTAAAGCTGACTCAGGTTGAGATTGAGGCTGCAAACTAATCTGACCAAGTTCCTTAGAATTTGACACCTTTTTTCTTTTTCTAGACTTCGGTTGAGAAGATGGCTCGGCAGGTGATGCTACTCCTACCTTCTTTGGGTCAAGTAGTGGAGAAACCCCTGCAAAAACACTGGTTATACCCCCAGTTTGACCAGTAACAACCGAGGAGGCATGCTTTATACTGGATACTTGTGAGGAAGTTGTTTCTTTAACAGGAGTCAGCAGAACCGACTCTGTACTAGGAAATGCTGAGAAACGAATATTGGTTTCAGCTGCAGATGTCTGTGGGGAAGCAACCCAGGGACCCCGAAACGAGGACTGAGACATCCACGAAGAACTTTGTCCAACAATGTTCCTTATGGGTGATGTTTGGAAAGGAAGCAGTGGAGTATGGACCTGCTGATACTCCATTAGCGAACCTCTTGGCAGCACACCATATTGAGGAGCCTCACAACCAGGGGTAGGAATACTCCAAAGTGGTGATGAAATTGGTATCATGGGACTCGCAGGAGGTGGAATACCCTTGGTGCTGGCTCGACCAGCAGGTGAGGAGATAACTTTACCCTGGAATGCACTTTGTTTAACAGCTTGATCAGGAACCCTACCACCAGTAAATCTCAAGTCTGAAGCACAATTACAAACTCATTAAAATCAATAGAGAATTTCTTTTAAAAAAGAACAAAAAATCTTTCATTAAAGAAAAGATAAATACAGACAAAATGGACTAGTAGTCTACGAAACAGAGATGGAGCAAATATTCAAAAGAGCACCGAACAGCTTAAGTTTTGAAGGACTTACCAGAGGATGACTGCAAAGGGGTTTCTGGATTAATAGGAGTGGATTTTTGACTGTGCAGCCTCTCTACACACATACGCCACGCATTCTCCCAGATACTCCTTCCACCATCTAAAAGAACAAAATTCATAAGTTACTATACATTTATAAAATTGTGAAGAGAAACAAAACAGAGACAACAATAACTAACCAGGTCCTCCATATGCTGACACCATATAACCTTCTTCAGGTGCTGTTCCTTGACTGTAGAATAAAGGGACAGAAAATATGTTCACTTTTCCTGTAATTAAAGAGCTTCGATGTTCTGTTCTTTTTTTCCGTATCACACCATTCGTATGATTACCCCTCCACCACACCTTACTTTCTTCAGCATATAATTTTCAGGATATCACATTTTCGGTGTCTTTTCTTGTTTATGATGAAGATTTGGTTATCTCGGGCCCCAAAAAATATAAAAAGCACTACTTGATCCCATTCATTTTATCATTTTATAGAAGAATATGTTCTTATTTAGGTTTTTGCCCTTCATGATAAGAGTTTGGTTCATACTAAGAAGACACACATCAGTGAAGAAACCAAAGCACCGAAAAGACAAAAAGAAAAGAAAAGCATCAGTAAACAACATATATAATTAACAGGAGGACTCACATCAAAGCTCCATAAACAAATATCTGAGCACGTAATTGCACTTGCTGCAGATCCGTGAAAGGCTGTTGAAATACTAGAGATGCTGGGGCAGAAGAATTCAGATCTGGCAGACTAGATGTTGAACTAGTAAGAATGGAATAAGTTTTTGAGCTACTATCCACAAGCCCATAGTACTGTATCTCATTTGGCTGTGCAAACTGGAAAATTCCAGATTTCCCAAGGGACACACTGCTAGATATGTCTCCCCTTTCTACTTGTCTTGTAGGAGTTGTTGCTTTCGCAGTTCCCTTTTTAGCACTCTCTTTGCCTGCTCCCTTAGTGGACGCTCGCCTTCTTTTCGTTCTGTGGTACCTTTAGAACCACCACTTGCAATCTCTCCATCACCTCCAAGAGAAATTACTTGTGACATCTTTGCATCTATCTGGCCTGAGCCATAATTTGTTTGAGACCCCTCTACAATCTTCAAAAGAAAAAAAAAAATTCCAAATAAGAATTTTGAACAGTTGCGGGTGACAGAACAACAAATAAATAAATTCCTAGAAACATAGATACTACTTCAGTATAAGAATGAGCAACAGATATGGTTAAAAATAATACTTTGGGAGCTGACGTAGCAGGCAAGGGCTGTGAGATGTTGGCAGCAAACCCTATAGGCAAATCTGCAAAGGAAGTGACATCTGAGGTGCCATATCTCTGAACTTTGGAGACATCATTTCCAGTTGGATTTGAGGAATTAGAAGAACGTTTGCTGCTATCCCCAACTACGTCAGTATTTGCAGCATTCTGATTTGTTGACTCCATGATATTGCCTATCCCATGTTTAGTCACAGGAATCTCAGTCGTTCTAAGAGCTTTGGGAGAACCACAACCAGGCTGGCCGGGATCAGCAGACTTGGAACAAGATTCAGGCAAACAAGCAGAAAGCATTGGACCTTTGAAATTTCCAAAAGCATCACCTGAATAATGATCAAAACGATAATTCTAACCAAGTTGACATGGAAATAAAACCGAATGCATACATAAGGAACTAGCTTTTGTAAGTGTCAGTCCCCTCGCTAGAAGGGTAAGCCCCGGAGCTTAATTCGATTCATGATCCAAACACGATAGAGCTACATGATTTCCATCAAAGTTCAGGAAACAATACAGCTGACCTCATAAGACACATGCAACAATGCAAAGAAACTCAACTTACTTATATTCAAAAGAAATTGAAACAGATATATGACTTGTTCAAGCTTGGCACATTAGCAAGTGCAACTCATATAGATAGCAATTGTCAAAGATCATACATAAGATGTTATATTGTTTTAGGTTCAATTCTTTCTAAATAAAGGACATTAATAAGGATAACAGATAAACTAAAATCATCACCTTTAACATTTTCTGATGACTTTTCAGACTTGTCTTCTGTGGTAAATTTGTTTTCTGTTGTTGCTCCATCATGAGTTGCAGAATCATCACCTCGTTTTACTTCCACATCCGTTGTGCTTCTCTTACTAATCTCGTTCGCAACTGCTGCTCCAGGTTCAATTTGGCTTTCAGTATAGCAACCAATTGAAGTTGGCAGAGACTGATCAAGAGTCTTGCATAATAGTTGCCCAGCAGAATCACAGGAAGCACCTTTTTCAGCTTCACAAGCAGGGCCTCGGCCAGATTCTACCATAGGTGATGACACAATACATGACAAACTTACATCTTTGGATGTTTCAATTGTAGTTTCTTCTTTATTGTCCGAGTGTGATCCCATAGCAGGAGAAGGTGCTGCAGGAACCACTGATACATTATGAATATGTGTGGTTGCAAAATTCTCAGAAGCCACTGCGAGAGAGAGAGAGAGAAGAGAGAGAGAGAGAGGTCCAAGTTAGTACATTTAGTTGATAATAAATTTCTGTCCATCCAGTCTCAATTTCAAAGCATACCTGATGCACTGCCATCAACATCATGATTTTGTGTTGGAATCACATCTTTCTCTGCAGAATCTTTGAGAATCGTTGACAACCCATCTCCCTTACCAACAGATCCGACAAGCTCCAAATCCATAATATTAGATTCAATGAGCGATTTTGAACTATCCTTTTCAATGGAAGAGAGGTCCAGGTCACATTTTCCAGATATGCCTTCTTTGTAAACTTCATTATCAGAACACCTTTCTGTATTCTCTCCCAGATTATAAGACGATACATTTAATTCCTCAGCAGAAACTCCAACAGCATCACGAGGACTTTTAGAAGCTCCAGTCACATGCAGTTCACTAGGCATTTCAGCTGAAGAATAAACTTCCCGAATCTCATCACTTTTTCCTTTAAAAACATCAGTTTCTTCAATGACTGTCATAGAAGC
Organism: Fragaria nilgerrensis; assembly: GCA_010134655.1. NCBI lineage: Eukaryota > Viridiplantae > Streptophyta > Magnoliopsida > Rosales > Rosaceae > Fragaria > Fragaria nilgerrensis. The sequence continues at coordinate 12,318,593 of CM020981.1, forward strand.
CTCAGACTTTCTGACCAAACTCTCACTATCAAGGGATTGGCCACCACATTTCATTCCATCCTCCTCGCTATTCTTTCCAGAATCCACCTTCAAACTAGGGTCTAGACTGGAAGGAATTCCAGAATTGCTGTTCCTGACCTCATCTGGACACACAGTATCACTTTCGTAGGCTACAGGTGATAAAACATGTGGGCTCATGCTAGAATGATCACCGGCAGTATCTGTGCCTTTTGACAACACCATGTCTTCAGATTTAGTAGTCTCGGCAGGAACATCAGAGCATTTCCTGTGACTGCTTGCATCCACTGTATGTAAGTAATTATCCGCTGTCATATAGGGCTTACACAGGAAGAAATGCTGTTGCCAAGTTCAACTGCATGCCCCGTGTCACTCCCGTAGGCCATTGGAGATAACTTATGTGCATGACATTTAGATTGATCACCACCAATATCTGTATCTTTCAACGGGACCACATGTTCACTATTGTCGGTATCAGCAGGAACTTCAGGGGACTCCTTGTCACTGCATACATCCACTGTATGCAAGCTAGAATCCCCTTTCAGGCTAGGATCTAAACCAGACAAAACTCCAGCATTGCTGTTCTGAAGCTCAGAGCCATAACCACTGTCATTTTGGTTCAAATTAGATGAAACTCCATCAGTATCTGTATCTTTAAAAGAGATAACATCTTCACATTTCTTGGTCTCATCAAGAACTCCAGGTTGTTCCCTGTCAGTGCATCTGTCCACTGTATGTAAGTCAGATTCTCCTTTCAGGATATGATCAGGACTGGAAGAAACTTCGCAAAGGTTGTTCCTAAGCTCATTTGTGTTGGTCATTGTAGATTGATCACAATCAACATCACTGTCCTTAAACACTACCATGCCTTCACATTTATTGGTCACAGTAAGAACTCCAGGATATTCACTCTCACTGCATCCACCCATTGTAGGTAGAATAGAATCCCCTTGCATCATAACATTAGCTGCTTCCTGCACATCAGTAACAGTATCTTCATTTGCAATTTCTTCCTTTACACAGTCCACCTCTGATGCTGGACAATGAGGTTTGTCCAAATCATTACTACATTGAATATCTATGCTTGCCACATGACCGCTTGGATTCTCTTCACTAATATCCATTATATGATGTGGAGCATCTTGATTATTTAACTCATCACTACTTGTAACAAAACTTTGCACAGAAGTCATCACAATATCAACTTGCATCTCTGAAGCAGATGAATCTTCATGCATTTTATTATCTGGAGGATAATCAAACAAATTATCAATTTCCATATTATTCACAACCTTTCTTTTCTCATCAGACAGACACCCTTTAGTTACAGGCAGCCTGTCCTGATCACCGATAGAATTTGGATCCAAAACAATTGAATTTCCATCAACCGGTAATTCAACTTCCCGAGTTTGTGAAGCATCCTCAAGTCGAGGCTGATCTCCAACATCCTGTACGCCAGAAAGGTTTCGGGCAATCTCATCTGGCAGTGAAGTAGAATGTTCTAGATCTCTAACATCCCCTATTTCAGTGAGAATGTTATCATCATTCTTCAAATTCGGCTCCATTTGCTTTATGCAGCCCACTTCCTTGCACGCATCTGATTCCTCAAAGATAGTCTGAGCGGGAATTATTTCTTCCTGCCCAACAGATTTTAATAGCATTTCAACAGATTCTGAGGACGTGGCCTCAGACCAAACATTGTTTCGCCTTGATATAGAGCACGATTCTACCGCACTTGGACTAAACTCTATCCCACTACTCCCACGAGAGAAATCCTCAATCCAGTTGTTAGCTTCACTACTCTCAATGCCAAGAAAAACCTCAGTTTCAACCAAACTATCAAACCTCAAATGCCCCTCATCAAAATCAAACTTGGGAAGACAATATGGCTGTAAAACTGGAGGACAATCGGTGCTCCCTTCACCAGCTAAATGGAGATTCTGGCTTTGAAAATCACTGTCATCATAATCCATGGGTAAATCCCTACAAAGAAGATAAGAAATAATGATAATAATAAGACAGATGATTCAAACCCAGTAATCATAAATAAATCAAAACTAAAATTCCCAGATAGCTGCTACAGTGAGATAAAACTATGTGCAAGTAGATAACTAGATGCAGCAAATATTTACAACTATCATCTTGCATAAAAAAAACAATGTGTCATAGCTTTACAACTGTCTTCGTTGTTAGATGTTTAAGAAAACCGCACTCAAATATCCAATGGCACCAAATATATTTTTCCCTTGAAAAAGTGCTTACAAGCATATTTTTAAAGAACTATAGCATCACTCCAAAACAAAAGCAATAAAAAGCATATAATAAACACCTGAAGCTAGTCAACAGAAAGAAACGGTAACTAAACGCATACATGCTGACCTCTATAATGCTGCAAATTTCTAAATTCAAAAACATCCTTCGACCCTAGATTATAAAGACAACAGTAAAACTAAACTTCCATCCTAGATTAAGTTCTGAATATATACCTATCGATCACTCAAGAAAAGAGACAGCTCCTAAATAACTGCCAATGAGAAAACCAAGTCTGAACCAGACAACCAGACTAGATTTTGATTTCCTAAGGTGATTCTGGCAAAAGACTCCACCTTTATTCACTAATCACTAAATATCGGTTATTCACAAATCGATTCGCTCCTACTCACTTCAATCCGGAGAACTAAACAGAACAATAATCATAAATAACACATAATCATAAAATTGAAATTTAAAGCTTCCGCATTTCCAATTAAACTCACCGTTTGATAGGAAAGCAAGGCAGATTACTTTAGCCCTAATTTTACAGACAGAGAGAAGCAAATAGAGAGAATTGAACAGTACCAGAACAAGTAACAAGTGTAGAGACGCTACCTCCCTCCATCCGGTGACGAAATCCGGCCCTCAGCTTCTCCCCAATCTTACGCTCATCTGCAAAACCAAACCCTAACAACTCAGTCTCTCTCTCTCTATCACCACTCGCCTAATTTCTGATACGCGAGAGAAACAGCCGTAACGGAGAAAAAGGGAAAAAGCGGCGGCGGAGGGTTTTGGTTTGCTTACCGGAGTGGTGGAGTTTCCGGCAGATCGAATTAGGGTTCCGGCGGAATCAAAATAGGGAGTGACGAAGACGAAGAGGAAAGAGTGTGTGATGAAACTGTGGCTCTCTTTTTTGTTTGTTTTCTCTCGACTTTTTAGAGAGAGAAAATGTTAAATGCCAAGAGAAAAAAAAAAGAGAAAATTTGAAATAACGGGTACGATTTCGTGAAATGGGCAAAGGATCCGACGGGTAGTAAAGAGACCCGCGACGCGTGGCGTTCTATTAGTGGTTGATGGAAGATTCTGTAGTTCCGTGGGACCCTGTAATTGTGAATGTGTTAAAATGGGTGATTCGAATCGGACGGTGAGGGTGGGAGGTTGAGGTAAGATAGGTGACAGGCAGGTGAGGGGAAGTGGAAAATCCAAAAGAGGGTGACACGTGGCGGGGTATTGGATCAGGGTCAGCGAGTAGATAGAGTACAAGAGTGTGATTATGTGAGTACTTTCTCTGTGTGGTTTTCATGATGGACCATGTGATGTGGATAAGAATTTTTTTTTTTTTTCTTTTGTTTTGTTCAGCTGAGACTTTCAGTTTTAAGGTTTAAGCCCAAAAAATCTATTTATTAACTGGTAAGTAGTAACTATTAGACATACGAACTTCAAAAAAATATTAGACAATATGTTCTTATTGAAGACGACTCTAAGATTCTTATTAACTGTTTTACATTAGCAGATAATGTTCCTTTGAGGATCAAAGTTACGGTAAATGATATCATCGGCCTTGCTGCTCAGTTTGATTTAGTGGTGTTCCGTCATATGTATCGTTGATTTCGTGCATTCCCATGTTGCTCTTTGTGTTAGGTTTCATTGTCTTCTTTTTATCGTGTCTCTAGCGTTCCATTTAGATTAGCTGAAAAGAAGATACGGAAAGAAGGTGTGTCTCGCAGTTTTGTTTTGTAGTTGTTATTTTACATTTTTCAGGAAAAAAGAAAACACCAAACCATATCTATCTTCAAAAATTCTACGAAATGTAATTAGTTCACTTCGCAACCTTTCTTTTTAGCATTTTAAGCCAATTCTTATTGACATAACTGATATAATTGCTTTCGGTTGAAGCTCCTTAATCATCAACAACTTCCAGAGAGTTGACCTTTTGGTGCACAAATGACACATTATTATCAAGTTTTTATGGTATTGTATTGCAGCTTTCAGGATGAGGTAGTTGGAAATCATGCAATAGTTCGGTGCTAACAAATGTTGGATTTAGGAAATGAAATGATTTAGTGGCTAACCGCTTTGCATGATTTTCTAGTGATTCTTGTGTAGTTCAGAAATGGCTATTGCACCTTATGGTATGGGTCTAGCTTGCAATCGAGGGAAGCTACAACTCAATTCTTTCTCTGGCATGTAACACTACATGAACCATGTTGCCTTGCATGACATATGATGATTACTTGCTCTGTGCCCATCAAGATTCTTCACATTAGTGTGAAGATGTTACCATTCTATAGAGCTGCAGGAATAAAGTATGCCAAGCAGAAGTTCTCATCATACTTGTCCTTGTATAAATGTGTCGTCTTTCAAGTTGACGTTTAAAGCTCCAACTCTGTCATAGGGAGGAAATTTAGAATGAAGTTGAGACTCCCAATTCATTTTACTTCGGTAATGAACGGATAAAAGGAGAGTAACAAAGAGACTAATGCACGCAATTGAGTGCGAAAATCGCCTCTTACAACGCTACAACATTATGTACATTAATCTCCCATATACAAATAAAGGTCTGAAATTTAAACTACAACGGCTGCAAGCCTGAGAGAGTGAGAGTAATGTTAATTAGTGTTAGACTGAACCAATCCATCAAAGCTATTATGAAAGGGAGGATTCTAGAGACACATACATAGTGGTATTGAAATTAATAAGATCTGATGCAGAAGAAGCTTGTAATCCGCTAGTGCATCATTGACCACTCTGATGAACTATTGGCACCCCCAAAAGTTGACAAAGGATGGATTTTTTATGGAATGACTCTCACAAGTCAAAACCACCATGGCTTCTCTGCTAGATTCTTTGGGAACACGTATCTGAACCTTGAATTGTAAGGTAACCACTCTATGATATGAGATGGCTTCTTACTGGATTTATGACCAATGCAGTTTCTAATTGAATCCTGAAGCTTCTTATCAACATTATCAGTGACCCATTTGAGAAGATCATCAGAGCTAAAAGATGTTTTTCTCGAAAATTTTTCAAGAATCTTTGGTAGAAGAACTTTCCTTGACATCTTTACCACTACATTTGCTCTGATGAACTCTTTCTTCGCTTCTTCAAGCTCGTCTGTAACATTTGAGGCTGTGTAGACTTTTAACTACAAGCAATAAACATGCATCAGTCTTAATGTGCTTTGAAGAATGATTTTTAATGATGAATAAACAATATTGATGGTAAAAAAATTCATCAGCCGCTTCTTATGAAGAAACATGGTAAAGACAAGCGAGAAAGTAAACATAAATTTAAAGGGGAAATCATGCACTAAAGCACTACAATAGACTACTACTTGTTCCTAGGTGTAAGTACCAGTGACTTCTCTTCTATTGTATTGTTCATTTGTTCTTTGGTGTTACTTTCTGTTTCCAGTTGCATTTTACGCATTTTGGATGTCATTAATTGAAGTATCTTTGACCAAAAGGGAAAGAAAAAAAAACCATGATTGACAAATCTGTGTACCAATAAGGAAGACAGTATTAAACTTCAGCAAGTATTCGGACAATAATACTCATCTATACTATCATGCTGAAACAAAGAAGCAATTAGCAAAATAAATTACCGCAGGATCAGAAAAGGCTCCAGTACAAAGAGCAAAGCAAACAAGGGGTTCGGAAACTGGGAGACCCAATTTTGAATTGCGAAGCTGTTTGTCCTCCCCAAACTTCTTTCTCAAGGCAGTTGAAAGGAACGTTTCGAGCCACTATAAACACAGAAGAAAATTACATGATATATATAATATGGTGTTTCTATTTTATATTTAAAATACAGAAGAAAATAAAACCAATTTCAAGGAATAGATCAAAAGACATTTTGTATACATTCTTAGATAAGAGTTTGGTGAGTACCCATCCAATCCTGGGTGTTTGGAATCCAAATATGGATTGCTCTATGGCATTTGCGCTGATGACAACACCCCCTATGTTGTAAGCAGCCTGCACTATACCAGAAGTTCATCATCTTTCTCCTTTAAATCCAAAACACACCTTCTGGGCTAGGAGAATGGGGTCTATCCACTCAGTTTTAAGCGAAAGTATTAATATATAAATACATGCAGTGTTTTTTTTTTTATTAAGCTGATAGCAAAACCACTTGGAACAAAGAATCGAACTACCTTATGGAACAAGGCCAACCTTCTTAAAGAGCTGTTGGGAATTCCATACGCTAAATATACCTGCACAAACGTAGGGAGAAAACTATGAATACTAGCAATTCTAATAAGGGAGAAACAATGGTTGGTTAAGAACTCTTTACATGCATAAGCATAGCGTTGTAAACATTGATCCAAAATGCAATTTAGGCATTCAATTCCATCTGAGTGACATCCACCTTCTCCAATTGCTCTACCAACATTCTGAGATTAAAATTGAAGCTTGTCATGTCAAAAGTACTATTAGGTAAACATAAAAGGAAATCAAGTGCAAGTTTCCAGAGACACTTATATATCCTTGAAGGCTTAAACTATATGTGTCATACATAAAAGAATTTTAATGTTTGTATGGGTCAGGAGTACACATTATGCTCCAAAAGTTCATGAATCTATCTTTTAAATGGACAATGCTAGATTTACTGATTGCACTTAATTGTGCTTCACCACCATAATTTGAGAATTTTTTCTTTTTAGTGGATTTACTTTTAAGCCAAATAGATAAAAGGAAACAATCTGAAGCCAATATGTCAGGGATTTTTAGAACTATGTAAAGGATTCTACTGATGATGCTAGTCACCAAAACAAATGCTTTAACCTGAATTTAGAGCAGTTGACAAACACAATGTCCAATAATGAAGTCATTCTTCCATTCAAAGCCCCAGTGAATCAAGGGAATAACACAACACACTCCCTCCTTTCACTTGTGCTTTTAACAGGTGTATGACTTGGTAAACTATAGATGAATTGTACAGAAGTACAGAACCAACCTATAGTATTAAATGGCATAAGAAGCATGAGAAGACTTTCTCTTATCAGTTGATATCCAAGATATTTCTACCATCGATTTGCCAGATCAGTTTTGGGCATCTTCAGTACCATCTGGAGGTTGTAAAACTTTAGTGGATGACCTCGACTGCAAAGGCGATGGGTTTTTCTCAATCTTCTCAGAGGCTGAACTGCAAAGCCAACAGTAAACTAGAGACATACACCTGACCATTTCCTCAGCTAACTTGCTAGGGCACTGGTGGAGATGCTCTTTCAGAGTTCGCAGCATAGAAGTTTTCTCCAAGACTGGAACCCTATGACGAATCTGCAAAAAAAAGAAAATGTTTAAATGGCATCAATAAACATGTAGCAGATATGGCCAAACAGTTATATGAACCACACACTAAATTCCTGTCATATGCAATCACCATAAACCACCTATTAAAACTCTGTTTACCATTTTAATAAAGACTGACCAGAAAATAATTATTCAAAAATAACTCTTCACATTTCAGCAAATTTAACATTTTGAGCATACAAGTCATACTGTGTACTAAAGTAATATATTCAACCAGACGACACAGATATCAACAGATGTTCAACAGTAAGCCAAGACAAATAAACATATATAGTTATATTATACCTTTTCTACCTTGGAAAGGTCTGAACGAGTCTTTGCAAAATCAGTGTCACTTTTGCTACTAGATAGTGGGGTATGACTAGTCTTGGAAGTTCTTTTTCCTGAGTCATCTATAGCAACTAGAGCTCTGAAATGTCGGAAAGAAAATTTTTTGGTGGAACAAAATGCACTTGAAATGATACTAGGATGTTTCCTAGATCCGTTCTTCATATGAGCAGGGGAAGCAACAAGTGAGCTCTGCTCCGAAGGTGACTTACTAGCACACTTTTCAAAAATACTCCTATAGAGAGAGAGAACATGCTGCTCGCAATTTGCAACTTCTTCTTCAAGTAATTCAATTTCAAAGATCAATTCCTTCGTCTAAAGAAAAAAATTGTGGTTATTTTCTGCTTCAGTGTTGAGACAGCTAATAAATGGTATGCAATACTATGAGTATGAAAATGGTACACACTATACAGTAGAAAATTTTGGAATAAATGTTGATGATGCCCTGAAATACAAGATACAATTATAGACAATTAAAAAATAAAGAAAAACAAAAAATTAATTAAAAACTCAGAAGCACTGACACTCACTACTCCGTTTGCCTCACCAGTCTAAACTTTGAAGTCCGTCGAGTTAAGCGTTTTAGACAACCATTAAATGTGAAAAGCTTATGCTGTACCTAGACCTTGCAATACAACATAGAAATGGGATGGAAAATACCTAGACCTCTTACAATCGAAGGCTATGACATCATGTTAAACCACTGAGTAGAACTCGCCCTTGCAAAACCAGCTTACAAGGAAAGGGTTCCCACGTAGGCACTCAGGCGATTTAAGACCATGCTACAACACTCCCCCTCGTGACAGTGATTGGAGATACTTGGATCTTCCTTTCCACATATAGGGCTGTAGATTCTAACCTCACACATCCTTGCAGTACACGTGTTTTGGTCTTGTTAAACCATGGTATAGCAAGACCAGTGCTATAAGGAAAGGGTGCCCATGTGTTCGTATACTATAAAACGTAAGTACGATAAAGATCAGGTTATATGAATTTTAAGTTGAAACACATTGGCAAAACCAAAAAAAAAAATATGGAGCATGGAAGAAAGTTTTACAACATGGAACCAAAGTTCAATTATATGCAAAGTAATCATAGCTATTTGACAGTTGCATAAATTTCTCAAAAATCAAGCAAAATTATACATTACACATTACTGTTCTTCCAACTAAGGCAATGAAGACTAGTAATTACCTGGACAGAAAAATGTCTATGTCCAGGTGATAGAGTACTTGAAGCTCGGCCCATTGCCCTCTCAAGCATGTTACGCATAGATTTCTCTTCCTGTAAACGTAACTGAAGCTATTCGATCTGCAAATGTGTGTTTTTATCAATAAATCATTTTTTGGTCAGATAACATATATAGAATTGGTAATTCGGCAGTCTCAGTGCTGCAACAACGTTCTAGTAAAAGATATTTGAATATACTGTAAATATATTAATCTGTTCCTCCCCTTCATGCTATAGAAAGATTCGTCAAACACAATGCTGAAAGAGACAGAAACTGAATTCCATTTCTCACATCTTTTTCCAAGGACGCTCTATGGTTTGATGATATATTCTTGTTAAGATAAATAGGATTGTCATGCCAAGGACTTCATCCTGTAGAAGCACTTGTTGAAGGTGATGAAACCTGTTAATCACATTCAGAAAACAGTGAAGTATTTTAGATTTAATTAACACTGAGAAAGAAGGTTAATTCTGCAATATGAATTTATACATGTTCAAGTTTGATCATAACAATATAGCAGGAGTCCTATGTACATATAAAGCTTGAGAACAATATTATTTTCATATCAACTGACATATGTTGTCTCACCTGTGTTTCATTCTTGTCCTTCTTCCTAGAACCTAAGACTCGACCTCTTGGAATACCAATATTCCTGTCAGAAGTGCTGAAAGGGAAAGAGAATGAAAAATATGTCAAATGTAACTGCTCTAAACTTCTAATGGGTATGGTAAGAGGAAACACTCAAAAAATCAATCTTGGAGGGCCTCATAAGTTACAACTGCAGAATTAGAACATCCCAACCCAAGTCTTTTGATATCAGTACTTTATTTCTTACTAAAAGTCTATAACACGAACCTACGATGTTATACTGATCTTGAAATTCCAACGTTCTTTATTCAAAACCAAATAAAAGTACACAGCTGGGGGATAACGAATAAGAGATTGCGGAGAACACCATTTGAAACTCTCTAATCCTTACAGCCTTGAAGAAAATACATGCTTTTTCTCAAAGATATACTTTTAAGTGTCATAGCATTTATTGCTCCCAATAAGTTATAAGCTGACATTAAGTTCTCTGAATATTAGCTTCTTAATTGCATTGCAAACTGGACTAGCCATCCATTTCAGTACTTGCCAATATCGCAATACAGACATCAGAATCCCTCAATCTTTCACTTTGAAACTAACAAGTAGATGATGCCAAAACTCAAACAGTCAAAGCCCTCCAAAAGGTGTTTCTTATTATGGTCTGAAAAGTGAACATTCTCATCTAATACAGAAATCTTAAGACCTAAACTGAATGAAATCCAAAAGCATCCACCTCCAAATTATAAATATACTCACAAAAGTAATCACAACAGTTATCAGTGGTAAAGACTGTACCTTTTGGAGCGCCTGTGTTGGGTATGAACATCTGAGCCTGGCCCAGAATCTCCATTCTCTCTTTTCCCACCTGCTTGTTCTTGAAACCCATCTTTCTCTCCAATTGTGTCACAGACAAAACCCACCATTTCAAATCTTATCCCTCATAAAACCCATAAAGCACTCACCCACTTCTCATAAACTATTCAGCTACCCAATCAATCTATCAAGAACAAGTGCAGGTGAGTAATGTGATAAATATGGTGAAGTTGGTATGAAATAAAGAGAGAATCTCAATAAAAATTGGGTAGTTCCTGAATGGGAATGATTGAATTTAAAGCTTGAAACTTTGAATGATTGTATGTGGAATCTGAGATAAATTTCAAACAATGAATATTATTTTGAACAGAAAATAAGGGTGGAGTTACCTAAGGCAGCTGCAGGGCCACAGTTGCAGAAATAAATTTCTTCACTTTTGGGTTGTTAAGGGCATTCAATTTGCTACCGATCTGGAGAGTCAAGTCTTTCTGAATAGTTTTTTGAAATGGAAGGACAAGGGGGTTGCAGACTTCTCTGTGGGCCTGGTGCTGCTGATAGCTACTGACCAGTGAGCCTACTTCCCGCCAGAACCATTCATAGCCTGCCACATTTCTGTTATCATTTGAACTACTGGTTTTTTCTTTTCTTTTTTGGTCTGTGAAAAATTCAGTCGAATAATTTGTGAATTTACAGTAATTGAACCAGAACGGATTCAAAACTGAAAATATATCAAATTACCTTTGGAGAGTGGTATACCCATGATTTTAAAATCTTGATTGAGCCGGGTTCCTCCTCGCAGGTTGTAAGCAAGTATATGCAGGTGTCATCAGAATGAGAGAAAAAAAAGAAATCTGATAGGGCCACCAACCACCTTTGAATTCAACAAAATCAAAATCCTTCAAAATCGTTGGACTTGTGAACACCACCATCATCATTGAAATATTATTTTTAAATCTTGATTGAATTCCTCAAGATTTCAAAAGACTTTTCAAATTCTTGATTGAATACCACAAGATTTTAATGGTCTTTTAAAAACAATCATATAAACTCATAATTGAATATACCCTGAACATTAGAGCCTCGACGTCTTTGGCACAGTGAATACGAGGGTCCTATGGTGGCGGCAGTAGAGGATTTTGCCTTCTTCGGCTATAGGGTTCTACGGTGTGTTTAGATGTTGGTGAATTCTCAGGAATTTATCAAAAATAAGGAATTCTCAATTTCTCAGGACCATTTCTCTCGTTTAGATTCTTATCCCATGGAATTAGCAATTTCCGCGGGAAAATAATCGTGGAATTTGAGAGCTTAAATTCCCGACTTGAATTCCTCATAATATAGGCGTCATTTGTCAATTCTTTTGACTGAGGTTAGTCTGAATACAAATTTTTGTCATTTTAAAACTCTACATCATGAAATCCAAACAATGAAATTCTCAATTAATGGAATTTAAATTCATAGAATTGTAATTCTCATGAATTTGAACTTTCTATGGAAATTGAAATTACTTAATCCAAACACAACAGAGTGTTTTTTATGATGGGCTGTTTTTTTTTACTTTAAAAAAAATTATTAAATAACTTATGTACCCTTATATATGTCAGTGAGGTTTGAACCTATGACCTCAACATTGTCAATTAGACTACCTAACCAATCAAGTTACGGCTCACCGACAATTTTTTTTAGTTTTTGTTTTGTTTTGGAAATAATGCTCTCTTTTTAGAGGGTATAATGAGCTTGGCCATGTGTCCTTTATTCATTTAGTCGTCACACGGTTCATTTATTCCATTATTCATTTAGTTGTCACGCGGATATACTAGTTAGGTTGGGTGAATGATTTAAATCTTGTAACTTCTTTTCGTTCAAGGTGTACGTAGTAGTTTAGGCTAAGATATTTTTAAGAGTCATGGTTATATGTGCAGTTGACGTACTGCCTAAGCATCAATTGTATTAGGACATCTTCAAAAGGGGATCTTCAAATCCTTTAGTTTGACCAAGTATTGAGGTTGTATGATCTTAATTATCAATCAATGAATTTATTTCTTCTTTTCAAAAAAAAAAAATCACAAAGTCCCTTAAACACAAAGTCCCTTAAAGCAAAAACACAACGGGTCAAATTAAAAAATATAGAGAAAATTGATACTGTCTATTTCAGGTTTTAGGTTCACCTTTTAGTCGAATAGTATAACTGTACAACAATTTATTTTTTTTTTCGATTTCAGCTGTACAACACTTTATAAAAATTCTAACAATAATGAACTAATCATGCATGTTTTTCATAATTGTACAAGGTTTCCTATTTTCAAATGACGTAGATGTTTCAAAGTTTTCTAATCCTATTCATTGTGGGAAGAGGACGTAAAGATCTGTATTAATAAACTATAAAAAAAAGTTATCGAGGGTTCTAATAATATATATATTCAAAAGAAATTTTGATATTTAAGCCCATGAAATTAAGGGCTATAGGCACATATTTATTGAGCCTATATCTAAGACGAGCTTTGTGTATAACTAGGTTTCTTGTCAGTTTGATTTTATTTCAATTTGTTCTTATGAGAAAACATGATCAAAATTAGATACGTTTTCTATTATAATCATAGTATATGTAGTGACAGTTACCTTGGCATGTATAGTGACAATGTCGTATGTAGTTACATACAATGACATAGTGATTGATATATGTAGTGATAATATCATCATATGTAATTCATGTACTTTTATCATTCCATTATACAAGAAAATATCCGTTCTGAAGTGCACATCCGTGAATTTGTTAAAATACAAATGAACACATGTTAGACAGTTGATAAACTCACTCTATGTTGGTCATACTCCCACTAACAAGTCTTTTTCTCATTTCTATCATGTATGAAGTATATATATAATGAAAAAGATGATGTTGACCTATTGCAAACGGTTGCGTAGGTTTTTTTTACTATTTAGGTAATTTATTTACTAGCACATGATTCTAGCATATAATTAAAACATTCATAGAAAGAACATGCTAAAATTTCACCTAAAGACCTATAATCGACTTGGTTATTAGGTTTGGCGGAATCACTGCTGTCTTAACATGAATTGTTCTAATTAAAATGCTAAAAAATGCGACAAATTAGCAAAACTGAATTATAAACATGCAGAAATATATAAGATTGACAAAATATTTTTTGTGACGGAATACTGGGCACAAAATAGAATTTATTTATCTAAACATAAATACAAACTAAAACCCAGAGCCTCACTTTTAGGCGAACAGCTAAAAGTTGTTTAGCTGCTCATAATTACAAGTACTTCCTTGAAATAAAAGACACACCACTCTACACTGACTCGCACATGCAAGAAGGAAAGAACACACTATAGTGACAGTTACATTGACATATATAGTGACAGTGTTGTATGTAGTTACATACAATGACATAATGATTGATATATGTAATGACAATATCATCAGATGTAATTCAAGTACTCACTCTTGGGCAAACAACTAAAAGCTGTTTAGCTACGCATAATTACAAGTACTTACTTAAATTAAAAGACACATCACTCCACACTGACTTGAACAAGAAAGAAAAAACAATTTTCTGATGCCCCTAAACTAAAACTCAAGGTTCCTTATATAGACAACGGAACTCAAACTAGAATTGAAATACAACATAAAAACAGTAAAAGACAGCTTCATTATTCTTCCATTAGCTGACATCTCAATGATTCCTCCCTTAACTGGCAGCTCCATTATTCATCCACTAAGTAAAGCATATTCCTTCTTGATAAGAAAATGATCACATGTCATCAAAATCTTTAGAACTATTGCCCATACAGGATCCTCATATCTGCTTCTTGCATTTCTTTCATTTACTTCCATGTCGGTATCTTTATACACCTTATAGTGGAATCAATTTCTTTTTTCTTGAGAGATAAAAATAAATCACTGCTAAAACCCGGGCAAAACCACCAAATCTGCTCTAGTTAATCTGCTTGAGATAATAAATAATCTACTTGAAGTAATCTACTCGAGATAAATATTCTATTTGAGAAAAATAAACTGATGAAAATAAATCTCTTCAAGTTTAGTGAAATCTCCTCGAGATTAATCACTAATTCATCCTATGCTTAGAAAATCTAGGGGTTCTTAGTCTAGTTTAGTGAAATCTCCTCGAGATTAATCACTAATTCATCCTATGCTTAGAAAATCTAGGGGTTCTTGATAGACTTCAAGAGTTTCTTTGATGATCTTAATGTTTTTTAGAACTTTATAGACTTTTCTCTGAACCAAATAGATATTATCTCAATAATTTGGATCTTCTCTATCAAGTGTAGATCTAAAATTTTTTAAGATTGTCAATTAGTTTTGTTCTTCTCTAGTTTCTTTGCAGATAGTAAACAACTGTGTTATAGTAAGAAATAAAATTATGATATGTGATGAAAGATAAAGTGTAGAGACAAAGAGATAGCAAGAGAATCATCATCTCATTCATTGATAGGAGCCCTTTATATAGAGAATTACATAATACCAATATAATAAGGATAATGAATATATAGATCTAGTCAAACTACATATCCTATTGGCATAAGGCCAAGACACATATAAAGAATATCTAGAAAGATATAGAATATTCTAGAACACTCCCCCTTGTGTCTCGCGCTGATATGTCGATGATGTTGATCTGTTGCCTCGTCAAAAACCTCGTCAAGTCACAAAAACCCTATGAGAGAAAAAATAAACCTTGATCGTAGAAGAAAAAGAGTACAACGCATATTTCACATCTGATAGTGACATATATGCATGTGCTAGACTCCCCTGAAGTCCGCACCTCCCCTTGATCTTTGATTCTTACTAATCACGGAAATTTCAATAACTTAGCATGTCAATGCTCTTTAACATGTCTCCAAATGTGGCATTAGGCAATGATTATCGAGATCATGTCGGATTGTCCTCAAACATGATCTTTTACACTTAGATCTTGAGGAGAAGGCCGCTTTTGAACTCAAAACATAAGTTCGTGCAGGAAATCAGATTTCCGTGCAGCATGACCTTCAGTTACTAGAACAGCCATAACTTCCTCTAGGAAATACATATGAACAAACCGTAAATGGTTTTGAAAACTAGACTCATAGAGCTTTCCAACTGTATATTACATACATTCTGGTTCATCAGGAGCTGTTCACAAAATCCCGTCAAAGTTGACTGTTTTGCCAAAATCAGATTCTCGGACAGATTCGTCCTACTTTACAAAAATGGCCATAACTCACTCAATATGATAGCTATGATCAAATTGTTGATGTCCCTGGAAAGTAGACACATAGACCTTTCCAATGGTACTAACTTCACCATTTTCCAGTGAGTGAGATTTCCTATAGGTTCTATGGAAGTTGACCTACGAAACTTGGCAGATTCTGATTTCGCTATTGATGTGTCTTTTTTATGTAGGGATAGACTAAGCCTCAACTTTTCATACCATTAAGTATTGAAAAATGAGTTATTGCCATTACATTGGCGTTGCGTGGACGCATAGTTACACTAAGTTTTACAACTTTTCATAGCGAATGAGATGTCAAGTCTTTCGTATTGTATTGAGTACATTGGTGCGTCTTATTGTACTTAGATGAGAACTCCATCTCTTAACACATATTTGTTATCTTTCTTAGACAAAACAATAGATATCTCTTTAGAGTAAAGACTTTGACTAATCATGGGAGTATATGTAGGCCTCACTTTTGTTAGAGCGCCTAAACCGATTGATAGAAAATCATCATCAATACAGTAATCGAGTGCCTTTTCGAGACCATGTCTTCCCAAGACCTTTAGCAAACGTGTGCTCCTGTGGTATGGAGCAACTTGATTTGGATGAATGAAGTCCATTTAAGATCTTCATGTATATCTCTGATCCCGTAGAGATGTTATTATGACCACATTCATAGGCTGCATGTTCAGTTATTCGGAAACTACCAAACTGACAAAGTAGTAGAGTGCAATGACATCCATTATGAGAACATATCTCATCGTAGTCGATCTCAGTGCGTGTCAGTAAGAGACCTTGCGCCATAAGGTGAGTTTAAGCTCTTGTTCTCACTACGTTATCTAACAAAGACATAGTTGATAGGGTTTAGCTTGCGGTGTCGGCATCACCTGTCTAATGACCTATCTCTTTGTTAATGCTGGATCATATCTTTCCATTAGGCCAATCAATTAAGTTGATATCCATCAACAAATGGTGGTTCGATAGTAGACTCATTACCCCATGTCCTTATGTACACTAGTGTAATACTTGTAGAGATCTCTATATGGATTGGATTTGACATTGCGGTGTCCCCCAAATGATAATCACAATTCAGACTTCATGAGACGGATTTGAGTATCACTGATCAATGGATCAGTTTGTGCCAAACTCAAGAAAGTATCGAACCTAAGGGCCTCCCTCCTTTTGGGGAGCCACACGGCCTTGTGACACCAATTTTGTCACTATATGGCGTCATCATATCACCATCCATGATGATGGTGTCAAGACCAACTCCATTTGGTCGCGCCATGTCCTCTTGATAAGACATTGATTCTTGCAGACATATTTGCAGCATGTGATTTCATCATTTTAACACTTTAAGCATTTGAGATTTGGGATCAAGATGAGACTTAGTGGGGACACAACACGACAATTCATGTTGTTCCACTTGAACATTTGTGTTCTTATCTCCCCCTAACGGCGAGAATATTGTCTCATCAAAGTGACAATCCACAATTTAGTGGTGAATGAGATCACCTGACAAGGTTTCTACATATGCGGATTATAAGTGGATGTTCATATCCAACCAAAACTTATTCATTTCAAATGACCCATCATTGTGCAAGTGGCCTTATTACATATAGCTTGGAAAGAAAATCAATGTCTAGCCAATGACGTCAAAGTCAGGGGTAGCTAGAGCAGGATCCGAATCTTCGAAATTCATGATCATGAGGATGACGTTCTTGTCCTCATATTAATTTTCTATACCTTTTTGTATGCATTTACAATTTGAAGGGGCTTGACAATCTTAAACTAGTGATCCGAATATCCACAACGGTTGCATTGTCATGAGCTGACGTGAGTAGTTTTAACAAAATGGTGTCTAGACCGGGAGTGTCGCTATTAGAGCCAGCGACACCTCCCCCTATTTTCTAGACATCGACACGACGTTTTCTACCGTTGCCGTGACCTATATTGTTGTCCCCATATTAGGAGATAATCCCAAATAAGTTTATCACATTAGCGTATATACAATTCTCGTTTGTATGATCAAAATCAAGTCTCGTTGGTAATTCCAAACCAACTTGGAGGACCGAACTTGATGATTATCGAATCCGCTAAAGGTTATGGATCATGATGCCACAAAAGATCATCGACAATATGTAGTTAATTAAGGTGGTAAGCAATCCACTTGACTAATAACTCAACAAGTAGAGTTATATGAACGTTTCAAGAAACGCTTCATGAGTGCATTCCACAGTACTTTATGGTCATTATTTTTTGCACAGATTGTCATTGAGGGCTTTTGTCGATGTGGCGCTTCAAAGACTTTGAGTGCATGAGATGTGAAATCTCGGCATCTAGGCTTGTTAGCCTGGAGGTCAAAACATGTGGTTTAATCCTTTCCAATGAAAGGTTCCACAAATACCAAGCGAAGATTCGTCTTAGGCATCGAGTACGTCAAAACTCAAAGGAGTAGAATGTTACATTGCTCTTGTATACAAAACCAAGCTGTTATAAGACTCGATAGAGGTCACAAACAATGCTTTTAATGGTTTGTCCTTTGGATTGATCACACACAATCCGGAAAAGCCGCGAATTGATCAGACACAATTCGAAAAAAGGCCTCAGATTGATCAAACACAATCCGGAGAAAGGTCGGGGTTGATCAAACACAACCCGGACAAAGAAACAAGAGTGATCAAACACACTCTGACCCGCGAATAAAATTTCGGGATTTGGGTACATGCACGCACAAAATCCCAAGCACAGAATGAAGATGGAGAAAACACTTTATCTCCCCTGAGTTTATTGAACTTTGAAGAGTTTAGGGTTTAAAACATACCGTAAAGTTTCTTCGAAAAAGCACGGATTTCTTGATCTAAAGCTTAATCAGCGACACCAGAAAAGAAGGCGGAGCTGACGGCCGGGATGCGGCGGTCGGGAGTAGTGACGGCGTCGAGGCTGAGGTAGGGCCGAGAACTTCTAGTTCCAAAAAAAAATTGATTTTTTAGGGTTTGGAAAACAAATGGTAGGCTATTGGCTCTAGGGTTAGAACAAAGTGCATGATAACGTAATGAAGAATAAAGTGTAGAGACAAAGAGATAGCAAGAGAATTATCATCTTATTCATAGATAAGAGCCATTTATATAAGGAATTACACAATATCAATATGGTAAGGATAATGAATACATATATCTAGTCAAACTACATATCCTATTGACATAAGGCCAAGGCACACATAAAGAATATCTAGAAATATACAGAATATTCTAGAACAATATAGAAGTATAGAACTATAGATGATAGATCTTAGCTTCAAATGTCAAAATAAACAAATCCAGAAATATGGACCCACTACGCTCTGTCAAAATTTTCTTTGAAAAGGTTAAAAGGTAAAAAGGGAAGTAAAAATGTAATAGGAAAAGAGACGACCTATAAACCTATTTATTAGGTTGCTACCCTTTTGAAAGGTGGAAGATATCATTGTTAAAGGGGGCACACATACTAGAAGCAATAGAAAAACACTATTCTCCAACCGTATATTAACAGCTATTTTCATCTGTGAAATAAGAGAAGTGCGGACGTCTGCTTCTGACCTCCATTATAGATAGATATTTAAGTTAAACTCTTCTAATTATGTTGTAGTATGAAATCTCATTTAACCTTTTAACATCTCTAAGGGCAACTCCAACAATGAGCCTTATTTTGAGGTTTTATATTTATTTTGGGACCATTTGTTGCCTATTCATATAGAACTCATCTTCTCATCTCTAACGATGAGTCATATTTTCGGGGCTTATTTACACTATTCTTAAATAAAATAAGTTTTGAGTATAATGTATATATGTTTATGCATAAATGGTCATAACCAAGGGTGCGGCTATTGCCACCCCACTAAATGTTTTGTTCACCCTATTTTTCAATTTTAAACTAAATATTTCAATACTAACCCCACAATCAAAATTTTGTGTGAAAATATAATATTAAACTAAAATCTATAAAATTTAAACAACAACAATTTTCTACATCTTTACATCGGAAAAAAAATAATTCTCTATATATTTCAAATCAGATTTGAGAATCACTTCAATCTTCAACATGGTAGTTATACAGTGTTGTGAGATTGTTCGTTCTTATTTTTATTTTATTTTATTTTATTTTCATATATATATATATATATATATATTCATAATTGTAAATAAAAAACTCAAGAAGGAGATCAAGGAGAACATAGGATGTGGTTTGAGAAGAATGGAGGTCTGCGTCAAATATATCGATAAAATATTTGTATATATTTTTAGATTTCATCACTTTTATAATTGTAAGGTAAAAGAATGAAAACAAAAATCATATTTTCTCAAAATTTTAAGGGCAAAATTGGAACTTTAAAGGTAAAACATAAGACGTGGGTTGAACTGAGTATTTAATGAGGTGAAAATAGCCGCATCCCATAACCAATTGTTGCGGGACCCGGTTACTATTTGAGTCCCGATCTTGGGTTTTCATCAAATATAAGACATGATTTGGGTCCAAGTGTTATAAACCAAAACCAAACCGACCCTCTCAAAACTTCTTGTTGGAGATGAAGAGTCTTATTTAAAGACCAAGACCCAATTATAGTGGCATTGTTGGAGTTGCCCTGAGATCATTTCTAACTGTTAGGGCTAAAGGACTAAGTACATATAACAAATGTAACTAAGTTGAGGAACACTTTGGGACTAAATTGCCAAACCAGAACACCTCAGGAGGTGATCTCTCAGCCTCTCTCTCTCTCTAAACTTAGAGAGAGAAAGTAGATCTGCACTATTCCAGCCTCCCTTCCCCTTCTTTCTTGCCTAGATTTAGATCTATCTGAATCTAGATCAAAGGCTTGAGAGTTGAGGGTGGGATCTCTTGGTCTCTTCTCTCTTGATCGATCTATTTGATTTTGTTCTCACCTCAGTGGTGCTTTTACCCGTTTTGTGGTCTTTTTTCTGACTTATGTTCAGCCAAATAGGACATTGTTCCTCCATTTTCTGCCTATCATCCAACATCCTTTTTCAAATTTGGAAACCTCCATCATTCCCCTCACCCACAACCTCACATAAGTTCTCCTCCATCTACCAAAGAAAATCACAACTCAAAAGTGAGACTGTTCTCTTACCAAAAGGTTTATGGGTGCTCACGCATAGGTGTTCCACCCCCCATTCACCATCTGTTTTGTTCTTCGGTTTGTTCTTCAGTTACGGTTTTCGTTCCCATTCGGTGGCCTCAATTCTCTTTCAGATTGAGTCTCTCTGATGGAGAAGAGAAAGTTATTGTATGGTGTGGATTCCTCTCTTTCATCCCCATTTTCTTTGGTTTTGATTGGATTTGTGTTGTTGAATTGTGTTGGTAGCGGTTTATCGGTCTTCATCCCTTCATTTCAGCACAACTCGCGACCTCTTGGTCTCTAGCGGCGGTGGCAGTGGTAGTGGTGGCGGTGTCAGGTAGGGTTCATTTAGGTGGTGACGGCTATGTTAGTAAATTAGGGTTTGATGTATTTTTTTTTTTTAGGGTTACTCTCCTTTACCTGGATTGGGCTGAGTAATAATTTTCCTTAAGTTATTATATAATTGGGCTTTTTTGGGCTTCTCTAATGAGTTTACCCATTTCATTTAATTCAAAAAAAGGACTAAATACATAATTTTTGTCTTTTTCATCTCTAACCCATGAAGGATTGAAGTTATGTCATCTTCAATAAGAGGGATATACAAGGCTCTCTAGCTTTTAATTAGATAAAAAAACATGTTTCAATGACACAAGGGCTCAAGAGCCACATGTCTAGAGATGGGTGGAGAGGGCTACAATTGACCATGAAGGTGACCCTTTAGCTCTTATAGGATCCATAAAAAAGTGACAACAATTGTTGTAACACCCGGACCAAATTTTACCTATTTACTGAGTATTCTTCGAGTTACTGAGGAATTTAACCGTGCTCGGTAATTTGGTGATTTAACACTCGAGTTTATTGTTGAGTTTTTCTCAAAATGTTAAATACTTTTTTTATGGCCTCGATTTAGTAGTACATCTCGGCACGGGTTTAGCAGTGCCTTTGGATTATTTGTTAGAGCTTCGAGTTGTTTCTTCTTTGATTTATTAGAGTTTGGTTTTAGAAACTATTTTTTTTCAGAACAAAATAACTTCTAATCCGGGATGTCAAGTTCATTAAGGTTTTATTCTGAGCCGTAGACTTTAAGCTTAAAAGGTAAAGAGGAGGTTGACCCAGTCAAAGAACCCAACTCGGGTTTGACCGAGCCCAACCTTGCCTCTCTCTGTCCTCCCTTGTCTCCCACTGCCGCTGCCCTTTTCCAGTGCAGCACCGCCGTCTCCGGCCATCCCTGGCGACGAGACCGCCACCGAAGTCATCCCCTCCTCCTCCTCAACTCAGCCCAGTCCTTAAACCCGGGAGGCATCCACTCTTGACGGAGATTGAAGGAGGAGGACGGCGACTGCGTTTTGCAATTTCTGGCGAGCTCCGGCAGGGACGACGGCATTGAAAGGTATATTCTTGTACTCCTCACTTCCCTCTTGCTGTCTATGTTCTTGAATGTGCGAATCGGACCCTAATCTGGAAACCTCCTTTCTTCTCTTTTTTGATTTTCGAGCTCCTAGCTCCGGCGACCAGCGTTCGATGGTTTCCGGAGAGTGCTTCGGGTTTTTTGCTGGAGCTGATGAGGCTTCATGGCACCTCTTGTCTCCTTCCTAACGACCTGCTAAGCAGCAAGAGGCCAAGGCGATCGGTTGTGAAGACTTGAGGT
Source organism: Fragaria nilgerrensis (assembly GCA_010134655.1). NCBI lineage: Eukaryota > Viridiplantae > Streptophyta > Magnoliopsida > Rosales > Rosaceae > Fragaria > Fragaria nilgerrensis. Next base: position 12,341,136 of record CM020981.1, read on the forward strand.
GTTGCCGTTGCTCTATGGGAGGAACCACGAACCTGGAATCCGGCAAGAGAGCCACCGCTGGCAAGAGAAGCTTTGTTGTCGTCTGAAGGTAATCTTCTTGCATATAGAGTTGTTTGGGTTGCTGCTGTGTTGATTGTGGTTGAGAAAATTGGAGTTTGGTTGCTAATATGAATGTTTTGGTTGTTGTTGTCGATAACTTGGTGATACAGAGTTTACGGGGTAGCTATGGCGAAATTCTGACAAGTTTCCAGAATCCGGCGAGAGATTTCGACGAATGCAATTTTTTCCGGCAGGAGCCGAAGAGGTAGTTTTCCAGGCCATTCTTTCTAATTTCAAGTTGTGGTTCCTAAAAAGGAAGGTTCGGAGTATAATTGGAAAACTTGCTAAGTTAGGAAAGTTCCCATTTTAGGAAACTTTTCTTTCATGGAAACATCCCATTTATGAAAACCCATTTTTAGGTGCCCTTAGTGATTTATGAGGTGAAGTTGTGTTGAGACTTGAGAGGAAGTATATGGGGATTGTATGGATGACGAAACAATTGTAATTGTGTTGTGATTGAGGATTTCTCGGATGAAGAAATTGGATAATTGAGGAATGGAGTTAGTGAAAGGTTTGTTCTTATTTAAGAATTTTAATTGATTTCAGGTGAAGCAAATAATTTATTATTAAAATGGTTGTTGGAATTGAATTGGATGGTTAAGAGTAATCAAGGTAACCCAAATTTTCAAGTCGAAGGTTAAAGTGGACAATGTTGAAACTTCATTAGTTGGCCAACCCTAAATCAATTGGTCAATTCTAGTCAACCCAGGAAACCTAGCCAAACTAGGAAGAAGTTGAATTGATGATTATTATGGAGTTCGGTCTGACCAATTTATTCTTCTGTTTATTGTCAGACGTGGGATTGACTAGAGAATGTGAATAGTTGGAGGTAGCGCTCGAGGAGTATTTTGAGCATTGGAAAACTTAAGCCTAATACTGTGAGTGGACTTTTGTTTTAATTAAAAGCATGCGATGCATTATATTATTGATCAGTTATTCTTCTGCTGAAATTTATTGTTTTCTCTGACATTTGACAATTTTCATCTTTTGGAGAGTTACCGAAAATGAGATTTTCGGTGGATATGTATATTGGATGTTGATGAGTATAGTATGTATATAAATATTAGCTAGCCATACGTGCTTGATCCGTCATAATGAGGTAAAATTTCATTATGGCGCGACGTGAGTGTTAGACACAAGTGTCGTAGCCCTATATGAAAACTACATTCTTATTTTGTTTATATAGGTTTTCATATAGGGAGTTTACACGTATATACACCCGTCCTCTTCGGTCATAATGAAAAAAATTTCATTATGGCGCGACGTGAGCGTTAGACGCAAGCATCGTAGCCTTGTATGAATTTTTATTTTTCTAATTTGTTCATAGAATTCGTACAAGGAGTCTGACGAGTGTAAGTACATACACATATATGTTTATATATAGTTTAGCCTGAGAGGCTCCATTTTATTGAGTTTTGGAGACTGGCCGGAGCTAGTCATGTATTTGTCAGTTTGTTAGTAGAAAGCTTTGAGCTGTCGCATGTAGCATAATTTCTATGGAAATTAAAATGGGAACGCATAAATATTTTTATTGAATTCATTTTTGTCCACTCACTCTAACGTTTGCAAATGTTTTCCCTTGGACCATTCGTTTTAAAAATGCCCAGTTTGCAGGTTAGCATAGTTGAGGTCGGGCGTACATGGAAAAGATGCATAATCAATAGTATAGCTTCCGCTCATTTCTATATTTCTAGTTCTTTTCTCCTCTAATAGAGTTGCTCTGAACCTGTGATTGTTGGTTTGAGATTTTTCTTATTAAAGTCAGTAAATAAATTGGAAGATGTTGTGATTTGGGGAGCACGAAGGCTCTAGGAGTAGAGGGTTATAGATGGATTGTTTGAAGTGTATGCAGGTATTTTTAGGAATGGTTGTCCATTTTCAAGGGAGGTTAAGCCGAATTTTCTGTAAATTTTCCTTGGAGGTGGTCCTCGCATGATTTACTTCGGATTTTAGGATGAAATTCGGGTGGGTCTTGACAATTGTATAAATATAACATCCTGACCCTCTAACTTTTTAATTAGATAAAAAAACATGTTTCAATAACACAAGTGGCTAGAGATAGGTGGAGAGGGCTAAAATTGACCATGAAAGTGACCCTTTAGCTCTTATGAGACCCATAACAAAGTGACAACAATATTATATAATATAACATCCCGACCTAAATTATTTCTAATTTAGGGTAGATATTAGAGAGTTTATTTGAATCTACGACTAAATAAATATACTAATAGAGTTTATACCAATTTGTTCTTTTGTTTCACTTTGATAGAAAAATAAATAAATAATTAAACTCACTCTAACCATTACATCAATACTTGGCCTCTGCTATAAATGACTAACCACAATTTTAGGTTCACTTCATCGGCGATTGCATAGACATGGATGATCAAAGGGTCGCTTAACCTCTCTGACGAAATCAATCGTTTTCTGAACAACGAATAGTTAAGCGTTATCTCATCGTAATGGCCCGATCAAGAAGTCACCTTCTTCTCTAACCTTTATCTTACTAAAGACAATACCTTGATATCTCTTTCAAATACCATGTATATATAAAGATAGCGCATATAACCCTGAGTTGCTTTACGGTCCAAAGCGGTCAAGATGGGTGAATTTATTACCCGAAATGAAAGACCAACCTAGCTCTTAGTTATTAGGAGATTGATATTAAGGTTGGATTATTCAAGAAATGAAGGTTATTAATTGGAGTTCTTGTGTTAGCTCCTTTGAGAATGAAGCAAACTGAGGCAGCTTTTCTCGTTTTCTTTTAGGATTTAGTGTATGTTTAATGTTATGAAAAATGAATAATTCATTAATTAAAGGACAAACTTAATTACAAACCCTACAAACGTACTAAGGGTGCGTTTGGTGCAGCTTATAAGCTGTTGTGCTTATAAGCAGTGAGGAAATTGGTGTTTGGTGAACACATGAATAAGCTCCTTTTTAAAGAAGTCAGGGCTATTTTCAAGGCAAAAGAATAAGCAAGGCAAACCGTCCTTCTACTTATAAGGAGAAGTCGGAAAAAACACGGAGCTTTTCGCGAATTAATGATATTTTCATAATGACGTTGGGTACCCCTCGAAACATCAGTAAATTACACGATTGTTTTGGAACATAAACAGATCAACGCCTCCGCCTCCATCGATTCTCTCTCAGAGCTCGTTCTCCATCTTTGCTCAGTCTGTGCAACCTCGAATTAAGCTTGTTCCATTTGATTAGCAACCACATCCCCTAACAGCCAAAGATAAGCCATCACAGCCCCATCTCTCTCTTTGAGTTTCTAGGGAGTTGGTAGTCCCGACGGCCATCTCTTTCAAGTCAAGTACGCTCTCGAAGCCGTCTGCAAGGGTAACGCCGTCGTTGGCGTCTGCGGCACCACCATCGTTCTTGGCGTCGAGAAGAAGTCCACCGCCAAGCTTCAGGACTCTAGGTCGATATTTCTCTCTCTCTCTGTTTGTCTCTCGGTTTTGATTTATCTTTGCTTTTATCTATTAGATGAGAAATTGAGCTTAGAGTTAGAGATTTTGATAAATGATATCGGTTTCTAGTTTTGGTTTTAGTTTCTACAGTTAGCTTAGTCTAATTGAATGTAGGAATTTCAGAGATTACGATTCGGGTTGTTTGAAGTGTTCAAGATGTTAATTTTATTTTGGAAATTTCAGTCCAATGTTCCTTTGATTCATGAATTCAGGGTATTAAGCGTCCTTGCCGTTGATGTTTAATCTTAATACAATAGCCTTGAGTTTCTGTATTGGAATTCTTTGAAAAATGTACAGCAAAGTTTCTATCATGTGTTTGAATCAAAACAAGGTCCTCTTTCTCTGTAATGTGTTCACCCTTTGGTCTTTATAACAAGTATAATTCATCTTTGTCAACAAATATCGAGAATTGATTTGTATTACAAGTATATATTCAGCAAGCTTACCGATATCATATCTATTCTGCTATTGAAAAGGTGATTTATGTGTTGCTTTGTACTGAGTTTGAATTGAATTCTTATTGATAAAGATATTTCTTGGAGCATCAAAACTTGTTTAAAAATCTGGAAACCTGTTTTGGTCTTTCAAAAGCTCGTGTTCTATGAATTTGATGTTTATCTCATTATGTATCATCTTGAAATATGATCAATTTCTATTTTGTTTTGGAATAGTACTTAGTGAGTTGAATGAACCCTTTTTATGGTTGTACTTGAGACTAGTTTATATCTCCTGAGTCTTGTGTTCATTCATGTTTATAGTTCATTCATCAGAAGTTATTCGATCAGTACTTCAGTACATATGGAACTCTGTATTCCAAATCAATCTGTACATGGTTGTACTTGAGTTCATTCATACCACTTGATTGTGATTCGAAGGTGATCGTACCTCATTGCCATTATTCTTAAAAAGCTACTTATGTTCATAGAATGATCCAATGCTTTGTATTATGAGTTGGAGTATGTGCTTATTACTAGTTCATTGTTTGTTAAGTTCTTCTCCATCAGTCTCTTCCAAGATTATTTTGTCGTACCTACTGAGCTTGTGAAGCTCATTCCCTATATTCATGTTGTGTTTTCAGGAAATGAGTCCTTGAGTGGACAAGTTATTGATGTAAAGTGTTCATGGTCTTTACTCTGTGATGGTGTTGCTGGATGTGTATTATTATTGTGGGAATACTTTCATTCTTTGGCTGGGAGACTTTGTGACATTTGAATTGAAGAGTATATTATGTTGTTATCATCTGTGGAGGGTTAGAATAGCTGCCTAGTTAGGAAGCAATAATCTGATCCGGTTTTGATGCCATATGTGATGGATAGTCATGTAATTAGAGTTTGTTATTGAACAAAATGTAAAGCTTTGTCTAGCCTTTCTCTTTTCTGATTTTTATTGTTTCCTGGCATCTTTAAAAGCAGCAGAACAAGGATTTAAAGTTGTACTGAAAGGATTCTACAATTACCTTTGTTACTGTACCGTTTTACAATTCTTTGGAAAAGAAGTATGTTAGAGTTACATTTCACGTTTAGCTCACTGTGTATCTTTGAAAGCAATTGAACAAGGAATTAAAGTTGTGTTCAAAGTTTTATTCAATATATTTTGATTACAGCTCTGGTTTACAACTTTTGGAAAATGAAGGTATTAGTATTTCTTGGGAAGTTTAGTTCTCATGTTTTACCTCCTTTTTTTCAACATAATGATTCTTACTTCCTCCAATATGTCAACTTAGCCAAAGTTTTAGTTATGATGTTGTGCTTCCTTCCAAGTTTATTTAAAAGGGAAAAAAAATATATATATATCTTCTAATCTTTCTTTTGATTTATTCCATCACATTAGTCATACCCTAAGGTCAGGGTGTGACAATTTTGATATGTTTGATTTAATTGGATGAATTCTTATCTTAAATGGCCTTTCCTTTCCACAGAATGACTATATGCAATGCAGTGGTAATTTCAGACGTGAGGGGATGAAGAGAAAGGTTATATCACAATAATTTCTCCTCAATACCAATAACAGATATCAAAAGTAAAAAGAAATACAGAAGGATTGTAATGTAGAAAGGATGTATATATTGTCTTCTTGTTGTTACAATTTGTTTGGTTGTTGAGTAGATGGAGTGGAAGGAACCAATTAAATAGAAGTTGGGTTTATCTTCTTGATCATGTTGCTTATGTTCTAAGTAGGATTATCTTCATTTGTTATGATGAGACTTAATGAATATTAGACTCTATCTACTATTATAAAGAATCATCAAATATTCTATTATGATATTTATTTTTCTTTGTGTTTGTTGTCACTTGGCTTCACCCTCATTCATTTCTTCCTTTTCCATTACTTCATTCTAGAGTAATGGAAAGGGAAGAAACAAAGGAAGATCAAAATGGGGGAAGAAATAAAGAAAGTTAAGGAATATCTATAAAAATTAAATTAATGATGACTTTAAACAACATAGTATTGTCACAAAATCAAGCTAAATATTTTCATGTCTAAACTGGTCATTCCACTAATAAAAGTATAAGCCAATTTTGAGTTTACCAACACTTTGTTATTGCTTTTGTCATTGGCAACACTTATAAAAAGCTAGTTTACCAAACACTCAGCTACTTTGCTTTTCAGTCACTTATTCTCAGAAATAAGTAAAAGCTAGCTTTTTCTTATAAGTCCAGCTGCACCAAACGCAGCCTAAAGAGCGTTGGTGACCAACTCAATCAAGGTAGAAACAGCAAGAAGAGACTGACAGCTCATGTTTGAGCTTAAGCTCGAGCATGATTTTGATACACATGGTTATATCATTGTTGATTGTTCATGAGGGCCAAACAATTCAATTTTGTGACATGCTCTTGTCATCATTGTAGTGATGAGAAATTGTACTAACAATCAAAGGACATATGTATAAGAATAAAATTTTCTTTGTAGCTAGTTGTTACCTATCACGTTTTTTTTATCAACTCTTAGTCTCTTATATCCTGAGAGAGCTTCTAATGAAAACCTTATAATAAAAACTTTTGATTGAACGGTTGGATGACATGCATGTTGGAATTCGAAAACAGCAACAAAAACTTATACCATTAATTCAAAAGTCCTCATTTAATCCTCAATATAAAATCCTTATTAGAAATTTTCCCATTATATCCTTACCTCTACATCAATACAACTCAAAATCCAAACTTGTTTACATTTACATGTTTACATGAATACATCCCTACCTCCTTTCAATATTCCTTTTTTTTTTTTTTTAAGGGAATCTCCTTCCAATATCGTTGATTCTCGTAAAAATACGATAGCATACATCACTATAGGAGAGCTATGTTCTCGTCTTTTTTATTCATATCTTCCTAACTAAAGTGCTAATTCATAACCTCAAAACGCACTTTTGTATTCTGCTGGCAAGTATGTACCATTATAAGAAGTATTTTTACTTATCTACAAGTGCTTTTGACACTTCCAAAAGCATTTCCAGTACACAGGTGTCTTGATTCATATTGTTCTTATATCACACACCACCTACACCATATACAAAGTTACAAGGAAAATGACATAATACCTCAAACTAATCACTAATGTAGTATAGTGTTCATGGTCTCGACCATATATATTCCATAAGAATTAACATGCTTATCTCCTAAGATTATAATACTCTCATTGTCGGTTCATAATCAATACTAATTAAACTTAATTGTCCTATCTTCATAATGCCTACATAATATAATCTCAACCCCAAAAAAATATAGAAATGGCGGTTGGTCGGCGGCCAGTCGGTCGATGACAACCCGTCCTTGGGTCCATCCTCTATGATTGCCGCCGGCCGAATTGGACGTTCACACATAGTACCTAATCTTACTAAGCACTATATATAGAAACCACTCTCGAAGGATGAGATGCACCTACCGAAACCTCGAGCTCTTCTAGTTCTGTTTCAGTTGGCTTAGAATTTTGATTTGAAACATTGCCTTGGTGTTTATATTTTCCAGTGATCCAACAATGGTGAAGATTGGTTTTGGTAGCTTTGGTGACTCTTTCAGTGTTTGCTCCCTCAAGTCCTACCTAGCTGAGTTCATCGCCACCCTTCTTTTCGTGTTTGCTGGCGTTGGCTCTGCCATCGCTTATGGTAAGCTCGGAACTTGGTTAGAAAGAGTGTAGCCATGCACAGTGTATTGTTAAAAGAGGGTATAATAAGCCTCCCTTATACGAAATTCTTACATAAAAGTGTTACATATAACTATTTTTCGCTGAAAAAGATGCTCGAATACATAGCTATTATGTTCATGTGTGACAAGGGTTGACGGTACTACATGATATTCCATTATTACTCGTGTAAACCACGTTAAATATGAGTCTTCAGTATGAATTCATATAATAAAACCCTTTTGTATATTCAAATTTAGTGACTTAATTTGATCCTATGTGTATGTAGATAAGCTGACTACAGATGCAGCTTTAGACCCTGCCGGCCTAGTCGCGGTGGCCGTAGCCCATGCATTTGGTCTGTTTGTGGGGGTCTCCATCGCAGCAAACATCTCCGGTGGCCATTTGAACCCGGCTGTCACTTTCGGATTGGCTGTTGGAGGTAACATCACCATCCTAACCGGCATTTTCTACTGGATTGCTCAACTCTTGGGCTCCATCGTCGCTTGCTTCCTCCTCAAGTTTGTCACCAGTGAGGTATATATATTTTCCGGAACAAATATTTGGTCATCGATTAGGGTAGACAGTAATTTTTTGTTTGGCCAACTAATCTTGGTCTCCTTGGTTAAACTTCAATCGTCTTACTTGCCTTTTGCAGAGTGTGCCAACCCATGGACTTGCCTCTGGTGTAGGAGCTATTGAAGGAGTTGTGTTTGAAATCATCATAACCTTTGGTCTGGTCTACACTGTGTATGCCACAGCCGCTGACCCTAAGAAGGGCTCACTTGGGACCATAGCACCTATTGCAATAGGGTTCATTGTTGGTGCCAATATCCTTGCGGCCGGACCATTCAGTGGTGGATCTATGAATCCAGCTCGTTCATTTGGCCCGGCCGTTGTTAGCGGGAACTTCGCTGACAACTGGATCTATTGGGTTGGCCCATTAGTTGGTGGAGGTTTGGCTGGCCTAGTCTATGGTGACATTTTCATTGGATCCTACTCCCAAGTACCAGTTTCTGAAGATTATGCCTAAGGATGTGTTTCAGTTTGGAGTTTTTCTTCAAGTTATTTGCTTTTTTGCTTTTCTTGTTGAGCATTTGGGTTGTACTTGTTAATGCTAAGGGGGAAAAAACTTGGAGCCGTTAATAAATTGTAAATAGTGATTCGGTTTTGTGAATTATGGATCTTTTTGTTACACATTTTGTGAAGAAGCAGAAGTAATTTTCACACTCACTTAACAATTTAGGTAACAATATACAACAAATCAACTATCTCATTTATACAAAAATCTACATGGAGATCTACTTCGAATATTTTCTACACATGAGCGAAGTGACGAATCAAAGTTATCATGTGGTTCTTTGCGAGTATTTGAACATAAAATTTGAGCTCACAATTCATCTTATGCACATCATTTTACTTTTAGAGTATTCACCGTGTTAAAAAGCCAATGACTATATGCATATTTTATTAATATATCAAATGAATCTCAATGACAAAAGTTGTAAGAATTTGAAGACGGTGTTTTAGTTTAGAATCGTCAAATGCTTACCGGATAAAAGTTTAGCTAGCCGACTATTTAGACGTCTCTATCATCAATATCATGATAGTTACGAATTTAACAAACATCATTATGAAATTGAGATACCAGTATCAATCTATTCATCTACTTTTTTGATGCAAAGTGATGTGCTTATATGATAGGATTAACACTAGTTCGTGGATTGTTGATCCCTTTTCACGTCTTTTCCTAGTTCGTGGATTGTTGATTTGGATATAACTATTTTGTTAGCAAGTTAAAGGTTTGTAATTATTAGATGAATGTCAATGGACAATGGGGCTAATAGAAGGTGGACGATGACGGGAGAACCGTATAGATATTCTTGTTCCTTATGCTTTCAGAGTTCTTTTTCACCAAATCAGTAATGGCTCTACTTTAATATCATAATGGCCTTGGCTAATCGAATGAATTATTGACTAATTTGATGAGATGTCTCATTTGAGTTATTGCGGATAAAGCGATGAACCTGAGCTAGCTTTTCTTTATGAGTAATGTTACGGTGTATAATGTTAACTTCTATTACAACTATTTACCCTTTTATGGACATATTTTATCATTTTAGATCTTATGTAGTAACTAATAATATTTACTACATTTATGACTCATGTTACCACTTTGAGAACATATTACTGTTTTCAAGACTCATTTTACAACTAATTATACGCATAGTTATTCTTATGTTAACTAGGAAGATTTTAAGATTTTAAAAAACTTATTTTAACGGGATGTTGAGTCTATAATATTAAGATGCTTAAAAATTACATATTTTATTCATGAGTATACAAAAACAGAGGCTTTGGCATCCCATTGAATCGACAACTTAATATTTGAAGCATCTAAAACATGTAAATGGATTGCACAAAATCTACGCAAAAATTTGTTCACTCATCATATTGTGCTAGACATTTACAAAGCGTTCCTCTAAAATACTTTTGGGGTCATTTTCATTTCAGCTTTCATAAGCCATCATACACTGAAGAAAAAGGGTTCTGAGTGGGGGAATAACAAGATGCTTTTGCTGATATTTGACATGTACCTTCCCACAAACTTCAAATTTTGAGTAAGCAAGAACCTAAGAAGGTGATCATACCCAGAACGACCTTGCTAGCTGTGTGACAAGGAAATAAATGTCACCATACTATGCTAGTTCTACCAAAAAATACAAGCTGTCGAAGTGGGACAATGGCCAATAAATAGGTACACATAATTGTGTATGGTAGCACATGAAAATTGTCCTTTGGGATAGTCTTGGTACCACAATATATGTGAACAGAAGCCTAGCTTGACCACACGAAGCTTCATTGCCTGGCCAAGAAAACATTATACATGTTATTATTGTGGACATCACGAACATCATGTATGTGACACCGTACCAACTTCATTAAGTTCTCAATCTGAGACTGAGATCCGATCGATCTGGCATCAATTAGTTTCTGTACGTTCTTCCATGCGATTATGTTTGAATCTAGCATCTCTTTACTGCTTCGTTATATTGAGGTACAAGTAGTACTTGAACCTGATGAGTTCGACATATCAAGTACACCATGCAGTTCAACGGAACAAGAAGAAAGAACATTAAAATTGAAACAAGAAGAAACGGTAATCTACAATCTTTGAGTCATCACAAACACATTAAACATGTATAAGAAGACCTCATGTTTTGAACAAATTAATGAGCTTTTTGTTAAACAACAAACGTGGTTCGATCATCGGCTGTTATTGCACCAATATTTTCTCAATTTAATATAATTTCAGTGTTCATATGTTATAGCACCAAAATTGTCTCAATTTAAATATAGTTTCAGTGCTAGGATTCAGGTCAAAAAACTTCGGTACATTTGATAATTATGTTATTTTTTCTTACACAAAAGTGCTAGTACTTGTGTAACATCGAAATGAATGTGTGTTATTTTTGGGTTATTTCCGAAAATAAATCCACCTCAGCCATCCAATCTCAAACTGGAATATCGAAACCGTGAACAATTCTTAGATGCAACCGTTTGTATACAATCACCGCAGCAAACACCGTAGAAGGCACTGGATCACACCGGGGTCATAGGGCAGGGGGTCCTTAACAAGAAGAAGAAAAAAACCATGCCCTGTAACCCTAAACCTAAAATAAATCTTCTTCGTCCCCACCGTCCAGTCAACATTCATGCATGGCTTTTGGCCATAGGTGTGATCTTATAATCTTTATATGATCTACCGAAAGCTGAAGCCTGAAACCCACAAGATAAAAACAAGAAACTATTCCATTTCCATTGTATAAAATCTTTGCTGGATACATTTGTGTTCCTTGTAGCTTTTCACATCCATCTCCTTTGGCCTTGGCTCTGGTTTGCATGTGTGTTAAGAAACCATTCCCGGCTATCCTGGATTGTGGTTCCTTAAATTAGAGATTCCTAGTTTTCGAGCTTCGTGATTTCCCATTTCTTGTTTCCCTTTGTTTTCTGCAAGTCCGACCTAAATACATGGGAATTCAAAGCACTAGGTTTCTGTAAGTGTTCGTGTGACATATTCTGTCTCTCTTTTCCTGGGAGACTGTGCTTCTTTCTCACGTATATATAAGAGGATCTTCAGCTGCAAGAGAAGGAAGAAATGGAGCTTTCAAGATTGGAAGGTTAGTAAAGCAATCTCTCTAATCCTCACCTGGGTTTTTCTTCATTGTTTCTATGGATAATGCCTATGATTTTAAGCCAAAAGTTTCTGATCCAATTGGGTTTTGTTTGTAGTGATTGATTGTTTGTTGTAATAGTGTGCTTGAATTATGAGAAGCCATGGTCGAGCTTTATGATATTTGATTATTCATTTTGGCCAAGCTTTTGTGGAAAAAAGCAGAAAACTTGAAGTCTTTTGCTTCTGCTTCAAGAAGCAAGAGAGTAGTTCCTTAATTCTACCCAAAAGTAACCCTCATTTTTTGGTTATCTAAACTGGATTTTAGTCTCTTAGAGGCTAGTTTCAATTCACTTTTGGTTGAACCACCAAACTAATTTGGTAATGATTTTGTTCTAGCATGATACTCAAGTAGTTCAGTAAGTTTTTAACCTTTACCCTCAATTGATGTCACAGGAAAAAGGAATAGCCGTCAATCGTGGAAGGTTTGATTAGGAAGAAAAGGCATACAACTGACCTCCACCACCAATCACCACAAAGAAGAAAAGCTTTTTGTTTAACTAGAGACATTTCAAGTTGAGAAATGGAAGGCAGTTATCATAGTTTAGCTAGTAGCACAGGTGGTTCATTGCATGCAGAGAAGTTGCAGGAAGAAGATGACATGAAAATTGGGCCATATATGGTTGGAATTCCTCAACCACAGACTCCGCAGGAGCCTATGGAGTTCTTGTCAAGGTCATGGAGTATCTCTGCTTCAGAAATCTCGAAGGCTCTTGCTAAACGACAAAAGCAATCTTCCACTGCCAAGAGTCCTGACACAGTCCTAGAATCAATTCCTTTACCACCACTAGTAAGTGCATGTGTAATCTTGCATCAAACTCATTCTTGGAATTTTGGTTTTGGTAATTTATGCCATCTTTCTTTGTATTCTGTTACTTATTGTATTTAACCAATTGGTTCTGGGTTGGATGCTTATTCTGTTACTTATTGTATTTAGTCCAATTGGTTCTGGGTTGGATGCTTTAACTTTAGCACAATACTTACGAAACAATTGAATGACTATAATGTTATACCTTCTATGCCATTACTGGACCATTTAGAGGTAGCTGCATATTTTCAACTCGTGCTAATTTTAGACAAGTATTTCTTGTATCTTGATCCTCCCTGAGTTCCCGCTCTGATTCAGCACACACTAGTCTCAATCAGAAGTTGTTAGGTTCTTGTTTCTAAGTGTTCTGATTCTTTTTGCTTGCAGCAAGGCAAGGTCAGGAAATCTGTTACCACTAACAGTCGGAAAAAGGGGACAATTGGAAAATGGTTCAACAATGAGTTCAATTATAGCATAGTGAAGAAGAAAGACAAGGAACGGCTGGAGAGGGCGCGAGTGCATACTGCGGTCTCCATTGCAGGAGTTGCTGCAGCCTTGGCTGCTATATCGGCAACAGATAACACCAGTGACTCTCCCTCGAAAATGAGCATATCTTTGGCATTGGCTACAGAGTTGCTGGCATCGCACTGTATTGAATTGGCGGAGTCAGCAGGAGCTGATCGCAACCGTCTGGCATCTACTGTCAGATCAGCCCTTGACATTCAAAGTCCTGGTGATCTTATGACCCTTACAGCAGCTGCTGCAACAGGTACTTGCTATATATAATATAATACTACACAAAAATTGAAGTTTGTCAAGTTTTGCTTTTTCTGTCTTTGTTTTTGTTTTCTTTTCTGGTCAGCTTAAGGTCCATTGTTGGAGGGTTTTAAAATGAGAGACTTGGAATGCAAAAGACACAAGTAATAGAAATCTTTTGTGTTCTCTCTTTTTCACTTTTGCTGATAACAACTCATATTAAATCTCCTATGTTGATCTTGTAAATACTAAATTTTTGAGAACAAAGTGCTCTCCAACACTCTTATTTTCATGTTTTGATCATTATTAATAGAAAGTTTTTCTTTAGCGTTGCGAGGAGAAGAAGCATTGAGAGCAAGATTACCGAAAGAGCCAAGAAAGGTTGCGGCCATTAGCCCCTATGATAGGGGAATGTCAGAAATTCATTCACCTTCGGTTGTTCATAGTCATATCCAGGAGAAGGATGGTCCTTGTAATGGAGATTTACTGCAACTTATGGGAAAAGGTATCATGATATTACATTTTATTGGCATATTTTTTTTGGGAAAAAAAAATTGACATTGACATTGAACTTGTAGTATAATTGTGTACAGAAAATCAGATTTTTAAAGGACTAGAAGCTAAATTGTTCCCCTTGCATAGAAGTACTATATGCGAATCATGTCATGCATCTTTTAACGCTGTTAACTAATTCATATGACTTTGTTGAAATTGATGTGCGCACAGGTATTCAACAATGGAAGACTGTCTCTGTCTACGTTAACAAAAAATCTCAGGTAACTGAATGGATAAATGTTATATGAAATAGCCTCTTCCACTCCGTTTGGGACCCCATGGAGGACTGGAGGAGGCTTGCTGATGTGTTCTAGTTCAGCATTAATGATCAGAGAAAGCATGGATAGAACAAAGATTCTGATTTGGGCTCTATGTCTTTTCAGGTCATCATTAAACTCAAACGTAAACAGGTTGGGGGAGCCTTTGCCAAGAAGAGTAAAAGTAAGCTTGTTGACTGTTTAACTTGAAACTAAGTTTTATTGTCACAACTCACAGAAAATTTCCATAATTCTAATTTTATGTTTCAATTATCTGCTTGTATTAGGTGTTGTTTATGGAGTCTGTGATGAGAATTCTGCTTGGCCATACATGAAAGAAAGGGAAATTCCAGAAGAGGTTTATTTTGGCCTCAAAACCGCCCAGGGTTTAATAGAATTCAAGTGCAGGAGTAAGGCTCATAAGCAGCAATGGGTTGATGGGATCAAAAAACTTCTTTGTCGAGTGAGCTCTCTTGATGAAGCTGAGCGCTCTATTGGACTTTTAAGCATCAGCAGTACATGATTCTCTTGTGTTATGTACTCAAGAACAGAACATATTCGTTCATATATGAACACAGCTCTTTGGACCACATTATGTTTTGCATTACACAGAAATCATATATACAAGAAGATCGTAACTGTATTGATTATTTCGTACAAGAATGGCATCCTGTAAGGCTGTAACACTACTCATATATCCACAAGGGTCATAGGCATTAAGTAATGTGAATTCGGGGTCGGATATGAGCATTTGTAAAGAGGTCTAAGGGAGATTTTGTGTGTTCTCTAAGAAGTTGTATGGAAATAACTTGGGTGATCAGCTATGGTCACTTATGGATAACAAACATTAATAAGAGATGGACAAGTGTCAACAATAATCATAATCAAACATGTCAAATACCTAAAATCTCTCTGTTATGTTCTTAAATTGCAACTAAATCTTTTAAAATGAACATGTGTCGCATGTTCATTGGATGTGGTCACCTTAAAATGATAAACTCTTGTCACCGAAGTCGGGTTCATTATGTATTAGCTAGAAATATTTATTCATATTAAATGGCAAGAAAAACATGAATTTCAGCCATGACAGCCACATGAACACTTTCCCCCCTTGCAGCTTTTGATGCTGCACTCAATAGGACAGAACTTGATGCAATCACTATCACCAGAACATGTTGAAGTTTTTATTACTTTTACTGCAGAGTGTTCAGGGCCAAATGGGCAGGCACATAGGCCATCGATACAAATGCTAGGCAACTTGAAACATCTGGCTTTGCAACGATTGGCATCACACTTGTTTTGGCATTCAGCATCTTGGGTGCATTTGTATTGCTCATTTTGGGCTTCTATTCCTACCATCCTTCTGAATTGGGTACCTATCATCCCATAATTTATGATTAGTACAATAGTAGAGAGAGAGAGAGAGAGAGAGAGGGAGAGAGAGGGAGAGAGAGAGAGAGAGAGAGAGAGAGAGAGAGAGAGAGAGAGAGAGAGAGAGAGAGACTCACAAGATGCAGTGAGCAAGGAGAAGGCCAAGAGCAGAAGTGAAGCCTTCACCATTGTAGTTTCGGTTGGGAGAGCTAGCTACAGCATCAATTGACTATTTGTAGTATACATTTGTTGGATTAGTTAACTTCAAATCCAGTAAGTGGATTTCATTTCATAAAATTAGGATAAAAGGGTGCTTGCTCAATCTCATAAATTGATAATCCACTTTTGGGTACTACTATCCATAGCTCTGTTCTATGTCTTACTGTCTTTATTTGCCGAATCAAGGTTGAACTGAAGAAAAATCATAGAACTTTATCAGTGCAATAATGTACTCAATCTGATAGCACATACGGTATTTGGAAATCCAAATAGATTTTCTCCATGGCAATATTTGATAATGATTTTTCATTTGAAAGTTGAACTGCTATGGACATCATATCAAAAAAAAGTTGCCCAAAACCATAATTGCACAATTTTCTTTTCCAGCTTATGTATGCTTTGACATTTGTTCAACACATGTAAACGGTTAAAGTATACTATCAAATATCTATCTACAAACCTATAACCAGGGAAGTGGAAAATGTGTATAGATCAACACTTCCAAAGAATAATAGTGAACAATCAGACTTGAAGAGCCAACACATTTTATATCCGTTCTATTTCCCTCAGAACACAACAGTCTTGTTATCCTCATATGGTAATACCCGCAGTTCACAGTATGATTTGATGGTTCTTAAAAGGCATAGTTTTTCAAGGTTCTCCGACTTCTGCACAAAACTCTGCAAGTTATCTTTGTGGGAAACTCGTGTAACCTGCGTATCGGATTGAGATGTATTAAACTCAGTAAGAAGTTACTATACCATAAACACATCATCTTATATCAATCCTTGGTAATAAACTCTACAAATCTATGTATCAATTATTCAATATAATCAACAAGCTAGATGAATTAGTAAACGATGACAATTTCATTTTATTATGATTCAGCTCTTATATAAACACCGTAAAATGTACTACCAGGATATTTAATCAAAGGGACCAAGCCATAAGGAGTTTGTAAACCTAAGGCCAAAGGTTTTATTGGATGCTATGACTAAGACCCAGAAATATAACTTCAGTCAAAATTAGGGTGTTTTAACTTCATGTTCTACTTTCTGTCAATATTTCATTTCCTTTCCAGCTACTCAAGTCCAAAAAATAGGAAACCATTGAAAAATTCATAACAGGGAGCATGTGAATTGTGAAATCAGAAATACATAGTTTATTTTCCTACCCAACAAACCTGAAGTGTACACAAGCTTCAGATTTGTCTTCAAAACTGACAATGCAAGTTCTAATTTTAGATTCACAATTACCCTAGTTCATTCCATCTGGGATTTATCTATCCAAAAAAGAGGTAGAATCTCACTCAAAAATATTACTTATGGCAATCCAAGGGATCCCGTAAGGCCGTAATCCAAATATTATAACTCAATATCCAAATATATCTAATAGCACTCTAACTTCTACTAATTTATGATGTAATAATGTAGCCAAGCCTATCCCACCTCACCATGTTCTTAGGTCTGTAGCAGGTTCATTCCTCTCACAAAATGCAAATTAGGTTCAGCTGTTTACTAAATCTCGTCACCTACGCATCTAAACTTGCCTAGAAGAAAAACCAGAGGATTCTATGGAAGTCAAAGTTAAAATGGGGTTGAATTCCAAAAAGTAGCAAATATAATAATGGCACACAGAATGAAATCAGCCTATATATCATTGATAAGGAATCGCAGGAAAGCAGTATAAGGATGTCAAAGACTAACTACCATCTGCTCAATGATAGGCCCTGCATCAAGTTCTTGGGTCACAAAATGCGTTGTTGCACCAATAAGCTTCACCCCTGCATCAAAAGCCTGCGAACATAATCTAGCAAATTAAACATATGTAGGTAGTTAGGATGAAAGCATAGATACATTTCAAAAGGTAAGAACATATTTTAACATGTGGAATAAAAAGAAGTGTCAACCTGTTTAGATGGTCTTCCACCCTTAAATGATGGTAATAGACCATGATGAATGTTAATCACATCTTTCCCGTAGCTACTTAAAAAATCGCCAGATAATATCTGCAAAATAATAATGAGTGATTTATTTTCTTTGTTATGTTGTTTTCTTCTTTCAATTTTAAGCCAAAAGAGCAGATACTTGATGATTTCATAGTTTCAAGTTAACTATGACTTGTGCAATAAAAGAACAGGGAGAAGCTATTCCCTCCGGTTAGTACTGCAAACTTCATTAGCAACAGTTTGAAATGGTGAGAAAATATACAGAATCCATAGAATGATTTACCTGCATGTACCTCGCAAGGACTAAAAAGTCGGTATTTTGAACCAACTTCAATATATCCTCTTCTCTTTTATTCTCTTAGTTGTATGAAGATAATGATATGGTATACCATGTCTTTCTAGAAACCGAGACACACTAGTGTTCGGACCTCTCTCGTGATTACTGAACAAAAACAAAAAATAAAGCAATTCACTTCATGGTCGATGTTAAAGAACCAAAATGATGAACTAAGCCAGTGAAATGTCCAAAACCTCACCTTATTACACAATCTATATCTACCGGCAGTTTACCATCCTGCCACTGATGTAACAAATCAATCAGGCAATGATCCTGCAGCAACACAAAGATGGACTTAGTACGCACAACATTGTAATCTACTGCGAGAAAATCAATATAAGGTGAGTACACACAGAAGTATAAGAAAACATGCAATGCACACCTGCTTTGAGGCAAGGACACCAATCTTATATTTGGGGTCTTCATCCGGCACTCGGACCACAGATCTATGAGCAGCGTAATTTGTGATAGCTTACTGAAATCCTCATTCATTTGTGATCTTGTCCATTTAACAGGATCAAAAATAAACTCACTGCCAAGTAGCACACATTCACAATTTCAGCTCCACCAATACACAACATCACATTTTCAACAAACAAACAAAAAATGTCTGGATTCTCCACAAAACACTTCCTTTCATCATTCATAGCACACCCCATTGATAAAATTACAAATGAAACCTCAGTTCTTTAGCAAAAGGGTACCTTCTGGAATAGAAGACGTGCTTGTTTTCCGGCACAAACACATTGGCACCGAGTATGTTACCTCCTCTGGAAGCAATGGACTCGGATAGCTTGGCCACAATCCCAACTGCATCCTACAGATTCATTCCAACACTCCCATTTTGAATTCAAGAACCATAAACAAACACGACAACCAAAACCCAAAACAAGGGTGACTCACCGGGCAATGGAAGACGTGGATTCCATAAGCCAGAGCTGGAGAAGATGAACAGTCGTTGGACTCGCCCGGGAATCTCAAGGACCTGAGGGACCGCTTTGGGAATCGGAAAAGATGGGTGAGGCGTTTTGGTGAGGCTCTTTGGACGAGAGCCATGTCTATCTATCTATCTCTATGTTTTGTGTGTGAGGGTGACTGTGGATGGTGGCGCCTCCACAGATTTAAGCTCGAGTTGTTTCCATTTTTGTGATGTGG
Source organism: Fragaria nilgerrensis (assembly GCA_010134655.1). Classification (NCBI taxonomy): domain Eukaryota; kingdom Viridiplantae; phylum Streptophyta; class Magnoliopsida; order Rosales; family Rosaceae; genus Fragaria; species Fragaria nilgerrensis. The sequence goes on from CM020981.1 coordinate 12,360,470, forward strand.
GATAACGAAGGTGAACCCAACTAGCCAATTGCGAAAGATGACAAGGAATCCCAACTTCATGGGTCTTATTTTTAGCTAAACATCTTCAACTACCATAAAACATTCTGTTATTTTTATGTTCTTGCTTGGTTGTTTATCCAGCTGTGTGCTTGTACATGAATGGTCGATACTATGGTCATTTTAATTAGGAAACGACGAAATCTGCTTCAAATTTCATGTTATAGATCCTATACATTCACATAGGTATAAAAGATTTATGATTGGTATTGAATTAGGATTAAAACTTCCTACTACACTCTTGTAAAAGAAAAAAAACAAAGAAAAACTTACGCATCTAAAACGGTAATCAGATCAGAAACAAGCTTGTGATAAGGTATGAACCGTATGATAGCACACGTGACGAGTGCAACTAACCAATTAGATACAAGTAAGAGATGGTGTGAGGGATGTAAGAGCATATTTAGCAATGATGCTAACCATTTTGTAGTCAAATTTTAGTTAAAATAGCTAAAAAGTCATTTTGGCTAGTCACTTTTGCAATACTTTTATACTAGTATTCTCTATTTCAACTAAAGTTTGATTTATATTATTGATAAAATAAAAATTAATTAATTTAAATGTGTTTTAATATTACATAAAAAAACTTAAAAGAAATTCATTGAATTAACAAAAATTATAGAGAGCATCATCTCGCAAGCTAGCTAAGATAAATTTTATATACACACCTCAAATAACTTAATACACATCCCTTTCTCAATACACTACTTATTTAATTTCTCACTCGGATATTTTACTAAATACACAACCCAAAATTCCTAAAATATCCTTAATCTAAAAATCCATGAAATATCATATTATGTGACTATATTAACACTATTATTATTGTATAATTAGTATATATTTACATAAATTAACATTTTATAGATGTTCATATCTATTACTTGTGTTAGTTATTGAGAAATCATTACAAATTCATTGTTCATTTCAAATTCTTAAACATGAAAATGATAAACAAGATGAAAAATACTTATCTGAATAATGTGTTTTTGGTGAAAATGAAAATATATGAAATATAACGAAATAGGTGTTCATATGCATAACAATTACATCATTTGACACTTAATTTGACACTCTAAACTTGGAAATTATGAATCCTTAAGGACAAAAAAGAAATGAATTGATCATCCAAATTTCATTGCAAATTTTTTGTTTACTTTAATAGTTTCCCTAAATAAGTTCTCGATTTTAAAAATTTAATTTGTTCTAATTCACTTTATAAGTTTCCAAAAATAAGTTTTCTTTTTTAATATTTTAATTTGGTTTATATTTCACATTAGTAGTTTCCAAATATTAGTTTGTTTTTAATATTTAAATTGTATTACACATGGCTCTTTTGATCATTTAACATACCAATCAAATCTGATTTAAAATATCAAATAATAGGGGTGTGTATTAAGTTATTTAGGGTGTGTATTTAAAATTTCTCGCTAGCTAAATATAAGTAGCGAGATAGCTAAAATTAAAATAGCTAGTTATTTACCAGTCTGCTGAAGCTGGTAAAATTTATAAAAAAACTAAACTCGCTCTCTAAAATGACTAAAATAATTAAAGAGTCAATATAAAAAATGTACTAAAGATACTCTAGCTTCGATGAGATATTAGGTTTAGGGGCATATGAAGTATGTGAGGCCTACTTATCCAAGTGTTTTCTAGAGAATGTGAGGAACAAATGAGTTTACAGTTGAAAACAAATACACACTTCCGAAGAATTTATTAAAATAGATAAGTGTTGTATGGTTGTTGGTTTTATGATTGAAAATGTTAATGGCGATCCTCTTATTTCTACCTTTGAGAAATTCAGATGTGCTCATTGTTGAAGCTCTGACTCTTCATGCTGGTCTACACCCTGTTGTCTTTCATGGTCAATAAAAAGCTCGAGGAGGTCGAGAGTGATTCTATGCTTTTGATACCAACACTATCTTTCCATCTTGCGTATCAAGATGCTAATCAAAGACTTTATCAGCCATACTGGTTTTCCTGTCAACTTTGTGGTTAAGGCGTCCAACTTTCACACAAGTTGGCAAGGTTAGAAAGCTGGTATGATGGTGGTGGACTGGTGGTGGAGGTGATCTGGTTGCAGAGCTTGTTAGTTCCCCAAACCCAAAAAAAAAGACCATATCAGCCATGTTTGGATTTTGAGGGAATACAAACCAAAGATTAAAATATTCATAATATCCTCGATACAAACTCTGATATTAATTTTCATATTTTTTTCAATATTTTATATTTAGTTTATTTTTAGTCTAATATATAATATTAAAATTTTAATAAATTTTTATCAATATTCGATATTTTCTCGATATATCTATCGAAATATTTTTATTTTGAACCACCTATATTATTTCCGTGATGGTTGATATTTTAGTAAATAATGGTATGAGGAATTTGGTTGTAGATTTGTAATCGAGATATCGGGCCAATAACTTGGTATTGGGCTCGTATGCTTTAGTGGGCCCAACTCACCCAAAGAGTAAGCAACACATTTTAGCAAAATGACCAATTCGCTACTCTGACTTCTTCATCTTCTTCTGATGACCAAAATACTGAAATAGAGGCTCAACTCCGATCCTCTTCTTCTCCGTCACCGGAAACCCCATCCCCTTCCGCCGCCGTCAAAGTCCCTCCAGAGCTGAAACTCTACAGCTCCAACAATGCCTGTAACTCTCTCTTTCTCTGTTTCTAATAGTTACGGATCCAGATCTACATGTTTTTGTGTATATAATCCTTAACAATTGGATGTGATCGTGTGCAGCTCAGGAGATTGGTGGAGGTGGAGCCGCCGAGCATACTCAGATACCTGATCGGAGTGGCCATCATGATGATCGGAGTAGTCTTACCCGTCGGTTACATGATGTTCCGTAACAAGCGCGTTCCTTCCTCCTCTTCCTACTCCAAACAGACGTAGGTGTGCCCTTTGAGAGTCTTTCATTTTTTCACCCCTTAACTTTCTGTATTTCCGAATTTGGCCCTGTTTTCTGGTTAGGATTCCAATTGAATCTGATTTGTGGTGGTGATTTCAGGAACAAAGTTTTGATATAAAGGATCAGAAAGAAGGACTCCGGATTTTTTTTTTGGTGTTGAGAAGTGGAAAAGCAGGGCAGGCATTGATGGATCACTACTTTAGAAATGTAAATTTATTGAAATTTCAATCTGTTATATGGTTTCGTGTGGAATTCTGATTAGATTTTGTACAATGATGTTCGACTCTGTATTTTTACTGATGGATTTAGTTATGCAGCTAGATTCATATTGTTTATCGTATACATGCTTCTTCTCTTGACTGGAATGATTTTTTATTTTTATTTTTTTTTACTGTTCTTGGTTTCGCTTCAGAAAGAGTCATTGATGTAAAGTTGGATGGAGCATTTCTTGGTAATGTTTTTGTTTTGAGCTGTATAATGAATCAGATATAGATTTGCTTGCATATATGAAGTTGTATCTCTAGTGTGGTATTATGTGATTAGTTAAGGCAGGACTGGTTTTTGAGGTTCCTTCTGTCTTCTTGTTTGCTTTTACATTCTAGTTTGAATTGGTTTATGATTGGGAAGAGCACATCTGGTGGTAGTGCTTTTTGAACTGTTTGTTGTTCGAGTATAAAGCTGAGTGCATGTGATTAACCCCCGAGTTTCACTAGGAAACTAACTTAGGATTGTGTTCGGGAGTGTTCATGGGTATCCCTTGTATTCTATAAACCTAGTTATTGACATATAAACTTTCATGACACTGATCATTTGTGTAAGTTCCTGTCATCTCCTGCATGCTTGCTTTTGGTCTGCATGCTAGAAGAGATTTACCAAAACAAGTTGAGTTGCCTGGGTGGGGAAGGACAAATTTTTGCATGTGACTGGTGTAATGACCGTTTTCATCCAACTCCAGTCTATCAAATGACCAGTTATTGCGAGTTGCATGCAAGTGCTTTTCTGGGGAATGAACATAGTGAGAAACCAAGAACTGCCACATGCATTTTTGAAGTTGTATATTTAATCACCTTGTTTCTGTTCATTTGGGTGCAAGTTATGCTGATAAGAGTTGATGATTTAATCATTTGTTGAGTTATCAACACATTGTAAGATCTGCATTCTGCTTTTTTGAATTTGAAATGGTTTGTAAACAGTGATCCAACAGCGTAATTTTATTGTTCCTGAAGTATGAGATACACTGCATTTCCTCCAAGGCATCAATTAAAAGGAGTAGTATTGTAGTTGATCCAGGTTATATTTTGGTGAATTTGTTCCCCACACTTCACTATGCATCTGTTTGGTGAAAATCATAGCTGATTTATGGAGCAGCATCTTTTAGACTTTTACTATGGCTTATTTTGTGTTGCATCATTATCTAACTCTATGAACACCAAGTTTAGAATAGAGCAATTTAAATGGCATCTGGAGAAAGATAAACCTGCAAAGGGAAGAATTACACTAATATGTACTCTGAATTTCTCAGTTATATTGCCCTTGAACACCCTAATCTCATACAATATACATTTACATGAATGCAGCTATTTAAATGGCGTTTGAAAAAGTAAAATCTGCAAAAGCATCATGGTGGCCAAGAGATTGAATAATGAACACATCGTATGATATGACCACTAGTGCCTTACTGATCTTGGCACCTCCCTAGGGCTTCTCCTACACGAACTCTATCCCCACGTTGGACCAAAAACTTGAAATCTGATGAGGACTCCCCATTTTCCGGTGAACGTGATAAGGGTGCCTGGAAAACAAGCACAACCGTTGACCCCATGTTGAATGCAGCTACCTGAAGTTAAAAAAAACAACATAAGAACCATGAATAAGCAGAAAATAACACAGCAAAGTTGAAAACCAACAGGAGTAGTTCAAGGAAGCAGAATTATGGAAGCATCAAGTAAAAAAGGAAGGTTGTACGGCTTTATACTGGTTTTAAATTCCCCTAGCAGTTTTGTTTTGTTAATATCTTGGATGAGACAACTAAAACCAAGTCAACCATACAACTTCAGGAAGACATTATTCTAACCTCATCGCCTTTCTTGAGCGTCCTACCAACACCGTCAGGTTCATACAACCGTTCTTCTGGACGCTCGGAGTGCAGTATCTTCTTTTTTGCCTGGTTTGTCCGAAGTTCAGGTTCAATTGAAAGCTGCATGTCCAAATTCAGAAATAGTCAATAAAAAAGCAAGAATTTCAGAGCAAGTGGTACTGCAATTACAGCCAACACAATCTGCGGTAGTGGTTGGCAAAACTCATGAATTAATGACATTTGTTTTTCTTTTTCCTTCTCAGGCCTGATTGCTTGAGTGGGTTGGTATACTCACTTGTACAGTCTACAATCTTGGTTACCTTATGAACTGATCCATTAAATTAATTCTTGAAGCAATTATTATCCTGCCGTTCCATGCCATTATTTGATTGTGTCCTAAAATCTAGCGTCAATTTTCAACCTTTTGAGCTTAACTGTCCAGCTTTTATAAAGTTGGTAAAAATAAACCCATAAGTATCAATAGAGGAAATATTTAGTCCAAGTGTTTCTACGTTTATAAACTTTATGTAATCAACTCATGACTGCAAAGAGCTAACTTTACCTCAATTGATCCAATATTTGTTGCACCAACAGCAGCAAGTGCCATAAATCCTTCTTGCCATAGACCTTCCAGAACAACCTGATGACATGAAAAAATAACAAAGAAAACAATGTAGTCAAAAAAATCAGGACACTGACATTCTAGCCTGAAAAAGATAGGAAATCTAAAAGGCCGGAGCAAAGAAAATTGACATATTCAAACTATCTGACAATTGGAGAACTGCGGAACACTACAATGCACTAAAAGGGTTCAGCAAAATGCCATATATTGCGACTGCCAAGGTACTTATGTTTCTATTGGTAGAATGTGACACCTTGCCAACTTCCTTTTTTATACATTCAATGTAGCATCCACTTTAGCTAACCTCATACAGGCCCTTATTATCTTCTTTATATTCATCATGTGCATTTCAGTTAGATGGTCTTTGCATTTTTTCACATGAGATTAGTTCTTCAATCTGTGATTATACCATAAATGATTTTTTCGAGGATTTAGTTGCTCCATCTAGTAATGCATCTCACATACCAATAATGAAATCAATAATACAACAAATGAACTTTCGAATTTAAATAGGTAACTGTGAAGAGGCCAATAAGTAACTACTTACCCGTTCATTCTCAATGTAAAGATTCCTGATTGTTCTGGTTGCACGTTCATTTACAGGATATAGACGACCTTCAATATAGACAACATAACATCAATTAATCTGAATGTTATGATGCAGCACCAGTAACTTAAGAACTTAAACACTAGGGTTTATTAGATATCTTCAACACAGGAGGAATTAGGTTATAGAAACTATAAAGGATAGAACGTAAACTACTGATATCACACCAGTAGAACCTCAGGCATCACACCAGAGGGTAGGCCTCACACAAACCCGAATAGAAAGCAAAGCTCTCAAACTTTTATTAATCCCACTCTACGAATAAAAGACTACAAAAGACCTCTATATAGAGAGAGGTAAAGAAAACCTAAAACAATTAGGATCAAGTAACCCTAATATCCCAGAACTTAAAAGATTCCCAATAACAAAACAAATCCCAATAAGAAAGAAATCATAATCTTTCCAAAGCTAGGCAAATCTTGCTGATGCCCGCATGCATCAAGCAAGATCCCATGTAGACACATCATCGTCTACTGAATGCCAGATCAAAGCCTGAGCCTTGGAACCTTCTTTGCCTCATCTCTTATAGACCTTTAATGGCTTCTGCCATTTAGGTCCTGCATTATCTCCTCTGGGCTTGAAAGAACTCGACCCCGGCGAGTTAAAAGAATGAAATCTGTCATACATATCAGGGTCCAACTGTTGCAGCTCAGCATCAGTAATCCAAGTACAATCTGAAAGTGGACGGTTCTTCCACTTGATGAGATACTTTTGATAACCACCTCTGGTGGATATGAGTTGATGGTCAACAATATCCTCTATGGTGTCAGGAGGGCACAGTGGACGTGGAAATGGAACAATAGATGTGGCAGCTGCCTCCTCATTGGAACCAGGATATAAGCTGAGGTCCTCAATGTTAAAAACATTGCTGATACCCATGTCTGCAGGCAAGTCTAGTACATAGGCATTAGAGCTAATCTTTTGTAAAACTTTGTATGGACCAGCAGTCCGAGGATGAAGTTTTTTTGAAACTCCTTTAGCGTATCTTTCAGGCTTGATGCGCACCAAAACCATGTCACCAGCGTTAAATTCAGCAAACCGCCGCCGTAAGTCAGCATGTGCTTTATAACCTTCATTACTCAAGGCAATTTTTCGCCTAACATCATCATGAATATCCCGAATATGACTACTGAATGACTCAGCTTCAACACTTGGTCGTGCCGCAAGTGGCAATGGAACCAAATCAATTGGCTGCCTTGGGAGTAAACCAGATACTATCTCAAAAGGACTACAACCAGTGGTTCGGTTTTTTGAGCTGTTGTAGGCAAACTCAGCCATAGGGAGGACCTTGTCCCAGCTAAGCCCATGATCACGAACCAAACAACAAAGTAGTTCACCCAAGCTGCGGTTAACAACTTCTGTTTGCCCATCAGTTTGTGGGTGGAAGGCTGAGGAGAACTGCAGCTTGGTGTTTAGTAGCTTCCAAAGAGTACGCCAGAAGTAGCTAGTAAACTTCACATCACGGTCTGACACAATAGTTTTAGGTAAACCATGAAGTCGAACAACCTCTCGAAAGAAAAGTGTAGCGATGTGAACAGCATCAGAAGTCTTGGAACAGGGAACAAAGTGAGCCATTTTGGAAAAACGATCAACGATGACAAAAATGGAATCGTTGCCTCGTATTGTCTTTGGTAGGCCAAGAACAAAATCCATACTCAAGTCTTGCCATGGTTCATGCGGAACCGGTAATGGAGTGTATAACCCAGTATTCTTCTTTCTACTTTTACAAACCTGGCAGGTCCTGCACTGAGAAATGATTTTGGCCACATCTCGTTTTAAACTTGGCCAATAAAACCTGTCTTCCACTATGGCAATTGACTTGTCTCTGCCAAAAATGCCCTGCTGCACCACCACTGTGCAATTCCCAAATCACTTGTTCACGAACAGAGGTGTTTGGCAAGCACAACCTTGTTCCTTTGAATAAGTAACCATCATGGAGGGAAAAATTAACATGCTCCCTTCCCTGCCCCGCAGCAAGATCAGCATACAAGCTGCCAAAATCCTTGCATGAAGAGTAATCTCGTTTAAGTAAATCAAATCCCACAACCTGGAAGGCAGTCGATGACAGGATATAAATCACACGGCTGAGTGCATCAGCAGCTTTGTTTTCAGCCCCAGATTTATGCTTAATAACAAAAGAATACTCTTGTAGGAAGGAGACCCATTTACCATGTCGGTGACTGAGCTTCTGTTGGGAATTGATATACTTGAGTGCCTCGTGATCAGAAAATAGAACAAACTCGTTGGGAACAAGGTAATATCGCCAATACCGAAGGGCCTGGACTACGGCATAGAACTCCTTGTCGTAGGTTGAATACTTTTGCTTAGCTTCATTGAGTTTCTCACTGAAAAAAGTAACGGGGTGCCCTTCTTGGCTCAACACACCTCCAATTCCGACGTGAGATGCATCACACGTGACCTCAAACACTTTTAGAAAGTCAGGAAGACGTAAAACGGGAGCTTGTGTCATCCTCTTTTTAATTTCTTCGAACGCAATAGTAGCTGCTTTGCTCCACTGAAACTGTCCAGCCTTCAAACAATCAGTAATAGGTGCCATTATTGTACTGAAATTCCGGATAAAACGTCTGTAAAATGTGGCCAAACCTTGAAAACTCCTAGCCTCCTGTAAGGACTTAGGAACTGGCCAATCTACGATTGCTTTAACTTTAATTGGGTCCACTTCAACACCATTAGACGAAATAATGAAACCTAAGAACACAACAGTTGGCTTCATGAAAGAGCACTTCTTCAGATTTAGGTACAGCTTCTCTCTGCGAAGAACTCTCATGACTTGGCTCAGGTGATTGAGGTGTTCTTCCATGTCTTTGCTGTATATCAAGATATCGTCAAAGTAGACAACCAAACAACGACCAATGAAGGGTTGTAGTACCTGATTCATAAAACGCATGAATGTACTAGGTGCATTGGAGAGTCCAAATGGCATCACTAACCACTCATACAGCCCATCCCTTGTCTTGAACGCTGTCTTCCACTCATCTCCAGGCCTAACCCTTATTTGATGATAGCCACTTTTGAGATCCAGCTTTGTGAACAGACTTGAACCAGCCATCATGTCCAACATATCATCGAGCTGTGGAATAGGGAACCGGTATTTGATAGTAATTTTGTTGATAGCACGACTATCAACACACATGCGCCAACTACCATCCTTCTTTGGTGTTAACAACGCTGGGACAGCGCAGGGACTGAGGCTGTCACGAATAAAGCCCTTAGACAACAACTCATCCACTTGTCTTTTGAGCTCCGCATGTTCACTTGGGTTCATGCGATAGGCTGGGAGGTTAGGCAACTGTGAACCCGGAACAAAATCTATGGCATGCTGAATAGAGCGCATTGGGGGAAGCTCATTCGGCAATTCTTCTGGAGTCAAATCTGAAAAGGTGTTCAACAGTTTAGTGATTTCTGGATTTTCTCGCGTTGCATGTGAATTAGTGACATCAACGGTTCTTGAAACCTCTCTGGCGACTATGGCATATACAGCTCCAGCTTCTTCACTCTCTTCTTGGAATTTCTTCTTTGTGAGAATGTGTAGAGGCTTCCTTTTGCTCACATCATCCTTAGGTGTCCTGCCTCTGTACCTTTCCAATTCAGCAGTCTGCATCGGCTTCAAAATCACCTTCTTTTTGTTGAATAGGAAAGAATATGTATTTTCTTTCCCGTTGTGGTACACTTCCCGATCAAACAACCATGGCCTCCCAAGAAGGATGTGGGCTACCTTCATGGGGATTACATCACACCAAATAGAATCGGTGTAGTCACCACAAGAGAACGAAACAAGGCATCGTTGAGTTACTGGAATCTGAGTGCTATCAATCCACGCTACCCTGTATGGTTGTGGGTGAGGCTGTGCTGGAAGCTTAAGGCGCTCAACCGTTGAACTCGAGACAACGTTCATACAGCTACCACCATCGATGATTAACTTATGTGCCTTGTCCCCACATCGAACTAGCATTTGAAAAATGGCAGTCCGACGCCAATCCTCTTCCTCCACTTTAGGAGCTGCCAAAATACGCCTAACGACAGAGATAAGCGAAGTGTCTAAGCCTTCCTCCTCAAGATCATCATCAACATATTCTCCATAGTCAAAGCCAGCATCCGCCTTTTGTTGTTCTGCTTCTTCCTCTTGCTCCTTCCCCATATGCAGATTCTTCTGTGGGCATTGGTATCCCATGTGACCTGCTAGCCCACACTTGAAACAAGTTCTTGACTCAGCGGTCTTTGAAGACGAAGGTTTGGAATCTTGTGTTCGATTGAACAATGGAGTTGTTCCTGGCCGTGCCTTGCCAGTGACCTCAAAATTCTTCTTTTGAACTACTTCGTTACCTTGACCTCCAAATTTCTTCACTTTGGTGTATCCCAATATTCTTCCAAATCCAGAGCAACCTGAAAAGCATGTTCTAGACTATAGACCGGATGCCGAATCATCTCTCTCCTTATATCAGGCCTCAAACCAGCTTTGAACCTTGCAAGAGTCTGTCTTGGGTCTTCTACAATCTGACTCCTTGTCTTCAGCTCATCAAAGCATGTACTCAGATACTGCCATGTCATCTTGCCTGTGAGCAGTGAGTTGGTCGCATAGTTTGTCAAGGTAATTCGATGGCATGTATTTCTGTCGCAACTTGGCCTTCATCTCTTGCCAAGAACTGATTGGGTGCTGTCCCAACCTCCTTGTATCATTCTCAACACCAGCCCACCATACTTTTGCTAAAAGCACAAGTTTCATCTTAGCAAATCTCACCCGGCGCTCATCATCCATGTCGTACCAGTCAAAATATTCTTCGATTCTAGCAAGCCAATCTGAAAACACTGTAGGATCAGTCCTCCCCTCGAAATCGGGAACATCGACCTTAATTTTCTTCGTGATGTCTCCAGCGGTATCCACTTTGTTGTGCTCACCACTACTCTCAAGAAAATCCTTAACCCAATCCCCCAAAGATTGCTTGTCTTGGGCCGGCTCGTCTTTGTCGATATTGTTGTTGTCCTCAACGTCGACCTCTCCTTTTTCTGTCATATCAGTCGCGGAAGCTTTCCCATGATCCTCTAGTTTTTTGACCCGAGTGTCCATCAACTCAAGTTGTTCCAAAATCTTCAGTAGCAAACCATCTCGCTGGTTGTCAGTCAAACGACCCCTGAAGTTTTTCCCTGACAGAGTAGCCATTGGATCAACCTGGCTCTGAAGCCAAAATGATGCAGCACCAGTAACTTAAGAACTTAAACACTAGGGTTTATTAGATATCTTCAACACAGGAGGAATTAGGTTATAGAAACTATAAAGGATAGAACGTAAACTACTGATATCACACCAGTAGAACCTCAGGCATCACACCAGAGGGTAGGCTGCATCACACAAACCCGAATAGAAAGCAAAGCTCTCAAACTTTTATTAATCCCACTCTAAGAATAAAAGACTACAAAAGACCTCTATATAGAGAGAGGTAAAGAAAACCTAAAACAATTAGGATCAAGTAACCCTAATATCCCAGAACTTAAAAGATTCCCAATAACAAAACAAATCCCAAATAAGAAAGAAATCATAATCTTTCCAAAGCTAGGCAAATCTTGCTGATGCCCGCATGCATCAAGCAAGATCCCATGTAGACACATCATCGTCTACTGAATGCCAGATCAAAGCCTGAGCCTTGGAACCTTCTTTGCCTCGTCTCTTATAGACCTTTAATGGCTTCTGCCATTTAGGTCCTGCATTATCTGAATGTTGCTACAACATAAACAACAACAACAACAACAAAAAAAGGAATGGCGCATAGTATATAGCAAAGAAAGATTTTGATAATTGACATACATCAAAATCAGGGAGCCAATCTGAATTATTCTTATGATGCTAGGTAAGGAACCGTTCCCAATGTATTGAGCATAAAGGATCCTCAGCCTTGAGCTTACCAGAAAAATGCCGGCGGGCAAGAATATTCCAATCAGCAGGTGCATGTACACGATGATAGTCTCCGGGCTTCAAGTAAATTACACAGTAAAAAAGGCCTTTCATGGGACTGCAATAAAAAGTTATGTATTTGTTATTCTGCATCATATTCACTAATTTACATAGATATATCACAAATATGATACACAGCGATGTGTCAACTACATAAAGCTATTAGTGTGCGTAATCTCTATACCGTGATGAGTAAGGGTTCCAAACTTTTGGAGATGCAAATGATATGCTCCACCATGATTTCCTACTCTTCTCCCCAGAAACATTTTCTGGTTCACTACTCTCATCTTGCATGTCTCCTTTAGCTATAGTAGGAAGAAACGAGGTTGCACCAAGAAGAGAAAAGACTGAATAAGAGAACCCTTTGACTTGCTCAATCATGGCACCTGCTCCTTTAATCTCCCCAAATCTTAGTACAGTACCATCAACAGGACTAACCTATTACCCATAAACAAAGTCATGTAATTTTGAAAAGTGAAAATACTTCATAAGGAAAAAATTGGACAGATAAAAAGTCCAAAAAGTTGTTACCAGTTACCAGACATTGGGGATCAGGGTCAATAGGCCTGGAACCTTCTTTCAAGGTGCGTACAAAGAAATCTCGTAATGTTGCATATTCTTCCAGAGGCAGAGCTGCTTCTTCTAAGTCTTATGCAAACAAATTATTTTAATATATGTCAGTATCTTTTTCATGCAAATATGTATGTAACTATTAAATGAAATTCTATAGAAAAAAAAGTATTATCCAATTAATGATGCATCAAAACAGGTAAAACAATCATACTTGAATGGAATGCCCGAGCCCAGGCTCCATAAACATGTGAACGCAATGAGACTGGAATTTCCTGGAAATATTATAGTGGGTATATTATAATATCATAAAAAGAATTAAGACAGTACAACACAAATTATTTCTTCTAAATAGAGAATTGAAATAAACAAAACATGTAGCTTGAAAATAGGAAACCTAGATCAAGAAACAAGAAGATCTTACCACACTTGTCAACACCCCCCAACATCTTGAAATGGAGCGCAGAGGCAGCAACCTTAAGAATGCAGACTATTGTTGCCATTGCAACAAAAAGGTCAAGTCAGAGATAGAAACGAAGACCCTTATTCGCAACAAAAACATAGCAGCTACAAGTGAAATCAAGAAAAATGCAAAAACATCAGGGAGGGTATCGATATATTACTTTTGCATCAGGCTGGAACTCAAATTCAATTCCCTTCTCATGTGCCTCCCCGACCTATCAATCAACTAGCAAAAGTTATCCAAAACATGAACAATAAGCACTCGTAAGCTTAAAAGTTGTGATCCATTTACTACATACACTTTCTTTTCGCGAAACATAAATCACATGAGATATAAATTAGCTCAATAATCTATTCCTTTTACTTAAAACACATCTCAAGCTCATTATTCAACACATGATTCATCCAGATATTACCTTCATGTCCTCATACATCCGCCGGCCGTGTAGAACACCCAGCATCAGTAATGTAGCCACCGTTGCGCCGGGCAACAGAAACCAATCACCATTTCCTGCATACACAGCTCACAGCAGTCAATAAACACCTCAATTTTTTCAATTTCTCATCATCCAGAACCAAATATTTCAACAAACAAATCGAAATGAAATGCAGGAACTGAAAAATTGACTGACCTTTGGAACTGCCACTTGCGCCGTTGAGGGAAGCGCGAACCTGAGTGGTCTTTTGGAGTTTCTTGAGAAGCGAAGTGAAGCAGCGACGCTGGTTATGGAGGTGATTGAGGTGCGTGGAGGGAGAGAATATGGGGACTCCATGTACAGCCCTAAATTTCATCTTGTTCAAACTTTGGTTCAGCTTAGCTTACAGGGTTTTTTACTGCCTCTCTGCGCGGTTTTGGTCAGGTTTTATGGTTTACGACCGCCACCGGCGACTATTACTTGGGCCTCTAAAAGATATAATGGAGCACTTCACCTTATTGTTTGGGCCGTTTCTTCCAAAATTGTTCATTTGCAATCTTGTACTAATTTTTTTTCGAAGAAAAATAAAACAACTACAAACTAAAATCACGGTTGCAGTCATAAGAGTCAAAATGAAGAGCATTTGTAAAACAAGAAGAAAGGAATGCCTGCTCCAACTCGATGTCTGTAGTTTGCCAGAAAGTCAGCAACGAAATTTGCCTCCATCCAAACGTGCTTAAAAGATATAGAGACAAACTGCTGAACCAAGATACGAATTTCATGAATCAAAGCAGTAATCCTCCAAAGAACATTAGAATTGCAAGAAATACAATCTTGTAATGTTGGTCCTCGTCTAGTTCGTATATATGATAGCTTCAGAGAGGGAATTGATCCACTCTACGTGTTTAGCATAATTAAATGGCATCCACCACCCCCGAAATTTTGCAAATTAAACTTTGATGGCTCTGTTAACCATATGAACTCGACTGCTACTGGCTATATTATCAGAGATGATAACGGTCAGTTTGTAGCTGCTGGTGCAAAAAGGATTGGTTCCTCATGTGTTCCAACAATTGAAGTTATTGCTTTAAGGGAAAGACTTCTAAAAGCAATAGATAAGCACATCAAGAAGATAATGGTAGAAGGAGACTCAAAGTTGGTGATTGACTGCATTAAGGGCACTTGTGCTACACGTTGGAGACTCAAGACAATGGTTCAAGACATTAAGCAAATCTGCGAATATTTTGAGAGCTGCTCTTTTCAACATGTTTTTCGAGAAGCTAACTTCCCGGCAGATGCCATTGCAAACTTGGGTCACACAAGCAACATGGATATTGACTTGGAAGATCTTGTCCTCTTTAGATTAAAAATGCTTTATTATTTGATGGTTAGGATCAAGTTGTGCTCGAGGTTCTATTTTGTAATTTATTTTTCATATAAAAAAAAACAAGAAATGAATCCTCACAATCCTCCCATATACCCCCAAACGGAAAAATTTGTGTTGATACCCCAACTTTGATATTTTTTTTCTTTTCTTATCAATACGGATCAGTTGGTGGAGCCCCCACACTCAGGTCGAATCCCGCCGACGTTAATTAGAGTTAAATCTCAATTTATTCTTCGTGGTTAGGGGGAGGAAGCGTTCTAACATGATTTTCTTTCGTGTATCTGTCTCACCCATAGTTGTAACGTAATCTCAAAATTCACATGTCAAAACTCCAAAAATAAATTTTCTTCGATTTAATTTTTAACTACCATTTATATTCAAATTCGTTTCTCAAAAGGCATTCATACACTCAATTAATTATCATCGATCAAGTCATGTATAAATTGAATTGACTTGCTTGTGGTTTTTGGCACTACTCCCTACCAATATCTAGAAGAAAGTTGAAGGTTAAAGACACAAAAATGTCTCATAGAAACACTCTGCTACTTGGATTTGGGCTAATTTTAGCCTCTTTGTTTAGAGCTGGGCACGGGACGGGAAGGCGTTTTTAGAAATCTGTCTCGTACGTCCCGATCCCGAAAGATTAACCCTCAAACAACAACTGAAAATATCCCCACACTTCTCTTCTGTCTCACCTCACCACCTCACTTGTTTTAGCGCCTCTCTCTTTCTCTCTTTCTCTGCAACTCAATCGATCATCCATGCCGACCTCACCGACTCTAGTTCCCGTCACCACCTCTCCGTCACCACTCCCCCCCCCCCCCCAGATCTCCAAAGGTATTTCCCCTTCCATTCCTTCCTCCCTCCTCCCCTCCTCAATCCTTTCTGTGAATTCCAACATGAGATGAGCCTTTATCCGGCATGCTCCCATCTTTGCCTGAGTCAGCCCATTTGTCATGCAAACCTTCTGTCTTCTTGTTATCAGGACCCCAACGCGAGTTCCATTTGCTCTCCTGTCGTTGCTCATAGTTAGACTCCTTGTTACTTGAGTCGGTCCACCTTTCTGATGGTGCACGACGTGGAGGGAGTGGAGGCGTTATGTTTGAGAGTGAGATCAAATTTTTTTTTGTGTTTAGGTTTTACTGTTTTAGACCAAATTGAGTGTGGTTGAGT
Organism: Fragaria nilgerrensis; assembly: GCA_010134655.1. Taxonomy (NCBI): domain Eukaryota; kingdom Viridiplantae; phylum Streptophyta; class Magnoliopsida; order Rosales; family Rosaceae; genus Fragaria; species Fragaria nilgerrensis. The sequence continues at coordinate 12,376,733 of CM020981.1, forward strand.
GCATTGTAACATCATGCAACCTAAAAAATCAAATATAAAATGATTAAAATTAGATATTCTAATATTAAGAGACGGGACGAGATTTTTCGAGATAGTCTCGATCCCGTCCCGTCCCGTTTCAACATTACCATAACGGAACGAGACGGGATTGCCATTTTCAAAACCTATCCCGTCCCGTCCTGCTAACTTTCGAGACGAAACCGGTACGAGATCGGGATTCCGGTACTAAGTGCCCAGCCCTACTAAAATGAAAGCTCAAAGCTAGGCGTAATAAAATGAAGCTAAATGGAAGATTGTGTCTACTTGGTTATAGAAAATGCAATATATGTATGAACTATTATGTCATTACAAAATGATAGATGTGATTTCAGTACAAAAGATTGCCATGCAGGAGGTGATCTCCTTACTTTGACCACCTGCACAACAAAAGAAATCAAAGTTCTTCCTCAACTTCAACACTCTATGACACTCCATCCTTCCACAAATCACAACTTTAAAATGTGGATTTTCTGCTAACTAAACAACTATTTGAGCTAACTGACCTTCAACCCCATGTTCTATTAGAAGGAAAATTCTGCTGTACAAATCAGTATGGACTTGCTTTTGCAAGCAACTTTTCCAGAACAACTCACTCCTGCCGCACGTGATCTCTCTATTCTAGTTGCTTTTTTCAGTTTGTATGCTATACATATCAGTATAGCAGACAGACCCCTATTAGAGACCCAAGAAAAGCAGAACAATAATAAGATCAGAAAACCAAGAAATCCAGAATCCTAAGTTACTTAGGAACAAATGATACTACATTTACTATATTTGCTGCTTCACCAAAACGAAGCTAAAAGCCTCTTATACTATTAGCTGTCTTCATTTGGTGGAATATATGATTAAAGGAAACAAAAAAATCCAATCGAAAATTGGCTTTATATGATTAAACCACACCCAATCGATTAGTCCCCCAACTCAACAAATAGTACAGTGTAAAAAAGTGTACAAAAACAAGTGTAAAAAAGAGTGACCACAAGTGTTACAAGTCACCCACATAACATCCAAACCAAACAGTGTTGGACTGAGAGATAGAAGTAGAAAGTCTCAGCTATGGCTGCTGCTGCTGCTTCTGCTTCTGGTACAGTCAAGTATGGGATTGTAGGGGTGGGTATGATGGGTCGAGAGCACCTCATCAATCTATACCATCTTCGCTCTGAAGGTGTGGCCGTGGTAGCCATAGCTGACCCTCATGTTCCTTCCCAAAAGCTGGCCTTGGACTTGGCTCACTCTTACAATTGGCCTATAAAGGTATGATCTAATCTTTGTTCCACTCGGTTTTGAGTCAGATGATTTCTCTAAATCATGGGTGTGGAATTAGATGATTAAGTTCAATGTTATCAATTGAGGGTATTCAAAATTTTTACCTTTCTTTGTTGCTGGTGCTGATTTGAAGTGGTCAAGTGCCATGAGTGATTTAGTTTTGTGGGTTTTAAAGGTTTTTGCAGGGCATAAGGAGCTATTGGATAGTCTTCTCTGTGATGTGGTGGTTGTGTCAACTCCAAATATGACCCATCATCATATTCTAATGGATATAATTAACCACCCCAAACCCCACCATGTACTGGTGGAGAAGCCGTTGTGTACCACCGTAGCTCACTGCAAAGAGGTTAGTCAATGGCCAGAACTGTTGATTCCACTCTCATCTAATTGTATGAATCGAGTTGGTTTGAATAGAATGTTTTGGTGATGTTTTTGTTGTTCCGGGTGATTAGATAGAGGAAATCGGTATGAACTTTGCTTTGTTGTGTTCTAAAAGCCTCATAACATAAGGGATGAATGCAGTAAACTTACACAGAAAGAACAATACTCTGAAGAAGCCAGGGATCCATTTTTCCATGTTGATTTCTAAGCTCACTAGCCCTACTTTTTTTTTTTACTCAAAAGGGCCAACCTGCATATTAAATTGCTCTGAGTATATGTAAAACGCCCACTATTTAAATTTACAGAACATCCTTCCAAAAGATAAAGAAAAAGAAATATACAAGCAGTCCTGCTGCCAAGTTCTCTTTTAAAATCCTTGTTTCTATTGATCTAGTCATATTGAAACTGAATCAAGCTACAACAACCATCTTGCATGAAAAAGAATCGCAATGATACTGTTGGTTTTCCTGTAATTAGAAGTAGTTTCATACATTGGTCATTATCAACAAAGATATAATCTTAATATATGCCAGGAAAAAGAAAATGGCTATCTGGATGACAAACTTAGGATGTTCCCTCTGTTTGGTGATGTAACTGACCTAGCTATAAGCTCACTAGCGCAATATTTAGCCGTATCTTTATCCAATGTGACATCTCATGTGTGTTATCTATTCTGGCACGACAATTCTGACCCAGTATTCTGTTTGTTTCTATGCTAATGTGTAACGAGTGTTAGTCATTGATTGGCCTGCAATTTAAGTTTGTAGAGCTTGCACTAGATGAGCTTCCTCCAAGTATGAGGAAAAAGACAGTAAAGAGTTAAGATAATTGTCCAACCTGTTCACAGATCCTTTGAAATATCCGGTGTCTACATAAGAACCCACTCAGAAATGTACACAGAATAAGTTAGTAATTCAGTAATGCAATGCTTTTTTTATTTTTTTATGTTTTTCATTCACGTTACCGTCTTTGTTTTGTATTTTGAATTTTGTATTATATGTATTTATTGATTTCTATCATATAGTAAATATGGATCAGGTTATTGAAGCCGCTACAAAGAGGCAGGATATTTTGGTACAAGTTGGACTGGAGTATAGATACATGCCACCTGTTGCTAAATTGATAAACTTAGTGAAGGGTGGAAGTCTTGGGCAGGTCAAAATGGTGGCAATCCGAGAACACAGGTTTCCTTTCTTAATTAAGGTATGTCATGCAACTGAACTTTCAGTTGTCATGTAGGTGATATTACATTTAAAAGAACCATTCATGTTTCTAATAGGTCAACAATTGGAATCGGTTTAATGTAAACTCTGGGGGAACACTGGTAGAGAAGTGCTGCCACTTCTTTGATTTAATGAGGTTGTTTGCTGGAGCTAATCCTCTTCGTGTGATGGCTTCTGGAGCCATTGATGTTAACCACAAAGATGAAATATATGATGGAAAGGTAATTTTATTTTGTTGAAATTAAAAATAAGTGACAGTATATGCTATATACTATCAATTATCAGCGTGTTTGTAAAGTACTACAATCCTTCAAGTATTTAAAACATAAGCAGTCCCTTTTATTATAGCCCTGTTCAGGACTGAGCATCATACATATAATGGAAATCAAACCAAGCGTGCTTTTAGTTTAGCCATTGAAACTGAGCCTGATCCATAATTGCTAAATGCTGATCAGTTCTTGTTTTTGTTTTACTTAATCTATGTAAATAATACAGTTCACTATTTAGGAGAGGTTTTAAGTCAAATGGAGCAATCCTGTCTTTGGCTGAAGGACTGCTATCAATCTATCTTGCTTGCAAATCAGATACTTTTTGTTTGTTTGTTTGTTTGAGTGAATTTTACATTCTATACAAGGTCTGCTCCTTGTGAAACTTATAAATTAAAACCGTTGTGAATTGTTTTATACTATGGAAGTACGGTGCAGTAGACATTTAATATTTACATTGTGGTCTCTTTTTCGTGTAGGTACCAGATATAATTGACAATGCGTATGTTATTGTCGAATTTGATAATGGTTCTCGTGGGATGCTTGACCTTTGTATGTTTGCTGAAGGGAGTAAAAATGAGCAAGAGATATCTGTTGTTGGTGACATCGGAAAGGTAGTTCTCTTTCTTTCTCTTTCCCTCTAGGATGCCCTCTGCATTATAGGTGGTGACCATTTCATTGTGATCTGTACATGAATCTTTGGTGGATAAAGCAACGTAACATATCCACCATTAGCTCTTTGTTGTACAAACATTAGTTTCTAGTTTCTCTGACCTTACCAGGGGCTTTTAGTTTCACTTGATTCAATTAACAAGTTTCTAACAGGGAGAGGCCTTTGTTCCTGAGAGTATTGTACGTTATGGTACTCGAGTAGCTGGGAGAGATGGTGTCAAGACTTTAAAAGCTGAGAATGATCAGATAAAGTAGTTCCATCTTTATGTTATTGGAGCTTATAATTGTGAAATGTGAATACAACATTTGTGCATTATAAAGCAAGGTGAAAAGTATTTTGCCTCGAAAAGATTTCTGTAAGTCAATTAATTGTGGATTTCTGTTCAAAAGAAATCAAGCCGTTGATCAAGAAGTACAGTAAAATGAAAAGTGCTCCTCTTTGGTAGCATTATTTGACTTGAGGCTCATTATTCTTCTGTTTAAGATGAATTCATTCAAGTTTCGTTATAAATGATTGGTATGTGTCTATGTTAGTGTCAGAGCATCAATGGCTTTTCATATCATTAAAATGAAAATCTGTTGAATTTTACATTTATCTTGCTCCGTTTCATTAAACTTGCAGCTAAATGTTAGAAATAAGTCTGCAGCTGCAGAATGCTACATACGGACCGAAGTTTGCCTGGAAGGTTGTGCGAACTCTATGATAAGCATTTTACATTTTCTGTACATAAGCTTGAAAAGTTTTACCTTTCCCTACATCTGGATTGAGCATCTAGGTGACTCTGCATCTGGATGTCAGGAAAAAAAGAATATTCATCGTATGTCTCATACTGGATTTGGTTGTACCATGAAAAAGTACCTCAATGTTGACTAATTCGATCATGACACCCCAGATAACTTCTCAGTATTATTATCATATACAGGAAAGTTTGTCTTCTGCTGTTTTAGTTTGACATATGGAAGGTTCTTTTTAGGATGGTCTTAGTTATAAAAATCATCATTTTTTTAAAAATCTTTACCACTGTTATGGATGCGTTACAATATATTTATACCACCTTAGTGCTGTCGTTCATATATTGGCTTTAATGTCTTCTATAAGCTTGAATGTGTGATCAGTTCATTGTGTCTCTTATGTATCAACAGTTGCAGTTTTGATGTAAACATAGATCACTGATGTTGCTATATTATATGCAGAATTGGTAGACGCCATACGAGAGGATGTTTCTGCACTCACACTACTTGCAGAGGCCTTGTGCCTTCTAGATATGATTGTCAACTCATTTGCACATACCATCTCCAATAAGCCTGCTGATCATTATACTAGACCAGAATTTACAGGCAAGTTAATTTCTATTATCAAACATTATTCTCTTGAATCTGGATGTTCGCAAAAGTAAAGTGGTTGATTTCTGTCATGTTTACGTACAGATGAAGGGCCAATGGCAATTGAAGCTGGAAGACATCCTATCCTTGAGAGCATACACAATGATTTTGTTGTACGTAATGATTCATTTTCTGTACTGTTGCTTACACAAGATTATACATTATGTCACATTTATGAACCTTGGTTGTACTCTCTCATGAAGTTGAAACTACTCAACATTAGAGCTAATACTTTTTCCTTTCAGCCCAACAACATCTTTTTATCGGAGGCATCAAACATGGTGCTGATTGTGGGCCCAAACATGTAAGAAATGCTTTATTCAGAATGGATTGTAATACATGGAAATGTTGTTTATTATGCATCGTGGTTTGTGGTTATTCCTTGATATCCAGTTAAGGTTATCATTTTTCTTGAGTATAACTGTTGACTGTTTATGTCAGGAGTGGAAAGAGCACTTATCTTCAGCAAGTATGTCTGATAGTTATTCTTGCTCAGATTGGTTGTTATGTTCCTGCTCGCTTCTCAACTTTGAGGGTTGTTGATCGAATATTTACAAGGATGGGTACAGTGGACAGTCTTGAATCCAACTCTAGTACGGTAAATTTCTAAATTCAATGTCAAAAATATTGAGCTCTGATACACTATACAGCTTATTGCTATTTGATATATAACATTTAGAAAGATTTTTGTCATCATCTGAAACAGTTCATGACAGAAATGAAAGAGACAGCTTTCATCATGCAAAATGTTTCTCAAAGGTAGTACATGAAATTTGTTTTCTTTTTAAATATAGAGATATATCCGGTAATGTTTAATTTACATTGGATACAGGAGTCTAGTTGTTATGGATGAACTTGGGAGGGCTACATCTTCATCTGATGGATTTGCAATTGCATGGAGCTGCTGCGAACATTTGTTATCACTGAAAGCGTAACCTCTTTGCGAATGTTCAATTTACCTAAAGAGTAGCTTGATGAAGTTTTGAAAACTTGAGGATGTGGTTTTTAACAATTGGTTCATATATACTGAAACATCCAAATATACTGTCTTCAAACCTGCTATATTGCTATATATATACAAACAAATATTGACAATTCTGAATTATCTTTTCCTGTAAAGACTGTATAGAAGTTACGTGCATTATTATATAATTCTATCTGGTTTCAAGTTGAAGGAACCTGTGCTGTAGGTTATTTTTTGATCCTGCTGTTACTGCGTATCTATTTGATCGCTTAGTTTACATTTCCCATGCGAAATATGTAGTACCAATCCTAATGGCTAAATATTATATGCCGCAGCAAACTAACATACCATGTTACAAATCATTTTCAGGTATACTATATTTGCTACTCATATGGAGAACCTATCTGAATTAGTAACTGTCTATCCAAATGTGAAAATACTTCACTTTGATGTTGACATTAAGAATAACCGTCTAGATTTCAAGGTAGGCTTTTTGAGATTTGATTCAAAGATTCTATCACTCCAGTCTTGGTTCTATGCGAGTTTTTTTTTTTTTTTTTTTTTCAAGAAAGTCATGTGTATCTGTGTAGTTCCAACTCAAGGAAGGACCAAGACATGTTCCCCATTATGGGCTTCTATTAGCCGAAGTGGCAGGATTACCAAGCTTGGTGACGGAGACAGCGAGAAACATCACATCCAGGATCACAGAAAAGGTGAGTTCTTCTGAGTAACAAAGCATTTTAAGTTTACTAGTAATTACTGGATACATCTGTCCCTGAATACAGCCTACTGTTTATATTGGTAACTATAATGACAACATCAAGAAAGATGATAACAATTTCAAGAACACTACTACCGGAGTCAAAACACAAGGAAATTGAACTAATCTCACTATATTCGATATCCATTTAATTACATTTTTGGAGTTTTGGCCTTCATGTATGCAATGGTAGTCCTTTCCTGATGAACTGGTAAATTGACAATGTAAACTTCAATCTTCAGGAAGTAAAGAGGATGGAAGTAAACTGCCTGCAATATCATCCGATCCAGATGGCTTACCATGTTGCACAGCGTCTCATATGTTTGAAATATTCCAGCCAGGATGAGGATTCGATCAGAGAAGCACTGCATGACCTGAAAGAGAGCTACATTCATGGAAGGCTGTGACATATGTGCCCTAGAAATCAATATATGCCCCCAACTTGGTAAATACATTGCACAACTGCTAGGCTGACAAGAACCCAGAGCGGTGCGGTAATCGCCTGGTGTTGTGACTGAATTTTATTCTTCCCTTTTCCTCTGTGCTTGATTACGAGTTTATAAACAGAAAACTGAAATGTCAATGAACAGTACAAATACATTACTCTTTGCCAACCTTGTATGCACTTCCTTATCTCATTGTTATCTTTAAATCTTAATCAGAGACGAAAATCATTCCAGTCTCTAGACTTCCGAGGTGGATTTCCTCTTCAGTTTATAATGTGAGAAAACTATGGTGTCTTTGTACATTCTACAGCTTGTTTTAACTGAAGATAGAATCGAATCTTTTAAATTGACAATTCATACTTTCAAAGTTCAAACTACGAATTCCAGTTCCTATCATTTGTTTCAAAGAAAGACTTCTTCATTCCCCAAATTATTTAAATGGAGGATTTTGCCCTTGAATCAGCTGTTTGTTTTCTTCAGATCTCAAAGCGAATGCCAATTTGAAACAAATCCAATACCGAGAACTCAACCAATTTGAAAACAAAAAGTGACCATTTTAAGTCTAGGACTTGGGTCTGACAATTGGTTTCACATTAACATTCAAATTGGGAACAAGTACTCACCAAGTCCTAAATATTTTCGGTTCAGTTTCATGGTTTTATGAGTCTCCTGAACTATAACGTTTTTCAGTAGACTCATGGTTTATATGAATCTTTATATGAATCTCCTGATCAACGCAACTAGTCAGTAAGTTTAAAACCCAGCATTATAATCAGCTAAGATATCATTCTATTTGGTCTACCAAACTAGCAATAACAACTCAAAGAAAATCCAACAGATGGTAAATCCTTAAAATAGAACATGATCCAAGTGATTTGAATACATAATTGAAGTTTCGAACTGCAAAATCCCACCTCATAACAAAATACTGTCTGGCTCAAAGCACCAATAAAACAAACCAGGACCTAAGATTAAAGCACCAAAATTAACGGTAGCGACGGAGGGAGAGGGTGTTGTTGCGCTTCCAAGTTGCCCTGCGAGAAGGACGGTTCTTGTGGTAACGGTGACCCTTTCCACGCAGTCCCCTATATTTCTTTCCAGCAGAAGTGAGACCGCGAAGCTCTCTGTGCTTGTGCACAGGATTGACGATCCAGTTAATCCTGGGGTCTTTCTTGATAACAGTGTGGGCAACATCCACAAGAATAACCTCAAAGTACTTGTAGGTGGAGTCCTGCATCCAAATGTTGGTAAGCAATATTAAATAAAACCATGACAACACACTCAAACAACTGCAAAATATAAACTGGCTGTAACAAACCTCATTGATCCAGTAGGAATTGAGAACCCTAAGGCCTCCCAACTTGCGTCCAGCACGCTCCTCAGCAACAGACCTCTTGCTGCGCTGGAACTTGAGTTGTGTAACTCCCTGGTTTGTTGGCTTACCATAGACAATACCCTTGGCAACTGGCCTCTTGCGACCACCACGCCTCACTCGGACACGGTAAATAACATATCCCTGGAACAAAGTACCACATGAATAACTAAGCATAAGAAAATCAACTCAACCCCACCAGATGACAAGGTAACAATAGAAACATGAATAACACAACAACACAGGTATAAACAGAACATAAGCCAAGTGTATCAGATCGGGACAGAGGCGAGAACCAGGGGAAGGGAACTCGCTTGGTAAATGATCGACTCTTGGTTTAGTGTAGCTGGTCTCACTAAAAAGCATTCAATCACTGAAAGCAAGCACCCTCTAACAAGATGCTTAGACATCAGAATGCTACTTAGCCAGCATATGCACTGGATAACAAAAACAACGCAGGTCTACCACACCCAATAGTATCAGAACTCGCCACGTAACATGATCTACATTTAGACTATAACTATAACAATTCCCAGGAAGCCATCAAATCCTAATAACAAAAGGTCACAATCCACACACGAGAAACAATAAAATCAATACCACACTACATATCATGTACGAGATATGCGAACAAACCAATCAGTATATAATCAAAACAAAAAGGATAGGGGATTATATACGAACCTGCTTGGCCTTGTAGCCGAGACGGCGAGCCTTGTCAGGGCGAGTGGGGCGAGTGACTCGGACGATGGAAGGATGCTGGCGGTAGTCCCAGCAGCGAACCCTCTGGACGAACCCCATCACATCGGATTGTTTCTTCCTCCATAGCTCAGACACGTACTTGTAAGCTCCTGATATATCACAAAAACAAAACACCAAACAAGTCTCAGAAAAGGATTTGATTCGAATCAAAACAAAGAAGAAACCAAATGTATTGAAAACAAGGGAGGGAAGGAGGAAGAGGAATAGAGAGAGAGAGGTCTGTACCCATTGTTGCTGCCGAAATGGAGATGCGGCGCACAAAGCTCTGCGGGGAGGGTTGGGGCTTTCAATTAGATACTAGGGTTTATTGAGCGTGGTTTTTATAGGCTCTCAGAGATCCATCTCCGCCGTCTATCTTCAGAAAACCCTAATCTAACTAGCGTGTCCTGCTGTTGGGCCCGGGTTTGTTTTAGTTTTGGGCCAGTGGGTTTCTTTTTCAGAACGAGTCTTCTCACTTTTTCACAATGAGTCTAGCTCACTACTTCCTCCAGGCAGCTCTCTTTTCTCAAACTCAAGTTCCCGTTGGCCGCCACCTCCCTCTCCGTCTTCCCAAACCCTATCTTCACCACCACCACCACCTCTCACAAACCCTTAGGCCATCTACCACCACTTTGGGCCTTATGCGGGCTTTCATACAGGCAGACTCGTATCGAATTTGGTCTCTCGGCTCACTTGACTTGCAGACTTAATAAGAATGCCTAATCTGACATAAATAGTTGTCATTTAAAACTTGTGTGGTTGCAACATATACATTCTGTAAGATTCTTGTTCATATGTATTGTTTGATTCTATAGTTTATATATTTCATATATAATTGCCTTGAATACATAATCTTATGTACTTGCTAAATAGTTCAAGATTATTTTTGCTTTCCATATTTTATTTTGCTAGATAGACATCGTAACAACTTTATGTGTAAGATATTGAAGGAAACTAAAGATCTACAGTGTATTCTTCCATAGTTGAATCACGACAATGTGTACACAAAGCTCTGCAGGAGAGAGGGTTGGAGCTTTCAACCAGAGACTAGGGTTTATTGAGCATATGTCGTTTTTAAAGCTCTCAGTGATCCATATCCGCCGTCCATCTTCAGAAACCCTACGCATGTCCTGTTGTTGGGCTTGTTGGGTTTGTTTTAGTTTTGGCCCAGTGGGCTTTTTTTAAAGATTAAGTCTAAGTTGGTGTCGTTTTCTTTTTTGATAAATGGGGACCAAAGGCTCAGACATAGGTTGGTGTCATTTTGATAGCATGCGACACTGCGACTTGTCAACTTCACAAGAAAAAATCCAACTTAACCACTTCTCCTCCAAATGACAAATTAGTTTTTACAAAAGTCCAGTCATTAGCCCTAACTCTACTTCTCCCAGCCACCTCACTGTTCTCAAACTCAACGCTGAGAGTTTTGTTAATCATTAAGGAATTCTGAGATGATAAAATTTAGATATTTTTCAATTGAAATTTCGTTAAGTGCAATTTTCATTGTTTGATTATGTATATTTGAAGTGTGTGATAGATTAAGAAAGTTTAAAAGAAATATAAAAAATAAAATTTAAAAAAGCCTTGTTTTGGAAATGAAAATTGAATCATGCAAAAGAATTTGTAAATGACACCTATTTTTAGTGAGGAATTTAAACAATGAATTCCTTAATTTTCAATTCCACTGAAATTTAAAATTTCCTATCTGATAGTGCCAAACAAAGGAATTGGTGTTCAGGAATTATTGAATTCTATGGAATTTCCCCGTATCCAAACACAACACAAATTTCCTGATGATCGTCACCTCCTCTTCGTTTCTCCGAACCCTAGCTAGCTTCACCACCACCACCACCACCACCTCTCACAAACCCTTAGGCCTGATACCCACCGATCTGGGCCTTATGTGGGCTTTTATATGGGCAAACTCATATCGAACTTGCGGGTCTCCCTTGGCTCACTTGACTTGCAGACTTAATAACAAGGCCTAATCCGGCATAAATAGTTGTCATTTAAAATTTGTGTGGTTGCAACATATACATTTTGTGGGATTCCATTTCATATGTATTGTTTGATTCTATAGTTTATATATTTCATATATAATTGCCATGAATACATAATCTCATGTACTTGCTAAGTAGTTCAAGAGTATTTTTGCTTTCCGTATCTTATTTTGCTAGATAGAAATCATAACAACTTTATTTGTAAGATATTAAAGGAAACTAAAGAAGTTGTGGTGTATAAAACTAGAAATTCATAGTTGAATGACGACAATGGGTATCTTATTTGTTGTATCCGTTGTTGCAGAAATAGAGGGGTGCGGGTCACAAGCTCTACAACAGTTTGGGGCTTTCAACTAGAGACTAGAGTCACTAAAGGATGATCGCATTTTATAAGCTCACAAATCTCACAGATTCATCTCCGTTGTCCATGAGAAACCCTAATCTAAATACACATGTCTTATCATGACAATGAGTTTCATTTATGACACGTTTACATACTTGGAATGAAATTCAACATGAATGAGAGACGGAATGAAATCGTATGTGGAGATTTCAATTTCATTGAGTTGTTTACCTACCACATGAAATTAGAATATAAATGTAACTCATTACAAGTTTGATTACTAAAATACCCCTGAAAAAAAAGTAGCTACACATTTCAGTCATTCTCAACACTTTTTTCTATAAATTGATTTAGTTTTGTTTGTCGTTTTGATTGACTGAGTTGATAAGTTATGTATAATCAACAAACCAATGACTAATCGATTCAGTGCATTGATTGTAATCTTGTGGTTACATATTATTAATATAAAACATAGGCTACGTGTGTACTTATGTATAGTGCAATCTCATCTTTGCATAAACTCTCTTTTACCATGATTTATCAAAATCATTTGGATCTAGTACTAGTATTTTGAGTGTATCTTAAACCGCAAGATGCAAGGGCTGAACAACTTTGCATCATACTTGCATCATACTTTTATACTTTTTAGTAATACTATATTTAAATCAAGCAAGCAATTTTATTTAAAAAAAGAACAAAATTAAACAACTTCCACAAATAGCATGTTTTAACATATAAAAAAGAATCTTTAAGAAAAAAATTGAAATTACTAGCATCTTGAACAAATTACTCAATATTATTAACATATTGAAATTTAAAAGGGTATTTTTGGTATAAAAGTTGATTCTTGATGGTATCATTCCTAAACCCGCCTCCCCCCCTGATATTACAATTCTAAGTTGTTAATAAATCGATTCCTTATTAGGGGGTGAGTCCTACACCCACTCCAATTTCATTATGTGTAAGTAAACGTAGGAATTCTCTTCTGCTGGAATCATTCTCTCATTTCTCAATTTCATTCCACGTAAGTAAACGTGCCTTAGTTTTCGGCTAGTGGGTTTCTTGTTCTATTTGTACTTCCATAATTAGTTCTAAGTAATTTTTCACCGAACTTCTAAAATTAAATTTATTCTTATTTTTTGTCTTTTCACCTTATCATCTTCCAACATCTCCAGTATTTCACATGATCCGGTTTCACCAACATTTTCCACAATTGAATGGGTAGTTACCGATGTTCTTCATGATTGAATGGATAGTAGCAATTTGACCACAATTTTTTTGTTTCTTACTCATATAATAAAATCCAAGATTACAACCATGAGAGATATTAGTGGTAGACATAAATTTCTCATTCTCCTCACCTACCCAAAACAATAACGATTACAGTGGACAAAAACCGATAGAGATTCAACTATAACCTAACTTATTCCAGAAATCTCGATACATCTTTTGAATCAACCTTAAGAAGAAACAACGATTTCAAGTACTATATGCCAAATCTATTAACATATATGCACATGCAACCTCCTAATTACATTGACGACAAAAATAATTAACACCATAACCATTTCACACCAACCTACCACAACCCTAAACCCTCACTTAAAGAGAATGGACAACTAACCCAACAAAACCAAACAAAAAAGATAAAAACAAAACTAAAAAAAGAAAATAAAAGGAGACCTACACCTAGACCCAAAAAGGCCCAAGCCAAACCCATATACAATGGACTTGAAAGGAAGCCACCAAAAACCCGACCCAAAAAAGTACAACGCATCTGACCGCAGATTCGTAGCCCTGTCACCAGTGTTGGCCGCCATTTGATCGCATCACCATTTCTATCAATCACGGGGAAGCACCACCCTCCACGATCTACACCAAACATAATAGAGAAGACCCGACCCTAATTAGGAATTCGATCTTGGTAACCATCGTCGTTGCATTCTCCCTTTTGCCTCACAGCACCGATCCAGACAGTTCACTATTGACAAAACCGAATTGGTCACGCTTGATCGATGACCAAACTATTGTCAGAGCAACCCCACTGCTGGCCACGATTAAGTTTGTTTTTTTATGTAAGTTACTAAGGTGACGTTGGTAACGTTTTCATACATGTATTTTCATTTTTCAAAATGAAAATAAGATGAAAATTGTTCCTTTAGACATTTCTGAAAACGTTGAAAATGAAAAATGAAAATATTTTCAACTTTTATAAAAAAAAAACATCAATTTAACGTTTTCATTTTTTAAAAAATATAAAAAATATTTTTCACAATAAATTACAGAATACATTTCTAAAGTAGTCTAAGTAGAAAATAACAATCTTATTTTCACTTTTTTATTTTTAAAAAATTATTTCTAAAAATTGTTTTCAAAAACGTGTTACCGGAGAGGCCCTAAGTTTTGATATAGACCAACCCCATATTTTTTTTTTTTTGAAAGGAACCAACCCCATATTTTGCATATGCAAGTTTGTTTTCTTTTCTAACTTAACAAGCAAAATCCAACTTCCCCTTCTCGTCCAAACGACAAGTAGTTTTACAGAAGCTCTCACCCAGTCCAGTGATTCCAGTCATTAGCCCTCAGTCCAGCCGCCTCACTTTCCTCAAACTCTAAATTTCCCGATGGCCGCCACCTCCCTCTCCGTCTCCCCAAACCCTAGCTTCACCACCACCGCCGCCGCCTCTCGCAAACCCTCTCACTCTCTCTCAACCCCAAACCACCTCAAGTTCCCAACCACCGCCACCTCTCCCTTCCCCGCCAAATCCCTAACCACTCATCACCTCCCCCATACCACAACCCCACGCGCTGCCTTCTACACACGCGCCGCCCCCGCCGCCCCGGACGCACCCGCCACCACATTTCACGGCCTCTGCTACGTCGTCGGCGACAACATCGACACCGACCAGATCATCCCCGCTGAGTACCTCACCCTCGTCCCCTCCAACCCCTCCGAGTACGAGAAGCTCGGCTCCTACGCGCTCTGCGGCCTCCCGGCGTCTTACTCCACGCGCTTCGTCGAACCTAACGAGACCAAGTCCAAGTTCTCAATCGTCATCGGCGGCGCCAACTTCGGCTGCGGCTCGTCTCGCGAGCACGCGCCGGTTGCTCTCGGCGCCGCGGGAGTGGCGGCGGTGGTGGCGGAGTCGTACGCGCGCATCTTCTTCAGGAACTCGGTGGCCACCGGCGAGGTGTACCCGCTGGAATCGGAGACGAGGATTTGCGAGGAGTGCAAGACCGGTGATGTGGTGAGCATTGAGCTGAGCAATAGCCGTCTGATCAATCACACGACTGGGAAAGAGTATGTGTTGAAGCCGATTGGGGATGCCGGTCCGGTTATCAGAGCCGGTGGGATATTTGCTTATGCTAGAGAGGCTGGGATGATCCCAACTTTGTCTGGCTAGATTTTTTACATTTTCGGTTAAGTTATGATTCTCATATGATATTTTGATAGAATGCAAGTTTCTCTTTTGTGTTTAGGCTGCTTTTGTTTGCTCTTTCACTTCTACGGTTTGTATCTCGGTGACTGTTGTATTATGCTATTTAAGAAATAAAAGGCAATAGCTTTTGGAAATGGTTGTGATATTTTGTTGCAAAATTTTGTTATCATGATTGCAATGGTGATAGTTTGAGTTTGGGAGGTTGAAATTATGAATGTTTGAAATCATTATGGGTTGGAATGGAATGGTGAATATATGCTACTCAAAAATCAGAAGTTCGTAAGTTCATAATTGAGAATGTCTGTAATTGTGGTATTTGGAGAACATTAGTTATAGAGTCATGTATAATTTTGTATCATGAGCTCTAGCTCTTGTTCTTTTTTTGTTTCTTTTATTTGCCAGTACACGGTTTTGTATGATATGTGATAATAGGATATGACAGTATATTATTTTGACCAATTATGGGGGAGCAGATGACATATATAGGCAAAATACCACCTGTTGGGTTGCATGTACCAGATTAGTTTGATTTAGGTGACAGTGAGTTTGCTATACCGAAACTATTTATAATTTGGATTTATACAACAGTGTGTATCTGAATGCTGAAAGCTGTCTCTAGATTGTATTTCTAGAAACTTTTGGTGTTCTTGGTTGTTGAAATGCAGAATAGGAAGGAATGGTCCTATGAATATAGATAGATGATAACAATGGGACTCTTCTTAGTAGTGTCACTGGTAGGCTTTACTTCTATTGTCGCGTTGAAGTTATGATTCACTATTTGCTTATCAGATGCATATTGGCATTGCATAGATAAAATATTTAGGATTAATTTCAGTTTACCCTCTTAGGTTTGGAGTTAATATCGTTTCACACCCCCCATACTTTTAATTTTGAAAATTTACCTCCTAAGTTTCTAATTTTCATAAATCAAGCCCAATTGCTAAAATTCTGTCCAATTTGGAGATTAAATGCTAGCATGAAATCTTAGAAAAAAAGTTCCTAAAAGGCGATTTATGTTGTTATATGACTATTTTAGCGCTTTTAGTGAGTTATGGAGTTAAAATTAATGTCTGAATTAGATGGAATTTCAGCAATTGGGCATGATTTATGAAAATTTGAAACTTTAGGGGGTAAATTTTCAAAATTAAAAGTATGGGGGTGAAACGATTTCAACCCCAACCTCAAGGGGTAAACTGAAATTAATCCAAATATTTAACTCCTTAGCAAGTTTTCCCAAGTCTACCGTTTAAACTTCCACTGTGTGTAGCTAGAGGTTTGATGTGAAAAGAAACCGAATGCAAAGGGGTTGAGTAGTTTAACCCTTGAAAGAGATATTGCTCTTTGTTTAAGGAAATTACTTTCATGTCCTTCTGTTATGTGTCTTGACCTAATCGTTTCCTTATTAGAATAAATTTCATAGTATTGATAGATGTTCTAGATCCTTCGGGAGACTCCATGTAATGCCTATAAATAGGCCTTTCTATCAATAATGAGTAGACCGTTATTCTCGTTATACGTTCTCCTTCAATACATTATCAGCCCGTTGTTCTAAAACTGAGTTCATAGCCAAAAGAAAACCCTAACTCTAGAAAACCCATATCGGCTGACGACAGTTTCAGTACTTGGCCGAACCCGAAACCCATCATATAGCGCTTGTTTCCAGGATTCCAAAGCTGCCCGCCTCACCCCAAGAACCGGCCGGAACAGTACCGAACCGGTCACCGGAATACCCGAACCGTCTGTCTCACTAACGCCGCCGGTTCACGCCCTTCCCGGAGTCCGATCGCCTTCAAATTTTGTCCGCAGTAGCGCGTCGTTGTCAGGGTTCTTGTGTCAAAATTTCACTGCAAGAACCGGTCCAAAAGTAGGTGAACCGCTCAACAGACTGACGGTAACGCATAAGAAGAAGAAAAAAAAAAGTTCTCAAAACCCTAACATCGCAATGCCACAACTGCGCGCCTCCGTACACGCCGTGTTAGGCGGTCTTCTGCTACATCTTGTCAACAACAAATCCCCAAGGTTCCAAGCACTTTCACGCCCGTCTCCGAAAGCGAATTCTCCGGCAATCAAAACGAGGTAATTTTTTCTAAAAGTTGCTGCTTTCGAGTTTTTAATTTCATAGTCGGGCTTCCTAGCCTTCTTTTCCATCCCACCTTTCTTTATAACGTGGAACGATATTGAGGGATTGGGGCCCCTCATATCAAGTTTGATTAGTGACGGTTTTGTCACGGTACAACTCAAAAAAAAAAGGGAAGAAATCGATTGTGACGGTCTAACAGTGACGGTTTTTCGCATCGATATTGTGACCAATACATCTTGATTCATGTTCTAATTTCATATACTTGATTTTAGTATTCGAATTCTCGATACTAACTATCTCCCTTGTCTTTTGTAGATGACCGAGCCATCTAGGCTAGAGTTTGAAATCCTTGATGCTCAAGAAAAGAGTATCATAGGTGGGTGTCGGACGTGACTCACACGTTCGTCGGTAAACGATATACCACTATAATTTTCCCTTCGGATGTTCCCAATAATCCTCCTCCTAGTTTGGATACCAAAGCTCAAGCCCTCATGTTTTTGAGGCGTCATATCCACCCAATTCTGAAGAAGCAGTATTTGAAAAAAGAGAATCCCAAGGATTTATGGGACGTTCTAAAAACGATTCAACAATGTACATGACGTACAACTCCCAGAATTGACTGCGCGATGGGAAACCATTCGTTTGCTGGATTTTGCCAAAGTTGAGGACTACAACCAAGCTATGTTGGACCTCCAGGCAGAGCTTAGTTTTTGTGGAGTCGATAACTCCGAGCAAGACATGATCGAGAAGACCTTGAACACCTTTCCCTCCTCCATGAGCTTACTTGCTCATCAATACCGCCTTGAGTATGAAAACGAAAGAGTTAAGACTTTCAGTGACCTCATGAATATACTTCAGAAAAAAGAGAGACATCATGAGATTATTCTCAACAACAATGGAAGGCCGGTTGGGACCAAGAAAATCCCTGAAACTTATCAGGCTAGTGGTGGGAAAGCTCCAAGGTAAAAGAAAAACGATCGGGCCGCACCTTATGCACGCGGGTAATCTGCCCCACGTGGGGGCGGCAAAGGGAACCAGCAACGCGGTCCAAACCGCAACCTCATATGGAAGAGGGATGGCGGCGCCACCGCCAACAACCAAGGAGGGGTCCGGTCCAGCCCTGGCTCTAGTAGAGGTGGAAATCCTCCACCTAACTCTGTCAAACACGGTCGCGTTTCTTGCTTCAAATGTGGTTCAACTATGCATATGCACAAACAATGTCGTGCGAGCAAGGAAATTCAAGATATCTACAAGAGGCATAAGCAGTAGGTCCACAAATATTACCTTGGATCCTCTGTAAGAATGAAATGTTTTGTTTTGTGTCTACAGCAAAAGAGGGTCGTGCCTGCAACTTTGCTAATGAACAAACTTTGCAAAAGAAGCGGTGAGCGTTAGAGATTGCCATAGAGGCATCATGAGTGGAACCATACAGCACAAAAGCCTATGAAGGCTGTGACTGCATTTGGGGCGGCATTAAGGCCGAGCCCTGACCATGAGCAGTGCTCACGGCACTACCACCATTTTTGGTGGCTATGTGTGTTCCCATACGCCTCTGTGCTCTGAAAAACAGATGACTGTGTGAATTTCTTAAGAATATGGATCATCATATCACGTCCAGGATGTTCTAGATGATCATGCCAAAGCTTATATGAGTCAAATTCGCAGAAGTTGCGAGCAACTGCATAGGATTCAATAATCCAAATTGTAGTAAGATATAAATCACTACTTTGACTCAGAAGTTTCTCTAAGATGCGCTTACGGCCATATTCATTAGAGGTAATACACAAAAACTCTTTTTCATTCTTACGATGAGTTTCCAAATGGAAACCGTTGGCGCGAATGTCCTTAAAACTTAGCAAGGTTCGATTGGCCTTTGGCGCGTATAAGACATCAGTGACATGAATCTTTGTGCCATTTGGCAACAAGAATTGTGCAATACCTCGCCCTTGTATAACCGGCGATGAACCAATCATGGTTGTCACTGAGAATTTGTAAGACACAAAATCCGTAAACAATTGCCTATTCCGCAGAATAGTGTGGGTAGTCCCACTGTCAACCAAACACTCAATTTCGCCGCGAGACATCTACAAAAGAATGTAAATCAATTAGTTTGAAACTCAAGACATGGCGAACACTCTAAATAACATAGAGGAATTTCAGGGAATTGTGATCAAGTTGTGATCCCTTATTGAGTGCATAAGAATGTCCGCGCAGAATGACCTTTGCTCACTAAAACAGTCATAACTTCGCCATAGAAATAGATATGGACGAACCGTGGAAAGATCTGGAAACTAGACTCATAGAGCTTTCCAGACATATGTCACTCACATTCTAGTTCGTCTTGAGCTGTTCACAAAGCTCATACGAAGTTGGCCGAAAGATTGTTGTTTGTGCAAAGTAGCTTTTGCAATTCGAACCATTCATGGATTATTAAGGGAAATAAAATTCTCAACCATTCTTTAAACCAGAAAACTAAGAGAAATTTTATTAATGCCAACTTAATACATCAAGGATGTTCTAATTCTAAAACGACTAAGAAAAACCAAAGTCTTAAAACATGGCCATTGCCAAACAAAAAAAAAACTTGAATACATAGCAGAAGAACCGTCTAATATATAGACTAATCAAAATCCGGAGTTTCAACACTCTTTGAAGAGACACTCCATTTGGTCTCAAAATATGCTATAGTGAGATTGGTGGTGAGCTATGCGTCTCCGTTATCCATCTCATAATCTCCACCAGTAAAATTAGCCTCTTGAGCCAAAACCAGAATGCGGACCATTTCGATACTTTATGGTTCTGGTTGATGCATCAACGCGTTGGTCACACGTCGCTTTGCTATCCACAAGGAATGCTGCATTTGGTAAACTCCTGGCTCAAATTATAAAACTCAGGGCTCACCACCCTAATCATCCGATCAAGTCTATTCAATTGGATAATGCAGGAGAGTTTACATCAAAATCTTTTGATGATTATTGCATGTCTATTGGGATTGATGTTGAACGTCCCGTTCCCCATGTTCATTCACAGAATGGTCTTGCAGAAGCAACAATCAAGCAGTTACAGCTTGTGGCTCGGGTTTTGGTGATGCGCACAAATCTACCCGTATCTGCATGGGGTTATGCAATTTTACATGCAGCTGTACTTATTCGTTTCTGACCCACCGCCAACCAACCATTTAGTGCATACCAGTTGGTAACTGGATATGAGCCTGACATTTCATATTTACACATATTTGGTTGCGCGGTTTATGTGCCTATTACGCCTCCACTGCGTACTAAAATGGGTCCTCAGAGACGATTGGGTATATATGTTGGCTTTGAAGCACCAACAATTGTCCGCTATTTAGAACCTTTGACATGAGATCTTTTTACTGTAAGATTTGTAGATTGTCACTTTGATGAGACATACTTCCCGTCATTAAGGGGAAAAGAAACGGTAATGTTCCGGTTGAACGACAGGAATTGTCGTGGTCTGTCCCCACTATTCTCTTTATGATCCCCGCACATCTCAGAGCGAGATTGAAGTGTAAAGAATTCTCGATCTTCAGAAAGTTGCAGATTCGATGCCTGACTCCTTTACTGATATCGCGAAAGTGACGAGATCAACTATCCCTGCTGCAAACGTATCTGCAAGGTTGGAAGTCTTGAAAACTGGGCAAGTTAATGCCACACCCGAGCTAGGCACCACCGGAGTCGCCGGCGTACCTGATACCCATGGTAGATGGGTGGCTACGGCCTCGGCTCCCACCCAGAAGAGGGGGAGACCAAAGAAAGGTTCAATCAATGTCTTGCCGCGGAAAAAGCAAGACATCAAGGCACAAAATGATCCGCTCATCATCAATACTGTGAATCCATCACATGAGATTGTCTCTGACTATAGCTATGTCCATGAATCGATATTGAAACTTCTGAGGGACACCTCAGAATCAATGTTGATGTCAGAGAACAAAGAAATCTCGTTAAATTACACAAGTGTGCGCGTTCTTATGGATAGGTCTTCCATGTTTATTGATGATGCTTTTGCTTATTCCGTCGCTCATGAGATTATTGACGACGATGAAATAGAACCTCGCTCTGTTGCAGAATGTCAACGTAGAGAAGATTGGCCAAAATGGAAAGATGCAATCCAGGCTGAACTAGACTCCCTATCAAAAAGGCAAGTTCTTGGTTCAGTTGTGCCATGCCCACCAAATGTTAAGCCTGTTGGACATAAATGGGTCTTTGTTCGGAAGCGTAATGAGAAGAATGAAGTCATGCAATATAAAGCTAGACTTATGGCGCAAGGATTCTCGCAACGCCCTGGTATTGATTATGAGGAGAGGTATTCTCCTGTTATGGACGTCATTACTTTCCGCTACTTGGTCAGTTTAGTAGTGTCCGAAAAACTGAATATGCAGCTTATGGATATGGTTACCGCATATCTCTATGGGGATCTTGATACAGAAATATATATGAAAGTGCCTGACGGTCTTTCGTTGCCCAACTCAGTGACTCTAACCACGGAGTGCTTATGCCATCAGATTGAGGCGTTCACTATATGGATTGAAACAGTCCGGACGAATGTGGTATACTCATCTAAGTGATTACTTGATTGGGAAGGGATACAAGAACAATGATTTGTGCCTATGCGTGTTCATAAAAAGAATAAGTTCCGGATTTGTAATTGTAGTAGTCTATGTTGATGATATGAATATCATCGGAAATCTCAATAAGATCAATGAGACGGTTAGCTACTTGAAATCCGAGTTTGAGATGAAAGATCTTGGGAAGACTCGATTTTGCCTAGGCATTGAACTAGAGCATCGAGGGACTAGAATCTTAATACACCAGTCGGCTTATGTCCAAAAGATGCTCAGGCGATTCAATATGGACAAAACACATCCTCTTGGCACTCCCATGATTACCCGAAGTCTGGATATTAAAAAGGATCTGTTCCGTCCGAAATGACGATAAAGAGATCTTGGGAGCCGAAACTCCATATCTTAGTGCGATTGGAGCTCTGTTATATTTGGCTCAGTGTACTCGACCAGACATTGCATTCTCTGTGAACTTTGTTAGATTTAGCTCTGCGCCAACGCATCGTCATTGGAATGGTGTTAAGCACATCTTCAGATATTTGAAGGGCTTCATTGACTTAGGCCTGTTCTTTCCCTACAGTGAAACAAGAGAGCAAAAGATCCTATCTGGGATCGGTGGATCACAGCCCTCGACCTCCCACCAAGACCTGTGTCCGACGCTGCCATAGTCGCGGTTCATGCGCATGGTAGACTAGTCCCCTATCCTGAAACACCGAATAATGTGTTAGTTGGATTTGCTGATGCTGGGTATCTCTCTGACCCACATAAAGGACGTTCCCAAACTGGATATGTGTTCACAATTGGGAATACGGCGATATCTTGGAGATCAACCAAGCAAACCCTTGTTGCTACTTCCTCGAATCATGCTGAGATTATTGCACTACATGAAGCAGTTAAAGAATGTGTTTGGCTTCGGTCTGTAGTGTCTCATATTCGAGAGTCTAGTGGATTACCATCTACTATAGCTGAACCAACTTGCATCTATGAGGACAATGCGGCTTGCATTGAACAGATGAAGTTAGGTTACATTAAGGGTGATAATACCAAACATATCTCGTCGAAGTTCTTTTACAATCAGCAGCAGCAACAGTTTTTGAATATCCATGTGAACCAGGTGAGTTCTGAGGATAATGTAGCAGATTTGTTCACAAGTCTCTACCTAAATCTACCTTTGAGAAACATGTGAAGAGCATTGGCATGCGTCGTCTATCTGAATTCCAAGATTGAGTTACCAATCAGGGGGAGTCGTTATGTAGACATCAGGGGGAGGCTACATCACATGTTATCTTCAATTGTAGTTGGTGCGTTGCGCTCTTTTTCCCTTCGTCCAAGTCTTTTGTTTTGCCCATGAGGTTTTTGTTTTACTTGGCAAGGTTTTTAACGAGGCAACATCTCATGCACTATCTCGTATTAGACACGCAACACAAGAGGGAGTGTTTAAGAAAATTACTTTCCTGTCATTCTGTTATGTGTCTTGACCTAATCGTTTCCTTATTAGAATAGATTTCAGTATTGATAGATGTTCTAGATCCTTCGGGAGACTCCATGTAATGCCTATAAATAAGCCTTTCTATCAATAAAGGAGTAGACCGTTATTCTCGTTATACGTTCTCCTTCAACACTCTTTACTATTTTTCAATCATCTTAATCACTGTTTGAGCCCGGTTAGTAATTTGGTCCAAGACTGTGAAATAAGTTTTAGATAGCATTTGGGCCAATGCCTATGACCTTTTTTAGTATGAAGCCCGTTAAGAAGCGCGAGCTTCGGAGGTGCGCGAGATAGATTTTGATAAGGACTGTAGCACCTCACGGGGTAGGAATGCTAGCGTTTGAGTTCGCATATGAGTCTACAGTGTTTGTGGATGATGTGGGGCGAGGCGTTGTGATCTGAAGCGGAGTCTGTTATGCGATTGGACATGTAATACCCTAGATTTTCATATCATTTTTCCTTGTATTATTCCCATATTTAATGAAGGATTATTTATGGAAATTCTTTGGTTTATGCGAAGTTGAAGTTTCGGGAGTTTATTTTAAGTTGCATTGACTTTTAAGAGGCTAAAAGTTGACTTTATTTTTCGTAAGTTATCTTCAAAAACTTCCTCCATGAAAGTTGTAGAGTTTGTCGATACGAGTTCGTAGACATGCGGCACGCTTGAAACAGATGTCGTATGAAGAAGTTATGGTCAAAGGAAGTTTGTTTCCGGGTTTGAAAAGTGTATAAGTAGAAAATTGGGTGTGGGTTAATTTTAGAAACCCTAAAAAGTCAGCCCTCTCTCTTTTCTCTCTCTCTCTCTTCTCTCTCTTCTTCCTCTCCCGAGCTCCCGCGCCTCACGGACGCCAGGATTTCTACCGACCGGAAGTCTACCGTCCAGCCATCATTTGGCTGCCATCGGTTTTTTTGGACCGCACGACCACCTCTTTCCACCTGTGGTGGTGCCGCGTGCCTGGAACGAGAGGAGGAGCGCTGGGCAGGTGAAGCTCCTGTTAGCATCGCCGGATTTTCTTCTTTCGACGGCGATTCCGACTAGGTTTAGGTGAGTCTTGCTCTCCTCTCTCTTCTAGAGATGTTTATACCTCTTTGGTGACCTAAAGAACTAGTTTGGGCGCCGGATTTGCAGGTTTTGGGGTTTGATTTTGGGTTGCAGTTTCCGGCCAAAATTGGTTGAAGCCTCAGGTATGAAAGTTGTTCCCCTTGCTTCAAGCTTCAACTTTGCTGTTGAGAGTTTTCTCAAATTCGGAAGTTATGGTGGCGCGTGGGGCCCACTCGCCGCCGCCTGTGGTGGCGTATGGCAGCGCTTCCGACAGTGTTTGTGGCTTAGTTTGCTGTGTTTTAGCTAGCTCTTATTGTGGTGAGCTTGTTGAGATGTAAAATTTCTAGGTGGTGAGCAAGGTTTGTTTGTTAGAACTTTAAATTTGTATTAGGCTTGGTTGAGGTTGAGTTAGGGTTTGAGGAATAGAGGCAGCCATTTTGGTCTCTATGTTCAACGACTTTAGAAAGTTGTCCACCCTGGAACTAAGGGTTAGTTTAAGGGTATTGTGATAACCTATAGTATTTTAGTTACTAAGGTTTTAATTGTGTTATTTTAGGTGATTTGTGAAGTTGTGTTTTGGCTAGCTATTGTCGTCTTGTGGAATTTGCAGCGGGATATTTAGGTGAATAAATCTCACCAAGGTTCACTTTTGAACCAAATTTTATTATGGTCATGTGATGATGATATGATTATGATGTTGAATTTAATATTTTGCTATTATTTGTTTTTAAAAATATATGAGCTTGATCGCCAACGGTTCATAGGTAAGATAAAACAAGTTTTCCTTATATGTTATTTTTGAGGTTCATGTGATCATAATTTTATTGATTATTGATAGATTATTCTTGTGGAATATCTATATTTGTCATGTAAATATATCTATATGGAAGGATATAATTTATGGTGTGATCTTTTATTGATGATGATGTTGTGATATTGTGATTGTTGGATAAATAGCCAAACCGGGCTCTAAGCCTTTAATCAGGTGATTGGTTGTGGTTAAAATGCTATTTATCATTTTTGTATTTTGATATTGGACAGTCAACCGGGTTCTAAGCCTCTAGCCGGGTGATTGGTTGCGGTTAGGAATAGAGCTCTAGTCCGTCTGTCAGTGTAGGTCATGGGAGATACCGTATGGTATTTGGGACCCATAGGTACACATTTTGTTGTTGTAGGTCATGAGGGGTATTTATTAATACCTGGGAATCATGAGTACATGTTAATTGAAAAGTGTTGGATTTGTGAATTTAATTATTGATATAAATTACTCTTGTGATATAATAGATAGTTGGAGCTTTTGTGTTATTTTGAGAATTACTCATACGAGCTTTTTAGGTTACTGAGTTTGTTGTTTACAACCCGGTGCACCAATTCTTGGTGTAGGGGTTAAACCAGCAGGTGAGGATCAACATGGTTGAGGCGGATGCTTAGTGGCAGGGTTTAGTTGGGTTTTGCTGTACATTGTATTTTTTTAATATTTGGGGTAGACTTTAGTAAAACTCATGTGAGTGGTTTCATTTTCTTGATTTTCAAGTTTATGTAAACAAGGAAATATAATATTTAACTCGGTGTTGAGTTGTGTGACATTTACATTTTCACATTGAGTGTTAATTCCTTGAAGTTTGTTGAAGACAGGTTTTGGGATTTAGTATTTTAAGGTATATCATACCCAAATTTTTGAAAAATTATCTTTCGAAAAATTGGGGTGTGACAGAACACGTGTCGCCTAGATGTTTAGTTCGCGAGCAAGACGTGTCTTTGTAGTATATAGGTTGCTGAGTCCGAGTTAGATTGCAACTGTAGTTCTATCAACTGCTTGTGAGACGCTATATAAGGAGGGGTCAAGGATATTTGGAGGGACACTATAAACAACTCTTCGAGCATTCTTGAAACCCTAAGTTTTAAGCGCATCTCGCCTTAGTTCTCAGAACTCGCCTTTTCTTCCTGATTAGTTTCTCTGCTCACTCTAACAGTGAGTATCGATTCACAAGTGAATAAAGGCTTACTCGTAATCCCTCATCCGCGAGGTGGTACCGGAACCCTCCTTCGCTTGATTAGAAGCCAAACACGTGCAGTTCACATTCCGCACCCGCATGGTGGCACACCCGCAACCCTCGTTTACTTTTGGTACTACTAGTTACCTCTATGCTCCCTGCTGAGGATTGTGGCCAAAACATTGGCACACCCGGTGGGACCGGGAGTACTGCATACTATCCACCATTGGGAAATCAGGCGGATCCTCGCACGGGAAACCCTCGATTTCTTGTCTCAAACACAAGTCACCGCGATACCAACCTCACAACAACACGGTCTGTCGCTCGCTCACTAAGGATCAAATCCTAGCCCGGTTCAAAAATCTAGATTTCAGCGAACCTACGATGGTAGGACCAACACCCATCAGCGACTCTGGCCTCAGCACTCTCACTACGGACCAAGTCCGACAGATCATCGCGCTAGCAGTGGACGCACACCTAGCGGCTATGGTTGAGGGCTTGAAGGCTCATACTGACTAGGCGACCCTCCAACTGAAGAAAGAGTTCGACTTCCTCAACTTGAAAGTCGATACCACCCAACAGAGCGTCAAAGATCTAGCTGAACAGGTCATGAATTATAAAATCATCTAGATTGCTAACCAAGAAAATCTTTCCAGCCTAAGCGAGGAGTTAAACTACTTTGCTGGTCAAGCCAAGGAGAATAAAGACATGGTGGAAGGTTCCATTCAAAGAATCCAGAAAGACTTGCATCAGAACACGACGACCTTCACGGAGACCTTAAAACATACCGCGCAACCGTGGATGAACAAACTCGCCGCTTGGACGAACACGATACCAAGCTACAACAACAACATGACGCATCCTTCTTTGGAAGTAAAAATAGCCTGGAAAAGCTTGAGGACTTCAAAGCACGACATGACAGTCTGAGCTTAAGGGTCTTGCAGGTGGAGGACTGGATGCGGTCTCAAGCACCAAAGAATCCCGCCCTTGACTTAACTGGTGCAGGTGCAACTGAGGGCTTGTCCAGGTATATCCCACCTAATTAGTGCCCTAGGGCTAACCCGAAGGTTGGTGCTCAGAAAACCCCTCAATTCACGTTAGAGGCTAGTTCTTCAAAGGCACCACCACCTCTACCTCCTCCGTGTAGCCCTGGAGTTACACTAAGGGGTGCTGGTAGCTCTCCCTATCAGAGGGCCGGAACACCAGATGACCCGGTTATGGCTCATTCTAGTCCAATCCCTAAGAATGTTGGGCAGGCTCCTAGCTTCTCTGGATGGCCCAACCATGAAGAGGGGGCATAATCTACACCAGTAACGGAGGCCGACTGGCGCCAACTCATCTCAAGCATCATCAAGGAGAAAACCGGGAAAGGTGATGCGAACTTGCAATATCGCGACCTCTACCCAGATAGTATGGTGCAATACCCTTTCCCATAAGGATTTAAGAATATTGTCTTTACAACTTTCTCTGGGGAGACAAGGGAGGATGCAGCAACGCATATGGCCCGCTTCAAGGTCCAATGCGATCAATATGGGAATAATGACATTCTCAAACTCAAGCTCTTTGGGACTTCTCTGTCCGGAGCCGCTTTCACTTGGTACTCCAGATTAAAGCCTGGATCAATTACAGACTGGCCCACTATGGAAAGGCTTTTTCGAGAGACGTACGACACCATTGAACCAGAAGTTGGCCTCGACTCCCTCACCCAGATGAGCCAGCAAAGCATGGAGTCCGGAGTCTCATTCCTCCAACGCTTCAAAATCTAACAAGCCAAGTGCGATTACCTGCTACCTGAGCAAGAAGCCATCAAGCTGGCTATTCGGGGGCTAGAGCACCCCCAACGGTTGAAGCATCACGGGGAGCGCTTCGCTTCCATGGGTGACCTAATTAACAAGGTCGGAAGCTATGAACTAATCCTGAACGAAATGGACGAAAGGGCAAATGCTTCCAAAGGGACCTACGTGCCGGGAAAGAATAGGACAATGGGGGCACTAAGCCTGCAGTCTCCCGCTTATGATCCATATTATCAAAGGTCCGAGGAGGCTCAGGCGGATTAGGACCACGAGGATATTGGAGCGGTCGAGCTGACTGGCAAGCCATTGGCCCATAAGGTGAAGAACCTGAAAATGACGCGCGAGCCAATCACAATCCAGCCCTTGCATGGACCAAGCCAGAATATGAGTCATACACTTATGACGCCAAGAACCCCATATGGTCTTTAATGACTTGATCGAGGCGAAGTATGTACGCTTGGACCACAAGATCCCACCCACAAGAAGGAGCTGAAGGATAAGAAATACTGCACCTTCCATAATGTTTACAATCATAACACCAAAGATTGTGTCAAGCTCCGTGATTAGTTACAAACATGGCTGAACTCTGGCGAACTGAAACTAAAGACGCCAGGTAGCACAACTTCGTTGGTGGATGTCGACCCTTTCCTGCCTGTAGTTGGCATGGTCGAGGTAAACTGGGCCGATCAGGCCGAAATGAAGACCGACGTCGAGCATCTAAAAGGGGCCGCGAAGAAGGTGATAACAGTGCCCGCCGGCCGCATCGCCAATATACCTACAACAGTACAACGTCAACCTCGCTCACAAGGTTCTAGACAATCTCATCGATGACGGGCTCGTCACGGTGGCAAGTTCCTTGCCTTACATAGAATACAAGGAAGGATGCATACACTGCAAATTTCATAATAGCTAGGGGCACAGAACCCGCGAATGTCAGCAACTTAGGGACTCGTCCAAGATTGGCTCGACCTCGGATACATTAGTTTTGAAAATAAAGGCGACTTCATGATCGCAACAGCTGACATCGCTTGGCCTAGGGTCGGCCAGCGAAAAATAACGTTGGACTTGTCGCCAAATGCAGGTCTACGCGAACCACCAGGTCGAAATTGTAAACGGCCGGCGAACAACTATACTGTCCCGACTAACCAGAGGGGGAACATAGAATACCCAGCTCGGTAGTTGGTCGCTAAACTTGAGCCAGATCGCCCTCAACTAAGGAAGTATGGCGCCCACGGCAGACGACGACTAATGCACCACCGGTTGCAGAAAGTCCGTCGTCCAGCCCTAACCTCGCCCAGCAAATGGCCTAGAGATTCCGTGAAAATTCACGGACGATGAGGCACACTCCGAGCCCCAAATCAACGTAGATGAAGACCACGAAGAAGAGCAGGGGGAATCATTCACCTGCAATATGGTAGAAGTCTCCGGATGGGGAGATGACGATGGGGTCAACCACGAAGCAACTGCCTTCGCGGTGCTCGAAGGGGACCACAGGGTCATTGAAAGTCCGCTAATCCCAGCTCGCGAGCAATTCGCTTTTCAGGTCGGGATGGTTTTCTTCATATCAGAGAGATACGCGTTGCCGCCAAACACAACCTGCAACGCAGACAATATCCTAGTCAGCATCGAGGACGTCAGAGATACACCCCCACCGTGCAGCAGCGAAATGGGTCCAGCATCGGCACCAGACGAGGAAGCTCCACAAGTGGAGATCACGAGCAGCATCAAGTATAAACAGACTCTGACCTTTTCGACGCCAACCTTAGACATGGCCACTCACATGTGGCCACTGTACATCACTGTCACGCCCCTAAACCGAGACCATTATTATATGAAAATATGGTGCCCGAATTTGCGACGTGAGTTAAAAAAAATAAAATTTTCTCGAATAATTTATTAGAAGAAGAAATATATATGTCTGAATAATACTTTTATTAGAAAGGGAAAACATTAATATTTTACAATACCAAATATTTTACAATACGAGAGTTTTAGCAAGAGTGTATAAGACATTATATTTATTCTTAAAATAGCAATAGAAAAAATTCTTTTATTTAGTAGGTTCATCCCATTCCCCAAGCATCTATTCGTTATCTGAAAACAAGAATGTGTAGCATCATGAGTAACACAGACCTAGTAATTACAGCTTACATTCTTATAATAATGTATCTTATAAGAAACCAGAAATAAACACAACTAAGTAAAAATGTACCAAGAATCTTTTTTATTTGTTCATACTGATTCTTATTTATGCACACACACACACATATACAAGCGTGAATAAATTCATCCATGTGAATGTTTAGGAAACTGATAATAAATCACAAAGATCACATGCTAGGTTCATTATACCAAAGAACGGATAAGCCGCAGCATACCAAGGATAATACCAGAGTATGTATACTCAAGGTCGACACTTTCTTCCTATGAGTATAATAATGCACTATCTGTAGGGACTAGGGCCCTGACTAACTTCACAAATCACAAAACACTTTTACCAGTAATTCACTTAAGCACGGGGTAATACTAATCACCCGGTTTCATATTTCCAAACTTAATTACGTCAAAAGAGTGTAGCAAACTTTAGTAAGTAAGATAACTTTTTCAATACCAACAAAGTATATAAGCTTATATCAATATACTTTAAAAATTATAATAACTCAATATATACACAAAACAAGCAATTTAATAAACTTGAAAGTAAAAGTGCAATAAAGTAAATGTACTTTAAATTAAATAAACAGAAATATTAGTTAGTAGTCAAAAAATTATTAGTCATATTTCCCATAGTGAGGGAAATCCTTGTCCAAAGAACCGTCAACTTATCATTTTCATATCTCATTCAATTTATGTCCAAATTAGGCAAGTGAGGAGTCCATGTCGAAGGATTTTTCGTAAGGAATTCAATGAGATAAGTCATATAATCCAGTTCGAAGCCATAGAGTCTAGAAATGGTGAAAAACAGTAGCAGTGCAGAAAGCTGATATCCTTTATATTACCTTTGATGTCTAAGTCTTTACGTGCATTATATTTTATCATTGCTTCTGAAACTTTCCAGATTTAAAGTAGAGATCCTAATATTCAATTTGATATAAAGTTTGTAGAAAATGGTTAAACAATGAGTGAGATATGAATTTTGAAGTTGTGGTAGTTGTAAGGGATTTTCAGCAAGTTTATTAGTTTGGAAGTTTGATTAGCCATAACTTCTTCGTTTCTAAACCTTTTTAAGTGATTCAAAAGCCTAAACTGAAGCATTTTTCATGAAGAATCTATTTAATTATATACGAAAATATAAGTTTGTAGAAAACATATTCTTTTCCATTTTATCCTTAGTTATGCATTTTGATAATCTTAAAGACAAAAGAGTATAGGAATGTAACCATATACTTACTCTTGAATTTTCAGAAGTGAAGTGAAGGTTTTGGTATTGACTCAAGGTTGGACTTCTTTGACAAAGAGAAACTTCTCAAGAGAAAAAGAGTGAAAGATAGGATTTTGGTGTGGGAGCTTTTCTATCCAACTAAGGAAGTTTATGATCATCTTTACGTTTGATCTTGGAGTGTGAAGAAAAGATGTTGCAGCTCCCAAGTATAAATAGGCCATGAAGCATGCATTGTAAATTAATTTCCAGCAATTTTATTTGATTTAAAGGCCAAACATTAATTTGAGTGATAGTCTAGCTAGTTAGGGTGATTGTTCACAAAGAAAACCAAATAGTAAGAGGGGTAAAAAAAAATCAGCTAGTGCATGAATCTATATATGAGGTATACCTTATATATGTATTGACATGAATCTATAGATACACAAATATTTATATATGTATATATAGATATACAGTCTCTATCCAGAGCGAAGCTTCGCCCTGGAATTAACGTGCGAATGTCCTTATTTGACTCACTTTTCGGTCATATTTTTCGATCATACCAGTCAGTGTTTAGATACATATCGTATGATCATCCTTACAAAGTTTCATCCAGTTTGGTGATCGTTTGCACATTGAATCAGATAAAATAAATCAATAGAACAAAATCTGTCCAATTAGAACCGTTGGAGTAAATCATGATTATGAAGGCTTAAACGGTCACCAAATTGAATGAAACTTTGTAAGAATGATCATACGATATGTATCTAGACATTGACCGGGTATAATCGAAAAATATGACCGAAAAGTGAGTCAAATAAGGACCTTCGCACGTTAATTCCAGAGCGAAGCTTTGCTCTGGATAGGGACTGTATAGATATATATCTACTCAAACTAATAAGTAAAGGAATATGATGTTTTCCTTTCTTAAGATCTTGTAAATGTGTTAGTAATATTTAAGATTAGAATAGTATGCATGATAAAAGCAATACTAACACGAATCTTAAATTCAATCACGAGTATCGATTGTATGTAAGAAATACGGGTTAAGGTATTTAAGTAGTTTACTTAAATTCTAATACTTAATAAAAATACCTATCTTGTAAGTATGATACTTGGAATCATTGGCTTCTAAAATGAATATTTTAGAAGATATTTAGATTACTATCTAAGGTTAAAGAGTCTTAGTGTGATATATAATTTGTGCTAAGTTTCGGGGTACTACAATCACAGCCGAAGTCGAAGGGAAGATGATCAACAAAGTCATGGTCGACACTGGTGCCGCGGTCAATGTTGTTACAACCCGCACCATGGGACTCCTTGATATCCTGCGCTCGATGATCCAAACCACGTCCTTAACAGTCAAGAACTTCACCGGGCAGGTGTCCAGGACCCTCGACCTTTTATTCCTACGAGTCAAGGTAGGGCCGGCATCGCGGGTTTACACTTTCTTTGTGGCCGAATGCTCTTCCTCTTACAGCATGATTCTCGGCCGAGATTGGATCCACAAGAGTTTTTGCGTGCCCTCCTCTATGCACCAAGAGCTCATGATCTGGGACATTGAGAAACGTGAGGCGATCATCATCAAAGCCGACCCGCGTCCCTTTTCTATTTCCGCGAACTTCAATGACTCCCGATATTATAACACCGACTTGGGCCCGTTGGACGTTCAAGGTGTTGATTACAAAGGCCACCCATATGGGGTAACGGCCTCCAACTTAGGGCGATGGAGACTTACCAAGCGAAGGATGATTTGCAACGTCCTCACACCATCGCAGATTCCACAACTCATTTTGATGGATAGTGCCTTCTCAGTGGAGGCACGCGAGGCTGGCGAGTCCTTGTGCGAAAGACTCATTTCATATTGGGCAGAACGCAAAGCCTACGACAAGGTCGCAACTATGGAGTATGTCGACGAAGTAGTGGATTACACCTATACCAAGGAGGAAGTTATTCAGCTAGCTCCCGCCGCCTTGGACGACACACCATCTCAAGTCCGCGACCCCATTTCACAAGTTGACGTAGGGACTGTTAAGAAGCCCCTACTTATTTCCATTAGTGCTAAGCTGGCGGAGAAAGAAAAAGAAGACCTTCTTGCCCTGTTACGCGAGTACAGGGACTGCTTCGCCGAAAAGTACGAAGACATGCCTGGCCTGTCCCCGGACTTAGTCTGTCACCGGCTGCCCACTTATCCAGACCGACGTGCAATACGACAAGACTGCTGATTCATGCGGACTGAGACCTAGATTGTAGATAAGGAAGAGATTGAAAACATGCATCGATCGGGTATCATTCGCGTGGTAAAATATAACGAGTGGCTATCCAATGTTGTCCCCTTCACAAGAAAAATGGCAAAATGCGCGTATGTGTTGATTACCGCGACCTCAACAACGCAACGCCCAAGGATATATACCCCATGCATGTGGCTGACCTCCTCATTGACGCGGCCGCAGGGCATGAAGTGTTATCCTTCATGGACGGAACGGCTGGATACCACCAAATTCCTGTTGCTAAAGAAGATCGACATAAGACGGCCTTTCGCTGCCCCGGTTTTGCCAGCGCGTTCGAGTATGTTGTCATGCCTTCGGACTTAAAAACGCAGGGGCGACATACCAGCGCGCCATGAACCTTATCTTTCACGACATCTTAGGAAAGCTGATTGAAGTCTATATTGATGACGTGGTGGTAAAAACCAAGACACGGGCAACCCATATTGAAGACCTTCGACAAGTTTTTAGACGGATGCGCCTACACAACCTGAAGATGAACCCCGCCAAATGTGTGTTCTTCGCGGAGGCCGGTGATTTCCTCGGTTTTCTAGTACATCAAAGGGCATCGAAATCCCCAAAGACAAGGCGCAGGCAGTAATAAACGTCTCACCCCCTACAACCAAAAATGAGCTTCAACAGTTAATTAGGCGAATCAACTTTCTCCGCCGTTTCATATCCAACGCGGCAGGAAAGGTCCAGCCTTTCTCACCCCTACTCAAGCTCCAGGGGGCAACCGAGTTCGTATGGGAGCCATAACATCAATTGGCCTTCGATCGAATAAAGGACTACCTTACAAACCCCCCAGTCTTGATTCCACCTCACACAGACACTCTGCTTAAGCTCTACATCGCCGTTGCCGACCTATCCATCGGCGGGCTCTTGGCACAAGACGACGAAAACGGGGTGAAACACGCCATCTATTACCTCAGCAAGGTATTAACTGACTGCAAGACACGATACTCCTCAATGGAAAAATTATGTCTTGCTCTATATTTTGCAGGTTGCAAGCTGCGCCACTATATGCTTGCCTTTACTATGGTGATGATTGCCCAGTCTGACTTGGTCAAATACATGCTATCTCGCCCTATCTTA
Organism: Fragaria nilgerrensis; assembly: GCA_010134655.1. NCBI lineage: Eukaryota > Viridiplantae > Streptophyta > Magnoliopsida > Rosales > Rosaceae > Fragaria > Fragaria nilgerrensis. Next base: position 12,411,726 of record CM020981.1, read on the forward strand.
AGGGGACGCATCGGCAAGTGGATATTAGCCTTGTTTGAATTCTCGTTGCAATACGTTCGGCAAAAAGCAGTAAAGGGACTGGCTATAGCAGATTTCCTAGCTCACCACCCACCATCCGAGCTCACAGTGTTTCGCGAGTTGGAATTCGTCGCTGTGGCACTCGCTCCGTGGACTTTATACTTTGACGGATCACAGACTGATACCACGGCCGGGGCCGGGATAGCCATAGAAAATCCCACTGAAGACTGTTTCTCCTACTCCTTCCAGCTCGATTTCAAGTGCACAAACAACCAGGCCGAATACGAGGCGCTCATAATAGGACTGGAAATTTTGTTGGACTTAGGGGTCCGCGAAGTTCAAGTCTTCGGCGATTCCCTAATGGTTGTCAACCAGTTGGTGGAGAAATTCAAGTGTTTAAGCTCATCCATTGAGCCATACTTACGCAAGGCATTCGAAGTATTAGACCAATTCGATGACGTATACATAGAACACATACCATGAGAGTTCAATTTCACCGCCAACGAGCTCGCTCAAGTAGCGTCCGGCCTTAGCTTACGGGATGGAGTGCGCGAACGTTTACTCAAGGTCGAGCGCTGCACTCTTCCCTCTTTCATCGTTAGGGGACAATATCAGGTCGACACCCCTGAGGTAGCGGCCTTAGACCCTATTGACGAGGATTGGCGAATACCTTTTATCGCCTACCTTCAGAACCCCCATGAAGCCACTCACTCAAGACGGATACGTTTCCTCGCCTTAAACTTTGTTCTGCGTAACGGCAAACTTTGTTGGCGTGGCGAGGATAGAAACGACTTCCACTGCGTGTATGGGAATGAAGCCAAGCGTCTCATACGCTAAGTGCATTGTGGGGTTTGCGGCTCGCACTAGGCAGGGCCAAAAATGCGCTGGCTAATTTGCCGCCATGGGTACTACTGGCCTACTATTCTAAAGGACTGCATTGCCTTTGCTAAAGGTTGCCAAGATTGCCAAGCTCATGGTCCGGTGCAACACATCTCCAACATTCCGTTACAACCTATTATTAAACCATGGCCAGGCCGCGGATGGGCTATAGATTTTGTCGGCATCATCCACCCACATTCTTCTGAGCAGCATAAGTTCATTATACTGGCCACTGATTTCTTTACCAAATGGGTCGAGGCAGAGCCTCTCAAAGTTGCCTCAGCGAATTCAGTCCGCAACTTTATATTCCGCAACATTATCTCCTGCTTTGGTATTCCATAGTGCATCGTCACCGACCGGGGGAGGGGGGCAGCTTTCATGGCAGACTCTGTGGTCAAATACCTCAACGATTATGGCATCAAGCTCCTACACTCTACGCCATATTATGCACAGTCCAACGGCCAGGCCGAGGCAAGCAATAAGGTCATACTTGGCATTTTGCGGAAAATGTTAGAGTTAAACTTGCGCGTCTGGCATGAAGAACTTTACCACACATTGTGGGCTTACCGCACCTCGAAGTGCGGACTGACGGACACCACCCCATACGCCCTTATGTTTGGACATAATGCGGTCCTCCCCCTCGAGATTAATATTGCTTCGCTCCGCGTCCAGGAACAACACCAATTACTTGGTAAAGATTACATTCAGGCTATGTGGCAAGAGCTTGAAGATCTTGACGAACACCGCGTCACTGCTTTCAATAATCTTGTCCTCGAGAAGCAGCGCATTGCGCGGTCATATGATAAAGTACCAAATGTTGGAGTTATGCCGAGGGCCAAAAGGTGTGGTGAGCTGTGCTACCACTTGGAGAAAAAACCGAGGGCCGGGGAAAGTGGTCCACACGGTAGGAATGACCCTTCATTATTCAACGTATACTACCCAAGGGGGCACATCACCTGTGCGACCTAGACGGCACTATTCATCGCAATCCTATTAATGGACGTTTTCTAAAGCGCCATATCGTCAGAGTTTGGGAGCGAGAGGAACCGCCACCTCCTCCAGATCCCGCGACCGCAATCAATAGTGTTACGCGCCATCGCGTCAGTGCTCCGCCGCCTAGCACTAGGGGGCAACCCGGGATAGAAGAATAAAGAATCCTTTATGAGTGATGTAACGTACCAGCCTAATAAGGCCAGCGCAAGATTGGGGCCTATACCAGAGGCCCTAATTATTTACTTGTTTGTTTCTCATTTCTTCATTCTTTGTAAAACGTGCAAAGTCTAACCAAAGACAAGTACAAGATTGAGGCCTATTCCAAAGGCCCTAAAAAATTAAAATAATTTATTTTTCCCTTTTTGGTATCCTAATACATTTGTGGCCGAAGCAATACATTTGCAACACGATACTTGAAATGAAATATGATTACACCTACACTTAAAAAAGCATAGATCTTCAAAATTAGAAACCTCAAACCTACGTATATTATAGGTTTGAAGAAGTGGCCGCCGCCGCATCCTCCAGTCGAAGCTGGTGAGCCCCTGCTTCCTCAGATCGGCACAAGCCTGGACACCGGCCTAGACCGAAGACAAAGTGTTGAAAGCTAGAGGTCCAATGAACCGGGGTCCCTCATGCTACCAGCCAAGCTTCGAAGGTGCTTCAAGGACACTAGACAAGACCTGAAGCGCAAGCGGGCGACGAGCCTCCGAAACCTCACGTCTAGACAGAATAGCAGGCGCAAGGCAGAAGGTGCCCAGACTATTTGTTCGTCCAAACGAGGGTTTGGCCTAAGGGTGGATTTCGAGACCCACCTTCGGCCTAAGGGTAGATTTCGAGACTCAATAGGAACAAACAATAAGGCCGAAGAATGGTGGTTTTGCTTTAAGCAGGGACAAAGGATAAACAGAGGGGAAGAAAGATCCATGGCAAGGGGGCAAAGACTTAATTGATGCTTCAACCCCCGGCCAGTGGATTCCTTTTTATAGGAAGAACAAAGTAACTCCATTTGACATGTGTCGAACATGCAGGAAATTGCTCCGAGATATGAGCCTTAGAGATAAAGATGGACGCGTGAATCCATGGTAACTTCTCGCGGTTCAAGTGAGTAGTTACATAGAGGTTCCCACCAAATCTCATTGGAAGATTTATTCTGAACCACGTTAGATATGTTGGGAATAAGGAAAGATTTGATAAAGCGCGGGAGAGAATCAATCAGCGATAAATAGTATATTAGGGGCAATACAATTGGCCTAGACCTTCTTGGAGGCCCTATACAAATCTAAGAGAAGGCCTTCTAAGGCCAGCTCCTTAGCATCTGCCTGGGCTTGGGCCTTGTCTGCAGCGGCAATGGCCGAGTCCAGAGCTTCTTGGGTCTCCTCCGTGGCTTGCACTCGGGCCTCCGCATCTTCAGCCTGTGCGAGTTTCTGGCGTGCTTGGGCAAGCTGGGCCTGCAAGTCTGCTATCTGAGCCTCCAGGGTCTCTACTTGTGGACTGTAGAAGGCGCATAAGTTTTCTGAGGTTGCCTCAGGGACCTCCATGTCTTCAAGTTGACCTAGGAGGGTCGTCATCTGGTTGTCCAAAGCCTGACGAACCCTCTCCTGAGCGGCTGATTGAGCCCCCGCATCTTGAACTCGGCAGGCCTGCAGCTCGACAACATCGATAAGCTCCAAGGCATGGTCCAAGGCGAGAGTGTTGCTGGCGAAATGACGAACAAGGGACCATGGGCTTCACGAGCACGCAACACCAAGTCAAAAACGTTCATGTGTGGGCCTTGGCGCATCAGCCCATGAAGAAAGGCCCGGGCTGAGCGAATGGGCTCTGGATCAGCAAGTGGGGTTACCCGGCTCGCCATCGCTAACGATGACAGTGATTTCACCTACATCGAGCAGATTATTTTTCTCTGATCTACTTCACCCCTTTGTTGAACGACAGTAAAGGGTTGTTTACCCACTGAATGTAGTTTGTTGTTTCTGATATGTGCAATGTCTGTTATGTCCCTCTGTTAATGTCCGTTGATGGGTGTACGGTACTGCGCGCGTATTCCATATCTTTCCTTGTAATGGTCTACTTTAATTTCCTCTAATAACTCAATTTTTTAAGCTAGCCTCATACTATACTAAGTTGTCCGATAAAATTTGAACAAACCATAGATGATTATATTCAATTGACCATGAAGTACCCGATCTTCATCGTCTATCTTTTCCCAGCATAAGGACTATTACCATCGCAAAGATGTGAAAGTTAAATAACTTTTCAATATACATTACATGCTATCGAGAATCATATATGTAATGCCAACATTGTGAAAGTGCTAAGACTCATTTTGTTTGTTTATTCTTCTTTTCAATTTCTCTATTGTGTTTTTCAGAAAATAAGAAAAAGAACAGACTCAATCTAATGTGTGATCTATGTGAGTGACTGAGTGGGGTTCAAGCTTTAGGACAAAACAAACGTTCAACTATCTCAAAATGAAAAGAAAGAAAAAAAAAAAAACGATTAAACGATGATACAATACATTTCTCGTGTAAACCAAGCAAGCTAATCTCGAGCTGTTTTATTGATTTGAAAGAGCTCCTAAAATGTAACTGAAATCCTGAACAAAGATAGATTGAAGACCATTAGTTATAACCATATGGCGAAATCATCAACTGTTAATCTTGAATTACAAGAATCTACTACATCAGTACATGATGCTCCTGGCCTGAACAATTAGGAGAAGCAGATATTGAAAATTGCAATGGATGTTTCAACTGTCTTTCTGACTGCGCTGGAGAGTTCTCTAAACAACAACCTTGCATATTAACATAACCTGGGAAATGAAATACCTCTTCCACTTGACATGTCATCATGAATGTTAGTATGTACTGTCTTGCTTGTTTTTATAACAGCATCTGTAGCAGGGATTCAATTTTTAGACTTATATTTGCGTTTGAACCAGAAGATTACTTAATTGGTGTTTCTTCTGTAGTTCATCTTAGCTTTCTCCTAATTCTGAACATATGAGAGCATCTCAGGCACAGAGAAGAAGAGGCAAAGACAGCTATTTCTTCCTCTTCAGTTTGTTTTCAGTTCCTCAAAATCACAATCACAAGGTAAAACTGGAAATAAAAAAACTAGAGCTCGTCCTATTTCCTAATGAGCCTTGGTAAACTAAGATGCTTAATTTGCTGCGTTAAAGAGTCTATTGGCTTTTCAAGTAACTGGAATAAAGCCACAACAAATATCAAAGATCAAATTTGATACCCCTAAATGAGAAGAACAGCAAAAGCACTAATAAAACTTGTGCATGTACACTAAAAGGCAAAGTAAGAATTCATTTAGGGATCTAAAAACACAGTTAGAGGCAATGTTTTGAAAGGCTAAGGCATAGCCGAAACAGCTTCGAGAGAGCCTCAGCAAGGCGCTTGCCTTGTGTAAAAATATATATATATATATATATATATATATATATATATATACTTTATAAATATAAAACATTAATAACATAATAAAACAAAGAGAAAATTACATAGTAACACATGATTAAATTTAAAAACACAAAAAACCCACTTCTTGTATTACTTCTACAAATTAGGACAAGAATCCACGCCCAAAACGAAGTTGTAACAGGCCTGACCTGAGTTTTTATGGTAAAAGACCAAAATGCTCAGATTTTTCAGAAAAATTACGCTACATGCCATTCTCTTCTTCATAACCCCCCCCATCTAGTTCTCCGCAAAATTTATCCTCTCTCTCTCTCTCATCCTAGGCCTAGCAGAACTTCGACGCCTCTATGTTAACAACGGCAGCGGCCCCTCAATGACGATAACGGCAACGGCTCCTCGATGACGACGACGGAAGACGGACAACGCTCGACGACAACGGCTAACGCCTGGCACCTCAATGTCGACGATGCCCGACGACGACACAGGAGAGAGAAGTGGAGGAAATCTCAGCCTTAATCTCTGTCACCGTCATTGTCCGGCCAATCTCCGAAGCCCAAATTCATCTAATCAGGTAAAGCTTCGGCCTTCAATTTCGATTCCGCAATTTCTAGGGATTTGTTTCTCTTCGATTTGGGGTTTTCATCATTCAATCGCAATTTTAGGTTTAGATTGTTATTTTTTTTTAGATTTGAGGGTTCCGGATTGTCAGGGATCGATTTGCGACAGTGAAATGTTTTGGGAGTAGGGGCTCCGTCGAGGCTAGCGGCTACTGGTGCCAAGTGAGTGGCAGATCCATCAGGTGTCCACTTCGGAGTTGTTCGTGAATTTGGTTAATGGAGTTCTTTGTTGAAGTTGTGGTTATCATTGTTTTTTTTTTTTTTGCAGGTTTGTTTGGACAGTAACAGCTTTGGCAGTAACAGGATGCTCGCATTAGTTTGGACAGTAGTAGCGTCCTAGCATTAGAGTCGGTAGTAGCAGCGGGCTAGCATCATAGTCGGTAGCAGAAAATGTAGCAAAGCACCGAAAGTAACATCAAAATTGCCGGAAAAAATTACAATAGCACTGGCAGTAGCACTTGGGTATCGGTAGTAGCACATTCTTACTCGACAGTAGCACATAACACATCTCTGGTCGACAGTAGCACTAAAAATTTTAGTGAAGAGTATTGTGGTAAAATTATAGTGACATATGACATGTAAACATTAATTTGTTAATTTTTGTCCTTAAGTGTGTAAGATAATATGTAAATGATGTATTTGTAAACTGAAATTTGGTTAGTAACTTTACTGTAATTTACTATAAAATGAATGTACTATCTAACAAATTTTGATCAACTTAATCTCTATCCCATTTTTCAGTTATTTTGTTAGACTCAGTTTATATATTTCATCTTTTTTCTGTTTTTCTAATTTAAAGAAGAGAGTTCTCATTTTATTTGAATACTTACTCCACGAAGGGATCTTTCTAGTTTAAAGCAACAGGGTTAACTACTATCCTGGTCTGTTATAAAGAGTTCGTTACTCCCTCTAATCGGAATGCTACAATTTTTCAACATCGAAGGCAAACATGGTTCGATTCCTATGTTTCTTCCTTTTTCCAAAAGGCAGTGTATATATCTTCCTGTTCTCCATCCTAACATCAAGAGAACATGATCTCAAAGGAAGAAAATAAGTCAGCAGAGGGTCTGCCCTGGATTTCACCTTTCAAACTACAACGTTCAAGAAAAAATAAATAAAAAAATCTGCGCGTACGTTTTCGGCGCCTTATAGGGTGCCTTTTGCGCTTTCATCGCCTTAAGCAACGCCTTCCCCGTCTGGTCGCCTCGGTAGCAAAGCAGACTCAATTTTATCAGCGCCTCGCGCTTTTCACTTCTCAAGGCGCGCTTTTTAATACCTTGACTTAGAGGTCATCCCATGAAAGAAATTGCCGCGGCAAATGACAAGGAACTAAGAAGAGGATAAAATGAGCCAAGTAAAAAGCACAACATGGATCTGCAACGGTGGTATTAAATTAGGAGAAACTGAGAAAATTTTATTCACACATCTTAAATTTCTTAATACAATTTTACCTTTTTTGATAATAATGGAAAGAAAATCAAAGAGAAAATACTGGTCACTCCATTAACTTTCATGCACTCGACAGTTTACTCCAATATCTTTCAATTTTAATACATCACTTCGCGAACTATCTAATATCACATTATTAAGTCAATCCGTTAAGTGGATGTCCAATCGTGCCGTCAACGTGCTGACTGGATATATTTTTTAAAAGCTGGATGAAAGGAGAAATTTCAATATTTAACACCCCCTGATTCATTTTCCTCTTCTCAACCAAAAGAAGATGAAAATCCCACTGGCTTACAAAACCCTGTGATACCCCAAAACCCTCTTTGAGGAATCTTCATCTCTCTCTCACCGATGGCAACCCTAGCTCGCAAAGGCTCACACATAGTTTCTTTACAAAGCTCCAAGCGCTGTGGAACCACCCCGCTGGCCCTAAAACCAGTGAGTCACTCCCTTTCTCACTATCCCAATTCTCCGATTATTCGATTCAATTTCATCAAAATTAAAAATAAATGATGGGGCTCTTTTCCATAAAGCAGGCGACTTTGCAGCACAAATTCTAACAAACGTAAGAGGAGAATGACAAGCCAAAGTGACTAAAACTTTAAAAATTATAAACTAACTCCATGAATCAAATACCCTCTTTGGTTTCCCAGAAAATGCATGAACAGAAGAAATCACAGCAAAAACAAAAAAAGTGGAATTGCAAACCAGTCAACTCATATGACTAACTGATCCTCCTATCACTCCAAATCAAAATCCTACCAAATTATGAAACATCTTCGAAACTTGTGGAGCTGAGAATAATTTGTTTTCATTTCTGTTCTGTTATTTATTTTTCCTAAGATGGCAGTTGAATGTTTCATTATTGCCGAGAAAGATAACTTTGTAATTGTCTACTTTAATTTCCTCTAATAACCCAATCTTTTAAGCTAGCCTCATACTTTATCAACTTACCCAATATCGTCCCTCTTTTTGAGAATGCCCAATATAGTCCCCTGTTACCATCGCAAAGATGCAGAAGTTAAATAGTTATTCAATACACATTACATGCTTTCAAGAATTATATATCTCATGCCAACATTGTGAAAGTGCTGAGATTTTGTTTGTTAATTCTTCCTTTCAATTTCTATGTTGTGTTTTTCAGAAAATAAGAAGAAAAAAAGAGAACAGACTCAACTAATTTGTGATCCATGTGAGTGGGTTTCAAGCATTAGGGCCAAACAAACGTTCAACTATCTCTGAAAAAAAAAAAAAAAACGAACAAACAATACATTTCTCGTGTATAATTCTATTCTCAATCAGGCAAGCTAATCTCGAGCTTGTTTTATTGGTCTGAAAGAGCCTCCTAAAATGTAACTGAAATCCTGAACAAAGATAGATTGAAGACCATCAATCATAACAAATGTCATAACATGGGAAATGAAATACCTCTTCCACTGACAATTGATCATGAATGTTAGTATATATGTACTGTGTTGCATGTTCTTCAGCATCTGTAGTTCAAATTTTAGACTTATATCTGCGTCTGAACCAGAAGATTACTTAATTGGTGTGCACCAGTTCTTCTATAGTTCATCTTAGCTTTCTCATAATTCTAAACATAAGTTTTCACTTAGGCACAGAGAAGAAGAGGCCAAAGGCAGCTATTTCTTATTCTTCAGTTTGTTTTCTGTTCCTCAAAATCACAATTGCAAAGTAAATCTGGAATAAACAGCTAGACTCATCCTATTTCCTAATGAGCCCTGTTAAACTGAACTGCTTAATTTCCTGTGCTAAAGAGTCTACTGACTTAACTGGAATAAAACCACAACAAATATAAAAAGAGGATCAAATTTGAAACCCCTAGATGAGAAGAACTGCAAAAGCCCTAATAAAACGTGTGCACACTAAATTGCAAAGTAAGAATTCATTTAGGAATCTAAAGAAACAGTTAAAGGTCATCCCCTGAAAGAAATTGCCGAGGCTAATGACAATGAACTAAGAAGAGGATAAACTGAGACAAGTAAAAGCACAGCATGGATTTGATAGATGAAATCGTTTCATATATATACATCAGCATCTCTAATTCTTTGTAAGCACCAACACACATAATATGCCCATACCTCAAACAGCATCTCTAGTTCTTCACCATTCGTCCATCACAATTTAATGAAAGACACCAAGCCTTATGCAACAGAAAAGCGCAAAACCATATTTTCAGCAGTCAATGAATTGCAGGAATCTGCTAGCAGTACTCTCTTGCATTAAATGCAACAGCCTCTCTCTCCAATCTTCTGGCACCACAATCGACTCCAATGAAGGACATCGAAGCGCTAGCCTTTCTAAAGTAGATCCTCTAAAATCGTCAGGCATATAACCAATTAGTCTAAGGGATCGCAAGCATTTGTGACCTAAAAACGCATCAAAAGCAGCTATCTCTGTACCACCATCTAGACGAAGCACCTCCAAGTAAAGGCAATTCTCAGCAAGAGCTACATAGGTTTTTTCTGTCAGTAAGAACACACATTCCAAGTTCAACTTCTTGAGGGTCCGAATTGCGGAGAGTGCCTGTCCTCCAACATCAGTTATCTTCATACAGACACCCAAATCCAGCTCCTCCAAGACACACATCTTGCACAAAAGCGAGACCCCGACATCAGTGATCTCGATGTTGGCATTAAGGTTCAATTCCTTGATGGTTTTTGAGCAAGACCCATTTGCCAAAAATCTCAATCCGGCATCAGACACGGCGCAAAGTTTCAACCTCAAAACACGAATGGGACAACTAGAGGACCCAATTGCTTCAAGGGCTTGGTCCGAAACAAAAGACTCTTCCAAATCCAAAAAAGTCAAGTTATGTGCTGCTGAAGTGATGGCCATAAATCCAACCATCCCAACTTTTCTCTATAACCACAATCTTGGACAATTTGGGACACCCATTTGCCAAAGCGCACAAACCTTCGTCCCCAACTTGCACAAGCACCCGTATTTGCTCAATTACTTGATCAGCAGAGATCCCTGATTCAAGGCCTTGCAGTGCGCGAACGCCTTGTGTCCCAATTTCCTCATCAATATTTATGGCCACAAGTTTGATGGCCTCCAGTTTGGGGCATGATTGGGCCAGCAAAGCGAGGTCGGCGTTGCTCATTCCTTTGGGTGTTTCGAATGTGTTCAAGTTTGGGTACCTAGAAAGTAGTTGAGGGAGATGATCGAGGTTGAGGACTCGGAGTGATGATCGGGTCGGACCCTCCATTAGCCGCCATCCCTTGCAGACCTGAGAGGCTGATTTTCTGTCATCTGGGTCGCTCACCCGGCTCAGGATTTGCCCTAGTTCGTCATCTCCAAGCAGAAATTCTTCTTTCTCTTCTTTCTTTTTGGGTCAGAATTTCCATGCTTCTTTATTCTCCACCTCTAGACACTTGCCCTGAACCTTTCTGCTCTGATACATATTAAGGTCAGGGGTGGAGCCGGTACGGTAACCGATTTTTTTGTCTCAAACCGTAAACCGTTTCGACTTATGTCGGTAGGTAAATTTTGATATTAATATTGGGCCGAAATAGTCGGTATCTTGAACCTGCGGTAACCGAATTTTCGGTTGGTATCGGTACGGTTGGGCCTAAAACCGAACTTTATTGAGCCTCTTAATCTGTCACTGTTTTAATTGAAAAATAGGCCCAGACTAAAAAAAAAAATAAGCAACAACAGCAAACTAGTGATTCAAAGTTTCAAACACTGCATAAACCAAATATTTTCCTGTGTTTCACATGTTAAATTTCAACCCAAATAACAAAATTACAAATCCACAAAGTCAGAAACTCAGTCTGACAGTCTCAGACTCTCAGTGTCTCTCACAAGCAACAAACTGACAAAGTTACAAAGGCACCCTATCAGGCGGTATCAGCCTAACTGCCTAAGTGACTAACTGCAAGGCTGCTGTCTGGAACTGCTGAATTACACATTCTAATATTAAGTTACTAACACAATATTGACTATTGACAGTATCACAATAACACTAAAGAAATGAAAGCCTAATAGCAATGCACCAAAGAGGCAAAGACCAAAACCTGAAACAAATTACAAATGCACAACTCACAAGTCACAACTCTAAAATCATTAAAATGCACACTATTGACAACTGACAACACAAACCCTGAAACAAATGCACAACAGTGACAACACCCTGAAACAGTGAATCTTCAAGTCACAATTTAGTGATTTACAAAACAAAAGTCACATGTCACAACTCAAAACTCACAAGGCACAAGCATTAGTTTAAAGTTTCAACTGAAATAGACAAAATGACAAATAGTAAAGACTAAAAGAGTTTAAAATCTTAACAAAAAAATAACTAAAACATCATGACAAATTCAGAAACCATCCATTTCAAACACATTGCTAGCCTGCTACTACACATTGGTTTGCCCAGAGCTTCCAGTAAGCTCTATTGGGGTTGTTGCTGCCTCCTGTCCTTGATTGAAACCGTTTTCTGCAGAATAAATAAAATTCACATGGTTAAAAAAATAAGGTATGTGACAAAATAGCAAATTCACACTGTTTTCTAATAATTACCTCTCTCAATCTCCTCCAACTCAGCGTAAATGGTGAGCTCATCTTCACTGGGATCCTTGTATAGGTTAGGTTGATCACATTTTAACCAGTCGCTTGTGCACACCAGGGCCTCTACCATTTTTGGTGTCAATGATGCTCTAAAAGGATCGACCACTCTTGATCCTAAACTAAATGCATTTTCAGAGGCCACTGTTGAGCAAGGAATAGCAAATATATCCTTGGCTAGCTTTGATAGCATTGGATAGGTTGCCTCATTGCCTTTCCACCCTTTGCAATTTCAAAACTCTTGGAGAAGATGCTGACATATCTATCGGATAAGTACTTATCAACTTCATTTCTTATGCAGTTTGATTGCTCAGCCACCCTCTCCCTTGCTATCTCCCTGCCAACCTCATCGAGGCCATCTAAATCATCTGCTTCCATTTCAAAATCATAGAGAGAAGTCTGCTCAGCCATCTCATTTGTGTCTTGACCTTTGTATTCTTCATACATCTTCATCAATATCTTCTTCAAGTCACTTTCTATCGATTCAATCACCACAGCACTTGCTTTAACTTTTCTCATTGCCACTTTAGCCACTGCAACTTGTATCTTGGGTCCAGAACATTAGCTATCATGGTTACCTTGTTCACAACCTCAAAACTGCCCCAATACTTGTCAAACTTCTCCTTCATAGAAGCAGCAACCCTCTTCAAAACTTCATCAGAAGACTCACAAGCCTTGTCAATCTCAGTCTGCAATGTAATCATCTCGACAAATAAGATGTTTGCAGTCACTGTTTTCCATGCACTAAGCCTCAAAGTAGCTTCATAAAATTTCTTCAAAAAAAGACAGAAGGCTTCTGCATTCCTCCAGTCATCATAACCCGGTGGTCCAACCTTGTCCTGAAAATAACTTTTAAATGCACCATCTTCTTCTTCCATCCTCCCAAACCCAACTTCATACTTCAAAGCAGCTTCTAGCATAAGAAAAGTGCTATTCCATCTTGTTATTACATCCAATGGAACATTGGCATTAGCCCTGCATTGCTCCAAAACAACAAACTCCCTAAACTTGTTAAGCCTCGAAGATGAACTCCTCACATACTTTGCACAATTCCATATCGTTGCAATCCCATTCTCCAACTTCTTCAAACCATCCTTAACTGTTAAGTTGATAATATGACAAGCACACCGTAAATGCAAATAATCCCCATCAAACATCAAAGTCTTATAGCCCTTTAACCTTCTCTTCATGTATTGCACCGCCACATCATTAGCAGATGCATTGTCAACAGTGATGGTAAAGACTTTTGAGATCTCCATTGCCTCAAACATTGCTCAACAGCTCTACCAATATCCTCACCTTTATGACTGACAATTGGACAAAAGTTTATGATTCTTTTGTGCAATTTTCAGTCAATGTCCATAAAATGAGCTGTAAGAACCATGTAGTTGATGTTTTGTATCGATGTCCAAGTGTCCGTGGTGATCGATATTCTTGTGTCTGCTGCCTTCAAGCCACTCAACAAAAGCGCCTTCTCATGATGAATTTATCCAACACACCCTTGACAACCTGCTTTCTATTTAATATCGGCCACTCCGGTTCTAATTAATTGACAAATTCCCTAAAACCCTCCTTTTTCACAAACCTAAAGGGTAGTTCATCCTTAATTATCATCGCTATGCACTTATCATCACACCTCTTTCGGTTATACTTATGGTAAGTTCTTGCTCCACTCACATTATCTACGGACAGCTTGGATTGTTTGGGATCAGAATCAACTAGTTTGGGATGCAATGGGTGTTCCAAACATCTCTTGTTTACATGAGACCACATTGAGCTTGTCCCATTCCTCTTAACTGAGCACAACACTTCCTCACCACAAATGTTGCAGGTGCACCACTCCGAATCGATTTCATCCGAGTTTGGGAACTTACATCTCGTAAAGTATGCCCAAAGAGGACTTTTGTTGGCTGGTTCTTTTCGTTTCTGCCCACAAGAAGATTGAGGTTGTGAGCTTTGTGGCCGAGGTTCAGGTTGAGTTTGAGGATGAGATTGAGGTTGGGATTGAGGTTCAGCTAAAGGTTGAGGGCATTGAGGTTTAGGGGGAGGTCCTAATGGGGATGTGTGTAAGGATGCAGTTCCCTCTACATTTGCGGTTGATTGAATAGATGGAGAAGAGCTACTAGTCTGACTACTCTGACATTGGGACATTATTGTATCCACTACGAACAAATCAAAAAAAAAAAGACACATACAATTAACAACTAAGTTGAAATAAAATCATTCTAATTTACACCAAATCATGACAAGAACCAAATCAAACAAGAACCAAATCATGACAAAAACCAAACCAGCCAACCACACCAAAAGTGTGAAAGTGGCACCAAAGGAATGGACTATCCCAAAAATCAAACAACCTCAAAGTAGTAGGGTAACTAGGGTTCCTAACTCCCTAAAGCAGTAAAGCCTTGTGCATTATTAATACTACTGTTTACATCACATCATCTTTGTCTTTTGGCTATCTATTCTTGCCTGCCTAATTTGCTTACAGCTGATCTATCTGACTATTAAATATTAATAGTAATTATAAGTTTTATGTAGTTTGAATAGAGGGCATATCTTCAAAGTCCAAACCATAATATGGGGAATGATATTTGAAATCATGAATCAAATGACCTTCTAGTAAGAATAACGAGGACAAATATGATGTTACTTCATTGAGGGCTAATATTATCTACGAGACAGAGAAGGTTTCGTTTTCATTGGCCAAGTATAGTGATATATTATTTAGGATCCAAATTATATAGACCATGACTTTCTTTCAACAGAGGGCTAAGAAATTAAGCCATTCTCAACACTCAGCAGAGACGAGACAAACCTAGGAGAGAAGCTAAGGGTGTCTAAGCTAATAGGTTAACAAGAGGATGAATAGATTAAGTTTCAAGAAACTTTCTGCATAATTTTCATTTGTCAAGAGTCTAGGGCTGGCATCAAACATTATATCTTCCAAACATCAAAACCATTATGAAGAACAAAGGCATCCATGATCACACAAACAGTCCTAATTTCGAATATCAAAACCATTTAACTAAGAGCATAATCATCCATCAAACATAAAGCATAATCATCTTGCTCACATCACCAACTTAAAATTCGATTACTAAGAGCTTATCCAGGAACCAAATAACATATTCAAACATCCAAGAACAAATAAGTGAATAGCATATTCAAACTAAGAACTAAATAACATCCAAGAACCAAATAACATATTCAAAGTTCAAACTAATAACTTATCCAGGGAGGCAGGAACCATACCTTGTCTAGCTTGTCTAGCTTCAGTAGCTTGCCTACCTTGCGCTCCCCTACCACCTGCGCCCCTACCACCTGCTCCCCTACCAATTGCGCTCATCCTAATCTTTTGGAGACCCATTTGCAGGATGAGAGATGATTTGGTTGAGCCGGATGAAGGATTGAGGGATGCGATGAGCCGGATGAGGGATTGAGGGATGCGATGAGCGGATGAGGGACGAATCAAAGGGCGGACTAACTTGACTGAGTGAGTGAGTGAGGAGTTGGGAATCGATTTAGGGTTGAGAGATTGAGAGATGAGAGTTTGAGAGCGAAAGGAGAGAGCGAGTGAGTGACAGAGAGGAGAGAGCGACTGAGTGTTAGGATTAGATTTGAACGGTTATGATCCATTCTTCTTGAAATCAACGGCTAAGATTAGATGATTTTTAATATTATAAAAAAGTCGGTACGGTACGGTATACCGTATTTGTATAAAATTTCACACCGTTACCGTACCACGTACGAAGTACGGTACGGTACAACCGTACCGAAAAGTCGGTAACCGACTTTGTCGGTAACCGATTCCGACGGTTCGGCTGGTTTGTCGGTTGGTACGGTTGGATCGGGACAAAATGCCAGCCCTACTTTTTACAGCTCTCCTTAAACTATTGGGTATGCGAATGTTTTTTTTTTCTCCATATTTGATTCAATCATAAGCAGTGCTTTTAATATATAGTTACTATTGTTTAATCAATGTCTTCCCTGCAGGAATATTCAATTCCATTTATGAAATAAAATTGGCCATGTTCGGGTTCTTCAACTTCTAAAATGCATGTCTCAAGTGATAAGATGTGACACTAAACAGTTGCATGATAGTGTGGTGCAAAGAGCAATCTTTCGGGCCACACAACACGGCCATGTTGAGTTTATTATCGCTCTATTTGAGCAAAATCCACCTACATATATTCACAAAATTTATGATAAACGAGGCGAGAACTTCTTTAGATTTGCTATTGAATGTCGTCAAGAAAAGGTGCATGTATAAACTTCTATATGAATACATGGATGAATCATATATAGGCCCAGTTTGGTATTGAGTTTTGGAGATTAAAATCATTTATAATCATCATTTTAGATAGATTTTATGTTTGGTAAAATCTTAAACGTGTTTATTGTTGGGGTAGAAATTGAATGAGGATCCAGGAGCTTGCTGTTGTTGGGCTTGATGATCCGATCTTCCCCTTTAGGGTTGCAGGACTAGGCTCAAAGTCTTCCTAAGAAAGACTTTGTTGTGATGGGGAGGCTCCGGACGTGCAATATCAATATTGAGAGGACTTAGTAGTGTGCATGGTGTGGGAGCTAGGATCTTGCAAGTGTAACAAAATGCATGCTCATCGTGAAAAAGGTTCAATGTGGGTGAGGGATTGTAAAGTATGGCTATGGTGCTTAGAGGTGTCTGAAGGTGTTTGGGAGGATGTGTATGATGGTGGTGATCTAGGGTCAGTTGAGCATGAGGAGCTTGGTAGTGGTCTTTTTTGCCTGTGGGTGTTGTGTCTCAAGCCCACTGTAGTTCTCTTTAAATAAAACTGTAGTTGAAGACTAAGGGTAAAATGGCTCGTGACCCTCTAATTTCAGCAAAGGTCAGAACCCCCTTCTCACTGTCATCGTTCGAGCCTTAAGCTAAAAAAACGTAAAGGTGGCAGTGGTTCTGAAGCGCCCTCTCTCGATTTCTTACCAAGCTACTTTTGGCTAAGGGGTCCAAACGAAACATGGCATTGGGTTTGCCTTAAGCTTATCAGATGAAAGTTGTGGAGATAGGCGCTCAGGTCTAAGGTGATTTGTGATGTTAGTATCCTTTGTCTAAAGGCATTGGGTGATGAGATGATGAGATGAGGTATCCGTTACATGCCTATGCACGGGAAACTCAAATTCAAGTTTGATCCTCGACTCCCAAGACGTCTCAGACACTTGACATTTGGCCTTCATAGGCCTTGCAAAAATCATGTGTCCTTCCACACCACAACCCACTAATAAGCCCCATTAGGCCTAGTGTCTTGGGTCCACGTTACTGACCGGCTGCGTGGCATGTTGTGATAGACAGGTTTGGGTATACCATCCACGATGCTTGTGCGCAACCGTGTTTGCGTGTGTTGACACATTTATGAAATGGGCGGGCATGTGGTTATTGAAGCGTGTCCATGAGAAACCACATGTCATAAAGGGAGTAGGCTTGGGCATGAACTAGCATGGCATGGTCTGACTTGACTCTCAAATGGGCCTTGTGTAGATTGGGCATGTCATGGCGTGGTTTGTCTCCCTCGTCCTAGATAAAGGGAGTAGGCTTGAGCGTAAACGAACATGTCATGGCGTGACTTGCCTCCCTCGTCCTAGATAAAGGGAGTAGGCTTGGGCGTAAACGAGCATGTCATGGCGTGGCCTGCCTCCCTCGTCATAAATAAAGGGAGTAGGCTTGGGGCCTTAATGAGCATGTCATGGCGTGGCTTGCCTCCCTCGTCCTAGATAAAGGGAGTAGACTTGGGCATAAACAAGCATGACATGGCCTGGCTTGACTCCCAAATGGGCCTTGTGTAGCTTTATCTAGGGAGGGGATGGGCATGACTTTCATGACCTCCTTTTGTAATTTGGGCATGTCATGTCGTGGCTTGCCTCCCTCATCCTAGATAGAAATTTTGTACCAAGCCCCAATTCGCTCGAAGCAGACCAAACGACCCGGACGTGGATGATACATGCCTCATATCAGATCTAAGCCTGATCATTGACCTTAGGTCTCTAAGACTTTTAATAAAAAACAGGCTTACATTTTTGGGTATCAACACTTATCTAGAACTTTTTAGTTTAAATAACCACGATTTTAGAAAGCAGGTTAGGGGTTGCTTATTTAAAACTAATTTTTTAAAAAATTGAGTTTTTAAACCACAATATCAAACTAAGCCATAGAAGAGATTGGACACGGTGGATGACTATCAGAATTCTCTTCTACATATAGTAGGGAGTTTATCCCCTTCAACTCAATTTAATCATATCCGAGATGCAGCTCTACAAATGCAAAGAGAATTACAATGGTTAAAGGTTAGTGTTTTTACACCCTAAATCAGTCATCACATGTTCCCCTATGATCTCCAACTTAATCAATTTAGTCAGTTTCCATCAATTCTTTTGTAAAGTGAAACCGCAAATCTAAGTGACTTGTAGGATGATTTACTAACGTGGGATGCAAACTTATATAATAATTAAGTGATGCAAAATTATATAGTAACTCAAAATATATTACACGATAGTTTAAAAAAAAATCCAACTATTGTTTGGTCTAGTGGTATAAGTCTCTCATTGAACCATGAGTTCAACTCACATAGATTTGTTATAACATATCAGTTGTTTATTTGATAAAAAAAAAATGAAGAATCATATTGTTAAATGTCAAGGAGGCAAAATAAACTTCTAAAATTGAAGTATATACATTTCCAAAAGGAAATTCGGTTACAATACTGTTACTAATAAGGAATATAATTACAGGAGGTGGAGACTGTTGTATCTCATGGTCTACGGGAGCTTGTCAATATTGCAGACAACATGACAGGTCATGAACTATTTACAAAGAATCACAAGGAATTGGTAAGGAGGGAGAAAAATCGATGAAAGAAACAGCAACTTCTTGATCAAAATACAGGCCTTCTTGTGTTTTTAGATGACAAATTGTTTAGTAATGATATTATGGTGTTTATAGTTTCAGATGCTCTATCGCTTTTTTCTTCCACAACTTCAGTAATGATATTTTTCAAGGCTGGCATTTTGTTCCGAGCAAACCGTACCAACCGCCCGAACCGTCTAAATCGGTTACCAACCTACTCGGTTTCTAACATTTCGGTACAGTAATACCGTACCATGTACTACGTATGGTATGGTTACGGTTTTGGATTCCGTATACTACCGTAGTTTGTGTATTTATAAAAATACAAACTAGTTGTTGTAACAGGTGATCGAACCTCTCGTACACACAACCTCCGCTCCCAACCACTGAAGCACGAAACACTCTTGTGAATAAATCATACACACATTATACTTATAGTAATCCTGCTATTTAATTAAACTAGAATACTCTTTTCTCCTCTTTCCATTCGTGATGTTGTCCTTACCCACAGTTTCTCACTCTTCTCACAAAATTAGAATCCCAGATCTAAGAGCTTCTAAGCTCTCGTCCATCTCTTAGGTGAAGCCCAACCATCAAAGCTTGCAAATGGGTAAATCGAATTCACATCCACCACATCTTATCTTCTCTTTACTCTTCAAAACACTAGTGTGATTCGATCTTTGATAGAAATATGGTGTTTCTGCCATTTTGTGATTATAGTTTGAATATGAGAAGATTCAGCCCAGAGAGCCCTTCGAGGAGGAGAAGCTACGGCGGCGGTGGTCGTGGCCGCAGAACAGCCCACCAAGGAAGCGCATGGAGCAATATAACTTGGTTTGAAACATTTCTCTGGACTGCAAGTACTCGATTCTTCTTCTCTCTCTGTCCTTTTTCTTCCCCCAATTTTGGAGAAATTAGGGATTCATCATCATTCGGTATTTCCCGATTACCGACCGTACCAACCGAAATTCTCGGTATAGCGAGAAGCCGGTATACTGACGTTGGCGGTCGGTATTGGTAGCAGATTTTAGCTACCGATCAAATGTCGGTTGGTACACGGTATCGGCAAAAAAAGTCGGTAACCGTCCCGAAACCTGCCCTAGTAAAAAGTTAATGGAAAATGCTCCCAACTACACTGTAATGGTTCCGAATATGTTGCGAAAATGGCACTTCACGCACCTTTTCTTTGCTGGAACGAAACAAATATGAATGTTCAAATTCAGATCATTGATTTTTTTTTTTTTTCTTTCTGAAGTGCGTA
This sequence comes from Fragaria nilgerrensis, assembly GCA_010134655.1. NCBI lineage: Eukaryota > Viridiplantae > Streptophyta > Magnoliopsida > Rosales > Rosaceae > Fragaria > Fragaria nilgerrensis. Next base: position 12,431,841 of record CM020981.1, read on the forward strand.
CGTCACACCAATATATTGACAATAGTAGAAAAATAACATAATTACAATATATACTTACGGGGTTACGTGAAAAAAGAATCATGCAAAAACAATAAAAAAAAACTTGAGCAATTCTATATGATGCTGACCATAGAATGAAAACAGCTAGTACAGATAAAACATATAGGCTAGCCTACTTATTAACTATGACCCGGAACCACCCTACGGAGAGGGGTTTTTCCTGAGAGAACTATCAGCTGAAAAAAGGAATGATCTCCTCAATCACCGAACCACCAGAAGACTCTCCTAGCAGCAAACCTTACGAGCTCCAAACTTCCTCCTTTTTCTTTCTCAGGATCAACTTTGGTACCTAGATTCCAAGGATGCACATCCTCAACCTTCTTCTTGTTCTTAGAACTAAGGGGACGTCCCACCTTGAGCTTTTTGGTAGGGGAGACTGTGATCAGACCACGCCAACACCATCTCTGGTTCAAGGCCAGTTCGAAGGGCACCAAAGTCATATGTTCATTGGTTTTGGGATCAACACCACGCCCTCGTTTTTCTAGGGTCGTAATTAAGGTCATATATGGACCTCGTTTCACCCCTGAGATAGCTTAAATAACTCTATCTACAGGCAGAGCGATCAGAATAACAGGGAGAGCTCTGAGACGTGCCAGTTGCGCACGTTACCAAGACAAGCACTTTCACCCCTGTTATCGTAATTCGTCGGCTAAGATGGCTATAGTGTCGTCGGAAAAAGGTCGTCGGTGATGACTTTACACTACCAGAAGAAAGGCTTTAGCCGACGAAAAAAAAAAAACCAGGCCGACGAAGCTTTTTTCGTCGGCTAAAGTTCACAGACTATGGCCGACGAAATTAATATGTCGTCGGCTAAAGTGCTTTATATTTGCGGATCTGCACAGCAGCAGCTCATCTGGGAAAAAAAACGGGAGAAAACGTTTGGGTGTTGTCGAAATCTGTCCATAATTAATTTGTGGAGCCATATATAGGTACGTATATGTATATATATGTTGATTAATTGAGTTTTATTTGAGTTGATCGATTTTAAGTGTGATTGAGTTTATTGATTTTGATTGTGATTAAGTTGATTAATTTTGAGTACATTGGATGTATATATATATGTGTTGATCGATTTGGTTGATGATTTGAATTGATAATATATATGAATTAATTTGTTGTTAATAAATATTAGATATATATATATATATGTTAATTAATTTATAATATTATTGTGTTGATATGGTATGAAGTTGTTGATGATATATATAAGTTCATGATGATTTTGTGATGATGTTGATATATAATATTGTTATGATCGAGTTGATTGATTTTGAGTATGTTGGATGCATATATATATATACATATATGTTGATCGATTTGGTTGATGATTTGATATAATATATATGAATTAAGTTGTTTATAAGTAGTAGATATATATATATATATATGTTAATTAATTGATAATATTGTGTTGATGGTATATACTACAATGATGATTTTGTGATGATGTAGATATATATATATAATATTGTTATGTAATTATTAAGTATCACTACCAGGAGAAGTACTTTAGCCGACGAATTATTTTCGTCGGCCTGTTACCCTAACTCGTCGGCTAAACTCTTAGCCGACGAGGCTTCGTCGGCTATAGTGTCGTCGGGAAAGGGCCCTCGGCGCTGACTTTAACCGACGAAACCATCACCGTCGTCGGCTATTGTCCATACTTTAACCGACGAAACATTATGTCGTCGGCTTTCGTTCATGAATTTAAGCCGACGAAACAGTCTCTATCTTTTCGGCTGTACTCCCAGACTTTAGCCGACGACGGTTAAGTCGTCGGCTATACTCAGACTTAAACCGACGACACAATACGTCGTCGGCTATACTCCAAGACTTTAGCCGACGAATATCTCAGTTCCGTCGGTTAAAGTATATAACTAAAAAATTAAAAATAGAGCCTCTTTCGTCGGCTATAGTGAGTTTAGCCGACGAAACATGCCATAATTCGTCGGCTAAACTATATAAAAATAAAAATAAAAATACTATAGCCGACGAATTGTGGCGTATTTCGTCGGCTATAACTCCATTCCAGTAATAAAAAAAATACATAAAATTTTAAAATTACCATTCCAAGCAAGCTGCAAAATACACCAAAACAATTCCATATATACCAACAACAAGAAGCACATAAAACTATATAAGGTATCAACTACACAAAATCTAAATGATCTAAATCAATATCCGGATCTGGGGCCTGCTGGTGAGGAGATTCCGGCAGCTCAGGTATGTCTATAGGCGCAGGCATGGGCGGAGGTGGAAGTCCCTGAAGCTGGGCAGCTGCTAAATCCTGGAAGTACTGGTACATCTGCTTCTGCTGGGCATGCTGGGCGGCATGTAGGGCTCTAGTATAGGATCTATATTCGGCGAACTGGGCGGCATGAGCGGCAGCCTGAGCGTCAGCATGAGCAGCCTGAGCGGCTTGCTCTCTCCGTAGTCTCTCAACTTCCGACTCTAGCTGAGTCGTCCTGCTGCTGGTCGAGGCTGCCTTTCGTTGAAATCCTGGAGTGGTCTTCAAGACCCCCTGGCCCTTCTTTCTAGACCCCGGCAGTAGAAGTTGTTTTCTCGCGGTGGGAAGGTGTGCCCATGATCCTCGCCCCAACCCTCGGATCTGAAGTGTCGATCCGGGAAATGGCTTCGGACATCTCTTCCTCCTGCGTGTCCGGCCATGTCTCCCTCACTATAGCACTCATCACCTCGTCACTAGCCTCCTTCACCCTTGCCTAATTGGATAGGAAAAAAATTATTAATTAACATTTTAACATATATATTAGTAAAATAAAAATTCCGTAAAAATGAAAGATTACTTACTATATCCTCCTGGGAGTCAGGATATGCCTTCTCGTACGTATAGACGTACTGGTTGACCTTGGATGTTCCCTGGCCGCCTCGTCCATGAAGACAGCGAACGGTCTAGAACCGGCATGATGGTTCCTTGTGTTGCGTTGCCGGTTCTGAGCGTTCGCCCGGGAAACCGCCTTCAAAGAAAAAAGTAAACTATTAGTAAAATATTTTAAACGCACGTACTTAATGATAAATTAACTAATTAATTTATTTAAATACCTGTTTACGAGGGTTGTTGAATTCTGATGTCAGAAGCCAACGCCACTCGTACTCTCTGTACTGAAACTCAGCAGGGGTAGCAGAACGTGCGTTCCCGTGCGTAGTCCAATAGGTCCGCAACTCGTTCTTCCACTCCTTGTACCTACAGATACAACAAAAATATTAGAAATATAATTAATATGACAGACAGTTTTGTTTTTTCATTAATTTCCCAACGTACCTTCCCCCATGCACAAAGTCCGCCCAGCTGCTCTTCAAGGGTTCGGGAACCTCAAACCACACTTGCATTTAACCGTTTATTAGTTTAGTTTTTCCAAAATCTATACAATGTAATACATAATATTATTCAGGCATTTTGTAAACTCACCGACATCGCGTTATGGACCATGTCTTTAACCTCCTGCGGGACCTCGCCCCAGTCTGACCACAACATAGGGACTCTATCCCTAATGAGCGCTCCCACGCGGCGGAGGACGTCGAGACTTCGCCCGATACTCCGTCGATATCGTCAGTCATCCCGTCAACCGATGACAATCCTCCCTGAGGTACCGACGATCTCTCCAGAGCCTTCCCTGTGACGGGGCCTCTCTTCTTCTTTGCCGGCTTCGCTCCGACGGTGCCTATGACATGATAAACCAAATTGATTATTAAAATCGGAATCGGAGAATTATAACAAAACAAATCATTCATCTTTCATTACCTGAGGGATCGGACGCGGACGCGACGGATTCCGCCTCCGATGATGATACCCTCGCGGAAATAAGAGGCGTATCAAAAGGCACGAACCGGTACGCCGCTGATGGAGCCACTGGCGGGGGCAGTGGATAAATCGGCGTCCCTGAGTCATCGACTACAGGTATGGCCGGTATCATCCGCGGAAGGAATAGGTGAGGCGGCGGCATCTGTACCTAGATGACCCACTATCCGAAGAAGTAGGAGTGGAGTGGGCGCCCGGTGTATCTCAGGCATACGGGGTGCAGGCACCTCCGTCTGAGGCTGATCAAACAACTGCCTCGCGGAATAAAGGAAGCCCCGCTGCCTCGATGAAGGGGGCACCTCCGGCTGCCTCTGCGCCGTCTGCAGAAGGCTCGCATGTCTAGCAGTCATAGGGCCCTGAAACGACGTCTGAGGGTTGCTAGAGGTTCCCTCAGACGATACAGACCTTTGGCCCTTCGAACCCTTCGTCGATCTAATATTACCGCTCATCCTATTTAAAATATTAATTTGAATCAAGGCCACAAAATCAAAAAATGCAAACTCATTTTAAAATGTAAAAAATATATCACTTCCTAAATACTAATTTCACTTCCTAAAGAGATTTTTCACTTCCTAAAGACTAGTTTTCACTTCCTAAAGATACACTTCAAAAATAAAAATATACACTTCCTAACAACACCACAACATTGCAATTGACCGGAAAACAAAACAAACAAAATACAAAAAAAAATAGATAATTTCATAAATACGAAGATACACAAAAAAGAGACACTTATTAAATAACAATATACACTAATAAATAAAAAGATAAATTCAATAAATACTATATAACAACAAATATACAATATTAAATAACAATATACACTTCCTAAATACAAATATACACAACAACACCACAACATTATATACACAACAACATTATATACACAACAACACCACAACATTATATACACAACAACATTATATACACAACACATCACAACATTAAAAATAACCGAAGCTCAAAAAAACGTACTCGAGGAGGAGGAGGAGGAGGACCGGAGCAGCAACAGATTCGGCCGGAGCAGCAGGAGGAGGAGGCCGGCTGGGAGGAGGAGGAGGAGGAGGAGGAGGAGGAGGCAGGAGGAGGAGCGGAGGAGGAGGCGGAGGAGGAGCCGGAGAGGAGGAAGAGCCGGAGGAGGCCGCCGGAGATGGACCGTCTGATTTTCGAGGGCGAGGGCGAGGGCGAGGGCGAGGGAGAGGGAGAGGAGGAGAGGGAGAGGGAGCGCGAGCGGAGGCCGGCGGAGAGGGAGAGGGAGCGGAGGCCGGTTGGAGAGGGTGGAGGAGGGAGAGGGAGCGAGGGGATAAGGTCGAGGGCGAGGCGAGGGCGAGGGAGAGGGAGAGGGAAGGGAGGGGAGGGCGGCGACCGGGAGAGAGGGAGCGGAGGCGGAATTTCGGAGAGAGGGAGGAAAATAGGGCGGAGGCTAGGGCATACAACCAGTCGAGCTGGGTTATACCCGAGGACTTTAGCCGACGAAATAATAATTTCGTCGGCTAAAGTTAATAATTTCGTCGGCTAACATTAAACTTAGCCGACGAAATAATAAATTCGTCGGCTAAAACATTTCAATAATTTCGTCGGCTAAAGGTAATAATTTCGTCGGCTAACCATTTGAAATTCGTCGGCTAAACACAAACTGTTTATACATTCATCAAACTGTGACTGCTGCTCGTGATGATCAAACTTGAGAACGGAAATCCTTCCGTCAGATCTGACCATCATGATAAAATACATGTATGGGAAAAAATTCAACTTGATCTGACCAGGTTAAGTGCTCGATCCGGACGGTCAATCCCGTAAGTCAAACCCCTAAATGCACGGAAAAGGTCGTTGGACCGTCTAAATTTCGTATTTTGGCCGGACCTTCAACTGAAAATATTTTCAAATTGATGAGACACAACAAGTGGTATAAAAATTTACGCAAAATAACCACCGAAGATAGGGCTACCCATAGGGAGAAAGAATTGAAAATTGGATTGACCGCAACTATCGGCACCGAGACATGAGGAATACCTTGATTTTTCAACCGTAGACGTATTTCACCATTCTGGTCATGTCTTATTTCACGACTTTTTCACGTTTGAAGGTTCTACGTATAGTTTGTTTTTGAAACGGAACATTTACCTAACACTTAGTAAACAAGTTATACAACATTAGTAGGCATGTTCTGACTGTGATGATCAAACTTGAGAAAATAAAATCCGACGGTCAGATCTGACCACCATGATAAAATACATGTATGGAAAAAATTCAACTTGATCTGACCAGGTTAAGTGCTCGATCCGGACGGTCAATCCCGTAAGTCAAACCCCTAAATGCACGGAAAAGGTCGTTGGACCGTCTAAATTTCGTATTTTGGCCGGACCTTCAACTGAAAATATTTTCAAATTGATGAGACACAACAAGTGGTATAAAAATTTTACGTAAAATAACCACCGAAGATAGGGCTATAGTATGTAACAGAAAAAGTTTAGGGTTTAGCCGACGAATACCCTAAATCATCGTCGGCTATACTATGTAATAAAAAAAATATAAAAATTAATAAAGCCGACGAAATATCAGGGTATTCGTCGGCTAAGATGTTTTTGGCCGACGACTTCCATTATACTTCGTCGGCTAAGATGGTTTAGCCGACGACATTCATTTGAACTCGTCGGCTTTAAGATCTTTAAACCGACGAATTCCTTTTCAATTCATCGGCTTTAAGTTCTTTTAGCCGACGACTTCCTTTTCAATTCGTCGGCTATAAGTCCTTTTAGCCGACGACTTCTAGTATTCTTCGTCGGCTAAGACGGTTTTAGCCGACCCGACGACATTTAATATAATCGTCGGCTAAATTCGTCGGCTAAGAGGTTTTAGGCCGACGACTATGTTGTATTTCGTCGCTTAAGTAAAAAATACAAACCCTAAAACAGATGGTTTAAACCATACTAATTTCCTGTTCATATATCACCAAAATTCATATAAAATAACAGAAATATGAATTCAACATATGTAAACTAGAAACAACATATGTAAACTAGAAATGAAGGTAATACAGTCTTTTTTATTACAAATTAATGTATTACTGTTTCTGCACATCCCGGAGACTGGGATCATGGAGAATCACGGTGGAACACGAATATAAATAGTGAACATCATGGGCAAGAGACAAGCACGTATAGTGGTTCACCATGCCATCGGAGGGCATGGCTACGTCCACTTGGATTCACTATCATGGCCAAGAGGCCATTGGGATCGGGAGAGATATTCATCATCTATCATCCTATCTCCTCTCTATGTCTATGGGAAGCCTTCCTTTTATAACTAAGGAAGGTTCCCTCCTTTTACATATTAGGGATGTGGGACAAACTACCGACTACAATTACATCCAACTACCGACTACAATTACATCCGAAGAAATAAATAAAAACTAAGGCTCGTAATCAGATCATCCGATGAGTCTTCTTCGGTGTCAGAAATAATTTCTGGTAATCTATGTCTTCCTCATCGCCAGAGTCTTCGTCTGTTTCTTGATTTGGATCAACATCAATAAGCCTTGGCTCTTCATCACGAATTCGCACCGAACGACCCGCTTTAAAATTATTAAGGCGAACGGTAGAGGAGTTAGGAATACCTATTGCGTTGGGCTCTTGATACGCAACATCTTCTTCCTGGTCTTCGGCCTCTCCAAGTGTAGCCGCCCGGTAAATGTTTCGAGGGTGCACAAGGTTGACTACTTTCCACGCGTCACCTTAGCAAGGTCATCAAGATAAAACACTGTTTTACCGATGTGGCAAAAACGAACGGGTCATCTTCGTAAGAACTTGTAGCAGTGTTCACCGATAATATTCCGTACTGATCGGTCTTCATGCTCTGCGGCTAGTATCAAACCATCTACACTTGAAGAGGTGCACTGTCATGCCTTTACCGTAAACGAGTTCCACCACTGAATCAAGAACACCGTAATAGCACGGTGACCCAATCTGCATATCTTGTTGCAATGACTGCTGCTCCCCTCATCGCTAAGGCACTCTGGACAAGCCTTGTATCCCCTAACAACGTTGCCCGACAACATCCCACGGGCAGGAAAATCACTGATGGTACCAACAACCATGACATGCATCTGGAACATCTCGTGCATGTACTTGTCATAAGTGGGATGACCAACTTCCCACAAAAAACTGAAGCTCTTCAATCAAAGGTCTCAAATACACATCGAGACACTTCCCTGGATAACCGGGCCCCGGAATCAACAAACTCAACATATTGTATTCCTTCTTCATGCACATCCATGGAGGAAGGTTTGTACGGTACCAAAATCACCGGCCCATACTGTATTGAGAATCATGTTGCCAAAAGGTTGAACCCGTCGGATGAGAGCCCGAGCCTCACATTCGGACCTCTGCGACGCAAAATGAGGAAACTCCCTGTCTATATGCTTCCAAGCCTCCCCGTCAGCAGGGTGTATAAGGGTATCTCGTCATGCATTTCCCTATCAACGTGCCATCTCATAGCTTGGCCGTGTGTGAAGACATGTACAAACGCTCAAGCCTATCCCTCAACGGGAAATACCGAAGTACCTTCAAGGTTTCCTATTGCCTGCAGGAGTCAGCTTATACCTGTCAGTGTGACATACCGGACATGCGTCAAGCCCACCAAGGTCATTCCCTTCTAGATCTTTACCCCAGAAGAGAACGCAGTCATATCTGCATGCATGGATCTTGATGTAGGAAGGCCAAGATCTTTCAGGATACATCGGACCTTACGATGAGTGGTAGGAAGACGATGACCGTGGGGCAGCATCGAAGCAGTGTACTGTAGATAATCATCAACAGCCTTCACGGTCGATTTTGTCTCAACTTTAATCTTCATTACGTCCATCACACTTTCAAGAATGGTCTTCTGACAACCGGGGTACACAGGGGTCTGTTGGAAAGCAAGCAGTTGTGTTTACTTTCAATACCAGCAGTGTTGACAGCTCTAGGGAAGGGCTGCACCGGGTCAGGCATATACTGTCCTTGAGCGCATACCACGCTCTCATAAGGAAACATGTCGTTGATGAATGCCGTTGTTGGATCGTGGATGTACTGCCTGTCTCAGAAAATTGGCCATGATCATGCGGACCCCCTGATGATGTTTCACCGTGATATAACCACATGTGTATTTCCTCCAAAACCCGTTACTCCTCAGGTGCTGCCATACTTTGTCAATGGGAAATCGATGCATATCGCTGCGACACTGACATTTCGTGCACGGGCAATAGAAAATTGTATTCCCGTTAGCATTAGCCAGCGCATATTTTATAAAACTCATAACTCCTGCACCGTATCTTTTGTCCCATTTTGGAAGCGAAATCCAACTCTTATCCATATCCTGAAAATATAACAAAAAATATATTTAATTATAACGCTGCTAGCTAATTATGATGATGAAAATTTCATGCCATATATAAAATCTCAATTCATTTAGGATATAGGCGACGGACTACGTACAACTAATTAAGAACGAAGGAAGACACACCACACATATTAGAACACAAGAAGATATAGAGGAACACAAAGAATTAACAACAAGAGATACACAAGGAGAAATAGGAAGATAGAGGAAAACAAATTAATTAACAACAACTTCATACGTACCATATCAACACAAGAATATATATATTATAAATTAAGGAAGAACAGATATATATCGACTAATATTTAGGAACAACAAATTAATTCATATATATTATCAATTCAAATCATCAACCAATCGATCAACACATATATATATATACATCCAACGTACTCAAAATTAATCAATTCAATTATAATCAAAATCAATAACTCAATCATAATCAAAATCGATAAAAATAAACTCAAATAAAACTCAATTAATCAACATATATATACATATACATACCTATATATGGCTCCACAAACTAATTATGGACAGATTTCGACAACACCCAAACGTTTTCTCCCGTTTTTTTCTCCCGTTTTTTTTCCCAGATGAGCTGCTGCTGTCCAGATCGCAGATATAAAGCACTTTAGCCGACGACATATTAATTTCGTCGGCTAAACTTTTAAATATTTCGTCGGCTAAAGTTCACAGACTATGGCCGACGAAATAAATTCTTTAGCCGATGACGTTTTTTTTCGTCGGCTAAAGTTTACCATAGCCGACGAAAATTTCAGTTAGCCGACGAAGCATTTTTTCGTCGGCTAAAGTCCACTTTAGCCGACGAAAAAATGCTTCGTCGGCCTGGTTTTTTTTTTTTCGTCGGCTAAAGCCTTTCTTCTGGTAGTGTATATATACATATGATTGTTGTGTGTTAATTAATTTGTTATTAATTGTAGTACGTAGAATATATAGTAAATGAATTGAGATTTTATATATGGCATGAAATTTCATTAATAATTAGCTAGCAACGTTATAAAATATATTTGTTTATATTTCAGAATATAGATAAGAGTTGGATTTCGCTTCCAAAATAGGACAAAAGATACGGTGCAGGAGTTATGAGTTTTATAGAATATGCGCTGGCTAATGCTAACAGGAATACAATTTTCTATTGCCCGTGCACGAAATGTCAGTGTTGCAGCGATATGCATCGATTTCCCATTGACAAAGTATTGCAGCACCTGAGGAGTAACGAGTTTTTGGGAGAAGTACACATGTTGGTTATATCACGGTGAACATCATCAGGGGGTCCGCATGATCATGGGCAATTTTGTGAGACGGGCAGTACATCCAACGATCCAACAACGGCATTCATCAACGACATGTTTCCTTATGAGAGCGGTGTATGCGCTCAAGGACAGTATATGCCTGACCCGGTGCAGCCCTTCCCTAGAGCTGTCAACACTGTTGGTATTGAAAAGTACAACAAACTGCTTGCTTTCCAACAGACTCATGTGTACCCCGATTGTCAGAAGACCGTTCTTGAAAGTGTGATGGACGTAATGAAGATTAAAGTTGAGACAAAATCGACCGTGAAGGCTGTTGATGATTATCTACAGTACACTGCTTCGATGTGCCCCACGGTCATCGTCTTCCTACCACTCATCGTAAGGTCCGATGTATCCAAGATCTTGGGCTTCCTACATAGAGATCCATGCATGCATATATGACTGCGTTCTCTTCTGGGGTAAAGATCCAGAAGGGAATGACCTTGGTGGGCTTGACGCATGTCCGGTATGTCACACTGACAGGTATAAGCTGACTCCTGCAAGCAATAAGAAACCTGTGAAGGTACTTCGGTATTTCCCGTTGAGGGATAGGCTTGAGCGGTTGTACATGTTTCACACACGGCCAAAGCTATGAGATGGCACGTGATAGGGAATTGTATGACGAAGATACCCTTATACACCCTGCTGACGGGGAGACTTGGAAGCATATAGACAGGGAGTTTCCTCATTTTGCGTCAGAGGTCCGAAATGTGAGGCTCGGGCTCTCATCCGACGGGTTCAACCCTTTTGGCAACATGAGTCTTCAATACAGTGTATGGCCGGTGATTTTGGTACCGTACAACCGTCCTCTATGGATGTGCATGAAGAAGGAATACAATATGTTGAGTTTGTTGATTCCGGGGCCCGGTTATCCAGGGAAGTGTCTCGATGTGTATTTGAGACCTTTGATTGAAGAGCTTCAGTTTTTGTGGGAAGTTGGTCATCCCACTTATGACAAGTACATGCACGAGATGTTTCAGATGCATGTCATGGTTGTTGGTACCATCAGTGATTTTCCTGCCCGTGGGATGTTGTCGGGCAACGTTGTTAGGGGATACAAGGCTTGTCCAGAGTGCCTTAGCGATGAGGGGAGCAGCAGTCATTGCAACAAGATATGCAGATTGGGTCACTTTGCTTTCCTTCCATATAATCACGATTGGCGGTTTGATGACAAGGCATTTGATGGGACCGTAGAACACGATGTGCCTCCCAGAAGATGGACGGGAGAAGAAATTTTAGCAGTGCTTAATGAGTACGATTTTGGGCAGCTCAGCAATCATCCCAATATTGTTGCGGTAATACCTGAAAGACCCGACATGTACAAATTCTGGACACATAAGAGCATATTATGGGAATTCCCATACTGGAGTAAGTTGTTGATCAGGCACTACCTAGATATGATGCACATAGAAAAGAATGTTTGCGACAGTGTGGTGGGCACAGTGCTGAACTTGGAGGGGAAGACGAAAGACGGTCCTAAGGCACGCATTGATCTAAAAAAAAATGCAGTTAAGAAGACATCTGTGGTTGAAAGAAGGGAAGAAAAAAAATGCCTCAAGCTCCTTACACCGTGAAGCCTGACCAGAAGAACGTAATTTTCAGGTGGATGAGTTGTGTGAAGTATCCTTCAGGCTATGCAGGAAATATAGCCCGGTGTGTGAACTTCCGGGACAATAAGATGTACGGGTTGAAGAGTCATGATGTCATATCCTGCTACAACGTCTCTTCCCTGTTTTCATTCGACCGTTCCTTCCCCGTCAGGTGGTGGAGCCGTTAGTAGCGTTGGCAAGATTCTTCCAGAAGTTATGCACACGGGAAGTGACAAAATCTAACCTCCGGGAAATGCAAGAGGACATCATTTATATCATGTGTAAATTTGAGAGGATATTTCCTCCAATTTTTTTGACATCATGCCTCACCTGATGATCCATCTTCTCGAGCAATTGTTGCTTACCGGTCCAGTACACTACACTTGGATGTATCCCATGGAAAGGTACGTTTTTTACACCTGAATTCCTCAAAATATATACAATGTTCAATAATCATAACACTTTGCAACTTGATTTATAGGCAACTTGGAGACTACAAAGATTATGTGGCTAATAAATCCGCGCCTGAAGGATGTATAGCTGAAGCATATATTGCGCACGAGTGCGTCACCTACATGAAGTTGTATTTAGGAGCGTTGAAGGAAACAGACGAAGCCATGCCGGTAGATGTACCGAATTCACTCTTCCATACTCTCCAATGATGTTGAAGTTTATGGAATTTTGCCAGACTCCTACAAGTTGCAACCACATGAGCTAGTCATTGCCCACTGGTGGGTATTGATTAACTGTCCAGAAGTTGAATACTGGAAAGACATCCATATATATTGTCCAGACATTCAAGGTGATCTCGAGTACCACAACATAGAGTTCGCAAACTATTTTGGCGGCTGGGTACGTAATTCAATATTTCTGTACGTATTTATGTTTATTGCATAATTATCCATATTTACAGTTGAATGGTTGGTTGCAGATGAACCATATTCAATTGATGGTCACCCAATTGGTCGCACGAACTAAGACTTCTAGCGATAAAGCCGATAATGTCAAGAGTTTATCCGATGTGCAAGGTGAATGGCGTGCAATTTATATGTGAACAGAGAGACAACAGACGGAGAACACAAAATTCTGGGGTGATGGCGGTATGGTGGGCGGAATGGAGTTGACTATTACGGTGTTCTTGATTCAGGGGTGGAACTCGTTTACGGTAAAGGCATGACAGTGCACTCTTCAAGTGTAGATGGTTTGATACTAGCCCGCAGAGCATGAAGACCGATCAGTACGGAATATTATCAGGTGAACACTGCTACAAGTTCTTACGAAGATGATCCGTTCGTTTTTGCCACATCGGTAAAACAAGTGTTTTATCTTGATGACCTTGCTAAGGGACGCGTGGAAAGTAGTCAACCTTGTGCACCTCGAAACATTTACCGGGCGGCTACACTTGGAGAGGCCGAAGACCAGGAAGAAGATGTTGCGTATCAAGAGCCCAACGCAATAGGTATTCCTAACTCCTGTACCGTTCGCCTTAATAATTTTAAAGCGGGTCGTTCGGTGCGAATTCGTGATGAAGAGCCAAGGCTTATTGATGTTGATAAATCACACAAGAAACAGACGAAGACTCTGGCGATGAGGAAAGCATAGATTACCAGAAATTAATTCTGACACCGAAGAAGACTCATCGGATGATTCCGATTACGAGCCTTAGTTTTAATTTCTTCGGATGTAATACATTAATTTGTAATAAAAAAGATTGTATTACCTTCATTTCTAGTTTACATATGTTGAATTCATATTTCTGTTATTTTATATGAATTTTGTGATATATGAACAGAAAATTAGTATGGTTTAAACCTTCTGTTTTAGGGTTTGTATTTTTTTACTTAAGCCGACGAAATACAACATAGTCGTCGGCCTAAACTCTCTTAGCCGACGAATTATATTAAAAGTCGTCGGCTAAAACCGTCTTAACCGACGAAGAATACTAGAAGTCGTCGGCTAAAAGAACTTATAGGCGACGAATTGAAAAGGAAGTCGTCGGCTAAAAGAACTTATAGCCGACAAATTGAAAAGGAATTCGTCGGCTAAAATATCTTAAAGCCGACGAATTGAAATGAAAGTCGTCGGCTAAAACCATCTTAGCCGACGAAGTAGTATAGTAGAAGTCGTCGTCGCCCAAAACCATCTTAACCGACGAATACCCTAATATTTCGTCGGCTTTATTAATTTTTATATTTTTTATTACATAGTATAGCCGATGATGATTTAGGGTATTCGTCGGCAAACCCTAAACTTTTTCTGTTACATACTATAGCCCTATCTTCGGTGGTTATTTTACGTAAAATTTTTATACGACTTGTTGTGTTTTATCGATTTGAAAATATTTTCAGTTGAAGGTCCGGCCAAAATACGAAATTTAAACGGTCCAACGACCTTTTCCGTGCATTTAGGGGTTTGACTTACGGGATTGACCGTCGGATCGAGCACTTAACCTTGTCAGATCAAGTTGAATTTTTTCCCATACATGTATTTTATCATGATTGTCAGATCTGACCGTCGGATTTCCTTTTCTCAAGTTTGATCATCACAATCAGAACATGCCTACTAATGTTGTATAACTTGTTTACCAAGTGTTAAGTAAATGTTCCGTTTCAAAAACAAACTATACGTAGAACCTTCAAACGTGAAAAAGTCGTGAAATAAGACATGACCAGAATGGTGAAATACGTCTACGGTTGAAAAATCACGGTATTTCGGTCATGTCTCAGTGCCGATTGTTGCGGTCAATGCAATTTTCCATTCTTTCTCCCTATGGGTAGCCCTATCTTCGGTGGTTATTTTGCGTAAAATTTTTATACGACTTGTTGTGTCTCATCGGTTTTGAAACTATTTTCAGTTGAAGGTCCGGCCAAAATACGTAATTTAGACAGTCCAATGACCTTTTCCATGCGTTTAGGGGTCTGACTTAACGGATTGACCGTCCGGATCGAGCCCTTAACCTTGTCGGATTAAGTTGAATTTTTCCCATACATGTATTTTATCATGATGGTCAGATCTGACGGTCGGATTTTCGTTCTCAAGTTTGATCATCACGAGCAGCATCACAGTTTGACGAATGTTTAAAAAGTTATAAAGCCGACGAATTTAAAAGGTTATAGCTGACGAATTTGTGTTTAGCCGACGAATTTCATAGTTAAGCTGACGAATTTCAAAGGTTAGCCGACGACTTTTACCTTAGCCGACGAGTTTATTATCTTAAGCCGACGAAATTATTATCTTAAGCCGACGAAATTATTATTTCGTCGGCTAAAGTGTTCGAGTATAACCCAGCTCGACTGGTTGTATGCCCTAGCCTCCTTTTCCTCTCCCTCTCCGAATTTCGCCTCCTCCGCCTCCGCTCCCTCTTCCGGTCGCCGCCCTCTCCCTCTCATTCTCCTCCCGGTCTCCGCCTCCTCTCTCCCTCTCCCTCTCTCGGTCTCCGCCCGCCCCTCTCCTCTCCCTCCCCTCTCCCGGTCTCGGCCTCCTCTCCTTCTCCCCTCCGGCCGGCCTCCTCCTCCTCTCCTGCGGCCCTCCTCCTCCGCCCTCCTCCTCCTCCTCCTCCTCCTCCTCCTCCTGCTCCGGCCTCCTCCTCCTGTTGCTGCTTCGGTCCTCCCTCCTCCTCCTCGAGTACGTTTTTTGAGCTTTAGTTATATTTTGTGTTTGCTTTTATTTTCCGGTTAATTATAATGTTGTGGTGTTTTAGGAAGTATATTTGTGTTTAGGAAGTGTATATTGTTATTTATAAGAGTTTAGGGTTTGTATTTAGTATTTAGGAATGCTATATTTGTTTTGTATTTTGTGTTTGCTTGATTTCCGGTCAATTGCAATGTTTGGTGTTGTTAGGAAGTGTATTTTTTTTTCTGAAGTGTAATTTAGGAAGTGTATATGTGTAAAATTTCGGAAGTGAAAATTAGTATTCGGAAGTGTATATATTTTTACCCTTTTTAAATGAGTTTGCATTTTTTGATTTTGTGGCCTTGATTCAATTAATATTTTAAATAGGATGAGCGGTAATTTAAATAGATCGACGAAGGGTTCGAAGGGCCAAAGGTCCGTATCGTCTGAGGGAACCTCTAGCAACCCTCAGACGTCGTTTCAAGGGCCCTATGACAGCTAGACATGCGAGCCTTCTGCAGACCGCGCAGAGGCAGGCCGGAGGTGCCCCCTTCATCGAGCAGCGGGGCTTCCCTTATTCCGCGAGGCATTGTTTGCTCAGCCCCAGACAGAGGTGTCTGCACCCCGTATGCCTGAGATACACCCGGGCGCCCACTCCAGCTCCTACTTCTTCGGATAGTGGTCCTCTGGGTACAGATGCCGCCGCCTCACCTATTCCTTCCGCGGATGATACCGGCCATACCTGTAGTCGATGACTCAGGGACGCCGATTTATCCACTGCCCCCGCCAGTGGCTCCATCAGCGGCGTACCGGTTCGTGCCTTTTGATACGCCTCTTATTTCCGCGAGGGTATCATCATCGGGCGGAATCCGTCGCGTCCGCGTCCTCGCCCTCAGGTAATGAAAGATGAATGATTTGTTTTCTTATCATTCTCCGATTCCGATTTTTAATAATCAATTTGGTTTATCATGTCATAGGCACCGTCGGAGCGAAGCCGGCAAAGAAGAAGAGAGGCCCCGTCACAGGAAGGCTCTGGAGAAGATCGTCGGTACCTCAGGAGGATTTTTATCGGTAGTGACGGGGATGGCGACGTAGTATCGGGCGGGAAGTCGAGGACGTACTCCGGCCGCGTGGGAGCGCTCATTAGGGATAGAGTCCCTATGTTGTGGTCAGACTGGGCGAGGTCCTGCAGGAGGTTAAAGACATGGTCCACAACGCGATGTCGGTGAGTTTACAAAATGCCTGAATAATATTATGTATTACATGTAGATTTCTGGAAAAATTAAACTAATAAATGGTTAAATGCAGGTGTGGTTTGAGGTTCCCGAGCCCTTGAAGAGCAGATGGGCGGACTTTGTGCATGGGGGAAGGTACGTTGGGAAATTAATGAAAAACAAAATGTATGTCATATTAATAATATTTCTAATATTTTTGTTGTATCTGTAGGTACAAGGAGTGGAAGAACGAGTTGCGGACCCATTGGACTACGCACGGGAACGCACGTTCTGCTACCCCTGCTGAGTTTCAGTACAGAGAGTACAGTGGCGTTGGCTTCTGACATCAGAATTCAACAACCCTCGTAAACAGGTATTTAAATAAATTAATTAGTTAATTTATCATTAAGTACGTGCGTTTTAAAATATTTTACTAATAGTTTACTTTTTTCTTTGAATGCGGTTTCTCGGACGAACGCTCAGAACCGGCAACGCAACACAAGGAACCATCATGCTGGTTCTAAAAACCGTTCGCTGTCTTCATGGACGAGGCGGCCAGGGACATCCAGAGGTCAACCAGTACGTCTATACGTACGAGAAGGCATATCATGACTCCAGGAGGATATAGTAATTAATCTTTTCTTTTTACGGAATTTTTAATTTTACTTATATATATGTTAAAATGTTAATTAATAATTTTTTTCCTATCCAATTAGGCAAGGGTGAGGGAGGCTAGTGACGAGGTGATGAGTGCTATAGTGAGGGAGACATGGCCGGACACGCAGGAGGAAGAGATGTCCGAAGCCATTTTCCGGATCGACACTTCAGATCCGAGGGTTGGGGCGAGGATCAGGGCACAGCCTTCCCACCGCGAGAAAACAACTTTCTACTGCCGGGGTCTAGGAAAGAAGGGTCAGGGGGTCTTGAAGACCACTCCAGGATTTCAACGAAAGGCAGCCCGACTAGCAGCAGGACGACTCAGCTAGAGTCGGAAGTTGAGAGACTACGGGAAGAGCAAGCCGCTCATGCTGCCGCTTTAGCTGCCGCTCAGGCTGCTCAGGCTGACGTTCATGCTGCTCAGGTTGCCGCTCATGCCGCCCAGTTCGCCGAATATAGAGCCTATACTAGAGCCCTACATGCAGCCCAGCAAGCCCAGCAGCAGCAGATGTTCCAGTACTTCCAGGATTTGGCAGCTGCCCAGCTTCAGGGACTTCCACCTCCGCCCATGCCTGCGCCTATAGAGATACCTCAGCCGCCGCAATCTCCTCACCAGCAGGCCCCAGATTTGGATATTGATTTAGACCATTTAGATTTTGTGTAGTTGATACCTTATATAGTTTTATGTGCTTCTTGTTGGTTATATATATAGAATTGTTTTGGTGTATTTTGCAGCTTGCTTGGAATGGTAATTTAAGAATTTTGTGTATTTTTTTTATTACTGGAATGAAGTTATAGCCGACGAAATATGCCACAATTTGTCGGCTATAGTATTTTTTTTTTTTTTCATATAGTTTAGCCGACGAATTATGGCATGTTTCGTCAGCTAAACTCTACTATAGTCGACGAAAGAGGCTTCATTTCGTCGGTTATAATTATTTTTTAATTTTTTAATTATATACTTTAGCCGACGAATATGTCAGTTCCGTCGGCTAAACGCTTGGAGTAAAGCCGACAAATATTTCTGTTACGTCGGCTTAGTCTGGCAGTATAGCCGACGACACAGGACGTCGTCGGCTAAAGTCTGGGAGTATAGCCGACGAAAGATAGAGTTTGTTTCGTTGGCTTAATTCATGAACAAAAGCCGACGACAAAATAGTTCGTCGGCTATTGTCTGGACAATAGCCGACGACAGTCTCTAGGGTCGTCGCTAAAGTCATCGCCGACGACCCTTTCCCGACGACACTACCGACGACAGTCTCTAGGGTCGGCTAAAGTCATCGCCGACGACCCTTTCCCGACGACACTATAGCCGACGAAGCCTCGTCGACTAAGACCTTAGCTGACGAGTTAGGATAACAGGCCGACGAAAATTTTGCGTCGGCTAAAGTACTTGTCCTGTTAGTGTTAGCCGACGAATTTTTTTTTTCGTCGGCTATAGTCCGACAGTTAGCCGACCAAAAACATGTCGTCGGTTTTTTTCCAGACTTTAGCCGACGAAAAAATTAAGATATTCGTCGGCTAAAGTGTGTAATAAATAATTAAAAAAACTATAGCCGACGAAATTTACTATATTTCGTTGGCTAAACATTATAAAAAATTTAAAAAATAACTATAGCCGACGAAATATAGTAAATTCGTCGGCTAAACTTATTAAAAAAATTAAAAAATATTATAGCCGACAATATAGTATTTAAATATCGTCGGCTAAGTTGCTGAGTTTTGAAAAAAAAAAACTGCAGAAACTTTCGGCCACCTCCAATCATGACCAAAATTTGACAAAATCTTCCTCTCAACATTCGAACAACTTTCTAGAAGAAGTCGAAGCTCAATTCTAAGCCTAAACAGGTCAATCGACTGAAAATATAAAAATCCCCAATTTAAAACCCTAAAAACTTTAAATCTTCGATTCTCTTCACACACACCGAATCGAGAGCTACCAAATTCTAGGGGAATGTAGTACTAATCAAACTCAACTTATCCATATATAGAACTCACCAAATGGTGACCTAAGAAAGGAGAAATTCGATCGACACCGAATCCGAACCGGCGGAGTTTTGGAGCTCGATTTATCCCTCACGGCGGCGCCACTCGATGCACCACCTATCCAGCAATGAAGTAGAGACGACGGCGAAGCTTTTGGGACAAGTGTGGCGGTCTCCGGTGGCTTGACGGCGGAGCTAGGCTGAGAAGAAAATCTGGCAGATAATAGACTTCTTACCATCCATCTTCGCTTATATAAAGAACTTTAGCTGACGAAATTCTTTATTTTCGTCGGCTAAACTCTTTTGAAAATTTTGGTTGACCGCTAAAAAATTTGGTTGAAAATTTTGAAAATTGTTCGACTTTAGCCGACGACTTTTCACATATTTTCGTCGGCTAAAGTCCTTTGAAATATTCCTCCAACTTTGGTTTACCGCCCAAAAATTTTGAAATTTTTTGACTTTAGCCGACGACTTTTTTAATATCTCGTCGGCTAAAGTCTATAAATTCACAAAAACGCTCATATCTCCCCCCCCTATATTACGTAGTTTGGTCAAACCTTCCACACGAAAAACTCTCACGTAGATGAGACGCAACCGCCTATATAAAAATTTTGAGACATTTACTTTCCGACGATAGAGCTCCCCATAAGGAATAATAATGGTAAATAGGGTTGACCGCTACTATCGGCATCGAGACTTTACCCGATTTAAGTGATTTTTGAACCATAACCGTATTTCACCATTCTAAACACATCTTATTTCACGAGATTTTTGATAATTTTGCTTCCGATGTAAAGTTGGTTTACAAAGTTGTATAACCTACTAAACAAGTTATAAAACATTAGTAGACATGTTGTGATTCCGATGACTAAAATTCACAAACCAAAATTCGACCGTCAGATATGATCATTATGACGAAAGATATCTATGGTAAAAAATTCAACTGGATCCGACAACGTTAAGGGCTCAATCGAAACGGTCAACCATAATCCATCGTCACTTATCACACGAAAACGCTCATATCTCCCTCTATATTACGTAGTTTGGTCAAACCTTCCACACAAAAAACTCTCACGTAGATGAGACGCAACTGCCCATATAAAATTTTGAGACATTTACCTTCTGATGATAGGGCTCCCCATAGGGAATAATAACGGTAAATAGTAGACACGTGATTCCGATGACTAAAATTCACAAACCAAAATTCGACCGTCAGATATGATCATTATGACGAAAGATGTCTATGGTAAAAAATTCAACTGGATTCGACAACGTTAAGGGCTCGATCGAAACGGTCAACTCTAATCAAAAATAAAAAAAACTACATTTTGAAGCCCTAAACGGACTCGGATGGCCAAAAAAGCCTATACATCATGGCATTAGCAATGATTCTGACTCGTAGCGCCGTTGCGCTTCCGGAAAGGTATCACAATAGTCAATCAGACACCAAACGCCAAATCTGCAGCATAGTGAATAATAAGGGTAAGTCAACTATCGGCACCGAGACTTTACCAGAATACCGTGATTTTTCAAGCGTAGACATATTTCACCATTCTGGTCATATCTTATTAATTTCACGACTTTTTTGCGTTTGAAGGTTCTCTATTAGTTTTTTTTTTCCCAGATAAGTTGTTGTCTAGATCTGCAAATATAAGGCACTTTAGCCGACGAAATTATATTTTTCGTCGGCTAAACTTTTAAAAATTTTAAAATATTAATTTCATCGGCTAAAGTTGACCATAGTCGACGAAAATTTTAAATTAGCCGACGAAGGAAAATTTCGTCGGCTAAAGTCCACTTTAGCTGAAAAAAAAAAAATTCGGGCCTGGTTTTTTTATTTTCGTCGGCTAAAGTCTTTCTTCTGGTAGTGGCAGCTAGATCAACAATAGGGATTCCAGGCAGGGATAACGAGAGAGACGGAGTCCCAATTGATGTTGTGATCTTAGAACCCGACAAAGCAAAAGTATCAATAGATGGACTTATTTTGAAGGGGTTGCAAGAACATCTGATGTCATTGAACCCCTTTATCTTGTTCCCCGACAAGCAAGGGTTAGGGTTAGCCGCACCACCATAGCCAAACAGAGTCTTCATGAACTCAATTTCGATAAACTAAGGCCATCTCCAACAAGGAGAGACTATATTAGGGTCAAGGCTAAAATTTAGCCCTCTTAAATAATATAATATATTCATAGATGGTGAATCATCTCCAACAAGAGAGAAAACATCAATAGCTATATTTAGCCTTTTTAAATATTTTATAGTTTTTCATTATATTTTTGAAAACTAGGGTATTTAACACTAAACTACAATTGGAAGGTACAAATGATAAAATAGTTTTCAAATGTTTCACATGATAAAAAGGTCACCATTAAAACATGTTACATGATAAAATAGTCACCTTAAAACATCTTAAATGATAAAAATGTCTATTTTCACTCTTTTTACATGACCATTCTACCCTCCTCTCTCATTTAACCTGTTTTTGATCGATCTCAGTTTCGTCATCTCTCTCTCACACTCTCTCTCTCTCTTTCTCTTATCGCCGAGGATCGTCGACATGGATCGTGAACGGAGCACCGGTCTCCGATTGCAAATACATGCACTCCATCGAAGCTCCGGCGAACACTGCTCCCCCTCAATTGATACCTCATCTCCGATGCGCTTAGCCGCCGCATCTCTCTCTCCCTCTCCATCTCCGGCGGTCCTCTTCTTCATCGCCATCCAAGTCTTCGATCGTCTTCTTCTTTTCAAGGTAATCGGAGAGGATCTAATAGCTTCTTTTCTATTTAAGCATCTTTTCTGTTGTGTAATTATGCTAGAGATTGAAGTTTCTAGTTTGAATTTGAGAGCGATTGAAGTATATGTGTTGATCTGGAAGATTTTGTGATGATTATGCTGTGTGTGTGGTGCTTGGGGTTAGATCTGGTGATTTATGTGGTTTTGTGATATGTAATGCTGAAGGTTTGTTGAAAGAAACGAAAGATCAAATTTTGCTGGTGTTTGGAAATGGGTTGTTGAGATTGAAATTGGTCCTAGTTGTTTTTTTTTTTTTTTGAGCTATGCGTGGTGTGATTTATAGTTGTAGGTTTCGGTTTAATAAAGTAATCGTGTTGCAATTAATGCGCAGAGAGAGAGGATGTCAGTGCTTATAGTGACGAGTTTGGGAGATATAGTTGTGGATTTATACACTGACAGGTGCCCTCTTACTACCAAGAACTTCTTAAAGCTCTGCAAGTAAGTCTACTACTACTAATTCATTGACCTTTGGCCGAAAGCATTGCAATTACTTTTACTTATGTTGCGCTGTGATTTGAGGAGGGGTCATTTTTGCAACTGTTTAGTTCAGTTATGGAGTAGAGTCATGTATTAAATTATATTCTAGTATGTGAGATTGTAAACTTTATCTTATTTGATGTTTGTATCGATTCAGGATATAGTATTACAATGGGTGTCTCTTTCACACGGTCTAGAAGGATTTTACTGCATAGACTGGTGACCTAACTGGAATGGGTTCTGGTGGTGACTCAATATACAAGTAAGGAACTCTGCAACTGCATTTTCTTGACACCAAGCTAGAATGTATAAATATGGTTCTCCCTACATTTTTTTTACCTCGTTTCTTTCCCTCACAGAAACAGCTTATACTGCATCAGTTTTGTATAAGTTTGGTTTATGACTAATAGTCAGTCTACTTCAACTATCAGAATTGACTGGCTCTTATATGACACTATACACTATAGACAAAGATGATGATGATGATAAAGATTATAGGAGGAAGAGAACCACAGATGGTGATACACCCACAGAAAGGAGTAGGGATAGAGAATGCAGAGAAAGAAGTGCAGCTAATGGTAGCCCTTCAAAAAAGAGAGACGATGAAGAAGTTTATAAAAGGAGACATGCAGAGCATGATAGGCATGCAGAGATGAGAGATGATAGAGACTATAGGAAGAAATCCGTTGATGATGACAGACGAAACAAGAGAGATGGGCCAGTTCATAAGAAGAGAAGCACAGGGAAGGAAGATAGAGAACATAGAAGGTGAGAGGCATGGAAGTTCTCTTAAAGAATATTAAGCTTGTGATTGTATAATTTTGACCCCAGAACTTTTACCAGACTTGAGGTTTTCTGTGACTTCTCTCTGTAACGAATGGAATCAATGTTGTACTTGTGTCAGTTTTGTACTAGTGGGGTTAGCACCTCTTTAGTCTATGATGTACTTTCTTTTTTGGTTTGGTAAAAAACTGTTATTGTATTAAGTATCCACTGAAATCATATGAATGAAGGTGAAAATGTCTTATTTCTTTATTACGTTTTTCAGATTACACTCTTAATTGAGTAATAACATCTTAGTTACATAGCCATATTGCACTCTTATTTCTTTATTACGTTTTCCAGATTACACTCTTAATCTATGTAACTATCCATGTAATTATGCATGTAATTATCCATGTAACTATCAATCTATGTAACTACGCATGTAACTATCAATCTATGTAACTATGCATGTAACTATCTATCTATGTAACTATCCATGTAACTATCCATCTATATAACTATCCATGTAACTATTCATCTATGTAACTATGTAACTATTCATGTAACTATCCAGCTATGTAACTATCCATGCAACTATGCATGTAACTATCCATATTGTAACTATCCATGCAACTATGCATGTAACTATCCATATAAGTATACATGTAACTATCCATGTAAGTATGCATGTAACTATCCATCTATGTAACTATCCATGCAACTATGCATATAACTATCCATGTGTAAGTATACATGTAACTATTCATGTAACTATCCATATATGTAACTACGCATGTAACTATCCATCTATGTAGCTATCTATGTAGCTATGCATGTAACTATACATGTAACTATGCATGTAACTATACATGTAACTATGCATGTAACTATACATGTAACTATGCATGTAACTATACATGTAACTATACATGTAACTATCCATATAACTATTCATCTATGTAACTATCCATCTATGTAACTATCTATGTAACTATCCATCTATGTAACTATGCATGTAACTATCCATGTAACTATCCATGTAACTATATAACTATCTATGTAACTATACATGTAACTATCCATGTAACTATTCATCTATGTAACTATGCAACTATCCATGTAACTATTCATGTAATTATCCATGTAACTATGTAACTATGCATGTAATTGGCAATGTAACTACCCTATATTCCATGACTATTTTGTTGATATTTGCAACGTGTCGCTGCACCATGGCGCAGCATTCTGATGTAACTGTTAAAATTGATATGTAACTATCCATGTAACACTAGCGCAACATATATAAAAGATTTATCACTGGACATCAATCTTATTTATCTTATAGAAAAGTATGTAAAGAGAATCTTGATCTCTTAAATGTAGACCAAATTATCTATACAAGAACTACAATTGCACCATATTCTATCTTTGTAGAAGCTAAGGACAACTTTTGGTGAGTTCTAAATAACACAAATCAGGGCTTGTTCTGAACAACCCAACAAACTTGTTCTGAACTAACTGATTATATCCCGTCGCAACAACTTGAGTCAAATATGCATAGAGGGTGTAATAGGGATGAGCCTCACCAACTTAACATAGAACAACATACATCAAAATGTGAGCTTCTAGTTGATGGACGGCAATACTTCTTGGCCACTTCTCTCTAATTGCAGCTAAGTTAGAACCACTGCCATTACAAATAAGTGATGCAGCAAGTTATTAAAATCACACAAATCAGAGGCTTGATAGTTTATAATGTAGAATTCTGGACAAAAAAAAAACGGAAACCAAATTCCATTTCAAGCAAGAGGGAATAAAATGTATGGCCAAGAAACAAAATCTGACAAATTCTTTCATACACACCCAATGCCTTTCTTCTGGATATAAACCCTAAAGTGTGATATACACCAAATACATATACTCTTTAAAACCCTGTCTAAAGCTTCATTTGCTAAATGTCACCAATCTTGTTGTAAATTATAGACCGAATAAGATTTCGACTCTAACATTGTTTCATAGAGCTTCACCTTATATATCAATAGAAACAATGGATTCATACAATTCATTTACAATTTGTTCAAACTTCCCATATGAACGAATATAGAAGTCATCTTCATTTTAATTAATCTCCCCTAAGCTTCTCTTATTAATTTCCTAAATTTTCAGATATAAACAAATCAATAAGCAAAAATTCAATCAAACATTAAGAGCTTCATGTCAAAAGTGAAGCTTACCTGACCGGTGGGCACTATTAGTTCCCACGAAATTAACCTCCAAAATCATCATCCACATTTAACGGCTACATTGGCAATTACATGAACACTTGCTTGATAGACTTTTCTTCTTCCTTTTCCAGTTTTCGGCAGAATGACCTTCCCTCATTCCGATGGCCATAACTTCCTCTACAAAATAGCTATCAACGATCCGCAAAAAGTTTTGGAAACTAAACTCTTCTAGCTTTCCGTTGATATAAGACAAGGTTTTTGGATCGCTCTAAGCTGCTCGCAATTTGCCGTCGAATTTGACTGAAAATATAGGCAGAATTCTGTATTTCTTAAGGTTTCATCTTTAATGCGCATCTCTTTGCAGTGTGTAGCATCTCTTTCCTCACATTCCTTGCTCAAGAATTGAGAAGGTCAGCCCTCGCTAGCACATCAAGGTCCACTGTGGTCTCATCAAGCAAAAACACCAAAATTCATTCACAGACAGTTCATCAAGCACCTGGTGTGCATAACCAAATTCAATGTGGCCCTTCTCGTAAAACCAATTCATAAGCATCACAGATCAGTGCATATTCATGAAACTTTGAACTGAAACCTATCAAATTTGAAGTGCGCCACAATCTCGCAACAAATGTGATATTCCTATATGATTCAAACTTTCACATTTCAAAGCAATCAAAGAGAGCCAAACCTTGAGGCTCATTGTACTCCTGACCCTCCGCCCACATCGAAAGTAGCATGTCCTTCAGCACATTGACGTCGGCCTTTGATTTCTTGTCACCGACGGCGGTATATATGGCATAGTTGGCAAGGTCGAGGAGTAGCGTTGGAACAATGAAGCAAAAACACCAAGCAAAAACACCACTGTGGTCTCATCAAGAAAAAACACCAAAATTCATTCACAGACAGTTCATCAAGCACCTGGTGTGCATAACCAAATTCAATGTGGCCCTTCTCGTAAAACCATTCATAAGCATCACAGATCAGTGCTTATTCATGAAACTTTGAACTGAAACCTATCAAATTTGAAGTGCGCCACAATCTCGCAACAAATGTGATATTCCTATACGATTCAAACTTTCACATTTCAGAGCAATCAAAGAGAGCCAAACCTTGAGGCTCATTGTACTCCTGACCCTCCGCCCGCATCGAAAGTAGCATGTCCTTCAGCACATCAACGTCGGCCTTTGATTTCTTGTCGCCGGTGGCGGTATATATGGCGTAGTCAACGGGAACCAGCCCTAGTCGGCGTAGTTGGCAAGGTCGAGGAGTAGCGTTGGAACGATGAAGGGTTTGTCGCTGGCGGATTTGTGAGAGAGAGAGAGAGAGAGAGAAGGAGGTGGTGGTGATCTGAAATGGATTTGGAAGAGAGATGGAAGATAGTGGATTTGCCTTGAGAGGGATAAGGATTCAACAGTTTTGGTCAATGGCATCGATTCTAATTTTTTATTTTTATGGGCAACGCTTTAAGGGATCTAAATCGGTGTACTGTTTTATCATCAATAAACATTATTAACAGTTTTATCATTTGTTACTTCTAAAAGTATTTTTTTTATCATTGGCCCTTGAAACTATATTTAGCCCATTTGATTTATGGCTTAATAATAGCCATTAGATCAATAACAGTTATGTATTTGCAGCCATAGGATTTGGTTGTGGGAAAGAGACCCATGCGAGGCCATCTCCATTTTGTCACATGGGTGTGCTGACTTTTTTTTGCTGCAAATTGTTGTGGGTGCCGCCAGGGGTAAAAGTCACAAGGCCACGGCAACCGATCGTTGGTCCAACAAACCACAGACACGGCACAATCCAACCGTCTTGTCGTACTTGAATTGCAGGTTCACCAGAACCCTAACAAATCCAAATTCGAAAGGCATAGGAGGGAAGACTTCCTTGATCGGGTTGCACATCTTATGGAGAACCCTAAATCGAGCTCTAGTGAAGAAAGACCGGCCATAGAACTAGGTTCTTCCGTCAAGCACATACTTTAGATTATTTGCCCTAGAGAAGTGCATAATGAACAGATGGGCTTGAACTCTCATATGCAATCTATTATTGAGATCCCAAACTGAGGTTAGGGTTGTGATCACAACACGAGGGTTAGGTGAATATCTCTTGAGTGTGAAAAGCCAATCCCCACCACAAAGAAGTGTGGCGGGGAAGCGGCAACCCCTACAGTGTGAGAAGACAATCCCAAACCAAGGTTAGGGTTGTAATCACAGCACGAGGGTTAGGTGAATATCTCTTGAGTGTGAGAAGCCAATCCCCACCACAAAAAAGTGTGGCGGGGAAGCGGCAGCCCCTGCAGGGCTAAAGAAAGGCTTGTCACCATCTCGGATGGCCAAGACGCAACAAAGTAATGGGAAACCTCGTCTGACATGGTGATGAAAGATGGAGGAGAAGTGCTAAGCGGGAATAGTAAACCATACATAGAAAACCTAAGGAGAGTAGAGCGGCTAATTTTTTATTTTTTTTCTTTTTAATCCAAATCATAGTTAGTAATATTTGTACATATGTAAAAGCTAGTGTTATTAACACACCTCATTTATAAAGAGAACTAATCATGACACGTGACAATTTTGTAAATAAAATAAAAATGTATGTATAGAAAAATAGATATGTGTGTTAATAACATTGAATTTTTTGTGGTCACTGAATTTCCGTCACTGGTTGCCCGAACTCAGTTACCGACCGCAGTAATTGGTTACAAGGCGCCTGATCTGTGTGGTTGGGCTAGTGGTTTGCAAGATGGAGGACGAACAATTAAGAAGTTCTTAATTGTTGGTAAGTAGTTCACAAACAAGAACTATAATAAGGAGGCAAGAAACGAATCAAGCTGAGGGTCACGGCGGTGGCGCTTGAGGGAAGCAGTGAGCGGATGTTTTCTCGTTTAAGATTGAGACATATCTTAAGAAGAAAAAAAAAACTGAGAATTTTATCAGTGGGTTATAAGTAAAAAGATTGAGACATATCTTAAGAAGTAAAAAAAACTGAGAATTTTATCAGGAAAAAAACCATAGAGTGGATTATAAGTAAAAAGATTCAGACATATCTTAAGAAAAAAATAATAATGTTATCCCAAGTCACTAGCAGTGACACTTAAACAACGTACCTGACTCAATGATCAAATCCATTTGATTCCGTTCATCAATTTCAGGTGTTTGAACATCTATAGAAACAGCATCAAAACTTGTAAAATCATCCTCTACATGTATACCCAAGGAGAAAGGGCACAAACCAGCTGGTCAACATATTGAGATATATATCTCACAAGTCAAAAGTGTTAGAAATACTTGAAAGGAATACTCTATAGTACATAACAAAGAAATAAGAAGGTATGTGCAGAGTGCGTTAGTAAATTGATAAGGACAAATAGTGCTGGGGAGAGACAAAAGTGTAGTACTGACTGTGATATAGCCATCGTTGACAGAGATTGAGTGGTGTTCCACTTGAGAACGCAGAGCGCATTCCGGCTAAGCAATTCAGAGGGCAATTCCCGTAGGGGTCTTGAGTGATGGCCAAATTTGGATAACGTTTGAGTAAATCCCATGCAATATCTGTGTTTCTCATATGGTAGAGTGAAAGTTCAGAACAAGTTAGTTAATTTTCAGCACAATATACAAGGCTTAAGGCTAGCTTGCTTATGATGAGTCGATGTTCTTACCAAACTGTTTCCTCTTAATGCAGGTGATGATAATATCAGCGCCATCGGGACCGTTCTCTGGCTTTAGAGCTTCCTTTGGAGTGAGACGATAGAGATAGTTAGCCACTTCCCAATTGCTATAACTTACAGCTACACGAACTGGATTTACATTTTTATGAGGAGGAAAATTGACGCCAGTATAGACTAATGCTTTGTTCTTTCTGACCAGGCAGTCAACAATTCTGCTATTTCCCAATGGCATCGTTAACGCATGATAAAAGGCCGTCTGACCTGCACTGTCTTTTATTTCCAAGTCTTCCTCTTCCATCAACTGCACCATCTCCTCTACCGCCTTTGCCGCCCCAGTCCCTGCTGCAATGTGAAGACCTGTGTAGCCATTTTTCGGGTATCTCATCCTTACTGCTTCCGGATGTCGTTTGAGAAACTCCATTACTTCATCCCAATCATCTACAGCTCTAACATTCTTGAAGAAACCAAAAAAGCTTCCTGAAGAGCGACATTGGCGCATTTGTTCTCATGTCCTGCTGCCAGGTTTTATAGTTGATCAAGTAATTAATCGATCCCTTAAAAATGACAAAAAATATAAAAAGTAATGCTAGGTGAACCACCTTTTAAGAACCCACCTATAATCCACCTTATGTGGCAAAACCACATCATCAAAACACAATTCAGGTTATTTTTATATCCTTTCTTAATTACAAAAATTCTTCCTTTTTCATTTCTTGTTATCCATTTACACTACCATGACAAACACTTTGGCCGACGAAAAAGTTTCGTCGGCCTGTTAGCTTAATTCGTCGGCTAAGATCTTAGCCAACGAGCTCGACGGGAAAAGGTCGTTGGCGATGACTTTAGCCGACGACACTAGAAGATGTCGTCGGCTATTGTCCCAGAATTTAGCCGACGAAAAAGACGTCGTCGGCTATCGTCCCAGACTTTAGCCGACGAAAAAGAGATCGTCGGCTTTAGTCCCAGAATTTAGCCGACGAAAAAGAGATCGTCGGCTTTTTTCCCAGAATTTAGCCGACAAATATCTTAAATGTTTCGTCGATCGTAGTTTGAGACTTTAGCCGACGAAACGCTTAATATATTCGTCGGCTATAGTATGTAATAAAAAAATAATAATAACTAAAGCAGACGAAATATAGTCTGTTTCGTCGGCTTTATAAGGGTTTAGCCGACGAAACATTCCATAATTCGTCGGCTAAACCTTACAAAAAAAATTAAAAATACTATAGCCGACGAATTATGGCATATTTCGTCGGCTATAAGTCCATTCCAGTAAAAAAAAACCCGAAATTTCTAAATTACCACTCCAAGCAAGTTACAAAATACACCAAAACAATTACATATAGCCAACAACAAGCACATAAAACTATATAATTCATCAACTACACAAAATCTAGATCGTCGAAATTAATATCCACTTCTGGGAGCGGCAGGGGTAGCGGTATAGCCGTAGGCATGGGCGGAGCCGGAAGTCCCTGAAGCTGCTATAAAGTTCTGCATGTACTGGAACATCTGCCGCTGCTGGGCCTGCTGGATGACATATATCTCGGCAGCATAGGCTGCCTGCGCGGCATTATAGGCAACTTGAGCAGCTTGTTGTTCTTGTAGTCTCTGAACTTTCGACTCTAGCTGAGTCGTCCTGGTGGTCGTGGTCCTGCTGCTGGTCGAGGCTGCCTTTCGTTGAAATCCTGGAGTGGTCTTCAGGACACTCTCGCCCTTCTTTCCTAGACCCCGGCAGTAGAAATTGTTTAGTCGCTGTGGGAAGGCTGTGCCCATGATCCTCGCCCCAACCGTCAGATCCAAAGTGTCAATCCGGGACATGGCTTCAGACATCTCTTCCTCCTGCGCGTCCGGCCATGTCTCCCTCACTATAGCACTCATCACCTCGTCACTAGCCTCCCTCACCTTCGCCTAATTGGATAGGAAAAACATTATTAATGAACATTTTGACATATATATAAGTAAAATTAAAAATTTAAAAACGTAAGATGACTTACAATATCCTCATGGGCGTCAGGATATGCCTTCTCGTACGTATAGATGTACCGGTTGACTTCTGGATGTTCCCTAGCCGCCTCGTCCATGAAGAAAACGAACGGTCTAGAACCGGCATGATGGTTCCTTGTGTTGCGTTGCCGGTTCTAAGCGTTCGCCCGGGAAACGGCCTTCAAAGAAAAAAATTAACTATTAGTAAAATATTTTAAAAAACGCACGTACTTAATGACAAATTAACTAATTAATTTTTTTAAATACCTGTTTACGAGGGTTGTTGAATTCTGATGTCAGAAGCCAACGCCACTCATACTCCCTGTACTGGAACTCAGCAGGGGTACCAGAACGTGCGTTCCTGTACGTAGTCCAGTGGGTCCGTAACTCGTTCTTCCACTCCTTGTACCTACAGATACAACAAAAATATTAGAAATATTATTAATATCACATATAATTTTGTTTTTTCATTAACTTCCCAACGTACCTTCCCCCATGCACAACGTCTGCCCAGCTGTTCTTCAGGTGTTCGGGAACGACAAACCACACCTGCATTTAACCGTTTATTAGTTTAGTTTTTCGAGAAATCAACAATGTAATACATACTATCATTGAGGCAATTTGTAAACTCACCGACATTGCGTTGTGGACCATGTCCTTAACCTCCTGCGGGACCTCGCCCCAGTCTGACCATAACATAGGGAATCTATCCCTAATGAGCGCTCCCACGCGGCCGGAGTACGTCCTCGACTTCCTTCCCGATACTATCTCGCCATCCCCGTCAGTACCGATGACGATCCTCCCTGAGGTACTGACGGTCTTCTCGAGAGCCTTCCCTGTGACGGGGCCTCTCTTCTTCTTTGTCGACTTTGCTCCGACGGTGCCTATCACATGATAAACCAAATTGATTATTAAAATCGGAAACCCTTTATTATTAATTATAAGAAAACAAATCATTCATCTTTCATTACTTGAGGGCGATGCGGCGGACGCGACGGATTCTGTCTCTGTCGCCGATGATGATACCCTCGCTAAAATAAGAGGCGTATCAAAAGGCACGAACCGGTACGCCGCTAATGGAGCCATTGGCGGGGGCAGTTGATAAATCGGCGTCCCTGAGTCATCGACTGCAGGTAAGGCCGGTATCATCCGCGGAAGGAACAAATGAGGCGGCGGTATCTGTACCCTAGATGACCCACCATCCGAAGCAGTAGGACTCGGAGTGGGTGTCCCGTGTATCTCAGGCATACGGGGTGCAGACACCTCCGTCTGAGTCTGAGGCCATAGCTGCCTCGAGGAACTAGGGACGCATGGCTGTCTCGATGAAGGGGGCACCTCCGGCTGCCTCTGCGCCGTCTCCAGAAGGGCCGCACGTCTGGTTGTCATGGGGCCCCGAAACGACGTTTGCTAGAGGTTCCCTTAGATGATTCGGACCATTGGCCCTCCAAACCCTTCGTCGATCTAAAATTACCGCTCATCCTGTTTAAAATATTAATTTGAATCAAAGCTGAGGCATGGGCGGATTCACTCATTCAATGTTGCTCGTTAATTCAAGGCTGAGGCAACATTGAAAAAGTAAAAATTCAATCTTATCCTTCTCAAATCTAAGACTCTAGATTATTTTGTCTTTATTCTATAAAGAATATTGTTGAAACCATTTTTTTTTCAATATGTTCATGCTTAAATTTAAACACTTAATATAATGTGAAATATATATATTTTTGAAATTATACTTCTTCAAAAATATGAATTCAATTAAATATATATATATATATATATATATTCATCCGGATTTGATATAGGTTTTTCTATTTTGTATTTTGTATCTTATGTTTAAAAATTCGATGAAGAATATATATATTAATATATAAGTAAAAAAATAATAATTATGAATTAAAAGGTTTAAAATTGAACTTTGATTCTACAAAATGTAAGGTAGAGTTGAACACTAAAACACAAAAGCACCCCAAATATGAAGTGAGCCCACAATGAATGCAGTACCTAGTCATGGAATATAACAAGTGCACAGTGCAAGCTTCAAGTTCATTATCAACAAAGCATTTGTACCCCAAAATGGGGATAATTAATCTCCTAAACATAAATTAGGGAAAAATGTAACGTCTTTAGCCATCAAAATTGGACCGAAGATTACAGATTTGATTGGGTTACCCATATGAATTCATGATCATAACAGTAAAATGGGAGATTATATGGTAACAAAAAACAGAGGTGAAAATCAATTCGAAATCAAAAGTAAAAAAGAAGAAAAACGCTAACCTTGGAGAAGAAGAGGAGCTGGAGAATTTGGGAGAGGGAGAGGGAGAGGGCGACGGGAGACCGGGAGAGGGAGAGGAGGCGGAGGAGGCAGACCGGGAGACCGGGAGAGGGGGAGGGCGACCGAGAGACCGGGAGAGGGAGAGGGAGAGGGAGACCGGGAGAGGACGACCGGGAGACCAGGAGAGGGAAAGGAGGCGGAGGAGGCTAGGGTTTTTGAAACGCGCTGTGGAGGCTGTCGAGCGCTGGGTCTTCGTCTGTATACCGTATAACTTTAACCGAGGAAATTTTTACTTCGTCGCCTTAACCTTTAAATTCGTCGGCTAAAATTTGAACTTTGTCGGCTAAACTTTGAAATTCGTCGCCTCAACCTTTGAAATTCGTCGGCTAAAGTTTGAAATTCGTCCGCTAAACTTTGAAATTCGTCGGCTTACCTTTGAAATTCGTCGGCTAACCTTTGAAATTCGTTGGCTAAAGTACTTTTATACACTCAGCATATTGTGATTGTGATGATCAAACTTGAGAAACGAAAATCTGACCATCAGATCTGACCATCATGATAAAATACATGTATAGGAAAAAATTCAACTTGATCCGACAGGTTAAGGGCTCGATCCAGACAGTCAATTCGTTAAGTCAAACCCCTAAACGCATGGAAAATGTCATTAGACCGTCTAAATTACGTATTTTGGCTGGACCTTCAACTGAAAATAGTTTCAAACCGATGAGACCCAACAAGTCCTATAAAAATTTTATGGAAGATAACCACTTAGCCGACGAATTATGACTTATTTCATCGGCTAAGATGATTTAAGCCGATGAACTATGGTATATTTCGTCGGCTAAGATGGTTTAAGCCGACGAATTATGGTATATTTCGTCGGCTAAAGTATAAAAAATACATTAAAAAACAGAAGGTTTAAACCATACTAACTTCATGTTCATATATATCACTAAAATTCATATAAAATAACAGAAATATAAATTCAACATATGTGAACTATAAAGGTTATACATTCTTTTTTATTACAAATTAATGTAATCAGAATTAAAACTAAGGTTCATAATCAGAATCATCCGATGAGTCTTCTTCGGTGTCAGAATTAATTTCTGGTAATCTATGCATTCCTCATCGCTAGAGTCTTCGTTTGTTTCTTGATTTGGATCAACATCAATAAGCCTTGGCTCTTCATCACGAATTCGCACCGAACGACCCGCTTTAAAATTACTAAGGCGAACGGTAGAGGAGTTAGGAATACCTATTGCGCTGGGCTCTTGATACGTAACATCTTCTTCCTCGTCTTCGGCCTCTCCAAGTGTAGCTGCCCGGTAAATGTTTCGAGGGTGCACAAGATTGATTACTTTCCACGCGTCACCCTTAGCAAGGTCATCAAGATAAAACACTTGTTTTACCGATGTGGCAAAAACGAACGGGTCATCTTTGTAAGAACTTGTAGCAGTATTCACCGATAATATTCCGTACTGATCGGTCTTCATGCTCTGCGGCCTAGTATCAAACCATCTACACTTGAAGAGGTGTAATGTCATGCCTTGCCCATAAACGAGTTCCACCACTGAATGGAGAACACCGTAATAGTCAACTCAATTCCGCCCACCATGCGCCATCACCCCAGAATTCTGTGTTCTCTGTTTGCTGTCTCTCTGTTCACATATAAATTGCACGCCATTCACCTTGCACATCGGATAAACTCTTGACATTATCAGCTTCATCGCTAGAAGTCTTAGTTCGTGCGACCAATTTAGGTGATCAAATTGAATATGGTTCATCTGCAACCAACCATTCAACTGTAAATATGGATAATTATGCAATAAACATAAACACGTACAGAAATATTAAATTACGTACCCAGCCGCCAAAATAATTTGCGAACTCCCTGTTGTGATACTCGAGATCACCTTGAATGTCTGGACAATATAGATGGATGTTTTTTCAGTATTCAACTTCTGGACAGTTAATCAATACCCACCAGTGGGCAATGACTAGCTCATGTGGTTGCAACTTGTAGGAGTCTGGCAAAATTCCATAAACTTCAACATCACTGGAGAGTATGGAAAGAGTGAACTTCGGTACATCTACCGGCATGGCTTCGTCTGTTTCCTTCAACGCTCCTAAATACAACTTCATGTAGGTGACGCACTCGTACGCAATATATGCTTCCGTTATACATCCTTCAGGCGCAGATTTATTAGCCACATAATCATTGTAGTCTCCTAGTTGCCTATAAATCAAGTTGCAAAGTGTTATGATTATTGACCATGTATATATATTGAGAAATTCAGGTGTAAAAAAATCTATCTTTCCATGGGGTACATCTAAGTGTAGTGTACTGGATCGGTAAGCAACAATTGCTCGGGAAGATGGATCATCAGGTGAGGCATGATGTCAAAAAAATTTGGAGGAAATATCCTCTCAAATTTACACATGATATAAATGATGTCCTCTTGCATTTCTCGGAGGTTAGATTTTTTCACTTCCCGTGTGCATAACTTCTGGAAGAATCTTGTCAACACTACTAACGGCTCCACCACCTGATGGGGAAGGAACGGTCAAATGAAAACAGGAAGAGACGTTGTAGCAGGATATGACAGTCATGACTTTTCAACCCGTACATCTTATTGTCCCGGAAGTTCACACACCGGGCTATATTTCCTACACAGCCTGAAGGATACTTCACACAACTCATCCACCTGAAAATTACGTTCTTCTGGTCAGGCTTCACGGTGTAAGAAGCTTGAGGCATTTTTTCTTCCCTTTTTCAACCACAAATGTCTTCTTAATTGCATTTTTTTTAGATTAATGTGTGCCTTAGGACCGTCTTTCGTCTTCCCCTCCAAGTTCAGCACTGTGCCCACCACACTGTCGCAAACATTCTTTTCTATGTGCATCACATCTAGGTAGTGCCTGATCAACAACTTACTCAAGTATGGGAGTTCCCAGAATATGCTCTTATGTGTCCAGAATTTGTACATGTCGGGTCTTTCAGGTATTGCCGCCACAATATTGGGATGATTGCTGAGCTGCCCAAAATCGTACTCATTAAGCACTGCTAAAATTTCTTCCCCCGTCCATCTTCTGGGAGGCACACCGTGTTCTACGATCCCATCAAATGCTTTGTCATCGAACCGCCATTCGTGATTATATGAAAGGAAAGTACGGTGACCCAATCTGCATATCTTGTTGCAATGACTGCTGCTCCCCTCATCGCTAAGGCACTTTGGACAAGCCTTGTATCCCCTAACAGCGTTGCCCGACAACATCCCACGGGCAGGAAAATCACTGATGGTACCAACAACCATGACATGCAACTGGAACATCTCGTGCATGTACTTGTCATAAATGGGATGACCAACGTCCCACAAAAACTTAAGCTCTTCAATCAAAGGTCTCAAATACACATCGAGACACTTCCCTGGATAACCGGGCCCCGGAATCAACAAACTCAACATATTGTACTCCTTCTTCATGCACATTCATGGAGGAAGGTTGTACGATACCAAAATCACCGGCCATACACTGTATTGAAGACTCATGTTGCCAAAATGGTTGAACCCGTCGGATGAGAGCCCGAGCCTCACATTTCGGACCTCTGACGCAAAATGAGAAAACTTCCTGTCTATATGCTTCCAAGCCTCCCCGTCAGTAGGGTGTATAAGGGTATCTTTGTCATGCAATTCCCTATCAGCGTGCCATCTCATAGCTTTGGCCGTGTGTGAAGACATGTACAACCGCTCCAGCCTATCCCTCAACAGGAAATACCGAAGTACCTTCACAGGTTTCCTATTGCCTGCAAGAGTCGGCTTATACCTGTCAGTGTGACATACCGGACATGCGTCAAGGCCACCAAGGTCATTCCCTTCTGGATCTTTACCCCAGAAGAGAACGCAGTCATATCTGCATGCATGGATCTTGATGTAGGAAAACCCAAGATCTTTCAGGATACATCGGACCTTATGATGAGTGGTAGGAAGACGATGACCGTGGGGCAGCATCGAAGCAGTGTACTGTAGATAATCATCAACAGCCTTCACGGTCGATTTTGTCTTAACTTTAATCTTCATTACGTTCATCACACTTTCAAGAACGGTCTTCTGACAACCGGGGTATACAGGGGTCTGTTGGAAAGTAAGCAGTTTGTTGTACTTGTCAATACCAGCAGTTTGTTGTACTTGTTAATACCAGCAGTGTTGACAGCTCTAGGGAAGGGCTGCACCGAGTCAGTCATATACTGTCCTTGAGCGCATACACCGCTCTCATAAGGAAATATGTCGTTGATGAAGGCCATTGTTGGATCGTTGGATATACTGCCCGTCTCAGAAAATTGGTCATGATCATGCGGACCCCCTGATGATGTTTCACCGTGATATAACCAACATGTGTACTTCTCCCAAAACCCGTAACTCTTCAGGTGCTGCCATACTTTGTCAATCGCAAATCAATGCATATCGCTGCGACACTGACATTTCGTGCACGGGCAATAGAAAATTGTATTCCCATTAGCATTAGCCAGCGCATATTCCAGAAAACTCATAAATCCTTTACCATATCTTTTGTCCCATTTTGGAAGCGAAATCCAACTCTTATCCATATCCTGAAAATATAACAAAATATATATTTATATAGCTAGCTAATTATTAATTAAATTTCATGCCATATATAAAATCTCAATTCATTTAGTATATATTCTATGTACTACAACTAATTAATAACAAATTAATTAACACACACATATATATATATACTTCATAATTACATAACAATTATATATATATATATATATATATCTACATCATCACAAAATCATCATCAACAACTTCATACCATCAACACAATATTATAAATTAATTAACATATATATATATATAGATATATATATCTACTACTTATTAACAACAACTTCATATATATTATCAAATCATCAACCAAATCGATCAACACACATATATATATATATATAGATATATATATATATATATATATATATATACATCCAACGTACTCAAAATCGATCAACTCAATCACACTCAAAATCGATCAACTCAAATAAAACTCAAAATCAACATATATACACATATACGTACCTATATATAGCTCCACAAACTAATTATGGACAGATTTCGACAACACCCAAACTTTTTCTCCCGTTTTTTTTTCCCAGATGAGCTGCTGTCCAGATCTGCAAATATAAAGCACTTTAGCCGACGACATTTTAATTTCGTCGGCTAAAGAATTTTTAAAGTCGTCGGCTAAAGTTCACAGACTATAGCCGACAAAAACAATACTTTCCTCGACGAAATTTTAATTTCGTCTGCTAAAGTTGACCATAGCCGACGAAAATTTAGATTAGCCGATGAAGAAAAATTTCGTCGGCTAACGTGGACTTTAGAGCCGACAAAAAAATGGTTCGTCGACCTAGTTTTTTTATTTTCGTCAGCTAAAGCATTTCTTCTAGTAGTGTTAACCCTAATTTCTTTTATTCTCTCTAATCTAATATGCGTCATCTTCATCACCATGTTCTCTCCTCCTCTCTCAATCTTCTAACTAGGTTCAATTGATCAACTAAAGTCAGCTAAGAGTATCACATGACATTTAGGCTTTCATTGTGTTGATATTGGGTCGGCTGGGTAGCATTTTGATCTTTGTATCTATATGACTATAATTTCTCTAATGAGAATCCCTCATTCTCTCGAGTAAATCCAGATTTCATTATTTTCGTGTTGAATTCAATTGCCCTCACCGGAGGAATTGAAGTACTTATAGGGCATGTTTACTAACCTGGAATGAAATTGAGAGTGGTGTAATTGATTCCGAAATGGATGAATTTCAGCGTTTACTAACATGTCAAGATATTTGAATGGATGTGGGTCTCACTTGCTTATCAGGAATCGATTCCTGACAAAACCCCTTATTCGATACCCAAGGGGGGAGGTGGGTATCAGAATCAAGGTAATGGAATCAACTTTTTCTCCCCAAAATATCCTCACATAATTATAATATTTCTAAATGACCCAACCCTAGATATATATATATATATAAGAGAAAACGACAAAATATTGTTAGATTAGAAAACAACGACGACAAAATAGAAAAGAAGACGACGCACTCCAAGGTCTGTTTCTCTCTTCCATGGTGATCGATAAGCTTCTTTGTTTTTGTTTATCGTCTCCTCTCTGTTTCGTTCGGTTCTATTTCATTCATGAGTGTTCATATCTGTGCTGCAAAACTTTAAACACACGCACTTGAGTTAACCAATATATATAGTTTAGGTGGTCTGATGAATATATCATCCAAGAATATTTACATCTTTGAAAAGAAGAACAATAAAATTGCAAACATCTAGCTTCCTTTCTTGTAAGGGTATTTTAGTAATCAAACTAGTTTTAATTCCGATTCTATATGGTAAGTAAACAACATCAATCGTAATTAGTTTTATTCCTGTTTTGATTCCTTATGGTAAGTAAACAGTATAATAGAATGAAATATTCTGATACCGATTCTTGTTGATACCGATTCTTGTTGATACTAATTCATGATAAGTTTCATTCCAAGTTAGTAAACGTGCCCATAATAACAGAATTCACTTTAGTGTTGGTTCCACTTCCATATAGCAATTCGTGAGAGAGGAGAGAACGGTAGTTGATCGATGAAGATGAAGACGGCACAACAAGAAGAAAAAAGAAATAGGGTTCAAAAGATAAAATGAAGTGGTTTTTTAAAAAGAAGAAGAAGATAAATACAAAGTGCAAAAAAAAAAAATTGAGGTCATAGGTTCAAACCTCACTAGACATATGTAGGGTGTGTGAGTTATTAATAATTTTTTTAAAAAAAAACACAAAGTGCAAAAAAGAAAATTGAATTTTGTAAATAAGAAAAAAAAATAAAAAATAAAAATATAGAACAATTAGATGATGTGGCTTTACCACATAAGGTGTGCTCTAGGTGGGTTCTCAAATAAATGGTTTATCTAGCATTACCCAAATAAAAATGATCTCTCACTGGAAATGCCTTGTCATATACATGACACTATAATGTGTCTGTGTGTGTATGTATATGTAAATATGCCATCATGTTTCTTTTCTTTTCGAAATGTATATATGCATACCATCAGTTGCTTCTCCTTCTGTTCCTATGTTTTCTTCATGCGTGTCTACCACCATAAACTGTTGTGGGAAAGTCCGATCTCTCATCTGAAAAAGAAACGCTAGTCTCTTCAACAAAATTTAGTTTGTGTTTCAATTGATCATAAGCAAATTGAATGAATAATCTGTTTTTGTTTATTTAACGAATACACTCTCATCAACTGGTTGTTGATACATATTACAGAAAGTCCCAAGCAACTAATTAATTGGAACTTTTGACAAGAGACAATATCAGTACCTTTGCCGAAGTACGAGTAAGCTAATAGGAACTTTCTTGCCAATATATCCCAAGAAACTCTGGCGCTCGTGGTTTTACTGATAAATGGAAATTTACCAGATCCACAAGTAATATGAATTACATGTAAAGCTTTTGCATTCTGCCTACTCCAAGCATCGAAATTTTCTTCATCATCTTCTAGTTTAGGAGGATCGCCGCCGGCTTCTATAACCTTCCAAAGACCCTCTGCTAACAAGTAGGTCTTAACACGAAGGCTCCAATGCTCATAGTTATCCGTGTTTAGAAGTTCAAGAACAATGGCAATTGGTGCAACTGTAGAACTTGCCATGCTTAATCTGTCAATAAATCGGTAACAAGTTTAATTTGTGTCAAGCAAATGCGAAAGCGAACAAAGATTAAACTATATAGTATATACTAGAATTAAATTTAGTTTACCCCCCTAATCTTTGGTGTTAAAATCAGTTCAGTCCTGTAACTTTTTTTAAAATCAGTTCGCCCCTTCAACTTTCATAAACACATCAGTTTGGTCTAATTTTTGAATTCATCTCAAAATATGACATCACCAAACTAACAAGGAGACTCATTTTTACTAAACTGAAGGGTAAAATAGTCAATTTGAGAATATATTATTAAATAAAATAAAATAAAATACATTTATTTGGCACAAAAAAAATGGTCCTAACAACAAAACAAATCAACCACAAAATAGGTCTGTAACATCAAAATTCTCCAAAAAAACCTGTGAAATCTCAGAAAAATTCTATGACATAAACACAACCCAAATTACTGTAGCTTTTATTTCCTTTTATTTCCTTTTATTTTAAGTTCCAATTAATTTGA
The DNA here is from genome assembly GCA_010134655.1 of Fragaria nilgerrensis. Classification (NCBI taxonomy): domain Eukaryota; kingdom Viridiplantae; phylum Streptophyta; class Magnoliopsida; order Rosales; family Rosaceae; genus Fragaria; species Fragaria nilgerrensis. The sequence goes on from CM020981.1 coordinate 12,473,899, forward strand.
AAAAATAAAAAATAAGGGCATTTTAGACATTTTGTTAAAAATAAGTCTCCTTGTCAGTTTGATGATGTCATATTTTAAGGGGAATTCAAAAATTAGACAAAACTGATGTGTTTAACAAAGTTGAAATGGCGAACTGATTTAAAAAAAATGTTGCAGAACTGAACTGATTTTGCCACTAAAGATTAGGGGGATAAACTGAAATTAATTATATATACTATATACTCACAGATTGAAGTTGGGGGGACGGTAGTTTCAGAAAATCTGCAGGGATATATAGCTCCATTGTGATTTCTAGCTTAGCTAGCTAGCTTGCAAGTTCCACTGTGATTTACATACAAATATTTGCAAGCTGAAATAAAGAATGACTTTACAAAATACTAAGAAGACGCCATAGAAGTGGTTGACCCGGTTCACGCGGATCGGCCTCGACTTCGCCAAATTTTAGAATATTGAAATAAGTTACACGCGAGTCTTTTATCGGTGATCAAGAATATAAAAAGATTATATCGAAAAAAAGGATATGAAATATTGAAAACCAAACTTCCACCCTCTGCTATCTTCGTTCATGCAGCTCGTTACAGTACACCCTACCATCTTCATGATAAAATCCATATGTATAAGAATTTGAAAATGAAATTTACAAGATATCTGTTGTAATTATCTCAGTTGCGTATGCAATTATTTCATTCTAAAAAAAAAAAAAAACAGGTCTAATTCAGTCTTTTTTTTTTATAGATCTTTGACAGTAGTTTTGTAAATTATACTCAAACATACTCACCTAATTCATAATCGTATTATGAATAAAAATGAATTAGAGAAACATGACTTTTATTCATATTGTACTATCTTCAATAAAAATCAGAGAAACATGAAATCAGAGAAACATGACTTTTATTCATATTGTACTATCTTCAATAAAAATCCAAAAACATCAAATTCCAGAAACGTTCCCGAAACAAAGAACTAGAAACATAGCCACAGCCCATGGGCCCAGTTACATATACATCAATACAATCAAAAAAAGCCCAAAAGGCCCAAAGAGATGGTATCAGGCAGCAGCAGCAGCAGAATGCATGGACAATTATGCCCTAGGATGCTCAATCTAACTATCTATCTCTGCCGCCTATGCTCCCGCTCTCGATCCCTGGAACCTCTAGAATGCCTCGACAGCTCTTCCTCCACCTGCACCTCCTGCGGCGAAGCCTCCGCGTACCTCGACGACTTCTTCTTCCTCTTAAAGTGCCTATCGTCGTCGCTAGACTCATAGTCCACAGCAGGAGAGCTCACAGCACTGATCGTACTCTTCCTGCTAGTTGTACTCACAGCCGCAGCAGAAGCAGCAACCTTAGCGGACTTGCTATACTCATGGTCGTGGAATCCATTCGCCACCTCCTTCGAGCCGCCACCCGCCGTCTCCTTTGCGGCAGGAGAGCTCTTCCTCTTCTTGTTGGCTTCGCCCTCAGGGAAGCTGATCCTGGAGAACACGCTGGCCTTGCTCTTGGCTGAAGCGGTTTCAGCCGCGGACTTGGCTGAGCTAGGCTTTGACTGCGGTGCTGCACTTTCAGTAGCGGCGGGTTTCGACGAGGAAGACTCAGAACGGTGACGTTTCTGGCGGGGTTTGTCGTCGTCGTAGTAGTCGTGGTCCTTGGCGCTTTCCCGCTGGGGCTCTCGTTCTCGGTCACGGTCGTGGTGGTGGTCGGATTTTCTCTTGGGAGGGCGTGGGGGGGGGAGTGGGTCGACGAGGTCACGTGAAGCTCTTCGGTCTCGGTCTCTGGGTTCAGGAGAGGACCTCTCGTATCGGTGGTGGCGATGGTGATCGCGGTCCCTGTAATCAGGGCTTGGAGATCGGGCTAGAGAGGACTTCTGCACATAAACCACAAAAACCCAACAAGTCAAAATTGCAAAAACACAGTCTCACACGTGGCAAGCTGCCAAGACAAACCAGGAACTTCTGTAAAAAATCATTACAAACTCAATTTTTTTTTTCTATGACTATTGGGTACAAAACAGATTTTTACTTTTGAGACATTTCGTTAATTTGCTTTTTCATGGAAAACAAGAAAACAAGCAAATTATTTTCCTTTTATCGTAACCAAAAATTATTTTCCTTTTATAAAAGCAACAAATTAAGAACATCTTAGGACCAGTGCAAAATTCAAACATAACCCCAATTGCAACACTTTTGGGGACAGTAATTTTTTTTTCCTTTCTCCTTGTTGTGGGGTGAAATTTTGACCCGTGGTAAATATTTTGTTGGAACAATGGGATTAACATGACCTCAGGTTAGTGGAGAAGCTAGGCCAGTTTCCCTGTGTGCTCCAATCCGGCAATTAAAATTACCGCACACTTGGAAGAGACAAACTAGATCATGTTCTCTCCGCATGATCAAATGGAGTATAATAGGAAAATAAAAAATAAAAATAAAAGACTGAAAGAAAAATAAATTACTTATGAGAAAAAATGGTTTAATAAATCCTAGACCATTTCCCCAACTGCAGCAACAATACAAATTTTCTTTTTCTGATTTCGTCAATAAAGGAGAAGGGCGTTGTTATCTGGCCAAATTGGTGGTCTATTGCCAACTTGGTGTCTCCTTGCAAAATTCTTGACAAAAAACTTATGGACCTGGTGCTGCAGTACACAAATGATAAGAAGAGAGGGAAATTGGCACAATAAAGACGTACAGATTTGGACTTCATTGGAGGCACATCGCCATCACCGCCAACTTCCCTTCCATAGTCCCGATCTTTGGAGAACTCCCTGCTGAAATATTATAAATCATGTAAATAAAGATATCGATATCTACCGAGCTCCACAGTTCCCATGTCCAAAATAAAATCAAAACTTTCCAACTTACCTTTGGCCCGGTCTCTCATTTTCACGCTTCCTCCTCAAATCTGCTTTCCGAGCCTCAAATTCCTCTCTGCTCATGATAGGAGGAGGTCCAACATTCATCCCATTCATGCCCATACCCATACCAAAGTCAGCAAGATCCCTGTATAACGTTAAAAAATCAGGCAGACATTAGCCCAAATGACTGAAAGGACTATTTTATCTGGTCCATGTAAAACAGCACTGTTAGGGCATTGGCTCCACCAATAACCCACAGGCTATACAGACCCTCCTCTCAAAGAAAACTTCGAAGCACAATGTTGTTAACAACAACAAATGACCAAACAAAAAGGAAAAAGAAAAGAAGAAAAAGGGAAGACTATTCTCAACACATACCCAAGAACACCATAATGACATCCATTGTGAAAGTGCAAGAACAAATAGAGTGTGAGACAGAATTGAGAAGGACATATACCTCTGAGGTGGAACCATAGGCATCATATAACCTTGACCACCAAATGAATCAGGTGGGAAAGGACCCCCAAATGGCATGTCCATAGGGCCCATTCCATACCCCATATACGGCATAGGAGCACCATATGGTGGCATATAGCCATCCATGCCCATGCCAGGTTGCATGCCATTCCAGTATGGATTATAAGCAGAGGGGCCCATATGCATCATGTAGTTCTCAGCTGCAAGGTCTTGAGGAGTCTTCCATTGCATTTCTGCATTTAAGGAAACAACCACAAGGATGAAAATGCTTAATTCCCACTACATACAGTAAGAAAGATTCAATAGGACACAAACCAAGTTGTTTACAGAGAGAAGAAGTCACACCGTTTGCAGGCATGCGGACTTTCTTTTTTTTCCTTTTCTTTCCTGAAAAATATACAAAACAAAAAACCATTCAATAACCACAACAGCTCTCTTTGTGTAAAAGCAAAACAAAATTACTTTAACTAAATGTTTGCGTACATCCATCCAACTCCTATAAGTCAGGCAAACAGAACAAGACGTGAATGAACACACACAGAGGACCATACTAATAACACCAGAGATACATTACCTGCCTCCACAGAGACCAGCCTCTGCTGCACTTCTTCATCAACCAGGGGAGCACTCCCTTGGATGCCGGTTCCTTTACACTCATTGACTCATGTGTAGCTTCAGATGCGTCTCCTATTTTTGTATTCCTCACATTTTCTGACATCTGCTGTGGGGCAAGAACAGGTTTCACCTCATCTACAATCTCCTGTGTCTTCAGAGCTTCATTCAGAGGTGAAGGCTTATTTTCTCCCTTTGATGCAGCAGATAAAGTAGGGGAAGGAATCTTGGGTAGTGGGCAGCGCGCAGACTCCATATCTGAAAATTATAAACCCAAAATTGTAACATTAATGGCATATGATTATTTTCACGGAAACAGGAATAGAAAGCACATCGTCAAAGTACAGACCTTGAACTTGGAAAGCACTGCCGGCGTTATCAGTACTACTGTTACCAGACTCCAAAATTCGATTGATTGCATCCCTGAGAGTCTTATTTGTAGTAGATCATCTGCAAGTGTATTTGTATCCCCACAGACACACACTGACTTTGAGGTAATGTAATTCCTTATACCTGATTATAAATGCCAGCTAGAGTAAGTCCAAACGGTATAATAAAGAAGCATAAAAAAGGTAATGCTTCAGATGCTAAAATTTGCCAGATAAAGGGTAAGCAACAAAAATGTTTTTTTTTTTCTTAAAGAAAAAAGTTTAAGTTCTTCCATTAAAAAAAAAGAAAAACATAACCTCAAACGAGACAATGAAAATCACACTGTAACTTACACTTGTCACAGAAGCTCTTAAAGCAACACTTGCTCGTTAAAACAGCATCTTTCATCACTTCCTTGCACAAGGGGCAGTGTAGCTCAGGTGGTAGATCACCAACAGAACGCGTAGAGGGTAAACCTTCAATCTCTTTCTCAAAAGCAGCCCTGTGATTGTATACCAGATATTATAGTAAGTTTTCATATCAGCAACCGACACACAAACATAAAACGTATGAAGTCTAGAGCACAGAATGGGGCATACTCATTTGGCCTCAATACAGCGACAGCCCCACTTGGCAATGCATATGAGCCTTCTGGGGTTGCTTGCAACATGGACCTGGGAATGCCAGTGGGTGCCTTCACTCTTTTGATGTCATAATTTGGATCACCATTTGTAGGGCAGTGCTGAATAAAATGACCTGAATACAAACGAAAGTGTCAAATAAAAGCACCGTCAAGAAATAATCATTGATCAAAAAACAAACAACAAGGTTTATATTTAAAAAGAATGTCACACGAACATACCAGGAACCTTACACCTGTGACATATATAGCCCTGTGGAGGTGTTTTCTTCTCAAACACTCCTGTTCGACCTTAATCAAGCACAAGAACGAAAAGATATCAATATCATCTAAAAGTGGGAGAGGGGGAGAGACAAAGTTTTTATATAAATGAAAAATAAATACAACCATAAAAGACTCACCAAAACCACGTCCACCCATTCTTCCATTCATACCCCGGCCAAAACCTCTACCAGGGCCAAAACCTTCAGGACCTTGACTGCAAATACAGCACAATAAGCATTCAATACGAGCGATGAAAACCCCTAATATGATATCACACAGCCACGATAATAGAACTTAAAATAACATACTGTTGCCAGTCTAATACTGGGGTGTCAATTAGAGCCTTAAGCTTGCTATCCTCATCAGCTTTATTTGTTGGTGGAATATCCGGAACCGCATAACTTGGCTGCACTGGCATAACTTCAGGAATTTCATACAAATCACCCCCAAGATCATCCCAGTCTGGCTCAGGCTATAACGTGAAAATAAACAGTCACTAAATATCCATCTGATTGCAAAAAGAAAACTCAAAGGCTCTAATATACTAAAGCTCACATTCACAGAGGAACCAGCTCCCAGAAAGCTAATCTTTTCCGGTTCAGTGTTCTCTATCACATCTTCCACTCTATGCCTGCATTGAAATAGATATAAATGGCCAACTCAACCAACAGTAAAAAATAAAAAGGGTCCTAACTACTTGGTCACACTCCAAAGGGACTACCAATAAACACAGGTTTGTGATACACTATGACAAACTATCCTACCAACTTGAAATTCAAATGAACCTCACAGCAAGATAACTAAACTCAAGTAATAGAAGGATTAAAAGGATCTGAGATAGTACTCTGGATCAGTAACAATGGGCATGCGAGGGCGTCCAGGTACACGGCGAATTAAAACTGAGGTATTTTTTGGAATCAACGTTGCATCATCAAGATACTCTGAAATTTGACAACATAGAACATGAAGACTATAAAAAACACTGCATAACAATAATCTATGAAAAGAAACGATAAAAGCCACCAAAAAGCATTTTCCAAAGGCGTATTTCATCATTCCTAGGCAATTAAAGTCAGATTAACCATTTCAGCGACCAATATTTCAATCTCACAGAACCTGTCCCATCTAAGAATGATCCAATTCTCACAAAGTTTTGATAGCCAATTTTGTACATTCTGTACCGGCCAACAGAACTTGGACCGTTCAATAAAAGTTGTGAAGACATGTATGAAGTCACTCTAGATTGAAGGTACATGGTGCCAACCAGTGAGCTAAATGTGAACTCTAGTGTAGCAATACAACATCCTTGTTCAGTTCTGAATAAGTATATAGCTACCCAAGAACACTTAACCCCAAAATCATAGATTACCAATCAACTGACACTCCCAGGACCCATATCTCAATTTGAGAAAAGCAAAGGGAATAACTAAAACTACACTCCCAGGACCCATATCTCAATTAGAGAAAAGCTAAGGAATAGCAAAAACTAAATCGAACCAAATATGAACTGCTTAAGTGTAGCAATATGACATCCTTCTAGATATCTATGATCACTTAAAATTAAACACAACCCGAAAATAGTTTTGAAAACCATATATTTCAATCAACTCACACTCCCAGGACCCATATTTGAATTTGAAAAAGATGTTAAGAAGGGAATAACTAAAACTAAATCGAACCAACCTTCATTGGTCTGGGCATTGGTGACCACAAGGTCGAAATCAGTACCCCTCCCTAAATGCTTGGATTCAAATATTTTTTCTTTGAGTATACCAACTGAGATGAAAGGACCGTCCATAGCAATAGAATCATAATCTCTTGCACTCTTAAATTTATAGTAAACCGCCATGGTAAATATTCTTTTCTTCCAAATAAGAAATTAGGTATAACACCACAACAAGAACAAACACCCAACGATGATAATCAAAGGCCTTTCAAAAAATTATAAAGGCCTTATATTAAACTCCAAAGGAAAATTAATCAAACAGTACAAAAATTCAAGCTCTTATTTTCTTTTTCTTTTTTCTTTATCTTCCTCCGATTACTCTACTGAGATCAAACGATTCAAACCGCCGCAGAGAAGACCTCCAATCTCCCTTGCACGCCGAAACCCTAACTCTTCTCCGATCACCGATTTGATCCTTCGCTCCAAATAATCCTCCTGCAAACCTCCGCCGATTGATCGCCGCAGATTCGAATCGAATCTCAGAAATCTCAGAGGCAATTGGAAAAACCCTCTGCAATTGCGACGAACAAAGCCTTCGCGATGCTTGAAACGACTCTGAAAGAATCAGAGAGTTGCGGAATTGATCGGGACAGCGAAACGACGTCGGATCGTGGAAGCGGAATCGCCGATTCGATTGCTCCGGGAACAATTGCGCAGCTGCATTCGTCTCCGGTGACCCCCGAAATCGAAACCAACGGGAAATTTGTGATTGCGGGAATGAAAATCAAGCCCTGCGGGGTTTATATAAGTTGAGAATCATGGCTCATCAGCTTTGGGCTGCTAGGGTTTGGTTTGGGAAATTTGATTTGGGGATTCCAAAAAGAGAGAGGAAGTGAAAAATTATAACGACACCGTTGCGTTACTCGTATTATAGAAGCGAGCGAAGCGCGTTCATGACACGCGCTGAAAAGCGCGTTGTGTAAACTGGGGCGCGGGGTAACCCGCCAATCTTGTGTTGACGCATGGCTTCGGATAGTCTTTCCTGGGGCCCAAGTCAAGACATGAAGACAACCTGTCCTGTTTGAGAAAACCGTGCCGTTGGAAGCTTCGATCTCTGACGCCAACTGGACTGAAATGACAAAAATACCCTTGCCGAATCCTCATGGGATTTGGATTTGGGTTCGATCCCTATAGCAGTGGGAAAGGGGAGTGATGGGAGATTATAAATAGGCTCCACTGCTCCGCATTACTGATCCCAATTCGACTGGGAGTGTGAGACTCAGTGATATCTGAGTTTCCAATTCTCAATCAGAGATTATAAATAGACCCTTCTGCTCTTCATTCTTCACCCAATTCCAGTAGTGGGAGTGAGAGTGATTTCTTGGTTTCCAATTCTTTTCTTGAGAGGTTTCCTTTGATTCTCTATCCATGGAGATCGAAAAGAAGTATGATATCATTGAGATTGTGGGTGAGGGATCGTTTGGGAGGGTGTACAAGGCCGTCGACAGGGAAACCCGTCAGACGGTGGCGCTGAAAGAGATCAAGAATCCCGATCCATCAGAATATGTTCAGGAAATCCATGCTCTTGATTTCTTGGAGCACCCGACCATCGTGAGTCTCAAGAAGGTTGTGTACACGGAAGAAACCGTGTACCTTGCTATGGAGTACATGGAGGGAAGCCTTCATGATGTCATCCGGCAAAGGCTGTGCTTGGGAGTCCCGTTTTCGGAGGCCGAAGTACGAACACTGAGCTTTCAACTCTTTCAAGGCCTCGACTTTATGCATACCGAGGGCCGCTTCATGCATAGGGACTTGAAGCCGGCGAACCTTTTGGTGAACAAGAGAGTCCTCAAGATATCTGATCTCGGTGCTGCTACTCAGATTGATTCGAGGGGGCCGTTCAATCACTATGTGACTACAAGGTTCTATCGGGCCCCCGAGATGCTGATTCGAAGTTATGAGAAAGACGAGAGGTGTCGGCCCTTTGTTTATGATGAGAAAGTGGATATATGGGCTGCAGGGACCATCCTAGCAGAGTTGTTTAGGATGTTTCCACTGTTTATGGGTGAGAGTTCTGCACACCAGTTACAGAAGATATGTGAAGTTATTGGGGCTCCGACTAACGATTCATGGATGGGAAGACTGATGAACATTCCCAAATTTGAGCCGGAGAATGGTTGTGGTCTTCGAGCATGCATTCCAAATGCAAGCCAATCGGCTCTCGATCTCATTGGCTCTCTGTTATCTTGGGACCCTGCAAAGAGGCCTAGCGCAGAGGAAGCACTTCAGCATCCTTTCTTCACCAAAGCCAACAATGTCGAGGCAACAAGGTTTTCATGCTGTGCAGTTCCAAAGGCAACAGAGTTACCATACATGCAGCAGCCAATATATTAGGGGACCAATGAGTCAAGGAGATAGACCAGAGTTGCAGTACAAAATAGACCTTGTTTTGAGCTGTACAAACTTAGAATTTATCTGTTCTTCATTAGGAACAATTGTACAAAATTTGAATTGATCTGTTCTTTTAATGAAGATGGTGACAATGATCACCCTTATTTCATCAATTTTTACTCTTGATCTTTCCTTTATTAGCTTGTTCCAGTAAATCTCTATTCTATCTTTGTTTTAAGTGACACGATATTAGTAATAGGCAACTGCCTACATTTTCTCCAATCATGTTAAATTTCATGAAGAAACGTGCATCATTAAACTCATACCAACAATGAGTAATTTGTAACGATTACCCCTTTCTCTGCTTCAATCCTGCAGATTATGCCAAGTTCTCAAAAAAATAAGAAAAAGGCAAGGACAACAAATGATATAACAATAAAAGTTCATATATAAGAAATTCAATACAAGTGTGAAAAATGATCTTGCTCGATAGACCAAAATAAGACCAAATAACATCAAAGGAAGTATTAAGACATGTATGATGAACGTCAAGGGAAGTATTCTTGGAATCATTTTCTAAAGAAAACTCTTAAAACCCAGTTTCAATGTATGATGAACGTTCTACATCAATTTATTAGAAAGCTCAGTTCTAAACGTACCACTTAATTGTAGCTGCTGCTGCAGCCAAGCAGAGATAGTACTGTTTGTAATTAAGTAAAGAAACTATGTTGATTTGCTGAGAGTCGGTAGCAAATGGAGGACGAGGGAGGAGAGAGCTCGAGCTTCGTCATCCGAATTTCCTCAATCTTTTCTTTTTCCCCCAAATATTACAGAAATGAAAGAAAAAAAAAATCAAACTTTCCTGAGCTTAATTACCTCAAAATCTATATTCACTTTGTTAACCCGGTGTTGAAGCCATTGTGTTGCGTGTGCTTTCTACTGATCACGCTTTTAGTTTTCGTAGTTTTGGATTTTGTGTTATCTCTAGGGTCAGGTTAAGGTTGAACTCTTTGATTTCAGATCACTGTTTTTGTATTTGAGCTGGAATTGATGTGGTGCTATTTGTGGAAACTTCTAGGCTGTGGTGGTTGCTAAATGTTAAGCTATTTAAAGAAGTTATCGCGGTCTCGAAATCAGCTTTGATCTTTGGTTAGAAATTTTGGTGTCGATGTGATTAAACGAGAGGATGTTCGCGAAGACTCAAGTTTGTGCCGATTGGTGTAATGAACTAGTGAGGCTTAATTAGTTAATTTGGCCAGGCAAATGGGAATAGCAGAATTGATTCGGATATACCGATATAGTTTTTCAATAAAAAGGAAAAAGAGTATCTTTCTAAATTGATGCAGTGACTTCCATCATATGCATCTCCCTATTGTTAATCACATAGTTCTCATTTATAAAGGGACTCCGCTTCAACCAGTTTTATATTCCGCGCCAGTGAATGCAGTGGGCTGTTACCATTTATATGCGACGGAATGGGCCCAAAAGAAATTGAGGCCCAAAGACCAGGTCACAGGAGATTCTGCCTAGCCATGTGTCGTATCCCTCTAGCCCGCTTAAAATCTCGACCAATAAAAAACATCCAACGGTTTAAATTCAGGTGCATCCCAGATTTTAAACGGTGGACCCCCTGCTTGCGGAGGACCAGACCGCAGGAGATTCAGCCTAGCCACGTGTCGTATCCGCTTAGCCCTCTTAATTTCTCGACCATTAAAAATAATCCAACGATTTAAATTCTGGCACATCGGCTTTCTTCAAATGCATATATAGAAACAATTTATGCTAACAAAGTAGCGAGCTCCTCTATCATCCGGTGGCGGATCCAGAACTTGTATATAGGGTGGGCTTGAATTTTTTTTTTTCGGTTGACTGAAGTGCATAGAAAATTTATCGCAAAATTATTTAAAATATATTAGATTTACACTTTATTAAGAAGCAAAAAATAAGAACTCATATAAAACTATTAATTAATGGTAATATATTAGACATAAAAAATAAAAAAGAAACTCATCTAAAACTACTATTTAGTCGATGGTAGAAATAAAATTAGAGAACTCGGTTGTACATTTTAAGCCCAAACTTTATAAGAATGGAGAAAACACAAATATATGAAGAAAACAGAAGTAAGAGAATAAAAACATATGGAATGAAACATGAAAGTATAATAATAAAAATGAGGAGATTCGTACCGGAGAGGATTTGGTATTAATTGAGAGACTTAACCAAGCTTAACAAAGCTTCACATATACATGTATTACACGTGCTATTAAAATTATAATTAATATCTTGGTTGGGCTTGAGCCCTACTAACACTACACCAGCTGGCTCCGCGCCTGCTATCATCTCCAATGATGTTTTCTCCTCTTCATTCATTTCATAAGCATCTGCTATTAGCTTAGGCCTCTCCAATGGTGATGGTGCTGGAGACTTTGAAGACATTGATGGCGGTGATGACATACTCTTCCGGTTGTTGATACCATCATCAGGTTAATTGAATATTCTTATTTCCAATTAAGTTGGACAATGACCAATTTGAATGATAAGATCGTCAACCTACACTTTTTTGCCAAATTCCAATGTGGGGAGCTCTCGTTGTCCAGCCTCCAGCACATCATGAATGGAGAGAGTGTACATTGCTACATTTCATTATCTAAATTTGCGCGTAAGATTTCCGATAAACCGTTTGTTCTTGACAAAGAATCTTCGCTTGAAGTACTAATTTGAGTATTAGTTTCTGGGAAATTTGTTTTGGCATTTCGGCCACTCATCAAAATGGCAGATGCATCATATATACTTGTGAAATATGTTTTGTACTCATACTTGTGCCGCCTCTTCAGCACTATATCAAATGGACCTAGCCGGCCACACTCTTCTCTTCATGTTGTGTCACACGCCACATGTTCTTAGAATGTCAATGTACAATGTATGTCAAGGTAGCTGACTTACAGTAATGGATGACGGATTTCGGAGACCCAATTCCGCACATATCAAGAGCTTTTGTTCCAGGAAGGAGCTAGCATTCAAGATAACATCATGAAAATTATTCTCCTTGAGCTCGTCGATCAATTATCTTCAAGACCTAAGAGAGCAATTGGCTTCCAAGGCTACCTCCACGGTAACAACTCTTTTTTTCTTTTTCTTTTTTCAGAACTAGTAACAATTTTTGGTGTTTGTAATATAATTATGAATAGATGAATCAAATAGGGTGAATGGCAATTCACCCATACTGCGTTTTAAAGGAGATGAGTCCAAAAGGTAAGGAAAGCCAAATGAACCAATAAAGTAGTCATGAAACTCATTCAATCATCTTGTTCAAGGGAATACAAACCAAATAAGAGTGGAGCTTATATGTATACTTATATTAAACACAATCTTTTCTTTTTTCATCAACCTCAGCACAAACTTTGAATTAAAATAACCATTGACACATGCATCGTAGTCGTCAGATTCAGTGGCGTAGCCAGAAATGTCACTTAGAAGGGTCAAAATTTATTAACTAATAAATCAAATTCATTTTCAGTCACTCTCTAGCACGATAATCATCTTAAATAAATTTTAAAATTTCATGCACGATAAATATTGAGAAAAATGTGTTGCCTTTTCTTTTTCTAAAGATAGTGTCAATGCATGGCAAACATTAATGTGTTACTTCCATTTAACTTATTTGTAAAGAAAAAAAATTGTAAATGGAATTTAAAGCATTAAAGTACACAATATTAAGGTAAGAAACCCTTCACACGATTTGTATTAATTAGATTAAGTATTTTAATAGTATAAATTTTTATTTCATTCCATTGATGTTGAAGAAATATTTAAGATTAATTAAGGATTTCTCAAAGAAAAATGGTCAATTATGTTTCATTCTATTAATATCTAATGTTCATTAAGGCAAATTAAGCTTTTTCAAAATTTGAGAGGCTACGCCACTGGTCAGATTGGAAGTAATTTTATCCCTACTTTAACACGTACCAACGATCGTTTCCGAGTTGTACATATTGAGTAAAACCACAAAGGTAATTATCAAAATCTCATAAAAGCTTCGCATAACTTTGCCAGCCAGCATCCACAAGCCATATATACATTCGTACGCTTATTATCGTACTTGAAAACTATCATTATATCAGGAACAAAATTAGATAACCATATATCAATAGGTGATCATACAGCTAGGGCAAGATTGATCAAAATATTAAGAGTTTAATCAGAATCTAATAATAGTGAACATATATAGGTAAACATCACAATGCGAACTTTAAGTTCTTTCATTTTCACTTTTGAACATAAATATAATCGTGACCGACAAAGATTACAACACAATGCAAACTCATATTTTGAGAGAATGGTTTACTTCTCATATCTACGTACTCTATCTACTGACCATTATCGTCTCCAAAAAAAATAGTGTGAGCAAAATACACCAATATTAGTATCTTTATTTATTATTTTGTTTGCTTTACTCGTGTTTTTTTACATGAACAAAAGCTAAATTTGTACTATAGGTAGCACATATCCACACCATAATCAAATTTTGATAAATGATAAAGACAACACCATAATCAAATCGATAGGTTCAACTTGGGAAGCTGTGCTGCAACTCCAATGGCAACTCATGAAACTAATACATCGATCATGCAAATCAACTGTCACATCCCGGTTTTTGAGTTAATTTACGGGTATTTACTGTTGGTATTACTTTGATCTTTTATTGATTTGAGTAACCGTTTACTATTGGAGAACCCTAGAGTTGACTTTTTGTAGGAAAATAATTTTGGGAAAATTTTCTTAGAAAAGTCGTAGATGACATTAATACGAATCCGTGGACATGCTATATGTTAAAATCGGAGTTCTTATGTAAAAGTTATTGTGTAAAATGTAAAGTTACTATTTTGGTTGGGGGTATAAAAATGGAAACTTACCATTTGAGGAAGGTAAAAAATCATAATTTACCTTCCCCTCTCTCTCCTCTCTCCCGTGTCTCTCTCTCTCTGACTTCACCGCCTGCAAGGTGGGTATCAAATTGAAGCTAGGAGCATCATCTACAAGTCTAGGTATGTAGCAGCCCGTATTGCGCCGCCATGAAGGAGCACGATCGCCAGGAAGCCGCGGCTGTGCGCGGAGGTGTTCTCGCCGGAACTCCTTTTTTCGGCCACCAAAATCGGAGCTGCCGGTCTCGTCTTGAAGCTCTCCCTTTTAGCCGCAAACTCCTAAAAGGATTCGACCTAACTCGAGCTAGGTAAGAAGAAACGAATGTTTGAAATTCTAGGGCTTAATTGTGTGTTTTGGTTCGATCGACCTAGTTAAGCTTAAAATTAGACTTTGTGCTAGTTAGGAAAGTTGTATAGCGAGTTGAGAGGAAGATGCGGTTAAATTTTGGTAGGCATTGGAGGTCGCCGAAGTCGGCCGTCGGCCGCCGTTGCCGGCGGAGCAGACGGCGGCGCCGCCACTTTGAAGTAGTTTTTCAGGGTTTTAAATGTGTTATATTAAGGGGAGTGTAATGATGTGAAGTTTGAAATTCTTGAAGGAGTTTGGTTAGGTTTGAGATTTTTCAAAGATTGAGAATATTGGCGGTTGTTAGAATGAAAAATCTGACCGTTGGATTTCCTTGGTATTTATTCTAGAATGTTAGAATTGATGAATTAAGGTTGTCGTGGAGTTTGGTGAGAATCCGGTAAGCTTAACCCTAGTAAGAGTAGTGGGTTAAGCGGAAGAGATTTGGGTGTTTATATTCAAGTATTTATTTTCCGGAATTTAAGTTTGGTCCTAATTAAGCATATTTATTGTGCCAGGATATGAAGGGAACATCGGTTGAGTGGCGATGCGGATATCATCGGGCTTATGCCTAAATCTTTGAGTGGATATTTTGGTTTTAAATAAATATGCATGCAAGATTTTATAATTTATTATTTTATTTTTCGAGCATATATTATAATTTCGACTTATGAAATGATCTTGGAATTTATTTGAAATTGATGCATTAATTGAGTGTTGGTCATATTTATGGATTTGAGCTCAGATTATTATTTTGATATTTGAGTTAGATATTCTTTATAAATTCCGGATTTCATTATAATAGTTTTATTGGTGGACTTTGAGATTTATAAAAGATTTCGGAAAATGGGATTTTCGGTAGTCCGCTATTTATAATTTTTGAAATTATTGGTGGAATATCGATCTTGACCTTAAGAATGTTTTAGCGAGTATTTGAATTGAGATATTAATTATGATTGTTACTTGTTAAGTAAATCTCGCTTTTATTATGGTTTTGAGAATATTTTTATTATAATTTCTTATAATGATTTTCAAGTACGGTTGGGAACCGTACCATTCGTATGATCTTGGGGAAGTTTAATGGATTTAAGTGATTTCGTATGTTTTTAGTCACCATAATTTAGGGTCGCTTATATTGATTATTGCTAGATAACCATCATTAGCGGCTACTATGGTGAGTAGAGCGCTTAGCGTGGGACGCTATTATAGCCTGGGAGGTAACCGATCGGTATTTATATTTATTAGTTAGCTAGTCATTATTAGCGGTCCTCACTATAGGTAAATAGAGCGCTTAGCGTTGGACGTTATTATAGCCTGGGAGGCACCGACCCAAGCCTGGGAGACTCCTTTTTCATGGTGATAAATCTTCTCTTATTTTATTCTTCTCAGTTATATATTTGATTAACTAGCGGGGCTGGTTTATCTCTTTTTACGAGGTTTCTTTATTTGATTAACCAGCGGGGTTGGTTTGTCTATTCTTATGGGTTTATGGATTTAAGTTATGATTTATGAAAATTGCGTGCAGCTAAGTTTTAAAGTTGAAATGTGAGAAAATATTTAATTTGGGTATTTGTTAAATTATTTAAATTATTTTTGTCCACTCACTCTAACGTTTTTAAATTACTTTCCCCTGGGCCTTTTGGTTTTAAATGCCCAGTGTGCAGGCTAAGTTTAATGAGGTCGAGCGTACATAGAATCGAGACATAATCAGAGGCTGCTTCCGCTTAATCTTTGTTCATTGTTATTCTTTCATTATTAGATATACTCTGGTAGCCAGTTAGTGATCATTAATTGTCTGTTGTTGGTCGTTAGATTATTTTTAGATGAGTAATTGATATATTGAGAGGTGTGATGAACTTTGGGAGCATGAAGGCTCCAGGTGTTGAGGCTGGTATGTTTGGTTATAGAAGTGTAAGTTGAATTTTTCAGGTAAGGATTGTCCATTTTTCAGGAAGATTATACTGAATTTTCGGTAAATTCTCCTTGAAGGTAAATCCCGCAGGACTTACCTCGGGTTTCAGGGTGAAATTTGGGTCAACAGCTAGACGGACCTTGTTTAATTAGCCTTAATTAGTTGTACAAGAACAAGTAGTATGATCGACGTTGGCCTTTTTGTCACTGTTGTGATTTTATATAAACAAACCCTATTACCTGAACTTTGTTTATTTTCCAACGTAGAAATAGTTTGGAGCATTTAGCAGCGTGCTTATGCATGCAATGTTAATCTTCTATATATGATGGGTCTTCTTTCTTTTCTTTTCTTTTCTTTTTTTTTTTTTTTTTTTTTCGATGGATGATGGGTCTTATATATTTCGGAAAACTCTCACAATTTATATATAGTTCATAACCTCTTTTCCTCACAGCCATCTCTTTTCCATTTTCATTCGGGAGTTCTATGGGATCACACACTCAACCACATTTCTTCAATCTTTAAACCAAAGAAACTAAATCCGCAGCAACGCTGCCTATTGTTAAATGTGAGTTTCAAATTGGGAAACTTGAAATCTTCGCGGTACGTACTTGTTAGCAAGATTATGAATAGGTAGCTGTCAATTTGACAATGAGACTCGGATAAGAGGGACTCGGATAACCATTAAGGCATTAAACGACGCCATTACAAGTACGAGTGAAGCGCGTTGTACCACACGCTGTAGATCGAGCTCGTTTACTCCTCATTGGGCCATTGGCGCTGGGTTTAACCGCCAATCTCCCTACTTTGGGCTCAAGCAACTCAATCTTGCCTAAACTTGATAGGATTGGGAATCCGTAAGTCAGTAGGAAAATGAGCGATGGGAGTTTATAAATAGGAACTACTGCCCCTCAGTGCTCTCATTTCCAATTTAGGTGACAGTTTGAGAGTGATTTCTGTTCTTTCCTAAGGTTTCCCCAGTTCTTGGGTTAGGTTCTCTTGGAGATCATCAACACCAAAATTAGGGCAGTCTTCTTCTGATTTTGTTCCATGGATAGATACCATCTCATCAAGCAAGTTGGTGAAGGTAGTTTCGGGCGGGTGTACCAGGCGATCGACCACCTCACCGGTCAATATGTGGCGATCAAACAGTTGAAGCCAAACTGTCATCCCATGTCTTATCTGCCGGAAGTCCGTGCTCTCCAGATTATGCAGCACCCCAAGATAGTGGGATTCAAGCGAGTTGAACGCCAACACAACACCTTTTACTTGGTTTTCGAGTACATGGACGGCAGCCTTCGACATCTCATCAACCATAGGCTGAGGATGGGAGTCCCTTTCTCTGAAGCCGAGATCAAATTTTTTAGCTTCCAAGTCTTGCAGGGACTCGACTTCATGCATCGAAACCGCCGCTTCATGCACAGGGACCTGAAGCCGGAGAATCTCTTGGTCAACAAGCATGGCGTCCTCAAGATCTCGGATCTTGGTAGTGCTACGGAGATAGAATCCGATGACAGCCTATTCCACCATCATTACGTCACCACAAGGAGTTATCGTGCCCCGGAGATGCTGCTTCGGATGTTCTTGAAAAACGAGAAGCTTCGACCGTTCGAGTACGATGAGAAAGTGGACATGTGGGCGGTGGGGGTAATCATAGCTGAGCTGTATCTCATGCGGCCTCTCTTCATCGCTGAGAGTTCTGCCGATCAGTTGAAAGAGATATGCAAAGTGATAGGGGCACCAACTTGGGAGTCATGGATGAACTGGCCTAAACTTGAGCCGGAGAAGGGTTTCGGGTTTCGAGCTTTAATGCCGTCCGCCAGTGAATCGGCTCTCGATCTCATTGAGTCTCTGTGTTCTTGGGACCCATCGAATAGGCCCAGTGCCGCGGAAGCTCTTCGGCATCCATTCTTCTTAACGAGAGACAGGAATGTTTTGGCTCCTCCTCCTGGGTTCTCATGTTGCCCTCGTCCAATGATGAGGTACGTGGTCAAGAATGTTCCAAAGATGACTAGCATGCAGCCAATTTACTAGCTAGGGCTCTAATGATCCAATCAGGAGATCAGAGGTTGCAGCAGAAGGCCAAGCTAGTCTCATAAAATAATGATCATATATAGGAGTCATTTATTTGCCAAGTAGGAAGTACTGATGTATGAATTTGTATAAACGATCTGTTCATTTAATAAAGAACATCCTTGCTGTTTCATCTATGACCTATCTTAATGATCTCTTTTGTTAACTAGCTTTGTTCTTCATTTCTTTCTTGTAATATCTCTGATCTCATTAATTTCTAGTATGTTATGCATTTCTGTATGCATGTATTCTCTCTGAATTCATTTTGAAACGAAAAAGAAGCGAACACGTCGTTACCAATTATATAATGGATGATCACTAAAGTTTTTTTTTTTTATCTAAGAATAAGTATTCGTCCATAGGACTGAACAAGAAAAACATGCTTAAAGATGGGGAACGGTAAACAAATCATGTTCATACATGAGAAAACCTTAACTAGTATAAACGTTGAATTGGGGCAGTAGGAAACTAGAAACCCCAATAAGGATTCCCTCAAACCACCAATATTACACAGTGCATAACATAATCAGGTAACCAAAAACATGTATCCTATATTAGATGGTGCCTACTTCCAACAACCTATTACCGTTTTCTATCCTATACTCTGCATCAAAAACAAGCTGGAGACCAAATCTCTCTTTTTTTGTTTTTTGATCAATAGTCTCTTATGTATAATGAGTAGCAAAGTGACACAGAAACCAAATCTTGTATTTACTAAACGGTAATGGGATTGAGGAGGAATGAGATAGAGGAGGAGTCATTCCCATTCTCTTGTTTACTATTGTTATCCGAAATCAGAGATACTACTTGGGTTGATTTCTATTTATGTGTTTATTAAAATGTAGGAATCAGAATCATAATAAGGTTAATTACAAAAACATCCTTACATATAAGTTAAGATAGTTTGATACGAGTAGGGTTTTCATATGGGTAATTTTGAAATATCAGTAAATCATGAGGACAATTTGGGAACGTAAAATTGATTCCCCCATGATCAGAATCAAGGAAGAAAAAATCGATATTTTCGCCGAAATATCGTCGAAAATATCGTTTTTTTCACACACCGAAATTTTTTTCCCACCCCAAAATTTTTGGTTCGAAACTATCGATATTTCGCGATATATCGCGATATTTTCGATATTTTCGATATCTGGCCGAAACTGTTGAAATCACCCAGAAAATTTTCTCAAAAGAGGTGGCGCCGCCGTCTGTTCCGCCGGCAGCGGCGGCCGGCAGCCCCACTCCGGCCACCTCCAATGCTCACTAAAATTTAACACAATCTTCCTCTCAACATGCACAACAACTTCCCTAACTAGCACAAACACCAATTCCAAGCCTAGATAGGGTAATTGAATCAAAATAGTAAATTGAGCCCTAAAACTTCAACTCACCGATCTCCCTACCTAGATCAAGAGGGAATGAAACCTTTTGAGGTTTTGTTGTACGGGAGGAGAGCTTCCAAACGAGACCAACCGCGCCGTTTATGGTGGCCGGAAAAGGCAGTCCCGACGACGACTCCGCCACTGTGCAGCCGCACCTTCTCGGTGCGATTCCTCCCTCACGGCGGCGCAACCTAACCAGTCACCTACCTAGACGTGAAGAGGATGCTCCAAGCTTCATTTCGATACCTAGCTCGCCCCCTATCTTGGCCGACGGTGGCGGACGGCGGCGAAGAAAATCCGGCAGGGAGAGAGAGACTCGGGGAAGGAAGAAGAAGAGAGAGAGAGAGAGAGAAAAAAAAAAAAGAGTTTGGGCCTTCTCTCTCAATTTTCCCAACCCAACTCTAAAAATACCCAACACCAACAACAATTCACCTTTTTAATATCTAAAATTTATCTTTTACCGCATTCAACAATTTCTCCAACATAGAAATTTTCCCGAATTAATCAACTTACAACAATAGCTCAAGGGACCTTTGAAACTATAAATCCATTACAAAGATGGTAAAACTCTTATTAACATCATGCAAGATGTTTAAAGTAAACTTTTAAGAATTATTAACGGTTCAGCACTAACATTTTTACCTTAACTTACTACAACTCCCTATAAATCAATGTTTATTTAAGGTTTTCATTTCAAATATAGTACATATTATAGACAACAAACATCTCTTAAAGTTTGGTTTAAAATTTCCTTGTTTTTTTTCAAATTTCCGTCAATTTTCTCATTTTTTTACTGCAATCGATATTTTCCGAAATTTCCGTCGAAATTTTCATATTTTAAAGGGTCGAAATTTCCGTAATCACCGAAATTTTCTTCCTTGATCAGAATCAATACTTAGTCCATCGGAATGAAATTATGGTGGATTCATTCCTTAGTTTTCTGTGGGTCCACACAGTTTTCATTCCCCCTTTGGTCAGTAAACACACATTTTGAATGGAAAAGGGAGTCATTCCCATTACGGTTTAACATGGCCTCAATCATCTTATTCAAGGGAATACAAACCAAATAAGAGTGGATTTTATATGTATATTAAACACAATCTTTTCTGAATTAAAACCATTGATACATGCAGGCATCGTAGTCGTCAGATCAGAAGTAATTTTATCCCTACCTTAACACAACAATCGTTTTCCAGGTTGAATTGATCAAGTACAGCCACAAAGGTAATTATCACATGTCTCATAACAGTTCTTCTCATAACTTTTCCGGCCGATCAGCATCCACAAGCCATACATTGGTACTCTTATTATCGTACTTGAAAACTATCATTGGATCAGAAACAAACTTATATGCATGTATAACCATATTAGTATGGGATTCTAGGGATAGTGATCATACAGCCGGGGCAAAGATTGATTGAAATGTTAGAGTTTAATCAGAATCTAATAAAAGTGAACACATATAGATAAACAACACAATGCAAATTTGAAGTTCTTATTTGAAAAGTGTGGCTTAGATATGAGTCATTTGGAATCCCACATCGGAAATGTGAAAGAGTCATCATTGGGTTATAAGGAATATGGTACCACACACACTAATGTCGAGACATTTTGTGTAAAACCTCAAACATGTTTCTCCACCAGGTGACTAAAGGGGGGGGGAGTATCGGCATTATTGGACCCGTATGTGTAAGACTCGTGAGGCCCGTCGGCCGCTTCAATATAACAGTTCTTTCATTTTTCCCTTTTGGACATAAATATAATAGTGACCAACAAAGATTACAACACAATGCAAACTCATATTTTGGTCTGACCAAGTCACCAAGAGGCAGCCTTAGGCTATCTAGCTAAGATTTTCTGAACAAAATCTTACCAAAGACATCTCCGGGGTGTGAAATTCTGGCCATTTGGCCAGTTGGATATGTCAGAATATGTCCCGGAATTCCTTCTCTTGTATTTCATGGCATTAGAGCAACAAAGAGGCACCAAAACTAGTCCAAGGTTGATCTCCGTGAAAGTGCTTCACCTTGATCTAGTCCAAGGTCTATATATGGATGATCGGAAGTGAGTTTACTTCAAAGTTGAAGTTCTTACAATATTCATGAAATGTATGACCCTGTTCTAAAAATTATAATAAAATCAGAAATAACTAAATAGAGATGTTTACTACTCCTTGGGGTGGCGGTAGATTTAACCGCCTATCTGGTATTTTGAATTAAACTTTGTGCTCAAGCAACTCTATCTTGCCTAAACTTGACAGGATTGGGAAATCCGTATGTCAGTAGAAAAATGAGTGACGAGAGTTTATAAATAGGAACCACTGCCCTTCAGTTCTCTCTTCTTTGCAATTTCAGTGGAGAGTTTGAGAGTGATTTCTTGCGTTAAGTTCTCTTAGAGATCAAAACCAAGTCTTGGTTTTCTTCCATGGATAGATACCACCTGATCAAGCAAGTTGGTGAAGGTAGTTTCGGGCGGGTGTACCAGGCGATCGACCGCTTGACCGGACAATATGTGGCGATCAAACAGTTGAAGGCAAACTGCCATCCTATGTCGTATCTGCCGGAAGTCCGTGCTCTCCAAATCTTGCAGCACCCCAACGTAGTGAACTTCAAGGGAGTCCAACCCCAACACAATTCCGTCTTCTTGGTTTTCGAGTACATGGACGGCAGCCTCCGTCATCTCATTAACCACAGGCTGAGGATGCGAGTCCGTTTCTCCGAAGACGAGATCAAATCATTTAGCTTCCAACTCTTGCAAGGCCTCGACTTCATGCATCGTCGACGCCGCTTCATGCACCGCGACTTAAAGCCGGAGAATCTCTTGGTCGACAAGCATGGCGTCATCAAGATCTCGGATCTGGGTAGTGCTACGGAGATAGAATCATCCGGCGACCTATTCCACCATCATTACGTCACCACAAGGAGTTATAGAGCTCCGGAGATGCTGCTTCGAATGTTCTTGGAAAACGAGAAGCTTCGACCGTTCGAGTACGATGAGAAAGTGGACATGTGGGCGGTGGGGGTGATCATAGCTGAGCTGCATCTCATGCGGCCTCTCTTCATCGCTAAGAGTTCTGCCGATCAGTTGAAAGAGATATGCAAAGTGATAGGGGCACCAACTTGGGAGTCATGGATGAACTGGCCTAAAGTTAAGCCGGAGAAGGGTTTCGGGTTTCGGGCTTTAATGCCGAAGGCCAGTGAAACGGCTCTCGATCTCATTGAGTCTTTGTGTTCCTGGGACCCTTCGAATAGGCCAAGTGCCGCGGAAGCTCTTCGGCATCCATTCATCACGGAAGCCAGGAATGTTTTGGCTCCTCCTCCTGGGTTCACGGGAGCCAGGAATGTTGTGTCTCCTCCTCCTGGGTTTTCATGTTGCCCTCGTCCAATGATGAGGTACGTGGTCAACAAGAATGTTCCGAAGATGACTAGCAGGCAGCCAATTTACTAGGAATGAGCCAAGGAGGTAGAGCAGAGTTGCAATATATACAAAATAACGAAGAAGGAAGTAATGCGATTGTAAAAAGTTTGAATTTATTTGTTCTTCAAATGTAATGCAATTATACAAACATTGAATTGATCCGTTCTTTTAATGAAGACGGTGACATCGATCACCTTTGTTTCATCAATCTTATTCTCGATCTTTCGTTAACTAGCTTGTTCAAAAAAGCTTTGGCGTAAGATAAAACTTTATTCGTGTGTGTTCTGCATTTCCGCGATATTCTCTCTAAATTCCATCTTTTGTAATGGAAAAAGGAAACAAAATGTTACCAAATCAAACATCTTACTCGAAAAGGCCAACTTGCATATGAATTGCTTCGAGTATATGTAAAACGCCCACTCTCTAAATTTACAGAACATCCTTCCAAAAGAAAAAAGAAAAAAAATTTACAAAGCAGTCCCACTGCCAGTTGTTTTCTAAAATCCCTTGTGTCTATTGATCTAGTCATACTGAAACTGAATCAAGCTACAGCAACCATCTTGTATGAAAAAGAACGGCAGTGATACTGTTGGTTGTTTCGTAAATCGAAGTAATCTCATACATCGGTCAATATCAACGAAGATATAATCACAACATATGCCAGGAAAAAGAAAATGGCTATCTGCATGACGAACTTAGGATTTTCCCTCATGTTTGGTGATGTAACTGACCTGTAACCAAAAAGCATACATTTGTTAAACGCTACAGAACAGAACTATATACTTGAAAATAAGGGAAATACAGGAGACTGGAAAAAATATCATTAAAGTTCGTGTGAAGAAGTTATCACCTAGCAATACGCTGAGAAAATCGATGAAAAGGTAAACTCTGAATGAAGACGATGCCTGGTCCAGTTAAAACAGCTGTTACAAGATTGTCACCCTGATATTTGTAAAACAGTTAGCGATACTTGATTCTAGGACAAAAAAAAGAAGAAAAGACATGATATAAGATGTAAAATTTGGGGCGCCTAAAAGCATTTAGCAGAGGGTTATCATCTATCTGAAAAGTAGAAATGTCCCCATAACAGGGTCATTTGCATCTGAAAGAATTTATCAACAGTGGAGGACTTAATTTAGTCATCCACTGCGTAGGGGTTCAATCAAATCCCCTATCAGATCGTTCCAACCATAACCCCTCAGTCCTAGTAACCCAACACATCAATATATGATCAATACTGAAGGAGACTGCAAATTGAAACTGAAGCAACTTACACCAAACACTGCTCTTCTCATGGGCCCATTGTACTTGATTTGGACGTTGACTGTTGTAGTCACAGCTGCTATACAAGAAACATCAACAGATAGTACCTCGCCCACCTCAAGATTTTTCTGTACAACTAGCAAAAATGGAGAAAGCCAGAAAAAATGCTGAGATTAGTCCAGGTCCAATAACTAGCTAGATGGGCCAAGAAGGATTCATAATTCAAAGAGTTTTCAACAAAAGTAGCAGATTTTTGTATAATAATAGGTAATAATGATGCTGCAAACGCCATTATTAAAAAAACTGATTATGATGCTGCAAAAAGCCTTTTGTATCTCCCACTTTTCTGAATGCCCTATGCATCTTCATTTTAACTATCACTGAAAGTTCTATGAATGAGTTTTCTTGAAAAGAGAAAAATGTTGACAGTTTTGCTAGAGAAACAATGATGCTGCAAAGAGCCTTTTGTATCTCCCACTTCTCTGAATGCCCTATGCATCTTCATTTTTACTATCACTGAAAGTTCTATGAATGAGTTTTCTTGAAAAGAGAAGTTAAATGTTGCTAGTTTTGCCAGAGAAACAATGTGAGAAGTTTATTTTCTCATACAACAAAAGAAACTACAAATGCTTTCAGTTTCAGATTTGAGGTAAAAAAAAAATTAGAGCAAAAAGGGAAAGAAAAAGGAGGTGGTTTGATTTAACCAATAAATAAAACCATTTAAACTGACATCTAACAACTACGAATCGACTGAACAGTCACATATATATGGAATCTGTGGCAGAACCAAACTAAGAGTGCCAATCTGAAATATGCAAACAAGACATAATGCGTCAAGAAATGCTTACCAGATCCACCTGCAATTATAAATGCAAGCCCTTGGCCAGACAGCTTCTGTCTTAGAAATCCCTACAGTAACATTAACAACAAAGTCAGATAAAGCAAGGAAAGACATGGAAATTTGAAAAACAGATGAAAGAAACAAATCAGAGAGAACAATAAAAAGAACAAAAGAAATTAGAAATTAATTAATTGTAGGAGTGTGCTCGGGAAACAAATATGGAACAATTCTGAAACTCCCCAGTATCTTACCTCTGCACCAGGAATAATATTACGAGCCCTTTGGTCAACTGTATTACTGACTTTAACATCATTAACGGAACAAAGGAATGCATCTGGCTACAAAATTCAACGAAGTTCCATAAAAATCCAGTTGATAAGACAAGAAAGGTGTATGTAGATTGTAATAAAAGAAAATACGGACAATCAGAAACAGGGAGACTAACAGAAACTGAGAACACTTGGTCAAACAATGAATAGATTAGTTATACCTGGCACAAAATCTCTCCACCAAACATTGCCAAGTCAATCTGTCAAACAAAAAAGGAAAAAGAGAAATCAGTGAGTTACATATGTTGATTGGGATCAATTTCAATACAAAAGTAATGGAATAAGTTGGCGTGTTTAAGACAACGTACCGGGATATTCTGGCAAGAGAAGGTGCAGCAATTCCAACAAACCCGTCGCCTTGACCATTATGGTGAAAAACTACGCTGCTCACTGTTTTGCCAAAAAGCCACTGCCACACCCCTACTTCATTTTCAGGAACAAAAACATTTTCCATTTCGATCGACCCAGACATAAAGCACATTGAACCTAAAATTTATTCGTCCATCAGTTATAAATTGACAACAACAATTTGCACTGTTCTCTACTTTGGTTGGTGGAACTATACCAAAATCAGTCATATGTATTATGACAACTGTAATGCACCTTATGAATTAAAGTCCAAGCTTGTCGGAACTTACCAGGCTTTGCTATAACCTTTTCTTCCGGCTTCAACATTATCTGACATTGAAAGGCATGAAGAGGTAACTTCCAGTTAGAAAAGTCACCAGAATATACAAGAGAAAAGACATGCATAAAAAAAATGATATAGGTTGGGTTATTACTTATTACTACTAATAGAGTATACCTGCACCAGTTGAGCTTCACCGCCCAAAATTTGAAATGGTATCATAACATCTTGTGGACTCTACAGGACATTAACAAACATAAGTTTCACACGTGAGATAATGGTAGCATAGCATATATTGTCAAGTAGTGCAGAGTCCAATGTTTTTGGCACAATCCAACTAAATATAAATTTGGATGCCGTCATCAATGAGCATAAGCTAGAGATATCTACAATACTCACCGACAAGAAGAAAACCCAATTCAAAGCATATGTTACTTTTATACATGAAAAGTAGGATGCTTGTGCAAAGAGATGGATATAAGTAACCAAAATTCCCCAAGCCAGGAAAAAAAAAAACACCTTGTTTCTGTTGGATAAGTAGACACTGGGGGTATCTCGATACACAAGATATTAAGTGGCAGCAATAGTAAGATAGCTATGATAAATGAGTGCAAATCTGTCGATAGCATTCAATCTATTGTGCACAGTTTATACTTTGTATGATACATGCCTCTCATAATTGATAATATATTCAAAGTTACCATGAACTTTTTTTCAAATCCACAAAAGAGTAGATGCATGTATTATGGACAAGATAGCGGGGAAGCATATCAAATACCTCTTATCAGACCCAAGTGACATGCATAAAAGCAGTGTTTATGTAGAAACCAGAGGTTTCCAAAGACAGGGAGAGGAAGGGGATTTAACTAAAAGTTATAGCAGGAGAATGTATCAAACCATGTTTGCATATATTCCATGAGCAATACTCATCAGGCATCCTAAAAGAAGTTTTGGAAATATAGGACTCCATTACAGGTATGTGTTGACTATTAGAAGTGAGATAAGTGAAATATCATCTACAAATACAACAAATTAAACGACTCCACTCAATTGGCTTTTAAGTAATGTGAGATTATTAGTTCTATTAGTTTGCAAATTCAGCTTGCATCTTCATACACCAAAAGTTTCTGTCGATAACTGCTTTTATCGATAAACTGAGAAATGCAATATATTATCTTATGCAATAACATTAATTAGTGATCATGATGAATTATCCGAATCAATTTGGTAGATGGAGATCTATGTAACATAACTGAAACATTTATGATTGTTTTCTATCTTCTTGATACAAGTATCATTTTCTCAAAATGGTTCAACATATGTAATAAAACTGAATGTATCTATATTCAGCACGTAGCATGCTAAGTTATCATGAGTAATCAGGTGTTGATATTCATGATAAAGAAGTGATTAGAGATTGAGACAGCAAGTAACTACAAGCATAGGCACTCTGAGAAAGACATCACATGACTATGAAAGTGAATTATGGGTCATGATCATCATATTCATGCACAATTATTTTGTCCAGTCCATAATCATTCAGAATTTCAAACCTGTGTCTGAAGTCTGAATATAACAATTTATGAATGGGGTGCCTTGATCATGCAGCCACATATTAACAAGAATAATCCACATGGATAATACAATCTTTTCATGGACAAAGGACAGCGACCAGGACCAATTTCCAAACCAATCAGAAACATGCTCTCATGCCTGACATGTTACCATCATCTTTCAAACCTCACTATCCCCAAATCATAGACATCAAGGTTCAAAAATGAGAGCCTACGACTAGACTGCATACCTTGCCCAGACTACAGATGAGTGCAACAAGGTTGCCCCAAAGTTAATGTGTTAGTTCCATGGCAACAAAGTCACTTATCGGAGATGCTGATGGTCTTTGTTTCTATGATGAATATATAGATTAATGGTGGCATAATCATACTATTAATGCAGCAGCTATCATCCCTAGATGACTCGACTCAGGAGATGCCGGCATGCCCATGCATCAAGGCATCACCAAATTTGAATAACAGTTTGATCCATAACTTTTTTCAGCCACATTTAGTGCAGTGATAAACCTCTCAGCCACCACATTCGCGGTCGGAACCTAAAATTCAAGGATCATCCAACTTGAAAAATCGAACCTCCATAACATCTAACACATCCTTGAAACGTATGCAACAATTACCAATCTACCATACCTAGCTTTCGACTAATCGCCTACCTAAAAATGCTTCTCCATCAACTCCATTTCATCTCAATTCTCTCATTCCACCCCTACCTAACCAAATCATAACCATCCTATCAAACTCCGCAATTCTCAAGTCAACATTCACACTCAAAATTCCACATTCACAAACACAGATCAATTCCAGCTACTCGGAACACTAAACCTCAACGGAAGCAAAATCAACAGAAGAAAACCGCGAAGAGCGAGGTACCTGGTAGACGTAGGGCTGAAACGGCGTTGAGAAAAACGGTGCAGCCATGGCGGAGAACGACGATTCAGCTCGAAATTCACCAAGATCAAGCAGAATGGAGAGTCAGATTTCACTGATGACTTCTCAGTTTCTGCGTTCCATTTTGGTTTTGGCTTTCGTCTTCGATTTTGTGTTACCTGGTTTTGAGGATTACAGTAATAAACTCTGATCGCTCCAGAGAAGACACACTGATGAGTCCGTAACGGAGACGAGAGTGAATGACTGAAATGTCCTTGGTGGGAAATAGGATTACTGCTTTCGAGTGGAGGGAATAACCAGGTGGGGATTAGTGGCAGTTTCGTCAGTGCGTTTGTGCGTGGACTTGTTGAAGTGGCGGAGCGTGATTGGTTTCTGTAGCAAAAGTCGACGTGGTCACATATGGACGGCGGGTGAAGTAAAAGAAAAATATACATACACCATACACTTTGCAACGACGTCGTTGAGGTTTTACCACTGATCGAGGTTTACCTTGAGCAAATTTTCTCTCTTCGAAATTTCGGATTGGAAAACTACGGCGAATTTTTTTTGGACAACAGAGTGCTTCATATTTTTGATATTTCTGTCTTCGATCAATTTTGGATTAAAACGATGCTTTGATCTAAATATAACAATTTTAGAGAATGGTTATGACTTGATATTTGTCGTCCCCGATTCACCATATTACAAATATCTCAATTGTATGACAGATTCTCCTTATATTTCAAGCAACATCAAATCATTAATGATGGAATCTGGATGAGTTTTGTTTTCCTCTTCTTTTTCTTATTATGTAATCTACACCATTAATATTTTAAGCCTTTAAGATTTATTCACTAGCTACTCGTACCTAACATTTCAAACAGACTACTCCTCATGAACTTCTATATAAGTACATCATCATCCAAAGCTATTGTGATTACAAGTATGTTGTGAAGTTACAATGGCCAAAGTTGTTACGTTAATAACATTTCTGATCATCCTTATTGTGCTTGATTCAGGTAAACTTTTGTTGTAGTATGGTAATTGTCTACATTGGATGAATTTTTCATCCACTATCAAAGTTGGTTGATCGAATTACTCTAATAATTGTTAGTACTTTAACATTGCTTTAAAAGTAAAGAGCCAAAAAAAAATCTCAAAAATATTACTCGAATGATCGGGTGCTCATATAGCATTGCTGATATCTTATTGCCAAACAAAATATCCAGTTGAACAGAACTAGTCATTGTACCTAATTTAGAGGAAATCGCACTCATAGTACATATATCAGTTGTCATTTTTCGATTTTGAAACATTTAGATGTTGATTTTTGTAGCTAATATGGTGTTTCCGGATGAAAACGGATGTCCCAAAGTGCTTTACAATGTATGGTGTAATCATGCAACATATGACCCAGAATGTAATGCTAAATGTTTGGCGATAGATCCGCAAAGTGCCTCATATTGCGGTAAAGCCCCAGGCGTGAAGTGTAAATATTTTTGTATATGTATATTTCCTTCTTGCTAGATGCTCTTTCTAAGTCTTGGCATTTTGTAATAATAAACAAGAAAATTGAATGACTGAATAAGTTTTCTAAGTTCAGGGTTTCATAATTAGACTTTTACAAACTCGACCAGAACTTGTGTTCAAATACCAGACTTACGACCATAATTGCACCAATGACAAAACAAATGTAGCTCATTACAAAATGACTTGAACGTCACACCAAATCTTTTTATATTATATTCATATGTATATACTGACCAACTTAAATCGAGTTACGTAACCAATATGTATCAATTTTAAAGAATGTACGCAAATATGAAAGACAAAATCAAAATCACCAAATCAAAATTAAAGTTTTAAAGACCTTAACAGTTAACATACAATCAAAAATTGAATTCAATATCTACGTACTAAATTGTTAAAACTTAACCTCTTCTAACATCGACATCAAAGTGTTATTGCCCTCACTTTTGATGAGACATCTAACTTTATTCAAGATGTGTTTTATGAGGATTTGTATAATACGGTTCCTAACATAGACGTTACGTTTCTTCTGGATAGGTAACACATTAGTTTCAATGTCAAAAAAAAAAAAAACATCGACATCATTATCCAAGTAAAAACCATGGTTTCAATCTTGTTTAACTTGTTCACATAAAACCCAAGCAACATTGATCATAGGCTGTTCTCTTTGACCCTTTTCATAATAATGTCATTACTTTATCACTTTGGTCCAGCCTGATTTGCTTCGTATAGTCAATATTCAAATAAAGCTATTCATATGCCAAAACTCCAGAAACCGTTAGCGTGTCTGTCTCTTCTTCCCTCCTTCTCTCTCTTCTCCATTGAAGCTGCCTCGGATCCCCATCACTTCTTTCTATTGAATCCAGCTGCCCTTCTGCGTCACTTCACTGAATCAAAGGTACGATTTTTACATCCTTATTCTTATTGGTTTTGTATCAAAATGGTGCCAACTGCTTAATTTACAGTACTGGGTTTTGAGTTTTGATCAAGAATTGATATTTTAAGATGAATTGCTCCAAAGGGCTCTGCTTTATGGTAACCAATGTCAAGAATGATTGGAAAAGATGAGTACTTTGTAGACTGTTGTTGTTTTTTTGTATGTGATGAAGATGAAGGAAGGACGATTTGGGTTGCTGTTAACGGTGGCAATTGAATTTACCATATTGAGTTTGCGCCAGGCTGTTGGTTGTAGTGTTTATAGTAGTTGGTTACAATTTACTAGTCAATATGGTAATGATTCTAAGTAGCTTCGCGTGACAATTTAGGTTACAATTTTGCTCCAAGCTGGTTTTGGATAGAGCTGGCTTTATGTGTTTGTTTTATCACTGCATATATACTTATGTTTAACTAATTTTGTTTCAGTCATAAAGATTTTTGTTTCTCTGTGCTTTAATGTTCATGTGAAGTTAGTTCCTGTCATCACCATTTCTGTTATCTTTGGACAATGGTTGTAAACATGTAAGTTGTAACTGATCCTTTGATTTCTCTCTCACATATCTTGTTTTTGATTCTTTACCAGGAAGCTTCTTTTAAACAACATTAGTGGAGTTTACACCCTTCAGAGGAGCGAGGGATTAAGGGTTTGGACAGTATCAAACGCCTAAAATTATCGAAATTTGGGTGGATGATGTTATGAAAGGTGGGATATCCTAAACCAGACCCTTCGTTGAGAGTTGAGGAGAATCGTAAAATATTATGCTCGTTATGTGGTTTATGGGGCCATCTCTGTTACATTTTCATGTGTTGGCAAGGTTGCCACCTTGTAGTATAATGATATGAAAAAGTTATTCCAGAGCCTTGCTGTGATCCTAATGAAGGAGTTTTTCCGGCTCTGTGCCGGTTTAAGAATTGACTGGAAAAGGGTAATCTTTGTCGGGGCCTTAATGACAACAGCCGGTGTGATTCTGCAAATGTTTCTACTTACTGATCCGCTTGACATGTGGCCCCTCTCTCGACCCATTGCACATGTTTCAGATGAATCGTTGAGCAGTATCAGGAGCTTAAATCAGACCTTTAGTGAGGAAAGAGTCAAAAGATTGCAACTCATTTCTACTGATGTTCCCATTATTCCAGCAAACTCTTCTCTTAAGTTGAATATCTCAGTTCCAGCTATGCCAGATATTGGCCCAGTTCCTAAAGGGAGATCAAGAAGGAGAAACAAAGGTGGTAGTGTAGATAACATGCCAAAGGTTCTACCTCCTCCTGACCCTCCACGTATACATGTGCCTTATCGTTTGCAGGTAGTCTTATTCCTTTTCCGTTGAATTACAATACATGGAGATGTTACTAGTTATCTTTTTCTTACTGCTGTATGACATGTATTTCAGAAATTCATTTGGTCCTTGAAACCCAATGAGGCACTTGTGTATGCAAAGAAAGAGATTGATCATGCCCCCGAAGTTGTTGATGATCCTGATCTATATGCCCCTGTATTTCGAAATATGTCTGTTTTCAAAAGGTAATTTCACGGTGCTGTCACCTTTTTCGCTCATCGTTATTCCCTTGTGTGTGTCTTTAGAATTTAAGGTTTGAGGTGTCAAGTGGTATGATGGAAATAAGGCTGTTCAGAGAATTTATCTGCATTGCATGGTCCAACAGACATCAGAAGGGAGGTAATATGCATGGATGTCTTTTGGGTAAAATATCCGAGATGTTGAATTTAAATTGATGTCTTCAAACGCAAAATTTCACATTATTTATATCTTCTCTATTAGTTTACACTGGATCCCCATATTGATTGAAAGTTTTTCTGCGACACTTAAAGATGGCTTTCAGTATTGAGGTTTCTGAAAATCTTGTGGATTCTTATGTTCTTCATTCTTCACAGCCATCAAGGCATGAAATTATCTAGAAAAAAGCTGGAAAGAAAAAGGGAAATGATAGAATTTCATATGCTTAGTTCCATTTTGAAATGTCATTCATGCTTTTTATTATTGCCTTTGAAACTGTGAAGCCTTAATCTAGTCTTGTTTCACACTGCCATATTTGTTATCTATCCCGATCCAGGTTCAATTCCTTTTTCCTCTTTCCCAAATAAGGTTTCTCAATGACTATGTTCGTTTCTATTTTACAGCCATTAATGCGTGAAATATCTAGATAAAACTGGAAAGAAAAAGGGAAATGATAGAATTTCATATGCTTAGTTTCATTTTGAAATGTCGTTCATGTTTTTTGTTAATGCCTTTGATACTGTGAAGTCATATCTAGCCTTATTTCACACTGCCATATTGGTTATCTATCCAGATCCAAGTTCTATTCCTTTTATTATCTTTTTTCCCCAAATACTGTCTCTCAATGACTCTGTTCACTTCTATTTCTAGATATCTGAATAGTCACCAGCATGTCTCAATTATTGGGTTCACCGGACTTATTTTTTCTTATGAAAACTGAAACATGCTTTGCTGAACCATTAATGTTCCTAATTTTCAGGAGCTATGAGCTGATGGAATTGATACTTAAAGTTTACATTTACCGGGAAGGGTCAAAGCCTATATTTCATGTACCTCATCTCAATGGAATTTATGCTTCTGAAGGGTGGTTCATGAGGTTCATGGAGAGTAACAAGCAATTTGTCACAAGAGACCCAGAAAAGGCCCACTTATTTTATCTTCCTTACAGCATGCGCCAATTGGAGTTGAAGCTTTATGTACCTGGTTCACATCAAATTAAACCACTGGCAATATTCCTCAGAGACTATGTGAACATGATTGCGGGGAAGTATCCTTTCTGGAATCGCACACATGGGTCAGATCATTTTCTTGTTGCTTGTCATGACTGGGTTAGTAATCCTTGATCATTGTTAGTTCCTTGTTACAGTCCCATGAAGATGGAAGAGTACCAAATTCCTGATGGTCTGTTATACTGTTTTGTATGTCTTTGACAATTTTGTGTGGATTGAAGTAATTGGTCTAGGAAGTTAAAATACAATTTACTTTTTGTGTCTTTTATTGCATTTGTTCCTTGAAATTATCACTTCATAGTCTGATTGGAACATCTGTTTGTTATTTGAGAATGATTTTGAAATTAAATACTATTCAGCTCATAGCTGTTTCTCATGAAGATCAACATATACAAGTTCATGCAGTTGTTACACTTAACTGCAAATTCTCCTGTTCTGACCTTCTGCAGGGCCCTTACACGCTTACTCAACACGAGGAACTGGCCAACAATACAATAAAAGCTCTGTGCAATGCTGACACTTCAGAAGGGGTTTTTGTTGCTGGGAAGGATGTTTCATTGCCAGAAACTACTATTAAGAACCCCAGGGTTCCTCTTAGAAATATTGGTGGATTAAGAGTGTCACAGCGCCCTCTCCTTGCCTTCTTTGCAGGATACATGCATGGCAGAGTCCGCCCGAGACTTCTCAAGTACTGGCGGGACAAACATGAGGACATGAAAATCTATGGGCCTCTGCCCTCTAGAATCTCCCGAAAGATGTCATATATCCACCATATGAAGTCAAGTAAGTTTTGTATTTGCCCAATGGGGTACGAAGTGAATAGCCCTAGGATCATTGAATCCATATACTATGAGTGTGTCCCAGTGATAATTGCAGACAATTTTCCCCCTCCGTTGAGCGACGTGCTAGACTGGAGTAAATTTTCTGTTAATGTGGCCGAGAAGGATATCCCCAAGTTACGTGAGATTTTGTTGGCTATTCCCATGAGAAGATACATGGCTATGCAAACTAATGTGAAAATGGTGAAAAGACATTTTCTTTGGAATCGAAATCCAATCAGATATGATTTATTCCATATGATTCTGCATTCCATCTGGTTAAGCAGGTTGGACCAGATTCAAATCCCAGAATCCTAGTATATATTTATCAAGTGCTGTAGAGGATGTTAACATCTGAAAATAGTTTTAGTTCGATTGTGGAGCTGATTGGAGCAAGAGTTGTGACTAAGATGCAAGTCCAAGAAGGGAAGATGCTAACATTATGGACTTTAAACAGGACTGTGCCTGCAATCCCAAGTTCTTTGAACTGAAACATGGATGAATACTTTCTGGGATGCGGGGGGTGGATGCTAAAATGAAAATTCTTACTGAAGGTATTGCCTTTAATAATGTAAATGGCTGTTTAACTGTTTAGCTTGTGACAAATAGCTCCAAACTCCCATAGTCTTTTTATTTTTATTAGCAGACTGCAATGCTGGTGGCATATGGGTCTTGTCAGATGCATTGAAGGGGATATGTGTCTTTGTCGCCCTTTCCCTGTTCTGTTCTTTTCTTCTATTAATTTTAAGTCGTTAAACCTAGGGATACAGAGAAAAGCCGCCATCTCTTGATCTGCTTATCAATTATAGAAGAAAAAAAACTTAGCTTATTGATATTTTTTATTGCTTGCACTCGGTATAGTGTAGTATATTTGATGTTTAATGACCAATTTCTAATACAAATTTCATTTGCTCATCCATTGCAGGAAAGACGACATGCACCGAGTCTCCATAGCTTCTCAGACAAAGCTCTGATGTTCCATTACAATTTTCTGATCATTGCCCTTTATACCATATACAGATGACCTTTATGCTTCCATTATACAAGTTAAGTCTGCATTGTTCTAGAAGTATAGTCAATAATTCTTGATAGTTGATACTGAAATGTAAATCATTTAGGAACCTACATTTGGGATTCGCACAAACAAGTTATATACATACAGCACAGGATAGATGATTCTTATTGTGGGGGTGCAATTTTGATATTTTCTGTTTGTACAGATGCTGTCTTCCTTTTGGTGGAGTATATTTGAGTGGAAAGTCTGTAAATGATGCTGCCCACATGTATATCATTTTCGAACAAAGTTTTATATACAACCTGAACTTCATGCCGATCATGTAAAGCCTGCAGGATATTGGAGTCTTGTGTATGAAACTATGAACAGCTATGAGCTATAAGTGTGATGCTCTCAAATTTCATCTACTGTCTTTATGTCTGAGTCCAAAATGATGTTACAATATAACCACATGTCCCGTCCTCATTTGAAACAGTAATTTTCTCTAACGTCCTATCAGTCATTTTGGATCCATATTTAGCAAAAAAAATTAGAATTCATTATGTCCAATGTTAGTAATTTTGATCCAAATATAGCATACAATTAGTAGCTTTCGTCACAACATACATGAGTCACAAATGATGTGACTCTCGCGGTCATCCATCACTTTGTTTATAAGCCGATTTAGGTATAAATTAACCGAAAAGTTAAGAATTTGTGTCTTCTGCCACAATTAATGCATGAATTACAAGCGGTTTTGCCGTCA
Source organism: Fragaria nilgerrensis (assembly GCA_010134655.1). Taxonomy (NCBI): domain Eukaryota; kingdom Viridiplantae; phylum Streptophyta; class Magnoliopsida; order Rosales; family Rosaceae; genus Fragaria; species Fragaria nilgerrensis. The sequence continues at coordinate 12,510,506 of CM020981.1, forward strand.
CATATCACATCGTATCAAGAAATATTCTTAGATAGCGCTTTTTTTACCACGTAGTGGTAGGACAATCCATTGAGAATGAAAGATAATTATTTTGTAAATATATCATACGAATAATACCTCATGTATGTCATCCTATTGATCTGTAAAAGATTGGATCTCCTCTAAGATTTCTCTCACATCAAACACCATGTTATTACACTTGTGTAGAGTTGTGTAGTTCTGTTAATAATTCTCATTTGTTGTCGCCAGTCATCATACATCATACGTAGAACTAAATTAAAAATAAAAAACATAAAAAAAAAAATGTCTGTTCTAGGATATTCTGTATCTTTCTAGATATTCTTTATGTGTGCCTTGGTCTTATGCCAATAAGATATATAGTTTGACTAAATCTATGTATTTATATCTTTACCATATTGGTATTGTGTAATTTCCTATCTCTTTGTCTCTACATTTTATCATTTATCACATTATCATGCACTTTGTTCTAACCCTAGAGTCAATAGTCTACCATTTATTTTCCAAACCCTAAAAAAACAATTCTTTTTTTTGAACTAAAAGTTCTCGGCCCTACCTCGGCCTCAACGCCGTCGCTACTCCCGACCGCTGCTTCCCGGCCATTAACTCCGCCTTCTTTTCTGGTGTCGCCAATCAAGCTTTAGATCAAGAAATCCGAGTTTTTTCGAAGAAACTTTACGGTATGTTTTAAACCCTAAACTCTTCAAAGTTCAATAAACTCGTGGGAGATAAAGTGATTTCTCTCCTTCTCCATCTTCATTCTATGCTTGGGATTTTGTACGTGCAGGTACCCAAATCCCGAAATTTTATTCGCGGATCAAGAGTGTGTTTGATCACTCTTGTTTCCTTGTCCGGGTTGTGTTTGATCAACCCCGAACTTTCTCCGGATTGTGTTTGATCAATCCGAGGCCTTTTTTTTAATTGTGTTTGATCAATTCGGGCTTTTTCGGATTGTATGTGATCAATCTGAAGGACAAACCATTAAAAGCATTGTTTGTGACCTCTATCGAGTCTCATAACAGCTTGGTTTTGTATGCAAGAGCAATGTAACATTCTGCTCCTTTGAGTTTTGACGTACTCGATGCCTAAGGCGAATCTTCGCTTCGTATTTGTGGAACCTTTCATTGGAAAGGATTAAACCACATGTTTTGACCCCCAAGCTAACAAGCCTAGATGCCGAGATTTTACAATGTCATGCGCTCAAAATCTTTGACACGCCACATCGACAAAAGCCTTCAATGGCAATCTGTGCAAAAAGTAATGACCACAAAGTATTGTGAAATGCACTCATGGAGCATTTCTTGAAATGTTCATATAACTCTACTTGTTGAGTTATTAGTCAAGTGGATTTCTTACCACCTTAATTGACTACATATTGTCGATGATCTTTTGTGGCATCATGATCCATAATCTTTAGCGGATTCGATCATCATCAACTTCTCTAAGTCCTCCAAGTTGGTTTGGAATTACCAACGAGACTTGATTTTGATTATACAATTGCAAACAAGAATTGTATATACGCTAATACGATAAACGTATTTGGGATTGTCTCCTAATGTGGGGACAACAATATGGGTCACGACAAAAGTAGAAAACGCCGTGCCGATGTCTAGAAAAGAGGGGGAGGTGTCGCCGGCCCTAATGGCGACACTCCCGGTCTAGACATCAATCTGTCAAAACTACTCATGTCAGCTCATGACAATGCAACTGTTATGGGTCTCCGGATCATTGGTTCAAGAGTTGTCGAGCTCTCCTTCAAATTATGAATGCATACAAAAAGGTACGACGAATCAATATGAGGATAATAACGTCATCCTCATGATCGCGGATTTCAAAGATTCGGATCCTGCTCTAGCTACCCATGTTATCGGCTAGATCGACTTTGATTTTCTTTCCAAGCTCTATGAAATACGGCATCGTATCGACGTCCTTCGTCTATTTGAGACCTCGATGTACTCACATTAGCAATAATGAATGCCTTAAGAATTTTTTCGAAGTGAAACTATTCTCCTCTTATGGTTCGTATTAATTTACAAAAAAGATGTACATTCTTATATCGTCCTTAGAAACATGGCATATTGTGCCGATTTTAGTCCTTTCCTTTGAAGGTGACTCATGGCACCGCATCCTCAAGGAGGATTGCCCACGTGTTTTCGGTTAAGTCTTCTACCCTATAGCGGATTTTCCATCATCAATTGTTCAACTAGACTCATCCAAGCTCAGTGTGATGTCTTAGAATTGTCCGAATTAAGGAGATAGTGGTTTCAAGTGTGCCTCACACTACCGACCCTCCACGGACATGTCTGGTCATACTGACTTAGAGTTACCGAAAGCTTTTGATTTTGGATCCCCCTACGCTATTAAACCAATTGCCGTCTTGTAAAAGATGTTGAAGACTCATCAAAACCGGACAATCATCATCATGATCGAATCCTCTAGGTCCTCTGAGTTAGTTTATGTTCATGTCAGGGAGATTTTGCTAACTAGTCATGGAGTTTATGACCTTGGAACGATCGAAATGACTTGATTTTGATCATACACACGTCACTTTTGGCTAAGGCAAAAGCCTACATGCCATCTGCAAGCTTCACAGCTTCGCACATGTCAATTCTGCGAAAAACAGCAATTTGTCCCTTCTAGACAGTCAACTTCGTTTGAACTTTGTGAACAGCTCCGGATGAACCAGACAGTGAGCTTTATATCATTGGAAAGCTCTACGTGTCTAGTTTTCATAACTTTTCGCGGTTTGTCCATATTTATTTTAACGAAGAAGTTATGGTTGTTTTAGTGCGTAAAGATCATTTTGTGTGGACATTTTTATGCACTCTCGGGATTGCACATTTTTGTAGCTTCTTTCAATCCTTCTAAATAGTTCAAGTGAAGCTATTTACTCTCATATATACTCCATTTTATATATTTGTCTCATAGAGACATTGAGTGCTTCGTAGATAATGGAACTATCTATAGCATTCTAAGGAACCGGCAACTATCTCTGGATTTTGTGCTTTGTAAATCTTTTGTGACTACAATAATTGACTCATGTACCGGTTATTTAGGGATGTAGTTTAGCATGCATCTTGATGCCTTATAGCACCAGGATCAACGTCACAGATGTCCTTTATGTATTGAGAGGCAACCGAACCATGTTGAGTTTTAAAGATATTCCTGCTAATAGTTTTCATTTGAAAACACATTGTGAGAATGAACAAGAGTTCTTTTGTGTATACCTTCTTATGAATACGGACTGAAATGTATCTTAGAGAAGTTTATGAGTCACTTTAGTGAGCTGTATGTCACTACGTTTCGAATATCGAATCACATGTTGTTGCCAAACATGATATTTGAGACACCGACTCATATAGGCTTTGGTTTGATCAAATCGGTCATCCTAGAAGAGATATAATGGTCCAAATTTTGAGAATATCTCATGGACATCCATTCTTCCAATCAAAACGAAGACATTTGGGATCTAGCTTCTCCATGAAGCATGACGGTGACGCCATGGTTGTAAATGGCGGCACCCGGGGGACATTGACGTCACCCGAACACGACTCCAACTTTCTAGAGGTCGTCCGGTCAATTCCTCAAGCAATTAAGGTGGACTGACCTTCCCTCGATGTCTCATTGGCCCTCTGCAATGCTCATTGCTCGTTTTGAAAGTCTATTCTTTAGCTAAATTAGGAGTGAGACCCTCCTATGCTAAATGACACAAAAGTGAACATTCCATTCTTACATCAAATTATGTAGATAGATACAACCAACTTGCGGACACCTTTTTATGCTTTATGGTGTTGGTTGAAGTGTGTTAACACTGGTCACGTGTTACACTATTATCTACTGCTTATACTGCTTATACTTCTACGGGCTCATTACCCATTCTTTAAAGAATTTTATCGTGATGTAAGTTAAAGTGTCTTGTACCACATGTTCACACGCAATACCGTCTCACCGAGGCTACGACCAAGCAAAATGATGGGTCATTTGAGATGAATAAGTTTAGGTTGGATATGAACCTCCAACTATGTAATCCGCCGCTATATAAAAACCTTGTCAGGCGATCTCATTTACCGCTAAATTGCGGATTGTCACTTTGATGAGACAATATTCTCGTCGTTAGGGGGAGATAAGAACACAAGTGTTCAAGTGGAACGACGTGAATTGTCGTGGTTTGTCCCCACTAAGTCTCATCTTGATCACAAATGTTTAAAGTGTTAAAGTGACGAGATCACATGCTGCAAATATGTCTACAAGGATTGATATCTTACCGAGAGGACATGGCGTGACCAAAAGAAGTTGGTCTTGGCGCCATCACCATGGATGGTGATATGGTGACGCCATATAGTGGCAAAATTGGTGTCACAAGGCCGTGTGGCTCCCCAAAAGGAGGAAAGCCCTTAGGTTCGATATATTCTTGCACTAGGAAGAAGCGAGCTTGGCACAACCTGATCCATTGATCAGTGATACTCAAATCTGTCTCATGAAGTCTGAATTGTGATTATCGTTGAGGGACGCCTCAATGTTAAATCTAATCCATATAGAGATCTCTATAAGTATTACACTAGTGTACATGAGGACGTGAGATAATGAGTCTACTATCGAACCACCTTTCATTGATGGATATCAACTTAGTTGATTGGCCTAATGGAAAGATACGATCCAGCATTAATAAAGAGATAGGTCCTTGGACATGTGGTGCCGACATCGCAAGCTAAACCCTATCAACTATGTCTTTGTTAGATAGCGTAATGAGAACAAGAGTTTAGACTCACCTTATGACGTAAGGTCTTTCACTAACACGCACTGAGATCGACTACGATGAGATATGCTCTCGTAATGGATGTCATTGCACTCCACTACTTTGTCAGTTTAGTAGTTTTCGAATAACTGAACATGCAGCCTATGAATGTGGTCATAATAACATCTCTACGGGATCAGAGATATACATGAAGATCTTAAATGAACTTCATTTATCTAAATCAAGTTGCTCCAGACCACAGGAGCATGCGTTTGCTAAAGGTATTGAAACGCACATGGACTCTACTTGATTGGGAAGAGATATGGTGAATTATGTCTTTGCGTGTTCATTCCGGATTTACATGGACTTTTGATGGATCAAGAGATACCAATATGTATTAAACATCCGAAGTTAGAATGAAAAAGATCTTGGGAAGACACGGTCTCGATAAGGCACTCGATGACTATATTAATGATGATTTTTCATTAATCGGCTTAGGCGCTCTAACAAAAGTGAGGCCTACATATACTCCCACAATTAGTCAAAGTCTTTACTCTAAAAAGAGATATATTGTTTTGTCTAAAGCAAGATGACAAATATGTGTTAAGAGATGGAGTTCTCATCTAAGTACAATAAGACGCATCAATGTACTCAACACAATACGAAAGACTTGACATCTCATTCGCTATGAAAGGTTGTAAAGCTAAGTGTAGTTATGTGCCCACGCAACGTTAATGTAATAGCAGTAACTCCTTTTTCAATACTTAATGGTATAAAAGGTTGAGGCTTATTCTATCCCTACATAAGAAAGACACATCAAAAGTGAAATCAGAATCTGCTATGTTTCGTAGGTCAACTTCCATGGGACCTAATGGTATAAAAGGTTGAGACTTATTCTATCCCTACATAAGAAAGACACATCAAAACGAAATCAGAATCTGCTATGTTTCATAGGTCAACTTCCATGGGACCTTAGGAAATATCACTCACTGGAAAATGGTGAAATTGGTACCATTGGAAAAGTCTATGTGTCTACTTTCCAGAGACACCAACCATTTAATCATACCTATTATATTGAGTAAGTCATGGCCATTTTTGTAAAGTAGGACGAATCTGTCCGATAATCTGATTTTGGCAAAACAGTCAACTTCGACGGGACTTTGTGAATAGCTCCTGTTGAACCAGAATCTGTGTAATATACGGTTGGAAAGCTAAATGAGTCTAATTTCCAAAACCGTTTACGGTTCATTCATATGTATTTCCTAGAGGAAGTTACAGCTGTTTTAGTAACTGAAGGTTATGCTGCACAGAAATCTGATTTCCTGCACAAACTTATGTTTTGAGTTCACAAACGGCTTTCTCCTCAAGATCTAAGTGTAAAAGATCATTTGAGACAATACGGCATGATTTAGTTAATTATTGCCTAATGCCACATTTGAAGACATGTTAAAGAGCATTGACATGCTAAGTTATTGAAATTTCTGTGATTAGTAAGAATCAAGAAGTGCCCTATGATTGATGTAAAGATCAGGGGGAGGTGTGAACTTCAGGGGGAGTCTAGCACATACATACATGTCACTATCAAATGTGAAGGGTGTGTTATACTCTTTTTCTCTTACGATCAAGGTTCATCTCCCACAGGGTTTTTGTGACTTGACGAGGTTTTTGACGAGGCAACAGATTAGCATCATCGGCATATCGGCGCGCGGCAGAAGGGGGAGTGTTCTAGGATATTCTGTATCTTTCTAGATGTTCTTTATGTGTATCTTGGCCTTATGCCAATAAGATATGTAGTTTGACTAGATCTATATATTCATATCCTTACCATATTGGTATTGTGTAATTCTCTATATAAATGACACATATTAATGAATAAGATAATGATTTTCTTGCTATCTCTTTGTCTCTACACTTTATCTTTTATCAATGTCAAAATTTTGGTTTGAATATTGTACATATTACATAGAGTCGATCTGAAGGAGTTCTTCATCTAGATCCAATAAGCTAATTTTAGGAAAGTCATAAACTTCATGCTTTTATTTAAAACAACAAAGTTGACTCTGTAAATCTATACAACTATGCACCAACTACCAAAGCTTCTTTTCTTCGAGAGAGGAACACCAGCATATGAACAATCCCATCCATGGTGACGATGATAATGGTGGCCTGGTTTGCTGCTTCTGCTGCTGCTGCTGATTCTTAAGGGCACTTAGATTTATGTTGACTCTGGCTTCCCTTGGGACTTGCCTGTTCATAAAATACGCAATTCTTTACATATTTGAACTTGGCGGTAATTTCAACTTTCAAGAGATCGATTAATTGGAACAGATAACCATGATCATATATATAAATACTATTTGAACATCAGTATATCTGTTCTTGAAGTAAAATTCCACAAATGGCTTTTGTTGAAGATTGTTTTGACAAAAACATAATAAGAAAAGATAAAAATTACATGCAGGGCAACTTACTTTTAACAGATTCTGGTGAAATTAGTTGACTGTTTAAGAATTGGCAAGTCAAGAAAAACAAAAGAAATCAAACAAACTTGTCAAATCAACTTTTAAGATTCAATTTCACAAAAAAGATCTTCTATGTAACTCAATCACAAAACTCAATAACTGATAGCTTGAATTATATGTATTTAAAGAACCAATAATTGATTCAACTAGTTTATAAACAGTAGTTCGGATCCTTTGCTGATGCCTTCTGGGCCAAGTTGTACTTATTTAGACATTATCATCATGGTTTGCCTTTTTTCCCAAATTGTGCTTATTTAAGGAAAAAAAGAGAGACTGTTGCTCGAAAGATCACTACTATATCTGTAACCAAAAAAAAAAAAAGATCACTACTATATTCTACACCCAGAAACCATTGAAAAGATCACAAAATAAAAATGTGCATATGATACATTTACATAAATCACGAGATCTAAGACACTCTATCTTCCGTCACATTAAATTATATTTTATTTAAGACATTTCACGAGGTCATTTCTTTTTACTCTATATATGTATCTCTTGACTACTTCGATGATGTACTTTTTACACGAGGACCCATTTTACCCCAACAAATGACCTTTTTGCTTAACGGTAAACTTTTTCTTATTTTCATAAACTATTGAGCTAAAAATTACTTTAGAAATTGTATGTCATGTATATGTCAAAAGATTTGGTATCTTCTGGACGTGTGGTTCACCTAACATTATTAGATATCTACATGTTAAGCTCAACAGCAAGGGACAGATGCTGTACTAGTTAGAGTGGACATGCATGTATATTAAGCGTCCACAAAAACCACAGAACTGAGAGTGGCTTAGCTATCTGTGTGGTCACAATCAGATTACAGTACTTATCCAGTTATCCCATAAACAGTAGCCTCTAGCTCCAGATTAACAAATTCTTTGAACATATACAGAGGCCACAAATACATACATTCAAGAACTGATCGAGCACTTGATATATATATTGTCATTAATATTGTACACAGAAGAATCAAATGGTCTTCATTTTCCCTCTTTGCTTTCATTTATTTTATTTGTATTCTTGAAATGGGAAAAGAAAACTCACACTTGTTTATAATTCAATTACATAATGCTCACCTTATTATTTTCTCTGTAAGCAGCAGCCATGGGGTCTTCATCAAGCTCAAGAAACTTGTTCACCCACTCCAACCCATACGAACCTTCAGTGGAGAAGTCAAAGAACTCGTTCACATCGAAGTTACCCTCCGAACTTGTTCCTCGTTTTACTCGTTCTTCTTCTTCTTCTTCGTCTTTGTCTGCTCGAGCACTACTGCTCTCGTTTACTGCCTTATGGGAGGAGTAGTGGTCGTAGTACTAGTGGTACAGGTCTCTTGCGCTGTCGAAGCCATTGTCGCTTTCTCATTCTTCTGCTTTATTTTCTTGCTCAAATGTGAATTCCAGTAGTTCTTTATTTCATTGTCTGTTCGGCCTGGGAGTCTCCCCGCAATCAGTGACCACCTACACAAAGTTCGACAATTTAAGTTTACATCGACAGTCTGATAACAGAACATCTTCGAGAATGCATGAGTTTACGTTTGATGATGATGATGGCCGGGGACTAACTAACTAACCTGTTTCCAAGTAGCTTATGAAGACGAAGTATCAAGTCCTCTTCATCATCAGAGATGTTTCCTCTCTTGATATTCGGTCTCAGGTAGTTCAGCCATCTCAGTCTGCAACTCTTTCCACATCGATTCAATCCTGCAGCATTAAGAATTAATGTAAACCGTTAGTTAGTGAAGGACATGGTGGAAGCCCTAGTGGGTTTAAGTATCTAAAACTAGGGTAAACCTAGCAAGCTAGGACTGAGAACTAGACCTGCTATGGAAGCCACAGTCTTCCACCTCTTGGCACCATGGATTTCAATGTACTCTGCAAGTTTTCTATCTTCTTCTGCAGTCCAGGCTCCTTTGTTCATTACCTTTTTTGTGGATCCATCGTTCTTTGGAGCCATATCACTTATCGCAGAGAGAAAGCTTGCTAGCTAGAGAGAGAGATAGAGAAAAATGCTTATTTTGGGTGGTGGTGGAAATGTCAGCCAGATAGTGAGAGAGATACACACTGAGGACTGTTGGTTGATCTATGACACGGAAGCGAGTGCTTATATATATGCTGCAGGCTTGGCAACTATTGCTCCCAAAAAAAAAAAAGTCAGCAAGTCCACCTTTGATCTATCTACCCTTCTAGAGAGAGAAAGAGAGGGATGAGAGAGAAGCTCTGAGAGGAAAGTCTCTCAACTACCAGTACTCAAATCCTGAGAGAAGGGGAAGTGGGATGTAACCATGTTTTCTATTGTCTTTCTGTCCTATGAAAGTTGTTTGGCAATTGTGCAGTACTGCCTTCATTTCTTGCCTATACTTTTTCAGATCATCATCACCATAATGAGAGGAATTATTTGATGTTTAATTGGATTTTTGAATGAAATGAAAACTGAAAAGAAATGAAGGAAAACTGAAAAGTATGGGATCTTTTCCTTAAAAACCAAACACTTTTAAAGGCACCAAATTCAATGTTTTACTTCTAAATGATCTAATCATTGATGCAGGGGTCATTAACTAAGTTTCTAATAATCATTTTCTTGCTATTTTCCAAAAGAAGAAATGTGTTCTTCTTTGAGAAATGGGGAGGTTGTTCTACAAATTTGAAGTATGGTTATAACAAACAAAGGGTCTTGGACTTTTTGATGACCTTCATTGAGGGGGTTGGGGGTTTAAGGGGGGCACATGGTCCCTAGCTTCAGTCTCTATCTTGTAGCTCTTTGTAGTTTTGTAATGAAAAAATTTGTTTTTTACCTTAAACTATCCACAGTTAACCATTATTTTAGTTCACACATCAAGTAATTAGGTTCATGTGTTACACATATATTCAATTCATAGGTGAAAAGTTGGTCTAATATACGTTATGTGACTTTAAGAGTCCTCATGTGAAAGTCTGCAAACAAATTGTCAGAATATACCTAATACTCTTTTTTTTGTTTGCTAATATAATCTAGATTAGAAGAGAGACTCTTGTAGACATTGGTGTAAGGCATCCTTACAATTTAAAAGCACAATGTCATCATGAAACTCAAGCATCAGATATATTTTTTTTTTTCTTCTTATTAATTAGATTCACTTCATCAGAGTTTGAGCTTGTATGTTTAGAATTATATTGTGGCTATTAGGGAAGGTACGTTTCGATTGGGAAGAATAGTTTTATTTCAATTCACGAAGAAGAGATATGAGGTGAGAAATGAGGCTCAGTAGTTGACATGGTTAAATTAGGTCATTGTTTAAAGAGGTCTGGCATCCACACAGATCCGCTTCAATTGGTATGAAAGTTAGCAACTTTGTATGGAGTGAATAAATGAGTTTAAGTGAGGAAAAAATGGCAGTTAAATTCAGGATGTGGTCAGGAGGTTTCTGACCAAAACCTACTAAATTAATTTGGCACAATGATAAATCTAGATTATAAATTCAATGTTAGCATTCAAGAAAATATGGCAGAGGGAGAAAATAATCTGTCAGCAAGATATTACCAAATTATAATTAAGAGAATGTGAATGTGAAAGTATATGATGCTTTCAATTAATCTACACCATTGAATTTTATAAAATCCAATAGCTAATAAAGAGTGTCAAAAATTGTGTATAAAATAGTGTCCCTTGAACCGGACTTATATGATATATATCACATACCTGTCAAATTTATTTCATTTCCAAACTGTAACTAATATCAAGAGAACATGTTTGAACAAGGGTTGTTTTAAGTTTTTAACGTTCAAGAAAATGTGATAAGAAGAGAGAAAACAATTGATTTCAACATCAAAATATAATAAAGACTGGGAGGATGACGGATATCTCATTTCAAATTTAATTCTCGTTCCTGAAATGTAATTAGGCTAGGGCCAAGAGAACATGCCAACATTTTTTAGGGTTCTATGTTCTTTTGCGGTTCTCCAACGACGCCCAGTCCTTATTTATCAATAGTACGAGGAGCTCTCATATATGCATCTTGTGCGTACGCGGTCATATCACAGATTATTACTTTGTTTTAAGTTAAATAGCTTGATTGATTTGGTTACGAATTTAGGGTTTGCTTCTTCAAAATGGTGTTAATTTATTTTTAAAATGAGAGTATCGATCTATTGTCCTTAGAACATTTTCTTCGTCAATCGATCTCTAGCAATTAATTGAGATTTATCGTTGAAAATGTGTGAGGTTTTTTATATTCTAATGCTATGATATATCAAGTACAATAGTCAAGTTTAGTCTCAACGTACTGTCTTCAAAATATATCGTTCACTATTAGTTTGCGAGTTAATTAGTTATTGTTCACTATTGGTACCACCGTACCGCTAATGAGAGCATATTACATAAGTCAATCATCTACGTACATTCCTCCAAAGAGAGAAAAAACAAACTCAGCCATCAGAAGAGAGGTCTCATCCCCAAATTTGTTAATACTCCCAAACATTACAATTTATTGGATGCATCTTAATAACAGTATTATTAGTTTTTTTCTTGTTAATGCATGTACGTACCTACTTGTCCTCTGATTCTCTGCACTGGATCAATCAGTTGGATATTGGTATTCTAATATGTTCAACCTCAGACCCGATCGATCTCTTAAAAATGGCAACAATTTTGGGTGAATAATGGAAGCTTGGTGTCTAGTCCTTATTGACCTGATAGAATAATGGAAAACCAAAAACCATGTCTTACGTAAAGGTAGATATTGGCCGGGAAACAAATTAAGGTAGATACTTCGTGTATATTACTCTTTCTTTTCTTGCACAAATTGTGATGAGACATTAATTGATGAGGTATGTGAAACTCGTACCTTTTATTTATGAAACTCATATATATACGTATGTGATTATTTGGAAGTTGGATATGTTTTTTTGTTAGAAGCACATAAATAATCATCAGCTAAATATTGACCGTTTCTTCAAATAAACGTTTACGGCGTAAAATTCACTTCTAACTCTTTTTTTTCTCCAAACAAACTAAAATGAACTATAAATTACATGATAGGTAAATTTTACATGATGACATTGATGCGTAGGGCTAGAAAACAAAAGTTTAAAAGTTAACAAAAGAGATGGTGCATTGGACATTTGGACTAACTAAGAGAGAGCCATTATATTGTGACCCCGGCAACCTTATTTACTCAACTCTAAGTATTGCTTTTAGTACAACATCCGTCTTGGCCAAAATAGAAAAGAGAAAAAGTAAAAACCAACTAGTAAGTTCATGTTGATAAAAGATCTAGCAAGTATGAACAACTAAACTATCGTCTAAAATTTTCTCATGGGACGAGGAAAATGAAAAGTAAGATTATAGATTAGTGATGATGAAGATGCTGCCTTGTCTTGTAAATTAATCAGATTCAACTAGTAAACCGTGTAACTTCACAACAATTTCGTAAACAATCGAGATCGAGGGTTTGACAAGAAGCAGATGGAGTAACACGACAAGCTGCCATAGAGTTAATTTGCATAAAGAATTTAGTTGATTAATCCGGTGCAAGTAGTAGTCAGGCTGAGAAGAATCATCAATCTCTATATATAATCTTGAAAATGGTCTCTCAATTATTTTTTTTCTCCTTTTTTTTTTGGACAATTTGAAAATGGTCCTTTTAAGAAATCAATGAAGATATGAGTAACGTGGGTGATGAGTCCAATGAATTTTTAGCAAATTGTTATACCTCCCATAGGCTACTACTATATATTGGTGTATCTTCGTATTTATGGAACCAATATGCCCGCAAAAATATAAGATCACAAAAAACATATATATGAATACGTAGACATCAAACAATGCCAAGTTTTGTCTGTCCAACACCGAAGCCTGGTATCCTGTCCAATTTTGGGGCATACGAGTCATATTAATATCGGGTCCTGCTGCCTGCAAGTCTGCAGCAGAGATTCAATGAATTTGTTGAATAATATTCATTTTTATCACGGTGTTGCATGATACTGTTATGAATAATTAATATATACTATTTTTGTTTTCTTAGAAAGATAAAATTTTATATTATAAAAATTAAGTTTGCCAGTATCATTTGGTCATAGTCTTCTTTTAGCAAGTGAGAGGTTGTAAATTCGACTCACAAAGTTGTAATATTTGAGTTGTTTACCTAAACAAAAAAAAAATAGACTTAAATTTCTCACTCTCCTCCTACCTAAAACACTAGCGATGATAGTGAAAAAGAACCAATTAAGGTTCAACTGTAACCTAATCTATTCCAGAAACCTCATTACATCCTTATGGTCAACCGTACCGCAAGAATAAACAATCATTTTAAACACTGTATGCCAAAACTGCCAACATATTGAATTCGAGATCCACTCGCCTCCATTCCGGTCATGCACAGCCCAAAGCGACCTCTGATCGCTGCCAACAACCCCGGCTTGACAAAGCCTTCAGCCGAAAGAGAAAAGAGAAAAGCCCGTTGATCTTCGTCTCCGAGTTGAGAACTCTCCCGTCAAACTCGTCCGGTTGTGCCAAGCGTACGTCAACAAGGTCAGAGACCGTCGCCGGCGGAGAGACACAGTCGGACATGCGAGATTTGAAATTGTGTTTGCCTCTCCATAGCTAGGGCTTTGGAGAGCGGGGGCAGAACCTTGCTAACATATGTTAAAGAGTTTGGTGTTAATCAATTAAAAATGAGATGTGAAATCCACACCCTAAATTGAAATTCACACATCATTTTTCTTTTTTTGATAACTTAAACTTTGTCTTTTTATAAATGTATTAGCCAAAAAAAAAAAAAAGAGTCACATCCTTTAAAAATAGTAAATACATAAACATAACACTTAATAAAGTGACATCAAGAATGAGTCATCCCTGTAAAGTCATAACTGGCTTAAAACCAAAATGAAACAATGCAATAGGCAACATAACATGCCTTAAGACATACTAGTAAAACATAAACTTACCGATACTTATTTTTCAAATTATAGATATTATAACGGCTTAATTTTCAAATTTTCTTTATGTTTTTGCTACAATAACTTTTAACATAACTTTTTAGTCTTTTTTGCTCTAAGTCTCTAAACATTACATGATATGATGTGGCAATTGGGTGATGCATGCATGTGAAACCACATTGCCCTATTAAATTAATAAATGTTAGGCCATATATGAGTCAACGATCGATCATTTTCTTATATTGTTCAAGCTAATTTACAAAGAATTCTCCTTCTAATTAAATAAGTTTTCTTGCTGAATATTAAAAATTAAAAGAAACGAATGATACTGATCCATAATGCATGCATGGGGGCTGCTGCTGTATGTATTGAAAAACTGATCAGCCCATTGAAAGCCATATATAGCTATAATTATTGTGAGTGGATTTCGACATGTAGATTGAATAAATAAAAGCAATTTGGTTTCCAACATAATGAAAAGCAGTTGAAGAAACATTAAGACTTCAATATGGGAATGGCCTGGCCTGGCCGGCTTCAATTATATACAGATATCTTTATTTGAAACAAGATATATATAAAAGAGTGAAAATTAAAAACAGTGTCAAGGAAGATCGAATACGGCAGAGCTGTTATTACCAGCAGGAAGGGTTAGCATGGCCAGGCCACCCTATGTTTTTATTGAAGAGTAGTTCTCAATCATAATGTTGGATCTGGAGAAAAATATGTCTTTAATTTGAATGAGAAATGCAAACAGTGAGACTGTGAGACATATTATTATCTACCACAATTAATTTTTCCAACTCTTTCATTTGCGTTTTTTCTCCTCGATCTCTTGCGTTCGTGGGAGAAGGCTTGGCTGTTGTAGTGTTTTTCTGTTTTCAGTTTCTTTCTGCTGTTGTTATGTTTGTTAGTTCTTTTTTTTCGGAGAAAAGGAACTAAACAGTTATAAGGAGGAGCCTCTAAGGAATCCAATACTAGTAGAATCAAGAAGTAAAGCCGGCGAAGCTTGCCGAGGATCGGAAGAGTTCCCATCTACTAGATCTTGGCGAGTAACAATTACAACTGTTTTTTTGTTTTTTTTTATAAGAACAATTACAACTGTTGAAGCCTGCTGTTGTTATGCTTGTTGGTTTAACGAAGGTTCTTATAACCAAAAAAAAAAAGCTCTTTAATTTGGTCACTGATCAGTTCAGTCTAATGACAAGGTGTGCGTTCGCATCACCATTATTACATATTCTAGGAATCCTTGCAGCATGAGCAAGTATATCATATATATACGAATTGTAAATGGAAATGCTGAACATGTGTCAAATAAAATAAAAATCTCTACCTAGACCAAGCGATCAAGCGCCGATTGTGCCAGGAAATCCTCAGGTTACATGATTGGGGCTTCTAATTTCTAATATAGCTTTTTTGTGTTGGAGACTTCATTTAAAATCCTCGTATCCAATGAGAAATGGAGAGAATGAGATAACAATATATGCTTGTCGATCTAGTCAATATTATTTGATACTTGAAAGAGGGTGTACTTCATTACTTCAATTAAACAGAAAATATGCATGCAATCCATGCATACATTAACAATCAAATATTTGAGGTATAAAAGCGAATTTAGAAAGTAATCACTAGGTTAATTCTACTCGATCGACTTCTCTAATGATCCTGCAATAATGCTAGCTGGTTGTCCCAAAATCAATCGTTATTTTATCCAACAATATTCTGGAAGTTGATTTTGAACTATCAACCAAACAACTAAATAAATGCTCTCGTATATATATGGTACCTACTAATTAACCAAAATGAACCATATATACAGAACCTTTCCATTACTATAATTGATCGAGTCGGAGGAAGATGACAGGATCATGAATCTTTATATATGGGTGGCTATGGCATAAACTAAATCTTCTCTATTATTATTAGGGAAATTGAAAATCGTTGAGAAACAAAAAAAAAGGTAAAATATTGTATAGTTTTTGTGGTTTGAAGTCGACATCTGTTTAGTCCTTATGGTTTTATTTTAATCTGAATAGTCCTTAAAGTTATGATTTTTCATCCAAATAGTCTTTATGACCTTTAACTGAGATTCAACTGAGAAAATTGTTGGAATGACCATTTGGATGAAAAATCATGACTTTAAGGACTATTCAAATTAAAATAAAACTATAAGGATTATTTGGATGAAAAATTGTGACTTTAAGGACTATTCAGATTAAAATAAAACCACAAGGACTAAACATATGTCGACTTACTAAATAAATTTCAATTTAAAAAAAAACAAAGAACCAAGGTACGTGTGGTCCTTCAGTCCTGCTTCTTATATTCCAAGAATTAGGGTACGTTCCTATCAAATCAAATAATCAAAACATGTCCAAATGAAATTTTTTGTCTCCAATCGCTACCTAACTCTTCTCTCAGGTCAATATAGGTCTTCTTCCCCAAAGCTTATTTGCCAAGAACGCTGAAAATTGGCTGCTGCAAACCCTAAACCCAGCTCGTTGGATTGACCTTCTGATAGGAGAAAAGAACAAGAAGTCGGTGTGCTACGACAAAGATCGATCATGAAAATTATAACAACGTACGTACCATGCACGAAGTGAACGCACAGAGAGAGACGACAAAGCAAATTATTGTCTTCCTTCATTAACACGTTGTCGTTTGCTTTGGAATTATTTTTTCATCGTCCCCAGGTCATTGAATATTTACAGAAACTCTCAAACCTGTGTTTTGCTCGATGACCTTGGTTTATTTATTTATTTTTTTTTCTTTTTAACTTGCTGTGATTCTCGTTCTTGTATACGTGGTCGGATTTGATGCGTATAAATGGTAGTTGTCGATCAGGTAATGTTCTGGGGTCCAAAAGAGAATAATCATGCTTCTATTCTACTGTATAAACTTACTTCTGTCGTGGAGTTTCGGGTCAGTCCTGCCCTTCAATCCAAGGGTATGTCATATGTGTGCTACAGTGGTTGTATGCCTATATCGTTTTGGACAGAACTGTTCGTGCACTGAAAGTTAGTTGGCCGCTGGCTTATATATTTGTGGAGTTTGGCGGAAAGTATAAAATGATTGAATCAACTTGCCTTTTGGAGTTGAGGAGAGAACGCTTTGGAAGTTCTTAGAGTCCAAACACAAATGTTCTAGATGAGTACGCAGGAACACATGCAGTTATATATGTTTGACGATATAAGCTCCTTAGGGTCGGAGAGTTTATATTGAGACCTTCAAATGGATTTGATTTCGCATACTCCCTAGTCCCTACACCTATGTTTTTTTATTTTTAAGTACAAAGATGTGTTTGCATGACTAAACCACTTATTAGCATGGATTCCTCAAATAATAACCTTATTTACAAAACAAAGTACCTCTAATTCACTAATCACATCATGCACCTCCATTATTTCTTATAAAGAAACAAATAAATTGCCTGCATATATAGTGCATACCGGCCTGTATATATAATGCTCAAAAAATATTTCCAGAACTCTAAATAATGAATCAAACGGTCGTAATGAAGATATTGATAAACACATAAATCAAATTGTCTAACTATTTGATTTATGTGTTTATATATTCTACGAAATAAGAAAAATCTAGAACAGAAAAACAAAGAAAGAAACGCACACAAACGAGAAACTAAAAACCGGAAACAGTCTCCCACCCGAAACATTAGTCTTTTATATAAACATGAGAGTAGAGAAGTGAATTAGGATATCCTCTATCTCATGCAAACATCATATTTATGACGACCTCTTTTATATATATAGATTTTTTCATGTGTGGATGTCTGCATTTATTCTTATGGTGCAGATTTTCACTTTACACTCACTTTTCAATCGAATTTTCACATCTCTATCGTTTAATATACTAATGTATAGATCATCTCTGTAAAATTTCAGCCAATTTAGTTATCATTAAAGCACTCAAACTGTGTTTTTCTGTGGATGAACATAATTCTGTTGAACTTGAACCGTTCATGTTTATAACAGAAAAACGCAGTTTTAAGTGCTTTAATGATAACCAAATTGGCCGAAATTTTGCAAAGATGATCTATACATTAGTATATAAATACTAGATGGTGGAGATGTGAAAATTCGATTAAAAAGTGAGTGTAAAGTGAAAATTTACACCGTAAGAATAAATGCGGACGTCCGCAGCTGAGAAGCGTTGTGTATATATATATACAGAGAGAGAGAGTCATGTAAAGTGTTAAACAATTACCAACTCCAAAAACTAAAAATTAGTATTACAAAGAACAGTAATATTAAGTGTTAGTCAACAAACAAACACATATATAAAGAAAATAATTCAATAGATTACGAGCCGTGATGGATATGAATTTTCTTTTGCCTATTTGGCTTTTGTTTATATTGGGCAGGAGCAACGTACTCGTTGGCAAAAGGGTCAACTTGGTCAATAAAACATGATCACGTGTCCTAATAAGTTGAGTGATTAATAAGCTGATGCTGCTACATTATGCATATATGGTTTCTCCACCACTTGCTCTAATAATCTTTTTTTGGTTTCTTTTGTTTGGCAAGACATGCATTGTCTCTAAATCTAAATCCTTGCATCCATGGATGAGCTGGCTACCTAGCACAACACACACACGCTTTTAATCGAGATAATAAGCCAAACTCATAATCTTTTTTAGAGTTTAGAATAAATTGTATCAATTCTCATACACATTTTAGGTAAAATAGACGTGTCATAAATTTTTCTAACATCATACATAACCCATAAAATTCAACACAGAGTAAATAGTACAATTCACACTTCACTTGGTGAAGGTGACAATGATATGCACACGCTCTTATAACAATGTTGTTTTAGTAGACAATTAATACATATCAATACAAAAGCATACACTCTTTTCTTCGGTCAATCAAGATTATTTTCTATCTCTAGCTAGACCTAAGGCGTTCACTTTAATAATGAGGTGAAAACAGTTTCTCATGGCATATGATTATAAAAAGGAGAGCTTGTAAGGCGACTCTAATTTAGTAATTTTCAATTAACAATTCACACGACGACAATGATCTCCAGCTCTCCAAGTCGACGCAAAGAAAACATGATAGCACTTTATTTTTTGTAAAGTCTTACCTTTTAGTTTCGCATGTAACCTCGTGTACCCTTCTTATAGCCCTTGTTTGGGGAAAGATGGAATGTGCTTCTCCTAGTTTTGATCCTTCTGGTATTCGAGGTCGACAAAAGAATTTAGACGTTTAACCGAAAATCAATTTATGATGTCGAAAAGGCTTAAATTCTTATACGCTATTTTGCAATTTGTTACTTTTTCAATGTGAAACAATTACTCCACTCTCACAACTCCAACATATGACACTTTGTATTGCTATGCTGAATTGAGGTAGACTCCGCCCAATTCAGCAATTCGGAAAATATTCTAGATTTGAGGTCAGTCACCATGTGCTATGTGCTATGTGCTATAAGTAAAAGAGTGTCCCACTATTGGACAAGCGCACTTTTGAGTGTAGTTATACTATGATTCAAGAAGGTCTACATATGTGCTCTAGTGATGATCAAGTTACGTCTATAATTTCATTGGTCGATGAGAAGCAACATGGTACTCTGCTAAATAACTTGATGTTTCCGTAATCATTGATCTACAAGGCTCACTCATAATACTAGTGGTCACTACATCAAATGCCACAAACCTTTTGGATAATGGTATGTTGAACTATCCAAACTCCAAACGTGCCACTGTAGTTCAAATGGGCCATGAGACCCATAAGGTCAACAATTGTATCAACAGACATAGGTCCACGACTTGGAGAGTGCTCTGTTACGAACCTCATATGTCATCATGTACGCCTAGACCTGACTACCTGAGAATATGTATGAATGTGCAAATATAGTAGCTGACCGGATTCTTCTGTTTCGTCAAAGGTAGAAATAGGTTAAAAGTGCGAGATCCATTGTTCATAGTGAACTAGAGAAGATATTCGGCACACAGCAGTACGTACCTACAAAAAAGTTGGGGACTGCAGAGCCAACTACAGAATTGGACAAACCAAAATGGTTCTCATCAGAAGCACCGGGCTTCGGTTATCCTATCATTCCAAAGTTGTAAAAAGGGTGGTTGGAGTGACCAGGAGGAAACCTACGAAACCACACCCGAAAGAGGAAGTGTCATCTACATCCTCTACAAGGAATAAGAGACAAACCCAAGTGCAGGGGGTTGGCCAAGTCGGACAAGAATTGAAACAAACATGCTTCATTCCGTAGCTTCCTTTTACATAACCAAAAAAGACCAAGTATAACGAACCTGCGACACAAAAATTCTCGCTTTTTCCCGTTTCTGTACCCTGTTCTCTTCTCAGTGTTCTTGTTTACTCTACTCTACCGTATGAAACAGTCCAAAGGCTCTTCAATACACTATATACAACAGATAAGATCAAGACCATTACAACCTTCTTTGAGGCCAATACCCTGAGGTTCACTCTCAGACCACGTTTTCTTACGAGCCTCACCACCCCCTCACCCAACATGACAATCCAAGAGCCAACAGCTCCCAACACTGCCTTAGTGCCTGAAACATCACTTGATGGGACCTTCACGTAAGAATGTGTAGAACCCACTTCGTTGCTTTCAGCCTGATTCAGTCCAAGAATCTCATTTAGCCAGCAAGAGAAGAGGACAAGCAGTTTTGCAAGCCATGCAACCTCATCATCAGAGATGGGGCGCTTCATCCAGTCACCCTTGTATTTGATATCAGCCAAAGCATAGTTGCCAACTCTCCTGGGCTTGAAAATTTCATCACGGGGTTGTGCAGGCTGTTTTGCTTCAGGGAAAAATGATAGTCTCTTTACAGCATCACTACCAAACAAGCAGGCCACCTGATCTTTCAAAGAGTCGATGCACTGAAGGTTTTGAGCAAGATTATCACCAGAAATTGCTTGCACTTCGGCTTCTGCACGTAATATGAACAACTGCAATAACAACAACCGTATCCATTGGATTAGATCTTGAGATGGTGGACAGATGTTTACACAATTTTGGTCAACATATATAAAAGAGAAAAAACTAGCAATCATCAGTCAAAACCTGAAGCAGTTGTTGCCCACCATCTTCTCCTTCACTAAACAGTCGTAAATCTTTGTTCCAGTTGTCATGCAAGAAAGACCCATCAGCATCACTTTCACATAAGCCATCCTCCCAGTCCTGTAGTTTAGCAACAAATCATTAAATATTACCAATTGGATATACACTGATTCAAATTTTAAACAGTTGAGCAAAACACTGATAATTTACAAGGGTAGATAATTTATATAGACCCTCCAGAACCCTTTACGGAAATCATGCACTTAATAATCTAACTAACATAGCAAAGCAGCTGTTCAATAAATTTCATATGCATAATGGCCGTCAATGACTATTGTATAGTACTATGAGCAAAGAAAGAATTAGAAAGTAACAAAATGCATGACTCATCAAAAATAAAAATAAAAGGGAGGGTCAAGAAACTCTACATTTAACTGCTCACGAATTGGAGTGACAAATCTATATAAACTATTAAGCCTCGATTTGCCGGATCCTGCTTGTTTGGAGTGAAAAGCAATATCCATCGTCTTCATAAGATCATGTAGATCTTTGGATGATGTTAATATAGTTAGAACCTGTACACAGAACATTAACAGTTAAGAATAAAACAAAAAGGTACATTAGTATTAAATGAAAACAAAGCAAAAAGTGCCTCACATCCACATAGTTGACCAGGCATCCGCAAAATTTATGATTGCATAATTCTACATATTATCAAGTAAATGATTTCCTAGCAGATCCTTAGCCGGTTGCAATTTCTACTAAGCCCGAAAGGGAATTCTGTCCTCTTAGCTGTTTCTTCTGTTTCCGTGATAAATTCTGGGGGAACAGTTGTTGTAGGGATATAGTCTATAGCTAATGTTCTCTTTTTGAGCCACGGTAAGAACATTAAACTTAAGCACAGAATAGTGCTAATTTTACTAACATAATGCTGCTATCACAAATTTATTCCCCCCTACTCCACTTGCACTGTCCGAAAACTATATTATTGAAGATAAATGATTCGTGAAATCTTTGAATTTTACTTTAAAGAGACTATAAAAAAAAGGGGCAAGAACAATCTTTGATTTTGCAAAAAGAAAGCCAATTCCAAGCATGTACTGAAGTATCATATTTCCCTTCAAATGAAGAAATCTTATCAGATCCAGTCTCAATACTTGGTAAAGATCTACAACAGACACCAAAATGACACCTTACTTTTATAATACTTATACGAGTGCTGTTGTTGAATCTTACAATTGGGAAAATTCACCAAGATGCAATCTTCTAGTCCACCTAACAGATGCAATCAGAGACCTTACAGGCCAATAGATACGTCTAGGACAACGCAAGGTTAAAATCATAAAGGAAAGCAAACCCGAATGGGGAAGATACTTATATTACAACTTCCAACAGCTATTCAACCATGCTAATATTCTCAAAGTGATTGAAACTGGAGGTTTCAATGTTTCAAGTCCATGATTTCATGCTAAGCACATTGATCAATTTCAAGAAAATACAACAAGTAGTAGCAATTAAATTTCAGCACAGGAAGGAAACTTAGATTAGAGAGAAAGGGCAATGCATAAGAATCTGACCTTTGATACCATCTGGACTATTATTTCTGCATCGGTGTGAAGAAACTTGTGTGCAAACCCAATAAAGTGCATAACCAAGGAACTGTAATACAAGTAATTTGCCAACACATAAGCCTCCCAAGAAGGTGAATAACCACGTGCCTCAGACTGCAAGTGCTCCTTTCTCCCATTCTTAGTTGAACTGTCAACAATAGCATCAAGCTCCCCAAAGTCATCCAAACTGATTGCCCAAGGTTCCAGGTAAGTAACCCAAACCGAAAACACTTGTGAAATGTTTTTAATCGAAGCTCCCATCGGGCAGAACAAGAATGTCCTCAATATAAACCTGTACAAAGGCCTCTGTATCAGCAAGTTCCAAGACCCATTCGGAAGCACACCGGGAGACACAGCCATTGCATCCATTGGCTTCCCAACATCAATCGAACCTGACATTCTCCACCTTGGACTCGCACCATATTCCACATTATCAGTCCCATTCTGGTGCACCACCAGACCTAAATTCAAGTACTTCACAAGCAACTTCACCACTTCTCCTAATCCAGGAGACGGTGGGGTCTCTCCTAAAACCGACCGAAACGGAAACTTAACTCCAACCGACTTGCACAAATTCACAGACAGTGGCGAAAAATCATTATCAAGTAACCAAAAATTCATCAACGCGTTTACCAAAAACTCCCCTTTCACTATCTCCGAACTATCATAGCCCGCAGAGTACTGCAAAAGCGAACTCCGGTACGGCAATTGCGAATTGAAATCAGTCACAGCCACAAATGCATGAAGATAAGCATATAACAGCCTGATATAAAGACTACACTCGATTCTATGCTCCGAACCGCCACGCCTAGGGCTCGAAAACCCCGAAAACGACGAAACCCAATTCTCAAACTTAAATCTCTTGCTCCTCCTAACAGAAACAGGATCACAATTCTCTCCATTTCCGCGGCACACAGGATAATAAGCAAACCAGAATATGTAATATTCAAACACATTGAGCTGAACCTGATGAAAATTGGTCTGAATTGGGTCTTCCTTGACCCGGTTCTTGAAAACCGGAGCTAAATCAGAGAGCGCGGCGCTGTCGTGGTCGGAGGAGAGCATGAATCGGAGCCATTCAGGGAGGCGCTCGACGGGGAAGACGTATTTGACGAGGGAGAGGCGATCGACGGCGGAGATGGAGCGGAAGAGGAGGCTGGTGGGGGCGAGGAGAGAGAAGAGCTTGTTGGCCAATCCGACGTCGTTTGAGGCGAGGACGGTGTCGATCCAGCCGGCGGAGGAGGACGGCGACGGAGATGGAGACGAGGATGATGACGTGGCGTCGTCGAAGCCGAAGAGCTTGCAGATGAGGGTGGGGAAGGTGAGGGAGAAGAAGTGGCGGGCGTGGTCGGGAGGGAGGGAGTGGAGGAAGGACTCGACGGCGTCGCAGGCGGAGGAGATCTGGTGCGGCGCGGCGGAGGCGAGGATGGTGCTGGCGAGGTCTTGGGATTTGGAGAGTGAATCGACGGTGTAGGAGTGCGGGAGCATCGTAAGGGATCCGTGTGGCAGAGCGCAGGGGGGTGCGAGCGAGCTAGGGTTGAGAGAATGAGAGAGGATGTGTGGGGGGTTTTGAAAGTTTCAAATGGGAGGACAAATGGTGTGGCGCGTTTTTATGGGGGAAGAGAGAGGGATGTGTACACGTGGCGATTGTTCTTTGCCACGTGAGTGTGTGTGGGGTCCGTTGTTTTGTTTTTGATCGGAAGGTGCGGGAAGGCTCTGGAGATGTTGACGTTAGATGCCAATCGTTGGATGCGGCTACTTAAGAAAATATTTTCTTTTTGTTTACAAAGTGATTATTGATTAAGGACCGTTTAGAATTTTGGATCCTCTTTTTTGTTTGAGCTATTAGTTTTGTTTGATTCACATATATGACCATGGAGTTTTATATCAAATTCAGATTAAGTTTTAAATTCAAGTATTTATTTGGAGGGAAATTTTATCTACACACTATTATTCAAATTCAAAATATTAAACATTTTAATCATATATAGATAGATATGAGTAATGAAGTTGCACTGTGTATTTGCATACCTGTATATATAAATTTTTAGACTTGTTTTCTGTATTTCGGCGTTGTAATTGAGATATTAAAATCTCTCATCCGAACTGAAAAATGTTCGATGGTTCTTATATTTCCATAAGAACACACATAGTCAATGGTTTTAGACAAATCCAACTAAATTATTGTTTGCAATCAAGTTGTGAGGGGAGTGATCAAAATTCAACTCTAGAATGGGCGATGTCTCTAGAGTTATATAACTTCCAAAGGTTCCAAAAGAGAAGCAATCCTTCAATATTGATCATTTAGCTCTCTTGATCATTCTTATGCTCCTTACCGATTTCTTACCAAAGGATTGTCTCTTGGCTAGATCCTTGAGCTTACTCTTAATCTGTCCTTTATTAAATTTCTGTTTCTTATTCTCACTCGCACTTAGGGCTAGTTTAGTATTGTTGTGACTTAAAAAAAAAAAACTGTTACTGCTGTATTGCGAAAATAATAAGCTGTGAATTAAAACAGTTTTGTGTTTGGTAAATATTAGTTTTGAAAGTGTTGTCAAGATAATATTTATTAACTTCTAGTGTTTTTAGTGACAACTGTTTTTAAAATAACATTCCGGTTGCTTCTAAAAAATGTTATCAATGACCTGTAATTTAAAAAAAATATTGTTTTTTTTTTCATTTACCAAACACTATAAAATCTAAATGTTCGGATAAAAACTGAGTTTTTTAAAAACGAAGCTCTACCAAACTAGGCCTCAGTCGATACTTCACCAACGGTCAATGCTACATCCTTTGCTAATGGAGTAGTGGATCTTGGCCCCAAGTATATCGATCCTTCCTCGCGCTCAGAACTTTCTCGAGTAGCGCTAGTTGATCTTCAAGAGTGTCATAGCTCAAAGCTCCTGATCCAAGTGGGGGAAAGTCAGGCAAATCCAACCTTGAAATAATCTTATAGCTATAACCTTGATCGACCAAAAACTGCTGCCTTTTAGCTGCAAATTCCATCTCCCGTGTATGCGTTGACACAAGCGAATAGAAGAACGCATTGTACTTCTCTTTGCTTTTCTTGGCCCTCAGAATCCGACCAAGACGCTGCGCTTCTTGTCGTCTCGAACCACCGTGCCATGAAATCTCAATGATCACATTTGCCTCGGGAATGTCCAAGGAGTTGTCACCCACCTTAGACATGAACACAGTGTTTACGTTCGGGTTTGTTTTGAACTCTTCTAGAATTATTGAGGTCTCGGCCTGAGAGGTAGCGCCATATATCATAGGTTTTCGGAGCTTGGTCGCATATTCGGTGAGTGTGAAGAGGTTGTCGGAAAAGACAATGATCTTATCACCGCGGCGCTGATGATACTGTATAAGATACTCACACATCCTAAACTTGTTCGGATTCATCAAATAAAGTGCTTGCATTCTTTCGAAGGAGTTTTCTTTCTTGTAGTAGTACTTGGCAAAGGACTCTGTCATCTCACACCTTACTTCAAAACACTCCACGTTTGCAATGTATCCGCATTTCGCCAAATCCAACCAGTTTGCTTCATACAATTTGGGTCCAATGAGGAAGTTGAGATCTGATATCTTGTCATCCTCTCTCAGCAGCGTCGCGGTGAGGCCAAGCTTGCAGTGTGATTTGGTGATTTAGATGACATTCCGAAACGATTCAGCAGGAGTTACATGAACCTCATCCATGAGAATCAACCCCCATTCTCTATTTTTGATTTCCTCAATAATGTTTTTAGACTGTTGGGACCTATTGCCACCACAGCCAAGCATGCTATATGTAGTCACTAACACCACTCCGGCAGCGTTGTTCTTGCGGCGGATTAACATCTTTTCAGCTTCTTCTTTACAGTCGGATTTGAAACGACAAATCTGTTGGTCTCGGATGGTTGACCACAACTTGAACTGATGAACCCACTGATCAACTGAAACACCATTCGTTGCTAAACAAAGGCAGCTCTTTCCTATTGTGGATGCTGCAGAAACACCGACGAGCGACTTCCCTGCGCCACAAGGCAGTACAATGATACCAGATCTAGCTCTCCCGTTCCCAACATCATGCTCAAGCTCTTACACTGATAAGGTCGTATCGTCGCGTGTGCTTGGGGCTTTAGTTCCATACCGACGTTAGGGTTTACATTATCGTTTATGTAGTCGTACTCCTCCACCATGGGATAGTTCAAACCATCTTGCGAGCAACGTTTCATCACATCTTGAACCTTTCTAGGATCAATTTCGAACTCTTTGCCATTGCTTGTTATATGACTGATTCTTGCTTCAGATACGAGTTTATCGTTAAGCAATGTGTTCATTACCTCCGGAAATGTGGATTCCACAAAGTAGCGATTGTTCTTGAGGACCAGCTTAGCTTTGCCGCAGTTAGCAGTAGAAGACTGAATGAAATCAATGAGTTGTTTCGCGAGGTTGTTCTTCGAGAGCTTATTCAAAACAGAAATAATGGTTTCTGGTTCGAGACCAGTGGAGGCAGCCGCAAACAAGGACTCCGGGGTCAAGTTATACTCGTGGATCAGCTCTGCCCTGCGAACTGGTTCGGCTACGGCAATAAGAAAATCCTGAGCGTGTTCGTAAAAAACCGAGCTAGCTTCAAAGATGACTCGACCATTGGGACACACCCACAGAGGCCGATTGGGGTGGTCAGGCTTCCATTCTAATTTGTTGTATTCTCCTTTTTCGCCATTATCACCGGATTCACCGCGCTCCATTGATTTTATCTTCTTCCACGAGATCAAAGTTCTCAGAACCTATGAGGTTTGACTGTTTGAGGTCTGTTGCGACAATATTCCCAATAAACTTATCAACTATTGTATGTTATTTATAGAGGAAACCTGCTAGGGTTATGAAACCTAATCACATTAGTAAACAAAAATTGATATTATACCTATTATATATGTCATTTAAATTCCAGAAAAACTTTCTTAGTGGGCTTGTACCTTGGATATGCCTTCTTTAATTGGACTAGAGTTTGGATCTCTATGGCCTGAGTCTTTTTTTTTTTTGGAAAAAATATCAATAATTTTATTTATACGGGAAAACAATATTACAATCATGAGAGATATTAGTGGTGGAACTCGTCTCCCTACCTGAAACACCAACGATTACAGTGGATAAGAACCGATAGGGCCGGGTTCAACCATAACCTAACATAATCCAGAAGTATCGATACATCCTTGTAGTCAACTTCAAAAATAAACAACTCTTTTAAACACTACATGCCAATATTATCAGTAGGGCTGGACATTTAACCGAATGTGTGCAGAAAACCGACCGAACCGAACCGAAAAACCGGATTAAATAACCGAACCAAACCACTTGGGTCAAAACAAGTAGTGAATTGAACCGAACCGGTTTAAATCAGATTAGATCCGGTTCAAGCTCTTAAACAAACCGAAAATAACCAAACCGATCCGAATTATATAATGTGTAAATAAATATAATTTATATACCTGAAATGTTATTATGATTAGTTGATTTCATCTCTACTTACAGTGTATTTTCCCACACTTAAAAAGACAATTTCTCATTCAACTCATTTCTTGAAAAAATCTGTTAATCTAGAAAAAATTAGGAGTGAATTAGATTGCTTCTTGAAATTTCAACGTCCCAATTAAAAAAACTTTAACTTTTTGCCCATCTACCATCTCACTAAAAAGATTGGAAGTGAATTTGTCCTTATAAAAAAAACATGTTACTCAAGTTAAAAACTTAAAGTTCAACTTTACAGTGAGATAATAGATGGGCAAAAAGTTTTTCAAATATGGATCAAAACCGAAACCGGCCTGAACTGATCTGAAAATTCGGATGGGCCGAATATTCGGGTCAAAGGTTTTAAAATCCGGATTCGGTTGGAAAAAGCCTTAAACCGAATAATTCGGATTGGTTTTGGTTTCGTCCTAAAACCGACCCGAACCGAAGATGCCCAGCCCTAATTACCAGCATATATGCACAGGTAACCTCTCAATTACATTGATAATAAAAACTAACTGATATTAATATAGTCCTTAGAAATAATACCATAACCATGACTCACCACACGACACGACCAACGACACCAACCTATCAAAAAAACCTAAATCATCTCTCAAAGAGGATGCTGAAACCCTGGCTCAAAGAGGAGGGACAACGAAATAACCAACTAAAAGACATAAAAAAAAAAATCAAAGACCTAGGCCCAAACCAACCCAAAATGGCTCTCAAGGGCAAGCCCCCTAAGATCCGGCCCAAAGACAACTTACTACAACTTGGTGACTCCCGGGATCACCCGAAAATCGACGTCATTCCTGACCCTATAGCTTCATGGTGTAGCAAACCACCCATCCTTCTTTGTCAACACCAGGACGAAACACGATGGCCCGAACCCAGATCGTAAGAGCAACCGGGTTGGCCATCACTGCTTCGTCCTCCCCGTCTCGCCGTTCCGCCACACCATCTCACCTCACCGCAAGCAGGCCCCAAACCGCCGCTCAAATGTGACAACAAAACCTTGCCATCGAGACAACACCGATCCCCAAACCAGATCTGCCAACAACTATCCGGTCCGCCCAAAGAAAGTCTAGCCCTCTCGATCCACCGTCACTGCCTACCGAGTTTGAACACCACCCGGTCACCTTCAATACCTGTCCGGCAGGGAACCTAACCACATCAACAAGGCTAGAAGCCAACACCGGCGGGTAGAGGTGCCGCTAAACAAGCCACATACTCACAAAACCCTAAACTTTTCCTCTCTGACGTGAGACATTATGAAAGCTTCTATGGCCCGAGTCTTGTCCTAAATTAACCGACAAATTTTAGTTTATTTGCCTACGGAAATTCACAATTTGTTGTATGAGATTATTCGACTTTAAGCTTTTTCATATGCATATATAATTGGGTTATTAAATCGTGTTTATGGTTATTGTTGCTTTACAAAACCACCCTGAACCCTTCTCAATAACCATCAACAAACTCAAGTACTGAACCACGTACAGTGTATCCCGACTTCGTGAGTGAAAGTACGTGCTTAAATCATTGTAAATATGTAAATATTCGCTGTTAGTTAATCTATTTGATATTTTGATTCATGCTAGATGTCTAATCCAGTCAATATTTTTTAAATAACTATAGGCGATGGAGAGAGGTCTAGTACTCGAGTATTTAGATTGACACCTAGCTAGACGGGTTTTTAATTCAGTTTCATTTTATTAACAACATATAAATAAGTGCCTGTGTTTGGCTCCAGATTTTGGATTCAAACAGCTTCATCAAAACAAAATACTTCAGTACTTGTATTGGAAAACATAGGTATTGGCCGTATTGCAAATTTGCAAACCTAAAGTACATATAAAGTAATATAATTGATTGAAATTAAACATGAGAATGTTGTAAATATTATATATGTGGATTGAATATTTATGATGAGTCTCCTTCATGCAAAGCTCACACAGTCTCACTTATGTGATCGACACACCATATCTACTATATAAGATACATGTATTCCGGCCCATCAGATACATGATCTTGGAGCTTGCATCAATCAATCTGGGGGAGCATTTAAAATTATGATACCTAGGACATATGCGCATTGCACTCTTTTTCTCTTTCGACCATGGTTGTTTTTTCCCACAAAGTTTTTATTACCTGGCAAGGTTTTTAACGAGACAACAATAAGCGCGTTCAACACCATATCATTCATTGGTGGACATCTAATGTGGAGTGTTGTAAATATTACTTATATGTGGATGTCCACATAATTACTCGTTAGTTATGTCTTTATAATGTACTAAACTCCTATATAAAGGAGCCTAATGAAAATAAATGAAACAATTCTTCCTCTTTCCACATATTATCTCTCTATCATCTCTCTTATTTCCTTAGTTTATAACAGAGAAAAAGAGTTCAATATATACTATGATGAGTACTTGATCAAGAAAAGACAAGGAGAAAAAGAAAAAGTCATATTTAAAGCATTTAACCC
Organism: Fragaria nilgerrensis; assembly: GCA_010134655.1. Lineage (NCBI taxonomy): Eukaryota > Viridiplantae > Streptophyta > Magnoliopsida > Rosales > Rosaceae > Fragaria > Fragaria nilgerrensis. The sequence continues at coordinate 12,541,345 of CM020981.1, forward strand.
AAAAAAATTCTGATTCTTTTTAAATAACACTGCTTATGCGTACTCAACCACATAATTTGTTTAATTAAAGAAGAAAAAACGTGTATGTGATCGGATTAATGTTCTCATCCTTGAATGAGTCAATAATTGCAGGCTTGCTCACCTGCGGACCAATTTTTAAGGGACAAAAATGGATGAAATTGTGATGACCGTTAGATCTTAAGTGAGTTGATCTAATGAACAGTGTACCAAATCAATTAAAGCAAGTATCCTGCTATTCTTTACCCAATCTTGTCTCCGTCTTCTTCCTCCTCCTCCATTTCATCTCATACCAAATCGATCAAAACCCAGTAGAGTATCCCTATCTTCTTCTCCTCCTCCATCTCATCTCATACTCACATGCTACTAAAGTAGCTATAGCTAGCTAACTATGCCATGGACCAAGTCACCGGATGAACACCTTCATCTTGATTGAGTCCCAAAGCATTCCACATTGCATCAGACCCATGCTATAACCAACAACAAACTAATCTAACCCAATTACCGACTTTAATTAGTACCTTTTCTTTGTGAAGCTCCTCAAGGTGAGACTTAAGCTTTCCCAACCTCTTCAGAGTCAAATTTGTCTCATCCACTCCGGCATACTCACTGGCATTCCCAGCCACATCGTTGCCGGCTATCTCCGATGAGATCCTGGTAATCTGTGACTGAATGACCGAAAAGTCCTTGACCCTCTCTTGTTCTTCAAGCTCAATTCCTCCAAAACAGGCTTGACAACATAAATCTGGTCCCGGAGAGTCCCTCTTGCCCGGGAAAAGGAAGTGGCTTCGCCGAGAGCAGAGGCGATGGCGACAATTTGAGCTTGGCCGTCGGCGAGGGACTTGTGCAACTCGGCCTGGTACTTTCTGGTCATCTCGACCTTCTTGCGGTAGATGTCGAGGCACTCTTGCTCGAGCTGGAGAAGCATGGTACGTGTCACTCTTACTCAATCATATGGACAACGCCATATGATTGAGAAGAGACCCATCACACCAATATGATTGAGACGATATCCATGGCATAGTTAGCTAGCTATAGCTACTTTAGTAGCATATGAGTATGAGATGAGATGGAGGAGGAGGAGGAAGAAGATAGGGATACTCTATTGGGTTTTGATCAATTTGGTATGAGATGAGATGGAGGAGGAAGAAGACGGAGACAAGATTGGGTAAAGAATAGCAGGATACTTGCTTTAATTGATTTGGTACGCTGTCCATTGGATTAACTCACTTAAGATCTAACGGATCTAACGGTCATCACAATTTCATCCTTTTTTGTCCCTTAAAAATTGGTCCGCAGGTGAGCAGGCTTGTCAATAACTGATGCCTTCCATAAAATGAATATTGTTTTTCTTTTTAATTTTATATCGTGACAAATATGAGATTTAGACACCCATTTGTACCAAAAAATATATTAGGTTCACACCATTCATTGCTAGTATAATGCTAGTATAAGTTGTCGACGTGTATGTTTTGAACATTTGCCACACATGTTGGGTTGTTTTGAGGATACTAATATTATGCCACTTGAGAATATATCGACAATATTTCCTATAAATTTATAAGATTTTGGATCACTTCATTCATTGTTAATTGATCGATTTTACTTGTGAAGCTCCTATTATTTTATCATTTTATCATGGTATCAATCTTTGCAACTTCAGCCGTGGAATCATATATCCAACCATCTAAGAGCATCACACAGATGAGAAGATCCAGCTATCTAGGGTCTATGACTAATTAAAGTCTAATGGATATTTACGTACCCCAAAATTATACAGAAGGCTGATAGTAATTATATCTTATTACTAAGCGATAAATATATGAAATAAGTTCAGACTCTTATTATTTATCTATTTTAAGCATGGTTAATCGATACAGTAAATCCATGCACTCTGTAGCAAGGGAGATTATTTACCTTCAACGCCAGCGTTCGAATTCCTTCTCCTTTCACTATCTTTGATCGCTTCCTGATTTGAGCTATAGCATTGTACTCCAAAGACCAAGTACAGAGTCCGGTTGTTGAGAGTTGAGACGTCAATCGATCTGATCGACAGTACTATATTAATCTTTAGTCCCATAAGAAAGACTCTTCCATTCTGAGAATGGTATCCATCGGATCCAGCTGCCACGTCGCCGCCACCGGAAAGTAGTACTCATGATCACCGTGATACTGTCCAACATCTTTTAGCAGATCAGGAAGGTCATAGAATGTGTCATCGTCATGTTCATCTGATAGTGGTGAAGTTGGTGATGAATCTCGACACGGCTGTGCTTCTTCCGGTTCATGAGTTTCATGGCTATTCCTGCAGTTAGGGTAGCTAAGAGCAGCTGCTTTAGCTGCCGCAGCTTGAATGTCCTTCGGCGACGAGCTAGCTGGGCGAGGAAGCTCCTGTGCTAGCTCAGGGAAGTTTAAGTAGGCTGAGCTGCCTTTGATCGTCAGAGCCGCCACGTCGTGAGCTCGAGCTGCCATTTCCGGTGTCTCAAATGTTCCCAGCCATATTCTCGACTTCTTTCTCGGCTCTCTGATTTCTGATACCCATTTTCCCCATTGACGCCTTCGAACTCCTCTATACATTGGATGCTGCTGACTACCTTCTTCACTCCCATCACTCTTTGCTCCTTTCCCGCTCCCGTTTTCGATCACTCGCTTCTTCTTCGCTCCCTTACGCTTCTTCCCTGCTTCACACTCTGCAGAGGTAGTTGAACCAGAAGAAGAGGAGGAGGTGGTTGATTGCTCTTCTTCCATTATGAAGAAAGAAGAAGGTGCGGTGTGGAGTGTTAACTTCTTTTCAGTTATATAAGAAGAGTACGTAGCAAATTTAAAGCAATTTAGGGACCATGAGCAGTGAAGGATACAAAATTATTGGGTATTTTTGCTGCCCCAAATTTGATGTCTGTATGACGTGTATTTGGCATCATCTAGCTTTTACAGGTCTTGGTATTTTGGCCTCTCCTATTGTCTCATTGAACAGCTCAATTCGAGAATGATTAGGGCACTTTCATGTGCCTCATTATTTTAACTGGGCAGAAACCAATTGGGGGTAAGCAGTAATAGTTTGTAACATAGCCGAGGGAATGGTGGGTCATCAAATGTAGTATTTGCCTGTTCGCTTGCTGCTTGCTAAAGCTACCCCAGGCGTGTTTTGTTTTCTTTCTCAAGCCACGATTTTCATATGATCTGGGTTGGGGTTGTTTCTTTGGTGCCTAGTGGTTTATGCCACCCACAGTTCTATTTTTACTTATTGGAACATGGTTTTTATATCCATTACAATAACTGACATACTTTTTTTTAACAAAATATCAACAGTTTTCTAGTTTAAAAACACTAATTTCTATCAGAAAATATTGTCAGAGTATTTTTTTTCATGACCACAAAAAATAGATTGAAATTTAACTCTAATCAATATTGTCGGCTAGATTCACACTCAAAGATGGGGTTCTTAGGCTCTTACCAACTCCATCCGGGTATACTTTGATTTGAATTTGGTGTGTTTTTTACCTTTATAAATTAAATTAATTCATGATTCCAAGTAATAGAGGATCTAAAGAGGACATCCTTACTTTAAGAATTTGAGGATTTCTATTATTTTACACTAGTAGATGAGACTTCTTTTAACGATCTTAACCGTTGATTCTCTAGATTCATATGCAAAAAACATGTCTACAAAATTTAAACTAATTCCATAATCATTTGGTCATTCAAATTGATGTAAACAATTGTAGGCCGTTAGATAAAATTAAAATGAATATTGTGCTAATCAAATGGTTAAACGTTTTTCATTTTGGCTAATTTTTTATAAGATTCTTATGTGGGTAAGTAACTAGGGAATGAGTGGCTTTGATTGTCAAAATACATGCTAGATTTAGAAACATCCTTGCTTTAAGAATTTAAGGAGGTCCTCTTTAGATTTAGACTATATATATATATAGATATTATCAGGTCCAAATATCCGTATTTATTCAAAAGATACGGATTTTCTTAATTGACCCACTTTTAGATCATATTTTCTCATTTTAACCATTCACATTGTAGATATATATGTGTCACACCCCGGACCCGATGTCGGTGGTTTCCAAGCACCTGACGCCGAACCCGAGGCATGAGCGAGAAAAGTAAAAGAAACTAAAACAATTTCAAATACTTTTCCAGAAATTGTTAAAAATAAAAGAAAATAAAACGTTTAAAAATAACAAAACCAATTACAAAACAAAAGGATGAGCCCTTGCGATCTATCTCACTTTTAATCTCCCGTAATCTTTCATTCACGTCAACTAAACATCACAGTTAGTCTTCTAGAAGTACGTGTCCTCGTACGAACCTGAACAAGACTCATAGGAGTGAGCTTACGCTCAGTAGGGCCAAACCTTTTAAGTTATTCTTAACTATGTGGCACAATCAAGTTATCAAGCAATGTCAAACAATACTTTAAATAAATAACGATAATGATCAATGCATGTATGCTAATGAATATCTTCCTCAATTACTAGCTAATTAGTCCATGTATCAAAGACAAATGAGCCTACATGTCTCATACCGTGTATTTTACCAACCGGGGGTGACTCAGATGTATCGAATATATGATCTAACAATCAGTAATATCTCACCACTTGTACCTCTATTGTTAGTCATCTTGTTATACTCATGGTCTCCAAACCCGAAACCCGATAAGATCGTTTTGTCGATGTCCACCATGGAAAGGGTATACATTCTCTGAATTTGGGCACGTGTGGGCTAGCCTGAATCTTGAACAACCCATGAGGAAACTCAACTACATAAAATATATATATTCTATCAATCTCATTCTCATCTCTACAATCACCATTATCAGTAATCTCACAATTCCTCACAATGCATTATGCATGTCAATTAAATATCAATAATCGTAAAATAACATCCAAAACATGCTTTTACGGAAAGCGATAACATCAATCATATATTTCAATGATATCAATAATGGGTTCCACTTGTGTGCCTTAGGGTATGCATACCCAACCGGTTTTGACTTGGTATAGTAGGTTAAAGCAAACTAACGCCGTTAACTCTCCGTTAAGTCTCTATATATCTACAGTTTTCATTAGAAATGTCTACCATTCAGATGAGCTAAATCACACAAAAGTAGACTTTTTGGAAATCAAACTGATTCTTGACACTGTCTACAACTATCATAAGAAACAGCTACTCCTATCATGAAAAATATCACAAAAAATATTGCAAGTCGTAAGACACATTTAACATAAGACACATCTACTGTTTTAATTAGAAATGTCTACCATTTAGATAAGCAAAATCATAGAAAAGTAGATTTTCTAGAAATTAATCAAAATGGTTCTTGATATTGAACTCATTAAAGCCAAAAGTTGCAAAGTCTACATTTAACATAAGACACATCAACAATTTTCATTATAAATGTCTACCATTTAGATGAGCACAATCACAAAAAAGTAGACTTTCTGGAAATCAAAATGGTTCTTGATATTAAACTCATTAAAGGAAAAAGTTGCAAAGTCTACATTTAACACAAGACACAACTACTATTTTCATAAGAAATGTCTACTATTTAGATGAGCAAAATCATAAAAAAATATACTTTCTGGAAATCAAAATTGTTCTTCAGATTGAATCAATAATTGAAGTTGAAAGTTGCAAAGTTTACATTTAACATAAGAAACAACTACTATTTTCATGAGAAATGTATACCATTTAGATAAGGAAAATCACAAAAAAGTAGATTTTCTGGAAATTAAAATGGTTCTTGATATTGAACCCATTAAAGACAAAAGTTGCAAAGTCAACATTTAACATAAGACACAACTACTATTTTCATGAGAAATGTCTACCATTTAGATGAAGAAAATCAGAAAAAGTAGACTTTCTGGAAATCAAAATTGTTCTTGAGATTGAATCAATAATTGAAGGTGAAAGTTGCAAAGTTTACATTTAACATAAGACACAACTACTATTTTCATGAGAAATGTCTACCATTTAGATGAGCAAAATCATAAAAAAATAGACTTTCTGGAAATCAAAATTGTTTTTGAGAATGAATCAATAATTGAAGGTGAAAGTTGCAAAGTTTACATTTAACATAAGACACAACTACTATTTTCATGGGAAATGTCTACCATTTAGATGAGCAAAATCATAAAAAAATAGACTTTCTGGAAATCAAAATTGTTTTTGAGAATGAATCAATAATTGAAGGTGAAAGTTGCAAAGTTTACATTTAAGATAAGACACAACTACTATTTTCATGAGAAATATCTACCATTTAAATGAGCAAAATAAGAAAAAAGTAGACTTTCTGAAAATCAAAATTGTTCTTGAGATTGAATCAATAATGGAATGTGAAAGTTGCAAAGTCTACATTTAACATAAGACACAACTACAATTTTTATCAGAAATGTCTACCATTTAGATAAGCAAAATCACAAAAAAGTAAACTTTCTGGAAATCAAAATTGTTCTTGAGATTGAATCAATAATGGAAGACACAATTACTATTTTCATGAGAAATGTCTACCATTTGGATGAGCAAAATCACAAAAAAGTAGAATTTCTGGAAATCAAAATTGTTGTTAAGATTGAATCAATAATTGAAGGTGAAAGTTGTAAAGTCTACATTTAACATAAGACACTACTACTCTTTTCATGAGAAATGTTTACCATTTAGATGAGGAAAATCATAAAAAAATAGACTTTCTGGAAATCAAAATTATTTTTGAGATTGAATCAATAATTGAAGATGAAAGTTGCAAAGTCTACATTTAACATAAGACACAACAACTATTTTCATGAGAAATATCTACTATTTAGATGAGAAAAATCATATAAATGTAGACTTTTTGGAAATAAAAATGGTTTTTAAGATTAAACCAACCGAATGTAAAATTTGTAAGTCTACATTTAACATAAGACACAATTTTCATGAGAAATGTCTACCATTTAGATGAGCAAAATCACTAAAAAGTACATTTTCTGAAAATCAAAATTGTTCTTGATATTGAACCCATAAATGAAGGTGAAAGTTGCAAAGTTTACATTTAACATAAAACATAACTACTATTTTCATGCGAAATGTCTACCATTTAGATAAGCAAATCACAAAAATGTATACTTTCTGGAAATCAAAATTGTTCTTGAGCAATATTTATAATTGAAGGTGAAAGTTGCAAAGTTTACATTTAACATAAGACACAACTACAATTTTCATAAGAAATATCTACCATTTAGATGAGCAAAATCAGCAAAAAGTAGACTTTCTGAAAATCAAAATTGTTCTTGAGATTGAATTAATAATTTAAGGTGAAAGTTGCAAAGTTTACATTTAATATAAGACACAACTACAAATTTCATAAGAAGTGTCCACCATTTAGATAAGCAAAATCACAAAAATGTAGACTTTCTGGAAATCAAAATTGTTCTTGAGATTGAATTAATAATGGAAGGTGAAAGTTGCAAAGTCTACATTTAACATAAGACACAACTACTATTTTTATGAAAAATATCTACCATTTAGATGAGAAAAATATCTACTTTCAGAAATAAATATGGTTCTTAAGATTGAACCAACCAAATGTAAAGTTTGAAGTCTACATTTAACATAAGATACAATTACTATTTTCGTGAGAAATGTCTACCATTTATATGAGCAGAATCACAAAAAAATAGACTTTTTGAAAATCAAAATTGTTCTTGAGATTGAAGCAATAATTGAAGGGGAAAGTTGCAAAGTTTACATTTAACATAAGACACAACTACTATTTTCATGAGAAATGTCTACCATTTAAATAACTAAAATCACAAAAAAGTAGACTGTCTAGAAATCAAAATGGTTCTTGATATTGAACTCATTAAAGGCAAAAGTTGCAAAGTCTACATTTAACATAAGACACAACTACTATTTTCATGAGAAATGTCTACCATTTAGATGAGCAAAATCACAAAAAAGTAGACATTCTGGAAATCAAAATTGACCGTCTAATGTGATCATTATAGTGAAACATGGCTATGGTATAAAATTCAACTAGATTCAACAATATTCGGGGCTCGATCAAAGCGGTCAACCTTAATTCATCTTCACTTATCACACGAAAACTATCTTACCTACCTCTTTGTGACCTAGTTGGTCGATTCTTCAACACAATAAAGTCTCACAAAGATAAGACATAACCACCCATGTAAAATTTTGGGGACGTTTACCTCCCGAGGATAGAGCTCTCCTTAGTGAAGCATAAACATAAATAGGGTTGATCGCTTCGATCGGGGCCCAAACATTGGTGAATTAAAATGATTTTTCTACCGTAGCCGTATTTTACTATACCAATCACATCCTATTTCACGAGATTTTTAAAAATTTTGCTTCCTCTATATAGTTGGTTCACAAAATTGTACACTAGCATATAACCTACCAAACAAGTTATACCACATTAGTAGGCACGTTGTGATTCCGATGACTAAAATTCAGACGCAGTTGTGAAGTGGGTCTCGCCAGTGGTCCGTGACATTTTTCGGTGAATTTTTCCGACACTGGAGCTATTTTCTATTTTTAAAGTTTTGAAATGGTGGAAAAAATGTAAAACTTTAATGATATGGACATATTAGTGACTTAGGACGAATGAGGTCGCGACATGAGGCAATTATTGTTGAATTTTCAGAAAAGGAATCCTCCCGAAATGGAAACTTACCATTCCTTTTATAATAGATTTCCATAAATAGTAACTTTCGTTTTTAGAGCATAACTATCCCCCAAAATGGAAACTTACCCTTCCTTTTATAGTTGATTTCTATAAATAGTAACTTTCGTTTTTAGAGCATAACTATCCCCCGAAATAAAAACTTACCCTTCCTTTTATAGTTGATTTCCATAAATGGTAACTTTCAGAAAGTCTACTTTTGCATGTCAGTTAACTTATGTTATTAGTAGATCTAACTTATGTTAATAGTAGACTTAACTCAGGTTAATAGTAGACTTAACTCATGTTAATAGTAGACTTTGCATCTTAGAGTACTTGATCTAACTTTGAAGAACAATCTCAAGAACGAATTTCCAGAAAGTCTACTTTTATGTGATTTTGTTAATCCAACTGGTATACATTTCTCATGAAAAAAATAGTTGTGTCTTATGTTAAATGTAGACTTTGCAACTTTTACCTTCGGTTGGTTCAATCTCAAGAATTATTTATATTTCCAGAAAGTCTATTTTTATATGATTTTGCTCATCTAAATGGTAGACATTTCTGATGAAAATAGTAGATGTGTCTTATGTTAAATGTAGACTTTGCAACTTTTGCCTTTAATGGGTTCAATCTCAAGAACCATTTTGATTTCCAGAAAGTCTACTTTTCTATGATTTTGCTCATCTAAATGGTAGACATTTCTCATGAAAACAGTAGATGTGTCTTTTGTTAAATGTAGATTTTGCAACTTTTGCCTTTAATGAGTTCAATATCAAGAACCATTTTGATTTCTAGAAAGTCTGCTTTTTTGTGATTTTGCTCATCTAAATGGTAGACATTTCTAATGAAAATAGTAGATGTGCCTTATGTTAAGTGTAGATTTTGCAACTTTCATCTTCCATTATTGATTCAATCTCAAGAACAATTTTGATTTCCAGAAAGTCTACTTTTTTGTGATTTTGCTCATCTAAATGGTAGACATTTCAAATGAAAATTGTAGTTGTGTCTTATGTTAAATATAGACTTTGCAACTTTCATTATTGATTCAATCTCAATAACAGTTTTGATTTCCAGAAAGTCTACCTTTTTTGTGATTTTCCTCATCTAAATGGTAGACATTTCTCATGAAAATAGTAGTTGTGTCTTATGTTAAATGTAGACTTTGCAACTTTCACCTTCCATTATTGATTCAATCCCAAGAACAATTTTGATTTCAAAAAATCTATTTTTATGTGATTTTCCTCATCTAAATGGTAGATATTTCTCATGAAAATAGTAGTTGTGTCTTATGTTAAATGTAGACTTTGCAACTTTCACCTTCCATTATTAATTCAATCTCAAGAACAATTTTGATTTCCAGAAAGTCTACTTTTTTGTAATTTTGCTTATCTAAATGGTAGACATTTCTCATGAAAATTGTAGTTGTGTCTTATGTTAAATGTAAACTTTGCAACTTTCTAAAATAGTAGTTGTGTCTTATGTTAAATATAAATTTTGTAACTTTCACCTTCAATTATTGATTCAATCTCAAGAACAATTTTGATTTCCAGAAAGTTTACTTTTTTGTGATTTTGCATATCTAAATGGTAGACATTTCTAATGAAAATAGTAGATATGTCTTATGTTAAATGTAGACTTTGCAACTTTTTCTTTTAATGAGTTCAATCTCAAGAGAGCATACAAGAGGAGTTAGTTTCTTGCAACGAGATCGATTTTAATAAGAAATTGACATATCGATGAGACAAGAGAGAGAGATCGACGAGACAAAGGTGTTCAAATTGTTTGAGTTAGAGAGAGAGTGTGTGTGTGTGTGTGTGTGTGTTCAAATTGTTAGAGAGAGAGACAAAAACTAACTTCGTTAGTGAGAGAGTAAGAGTTAGTTTGAGATTTAAATTGGATGACCAGTCAAGCAGGGAGCAGGTCATCATTAATCTAGTTGGACCAATCATAAGCAACCATGTGGTTAAGGTATCCATACCTTACGACACTCAAGTATTTGCCATTAATAATATCGAAAACAATAACAATCAAGAGTTATATCAACCAATGCCACACAATGCACCGATTTCAATTATAACCTATTTATCAATTTAAAGAAAGGTTCCCCAATAGAGACTCCACCTAGAATCCAAGTTTTGGCTCCGCTAATCTAAATTAGTAACTCAGCGATTCGCGTTCTGAAATCCTTATCCTTCTGCTCCTTGAATCTCGCATCTCACATTCGAACCTCGTACCAAATCTTCATTATGAGAAAGTCAACAGATCACTTCAAATCAACATGATCAAACTCAGAAATTTACTAAGTACACCCAAATCCTTATGCATCTTTTTCAGTCATTGTATCAAGCTTCACACTTCATCTTCCATGCATTATAACATACATGTCCAAAACTCATAATTAAACATTAGCTCCTATCATAATAGTTGGACCATTCTTCAGCAAGTCGGTTTCCGCTCGACCAAACAACTCAATTAAGCAAAACTATTCAGTCTTAGAATCGATCAGAGACCAAGTATTAGACTCAAAAGCCTAATGTCAACCAAACTGTTTCCCAGCAACACAATTACTTCTAATTCATCCAACAACAGTCAAATAAACATTCTCTCCTTCCACTCCTAACTTCAGTTCTTCAAATTGCAGCTCAGCCAAAACATTATCATGAACAATACCTCAATATACAGTAAACTCCCAACATTCCAATTAACAAGTATGAACATTGAAAACAATAGCAAACAACTACTGTTATCAACTCATCGAGCAACACCATCATCATGCACAACAATTGAACACACTGCCAAAATCCCGGAACTCAACTTCTTCCATCTCATCCCAAAGTCAAAACTAACTATCTCATACAAATTCAGTTTACTAACAAAGCTGGAAACCAATTCCTTCAACCCTCACCGCCGCCGTGAACAACGTCACTCACGACGGTCCTCCTCTGCTAAAAAAGCAATTTCTCCAAATCTCAACCAAACTCAATTCCAATTATAGAAACATGTAAAGCTCGACGAGTAGATGAAGATTGATACCTCGCTTGCCTTTGCCGGTGGGCGGAAAACAGAGAACTCTTGCCGGAAAATTCTGAAACTTCTTCTCTTCGATTCTCCCTCACCTGACCTCGTCTCGACAAGCTGAAGTTACAGGGACGTCGAGGATGAGGAGACGAAGCTACCAGCACCATCCATGCCCGCCGCCGTGGCCGGATTCGAGAACTCACTGGTGAACCCATAAATGGTTCTCTCCTTTTTTTCTCTCTCGCCGGAGCTCGTCTTCGAAAACGAAGAACATCTTGAGGACGGGGACGGCGAGATGGACCTGTAGCCACCGGTTGGAGGCCGAGAGGTGGCCGGACAGCGGAAGAGCAGTCGATGTCAAGAAATTAAAATAAAATAGCTTGAAAAATAATCTTTCTTTTAAAAATAGAAAACTGAAATTCCGAGATATTAAAATATGAGTAGATCATCTCTACAAATTTTTAGCCAAATTGATAATCGTTAAGGTATCGAAACTATATGATTACAATGAACGAACCAAATCTGTTTAACAGTAACTGTTCGTGTAATTCATAATTTTGAATACCTTAATGATTATCAATTTGACTAAAATTTTGTAAAGATGATCTACTCATATATACTTAAAAGATGAATGATTAAGATGGGAAAATATGATCGAAAAATATGTCAATTAAGGAAATCCGTACATTTTGAATAAATACGGATGTCCGTATCTGAAAATGTATATATATATATATGTATAGGGTCCTTCCAATAAGGGATCATTTTTTTGTTCATTTATAGGGATAGATCATTTGACGGACTTTTCGATCACAAAATCAAATCTCCACCGTTCAGTTCGTTGGGCAATATGAGTAGATCATTTCTACAAATTTTCAGAAAATTTGGTGATCGTTAAGTCATCCAAATGAGGGATTTATTTTTAATAATCTTGAACAGTGTAGGTTTGACCTAAATGTTAAGTTTTTTGTTTTAATCTCAGTCATCCAAGCCCATTAAAAAACATATCTAATGGTGTGGATCTATCTCTAAAAGTGACAAAAAATAAAGATCCCTTATTAGAAGGGGCCTGATATATATTAGTAAATAAAAGAATTTCAACGACAAGTTACAAGTAAATGACTTACAAATCGGAGCCCAAATGTGAAAGTTCTTCCATGCAACAACTGTGTAAATGACCAGAGATCGACACTGATAGTGTGATATCAATCCTAAATATGTATAGTTAGCTTCTTTTAAATTATGAAGAAGTATATTGTACCTAATGTAATTCACTCGTCAACCACAACAAGTGGCCTAGTGGTAGAGCGTGCATGTAGCTAGGGAACCCTAAACCATCATATATTTAATTCACAAAGTTATCAAAGTGGCCAGGCAATACATAATTGGAACATTTGACACGCGTTTAGGGGTTAGTCATTGTACCTAGCTAATGAGCATTTGCGATACCTTGTCTTGACATTGTTTAAAAAAAATAAAAATAAAAATTGTACTCCGATCGTCCGTTTATGTTAGTGTAAATACACAATTGTGTAAATGCACGTTGGTACTCTAAATTTTTTCATTGCTTGTATAATAGCATCTCTAAATTACTAGTTATTCTATAACTAATGAATATGACCAAAGGTCCTGAATTTCTCTTTATAAATATGAGCAGAGATGTCTAAATTCAAGCCTATATGCTTAAGTCCCTCTACCTTCGTGGTAGTTTCTCTGTCCGGCGGTGGCAGGCATGGTTTTATTTTCCTTTTCTTCTCTAAATCCCTGTTCCAAATCTCCCTAATCCTTCAATTTCAGATTACCCATCCCCTGATGACTACAATTCTTCCCACCACAGTTCTTCCCCTTTCTTCAACTTTTTCCCCGTTTCTGTTCCATTTCCGATCCTCCCACTTTGTTCTCTCATTTTCTTTGTTCTTTCTTATCTTTCTCTGTTCTATTCCTCCATTTCCCAAATTCCAGAATTTTCATGTATGAGATGCACATCATCCTCACCCATCAGGTTCAACGAATGTTCATCGATTGTTATCGGAGTTGTATCGTATATCATATATATGCATGTTGGCGAATCCGCTCATGCTATTCTCGATCTCTCTTTCTTTTTTCTTTTTTCTTTGTTCTTTAGTTACCTTGTGGCCGGGCAATTTTTTGCCTGGTTTTCTGATGTTGGTGATAGTTGATGTTTTGTATGGCGATGGAAGTTGGGTCATGGATATCTTGTGTTTATTTGGATGGGTTATGTGTAGATTTTCCTGCGCTGGTTTGATTTGGCTTGCTTTCAAGCTTTCTACGGCAGATTCTGTGACGTCTCTGTGTCACAGTCAACTCTGGGTTGCGACAGCGACGCCGACGAAACTCATAGCTCACTCTGTACCTAGGCCAAGGCTTGTTCAGCTTGAGGGGCTTGCTTTTTGTTACTTGGACCTGTTTTGGGTCTTATCTTGTAATTTAGTTTTTTTTTTTTAGTTTGTAAATCTGCTTGTTGAAGAAAAATAAAAAAGTATCCTGTCTTCGCCAAAAAAAGAGAGAGCCTATATATGCTTAATTAGAGATGAAACCGATCAAATTATTATATTTTGGGTCATGAAAGAAAGCAAATCAAAGACCAAAGAATTGTCATGTCATAAACCGATAATATATTTTTTTTTTCGACAACATAAACCGATAATAGTTGAATGACATGCAACTTCATGTATTAATTCTCTTGGTACTGAACAAGACGTACTACGACATTTTCACGTGGAAATGTACATAATCGAGCTGGTAGCCTATTACCGTGTGTAAAGACCAGAGACAACTAATAAATGACTGATACCTTCTCATCGCACCACGTACATGTTCTTGTTTAACTTTTAATTTCCATCATGTGCCAATTAACCAATTCAAATTTTGTCTTTCTCCTTTCTGCATTGAGTGATATATTTGAAATATTCATAATTATCTTTGATGTATAATTACTCACGATTAATGAGAACATCATATCGAGTGTTCATTCTAATCGAAAAGTTTAATTAGTCATAATGAGTATTAGATATTAATGAAATGTAACATAAATTGACCATTCTATTCTTTAATATTCTTCAACATTAATGATGAAATACGAATTTGTACTAGTAAAATACTCAATTTAATTAATAGAAATCGTGTCAAGGGTTTCTTACCAATTTAAATTTCATGTACGATTTTTTTTTACAATAAATTAAATGGAAGCAGCACATTAATATTTACCGTGCATTGACATTATCTCTAAGAAACAAAAATTTTTTTAATATTTTATCGTGCATTTCAATTTAAGAATCGATATAGAACAAAAATTAAGTTTGCGTCATTTGTTTGTGTCTTTTTTTTAACAAAATTATGTCTTTACTAGAGAGTAACTGAATATTATTGTAAAGTAAAGAAAAGAAGAAGAGAAGACACATAGAGAATAGTTGGGATGAGGTAAAAGTCTACTCATTCATTCTCATTAGCCCCTTTATATAGAGGTAGGGTTTACATCAGAGTAAATAACTAATGAGTAATTACGTGGACAACCACATAGATTATAATATTTATAACACTCCCCCTTGGATGTCCACTAATAAATGATGAAATTAGACGCACTTAATGTTGTCTCGTTAAAAACCTTGCCAAGTAAGAAAAACCCAGTGGGAGAAAAATAACCCTGGTCGAAGGAGAAAAAGAGTACAACGCGCATATGTCTTAGGTAACATACTTCTGGATGCTCCCCTTGATGAGAATCTCCCCTGAACGTTGCAAGCTTCATGTGTCGTAAATAACGGTTTGATTGTTCATCACTAAAATGACACCATGTGTGCTTTGCTCATATAGGGGCTCATCATGAAATTTCAAACCTACAAAGTTAAAACAATACCAACAGAGCTAGACGATTTCTAATACGTCTTACTTCATTTAGTTATATGACCAAATTCATACACTAAGCAATAGCTAAACAAGATAAGCAAATTGGCATTACAACATTGAAATATCTCATGGTGTATCTAGCCATACACATTAATATCTTTGTGTAGTGATACGTCTCATATAAGCTCTTCAAGAGCTCTGAGTAATTCATAACTTCCCAAGAGTTAGAATATGTAGCAACATAATGATCATAATTCGAATTCGATTTTGTAGTCCAATCATAGTACTCATTGAGACAATTTTGATCACGTTAATTATAACGAAATGAGTATATATGAGCTAGCTTTAAACTATTTGATTCCATGAATTAGCTTCAGGCTCTCTCAAGTATTCATGGATCAAATTACATTAGAATCATTCATGTACTTGAATCCTTTGAGGATTTGACAAGCGATACGCTTGTAATGACACTTCACTTTGGGAATTTGGTTTATCAATGTGTCTTTAAAGGCCCTTGTAATATACAATGACAACATGTCAAAGTCTCTCGTCCATGTAACAGTTACACGTAACACTGTACTTATAGAAAAGTATCATTCGTATAAGGGCAGATTCATAATCCCATGTCTTTTGTAAACATTAAATCATAGTGATTTACTTTCACTGTGGTAAATACCATTTTGTATCTATAGGGTTAAAGGTCAAATTTATTTTCACAGTGGTAAATACATTTTTGTGTCTATAGGGTTAAAAGTCAAAGTATCTCATCACGTTTCAAATATTTAATTTCATTGGAATTGCCTCTTTCCAATTTGGCCAATAATATGCTTTGTTGACATGCATAATAAAACGTGGTATAACATCGATTAATACAGTCTTTAATGATCTTTGGTAGCTACCATTTGTAAATTGTCATAGATGATCATCATTCATAGATCCCACACATTCTTATTTGCATGCATTTTTGATATTGGGTACCCATGCCACTTCTGGGGCAAATATTGTCACTTCTAGGACAAATATATATAGCGAATGTGGATCTTTTACTTGTAATATCACATAGACCATTAGAGAACCTGTATAATCTTTCATTTTCAGGAGCTTAAAACTTTAGACCTGGTGGATACATTCCACTTGAATTCACGCCGTTATTCAAATGACAATAGTCTTATTCTCCTCCTAACGGTGGGAAGACTATCATGTTATGACCATCCGCAGATATGCGTTTAAAACTCTATCACTTTCTTTCAAGTGAGATGTTCTGACACGACCCGCCCCGAATTTCACCCTGAACCCGGAGTAAATCGTGCAGGGACCACCTCTAAGGAAGATTTACCGCAAAATTCGGTACAATCTCTTTTGGAAATGGACAACCCTTCCAATAGAAACTTGCAAACACTTCTAAAGGTTCCAAATCCAACCTTAACTTCTGGAGCCTTCGTGCTCCCCAAAAACAATCACCACCAACAGGATAATAAACATTATCTAAGATAATATACATCCTCCGTCAAATATTTTAAAATATCAACAAGCCTTCACCACAACCAAAAATATATACATTCAACCTAAGTATTCAGAGCTACTAGACACTAGCGGAAGTAAGAAAGCACAGGTAGGCTAAACAAGTAACCTACTGGTGAAAGGTGGTGGAAATACGGGTGACTATGCCTCGTCTCCTACTAGATCTAATCCGAACTCTGCAGACTGGGCATTTTAAAAAGAATGACCAAGGAGAAGACATTTAATAACGTTAGAGTGAGTGGACAAAAATAATTTAATAACAAAATATTTATGCATTCCCATTTTAATTTCATAGAAAAATATACTGCATGCGGCAGCTTAAAAGTGCTCAACTCATAAACTGGCAATTTCACGACTAGCACTGGCTAGTCACAAACTCAAATAAAATGGAGCCTCTCAGGCTAAACTATATATAAACATATATTCGTATATATTTACACTCGTCAGACTCCTTGTATGAATCCTAGAAACAATTTAGAAAAATAGAAATTCATATAAGGCTACAATGCTGGCGTCTAACGCTCACGTTGCGCCATAATGGTATTTTTCCTCATTATGACCGAAGAAGACGGTGTATTTACGTGTGGACTCCCTATATGAAAACCTAAATAAACCGAAAAAGAAAGTAGTTTTCATATAGGGCTATGACGCTTGTGTCTAACACTCACGCCACGCTATAATGGTATTTTACCTCATTATGACGGACCAAACACGTATGGCTAGCTAGCATTTATATACATACTATACTCATAATATCCAAAATATATATATCCACCGAAAATCTCATTTTCGAGATCTCTCCAAAGGAGGAAAAATTGTCAAATAGCCGAGAAATCAATAAGTCTCATCATAAGAAATAAATGATCAATAAAATCATTCATCGCATGCTTTTCAATTAAAAACAAAGTTCAACTAACAACTTAGGCCTAAGCCTGATGACGCTCCGAGACTTCTTCTGCTCGGGCCTCCTCACGTCCTGTTCCAAATATATAATTAATTTCCCACTAAAAATCCAATATTTATACAAAATAGGCAAAATTAACCGAGAGCCATAACCATGCTCATCATTGCCTAACTTCGATATTCTTAAATCGAAACGACTCAAACTTTAATATCATACTCGGCAGCCGTAAATACAACCTTTCCCAGAAATTGACTTAAATCCTACGGCCGGATTTTACATTATTTAACCGCCAAAATACCAAACTTCGGAAATTCACAAACCTATTCAAAACTCATCCGAAAATTTCACAATTCACTCCATTAAATTCCTCTAATTATTACACATTTAAAATCATACAAAACCCCAAAACGGCGGCGGCGACTGCCGGAGGCCAATTCCGGCGAGCTCCAAATCCTAAGAAATTTTAACAACATCTTCCTCTCAACATCCCAAATAACTTTCCTAACTAACACAATCACCAATTCCAAGCCTAACTAGGTTAATCGAACAAAAACATCCTCAAAGCCCTAGAATTTCAACTTCGAATTTCTCCTTACCGAGCTCAAGAGGGAGTGAGCCTTTTGGAGGGGTTGTTGCACGGGAGAAGAGCTACAAAACCGTACCAAGCTTACCCGGATTGGTGGCCGGAGGAGGGAGTTCCGACGACGGAAGGCTTTAGGCAGTCGAGCCTTTCGGGCGAGACTACTCCTTCACGGTGGAGCTAGGGCGGCTGCCACCGGTCTAGAATGGAAGCTGGGTTGGAGACCGAGTGAACGGGACTGGTTTAGCGGCGAACGGTGGCCGGACGGCGGCGGACGGGCTGCCGGAAAAATGGGCAGCGGAGGGATTTGGGAGAGAGAGAACAAGGAGAAAAATCGGGTGGGAAGAGAGAGAAGGAAGAAGAAAAAGATTTGGGCCTCTAAACCCAGTCCAACATCTTTTAAATCAAACCCAATTCTAAAAATTAACACCCCCAAAAATAATACCCTAATAAAAATTACCTTTTACTAGCTAAAATTTATCATTTTTACCGTCGTTACATTTTTCTCCTACGAATAACTCTCCGAAATAATCGTCCCTCAAAACCCCTCTAGGGACCAATTAAACTATATCTCAATGTCGGAGACGGTAAAATTCTTATTACAATCAAGCTAGTAAATAAGATAAAATTTTACGGGTCGGGATGTGACATGTTCATTGGCTGGTGGCGAACCTAAACCAAATATGAGGTCAAAAATATCATATTCATTAATATCAATCCATATATCATTCTCTAATGGCGTACCTGCAACCTTTGTATGTGTAGCCGTATTAGGAACTCTAACATTGTATCATGACATTCTCTTCAAGATAACCATGTCACTTGGATACATGTGCATCTCATAAATCAAATGGGGTATAAAGTATTTGAGTTAATATGGATGATCTCATAGACTTAAATCCAAGTTGACGTCTATGCTTTTAGCATATACATTTGTCAAGATCTTTTATCAACAATCACTAACTGAGACATATCTCAAAATCAGAATGAGAAGGTGGATAAACAACTCACACCAATTTACATCGTTCTTCAGGAACAATCTCTCTCCCACTCACGACGGGAGGATTGTCTCATTAAAGTGTCAAAGAAACGATCGGCTATGAGTAGGGCTAGTGATCATCAAAACTTGTTATTGATTATAATCAACACTATAAGTAAAATATGACATAACTTGTCATGCCAAATAAACTTGCCATGCCAAATAATGTATTTGGTTCAATGAACTTCTGGTTCATGATATAATTATATGCCACAATTTATTGGATAAATTTAGCACTCTATGTGCTCTTCTGGAGCCATCAATCATATGTGTAATCAAAGCTTCAGGTTCGAATATTTACTATTAGAACTTCGGGTTCTACAGTACAATATTGAAACTTCTGGCTCAATATTACATGCATTCAAAATTCATATCTTCAACATATAGGGTTGTTGGCCCGTATGAATAACAATAAAATTTAAACAATATGTAACATAATATAAGTACATAACAAAATAAAGAAATAACTGTAAAGAGCAAAAAGTAAATAAATTGACATAGGAAACTTCTGGTTCCATGAATGAATAAAATACACAGAACTTCTGGTCTGATTAATTTCGCATATATGATCATATTGTTTCTCTCCTCTAATTACACAAGATCATAATATCAAAATAAGGTGAGGAACTTCGGGCTCTCATATAAATCACAAGATGTGGTTCTGTCATATTATATATGACTTTAAGGGACTTCTGGCCCTTCTTGATTGTATGAGTTTTGAGAATCTTCATATCGCAATTTCATTATATTACTCTTTGAGGAACTTCAGGCCCTCCATAGTTCGATTAAGAGACTTCAGGTCTCGATCTATGATCACACAATTCACAACTAGGTGGAACCATGAGTTTACTCTCAAATAATAAAATTGAAACATATATTATGTATATGGTTCCATAGAATTGCAAAACCACAAGACAGTATGCCAAACAAGATACATAATGAAAACGTATACATAAGGAAATATTTGCCACTTAATGGAAAATTTTGCGGGCATAGTAAATAATAGAAAACTGAAACGGAAATAAAACTGAGCATTGATCGATTACCATATATTGAATCTCAATGTCATGGTTGTATGTGAGAGGTGTCATGTCGAACAAAGAAAACCAAGGGCTCGTTATGCATGATAAATGGATGTATATACAACAAACTACATCTAAAAAGGGTAAAAACAATAGTATAAATATGTGATGCAGTTATCAAAAAGGATTACTGATTATTCATGAGAAGAATAGTACCAGCAAACATGACGATTGTATATAACATGGATATATAAGAAAAGCTATGATTCATAGATCATGAATTGGGCATAAAAACCAATGGAGGGTGCACCAAATACTCTTTGATCATCATCGAATCTACTTAACATGGACAAGGATGTGCGTGCTAGCATGTCAATCTATAGCTAGTGGTAGAAGAAAAAATATGAGATTTTTTTTTTAGGGGTTTTGGCGTTCTCAACTCAATGGTAGAGTCGTGCTAATAATGTGTTGTAAAGTAAAGAAGAAGAGAAGACACAGAGAGAATAGTTGGGAGGAGGTAAAAGTCTACTCATTCATTCTCATTAGCCCCTTTATATAGAGGTAGGGTTTACATCAGAGTACATAACTAATGAGTAATTACGTGGACAACCACATAAATTATAATATTATAACAAATATGAATTTAACTTTTTAGTATAATAAAAGTTGATCATTCTAAGTGTGAGTTCTCACTGGTTATGAGTTGACAAAATAAATTACGAATATCCAATAATTAATTATACAAACTTGATTTAAATTGGTAATTAAGCCGCGTCTCTGGTTTCTTGCCAAGTGTGGATGCCCAGTTCGACAGCATGCATTCGTGGCAACGTCGTCGGACGGGCCAAGAGGGATCGAGCTGTGTTCGTAGATTAGTGGATAGCCGAAGAATGGTTTGCGGGTCGTGAGCGTCGATGCCATGGAAACGTGGAGTTTTTTTGAAGGAAGGGCAATGGTGGGTTGGTAAGAGGACTGAGATTGTGTCGTACAATCCTTGAGGGGAGTGCAAAAAGCCTCTTTGATTGTGTTATATGGTGTCGGGGACGATGAGGTCGCCTGATGGTGATGACCATGGTTGGCAGCGTCGGGTTCAACTGTGCCTAAATCGAATTAGATCAATCTGATCAAGTTGGGGCGTTTTTATTTTTATTTATGCTAAAATGATTTTTTAATTTTTGCACTATGCAACTTTAATTATGCCGCCAACAATACCCTATCATTTTAAGGTGGGGCGCGAATAGCTTGTGCCAATCTATGCACCTTGTGTGACTTATCTACTTTAGATACGTTTTTTTGGTCAAATGGTCGCAATCTCCAAATGGAAGGATGAAACTAAATGTGTCCTCGGTTTATTTTGACGACAACATAGTAGGAAACTTGCATTATCCGACAATATTGCCCAACCTTGCCATGCAAGGGCGGAGCCAGCCTAATCTTGACTAGGTTGGAGCCCAGGTGAGAATGAAACCCAGAAAAAAAAAAACCAAATCTCATAATGAAAAAAAATAATAATAAAAAAATATGAGAACCATGGACAAGAAAGGGATCGTAAACGATGGTCAAATCTGAGATGTGATATGAGATGGGTATAGATTATGAAGTAGGATAGGATAGAAGAATTAATTGGTTGAACGTGAAATCTAGACTGAAAAGGATTGCATGCAAAGGGAGAAGTTGTCAGTCAGAGAAGATGAAGAGGGAGTTCACGAACTTGTTGAAAGAAAAGGAATTACTGTTTGGTGAAAGAGATGAAATCTTAATGGACAGAGAGAAGAGATAAAAACTAAAAGAAGAGTTTGTGTCCCAATGATTTTGTTATTTGGTTTGGTAAAAAGGAAAATTTTTAAATGGTGCCCTAAGTTAAGCCCATTCATCATTTTGACATCTCAATTTTGAAAACTATGATAATGGTACCTCAACATTTAAACCCAATCTAACATTAGTTCCTTCCGTGATTGACACTGTTAAGTTGCACTACCAGGACAAACACTTTAGCTGACGAAAAAGTTTCGTCGCCTGTTAACTTAATTCGTCGGCTACGATCTTAGCCGACGAAAGGTCGTCGGCTATAGTTTCATCGGGAAAGCGTCATTGGCGATGACTTGAGCCGACGAAACTAGATACCGTTGTCGGCTATTGTTCACTATTTAGCCGACGAACTATTTTGTCGTCAGCTTTTGTTCATGTATTTCGCCGACGAAAGATAGTTGTCAGCTATTGTTTCAGTATTTAGCCGACGACAGAAGATGTCGTCGGCTATTGTCCCAGAATTTAGCCGACGAATATCTTAAAATGTTTCGTCGACCATAGTCTGAGACTTTAGCGGACGAAACATTTTAAGATATTCATCGGCAAAAGTATGTAATAAAAAATTAAAAAAATAACTATACCCGACGAAATATAGTCAGTTTCGTCAGCTTTAGTAGGGTTTAGCCGACGAAACATGTCATAATTCGTCGGCAAAACGTTGTGAAAAAAAAATTAAAAATGCTATAGCCGACGAATTCGTCAGCTATAAGTCTATTCCAGTAAAAAAAAAATACGCGAAATTTCTAAATTACCATTCCAAGCAAGCTGCCAAATTCGCAAAAACAATTTCATATATATAACCAACAAGAAGCACATAAAACTATATAATTTATTAACTACACAGAATCTAAATTGTCTAAATCAATATCTGATTCTAGGGCCTGCTGCTGAGGAGATTGCGGCGGCTGAGGTAGCGGTATAGGAGTAGGCATGGGTGGAGCTGGAAGTCCCTGACGCTGGGCAGCTATAAACTCCTGCATGTACTGGAACATCTGCTGCTGCTGGGCGGCATATACCGCGGCAGTATAGACTCTCTGGTCGGCCATCTGGGCGGCATGAGCGGCAGCCTGAGCAGCAGCTTGAGCAGCTTGTTGTTCCCGTAGTCTCTCAACTTCCGACTCTAGCTGAGTTGTCTTGCTGCTGGTCGAGGCTGCCTTTCGTTGAAATCCTGAAGTGGTATTCAGGACCCCCTCGCCCTTCTTTTCTAGACCCCGGCAATAGAAGTTGTTTTCTCGCGGTGCGAAAGCTGTGCCCATGATCCTCGCCCCAACCCTCAGATCCGAAGTGTCGATCCGGGACATGGCTTCGGACATCTCTTCCTCATGCGTGTCCGGCCATGTCTCCCTCACTATAGCACTCATCACCTCGTCACTAGCCTCCCTCACCTTCGCCTAATTGGATAGGAAAAAAATGATTAATTAACATTTTGACATATATATATAAGTAAAATTAAAAATTTAAAAACGTAAGATGACTTACAATATCCTCCTAGGAGTCAGGATATGCCTTCTCATACGTATAGACGTACCGGTTGACTTCTGGATATTCCCTGGCCGCCTCGTCCATGAAGACAGCGAACGGTCTAGAACCGGCATGATAGAACCGGCATGAAGACAGCGAACGGTCTAGAACCAGGAAACGGCCTTCAAAGAAAAAAAATAAACTATTAGTAAAATATTTAAAAACGGACGTACTTAATGACAAATTAACTAATTAATTTTTTTAAATACCTGTTTACGAGGGTTGTTGAATTCTGGGTGTCAGAAGCCAACGCCACTCGTACTCCTGTACTGAAACTCAGCAGGGGTACCAGAACGTGCGTTCCCGTGCGTAGTCCAGTGGGTCCGCAACTCGTTCTTCCACTCCTTGTACCTACATATACAACAAAAATATTAGAAATATTATTAATATCACATACATTTTTTTTTTCATTAACTTCCTAACGTACCTTCCCCCATGCACAACGTCCGCCCAGCTGTTCTTCAGATGTTCGGGAACGTCAAACCACACCTGCATTTAAATTAAGAATTAGTTTAGTTTTTCGACAAATCAACAATGTAATACATAATATTATTGAGGCATTTTGTAAACTCACCGACATCGCGTTGTGGACCATGTCCTTAACCTCCTGCGGGACCTCGCCCCAGTCTGACCACAACATAGGGACTCTATCCCTAATGAGCGCTCCCACACGGCCGGAGTACGTCCTCGACTTCCCTCCCGATACTATGTGGCCATCCCCCTCAGTATCGATGACAATCCTCCTTGAGGTAGTGACGGTCTTCTCGAGAGCCTTTCCTGTGACGGGGCCTCTCTTCTTCTTTGTCGGCTTCGCTCCGACGGTGCCTATCACAAGATTGTATTTTCATGTTTTCTCTCCCCAAATCTTTTCTCTCCAGAATAATGTCTCTTTTCTGATCAGTATCAGAATTTGTGGTGAGCCATGTATTGGCTGCATACAAAAATTAGAGACATCTAGAAATTATAACACACCATTGACCATTAATATCCATCATTGAAAGTAGCTCTTGCAACTCACCAGTGAGAGAAAGAATTAACATTGATTAAAATACATTATATATCAAGTACAGAAGTTCATGAACTATGTTGCAAGGACACAGACACGAACACGGCGCGACACGGCGACACGGTATAACTCAAAACACTACTACACATAAGGTCATCTACGGTGTTTGAAAAACGTCATAGAAACCATTTCATGGCATTTTTCGACGCCGTCCCTTAACGCCGTCTACAGTGACGCCGTGTTTTTTATGGTGTTTTTTAAAACGCTGTTTATACAGCGTTGTCAAAACGCCATCAAAGGTATTGTTTCTGCATAATCCCGGAGACTATGTAGAAGCACGGAGGAACACGAATTATAGACAATCATGAATAAGAGACAACATGGGCAACAGACACAAGGACATATAGTGGTTCACCATGCCATCAAAGGACATGGCTACATCTACTTAAGATTCTACTATCATGGCCAATAGGCCTTGGTGTTACAAGAGCTCTCCAAGATGGAGTGAGTAGGGATCTGGAGAGGGAGATATTCAGCCAGCCAGCCAGAGGCTTTCTACATATGGGAAGCCTTCTTTTTATAGCTAAGGAAGGTTCCCTCACATGACATATTACCAATATGGGACAAAGTGCACATAACTATTATCAAGATGTCTTCTTGTGGAGCTTGGAGGAACACCTTCTCGATGTGGTACCGATGATCTTTCACCATGGCGAGGTAGCCCATATGTCAGTATACCAGAATTACGTCGGGGACGGGGCCTTTTATGACCGAAAAACAGTCTACGAGGTCGTTGCTTATGCTTGCGGTATATCTACATACAACAGGTACATTCCATGACATTTATGAAACACCATGAAAGGTTTTCCAATTATTTTTAAAAAATAGTTGATTTTCTTAAATGCAGAAAATCAATTATCTTTTTGGCTATTGACAAAAATATCACACACACCAGAAAGACAAAAATTCCATCAATGTAATTTTTATTGCTTCTCTACAAATTCAAGTATACATAAGCTTAGAGGAAGAACAGAAAAAAATGACTACACAAGCTGTTCTAGGCTAGCTAAACCATAGTTTTTTGGAAGTAGTTGAGACTAGAAACTGCTGTCTTTGGAAGTGGTCGAGAGACTATAGCAACTCCTCCTATAAAGCAAACAAAGAAAGATTAGACATTGAACAAGTTAATAATCATACAATATACTATAATTAGTCTCCAATGATATCATAGAACAATGCTAAGCATCCAAAAGTTCATAGGAATATCGAAATCAGTTCAAGGGTCCCCAGAATGTCAAGTTATTTTTCACCTATGGATGTTTAATAAGTGAATCACTGGTGGAGCTTTTGATTATAGTCTCATAGGAAAGATAAGATTGAGTACCACATAATACATATCTAATGTATATCTAATTTTTTTTTTTTTGAAAAGGATAACTTATATTGCCAAAATGCACGTATATCCAAATGCCGTCCTCCACAAAGTATGCTGAGGGAGGCTTACAAGCATCAAGACAAGTACCTTTATTGATTACACATAGGCTCAAGAAGAGCCCGAAGCAAGAGAAATCAAAACTTACTACCTAAGTCCCTGGAACAAAATATTAGCTGCCTAAGACCTCAATTGTTGTACACCTAATAAGCTTAGGAAATAAGTAGTAAATCAAGACATGTACCTTTATTGATTACACATAGGCTCAAGAAGAGCCCGAAGCAAGAGAAATCAAAACTTACTATCTAAGTTCCTGGAACAGAATATTAGCTGCCTAAGACCTTAATTGTTGTACCTAATAAGCTTAGGAAATAAGTAGTAAATCTACTTTTGATGCTCGGGCTGAGGGCAACCCGAATTCTAAGTCTTGCCCTTACCCTTAGCGTTAGGGCAAAACTCCTCACCAGCATCTGCAATCAGAAAAAGCAGCCCAAGACCAATAGCAGTTTCAAATGAATCCACCTTATCGGGCCCAATCTCAAACCCATCTGACCCATAAGTGGGAATCCAATTATCAGGTCGAGCCCAATCATCTCCTCCACAATCAACCCTAGGTTCGGGTTTCCTGCCGTACAAGCTAGGCCGGCCTCTCCGACGGCTTCCCCGGCCGCCATGAAAGTTGTAGAGCACAACCTCGCTTGAAGGATCGCCAACTCAATCTCCGACGAGGCCATATAGTTCGGCACCGAACTCAAAGCCACTGCCACGTAATCTGCATATGGGTCTTTAGTCTCCATCGCCGCCATAGATTCAGGCCAACAAGGAGGTTCTTGAACTTTTGCAGACGAAACTCCGACGAAGGTCGCCGAAGGGCGTCCACCTGCAACATTCTCAATCTCCAGAGAATACCATCACATGAACCTTGGCGTTACCGCCATCTTGCAACTGCTGGAACGACAAAGCACAAGGCCAGCCGCCGCGTCAATGAAACCTAGGTTTCGTAAGGCCAGGGTACTCCGAAAGAGACGGAGCATAGGCGTCATGTTGGAGTTTTGTTTTGAATAAGTCGTAGTATAAAAAGAAAAACAAAAGTTGTATATCTAATTGAATACCAATACCCTTAAGCTACAGTTAGGTGCAATTACCAAATCATAATAAAGGCTTTGCAAGCAAGTACACTAAAATTTCAAGTCAGAGATATACATACATATCTAACCTTAAGAGCATTGTGGGCATGTATGAGATAGTCGATTTAAGATCCTGAAAAAAATCAGAATACAAAAGATGTATAAGTCAAACTATATCAAAGTTTGCATGACTCAAATTAAATGGGCAACTGATCAATAATGTGTAAAGTATATAAGATCATAAGGTATAGTCTTGCATCAGAAACTTGAATAAAAACCTAACAAGCACTTATTCCCTTAAACAATTCACATGGTTATTCCTACAGCTCCCTGTGTTTACATAATATGGGGAGACTATGGTTCATAAGATTCTGAGCTACACCAAATATATTTATAACTGTTATGACAGTCAAGACTAAACATAAAGAAAAAGAATCAAACCTTTGCTCTACCACAAATGATCAAATAACTTTGCAAAAGCTGAATTATCTGTTCCTTTTCCTCCTTCCTGACAACAGACACCACTTCAGCATTTGCCTTACTTGTAGTTAGCTTCCCTACTGCATAACGTCACCAGCAACAAAATACAGATCAAAACAACTGAAAGGAGAAAAACGGTACACAAAAGAAGCAGTGAAAAATTAAAGAACCTGAAAAGATGAATCGTAGCTTTTTCTATTAGGAAATATTTGATGTTAAAGCCAATTCTGTAACATTATCCCAAGAACCCTTTCCTTCCTTAAATGCAAAACAAAACCAATTGACATCTTATCCACAAAGAAACATTATCTCAAGAACCATTTCTCCTTGAATATGTTTCTATAGAGAAAGAAAAAGCCAGACAAAGGAATGGCATTAAAAGACACATAACAAAAATAGAGTGAATGAACTGAACTCAACAATAGCATTACTTGTTTTAGAACACTAAACAACAACACTAGAGGCTAATTTGAAAATGAAGGTATGTGATTATGAACCAAATGAATGACCTATTTGTTGCATAACTTAACAAGATTCTTTGTTCAACAAACCAATTAAACCCAGTAATGATACTGAGACCACGACAATCCAGTGAGAGTACTCTTTGTTTAATGCACCAAGCAAACAAGCATAGGACACTTCAAGTTTCAATTAAACTACTTAATAAAACTGAGACCTATAGTCAATAAACTGCCAAATGACTCCAATGAATGTTTCACAAAGAGCACTGCTGGTTTAACATATTAAATGTAATAAAACTATAAAAGAGAGACCGAATATTAATACCTCAATCTATATAGTTCATAACAAAACCGATTTCTATAGAAATAATTAACCAAAAAACTTAACCTAAAAATTAAGAACAAGCTCAAGCCGAAGATCATCAAACTTTCGCATTTCAGATATTGATTAAGCAGAACTAGGGGGAGAGAGAGAGGGGGAGAGAGAGAGAGAGAGAGAGAGATGAATTTGAACCTCGTTTCCTCGATAAAGACAATTTTGGTTTTTTTGGCATCAATTTGAAGAAGGTGCGGTCTCACATCGCCGGAATTTGAGTCTCCGGCTGAGGCTTTGGGGTAGGCTTCCAATGAACCTGTCGAGAGTGGTCTGACATGAAGTGAAGTCGTGGGCTTGGAGGAAACGGTAGTTTCTGAATTTAGATCTGAAGGAATAGGCGAACCTTGGGCATCTCCTCCTTCATTCACTGAAGAGTAGATCTGAAGCACATCAAACGCGATCTTGTTGGATTCTGTTTGACGATTGCAATCGTCCCCAAAACTGAGAAAGTCGCGAAAAATTATAGATTCCGAAAATAGGGGGATCGAAACAACGATGGCGAGTGGGTGAAGGTGGTGGACTGAGATATTATGGTAGATCGAGTTGCTGACAAACAAGATTTTGGTTTTTGGGTCTAGGTTTTCAAGAGTTAAGAGAGAGAGAGAACAAATTCAGAAAGGTTGTGTTGGCCTATTGACTATTCATATTCAATCATTAGGATTTCCTACTGCAATCAGGAAAGGTAAAAGCTTGATCTGAGGTACTTTCGAGAATTCAATCATATGGATCACAGGTAATGAGTTGTTCTTTGCTCATTTATAGTAAGTTAATCTCTTTATTGCCTAATTGTCTTGAATGAGAGATTTCTGGTAAAAAGTCTTATATTTAGGATTTTTCATATCAGTTTTTTTTGAAGTGAATATTTGCAGGATCTGTAATTATCCTAGGATATCTGATTTGGTACTTTTACAAATCAGGCATATTAGAATTTTTATCTGCATCAATCTTGGGTGTTAAAATCATATCTGTTCATTTAAATGCATGAACTCAATCATTGTTCTCTGCAGCCAAGAGATTAATCTGTTATTATCTGATTGCTATATTATAGCATGAAACTACTATATGAGCTTTTGATAAGTGCAAGATGATAGCAGTTCTAAATGCATTATTTCTGAAACGAAATTTGATCTTGTCATTAAAAGGGCATCAGTTAAAGGGGAGTGTCCACACTCTATAAATTGCTTCTGCTGTGACTAGAAATCATAGCTTTTGTATTTTTGATCAATAGTTTTGACTTTTAGAATTGATAAGGTGTAGGATCGATTTACAAACTGCTTGAGTATGTTGATCTTAAGACTGAGTTTCTCCCCCTCTTACTTGCATACAGGTTGCATTTGAGACTGCTATAGAAAAGGTTTGGAGAGAAAGAAAGAAGCTGGTTGTGTCTCAGAACTCAACTATTTGGTTGTGAGAAAGAATCAAAGAATATTGGTAATTGTGAGAGAATCAGTTGAAGAAACTAAGAGTGATTAAGTTAGTGTTTGTAACTTTGTATCTAGTTGTGTGTAAGAACTAGAATACTAAGAGTGACATCAGTCTTAGGATCTGAAATTCAGTTTCTCTCTTTAGAGATACATGAGTTCAAATCACTTGTGTGAGAAGTGAGAGTTGAACTCACTTGTGTGAGAAGTGAGAGTTGTAGTGTTATAGTTGTGTGAGAACTATCACTACCAGAAGAAAGACTTTAGCCGACGAAAAAAAAAAACCAGGCCGACGAAGCTTTTATTCGTCGGCTAAAGTCTTTAGCCAACGAATAAAAGCTTCGTCGGCTAAGTAAATTTTCGTCGGCTATGGTAAACTTTAGCCGACGACATATTAATTTCGTCGGCTAAAGAATTTATTTCGTCGGCTAAAGTTCACAGACTATGGCCGACGATATTTAAAAGTTTAGCCGACGAAATTAATATGTCGTCGGCTAAAGTGCTTTATATTTGCGGATCTGGACAGCAGCAGCTCATCTGGAAAAAAAAACGGGAGAAGAAAAAACGGGAGAAAAAGTTTGGGTGTTGTCGAAATCTGTCCATAATTAGTTTGTGGAGCCATATATAGGTACGTATATGTATATATATGTTAATTAATTGAGTTTTAATTGAGTTGATCGATTTTAAGTGTGATTGAGTTTATTGATTTTGATTGTGATTGAGTTGATTAATTTTGAGTACGTTGGATGTATATATATATGTGTTGATCGATTTGGTTGATGATTTGAATTGATAATATATATATGAATTAATTTGTTGTTAATAAATAGTAGATATATATATATATATGTTAATTAATTTATAATATTATTGTGTTTATATGGTATGAAGTTGTTGATGATTATATGAGTCATGATGATTTTGTGATGATGTTGATATATAATATTGTTATGATCGAGTTGATTGATTTTGAGTATGTTGGATGTATATATATATTATATACGTATATGTTGATCGATTTGGTTGATGATTTGATATAATATATATGAATTAAGTTGTTATTATGTTAATTATTGATAATATTGTGTTGATGGTATATACCACAATGATGATTGTGATGACGTATATATATATTATATATGTGTGTGTGTGTTGTGTTAAATATTGTTATTAATTAGTTGTAGTACGTAGAATATTAGTAAATGACTTGAGATTTTATATATGGCATGAATTTCATTAATAATTAGCTAGCAGTAGCAGCGTTATAAATATATATTTTGTTATATTTTCAGGATATGGATAAGAGTTGGATTTCGCTTCCAAAATGGGACAAAAGATACGGTGCAGGAGTTATGAGTTTTATAGAATATGCGCTGGCTAATGCTAACGGAATACAATTTTATTGCCCGTGCACGAAATGTCAGTGTCGCAGCGATATGCATCGATTCCCATTGACAAAGTATGGCAGCACCTGAGGAGTAACGGGTTTGGGGAGAAGTACACATGTTGGTTATATCACGGTGAAACATCATCAGGGGGTCCGCATGATCATGGGCAATTTTGAGACGGGCAGTACATCCAACGATCCAACAACGGCATTCATCAACGACATGTTTCCTTATGAGAGCGGTGTATGCGCTGAAGGACAGTATATGCCTGACCCGGTGCAGCCCTTCCCTAGAGCTGTCAACACTGCTGGTATTGAAAAGTATAACAAACTGCTTGCTTTCCAACAGACTCCTGTGTACCCCGGTTGTCAGAAGACCGTTCTTGAAAGTGTGATGGACGTAATGAAGATAAAGTTGAGACAAAATCGACCGTGAAGGCTGTTGATGATTATCTACAGTACACTGCTTCGATGCTGCCCACGGTCATCGTTCCTACCACTCATCGTAAGGTCCGATGTATCCTGAAAGATCTTGGCCTTTCCTACATCAAGATCCATGCATGCAGATATGACTGCGTTCTCTTCTGGGGTAAAGATCTAGAAGGGAATGACCTTGGTGGGCTTGACGCATGTCCGGTATGTCACACTGACAGGTATAAGCTGACTCCTGCAAGCAATAGGAAACCTGTGAAGGTACTTCGGTATTTCCCGTTGAGGGATAGGCTTGAGCGGTTGTACATGTCTTCACACACGGCCAAAGCTATGAGATGGCACGTTGATAGGGAATTGCATGACGAAGATACCCTTATACACCCTGCTGACGGGGAGGCTTGGAAGCATATAGACAGGGAGTTTCCTCATTTTGCGTCAGAGGTCCGAAATGTGAGGCTCGGGCTCTCATCAGACGGGTTCAACCCTTTTGGCAACATGAGTCTTCAATACAGTGTATGGCCGGTGATTTTGGTACCGTACAACCTTCCTCCATGGATGTGCATGAAGAAGGAATACAATATGTTGAGTTTGTTGATTCCGGGGCCCGTTATCCAGGGAAGTGTCTCGATGTGTTGAGACCTTTGATTGAAGAGCTTCAGTTTTGTGGGAAGTTGGTCATCCCACTTATGACAAGTACATGCACGAGATGTTCCAGATGCATGTCATGGTTGTTGGTACCATCAGTGATTTTCCTGCCCGTGGGATGTTGTCGGGCAACGTTGTTAGGGGATACAAGGCTTGTCCAGAGTGCCTTAGCGATGAGGGGAGCAACAGTCATTGCAACAAGATATGCAGATTGGGTCACCGTGCTTTCCTTCCATATAATCACGATTGGCGGTTCGATGACAAGGCATTTGATGGGACCGTAGAACACGGTGTGCCTCCCAGAAGATGGACGGGAGAAGAGATTTTAGCAGTGCTTAATGAGTACGATTTTGGGCAGCTCAGCAATCATCCCAATATTGTTGCGGTAATACCTGAAAGACCGACATGTATAAATTCTGGACACATAAGAGCATATTCTGGGAACTCCCATACTGGAGTAAGTTGTTGATCAGGCACTACCTAGATGTGATGCACATAGAAAAGAATGTTTGCGACAGTGTGGTGGGCACAGTGCTGAACTTGGAGGGAAGACGAAAGACGGTCCTAAGGCACGCATTGATCTAAAAAAAATGCAGTTAAGAAGACATCTGTGGTTGAAAGAAGGGAAGAAAAAAATGCCTCAAGCTCCTTACACCGTGAAGCCTGACCAGAAGAACGTAATTTTCAGGTGGATGAGTTTGTGAAGTATCCTTCAGGCTATGCAGGAAATATAGCCCGGTGTGTGAACTTCCGGGACAATAAAATGTACGGGTTGAAGAGTCATGACTGTCATATCCTGCTACAACGTCTCTTCCCTGTTTTCATTCGACCGTTCCTTCCCCGTCAGGTGGTGGAGCCGTTAGTAGCGTTGGCAAGATTCTTCCAGAAGTTATGCACACGGGAAGTGACAAAATCTAACCTCCGGGAAATGCAAGAGGACATCATTTATATCATGTGTAAATTTGAGAGGATATTTCCTCCAAATTTTTTTGACATCATGCCTCACCTGATGATCCATCTTCCCGAGCAATTGTTGCTTACCGGTCCAGTACACTACACTTGGATGTATCCCATGGAAAGGTACGTTTTTTACACCTGAATTCCTCAATATATATACATGTTCAATAATCATAACACTTTGCAACTTGATTTATAGGCAACTTGGAGACTACAAAGATTATGTGGCTAATAAATCTGCGCCTGAAGGATGTATAGCTGAAGCATATATTGCGCACGAGTGCGTCACCTACATGAAGTTGTATTTAGGAGCGTTGAAGGAAACAGACGAAGCCATGCCGGTAGATGTACCGAAGTTCACTCTTTCCATACTCTCCAGTGATGTTGAAGTTTATGGAATTTTGCCAGACTCCTACAAGTTGCAACCACATGAGCTAGTCATTGCCCACTGGTGGGTATTGATTAACTGTCCAGAAGTTGAATACTGGAAAGACATCTATCTATATTGTCCAGACATTCAAGGTGATCTCGAGTACCACAACATGGAGTTCGCAAACTATTTTGGCGGCTGGGTACGTAATTCAATATTTCTGTACGTATTTATGTTTATTGCATAATTATCCATATTTACAGTTAAATGGTTGGTTGCAGATGAACCATATTCAATTTGATGGTCACCCAAATTGGTCGCACGAACTAAGACTTCTAGCGATGAAGCCGATAATGTCAAGAGTTTATCCGATGTGCAAGGTGAATGGCGTGCAATTTATATGTGAACAGAGAGACAGCAGACGGAAAACACAGAATTCTGGGGTGATGGCGCATGGTGGGCGAATGGAGTTGACTATTACGGTGTTCTTGATTCAGTGGTGGAACTCGTTTACGGTAAAGGCATGAAGTGCACCTCTTCAAGTGTAGATGGTTTGATACTAGCCCGCAGAGCATGAAGACCGATCAGTACGGAATATTATCGGTGAACACTGCTACAAGTTCTTACGAAGATGACCCGTTCGTTTTTGCCACATCGGTAAAACAAGTGTTTTATCTTGATGACCTTGCTAAGGGTGACGCGTGGAAAGTAGTCAACCTTGTGCACCCTCGAAACTTTTACCGGGCGGCTACACTTGGAGAGGCCGAAGACCAGGAAGAAGATGTTGCGTATCAAGAGCCCAACGCAATAGGTATTCCTAACTCCTCTACCGTTCGCCTTAATAATTTTAAAGCGGGTCGTTCGGTGCGAATTCGTGATGAAGAGCCAAGGCTTATTGATTTGATCCAAATCAAGAAACAGACGAAGACTCTGGCGATGAGGAAAGGCATATATTACCAGAAATTTATTCTGACACCGAAGAAGACTCATCGGATGATTCCGATTACGAGCCTTAGTTTTAATTTCTTCGGATGTAATACATTAATTTCTAATAAAAAAGATTGTATTACCTTCATTTCTAGTTTACATATGTTGAATTCATATTTCTGTTATTTTAGATGAATTTTGGTGATTATGAACAGAAAATTAGTATGGTTTAAACCTTCTGTTTTAGGGTTTGTGTATTTTTTTACTTAAGCCGACGAAATCAACATAAGTCGTCGGCCTAAACTCTCTTAGCCGACGACTTATATTAAAAGTCGTCGGCTTAAAACATCTTAGCCGACGAAGAATACTAGAAGTCGTCGGCTAAAAGAACTTATACCCGACGACTTTCATTTCAAGTCGTCGGCTAAAAGAACTAAAGTCGACGAACTGAAAAGGAATTCGTCGGCTAAATCATCTTAAAGCCGACGAACTGAAATGAAAGTCGTCGGCTATAAATTCTTTTAGCCGACGAATTACAATAGAAGACGTCGGCCAAGACCATCTTAGCCGACGAAGAATACTAGAAGTTGTCGGCTAAAAGAACTTAAAGCCGACGAACTGAAAAGGAATTCGTCGGCTATAACCATCTTAGCCGACGAATACCCTAATATTCGTCGGCTTTATTAATTTTTATATTTTTTTATTACCTTGTATAGCCGACGATGATTTAGGATATTCGTCGGCTAAACCCTAAACTTTTTCTGTTACATACTATAGCCCTATCTTCGGTGGGTATTTTACGTAAAATTTTTATACGACTTGTTGTGTCTCATCGATTTGAAAATATTTTCAGTTGAAGGTCCGGCCAAAATACGAAATTTAGACGGTCCAACGACCTTTTCCGTGCATTTAGGGGTTTGACTTACGGGATTGACCGTCCGGATCGAGCACTTAACCTTGTCAGATCAAGTTGAATTTTTTCCCATACATGTATTTTATCATGATGGTCAGATCTGACCGTCGGATTTCCTTTTCTCAAGTTTGATCATCACAATCAGAACATGCCTACTAATGTTGTATAACTTGTTTACCAAGTGTTAAGTAAATGTTCCGTTTCAAAAACAAACTATACGTAGAACCTTCAAACGTGAAAAAGTCGTGAAATAAGAGATGACCAGAATGGTGAAATACGTCTACGGTTGAAAAATCACGGTATTCCGGTCATGTCTCGGTGCCGATTGTTGCGGTCAATGCAATTTTCCATTCTTTCTCCCTATGGGTAGCCCTATCTTTGGTGGTTTTTTGCGTAAAATTTTTATACGACTTGTTGCGTCTCATCGGTTTGAAACTATTTTCAGTTGAAGGTCCGGCCAAAATACGTAATTTAGACAGTCCAATGACCTTTTCCGTGCGTTTAGGGGTTTGACTTAACGGATTGACCGTCCGGATCGAGCCCTTAACCTTGTCGGATCAAGTTGAATTTTTTCCCATACATGTATTTTATCATGATGGTCAGATCTGACGATCGGATTTTCGTTCTCAAGTTTGATCATCACGAGCAGCAGTCACAGTTTGACGAATGTTTAAAAAGTAAAATTTTGTTACGACTTTTACCTTAGCCGACGAGATTATTATCTTAAGCCGACGAATTATTATTTCGTCGGCTAAAGTTTTAGGTAAGCCGACGAAATTATTATCTTTAGGCGACGAAATTATTATTTCGTCGGCTAAAGTGTTCGGGTATAACCCAGCTCGACTGGTTGTATCCTAGCCTCCTTTTCCTCTCCCTCTCCGAATTTCGCCTCCTCTTATTTCCGCTCCCTCTCCCGGTCGCCGCCCTCTCCCTCTCACGCTCCCGGTCGCCGCCTCCTCTCCCTCTCCCTCTCCCGTCTCCTCCTCCTCTCCCTCTCCCTCTCCCTCCTCTCCCGTCTCGGCCTCCGCTCCCTCTCCCTCTCCGGCCGGCCTCCGCTCCCTCTCCCTCTCCGGCCGGCCTCCTCCTCCGCCCTCCTCCTCCGGCCTCACCTCCTCCTGCTCGGCCTCCGGCCTCCTCCTCCTCTGCTCCGGCCTCCTCCTGCTGCTGCTCCGGTCCTCCCTCCTCCTCCTCGAGTACGTTTTTTGAGCTTTAGTTATATTTTGTGTTTACTTTTATTTTCCGGTTAATTATAATGTTGTGGTGTTGTTAGAAAGTGTATATTTGCATTTAGGAAGTGTATATTGTTATTTAATAAGTGTATATTTGTATTTAGTATTTAGGAAATGTATATATTTGTTTTGTATTTTGTGTTTGCTTTGATATTCCGGTCAATTGCAATGTTGTGGTGTGTGTTAGGAAGTGTATATTTTTATTTATGAAGTGTATATTTAGGAAGTGTATATGTGTAAAATTTAGGAGTGAAAATTAGTATTTAGGAAGTGTATATATTTTTTACATTTTTTAAATGAGTTTGTATTTTTTGATTTTGTGGCCTTGATTCAAATTAATATTTTAAATAGGATGAGCGGTAATATTAGATCGACGAAGGGTTCGAAGGGCCAAAGGTCCGTATCGTCTGAGGGAACCTCTAGCAACCCTCAGACGTCGTTTCAGGGCCCTATGACAGCTAGACATGCGAGCCTTCTGCAGACGGCGCAGAGGCAGCCGGAGGTGCCCCCTTCATCGAGGCAGCGGGGCTTCCCTTATTCCGCGAGGCAGTTGTTTGCTCAGCCTCAGACGGAGGTGTCTGCACCCCGTATGCCTGAGATACACCGGGCGCCCACTCCAGCTCCTACTTCTTCGGATAGTGGGTCATCTGGGGTACAGATGCCGCCGCCTCACCTATTCCTTCCGCGGATGATACCGGCCATACCTGTAGTCGATGACTCAGGGACGCCGATTTATCCACCCCCCCGCCAGTGGCTCCATCAGCGGCGTACCGGTTCGTGCCTTTGATACGCCTCTTATTTCCGCGAGGGTATCATCATCGGAGGCGGAATCCGTCGCGTCCGCGTCCGATCCCTCAGGTAATGAAAGATGAATGATTTGTTTTGTTATAATTCTCCGATTCCGATTTTAATAATCAATTTGGTTTATCATGTCATAAGCACCGTCGGAGCGAAGCCGACAAAGAAGAAGAGAGGCCCCGTCACAGGGAAGGCTCTGGAGAAGATCGTCGGTACCTCAGGGAGGATTGTCATCGGTACTGACAGGGATGGCGACGTAGTATCGGGCGGGAAGTCGAGGACGTACTCCGGCCGAGTGGGAGCGCTCATTAGGGATAGAGTCCCTATGTTATGGTTAGACTGGGGCGAGGTCCCGCAGGAGGTTAAAGACATGGTCCACAACGCGATGTCGGTGAGTTTACAAAATGCCTGAATAATATTATGTATTACATTGTAGATTTCTGGAAAAACTAAACTAATAAACGGTTAAATGCAGGTGTGGTTTGAGGTTCCCGAGCCCTTGAAGAACAGCTAGGCGGACTTTGTGTATGGGGGAAGGTACGTTGGGAAATTAATGAAAAAACAAAACTGTATGTCATATTATAATATTTCTAATATTTTTGTTGTATCTGTAGGTACAAGGAGTGGAAGAACGAGTTGCGGACCCATTGGACTACGCACAGGAACGCACGTTCTGCTACCCCTGCTGAGTTTCAGTACAGAGAGTACGAGTGGCGTTGGCTTCTGACATCAGAATTCAACAACCCTCGTAAACAGGTATTTAAATAAATTAATTAGTTAATTTATCATTAAGTACGTGCGTTTTAAAATATTTTACTAATAGTTTACTTTTTTCTTTGAAGGCGGTTTCCCGGGCGAATGCTCAGAACCGACAACGCAACACAAGGAACCATCATGCCGGTTCAAACCGTTCGCTGTCTTCATGGACGAGGCGGCCAGGGAACATCCAGAGGTCAACCAGTACGTCTATACGTACGAAAAGGCATATCCTGACTCCCAGGAGGATATAGTAAGTAATCTTTCCTTTTTACGGAATTTTTAATTTTACTTATATATATGTTAAAATGTTGATTAATAATTTTTTCCTATCCAATTAGGCAAGGGTGAGGGAGGCTAGTGACGAGGTGATGAGTGCTATAGTGAGGGAGACATGGCCGGACACGCAGGAGGAAGAGATGTCCGAAGCCATTACCCGGATCGACACTTCAGATCCCAGGGTTGGGGCGAGGATCATGGGCACAACCTTCCCACCGCGAGAAAACAATTTCTACTGCCGGGGTCTAGGAAAGAAGGGCCAGGGTCTTGAAGACCACTCCAGGATTTCAACGAAAGGCAGCCTCGACTAGCAGCAGGACGACTCAGCTAGAGTCGGAAGTTGAGAGACTACGGAAGAGCAAGCCACTCATGCTGCCGCTTTAGCTGCGCTCAGGCTGACGTTCATGCCGCTCAGGTTGCCGCTTAGGCTGCCGCTCATGCGCCGCCCAGTTCGCCGAATATAGAGCCTATACTAGAGCCCTACATGCAGCCCAGCAGGCCCAGCAGCAGCAGATGTTCCAGTACTTCTAGGAGTTGAGAGCTGCCCACATTCAGGGACTTCCACCTCCGCCCATGCCTGCGCCTATAGAGATACCTCAGCCGCCGCAATCTCCTCACCAGCAGGCCCCAGATTCGGATATTGATTTAGACCATTTAGATTTTGTGTAGTTGATACTTTATATAGTTTTATGAATTTTGTGTATTTTTTTATTTACTGGAATGAGTTATAGCCGACGAAATATGCCACAATTCGTCTGCTATAGTATTTTTATTTTTTTTTCAATATAGTTAAGCCGACGAATTATGGAATATTTCGTCGGCTAAACTCTATTAAAGCCGACGAAATAGAGCCTCTTTCGTCGGCTATAATTATTTTTTAATTTTTTAATTATATACTTAAGCCGACGAATATCTCAGTTCCGTCGGCTAAACGCTTGGAGTAAAGCCGACGAATATTTCTGTTACGTCGGCTTAAGTCTGGCAGTATAGCCGACGACACAGGACGTCGTCGGCTAAAGTTTGGGAGTATGGCTGACGAAAGATAGAGTCTGTTTCGTCGGCTTAAATTCGTGAACAAAAGCCGACGACTGTCTCTAGGGTCGTCGGCTAAAGTCATCGCCGACGACCCTTTCCAACGACACTATAGCCGACGAAGCCTCGTCGGCTAAGACCTTAGCCGATGAGTTAGGATAACAAGCCGATGAAAATTTTTCGTCGGCTAAAATACTTGTCCTGGTAGTGTATACCTCTTGTAAACTTTGATTTGAAGATTGAAGTAATATGTTTGCTTGGTGCTATTTTTCCTCACTGAGGTTTTGCACCAAGCCTTTTGGAAAAATCTTTGTCTGTGTCATTTGTAACTGTGTTTTTATTCCATTTTATACTTTCAGGTTGAGTCAAATTGAGAGAGAATGAAAAATAGATTAAGTACGTTAATCGTCATATACCATATTCATGGCGTTTTCAAGATGCCATAAACTTAATGGCGTTCCAGCAAAACGTCATTGAAAGGGATAAGATTTAACGTCGTTTCTATAACACCATGCTAATGTTGTGAGACTTGCTTTTCATGACGTTTTCTAGAAAAGTGTCATCTATAAAACTTTCCATGACATTTTTTGTTAAAACGCCATCTTTAAAATGTCATTAAAAGGCATATTTGTAGTAGTGAAAATGAGTTTCCAACACGTGTTGCCGTGTCCATGTCCGTGTCCATTCAATATAGTTCATGAATTTTTGTACTTGATACAAAATGCATTTTAATCAATGTTGATTCTTTCTTTCACCGGTGGGTTGCAAAAACTACTTTTAATTATGTATATTAATGACCAATGATGTATTATAATTTCTAGATGTCTCTAATTTTTGTAAGCAGCCAACACATGGCTCACCATAAATTCTGATACTGATCAGAAAATGGATATTATTCTGGAGGGAAATGTTTGTGGAGGGAAAAGATTTGAGGAGAGAAAACATGAAAAGACAATTTTGCCTATGAATAAAATTCAATTTAACGGTGTCAATCACGGAGAGAACTAATGTTAGATTGGGTTTAAATGTTGAGGTACCATTATCATAGTTTTCAAAATTGAGATATCAAAATGATGAATGGGCTTAACTTGGGACACTATTTGAAAATTTTCCTCTAAGGTAAAACGTAAAAGTTTGACCACTACTTAATTATCTCTTTCTTTATTAGTGTTGAATAACAATATTTGTACATCATTTAAAAGATTTTAGAGTTTGGAATAAAATTACGCAATTGTGGCAACATATAGCAATGTAGAACTATGATAATATTATTTTCTTTTATATAATTATATATATATATTATTAGTCTATTTCAACGCTTCTAGACGTACCTGTTTTCGATAAAATTTCTAAAAAAAAAAAAAAAAAAACGCTTCCACGTTTCTAATTAACCCATGTGATATTTTAGTCCTCACTTTGCCACTACTAACATGTTGCCGATGTTGTGGATCTACGAGTTTCTGAATTAGTCTTCGACTCTACAACACCGAACGCTATGCCCCGACTGCTCTGGCCCGAAGCCTAACTGCTTTAGTCGTTGTTGGGACCATATCCTTCATCATGACGTCATTGGACGTCCAAAGCCATAAGTGATTAGAGAGATGATTCCTCTCGTTGCAAAAACATGATCAATGCCACGAAATCCCCACGCCGCCGTCGTGCTCACCACAACATCACCATCACCTCCCTGGTTAGGGAAAGAGCATCGTCGCCAGAGTGAAACCCTAGCTAGGTTTCAGAGCAGAGGTAATGTGTAAAGCTCGGAAGCACGTACTCCATTCGTCGTCTTCTTTTACAATATTGGTACTTAAATTATTGGTTAATGACGCTTATTTGAGATTACGAACAAACAATAGTCCAATGAAGCTTTAGTACGATGGTGCATTGAACAAATGACTACCATAATCTCATAACATAGGATCCAAATAATTATGAACTTTATCTAATGGGGACCTATGTACACGTACCTGTAATTTCTTTTTCTTCTCAAAGAATTAAGAGCTAATAAACGGGCCATTACGATCTACATCTAATAATTTGCTTGCTCCAATTACATGTCGACAAAAACTAATTATATAGAGGGCTCCAGCTTTTC
This sequence comes from Fragaria nilgerrensis, assembly GCA_010134655.1. NCBI lineage: Eukaryota > Viridiplantae > Streptophyta > Magnoliopsida > Rosales > Rosaceae > Fragaria > Fragaria nilgerrensis. Next base: position 12,583,441 of record CM020981.1, read on the forward strand.
ACTGAAAGGAAAGGAAAATGAAATAGATCGAGTCGAACAAAAAAAATTTGAGGTGCTTGCTCATTCTACGAGTGAGTGGGACTAATCATTTTTTGTCCCATTTTACTGTATTATGGCACCCTCTTTGTACTGTGACGTTGTTTGCTCTCAAATCCTCTGATGCGAATAAGAAATGTTCAGTAGTGTCTTTTTTCGTTCTTAGTGTCTATGTACGTATTTGTTCGTTCATATATTCTACTCCTTTGGTATGACCGTATGACTAAAAAACAAACCCTAGCTAGCAGTTCGATCTTTCTATATATAAACGACCCAACGTATCTGAATGCTAGCTGAATGTAGCTAATGTAATGGTGGTAGGTCATGAGAAGCAAGAAGACGCGAGCTTCATATCTCTGCATGTCTTTTTCAAGGACTCACACACAGGTATTGTCACTTGTGGTGTTCATGAGGCCACCAACGCCTTCTCCCTCTTCCTCATATATTTGTAATTTCATTTAAACCTTTTTTATTTTTCTTTTAAATCATCAATTAAAGTTGATCAGCCACAAACTTTATAAAATCGGGTGAGTGAGCCTGCCTATTTAATTAACACGCGTGAGCACGACCCATGAAGGCTAGTATGCATAATGTATATTCTCATATTACGTACTAAGCATATTGATCAAACGTTTGATCAATATACTTAGTAATTGGCTGATCGATGATATGAGATTGCGAAGCAGATGATGACACTGTTGAAAAAACATGACAATTTAAGAGATAGAGCATTGAACTTAATTAGTATTAAACCATAAACCACAATATCCCGACATATATATGATATATATATATAGCTGAGTTACATAAGAATATATAAATTCTTTTATAAATATAAAATTACGGACATTTGTATAAAATGGTGAGGTTAATTAATTGGTCATTACCATTTATGAAAATTAGTTTAGCAGCCTTTATGATACTAATCAAGCCCAATCCACTGTTCTTTACTAATTAATGCTAAATTAATCTTAAATCTGGATCGACAGCTAATTCCTTTAAACACAGTTGCGAAGTATGTAGCTCGACAAAAATGGCGTTTTTCTTGGTTAGGGGTTAGGTCCTATTAGCTTATGGATGTCATTTATGGCAAGGAGTAAAATATCTAAAATATCCTCGATATTTTCTCGAAATTTTTATTTTTACAATTACCTATATTAATTTTCATATCTTTCTGATATTTTATATTTAGTCTATTTTTAGTCGAATATACAACTTTTAGATAAAATTTGGTAAAATTTCCATCGATATTTGATATTATTTCGATATATCCATCGAGATTTCATTTTTTTAAACCATCGAAATTTCCATGATCGTCGATATTTTACTCTTTGATTCATGGTGACAGAACCGTAACTAGTTATAGAGTGGGGAATTCTACCACCGATATTTCCCATATTTTGTAATCTTTTTCTAGTCGAATAAAGTTCTTTCTTCATTCTCAAAAAAAAAAAAAGAAAGAAAAGAATTGGAAGTCCTGCAATTATTAAGGAAACATATATTGATTACATTACGAATCTTGTACCGAAAGTTTTTAAAATCGAGTACTATTTATTTTTGTTTTCTGTTTTTTTTTTTGGACGTGATCGATCGATAATAAATTCCATGCAGTACTATACGTTGCACTTATGCAACTTTGAAAATGACACAACAAAGAGGACGAAATCCGACAAGCAAAGAGGACGACATCCGACAATTCGAATCAATATCATCTATCATTCGCCTGCAATTTTAGGGTAGCATGGGACGAAAACTTGGCTGCACATGATCAACGTTGTGTGTTTTAATCTCTGTTGTTGGAGAAATTACAACACCGTTAATTAGGATTGAGAATTACAGACTCCAATTGGAGTTGCTGCATCTCCTACTCCACGTACAGCAACTGTACGTTTTCAGATAATTCATATGCTCCGATCATAATATCAGTTCAAAGACGATCAGATTGAGTGGCGCCGTGATTGAAGATCGATAAGGCAGATTAAAGTAGGGCTAAACTTCGATCGATCTCTTTTAAACCATACAGTCAGATATGATTTCACATAGTTTGTTATCGTTGTTGACAATCTGGAAGTTATTGTATTGAACAATTGAACAAGCTAGCATTATTCATTGCAGATGTATGATGTATCATACATATGTCATTCTTAGTTCTGTGGCAGGTTGGTATATATATATATATATATATATATGAGCATGAACGAGCTCAATGTTGAGATATTCCAGAGCTTCCTCAGATAAATTAGGTCAAGATATTATAATGAATAAGAGGGAAGGACCATATATGCTTTATACATGAGACCGGACAGGCACGTCCATACATCACCGATTAAACGCATTACAGTGATCGATCAGGATGGATAGTAACTTGGCAGCAGCAGGTGTCCTGACTAAACGGTCCCTGCGGGTAGTTGTGTTTGATTTGGGTCTCCGCCTGTAAGATACGATGGAGAGAGGTGTTTAGGACTTGCGGAGAACGTTTAAACATATATATATATATATATATATACAGTCTCTATCTAGAGCGAAGCTTCGCTCTGGAATTAACGTGCGAAGGTCCTTATTTGACTCACTTTTCAGTCATATTTTTCGATCATACCCGGTCAGTGTCTAGATACATATCGTATGATCATCCTTACAAAGTTTCATCCAGTTCGGTGATCGTTTGCATACCGAATCAGATAAAATAAATCAATAGAACAAAATATGTCCAAGTAGAACTGTTGGAGTAAATCATGATTATGGAGGCTTAAACGGTCACCAAATTGAATGAAATTTTGTAAGAATGATCATACGATATGTATCTAGACACTGACCGGGCATGATCGAAAAATATGACCGAAAAGTGAGTCAAATAAGAACCTTCGCACGTTAATTCCAGAGCGAAGCTTCGCTCTGGATAAGGACTGATAAGGACTATATATATATATATATATATATATATATATATATATATATATATTATATATAAATCTCTCTGATCTTCCCCATTTTCCTGCTTAACAGTCTTACAGATATTGATGTTCTCAATTTTGTGTTACCCCAGGCCCATTCTGATTTGGAGGGCAGAATGACAAGTAAGACTGCATAATAAACAAAGGGATCAACTTTTTTGTAGTAACTGAGGAAGAACCGAAAGAGCTACCACAATCCATATGGATTCAAATCTGCAGAACAGGTTACAGCCCGAAAAAGAACCAAATTAAGTTTTCTCCTAGCGGTCGAGTGTACAGTCTTCCAGCGTCAATGGCTATTAAAAACGTGTCTCATCCATTTCTGCTCTGTGAGCAGTTTGCTCATGGATGTGTCTCGATTGTTAGGATTATTGCAATTGTATCGTAATGACATTTATGCATGTCATTCTACATCTTCAGCCCTCTATGTACTTTTTATAATCTCATGACATTTTCTCTTAAACACAATAGCACAATGTAGCATCCAAATTAATTAGCTCTCTGCGTTTTCTTTCTTTGCTTTCTTTTCATTTTTAGCTTTTCTGTTCAATAATTCATGGTTTCTAACATCGATCTCTGACATATATACGTTGAAGTTGAAAACGAGTTACATGCTGGTTTTAGTCGAGGAATTGAGGTGAAGATACCTTCGTGCAGAGAAGGCTCCATAATCATGCTAATTAATTGCTTCGTGGGACTGTAGGAGATAGATCGTGGTCGACTGCTCTGGGATTATTGCAGAGCCACACACAAACCCGGGGTTTGGGTTTGAACAGACTGTGGTGGTTTCTGGTGGTGCTTTTGGTGGCTGCGATATGTTGATCGACGACACATACAATGGAAACGTACATGCGTGAGTGCATGACTTGCGTAAACGTAATACCTCAAAAACAACAGACAGAGATGAAAAACAAGAAAAATTGTGGAAAGATGACATGTCAGTTGTTTGAACCCTTAGATAAAATATAAAGTCCAAATTTTATAAACTTTAACTAAATTCACACTGTTCTAACTTGAAAGGAACCGGATCCAATATCAAATACCTTCGTGACATGCCAACATCTCTTTTATTCAATTTGCATTAATCAGCCCTACGTGTACTGTCTAATGTGTCTAGCTAGATCTTTTTCTTTTTTTTTGGAAATGTAGCTAGATCTATATAGTCTGTAAGCGCATACTCATAGACATGGAAATTCTGCAGTACTAGTCATTGACAAAGTTTTTCACTTATAAAGATGTTGATACATATATTCTGACAAAAAAAAGGAAGAAGATAGAGACTTTGAGATCGAACAATACATGAAATGAGCACTGACTACAGGTTCTTTTTATTATAATGAAAATCTTTATACATGCAGTAAGTAAATAGACACTCAGCACTGAGCTTTCAGTGATCTTGTAGCTCCAGTAGTAAGAGTGTTTACCTTCAAGGCTAGAGTTCGAAGTCTTCCTCCATCACCATCGTCTTCACTGTAGATAGCAATGTACTCCAGAGTCTAATTTGGAGTCTTTAAGCCGGTGGTTTATGGCACTTCAGTATATTGCTCTCTAATCCCATAAGAAAGGCTCTTCTAGACTGATACTTGTATCAACTATTGAGAAACAGTAGGCATCATCACTACGATAATGTCCAACGTCTAACAGCAGATCAGGAAGGTCGAAAAATGTGTCATCGTTTATTATTTCCGAAGGTGATGAATCTTGGGCCGGTTCGGCGTCGCATTCATGAGCTTCATGACTGCTGCTGGTGCTGACCGTGCTGACCGTGCTGCTGCAGCTAGGGTAACGAAGAGCAGCAGCTTTAGCTGCAGCGGCTTGAATGTCTTTCGGCGATGAGCTAGCGGCACGAGGAAGCTCCTGAGCTAGCTCAGGGAAGTTGAGATGAGCCGAGCGGCCTTTGATCGTCAGAGCTGCGACGTCGTGAGCTCGCGCTGCCATTTCCGCTGTAGCAAAAGTTCCTAGCCAAATTCTGGACTTCTTTCTCGGTTCTCTGATTTCTGATACCCATTTGCCCCATTGACGCCTTCGAACTCCTCTATACGTTGGTTTCTGCTCAATACCTTCTTCACTGCTTTTCCGCCCCCCGTTTTGAATTATTACTAATTCCATGTCTTTGAAGAAGAGGGTGCCACTGTGCCCGGGTGGTGATTGGGAAAAAGAAGGGAGGGGCATAGATGATTTATAAGAAAACTATAAGCAGTGTTTTTTTTTTTTTGATAGGAGAAAATTATAAGCAGTTAATGGGACCAAAACATTAAAGGATACGACATTATTGGGTTGTTGCTTTCCCAGTGTTTTAGATATTTTTCAAACATGAAAAGTAAAAGTTGAACATGTATTCATATTTTACGTACAAAACAAAACCGAAAACAACAATACGACGTTTTCACTTTTTCATCCTCACAGTTTACCGTCGATTGCATTGTAAACTTTAAAAACCTACACTATCATTTTCTAAGTTTTGTTTTTAAAAATTATTTTCTGAAATCTCTTCATGCATGGTTGACTTGAAGGCGTTTGATTCCAACACCAGAGGGCCGGGGTACTTTGATTGCAGCAAAGAGTACTGCAAAGGCTCACTCGAAGAAAAGGAGAGGGCGTACATGCATGCATTAGGGTCATAGAACAAAAACCCTCCCAAAACTAATTAAGAAGGTATCTGCTGAGGAAGTACTGATTTACCTCTGACATGGTGAACCTCCTATCCCTAGAACAAATGGCAAGGAGAAAATAGTTTTGTTTCTATATATGTGCTTTCTCAGGCTACAACACTGATAATGATGGATGTATGTATATGGAGAAAATAGTTTTGTATCGCAGTTTAGCGCTATGGTGAAAGCTGATATCTATGTATATAGTTATCTTTGTTGTTTGAAATATGTTTCAAGCTTTGTAGACGAAACAAGTGAGGTGAAATGTCGTACGTATACTATTGAGATCTATACATTATTAGAGACTTTGTAATGCGTGATTATGACGTGTGTTTTATTCAGAAAAGAATATAATATTTAGTCCTCTATCATATCAAATTTAATATCTCTAATTTGTAGATTACTTATACCACTATGAAAGCTAGCTTATACCAGTAGAACGTGCCTATTACAATAATTACTAGCTAGCATTTATACTCGCCTATTTTGCGTGTGGAACACATTGTTAACTTGTAGTTATTTTTTTCTTTCTATATATAGCTTTGTAAAATTAGTGGTGCATCCTAACTAATTGATTTTCAATTTTTATCAAAGAAAGCTCCTAATTATCTCTTTAATTGCATATTAAGTTATTTACTTCTTTACCCTAATAACATATAGAGATGATGAGAGTGTCCACATGAGTTCGTTGAGGTGTCTACACATAAAGTTTACATTAAAAGTTATTTTAGACAAAACATATTTTGGTGAAACTATGAACGGCTGGCTTTTATAGTAGTGAGATATGTTGGTAAAGTTTTTCCTTGGGCATCAAAATAAACGTGTCACTATTCGAGTTTGGTGTGTCCTTGTCACATACTGGTCTTGTAATGTTCATCAGGCCCAACGAAGCCTTCTCTCTAGCTTCTTCCTCATACTGCACACGTCAAGTAAAACGTGATTCTTTTATCTTCCCTATTATTTCTTGTCCTTGCTTGATAACTTTAATTCTTTTATCTTCCATATTATTTCTTGTCCTTGTTGAATCCAATTGCCTGGGATTCTGGTGGTCGACAAGTTCGACAATGCTGTAGCAGTTAAGAGTATAAGGACTTATGATATATGTAAACTTCTGCCTTAATTTGCCAAAGCTGATCGATCATTCTGTTGAAGCTTAATTATCAATCACTTAACGCGGCATTTGCCTATACGAGATATCTATATCCCCCAACCCTTGTGATCATTACATATGCATGGCCCTTCTATTAAGTAATCTTTTACTTTTAGAAAATTGGACAGTGGAATATATAGGTCTCTATAACTTGATCATTTTATGTTCCGGTAAGTAATCTTTTGCATTTTTGAATAAGATATTGAACTCTTTGATAGTTGGGGAACTCTTTGATATTGTACAGTGGAATATATTTTCCGGTAAGTAATCTTTTGCTTGTTTGAATACAGGTAAGTTGTGCGTTATATATATATATAATATATATATATATATATATATATATATACAAACTTTAGAATTACGAAATACTGATTCAGAAAATGAAATGAGCGAAGAAGACATCACATTGATGGAATCTTCTTTCTCTGAATCCAATGAACATTCTTCTCCAGATATTACTTTTGGGTGTAAAGATGCATGTAATTGTAAAATAATAAATGTTCTTTCAAAGCAGGAAGAACAAGAAGAACTATTAATTGATTTAATAAGTACAATAGATAATTCTGAACTTAAAGCTGAGTACCTTAAAAAATTAAAAAAATTAATTACTTAAAAAAATATAGTCAATCCTCCCCCACAAAAAATTAGCCTTACTACAACTTTTGATAAATTTTCTACTAGTAAAAAGGAAATAACAATCCAAGATTTGTAACATGAGGTCAAAACAATCAAGAGTCAAATACATACTTTACAACAAACGCATTTAGAACTTACAAATGACAATAAAGAAATTAAACTTACTAAAAATAAATAACCAATTTCTTAAATTACAAGATCCCCTGAAAATCTTTTTCCAGATCCTTTCCCCGAAAATAATGAAGATGAAATTTCTGAAAACAATACTATTAGTACCATACGCCAAATCCAGTTTAAAAAATGGTACACTAATGTCCAACTCAAAATAAAAGATTTCCAAATAACAATAACAACCCTTATTGATTCCGGTGCAGATCTTAACTGCATCCAAGAAGGCTTAATACCTTCAAAATATTTTGAAAAAACAAAAGAGTTTTTACGATCAGCCAATGGAACAAAAATGGATATTAAATATGAAATTCCTAAAGCTCATGTATGCCAAAATAATGTTTGTTTTAAAACTCCATTTGTCTTAGTAAAAAATTTAACCGATAAGTAATTTTAGGATTCCCTTTCATTACTTTAATTTACCCCTTCAAAACTGAATATGATGGTATTATTACCTACCCTTTTGATGAACCAGTAAAATTTACTTTTCTTTCTAACCCTGAAATTCATACCCTAGAGGCATTTCAAGAAAATAATATTTCAAAAACTCTTAATTGCATTCAAGCAAAGAATAAACAAATAACCTTTCTTCAAGAAGAAATTAATTTCAAAAGAATCGAAAATCAACTCCAAGACTCTTTTCTTCAGCAAAAAATCAAAACTTTTGAAGAGAAAATTATCAAGGAAATATGTTCTGACATTCCTACTGCCTTTTGGCATAGGAAAAAACATATTGTTTCTCTTTCTTACATTAAAGATTTTAATGAGAAAAATATCCCTACTAAAGCTCGTCCAATCCAAATGAGTCATGAGATTATGAACTTTTGTAAAAATGAAATTAATGATTTACTCAACAAAGATATTATCCGTCCTAGTAAATCCCCTTGGTCTTGCCCAGCTTTCGATGTTCAAAAAAATGCTGAACTCGAAAGAGGAACTCCTCGGTTAGTTATTAACTACAAACCTCTTAACACAGTCTTGAAATGGATCAGGTATCCTATTCCCAATAAACGAGATCTCAGTAACAGGTTAAATAAATCTGTTATCTTTAGTAAATTTGATATGAAGAGGATTTTGGCAGATCCAAATCAGTGAAGCTAACAAATACAACACCCTTTAGTCATTATGAATGAAATTTTATACCATTCGGCTTAAAGAATGCCCCCAGCGAATTTCAAAACATAATGAATGACATATTCAATCCTTATAGTCACTTCTCCATCGTCTACATTGATGATGTTTTAATCTTTTCACAATCAATTGATCAACACTGGAAACATTTACACAAATTCTTTTTCATAATAAAGAATAATTGTTTAGTTGTTTCTGCCTCAAAAATCAAATTGTTCCAAACCAATATTCGTTTTCTTAGATTTAACATTCACCAATTCCAAATTAAACCTATTAATAGAGCAATACAATTTGTTGATAAATTTCCAGACATCATGTTAGATAAAAATCAATTATAAAGATTCTTAGGATCTTTAAATTATGTAACCGATTTTTACAAAAACCTCAAGAAACATTGCAAACCTCTATTTGATAGACTACAAAAAACCATGCTCCCTGGACATCAGTTCATACATGTTTAGTCAAAGAAATAAAGAGTCAAGTTAAAACCCTCCCATGCTTAGGTATCCCTCTGTCTAATTCCTATAAGATAGTAGAAACCGATGCCTCTGAAGTAGGTTATGGAGGTATCCTTAAACAACAAATTTCCCCCAATCATCCAAAACAAATTGTTCGATTTCATTGGAATCTGGAACCCAGCTCAATCAAATTATAGTACTATTAAAAAATAAATTTTATCAATTGTATTATGTATAAATAAATTTCAAGATGATTTATTAAATCAAAAATTTTTGGTCCGAGTTGATTGTAAAAGTGCAAAAGATGTTTTAGAAAAAGATGTTCAAAACATTGCTAGCAAACAAATCTTTGCCGTTGGCAAGTAATCTTAAGTATTTTTGATTTTGAAATTGCATTCATTAAAGGAAGTGACAACCATATCCCAGATTTCCTAACTCGTGAATTTCTACAGGGTACCAAATCATGAAGCCCAGTTCATCTAAAGGGAGAAATCCCGGAAAATCAATATCTACGTCATCTTCCCCAGTTAAAAAAGAATCACCTGAGTCAAACCCCAGCATAGTTCCTTATCTAGGTCATTCCCCATTCCTTTAGTCAATCAGTATAGTGCTCTTGGTAGCACCCTCAGTCAATTTAAACCCAATTACCAGTCAGCTTTAGTCAACCAATTTGACCCGTACAAATCAGACTCCTCATCCAACCCTCCAGTCAATTATAAAAAATCATCTCCTTACTTTGACAGGGCTAAACATTTCCTGTTTTATATTGAACCTTGTATGAGTCATATAAAAAATCTCATTTCTTTGGTCAAGAATTATTTTGGTTCAACTTCTCATTACCCTCCAAGTAAACCATTAGTATTCTATAAAGACATTCTGTATAAGTCTGAGTCGATATCCATTAAACCAATCCATGACGTAGAAGTCCCATCTAAAATATTATATCATTCCCTCTACATAATCCGTATCATTTCATTAACTCAATGGGGTGATCCCCCCTCTACTCCTCACAAATTAGACACAGTCACATTTACTTATCATGATTACATTGAAGTATGGAGTAAAATATTCCTCCATCAAACCGAGGATTTTAGTCATTCATGGTTTCTCAATTTCGATAGAAGATTCAATCGTCAATTCCCTATGTGGTTTGAAAATTGGTGGAATGATCATGGATGCCCTTATGATCTTCTACCCTTACGCCTCCAAAATATACTCACTAAATTCGCTTCAGTCATGACCTTTTTAGAATATGAAAAAAGGTTTACTCCCACTCTTCAGTTCATGGCCAAGTACAAAATTCCTTGGATATTTAAATGGCAATACAAAATTGAATCTGAAGATCATATGGTCTTACGACAATTCCTAGTAAAATGGTGGGATAAATTCAATACTGAAAGAGTTTTATCCCAATTCAGTGAAGAATTTTCAATTATTCCCTCTAATCCAAAAGATCTGGTTTCTGTCCAGCCAGCGTCTCCAATCCCTCAGTTAAAATCTCAGACTACTCAGTCACCATTTTCTTCTAAGAAGAAAAAAGCCTCCAGTCCCTCCTCCTCTTCCAAAGCAGAAGAATTAAAAGAATTGGCCAAGCAATTACTACAACAAGCAGCCAGTTTATCCACAGATGATGAAAAGAACACTCTCCATCAGAATCATCATCAACTCACAGTCATCAAAGTTCCCCTAGTCAACCAAAAAGATGGGCCGATTATGAAGATAGTCAGGATCCATATGCTGAGTTTGATTAGTTCCAGTCAAGACTGTCTCAGTCAGTAAACCCGTGGCAGACAAGTTACTATTCATCAACAGTAAACCCAACAAGTAAACCCGTGGCAGATAAATTACTATTCATCAACAGTAAACCCGTGGCAGACAAGTTACTATTCACCAACAGTCACTTTTTACTATTCATCAACTTTGTAATTCCTATTTATAGAGACCTCCGGCTTCATTGTAAGAAATGCTTCATTTTTCCTCCTTTCCTCTCCTCTCTCTCCCTCTCCAGTAAACTTATGATAGCATAAAAAGGCTTCATTTTTCCTCCTTTCTTCATTTTTACTATTCATCAACTTTGTAATTCCTATTTATAGAGGCCTCCGGCTTCATTGTAAGAAAGGCTTCATTTTTCCTCCTTTCCTCTCCTCTCTCTCCCTCTCCAGTAAACTTATGATAGCATAGAAAGGAGCTCTTGCTCTTACACATGCATTGATTTAAACTAGTAAGTTGTAACTCTGTTATTCAATAATCAAATATTTTATTTGCTTCCGTGTTATGGTATCAGAGCCAAAACGGCCTGATATAGTTAATCATTAAAAACCTCCAACCCCAGGTGGCGAATTACCGCCTAGGAGCGGCTCTGGAGTTTATCATCAAACATTTATATTAACTTCTCAATCCCCAGGTGGCGGAGTACCGCCTAGGAGTGGATCTTGAATTGATCTATTTTCTTTACTTAGTTAGTGAAGTGTTTTCTTTTCTTACTTGTTTTGATTCATGTCCCTTAATTTTAAGGATTTCGGGTTTTATTTTCTTTTCCTTATCTTCTTTTAAGTCTGTTATTCTCTCCAACCAAACAATAAGTCCAGGTCCAAACACTAAGTCCCAGGTAAGGCATGAGCGGGTGTGGCATGAGCGGTGTAGAGTGAGTAATAGTCTCTAGGATCTTAAGCCAAGGATCTTAAATCCTCCTATCATTTTAGTTTCGGCCCAGTTTTCTCTTCTCTTCCCAAAATGAGTCGACTATTTAGATCAAGCTCAGTCACTTCTGGTTCGTCTAGGTTCTCCCTCAATAGAATCTCAGATATAGTTAACGAAGAACAAATAGAGTTTCAGTCAAACGATAACATAGACATGAATGACTGGAATATTCCCAGAATTCCTAGTCATGAAATTTATAAGAAAAAATGGAGTCTTTCTTCATTCAAAAGTGAACACCATATTAAAACTGTAGAACAAGTTTATGCCCTTAGTAAACATCACGAAACTTGCCATCTTTTTAGTCCTGAATCAATTAAGAAACATAGAAAAGATGGCCATAATTTCTTTCATATTGGATTAGTCCAGATCGATGTTAAACCTTTAACTAGAAAAGGTCTTAATGCCTCCATTCTTTTATGTTTAAGAGATGCAAGGTTTACTGATTTTAATGACAGTACCCTTGGATTAATTGAGTCAAGTCTGTTTAATGGTCCAGTTCATTTCAATTGTCTCCCAAATTTTACCATTAGCCTTAGTGACCCTCATATTCTAAAAGCTTTAATCCTAAATGTTAAAACTTCAGGCTATAATGTTCTTGAAGGAACCCAACCTTTAGCCTTAATTTATAGAATCCATTATAAAGTCACTGACACAAATATGAATTTCCAAACTATTAGTAAAAGCCCCAAAAACCAGACTCTCTTAATTCAAAACAGTCAAGAAAACGCTAATATTAGCGTCCCACACACAATCAGACGGTCAGATGTCCATCTCCCTTCTGAATAGTCTCTCACTAGTGAAAATCAGCCATTTAATGCGCAACATAGTCTTTCTGATTTAGACTGTATTCAACAGTTTAATGATGACACAGTAAAAATTAATTTTCAAAACTCCAGGATAAATCAAAATTCAAGAATCCAAGAAATAAGAAATTCCTCCAGACATTCTTTCGCCACTGCTAGACATTCATTTGCTGACTCCACTACAGCTGAAACAATGTCTAGACGAGATTATGATTTGGATAAAGAAATTAAAAATATTAGGATTAGAGAATTAGAAGAAGAATTGTAAAAACTCAAAATTATACACATTAGAACTACTTCCCAAGTTAGTTACCCAAATTATACAGAAATACATCTCAAAATATTTCAGCCACAGATGAAGATCAAACTTCTCCAACTGTTTTTGATTTTTTAGTTACTCCCCCACTAAATCCTCAATTAAGCACACTTACCCAACCTTTCGTAATCAACTATTCGAGATTAAATAAAAATCTTGAATCCAAAGAAAATATCCTTAGGAGAAACCTCTATAGAATGAAGTTTCCTTTCATAGATCAACGAAAACAATTATTTAGTGATTGACAAACATTTATGCTTGAAACAAAATTTGAGGTATTCTTCCTTGATTTTTTAGATCAATATTATTAACCTAAAAATCATTCAAACATTAACAAAAGCAAGATGGAAAACCTCCGCTAGTTCTGTCGTTTCTAGTCATCCTCCGGTTGAAACAATAATAATTGATCATCTTAACAGTCCAATCATAGCCTCAGCTTTTAAAATCGCTGTAGAAGCTACAGAGACTAAGAAAATTAACCTAGAAACCAAATATATATATAATATATATATATATATATATATATATATATATACAGTCTCTATCCAGAGTGAAGCTTCGCTCTGGAATTAACGTGCGAAGGTCCTTATTTGACTTAATTTTCGGTCATATTTTTCAATCATACCCGGTCAGTGTCTAGATACATATCGTATGATCATTCTTACAAAGTTTCATCCAATTTGGTGACCGTTTAAGCCTCTATAATCATGATTTACTCCAACGGTTCTACTTGGACATATTTTGTTCTATTTATTTAATTTATTTGATTCGGTGTGTAAACGGTCACCAAATTGGATGAAACTTTGTAAGAATGATCATACGATATGTATCTAGACATTGACCGGGTATGATCGAAAAATATAACCGAAAAGTGAGTCAAATAAGAACCTTCGCACGTTAATTCCAGAGCGAAGCTTCACTCTGGATAGAGACTATATATATATATAGTCCATTCCAGAGTGAGATCCCGCTTTGAAATTAAAGTGTGAGACTTCTTATTTCGCTCACTTTCAGGTCGTATTTTCATATCTCAACCATATAATGTCTAAAACACAGTGTGTAGATCATTCCTGCAAAGTTTCATCAAATACAAAGTTTTTCAACTTTATTTGAGCTTTTCGACTTTATTTGAGTTTTTCAATATTGGAAAACTGGAATTCGGCGGACTCGTCGGGGAGGAAAAGTGATCGGGGACTCTGCTGGAGGCCGCAGGGGTGGAGGCGCACCATTGTCGGAGCCGTACGGTGGCAAACGGAGGGACGTCCGCACTTTAAGGGCGTGCGAACGTCCTCCTCTGATCCCGACTGTATATATATATATATATATATATATATATAATATATATATATATATATAGGCTTTCTTGGTTAAGGATGTCCTTATTTATTTTTACGGTGCGAATTTTCATTTTAGACTCACTTTTTAATCGATTTTTCACATCTCTACCTTCTAGTCTTAGCTAGTTACTAATGTATAGATCATCTCTGTAAAACTTCAGCCAATTTGGTTATCATTAAAGCACTCAAATTCGATTAAACCAATGAATGAACATAATTCTGTCGAACTTGAACCGTTCATGTTTATAACAGAAAAACGCAGTTTTAAGTGCCTTAATGATAACCAAATTGGCTGAAATTTGTAGAGATGATCTATATATTAGTATCTAAAGACTAGACGGTGGAATGTGAAAATTCGATTGAAAAATGAGTTTAAAGTGGAAATCCGTACCGTAGGAATAAATGAGGACATCCTTAATCGTTACCTGAGAAAGACTGTATATATATACATGTGTATAGATATATATATATATATATATATATATATATATATATATATTATTTTGGGTCTTTATAATCATGGGTTTAGGCTCTATGTCCCTCTTTTGTATTTGACAGTTTTATTAATGAAGACTTGAGGGCGGCCATAACAACCCTTTTATTAAAAAAAAACAATATTAAACTAGATGCATGCAATTATGCAAATAAATAGATGAACATAATCGATCTTGAATTTGAATCGTTCGTGTTCATAAAGATAAATACAAGTTTGAAGGCCTTCACGATTTTTTCATTACGAACATTAATGATTCAAGTGGGACAGATTTAAAATAGTTCATTTATTGATTTAATTCTAAAATTTGTATTTATGTTAACGATTTTTAAGCTAGTGGAGTGAAACTTCGCATATGTGGTCAAGTCATAGAGAGAAAGCTGAAAACCACACAACATGATTGACATCTTGTGATCGAAAAATGGATTTCAGATGCTAATTGTTGGACCACAAGGCTTTATGTGTATTTTATGTAGATAATTAAGTTCTATGATTTTATTGGATATGCAAGATGTCTCAATATATGAATGACTAAGATTGTACAGATTATTTGCACGTCGTGATAGAAGAATTTTCCGACTTCATTGTGGTTTGAAAAAGAATTTTGGTCAGATTACCATGCGAAAATGAGAATTAGAACTCATCAAGTCATCAGGACGCATAGAATAAAATAGTACGTACTATAATTTTCTTCTCTTCCCTTCACTTCTCTAAACGTAAACAGTAGTCTACAGAAACCATAAATACCAAGCAGTTGCACTGATGCGACGTTGAACATGATAGAACGTTCAACTCATGATGAGCAACAAATTCACAGACAGACCTTGAGGCCTCTGGCCCTCAATTCTACAAACCCCATATTTTCTGAGTTTCTATAAACTCTGACAGAAAGAAATACTACTGTATAAGTAAAAATCGACTTTCCTCACCCCGGCCAACTGAAGACTTGAACACTTGAAGTCTAAACCTTTTTAAGCAATCATACTAACTCAACAAAGATGATTCAAGACCACGAGATGATTTCAAGACCGCACGAACATGATCAACATTGGTCCTTTTACTTGAATTCAGAATTTCAGATCATCAACTCCAAGCACTTACCTACATATGCAAGCAAGCAAACCAGCTCGATCCTTTGTAAACCACACACCATATTCTAACGTGTTTCTACTAGATCAGACATCGTTAAAAGATCGACAACATTGGCCAGCAAGTTGATTAGTTTTTGTCATACAGCCATCAATTTCTTGCAGTTCCTGCAATCCGGCGATTAATTATGGTGAGTTTACCAAGGTAGTGGCAGGACGTAGGTCTACATGATTAACATGAGATGAAGCTAGATCAAGGAATTAAGACATGTTTATCAATTATCATTATAGAAAATATTAACTTGCAGGTTAAAGCAAGATTCGGCTGCAAATTATTTTGCCAAGCAACCATGAACTTGAAGGTCTAGTCACTATCGCGAGTTGACTTGCAGGTTGATCTCCTGTGAGATAAAGATGGAGAACGAAGGATCGAAGATATATAGAGCTCGCAGCAGCTGCAGCTGGCATGGTCCATGTATGGAATGAGCTCGAATAAGCATGTAGCTAGTGGCTTACATGCATATATATATGCGTGACAAGCTAGCGAGGTGAAGGGTGGGAGGGAGACAGCTGAGGAAATGGTGGTTGAGATGGTACTCTCGCGCAAAGAAATAATACAGCAAGCTGCTGCAGCATTTCAGACACTTTCGGAACTGATGATAGGGGGCTGGACCATTTGCATTATATGCAGAGACAAAGACATGAGGATTGACGGTTTGTATCAGGGCTAGTTTGGTATTGCTGTGACTTTAAAAAAAAATTGCTGCTGTTATACTGTGAAAATAATCAGCTGTGAATTAAAACAGTTTTGTGTTTGGTAAATATTAGTTTTAAAAATGCTGCCAAGATAAAATTTATTAATTTCTAGTGTTTTTAGTGACAGCTGCTTTCAAAAGTAACATTCAAGTTGCTTCTAAAAGCTGTTGTTAGTGACCTGTAATTTTCAAAAAAAGCTGCTTTTTTTTCATTTACCAAACACTATAAAATCTAAAAGTTCAGATAGAAGCTGATTTTTTTAAAAGCAAAACTGTACCAAACTAGGCCTCAGGCTAGCTCGGGCACATCTGATTCAACTAGTTAATATCATCAGGATGGAGTAAGTTTCATGCATGATCGATCTTCAGGTCTAGCTCAGTACCTCTAGCTTTGCTTCTGTGTTTACTTCTAGTTCGATTGATCGGTATATGTTTATGTTGATCTTTCAGATACCTATCTAGTAACTCTCAAAATTAAGCCATATTATAAGATAAACGTTTCCAATAACTGCTAGGACATGGTGTGATTTACCAAATTGATGATGTTCACGTATTTTTTTCTTGTTTATGTGAAAACTCTTAGCAAATTAAGAAGCCCTTTTGCTATTTTTCACTACTGTGCAACCAAATTATTCGTTGAATTTCTATGTAAGAATTCTGTCCACATTATTGATTATATAATCTCGAAAAATATTGTTGTCCGTCAAATAAAATTGGAACGAACACACTGCTACTGTTAGATATTTTTCAATTAGACTAATTTTTTTTTCTTTCTAAAATTGATATGTATATAAATAAAGTATTACTTCAGATTATTAAACTCCACGTTCAAATTCAAAACATCCATATGTGAATGGGACTAAGAGAGAGTTGGACGAATTGGTTGGAACTTGGAAGATTGATACATACGAATGTCAATATCCAGTGTCAGCCAAACTGCCAAAGAGTTAGCTGAGGAATGAGTTGGACGTCTCAGCCTCAACCATGAGTCACGTTCATATTGCATATCATGCCGAATCACCAAGATCCCTAGAGTCCAAGCAAATAGTGCATAAGCTTGAACCGACTTCCGCAAGTTGAAGGTAAACCAATTCTCCTGTAGCATGAACCACAGGGCCATGACTTGTTTCAACCACTAAAACCACCATCTCAGACTTAAAGAGTAAAAACAGCCCTTACCAATTCTAACTGTTTGAGCCCAGTTGATATTTCGGTCTAAAACTAGGTATTAATGTATCGCATTTGGGCCAATACTTGTGACCCTTTTTCAATTAAAGCCTACTAAAGAGCGCGAGTTTCGGGAGCGCGCGAGATGGTTTCTTACAATACCTGTGTCCCTTTTTCAATTAAAGCCTACTAAAGAGCGCGAGCTTCGGGGCTAAGGAGACTTACTAAAGAGCGCGAGATGGTTTTTTACAAAGACTGTAGCACTCCGTGGGGTAAGGAGACTTACTATTTGAGTTTGCATGGAAGACTAAAGGTTTTTTTTTGGATAATGCAGGAATAGTACTTGTGACTCAGATTGATTGGACACGTGTCATCTGGATGTTTAGTTCACAAGCGAGACGTATCCTTGTGTTACTCTGATTGCTGAGTCTGAATTGGGTTATGATTATATCTCTTAACTAGCTACGAATCCCTATAAGAGGGAAGTTCGAGGATCATTTACACACACAATCAGATCATACACAACTCAACAACTCTTCGAGCTTCTCAAAATCCTTACGCTAAAGTGCATCTCGCCTTAGCTTTCAGAGCCCATTTGGTCTCGCATGTACTTACTGTCCCGATTTATTGCTCTGCTCGCTACCCATAGTGAGTATGGATTGCAAGCGAATAGGAGAGCTACTTGTAATCCCTCGTCCGCGAGGTGGCACCGGAGCCCTTTTGTTTGATTAGAAGTCCAGCACCATCGCATTCTCATTCCGCGCCTACGCGGAGGCATGCCCCGCACCCGTTGTTTACTTTTAGTACTGCTAAGTTACCTCTCTACCCCTGCTGAGGATCGTGGCCAAAACATTGGCACGCCCAGTGAGACCGGGAGTACATCATCCTATTCACCATTGGGAAACCAGGCGAATCCCTGTACAGGAAACCCCAGTTTTCATGCCTCAAATATAAATCACCACGATACAAGCCCCATAACAGCGCGGCTTGCCGATCTCTCAATAAAGATCAGGTTCTTGCTCAGTTTGGGAACCTGATACTCTAGCGAAACCACAATGGTAGGACCATAACCGAGCCAGGACTCAGGATCTACTCTGCCTGCGGAACAAATCCGCCAAATGATCGAGGAGCTAAAAAGCGATATCGAGGGTTTGAAAGCCCAGTCCAATTAGGCCGTTCTTCGTCTGGAGAAGAAGGTCGACGCTACTCAACAGAGCATCACATACCTCGCTGAACAGGTCAGAAAGGACAGAGTCCTTTGGAATGCTAACCAGGAAAACCTCGCCAAACTCAGTGAGGATTTCAACCAGTTTGCAGGCGAAATCAAAGAAAATAAGGACATATTCGAAGGGTCTCTCTAACGAATCTGAAAGGATTTAGATCAAACTGTGGACACCTTGAAGATGACCCGTGCAACTGTGAATGAACAAACTCGGCGCTTGGACAAACATGACGCCAAGCTGCTTGACCAGCAGACCTCATCTTTCTTTTGGAGCAAAAACAACCTCGATAAACTTGATGACTTCAAAGATAAGCATGATAGGCTGAGCTTGAGAGTCTTGCAGGTGGAAGACTAGATGAGGTCTCAAGCGCCGAAGAATCCGGCCCTCGACCTTCACGGGAACGGAGGGCACCTCAAATATATCTCGCCTAATGAGCGCTCTAGGGCTAACCCGAAAGTCGGGATGCAAAAACCCCCTCAATTTGGGTTAGCAGCTGGTACCTCAAAGGCACCACTGACTTCACCTCCTCCGCGCAGCCCTGGTGCGGCACTAAAGGGTCACTATGCCAATTCTTGCATCAGGCGACACAACTGTTGTGTCGCCTGATGCAAATCGTATGTGTCGCCTTCTAGCATGTCGACGTTTAAACTATCAGGCGACACAAATGTTGTGTCGCCTATAAAAACATCAGGCGACAGAAGACTTTTTTCATTATGTGTCGCCTGATAAAAGATAAGGCGACATGGTATATATGTCGCCTGATTGTATAAACGTCGACATGCTAGAAGGCGACGCATCTTTTTTTTGCCGTGAGGCGACACATCTCTTTGTGTCGCCTGATAATTGCGAGTGAGAGAGAAAAATGTCTTACAACAACATATATGCGTAGATTAATTCAACTAAAGACGACATTTAAACATAGTGTGAAAATGTTAGAGGCGACATATACTTGGTTAATTAGAATTTGAACTTTTACACGCTACAGTTATGTATCGCTGGATGAACCCACATGACATACTTTTGATGTCTAGACGTAGTACGACGACACATATGCATCGGGTGAATGATCTTCAGGCAACGTATAATTTTTTTTTTTCATTTGATCTCTTTGAGATAATAGATATGTGTCGTCTGATATGCCTTACAATGACAGATAAATGTTGTCTAGATGGATTTATGCAAACACATATATGTCGCCTGAATAGGAAAATAGCAACGTAATACTTAACCATTCATAGTATTTAAGTTTGTCAAACCACATATATATGTTGTTCTGATACGATTTAGTCTTCACTTTCATTTAATTTCTATTGTGGTTTTGATATTAGGCTACACATATCTGGTGTCCCTGTTCAATTAGGCATTCATACATGAAACCATAAAATCAATTCCAAAATCATTAATTGCAATTTCTATTAATCCACCATTGTTTCAAGTACACAAAATTATGTGCATTGGTAGAAAGCCTAATAATGTACACAAAATAAAGCTACAAGAACTAAAGCTAAACTGCCTAAACATGTTATGATGCCTTCTATAAACATAAAATAGAGGGCCTTCTAAATTGAGTATCTCCAAGTTGGAAGGAACGAAACGCCCAAACCCACTGATGTAAAAGACAAAGAGCCTTGGAGCCTTGGTGTGCAGCAATAGACCTTGGCAAACTGCTAGCTCCAGCATGATTCTCGCTATTTTATGTCAATCCAAACAGCCCTTCAAGTTCCTGCAGCAACAACAAAAGTGTCTAACTTCAATAAATCTTAAATTAGCAGAAATATAACATAACTCAATCCTTTCACAAAATCCAAACAAATCAGACTTATTTGTTCATCAAATTAATACTTCAAAGAAAAAAAATTAACAAATAACATACATTTCAAACAAAAAGGAGAAGATGATTAACATGTATGAATCCCTATGAACCTCACAGCCTTCAACCTTTTCAAACTGTGTACACAATCAAGCGCTATTTAATTAAACAAATAAGCAGAAAAAAGATCATTAGGAGTAATGCAAAAGCATTATTGAATCACAGAGTTTCTACACCTCTTTTCAGCTCGAAGTAATTGGGAAGCACCTAGTTAGGACACACATTTCTAAATAGTAAGCTCTTGGTATTTTCATATACATATCCTTGTCAACTTTCAACCTTAGTAGCGACACAAGGAAATTATATCTATATACAGATCAATTCAAGAAAATTACACCTTATAGTATAAAATTTATGAACATATACATCCATCATTGGAAATTCACAAACAAATGCAATTCTATTGTCTACTAAGCTTCCAAGATAGATAGGAATATGGGTGGGTAAGTTACAGATCAAAACAGAGAAAAACAAAACTTAACAAAACAATAAGTTCTTTATGCAATTTTTCCATGTACTAGATTTCTGTCTAAATCTATTCTATGAAAGCCGACATATCCAATCATTCCGATAGTAGCAAACATATAATATATGCAGTGATATAATATCAGATAAGGTAAACTTACTTGTCGTCGTGATTAACCAAATGCATAGCCAATTTACTAAGAGGTAGAGGGATATCCATGGCACCTGGAACAATCAATAAAAAGAACAAATCAATTAACTGTAATCCCTTGTTTTCACAGAAAGAGTTAATCCTAGTGTTATTGTTTCTCCTTAACTCTCATGTCATCAAAATTTTTACAGCGTAGTCTTAAAACCTTACTGGATGCGTTACGTCTCTAACAGCCTCTCTATTTGCTCAACCCTGCTGATTTTACAACTATCAGATATTTACACTATGAAAACCCACAATGAACAACAAGAACTTCATACTAACCAAACACAGCATTCACTACGCCAATAAGTGCAACAAACGACACTTTTCACACAACGGTGCACAATAACAGAGTTGTACAAATTTCAGAAATGGTTCATACAACGTTCAAAAACTTTCAGCCGTTGTATGGATAGTCTGAGATTATTACAGTTTTTTTTTCCTTAAACTTGTACAACACTTTGGACAATATTTTGTTGTCTGAATGAAGATAAAAATGAGGCCCATTTTGCTTCTAACCCCACTCTAGTTTGACATATAACTGAGTGTTCTTACACAACAGTGAAACAAATAAATGTTGTGTGAATATATACAATTTAAACTATCACACAATACTTTTTATACAACTGTTGTATGATGTATCTCTCATGCCAGGTTGCAGACTTCTAGTTTTAAAATTGCTCTTACATCCTCTGAAAACCTAAATTTTTTGTGAAGGATAGCTTTGGTGGTTTTGATGTAACAACGGAACACTCAAACTTGTTGTGTGAGAGTATAGTATTTTCAACAATCACACAACGACTTTTTAGTTTTGGTTGTATAATGTATTTCCGTGTCATGATGAAACCCTTCTCTTACATTTGGTAATACTACTTTAAGTTCTTCATCCCACAACAATCAACTAAGAAATATTGTGTGAAGGTATATCACACAATTGTTTTCAATATTACGTTGTATGTTTCGTAACCTCTAACCCCTAAAATACCCTAAACCCTAAAAAACCCTAATAAATTTCCTATTGTAGTGCCACAACGGTTTTTTTTTATACTAATGTGTGACGTAAAATTAATATTGTTGAATTTATGGTTGACCGAGTTGATCGATACCCAAACGATTATGAAAATTTATGAATTTTGTTACACTGCTACACTTCACTATCATAATTATATCAAATGGTTGAATTTCCATGATTTTAATCCTAAACATCTATATCACAATCAACCTACTAACGAGGTATAACATGTTTACTATGTTGCACATAATGTGACATAATATGTGTAGTACATATTATATAAACGTGTGTTTATCTAGAGAGACACCATTGAGGAAATGAAATTTTGAAAATTGAACCGTATAGACATGTTTACGATATTGAAGCATGATTGTGGTAGAAATGTCATCAATTTTCGGTATTACATGAGTGTCGATCGACGCGGTCAACTTTAATTACACTTATTTTCACTGTGGGGAGCCAAACCATCATGATATAATTGACACCACTTCTTGTATGAGTTCATGCATAATAACCATATGATTATACGAGTGTCGACAAAATCAAAAAAATGTTTAGAGTATTGCATTTCGACGTGTTTTCGTATGATGAGCCTCCATATTTAGACAACTCTTAGTGCTTTTATGCGTTGTGTGAGTGAAAACTAGAGTTATTTTAAAGAGTGACTCATTAGAATGAAAAGTAGCCGTAACTTTCCCGTCTTCATGATTATTAAGTGAATGTCTCTATTTTCTTTCTTCTCAGACAACAAAAAATATGCAATTTAGGTTGTCTGATTTGTAAAATGGATAGGGAAAAAATAAGACTGAGATGTAGCAGCGGGAAATCTCCCGCTATTGCAATTTAAAGATGTCATTTCTTCTCAAACAACAAAATATACAATTTACGTTGTCTGATTTGTAACATGGATAGGGAAAAAATTAAGGCTGAGATGTAATTGCGGGAAATCTCCCGCTATTGTAATTTAAGGATATAATTTCTTTGCAGACAACAAAATATACAATTTACGTTGTCTGATTTGTAAAATGGATAGGGAAAAAATTAAGGCTGAAATGTAACAGCGGGAAATCTCCCGCTCTTGCAATTTAAGGATGTCATTTCTCAAACAACCAAAATTTAGAGTTATATTGTATGATCTGGGAAACAGTTGACTCAAAAACCTAAAAGACTTGACACTTACACAAAAAAAAAAACCGTATCGCTCAAAAGCATCGCGCGCACACACACTTTCAACACACACACTCACCGTTCTTTGTCTCTTCTCTCCTTCACTCTTTCTCTCTTTCTCACTTGCCGCTCCCTTTCCAGGCATACCTTCGCCGTCGTAAGTCCGTCATTGGCTGATCAGAGACCAGCACTCAACTCTCATCTCTCTCCTCTACCTCCCCGTACCCACAAAATCGACATCCAACCATCCCTTTTCTCAGATCGAAAATCCAAACCCTAACCCCAATTTTGATTTCTGGCCAAATCCTCTCTTCTCCGGGAAGCTCAAGCTTCTCAAAGGTAAACCCATCTCTTTTTTTGATTTCAAGCTCCCTTGAGCTTTGTTTTTCTGTTTGGGATCTAATCCCTCTTGTCTTCTTCTTTTCTGGGTTCGTTTGCAACGTCGTTGTCGGCGACTCTCTGGCCTTACATTTGATTCTTCAAGGTAATCCTTTCATTTTCTCTCCAATTCCAATTTCTCTTAGCCTTGATTCCAAGTTTGGAATTCGAGCTTACTTTCCTCTTCTTTTCTGGGTTTCGACTTTTCTAGCGGATTCCCTTCGTTCTCCAAGAGGAGGAGCTTCGTTTTAGACTCGAAGCGAGCGTCAGCACGTGAGAGTTTTGGAGGTCTTGGATGGCAGAACTGCGTTTCGGCAATGGGGTAAGGTTGATGTGTTCTTCGAGTTGGGACTTCAACATCGTTAGGTGAGATGGCTTCTGGCCTTAAAGTTTCTGGTTTTACATGTTTAGTGTTGTTGGTAATTGATGGGTTATTGGTATTGTGGGGGAGGAGTAGCTTTGGTGGAGCTATGGAGTGAGGCTGCAGAGCAGCTCTGGAGGCTTCGAAATGCAGAGCAGCAGAACCTTCGAAAAAACTAGTACAAAGTTTCTGGAGAGGATAGATTTTGGGAGAGTTGTGGAGTGAGAGAGGAAACCTTTTTACTTCGATTTTCTAAGGTAAAACTCATTCCATCTTCTAGCAATTTCAATTTCAGTTTCATAGTTTTGTTTATGGATTGCTATGATGCTTGTTTCCTTGTTTTGAGTTTAGTATGGTTCTTTTGTTTTTTTGGACTCGTTGTGGATGAAGCTTCTCAGACTTGTTTAGACAGCAAAATCGAATTCGAAAAGAATGTTATTGTTTGGAATCGTTGTGGTTGAAGCTTAAGAACATGGTTCTTGAGTTTGGGTGTCCAAATCAAATTTTGGATCCTTTTGTTTCAACCATTGGTTATGTTTAAAATCGTTCTAATGTTCTGAAAATCTGTTCCTTTCCATTCTGAAGCTTTAGAACTTGGTTCGCTACTTCAAAAGTCAAATTAAAGCTCCAAGAACCAAGTTTTATTCCTGCTGTAAATTTCCAGAACTCTGCATAAAAGTTGATTTTCTTGCCTACTTTGAGGCATGATTTCTTTCAGCTCAGGCCTTTGTTTTGAAATCCGAAAGTAGCTTTGTAAACCTTGTATATCCATCTTTGTGTGTGTTAAATTTCACAGGTTTTGGTTACCATTTGGTATGATAATTAGGTTGCAAAAAACAGTAGCAAACTAAAAAAAAAAAACTGGAATTTCTGGTTTCAGATTTTTACTGAGTGCTTATTGATATACTTCTCTGGAACCTTAATTCCTTTTCATGATGATGATATGGATGCAGAGTTATCAACTTGTTCTTGATAAAAAATACCCTTGATTTGGATGTTTTAGTTTTTGATATAAGTTAGCCTTCGAGTAGCTTTATTGTATATCTTGTTTAAAACCCTTCTTGTCATGTTGGTTACCCTTCTTGATAAACAATACCCTTGATTTTTGTTACTGCAGTCGTCATATGTCATTTGAGGAAAAGAAAAAAAGAAATGAAAACCTTGATGTCATTATCAAAGCATAGTTATAATTACTAATCTTTCTAATTCTCTTTGCAGTTACGGCCTGGCACTTAAGGTGAACTGGGCATATGCCAATAGCCAGAGAGAAGATACTTCAGGTTACTTTGAGCTTCAGTTGCGCTGCTGCTGCTCTTGGATATTATTGCTTGTTACCATTTCATTAAGGTTCATTTCTTTAATGCAATTCTACAAGTATCAGGGCACTACAATATATTTGTTGGTGATCATAATCCAGAGATTATAGATGCAACTTTATTTGCTTGCTTCTCAGTCTATCCTAGTTGTTCGTGAGTTTCTGTTTCTTTGGATATCTTTTTTCCTGTTTCAATATTAGTAGATATATGCCAATGACTCCGGTAACTTAAATATTCTTTTTAGGTTAGTCATCACCCTCCTATGAAAGCTGCTCATGCAGAAAATGAGCATTTCATATATGACATAACTTCAAAGGTGAAAATCATGAAGGTAATTCTTGTATTTGATCTTTCTTTATGGCTATAGTTTTGTTAACAAATACCTTTTTATCATGTCAACTCTTTTAAACTCAAGTGGCTGAGGACTATATTTTTGGAAGTATCATGTACTCGAAATCTTGTTAATGGTTAAGGACTCAGTGTAGAGCTTTGATGTCGTTATTAATCAATGATCTTTAGAACTTCGGTTTATAGTCAATTTTGCATGCTGTGAGTGTATAGTTGCTTATGCATAATTATGTATTCTCAATCTATTAATTGTGAACTTGAAGTGCCAACACAGTGAAGATGTATCTTCATTTTTTCTTTCATTAATGGCTTGCAAATTATATAGATTACTCATGTTAAGAATGGTGGGTCAGCTGGTGCTGGGAAGGGCTGGTGAATCTAGAAGGTTAAGGTTTCTCTGAAGTATTATTCTTTACCATTTAATTGCCAAAATACGAGATCAATCATGTTAGTTTTGGTTTGTTTAGTGAACACATGCCACTTCAATTTTGGTTTGTTTAGTGAACACATGCCACTTCGGCTTATTAGCTTTCATGATCTTGGAGGATCCAATATATGGATGTATCAACTTTTGATTATCCCTATTAAGGTTAATACAATGGTTTGGATGTGTCTTAGCATATTTTTGTTTGAATGTAGTATATGCTTTTTATTTGGTAAATTAGTGGAATTCAGCATACAACAGGTTAATGACAATCAAACGTTGTCTGACTATATGATCCTACAACTAATCTCTTGCATTGCCACGTTGTGTGAGTATTAATCACACAATGCCTACTAATAAAAACTCTGTGTACTATTTAACAATTAGACAACCATGAAACTTAAAAACTCGTTGTATGAAGATAACTTCACACAATAGTTTACAGCAAGAAAACTATTGTGTGTCGACAGATGTTGCCGACTGCAATGCAGAATGATCTCGACGTATGCCGATGAAATCTGTCGATATTCACACAACAACTCTTGAAAGGAAACCATTGTGTGACTTGACAATCACACAACGGTTTTTATTAGAAAACATGTTGTGTGATTCTCGGCAGATATCATCGACAGCTGACGAGAAGCAGCTCGGCATGTTTTGGCATCTGTCGAGAATTACACAACAATATTATACAAAAAACCGTTGTGTGATTCTCGGCATAATTCATCAACATATGTCGACAGCTGCCGAGAAGCAGCTCGACATGTGTCGGCAGCTGTCGATGATATCTGTCGAGAATCACACAATGGTTTTTATTGTAGCGTTGTGTGTCAATTAGTCAGACAAGCTCTTTTTAACCGTTGTGTGACATGTTGATCAGATAGCAATCGGATTAACAACGGATTTGACTTTTAACAGACGACGTTTTTTCCCCGTCGTGTGATGCATTATCTGGCGTAGTGATTGTCAAGCACTCACAGGAACACAATTGAAAGATACCCAATTGACCATAAACGCAAATAAGCAAAACCCAGATTGGCAAAACCAATTGAAAAATCAATACCCTTTTAAGATTGGAGAACTAAAGTTCTCTCCTTTTAGCTACTTTGGTACTTCTGGTCCTCCCGGTGATCCACCCCAAGCTCCGAGCTCGGTAGACGCAGCAACAAGGCTAGTAAAATTGTAAAGAAGGCTTTGAAATAAGAAAAGAAAAGATGATATGGCTTTTACAAGGGACTGCAAAGACATCTTCAGCGAAATGGATGCATGCACTCGACGGTGGCGGTTTGTCGAGAAACCCAGAAAAAGAGAGAAGTAAGAGATTGGTTCCAGAACTGAAAAGCAAGGCTTAATGGAGCTCGAAATTGAAAGGAAAGTAGTGGGTTTACCTTTTTGAAGCAAGAACAAGTTGGAGAAGAAGAGATTTGGCCTGAATCCGATTTGGGGCTTAGGGCTTTGATTTCAATCTGAGATGGGGAATGGATGCATGTTCGAATTGAGGGCATAAATGGAAAGAAGAGAGTCAGAGGATTTAAATGGTGGGGGTTAGGTGCTCGGAGGAGGTCAGGCGGCGGCGGAGCGACGGCGAGACCGCCTGCCTGTGTCACTCGTCTTCTCTCTTTCTCAGAGAATGCGAGAGGAGGGAGAGAGTGTATGAGGTGCGAGACTAGGGCGACAAAATAATTGGGCTCTTAACTGAGTTCGAATTTGGGCCAAATTTTGAGGGTGGGAAACAGCCCGCCAAATATTTGGGCAAAAAATTTAAACTTTTGGTGATTTTTTGAACCATTTGCTCATGAAATGGATTGACCGTCTCGATCGGGACCCAACGTTATCGAAAATATGTGATTTTTTTACCGTAACCATATTTCACTATACGTAACACATCCTACGGACGGATTTGCAAAACTCTATTATAAGATATAGTTGCTTCACAAAGGCATATACTTGCATAAAAGCCACTAAATGAGTTATACCACATTAGAATGCATGTTGTGGTTCCAATGTCTAAAATTCAAAATATTAAATTTCGACCATCGGATGTGATCAGCGTATTTAAATACGGATATGGTGAAAAATTCAATTAATTTTAATAAAGTTTGGGGCTCGATCAATGTGGTCAACATTAACTCAACTTCATCTAATTAAGCGAATACGCTCTTACCCTCTCCTTCTTGAGTAGTTTTGGTGGATTCTTTCACACACACTCTCACATATATGTGATGTAGCAGCTCCTGTCAAATTTTCAGAAATTTTACCTTCCGGGGATAGGGCTACCCATAAGGGATAATAAGCGTAAAAAGGGTTGACCACGTCGATCGGGACACAAACGTTATCGAATTATGTGATTTGTTTACCGTAACCATATTTCACTATACGTAACGCATCCTGCGGAAGGATTTGCAAAATTCTATTTACAAGATATAGTTGCTTCACAAATGCATACACTTGCAAAAAGACCACTAAACAAGTTATACCACATTAGTAGGCACGTTGTGGTTCCAACGTTTAAAATTCAAAATATTAAATTTTGACCGTCAGATGTGATCAGCATATTTAAATACAGATATAGTTAAAAATTCACCTAATTTTGATAAAGTTTGGGTCTCGATCGATGTGGTCAACATTAACTCAACATCATCTAAGTAAGCGAATACGCTCTTACCTCCTCCTTCTCGACTAGTTTTGGTGGATTATTTCATGCACACACTCTCACATATATGTGATGTAGCAGCTCCTATAAAATTTTCACAATTTTTACCTTTCGGGGATAGGGCTACCCACAGGAAATAAAAAGCGTAAAAAGGGTTGACTGTCTCGATCGAGATCCAAACATTATCGAAAATACGTGATTTTTTTATCGTAACCATATTTCACTATACGTAACACATCCTAAGGACGAATTTGCAAAATTCTATTTACAAGATATAGTTGCTTCACAAATGCATACACTTAAAAAAAGGCCACTAAACAAGTTGTACCACATCAGTAGGCATGATGTGGTTCCAACGTCTAAAATTCATAATATTAAATTCGACCGTCAGATGTGATCAGCATATTTAAATATAGATATGGTAAAAAATTCACTTAATTTTGATAAAGTCTAGGTCTCGATCGATATGGTCAACATTAACTCAATATCATCTAATTAAGCAAATACGCTCTTACCTCCTCCTTCTTGACTAGTTTTGGTGGATTCTTTTATGCACACACTCTCACATAATGGTGATGTACCAGGTCCTGTAAAATTTTCACAAATTTTACCTTCCGGGGATAGGGCTACCCAAAGGAAATAAAAAGCGTAAAAATGGTTGACCGTCTCGATCGAGATCCAAACATTATCAAAAATATGTGATTTTTATATCGTAATCATATTTCACTATACGTAACACATCCTACAGACGAATTTACAAAATTCTATTTACAAGATATAGTTGCTTCACAAATGCATACACTTGCAAAAAGGCCACTAAACAAGTTATACCACATTAGTAGGCATGTTGTGGTTCCAACGTTTAAAATTCAAAATACTAAATTTTGACCGTCAGATGTGATCAGCGTATTTAAATACGGATATGGTAAAAAATTCACCTAATTTTGATAAAGTTTGGGTCTCGATCGATGTGGTCAACATTAACTCAACATCATCTAAGTAAACGAATACGCTCTTACCTCCTCCTTCTTGACTAGTTTTGGTGGATTCTTTCATGCACACACTCTCACATATATGTGATGTAGCAGCTCCTATAAAAATTTTACAAATTTTACCTTCCGGGGATAGGGCTACCCATAGGGCATAATAAGCGTAAAAAGGTTGACCGTCTCAATCGAGATCCAAACATTATCAAAAATATGTGATTTTTTTATCGTAACCATATTTCACTATACGTAACACATCCTACGGACGAATTTGCAAAATTCTATTTACAAGATATAGTTGCTTCACAAATGCATACACTTGCAAAATTCAACAAAATTCAATATCAGGCGACACATAAATGTCGTCGTATCAACATAATGAAGTAAAATTTTCATACAAGTTGTCAAATCAACCAAATTCAATATCAGGCGACACATAAATGTCGTTGTATTAACATAATTGAGTAAAATCTTCACACAATTTGTCAATTTAACAAAATTTTATATCAGGCGACACATAAATGTCGCAGTATCTACAAAATTGAGTAAAATTTTCTCACAAGTTGTCAATTCAATAAAATTTAATATCAAGCGACACATAATATCGTCTTATCACCAAAATGAAGTAAAATTTTCACATAAGTTGTCAACTCAACAAAATTCAATATCAGGAGACACATAAATGTCGTCGTATCAACATAATGAAGTAAAATTTTCATACAAGTTGTCAAATCAACCAAATTCAATATCAGGCGACACATAAATGTCGTTGTATCAACATAATTGAGTAAAATCTTCACACAATTTGTCAATTTAACAAAATTTTATATCAGGCGACACATAAATGTCGCAGTATCTACAAAATTGAGTAAAATTTTCTCACAAGTTGTCAATTCAATAAAATTTAATATCAAGCGACACATAATATCGTCTTATCACCAAAATGAAGTAAAATTTTCACATAAGTTGTCAACTCAACAAAATTCAATATCAGGAGACACATAAATGTCGTCTTATGAACAACATGGAGTAAAATTTCACACAAGTTGTCAATTCAACAAAATTCAATGTCTAGCGACACATAAATGTCGTCCTATCAACATAATGAAGTAAAATCTTCTCACAATTTGTCAATACAATAAAATTTAATATCAGGCGACACATAAATGTCGTCTTATCACGAAAATGAAGCAAAATTTTCACACAATTTGTCAACTCAACAAAATTCAATATCATGCGACAAATAAATGTCATCTTATGAACAAAATGTAGTAAAATTTCACACAAGTTGTCAATTTAACAAAATTCAATATCAAACGACACATAAATATCGTCTTATCAACAAAATGAAGTAAAATTTCACACAAGTTGTTTATTCAACAAAATTCAATATTAGCCGACACATAAATGTCGTCGGATTAACATGAGTAAAATTAGACAATTGAGACTAAAGTTGACTACTTTCTTCACCGACATATATGTGTCGCCCCGGAAACAAGCTTTTTTTTAAAAGAAAATTGGTATTGTCTAAGTGCACTTCCAGCAACACATAAAAAAAATGTGTCGCCCTAACACCCCGAACCACACTTAATTTCGTATGTGTCTCCTGATGCGTGTTGCCTGATGCAGGAAATGGCATAGTGGGTACTGGTAGCTCTCAATACTATGGGGCCGGGACACCAGACGACCCGGTCATAGCTCACTCCAGTCCGACACCTAAGATCACCGGACCAGCTGTTAGCCTTTTTGCCTGGCCAAACCACGAGGAAGTGGCAGAGTCTACACCGGTGACAGCAGCCGATTGGCGCTAGCTTATCTCCAACATTGTCAAGGAGCAAACCGGAAAATGTGACACTAACTTGCAGTATCGCGACCCCTATCCTGATAGCATGGTGCAATATCCCTTCCCCCATGGATTTAAGAACACCGTCTTTACCACTTTCTCTAGGGAAACAAATGAGGACGCAGCAACGCATATGGCCTGCTTTAAGGTCCAATGCGGTTAGTATGGGAATAATGACATTCTCAAACTCAACCTCTTTGGGACTTCCCTGTCCGAGGCTACTTTTAGTTGGTACTCCAGGTTGAAACCCGGGGCAATTACGGACATGCCTACTATGGAAAGGCTTTTCCGGGAGATATATGGTACCATCGAGCCAGAAGTCGGTCTCAACTCCCTCACCCAGATGAGCCAGCAGTGCATGGAGTCTGGAGTTTCATTCCTCTAGCGCTTTAAAATTCAGCAGGCTAAGTGCGACTACCTGCTACCTGAGCAGGAAGCCATTATGTTGGCCATTCGAGGCCTTGAACATCGCCAGTGGCTGAAGCACCACGGGGAGCGTTTCACTTCCATGGGCGACCTAATTAACAAGGTCGGCAACTATGAGCTAATTCTCAACAAAATGGATGAGAAGGCAAACGCCTCCAAAGGGACTTACATGCCAAGGAAGAATAAACAGTGGGAGCACTAAATCTACAGTCCCCTACTTATGATCCCTACTACCAAAGGCTCGAAGAAACTCACATTGACCAAGGTCATGAAGACATCAGAGCGGTTGAATTGACAAGCAAGCCACTAGCTCACAAACTGAAGAATTTGAAGATGACGCGCGAGCCAGTCACCATTCAATCATTTGCATGGACCAAGCCAGAGCACGAGTCATACACTTATGAAGCAAAGAATGCCCATCTGGTTTTTAATGACTTAGTCAAGGCTAAGTATGTGCGCCTAGATCACAAGATTCCGCCAAAGGAAGAACTGAAGGACAAGAAATAGTGTGCCTTCCATAATGTCTACAATCATGACACTAAAGATTGTGTCAAACTCCGAGACCAGATACAGACGTGGCTAAACTCTGGCGAGCTGAACTAAAGACGCCAGGCAGCACATCCTTGTTGGTGGACGTGGAACCTTTCCCGCCTACAATCGGCATGGTCGAGGTAAATTGGTCCGATCACCCTGACGATGACGGCCAACAACGAGCACCCAAGAGAAGCAGTGAAGAAGGTGACGGGAACTCTCACCGGCCACCTCGCCAATACACCTACAATGTCAAACTCGCTCACGAGGTCTTAGACGATCTTATCGATGACGGGCTTGTCACGGTGGCTAGGGCTTTGTCGTACATCGAGTACAAGAAGGGCCGCCAACATTGCAACTTCCATGACAGCTGGGGACACATAACCCGCGAGTGCCAACAGCTGAGGGATCAGGTCCAAGACTGGCTCGACCTAGGATACATCCGCTTTGAAGATAAGGACAACTTCATGATCGCAACAGCTGACATCGCATGGCCTCGGGTTGGCCAGCGCAAAATTACGTTAGACCTTTCTCCAAGTGCAGGTCTATGCGAACTGCCAGGCCGAAACCGTAAACGGCCGGCGAACAACTACACCATTCCAGTTAACCAAAGGGGAAACCCTGATGACCCGACGCGATAGTTGGTTGCTAAACTGGAGTGAGATCGCCCTTCGTGAAACGACAAGGGCAACGTAGTTATGAAGGACGCTGGGCCGTCTCCGGTTGAGAACTACCAACTCATGAGTCCGAGAACACGAGAAGAGCTGGAGCAAAGAATATAGCGACTCGAGACAATCGTTTACACATACTGGCCGGAGGAAGTATCCTCGTCCCCAACCACAAGTGAGATGGATGTGTCCGACTCCGGTAGCGTACACCATGAAAAACCACCTCAAGCTCCTGCCAGCGTATTTTAACCGACCCTTACATCCCACTGACGTCTAAGTTGGCAATCAGGGATGGAGTGTGGTACACGTAGCAAGGGGCAAGGCAGTCAACATTAGCAAGTCCAAGAAACGAAAGCTATAGAAAAGGTACGGTAGCATCATGCGTACCTTACGAGCTGTTGATGCGGGGGCGGTATGACCCTCGCAGCTCGCGCAAACACCTGAACGCATGTGGAGGGAGGCAAAAGGTTTGCGCGCGTTGCTCCAGATGCCACCCGTAACACCCCCAAGGGTTTGTGAACAGGTCGCAGACGAACCCAGCCCAAAGGCAAAAATCTTCTGCCGACTTACAGTTCCACTGAAATAGGAGCCACCACAACATTTAAGGCCTAAGCCGTCAACGACCTCAGAGCCCGAGGCAAGGAGGGAACCACCTCCACCAACAAGGTGCAGGCCGTCGTCGAACCCAAAACTCGAAGCGAGGAGGGTGCCACCACAACCACCAAGGCGTCGAGCGCATCCATACCCGGAGTCCAAAGACAGGAGGGAACCACCTCAGTCGCACAGGCCTAGGGCACACTCGACTCCAGACCCGGAGCCCATAATGGAACCGTGCGTCTCAATGCTACAATGGCTGAAGAGGGACGACAGCGCCAAAACTCCCTCAACTACGGACAAACAGCCGATCGGGGACAGACAGTCCTCATCAAAATTAGTATAGCGCCCGCGGTAGACGGTGGCTAGTCGCAAAGACCGCATCATCCACCCCAAACCTCGCCCGGCAGATGACTCAACGATTTCGCGAGAACTCACTAGACAACGAGGCACCCTCAGAACCTCGTGTTAACCTAGATGAAGACCAAGAAGAACATGGAGAATAATTCACCTGTAACATGGTAGAAGTCTCAGGGTGGATTAAGGAGGATAAGGTTACCTCTGAAGAAGGCGCCTTCGCTGTGCTAGAAGGGGAACTCAGGATCATTGAAACTCCACTGATCTCAGTTCGTGAACCATTCTCTTTCCAAGTAGGGATGATGTTCTTCATATCGGAGCGATACGCTCTCCCGCCAAACACTACATGTAATGCGGTTGATATTCTCGGGAGCAACAAAGCGTCAGCAGCACAGCCTCACCTTGCAGCAGCGAAATGGGACCAGCTTCGGAACAGGCCGAAGATGTCCTGCAAGTGGAAGTCACGAGCACCATTAAACATAAGCAGACTCAGACCTTTTCGACACCAACCTTGGACATGGCTACTCACATGAGGCCTTTGTACATCACAGCCAAGGTGGAAGGAATAATGATCAACAAGGTCATGGTCGACATCGGCGCAGCTGTCAACGTCATTACTACCCGAACCATGGGAATCCTAGGCATCTAGTGCTCGATGATCCAGACCACTTCCTTGAAGGTAAAAAAACTTCACTGGACAGGTATCCAAAACCCTAGGCTTGCTATATTTATGAGTCAAGGTGGGGCCAACGTCTCGAGTTTATACCTTCTTTATGGCCGAGTGTGCTGCTTCTTACAGCATCATCTTAGGCCGCGATTGGATTCACATAAGTTTTTGCGTGCCCTCCTCCATGCACCAAGAACTCATGATTTGGGATATTGAGAGGAATGAGTCTGTCATAATTAAAGTTGACCCTCGTCTTTTCTCTATCTCCGTCAACTTCAATGATGCCCGATATTACAACATCGACCTGGGCCCATTAGACATCCAAGGTGTCGATCACAATGGCCGCTGGTATGGGGTCACGACTTCTAACTTAACACGATGGGGGCTGACCCAGGCGAAGGACGACTTACAACGTCCTCACACCATCGTTGATCCTCCACAACCTTTAGATGGATAGTGCCTTCTCCGACGAGGCACACGAGGCCGGTGAGTCCTTGTACGAGACTTCTTTCGTAATGGGCAGAACGCGAGGCCTATGACAAGGTTGCAACTATAGAATATGTAGACCAAATTGTGGATTACATCGATACCAAGGAGGAAGTTATTCAGTTAGCTCCCGCCGCCTTGGACGACACACCACCTCAAGTTCGAGACCTCATTTCATGAGTCAACATTGGGACTTCCGAGAAACCCTTGCTCATTTTGATTAGTGCTAAACTGCCGGAGGAGGAATGTGAACCCCTTCTTACCCTACTACGTGAATATCGGGACTGCTTCGCCAAAAAGTACGAAGATATGCCCGACTTGTCCCCAGAACTAGTCTGTCACAGGCTACCTACCTATCCAGACCAACGTCCCATGAGGCATGCGGACTGAAACCCAAATCACAGTAAAAGAAGAAATTGAGAACATGCATCGATCGTGCTTCATCCGCGTGGCTAAATATAACGAGTGGTTGTCCAACGTCATCCCCGTTCGCAAGAAAAATGGAAAGATGCGCGTCTACGTGGACTACCGTGATCTCAACAACGCAACGCCTAAGGACATATACCCCATGCCCGTGGCCGATCTCTTAATCAACGCACCCGCATGGCATGAGGTACTGTCCTTCATGGACAGAACTGCGGGATACCACCAGATCCCCGTCGCCAAAGAGGACCAACACAAGACTGCCTTTTGCTGCCCGGGATTTGCAGGTGCGTTCGAGTATGTTGTCATGCCTTTCGAACTCAAAAACGCAGGAGCAACATACCAATGCGCTATGAACCTTATTTTCCACGACATCTTGGGGAAGCTGATTGAAGTCTACATAGATGATGTGGTGGTCAAGACCAAGAAAAAGGAGAACCACGTCGAGGACCTCCGACAGGTCTTCAAACGAATGCACCTACATAACCTGAAGATGAATCTTGCCAAATGTGTATTCTTCACAGAGGCAGGCGACTTTTTAGGTTTTCTTGTACATCAGAGGGGCATCGAGATCCCAAAAGACAAGGCACATTTTGTGATAGACTCCTCGCCCTCCACAACCAAAAAGAAGCTCCAACAGTTGCTCGGACGTATCAATTTCCTTCGCCGCTTCATTTCTAACACAGCAGGGAAAGTACAACCTTTCTCGCCCTTACTTAAGCTCCAGGGGGCAACCGAGTTCGTATGGGAGCCACAACACCAACAGGCCTTTGATCGTACTAAGGACTACCTGACGAACACGCCAGTCTTGATTCTGCCCCGCGAGGGTTCCCCGCTTAAACTATATATCGCAGCTGCCGACTTGTCCATTGGTGGACTCTTGGCACAAGAAGACGAAAACGGGGTGGAGCATGTCATTTATTACCTAAGCAGGGTTTTAACTGACTGTGAGACACGATACTCCCTAATGAAAAATTTGTGTCTCACTTTATTTTTTGCAGGTTGCAAGCTGCGCCACTACATGCTCGCATTTACCACGGTGGTGATCGCCCAGTCCGACTTGGTCAAGTACATGCTCCCCTGCCCTATCCTAAGGGGACGCATAGGCAAGTGGATATTAGTCTTGTCTGAATTCTCGTTACAATATGTTCCGCAAAAAGCAGTAAAAGGATAGACAATAGCGGACTTTCTCACCCATCACCCGTAGTCAGAGCTCACAGAGTTCCGTGAGTTGGAATTCACCGCTGTTACACTCACCCCGTGGACCCTTTATTTTGAAGGGTCACGAACTGACATCATTACAGGTGCAGGGATAGCCATCGAGAACCCAACATGAGACCGTTTTTCATACTCGTTCCAGCTAGACTTTAAGTGTACAAACAACCAGACAGAGTACGAGGCGCCCATCATAGGACTGGAAATTTTGCTGGACTTAGGTGTACGCGAAGTTCATGTCCTCGGCGACTCTTTCTTGGTCGTCAATCAGTTGGCTGAGAAGTTCAATTGCTTAAGTTCGTCCATCGAGCCATACCTACGCAAAGCGTTTGAAGTATTGGATCAGTTCGATGATGTTTGCATCGAACACATATCACGCGAGTTCAATTTCGTAACCAACGAACTCGCCCAGATAGCGTCTGGTCTCAGCCTGTGAGATGGCGTGCGCGAACGACTTTTGAAGGTCGAACGCCGCACCCTCCCTTCTTTTATAGCCAGGGGCAATATCAGGCTGACCCTCTTGAGGTCGCGGCCTTAAACGCTATTGACGAGGACTGACGTCTACCATTCATCACCTACCTCAATAATCCTCACGATGCTACCCATTCCCGGCAAACGCGTTTCCACGCCCTCAACTTCGTGCTGCGCAACGACGAGCTCCGCCGGCGCAGTGAGGATGAGAATGACTTATGTTGCGTGTATGTGAATGAAACCAAGCGTCTTATGCGCGAAGTACACTGTGGAGTTTGTGGCTCACACCAAGCATGTCCCAAAATGCTTTGGTTAATTCGCCGCCATGGATACTATTGGCCTACGATCCTAAAAGATTTTATTGCCTTCGCCAAAGGTTGTCAAGACTGCCAGGCTCATGGTCCTGTCCAACACATTCCATTACAGCCTATTAATTAAGCCATGACCGACACGTGGATAGGCAATGGATTTCATCGGTGTCATTCACCCGCACTCCTCTGAGCAACATAATTTCATTATAGTGGCCACTGACTGTTTTACCAAGTGGGTCGAGACGGAACCACTCAAAGTCGCCTCAGCGAATGCGGTCCGCAACTTTATCTTCAGAAACATCATCTCCCACTTTGGTATTCCGGAGTGCATTGTCACGGACCGGGAGGCAGCTTTCATGGCGGATTCTATGGTCAAATACCTCAACGACTACGTCGTCAACCTCCAGCATTTCACCCCATACTACGCACAGTCCAACGGCCAGACCGAGGCAAGCAACAAGGTCATCATTGGTATCCTACGAAAAATGTTAGAATTGAACCCGCGTGTCTGACATGAGGAATTCTACCACACTTTGTGGGCTTACCGCACTTCGAAGCACGGGCCAACGGATTCCACCCCATACGCCCTTATGTATTGTCACGATGCCGTCTTACCCCTTGAAATTAACGTCGCCTCGCTCCGCGTACAGGAACAACACCAATTACTCGGCGACGATTACATTCAGTTATGTGGCAGGAACTTGAGGATCTCGACGAGCACCGCATCACTACTTTCAATAACCTCATCCTCGAGAAGTAGCATATTGCGCGATCCTATGATAAAGTTACAAGAGGTCGAAGTTATGCCGAAGGCCAGACTGTGTGGCGCGTAGTGTTACCACTCAGAGAAAAAACCGAGGGCTGGGGAAAATGGTCCGCTCGTTGGGAATGACCCTTTATTATTCATCGCATATTACCCTAGGGGCATACCCGTTGGGAAGGGCCCTTTATCATTCATCGCATATTACCCAAGGGGGCATACCACCTACGCGACCTTAATGGCACCATTCACCGCAATCCTATTAATGGTTGTTTCCTAAAATGCCATACTGCCTGAGTCTGGGAGCGCGAAGATCCTCCCCTCCAGACCCCACAACGACAGTTAATAGTGCTACGCGCCGTCACGTTAGCTTTCCGTCACCTAGCACTAGGGGCGACACGAGATAGAAGAATAGAAAACTATTGAAAACTAGTGTAACGTACCAGCCTAAGGAGGCCAGTGCTAGATTGAGGCCTATACCAGAGGCCCTAAAAATCTACATGTATTTAGTTTGTGCTCATTCTTTATTCGTTGTAAACGTGCAAAGTCTATCAAAAGACAAGTACAAGATTGGGGCCTATACCAGACAAGTACAAGATTGGGGCATTTTAATTCTTTCATATTCTGATACATGTTTCATGAGCGGCTTTACGGCCGAAGCAAGTACATTAGTAAAACAACGCCTAAAATGAAATCTGACTACGCCTACGCCTAAAGCATATATTAGAAATGTCGGAAACCTCAAACCTACAATATAGTGGGAGAGAAGAAGCCCCCGCCGTGACATCCTTCAGCTGAAGCTAGTGTCAATTCTGCCACTTCAGATCGATACCAACCGGAGCACTGGCTAGGACCCAAAACAAAACGCTGGGAAGCTAGAGGTCTAGTGAGCCAAGGTCCCTCATGCTACCGGTCAGGCTTTGAAGATCCTTCAATGACGCAAGCCACGGCCCAAGGCATGAGAGGACGCAGGGCCTCAAAAACCTCACAAGTGAGCAGAATAGCAGGCGCAAGGCAGAAGGTACCCAGAGGCTGGCCTAAGAGTGGACTTTGAGATTCACTCTCGGCCTAAGAGTAGACTTTGAAATTCAAAGGAAACAAACGCTAAAGGTTTGAGATGGCGGTTGTGCTTTAAGCAAGGATAAGAAGATGAACATAAGGAAAGAAGAATCCATGGCAAGGGGGCAAAAGACTTAGTTCATGCTTTAATCCCGGCCGGGGGTTCCCTTTTATAGGAAGCAGAGGCTAACTTCTTTCGACACGTGTTTTGCATGCAGAGAGTTTCCCCGAGATATGAGCCTTAGAGAGAAGGATAGACGCGTAAATCCATGGTGACTTCCCGCATCTCAAGTGCGCAGTCGCGTGGGAACTTCCACCAAATCTCAGCAGAATATTTTTTGACCAAACAGCTTTGAAACAAGAGAAGACTTGACAAGCGCATGAAAGAATTAATGAGTAATAAATAGTATAGTATTATTATTAACTACGGAGGTTCATACAAAAGGGGGTAACAAGATCCAAAGATGGTTCTAGACCATCCTAGAAGCCCTATACAAATCCAAGAGAAGACCCTCTAAAGCCAACTCTTCTGCGTCCGCTTGGGCCTGGGCTTCGTCTACAGCAGCTATGGCGGAATCCAATGCTTCCTAGGTCTCCTCTGCAGCCTGCACACGGGCCTCAGCACCTTCAGCCTTGGACAAGTTGTTTCGGGCCTGAGCGAGCTGAGCCTGCAACTCCGCTATCTGGTTCTCCAATGCCTCCACTTGGCGAGCGTAGAAGGCAAACAAGTTTTCTCGGGGATGTCTCAAGAACCTTTATGTCTTCAAGCTGGGTCAAGAGTGCTACCATTTAGTTGTCTAGGGCCTACCGAACTCTCTCTTGGGTGGCTGATTGAGCTTTCGCGTTGTTAACCTGGCAGGCTCGCAGCTTGACAGTGTCAATCAGTTCTAGAGCGCGATCCAGAGCAGCAGTGCTACAAGCGAAGTGACGAGTCAGTGCACCATAGGCCTCGTGAGCGCAACGAACCAGATCAAAGACATCCATGTTTGGGCCTTAGCGCATCAACCCATGAAGAAAGTCCCGGGCTAGGCGAACTGGTTCCGAGTTGGTAGGTGGAGTTACCCGAGCCCGGAGGCGGGCAGTCCGGGTAGCCAAAGAGGAAGGTACCTAACTACTCACTAGTCTGTTTCACCGGAGCAGGAGTCACTAGCTCTGTTTCTTAGATAGGCGACACGGCATTGGACACTACATGCACTTCTCACTCTTTAATTACTTGGGATGCCGACTCTGACCTTGTTGGAGAATGAGCCACTTCTGGTTGAGATTCCTCTGGCGGGATCGCCAAGGAAACAGTGACGACCAGAGGCGGAGTCGCTTGCTCAAGTTCTGCGTCCTAAATGGGGTCGGGGGAAGATACTGGAATCGAACCTGTATCGTCTGGCGCGCCAGTAGGAGAAGGCAGAGGCACCTCTTCATCCACAGCCATGACAGGCTTAGAGATAGGGGCCTCAGTTGTCCCTGTTTCTTCTTCAACATTCTCAAGTTGGGGACGGACATGGCAGCGCCATACCTGTAAACTGATAGTTAGTAATTGTATTACTGACTTGAGTAAAGTGGTTTCTAGGAAGGGACGCTTACCAAGCCAAATTGCTCTTGATAGCACCTGTCCTCCATTTCGTCTTCTTTGTCCTCGGTAGGACGCTTGCACGAACTCTCTCTGCCTGTTGACTGAGGGACTGGTCGGACGGGCTCCTCATCAGAATCCACCATAGGTTCTTCTTGGGCAAGTGTTTTCCCTTTGTCTGCAGCAGACTCGAGCCTCTTGGAAGATCTTTGACCGGGTGCAATCTGTAAAGAGAGGAAACGAATTAGAGGGAATACATCTTGCCTAAGTTGGGTAGGAAAGTGTTATGAAAGTTGCAAAATGGCTAACGTACCTCTGAGGTCGGTTCCCTTTCTCGAATGATGATGCCGGTTGACCGGCGAGCGACTGGGGCAGGAGATGATGCTGGCCTCGGTCTTGTCGTTGCTCTCCGTGGACCCTATACTGCCCGCGGGTGGCGTCAAGGATGGTGTGATCCGACTCACCTAGAGTGTCGTACGGAGGGGGGGGGAGAAAATAGCAGCAAAAACAGCGTCTTCTACGTATTCCCAGTGATTGTTGGGGAAGGATCGCCACCAGGAGAGATAGGCGGGATCGACGCCCAGCGAAGGCTCGATCTTGAGCAGGGACGGAGTGAAGGGGAAAATGTTCACCAGCGGGGTAACGCGGTTCGCCTCGCCAATCTTACGTCAAGAGGTATACTTGTTCACTGAAGGAAGGAGTGGATAGGGAACCCCTTGAATGAAGCCGAGCTGCCTGGCAAAATGGTTAGGTGCGTACAGCTCAAAGCCTTGATGAAGGTTAGGAGGTGGCTCTAGTTGGTTGTATAGGATGGAGAGACTGGCGAAGAAGGACAGAGGAGTCCGATTCGCGGGGTTTATACATACTGCGAACCCAAGGAGTTATTCCACAGGAAGGAAGTTGAGCGGCGAGCGCCGGAAGAGGGGAAAGTACAGTTGCAGCCACAGGTCCAGGATCCATAGTGGGCCGACAGGAAGATGGAAGGGCTTCAAAGAGAGTGTGTGGAGGGCCCGGTAGAGTGCACCCAATACGGACTGCCCTAACCCAACTTCGATCCCGTTGTAAAGCACTACGGCTAGTTTCGTCCACTTATCTGTAGGCTTATGGGTGCTTCCACAGAATATAAATTTATTAAGCCAATACTCAAGGAAAGCAATACCTCTTTCGTGCCGCTCTGCATGCTGGATAAAATAGTTCCTCCAGACTGGGAACGAGACCTTTAGAGCTCGGCGTGCTCCTAAGTTGTAGGTGTAGGTGAACTCTGTTGTCGCAAAGTCCCCCGGAACATATGGCTTGGCATGGATCGGTTACCCAGTGATGGTAAGGACGTCCAACATGGAGATGCTCATTTGCCCGAATGGAAAGTCGAAGGTGTTGGTGGCATTGTTAAACAAACATGTCGCTGTAGCGATCAGCACCCTATCAGTAGAGGTGGGCAGTGAGAAACTCAAGGCAATAGCTTCGGCAATGCCTGCCGCTTCCCAGATCGGTAGATCGGTCTAGAGGCGAGCCTCGTACCATGCCCGATCTTTGCTGGTGGTGTTGGGCCATTCACATACTCGGATATTCACATGGGAGTGAGCTTGTTGAGCCCAGGTCGCAAAGTCGCCAGGTTCACGACGGTGGGCGAGAATTGGGCGGCGCACGGAGTCGACATAATGGTTGAGATCGGCGGCCTAGAGAGGTTGTGAGGGAGTTGGACCAAGTAAGGCTTCCTCGGTCTCGAGGAAGTAGATCGGTGCTCCCTGCAGAGGGTTTTCTGCGAGGCGCCGAGCGAGGTCGGTGGACCAGTCGATTGCCGCCGTGATGCTGAGGTTTGGGTCTCAAACGATGGGTTTCAGAGGCATTTTCTGGACTAAGTTTTGAGAAGAGATGACAGCGAGGGTTTTGTCTCTGTAGAGAGGAAAGAAATGGATGGATGGATGAGATGACGAAATAAAGGGACCCACTTTGTTTTTAAAGGGGACGAATCGTAACGTCCTTTCAATCAATGATCATGATAAAGGGAGGCGACGACGTTGAAACGTCAGCACCTTTCGAATTTTGAATTACCGAAACATACTCATTAAGGCCTCTTTACTTAGCCGTTATGGATAAGCTAAAGCTTGAGGCCTAGGGGGTAATGTTTGAGCCCAGTTGATATTTCGGTCTAAGACTAGGTATTAAAGTTTTGGATAGCATTTGGGCCAATACATGTGGCTCTTTTTCAATTAAAACCTACTAAGGAGCACGAGCTTCGGGAGCGCGAGATATGGTTTCCTACAAGGATTGTAGCACCCCGCGGGGTAAGGAGACTTACTATTTGAGTTCGCATGGAAGACTAC
This sequence comes from Fragaria nilgerrensis, assembly GCA_010134655.1. NCBI lineage: Eukaryota > Viridiplantae > Streptophyta > Magnoliopsida > Rosales > Rosaceae > Fragaria > Fragaria nilgerrensis. Next base: position 12,627,376 of record CM020981.1, read on the forward strand.
AGGGTTTTTTGGATAACGCAGGAATAGTACTTGTGACTCAGACAGAGTCTATTTGATTGGACACGTGTCATCTGGATGTTTAGTTCGCAAGCGAGACGTATCCTTGTGTTACTCTGATTGCTGAGTCTGAATTGGGTTATGATTATATCTCTACTAACTAGCTACGAATCCCTATAAAAGGGAGGTTCGAGGATCATTTACACACACAATCAAATCATACACAACTCAACAACTCTTTAAGCTTCTCGAAACCCTAACGTTAAAGTGCATCTCGCCTTAATTTTCAGAGCATGTTTGGTCCCGATTTATTGCTCTGCTCGCTACCAACAGTGAGTATCGATTGCAAGCGAATAGGAGAACTACTTGTAATCCCTTGTCCAAGAGGTGGCACCAGAGCTCCTTCGTTTGATTAAAAGTCCAGCACCAGCGCATTCTCATTTCGCGCCAGCGCAGTGGCATGCCCCGCACCCGTTGTTTACTTTTGGTACTGCTAAGTTACATTTTTGCCCCTGCTGAGGATCGTGGCCAAAACACTAACCTTGTGAGAATTGCAGAATAAAAGGGCCATGGCCAATGAATAGCTTTATTAACGATCTACCATATACCGTTTACAACATCCCAGTTCTTTTAATTTCATTCTAATATGTAAGAAAGTCTTCCCTGGCATAAGTATAATTTCTTTTGGGAAACAAATAGCTGCTAGCTTTATTGGCAACAACACAATCATAATAGCCTGTTTATAATCATAGCCTTGAATTTCGGAGCTGTTGCTTCAGCAAAGGTTGGATGTATTCATGATATCCCTCTGGCACAACCGTGTCATTCAAAGGATCTTTCCACGCCTCCTCGTAAAGTTTCGGGTACACATTACCATCATATCGGCCAAGAATTGAGCTAAGGTAGTGGTCAGTGTAGTTAAATGCATCAACAAGGGCAATGGCATTGGGGCGGACCTATTATAAATAATGACACAATAATCAGATGACAGTAACCTTCAAATAATGAAGTAGATCTTACAAGAGAGATGCCGAAGGGAAACCTGGGAATATAGAGATCTAAGCTGATCATTGGCGAGTGAACCTTGTTTGGCTGTGATACTTCCAGTGGAGAGGAAATCACCCAGATGTTTGTGAACAAGAAATAAAGCATATACATTACAGAGGATCTGCAACTGTTCTTTCACTCCCTTCCCGGGTATGTCTTGTTGCAGTTTCTCAATGAACCTATCATGAAAGGGAAACTTATTAACAAGGTAATTTTTTTTTTATAGAATTACAGGTCTCTAAGAATTTAATTCCTCCCAGTGGTGCCCAAGTCATCCAACAAGTAGAGCTTCATAAAGAACACCTTTATGCAGGGAGGAGGTCAAAACCCAAGGAAGTATATGAATTTCAAAACTCTAAATAGAATTAACATGATAGAAAGGAATGAGCTTTACTTTGAAACAACAATCAATTGGCAATGAGCAACTGCTGCATCGACCAAATTAGGTGAGAGTTCCGCAAAGCCTGAAGTAGAGAACCATGAAAATTCTCAAACACTCCAAATGTAATGGCATAAGTTCAAGAAATATAAATGGAAAGTAATTTACAGTTCTAAATACATAGTTGAAGGGATATATAGAAGCACCTAACTAATGCCTCACCAAGGGGAAAAAATTGAAAGATACTACCAGTAAAAGTATTCTCTTTGAATACTTTGATGAAAATTCTTTATTTACTCAGTAAAATTATGTGATGATAAAAGAAAAAGGCAAACAACGAGCCAAAAGAACTCAAACCCACCCTCTTCTGGATTTGTGAACTTGCTGAGGTCTTTGGCACAGGCAACAGACATTCTCATAGCCCTTGCTTCAAAAGCCTCCAGTATTACACTAGGCTTCAACCAATCCTCAGCTGCATGAAATTGCAATAGTAAGCAACAAAAGCGTGTAGTTGAACTCTTCAAGGTATTCAAAAGGTATAGCTAACCAGTATGCATATACTGTATGCATATTAATATAGCACAAATTATCCTTTGACACTGTAAAATTTACTAACCCCGTATTAGACAAATAGAAAAAGGAAACCAACAACTCTTTGATAATTAAAAATATCGAACCTTTCTGAACATTACAACGAGATTGGAGCAAATGTTCTGCGCGCCCCATGTAGGAAGTTGTTCCAATGGGTTTTTTACCAGACGGTAGCTGAGAAACAGTCTTCATGAGAAACCTTGCAACCTGAAGACATTTTTCAGCAGTTTAATACAAATAAAGAAATATTGATGGAATCCGTTGAATCTGATTCAACAAAGGCAAATTACACGCAGTAATCTACAAGGGTCTAGTGAAAAACAAGTAACATCTTGGATTCTCAAGCCACAGACCTGTAGAAGTAGAACAATATTGTCTCCTTCATATGTACACGCCGGGATATAAACAGCAAACAACTCAGGGAGCCCACTGCTAGAAAGGTAACCATGACCACCACATAATTTCCGGCATTCTTCAATGGCATCCTGCCAAAAGAAAAGAGGAAAATATTGAGTAACAAAAAAAACTCAGTGATATAGGAAGGGCTATCTTTCTCGTGCGTGCACACCTATGAACCAAATGACCTCCCAAAAAGAAGAAAAAAGGAGAGGCAAGGGCAGGAATAATTACGTACAGCAGTTGCAGAAGTAGTCAATGACTTTAAACCCGCAGTGCACGCATGAGCCTCAGGCAATGTAGAAAAATCATTTGCTTGCAGTTTTCGCGTTACATCCGTATATAGCCATTTCAACCACTCACCAACAAATCTGAAAGCATAGGCGGAAGCCAGCAGAGGGAATAGTCTGCTTTGTTGAGTCTTGTAATCAATCACCTAAAAAATTGAACCGAAAACACCAGATACATCATGTTCAGAAGTCAGAACAAACAAAGAAACTGGCATCTCTAAATTATGAAGAGGATAACTTAGACCATACCTGTGTCTCAACACCACCGTCATTTGAACCAAACTGTCGACGAACAGCACTGTACCTGGTAGCAATACATACTGCCCGTGACAATGCAGAGGAAGCATCAGCCACAATTGTTTGGCGAACAAAAACCATAGTTCCATAAAGTAGTTGTCTTGGAACATCGGACTGAACAACTTTTCCTTCTCGTGTAACTTGTGAGACTCTGGCACATTCACAAGAATTATCAGAACCATCTTATCTATCCATGCAAGTTCCCAATTATATGTGCAGCTAAAAAATTTATACATCAGCACAAGCATCCCATCTGTACACTCAATGAGAAGTACATACCTCATCAACATGTGGTCCCTTGGGATGCACACATGATCAAATCTTAGGACACCATTGTCCATGGAGTTGTATGCTCCACTTCCAAATTTCATTCCGATATCACCAACAGTTATGCCTGGAAGAGGCAAGTGATCATCCAAGCTCCGAAGTTGGACGATGAAACCTAAAAGTGAATATATTTTCACAGTTAAACCATTAGTCATTCACTTTATATTAGAACTTGCAAAAATTGTTTGCTTAGTGATTACCATTCACTCCATGGTCTTGACCATCAGTAATAAGACGGGCAAAAACAACAGCGTGAGTTGAAACTTTTCCCAAACCACCAGGCCACCACTGCTCACAACAACGAAGGAAAAGCATTAACAACCTAATTTAGATATTGTGACCATCGAGAATAAAACAGAATGCCACATCATGGTTGAGATGTCTAGACAAAATGCAAAAAGTAATCAAGGACAACTCCCTGCCACAAGTTTGTTATTATCGATAAGCATCACTAAGAACACAAGAAATAAAATAGTAGAAAAACAATATTATCAAAATTGCTTACTTTGCTTGAGGTTAGCGTAGGGCTATGAATAACAAACTCGTCTGTCTTTGGATCAAAAGTTGCAGTGGTCTCAAGCCCTTGGACATTGGAGCCATGGCCAAGTTCAGTCTGCGCATAGCAACCAATAATTTGCATCTTGTATGCCAATGGCAGCCATTTCTTTTGCTGCTCCTCAGTACCTGATCCTTTAATAAAAGGAATAAACATTCCCTGAAGAGAAACTCAGCTTCTTCAGACAACTACAATCTATACATCCTAATTTCTAAACTACTAAATCCTAGAAGAATCTGCACAAATCTTACCATAGAAGAAACACACTAACTCTAAGACAAAAGCGATCAACGCATTAAAGACAATGTCTTGAAGACATGACAATGCAGCAAACTAGAATACACTACGACCAAATATAAAACCGAGCTTACCCAGTGAAGATCCATATATGCAGGTTGATCGACATAAAACCTCAACTTGGATGCCTCTTCTTCTGCAATTGACAGCAGTATACTCAATACTCATAATCAGTCAACCACGATGAAAACAATAAACAAACTAAACAACAATCAATCCGTAAAACATTGTGACACCTACCAGTAAGTTTAAGCTCGGTGATCCGCTTCCAGACATGAGCTGCTTTTCTCAGAGTGTCTTTAAACAAGTCCTTCCTACTTAGCCTAGTCCTATCATCCTTTTTAAACACCTAACAACACAACCACATAAAAAATCATTACCAAAAAAATTCAAAAGAGAACCTAAATTCACAATTGCATCATCATTTTAGCACTTCAGAGATTCCCCAATTCCAAAATCATCATAAAGCTACAATCTTTAAGCAGTAGAATCACAAAAACGAAAGCTTGGGTTGGACCCATTTGAGCTAAGAACTAAAAGACTGAATCTTTAATCCAAAACTGTGAAAATAATGAGAAAAGAATTACCGGATCGGAGGCGACGAGGCGAGCAATCCGATCGGAGACCTCCAGGGTGTGGCGGGAGCCGGCCCAGACGACCTTCATGTGGTCAGCATCGAACTGGGCCTTGCTCCTTTCGTGAGCCAAATGATCCACACCCTCCATTCTTGTTCACCAGAAAAGAAAAACCAGAGACTAAGAATTGACAAAGGACACAAGAACTCTGGTTTTGTAAGAAAGAGTTGAGGTGAATAATAATAGGGAAGGTGTGGGTGAAGGATCACAGTATTTATAATGGTTTCTATAAGGAGGTCTACGGGATCATGGATATAGATAGATAAGCTGAGACGATTTGGCTTTGTGTTTCCCAATGTTCATGTTTTGGAATTTTTGACTACTTTTTTGTTTATTTGTTTTTCTCCCTTTTGCACTGGTAAATGCGTCCAACGAATCAAAAGAATTTCTCTTGACAAATATGTATATTCTGTTTTTAAATGGTCATTTCTATTTGAACATTTGCTGCCTCTTACCATGGCCAACAGTCAAACACATGAAATTTGTAGGTCTTACAGTGTCCCGAGATCTAGTTGTTTGTCAAATTGAATGTGATGAATTTCGTATGGTATAAACAATATTCAAATAAGAGGACGATGACCTGTAAGCTGTAGCCTAGAACTAACATTGTCTCTTATTCGGTAGTATGAATCAAACTTGGGTTGAGGAGTTCCCTACCTACCTAACTGATAGTTTATGCTTGACCAATACTCGGCAGGATCTGTACTTTAAAATATTTGAAAAACTTAAGTTATAAGTGTCTTCAATAAAAATAAAAAATTAGAAATGTCAAGAAATGTCCCGTAATGAATATTACCATATAATGGTTTAAAAACAAAAAAAAAAAAACAAAAAAAAAAAACTCTTACTATATGTTCTCATCGAAAAAACTTTCTTTTACAGCCTCCTCCAAGCCACTTTAAACAAATTGATAAAAAGAGGGACGGATAAACAATATTCAAATAAGAGGACGGTGACCTGTAGGCTGTAGCCTAGTACTAACATTGTCTCTTATTCGGTAGTATGAATCAAACTTGGGTTGAGGAGTTTCCTACCTACCTACCTGATAGTTTATGCTTGACCAATACTCGGCAGCGATCTGTACTTTAAAATATTTGAAAAACTTAAGTTATAAGTGTCTTCAATAAAAATAAAAAATTAGAAATGTCAAGAAATGTCCCGTAATGAATGTTACCATATAATGGTTTAAAAACAAAAAAAAACTCTTACTATATGTTCTCATCGAAAAAACTTTCTTTTACAGCCTCCTCCAAGCCACTTTAAACAAATTGATAAAAAGAGGGACGGAGACCAGTTTGCAGTGTCAATTTGTGATAAATCAATTTGAAACTATTGAATTTTGACAGTAGAAAATAATGATTTAATATAATTTGGTATGTTTTAATGTCTTATCTTTTCTATAAATGAGGTTTATATAGAGATACAATTATAGTGCTAATAGGAAAATATTTCATACACCTATACATAATATTTAACCTACACATATAAGGAAATTAAATATTTATAAATATTCTACAATCCATACTCAACTTGCCAACCGAGTTGTCAAACACTTTCCTTGACACTCTTTTTGTAAAAACATCTGCTAATTGGTCTTATGTATACACGAAAGGGAAACGGGTTATTGTCCTGTCCAAGTTTTCTTTGATAAAATGCCGATCTACCTCCACATGCTTGGTCCGGTCATGTCGAACAAGATTATGAGCAATTTCAATTGCAGACGTGTTATCACAATGCAAGTCCATGGGTTTTTTAAGTTTGAAACCCAATTCTTTCAATACATTACGAATCCATAGCATCTCACAAACTCCATGTGTCATACCTTGAAACTCTGCTTCAGCACTTGATCTTGCAGCAACTTTTTGTTTCTTACTACGCCAAGTCACAAGGTTTCCTCCAATAAATATAAAATACATAGATGTAGACCGTCTGTCAGTCTTATTACCAGCCTAGTCAGCATCTGTGTACCCTACAACTTCCAATTCACCCTTCTTTTCAAACAACAAGCATTTTCCAGGTATCATCTTAAGATACTTCAGAATACGATACATTGCATCCTTATGCTCTTCGTTGGAACAATACATAAATTGACTAACCACACTCACAACATAAGCAATATCAGGTCTAGTATGAGAAAGATAAATAAGTCTCCCTACTAGACGTTGGTACCTTCCTTTATGAGTTAGAACTTGATTCAGATAGATGGCAAGCTTGTGATTCATCTCAATTGGTGTCTCAACATGCTTGCAATCAAGCATTCCGGTTTTAGCTAACAAGTCAAGTACATACTTTCACTGGGATAAAGAAATATCATTCTTTGACCTTGAAACTTCAATTCCGAGAAAATACTTCAACTGTCTAAGGTCCTTCATCTCAAACTTTTTTGAAAGATACTTTTGTAGAGCTTCCATCTCCTATAACAATCATATCATCAACATACACAATCAGAGCGGTGATCTTACCCTGATTATGCTTGATGAACAAAGTGTGATCCGAGTTGCTTTGTCTATAACCAAATGTCTTCATTGATTTGGAGAATCTTCCAAACCAAGCTCTAGGAGATTGCTTCAAACCATACAGAGACTTCTTCGACTTACAAACCTTTCCGACATCACAAGGTCTACATTCGACTCTTGGGGGCATGTCCATATACACCTCTTCTTCCAAGTTTCTATTGAGGAAAGCATTCTTCACATCAAACTGTCATAGAGGCCAATCTTTAGTTGCTGCAAGTGAAATCATGATTCGAACAGTGTTGATCTTTGCTATATGTGCAAACTTTTCTTCATGATCAATGTCATACCGCTGGGTGTATCCCTTGGCAACCAACCGCACTTTATACATGTCAATGCTCCCATCTGCTTTCAGTTTTACGGTGAATACCCAACGGCATCCAACGGTCTTCTTCCAAGCTAGTTTAGACACAATATCCCAAGTCGAGTTTTTCTGTAATGCCTCTAGTTCTTCGTTCATCGCCTGAGTCCACTTGGGATCTGTCATTGCATCATGTACAGTACTAGGAATAGAAACACTAGATAATTGATTAATGACAAGAGCATGTGACCCAACCAACGTAATTAGCTATAGGATATTTAGCTTTGGCTTTTATGTCTGGTTTATATTGTTTCTTTAGAATACCCTTAGTAACCCTCTGTGATTTCCTAGTTATAGTATTATCTACCCTATATAATTGGTTTGAATTTAAAGGTATCTGAGCAGGGACATTCAAAGAAGATTCTTGGGTTGATGGTGTAGAGAAAGGGAAACTATCTAACCTAGAAGAATTCGGAATTACAGGGACGACATCTAAAGGCTCAGCAGTTAAATAGATGGGTTTGTCGTGTGGGTCCCCCTGTAAAGACGTTGTTTCGTTTCTACCGACACCATCTGCAGCACAAGGCGTGTCAACTAGTGGCTGCATGACACGTGGCGAGTTCAAAGTGCCGTCCAGCTGTGGTCCAACACATGTGTCGTCGTCCTCTTCAAGCTGCACGACACATGGCGCCTGTGTCTCTCCTCTGACGCAGCTCATCTAGCTCGGCTGGCTCGGCTGGGCATCACGTGAGCCTGCGCCTATGTCAGCACATGGGCTTGTGTCAGCGTCAGTAACTTCTGTTTCTTTGTTCTTCTCTTGCGTCTCTTTGTTTTTTGTGGTTTCTCTGACTTTAAATCTCGACTCCAATACTTCTAATTTTTAAATTCTTTGAATTCAAATAAATTTTGAAAATTCCCATCATATGCTCTTTTCCCCTTAAGGGAAGACTCTAATACTCCCCATGAGTAGTAAGGCTCATATTCATGAAAAGAAACATCAAGGGATACATGCATGATGTTTGTAATAGGATCATAACATCTATATCCCTTATGAAAATCTGCATAACCCACAAAAATTCACTTGCATGGGGATTAAGCTTACTTCGTTTTGGTTTTGGAATATGAACATACACTGTACATCCAAATACACGAGGCTCCAAGTTAGGCAACAAAGGAATCGAGATAAGTTTTTGAAGCTGTTGTATTGGGTTTTGACATTCAATAACCTGAGAAGGGGTACGATTAACGAGGTAGATAGCAGATGTCACAGCTTCTCTCTAATATTCTACAGGTACATTCATGTCAAACAAAGACGCACGGATAACTTTAAGCAACTGCCGATTTTTCCTCTCTGCCAATCCATTTTGCTGAGGAGTACACGTATTTGAAGTCTGATGTCGAATTCCATATAACTGCATAAACTCTTGCATAGGACCATTAATATATTCTTCTCCATTGTCAAACTGGAAAACTCGAACCACTTGTTGATACTGTGTGGCAACCATCTTGTGAAATTCTTTGAATCTAGAATAAACATCGCTCTTGTTCTTCAATAGAGACACCCAAGTCGTACGGGTACAATCATCAATAAATGTCACAAAATACCGGGAACCAAAGAGAGAAAGAATTTCTGCAGGACCCCACACGTCAGAGTGAATCTTCATAAATGGAACAAGACTTTTATTTAGGCTTGGTGAATATGAAATACGGTGGCTCTTGGCCAGTTCATATATGTCGCAATGAAAATTTGAATAGTCGACACCCGAAAATAATTGCGGTTGCAGCTTCTTAAGATAACCGAAATTTAGATGACCCAACCTGCAGTGCCAAGGCCACACATCTTTCTTAGCATTCTCAGCTCTATTGACCTGATTAGCTTGACCCAAAGACTGCATATGTTTCTCTCATGTCTCTGTCAGATCTAGATAGTACAATTTCCCTTTTCTCACTCCATAACCCAAAATCCGCCGTGTCAGAATGTCCTGAAATACACAGAAAGACGGATAAAAGGTGACAATACATGATAATTCTTGAATGATTTGGCCAACTGAAAGAAGACTGTATGACAATGAAGGGACGACTAATACATAATCAAGGGTTAATGTGTTTGATAGAACAACAGAGCCTTCTCCGGTAACCGGAGTTGGAGTACCTTCAGCGATAGAAATAATATTTTGAGAGGAGGGTTTTAATTTTTTCAAGAGGCTAGGATCATTACACATGTGATCTGATGCTCCTGTATCAATAATTCAGGACCTATTCATAGATACCTTACCACTCATACTTGACTGTGCGACATTGGAGGCATTGGATGGTTGGTCTTCCTCTGTAATGGTTATGACAGCTTTTGCTTGACTCTTTCAGGGTTTCAAGGTGAAATCCCACCAATCCGACTCAATTGTTTCAAAGCAACGTTGCTTGCTATGACCTAATACTCCACATAGCGGACATTTTGAGTTTGCATATGAATTTGGTTTGCATGGAGACCGGCATGGTGCGGTGGTATGGTAATTGATTTGGTGTGCCATTTTGGAGGGTTGGTTTTTAAGATTCAAGGATTTGAGAATTATGATTTTAATGTATGCAACAATTTGTTTGTGGTGTGATTCAGGATTCAGGTTTGGTTTTGGGATTTGAGAATTTGTGTGTTTTTATGGTGATTTGTGGGAGGTTTTGGTACGCAGCAATTTGTGGTGTTTTTAGTGTAAATTCAAAGGATTGAACCTGGCAAGCTCTGATGCCAAGTAGAAAATAATTATTCAATATGATCTGGTATGCTTCAATGTATTATCTTCTCCATAAAAGAGGTTTATATAAAGATACAATTGTAATGCTAATAGGAAAATATTTCCTACACTTATACATAATATTTAACCTACACATACAAAGAAAATAAATATTTATAAATATTCTACATTGACGGCAAACAATCTTTGGAGAATTGTATGTCCCTTGATCAATAGTCGTTAATCTATATTGATGACCTTGTCAAGTTCAGCCTGCACCTACTTCTATCATTGGTATTAGATTCTGCAAATTCAAAGTGGGTGCGGCTATTGCCACCTCACTAAATACTTTGTTCACCTCATATTTTAATTTTAAACTAAATATTTCAATATTAACCCCACAATCAAGAATTTTTGTGAAAATATAATATTAAACTAAAATCTATAAAATCTAAACAACAATAATTCTCTACATCGAAAAAAAAAACAATTATCTACATCTTTCAAATCAGATTTGAAAATCACTTCAATCTTCAACAAGGTAGTTATACAGTGTGGTGAGATTGTTCGTTCTTATTTTTATTTTATTTATGGCTTCAAATGTAGTCTTTTATATATATATAATCGTAAAGAATGAGCTCAAGAAAGAGATCGAGAAGAACATATATAGGATGTGGTTTGAGAAGAACGAAGGTTTGTGTCAAATATATCGATGAGATATTTGTATATAGTTTTAGACTTTATTACTTTTGTAATTGTAAGTTAAAAGAAAGAAAACAAATACAAGATTTTCTTACAATTTTAAAGGCATAATTAGAACGTTAAAGGTAAAAAATAAGACGTGGGGTGAACTGAGCATTTAGTATTGTGGAAATAGCCGCACCCATTCAAAGTTTAGTTTTTTTTTTCTTTTTTTTTTCTGGTTAATCAGAGATACATGTTATATGATCCATGTACCAAAGTTTGGGACCTGTTATTTACTTTGTCTTTGGCTGTACAAAATTCACACCGAATTACATGACTAAGGATATCACTTGGCTTCATTTTGATTGTAAAACAATTGTCTTTAGCGTTTAAAAATAAAAAATAAAAAACAAAGAGAACAACAAAAAGAAAGATTTAATTACGATGTTGAAGATAGTACGGTATGTCATGTCATCTAATAATGTTATAATTGTTAAACATGTAGGTGACCATACCCTTGTTGAACTTTACAGTGAATTTCATTAAAAGTACTCCCTTGCATTCATTTAGTGTGAGCATGCCAGTACCAAACAACCACTACATTTAGCTCAAAACTGTCTAACTCGGCAGTCTGTTTTCAGTTTCACAAAACTCTCAAGATTTTCAGTTAATAAGATTATAAGACATCGAAAGCAAATTTAGAACGAGGAGCTACAACATTTGAGGGCTAAATGTGACTCTGGTTGGTACTGGTAGAGACTATCTGCTAAAATAAAGAGACAATATGATCACTTTCAGTTCTAGCTTTTGCTTTCATGGTGGCCCTGATACCATATATTGAGTTGCTATCGATGACGTATTCCATGATCAATGCAAAGATATAATAGCAAATCACATATACATTCTTCAAAAGGATTTGAAACACAAATAAATCCACTTGTGTTGTTGTTAAACAAATAAAGACAGTTTTTAAGAATTAAGGACAATATTTTCTTTACATGTCATGTGTCATGATTTAATTTACCAAACTAACCCTACACTAATTAAATATACTTTTAGAAGAGAAAAGTCTCTCCTTTTGAAATTTTTCAGTAAATGAAATATAGTAACACATTTTTAATAATTTAGTGTAGTAGCAGTTAATTTCAGTAGTAGTAGCAGGGGTTAACATTCCAGTAGAAGTAGTAGCAGGGGTTAACATCCCAATAAAAGTAGTAACAACAACACGTAGTAGCAGCAACATGAATCAACAACACGCAGTAGCAACACACAATAACAAGACAAAGTAGTTGTACACAGTAGTAGCATGAATCAATAACACGTAGTAGCAGCACGCAGTAGCAGCACGCAGTAGCAGCACACAACAACAACACTACACAGTAGCAGCACATAGAAACAACATGAATCAACAACACGTAGTAGCAGAACATAGCAGCAACTAGCAGCACATAGCAGCAACAGCAGCAACACATAGCAACAACTAGTAGCAGCAGCAGCACATAACAGCAACTAGTAGTAACAGCAGCAGCACATAGCAGCAACTAGTAGTAGTAGTAGCAGCAGCAGCAGCATTTACCAAACTAACCCTACACTAATTAAATATACTTTTAGAAGAGAAAAGTCTCTCCTTTTGAAATTTTTCAGTAAATGAAATATAGTAACACATTTTCAATAATTTAGTGTAGTAGCAGTTAATTTCAGTAGTAGTAGCAAGGGTTAACATTCCAGTAGAAGTAGTAGCAAGGGTTAACATCTCAATAAAAGTAGTAACAACAACACGTAGTAGCAGCAACATGAATCAACAACACGCAGTAGCAACACACAATAACAAGACAAAGTAGTTGTACACAGTAGTAGCATAAATCAATAACACGTAGTAGCAGCACGCAGTAGCAGCACACAACAACAACAACACTACACAGTAGCAGCACATAGAAACAACATGAATCAACAACACGTAGTAGCAGAACATAGCAGCAATTAGCAGCACATAGCAGCAACAGCAGCAGCAGCAGCACATAACAGCAACTAGTAGTAACAGCAGCAGCACATAGCAGCAACTAGTAGTAGTAGCAGCAGCAGCAGCACATAGCAGCAACTAGAAGTAGTAGTAGCAGCAGCAGCAGCAGCACATAACAACAACTAGTAGCAGCAGCAGCACATAGCAACAACTAGTAGTAGTAGCACATAGCAGCAACTATTAGTAGCAGCAGCAGCAGCACATAACAGCAACAAGTAGTAGGAGCACAAAACAACAACTAGTAGTAGGAGCACAAAGCAGCAACTAGTAGTAGGAGCACAAAGCAGCAACTAGTAGTAGTACATAGCAGCAACTAGTAGTAGCAACACATAACAACAACACACAATAGCAACATACAACAACAACACGTAGTAGTAGCACACAACAACAACACACAGTAGCAGCATGAATCAACAACACGCAGTAGCAACACACAATAACAAGACAAAGTAGTTGTACACAGTAGCAGCATGAATCAACAACACGTAGTAGCAGCACACAACAACAACACACAGTAGCAGCACGAAGAGCACACATTAACAACACACAGTAACACGAATTAAACATAATTCCCTCAAGATCACTAGGCAATTCAATCTTACAGTACTCATCAAAACCACGGTTATCATAATACAGAGAGTAAAGGTCTTCCTTTACCTCTAACGAAATCTCTATCGAATAATCTGCAAAATCTTTTACTACAAACACTGTGGACTAATAGGAGATGAGTTCCACTCTGCTTATCACAACTGATTCTATGGCTATGATGCGAATCAATAAAGATAGGGTTTTGAATCAAAGATTTCCAAGACTTGCAAACCGATGTGCATTTGATCAAAGATTTGATCTTGATGGGTAATCTAATCAGGATATTCAATATGTTTTCTTGTGGGAAGTATTCAAATCTTGCCTCAGATTTCGATTCAATTGCAGCAATTTCCAGGTCGTTCATGGCGAAAGAAAATGCAGAGGCGGAGGCTGGGATTGAGAGGGGTGTGTACCTTCCTAAGATTCTAGCGACGTCACGGGAGAGTGATGCAGATCGACAGCGGCGGCGGAGTGAGAAGGAGGCATCGGAGTGGAGGAAACCTAGAGAGAAGAAGAGGAAATGAATTGGGATTTTTGGGGTGATGGAGTTGTTCAAAAAGGCAAAAGCTTCCCCCCAATTTGAGCAGTGAATATGGGGGGGGGGAGGAGAGAGAGAGAGAGAGAGAGAGGTCAGATCAAGGGTTTTGGGAGAGTGAAACATGTAATTCTGTTTATAAATTGGACATTTTGGTCATTTCATGATGAAAATTGCAGTCAACATATGGTATTATTGACTTTGGTCATGGGCTTATGTCCTTGTTTGTTTAAATCTTTTAAAATGTGGGTTTTCTGTTTTTTGTAACTGTTTAGAGTAGTGGAATGTCATTTTCTAAAGATATAATCATGTTTCTTTGTTGTTTCCTTATTGCTTTTGGATTCTTTCATCCCTTCAACCAAAACAAAACGAAAAAGAAAAAAAATTTGATGCTTTCGGCATTTGTGGCTCAAATATTATGCATCAACTATTTTAAAATAATATATAAAAATCAATAACCTGTATAGGTAAATATGTCATCTAGTGATATTGTGACATGTGTAAAAAAATTACAATTTTAAAGACCTTATAATTATGTTATACGTGAATTGTTCAAAAACTTGTAATGAGGGTCGTAAATGTTGTGATTACTTAATTTATCACTGTAATTACCACTAAATACGTTAAATGTGGGATTTGTAGTAAAAATATCATGAATGGTGTAATTTACTTAAAAAAGGACCATAATTACATAAAAAAGAACTATTTTACAATATTAACGACTTCAGATAATTTAGGTCTGATTATTAATATTTACAATATTCATTGTCACTAGAGATAAAATTATCATTATTTTCGTAAAAAGGATAGTATTCTAAGTAATATATCATGAATACGACTATATTTACCAGTTATACCTTAGTTGTTGTAGTTTATAGTAAAACATGTTGTATTATAAATAATTATCTCAATCACAACAAAAATTACATAAAGTAAGGTATTAATTACTAGATAAAAGACTTTATTACACAAACAACTTATTTATCATATGTACATCAGTTTTACCACTATTACGACAATTTGTTGTCAGATTGGTAAAATAGTTCTCGAACTTGTAATTGAAAAAATTACTACAAATACAAGCTTGATTACTACTTTTTTAACAATTCGTCGACCTATGAATCAAATTGTTCTTATACAAAGAACTACCATGAAATCGACATTAATTACTACTTTTATCTCAATTGTCGATAAACGATTTAAAAACGTCGTCACATAACTTAAAACTTCTTAAAGGACATGATTTACAATATAAACATCTTCATTACATCATAGGGTCTTAACGACAATTTACTCATATTAATAACATTTTACTTGTATAACAACACATATGTTATTTTATTGGTATACATATTTGTCTATCTTGTAAGATGAAATTTGACTGACTTTGTTTTTCTTTTTTTTCTTTCTTTAAAGAAAATCAATTTGGCTTGCCATCCCCGATGCATTCTCTCTCTCTGCAACTCATCTTCCCAATTCTATCAAAGGAAAAAATTCATCTCCCCAGTTTTCTTCACTTATCCTCTGCAAATTCAACCCCTAGAGCTTCAATTTTCTCCTCCCCAAAGTACTCCAGCCGCGCGTCTCTCTCCAATCCTCAGCTTCGAATCTTGAGGTGAAACTGACCCACCCCGCCACCAAAAACCTCATTCCCTGAGCGCAACTCATCATCTCCACCAACATCGTCGCCACGGTTGTCCTCAGCAAATTCGCATCCGCTCGCACGTCTTCCGATGCCGACTTCAACCACTAGAATTACAAAGCATTTTCTCTCCTCGGTCAAAGTCCGACACATCGCCCTTTATCAGCGTCGCCAGTGCCGACGATAACTTTTGCGGCCAACGATATGTGTCTTTCCGCTCTCACCACTGACGAAGGTTATCGGGTTGGTTATTGATTCCTTTTTCCTTTTTTAATTGTTTGGGTTTCTTGATTTCAGGGGTTTAAGGTTCTTTTTGGGTTTTTATATTGATAAATAGATATTGCAAACACATCTCCATTTCTTTTAAAGTACGTGGTGCCACAAACTCTCCAGACTCATACAATTACATTTAGTGCAACAAAAACACAAAACCATGGTTGCTAGATGATGCATATTCTCCACTTGTGTTCACTACATTGTAGACATCCAATGGTTTTCGGCAGGATTCAGAAATGTAACAAGCACTAAACCAATCCTCAAAATAGTATGTCAATGATCCAGAAAGTGATTGGAAAGTAGAAATAACACATTGAAAGTACCAAAGCCAAATTACCTAGTATCGATAATTGTGGGAAAAAAATTGTCATCTCTAAAACTAGTTCAAAGATGGTCAAACTAAATAAAAAGCTCTTGTGTGATTGTACTTGTAGTTTTTTCTAACACCAAAACCCATGACCTTTGCATAAGCGTAATAAAAAGACTCGGCTTCCTCCATAGTCTTAAACTTTTGCCCTTTAATGTCTTCTGTAGACAACTTATCGTACTGAACTTCTTTTTATTTCATCTCACTTTGTTGAAAAGATGAAGGTTCGCACGGTTCATCCATGCCTGTAAAATAAAATGAAAACAAAAATATATTAAGCCCCTTTAAAGATTAATAAGACACTAGCACACATACCAAGCATTGAGTTGACTCTCGTACTAAAAGCTACATAAACTTGACTAAACCTTCATCAATATGGCATTCAGATTTCAGAATATTATTGAATTGTAAAAGTCTTGGATATACACTTCACATTAATCAGATACATGAAACCGGCAGGACTTATAAGAACAACTTTCAAAAGACACAAAAAAAACACTACAAATATGTGAAACTTGAAAAAGAACCGAAACATGTAATATTCAAGTCTAGCTAACCATACATGTCCTTAGCTTCATATATTCTAATATTCTTCGTTCTAGATTTTCTCCTATATATAACACTAATTTTTTGAAGTTCAAAGATGTGTGTTGCAGTACTCTTTTAAATCAGATCAATGTCCCACCCACAGCTTATCAATATATAGTTCTTGACTGTTGGCTCCCTTATCAATATGAACTGAACGATATATGGGCCGGTCACACCGTCACACTGCTTCCCTACATGCCTTGGATTCCAGAACCATACACAAAATAATGTAACATATATCGTCCTGCGTAAACATTTAGAACTGCATAAATGATTCAATACATCCAATTGACCGATTCGAACTGTCAATATTCATCCAACACATACATAATAAAGTATAAGGCCTTCACTCTTGCTTGAGCTGAAAGAAACGAGATGCAATAACCAAATCCAATATACACTTACAATAGGTCAAAAGCTAGTCACAGGTCTCCATGTTCAAAACAGACTCGGATTCTGAAAATTCTGGTTTCATGTCCCAACAAGTAACAACGTACATCGCGTGATTTCGTCAAAAAAATACAAACCCGCTAGAAGCTACTGAACAACTTCATCTTCTTCTTAACCCTTCACTTTAGGATTATTAGTTTGTTTGTTTAGAAAGGTCCTTCATTTACGTAACAGAGTTCGTCATTCATAACCTATATTCTCGTATTAGGAATCAACGAAACTTAAAATAAGATCGATCGATCGAAACCAAGAGTAACCAAATAAAACTACAAGTTTGATATATAATCCAATTTGATTATAGTTTCCTTCAAATCTTTGCCAATAAAACAAAAGAGCACAAAAATCAAAATCCTAAACTGATGAAAACTAAAATTAAGATGAAACAAACAAAAAAGAGGAGATTATAAAATCCTCGTCGGGAAAGAAGAGGTACTTACCTACTCGCTAGAAGAGCAATCTCTTTCTCCTTCCTCTCCTCTTCTCTTCCTTCACTTTAGGTTTTATCTTAGCAAATCAGTGCAAATCGGTAGAGGAACGAAACGGAACGGACTTCTTCATCAATCTGTTTCTAATAAGGTAGGGTTTTCTAAATTCTGTTTTTATTTTTGATTATATTTTTCATATATAAGTTATAAAATTACATGTTATCTGATAAATAAGTTACCAATATTGAATAATCTAAGCAGTTAGATATATTCAAAGTTTTATTATATTCAACAGTTAAAAATATTCAAAAGAGTTGATGCATGCTATGCATCGCTATACATCAACTCACCCTAGAATTTTCCCAAATATTATATCTAGAAAACTGGAAACATAGCAAAGTAAAGAGCATCAAGGAGATTACAGAAAGTAATATTTACTTGAAGAAGCTTTAGTTGCGGATCTATAACATCATTTTAACATTAAACTTGCTTCTTTATTTTATTTTTCTTTGTGAATTGTCCTGAAATTCTATGCTGAGATATAATACTTATGTTATGTAACTCACCACACTTGTCATGTTCATTCTGCTATTTCGTTATATTATTTAAAGTGTAATTTTCTCAATTACTAGCTTTGTTGCCCTAATATTTTTTTGGTCTGATTGTTGAAATTTGACTACAAAAGTTCGGTTTCTGCTTATCTCCGATATCTCACACCGCCCTGAAATTTTGGGTGACTGGTCATTTGTAGGACACGTTAGGATTTTTCAATTTTTCTGCTTATTCTCTTTTTTATTCTTTAATAAATGAGGATATATAAACTAAATATTAGTTATCTCCAATATCTCACACGGACAAGTTAGGATTTTTCAAGTGCACTGCCCGCCAAGTCCCTTTTATTTCTTCTTCCCACAAATAGCAGTCACATAAATTGTAGCTCACCTGAATAAAATTCATGTGTGTAACTCATATTCACTACTTTATTGCCACTCCAAACATTCATCCAGAACATACAATGTTTTGTTTTTCTTCATGAGAGCTCATATCTATGCTCCAAATCAACAAACTTAGCGTGAATTACACTGATAATGTATTCCAAATTTCCAAAGAACAAAAATCCAGTGGTCATCCTCTTCTACTCTTTCATTTCAGTGGCCAATCCTCTATATGTTTTGATTGGTTTGCAAATTGACATGAAATTAACTTCAGAGAATTTGGAGATTCTCTCGAATTCGGCAGGTCACTGACTCATTATAATGATCTAGCCAACCATTGATGTATCCGTATATTAATGTACTGAAAGATTTATCCTTCCAAAAAGAATGAAATTTAAATTCTGTGATTTGGAAATCTGTAGGACATTTCACTCTGCCACATCAATGTTAGTATCAAACCCTCAATCTGCAGATGGTTTGCATCAGTTTCTTCAGAAGGACTGCAAGCAACGCCAGAATGGCTGAAGTAAATGATGATGGAACCCAGGCACCTAGCATTACCAGACGACAGATTCGTTTGTTTATTTTTTTTTATTAAGGAAGACTTGCCTTGATGCACCAAAGCAGGCTCAAACAAATAATTCCATGAATATTAAGATAGTTTATTTGTTAGAAAAATGCAGACCAAAAAGTTTAAGACTGTGTTTAAGGAATCTAGAGCTTCATTTGTTCTGTCTAACATTGGACCTGAATTTCAAAGGCCACCTGAAATTTTCAAAGGCCACGTTATCTTTTGCAGTTATATCATCTTCAGAGAACTATTAGCCAACAAACAAAATTTATCCGCACCTAGCAAGAACAAAATGACTTTCTTCTATAAGTAATTCTCTTTTTATCCATAACTTAGGGTAACCACTTTTTATACTTGATAAGAATAAAGTGACAAAGGACAGGAACAGTAAAAGAAAATCTCTCACTCTATCACTGCATAGATCATACTGTAACAAGTAGTCAAGTATACCTTTTTTGTTGTCTTTTGGTCCATGATCATAGATAATGTAACTAGTATACTTCTTCTATAACAAGTTTCAGCAAACACAGACTAAATAATCTCAGCGGTGGCAATGAACATGAGTATTCCCTTAGATGATGATTATCAATCCAACTAGGAGATGGGAGAATACAGTCCAATTATAACCTCAACAAAAACAGGGTGAAACCATGCTCAGTAGTTCAGAGCAATAGAAACCTTTCAGTATTAGCAAAGAAGTTTAAATATCCCGCTAACCTTGTCCAATGCTTGCTCTAAACCAACCACTACCCCAAAGGGAGAGGACCAAAATAAGCTAACCCCAACGAAACAGAGAGGATGCCACTATCAGTTGTTCAAAAGCAATAGGAACAGATCCCTTAAGTATTAAAGATTCTTAGAACATGCCCATCAATCTTGTCAAATGGTTGCACCAACCCCTACTGTAAGGGAGAGGAACAACATAAACATCAAGAACATTTGCAATATCCAGACTACATATGAATGTTTAGCACCCACGGTACCTAAAAAGTACGAGTCACCTATGGAAAGCTAAAAGGAATTTCCATTTTATCATTTCATCTTTAAACTCTTGCTAACCCCCCCTAAGCAAATAATTGGTGCAGCTAACTATTAAACAATCTGTACAGTAAACAAGTCAAACAGAATAAATTCCATTGCACAGATCCATGACTATCCAGTTAGGAAGAATAACAAACAGTTGATTATCAGGAAATAAAAACAAGAAACAAAGGAGAGCATGCAGTACCTTCATTAAAGGTCGGTTGTCAACAATGAACTTATGACAGCAAGACAAGATTCAAATTGGACAAGAGTCGAACCACTCTCTGATAGGTGTCGTGACAATGCCAGAGACTCCGCAACAGATAGTTAAGCACCCCAACATTTGAAACCTTCTCTCTGCTTTATCTACCCACTAATAATGGATCCCAAAACAAAAGAAGGAAAACTAAAAATATTGAGGGTAAAAATAGACATTGGTATCTTAATATAGACTCTTACATAAATGTAGTTATTACTTCGTAAGATGAAAGCAGTCCATTGGCCTACAATCTACATGCACCACCACTACATAGAGTCTAAGACTATGGCAATCCTAGATAATACATCTATTAGGCTACAAATTATGCTACAATTACCAGGAGAAGGTATGCGCAGAAAATTTATTATATGAGTACAAATTATAAGGAACAACAAATCACTCCCATGCATTCTGAACAGAAACAAGAGAACAATGAGAAAAAAAAATATTAATAATCAAGGGGGGAACAGCTCCTAATTCTAATGCAGAAAGATTTTTCAAGTCTCAGTTGAAGTCCTTCAATCTTTTCTTAAGCATGTCCATTGATTTCTTACGAGCACTTTGCTTGGTATTCCTGTTAGAAAGGCTTCCAAAAATCCCGTCAGCAGAATCCTTGAATTTCTCACAGATACTAGCCACCTTTTTATAATCCAAAGTATTGTAATTTTTCTCCCTTATCACAGGATTCATGAAATTCTCTGGCTGACTGCTTGACAAAAGGTTTATCAGTTGTCTTGCCTCTATCAAGAAACCTCTAAAACTTCCGTCTTTATAAATTTCGCTCAAGCCAGTACTGTGAAACCTGTCATCTGCAAAAGACTCCAATATCTTCAAGTCATTGTTGATACCCATAACTGCATTTGCATTGAACCTCTTTATGCTATCACTAAGAAAAGCTGATACTATAGAGTTGGAAATGTGATCAAGAGCTCCACTCCCAACCTTGTACAGAGCATCCAAAGGTAAGATTTGTTGGGCCGTGGACAGAAGAGTATCGAGGTAAATAACAACTTCATTTATGTACTCATTTTCACCCTGTGTTGGTTCCTCTGAAGTCCAATTAATATTTTGTGTCAGTTGCATGAACTCATCCAACTTGGCATTCACCAAATTCAGCAAAGCATGATAAGCTTCATCCCTTGCAGTCTTTAGAACTACCTTAGCAGTTAAACCAGCTTGAGGCCTCTCAACTGAACGAGTTGGAATCCCACATAGTTGGGCTGCATGTCGAAGGAAAAAGTCACAAGCTCTTTCTAGTACAGATATGTTTGCAGCAATCTGCATGGCCTGAGAGACACCAATGCTGCCACCTTGAATAGTATTAAGTATCAACTCATTTAACACATCTATCAAGAATTTATCCACATATTTCCTCACAACATCGTAGACAGTACTATGTGTCCCATAACTCATGTAATCAACAGATCCTTTGATGAATGATCTGACAATTCGGCAAGCATCAGGTACTGTGGAGGAGAATGGTGCAATGAATGGAAAAGCCGGTGTAATATCTGTTGTCTGGAGATTGAAGGACAAGACATTATTTTCATAGTCACTTTCCTTTTTCAAAACCATCTGCTCATAGGTATCATTGGCAATAACATTGGCAATTTGCTGACGACACTCTTCTGAAAGAAGCTCGTGGTATTTGTCTCGGCTCTTGTTAAGTGTCTCAAGAAGTGCTCCCACTTCATACCCATATTGTCTAAGAGTACAGCCAAGCAGAGTCACATAATCCTTCACCAAGAGAAGATGGGTTGCAGAATTCATCTGGAGAATTGAACCTCTAACAAAGATTTCAATTTTGCTACAGCTGTATCCCACATTGTTTCAACTTGTTCAGCTAATAGTAGGCCTCCAGCAGTCCTCAGGACCCGATCCTCCACTATGAAGTATCCTGCAATTTGAGCCAAGAAAGTTTGATAGGATTCAACAAAGGGCTGTGTTGAAGAGATTTGTAAGTCTGAATTAAGCTGCAACAATCGATTTCTATAGTAATACTCCCAAAACTGCTCTTGGATTCCTAGGCAACTTGGATGTGATAAGCCCTATATAGAGGAGTTAGGTCCACCTTTAACACAGACTCTTCTTCAATCTCTTCAACATCTAAAGTATAAGCAAAATCTCCCAACCCCGGAAGATTCTGTTCCTCCGCTTTCCTTTGCCGATCCAGCATTTCCTCATCTCTCTGGCGCGCAGAAGCAGCATGACCTATTGCTGTTTGTCCAATATCCTTTGCGGAACTTCTTATCTGAACCAGCCATTCATTGAATTGACTAGTTACTTTTTTCTCAATGTGCAACTTAATCAATGGAACCCTCTTCTCTATGACCATTCTTAGTGTCCTGACAGGAACATTCTTTAAGTAACTTTTCTCAATCATATCTAAGGTTTTCAATGCTGGGTAAAATTGGCCTTCGGACATGTGCTTGTTAAACTTGACACAGAGCTCCAGCACCTGTACACAATTCTTGGACATTTTGATAGCTGCGGCCAAATTCTTTTTAATTGAATAAGACTCGAGAAGCTCCTCAAGCTTAACCAACAAAGTACTCCCAACCTCTTGCAACTTGAAATTATCACTAGATAGCTCCCCTTTCAGCTCTTCAGCATCCACCAACACCCCACGGAGCTCGTCAACTGCAAGAATGAACTCCTCGTAATGAGTCTTACAGAGGTCCTCAATCTCGGCTTCCTTCTTTCTCACCACATGCTTGAGCTGCTGAAGGAGTGATTCCGGCCTTCCCATCTCAAATGCATGCCTGACAATAGGACCCAGGTCATCTCCATTCCCAATCAACGTAGTGAGAACCAAGTCCTCCCCGGCATCCCCATTTTCCACAGAAATTCTTCTCTTGGATTTCGAATCCATTTCTCTACTAAAACCCTTCAAATTCAAACCATACCAAATGAAACAGTAAATAAAAATTACAACCTGAGCAAAGATCACACACGAAAAACTTATATCTTACTCATCCTAATCAAACAATGATTACAAACATGGTATTAAACAATGACATTAATCCATTCTCTTGATAGAAAGCCAGCAACTTTCACACTTAGAATGATTAAACTTTCACTAAAGGAAACAAACACATTAAACATAAAGCATATCAAAATCAAATCTTTAACAAACCCCAACTTGAACAGTAAAATCCACACAATAGAACTCCATAACGTTCCAATCTTTGCCCATTATTCCAATAATAAACAGCAACCCAACACAGAATATGAGAGAGAGAGAGAGAGAGGGATCACAATTAGAAGGGCTTACCAGTTGAATTGGCTGTAGGATTTGGATGAACACAAGGCATGAATCCACTGATGAATCAACTGCACACACTCAAACCCCAAAAGGTTGAAATTTTTTAGCCCCAATTTGGGTTTCCCACCTCTGAAAATCCCTAATTTGGGTGAATTTGGTTTATTTTGGAGCTAGGGCAGTGGCTTTGGGCGAGAGTGTGCCTTTTACAGATGCTCTCTGATGCCTCCACGTGGCGTAAAGAGATGAAAAACATTCCTATTCTTTTTCTTTTTTGAGGAAAATATCCTGGTTTATTAGGGATATTTACATTGGTTTACTCGCCCTCTAGTGACTACCAAACAAGGCAAACGTTATGCACTTGTGTTGGTTTCTCAGACTGTTGTTTTCCTAGTCAAGTATTTGGCATTGATGTTTTAGATTGGAATAGTTTGAAATTCACTAGGTTTAATTAGACCGAGCTTGATTTGACCTAAATGAAAGCATTTTCCAAACATTACCATACAACGGGAATTTGGTTTGAAAAAACCAGGCATATTTGAGAAAAGAAAATTAGAGACAAAACAAGGATTCTTCAAATTACATTCAATGTGATGCCTAGACGTTTTGGAGTTAGTTTACAACAATGTTCGTCTAAGAATGTATACATAGCACCAGGTTCATACAAAGTGTCAAAAATATGCTGTTTCAATATGCATGTGCGCAGTCTGGTGCCTTGAATCCATGGCATTACCACCATAAATAACACTCAAAAGAATCGCTACACAACCATCAATGTCGAAAGTGGTGGCAGAACCAAAAGAAGTTATCGACTTGATACTGAACTTTGAACTGAGAATCCATGTATATGATGAGAATCACCCCTTTTGTTTACAAAGCATCCAACCTTCTCTGAAATCCACCCTTCTCTACACAGATCACTTCCTTTCTGGCATCCTGTCTAGCTTCAGGACGCTGAAGTCAGCTGGTGTGCCATCAAGTAATACTTCAGGAAGAGCCCAGATTGTTTAATACAACCAGAGTTCAGGCATGCTTTTGAACTTTCCAAGTCAGCAACCTTGCATGGAACTAGAATTTATCATGTCAATAGACATTTGGCAATGTCATCAGAGATTAGCTAGAACATGCACGGAACTTTCTCATTAGCTCTATACTCCCTGCAATAGTTGATCCTGCAGTCCCAACAAATCCAAGAGAAGCACAACTGCATACAGTTTGCTCTATGTATAGAAGCACGTCGGGTATTACTTCAGAAGGACAATCCTTCTTAATCTGATCAGTTCCATCATGAATATTTGCAGAAGACCCAAACTTCAAGCTATGGTCTGCATCAACAATTCGTTTAGCCGTTTGTATTACCACCTCATCACTTTCTTTCAGGAAAAACAGTTTATACTGACTAGGATCTCTAGACAAATCCCCCAAGTAATTTCCAGTCCAATTAGTTTCACGAAGATCAGTCATCACAAAGATATGAATGGGTAGAGGGCTCTGCGTCAAAGCATCTAGCTTTTTTTTTAACCCTTGAAAAGTAGTTTTCCAATGATTCTTGAACTGCCCATCTAATAATCTAAGCTGTGCGCAAAGAAAAGGAGCCTTTATGGTTTCCAAAGCAAACTTCTTTCCTGCACTCATAATTTCAGGGGCAAAGGGAAGAAATTTAATCTTCTCCAATAGAGTACCTATCCTTTGATCTCTTGGAGATTCACGGATATCAATGAGTAACTCAGAACCTTTGTAAGGAGCAGTGAAAAGGCTTCCAAATGCCAGCACAGAAGCTGATTCAGATTCAGAACCGGGTCCAAGAGTCTTATATACATCTCGTCGTTTCCTAACATACGAAATTTTCTTTTTCTTGAGCTTTTCATCGGGTTGAAAAGAATCTAATGCCCCATCCTCGTTACCATTCTGGTATGTCCAAACAGTGGTTCTGCAGTCTTCATTAACAGCATGTAAACACTTAACATTACTTTTCACCCCAGTTAGTACTGATCCACATTCCTTTAGTTTATCCAGCAAATGAGGCTGTGCATCGAACTCATTAGGGCAAGCAAAATCTAAGTTCACATCGCACCACAAGGACATAAAATCCCTGAAATCTATAACCTGAACTAACGAAGAAGAAACTAACGATGATATATCAACAATGTCAGCCATGGATACATACCTGCAATAAGAGATGAAGAAAGTTGAAATGGAGCAATCAAATAAACCTTCTAATGTCTACATATGAACATGGCAGGTATAAAGAAACTTGTCCGAAGCTTTTGGGGGTCTCAACAATTTTACTCAACTGAGCTTGAGAAGACTATTTGACCTAGCAAAGCCTCATATTTTGTACTTCAAAGACGAAAACAAAAGCACCAAACTTTGCATTCCCTAATGCTTACCCAACATTCTTACTGCTAAACGAAATCCAGAATCTGTATCATACATCTATCCACATATATCTGATTCATTCAAAGAAAAAATAAGAACGAAAAAAGCACCAAACTTTGCATTCCCTAATGTTTTAGCCAACATTCTTACTATAACGCAACGATTAAACATCAACATAGAAACTCAACCGCATCCAATTTAGATCTAAATCCTAGAAAAAACTCCAATACTTTGTTTGATCCAAACCAATCAAACACACAAACCCACATTCCAATTCCAACCAAATTAACCAACACATTACCTCCCACTCCTAATGAGCTCAACAACATGCTCCCACACCTGTCCCCTGATCTCATTCGGACCCGAAACCCGAAACTTGGGGCAACTCCCGAGAGCCACGGCGTGGTGATCCAGCACCGGCGGCACAACCAGCGTCCGGTTGAGAATGCCGGCCATGAGGATTGCGTTCTTGAGCTCCATGAGCTGGTTGCTGAAGCCGCTGTGGGGGGCGTACCAGAGGAACCTGTGAGAGGGGCATTTTGGGGAATTGGAGAGGAGGAGGGAATTGGGGCTGAGGGAGAGAAGTAGAGGAGGAAGAGGAGGAGGGAGGAGATGAGGGTGACGTAGAAGAGTGGGGATCTTTTGGAGGAGGGGTGCTTTCTGGGGTGATGTGATCGGAGGAAGGTGGGTTTTAGGGTTTGGAGGTTCATGGTTTTCTGGGTTTTTTGAATTGGGGGAGAAAGGCTGAAGCTTTATGAATCTGTGGGGAGGAGAGACTGGATCCGGGTAACTGGGTTGAACGGGTTACGGGTTTCGGACTTTCGGGTATGGGTCAGTCATAAAATATCCGAGAGGAAATGTGAACAATTAGAAAAATCAAGATGCACATAGTCGAATTAACAGACAAGAAGAATGTTTATGATAAGTCGGAATGAACAATCGGTTCTCAATTTGAATGATTTTTTGGGCGAATGATTTAAACAGGTGGTGCATGGCTGTCGACACTGGTATATGATGTTTGTTTATGAGTGTAGTGGTTTAAAGTTATGTGCTGGACCTGAGATTTAAAGACCTGAGACGAGTTTTAAAAATTGTGCCCTTTAATGGTTATATAAGAAAAAAAAATCAACGCAAACTTATTTGACCTGTCAATCATAAGCAAACTAAACACACATATGTAAGCTTGATAATTTCAAGATTTCGTAGTTATTTTTCTAGAAATTGATACATGCACAGTAAATAAAAATGACACTAGCTACCTCATTCAGATTGTAGGTTTGGTGTTGAGGATTAAGCGAGAGGTGGTTCTTCACTCTTGAACTAGTGATTTGTTAATTAGAGTATATAGAAGTGTTGATACCCAAAAAATCAACAAGCATGTCGTACGCACAATTCAAGCACAAATAAGAAAATATCATGCAAACTACAGTCATTAATGCATAATTTACATATTTACTCGAACATGCATATCACGCTTGTGGACCCAAGCCACAATAACACTCTTGGGGCTTGCAGACGTAGGTGTGGTGTGGAAGGTTAGGGGAACGCATAATGTTCATCTGCCGATTCAATATCGTTGATGATTTTGGTCTTGGGCCGAAATCCAAACTCAACGATTTAAATCGGCAATGAAATGGTGAACATGAGAATTGAGCCAGCTAGCCTTTCATTTGAAACCCAATACACATATAAGAAAGCCTAACTTCCCTTCTTTCTTCTTCTTTGTTTCTAACACGTCTTCTCTTCCCTGCAGCTACCAAATACCTCATCTCTTCTTCCCAGCAGCACATGAATACCCAGTCCAAAATCTGAATCATAGCCTCGTTTTGTCAGAAGAAGCCACAAGACCAGTTAAAAGTATACTCCTTCTCCCTCAAACCTTGAGCTCACGGCTCCCAATCCTTCTAGTCAATTTTTCTGTCACTGCGGTGACTTTCTTCTACTGTACATGTCGACTACTATTGCATCAACATTTTTCTTCTCCCGAAACCCTTATCTCTTAAGCAAACACCTTTTTTCCGGATTTTCGGGAAGAAATTGAAGTATGGTTTGAGGAGGAAAGGTTCTATCCAAAAGGTTAAGCCTATAAAAAAGGTGAGCCCTGCAGTAGAAAAAAAGGGCATTATCAAGCAAAAGCACCAAACAAACTCATAAGCAGCTTTTTCTCAAGCTTCCAAACTTTCAAGCACCAAGTCTTGCCTAGTTAACCATCTTCCCAAATAGCCATCCTTAACTCTTATTTTACAGAAATCAATTACTTAACAAAACCCTCAATTCTCTCACCGCAGTGCGTTCTAGCTCCCACGCCAGACTCACGCTGTCAAGCTCCCTTAGATTTCTACTTGATCTGAATCACGTACAAAGTCTTCCTAATAATCGGATTATTGGGTTGATTTTGGCCTAGTCACAATTTAATTCAAAAAAAGACCCTCACAAGAAGATGTCTAAAAACTAGAAATAACCCTTTTATCACTCCTTACAAAAGAAAATGTGTAGAATGCAACCCTGCCTAGCATTAGTAGTTGTCCAATATTGAGTGGGACTTGAGTGAGACTCACTCTAAAGTGATGGTCCAAAATAATAGTCAAGATGGTTGATATTTATGCAAAAAAAAAAAAAAAAAAAATCCCAAATGATTTGGGTGGGACTTGAGTCCCACTCTTCTTTGATGTAGATCCGCCCCTAGTGGTACGAGTTCTTGTGTGAGAGCCTCATGACTGCCCAGTACCAATCAACTTGAACCGTATCTATTGTTGATTGAAGTTAAATATCAATTCGTTCTTAAAGAAGAAGCGCTATAACATATTATCATTTGCACAAATTACTCTCTAGACTTATTTGGCCTTTACCAAATTTTTGAGAAGACAAAAGGAGTTGGTCCTTTTATTAATTACATGAGAATGAAATTAATCAATTATAGATTCACCCTCCTTTGTAGCCCTGGAAAAGGGCAAGCAGATTACAGAAGGTTTTTTTTTTTTTTTTTTTTTTCTTTTGGATGACAGGCTAAGTCTGTGATCAGTGTGATTAACTGTTGGCACCGGGTCAACCTCTTTCAAACATAGAACACTGGATTTGGCAATGCTATAGTTGAAATGGGTGCAAAGAGATTCGCGGCAATTCAGTATTACTGAACTCCTAATAGGCTGTTTTATTGTGAGGCACCTCCGCTCGTAGACTACAAGTCTCCACTTACCAAACCCTTGATAAACAAAAATGTCTTTCTAGAATGAAACAATATATCCGTGGATGAACGAGAAACAAAAAGACAGTAGATAATCAAACATATTCATATTACAGTTACTATTCTACAGGTGAAGAGGTGTTCCTTCCTTAAATTTATATCGTCTACATGACTAACACTAAGGGAAGAACAACCACTTGAGTTGGAGGCAACACAAAATGTCAAAAGATTTAAATAATTGGTAGTTTGATACAACCTAAATACTATAACAACTATAGATTAAAGTTTTAAACCCCCTTATTGAAGTGATCCCACAACTCACACCCAAACCATACTACACGTGACTAATCTTGTATTAACAAACCATAACCTGTGAAATTCCAAGCCAAGAAGGCTAATCACTAAAGCGCATGAATTGGACTACCACCTGATTTCATATTCGAACTGCCAGAACTTGGATTTGCATGGAAAGCCGATTGCCTAGAGGAACCTTCAACAAGATTTAGTGAAAGCGAGGAGGGACCGGCTTGACCTTTAGGCTCTCCTAAACTCAGATTCGACATGCCTACTAGCTCATCCACATTAATAGGGCTCTTTGAATGTACCGCTGTTGGCTTAAGTATCTCGTGTGTATCCACCTTAGGTGGCTCAGTACTGTATCCAGGCCACATTGGAAAAGGAAACGGAAAAGGTGAGAAATAAGCAGGATACATCACTGGATAACATGACTGTGAGTTATCAGGCTTTGGAGGAGAAGGTTCTCCATCTGAGTTCGTAGATGCCATTGATTCACATTCTTCATCCAAAGCTGGAGGAGCAGGCAATGGGTGGTTGTTTTCAGTTTCATCTTCTAGATGGTTTTCAGGTAATAAATCCAGTTGTTCCATTGGAGTATCGACTGACTGCAAAAAAATATCAACAAAGCATATCATGATATTGCATCAACAAAAGTATTGACAATCTTATCAGATATTTCAAATAGGAATCATGTCGCAAAATCAGGTGTAATTATACTACAACCCTAGTTTGAATCAGACAAATGCTGCATTCCAGATCAAGTAGGAAAGGAAGTGCTAGTTACAAAATAAAATAAAACACTAAGGGCCATGTATTTTAAATGTTGATAAATGTTAAGGACATGAGTTTTAAAGTAGCACATTACAGAGTAAATACTTCATGATGTGTGCCTATATGTGAGTACATGTGCACATAAAATATACATGACCAAAGATACTTACATCATCTGCTACGATATCAAACAGGCTCGATCGTCTTTTTCTCCTTGATACATTAGATTGCCTAATGAAATATTTCTGAGCATGGCTAGCCACTTGTGTAGGCGTTCTCGAAATAACATAATTGCGAGCAATTCCACGCCAATCACCTTTACCAAGTTTCTGTAGTCCAAGCAAAAACATCCTATGCTCTTCCTCTGTCCATGGGGTGCCTAACGACAAGAAAAATGATACAGAAAATTATAATCTGCTGAGACAAGCCGTAAGCGCTTAGTGCATTTTCAATGTTCTCTTACAAGTACAATTCCAAAATTGCAACACACTTTATGATTAAACCAGAAACTTCTTTTAATTAGTGTCCGGAAAGGCTTATGCCTCTATTGTGGATAGTCAATATTTTTCATGCACCTTCACCCTGTAAATACTGGAACAGAATATGTGGACCTAACCAAAATCTTTTACCAACAAAAAATGGAAATGTGAAAATAAACCCACAAAAACATCTTGATCATTCTTTGGCCCTACACACTCTTTCTTTTATAAGATTCTTTTGCCTAAACTGTCAAAACCATAATGTGCTACCCTATCTATGCTCATTTCCAATCAATTAATCAATCTAAACCAAAAAATGTTCTTCTGACCATAACATAAAGAACAATTGGAGCTCAACAAAGCATGAATCAATATGGCATACTTAAAGATTAAGACACTGAAAGTGTAACTCTATGTGATGTTAACTATCGCCTTCAAAAAAAAAAAATTTCCTTTTAGAGGCAAACATATTACCAGCACCCACAGAACGAATTAAATACTAGTCCGAACCCAGATGATCCAAAATCCTGGAACACTACAGTACCACATCTAAAATTTGACCCAGATATATTCACATTGAGATTTAAAATTCCAGTATGAGTAGTGCCAGTAGGAGTGTAGGACTAAAGAATTGAAGCAAAAAGCTTATGAGTTTCACTAGTAATCGAACAATGTAACTCTAGCCTATATCTTGATAAGACAAAATCCTGTTGCCTAATTATCAACTACCATAATTTTTTCATTATGCTTCATTAATGATCCATTTCTCCAGTAATTATCAACTACCATACTACCACCCCATATAGACAAACCAAACTTGAGATCACTATGCAAACACCCAAAAAGAATAATACTCATATCCACAAATTGCCAAACACCCAAATCAGGAGCCTAATAGAACAGTAAATCCAACAACTATAATCCCCACTAAACCCAGTACTGTCATCTTTATTAACCAACTAACCCAATACAAATTCCAACATAAACTCACAAACCCAAACACCCCCAAAATCCAATCTTTAACCAAAACCAATAAAAAGCCACAAACTTTAAAGATCATCAAATCAAAAGCTCGAACCTTTTTTACGTTCCCGGCAGCTAGAAGACGATCCGGGCACGAAGTCCTCGGAAGCATAACCGTCAGCTGCAGCAGAGTGATCAGCAGCCTCGCCTGGAGAGTCCGGGTTGTTATGGAGCAGACCCGAACCCGACCCGGCATAGTGGGTCAGATTTCCCATGCTAGCACTCTTCCTGATGCCGCCGTCGGTGAGGCGCACGCCGAAGAGCTTGACGCCGCGGTTGGGACACGTGCGGGAGTTGTGGCCATTGTGGCTGCAATGCGAGCACCGCCGCGTCATGGTGGAGTCGGATCGGATCAGGGAAACGGGTTTGGATCGGAGGATCCGGATTACATGAACGAGTTTGGGGGTTGTGTTTGGTTGTGTGGAAGTCTTGAAGAGGTTGTTGGTGGTGTTCGTGGTGTTCGTGGGAGGCGTTGGGTTTGGCGGCAGAGACAGAAGACAAGGAACAAGTTGAGATGAAGAGGATTTAGGATTATGTGTAAGAAGAGAGGAGAACACTATCCATCCATATAAATCGGGGTTGGCGTGGATAAAGAGAAAGAAAGAGAGAGAGTACGATTTGGTGTTTCGCGAGCTAGTTTTGGCAAGATGAGTGCTTATCCATTTGGTCAAACACTTCACACTCGGTTTTGTGTTTTTTGGACAAAGATTAACCTATATGGATCGGTTAAGCCAAGAGGGGGTTAATTTTTATTTTCATGTGTGTGTGATAAGAGGGTTGATGATGGGATGCAGTATTGAATACTACACATTTTTGTGTATAATTCAGTATATATGTCGCACATTTGCTGCTCATATGTATAAAATAAGAGTGCAAGTGAACCATCAAGTATGGTCGAGTTGTGGTCGAGTTGGCAAATTTGGTTTCAGTCCGGACAAGTTTCTAATTTTGACAACCTCGAATCTCAAGTTTGATTTTAGTTAAAAGCATATGCGGTTAGAGAAGTCCCATGTCCAAAGTGGATTAGTCTCCTTAGTTGTTAACTTTAGGGGTGCATTATGATTCATTTTGTGTTGGTACAAAAATAAATTTGTCGTGAGAATGTCACCATGCTACAGTGACGTAGTTAATTTTTTGAATTTTCATAACTATTTTTTGTTTGGGTAATTAATTTTATATCTAAGTTACGTGATTTGTATCATTTTGTACTAATAATCTACACAATTGTAATATGTCAGCAGTGACAGATAAAATGTAATTTCTCTTCAAATGACTGTAAAAACGACTTAAACAGTATTTTACTGTACCCGTGGAATTTAGTGGTCGGTGCAGATTACGGCGTATGATCACATAAGGGAATCAAATTATCTATCGTAAAAAGAGGATTAAAGAATCGTTACCCACCTTATCCAAAAGCCTCGGATAATTTATCTCTTATCCTCATGGGCCCCCACTCAGTCTAAAAACTTGACCGATCTTCGATCCATCTGCCGCCATCGGCCATCCCCCTCAAAAACGACGCCGTATCTCAACACTACTATTTCTCCATCAACCTTCCTGTGTTTGTGCCACAATGGCAGTGTTTATGTATCTAACTGCAGAACAAAACGCGGGTTAGGTGACTTGGGTCTCATTGTTTTGCTTGTTCTTCAAACAAAGCAAATGATCAGACTTGTTTTACAAGCATAACCCTTTACCAAAGTGTGTTGTTTTAAGGGTATCGAGATAAGATGGGCGATGAGAGCAAGACCAATAAGCTCATCAAATCAAAGGGTATCATTATTCTGCTTAAAATGTTAACAAGGATGAATATCTATAAATCATTTCTCTGTCCAATCTCTCCACCTCGATCATGTTATCAGAACTACTGAGATATGAGAATAAGTGGATGACATCAAATGAGACATGATTTGTGAGCTTAAATTCAACAATTTTGGAAAACAAATGAGAAATGACTTCTAGATTCAATAGGTAACAGCATCACAGATAAGGACTACGTACTCGCCTACTATATAATCAAGTGACGTTGTCACTCATGTGCAATCCAACTTTTATTTGAAATTCCGTAGAATAATAAGTACTTTCATGAAAATACATTGCCAAAGGAATGAAAGGCACAGGTTAAGTAAACTAGTTAACAAACATCAGTACTAACGAGGATGATAGTATTGCTGAAGGGTATATGTTGTCTGCAATAGGGTGAGAACCAGAAGGATAAAGGCTGCAACCAAAGAAGTGATTTTCCATGGATTAGATAAGTGATCGCGCTTCAATCGGGCTAGCCATTTGTTCCATCTAGCCTCATAATATTTATTCACTTCAGCGCAGAGTCCGCCATAGCAAAATCCAATAATAAATGTATCAGTATGAAGCTTACTGAAGAACTGGGAAACCTCTTCAGCACTGAACCAGTTATAGATTATTTGTTTGTCACAGAGA
Organism: Fragaria nilgerrensis; assembly: GCA_010134655.1. NCBI lineage: Eukaryota > Viridiplantae > Streptophyta > Magnoliopsida > Rosales > Rosaceae > Fragaria > Fragaria nilgerrensis. The sequence goes on from CM020981.1 coordinate 12,661,925, forward strand.
AAAACGACATCCTTGCTGGAAGAAATAAGGTTATCCATTAAAAGTGCATAAGAACCCACTTGATGCATGCGACCATGACAACATTGCTCGAAGGCTATGAGGTTCCTGAACAAAGGTTCAGTCATCTCTGCAATTGCAAGCTGTGGAATTGTGAGAACTCCATCTTTAAAATCAATATTCATTAACCCATCAACTGAGCTTCTTCTGAATTCAATGCCTGCCTCCAAGAGAGCAGTTGCATGGGGCAGTGCATATTTGGATTCTGCTGATGATTCGAATTTGCGGAATGGGACAACATTAGCACTTCTTATCAGATCAAGTATGTGCAGAATTTCCTCATCATGAGTGTGATTGGTATAAGCCTCGCAATAATCGGACATTGATGATAGTCTGCCGAAGAAATTAAGCACAAGCGTAGTGAGGGGGACTTGATTGTTGCAGATAAGGCTATGTAGAGACTCGAGAACAAACCAAGGCAGCTGATTTTCTAGTAGCAGGAGATCATGGCAAAGATACTGGTACATGCAACTCATATTGGATAGGGGATCATCAACCGTATCTGAATCTGGGTAAACATAGGAACTTCTCCGAAATAGTGCTAATAGGAAGCAGCCATCAATTATCATCATTTCTACAAAATCTTTATGGTTAAGATGATCAAGTGACTCTGCATAATAATCACGGGCGCGTTTCTCAAACCGGTAATTTTATCAATACCTTGGATCAAAGATTTTAAACTTACACACTTTCGTAAGAGTAGAGTATTTAAATACCACAGTTTCACTTTTTTCATGGGTTCAGAAAGTTCACCACTTCCGTGAAAGGGTCCGATAGAGACGATATCAGGTTGATATGCCTCTGGTTTGTGCCTCCGGAATAACTCAGGAACTCTGAAGATGCAGCACTTAGCAGACAAGGGTGAATCGCCGCAAAGTTTTGCTTTCAGGCTGTTTTCCAATGCTTCAACATCAATATTTCTACTGCCATGATCTTCCATCTGAAACAAGCAAGTTTAATAGGCAAGTATAATTTTATTACTTTGAAGTAAAGCTTGAACAATTTATGACTTACCAATCCTTTTTTCACGATCCAACTTCTGAAGTCGATCCAACTTCTGAAGTACTTGTAAAAAGCTAAGAGTAGGCAGGAGTGCAGGACTGATCTGGCTAGGATGATTGGCCAATAACCATTTGAAAGAAAAACTGGAATACGTAAAACTAACAAGGCACTTGGACAATACATTGACGAAGACTTAAACTTAAATTAGTTTTAAATATAAGGATGTAAAATCCACACATCCTAAATTGAAATCCACACATTATTTTTTTTTTTAACACATTCATAAAAAGGCAAAGTTTAAATCACTAAAAGATAAAATTTAAGTTACAAAAAAAAAAAGGTATGTGGATTTCAATTTAGGGTGTGTGGATTTCACAACCCTAAATGAAACCCACATAATATTTTTATCAGATAAACATTTAAAATGTATCAATTATGATACATATTCTTATCTTATAGACATTTAAAATGCATGTATCAATTATGATACATATTATGTCCTATTTTTTCTAAATTTTACACAATTGTCATCATTCAATTATAACAAATAAACATAATAAATAAGTTTAATTGATGTTGTCTTAAATATCTTGATTATGAGTTTTTCTTCTAACACTAACATTTTTCAATCAAATTGCAAGAATCATGCAGTTTTCTTTATTTTTATGAAAAAATCTAAGTGAAAGGAATTTATTCTCTGATCTATACATAAGATAGAATATAATATAAAGAGAAATTTTATTCACACACCTCTAATTGTTAGATACACATCTCTTTTTTCATACAAATTATATAAGACTTTATGTATATGTAAAATTACCAAATAAGTCATTCATATAAAAATAAAGAAATCTAGTTGAGATGTTTCAATATCAAATTTTTAATTTTTAACTTGAGCTGAGTACCAATATTTTTGACATATATGAATATAATGGAATGATTCTTCATAATCGATTAATTTAGTATCACGTTTACGCAGGACTGAGCATTCTCATACTGAAAGTTTCGTTAAAGACTTTGGTGATGTATTGTCTTGTTTTATTTTTACTCAGTAGGTACAAATATTTTTGAAATTGATATGAATAAAAGGCTCCTTGAGAAGAAATGTTGTCAAGGAAAACCACAAAAGAAAACTAGTCGAGGAAGATCTTAACAAGGTGAAACAGTTCGAGGTCGAAAGATGAAACCATTTGAGAAAAATCTCATTAATATGAAATTCTTCTAGTCATGTGAGTGAATGTTATAGCTTCAATTGAGAAACAGTTTTTTTTTTTTTTTTTTCGAAAACGATTGAGTAGTAGATTTAAAATAGGGATATGTTTTAGAGAATAGGTTGTGTATTGTCACTAAGGGTATTTTAAGAAGTTTAGTGATGTGTATTTAGTAACATGTTAAAATAATAAATCTAATTGGTGGTGTATTAAGTAAGGGATGTGTATATAGTATTTAGGGATGTGTTAATAAAATTTCTCTAATATAAATAACATATCTGATTATTAGAGTAAAATGATGAAATTTTACATGTTACTGTATGACCATGTGGCTTCTGACGTGGTTATTCATTCCATTCAAATTTTGACATGTGAATTTTTATGATACAAAACCATTTTAGCTATTTTGTCAAAGACCTTGATTTTTTAAACCATAAACCCTATACATATACCCTAAACCCTATACCCTAACCCTATACCCTAAACCCTATACCTTAACCCTATACCCTAAGCTCAATTTTGGGTTTCTTTTTTTTAGGTATATTATCATATCATGTCCTACTTAATATGTACATTAGAAATGTAAGTAGTTGAGAGTAAAATATTCTCTTGATCAAGATAAGAAATAATATAATAATATACTTAAAAAGAAGAAAATTAATCAAAGAACAAGAACGTGTACCTTACAATTAGACATTTTTCGACTATGTAGAGAGACACTAAATGTGAGCTTAGGAATAAAAAGAATCATTATATTACAAACAACATACTTCTATATATAGCACATATATACATATATATATACACACACACACTCAAATTAGTAATAACAAGGTAAGAAATTAAATAATGTAATTGATTATGACAAAGTTGAATTCAACTAAATTTTAGCTCAGTATTTGAGTTTCAAATTGATGCTAAAATTAAGAAAGATACCAAATTTAGTTTTCTACCGTCTAAATGACAAATCAGAGAAACCGAAAAATAAAGAAAACTATTAATTATAGACATTTGTTCTATATTGGAAGTTTGCTTATGTGGAGTGGGTGTAAATGAAAAAAAATATGTACGAGTTTATCTTAAAAGAGGTCTAGTATTTTGGGTTTTTATCTAATTTTCTCCTTAAATTATTACATTCCTTTAGGCTATTGCTTGACCAAGACCTTGTTTGCAACTCTTCGAAACAAGTTGCATCTTGATTGTAGCCGGAACAGTTGGCGACGAAGACTTTGCCAAGGACCAAAAACATAATCTCGGCATTGTGTTACATGCTTTATTGCTTTTGAGTATGGAAACAATAAAGCATATTCGTGGAATTTGGTTTAGCCGTGGAATCTGGACTAGTCTTGTGAGCAAATGTGGTGAGAGTTGGTGTTTGGAAGAAATTGATAACTTTCATAGTGAAGAGGAGAAAGATAGTAATTTTGATTATATTCATTCACTAATGTGGTGTTTAGAGAAGACTAGACAGTATGTCTGCATTTTGCTGCGGGGGCAATATCGTGTATTATTCAACTTAAAATGGACTTAAAGCCTTTAATTAATGACCATATTCATTCAGTTAATCAAATGTTTAAGTTAATTGCTGATTAACTTGATTGATATGACATTATTTCATTTATAGCATGAGAACTTATTTCCAACTTAAGAAATTGACATTGCATTGATTCTAAATAGAAACCAAAGACTGTAGATATATATATAAGTTTTGGTTTTGCTGATAAAATCTAGTAATCAAAACAAGAAAACAAAACATGAATCTATCAAATCCATGCCAGTATTTTTCAATGGATCAGACAACTTTCATACATGCCCATATATATTATTGAATAGCAGAACCTAGTTTCCACATTCATCAAACTGTTAGAAATCCAAGAAATGACAATAACTCATAACACTTGAGCAGAAAAAATGAGTCAATGAACAGATTAGATAATTTGTATTGTAAAAGGATGATTACAATGATCTAGTATACATTCAAAAAGTTTATTTGTGATTTCAGCTCGAATATACATAAGAGGGTTAATAACCTGAATATAAAGAAGCTGTATAAGAGCTCAATGTTCCGCAAATTAGTTTCTACATGCAACGACTGCACAGATCTGTAAAAAGAAAAAAAAGAAAAATAGTTACATAACTCACCATAAAATACAACCATACGTACTTCCCAAATTTTCTAATTATGTTTCTGAAATAACAGTTTCATTTAGTTAAAAACCAAGCATATAATTAAAGACGAAATGACGAATGCATACTTGTATCAAAAGGGGAAACAAAGATAATGCATAATGCTAAAATGAGGGACAACAACAGAAGATTAATACTAACAGCTTGTTGCATAAGACATGCATAAGAGAAACATGATTTAGTATTAAAGTTGTAAACCAAAGAGAAACATGATTTAGTATTAAAACAAAAATATAAAGCTTGAAAAGAAAAAAAAAAAACTGTTAAGAGTTCTCTATCATCAACGTTGAAGAAAAGAGTTTTTAAGTATCAAAAGCAAAACCAATGTATTACTTCTTGAGAACTAACGAGGACAAACTGAATAGCAATTAATCACAGATGAATAACAAATCACAAAGCTATAGTTTTGTTACAATAATAATAACCCAAAAAAATGTAAAGACATTAGTTTTCTATCAAAATTAGGTTGACCATGTTTTAAAAGTATATACATGAAACAACCTAATTGAGCAATCGACATTACTCAAACTAAGAAGTTTAAATTGGCCATACACATAAAAATATGACAAGGGTTTCCCAGTTAGAACCGACCTGCAATTATACATAGAAAATAGCTGTTCAGTAAATAGCATGAATAAAAACTCAACTGTCATTCACTTTCATTCACACAACACACACACAAAATTATAGGAATTCATTAACCATTTGAAGGAGATAGAATTAGTAACTATGATTGAGTGTAGAAATATCAATATCATACCTAGCACACACTTTTGAATCTACCAGATTTGGACCTTTGACTATTCATTTTCTTTGTTAACATCCTTATACCCACTTGGTCTTCTGATACCAACACTCAATGAGAGAGATTTGTCAGAGCTCAAAATTAAAATTCTCAAAATGACTGGAGAGACTTTAAGAAAGTAAACAACCAGCAAGATATAGACACCCCCTAAGAGTTTAATTTTAAAGCAAAGCAATCAAAGCCTTCAAGATCCCTTTCTTTAAATCCTTAATTCAAAAGCTGCAAATCACAGTTCGTTAGACAAAAATAAAATGAGCAGAAAAAGTAAAAGTTAGTATCTTCTTTTCGCCTGTTCTAGCTTCTAGTCGATCTTTGCTAAATCCAATCCAAGAGTTCGGACAAATCATTAGTCTGTGGTCAATCATCAAAGAATCAATTACATATCCATCCATGCAAAGTTAACACGTAAGACATAAACAATTGATCAAAACATATCCATTCAAAGTTAGCAATTTATATATATGGGTTTGTTACCTTTAAAGAGCTTGTTGCATATAATGTTCTCAGAGTTGGCTGAGGCTTTTTTGTCATTTAATTAAAGCATGTGGAGCAAGCTACAAAAAGCCTATCTTTCCTCTGGTAACAATCTGTTTATAGCTCTGCAGGATATTGGTCTCTCCTGAAAAACAAGGCAAAGTATAGTTACGGACAACTTAAGAATATGGAAATGTATACTCTGCACATCCTTAAATGTGTCAAGGTTGAAAATGGTGGAAGAATTGAGAATGAGAAACAGCTTTAGTGAATGGAGGGTCGGGGGTGAAAAACTGAAAACAAAGAAAGCAAGCCTTTCAGAGCTCGAGCAATTATCTCAACTAATTGGTTTAGAAATCTATATATCCATTCCAGATGGTGCATATGTGTGTGAGGAAAATTTCATTTGTGTACACATGGTGCATGTCAGATTGTCAGTCAGTGTTATGTTTGTCTGAAATATTGTTTGGTTCATGCTGTGAATGCCAGTCGATCTTGGGATCTGATGGTCTTTCCAATTAAGGCGAAGCCAACAGACCACCAAGTGACCAGCTGTCTGAAATATTGTTTAACTGCCTTGTAATGCTAGCGTGGATACACTGATACAAGTTTCACATATTAATAGTACATGAATGATACCATTAATTTTCTACATCCATATGCTACATTCTTCTTCTCAGGGCTCTGGACTTCTTCACCCATTTCTAATTCGTCTAGTATTAAAAAGTAGAAGAAAGAACTCTTCAAAGTCGTGCCACATCTTAAAGTTGGTCATTCTTATGAGCCATAAGTAAGCCTCAGCCGCTCTTTCAGGTAGTCCCCGCTGCGGATGGGAGGAAATCTGCAAGCCGAAACTTGTTAGATAATCTCCAATGCAACTGGTTTAGAGAAACCGAATGGGAGAAGCAAAAAGAAAAAGGAAAAGAAACTGAGTAACAAGGTAGTTCTTATTTATTGACATTTACAGCCCAAATACTTTGAAGAAAGCTTTCTGTCATGTTCTAATATCGATATCAAAACAAGCTAACATCTGAACAATACTTATATTTCATGTTTATTGATCGCTCTCTAATTCTTTTTTGTGTCGAAGGAACACGAACAAAAAGAAAAAACATGACAAAAGAAAGTAGCTGAAAACCTTGAACTTAGATTGCAGCACCAAAGCCATGAAAACAATTCTCACATATGCATAACTAGTTTGTAACAGAAATTTAGTATCAGTTAGATTAGATGTAGAGTTTATGTTTATTAGTTTAGTTCAAAAAAGAAGTGGAACTCTATTGAATGGTAACATGGCCCATATCAGTTGGTATCAACAGAACATGTATGAGGCTAGCTTCAATGCATGGGAGGATCAACATATGGGTTTGGTTAAAAGGCATTAGTATTATGTATGGACATCATACCAATTCATTAAGTATTGGCAAGTGGTAGGTGAGTGAAAGTTACTGTCCAGCTATTGGGCCCGTCTTAATGGAGTGGCCAATGAGTGAAGCATGCTGGACTTTCATATTCCCAATTTTGGTATAAGTGAGACTATACGCAGAACATACAGATACACACACACACACATATATACACATAAAAATACACATTATACACACACACATTATGTATTCTATGCGGGAGTAGTATATGAGCCTCAGGTACCCATCCCCATTCCCCAATGAACCATTTTTGCAAGGAGAAGTTCACAATAGAGAGTGATACCCATAGACCATGACAACTAGGAAAACACAAAGTTAATCATAGAAAGGCTAAATGAAAGCAATGCAGTGCAACACCATGGGCGGTTACCTTGGCGGCAATGATTCATTGCAACAACTTGTCAGGCATTCTACCACAGAGTCTTCATTGGGGTCTAAAAAGAAAGCCACCTGAAACAAAGAATTTTTTAGTTCACAATCAATAGTGACACAATAGGAGAAATCAGACCCCCAAAATAAAATTTCGGGGGGGGGGGGGGGGGGAATGCCAAAAATTCTCTAATATGAAGATGTAAATGAAAGATATCGATAGAGAGATAATTACAGAGTAGCGTTCTTGTCCTGCTGGTATAACTCTGTGCACTGTTGACCTAAAAATAAAAATAAATAGGAGAAGAGCACATCTCTGCTGGCTTAGATTTTTGAATTTGAAAGTGTAAAAGCTTTAAAAGAAGAAAGACGAAAAAGCCCTTCAAGTTATTAGGATAAGGAATTACTGGAACAAACAATTAGTCCACCTCTCCATCATATCCCCAATGTTAACAATGAATGCTCTGCATATTCAAATTTGAACATCAAAGGTCAAAGTAAAATTGGACATTTACAAATGCTCTTCCATAAATATGAAGAATAAAGGTATTAATATTTAATATTCAGAAGAAAATCCTTCTTCAATAATAATCTAACAATATCAAATCTATATGAGAGTTTAGCATCACAATCTAAAGGATCCACATCTAACAAAAGCAATGGAACTCTGTGTCCATTTTATTATATATGTTAATATTGCAGGCCAGTACAGATTCATCGACTGATGGACATCTTTGAAGAACAATTACAAGGGTTCATCATTACTGTACCAAACTACTAATAACTACCTATCACAATTAACTTGTGTCCTGGTACTTACCCATCTATGTGAGGGACATCTTCCCAAACCCGTGGTTGCTTAAATTTATCCCTACAAACCTGTAGTTGTTAAAATACATCCCAGATAAGAGTATCAGACTGCAGTAGGGAAACAAGACTAAATGTTTGGTGGAAACAGCAACTAACTAGCAGAAACATACCTGAAGTCCTGGGACACCGTTGGATATGAGGAGTGTGACCATCCCATAATCTGAATGAGCAGAAGCACCAAGTACTTCTTCATCAGATGATCCCAGTTCACCTGAAATTATATAAGTAAGCCGAAGCATTGACAGATAGAAATGAAAGATGAAACAAACTGGAAATCAAGTACAGTAAAGACTTTTGCAAGTTTAAAATAATTATAAACAAGACTAGTAATTAAAACATAAAAAAGGCAGCTAAAAAGCTGAACTATTTAGTTCACCTGGATAGTGCAAAAGGCGAAGAAATGCCGTGTGTTTATTCAGACCCCCCACTTTCTCAAAAAAGTCCTCATCCAGGTTCAAAGCCAGGGCAATCATAGATACTAATCTTTTCCCAGCAGAACTGAAAACAACTATAAATTGTCAATGGTGAACAACTTTTACCGCCTACATATAGAAAGCTAGGAAGTAAATCGTCATCAAGGTGATAACATGAAACTTACAGAACTTTTTTATAGTAAGTTTCCATTGTAGGTCTCCAGGATGGAAGGATATCTGTACATATCATGAAAGTGAAACCGTACCTAAGAGCAGTTCCCCTCTGTACAAGAAATATTTCACTCTCCTTGTGTCGTAATTAACATTTCAAAAATTTGCTCCATACCTTCTGAAGGCCATTGATTCAACTTATCTTGAGTTGCGTCTTCTAAAGGGCCAATGTAAAAACTCTCTTTTGAATCACCTGTTTCCAAATTAACACAAGAAAATCAAATGCAACATCCTTTTCTTGTTTCCCATTTAGCTCAACTCAAAACAAAACCACAACAATCCCATAGATACTACATCAAGCTTTCCAATAATACTTCAAATTGCAACTAGCACATTATGTACGCACATTATACTAAAGTCACCAATAATCAACACCATCATAATCAACACAAAACCTTCACCACATTCCACTCTATAGTTCCCACTTCCAATTGGGTTCCTACATTCCACTCCTAATGTCTCATCTCTCACTCACCCACAATCAAAATTACCAAAAAGATCAAAACTTTAAGCAAAAGAAACACAAAGCAAAACCTTTGGAGCTGGAAGTGGGGTCAAGATTCTCAGCAAAGAGCGCTGTGTAGCCTCTGTGATGTTTGCGCGCCAATTTAGACTTATCTTCCAAAGGAAGTGAAAAAAATTTACTGCTCTGATCAAACACTTGGCCCAGTAACTCTTCCTCAACACCATGATTCACCACGTAAAAGAAACCACAATCTATGCAAGCCTGTGTTTTTTATTCATCAAACAATTTCTGGGTAAAGTTCAAAGCTTCAATAAAAAAAATAACAAAAGTTCATAGCTTTGGTTCAGTAATGGAAGAACTAGAAGAACCTGACGGATTGAACTGGCGGAGGAGTTCCGATCCGGTGAGGACAAGTCTATGATAGGCAGCTTCAGACCCTCCTCTGCCATCTCCTTCCTCAAAGCTTAGTCAACCTTTGACTCCATTTTTCTCATTTTAAAAGAAAAAAGGGATTTCCATGAAGTTACTACCATACCCCTGGTATCCGACGTGGCACGACCAGAGCAACCAAACCAGAATCCAAGTGGAATAATAAATGTCCTGGAATGACTATAGTAACCATGTCTTTTTGGGAAAATTACATGGTTTATATATGTGTGGTTTTTAGCGAATTGGTCTTCTTCTCCACTGAGACAGACGCCACTCTTTTTGGTTCAGTTGAGGGTTTGGCTTTAAAACCCTGAAGCCGCAAAGACCCAGGTGAGCTTCTTACCAGTTTTCCTCTTTTAAGTCTTACCAATTACTTTTTAGTCTCTTGGGTTTAATCTATTAATCTAAGTTTATGTTCATTACAGTCTTCACAGACGTCATATAGTCTCTTGTTTCTTCAACCTCTCACAGCCACAGTGCAAGGTAAGCTCTCTTTATTGTAAAATTTTAACCCTAAATGCTAAACTTTTGTTCTTTTTTTGTAATATTATGAAATTATTTTTTCAAGAGTTAGATTTTAGTGTTTGAGTTTTTTGATGAGTTTTGTAGTTTCTAGTACTTTTGGATTGATATAGATGAATGATAAATAGATGATGATCTACTGTAGGTGTGTTTGTTTCATTTGAAAACAGATTGTAAATTAATTTGTTTGGTTTTTTTTGGTTCTTGAAGGGTGAGGAGATGGCTGGTGTGCGGAGATAACTGCTGGTGAACTCATAAAAGTATGTGTTCTTCATTACCCGTGTTCAGATACTAAGAAGTTAAAGTTTATGTTGAAAGTAATAGATGATTGAAAATCTGAAAATGACTTTGATTTTGTTACAGGGTGGCCATAGACAGGGCCTGTTTTCTCACAGAGGTCCTTTGAAAGGAAGAAGCCCAATGCTTTGGGGGACGCTACACAATTCAGTGCGGGGTTCTGTTAATAGGAGAAATGCTTCATTGAGATGTCGTGCTAAGGAGAAGCCCACAGCTGTTGTTCGGCTGTCAGCAGTTCAGTAGAGGCGCTACCGAGTGTGGTTGAGAAGCCTTCTTCCTCAGTTATCCATTTTTATCGTGTTCCTCTGATTCAGGAGAGTGCAACGTCTGAGCTTCTCAAAACCGTGCAGTCAAAGATTTCGAGCCAGATAGTTGGTTTGAAAACTGAGCAGTGTTTCAACATTGGGCTCAGTTCGCAGCTTTCTAGTGAAAAGGTTGCGGTGCTTAAGTGGCTTCTTCAGGAGACTTACGAGCCGGAGAATTTGGGAGTTGACAGCTTTCTTGAAAAGAAAAGGCAGGAAGGACTGAACACAGTTATTGTTGAGGTTGGTCCTCGGTTGTCATTTACAACAGCGTGGTCGTCCAATGCTGTCTCAATATGTAGAGCTTGCGGCTTGACAGAAGTCACTCGTTTGGAACGGTCAAGGAGGTACTTGTTGTTTAGTAAGGGTAACTTGCAGGATCAACAGATTAATGAGTTTGCCGCAATGATTCATGATCGGATGACAGAGTGTGTTTACACCCAGCAGCTCACTTCTTTTGAAACTAGTGTGGTTCCTGACAAAGTACGCCATATTCCTGTCATGGAGAGAGGTCGGAAAGCGTTAGAGGAGATTAATCAGGAGATGGGTTTGGCATTTGATGAGCAGGATCTCCGATACTACACCAGGCTATTCAAGGAAGAAATCAAGCGGAATCCAACAACAGTTGAACTCTTCGATATTGCACAGTCCAACAGTGAGCATAGCAGGCACTGGTTTTTCACTGGTAAAATTTTTATAGATGGACAGCCTATGGACAAAACACTCATGCAAATTGTGAAGAGCACTTTGCAAGCAAACCCGAACAACTCTGTCATTGGTTTCAAGGACAACTCGAGTGCAATCAGGGGATTTCTGTGAAGCAATTGCGACCAGTTCAGCCAGGTTCAACATCTCCATTGCAGATGTCTACACGGGACCTTGATATATTATTTACTGCAGAGACCCATAATTTTCCTTGTGCTGTAGCACCTTACCCTGGTGCAGAGACAGGTGCAGGAGGTAGAATCAGGGACACACATGCAACTGGAAGGGGGTCTTTTGTGGTAGCATCTACTGCTGGTTATTGTGTCGGGAATCTCAATATGGAAGGATCTTATGCTCCTTGGGAAGATTCGTCTTTCTTGTATCCATCAAATTTGGCCTCGCCTTTGCAGATCCTCATAGATGCTAGTAATGGTGCATCAGACTACGGCAACAAATTTGGTGAGCCCTTGATTCAGGGGTACACTAGGACCTTTGGAATGAGACTCCCAAGCGGTGAGAGACGGGAATGGTTGAAACCAATCATGTTCAGTGCAGGGATTGGACAGATAGATCACACTCATATAACAAAAGGAGAGCCTGATATTGGCATGCTGGTTGTGAAGATTGGAGGCCCTGCTTATCGTATTGGTATGGGTGGTGGGGCTGCATCAAGCATGGTTAGTGGTCAAAATGACGCAGAGCTTGATTTCAATGCTGTACAGCGTGGGGATGCAGAGATGGCACAAAAATTGTATCGTGTTGTTCGTGCCTGCATTGAGATGGGGGAGGGTAACCCGATCATTAGCATTCATGACCAAGGAGCTGGCGGAAACTGCAATGTGGTTAAGGAAATTATTTACCCAAAGGGTGGGGAGATTGATATCCGGGCAATTGTAGTGGGTGACTATACAATGTCTGTCTTGGAGATATGGGGTGCAGAATATCAGGAACAAGATGCCATCTTGGTTAAGCCTGAAAGTCGTGAGCTTTTGCAATCAATATGTGAAAGAGAAAGGTGTTCCATGGCAGTTATTGGAACAATAAATGGTGAGGGGCGAATTGTTTTGATTGATAGCTTAGCTATTGAAAAATCTAAATCAAGTGGCCTCCCTCCTCCTGATCCTGCTGTCAATTTGGAGCTTGAGAAAGTACTTGGTGATATGCCACAAAAAAGCTTTGAGTTCCAGCGGATGGCTGATGCACGAGAGCCACTTGATATTGCCCCTGGTATCACTGTAATGGATGCTCTGAAGAGAGTTTTAAGACTTCCATCCATCTGTTCAAAGTGCTTCTTGACATCGAAAGTAGACAGGTGTGTTACAGGTCTGGTAGCTCAGCAGCAAACTGTCGGGCCTCTGCAAATTCCTCTCTCTGATGTTGGAGTAATTGCTCAGACTTTTACTGGGTTGACTGGAGGTGCATGTGCCATTGGGGAGCAGCCAATCAAAGGTTTGTTGGATCCAAAAGCAATGGCAAGATTGGCAGTTGGAGAAGCACTCACAAATCTTGTTTGGGCAAAGGTCACTTCTCTATCTGATGTTAAAGCAAGTGGGAATTGGATGTATGCAGCCAAGCTTGATGGTGAAGGTGCAGCAATGTATGATGCTGCTAATGCTCTTTCAGACGCAATGATCACACTTGGTATTGCTATTGATGGTGGAAAGGATAGTCTTTCCATGGCAGCCCATGCTGCAGGAGAGGTTGTTAAGGCTCCTGGAAATCTTGTAATCAGTGTTTATTGTACTTGTCCTGACATAACAAAAACAGTGACCCCAGATTTGAAGCTTGGAGATGACGGTGTTCTGCTTCACATTGATTTGGCCGCAGGAAAGCGGCGATTAGGTGGCTCAGCTCTTGCTCAGGTTTTTGACCAATTGGGAATGATTGTCCTGACCTTGAGGATGTTCTGTATCTGAAGCGAGTGTTTGAGGGAATTCAGGGCCTTCTTGATGATGAACTGATCTCTGCTGGCCATGATATTAGTGATGGTGGGCTTCTGGTCTGTGCCCTTGAGATGGCATTTGCTGGGAATTGTGGTATTAATTTGGAATTGACTTCACACGGGAAGAGCCTCTTCCAAACAATCTTTTCTGAAGAGCTTGGTCTGATTATTGAGGTAAGCAAGAATAACTTAGATATGGTAATGGGAAAGCTAAGCAGTGGAGGTATTTCTGCAGAGATTATTGGACAGGTAACTGCCACACCTTCAATAGAATTAAAGGTGGATGGGGTAACTCACTTGAACGAAAGTACTTCTTTCGTAAGGGACATGTGGGAGGAAACTAGTTTTCAGCTGGAGAAGTTTCAGAGATTGGCTTCTTGTGTTGATTTAGAGAAAGATGGGTTGAAAGATAGGCATGAGCCTTTGTGGCAGTTGTCTTTTACTCCGTCCTTCACAGATGAAAAGTATATGACCGCAACCTCCAAACCGAAAGTGGCTGTTATTCGAGAAGAAGGAAGCAATGGGGATAGAGAAATGGCAGCGGCATTTTATGCGGCTGGCTTTGAACCATGGGATATTACAATGTCAGACCTTCTTAAAGGAGATATATCACTGCAAGAGTTCCGTGGAATTGTGTTTGTTGGAGGTTTTAGCTATGCTGATGTCCTTGATTCTGCAAAAGGTTGGTCTGCTTCAATTAGGTTTAATCAGCCCCTTCTAAATCAATTTCAGGAGTTTTACAAGAGGCACGACACTTTCAGTCTTGGGGTTTGCAATGGGTGTCAGCTTATGGCTCTTTTGGGGTGGGTCCCAGGTCCTCAAGTTGGGGGCGTGCATGGTGGTGGTGGGGATCCATCACAGCCGAGGTTCATTCACAATGAGTCGGGACGGTTTGAGTGCCGCTTTACTAGTGTAAAAATTACTGACTCGCCATCTATAATGTTAAATGGAATGGAAGGCAGTACCTTGGGCGTGTGGGCTGCCCATGGTGAGGGAAGAGCCTATTTCCCTGATGATGGTGTCTTTGACCGTGTGCTCCACTCCAAGTTGGCTCCAGTAAGATATTGTGATGATGATGGGATTGAAACGGAACTTTATCCCTTCAACCTGAACGGCTCTCCCTTGGGAGTTGCGGCAATTTGTTCACCAGATGGGAGGCATCTTGCCATGATGCCTCATCCAGAGCGCTGCTTCTTAATGTGGCAGTACCCATGGTATCCCAAGCAGTGGGATGTTGAAAAGAAAGGCCCTAGTCCATGGCTACGGATGTTCCAGAATGCCAGAGAGTGGTGCTCCAAAAATGGTTAGTATTTCAATGTTCTTTTATGCAGTACTGTGTGAATTTTTCTTTGCTTGGTTTGTAGTGTGATGCGAGACTCAAATTATTTTATTGCAGACTCTTGAAGAGTGTATGGCTGATGTGAGAAATCTAATAGATGACTTGAGAGAAATTGAAACCCAGAGCTCAGCAAAATGTGTTCTTTCTTTCCAGTCTGAAGTCGAGTCCACATTTCTTATAGGTATGTCCAGCAAGACAGAAATAGAGAGCTGAGTATTTGAATACATATATTTACTCGGTTAAGTCCACTGATGAATTCGACATCATCGATTGTACCTGGTGAATCTGCTACCAAGCGTACCCTCGTTTTTTCCATAAACCTAAGCTGATTTTGAGTCGTCTCTCTATTATAGTTAATACAATTATATGAAATTTTGAGTTCCGCAATACGGAGCATGCTCTGCGTCCAATTGTTGGCTTGTTGTCTTTGATAATTGTTATCAATGTTTTTTCTCTCCTAGATCATCTCCTATAGGACGAATATAGAATGCCAAGCTTGAGATTATTTCAGTTCAACCGCCTAGGGAAACGTACTCATGCCATTGAGAATTCATCGCTGATGTTTATATGCTTACTCTTTCTGGTCGATCTAGACCTCAAACTTGTTTCCTAGCCTAATCTTTTCTTTCATTTTTCATTTTGTGCTCCTGTGATTCAAAGGATGCAGAATGGACACTTGTAATCTTTCAATCGAAAGAGCTAGAACAAAGTAAATGATAGATGGGGATGAATGTTCGTATAAACAACTGCTCAAGTCATGGAGAAAGGCAGTTCAATCGAATTTATACGAAATTTCATGAGAAATTTAGAAAAATAACCTCTTTTTAAGCATGAAATTGATTATTAACCTCTTTTTAATTGTTTTTGAAATCTAACCACTTTTCATTGTCAAAAGACATAAATGTCCACAATTGTCCATATGTTCTCTCCAGTCTCCATATATAGTCAGGCCGGTCACCCCCAAGGCAAGCACCATATTCATTTACCACATTTCTGTACACTCATGATCAATAAGTTATGTACAGTCCTACCAAGATAGTTGAATTAGGCAAAGAGGAAGGACGGGTTAGGTGGCAATGAGCCAATGACAGAGCCAAACCGTGCTGAACTGAACAAAATTTTCTTTTATGCTGTCTTCATATGGCGTCTAGCTTCGACTTCCTGGTGTTCGACGAGTATGCCAAAATCCAAATATAAACGAATTTGTTCTTGAGGGGATGAAGGCCTGCTCTGAGGTCGCATTCGTCGTCGGCTTCCTTGGTGTTATAGGTAGCAGTAGCAGTACAATTTATTAGTGCTCTTGCAGAGCTATTATGATTCTCGTTGCTGCTGTTGCCCAATTCCATATTCTGCCATCTATCCATCCTCAGACCAAGCATTAATCACTTTTCCTTTCTAATGACTCGGTAAACGGATGGATGGCTCACTCCTGCTAGTCTCCATGAATGTCAGTCAATGGTTTATATTTGCTAGTTGTTGGTTTTAATTCCAAAGACATAAATTTAAGTGAAGTTTTTTTCTTTCAATCAATACTAGCCTTCTTGCACGCGCATCTGCGCTCGCGCGTGCGTATGTCTTTTTTTGTCATGAAATATGTTTTGCATATGTACATTTAGTTATTCATTTTTACTTTATTGTGTCATAGGGACGTAAATAACATGCAAATATATTAAATTTTGCATGTGTCTACAACCATTTTCTTGACTTGAAAAAGAAAAGAAAAAACATATTACTTATACAAAAACATCTATTGGTCTTCTAAAATATGTAATTTTTATGG
Source organism: Fragaria nilgerrensis (assembly GCA_010134655.1). NCBI lineage: Eukaryota > Viridiplantae > Streptophyta > Magnoliopsida > Rosales > Rosaceae > Fragaria > Fragaria nilgerrensis. The sequence goes on from CM020981.1 coordinate 12,678,753, forward strand.
CATAAACTTACAGGAGGCTAGACGTGTTTAATAAGACTAATTATTATCGGACTATCGGTATTACCACGAAAAAAAAACATATTATCTTTAAAGAGGCTATTATACATGCATCTATACAAATATATGTACAAAAGTTCACATGCTCCAATCAACTACATCTCAGCCATCTATTTGTCAACCGTCGTCGCTTAAACTGCAAATCAACGATGGAAAGCTTAAACTGCAAATCAACGATGGAAAACAGTAACATAAGATAATGACTTTGGTCCTTGATTTTTATATTGTCATGTCTTTCGAAACCTTTTCCTGTTCAGCTTCATTGCCTTGTAGAGGATGTGAGTAGTTAGTATACGTAAAGAATAAGAAGTTAAAAAAAATAGGAAGAAGGCCATACGCAACCAGCAACCTGATATGGGTTTTGAAAGCTACAATTGCAAAAAAAAAAAAAAAAAAAAAAAAGATGAATAAGAAGAAGAAGAAAGCTACATTTGTGACCCTTTGCAGTTTGCTGGGAAAGATAGGGCTTTTATATTCAAGTCGATTGAATTTGTGGGATATAGAGAAGGGAGGGATATTAATTCCTGGACCCTGACGGAGTTTGATTAGAAAACTAGCTGGCAGTCGATGAGCTTTGCCATATGAAACCAGAGGGCATGTGAATTTACAGCATATATATACCACCAGTGAGACAAGTAATCTAGTTAGCGTCAATTCGAGTTATGATTCTTTGTCTGAAAATGCTGAAAGCAGAGCTCGATCGATCCCCTTAGGTTTTCTAATATACTTCCTAATATATACAACTATTCTAGACTTGTTGAAGTTCATGATGATAACATCATGTGTAAGTAAAGGGAATGATACAAATGCAGCATGAGTAATCATAACCTGATATGGTTTTTTCTTCTTTTTTTTTATATTAGAATCGTCTCTAAGGGTATTATAGTCTCATTAACTCTTATTTTGGTTAGAAATCAATGAGTAAGAAAAAAAAAAGGTTAAAAATCAATTTAGTAACCAAAATATAGTCATTTAGTCATTCTTTAAAATTTCTCTCGAAAGTGATAACTTTGTAACCCCACTATCGAGAAAACAAAACAAAACAAAACAAAAGAACTCCCACGAAAACATCATATCTTTCATATAAATGTAGCAATAATCCACTAGTCTACTTAAGCTAGATCATCATATCTTTCATATATTCCCGGTATTTTCTGTTAACAATTCTATAATGACAATATGCTCATAATCATCTATAGAGTCCATAGGAAGCCTTAGATTCTTAATTTGTCCTTCACAACGGACGCGCCAACCGCATTGCTTCGAAGGACGAAGATGTATACATTGACGGAGATCAAGTGATTCAAGACTCGGACAACCTTCAAGAATGGTGTGTAAACCCTCATGGTCCAGCCAATTCCCAAAAAGCTGGAGGTTCTGTAACCGATGCATTGTTCCGGCTATCGCAAATGCATCACGATTGTCATTGGGTTCGAAATTATCCCTTCCTGCTTGTTCCATCTCAAAGATTTTAAAAGAGGGCAAGAACGGCCAATTGCTTCAAGATATTCGAGAGCCGTGTAATATTCGAAAGGGTTAATTACAACTCTTTGGGGTGTATGAGATTTCAAGATCCTCCAACAGTGGAATCTTTGAAGCCACTTTACTCACTCCCTCCATTGTTATGTAAGCTGCAAACACAATACTGATGCATCTGATTCCCCTCGAACTGTTTTATTAAACAGACAAAATGCACTACGTCAACATAAACATTCATCGAAATAAACATATAGAACTTCCAAAATGCAGAACCACATAAAGCAAAACTTTAAGATAAATATATATAAACCCTAAATACCTATCAGTCATATGATGAAGGAGCTCATCTGTGCCGCAGCTGCGGATTCTGATATCGACGAGATTGCCAAAGCTAAGATGAACGGCGTGGTGGCACATCTTATGAGCGTTGAAGTTGTGGAATTTGCGCGATGTTTTTTTCTTCTGGCGGGAGTAAAATTTCCATTGATCTTTTGTTGGCGGAGATGAATATCGAACTCCATGCGGATGGTGCGCCACGTCAGGGGTCCATGCAGATCCGGCGCCATGTGTGGCACACCCTCTGAGCTCTCTCTAGGATATCGAACATTGACAGATGTGACAGAATCGAAGCGGTGACATCGTCCGGAAGGTCAATCCAGTTCCGGCCATCATGCAGGGTTTTGTTTGAGGATTCTGACTTTTATAGGGTTTGTTTCTTTGCTTCTCTGGTCTATTCCTCAAGTACCGCCGCTGTCGCCGGGTTTTGATTGAAGACTCGGCCATTGATAACGCCGCGAGCTAGGGTTTTGTTTCTTTTTCTTTCTTTTTTTTTGAAAGGAGGGTTTTTGTTTCTTTGCTCTAAATAGGTTTTGGGGAGTGAAATTTATATACTTTTGGACCTTTCTTTGCTTTATAGGACTAGTAGTTTACATCTAAGGACAAGTAGTTTTTCTTTTTTTTATCAAAATAGTTCATCCTTTATTAGCTCTGCAAGCAGTAGACCTGTAAATGGACCGGATCTTGATCCGGACCCGCTCCGGATCCGTGGTTCTTAAACGGGTTTGGATCGAAAACTAGACCCGTTGATCCGTTAAGGACCCGGATCCGTTAACCCGTTTATTAAACGGATCGGATACGGATCGAGGTTGATCCGATCCGTTAAAGACCCGGATCCGTTTTAAAATAATTAAATAATATTTTTATAAATATAATATTATTGATAAATATTAAATAATATAATAATTATTTAGATAACCTAAACGTCTAAATTGCGTCTAAAGTATGATCATTTGATGAAGTTGAAGGTTACGATGCCTATGTTCTTTTTATGCTATTTGCTAAATACATTGGAGGTTTAGTATTTTGAATGTATTAGTTTATTGTTAAGGAGTATTTTGGCCATGTAATTCAACTTTTGATATAAACCTTTATTTTGTTATAATATTTCATTAGTGTTTTATGAAAATTTATGATAAAATTAAAAATTATTATTTAAAATTTAAAAATATTTATAATCATAAACGGATCGGATTAACGGGTCGGGTATCCGTTAACCCGCCGGATCTGGATTTGGATCTAGCTATCAAAGATCCGGCGGGTAACGGGTCGGATCCAGATCCAAAATTTATATTACGGATCCGGATACAGATCTACCTAGATCCGGTCCAGATCCGGTACATTTACAGGTCTAGCAAGCAGTACAAAAACGATCCCCCTCAGTGAGGGCGACAGAAAGAACCGTTCTGTAGAAACTACTACAAATCCACCCGAAAAAGAGCAAACTATACTAGTAATCTCCTAGTACACCCACTTTCTTGTATGAAGCCCAAAACAAAGAAATTATAGAGTCCGGCGAATAAAATATAAGTCTCAATTAAGGGACCACCGAGTCTCTATTTCATTTGAGATCTCTCTCGCTCAAGGCAAGATAATAAAAAATCCAATATCCTTTCGTGAAAAAAGATATGAACCCAAAACAGAAATAAAATTAAAAAACAAAATAACTACTCAAGTCCAACAAAGCTCAGCTAAAGTCACCTTGATGGACAAGTAGTTTTTCTATGTATGCTTCAAATTAACTAAAATAGCGAAAATGCTTCTAACAATCTAATTCAACGATATCAACATTAGTTCCCCTTAAATTAACCACTTTTGAAGCAAGCTGAGGTATTATAATACGTTCTCAATACTTTAAGCAGTAGAAACTGAAATTATTGAAAATATGCAGAGTTCTAGTTACACGAATACAAAATCAAGTGGATCAACTTTATAATCCCACCATCGAACAAACAAAACAAAAGAAAGAACTCCAGCAGAAACTCTGATGTACCAAAAACTGTCTGCACTTGATGCAGGGAACTGATGAGCTTGTTCATTCATAATCTGATAGAGAAGGCTTCAGGTTGCAATTTCTTTGAGGGAGTGGACGCATTCTCTGTCAAGTGTGAGTGAATGAAGCATCCTTTCTCGATTTGGTATTCACTGTTGTGTATGAACTGATATGACCAAAATGTGAAAGACTGAATCTTTGTGAGAATGTGAATGATTTAGTGCTTCAATGATTTCAATGAGTGTTTTTGTAATCAGGTAGTTTTGATCATTGTTCTGGAGATAGAGGCAAATAGCAAGTAGCGAACTATGGAATTTTTCAATTTACTTGTGTTTTCTATGTGGTGTGGATTATTTGATGCCAGAAAATACCCTACTAAACTTTTAGCTTAGGTGACAAGAGGAGAGGAGCCAAAATATTTGAGTGGCTAGATCCTATCATGAGGTTGGGGATGCAGAAAAGTATGGCCAGTTGGCCACAGGAAATGACACAGTAACAAGCAGAGATGTAGCAATACCATGTTAGATTCCATGTTCCAAAGTTTTATCATTGCTGAATACATACAACAGGGTTTTCTCTTTGTTAACTGAGCATAACGATCTGATCCACATTGTGTATTCAATACAGCCAGAATACAAATTTGAAAATACCAAAAGGGTTTTGCCTGAGCAAAAATTTGAAACTACCGAAAGGATTTTGCTTGATTAGATTACTTCCAGAAACACAAATCCCAACAGTTCTCATTAACTCCACGAATGCAATTGCATGAAGAAGAAAAGACAGGCCGGTCAAATTAGACATCTCACTAACTGCTCCATCTTAGCTTTAATGAACAAAACTATGACAGTATCATGTATACTATGATTCATTTGCCCCTCCAATGGGAACCCTTATGACTCAATCAGCACCAACCTGATGTACAATAGAGCAGCTGTGTTCCTACTTGCCCTTGAAGGTTTCCTTAAAACCATACTGAGGGATGACAACAGAAGGAAAACCTATTAAGAATCGTTCCATTTTATGTCAAGAAATCTTCATCTCCTCGAAAACCTGCTTCTACGTCCTCTTTTGGTAGGGGTATGATTAATAATCCCAAAGGTATCCTCTTGACTCTGCTCCTCTTCCTCGTCACTAGTTTCATCGGACCTCCATCTTACTCCATTATTCAGAATTTTGTCCTCACCTCCATAGCTGAAGATCACAGAAATGTTGCATGACAATGGGATATACAATATACACATACACACTTAATAACAAAATATTAAGAGGAACCTACTTGCCGAAAAGTCATGGGAAGAAAAAAATTGAATCCTCACCTCATGGATGTGTCCATTGGATCCTCCTTGGAAGCTGTATGCCAAGGTCTAACATCCCTATCTGATAGGAAACCCTTACTATACAAATTTGGATATAGGTTCTTTGAGGAATCTTCAAATAAGCAATTGTTGCTGCTGCTTGTAGTTACTGGATTTGTAGTAACCCTTTGGTAGTGTGAAGGACTTGTATTTTGGAATGTTTGGAACGGAGTAAGAAACACATCCTGTTCCATTTCTGGTGACAATGTACCATATTGATTGTTGCGGGGACGGTTGTTTGAAAATAACTTTGATGAACTTCTGTTCATATCCCTAGCTGCTGAGGGGGAACTAACTCGATGACCAAGGGGAGTTGATGCGTCATCAAAATTGAAAGTCTTGTTTAGACTAATGTCAGCCTTTAATCTTGTTTCAGAATTGGTAGATAACCCTCCGTGCAAAACTGAAGAACTAAAGTTTCCAAGTTCAGACCGATAACTGCCAACCAATCCTCCTCTTTTTTGGGGGGTTTCAGATATTGCTGGTTTCCAGGAAGGATACTTATGATCCGTCCATAGCGGAACAGAAGTATCAATGGATGAAGGAATCAGTAAACTAGTCGACTTTGATTCTTGAACCTCGGGAAGAGAAGATGTTTCTAACATTTCAACACCACTAGAGGTGGTGACAGCTATCTGAGGCACTTTTCCGTCCTTCACTTGTTGGCGTTGGACTTCTGGCAGCAAGTCCATGCATTTATCCTGTTCATCAAGAGCATCCAATTGTTATAACAAATCAACCAAATACAATACGTACCCTAGAGAATTCCAAATATGCTTCAATTGGAAGAGTTGAGCATTAAGAATTTACTAGAAAATCATTGAAGTTTTAACCCTTGACACTAGAGTTGAGCATTATAGAGCCACTTAATTAAGCTCTTTCTAGCAAGCCAAATTATGTCCAACTTCAAACTATTGTCACTTGTTAAGAGCCCAATGCCTAACATTGACTCAAATAAACTAATTTTATCTAATTATATTACATATGGTATTACAAAATACTATATCATAAAAGCTAAAGAATAAAGCAAAAACCCACTTACAATTAACCCTGCTCTCCAGCGACTCACTGATTTCATTCTAGATAAAACATCTTCACTGACAGAATTCTTTGAGATGAACTCCTGCTCCAAGTTTTGAAGTATTTGATCAACTTGGTAAGCTTCAGAATACCGATAGCGCTGAAATGACAGAAAGTGTTTGTTGTCAGAAAATCTCATCAGTGAATTTACTCTCAAGAACAGCAATCACTGAATTGTTACAATAAAAAGATAAGAGCTAATAAATCAACAAACTGAGACAATAGTTTTGGAAAGAGCGAGACTCCTTTAAATACATATATTGCATGAAGTAAATTCTAAGGGGCAGCAATCACTTTCAGTTGCAGACCACACTCCCAACACAATTAAGGTTGAAAGTACATGCTTTAAACTTCATGGGGTGATCTTGATGCTTCATTGAACTTTTAAGAAAGAGTATTTAGCTTTTGTTGGTTTAGGAGACCTTAATTGCTGCAACAAATTATCACCAAGATGGGTACCAGAAAAAGGATAAATAACAAAAAAAAAAACAAAAACAAAAAACAGGAATGGACCAAGCTTCAGAGACAAATTGCAAAACAGAAATGATGATGCCTCTTAAAGATTATAATCCACACTTAAACAGCAATATTAATGTCAGAATCAGAGCCATTATAGTACTTAATTATGAACGGAAGCAAGCAGAAAATTACCTGGATATAAAAAACCACAAGAAGGCTTCCAATAGTTGAGGAAGAATCACCCATAGCATAATCTAACAGACACTTGTGAAGATGTTTCTCTTCATTGGAGTTCCATGGTAACTCTATAATTCTATCCACCATGTTCCGTCGAATACAAAGGAAACAAATTTCAGAAACCAATATCTCCACCCAGTCCTCCCACTTATATCTGTCGTTTGAATCATCAGTGACACCCCCTAATTGACCAATCTTCAACTTCTTCTCCTTGACTTTGGTGCACAGCATTCTTTGATGTATAAATGCTTCAGTAAAGAGTCCACACTCTACCCTCACCCGAACTGCAGTTACAGCCTCACTAAGTGAAACGGACTTTGAAGTACCATCACGCCCTGACCACCGTAACACCGAAAGAGCGGTATCAGGATTTCCCCTTTCTAATAGTACTTGTGCAATCTTAGGATGAGTTGCTGGACCTGAGATCTCTGGCAGTAGGTGACAAGCTTCCTGAGAATTTATTATCAATAATTCAGCATTTATATTCCAGAGAAAATAACATAATTCCAGTACTGACAACAAACTTGACCTCTTCTATGATTCCAGAACTAACATACTTCCAGTAAAACATGCAACAATGCTGCAATATTCCGTTATGTTTACCCATAATGAAGCCATAAACTATTGAATTTCAAAGGGATGTGAAATCCACACTCCCACTTTCTATTTTTAGTCATCATTTGCATAAAAAGACAAAAGTTAAGTCACTAAGGACAAAATTTAAGTTACCAAAAATAGAAAGTGGGAGTGTGGATTTCACTTCCCAATTTTTAACAATCCGAAAAATATGTATATCCTTTAGCTCAACTCATATTGATAAAGTACCATAACCCAATGTGAGAGTTTGAATGTATTGAACATGTGTTAACTTTATCTCAATGTATGTCATTCTCGAGTCAAAATCTGAACTTCTACATTAGCAAAATTCAAGAACCCATTCATGCCTGATGATTGACTTGCAATGAGTACCTAGTATTTGAAGTAAAAACATACTGACTGAACTGTTTTAAAATGACTCAGATGACACTGACAGAAATCAAAACTAGCATTACAAAGCAATGACCATCTGGAAATTGAAGCAGAACTTACCTGCAGAGCCTCATTTGTGTGATCATCCAAGAGATAAAATATTAAGGATTCAAGTAATAAATGCCTCGAGATACCAAAGGTAGCTCCAAAATCCTCTAGAATGTGTCTCCAGTCATCATCAGGCAGCGTCCAATGCCGATCATATAGATAATATAGAAACTATCATAAATTAAGGAAGTAGTGATTTGAATGTGGAGGGATGTGATTGGACAGGAAGAAGTGTATAATTTTGGAGAAACCAAAAACATGTAAAGAAAAATAAAATTAAAATAAAAGAGGATACAGTTGCTTGCTTTGCAACAACCAAATCTGAATTACCACTTAGAAAAAGTATATCAACAGCAGCTCGAACATTTTCAAACGGATAACAACCTCTAATGCCTTCGATCTTAGACCTGTAAACAGATGAACGACCATCCTTCTGTGCAAATGCAAGTTTCAATTCCTCTACCATTGTATTTCCTTGCTCTGTCTCAAGATTTGTTAAAGCATCTTCAATGAAAAGGGAACCTTCCTGTCCACTGGACTCTTCAGAGTTATTTAATGCATCAGGCCATGAACGCATTACTGCAGCTGATCTCCTTTCACGAACAAGAGTACGCCATGTCGTGATTTCAGCATGACGAGGCTTCACATTCTCAAGGAACTCATGCCGTATGCACCACATCATAATCTCCATATGCTGAGGATCAAAAACCAAGTTTAGAAGAAAAATACTAACTATTTGTAGACATCTTAGATATGTTATTAGCAATATGGTCCATTTGGAAATTCCTGATTAAAAGAGTTGAAAGAGAACCAATCAAAGAGTCGATCACACCGATAAGGTTATGAATGTTAAAAAATGGCATAGGTAAGAAGTGACCTCACTACAACTATACAAGAGAGCTCAAGGAGCACGATTAAAATATGCAACACTGTAAACCTATAAATGCATGGTGTTTCTATGAACTAAAGTCCCGTAGTGCCAACACTTTTGTTACATTTATTGACAGATCATTAAGATGGTGTCTAATAAAACTATCCCCTTAGAGTCTATGGAAGGGTACAAATAGTAAAATCAGGTAAATCATCCCAAAAATAGGTAAATTGTTATAGCAATAACCTGCTTTGTCTTTAATATGGTTTCTAGAAGTTGGTGCAAGTCGTGAAGCTGCGATGAAAGAGACCCCTTAAAAGATGAATCCAAAACTTCGAGAACATTGGATATGCCGGCCAACTGTGCTGTGAACTTAAGAAGTAGGCCCAACATAGTTTTCATTTGTTCTGCTTCAATATTATCTAAGGATATGATATTAGGAAACACAAAATGTTCATATACGCAGTGTATAAATAAGCAGAATATTATATCAAAAAGACTCAAAAGTTTATAAAGGATACAAATCACTTGAAGTTCGGTGATGATGTTCTGGAATGCTCGCTTACACCAATCCTTAACAACCACCTCATCCAACAAAAAGGCAATAACAGGATCACTGGACACAGCACTTTCATCCAAACAAACATCTGTAACATCTGTACAATCTCTGTTAAAGAAAACACAGATTTCTCAACAAAGACATGACAATTATACAGAAAAGAACAAAGAAAATAAAGAGGCTCCTGTATGCTTTAATGGGACTATAAGAATGCAGTAATTCCTAGTTATCTTAGCTGTTGATTTTCCAGATTATTGAAATTAATCTAAGAGAGAACCATATAAACTACTTAACCCCACAAAAAATTTAGAAACAACAGTTCTCATTGTTTTTCTGGTACTTCCCTTACCATATAATTAAGAAGATAGCAGAACTTGTGAGATTGTTTAAGTACACTAATAGTCTGTATGGTTCTATCTTAAAAATGAAATAAAAGTTAAGAAGAACGGGTATAGACTTCATCAGAGGATACAGTGGCATATCAATGAAGCTAAGTTATTCTCCAGGGCAACATCAAACAAAGAATAAAGGCGCAGAACGTCATTAGTTATAGGCTCTCCCCATCCTCTTTCTCTTGAAATCTCTTATCACTTCTTTTAGATATAAGGCGGGCTTCTAAACATTGATCATAAAGGCGGCGACGTAGCCTTGGGCCATTATTTAGAATTGGAATTCTACAAATTGGGCAAACATCACACCGCTGGCCACACTCTGCACATAACGAAGCATGTCCACACGAGTACAACACATCCGTTACATAACGTCCGCAGCTTCTCAAGTCTCTTGTTGCCCGACAGTGCTCAACTTTAGCTTCATTACACAGCTCACTCAGATCAATCGATGCCAAATGTTCCAATGCTTCCTGAAACGAAACAATAAATCACTACATATACAAATTACAATTTAGTTAAAGTACATGAATTCACATTCAACTCCAGATAATGAAGATGGTTCACAGGAGATGAAACTGCTGACACCGTATTGAACATACACTAGTTATCCGACTTATAATAGCTATAGTCTCCAATAATCACAACCTCGTAAAGCTAAATATTAACAGGAAATAAGTAATTTAAACCCCAATACTGTAACTTCACCTATCCATTTCCTGCTCGGTTGCGATTTTAAGAACTAAAACCTAAACATTTGACAAATTCCACCTCAGTCCACTTCTCTCAGTAACTCTGAGATATACAAATCCACAATACGAAAAATTACCAACCAAAACACTTTGTACATACAAATTCTCCTAAACCCTCACTGCTATCGCCCTCGGTAAAACTTATCTAGGGCTTTAGAACAATAAGGCACACAAAACCAATAGTAAAACCAAATAGCAAGAGAGAGGAGAGAGAGAGAGAGAGAGCGAGCTAGGGTTTTAGGCAACAGAAAAATGAATGAATCTAATAAGGGAATAAAACCTGAACGGCTAGACTACTGTAGTTAGGTTGCGGAGTCTGGGAAACAGATCTTGTGGCTGTGCCGCCGTTGACGGAGCTGGAAGGTCCAGTTGGGCCGTTGAATCTCCTATCCATTTCTCCGAGACGGCGAGAGATGATTCCGGCGATGACGAATTGGCGAGTGTGAAGGTGGTGGGGTGGGTTTAGGGTTCAGTCGAAGTAGCCATTAGAGTCGTCAGAGGAGCTGAGAGAGAGGGAGGGTTTTGGGAGAAGGGTTTCAAATTAGGATTTTTGGGACGACACACAGTAACTTTGAGCTGTTACTTTCTTTTTGGGTATGATTGAGAAAAAAGGCCCAGTCTATACCCTCCTAGACAAAACTAGACCCGACCCGACCCGACCTTCATAAGTTTTTGTATTTTTTTTATTATCGTGAGAGAATATATGTGTAATTACTTTTTTTTTTTTGTTATAATATGTGAAATTACATTATATTCCTCCAAGTTACTTAAATTTGTAGCTTCGTTAGAGAAATATGTGAAATTACATAGATTGCACTTATGAATCTGTTTGAATCATGGGTCATAACTCTTAAAAATACTAACTGTACTAAATAAAATATATTGTACGTGTCACTAATCAACTATCACATACATTCATATTTCAATTATTTTTACACCACATTCATTCCTAGTATTTGTCTCTTAGATTTTTGAAGCTTCACTTAACATAAATGAAGACGATAAGCTAAACCATGTCGATTTCAATAATTTATGACCATTTTTCACATCTTTGAATTGTAATACCTATCTCTCAAGTGTGGTAAACATCAAGTGCCAGAGATCTAACTACTAGCACCCAATCCACCCCTAATACGTTCCCAACAAGCTTTAGGTAGACATCTCATTCATATCGCAGAAAGTTGGAGAAAGAATTGGACTATAAGCAACAACATAAGGTTTTAAGATTGTAGTAGTGTGTCCCCTATCAAAAGTACAAATAGATCAAACTTTCATATATGTGAACTCTCGTAAATTAACAATAAAAAGTTCAATAACAAAAATGTCCTAGTTACAAACACATTGAATTACATTGATTACCAAATGAATTTTAGTTATATTAATTAGATACGCAGATATCTATTACGTTCTCTTTTTATATAATCTAGAGTAAATACATAACAAGCTGACAACATATTTTTAACTTCTTTCTTTACATTCACTCAAACTCACCGAATAATAACATCATGTATGTATCTATTTATAAGATCTCAAGAAATTATCTTCGAAACTAACCGAACTTATACTGAGAGCACTCGCCATCGAACCGGTCGACGACGAGACTCCGGTGCTAGCCGAATAGAAAAAAGATGAGATACCATAATGCGGACCAGGTCTCGGAGAAAAATAACACTTTGTTGGCTTGGACGAAACTCCTTCCCTTTAGTCAATACGTACAAAATACAGTAGAGCAAAAATCCACAAGAACCCCCAACCCGGTCCCACAACAGAGAATATACAAACACTATAGAGTAAAGTAAAGGGTAAAACAGTAAAATCCAGATCGTAGAGAGTAGAGAAAACCAGGTATGTATATAAAGCACAAGCCTCTCTCTAACCATTGCTTCCCATAAACCTTCTCTCTAAAAACCAGAGAGAGCCAGAAGAAGAAGACGAAGCACCAGAGCTGCGTTAGGGTTTCGAAATCAGAATAGTAGGCGTGTAGGTAGAGATTGATTGATGTGAAGCACAGGTGGTGGTTTGTGTTGGTTGAAGAAGAAGAAAACGACGACGGAGCAATGGCAACAGCGCCGGTGAAGCCGCCGCTGCACAACTTCCCGCTATCCTTCTTGAAATGGGGGAGCAAGAACCACACCAACACCAACCACCGCTACCGCCGCCCCGTCTCCGCCGAGCCCGAGCCTTCCGCCGACGACGACCGCAACGATTCCGAGTCTCCGCCGCAGCACCACCGCGTCGGATCCCGCACCGCGCGCCACCGCTTCTCCCTCGCTTCCTGCTCCGAGAAGCTTCCGCAGAGTAACGAGAAAGCCAGCGAGGAGAGCGACGACGACGACGACGACGACGACGCTAAGGCTGCCGCCGCGGCGACGGCGGCTGCGGCCGAGGAGGCGGAGGTTCAGAAGCCGTGGAATCTGAGGCCGCGGCGAGCACCGGTGACGACGGCGATGACTTCGAATTCGAAGGCGAAAAACAACACCGGCGGCGAGGTGCAAGAGGCGGAGGGGACGAAGCAGAGCGAGCAGCCGGCGCCGAAGTCGATGAGGCTGAGGGGGTTGGCGGCGGCGGAAGGACCGAGCATGGAGAAGAAGAAGGAGAAGAGGAAGTTCTGGATCGCTTTGTCTAAGGATGAAATTGAAGAGGACATATTCATCATGACCGGGTCTCGACCCGCCCGGCGGCCAAGAAGCGCCCCAAGAACGTCCAGAAGCAGCTCGATGTGTGTGCTTAACCTCTTCTCTCTTGATTTCATCTAATGCCTGTTTTTTTTCTTATGCTTCTAATTACTCATATTCTGTTGTGGTTTGAATTCGCAGAACTGCTTTCCGGGTTTGTGGCTGGTGGGGTTTACTGCTGATGCTTATCGCGGTTCCGATTCTCCAACTAAGGTATAGTCTCTCTCTTGTTCTCTCTGTGGAGTTCAGTTGTTGTGATAGTTTTGTTGCTAATTGGTAATTTGGTGGTGTTTGCAGAAGTAGAAGATTGTGTGGCTGCCCCTGTGGTGTGGAAACCTCGATTTGAGGTATAATGTGCTGAATTTTAAAGTAGAGGAAGTGGAGTTACCTATAGTAGTTGAAAAGAAGGTATATTAGGGGGGGGGGGGGGGAAGTTATCTAATTTCCTTGTTTTTAATGTTTTTGGTCTCATTTTGTATTGCTCGTAGGGGCAGGATGCAGGGCCGCTTTAGTTGCTTTGCATTCAAGTAGTTCTAGTATGTAAAAAATGGACGACTTATATATATGTAAATGATAGAGTCAGTTTCAGGCTTTCAGTGCTAATAGGCTTGTGGGAGATTTGTTATGTTTGGACTTTTTTGTTTCGGTGCAATTCTGATTGTTTGATAATTTACAAGGTTTGACAGCCTTCTCGTCATTGGGGGGGGGGCAGAGTAGCATAATTTGGAAACGTGATTTTGATACAAAGTTTATTGACTGCATGCTTCATGAGGTTGAATGCGAAGCCTGCACCTGTAATTTTTTAACATCCTTTCATAGTTTGCGTTATTGCTTGTAGCAATTATTACTTTTGCATGCTAATAGTTTGCTGCTAATATCTGCGCTTATAATGTCTTGCTGCTCATGGTTAGGCATAATGGCATATAATGGTTTGATCTATAACTTAAACAGTTAAACATTCAGAACAAAAGATTTTACATCTAATATCTTTGCACTTGGTTCATTGTTGGTATTCCTTCATGCATATAGGTTTTGCATTTGCATAGGTAGTTTCATTGTTTTATTTTTTTCCTAATGACTTGAAGGAGTGAAGAATCTGTGTTCTCCTTCATTATTAGGGACCTGGGATCTTTTTAGCATTTCCAAGAAGTCAAATTGATAACATCTTGTTCATCAGGTTCAGGTGTGCTGACATCAGGTGTACTGACTTCCTGTGGATATCAGTCTTTCTGAATTATGATTTTCAAGGAGTTATGCTACCTTTGTGGTAATCTCCAGTGTTCATGATATATGTCCCTTAGCTCAAGTTTTCTCCTCACTAGCTTTCTAGCTGTTTTACTCTTTTAGGTCAGAAATGGTTGAAATTCTTTCGATGTCTTCCCCCCCCCCCCCCCCCCCCCCCAGATCCTTTTAGTACTTGTTGCATACAGTTTGGTAATTGGTATTATATGAATAAGGTCAGGTAATTCGCATGATTGCACTTGAATTGGTTGTCAGACAGGCTGGCCGTATTTTCCCTGCATTCTTATATCAGATTTATGGTATAAAACGTAGGTTTTCTGCAGATTAGTTAATTCTTTACGTCTTGTTCTAATTTGATATTGGAACAATCTTCACAATTAAAGCCTTGCTGGAGGTTATAGTTCAATTTCCCCCTGAATTTTCGGGTCATGGATTGAGCAGTCTCTACTTGACATTTTTATACACTGATCACCTATCTGCTGTAATTAGTGAGGACAACAGTCAGCTTATAGTCGCTTGTTGAAGTGTCAGGAAATTCGTACACTATAGTTCTGCTGTGTGAGTGGTTTGGAATGTTATCAATTTCATTGATGTTTATATTCATGTTCGTGCACATAAAGTGCAGATAATAAGTTTCATGAAAGGGGTTTGTTTTTTTTTATTTTTCAGTGAAGAGATTCACGGTCTCTCGAATTCCTTCAAGATGAACTTGTTGCAGATAATTGTCATTGAAGTCATCTTTGTGATACTTCCTATACCCTGGGATGTGATTTAATCAATATCCGTCTTCAAAATTTCATTTTGCTGCTAGCATGTTTTACAATTTCAATTCTTAGTGCATCACTCATTATCTTGTTTGTAGTTTTATTCTGGTCCAAACCATATCTGGATTTGGTTTTAAAGTGAAGAATTTTGTGGATTCTGCCTTTTGATATTGGAAATCAATAAGCTTATATGTATAAACGATAATGCGCTCCTTCCCGCTGCCATTTCTTCCTTTGTATACGTACGATTGGAAGACAATATGAGTTCTATAGTTATGTAAAAGTAAAAAAACTTCAATGACAGGTGCAGAATATGCAGATTAAGAATTTCATGTATATAATTGTTAGGAATTTAGAGTGAAAAAGGTAGGTCTATTTGATTAATTTCAATAAGCTAGAATCCATCGACAATCATTACATGCATTCAATTAATAATTATGTCTTAAAAGCCTAGTATCATTTGGTCTAACGGTGTAATCTCTCTTTAGTAAGCAGGAGATTGTGAGTTCGACTCACGAAGTTAGTTGTAATATGTGATAAAAAAAAATTTTGTCCTAGACTATGAAATAGATACATAATATTGATACAAGTGGCCAGTTTACATATGATTCTAACAACACTCCATGCAATCTCCTTAGCATCCTTCTGTTGTGCAAAGCTTTGAAAACTAACGATTGTTCCTCATTCTGTTGATACAAAATGATTTTCTAATCTTCATCCTTGCAAATATGATCATCTATGATGTTTTTAGAATTGTAATCATCAAATCGTATAACTCATCCACATAATTTATCTCCTCACTTCCTCTTAACTAATTAAAATGATAGGCTTTTTTTTCTATGACTATCAACTTCAAGACCCTTCTGAAAGGAGATTGAATCTTATAGCATTCTATACCGCAGCCGTCTTTGCTCTCTCTCTTCTAGGGTTAGGGTTTTTTGGCTGTGCGGCGCGATCCTTCATGGCGGCTTCCATGTCTGCCTCCACCGCTTCTATGACAGCAAGGCTAATCTCCAAGCTTTCTCTGCATCACCAAGACGAGCCAGTCGATCTTGGAAATCTTCGTTGCCCGAAAAATGGCTTCGTTGCACCACGTTTTTATCTCATCGAAAAACTCAACACTGCTAGGGCTGTGAATTTCGATTCCTTTCGAAGTGTGGTGAGATCCATGTGGCGCCTATCTACTCCGGTGGAAGTACAGGCACGCGGAGACCGTTTTCTCTTCTCCTTCACCAATGAGAGGGACGTTGCTCAGGTCAAGAATGGAAGACCATGGAGTTACCAGCGAGTTATGATTCTGTTGATGATTATGATGGTTTCTCTGACCTAATGGTTGTTCCACTTGATTTTGTGTG
Organism: Fragaria nilgerrensis; assembly: GCA_010134655.1. NCBI lineage: Eukaryota > Viridiplantae > Streptophyta > Magnoliopsida > Rosales > Rosaceae > Fragaria > Fragaria nilgerrensis. The sequence goes on from CM020981.1 coordinate 12,695,433, forward strand.
GATTTAGGTTGATATACAGGATCTTCCAGTAGCTTTGACGACGGTGGGACTAGTTGGAAAGACAATTGGCCCCGTGCTCAAAGTTGATGAGCGTGGAATCAACAATGGACTGGTTAGGGTGCGAATCCCTACCTCTCCATGATTCGGTTCGTCTAGAAAGAAGGATTAGGGTTTCCCCTGAGGATGTGATTACGGTGAAGTTCCGGTATGAACGGCTGCTAGAGAGACGCAGAGATTGTGCAATGATCAACCATGGAGGTCTTCCATAAGTCTGCAGGAACCTCCTTCCCCAGTGGTCTCTCCGGCGATTCAACCGGCTGCTCCGCCCATGATGGTGTTTCGAGGTAACACACATGTCTCCTTCTCAGTCCCTCAAGTCACTGACCTTGCTACCCCAAAGGAGAAGAGATCGGTATCCATTAGAGAGGTACATGACTTCCCCTCTCCCTCGAAAATTACTGGTGTTCGGAGAGAAAGAGAAGAGGAAGATGACGATGGCGGCAAAAGAGCAAGACATTCGCTGGTGATAGTCCCTATGCCCCTAAACCCTAATGAGTTAGGGTTTTCAGTTGCTGCAGATGGCATCCTTGGTGTTGTGAGGACTGGGAAATCTCTAAAGAAAAGGGGTCGTCCCCATGGTAGCAAGAACAAGAAACCGAATCTGATAGAGAATCCCGACTCCATGGCTCTTGGTATAGCGGTGGAGGAGAAGGCAGATGCTCCCGAGTCCGAGGAAGACTGATTTCCTAGTGCAGCTAGGAAATACCCCTCTCCAAACCCTAACATGAGTCTCTCTCAAACTCACGAAGAAATGTACACCAATGGGTCTTAGGCCTCTATTCGTTGAGAGAGTGAACATGGATGGGGTGAGGAAGGTTCCATTGCTTTATTTTCTTTCTAGTTTACAAGGTCCGCTTGTTTTGGACATTAGTTTCTCTTGGAGATTTGTTTTTCAATTTGTAGTTTGTAGTAAGTTCTAAACTTTGTGTGTGAGTGGTCCTCGGATCATTCAGGCATTGATCGCTCCGCGGTCGTTATTGACTTTATGCCTAATGGAGTTATTCCAATTTTTTCAAAAAAGACCTTTCTGAAAGGATATTCCATTTAATAATGATTTATGAAACCTTCCCAGTTCGATCACATCAAATTCAAAAATTGTAAATCCAGAGTGACCACGATAATCTCATAAAGATGAACTTGGACAACATTAAAACTTCTTGCTACTTTCAACTTTGGAGCCATTTTCCCCAGCATACTTCCTTACCTCAAATTCTCTGCTGGCTTCTATACTCCCGTAGTCGCAAGCTCCCCCGTGGCTTCACTCAATAAACGGATGACCTGGGACCAAAGAGGCAAGAGGCGGTCTCATATTCTCCCTCTGATCGACTTGAGATCTCTTAAAAGCTGCATATATACACTGAAAGATCAATACGCCGCCATCAAAGATCCTTCTATACCCTTCATCTGGTAAATCATTGATCCGATATCGTATTGCAAGTTTTTGATGAACCGTCATTTAAGTCGATTCTCTTTCAAACTGGGTAACAAGAAAGTTGGTGGTTATATCTTTCATTATCTTCCTGAGCTGCTGAGCACACTTCATATTCCTCACTTATGTGAAACCCAGGAGTAAAGATAGTGCTCAAGAATTCAAAAATATGATTTTAAGGACAACCGAACTAATACTACATGAGAAAGAAAGCAAGATTGGTTAGTACAATTCAGGAGGTAAGAGAAACTTGAAGACAAAGTAAAAGTGAAGAGAAGAAAGAAAATCTGAAAACAAGATGTATGTATGAGGAACTGAATGAGTATTTTGTGAAAGGATGATTTTCCATGGTAGCTCTAGCATCATGTACGTTCCTCTACTTATAGCATTGTCTTGAGGTAGGCATTCATTGCCATATTGTACAGGTGTAAGTATCTACATATAGTTTCTATACAAGATCCATATACATGGTATCTGGTGGTATCTGGTGAAAATCATAATCCAAATCCATGACAATTTTTAATTTGAAACTTTTCTAGGAAAAATAATGAACTAATTGTCATATTTGATTATATGCATTTAAGTTTCCTTCTTCAAAGGAAAAAAATTTGAGTAATATAGTAACGTCAACTAAACTCTAACCGCATTGTTATCGGTTAAACTCGAGTCTAATATAAGGAACAAAATTATTTTGTCCGTGAAAATATATAAACTAACAACAGTATTTAGACGTTAATCATCCTAGTGATCGTTTTCCCAAAAAATAGTGAGAAACAATATTTATCCCACTATAACGGATTAAACGCAATAATTACATTTGACATTCGACAAACATCTTCAAAAAATCAAGTGATCTTGAAATATGAAGTTTACAACCACTATAAGTAGCCTAATGGCCGAATGTCATGGAGGGAACCCCGAACCTGAGTTTGAAATTTTCAATGTGATATAAATGCTCATAAACACTAAATCTAAGTTAGGTATGCAAATGATAGAGTAATGCTAGGTGAACCACATTTGGGGAAACCACCTTAGAGACCATCTTATGTGGCAGCCGAGGTGGCATAGCCACACACTACTAGGACAAGTACTTTAGCCGACGAAAATTTTCGTCGGCCTGTTATCCTAACTCGTCGGCTAAAGTCTTAGCCGACGAGACTTCGTCGGCTATAGTGTCGTCGGGAAAGGGTCGTCGGCGATGACTTTAGCCGACGACGGTCTAGGGTCGTCGGCTATTGTCCAGACAATAGCCGACGAACTATTTTGTCGTCGGCTTTTGTTCACGAATTTAAGCCGACGAAACAAACTCTATCTTTCGTCGGCTATACTGCCAGACTTTAGCCGACGACGTCCTGTGTCGTCGGCTATACTGCCAGACTTAAGCCGACGTAACAGAAATATTCGTCGGCTTTACTCCAAGCGTTTAGCCGACGGAACTGAGATATTCGTCGGCTAAAGTATATAATTAAAAAATTAAAAAATAATTATAGCGACGAAAGAGGCTCTATTTCGTCGGCTTAATAGAGTTAGCCGACGAAATATTCCATAATTCGTCGGCTTAACTATATTGAAAAAAAATAAAAATACTATAGCCGACGAATTGTGGCATATTTCGTCGGCTATAACTCCATTCCAGTAATAAAAAAAAATACACAAAATCATAAAACTATATAAAGTATCAACTACACAAAATCTAAATGGTCTAAATCAATATCCGAATCTGGGGCCTGCTGGTGAGGAGATTGCGGCGGCTGAGGTATCTCTATAGGCGCAGGCATGGGCGGAGGTGGAAGTCCCTGAATGTGGGCAGCTCTAAACTCCTGGAAGTACTGGAACATCTGCTGCTGCTGGGCCTGCTGGGCTGCATGTAGGGCTCTAGTATAGGCTCTATATTCGGCGAACTGGGCGGCATGAGCGGCAGCCTGAGCGGCATGAACGTCAGCCTGAGCAGCCTGAGTGGCAGCATGAGTGGCTTGCTCTTCCTGTAGTCTCTCAACTTCCGACTCTAGCTGAGTCGTCCAGCTGCTAGTCGAGGCTGCCTTTCGTTGAAATCCTAGAGTGGTCTTCAAGACCCCCTGGCCCTTCTTTCCTAGACTCCGGCAGTAGAAATTGTTTTCTCGCGGTGGGAAGGCTGTGCCCATGATCCTCGCCCCAACCTGGGATCTGAAGTGTCGATCCGGAAATGGCTTCGGACATCTCTTCCTCCTGCGTGTCCGGCCATGTCTCCCTCACTATAGCACTCATCACCTCGTCACTAGCCTCCCTCACCCTTGCCTAATTGGATAGGAAAAAAATTATCAATCAACATTTTAACATATATATAAGTAAAATTAAAAATTCGTAAAAAGGAAAGATTACTTACTATATCCTCCTGGGAGTCAAGATATGCCTTCTCGTACGTATAGACGTACTGGTTGACCTCTGGATGTTCCCTGGCCGCCTCGTCCATGAAGACAGCGAACGGTTTAGAACCGGCATGATAGTTCCTTGTGTTGCGTTACCGGTTCTGAGCGTTCGCCCGGGAAACCGCCTTCAAAGAAAAAAGTAAACTATTAGTAAAATATTTTAAAACGCACGTACTTAATGATAAATTAACTAATTAATTTATTTAATACCTGTTTACGAGGGTTGTTGAATTCTGATGTCAGAAGCCAACGCCACTCGTACTCTCTGTACTGAAACTCAGCAGGGGTAGCAGAACGTGCGTTCCCGTGCGTAGTCCAATGGGTCCGCAACTCGTTCTTCCACTCCTTGTACCTACAGATATAACAAAAATATTAGAAATATTATTAATATGACATACAGTTTTGTTTTTTCATTAATTTCCCAACGTACCTTCCCCCATGCATAAAGTCCGCCCAGCTGCCTTCAAGGGCTCGGGAACCTCAAACCACACATGCATTTAACCGTTTATTAGTTTAGTTTTTCCAGAAATCTACAATGTAATACATAATATTATTCAGGCATTTTGTAAACTCACCGACATCGCGTTGTGGACCATGTCTTTAACCTCCTGCGGGACCTCGCCCCAGTCTGACCACAACATAGGGACTCTATCCCTAATGAGCGCTCCCACGCGGCCGGAGTACGTCCTCGATTCCCGCCCGATACTACGTCGCCATCCCCGTCAGTACCGATGACAATCCTCCCTGAGGTACCGACGATCTTCTCCAGAGCCTTCCCTGTGACGGGGCCTCTCTTCTTCTTTGCCGGCTTCGCTCCGACGATGCCTATGACATGATAAACCAAATTGATTATTAAAATCGGAATCGGAGAATTATAACAAAACAAATCATTCATCTTTCATTACCTGAGGGATCGGACGCGGACGCGACGGATTCCGCCTCCGATGATGATACCCTCGCGGAAATAAGAGGCGTATCAAAAGGCACGAACTGGTACGCCGCTGATGGAACCACTGGCGGGGGCAGTGGATAAATCGGCGTCCCTGAGTCATCGACTACAGGTATGGCGGTATCATCCGCGGAAGGAATAGGTGAGGCGGCGGCATCTGTACCCCAGATGACCCACTATCCGAAAAAGTAGGAGCTGGAGTGGGTGCCCGGTGTATCAGGCATACGGGGTGCAGACACCTCCGTCTGAGGCTGAGCAAACAACTGCCTCGCGGAATAAGGGAAGCCCCGCTGCCTCGATGAAGGGGGCACCTCCGGCTGCCTCTGCGCCGTCTGTAGAAGGCTCGCATGTCTAGCTGTCATAGGGCCCTGAAACGACGTCTGAGGGTTGCTAGAGGTTCCCTCAGACGATACGGACCTTTGGCCCTTCGAACCCTTTGTCGATCTAATATTACCGCTCATCCTATTTAAAATATTAATTTGAATCAGGCCACAAAATCAAAAAATACAAGCTCATTTAAAAAATGTAAAAATATATACACTTCCTAAATACTAATTTTCACTTCCTAAATTTTACACATATACACTTCATAAATAAAAATATACACTTCTTAACAACACCACAACATTGCAATTGACCGGAATATCAAAGCAAACACAAAATACAAAACAAATATATACATTTCCGAAATACTAAATACAAATATACACTTATTAAATAACAATATACACTTCCTAAATACAAATATACACTTCCTAACAACACCACAACATTATAATTAACCGGAAAATAAAAGTAAACACAAAATATAACTAAAGCTCACAAAACGTACTCGAGGAGGAGGAGGGAGGACCGGAGCAGCAGCAGGAGGAGGCCGGAGCAGCAGCAGAAGAGGAGGAGGAGGAAGAGGAGGAGGAGAGAGAGGAGGAGGAGGACGGAGGAGGAGGAGGAGGGGAGGAGGAGAGGGAGAGGAGAGGAGGACGAGGAGACCGGGAGAGGCGAGGGAGGGAGAGGGAGAGGAGGCGGCGACGGGAGAGTGAGAGGGAGAGGGCGGCGACCGAGAGAGGGTCGGAAATAAGAGGAGGCGAAATTCGGAGAGGGAGAGGAAAAGGAGGCTAGGGCATACAACCAGTCGAGCTGGGTTATACCCGAACACTTTAGCCGACGAAATAATAATTTCGTCGGCTAAAGATAATAATTTCGTTGGCTTACCTAAAAATTTAGCCGACGAAATAATAATTTCGTCGGCTTAAGATAATAATCGTCGGCTAAGGTAAAAGTCGTATAAAAATTTTTTTTAAACATTCGTCAAACTGTGACTGCTGCTCGTGATGATCAAACTTGAGAACAAAAATCCGACCGTCAGATCTGACCATCATGATAAAATACATGTATGGAAAAAATTCAACTTGATCCGACAAGGTTAAGGGCTCGATCCGGACGGTCAATCCGTTAAGTCAACCCCTAAACGCACGGAAAAGGTCATTGGATTGTCTAAATTACGTATTTTGGCCGGACCTTCAACTGAAAATAGTTTCAAACCGATGAGACGCAACAACTCGTATAAAAATTTTACGCAAAATAACCACCGAAGATAGGGCTACCCATAAGGAGAAAGAATGGAAAATTGCATTGACCGCAACAATCGGCACCGAGACATGACGGAATACCGTGATTTTTCAACCGTAGACGTATTTCACCATTCTGGTCATGTCTTATTTCATGACTTTTTCACGTTTGAAGGTTCTACGTATAGTTTGTTTTTGAAACGGAACATTTACTTAACACTTGGTAAACAAGTTATACAACATTAGTAGCATGTTCTGATTGTGATGATCAAACTTGAGAAAAGGAAATCCGACGGTCAAATCTGACCATCATGATAAAATACATGTATGGGAAAAAATTCAACTTGATCTGACAAGGTTAAGTGCTCGATCCGGACGGTCAATCCCGTAAGTCAAACCCCTAAAGGCACGGAAAAGGTCGTTGGACCGTCTAAATTTCGTATTTTGGCCGGACCTTCAACAGAAAATATTTTCAAATCGATGAGACACAACAAGTCGTATAAAAATTTTACGTAACATAACCACCGAAGATAGGGATAGTATGTAACAGAAAAAGTTTAGGGTTTAGCCGACGAATATCCTAAATCATCGTCGGTCTATTAGGTAATAAAAAAATATAAAAATTAATAAAGCCAACGAAATATTAGGGTATTCGTCGGCTAAGATGGTTATAGCCGACGAATTCCTTTTCAGTTCGTCGGCTTTAAGTTCTTTTAGCCGACGACTTTCATTTAAGTCGTCGGCTATAAGTTATTTTAGCCGACGACTTCTAGTATTCTTCGTCGGATAAGATGGTTTTGGCCGACGACTTCTACTGTAATTCGTCGGCTAAAAGAATTAATAGCCGACGACTTTCATTTCAATTCGTCGGTTAAGATGATTTAGCCGACGAATTCCTTTTGTTCGTCGGCTTAAGTTCTTTTAGCCGACGACTTGAAATGAAAGTCGTCGGGTATAAGTTCTTTTAGCCGACGACTTCTAGTATTCTTCGTCGGCTAAGATGGTTTAAGCCGACGACTTTTAATATAAGTCGTCGGCTAAGAGAGTTTAAGCCGACGACTTATGTTGTATTTCGTCGGCTTAAGTAAAAAAATACAAACCCTAAAACAGAAGGTTTAAACCATACTAATTTTCTGTTCATTATCACCAAAATTCATCTAAAATAACAGAAATATGAATTCAACATATGTAAACTAGAAATGAAGGTAATACAATCTTTTTATTACAAATTAATGTATTACATCCGAAGAAATTAAAACTAAGGCTCGTAATCGGAATCATCCGATGAGTCTTCTTCGGTGTCAGAATTAATTTCTGGTAATATATGTCTTTCCTCATCGCCAGAGTCTTCGTCTGTCTCTTGATTTGGATCAACATCAATAAGCCTTGGCTCTTCATCACGAATTCGCACCAAACGACCCGCTTTAAAATTATTAAGGCGAACGGTAGAGGAGTTAGGAATACCTATTGCGTTGGGCTCTTGATACGCAACATCTTCTTCCTGGTCTTCGGCCTCTCCAAGTGTAGCGCCCGGTAAATGTTTCGAGGGTGCACAAGGTTGACTACTTTCCACGCGTCACCCTTAGCAACGTCGTCAAGATAAAACACTTGTTTTACCGATGTGGCAAAAACGAACGGGTCATCTTCGTAAGAACTTGTAGCAGTGTTCACCGATAATATTCCGTACTGATCGGTCTTCATGCTCTGCGGGCTAGTATCAAACCATCTACACTGAAGAGGTGCACTTTCATGCCTTACCGTAAACGAGTTCCACCACTGAATCAAGAACACCGTAATAGTCAACTCCATTCCGCCCACCATGCGCCATCACCCAGAATTCTGTGTTCTCCGTCTGCTGTCTCTCTGTTCACATATAAATTGCACGCCATTCACCTTGCACATCGGATAAACTCTTGACATTATCGGCTTCATCGCTAGAAGTCTTAGTTCGTGCGACCAATTTGGGTGACCATCAAATTGAATATGATTCATCTGCAACCAACCATTCAACTGTAAATATGGATAATTATGCAATAAACATAAATACGTACAAAAATATTGAATTACGTACCCAGCCGCCAAAATAGTTTGCGAACTCCATGTTGTGGTACTCGAGATCACCTTGAATGTCTGGACAATATAGATGGATGTCTTTTCAGTATTCAACTTCTGGACAGTTAATCAATACCCACCAGTGGGCAATGACTAGCTCATGTGGTTGCAACTTGTAGGAGTCTGGCAAAATTCCATAAACTTCAACATCACTAGAGAGTATGGAAAGAGTGAACTTCGGTACATCTACGGCATGGCTTCGTCTGTTTCCTTCAACGCTCTTAAATACAACTTCATGTAGGTGACGCACTCGTGCGCAATATATGCTTCAGCTATACATCCTTCAGGCGCGGATTTATTAGCCACATAATCTTTGTAGTCTCCAAGTTGCCTATAAATCAAGTTGCAAAGTGTTATGATTATTGAACATGTATATATATTGAGGAATTCAGGTGTAAAAAACGTACCTTTCCATGGGATACATCCAAGTGTAGTGTACTGGACCGGTAAGCAACAATTGCTCGGGAAGATGGATCATCAGGTGAGGCATGATGTCAAAAAAATTTAGAGGAAATATCCTCTCAAATTTACACATGATATAAATCATGATATAAATGATGTTCTCTTGCATTTCCCGGAGGTTAGATTTTGTCACTTCCCGTGTGCATAACTTTGGAAGAATCTTGCCAACGCTACTAACGGCTCCCCCACCTGACGGGGAAGGAACGGTCGAATGAAAACAAGGAAGAGACTGTAGCAGGATATGATAGTCATGACTCTTCAACCCGTACATCTTATTGTCCCGGAAATTCACACACCGGGCTATATTTCCTGCATAGCCTGAAGGATACTTCACACAACTCATCCACCTGAAAATTATGTTCTTCTGGTCAGGCTTCACGGTGTAAGGAGCTTGAGGCATTTTTTTCTTCCCTTCTTTCAACCACAGATGTCTTCTTAACTGCATTTTTTTTAGATCAATGCGTGCCTTAGGACCGTCTTTCGTCTTCCCCTCCAAGTTCAGCACTGTGCCCACCACACTGTCGCAAACATTCTTTTCTATGTGCATCACATCTAGGTAGTGCCTGATCAACAACTTACTCCAGTATGGGAGTTCCCAGAATATGCTCTTATGTGTCCAGAATTTGTACCTGTCGGGTCTTTCAGGTATTACCGCAACAATATTGGGATGATTGCTGAGCTGCCCAAAATCGTACTCATTAAGCACTGCTAAAATCTCTTCTCCCGTCCATCTTCTGGGAGGCACACCGTGTTCTACGGTCCCATCAAATGCCTTGTCATCGAACCGTCAATCGTGATTATATGGAAGGAAAGCACGGTGACCCAATTTGCATATCTTGTTGCAATGACTACTGCTCCCCTCATCGCTAAGGCACTCTAGACAAGCCTTGTATCCCCTAACAACGTTGCCCGACAACATCCCACGGGCAGGAAAATCACTGATAGTACCAACAACCATGACATGTATCTGGAACATCTCGTGCATGTACTTGTCATAAGTGGGATGACCAACTTCCCACAAAAACTGAAGCTCTTCAATCAAAGGTCTCAAATACACATCGAGACACTTCCCTGGATAACCGGGCCCCGGAATCAACAAACTCAACATATTGTATTCCTTCTTCATGCACATCCATGGAGGAAGGTTGTACGGTACCAAAATCACCGGCCATACACTGTATTGAATACTCATGTTGCAAAAAGGGTTGAACCCGTCGGATGAGAGCCCGAGCCTCACATTTCGGACCTCTGATGCAAAATGAGGAAACTCCCTGTCTATATGCTTCCAAGCCTCCCCGTCAGCAGGGTGTATAAGGGTATCTTCGTCATGCAATTCCCTATCAACGTGCCATCTCATAGCTTTGCCGTGTGTGAAGACATGTACAACCACTCAAGCCTATCCCTCAACGGGAAATACCGAAGTACCTTCACAGGTTTCCTATTGCCTGCAGGAGTCAGCTTATACCTGTCAGTGTGACATACCGGACATGCGTCAAGCCCACCAAGGTCATTCCCTTCTGGATCTTTACCCCAGAAGAGAACGCAGTCATATCTGCATGCATGGATCTTGATGTAGGAAAGGCCAAGATCTTTCAAGATACATCGGACCTTACGATGAGTGGTAGGAAGACGATGACCGTGGGGCAGCATCGAAGCAGTGTACTGTAGATAATCATCAACAGCCTTCACGGTCGATTTTGTCTCAACTTTAATCTTCATTACGTCCATCACACTTTCAAGAACGGTCTTCTGACAACCGGGGTACGAAGGAGTCTGTTGGAAAGCAAGCAGTTTGTTGTACTTTTCAATACCAGCAGTGTTGACAGCTCTAGGGAAGGGCTGCACCGGGTCAGGCATATGCTGTCCTTCAGCGCATACACCGCTCTCATAAGGAAACATGTCGTTGATGAATGCCGTTGTTGGATCGTTGGATGTACTGCCCGTCTCACAAAATTGCTCATGATCATGCGGACCCCCTGATGATGTTTCACCGTGATATAACCAACATGTGTACTTCTCCCAAAACCCGTTACTCCTCAGGTGCTGCCATACTTTGTCAATGGGAAATCGATGCATATTGCTGCGACACTGACATTTCGTGCACGGGCAATAGAAAATTGTATTCCCGTTAGCATTAGCCAGCGCATATTCTATAAAACTCATAACTCCTGCACCGTATATTTTGTCCCATTTTGGAAGCGAAATCCAACTCTTATCCATATCCTGAAAATATAACAAAATATATATTTATAACGTGCTACTGCTAGCTAATTATTAATGAAATTTCATGCCATATATAAAATCTCAATTCATTTACTATATATTCTACGTACTACAACTAATTAATAACAAATAATTAACACACACACACACATATATATATATATATATATATAGATATATATATATATATATCTACGTCATCACAAAATCATCATTGTGGTATATACCATCAACAAACACAATAATTAACATATAAATATAATATATATATAGATATATATATAGATATATAGATCTACTACTTATAACAACTTAATTCATATATATTATATCAATCATCAACCAAATCGATCAACAAATATGTATATATATATTATATATATATATATACATCAACATACTCAAAATCAATCAACTCGATCATAACAATATTATATATCAACATCATCACAAAATCATCATGAACTCATATATATCATCAACAACTTCATACCATATAACACAATAATATTATAAATTAATTAACATATATATATATATATATATATCTACTATTTATAACAACAAATTAGTTCATATATATTATCAATTCAAATCATCAACCAAATCGATCAACACATATATATATATATACATCCAACGTACTCAAAATTAATCAACTCAATCACAATCAAAATCAATAAACTCAATCACACTTAAAATCGATCAACTCAAATAAAACTCAATTAATTAACCATATATACATATACGTACCTATATATGGCTCCACAAACTAATTATGGACAGATTTCGACAACACCCAAACGTTTTCTCCCGTTTTTTCTTCTCCCGTTTTTTTCTCAGATGAGCTGCTGCTGTCCAGATCCGCAAATATAAAGCACTTTAGCCGACGACATATTAATTTCGTCGGCTAAACTTTTAAATATTTCGTCGGCCATAGTCTCTGAACTTTAGCCGACGAATTTTTTTTTCGTCGGCTAAAGTTTACCATAACCGACGAATAAAAGCTTCGTCGGCCTGGTTTTTTTTTTTTCAATCCGCTAAAGCCTTTCTTCTGGTAGTGACATCACCAAATTATAATTTATGATTTTTTGTCTTTTTATTTTTTCCTAGTTACAATTTGCTTTTTCTTTACTTTCTTGATCTTGTCTTTTAAATCCTACTTATTCTTTTTTCTTGATATTATTTGCAAAAACATTGCTGCCGGCCCTCTCCTCTCAGCCTTCTATCACCTCTCCTTCATGATCAACACCATCTCAATTTGATTTCGATCAATTTCCTTGCAAGTAGACAAACGCTATGCCCATGAGCTCGTATATGTCAAAAAGTTAGAATTATCTCATGCTCTTAAAGAACATATTCTTAGAAACCTTTTGAATTCTACAAATGTCGTGTAGTATCCAATGGGGCTATTTTTCCTTCTATTTTCAATAGTAGTTGTAGCTTGGTGAATTTGGACGTGTCATAAAATAAATTTTCTGGTGAAGTTGCAAAAGGGATATCAAATTGCTGGAATCTGGTTACATTGAATCTTTGGGGAATCAATTTACAGGCCGGGCCAATTCCATCTAAGATTGGAAGCATTTCTCAATTATTTGTTCTTGGGAAATAATAGTTTTAGAGTGATCCGGATTGCCTTTTGAATTTGAGCAGCTTGGTGTTATTGGATTTGGGCAGAAACAATTTTGGTGAGGATGTTCAAGATATTGTTGGAAGATTCACACAGGTGGAGTTTTATGTGCTACAGTCAAATTCATACACTGGTGGTATACATTCATTTTTAAAGCTACCAAATGTATCTCGATTAGATATCAGCTACCAAATGAAGACGATAGATATTAGATCAGAGAGAAGGAAAAAAAATAGGGTTAAAAAATAAAAACATAAAAGTGAAAAAAGAAAAAGCAAATTATAACTAAGAAAAAAATAAAAGACAAACAATCATAAATATACTTTGGTGATGTGGCTATACCATCTCGGTTGCCACATAAGGTGGTTTTTCATGTGGTTCCTTAAAATGTGGTTCATCTAGCATTACTCGCAAATGATATGATGTAGATAGAACTTATTGAAATCGAAAGTGCCGCAAATCATGAGAGGCTAAGTCTTCCTTGAAACCGAAATACGTATCAACCACCGAAACCGATGAGAGGATTGTCGGCGAAGAGCTCGCCGATGGATTCCAGCGCCATGCAGCCGTCCTCCAAATAAGCGGCTAGGGTTTTTCCCAAGGAGTGAAAATGTTTTCATGTTTATTTATCGTACATCAAGCTTAGCAAAAAATTAACCTTTAAAGAAAATTAAGTTTTTCACCAAAACATGAGCAGATATGCAAGGTCCAACACTTCCTATTCCTGTGGATGTTGGGCTTTTCAAGGAGATATGCTAGTTTTGTGGTAATCTCCGTTTTTAGTTCAAGTCTTCTTGTAAATGACACCATATACGTATTCAGGAGAAAGAAATAATTAAAGGTCTAGCCATAGTCTCCTCACTAGCATTCTAGCTGATTACCCTTTTAGGTCAGAATTGGTTGAAATTCTTTCAATGTCTTTTTTGCCCCAAATCGTTTTAGTACATGTTGCTTATAGTTTGGCAATTGGTATCATATGAAGTCAGGCGATACCTTTGATCATGATATGAATAGAATTACATGTTCTTGTTAATAAGACTTTACCATCTTTGTTATGGTTTTCAATTTCTGCTACCTCGTCATGTTCTGCGTAGACTTTGAAGCACATCAAAGCAACCACCGTCAATCCAAATTCAGGAAAGCCGTATCTCATTTAACAGCTAGCATATCATATGATTGAGCTCAAATGGTTTCCATGTGTTTTTGTGTGATCCCCTGTTATAGGACTTTACATGACATGCATTGTATTGGCTACAACACAAAGCAAAGTATCGGTCAATGAACCTTTCTTCAATCCAAACTCATTCCAAGTCCGCTTTTCATCTCATTCCGATTAAAACCACTACTTCTTTGGAGTCACTAATTGAATTTCCTGCACTTAGAACTGAAACCATCACTGGAGATATCCTCATAATCAAAATTAAACTTATCGTCTAAAGGTGCAGATGATGGCAACAAGTTCAGCACCAGTTGAAAACAATAACGGAAAACTATTAGAAGTCCAACTAAACAAGCAGAGAAATAGCTATACTTCAGGTAGCTAGTGATCATACATAATGAATGCATATATATAGACAAGCAACCAAGCAAGACTAAAAATTCAAGATCACAGAAGTTAAGTCAAATCCGGCCAGCTAAGAATTTGCAAGCCAAACCTTTTGTTATGCGTCTTCGACTCAACTTGCATCCGCGAGAATTTGATGGAGGGTGAGAGTTCGACAGAGCAAAGATATCAATCTCAACGAGAAGAGAGATCCATTCTAGTTGCAGTATGAGGAGAGCAAATCTTGAGGGAGATAAATATAGAGATAAAAAGCGGGAAAGATCTAGAGATTTTTTTTTTTCGAAGGATCTAGAGAGTTTGTTAGAGAGCGAGAGAGAACTATAGACGCAACTTAATTATAAAAAAAAAAAAAAAAAAGTCTTCGCGCTGTTCACGGGAACAGTGCTTAGTAAACAATGTTCAGTAAAAATATTCCCAAATAAAAAAAATTAGTGGAAAGTATGCAAATATTACAAATTATAATGATCTCTGGATTTGACCAAATACTACTTATAACAAACAACACAACGTTAATCAACATCCAAAAATTGCAATTATTTCTGACATATGGTGTGTACATAGAACTAGTTTTCCTTTGTCACCATGGCTATTATGGCAAGTAGATTGGTCTCTCAGCTTTCAAATAGTGGAACTGCACCTCAAGCTCGCATATTGCTTCATTTGCCTGGACTCATGGAGGGCAATGACAGTTAGTTGAAACAAGATTACCAACTAGGGAGATGGCCATTAACCCATGACTCTTTATAATCAACGTCCCCCGGCAGAAAGACGTTCTCATCCAAAGGAGAGAAGTTGAAGTTTCTTCATCACTTAAGCTTCGAAACAATTTAGGCATTTAAACTGGAACTTGGTTTGAAGCCTTAATTTCAAGGGAGTCAATGAAATAATATTATCTCATCAACGTCTCCAGCACGCAAAGGAAGGTCGGGGGATCTAAAAAAAGGAAAACAACGCACTATGAACGCCCGTGCCGAAACCCGAAGATCGGAATAGGACTTGCTCCAGTTTCAACTGTCGGGCATTTGAAACTCCAATGTGGCGTAGAGGACCTCTAGGGCCAAAAGTAAGTTGAAGTAACAATGTTCATCCATGTATGTGTTTGAGCATTCTTACTATATAACGTACTTGGATGCTTCTCTTTTCCTTTACAAAATTAGGCAAAAGAGGTTTAAAACCTATCTGGTAAATCATAGATTCGATATTTGATCTTAAAAAATTTTGAGGAAACAATGTTGTTTTATTCCATGCAATTTTATTGGGATGTATAAGAAAGCTTATTTTTCTTCCCTTCATCACTTTCTCATAATCTTTTTATCTCCAACTCGAATTCAAAAAAACAAGATTTTGAAAAAGAATAAATAAAAACCAACAACTCTAAAACGTGAAAGAAAACCCAACTTGAAAATAAGACATTGTACTTTAAGTTAATACAATTTTAGAGGTAAAAGAAAGGTGACTACAAGAAAACAAAATGAAGTGAAGAAAAGAGAGGAGAGGAGAAAAAGCTTACGATCTGTACTAACCTACTACTAGGGTGAATGATCTTTGTGAAGGATGATTTACATGTTTGCTCTAAGTCCCTATTTATAGCATTGTGTTGAGTAAGTATGAGTTGGCATATTACACTGGTATTATATAGATTCAATGGATCAACAAATTGTATGAAATCTCTACCAAAAGAAACGAATTGTATGAAATATATAGTTTCCATACAAGACCAAAGATGACTGGTATTTGGTGAAATTCAAAATAAAAATTCAAGACAATTTGAACCCTTTTTGGAAAAATAATAAACTTAAGAATATATCTACAATTAAAATAACAACTCATTTGTGTGTGTATAAGACTTTTTTTTCTCATCGTTTGAATGAATTGTTTTTTTTTTTTCTCATCGCTTGAATGAATTGAGTAATACCGTAATAAGACTCTTTAATCGAGTTTAATATAAAGTAAAATATGTTTTCTTTAGGATTTTTTACACTAACGGTGTCTGGAGACTTAAATGACTGACAATATGGTACCCGAATTTACAAAGTTATCAAAATAGTACCAGACTCTTATTTTCATATTTTTGTAGCACCTACAGTTCACTTCCGTCACATCAACGTTAATGTTGACCATATGTGATTAAGTTGAGTCGAAAGTTAAGGGCAAGAAAGACATTTACCCCATCAAACCCTAAATAAATAAATTTGAAACAAAAATTGAATAATGAAATAAAAAACAAAAAAACAATCTTAATTCCTATTAAAACCTATTTGACTTTTCAATTCAAAGAAACATGCATCGATTCATCATTCATTTGGATTTACATACCCACTCCCAAACTCCATTCAGTTCTCCCATACAACAAAAAGGAAACTAAGAAAAACAAATCGTTCATGTCTTGAACCAATTCATGTTCTCTGACCAAAAAAATGGCGAATTACATAAAAGTCCACTTGGAGACATTTTCTTTCATATAGGTCCACCCAAACATTTTTACCCACATAAGTCCACCCAAGCCTAAATACAGTCTTATATTAGGTATTAAAGTTCAACAAAATTACAGACCGTCATCCAACCAAAAAATTAGAATTTTTCTCTTATATTTACAAAAATGCCACTAATGTAAAAAGTCAACAACCACAAATAGTCTCCGATTGACCTCCGGCAAGGTCTCCGGCCGACCTCCGACGAACTTTCCGGCCAACCTCCGGTAAACTTTCCGGCCGACCATCTGTGAGGATTCTAGCGACCACAAAACCTACTACCACTGACAAAGAAAGTTACTACCACTGACAACAAAAGATAGTACCGATAGCAAAAAGAAATACTGCCACCAGCAAAGAAAACTACTACCGATAGTAACAAAAGTTATTACCACCAGCAAAGAAAGCTACTACCACTAACAACAAAATATACTACCGATAGTAAAAAAAACTACTGCCATCAGCAAAGAAAGCTACTACCGATAGCAACAAAAGCTACTACCCATGGCAAAGAAAACTACTACCATTGACAACAAAAGATACTACCGATAGCTAAAAAAGCTACTGCCACTAGCAAAGAAAGCTACTACCGATAGCAACAAAAGCTACTACCGCCACCAACAAAAAATATTATTGTCAGCAACAAAAAAATACCACCGCCAGCAGCCAGAGATAGTACTGTCACCAACAAAAGATACTACCACAACCAATAAAAGATACTATCGCCACCAACTAAAGCTACTACCACCGGCAACAAAATCTACTCATATGAGATTGAGAAAAATACTAGCATAGAAGTTGAAAATGCTTTGATTGTATATACAAAATATTATTATCGTGTTGAAAAGATACTAGTATAGATATTAAAAAAATACTAAAATTATGTAGCTTTTTACAATGATATAATTATGTATAAAGTTACTTCTATACTTAAAAAAAGCTACTGTTATAGTTTAGAAAGTCTACTGCAATAGTTCTATAAAGCTACTTCCGTGGTTTTGCCATTCTCGATTAGCACGCGACTTTATTTCAAATATTTCTTGTTAGTCAAATGATCTCTTGGTTAAGAGAGGCTTCAATATCCAAATTCACATGAGATTTCTGCAAGAACAAATGCACAACAAAATATTAGTATTTGAAATGAAAACTAAAAACAACAATGAAAATAAAAGTTACTGACATCATGATGAAAAAATACTAATATAGAAATAGAAAGATACTATCAATATTTTGAAAATATACTACTATACAATGAGAAAACTACAAACACAGAACATGTCACAAAAGCAGCACTGTATTTCTCTAGCTTATTTTCCTACATGATCACCAAATTTATGAATATAAAACCACTCACAAGTACTAATTAGGTAGCTCACTATTGTCTTCTATGACTCCAAAAACTATTCAATATAGACATATTATATATACAGAATCATTTCCAAATCATCAAAAACAAAGCCAAAACCAGCAGTAAGACCACATCATAGGGCACTCTCTGCCACTTGAATTCACCGCAATATTCAGTAATATTTCCATAAAGTAAAGCAGCAAAGGCACGAAGTTTAAATGCCACAAAAATGTAAATTTGACACCAATATGCTAAAAATACTTTCATAGTTGCATAAAGATACGATCAAAAGAACAGAAAAGTACTGTAGACATTATAGAATGCTACTGCTTTTACATAATGAGCACACAACACAATTGACACACAATATTGGTATCAGTAAGCATAGATACTACGACATTCACATAAAGATACTATCTTAGTAGCAGAAATATACTTCAACAGTTATAGAAAGCTATTGTCCTCATATACTTAACACTAAACATCATGTCAAACTAAAACACTTCATTTCACACTACTTAACATCTACTCAGTCAAACATGATTGTTATACACACTACTACTGCACAATTGAGCTAAAATCATGAAGAAAATTCAAACACACTATCTTCAACAATCAAATTAGGCAATGGAGTTCAAGAGCCAAAACCTGCTTACATGATTGAGAAGCAATTCATCGCCGGTCTTGTGGAACTTGGCCAGGGAGTCACGTTGTCTCTGGCGAGCGATCTACAAATTGACATCGACCGCCGCCATCGTCGTTATTGAAAACCAGCACCGACGTTGACAGCGACGTCGACAAGGACGATTAGCGAGGATCGATCTTCTGAGAGAGACCTCCGACGCAGGCAGATCTACGATCACATTCGTTTCAGAGCTAGTTGGTGACGACCTTGTAGATCCGCTTGCGCTTTGAGGGATATGCAGTTTAGGTTGTCGAGACGTCGTCGACGGTCAATCCCGAAGTCATCGTCGCGGATCGTCGGAGTTGGGATGCAATCGAGATCTAGCCGGAAGTCGTCATCGAGGCGGCGTGGTAGCGGTGTTGGAATCGAAGGTGGAAGAGAGAGAGAGAGAGAGAAAACTCAGTATAAAGAGAGGAGGGCAGTTTCGGTATAACAAAAATGTAAGCTGATGGAATTAAGCTTTGAAGTGGACTTATGTGGGTAAAACATATGAGGTGGAATTACGAAGGATAAAATGTTTCAAATGAGACTTTTATGAAATTTTCTAAAAAGAAAAACCATTCATGTTCATCTTTACAAAACCCAGCAAACCGTATGACGTCCTCTTTCTCTTTTGAGAGTTCCCGTCAACTGATGAACTTAAACAACAACAAAAAACAAAGAAATTTAATGAATACTGTAAACTCGAACAATAAAAGTAAGTAAATTTGATCAATAAATCTGCTATGATTCTATTTAAGGCTGCATCACGTGAAAGTAACCCATATGAAAAAAAAAAAATGAAAAAAAAAAGGCCATTTGAGAGATGAGAGAATACTGTGATGGAATTGAGCTTCAATTTGGAAGAAACCCATTTGAAGGAAAACTCATTCCAGCCATTAATCAAAAATTGAACCAACACTCAAGATGCTCAAGATGGTTTGTACCCGTTCTCCTCTGTGTAGCTGTGTCCAGAGCTCTGCCGAAGGAGAATTGAAGAATGAGATACATATAGTGCTTCAAGTGGGCGAAGGAGATGAAGAACTACTCGAGTAGGACTGTAGAAGTAGCTCGAGGTTGAGTATAATGGGGGATGAAATTAGAATCGAAGGTGCCCGGCGAAGGGGGAGAGAGAGAGAACGTTTCAACAAATGGAGGGCGAATCAGTCTTTTCCACCTCTTTTAATAAGTCATGCGCGTCACACATGTTTAAATTGACGGAAACACGAGGGACGTAGGTACTATAGAGATACGAAAATATGAGTCTGGATACTATTTTGATAATGAATTGAAATTTGTTTAGTTTTTGTGGTTTGAAGCTGACATCTGTTTAGTTTTTGTGGCTTTATTTTAATTTGAATAGTCCTTAAAGTCACAATTTTTTATTCAAATAGTCCTTATGGTTTTATTTTAATCTAAATATCCTTAAAGTCATGATTTTTTATCCAAATAGTTATTCCGACAATTTTCTCAGTTAAAGGCCATAAGGACTATTTGGATGAAAAATCATGACTTTAAGGACTATTCAGATTAAAATAAAACCATAAGGACTATTTGGATGAAAAATCGTGACTTGAAGGACTATTTAGATTAAAATAAAATCATAAGTGTTTAAGGAAATTATATTTCCGTCATTCTGTTATGTGTCTTGCCCTAATACACGTAGGATTGGTTAATCTGGTTTTCTTATTAGAATAGATTACTGTTGATAGATCTTCTAGATCATTCGGGAGACTCTATGTAATGCTTATAAAAAGGTCTTTCTATCAATGAATGAGTAGACCGTTATTCTCATTATCTTTTCTCCTTCAACACGTTATCAGCACTGTGCTCTAATTGAGCTTGATAACGAAACCCTAAAATAGAAAAACCCTAACGTTTTCTGCCGCCGTACCCATCGGTTTTGACCTGAGCACCCAGAAATTTGCTCTGGGCACCTAATCCTTCCCTGGCGATCTCCTGCCTCGCCGCCACTGCCCCTACGGTGCGCAACTCTCCCCCTCCGGCACAGCAACCCAGCGAGACGCAGGCCGGCCCCCTCGCCCAGCTGCTCCGCGCACGCCCCGCAGCCGGCAGACCTGCTCCGACCCGGACCAGTTCGGCTCTGCTCAGCCTCCACGCACGCGTTCTCAGTCGGCTAGCCCAGATTTCGACAGCGCACCCGCGCGGACCACCGATTCGGTTGCCATGCTCTGATACGCCCTTAGCCCAAAACGGTGGCTGAACCACCATAGCATCGCACCAACCCAGCCTAACTTCGATCGGGTTCTACTCGACCCGGATTCAAGCATCCAACCTGAAACAAACTGAATATACGAGGGGCAAAACGGTAAATTTTCCTCTCCGGGTAAAACATTTTTACCTAACGAGTAAAAACTATGGTGAATATGACTAACCATATGTTTTTATTTTTCATAAAAAAATTTGCGCGACGAATCGCAATGGAATTGTGAGAGTTACTTCGCAGCATGGAAGTAAGCATGAAAATTACAAAGACAACTTCTCTTACACGGCAAACTAGCACGTAAGTTTTTATAAAAGTTGCCGCTTTTGAATTTTAATTTCATAGCCGGGCTTCGTAGCCTTCTTCTACATCCCACCTTTCTTTATAACGTGGGACGATATTGAGGAATTGGGACCCCTTATATCAAAGTTGAAATTTGTGACGGTTTGACAAGTCACGGTATTACGACAAAATATTGTCGTGGTTAATAAAGGGACAAACATCGATTTGCGACAGAAATTGTCGTGGTTAACATCGATTTGTAACGGAAATTGTCACGGTTAACATTGATTTGTGACAGAAATTATCGCGGTTAATATCGATTTGTGACGGAATTTGTCACGGTTTATATCGAATTGAGTTACCATAAACCTTGGTCTTGACCAAATTCAATACTTGGAATTAATTATCGTATATCGATAATAGTCAATATTTCATCTTGTTGTTGAAATATTTGACCGAAACATAAGCTCTAAATTTGACATAAAAAAAATGTGACGAATTTCATGTCACAAATTCTGAAAAGAGGGAGAGGCAACGCCTCGAACTCTATATGTCATAAAAAGATTGGGCCAGTAAATGAAAGAAAAATCATGTTATTGATGTGGTTCTACATCGGTTCATTAATTGTAAAGAAAGTAATATTTTGGTCAATGTATACAAAATATATGAAGTTCAGGCAACAAGAAACTCGCTATATATATGGAAGAAGATGAGAATATTATTCTCACAGTTACGGATTTTAAAAGCAAAAGTTATATTGCGGAAGATATGAAGCATATGACTTTGGTTTATTAGTCTAAGTGACTACAATCCGTTTATTTTTCCAAGTTTTGTAAAGGCTTACACCTCACATATTTGACTAAAATTACTTAGTCGTTATATTTTGAATTAAATTCATGGTCAAGACCTCGTTATAATTGTTGGCATATATATTCAGATTTTATCTGGCACATATGGTTTGATCTACATAAGTTATATGTTAATGCAACTCGCATTACAACATGACACTACATTGGACTACAAAAGACCACTAGTTACTATAAGGTGGCGTTTATAAAGGCTGAAATCACACCAAGTATGGCGTAATGCATACTTGGGCGTTATAATTAAACCAAGTGTGGCGCAATGAACACTTGGTATATCATGATGTTGCGCAATGCACATCGGTTTTGGATCAAAAGAGGATTTGTAATGTCAAGTGTGGCACAATGCACACTTATACAATTGGAAAGACATTACAAACAAGAGTAGTCTTCTACACTCTTGAGCGGATTCATAATTGCAAAAAGAAAATTGTGTCACGCTAAATGTCATCCAAATTAAATGTTGAAAAATCCTTCTCTTTCTCTACAAGATCCAATAGTGAGCCGTTGGCGGTGACGTCGCCCCTATATATAGTGCTCACGACCAATTTTGCCAAGTTTTGACATGTTCTAAGCCTTATTTCATCCATCTATGTAGTATTATACGTCATGTAATACACTCTAAAGGATTCCAATACATTTTTTCAATCTTCATCGAAATTGTTAACATTTTTTTGGTTTCTATGTCTTGACATAAGACTGTTGTCTCTACATTCGTCTCTACATTCTTGTATACGAATGTGTTGTAGAGAGATTGAGTGCTTAGCTTATTGCAAGGAATAGACAACTATTCATAGATTTAGTTCTTTATAAATCCGTTGTGACTACGATGACTAGATCATCAAAAATAACGAAAGAGCGGATTAATGCTCAAGTTTCAATGCCTAATGGCGTTATGATTCAAGTCACACATGCTCTTTATGCATAAGGAAGCAATCGAATCGTGCTAGGACTTAATGATATTCACGCCAACGTTTATCACATGGAAACACATTGTGAGAATTGATGAGAATTTCTTATGTATCACTATAATGAATGTGCAACATTCATGAGTCACTAAGATTCGGTTAATTGAATCGTTTATTATCACCAATGATGAGAATGGAGACATCAACTCATGTAGGCTTTAACATAAATCATTTGGGAAAATTTTGGACGTGTTTTGATGATCTGTATACTAAAGAGTAAAGACTCTCACGGACATCCTTTCTTTTGAGCAAAGTAAACCATTGAGATCAAAGATCACCAAAATACATTGGTGGAGCTATGAGCAATGCTCACGGCCTATAGTCTATAGATGGCATTAAAGCCATTCGCGTCATCTTCCTATACAATGGAGGCACTACTCATGCTTTCATAAGCAAATATGACGCAAAAATAACCCCCCATAATCTCTCATTGTCCATGCTCGTTACTCATTTTGTAAAGCCTATTTTTTAGCAAAGATTAGGAGCGATACCCTCTTACGCTAAAGACAATGAAATGTAGAGACTAGTATATAAACAAGATGCTAAGTCGTTGTTCACTAAGTAAGACATTGCAATGTCTGTGAGTGATTATACAAGAATGATACATAAGATGTTGGCCTAGATGGCTTCTCATTGTTCACTTTGAGGCATAATAATGCTATGGTGATGTTCACAATGGTTTAACTCAAGCCATAACAATTAGATGTTATGGGGAACCTTAACAATGATTGAAAAGTTGAAAAAACCTAGAATTTCCGGTTTTTCAGCCTGTAGACCAGTCATTGTGAGGACTGGTTCACCAACTTTTAGGCTGGTTCTTGAGGTTCTGTTTACTGCCACGGATTCCTAACATCCAAGCCTACCTATTTACAAAATTCGTGACATTTGGAGACATGGAAGGTGGTAAACCGCTCAATATAAGTGTTCACGGATGTCCGGTGACTCCGACGAACGGTTCGGAACTTTTTCGGCCAGTTCTGTCATCGAGGCTGGCGGTTTCCGAATTCTAATCTCATGTGTACCTGCTTACAAAATTTGGTAGCGTTTGGAGCTATGGAGAATAGTGAACCATTAAAGGAAGTGTAAAACAAAGGTCCGGTGATACCGGCGGTCGGTTTAACCGGTTTTTTTTTTATCGGTCCCAGCGGTGAGGCCAGCAGTTTGTTTTTTAGACCTGTAAGACCAACGACTACGGATTTTAGCAGGGTCATAGTTTTACTTATTCATCTTTACCCACCATCATTCAAATCTTTATGTTACGGTTGTAACGGTATGCATATTTGTTAACAAATTGAGTTAACGTTCTGCAATCTATATCGTCCACATGTTGTATGTGCCAAATTACGTCTCCACAAGCACAAAATGATGGGTTATTTGATGAATATTGTCTTTGAATAAGACATGAGCTTTCGACTATCGTCCGTTTATATAAGGACCTTGACAGGAGATCACTTTTATGTCACTTTGATGAGCCAGTCTTCTCGTCGTTAGAGAGAGATAAGAATAAGAATGTTCAAGTAGAACGACTTGGAATTGTTGTGGTTTGTCCCTACTATCACATCCCGACCCGTAAGATTTTATCTTATTTACTAGCTTGATTATAATAAGCATTTTACCGTCTCCGACATTGACATATAGTTTAATTAGTCCCTAGAGGGGTTTTGAGGGAAGATTATTTCGGAGAGTTATTCGTAGGAGAAAAATGTAACGACGGTAAAAAAATGGTAAATTCAGCTAGTAAAAGGTAATTTTTTTTAGGGTATTATTTTTGGGGGTGTTAAATTTTGGATTTGGGTTGTATATAGAAAAGTTGGGCCGGATGGGTGAGGCCCAAAATTTTTTTTTCTCTCTCTCTCCTCTCTCTCTTTCTCTCCCGATTCTCCCTCCCGCTGCCGGAAATTCCGACCGTCCGTCCGCCGCCGTCCGGCCACCGTTCGCCGCCGCACCGGTCCCAAAAGGTCGGCCATCAACCCAGCTTCCATTCTAGACCGGTCACAGCCTCCCTAGCGACGCCGTGAAGGAGCAGTGCCGCCCGAAAGGCGCGGCTGCCTTGAGTTTTCCTTCGCCAAAACTCCCTCCTCCGGCCACCAATCCGGGCAAGCTTGGTACGGTTTTGAAGCTCTCCTCCCGTGCAACAACCCCTCCAAAAGGCTCGATCCCTCTTGAGCTCGGACGTGAGGAGGCCCGAGCAGAAGAAGCCTCGAAGCATCATCAGGCTTAGGCCTAATTTGTGAGTGGACCTTTGTTTTAATAAAAAGCATGCGATGAATGATTTTATTAATCATTTATTTCTTCTGATGAGATTTATTGATTTCTCGCCTATTTGACAATTTTTCCTCCTTTGGAGAGATCCCGAAAATGAGATTTTCAGTGGATATATATATGTTTTGGATTTTATGAGAATAGTATGTATATAAATGCTAGCTAGCCATACGTGCTTGGTCCGTCATAATGAGGTAAAATACCATTATGGCGTGTCGTGAGTGTTAGACACAAGCGTCATAGCCCTATATGAAAACTTCTTTCTTTTTCAGTTTATTTAGGTTTTCATATAGGGAGTCCACACGTATATATACACTGTCCCTTTTCGGTCATAATGAAGAAAAATACAATTATGGCGCAATGTGCGCGTTAGACGCCAGCGTTGTAGCCTTGTATGAATTTCTATTTTTCTGAATTGTTTCTAGGATTCATACAAGGAGTCTGACGAGTGTAGATACATACGATATATGATTATATATAGTTTAGCCTGAGAGGCTTCATTTTATTTGAGTTTGTGACTAGCCAGTGCTAGTCGTGAAATTGCCAGATTATGAATTAAACGCTTTTGAGCTGCCGCATGCAGTATATTTTCTTTGAAATTAAAATGGGAATGCATAAATATATTGTTATTAAATTATTTTTGTCCACTCACTCTAACGTTATTAAATGTCTTCCCCTGGGCCCTTTGTTTTAAAATGCCCAGTCTGCAGAGTTCGGATTGGATCTAGTAGGAGACGAGGCATAGTCACCCGTATCTCCACCACCTTTCACCAGTAGGTTACCTGTTTAGCCTACTTGTCTTTTCTTATTTCTGCTAATGTCTAGTAGCTCTGAATACTTGGGTTTAATGTACATATTTTTGGTTGTGGGTGAAGGCTTGTAGATATTTTAGAATATTTTCGGATGATGTATATTATCTTAGATAATGTTTATTATCCTGTTGATGGTGATTGTTTTTGGGGAGCACGAAGGCTCCAGAAGTTAGGTTGGATTTAGAACCTTTTGACGTGTTTGCAGGTTTCTATTGAAAGGGTTGTCCATTTTCAAGGGAGGTTGTACCGAATTTTGCGGTAAATCTTTCCTTGGAGGTGGTCCCCGCACGATTTACTCCGGGTTCAGGGTGAAATTCGAGGCGGGTCGTGTCACCTACTGTGTCTCATTAAGTTTCCTAAAGTGACGAGATCACATATACATACTGCAAACAGGCCTGCAAGGATTGATGTCCGGATAAGAGGGCATGTTGATGTTCGGATGAGACAACATGTTGATGTCCGGATAAGAGGACATGTTGTCACCCATAGATGGTGACATGGTGACGCCAGAAATGTGGTACATGGTGTCACTAGGCCATGGCTCCCACGATTTAGGAGGAGGCCACTTGGTTCGATAAATACTCGCCAAGGAGGAATGCGAGTTTGGCACAACTTGATCTTTTGATCAATGATACTCATTCATCTGTTAATACTGGATTATGGTCATCATTGGGGGACGCATCAATGTCAATACCAATCCATATAGAGATCTCTACACTTATAAATTACACCGGTGTATATGATGACATGGTTTAATGAGTTTGATATCGAACCATACTTCGTTGAGAAAATACCAACGTTGTAGATTGGCCTAAATGGAAAGATGTGATCCAGTTTAAACAAAGAGATAGTAATTTGGTTAGATGACGCCGACATCCCAAGTGTAAACTCTGTCAGTTATGTCTTTGTTAGAAAGCGTAGTGAGAAAAAGAGTTTAGACTCATCTTCTGGCGCAAGGTCTCTCACAATTGCCCTGGAATCGACTACGATGAGATATACTCTCGTAATGGATGTCATTGCACTCCACTACCTTGTCAGTTTGGTAGTTTCTGAAAAACTGAACAAGCAGCTTATGGTCACAACTTATCTCTGTTGGGAACTAAGAGATGTACATAAAGATGATCTTGAATAGATCGGTTTTCACCCAATCAAGTGGCTCCTGACCATGGAGCGTGTTTGCAAGGTATTTGCTAAGTATCTACTTGATTAGGGAAGGGATATGAAGAATTATGCCTATTTGCGTGTAAATTATGGATGAATCGTGATGAACTCTTGTTAAACTAAGAGATGCCACTGATCCAAAATTATGAATGAAAGGACGATGAAGTGAGGACCGTTATTGATGATGTTTATTCATCTGTCGGCTTAAGGCAATCTAAAGGACGATGAAGTTATGCCTATATGTATCCCTTGATCGGTCAAAATCTTGAGAAGACTCGTTTTGTCCGTATGACGAAGAAGTTTTAGGAGAAATTCTCCATCTAAGTATGGTAACACATTCATGTATTTGTTACAATATGCTCAACTCGACATCTCATTCACTATAAACTTATAAGGCCAAGTTCTCCTAATCTTTCAACTCTCTTCCTAGCAGTCAAGCATCTTCGCTCCTTCTTAGATGAGTGTGAAGGAACATCAAGGTAGTGGCCGGATGCACCCACGCAATGCCAATGTAATGGCAGTGATTCCTTCTATGAAAGGTTCAGGCTTATTCATCCCTACAGAAAGACACATCAAATACGAAATCAGAATCTACCTAGTTTCGTAGGTCAAGTTCCACGGGACTGTAACATCTCGGAAATTCGGATTTCTATTTTTAAAAAGAAAATTATTTTCGAGCTATTTTATTTCAATTTCTATTATTCTTTCAATTATTTGTGGGTTCTGAAAATTATTTAAATTTTTGGTTTGTCAAATTTTATCTTTCGAGCTTATAGGATTAAATTAGACGTTGTTAAAAGTTCGTAGGATTTTTCGGAATATCGTTTAGACATCAGATTTATTTTTAATGATTTTTGGAAGTTTGTATTATCCAAAAATTTAATTAAAAATAGAAACTTTGGTGGCTTGATCTGGACCATTGGATTTTAAGAAACCGTTTAATTTTGGCCGATGATCGAAGAATATATCAATCGAAGAGGATTAACTTGGACCGGATCAAAACACAGTCCAGACCGACTTCGGTCTCGAGCTGCTCTGCAGCGACGACGGAGCTCGGACCTCCCTTCGCCGTCCGGTCACTTATGGCGCCCTACTCATGGCCACGGCTTCGTGTCGTCGTCCCCGACCTCACTATGTTCTTCGTTTTCGAAGACGAGCTCCGGCGAGAGAGAAAAGGAGGAGAGAAGGCGACTGCCTCTCCGATCGGGTTTCCGATTCCGGTCACGGCGGCGAACGTGACTGGTATGGAAAGCTCCGTCTCGTCGTCCCCAACATGATTGTGCTGTTAGATTTCCAAGACAAGCTCAGAGAAGGGAGAATCGAGCAGAAGAAGGATTTCTGGGTTCGCCGGCGAGTTTCTGTGTTTTCCGGCCACCGGCGAAGGCAAGTGAGGTATGGAACTTGATATTCTCGTCGAGCTCTACCTGTTTGTATAATTGAAATTGAGTTTTGTTGGGTTTGGAGAAAGTGAGGTTTTGGGCAGAGGTGGTGGCTGCTGTGCACCGCGAGTCGACGACGGCGGTGACGGTTGTTTTTGTAGCCTCTGGCTTTTGCTGGTATATTGAATTCATTTGAGTGATTGCAGGTACTTGAATTCAATATTGGGTACAGAGTTGAATAATTTGAAAAGTTGGGTTTTCAGCAGTGGTAGACCACCGTGTTCGGCACAGTGTCTGGCGACGGCGGCGGTGGTCGTTCAAGATGAGTGCTGCTTTCGGTGGGTGTTCTGAATTTGAATTCTTCATTTGGAGTTCCTGAATTACAGAGAAGAATGGATTTGAGACGGAAGGCAAGAACTGGTCTTTTTGTTGTTTGTAGTGAAAGAAGAATCATATAGATGCTTTATGTTCTTGAGTTTACAATTGGAAGTTTGGTATTGATTGTTTAGTTGGCCGGTGATCATTCTTTAGTTACAGTCATGATGTTTCAATTCCAGAAAGATGAAGAGTTAGGTGATAAGTGGTTGAACTGTGTTATATGGATTTGAACTTGTGTGTTAAGCTAGGGAAATGAATTTGAAGTTGTGGTGTTTGTGTTTCGCTGGAAAAGATGGTAACTGAATTGGATGGGGATGAAGCTGCATTAGAAACGTAGGCAGAGACTATAAAGCCAGAAGTATGGATACATTATGGGTGTATATGGTTTGTTGGGTGTCGAGAGTAAATTCGGTGGTTAGTTTGGTGCTTGGAGCATAGTTAGGATACGACTAATTACGAGTGGCGTGTGATTCGGTAGTTGTCGGAAGGAGAGATGAGTACATTGGTTCGGAATTCGTGAGAGAATATGAGAGGATTTGGTCGATAAGGCAATGTGAGTGTCCTTAACAATTTTGGCTTATACGAGGATTGAATGCAGGTAGCAGGATTTCGAAAGCAAAAGGATAAAGATTTCAGAATGCGTGTCGCTGAGTTACCAATTTTGTTTGATGTTAGAACTAACACTTGGATTCCAGGTAGGGTCTCTATCGGGGAAACCTTTCTTTAATTTGATAATTAGAGTAATAATTGAAATGAGTGATTTGTGTGACATTGACTGGTTAATTGTTGATTGTTATCGTTTTCGTTTTCGATAAAGCATATATAATCGGTGATTTATATGATTGTTGTTATCGCTTTTCATAAAAGCATGTAAATATTGTAATGCAAGTGTTGTTACTTATTGACATGCATAATGCATTGTGAGGAATTGTGAGAGGTAAGTATTGGTGATAGTAGGGCTGGGCTCGGTATGGTTACCGACAAGAAACTCTCAAATCGCCTACCGTATCAACTTCCGGCGGTAGGGAAATTCCGATGCCACAACCGACCGACGAAGTCAGTATCCTGACAGTTTGGTATACCGAACTTTCGGTCGGTAGCGGTACGGCTGGGCCTCCAACCGAACCTGCAAAACAGTGATTCAAAATCACTGCAAAAACCAAATATTTTTTTGTGTTTCTGAAATCTCGATGCCGACTTCATCATTCACAAAGCTCGAGCTTCAAATCTCGATTCTATAGCAAAGGATAATCACAAGTGATTTCATATAAAAATAAGATAGAAATAAAATCACAAACGTCGTTTTTAAACTTCGAAACCTCTTTGTTGCTTCTTGACATCCTGCCCCTAATTTCGAGTTTGAAGTTGATCAAACAAATCTTCAACGACCCTTAGAAGACAATTGAATTAGCATCAAAAGAACAAACCCGAGCCAAATGGACAAAATTATTATCAAAACACAGAAAGGCATAAACAAATCAAACAATGGATCGACAAAGCCATCATTGCAGAACTATTGAACCAAGCATATCAACCAAAATTCCAATTACATGAAGGAATTAGAGAGGAGAAAGAGTGGGCTTTGATCAATGGAAGAGAATTTGGAAAAGTAGGCTTTGATGGACGATGGTGATGGTGATGGTGGGAGAAGAAGAAAGAAAGGCTAGGTGAAGAACTGAAGATGAAGAACGACGAGGAGAGAAGAAAAGAATTGATCGAGTAATAGGGTTGAGAATCTATTTGATGTGTTAAGCACTTGTTTTGACTTCTGTAATAGAATAAGTTTAGCTTTTGCATATATATTCTGGTGGTTGGAGGCAAGCCTCTTCATGCACGAGGTACTGGGTTCAAGTCCCAACTCTTGCATAGTGGCAAATATTTTGTATTTAAAGGCGTGTATACGTACGTCGGTTGGTACAGTATACCGACGGTATACAGAAATCACGTACCGTAGCCGAGCTGAGATACATACTTGGTACGGCTCAGCCGAGCCGAGACTCTTGGTTACCGACTTTTCGGCTACCGACTATGTTGGCTCGGCTCGGAAGTTGGCTGGCTGGTTTATCTCGGCTCAAAATGCCAGCCCTAGGTGATAGTGGAGAAGATGAGAATGAGATCAAGAGAAAAGACACATTTTGTGTAGTTGAGTTTCCTCATGGGTTGTCCATGAATCTATGTCAGCCCATAAGTGCACGAACTGGGGAATGCAGAACCCTTCGATGGCGGACATCGATAAAACGATCTAATCGGGTTTCGGATTTGGAGACCATGAGTATAACAAGACGACTAACAAAAGAGGCACAGGTGGTGAGGTATTACTGATTGTTAGGTCGTATATTTGAGACATCTACACGGTATGGACGTGTAGGCTCACCTGTCTTTGATGTATGGACTAATCAGCCAGTAAATGAGTGGAGGAAGTTCATTAGCATATGCATTGAATTGTTATTATTTATATAAAGCATTGTATGATGTTTGATAACTTGATTGTTCGACGTAGTTAAGAATAACCTAAAGAGGTTTGGCCTTACTGAGCATAAGCTCACCCCTATAGACTCTTGTTCAGGTTCGTACGAGGTACGACACGTGTTTCTAGAAGACTATATGTGACGTTAGCTTACGTGTACAAGAGTCGAGAAGTGGAAGATTAGAAGTGAGATAGATCCGCAAGGCCCTCTTGTTTTGTAATTTGTAATTTATTTTGTTATTTGTAAACGTTTGTTTTTTTTTATTTTTATAATTTCTAGAAAAGTATTTGAAATTGTTTTATTTTCTTTTATTTTTCCTGCTCACGTCTCGGATTCAGTGTTAGGTGCTTGGAAACCATCGACACCGGGTTTGGGGTGTGACAGGGACCTACAGGACAGCTCGCTCGTTAGAAAATGGTGAAATTAGTACCATTGGAGGTCTCTGTGTCTACTTTCCAAGGACATCAACCATTTGATCACACCTATCATATTGAGTGAGTTATGTCTATTTTCATAAAGTAGGACAGATCTGTCCAAGAATCTGCTTTTGCAGAACAGTCAACTTCGACAGAGCTTTGTGATCAGCTCAAGATGAACTAGGTTATGGACCTTATATGGTTGGAAAGCTACGTGTGTCTAGTTTCCAGAACTTTATACGGTTCGTCCATACCTATTGTATCGAAGACGTTATGACTGTTTAA
Source organism: Fragaria nilgerrensis (assembly GCA_010134655.1). Lineage (NCBI taxonomy): Eukaryota > Viridiplantae > Streptophyta > Magnoliopsida > Rosales > Rosaceae > Fragaria > Fragaria nilgerrensis. The sequence continues at coordinate 12,727,816 of CM020981.1, forward strand.
GTACACAAAGGTCATGCCATGCGTGAATATGATTTTCAACGCGAACTTATGTTTTGAGTTGTTAGGTACCTTCTCCTTCAAGATCAAAATAATGCTAAGTATAGCAGGTCTGATCTAAGGATAATGTGGCTGGATTTAATGACTAAATCGTTGCCCAAGTCTACTTTTGAAGTATGTGAAGTGTATTGGCTTGCGTCGTTTATCTGTACTCCGAAATTGAGTTACCAATCAAGGGGAGTCGTTGTGTAGACATCAGGGGGAGTCCACATACATCACATATTATCTTCAATTGTAGTTGGTGCGTTGTGCTCCTTTTTCCTTCGTCTAAGTCTTTTGTTTTACCCACGAGATTTTTGTTTTACTTGGCAAGGTTTTTACCAAGGCAACACCATAAGCATCATATCGTATTAGGGACGCAACACAAGGGGGAGTGTTTAAGGAAATTATATTTTTGTCCTTCTGTTATGTGTTTTGCCCTAATACACGTAGGATTGGTTAATCCAGTTTCCTTATTAGAATAGATTACAGTTGATAGATCTTCTAGATCCTTCGGGAGACTCTATGTAATGTCTATAAATAGGTCCTTCTATCAATGAATGAGTAGACCGTTATTCTCGTTATCTTTTCTCCTTCAACAATAAAGACTAATAGATGTCAACTTTAAACCACAAGGACTATACAATATTTTGCTCTTTGATAATTTTGTAAGTTTGGGTACTATATTGTTGGTCACCTAAGTCTTCAGACGCTGTTAGTGTAAAATATCCTTTTCTTTATACAGCAGTCATTATATATGCCGTTATATACCAAATATAGCATGCTTGAGAGCAGCCGCACCGGCCCTTACTTCAAATATGGCATTTGTTAATGATCTTAAATAATATAAGATTAAGCGAGCATTATAACTGACTAACTTTTTACTTGTACATTTGCATGCGACCACGGTCACCTAAAAAGAAACTTGAGTGGTTAATTTTGGTTTATTGTATTATACAGTTATGCGTCCTTTTACCTAAGTAGTTCTTCTTTATTATCTCTATGTTTTATATTCTTTTTATTTATTTATTTATTTTGTTGTTTACTATAATAACTTTTGTTTAATTTGTTTCATTATAGTAGTTTAGTATAATTGTCATACAGTTTACGGATCGCACCAAATTAACCTAAATGGGGCACCGGCTCTCTCCAAAACCTAGCCATCAGGGCTACGGTTCTCAATTTTGGTGACCGTTTTCGGTCTCCATTCTAAGTGGGGGTCACTTCTCCGTACTTCCAAGTTGGCCCCTCACCGCGAAACTCTTCTCCATACTCCCAAGGCTGGGTTTGAAATGGATCAAGCCATTTCATGGTGGTCGGGCTTCGTACTGGGAGGAATTGAAAACCGGAAGCAGTGGATTGGCTTGATTGTTCCAATGCCGCTCTGGTCTAGAGACTTGATTGTACTTGCTACTAGTTAGATGCAGTTTGGCGTGGCGGTAGTGGCCCGTCCCGAAAAGAAGCCGAGAATCCGTTCAGATGGTAGACTCAATTCAGATTGGGTGCATTTTTAGGGCCCAAGCTGGTTTTGAGGCCCAAGCCATGTTGGTGTACAAACTAACTTCTGTTTTGAAGCCCAATGGAGGTTTGGGACTGGAATGGGGGAGGGTTTCAATGTGGACTCCTCTTGGAGCCTTTAGATGGAATTGGGCTCTCTTATGGGCCAACCGAATGAGCCCTAAGCTGCTAGGGTTTCGTATTTGCAACCCGAGAGGTGTCAATCCATGAAGAAATGAATACCTTGTTACAAGTGTCACTATTGAATCTTCTGCAGTAGTACTGAAAGATGATTCAAGTTATTATGCAGAGCATGGAATGTCAAATTAGTGGACCACGAGACATTTACCACCGTGGGTACTACCACAACGTCTTGTTCTGTCTATAGATGGTAGCGGATGGTATTTAATGGTCACTCTGGCTTTAGGCTTTCACAATATTCTCAAAATTCGATTACAATATTTCTGATGGGAGGAGTGTCTCATCAGGTGGCAACGTAATTACAAAGAGTATACTCGTACTCATGCATCATAAATCAGACCAATAGTTAGATATCGCTTATCTATATTGATGTCAATATGACTCCCCCTCAAAACTCCAAGTTTGAGGTTGGCAACATCAACACTTCAAGATAAATTGTCCAAATATATATACTCAAAATTTAAGGCTCGAGTCTGCACGGTTAGAACTCCAAGTTCTAAGGTGGAGTGAAGGGTCACACTAATTTGTATTTTGTACTCGAAGCTTCAAGTTCGAATTTTTACTATTAGAACTTCAAGTTCTACAATACAATATTGAAACTTCTGGTTTAATATTACATGCATTCAAAATTCATATATCAACATATAGGGTTGTTGGCCCGTATGAATAACAATAAAATTTAAACAATAAGTACAGTAATGAAATTACATAACAAAATAAGAAAACTGTAAAGTGCGAAAATAAATTAATTTTACATTAGAAACTTCTGGTTCTATGAATGAAGAAAATATACAGAGTTTCTGATCTGATTAACTTCACATATATAATGATCTTGTGTATTTCCTCTAATTGTATGTACAAGAACATGGCATCGTAATAAAGTGAGGAGCTTCATGCCCCTATATGATTAGGGATCACAATATGTGGTTTCAATGAATATTTCATAACTATAAGGAACTTTTAGTCCTTGTTAACTGCATAAGTTTTGTGAAACGTCATATCTCAATTTCGATTATATTACTGATGAGGAACTTCAAGCCCCTATATTTCAATCAAGAGACTTCATGTCTCAATTTGAATAAAAGATTCAATGGACTTGGTAATCAGCATCATGTTTTAACATATTAGCATGATAATCATATAATGATACTAAAAGAAAACTTATAGGAAACAATTAAGGAATGTAATCCTTGTACCAATGACTATGAGTTAACATAAATATATCTGTGAAATTCAAGCCGAATGTACAGCTTCTAGCTTTGGCTAAGTATCCAACATATTAACCTTCAAAACTCCCATTATCATACGGAGGAGGAGGGAATCTCAAATACCAAATTCATGCCTCTTATATTCATCGAGAATTACAGTATGTAAGTTCATATACTCAATTGTATTGCTTTGAGGATCTTCTGGATCTTCTGGCCCTCGTAAATTTCACGAGTACTGAGACTTCATATGATCTTTACAAGAAACTTCTAGCCCTTGTATAATCGAGTCAACATACATGATCTATAAACTGAGATATATTTCAAAGATTGAAAACACATGTAAACAATATCCAATTATCCAATAGAAGGTAAGAAGGAAAAATCAAATCTCTAGAAAACCGCCGGAACAATGAAAAAATAATAATCATACCCTAATTTCATTGTACAATCTATCAAATGTACCATTTAAGTGTCTTCCCAGATATTAAGGACCAAAGATTAGATCTCCGACCCGACCTGCAATTGTCTTTTGGTCTTCAATTGTCAGTGTCATACTTTCTCCATCTAAAAGAGGACCTGAGATTTTGCAACCAGTAAATACCCTCATATCATGGCAATATTGTATGAAACAATAATCTAGAGACAAACTAACTCTCATTTGCATAACAAAATAGGTAGAGACAATTATTCCTTCTATATGGGTGCGATGATCCATGAAGCCTCAAGTTGATCATTTTACGACTAATGGGGGATAAACAAATTTATAAACCAAACAATGTAAAATTGAAAAGTAACGACAAAGATTGGTTAGTATAAACATATATCATGATGGGCAGATCATATAGAATCTAAGAATCCCCTTTTTGTTCGCTTCCTAAAGCCAATCACGAATCAAATGCTCCTGATATGCAAGCTAGTAGCTAGCAGTCCTTAAACAAAGATATATAAAGAATGATCCGGCCAATACGTTTACAAAAATACAACCTGCGAATCAAAACCTTTACAGGTCAAAGAAAATCAACCTCAAAATGAACTCATCCACAAAATTGTTTTGGTTTTCTAGGGTTTGGCCGTTATCAACTCAACTCAAATGTCGTGTTGATAACGTATTATAAAATAAAGAAAAGATAGAGAGAAGACACAAAGAGAGTAGTTGGGAGGAGATAGAAGTGTTCTCGTTCATTCTCATTAGCTTCTTTATATAGAGGTAAAATTTACATCAGAGTACATAACTAATGAGTAATTACGTAGATAACCACATAGATAATAATATTTATAACAGTTCACAATTTGGTAAATAACCTAACTGCTGTCTTTATTATAATAGAGATAACTGATACACGCTTAAGCTTGATTTATTAAAAGTTATTTTTTAGTCCCCCTTACAATATAAATACATTCAAACCCTTTTACCTTCCAAAATATTCTCAAAGAAAAAAAAAAATTGTCGGGAATATATGGAAATATTACAAATTATAGAATGATTTGAGCATTTGGCCAACTTCTCAAAACAAACCACGATCGTTGATCAACATCCAACTATTGCAGCAATATCCAACAAATGGTTTTGTACATAGGACTAGTTTTCCTTTCTTATCATGGCTATTATGAGAAGTAGATTGGCCTCTCAGCATTCAACAGTGAAACTGCACCTTTGCTTCATTTTCCCGGAAGGCAATGACAGTGAGTCGAAATAAGATTACCAACTAGAGTGAGCCATCTATGACACTTTATAATCAAGTAATCAACGTCCTCCCGCAGAAAGACTTTCTCATTAAAAGAGAGAAGTTGAAATTTCTTCATCTCTTAGGCTTTGAAACAATTTTGGCATTCAAACTGGAACACGGTTTGAAGCCAAAATTTATCATCCCTATATTTAAAGGGAGACTCTTTTCCTTTTACAAAATCATGAAAAAGAGGTTTAAAACTTGTCTGGTAAATCATAGATCCGATATATGATCTCAAAAGATTTTGAAGAAACATTGATGCTTTACTCCTTGCTCTTTTATTGGAATGTATAAGAAAACTTGTTTTTCTTCCCTCCATTACTTTCTCAGGATGTCAGAGAAACTTGACGACAAAGTACAAATGAAGTGAAGAGAGAAAATCTGGAAAACAAGATACATGCATGTATGAGGAATGGAGGATTTTGTGAATGGATGATTTGCCATGGTAGCTCTTGCCTCATGTTCCTCTATTTATAGCATTGTGTTGAGGTAGGTATTTATTGGCACATTGTACTGGTGCATCTACATTCTACGAACCAAATAAATTTTATGAAATAGTTTCTATACAAGATCCATATACACTACCAGAAGAAAGGCTTTAGCCGACGAAAAAAAAAAACCAGGCCGACGAAGCTTTTATTCGTTGGCTAAAGTCCACTTTAGCCGACGAATAAAAGCTTCGTCGGCTAAGTAAAATTTTCGTCGGCTATGGTAAACTTTAGCCGACGAAAAAAAAATTCGTCGGCTAAAGTTCACAGACTATGGCCGACGAAATATTTAAAAGTTTAGCCGACGAAATTAATATGTCGTCGGCTAAAGTGCTTTATATTTGCGGATCTGGACAGCAGCAGCTCATCTGGGAAAAAAAACGGGAGAAGAAAAAACGGGAGAAAACGTTTGGGTATTGTCGAAATATGTCCATAATTAGTTTGTGGAGCCATATATAGGTACGTATATGTATATATATGTTAATTAATTGAGTTTTATTTGAGTTGATCGATTTTAAGTGTGATTGAGTTTATTGATTTTGATTGTGATTGAGTTGATTAATTTTGAGTACGTTGGATGTATATATATATATGTGTTGATCGATTTGGTTGATGATTTGAATTGATAATATATATGAATTAATTTGTTGTTAATAAATAGTACATATATATATATATGTTAATTAATTTATAATATTATTGTGTTTATATGGTATGAAGTTGTTGATGATATATATGAGTTCATGATGATTTTGTGATGATGTTGATATATAATATTGTTATGATCGAGTTGATTGATTTTGAGTATGTTGGATGTATATATATATATATAATATATATATATATATATATATATACACACACACACATATATGTTGATCGATTTGGTTGATGATTTGATATGATATATATGAATTAAGTTGTTTATAAGTAGTAGATATATATATATATATATGTTAATTAATTGATAATATTGTGTTGATGGTATATACCACAATGATGATTTTGTGATGACGTAGATATATATATATATGTGTGTGTGTGTGTTAATTAATTTGTTATTAATTAGTTGTAGTACGTAGAATATATAGTAAATGAATTGAGATTTTATATATGGTATGAATTTCATTAATAATTAGCTAGCAGTAGCAGCGTTATAAATATATATTTTGTTATATTTTCAGGATATGGATAAGAGTTGGATTTCGCTTCCAAAATGGGACAAAAGATACGGTGCAGGAGTTATGAGTTTTATAGAATATGCGCTGGCTAATGCTAACGGGAATACAATTTTCTATTGCCCGTGCACGAAATGTCAGTGTCGCAGCGATATGCATCGATTTCCCATTGACAAAGTATGGCAGCACCTGAGGAGTAACGGGTTTTGGGAGAAGTACACATGTTGGTTATATTACGGTGAAACATCATCAGGGGGTCCGCATGATCATGGGCAATTTTGTGAGACGGGCAGTACATCCAACGATCCAACAACGGCATTCATCAACGACATGTTTCCTTATGAGAGCGGTGTATGCGCTGAAGGACAGTATATGCCTGACCCGGTGCAGCCCTTCCCTAGAGCTGTCAACACTGCTGGTATTGAAAAGTATAACAAACTGCTTGCTTTCCAACAGACTCCTGTGTACCCCGGTTGTCAGAAGACCGTTCTTGAAACTGTGATGGACGTAATGAAGATTAAAGTTGAGACAAAATCGACCGTGAAGGCTGTTGATGATTATCTACAGTACACTGCTGCCCCACGGTCATCGTCTTCCTACCACTCATCGTAAGGTCCGATGTATCTTGAAAGATCTTGGCCTTTCCTACATCAAGATCCATGCATGCAGATATGACTGCGTTCTCTTCTGGGGTAAAGATCCAGAAGGGAATGACCTTGGTGGGCTTGACGCATATCCGTATGTCACACTGACAGGTATAAGCTGACTTCTTTTAGCCGACGAATTACAGTAGAAGTCGTCGGCCAAAACCATCTTAGCCGACGAAGAATACTAGAAGTCGTCGGCTAAAATAACTTATAGCCGACGACTTTCATTTCAAGTCGTCGGCTAAAAGAACTTAAAGCCGACGAACTGAAAAGGAATTCGTCGGCTATAACCATCTTAGCCGACGAATACCCTAATATTTCGTCGGTTTTATTAATTTTTATATTTTTTTATTACCTAGTATAGCTGACGATGATTTAGGATATTCGTCGGCTAAACCCTAAACTTTTTCTGTTACATACTATAGCCCTATCTTCGGTGGTTATTTTACGTAAAATTTTTATACGACTTGTTGTGTCTCATCGATTTGAAAATATTTTCAGTTGAAGGTCCGGCCAAAATACGAAATTTAGACGGTCCAACGACCTTTTCCGTGCCTTTAGGGGTTTGACTTACGGATTAACCGTCCGGATCGAGCACTTACCTTGTCAGATCAAGTTGAATTTTTTCCCATACATGTATTTTATCATGATGGTCAGATCTGACCGTCGGATTTCCTTTTCTCAAGTTTGATCATCACAATCAGAACATGCCTACTAATGTTGTATAACTTGTTTACCAAGTGTTAAGTAAATGTTCCGTTTCAAAAAAAAACTATACGTAGAACCTTCAAACGTGAAAAAGTCGTGAAATAAGACATGACCAGAATGGTGAAATACGTCTACGGTTGAAAAATCACGGTATTCCGGTCATGTCTCGGTGCCGATTGTTGCGGTCAATGCAATTTTCCATTCTTTCTCCCTATGGGTAGCCCTATCTTCGGTGGTTATTTTGCGTAAAATTTTTATACGAGTTGTTGCTTCTCATCGGTTTGAAACTATTTTCAGTTGAAGGTCCGGCCAAAATACGTAATTTAGACAGTCCAATGACCTTTTCCGTGCGTTTAGGGGTTTGACTTAACGGATTGACCGTCCGGATCGAGCCCTTAACCTTGTCGGATCAAGTTGAATTTTTTCCCATACATGTATTTTATCATGATAGTCAGATCTGACGGTCGGATTTTCGTTCTCAAGTTTGATCATCACGAGCAGCAGTCACAGTTTGACGAATGTTTAAAAAGTAAAATTTTTATATGACTTTTACCTTAGCCGACGAGATTATTATCTTAAGCCGACGAAATTATTATTTCGTCGGCTAAAGTTTTAGGTAAGCCGACGAAATTATTATTTCGTCGGCTAAAGTGTTCGGGTATAACCCAGCTCGACTGGTTGTATGCCCTAGCCTCCTTTTCCTCTCCCTCTCCGAATTTCGCCTCCTCTTATTTCCGCTCCCTCTCCCGGTCGCCGCCCTCTCCCTCTCACTCTCCCGGTCGCCGCCTCCTCTCCCTCTCCCTCTCCCGGTCTTGGCCTCCGCTCCCTCTCCCTCTCCGGCCGGCCTCCTCCTCCTCCTCCTCCGCCCTCCTCCTCCGGCCTCGTCCTCCTCCTGCTCGGCCTCCGGCCTCCTCCTCCTCCTCCTCCTCCTTCTCCTCCGGCCGGCCGGCCTCCTCCTGCTTCGGCCTCCTCCTCCTGCTGCTCCGGCCTCCTCCTGCTGCTGCTCTGGTCCTCCCTCCTCCTCCTCGAGTACGTTTTTTGAGCTTTAGTTATATTTTGTGTTTACTTTTATTTTCCGTTTAATTATAATGTTGTGGTGTTGTTAGGAAGTGTATATTTGTATTTAGGAAGTGTATATTGTTATTTAATAAGTGTATATTTGTATTTAGTATTTAGGAAATGTATATATTTGTTTTGTATTTTGTGTTTGCTTTGATATTCCGGTCAATTGCAATGTTGTGGTGTTGTTAGGAAGTGTATATTTTTATTTATGAAGTGTATATTTAGGAAGTGTATATATGTAAAATTTAGGAAGTGAAAATTAGTATTTAGAAAGTGTATATATTTTTTACATTTTTTAAATGAGTTTGTATTTTTTGATTTTGTGGCCTTGATTCAAATTAATATTTTAAATAGGATGAGCGGTAATATTAGATCGACGAAGGGTTCGAAGGGCCAAAGGTCCGTATCGTCTGAGGGAACCTCTAGCAACCCTCAGACGTCGTTTCAGGGCCCTATGACAGCTAGACATGCGAGCCTTCTGCAGACGGCGCAGAGGCAGCCGGAGGTGCCCCCTTCATCGAGACAGCGGGGCTTCCCTTATTCCGCGAGGCAGTTGTTTGCTCAGCCTCAGACGGAGGTGTCTGCACCCCGTATGCCTGAGATACACCGGGCGCCCACTCCAGCTCCTACTTCTTCGGATAGTGGGTCATCTGGGGTACAGATGCCGCCGCCTCACCTATTCCTTCCGCGGATGATACCGGCCATACCTGTAGTCGATGACTCAGGGACGCCGATTTATCCACTGCCCCCGCCAGTGGCTCCATCAGCGGCGTACCGGTTCGTGCCTTTTGATACGCCTCTTATTTCCGCGAGGGTATCATCATCGGAGGCGGAATCCGTCGCGTCCGCGTCCGATCCCTCAGGTAATGAAAGATGAATGATTTGTTTTGTTATAATTCTCCGATTCCGATTTTAATAATCAATTTGGTTTATCATGTCATAGGCACCGTCGGAGCGAAGCCGGCAAAGAAGAAGAGAGGCCCCGTCACAGGGAAGGCTCTGGAGAAGATCGTCGGTACCTCAGGGAGGATTGTCATCGGTACTGACGGGGATGGCGACGTAGTATCGGGCGGGAATCGAGGACGTACTCCGGCCGCGTGGGAGCGCTCATTAGGGATAGAGTCCCTATGTTGTGGTCAGACTGGGGCGAGGTCCCGCAGGAGGTTAAAGACATGGTCCACAACGCGATGTCGGTGAGTTTACAAAATGCCTGAATAATATTATGTATTACATTGTAGATTTCTGGAAAAACTAAACTAATAAACGGTTAAATGCAGGTGTGGTTTGAGGTTCCCGAGCCCTTGAAGAGCAGCTGGGCGGACTTTGTGCATGGGGGAAGGTACGTTGGGAAATTAATGAAAAAACAAAACTGTATGTCATATTAATAATATTTCTAATATTTTTGTTGTATCTGTAGGTGCAAGAAGTGGAAGAACGAGTTGCGGACCCATTGGACTACGCACGGGAACGCATGTTCTGCTACCCCTGCTGAGTTTCAATACAGAGAGTACGAGTGGCGTTGGCTTCTGACATCAGAATTCAACAACCCTCGTAAACAGGTATTTAAATAAATTAATTAGCTAATTTATCATTAAGTACGTGCGTTTTAAAATATTTTACTAATAGTTTACTTTTTTCTTTGAAGGCGGTTTCCCGGGCGAACGCTCAGAACCGGCAACGCAACACAAGGAACCATCATGCCGGTTCTAAACTGTTCGCTGTCTTCATGTACGAGGCGGCCAGGGAACATCCAGAGGTCAAGCAGTACGTCTATACGTACGAGAAGGCATATCCTGACTCCGAGGAGGATATAGTAAGTAATCTTTCCTTTTTACGAAATTTTTAATTTTACTTATATATATGTTAAAATGTTGATTGATAATTTTTTTCCTATCCAATTAGGCAAGGGTGAGGGAGGCTAGTGACGAGGTGATGAGTGCTATAGTGAGGGAGACATGGCCGGACACGCAGGAGGAAGAGATGTCCGAAGCCATTTCCCGGATCGACACTTCAGATCCCAGGGTTGGGGCGAGGATCATGGGCACAGCCTTCCCACCGCGAGAAAACAATTTCTACTGCCGGAGTCTAGGAAAGAAGGGCCAGGGGGTCTTGAAGACCACTCCAGGATTTCAACGAAAGGCAGCCTCGACTAGCAGCAGGACGACTCAGCTAGAGTCGGAAGTTGAGAGACTACGGGAAGAGCAAGCCACTCATGCTGCCGCTCAGGCTGCTCAGGCTGACGTTCATGCCGCTCAGGTTGCGCTCAGGCTGCCGCTCATGCTGCCCAGTTCACCGAATTTAGAGCCTATACTAGAGCCCTACATGCAGCCCAGCAGGCCCAGCAGCAGCAGATGTTCCAGTACTTCCAGGAGTTGAGAGCTGCCCACATTCAGGGACTTCCACCTCCGCCCATGCCTGCGCCTATAGAGATACCTCAGCCGCCGCAATCTCCTCACCAGCAGGCCCCAGATTCGGATATTGATTTAGACCATTTAGATTTTGTGTAGTTGATACTTTATATAGTTTTATGAATTTTGTGTATTTTTTTTTATTACTGGAATGGAGTTATAGCCGACGAAATATGCCACAATTCGTCGGCTATAGCATTTTTATTTTTTTTCAATATAGTTAAGCCGAGCCGACGAATTATGGAATATTTCGTTCGCTAAACTCTATTAAAGCCGACGAAATAGAGCCTCTTTCGTCGGCTATAATTATTTTTTAATTTTTTAATTATATACTTTAGCCGACGAATATCTCAGTTCTGTCGGCTAAACGCTTGGAGTAAAGCCGACGAATATTTCTGTTACGTCGGCTTAAGTCTGGCAGTATAGCCGACGACATAGGACGTCGTCGGCTAAAGTCTGGCAGTATAGCCGACGAAAGATAGAGTTTGTTTCGTCGGCTTAAATTCGTGAACAAAGGCCGACGACAAAATAGTTCGTCGGCTATTGTCTGGACAATAGCCGACGACCCTAGACCGTCGTCGGCTAAAGTCATCGCCGACTACCCTTTCCCGACGACACTATAGCCGACGAAGCCTCGTCGGCTAAAACTTTAGCTGACGAGTTAGGATAACAGGCCGACGAAAATTTTTCGTCGGCTAAAGTACTTGTCCTGGTAGTGATACATGGTATCTGGTGAAAACCATAATCCATATCCATGACAATTTAATTTAAAACTTTTCTCAAAAAATAATGAACTGATTGTTATATTTAATTATATGCATATAAGTTCCTTCTTTAAGAAAAAAAAAAAACTTGAGTAATATAGTAATGTCAACTAAACTCTAACCGCGTTCTTAACGGTTGAACTCGAGTCTAATATAAGGAACAAAATTATTTCGTTCGTTACATAACATCCGGTGATCATTTTCTGTAAAAAAAAATAAAAAATAGTGAGGAGCACTATCTAAGTATCTATCCCACTATATTGGGTTGAACACAATATGCACATTTCTCATTCGACGATCATCTATAACAACATTTAGTGATCTAGAAATTGAATTTTACAACCGCTGCAAGTAGTCTAGTCCTCGAGTGTCAAGCAAGAAACTCTCCAAGCCAAGAGTTTGAAGTTGTTAATGTTATATAAATGCTCATACCACTAAAGCTAAGTTGAGGATGCAAATGATTTGATGTGCCTTCGATTCTTAAGATACATTTCATCTTATTGCCGGGTCCAACAGTTAGATGAATAGATCTAATATGAATTAGGATACCAACCAAAAACGATAATTCGTGATTGGGCTCATCAATATTGAACAATAACAGTTAGTGGACTTCCAGATGTTCCTGATTTAATGGGCTAGAAGTTTAGAGAGCTACAGGCTTGTATAGACATTTTTGTACATAAAGCCTAATATACTCATCTCATTTTTAAACACAAAATCCCATCACTTCTGTGATTAAACACAAAATCCTTACAAGATCAAGTGGACCACACAAACTCCAACAGATTTGAACACCCAAAAACAAAGATTAATAAACTTTAGCTAATGATGAAGGGCTTTAGTTTATTGGGTAACCTCGTGCAACCATTAGGAGCCTTTGTTATTAATGTTAAAAAATGGTACTTTTGCACCAGGAAAAGCTCATGCCAGCTTAAGATTGTTTCACTTAGTTTAATAATGCAACTAGACCACGTTTAAGCCCCTAAATCAAAAGAAAGCTCACTAGTTTAGTTTACTCAAGGTCAGAGGAAACATCCTTGCAAGGAAACCTAGAAGATGGAAATAGAAGAAACGCAAATGGGCGCTTTTGTTTATTCAACATGGTCTCCCTCATGCTTACAACAAGGCAAGAAATAGGTTGTCTCCTAAATAATGATTAGCAGTTTCACCTAAACAATCATACATTCATACCATTTCTTGTATTTCTCCTTAGATTTCAATCTGGAATATATTGATTATTGACACAATTTTACTCAGTTATTTTTGATCTAATATTAACAGCGATCAACGGAAAATAGTGATACACGAAAACGAAAATATTACCTAAACACTCTTCGTTTATTTTTGTTCAAATCTAATAATAAACATAACTGAATAATAATATTGCGAACCATATTACCATAATGTTGAGTATTAGACAACTCAATACTTATATTCCGATAATTTGAACTTTAATCATTTGAAGTAAGGGAGCATGATTGAGCTTGAGTGCTAATTACATTTCCAAAGATTAGCCTCAATCTTGTACCCAACAAATAAAAAAAACTCAAATGATTAAACTAATGATAGCCTAATATACCCTGTCATTCCCCAATTATATAATCCAAAGCCCACCAACAAAACATGCTTTTCCAAACATAATCCTTAAAATCATATATACTTTTCCACATTCCGATACCACCCTTACCTCCCCCCGCATGTTCCGGCCCTATAATTAAACTAACCCATGGGTATAATCGTCAACACAACTCAAAATCGCGTACGTGCGACCCAACCCAAACATCGATTAACGGAAAAAACCGAATTAAAGCATTAACCACATGATGACCAGCTCAGCAGGTCAGACACGTGGGCCCCAACAAAAATGCTTGAACGGGTTATCAAAGCAAAAGCTGGCCTTGGGGTTAATGGTCGCACGTGCACGTGCGGAGAATCGTTGAATGGACGGCCGGGATCGGCTCTGATTAGATCAGACGGTGAGGGAGGGTCGCTGAACCGACTCGGCCGGTGAAGAAGGTGAGAAGGAACGGGGGTAGGGGAAATAAAGAAAATAAAAATTGGGTGGCAAATGATTTGGGTTGGGCTGTTGACCGTTGACCAGATCCAGCAAAGACAGAGGGGTAACTTTGACCGAAAGTGCACGTGTGGGTGGGCAGGGATACACGTGTGCTTTGCTGTTTCATAGAGAACTGTGCTCCACGTAGGTTCCACATGAGTGGTAATAAAAGAGTAGAGGCCCAAGTTGGGTAAGGTCCGTCTAGGAAGTTATCAGGGTGTTAGGAAATTATTTATTTGCCCTTGTTCGTACGTTCATAACTCAAATTTATTTCCTTGTGTTCTTGGTCCTCGTCGTTACTTCCAAATAATTGATGGGAGAATTCAATTAATTGTGGATTCGGTATCTGATTTTGATTAAGTTGAATAATGTGGTATCGGTACGAGCAAGATTTGTTTGTTAAAAACTTGAGTTAGCGAAATTAATAAAGAAGAGTATATTGTACTTGTAGATCAAACCACAAAAATTCGATCAGAAGATAAATATTGAAATTCACTTTCATTTTAAAAATAAGTCATATTTTAATCTGTTAAAAGTCATTTCTCTCGTGAAAGAGGTTCCAAGATCATATATCACTTCATTCAATATGAAAGAAGTTTAACATTTATGACTTAACTGATATAAAGTTAGGCCCACGAACAACTTTAAACTAATGGAATAATGAGAAAAAAATATAAAAGAGGGATAGAAGTTCTCAAGATATTAGTTGTACGCTCATGTCATTGGAGATAGATTTTAACATAACTATTTGAATCGTGCTTGAAATTATCTTACGAAATACAATTTTATATGTGATTTAACGATACAATAAAACTTAGTAATTCTTATGTGGTAATGTACAATTCAATTTTAATAACTTCGTGAGTCAAACACGTATGGTCATAGAAAAGATGGAGTTCTCGACTATGATTTCCGACCGCTAGCTACTTGCAACGATCTATGACCCTGTACTGCTGTACAATAGAGTTTAGCTGGTGGCAATAGTGATTTTGAAACCTACATGTATTGATAAAATTAATTAATTGCACATATGAATACAGAACCCCTGAATCCGAAATTCTCTGGCATGGGAATGGTTTTGTAGCATACCAAAAGAAAGAGATCAGTCTGACCCCTACAAAGATCATGAAAATCTCTTGGACTAGAACAGGATAAGATACTATCCAGATTACACAGTCTGGTCTTTCCTCAAAGTTGCAAGAACAATCCAGATTAAAAGAAGGAAAAGCTCATATGGATGGGGTCTAGAGGAAGCTGACATATAAATGTGATTGGTGGAGGTGGGGATCGCGGGAGGGGCATGAAATTCCTGTGACCAACACATGACTAATCAAGCCAACTGAAGCGTCTTATCAAACTCTCGGAAAAGACCCCCAAATTCCCGTTCGCTCAAATCATTGAGAATGCCTGATGGTCCTAATCCATCCGAAGGAGATTGTCATAAGGGTATTTTGGTCATTCTGGGTTCACCAGATAGAAACAAGCACCCAAAAAGGGGGTCACGCTTCACGTGCTGTCCACATGGGGACGGAACCGTGTGGGGAAATGGTGGGCGGGTCCTATTATCGGGTTGTCGCGTAAAACGGACAAAACCAATCCATTCCTTCATGTAATTCTTCTCCTGGGGATAAATAATTAAATAAATAATTATGAGGTGAAGAAGAGAGAGCTGCAAGGAGGGGGTGATACTCTCAGTTTAAACGTAGAAATGCCATTGTCGTTTTGCAAGGTTGTACTTGGGAAAGATCTATGGGATTCTAATCATCGTCCTCATTGTCGACAATGTCGACGTTGAGAAAGGCATCTGCTACATTCTTCAACAGTTTTTGAAGCTCCTTGTATGGTCAAATCGGTCGGGGTGAATGATTGTATTTCATTTCACATCAAATTTATTGGAGCTTGATAAATAATTTTACTTTCATTTCATTGGGAAATGATTAAGTTTTTGAATTATCGTATATACCCTGGCATACCCAGTAGTGTTTGGTCTATTCTCTTATCAGTAAGTAGAAGATCGTGAGTTCAATTTACAATAGACTCGTTGTATCATTAGCATTATATAAGTATCAACAAGCAAATCAGATATACATAAAAATGAGATAATCAATACTCAATATAATACATTCTACGAACAATTCAGAGTATTTATAGAAATGAGAAGTTTCTCACAATCAAGATAGGAAAAACTGTATAGAACGTTTTCATACAACATGAGACCTTCCAAACTCAAGAATTTGAAGCCAAGCTCTTCAGCCAACTCTTCTAATTTTAAAATAAACATATTTTAAAATAAATATTTTTCAATTTGGATGCTTAAACAAATTTCTTCTATCATTAGTCAGTTCAACTCTAGAACTGCTTATATCTTACAGTTACTTGTTTATGATTGGATCCAGCTCATAAAAGTTTTCTTAAAGGGAATATGAAAAAAGCCAATCACTCTAGGGAGTCTAGCTCTCGTAGAATACACCATAAGAGGAATCAAGACGAATAAGTTTACAATTTTCGTCAAAAACAAACTGAAGTTAGGACACAGTTAGCTTCTTAGTTTTTTAGTAACAATTGAGACCATAAATAAATTCCTATATTAGTGTCATCTTAAAAAATAAAAAACTTTTTGTGAAAATAAATTTTTATTTTGAGTTTTAATTTGGCAAAATAGAGTTTATATTTATGATATAAATAGGCAAAAATTAAGTAAATGTCAAATTGGGTGATAGGAACAAGTGCAAAGGGGAGGGACCTGGTTCACGTGAGAATCAGGTGGGAAGTAGGGAAAGGGGGCCTCGTACGGCCAAGCGAAGGGCATGATGATGGGGCCGTGGTTTGTGGGGTAGTGTGACTGTGTGAAGGCCAAATGACTTAATGAAGTAATAATGACTAATTATGACGTGGCAATTGGGGGGAACACGTGGGACAGCTAGCATGCACCCGTGGGGACACACTTAATCATCACCCGACATCTTGTCTGCCTTCCTTTCGCCAATTATTATTAAATTTTCCTAAGACTAGACACTCCATCATCATCACCATCATTATTAGCATCATGATTTATCCTCATCATGCTCATCATCATGGTATTTCTGAGTTTCAACTTCATCTTTGCCTTTTCTGTAGGGCATTTTTATAGCCCACGCTCTCGTAGGGGCGGCCTTTTGAGTGTCGAGCGAATTGAACGAGCCCCTGAGTTAGGTTACTAATAATTAATTGGGCCGCGGATTTTAAGTTTGAAGGTGCGCTTGCATCATTAATATTAATATGTAATTGTTTAAATTGTGGTATGTAAAAATCGAATGAAGATTAGAGATTTTAAATTTTTTTCTTTCAATTTCTTTTTTGATCTGATTAAACTAAACATCCATAATAAGAGTACATCTGATTTCATCTGTTTGGCTGATAATGGTGATCTGATGTTGGGGTCAAATCTTGATGTCAGACTTACAGGTGAGTTTTGGCGTGAAGTGTTTGGCTTCAAGCGTCAAAGGTTGGACGGACGACGGGTCGACGACGTTGATCTGGTGTTCATTCGACACCCGCAGTGGTCGACAGGACTATGGCCTCCGGCTAGGAGGGGTGGGTACGACCCACTTTCTGTTCATATCCTTTGAGCCTTGGCATGGTTAATGGGCCCGTTATGGGCTGAAGGTTTGGCCATTGGGCCAATTTTGGGCTACTCTGTTTATTTTCAGCAATTTTATTTTTGCAGTTGTGTTTTATTTATAGTTTTTTTATAATCCGGATCATCGTTTGGTTTGGAGATGTGGGCTCAGTCCCGGTAGGTGCACGCAGCGTGTCATGTTTGCTCTTATGAGGCGGCGAGTTCCTTGCACTGTCAAATGGTCGCAGCCTCCTAGTGGCAAGATGAAACTAAGGGTCACTGGTAATTTCCAGTAGCATCATACCTGGAAAACTGATAGACATAGTAACTTATGGCTCTGTATGAGTAGTTTTTTTTCCGGTATGTCACCGAATTTGTAAAGAAAAATGGAGTAGTCAATGATGCACTATTTGCTAAATGGTGCTTATTAAAATGCATAGATTTGTAGACATGCCTAGTATTATTTTAGGGTGTTCTTACAGTATGGGGTTTAGGCACAATGTCTCTCATTGTATTCTAAAGTTTCGTTAATAGTAATAGCGTGAGGGCCGCCGTTTTAGCCATTTTATTCAAAAAAAAAAAAAAAAAAAAGAGTATATTTGATTCAAGCTAGTGTTCAGCTCCTTAGTTGGAAACACTTGAGACTATTTTTTTGGGTTTTAATTTTGTTAACGGTATTAGTATATATGTCTGTAATGCGACGTAGATAACCGGATCAAAATACTGCATATTAATTGCTCGATTTACTTACACCGTAGTGCATACCGTAGTGCATAGAAGAATTTTTGAATTAATTGAACTAGAGGTGGTTTTAAGTAACTGAGTTGAAATTACAACCGGAATTCTCTGTAACACGGTATTAACCTGGTTTCAAAATTCAAACAAATGGATCGACCAAGAAAAATTGAACTTACGTTATTGATATTTAATATAGCAATATACATAAAATTCTAACTCAATTACGATAGGAGCTTTCCGCAAACTCTTTTTTACTTGTGAATTGGTTTCCCTCACGTTGCTAACTATAATTCATATGAAAAAGAATGTTACTTCTGTGATTCTCTAACTTTTCCATGATATATTTGTAGCATTTTCATGTGTAGTCATTTTAATATTTGCCATCTCTCAAGAAAAAGGAGAAGCTAGTAGAGTAGGATTCACTATACCCATAGATAAAAGAAGAACACTAAAGTGACTAAACCGACAGCAAGTCGAAGCTAATATCCCATAGATAGTAGATGGCACTATTAGCTAACGCTAAACGATGGTGAAGGCCTTCGAAATTGGGCACTAGTCATTATAGTAGATGTCACAATAATGCTTCCATAAATCATGGTTTGTCATGCGGTCATCATTGGACCGAGTTTAGGGATGTGCTTGGCCTATAAAAGATATTGATTGGTCTTCTCCTTCTAAAGTCTATGTCGTTTTCGTCGAAATCTGATTTCAAAAATATAAAAAATCATCAACACCATATCCACCCGCGCATTGTGCGATGTGTTTCGTTATATGCTTGTCAAATTAGTACAAGTTTAGTTGTTACACACGTAAAAACATGTATATTTTTATGAAATGTCTAAATAACGATACATTAGGTCATCTTCGGTGAGAGGAGCTATATTGAGGTCAGAGTTATAATTTAGTTCTAAAAAATATTATTTTTTATTCATAAACTACTAAATCATCTCCGATAAGAGATGGCTAAAGTTTAGTCCCATCAAATATTTTATAATTTCACAATATATTTTTCAATATTTGTTACCTTACCTATAAATATATTGTCACGTTTGTAAATTTAGGTATCACATCAGATATAAGACAGTATATACGTACAACAAGACTATGAGCGTGACTACCACCTTTTATTGTACTATCAATCAAACTTAGATGTACGTTTGGTGCATGTGTCATGTCAGCTGTAACTAAACTGGAAATATGACCTAATACTTTAACATAAAATCATCTGGGGGCAACATGTGTTTGTAGTGATTAGTGACGGCAAGAGAGTGACTTTAACAGTTTCACACCCTATCATCAATAAGTGGGATTTATATAAATTTATTTTACTATTTGAGGTTTGATGTTAACTTGATTGTGCCCGTTTTTGTAATTTAAAAAATTTATTTTATAAAATTTTTAATTTTCATAAATCATACTTAATTGTATAAATTTTGTCTAATTTGAACATTAATTTTGATTTTTATAACTCATTTTATGGGTTAAAATAGTCATATAAAAACAAAAACTTCTTTTATGACCCTTTCTCTAAGATTCCATACAAACATTTAACATCCAAATTAGACGGAGTTTCAACAATTGAGCATGATTTATGAAAATTAGAAACTTTAAGGAGTAAATTTTTAAAATTAAAAGTATAGGGACTAAATGATGTTAACACTAAACCTCAAAGGGGTAAACATAAATTAATCTAAAAGTAAATGTAATGCTACTGATTTGAATGGCTTTAGTAGAAATTGGATATTTTCCAATACGTTTAACATATAAACTACATGTCATTATCATTTTTGAGTCTTAATTGAGTTTACTTGAATAAGGATACTATTTTACCGTTACAATGAATTTTTCATATGTTTACTACAATACTACACGAGTCATTAAAGCCGTGATGTGAGTTTTTGAAGTGATAGTGAATACATGAGTTCTCAAAGGAGTTCTTGAAGTGATAAACGATTACAGAAGACATGTACGGAATCTCAAACTATTAACATACAATAGCGTTACTCATAAATGTTAATTTTATAGATTCTTCTTTCCTTTTGTTTGGTGGTGCCATCATTAGCAATTGTTTATGACTTATCATCTAGTCATAGTGAGAACATTTGACTACATTTGAATCTGAATGCAAAGCTTCGTTTACATTATAGATAGATATAACTAAGGCTCCGTTTTTGTTATTGCGTTTTCAGGAAAAAAAATCGCCACTTATTTGAACATACTGCCCCGTTTGGTTATTTAGATAAGACCCGCATTTAACGAAAATTGTGGTCATATACCGCGCATTTGAGAAGCAGCAACCTAGCTACTTTTATATTTATGCGTTTATGGACCTCGGAAAAAAAGGTGGACGTTTAACGAATATTTCAAATATACCCATAACAACACTATCTAATTTTTAATTTACATCACATGTCCCATTCCTTCACGTGTGTTCTTCCTCTTTCTTTACACTACTCTTACCCCTCCAGAAACTACAATTGCCAGTCTTTGGCCAATGAAAGAGCGAATACCAAAAGAAAGGGATGAACCCAATTTCCGAAGAAGAGTAAGAAAAAGTTGCATTTGAACTGAAAAAAATAATAATAATAATTTCAGAAGACCTAATCGATGGATTTGTTGGGCATGCAAAACTTGAAAAGCAGAAGGAATCTTACAAATTCAGACTCAAAATGAAATGAAAGAGCGAAAACGTAATGACCCATCGCAATTTCATGAGTAGAAGTACGAGCTCGGTTATTCACGGAAGAGTGGAAGACCAAATTGAAACAAAATCCTTTTTGCAGAAAAGATTTCCAATTGCCAATAAGACCGGACACAACTTTCCTAATCGCCGAAACAGCTCAGCACCTCATGAAAGCTAAATCATATATATGAGCTTGAGACAATAAGTTTTGTTGTATTACGTATTTTTACCTGATGAAGAACTGATGTTCAGAACTTCAGATATCAATTGAGAAAAGTTTTCAATATCATATATGTCCAATTTTGTCATATCGGTGTAAAAGCTCTTTAATAGTTCTTTTCACCAAACACATTCACATTATTTTTCATAATTATTATACTTGTGAAATCATGATTTACCAAACACTAAACTGATTAATTTCACAACTGATTATAATTATCGCTGAGTTATTTAACAGCTGATTATTCTCACTTCAATGCCAAACTGAGCCTTATCAATAAGCATACTGATATGGTTTATGTTTGACAGCCATATGAACTAGTTTTTGAAAGATAAATATTTCAATGATAAGACTCATGTCATAATGGCAACAAAACACTATTACATTAGAGAGTTAGCTCACTTATTTAATTAAGCTAAACACAAGATTAAACTAGATACAAGAGAAACATAAAAACTAGAGTCAATTAAGGCGCTCAATTGCGGTACTAGATACAAGATTAAACTAGATACAAAACAAGATACAAGAGAAACATAAAAAATAGAGTCAATTAAAGCGCTCAATTGCGGTACTCCAAACTTCATGAATCCATCTAGCCGCATCAGGCTTGCTCAGTATGCCAAGCTGTTCAAACACCGCGACTTAAGCCACGATCAGTTTGAAATCACGCGCAACAACCCAATTCCAAACATAATTTTTTTGGGGTTCGGGTTTAGACCTTAACCCAAGGATCTGAGCCCATTCCTAAATCCTAGCAGATTTACATCTCTTGCAGCCGATCTCCACCAACATTGACGACGGCCAAGACTGCTTAACCGTCATCACCCTTGAGCACATCGACATCATCATCAATCCCAGCCTGGACCTAGCTCCAGGAGCCGAGTCCAAGCCCAAGGACTCGTGTCTAAGCCCAAGCCTAAGGACCCGTGTCCAAGCCCAGGCCCAAGGACCTTAGGCCAAGCCAAAACCCGATTAGGTAGCTGCTGGATCTTCGCAGCAGCCATGGATTTCGACGGCTTCCAAGGTCCTTATCTCAACATACAGATCGTCGATATTAGCAGGTTGATCATCATCTTCCTTGATTAGCTTTTCGCCATCTGTTAGCAAGCATGGCAAACATCTTAGATTGAAGGTTATTTGGCAATCCCATCCCTCTTTGAAGAGTTGTCGACCTGAAACCACTTATTGCAAGTTGTTTATTTAGTGTTATGGACACCGACCTTCTCTCATCAGAACGACCCTTAGCTACTAACAAAAGCCATGGATAGAGCCCTAGTTTGGTATGGACACCAACCTTCTCTCATTGGAAGGTGTCGTATGTGAAGAGGATCTTCTCTCTCTAAAACGCCGCCTTTGTTTTCTCACCATTGGATGGTTGGGAGAGTCCAAGATTTGACGCCGCCGTTAGGAAAAACCTTTGAAATCCTAAGTCGCTCCTTGTAATTCGGAGTAACATTGCACCTCTTTGATATCAATCACAGCCATATGAGTGATTTTTTTTGAATAAAAGGGCTACAACGGCGGCCCTCACTCCATTACCATTAACGAAACTTCTGAATACAAGAGGGGGGGGGGGGAGACATTGTGCCTAAATCCCATACTGTAAGAACACCCTAAAATAACATTAGACATATCTACAAAATCTATGCAGTCTAACAAGCACCATTTAACAAAAAGTGCATCATTGGCTACTCCAATTGCTTTACAAATTCGGCGACATACCGGAAAAATACTGCTCATACAGAGCCATAAGTTACTGTGTCTATCAGCTTTCCGGGTATGATACCACTGGAAATTACCAGTGACCCTTAATTTCATCTTGTCACTAGGAGGCTGCGACCATTTAACAATGCAAGGAACTCGCCGCCTCATAAGAGCAAACATGGCACGCTGCGTGCACCTACCAGGACTGAGCCCACATCTCCAAACCAAACGATGTTCTGGATTTATTAAAAACTGTAAATAAAACACAACTGCAAAAATAAAATTGTTGAAAATAAACATAGTAGCCCAAAATGGGCCCAATGGCCAAACCTTCAGCCCATAACGGGCCCATTGACCATGCCAAGGCCCAAATGATATGAACAGAAAGTGGGTCGTACCCACCCCTCCTGGCCGGAGTCCATAGTCCCGTCAACCATCGCGGACGTCGAACGAACACCGAATCTACGCCATCGACCCGTCTTTCGTCTGGCCTTTGACGCTTGAAGCCAGACACTCCACGCAAAAACTCACCTCGAAGTCCGGCATCAAGATCTGACCTCAACATCGGATCACCATTATCAGCCGAACAGATGGAATCTGATCTATTCCATTGAACCTTGCCCGTCAACTGACAATAGATACTCCCCTTCATTCCGATTCGACAATTCATCCCCACTCCGATCTGAACCCGCAGCCATGACGCAACTATCCCTTCCTCCTAGAGGGACGAGATAAAACACCTCCTATTCCATTCTCTGACACCGAGACACATTCAGAGCACAAAACCCCTGTCCGGCCGCACCCCACACGTGCCGGCTAGGCCAGAGGCTGTCGCCGACATTAGGGAGAAGCCGGACAGGTACCAAGCCTACCAGCAGCGTCAAGAAGAGAAGAGAGTTCCCCTAGGGTTTAGAGAGAGAGAGAAGAGAACTTTTTAGTTTTCAGTAATTACATACCAGTGATTTTAGGATTGCTTAATTTAAGTTTTGAGAGCACAATTTTGATAACACATTTGATAACTTGGGATTTACATATAGAGAAATTTTAAATACACACCCCTATTATTTTATATTTCACATCAGATTTTATAGATATGTTTAATTACAAAAATATCCGTCAATTATTAGGGAAAAAAAGAAAAATAAATATATTTCATCTTCCCTAAAACCTAACTCTTCTCCACTATTACTACGCATCAAAAGAAAAGAAATAAAAAAAACCTCTTCTCTAAAATTCATCACCTGAATTTCGACTATTGTCGTAATTACATGTACTATTTACCGATTCATTTGGTTTTTTTTATTGACTTTAGTTTTTAATATATTTTATCTTCCCTAAAACCTAACTCTTCTCCACTATTACTACGAATCAAAAGAAAAGAAATAAAAAAACCTCTTCTCTAAAATTCATCACCTGAATTTCGACTACTGTCGTAATCACATGTACTATTAACCGATTTATTTATTTATTTTTATCAACTTTAGTTTTTAGTATAATTTTTATCTTGCAGACTAAAAACTAGTTTTTATGTTATTGTATTTCTACTAGTTTCTGAACTTAAAAAAAATTATGTATGTTTAATATTTTTTTTTCTTCAAATTCTAGCCGATCGATATTATATTGGAGATTTGGAGTTCGAATATAATATTACTATTTTGATTATAAATTGAAAAATATCAAGAAAAAATTTCTAACTCGATAAAAAATAAAACTAACAGAAAATAAAAGAGAACACGTAAAAAGAGTTGTGAATAGTAAATATATAATAATTATATTAAATAACAGATTATTATTAGGTTTAGATATTAAGAGTATTTTAAACAGTTTGAGATGTGTATTTAGTATAATATTGAAATAAAAAACTAGATGGTAATGTTTCAAGTAAGAGATGTGTATTTAAAATTACTCTTACATATATTTGATTTTCTTCAATAAAACATAGATTTTAGATCGCCCTATCAATATCAATCAATGATCGATCTAAAGATCTGTTAGTAATGATTCAGGATGGTTAATTAATATATCGCAGCATTACCAATCAATCACTGTTTATTTCAAAATGAATGATGAAATTGACTTTGTTATTCAATTTTATGTAAATGAGCTTTAATCACCGTTTTTTACCTACACGATTCATTCTGTTACAAATCTTTTATTTTTCATTAGTACGGTTTAGAATATAGAATTACATTATTTGATATTGGACGAAGTATCTCTCAATCCAAATTAATTTCAATCTGAAATATTAAATCATACTAATATTTGCTAACGGTGTATAATATTATTATTTTTGAATTCGGTCTATAATTAGGGCTGACTGGATTATCTGTAGATACTTGTATTATTGTACTTCCCTATCTGTAATGATTAGACTAAGTCACTTGGAAATGGATAAACAAATTTGGAAAATGAAATAAATGATTGGCTGATGTTTTTTTATTTTTTTTCCCCTGAAGGGATAAATGATTGGCACATTATCTCAGGACAGTGTTGTCATTTCATCAGGTCTGGCCACTCATCACCTCCAACTTGCCTGAGTTTAACACCTGGAGATGTAGATACAGATCCCACAGAAAGGCCAACCAATTCAAGGGACCGTGACCACACGCGGCTTGGTAAACAGGGGCCAGTTGGGGGAGTGTGTCTAGCACGCGCTACAGGTGGGAGAGTTGAGAAGGGAAGTGATGAGTTCAAATGATTGTGATGAGGAGGTGTCGGGAAGTGGAGGGACAAGATGACACGCACGACTGCTAGATGTGGGGTTTTTTGTGGGGCCCACCAAGGTGGGGAGGAAGAGCGTGGGGGAGCACGTGTTCGGAAGGCCCACGCAAGACATGTTGGTCCACGTGAGAGTTGGGGTTTCTTTCTTCCACGCTTTCCCCTCATTTTCAAACCTCCCTCGCTCCCCCACGTGAACTCCACTCTCCTCTGCCCCAGTCCTTTCTCTCTCTGTCTCTTTGTTTATTTTTCCTTCAAGATTTTTTCAGTCTTGGCTCAGCTGTAAAAGCTCTGTTAAAGTAACTTTATTTCAACCCTTTACCTTTACCGGTCCCTTGTACACTTCGGTTTTACCTACAAAAACCTACTTGCACTGCCTAAATAACATCTCTTAACTCCATCTCAGAATGTTACTCAATTTAAGGAGGGGTTGTATCTAAATTACACTTGGTCTCAGGGCGTTACTTAACTCCGTCTTAATGAAAACCGGACAACTTTGTCACCATTTTCATGCAAAAATATTGGTTATTCGGCATTGATTTCCCGTGTTCTGTTACTTGACTTGATTGAATGTCTAGAGCTGACTTTTACAGAAGCATTTAAAAAAAGTCAATAGACATAATTCAAATACCAACTAGCTCCGGGAGTTACTTAAGGCTTATTTTTCTTACCTAATTTACAAAGTCACATAATTACAGCCGCTCAGATTGGTCCATCGCACTCTCGCTGTGTCCAGTAGCAAAACCACCTCTAATTTCAACGCCCCAGTTCCAAGAGCGTGACTAGCACGTGCAACCGGGCGGGGTCTTCTATCCGTAACACGGTAACTGTAGAGGGGTACGAAACGCACCGGTTTGAACCGGAAGAAAAGGTTGAGAAAGCGATGCCTTTGGCCGAGACCCACTGCCCTCGTGGGAATCGCATGGGAAAGGAAAAAGGAAGGGATTGAAAAGATGGCCATGGATAAAAAAAAAAAAAAAAAAAAAAGGAGATAAAGACCACCGTGGGTGAGGGGGCCCCCACCACGAAGAACCAGAAGAGAGAGAACCAGGAGGGAAAAGCTGATCTGTCTGTTTTGCCGCCAATCATGATCATCCGTTCCACCTGATTTGATGGTTTGCCAAGCTTTGCCTGTTCTGGTCCTAATGAAGCCACAGAGGATAATGCTTGCGGGTCCCAGAATTTTTCAGCCGTCCGATTTTTACCATAATGATTTGATGGTGGGGGTGGGTCCCGGAGGACATTAATGCCTGGGATACGGTTGTGATTTGCATTTCGGGGTGGGTCATGAGTGCGACCGAGTTGCATTAATTTGGTTACATTTACTTTTAGGGGCTGGTATGTGGGACTTAAATTTACCATTAACTCCTCTAACATCTTCTTACATCATTTGGTAATTATTAGTGTCAGTATTTGTTTTGTCTAGTGATAAGTATCTCGTTCATGATTCTTAGATTACACAATTGACTCATGTAATATTAGCTGTGATATTTAAGTTGTTAATCTGATAAAAAGATGTAACAGATTTTATGTTATTAGTAATCTCGTATTGTTTTTTTTTTGAATATGAGTAGCTAGGTAACTCAGAACTTGAATCACGGTCTTTGACGTTTCAATGGGCGAACTTCAGTAAGTAAAAACGTATGCTTACTAACATGTTTATTAATGGTTCACGAGTGACCATAAATACTATGAGTTTTGTTTTAAATTCAATATATGCGGAGATGACAAATCATGTGATTTTTTGACGTTACAAACATAAAAGTGCGGGCAAAATTGAGATGTGAACAATTACGTTTGAATTAGTCATTTTGCAGGAACTGAAACTTTGTCGCTAGCTTGTTGTTATTGATTTTGGAGTAATAGAGTGCGCTCTTACTTTATTCTTAATATCATGCGTTCGATCGTTCAATATATTCCATGAGCTTTCATCATTAATAAAGAAAATAGTTAAATAAGAAAAAAAAAACTACAAAATGATCTTATACCATATCACTTTTTCCTAATTATTTTTAATAAAAGAAAAGTGAATCAATTTAAAGAACCTGATTAAACTTATTTTTCCTAAAATACATCTTCAAATGAAGTTGATTGAACTTTTATAGTTTCATTCACGATAGTATCAAAAGTGACTAATTGTTGAGACCAAGAGACAAAAAAAAAAAAAAAAAAAAATTTCTGATATACTAGAAAATGAACTTAGTTTAGCACTCGGTAAAAATTTTAAGTAAGCTTTATTCCAATCTACTTCAACCATTACCACCCGTTGTAAAAAGTAACCCAAATTCGTTACATGAAATACCCAACATTTTCTTTAAAACCTTGTTGACATTATCTACTAACTTTTATGGAAAATGCTGAATTTAGGGTTGATTGATGATTCTAAGTCCGGATCCGAAGTAAATGATATTGCAGCGTTATCGAAAAACATTAATTGTGATTACTGATTATTATTTTCGATTTCATTTCCCAAAAGAAAGTTATAAAAATTTAATTCCCCCCAACTCCTATGTCAATATCTTATAATAAATAGAAATTAATTTGTAACCAATAGTTGTATCTGTTTTTGGTCAAACACTAGTTAGTACCCAATTTACCATGATACCAATGTGTACCAAATGCACAGACAGCACAGTAATGTTTCCCAAATCCAGTTAAAAGGGCGGGTCCTTAATTCACCCATCCTTATTTACCATGGTTAAATGAAGGGCCTAGAGAGAGAGAGAGAGAGAGAGAGATAAGAGAGAGAAATAGAGAGAGGGTATTATTTTCTGAGGGAACAAGACTACAAGTGCCATGATTGAGATAATTGGGCTTCCTTCCCTGACACCTTAGTCATGATTGAACTTCCACACCCATTTCCTCACTTTCTATAAAACCCATTCAACATCCCCACCACTCTTCTCCAAAACCAAACATCTCTCTCAACCCTCTTCCTTCAAAGCCTTCTCTCTCTCTCTGTTTCCTCTTGAAGCAAACAAGAAGCTCACACAAATCAAGCAGCTAAGCTCAGAGGGGTTTTTTTTTTTTTTCTTTGACAGAGAAAACCAGCCAAACCAACGATGATGGTTGAAAGAGAAGATTTGGGTCTGAGTCTGAGCTTGAGTGCTTTCCCTCACCAGACTCATCATCCCAACAACAATAACAATAACAACCACACCTTTCAGCTCAATCTCATGCCCTCTTTGGTCCCAACTTCATCTTCTCCTCATTCCGGGTTCAATCCACAAAAGCCCTCTTGGAATGATGCCTTGGCTTCTTCAGGTTTGTACATCTCCCATGGAGTTTTCTCATCACTTTTATGTATTTGCATGGCTTCCATTTTCAGATCTGGCTTTCGTTCACCCCTTTCCATCTGTTTTATTTACTCATCTTTCCCCCTTTTCCTTTTTTCTCAGTTTTTTCAGATCTGTGTAACTTTTGATCAATTTAAAACCAGACCCATGATTTGTTACACCTCCAATTCCAATACCCATTACTTGTTTTCGTCACTAATGCATCTTGATCCGAACATGCAGATCGGAACTCGGACACGTGTCGTGGACCGGCCCGGTCCTTTCTCCGGGGCATCGATGTGAACCGTCTGCCGTCCACAGGCGACTGCGAGGATGTGTCGTCGCCGAACAGCACCGTATCAAGCGTAAGCGGGAAGCGAAGCGAGAGAGAGGCCAATGGCGAAGATCTCGACCTCGAAAGAGACGGCTCACGAGGCATGAGCGACGAAGAGGACGGCGAGACCTCGAGAAAGAAGCTTAGGCTCTCCAAGGACCAGTCGGCCATTCTCGAAGAGAGCTTCAAGGAGCACAACACCCTCAACCCTGTAAGTAGTGGACGATGCGATAAAATTTTCAGTTGGGTTTATGTTTATCATAAAAGGAAGCTTCTCTTTGGTTCTGACATGAATGGTTTTGTCTTTGTTGCAGAAGCAAAAGCTAGCTTTGGCCAAGCAGCTCGGGCTCAGGCCTAGACAGGTGGAGGTCTGGTTTCAGAACAGAAGGGCAAGGTGAGCAATTTTCTTCCATGTCTCATGGGTATTTTGGGTGATAACATAAAATTTAATGGGTCATTTTTACCCTTCTGGAGTGTGGTTATTTACTGGGTTCTTTGTGATTTGCAGGACTAAGCTGAAGCAAACTGAGGTGGACTGTGAGTTCCTAAAGAGGTGCTGCGAGAATCTGACGGAGGAGAACCGGCGGTTGCAGAAAGAAGTTCAGGAGCTGAGAGCACTGAAACTCTCCCCACAGTTTTACATGCAGATGACCCCACCAACCACCCTCACCATGTGCCCCTCGTGTGAGCGTGTCGCGGTCCCACCCAACTCCACATCACCCGCTGCCACCGTCGATCCCCGGCCCATCACCACCACCACCACCACCACCCCATGGTGCCCGTGCACCATCCTCGGGCTATCCCCGTCGCCGGGCCATGGGCGGCCGCCGCTCCCGTCCCGCAACAACAACGGCAGTTCGAAGCCTTCCGCACCGCCCGGCCGTGATCCGGCCGAGGGTATTTTGGTGGGTCGGACATATCTCCGTACCGATTATGTGCGAAAAAAGAAGCGGTTGTAATAGCGTACCGATTCTGATAAATATTCTCAGCTCGAAGTTTAGGTGTCTTAAGATATGGTGGGTAGAATATGTGATTTGGTGGGTCTTATGTGTTTTGTAGTATTTGACCCATCATTCTCATCATCTTGTTCTTCATCATCTTCCTTTGTAGATTAAGGTTTGGTGGTGCTACTAATATTTCTTCCCCCTTTTCCCATAAACAATTTGTAGGGGAAAAGGAAAGGGAAGAAGAAGAGGAGGACTCTTGATGTAAAGTGTTAATGTCTAATTATAATTTCATTTTAACAAATGTTAAAAAGAAGAGGTTGTGTTCTTAAATCAATCACGAAGACTGATAGAATCTCTCTATCTCCCTTTTGTCTAATGTTTTAGAATCCTCAATTTATGGGATTTGGTGGTGAGTGGTAGATTGTGGGTTACAAATTCTTGTGGGATTTGGGAGTTGTTGAATATTAAGATCAAGATGGACCCAGAAGTGGTATTTTCAGTCCTTAAAGGTGTGGACAAGTTCCTAGTTCTTGGGGATTTTCAAGTGTTTGACAAAACCTTGTTCCTAAATGGTGGCTAATGTTTGTTGCTTTCTCTGCCAAGAATGTCAAAACTCCTAATTTTGGGGATTTGATATAGGATCACTTTTTATTTAGCTAATTATTTACTTGCCTTAGATTGCTACTCACTAAGGTAGCTGAAGTTGTTCATACTATGTTTTGGTTTAGTTGGTACTCAAAGAAATATGCTCACTGATTTCTAGAGGAAAGTAAAGCCACTACGGTATGTTTACTAAATCTGGAATGGAATTGAGAGTGGTGTAATTGATTCCGGAATGGATGAATTGAGGCGTTTACTAACATGTCAAGGTATTAGAATGGATGTGGTCTCAAGGGGGGAGGTGGGTATCAGAATCAAGGTAATGGAATCAACTTTTTCTCCCCAAAATATTCTCACATAATTATAATATTTCTAAATGACCCAACCCTATATATATATATATATAAGAGAAGACGACAAAATATTATTAGATTAGAAAACAACGACGACAAAATAGAAAAGAAGACGGCGCACTCCAAGGTCTGTTTCTCTCTTCCATGGTGATCGATAAGCTTCTTTGTTTTTGTTTATCGTCTCCTCTCTGTTTCGTTCGGTTCTATTTCATTCATGAGTGTTCATATCTGTGCTGCAAAAATTTGAACACACGCACTTGAGTTAACCAATATAACCAATATATATAGTTTAGGTGGTTTGATGAATATATCATCCAAGAATATTTACATTTTTGAAAAGAAGAACAATAAAATTGCAAACATCTAGCTTCCTTTCTTGTAAGGGTATTTTAGTAATCAAACTAGTTTTAATTCCGATTCTATATGGTAAGTAAACAACATCAATCGTAATTTAGTTTTATTCCTGTTTTGATTTCTTATGGTAAGTAAACAGTATAATTGAATGAAATATTCTGATACCGATTCTTGTTGATACCAATTCATAATAAGTTACATTCCAAGTTAGTAAACGTGCCATAAGTTTGTCTCAGCACTAATATTCTTGAGTTTTTCATAAAAGGCTTTGAAGCTCCAGTTATTGGGCTCCAAGTTTTCTTGCAGAAAATAAAATGTCACAAGTTGAAGCCCTAGCTCAAATCCAATCCTTCTGTACTTTGTGTTTGTATAGGACTATAGGCACTGTTTTGAGGTCATAATAATTCAATTAGCATTTAACCTCATTGGTTTTGTTGGTTATGGAAAGACAGTAAAATACTTTGAAACCAGGGACTTGAAACCAAGACTACAAAGAGTACTGATTATTCCCAAGACTTCTCGTTGTCATTTCCGGCACACTATCCTCGGCCATCATTATCTGCTTGTATGATGTACAACAACTACTGGTTCAAATCGGAGTGTCGATCGGACCCAAATCGGAATAGTATCATCCAAGCTAGTTTCAAGGAAGTTTCCTACATTCAAAGAAAAAGATAGGGTAACTTAGTTTTGTCCTGAATATTTATAATTAAGAAGCTTCTTTGAAACTATTGCATGTTTAATCCCATATATCTTTAAACCGCCTCCTATATAGGAGATCAGAATGAATGTATGAGATTCTAATTATATGAGAAGCATTTCCCACCTGTCTGCCAGATGATGATGTACTTAAGCAGGTAGTTGTGCTACACGGTTAATCCTGTACCATTGTAACGAATAGCTAAGCAGAGAGAAATTGAAGAAGGCAAGTAAAGATATCACATTAGAGTATTAGACTTGTATATATATCAGTTTTCTGTTTATGTTTGAGGTATTTACAGAACACATTGAATCAAACCCAGATAAATTTACTAGAAAGAAATAAATCCAACCGAAACTAGAGTAAAATTTGAATTACTTAGGGGAATCATAATGGTTGACGTATCAATCATTTGCCTTCTATATTGAACAAGTTCTTCTGGCATGGGTTGCCATTCTATTAGACAACATCTGTCATGCATCCTCACTTTCGGTTTCTTCATCCGATTCCATACCTACTTGGTTCATGGTTGAAAAGATGTTTCTTCTCTCCTTCCTCAAGACATTCCTCAAAGGCTGAGTGGCTGACGATCGACTTGGCCAGGTTGGGAATGCTGCTATCTCACTTGATCCAGCATATTAATGTTTGTGAACATGCACAGACAATCTCATAGATGAGGACGAAGTTACAATTGTTTGGATGCTTGAACAAAGTTCTACTCGATCGATTCCATGCATTTATACTTGTTACTTCATACCAATTACCAAGCATGTCCGACTGTCCGAGGACCACACACATGTACAATGTAAAAGCTCAATCAAGGAATATCTGCCTTAGACAGAGCTATGAAAGATTAGATTGGACTTTAACAATATTACGTGACTTATAGTTTAAGCAATTGATTAAACTTAATCAAAGTATTACAAGTTGTATAAGGAATGTAATATATGTAATATGTAGATAATATATAGTTTTTACATATTATATTGATTAAGGAATCCATATATAATATATTCGATATAAATCTTTTATGGGCAAGGCACAGTTGAACTCTATAAATACATGAGCATAAGTCCATGTACTCATCATAAGACGCATACAGTCCCTATCAATCAAGAAACACATTAACGTTGGTAAGTCTAGTTTTTACATATTATATTGATTAAGGAATCTATATATAATATATTCGATATGATCTCATATCTTTAGTAAATCTTTTATGAGCAAGGCATAGTTGAACTCTATAAATACATGAGCATTTCCATGTACTCATCATAAGACGCATAGAGCAGAGCCGGCCCTGGGGCGGTCAAGGCGGAGCTGCCGCACAGGGCCCCCGGCCGGCAAGGGGCCCCTTTTTTTTTGTCCAGTGGAAGTTTATATATATATATATATATATATATATATATAAAACAATTTATCTTTGTTAACAAACTGGGTGTCTGGTTGAGTTGGTTTAGGGGGCGTTTTTGTTTGATGCGGCAAGCAGATCAGTAGTTCGAGCGAGGCCCCTTGCTTTTTTTTTATTTTTTTTCCTTTTTTTTTCCTTTTTCTATTAGGTTTAGTCGTGAAATTAAAAAAAAAACCCTATTCAATTATTGATCACCTCGGTTTGATCGCTGTTCCTCCGTCTCTCTACTCTCTGTTTCCTCCTGGTACTCATACTTCCTATCTTCATCTTCAAATTTCCCAACTCCTATCTCTTAATTGGCTTTGTTTATACACTCAAACTCTCTTGACTCTTGTTCTATTCCCTAAAGGTATTCTTTTGATTTCCTACAATTTTATACATAAATTGAATATACACACAATAAATTTAACAACTTGTTCCTTGTATTGGTTTGTAAATTTAGAAGCAAAGGAAGGGAGATTGGAGATTTGAAAGCAATTGAGGTTGGGGCTTCAAAATGGAAGGGCAGGAAGGCATCAAGAAACAAGATTTGGATGGAGATGAACTGTATCAAGAATTGAAGATCATACAACATCATCTACCAAAAGAAACAAAAACAGCAGGTGCAATACTAAACTTTTTACAAAGAATGAATTGTTTCCCCAATGCATTCATTGCATACAAGATATTATTGACTGTTTCAGTGACCGTGACATCTGCAGAGAGAAGTTTTTCTAAATTGAAGTTGCTAAAATCTTGTTTGAGATCAACCATAACTCAAACAAGATTGAATAAATTAGCTTTGATTTCAATTGAGAGTGAATTCCTAGAAAAACTTGATTATGAAAAATTGATTGATGACTTTGCTGATAAAAGTACAAGAAGATCAATTTTTCATAGCTAATTATATCTGTTGTTTCTTCTTTTATTAGTGGACTATTTTTTTTACGTCGTTAATATATATAATCAATGTTCTTTCAAGTTTTTTTTTTTCTCAACACAAAAGGCCCCAATTTTTTTCTCACACGGGTCCTTCAAAACATTGGACCGGCCCTGGCATAGAGTCCGTATCAATCAAGAAACACATTAACGCTGGTAAGTCTCAAGTTCTTTTATAAACCAGGAGTAAGTTCTGCAATGCCACCAAGTAGAAAATGCCCAAGGTAAAGATTAACCGAATCAAGTACCCAGAAGGCTAGGAACTGATTGAGCCTACTCTTCATGAGCTAGAAGCAAAGATGAAAGAAGCTGATAATGACACCCATGATGGTAAGAGAATATGTGAGAATAACACATCAAAAGAGCCGCTACATTTTTTTGATCTTTACCATCGGAGAAAAGAAATATCCAAGGAATTGTATGAATTCTGATTGGACCAACGTCACGCAGACAGCAAGCTAATTGCAAAGTGGAAGAAGCCTGGTTACGAACGCCTCTGCTGTTTAGGGTGCATGCAACCTGGGGATCATAATTTTGCGACTACCTGCGTCTGCCGAGTGCCCAAGCATCTAAGAGAGGAGAAAGTCATCCTTAGTCCTTAAAAAGATTGGCCTAGATTATCGTCTGTGCTAAACTGCTAATGTATTATTAGTAGTGCGTACGCTTCTTTTGCAAATTCAAAAATGTTTTGCTATCTGAGAGTTGAAAACTAAGAGATAGGTCTACAGTATTTTACGAAGTGTTTTCCTTCTGCATGGATTCTAATTTTTTTTTCTTATGTATATATATCACGCAATCTGTCATAAGTATTTGTTACTTAGAGCAACTGTGACTATGTTTTTTTTGGCCACGGGTAAGATATTGGGGAAAATTAGAAGAGTATTTGTTTGAATGTTTTTATTGTAATTTAGTTTGAGATTTAGAATCTACAAAAGTTAACCGTCATAATTCACCTTTGAATTTTGGCTATATATAGCTCTATATAGTTCATCAATGCTATTGTACACATGAAAAACTATATAGTAAACTACATATAGTTACTAACCAACACAAAATTTCAATTACAAATACATCATTTACTTATTATCTTACACATTTAAGGACAAAAATTAACAAATTAGGACAATTTAATGTCCACATGCATCTGTCATTATATTTTTACCAAACTACCCTTCACTACATATCCTACTACTACTACTGTCCACATGTGCTACTGTCGACCAAAAATGTGCTGCCACTGTCCACGTGTGCTACTGTCGAAAAAAAGTGCTCCTGTCGAGTAGGAAGGTGCTACTGAACAAAGCTGTTACTGTGACAATATGAAATCTTATGCTACTGACGGTGCTATTATAATCTTTTTCCGGCAATTCTTCGGAACCAAACAAAGTTGTTACTATGGCGATACAAAATCTTATGCTACTGGCCACTAAATAGCTGGTGCTACTACCGAATGTACAGTAGCATCACTCATACTCATCCAGATCTAAGATTTTGAAGCTAATCAAAATCATAATCAATTGCTACAATACTAAAGCACATAGCAAAACAAAACCCCTCCAGTTCCACACAACCCAATATTAATTGAAGCTTCAATTTCCACAATACCAAAACACCGCAATAAACGAATAAAAAGCACAAAACCAGTTGATGTAGTCAGAATCGGAGAACCATAGAGGGAACCAAACGGAGGAATGCGTAGAGAAAAGCGAGCTGCCGCTGGATTAGGCAGTGGAACTCGTCGACCTCAGAATGGATGGGATTGGGCTTTGAGCATATGGATCAGCCTTGGTTCAGTAGCAGTCGTCGTGGTTGTCGAGAATCTGGATCGACCTAATTCGGATTATTGGCAAGGCGTCGGAAGAACCGGGAAGGATCTTAACGTCATCGACAAGACCTCGCCGTCGTTCGCATTCGGGCATCGTCGGCGTTCATTGTCAGTGTCTAGCCATCGTCGTTGACGTCCAGCCATCGTCGACGTCAACATCCAGCCGTTGTCTTCCACGTCATCATGTCGCCGTCGTCGATGTCTTTTGTTCAAGCGTTGAGATAAGGATTGGGTGAGAGAGAGAGAGAGATAGAGAGAGAGAGAGAGAGAGAGAGAGAGAGAGAGAGAGAGAGATAGAGAGAGAGAGAGAGAGAGAGAGAGAGAGAGAGAGAGTCAGACCCACCCCGAATTTCATCCTGAACCCGAAGTAAATCCTGCGGGGACCACCTCCAAGGAAAATTTACCGAAAAATCGGCATAACCTCCCTTGAAAATGGACAACCCTTCCTAAATCAAACACATGCAAGCACTTTTAAAAGTTTTATCTTCAACCTTATAAACTCCTGGAGCCTTCATGCTCCTAAAATCACAGCCTTCATGCTCTCTAACCGTTTATAGGTTCAGAGCAACTCTAATAGGGAAGAAAAGAAATATAAAATACAATCAACGGAAGCTATAAAATGGACTATGCCTCGACTCCATGTATGCCCGACCTCAATTACACTAACCTGCAAACTGGGCATTTAAAACCGAAAGGCCCAGGGGAAATATTCAAAAACGTTATAGTGAGTGGACAAAAACATAAATTAGTAAAAATATTTATGTTTTCCCAATTTAATTTCCAAAGAAATCGAATGCATGCCTCAAGCGATAAAACTTTTATCTCTTAAATATCGAGCCTCTCAAACTCAATATATAAATCCATCAATATATATATGTATGTATCTACACACGTCCATACTCATTGTATGAGTTCTCACTACAAAAAAAAGGCTTTAGCCGACGAAAATAAAAAAACCAGGCCGACGAACTATTTTTTTGTCGGCTAAAGTGGACTTTAGCCGACGAAATTTTCCTTCGTCGGCTAATTTAAATTTTCGTCGGCTATGGTCAACTTTAGCCGACGAAATTAAAATTTCGTCTAAAGAAATGTTTTCGTCGGCTTTAGTCTGTGAACTTTAGCCGACGACTTTAAAAATTCTTTAGCCGATGAAATTTTAATTTTGTCGGCTAAAGTGCCTTATATTTGCAGATCTGGACAACAGCTCATCTGAAAAAAAAAACAGGAGAAAAAGCTTGTTGTCGAAATCTGTCCATAATTAGTTTGTGGAACTATATATAGGTACGTATATGTGTATATATGTTGATTTTGAGTTTTATTCGAGTTGATCGATTTTGAGTGTGATTGAGTTGATCGATTTTGAGTACGTTGGATGTATATATATGTGTTGATCGATTTGGTTGATGATTTGATGATATATATGAAGTTGTTGTTAATAAGTAGTAGTAGATATATATATATGTGTTAATTAATTTATAATATTGTGTTGATGGTATGAAGTTGTTGATGATATGAGTTGATGATGATTTTGTGATGATGTTGATATATACATTCTTATGAGTTGATCGATTTTGAGTACGTTGGATGTATATATATATATATCTATATATATATTATATATATATATATATATATATGTTTATCGATTTATTGGTTGATGATTTGATAATATATATGAAGTTGTTGTTAATATATAAGTAGTAGATATATATATATATATATATATATATATCTTAATTAATTTATAATATTGTGTTGATGGTATGAAGTTGTTGATGTGATGAGTTGATGATGATTTTATGATGATGTTGATATATATAATATGTTATGTAATTATTTAGTATATATATATACATGTGTGTTAATTAATTTGTTATTAATTAGTTGTAATACGTAGAATATATACTAAATGAATTGAGATTTTATATATGAAATTTAATTAATAATTAGGTAGAGTTATATTTTCAGAGTTGGATTTCGCTTCCAAAATGGAAAAAGATATGGTAAAGCAGTTATGAGTTTTCTGGAATATACGCTGGCTAATGCTAACGAGAATACAATTTTCTATTGCCCGTGCACGAAATGTCAGTGTCGCAGCGATATTCATCGATTTGCCATTGACAAAGTATGGCAGCACCTGAAGAGTAATGAGTTTTGGGAGAAGTACACATGTTGGTTATATCATGGTGAAACATCATCAGGGGGTCCGCATGATCATGAGCAATTTTCTGAGACGGGCAGTACATCCAACGATCCAGCAACGGCCTTCATCAACGACATGTTTTCTTATGAGAGCGGTGTATGCGCTCAAGGACAGTATATGCCTGAGCCGGTGCAGTCCTTCCCTAGAGTTGTCAACACTGCTGGTATGGACAAGTACAACAAACTGCTTGCTTTCCAACAGACCCCTGTGTACCCCGGTTGTCAGAAGACCGTTCTTGAAAGTGTGATGGACGTAATGAAGATTAAACTTGAGACAAAATCGACTGTGAATGCTATTGATGATTATCTACATGTTACTGCTTCGATGCTGCCCCACGGTCATCGTCTTCCTACCACTCATCATAAGGTCCGATGTATCTTGAAAGATCTTGGGCTGTCCTACATCAAGATCCATGCATCCAAATTTTTTTGACATCATGCCTCACCTGATGATCCATCTTCCCGAGCAATTGTTGCTTACCGGTCCAGTATACTACACTTGGATGTATCCCATGGAAATGTACGTTTTTTACACCTGAATTCCTCAATATACATGTTCAATAATCATAACACTTTGCAACTTGATTTATAGGCAACTTGGAGACTAAAAGATTATGTGGCTAATAAATTCGCGCCTGAAAGATGTATAGCTGAAGCATATATTGCGCACGAGTGCGTCACCTACATGAAGTTGTATTAGGAGCGTTGAAAGAAACTTCGCAAACCATACCGGTAGACGTACCAAAGTTCGATCTTTCCATACTCTCTAGTGATGTTGAAGTTTATGGAATTTTGCCAGACTCCTACAAGTTACAACCACATGAGCTAGTCATTGCCCACTGGTGGGTATTGATTAACTGTTTAGAAGTTGAATACTGGAAAGACATCCATCTATATTGTCCAGACATTCAAGGTGATCTCGAGTACCACAACAGGGAGTTCGCAAACTATTTTGGCGGCTGGGTACGTAATTCAATATTTCTGTATGTATTTATGTTTATTGTATAATTATCCATATTTACAGTTGAATGGTTGGTTGCAGATGAACCATATTCAATTTGATGGTCACCCAAATTGGTCGCACGAACTGAGACTTCTAGCGATGAAGCCGATAATGTCAAGAGTTTATCTGATGTGCAAGGTGAATGGCGTGCAATTTATATGTGAACAGAGAGACAGCAGACGGAGAACACATAATTCTGGGGTGATGGCGCATGGTGGGCGGAATGGAGTTGACGATTACGGTGTTCTCCATTCAGTGGTGGAACTCGTTTATGGGCAAGACATGACAGTGCACCTCTTCAAGTGTAGATGGTTTGATACTAAGCCGCAGAGCATGAAGACCGATCAATACGGAATATTATCGGTGAACACTGCTACAAGTGCTTACGAAGATGACCCGTTCGTTTTTGCCACATCGGTAAAACAAGTGTTTTATCTTGATGACCTTACTAAGGGTGACGCGTGGAAAGTAGTCAACCTTGTGCACCCTCGAAACATTTACCGGATGACTACACTTGGAGAGGCTAAAGACGAGGAAGAAGATGTTGCGTATCAAGAGCCCAACGCAATAGGTATTCCTAACTACTCTACCGTTCGCCTTAATAATTTTAAAATATGCAAATCATATATTTGTTCAACTTATTTGTTACGTACATTCCTTGAATGACCAACATTAGAAATATCCTGCAAAAAAACCCCGACTCCCTCTAAAAATGCTTGAAATTTTGACAAATTAGCAATAACATAAAAATAAACACCAAAAAATAATAATATTGTATCCTTAATTTAGTTATCACAGTAGCTATTTTCGTATACGATTTAATTATCACAATAATGTAGTCAGTAGTCAATATATGTTGATCATTGTACGCAAGTAAAATCAATTTGCAGTTTGCATGCATGCATGAAATTTTGACACTAGCTATGTTCTTTTTCTAATGAAGAGAGTTAGAGAGAGTACGTTCACTTCCTCGTTTCAATTGTTTTGGTTTTTGTGGGAAACAACTATAATACAAAAACGGACGCATCACATTATGAGGAAACTAAGCAATGAAAAATCTGTAACCATTTCTCTTCAAAATATGTAATGTTTTTATTTTGAAAAATAAAATTACGAGCTAGGATACATAATTCAAACAATACTACAAACCTAGAAGTATACTTCAGCATGTCGCTAGATGACTAGAAAAAGGAATGAGCACGTCTATTTTTCTATTCTAATTAGCTGCAACATCCTCCCCTTTGAGCAACATCACCTGCTGCACCTGGGGGTGGTAGGCCATATCCAATCTTGATTCCAGGTGCCCCAGTCGACATATCGATCGTGCCTTCATTTATATTTTGAAGAATCTTTTCAGTAGTTTTCGTGAAAGCCTCCTCAACGTTACCACCAGTTCTTGTAGATGTTTCCAAGTATAAAAGTCCATTCTGCTCTGCGAATTGCTCGCCTTCCCCAGTCTGGACAACCCTTTTACTACCAAGATCACATTTGTTCCCTATGAGCATGATTGTGAGGTTCCGATCGGCATACTCCCGTGCATCATGTAGCCATTTCGTGAGATTATTAAAGGTCTCCCTCCTGGTTACGTCGAAAACCAGAAGTGCTCCAGCTGCTCCTCTGTAGTAAGTTCTAGTGATGGATTGAAAACGTTCTGCTCCAGCAGTGTCCCACAGCTGGAGCTTCATCGGTTTACCCTCAACAGTGATGATGCGAGTGCCAAACTCAACACCAATGGTGGCATCATAGACAGGCCGAAACTTCTTTTCGATGAATTCCAAGAGCAGGCACGATTTCCCTACAGCTGTGTCGCCGATGATGATGTACTTGAAGAGGTAGGGGTATTCATGAGACATTCTTAAGAGCTAGCGAGGAAGAAGGCAATGTTGTTGTATATTTTCAGATCAATTAATTAAAATGAACTTGGTTGTCCCTCTTCATCTTGGAGGTATTTATAGGCAACACATGGATTGAATCAAATCCAGTCAGGATTAGGAAGGTAATCCAACTACGAATAGCAAAACTAAACGAAACTAGACTTGATAGCATTAATCAATTTGGAGAACAGAAAAACCTACGGTTTTTTTTTTTAATAGGGGCTAAAGGGCCGCCTCATGCCTTAACCATTAACGAAACTGCATAATACAATCAAGAACGGGCCGGGGGGGGGGGGGGGGGGGAATATAAAGCCTACACACTAAATTGCCTAAACATTCCAAAATAATAACAGGAGTTTTCAATCTTATGCTTTCAAGCACCATTTAGTAAATAGCGCATTATTGACTACTCCAATTGTTTACAGTTTTTTGCAACATACCGAAAAAACAATAGTCATGCAGAGCCATAAGTTTCTATGTCTATCAGCTTTCCTACTATGTTGCCAATAGTGACACTGAGTTTTATCTTACCACTAGGAGGAGGCTACGAACATTTGACGAAGCAAGAAATTCGCCGCTTTCCTAGGACAAACATGGTACGCAATATGCGCAAACCGAGACATATCCCACTTGTATGGACCAAATAAAGATCTGGACTTATTGAAAGCGTAAAATAAATTACAACTAAAGAACCAAATAACTAAAACTTGAAAACAAACCAGCCCAAATCGGGTCCAAAGCCTGAGCTCCAACCCTAGCCTCCACAGGAGAATCAGAGAAAAAGCACTGTGCCCACCGAACCTGATTGATCCTAGCACCGATCACTGCTGATGTCTCACCACCCACGTTTCCTTGCCTACCTCGCCAGACGACCGCCTTCTCCTTGTGCCATGGATGAGCACAACCCTTGCTTAGAAGCCTCACCTCCTACAAAATCTAGAAAATTTGGACCTGAT
Organism: Fragaria nilgerrensis; assembly: GCA_010134655.1. NCBI lineage: Eukaryota > Viridiplantae > Streptophyta > Magnoliopsida > Rosales > Rosaceae > Fragaria > Fragaria nilgerrensis. The sequence goes on from CM020981.1 coordinate 12,770,209, forward strand.
TCGATCCTAGCCGCGCTGCCATCACATCCCATCCCATCCGTCGGTCAGTTTAAACATGAGAAGATCAACGCCTAAGCGTGGCCATGCCTTCACCCTTCCTCACCATGTAAACCACCACCACCAACTCCCTAACACGAACAAAGATCTCGATGGGGGATTATGGCTTATTCTGAACCCACATGGGGTTGACGAGGCCCGTCCGACGACGGCGAGAGGGCACGCCGCCGGACAAGGATGTAGACTCGACTTTTTCTTTCAGCCTCTACGATTTTTCACAGCTTCCTGTAGGTTTACGTAATATCATATCTCAGTTCTTAAACATAACTTATTGTAAAAATAACTTACGGTTTCTTTTATACAAGGTATGTTAGACTAGCTAGTCGAAGTATAGTTTTTTTTTGGCAATCAAAAATTTATTAAATAAAAAAGATAGAATCTAAGGGGGATACATTAAGCCAAAACACTTAAAAGAAACAACAAAACATGCAACCAAAATATAAACAACGACAGAGCCAATTGCATCACATATCAAGACGCACAACAAGAGCACGATCACGCGCAAAGTAAGGATTTCGTTTGGAGAGACTTGAGAATATTCTCATCTGCAAGAGCTTCACCCTCATAAAACCAGGAACTCAAAGGACTCATTCTATTAGTATGGGTATATGTGTGATGACCAAGTGGTTCTTCATTTTTCAAATCACCCAAACAAAACTTGGTTTGTTGACTGATTCTGCCAAAGAAGAATCTCAATTATTAGTGTCAACTAAAGTGAGATTGCGCTCTCCAAATTTCCCTTGCTCATCTGCATCTTTCTCTTTTTAGTTTAAATAACCATAATTTTTAAAAATAAATTGGGGGTTGCATTTTTAAAACTGAGTTTTTCAAAAATAAATTATTCTCACAGCAATACCAAACTAAGCCATGACTACTAGAACACCTAGTTGTAACTAGGATCCTAATAATCAAATTATAACACCTTCTCAAAACTATTTATAACACCTTTATTTTAGCAAACTTGATCCACGCAGAATAAGCTGGAATAAAATATAACAATAGAGTGAAACGTCAATACTACCCTTGATTTATAATTAGGCCTTACTTTAGGCCACATAGAGTTAGTCCAACCAAACCCACACCAAAAGGAGAGCCCAAACAAGCTACTAGCCATTCTGAACTTGAAAGTTGCCCAAGCCTAAACATGCCCAAACACACATAGACACACTAGGAAAAACCCTAGGAGTAGAGAAGCCATCTGCCGCGCCATCTCCTTCTTCATTACGTCGTAACCACCATAAGATCGAGGCGGTGTAAGCCCTGAGAAAGGCCAACGATGCCAACAGTGAAGCTGACCTCAAACATAGCTGCTGTTACATCCCGACACTTAAATTTTTACCTTATTTACTAGTTTGGTATTAATAAGAATTTTACCGTCTTCGTCAATGAGTTTGTAGCTTAATTGGTCCCTAGAAGGGTTTTGGGAGACGACTATTTTGGAGAGTTATTCGGAGGAGAATTATTTGACGGCGGTAAAAATAGTAAATTTTATTATTTGACGGAGAATTATTCCAGCCGAGCTGGGCCGCCGCACCGGTCCCGTTTGGACCGGAATCTCCTTCTCTCTCACCCTAGGCCGGTGAGCGCAGCCCCAACGCCGCCGAATGAAGGAAATCCTCCTTAGAAGCCGCGGTTGTCCTCTCGTCGTAGCTCACTCCTCTAGCCGCCATAGCCGGCGATTCTTGGCTCGTTTGGAAGCTCTGATCCCGTGCATCAATCTCTTAAAAGGTCTCACCCTCTCTTGAGCTAGGTAAGAAGAAATGTGGAGTTGAAGTTCTAGGGTTTTTTAGGATGTTTTCGTTCGATTGGCCTAGTTAGGCTTGGATTTGGTGTTCGTGCTAGTTAGGAAAGTTGTAGAGGAGGTTGAGAGGAAGATGCTGTTAAAATTTGGTAGGCATTGGAGGTCGCCGGAGTCGGCCTCCGGCCGCGGCTGTTTAGGGGGTTTTCATAGTTTTAAATATGTTATGTTAAGGGGAGTTTTATGAAGTGAATTTTGGAATTTTTAGAGCAGTTTTGGATAAGTTTGAGATTTTTCAAAGTTTGATATTTTTTGGCGGTTAATTAGGATAAAATCTGGCGGTTGGATTAAAGTTGTTTAATCTGTGAAAAAAGTGTATTTAAGGCTGCTGGTTTTGGGTGTTGAGGTGTGGTGAGTATCGAATTAGGATTGTCGAAGTTAGGCAATGATGAGCGTGGTTATGGCTCACGTTTAATTTTGCCTATTTGTATAAGTATTATATTTTTTTAGTTGGAAAATTAATTATATATTTGGAACATGACGTGAGGAGGCTCGAGTTGGAGAGACCTCGGATCGACGTCAGGCTTAGACCTAAAGTTGTGAGTGGACTTTTGTTTTAAATAATATGCATGCAAATGGTTTATTGATGAATAATTTCTTTTGTTGGAAAATGACCGAAATTGAGAATTTCGGTGATTATATATTCATATATGGATGATTATGGGGATAATATGTATATAAATAAATGCTAGCTAGCTATACGTGTTTTTCCGTCATAATGAGGTAAAATACCATTATGGTATGACGTGAGCGTTAGACGCAATTGTCGTAGCCCTATATGAATATAATAATTCATATAGGGAATATGTACGTATATATATACACCCGTCTTTTCCGCATAATGAGGTAAAATTCCATTATGGCGTGACGTGAGCGTTAGACACAAGCGTAGTAGTCTTGTATGAATTTCTATCTTTCTTATATTTCTTCATAAGAAATCATACAAGAAGTATGACGAGTGTAAATACATACATACGTATACTATTTTAGCCTGAGCGGCTCTATTTTATGTATTTGTCAGTTTATGAGTTGAGAGCTTTTGAGCTTGTTGCATGCGGTTTAATTCTTCTAGAGGAGTAATTGGGAAAGCATAAATATATATATTTTTATTTATTTTTGTCCACTCACTCTAACGTTTTTCAAATGTTTTCCCTTGGGCCCTTCGTTTTTAAATGCCCAGTTTACATGTTAGCATAGTTGAGGTCAGGCGTACATGAAGTCGAGGCATAGTCCATCGTATAGCTTCCGCTTATGTATCTTCACTTCATTGTTAGAATTGCTCTGAACCTATGAATTGTTGGTTATAAGATTTTTGTAGATTAGTAATTATTTATTGAAAGATGTTGTGATTTGTGAGGAGCACGAAAGCTCCAAGAGTTTATAAGGTTTGAGTTGAAACTTTTAAAAGTGCTTGCAGGTGTTTGTTTTAGGAATGATTGTCCATTTTCAAGGGAGGTTATGCCAAATTTTTTTTTTCGGTAAATTTTCCTTAGAGGTGAACCTCGCAGGACTTACTTCGGGTTTCAGAATGAAATTCAGGGTGGGTCTTGACAGCCACACCACTATATTACCAACCACTACTTCAAACGTGATCCAATTCAACAAGCTAGTCCTCCGGTTTCACCATCATAAATAAGGCCGCTACCACCATCACTAATTCGCATCGTTGTGACAAAGCCTCCACCACTAAGAACTAGCACTGTTGCCGCAAAGGTTCTATCACCGTGCCAAATTTGGATGTCGTCGTTCACGCCCTCATGGATGTCGTCGTTCACGCTCTCATTGGCATGACTACTGATCCGGACTCCAGCGGTAGATATTAGGTTTCAAAACTAGGAAATCCTACACTTACGAAGCCTTCACCCATCTGACAATCAACATCGACCAACACTAAGCTGTCCTCCATCACACCAGGACGAAAACAAAAAGACAAAATCAGAGAAGCTTGTTAGAAAAAATTTCGTGCTGTCGTCGCCCACAAGCCCACCAAAGAGAGAAAGGGGAGAGAAACTCTTCCTAGTCAGGTTCATCGCGGTCATGTTTGATGGTCACCACTGTTGACAAATTTGTTTTTTTTCCCTACACTGTAACAGAGGACGGCCAGAGAAAAGATATATAAGATACTAAACTAAAGAATGTTTCTTTATAAATCGAGCTTAAGCGTGTATCAGTTATCTCTACTATAATAAAACCAGCAATCATGTTTTTTTTACCGAATTGTGAACTACTATAACTACCCTTAATGAGCCAACTGAAACAAATTAAAATAAAATAAAACATAGAGATAATAGAGAAGAACTACTTGGGTAAAGAGACGTATAACTGTATAAAACAGTAAACCAAATTAACCACTTAAATTTCTTTTTAGGTGATCAGGCTCGCGTGCAAATTAATTCACATGTAAAAAGCTAGTCAGTTATAATGCGTGCTTAATCTTATATTTTTTAAAATCATTAACAAATGCCATATTTGATATATAACGACATATCTAATGACTGATGTACAAAAAAAAACATCTTTTACTTTATATTAAACTTGATTAAACAGTCTATTCACGGTATTACTCAATTCATTTAAACGATGAGGAAAAAAGTCTCATACACACACAAATGAGTTGTTATTTTAATTGTACGTAGATATATTCAGAAGTTTATTATTTTTCCAAAAAGGGTTCAAATTGTCTTGAATTTTTATTTTGAATTTCACAAAATACCAGTCATCTTTGGTCTTGTATGGAAACTATATATTTCATACAATTCGTTTCTTTTGGTAGAGATTTCATACAATTTGTTGATCCATTGAATCTATACAATACCGGTGTAATATGCCAACTCATACTTACTCAACACAATGCTATAAATAGGGACTTAGAGCAAACATGCAAGTCATCCTTCACAAAGATCATTCATCTTACTAGTAGGCTAGTACAGATCATAAGCTTTCTCTCCTCTCTCTCTTTTCTTCACTTCATTTTTTTTTTCGTCTAGTCACCTTTTCTTTTACCTCTAAAATTGTACTAACTTAAAGCACAATGTCTTATTTTCAAGTTGGGTTTTCTTTTACGTTTTAGAGTTGTTGGTTTTTATTTATTGTTTTTCAAAATCTTGTTTTTCTGAATTCAAGTTGGAGATAAAGAGATTATGAGAAAGTGATGAAGGGAAGAAAACTAAGCTTTCTTATAGACTCCAATAAAAGTGCACGGAATAAAGTAACATTGTTTTCTCAAAATATTTTAAGATTAAATATCAGATCTATGATTTACTAGACATATTTTAAACCTCTTTTACCTGATTTTGTAAAAGGAAAAGAAGAGCAACCAAGTACGTTATATAGTAAGAATGCTCAAACACATAAATGTATGAACATTGTTACTTGAGCTTACTTTTGGCCCCAGAGGTCCTCTACGCCACATTGGAGTTTCAGATGCCCGACAATTGAAATTGAAGGAAGTCCTATTCCGATCTTCGGGTTTCGGCATGGGGCGTTCAGAGTGCGTTGTATTCCTTTTTTTATATCACCTGACCTTCCCTTGCGTGATGGAGACATTGATGAGATAATATTATTTCATTCACTCCTTTGAAATTTAGGATAAAAAACCAAGTTCCAGTTTAAATGCCTATATTGTTTCGAAGCTTAAGTGATGAAGAAACTTCAACTTCTCTCTTTGGATGAGAACGTCTTTCTGCTGGGGGACATTGATTATAAAGAATCATGGGCTAATGGCTCTCGCTCTAGTCGGTAATCTTATTTCAACTCATTGTCATTGCCCTCCATGAGTCCAGGCAAATGAAGCAACATGCGAGCTTGAGGTGCAGTTCCACTATTTGAAAGCGGAGAGGCCAATCCACTTGCCATAATAGCCATGATGACAAAGGAAAACTAGTTCTATGTACACAATCATATGTCATGTCATATGTCATATGTCAGAAATGATTGTAATTTTTGGATGTTGATCAACTTTGGTGTTTTGTTATGACTTATGAGTAGTATTTGGTCAAATCCTCAGATCATACTATAATTTGTAATATTTGCATACTTTCCACTAATTTTTTATTTTACAAATCTTTTTTGAAATTTAAAAGGTTTTGAATGTATTTATACTGTAATCTGCAAAAAGGACTGGAAACACAAATGAAGTTCTAATAGGGTCATAATATGATTTGATCTTCTGATTCACCTGACCAATTTGTATGCATTCACTATGGATGATCACTAGCTACCGGAAGTAGGGCTGGGCACGGGCCCGGGCCGGACCGGACACACTCTAACCGGGCCGGGTTTTATTGTTTCAAATTCGGGGCCCGAAAAAAGCCTGGACTGGCGCAAGAATTTTAGAACCCGGTAAAAGCCCGGACCGGCAAGAACCGGGCCGGTCCTGTCGGGCTTGTGGGCCTGATAACCTGAAATGAAATGCAATGCAAATCTGCTTATCTGCCATTGCCAAATCTACAATGCAATCTGCTTATCTGCATAATTTATAAGACTTATATTATGAAATCACTGAAATGTGCAAGACTGAAAGCTCAACACACTGCACAGTGCACACAACTGAGTGAACTGACAACTCAACTACAAATCTGCAATAGCAAAACCAGACCAACTGACCAAGAGTGTTCAACTGTTCAAGTGCTCAACAAAGGCACAAAACAGTAAACTATAAAAGCACAGCGAAAACTAGCAAAGGCTGCAAAGCAATCAAGTCTCAAGTTCTCAACAACTGAATTTAATTAAAACCATCAGTCCAGCACTAACAAATTAACAAGAGAAGTCATTTTAAACAATAAATAAAACTCCAAGAGGACTAAGTAGGCAAGTATCCAATACCAATAGTCCAACAGTTCACAACAAAAATAAGTAATCAGTAAGCAATCAAACATTCAAAGTAGCTGAACAAAATCAAGGCATCAATCTGTTATCTGCAATGACAAGCCTGCTGCTATGCAGCCTAGCTATGCTGTGACTTCATAACTTCAGTTGCTGACATGCCCGTCATCGTTTACCTATAAGAGAATAATTGAATATTAGTCTATAAGAAATGAAGAATATAACAGTGAACAAATGGAAGTATGGAAAAAATAGAACAATAGTATTCAAAATCAAAAGTCACATATAACCAACTCACATACATCAAGCTCAAGTTAACAGTATAAATTAATGATTGATTGAGGAGTAAGAATTTGCTTCAATTAAGAAATACTGATGTATACATTTTGCTTTCTTGTTGCAAGAGTCATTCTAAGAACTTTTGCAGGATTGGACTTGGAGGTTCCAACACCAAGAACAGCTGGAATTGTTGGAGTTGCATTAACACTTGTTTTAGCTACTTTTGCAGCTTTCAAGGACTTTGAGGTTCTAGCTGGCTTAGCTGGCGCAAATTGTGCACTTCATCTTCGTCATCTTCATCATCTTCACTTTATGCCACAACCACTCGCTTAGCCTTTCCTTTTCCCTTTGCAGCCTTTTCTTTTGCCTTTCGCTTTGCCTCAGCCACAATAAAGTTTGAAATAATGAAACAATCAGATAAGTCAAATGAAATACTATTAAGACAAAATCACAAAATCACAAACAGACAATAGTGTCAGTACATACCTCTTTCCATCTTTTCATAAAATTCAATCTCTTCTTGGCTTGGATAATATTCAATTTCAGATTGATCTTTTTTCTTTATCCAATTTTGCAAGCAAAACAATGCTTCCACTGTTTTAGGAGTTAAAGAACTCCTAAAAGGATCAATCACTCTACCTTCAGTAGAGAAGGATAACTCAGATGCAACTGTGCTAACCTGGATAGCAAGTACATCCTTTGCTAGAAGAGCAAGATTTGGATATTTGCAGCCATTTGTCTTCCACCAGTGTAGTAGGCACCAATTAGCTGCTTCTTTCTTGGGTGGACACTCGATTGGATCAAGCACGTATCTATCAACCTCACTCTCAACAACGACTTCGTCGGATTCAGGTAAAGCCTTTTGCCAGCCTGCAGCAAAACACATATGAAACACCATATCTTATAGCCTCTCAAAACCCACAGTAAGTTCAACATTGAAGAAGAAATGAAGAATAGCCATAAACAAATTTAAACAAAAACAGAACACACAGTAGGTACTACCTTCCAACAAGTCAGCCATTTTCCCTGACATCTTCATAGCCTTGTTTCTCTTCGACTTGAAAGATGAGGCTGTTTCTTTTGCGCTACCAGAAACGACACTTGCTGCAGTGCTGCTCTTAGAAGATGTATTGTCATTGGTTGATGTTCTATAGATGTCAGTTAAGGCAACCAAGAGCTCTTTAACAGAGTTGGTCTTGGCTTTTGCTTTCTTAGGTGAATAATGGAGCACTTGTAGGTAAGTATGAGATATGTTCTTCAGCTTGAACCTAGGATCCAATACTAATGCAACCAACAAAAACTAATTCATGTCTTCAATACGTCCAAAATATTTTCTAAACTTGGCAAGCATCTTTTCTGCCATCTTCAACATCAGCAATTCAACTTCACTTCTAGTTCCAGCAGTAGGCGCAAAAAGTGCATTAATCTCCCCTTCTATTGCTACAATGTCATGAAATGCTTTATGAGCAGTGGGGTGTCTAGTCATACTCATCCTCATTGTCACATCATGAAAAACCCTCAAGATCAACACAAATATTTCAGCCTTTTCCCAATCCTCATCTTGTGGTGGTCCAACTCTTGTTTTTCTTGTTCTTGGTGTCACCGGAACGTATTCTCTCTTGTTTTTCTTGTTCTTGGTGTCATCGGAACGTATTCTTGTTCTTCTTCCTCATCAAGCTCATCTTCTTCATCAAAATAGCTTCTATACTTGTTCATTTCCTTTGCAGCCATCCTTTCAAAAGCTAGCCTCACATCTAAAGCTATGTCCAGCATTAAAAAGGTAGAATTCCATCTTGTTGGAAGATCAAGTGCCGGTATTTTTTCAGTGTCTATGCTCCCTTCTAATTTCTCCTTCTCCATGCACACCTTAAACACGTCCAATCTATTAGAACTACTTCTAATATACTTGACTACATTTCTAATTGCTGCACAACTTTTATCCATTAAGGACAAACCAGCCTTCACTATGATGTTCAAGATGTGAGCCAAACACCTCACATGAAGGTGTTTTCCTCCAAACACCAGGGGATCTTTCCATGCAGCCATTTTCCCTTGAAGATACTCTATCGCCACCGTATTTGCACTTGCATTATCGACCGAGATAGTCAACACCTTCTCTATCCTCCAACGCAGCAAACAAGATTCTAAAATCTTGCCTATTGTTGTGCCTTTGTGATTGGGAATCACACAAAAGTTGATGATCCTCTTGTGCAAATTCCAACCATCATCTATAAAGTGCGCCGTCAACACCATATAGTTGATGTTCTGAATTGATGTCCATGTACCTGTCGTTAAGCACAACCTTTGACTATTTAACACCTTCTTAAGCTCCTCTTTCTTCTCATCATACAACTTCAAAAGCACCTTACTACTGTTCTCCTAGATGGTGGAGTGAATTGCGGGACAACCACCTTGCAAAAATGCCTAAACCCTTCATTCTCAACATGGCTAAACGGCAGCTCATCGATCACTATCATCTCACAAGCAGCTTGCACACCACGGTCATTGGTCCACACTTTCTGGAGTTGCATTTCAGGTTCGGCTTCACCATCCCCAACAATCACAGCTTGTCTGTCACATCCTGACTCGTAAAATTTTTATCTTATTTACTAGCTTGATTGTAATAAGAATTTTACCGTCTTCGACATTGAGTTATAATTTAATTGGTCCCTAGAGGGGTTTTGAGGTACGATTATTTCAGAGAGATATTCGTAAGAGAAAAATGTAACGACGGTAAAAATGGTAAATTTTAGCAAGTAAAAGGTAATTTTTATTAGGGTATTATTTTTTGGGGGTGTTAAATTTTGGATTTGGGTTGTATATAGAAGAGTTGGGCCGGATGGGTGAGGCCCGAAACCCATTTCTTTCTCTCTCTCTCTCTTCACTCTCTCTTCTCTCTCTCCCTCCGAGCAGCCCGACCCGGAAGTTTTTCGGCCGCTCGGCCGCCGCCGTCCGTCCACCGTTCACCGCCGTCCGACCACCGTTCGCCGCCGCACAGGTCCCAAAAGATCGGCCATCAACCCAGCTTCCATTCTAGACCGGTGACAGCCGCCCTAGCTCCGCCGTGAAGGAGTAGTCTAGCCCGAAAGGCTCGGCTGCCTAAAGCCTTCCGTCGCCAGAAAACTCCCTCCTGGGCCACCAATCCGGGCAAGCTTGGTACGGTTTTGTAGCTCTCCTCCCGTTGTAACAATCCCTCCAAAAGGCTCACTCACTCTTGAGCTCGGTAAGGAGAAATTCGAAGTTGAAATTCTAGGGCTTTTAGGATGTTTTCGTTCGATTGACCTAGTTAGGCTTGAAATTGGACTTAGTGATAGTTATGAAGTTGTTTGGAATGTTAAGAAGAAGATGCTGTTGAAATTTCATAGGAATTGGAGGTCGCCGGAATCGGTCTCCGGCCGCCGCCGCCGTTTGGGGTTTTGTATAATTTTAAATGTGTAATAATTAGAGAAGTTTAATGAAGTGAATTGTGGAATTTTCGGACGAGATTTGAATAGGTTTGTGAATTTCTGAAGTTTGGTATTTTGGCGGTTAAATAATGTAAAATCCGACCATAGGATTTAAATCAATTTCTAGGAAAAGTTGTATTTACGGCTGCCGAGTATGATATTAAAGTTTGGGTCATTCCGATTTAAGAATATCGAAGTTAGGCAATGATGAGCGTGGTTATGGCTCTCGGTTGATTTTGCCTATTTTGTATAAATATTAGATTTTTGTGGGAAATTAATTATATATTTGGAACATGACGTGAGGAGGCCTGAGCAGAAGAAGCCTCGAAGCGTTATCAGGCTTAGGCCTAATTTGTGAGTGGACCTTTGTTTTAAATAAAAAACATGCGATGAATGATTTATTAATCATTTATTTCTTCTGATGAGATTTATTGATTTCTCGCCTATTTGACAATTTTTCCTCCTTTGGAGAGATCCCGAAAATGAGATTTTCGGTGGATATATATGTTTTGGATTTTATGAGTATAGTATGTATATAAATGCTAGCTAGCCATACGTGCTTGGTCCGTCATAATGAGGTAAAATACCATTATGGCGTGGCGTGAGTGTTAGACACAAGCGTCATAGCCCTATATGAAAACTACTTTCTTTTTCGGTTTATTTAGGTTTTATATAGGGAGTCCACACGTAAATACACCGTCCTTTTGGTCATAATGAGAAAAAATATCATTATGGCGCAACGTGAGCGTTAGAAGCCAGCGTTGTAGCCTTGTATGAATTTCTATTTTTCTAAATTATTTCTAGGATTCATATATAAAGAGTCTGACGAGTGTAAATACATACGAATATATGTTTATATATAGTTTAGCCAAAGAGGCTCTATTTTATTTGAGTTTGTGACTAGCCAGAGCTAGTTATGAAATTGCCAGTTTATGACTTGAACACTTTTAAGCTGCCGCATACAGTATATTTTTCTATGAAATTAAAATAGGAATGCATAAATATTTTGTTATTAAATTATTTTTGTCCACTCACTCTAACGTTATTAAATGTCTTCCCTTGGGCCCTTCGTTTTAAAATGCCCAGTCTGCAGAGTTCAGATTGGATCTAGTAGGAGACGAGGCATAGTCACCCGTATTTCCACCACCTTTCACTAGTAGGTTACCTGTTTAACCTACCTGTGTTTTCTTACTTCCGCTAGTGTCTAGTAGCTCTGAATACTTGGGTTTAATGTATATATTTTTGGTTGTGGGTGAAGGCTTGTTGATATTTTAGAATATTTGACGGAGGATGTATATTATCTTAGATAATGTTTATTATCTTGTTGGTGGTGATTGTTTTTGGGGAGCACGAAGGCTCCAGAAGGTAAGGTTGGATTTGGAACCTTTTGACGTGTTTGCATGTTTCTATTGGAAGGGTTGTCCATTTTCAAGGGAGGTTGTACCGAATTTTGCGGTAAATTTTTCCTTGGAGGTGGTCCCCGCACGATTTACTCTGGGTTCAGGGTGAAACTCGGGGCGGGTCGTGTCAGTTGGTATCAGAGCTTTAGGTTTCCTTTTCCTGCTTCCTTGTCATCACTATCATATTTGCCTAAGTAGCACGTAGTGTCTATAGAGTGATGATCCGTCCGCGGCGGATTCATTGGCATTTTATGCTTTTGATGCTATGTGTTATTGGGTATGTGTGATAGTTGAGTTAGTTTTGTTTATGGACTGCTAAATATTTTCTTCCTCAGGTACTATGCCTCCTAGGCGCCTACGGCAAACCGTGTGGCTACTTTGATCAATGCCGATGAGGGCCATGAGGTCAGGGGATTGGTTGATGATATTGGAAATTTGTTAAGGGATGTCATGGATCGAGCTCCACAACCTCATGCGGTGAAAATGGGAGAAGTTTATGAGGCTGGAGCCAGAGAGTTCAAGGGTGCCAAGGGACCCCTTGATGCTCACAATTGGGTGGATAAGATGGAAAATGCTTTTGCGATCACTGAGTTACCAGAAGAAAGAAAGGTGAAGATGGCAGTGACCTTTCTGGACGATTCAGCACATCACTGGTGGTCGCTTGCCAGCAGGAATGTTGAGGATGCTCTGAGTATGTCATGGGAACAGTTTAAAACTCTCTCTGTTGGGCAGTATTTCAATCATGCCCACCGCAGCAGAATTCAGTCGGATTTCCTGCATATGACGAAGATGGATAATGAGGGGATCATAGAGTTACAGAAAAGATTCACTTCCCTGAGCTACCATATGTCATATCTGGTTCCTGATGAGAAGACCAGGATTGAGATGTTCATTGGAGCACTTGGTAGAGTGTATGCAGACAAGATGACGGGGGTAATTTACCTGACTTTTATGGATGCAGTTGGTGCAGCCATGGCCATTGAGTCCAGGGGGACATATGGTGTTCGGCCTCGTGATTATAGTGGCCCCAGTCAGGGTCCATCCAAGAAGGCTGCTTCATCATCCGCTTCTGGGTCTTCTGCTGGTAGTGGCAGTGTAGTGGGGGATCGAGCTTTGGTGCTCGAAACAGAAATAGAGGACGTTTCAGGACACCTTCTCGGAGTTATTTGGGTAGGCAGCAGTCTAGACGGTATGGTTCTAGTGGCAGTTTCAGGGTGGATCATCCGGTAGCCAGACTTATTCTTATGGGCAGCAGCAGTTTTCTAGGTGCTATGAGTGTGGTAGTCTGGATCACTTCAAGAGAGATTGCCATTGTTGGCTCAGAGGACCACCCCTACCCCTACTCAGTCAATTGGTCAGTCTTTAGCTAGGGGTTCTAGTAGTAGTGCCCAGGGCAGTGCTTCGGTCAGAGGTGGCTCTCAGCGGGGCAGTGGTCAGCGTGGACGTCCATGACTCACGCTAGATTGCATGCTATGACCCAGCAGGAAGGACGTACTTCTCCAGATGTCATCATTGGTACGTTATTAATTTTTGGTCAGCCTGCATGTACTTTAATTGATCCTGGAGCCACGCATTCATTCATGTCTAGTAGATTTGCTCTCCATGCCAATGTGCCATCATCGTCTCTTCCAGGCGAGTGGCATGTGTCTCTACCCTCCGGTGAGGTGATGAGAATTAATTGGGTGTTTAGTGGATGTGAAGTTTTAGTAGAGGGATTTAATTTCAAGGCCGATTTAATTCCTTTAGAGATAGTGGAGTTTGATGTGATATGGGGATGGACTTTTTGGAAGCATATAGAGCTTTGATAGATTTTTTTCAGAAAGTAGTGGTGCTTCGAAGTCCAAGTGGATTTGAGGTTGCTTTTGAAGGGGAAAGAGATGTTATTTTGAGTTGCCTAATTTCCGCTGTTGCTGCAAGGAAATTATATAAATAAAGGTTGTCAAGCGTATTTAGCTCATGTGGTGGATACAAGTATGAGAGTTTTGGGAGTAGAAGATATTCCTATAGTAAGGGATTTTCCGGATGTTTTTCTTGAGGAGTTGCCTGGTTTGCCTCCTGCAAGGGAGATAGACTTCTCTATAGAATTACTTCCGGAACTATGCCTATCTCTCAGGTACCTTACAGAATGGCTCCAGCGGAGTTGAAAGAGTTGAAGACTCAATTGCAAGAGTTGGTAGACAAGGATTTTGTTCGGCCTAGCATGTCTCCATGGGGTGCTCTGGTATTGTTTGTTAAGAAGAAAGATGGCACCATGAGACTATGCATTGACTATAGGAAGTTGAATCAGATCACAGTGAAGAATAAATATCCGTTGCCTCGGATCGATGATTTATTTGATCAGTTGAGGGGGCTTGCTGTTTTCTCCAAGATTGACTTGAGATCTGAGTATCATCAATTACGGATCAAGGAGAGTGACATAGTCAAGACTGCATTTCGATCACGTTATGGTCATTATGAATGTATGGTGATGTCATTTGGACTTACTAACGCACCTGCTGCTTTTATGGGTCTCATGAATAGGGTGTTTAGTCCATATCTTGATCGTTTCGTGATCGTATTCATAGATGATATTTTGGTTTACTCAAAAAGTGAGAAGGAGCATGCCAAACATCTAAGAATAATATTGCGGACTTTGAGGAATTCCCAGTTATATGCTAAGTTAAGCAAGTGTGAGTTTTGGCTAGATAAAGTGGGGTTTTTGGGCCATGTGGTTTCGGCAGAAGGAGTTAGTGTAGATTCCCAAAAGGTGGAAGCCGTGTCAAATTAGAGAAGACCCACCACTGTGACGGAGATCCGTAGTTTCTTAGGATTAGCAGGTTATTATCGGCGCTTTGTGCAAGATTTTTCAAGGATTGCTGCTCCTCTTACAAGGTTGACCAAGAAGAGTGTTAAATTTAAATGGTCAGATGAGTGTGAGCAAAGTTTTCAAGAATTGAAAAATCGTTTGATTAGTGCCCCTGTTTTGGCACTTCTGGATGATAGTGGGGAGTATGTGGTCTTTTGTGATGCTTCTGGACGTGGTCTAGGTGGGGTATTGATGCAGCATGAGCGAGTTATTGCCTATGCTTCCAGGCAATTAAAGCCGCACGAAGGGAATTATCATACTCATGATTTGGAGCTTGCAGCGGTAGTTTTTGCTCTCAAGTTGTGGAGACATCGTTATGGAGCCAAGTGCAGATTTTTACCGATCACAAGAGTCTTCGGTATGTATTCACTCAAAGAGAGCTAAACTTGAGACAGAGAAGGTGAATGGAGTTGATTAGTGATTATGATTGCACTATCGAGTATCATCTAGGAAAAGCTAATGTGGTAGCTGATGCTCTTAGTCGAAATCCCTCCATATCCTTGTCTCACTTGAGGACGGTTCGTGTTCCACTTCTTAGTGAGTTGCGAGCTGCAGGAGTGGATTTGGTAGTAGATGGGTTGGTGCCTTGGTAGCTAGTTTTCATGTGAGGCCAGAGTTTTGGTTGATAGAGTACGGGAAGTACAGAATAATGATCCTTCCATAGTTCGATTAATAGAAAAACCTTTGAGCGGAGCCGCAGCCGATCATTTTTCAGTTAGAAGGGATGAGACTTTATTGTTTAAGAATTGGTTTTGTGTTCCAAAAAGAATTGAAGAGTTGAAGAATGAGATTTTAGAGGAAGCTCATAGTTCCGCTTATGCAGCTCATCCGGGTAGCACAAAAATGTATCGGATTTTGAAGGATTATTATTGGTGGCCAGACATGAAGAGAGAAATTGCAGCTTATGTGAGTAGATGTCTGATTTGCCAGCAAGTAAAAGCTAAAAGGCAAAAGCCTTCTAGATTGCTTGAGCCGTTGCCTATTCCAGTGTGGAAGTGGGACCACATCACCATGGATTTTGTTTTCAGTTTACCTCGTACCCGTGAAGGGCATAACGGTATTTGGGTGATTGTGGATAGACTCACCAAGTCTGCACATTTCTTGCCAGTGGGAAAGAAGTATAAATTGGATAAATTGGCGAAACTTTATGTGAATGAAATTGTGAGGTTTCATGGTGTGCCTGAATCAATAGTGTCAGATCGGGATCCTAGATTTGCTTCTAAATTCTGGGGAGCTCTACAAGTAGCTTTAGGTACCCGATTACACTTCAGCACTGCTTTTCATCCTCAGACTGATGGGCAGTCCGAGAGGACTATTCAAACTTTGGAGGATATGTTGAGGGCTTGTGCCTTGCATTTCAGAGGGAGTTGGGATAAAAACTTATCTTTGATGGAATTTGCATATAATAATAGCCATCATTATAGCATTGGTATGGCTCCCTTTAAGGCGCTTTATGGGAAACAGTGTCGTAGGCCTTTGTGTTGGAATGAAGTAGGAGAAAAAGAGCTTTGTGGCCCAGAGTTGATCCATGAGACAAATGAGAAGATTAAAGTGGTTAGAGATAGACTCAAGGCCGCTCAAAGTAGGCAGAAGAGTTATGCAGATGTTCGTAGGAAAGACCTTGAATTTCAAGTGGGTGATGTGGTGTTTTTGAAACTATCTCCTTGGAAAAGGGTAGTACGTTTTGGTAAGCGTGGGAAGCTTAGTCCGAGGTATATTGGCCCTTATGAGATTATAGAGCGAGTTGGCTCACTGCTTATCGGTTAGCTTTGCCTTCAGAATTAGCCAGGATACATAATGTGTTTCATGTATCCATGCTTCGCAAGTATGTTGCCGATCCTTCTCATGTGCTGCAAGAGCAGCCGATCAGTTTGACGAAAGATTTGACTTATGAAGAGGAGCTGGTACAGATTCTCGACCGAAAGGAGCAAGTGCTTAGGAACAAGACAATCCCACTTGTCAAGGTGCTCTAGAGAAGTCATCAAGTAGAAGAAGCTACTTGGGAATCAGAGGAGCAAATGATGCAGCAGTATCCCTATCTCTTCGAATGATAGGTATGTAAATTTCGAGGATGAAATTTTTATAAGGAGGGGAGAATTGTCACATCCCGACCTTTAAATTTTTACCTTATTTACCAGCTTGATTATAATAAGAACTTTACCGTTTTCGTCAATGAGTCTATAGTTTATAGTCCTTAGAGGGGTTTTGAGGGACGATTATTTTAGAGGAATTATACGTAGGAGGAAATTTGACGACGGTAAAAATGGTAAATTGTAACTAGTAAAAGGTAATTTTTATTAGGGTATTATTTTTCGGGGTGTTTTATTTTGGAGTGGGTTGGTATAAAGGTGTTGGACGGGTTGGTGTGAGGCCGAAACACCATTTTTCTCTCTCTCTCTCTTCTCCTCTCCCTCTCGACTTCTCTCTCGAGCAGCCCGACCCACCGGACTTCCAGCCGTCGCCTGCCGCCGTTCGGTCAGCCACCGGCCGCCGCTCCAGCCCAGTTCGGAGCCCCGCCGTCTCTCTCTCTTCCCGGCCTAGCGTCCAAGCCTATAGCGTCGCCGGAGAGGAGAAATCCCACCGGAAATGCCGACAGCTCCTTCGCTGGAACTCCCTCCTCCTTCGCCGGCTCAAGCAATCCAGAGGGGTTTTGAGGGACGATTATTTCAGAGAGATATTCGTAAGAGAAAAATGTAACGACGGTAAAAATAGTAAATTTTAGCTAGTAAAAGGTAATTTTTATTACGGTATTATTTTTTGGGGGTGTTAATTTTGGATTTGGGTTGTATATAGAAGAGTTGGGCCGGATGGGTGAGGCCCAAACCCATTTCTTTCTCTCTCTCTCTTCTCTCCCTCCCGAGCTCTCTCTCCCGAGCAGCCCGACCCAGAAGTTTCTGGCCGCCCGTCCGCAGCCGTCCGGTCACTGTTCGCCGCTGCACCGGTCCCAAAAGGTCGGCCATCAACCCAGCTTCCATTCTAGACCGGTGACGGCCGCCTTAGCTCCGCCGTGAAGAGTAGTCTCGCCCGAAAGGCTCGGCTGCCTAAGGCCTTCCGTCGCCGGAACTCCCTCCTCCGGCCACCAATCCGGACAAGCATGGTACGGTTTTGTAGCTCTCCTCCCGTGCAACAACCCCTCCAAAAGGCTCACTCCCTCTTGAGCTCGGTAAGGAGAAATTCGAAGTTGAAATTCTAGGGCTTTTAGGATGTTTTAGTTCGATTGACCTAGTTAGGCTTGAAATTGGACTTAGTGATAGTTATGAAGTTGTTTGGAATGTTGAGAGGAAGATGCTGTTGAAATTTCATAGGAATTGGAGGTCGCCGGCGTAAATACACCGTCCTTTTCGGTCATAATGAGGAAAAATATCATTATGGCGCAACGTGAGCGTTAGAAGCCAGCGTTGTAACCTTGTATGAATTTCTATTTTTCTAAATTATTTATAGGATTCATACAAGGAGTCTGACGAGTGTAAATACATACGAATATATGTTTATATATAGTTTAGCCAAAGAGGCTCTATTTTATTTAAGTTTGTGACTAGCCAGTGCTAATCGTGAAATTGCCAGTTTATGAGTTGAGCACTTTTAAGCTGCCGCATGCAGTATATTTTTCTATGAAATTAAAATGGGAATGCATAAATATTTTGTTATTAAATTATTTTTGTCCACTCACTCTAACGTTATTAAATGTCTTCCCTTGGGCCCTTCGTTTTAAAATGCCCAGTCTGCAGAGTTCGGATTGGATCTAGTAGGAGACGAGGCATAGTCTCCCGTATTTCCACCACTTTTCACCAGTAGGTTACCTGTTTAACCTACCTGTGTTTTCTTACTTCCGCTAGTGTCTAGTAGCTCTGAATACTTGGGTTTAATGTATATATTTTTGGTTGTGGGTGAAGGCTTGTTGATATTTTAGAATATTTGACGGAGGATGTATATTATCTTAGATAATATTTATTATCTTGTTGGTGGTGATTGTTTTTGGGGAGCACGAAGGCTCCAGAAGGTAAGGTTGGATTTGGAACCTTTTGACGTGTTTGCAGGTTTCTATTGGAAGGGTTGTCCATTTTCAAGGGAGGTTGTACCGAATTTTGCGGTAAATTTTTCCTTGGAGGTGGTCCCCGCACGATTTACTCCGGGTTCAGGGTGAAATTCGGGGCGGGTCGTGTCATTGTCTGTCATCTATACTTTCCCTACCAGCATACTTCTTGCATACTTTCTGAATATGCCTACGCAAAGTGCTCGTACCGTTAAAAGAAGTATCCCCTTTGAGGTCAGCGCCATAATGCACGCATAGTGCACGCTTCTCATGCCCTACTTTTACTTCTTCCCATCTTGATTAGTAAAGAGATATCTGTCATACTTCGTAAAGTGCTCCCACACATATGAAGTCATTTAGAAACCTTAGGCTGAGTTGGAACATAACCTCTTCTTCTTTTTCTCGGTGCACCCCGTGAAACCTCAGTTGCTGCTGGAGCTTCAACTACAACTGGAGCTTCTGGTTCTGCCTCCTTGTTCTCAACCTCTGCTACAACCAAATCATCCACGGTCTCAGCTGGTACTTTAATTTCTTCAACTTCTTCGCTTGACTCGTAACACCCAGTCTCTGAATCAGAATTGACTGAATAGCAGTCATACGATGAAGAAGACGTCGACATCTAAACGGTTTAGAGTTTAGAGTTTAGACTAAACCCTTTGTTGCAACCAAACAATAATGAAGATACAAACTCACAGTGCACAAAATCACAATTATTCACATATCCATATACAAACTCACAGTTCACAATAATTAACAAGATCACAATTACAGTGATTAGTGATTACTCACAGTTCAAAACCAAAAAGGCAAAAACCAACTACACAGATTCAAGTCATTCAACACTTCAACAAAACTCAACAGTCAACATTTCAACAAAACCAGTCAAGGACTCAAGGGCAGAGAAACACTTCAACTAAAGTCAATAAACTTCAATCTAAACTTCAATCACCATCACCATCTATCTAAACTGAGAAGATAAAGAAAAACTCGTCGGAAAAGAGGAAGGAAACCATACCAAGAGAACTCGTCGGAAAACTCGAACTAGGAAGAGGCCGAAGAGCAACGAAACCCCAATTCCAAGAAGAGCCTTACTTTCTGTAAATCATCTTCTCTAGAAGAGTCGATCAAAACAAGAAACAAGAACCCAGATTAGAATCAAAGCCAATCTCAAATTCAGAATCGCAGATACGAACTACGAAGAGAGAGAGAGAGGAGCAGACCTTTGATAGAGCTGCTTTCCAGTGAAGATGAGACGTGAGCCTGAGAGAGTCTAAGACAACAAGAGTGTGTGAGTGCGACAACGACTCAACGAGAGTCCGAGAGCGAGACTGTGAGAGTTCGAGAGTGAGACTGAGAGAGTTGACCCTCTCAATTTAGTTTAGGTCTTTGACCACAAATCCTGTGTGGTTGAGCTCATTCTATTACCGTAGATCCTTAGAAACACCCAATAGAAGTATGACATGTATATTAGTCGGGCTTTTTATCTCCAACTGGCTTTATGCCCACCCCTAACTGGAAGTATAGCTATTTCTCTGCTTGTTTAGTTGGACTTCTAATAGTTTTCCGTATATATTTTTTTCAACTTGTACCGGACTCGTTGCAATATGGAACATATATATATTTTTTTTTTCAGTTATTAAGACTTAAATTCAAATATTTAATTGTATCTTATTTCATTAAATGTGTGTTTGTACTTGTATAAATACGACCCTCAACGTCATTGTAAAAGGTGATTGACCAGCACAACTCAACTCAATACAATATATCAATGAGTTTGGCTATTGGGACCTCCAAATTTGCTCACTATACCTCTCATTCTCTTTACACCTCTCTTTTACTTTTCAATTTAAGCATTTGCTCAATAGACCTCATTTCAAATTCCTAACATAACCTTAGTTATTTATTGATATATATTTCAATCAATTAATTACCTTTTATTCACTCAATAGACCTCTCATTCTTTTTTTTTTCTTTCCCTTTTTGTTTTTCAACATCCATTATCCCTACCTTCATTTTTTTATTATTTTTTTCATGCAAGAAAATGTTCTATCATGAACTATTCTATATATCATTTTTATTGTTTTTCTCTTTTGTACATGTTATTTTTTCTAATAAAATATTTCATTTTGTATAATTATTGTCCTTAATAGTCTTTGTGTATGAGGATGTATATGTCATTTAATAATTCACAATAGAGTGAGGTCTAATGAGCAAATTTGGAGGTCTCAATAACCGCACTCTACACCAATTCTCTACAACATCGATCTTGTTATCTTTGCTCTAGTCTAATTTTCTTCTTCGTTTCTACACTCTGCAATTTAGTTTCATGCAATTTATGTTTCGTGCCATTTAAATTTTCGTCTTTAGATTCTTGCTTTTTTACTTTTCACAATTTACTTCTTGCAAATCTGTATCAAAAAACAAAACAAAAATATAACCAACTTGGTGAAAATGTCAAAAATCCTTGCAACAAAGACAAGAGAACCTAAAGGCCGAGGAAAGAATTCCTCGGCCTACAATCACTTGGAATAAGTCAGATCAAAACCTCAAGTCCCTTGGCCATCATCTCGGCCGAGACGATTTTTTGGGCAAACAATCTCCAGTGATGGTTTTAGTTCTAAGTGCAAGAATTTCAATTACTCGAGTGCCTCCAAAGGAGTAGTGGTTTTATTCGGAATGAGATGAAAAGCAGACTTGGAATGAGTTTGGATTGAAGAAAGCTTCAGTGACCGATACTATGCTTTGTGTTTGTCCAACAGTTCTAGCCAATAAAATGCATGACATGTACAGTCCTATAACAGGGGATCATACAAAAACACATTGCATTGAAACGATTTGAGCTCAATCATATTGCTGTTAAATGAGATGCGGCTTTCCTGAACTTGGATTTACGGTGGTTGGTTTAATTTGATTCAAAATCCACACGGAACATGAGTACATGACTAGGTAGCAGAAATTGAAGGTAAAGTCTTATTAACAAGAACATATAATTCTATTTATATCATGATCATAATTTGAAGTTTTGAACCAAAAGCTATAATATATCAAGTCAATTTGAACATAAAACCAAGAAAGTAAAACAAGTTTACAATCCTTCCTGTCTTAACATTAATGGGGCTGAAATATCTTCACATTTTACCTGGACAAGTTTTTACTAATCTGAGCACTCGATTTCTTGATCGAATCTATTCTCTGAAGCCGAATCTGCTCCCTGAATTTAGCTATGAACTCATCTGCCTTCTTATCCACATCAGGCCCTCCGTCACTTGCATTGCCAGAAACAGGTTGATAGGGCCTTGGACTTGGCTTTGGGCTCCCTCCAATGTCTTTAGGAGCAAAATCTCCTTCAGTGTCATCACCCTCGCTTTCGGTTTCTTCATCTGATTCCATAACCGCCTTGTCGAAAAGATCTTCCTTCTCATCTTCCTCATAGAATTCTTCAAAAGCCGATGACTTGGGGTTGTTGGGGATGGTGCTTTCATGGCTCAACTTCTCAGTCCAGAATGAAGATTCATTGAACCCCACCCTTTTTCTTGTTACATTCTCCACCACATTTGCTTCAACTTCCTTAGCACTTTGCTCCACCTTCCCGATTACATATCCTTGATCTCCAGCTCTGGTTGTTCTGACAGACTTTGCCATTGTGTAGTCGAAATGCTTTGTTTCAAGCCCTGAATTAACCCTGCCCATTATAAATTCTCCATTGCTCCTATTCAAGTTCTTTGCTTCACTAGTGAAGCTTCTTCTCAAATCTTTCTCATACGAAACCTCATCACTGCTTGGCCTCAATGATGATGATTTATAAAACATCGGTGGGGGTGGAGGAGGTGGGGGAATAGAACTCTTGTAAAAGCTCCTCTTCCTCCCCCCATCCTCAACACTGTTGGCTTGAGCTTCTGATGACAATGAGGGTGCAGGGGATAACTTCTTTGGAGACGAAAGTGATGTTGAAGGAGACAGTTTTGGTGATGAAGATACTGACTCGGATCGAGATGAACGAGAGCTTTGGGACCTCGAAACTCCCCGATTATCTAGGCGGTTAAACTCAGCTTCCTCCATTGGAGTACTACTAACAAGATCCTCCCTCACTTCCAACCTTCCTGATCTTGATCGCCACGGTATTGGAGAAGAAAGCACAACACTCTCCTTCAACTTCTCCTCCAATTCTCGATGATCTAGACCCCCAGTTTCACCAGCTCTAGCCTTAATTGATCTGCTCGAAAACCTTCTTGAACCAGACCTAGAATTAGACCTACTCAGAGCCCCACCAGAAGTAACACTAGATTCATCAACATATTCTATCGTCTCCTGGTCAGGAACACGTTGTTTTAGGCTCCTAACAGGCAAAAGCAATGGCTTTTCACCAAGTATTGAACTGCTATCTCTCTGTTCATCAAGAACAGAGTGTTCTTGAGCCACAACCACCACAGGTTCATTTCTAAAATACTGACTACTCCATGCCTGGACCTTGCTTTCATCAAGTCCAGGAGAGGTTTCTGCCTCATCATCAAAAACTGAGGGCACCTGAAGAATTCTAGACACATAGGAATGAGCATTGTCGAATTTGGTGTTGTTTTCTTTCTCCACTTTTTCGTTTAGTCTGCTAAATAAGCCATAAGACACAGCTATACCAACTAGGAGGAGATGAAGAAGCTCCCAGCTTCTGGTGATAAGACTTTGGTTTATGAACTCAGGAGCTTGTGATGGAAAAAGTGGGAGAATAACGAAGAAAACTACAACTAGAGCAATCTTGTAAAGAAAATGATTGTAGAACTTACTTTGGTTTTCATGGTTTTGATCTGATGACACCAACTTTTGGGGTTTGGTGTATGACTCTGATTCTAGCTCTGCCATTGAAGAACACATGAAGAGAATGAAACCCTTATTGCTTCAGCAGAATTTCAGGAAGAAGGAGATGAGGAAGAAGGTAAGGAAGACTTAAGGATTAAGGAAAAGTGGAGAGAGAGAGAGAGGAAAGTAGGGACAGTGGAGAGGAAAGTTTTGTAGAAGTGTGAGAAGAAATTTTGCAGGCTTTAGCTTTTTATTCTCTCTCTCTTTCCAATTACATATATAGCCTTTCCTTCACTTAATTTCTTCATATTCAAAATGCTTTTTCTCTTTTGATTTGTGAATTTACTCAGCAATTGGAGAAAAGGGTTATATGCTGAATTCTAATTAAAATGGTGAACAACTAAAATAGCTCGCTAAAAATGGTTCAAGAACTTGAAGAAGCATCATCCACCTTACAAACGAGTCAAACTTATTGGCTATTCTGGAAACCTACTATTCCTTTTACTTAAAAATCAAAGATGCTTCTTAAACATTCTAATGGTCGGTAATGGGCTGTAGTCATGAGAACATAATACCCACTCAGACTACTTGGAATCCACCACATTTTGTTGAATATAGGTCTAGAAAAAGCAGTCTTGTCCCAGTTTTGCTGAAGAAGCTCACATGCGATGCCCAAGGAAAAATGATAATTGAGGTTTTCTTCTTATAGTTTATAGATAATATTTAGGCAAATTGAGGAACATATCCCTGTTAAAAAAAATTGTAGTATAACAAACTAAATGAAGTATTTGCAACGTAGTAGTGTGTGCTTGGAAGATGGAACTAAATTTATACTTCTTTTTACACAAAAAAAAGAAGAAGAAGAATATTTTCGATACGATACACATTCGATATCCATGAAGGGGATCATCATCAGTGCTCGACATTTCTTCTACAAAAGTTGCCCAACATGCAGTTCAGATGGCTTGGTTTTATGATTTTCATGGCGATAATTAAGCACAAAACGTTCTACAAATCACCTTAAACAGATAAAAAAAAATGGAATTACTAGGGCAAAAGATCGAGCAATATGACATGCAAACTTCGTCTCACTCATAGATAGAGAAAATCCCGAGTCACCGAGTGAAACAAAGCTGTCGACTACAGCTTCTGCATGTGTAAGAAAAAACAGTGACTGTGTAGTTTAAATTCTCCACAATTAACAAAAAAAAAGGGTCCAAAATAACCGAGTCAGGTTATCGCAAGAGTGACGTGAATGTGATCTTGGAGAAAATACAAAGGCAGATCTGAGTATGAATAAGTCTTCAAGATAAGGTTTTGCTGGGCTGGAAATCCAAACTTTTGACATCACAGACTGGTTCCTTTCGGCTTTACATATAAGCAGCATCGGATAAAAAGGAATGAAGTGGAAAGTTAAGCACTGCGAGTAATATTAGGGTTTGTTAAACTCATCAGAGAAAAGAGAACTGCATGGGGCATTTTGGGGAGGGATCGGGGCAAATTGGAAGGGGCAAATAGGTTGCGTGGCTGTGGTCTGGATTCCTCTTTTGGAATGCCTACGCTAAGCTTTTTTGTGGAGGTGGTATAATTTTTATTCATCCAGACAAAGAAAACTAAAATAGAAAGTGGAATTTTATGATTTTGCATTCTTCTTTTGGGGGAAATGCTTTTCTTTTCTTGTCTATTTTGCTTCTCAATTCTTCAGATGCTATAGCAATACTGTACTCGGGAATAAGGACGATGTAAAATCTGGATGCTCTTAAAAGACACGCAGTTGATCGGTTGGGTATTAATATGTTAAACTCTAATTGTGATAATCAGATGGTGATTTTCATGAAACATATAGGCGGAAGATATTGAGAATCTGTTCTAATAACTTGATAGACTTGGAAAGTTCTGAATCTTATGCATGCGTCATATGTTATATATGAACCTAGCTAGTTGGATTTCTCTTAGCCTGAAAGGCACGTAGGTAAACACCACATCGCGTTGAAGCTGCTTCTTTTCGTTTATGACGACCAAGATTACTAGGCTAGCTGTTGAAGCCAATGACTTGCTCACATTTTCAGATTTCGAAGTATTTCTTCTATAAGATAGCTATAGTCATTTCTGGAATTCCCTAACTCGATCGTAATGGTTAAGTGGTTAACAGACAAAGATACCTATCAATATCAAAGATATTGATAAGTCTGAATATGGTTCCATGATTAGTCTAATCATAACTTGCACATATATGTTCATTTCTTTTGGCGTCGACGTATTATTTGATATATATTTTGAGTCTCATCTTGAATCAGCAGACCAGAAAAGCTTGCATGTAAAGAGTAGTGCTTATCGAAATAATCATACATGTAGTTAGTTAGGCATTAGACAGCTTTTGAGAAAAGGCAAAAGAAGGATTAAGAAGATAATCCTCGTCTTACGATGAAGAATGATGAAGACGAGCGATAAGGTATCCTTCTTTTCTCACATTTGTGGCCAAAAGTATACGTGAGGAGGAAATTAACGATCCGTAGAGGGGTGGATCTGATTCCTTTTGTCTAGCCTAAAACAAAACGGGACCAATATTGATCTTAAACACACATATTTTGTACGAACCAACAAAATTGTGTTTGAGATCGATAACAGAATCAAACATCTTTACTGAGTATTATTAACAATATATAGTCGTTCTCTACATCACAACACAATTAGTAGCTGAACCATGACAAAATTTCATTTGCCTGATCAGAGGAGCTACAAAAAAAGAAAAAGAAAAAAGAAAAAAGAAAAAAGAAACAACAAGTCATGTCTTTAGTCTTTACTGACCGCCGAGCTTGTGCATGACATGAGAATATCGTTCAATGTCCATCAGTCTTAATTTCCTTAAAATGTATGTATATATTGATCAATATGAAACTTAACATGCAATTTATTTCAAAATGTATGACTTGTATAAATGATATATGGAACTTGATACATACCATAATATCTCTGCAGTCCAAGTGTTGGGTGAATCAGATCTGAGGTTGGCAAACGTTGTAAGGGAGTCTAAAGTTAATCACTAGACATTCATGAAAAACAAGAAAGCTTAACGAATTAAAAAACTTATCTTGGAAGATGCAATGCAGCAAGTCCTCTCGGTTCAATTTTTCCCATGACACTCATTTCTACGGTAGAATGAAATTCTTTGAGTAAGTGTAACGTAAATATAAATATTTAAATGAGTTCACGTGAAATATTTTAATAAAAAAACTGTTTTTTTGTGGATCCGATCCGTTTAAAGAAGTTTTAAAACGTATTTATCTAGAACTTTTTAGTTTAAGTAACAACGATTTTAAAAAACAGGTTGGGGGTTACTTATTTAAAACTGAGTTTTTAAAAAATTAAATTTTTAAACCACAATACCAAACTAAGCCTAAGCATCATGAACCACACTACTACACTATTGAGCAAAGGCCACACACCTAGTGTGGCCATTAGAGTATTGCTACTATTGTAATTCCCATATGTGTGTCATTTTCCCCTAACACTTTACTAATACTCATTAATACCCTCAATTGCCACACTTATGGGGAAATGCAACATCTCTAAAAGCCACACTTTTTCTTCAATAGAGAAAATTAGATAAAAACCCAAAATACTAGACCTCTTTTAAGATAAACTCATACATATTTTTCTTTTATTTTACACCCACTCTACATAAACAAACTTACCATATAGAGTAAATGTCTATAATTAATAGTTTTATTCATTTTTTGGTTTCTCTGATTTGCCCTTCAGACGGTAGAAATCTAAATTGGTATATTTCTCAATTTTAGCATCAATTTGAAACTCAAATACTGAGCTAAAATTTAGTTGGATTTAACTTGGTCATAATCAATTACATTCTTTAATTTCTTACCTTGTTATTACTAACTTGAGTGTATATATATGCTATATACATAATTATGTCATTTGTAATGGAATGATTTTGTTCATTCCTAAGCTCACATTTGGTGTCTCTCTACATAGTTGAAAAATGTCTAATTGTAAGGTACACGTTCTTGTTCTTTGATTAATTTTCTTCTTTTTAGCTATATTATTATATCATTTCCAATCATGATCGAGAGAATATTTTACTCTTAACTACTTACATTTCTAAGGTACCTATTAAGTAAGACATGATATGATAATATACCTAAAAAGAAGAAACCCAAAATTGGGTTTAGGGTATAGGATTAAGATATACGGTTAGGGTTTAGGGTTTAGGGTATAGGGTTTAGGGTATAGGGTATAGGGTATAGGGTTTAGAGTTTAGGGTTTAAAGATCAAAATAGCTAAAATGGTTTTTCATCATAGAAATTCACATGTCAAAATTTGAATGGAATATATAGAAGATCATGTCAGATTTCACATGTTCATACGCTAACAGTGTAAAATTTCTTCATTTTACTATAATAATTAAATATCTTATTTATATTATATTCTACTTTATGTATAGATCAGATAATGAATTCTTTTCACCAATATTTTTTCATAAAAAATAAAGATAACTGCATGATTCTTGTAAATTGATTGAAAATTTTTAGTGTTAGAAGAAAAACTCATAATGAAGGTATTTAAGACAACATCAATTAAGTTTATTTATTATGTTTATATGTTATAGTTGAATGGTGGTAATTGTGTAAAATTTAGAAAAAATATGACATAATATGTATCATAATTGATACATTTTAGATGTCTATTAAATATAAATATTAGGTGAATTTTATTTAAAACCACTCTTTAAAATTGGGTGTATATGAAAATCTTCTTTCTCAATATTATAGTAGTACCAGAAATTTAAACCATTCCAAAGGTGCGGCTAAGAAATTTCTCGTGCTAACAATGTTCAATTCCACATACAAGAATGATTCCCCAGCAGTATGCTGCAAGCGTACTCATCACCATGTCCCTTCGCCATATTCCAATGTTGGACCACCCTGAGATCCCTTAAGTAATAAAGACAGTAGTCTTCATTACAAACTAGAAAGCTCTTCATCCCCGAGGCCCTTCCGATGAATGATAGACATGACAAGTTGATGTGCTGCATAAGGGCGTGTGTGTCTATATATATATATATAGTTACTATTCAGAATAAATGCTTCATTTTGAAATTAAATTAAAGTGTGAAGTTCCTTATTTGACTCACTTTTCGGTTATATTTCCACATCTCCACCATTCAGTTTGTAGAACCTAATGCATAGATCACTCTTGCCAAGTTTCATCCAAATGGTAATCGTTAAGGTACCGAATTAGATTAAATCAACGAACGGACCATAAATCTGTCTATTCAGAACTGTTTGTGTAAATAACGATTATGAAAACCCAAACGATCATCAAATTCAATGAAACTTGGCAAAAGTGATCTATGCATTAGGTTCTACAAACTGAATGGTAGAGATGTGGAAATATTGTCACATCCCGACCCGTAAGATTTTATCTTATTTACTAGCTTGATTATAATAAGAATTTTACCGTCTCCGACATTGACATATAGTTTAATTGGTCCCTAGAGGGGTTTTGAGGGACGATTATTTCGGAGAGTTATTCGTAGGAGAAAATGTAACGACGGTAAAAATGGTAAATTTAGCTAGTAAAAGGTAATTTTTATTAGGGTATTATTTTTGGGGGTGTTAAATTTTTGAATTGGGTTTATATTGGGTTGGAACCAGTTGGCCAAGCCCAACCGATTTTCTCTCTCTTCCCTCCCGATTCTCTCTCCTCTCTCTCTTTCTCTCCCGATTCTCTTTTCCTGCCGGATTTCTTCCAACGCCGTCCGCCGTCGTCCGGCCACCAACGACCGCCGGACTGGTCCCGTTCAGACCCCCGCCGTCCCCTCTCTCTTTCTGGGCCGGTGACAGGCCGTGTAGCGCCGCCGTGAAGGAGTAACGCCGCCCGAAAGGCGCGGCTGCCTTGGGCTTTCCGTCGCCGGAACTCCCTCCTCCGGCCACCAATCCGGGCAAGCTTGGTACGGTTTTGAAGCTCTCCTCCCGTGCAACAACCCCTCCAAAAGGCTCGATCCCTCTTGAGCTCGGTAAGGAGAAATTCGAAGTTGAAATTCTAGGGCTTATTGTGTGTTTGCGTTCGATTGACATGGTTAGGCTTAGAATTGGAGTTTGTGGTAGTTATGAATGTTGTAGAGGAGGTTGAGAGGAAGATACTGTCAAATTTTAGTGGACATTGGACGTCGCCGGTGCTGGTCGCCGGCCGCTGGAAAAACTGTTTTAGGTGGAGATTTTTATGAGGAATTTAATGGAATGAGTTTTAGAATTTTCGGACGAGTTTTGAATAGGTTTATGAATTTCCGAAGTTTGGTATTTAAGCGGTTAAATAATGTAAAATCCGACCGTAGGATTTAAATCAATTTCTGGGAAAGGTTGTTTATACGACTGCCAAGTATGATCTAAAAGTTTGGATCGTTCCGATTTAAGAATATCGAACTTAGGCAATGATGAGCGTAATTATGGCTCTCGATTAATTTTGCCTATTTTATAAATACTGGAATTCAGTTGGTAAATTAATTATATATTTGGAACAGAACGTGAGGAGGCCCGAGCAGAAGAAGCCTCGGAGCGTCATCAGGCTTAGGCCTAATTTGTGAGTGGACCTTTGTTTTAAATAAAAAGCATGCGATGAATGATTTTATTAATCATTTGTTTATTTTGATGAGATTATTGAATTCTCGCTCATTTGATAATTTTTCCTCCTTTGGAGAGATCCCGAAAATGAGATTTTCGGTGGATATATATGTTTTTGGATTTTATGAGAATAATATGTATATAAATGCTAGCCATACGTGCTTGGTCCGTCATAATGAGGTAAAATACCATTATGGCGTGTCGTGCGTGTTAGACACAAGCGTCATAGCCCTATATGAAAACTTCTTTCTTTTTCAGTTTATTTAGGTTTTCATATAGGGAGTCCACACGTATATGTACACCGTCCCTTTTCGGTCATAATGAGGAAAAATACCATTATGGCGCAACGTGAGCGTTAGACGCCAGCGTTGTAGCCTTGTATGAATTTCTATTTTTCTGAATTGTTTCTAGGATTCATACAAGGAGTCTGACGAGTGTAGATACATACGAATATATGAATATATATGGTTTAGCTTGAGAGGCTCCATTTTATTTGAGTTTGTGACTAGCCAGTGCTAGTCGTGAAATTATCAGTTTATGAATTGAGCGCTTTTGAGCTGCTGCATGCAGTATATTTTCTTTGAAATTAAAATGGGAATGCATAATAGTTTATTATTAAATTATTTTTGTCCACTCACTCTAATATTATTAAATGTCTTCCCCTAGGCCCTTTGTTTTAAAATGCCCAGTCTGCAGAGTTCGGATTGGATCTAGTAGGAGACGAGGCATAGTCACCCGTATTTCCACCACCTTTCACCAGTAGGTTACCTGTTTAGCCTACTTGTCTTTTTCTTGCTTCCGCTAGTGTCTAGTAGCTCTGAATACTTGGGTTTAATGTATATATTTTTGGTTGTGGGTGAATGCTTGTTTATATTTTAGAATATTTGACGGATGATGTATATTATCTTAGATAATGTTTATTATCATGTTGGTGATGATTGTTTTTGAGGAGCACGAAGGCTCCAGAAGTTAAGGTTGGATTTGGAACCTTTAGAAGTGTTTGCAGGTTTTTATTGGAAGGGTTGTCCATTTTCAAGGGAGGTTGTACCGAATTTTGCGGTAAATCTTTCCTTGCAGGTGGTCCCCGCACGATTTACTCCGGGTTTAAGGTGAAATTCGGGGCGGGTCGTGTCAAATATGACCGAAAAGTGAGTCAAATAAGGAACTTCACATTTTAATTTCTAAGTGAAGCTTCGCTCTGGATAGGAACTGTATATATATATATATATATATATATATATATATATATATATTGATGTGCTTATATATATATATACACACACACACGGAAACGATGTGGAGCGCACGGAGCTCTGTTCGTAATCGTCCGGCGTCGGCGCCGACGTGCCTCCCTCTAGGGGACTCCAGCAGCGTCCCCGATCACTTTCCCTCCCTGGCGAGTCCGCCGAATTCTAGTTTTCCAACGAGATCACCTAAAACTTCAAATAAAGCCGGAAACTGGAATTATCTCGCTAAAAACTAGAATTCGGCGAACTCGCCGAGGAGGGAAAGTGATCGGGAACGCTGCTGGAGTCACCTGGGGTGGAGGCGCGCTGTCGTCAGTGACGAATGGAGCTCCGTGCGCACTTGCGCTCTATATCCGGTCTATATATATATAGTTCCTATCCAAAGCGAAGTTCGCTCTGAAATTAAAATGTGAAGTTCTTTGTTTGACTCACTTTTCGGTCGTATTTTCACATCTCCACCATTTAGTTTATTGATACTAATGCATAGATCATTCCTGTAAAATTTCATCAAATTTGATGATCGTTTGGTGTTTATAATTGTGATTTACACAAACAGTTCTAGTTAGATAAGTTTATGATCCGTTCATTGATTTAACCTAATTCGGTACCTAAACGATCATCAATTTGAATAAAATTTTACATGAATGATCTATGCATTAGTCTCAATAAACTGAATGGTGGAGATATGGAAATACAAAAGAAAAGTGAGTGAAATAAGGAACTTCACATTTTAATTTTAAATAAACTATATATATATATATTATATATATATATATATATATATATATATATATATATATATATATAGCCTGGTCCTGGAACACCTTCATCCACGATGAGGCAGTGACACAAGTTCAACACTTCCAAATTTTTCATGTTGTTTAGTATGATAAGTATTGGAAACCAAGGCTTCCTTCTCCACCAAGCTGCCCTGGAGACTTAAGACCTTTAAGTTCGGGATATTGGCAGCAATGGCCTTTGCAAAGTGCACCATAAAGGGGTCAAAAACTTTGAGCTTAGAGAAATTCTTGCAGTGAGCTCCTATCAAACTTCACCGTTTCAAACTCAAAGAAAGCAAGTGGCATTGTAATTGACTCTAGTTGTGTCCAGTTCCCAGTTCTTTATAGACTCTTCAAATCCAGCCGGTGTTAGAAGATTTCGTGGTGGGAGAACAAATTTTTCAGTGTCATAATTTTTTTTTCAGTTGTTAAGTCTATTTGAATGTGACATATGCGGCTGAGATGCATCTACCTCCATTGTCCCTTAAAACACATGAGCAAACTTTATATAATGAAAAAAAAAAAACTTGACATGAGTTTAAACATCATTGACATATGTAACGGTGTGTAAATTATTTAATAAAAAAACTTTTTAAAAAATGAAAAAAAAAATATGAGCAATATACAGGCATTCAAACAAATTCTTACACTTCAGAATATTTATCTGACGTCATAAATCAGAATGTATTTAGAAATACTTTTGAGATTAGTAACATATTAAAGTCATATTAAATTACTGAAAAAAATTGTTACTTTGTTATTTTCATAATTCTTGACATTTATGAACAAAATATATTTAATAGGGGCACATAAGGAATGCTGAAAGAAAAAGTAATTCGGCAAAATAGACCCAAATAGAAAAGGAAATAAATCTCCAACTAAAAAAAAAAAAAGAGGAAATAAATCTCGCGTCATTTGTGGCAAACCTTTCATTATTTTTAACGGATGGTTTCGAGCTGGTCGGACCCTGCGGCCGATGGTGCAGATTAGCTTGGTGCGGAATCCATTCTCTTTGAGCTCGACCTCAGTGACGGCATCGACCTCGATGGAGGTGGAGGAGGAGTAGCCGGGAGAAGGGGAGAAGACGACGTCGGAGGAGGTGCCGTTGGTGGAGAAGACGACGTCGGAGGAGGTGCCGTTGGTGGAGACGAGGACAGAAGGGGATTGATCGGAACCGACGACGGAGGCTTTGACGGGAGGGAGGGAAGACGGTAAGAGAGCGACGGTTGAGAGCGGAGAAGGGGGCGAGGAATAAGGAGGAGTGGGGAAGGTTAAGGCGGTTGGGGTGAGGAGGTGGAGGGAGTGAGACATTGTGACTTGGAAATATGAGAGAGAGAGAGAGAGAGAGAGAGAGGAGAGAGAGAGAGGAGAGAGAGAGAGAGAGAGAGAGAGAGAGAGAGGGTTCTGCAAGAAAGATGGCATCAAACCATACACCCATAAATCTCTTCCAATGATTGACCAAATCTATGTACTGCTTGAGTCTTACATTAATCTATGTATTACATGAGTGATGAGTCTACATTAAGTTAAAGATATGAGTAATAAGCATGGGTGCATCACTCGTCGGTACATGTCTGATACCTTGAAAACTTGCATGCGAGAGAGAGAGAGAGAGAGAGAGAGAGAGAGAGAGAGAGAGAGAGAGAAGAGAGAGATGAGAGAAGAGAGAGAGAGCGAGAGGAGGAGACGAGGAGGAGAGAGAGAGAGAGAGAGAGAGAGAGAGAGAGAGGAGGGTTCTGCAAGAAAGATGGCATCAAACCATACACCCATAAATCTTTCCAATGATTGACCAAATCTATGTACTGCTTGAGTCTTACATTAATCTATGTATTACATGAGTGATGAGTCTACATTAAGTTAAAGATATGAGTAATAAGCATGGGTGCATCACTCGTCGGTTACATGTCTGATACCTTGAAAACTTGCATGCGTTTTTTTTTTTTGGAACAAGAAAACTTGCATGCGTTTATAGAGGAAGAACCCGAGGCTGCTTTTGTAGGGCTGCAATGAAACATAATAGTCAGAACTTAGTCATTTGACACTAAATCACTTGAGAACCATATATAAATCAATATTTTCAAACTGATATTATGTAGATAGATCAGATGTATGTATATATTTGATCGATTTGTAGCTTAACATGGAATTTACTTCAAAATGTATGACTTGTATGAATGATATGGAACTTGATGTATAACAGAATATCACTGCAGTCAATGTGTTTTTTTCTTGAGTGAATCAGATCTGAGGTTGGCAAACGTTTTAAGGGAGTAAAAAGTTAATCATTACACATTCATGAAAAACAAGAAAGCTTAACGAATTAAAAAACTTACCTTGGAAGATGCAAGGCAGCAAATCCTCTCGGTTCAATTTTTCCCATGCCACCCATTTTTACGGTAAAATGAAATTCTTTGAGTAACTGTAAGTGTTTCTCAAGATCTCCATCACTTCCCCTTTCCTCCTCCTTCTCCCTTCCCTTATCCCTTAATGGCTTAATTTTGAGAAATTGGCTCTCATAATTTAAAATAGATCTATCACTAGCAAGCAGAAGATATGAAAGTGGAATGGCTCGGTTATCTATTTATAAAAATTTGGGCGATACAACCAATAGATTACAATTCGAAACTTCAAAAAAAAATATATAGCAAAAGTAAGGCAACATCTGGACTACACGCGTTGTAGCGAACGCCAGACAGATCCGTTGACGGAAGGGCAATTCTGTAATTTTAGGTCATCTCAGTAACTTCCTGATTTCACTGATGTACTGAGGGATAGAACAGAGAATTTGTTCCCCACATGCGTCTCAACTCTCAAGCCTTCGCCTGCTGGACTTCCTATTTTGATCGATTCGAAGTTATAGTCTGCATCTAGAATCAAATAATGCAGAGAGATTGCATACGTTGGTCGTTGTCGAGGGAGAGGAGTCGAATCATTTCAAAAGGATTCGAAGATTCAGTCCGGATCTGGAATCGAAAACCAGAGAGATTAGCGATGAAACTCATTGCAGGGAGATCTGAGTCGAATCTAACAAACGCTAGCCATCGCTGGAAACCTAATACAATCTGTTTCAGGTTCCTTCTTTTTCTTCTATTCAAAAATCGAGGAAATACTGAAAGTTTCTTTGTCTGTTCTTTTCTGAGGTCATTCATCTCTTTACTTCAAGTAGATCCTTGCATACTGTAACGGTAGATATTGAAGAAAGTGCTCGGCTCAACCATTCTGCAGTGATGACTGTTGAGGCACATGCATCCTGACCAAATCCCAGTGTTCTGACCCTAAACACTTCGAAAGGATTTCGAAAATTGATTTTTTTGCCATGTCCAGCAGTAAGGTTGTCAAATACCTCAACTAATATTCAGTCATCTTCATCCTCATCAAACAAGTAATTAACTAATCAAATTCTTAAAGTTACAGACATTAATATTTAGCATCATCAAACAAGCAATTAGATTTCCATTGAGGAGCTGAAGGATACTCGTCACCCTCCATATTCACATACTAAAAGAAAGAGGGTATGGTATAACTTTTTTGTTGTTGTTGTTGAGAAAGGGTATGGTATGTCTATACAAAGAGAGACTCTGGAAATGGAGGTAGGAGTATGAATGAGAGAAAGAGACGAGGTCTTTGATTCGTCTTGTTGCGAGATTGAGCTGATGAGCTTTTGACTTTCGTTGATAGCTCTCAAATGAGGAACGCACGCTTTGCTTTGACTTTTGGGTATCCTGGTGCTTCTTTGGGAAGGTTGTTACCAAGTGCAAGCTGCGAACCCATTACTGCCAACAAGAACACGTGCAAACTGAAACGACCGCCTTTTAGATCACAATATTTAGTTACAGCGAAGTGCTTTTATAAAGCAAACCGGCTTTGTAAGGCGTATGCTTCATCAGCAAAACTACTAACCAGCAATTCAATGTCCTTCCCCATTACCAGCAACATTGCTGGATTTGCTTAGCCAACTCGAAACCCCCTAACTCCAGCAGACATGATGAGAACAAAAGAGACATGTTACTTCTCATAAATAGCTAGCACAATGCCAGATACTAGTAGTTGAAGCTCCATATCTAAACAAAACAAGATTAGAGAATACAGAGATGGGGAAGCTACAGGCAACCTGTAGGAAATATAGTTGCCTCGATGCATTAGCAAGGGTAGAGGTTGCTACTGTAAGTGAATGCGGTACAACTTCATAACATAAACTGGAAAACCCAGATGCTCATCACCTAATTAATGATTGTCAAGTATCATTTATAAGACAACATGTGGTGATACGTTTGGAATGGAAAACACCATTTGCAGTTGCACAGGCCTTAAACATCTGAGAGTCATGTCAAATCGATGCTAATCCCACACTAGAGACATGGAACAAGCTCAACATGAACCAAAAATGAATATAGTTCAAATTTTAAACTAATGTAACATGTTGAGTGTTACCGGAGCAGAGAAATTTAGGCAGCAGGCAAGTACATTTTGTCACCAAATAGGCAATACTAATTGATACAAAGCTGTTAAATGTTTTGATAATTACAAGACATTGAGAAAGAGAAAAAACAAAAACAAATAAAGAAATTTAAGTGAGGAAGAAAATCAATGTCATTCTACAAGGGCCAACGCTTGGTCATTTAACACATCCTCCGACACACCTGAGCAGAGTAATTGACAAAATGTTTGGCTACGGATCATATTTCACAACATCTCTTGTGACTTTCTCACGCAATGACCGACCTTCCTCTTGTAATCATCTCTTCGATCTCTCCATTCCTTTTGCAACACACAAACCAACATGACGTAAGGATCAAAATATTTATAAATGAAATGCAACATAACCAGAACTCCATAAGTTAACTAAACAGTTACCACAACCAGAATAAGTACATAACCAAGAAAATTAAAAGGTTTCGAATCGTCAAGTATGACAAATTTGAACATAGCCCATAATGGATCCGCACGAACTCCAAAATATTAACACAAACAAATGCTTCGCTCATAACACACATTGCTAAACAATCATCAAGCAACTAAAGCTTCTTCCATCATCCAAATGGCAAGAATCAAGTAACCAGTTTACTTCATTATTGCAGCCTAAAAATATGCAGTTATAGGCATAGACTCTACCAAAGAAAATCTTCAGCCATCCTACATTTTCCCAGCATGGAGCCTTGGAATATGACACATATACGTCCTATTTGTTAAAATATTAATAGCAACAACATGATGTGCTCATAAAAATAACCATAAAATAATGTGAAACATAAAAGAATGGACAATACATTCTTTACATAACTCAAACCATGATTATTGTTAAACGAACAAAAGTAGGATAAATCTTCTTACAAGGCCAATGCTGTATAAACCCTAACCGTTAAATGTCAAGTGTAACTATCCAAAAATATTCAACAAAATAATTATGTAAATTAACATTTTACATATTGACAAAATTATGATTGTAGATATATGTATATATAGGTTCTTCTTATAACCTTCACTGCATCAAAATATTCAGAATTAAGTAAATGATAGATTTGTAAACAGAATGAATAGTGATACTACAGAAGAAGAACCACTTACAGCAGCTTCGACATTTGCAAGAGATTCGTCATTTGGACTGGACAACATTGATATTCTACTCAACACTATGCTTTCAACCTGAAATAAGTCAAATTAATAACCCCATTTTTACATTAGTTAGAGCAGTACATTTTTTTTTGAGGTCAAAAAGCAAGAAGGGTCACTAGTTAAATTCTATACAATGTTCGTTGTTTATCAGCTACATAAGAAAGTAAAATCAGAAAAGGGGAAAGCAATGAAATCAGTTCCACTGAAAAGATTTGACTAATACTGGAAGAGGAAACGTGCTCGAAATGGCTAACTACAGAAACAGGCAATGTTGGGACACCAATCCCTTTTCTCGAACATTAGGGTACACCTCAGAATGTTACAGATGATACATCTGATGAGCTTCAATGACTTATATCTATGTGGTGTACTTATATGATCTTATAAAGCTCTGTAAAAGCATATATTGCCATTAGATCATAAAGAGGCAAGTAAATGTATGTGATGCCAATTTTGGAACCTCTATCTCCATTTGCATTGATTTCTCTACAGTCTAGCACTAGGACTTCCACTCTCATTAACTTGTAATATGTTTGGAAATCAAAATACCCCAACAATGTCCTTTGACAATATGTTATCCAGTCAAGCAAAACTTTATGGCTTGATACATGTAATCTGAATATGTCCATAATAATAGTGCTATAACTTCCACTCTCATAAACTTGCAAGAACACCATTAATGAGCACTGACATTATGCTATCTGTTTTAAGTGAAACTTTGTTCACATATATCAGCTATATAAGCTAGAAACTATTGCTTAAGGCATTTCATCATTTATTTTGTATGATGACTTTGGTTTACTTGTACCATTGACTATCTAATAAATATGGATCTGAACCATCTTTTTCTTATCCATTTTCTTATTATACTAGTGTATGGACAATACAAATTCAATGAATCAGACTGAAGGTAATGCAGAATAGCCCACAGTGGTAGCAGGTCTGGCAAAGCCTAGAAATTCAGAAGAAAATATTGTTAGTAAATCCTTACCGTATGCACAGGTGCCCAACGCTCACTTGCAAGCTCATAACCATTTGGATCATCACTAGGAGGATGAAGAATGGAAATGCAAACGCGCCCATCAAAATAAACTTCAAATGAACAAGAAACAAGATCAATACTCAACCGGAAAATATCAAACAAATGATATAAACAAGAGACAAGTGATAGAAAGAAGAGAAACCAACCATTGGGATGCCTAACTCTCTGAAGTAAACTTCATTGTTAGAGGGTTGTTCGGGAAAATCCTCCCTCACTGCAATTAGATATAGGCAAGGACGTATATGATAAGTAAGGAACTTGATGAACACCACAATAAACCTAATTTTGTGAAGAAAAAAGAGAATAAAAGAAAGGAGATCACCTAAACACTCAAAACAGTTGTTGTTCCTCAGAGGGAATGCGCAGGATCTAATTGCATGCAGTTTTCAGCTCCAACCCATTCATAAATTCATCGATTTCAAGCTCGTGAGCCTCTTTCCTATCCGAAAATGTGCACCACGATCTACTCCACCTTAACGGAAGAGACAATTAAGAAAATGAAAAGTAATGCCTCCCCCGACCGATGCTTTACTTTTAGGTCGACCCTCGATAAGAGACAATTAAGAAAATGATTTGCACGGGTGTCTTTTGGTCATTTTAGCAACTTAACGAAATTTTTTGACGGTCAATTGATGAAATGGACAAAAATGTCGAGAATTGAGAATACAGGCGTATACCAGTTAAATTTAAAAATCAAGAAACAAAGCTGTTTCTAGGTATATAGTACAGCGTCACAAATATTTTCTTTTGTCTAAACCCAAATCATTTCCAAACACAAATCATTCCCCTTCCGGGCCCAATGGAGCTTAACCTGATCCGACCCGACACCCGTTTCAAGCCCAACGTCTCTGTAGAAAGCCTCTCCTCCATTTTCAGCTCCAGCCTTCAAGGGTTTAACCAAAGCCCTAAACTTTGCTCCAAATGACGACCCTCTCTTCAATCTCTCGATTCCTCTCTTCCTCAATTCGCCTCCAAAATCACAACCTCTCAATCTCTCGCTTCTCTACTGCCACGTCAGCAGAGACGGTCTTGAATCACCTCCACAGAAATGGCGGCAAAATTGAGAAAACCCTAGACTCAATGAGGCTCAATTTGGACGCCAAATGTGTAAGTCAGGTCTTACAGAGATGCTATCCCACCCAATCCCAATTGGGTCTTAGATTTTTCATATGGGCTGGGGTTCACTCCAGTTATAGGCATAGCTACTTTATGTTTAGTAAAGCTTGTGACTTGTATAAGATTAGGGAAAACCCAAGTTTGATTTTTGATGTTTTGGAGGCTTATAGTGCTGAAGGTTGCTCTGTTACTGTTAAGATGTTTAAAGTTTTGTTTAAGTGTGTGTAAAGAAGCTAAGCTTGCTGATGAGGCTTTGAGGGTTCTGAGGAAAATGCCGGAGTTCAGGTTGCGAGGGGATAATGTGGTGTATAATGTTGTTATAAGGCTGTTTTGTGAGAAGGGTGATTTGAATGTGGCTGAGAATTTGGTGAAGGAGATGAGCATGGTGGAGCTTTATCCGGATTTGATCACGTATATGGTGATGATTAAAGGGTTCTGTAATGTGGGTCAATTGGATGATGCGTATGGGCTGTTTAAGTTTATGAAGGAAAATGGTTGTGTGCCAAATGTTGTGGTGTACTCGGCGCTTCTTGATGGATTCTGTAGGTTTGGGGATATGGAGAGAGCCTTGACATTGTTGAAGGAGATGGAGAAGGAAGGTGGGGATTGTGGTCCAAATGTAGTAACATATACGACTGTGATTCAGTGTCTTTGTAACAAGCATCGGTCGGGGGAGGCATTGCTTGTTTTGGACCGGATGGAAGCTCGTGGTTGTTTACCAAATCGCGTCACGGTTAGTACTTTGATCACAGGTCTTGTTAAGGAGGATCAAGTTGAGCAGGCTTATAAGTTGGTTGATAGAGTTGTTGAAAGTGGAAGTGTTACAAAAACTGATTGCTACAGTACTTTTGTTGTGTCTTTAGAAAGAGTTGGAAGACCTGAAGAGGCAGAGAAAGTCCTTAGGACGATGCTTAATAGTGGGGTTAAACCGAACAGTTTGGTGTGTAACATTATGTTAAAAAAATGTTGTTTGGAGGGACGTATGGTGGACGCATATTGCTTATTTGGTGAACTTGAGAAGATGGAATGCTTATCTTCTATTGAATCCGATACTTATTCTATTCTTTTGTTGGGGCTTTGTCAGCAAAGACACTTGGTGGAGGCTGCAGAGCTTGCAAGGGTAATGCTCAGTAAAGGAATTAAACTAAAAGCTCCATATGTTGATATTATATCTGAGGTCCTGGTGAAATCTGGAGATGAAGAGTTAGTTAAACAATTGACAATGAATTGAAGGTGACATTGAAGGAAATACAGTGTTCAGCTGTCGCCTTGGCTCTTGTTTGTTAATAAAGACACTCATGTTTGGCTCTTGTTTGTTAATAAAGACACTCATGTTTGTTGACCTGGGTTCTTCAGCTCAAAGACTTCACAATGCTTGAGTTGAGTTGGTAGTATTCGCAACAGATGAGTACTTGTTCCAATCTGGCATAAAAAACCATTTTCGTGGAGGTGGAAGTAAATAAAGGCAGACCCTGGTAAACAATGATTTCACTTGAGTTTTTGTTATTCTAAATTAATTTACTTATTACCCGAAAGCTATTTCAATGGCATAATGAATACTGCTCATAAGTTATAGGGTTATCAGTCCACAGGTCATATTTGCTTTTAAACGAGTAAACTTTACTTTTTTTGGTTCATTATTGTTTTCAGTTTGTGTGTTGATGCAAGGGAGTGAGTTGGCATTGTGACTGGTGATATCTAGATTCAAGTCATGCAACTGTATCTTTTATATTCCTCATACCGTGTATGTAAGAACACATGTTGCGGTTTCTGTTGGTTGTTGTTCTTGTTTTTTTGTTTTTGCCTTTTTTTCTCTTCGTGGGTGACCTTGTGCCTATATGCTTTTCTGCCTCTTTGTATGGAATGTCTTAATGGCACTGAATTCATGTACATAAGTTTTCTCTCTCCCTGTTAGACCTACTGGGTCTGGTTAAGATGACATAATTATAAAAGATCGACCGACTTTGAAGTAGCTTATTGAATTGGTATGGTCGTCTGTATACTAGCTAAATAATGAAGGAAAGGCATGCACTTCTACTTTGGTCTGTTAGCCATGTTGCAGACAATTTGATTAAGCGAGGAATCTGTTAGCATTCATCAATTCATAGCGTTTTCTGTTTGTTGTTGTAGTGTTCCTGTATGTATTGTTGAGTCTTGAGAGTATATCCCGTACTGTAATGTAAAGTTGTTCTTACAAAAAGACTTGGGGGGTCTCTTTAGCCATTGTCAACTGGGTTCTCGTTGGATGCTCAAATCACCATATATTTTTACCTGTTTTCTGAAGTTTTATATATTGGTGTCAAGTGGGAAAGCTGAGCTCTATGGGTACCCATTCATTATTTTGCCAATTCTTCTCTTTTGCCCATTAATAAATTATTTTTGGTCATAGTTGGGTCATATCTCTGTTATCATATGATGGATATGCCCAAGTAAAAAGTATGTGGGGAATCTAATCTTCTTCCAAAGCTTAACAGCCAACTGATTGATGAAAGAACACCATTTATGGGAACTGTTTCAGAGCTTACTGCACTTGGTGCTGCTTCTCCTGCCAAAATTAGATTCTAGTATTCTGCTCCTCCTCTTTTTCATCCCTCTTTATGTAATTGGAATTTTGAAATTAAAATCATAGAGATAACAAAACATGGCCGTTAGCATGGTACAATATCATGTAGCTGTTGTCATTGTTCTCTTTAAAAATGAAGAAGTCCGCCTGGTTTATATATCATATAGTTGACCATATGTCATCTGCTGCTTAATTTCTCATCAGTAAATTAAGCGAGGTGTCACAGGATTTCCTGTTAAGGTTCAACCATAAGCATCTCTCACTCATTCTGACACCTTGTTTCTATGCAGACAAACTTTTACATTGTGAACCGGATCTGTTTGGAAACCTTAAAAGAACCTGAGAGGGTCTGAATTTGAAGTCCAAGAAGATATCTAGGAATATCTGACGACCAGATTAAGAAGTACTCTTGATAAAAGATTCTGTGTCATGAAATGGCTATCAGAGAGGTAGTTATACTGAGTACGTGGAGTTCATCATAAAGTTGGTGGGTTACAACAGGGAGCAAGCTGCACCTTAATTTGATAGCAAGCACCAACAGCAGTACTTGAAGGTTCATCATATCCAGGTGCACCTCATCAACCAAA
Source organism: Fragaria nilgerrensis (assembly GCA_010134655.1). NCBI lineage: Eukaryota > Viridiplantae > Streptophyta > Magnoliopsida > Rosales > Rosaceae > Fragaria > Fragaria nilgerrensis. The sequence continues at coordinate 12,813,270 of CM020981.1, forward strand.
AGCTTCTCTTGTTAGCTACTGGGGCTCGTTGCCTTACTGTTGATTAAGATTATCACATGAACTTTATCTATGGTCATTGGATGATCAATATTAACTGTATCTGAAATCTATTATTTGCCCTCATCATCATACGATGAAACTCATATCGAAGTCCGCTGTCTATTTTGTCTGTTAGAAATAAATAAATAAATAAATGAAAATCTTTCAAAATGAAGCATCCATAATTTTGGTATTACTCGGATGATGTGTGATGATAGATCTTGTACCACTTTACTGGTAGAAACTAGTCTTGCTGTTGACACTTTCCATGCTTCTGAAATCACATATATGGCACTGAAAATGAATAGAGCAAGTTAGGGTAGATATATAGAATATAAAGCAATCAATACAGGAACTCCCCTTTAGCCTAGTCAGACACCAGAAAGCTCTGGCTGTGATAAAATGGACGGTTGTGATGTTGACTATAGTGAAACTTTCATACATTTAGTTTCCTACAAAAGTACATCTATGATGTCTTAGCTTACTAGGGGCCGGTGGCTTTGTCATGGAAATTTCCAGTTTTTTCATCTTAGTGAGGCATACAGTATTTGGATCTTGTATAATTTTAGACATCAGTGTGGACCTACATTTTTGTCCTAGTTGTTATGGATGATGAGGATGATTATATGATTTTCATTCACACCGAGAACTTCACATAATGTGCTTTTGTTTGTTCTAGAATTGGCATCAAAGCCTGCTTCTTTCGTGGTCCTTTTGTTCAGCATCTATATCTGCATTTATATTCTCCATCTTCATCATACTTTTGCACTCTTCCTTCATCTGGATTTACCCAAGAGGGTAGGCCTCTTTCCTTCTTCAAAGGGCTTGGTAGGCTCTTGGTGGGTAGGATAAGACTCCAACTAATATTTTAATTCTCAACTGGAACCACCAACTCCAGTTGTTGCTGTTGTTGTTGTTGTTGGTTTTTTCCTCGTTGGTTGTTGGTACAGTAGGAGGTCATTAGGCCAAGAATGGAATAGGCTACAGTCCTCGAAACTTTGGACAACCAGCAGCATCCAAAAGGGCATGCCCATGGAGGAGAAGCCAACATATTGAGCACCAAGATCAGTCTCATTACCCAAAGCTAAACTGAGGGATGAGAATATTGCTCTTCTTATATGCTGTCCTCTGTTTGGACTGAGAAGGACTCCAATTCTCTTTTGGTGTGGCTGTTGTTAAGTATCCCATAAGAGGCAAGGTATATTAGGCTGAAAGAACTCCAATTTGACAAAGCTCTTTGCCACTTTATTTCCTTAAGCAACTTAAATTGCCATTCAGAATGTATTTTCACTTTGCTTGCAAGTATATAAAAGTAATTCAGCTGCTTTCAATCTTGGTAAGAGCTTCATTGGCTACCTAATCTTACAATATATTCGTCTATAAATAATTTTAAGTCAAGGCTTCCTATTATTAAAAAAAGAAGGAAATTTGACATTCACCACTAGAACATAAGAGGACCTCTCCCACCACTACCTAGGAAGAAAAAATTGTCTTAGCGGTTATCACTTGACACTTCTGAAATGTTTGACAAAAAAAAGAGACACTTATCAAATGTATGAGAATTTCATTCCGAAGAATCATTCATTCAGATCAGATCGTTTGGAAATTTTGAAAAATATCTTTTCTCATTTTTATTCAAAAGGGTTTACAACCTATTAAGAATTCCGAAAAATTACAATATACACTCATATTATTAAAAAGAATTCCGAAAATTAGACAATATTAAGAATTTTTTGTGGATAGAATGCTAGACTAAATTAAGAATTTTTCTCCCATTATAATTTGTATTATCCAATCCAATATCCTAAGCATTGTCGGCAAAACCCCACCTTTGCCTCCAAATCTCCAAAACTCCACATAAAATAAAATAAAGAATTTTCCTTCATATAATTTCCACATGTCAACCCTTCATACCTTACTCTACGTCACCCCCCGTGACTCTATATCTCTCTCTCTCTCCCTCCCTCCCTCCCCGTTGGTTTAGTTTGGTTTGGTTTTGTTTGGTTTGGTTTATGAAGAAGAAGAGTGTTTGTTGAGCCAAAAAAGGTGGAACTAGAATCTCGTGCTATCCTCTCCTCTCCTCTCCTCCCAAGCAAAGCAATCCCGATTTTCTTTAGGGTTAGGGTTTCCCCCATATTCCCCCTTCAATTTCCAATCCCTCTTTTCCGATCCCCCGAATTTCACGATCCCCGATCGCATCTCCTCCGCGTCTCCGCCGTCCGATCGTCCCTGTCTTCGCGAAATATGATCGCGAGTTCCCCCAGGGCTTACAATTTCTCTCTCTTCAACTCGAATCTTCTTCATCTCTCTCGCTCTTGCAGACGTTACAGGCTCTCTCTCTCTTGATTCTGTGATTCGACCACGATCTTAGGGTTTTGAAATTTCGATGCTAGATATTGTGTGATCTGGTGTGGTCGTGTGTAAATAGTGTGAAAAGTTAGGGTTTTTGTGGAGATTGCGGTGTTGGTTTGGAGTGATCCGGTTAGGGTTTGACTTGAGGAGGCTATGTATATTGAGGAATTGAAAGGAGGGGAAGGCGGAGAAGAAGTGGAGTTAGGGCGTGGGAGTGGTAGTGGGGGTGTTGTAGGATCGGATGCGAAGCGGGTGTTGATCGGCGCAGGGGCTCGTGCGCTGTTTTACCCGACTCTGCTGTACAATGTCATTCGGAATAAGCTTCAGCCTGAGTTTCGCTGGTGGGATAAGGTCGATGAGGTAACAATTTGCTCTTTCTAGTAGTTTTCGTGTATGGTTTGATTTGAATTATGGTTTTGATTTGATTGCATATGAATATATTTCTCTGATTGTGAATTGCCTTTAAATAACGGAGCTTTAAACATGGTTTAGCTGATGTTATTATGAATTTCTTTGGCTTTTTTGTCAATTGGACATGTAACTGGAGATTCACTTATTTTATGTGATCTTTATTTGATTGCATACGAATATATTTATCTGTTTGTGAACAATGTGTGTTGCTATTGCTGTTGAGTGATTTGTGTGACTGATAAGGTGTTTCGTTGATTATTGTGGTGTTCTTTTGTACTAGACTTGCAGCGTTTATTTAGTTTGATTTTATGTGCTTGAACTGTTGGACTGTATAGATTTTGTTTAATTTCTAACATTTGTATTTTCAGTTTGTATTGTTAGGTGCAGTTCCATTCCCTACTGACGTGCCTCGCTTGAAGGAGGTCGGAGTTCGTGGAGTCATCACTCTTAATGAGCCATACGAGACTTTGGTTCCAACATCTCTTTATCAGGTATGTGATTCCTTTGTTTTACATACATTCCAATATGTTTGCTGGGCACCTACATATTGTTAACTTTGTATTTAAATATTTTTGCAGTCCAATGGCATTAGCCATCTGGTGATCCCTACAAGAGACTACTGTTTTGCCCCATCGCTGAATGATATCTGTCGTGGTGTAAACTTCATTAATGGTAAGCATTCTTGCAACTTGGATGATCCTATTCAATAACCTTTTTTTGCAATGGCGGAGGCATATGGACTAGCTTGCTGCAATTTCATATTCAAGGGGCATACAATTATTTGATTGGCTTCGAAGCAGTACTTAATGTTTTATCTCTAGTTAAAAAGGGCTTAGGGCTTGTGGTACTTCTGCTTATATTTGGTTTGTTATTTTAATCTGTATGCAGACTTTCCTGGACTATAATCTGATGATATATTTCTCTTTTTTTTTTTTTTTTGTTGTGAAGAAAATGCTTCAAATGGGACGACAACATATGTTCACTGTAAAGCTGGACGGGGCCGCAGTACAACCATTGTTATCTGCTACTTGTTAGTGTACTTCAGAAATAGTAAAACAAATTAATTTAAGATTGCCAGCTTTCTGATGTTTCGTTGTTTTATAGATCCATCACAAGCAGATGACCCCTGATTCTGCCTATGAGTATCTTAAGTCGATTCGGCCACGTGTGCTTTTGGCCTCTGCTCAATGGCAGGTAACGTATATGATTTGTGCGCTCACTGTCTGAGCATGCTCTTCCTGTTTTGGTTTTTGGAACATGCATTTTATGTTATTACTCTGCGGCAATGCTCGTCTTCTTTTTTTGTTTATTTTTATTATTTATTTTTATTTTTTAATTCTTTGGTATTTGTGGGTGATTATTATAACATGGAAACAACTGTTCGGTTCATTTCTGGGTGTGAATTAACCTTTTGTATGTGCTCCATTTAGATTTTAGCTAATAACCATGTGGATATCTAGAATTATTGCTCTGTATTGGAGACATTGCGTTGTCGGTGAGGTTGATGGAAGTGTACTAACATGGATTTACATTGACATATGAAATGTTGTTATTGTACCTCCTGACTCTTCTTTGATTGTTGTTATGCAGGCTGTTCAGGAGTACTACTATTTCATGGTGAAGAAAGCTGTGGTTTACAGCAACTTGACAAATCTGATATTGGATCCCCCATGTTCAGTTCCCTCGCATGATCTGCTTGCATTCGATGAGAGCTCTGTAGTAGTGGTGACCGAATCAGATCTTGAAGGATATGATGCGACTCTTCAGTCTGGTGTTGTGGGAAATGAGATATGGGCCGACTTAAGTGTGGTCTATCGGGTTCGTGTAGCTGGTCAGGCAGCTCTCACAAGGATTTCATGCCTATGGCTCCGTTGCCATGCCCAAAAGCGGATTTCAGCAGAGAAGTTGGGCAGAGAAAGCAGCTGCTCGATTACAACTGATCATCTTGGAGGCATTAGTGTGGACATACAAGTTTACTGAGGAAAACCTCAGTAAACCGTAAATACATAAAATATTTGCCAAGTGTTTTTATATTTTCCTGTCGTACAGAAAAAATGGAAATAACTCTATGTTAGGCTCTGCAATAAACTCGGTTTTTTTCTCCGTCCTGTAAATTGAGTTGGTAATCGAATGAAAGTTGAGCTTTATCTCCATGTCCTGCTTCTTACTTTCTTTGAAGATTGCAGTTTCCAGTTTTAATTCACATTAGTCTTATGATTTTGAGAACTGTGATTCCCTCTGAAAGACTGATAATAGTCTGTTGGTGTCTTTACAAGCATGAAAGAACATGCATCTGTAAATTCTGGTCAGTCACCAGGATTTCCTCGAGAAACACTTGCCACGATCATGCATGAAAGCAAGCCTGCTCGGTCTACTTTATTGATCACCATATAAAAAGGTAGCATGGTTTGTACTGAATAGTGGAAATATTTCATTACTAATGTCTTGGCACAATTGATTTGTAAGTGAGCCTTGGTCATTTGTGTCGAACACTAATTTGTATTTCCTGTATATAGTAGCCCCATCGACCACAATACGAATTTGATTGATAGTTCAGTTCACCAATTGGTTACAGTCGATTGCATATACAGTTCAAATCAACAGAACCAGCTCAGCGGATGCTTCTCATGAAACTGGGGATAATATGACCCCCTCATTAATTCACAACTCCATGCTGAGGTCCGTTGACCTCGTTTCCATTTGCTGGCGATGATAAACTTACCAAGTAAGGCACCACATACTTCTTTATATCACTTTTGGAAATTCCAAGATGACCTCCTGAAAGACTAACGTATTTGACCCTTCCAGCTTCATCCAGCGTTCTCAAGCCAATCCAGTCTTCAGTGTACAGATCAGTCTGCATAAGGATGAGAAATTTAGATCAAAGTGAAAAAACAAATGAAAATATTGGAAAAACACTTTGATTTTCTGTGGCTACTTAAAGGGTATTGACATATTGTATAGCCATGAATAGTTCTTGAAAAAATCCGATTGTTACTTTATCTCTCACCACAAGGTTTATTCCCAATAAGAGAATTCGATAACTCACGCCAATGACATCAACTCTTACCTGCTGTGGACCTACAATTGAGTTGAAGGCACCATCTTGGTAATATCCAAACCATGAGGTTTCTCTCGGTACCAAAACATTGTCTTGCTCAAACTGTGGACAATAGAAAGATGATACGATATTCTTTAGTTAATGTAAATGTCAACTGAAATCTAACAAGAGATTTCAGTATTAACTAATGTTATATAAATATGTACATATTTTATATTTTCCAACTTACCATAATAAGCACAAGGTTTTCTAAGCTACTAAATCTTTCCTTGTAAGTAGAGTTTCTCTCATCAGGGAGTTCATTGTTGAGTTTTGGAAGAAACCTACACCTCCCTAAATAATCAGTCATAGCCTGGAAACACACATTGGTGAGTCAGATGCTTAGGTCATTCACTCAACCATCATCAATAGAAAACTGAGTTAATTATGGAAAGTGTAACAGAATATGAATGCCTATGTAACTAGCTTTATATGAAAATTAAAAATATGAGTTTTGTAAGTGCTGTTTCATAAAGTGTACTATATCCCGTGAGTATTCAGTGATTAGAAACGAATTATTCAAGTTAATAGCAAGTCAATAACAAGAGGGAAGGAAACAAATAAGCAGGCTGTAATAATTTCAGTTAGCTTATGATTGCAAGGTTACTTCTATCTATTAGGAATATTGCTGTAAAAAGCCTCACTAAATATCTTTAGTTCTCCAACTAAGTTAGCTACTCACATTGGGCAATTTAATATAACCACTGGGAGCCAAGTGAGCCTGCATAATCAAATCAATATTCAAATGCCTCACCAAAAATATACTCAAATAGAATTTAAATTGACACCAGGCTAAAGATGAAAGAATCAGCAGGTGCATACTTGGATATAATCACTATAGATCTCCCCTTTGATTAGCTTGTTCACAATAATGCAAAATATGCCAGACTGCAGAGGCACAAAATGAGTTCAAGTAAAATAGCAAGTTGGCAAAGTCACATATCAGAAAGGTCAGAGATGTCAGAATTTCAGGGTTATTCAGCTGGAATTTATCTGTGTTTTATTATATGGCCATAATGATTTGAGGAATGAGCAATACATATAAAGTGAAAATACTACATAGACATCACTTGAAAGGTTGGCACCTTCAGTATGATTGGTGGAAATATTTTCTGGAGGTGCTACCCTTGAGTGGACAATCATACAATTTTTCAAAGTATTCTGTTATGTTATGCAAGCACGGCGTGTTGCAGACAGTGCTGATCCACATTTGTATTACAAGCACAGATTTCTTCATAAATGTTGAACCAGGTTTACAATGTAACACCCATAAGCTTGTCCCAAATCCCCAGGTAAGAAAATATCAAGCTCATATACCATAATGGTACCATGTGAATCTTGACACCCTAAGTCAGTCCAATTGTAGTTCATAGGTAGTCTTTTAACCAGATGATATTTCAGCGAGTTAAATGCATTCATTTACATAATGACTTGAGAGCCACAGTGATAGTGCAATACTTACACACAGAGCGGCACAGAAGCAATACCCGCATGAGGCCCTCCTAAAGACACAAAGTTTTTAACCTGCTCCAAGAAATAGAAAAAGTAAAACTTCTCATGTTCAAATGGTAAGTATGCACATGTATACCAAATTGATTCAGCCAAACCTTTTCAATTGTGCAACCATTAAAGACCATTCAGCTATCATGCACATAAACTTCGGCAAAAAAAATAAAAATCCAAGAAATTATAACAATGAGAAAGAAAAGGCTACAACATTCGTTGACTCGGACGTTTTTTTCTTTTCTTTTTAAGACCCATAGATAAATCCTACAAGCTATAATAACGCTGGAAACTGAACAAATCTCAACAAACTTATGAATACCATTTCATGTGCATTATCAGTTAAATTAAAGGATGATAAGTTTTAAAGGATGTAGCTCAATGAGTGTACAGCAGCTAAGGTTCAACCAAAACTACAATAGCAATCCATGTAGTTTGCTGAACGAAATAAAAAGTTGGAATTCGTAGAGTTGTTTGAAGCTTGAACCATGTCTTACCGGAGGTCCATTGTCGCAGAATTCTACAACACCTCGGCCTATCAAATTCCCCTGTCAAATTCAAAAAGAATCTATGAGAAACGACCAATCTCGACTATCTTGGACTTCACATAATCATGTTTGACTTGATAAGACCCATACAGTGGACCGAAACACTTTCGTTATTTTTTTTTTTCTTCCTTCCTTTCGATCTTTTGGGTACTCAAGACAACACTTTTTTATTAGAACACATGAGCCTACCTAACTCTGAGCAATGAAAGAGAGTCCGCATTGCATATTGGATATAGTCTTAAGGTTTTAATTTTATTCCAAACGTATTGCATATCAATCAACATGTCAAAGACCTGGAGCATACTGTATCAATATATGAGTTACCAGAAAGAGCCGATGATAACAATTACCTGGGAGAGACCAACAATGTTGTAACCTTGTCTGAGTTCTTCCATTTCTTTAACCTATAGTTACAATAGCAATCAATGTTAAAATGACAGAAACTTCCAAATCCCGGGCCAGCTATATATGGTAACTGGGAGAGCTTACTACCTTCTCACACACAATTCTGGTCTGCAAACATGGGTAAAAAGTTCAAATCAGAAAATGTAGATAAAAATATCATCCCAAAGATGAAAAGCTTTGTTTGCAGTTACCTGTTCCTCGAGAGGCACAAACCAGGAATCCCATGTTCCAGCCCCAACTTCTCTGCAGGAAGGTGGTAAAACCAAGCAACATCAGTAAAAGTATAATAACTAAAATGATATGTAAATGATGCCCAGAAAAGCACTAAGAAAGACAAACACATCTAATCAAGAGACTTCAATGACCACATTACTCATATTTTTTCATCCTTTTCTGTAAAAGTTAAAGTTGCAATATTGGTATTGTATATTTCAGTAATCATTTAGATTTAACTGTATAATGAGCAAAGCAAGATCAGAACTTGAATCAGAGCATGTTATTGTGAAAAGCAAAGTGATGCTTGAACTGCTAGAAACTATCTCTCACAGAATATAACTTGGGACAATCAGGAGAATAGGAGATAAATAGATTTGATGAAAGAATGTACTTACATGCAATATCCTTCAGCACCTGAAAAGTCCCTCAGTTGCTCCGTAAACTGTTTAACTCCTCTATTAGCACACTGATCTCCAATGCCTGTCATGATAAAGCATCAGAAATGGAACTTATCAGTTAAATTGGTATTTTGATAAAAATTAACACCTATTACAAGAATGTAAACTATCAGAATCAGGATATGAGAGGGAGAGGGGGAGGGAGAAGATTGGAAAGCACTCAAGTTTTTAAGATATACATTATACCCTACAATCTCAAAACAGTTATGCAGACTAAGGGATCTTTTTTTTTTTTCTTTATTTGGGAAGAGCAGGTTAACGGATCTTGGTGCAAAAGTATCCCGGTGAATAAAACAGTCAGCTGCAGTCAGATGTTGCATGTCGAGGAATGCAACAGCATATGACAACATCCATGCTGCTGTTGGTTTTCCTCTCTTTAACAGTTTAACTCTCAAAATTCAGCACCATGTCAGCTTTTTCCAACTGAAATTATCTTGCAATGAAACTTCACATTGATTCTATAAATTCAAAGTTCATCACAAAATCATCCGTCTTAGTGATCATGCTTCACATTGATTACTAATACACAGTAAAGACACAAAAACCAACCCAGATCTCAAGTGCTCCTCCAAATTAGAAGCATGTAGTACTTGATAAAATAATAAGCTTGATCATCTTCATAATACCGGTTTGACAAATCAACTCATTTATTTAATAAAATAATTCTTTCGCAACAGACAAAAATTCGAGTTTGCAGAAAAGAATTTCATGAAATCTCTTGATAATTAGATTAACACATGTTAAATGTATAGACATACTACAATATATACATTAGTGTCTACATGAACTCCTTCAATACCACATCAAACTAATAATGATTAAGTTCCTATTAGTTCTCAAACCTCTCTAATACAGCAAATCACACCAACAACCACAAGAAGCTGCTATACCAAACATTAATCAACAGTTGTAGAATCATACAGAAAACATAATAACATCAAGAACCCAGATTATATAAGCTAAACCCAGATACAGAAACAGATACTTAAACAAAAAGATTGAATCTTTCAGCTAATAAACTGCAAATAGAGCCCAGAAAATTACCATGGAGTACTATGAAGGGCACTGAAACTGAACATGGTATGAATGCAAAAGCCAAGACGAAGAAGAAGCCAATGGAAGAGAATGAATCAAACTTCATGATCGTATTGGGTAGTGTTAAGTGTTAGCTATCTCTGAAAAATTCTTGATCTTTCTCTATACCATCACTGTGTGCAAGAATTGAAGTATTTACAGTAAAGAAACGATCTTTGATAGTAAAAGTGACAATTGGCGGTGTGGGATTGGTGGAGACGAAGCAGAAAACACGGGGGCACGTATGGGCTGAGCCACCGCGGACTGGTTAATTGGACTGTTGCGCTGCTCAGAATTTATTGAGGATATCAGGTTTGCTTCTTCATTGCTTGTCTAAGTAACCCATTGAACTTTAATTGCTCAGCCATAAAAGTCACCAATGGGAAATGGGCAGTGTCAGATTGTTTTGGGATCAGATAATCTGCTTGGTTTTGTTGGTGCCGGTTACACCAGGATTGTATTTTGGCCGTCGGATGATGGTGGAAGAGATAGGATGATGCCACGTATGCTTTTAGGGGTTATGGTTGGATGAAAAAGAAAAATGAAAAATTTATCCTTTTTCATTATTGTGGTCATTATAATAGCGAAAATTGTTGTACATATAAGTAAATCGAATAACTAATATGAAATATGAGCCGGTTATTACTTAATACTGACATCTACGTGAACAAAACTGGTTAAAATGTGAAAGCTGATATGAATTTCTTTTTTGAGAATTGTGTAGGTGTTTGCCCGGCTTGTGATTTGGTCTTTCATGGGAATGATTGCTGCCTTGTAGCCCCGAGTGGTCGTGGTTGCTTGGATCCGACCTCTATAGGTCTTTAAGAATTGTGTAGGTGTTTGCCCGGCCTGTGATTTGGTCTTTCATGGGAATGAATGCTGCTTTGCAGCCCCGAGTGGTCGTGGTTGCTTGGATCCGACCTCTATAGGTCTCGTTTGTGGGTCTATGGTCCATTAGTTGGAGATTGGTCTTGGTGCTCTAGTTTGGCCAAGGTCGGGTGTCTTATTCTTTTTCTTTTTCTTTTTCTTTTTTAGTTTTCTTTTGGTTTTTGTTGGGTTTGTCTTCCCTCCTAGCTCTTTGAGCGAGCGATTAGGGTTTTGGTTAGTTGTGGTATCGTTAGTCGTTGTGTCATGGTTATGGTGTTATTTCTAGGAATTATCTTAATATCAATATTTTCTTGTATGTTTGTTAATGTGATAGGGAGGTTGTCTTTACAAATATGCTAGCAGTTTTTTAAGGTTGACTGTAATAATGATGTATCGATCCAAGTTTATGAAATAGGTTATGTTACATTTGAATCCTACCAGTTCTTGTCCACTGTGATCACTGGTTTAGGTAGGGAGGAGACAATAGGGCGGGTAGGGGATGAGATCACAATACCATCCGGGGTCATTCTCCACCCCCATCCCCAATAAAAATATACTGAGGTCATCTATCTCTATTGGGACTAGAGATTCAAATGATTAGAGGGCGAGTGAGTCTTTACTCGATAAAGTGTGATTAAAAGGCGAGTGAGTTTTTACTCGATAATGTGTGGTTATCTTAGTTTGTTCATTTCGGTGAAGTGCATTTGACACGTTCTTAAACCCTCGGGCTCCCCACGGGTGGGTATTATATATAACTTCGTTTCAATAGTGTGATTGCATTTCTTTGAAGTCAATTTAGCAATTTAACACATGCAGATTGCAGTATATAATTGGCTTCAAATTAAGTTATTGTATTTGGCACATACATGACAGTTTGATGAGAAAAATTGGAACCAAGCTAGGCCTCTCGATAAGGTTTTATAGTCATTAGCAAATAGCAATGACTTTGAATTGCAATGAGTATTTTGAGTACTGATCGAGGGCCTTTATCCAACGTTGTAATGGAGAAATATATATTTATGACTTCATGTGTCAAGTAAACCCGAACTAGCAATATTCTACTTTGTTGATCAAACAACGATCCATAGATTCAATGGTTAATATGCCCTACTATTTCCCAACTTGCTTCTTGATTCTTTTAGCCTTTCCTTTAGCTCAGGAGTCAGCTGGTTTGGGCACTCAAAAGTCCGGTGCCAATCTGGACTAGGCCAGGAGAAACTCACTCATTCTGATGTAATTAGCCAACGGTGGTTCTTGTGATTTCCCTATCCCTCACTCATTTGGTTTCCCATTCTGATGTAATCCTCTTTCCCTTTCCCAGGAGGAGGCATATAATCTTCGGGGGGCACAATAATCATCCTACTTCTCGGATCGCCCCGCGGCAGATCTTGCCACCGGAGGAGGATGACCAGCTGCGCGGCTGCTTCTTCAACTTCCTGGCGCTTCCTGTTCCTGAATCCTTCTATTCTAAGCTCAGCTAATAATTAACTAATATATTTTGGTTCCCTATTCCAATTCCTTAGCTAGTTAGGATTCCTAGTTTGACTAGCTAGTCTTAACACGCGCGTCTACTTGTTTTAGATTTTCTTGTCCCATGTGAATTAGGATTAGTAATCTATAAAAGCGTAGCATCCACTTCGTTGTCCCCAAACTACAAGTTGCTCCAGAGGTCTCTCCTCCTCCTCTTTTGCTTTCATTTCTCCTTTTTAGTTCCAGACCGTCCATATGACCTTTGCTGAGATTTTATGCAACCCAAACATGGGAGACCCATTGATAGCTGCACCCATGAGACGGAGCATTGAGTCTTTCAGCTTTAATCTATACACATGTCGTCTTTGTTCTAGGGCTTTCCCAAGTACTCAGGCCTTAGGAGGGCACCAAACTGCTCACCGCAAAGAAAAAAGTGAGCGTTTGATCCGTTTAATTCGCCAAGCAGAGCTCGATGAGCTGAAGTATGCCGCTGACAATGATGTGGTGCTGTCACCAGAACCAATCAGCTGGGCACCTCCAGCTACTGATGATCAAACAATTAAAGTGTACGACTTCATGCCAATGGGGGATGGGACTAGTCCAGTTCCAGGTTCAGGTTCAGAGAATAAGGCTTATGATCTAGAGAAGAAGAAGAAGCAGAAGAAGCGCAAGTTTATGAACTTAAGTGGATGTTCAAAAGTCAATAATGAGGCTTCTGATGATGCAGACCAGAAGAAGCAGAAGAAGAGAAAGTACTCACAGAAGTTAAGTGAATGTCCAGAAAATAAGGCTGCTGATGCAGACAAGACGGAGAAGAAGAGAAAGTACTCTACGAAGTTAAGTGATTGTTCAGAGAATAAGGCTTCTGAATTAGAACAGAAGAAGCAGAAGAAGCAGAAATCTACAAAATCAAGTGAATGTCCAGAGCATAAGGCTTCTAATACAGAGAGGAAGAAGAAGAAGAAGCTGAAATATACGAAATTATTAAGTGAATGTTCCGAGATCAATAGGGGTTCTGACTTAAGTGGATGTTCCAATAATAAGGCTTCTGATCCAGACCAGAACAAGAGCCAGTTTACGAAATTGATGCCGAGCCCCGAGCTAACCTTGGCAACTGGGGCAGCTCCTGATGTGTTGGTTCAAGTTTTCAGTACTGACTCTAATGAAAGCGGGTGCACGGAGTACTTTAATGATCGTTAGTATTGTTGTCCTTTTTTTTTTCCTTCTCCAAGTAATGCAACTGGTGTGTGTATGTATTTTGATATAGAAAGATATGAATACATATGTAGTGAAAATGGATTTGTAACAGTATATTTTATGATTAATAATCACAGAACAATTTGTGTTAGTTTAGTAGGGTACAACATTTCAAGCTGGCTAGTTAGTTTAGTAAAGGGCGTGCCTTGTTTCTCTGGTTTACATTGTACTGAGGTTGTTTATTTTATAAGATTTTAAGCTGGTCTTCAAAAACAGAGTAAGAACATGGTTATTGACTTCCTTGCATTGTGTAACTTTATATATGGTTTAGGTTTTGTATATCTTTCTCGCCCTCTTAGCTAAGATCAAGCTCTGAGGAGCAAGGACTATCTCCTAGTTTATCTGGAGCTGTTTCTTTCCATTCTTTGCTCGAGTTTCAGCTGATAACGTTGGACATCAAAGCATTACATGAAGATATCTTGAATCGCCATATAAACATAATGCCTCAAACAACAAATGAAGATGAAATCAGAGAGCATACATACACTTACATGGGTTATAAATATGTATATGTCTTCTACTCTTCTAGAATATGTCATGACATCTGTAGATTCAAATAAAAGAACAAGGAACAATAAAAATTAAAAATCAGACGACATTCTCTCACATTTCATGTAAATCTCCTCGGTAAATGTTACAAAACTGGCTGTAATAGGTAACTGAAAGAAAAAAGTCCACTCTCCCCCTGTGAAGTCATAATTTCTAATACACATACTTCACAGCAATTCTAACATTCAAGAAACTATAATTACATATATTCATGTTCCACTCTATCCAAAGTTATATGAGTGAGGAATCCAGCACTTGAATTATGCAAGATACCTGATCATCTTAAGATTTTCCTTGTCCCTCTCCAGGTAGTCGCGGGTGATGAGATCTTCAATCCGCTTCTTAATTGCTCGGACATCAGGCTTGAACATATGTCCCAACTGCTCTACGCACTCCACAACTAATTCATGATGACGCAAAGCTTTACGACTCTTCATTATCCGCACAACAGCAGCATCAATAGCATATCGCTTATCTTTGTCAACATCTTCAATTACCTCCTTTGTTTCATCCACTGGTGGGAGAGGAATCTTAATTCTTCTCATTTTGTGTGTGAACTTAGAGTTGAACTCAAAGGTGTCACTTGGCAAGATAGTGTTTGTATTTGGCTCCTTAACAAGGATCTTGTACTTGGCACATGACAGAGAATGAAGAATTCTAACCAAGTCGTCATGGTTAAGGTTCAACTGAGTGGATATTTCTGAATAGCTCCATCTATCCGCAGTATTGAACAACAGCAGGAGAGCAGCCTGGTAGGTGGATACAACCAATTCAATCACTTTTGGCTCAAACTTCCCGATGATGTTGCAAGTGCCCAATGAGTAAATCCATGTGAGTTTTCTGTTTTTTGTTTTGGTTTCATAGAATCCCTTGAAAACTTCGACACACTTGACAAGTTCTACAGGAAGGTTAAGATCAAATGATTTATAACTTGGCCAGAAGCCAGTCGTAAGAACAGTGACTGTCAAATCCATCCCAGGATTCACATTTGGATTACTGTGAAGGTATTCCTCAAAGCCAGTCCGATTCTCCCGAGCCAATGTCAAATCAGTGACCATCCCCTCCATCTTGGAGGTAAACTGTCCACCACATTGCTGCTTCAGCTTTGCTAAAGTACTCTTTTCAAGGTCCTCATTCAAACTCTGATTAAAAATCAGCCGACGAGCAAGTTTTTTCCTGTAGAATTCTGAGAAAAGGTTTTTGTCACTGATATAAGGAAGCAGCTTAACAACCTTCTCAAGAGTTTCTTCTATAGCCTCATCACCCGATTTTTCACGGCCACCTGTTTTGAGGATATTATCACATAGTGCTACAAGTAATTCAGCACAAGAACTGCCTGCAACAATTTTATTGCAAATTGCCTCAAAAGCTTCTTTAATAGCCACGCGAAGGGAAGAGTGGTTCATAAAGCAATCACTGACGTATGCCATATACTTATCATGCAGCTCGGCTATTTCTTTGACAAGAACTTGTTCCTGCATTCCAGATCCATTTGAAGAGTGGTCATTTGCAGCATTTTCTGTTTGTTGGACCAAGGTTATACCTTCCGCGGTAACATGCTCTCTAAATAACTTGGCAATCGGATCCAAGCCATGTGTAATCTTATTATAAAGTCTATACAGCCTCGAAAGATCCTCCACCTGATCATCTCTAAGCAAAGCATGAAATCCAGAAAGGTCCTTTTCAAGCAGTGGACCTGAATAAACCACTAACAACTCGAATTGCACTTTCTCCATCAGCTTCTGCTCACTACTCGAATGCAGGTAATGAGATACTCTATCTCTCTCCCTTCTCAAGCATTCCTCTGCCTTAAAAATGTAATCTGGACACGAATCCTCCAAAATCCAACTTGATGCTTTTCGAGAATAGTACTCAGATGTAGCTTCTAGCATGTGAGCTTCAAAGTCTACTACATAAGCATCAGTTTGTCCCATTCCCATTTCAACAAATATATTTACCACATTCTTCAATAGTGCTATGTCAATCTGCTCCCCCTCACGTTCTTTATTAATAATAGCAATAACAGCAGCTCTCACATTAGCCTTCACAGCCCGATAAACCAATTCACGGAAGCGGGCAAGTCCAACTTCCCTTAGCTTTGGCAGTGATCTTCGACATACAAAGAAACGGTCAAGATAATTAAAAAAGAATGATAGCCACTTCACCATAACCTTATGAGTCTCCCATCTTTTAACAAACTCCAGCAGCAGAAACTCATCATGCTTGTTTCTTAAAGAGGGCAAGACCGCTGAAGTAATGTATTCATCCAATACTTCCCCGTACTTGTCATAAAGTTGCCAAGAATAATCATATGGGGGCTTTTGAGTACACATGTTATAGATAGTTGTGTAAAGCATCATATTTTCTTCTGATGTAAACTGAGACTCGGACAATCCTTCTAGAATTCTCTTCAGCTTTGTGAACCCCTTTTGCATATAGTCCCATCCTTGATCCCACTCGATAACTTCGAGTTCGGTTTTTGTGGTCACAAATATTCCATACCCTGCAACTAGAATGATAACACATAAGATAACAAGTTCAGAAATGAATACGGTTTCTAACTAGTTTTGTTAACATAAGCGCTCAATTTCTACCATCTATTCTTTTCTGAGTTGTAAGATTTATTAAAGCAAGTCGTACACTATATCACCTTGTTTTTCATGGAACTCATATACTCAATACAAGATGATATTACTAAGGAATTACCTGAGTCCCTCGCCATAGTTTGAGAAATCTTGTCTTCAAACTCTGGACATCAAAATCCTGATCAGAGCACCAACCTTTGATTAACTACATACAAAAGATATGTCTATATAGGTAAAAATTCTTTTAATAGTTGTCTATACAGTCAAACATTCATTCATTTTCAGTCAAACATTCATTCATTTTTTGATGTTTTATAATTCATGTCTATTTATAATCTCACATAAAGGAAATGAAAAGCCAAATAGTATGCAGAAAGTGCATGTCAAGAGGTGAGCCTCTTTTAAACAACACAACAGCAACCCATCAATGAAATGGACATAATCGGCTCCAGAGCAGCATAGGGTCTCACAAAGGAAGATCTGTCTACGTAATCCCCTATATATGGCGACAATAGTCTTAAATTGGGCAGCCACTTCATCATCTACTGATAATAACTATGACGGTTTTGTTGTAAACTAATCCAATGCATTTGAAATGCCATTACCTCATCAAAATTTCAACGTTCTGATTATGCTCAGTGAAATTGACTACTCATATAACAAGCACAGCCCATAACCATATCTACAGCTACATCATTCAAAGTTCTGTACTTTCTTGATTAACACTAAAGTTACTATCATGGGAGTTTCCTTATTTCTATCAATTCTATAAAAACAATATGTATAGACCAAAAAAGTAACACCAAAATCTCATTTGATTAGAGTACCTTGAGATTTCTAACTCTGCCAACCTCATGAAATTCTCCTCAGTTTTTAGTTTTACAGAGATAGATTAATTGGGTATCTGATTCATTTCAATACTCAACTCAAAAGCAAATGAAAATAATAAAGATGAAAGTAAAGACCTCACCTTTCACAATTGCTCTGGTGAAGAAGAAGAAGAAGAAGAAGATGAAGCATTATCTCTTCTGTTCTGTATTATGGGTGTGATGAACTGTGACCCAGGTTGATCCCAGATGAGACATAAAGGAAGGAGAAGATGGAAAGAGCTCTCAGTCAGAACTGCAATAGAAACCCAATTGAGAATGGTGTCCAATACCCTAACCCAATCGATCAATTCAGATATCACTACCACCCTTTTTCTTTTTTTGTATTTTATACCCTTTTTTTCACTACTACCCAGTCTACCCCTCTCATAACAAAAGGAAACAACTTTACCTCCCTTGTTTTCAACGCTTTGTTTTCACTTGCAAATATCTCCCAATTGGGTCACTCTGGGTAAGTTTCTACTGTGGAAATCAGGAGGCTTTGTGGTTCTGATTTCTGAACATGTAAAGGTGAATCTTTTTCTTCTTTCTCTATTGGGGAATTTCATAGAAGGGTCCTTGATTTGTTGGTTTGTATTGGACAGGTTATTTACCCAGGTCCAGATTGTATGTCGTTTTTGCTTGTTGGTTGTCGTTTGCTGTATTCAATTGTATAGGATTGTTTTGCATATTGTTTCTGGGTATTGAGC